>OX451741.1:458963584-463963584 GCA_948472305.1 Vicia faba
CGATATCTTTGTTACTCCAATGGATGGTAGCCTAGTCATTATGGAAGGTAGTTTGTGTACGAGATTTTAGTTACTCCAATGGATGGTAGCCTTATCATTATGGAAGGTAGTCTGTTGTCGAGATTTTTTATACTCCAATGGATTCTAGCCTTGTCATTTTGGAAGGTAGTCTGTTATAGAGATTTTTTTTACTCTAAGGAATGGTAGCCTTGTCATTATGGAACGTATTATGTTGTCGATATTTTTGTTATTCTAATGGATGGTAGCCTTGTCATTATGAAAGGTAGTCTATTGTCGAGATTTTTGTCACTATAATAGATTGTAGCCTTGTCATTATGGAAGGTAGTTTGTTGTCGAGATTTTTGTTAATCCAATGGATGGTAGCCTTGTCATTATAGAAGGTAGTATATTGTTGAGATTTTTGTCACTATAATGAATGGTATCCTTGTCATTATGGAAGGTAGTCTGTTGTCGAGATTTTTGTTACTACAATGGATTGTAGCCTTGTCATTATGGAAGGTAGTCTGTTGTCGATATCTTTGTTACTCCAATGGACGATAGCCTTGTCATTATAGAAGGTAATATATTGTCGAGATTTTTGTCACTATAATGGATGGTAGCCTTGTCATTATGGAAGGTAGTCTGTTCTCGCAATTTTTGTTACTACAATGGATTATAGCCTTGTCGTTATGGAAGCTAGTCTGTTATCGATATCTTTGATACTCCAATGGATGGTAGCCTAGTCATTATGGAAGGTAGTTTGTGTACGAGATTTTAGTTACTCCAATGGATGGTAGCCTTGTCATTATGGAAGGTAGTCTGTTGTCGAGATTTTTTATACTCCAATGGATTCTAGCCTTGTCATTATGGAAGGTAGTCTGTTGTCGAGATTTTTGTTACTCTAAGGGATGGTAGCCTTGTCATTATTGAACGTAGTTTGTTGTCGATATTTTTTGTTATTCTAATGGATGGTAGCCTTGTCATTATGAAAGGTAGTCTATTGTCGAGATTTTTGTCACTATAATAGATTGTAGCCTTGTCATTATGGAAGGTAGTCTGTTGTCGAGATATTTGTTACTATAATGGATGTAGCCTTGTCATTATGGAAGGTAGTCTGTCATCAATATCTGTGTTACTCCAATGGATGGTAGCTTAGTCATCATTGAAGGTAGTTTGTGTACAATATTTTTGTTATTCCAATGGATGGTAGCGCTGTCATTATAGAAGGTAGTACATTGACGAGATTTCAGTCACTACAATGGATGGTAGCCTTGTCATTATTGAAGGTAGTTTATTGTCGAGATTTTTGTTACTATAATAGATTGTAGCCTTGTCATTAGTGAAGGTAGTTTGTTGTCGAGATTTTTGTTACTCTAATGGATGTTAGCCTTGTCATTATGGAAGGTAGTCTGCTGTCAAGATTTTTCTCACTATAATTTATGGTAGCCTTGTCATTATGGAAGGTAGTCTGTTGTCGAGATTTTTGTTACTAAAATGGATTATAGCCTTGTCATTATGGAAGGTAGTCTGTTGTCGATATCTTTGTTACTCCAATGGATGGTAGCCTTGTCATTATAGAAGGTAATATATTGTCGAGATTTTTGTCACTCCAATGGATGGTAGCCTTGTCATTATTGAAGGTAGTCTGTTGTCGAGATTTTTGTTACTACAATGGATTGTAGCCTTGTCGTTGTGGAAGGTAGTCTGTTGTCGATATCTTTGTTACTCCAATGGATGGTAGCCTAGTCATTATGGAAGGTAGTTTGTGTACGAGATTTTAGTTACTCCAATGGATGGTAGCCTTGTCATTATGGAAGGTAGTATGTTGTCGAGATTTTTTATACTCCAATGGATTCTAGCCTTGTCATTATGGAAGGTAGTCTGTTGTCGAGATTTTTGTTACTCTAAGGGATGGTAGCCTTGTCATTATGGAACGTAGTTTGTTGTCGATATTTTTGTTATTCTAATGGATGGTAGCCTTGTCATTATGAAAGGTAGTCTATTGTCGAGATTTTTGTCACCATAATAGATTGTAGCCTTGTCATTATGGAAGGTAGTCTGTTGTCGAGATATTTGTTACTATAATGGATGTAGCGTTGTCACTATGGAAGGTAGTCTGTTATCGATATCTGTGTTACTCCAATGGATGGTAGCCTAGTCATCATTGAAGGTAGTTTGTGTACGATATTTTTGTTATTCCAATGGATGGTAGCATTGTCATTATAGATGGTAGTACATTGTCGAGATTTCAGTCACTACAATGGATGGTAGCCTTGTCATTATTGAAGGTAGTCTATTGTCGAGATTTTTGTTACTATAATAGATTGTAGCCTTGTCATTATGGAAGTTAGTTTGTTGTCGAGATTTTTGTTGCTCCAATGGATGGTAGCCTTGTCATTATCGAAGGTAGTATAATGTTGAGATTTTTGTTACTATAATAGATTGTAGCCTTGTCATTATGGAAGGTAGTTTGTTGTCGAGATTTTTGTTACTCCAATGGATGGTAGCCTTGTCATTATAGAAGGTAGTATATTGTTGAGATTTTTCTCACTATAATGAATGGTAGCCTGGTCATTATGGAAGGTAGTATGTTGTCGAGATTTTTGTTACTACAATGGATTATAGCCTTGTCATTATGGAATGTAGTATGTTGTCGATATCTTTGTTACTCCAATGGATGGTAGCCTAGTCATTATGGAAGGTAGTTTGTTGTCGAGTTTTTTGTTACTCCCTTGGATGGTAGTCTTGTCATTATGGAAGGTAGTCTATTGTCGATATTTTTGTTACTACAATGGATTGTAGCCTTGTCATTATGGAAGATAGTCTGTTTTCTATATCTTTGTTACTCTAATGGATGGTAGCTTAGTCATTATGGAAGGTAGTTTTTGTACGATATTTTAGTTACTCCAATGGATGGTAGCCTTGTCATTAATGAAGGTAGTTTGTTTTCGAGATTTTTGTTACTCCAATGGATAGTAGCCTTGTCATTATAGAAGATAATATATTGTCGAGATTTTTGTCACTATAATAAATGGTAGCCTAGTCATTATGGAAGGTAGTCTGTTCTCGAGATTTTTGTTACTACAATGGATTGTAGCCTTGTCGTTGTGGAAGGTAGTCTTTTATCGATATCTTTGTTACTCCAATGGATGGTAGCCTAGTCATTATGGAAGGTAGTTTGTGTACGAGATTTTAGTTACTCCAATGGATGGTAGCCTTGTCATTATGGAAGGTAGTCTGTTGTCGAGATTTTTTATACTCCAATAGATTAAAGCCTTCTCATTATGGAAGGTAGTCTTTTGTAGATATTTTTGTTACTCTAAGGGATGGTAGCCTTGTCATTATGGAACGTAGTTTGTTTGCCGATATTTTTGTTATTCTAATGGATGGTAGCCTTGTTATTATGAAAGGTAGTCTATTGTCGAGATCTTTGTCACTATAATAGATTGTAGCCTTGTCATTATGGAAGGTAGTATGTTGTCGAGATATTTTTTACTATAATGGATGTAGCCTTGTCATTATGGAAGGTGTTCTGTTATCGATATCTGTGTTACTCCAATGGATGGTATCCTAGTCATCATTGAAGGTAGTTTGTGTACGATATTTTTGTTATTCCAATGGATGGTAGCATTTTCGTTATAGAAGGTAGTACATTGTCGAGATTTCAGTCACTACAATGGATGGTAGCCTTGTCATTATTAAAGGTAGTCTATTGTCGAGATTTTTGTTTCTATAATAGATTGTAGCCTTGTCATTATGGAAGGTAGTTTGTTGTCGAGATTTTTGTTACTCCAATGGATGGTAGCCTTGTCATTATAGAAGGTAGTATATTGTTGAGATTTTTCTCACTATAATGAATGGTTGCCTTGTCATTATGGAATCTAGTCTGTTGTCGAGATTTTTGTTACTATAATGGATTATAGCCTTGTCATTATGGAAGGTAGTCTGTTGTCGATATCTTTGTTACTCCAATGGATGGTAGCCTAGTCATTATGGAAGGTAGTCTGTTGTCGAGTTTTTTGTTACTCCAATGGATGGTAGCCTTGTCATTATGGAAGGTAGTCTATTGTCGATATTTTTGTTACTACAATGGATTGTAGCCTTGTCGTTATGGAAGATAGTCTGTTTTCGATATCTTTGTTACTCCAATGGATAGTAGCCTAGTCATTATGGAAGGTAGTTTTTGTACGAGATTTTAGTTACTCCAATGGATGGTAGCCTTGTCATTAATGAAGGTAGTCTGTTGTAGAGATTTTTGTTACTCCAATGGATGGTAGCCTTGTCATTATAGAAGGTAATATATTGTCGAGATTTTTGTCACTATAATGGATTGTAGCCTGGTCATTATGGAAGGTAGTTTGTTGTCGAGATTTTTGTTACTACAATGGATTGTAGCCTTGTCGTTGTGGAAGGTAGTTTGTTGTCGATATCTTTGTTACTCCAATGGATGGTAGCCTAGTCATTATGGAAGGTAGTTTGTGTACGAGATTTTAGTTACTCCAATGGATGGTAGCCTTGTCGTTATGGAAGGTAGTCTGTTGTCGAGATTTTTTATACTCCAATGGATTCTAGCCTTGTCATTAAGGAAGGTAGTCTGTTGTCGAGATTTTTGTTACTCTACGGGATGGTAGCCTTGTCATTATGGAACGTAGTTTGTTGTCGATATTTTTGTTATTCCAATGGATGGTAGCCTTGTCATTATGAAAGGTAGTCTATTGTCGAGATTTTTGTCACTATAATAGATTGTAGCCTTGTCATTATGGAAGGTAGTCTGTTGTCGAGATTTTTGTTAATCTAATGGATGGTAGCCTTGTCATTATAGAAGGTAGTAAATTGTTGAGATTTTTGTCACTATAATGAATGGTAGCCTTCTCATTATGGAAGGTAGTCTGTTGTCGAGATTTTTGTTAATACAATGGATTGTAGCCTTGTCATTATGGAAGGTAGTCTGTTGTCGATATCATTGTTACTCCAATGGATGGTAGCCTAGTCATTATGGAAGGTAGTCTGTTGTCGAGTTTTTTATTACTCCAATGGATGGTAGCCTTGTCATTAAGGAAGGTAGTCTGTTGTCGATATTTTTGTTACTGCAATGGATTGTAGCCTTCTCGTTGTGGAAGGTAGTCTGTTGTCGGTATCTTTGTTACTCCAATGGATGGTAGCCTAGTCATTATGGAAGGTAGTTTGTGTATAAGATTTTAGTTACTCCAATGGATGGTAGCCTTGTCATTATGGAAGGTAGTCTGTTGTCGAGATTTTTGTTATTCCAATGGATGGTAGCCTTGTCATTATGAAAGGTAGTCTATTGTCGAGATTTTTGTTACTATAATAGATTGTAGCCTTCACATTATGGAAGGTAGTTTGTTGTCGAGATTTTTGTTACTACAATGGATTGTAGCCTTGTCATTATGGAAGGTAGTCTATTGCCGATATCTGTGTTACTCCAATGGATGGTAGCCTAGTCATCGTTGAAGGTAGTTTGTGTATGATAATTTTTTTATTCCAATGGATGGTAGCGTTGTCATTATAGAAGGTAGTACATTGTCGAGATTTCAGTCACTACAATGGATTCTAGCCTTGTCATTTTGGAAGGTAGTCTGTTGTCGAGATTTTTGTTACTACAATGGATGGTAGCATTGTCATTATAGTAGGTAGTACATTGTCGAGATTTCAGTCACTACAATGGATGGTAGCCTTGTCATTATTGAAGGTAGTCTGTTTTCGATATCTTTGTTACTCCAATGGATGGTAGCCTAGTCATTATGGAAGGTAGTTTTTGTACGAGATTTTAGTTACTCCAATGAATGGTAGCCTTGTCATTATGGAAGGTAGTCTGTTGTCGAGATTTTTTATACTCCAATGGATTCTAGCCTTGTCATTATGGAAGATAGTCTGTTTTCGATATCTTTGTTACTCCAATGGATGGTAGCGTTGTCATTATAGAAGGTAGTACATTGTCGAGATTTTAGTCACTACAATGGATGGTAGCCTTGTCATTATTGAAGGTAGTCTATTGTCGAGATTTTTGTTACTATATTAGATTGTAGCCTTGTCATTATGGAAGGTAGTCTTTTGTCGAGATTTTTGTTAATCCAATGGATGGTAGCCTTGTCATTATAGAAGGTAGTATATTATTGAGATTTTTGTCACTATAATGAATGGTAGCCTTGTCATTAAGGAAGGTAGTCTGTTGTCGAGATTTTTGTTACTACAATGGATTGTAGCCTTGTCGTTATGGAAGGTAGTCTGTTGTCGATATCTTTGTTACTCCAATGGATGGTAGCCTAGTCATTATGGAAGGTAGTCTATTGTAGATTTTTTTGTTACTTTAATGGATGGTAGCCCTGTCATTATGGTAGGTAGCCTGTTGTCGATATTTTTGTTACTACAATGGATTGTAGCCTTGTTCTTATAGAAGATAGTCTGTTGTCGATATCTTTGTTACTCCAATGGATGGTAGCCTAGTCATTATGGAAGGTAGTTTGTGTACGAGATTTTAGTTACTCCAATGGATGGTATCCTTGTCATTATGGAAGCTAGTCTGTTGTCGAGATTGTTTATACTCCAATGGATTCTAGCCTTGTCATTATGAAAGGTAGTCTATTGTCGAGATTTTTGTCACTATAATAGATTGTAGCCTTGTCATTATGGAAGGTAGTCTGTTGTCGAGATTTTGATAATCCAACGGATGGTAGCCTTGTCATTATAGAAGGTAGTATATTGTTGAGATTTTTGTCACTATAATGAATCTTAGCCTTGTCATTATGGAATGTAGTCTATTGTCGAGATTTTTGTTAATACAATGGATTGTAGCCTTGTCATTATGGAAGGTAGTCTGTTGTCGATATCTTTGTTACTCTAATGGATGGTAGCCTAGTCATTATGGAAGGTAGTCTATTGTCGAGTTTTTTGTTACTCCAATGGATGGTAGCCTTGTCATTCTGGAAGGTAGTCTGTTGTCAATATTTTTGTCACTACAATGGATTGTAGCTTGTCGTTATGGAAGATAGTCTGTTTTTGATATCTTTGTTACTCCAATGGATGGTAGCCTAGTCATTATGGAAGGTAGTTTTTGTACGAGATTTTAGTTACTCCAATGAATGGTTGACTTGTCATTATGGAAGGTAGTCTGTTGTCGAGATTTTTTATACTCCAATAGATTCTAGCCTTGTCATTATGGAAGGTAGTCTGTTGTCGAGATTTTTGTTACTCTAAGGGATGGTAGCCTTGTCATTATGGAACGTAGTATGTTGTCGATATTTTTGTTATTCTAATGGATGGTAGCCTTGTCATTATGAAAGGTAGTCTATTGTCGAGATTTTTGTCACTATAATAGATTGTGGCCTTGTCATTATGGAAGGTAGTCTGTTGTCGAGATTTTTGTTACTACAATGGAATTAGCCTTGTCATTATGGAAGGTAGTCTGTTATCGATATATGTGTTACTCCAATGGATGGTAGCCTAGTCATCATTGAAGGTAGTTTATGTATGCTATTTTTGTTATTCCAATGGATGGTAGCGTTGTCATTATAGAAGGTAGTACATTGTCGAGATTTCAGTCACTACAATGGATGGTAGCCTTTTCATTATGAAAGGTAGTCTATTGTCGAGATTTTTGTCACTATAATGAATGGTAGCCTTGTCATTAAGGAAGGTAGTCTGTTGTCGAGATTTTTGTTACTCTAATGGATGGTAGCCTTGTCGATATATAAGGTAGTATATTGTTGATATTTTTGTTATTCTAAGGGATGGTAGCTATGTCATTATGGAAGGTAGTCTGTTGTCGAGATTTTTGTTACTACAATGGATTGTAGCCTTGTCGTTATGGAAGGTAGTCTGTTGTCGAGATTTTTTATACTCCAATGGATTCTAGCCTTGTCATTAAGGAAGGTAGTCTGTTGTCGAGATTTTTGTTACTCTACGGGATGGTAGCCTTGTCATTATGGAACGTAGTTTGTTGTCGATATTTTTGTTATTCCAATGGATGGTAGCCTTGTCATTATGAAAGGTAGTCTATTGTCGAGATTTTTGTCACTATAATAGATTGTAGCCTTGTCATTATGGAAGGTAGTCTGTTGTCGAGATTTTTGTTAATCTAATGGATGGTAGCCTTGTCATTATAGAAGGTAGTAAATTGTTGAGATTTTTGTCACTATAATGAATGGTAGCCTTCTCATTATGGAAGGTAGTCTGTTGTCGAGATTTTTGTTAATACAATGGATTGTAGCCTTGTCATTATGGAAGGTAGTCTGTTGTCGATATCATTGTTACTCCAATGGATGGTAGCCTAGTCATTATGGAAGGTAGTCTGTTGTCGAGTTTTTTATTACTCCAATGGATGGTAGCCTTGTCATTAAGGAAGGTAGTCTGTTGTCGATATTTTTGTTACTGCAATGGATTGTAGCCTTGTCGTTGTGGAAGGTAGTCTGTTGTCGGTATCTTTGTTACTCCAATGGATGGTAGCCTAGTCATTATGGAAGGTAGTTTGTGTATAAGATTTTAGTTACTCCAATGGATGGTAGCCTTGTCATTATGGAAGGTAGTCTGTTGTCGAGATTTTTGTTATTCCAATGGATGGTAGCCTTGTCATTATGAAAGGTAGTCTATTGTCGAGATTTTTGTTACTATAATAGATTGTAGCCTTCACATTATGGAAGGTAGTTTGTTGTCGAGATTTTTGTTACTCCAATGGATGGTAGCCTTCTCATTATAGAAGGTAGTATATTGTTGAGATTTTTGTCACTACAATGAATGGTAGCCTTGTCATTATAGAAGGTAGTCTGTTGTCGAGATTTTTGTTACTACAATGGATTGTAGCCTTGTCATTATGGAAGGTAGTCTATTGCCGATATCTGTGTTACTCCAATGGATGGTAGCCTAGTCATCGTTGAAGGTAGTTTGTGTATGATAATTTTTTTATTCCAATGGATGGTAGCGTTGTCATTATAGAAGGTAGTACATTGTCGAGATTTCAGTCACTACAATGGATTCTAGCCTTGTCATTATGGAAGGTAGTCTGTTGTCGAGATTTTTGTTACTACAATGGATGGTAGCATTGTCATTATAGTAGGTAGTACATTGTCGAGATTTCAGTCACTACAATGGATGGTAGCCTTGTCATTATTGAAGGTAGTCTGTTTTCGATATCTTTGTTACTCCAATGGATGGTAGCCTAGTCATTATGGAAGGTAGTTTTTGTACGAGATTTTAGTTACTCCAATGAATGGTAGCCTTGTCATTATGGAAGGTAGTCTGTTGTCGAGATTTTTTATACTCCAATGGATTCTAGCCTTGTCATTATGGAAGATAGTCTGTTTTCGATATCTTTGTTACTCCAATGGATGGTAGCGTTGTCATTATAGAAGGTAGTACATTGTCGAGATTTTAGTCACTACAATGGATGGTAGCCTTGTCATTATTGAAGGTAGTCTATTGTCGAGATTTTTGTTACTATAATAGATTGTAGCCTTGTCATTATGGAAGGTAGTCTTTTGTCGAGATTTTTGTTAATCCAATGGATGGTAGCCTTGTCATTATAGAAGGTAGTATATTATTGAGATTTTTGTCACTATAATGAATGGTAGCCTTGTCATTAAGGAAGGTAGTCTGTTGTCGAGATTTTTGTTACTACAATGGATTGTAGCCTTGTCGTTATGGAAGGTAGTCTGTTGTCGATATCTTTGTTACTCCAATGGATGGTAGCCTAGTCATTATGGAAGGTAGTCTATTGTAGATTTTTTTGTTACTTTAATGGATGGTAGCCCTGTCATTATGGTAGGTAGCCTGTTGTCGATATTTTTGTTACTACAATGGATTGTAGCCTTGTTCTTATAGAAGATAGTCTGTTGTCGATATCTTTGTTACTCCAATGGATGGTAGCCTAGTCATTATGGAAGGTAGTTTGTGTACGAGATTTTAGTTACTCCAATGGATGGTATCCTTGTCATTATGGAAGCTAGTCTGTTGTCGAGATTGTTTATACTCCAATGGATTCTAGCCTTGTCATTATGAAAGGTAGTCTATTGTCGAGATTTTTGTCACTATAATAGATTGTAGCCTTGTCATTATGGAAGGTAGTCTGTTGTCGAGATTTTGATAATCCAACGGATGGTAGCCTTGTCATTATAGAAGGTAGTATATTGTTGAGATTTTTGTCACTATAATGAATCTTAGCCTTGTCATTATGGAAGGTAGTCTATTGTCGAGATTTTTGTTACTACAATGGATTGTAGCCTTGTCATTATGGAAGGTAGTCTGTTGTCGATATCTTTGTTACTCTAATGGATGGTAGCCTAGTCATTATGGAAGGTAGTCTATTGTCGAGTTTTTTGTTACTCCAATGGATGGTAGCCTTGTCATTCTGGAAGGTAGTCTGTTGTCAATATTTTTGTCACTACAATGGATTGTAGCTTGTCGTTATGGAAGATAGTCTGTTTTTGATATCTTTGTTACTCCAATGGATGGTAGCCTAGTCATTATGGAAGGTAGTTTTTGTACGAGATTTTAGTTACTCCAATGAATGGTTGACTTGTCATTATGGAAGGTAGTCTGTTGTCGAGATTTTTTATACTCCAATAGATTCTAGCCTTGTCATTATGGAAGGTAGTCTGTTGTCGAGATTTTTGTTACTCTAAGGGATGGTAGCCTTGTCATTATGGAACGTAGTATGTTGTCGATATTTTTGTTATTCTAAAGGATGGTAGCCTTGTCATTATGAAAGGTAGTCTATTGTCGAGATTTTTGTCACTATAATAGATTGTAGCCTTGTCATTATGGAAGGTAGTCTGTTGTCGAGATTTTTGTTACTACAATGGAATTAGCCTTGTCATTATGGAAGGTAGTCTGTTACCGATATATGTGTTACTCCAATGGATGGTAGCCTAGTCATCATTGAAGGTAGTTTATGTATGATATTTTTGTTATTCCAATGGATGGTAGCGTTGTCATTATAGAAGGTAGTACATTGTCGAGATTTCAGTCACTACAATGGATGGTAGCCTTTTCATTATGGAAGGTAGTCTATTGTCGAGATTTTTGTCACTATAATGAATGGTAGCCTTGTCATTAAGGAAGGTAGTCTGTTGTCGAGATTTTTGTTACTCTAATGGATGGTAGCCTTGTCGATATATAAGGTAGTATATTGTTGAAATTTTTGTTATTCTAAGGGATGGTAGCTATGTCATTATGGAAGGTAGTCTGTTGTCGAGATTTTTGTTACTACAATGGATTGTAGCCTTGTCGTTATGGAAGGTAGTCTGTTGTCGAGATTTTTTATACTCCAATGGATTCTAGCCTTGTCATTAAGGAAGGTAGTCTGTTGTCGAGATTTTTGTTACTCTACGGGATGGTAGCCTTGTCATTATGGAACGTAGTTTGTTGTCGATATTTTTGTTATTCCAATGGATGGTAGCCTTGTCATTATGAAAGGTAGTCTATTGTCGAGATTTTTGTCACTATAATAGATTGTAGCCTTGTCATTATGGAAGGTAGTCTGTTGTCGAGATTTTTGTTAATCTAATGGATGGTAGCCTTGTCATTATAGAAGGTAGTAAATTGTTGAGATTTTTGTCACTATAATGAATGGTAGCCTTCTCATTATGGAAGGTAGTCTGTTGTCGAGATTTTTGTTAATACAATGGATTGTAGCCTTGTAATTATGGAAGGTAGTCTGTTGTCGATATCATTGTTACTCCAATGGATGGTAGCCTAGTCATTATGGAAGGTAGTCTATTGTCGAGTTTTTTATTACTCCAATGGATGGTAGCCTTGTCATTAAGGAAGGTAGTCTGTTGTCGATATTTTTGTTACTGCAATGGATTGTAGCCTTGTCGTTGTGGAAGGTAGTCTGTTGTCGGTATCTTTGTTACTCCAATGGATGGTAGCCTAGTCATTATGGAAGGTAGTTTGTGTATAAGATTTTAGTTACTCCAATGGATGGTAGCCTTGTCATTATGGAAGGTAGTCTGTTGTCGAGATTTTTGTTATTCCAATGGATGGTAGCCTTGTCATTATGAAAGGTAGTCTATTGTCGAGATTTTTGTTACTATAATAGATTGTAGCCTTCACATTATGGAAGGTAGTTTGTTGTCGAGATTTTTGTTACTCCAATGGATGGTAGCCTTCTCATTATAGAAGGTAGTATATTGTTGAGATTTTTGTCACTACAATGAATGGTAGCCTTGTCATTATAGAAGGTAGTCTGTTGTCGAGATTTTTGTTACTACAATGGATTATAGCCTTGTCATTATGGAAGGTAGTCTATTGCCGATATCTGTGTTACTCCAATGGATGGTAGCCTAGTCATCGTTGAAGGTAGTTTGTGTATGATAATTTTTTTATTCCAATGGATGGTAGCGTTGTCATTATAGAAGGTAGTACATTGTCGAGATTTCAGTCACTACAATGGATTCTAGCCTTGTCATTATGGAAGGTAGTCTGTTGTCGAGAATTTTGTTACTACAATGGATGGTAGCATTGTCATTATAGTAGGTAGTACATTGTCGAGATTTCAGTCACTACAATGGATGGTAGCCTTGTCATTATTGAAGGTAGTCTGTTTTCGATATCTTTGTTACTCCAATGGATGGTAGCCTAGTCATTATGGAAGGTAGTTTTTGTACGAGATTTTAGTTACTCCAATGAATGGTAGCCTTGTCATTATGGAAGGTAGTCTGTTGTCGAGATTTTTTATACTCCAATGGATTCTAGCCTTGTCATTATGGAAGACAGTCTGTTTTCGATATCTTTGTTACTCCAATGGATGGTAGCGTTGTCATTATAGAAGGTAGTACATTGTCGAGATTTTAGTCACTACAATGGATGGTAGCCTTGTCATTATTGAAGGTAGTCTATTGTCGAGATTTTTGTTACTATAATAGATTGTAGCCTTGTCATTATGGAAGGTAGTCTTTTGTCGAGATTTTTGTTAATCCAATGGATGGTAGCCTTGTCATTATAGAAGGTAGTATATTATTGAGATTTTTGTCACTATAATGAATGGTAGCCTTGTCATTAAGGAAGGTAGTCTGTTGTCGAGATTTTTGTTACTATAATGGATTGTAGCCTTGTCGTTATGGAAGGTAGTCTGTTGTCGATATCTTTGTTACTCCAATGGATGGTAGCCTAGTCATTATGGAAGGTAGTCTATTGTAGATTTTTTTGTTACTTTAATGGATGGTAGCCCTGTCATTATGGTAGGTAGCCTGTTGTCGATATTTTTGTTACTACAATGGATTGTAGCCTTGTTCTTATAGAAGATAGTCTGTTGTCGATATCTTTGTTACTCCAATGGATGGTAGCCTAGTCATTATGGAAGGTAGTTTGTGTACGAGATTTTAGTTACTCCAATGGATGGTATCCTTGTCATTATGGAAGCTAGTCTGTTGTCGAGATTGTTTATACTCCAATGGATTCTAGCCTTGTCATTATGAAAGGTAGTCTATTGTCGAGATTTTTGTCACTATAATAGATTGTAGCCTTGTCATTATTGAAGGTAGTCTGTTGTCGAGATTTTGATAATCCAACGGATGGTAGCCTTGTCATTATAGAAGGTAGTATATTGTTGAGATTTTTGTCACTATAATGAATCTTAGCCTTGTCATTATGGAAGGTAGTCTATTGTCGAGATTTTTGTTACTACAATGGATTGTAGCCTTGTCATTATGGAAGGTAGTCTGTTGTCGATATCTTTGTTACTCTAATGGATGGTAGCCTAGTCATTATGGAAGGTAGTCTATTGTCGAGTTTTTTGTTACTCCAATGGATGGTAGCCTTGTCATTCTGGAAGGTAGTCTGTTGTCAATATTTTTGTCACTACAATGGATTGTAGCTTGTCGTTATGGAAGATAGTCTGTTTTTGATATCTTTGTTACTCCAATGGATGGTAGCCTAGTCATTATGGAAGGTAGTTTTTGTACGAGATTTTAGTTACTCCAATGAATGGTTGACTTGTCATTATGGAAGGTAGTCTGTTGTCGAGATTTTTTATACTCCAATAGATTCTAGCCTTGTCATTATGGAAGGTAGTCTGTTGTCGAGATTTTTGTTACTCTAAGGGATGGTAGCCTTGTCATTATGGAACGTAGTATGTTGTCGATATTTTTGTTATTCTAATGGATGGTAGCCTTGTCATTATGAAAGGTAGTCTATTGTCGAGATTTTTGTCACTATAATAGATTGTAGCCTTGTCATTATGGAAGGTAGTCTGTTGTCGAGATTTTTGTTACTACAATGGAATTAGCCTTGTCATTATGGAAGGTAGTCTTTATCGATATATGTGTTACTCCAATGGATGGTAGCCTAGTCATCATTGAAGGTAGTTTATGTATGATATTTTTGTTATTCCAATGGATGGTAGCGTTGTCATTATAGAAGGTAGTACATTGTCGAGATTTCAGTCACTACAATGGATGGTAGCCTTTTCATTATGGAAGGTAGTCTATTGTCGAGATTTTTGTCACTATAATGAATGGTAGCCTTGTCATTAAGGAAGGTAGTCTGTTGTCGAGATTTTTGTTACTCTAATGGATGGTAGCCTTGTCGATATATAAGGTAGTATATTGTTGATATTTTTGTTATTCTAAGGGATGGTAGCTATGTCATTATGGAAGGTAGTCTGTTGTCGAGATTTTTGTTACTACAATGGATTGTAGCCTTGTCGTTATGGAAGGTAGTCTGTTGTCGATATCTTTGTTACTCCAATGGATGGTAGCCTAGTCATTATGGAAGGTAGTATATTGTCGAGTTTTTTGTTACTTCAATGGTTGGTAGCCTTGTCATTATGGAAGGTAGTCTGTTGTCGAGATTTTTGTTAATCCAATGGATTGTAGCCTTGACATTATAGAAGGTAGTATATTGTTGAGATTTTTTTCACTACAATGAATGGTAGCCTTGTCATTATGGAAGGTAGTCTGTTGTCGAGATTTTTGTTACTACAATGGATTGTAGCCTTGTCATTATGGAAGGTAGTCTGTTGTCGATATCTTTGTTACTCCAATGGATGGTAGCCTAGTCATTATGGAAGGTAGTTTGTTGTCGAGTTTATTGTTACTCCAATGGATGGTAGCCTTGTAATTATGTAAGGTAGTCTGTTGTCGAAATTTTTGTTACTACAATGGATTGTAGCCTTGTCATTATGGAAGGTAGTCTGTTGTCGAGATTTTTGTTAATCCAATGGATGGTAGCCTTGTCATTATAGAAGGTAGTATATTGTTGAGATTTTTCTCACTATAATGAATGGTAGCCTTGTCATTATGGAAGGTAGTCTGTTGTCGAGATTTTTGTTACTACAATGGATTATAGCCTTGTCATTATGGAAGGTAGTCTGTTGTCGATATCTTTGTTACTCCAATGGATGGTAGACTAGTCATTATGGAAGGTAGTCTGTTTTCGGGTTTTTTGTTACTCCAATGGATGGTAGCCTTGTCATTATGGAAGGTAGTCTATAGTCGATATTTTTGTTACTACAATGGATTGTAGCCTTGTCGTTATGGAAGATAGTCTGTTTTCGATATCTTTGTTACTCCAATGGAAGGTAGCCTAGTAATTATGGAAGGTAGTTTTTGTACGAGATTTTAGTTACTCCAATGGATGGTAGCCTTGTCATTAATGAAGGTAGTATGTTGTAGAGATTTTTGTTACTCCAATGGATGGTAGCATTGACATTATGGAAGATAGTCTGTTTTCGATATCTTTGTTACTCCAATGGATGGTAGCCTAGTCAATAAGGAAGGTAGTTTTTGTACGAGATTTTAGTTACTCCAATGGATGGTAGCCTTGTCATTAATGAAGGTAGTCTGTTGTCGAGATTTTTGTTACTCCAATGGATGGTAGCCTTGTCATTATAGAAGGTAATATATTTTCGAGATTTTTGTCACTATAATGGATGGTAGCCTTGTCATTATGGAAGGTAGTTTGTTCTCGAGATTTTTGTTACTACAATGGATTGTAGCCTTGTCGTTGTGGAAGGTAGTCTGTTATCGATATCTTTGTTACTCCAATGGATGGTAGCCTAGTCATTATGGAAGGTAGTTTGTGTACGAGATTTTAGTTACTCCAATGGATGGTAGCCTTGTCATTATGGAAGGTAGTCTGTTGTGGAGATTTTTTATACTCCAATGGATTCTAGCCTTGTCATTATGGAAGGTAGTCTGTTGTCGATATCTTTGTTACTCCAATGGATGGTAGCCTAGTCATTATGGAAGGTAGTTTGTTGTCGAGTTTATTGTTACTCCAATGGATGGTAGCCTTGTAATTATGTAAGGTAGTCTGTTGTCGAAATTTTTGTTACTACAATGGATTGTAGCCTTGTCATTATGGAAGGTAGTCTGTTGTCGAGATTTTTGTTAATCCAATGGATGGTAGCCTTGTCATTATAGAAGGTAGTATATTGTTGAGATTTTTCTCACTATAATGAATGGTAGCCTTGTCATTATGGAAGGTAGTCTGTTGTCGAGATTTTTGTTACTACAATGGATTATAGCCTTGTCATTATGGAAGGTAGTCTGTTGTCGATATCTTTGTTACTCCAATGGATGGTAGACTAGTCATTATGGAAGGTAGTCTGTTTTCGGGTTTTTTGTTACTCCAATGGATGGTAGCCTTGTCATTATGGAAGGTAGTCTATAGTCGATATTTTTGTTACTACAATGGATTGTAGCCTTGTCGTTATGGAAGATAGTCTGTTTTCGATATCTTTGTTACTCCAATGGAAGGTAGCCTAGTAATTATGGAAGGTAGTTTTTGTACGAGATTTTAGTTACTCCAATGGATGGTAGCCTTGTCATTAATGAAGGTAGTATGTTGTAGAGATTTTTGTTACTCCAATGGATGGTAGCATTGACATTATGGAAGATAGTCTGTTTTCGATATCTTTGTTACTCCAATGGATGGTAGCCTAGTCAATAAGGAAGGTAGTTTTTGTACGAGATTTTAGTTACTCCAATGGATGGTAGCCTTGTCATTAATGAAGGTAGTCTGTTGTCGAGATTTTTGTTACTCCAATGGATGGTAGCCTTGTCATTATAGAAGGTAATATATTTTCGAGATTTTTGTCACTATAATGGATGGTAGCCTTGTCATTATGGAAGGTAGTTTGTTCTCGAGATTTTTGTTACTACAATGGATTGTAGCCTTGTCGTTGTGGAAGGTAGTCTGTTATCGATATCTTTGTTACTCCAATGGATGGTAGCCTAGTCATTATGGAAGGTAGTTTGTGTACGAGATTTTAGTTACTCCAATGGATGGTAGCCTTGTCATTATGGAAGGTAGTCTGTTGTGGAGATTTTTTATACTCCAATGGATTCTAGCCTTGTCATTATGGAAGGTAGTCTGTTGTCGAGATTTTTGTTACTCTAAGGGATGGTAGCCTTGTCATTATGGAATGTAGTTTGTTGTCGATATTTTTGTTATTCTAATGGATGGTAGCCTTGTTATTATGAAAGGTAGTCTATTGTTGAGATTTTTGTCACTATAATAGATTGTAGCCTTGTCATTATGGAAGGTAGTCTGTTGTCGAGATATTTGTTACTATAATGGATGTAGCCTTGTCATTATGGAAGGTAGTCTGTTATCGATATCTGTGTTACTCCAATGGATGGTAGCCTAGTCATTATAGAAGGTAGTACATTGTCGAGATTTCAGTCACTACAATGGATGGTAGCCTTGTCATTATTGAAGGTAGTCTATTGTCGAGATTTTTGTTACTATAATAGATTGTAGCCTTGTCATTATGGAAGGTAGTCTATTGTCGAGATTTTTGTTACTCCAATGGATGGTAGCCTTGTCATTATAGAAGGTAGTATATTCTTGAGATTTTTCTCACTATAATGAATGGTAGCCTTGTCATTATGGAAGGTAGTCTGTTGTCGAGATTTTTGTTACTACAATGGATTATAGCCTTATCATTATGGAAGGTAGTCTGTTGTCGATATCTTTGTTACTCCAATGGATGGTAGACTAGTCATTATGGAAGGTAGTCTGTTGTCGAGTTTTTTGTTACTCCAAGGGATGGTAGCCTTGTCATTATGGAAGGTAGTCTATTGTCGATATTTTTGATACTACAATGGATTGTAGCCTTGTCGTTATGGAAGGTAGTTTGTTGTCGAGATTTTTGTTACACTAAGGGATGGTAGCCTTGTCGTTATGGAAAAAAGTCTGTTGTCGAGATTTTTGTTATTCCAATGGATGGTAGCCTTGTCATTATTAAAGGTAGTCTATTGTTGAGATTTTTGTTACTAGAATGGATTGTAGCCTTGTCGTTATGGAAGGTAGTCTGTTGTCGATATCTTTGTTACTCCAATGGATGGTAGCCTAGTCATTATGGAAGGTAGTCTGTTGTCGAGTTTTTTGTTACTCCAATGGATGGTAGCCTTGTCATTCTGGAAGGTAGTCTGTTGTCAATATTTTTGTCACTACAATGGATTGTAGCCTTGTCGTTATGGAAGATAGACTGTTTTCGATATCTTTGTTACTCCAATGGATGGTAGCCTAGTCATTATGGAAGGTAGTTTTTGTACGAGATTTTAGTTACTCCAATGAATGGTTGACTTGTCATTATGGAAGGTAGTCTGTTGTCGAGATTTTTTATACTCCAATAGATTCTAGCCTTGTCATTATGGAAGGTAGTCTTTTGTCGATATTTTTGTTACACTAAGGGATGGTAGCCTTGTCATTATGGAACGTAGTTTGTTGTCGATATTTTTGTTATTCTAATGGATGGTAGCCTTGTCATTATGAAAGGTAGTCTATTGTCGAGATTTTTGTCACTATAATAGATTGTAGCCTTGTCATTATGGAAGGTAGTCTGTTATCGAGATTTTTGTTACTAGAATGGATGTAGCCTTGACATTATGGAAGGTAGTCTGTTATCGATATATGTGTTACTCCAATGGATGGTAGCCTAGTCATCATTGAAGGTAGTTTGTGTATGATATTTTTGTTATTCCAATGGATGGTAGCGTTGTCATTATATAAGGTAGTACATTGTCGAGATTTCAGTCACTACAATGGATGGTAGCCTTGTCATTATGGAAGGTAGTCTATTGTCGAGATTTTTGTCACTATAATGAATGGTAGCCTTGTCATTAAGGAAGGTAGTCTGTTGTCGAGATTTTTGTTACTACAATGGATTGTAGCCTTGTCGTTATGGAATGTAGTTTGTTGTCGATATCTTTGTTATTCCAATGGATGGTAGCCTAGTCATTATGGAAGGTAGTCTATTGTCGAGTTTTTTGTTACTTCAATGGTTGGTAGCCTTGTCATTATGGAAGGTAGTCTGTTGTCGAGATTTTTGTTAATCCAATGGATGGTAGCCTTGTCATTATAGAAGGTAGTATATTGTTGAGATTTTTTTCACTACCATGAATGGTAGCCTTGTCATTATGGAAGGTAGTTTGTTATCGAGATTTTTGTTACTACAATAGATTGTAGCCTTGTCATTATTGAAGGTAGTCTGTTGTCGATATCTTTGTTACTCCAATGGATGGTAGCCTAGTAATTATGGAAGGTAGTTTGTTGTCGAGTTTTTTGTTACTCCAATGGATGGTAGCCTTGTAATTATGTAAGGTAGTCTGTTGTCGATATTTTTGTTACTACAATGGATTGTAGCCATGTCATTATGGAAGGTAGTCTGTTGTCGAGATTTTTGTTAATCCAATGGATGGTAGCCTTGTCATTATAGAAGGTAGTATATTGTTGAGATTTTTCTCACTATAATGAATGGTAGCTTTGTCATTATGGAAGGTAGTCTATTGTCGAGATATTTGTTACTACAATGGATTATAGCCTTGTCATTATGGAAGGTAGTCTGTTGTCGATATCTTTGTTACTCCAATGGATGGTAGACTAGTCATTATGGAAGGTAGTCTGTTGTCGGGTTTTTTGTTACTCCAATGGATGGTAGCCTTGTTATTATGGAAGGTAGTCTATTGTCGATATTTTTGTTACTACAATGGATTGTAGCCTTGTCGTTATGGAAGATAGTCTGTTTTCGATATCTTTGTTACTCCAATGGATGGTAGCCTAGTCAATAAGGAAGGTAGTTTTTGTACGAGATTGTAGTTACTCCAATGGATGGTAGCCTTGTCATTAATGAAGGTAGTCTGTTGTCGAGATTTTTGTTACTCCAATGGATGGTAGCCTTGTCATTATAGAAGGTAATATATTGTCGAGATTTTTGTCACTATAATGGATGGTAGCCTTGTCATTATGGAAGGTAGTTTGTTCTCGATATTTTTGTTACTACAATGGATTGTAGCCTTGTCGTTGTGGAAGGTAGTCTGTTATCGATATCTTTGTTACTCCAATGGATGGTAGCCTAGTCATTATGGAAGGTAGTTTGTGTACGAGATTTTAGTTACTCCAATGGATGGTAGCCTTGTCATTATGGAAGGTAGTCTGTTGTCGAGATTTTTTATACTCCAATGGATTCTAGCCTTGTCATTATGGAAGGTAGTCTGTTGTCGAGATTTTTGTTACTCTAAGGGATGGTAGCCTTGTCATTATGGAATGTAGTTTGTTGTTGATATTTTTGTTATTCTAATGGATGGTAGCCTTGTCATTATGAAAGGTAGTCTATTGTCGAGATTTTTGTCACTATAATAGATTGTAGCCTTGTCATTATGGAAGGTAGTCTGTTGTCGAGATATTTGTTACTATAATGGATGTAGCCTTGTCATTATGGAAGGTAGTCTGTTA
The DNA here is from genome assembly GCA_948472305.1 of Vicia faba. Taxonomy (NCBI): domain Eukaryota; kingdom Viridiplantae; phylum Streptophyta; class Magnoliopsida; order Fabales; family Fabaceae; genus Vicia; species Vicia faba. Next base: position 458,984,279 of record OX451741.1, read on the forward strand.
TCGATATCTGTGTTACTCCAATGGATGGTAGCCTAGTCATTATAGAAGGTAGTACATTGTCGAGATTTCAGTCACTACAATGGATGGTAGCCTTGTCATTATTGAAGGTAGTCTATTGTCGAGATTTTTGTTACTATAATAGATTGTAGCCTTGTCATTATGGAAGGTAGTTTGTTGTCGATATCTTTGTTACTCCAATGGATGGTAGACTAGTCATTCTGGAAGGTAGTATGTTGTCGAGTTTTTTGTTACTCCAAGGGATGGTAGCCTTGTCATTATGGAAGGTAGTCTATTGTCGATATTTTTGTTACTACAATGGATTGTAGCCTTGTCGTTATGGAAGGTAGTTTGTTGTCGAGATTTTTGTTACACTAAGGGATGGTAGTCTTGTCGTTATGGAAAAAAGTCTGTTGTCGAGATTTTTGTTATTCCAATGGATGGTAGCCTTGTCATTATTAAAGGTAGTCTATTGTTGAGATTTTTGTTACTAGAATGGATTGTAGCCTTGTCGTTATGGAAGGTAGTCTATTGTCGATATCTTTGTTACTCCAATGGATGGTAGCCTAGTCATTATGGAAGGTAGTCTGTTGTCGAGTTTTTTGTTACTCCAATGGATGGTAGCCTTGTCATTCTGGAAGGTAGTCTGTTGTCAATATTTTTGTCACTACAATGGATTGTAGCCTTGTCGTTATGGAAGATAGTCTGTTTTCGATATCTTTGTTACTCCAATGGATGGTAGCCTAGTCATTATGGAAGATAGTTTTTGTACGAGATTTTAGTTACTCCAATGAATGGTTGACTTGTCATTATGGAAGGTAGTCTATTGTCGAGATTTTTTATACTCCAATAGATTCTAGCCTTGTCATTATGGAAGGTAGTCTTTTGTCGAGATTTTTGTTACTCTAAGGGATGGTAGCCTTGTCATTATGGAACGTAGTTTGTTGTCGATATTTTTGTTATTCTAATGGATGGTAGCCTTGTCATTATGAAAGGTAGTCTATTGTCGAGATTTTTGTCACTATAATAGATTATAGCCTTGTCATTATGGAAGGTAGTGTGTTGTCGAGATTTTTGTTACTACAATGGATGTAGCCTTGTCATTATGGAAGGTAGTCTGTTATCGATATATATGTTACTCCAATGGATGGTAGCCTTGTCATCATTGAAGGTAGTTTGTGTATGATATTTTTTTTATTCCAATGGATGGTAGCGTTGTCATTATAGAAGGTAGTACATTGTCGAGATTTCAGTCACTACAATGGATGGTAGCCTTGTCATTATGGAAGGTAGTCTATTGTCAAGATTTTTGTCACTATAATGAATGGTAGCCTTGTCATTAAAGAAGGTAGTTTGTTGTCGAGATTTTTGTTACTCTAATGGATGGTAGCCTTGTCGATATATAAGGTAGTATATTGTTGATATTTTTGTTATTCTAAGGGATGGTAGCTATGTCATTATGGAAGGTAGTCTGTTGTCGAGATTTTTGTTACTACAATGGATTGTAGCCTTGTCATTATGGAAGGTAGTCTGTTGTCGATATCTTTGTTACTCCAATGGATGGTAGCCTAGTCATTATGGAAGGTAGTCTATTGTCGAGTTTTTTGTTACTTCAATGGTTGGTAGCCTTGTCATTATGGAAGGTAGTCTGTTGTCGAGATTTTTGTTAATCCAATGGATGGTAGCCTTGTCATTATAGAAGGTAGTATATTGTTGAGATTTTTTTCACTACAATGAATGGTAGCCTTGTCATTATGGAAGGTAGTTTGTTATCGAGATTTTTGTTACTACAATGGATTGTAGCCTTGTCATTATGGAAGGTAGTCTGTTGTCGATAACTTTGTTACTCCAATGGATGGTAGCCTAGTAATTATGGAAGGTAGTTTGTTGTCGAGTTTTTTGTTACTCCAATGGATGGTAGCCTTGTAATTATGTAAGGTAGTCTGTTGGCAATATTTTTGTTACTACAATGGATTGTAGCCTTGTCATTATGGAAGGTAGTCTGTTGTCGAGATTTTTGTTAATCCAATGGATGGTAGCCTTGTCATTATAGAAGGTAGTATATTGTTGAGATTTTTCTCACTATAATGAATGGTAGCCTTGTCATTATGGAAGGTAGTCTGTTGTCGAGATTTTTGTTACTACAATGGATTATAGCCTTGTCATTATGGAAGGTAGTCTGTTGTCGATATCTTTGTTACTCAAATGGATGGTAGACTAGTCATTATGGAAGGTAGTCTGTTGTCGGGTTTTTTGTTACTCCAATGGATGGTAGCCTTGTTATTATGGAAGGTAGTCTATTGTCGATATTTTTGTTACTACAATGGATTGTAGCCTTGTCGTTATGGAAGATAGTCTATTTTCGATATCTTTTTTACTCCAATGGATGGTAGCCTAGTCAATAAGGAAGGTAGTTTTTGTACGAGATTTTAGTTACTCCAATGGATGGTAGCCTTGTCATTAATGAAGGTAGTCTGTTGTCGAGATTTTTGTTACTCCAATGGATGGTAGCCTTGTCATTATAGAAGGTAATATATTGTCGAGATTTTTGTCACTATAATGGATGGTAGCCTTGTCATTATGGAAGGTAGTTTGTTCTCGAGATTTTTGTTACTACAATGGATTGTAGCCTTGTCGTTGTGGAAGGTAGTCTTTTATCGATATCTTTGTTACTCCAATGGATGGTAGCCTAGTCATTATGGAAGGTAGTTTGTGTACGAGATTTTAGTTACTCCAATGGATGGTAGCCTAGTCATTATGGAAGGTAGTCTGTTGTCGAGATTTTTTATACTCCAATGGATTCTAGCCTTGTCATTATGGAAGGTAGTCTGTTGTCGAGATTTTTGTTACTCTAAGGGATGGTAGCCTTGTCATTATGGAATGTAGTTTGTTGTCGATATTTTTGTTATTCTAATGGATGGTAGCCTTGTCATAATGAATGGTAGTCTATTGTCGAGATTTTTGTCACTATAATAGATTATAGCCTTGTCATTATGGAAGGTAGTCTGTTGTCGAGATATTTGTTACTATAATGGATGTAGCCTTGTCATTATGGAAGGTAGTCTGTTATCGATATCTGTGTTACTCCAATGGATGGTAGCCTAGTCATTATAGAAGGTAGTACATTGTCGAGATTTCAGTCACTACAATGGATGGTAGCCTTGTCATTATTGAAGGTAGTCTATTGTCGAGATTTTTGTTACTATAATAGATTGTAGCCTTGTCATTATAGAAGGTAGTCTATTGTCGAGATTTTTGTTACTCCAATGGATGGTAGCCTTGTCATTATAGAAGGTAGTATATTCTTGAGATTTTTCTCACTATAAAGAAAGGTAGCCTTGTCATTATGGAAGGTAGTCTATTGTCGATATTTTTTTTACTACAATGGATTATAGCCTAATCATTATGGAAGGTAGTCTGTTGTCGATATCTTTGTTACTCCAATGGATGGTAGACTAGTCATTATGGAAGGTAGTCTGTTGTCGAGTTTTTTGTTACTCCAAGGGATGGTAGCCTTGTCATTATGGAAGGTAGTCTATTGTCGATATATTTGTTACTACAATGGATTGTAGCCTTGTCGTTATGGAAGCTAGTTTGTTGTCGAGATTTTTGTTACACTAAGGGATGGTAGCCTTGTCGTTATGGAAAAAAGTCTGTTGTCGAGATTTTTGTTATTCCAATGGATGGTAGCCTTGTCATTATTAAAGGTAGTCTATTGTTGAGATTTTTGTTACTAGAATGGATTGTAGCCTTGTCGTTATGGAAGGTAGTCTGTTGTCGATATCTTTGTTACTCCAATGGATGGTAGCCTAGTCATTATGGAAGGTAGTCTCTTGTCGAGTTTTTTGTTACTCCAATGGATGGTAGCCTTGTCATTCTGGAAGGTAGTCTGTTGTCAATATTTTTGTCACTACAATGGATTGTAGCCTTGTCGTTATGGAAGATAGTCTGTTTTCGATATCTTTGTTACTCCAATGGATGGTAGCCTAGTCATTATGGAAGATAGTTTTTGTACGAGATTTTAGTTACTCCAATGAATGGTTGACTTGTCATTATGGAAGGTAGTCTATTGTCGAGATTTTTTATACTCCAATAGATTCTAGCCTTGTCATTATGGAAGGTAGTCTTTTGCCGAGATTTTTGTTACTCTAAGGGATGGTAGCCTTGTCATTATGGAACGTAGTTTGTTGTCGATATTTTTTTTATTCTAATGGATGGTAGCCTTGTCATTATGAAAGGTAGTCTATTGTCGAGATTTTTGTCACTATAATAGATTGTAGCCTTGTCATTATGGAAGGTAGTCTGTTGTCGAGATTTTTGTTACTATAATGGATGTAGCCTTGTCATTACGGAAGGTAGTCTGTTATCGATATATATGTTACTCCAATGGATGGTAGCCTAGTCATCATTGAAGGTAGTTTGTGTATGATATTTTTTTTATTCCAATGGATGGTAGCGTTGTCATTATAGAAGGTAGTACATTGTTGAGATTTCAGTCACTACAATGGATGGTAGCCTTGTCATTATGGAAGGTAGTCTATTGTCAAGATTTTTGTCACTATAATGAATGGTAGCCTTGTCATTAAAGAAGGTAGTCTGTTGTCGAGATTTTTGTTACTCTAATGGATGGTAGCCTTGTCGATATATAAGGTAGTATCTTGTTGATATTTTTGTTACTCTAAGGGATGGTAGCTATGTCATTATGGAAGGTAGTCTGTTGTCGAGATTTTTGTTACTACAATGGATTGTAGCCTTGTCATTATGGAAGGTAGTCTGTTGTCGATATCTTTGTTACTCCAATGGATGGTAGCCTAGTCATTATGGAAGGTAGTCTATTGTCGAGTTTTTTGTTACTTCAATGGTTGGTAGCCTTGTCATTATGGAAGGTAGTCTGTTGTCGAGATTTTTGTTAATCTAATGGATGGTAGCCTTGTCATTATAAAAGGTAGTATATTGTTGAGATTTTTTCACTACAATGAATGGTAGCCTTGTCATTATGGAAGGTAGTTTGTTATCGAGATTTTTGTTACTACAATGGATTGTAGCCTTGTCATTATGGAAGGTAGTCTGTTGTTGATAACTTTGTTACTCCAATGGATGGTAGCCTAGTAATTATGGAAGGTAGTTTGTTGTCGAGTTTTTTGTTACTCCAATGGATGGTAGCCTTGTAATTATGTAAGGTAGTCTGTTGGCGATATTTTTGTTACTACAATGGATTGTAGCCTTGTCATTATGGAAGGTAGTCTGTTGTCAAGATTTTTGTTAATCCAATGGATGGTAGCCTTGTCATTATAGAAGGTAGTATATTGTTGAGATTTTTCTCACTATAATGAATGGTAGCCTTGTCATTATGGAAGGTAGTCTGTTGTCGAGATTTTTGTTACTACAATGGATTATAGCCTTGTCATTATGGAAGGTAGTCTGTTGTCGATATCTTTGTTACTCCAATGGATGGTAGACTAGTCATTATGGAAGGTAGTCTGTTGTCGGGTTTTTTGTTACTCCAATGGATGGTAGCCTTGTTATTATGGAAGGTAGTCTATTGTCGATATTTTTGTTACTACAATGGATTGTAGCCTTGTCGTTATGGAAGATAGTCTGTTTTCGATATCTTTGTTACTCCAATGGATGGTAGCCTAGTCAATAAGGAAGGTAGTTTTTGTACGAGATTTTAGTTACTCCAATGGATGGTAGCCTTGTCATTAATGAAGGTAGTCTGTTGTCGAGATTTTTGTTACTCCAATTGATGGTAGCCTTGTCATTATAGAAGGTAATATATTGTCGAGATTTTTGTCACTATAATGGATGGTAGCCTTGTCATTATGGAAGGTAGTTTGTTCTCGAGATTTTTGTTACTACAATGGATTGTAGCCTTGTCATTGTGGAAGGTAGTCTGTTATTGATATCTTTGTTACTCCAATGGATGGTAGCCTAGTCATTATGGAAGGTAGTTTGTGTACGCGATTTTAGTTACTCCAATGGATGGTAGCCTTGTCATTATGGAAGGTAGTCTGTTGTCGAGATTTTTTATACTCCAATGGATTCTAGCCTTGTCATTATGGAAGGTAGTCTGTTGTCGAGATTTTTGTTACTCTAAGGGATGGTAGCCTTGTCATTATGGAACGTAGTTTGTTGTCGATATTTTTGTTATTCTAATGGATGGTAGCCTTGTCATTATGGAAGGTAGTCTGTTGTCGAGATATTTGTTACTATAATGGATGTAGCCTTGTCATTATGGAAGGTAGTCTGTTATCGATATCTGTGTTACTCCAATGGATGGTAGCCTAGTCATCATTGAAGGTAGTACATTGTCGAGATTTCAGTCACTACAATGGATGGTAGCCTTGTCATTATTGAAGGTAGTCTATTGTCGAGATTTTTGTTACTATAATAGATTGTAGCCTTGTCATTATGGAAGGTAGTCTGTTGTCGAGATTTTTGTTACTCCAATGGATGGTAGCCTTGTCATTATAGAAGGTAGTATATTGTTGAGATTTTTCTCACTATAATGAATGGTAGCCTTGTCATTATGGAAGGTAGTCTGTTGTCGAGATTTTTGTTACTACAATGGATTATAGCCTTGTCATTATGGAAGGTAGTCTGTTGTCGATATCTTTGTTACTCCAATGGATGGTAGACTAGTCATTATGGAAGGTAGTCTGTTGTCGAGTTTTTTGTTACTCCAATGGATGGTAGCCTTGTCATTATGGAAGGTAGGCTATTGTCGATATTTTTGTTACTACAATGGATTGTAGCCTTGTCGTTATGGAAGATAGTCTATTTTTGATATCTTTGTTACTCCAATGGATGGTAGCCTAGTCATTATGGAAGGTAGTTTGTGTACGCGATTTTAGTTACTCCAATGGATGGTAGCCTTGTCATTATGGAAGGTAGTCTGTTGTCGAGATTTGTTATACTCCAATGGATTCTAGCCTTGTCATTATGGAAGGTAGTCTGTTGTCGAGATTTTTGTTACTCTAAGGGATGGTAACCTTGTCATTATGGAACGTAGTTTGTTGTCGATATTTTTGTTATTCTAATGGATGGTAGCCTTGTCATTATGAAAGGTAGTCTATTGTCGAGATTTTTATCACTATAATAGATTGTAGCCTTGTCATTATGGAAGGTAGTCTGTTGTCGAGATATTTGTTATTATAATGGATGTAGCCTTGTCATTATGGAAGGTAGTCTGTTATCGATATCTGTGTTACTCCAATGGATGGTAGCCTAGTCATCATTGAAGGTAGTACATTGTCGAGATTTCAGTCACTACAATGGATGGTAGCCTTGTCATTATTGAAGGTAGTCTATTGTCGAGATTTTTGTTACTATAATAGATTGTAGCCTTGTCATTATGGAAGGTAGTCTGTTGTCGAGATTTTTGTTACTCCAATGGATGGTAGCCTTGTCATTATAGAAGGTAGTATATTGTTGAGATTTTTCTCACTATAATGAATGGTAGCCTTGTCATTATGGAAGGTAGTCTGTTGTCGAGATTTTTGTTACTACAATGGATTATAGCCTTGTCATTATGGAAGGTAGTCTGTTGTCGATATCTTTGTTACTCCAATGGATGGTAGACTAGTCATTATGGAAGGTAGTCTGTTGTCGAGTTTTTTGTTACTCCAATGGATGGTAGCCTTGTCATTATGGAAGGTAGGCTATTGTCGATATTTTTGTTACTACAATGGATTGTAGCCTTGTCGTTATGGAAGATAGTCTGTTTTTGATATCTTTGTTACTCCAATGGATGGTAGCCTAGTCATTATGGAAGGTAGTTTGTGTACGCGATTTTAGTTACTCCAATGGATGGTAGCCTTGTCATTATGGAAGGTAGTCTGTTGTCGAGATTTGTTATACTCCAATGGATTCTAGCCTTGTCATTATGGAAGGTAGTCTGTTGTCGAGATTTTTGTTACTCTAAGGGATGGTAGCCTTGTCATTATGGAACGTAGTTTGTTGTCGATATTTTTGTTATTCTAATGGATGGTAGCCTTGTCATTATGGAAGGTAGTCTATTGTCGAGATTTTTATCACTATAATAGATTGTAGCCTTGTCATTATGGAAGGTAGTCTGTTGTCGAGATATTTGTTACTATAATGGATGTAGCCTTGTCATTATGGAAGGTAGTCTGTTATCGATATCTGTGTTACTCCAATGGATGGTAGCCTAGTCATCATTGAAGGTAGTACATTGTCGAGATTTCAGTCACTACAATGGATGGTAGCCTTGTCATTATTGAAGGTAGTCTATTGTCGAGATTTTTGTTACTATAATAGATTGTAGCCTTGTCATTATGGAAGGTAGTCTGTTGTCGAGATTTTTGTTACTCCAATGGATGGTAGCCTTGTCATTATAGAAGGTAGTATATTGTTGAGATTTTTCTAACTATAATGAATGGTAGCCTTGTCATTATGGAAGGTAGTCTATTGTCGAGATTTTTGTTACTACAATGGATTATAGCCTTGTCATTATGGAAGGTAGTCTGTTGTCGATATCTTTGTTACTCTAATGGATGGTAGACTAGTCATTATGGAAGGTAGTCTATTGTCGAGTTTTTTGTTACTCCAATGGATGGTAGCCTTGTCATTATGGAAGGTAGGCTATTGTCGATATTTTTGTTACTACTATGGATTGTAGCCTTGTCGTTATGGAAGATAGTCTGTTTTCGATATCTTTGTTACTCCAATGGATGGTCGCCTAGTCATTATGGAAGGTAGTTTTTGTACGAGATTTTAGTTACTCCAATGAATGGTAGCATTGTCATTAATGAAGGTAGTCTGTTGTAGAGATTTTTGTTACTCCAATGGATGGTAGCCCTTTCATTATAGAAGGTAATATGTTGTCGAGATTTTTGTCACTATAATGGATGGTAGCCTTGTCATTATGGAAGGTAGTCTCTTGTCGAGATTTTGTTACTACAATGGACTGTAGCCTTGTCATTGTGGAAGGAAGTCTGTTGTCGATATCTTTGTTACTCCAATGGATGGAAGCCTAGTCATTATGGAAGGTAGTCTGTTGTCGAGTTTTTTGTTACTCCAAGGGATGGTAGCCTTGTCATTATGGAAGGTAGTCTATTGTCGATATTTTTGTTACTACAATGGATTGTAGCCTTGTCGTTATGGAAGGTAGTTTGTTGTCGAGATTTTTGTTACACTAAGGGATGGTAGCCTTGTCGTTATGGAAAAAAGTCTGTTGTCGAGATTTTTGTTATTCCAATGAATGGTAGCCTTGTCATTATTAAAGGTAGTCTATTGTTGAGATTTTTGTTACTAGAATGGATTGTAGCCTTGTCGTTATGGAAGGTAGTCTGTTGTCGATATCTTTGTTACTCCAATGGATGGTAGCCTAGTCATTATGGACGGTAGTCTGTTCTCGAGTTTTTTGTTACTCCAATGGATGGTAGCCTTGTCATTCTGGAAGGTAGTCTGTTGTCAATATTTTTGTCACTACAATGGATTGTAGCCTTGTCGTTATGGAAGATAGTCTGTTTTCGATATCTTTGTTACTCCAATGGATGGTAGCCTAGTCATTATGGAAGGTAGTTTTTGTACGAGATTTTAGTTACTCCAATGAATGGTTGACTTTACATTATGGAAGGTAGTCTGTTGTCGAGATATTTTATACTCCAATAGATTCTAGCCTTGTCATTATGGAAGGTAGTCTTTTGTCGAGATTTTTGTTACTCTAAGGGATGGTAGCCTTGTCATTATGGAACGTAGTTTGTTGTCGATATTTTTGTTATTCTAATGGATGGTAGCCTTGTCATTATGAAAGGTAGTCTATTGTCGAGATTTTTGTCACTATAATAGATTGTAGCCTTGTCATTATGGAAGGTAGTATGTTGTCGAGATTTTTGTTCCTACAATGGATGTAGCCTTGTCATTATGGAAGGTAGTCTTTTATCGATATATGTGTTAATCCAATGGATGGTAGCCTAGTCATCATTGAAGGTAGTTTGTGTATGATATTTTTGTTATTCCAATGGATGGTAGCGTTGTCATTATAGAAGGTAGTACATTGTCGAGATTTCAGTCACTACAATGGATGGTAGCCTTGTCATTATGGAAGGTAGTCTATTGTCGAGATTTTTGTCACTATAATGAATGGTAGCCTTGTCATTAAGGAAGGTAGTCTGCTGTCGAGATTTTTGTTACTCTAATGGATGGTACCCTTGTCGATATATAAGGTAGTATATTGTTGATATTTTTGTTATTCTAAGGGATGGTAGCTATGTCATTATGGAAGGTAGTTTGTTGTCGAGATTTTTGTTACTACAATGGATTGTAGCCTTGTCGTTATGGAAGGTAGTCTGTTGTCGATATCTTTGTTACTCCAATGGATGGTAGCCTAGTCATTATGGAAGGTAGTCTATTGTCGAGTTTTTTGTTACTTCAATGGTTGGTAGCCTTGTCATTATGGAAGGTAGTCTGTTGTCGAGATTTTTGTTAATCCAATGGATGGTAGCCTTGTCATTATAGAAGGTAGTATATTGTTGAGATTTTTTTCACTACAATGAATGGTAGCCTTGTCATTATGAAAGGTAGTTTGTTATCGAGATTTTTGTTACTACAATGGATTGTAGCCTTGTCATTATGGAAGGTAGTCTGTTGTCGATATCTTTGTTACTCCAATGGATGGTAGCCTAGTAATTATGGAAGGTAGTTTGTTGTCGAGTTTTTTGTTACTCCAATGGATGGTAGCCTTGTAATTATGTAAGGTAGTCTGTTGTCGATATTTTTTTTACTACAATGGATTGTAGCCTTGTCATTAAGGAAGGTAGTCTGTTGTCGAGATTTTAGTTAATCCAATGGATGGTAGCCTTGTCATTATAGAAGGTAGTATATTGTTGAGATTTTTCTCACTATAATGAATGGTAGCCTTGTCATTATGGAAGGTAGTCTGTTGTCGAGATTTTTGTTACTACAATGGATTATAGCCTTGTCATTATTGAAGGTAGTCTGTTGACGATATCTTTGTTACTCCAATGGATGGTAGACTAGTCATTATGGAAGGTAGTTTGTTGTCGGGTTTATTGTTACTCCAATGGATGGTAGCCTTGTTATTATGGAAGGTAGTCTATTGTCGATATTTTTGTTACTACAATGGATTGTAGCCTTGTCGTTATGGAAGATAGTCTGTTTTCGATATCTTTGTTACTCCAATGGATGGTAGCCTAGTCAATAAGGAAGGTAGTTTTTGTACGAGATTTTAGTTACTCTAATGGATGGTAGCCTTGTCATTAATGAAGGTAGTCTGTTGTCGAGATTTTTGTTACTCCAATGGATGGTAGCTATGTCATTATAGAAGGTAATATATTGTCGAGATTTTTGTCACTATAATGGATGGTAGCCTTGTCATTATGGAAGGTAGTTTGTTCTCGAGATTTTTGTTACTATAATGGATTGTAGCCTTGTCGTTGTGGAAGGTAGTCTGTTATCGATATCTTTGTTACTCCAATGGATGGTAGCCTTGTCATTATGGAAGGTAGTTTGTGTACGAGATTTTAGTTACTCCAATGGATGGTAGCCTTGTCATTATGGAAGGTAGTCTGTTGTCGAGATTTTTTATACTCCAATGGATTCTAGCCTTGTCATTATGGAAGGTAGTCTGTTGTCGAGATTTTTGTTACTCAAAGGGATGGTAGCCTTGTCATTATGGAATGTAGTTTGTTGTCGATATTTTTGTTATTCTAATGGATGGTAGCCTTGTCATTATGAAAGGTAGTCTATTGTCGAGATTTTTGTCACTATAATAGATTGTAGCCTTGTCATTATGGAAGGTAGTCTGTTGTCGAGATATTTGTTACTATAATGGATGTAGCCTTGTCATTATGGAAGGTAGTTTGTTATCGATATCTGTGTTACTCCAATGGATGGTAGCCTAGTCATTATAGAAGGTAGTACATTGTCGAGATTTCAGTCACTACAATGGATGGTAGCCTTGTCATTATTGAAGGTAGTCTATTGTCAAGATTTTTGTTACTATAATAGATTGTAGCCTTGTCATTATGGAAGGTAGTCTATTGTCGAATTTTTGTTACTCCAATGGATGGTAGCCTTGTCATTATAGAAGGTAGTATATTCTTGAGATTTTTCTCACTATAATGAATGGTAGCCTTGTCATTATGGAAGGTAGTCTGTTGTCGAGATTTTTGTTACTACAATGGATTATAGACTTATCATTATGGAAGGTAGTCTGTTGTCGATATCTTTGTTACTCCAATGGATGGTAGACTAGTCATTATGGAAGGTAGTCTGTTGTCGAGTTTTTTGTTACTCCAATGGATGGTAGCCTTGTCATTCTGGAAGGTAGTCTGTTGTCAATATTTTTGTCACTACAATGGATTGTAGCCTTGTCGTTATGGAAGATAGTCTGTTTTCGATATCTTTGTTACTCCAATGGATGGTAGCCTAGTCATTATGGAAGGTAGTTTTTGTACGAGATTTTAGTTACTCCAATGAATGGTTGACTTGTCATTATGGAAGGTAGTCTGTTGTCGAGATTTTTTATACTCCAATAGATTCTAGCCTTGTCATTATGGAAGGTAGTCTTTTGTCGAGATTTTTGTTACTCTAAGGGATGGTAGCCTTGTCATTATGGAATGTAGTTTGTTGTCTATATTTTTGTTATTCTAATGGATGGTAGCCTTGTCATTATGAAAGGTAGTCTATTGTCGAGATTTTTGTAACTATAATAGATTGTAGCCTTGTCATTATGGAAGGTAGTCTGTTGTCGAGATTTTTGTTACTACAATGGATGTAGCCTTGTCATTATGGAAGGTAGTCTGTTATCGATATATGTGTTACTCCAATGGATGGTAGCCTAGTCATCATTGAAGGTAGTTTGTGTATGATATTTTTTTTATTCCAATGGATGGTAGCGTTGTCATTATAGAAGGTAGTATATTGTCGAGATTTCAGTCACTACAATGGATGGTAGCCTTGTCATTATGGAAGGTAGTCTATTGTCAAGATTTTTGTCACTATAATGAATGGTAGCCTTGTCATTAAGGAAGGTAGTCTGTTGTCGAGATTTTTGTTACTCTAATGGATGGTAGCCTTGTCGATATATATGGTAGTATATTGTTGATATTTTTGTTATTCTAAGGGATGGTAGCTATGTCATTATGGAAGGTAGTCTGTTGTCGAGATTTTTGTTACTACAATGGATTGTAGCCATGTCGTTATAGAAGGTAGTCTGTTGTCGATATCTTTGTTACTCCAATGGATGGTAGCCTAGTCATTATGGAACGTAGTGTGTTGTTGATATTTTTGTTATTCTAATGGATTGTATCCTTGTCATTATGAAAGGTAGTCTATTGTCGAGATTTTTGTCACTATAATAGATTGTAGCCTTGTCATTATGGAAGGTAGTCTGTTGTCGAGATTTTTGTTAATCCAATGGATGGTAGCCTTGTCATTATAGAAGGTAGTATATTGTTGAGATTTTTGTCACTATAATGAATGGTAGCCTTGTCATTATGGAAGGTAGTTTGTTGTCGATATTTTTGTTACTACAATGGATTGTAGCCTTGTCGTTATGGAAGATAGTCTGTTTTCGATATCTTTGTTACTCTAATGGATGGTTGCCTAGTCATTATGGAAGGTAGTTTTTGTACGAGATTTTAGTTACTCCAATGGATGGTAGCCTTGTCATTAATGAAGGTAGTCTGTTGTCGAGATTTTTGTTACTCCAATGGATGGTAGCCTTGTCATTATAGAAGGTAATATATTGTTGAGATTTTTGTCACTATAAGGGATGGTAGCCTTGTCATTATGGAAGGTAGTCTGTTGTCGAGATTTTTGATACTATAATGGATTGTAGCCTTGTCGTTGTGGAAGGTAGTCTGTTGTCGATATCTTTCTTACTCCAATGGATGGTAGCCTAGTAATTATGGAAGGTAGTTTTTGTACGAGATTTTAGTTACTCCAATGGATGGTAGCCTTTCCATTATTGAAGGTAGTGTGTTGTCGAGATTTTTTTTACTCCAATGGATGGTAGCCTTGTCGTTATAGAAGGTAATATATTGTCGAGATTTTTGTCACTATAATGGATGGTAGCCTTGTCATTATGGAAGGTAGTCTGTTGTCGAAATTTTTGTTACTACATGGGATTGTAGCCCCGTCGTTGTGGAAGGTAGTCTGTTGTCGATATCTTTGTTACTCCAATGGATGGTAGCCTAGTCATTACGGAAGGTAGTTTGTGTACGAGATTTTAGTTACTCCAATGGATGGTAGCCTTGTCATTATGGAAGGTACTCTGTTGTCGAGATTTTTTATACTCCAATGGATTCTAGCCTTGTCATTATGGAAGGTAGTCTGTTGTCGAGATTTTTGTTACTCTAAGGGATGGTAGCCTTGTCATTATGGAACGTAGTCTGTTGTCGATATTTTTGTTATTCTAATGGATGGTAGCCTTGTCATTATGAAAGGTAGTCTATTGTCGAGATTTTTGTCACTATAATAGATTGTAGCCTTGTCATTATGGAAGGTAGTCTATTGTCGAGATTTTTGTTAATCCAATGGATGGTAGCCTTGTCATTATAGAAGGTAGTATATTGTTGAGATTTTTGTCACTACAATGAATGGTAGCCTTGTCATTATGGAAGGTAGTCAGTTGTCGAGATTTTTGTTACCACAATGGATTGTAGCCTTGTCGTTATGGAAGGTAGTCTGTTGTCGATATCTTTGTTACTCCAATGGATGGTAGCCTAGTCATTACGGAGGGTAGTTTGTGTACGAGATTTTACTTACTCCAATGGATGGTAGCCTTGTCATTATGGAAGGTAGTCTATTGTCGAGATTTTTTATACTCCAATGGATTCTAGCCTTGTCATTATGGAAGGTAGTCTGTTGTAGATATTTTTGTTACTCTAAGGGATGGTAGCCTTGTCATTATGGAACGTAGTCTGTTGTCGATATTTTTGTTATTCTAATGGATGGTAGCCTTGTCATTATGAAAGGTAGTCTATTGTGGAGATTTTTGTCACTATAATAGATTGTAGCCTTGTCATTATGGAAGGTAGTCTATTGTCGATATTTTTGTTAATCCAATGGATGGTAGCCTTGTCATTATAGAAGGTAGTATATTGTTGAGATTTGTGTCACTACAATGAATGGTAGCCTTGTCATTATTGAAGGTAGTCTGTTGTCGAGATTTTTGTTACTACAATGGATTGTAGGCTTGTCGTTATGGAAGGTAGTCTGTTGTCGATATCTTTGTTACTCCAATGGATGGTAGCCTAGTCATTATGGAAGGTAGTCTATTGTCGATTTTTTTGTTACTTCAATGGTTGTTCGCCTTGTCATTATGGAAGGTAGTCTGTTGTCGAGATTTTTGTTACTCTAATGGATGGTAGCCTAGTCATTATGGAACGTAGTTTGTGTATGTTATTTTAGTTACTCCAATGGATGGTAGCCTTGTCATTATGGAAGGTAGTCTTTTGTCGAGATTTTTTATACTCCAATGGATTCTAGCCTTGTCATTATGGAAGGTAGTTTGTTGTCGAGATTTTTGTTACTCTAAGGGATGGTAGCCTTGTCATTATGGAACGTAGTGTGTTGTTGATATTTTTGTTATTCTAATGGATTGTATCCTTGTTATTATGAAAGGTAGTCTATTATCGAGATTTTTGTCACTATAATAGATTGTAGCCTTGTCATTATGGAAGGTAGTCTGTTGTCGAGATTTTTGTTAATCCAATGGATGGTAGCCTTGTCATTATAGAAGGTAGTATATTGTTGAGATTTTTGTCACTACAATGAATGGTAGCCTTGTCATTATGGAAGTTAGTCTGTTGTCGAGATTTTTGTTACTACAATGGATTGTAGCCTTGTCATTATGGAAGGTAGTCTGTTGTTGATATCTTTGTTACTCCAATGGATGGTAGCCTAGTCATTATTGAAGGTAGTTTGTGTACGATATTTTTGTTATTCCAATGGATGGTAGCATTGTCATTATAGAAGGTATTATATTGTCGAGATTTTAGTTACTCCAATGGATGGTAGCCTTGTCATTATGGAAGGTAGTTTGTTGTCGATATTTTTGTTACTACAATGGATTGTAGCCTTGTCGTTATGGAAGATAGTCTGTTTTCGATATCTTTGTTACACTAATGGATGGTTGCCTAGTCATTATGGAAGGTAGTTTTTGTACGAGATTTTAGTTACTCCAATGGATGTTAGCCTTGTCATTAATGAAGGTAGTCTGTTGTCGAGATTTTTGTTACTCCAATGGATGGTAGCCTTGTCATTATAGAAGGTAATATATTGTCGAGATTTTTGTCACTATAAGGGATGGTAGCCTTGTCATTATGGAAGGTAGTCTGTTGTCGAGATTTTTGTTACTACAATGGATTGTAGCCTTGTCGTTGTGGAAGGTAGTCTGTTGTCGATATCTTTGTTACTCCAATGGATGGTAGCCTAGTCATTATGGAAGGTAGTTTTTGTACGAGATTTTAGTTACTCCAATGGTTGGTAGCCTTTCCATTATTGAAGGTAGTGTGTTGTCGAGATTTTTTTTACTCTAATGGATGGTAGCCTTGTCGTTATAGAAGGTAATATATTGTCGAGATTTTTGTCACTATAATGGATGGTAGCCTTGTCATTATGGAAGGTATTCTGTTGTCGAAATTTTTGTTACTACAAGGGATTGTAGCCTTGTCGTTGTGGAAGGTAGTCTGTTGTCGATATCTTTGTTACTCCAATGGATGGTAGCCTAGTCATTACGGAAGGTAGTTTGTGTACGAGATTTTAGTTACTCCAATGGATGGTAGCCTTGTCATTATGGAAGGTACTCTGTTGTCGAGATTTTTTATACTCCAATGGATTCTAGCCTTGTCATTATGGAAGGTAGTCTGTTGTCGAGATTTTTGTTACTCTAAGGGATGGTAGCCTTGTCATTATGGAACGTAGTCTGTTGTCGATATTTTTGTTATTCTAATGGATGGTAGCCTTGTCATTATGAAAGGTAGTCTATTGTCGAGATTTTTGTCACTATAATAGATTGTAGCCTTGTCATTATGGAAGGTAGTCTATTGTCGAGATTTTTGTTAATCCAATGGATGGTAGCATTGTCATTATAGAAGGTAGTATATTGTTGAGATTTTTGTCACTACAATGAATGGTAGCCTTGTCATTATGGAAGGTAGTCAGTTTTCGAGATTTTTGTTACTACAATGGATTGTAGCCTTGTCGTTATGGAAGGTAGTCTGTTGTCGATATCTTTGTTACTCCAATGGATGGTAGCCTAGTCATTACGGAGGGTAGTTTGTGTACGAGATTTTAGTTACTCCAATGGATGGTAGCCTTGTCATTATGGAAGGTAGTCTGTTGTCGAGATTTTTTATACTCCAATGGATTCTAGCCTTGTCATTATGGAAGGTAGTTTGTTGTAGATATTTTTGTTACTCTAAGGGATGGTAGCCTTGTCATTATGGATAGTAGTCTGTTGTCGATATTTTTGTTATTCTAATGGATGGTAGCCTTGTCATTATGAAAGGTAGTCTATTGTCTAGATTTTTGTCACTATAATAGATTGTAGCCTTGTCATTATGGAAGGTAGTCTGTTGTCGATATTTTTGTTAATCCAATGGATGGTAGCCTTGTCATTATAGAAGGTAGTATATTGTTGAGATTTGTGTCACTACAATGAATGGTAGCCTTGTCATTATTGAAGGTAGTCTGTTGTCGAGATTTTTGTTACTACAATGGATTGTAGGCTTGTCGTTATGGAAGGTAGTCTGTTGTCGATATCTTTGTTACTCCAATGGATGGTAGCCTAGTCATTATGGAAGGTAGTCTATTGTCGATTTTTTTGTTACTTCAATGGTTGTTCGCCTTGTCATTATGGAAGGTAGTCTGTTGTCGAGATTTTTGTTACTCTAATGGATGGTAGCCTAGTCATTATGGAACGTAGTTTGTGTATGATATTTTAGTTACTCCAATGGATGGTAGCCTTGTCATTATGGAAGGTAGTCTTTTGTCGAGATTTTTTATACTCCAATGGATTCTAGCCTTGTCATTATGGAAGGTAGTTTGTTGTCGAGATTTTTGTTACTCTAAGGGATGGTAGCCTTGTCATTATGGAACGTAGTGTGTTGTTGATATTTTTGTTATTCTAATGGATTGTATCCTTGTCATTATGAAAGGTAGTCTATTATCGAGATTTTTGTCACTATAATAGATTGTAGCCTTGTCATTATGGAAGGTAGTCTGTTGTCGAGATTTTTGTTAATCCAATGGATGGTAGCCTTGTCATTATAGAAGGTAGTATATTGTTGAGATTTTTGTCACTACAATGAATGGTAGCCTTGTCATTATGGAAGTTAGTCTGTTGTCGAGATTTTTGTTACTACAATGGATTGTAGCCTTGTCATTATGGAAGGTAGTCTGTTGTTGATATCTTTGTTACTCCAATGGATGGTAGCCTAGTCATTATTGAAGGTAGTTTGTGTACGATATTTTTGTTATTCCAATGGATGGTAGCATTGTCATTATAGAAGGTATTATATTGTCGAGATTTTAGTTACTCCAATGGATGGTAGCCTTGTCATTATGGAAGGTAGTTTGTTGTCGATATTTTTTTTACTACAATGGATTGTAGCCTTGTCGTTATGGAAGATAGTCTGTTTTCGATATCTTTGTTACACTAATGGATGGTTGCCTAGTCATTATGGAAGGTAGTTTTTGTACGAGATTTTAGTTACTCCAATGGATGTTAGCCTTGTCATTAATGAAGGTAGTCTGTTGTCGAGATTTTTGTTACTCCAATGGATGGTAGCCTTGTCATTATAGAAGGTAATATATTGTCGAGATTTTTGTCACTATAAGGGATGGTAGCCTTGTCATTATGGAAGGTAGTCTGTTGTCGAGATTTTTGTTACTACAATGGATTGTAGCCTTGTCGTTGTGGAAGGTAGTCTGTTGTCGATATCTTTGTTACTCCAATGGATGGTAGCCTAGTCATTATGGAAGGTAGTTTTTGTACGAGATTTTAGTTACTCCAATGGTTGGTAGCCTTTCCATTATTGAAGGTAGTGTGTTGTCGAGATTTTTTTTACTCCAATGGATGGTAGCCTTGTCGTTATAGAAGGTAATATATTGTCGAGATTTTTGTCACTATAATGGATGGTAGCCTTGTCATTATGGAAGGTATTCTGTTGTCGAAATTTTTGTTACTACAAGGGATTGTAGCCTTGTCGTTGTGGAAGGTAGTCTGTTGTCGATATCTTTGTTACTCCAATGGATGGTAGCCTAGTCATTACGGAAGGTAGTTTGTGTACGAGATTTTAGTTACTCCAATGGATGGTAGCCTTGTCATTATGGAAGGTACTCTGTTGTCGAGATTTTTTATACTCCAATGGATTCTAGCCTTGTCATTATGGAAGGTAGTCTGTTGTCGAGATTTTTGTTACTCTAAGGGATGGTAGCCTTGTCATTATGGAACGTAGTCTGTTGTCGATATTTTTGTTATTCTAATGGATGGTAGCCTTGTCATTATGAAAGGTAGTCTATTGTCGAGATTTTTGTCACTATAATAGATTGTAGCCTTGTCATTATGGAAGGTAGTCTATTGTCGAGATTTTTGTTAATCCAATGGATGGTAGCATTGTCATTATAGAAGGTAGTATATTGTTGAGATTTTTGTCACTACAATGAATGGTAGCCTTGTCATTATGGAAGGTAGTCAGTTTTCGAGATTTTTGTTACTACAATGGATTGTAGCCTTGTCGTTATGGAAGGTAGTCTGTTGTCGATATCTTTGTTACTCCAATGGATGGTAGCCTAGTCATTACGGAGGGTAGTTTGTGTACGAGATTTTAGTTACTCCAATGGATGGTAGCCTTGTCATTATGGAAGGTAGTCTGTTGTCGAGATTTTTTATACTCCAATGGATTCTAGCCTTGTCATTATGGAAGGTAGTCTGTTGTAGATATTTTTGTTACTCTAAGGATGGTAGCCTTGTCATTATGGATAGTAGTCTGTTGTCGATATTTTTGTTATTCTAATGGATGGTAGCCTTGTCATTATGAAAGGTAGTCTATTGTCTAGATTTTTGTCACTATAATAGATTGTAGCCTTGTCATTATGGAAGGTAGTCTGTTGTCGAGATTTTTGTTAATCCAATGGATAATAGCCTTGTCACTATAGAAGGTAATATATTGTCAAGATTTTTGTCACTATAATGGATGGTAGCCTTGTCATTATGGAAGGTAGTCTGTTGTCGAAATTTTTGTTACTACAATGGATTGTAGCCTTGTCGTTGTGGAAGGTAGTCTGTTGTCGATATCTTTGTTACTCCAATGGATGGTAGCCTAGTCATTACGGAAGGTAGTTTGTGTACGAGATTTTAGTTACTCCAATGGATGGTAGCCTTGTCATTATGGAAGGTAATCTGTTGTCGAGATTTTTTATACTCCAATGGATTCTAGCCTTGTCATTATGGAAGGTAGTCTGTTGTCGAGATTTTTGTTACTCTAAGGGATGGTAGCCTTGTCATTATCGAACGTAGTCTGTTGTGGATATTTTTGTTATTCTAATAGATGGTAGCCTTGTCATTATGAAAGGTAGTCTATTGTCAATATTTTTGTCACTATAATAGATTGTAGCCTTGTCATTATGGAAGGTAGTCTGTTGTCGAGATTTTTTATACTCCAATGGATTCTAGCCTTGTCATTATGGAAGGTAGTCTGTTGTAGATATTTTTGTTACTCTAAGGGATGGTAGCCTTGTCATTATGGAACGTAGTCTGTTGTCGATATTTTTGTTATTCTAATGGATGGTAGCCTTGTCATTATGAAAGGTAGTCTATTGTG
Organism: Vicia faba; assembly: GCA_948472305.1. Lineage (NCBI taxonomy): Eukaryota > Viridiplantae > Streptophyta > Magnoliopsida > Fabales > Fabaceae > Vicia > Vicia faba. The sequence continues at coordinate 459,005,095 of OX451741.1, forward strand.
GAGATTTTTGTCACTATAATAGATTGTAGCCTTGTCATTATGGAAGGTAGTCTGTTGTGGATATTTTTGTTACTCCAATGGATGGTAGCCTTGTCATTATAGAAGGTAATATATTGTCGAGATTTTTGTCACTACAATGAATGGTAGCCTTGTCATTATTGAAGGTAGTCTGTTGTCGAGATTTTTGTTACTACAATGGATTGTAGGCTTGTCGTTATGGAAGGTAGTCTGTTGTCGATATCTTTGTTACTCCAATGGATGGTAGCCTAGTCATTATGGAAGGTAGTTTTTGTACGAGATTTTAGTTACTCCAATGGATGGTAGCCTTTCCATTATTGAAGGTAGTGTGTTGTCGAGATTTTTTTTACTCCAATGGATGGTAGCCTTGTCGTTATAGAAGGTAATATATTGTCGAGATTTTTGTCATTATAATGGATGGTAGCCTTGTCATTATGGAAGGTATTCTGTTGTCGAAATTTTTGTTACTACAAGGGATTGTAGCCTTGTCGTTGTGGAAGGTAGTCTGTTGTCGATATCTTTGTTACTCCAATGGATGGTAGCCTAGTCATTACGGAAGGTAGTTTGTGTACGAGATTTTAGTTACTCCAATGGATGGTAGCCTTGTCATTATGGAAGGTACTCTGTTGTCGAGATTTTTTATACTCCAATGGATTCTAGCCTTATCATTATGGAAGGTAGTCTGTTGTCGAGATTTTTGTTACTCTAAGGGATGGTAGCCTTGTCATTATGGAACGTAGTCTGTTGTCGATATTTTTGTTATTCTAATGGATGGTAGCCTTGTCATTATGAAAGGTAGTCTATTGTCGAGATTTTTGTCACTATAATAGATTGTAGCCTTGTCATTATGGAAGGTAGTCTATTGTCGAGATTTTTGTTAATCCAATGGATGGTAGCATTGTCATTATAGAAGGTAGTATATTGTTGAGATTTTTGTCACTACAATGAATGGTAGCCTTGTCATTATGGAAGGTAGTCAGTTTTCGAGATTTTTGTTACTACAATGGATTGTAGCCTTGTCGTTATGGAAGGTAGTCTGTTGTCGATATCTTTGTTACTCCAATGGATGGTAGCCTAGTCATTACGGAGGGTAGTTTGTGTACGAGATTTTAGTTACTCCAATGGATGGTAGCCTTGTCATTATGGAAGGTAGTCTGTTGTCGAGATTTTTTATACTCCAATGGATTCTAGCCTTGTCATTATGGAAGGTAGTCTGTTGTAGATATTTTTTTTACTCTAAGGATGGTAGCCTTGTCATTATGGATAGTAGTCTGTTGTCGATATTTTTGTTATTCTAATGGATGGTAGCCTTGTCATTATGAAAGGTAGTCTATTGTCTAGATTTTTGTCACTATAATAGATTGTAGCCTTGTCATTATGGAAGGTAGTCTGTTGTCGAGATTTTTGTTAATCCAATGGATAATAGCCTTGTCACTATAGAAGGTAATATATTGTCAAGATTTTTGTCACTATAATGGATGGTAGCCTTGTCATTATGGAAGGTAGTCTGTTGTCGAAATTTTTGTTACTACAATGGATTGTAGCCTTGTCGTTGTGGAAGGTAGTCTGTTGTCGATATCTTTGTTACTCCAATGGATGGTAGCCTAGTCATTACGGAAGGTAGTTTGGGTACGAGATTTTAGTTACTCCAATGGATGGTAGCCTTGTCATTATGGAAGGTAATCTGTTGTCGATATTTTTTATACTCCAATGGATTCTAGCCTTGTCATTATGGAAGGTAGTCTGTTGTCGAGATTTTTGTTACTCTAAGGGATGGTAGCCTTGTCATTATGGAACGTAGTCTGTTGTCGATATTTTTGTTATTCTAATGGATGGTAGCCTTGTCATTATGAAAGGTAGTCTATTGTGGAGATTTTTGTCACTATAATAGATTGTAGCCTTGTCATTATGGAAGGTAGTCTGTTGTGGATATTTTTGTTACTCCAATGGATGGTAGCCTTGTCATTATAGAAGGTAATATATTGTCGAGATTTTTGTCACTACAATGAATGGTAGCCTTGTCATTATGGAAGGTAGTCTGTTGTCGAGATTTTTGTTACTACAATGGATTGTAGGCTTGTCGTTATGGAAGGTAGTCTGTTGTCGATATCTTTGTTACTCCAATGGATGGTAGCCTAGTCATTATGGAAGGTAGTTTTTGTACGAGATTTTAGTTACTCCAATGGATGGTAGCCTTTCCATTATTGAAGGTAGTGTGTTGTCGAGATTTTTTTTACTCCAATGGATGGTAGCCTTGTCGTTATAGAAGGTAATATATTGTCGAGATTTTTGTCATTATAATGGATGGTAGCCTTGTCATTATGGAAGGTATTCTGTTGTCGAAATTTTTGTTACTACAAGGGATTGTAGCCTTGTCGTTGTGGAAGGTAGTCTGTTGTCGATATCTTTGTTACTCCAATGGATGGTAGCCTAGTCATTACGGAAGGTAGTTTGTGTACGAGATTTTAGTTACTCCAATGGATGGTAGCCTTGTCATTATGGAAGGTACTCTGTTGTCGAGATTTTTTATACTCCAATGGATTCTAGCCTTGTCATTATGGAAGGTAGTCTGTTGTCGAGATTTTTGTTACTCTAAGGGATGGTAGCCTTGTCATTATGGAACGTAGTCTGTTGTCGATATTTTTGTTATTCTAATGGATGGTAGCCTTGTCATTATGAAAGGTAGTCTATTGTCGAGATTTTTGTCACTATAATAGATTGTAGCCTTGTCATTATGGAAGGTAGTCTATTGTCGAGATTTTTGTTAATCCAATGGATGGTAGCCTTGTCATTATAGAAGGTAGTATATTGTTGAGATTTTTGTCACTACAATGAATGGTAGCCTTGTCATTATGGAAGGTAGTCAGTTGTCGAGATTTTTGTTACTACAATGGATTGTAGCCATGTCGTTATGGAAGGTAGTCTGTTGTCGATATCTTTGTTACTCCAATGGATGGTAGCCTAGTCATTACGGAGGGTAGTTTGTGTACGAGATTTTAGTTACTCCAATGGATGGTAGCCTTGTCATTATGGAAGGTAGTCTGTTGTCGAGATTTTTTATACTCCAATGGATTCTAGCCTTGTCATTATGGAAGGTAGTCTGTTGTAGATATTTTTGTTACTCTAAGGGATGGTAGCCTTGTCATTATGGAACGTAGTCTGTTGTCGATATTTTTTTTATTCTAATGGATGGTAGCCTTGTCATTATGAAAGGTAGTCTATTGTGGAGATTTTTGTCACTATAATAGATTGTAGCCTTGTCATTATGGAAGGTAGTCTGTTGTCGATATTTTTGTTAATCCAATGGATGGTAGCCTTGTCATTATAGAAGGTAGTATATTGTTGAGATTTGTGTCACTACAATGAATGGTAGCCTTGTCATTATTGAAGGTAGTTTGTTGTCGAGATTTTTGTTACTACCATGGATTGTAGCCTTGTCGTTATGGAAGATAGTCTATTTTAGATATCTTTGTTTCTCTAATGGATGGTAGCCTAATCATTATGGAAGGTAGTTTTTGTACGAGATTTTAGTTACTCCAATGGATGGTAGCCTTGCCATTATTGAAGGTAGTCTGTTGTCGAGATTTTTGTTACTCCAATGGATGGTAGCCTTGTCATTATAGAAGGAAATATATTGTCCAGATTTTTGACACTATAATGGATGGTAGCCTTGTCATTATGGAAGGTAGACTATTGTCGAGATTTTTGTTACTACAATGGATTGTAGCCTTGTCATTGTGGAAGGTAGTCTGTTGTCGATATATTTGTTACTCCAATGGATGGTAGCCTAGTTATTACGGAAGGTAGTTTGTGTACGAGATTTTAGTTACTCCAATGGATGGTAGCCTTGTCATTATGGATGGTAGTCTGTTGTCGAGATTTTTTATACTCCAATGGATTCTAGCCTTGTCATTATGGAAGGTAGTCTGTTGTCGAGATTTTTGTTACTCTAAGGGATGGTAGCCTTCACATTATGGAACGTAGTCTGTTGTCGATATTTTTGTTATTCTAATGGATGGTAGCCTTGTCATTATAAAAGGTAGTCTATTGTCTAGATTTTTGTCACTATAATAGATTGTAGCCTTGTCATTATGGAAGGTAGTCTGTTGTCGAGATTTTTGTTAATCCAATGGATAATAGCCTTGTCACTATAGAAGGTAATATATTGTCGAGATTTTTGTCACTATAATGGATGGTAGCCTTGTCATTATGGAAGGTAGTCTGTTGTCGAAATTTTTTTTACTACAATGGATTGTAGCCTTGTCGTTGTGGAAGGTAGTCTGTTGTCGATATCTTTGTTACTCCAATGGATGGTAGCCTAGTCATTACGGAAGGTAGTTTGTGTACGAGATTTTAGTTACTCCAATGGATGGTAGCCTTGTCATTATGGAAGGTAATCTGTTGTCGAGATTTTTTATACTCCAATGGATTCTAGCCTTGTCATTATGGAAGGTAGTCTGTTGTCGAGATTTTTGTTACTCTAAGGGATGGTAGCCTTGTCATTATGGAACGTACTCTGTTGTCGATATTTTTGTTATTCTAATAGATGGTAGCCTTGTCATTATGAAAGGTAGTCTATTGTCAAGATTTTTGTAACTATAATAGATTGTAGCCTTGTCATTATGGAAGGTAGTCTGTTGTCGAGATTTTTGTTAATCCAATGGATGGTAGCCTTGTCATTATAGAAGGTAGTATATTGTTGAGATTTTTGTCACTAGAATGAATGGTAGCCTTGTGATTATGGAAGGTAGTCTGTTGTCGAGATTTTTGTTACTACAATGGATTGTAGCCTTGTCGTTATGGAAGGTAGTCTGTTGTCGATATCTTTGTTACTCCAATGGATGGTAGCCTAGTCATTACGGAGGGTAGTTTGTGTACGAGATTTTAGTTACTCCAATGGATGGTAGCCTTGTCATTATGGAAGGTAGTCTGTTGTCGAGATTTTTTATACTACAATGGATTCTAGCCTTGTCATTATGGTAGGTAGTCTGTTGTAGATATTTTTGTTACTCTAAGGGATGGTAGCCTTGTCATTATGAAAGGTAGTCTATTGTCGAGATTTTTGTCACTATAATAGATTGTAGCCTTGCCATTATTGAAGGTAGTCTGGTGTCGAGATTTTTGTTAATCCAATGGATGGTAGCCTTGTCATTATAGAAGGTAGTATATTATTGAGATTTTTGTCACTATAATGAATGGTAGCCTTGTCATGATGGAAGGTAGTCTGTTGTCGAGATTTTTGTTACTACAATGGATTGTAACCTTGTTATTATGGAAGGTAGTCTGTTGTTGATATCTTTGTTACTCCAATGGATGGTAGCCTAGTCATTATAGAAGGTAGTCTATTGTCGAGTTTTTTGTTACTCCAATGGATGGTAGCCTTGTCATTATGGAAGGTAGTTTGTTGTCGATATTTTTGTTACTACAATGGATTGTAGCCTTGTCGTTATGGAAGATAGTCTGTTTTCGATATCTTTGTTACTCCAATGGATGGTAGCCTAGTCATTATGGAAGGTAGTTTTTGTACGAGATTGTAGTTACTCCAATGGATGGTAGCCTTGTCATTAATGAAGGTAGTCTGTTGTCGAGATTTTTGTTACTCCAATGGATGGTAGCCTTGTCATTATAGACGGTAATATATTGTCGAGATTTTTGTCACTATAAGGGATGGTAGCCTTGTCATTATGGAAGGTAGTCTGTTGTCGAGATTTTTGTTACTACAATGGATTGTAGCCTTGTCGTTGTGGAAGGTAGTTTGTTGTCGATATCTTTGTTACTCCAATGGATGGTAGCCTAGTCATTATGGAAGGTAGTTTGTGTACGAGATTTTAGTTACTCCAATGGATGGTAGCCTTGTCATTATGGAAGGTAGTCTGTTGTCGAGATTTTTGTTACTACAATGGATTGTAGCCTTGTCATTATGGAAGGTAGTTTGTTGTCGATATCATTGTTACTCCAATGGATGGTAGCCTAGTCATTATGGAAGGTAGTCCGTTGTCGAGTTTTTTGTTACTCCAATGGATGATAGCCTTGTCATTATGGATGGTAGTGTGTTGTCGATATTTTTGTTACTCCAATGGATTGTAGCCTTGTCGTTATGGAAGATAGTCTGTTTTCGATATCTTTGTTACTCCAATGGATGGTAGCCTAGTCATTATGGAAGGTAGTTTTTGTACGAGATTTTAGTTACTCCAATGGATGGTAGCCTTTCCATTATTGAAGGTAGTGTGTTGTCGAGATTTTTGTTACTCCAATGGATGGTAGCCTTGTCATTATAGAAGGTAATATATTGTCGAGATTTTTGTCACTATAATGGATGGTAGCCTTGTCATTATGGAAGGTAGTCTGTCGTCGAGATTTTTTATACTCCAATGGATTCTAGCCTTGTCATTATGGAAGGTAGTCTGTTGTCGAGATTTTTGTTACTCTAAGGGATGGTAGCCTTGTCATTATGGAACGTAGTCTGTTGTCAATATTTTTGTTATTCTAATGGATGGTAGCCTTGTCATTATGAAAGGTAGTCTATTGCCGAGATTTTTGTCACTATAATAGATTGTAGCCTTGTCATTATGGAAGGTAGTCTATTGTCGAGATTTTTGTTAATCCAATGGATGGTAGCCTTGTCATTATATAAGGTAGTATATTGTTGAGATTTTTGTCACTACAATGAATGGTAGCCTTGTCATTATGGAAGGTAGTTAGTTGTCAAGATTTTTGTTACTACAATGGATTGTAGCCTTGTCGTTATGGAAGGTAGTCTGTTGTCGATATCTTTGTTACTCCAATGGATGGTAGCCTAGTCATTATGGAGGGTAGTTTGTGTACGAGATTTTAGTTACTCCAATGGATGGTAGCCTTGTCATTATGGAAGGTAGTCTGTTGTCGAGATTTTTTATACTCCAATGGATTCTAGCCTTGTCATTATGGAAGGTAGTCTGTTGTAGAGATTTTTGTTACTCTAAGGGATGGTAGCCTTGTCATTAGGGAATGTAGTATGTTGTCGATATTTTTGTTATTCTAATAGAGGGTAGCCTTGTCATTATGAAAGGTAGTCTATTGTCGAGATTTTTGTCACTATAATAGATTGTAGCCTTGTCATTATGGAAGGTAGTCTGTTGTCGATATTTTTGTTAATCCAATGTATGGTAGCCTTGTCATTATAAAAGGTAGTATATTGTTGAGATTTGTGTCACTACAATGAATGGTAGCCTTGTCATTATTGAAGGTAGTTTGTTGTCGAGATTTTTGTTACTACAATGGATTGTAGCCTTGTCGTTATGGAAGATAGTCTATTTTCGATATCTTTGTTTCTCTAATGGATGGTAGCCTAGTCATTATGGAAGGTAGTTTTTGTACGAGATTTTAGTTACTCCAATGGATGGTAGCCTTGCCATTATTGAAGGTAGTCTGTTTTCGAGATTTTTGTTACTCCAATGGATGGTAGCCTTGTCATTATAGAAGGTAATATATTGTCCAGATTTTTGTCACTATAATGGATGGTAGCCTTATCATTATGGAAGGTAGACTGTTGTCGAGATTTTTGTTACTACAATGGATTGTAGCCTTGTCATTGTGGAAGGTAGTCTATTGTCGATATATCTGTTACTCCAATGGATGGTAGCCTAGTTATTACGGAAGGTAGTTTGTGTACGAGATTTTAGTTACTCCAATGGATGGTAGCCTTGTCATTATGGAAGGTAGTCTGTTGTCGAGATTTTTTATACTCCAATGGATTCTAGCCTTGTCATTATGGAAGGTAGTCTGTTGTCGAGATTTTTGTTACTCTAAGGGATGGTAGCCTTCTCATTATGGAACGTAGTCTGTTGTCAATATTTTTGTTATTCTAATGGATGGTAGCCTTGTCATTATGAAAGGTAGTCTATTGTCAAGATTTTTGTCACTATAATAGATTGTAGCCTTGTCATTATGGAAGGTAGTCTATTGTCGAGATTTTTGTTAATCCAATGGATGGTAGCCTTGTCATTATAGAAGGTAGTATATTGTTGATATTTTTGTCACTATAATGAATGGTAGCCTTGTGATTATGGAAGGTAGTCTGTTGTCGAGATTTTTGTTACTACAATGGATTGTAGCCTTGTCGTTATGGAAGGTAGTCTATTATCGATATCTTTGTTACTCCAATGGATGGTAGCCTAGTCATTACGGAGGGTAGTTTGTGTACGAGATTTTAGTTACTCCAATGGATGGTAGCCTTGTCATTATGGAAGGTAGTCTGTTGTCGAGATTTTTTATACTCCAATGGATTCTAGCCTTGTCATTATGGAAGGTAGTCTGTTGTAGAGATTTTTGTTACTCTAAGGGATGGTAGCCTTGTCATTATGGAACGTAGTATGTTGTCGATATTTTTGTTATTCTAATGGATGGTAGCCTTGTCATTATGAAATGTAGTCTATTGTCGTGATTTTTGTCACTATAATAGATTGTAGCCTTCTCATTATGGAAGGTAGTCTGTTGTCGATATTTTTGTTAATCCAATGGATGGTAGCCTTGTCATTATAGAAGGTAGTATATTGTTGAGATTTGTGTCACTACAATGAATGGTAGCCTTGTCATTATGGAAGGTAGTTTGTTGTTGATATCTTTGTTACTCCAATGGATGGTAGCCTAGTCATTATGGCTGGTAGTCTGTTGTCGAGTTTTTTGTTACTCCAATGGAAGGTAGCCTTGTCATTATGGATGGTAGTCTGTTGTCGATATTTTTGTTACTACAATGGATTGTAGCCTTATCGTTATGGAAGATAGTCTTTTTTCGATATCTTTGTTACTCTAATGGATGGTAGCCTAGTCATTATGGAAAGTAGTTTTTGTACGAGATTTTAGTTACTCCAATGGATGGTAGCCTTGCCATTATTGAAGGTAGTCTGTTGTCGAGATTTTTGTTACTCCAATGGATGGTAGCCTTGTCATTATAGAAGGTAATATATTGTCCATATTTTTGTCATTATAATGGATGGTATCCTTGTCATTATGGAAGGTAGTCTGTTGTCGAGATTTTTGTTACAATAATGGATTGTAGCCTTGTCGTTGTGGAAGGTAGTATGTTGTCGATATCTTTGTTACTCCAATGGATGGTAGCCTTGTCATTATTGAAGGTAGTCTGTTGTCGAGATTTTTTTTACTCCAATGGATTCTAGCCTTGTCATTATGGAAGGTAGTCTGTTGTCGAGATTTTTGTTACTCTAAGGGATGGTAGCCTTCTCATTATGGAACGTAGTCTGTTGTCGATATTTTTGTTATTCTAATAGATGGTAGCCTTGTCATTATAAAAGGTAGTCTATCGTCGATGATTTTGTCACTATAATAGATTGTAGCCTTGTCATTATGGAAGGTAGTCTGTTGTCGAGATTTTTGTTAATCCAATGGATAGTAGCCTTGTCATTATAGAAGGTTGTATATTGTTGAGATTTTTGTCACTACAATGAATGGTAGCCTTGTCATTATGGAAGTTAGTCTGTTGTCGAGATTTTTGTTACTACAATGGATTGTAGCCTTGTCATAATGGAAGGGAGTCTGTTATCGATATCTTTGTTACTCCAATGGATGGTAGCCTAATCATTATTGAAGGTAGTTTGAGTACGATATTTTTGTTATTCCAATGGATGGTAGCATTTTCATTATAGAAGGTAGTATATTGTCAAGATTTTTGTCACTACAATGGATGGTAGCCTTGTCATTATGGAAGGTAGTTTGTTGTCGATATTTTTGTTACTACAATGGATTGTAGCCTTGTCGTTATGAAAGGTAGTCTGTTGTCGATATCTTTGGTACTCCAATGGATGGTAGCCTAGTCATTATGGAAGGTAGTTTGTGTACGATATTTTTGTTATTCCAATGGATGGTAGCCATGTCTTTAAGAAAGGTAGTTTGCCCTCGTGATTTTTGTTACTCTAAGGGATGGTAGCCTTGTCATTATGGAAGGTAGTATGTTGTCGATATCTTTGTTACTCCAATGTATGGTAACCTTGTCATTATGGAAGGTAGTCTGTTGTCGAGATTTTTGTTACTCTAAGGGATGGTAGCCTTGTCATTATGGAACGTAGTCTGTTGTAGAGATTTTTGTTATTCCAATGGATGGTAGCATTGTCATTATAGAAGGTAGTATATTCTCGAGATTTTTGTCACTACAATGGATGGTAGCCTTGTCGTTATGGAAGGTAGTTTGTTGTCGATATCTTTGTTACTCCAATGGATGGTAGCCTAGTCATTATGGAAGGTAGTTTGTGTACGAGATTTTAGTTACTCTAATGGATGGTAGCCTTGTCATTATGGAAGGTAGTCTGTTGTCGAGATTTTTTATACTCGAATGGATTGTAGCCTTGTAATTATGGAAGGTAGTCTCTTGTGGATATTTTGGTTACTCCAATGATGGTACCCTTGTCATTATGGAAGGTAGTCTATTGCCTAGATTTTTGTTACTCCATTGCATGGTAGCCTTGTCATTATGGAAGGTAGTGTGTTGTTGATATTTTTGTTATTCCAATGGATGGTAGCCTTGTCATTATGGAAGATAGTCTGTTGTTGTGATTTTTGTTACTCCAATGGATGGTAGCCTTGTGATTATGGAAGGTAGTATGTTGTCGTTATCTTTGTTACTTCAATGGATGGTAGCCTTGTCATTATGGAAGGTGATCTGTTGTTGAGATATTTTTTACTCTAAGGGATGGTAGCCTTGTCATTATGGAACATAGTCTATTGTCGAGATTTTTTTTATTCCAATGGATGGTAGCATTTTCATAATAGAAGGTAGTATATTATCGAGATTTTTGTCACTACAATGGATGGTAGCCTTGTCATTATGGAAGGTAGTCTGTTGTCGAGATTTTTGTTACTACAATGGATTGTAGCCTTGTCGTTATGAAAGGTAGTCTGTTATCGATATCTTTGTTACTCCAATGGATGGTAGCCTAGTCATTATGAAAGGTAGTCTGTCCTCGTGATTTTTGTTACCCTAAGAGATGGTAGCCTTGTCATTATGGAAGGTAGTATGTTGTCGATATCTTTGTCACTCCAATGTATGGTAGCCTTGTCATTATGGAAGCTAGTTTATTGTCGAGATTTTTGTTACTCTAAGGGATGGTAGCCTTGTCATTATGGAACATAGTCTGTTGTCGAGATTTTTGTTATTCTAATGGATGGTAGCGTTGTCATATAGAAGGTAGTATATTATCGAGATTTTTGTCACTACAATGGATGGTAGCCTTGTCATTATGGAAAGTAGTTTGTTGTCGAGATTTTTGATACTACAATGGATTATAGCCTTGTCCTTATGGAAGGAAGTTTGTTGTCGATATCTTTGTTACACCAATGGATGGTAGCCTAGTCATTATGGAAGGTAGTTTATGTACGAGATTTTAGTTACTCTAATGGATGGTAGCCTTGTCATTATGGAAGGTAGTCTCTTGTCGAGATTTTTTATACTCCAATGGATTGTAGCCTTGTAATTATGGAAGGTAGCCTCTTGTGGATATTTTGGTTACTCCGATGATGGTACCCTTGTCATTATGGAAGGTAGTCTATTGCCTAGATTTTTGTTACTCCATTGCATGGTACCCTTGTCATTATGGAAGGTAGTGTGTTGTCGATATTTTTGTTATTCCAATGGATGGTAGCCTTGCCATTATGGAAGGTAGTCTGTTATTGTGATTTTTGTTACTCCAATGGATGGTAGCCTTGTCATTATGGAAGGTATTATGTTGTTGATATCTTTGTTACTCCAATGGATGGTAGCCTTGTCATTATGGAAGGTGATCTGTTGTTGAGATATTTGTTACTCTAAGGGATGGTAGCCTTGTCATTATGGAACATAGTCTATTGTCGAGATTTTTGTTATTCCAATGGATGGTAGCGTTTTCATAATAGAAGGTAGTATATTATCGAGATTTTTGTCAATACAATGGATGGTAGCCTTGTCATTATGGGAGGTAGTCTGTTGTCGAGATTTTTTATACTCCAATGGATTGAAGCCTTGTCATTATGGAAGGTAGTCTGTTGTTTAGATTTTTGTTACTCTAAGGGATGGTAGCCTTTTCAATATGGAAGGTAGTCTGTTGTCGAGATTTTTGTTATTCCAATGGATGGTAGCCTTGTCATTATGAAAGGTAGTCTATTGTCGATATTTTTGTTACTATAATAGATTGTAGCCTTGTCATTATGGAAGGTAGTCTGTTGTCGAGATTTTTGGTACTCCAATGGATTGTAGCCTTGTCATTATAGAAGGTAGTATATTGTTGATATTTTTGTCACTATAATGGATTGTAGCCTTGTCGTTATGGAAGGTAGTCTGTTATTGATATCTTTGTTACTCCAATGGATTGTAGCCTAGTCATTATGGAGGGTAGTTTGTGTACGATATTTTTGTTATTCCAATGGATGGTAGCCTTGTCATTATGAAAGGTAGTCTGTTGTCGTAATTTTTGTTACTCTAAGGGATGGTAGCCTTGTCATAATGGAAGGTAGTATGTTGTCGATATCTTTGTTACTCCAATGGATGGTAGCCTTGTTATTATGGAAGCTAGTCTGTTATCGAGAATTTTGTTACTTTAAGGGATGGTAGCCTTGTCATTATGGAACGTAGTCTGTTGTCGAGATTTTTGTTATTCCAATGGATGGTAGCATTGTCATTATGGAAGGTAGTCTGTTGTCGAAATCTTTGTTACTAGAATGGATTGTAGCCTTGTCGTTATGGAATGTAGTTTGTTGTCGATATCTTTGTTACTCCAATGGATGGTAGCCTTGTCATTATGGAAAGTAGTCTGTTGTCGTGATTTTTTATACTCCAATAGATTGTAGCCTGGTAATTATGGAAGGTAGTTTATTGCCTAGATTTTTGTTACTCCATTGCATGGTAGCCTTGTCATTATGGAAGGTAGTGTGTTGTCGATATTTTTGTTATTCCAATGGATGGTAGCCTTGTCATTATGGAAGGTAGTCTGTTGTCATGATTTTTGTTACTCCAATAGATGGTAGCCTTGTCATTATGGAAGGTAGTATGTTGTCGATATCTTTGTTACTCAATTAGATGGTAGCCTTGTCATTATGGAAGGTGGTCTGTTGTCAAGATTTTTGTTACTACAATGGATTGTAGCCTTGTCGTTATGGAAGATAGTCTGTTGTCGATATCTTTGTTACTCCAATGGATGGTAGCCTAGTCATTATAGAAGGTAATATATTGTCGAAATTTTTGTCACTATAATGGATGGTAGCCTTGTCATTATGGAAGGGAGTCTGTTGTCGAGATTTTTGTTGCTACAATGGATTATAGCCTTGTCGTTGTGGAAGGTAGTCTCTTGTCGATATCTTTGTTACTCCAATGGATGGTAGCCTAGTCATTATTGAAGGTAGTTTTTGTACGAGATTTTAGTTACTCCAATGCATGGTAGCCTTGTCATTATGGAAGGTAGTTTGTTGTCTAGATTTTTTATACTCCAATAGATTGTAGCCTTGTAATTATGGAAGGTAGTTTATTGCCTAGATTTTTGTTACTCCATTGCATGGTAGCCTTGTCATTATGGAAGGTAGTCTGTTGTCGAGATTTTTGTTACTCTAAGGGATGGTAGCCTTGTCATTATGGAATGTAATTTGTTGTTGATATTTTTGTTATTCTAATGGATGGTAGACTTGTCATTATGAAAGGTAGTCTATTGTCGAGATCTTTGTCACTATAATAGATTGTAGCCTTGTCATTATGGAAGGAAGTTTGATGTCGAGATTTTTGTTACTCCAATGGATGGTAGCCTTGTCGTTATGGAAGATAGTCTGTTGTCGTTATTTTTGTTACTCCAATGGATGGTAGCCTAGTCATTATAGAAGGTAATATATTGTCAAAATTTTTGTCACTATAATGGATGTTAGACTTGTCATTATGGAAGGTAGTCTATTGTCGACATTGTTGTTCCTACAATGGATTATAGCCTTGTCATTGTGGAAGGTAGTCTCTTGTTGATATCTTTGTTACTCAAATGGATGGTAGCCTAGTCATTATGGAAGGTAGTTTGTGTACGAGATTTTAGTTACTCCAATGGATGGTAGCCTTGTCATTATGGAAGGTAGTCTGTTGTCGATATTTTTGTTACTACAATGGATTGTAGCCTTGTCGTTATGGAAGGTAGTCTATTGTCGATATCTTTGTTACTCCAATGGATGGTAGCCTAGTCATTATGGTAGGTAGTCTGTTGTCGAGTTTTTTGATACTCTAATGGATTGTAGCCTTGTCATTATGGAAGGTAGTCTGTTGTCGAGATTTTTGTTACTCTAAGGGATGGTAACCTTGTCATTATGGAACGTAGTTTGTTGTTGATATTTTTGTTATTCTAATGGATGGTAGACTTGTCATTATGAAAGGTAGTCTATTGTCGAGATTTTTGTCACTATAATAGATTGTAGCCTAGTCATTATGGAAGGAAGTCTGTTGTCGAGATTTTTGTTACTCCAATGGATGGTAGCCTTGCCATTGTAGAAGGTAGTATATTGGTGAGATTTTTGTCACTACAATGAAAGGTAGCCTTGTCATTATGGAAGGTAGTCTGTTGTCGAGATTTTTGTTACTACAATGGATTGTAGCCTTGTCATTATGGAATGTAGTCTATTCTCGATATCTTTGTTACTCCAATGGATGGTAGCCTTGTCATTATAGAAGGTAGTATATTGTCGAGATTTTTGTCACTACAATGGATGGTAGCCTTATCATTGCGGAAGGTAGTCTGTTGTCGAGATTTTTGTTACTATAATGGATAGTAGCCTTGTCGTTATGGAAGGTAGTCTGTTGTCGATATCTTTGTTACTCCAATGGATTATAGCCTAGTCATTATGGAAGGTAGTTTGTGTAAGATATTTTTGTTATTCCAATGGATGGTAGCCTTGTCATTATGAAAGGTAGTCTATTGTCGTAATTTTTGTTACTCTAAGGGATGGTAGCCTTGTCATAATGGAAGGTAGTATGTTGTCGATATCTTTGTTACTCCAATGGATGGTAGCCTTGTTATTATGGAAGCTAGTCTGTTATCGAGAATTTTGTTACTTTAAGGGATGGTAGCCCTGTCATTATGGAACGTAGTCTGTTGTCGAGATTTTTGTTATTCCAATGGATGGTAGCATTGTCATTATGGAAGGTAGTCTGTTGTCGAAATCTTTGTTACTAGAATGGATTGTAGCCTTGTCGTTATGGAATGTAGTTTGTTGTCGATATCTTTGTTACTCCAATGGATGGTAGCCTTGTCATTATGGAAAGTAGTCTGTTGTCGTGATTTTTTATACTCCAATAGATTGTAGCCTTGTAATTATGGAAGGTAGTTTATTGCCTAGATTTTTGTTACTCCATTGCATGGTAGCCTTGTCATTATGGAAGGTAGTGTGTTGTCGATATTTTTGTTATTCCAATGGATGGTAGCCTTGTCATTATGGAAGGTAGTCTATTGTCATGATTTTTGTTACTCCAATAGATGGTAGCCTTGTCATTATGGAAGGTAGTATGTTGTCGATATCTTTGTTACTCAATTAGATGGTAGCCTTGTCATTATGGAAGGTGGTCTGTTGTCAAGATTTTTGTTACTACAATGGATTGTAGCCTTGTCGTTATGGAAGATAGTCTGTTGTCGATATCTTTGTTACTCCAATGGATTGTAGCCTAGTCATTATAGAAGGTAATATATTGTCGAAATTTTTGTCACTATAATGGATGGTAGCCTTGTCATTATGGAAGGGAGTCTGTTGTCGAGATTTTTGTTGCTACAATGGATTATAGCCTAGTCATTATGGAAGGTAGTTTGTGTAAGATATTTTTGTTATTCCAATGGATGATAGCCTTGTCATTATGAAAGGTAGTCTGTTGTCGTAATTTTTGTTACTCTAAGGGATGGTAGCCTTGTCATAATGGAAGGTAGTATGTTGTCGATATCTTTGTTACTCCAATGGATGGTAGCCTTGTTATTATGGAAGCTAGTCTGTTATCGAGAATTTTGTTACTTTAAGGGATGGTAGCCTTGTCATTATGGAACGTAGTTTGTTGTCGAGATTTTTGTTATTCCAATGGATGGTAGCATTGTCATTATGGAAGGTAGTCTGTTGTCGAAATCTTTGTTACTAGAATGGATTGTAGCCTTGTCGTTATGGAATGTAGTTTGTTGTCGATATCTTGGTTACTCCAATGGATGGTAGCCTTGTCATTATGGAAAGTAGTCTGTTGTCGTGATTTTTTATACTCCAATAGATTGTAGCCTTGTAATTATGGAAGGTAGTTTATTGCCTAGATTTTTGTTACTCCATTGCATGGTAGCCTTGTCATTATGGAAGGTAGTGTGTTGTCGATATTTTTGTTATTCCAATGGATGGTAGCCTTGTCATTATGGAAGGTAGTCTGTTGTCATGATTTTTGTTACTCCAATAGATGGTAGCCTTGTCATTATGGAAGGTAGTATGTTGTCGATATCTTTGTTACTCAATTAGATGGTAGCCTTGTCATTATGGAAGGTGGTCTGTTGTCAAGATTTTTGTTACTACAATGGATTGTAGCCTTGTCGTTATGGAAGATAGTCTATTGTCGATATCTTTGTTACTCCAATGGATGGTAGCCTAGTCATTATAGAAGGTAATATATTGTCGAAATTTTTGTCACTATAATGGATGGTAGCCTTGTCATTATGGAAGGGAGTCTGTTGTCGAGATTTTTGTTGCTACAATGGATTATAGCCTTGTCGTTGTGGAAGGTAGTCTCTTGTCGATATCTTTGTTACTCCAATGGATGGTAGCCTAGTCATTATTGAAGGTAGTTTGTGTACGAGATTTTAGTTACTCCAATGCATGGTAGCCTTGTCATTATGGAAGGTAGTTTGTTGTCTAGATTTTTTATACTCCAATAGATTGTAGCCTTGTAATTATGGAAGGTAGTTTATTGCCTAGATTTTTGTTACTCCATTGCATGGTAGCCTTGTCATTATGGAAGGTAGTCTGTTGTCGAGATTTTTGTTACTCTAAGGGATGGTAGCCTTGTCATTATGGAACGTAATTTGTTGTTGATATTTTTGTTATTCTAATGGATGGTAGACTTGTCATTATGAAAGGTAGTCTATTGTCGAGATCTTTGTCACTATAATAGATTGTAGCCTTTTCATTATGGAAGGAAGTTTGTTGTCGAGATTTTTGTTACTCCAATGGATGGTAGCCTTGTCGTTATGGAAGATAGTCTGTTGTCGTTATTTTTGTTACTCCAATGGATGGTAGCCTAGTCATTATAGAAGGTAATATATTGTCAAAATTTTGGTCACTATAATGGATGTTAGACTTGTCATTATGGAAGGTAGTCTATTGTCGACATTGTTGTTCCTACAATGGATTATAGCCTTGTCATTGTGGAAGGTTGTCTCTTGTTGATATCTTTGTTACTCAAATGGATGGTAGCCTAGTCATTATGGAAGGTAGTTTGTGTACGAGATTTTAGTTACTCCAATGGATGGTAGCCTTGTCATTATGGAAGGTAGTCTGTTGTCGATATTTTTGTTACTACAATGGATTGTAGCCTTGTCGTTATGGAAGGTAGTCTATTGTCGATATCTTTGTTACTCCAATGGATGGTAGCCTAGTCATTATGGTAGGTAGTCTGTTGTCGAGTTTTTTGATACTCTAATGGATTGTAGCCTTGTCATTATGGAAGGTAGTCTGTTGTCGAGATTTTTGTTACTCTAAGGGATGGTAACCTTGTCATTATGGAACGTAGTTTGTTGTTGATATTTTTGTTATTCTAATGGATGGTAGACTTGTCATTATGAAAGGTAGTCTATTGTCGAGATTTTTGTCACTATAATAGATTGTAGCCTAGTCATTATGGAAGGAAGTCTGTTGTCGAGATTTTTGTTACTCCAATGGATGGTAGCCTTGCCATTGTAGAAGGTAGTATATTGGTGAGATTTTTGTCACTACAATGAAAGGTAGCCTTGTCATTATGGAAGGTAGTCTGTTGTCGAGATTTTTGTTACTACAATGGATTGTAGCCTTGTCATTATGGAATGTAGTCTATTCTCGATATCTTTGTTACTCCAATGGATGGTAGCCTTGTCATTATAGAAGGTAGTATATTGTCGAGATTTTTGTCACTACAATGGATGGTAGCCTTATCATTGTGGAAGGTAGTCTGTTGTCGATATTTTCGTTACTATAATGGATAGTAGCCTTGTCGTTATGGAATGTAGTCTGTTGTCGATATCTTTGTTACTCCAATGGATTATAGCCTAGTCATTATGGAAGGTAGTTTGTGTACGATATTTTTGTTATTCCAATGGATGGTAGCCTTGTCATTATGAAAGGTAGTCTGTTGTCGTAATTTTTGTTACTCTAAGGGATGGTAGCCTTTTCATAATGGAAGGTAGTATGTTGTCGATATCTTTGTTACTCCAATGGATGGTAGCCTTGTTATTATGGAAGCTAGTCTGTTATCGAGAATTTTGTTACTTTAAGGGATGGTAGCCTTGTCATTATGGAACGTAGTCTGTTGTCGAGATTTTTGTTATTTCAATGGATGGTAGCATTGTCATTATGGAAGGTAGTCTGTTGTCGAAATCTTTGTTACTAGAATGGATTGTAGCCTTGTCGTTATGGAAGGTAGTTTGTTGTCGATATCTTTGTTACTCCAATGGATGGTAGCCTTGTCATTATGGAAAGTAGTCTGTTGTCGTGATTTTTTATACTCCAATAGATTGTAGCCTTGTAATTATGGAAGGTAGTTTATTGCCTAGATTTTTGTTACTCCATTGCATGGTAGCCTTGTCATTATGGAAGGTAGTGTGTTGTCGATATTTTTGTTATTCCAATGGATGGTAGCCTTGTCATTATGGAAGGTAGTCTGTTTTCATAATGTTTGTTACTCCAATAGATGGTAGCCTTGTCATTATGGAAGGTAGTATGTTGTCGATATCTTTGTTACTCAATTGGATGGTAGCCTTGTCATTATGGAAGGTGGTCTGTTGTCAAGATTTTTGTTACTACAATGGATTGTAGTCTTGTCGTTATGGAAGATAGTCTGTTGTCGATATCTTTGTTACTCCAATGGATGGTAGCCTAGTCATTATAGAAGGTAATATATTGTCGAAATTTTTGTCACTATAATGGATGGTAGCCTTGTCATTATGGAAGGGAGTCTGTTGTCGAGATTTTTGTTGCTACAATGGATTATAGCCTTGTCGTTGTGGAAGGTAGTCTCTTGTCGATATCTTTGTTACTCCAATGGATGGTAGCCTAGTCATTATTGAAGGTAGTTTGTGTACGAGATTTTAGTTACTCCAATGCATGGTAGCCTTGTCATTATGGAAGGTAGTTTGTTGTCTAGATTTTTTATACTCCAATAGATTGTAGCCTTGTAATTATGGAAGGTAGTTTATTGCCTAGATTTTTGTTACTCCATTGCATGGTAGCCTTGTCATTATGGAAGGTAGTTTGTTGTCGAGATTTTTGTTACTCTAAGGGATGGTAGCCTTGTCATTATGGAACGTAATCTGTTGTTGATATTTTTGTTATTCTAATGGATGGTAGACTTGTCATTATGAAAGGTAGTCTATTGTCGAGATCTTTGTCACTATAATAGATTGTAGCCTTGTCATTATGGAAGGAAGTCTGTTGTCGAGATTTTTGTTACTCCAATGGATGGTAGCCTTGTTGTTATGGAAGATAGTCTGTTGTCGTTATTTTTGTTACTCCAATGGATGGTAGCCTAGTCATTATAGAAGGTAATATATTGTCAAAATTTTTGTCACTATAATGGATGTTAGACTTGTCATTATGGAAGGTAGTCTATTGTCGAGATTGTTGTTCCTACAATGGATTATAGCCTTGTCATTGTGGAAGGTAGTCTCTTGTCGATATCTTTGTTACTCAAATGGATGGTAGCCTAGTCATTATGGAAGGTAGTTTGTGTACGAGATTTTAGTTACTCCAATGGATGGTAGCCTTGTCATTATGGAAGGTAGTCTGTTGTCGATATTTTTGTTACTACAATGGATTGTATCCTTGTCGTTATGGAAGGTAGTCTATTGTCGATATCTTTGTTACTCCAATGGATGGTAGCCTAGTCATTATGGTAGGTAGTCTGTTGTCGAGTTTTTTGATACTCTAATGGATTGTAGCCTTGTCATTATGGAAGGTAGTCTGTTGTCGAGATTTTTGTTACTCTAAGGGATGGTAACCTTGTCATTATGGAACGTAGTCTGTTGTTGATATTTTTGTTATTCCAATGGATGGTAGCCTTGTCATTATGAAAGGTAGTCTATTGTCGAGATTTTTGTCACTATAATAGATTGTAGCCTAGTCATTATGGAAGGAAGTCTGTTGTCGAGATTTTTGTTACTCCAATGGATGGTAGCCTTGCCATTGTAGAAGGTAGTATATTGGTGAGATTTTTGTCACTACAATGAAAGGTAGCCTTGTCATTATGGAAGGTAGTCTGTTGTCGAGATTTTTTTTACTACAATGGATTGTAGCCTTGTCATTATGGAATGTAGTCTATTCTCGATATCTTTGTTACTCCAATGGATGGTAGCCTTGTAATTATAGAAGGTAGTATATTGTCGAGATTTTTGTCACTACAATGGATGGTAGCCTTATCATTGTGGAAGCTAGTCTGTTGTCGATATTTTTGTTACTATAATGGATAGTAGCCTTGTCGTTATGGAAGGTAGTCTGTTGTCGATATCTTTGTTACTCCAATGGATTATAACCTAGTCATTATGGAAGGTAGTTTGTGTACGATATTTTTGTTATTCCAATGGATGGTAGCCTTGTCATTATGAAAGGTAGTCTGTTGTCGTAATTTTTGTTACTCTAAGGGATGGTAGCCTTTTCATAATGGAAGGTAGTATGTTGTCGATATCTTTGTTACTCCAATGGATGGTAGCCTTGTTATTATGGAAGCTAGTCTGTTATCGAGAATTTTGTTACTTTAAGGGATGGTAGCCTTGTCATTATTGAACGTAGTCTGTTGTCGAGATTTTTGTTATTCCAATGGATGGTAGCATTGTCATTATGGAAGGTAGTATGTTGTCGAGATTTTTGTTACTAGAATGGAATGTAGCCTTGTCGTTGTGGAAGGTAGTTTGTTGTCGATATCTTTGTTACTCCAATGGATGGTAGCCTAGTCATCATGGAAGGTAGTTTGTGTACGAGATTTTAGTTATTCTAATGGATGGTAGCCTTGTCATTATGGAAGGTAGTCTGTTGTCGAGATTTTTTATACTCCAATAGATTGTAGCCTTGTAATTATGGAAGGTAGATTATTGCCTAGATTTTTGTTACTCCATTGCATGGTAGCCTTGTCATTATGGAAGGTAGTGTGTTGTCGATATTTTTGTTATTCCAATGGATGGTAGCCTTGTCATTATGGAAGGTAGTCTGTTGTCATGATTTTTGTTACTCCAATGGATGGTAGCCTTTTCATTATGGAAGGTAGTATGTTGTCGATATCTTTGTTTCTCCAATGGGTGGTAGCCTTGTCATTATGGAAGGTGGTCTGTTGTCAAGATTTTTGTTACTACAATGGATTGTAGCCTTGTCGTTATGGAAGATAGTCTGTTGTCGATATCTTTGTTACTCCAATGGATGGTAGCCTAGTCATTATAGAAGGTAATATATTGTCGAAATTTTTGTCACTATAATAGATGGTAGCCTTGCCATTATGGAAGGTAGTCTGTTGTCGAGATTTTTGTTGCTACAATGGATTATAGCCTTGTCGTTGTGGAAGTTAGTCTCTTGTCGATATCTTTGTTACTCCAATGGATGGTAGCCTAGTCATTATGGAAGGTAGTTTGTGTACGAGATTTTAGTTACTCCAATGGATGTTAGCCTTGTCATTATGGAAGGTAGTATGTTGTCGAGATTTTTTATACTCCAATAGATTGTAGCCTTGTAATTATGGAAGGTAGTTTATTGCCTAGATTTTTTTTACTCCATTGCATGGTAGCCTTGTCATTATGGAAGGTAGTGTGTTGTCGATATTTTTGTCATTCCAATGGATGGTAGCCTTGTCATTATGGAAGGTAGTCTGTTGTCGTGATTTTTGTTACTCCAATGGATGGTAGCCTTGTCATTATGGAAGGTAGTATGTTGTCGATATCTTTGTTACTCCAATGGATAGTAGTCTTGTCATTATGGAAGGTGGTCTGTTGTCAAGATTTTTGTTACTACAATGGATTGTAGCCTTGTCGTTATGGAAGATTGTCTGTTGTCGATATCTTTGTTACTCCAATGGATGGTAGCCTAGTCATTATAGAAGGTAATATATTGTCGAAATTTTTGTCACTATAATGGATGGTAGCCTTGTCATTATGGAAGGTAGTCTGTTGTCGAGATTTTTGTTGCCACAATGGATTATAGCCTTGTCGTTGTGGAAGGTAGTCTCTTGTCGATATCTTTGTTACTCCAATGGATGGTAGCCTAGTCATTATGGAAGGTAGTTTGTGTACGAGATTTTAGTTACTCCAATGGATGGTAGCCTTGTCATTATAGAAGGTAGTATATTGGTGAGATTTTTGTCACTACAATGAATGGTAGCCTTGTCATTATTGAAGGTAGTCTAATGTCGAGATTTTTTTTACTACAATGGATTGTAGCCTTGTCATTATGGAAGGTAGTCTGTTGTCGATATCTTTGTTACTCCAATGGATTATAGCCTAGTCATTATGGAAGGTAGTTTGTGTACGATATTTTTGTCACTACAATGGATGATAGCCTTATCATTATGGAAAGTAGTCTGTTGTCGAGATTTTTGTTACTATAATGGATTGTAGCCTTGTCTTTATGGAAGGTAGTCTGTGGTCGATATCTTTGTTACTCCAATGGATTGTAGCCTAGTCATTATGGAAGGTAGTTTGTGTACGATATTTTTGTTATTCCAATGGATGGTAGCCTTGTCACTATGAAAGGTAGTCTATTGTCGTAATTTTTGTTACTCTAAGGGATGGTAGCATTGTCATAATGGAAGGTAGTATGTTGTCGATATCTTTGTTACTCCAATGGATGGTAGCCTTGTTATTATGGAAGGTAGTCTGTTATCGAGAATTTTGTTACTCTAAGGGATGGTAGCCTTGTCATTATGGAACGTAGTCTGTTGTCGAGATTTTTGGTATTCCAATGGATGGTAGCATTGTCATTATGGAAGGTAGTCTGTTGTCGATATTTTTGTTACTAGAATGGATTGTAGCCTTCTCGTTATGGAAGGTAGTTTGTTGTTGATATCTTTGTTACTCCAATGGATGGTAGCCTAGTCATTATGGAAGGTAGTTTGTGTACGAGATTTTAGTTACTCTAATGGATGGTAGCCTTGTCATTATGGAAGGTAGTCTGTTGTCGAGATTTTTTACACTCCAATAGATTGTAGCCTTGTAATTATGGAAGGTAGTCTATTGCCTAGATTTTTGTAACTCCATTGCATGGTAGCCTTGTCATTATGGAAGGTAGTGTGTTGTCGATATTTTTGTTATTCCAATGGATGGTAGCCTTGTCATTATGGAAGGTAGTCTGTTGTCGAGATTTTTGTTGCTACAATGGATTATAACCTTGTCATTGTGGAAGGTAGTCTCTTGTCGATATCTTTGTTACTCCAATGGATGGTAGACTAGTCATTATGGAAGGTAGTTTGTGTACGAGATTTTAGTTACAACAATGGATGGTAGCCTTGTCATTATGGAAGGTAGTCTGTTGTCGATATTTTTGTTACTACAATGGATTGTAGCCTTGTCGTTATGGAAGGTAGTCTATTGTCGATATCTTTGTTACTCCAATGGATGGTAGCCTAGTCATTATGGAAGGTAGTCTGTTGTCGAGTCTTTTGATACTCTAATGGATTGTAGCCTTGTCATTATGAAAGGTAGTCTGTTGTCGAGAATTTTGTTACTCTAAGGGATTGTAGCCTTTTCATTATGGAAGGAAGTCTGTTGTCGAGATTTTTGTTACTCCAATGGATGGTAGCCTTGTCATAGTAGAAGGTAGTATATTGGTGACATTTTTGTCACTACAATGAAAGGTAGCCTTGTCATTATGGAAGGTAGTCTGTTGTCGAGATTTTTGTTACTGCAATGGATTGTAGCCTTGTCATTATGGAATGTAGTCTATTCTCGATATCTTTGTTACTCCAATGGATGGTAGCCTTGTCATTATAGAAGGTAGTATATTGTCGAGATTTTTGTCACTACAATGGATGGTAGCCTTATCATTGTGGAAGGTAGTCTGTTATCGATATTTTTGTTACTATAATGGATTGTAGCCTTGTCGTTATGGATGGTAGTCTGTTATCGATATCTTTGTTACTCCAATGGATGGTAGCCTTGTCATTATGAAAGGTAGTCTGTTGTCGTAATTTTTGTTACTCTAAGGGATGGTAGCCTTGTCATAATGGAAGGTAGTATGTTGTCGATATCTTTGTTACTCCAATGGATGGTAGCCTTGTTATTATGGAAGGTAGTCTGTTATCGAGAATTTTGTTACTTTAAGGGATGGTAGCCTTGTCATTATGGAACGTTGTCTGTTGTCGAGATTTTTGTTATTCCAATGGATGGTAGCATTGTCATTATGGAAGGTAGTCTGTTGTCGAGATTTTTGTTACTAGAATGGATTGTACCCTTGTCTATATGGAAGGTAGTTTGTTGTCGATATCTTTGTTACTCCAATGGATGGTAGCCTAGTCATTATGGAAGGTAGTTTGTGTACGAGATTTTAGTTATTCTAATGGATGGTAGCCTTGTCATTATGGAAGGTAGTCTGTTGTCGAGATTTTTTATACTCCAATAGATGGTAGCCTTGTCATTATGGAAGGTAGTGTGTTGTCGATATTTTTGTTATTCCAATGGATGGTAGCCTTGTCATTATGGAAGGTAGTTTGTTGTCATGATTTTTGTTACTCCAATGGATGGTAGCGTTGTCATTATGGAAGGTAGTATGTTGTCGATATCTTTGTTACTCCAATGGATGGTAACCTTGTCATTATGGAAGGTGGTCTGTTGTCAAGATTTTTGTTACTACAATGGATTGTAGCCTTGTCGTTATGGAAGATAGTCTGTTGTCGAGATTTTTGTTGCTACAATGGATTATAGCCTTGTCGTTGTGGAAGGTAGTCTCTTGTCGATATCTTTGTTACTCCAATGGATGGTAGCCTAGTCATTATGGAAGGTAGTTTGTGTACGAGATTTTAGTTACTCCAATGGATGGTAGCCTTGTCATTATGGAAGGTAGTCTGTTGTCGAGATTTTTTATACTCTAATAGATTATAGCCTTGTAATTATGGAAGGTAGTTTATTGCCTAAATTTTTATTACTCCATTGCATGGTAGCCTTGTCATTGTGGAAGGTAGTGTGTTGTCGATATTTTTGTTATTCCAATGGATGGTAGCCTTGTCATTATGGACGGTAGTCTGTTGTCGTGATTTTTGTTACTCCAATGGATGGTAGCCTTGTCATTATGGGAGGTAGTATGTTGTCGATATCTTTGTTACTCCAATGGATGGTAGCCTTGTCATTATGGAAGGTGGTCTGTTGTCAAGATTTTTGTTACTACAATGGATTGTAGCCTTGTCGTTATGGAAGATTGTCTGTTGTCGATATCTTTGTTACTCCAATGGATGGTAGCCTAGTCATTATAGAAGGTAATATATTATCGAAATTTTTGTCACTACAATGGATGGTAGCCTTGTCATTATGGAAGGTAGTCTGTTGTCGAGATTTTTGTTGCTACAATTGATTATAGCCTTGTCCTTGTGGAAGGTAGTCTGTTGTCGATATCTTTGTTACTCCAATGGATGGTAGCCTAGTCATTATGGAAGGTAGTTTGTGTACGAGATTTTAGTTACTCCAATGGGTGGTAGCCTTGTCACTATGAAAGGTAGTCTGTTGTCGTAATTTTTGTTACTCTAAGGGGTGGTAGCATTGTCATAATGGAATGTAGTATGTTATCGATATCTTTGTTACTCCAATGGATGGTAGACTTGTTATTATGGAAGGTAGTCTGTTATCGAGAATTTTGTTACACTAAGGGATGGTAGCCTTGTCATTATGGAAGGTAGTCTGTTGTCGATATTTTTGTTACTAGAAAGGATTGTAGCCTTCTCGTTATGGAAGGTAGTTTGTTGTTGATATCTTTGTTACTCCAATGGATGGTAGCCTAGTCATTATGGAAGGTAGTTTGTGTACGAGATTTTAGTTACTCTAATGGATGGTAGCCTTGTCATTATGGAAGGTAGTCTGTTGTCGAGATTTTTTATACTTCAATACATTGTAGCCTTGTAATTATGGAAGGTAGTCTATTTCCTAGATTTTTGTAACTCCATTGCATGGTAGCCTTGTCATTATGGAAGGTAGTGTGTTGTCGATATTTTTGTTATTCCAATGGATGGTAGCCTTGTCGTTATGGAAGGTTGTCTGTTGTCGAGATTTTTGTTGCTTCAATGGATTATAGCCTTGTCGTTGTGGAAAGTAGTCTCTTGTCGATATCTTTGTTACTTCAATGGATGGTAGCCTAGTCATTATGGAAGGTAGTTTGTGTACGAGATTTTAGTTACTCCAATCGATGGTAGCCTTATCATTATGGAAGGTAGTCTGTTGTCGAGATTTTTGTTACTACAATGGATTGTAGCCTTGTCGTTATGGAAGGTAGTCTGTTGTCGATATCTTTGTTACTCCAATGGATGGTAGCCTAGTCATTATGGAAGGTAGTCTGTTGTCGAGTTTTTTGATACTCTAATGGATTGTAGCCTTGTCATTATGGAAGGTAGTCTGTTGTCGAGATTTTTGTTACTCTAAGGGATGGTAGCCTTGTCATTATGGAACGTAGTCTGTTGTCGATATTTTTGTTATTCTAATGGATGGTAGACTTGTCATAATGAAAGGTAGTCTATTGTCGATATTTTTATCACTACAATAGATTGTAGCCTTGTCATTATGGAAGGTAGTCTGTTGTCGAGATTTTTGTTACTCCAATGGATGGTAGCCTTGTCATTATAGAAGGTAGTATATTGTCGAGATTTTTGTCACTACAATGAATGGTAGCCTTAACATTATGGAAGGTAGTCTGTTGTCGAGATTTTTGTTACTATAATGGATTGTAGCCTTGTCTTTATGGAAGGTAGTCTATTGTCGATATCTTTGTTACTCCAATGGATTCTAGCCTAGTCATTATGGAAGGTAGTTTGTGTACGATATTTTTTTTTATTCCAATAGGTGGTAGCCTTGTCACTATGAAAGGTAGTCTGTTGTCGTAATTTTTGTTACTCTAAGGGATGGTAGCATTGTCATAATGGAATGTAGTATGTTGTCGATATCTTTGTTACTCCAACGGATGGTAGACTTGTTATTATGGAAGGTAGTCTGTTATCGAGAATTTTGTTACTCTAAGGGATGGTAGCCTTGTCATTATGGAACGTAGTCTGTTGTCGATATTTTTGTTACTAGAATGGATTGTAGCCTTCTCGTTATGGAAGGTAGTCTGTTGTTGATATCTTTGTTACTCAAATGGATGGTAGCCTAGTCATTATGGAAGGTAGTCTGTTGTCGAGTTTTTTGTTACTCCAATGGATGGTAGCCTTGTCATTATGGAAGGTAGTCTGTTGTCGATCTCTTTGTTACTCCAATGGATGGTAGCCTAGTAGTTATGGAAGGTAGTTTGTGAACGAGATTTTAGTTACTCCAATGGATGGTAGCCTTGTCATTATGGAAGGTAGTCTGTTGTCGAGATTTTTGTTACTAAAATGGATTGTAGCCTTGTCGTTATGGAAGGTAGTCTATTGTCGATATCTTTGTTACTCAAATGGATGGTAGCCTAGTCATTATGGAAGGTAGTCTATTGTCGAGATTTTTGTTACTCCAATGGATGGTAGCCTTGTCATTATGGAAGGTAGTCTGTTGTCGATATTTTTGTTACTACAATGGATTGTAGCCTTGTCGTTATGGGAGATAGTCTGTTGTCGGGGTTTTTGTTACTCCAATGGATGGTAGCCTTATCATTATAGAAGGTAGTATATTGTTGAGATTTTTGTCACTACAATGAATGGTAGCCTTGTCATTATGGAAGGTAGTCTGTTGTCGTGATTGTTGTTACTACAATGGATTGTAGCCTTGTCATTATGGAAGGTAGTCTGTTGACGATATCTTTGTTACTATAAGGGATGGTAGCCTTGTCATTATGGAACATAGTCTATTGTTGAGATTTTTTTTATTCCAATGGATGGTAGGGTTGTCATTATAAAAGGTAGTATATTGTCGAGATATTTGTCACTATAATGGATGGTAGCCTTATCATTATGGAATGTAGTCTGTTATCGAGAATTTTGTTACTCTAAGGGATGGTAGCCTTGTCATTATGGAACGTAGTCTGTTGTCGAGATTTTTGTTATTCCAATGGATGGTAGCATTGTCATTATGGAAGGTAGTCTGTTGTCGATATTTTTGTTACTAGAATGGATTGTAGCCTTCTCGTTATGGAAGGTAGTCTGTTGTTGATATCTTTGTTACTCAAATGGATGGTAGCCTAGTCATTATGGAAGGTAGTCTGTTGTCGAGTTTTTTGTTACTCCAATGGATGGTAGCCTTGTCATTATGGAAGGTAGTCTGTTGTCGATCTCTTTGTTACTCCAATGGATGGTAGCCTAGTAGTTATGGAAGGTAGTTTGTGAACGAGATTTTAGTTACTCCAATGGATGGTAGCCTTGTCATTATGGAAAGTAGTCTGTTGTCGAGATTTTTTATACTCCAATGGATTGTAGCCTTGTAGTTATGGAAGGTAGCCTGTTGTCGAGATTTTTGTTACTCTAAGGGATGGTAGCCTTGTCATTATGGAACATAGTCTATTGTCGAGATTTTTGTTATTCCATTGGATGGTAGCCTTGTCATTATGAAAGGTAGCCTATTGTCGAGATTTTTGTTACTATAATAGATTGTAGCCTTGTCATTATAGAAGGTAGTCTGTTGTCGAGATTTTTGTTACTCCAATGGATGGTAACCTTCTCATTATAGAAGGTAGTATATTGTTGAGATTTTTGTAACTACAATGAATGGTAGCCTTGTAATTTTTGAAGGTAGTCTGTTGTCGAGATTTTTGTTACTACAATGAATTGTAGACTTGTCATTATGGAAGGTAGTCTGTTGTCGAGATTTTTGTTACTAAAATGGATTGTAGCCTTGTCGTTATGGAAGGTAGTCTATTGTCGATATCTTTGTTACTCAAATGGATGGTAGCCTAGTCATTATGGAAGGTAGTCTATTGTCGAGATTTTTGTTACTCCAATGGATGGTAGCCTTGTCATTATGGAAGGTAGTCTGTTGTCGATATTTTTGTTACTACAATGGATTGTAGCCTTGTCGTTATGGGAGATAGTCTGTTGTCGGGGTTTTTGTTACTCCAATGGATGGTAGCCTTATCATTATAGAAGGTAGTATATTGTTGAGATTTTTGTCACTACAATGAATGGTAGCCTTGTCATTATGGAAGGTAGTCTGTTGTCGTGATTGTTGTTACTACAATGGATTGTAGCCTTGTCATTATGGAAGGTAGTCTGTTGTCGATATCTTTGTTACTATAAGGGATGGTAGCCTTGTCATTATGGAACATAGTCTATTGTTGAGATTTTTTTTATTCCAATGGATGGTAGGGTTGTCATTATAAAAGGTAGTATATTGTCGAGATATTTGTCACTATAATGGATGGTAGCCTTATCATTATGGAATGTAGTCTGTTGTCAAGATTTTTGTTACAACAATGGATTGTAGCCTTGTCGTTATAGAAGGTAGTTTGTTGTCGATATCTTTGTTACTCCAATGGATGGTAGCCTAGTAATCATGGAAGGTAGTCTGTTGTCGAGATTTTTTATTACTCCAATGGATGGTAGCCTTGTCATTATGGAAGGTAGTCTGTTGTCGAGATTTTTGTTACTACAATGAATTGTAGCCTTGTCATTATGGAAGGTAGTTTATTGCCTAGATTTTTGTTACTCCATTGCATGGTAGCCTTGTCATTATGGAAGGTAGTGTGTTGTCGATATTTTTGTTATTCCAATGGATGATAGCCTTGTCATTATGGAAGGTAGTCTATTGTCGTGATTTTTGTTACTCCAATGGATGGTAGCCTTATCATTATGGAAGGCAATATGTTGTCGATATCTTTGTTACTCCAATATTTTGTTGCCTTGTCATTATGGAAGGTGGTCTGTTGTTGAGATATTTGTTACTCTAAGGGATGGTAGCCTTGTCATTATGGAACGCTGTCTGTTGTCGAAATTTTTTTTATTCCAATGGATGGTAGCATTGTCATTATAGAAGGTAGTATATTATTGAGATTTTTTTCACTACAATGGATGGTAGCCTTGTCATTATGGAAGGTAGTCTGTTGTCGAGATTTTTGTTACTACAATGTATTGTAGCCTTGTCGTTATTGAAGATTGTATGTGTTCGATATCTTTGTTACTCCAATGGATGGTATCCTAGTCATTATAGAAGGTAATATATTGTCGAGATTTTTGTCACTACAATGGATGGTAGCCTTGTCATTATGGAAGGTAGTCTGTTGTCTTGATTTTTGTTACTACAATAGATTGTAGCCTTCTCGTTGGGGAAGGTAATCTGTTGTCGATATCTTTGTTACTCCAATGGATGGTAGCCTAGTCATTATGGAAGGTAGTTTTTCTATGAGATTTTAGTTACTCCAATGGATGGTATCCTTGTCATTATGAAAGGTAGTCTGTTGTCGAGAGTTTTTATTCTATAATGGATTGTAGCCTTGTCATTATGGAAGGTAGTATGTTGTCGAGATTTTTGTTACTCTAGGGGATGGTAGCCTTGTCATTATGGCACGTAGTCTGTTGTCGAGTTTTTTGTTACTCCAATGGATGGTAGCCTTGTCATTATGGAAGGTAGTCTGTTGTCGATCTCTTTGTTACTCCAATGGATGGTAGCCTAGTAGTTATGGAAGGTAGTTTGTGAACGAGATTTTAGTTACTCCAATGGATGGTAGCCTTGTCATTATGGAAGGTAGTCTGTTGTCGAGATTTTTGTTACTAAAATGGATTGTAGCCTTGTCGTTATGGAAGGTAGTCTATTGTCGATATCTTTGTTACTCAAATGGATGGTAGCCTAGTCATTATTGAAGGTAGTCTATTGTCGAGATTTTTGTTACTCCAATGGATGGTAGCCTTGTCATTATGGAAGGTAGTCTGTTGTCGATATTTTTGTTACTACAATGGATTGTAGCCTTGTCGTTATGGGAGATAGTCTGTTGTCGGGGTTTTTGTTACTCCAATGGATGGTAGCCTTATCATTATAGAAGGTAGTATATTGTTGAGATTTTTGTCACTACAATGAATGGTAGCCTTGTCATTATGGAAGGTAGTCTGTTGTCGTGATTGTTGTTACTACAATGGATTGTAGCCTTGTCATTATGGAAGGTAGTCTGTTGTCGATATCTTTGTTACTATAAGGGATGGTAGCCTTGTCATTATGGAACATAGTCTATTGTTGAGATTTTTTTTATTCCAATGGATGGTAGGGTTGTCATTATAAAAGGTAGTATATTGTCGAGATATTTGTCACTATAATGGATGGTAGCCTTATCATTATGGAATGTAGTCTGTTATCGAGAATTTTGTTACTCTAAGGGATGGTAGCCTTGTCATTATGGAACGTAGTCTGTTGTCGAGATTTTTGTTATTCCAATGGATGGTAGCATTGTCATTATGGAAGGTAGTCTGTTGTCGATATTTTTGTTACTAGAATGGATTGTAGCCTTCTCGTTATGGAAGGTAGTCTGTTGTTGATATCTTTGTTACTCAAATGGATGGTAGCCTAGTCATTATGGAAGGTAGTCTGTTGTCGAGTTTTTTGTTACTCCAATGGATGGTAGCCTTGTCATTATGGAAGGTAGTCTGTTGTCGATCTCTTTGTTACTCCAATGGATGGTAGCCTAGTAGTTATGGAAGGTAGTTTGTGAACGAGATTTTAGTTACTCCAATGGATGGTAGCCTTGTCATTATGGAAAGTAGTCTGTTGTCGAGATTTTTTATACTCCAATGGATTGTAGCCTTGTAGTTATGGAAGGTAGCCTGTTGTCGAGATTTTTGTTACTCTAAGGGATGGTAGCCTTGTCATTATGGAACATAGTCTATTGTCGAGATTTTTGTTATTCCATTGGATGGTAGCCTTGTCATTATGAAAGGTAGCCTATTGTCGAGATTTTTGTTACTATAATAGATTGTAGCCTTGTCATTATAGAAGGTAGTCTGTTGTCGAGATTTTTGTTACTCCAATGGATGGTAACCTTCTCATTATAGAAGGTAGTATATTGTTGAGATTTTTGTAACTACAATGAATGGTAGCCTTGTAATTTTTGAAGGTAGTCTGTTGTCGAGATTTTTGTTACTACAATGAATTGTAGACTTGTCATTATGGAAGGTAGTCTGTTGTCGAGATTTTTGTTACTAAAATGGATTGTAGCCTTGTCGTTATGGAAGGTAGTCTATTGTCGATATCTTTGTTACTCAAATGGATGGTAGCCTAGTCATTATGGAAGGTAGTCTATTGTCGAGATTTTTGTTACTCCAATGGATGGTAGCCTTGTCATTATGGAAGGTAGTCTGTTGTCGATATTTTTGTTACTACAATGGATTGTAGCCTTGTCGTTATGGGAGATAGTCTGTTGTCGGGGTTTTTGTTACTCCAATGGATGGTAGCCTTATCATTATAGAAGGTAGTATATTGTTGAGATTTTTGTCACTACAATGAATGGTAGCCTTGTCATTATGGAAGGTAGTCTGTTGTCGTGATTGTTGTTACTACAATGGATTGTAGCCTTGTCATTATGGAAGGTAGTCTGTTGTCGATATCTTTGTTACTATAAGGGATGGTAGCCTTGTCATTATGGAACATAGTCTATTGTTGAGATTTTTTTTATTCCAATGGATGGTAGGGTTGTCATTATAAAAGGTAGTATATTGTCGAGATATTTGTCACTATAATGGATGGTAGCCTTATCATTATGGAATGTAGTCTGTTGTCAAGATTTTTGTTACAACAATGGATTGTAGCCTTGTCGTTATAGAAGGTAGTTTGTTGTCGATATCTTTGTTACTCCAATGGATGGTAGCCTAGTAATCATGGAAGGTAGTCTGTTGTCGAGATTTTTTATTACTCCAATGGATGGTAGCCTTGTCATTATGGAAGGTAGTCTGTTGTCGAGATTTTTGTTACTACAATGAATTGTAGCCTTGTCATTATGGAAGGTAGTTTATTGCCTAGATTTTTGTTACTCCATTGCATGGTAGCCTTGTCATTATGGAAGGTAGTGTGTTGTCGATATTTTTGTTATTCCAATGGATGATAGCCTTGTCATTATGGAAGGTAGTCTATTGTCGTGATTTTTGTTACTCCAATGGATGGTAGCCTTATCATTATGGAAGGCAATATGTTGTCGATATCTTTGTTACTCCAATATTTTGTTGCCTTGTCATTATGGAAGGTGGTCTGTTGTTGAGATATTTGTTACTCTAAGGGATGGTAGCCTTGTCATTATGGAACGCTGTCTGTTGTCGAAATTTTTTTTATTCCAATGGATGGTAGCATTGTCATTATAGAAGGTAGTATATTATTGAGATTTTTTTCACTACAATGGATGGTAGCCTTGTCATTATGGAAGGTAGTCTGTTGTCGAGATTTTTGTTACTACAATGTATTGTAGCCTTGTCGTTATTGAAGATTGTATGTGTTCGATATCTTTGTTACTCCAATGGATGGTATCCTAGTCATTATAGAAGGTAATATATTGTCGAGATTTTTGTCACTACAATGGATGGTAGCCTTGTCATTATGGAAGGTAGTCTGTTGTCTTGATTTTTGTTACTACAATAGATTGTAGCCTTCTCGTTGGGGAAGGTAATCTGTTGTCGATATCTTTGTTACTCCAATGGATGGTAGCCTAGTCATTATGGAAGGTAGTTTTTCTATGAGATTTTAGTTACTCCAATGGATGGTATCCTTGTCATTATGAAAGGTAGTCTGTTGTCGAGAGTTTTTATTCTATAATGGATTGTAGCCTTGTCATTATGGAAGGTAGTATGTTGTCGAGATTTTTGTTACTCTAGGGGATGGTAGCCTTGTCATTATGGCACGTAGTCTGTTGTCGAGATTTTTGTTATTCAAATGGATGGTAGCCTTGTCATTATGAAAGGTAGTCTATTGTCGAGATTTTTTTTACTATAATAGATTGTAGCCTTGTCATTATGGAAGGTAGTATGTTGTCGAGATTTTTGTTACTCCAATGGATGGTAGCCTTGTCATTATAGAAGGTACTATATTGTTGATATTTTTGTCACTACAATGGATTGTAGCCTTGTCATTATGGAAGGTAGTCTATTGTCGATATTTTTGTTACTACAATGGATTGTAGCTTTGTCGTTATGGAAGGTAGTCTGTTGTCGAAATCTTTGTTACTCCAATGGATGGTAGCCTAGTCATTATGGAAGGTAGTATGTGTTAGAACCTAGTTTTATTCTACAACCCTTAATTAGAGTTTTGATGATAACCAAATACAAAGAATAAAATAAATTCAAAGATATATTTATATAGAACAAATATGCTGCTTAAAATTATGCTTTTTGAATATAGGTATACAGAAGTACTAATGGAATCAGCATCAGGAGATCAGCAACATATCAGCATCAGAAGATCAATAATTTATGCTACACGCTGAACCTACCAGATCATACGCTGAAGCCTGATGACCAGAATCTGCGCATAAAACACTCTGACTCTGATCAAGATCTTTACCAAGTCATCAGCATTCAGAAGCGTCAGCATTCAGAAGCGTCAGCATCAGTTAAAGCAGAGAACACTTTGAAGCGTTACTAAGCATTCAAGACAGATTAATTACCAACAGCTTTATTCAAGACAAGATCTTCTCAAAATGGAAAGAACGTTATTATCATTGAAAGTGAATTATGGACAACAATGTCTCTTTGCCTTGGCTATAAAAACAAGTATGTGTGAGAAAAGAAAAGGCTAATAATCTTCACGCACGCACTCATACAATTTGCTAAGCTTTCCAACCACGCTTACTCAAATGCTCTAGCAAATCCAGTTTCATTCTAAGCTTAAATTTGTGTATTATCACAGTTGTGATATACTGTTTTATTAGAAAACATCAAACACATTATTGTTCAATTATTTGTAAAGAGAATTCCTTGAGATAAACCGGATTGTGGTTATACTCAAGAAGGCTTTAACAGTTGTTAAAGTAGTTGTGTAATCTTTGAATATAGTGGATTAAGACCTCGTTGGAGAGAGGCGAAATCACCTTGATGGGTGGACTGGAGTAGTTAGAGATCAAACGAACCAGGATAAAAATACAGTGTTGTCTAGCATTTGATTTAAAGTTTTACAATTCAACCCCCCTTCTTGTGTTTTTCACATCTTCAATTGGCATCAGAGCGCCTGGTTCTAAGATTATAACACTTAATCGTGTCAATACAAGATCCAGCGTCAGAAAAACACAATGGCAGGAACACATCAAAACATCAGCAATGACAACAATGAAGAAAGAGACAGATTCAGCGGCAAACCTCCAGTCTTTGATGGAGAGAACTTTGACTACTAGAAAGACAGAATTGAAAGTTTCTTTCTGGCCCATGATGCTGATCTGTGGGACATGGTGACTGATGGATACACGCACCCAGTGAATGGAAGTGGTCAGAAGATTGACAGGAAAACAATGACTGATCAGCAAAAGCGTGAGTTCAGAAATCATCACAAGGCCAGAACAATTCTTCTCAGCGCCATCTCTTATTCAGAGTATGAGAAGATATCAAACATAGACACTGCAAAGAATATGTTTGACTCTCTGAGAATGATGCATGAAGGAAACATTCAAGTCAAAGAAACCAAATCCCTTGCACTCATTCAGAATTATGAGGCATTCAGGATGGAAGAAAGTGAATCAATAGAAACTATGTTTTCAAGATTTCAGATTCTGGTTGCTGGTCTAGAAGTCCTTGACAAAGGGTATTCTACTGCTGATCACGTTAAGAAGATCATCAGAAGCTTGCCAAAATAATGGAGGCCAATGGTCACAACGCTAAAACTAGCCAAGGATCTCAACAAAATCTCTCTGGAGGAACTTGTCAGCTCCCTCAGAAGTCATGAGATAGAGATAGAAGCAGATGAACCTCAAAAGCAAGGTAAGCCATTAGCTTTAAAATCTAACAGAAAATATGACTCCAAAGTTTTGTAGGCTGTGGAAGAAACCTCTGATGGGTCCTCATCAGAAGAAGATGAATTGTCCCTCCTCTCCAGAAGGGTAAACCAATTATGGAAGCAGAGGCAAAGGAAGTTCAGGAATCCCAGAAGACCGAATAATCAGAATGAATCCTTCTCTAGATACAAAAAATATGAATCCTCCTCTGGACACAGAAGATCTAAAGGTTCCTCAGGAAACATAAAGCCAAACAACAAAGACATCATCTGCTATGAATTTAACGAAC
This sequence comes from Vicia faba, assembly GCA_948472305.1. Taxonomy (NCBI): domain Eukaryota; kingdom Viridiplantae; phylum Streptophyta; class Magnoliopsida; order Fabales; family Fabaceae; genus Vicia; species Vicia faba. The sequence goes on from OX451741.1 coordinate 459,041,609, forward strand.
AAGGGCACTACAAAAGTGATTTCCCAAAGCTTCAGAAGGAAAAGCCCAAAAAGAAGTTTGGCAAGGAAAAGAAGAAAAGGCTCATGGCTACATGTGATGACTCTGACACATCTGAAGCTGACTCAGAATCAGATGATGAAAGAGGTAACATAGCTCTCATGGCAAATATAACAGAAGAAAGTGAAGCTTGAGTCAGAATCGTAATCAGATATAGAAGAGGTATTCCCTGACTTTACTATAAACTTTACTAGCTGAACTAGCTGAAAGCTTCAATGAAATTATGGAAAGATATCAGCAGATCAGATTCAAATTCAAAAACCTGAAAAGGAATCTTGCTTCTGACTCTGATAAGTATAAGAGTCTCAAATTGGAGAATTCTGAGTTAAAAGATAAAATTTCAAAATTAGAAAATCTATTGCAAAACTCTCAGAAGGAAATAATCCCTGAAACTCCCATCAATGCTGATGACATGATCAAGGAGTATGATCACAGCTTTCAGAAGTTTCTAGCTAAAAACATAAATAGAAGCAAAATGGCTTCAATGATCTATGGAGTTAGCAGAAATGGTAGAAAAGGGATAGGATATCAAGGTAAGGTACCTACACCAAAAAATGCCATGGATTTAGTTATAAAACGTACTCCACTTGATTCACACTTTGTATATGGGCACACACATGACATAAAATACACAAGTAGTAATTATTCTGTCAAACCAAAATTCAACCAGAGTTTTGGAAAAACTAACAAATCAGGACCCAAGAAAATATGGGTACCTAAGGATAAAATAATACATGTGTCAGATATCTTTAGCAGCAAAGCAAAAACACCCGTCATGGTACCTGGACTCTGGCTGCTCACGACACATGACGGGAAGAAGGCATATGTTCCAAAGCCTGGAACTTAAGCCTGGAGGCCACGTAGGTTTTGGAGGCAATCAAAGAGGAAAGATCATTGGCTCTGGAACAGTAGGTAATGGAAATCTTCCCTCTATAAGTAATGTTTTATTAGTAGATGGATTAATGCATAACCTGTTATCCATAAGTCAATTAAGTGATATCAGTTATGATATAATCTTCAATCAAAATTCATGCAAAGTTGTTAGTCAGAAAGATGGGACTATCCTATTTAATGGAAAGAGGAGAAACAACATTTATAAAATAAAATTTTCTGACCTAAAAAGTCAGAATGTAAAGTTTCTTTTGTCTGTTAACAACGAGCAATGGATCTGGCACAGAAGATTGGGACATGTTAGTATGAGAAGAATATATCAAATTAACAAACTCAATCTGGTCAGAGGACTTCCTAACCTGATGTGCAATTCAGATGCTCTGTGTGAAGCATGTCAGAAAGGAAAGTTTGCAAAACCAGCTTTCCAATCTAAAAACGTTGTTTCCACCTCTAAGCCATTAGAACTACTGCACATGGACTTATTTGGACCATTTAAAATTGCTTCAGTCATTGGCAAGAAGTAGGGGTTAGTAATCGTAGATGACTATAGCAGATGGACATGGGTAAAGTTCTTAAGACACAAGGACGAGTCACACTCTGTGTTTGTCACCTTCTACAACCAAGTTCAGAATGAAAAGGATCTTAGAATCGTCAAAGTCAGAAGTGATCATGGTGGATAGTTTGAAAACAAAGATTTTGAGTCATTCTTTAATGACAAAGGCATTCTGCATGATTTCTCTTGTCCTAGAACTCCCCAGCAAAATGGAGTTGTAGAACGAAAGAACAGAACATTGCAAGAAATTGCCAGAACCATGATCAACGAGACTAACGTTGCTAAGATCTTCTGGGCAGAGGCAATAAACACGGCGTGATACATTCATAATAGAATCTCCATAAGACCTATTCTGGAAAAGACTCCATATGAATTGCGGAAGAACAGAAAGCCCAACATTTCCTATTTTCATCCATTTGGATGTATTTGTTTTATTTTGAATACAAAAAATTATTTAAACAAGTTTGACTCTAAATCACAAAAGTGTATTATGTTAGGATACTCTGAACGCTCTAGAGGGTACAAAGTATACAATACAGAAACACAGATTGTGGAAGAATCAATCAATGTTCGTTTTGATGATAAGCTTGACTCTCAAAAGTCAAAGCAGAATGAATTCCTTGCAAGTATGGAAGTTGAATTCACAGGTACTGAAGACAAGTCATCAGAAGCTCTTAACAAAGACACTTCCTAAACAACAGAAAGAGTAACTGCAACCAATCCAACACCCTCTGTTGATCAACTCTAGAAAAGACTATCCAGAAGCAGCATGGATCACCCAGAAGAAACAATCTTAGGAAGAAAGGAAGATCCAATTCAGAACAAGATCTAGCTTCAGAAACTCTGAAGAATCCATCATGGGACTTGTTTCTCTAATTGAACCATCATCAATTGATGAAGCACTTCTAGACAATGACTGGATTCTAGCAATGCAAGAGGAGCTAAATCAATTCACAAGAAATGACGTATGGGATCTAGTTCCTAAACCAAAAGGATTCAACGTCATTGGAACAAAATGGGTGTTCATAAACAAACTGAATGAACAAGCTGAAGTCATCAGAAACAAAGCACAATTGGTAGCACAAGGTTATAGTCAGCAAGAGGGGATAGACTATACAGAAACCTTTGCTCCAGTCGCCAGGTTAGAATCTATCAGACTCTTAATCTCATTTGCTGTTAATAAAGGCATCACTTTGTATCAGATGGATGTTAAAAGTGCATTCTTAAATGGGTATATAGAAGAAGAGGTATATGTGCACCAACTCCCTGGTTTTGAAATTTCCAAAAATCCAGAATATGTTTTCAAACTAAAGAAGTCACTCTATGGTCTGAAACAAGCTCCTAGAGCTTGGTATGAAAGACTAAGTAACTTCCTGTTAGAAAAGGAATTCACCAGAGGTAAAGTTGACACAACTCTATTCTATAAGACAATTAAGAATGACATTTTAGTATGTCAGATTTATGTGGATGACATCATATTTGGATCTACTAAACCCTCTATGGGAAGAAAGTTTGCTAAATGTATGCAGGCAGAATTTGAGATGAGCCTAATGGGGGAACTGAAATTCTTTCTAGGCATTCAGATCAATCAAACCCCAGAAGGAACTTACATTCATCAGAGCAAATATGCCAGAGAACTTCTGAATAAATTTAATCTCTCAGAGTGTAAGACATCAAAGATTCCAATGCATCCCACGTTCATTCTGGAAAGAGAAGAGGTAAGTAAAAAGGTAGAACAGAAGATCTACAGAGGTATGATTGGTTCTCTTCTATATTTGACTGCTTCAAGTCCTGACATTTTATTCAGTGTTTGCATTTGTGCTAGATTCCAATCAGATCCTAGAGAATCTCACTTAACAGCCGTTAAGAGAATTTTCAAGTATCTGAAAGGTACTACTAATCTGGGTTTGTTTTATAGAAAATCAAGTGATTACAGCTTAGTAGGATACTGTGATGTTGATTTTGCTGGAGACAAAGTAGAACGAAAAAGCACTTCTGGAAGCTGCCAGTTTCTAGGAGAAAATCTGATCTCTTGGTCCAGCAAAAGACAATCCACAATTGCTCTATCAACAGCAGAAGCTGAATACATAACAGCAGCTGGATGCAGCACACAAATGCTCTGGATTGAAAGTCAACTCGAGGACTTCCAGATATTTGAGAGTAACATTCCTATCCTCTGTGACAATACTTCTGCTATCTGTCTTAGTAAGAATCCTATTTTGCATTCTAGGGCTAAGCATATAGAAATAAAACATCATTTTATTAGGAACTATATTCAGAAAGGGATTTAAAATTTAAAATTTATTAACACATACCATCAATGGGCTGATATTTTTACAAAACCTCTTTCTGAAGATAGGTTCAACTTCATTCTGAAACATCTCAGCATGAAGCTCTGCCCAAAATAAAATTGTTTTGATTCCACATATTAACCTTCAGAACTTTGTTTATTTTACTGTGAACTACTGATCAATCTTTCTTCAGAACTTTAGAAGTGCAGATTGTATCAGAATCTATCCATGAAGATCTGAGCGCTTCATTTCAAGGATAGAAATGTGTTGTTCACTCAAGCAAACAAGTGTCATCCAGTCATCAGCTATTTTCTGAGGCTGAACACGCATTCACGTTTTTGAAAAGGCAAAAGCGCTGATTGGATGCATTGAGACACATGTCATGGGTAACCGTTCCAAATATCTTTCTGAATCCCCTAAAATCATTTATCATTAAATGCTAATAATCATTATTAATTTCTCTCTCTTTACGTTTATGTTTCAAAAAACTTTTTAGAAATCTATTTAAACACACTTCACACCGTTTACACTCCTTTACCTTCACTATCATTTTCTCTACAAACTTGTTGTTTTCAGCTTGCATTCTCAAAACCCTTTCAAATCTTTTTTTTCACAAAACCTTCGTGTGAACAATGGCTTCCTCCAACATTCCTACTTCAGGCTCTCAGAAATCAGTTTCATCTGAACAATACGAAGAACCCTACAAAACGCTTCTCACTCCAATCAAAAATCTAGAGGTTCTGTCTGAATTGATCGTGGATTTCAACAGTATTCAAGAGAATGGGTTTGATCTCTCTGAAGAAGTTAAAGCTCAAGGCTGGGATAGATACTTTGACAGAATGGTGGGTCCAACCTTTCGTATTCTGGTAAAGGAATTTTGGATTCACGCTTCTTCTTCAAACCATCAAGTCACTTCTTACATCATGGGGAAGAAGATTGTTATCACTGAAGACCTCATTGCACATTTAATAGGGTACAATGGTGGTGGTGTTCGTTTCATTGATATGGCAGAAAGGTGTGCTGATGCTGCCCTAATTGCAAGGGAAATCTTCACTCTGGGGCTTCCCTCCAGCAAGATAAGGGATTTAAAGGACAAACACAGAATTTGGGCCAAGATCATTCTGGGGTGCTTCAACCACAGAAAGCCTACTAGCTCTCCTGATTACATTAATATTGATCAACAGTTTCTGATCTATTTCATCTCTCAGAAGGTCAAGATAAATCTGGCTCATCTTCTGTTTAACCATCTCAGAACAAGTGTTAAGGAAACAAGATTTTTGTTACTCCAATGGATGGTAGCCTTGTCATTATAAAAGGTAGTATATTGTCGATATTTTTGTCACTATAATGGATGGTAGCCTTGTCATTATGGAAGGAAGTCTATTGTCGAGATTTTTATTACTACAATAGATTGTAGCTTTGTCGTTATGGAATGTAGTCTATTGTCGAGTTTTTTGTTACTCTAATGGATGGTAGCCTTGTCATTATGGAAGGTGGTATATTATCGATATTTTTTTCACTACAATGGATGGTAGCCTTGTCATTATGGAAGGTAGTCTGTTGTCGAGATTTTTGTTACTCCAATGATGGTACCCTTGTCATTATGGAAGGTAGTCTGTTGTCAAAAATTTTGTTACTCCAATGGAAGGTAGACTTGTCATTATTGAAGGTAGTCTGTTGTCCAGATTTTTGTTACTCCAATGGATGGAAACCTTTTCATTATGGAAGGTTGTCTGTGGTCGATATTTTTGTTACTCCATTGTATGGTAGCCTTGTCATTATGGAAGGTAGTGTGTTGTCGATATTTTTGTTATTCTAATGGATGGTAGCCTAGTCATTATGGAACGTAGTCTGTTGTCGTGATTTTTGTTATTCCAATGAATGGTAGCCTTGTCATTATGGAAGGTAGTATGTTGTAGATATCTTTGTTACTCCAATGGATGGTAGCCTTGTCATTATGGAAGGTAGTCTGTTGTCGAGATTTTTGTTACTCTAAGGGATGGTAGCCTTGTCCATATGGAAGGTAGTTTGTTGTCGACATTTTTGTTATTCTAATGGATGGTAGCGTTGTCATTATAGAAGGTAGTATATTGTCGATATTTTTGTCACTACAATGGATGGTAGCCTTGTCATTATGGAAGGAAGTCTGTTGTCGAGATTTTTGTTACTACAATGGATTGTAGCCTTGTCGTTATGGAAGGTAGTCTGTTGTCGATATCTTTGTTACTCTAATGGATGGTAGCCTAGTCATTATGGAAGGTAGTTTGTGTATGATATTTTTGTTATTCCAATGGGTGGTAGCCTTGTCATTATGAAAGGTAGTCTGTTGTCGTGATTTTTATTACTCTAAGGGATGGTAGCCTTGTCATTATGGAAGGTAGTATGTTGTCGATATCTTTGTTACTACAATGGATTGTAGCCTTCTCATTATGGAAGGTAGTCTGTTGTCGATATCTTTGTTACTCATATGGATGGTTGACTAGTCATTATTGAAGGTAATTTGTGTACGATATTTTTGTTATTCCAATGGATGGTAGCCTTGTCATTATGAAAGGTAGTTTGTTGTCGTGATTTATGTTACTCTAAGGGATGGTAGCCTTGTCATTATGGAAGTTAGTATGTTGTCGATATCTTTGTTACTCCAATGGATGGTAGCCTTTTCATTATGGAAGGTAGTCTGTTGTCGATATCTTTGTTACTCCAATGGATGGTATCCTTGTCATTATGGAAGGTAGTATGTTGTCGATATCTTTTTTACTCCAATGGATGGTAGCCTTGTCGTTATGGAAGGTAGTCTGTTCTCGATATCTTTGTTACTCCAATTGATGGTAGCCTAGTCATTATGGAAGGTAGTTTGTGTACGATATCTTTTTTACTCCAATGGATGGTAGCCTTGTCATTATGAAAGGTAGTCTGTTGTCGTGATTTTTTTTACTCTAACGGATGGTAGCCTTGTCATTATGGAAGTTAGTATGTTGTCGATATCTTTGTTACTCCAATGGATGGTAGCCTTTTCATTATGGAAGGTAGTCTGTTGTCGAGATTTTTGTTACTCTAAGGGATGGTAGCCTTGTCCATATGGAAGGTAGTCTGTTGTCGAGATTTTTGTTATTCCAATGGATGGTAGCGTTGTCATTATAGAAGGTAGTATATTGTCATGATTTTTGTCACTACAATGAATGGTAGCCTTGTCATTATGGAAGGTAGTCTGTTATCGAGATATTTGTTACTACAATGGATTGTAGCCTTGTCATTATGGAAGATAGTATGTTGTCGATATCTTTATTACTCCAATGGATGGTAGCCTAGTCATTATGGAAGGTAGTTTGTGTACGAGATTTTAGTTACTCCAATGTATGGTAGCCTTGTAATTATGGAAGGTAGTCTGTTGTCGAGATTTTTGTTACTCCAATGGATGGTAGCCTTGTCATTATAGAAGGTAATATATTGTCGAGATTTTTGTCACTATAATGGATGGTAGCCTTGTCATTATGGAAGGTAGTCTATTGTCGAGATTTTTGTAACTATAATGGATTGTAGCCTTGTCGTTATGGAAGGTAGTTTGTTGTTGATATCTTTGTTACTCTAATGGATGGTAGCCTAGTCATTATGGAAGGTAGTTTGTGTATGAGATTTTAGTTACTCCAATGGATGGTAGCCTTGTCATTATGGAAGGTAGTCTGTTGTCGAGATTTTTTATACTCCAATGGATTGTAGCCTTGTCATTATGGAAGGTAGTCTGTTGTTGAGATTTTTGTTACTCTAAGGGATGGTAGCCATTTCATTATGGAATGTAGTCTGTTGTCGAGATTTTTGTTATTCCAATGGATGGTAGCCTTGTCATTATGAAAGGTAGTCTATTGTCGATATTTTTGTTACTATAATAGATTGTAGCCTTGTCATTATGAAAGGTAGTCTGTTGTCGAGATTTTTGTTATACCAATTGATGGTAGCCTTGTAATTATAGAAGGTAGTATATTGTTGAGATTTTTGTCACTACAATGAATGGTAGCCTTGTCATTATGGAAGGTAATCTGTTGTCGAGATTTTTGTTACTACAATGGATTGTAGCCTTGTCATTATGGAAGGTAGTCTGTTGTCGATATCTTTGTTACTCCAATGGATGGTAGCCTTGTCGTTATGGAAGGTAGTCTGTTGTCGATATCTTTGTTACTCCAATGGATGGTAGCCTAGTCATTATTGAAGGTAGTTTGTGTAAGATATTTCTGTTATTCCAATGGATGGTAGCCTTGTCATTATGAAAGGTAGTCTGTTGTCGTGATTTTTGTTACTCTAAGGGATGATAGCCTTGTCATTATGGAAGGTAATATGTTGTCGATATCTTGGTTACTCCAATGGATGGTATCCTTGTCATTATGGAAGGTAGTCTATTGTCCAGATTTTTGTTACTCTTAGGGATGGTAGCCTTGTCATTATGGAACGTAGTTTGTTGTCGAGATTTTTGTTATTCCAATGGATGGTAGCGTTATCATTACAGAAGGTAGTATATAATCGAGATTTTTGTCACTACAATGGATGGTAGCCTTGTAATTATGGAAGGTAGTCTGTTGTTAATATTTTTGTTACTATAATGGATTGTAGCCTTGTTCTTATGGAAGGTAGTTTATTGTCGATATTTTTGTTAGTCCAATGGATGGTAGCCTAGTCATTATGGAAGGTAGTTTGTGTACGAGATTTTAGTTACTTTAATGGATGGTAGCCTTGTCATTATGGAAGGTAGTCTGTTGTCGAGATTTTTTATACTCCAATGGATTGTCGCCTTGTAATTATGGAAGGTAGTCTCTTGTTGATATTTTGCTTACTCCAATGATGGTACCCTTGTCATTATGGAAGGTAATCTATTGCCAAGATTTTTGTTACTCCATTGCATGGTAGCCTTGTCATTATGGAAGGTAATGTGTTGTAGATATTTTTGTTATTCCAATGGATAGTAGCCTTGTCATTATGGAAGGTAGTCTGTTGTCGTGATTTTTGTTACTCCAATGGATGGTAGCCTTGTTATTATGGAAGGTAGTATGTTGTCGATATCTTTGTTACTCCAATGGATGGTAGCCTTATCATTATGGAAGGTATTCTATTGTCGAGATTTTTTTTACTCTAAGGGATGGTAGCCTTGTCCATATGGAAGGTAGTCTGTTGTCGAGATTTTTGTTATTCCAATGGATGGTAGCGTTGTCATTATAGAAGGTAGTATATTGTCCAGATTTTTGTCACTACAATGGATGGTAGCCTTGTAATTATGTAAGGTAGTCTGTTGTCGAGATTTTTGTTACTAGAATGGATTGTAGCCTTGTCGTTATGGAAGGTTGTCTATTGTCGATATCTTTGTTACTCCAATGGATGGTAGCCTAGTCATTATGGAAGGTAGTTTGTGTACGATATTTTTGTTATTCCAATGGATGGTAGCCTTGTCATTATGAAAGGTAGTCTATTGTCGTGATTTTTGTTACTCTAAGGGATGGTAGCCTTGTCATTATGGAAGGTAGTATGTTGTCGATATCTTTGTTACTCCAATGGATGGTAGCCTTGTCATTATGGAAGGTGGTTTGTTGTCGAGATATTTGTTACTCTAAGGGATGATAGCTAGTCATTATGGAACATAGTTTGTTGTCGAGATTTTTTTTATTCCAATGGATGGTAGCGTTGTCATTATAGAAGGTAGTATATTATCGAGATTTTTGTCACTACAATGGATGGTAGCCTTGTCATTATGGAATGTAGTCTGTTGTCGAGATTTTTGTTATTCTAATGGATGGTAGCCTTGTCATTATGAAAGGTAGTCTATTGTTGAGATTTTTGTTACTATAATAGATTGTAGCCTTGTCATTATGGAAGGTAGTCTGTTGTCGAGATTTTTGTTACTCCAATGGATGGTAGCCTTGTAATTATAGAAGGTAGTTTATTATTGAGATTTTTGTCACTACAATGAATGGTAGCCTTGTCATTATGGTAGGTAATCTGTTGTCGAGATTTTTGTTACTACAATGGATTATAGCCTTGTCATTATGGAAGGTAGTCTGTTGTCGATATCTTTGTTACTCCAATGGATGGTAGACTAGTCATTATTGAAGGTAGTTTGTGTACGATATTTTTGTTATTCCAATGGATGGTAGCCTTGTCATTATGGAAGGTAGTCTGTTGTCGAGATATTTGTTACTACAATGGATTGTAGCCTTGTCGTTATGGAAGATAGTCTGTTGTCGATATCATTGTTACTCCAATGGATGGTAGCCTAGTCATTATGGAAGCTAGTTTGTGTACGATATTTTAGTTACTCCAATGGATGGTAGCCTTGTCATTATGGAAGGTAGTATGTTGTCGAGATTTTTTATACTCCAATGGATTGTAGCCTTGTCATTATGGAAGGCAGTTTGTTGTCGAGATTTTTGTTACTCTAAGGGATGGTAGCCTTGTCATTAAGGAATGTAGTCTGTTGTCGAGATTTTTGTTATTCCAATGGATGGTAGCCTTGTCATTATGAAAGGTAGGCTATTGTCGAGATTTTTGTTACTATAATAGATTGTAGCCTTGTCATTATGGAAGGTAGTCTGTTGTCGAAATTTTTGTTACTCCAATGGATGGTGGACTTGTCATTATAGAAGGTAGTATATTGTTGAGATTTTTATCACTACAATGAATGGTAGCCATGTCATTATGGAAGGTAATCTGTTGTCGAGATTTTTGTTACTACAATGGATTGTAGCCTTGTCATTATGGAAGGTAGTCTGTTGTCGATATCTTTGTCACTCCAATGGATGGTAGACTAGTCATTATTGAAGGTAGTTTGTGTACGATATTTTTGTTATTCCAATGGATGGTAGCCTTGTCATTATGGAAGGTAGTCTGTTGTCGAGATATTTGTTACTACAATGAATTGTAGCCTTGTCGTTATGGAAGATAGTCTGTTGTCGATATCATTGTTACTCCAGTGGATGGTAGCCTAGTCATTATGGAAGCTAGTTTGTGTACGAGATTTTAGTTACTCTAATGGATGGTAGCCTTGTCATTATGGAAGGTAGTCTGTTGTCGAGATTTTTGTTACTCCAATGGATTGTAGCCTTGTCATTATGGAAGGTGGTTTGTTGTCGAGATATTTGTTACTCTAAGGGATGATAGCCTTGTCATTATGGAACATAGTCTGTTGTCGAGATTTTTGTTATTCCAATGGATGGTAGCGTTGTCATTATAGAAGGTAGTATATTATCGATATTTTTGATACTACAATAGATGGTAGCCTTGTCATTATGGAATGTAGTCTAATGTCGAGATTTTTGTTATTCCAATGGATGGTAGCCTTGTCATTATGAAAGGTAGTCTATTGTCGAGATTTTTGTTACTATAATAGATTGTAGCCTTGTCATTATGGAAGGTAGTCTGTTGTCGAGATTTTTGTTACTCCAATGGATGGTAGCCTTGTAATTATAGAAGGTAGTATATTGTTGAGATTTTTGTCACTACAATGAATGGTAGCCTTGTCATTATGGAAGGTAATCTGTTGTCGAGATTTTTGTTACTACAATGGATTATAGCCTTGTCATTATGGAAGGTAGTCTGTTGTCGATATCTTTGTTACTCCAATGGATGGTAGACTAGTCATTATTGAAGGTAGTCTGTGTACGATATTTTTGTTATTCCAATGGATGGTAGCCTTGTCATTATGGAAGGTAGTCTGTTCTCGAGATATTTGTTACTACAATGGATTGTAGCCTTGTCGTTATGGAAGATAGTCTGTTGTCGATATCATTGTTACTCCAATGGATGGTAGCCTAGTCATTATGGAAGCTAGTTTGTGTACGAGATTTTAATTACTCCAATGGATGGTAGCTTTGTCATTATGGAAGGTAGTCTGTTGTCGAGATTTTTTATACTCCAATGGATTGTAGCCTTGTCATTATGGAAGGCAGTTTGTTGTCGAGATTTTTGTTACTCTAAGGGATGGTAGCCTTGTCATTATGGAATGTAGTCTGTTGTCGAGATTTTTGTTATTCCAATGGATGGTAGCCTTGTCATTATGAAAGGTAGTCTATTGTCGAGATTTTTGTTACTATAATAGATCGTAGCCTTGTCATTATGGAAGGTAGTCTGTTGTCGAAATTTTTGTTACTCCAATGGATGGTGGACTTGTCATTATAGAAGGTATTATATTGTTGAGATTTTTATCACTACAATGAATGATAGCCATGTCATTATGGAAGGTAATCTGTTGTCGAGATTTTTGTTACTACAATGGATTGTAGCCTTGTGATTATGGAAGGTAGTCTGTTGTCGATATCTTTGTCACTCCAATGGATGGTAGACTAGTCATTATTGAAGGTAGTTTGTGTACGATATTTTTGTTATTCCAATGGATGGTAGCCTTGTCATTATGGAAGGTAGTCTGTTGTCGAGATATTTGTTATTACAATGGATTGTAGCCTTGTCGTTATGGAAGATAGTCTGTTGTCGATATTATTGTTACTCCAATGGATGGTAGCCTAGTCATTATGGAAGCTAGTTTGTGTACGATATTTTAGTTACTCCAATGGATGGTAGCCTTGTCATTATGGAAGGTAGTCTGTTGTCGAGATTTTTTATACTCCAATGGATTGTAGCCTTGTCATTATGGAAGGCAGTTTGTTGTCGAGATTTTTGTTACTCTAAGGGATGGTAGCCTTGTCATTATGGAATCTAATCTGTTGTCGATATTTTTGTTATTCCAATGGATGGTAGCCTTGTCATTATGAAAGGTAGTCTATTGTCGAGATTTTTGTTTCTATAATAGATTGTAGCCTTGTCATTATGGAAGGTAGTCTGTTGTCGAAATTTTTGTTACTCCAATGGATGGTGGACTTGTCATTATAGAAGGTAGTATATTGTTGATATTTTTATCACTACAATGAATGGTAGCCATGTCATTATGGAAGGTAATCTGTTGTCGAGATTTTTGTTACTACAATGGATTGTAGCCTTGTCATTATGGAAGGTAGTCTGTTGTCGATATCTTTGTCACTCCAATGGATGGTAGACTAGTCATTATTGAAGGTAGTTTGTGTACGATATTTTTGTTATTCCAATGGATGGTAGCCTTGTCATTATGGAAGGTAGTCTGTTGTCGAGATATTTGTTACTACAATGGATTGTAGCCTTGTCATTATGGAAGGTAGTCTGTTGTCGATATCTTTGTTACTCCAATGGATGGTAGCCTTGTCGTTATGGAAGGTAGTCTGTTGTCGATATCTTTGTTACTCCAATGGATGGTAGCCTAGTCATTATTGAAGGTAGTTTGTGTAAGATATTTCTGTTATTCCAATGGATGGTAGCCTTGTCATTATGAAAGGTAGTCTGTTGTCGTGATTTTTGTTACTCTAAGGGATGATAGCCTTGTCATTATGGAAGGTAATATGTTGTCGATATCTTGGTTACTCCAATGGATGGTATCCTTGTCATTATGGAAGGTGGTCTGTTGTCCAGATTTTTGTTACTCTTAGGGATGGTAGCCTTGTCATTATGGAACGTAGTTTGTTGTCGAGATTTTTGTTATTCCAATGGATGGTAGCGTTATCATTACAGAAGGTAGTATATAATCGAGATTTTTGTCACTACAATGGATGGTAGCCTTGTAATTATGGAAGGTAGTCTGTTGTTAATATTTTTGTTACTATAATGGATTGTAGCCTTGTTCTTATGGAAGGTAGTTTATTGTCGATATTTTTGTTAGTCCAATGGATGGTAGCCTAGTCATTATGGAAGGTAGTTTGTGTACGAGATTTTAGTTACTTTAATGGATGGTAGCCTTGTCATTATGGAAGGTAGTCTGTTGTCGAGATTTTTTATACTCCAATGGATTGTCGCCTTGTAATTATGGAAGGTAGTTTCTTGTTGATATTTTGCTTACTCCAATGATGGTACCCTTGTCATTATGGAAGGTAATCTATTGCCATGATTTTTGTTACTCCATTGCATGGTAGCCTTGTCATTATGGAAGGTAATGTGTTGTAGATATTTTTGTTATTCCAATGGATAGTAGCCTTGTCATTATGGAAGGTAGTCTGTTGTCGTGATTTTTGTTACTCCAATGGATGGTAGCCTTGTTATTATGGAAGGTAGTATGTTGTCGATATCTTTGTTACTCCAATGGATGGTAGCCTTGTCATTATGGAAGGTATTCTATTGTCGAGATTTTTTTTACTCTAAGGGATGGTAGCCTTGTCCATATGGAAGGTAGTCTGTTGTCGAGATTTTTGTTATTCCATTGGATGGTAGCGTTGTCATTATAGAAGGTAGTATATTGTCCAGATTTTTGTCACTACAATGGATGGTAGCCTTGTAATTATGTAAGGTAGTCTGTTGTCGAGATTTTTGTTACTAGAATGGATTGTAGCCTTGTCGTTATGGAAGGTTGTCTATTGTCGATATCTTTGTTACTCCAATGGATGGTAGCCTAGTCATTATGGAAGGTAGTTTGTGTACGATATTTTTGTTATTCCAATGGATGGTAGCCTTGTCATTATGAAAGGTAGTCTATTGTCGTGATTTTTGTTACTCTAAGGGATGGTAGCCTTGTCATTATGGAAGGTAGTATGTTGTCGATATCTTTCTTACTCCAATGGATGGTAGCCTTGTCATTATGGAAGGTGGTTTGTTGTCGAGATATTTGTTACTCTAAGGGATGATAGCTAGTCATTATGGAACATAGTTTGTTGTCGAGATTTTTTTTATTCCAATGGATGGTAGCGTTGTCATTATAGAAGGTAGTATATTATCGAGATTTTTGTCACTACAATGGATGGTAGCCTTGTCATTATGGAATGTAGTCTGTTGTCGGGATTTTTGTTATTCTAATGGATGGTAGCCTTGTCATTATGAAAGGTAGTCTATTGTTGAGATTTTTGTTACTATAATAGATTGTAGCCTTGTCATTATGGAAGGTAGTCTGTTGTCGAGATTTTTGTTACTCCAATGGATGGTAGCCTTCTAATTATAGAAGGTAGTATATTATTGAGATTTTTGTCACTACAATGAATGGTAGCCTTGTCATTATGGTAGGTAATCTGTTGTCGAGATTTTTGTTACTACAATGGATTATAGCCTTGTCATTATGGAAGGTAGTCTGTTGTCGATATCTTTGTTACTCCAATGGATGGTAGACTAGTCATTATTGAAGGTAGTTTGTGTACGATATTTTTGTAATTCCAATGGATGGTAGCCTTGTCATTATGGAAGGTAGTCTGTTGTCGAGATATTTGTTACTACAATGGATTGTAGCCTTGTCGTTATGGAAGATAGTCTGTTGTCGATATCATTGTTACTCCAATGGATGGTAGCCTAGTCATTATGGAAGCTAGTTTGTGTACGATATTTTAGTTACTCCAATGGATGGTAGCCTTGTCATTATGGAAGGTAGTATGTTGTCGAGATTTTTTATACTCCAATGGATTGTAGCCTTGTCATTATGGAAGGCAGTTTGTTGTCGAGATTTTTGTTACTCTAAGGGATGGTAGCCTTGTCATTATGGAATGTAGTCTGTTGTCGAGATTTTTGTTATTCCAATGGATGGTAGCCTTGTCATTATGAAAGGTAGGCTATTGTCGAGATTTTTGTTACTATAATAGATTGTAGCCTTGTCATTATGGAAGGTAGTCTGTTTTCGAAATTTTTGTTACTCCAATGGATGGTGGACTTGTCATTATAGAAGGTAGTATATTGTTGAGATTTTTATCACTACAATGAATGGTAGCCATGTCATTATGGAAGGTAATCTGTTGTCCAGATTTTTGTTACTACAATGGATTGTAGCCTTGTCATTATGGAAGGTAGTCTGTTGTCGATATCTTTGTCACTCCAATGGATGGTAGACTAGTCATTATTGAAGGTAGTTTGTGTACGATATTTTTGTTATTCCAATGGATGGTAGCCTTGTCATTATGGAAGGTAGTCTGTTGTCGAGATATTTGTTACTACAATGAATTGTAGCCTTGTCGTTATGGAAGATAGTCTGTTGTCGATATCATTGTTACTCCAATGGATGGTAGCCTAGTCATTATGGAAGCTAGTTTGTGTACGAGATTTTAGTTACTCTAATGGATGGTAGCCTTGTCATTATGGAAGGTAGTCTGTTGTCGAGATTTTTGTTACTCCAATGGATTGTAGCCTTGTCATTATGGATTGTGGTTTGTTGTCGAGATATTTGTTACTCTAAGGGATGATAGCCTTGTCATTATGGAACATAGTCTGTTGTCGAGATTTTTGTTATTCCAATGGATGGTAGCGTTGTCATTATAGAAGGTAGTATATTATCGTTATTTTTGATACTACAATAGATGGTAGCCTTGTCATTATGGAATGTAGTCTAATGTCGAGATTTTTGTTATTCCAATGGATGGTAGCCTTGTCATTATGAAAGGTAGTCTATTGTCGAGATTTTTGTTACTATAATAGATTGTAGCCTTGTCATTATGGAAGGTAGTCTGTTGTCGAGATTTTTGTTACTCCAATGGATGGTAGCCTTGTAATTATAGAAGGTAGTATATTGTTGAGATTTTTGTCACTACAATGAATGGTAGCCTTGTCATTATGGAAGGTAATCTGTTGTCGAGATTTTTGTTACTACAATGGATTATAGCCTTGTCATTATGGAAGGTAGTCTGTTGTCGATATCTTTGTTACTCCAATGGATGGTAGACTAGTCATTATTGAAGGTAGTCTGTGTACGATATTTTTGTTATTCCAATGGATAGTAGCCTTGTCATTATGGAAGGTAGTCTGTTCTCGAGATATTTGTTACTACAATGGATTGTAGCCTTGTCGTTATGGAAGATAGTCTGTTGTCGATATCATTGTTACTCCAATGGATGGTAGCCTAGTCATTATGGAAGCTAGTTTGTGTACGAGATTTTAGTTACTCCAATGGATGGTAGCCTTGTCATTATGGAAGGTAGTCTGTTGTCGAGATTTTTTATACTCCAATGGATTGTAGCCTTGTCATTATGGAAGGCAGTTTGTTGTCGAGATTTTTGTTACTCTAAGGGATGGTAGCCTTGTCATTATGGAATGTAGTCTGTTGTCGAGATTTTTGTTATTCCAATGGATGGTAGCCTTGTCATTATGAAAGGTAGTCTATTGTCGAGATTTTTGTTACTATAATAAATCGTAGCCTTGTCATTATGGAAGGTAGTCTGTTGTCGAAATTTTTGTTACTCCAATGGATGGTGGACTTGTCATTATAGAAGGTATTATATTGTTGAGATTTTTATCACTACAATGAATGATAGCCATGTCATTATGGAAGGTAATCTGTTGTCGAGATTTTTGTTACTACAATGGATTGTAGCCTTGTGATTATGGAAGGTAGTCTGTTGTCGATATCTTTGTCACTCCAATGAATGGTAGACTAGTCATTATTGAAGGTAGTTTGTGTACGATATTTTTGTTATTCCAATGGATGGTAGCCTGGTCATTATGGAAGGTAGTCTGTTATCGAGATATTTGTTATTACAATGGATTGTAGCCTTCTCGTTATGGAAGATAGTCTGTTGTCGATATTATTGTTACTCCAATGGATGGTAGCCTAGTCATTATGGAAGCTAGTTTGTGTACGATATTTTAGTTACTCCAATGAATGGTAGCCTTGTCATTATGGAAGGTAGTCTGTTGTCGAGATTTCTTATACTCCAATGGATTGTAGCCTTGTCATTATGGAAGGCAGTTTGTTGTCGAGATTTTGGTTACTCTAAGGGATGGTAACCTTGTCATTATGGAAGTAGTCTGTTGTCGAGATTTTTGTTATTCCAATGGATGGTAGCCTTGTCATTATGAAAGGTAGTCTATTGTCGAGATTTTTGTTACTATAATAGATCATAGACTTGTCATTATGGAAGGTAGTCTGTTGTCGAAATTTTTGTTACTCCAATGGATGGTGGACTTGTCATTCTAGAAGGTAGTATATTGTTGAGATTTTTATCACTACAATGAATGGTAGCCATGTCATTATGGAAGGTAATCTGTTGTCGAGATTTTTGTTACTACAATGGATTGTAGCCTTGTGATTATGGAAGGTAGTCTGTTGTCGATATCTTTGTCACTCCAATGGATGGTAGACTAGTCATTATTGAAGGTAGTTTGTGTACGATATTTTTGTTATTCCAATGGATGGTAGCCTTGTCATTATGGAAGGTAGTCTGTTGTCAAGATATTTGTTACTACAATGGATTGTAGCCTTCTCGTTATGGAAGATAGTCTGTTGTCGATATCATTGTTACTCCAATGGATGGTAGCCTAGTCATTATGGAAGCCAATTTGTGTACGAGATTTTAGTTACTCTAATGGATGGTAGCCTTGTCATTATGGAAGGTAGTCTGTTGTCGAGATTTTTGTTACTCCAATGGATTGTAGCCTTGTCATTATGGAAGGTGGTTTGTTGTCGAGATATTTGTTACTCTAAGGGATGATAGCCTTGTCATTATGGAACATAGTCTGTTGTCGAGATTTTTGTTATTCCAATGGATGGTAGCGTTGTCATTATAGAAGGTAGTATATTATCGATATTTTTGATACTACAATAGATGGTAGCCTTGTCATTATGGAAGGTAGTCTGTTGTCGAAATTTTTGTTACTCCAATGGATGGTGGACTTGTCATTATAGAAGGTATTATATTGTTGAGATTTTTATCACTACAATGAATGATAGCCATGTCATTATGGAAGGTAATCTGTTGTCGAGATTTTTGTTACTACAATGGATTGTAGCCTTGTGATTATGGAAGGTAGTCTGTTGTCGATATCTTTGTCACTCCAATGAATGGTAGACTAGTCATTATTGAAGGTAGTTTGTGTATGATATTTTTGTTATTCCAATGGATGGTAGCCTTGTCATTATGGAAGGTAGTCTGTTGTCGAGATATTTGTTACTACAATGGATTGTAGCCTTGTCGTTATGGAAGATAGTCTGTTGTCGATATCATTGTTACTCCAGTGGATGGTAGCCTAGTCATTATGGAAGCTAGTTTGTGTACGAGATTTTAGTTACTCTAATGGATGGTAGCCTTGTCATTATGGAAGGTAGTCTGTTGTCGAGATTTTTGTTACTCCAATGGATTGTAGCCTTGTCATTATGGAAGGTGGTTTGTTGTCGAGATATTTGTTACTCTAAGGGATGATAGCCTTGTCATTATGGAACATAGTCTGTTGTCGAGATTTTTGTTATTGCAATGGATGGTAGCGTTGTCATTATAGAAGGTAGTATATTATCGATATTTTTGATACTACAATAGATGGTAGCCTTGTCATTATGGAATGTAGTCTAATGTCGAGATTTTTGTTATTCCAATGGATGGTAGCCTTGTCATTATGAAAGGTAGTCTATTGTCGAGATTTTTGTTACTATAATAGATTGTAGCCTTGTCATTATGGAAGGTAGTCTGTTGTCGAGATTTTTGTTACTCCAATGGATGGTAGCCTTGTAATTATAGAAGGTAGTATATTGTTGAGATTTTTGTCACTACAATGAATGGTA
This sequence comes from Vicia faba, assembly GCA_948472305.1. Classification (NCBI taxonomy): domain Eukaryota; kingdom Viridiplantae; phylum Streptophyta; class Magnoliopsida; order Fabales; family Fabaceae; genus Vicia; species Vicia faba. The sequence goes on from OX451741.1 coordinate 459,060,912, forward strand.
GCCTTGTCATTATGGAAGGTAATCTGTTGTCGAGATTTTTGTTACTACAATGGATTATAGCCTTGTCATTATGGAAGGTAGTCTGTTGTCGATATCTTTGTTACTCCAATGGATGGTAGACTAGTCATTATTGAAGGTAGTCTGTGTACGATATTTTTGTTATTCCAATGGATGGTAGCCTTGTCATTATGGAAGGTAGTCTGTTGTCGAGATATTTGTTACTACAATGGATTGTAGCCTTGTCGTTATGGAAGATAGTCTGTTGTCGATATCATTGTTACTCCAATGGATGGTAGCCTAGTAATTATGGAATCTAGTTTGTGTACGAGATTTTAATTACTCCAATGGATGGTAGCCTTGTCATTATGGAAGGTAGTCTGTTGTCGAGATTTTTTATACTCCAATGGATTGTAGCCTTGTCATTATGGAAGGCAGTTTGTTGTCGAGATTTTTGTTACTCTAAGGGATGGTAGCCTTGTCATTATGGAATGTAGTCTGTTGTCGAGATTTTTGTTATTCCAATGGATGGTAGCCTTGTCATTATGAAAGGTAGTCTATTGTCGAGATTTTTGTTACTATAATAGATCGTAGCCTTGTCATTATGGAAGGTAGTCTGTTGTCGAAATTTTTGTTACTCCAATGGATGGTGGACTTGTCATTATAGAAGGTATTATATTGTTGAGATTTTTATCACTACAATGAATGATAGCCATGTCATTATGGAAGGTAATCTGTTCTCGAGATTTTTGTTACTACAATGGATTGTAGCCTTGTGATTATGGAAGGTAGTCTATTGTCGATATCTTTGTCACTCCAATGGATGGTAGACTAGTCATTATTGAAGGTAGTTTGTGTACGATATTTTTGTTATTCCAATGGATGGTAGCCTTGTCATTATGGAAGGTAGTCTGTTGTCGAGATATTTGTTATTACAATGGATTGTAGCCTTGTCGTTATGGAAGATAGTCTGTTGTCGATATTATTGTTACTCCAATGGATGGTAGCCTAGTCATTATGGAAGCTAGTTTGTGTACGATATTTTAGTTACTCCAATGGATGGTAGCCTTGTCATTATGGAAGGTAGTCTGTTGTCGAGATTTTTTATACTCCAATGGATTGTAGCCTTGTCATTATGGAAGGCAGTTTGTTGTCGAGATTTTTGTTACTCTAAGGGATGGTAGCCTTGTCATTATGGAATCTAATCTGTTGTCGATATTTTTGTTATTCCAATGGATGGTAGCCTTGTCATTATGAAAGGTAGTCTATTGTCGAGATTTTTGTTTCTATAATAGATTGTAGCCTTGTCATTATGGAAGGTAGTCTGTAGTCGAAATTTTTGTTACTCCAATGGATGGTGGACTTGTCATTATAGAAGGTAGTATATTGTTGATATTTTTATCACTACAATGAATGGTAGCCATGTCATTATGGAAGGTAATCTGTTGTCGAGATTTTTGTTACTACAATGGATTGTAGCCTTGTCATTATGGAAGGTAGTCTGTTGTCGATATCTTTGTCACTCCAATGGATGGTAGACTAGTCATTATTGAAGGTAGTTTGTGTACGATATTTTTGTTATTCCAATGGATGGTAGCCTTGTCATTATGGAAGGTAGTCTGTTGTCGAGATATTTGTTACTACAATGGATTGTAGCCTTGTCGTTATAGAAGATAGTCTGTTGTCGATATCATTGTTACTCCAATGGATGGTAGCCTAGTCATTATGGAAGCTAGTTTGTGTACGAGATTTTAGTTACTCTAATGGATGGTAGCCTTGTCATTATGGAAGGTAGTCTGTTGTCGAGATTTTTGTTACTGCAATGGATTGTAGCCTTGTCATTATGGAAGGTGGTTTGTTGTCGAGATATTTGTTACTCTAAGGGATGATAGCCTTGTCATTATGGAACATAGTCTGTTGTCGAGATTTTTGTTATTCCAATGGATGGTAGCCTTGTCATTATAGAAGGTAGTATATTATCGATATTTTTGATACTACAATAGATGGTAGCCTTGTCATTATGGAATGTAGTCTAATGTCGAGATTTTTGTTATTCCAATGGATGGTAGCCTTGTCATTATGAAAGGTAGTCTATTGTCGAGATTTTTGTTACTATAATAGATTGTAGCCTTGTCATTATGGAAGGTAGTCTGTTGTCGAGATTTTTGTTACTCCAATGGATGGTAGCCTTGTAATTATAGAATGTAGTATATTGTTGAGATTTTTGTCACTACAATGAATGGTAGCCTTGTCATTATGGAAGGTAATCTGTTGTCGAGATTTTTGTTACTACAATGGATTATAGCCTTGTCATTATGGAAGGTAGTCTGTTGTCGATATCTTTGTTACTCCAATGGATGGTAGACTAGTCATTATTGAAGGTAGTTTGTGTACGATATTATTGTTATTCTAATGGATGGTAGCCTTGTCATTATGGAAGGTAGTCTGTTGTCGAGATATTTGTTACTACAATGGATTATAGCCTTGTCGTTATGGAAGATAGTCTGTTGTCGATATCATTGTTACTCCAATGGATGGTAGCCTAGTCATTATGGAAGCTAGTTTGTGTACAAGATTTTAATTACTCCAATGGATGGTAGCCTTGTCATTATGGAAGGTAGTCTGTTGTCGAGATTTTTTATACTCCAATGGATTGTAGCCTTGTCATTATGGAAGGCAGTTTGTTGTCGAGATTTTTGTTACTCTAAGGGATGGTAGCCTTGTCATTATGGAATGTAGTCTGTTGTCGAGATTTTTGTTATTCCAATGGATGGTAGCCTTGTCATTACGAAAGGTAGTCTATTGTCGAGATTTTCGTTACTATAATAGATCGTAGCCTTGTCATTATGGAAGGTAGTCTGTTCTCGAGATATTTGTTACTACAATGGATTGTAGCCTTGTCGTTATGGAAGATAGTCTGTTGTCGATATCATTGTTACTCCAATGGATGGTAGCCTAGTCATTATGGAAGCTAGTTTGTGTACGAGATTTTAGTTACTCTAATGGATGGTAGCCTTGTCATTATGGAAGGTAGTCTGTTGTCGAGATTTTTGTTACTGCAATGGATTGTAGCCTTGTCATTATGGAAGGTGGCTTGTTGTCGAGATATTTGTTACTCTAAGGGATGATAGCCTTGTCATTATGGAACATAGTCTGTTGTCGAGATTTTTGTTATTCCAATGGATGGTAGCCTTGTCATTATAGAAGGTAGTATATTATCGATATTTTTGATACTACAATAGATGGTAGCCTTGTCATTATGGAATGTAGTCTAATGTCGAGATTTTTGTTATTCCAATGGATGGTAGCCTTGTCATTATGAAAGGTAGTCTATTGTCGAGATTTTTGTTACTATAATAGATTGTAGCCTTGTCATTATGGAAGGCAGTTTGTTGTCGAGATTTTTGTTACTCCAATGGATGGTAGCCTTGTAATTATAGAAGGTAGTATATTGTTGAGATTTTTGTCACTACAATGAATGGTAGCCTTGTCATTATGGAAGGTAATCTGTTGTCGAGATTTTTGTTACTACAATGGATTATAGCCTTGCCATTATGGAAGGTAGTCTGTTGTCGATATCTTTGTTACTCCAATGGATGGTAGACTAGTCATTATTGAAGGTAGTTTGTGTACGATATTTTTGTTATTCCAATGGATGGTAGCCTTGTCATTATGGAAGGTAGTCTGTTGTCGAGATATTTGTTACTACAATGGATTATAGCCTTGTCGTTATGGAAGATAGTCTGTTGTCGATATCATTGTTACTCCAATGGATGGTAGCCTAGTCATTATGGAAGCTAGTTTGTGTACGAGATTTTAATTACTCCAATGGATGGTAGCCTTGTCATTATGGAAGTTAGTCTGTTGTCGAGATTTTTATACTCCAATGGATTGTAGCCTTGTCATTATGGAAGGCAGTTTGTTGTCGAGATTTTTGTTACTCTAAGGGATGGTAGCCTTGTCATTATGGAATGTAGTCTGTTGTCGAGATTTTTGTAATTACAATGGATGGTAGCCTTGTCATTATGAAAGGTAGTCTATTGTCGAGATTTTTGTTACTATAATAGATCGTAGCCTTGTCATTATGGAAGGTAGTCTGTTCTCGAGATATTTGTTACTACAATGGATTGTAGCCTTGTCGTTATGGAAGATAGTCTGTTGTCGATATCATTGTTACTCCAATGGATGGTAGCCTAGTCATTATGGAAGCTAGTTTGTGTACGAGATTTTAGTTACTCTAATGGATGGTAGCCTTGTCATTATGGAAGGTAGTCTGTTGTCGAGATTTTTGTTACTGCAATGGATTGTAGCCTTGTCATTATGGAAGGTGGCTTGTTGTCGAGATATTTGTTACTCTAAGGGATGATAGCCTTGTAATTATGGAACATAGTCTGTTGTCGAGATTTTTTTTATTCCAATGGATGGTAGCCTTGTCATTATAGAAGGTAGTATATTATCGATATTTTTGATACTACAATAGATGGTAGCCTTGTCATTATGGAATGTAGTCTAATGTCGAGATTTTTGTTATTCCAATGGATGGTAGCCTTGTCATTATGAAAGGTAGTCTATTGTCGAGATTTTTGTTACTATAATAGATTGTAGCCTTGTCATTATGGAAGGTAGTCTGTTGTCGAGATTTTTGTTACTCCAATGGATGGTAGCCTTGTAAATATAGAAGGTAGTATATTGTTGAGATTTTCGTCACTACAATGAATGGTAGCCTTGTGATTATGGAAGGTAATCTGTTGTCGAGATTTTTGTTACTACAATGGATTATAGCCTTGTCATTATGGAAGGTAGTCTGTTGTCGATATCTTTGTTACTCCAATGGATGGTAGACTAGTCATTATTGAAGGTAGTTTGTGTACGATATTTTTGTTATTCCAATGGATGGTAGCCTTGTCATTATGGAAGGTAGTCTGTTGTCGAGATATTTGTTACTACAATGGATTATAGCCTTGTCGTTATGGAAGATAGTCTGTTGTCGATATCATTGTTACTCCAATGGATGGTAGCCTAGTCATTATGGAAGCTAGTTTGTGTACGAGATTTTAATTACTCCAATGGATGGTAGCCTTGTCATTATGGAAGGTAGTCTGTTGTCGAGATTTTTTATACTCCAATGGATTGTAGCCTTGTCATTATGGAAGGCAGTTTGTTGTCGAGATTTTTGTTACTCTAAGGGATGGTAGCCTTGTCATTATGGAATGTAGTCTGTTGTCGAGATTTTTGTTATTCCAATGGATGGTAGCCTTGTCATTATGAAAGGTAGTCTATTGTCGAGATTTTTGTTACTATAATAGATCGTAGCCTTGTCATTATGGAAGGTAGTCTGTTGTCGAAATTTTTGTTACTCCAATGGATGGTGGACTTGTCATTATAGAAGGTATTATATTGTTGAGATTTTTATCACTACAATGAATGATAGCCATGTCATTATGGAAGGTAATCTGTTGTCGAGATTTTTGTTACTACAATGGATTGTAGCCTTGTGATTATGGAAGGTAGTCTGTTGTCGATATCTTTGTCACTCCAATGGATGATAGACTAGTCATTATTGAAGGTAGTTTGTGTACGATATTTTTGTTATTCCAATGGATGGTAGCCTTGTCATTATGGAGGGTAGTCTGTTGTCGAGATATTTGTTATTACAATGGATTGTAGCCTTGTCGTTATGGAAGATAGTCTGTTGTCGATATTATTGTTACTCCAATGGATGGTAGCCTAGTCATTATGGAAGCTAGTTTGTGTACGATATTTTAGTTACTCCAATGGATGGTAGCCTTGTCATTATGGAAGGTAGTCTGTTGTCGAGATTTTTTATACTCCAATGGATTGTAGCCTTGTCATTATGGAAGGCAGTTTGTTGTCGAGATTTTTGTTACTCTAAGGGATGGTAGCCTTGTCATTATGGAATGTAATCTGTTGTCGATATTTTTGTTATTCCAATGGATGGTAGCCTTGTCATTATGAAAGGTAGTCTATTGTCGAGATTTTTGTTACTATAATAGATTGTAGCCTTGTCATTATGGAAGGTAGTCTGTTGTCGAAATTTTTGTTACTCCAATGGATGGTGGACTTGTTATTATAGAAGGTAGTATATTGTTGAGATTTTTGTTACTATAATAGATTGTAGCCTTGTCATTATGGAAGGTAGTTTGTTGTCGAGATTTTTGTTACTCCAATGGATGGTAGCCTTGTAAATATAGAAGGTAGTATATTGTTGAGATTTTTGTCACTACAATGAATGGTAGCCTTGTCATTATGGAAGGTAATCTGTTGTCGAGATTTTTGTTACTACAATGGATTATAGCCTTGTCATTATGGAAGGTAGTCTGTTGTCGATATCTTTGTTACTCCAATGGATGGTAGACTAGTCATTATTGAAGGTAGTTTGTGTACGATATTTTTGTTATTCCAATGGATGGTAGCCTTGTCATTATGGAAGGTAGTCTGTTGTCGAGATATTTGTTACTACAATGGATTATAGCCTTGTCGTTATGGAAGATAGTCTGTTGTCGATATCATTGTTACTCCAATGGATGGTAGCCTAGTCATTACGGAAGCTAGTTTGTGTACGAGATTTTAATTACTCCAATGGATGGTAGCCTTGTCATTATGGAAGGTAGTCTGTTGTCGAGATTTTTTATACTCCAATGGATTGTAGCCTTGTCATTATGGAAGGCAGTTTGTTGTCGAGATTTTTGTTACTCTAAGGGATGGTAGCCTTGTCATTATGGAATGTAGTCTGTTGTCGATATTTTTGTTATTCCAATGGATGGTAGCCTTGTCATTATGAAAGGTAGTCTATTGTCGAGATTTTTGTTACTATAATAGATTGTAGCCTTGTCATTATGGAAGGTAGTCTGTTGTCGAAATTTTTGTTACTCCAATGGATGGTGGACTTGTCATTATAGAAGGTATTATATTGTTGAGATTTTTATCACTACAATGAATGATAGCCATGTCATTATGGAAGGTAATCTGTTGTCGAGATTTTTGTTACTACAATGGATTGTAGCCTTGTGATTATGGAAGGTAGTCTGTTGTCGATATCTTTGTCATCCAATGGATGGTAGACTAGTCATTATTGAAGGTAGTTTGTGTACGATATTTTTGTTATTCCAATGGATGGTAGCCTTGTCATTATGGAGGGTAGTCTGTTGTCGAGATATTTGTTATTACAATGGATTGTAGCCTTGTCGTTATGGAAGATAGTCTGTTGTCGATATTATTGTTTCTCCAATGGATGGTAGCCTAGTCATTATGGAAGCTAGTTTGTGTAAGATATTTTAGTTATTCCAATGGATGGTAGCCTTGTCATTATGGAAGGTAGTCTGTTGTCGAGATTTTTGTTACTCCAATGGATTGTAGCCTTGTCGTTATGGAAGGTGGTTTATTGTCGAGATATTTGTTACTCTAAGGGATGATAGCCTTGTCATTATGGAACATAGTCTGTTGTCGAGATTTTTGTTATTCCAATGGATGGTAGCCTTGTCATTATAGAAGGTAGTATATTATCGATATTTTTGATACTACAATAGATGGTAGCCTTGTCATTATGGAATGTAGTCTAATGTCGAGATTTTTGTTATTCTAATGGATGGTAGCCTTGTCATTATGAAAGGTAGTCTATTGTCGAGATTTTTGTTACTATAATAGATTGTAGCCTTGTCATTATGGAAGGTAGTCTGTTGTCGAGATTTTTGTTACTCCAATCGATGGTAGCCTTGTAATTATAGAAGGTTGTATATTGTTGAGATTTTTGGCACTACAATGAATGGTAGCCTTGTCATTATGGAAGGTAATCTGTTGTCGAGATTTTTGTTACTACAATGGATTATAGCCTTGTCATTATGGAAGGTAGTCTGTTGTCGATATCTTTGTTACTCCAATGGATGGTAGACTAGTCATTATTGAAGGTAGTTTGTGTACGATATTTTTGTTATTCCAATGGATGGTAGCCTTGTCATTATGGAAGGTAGTCTGTTGTCGAGATATTTGTTACTACAATGGATTATAGCCTTATCGTTATGGAAGATAGTCTATTGTCGATATCATTGTTACTCCAATGGATGGTAGCCTAGTCATTATGGAAGCTAGTTTGTGTACGAGATTTTAGTTACTCCAATGGATGGTAGCCTTGTCATTATGGAAGGTAGTCTGTTGTCGAGATTTTTTATACTCCAATGGATTGTAGCCTTGTCATTATGGAAGGCAGTTTATTGTCGAGATTTTTGTTACTCTAAGGGATGGTAGCCTTGTCATTATGGAATGTAGTCTGTTGTCGAGATTTTTGTTATTCCAATGGATGGTAGCCTTGTCATTATGAAAGGTAGTCTATTGTCGAGATTTTTGTTACTATAATAGATCGTAGCCTTGTCATTATGGAAGGTAGTCTGTTGTCGAAATTTTTGTTACTCCAATGGATGGTGCACTTGTCATTATAGAAGGTAGTCTGTTGTCGAGATTTTTGTTACTCCAATGGATTGTAGCCATGTAATTATAGAAGGTTGTCTCTTGTCGAGATTTTTGTCACTATAATGGATGGTAGCCTTGTCATTATGGAAGGTAGTCTGTTGTCGAGATTTTTGTTACTATAATGGATTGTAGCCTTGTCGTTGTGGAAGGTAGTCTGTTGTCGATATCTTTGTTACTCCAATGGATGGTAGCCTAGTCATTATGGAAGGTAGTTTGTGTACGAGATTGTAGTTACTCCAATGGATGGTAGCCTTGTCATTATGGAAGGTAGTCTGTTGTCGAGATTTTTTATACTCCAATGTATGGTAGCGTTGTCATTATAGAAGGTAGTATATTATCGAGATTTTTGTCACTACAATGGATGGTAGCCTTGTCATTATGGAAGGTAGTTTGTTGTTAAGATTTTTTTTACTATAATGGATTGTAGCCTTGTTGTTATGGAAGGTAGTTTGTTGTCGATATCTTTGTTAGACCAATCGATGGTAGCCTAGTCATTATGGAAGGTAGTTTGTGTACGAGATTTTAGTTACTTTAACAAATGGTAGCCATGTCATTATGGAAGGTAGTCTGTTGTCAAGATTTTTTAAACTCCAATGGATTGTAGCCTTGTAATTATGGAAGGTAGTCTCTTGTTGATATTTTGGTTACTCCAATGATGGTACCCTTGTCATTATGGAAGTTAGTCTATTGCCGAGATTTTTGTTACTCCATTGCATGGTAGCCATGTCATTATTGAAGGTAGTGTGTTGTAGATATTTTTGTTATTCCAATGGATGGTAGCCTTGTCATTATGGTAGGTAGTCTGTTGTCGTGAATTTTGTTACTCCAATGGATGGTAGCCTTGTCATTATGGAAGGTACTATGTTGTTGATATCTTCGTTACTCCAATGGATGGTAGCCTTGTCATTATGGAAGGTAGTCTATTGTCGAGATTTTAGTTACTCCAATGGATGGTAGCCTTGTCATTAAGGAAGGTAGTCTGTTGTCGAGATTTTTGTTACTCCAATGGATTGTAGCCATGTAATTATAGAAGGTTATCTCTTGTCGAGATTTTTGTCACTATAATGGATGGTAGCCTTGTCATTATGGAAGGTAGTCTGTTGTCGAGATTTTTGTTACTATAATGGATTGTAGCCTTGTCGTTGTGGAAGGTAGTCTGTTGTCGATATCTTTGTTACTCTAATGGATGGTAGCCTAGTCATTATGGAAGGTAGTTTGTGTACGAGATTTTAGTTACTCCAATGGATGGTAGCCTTGTCATTACGGAAGGTAGTCTGTTGTCGAGATTTTTTATACTCCAATGGATTGTAGCCTTGTCATTATGGAAGGCAGTTTGTTGTCGAGATTTTTGTTACTCTAAGGGATGGTAGCCTTGTCATTATGGAATGTAGTCTGTTGTCGAGATTTTTGTTATTCCAATGGATGGTAGCCTTGTCATTATGAAAGGTAGTCTATTGTCGAGATTTTTGTTACTATAATAGATTGTAGCCTTGTCATTATGGAAGGTAGTCTGTTGTCGAAATTTTTGTTACTCCAATGGATGGTGGACTTGTCATTATAGAAGGTAGTATATTGTTGAGGTTTTTATCACTACAATGAATGGTAGCCATGTCATTATGGAAGGTAATTTGTTGTCGAGATTTTTGTTACTACAATGGATTGTAGCCTTGTCATTATGGAAGGTAGTCTGTTGTCGATATCTTTGTCACTCCAATGGATGGTAGACTAGTCATTATTGAAGGTAGTTTGTGTACGATATTTTTGTTATTCCAATGGATGGTAGCCTTGTCATTATGAAAGGTAGTCTGTTGTCGTGATTTTTGTTACTCTAAGGGATGGTAGCCTTGTCATTATGGAAAGTAGTATGTTGTCGATATCTTTGTTACTCTAATGGATGGTAGCCTTGTCGTTATGGAAGGTAGTCTGTTGTTGATATCTTTGTTACTCAAATGGATGGTAGCCTAGTCATTATGGAAGGTAGTTTGTGTACGATATTTTTGTTATTCCAATAGATGGTAGCCTTGTCATTATGAAAGGTAGTCTGTTGTCGTGATTTTTGGTTACTCTAAGGGATGGTAGCCTTGCCATTATGGAAGGTAGTATGTTGTCGATATCTTGGTTACTCTAATGGATGGTAGCCTTGTCATTATGGAAGGTAGTCTGTTGTCCAGATTTTTGTAACTCTTAGGGATGGTAGCCTTGCCAATATGGAACGTAGTTTGTTGTCGAGATTTTTGTTATTCCAATGTATGGTAGCGTTGTCGTTATAGAAGGTAGTATATTATCGAGATTTTTGTCACTACAATGGATGGTATCCTTGTCATTATGGAAGGTAGTTTGTTGTTAAGATTTTTTTTACTATAATGGATTGTAGCCTTGTTGTTATGGAAGGTAGTTTGTTGTCGATATCTTTGTTAGACCAATCGATGGTAGCCTAGTCATTATGGAAGGTAGTTTGTGTACGAGATTTTAGTTACTTTAACAGATGGTAGCCTTGTCATTATGGAAGGTAGTCTGTTGTCAAGATTTTTTAAACTCCAATGGATTGTAGCCTTGTAATTATGGAAGGTAGTCTCTTGTTGATATTTTGGTTACTCCAATTATGGTACCCTTGTCATTATGGAAGTTAGTCTATTGCCGAGATTTTTGTTACTCCATTGCATGGTAGCCATGTCATTATTGAAGGTAGTGTGTTGTAGATATTTTTGTTATTCCAATGGATGGTAGCCTTGTCATTATGGTAGGTAGTCTGTTGTCGTGAATTTTGTTACTCCAATGGATGGTAGCCTTGTCATTATGGAAGGTACTATGTTGTTGATATCTTCGTTACTCCAATGGATGGTAGCCTTGTCATTATGGAAGGTAGTCTATTGTCGAGATTTTAGTTACTCCAATGGATGGTAGCCTTGTCATTAAGGAAGGTAGTCTGTTGTCGAGATTTTTGTTACTCCAATGGATTGTAGCCATGTAATTATAGAAGGTTATCTCTTGTCGAGATTTTTGCACTATAATGGATGGTAGCCTTGTCATTATGGAAGGTAGTCTGTTGTCGAGATTTTTGTTACTATAATGGATTGTAGCCTTGTCGTTGTGGAAGGTAGTCTGTTGTCGATATCTTTGTTACTCTAATGGATGGTAGCCTAGTCATTATGGAAGGTAGTTTGTGTACGAGATTTTAGTTACTCCAATGGATGGTAGCCTTGTCATTACGGAAGGTAGTCTGTTGTCGAGATTTTTTATACTCCAATGGATTGTAGCCTTGTCATTATGGAAGGCAGTTTGTTGTCGAGATTTTTGTTACTCTAAGGGATGGTAGCCTTGTCATTATGGAATGTAGTCTGTTGTCGAGATTTTTGTTATTCCAATGGATGGTAGCCTTGTCATTATGAAAGGTAGTCTATTGTCGAGATTTTTGTTACTATAATAGATTGTAGCCTTGTCATTATGGAAGGTAGTCTGTTGTCGAAATTTTTGTTACTCCAATGGATGGTGGACTTGTCATTATAGAAGGTAGTATATTGTTGAGATTTTTATCACTACAATGAATGGTAGCCATGTCATTATGGAAGGTAATCTGTTGTCGAGATTTTTGTTACTACAATGGATTGTAGCCTTGTCATTATGGATGGTAGTCTGTTGTCGATATCTTTGTCACTCCAATGGATGGTAGACTAGTCATTTTTGAAGTTAGTTTGTGTACGATATTTTTGTTATTCCAATGGATGGTAGCCTTGTCATTATGAAATGTAGTCTGTTGTCGTGATTTTTGTTACTCTAAGGGATGGTAGCCTTGTCATTATGGAAAGTAGTATGTTGTCGATATCTTTGTTACTCCAATGGATGGTAGCCTTGTCGTTATGGAAGGTAGTCTGTTGCCGATATCTTTGTTACTCAAATGGATGGTAGCCTAGTCACTATGGAAGGTAGTTCGTGTACGATATTTTTGTTATTCCAATGGATGGTAGCCTTGTCATTATGAAAGGTAGTTTGTTGTCGTGATTTTTGTTACTCTAAGGGATGGTAGCCTTTCCATTATGGAAGGTAGTATGTTGTCGATATCTTGGTTACTCCAATGGATGGTAGCCTTGTCATTATGGAAGGTAGTCTGTTGTCCAGATTTTTGTTACTCTTAGGGATGGTAGCCTTGTCATTATGGAACGTAGTTTGTTGTCGAGATTTTAGTTATACCAATGGATGATAGCGTTGTCATTATAGAAGGTAGTATATTATCGAGATTCTTGTCACTACAATGGATGGTAGCCTTGTCATTATGGAAGGTAGTCTGTTGTTAAGATTTTTGTTACTATAATGGATTGTAGCCTTGTCGTTATGGAAGGTAGTTTGTTGTCGATATATTTATTAGTCCAATGGATGGTAGCCTAGTCATTATGGAAGGTAGTTTGTGTACGAGATTTTAGTTAATTTAATGGATGGTAGCCTTGTCATTATGGAAGGTAGTTTGTTGTCGAGATTTTTCATACTCCAATGGATTGTAGCCTTGTAATTATGTAAGGTAATCTCTTGTTGATATTTTGGGTACTCCAATGATGGTACCCTTGTCATTATGGAAGGTAGTCTATTGCCGAGATTTTTGTTACTCCATTGCATGGTAGCCTTGTCATTATGGAAGGTAGTGTGTTGTAGATATTTTTGTTATTCCAGTGGACGGTGGCCTTGTCATTATGGAAGGTAGTCTATTGTCGTGATTTTTGTTACTCCAATGGATTGTAGCCTTGTCATTATGGAAGGTACTATGTTGTCGATATCTTTGTTACTCCAATGGATGGTAGCCTTGTCATTACGGAAGGTAGTCTATTGTCGAGATTTTTGTTACTCTAAGGGATGGTAGCCTTGTCCATATGGAAGGTAGTCTGTTGTCGAGATTTTATTATTCCAATGGATGGTAGCGTTGTCATTATAGAAGGTAGTATATTGTCGAGACTTTTGTCACTACAATGGATGGTAGCCTTGTCAATATGGAAGGTAGTATGTTGTCGATATCTTTGTTACTCCTATGGATGGTAGCCTTGTCATTATGAAAGGTAGTCTATTGTCGTGATTTTTGTTACTCTAAGGGATGATAGCCTTGTCATTATGGAAAGTAGTATGTTATCGATATCTTTGTTACTCTAATGGATGGTTGCCTTGTCGTTATGGAAGGTAGTCTGTTGTCGATATCTTTGTTACTCAAATGGATGGTAGCATAGTCATTATGGAAGGTAGTTTGTGTACGATATTTTTGTTATTCCAATAGATGGTAGCCTTGTCATTATGAAAGGTAGTCTGTTGTCGTGATTTGTGTTACTCTAAGGGATGATAGCCTTGCCATTATGGAAGGTAGTATGTTGTCGATATCTTGGTTACTCCAATGGATGGTAGCCTTGTCATTATGGAAGGTAGTCTGTTGTCCAGATTTTTGTAACTCTTAGGGATGGTAGCCTTGTCAATATGGAACGTAGTTTTTGTCGATATTTTTGTTATTCCAATGTATGGTAGCGTTGTCATTATAGAAGGTAGTATATTATCGAGATTTTTGTAACTACAATGGATGGTAGCCTTGTCATTATGGAAGGTAGTTTGTTCTTAAGATTTTTTTTACTATAATGGATTGTAGCCTTGTTGTTATGGAAGGTAGTTTGTTGTCGATATCTTTGTTAGACCAATCGATGGTAGCCTAGTCATTATGGAAGGTAGTTTGTGTACGAGATTTTAGTTACTTTAACGGATGGTAGCCTTGTCATTATGGAAGGTAGTCTGTTGTCAAGATTTTTTAAACTCCAATGGATTGTAGCCTTGTAATTATGGAAGGTAGTCTCTTGTTGATATTTTGGTTACTCCAATGATGGTACCCTTGTCATTATGGAAGTTAGTCTATTGCCGAGATTTTTGTTACTCCATTGCATGGTAGCCATGTCATTATTGAAGGTAGTGTGTTGTAGATATTTTTGTTATTCCAATAGATGGTAGCCTTGTCATTATGGTAGGTAGTCTGTTGTCGTGAATTTTGTTACACCAATGGATGGTAGCCTTGTCATTATGGAAGGTACTATGTTGTTGATATCTTCGTTACTCCAATGGATGGTAGCCTTGTCATTATGGAAGGTAGTCTATTGTCGAGATTTTAGTTACTCCAATTGATGGTAGCCTTGTCATTATGGAAGGTAGTCTGTTGTCGAGATTTTTGTTACTCCAATGGATTGTAGCCATGTAATTATAGAAGGTTGTCTCTTGTCGAGATTTTTGTCACTATAATGGATGGTAGCCTTGTCATTATGGAAGGTAGTCTGTTGTCGAGATTTTTGTTACTATAATGGATTATAGCCTTGTCGTTGTGGTAGGTAGTCTGTTGTCGATATCTTTGTTACTCTAATGGATGGTAGCCTAGTCATTATGGAAGGTAGTTTGTGTACGAGATTTTAGTTACTCCAATGGATGGTAGCCTTGTCATTACGGAAGGTAGTCTGTTGTCGAGATTTTTTATACTCCAATGGATTGTAGCCTTGTCATTATGGAAGGCAGTTTGTTGTCGAGATTTTTGTTACTCTAAGGGATGGTAGCCTTGTCATTATGGAATGTAGTCTGTTGTCGAGATTTTTGTTATTCCAATGGATGGTAGCCTTGTCATTATGAAAGGTAGACTATTGTCGAGATTTTTGTTACTATAATAGATTGTAGCCTTTTCATTATGGAAGGTAGTCTGTTGTCGAAATTTTTGTTACTCCAATGGATGGTGGACTTGTCATTATAGAAGGTAGTATATTGTTTAGATTTTTATCACTACAATGAATGGTAGCCATGTCATTATGGAAGGTAATCTGTTGTCGATATTTTTGTTACTACAATGGATTGTAGCCTTGTCATTATGGATGGTAGGCTGTTGTCGATATCTTTGTCACTCCAATGGATGGTAGACTAGTCATTTTTGAAGTTAGTTTGTGTACGATATTTTTGTTATTCCAATGGATGGTAGCCTTGTCATTATGAAAGGTAGTCTGTTGTCGTGATTTTTGTTACTCTAAGGGATGGTAGCCTTGTCATTATGGAAAGTAGTATGTTGTCGATATCTTTGTTACTCCAATGGATGGTAGCCTTGTCGTTATGGAAGGTAGTCTGTTGTCGATATCTTTGTTACTCAAATGGATGGTAGCCTAGTCACTATGGAAGGTAGTTCGTGTACGATATTTTTGTTATTCCAATGGATGGTAGCCTTGTCATTATGAAAGGTAGTTTGTTGTCGTGATTTTTGTTACTCTAAGGGATGGTAGCCTTGCCATTATGGAAGGTAGTATGTTGTCGATATCTTGGTTACTCCAATGGATGGTAGCCTTGTCATTATGGAAGGTAGTCTGTTGTCCAGATTTTTGTTACTCTTAGTGATGGTAGCCTTGTCATTATGGAACGTAGTTTGTTGTCGAGATTTTTGTTATACCAATGGATGATAGCGTTGTCATTATAGAAGGTAGTATATTATCGAGATTCTTGTCACTACAATGGATGATAGCCTTGTCATTATGGAAGGTAGTCTGTTGTTAAGATTTTTGTTACTATAATGGATTGTAGCCTTGTCGTTATGGAAGGTAGTTTGTTGTCGATATATTTGTTAGTCCAATGGATGGTAGCCTAGTCATTATGGAAGGTAGTTTGTGTACGAGATTTTAGTTAATTTAATGGATGGTAGCCTTGTCATTATGGAAGGTAGTCTGTTGTCGAGATTTTTTATACTCCAATGGATTGTAGCCTTGTAATTATGTAAGGTAGTCTCTTGTTGATATTTTGGTTACTCCAATGATGGTACCCTTGTCATTATGGAAGGTAGTCTATTGGCGAGATTTTTGTTACTCCATTGCATGGTAGCCTTGTCATTATGGAAGGTAGTGTGTTGTAGATATTTTTGTTATTCCAGTGGACGGTAGCCTTGTCATTATGGAAGGTAGTCTATTGTCGTGATTTTTGTTACTCCAATGGATTGTAGCCTTGTCATTATGGAAGGTACTATGTTGTCGATATCTTTGTTACTCCAATGGATGGTAGCCTTGTCATTATGGAAGGTAGTCTATTGTCGAGATTTTTGTTACTCTAAGGGATGGTAGCCTTGTCCATATGGAAGGTAGTCTGTTGTCGAGATTTTATTATTCCAATGGATGGTAGCGTTGTCATTATAGAAGGTAGTATATTGTCGAGACTTTTGTCACTACAATGGATGGTAGCCTTGTCAATATGGAAGGTAGTATGTTGTCGATATCTTTGTTACTCCTATGGATGGTAGCCTTGTCATTATGAAAGGTAGTTTGTTGTCGTGATTTTTGTTAATCTAAGGGATGATAGCCTTGTCATTATGGAAAGTAGTATGTTGTCGATATCTTTGTTACTCTAATGGATGGTAGCCTTGTCGTTATGGAAGGTAGTCTGTTGTCGATATCTTTGTTACTCAAATGGATGGTAGCCTAGTCATTATGTAAGGTAGTTTGTGTACGATATTTTTGTTATTCCAATAGATGGTAGCCTTGTCATTATGAAAGGTAGTCTGTTGTCGTGATTTTTGTTACTCTAAGGGATGGTAGCCTTGCCATTATGGAAGGTAGTATGTTGTCGATATCTTGGTTACTCCAATGGATGGTAGCCTTGTCATTATGGAAGGTAGTCTGTTGTCCAGATTTTTGTAACTCTTAGGGATGGTAGCCTTGTCAATATGGAACGTAGTTTTTGTCGAGATTTTTGTTATTCCAATGTATGGTAGCGTTGTCATTATAGAAGGTAGTATATTATCGAGATTTTTGTAACTACAATGGATGGTAGCCTTGTCATTATGGAAGGTAGTTTGTTGTTAAGATTTTTTTTACTATAATGGATTGTAGCATTGTTGTTATAGAAGGTAGTTTGTTGTCGATATCTTTGTTAGACCAATCGATGGTAGCCTAGTCATTATGGAAGGTAGTTTGTGTACGAGATTTTAGTTACTTTAACGGATGGTAGCCTTGTCATTATGGAAGGTAGTCTGTTGTCAAGATTTTTTAAACTCCAATGGATTGTAGCCTGGTAATTATGGAAGGTAGTCTCTTGTTGATATTTTGGTTACTCCAATGATGGTACCCTTGTCATTATGGAAGTTAGTCTATTGCCGAGATTTTTGTTACTCCATTGCATGGTAGCCATGTCATTATTGAAGGTAGTGTGTTGTAGATATTTTTGTTATTCCAATGGATGGTAGCCTTGTCATCATGGTAGGTAGTCTGTTGTCGTGAATTTTGTTACTCCAATGGATGGTAGCCTTGTCATTATGGAAGGTACTATGTTGTTGATATCTTCGTTACTCCAATGGATGGTAGCCTTGTCATTATGGAAGGTAGTCTATTGTCGAGATTTTAGTTACTCCAATTGATGGTAGCCTTGTCATTATGGAAGGTAGTCTGTTGTCGAGATTTTTCTTACTCTAATGGATTGTAGCCATGTAATTATAGAAGGTTGTCTCTTGTCGAGATTTTTGTCACTATAATGGATGGTAGCCTTGTCATTATGGAAGGTAGTCTGTTGTCGAGATTTTTGTTACTCCAATGGATTGTAGCCTTGTAATTATGTAAGGTAGTCTCTTGTTGATATTTTGGTTACTCCAATGATGGTAGCCTAGTCATTATGGAAGGTAGTTTGTGTACGAGATTTTAGTTACTCCAATGGATGGTAGCCTTGTCATTACGGAAGGTAGTCTGTTGTCGAGATTGTTTATACTCCAATGGATTGTAGCCTTGTCATTATGGAAGGCAGTTTGTTGTCGAGATTTTTGTTACTCTAAGGGATGGTAGCCTTGTCATTATGGAATGTAGTCTGTTGTCGAGATTTTTGTTATTCCAATGGATGGTAGCATTTTCATTATGAAAGGTAGTCTATTGTCGAGATTTTTGTCACTATAATGGATGGTAGCCTTGTCATTATGGAAGGTAGTCTGTTGTCGAGATTTTTGTTACTATAATGGATTGTAGCCTTGTCGTTGTGGAAGGTAGTCTGTTGTCGATATCTTTGTTACTCTAATGGATGGTAGCCTAGTCATTATGGAAGGTAGTTTGTGTACGAGATTTTAGTTACTCCAATGGATGGTAGCCTTGTCATTACGGAAGGTAGTCTGTTGTCGAGATTTTTTATACTCCAATGGATTGTAGCCTTGTCATTATGGAAGGCAGTTTGTTGTCGAGATTTTTGTTACTCTAAGGGATGGTAGCCTTGTCATTATGGAATGTAGTCTGTTGTCGAGATTTTTGTTATTCCAATGGATGGTAGCCTTGTCATTATGAAAGGTAGTCTATTGTCGAGATTTTTGTTACTATAATAGATTGTAGCCTTGTCATTATGGAAGGTAGTCTTTTGTCGAAATTTTTGTTACTCCAATGGATGGTGGACTTGTCATTATAGAAGGTAGTATATTGTTGAGATTTTTATCACTACAATGAATGGTAGCCATGTCATTATGGAAGGTAATCTGTTGTCGAGATTTTTGTTACTACAATGGATTGTAGCCTTGTCATTATGGATGGTAGTCTGTTGTCGATATCTTTGTCACTCCAATGGATGGTAGACTAGTCATTTTTGAAGTTAGTTTGTGTACGATATTTTTGTTATTCCAATGGATGGTAGCCTTGTCATTATGAAATGTAGTCTGTTGTCGTGATTTTTGTTACTCTAAGGGATGGTAGCCTTGTCATTATGGAAAGTAGTATGTTGTCGATATCTTTGTTACTCCAATGGATGGTAGCCTTGTCGTTATGGAAGGTAGTCTGTTGCCGATATCTTTGTTACTCAAATGGATGGTAGCCTAGTCACTATGGACGGTAGTTCGTGTACGATATTTTTGTTATTCCAATGGATGGTAGCCTTGTCATTATGAAAGGTAGTTTGTTGTCGTGATTTTTGTTACTCTAAGGGATGGTAGCCTTTCCATTATGGAAGGTAGTATGTTGTCGATATCTTGGTTACTCCAATGGATGGTAGCCTTGTCATTATGGAAGGTAGTCTGTTGTCCAGATTTTTGTTACTCTTAGGGATGGTAGCCTTGTCATTATGGAACGTAGTTTGTTGTCGAGATTTTAGTTATACCAATGGATGATAGCGTTGTCATTATAGAAGGTAGTATATTATCGAGATTCTTGTCACTACAATGGATGGTAGCCTTGTCATTATGGAAGGTAGTCTGTTGTTAAGATTTTTGTTACTATAATGGATTGTAGCCTTGTCGTTATGGAAGGTAGTTTGTTGTCGATATATTTATTAGTCCAATGGATGGTAGCCTAGTCATTATGGAAGGTAGTTTGTGTACGAGATTTTAGTTAATTTAATGGATGGTAGCCTTGTCATTATGGAAGGTAGTCTGTTGTCGAGATTTTTCATACTCCAATGGATTGTAGCCTTGTAATTATGTAAGGTAATCTCTTGTTGATATTTTGGGTACTCCAATGATGGTACCCTTGTCATTATGGAAGGTAGTCTATTGCCGAGATTTTTGTTACTCCATTGCATGGTAGCCTTGTCATTATGGAAGGTAGTGTGTTGTAGATATTTTTGTTATTCCAGTGGACGGTGGCCTTGTCATTATGGAAGGTAGTCTATTGTCGTGATTTTTGTTACTCCAATGGATTGTAGCCTTGTCATTATGGAAGGTACTATGTTGTCGATATCTTTGTTACTCCAATGGATGGTAGCCTTGTCATTACGGAAGGTAGTCTATTGTCGAGATTTTTGTTACTCTAAGGGATGGTAGCCTTGTCCATATGGAAGGTAGTCTGTTGTTGAGATTTTATTATTCCAATGGATGGTAGCGTTGTCATTATAGAAGGTAGTATATTGTCGAGACTTTTGTCACTACAATGGATGGTAGCCTTGTCAATATGGAAGGTAGTATGTTGTCGATATCTTTGTTACTCCTATGGATGGTAGCCTTGTCATTATGAAAGGTAGTCTATTGTCGTGATTTTTGTTACTCTAAGGGATGATAGCCTTGTCATTATGGAAAGTAGTATGTTATCGATATCTTTGTTACTCTAATGGATGGTTGCCTTGTCGTTATGGAAGGTAGTCTGTTGTCGATATCTTTGTTACTCAAATGGATGGTAGCCTAGTCATTATGGAAGGTAGTTTGTGTACGATATTTTTGTTATTCCAATAGATGGTAGCCTTGTCATTATGAAAGGTAGTCTGTTGTCGTGATTTTTGTTACTCTAAGGGATGATAGCCTTGCCATTATGGAAGGTAGTATGTTGTCGATATCTTGGTTACTCCAATGGATGGTAGCCTTGTCATTATGGAAGGTAGTCTGTTGTCCAGATTTTTGTAACTCTTAGGGATGGTAGCCTTGTCAATATGGAACGTAGTTTTTGTCGATATTTTTGTTATTCCAATGTATGGTAGCGTTGTCATTATAGAAGGTAGTATATTATCGAGATTTTTGTAACTACAATGGATGGTAGCCTTGTCATTATGGAAGGTAGTTTGTTGTTAAGATTTTTTTTACTATAATGGATTGTAGCCTTGTTGTTATGGAAGGTAGTTTGTTGTCGATATCTTTGTTAGACCAATCGATGGTAGCCTAGTCATTATGGAAGGTAGTTTGTGTACGAGATTTTAGTTACTTTAACGGATGGTAGCCTTGTCATTATGGAAGGTAGTCTGTTGTCAAGATTTTTTAAACTCCAATGGATTGTAGCCTTGTAATTATGGAAGGTAGTCTCTTGTTGATATTTTGGTTACTCCAATGATGGTACCCTTGTCATTATGGAAGTTAGTCTATTGCCGAGATTTTTGTTACTCCATTGCATGGTAGCCATGTCATTATTGAAGGTAGTGTGTTGTAGATATTTTTGTTATTCCAATGGATGGTAGCCTTGTCATTATGGTAGGTAGTCTGTTGTCGTGAATTTTGTTACACCAATGGATGGTAGCCTTGTCATTATGGAAGGTACTATGTTGTTGATATCTTCGTTACTCCAATGGATGGTAGCCTTGTCATTATGGAAGGTAGTCTATTGTCGAGATTTTAGTTACTCCAATTGATGGTAGCCTTGTCATTATGGAAGGTAGTCTGTTGTCGAGATTTTTGTTACTCCAATGGATTGTAGCCATGTAATTATAGAAGGTTGTCTCTTGTCGAGATTTTTGTCACTATAATGGATGGTAGCCTTGTCATTATGGAAGGTAGTCTGTTGTCGAGATTTTTGTTACTATAATGGATTATAGCCTTGTCGTTGTGGTAGGTAGTCTGTTGTCGATATCTTTGTTACTCTAATGGATGGTAGCCTAGTCATTATGGAAGGTAGTTTGTGTACGAGATTTTAGTTACTCCAATGGATGGTAGCCTTGTCATTACGGAAGGTAGTCTATTGTCGAGATTTTTTATACTCCAATGGATTGTAGCCTTGTCATTATGGAAGGCAGTTTGTTGTCGAGATTTTTGTTACTCTAAGGGATGGTAGCCTTGTCATTATGGAATGTAGTCTGTTGTCGAGATTTTTGTTATTCCAATGGATGGTAGCCTTGTCATTATGAAAGGTAGACTATTGTCGAGATTTTTGTTACTATAATAGATTGTAGCCTTTTCATTATGGAAGGTAATCTGTTGTCGAAATTTTTGTTACTCTAATGGATGGTGGACTTGTCATTATAGAAGGTAGTATATTGTTTAGATTTTTATCACTACAATGAATGGTAGCCATGTCATTATGGAAGGTAATCTGTTGTCGAGATTTTTGTTACTACAATGGATTGTAGCCTTGTCATTATGGATGGTAGTCTGTTGTCGATATCTTTGTCACTCCAATGGATGGTAGACTAGTCATTTTTGAAGTTAGTTTGTGTACGATATTTTTGTTATTCCAATGGATGGTAGCCTTGTCATTATGAAAGGTAGTCTGTTGTCGTGATTTTTGTTACTCTAAGGGATGGTAGCCTTGTCATTATGGAAAGTAGTATGTTGTCGATATCTTTGTTACTCCAATGGATGGTAGCCTTGTCGTTATGGAAGGTAGTCTGTTGTCGATATCTTTGTTACTCAAATGGATGGTAGCCTAGTCACTATGGAAGGTAGTTCGTGTACGATATT
This sequence comes from Vicia faba, assembly GCA_948472305.1. Classification (NCBI taxonomy): domain Eukaryota; kingdom Viridiplantae; phylum Streptophyta; class Magnoliopsida; order Fabales; family Fabaceae; genus Vicia; species Vicia faba. The sequence goes on from OX451741.1 coordinate 459,083,470, forward strand.
TTTGTTATTCCAATGGATGGTAGCCTTGTCATTATGAAAGGTAGTTTGTTGTCGTGATTTTTGTTACTCTAAGGGATGGTAGCCTTGCCATTATGGAAGGTAGTATGTTGTCGATATCTTGGTTACTCCAATGGATGGTAGCCTTGTCATTATGGAAGGTAGTCTGTTGTCCAGATTTTTGTTACTCTTAGTGATGGTAGCCTTGTCATTATGGAACGTAGTTTGTTGTCGAGATTTTTGTTATACCAATGGATGATAGCGTTGTCATTATAGAAGGTAGTATATTATCGAGATTCTTGTCACTACAATGGATGATAGCCTTGTCATTATGGAAGGTAGTCTGTTGTTAAGATTTTTGTTACTATAATGGATTGTAGCCTTGTCGTTATGGAAGGTAGTTTGTTGTCGATATATTTGTTAGTCCAATGGATGGTAGCCTAGTCATTATGGAAGGTAGTTTGTGTACGAGATTTTAGTTAATTTAATGGATGGTAGCCTTGTCATTATGGAAGGTAGTCTGTTGTCGAGATTTTTTATACTCCAATGGATTGTAGCCTTGTAATTATGTAAGGTAGTCTCTTGTTGATATTTTGGTTACTCCAATGATGGTACCCTTGTCATTATGGAAGGTAGTCTATTGGCGAGATTTTTGTTACTCCATTGCATGGTAGCCTTGTCATTATGGAAGGTAGTGTGTTGTAGATATTTTTGTTATTCCAGTGGACGGTAGCCTTGTCATTATGGAAGGTAGTCTATTGTCGTGATTTTTGTTACTCCAATGGATTGTAGCCTTGTCATTATGGAAGGTACTATGTTGTCGATATCTTTGTTACTCCAATGGATGGTAGCCTTGTCATTATGGAAGGTAGTCTATTGTCGAGATTTTTGTTACTCTAAGGGATGGTAGCCTTGTCCATATGGAAGGTAGTCTGTTGTCGAGATTTTATTATTCCAATGGATGGTAGCGTTGTCATTATAGAAGGTAGTATATTGTCGAGACTTTTGTCACTACAATGGATGGTAGCCTTGTCAATATGGAAGGTAGTATGTTGTCGATATCTTTGTTACTCCTATGGATGGTAGCCTTGTCATTATGAAAGGTAGTTTGTTGTCGTGATTTTTGTTACTCTAAGGGATGATAGCCTTGTCATTATGGAAAGTAGTATGTTGTCGATATCTTTGTTACTCTAATGGATGGTAGCCTTGTCGTTATGGAAGGTAGTCTGTTGTCGATATCTTTGTTACTCAAATGGATGGTAGCCTAATCATTATGTAAGGTAGTTTGTGTACGATATTTTTTTTATTCCAATAGATGGTAGCCTTGTCATTATGAAAGGTAGTCTGTTGTCGTGATTTTTGTTACTCTAAGGGATGGTAGCCTTGCCATTATGGAAGGTAGTATGTTGTCGATATCTTGGTTACTCCAATGGATGGTAGCCTTGTCATTATGGAGGGTAGTCTGTTGTCCAGATTTTTGTAACTCTTAGGGATGGTAGCCTTGTCAATATGGAACGTAGTTTTTGTCGAGATTTTTGTTATTCCAATGTATGGTAGCGTTGTCATTATAGAAGGTAGTATATTATCGAGATTTTTGTAACTACAATGGATGGTAGCCTTGTCATTATGGAAGGTAGTTTGTTGTTAAGATTTTTTTTACTATAATGGATTGTAGCATTGTTGTTATAGAAGGTAGTTTGTTGTCGATATCTTTGTTAGACCAATCGATGGTAGCCTAGTCATTATGGAAGGTAGTTTGTGTACGAGATTTTAGTTACTTTAACGGATGGTAGCCTTGTCATTATGGAAGGTAGTCTGTTGTCAAGATTTTTTAAACTCCAATGGATTGTAGCCTGGTAATTATGGAAGGTAGTCTCTTGTTGATATTTTGGTTACTCCAATGATGGTACCCTTGTCATTATGGAAGTTAGTCTATTGCCGAGATTTTTGTTACTCCATTGCATGGTAGCCATGTCATTATTGAAGGTAGTGTGTTGTAGATATTTTTGTTATTCCAATGGATGGTAGCCTTGTCATCATGGTAGGTAGTCTGTTGTCGTGAATTTTGTTACTCCAATGGATGGTAGCCTTGTCATTATGGAAGGTACTATGTTGTTGATATCTTCGTTACTCCAATGGATGGTAGCCTTGTCATTATGGAAGGTAGTCTATTGTCGAGATTTTAGTTACTCCAATTGATGGTAGCCTTGTCATTATGGAAGGTAGTCTGTTGTCGAGATTTTTCTTACTCTAATGGATTGTAGCCATGTAATTATAGAAGGTTGTCTCTTGTCGAGATTTTTGTCACTATAATGGATGGTAGCCTTGTCATTATGGAAGGTAGTCTGTTGTCGAGATTTTTGTTACTCCAATGGATTGTAGCCTTGTAATTATGTAAGGTAGTCTCTTGTTGATATTTTGGTTACTCCAATGATGGTAGCCTAGTCATTATGGAAGGTAGTTTGTGTACGAGATTTTAGTTACTCCAATGGATGGTAGCCTTGTCATTACGGAAGGTAGTCTGTTGTCGAGATTGTTTATACTCCAATGGATTGTAGCCTTGTCATTATGGAAGGCAGTTTGTTGTCGAGATTTTTGTTACTCTAAGGGATGGTAGCCTTGTCATTATGGAATGTAGTCTGTTGTCGAGATTTTTGTTATTCCAATGGATGGTAGCATTTTCATTATGAAAGGTAGTCTATTGTCGAGATTTTTGTTACTATAATAGATTGTAGCCTTGTCATTATGGAAGGTAGTCTGTTGTCGAAATTTTTGTTACTCCAATGGATGGTGGACTTGTCATTATAGAAGGTAGTATATTGTTGAGATTTTTATCACTACAATGAATGGTAGCCATGTCATTATGGAAGGTAATCTGTTGTCGAGATTTTTGTTACTACAATGGATTGTAGCCTTGTCATTATGGATGGTAGTCTGTTGTCGATATCTTTGTCACTCTAATGGATGGTAGACTAGTCATTTTTGAAGTTAGTTTGTGTACGATATTTTTGTTATTCCAATGGATGGTAGCCTTGTCATTATGAAATGTAGTCTGTTGTCGTGATTTTTGTTACTCTAAGGGATGGTAGCCTTGTCATTATGGAAAGTAGTATGTTGTCGATATCTTTGTTACTCCAATGGATGGTAGCCTTGTCGTTATGGAAGGTAGTCTGTTGCCGATATCTTTGTTACTCAAATGGATGGTAGCCTAGTCACTATGGAAGGTAGTTCGTGTACGATATTTTTGTTATTCCAATGGATGGTAGCCTTGTCATTATGAAAGGTAGTTTGTTGTCGTGATTTTTGTTACTCTAAGGGATGGTAGCCTTTCCATTATGGAAGGTAGTATGTTGTCGATATCTTGGTTACTCCAATGGATGGTAGCCTTGTCATTATGGAAGGTAGTCTGTTGTCCAGATTTTTGTTACTCTTAGGGATGGTAGCCTTGTCATTATGGAACGTAGTTTGTTGTCGAGATTTTAGTTATACCAATGGATGATAGCGTTGTCATTATAGAAGGTAGTATATTATCGAGATTCTTGTCACTACAATGGATGGTAGCCTTGTCATTATGGAAGGTAGCCTGTTGTTAAGATTTTTGTTACTATAATGGATTGTAGCCTTGTCGTTATGGAAGGTAGTTTGTTGTCGATATATTTATTAGTCCAATGGATGGTAGCCTAGTCATTATGGAAGGTAGTTTGTGTACGAGATTTTAGTTAATTTAATGGATGGTCGCCTTGTCATTATGGAAGGTAGTCTGTTGTCGAGATTTTTCATACTCCAATGGATTGTAGCCTTGTAATTATGTAAGGTAGTCTCTTGTTGATATTTTGGGTACTCCAATGATGGTACCCTTGTCATTATGGAAGGTAGTCTATTGCCGAGATTTTTGTTACTCCATTGCATGGTAGCCTTGTCATTATGGAAGGTAGTGTGTTGTAGATATTTTTGTTATTCCAGTGGACGGTAGCCTTGTCATTATGGAAGGTAGTCTATTGTCGTGATTTTTGTTACTCCAATGGATTGTAGCCTTGTCATTATGGAAGGTACTATGTTGTCGATATCTTTGTTACTCCAATGGATGGTAGCCTTGTCATTATGGAAGGTAGTCTATTGTCGAGATTTTTGTTACTCTAAGGGATGGTAGCCTTGTCCATATGGAAGGTAGTCTGTTGTCGAGATTTTATTATTCCAATGGATGGTAGCGTTGTCATTATAGAAGGTAGTATATTGTCGAGACTTTTGTCACTACAATGGATGGTAGCCTTGTCAATATGGAAGGTAGTATGTTGTCGATATCTTTGTTACTCCTATGGATGGTAGCCTTGTCATTATGAAAGGTAGTTTGTTGTCGTGATTTTTGTTACTCTAAGGGATGATAGCCTTGTCATTATGGAAAGTAGTATGTTATTGATATCTTTGTTACTCTAATGGATGGTAGCCTTGTCGTTATGGAAGGTAGTCTGTTGTCGATATCTTTGTTACTCAAATGGATGGTAGCCTAGTCATTATGGAAGGTAGTTTGTGTACGATATTTTTGTTATTCCAATAGATGGTAGCCTTGTCATTATGAAAGGTAGTCTGTTGTCGTGATTTTTGTTACTCTAAGGGATGATAGCCTTGCCATTATGGAAGGTAGTATGTTGTCGATATCTTGGTTACTCCAATGGATGGTAGCCTTGTCATTATGGAAGGTAGTCTGTTGTCCAGATTTTTGTAACTCTTAGGGATGGTAGCCTTGTCAATATGGAACGTAGTTTTTGTCGACATTTTTGTTATTCCAATGTATGGTAGCGTTGTCATTATAGAAGGTAGTATATTATCGAGATTTTTGTAACTACAATGGATGGTAGCCTTGTCATTATGGAAGGTAGTTTGTTGTTAAGATTTTTTTTACTATAATGGATTGTAGCCTTGTTGTTATGGAAGGTAGTTTGTTGTCGATATCTTTGTTAGACCAATCGATGGTAGCCTAGTCATTATGGAAGGTAGTTTGTGTACGAGATTTTAGTTACTTTAACGGATGGTAGCCTTGTCATTATGGAAGGTAGTCTGTTGTCAAGATTTTTTAAACTCCAATGGATTGTAGCCTTGTAATTATGGAAGGTAGTCTCTTGTTGATATTTTGGGTACTCCAATGATGGTACCCTTGTCATTATGGAAGTTAGTCTATTGCCGAGATTTTTGTTACTCCATTGCATGGTAGCCATGTCATTATTGAAGGTAGTGTGTTGTAGATATTTTTGTTATTCCAATGGATGGTAGCCTTGTCATTATGGTAGGTAGTCTGTTGTCGTGAATTTTGTTACTCCAATGGATGGTAGCCTTGGCATTATGGAAGGTACTATGTTGTTGATATCTTCGTTACTCCAATGGATGGTTGCCTTGTCATTATGGAAGGTAGTCTATTGTCGATATTTTAGTTACTCCAATTGATGGTAGCCTTGTCATTATGGAAGGTAGTCTGTTGTCGAGATTTTTGTTACTCCAATGGATTGTAGCCATGTAATTATAGAAGGTTGTCTCTTGTCGAGATTTTTGTCACTATAATGGATGGTAGCCTTGTCATTATGGAAGGTAGTCTGTTGTCGAGATTTTTGTTACTATAATGGATTATAGCCTTGTCGTTGTGGAAGGTAGTCTGTTGTCGATATCTTTGTTACTCTAATGGATGGTAGCCTAGTCATTATGGAAGGTAGTTTGTGTACGAGATTTTAGTTACTCCAATGGATGGTAGCCTTGTCATTACGGAAGGTAGTCTGTTGTCGAGATTTTTTATACTCCAATGGATTGTAGACTTGTCATTATGGAAGGCAGTTTGTTGTCGAGATTTTTGTTACTCTAAGGGATGGTAGCCTTGTCATTATGGAATGTAGTCTGTTGTCGAGATTTTTGTTATTCCAATGGATGGTAGCCTTGTCATTATGAAAGGTAGACTATTGTCGAGATTTTTGTTACTATAATAGATTGTAGCCTTTTCATTATGGAAGGTAGTCTGTTGTCGAAATTTTTGTTACTCCAATGGATGGTGGACTTGTCATTATAGAAGGTAGTATATTGTTTAGATTTTTATCACTACAATGAATGGTAGCCATGTCATTATGGAAGGTAATCTGTTGTCGAGATTTTTGTTACTACAATGGATTGTAGCCTTGTCATTATGGATGGTAGTCTGTTGTCGATATCTTTGTCACTCCAATGGATGGTAGACTAGTCATTTTTGAAGTTAGTTTGTGTACGATATTTTTGTTATTCCAATGGATGGTAGCCTTGTCATTATGAAAGGTAGTCTGTTGTCGTGATTTTTGTTACTCTAAGGGATGGTAGCCTTGTCATTATGGAAAGTAGTATGTTGTCGATATCTTTGTTACTCCAATGGATGGTAGCCTTGTCGTTATGGAAGGTAGTCTGTTGTCGATATCTTTGTTACTCAAATGGATGGTAGCCTAGTCACTATGGAAGGTAGTTCGTGTACGATATTTTTGTTATTCCAATGGATGGTAGCCTTGTCATTATGAAAGGTAGTTTGTTGTCGTGATTTTTGTTACTCTAAGGGATGGTAGCCTTGCCATTATGGAAGGTAGTATGTTGTCGATATCTTGGTTACTCCAATGGATGGTAGCCTTGTCATTATGGAAGGTAGTATGTTGTCCAGATTTTTGTTACTCTTAGGGATGGTAGCCTTGTCATTATGGAACGTAGTTTGTTGTCGAGATTTTTGTTATACCAATGGATGATAGCGTTGTCATTATAGAAGGTAGTATATTATCGAGATTCTTGTCACTACAATGGATGGTAGCCTTGTCATTATGGAAGGTAGTCTGTTGTTAATATTTTTGTTACTATAATGGATTGTAGCCTTGTCGTTATGGAAGGTAGTTTGTTGTCGATATATTTGTTAGTCCAATGGATGGTAGCCTAGTCATTATGGAAGGTAGTTTGTGTACGAGATTTTAGTTAATTTAATGGATGGTAGCCTTGTCATTATGGAAGGTAGTCTGTTGTCGAGATTTTTTATACTCCAATGGATTGTAGCCTTGTAATTATGTAAGGTAGTCTCTTGTTGATATTTTGGTTACTCCAATGATGGTACCCTTGTCATTATGGAAGGTAGTCTATTGGCGAGATTTTTGTTACTCCATTGCATGGTAGCCTTGTCATTATGGAAGGTAGTGTGTTGTAGATATTTTGTTATTCCAGTGGACGCTAGCCTTGTCATTATGGAAGGTAGTCTATTGTCGTGATTTTTGTTACTCCAATGGATTGTAGCCTTGTCATTATGAAAGGTACTATGTTGTCGATATCTTTGTTACTCCAATGGATGGTAGCCTTGTCATTATGGAAGGTAGTCTATTGTCGAGATTTTTGTTACTCTAAGGGATGGTAGCCTTGTCCATATGGAAGGTAGTCTGTTGTCGAGATTTTATTATTCCAATGGATGGTAGCGTTATCATTATAGAAGGTAGTATATTGTCGAGACTTTTGTCACTACAATGGATGGTAGCCTTGTCAATATGGAAGGTAGTATGTTGTCGATATCTTTGTTACTCCTATGGATGGTAGCCTTGTCATTATGAAAGGTAGTTTGTTGTCGTGATTTTTGTTACTCTAAGGGATGATAGCCTTGTCATTATGGAAAGTAGTATGTTGTCGATATCTTTGTTACTCTAATGGATGGTAGCCTTGTCGTTATGGAAGGTAGTCTGTTGTCGATATCTTTGTTACTCAAATGGATGGTAGCCTAGTCATTATGGAAGGTAGTTTGTGTACGATATTTTTGTTATTCCAATAGATGGTAGCCTTGTCATTATGAAAGGTAGTCTGTTGTCGTGATTTTTGTTACTCTAAGGGATGGTAGCCTTGCCATTATGGAAGGTAGTATGTTGTCGATATCTTGGTTACTCCAATGGATGGTAGCCTTGTCATTATGGAAGGTAGTCTGTTGTCCAGATTTTTGTAACTCTTAGGGATGGTAGCCTTGTCAATATGGAACGTAGTTTTTGTCGAGATTTTTGTTATTCCAATGTATGGTAGCGTTGTCATTATAGAAGGTAGTATATTATCGAGATTTTTGTAACTACAATGGATGGTAGCCTTGTCATTATGGAAGGTAGTTTGTTGTTAAGATTTTTTTTACTATAATGGATTGTAGCCTTGTTGTTATGGAAGGTAGTTTGTTGTCGATATCTTTGTTAGACCAATCGATGGTAGCCTAGTCATTATGGAAGGTAGTTTGTGTACGAGATTTTAGTTACTTTAACGGATGGTAGCCTTGTCATTATGGAAGGTAGTCTGTTGTCAAGATTTTTTAAACTCCAATGGATTGTAGCCTGGTAATTATGGAAGGTAGTCTCTTGTTGATATTTTGGTTACTCCAATGATGGTACCCTTGTCATTATGGAAGTTAGTCTATTGCCGAGATTTTTGTTACTCCATTGCATGGTAGCCATGTCATTATTGAAGGTAGTGTGTTGTAGATATTTTTGTTATTCCAATGGATGGTAGCCTTGTCATTATGGTAGGTAGTCTGTTGTCGTGAATTTTGTTACTCCAATGGATGGTAGCCTTGTCATTATGGAAGGTACTATGTTGTTGATATCTTCGTTACTCCAATGGATGGTAGCCTTGTCATTATGGAAGGTAGTCTATTGTCGAGATTTTAGTTACTCCAATTGATGGTAGCCTTGTCATTATGGAAGGTAGTCTGTTGTCGAGATTTTTCTTACTCTAATGGATTGTAGCCATGTAATTATAGAAGGTTGTCTCTTGTCGAGATTTTTGTCACTATAATGGATGGTAGCCTTGTCATTATGGAAGGTAGTCTGTTGTCGAGATTTTTGTTACTCCAATGGATTGTAGCCTTGTAATTATGTAAGGTAGTCTCTTGTTGATATTTTGGTTACTCCAATGATGGTAGCCTAGTCATTATGGAAGGTAGTTTGTGTACGAGATTTTAGTTACTCCAATGGATGGTAGCCTTGTCATTACGGAAGGTAGTCTGTTGTCGAGATTTTTTATACTCCAATGGATTGTAGCCTTGTCATTATGGAAGGCAGTTTGTTGTCGAGATTTTTGTTACTCTAAGGGATGGTATCCTTGTCATTATGGAATGTAGTCTGTTGTCGAGATTTTTGTTATTCCAATGGATGGTAGCCTTGTCATTATGAAAGGTAGTCTATTGTCGAGATTTTTGTTACTATAATAGATTGTAGCCTTTTCATTATGGAAGGTGGTCTGTTGTCGAAATTTTTGTTACTCCAATGGATGGTGGCCTTGTCATTATAGAAGGTAGTATATTGTTTAGATTTTTATCACTACAATGAATGGTAGCCATGTCATTATGGAAGGTAATCTGTTGTCGAGATTTTTGTTACTACAATGGATTGTATCCTTGTCATTATGGATGGTAGTCTGTTGTCGATATCTTTGTCACTCCAATGGATGGTAGACTAGTCATTTTAGAAGTTAGTTTGTGTACGATATTTTTGTTATTCCAATGGATGGTAGCCTTGTCATTATGAAAGGTAGTCTGTTGTCGTGATTTTTGTTACTCTAAGGGATGGTAGCCTTGTCATTATGGAAAGTAGTATGTTGTCGATATCTTTGTTACTCCAATGGATGGTAACCTTGTCGTTATGGAAGGTAGTCTGTTGTCGATATCTTTGTTACTCAAATGGATGGTAGCCTAGTCACTATGGAAGGTAGTTCGTGTACGATATTTTTGTTATTCCAATGGATGGTAGCCTTGTCATTATGAAAGGTAGTTTGTTGTCGTGATTTTTGTTACTCTAAGGGATGGTAGCCTTGCCATTATGGAAGGTAGTATGTTGTCGATATCTTGGTTACTCCAATGGATGGTAGCCTTGTCATTATGGAAGGTAGTCTGTTGTCCAGATTTTTGTTACTCTTAGGGATGGTAGCCTTGTCATTATGGAACGTAGTTTGTTGTCGAGATTTTTGTTATACCAATGGATGATAGCGTTGTCATTATAGAAGGTAGTATATTATCGAGATTCTTGTCACTACAATGGATGGTAGCCTTGTCATTATGGAAGGTAGTCTGTTGTTAAGATTTTTGTTACTATAATGGATTGTAGCCTTGTCGTTATGGAAGGTAGTTTGTTGTCGATATATTTGTTAGTCCAATGGATGGTAGCCTAGTCATTATGGAAGGTAGTTTGTGTACGAGATTTTAGTTAATTTAATGGATGGTAGCCTTGTCATTATGGAAGGTAGTCTGTTGTCGAGATTTTTTATACTCCAATGGATTGTAGCCTTGTAATTATGTAAGGTAGTCTCTTGTTGATATTTTGGTTACTCCAATGATGGTACCCTTGTCATTATGGAAGGTAGTCTATTGGCGAGATTTTTGTTACTCCATTGCATGGTAGCCTTGTCATTATGGAAGGTAGTGTGTTGTAGATATTTTTGTTATTCCAGTGGACGGTAGCCTTGTCATTATGGAAGGTAGTCTATTGTCGTGATTTTTGTTACTCCAATGGATTGTAGCCTTGTCATTATGAAAGGTACTATGTTGTCGATATCTTTGTTACTCCAATGGATGGTAGCCTTGTCATTATGGAAGGTAGTCTATTGTCGAGATTTTTGTTACTCTAAGGGATGGTAGCCTTGTCCATATGGAAGGTAGTCTGTTGTCGAGATTTTATTATTCCAATGGATGGTAGTGTTGTCATTATAGAAGGTAGTATATTGTCGAGACTTTTGTCACTACAATGGATGGTAGCCTTGTCAATATGGAAGGTAGTATGTTGTCGATATCTTTGTTACTCCTATGGATGGTAGCCTTGTCATTATGAAAGGTAGTTTGTTGTCGTGATTTTTGTTACTCTAAGGGATGATAGCCTTGTCATTATGGAAAGTAGTATGTTGTCGATATCTTTGTTACTCTAATGGATGGTAGCCTTGTCGTTATGGAAGGTAGTCTGTTGTCGATATCTTTGTTACTCAAATGGATGGTAGCCTAGTCATTATGGAAGGTAGTTTGTGTACGATATTTTTGTTATTCCAATAGATGGTAGCCTTGTCATTATGAAAGGTAGTCTGTTGTCGTGATTTTTGTTACTCTAAGGGATGGTAGCCTTGCCATTATGGAAGGTAGTATGTTGTCGATATCTTGGTTACTCCAATGGATGGTAGCCTTGTCATTATGGAAGGTAGTCTGTTGTCCAGATTTTTGTAACTCTTAGGGATGGTAGCCTTGTCAATATGGAACGTAGTTTTTGTCGAGATTTTTGTTATTCCAATGTATGGTAGCGTTGACATTATAGAAGGTAGTATATTATCGAGATTTTTGTAACTACAATGGATGGTAGCCTTGTCATTATGGAAGGTAGTTTGTTGTTAAGATTTTTTTTACTATAATGGATTGTAGCCTTGTTGTTATGGAAGGTAGTTTGTTGTCGATATCTTTGTTAGACCAATCGATGGTAGCCTAGTCATTATGGAAGGTAGTTTGTGTACGAGATTTTAGTTACTTTAACGGAAGGTAGCCTTGTCATTATGGAAGGTAGTCTGTTGTCAAGATTTTTTAAACTCCAATGGATTGTAGCCTGGTAATTATGGAAGGTAGTCTCTTGTTGATATTTTGGTTACTCCAATGATGGTACCCTTGTCATTATGGAAGTTAGTCTATTGCCGAGATTTTTGTTACTCCATTGCATGGTAGCCATGTCATTATTGAAGGTAGTGTATTGTAGATATTTTTGTTACTCCAATGGATGGTAGCCTTGTCATTATGGTAGGTAGTCTGTTGTCGTGAACTTTGTTACTCCAATGGATGGTAGCCTTGTCATTATGGAAGGTACTATGTTGTTGATATCTTCGTTACTCCAATGGATGGTAGCCTTGTCATTATGGAAGGTAGTCTATTGTCGAGATTTTAGTTACTCCAATTGATGGTAGCCTTGTCATTATGGAAGGTAGTCTGTTGTCGAGATTTTTCTTACTCTAATGGATTGTAGCCATGTAATTATAGAAGGTTGTCTCTTGTCGAGATTTTTGTCACTATAATGGATGGTAGCCTTGTCATTATGGAAGGTAGTCTGTTGTCGAGATTTTTGTTACTCCAATGGATTGTAGCCTTGTAATTATGTAAAGTAGTCTCTTGTTGATATTTTGGTTACTCCAATGATGGTAGCCTAGTCATTATGGAAGGTAGTTTGTGTACGAGATTTTAGTTACTCCAATGGATGGTAGCCTTGTCATTACGGAAGGTAGTCTGTTGTCGAGATTTTTTATACTCCAATGGATTGTAGCCTTGTCATTATGGAAGGCAGTTTGTTGTCGAGATTTTTGTTACTCTAAGGGATGGTATCCTTGTCATTATGGAATGTAGTCTGTTGTCGAGATTTTTGTTATTCCAATGGATGGTAGCCTTGTCATTATGAAAGGTAGTCTATTGTCGAGATTTTTGTTACTATAATAGATTGTAGCCTTTTCATTATGGAAGGTAGTCTGTTGTCGAAATTTTTGTTACTCCAATGGATGGTGGACTTGTCATTATAGAAGGTAGTATATTGTTTAGATTTTTATCACTACAATGAATGGTAGCCATGTCATTATGGAAGGTAATCTGTTGTCGAGATTTTTGTTACTACAATGGATTGTAGCCTTGTCATTATGGATGGTAGTCTGTTGTCGATATCTTTGTCACTCCAATGGATGGTAGACTAGTCATTTTAGAAGTTAGTTTGTGTACGATATTTTTGTTATTCCAATGGATGGTAGCCTTGTCATTATGAAAGGTAGTCTGTTGTCGTGATTTTTGTTACTCTAAGGGATGGTAGCCTTGTCATTATGGAAAGTAGTATGTTGTCGATATCTTTGTTACTCCAATGGATGGTAGCCTTGTCGTTATGGAAGGTAGTCTGTTGTCGATATCTTTGTTACTCAAATGGATGGTAGCCTAGTCACTATGGAAGGTAGTTCGTGTACGATATTTTTGTTATTCCAATGGATGGTAGCCTTGTCATTATGAAAGGTAGTTTGTTGTCGTGATTTTTGTTACTCTAAGGGATGGTAGCCTTGCCATTATGGAAGGTAGTATGTTGTCGATATCTTGGTTACTCCAATGGATGGTAGCCTTGTCATTATGGAAGGTAGTCTGTTGTCCAGATTTTTGTTACTCTTAGGGATGGTAGCCTTGTCATTATGGAACGTAGTTTGTTGTCGAGATTTTTGTTATACCAATGGATGATAGCGTTGTCATTATAGAAGGTAGTATATTATCGAGATTCTTGTCACTACAATGGATGGTAGCCTTGTCATTATGGAAGGTAGTCTGTTGTTAAGATTTTTGTTACTATAATGGATTGTAGCCTTGTCGTTATGGAAGGTAGTTTGTTGTCGATATATTTGTTAGTCCAATGGATGGTAGCCTAGTCATTATGGAAGGTAGTTTGTGTACGAGATTTTAGTTAATTTAATGGATGGTAGCCTTGTCATTATGGAAGGTAGTCTGTTGTCGAGATTTTTTATACTCCAATGGATTGTAGCCTTGTAATTATGTAAGGTAGTCTCTTGTTGATATTTTGGTTACTCCAATGATGGTACCCTTGTCATTATGGAAGGTAGTCTATTGGCGAGATTTTTGTTACTCCATTGCATGGTAGCCTTGTCATTATGGAAGGTAGTGTGTTGTAGATATTTTTGTTATTCCAGTGGACGGTAGCCTTGTCATTATGGAAGGTAGTCTATTGTCGTGATTTTTGTTACTCCAATGGATTGTAGCCTTGTCATTATGAAAGGTACTATGTTGTCGATATCTTTGTTACTCCAATGGATGGTAGCCTTGTCATTATGGAAGGTAGTCTATTGTCGAGATTTTTGTTACTCTAAGGGATGGTAGCCTTGTCCATATGGAAGGTAGTCTGTTGTCGAGATTTTATTATTCCAATGGATGGTAGTGTTGTCATTATAGAAGGTAGTATATTGTCGAGACTTTTGTCACTACAATGGATGGTAGCCTTGTCAATATGGAAGGTAGTATGTTGTCGATATCTTTGTTACTCCTATGGATGGTAGCCTTGTCATTATGAAAGGTAGTTTGTTGTCGTGATTTTTGTTACTCTAAGGGATGATAGCCTTGTCATTATGGAAAGTAGTATGTTGTCGATATCTTTGTTACTCTAATGGATGGTAGCCTTGTCGTTATGGAAGGTAGTCTGTTGTCGATATCTTTGTTACTCAAATGGATGGTAGCCTAGTCATTATGGAAGGTAGTTTGTGTACGATATTTTTGTTATTCCAATAGATGGTAGCCTTGTCATTATGAAAGGTAGTCTGTTGTCGTGATTTTTGTTACTCTAAGGGATGGTAGCCTTGCCATTATGGAAGGTAGTATGTTGTCGATATCTTGGTTACTCCAATGGATGGTAGCCTTGTCATTATGGAAGGTAGTCTGTTGTCCAGATTTTTGTAACTCTTAGGGATGGTAGCCTTGTCAATATGGAACGTAGTTTTTGTCGAGATTTTTGTTATTCCAATGTATGGTAGCGTTGTCATTATAGAAGGTAGTATATTATCGAGATTTTTGTAACTACAATGGATGGTAGCCTTGTCATTATGGAAGGTAGTTTGTTGTTAAGATTTTTTTTACTATAATGGATTGTAGCCTTGTTGTTATGGAAGGTAGTTTGTTGTCGATATCTTTGTTAGACCAATCGATGGTAGCCTAGTCATTATGGAAGGTAGTTTGTGTACGAGATTTTAGTTACTTTAACGGAAGGTAGCCTTGTCATTATGGAAGGTAGTCTGTTGTCAAGATTTTTTAAACTCCAATGGATTGTAGCCTGGTAATTATGGAAGGTAGTCTCTTGTTGATATTTTGGTTACTCCAATGATGGTACCCTTGTCATTATGGAAGTTAGTCTATTGCCGAGATTTTTGTTACTCCATTGCATGGTAGCCATGTCATTATTGAAGGTAGTGTATTGTAGATATTTTTGTTATTCCAATGGATGGTAGCCTTGTCATTATGGTAGGTAGTCTGTTGTCGTGAACTTTGTTACTCCAATGGATGGTAGCCTTGTCATTATGGAAGGTACTATGTTGTTGATATCTTCGTTACTCCAATGGATGGTAGCCTTGTCATTATGGAAGGTAGTCTATTGTCGAGATTTTAGTTACTCCAATTGATGGTAGCCTTGTCATTATGGAAGGTAGTCTGTTGTCGAGATTTTTCTTACTCTAATGGATTGTAGCCATGTAATTATAGAAGGTTGTCTCTTGTCGAGATTTTTGTCACTATAATGGATGGTAGCCTTGTCATTATGGAAGGTAGTCTGTTGTCGAGATTTTTGTTACTCCAATGGATTGTAGCCTTGTAATTATGTAAAGTAGTCTCTTGTTGATATTTTGGTTACTCCAATGATGGTAGCCTAGTCATTATGGAAGGTAGTTTGTGTACGAGATTTTAGTTACTCCAATGGATGGTAGCCTTGTCATTACGGAAGGTAGTCTGTTGTCGAGATTTTTTATACTCCAATGGATTGTAGCCTTGTCATTATGGAAGGCAGTTTGTTGTCGAGATTTTTGTTACTCTAAGGGATGGTATCCTTGTCATTATGGAATGTAGTCTGTTGTCGAGATTTTTGTTATTCCAATGGATGGTAGCCTTGTCATTATGAAACGTAGTCTATTGTCGAGATTTTTGTTACTATAATAGATTGTAGCCTTTTCATTATGGAAGGTAGTCTGTTGTCGAAATTTTTGTTACTCCAATGGATGGTGGACTTGTCATTATAGAAGGTAGTATATTGTTTAGATTTTTATCACTACAATGAATGGTAGCCATGTCATTATGGAAGGTAATCTGTTGTCGAGATTTTTGTTACTACAATGGATTGTAGCCTTGTCATTATGGATGGTAGTCTGTTGTCGATATCTTTGTCACTCCAATGGATGGTAGACTAGTCATTTTAGAAGTTAGTTTGTGTACGATATTTTTGTTATTCCAATGGATGGTAGCCTTGTCATTATGAAAGGTAGTCTGTTGTCGTGATTTTTGTTACTCTAAGGGATGGTAGCCTTGTCATTATGGAAAGTAGTATGTTGTCGATATCTTTGTTACTCCAATGGATGGTAGCCTTGTCGTTATGGAAGGTAGTCTGTTGTCGATATCTTTGTTACTCAAATGGATGGTAGCCTAGTCACTATGGAAGGTAGTTCGTGTACGATATTTTTGTTATTCCAATGGATGGTAGCCTTGTCATTATGAAAGGTAGTTTGTTGTCGTGATTTTTGTTACTCTAAGGGATGGTAGCCTTGCCATTATGGAAGGTAGTATGTTGTCGATATCTTGGTTACTCCAATGGATGGTAGCCTTGTCATTATGGAAGGTAGTCTGTTGTCCAGATTTTTATTACTCTTAGGGATGGTAGCCTTGTCATTATGGAACGTAGTTTGTTGTCGAGATTTTTGTTATACCAATGGATGATAGCGTTGTCATTATAGAAGGTAGTATATTATCGAGATTCTTGTCACTACAATGGATGGTAGCCTTGTCATTATGGAAGGTAGTTTGTTGTTAAGATTTTTGTTACTATAATGGATTGTAGCCTTGTCGTTATGGAAGGTAGTTTGTTGTCGATATATTTGTTAGTCCAATGGATGGTAGCCTAGTCATTATGGAAGGTAGTTTGTGTACGAGATTTTAGTTAATTTAATGGATGGTAGCCTTGTCATTATGGAAGGTAGTCTGTTGTCGAGATTTTTTATACTCCAATGGATTGTAGCCTTGTAATTATGTAAGGTAGTCTCTTGTTGATATTTTGGTTACTCCAATGATGGTACCCTTGTCATTATGGAAGGTAGTCTATTGCCGAGATTTTTGTTACTCCATTGCATGGTAGCCTTGTCATTATGGAAGGTAGTGTGTTGTAGATATTTTTGTTATTCCAGTGGACGGTAGCCTTGTCATTATGGAAGGTAGTCTATTGTCGTGATTTTTGTTACTCCAATGGATTGTAGCCTTATCATTATGGAAGGTACTATGTTGTCGATATCTTTGTTACTCCAATGGATGGTAGCCTTGTCATTAAGGAAGGTAGTCTATTGTCGAGATTTTTGTTACTCTAAGGGATGGTAGCCTTGTCCATATGGAAGGTAGTCTGTTGTCGAGATTTTATTATTCCAATGGATGGTAGCGTTGTCATTATAGAAGGTAGTATATTGTCGAGACTTTTGTCACTACAATGGATGGTAGCCTTGTCAATATGGAAGGTAGTATGTTGTCGATATCTTTGTTACTCCTATGGATGGTAGCCTTGTCATTATGAAAGGTAGTCTGTTGTCGTGATTTTTGTTACTCTAAGGGATGGTAGCCTTGTCATTATGGAAAGTAGTATGTTGTCGATATCTTTGTTACTCCAATGGATGGTAGCCTTGTCGTTATGGAAGGTAGTCTGTTATCGATATCTTTGTTACTCAAATGGATGGTAGCCTAGTCACTATGGAAGGTAGTTCGTGTACGATATTTTTGTTATTCCAATGGATGGTAGCCTTGTCATTATGAAAGGTAGTTTGTTGTCGTGATTTTTGTTACTCTAAGGGATGGTAGCCTTGCCATTATGGAAGGTAGTATGTTGTCGATATCTTGGTTACTCCAATGGATGGTAGCCTTGTCATTATGGAAGGTAGTCTGTTGTCCAGATTTTTGTTACTCTTAGGGATGGTAGCCTTGTCATTATGGAACGTAGTTTGTTATCGAGATTTTTGTTATACCAATGGATGATAGCGTTGTCATTATAGAAGGTAGTATATTATCGAGATTCTTGTCACTACAATGGATGGTAGCCTTGTCATTATGGAAGGTAGTCTGTTGTTAAGATTTTTGTTACTATAATGGATTGTAGCCTTGTCGTTATGGAAGGTAGTTTATTGTCGATATATTTGTTAGTCCAATGGATGGTAGCCTAGTCATTATGGAAGGTAGTTTGTGTACGAGATTTTAGTAAATTTAATGGATGGTAGCCTTGTCATTATGGAAGGTAGTCTGTTGTCGAGATTTTTTATACTCCAATGGATTGTAGCCTTGTAATTATGTAAGGTAGTCTCTTGTTGATATTTTAGTTACTCCAATGATGGTACCCTTGTCATTATGGAAGGTAGTCTATTGCCGAGATTTTTGTTACTCCATTGCATGGTAGCCTTGTCATTATGGAAGGTAGTGTGTTGTAGATATTTTTGTTATTCCAGTGGACGGTAGCCTTGTCATTATGGAAGGTAGTCTATTGTCGTGATTTTTGTTACTCCAATGGATTGTAGCCTTGTCATTATGGAAGGTACTATGTTGTCGATATCTTTGTTACTCCAATGGATGGTAGCCTTGTCATTATGGAAGGTAGTCTATTGTCGATATTTTTGTTACTCTAAGGGATGGTAGCCTTGTCCATATGGAAGGTAGTCTGTTGTCGAGATTTTATTATTCCAATGGATGGTAGCGTTGTCATTATAGAAGGTAGTATATTGTCGAGACTTTTGTCACTACAATGGATGGTAGCCTTGTCAATATGGAAGGTAATATGTTGTCGATATCTTTGTTACTCCTATGGATGGTAGCCTTGTCATTATGAAAGGTAGTCTGTTGTCGTGATTTTTGTTACTCTAAGGGATGGTAGCCTTGTCATTATGGAAAGTAGTATGTTGTCGATATCTTTGTTACTCTAATGGATGGTAGCCTTGTCGTTATGGAAGGTAGTCTGTTGTCGATATCTTTGTTACTCAAATGGATGGTAGCCTAGTCACTATGGAAGGTAGTTCGTGTACGATATTTTTGTTATTCCAATGGATGGTAGCCTTGTCATTATGAAAGGTAGTTTGTTGTCGTGATTTTTGTTACTCTAAGGGATGGTAGCCTTGCCATTATGGAAGGTAGTATGTTGTCGATATCTTGGTTACTCCAATGGATGGTAGCCTTGTCATTATGGAAGGTAGTCTGTTGTCCAGATTTTTGTTACTCTTAGGGATGGTAGCCTTGTCATTATGGAACGTAGTTTGTTGTCGAGATTTTTGTTATACCAGTGGATGATAGCGTTTTCATTATAGAAGGTAGTATATTATCGAGATTCTTCTCACTACAATGGATGGTAGCCTTGTCATTATGGAAGGTAGTCTGTTGTTAAGATTTTTGTTACAATAATGGATTGTAGCCTTGTCGTTATGGAAGGTAGTTTATTGTCGATATATTTGTTAGTCCAATGGATGGTAGCCTAGTCATTATGGAAGGTAGTTTGTGTACGAGATTTTAGTTAATTTAATGGATGGTAGCCTTGTCATTATGGAAGGTAGTCTGTTGTCGAGATTTTTTATACTCCAATGGATTGTAGCCTTGTAATTATGTAAGGTAGTCTCTTGTTGATATTTTGGTTACTCCAATGATGGTACCCTTGTCATTATGGAAGGTAGTCTATTGCCGAGATTTTTGTTACTCCATTGCATGGTAGCCTTGTCATTATGGAAGGTAGTGTGTTGTAGATATTTTTGTTATACCAATGGACGGTAGCCTTGTCATTATGGAAGGTAGTCTATTGTCGTGATTTTTGTTACTCCAATGGATTGTAGCCTTGTCATTATGGAAGGTACTATGTTGTCGATATCTTTGTTACTCCAATGGATGGTAGCCTTGTCATTATGGAAGGTAGTCTATTGTCAATATTTTTGTTACTCTAAGGGATGGTAGCCTTGTCCATATGGAAGGTAGTCTGTTGTCGAGATTTTATTATTCCAATGGATGGTAGCGTTGTCATTATAGAAGGTAGTATATTGTCGAGACTTTTGTCACTACAATGGATGGTAGCCTTGTCAATATGGAAGGTAGTATGTTGTCGATATCTTTGTTACTCCTATGGATGGTAGCCTTGTCATTATGAAAGGTAGTTTGTTGTCGTGATTTTTGTTACTCTAAGGGATGATAGGCCTGTCATTATGAAAAGTAGTATGTTGTCGATATCTTTGTTACTCTAATGGATGGTAGCCTTGTCGTTATGGAAGGTAGTCTGTTGTCGATATCTTTGTTACTCAAATGGATGGTAGCCTAGTCATTATGGAAGGTAGTTTGTGTACGATATTTTTGTTATTCCAATAGATGGTAGCCTTGTCATTATGAAAGGTAGTCTGTTGTCGTGATTTTTGTTACTCTAAGGGATGGTAGCCTTTCCATTATGGAAGGTAGTATATTGTCGATATCTTGGTTACTCCAATGGATGGTAGCCTTGTCATTTTAGAAGGTAGTCTGTTGTCCAGATTTTTGTAACTCTTAGGGATTGTAGCCTTGTCAATATGGAACGTAGTTTTTGTCGAGATTTTTGTTATTCCAATGTATGGTAGCGTTGTCATTATAGAAGGTAGTATATAATCGAGATTTTTGTCACTACAATGGATGGTAGCCTTGTCATTATGGAAGGTAGTTTGTTGTTAAGATTTTTTTTACAATAATGGATTGTAGCCTTGTTGTTATGGAAGGTAGTTTGTTGTCGATATCTTTGTTAGACCAATCGATGGTAGCCTAGTCATTATGGAAGGTAGTTTGTGTACGAGATTTTAGTTACTTTAACGGATGGTAGCCTTGTCATTATGGAAGGTAGTCTGTTGTCAAGATTTTTTAAACTCCAATGGATTGTAGCCTTGTAATTATGGAAGGTAGTCTCTTGTTGATATTTTGGTTACTCCAATGATGGTACCCTTGTCATTATGGAAGTTAGTCTATTGCCGATATTTTTGTTACTCCATTGCATGGTAGCAAAGTCATTATTGAAGGTAGTGTGTTGTAGATATTTTTGTTATTCCAATGGATGGTAGCCTTGTCATTATGGTAGGTAGTCTGTTGTCGTGAATTTTGTTACTCCAATGGATGGTAGCCTTGTCATTATGGAAGGTACTATGTTGTTGATATCTTCGTTACTCCAATGGATGGTAGCCTTGTCATTATGGAAGGTAGTCTATTGTCGAGATTTTAGTTACTCCAATGGATGGTAGCCTTGTCATTATGGAAGGTAGTTTGTTGTCGAGATTTTTGTTACTCCAATGGATTGTAGCCATGTAATTATAGAAGGTTGTCTCTTGTCGAGATTTTTGTCACTATAATGGATGGTAGCCTTGTCATTATGGAAGGTAGTCTGTTGTCGAGATTTTTGTTACTATAATGGATTGTAGCCTTGTCGTTGTGGAAGGTAGTCTGTTGTCGATATCTTTGTTACTCTAATGGATGGTAGTCTAGTCATTATGGAAGGTAGTTTGTGTACGAGATTTTAGTTACTCCAATGGATGGTAGCCTTGTCATTACGGAAGGTAGTCTATTGTCGAGATTTTTTATACTCCAATGGATTGTAGCCTTGTCATTATGGAAGGCAGTTTGTTGTCGAGATTTTTGTTACTCTAAGAGATGGTAGCCTTGTCATTATGGAATGTAGTCTGTTGTCGAGATTTTTGTTATTCCAATGGATGGTAGCCTTGTCATTATGAAAGGTAGTCTATTGTCGAGATTTTTGTTACTATAATAGATTGTAGCCTTGTCATTATGGAAGGTAGTCTGTTGTCGAAATTTTTGTTACTCCAATGGATGGTGGACTTGTCATTATAGAAGGTAGTATATTGTTGAGATTTTTATCACTACAATGAATGGTAGCCATGTCATTATGGAAGGTAATCTGTTGTCGAGATTTTTGTTACTACAATGGATTGTAGCCTTGTCATTATGGATGGTAGTCTGTTGTCGATATCTTTGTCACTCCAATGGATGGTAGACTAGTCATTTTTGAAGTTAGTTTGTGTACGATATTTTTGTTATTCCAATGGACGGTAGCCTTGTCATTATGAAAGGTAGTCTGTTGTCGTGATTTTTGTTACTCTAAGGGATGGTAGCCTTGTCATTATGGAAAGTAGTATGTTGTCGATATCTTTGTTACTCCAATGGATGGTAGCCTTGTCGTTATGGAAGGTAGTCTGTTGTCGATATCTTTGTTACTCAAAAGGATGGTAGCCTAGTCACTATGGAAGGTAGTTTGTGTATGATATTTTTGTTATTCCAATGGATGGTAGCCTTGTCATTGTGAAAGGTAGTTTGTTGTCGTGATTTTTGTTACTCTAAGGGATGGTAGCCTTGCCATTATGGAAGGTAGTATGTTGTCGATATCTTGGTTACTCCAATGGATGGTAGCCTTGTCATTATGGAAGGTAGTCTATTGTCCAGATTTTTGTTACTCTTAGGGATGGTAGCCTTGTCATTATGGAACGTAGTTTGTTGTCGAGATTTTTGTTATACCAATGGATGATAGCGTTGTCATTATAAAAGGTAGTATATTATCGAGATTCTTGTCACTAAAATGGATGGTAGCCTTGTCATTATGGAAGGTAGTCTGTTGTTAAGATTTTTGTTACTATAATGGATTGTAGCCTTGTCGTTATGGAAGGTAGTTTGTTGTCGATATATTTGTTAGTCCAATGGATGGTAGCCTAGTCATTATGGAAGGTAGTTTGTGTACGAGATTTTAGTTAATTTAATGGATGGTAGCCTTGTCATAATGGAAGGTAGTCTGTTGTCGAGATTTTTTATACTCCAATGGATTGTAGCCTTGTAATTATGTAAGGTAGTCTCTTGTTGATATTTTGGTTACTCCAATGATGGTACCCTTGTCAATATGGAAGGTAGTCTATTGCCGAGATTTTTGTTACTCCATTGCATGGTAGCCTTGTCATTATGGAAGGTAGTGTGTTGTAGATATTTTTGTTATTCCAGTGGACGGTAGCCTTGTCATTATGGAAGGTAGTCTATTGTCGTGATTTTTGTTACTCCAATGGATTGTAGCCTTGTCATTATGGAAGGTACTATGTTGTCGATATCTTTGTTACTCCAATGGATGGTAGCCTTGTCATTATGGAAGGTAGTCTATTGTCGAGATTTTTGTTACTCTAAGGGATGGTAGCCTTGTCCATATGGAAGGTAGTCTGTTGTCGAGATTTTATTATTCCAATGGATGGTAGCGTTGTCATTATAGAAGGTAGTATATTGTCGAGACTTTTGTCACTATAATGGATGGTAGCCTTGTCAATATGGAAGGTAGTATGTTGTCGATATCTTTGTTACTCCTATGGATGGTAGCCTTGTTATTATGAAAGGTAGTCTGTTGTCGTGATTTTTGTTACTCTAAGGGATGATAGCCTTGTCATTATGGAAAGTAGTATGTTGTCGATATCTTTGTTACTCCAATGGATGGTAGCCTTGTCGTTATGGAAGGTAGTCTGTTGTCGATATCTTTGTTACTCAAATGGATGGTAGCCTAGTCACTATGGAAGGTAGTTTGTGTATGATATTTTTGTTATTCCAATGGATGGTAGCCTTGTCATTATGAAAGGTAGTCTGTTGTCGTGATTTTTGTTACTCTAAGGGATGGTAGCCTTGCCATTATGGAAGGTAGTATGTTGTCGATATCTTGGTTACTCCAATGGATGGTAGCCTTGTCATTATGGAAGGTAGTCTGTTGTCCAGATTTTTGTTACTCTTAGGGATGGTAGCCTTGTCATTATGGAACGTTGTTTGTTGTCGAGATTTTTGTTATTCCAATGGATGGTAGCATTGTCATTCTAGAAGGTAGTATATTATCGAGATTCTTGTCACTACAATGGATGGTAGCCTTGTCATTATGGAAGGTAGTCTGTTGTTAAGATTTTTGTTACTATAATGGATTGTAGCCTTGTCGTTATGGAAGGTAGTTTGTTGTCGATATATTTGTTAGTCCAATGGATGGTAGCCTAGTCATTATGGAAGGTAGTTTGTGTACGAGATTTTAGTTAATTTAATGGATGGTAGCCTTGTTATTATGGAAGGTAGTCTGTTGTCGAGATTTTTTATACTCCAATGAATTGTAGCCTTGTAATTATGTAAGGTAGTCTCTTGTTGATATTTTGGTTACTCCAATGATGGTACCCTTGTCATTATGGAAGGTAGTCTATTGCCGAGATTTTTGTTACTCCATTGCATGGTAGCCTTGTCATTATGGAAGGTAGTGTGTTGTAGATATTTTTGTTATTCCAGTGGACGGTAGCCTTGTCATTATGGAAGGTAGTCTATTGTCGTGATTTTTGTTACTCCAATGGATTGTAGCCTTGTCATTATGGAAGGTACTATGTTGTCGATATCTTTGTTACTCTAATGGATGGTAGCCTTGTCATTATGGAAGGTAGTCTATTGTCGAGATTTTTGTTACTCTAAGGGATGGTAGCCTTGTCCATATGGAAGGTAGTCTGTTGTCGAGATTTTATTATTCCAATGGATGGTAGCGTTGTCATTATAGAAGGTAGTATATTGTCGAGACTTTTGTCACTATAATGGATGGTAGCCTTGTCAATATGGAAGGTAGTATGTTGTCGATATCTTTCTTACTCCTATGGATGGTAGCCTTGTCATTATGAAAGGTACTCTGTTGTCGTGATTTTTGTTACTCTAAGGGATGATAGCCTTGTCATTATGGAAAGTAGTATGTTGTCGATATCTTTGTTACTCCAATGGATGGTAGCCTTGTCGTTATGGAAGGTAGTCTTTTGTCGATATCTTTGTTACATAAAATGGATGGTAGCCTAGTCACTATGGAAGGTAGTTTGTGTATGATATTTTTGTTATTCCAATGGATGGTAGCCTTGTCATTATGAAAGGTTGTCTGTTGTCGTGATTTTTGTTACTCTAAGGGATGGTAGCCTTGCCATTATGGAAGGTAGTATGTTGTCGATATCTTGGTTACTCCAATAGATGGTAGCCTTGTCATTATGGAAGGTAGTCTGTTGTCCAGATTTTTGTTACTCTTAGGGATGGTAGCCTTGTCATTATGGAACGTTGTTTGTTGTCGAGATTTTTGTTATTCCAATGGATGGTAGCGTTGTCATTATAGAAGGTAGTATATTATCGAGATTCTTGTCACTACAATGGATGGTAGCCTTGTCATTATGGAAGGTAGTCTGTTGTTAAGATTTTTGTTACTATAATGGACTGTAGCCTTGTCGTTATGGAAGGTAGTTTGTTGTCGATATATTTGTTAGTCCAATGGATGGTAGCCTAGTCATTATGGAAGGTAGTTTGTGTACGAGATTTTAGTTAATTTAATGGATGGTAGCCTTGTCATTATGGAAGGTAGTCTGTTGTCGAGATTTTTTATACTCCAATGAATTTTAGCCTTGTAATTATGTAAGGTAGTCTCTTGTTGATATTTTGGTTACTCCAATGATGGTACCCTTGTCATTATGGAAGGTAGTCTATTGCCAAGATTTTTGTTACTCCATTGCATGGTAGCCTTGTCATTATGGAAGGTAGTGTGTTGTAGATATTTTTGTTATTCCAGTGGACGGTAGCCTTGTCATTATGGAAGGTAGTCTATTGTCGTGATTTTTGTTACTCCAATGGATTGTAGCCTTGTCATTATGGAAGGTACTATGTTGTCGATATCTTTGTTACTCCAATGGATGGTAGCCTTGTCATTATGGAAGGTAGTCTATTGTCGAGATTTTTGTTACTCTAAGGGATGGTAGCCTTGTCCATATGGAAGGTAGTTTGTTGTCGAGATTTTATTATTCCAATGGATGGTAGCGTTGTCATTATAGAAGGTAGTATATTGTCGAGACTTTTGTCACTACAATGGATGGTAGCCTTGTCAATATGGAAGGTAGTATGTTGTCGATATCTTTGTTACTCCAATGGATGGTAGCCTTGTCGTTATGGAAGGTAGTCTGTTTTCGATATCTTTGTTACTCCTATGGGATGGTAGCCTAGTCATTATGGAAGGTAGTTTGTGTACGATATTTTTGTTATTCCAATGGAAGGTAGCCTTGCCATTATGAAAGGTAGTCTATTGTCGTGATTTTTGTTACTCTAAGGGATGGTAGCCTTGTCATTATGGAAGGTAGTATGTTGTCGATATCTTTGTTACTCCAATGGATGGTAGCCTTGTCATTATGGAAGGTAGTCTGTTTTCGAGATTTTTGTTATTCCAATGGATGGTAGCATTGTCATTATAGAAGGTAGTATATTATCAAAAATTTTGTCACTACAATGGATGGTAGCCTTGTCATTATGGAAGGTACTCTGTTGTCGAGATTTTTTTTACTACAATGGATTGTAGCCTTGTCGTTATGGAAGATAGTTTGTTGTTGATATCTTTGTTACTCCAATGGATGGTAGCCTAGTCATTATGGAAGGTAGTTTGTGTACGAGATTTTAGTTACTTCAATGGATGGTAGCCTTGTCATTATGGAAGGTAGTTTATTGTCGAGATTTTTGTTACTCCAATGGATTGTAGCCATGTAATTATAGAAGGTAGTCTCTTGTCGAGATTTTTGTCACTATAATGGATGGTAGCCTTGTCATTATAGAAGGTAGTCTGTTGTCGAGATTTTTGTTACTATAATGGATTGTATCCTTGTCGTTGTGGAAGGTAGTCTGTTGTCGATATCTTTGTTACTCTAATGGATGGTAGCCTAGTCATTATGGAAGGTAGTTTGTGTACGAGATTTTAGGTACTCCAATGGATGGTAGCCTTGTCATTATGGAAGGTAGTCTGTTGTCAAGATAATTTATACTCCATTGGATTGTAGCCTTGTCATTATGGAAGGCAGTCTGTTGACGAGATTTTTGTTACTCTAAGGGATGGTAGCCTTGTCATTATGGAATGTAGTCTGTTGTCGAGATTTTTGTTATTCCAATGGATGGTAGCCTTGTCATTATGATAGGTAGTCTATTGTCTAGATTTTTGTTACTATAATAGACTGTAGCCTTGTCATTATGGAAGGTAGTCTGTTGTCGAGATTTTTGTTACTCCAATGGATGGTGGACTAGTCATTATAGAAGATAGTATATTGTTGAGATTTTTGTCACTACAATGAATGGTAGCATTGTCATTATGGAAGGTAATCTGTTGTCGAGATTTTTGTTACTACAATGGATTGTAGCCTTGTCATTATGGAAGGAAGTCTGTCGTCGAAATCTTTGTCACTCCAATGGATGGAAGACTAGTCATTATTGAAGGTAGTTTGTGTATGATATTTTTGTTATTCCAATGGATGGTAGCCTTGTCATTATGAAAGGTAGTCTGTTGTCGTGATTTTTGTTACTCTAAGGGATGGTAGCCTTGTCATTATGGAAGGTAGTATGTTGTCGATATCTTTGTTACTCCAATGGATGGTAGCCTTTTCGTTATGGAAGGTAGTCTGTTGTCGATATCTTAGTTACTCCAATGGATGGTAGCCTAGTCATTATGGAAGGTAGTTTGTGTACGATATTTTTGTTATTCCAATGGATGGTAGCCTTGTCATTATGAAAGGTAGTCTGTTGTCGTGATTTTTGTTACTCTAAGGGATGGTAGCCTTGCCATTATGGAAGGTAGTATGTTGTTGATATCTTGGTTACTCCAATGGATGGTAGCCTTGTCATTATGGAAGGTAGTCTGTTGTCCAGATTTTTGTTACTCTTAGGGATGGTAGCCTTGTCATTATGGAACGTAGTTTGTTGTCGAGATTTTTGTTATTCCAATGGATGGTAGCGTTGTCATTATAGAAGGTAGTATATTATCGAGATTCTTGTCACAACAATGGATGGCAGCCTTGTCATTATGGAAGGTAGTCTGTTGTTAAGATTTTTGTTACTATAATGTATTGTAGCCTTGTCGTTATGGAAGATAGTTTGTTGTCGATATCTTTGTTACTCCAATGGATGGTAGCCTAGTCATTATGGAAGGTAGTTTGTGTACGAGATTTTAGTTACTTCAAACGATGGTAGCCTTGTCATTATGGAAGGTAGTCTATTGTCGAGATTTTTGTTACTCCATTGGATTGTAGCCATGTAATTATAGAAGGTAGTCTCTTGTCGAGATTTTTGTCACTATAATGGATGGTAGCCTTGTCATTATGGAAGGTAGTCTGTTGTCGAGATTTTTGTTACTATAATGGATTGTATCCTTGTCGTTGTGGAAGGTAGTCTGTTGTCGATATCTTTGTTACTCTAATGGATGGTAGCCTAGTCATTATGGAAGGTAGTTTGTGTACGAAATTTTAGTTACTCCAATGGATGGTAGCCTTGTCATTATGGAAGGTAGTCTGTTGTCAAGATAATTTATACTCCAATGGATTATAGCCTTGTCATTATGGAAGGCAGTTTGTTGTCGAGATTTTTGTTACTCTAAGGGATGGTAGCCTTGTCATTATGGAATGTAGTCTGTTGTCGAGATTTTTGTTATTCCAATGGATGGTAGCCTTGTCATTATGAAAGGTAGTCTATTGTCGAGATTTTTGTTACTATAATAGATTGTAGCCTTGTCATTATGGAAGGTAGTCTGTTGTCGAGATTTTTCTTACTCCAATGGATGGTGGACTTGTCATTATAGAAGGTAGTATATTGTTGAGATTTTTGTCACTACAATGAATGGTAGCCTTGTCATTATGGAAGGTAATTTGTTGTCGAGATTTTTGTTACTATAATGGATTGTAGCCATGTCATTATGGAAGGAAGTCTGTCGTTGATATCTTTGTCACTCCAATGGATGGAAGACTAGTCATTATTGAAGGTAGTTTGTGTATGATATTTTTGTTATTCCAATGGATGTTAGCCTTGTCATTATGAAAGGTAGTCTGTTGTCGTGATTTTTTTTACTCTAAGGGATGGTAGCCTTGTCATTATGGAAGGTAGTATGTTGTCGATATCTTTGTTACTCCAATGGATGGTAGCCTTGTCGTTATGGAAGGTAGTCTGTTGTCGATATCTTTGTTACTCCAATGGATGGTAGCCTAGTCATTATGGAAGGTAGTTTGTGTATGATATTTTTGTTATTCCAATGGATGGTATCCTTGTCATTATGAAAAGTAGTATGTTATCGTGATTTTTTTTACTCTAAGGGATGGTAGCCTTGTCATTATGGAAGGTAGTATGTTGTCGATATCTTTGTTACTCCAATGGATGGTAGCCTTGTCGTTATGGAAGGTAGTCTGTTGTCGATATCTTTGTTACTCCAATGGATGGTAGCCTAGTCATTATGGAAGGTAGTTTGTGTATGATATTTTTGTTATTCCAATGGATGGTATCCTTGTCATTATGAAAAGTAGTATGTTATCGTGATTTTTGTTACTCTAAGGAATAGTAGTCTTGTCATTATTGAAGGTAGTATGTTGTCGATATCTTGGTTACTCCAATGGATGGTAGCCTTGTCATTATGGAAGGTAGTCTGTTATCCAAATTTTTGTTACTCTTAGGGATGGTAGCCTTGTCATTATGGAAGGTAGTTTGTGTACGAGATTTTAGTTACTCCAATGGATGGTAGCCTTGTCATTATGGAAGGTAGTCTGTTGTCGAGATTTTTTATACTCCAATGGATTGTAGCCTTGTAATTATGGAAGGTAGTCTCTTGTTGATATTTTGGTTACTCCAATGATGGTACCCTTGTCATTATGGAAGGTAGTTTATTGTCGAGATTTTTGTTACTCCATTGCATGGTAGCCTTGTCATTATGGAAGGTAGTGTGTTGTCGATATTTTTGTTATTCCAATGGATGGTAGCCTTATTATTATGGAAGGTAGTCTATTGTCGTGATTTTTGTTACTCCAATGGATGGTAGCCTTGTCATTATGGAAGGTAGTCTGTTGTCGAGATTTTTGTTACTACAATGGATTGTAGCCTTGTCGTTATAGAAGAGAGTTTGTTGTCGATATCTTTGTTACTCCAATGGATGGTAGCCTAGTCATTATGGAAGGTAGTTTGTGTACGAGATTTAAGTTACTCCAATGGATGGTAGCCTTGTCATTTTGGAAGGTAGTCTGTTGTCGAGATTTTTGTTACTCCAATGGATGGTAGCCTTGTCATTATAAAAGGTAATATATTGTCGAGATTTTTGTCACTATATTGGATGGTAGCCTTGTCATTATGGAACTTTGTCTGTTGTCGTGATTTTTGTTATTCCATTGGATGGTAGCGTTGTCATTATATAAGGTAGTATATTATCGAGATTTTTGTCAGTACAATGGATGGTAGCCTTGTCATTATGGAAGGTAGTTTGTTGTCAAGATTTTTGTTACTACAATGGATTGTAGCCTTGTCGTTATGGAAGGTAGTTTGTTGTTGATATCTTTGTTAGTCCAATGGATGGTAGCCTAGTCATTATGGAAGGCAGTTTGTGTACGAGATTTTAGTTACTTTAATGGATGGAAGCCTTGTCATTATGAAAGGTAGTCTGTTGTTGATATTTTGGTTACTCCAATGATGGTACCCTTATCATTATGGAAGGTAGTCTGTTGTCGATATTTTTGTTACTCCATTGCATGGTAGCCTTGTCATTATGGAAGGTAGTGTGTTGTCGATATTTTTGTTATTCCAATGGATGGTAGCCCTGTCATTATGGAAGGTAGTCTCTTGTCGTGATTTTTGTTACTCCAATGGATGGTATCCTTGTCATTATGTAAGGTGGTCTGTTGTCGAGATATTTGTTACTCTAAGGGATGGTAGCCTTGCCATTATGGAACGTAGTCTGTTATCGAGATTTTTGTTATTCCAATGGATGGTAGCGTTGTCATTATAGAATGTAGTATATTATCGATATATTTGTCACTACAATGGATGGTAGCCTTGTCATTATGGAAGGTAGTCTGTTGTCGAGATTTTTGTTACTACAATGGATTGTAGCCTTGTCGTTATGGAAGATAGTCTGTTGTCGATATCTTTCTTATACCAATGGATGGTAGCCTTATTATTATGGAAGGTAGTCTGTTGTTAAGATTTTTGTTACTATAATGGATTGTAGCTTTGTCGTTATGGAAGGTAGTTTATTGTCGATATATTTGTTAGTCCAATGGATGGTAGCCTAGTCATTATGGAAGGTAGTTTGTGTACGAGATTTTAGTTAATTTAATGGATGGTAGCCTTGTCATTATGGAAGGTAGTCTGTTGTCGAGATTTTTTATACTCCAATGGATTGTAGCCTTGTAATTATGTAAGGTAGTCTCTTGTTGATATTTTGGTTACTCCAATGATGGTACCCTTGTCATTATGGAAGGTAGTCTATTGCCGAGATTTTTGTTACTCCATTGCATGGTAGCCTTGTCATTATGGAAGGTAGTGTGTTGTAGATATTTTTGTTATACCAGTGGACGGTAGCCTTGTCATTATGGAAGGTAGTCTATTGTCATGATTATTGTTACTCCAATGGATTGTAGCCTTGTCATTATGGAAGGTACTATGTTGTCGATATCTTTGTTACTCCAATGGATGGTAGCCTTGTCATTATGGAAGGTAGTCTATTGTCGATATTTTTGTTACTCTAAGGGATGGTAGCCTTGTCCATATGGAAGGTAGTCTGTTGTCGAGATTTTATTATTCCAATGGATGGTAGCGTTGTCATTATAGAAGGTAGTATATTGTCGAGACTTTTGTCACTATAATGGATGGTAGCCTTGTCAATATGGAAGGTAGTATGTTGTCGATATTTTTGTTACTCCTATGGATGGTAGCCTTGTCATTATGAAAGGTAGTCTGTTGTCGTGATTTTTGTTACTCTAGGGGATGATAGCCTTGTCATTATGGAAAGTAGTATGTTGTCGATATCTTTATTACTCCAATGGATGGTAGCCTTGTCGTTATGGAAGGTAGTCTGTTGTCGATATCTTTGTTACTCAAATGGATGGTAGCCTAGTCACTATGGAAGGTAGTTTGTGTATGATATTTTTGTTATTCCAATGGATGGTAGCCTTGTCATTATGAAAGGTAGTCTGTTGTCGTGATTTTTTTTACTCTAAGGGATGGTAGCCTTGCCATTATGGAAGGTAGTATGTTGTCGATATCTTGGTTACTCC
This sequence comes from Vicia faba, assembly GCA_948472305.1. Lineage (NCBI taxonomy): Eukaryota > Viridiplantae > Streptophyta > Magnoliopsida > Fabales > Fabaceae > Vicia > Vicia faba. The sequence goes on from OX451741.1 coordinate 459,115,300, forward strand.
AATGGATGGTAGCCTTGTCATTATGGAAGGTAGTCTGTTGTCCAGATTTTTGTTACTCTTAGGGATGGTAGCCTTGTCATTATGGAACGTTGTTTGTTGTCGAGATTTTTGTTATTCCAATGGATGGTAGCGTTTTCATTATAGAAGGTAGTATATTATCGAGATTCTTGTCACTACAATGGATGGTAGCCTTGTCATTATGGAAGGTAGTCTGTTGTTAAGATTTTTGTTACTATAATGGATTGTAGCCTTGTCGTTATGGAAGGTAGTTTGTTGTCGATATATTTGTTAGTCCAATGGATGGTAGCCTAGTCATTATGGAAGGTAGTTTGTGTACGAGATTTTAGTTAATTTAATGGATGGTAGCCTTGTCATTATGGAAGGTAGTCTGTTGTCGAGATTTTTTATACTCCAATGAATTGTAGCCTTGTAATTATGTAAGGTAGTCTCTCGTTGATATTTTGGTTACTCCAATGATGGTACACTTGTCATTATGGAAGGTAGTCTATTGCCGAGATTTTTGTTACTCCATTGCATGGTAGCCTTGTCATTATGGAAGGTAGTGTGTTGTAGATATTTTTGTTATTCCAGTGGACGGTAGCCTTGTCATTATGGAAGGTAGTCTATTGTCGTGATTTTTGTTACTCCAATGGATTGTAGCCTTGTCATTATGGAAGGTAATATGTTGTCGATATCTTTGTTACTCCAATGGATGGTAGCCTTGTCATTATGGAAGGTAGTCTATTGTCGAGATTTTTGTTACTCTAAGGGATGGTAGCCTTGTCCATATGGAAGGTAGTTTGTTGTCGAGATTTTATTATTCCAATGGATGGTAGCGTTGTCATTATAGAAGGTAGTATATTGTCGAGACTTTTGTCACTACAATGGATGGTAGCCTTGTCAATATGGAAGGTAGTATGTTGTCAATATCTTTGTTACTCCAATGGATGGTAGCCTTGTCGTTATGGAAGGTAGTCTGTTTTCGATATCTTTGTTACTCCTATGGAATGGTAGCCTAGTCATTATGGAAGGTAGTTTGTGTATGATATTTTTGTTATTCCAATGGAAGGTAGCCTTGTCATTATGAAAGGTAGTCTAAGGGATGGTAGCCTTGTCATTATGGAAGGTAGTATGTTGTCGATATCTTTGTTACTCCAATGGATGGTAGCCTTGTCATTATGGAAGGTAGTCTGTTTTCGAGATTTTTGTTATTCCAATGGATGGTAGCATTGTCATTATAGAAGGTAGTATATTATCAAAAATTTTGTCACTACAATGGATGGTAGCCTTGTCATTATGGAAGGTACTCTGTTGTCGAGATTTTTGTTACTACAATGGATTGTAGCCTTGTCGTTATGGAAGATAGTTTGTTGTCGATATCTTTGTTACTCCAATGGATGGTAGCCTAGTCATTATGGAAGGTAGTTTGTGTACGAGATTTTAGTTACTTCAATGGATGGTAGCCTTGTCATTATGGAAGGTAGTCTATTGTCGAGATTTTTGTTACTCCAATGGATTGTAGCCATGTAATTATAGAAGGTAGTCTCTTGTCGAGATTTTTGTCACTATAATGGATGGTAGCCTTGTCATTATGGAAGGTAGTCTGTTGTCGAGATTTTTGTTACTATAATGGATTGTATCCTTGTCGTTGTGGAAGGTAGTCTGTTGTCGATATCTTTGTTACTCTAATGGATGGTAGCCTAGTCATTATGGAAGGTAGTTTGTGTACGAGATTTTAGTTACTCCAATGGATGGTAGCCTTGTCATTATGGAAGGTAGTCTGTTGTCAAGATAATTTATACTCCATTGGATTGTAGCCTTGTCATTATGGAAGGCAGTCTGTTGACGAGATTTTTGTTACTCTAAGGGATGGTAGCCTTGTCATTATGGAATGTAGTCTGCTGTCGAGATTTTTGTTATTCCAATGGATGGTAGCCTTGTCATTATGATAGGTAGTCTATTGTCTAGATTTTTGTTACTATAATAGACTGTAGCCTTGTCATTATGGAAGGTAGTCTGTTGTCGAGATTTTTGTTACTCCAATGGATGGTGGACTTGTCATTATAGAAGATAGTATATTGTTGAGATTTTTGTCACTACAATGAATGGTAGCATTGTCATTATGGAAGGTAATCTGTTGTCGAGATTTTTGTTACTACAATGGATTGCAGCCTTGTCATTATGGAAGGAAGTCTGTCGTCGATATCTTTGTCACTCCAATGGATGGAAGACTAGTCATTATTGAAGGTAGTTTGTGTATGATATTTTTGTTATTCCAATGGATGGTACCCTTGTCATTATGAAAGGTAGTCAGTTGTCGTGATTTTTGTTACTCTAAGGGATGGTAGCCTTGTCATTATGGAAGGTAGTATGTTGTCGATATCTTTGTTACTCCAATGGATGGTAGCCTTTTCGTTATGGAAGGTAGTCTGTTGTCGATATCTTAGTTACTCCAATGGATGGTAGCCTAGTCATTATGGAAGGTAGTTTGTGTACTATATTTTTGTTATTCCAATGGATGGTAGCCTTGTCATTATGAAAGGTAGTCTGTTGTCGTGATTTTTGTTACTCTAAGGGATGGTAGCCTTGCCATTATGGAAGGTAGTATGTTGTCGATATCTTGGTTACTCCAATGGATGGTAGCCTTGTCATTATGGAAGGTAGTCTGTTGTCCAGATTTTTGTTACTCTTAGGGATGGTAGCCTTGTCATTATGGAACGTAGTTTGTTGTCGAGATTTTTGTTATTCCAATGGATGGTAGCGTTGTCATTATAGAAGGTAGTATATTATCGAGATTCTTGTCACAACAATGGATGGCAGCCTTGTCATTATGGAAGGTAGTCTGTAGTTAAGATTTTTGTTACTATAATGTATTGTAGCCTTGTCGTTATGGAAGATAGTTTGTTGTCGATATCTTTGTTACTCCAATGGATGGTAGCCTAGTCATTTTGAAAGGTAGTTTGTGTACGAGATTTTAGTTACTTCAAACGATGGTAGCCTTGTCATTATGGAAGGTAGTCTATTGTCGAGATTTTTGTTACTCCAATAGATTGTAGCCGTGTAATTATAGAAGGTAGTCTCTTGTCGAGATTTTTGTCACTATAATGGATGGTAGCCTTGTCATTATGGAAGGTAGTCTGTTGTCGAGATTTTTGTTACTATAATGGATTGTATCCTTGTCGTTGTGGAAGGTAGTCTGTTGTCGATATCTTTGTTACTCTAATGGATGGTAGCCTAGTCATTATGGAAGGTAGTTTGTGTACGAAATTTTAGTTACTCCAATGGATGGTAGCCTTGTCATTATGGAAGGTAGTCTGTTGTCAAGATAATTTATACTCCATTGGATTGTAGCCTTGTCATTATGGAAGGCAGTCTGTTGACGAGATTTTTGTTACTCTAAGGGATGGTAGCCTTGTCATTATGGAATGTAGTCTGTTGTCGAGATTTTTGTTATTCCAATGGATGGTAGCCTTGTCATTATGATAGGTAGTCTATTGTCTAGATTTTTGTTACTATAATAGACTGTAGCCTTGTCATTATGGAAGGTAGTCTGTTGTCGAGATTTTTGTTACTCCAATGGATGGTGGACTTGTCATTATAGAAGATAGTATATTGTTGAGATTTTTGTCACTACAATGAATGGTAGCATTGTCATTATGGAAGGTAATCTGTTGTCGAGATTTTTGTTACTACAATGGATTGTAGCCTTGTCATTATGGAAGGAAGTCTGTCGTCGATATCTTTGTCACTCCAATGGATGGAAGACTAGTCATTATTGAAGGTAGTTTGTGTATGATATTTTTGTTATTCCAATGGATGGTAGCCTTGTCATTATGAAAGGTAGTCTGTTGTCGTGATTTTTGTTACTCTAAGGGATGGTAGCCTTGTCATTATGGAAGGTAGTATGTTGTCGATATCTTTGTTACTCCAATGGATGGTAGCCTTTTCGTTATGGAAGGTAGTCTGTTGTCGATATCTTAGTTACTCCAATGGATGGTAGCCTAGTCATTATGGAAGGTAGTTTGTGTACTATATTTTTGTTATTCCAATGGATGGTAGCCTTGTCATTATGAAAGGTAGTCTGTTGTCGTGATTTTTGTTACTCTAAGGGATGGTAGCCTTGCCATTATGGAAGGTAGTATGTTGTCGATATCTTGGTTACTCCAATGGATGGTAGCCTTGTCATTATGGAAGGTAGTCTGTTGTCCAGATTTTTGTTACTCTTAGGGATGGTAGCCTTGTCATTATGGAACGTAGTTTGTTGTCGAGATTTTTGTTATTCCAATGGATGGTAGCGTTGTCATTATAGAAGGTAGTATATTATCGAGATTCTTGTCACAACAATGGATGGCAGCCTTGTCATTATGGAAGGTAGTCTGTAGTTAAGATTTTTGTTACTATAATGTATTGTAGCCTTGTCGTTATGGAAGATAGTTTGTTGTCGATATCTTTGTTACTCCAATGGATGGTAGCCTAGTCATTTTGAAAGGTAGTTTGTGTACGAGATTTTAGTTACTTCAAACGATGGTAGCCTTGTCATTATGGAAGGTAGTCTATTGTCGAGATTTTTGTTACTCCAATAGATTGTAGCCGTGTAATTATAGAAGGTAGTCTCTTGTCGAGATTTTTGTCACTATAATGGATGGTAGCCTTGTCATTATGGAAGGTAGTCTGTTGTCGAGATTTTTGTTACTATAATGGATTGTATCCTTGTCGTTGTGGAAGGTAGTCTGTTGTCGATATCTTTGTTACTCTAATGGATGGTAGCCTAGTCATTATGGAAGGTAGTTTGTGTACGAAATTTTAGTCACTCCAATGGATGGTAGCCTTGTCATTATGGAAGGTAGTCTGTTGTCAAGATAATTTATACTCCATTGGATTGTAGCCTTGTCATTATGGAAGGCAGTCTGTTGACGAGATTTTTGTTACTCTAAGGGATGGTAGCCTTGTCATTATAGAATGTAGTCTGTTGTCGAGATTTTTGTTATTCCAATGGATGGTAGCCTTGTCATTATGATAGGTAGTCTATTGTCTAGATTTTTGTTACTATAATAGACTGTAGCCTTGTCATTATGGAAGGTAGTCTGTTGTCGAGATTTTTGTTACTCCAATGGATGGTGGACTTGTCATTATAGAAGATAGTATATTGTTGAGATTTTTGTCACTACAATGAATGGTAGCATTGTCATTATGGAAGGTAATCTGTTGTCGAGATTTTTGTTACTACAATGGATTGTAGCCTTGTCATTATGGAAGGAAGTCTGTCGTCGATATCTTTGTCACTCCAATGGATGGAAGACTAGTCATTATTGAAGGTAGTTTGTGTATGATATTTTTGTTATTCCAATGGATGGTAGCCTTGTCATTATGAAAGGTAGTCTGTTGTCGTGATTTTTGTTACTCTAAGGGATGGTAGCCTTGTCATTATGGAAGGTAGTATGTTGTCGATATCTTTGTTACTCCAATGGATGGTAGCCTTTTCGTTATGGAAGGTAGTCTGTTGTCGATATCTTAGTTACTCCAATGGATGGTAGCCTAGTCATTATGGAAGGTAGTTTGTGTACGATATTTTTGTTATTCCAATGGATGGTAGCCTTGTCATTATGAAAGGTAGTCTGTTGTCGTGATTTTTGTTACTCTTAGGGATGGTAGCTTTGCCATTATGGAAGGTAGTATGTTGTCGATATCTTGGTTACTCCAATGGATGGTAGCCTTGTCATTATGGAAGGTAGTCTGTTGTCCAGATTTTTGTTACTCTTAGGGATGGTAGCCTTGTCATTATGAAACGTAGTTTGTTGTCGAGATTTTTGTTATTCCAATGGATGGTAGCGTTGTCATTATAGAAGGTAGTATATTATCGAGATTCTTGTCACAACAATGGATGGCAGCCTTGTCATTATGGAAGGTAGTCTGTTGTTAAGATTTTTGTTACTATAATGTATTGTAGCCTTGTCGTTATGGAAGATAGTTTGTTGTCGATATCTTTGTTACTCCAATGGATGCTAGCCTAGTCATTATGGAAGGTAGTTTGTGTACGAGATTTTAGTTACTTCAAACGATGGTAGCCTTGTCATTATGGAAGGTAGTCTATTGTCGAGATTTTTGTTACTCCAATGGATTGTAGCCATGTAATTATAGAAGGTAGTCTCTTGTCGAGATTTTTGTCACTATAATGGATGGTAGCCTTGTCATTATGGAAGGTAGTCTGTTGTCGATATTTTTGTTACTATAATGGATTGTATCCTTGTCGTTGTGGAAGGTAGTCTGTTGTCGATATCTTTGTTACTCTAATGGATGGTAGCCTAGTCATTATGGAAGGTAGTTTGTGTACGAAATTTTAGTTACTCCAATGGATGGTAGCCTTGTCATTATGGAAGGTAGTCTGTTGTCAAGATAATTTATACTCCATTGGATTGTAGCCTTGTCATTATGGAAGGCAGTCTGTTGACGAGATTTTTGTTACTCTAAGGGATGGTAGCCTTGTCATTATGGAATGTAGTTTGTTGTCGAGATTTTTGTTATTCCAATGGATGGTAGCCTTGTCATTATGAAAGGTAGTCTATTGTCGAGATTTTTGTTACTATAATAGATTGTAGCCTTGTCATTATGGAAGGTAGTCTGTTGTCGAGATTTTTCTTACTCCAATGGATGTTGGACTTGTCATTATAGAAGGTAGTATATTGTTGAGATTTTTGTCACTACAATGAATTGTAGCCTTGTCATTATGGAAGGTAATTTGTTGTCGAGATTTTTGTTACTACAATGGATTGTAGCCATGTCATTATGGAAGGAAGTCTGTCGTCGATATCTTTGTCACTCCAATGGATTGAAGACTAGTCATTATTGAAGGTAGTTTGTGTATGATATTTTTGTTATTCCAATGGAAGTTAGCCTTGTCATTATGAAAGGTAGTCTGTTGTCGTGATTTTTTTTACTCTAAGGGATGGTAGCCTTGTCATTATGGAAGGTAGTATGTTGTCGATATCTTTGTTACTCCAATGGATGGTAGCCTTGTCGTTATGGAAGGTAGTTTGTTGTCGATATCTTTGTTACTCCAATGGATGGTAGCCTAGTCATTATGGAAGGTAGTTTGTGTATGATATTTTTGTTATTCCAATGGATGGTATCCTTGTCATTATGAAAAGTAGTATGTTATCGTGGTTTTTGTTACTCTAAGGAATGGTAGTCTTGTCATTATTGAAGGTAGTATGTTGTCGATATCTTGGTTACTCCAATGGATGGTAGCCTTTTCATTATGGAAGGTAGTCTGTTATCCAGATTTTTGTTACTCTTAGGGATGGTAGCCTTGTCATTATGGAAGGTAGTTTGTGTACGAGATTTTAGTTACTCCAATGGATGGTAGCCTTGTCATTATGGAAGGTAGTCTGTTGTCGAGATTTTTTATACTCCAATGGATTGTAGCCTTGTAATTATGGAAGGTAGTCTCTTGTTGATATTTTTGTTACTCCAATGATGGTACCCTTGTCATTATGGAAGGTAGTTTATTGTCGAGATTTTTGTTACTCCATTGCATGGTAGCCTTGTCATTATGGAAGGTAGTGTGTTGTCGATATTTTTGTTATTCCAATGGATGGTAGCCTTATTATTATGGAAGGTAGTCTATTGTCGTGATTTTTGTTACTCCAATGGATGGTAGCCTTGTCATTATGGAAGGTAGTCTGTTGTCGAGATTTTTGTTACTACAATGGATTGTAGCCTTGTCGTTATAGAAGAGAGTCTGTTGTCGATATCTTTGTTACTCCAATGGATGGTAGCCTAGTCATTATGGAAGGTAGTTTGTGTACGAGATTTTAGTTACTCCAATGGATGGTAGCCTTGTCATTATGGAAGGTAGTTTGTTGTCGAGATTTTTGTTACTCCAATGGAGGGTAGCCTTGTCATTATAAAAGGTAATATATTGTCGAGATTTTTGTCACTATATTGGATGGTAGCCTTGTCATTATGGAACGTTGTCTGTTGTCGTGATTTTTGTTATTCCATTGAATGGTAGCGTTGTCATTATATAAGGTAGTATATTATCGAGATTTTTGTCAGTACAATGGATGGTAGCCTTGTCATTATGGAAGGTAGTCTGTTGTCAAGATTTTTGTTACTACAATGGATTGTAGCCTTGTCGTTATGGAAGGTAGTTTGTTGTTGATATCTTTGTTAGTCCAATGGATGGTAGCCTAGTCATTATGGAAGGCAGTTTGTGTACGAGATTTTAATTACTTTAATGGATGGAAGCCTTGTCATTATGAAAGGTAGTCTGTTGTTGATATTTTGGTTACTCCAATGATGGTACCCTTATCATTATGGAAGGTAGTCTGTTGTCGATATTTTTGTTACTCCATTGCATGGTAGCCTTGTCATTATGGAAGGTAGTGTGTTGTCGATATTTTTGTTATTCCAATGGATGGTAGCCCTGTCATTATGGAAGGTAGTCTCTTGTCGTGATTTTTGTTACTCCAATGGATGGTATCCTTGTCATTATGTAAGGTGGTCTGTTGTCGAGATATTTGTTACTCTAAGGGATGGTAGCCTTGCCATTTTGGAACGTAGTCTGTTATCGAGATTTTTTTTATTCCAATGGATGGTCGCGTTGTCATTATGGAATGTAGTATATTATCGATATATTTGTCACTACAATGGATGGTAGCCTTGTCATTATGGAAGGTAGTCTGTTGTCGAGATTTTTGTTACTACAATGGATTGTAGCCTTGTCGTTATGGAAGATAGTCTGTTGTCGATATCTTTCTTATACCAATGGATGGTAGCCTTATTATTATGGAAGGTAGTCTATTGTCGTGATTTTTGTTACTCCAATGGATGGTAGCCTTGTTATTATGGAAGGTAGTCTGTTGTCGAGATTTTTGTTACTAGAATGGATTTTAGCCTTATCGTTATGGAAGGTAGTATGTTGTCGATATCTTTGTTACTCCAATGGATGGTAGCCTAGTCATTATGGAAGGTAGTTTGTGTACGATATTTTTGATATTCCAATGGATGATAGCCTTGTCATTATGAAAGGTAGTTTATTGTCGTGATTTTTATTACTCTAAGGGATGGTAGCCTTGTCATTATGGAAGGTAGTATGTTTTCGATATCTTTGTTACTCCAATGAATGGTAGCCTTGTCATTATGGAAGGTAGTCTGTTGTCGATATTTTTTTTACTCTAAGGGATGGTAGCCTTGTCATTATGGAAGGTAGTCTATTGTCGAGATTTTTGTTACTCCATTGCATGGTAGCCTTGTCATTATGGAAGGTATTGTTTTGTCGATATTTTTGTTATTCCAATGGATGGTAGCCCTGTCATTATGGAAGGTAGTCTATTGTCGTGATATTTGTTACTCCAATGGATGGTAGGCATGGCATTATGGAAGGTGGTTTGTTGTCGAGATATTTGTTACTCTAAGGGATGGTAGCCTTGCCATTATGGAACGTAGTCTTTTATCGAGATTTTTGTTATTCCAATGGATGGTAGCGTTGTCAGTATAGAAGGTAGTATATTATCGATATTTTTGTTAATACAATGGATTGTAGCGTTGTCGTTATGGAAGATAGTTTGTTATCGATATCTTTGTTACTCTAATGGATGGTAGCCTAATCATTATGGAAGGTAGTTTGTGTACGAGATTTTATTTACTCCAATGGATGGCAGCCTTGTCATTATGGAAGGTAGTCTGCTGTCAAGATTTTTTTTACTACAATGGATTGTAGCCTTGTCGTTATGGAAGGTAGTTTGTTGTCGATATCTTTGTTAGTCCAATGGATGGTAGCCTAGTCATTATGGAAGGTAGTTTGTGAACGAGATTTTAGTTACTTTAATGGATGGTAGCCTTGTCATTATGGAAGGTAGTCTGTTGTCGAGATTTTTTATACTCCAATAGATTGTAGCCTTGAAATAATGGAAGGTAGTCTCTTGTTGATATTTTTGTTATTCCAATGGATGGTAGCCTTGTCATTATGGAAGGTAGTCTGTTTTCGTGATTTTTGTTACTCCAATGGAATGGTAGCCTTGTCATTATTGAAGGTAGTATGTTGTCGATATCTTTGTTTTTCCAATGGATGGTACCCTTGTCATTATGGAAGGTAGTCTATTGTCGAGATTTTTGTTACTCTAAGGGATGGTAGCCTTGTCCATATGGAAGGTAGTCTGTTGTCGAGATTTTTGTTATTCCAATGGATGGTAGCCTTGTCATTAAAGAAGGTAGTATATTGTCGAGATTTTTGTCACTACAATGGATGGTTGCATTGTCATTATGTAAGGTAGTCTGTTGTCGAGATTTTTGATACTAGAATGGATTGTAGCCTTGTCGTTATGGGAGGTAGTTTGTTGTCTATATTTTTGTTACTCCAATGGATGGTAGCCTAGTCATTATGGAAGGTAGTTTGTGTACGAGATTTTAGTTACTTTAATGGATGGTAGCCTTGTCATTACGGAAGGTAGTCTGTTGTCAAGATTTTTTATACTCCAATAAATTGTAGCCTTGTAATTATGGAAGGTAGTCTCTTGTTGAGATTTTGGTTACTCCAATGATGGTACCCTTGTCATTATGGAAGGTAGTCTATTGCCGTATTTTTGTTACTCCGTTGCATGGTAGCCTTGTCATTATGGAAGGTAGTGTGTTGTCGATATTTTTGTTATTCCAATGGATGGTAGCCTTGTCATTATGGAAGGTAGTCTATTGTCGAGATTTTTGTTACTCTAAGGGATGGTAGCCTTGTCCATATGGAAGGTATCTGTTGTCGAGATTTTTGTTATTCCAATGGATGGTAGCGTTGTAATTAAAGAAGGTAGTATATTGTCGAGATTTTTGTCACTACAATGGATGGTAGCCTTGTCATTATGTAAGGTAGTCTGTTGTCGAGATTTTTGTTACTAGAATGGATTGTAGCCTTGTCGTTATGGGAGGTAGTTTGTTGTCTATATCTTTGTTACTCAAATGGATGGTAGCCTAGTCATTATGGAAGGTAGTTTGTGTATGAGATCTTAGTTACTTTAATGGATGGTAGCCTTGTCATTATGGAAGGTAGTCTGTTGTCGAGATTTTTTATACTCCAATAAATTGTAGCCTTGTAATTATGGAAGGTAGTCTCTTGTTGATATTTTGGTTACTCCAATGATGGTACCCTTGTCATTATGGAAGGTAGTCTATTACCGATATTTTTTTTACGCCGTTGCATGGTAGCCTAGTCATTATGGAAGGTAGTGTGTTGTCGATATTTTTGTTATTCCATTGGATGGTAGCCTTGTCATTATGGAAGGTAGTCTATTGCCGAGATTTTTGTTACTCCATCGCATGGTAGCCTTGTCATTATGGAAGGTAGTGTGTTATCGATATTTTTGTTATTCCAATGGATGGTAGCCTTGTCATTATGGAAGGTGGTCTGTTGTCGAGATATTTGTTACTCTAAGGGATGGTAGCCTTGCCATTATGGAACATAGTCTGTTGTCGAGATTTTTGTTATTCCAATGGATGATAGCGTTGTCATTATAGAAGGTAGTATATTATCGATATTTTTGTCACTACAATGGATGGTAGCCTTGTCATTAGGGAAGGTAGTCTGTTGTCGAGATTTTTGTTACTACAATGAATTGTAGCGTTGTCGTTATGGAAGATAGTTTGTTGTCAATATCTTTGTTACTCCAATGGATGCTAGCCTAGTCATTATGGAAGGTAGTTTGTGTACGAGATTTTATTTACTCCAATGGAGGGCAGCCTTAACATTATGGAAGGTAGTCTGTTGTCAAGATTTTTGTTACTATAATAGATTGTAGACTTGTCGTTATGGAAGGTAGTTTGTTATCGATATCTTTGTTAGTCCAATGGATGGTAGCCTAGTCATTATGGATGGTAGTTTGTGTACGAGATTTTAGTTACTTTAATGGATGGTAGCCTTGTCATTACGGAAGGTAGTCTGTTGTCAAGATTTTTTATACTCCAATAAATTGTAGCCTTGTAATTATGGAAGGTAGTCTCTTGTTGATACTTCGATTACTCCAATGATGGTACCCTTGTCATTATGGAAGGTAGTCTATTGCCGATATTTTTGTTACTCCGTTGCATGGTAGCCTTGTCATTATGGAAGGTAGTGTGTTGTCGATTTTTTTGTTATTCCAATGGATGGTAGCCTTGTCATTATGGAAGGTAGTTTATTGTCGAGATTTTTGTTACTCTAAGGGATGGTAGCCTTGTCCATATGGAAGGTAGTCTGTTGTCGAGATTTTTGTTATTCCAATGGATGATAGCGTTGTCATTAAAGAAGGTAGTATATTGTCGAGATTTTTGTCACTACAATGGATGGTAGCCTTGTCATTATGTAAGGTAGTCTGTTGTTGAGATTATTGTTACTAGAATGGATTGTAGCCTTGTCGTTATTGGAGGTAGTTTGTTGTCTATATCTTTGTTACTCCAATGGATGGTAGCCTAGTCATTATGGAAGGTAGTTTGTGTGCGAGATTTTAGTTACTTTAATGGATGGTAGCCTTGTCATTATGGAAGGTAGTCTGTAGTCGAGATTTTTTATACTCCAATAAATTGTAGCCTTGTAATTATGGAAGGTAGTCTCTTGTTGATATTTTGGTTACTCCAATGATGGTACCCTTGTCATCATGGAAGGTAGTCTATTACCGATATTTTTGTTACGCCGTTGCATGGTAGCCTTGTCATTATGGAAGGTAGTGTGTTGTCGATATTTTTGTTATTCCAATGGATGGTAGCCTTGTCATTATGGAAGGTAGTCTATTGCCGAGATTTTTGTTACTCCATCGCCTGGTAGCCTTGTCATTATGGAAGGTAGTGTGTTATCGATATTTTTGTTATTCCAATGGATGGTAGCCTTGTCATTATGGAAGGTGGTCTGTTGTCAATATATTTGTTACTCTAAGGGATGGTAGCCTTGCCATTTTGGAACATAGTCTGTTGTCGAGATTTTTGTTATTCCAATGGATGGTAGCGTTGTCATTATAGAAGGTAGTATATTATCGATATTTTTGTCACTACAATGGATGGTAGCCTTGTTATTAGGGAAGGTTGTCTGTTGTCGAGATTTTTGTTACTACAATGAATTGTAGCGTTGTCGTTATGGAAGATAGTTTGTTGTCAATATCTTTGTTACTCCAATGGATGCTAGCCTAGTCATTATGGAAGGTAGTTTGTGTACGAGATTTTAATTACTCCAATGGATGGCAGCCTTATCATTATGGAAGGTAGTCTGTTGTCAAGATTTTTGTTACTACAATGGATTGTAGCCTTGTCGTTATGGAAGGTAGTTTGTTATCGATATCTTTGTTAGTCCAATGGATGGTAGCCTAGTCATTATGGAAGGTAGTTTGCGTACGAGATTTTAGTTACTTTAATGGATGGTAGCCTTGTCATTACGGAAGGTAGTCTGTTGTCAAGATTTTTTATACTCCAATAAATTGTAACCTTGTAATTATGGAAGGTAGTCTCTTGTTGATATTTTGGTTACTCCAATGATGGTACCCTTGTCATTATGGAAGGTAGTCTATTGCCGATATTTTTGTTACTCCGTTGCATGGTAGCCTTGTCATTATGGAAGGTAGTGTGTTGTCGATATTTTTGTTATTCCAATGGATGGTAGCCTTGTCATTATGGAAGGTAGTCTATTGTCGAGATTTTTGTTACTCTAAGGGATGGTAGCCTTGTCCATATGGAAGGTAGTATGTTGTCGAGATTTTTGTTATTCCAATGGATGGTAGCGTTGTCATTAAAGAAGGTAGTATATTGTCGAGATTTTTGTCACTACAATGGATGGTAGCCTTGTCATTATGTAAGGTAGTCTGTTGTCGAGATTTTTGTTACTAGAATGGATTGTAGCCTTGTCGTTATGGGAGGTAGTTTATTGTCTATATCATTGTTACTCCAATGGATGGTAGCCTAGTCATTATGGAAGGTAGTTTGTGTACGAGATTTTAGTTACTTTAATGGATGGTAGCCTTGTCATTATGGAAGGTAGTCTGTTGTCGAGATTTTTTATACTCCAATAAATTGTAGCCTTGTAATTATGGAAGGTAGTCTGTTGTTGATATTTTGGTTACTCCATTGATGGTACCCTTGTCATTATGGAAGGTAGTCTATTACCGATATTTTTGTTACGCCGTTGCATGGTAGCCTTGTCATTATCGAAGGTAGTGTGTTGTCGATATTTTTGTTATTCCAATGGATGGTAGCTTTGTCATTATGGAAGGTAGTCTATTGTCGAGATTTTTGTTACTCTAAGGGATGGTAGCCTTGTCCATATGGAAGGTTGTCTGTTGTCGAGATTTTTGTTATTCCAATGGATGGTAGCGTTGTCATTAAAGAAGGTAGTATATTGTCGAGATTTTTGTCACTACAATGGATGGTAGCCTTGTCATTATGTAAGGTAGTCTGTTGTCGAGATTTTTGTTACTAGAATGGATTGTAGCCTTGTCGTTATGGGAGGTAGTTTGTTGTCTATATCTTTGTTACTCCAATGGATGGTAGCCTAGTCATTATGGAAGGTAGTTTGTGTACGAGATTTTTGTTACTTTAATGGATGGTAGCCTTGTCATTATGGAAGGTAGTCTGTAGTCGAGATTTTTTATACTCCAATAAATTGTAGCCTTGTAATTATGGAAGGTAGTCTCTTGTTGATATTTTGGTTACTCCAATGATGGTACCCTTGTCATTATGGAAGGTAGTCTATTACCGATATTTTTGTTACGCCGTTGCATGGTAGCCTAGTCATTATGGAAGGTAGTGTGTTGTCGATATTTTTGTTATTCCATTGGATGGTAGCCTTGTCATTATGGAAGGTAGTCTATTGCCGAGATTTTTGTTACTCCATCGCATGGTAGCCTTGTCATTATGGAAGGTAGTGTGTTATCGATATTTTTGTTATTCCAATGGATGGTAGCCTTGTCATTATGGAAGGTGGTCTGTTGTCGAGATATTTGTTACTCTAAGGGATGGTAGCCTTGCCATTTTGGAACATAGTCTGTTGTCGAGATTTTTGTTATTCCAATGGATGGTAGCGTTGTCATTATAGAAGGTAGTATATTATCGATATTTTTGTCACTACAATGGATGGTAGCCTTGTCATTAGGGAAGGTTGTCTGTTGTCGAGATTTTTGTTACTACAATGAATTGTAGCGTTGTCGTTATGGAAGATAGTTTGTTGTCAATATCTTTGTTACTCCAATGGATGCTAGCCTAGTCATTATGGAAGGTAGTTTGTGTACGAGATTTTAATTACTCCAATGGATGGCAGCCTTAACATTATGGAAGGTAGTCTGTTGTCAAGATTTTTATTACTACAATGGATTGTAGCCTTGTCGTTATGGAAGGTAGTTTGTTATCGATATCTTTGTTAGTCCAATGGATGGTAGCCTAGTCATTATGGATGGTAGTTTGTGTACGAGATTTTAGTTACTTTAATGGATGGTAGCCTTGTCATTACGGAAGGTAGTCTGTTGTCAAGATTTTTTATACTCCAATAAATTGTAGCCTTGTAATTATGGAAGGTAGTCTCTTGTTGATACTTCGATTACTCCAATGATGGTACCCTTGTCATTATGGAAGGTAGTCTATTGCCGATATTTTTGTTACTCCGTTGCATGGTAGCCTTGTCATTATGGAAGGTAGTGTGTTGTCGATATTTTTGTTATTCCAATGGATGGTAGCCTTGTCATTATGGAAGGTAGTTTATTGTCGAGATTTTTGTTACTCTAAGGGATGGTAGCCTTGTCCATATGGAAGGTAGTCTGTTGTCGAGATTTTTGTTATTCCAATGGATGATAGCGTTGTGATTAAAGAAGGTAGTATATTGTCGAGATTTTTGTCACTACAATGGATGGTAGCCTTGTCATTATGTAAGGTAGTCTGTTGTTGAGATTATTGTTACTAGAATGGATTGTAGCCTTGTCGTTATTGGAGGTAGTTTGTTGTCTATATCTTTGTTACTCCAATGGATGGTAGCCTAGTCATTATGGAAGGTAGTTTGTGTGCGAGATTTTAGTTACTTTAATGGATGGTAGCCTTGTCATTATGGAAGGTAGTCTGTAGTCGAGATTTTTTATACTCCAATAAATTGTAGCCTTGTAATTATGGAAGGTAGTCTCTTGTTGATATTTTGGTTACTCCAATGATGGTACCCTTGTCATCATGGAAGGTAGTCTATTACCGATATTTTTGTTACGCCGTTGCATGGTAGCCTTGTCATTATGGAAGGTAGTGTGTTGTCGATATTTTTGTTATTCCAATGGATGGTAGCCTTGTCATTATGGAAGGTAGTCTATTGCCGAGATTTTTGTTACTCCATCGCCTGGTAGCCAGTGTCATTATGGAAGGTAGTGTGTTATCGATATTTTTGTTATTCCAATGGATGGTAGCCTTGTCATTATGGAAGGTGGTCTGTTGTCAATATATTTGTTACTCTAAGGGATGGTAGCCTTGCCATTTTGGAACATAGTCTGTTGTCGAGATTTTTGTTATTCCAATGGATGGTAGCGTTGTCATTATAGAAGGTAGTATATTATCGATATTTTTGTCACTACAATGGATGGTAGCCTTGTTATTAGGGAAGGTTGTCTGTTGTCGAGATTTTTGTTACTACAATGAATTGTAGCGTTGTCGTTATGGAAGATAGTTTGTTGTCAATATCTTTGTTACTCCAATGGATGCTAGCCTAGTCATTATGGAAGGTAGTTTGTGTACGAGATTTTAATTACTCCAATGGATGGCAGCCTTATCATTATGGAAGGTAGTCTGTTGTCAAGATTTTTGTTACTACAATGGATTGTAGCCTTGTTGTTATGGAAGGTAGTTTGTTATCGATATCTTTGTTAGTCCAATGGATGGTAGCCTAGTCATTATGGAAGGTAGTTTGTGTACGAGATTTTAGTTACTTTAATGGATGGTAGCCTTGTCATTACGGAAGGTAGTCTGTTGTCAAGATTTTTTATACTCCAATAAATTGTAGCCTTGTAATTATGGAAGGTAGTCTCTTGTTGATATTTTGGTTACTCCAATGATGGTACCCTTGTCATTATGGAAGGTAGTCTATTGCCGATATTTTTGTTACTCCGTTGCATGGTAGCCTTGTCATTATGGAAGGTAGTGTGTTGTCGATATTTTTGTTATTCCAATGGATGGTAGCCTTGTCATTATGGAAGGTAGTCTATTGTCGAGATTTTTGTTACTCTAAGGGATGGTAGCCTTGTCCATATGGAAGGTAGTATGTTGTCGAGATTTTTGTTATTCCAATGGATGGTAGCGTTGTCATTAAAGAAGGTAGTATATTGTCGAGATTTTTGTCACTACAATGGATGGTAGCCTTGTCATTATGTAAGGTAGTCTGTTGTCGAGATTTTTGTTACTAGAATGGATTGTAGCCTTGTCGTTATGGGAGGTAGTTTATTGTCTATATCATTGTTACTCCAATGGATGGTAGCCTAGTCATTATGGAAGGTAGTTTGTGTACGAGATTTTAGTTACTTTAATGGATGGTAGCCTTGTCATTATGGAAGGTAGTCTGTTGTCGAGATTTTTTATACTCCAATAAATTGTAGCCTTGTAATTATGGAAGGTAGTCTGTTGTTGATATTTTGGTTACTCCATTGATGGTACCCTTGTCATTATGGAAGGTAGTCTATTACCGATATTTTTGTTACGCCGTTGCATGGTAGCCTTGTCATTATCGAAGGTAGTGTGTTGTCGATATTTTTGTTATTCCAATGGATGGTAGCTTTGTCATTATGGAAGGTAGTCTATTGTCGAGATTTTTGTTACTCTAAGGGATGGTAGCCTTGTCCATATGGAAGGTTGTCTGTTGTCGAGATTTTTTTTATTCCAATGGATGGTAGCGTTGTCATTAAAGAAGGTAGTATATTGTCGAGATTTTTGTCACTACAATGGATGGTAGCCTTGTCATTATGTAAGGTAGTCTGTTGTCGAGATTTTTGTTACTAGAATGGATTGTAGCCTTGTCGTTATGGGAGGTAGTTTGTTGTCTATATCTTTGTTACTCCAATGGATGGTAGCCTAGTCATTATGGAAGGTAGTTTGTGTACGAGATTTTTGTTACTTTAATGGATGGTAGCCTTGTCATTATGGAAGGTAGTCTGTAGTCGAGATTTTTTATACTCCAATAAATTGTAGCCTTGTAATTATGGAAGGTAGTCTCTTGTTGATATTTTGGTTACTCCAATGATGGTACCCTTGTCATTATGGAAGGTAGTCTATTACCGATATTTTTGTTACGCCGTTGCATGGTAGCCTAGTCATTATGGAAGGTAGTGTGTTGTCGATATTTTTGTTATTCCATTGGATGGTAGCCTTGTCATTATGGAAGGTAGTCTATTGCCGAGATTTTTGTTACTCCATCGCATGGTAGCCTTGTCATTATGGAAGGTAGTGTGTTATCGATATTTTTGTTATTCCAATGGATGGTAGCCTTGTCATTATGGAAGGTGGTCTGTTGTCGAGATATTTATTACTCTAAGGGATGGTAGCCTTGCCATTTTGGAACATAGTCTGTTGTCGAGATTTTTGTTATTCCAATGGATGGTAGCGTTGTCATTATAGAAGGTAGTATATTATCGATATTTTTGTCACTACAATGGATGGTAGCCTTGTCATTAGGGAAGGTTGTCTGTTGTCGAGATTTTTGTTACTACAATGAATTGTAGCGTTGTCGTTATGGAAGATAGTTTGTTGTCAATATCTTTGTTACTCCAATGGATGCTAGCCTAGTCATTATGGAAGGTAGTTTGTGTACGAGATTTTAATTACTCCAATGGATGGCAGCCTTAACATTATGGAAGGTAGTCTGTTGTCAAGATTTTTATTACTACAATGGATTGTAGCCTTGTCGTTATGGAAGGTAGTTTGTTATCGATATCTTTGTTAGTCCAATGGATGGTAGCCTAGTCATTATGGATGGTAGTTTGTGTACGAGATTTTAGTTACTTTAATGGATGGTAGCCTTGTCATTACGGAAGGTAGTCTGTTGTCAAGATTTTTTATACTCCAATAAATTGTAGCCTTGTAATTATGGAAGGTAGTCTCTTGTTGATACTTCGATTACTCCAATGATGGTACCCTTGTCATTATGGAAGGTAGTCTATTGCCGATATTTTTGTTACTCCGTTGCATGGTAGCCTTGTCATTATGGAAGGTAGTGTGTTGTCGATATTTTTGTTATTCCAATGGATGGTAGCCTTGTCATTATGGAAGGTAGTTTATTGTCGAGATTTTTGTTACTCTAAGGGATGGTAGCCTTGTCCATATGGAAGGTAGTCTGTTGTCGAGATTTTTGTTATTCCAATGGATGATAGCGTTGTCATTAAAGAAGGTAGTATATTGTCGAGATTTTTGTCACTACAATGGATGGTAGCCTTGTCATTATGTAAGGTAGTCTGTTGTTGAGATTATTGTTACTAGAATGGATTGTAGCATTGTCGTTATTGGAGGTAGTTTGTTGTCTATATCTTTGTTACTCCAATGGATGGTAGCCTAGTCATTATGGAAGGTAGTTTGTGTGCGAGATTTTAGTTACTTTAATGGATGGAAGCCTTGTCATTATGGAAGGTAGTCTGTAGTCGAGATTTTTTATACTCCAATAAATTGTAGCCTTGTAATTATGGAAGGTAGTCTCTTGTTGATATTTTGGTTACTCCAATGATGGTACCCTTGTCATCATGGAAGGTAGTCTATTACCGATATTTTTGTTACGCCGTTGCATGGTAGCCTTGTCATTATGGAAGGTAGTGTGTTGTCGATATTTTTGTTATTCCAATGGATGGTAGCCTTGTCATTATGGAAGGTAGTCTATTGCCGAGATTTTTGTTACTCCATCGCCTGGTAGCCTTGTCATTATGGAAGGTAGTGTGTTATCGATATTTTTGTTATTCCAATGGATGGTAGCCTTGTCATTATGGAAGGTGGTCTGTTGTCAATATATTTGTTACTCTAAGGGATGGTAGCCTTGCCATTTTGGAACATAGTCTGTTGTCGAGATTTTTGTTATTCCAATGGATGGTAGCGTTGTCATTATAGAAGGTAGTATATTATCGATATTTTTGTCACTACAATGGATGGTAGCCTTGTTATTAGGGAAGGTTGTCTGTTGTCGAGATTTTTGTTACTACAATGAATTGTAGCGTTGTCGTTATGGAAGATAGTTTGTTGTCAATATCTTTGTTACTCCAATGGATGCTAGCCTAGTCATTATGGAAGGTAGTTTGTGTACGAGATTTTAATTACTCCAATGGATGGCAGCCTTATCATTATGGAAGGTAGTCTGTTGTCAAGATTTTTGTTACTACAATGGATTGTAGCCTTGTTGTTATGGAAGGTAGTTTGTTATCGATATCTTTGTTAGTCCAATGGATGGTAGCCTAGTCATTATGGAAGGTAGTTTGTGTACGAGATTTTAGTTACTTTAATGGATGGTAGCCTTGTCATTACGGAAGGTAGTCTGTTGTCAAGATTTTTTATACTCCAATAAATTGTAGCCTTGTAATTATGGAAGGTAGTCTCTTGTTGATATTTTGGTTACTCCAATGATGGTACCCTTGTCATTATGGAAGGTAGTCTATTGCCGATATTTTTGTTACTCCGTTGCATGGTAGCCTTGTCATTATGGAAGGTAGTGTGTTGTCGATATTTTTGTTATTCCAATGGATGGTAGCCTTGTCATTATGGAAGGTAGTCTATTGTCGAGATTTTTGTTACTCTAAGGGATGGTAGCCTTGTCCATATGGAAGGTAGTATGTTGTCGAGATTTTTGTTATTCCAATGGATGGTAGCGTTGTCATTAAAGAAGGTAGTATATTGTCGAGATTTTTGTCACTACAATGGATGGTAGCCTTGTCATTATGTAAGGTAGTCTGTTGTCGAGATTTTTGTTACTAGAATGGATTGTAGCCTTGTCGTTATGGGAGGTAGTTTATTGTCTATATCATTGTTACTCCAATGGATGGTAGCCTAGTCATTATGGAAGGTAGTTTGTGTACGAGATTTTAGTTACTTTAATGGATGGTAGCCTTGTCATTATGGAAGGTAGTCTGTTGTCGAGATTTTTTATACTCCAATAAATTGTAGCCTTGTAATTATGGAAGGTAGTCTGTTGTTGATATTTTGGTTACTCCATTGATGGTACCCTTGTCATTATGGAAGGTAGTCTATTACCGATATTTTTGTTACGCCGTTGCATGGTAGCCTTGTCATTATCGAAGGTAGTGTGTTGTCGATATTTTTGTTATTCCAATGGATGGTAGCTTTGTCATTATGGAAGGTAGTCTATTGTCGAGATTTTTGTTACTCTAAGGGATGGTAGCCTTGTCCATATGGAAGGTTGTCTGTGTCGAGATTTTTGTTATTCCAATGGATGGTAGCGTTGTCATTAAAGAAGGTAGTATATTGTCGAGATTTTTGTCACTACAATGGATGGTAGCCTTGTCATTATGTAAGGTAGTCTGTTGTCGAGATTTTTGTTACTAGAATGGATTGTAGCCTTGTCGTTATGGGAGGTAGTTTGTTGTCTATGTCTTTGTTACTCCAATGGATGGTAGCCTAGTCATTATGGAAGGTAGTTTGTGTACGAGATTTTTGTTACTTTAATGGATGGTAGCCTTGTCATTATGGAAGGTAGTCTGTTGTCGAGATTTTTTATACTCCAATAAATTGTAGCCTTGTAATTATGGAAGGTAGTCTCTTGTTGATATTTTGGTTACTCCAATGATGGTACCCTTGTCATTATGGAAGGTAGTCTATTACCGATATTTTTGTTACGCCGTTCCATGGTAGCCTTGTCATTATGGAAGGTAGTGTGTTGTCGATATTTTTGTTATTCCAATGGATGGTAGCCTTGTCATTATGGAAGGTAGTCTATTGCCGAGATTTTTGTTACTCCATCGCATGGTAGCCTTGTCATTATGGAAGGTAGTGTGTTATCGATATTTTTGTTATTCCAATGGATGGTAGCCTTGTCATTATGGAAGCTGGTCTGTTGTCGAGATATTTGTTACTCTAAGGGATGGTAGCCTTGCCATTATGGAACATAGTCTGTTGTCGAGATTTTTGTTATTCCAATGGATGGTAGCGTTGTCATTATAGAAGGTTGTATATTATCGATATTTTTGTCACTACAATGGATGGTAGCCTTGTCATTAGGGAAGGTAGTCTGTTGTTGAGATTTTTATTACTATAATGAATTGTAGCGTTGTCGTTATGGAAGATAGTTTGTTGTCAATATCTTTGTTACTCCAATGGATGCTAGCCTAGTCATTATGGAAGGTAGTTTGTATACGAGATTTTATTTACTCCAATGGATGGTAGCCTTATCATTATGGAACGTAGTCTGTTGTCAAGATTTTTGTTACTACAATGGATTGTAGCCTTGTCGTTATGGAAGGTAGTTTGTTATCGATATCTTTGTTAGTCCAATGGATGGTAGCCTAGTCATTATGGAAGGTAGTTTGTGTACGAGATTTTAGTTACTTTAATGGATGGTAGCCTTGTCATTATGGAAGGTAGTCTGTTGTCGAGATTTTTTATACTCCAATAGATTGTAGCCTTGTAATTATGGAAGGTAGTCTCTTGTTTATATTTTGGTTACTCCAATGATGGTACCCTTGTCATTATGGAAGATACTCTATTGCCGAGATTTTTGTTCCTCCATTGCATGGTAGCCTTGTCATTATGGAAGGTAGTGTGTTATCGATATTTTTGTTATTCCAATGGATGGTAGCCTTGTCATTATGGAAGGTGGTCTGTTGTCGAGATATTTGTTACTCTAAGGGATGGTAGCCTTGCCATTATGGAACATAGTCTGTTGTCGAGATTTTTGTTATTCCAATGGATGGTAGCGTTGTCATTATAGAAGGTAGTATATTATCGATATTTTTGTCACTACAATGGATGGTAGCCTTGTCATTAGGGAAGGTTGTCTGTTGTCGAGATTTTTGTTACTACAATGAATTGTAGCGTTGTCGTTATGGAAGATAGTTTGTTGTCAATATCTTTGTTACTCCAATGGATGCTAGCCTAGTCATTATGGAAGGTAGTTTGTGTACGAGATTTTATTTACTCCAATGGATGGCAGCCTTATCATTATGGAAGGTAGTCAGTTGTCAAGATTTTTGTTACTACAATGGATTGTAGCCTTGTCGTTATGGAAGGTAGTTGGTTATCGATATCTTTGTTAGTCACATGGATGGTAGCCTAGTCATTATGGAAGGTAGTTTGTGTACGAGATTTTAGTTACTTTAATGGATGGTAGCCTTGTCATTACGGAAGGTAGTCTGTTGTCAAGATTTTTTATACTCCAATAAATTGTAGCCTTGTAATTATGGAAGGTCGTCTCTTGTTGATATTTTGGTTACTCCAATGATGGTACCCTTGTCATTATGGAAGGTAGTCTATTGCCGATATTTTTGTTACTCCGTTGCATGGTAGCCTTGTCATTATGGAAGGTAGTGTATTGTCGATATTTTTGTTATTCCAATGGATGGTAGCCTTGTCATTATGGAAGGTAGTCTCTTGTCGAGATTTTTGTTACTCTAAGGGATGGTAGCCTTGTCCATATGGAAGGTAGTCTGTTGTCGAGATATTTGTTATTCCAATGGATGGTAGCGTTGTCATTAAAGAAGGTAGTATATTGTCGAGATTTTTGTCACTACAATGGATGGTAGCCTTCTCATTATGTAAGGTAGTCTGTTGTCGAGATTTTTGTTACTAGAATGGATTGTAGCCTTGTCGTTATGGGAGGTAGTTTGTTGTCTATATCTTTGTTACTCCAATGGATGGTAGCCTAGTCATTATGGAAGGTAGTTTGTGTACGAGATTTTAGTTACTTTAATGGATGGTAGCCTTGTCATTATGGAAGGTAGTCTGTTGTCGAGATTTTTTATACTCCAATAAATTGTAGCCTTGTAATTATGGAAGGTAGTCTCTTGTTGATATTTTGGTTACTCCAATGATGGTACCCTTGTCATTATGGAAGGTAGTCTATTACCGATATTTTTGTTACGCCGTTCCATGGTAGCCTTGTCATTATGGAAGGTAGTGTGTTGTCGATATTTTTGTTATTCCAATGGATGGTAGCCTTGTCATTATGGAAGGTAGTCTATTGCCGAGATTTTTGTTACTCCATCGCATGGTAGCCTTGTCATTATGGAAGGTAGTGTGTTATCGATATTTTTGTTATTCCAATGGATGGTAGCCTTGTCATTATGGAAGCTGGTCTGTTGTCGAGATATTTGTTACTCTAAGGGATGGTAGCCTTGCCATTATGGAACATAGTCTGTTGTCGAGATTTTTGTTATTCCAATGGATGGTAGCGTTGTCATTATAGAAGGTTGTATATTATCGATATTTTTGTCACTACAATGGATGGTAGCCTTGTCATTAGGGAAGGTAGTCTGTTGTTGAGATTTTTATTACTATAATGAATTGTAGCGTTGTCGTTATGGAAGATAGTTTGTTGTCAATATCTTTGTTACTCCAATGGATGCTAGCCTAGTCATTATGGAAGGTAGTTTGTATACGAGATTTTATTTACTCCAATGGATGGTAGCCTTATCATTATGGAACGTAGTCTGTTGTCAAGATTTTTGTTACTACAATGGATTGTAGCCTTGTCGTTATGGAAGGTAGTTTGTTATCGATATCTTTGTTAGTCCAATGGATGGTAGCCTAGTCATTATGGAAGGTAGTTTGTGTACGAGATTTTAGTTACTTTAATGGATGGTAGCCTTGTCATTATGGAAGGTAGTCTGTTGTCGAGATTTTTTATACTCCAATAGATTGTAGCCTTGTAATTATGGAAGGTAGTCTCTTGTTTATATTTTGGTTACTCCAATGATGGTACCCTTGTCATTATGGAAGATACTCTATTGCCGAGATTTTTGTTCCTCCATTGCATGGTAGCCTTGTCATTATGGAAGGTAGTGTGTTATCGATATTTTTGTTATTCCAATGGATGGTAGCCTTGTCATTATGGAAGGTGGTCTGTTGTCGAGATATTTGTTACTCTAAGGGATGGTAGCCTTGCCATTATGGAACATAGTCTGTTGTCGAGATTTTTGTTATTCCAATGGATGGTAGCGTTGTCATTATAGAAGGTAGTATATTATCGATATTTTTGTCACTACAATGGATGGTAGCCTTGTCATTAGGGAAGGTTGTCTGTTGTCGAGATTTTTGTTACTACAATGAATTGTAGCGTTGTCGTTATGGAAGATAGTTTGTTGTCAATATCTTTTTTACTCCAATGGATGCTAGCCTAGTCATTATGGAAGGTAGTTTGTGTACGAGATTTTATTTACTCCAATGGATGGCAGCCTTATCATTATGGAAGGTAGTCAGTTGTCAAGATTTTTGTTACTACAATGGATTGTAGCCTTGTCGTTATGGAAGGTAGTTGGTTATCGATATCTTTGTTAGTCACATGGATGGTAGCCTAGTCATTATGGAAGGTAGTTTGTGTACGAGATTTTAGTTACTTTAATGGATGGTAGCCTTGTCATTACGGAAGGTAGTCTGTTGTCAAGATTTTTTATACTCCAATAAATTGTAGCCTTGTAATTATGGAAGGTCGTCTCTTGTTGATATTTTGGTTACTCCAATGATGGTACCCTTGTCATTATGGAAGGTAGTCTATTGCCGATATTTTTGTTACTCCGTTGCATGGTAGCCTTGTCATTATGGAAGGTAGTGTATTGTCGATATTTTTGTTATTCCAATGGATGGTAGCCTTGTCATTATGGAAGGTAGTCTCTTGTCGAGATTTTTGTTACTCTAAGGGATGGTAGCCTTGTCCATATGGAAGGTAGTCTGTTGTCGAGATATTTGTTATTCCAATGGATGGTAGCGTTGTCATTAAAGAAGGTAGTATATTGTCGAGATTTTTGTCACTACAATGGATGGTAGCCTTCTCATTATGTAAGGTAGTCTGTTGTCGAGATTTTTGTTACTAGAATGGATTGTAGCCTTGTCGTTATGGGAGGTAGTTTGTTGTCTATATCTTTGTTACTCCAATGGATGGTAGCCTAGTCATTATGGAAGGTAGTTTGTGTACGAGATTTTAGTTACTTTAATGGATGGTAGCCTTGTCATTATGGAAGGTAGTCTGTTGTCGAGATTTTTTATACTCCAATAAATTGTAGCCTTGTAATTATGGAAGGTAGTCTCTTGTTGATATTTTGGTTACTCCAATGATGGTACCCTTGTCATTATGGAAGGTAGTCTATTACCGATATTTTTGTTACGCCGTTGCATGGTAGCCTTGTCATTATGGAAGGTAGTGTGTTGTCGATATTTTTGTTATTCCAATGGATGGTAGCCTTGTCATTATGGAAGGTAGTCTATTGTCGAGATTTTTGTTACTCTAAGGGATGGTAGCCTTGTCCATATGGAAGGTAGTCTGTTGTCGAGATTTTTGTTATTCCAATGGATGGTAGCGTTGTCATCAAAGAAGGTAGTATATTGTCGATTTTTTTGTCACTACAATGGATGGTAGCCTTGTCATTATGTAAGGTAGTCTGTTGTCGAGATTTTTGTTACTAGAATGGATTGTAGCCTTGTCGTTATGGGAGGTAGTTTGTTCTCTATATCTTTGTTACTCCAATGGATGGTAGCCTAGTCATTATGGAAGGTAGTTTGTGTACGAGATTTTAGTTTTTTTAAAGGATGGTAGCCTTGTCATTATGGAAGGTAGTCTGTTGTCGAGATTTTTTATACTCCAATAAATTGTAGCCTTGTAATTATGGAAGGTAGTCTCTTGTTGATATTTTGGTTACTCCAATGATGGTACCCTTGTCATTATGGAAGGTAGTCTATTACCGATATTTTTGTTACGCCGTTCCATGGTAGCCTTGTCATTATGGAAGGTAGTGTGTTGTCGATATTTTTGTTATTCCAATGGATGGTAGCCTTGTCATTATGGAAGGTAGTCTATTGCCGATATTTTTGTTACTCCATCGCATGGTAGCCTTGTCATTATGGAAGGTAGTGTGTTATCGATATTTTTGTTATTCCAATGGATGGTAGCCTTGTCATTATGGAAGGTGGTCTGTTGTCGAGATATTTGTTACTCTAAGGGATGGTAGCCTTGCCATTATGGAACATATTCTGTTGTCGAGATTTTTGTTATTCCAATGGATGGTAGCGTTGTCATTATAGAAGGTAGTATATTATCGATATTTTTGTCACTACAATGGATGGTAGCCTTGTCATTAGGGAAGGTAGTCTGTTGTCGAGATTTTTGTTACTACAATGAATTGTAGCGTTGTCGTTATGGAAGATAGTTTGTTGTCAATATCTTTGTTACTCCAATGGATGCTAGCCTAGTCATTATGGAAGGTAGTTTGTGTACGAGATTTTATTTACTCCAATGGATGGCAGCCTTATCATTATGGAAGGTAGTCAGTTGTCAAGATTTTTGTTACTACAATGGATTGTAGACTTGTCGTTATGGAAGGTAGTTGGTTATCGATATCTTTGTTAGTCCAATGGATGGTAGCCTAGTCATTATGGAAGGTAGTTTGTGTACGAGATTTTAGTTACTTTAATGGATGGTAGCCTTGTCATTACGGAAGGTAGTCTGTTGTCAAGATTTTTTATACTCCAATAAATTGTAGCCTTGTAATTATGGAAGGTAGTCTCTTGTTGATATTTTGGTTACTTTAATGATGGTACCCTTGTCATTATGGAAGGTAGTCTATTGCCGATATTTTTGTTACTCCGTTGCATGGTAGCCTTGTCATTATGGAAGGTAGTGTGTTGTCGATATTTTTGTTATTCCAATGGATGGTAGCCTTGTCATTATGGAAGGTAGTCTCTTGTCGAGATTTTTGTTACTCTAAGGGATGGTAGCCTTGTCCATATGGAAGGTAGTCTGTTGTCGAGACTTTTGTTATTCCAATGGATGGTAGCGTTGTCATTAAAGAAGGTAGTATATTGTCGAGATTTTTGTCACTACAATGGATGGTAGCCTTCTCATTATGTAAGGTAGTCTGTTGTCGAGATTTTTGTTACTAGAATGGATTGTAGCCTTGTCGTTATGGGAGGTAGTTTGTTGTCTATATCTTTGTTACTCCAATGGATGGTAGCCTAGTCATTATGGAAGGTAGTTTGTGTACGAGATTTTAGTTACTTTAATGGATGGTAGCCTTGTCATTATGGAAGGTAGTCTGTTGTCGAGATTTTTTATACTCCAATAAATTGTAGCCTTGTAATTATGGAAGGTAGTCTCTTGTTGATATTTTGGTTACTCCAATGATGGTACCCTTGTCATTATGGAAGGTAGTCTATTGCCGATATTTTTGTTACTCCGTTGCATGGTAGCCTTGTCATTATGGAAGGTAGTGTGTTGTCGATATTTTTGTTATTCCAATGGATGGTAGCCTTGTCATTATGGAAGGTAGTCTCTTGTCGAGATTTTTGTTACTCTAAGGGATGGTAGCCTTGTCCATATGGAAGGTAGTCTGTTGTCGAGATTTTTGTTATTCCAATGGATGGTAGCGTTGTCATTAAAGAAGGTAGTATATTGTCGAGATTTTCGTCACTACAATGGATGGTAGCCTTCTCATTATGTAAGGTAGTCTGTTGTCGAGATTTTTGTTACTAGAATGGATTGTAGCCTTGTCGTTATGGGAGGTAGTTTGTTGTCTATATCTTTGTTACTCCAATGGATGGTAGCCTAGTCATTATGGAAGGTAGTTTGTGTACGAGATTTTAGTTACTTTAATGGATGGTAGCCTTGTCATTATGGAAGGTAGTCTGTTGTCGAGATTTTTTATACTCCAATAAATTGTAGCCTTGTAATTATGGAAGGTAGTCTCTTGTTGATATTTTGGTTACTCCAATGATGGTACCCTTGTCATTATGGAAGGTAGTCTATTGCCGATATTTTTGTTACTCCGTTGCATGGTAGCCTTGTCATTATGGAAGGTAGTGTGTTGTCGATATTTTTGTTATTCCAATGGATGGTAGCCTTGTCATTATGGAAGGTAGTCTCTTGTCGAGATTTTTGTTACTCTAAGGGATGGTAGCCTTGTCCATATGGAAGGTAGTCTGTTGTCGAGATTTTTGTTATTCCAATGGATGGTAGCGTTGTCATTAAAGAAGGTAGTATATTGTCGAGATTTTTGTCACTACAATGGATGGTAGCCTTCTCATTATGTAAGGTAGTCTGTTGTCGAGATTTTTGTTACTAGAATGGATTGTAGCCTTGTCGTTATGGGAGGTAGTTTGTTGTCTATATCTTTGTTACTCCAATGGATGGTAGCCTAGTCATTATGGAAGGTAGTTTGTGTACGAGATTTTAGTTACTTTAATGGATGGTAGCCTTGTCATTATGGAAGGTAGTCTGTTGTCGAGATTTTTTATACTCCAATAAATTGTAGCCTTGTAATTATGGAAGGTAGTCTCTTGTTGATATTTTGGTTACTCCAATGATGGTACCCTTGTCATTATGGAAGGTAGTCTATTGCCGATATTTTTGTTACTCCGTTGCATGGTAGCCTTGTCATTATGGAAGGTAGTGTGTTGTCGATATTTTTGTTATTCCAATGGATGGTAGCCTTGTCATTATGGAAGGTAGTCTCTTGTCGAGATTTTTGTTACTCTAAGGGATGGTAGCCTTGTCCATATGGAAGGTAGTCTGTTGTCGAGATTTTTGTTATTCCAATGGATGGTAGCGTTGTCATTAAAGAAGGTAGTATATTGTCGAGATTTTCGTCACTACAATGGATGGTAGCCTTCTCATTATGTAAGGTAGTCTGTTGTCGAGATTTTTGTTACTAGAATGGATTGTAGCCTTGTCGTTATGGGAGGTAGTTTGTTGTCTATATCTTTGTTACTCCAATGGATGGTAGCCTAGTCATTATGGAAGGTAGTTTGTGTACGAGATTTTAGTTACTTTAATGGATGGTAGCCTTGTCATTATGGAAGGTAGTCTGTTGTCGAGATTTTTTATACTCCAATAAATTGTAGCCTTGTAATTATGGAAGGTAGTCTCTTGTTGATATTTTGGTTACTCCAATGATGGTACCCTTGTCATTATGGAAGGTAGTCTATTGCCGATATTTTTGTTACTCCGTTGCATGGTAGCCTTGTCATTATGGAAGGTAGTGTGTTGTCGATATTTTTGTTATTCCAATGGATGGTAGCCTTGTCATTATGGAAGGTAGTCTCTTGTCGAGATTTTTGTTACTCTAAGGGATGGTAGCCTTGTCCATATGGAAGGTAGTCTGTTGTCGAGATTTTTGTTATTCCAATGGATGTTAGCATTGTCATTAAAGAAGGTAGTATATTGTCGAGATTTTTGTCACTACAATGGATGGTAGCCTTCTCATTATGTAAGGTAGTCTGTTGTCGAGATTTTTGTTACTAGAATGGATTGTAGCCTTGTCGTTATGGGAGGTAGTTTGTTGTCTATATCTTTGTTACTCCAATGGATGGTAGCCTAGTCATTATGGAAGGTAGTTTGTGTACGAGATTTTAGTTACTTTAATGGATGGTAGCCTTGTCATTATGGAAGGTAGTCTGTTGTCGAGATTTTTTATACTCCAATAAATTGTAGCCTTGTAATTATGGAAGGTAGTCTCTTGTTGATATTTTGGTTACTCCAATGATGGTACCCTTGTCATTATGGAAGGTAGTCTATTGCCGATATTTTTGTTACTCCGTTGCATGGTAGCCTTGTCATTATGGAAGGTAGTGTGTTGTCGATATTTTTGTTATTCCAATGGATGGTAGCCTTGTCATTATGGAAGGTAGTCTCTTGTCGAGATTTTTGTTACTCTAAGGGATGGTAGCCTTGTCCATATGGAAGGTAGTCTGTTGTCGAGATTTTTGTTATTCCAATGGATGGTAGCGTTGTCATTAAAGAAGGTAGTATATTGTCGAGATTTTTGTCACTACAATGGATGGTAGCCTTCTCATTATGTAAGGTAGTCTGTTGTCGAGATTTTTGTTACTAGAATGGATTGTAGCCTTGTCGTTATGGGAGGTAGTTTGTTGTCTATATCTTTGTTACTCCAATGGATGGTAGCCTAGTCATTATGGAAGGTAGTTTGTGTACGAGATTTTAGTTACTTTAATGGATGGTAGCCTTGTCATTATGGAAGGTAGTCTGTTGTCGAGATTTTTTATACTCCAATAAATTGTAGCCTTGTAATTATGGAAGGTAGTCTCTTGTTGATATTTTGGTTACTCCAATGATGGTACCCTTGTCATTATGGAAGGTAGTCTATTGCCGATATTTTTGTTACTCCGTTGCATGGTAGCCTTGTCATTATGGAAGGTAGTGTGTTGTCGATATTTTTGTTATTATAATGGATGGTAGCCTTGTCATTATGGAAGGTAGTCTCTTGTCGAGATTTTTGTTACTCTAAGGGATGGTAGCCTTGTCCATATGGAAGGTAGTCTGTTGTCGAGATTTTTGTTATTCCAATGGATGGTAGCGTTGTCATTAAAGAAGGTAGTATATTGTCGAGATTTTTGTCACTACAATGGATGGTAGCCTTCTCATTATGTAAGGTAGTCTGTTGTCGAGATTTTTGTTACTAGAATGGATTGTAGCCTTGTCGTTATGGGAGGTAGTTTGTTGTCTATATCTTTGTTACTCCAATGGATGGTAGCCTAGTCATTATGGAAGGTAGTTTGTGTACGAGATTTTAGTTACTTTAATGGATGGTAGCCTTGTCATTATGGAAGGTAGTCTGTTGTCGAGATTTTTTATACTCCAATAAATTGTAGCCTTGTAATTATGGAAGGTAGTCTCTTGTTGATATTTTGGTTACTCCAATGATGGTACCCTTGTCATTATGGAAGGTAGTCTATTACCGATATTTTTGTTACGCCGTTGCATGGTAGCCTTGTCATTATGGAAGGTAGTGTGTTGTCGATATTTTTGTTATTCCAATGGATGGTAGCCTTGTCATTATGGAAGGTAGTCTATAGTCGAGATTTTTGTTACTCTAAGGGATGGTAGCCTTGTCCATATGGAAGGTAGTCTGTTGTCGAGATTTTTGTTATTCCAATGGATGGTAGCGTTGTCATTAAAGAAGGTAGTATATTGTCGATTTTTTTGTCACTACAATGGATGGTAGCCTTGTCATTATGTAAGGTAGTCTGTTGTCGAGATTTTTGTTACTAGAATGGATTGTAGCCTTGTCGTTATGGGAGGTAGTTTGTTGTCTATATCTTTGTTACTCCAATGGATGGTAGCCTAGTCATTATGGAAGGTAGTTTGTGTACGAGATTTTAGTTTTTTTAAAGGATGGTAGCCTTGTCATTATGGAAGGTAGTCTGTTGTCGAGATTTTTTATACTCCAATAAATTGTAGCCTTGTAATTATGGAAGGTACTCTCTTGTTGATATTTTGGTTACTCCAATGATGGTACCCTTGTCATTATGGAAGGTAGTCTATTACCAATATTTTTGTTACGCCGTTCCATGGTAGCCTTGTCATTATGGAAGGTAGTGTGTTGTCGATATTTTTGTTATTCCAATGGATGGTAGCCTTGTCATTATGGAAGGTAGTCTATTGCCGAGATTTTTGTTACTCCATCGCATGGTAGCCTTGTCATTATGGAAGGTAGGTTGTTATCGATGAAGTGGTGAAAAACACAAGAAGGGGGGTTGAATTGTAAAACTGAAATCTAATGCAATGAACAAGATATTTTTATCCTGGTTCGTTTGATCTCAAACTACTCCAGTTCACCCGTCAAGGTTATTTCACCTCTCTCCAACGAGGTCTTAATCCACTATATTCAACTGAATATTACAGACTGCTTTAACAACTGCTAAAGCCTTCTTGATCCAAACCACAACCCGGTTTGTCAAGGTAACACTTTCTTACAAAGAGATAAAACTAAGTGTGTGGATGTTTTCTACAAAACTGTGTCACAACTGTGATGTATACACAAATTGAAGCTTAGAACCTAGATTGCTAAACAATGATAGAATATCAGAATGTGTGGTTTAGCAAAACTGAGAGAAAGACGATTATGATTAGCTTTTATGCGTGTAGAGATTTTGAGAGCATTAGCCATTTTAATCTTCAAAGTCTTGTTTATATAGCGCTGAGATGATGAACGTTGGATGCAATATTCTTGATTCAATGCTAATAACAAACTTTCCTTATTGAGCAGATCTTGTCTGGAATGAGGCCGTTGGAATTAATTTGCTTTCAATGCACAGTATCGTTGCTTACTTAATGCAAGTTCTGGCTTGGCTCATTCTGACTCTGCTTCGCTGCTGATGAACTGTTGTGTTTCTTTATCAGAGTGTTGAGCGCAGTCTTGTTCATCAGGCTTCAGCATGTACGTGAGTTGATCATCTGATTCTGACATTCTGATATGGCAACTTCTGATGCTGGTGTCTGAAATCAAGTTCTGATGCTGAATAGATGTGATCTTGTTTATATCAATCAGAGTATCTGCAAGTCAGAACATAATAATCTTAGGCAGCAGATAGTTCATACATGAAACTTATAAATACTATATCTTTTCACTTTGTTATCATCAAAACTTAAATATAGGGTAGTAGATTCAAACTTTGTTCTAACAATCTCCCCCTTTTTGATGATGACAAAAACTAGATATTTTTAAATGAAAATAACGTGAAAAGGTATCTGAGATATGTATCAGAGTAAGAAGTAAAAGGATAAGGAGTAAAGAGATATCAGAGTTGAGAGATACTCCCCCTGAGTTTATTACTTCCCTTTGATTACACGTGTTCTTCAGGATCAGATCTTTTTGCCTTTCTTTGAACATTAGAGTATCAGAGTCTTTGACTTATCAGAAGCTTTATGTCAGAGCAGAGCTTCAGAGCTTTTCTTGTCAGAGCTTTGCTTTGGATCAGAATATCAGAGCGGATCAGAACTTCATAGTGATCAGAGCTTCAAGTCTTCAGAGTGTCCAGGAGCTTCCTTGTACCTGTAGACTTTAAGCAAAACAGAAAAAACATTTTCAAGTAATAGAGTTAGAATGTTTGAGAATTTCTGTCTAGTTAGCCGTTATTGATTAAAATATCATTCTTGTTCTCCCCCTTTTTGTCAGCAATCAAAAAGTGTAGGTGATGTGCTAAAACAATTAAGATCAGAAAAACTAATCATATTAAGAGAGTTCAGAATCAAAACAAGAAAATAGTACAAAACATATTCAAACAGTACATCAGAAAATCAAGGAAAACATGAAAAAGGACATGAATGAAAAAAAAGAGACTAAGGTTGAGGAGGCAAGCGTGTGAACAGGTTCTCCAGCATGGCTTGGATCTTTTCAGCAGTCTCATTCTGCTTGTGCACCATGCTGACAACAGTGTCAATCTTGCTATCCTGCACATCCATTCTCTCTTTCATCTTCTGATCGCTTTCATCCATCCGCTGCTGCAGACGCATGTCATTCAGCCTTAGTTCTTCCAGAGTCTGCCTGTCCTAGGCAGCTTGAGAAGCATCAGAAGCAGGAAGCTTCTGAGAGCTTTCAGCAACATCTTCTGCTTGACTTTCTTCAGCTTGAATGGTCTTGTCTTCTTCTGATTGCACCTTTGCAGCTTGCTGTTTCTCAGACCAAGGTTCACTATCCAGAGGGAGCACGTCTTCTTTCAGAAGCTGACTTCCAACTTCATTCAGAAGCTTGCTGAAATTTTGTTGTGCCTGCTCATAGTTGATATCATGCAACTCGAGGGCTTCAGCACGTACCCAAAGTCTGAATTGTGACCAGAGCTGATCAGAAGCAGCTGGGTCAATCATTCCAGGACAGATTTGCTTCAAAGAAGCAATCCATTGCAGCACACCTGTTTCAAAATTCATAATACTAGAGCCAACATCTGGTTGTTTTGGTTTTGGGATGGCAATTTTGTGTTTCAGATCAGCAAGACGGTCAAGACTGGTTAAGTCTATGAAAGTCCTGCTGGGGTTTTCGGAGGTTTTCTGAGCAGCTGTTTGTTTTGGAGATGGAGTATCAGAATCAGAGATTATGATTGGACTGGGTGGTGTTTTGGGAGTATTTGGTGGTGTAGATTCTGATGAGGATGGCAATTGTGCTAAGGTGATAGTTGTTCCACCTGGCAGCTGGATTGCCAAAGGTGATGGTTGAGGTGAATGAGGTTCAGATGGTTGAGGAGAAGGAGTTTCAGAGTGATGGTGGATTAATTTCTGGTTGGGGAGAGGGAGACGGAATTGCTGGTTGAGGAGAAGTTGTTGGAATTTCTGATTGTTCAGCAGATTGCTGTTGTTCTGGTTGTGGAGGAGGAACAGTTTGTGGTTCAGAGATTGGTTGATCAGAGGTGTGTTGATCAATGTCAGACAGCACTTGGTCAATTGCTGATGTTGTTGAGATTGTTGGTTGTTTGGGATGTTTGGTTCTGGGTCTTCTGAGTTTTAATGCCTCAAAAGGGTCCTCTTCTGATACAGTTTCATCTATGGTAGGGATGGGGATTGAGATTCTATGAGAGGTTTGAGGAGGAATAGATGCTGGAATAGTAGAAGAATTTAAAACAGAAGCAGTAGATGAATTACCTCTTTTCCTGGGTGTCTGCTGGGATGATCCTTCTGATGGTGCCTTCCTCTTCTTCGTCTTCTTCAGAGTCACTTCTTGCTGAGGTTGATGCAGAGCTTTGATAATCAGATTTGGATCTGAACCATCTGCCTTGCACGTATCCAAGTACCTGAGAACCACCTCTGGTTTGGATTCAATTTCAGAAAATAACGGAAAGTCACTCAGAGGCACTCTTCTGCTGGTGATATCAGCAATAGGAGTAGCTCTGGGTTCCTTCTGAATATTCTCTATCAGCTTCATCTTCTTCAAGTTCTTTGCATTCAGAGGTTTCCCAACTGTTGGTTCAATAGTGCTTAGCTCTTGAGCTTCTATCAGATGCTCAATCAGCCTATTCTCTGTCAGAATATCTGATATCAACCTTCCAAAAGGTATCCAATCCCTCTTGGTTCTTTCTTCTTCCCTGGTTTCCTTCACACTTGTTCTGAGATGGTTGAACAGGAAGTGAGCCAGATTGATCTTTACCTTCTGATCAATAAAGTAGATCAGAAACTGCTGATCCACATTTATGTAATCAGGAGAACTGGTTGGTTTCCTGTGGTTGAAGCACCCCAGAATTATCTTAGCCCACGCTCTGTAATGATCCTTCAGATCTTTAATCTTGCTGTCGGGCACCCCAAGAGTGAAAATCCTTGCAGCTATCACACCTACATCAGCATATCTTTCAGCCATGTCCACACAACGGACGCCACCGCCACTGTAACCGATTAGCCTTGCAATGTGATCCTCAGTGATCACAATCTTCTTCCCCATAACAAAGGAGGTGACTAGATTTGTTGAAGCCTTGGCGTGAATCCAGAATTCCTTGACGAGCATTGGGAATGTTGGTCCAACCAACCTGTCAAAATACCTTTCCCACTTCTGAGCCCTAACTTCTTCAGTTAGGTCAAAACCGTTCTCCTTCAAGCTTCCAAAATCAATGATTAATTCAGAAAGCACTTCAAGATTCTTCACAGGAGTGAGGAGAGTTTTGAATGGCACTTGATATTGCTCAGATGATGCTTTCTTCTGAGGACCTGCAGAAGCACTGCTGGAGGTTGCCATGTTCACACTAAAAGGGTTTTGAGAATAAACTGAGGAAAATAGGTTTTGCAAGAGATGAACACAGAAATATGCAGAAGATGCTTGAGTTTCAGTGAGAAAACGTAAAGAATGAGAATGAGAGATTAATGTGCTTAAATAGAGTTTTCAAAACTATTTTGAAAAGATAAATGTTTTTTAAGAGTGAGAAAAATCATGATTGCATTTTAAAAGCATGATTACTTTTCATTAAATGCTTGCTGATTTTGGGGGATTTGAGAAAGATACTTAAAAACGGTTACCAGACATGTGTCTCAATGCACCCAATCAGCGCTTTTCCTTCTCAGAAGCGTGCACGCGTTCTGCTTCAGAGATATGCTGATGATTGGATGACACTTGTTTGATGTAGTGATCAGCACGTCTATCTTTGAGCTTAGACTCTCAGATCTTTAGACTTGCATCTGATACAATCTGCATGTTCTATCTTTCTGAAAGGAGATTGATCAGAAGTTCACAGTAAAACAATTACATTCTGAAGGTAAATATATGGAATTAAAACATTTTCACTCTGGACACACTTTCATGCTGAGATGTTTCAGAATGAAATTAAACCTATCTTCTAAAAGGGGTTTAGTAAAGATATCAGCCCATTGATGGTCTGTATCTATAAATTTTAAGTTCAAAATACCTTTCTGAATATAGTCCCTAATGAAGTGATGTTTTATTTCTATATGCTTAGCTCTAGAATGTAAAATGGGATTCTTACTTAAGCAAATAGCAGAAGTATTATCACAAAGTATAGGAATGTTACTCTCAAAAATCTGGAAGTCTTCAAGCTGACTTTTCATCCAGAGCATTTGTGTGCTACATCCTGCTGCTGCTATGTACTCAGCTTCTGCTGTTGATAGAGCAATTGTTGATTGCCTTTTGCTGGACCAAGAGATCAGATTTTCTCCCAGAAACTGGCAGCTTCCAGAAGTACTTTTACGTTCCACTCTGTCTCCAGCAAAATCAGCATCACAGTAGCCTACTAAGCTGTAATCACTAGATTTTCTATAAAACAAACCCAGATTAGTAGTACCTTTCAGATATTTGAAAATTCGCTTAACAGCTGTTAAGTGAGATTCTCTAGGATCTGATTGGAATCTAGCACAGATACAAACACTGAATAATATGTCAGGTCTTGAAGCAGTCAGATAGAGGAGAGAACCAATCATACCTCTGTAGACTTTCTGTTCTACATTTTTGCTTACCTCTTCTCTTTCCAGAATGCACGTGGGATGCATTGGAATCTTTGATGGCTTACATTCTGAGAGGTCAAATTTCTTCAGAAGATCTCTGATGTATTTGCTCTGATGAATGTAAGATCCTTCTGGAGTTTGATTTATCTGAATTCCTAGAAATAATTTCAGTTCCCCCATGAGGCTCATCTCAAATTCTGTCTGCATACACTTTGCAAATTTTCTTCCAAGAGAAGGATTAGTAGAACCAAAAATAATATCATCAACATAAATTTGACAGACTAAGATGTCATTCTTAACTGATTTACAGAATAGAGTAGTGTCCACTTTCCCTCTGGTGAATTCATTTTCTAGCAGAAAGTTACTTAGCCTTTCATACCAAGCTCTGGGAGCTTGTTTCAGACCATACAGTGACTTCTTTAGTTTGAAAACATGTTCTGGATGTTTTGTATTTTCAAAACCTGGGGGTTGGTGTACATAAACTTCTTCTTCTATATAACCATTTAAGAATGCACTTTTGACATCCATCTGATACAGAGTGATACCTCTATTAACAGCAAATGAGATTAAAAGTATGATAGATCCTAACCTGGTGACTGGGGCAAAGGTTTCTGTATAGTCTATCCCCTCTTGCCGACTATAACCTTGTGCAACCAGTCGTGCCTTGTTTCTGATGACTTCACCTTGTTCATTTAGCTTGTTTCTGAACACCCATCTTGTTCCAATGACGTTGAATCCTTTTGGTCTGGGAACGAGATCCCATACGTCGTTTCTGGTGAATTGATTCAGCTCTTCTTGCATTGCCAGAATCCAGTCATTATCCAGAAGTGCTTCATCAATAGAAGAAGGTTCAATCAGAGACACAAGTCCCATAAGTGTTTCTTCAGAGTTTCTGAAGCTTGCTCTTGTTCTGATTGGATCATCCTTTCTTCCTAGGATAGTCTCTTCTGGGTGATCCAAGCTGCTTTTGGGTAATCTCTTCTGAGGTTGATCAGCAGCTGTTGTAGGATTGCTAGCAGTGCTCCTTTCAGACGTTGAAGGAATGTCTGTGTTGAGAGCTTCTGATGACTTGTCTTTGGAACCTGCAAATTCAATTTCTATACCTGCAAAAACTTCATTCTGCTTTGACTTTTCAGAGTCAAGCTTATCATCAAAACGAACACTGATTGATTCTTCCACAATCTGTGTTTCTGTATTGTATACTCTGTACCCTCTTGAGCGTTCAGAGTATCCTAACATAATACACTTCTGTGCTTTAGAGTCAAACTTGTTCAAATAATTCTTTGTATTTAATATAAAGCAAGTACATCCAAATGGATGAAAATATGAAATGTTGGGCTTTCTGTTCTCCCGCAATTCATATGGAGTCTTTTCCAGAATATGTCTTATTGAGATTCTATTCTGAATGTAGCACGCTGTGTTTATTGCCTCTGCCCAGAAGGTCTTAGCAACGTTTGTCTCATTGATCATGGTTCTGGCCATTTCTTGCAATGTTCTGTTCTTTCATTCTACAACTCCATTTTGTTGGGGAGTTCTAGGACAAGAGAAATCATGCAGAATGCCTCTGTCATTAAAGAATGACTCAAAATCTTTGTTTTCAAATTCTCCACCATGATCACTTCTGACTTTAACGATTCTAAGATCCTTTTCATTCTGAACTTGGTTACAGAAGGTAACAAACACAGAGTGTGACTCGTCCTTGTGTCTTAAGAACTTTACCCATGTCCATCTGCTATAGTCATCTACGATTACTAACCCATACTTCTTACCACTGACTGAACAGTTTTAACTGATCCAAATAAGTCAATGTGCAGAAGTTCTAATGGCTTAGAGGTAGAAACAACATTTTTGGATTTAAAAGAAGGTTTTGCAAATTTGCCTTTCTGACATGCTTCACACAGAGCATCTGAATTGAACTTCAAATTAGGAAGTCCTCTGACCAGATTGAGTTAGTTAATCTGAGATATTCTTCTCATACTAACATGCCCCAATCTTCTGTGCCAGATCCACTGCACGTTGTTAACAGACAGAAGACATTTTACATTCTGACTCTTTAGTTCAGAAAGTTTGATTTTGTAAATGTTGTTTTTCCTCTTACCATTAAACAGGATAGTCCCATCTTTCTGACTAACAGCTTTACATGATTTTTGATTAAAGATTATATCATAACCGTTATCACTTAATTGACTTATGGATAACAGATTATGCATCAATCCATCTACTAGTAGAACATTATTCATAGAGGGAAGATTTCCATTACCTACAGTTCCAGAGCCAATTATCTTTCCCCTCTGATTGCCTCCAAAGCCAATGTGGCCTCCAGGCTTAAGTTCCAGGCTTTGGAACATATGCCTTCTTCCCGTCATGTGTCGTGAGCAGCCAGAGTCCAGGTACCATGACTGGTGTTTCTGACTTGCTGCTAAAGATATCTGCAACATGTATTATTTTATCCTTAGGTACCCAGAATTTCTTGGGTCCTGATTTGTTAGTTTTACCAAAACTCTGGTTGAATTTTGGTTTCACAGAGTGCTTACTGCTAGTGTATTTGATATCGTGTGTGACCATATACAAAATGTGAATTCAGAGGAGTGTGTTTAATGGTTAATTCCATGACATTCTTTGGTGTAGGAACCTTACCTTGGTATCCTATTCATTTCCTGCTAACTCCATAGATCATTGAAGCCATTCTGCTTCTATATATGCTTTTAGCTAGGAACTTCTGGAAACTGTGATCATACTCCTTGATGATCTCATCAGCGTTGCTGGGAGTTTCAGAAATTGGTTCCTTCTGAGAGTTTTGTAAAGTGTTTTCTAATTTTGAAATCTTATTTCTCAGCTCAGAATTTTCCAATTTGAGACTCTCAGTCTTATTAGAGTCAGATTCAAGATTCCTTTTCAGGTCTCTGAATTTAGCTCTAATTTGCTGATAACGTTCCAGAATCTCATTAAGGATTTCAGCAAGTTCAGCCTTTGTAAAGTTAACAGCAAAGTTAGGAAATACCTC
The DNA here is from genome assembly GCA_948472305.1 of Vicia faba. Classification (NCBI taxonomy): domain Eukaryota; kingdom Viridiplantae; phylum Streptophyta; class Magnoliopsida; order Fabales; family Fabaceae; genus Vicia; species Vicia faba. The sequence continues at coordinate 459,156,120 of OX451741.1, forward strand.
TTCAGTGTCTGATTCTGAGTCTGATTCAGAAGCTTCACTATCTTCTGAAATGTTAGCCATGAGAGCTATGTTTGCCCTTTCATCATCTGATTCTGAGTCAGCTTCAGACGAGTCAGAGTCATCCCATGTAGCCATGAGACTTTTCTTCTTCTCTCTTCCAAACTTCTTTTTGGGCTTTTCCCTCTAAAGCTTTGGGCAGTCACTCTTATAGTGTCCTTGCTCATTGCACTCATAGCAGATGATGTCTTTGGTGTTTGGCTTTTTGCTACTGGAGGAGCCTTCAGATCTTCTGTATCCAGAGGAAGAATCTGTCCTTTTGTATCTGGAAGAAGACTCGTTCTGATCAGATCTTCTGGGATTCCTGAACTTCCTTTGTCTTTGCTTCCACAGTTGATTTACTCTTCTGGAGAGAAGGGAGAGTTCGTCTTCTTCTTCTGATGAGGATCCATCAGATATTTCTTCAACTGCCTGCAACACTTTAGACTCAAATTTTCTGTTAGATTTTAATGCTAAAGGCTTACCTTGCTTCTGAGGCTCATCAGCTTCTAGCTCTATCTCATGACTTTTGAGGGAGCTGATAAGTTCCTCCAGAGTGATTTTGTTGAGATCTTTAGCTAGCTTCAGAGCTGTAACCATAGGTCTCCACTGCTTGGGTAAACTTCTGATGATTTTCTTGACATGGTCAGCAGTAGAGTATCCTTTGTCCAGAACTTTGAGACCAGCTACCAGAATCTGGAATCTAGAGAACATGGTTTCAATGGATTCAGATTCTTCCATTTTGAACGCCTCATACTTCTGAATGAGCGCCAGAGCTTTTGTTTCTTTGACCTGAACGTTTCCCTCATGCGTCATTCTGAGTGAGTCAAAAATATTCTTTGCTGTGTCTCTGTTGGAGATCTTTTCATACTCAGTATAGGAGATGGCGCCGAGGAGGATGGTTCTGGCCTTGTGGTGATTCTTGAAGTCACGCTTTTGTTGATCAGACATTGTTTTTCTATCAATCTTTTGACAACTTGCATTCACAGGGTGCGTGTATCCATCTGTCACCATATCCCACAGATCAACATCATGTGCCAGAAAGAAGCTTTCAATTCTGTCTTTCCAGTAATCAAAGTTTTCTCCATCAAAGACTGGAGGTTTGCCACTGAATCTGTCTCTGTCCTCATTGTTGTCATTGCTGATGTGAGAATTGTTTCCTGCCATTGTGTTTTTCTGACGCTGGATCTTGTACTGACACGGTTTAGTGTTTTAGCTCAGAACCAGGCGCTCTGATGCCAATTGAAGTGGTGAAAAACACAAGAAGGGGGGGTTGAATTGTAAAACTGAAATCTAATGCAATGAACAAGATATTTTTATCCTGGTTCGTTTGATCTCAAACTACTCCAGTCCACCCGTCAAGGTGATTTCGTCTCTCTCCAACGAGGTCTTAATCCACTATATTCAACTGAATATTACAGACTGCTTGAACAACTGCTAAAGCCTTCTTGATCCAAACCACAACCCGGTTTGTCAAGGTAACACTTTCTTACAAAGAGATAAAACTAAGTGTGTGGATGTTTTCTACAAAACTGTATCACAACTGTGATGTATACACAAATTGAAGCTTAGAACCTATATTGCTAAACAATGATAGAATATCAGAATGTGTGGTTTAGCAAAACTGAGAGAAAGAAGATTATGATTAGCTTTTGTGCGTGTAGAGATTTTGAGAGCATTAGCCATTTCAATCTTCAAAGTCTTGTTTATATAGCACTGAGATGATGAACGTTGGATGCAATATTCTTGATTCAATGCTAATAACAAACTTTCCTTATTGAGCAGATCTTGTCTGGAATGAGGCCGTTGGAATTAATTTGCTTTCAATGCATAGTACTGTTGCTTACTTAATGCAAGTTCTGGCTTGGCTCATTCTGACTCTGCTTCGCTGCTGATGAACTGTTGTGTTTCTTTATCAGAGTGTTGAGCGCAGTCTTGTTCATCAGGCTTCAGCATGTACGTGAGCTGATCATCTGATTCTGACATTCTGATATGGCAACTTCTGATGCTGGTGTCTGAAATCAAGTTCTAATGGTGAATAGATGTGATCTTGCTTATATCAATCAGAGTATTTGTAAGTCAGAACATAATAATTTTAGGCAGCAGATAGTTCATACATGAAACTTATAAATACTATATCTTTTCACTTTGTTATCATCAAAACTTAAATATAGGGTAGTAGATTCAAACTTTGTTCTAACAATCGATATTTTTGTTATTCCAATGGATGGTAGCCTTGTCATTATGGAAGGTGGTCTGTTGTCGAGATATTTGTTACTCTAAGGGATGGTAGCCTTGCCATTATGGAACATAGTCTGTTGTCGAGATTTTTGTTATTCCAATGGATGGTAGCGTTGTCATTATAGAAGGTAGTATATTATCGATATTTTTGCCACTATAATGGATGGTAGCCTTGTCATTAGGGAAGGTAGCCTGTTGTTGAGATTTTTATTACTACAATGAATTGTAGCATTGTCGTTATGGAAGATAGTTTGTTGTCAATATCTTTGTTACTCCAATGGATGCTAGCCTAGTCATTATGGAAGGTAGTTTGTGTACGAGATTTTATTTACTCCAATGGATTGCAGCCTTATCATTATGGAACGTAGTTTGTTGTCAAGATTTTTGTTACTACAATGGATTGTAGCCTTGTCGTTATGGAAGGTAGTTTGTTATCGATATCTTTGTTAGTCCAATGGATGGTAGCCTAGTCATTATGGAAGGTAGTTTGTGTACGAGATTTTAGTTACTTTAATGGATGGTAGCCTTGTCATTATGGAAGGTAGTCTGTTGTCGAGATTTTTTATACTCCAATAGATTGTAGCCTTGTAATTATGGAAGGTAGTCTCTTGTTTATATTTTGGTTACTCCAATGATGGTACCCTTGTCATTATGGAAGATACTCTATTGCCGAGATTTTTGTTCCTCCATTGCATGGTAGCCTTGTCATTATGGAAGGTAGTGTGTTGTCGATATTTTTGTTATTCCAATGGATAGTAGCCTTGTCATTATGGAAGGTGGTTTGTTTTCGTGATTTTTGTTACTCCAATGGATGGTAGCCTTGTCATTATGGAAGGTATTATGTTGTCGATATCTTTGTTACTCCAATGGATGGTAGCCTTGTCATTATGGAAGGTAGTCTATTGTCGAGATTTTTGTTACTCTAAGGGATGGTAGCCTTGTCCATATGGAAGGTAGTCTGTTGTCGAGATTTTTGTTATTCCAATGGATGGTAGCATTGTCATTAAAGAAGGTAGTATATTGTCGAGATTTTTGTCACTACAATGGATGGTAGCCTTGTCATTATGTAAGGTAGTCTGTTGTCGAGATTTTTGTTACTAGAATGGATTGTAGCCTTGTCGTTATGGAAGGTAGTTTGTTGTCTATATCTTTGTTACTCCAATGGATGGTAGCCTAGTCATTATGGAAGGTTGTTTGTGTACGAGATTTTAGTTACTTTAATGGATGGTAGCCTTGTCATTATGGAAGGTAGTCGTTTGTCGAGATTTCTTATACTCCAATAAATTGTAGCCTTGTAATTATGGAAGGTAGTCTCTTGTTGATATTTTGGTTACTCCAATGATGGTACCCTTGTCATTATAGAAGGTAGTTTATTGCCGATATTTTTGTTACTCAGTTGCATGGTAGCCTTGTCATTATGGAAGGTAGTGTGTTGTCGATATTTTTGTTATTCTAATGGATGGTAGCCTTGTCATTATGGAAGGTAGTCTATTGCCGAGATTTTTGTTACTCCATCGCATGGTAGCCTTGTCATTATGGAAGGTAGTGTGTTATCAATATTTTTGTTATTCCAATGGATGGTAGCCTTGTCATTATGGAAGGTGGTCTGTTGTCGAGATATTTGTTACTCTAAGGGATGGTAGCCTTGCCATTACGGAACATAGTCTGTTGTCGAGATTTTTGTTATTCCAATGGATGGTAGCGTTGTCATTATAGAAGGTAGTATATTATCGATATTTTTGTCACTACAATGGATGGTAGCCTTGTCATTAGGGAAGGTAGTCTGTTGTCGAGATTTTTGTTACTACAATGAATTGTAGCGTTGTCGTTATGGAAGATAGTTTGTTGTCAATATCTTTGTTACTCCAATGGATGCTAGCCTAGTCATTATGGAAGGTAGTTTGTGTACGAGATTTTATTTACTCCAATGGATGGCTTCCTTATCATTATGGAAGGTAGTCTGTTGTCAAGATTTTTGTTACTACAATGGATTGTAGCCTTGTCGTTATGGAAGGTAGTTTGTTATCGATATCTTTGTTAGTACAATGGATGGTAGCCTAGTCATTATGGAAGGTAGTTTGTGTACGAGATTTTAGTTACTTTAATGGATGGTAGCCTTGTCATTACGGAAGGTAGTCTCTTGTCAAGATTTTTTATACTCCAATAAATTTTAGCCTTGTAATTATGGAAGGTAGTCTCTTGTTGATATTTTGGTTACTCCAATGATGGTACCCTTGTCATTATGGAAGGTAGTCTATTGCCGATATTTTTGTTACTCCGTTGCATGGTAGCCTTGTCATTATGGAAGGTAGTGTGTTGTCGATATTTTTGTTATTCCAATGGATGGTAGCCTTGTCATTATGGAAGGTAGTCTATTGTCGAGATTTTTGTTACTCTAAGGGATGGTAGCCTTGTCCATATGGAAGGTAGTCTATTGTCGAGATTTTTGTTATTCCAATGGATGGTAGCGTTGTCATTAAAGAAGGTAGTATATTGTCGAGATTTTTGTCACTACAATGGATGGTAGCCTTGTCATTATGTAAGGTAGTCTGTTGTCGAGATTTTTGTTACTAGAACGGATTTTAGCCTTGTCGTTATGGGAGGTACTTTGTTGTCTATATCTTTGTTACTCCAATGGATGGTAGCCTAGTCATTATGGAAGGTAATTTGTGTACGAGATTTTAGTTACTTTAATGGATGGTAGCCTTGTCATTATGGAAGGTAGTCGTTTGTCGAGATTTCTTATACTCCAATAAATTGTAGCCTTGTAATTATGGAAGGTAGTCTCTTGTTGATATTTTGGTTACTCCAATGATGGTACCCTTGTCATTATAGAAGGTAGTTTATTGCCGATATTTTTGTTACTCAGTTGCATGGTAGCCTTGTCATTATGGAAGGTAGTGTGTTGTCGATATTTTTGTTATTCTAATGGATGGTAGCCTTGTCATTATGGAAGGTAGTCTATTGCCGAGATTTTTGTTACTCCATCGCATGGTAGCCTTGTCATTATGGAAGGTAGTGTGTTATCAATATTTTTGTTATTCCAATGGATGGTAGCCTTGTCATTATGGAAGGTGGTCTGTTGTCGAGATATTTGTTACTCTAAGGGATGGTAGCCTTGCCATTATGGAACATAGTCTGTTGTCGAGATTTTTGTTATTCCAATGGATGGTAGCGTTGTCATTATAGAAGGTAGTATATTATCGATATTTTTGTCACTACAATGGATGGTAGCCTTGTCATTAGGGAAGGTAGTCTGTGGTCGAGATTTTTATTAATACAATGAATTGTAGCGTTGTCGTTATGGAAGATAGTTTGTTGTCAATATCTTTGTTACTCCAATGGATGCTAGCCTAGTCATTATGGAAGGTAGTTTGTGTACGAGATTTTATTTACTCCAATGGATGGCAGCCTTATCATTATGGAAGGTAGTCTGTTGTCAAGATTTTTGTTACTACAATGGATTGTAGCCTTGTCGTTATGGAAGGTAGTTTGTTATCGATATCTTTGTTAGTCCAATGGATGGTAGCCTAGTCATTATGGAAGGTAGTTTGTGTATGAGATTTTAGTTACTTTAATGGATGGTAGCCTTGTCATTATGGAAGGTAGTCTGTTGTCGAGATTTTTTATACTCCAATAGATTGTAGCCTTGTAATTATGGAAGGTAGTCTCTTGTTTATATTTTGGTTACTCCAATGATGGTACCCTTGTCATTATGGAAGATACTCTATTGCCGAGATTTTTGTTCCTCCATTGCATGGTAGCCTTCTCATTATGGAAGGTAGTGTGTTGTCGATATTTTTGTTATTCCAATGGATGGTAGCCTTGTCATTATGGAAGGTGGTCTGTTTTCGTGATTTTTGTTACTCTAATGGATGGTAGCCTTGTCATTATGGAAGGTATTATGTTATCGATATCTTTGTTACTCCAATGGATGGTAGCCTTGTCATTATGGAAGGTAGTCTATTGTCGAGATTTTTGTTACTCTAAGGGATGGTAGCCTTGTCCATATGGAAGGTAGTCTGTTGTCGAGATTTTTGTTATTCCAATGGATGGTAGCATTATCATTAAAGAAGGTAGTATATTGTCGAGATTTTTGTCACTACAATGGATGGTAGCCTTGTCATTATGTAAGGTAGTCTGTTGTCGAGATTTTTGTTACTAGAATGGATTGTAGCCTTGTCGTTATGGAAGGTAGATTGTTGTCTATATCTTTGTTACTCCAATGGATGGTAGCCTAGTCATTATGGAAGGTTGTTTGTGTACGGGATTTTAGTTACTTTAATGGATGGTAGCCTTGTCATTATGGAAGGTAGTCTGTTGTCGAGATTTCTTATACTCCAATAAATTGTAGCCTTGTAATTATGGAAGGTAGTCTCTTGTTGATATTTTGGTTACTCCAATGATGGTACCCTTATCATTATAGAAGGTAGTTTATTGCCGATATTTTTGTTACTCAGTTGCATGGTAGCCTTGTCATTATGGAAGGTAGTGTGTTGTCGATATTTTTGTTATTCCAATGAATGGTAGCCTTGTCATTATGGAAGGTAGTCTATTGCCGAGATTTTTGTTATTCCAATGGATGGTAGCCTTGTCGTTATGGAAGGTGGTCTGTTGTCGAGATATTTGTTACTCTAAGGGATGGTAGCCTTGCCATTATGGAACGTAGTCTATTGTCGAGATTTTTGTTATTCCAATGGATGGTAGCGTTGTCATTATAGAAGGTAGTATATTATCGATATTTTTGTCACTACAATGGATGGTAGCCTTGTCATTTGGAAAGGTAGTCTGTTGTCGAGATTTTTGTTACTACAATGAATTGTAGCCTTGTCGTTATGGAAGATAGTTTGTTGTCGACATCTTTGTTACTCCAATGGATGGTAGCCTAGTCATTATAGAAGGTAGTTTGTGTACGAGATTTTATTTACTCCAATGGATGTTAGCCTTATCATTATGGAAGGTAGTCTATTGTCAAGATTTTTGTTACTACAATGGATTGTAGCCTTGTCGTTATGGAAGGTAGTTTGTTGTCGATATCTTTGTTAGTCCAATGGATGGTAGCCTAGTCATTATGGAAGGTAGTTTGTGTAAGAGATTTTAGTTACTTTAATGGATGGTAGCCTTGTCATTATGGAAGGTAGTCTGTTGTCGATATTTTTTATACTCCAATAGATTGTAGCCTTGTAATTATGGAAGGTAGTCTCTTGTTGATATTTTTGTTACTCCAATGATTGTAGCCTTGTAATTATGGAAGGTAGTCTATTTTTGTGATTTTTGTTACTCCAATGGATAGTAACCTTGTCATTATGGAAGGTAGTCTCATGTCGAGATATTTGTTACTACAATGGATTGTAGCCTTGTCGTTATGGAAGATAGTCTATTGTCGATATCTTTGTTACTCATATGGATGGTAGCCTAGTCATTATGGAAGGTAGTTTGTGTACGAGATTTTAGTTACTCCAATGGATGGTAGCCTTATCATTATGGAAGGTAGTCTGTTGTCGAGATTTTTGTTACTCCAATGGATGGTAGCCTTGTAATTATAGAAGGTAATATATTGTCGATATTTTTGTCACTATATTGGATGGTAGCCTTGTCATTATGGAACGTAGTCTGTTGTCGAGATTTTTGTTATTCCATCGGATGGTAGCGTTGTCATTATAGAAGGTAGTATATTATCGAGATTTTTGTCACTACAATGGATGGTAGCCTTGTCATTATCTTTGTTATTCCAATGGATGGTAGCCTAGTCATTATGAAAGGTAGTTTGTATACGAGATTTTAGTTACTTTAATGGATGGTAGCCTTGTCATTATGAAAGGTAGTCTGTTGTCGAGATTTTTTATACTCCAATGGATTGTAGCCTTGTAATCATGGAAGGTAGACTCTTGTTGATATTTTGGTTACTCCAATGATGGTACCCTTGTCATTATGGAAGGTAGTCTATTGCCGAGATTTTTGTTACTCCATTGCATGGAAGCCTTGTCATTATGGAAGGTAGTGTGTTGTCGATATTTTTGTTATTCCAATAGATGGTAGCCTTGTCATTATGGAAGGTAGTCTGTTGTCATGATTTTTGTTACTCCAATGGATGGTAGCCTTGCCATTATGGAAGGTAGTATGTTGTCGATATCTTTGTTACTCCAATGGATGGTAGCCTTGTCATTATAGAAGGTAGTCTATTGTCGAAATTTTTGTCACTATAATGGATGGTAGCCTTGTCATTATTGAACGTAGTCTGTTGTCGAGATTTTTGTTATTCCATTAGATGGTAGCCTTGTCATTATAGAAGGTAGTATATTATCGAGATATTTGTCACTACAATGGATGGTGGCCTTGTCATTATGGAAGGTAGTCTATTGTCAAGATTTTTGTTACTACAATGGATTGTAGCCTTGTCGTTATTGAAGGTAGTTTGTTGTCGATATCTTTGTTAGTCCAATGGATGGTAGTGTAGTCATTATGGAAGGTAGTTTGTGTACGAGATTTTAGTTACTTTAATGGATGATAGCCTTGTCATTATGGAAGGTAGTTTGTTGTCGAGATTTTTTATACTCCAATGGGTTGTAGCCTTGTAATTATGGAATGTAGTCTCTTGTTGATATTTTGGTTACTCCAATGATGGTACGCTTGTCATTATGGAAGGTAGTCTATTTCCGAGATTTTTGTTACTCCATTGCATGGTAGCCTTGTCATTATGGAAGGTAGTGTTTTATCGATATTTTTGTAATTCCAATTGTTGGTAGCCTTGTCATTATGGAAGGTGGTCTGTTGTCGAGATATTTGTTACTCTAAGGGATGGTAGCCTTGCCATTATAGAACATAGTCTGTTGTCGAGATTTTTGTTATTCCAATGGATGGTAGAGTTGTCATTATAGAAGGTAGTATATTATCGATATTTTTGTCACTAAAATGGATTGTAGCCTTGTCATTAGGGAAGGTAGTCTGTTGTCGTGATTTTTGTTACTACAATGAATTGTAGCCTTGTCGTTATGGAAGATAGTTTGTTGTCGATATCTTTGTTACTCCAATGGATGGTAGCCTAGTCATTATGGAAGGTAGTTTGTGTACGAGATTTTATTTACTCCAATGGATGGCAGCTTTGTCATTATGGAAGGTAGTCTTTTGTCAAGATTTTTGTTACTACAATGGATTGTAGCCTTGTCGTTATGGAAGGTAGTTTGTTGTTGATATATTTGTTAGTCCAATGGATGGTAGCCTAGTCATTATGGAAGGTAGTCTGTTGTACGAGATTTTAGTTACTTTAATGGATGGTAGCCTTGTCATTATGGAAGGTAGTCTGTTGTCGAGATTCTTTATACTCCAATAGATTGTAGCCTTGTAATTATGGAAGGTAGTCTCTTGTTGATATTTTGGTTACTCCAATGATGGTACCCTTGTCATTATGGAAGATAGTCTATTGCCGAGATTTTTGTTCCTCCATTGCATGGTAGCCTTATCATTATGGAAGGTAGTGTGTTGTCGATATTTTTGTTATTCCAATGGATGGTAGCCTTGTCATTATGGAAGGTAGTCTGTTTTCGTGATTTTTGTTACTCCAATGGATGGTAGCCTTGTCATTATGGAATGTAGTATGTTGTCGTTATCTTTGTTACTCCAATGGATGGTAGCCTTGTCATTATGGAAGGTAGTCTATTGTCGAGATTTTTGTTTCTCTAAGGTATGTAGCCTTGTACATATTGAAGGTAGTCTGTTGTCGAGATTTTTGTTATTCCAATGGATGGTAGCGTTGTCATTAAAGAAGGTAGTATATTGTCGAGATTTTTGTCACTACAATGGATGGTTGCCTTGTCATTATGTAAGGTAGTGTGTTGACGAGATTTTTGTTACTAGAATGGATTGTAGCCTTGTCGTTATGGAAGGTAGTTTGTTGTCTATATCTTTGTTACTCTAATGGATGGTAGCCTAGTCATTATGGAAGGTAGTTTGTGTACGAGATTTTAGTTAATTTAATGGATGGTAGCCTTGTCATTATGGAAGGTAGTCTGTTGTCGAGATTTTTTATACTCCAATAAATTGTAGCCTTGTAATTATGGAAGGTAGTATCTTGTTGATATTTTGGTTACTCCAATGATGGTACCCTTGTCATTATGGAAGGTAGTCTATTGCCGAGATTTTTGTAACTCCGTTGCATGGTAGCCTTGTCATTATGGAAGGTAGTGTGTTGTCGATATTTTTGTTATTCCAATGGATGGTAGCCTTGTCATTATGGAAGGTAGTCTATCTTTGTGATTTTTGTTACTCCAATGGATAGTAGCCTTGTCATTATGGAAGGTAGTCTGTTGTCGAGATTTTTGTTACTACAATGGATTGTAGCCTTGTCGTTATGGAAGATAGTCTGTTGTCGATATCTTTGTTACTCCAATGGATGGTAGCCTAGTCATTATGGAAGGTAGTTTGTGTACGAGATTTTAGTTACTCCAATGGATCGTAGCCTTGTCATTATGGAAGGTAGTCTGTTGTCGAGATTTTTGTTACTCCAATGGATGGTAGCCTTGTCATTATAGAAGTTAATTTATTGTCGAGATTTTTGTCACTATATTGGATGGTAGCCTTGTCATTATGGAACGTAGTCTGTTGTCGAGATTTTTGTTATTCCATTGGATGGTAGTGTTGTCATTATAGAAGGTAGTATATTATCGAGATTTTTGTCACTACAATGGATTGTAGCCTTGTCATTATGCAAGGTAGTCTGTTGTCAAGATTTTTGTTACTACAATGGATTGTAGCCTTGTCGTTATGGAAGGTAGTTTGTTGTCGATATCTTTCTTAGTCCAATGGATGGTAGCCTAGTCATTATGGAAGGTAGTTTGTGTACGAGATTTTAGTTACTTTAATGGATGGTAGCCTTGTCATTATGAAAGGTAGTCTGTTGTCGCGATTTTTTATACTTCAATGGATTGTAGCCTTATAATTATGGAAGGTAGTCTCTTGTTGATATTTTGGTTACTCCAATGATGGTACCCTTGTCATTATGGAAGGTAGTCTATTGCCGAGATTTTTGTTACTCCATTGCATGGTAGCCTTGTCATTATGGAAGGTAGTGTGTTGTCGATATTTTTGTTATTCCAATGGATGGTAGCCTTGTGATTATGGAAGGTAGTATGTTTTCGTGATTTTTGTTACTCCAATGTATGGTAGCCTTGTCATTATGGAAGGTAGTATGTTGTCGATATCTTTGTTACTCCAATGGATGGTAGCCTTGTCATTATGGAAGGTAGTCTATTGTCGAGATTTTTGTTTCTCTAAGGTATAGTAGCCTTGTACATATTGAAGGTAGTCTGTTGTCGAGATTTTTGTTATTCCAATGGATGGTAGCGTTGTCATTAAAGAAGGTAGTATAATGTCGAGATTTTTGTCACTACAATGGATGGTAGCCTTGTCATTATGTAAGGTAGTGTGTTGACGAGATTTTTGTTACTAGAATGGATTGTAGCCTTGTCGTTATGGAAGGTAGTTTGTTGTCTATATCTTTGTTACTCCAATGGATGGTAGCCTAGTCATTATGGAAGGTAGTTTGTGTACGAGATTTTAGTTACTTTAATGGATGGTAGCCTTGTCATTATGGAAGGTAGTCTGTTGTCGAGATTTTTTATACTCCAATAAATTGTAGCCTTGTAATTATGGAAGGTAGTCTCTTGTTGATATTTTGGTTACTCCAATGATGGTACCCTTGTCATTATGGAAGGTAGTCTATTGGCGAGATTTTTGTAACTCCGTTGCATGGTAGCCTTGTCATTATGGAAGGTAGTGTGTTGTCGATATTTTTCTTATTCCAATGGATGGTAGCCTTGTCATTATGGAAGGTAGTCTATCTTTGTGATTTTTGTTACTCCAATGGATAGTAGCCTTGTCATTATGGAAGGTAGTCTGTTGTCGAGATTTTTGTTACTACAATGGATTGTAGCCTTGTCGTTATGGAAGATAGTCTGTTGTCGATATCTTTGTTACTCCAATGGATGGTAGCCTAGTCATTATGGAAGGTAGTTTGTGTACGATATTTTAGTTACTCCAATGGATCGTAGCCTTGTCATTATGGAAGGTAGTCTGTTGTCGAGATTTTTGTTACTCCAATGGATGGTAGCCTTGTCATTATAGAAGGTAATTTATTGTCGAGATTTTTGTCACTATATTGGATGGTAGCCTTGTCATTATGGAACGTAGTCTATTGTCGAGATTTTTGTTATTCCATTGGATGGTAGCGTTGTCATTATAGAAGTTAGTATATTATCGAGATTTTTGTCACTACAATGGATGGTAGCCTTGTCATTATGGAAGGTAGTCTGTTGTCACGATTTTTGTTACTATAATGGATTGTAGCCTTGTGGTTATGGAAGGTAGTTTGTTGTCGATATCTTTGTTAGTCCAATGGATGGTAGCCTAGTCATTATGGAAGGTAGTTTGTGTACAAGATTTTAGTTACTTTAATGGATGGTAGCCTTGTCATTATGAAAGGTAGTCTGTTGTCGCGATTTTTTATACTTCAATGGATTGTAGCCTTATAATTATGGAAGGTAGTCTCTTGTTGATATTTTGGTTACTCCAATGATGGTACCCTTGTCATTATGGAAGGTAGTCTATTGCCGAGATTTTTGTTACTCCATTGCATGGTAGCCTTGTCATTATGGAAGGTAGTGTGTTGTCGATATTTTTGTTATTCCAATGGATGGTAGCCTTGTCATTATGGAAGGTAGTCTGTTTTCGTGATTTTTGTTACTCCAATGTATGGTAGCCTTGTCATTATGGAAGGTAGTATGTTGTCGATATCTTTGTTACTCCAATGGATGGTAGCCTTTTCATTATGGAAGGTAGTCTATTGTCGAGATTTTTGTTACTCTAAGGGATGGTAGCCTTGTCCATATGGAAGGTAGTCAGTTGTCGAGATTTTTTTTATTCCATGGATGGTAGCGTTGTCATTAAAGAAGGTAGTATATTGTTGAGTTTTTTGTCACTACAATGGATGGTAGCCTTGTCATTATGTAAGGTAGTCTGTTGTCGAGATTTTTGTTACTAGAATGGATTGTAACCTTATCGTTATGGAAGGTAGTTTGTTGTCTATATCTTTGTTACTCCAATGGATGGTAGCCTAGTCATTATGGAAGGTAGTTTGTGTACGAGATTTTTTTTACTTTAAGGGATGGTAGCCTTGTCCATATGGAAGGTAGTCTGTTGTCGAGATTTTTTATACTCCAATAAATTGTAGCCTTGTAATTATGGAAGGTAGTCTCTTGTTGATATATTGGTTACTCCAATGATGGTACCCTTGTCATTATGGAAGGTAGTCTATTGGCGAGATTTTTGTTACTCCGTTGCATGGTAGCCTTGTCATTATGAAAGGTAGTGTGTTGTCGATATTTTTCTTATTCCAATGGATGGTAGCCTTGTCATTATGGAAGGTAGTCTATCTTTGTGATTTTTGTTACTCCAATGGATAATAGCCTTGTCATTATGGAAGGTAGTCAGTTGTTGAGATTTTTGTTACTACAATGGATTGTAGCCTTGTTGTTATGGAAGATAGTTTGTTGTCGATATCTTTGTTACTCAAATGGATGGTAGCCTAGTCATTATGGAAGGTAGTTTTTGTACGAGATTTTAGTTACTCCAATGGATGGTAGCCTTGTCATTATGGAAGGTAGTCTATTGTCGAGATTTTTGTTACTCCAATGGATGGTAGCCTTGTCATTATAGAAGGTAATATATTGTCGAGATTTTTGTCACTATATTGGATGGTAGCCTTGTCATTATGGAACGTAGTCTGTTGTCGAGATTTTTGTTATTCCATTGGATGGTAGCGTTGTCATTATAGAAGGTAGTATATTATCGAGATTTTTGTCACTACAATGGATGGTAGCCTTGTCATTATGGAAGGTAGTGTGTTGTCAAGATTTTTGTTACTACAATGGATTGTAGCCTGGTCGTTATGGAAGGTAGTTTGTTGTCGATATCTTTGTTAGTCCAATGGATGGTAGCCTAGTCATTATGGAAGGTAGTTTGTGTACGAGATTTTAGTTACTTTAATAGATGGTAGCCTTGTCATTATGAAAGGTAGTCTGTTGTCGCGATTTTTTATACTTCAATGGATTGTAGCCTTATAATTATGGAAGGTAGTCTCTTGTTGATATTTTGGTTACTCCAATGATGGTACCCTTGTCATTATGGAAGGTAGTCTATTGCCGAGATTTTTGTTACTCCATTGCATGGTAGCCTTGTCATTATGGAAGGTAGTGTGTTGTCGATATTTTTGTTATTCCAATGGATGGTAGCCTTTTCATTATGGAAGGTAGTATGTTTTCGTGATTTTTGTTACTCCAATGTATGGTAGACTTGTCATTATGGAAGGTAGTATGTTGTCGATATCTTTGTTACTCCAATGGATGGTATCCTTTTCATTATGGAAGGTAGTCTATTGTCGAGATTTTTGTTACTCTAAGGGATGGTAGCCTTGTCCATATGGAAGGTAGTCAGTTGTCGAGATTTTTTTTTATTCCAATGGATGGTAGCATTGTCATTAAAGAAGGTAGTATATTGTCGAGTTTTTTGTCACTACAATGGATGGTAGCCTTGTCATTATGTAAGGTAGTCTGTTGTCGAGATTTTTGTTACTAGAATGGATTGTAGCCTTGTCGTTATGGAAGGTAGTTTGTTGTCTATATCTTTGTTACTCCAATGGATGGTAGCCTAGTCATTATGGAAGGTAGTTTGTGTACGAGATTTTTTTTACTTTAATGGATGGTAGCCTTGTCATTATGGAAGGTAGTGTGCTGTCGAGATTTTTTATACTCCAATAAATTGTAGCCTTGTAATTATGGAAGGTAGTCTCTTGTTGATATTTTGGTTACTCCAATGATGGTACCCTTGTCATTATGGAAGGTAGTCTATTGCCGAGATTTCTGTTACTCTGTTGCATGGTAGCCTTGTCATTATGGAAGGTAGTGTGTTCTCGATATTTTTGTTATTCCAATGGATGGTAGCCTTGTTATTATGGAAGGTAGTATGTTTTCGTGATTTTTGTTACTCCAATGGATAGTAGCCTTGTAATTATGGAAGGTAGTCTGTTGTCGAGATTTTTGTTACTACAATGGATTGTAGCCTTGTCATTATGGAAGATAGTCTGTTGTCGATATCTTTGTTACTCCAATGGATGGTAGCCTTGTCATTATGGAAGGTAGTTTGTGTACGAGATTTTAGTTACTCCAATGGATGGTAGCCTTGTCATTATGGAAGGTAGTCTGTTGTCGAGATTTTTGTTACTCCAATGGATGGTAGCCTTGTCATTATAGAAGGTAATATATTGTCCTTATATTGGATGGTAGCCTTGTCATTATGGAACGTAGTCTGTTGTCAAGATTTTTGTTTTTCCATTGGATGGTAGCGTTGTCATTATAGAAGGTAGTATATTATCGAGATTTTTGTCACTACAACGGATGGTAGCCTTGTCATTATGGAAGGTAGTCTGTTGTCAAGATTTTTGTTACTACAATGGATTGTAGCCTTGTCGTTATGGAAGGTAGTTTGTTGTCGATATCTTTGTTAGTCCAATGGATGGTAGACTAGTCATTATGGAAGGTAGTTTGTGTGTGAGATTTTAGTTATTTTAATGGATAGTAGCCTTGTCATTATGAAAGGTAGTCTGTTGTCGAGATTTTTTATACTTCAATGGATTGTATCCTTGTAATTATGGAAGGTAGTCTCTTGTTGATATTTTGGTTACTCCAATGATGGTACCCTTGTCATTATGGAAGGTAGTCTATTGCCGAGATTTTTGTTACTCCATTGCATGGTAGCCTTGTCATTACGGAAGGTAGTGTGTTGTCGATATTTTTGTTATTCCAATAGATTGTAGCCTTGTCATTATGGAAGGTAGTATATTGTCATGATTTTTGTTACTCAAATGGATGGTAGCCTTGCCATTATGGAAGGTAGTATGTTATCGATATCTTTGTTATTCTAACGGATGGTAGCCTTGTCATTATAAAAGGTAGTCTATTGTCGAGATTTTTGTTACTCTAAGGGATGGTAGCCTTTTCCATATGGAAGGTAGTCTGTTGTCGAGATTTTTGTTATTCCAATGGATGGTAGCATTGTCATTATAGAAGGTAGTATATTGTCGAGATTTTTGTCACTACAATGGATTGTAGCCTTGTCATTAGGTAAGGTAGTCTATTGTCGAGATTTTTGTTACTAGAATGGATTGTAGCCTTGTCGTTATGGAAGGTAGTCTATTGTCGATATCTTTGTTACTCCAATGAATGGTAGCCTAGTCATTATGGAAGGTAGTTTGTGTAAAGTATTTTTGTTATTCCAAGGGATGATAGCCTTGTCATTTTGAAGGGTAGTCTATTGTCGTGATTTTATTACTCTAAGGGATGGTAGCCTTGTCATTATGGAATGTAGTATGTTGTCGATATCTTGGTTACTCCAATGGATGGTAGCCTTGTCATTATGGAAAGTAGTCTGTTGTCGAGATTTTTTTTACTCTAAGGGATGGTAGCCTTGTCATTATGGAAGGTAGTCTATTGCCGAGATTTTTGTTACTGCATTGCATGGTATCCTTGTCATTATGGAAGGTAGTGTGTTGTCGATATTTTTGTTATTCCAATGGATGGTAGCCCTTTCATTATGGAAGGTAGTCTATTGTCGTGATTTTTGTTACTCCAATGGATGGTAGCCTTGTCATTATGGAAGGTGGTCTGTTGTCGAGATATTTGTTACTCTAAGGGATGGTAGCCTTGCCATTATGGAATGTAGTCTGTTATCGAGACTTTTGTTATTCCAATGGATGGTAGCATTGTCATTATAAAAGGTAGTATATTATCGATATTTTTGTCACTACAATGGATGGTAGCCTTGTCATTATGGATGGTAGTCAGTTGTCGAGATTTTTGTTACTACAATGCATTGTAGCCTTGTTGTTATGGAAGATAGTCTATTGACGATATCTTTGTTACTCTAATGGATGGTAGCCTAGTCATTATGGAAGGTAGTTTGTGTACGAGTTTTTGTTACTTTAATGGATGGTAGCCTTGTCATTATGAAAGGTAGTCTGTTGTCGAGATTTTTTATACTCCAATGGATTGTAGCCTTGTAATTATGGAAGGTAGTCTCTTGTTAATATTTCGGTTACTCCAATGATGGTACCCTTGTCAATATGGAAGGTAGTCTATTGCCGAGATTTTTGTTAATCCATTGCATGGTAGCCTTGTCCATATGGAAGGTAGTCTGTTTTCGAGATTTTTGTTATTCCAATGGATGGTAGCATTGTCATTATAGAAGGTAGTATATTGTCGAGATTTTTGTCACTACAATGGATGGTAGCCTTGTCATTAGGTAAGGTAGTCTGTTGTCGAGATTTTTGTTACTAGAATGGATTGTAGCCTTGTCGTTATCGAAGGTAGTCTGTTGCCGATATCTTTGTTACTCCAATGGATGGTAGCCTAGTCATTATGGAAGGTAGTTTGTGTATGATATTTTTGTTATTCCAAAGGATGATAGCCTTGTCATTATGAAAGGTAGTCTATTGTCGTGATTTTTATTACTCTAAGGGATGGTAGCCTTGTCATTATGGAAGGTAGTATGTTGTCGATATCTTTGTTACTCCAATGGATGGTAGCCTTGTCATTATGGAAGGTAGTCTATTGTCGTGATTTTTGTTACTCCAATGGATGGTAGCCTTGTCATTATGGAAGGTGGTTTGTTGTCGAGATATTTGTTACTCTTGGGATGGTAGCCTTGCCATTATGGAACATAGTCTGTTATCGAGATTTTTGTTATTCCAATGGATGGTAGCATTGTCATTATACGAGGTAGTATATTATCGTTATTTTTGTCACTACAATGGATGGTAGCCTTGTCACTATGGAAGGTAGTCTGTTGTCGAGATTTTTGTTACTACAATGGATTGTAGCCTTGTCGTTATGGAAGGTAGTTTGTTGTCGATATCTTTGTTAGTCCAATGGATGGTAGCCTAGTCATTATGGAAGGTAGTTTGTGTACGAGATTTTAGTTACTTTAATGGATGGTAGCCTTGTCATTATGAAAGGTAGTCTGTTGTCGAGATTTTTTATACTCCAATAGATTGTAGCCTTGTAATTATGGAAGGTACTCTCTTGTTGATATTTTGGTTACTCCAATGATGGAACCCTTGTCATTATGGAAGGTAGTCTATAGCCGAGATTTTTGTTACTCCATTGCATGGTAGCCTTGTGATTATGGAAGGTAGTGTGTTGTCGATATTTTTGTTATTCCAATGGATGGTATCGTTGTCATTATGGAAGGTAGTCAGTTTTCCTGATTTTTGTTACTCCAATGGATGGTAGCCTTGTCATTATGGAAGGTAGTATGTTGTCGATATCTTTGTTACTCCAATGGATGGTAGCCTTGTCATTATTGAAGGTAGTCTATTGTCGAGATTTTTGTTACTCTAAGGGATGGTAGCCTTGTCCATATGGAAGGTAGTCTGTTATCGAGATTTTTGTTATTCCAATGGATGGTAGCGTTGTCATTAAAGAAGGTAGTATATTGTCGAGATTTTTGTCACTACAATGGATGGTAGCCTTGTCATTATGTAAGGTAGTCTGTTGTCGAGATTTTTATTACTGGAATGGATTGTAGCCTTGTCGTTATGGAAGGTAGTCTGTTGTCGATATCTTTGTTACTCCAATGGATGGTAGCCTAGTCATTATGGAAGGTAGTTTGTGTATGATATTTTTGTTATTCCAAAGGATGATAGCCTTGTCATTATGAAAGGTAGTCTATTGTCGTGATTTTTATTACTCTAAGGGATGGTAGCCTTGTCATTATGGAAGGTAGTATGTTGTCGATATCTTTGTTACTCCAATGGATGGTAGCCTTGTCATTATGGAAGGTAGTCTGTTGTCGAGATTTTTTTTACTCTAAGGGATGGTAGCCTTGTCATTATGGAAGGTAGTCTATTGCCGAGATTTTTGTTACTCCATTGCATGTTAGCCTTGTCATTATGGAAGGTAGTTTGTTGTCGATATTTTTGTTATTCCAATGGATGGTAGCCCTGTCATTATGGAAGGTAGTCTATTGTCGTGATTTTTGTTACTCCAATGGATGGTAGCCTTGTCATTATGGAAGGTGGTCTGTTGTCGAGATATTTGTTACTCTTGGGATGGTAGCCTTGCCATTATGGAACGTAGTCTGTTATCGAGATTTGCTTTATTCCAATGGATGGTAGCATTGTCATTATACGAGGTAGTATATTATCGTTATTTTTGTCACTACAATGGATGGTAGCCTTGTCATTATGTAAGGTAGTCTGTTGTCGAGATTTTTGTTACTAGAATGAATTGTAGCCTTATCGTTATGGAAGGTAGTTTGTTGTCTATATCTTTGTATCTCCAATGGATGGTAGCCTAGTCATTATGGAAGGTAGTTTGTGTATGAGATTTTAGTTACTTTAAAGGATGGTAGCCTTGTCATTATGGAAGGTAGTCTATTGTCGAGATTTTTTATACTCCAATAAATTGTAGCCTTGTAATTATGGAAGCTAGTCTCTTGTTGATATTTTGGTTACTCCATTGATGGTACCCTTTTCATTATGGAAGGTAGTCCATTGCCGAGATTTCTGTTACTCTGTTGCATGGTAGCCTTGTCATTATGAAAGGTAGTGTGTTGTCGATATTTTTGTTATTCCAATGGATGGTAGCCTTGTCATTATGGAAGGTAGTATGTTTTCGTGATTTTTGTTACTCCAATGGATAGTAGCCTTGTCATTATGGAAGGTAGTCTGTTGTCGAGATTTTTGTTACTACAATGGATTGTAGCCTTGTCGTTATGGAAGATAGTCTGTTGTTGATATCTTTGTTACTCCAATGGATGGTAGCCTAGTCATTATGGAAGGTAGTTTGTGTACGAGATTTTTGTTACTCCAATGGATGGTAGCCTTGTCATTATAGAAGGTAATATATTGTCGAGATTTTTGTCACTACAATGGATGGTAGCCTTGTCATTATGGAACGTAGTCTGTTGTCGAAATTTTTTTTTTCCATTGGATGGTTGCATTGTCATTATAGAAGGTAGTATATTATCGAGATTTTTTTAACTACAATGGATGGTAGCCTTGTCATTATGGAAGGTAGTCTGTTGTCGAGATTTTTGTTACTACAATGGATTGTAGCCTTGTCGTTAAGGAAGGTAGTTTGTTGTCGATATCTTTGTTAGTCCAATGGATGGTAGCCTAGTCATTCTGGAAGGTAGTTTGTGTACGAGATTTTTGTTATTTTAATGGATGGTAGCCTTGTCATTATGAAAGGTAGTCTATTGTCGAGATTTTTTATACTTCAATGGATTGTAGCCTTCTAATTATGGAAGGTAGTCTCTTGTTGATATTTTGGTTACTCCAATGATGGTACCCTTGTCATTATGGAAGGTAGTCTATTGCCGAGATTTTTGTTACTCCATTGCATGGTAGCCTTGTCATTACGGAAGGTAGTGTGTTCTCGATATTTTTGTTATTCCAATAGATGGTAGCCTTGTCATTATGGAAGGTAGTCTGTTGTCATGATTTTTGTTACACCAATGGATGGTAGCCATGCCATTATGGAAGGTAATATGTTATCAATATCTTTGTTACTCTAACGGATGGTAGCCTTGTCATTATAGAAGGTAGTCTATTGTCGATATTTTTGTTACTCTAAGGGATGGTAGCCTTTTCCATATGGAAGGTAGTCTGTTGTCAAGATTTTTGTTATTCCAATGGATGGTAGCATTGTCATTATAGAAGGTAGTATATTGTCGAGATTTTTGTCATTACAATGGATGGTAGCCTTGTCATTAGGTAAGGTAGTTTGTTGTTTAGATTTTTGTTACTAGAATGGATTGTAGCCTAGTCATTTTGGAAGGTAGTTTGTGTACGATATTTTTGTAATTCCAATGGATGATAGCCTTGTCATTATGAAAGGTAGTCTATTATCGTGATTTTTATTACTCTAAGGGATGTTAGCCTTGTCATTATGGAAGGTAGTTTGTTGTCGATATCTTTGTTACTCCAATGGATGGTAGCCTTGTCATTATGGAAGGTAGTCTGTTTCCGAGATTTTTGTTACTCCATTGCATGGTAGCCTTGTCATTATGGAAGGTAGTGTGTTGTCGATATTTTTGTTATTCCAATGGATGGTAGCCCTTTCATTATGGAAGGTAGTCTATTGTCGTGATTTTTGTTACTCCAATGGATGGTAGCCTTGTCATTATGGAAGGTGGTCTGTTGTCAAGATATTTGTTACTCTAAGGGATGGTAGCCTTGCCATTATGGAACATAGTCTGTTATCGAGATTCTTGTTATTCCAATGGATGGTAGCATTGTCATTATAGAAGGTAGTATATTATCGATATTTTTGTCACTACAATGGATGTTAGCCTTGTCATTATGGATGGTAGTCTGTTGTCGAGATTTTTTATACTCCAATAGATTGTAGCCTTGGAATTATAGAAGGTAGTCTCTTGTTGATATTTTGGTTACTCCAATGATGGTACCCTTGTCATTATGGAAGGTAGTCTATTGCCGAGATTTTTGTTACTCCATTGCATGGTAGCCTTGTCATTATGGAAGCTAGTGTGTTGTCGATATTTTTGTTATTCCAATGGATGGTAGCCTTGTCATTATGGAAGGTAGTCTGTTTTCGTGATTTTTGTTACTCCAATGGATGGTAGCCTTGTCATTATGGAAGGTAGTCTGTTGTCGAGATTTTTGTTATTCCAATGGATGGTAGCGCTGTCATTAAAGAAGGTAGTATATTGTCGAGATTTTTGTCACTACAATGGATGGTAGCCTTGTCATTATGTAAGGTAGTCTGTTGTCGAGATTTTTGTTACTAGAATGGATTGTAGCCTTGTCTTTATGGAAGGTAGTCTGTTGTCTATATCTTTGTTACTTCAATGGATGGTAGCCTAGTCATTATGGAAGGTAGTTTGTGTACGAGATTTTAGTTACTTTAATGGAAGGTAGCGTTGTCATTATGGAAGGTAGTCTGTTGTCGAGATTTTTTATATTGCAATAAATTGTAGCCTTGTAATTATGGAAGGTAGTCTCTTGTTGATATTTTGGATACTCCAATGATGGTACCCTTGTCATTATGGAAGGTAGTCTATTGCCGAGATTTTTGTTACTCCGTTGCATGGTAGCCTTGTCATTATGGAAGGTAGTGTGTTGTCGATATTTTTGTTATTCCAATGGATGGTAGCCTTGTCATTATGCAAGGTAGTTGGTTTTCGTGATTTTTGTTACTCCAATGGATGGTAGCCTGGTCATTATGGAAGGTAGTATGTTGTGAATATCTTTGTTACTCCAATGGATGGTAGCCTTGTCATTATGGAAGGTAGTCTATTGTCGATATTTTTGTTACTCTAAGGGTTGGTAGCCCTGTCCATATGGAAGGTAGTCTATTGTCGAGATTTTTGTTATTCCTATGGATGGTAGCGTTGTCATTATAGAAGGTAGTATATTGTCGAGATTTTTGTCACTACAATGGATGGTAGCCTTGTCATTATGTAAGGTAGTCTATTGTCTAGATTTTTGTTACTAGAATGGATTGTAGCCTTGTCGTTATGGAAGGTAGTTTGTTGTCTATATCTTTGTTACTCCAATGGATGGTAGCCTTGTCATTATGGAAGGTAGTCTGTTGTCGAGATTTTTTATACTCCAATAAATTGTAGCCTTGTAATTATGGAAGGTAGTATCTTGTTGATATTTTGGTTACTCCAATGATGGTACCCTTGTCATTATGGAAGGTAGTCTATTGCCGAATTTTTATTACTTCGTTGCATGGTAGCCTTGTCATTATGGAAGGTAGTGTGTTGTCGATATTTTTGTTATTCCAATGGACGGGAACCTTGTCATTATGGAAGGTAGTCTGTTTTCGTGATTTTTGTTACTCCAATGTATGGTAGCCTTGTCATTATGGAAGGTAGTATGTTGTCGATATCTTTGTTACTCCAATGGATGGTAGCCTTGTCATTATGGAAGGTAGTCTATTGTCGATATTTTTGTTACTCTAAGGGATGGTAGCCCTGTCCATATGGAAGGTAGTATGTTGTCGAGATTTTTGTTATTCCAATGGATGGTAGCATTGTCATTATAAAAGGTAGTATATTGTCGAGATTTTTGTCACTACAATGGATAGTAGCCTTGTCATTATGTAAGGTAGTCTATTGTCGAGATTTTTGTTACTAGAATGGATTTTAGCCTTGTCATTATGGAAGGTAGTTTGTTGTCTATATCTTTGTTACTCCAATGGATGGTAGCCTAGTCATTATGGAAAGTAGTTTGTGTATGATATTTTTTATTATACCAATGGATGGTAGCCTTGTCATTATGAAAGGAAGTCTATTGTCCTGATTTTTGTTACTCTAGGGGATGGTAGCCTTGTCATTATGGAAGGTAGTATGTTGTCGATATCGTTGTTACTCCAATGGATGGTAGCCTTGTCATTATGGAAGGTAGTATGTTGTCCAGATTTTTGTTACTCTAAGGGAAGGTAGCCTTGTCATTATGGAACGTAGTCTGTTGTCGAGATTTTTGTTATTCCAATTGATGGTAGCATTGTCATTATAGAAGGTAGTATATTATCGAGATTTTTGTCACTGCAATGGATTGTAGCCTTGCCATTATGGAAGGTAGTCTGTTGTCAAGATTTTTGTTACTACAATGGATTATAGCCTTGTCGTTATGGAAGGTAGTTTTATTGTCGATATCTTTGTTAGTCCAATGGATGGTAGCCTAGTCATTATGGAAGGTAGTTTGGTGTACGTGATTTTAGTTACTTTAATGGATGGTAGCCTTGTCATTATGGAAGGTAGTCTGTTGTCGAGATTTTTTATACTCCAATAAATTGTAGCCTTGTAATTATGGAAGGTAGTCTCTTGTTGATATTTTGGTTACTCCAATGATGTACCCTTGTTATTATGGAAGGTAGTCTATTGCCAAGATTTTTGTTACTCCATTGCATGGTAGCCTTGTCATTATGGAAGGTAGTGTGTTGTCGATATTTTTGTTATTCCAATGGATGGTAGCCTTGTCATTATGGAAGGTAGTCTGTTTTCGTGATTTTTGTTACTCCAATGGATGGTAGCCTTGTCATTAGGGAAGGTAGTATGTTGTCGATATCTTTGTTACTCCAATGGATGGTAGCCTTGTCATTATGGAAGGTAGTCTATTGTCGACATTTTTGTTACTCTAAGGGATGGTAGCCTTATCCATATGGAAGGTAGTCTATTGTCGAGATTTTTGTTATTCCAATGGATGGTAGAGTTGTCATTATAGAAGGTAGTATATTTTCGATATTTTTATCACTACAGTGGATGGTAGCCTTGTCATTATGTAAGGTAGTCTGTTGTCGAGATTTTCGTTACTAGAATGGGTTGTAGCCTTGTCGTTATGGAAGGTAGTATGTTGTCTATATTCTTTGTTACTCCAATGGATGGTAGCCTAGTCATTATGGAAGGTAGTTTGTGTACGAGATTTTAGTTACTTTAATGGATGGTAGCCTAGTCATTATGGAAGGTAGTCTGTTGTCGAGATTTTTGTTACTCTAAGGGAAGGTAGCCTCGTCATTATGGAACTTAGTCTGTTGTCGAGATTTTTGTTATTCCAATTGATGGTAGCATTGTCATTATAGAAGGTAGTATATTATCGAGATTTTTGTCACTACAATGGATTGTAGCCTTGTCATTATGGAAGGTAGTCTGTTGTCAAGATTTTTGTTACTACAATGGATTATAGCCTTGTCATTATGGAAGGTAGTTTTTTGTCGATATCTTTGTTAGTCCAATGGATGGTAGCCTAGTCATTATGGAAGGTAGTTTGTGTACGAGATTTTAGTTACTTTAATGGATGGTAACCTTGTCATTATGGAAGGTAGTCTGTTGTCGAGATTTTTTATACTCCAATAAATTGTAGCCTTGTAATTATGGAAGGTAGTCTCTTGTTGATATTTTGGTTACTCCAATGATGGTACCCTTGTTATTATGGAAGGTAGTCTATTGCCAAGATTTTTGTTACTCCATTGCATGGTAGCCTTGTCATTATGGAAGGTAGTGTGTTGTCGATATTTTTGTTATTCCAATGGATGGTAGCCTTGTCATTATGGAAGGTAGTCTGTTTTCGTGATTTTTGTTACTCCAATGGATGGTAGCCTTGTCATTATGGAAGGTAGTATGTTATCGATATCTTTGTTACTCCAATGGATGGTAGCCTTGTCATTATGGAAGGTAGTCTATTGTCGATATTTTTGTTACTCTAAGGGATGGTAGCCTTATCCATATGGAAGGTAGTATGTTGTCGAGATTTTTGTTATTCCAATGGATGGTAGCGTTGTCATTATAGAAGGTAGTATATTGTCGAGATTTTTATCACTACAGTGGATGGTAGCCTTGTCATTATTTAAGGTAGTCTATTGTCGAGATTTTTGTTACTAGAATGGGTTGTAGCCTTGTCGTTATGGAAGGTAGTATGTTGTCTATATCTTTGTTACTCCAATGGATGGTAGCCTAGTCATTATGGAAGGTAGTTTGTGTACAAGATTTTAGTTACTTTAATGGATGGTAGCCTTGTCATTATGGAAGGTAGTCTGTTGTCGAGATTTTTTATACTCCAATAAATTGTAGCCTTGTAATTATGGAAGGTAGTCTCTTGTTGATATTTTGGTTACTCCAATGATGGTACCCTTGTCATTATGGAAGGTAGTCTATTGCCGAGATTTTTGTTACTCCGTTGCATGGTAGCCTTGTCATTATGGAAGGTAGTGTGTTGTCGATATTTTTGTTATTCCAATGGATGGTACCCTTGTCATTATGGAAGGTAGTCTGTTTTCGTGATTTTTGTTACTCCAATGGATGGTAGCATTGTCATTACGGAAGGTAGTATGTTGTCGATATCTTTGTTACTCCAATGGATTGTAGCCTTGTCATTATGGAAGGTAGTCTATTGTCGACATTTTTGTTACTCTAAGGGATGGTAGCCTTATCCATATGGAAGGTAGTCTGTTGTCGAGATTTTTGTTATTCCAATGGATGGTAGAGTTGTCATTATAGAAGGTAGTATATTTTCGATATTTTTATCACTACAGTGGATGGTAGCCTTGTCATTATGTAAGGTAGTCTGTTGTCGAGATTTTTGTTACTAGAATGGGTTGTAGCCTTGTCGTTATGGAAGGTAGTATGATGTTTATACCTTTGTTACTCCAATGGATGGTAGCCTAATCATTATGGAAGGTAGTTTGTGTACGAGATTTTAGTTACTTTAATGGATGGTAGCCTTGTCATTATGGAAGGTAGTCTGTTTTCGTGATTTTTGTTACTCCAATGGATGGTAGCCTTGTCATTATGGAAGGTAGTATGTTATCGATATCTTTGTTACTCCAATGGATGGTAGCCTTGTCATTATGGAAGGTAGTCTATTGTCGATATTTTTGTTACTCTAAGGGATGGTGGCCTCGTCATTATGGAAGGTAGTATGTTGTCGAGATTTTTGTTATTCCAATGGATGGTAGCGTTGTCATTATAGAAGGTAGTATATTGTCGAGATTTTTATCACTACAGTGGATGGTAGCCTTGTCATTATTTAAGGTAGTCTATTGTCGAGATTTTTGTTACTAGAATGGGTTGTAGCCTTGTCGTTTCGAAAGGTAGTTTGTTGTCGATATCTTTGTTAGTCCAAGGGATGGTAGCCTAGTCATTATGGAAGGTAGATTGTGTACGAGATTTTAGTTACTTTAATGGATGGTAGCCTTGTCATTATGGAAGGTAGTCTGTTGTCGAGATTTTTTATACTCCAATAAATAGTAGCCTTGTAATTATGGAAGGTAGTCTCTTGTTGATATTTTGGTTACTCCAATGATGGTACCCTTGTTATTATAGAAGGTAGTCTATTGCCAAGAGTTTTGTTACTCCATTACATGGTAGCCTTGTCATTATGGATGGTAGTGTGTTGTCGATATTTTTGTTATTCCAATGGATGGTAGCCTTGTCATTATGGAAGGTAGTATGTTTTCGTGATTTTTGTTACTCCAATGGATGGTAGCCTTGTCATTATGGAAGGTAGTATGTTATCGATATCTTTGTTACTCCAATGGATGGTAGCCTTGTCATTATGGAAGGTAGTCTATTGTCGACATTTTTGTTACTCTAAGGGATGGTAGCCTTATCCATATGGAAGGTAGTCTGTTGTCGAGATTTTTGTTATTCCAATGGATGGTAGAGTTGTCATTATAGAAGGTAGTATATTTTCGATATTTTTATCACTACAGTGGATGGTAGCCTTGTCATTATGTAAGGTAGTCTGTTGTCGAGATTTTTGTTACTAGAATGGGTTGTAGCCTTGTCGTTATGGAAGGTAGTATGCTGTCTATACCTTTGTTACTCCAATGGATGGTAGCCTAGTCATTATGGAAGGTAGTTTGTGTACGAGATTTTAGTTACTTTAATGGATGGTAGCCTTGTCATTATGGAAGGTAGTTTGTTGTCGAGATTTTTTATACTCCAATAAATTGTAGCCTTGTAATTATGGAAGGTAGTCTCTTGTTGATATTTTGGTTACTCCAACGATGGTACCCTTGTCATTATGGAAGGTAGTCTATTGCCGAGATTTTTGTTACTCCGTTGCATGGTAGCCTTGTCATTATGGAAGGTAGTGTGTTGTCGATATTTTTGTTATTCCAATGCATGGTAGCCTTGTCATTATGGAAGGTAGTCTGTTTTCATGATTTTTGTTACTCCAATGGATGGTAGCCTTGTCACTATGGAAGGTAGTATGTTGTCGATATCTTTGTTACTCCAATGGATGGTAGCCTTGTCATTATGGAAGGTAGTCTATTATCGACATTTTTGTTACTCTAAGGGATGGTAGCCTTATCCATATGGAAGGTAGTCTGTTGTCGAGATTTTTGTTATTCCAATGGATGGTAGAGTTGTCATTATAGAAGGTAGTATATTTTCAATATTTTTATCACTATAGTGGATGGTAGCCTTGTCATTATGTAAGGTAGTCTGTTGTCGAGATTTTTGTTACTAGAATGGGTTGTAGCCTTGTCGTTATGGAAGGTAGTATGCTGTCTATACCTTTGTTACTCCAATGGATGGTAGCCTAGTCATTATGGAAGTTAGTTTGTGTACGAGATTTTAGTTACTTTAATGGATGGTAGCCTTGTCATTATGGAAGGTAGTCTGTTGTCGAGATTTTTTATACTCCAATAAATTGTAGCCTTGTAATTATGGAAGGTAGCATCTTGTTTATATTTTGGTTACTCCAATGATGGTACCCTTGTCATTATGGAAGGTAGTCTATTGCCGAGATTTTTGTTACTCCGTTGCATGGTAGCCTTGTCATTATGGAAGGTAGTGTGTTGTCGATATTTTTGTTATTCCAATGGATGGTAACCTTGTCATTATGGAAGGTAGTCTGTTTTCGTGATTTTTGTTACTCCAATGGATGGTAGCCTTGTCATTATGGAAGGTAGTATGTTGTCGATATCTTTGTTACTCCAATAGATGGTAGCCTTGTCATTATGGAAGGTAGTCTATTGTCGATATTTTTGTTACTCTAAGGGATGGTAGCCCTGTCCATATGGAAGGTAGTATGTTGTCGAGATTTTTGTTATTCCAAAGGATGGTAGCGTTGTCATTATAAAAGGTAGTATATTGTCGAGATTATTGTCACTACAATGGATGGTAGCCTTGTCACTATGTAAGGTAGTCTGTTGTCTATATCTTTGTTACTCCAATGGATGGTAGCCTAGTCATTATGGAAAGTAGTTCGTGTACGATATTTTTGTTATTCCAATGGATGGTAGCCTTGTCATTATGAAAGGAAGTCTATTGTCCTGATTTTTGTTACTCTAGGGGATGGTAGCCTTGTCATTATGGAAGGTAGTATGTTGTCGAAATCTTTGTTACTCCAATGGATGGTAGCCTTGTCATTATGGAAGGTAGTATGTTGTCCAGATTTTTGTTACTTTAAGGGAAGGTAGCTATGTCATTATGGAACGTAGTCTGTTGTCGAGATTTTTGTTATTCCAATAGATGGTAGCATTGTCATTATAGAAGGTAGTATATTATCGAGATTTTTGTCACTACAATGGATTGTAGCCTTCTCATTATGGAAGGTAGTCTGTTGTTGATATTTTGGTTACTCCAATGGATGGTAGCCTAGTCATTATGGAAGGTAGTTTGTCTACGAGATTTTAGTTACTTTAATGGTTGGTAACCTTGTCATTATGGAAGGTAGTCTGTTGTTGAGATTTTTTATACTCCAATAAATTGTATCCTTCTAATTAAGGAAGGTAGTCTCTTGTTGATATTTTGGTTACTCCAATGATGGTACCCTTGTCATTATGGAAGGTAGTTTATTGCCGAGATTTTTTTTACTCCATTGCATGGTAGCCTTGTCATTATGGAAGGTAGTGTGTTATCGATATTTTTGTTATTCCAATGGATGGTAGCCTTGTCATTATGAAAGGAAGTCTATTGTCCTGATTTTTGTTACTCTAAGGGATGGTAGCCTTGTCATTATGGAAGGTAGTATGTTGTCAATATCTTTGTTACTCCAATGGATGGTAGCCTTTTCATTATGGAAGGTAGTCTGTTGTCGATATTTTTGTTACTCTAAGGGATGGTAGCCCTGTCCATATGGAAGGTAGTCTGTTGTTGAGATTTTTGTAATTCCGATGGATGGTAGCGTTGTCAGTATAGAAGGTAGTATATTGTCGAGATTTTTGTCACTACAATGGATGGCAGCCTTGTCATTATGTAAGGTAGTCTATTGTCGAGATTTTTGTTACTAGAATGGATTGTAGCCTTGTCGTTATGGAAGGTAGTCTGTTGTCTATATATTTGTTACTCCAATGGATGGTAGCCTAGTCATTATGGAAGGTAGTCTGTTGTCGAGATTTTTTATACTCCAATAAATTGTAGCCTTGTAATTATGGAAGGTAGTCTCTTGTTGATATTTTGGTTACTCCAATGATGGTACCCTTGTCATTATGGAAAGTAGTCTATTGCCGAGATTTTTGTTACTCCATTGCATGGTAGCCTTGTCATTATGGAAGGTAGTGTGTTGTCGATATTTTTGTTATTCCAATGGATGGTAGCCTTGTCATTATGGAAGGTAGTCTGTTTTCGTGATTTTTGTTACTCCAATGGATGGTAGCCTTGTCATTATGGAAGGTAGTATGTTGTCGATATCTTTGTTACTCCAATGGATGGTAGCCTTGTCATTATGGAAGGTAGTCTATTGTCGATATTTTTGTTACTCTAAGGGATGGTAGCCTTATCCATATGGAAGGTAGTCTGTTGTCGAGATTTTTGTTATTCCAATGGATGGTAGCATTGTCATTATAGAAGGTAGTATATTGTCGAGATTTTTATCACTACAGTGGTTGGTAGCCTTGTCATTATTTAAGGTAGTCTGTTGTCGAGATTTTCATTACTAGAATGGGTTGTAGCCTTGTCGTTATGGAAGGTAGTATGTTGTCTATATCTTTGTTACTCCAATGGATGGTAGCCTAGTCATTATGGAAGGTAGTTTGTGTACGAGATTTTAGTTACTTTAATGGATGGTAGCCTTGTCATTATGGAAGGTAGTCTGTTGTCGAGATTTTTTATACTCCAATAAATTGTAGCCTTGTAATTATGGAAGGTAGTCTCTTGTTGATATTTTGGTTACTCCAATGATGGTACCCTTGTCATTATGGAAGGTAGTCTATTGCCAAGATTTTTGTTACTCCGTTGCATGGTAGCCTTGTCATTATGGAAGGTAGTGTGTTGTCGATATTTTTGTTATTCCAATGGATGGTAGCCTTGTCATTATGGAAAGTAGTATGTTTTCGTGATTTTTATTACTCCAATGGATGGTAGCCTTGTCATTATGGAAGGTAGTATGTTGTCGATATCTTTGTTACTCCAATGGATGGTAGCCTTGTCATTATGGAAGGTAGTCTATTGTCGACATTTTTGTTACTCTAAGTGATGGTAGCCTTATCAATATGGAAGGTAGTCTGTTGTCGAGATTTTTGTTATTCCAATGGATGGTAGAGTTGTCATTATAGAAGGTAGTATATTTTAGATATTTTTGTCACTACAATGGATGGCAGCCTTGTCATTATGTAAGGTAGTCTGTTGTCGAGATTTTTGTTATTAGAATGGGTTGTATCCTTGTCGTTATGGAAGGTAGTATGTTGTCTATATGTTTGTTACTCCAATGGATGGTAGCCTAGTCATTATGGAAGGTAGTTTGTGTACGAGATTTTAGTTACTTTAATGGATGGTAGCCTTGTCATTATGGAAGGTAGTCTGTTGTCGAGATTTTTTATACTCCAATAAATTGTAGCCTTGTAATTATGGAAGGTAGTATCTTGTTGATATTTTGGTTACTCCAATGATGGTACCCTTATCATTATGGATGGTAGTCTATTGCCGAGATTTTTGTTACTCCGTTGCATGGTAGCCTTGTCATTATGGAAGGTAGTGTGTTGTCGATATTTTTGTTATTCCAATGGATGGTAACCTTGTCATTATGGAAGGTAGTCTGTTTTCGTGATTTTTGTTACTCCAATGGATGGTAGCCTTGTCATTATGGAAGGTAGTATGTTGTCGATATCTTTGTTACTCCAATGGATGGTAGCCTTGTTATTATAGAAGGTAGTCTATTGTCGATATTTTTGTTACTCTAAGGGATGGTAGCCCGGTCCATATGGAAGGTAGTATGTTGTCTAGATTTTTGTTATTCCAATGGATGGTAGCATTGTCATTATAAAAGGTAGTATATTGTCAAGATTTTTGTCACTACAATGGATGGTAGCCTTGTAATTATGTAAGGTAGTCTATTGTCGAGATTTTTGTTACTAGAATGGATTTTAGCCTTGTCATTATGGAAGGTAGTCTGTTGTCTATATCTTTGTTACTCCAATGGATGGTAGCCTAGTCATTATGGAAAGTAGTTTGTGTGCGGTATTTTTGTTATTCCAATGGATGGTAGCCTTGTCATTATGAAAGGAAGTCTATTGTCCTTATTTTTGTTACTCTAGGGGATGGTAGCCTTGTCATTATTGAAGGTAGTATGTTGTCGATATCTTTGTTACTCCAATGGATGGTAGCCTTGTCATTATGGAAGGTAGTATGTAGTCCAGATTTTTGTTACTCTAAGGGAAGGTAGCCTTGTCATTATGGAACGTAGTCTGTTTTCGAGATTTTTGTTATTCCAATTGATGGTAGCATTGTCATTATAGAAGGTAGTATATTATCGATATTTTTTTCACTACAATGGATTGTAGCCTTGTCATTATGGAAGGTAGTCTGTTGTCAAGATTTTTGTTACTACAATGGATTATAGCCTTGTCGTTATGGAAGGTAGTTTGTTGTCGATATCTTTGTTAGTCCAATGGATGGTAGCCTAGTCATTATGGAAGGTAGTTTGTGTACGAGATTTTAGTTACTTTAATGGATGGTAGCCTTGTCATTATGGAAGGTAGTCTGTTGTCGAGATTTTTTATACTCCAATAAATTGTAGCCTTGTAATTATGGAAGGTAGACTCTTGTTGATATTTTGGTTACTCCAATGATGGTACCCTTGTCATTATGGAAGGTATTTTATTGCCGAGATTTTTGTTACTCCATTGCATGGTAGCCTTGTCATTATGGAAGGTAGTGTGTTATCGATATTTTTGTTATTCCAATGGATGGTAGCCTTGTCATTATGAAAGGAAGTCTATTGTCCTGATTTTTGTTACTCTAAGGGATGGTAGCCTTTTCATTATGGAAGGTAGTATGTTGTCGATATCTTTGTTACTCCAATGGATGGTATCCTTGTCATTATGGAAGGTAGTCTGTTGTTGAGTTTTTTGTTACTCCAATGGATGGTAGCCTTATCATTATGGAAGGTAGTCTGTTGTCAAGATTTTTGTTATTCCAATGGATGGTAGCATTGTCATTATAGAAGGTAGTATATTGTCGAGATTTTTATCACTACAGTGGTTGGTAGCCTTGTCATTATTTAAGGTAGTCTGTTGTCGAGATTTTCATTACTAGAATGGGTTGTATCCTTGTCGTTATGGAAGGTAGTATGTTGTCTATATCTTTGTTACTCCAATGGATGGTAGCCTAGTCATTATGGAAGGTAGTTTGTGTACGAGATTTTAGTTACTTTAATGGATGGTAGCCTTGTCATTATGGAAGGTAGTCTGTTGTCGAGATTTGTTATACTCCAATAAATTGTAGCCTTGTAATTATGGAAGGTAGTCTCTTGTTGATATTTTGGTTACTCCAATGATGGTACCCTTATCATTATGGATGGTAGTCTATTGCCGAGATTTTTGTTACTCCGTTGCATGGTAGCCTTGTCATTATGGAAGGTAGTGTGTTGTCGATATTTTTGTTATTCCAATGGATGGTAACCTTGTCATTATGGAAGGTAGTCTGTTTTCGTGATTTTTGTTACTCCAATGGATGGTAGCCTTGTCATTATGGAAGGTAGTATGTTGTCGATATCTTTGTTACTCCAATGGATGGTAGCCTTGTTATTATAGAAGGTAGTCTATTGTCGATATTTTTGTTACTCTAAGGGATGGTAGCCCGGTCCATATGGAAGGTAGTATGTTGTCTAGATTTTTGTTATTCCAATGGATGGTAGCATTGTCATTATAAAAGGTAGTATATT
Organism: Vicia faba; assembly: GCA_948472305.1. Taxonomy (NCBI): domain Eukaryota; kingdom Viridiplantae; phylum Streptophyta; class Magnoliopsida; order Fabales; family Fabaceae; genus Vicia; species Vicia faba. Next base: position 459,190,084 of record OX451741.1, read on the forward strand.
GTCAAGATTTTTGTCACTACAATGGATGGTAGCCTTGTCATTATGTAAGGTAGTCTATTGTCGAGATTTTTGTTACTAGAATGGATTTTAGCCTTGTCATTATGGAAGGTAGTCTGTTGTCTATATCTTTGTTACTCCAATGGATGGTAGCCTAGTCATTATGGAAAGTAGTTTGTGTGCGGTATTTTTGTTATTCCAATGGATGGTAGCCTTGTCATTATGAAAGGAAGTCTATTGTCCTTATTTTTGTTACTCTAGGGGATGGTAGCCTTGTCATTATTGAAGGTAGTATGTTGTTGATATCTTTGTTACTCCAATGGATGGTAGCCTTGTCATTATGGAAGGTAGTATGTAGTCCAGATTTTTGTTACTCTAAGGGAAGGTAGCCTTGTCATTATGGAACGTAGTCTGTTTTCGAGATTTTTGTTATTCCAATTGATGGTAGCATTGTCATTATAGAAGGTAGTATATTATCGATATTTTTTTCACTACAATGGATTGTAGCCTTGTCATTATGGAAGGTAGTCTGTTGTCAAGATTTTTGTTACTACAATGGATTATAGCCTTGTCGTTATGGAAGGTAGTTTGTTGTCGATATCTTTGTTAGTCCAATGGATGGTAGCCTAGTCATTATGGAAGGTAGTTTGTGTACGAGATTTTAGTTACTTTAATGGATGGTAGCCTTGTCATTATGGAAGGTAGTCTGTTGTCGAGATTTTTTATACTCCAATAAATTGTAGCCTTGTAATTATGGAAGGTAGACTCTTGTTGATATTTTGGTTACTCCAATGATGGTACCCTTGTCATTATGGAAGGTATTTTATTGCCGAGATTTTTGTTACTCCATTGCATGGTAGCCTTGTCATTATGGAAGGTAGTGTGTTATCAATATTTTTGTTATTCCAATGGATGGTAGCCTTGTCATTATGAAAGGAAGTCTATTGTCCTGATTTTTGTTACTCTAAGGGATGGTAGCCTTTTCATTATGGAAGGTAGTATGTTGTCGATATCTTTGTTACTCCAATGGATGGTATCCTTGTCATTATGGAAGGTAGTCTGTTGTTGAGTTTTTTGTTACTCCAATGGATGGTAGCCTTATCATTATGGAAGGTAGTCTGTTGTCAAGATTTTTGTTATTCCAATGGATGGTAGCATTGTCATTATAGAAGGTAGTATATTGTCGAGATTTTTATCACTACAGTGGTTGGTAGCCTTGTCATTATTTAAGGTAGTCTGTTGTCGAGATTTTCATTACTAGAATGGGTTGTAGCCTTGTCGTTATGGAAGGTAGTATGTTGTCTATATCTTTGTTACTCCAATGGATGCTAGCCTAGTCATTATGGAAGGTAGTTTGTGTACGAGATTTTAGTTACTTTAATGGATGGTAGCCTTGTCATTATGGAAGGTAGTCTGTTGTCGAGATTTTTTATACTCCAATAAATTGTAGCCTTGTAATTATGGAAGGTAGTCTCTTGTTGATATTTTGGTTACTCCAATGATGGTACCCTTGTCATTATGGAAGGTAGTCTATTGCCAAGATTTTTGTTACTCCGTTGCATGGTAGCCTTGTCATTATGGAAGGTAGTGTGTTGTCGATATTTTTGTTATTCCAATGGATGGTAGCCTTGTCATTATGGAAAGTAGTATGTTTTCGTGATTTTTGTTACTCCAATGGATGGTAGCCTTGTCATTATGGAAGGTAGTATGTTGTCGATATCTTTGTTACTCCAATGGATGGTAGCCTTGTCATTATGGAAGGTAGTCTATTGTCGACATTTTTGTTACTCTAAGTGATGGTAGCCTTATCCATATGGAAGGTAGTCTGTTGTCGAGATTTTTGTTATTCCAATGGATGGTAGAGTTGTCATTATAGAAGGTAGTATATTTTAGATATTTTTGTCACTACAATGGATGGCAGCCTTGTCATTATGTAAGGTAGTCTGTTGTCGAGATTTTTGTTATTAGAATGGGTTGTATCCTTGTCGTTATGGAAGGTAGTATGTTGTGTATATGTTTGTTACTCCAATGGATGGTAGCCTAGTCATTATGGAAGGTAGTTTGTGTACGAGATTTTAGTTACTTTAATGGATGGTAGCCTTGTCATTATGGAAGGTAGTCTGTTGTCGAGATTTTTTATACTCCAATAAATTGTAGCCTTGTAATTATGGAAGGTAGTATCTTGTTGATATTTTGGTTACTCCAATGATGGTACCCTTATCATTATGGATGGTAGTCTATTGCCGAGGTTTTTGTTACTCCGTTGCATGGTAGCCTTGTCATTATGGAAGGTAGTGTGTTGTCGATATTTTTGTTATTCCAATGGATGGTAACCTTGTCATTATGGAAGGTAGTCTGCTTTCGTGATTTTTGTTACTCCAATGGATGGTAGCCTTGTCATTATGGAAGGTAGTATGTTGTCGATATCTTTGTTACTCCAATGGATGGTAGCCTTGTTATTATAGAAGCTAGTCTATTGTCGATATTTTTGTTACTCTAAGGGATGGTAGCCCGGTCCATATGGAAGGTAGTATGTTGTCTAGATTTTTGTTATTCCAATGGATGGTAGCATTGTCATTATAAAAGGTAGTATATTGTCAAGATTTTTGTCACTACAATGGATGGTAGCCTTGTCATTATGTAAGGTAGTCTATTGTCGAGATTTTTGTTACTAGAATGGATTTTAGCCTTGTCATTATGGAAGGTAGTCTATTGTCTATATCTTTGTTACTCCAATGGATGGTAGCCTAGTCATTATGGAAAGTAGTTTGTGTGCGGTATTTTTGTTATTCCAATGGATGGTAGCCTTGTCATTATGAAAGGAAGTCTATTGTCCTTATTTTTGTTACTCTAGGGGATGGTAGCCTTGTCATTATTGAAGGTAGTATGTTGTCGATATCTTTGTTACTCCAATGGATGGTAGCCTTGTCATTATGGAAGGTAGTATGTAGTCCAGATTTTTGTTACTCTAAGGGAAGGTAGCCTTGTCATTATGGAACGTAGTCTGTTTTCGAGATTTTTGTTATTCCAATTGATGGTAGCATTGTCATTATAGAAGGTAGTATATTATCGATATTTTTTTCACTACAATGGATTGTAGCCTTGTTATTATGGAAGGTAGTCTGTTGTCAAGATTTTTGTTACTACAATGGATTATAGCCTTGTCGTTATGGAAGGTAGTTTGTGTACGAGATTTTAGTTACTTTAATGGATGGTAGCCTTGTCATTATGGAAGGTAGTCTGTTGTCGAGATTTTTTATACTCCAATAAATTGTAGCCTTGTAATTATGGAAGGTAGACTCTTGTTGATATTTTGGTTACTCCAATGATGGTACCCTTGTCATTATGGAAGGTATTTTATTGCCGAGATTTTTGTTACTCCATTGCATGGTAACCTTGTCATTATGGAAGGTAGTGTGTTATCGATATTTTTGTTATTCCAATGGATGGTAGCCTTGTCATTATGAAAGGAAGTCTATTGTCCTGATTTTTGTTACTCTAAGGGATGGTAGCCTTTTCATTATGGAAGGTAGTATGTTGTCGATATCTTTGTTACTCCAATGGATGGTATCCTTGTCATTATGGAAGGTAGTCTGTTGTCCAGATTTTTGTTACTCTAAGGGATGGTAGCTTTGTCATCATAGAAGGTAGTATTTTATCGAGATTTTTGTCACTACAATGGATGGTAGCCTTGTCATTATGGAAGGTAGTCTGTTGTCAAGACTTTTGTTACTACAATGGATTGTAGCCTTGTCTTTATGGAAGGTAGTTTGTTGTCGATATCTTTTTTAGTCCAAGGGATGGTAGCCTAGTCATTATGGAAGGTAGATTGTGTACGAGATTTTAGTTACTTTAATGGATGGTAACCTTGTCATTATGGAAGGTAGTTTATTTTCGAGATTTTTTATACTCCAATAAATAGTAGCCTTGTAATTATGGAAGGTAGTCTCTTGTTGATATTTTGGTTACTCCAATGATGGTACCCTTGTTATTATGGAAGGTAGTCTATTGCCAAGAGTTTTGTTACTCCATTACATGGTGGCCTTGTCATTATGGATGGTAGTGTGTTGTCGATATTTTTGTTATTCCAATGGATGGTAGCCTTGTCATTATGGAAGGTAGTCTGTTTTCGTGATTTTTGTTACTCCAATGGATGGTATCCTTGTCATTATGGAAGGTAGTATGTTGTCGACATCTTTGTTACTCCAATGGATGGTAGCCTTGTCATTATGGAAGGTAGTCTATTGTCGATTTTTTTTGTTACTCTAAGGGATGGTAGCCTTATCCATATGGAAGGTAGTCTGTTGTCGAGATTTTTGTTATTCCAATGGATGGTAGCGTTGTCATTATAGAAGGTAGTATATTGTCGAGATTTTTGTCACTACAATGGATGGCAGCCTTGTCATTATGTAAGGTAGTCTATTGTCGAGATTTTTGTTACTAGAATGGATTGTAGCCTTGTCGTTATGGAAGGTAGTCTGTTGTCTATATCTTTTTGACTCCAATGGATGGTAGCCTAGTCTTTATGGAAGGTAGTCTGTTGTCGAGATTTTTTATACTCCAATAAATTGTAGCCTTGTAATTATGGAAGGTAGTCTCTTGTTGATATTTTGGTTACTCCAATGATGGTACCCTTGTCATTATGGAAAGTAGTATATTGTCGAGATTTTTGTTACTCCATTGCATGGTAGCCTTGTCATTATGGAAGGTAGTGTGTTGTTGATATTTTTGTTATTCCAATGGATGGTAGCCTTGTCTTTATGAAAGAAAGTCTATTGTCCTGATTTTTGTTACTCTAAGGGATGGTAGCCTTGTCATTATGGAAGGTAGTATGTGGTCGATATCTTTGTTACTCCAATGGATGGTAGCCTTGTCATTATGGAAGGTAGTTTGTTGTCAAGATTTTTGTTACTACAATGGATTGTAGCCTTGCCGTTATGGAAGGTAGTTTGTTGTCGATATCTTTGTTAGTCCAAGGGATGGTATCCTAGTCATTATGGAAGGTAGAATGTGTATGAGATTTTAGTTCTTTTAATGGATGGTAGCCTTGTGATTATGGAAGGTAGTCTGTTGTCGAGATTTTTTATACTCCAATAAATTCTAGCCTTGTAATTATGGAAGGTAGTCTCTTGTTGATATTTTGATTACTCCAATGATGGTACCCTTGTCATTATGGAAGGAAGTCTATTGCCGAGAATTTTGTTACTCCGTTGCATGGTAGCCTTGTCATTATGGAAGGTAGTGTGTTGTCGATATTTTTGTTATTCCAATGGATGGTAGCCTGGTCATTATGGAAGGTAGTCTGTTTTCGTAATTTTTGTTACTCCAATGGATGGTAGCCTTGTCATTATGGAAGGTAGTATGTTGTCGATATCTTTGTTACTCCAATGGATGGTAGCCTTGTCATTATGGAAGGTAGTCTATTGTTGATATTTTTGTTACTCTTAGGGATGGTAGCCTTATCCATATGGAACGTAGTCTGTTGTCGAGATTTTTGTTATTCCAATGGATGGTAGCGTTGTCATTATAGAAGGTAGTATATTGTCGAGATTTTTGTCACTACAATGGATGGTAGCCTTGTTATTATGTAAGGTAGTCTTTTGTCGAGATTTTTGTTACTAGAATGGATTGTAGCCTTGTCATTATGGAAGGTAGTATGTTGTCTATATCTTTGTTACTTCAATGGATGGTAGTCCAGTCATTATGGAAGGTAATTTGTGTGCGATATTTTTGTTATTCCAATGGATGGTAGCCAAGTCATTATGAAAGGAAGTCTATTGTCCTGATTTTTGTTACTCTAAGGGATGGTAGCCTTGTCATTATGGAAGGTAGTATGTTGTTGATATCTTTGTTACTCCAATGGATGGTAGCCTTGTCATTTTGTAAGGTAGTCTGTTGTCTAGATTTTTGTTACTCTAAGGGATGGTAGCCTTGTCATTATGGAACGTAGTCTGTTGTCGAGATTTTTGTTATTCCAATGGATGGTAGCGTTGTCATTATAGAAGGTAGTATATTATCGAGATTTTTGTCACTACAATGGTTGGTAGCCTTGTCATTATGGAAGGTAGTCTGTTGTCGAGATTTTTTATACTCCAATAAATTGTAGCCTTGTAATTATGGAAGGTAGTCTCTTGTTGATATTTTGGTTACTCCAATGATGGTACCCTTGTTATTATGGAAGGTAGTCTATTGTCGAGATTTTTGTTACTCCATTGCATGGTAGCCTTGTCATTATACAAGGTAGTGTGTTGTCGATATTTTTGTTATTCCAATGGATGGTAGCCTTGTCATTATGGAAGGTGGTCTGTTTTCGTGATTTTTGTTACTCCAATGGATGGTATCCTTGTCATTATGGAAGGTAGTATGTTGTCGATATCTTTGTTACTCCAATGGATGATAGCCTTGTCATTATGGAAGGTAGTCTATTGTTGATATTTTTGTTAATCTAAGGGTTGGTAGCCTTGTCCATATGAAAGGTAGTTTGTTGTCGAGATTTTTTTTATTCCAATGGATGGTAGCGTTGTCATTATATAAGGTAGTATATTGTCGAGATTTTTATCACTACAATGGATGTTAGCCTTTTCATTATGTAAGGTAGTCTTTTATCGAGATTTTTGTTACTAGAATGGATTGTAGCATTGTCGTTATGGAAGGTAGTATGTTGTCTATATCTTTGTCACTCCAATGGATGGTAGCCTAGTCATTATGGAAGGTAGTTTGTGTCTGATTTTTTTGTTATTCCAATGGATGGTAGCCTTGTCATTATGAAAGGAAGTTTATTGTCCTGATTTTTGTTACTCTAAGGGATGGTAGCCTTGTCATTATGGAAGGTAGTATGTTGTCGATATCTTTGTTAATCCAATGGATGGTAGCCTTGTCATTATGGAAGGTAGTCTATTGTCCAGATTTTTGTTATTCTAAGGGATGGTAGCCTTTTCATTATGGAACGTAGTCTGTTGTCGAGATTTTTGTTATTCCAATGGATGGTAGCGTTGTCATTATAGAAGGTAGTATATTATCGAGGTTTTTGTCACTATAATGGATGGTAGCCTTATCATTATTGAAGGTAGTCTGTTGTCAAGATTTTTGTTACTACAATGGATTGTAGCCTTCTCGTTATGGAATGTAGTTTGTTGTCTATATCTTTGTTACTCCAATGGATGGTAGCCTAGTCATTATGGAAGGTAGTTTGTGTATGATATTTTTGTTATTCCAATGGATGGTAGCCTTGTCATTATGAAAGGAAGTCTATTGTCCTGATTTTTGTTACTCTAAGGGATGGTAGCCTTGTCATTATTGAAGGTAGTATGTTGTCGATATCTTTGTTACTCCAATGGATGGTAGCCTTGTCATTATGGAAGGTAGTCTGTTGTCCACATTTTTGTTACTCTAAGGGATGGTAGCCTTGTCATTATGGAACGTAGTCTATTGTGGAGATTTTTGTTATTCCAATGGATGGTAGCATTGTCATTATAGAAGTTAGTATATTATCGAGATTTTTGTCACTACAATGGTTGGTAGCCTTGTCATTATGGAAGGTAGTCTGTTGTCGAGATTTTTTATACTCCAATAAATTGTAACCTTGTAATTATGGAAGGTAGTCTGTTGTTGATATTTTGGTTACTCCAATGATGGTACCCTTGTTATTATGGAAGGTAGTCTATTGTCGAGATTTTTTTTACTCCATTGCATGGTAGCCTTGTCATTATGCAAGGTAGTGTGTTTTCGATATTTTTGTTATTCCAATGGATTGTAGCCTTGTCATTATGGAAGGTAGTCTATTTTCGTGATTTTTGTTACTCCAATGGATGGTATCCTTGTCATTATGGAAGGTAGTATGTTGTCGATATCTTTGTTACTCCAATGGATGGTAGCCTTGTCATTATGGAAGGTAGTCTATTGTCCTGATTTTTGTTACTCTAAGGGATGGTAGCCTTGTCATTATGGAAGGTAGTATGTTGTCGATATCTTTGTTACTCCAACGGATGGTAGCCTTGTCATTATGGAAGGTAGTCTGTTGTCCAGATTTTTGTTACTCTAAGGGATGGTAGCCTTGTCATTATGGAACGTAGTCTGTTGTCGAGATTTTTGTTATTCCAATGGATGGTAGCGTTGTCATTATAGAAGGTAGTATATTATCGAGATTTTTGTCACTACAATGGTTGGTAGCCTTGTCATTATGGAAGGTAGTCTGTTGTCGAGATTTTTTATACTCTAATAAATTGTAACCTTGTAATTATGGAAGGTAGTCTCTTGTTGATATTTTGGTTACTCCAATGATGGTACCCTTGTTATTATGGAAGGTAGTCTATTGTCGAGATTTTTGTTACTCCATTGCATGGTAGCCTTGTCATTATGCACGGTAGTGTGTTGTCGATATTTTTGTTATTCCAATGGATGGTAGCCTTGTCATTATGGAAGGTAGTCTGTTTTCGTGATTTTTGTTACTCCAATGGATTGTAGCCTAGTCATTATGGAAGGTAGTATGTTGTCGATATCTTTGTTACGCCAATGGATGGTAGCCTTGTCATTATGGAAGGTAGTCTGTTGTCCAGATTTTTGTTACTCTAAGGGATGGTAGCCTTGTCATTATGAAACGTAGTCTGTTGTCGAGATTTTTGTTATTCCAATGGATGGTAGCGTTGTCATTATAGAAGGTAGTATATTGTCGAGATTTTTGTCACTACAATGGATGGTAGCCTTGTATTATGTAAGGTAGTATTTTGTCGAGATTTTTGTTACTAGAATGGATTGTAGCATTGTCGTTATGGAAGGTAGTATGTTGTCTATATCTTTGTCACTCCAATGGATGGTAGCCTAGTCATTATGGAAGGTAGTTTGTGTACGATATTATTGTTATTCCAATGGATGGTAGCCTTGTCATTATGGAACGTAGTCTATTGTCGAGATTTTTGTTATTTCAATGGATGGTAGCGTTGTCATTATGGAAGGTAGTATATTATCGAGATTTTTGTCACTACAATGGTTGGTAGCCTTGTCATTATGGAAGGTAGTCTGTTGTCGAGATTTTTGTTACTACAATGGATTGTAGCCTTGTCGTTATGGAATGTAGTTTGTTGTCGATATCTTTGTTCGTCCAATGGATGGTAGCCTAGTCATTATGGAAGGTAGTTTGTGTACGAGATTTTAGTTACTTTAATGAATGGTAGCCTTGTCATTATGGAAGGTAGTTTGTTGTCGAGATTTTTTATACTCCACTAAATTGTAGCCTTGTAATTATGGAAGGTAGTCTCTTGTTGATATTTTGGTTACTCCAATGATGGTACCCTTGTCATTATGGAAGGTAGTCTATTACCGAGATTTTTGTTACTCCATAGCATGGTAGCCTTGTCATTATGGAAGGTAGTGTGTGGTCGATATGTTTGTTATTACAATGGATGATAGCCTTGTCATTATGGAAGGTAGTCTGTTGTCGTGATTTTTGTTACTCCAATGGATGGTATCCTTGTCATTATGGAAGGTAGTATGTTGTCGATATCTTTGTTACTGCAATGGATGGTAGCCTTGTCATTATGGAAGGTAGTCTATTGTCGATATTTTTGTTACTCTAACGGATGGTAGCCTTATCCATATGGAAGGTAGTCTGTTGACGAGATTTTTGTTATTCCAATGGATGGTAGCGTTGTCATTATAGAAGGTAGTATATTGTCGAGATTTTTGTCACTACAATGGATGGTAGCCTTGTCATTATGTAAGGTAGTCTTTTGTCGAGATTTTTGTTACTAGAATGGATTGTAGCCTTATCGTTATGGAAGGTAGTATGTTGTCTATATCTTTGTTACTCCAATGGATGGTAGCCTAGTCATTATGGAAGGTAGTTTGTGTACGATATTTTTGTTATTCCAATGGATGGTAGCCTTGTCATTATGAAAGGAAGTCTATTATCCTGATTTTTGTTACTCTAAGGGATGGTAGCCTTGTCATTATGGAAGGTAGTATGTTGTCGATATCTTTGTTACTCCAATGGATGGTAGCCTTGTCATTATGGAACATAGTCTGTTGTCGAGATTTTTGTTATTCCAATGGATGGTAGCGTTGTCATTATAGAAGGTAGTATATTATCGAGATTTTTGTCACTACAATGGATGGTAGCCTTGTCATTATGGAAGGTAGTCTGTTGTCAAGATTTTTGATACTACAATGGATTGTAGCCTTGTCGTTATGAAATGTAGTTTGTTGTCGATATCTTTGTTAGTCCAATGGAGGGTAGCCTAGTCATTATGGAAGGTGGTTTGTGTACGGGATTTTAGTTACTTTAATGGATGGTAGCCTTGTAATTATGGAAGGTAGTCTCTTGTTGATATTTTGGTTACTCCAATGATGGTACCCTTGTCATTATGGAAGGTAGTCTATTGCCGAGATTTTTGTTACTCCATTGCATGGTAGCCTTGTCATTATCGAAGGTAGTGTTTTGTCGATATGTTTGTTATTCCAATGGATGATAGCATTGTCATTATGGAAGGTAGTCTGTCACTACAATGGATGGTAGCCTTGTCATTATATAAGGTAGTCTGTTGTCGAGATTTTTGTTACTAGAATGGATTGTAGCCTTGACGTTATGGAAGGTAGTATGTTGTTGATATCTTTGTTACTCCAATGGATGGTAGCCTAGTCATTATGGAAGGTAGTTTGTGTATGATATTTTTGTTATTCCAATGGATGGTAGCCTTATCATTATGAAAGGTAGTCTATTGTCGTGACTTTTGTTACTCTAAGGGATGGTAGCCTTATCATTATTGAAGGTAGTATGGAGTCGATATCTTTGTTACTCCAATGGATGGTAGCCTTGTCATTATGGAAGGTAGTTTGTTGTCGAGATTTTTGTTACTCTAAGTGATGGTAGCCTTGTCATTATGGAACGTAGTCTGTTGTCGAGATGTTTGTTATTCCAATAGATGGTAGCATTGTCATTATAGAAGGTAGTATATTATCGATATTTTTGTCACTACAATGGATGGTAGCCTTGTCATTATGGAAGGTAGTCTGTTGTCGAGATTTTTGTTACTACAATGGATTGTAGCCTTGTCGTTATGGAAGGTAGTTTGTTGTCCATATCTTTGTTACTCCAATGGATGGTAGCTTAGTCATTATGGAAGGTAGTTTGTGTACGAGATTTTAGTTACTCCAATGGATGGTAGCCTTGTCATTATGGAAGGTAGTCTGTTGTCAAGATTTTTTATACTCCAATGGATTGTAGCCTTGTAATTATGGAATGTAGTCTGTTGTTGATATTTTGGTTACTCCAATGATAGTACCCTTGTCATTATGGAAGGTAGTCTATTGCCGAGATTTTTGTTACTCCATTGCATGGTAGCCTTGTCATTATGGAAGGTAGTCTATTGTCGTGATTTTTATTACTCCAATGGATGGTAGACTTGTCATTATGGAAGGTAGTATGTTATCGATATCTTTGTTACTCTAATGGATGGTAGCCTTGTCATTTTGGAATGTGGTCTGTTTTCGAGATATTTGTTACTATAAGGGATGGTAGCCTTGTCATTATGGAACGTAGTCTGTTGTCAAGATTTATTTATTCCAATGGATGGTAGCGTTGTCATTATGGAAGGTAGTATATTATCGATATTTTTGTCACTACAATGGATGGTAGCCTTGTCATTATGGAAGGTAGTCTGTTGTCGATATTTTTGTTACTACAATGGATTGTAGCCTTGTCGTTATGGAAGATAGTCTGTTATCGATATCTTTGTTACTCCAATGGATGGTAGCCTAGTCATTATGGAAGGTAGTTTGTGTACGAGATTTTAGTTACTCCAATGGATGGTAGCCTTGTCATTATGGAAGGTAGTCTGTTTTCGAGATTTTTGTTACTCTAATGGATGATAGCCTTGTCATTATAGAAGGTAATATATTGTCGAGATTTTGCTCACTATAATGGATGGTAGCCTTGTCATTATGGGATGTAGTCTGTTGTCGATATTTTTGTTACTACAATGGATTGTAGCTTTGTCGTTATGGAAGGTAGTCGATTGTCGATATCTTTGTTACTCCAATGGATGGTAGCCTAGTCATTATGGAAGGTAGTTTGTGTACGAGATGTTAGTAACTCCAATGGATGGTAGCCTTGTCATTATGGAAGGTAGTCTGTTGTCGATATTTTTTATACTCGAATGAATTATAGCCTTGTAATTATGGAAGGTAGTGTCTTCTTGATATTTTGGTTACTCCAATGATAGTACCCTTGTCATTATGGAAGGTAGTCTATTGCCGAGATTTTTGTTACTCCATTGCATGGTAGCCTTGTCATTATGGAAGGTAGTGTGTTGTCGATATTTTTGTTATTCCAATGGATGGTAGCCTTGTCATTATGGAAGGTAGTCTGTTGTCGTGATTTTTGTTACTCCAATGGATGGTAGCCTTGTCATTATGGAAGGTAGTATGTTGTTGATATCTTTGTTACTCCAATGGATGGTAGCCTTGTCATTATGGAAGGTGGTCTGTTGTCGAGATATTTGTTACTCTAAGGGTTGGTAGCCTTGTCATTATGGAACATAGTCTGTTGTCGAGATTTTTGTTATTCCAATGGATGGTAGCATTGTCATTATAGAAGGTAGTATATTATCGATATTTTTGTCACTACAATGGATGGTAGCCTTGTCATTATGTAAGGTAGTCTGTTGTCGAGATTTTTGTTACTAGAATGGATTGTAGCCTTGTCGTTATGGAAGGTAGTATGTTGTCGATATCTTTGTTACTCCAATGGATGGTAGCCTAGTCATTATGGAAGGTAGTTTGTGTATGATATTTTTGTTATACCAATGGATGGTAGCCTTGTCATTATGAAAGGTAGTCTATTGTCGTGATTTTTGTTACTCTAAGGGATGGTAGCCTTGTCATTATTGAAGGTAGTATGTTGTCGATATCTTTATTACTCCAATGGATGGTAGCCTTGTCATTATGGAAGGTAGTTTGATGTCGAGATTTTTGTAACTCTAAGTGATGGTAGCCTTGTCATTATGGAACATAGTCTGTTGTCGAGATGTTTGTTATTCCAATAGATGGTAGCATTATCATTATAGAAGGTAGTATATTATCGATATTTTTGTCACTACAATGGATGGTAGCCTTGTCATTATGGAAGGTAGTCTGTTGTCGAGATTTTTGTTACTACAATGGATTGTAGCCTTGTCGTTATGGAAGGTAGTTTGTTGTCCATATCTTTGTTACTCCAATGGATGGTAGCCTTGTCAATATGGAAGGTAGTCTGTTGTCAAGATTTTTTATACTCCAATGGATTGTAGCCTTGTAATTATGGAAGGTAGTCTATTGCCGAGATTTTTGTTACTCCATTGCATGGTACCCATGTGATTATGGAAGGTAGTCTATTGCCGAGATTTTTGTTACTCCATTGCATGGTAGCCTTGTGATTATGGAAGGTAGTGTGTTGTCGATATGTTGGTTATTCCAATGGATGATAGCCTTGTCATTATGGAAGGTAGTCTGTTGTCGTGATTTTTGTTACTCCAATGGATGGTAGCCTTGTCATTATGGAAGGTAGTATGTTGTTGATATCTTTGTTACTCCAATGGATGGTAGCCTTGTCATTATGGAAGGTAGTCTATTGTCGATATTTTTGTTACTCTAACAGATGGTAGCCTTATCCATATGGAAGGTAGTCTGGTGACGAGATTTTTGTTATTCCAATGGATGGTAGCGTTGTCATTATAGAAGGTAGTATATTGTCGAGATTTTTGTCACTGCAATGGATGGTAGCCTTGTCATTATGTAAGGTAGTCTATTGTCGAGATTTTTGTTACTAGAATGGATTGTAGCCTTGTCGTTATGGAAGGTAGTCTGTTGTCTATATCTTTGTTACTCCAATGGATGGTAGCCTAGTCATTATGGAAGGTAGTTTGTGTATGATATTTTTGTTATTCCAATGGATGGTAGCCCTGCCATTATGAAAGGAATTCTATTGTCCTGATTTTTGTTACTCTAAGGGATGGTAGCCTTGTCATTATGGAAGGTAGTATGTTGTTGATATCTTTGTTACTCCAATGGATGGTAGCCTTGTCATTATGGAAGGTAGTCTGTTGTCGAGGTTTAAGTTTCTCTAAGGGATGGTAGCCTTGTCATTATGGAACATAGTCTATTGTCGAGATTTTTGTTATTCTAATGGATGGTAGCGTTGTCATTATAGAAGGTTGTATATTATCGAGATTTTTGTAACTATAATGGATGGTAGCCTTGTCATTATGGAAGGTAGTCTGTTGTCGAGATTTTTGTTACTACAATGGATTGTAGCCTTGTCGTTATGGAAGGTAGTCTGTTGTCGATATCTTTGTTACTCCAATGGATGGTAGCCTAGTAATTATGGAAGGTAGTTTTTGTACGATATTTTTGTTATCCCAATGGATAGTAGCCTTGTCATTATGAAAGGTAGTCTATTGTCGGGATTTTTGTTAATCTAAGGGATGGTAGCCTTGTCATTATGTAAGGTAGTATGTTGTCGATATCTTTGTTACTCCAATGGATGGTAGCCTTGTCAATATGGAAGGTAGTCTATTGTCCAGATTTTTGTTACTCTAAGGGATAATAGCCTTGGCTTTATGGAATGTAGTCTGTTGTCGAGATTTTTGTTATTCCAATGGATGGTAGCATTGTCATTATAGAAGGTAGTATATTATCGATATTTTTGTCACTACAATGGATGGTAGCCTTGTCATTATGGGATGTAGTCTGTTGTCGATATTTTTTTTACTACAATGGATTGTAGCCTTGTCGTTATGGAAGGTAGTCTGTTGTCGATATCTTTGTTACTCCAATTGATGGTAGCCTAGTCATTATGGAAGGTAGTTTGTGTACGAGATGTTAGTTACTCCAATGGATGGTAGCCTTGTCATTATGGAAGGTAGTCCGTTGTCGATATTTTTTATACTCGAATGAATTGTAGCCTTGTAATTATGGAAGGTAGTCTCTTCTTGATATTTTGGTTACTCTAATGATAGTATCCTTGTAATTATGGAAGGTAGTCTATTCCCGAGATTTTTGTTACTTCATTGCGTGGTAGCCTTATCATTATGGAAGGTAGTGTGTTGTCGATATTTTTGTTATTCCAATGGATGGTAGCCTTGTCATTATGGAAGGTAGTCTGTTGTCTTGATTTTTGTTACTCCAATGGATGGTAGCCTTGTGATTATGGAAGGTAGTATGTTGTCGATATATTTGTTACTCTAATGGATGGTAGCCTTGTCATTATGGAAGGTGGTTTGTTGTCGAGATATTTGTTACTTTAAGGGATGGTAGCCTTGTCATTATGGAACATAGTCTGTTGTCGAGATTTTTGTTATTACAAAGGAGGTAGCATTGTCATTATAGAAGGTAGTATATTATCGATATTTTTGTCACTACGATGGATGGTAGCCTTGTCATTATGTAAGGTAGTCTGTTGTCGAGATTTTTGTTACTAGAATGGATTGTAGCCTTGTCGTTATGGAAGGTAGTATGTTGTCGATATCTTTGTTACTCCAATGGATGGTAGCCTAGTCATTATGGAAGGTAGTTTGTGTATGATATTTTTGTTATTCCAATGGATGGTAGCCTTTTCATTATGAAAGGTAGTCTATTTTCATGATTTTTGTTACTCTAAGGGATGGTAGCCTTGTCATTATTGAAGGTAGTATGTTGTCGATATCTTTGTTACTCCAATGGATGGTAGCCTTGTCATTATGGAAGGTAGTTTGTTGTCGATATTTTTGTTACTCTAAGTGATGGTAGCCTTGTCATTATGGAACGTAGTCTGTTGTCAAGATTTTAGTTACTCCAATGGATGGTAGCCTTGTCATTATGGAAGGTAGTCTGTTGTCAAGATTTTTTATACTCCAATGGACTGTAGCCTTGTAATTATGGAAGGTAGTCTCTTGTTGATATTTTGGTTACTCTAATGATGGTACCCTTGTCATTATGGAAGGTAGTCTATTGCCGAGATTTTTGTTTACCTCATTGCATGGTAGCGTTGTCATTATGGAAGGTAGTGTGTTGTCTATATTTTTGTTATTCCAATGGATGGTAGCCTTGTCATTATGGGAGGTAGTCTTTTGTCGTGATTTTTGTTACTCCAATGGATGGTAGCCTTGTCATTATGGAAGGTAGTATGTTGTCGATATCTTTGTTACTCTAATGGATGGTAGCCTTGTCATTTTGGAATGTCGTCTGTTGTCGAGATATTTGTTACTATAAGGGATGGTAGCCTTGTCATTATGGAACATAGTCTGTTGTCGAGATTTTTGTTATTCCAATGGATGGTAGCGTTGTCATTATAGAAGGTAGTATATTATCGATATTTTTGTCATTAAAATGGATGGTAGCCTTGTCATTATGGAAGGTAGTCTGTTGTCGAAATTTTTGTTACTACAATGGATTATAGCCTTGTCGTTATGGAAGATAGTCTGTTGTCGATATCTTTGTTACTCCAATGGATGGTAGCCTAGTCATTATGGAAGGTAGTTTGTGTATGAGATTTTAGTTACTCCAATGGATGGTAGCCTTGTCATTATGCAAGGTAGTCTGTTGTCGAAATTTTTGTTACTCTAATGGATGATAGCCTTGTCATTATAGAAGGTAATATATTGTCGATATTTTTGTCACTATAACGGATGGTAGCCTTGTCATTATGGAAGGTAGTCTGTTATCGAGATTTTTGTTACTACAATGGGTTGTAGCTTGGTCGTTGTGGAAGATAGTCTGTGTTGATATCTTTGTTACTCTAATGGATTGTAGCGTAGTCATTATGCAAGGTAGTTTGTGTACGAGATTTTAGTTACTCCAATGGATGGTAGCCTTGTCATTATGGAAGGTAGTCTGTTGTCGAGATTTTTTATACTTCAATGGATTTTAGCCTTGTCATTTTGGAAGGTAGTCTGTTTTCGAGATTTTTGTTATTCCAATGGATGGTATCCTTGTCATTATGAAAGGTAGTCTATTGTCGAGATTTTTGTTGCTATAATAGATTGTAGCCTTGTCATTATGGAAGGTAGTCTGTTGTCGATATCTTTGTTATTCCAATGGATGGTAGGCTAGTCATTATTAAAGGTAGTTTGTGTACGATATTTTTGTTATTCCAATGGATGGTAGCCTTGTCATTATGAAAGGTAGTCTGTTGTCGTGATTTTTGTTACTTTAAGGGATGGTAGCCTTGTCATTATGGAAGGTAGTATGTTGTCTATATCTTTGTTACTCCAATGGAGGGTAGCCTTGTCATTATGGAAGGTAGTCTATTGTCGAGATTTTTGTTACTCTAAGGGATGGTAGCCTTGTCATAATGGAACGTAGTCTGTTACCGAGATTTTTGTTATTCCATTGGATGGTAGCATTGTCATTATAGAAGGTAGAATATTATCAAGATTTTTGTAACTACAATGGATTATAGCCTTGTCGTTATGGAAGGTAGTTTGTTGTCGATAACTTTATTAGTCCAATGGATGGTAGCCTAGTCATTATGGAAGGTAGTTTGTGTACGAGATTTTAGTTACTTTAATGGATGGTAGCCTTGTCATTATGGAAGGTATTTTGTTGTCGAGATTTTTTATACTCCAATGGATTGTAGCCTTGTAATTATGGAAGGTAGTCTCCTGTTGATATTTTGGTTACTCCAATGATGGTACCCTTGTCATTATGGAAGGTAGTCTATTGACGAGATTTTTGTTACTCCATTGCATGGTAGCCTTGTCATTATGGAAGGTAGTGTGTTGTCGAGATTTTTGTTATTCCAATGGATGGTAGCCTTGTCATTATGCAAGGTAGTCTGTTGTCGTGATTTTTGTTACTCCAATGGATGGTAGCCTTGTCATTATGGAAGGTAGTATGTTGTTGATATCTTTGTTACTCCAATGGATGGTAGCCTTGTCATTATGGAAGGTAGTCTATTGTCGAGATTTTTGTTACTCTAAGGGATGGTAGCCTTGTTCATATGGAAGGTAGTCTATTGTCGAGATTTTTGTCATTCTAGAAGGTAGTATATTGTCAAGATGTTTGTCACTATAATGGATGGTAGCCTTGTCATTATGTAAGGTTGTCTGTTGTCGAGATTTTTGTTACTAGAATGGATTGTAGCCTTGTCGTTATGGAAGGTAGTCTGTTGTCGATATCTTTATTACTCTAATGGATGGTAGCCTAGTCATTATGGAAGGTAGTTTGTGCATGATATTTTTGTTATTCCAATGGATGGTAGCCTTGTCATTATGAAAGTTAGTCTATTGTCGTGATTTTTGTTACTCTAAGGGATGGTAGCCTTGTCATTATGAAAGGTAGTATGTTGTCGATATCTTAGTTACTCCAATGGATGGTAGCCTTGTCATTATGGAAGGTAGTTTGTTGTCGAGATTTTTGTTACTCTAAGGGATAGTAGCCTTGTCATTATGGAACGTAGTCTGTTGTCGAGATTTTTGTTACTCCAATGGATGGTAGCCTTGTCATTATGGAAGGTAGTATGTCGTAGAAATTTTTGTTATTCCAATGGATGGTAGCCTTGTCATTATGAAAGGGTGTCTATTGTCGAGATTTTTGTTAATCCAATGGATTGTATCCTTGTCATTATGGAAGGTAGTTTGTTGTCGAGATTTTTGTTACTCCATTGGATGGTAGCCTTATCATTATGGAAGGTAGTATGTTGTCGATATTTTTGTTATTCCAATGGATGGTAACCTTTTCATATAAGGTAGTCTGTTGTCGTGATTTTTGTTACTATGATGGATTGTTTCCTTACCATTATGGAAGGTAGTCTGTCGTTGTGATTTTTGTTACTCCAATGGATGGTATCCTTCTCATTATGGAAGGTAGTCTGTTGTTCAAATTTTTGTTACTACAATGTATGTTAGCCTTGTCATTATGGAAGGTAGTCTGTTGTCGAGATTTTTGTTACCCCATTGGATATTAGCCTTGTTATTATGGAAGGTAGTCTGTTGTCGAGATTTTTGTTATTCCAATGGATGGTAGCCTAGTCCTTATGGAAGCTAGTTTGTTTTCGATATTTTTATTACTCCAATGGATGGTAGCCTTGTCATTATGGAAGGTAGTCTGTTGTCGAGATTTTTGTTACTCCAATGGATGGTAGCCTTGTCATTATGGAAGGTAGTAGGTCAGTATGATTTTTGTTACTCCAATGGATGGTAGCCTTGTCATTATGGAAGGTAGTCTATTGTCGAGATTTTTATTACTCCAATGGATTATATCCTTGTCATTATGGAAGGAAGTCTGTTGTCATTGGATAGTAGCCTTGTCATTATGGAAGGTAGTCTGTTGTCGAGATTTTTGTTATTCCAATGGATGGTAGCCTAGTCCTTATGGAAGCTAGTCTGTTGTCGAGATTTTTGTTACTCCAATGGATGGTAGCCTAGTCCTTATGGAAGGTAGTTTGTTGTCGAGATTTTTGTTACTCCAATGGATGGTAGCCTTGTCATTATTGAAGGTAGTCTGTTGTCGATATCTTTCTTACTCCAATGGATGTTAGCCTTGTCATTATGGAAGGTAGTATGTCGTTGATATCTTTCTTATTCCAATGGATGGTAGCCTTGTCATTATATAAGGTAGTTTGTCAGTATGATTTTTGTTACTCCAATGGATGGTAGCCTTGTCATTATGGAAGGTAGTCTATTGTCGAGATTTTTGTTACTCCATTGGATAGTAGCATTGTCAATAAGGAAGGTAGTCTATTGTTGAGATTTTTGTTATTCCAATGGTTGTTAGCCTAGTCAATATGCAAGGTAATATTTTTTCGAGATTTTTGTTACTCTAATGGATGGTAGCCTTGTCATTATGGAAGGTAGTCTATTGTCGAGATTTTTGTTACTCTAAGGGATGGTATCCTTGTCATAATGGAACGTAGTCTGTTGCCGAGATTTTTGTTATTCCATTGGATGGTAGCATTGTCATTATAGAAGGTAGTATATTATCGAGATTTTTGTCACTACAATGGATGGTAGCCTTGTCATTATGGAAGGTAGTTTGTTGTCAAGATTTTTGTTACTACAATGGATTATAGCCTTGTCGTTATGGAAGGTAGTTTGTTGTCGATAACTTTGTTAGTCCAATGGATGGTAGCCTAGTCATTATGGAAGGTAGTTTGTGTACGAGATTTTAGTTACTTTAATGGATGGTAGCCTTGTCATAATGGAAGGTATTCTTTTGTCGAGATTTTTTATACTCCAATGGATTGTAGCCTTGTAATTATGGAAGGTAGTCTCCTGTTGATATTTTGGTTACTCCAATGATGGTACCCTTGTCATTATGGAAGGTAGTCTATTGCCGATATTTTTGTTACTCCATTGCATGGTAGCCTTGCCATTATGGAAGGTAGTGTGTTGTCGATATTTTTGTTATTCCAATGGATGGTTGCCTTGTCATTATGGAAGGTAGTCTGTTGTCGATATCTTTATTACTCAAATGGATGGTAGCCTAGTCATTATGGAAGGTAGTTTGTGCATGATATTTTTGTTATTCCAATGGACGGTATCCTTATCATTATGAAAGGTAGTCTATTGTCGAGATTTTTGTTGCTATAATAGATTGTAGCCTTGTCATTATGGAAGGTAGTCTGTTGTCGATATCTTTGTTATTCCAATGGATGGTAGGCTAGTCATTATTAAAGGTAGTTTGTGTACGATATTTTTGTTATTCCAATGGATGGTAGCCTTGTCATTATGAAACGTAGTTTCTTGTCGTGATTTTTGTTACTCTAAGGGATGGTAGCCTTGTCATTATGGAAGGTAGTATGTTGTCGATATCTTTATTACTCCAATGGATGGTAGACTTGTCGTTATGGAAGGTAGTCTGTTGTCGATATCTTTGTTACTCCAATGGATAGTAGCCTAGTCATTATGGAAGGTAGTTTGTGTACGATATTTTTGTTATTCCAATGGATGGTAGCCTTGTCATTATGAAAGGTAGTCTGTTGTCGTGATTGTTGTTACTTTAAGGGATGGTAGCCTTGTCATTATGGAAGGTAGTATGTTGTCTATATCTTTGTTACTCCAATGGAGGGTAGCCTTGTCATTATGGAAGGTAGTCTATTGTCGAGATTTTTGTTACTCTAAGGGATGGTAGCCTTGTCATAATGGAACGTAGTCTATTACCGAGATTTTTGTTATTCCATTGGATGGTAGCATTGTCATTATAGAAGGTAGAATATTATCGAGATTTTTGTCACTACAATGGATGGTAGCCTTGTCATTATGGAAGGTAGTTTGTTGTCAAGATTTTTGTAACTACAATGGATTATAGCCTTGTCGTTATGGAAGGTAGTTTGTTGTCGATAACTTTATTAGTCCAATGGATGGTAGCCTAGTCATTATGGAAGGTAGTTTGTGTACGAGATTTTAGTTACTTTAATGGATGGTAGCCTTGTCATTATGGAAGGTATTTTGTTGTCGAGATTTTTTATACTCCAATGGATTGTAGCCTTGTAATTATGGAAGGTAGTCTCCTGTTGATATTTTGGTTACTCCAATGATGGTACCGTTGTCATTATGGAAGGTAGTCTATTGACGAGATTTTTGTTACTCCATTGCATGGTAGCCTTGTCATTATGGAAGGTAGTGTGTTGTCGAGATTTTTGTTATTCCAATGGATGGTAGCCTTGTCATTATGCAAGGTAGTCTGTTGTCGTGATTTTTGTTACTCCAATGGATGGTAGCCTTGTCATTATGGAAGGTAGTATGTTGTTGATATCTTTGTTACTCCAATGGATGGTAGCCTTGTCATTATGGAAGGTAGTCTATTGTCGAGATTTTTGTTACTCTAAGGGATGGTAGCCTTGTTCATATGGAAGGTAGTCTATTGTCGAGATTTTTGTCATTCTAGAAGGTAGTATATTGTCAAGATGTTTGTCACTATAATGGATGGTAGCCTTGTCATTATGTAAGGTAGTCTGTTGTCGAGATTTTTGTTACTAGAATGGATTGTAGCCTTGTCGTTATGGAAGGTAGTCTGTTGTCGATATCTTTATTACTCTAATGGATGGTAGCCTAGTCATTATGGAAGGTAGTTTGTGCATGATATTTTTGTTATTCCAATGGATGGTAGCCTTGTCATTATGAAAGTTAGTCTATTGTCGTGATTTTTGTTACTCTAAGGGATGGTAGCCTTGTCATTATGAAAGGTAGTATGTTGTCGATATCTTAGTTACTCCAATGGATGGTAGCCTTGTCATTATGGAAGGTAGTTTGTTGTCGAGATTTTTGTTACTCTAAGGGATAGTAGCCTTGTCATTATGGAACGTAGTCTGTTGTCGAGATTTTTGTTACTCCAATGGATGGTAGCCTTGTCATTATGGAAGGTAGTATGTCGTAGAAATTTTTGTTATTCCAATGGATGGTAGCCTTGTCATTATGAAAGGGTGTCTATTGTCGAGATTTTTGTTAATCCAATGGATTGTATCCTTGTCATTATGGAAGGTAGTTTGTTGTCGAGATTTTTGTTACTCCATTGGATGGTAGCCTTATCATTATGGAAGGTAGTATGTTGTCGATATTTTTGTTATTCCAATGGATGGTAACCTTTTCATATAAGGTAGTCTGTTGTCGTGATTTTTGTTACTATGATGGATTGTTTCCTTACCATTATGGAAGGTAGTCTGTCGTTGTGATTTTTGTTACTCCAATGGATGGTATCCTTCTCATTATGGAAGGTAGTCTGTTGTTCAAATTTTTGTTACTACAATGTATGTTAGCCTTGTCATTATGGAAGGTAGTCTGTTATCGAGATTTTTGTTACCCCATTGGATATTAGCCTTGTTATTATGGAAGGTAGTCTGTTGTCGAGATTTTTGTTATTCCAATGGATGGTAGCCTAGTCCTTATGGAAGCTAGTTTGTTTTCGATATTTTTATTACTCCAATGGATGGTAGCCTTGTCATTATGGAAGGTAGTCTGTTGTCGAGATTTTTGTTACTCCAATGGATGGTAGCCTTGTCATTATGGAAGGTAGTAGGTCAGTATGATTTTTGTTACTCCAATGGATGGTAGCCTTGTCATTATGGAAGGTAGTCTATTGTCGAGATTTTTATTACTCCAATGGATTATATCCTTGTCATTATGGAAGGAAGTCTGTTGTCATTGAATAGTAGCCTTGTCATTATGGAAGGTAGTCTGTTGTCGAGATTTTTGTTATTCCAATGGATGGTAGCCTAGTCCTTATGGAAGCTAGTCTGTTGTCGAGATTTTTGTTACTCCAATGGATGGTAGCCTAGTCCTTATGGAAGGTAGTTTGTTGTCGAGATTTTTGTTACTCCAATGGATGGTAGCCTTGTCATTATGGAAGGTAGTCTGTTGTCGATATCTTTCTTACTCCAATGGATGTTAGCCTTGTCATTATGGAAGGTAGTATGTCGTTGATATCTTTCTTATTCCAATGGATGGTAGCCTTGTCATTATATAAGGTAGTTTGTCAGTATGATTTTTGTTACTCCAATGGATGGTAGCCTTGTCATTATGGAAGGTAGTCTATTGTCGAGATTTTTGTTACTCCATTGGATAGTAGCATTGTCAATAAGGAAGGTAGTCTATTGTTGAGATTTTTGTTATTCCAATGGTTGTTAGCCTAGTCAATATGCAAGGTAGTATTTTTTCGAGATTTTTGTTACTCTAATGGATGGTAGCCTTGTCATTATGGAAGGTAGTCTATTGTCGAGATTTTTGTTACTCTAAGGGATGGTAGCCTTGTCATAATGGAACGTAGTCTGTTGCCGAGATTTTTGTTATTCCATTGGATGGTAGCATTGTCATTATAGAAGGTAGTATATTATCGAGATTTTTGTCACTACAATGGATGGTAGCCTTGTCATTATGGAAGGTAGTTTGTTGTCAAGATTTTTGTTACTACAATCGATTATAGCCTTGTCGTTATGGAAGGTAGTTTGTTGTCGATAACTTTGTTAGTCCAATGGATGGTAGCCTAGTCATTATGGAAGGTAGTTTGTGTACGAGATTTTAGTTACTTTAATGGATGGTAGCCTTGTCATAATGGAAGGTATTCTTTTGTCGAGATTTTTTATACTCCAATGTATTGTAGCCTTGTAATTATGGAAGGTAGTCTCCTGTTGACATTTTGGTTACTCCAATGATGGTACCCTTGTCATTATGGAAGGTAGTCTATTGCCGATATTTTTGTTACTCCATTGCATGGTAGCCATGCCATTATGGAAGGTAGTGTGTTGTCGATATTTTTGTTATTCCAATGGATGGTTGCCTTGTCATTATGGAAGGTAGTCTAGTGTCGATATCTTTATTACTCAAATGGATGGTAGCCTAGTCATTATGGAAGGTAGTTTGTGCATGATATTTTTGTTATTCCAATGGATGGTAGCCTTGTCATTATGAAAGTTAGTCTATTGTCGTGATTTTTGTTACTCTAAGGGATGGTAGCCTTGTCATTATGGAAGGTAGTATGTTGTCGATATCTTAGTTACTCCAATGGGTGGTAGCGTTGTCATTATGGAAGGTAGTTTGTTGTCGAGATTTTTGTTACTCTATGGGATGGTAGACTTGTAATTATGGAACGTAGTCTGTTGTCGAGATTTTTGTTACTCCAATGGATGGTAGCCTTGTCATTATGGAAGGTAGTATGTCGTAGAAATTTTTGTTATTCCAATGGATGGTAGCCTTGTCATTATGAAAGGTAGTCTATTGTCGCGATTTTTGTTAAGCCAATGGATTGTAGCCTTATTATTATGGAAGGTAGTTTGTTGTCGAGATTTTTGTTACTCCATTGGATTGTAGCCTTATCATTATGGAAGGTAGTATGTTGTCGATATTTTTGTTATTCCAATGGATGGTAACCTTTTCATATAAGGTAGTCTGTTGTCGTGATTTTTGTTACTACAATGGATTGTTGCCTTACCATTATGGAAGGTAGTTTGTCGTTGTGATTTTTGTTACTCCAATGGATGGTAGCCTTCTCATTATGGAAGGTAGTCTGTTGTTCAAATTTTTGTTACTACAATGTATGTTAGCCTTGTCATTATGGAAGGTAGTCTGTTGTCGAGATTTTTGTTACTCCATTGGATAGTAGCCTTGTCATTATGGAAGGTAGTCTGTTGTCAAGATTTTTGTTATTCCAATGGATGGTAGCCTAGTCCTTATGGAAGCTAGTTTGTTTTCGAGATTTTTGTTACTCCAATGGATGGTAGCCTTATCATTATGGAAGGTAATCTGTTGTCGAGATTTTTCTTACTCCAATGGATGTTAGCCTTGTCATTATGGAAGGTAGTATGTCGTTGATATCTTTCTTATTACAATGGATGGTAGCCTTGTCATTATCAAAGGTAGTCTAATGTCGAGATTTTTATTACTCCAATGGATTATATCCATGTCATTATGGAAGGAAGTCTGTTGTCGAGATTTTTGTTACTCCAATGGATGGTAGCCATGTCATTACGGAAGGTTGTCTGTTGTCGAGATTTTTGTTACTCCAATGGATGGTAGCCTTATCATTATGGAAGGTAGTCTGTCGTTATGATTTTTGTTACTCCAATGGATGGTAGCCTTGTCATTATGGAAGGTAGTCTATTGTTCATATTTTTCTTACTACAATGTGTGTTAGCCTTATCATTATGGAAGGTAGTCTATTGTCGAGATTTTTGTTACTCCATTGGATAATAGCATTGTCAATATGGAAGGTAGTCTATTGTTGAGATTTTTGTTATTCCAATGAATGTTAGCCTAGTCAATATGGAAGGTAGTATTTTTTCGAGATTTTTGTTACTCTAATGGATGGTAGGCTTGTCATTATGGAAGGTAGTCTATTGTCGAGATTTTTGTTACTCTAATGGATGGTAGCCTTGTCATTATGGAAGGTAGTCTGTCGTAGAAATTTTTGTTATTCCAATGGATGGTAGCCTTGTCATTATGAAAGGTAATCTATTGTCGAGATTTTTGTTACTCCAATGGATTGTAGCCTTGTCATTATGGAAGGTAGTCTTTTGTCGAAATTTTTGTTACTCCAATGGATGGTAGCCTTCTTATTATGGAAGGTAGTCTATTGTCGAGATTTTTGTTAATACAATGGATGGTAGCCTTATCATTATGGAAGGTAGTCTGTTATCGAGATTTTTGTTACTCCAATGGGTGGCAGCCTTGTCATTATGGAAGGTAGTCTGGTGTCCATATCTTTGTTACTCCAATGGAAGTAGCCTATTCATTATGGAATGTAGTCTGTTGTCGAGATTTTTGTTACTCCAATGGATGGTAGCCTTGTCATTATGGAAGGTAGTCTGTTGTCAAAAAAATTTATACTCCAATGGATGGTAGCCTTGTCAATATGGAAGGTAATCTCTTGTTGATATTTTTGTTACTCCAATGGACAGTAGCCTTGTCATTATAGAAGGTAGTCTGTTGTCCAGATTTTTGTTACTCTAATTGACGGTAACTTTGTCATTATGGAAGGTAGTTTGTTGTCGAGATTTTTGTTACTCCATTGGATGGTAGCCTTATCATTATGGAAGGTAGTATGTTGTCGATATTTTTGTTATTCCAATGGATGGTAACCTTTTCATATAAGGTAGTCTGTTGTCGTGATTTTTGTTACTACAATGGATTTTTGCCTTGTCGTTATGGAAGGTAGTTTGTCGTTGTGATTTTTATTACTCCAATGGATGGTAACCATCTCATTATGGAAGGTAGCCTGTTGTTCAAATTTTTGTTACTACAATGTATGTTAGCCTTGTCATTATGGAAGGTAGTCTATTGTCGATATTTTTGTTACTCCATTAGATAGTAGCCTTGTCATTATGGAAGGTGGTCGGTTGTCGAGATTTTTGTTATTCCAATGGATGGTAGCCAAGTCGTTATGGAAGGAAGTTTGTTTTCGAGATTTTTGTTACTCCAATGGATGGTAGCCATCTTATTATGGAAGGTAGTCTGTTGTCGAGATTTTTGTTAATACAGTGGATGGTAGCCTTATCATTATGGAAGGTAGTCTGTTGTCGAGATTTTTGTTACTCTAATGGGTGGTAGCCTTGTCATTAAGAAAGGTAGTCTGGTGTCGATATCGTTGTTACTCCAATGGAAGTAGCCTATTCATTATGGAATGTAGTCTGTTGTCGAGATTTTTGTTACTCCAATGTATGGTAGCCTTGTCAATGTGGAAGGTAGTCTGTTGTCAAAAAATTTATACTCCAATGGATGGTAGCCTTGTCATTATTGAAGGTAGACTCTTGTTGATATTTTTCTTACTCCAATGGATAGTAGCCTTGTCATTATGGAAGGTAGTTTGTTGTCCAGATTTTTGTTACTCTAATGGACGGTAGCATTGTCATTATGGTAGGTAGTTTGTTGTCGAGATTTTTGTTTCTCCATTGGATGGTAGCCTTATCATTATGGAAGGTAGTATGTTGTCGATATTTTTATTATTCCAATGGATGATAACCTTTTCATATAAGGTAGTCTGTTGTCGTGATTTTTGTTACTACAATGGATTGTTTCCTTGTCATTATGGAAGGTAGTATGTCATTATGGAAGGTAGTCTGTTGTTCAAATTTATGTTACTACAGTGAATGTTAGCCTTGTCATTATGAAAGGTATTCTGTTGTCGAGATTTTTGTTACAACATTGGATAGTAGCCTTGTCATTATGAAAGGTAGTCTGTTGTCGAGATTTTTGTTATTCCAATGGATGGGAGCCAAGTCATTATGGAAGGTAGTTTGTTTTCGAGATTTTTGTTACTCCAATGGATGGTAGCCTTATCATTATGGAAGGTAGTCTATTGCCGAGATTTTGGTTACTCCAATGGATGGTAGCCTTGTCATTATGGAAGGTAGTCTGTCGTTGATATTTTTCTTATTCCCATGGATGATAGCCTTGTCATTATGAAAGGTAGTCTATTGTCATGATTTTTGTTACTCTAATGGATTATATCCTTGTCATTATGGAAGGTAGTTTGTTGTCGAGATTTTTGTTACTCCAATGGATGGTATCCTTGTCATTACGGAAGGTAGTCTGTTGTCGAGATTTTTGTTACTACAATGGATGGTAGCCTTGTCATTATGGAAGGTAGTTTGTCGTCGTGATTTTTGTTACTACAATGGACTGTAGCCTTGTCATTATGGAAGGTAGTCTATTGTCGAGATTTTTGTTACTCCAATGGATGGTAGCCTTATCATTATGGAAGGTAGTCTGTTTTTGAGATTTTTGTTACTCCAATGGATGGTAGCCCTGTCATTATGGAAGGTAGTCTGTCGTTATGATTTTTTTTACTCCAATGGATGGTAGCCTTGTCATTATGGAAGGTAGTCTATTGTTCATATTTTTCTTACTACAATGTGTGTTAGCCTTATCATTATGGAAGGTAGTCTATTGTCAAGATTTTTGTTACTCTATTGGATAGTAGCATTGTCAATATGAAAGGTAGTTTGTTGTTGTGATTTTTGTTAT
The DNA here is from genome assembly GCA_948472305.1 of Vicia faba. Taxonomy (NCBI): domain Eukaryota; kingdom Viridiplantae; phylum Streptophyta; class Magnoliopsida; order Fabales; family Fabaceae; genus Vicia; species Vicia faba. The sequence goes on from OX451741.1 coordinate 459,218,481, forward strand.
TCCTATGGATGGTAGCCTAGTCAATATGGAATGTAGTATGTTTTCGAGATTTTTGTTACTCCAATGGATGGTAGCCTTGTCATTATGGAAGGTAGTCTGTCGTAGAAAATTTTGTTGTTATAATGGATGGTAGCCTTGTCATTATGAAAGGTAGTCTATTTTCGATATTTTTGTTACTCCAATGGATTGTAGCCTTGTCATTATGGAAGGTAGTCTTTTGTCGAAATTTTTATTACTCCAACGGATGGTAGCCTTCTTATTATGGAAGGTAGTCTGTTGTCGAGATTTTTCTTACTACAATGGATGGTAGCCTTTTCATTATGGAAGGTAGTCTGTTTGCGAGATTTTCGTTACTACAATGGATTGTAGCCTTGTCATTATGGAAGGTTGTCTGTTGTCGATATCTTTGTTACTCCATTGATGGTAGCCTATTCATTACGGAATGTAGTCTGTTGTCGAGATTTTTGTTACTCCAATGGATGGTAGCCTTGTCATTATGGAAGGTAGTCTGTCGTTATTATTATTGTTACTCCAATGGATGGTAGCCTTGTTATTATGGAAGGTAGTCTATTGTTCATATTTTTCTTACTACAATGTGTGTTAGCCTTATCATTATGGAAGGTAGTCTATTGTCAAGATTTTTGTTACACCATTGGATAGTAGCATTGTCAATATGAAAGGTAGTCTGTTGTTGTGATTTTTGTTATTCCAATTGATGGTAGCCTAGTCAATATGGAAGGTAGTATGTTTTCGTGATTTTTGTTACTCCAATGGATGGTAGCCTTGTCATTATGGAAGGTAGTCTATTGTCGATATTTTTGTTACTCCAATGGATGGTAGCCTTGTCATTATGAAAGGTAATCTATTGTCGAGATTTTTGTTACTCCAATGGATTGTAGCCTTGTCATTATGGAAGGTAGTCTTTTTTCGAAATTTTTGTTACTCCAATGGATGGTAGCCTTCTAATTATGGAAGGTAGTCTGTTGTCGAGATTTTTTTTAATACAATGGATGGTAGCCTTATCATTATTGAAGGTAGTCTGTTATCGAGATTTTTGTGTCATTATGGAAGGTAGTCTGGTGTCGATATCTTTGTTACTCAAATGGAAGTAGCCTATTCATTATGGAATGTAGTCTGTTGTCGAGATTTTTGTTACTCCAATGGATGGTAACCTTTTCATATAAGGTAGTCGGTTGTCGTGATTTTTGTTACTACAATGCATTGTTGCCTTGTGATTATGGAAGGTAGTTTGTCGTTGTGATTTTTATTACTCCAATGGATTGTAACCATCTCATTATGGAAGGTAGCTTGTTGTTTAAATTTTTGTTACTACAATGTATGTTAGCCTTGTCATTATGGAAGGTGGTCTGTTGTTGAGATTTTTGTTATTCCAATGGATGGTAGCCAAGTCATTATGGAAGGTAGTTTGTTTTGAGATTTTTGTTACTCCAATGGATGGTAGCCTTCTTATTATGGAAGGTAGTCTGTTGTCAAGATTTTTGTTAATACAATGGATGTTATGCCTTATCATTATGGAAGGTAGTCTGTTGTCGAGATTTTTGTTACTCCAATGGGTGGTAGCCATGTCATTATGGAAGGTAGTCTGGTGTCGATAACTTTGTTACTCCAATGGAAGTAGCCTATTCATTATGGAATGTAGTCTGTTGTCCAGATTTTTGTTACTCCAATGGATGGTAGCCTTGTCAATGTGGAAGGTAGTCTGTTGCCAATAAATTTTATACTCCAATGGATGGTAGCCTTGTCATTATTGAAGGTAGACTCTTGTTGATATTTTTATTACTCCAATGGATAGTAGCCTTGTCATTGTGGAAGGTAGTTTGTTGTCCAGATTTTTGTTACTCTAATGGACGGTAGCTTTATCATTATGGAAGGTTGTTTGTTGTCGAGATTTTTGTTACTCCATTGGATGTTAGCCATATCATTATGGAAGGTAGTATGTTGTCGATACTTTTGTTATTCCAATGGATGGTAACCTTTTCATATAAGGTAGTCTGTTGTCGTGATTTTTGTTACTACAATGGATTGTTGCCTTGTCATTATGGAAGGAAGCCATCTCATTATGGAAGGTAGTCTGTTGTTCAAATTTTTGTTACTACAGTGTATGATAGCCTTGTCATTATGGAAGGTAGTCTGTTGTCGAGATTTTTGTTACTCCATTGGATAGTAGCCTTGTCATTATGGAAGGTAGTCTGTTGTCGAGATTTTTGTTATTCCAATGTATGGTAGCCAAGTCATTATGGAAGGTAGTTTGTTTTCATGATTTTTGTTACTCTAATGGATAGTAGCCTTGTCATTATGGAATGTAGTCTATTGTCGAGATTTTTGTTACTCCAATGGATGGTAGCGTTGTCATTATGGAAGGTAGTCTATCGTTGATATTTTTCTTATTCCAATGGATGGTAGCCTTGTCATTATGAAAGGTAGTCTATTGTCAAGATTTTTGTTACTCTAATGGATTATATCTTTGTCATTATGGAAGGTAGTTTGTTGTCAAGATTTTTGTTTCTCCAATGGATGGTAGCCTTGTCATTACGGAAGGTAGTATGTTGTCGAAATTTTTGTTACTACAATGGATGGTAGCCTTGTCATTATGGAAGGTAGTTTCTCGTCGTGATTTTTGTTACTACAATGAATTGTAGCCTTGTCATTATGGAAGGTAGTCTATTATCGAGATTTTTGTTACTCCAATGGATGGTAGCCTTATCATTATGGAAGGTAGTCTGTTGTCGAGATTTTTGTTACTACAATGGATGGTAGCCTTGTCATTATGGAAGGTAGTTTGTCGTCGTGATTTTTGTTACTACAATGGACTGTAGCCTTGTCATTATGGAAGGTAGTCTATTGTCGAGATTTTTGTTACTCCAATGCATGGTAGCCTTATCATTATGGAAGGTAGTCTGTTGTTGAGAGTTTTGTTACTCCAATGGATGGTAGCCCTGTCATTATGGAAGGTAGTCTGTCGTTATGATTTTTTTTACTCCAATGGATGGTAGCCTTGTCATTATGGAAGGTAGTCTATTGTTCATATTTTTCTTACTACAATGTGTGTTAGCCTTATCATTATGGAAGGTAGTCTATTGTCATGATTTTTGTTACTCCATTGGATAGTAGCATTGTCAATATGAAAGGTAGTCTGTTGTTGTGATTTTTGTTATTCCTATGGATGGTAGCCTAGTCAATATGGAATGTAGTATGTTTTCGAGATTTTTGTTACTCCAATGGATGGTAGCCTTGTCATTATGGAAGGTAGTCTATTGTCGAGATTTTTGTTACTCCAATGGATGGTAGCCTTGTCATTATGGGAGGTAGTCTGTCGTAGAAATTTTTGTTGTTCTAAAGGATGGTAGCCTTGTCATTATGAAAGGTAGTCTATTTTCGATATTTTTGTTACTCCAATGGATTGTAGCCTTGTCATTATGGAAGGTACTCTTTTGTCGAAATTTTTATTACTCCAACGGATGGTAGCCTTCTTATTATGGAAGGTAGTCTGTTGTCGAGATTTTTCTTACTACAATGGATGGTAGCCTTTTCATTATGGAAGGTAGTCTGTTTGCGAGATTTTTGTTACTACAATGGATTGTAGCCTTGTCATTATGGAAGGTTGTCTGTTATCGATATCTTTGTTACTCCAATGGATGGTAGCCTTGTCATTATAGAAGGTAGTTTGTTGTCAAGATTTTTGTTTCTCCAATGGATGGTAGCCTTGTCATTACGGAAGGTAGTCTATTGTCGAAATTTTTGTTACTACAATGGATGGTAGCCTTGTCATTATGGAAGGTAGTTTGTCGTCGTGATTTTTGTTACTACAATGAATTGTAGCCTTGTCATTATGGAAGGTAGTCTATTATCGAGATTTTTGTTACTCCAAAGGATGGTAGCCTTATCATTATGGAAGGTAGTCTGTTTGCGAGATTTTCGTTACTACATTGGATTGTAGCCTTGTCATTATGGAAGGTTGTCTGTTGTCGATATCTTTGTTACTCCATTGGATGGTAGCCTATTCATTATGGAATGTAGTCTGTTGTCGAGATTTTTGTTACTCCAATGAATGGTAGCCTTGTCATTATTGAAGATAGTCTGTCGTTATGATTTTTGTTACTCCAATGGATGGTAGCCTTGTTATTATGGGAGGTAGTCTATTGTTCATATTTTTCTTACTACAAGGTGTGTTAGCCTTATCATTATGGAAGGTAGTCTATTGTCAAGATTTTTGTTACTCCATTGGATAGTAGCATTTTCAATATGAAAGGTAGTCTGTTGTTGTGATTTTTGTTATTCCAATGGATGGTAGCCTCGTCAATATGGAAGGTAGTATGTTTTCTAGATTTTTATTACTCCAATGGATGGTAGCCTTGTCATTATGGAAGGTAGTCTTTTGTCGATATTTTTGTTACTCCAATGGATGGTAGCCTTGTCATTATGGAAGGTAGTCTGTCGTAGAAATTTTTGTTATTCCAATGGATGATAGCCTTATCATTATGAAAGGTAATCTATTGTCGAGATTTTTGTTACTCCAAAGGATTGTAGCCTTGTCATTATGGAAGGTAGTCTTTTGTTGAAATTTTTGTTACTCCAATGGATGGTAGCCTTCTTATTATGGAAGGTAGTCTGTTATCGAGATTTTTTTTAATACAATGGATGGTAGCCTTATCATTATGGAAGGTAGTCTGTTATCGAGATTTTTGTTACTCCAATGGGTGGTAGCCTTGTCATTATGGATGGTAGTCTGGTGTTGATATCTTTGTTACTCCAATGGAAGTAGCCTATTCATTATGGAATGTAGTCTGTTGTCGAGATTTTTTGAAATCCAATGGATGGTAACCTTGTCATTATGGAAGGTAGTCTGTTGTCAAAAAAATTTTTACTCCAATGGATGGTATCCTTGTCATTATGAAAGGTAATCTATTGTCAAGATTTTTGTTACTCCAATGGATTGTAGCCTTGTCATTATGGAAGGTAGTCTTTTGTCGAGATTTTTGTTAATACAATGGATGGTAGCCTTACCATTATGGAAGGTAGTCTGTTGTCAAGATTTTTGTTACTCCAATGGGTGGTAGCCTTGTCATTATGGAAGGTAGTCTGGTGTCGATATCTTTGTTACTCCAATGGAAGTAGCCTATTCATTATGGAATGTAGTCTGTTCTCGAGATTTTTGTTACTCCAATGGATGGTAGCCTTGTCAATGTGGAAGGTAGTCTATTGTCAAATAATTTTATACTCCAATGGATGGTAGCCTTGTCATTATGAAAGGTAATCTATTGTCAAGATTTTTGTTACTCCAATGGATGGTAGCCTTCTTATTATGGAAGGTAGTCTATTGTCGAGATTTTTGTTAATACAATGGATGGTAGCCTTATCATTATGGAAGGTAGTCTGTTATCGAGATTTTTGTTACTCCAATGGGTGGTAGCGTTGTCATTATGGAAGGTAGTCTGGTGTTAATATCTTTGTTACTCCAATGGAAGTAGCCTATTCATTATGGAATGTAGTCTGTTGTCGAGATTTTTTGTTACTCCAATGGATGGTAACCTTGTCATTATGGAAGGTAGTCTGTTTTTAAAAAATTTTATACTCCAATGGATGGTAGCCTTGTCAATATGGAAGGTAGTCTCTTGTTGATATTTTTGTTACTCCAATTGACAATAGCCTTGTCATTATGGAAGGTAGTCTGTTGTCCATATTTTTGTTACTCTAATGGACGGTAGCTTTGTCATTATGGAAGGTAGTTTGTTGTCGATATTTTTGTTACTCCATTGGATGGTAGCCTTATCATTATGAAAGGTAGTTTGTCGTCGTGATTTTTGTTACTACAATGAATTGTAGCCTTGTCATTATGGAAGGTAGTCTATTGTCGAGATTTTTGTTATTCCAATGGATGGTAACCTTTTAATATAAGGTAGTCTGTTGTCATGATTTTTTTTACTACAATGCATTGTTGCCTTGTCATTATGGAAGGTAGTTTGTCGTTGTGATTTTTATTACTCCAATGGATGGTAACCATCTCATTATGGAAGGTAGCCTGTTGTTTAAATTTTTGTTACTACAATGTATGTTAGCCTTGTCATTATGGAAGGTAGTTTGTTGTCGAGATTTTTGTTACTCCATTGGGTAGTAGCCTTGTCATTATGGAAGGTGGTCTGTTGTTGAGATTTTTGTTATTCCAATGGATGGTAGCCAAGTTATTATGGAAGGTAGTTTGTCTTCGACATTTTTGTTACTCCAATGGATGGTAGCCTTCTTATTATGGAAGGTAGTCTGTTGTCGAGATTTTTGTTAATACAATGGATGGTATGCCTTATCATTATGGAAGGTAGTTTGTTGTCGAGATTTTTGTTACTCCAATGGGTGGTAGCCTTGTCATTATGGAAGGTAGTCTGGTGTCAATATCTTTGTTACTCTAATTGAAGTAGCCTATTCATTATGGAATGTAGTCTGTTGTCCAGATTTTTGTTACTCCAATGGATGGTAGCCTTGTCAATGTGGAAGGTAGTCTGTTGTCAAAAAATTTTATACTCCAATGGATGGTAGCCTTGTCATTATTGAAGGTAGACTCTTGTTGATATTTTTGTTACTCCAATGGATAGTAGCCTTGTCATTATGGAAGGTAGTTTTTTCTCCAGATTTTTGTTACTCTAATGGACGGTAGCTTTGTCATTATGGAAGGTAGTATGTTGTCGATATTTTTGTTATTCCAATGGATGGTAACCTTTTCATATAAGGTAGTTTGTTGTCGTGATTTTTGTTACTACAATGGATTGTTGCCTTGTCATTATGGAAGGTAGTCTGTCGTTGTGATTTTTATTACTCCAATGGATGGTAGCCATCTCATTATGGAAGGTAGTCTGTTGTTCAAATTTTTGTTACTACAGTGTATGTTAGCCTTGTCATTATGGAAGGTAGTCTGTTGTTGAGATTTTTGTTACTCCATTGGATAGTAGCCTTGTCATTATGGAAGGTAGTCTGTTGTCAAGATTTTTGTTATTCCAATGGATGGTAGCCAAGTCATTATGGAAGGTAGTTTGTTTTTAAGATTTTTGTTACTCTAATGGATAGTAGCCTTGTCATTATGGAAGGTAGTCTATTGTCGAGATTTTTGTTACTCCAATGGATGGTAGCATTGTCATTATGGAAGGTAGTTTGTCGTTGATATTTTTCTTATTCCAATGGATGGTAGCCTTGTCATTATGAAAGGTAGTCTATTGTCAAGATTTTTGTTACTCTAATGGATTATATCCTTGTCATTATGGAAGGTAGTTTGTTGTCAAGATTTTTGTTACTCCAATGGATGGTAGCCTTGTCATTACGGAAGGTAGTCTGTTGTCGAAATTTTTGTTACTACAATTGATGGTAGCCTTGTCATTATGGAAGGTAGTTTGTCGTCGTGATTTTTGTTACTACAATGAATTGTAGCCTTGTCATTATGGAAGGTAGTCTATTGTCGAGATTTTTGTTACTCCAATGGATGGTAGCCTTATCATTATGGAAGGTAGTCTGTTGTCGAGATTTTTGGAACTCCAATGGATGGTAACCTTGTCATTATGGAAGGTAGTCTGTTTGCGAGATTTTCGTTACTACAATGGATTGTAGCCTTGTCATTATGGAAGGTTGTCTGTTGTCGATATCTTTATTACTCCATTGGATGGTAGCCTATTCATTATGGAATGTAGTCTGTTGTCGAGATTTTTGTTACTCCAATGGATGGTAGCCTTGTCATTATTGAAGGTAGTCTGCCGTTATGATTTTTGTTACTCCAATGGATGGTAGCCTTGTTATTATGGGAGGTAGTCTATTGTTTATATTTTTCTTAGTACAATGTGTGTTAGCCTTATCATTATGGAAGGTAGTCTATTGTCAAGATTTTTGTTACTCCATTGGATAGTAGCATTTTCAATATGAAAGGTAGTCTGTTGTTGTGATTTTTGATATTCCAATGGATGGTAGCCTAGTCAATATGAAAGGTAGTATGTTTTCGAGATTTTGTTACTCCAATGGATGGTAGCCTTGTTATTATGGAAGGTAGTTTATTGTCGATATTTTTGTTACTCCAATGGATGGTAGCCTTGTCATTATGGAAGGTAGTCTGTCGTAGAAATTTTTGTTATTCCAATGGATGGTAGCCTTATCATTATGAAAGGTAATCTATTGTCGAGATTTTTGTTACTCCAATGGATTGTAGCCTTGTCATTATGGAAGGTAGTCTTTTTTCGAAATTTTTGTTACTCCAATGGATGGTAGCCTTCTTATTATGGAAGGTAGTCTGTTGTCGAGATTTTATTTAATACAATGGATGGTAGCCTTATCATTATGGAAGGTAGTTTGTTATCGAGATTTTTGTTACTCCAATGGGTGGTAGCCTTGTCATTATGGAAGGTAGTCTGGTGTCGATATCTTTGTTACTCCAATGGAAGTAGCCTATTCATTATGGAAGGTAGTCTATTGTCGAGATTTTTGTTACTCCAATGGATGGTAACCTTGTCAAAAAATTTTATACTCCAATGGATGGTAGCCTTGTCAATATGGAAGGTAGTCTCTTGTTGATATTTTTGTTACTCCAATGGACAGTAGCCTTGTCATTATGGAAGGTAGTCTGTTGTCCAGATTTTTGTTACTCTAATGGACGGTAGCTTTGTCATTATGGAAGGTAGTTTGTTGTCGAGATTTTTGTTACTGCATTGGATGGTAGCCTTATCATTATGGAAGGTAGTATGTTGTCGATATTTTTGTTATTCCAATGGATGGTAACCTTTTCATATAAGGTAGTCTGTTGTCGTGATTTTTGTTACTACAATGGATTGTTGCCTTGTCATTATGGAAGGTAGTTTGTCGTTGTGATTTTTATTACTCCAATGGATGGTAACCATCTCATTATGGAAGGTAGCCTGTTGTTCAAATCTTTGTTACTACAATGTATGTTAGCCTTTTCATTATGGACGGTAGTCAGTTGTCGAGATTTTTGTTACTCCATTGGATAGTAGCCTTGTCATTATGGAAGGTGGTCTGTTGTTGAGATTTTTGTTATTCCAATGGATGGTAGCCAAGTCATTATGGAAGGTAGTTTGTTTTCGAGATTTTTGTTTCTCCAATGGATGGTAGCATTCTTATTATGGAAGTTAGTCTGTTGTCGAGATTTTTGTTAATACAATGGATGGTAGCCTTATCATTAAGGAAGGTAGTCTTTTGTCGAGATTTTTGTTACTCCAATGGGTGGTAGCCTTGTCATTATGGAAGGTAGTCTGGTGTCGATATCTTTGTTACTCCAATGGAAGTAGCCTATTCATTATGGAATGTTGTCTGTTGTCGAGATATTTGTTACTCCAATGGATGGTAGCCTTGTCAATGTGGAAGGTAGTCTGTTGTCAAAAAATTTTATACTCCAATGTATGGTAGCCATCTCATTATGGAAGGTAGTCTGTTGTTCAAATTTTTGTTACTACAATGTATGTTAGCCTTGTCATTATGGAAGGTAGTCTGTTGTCGAGATTTTTGTTACTCCATTGGATAGTAGCCTTGTCATTATGGAAGGTAGTCTATTGTCGAGATTTTTGTTATTCCAATGGATGGTAGCCAAGTCATTATGGAAGGTTGTTTGTTTTCAAGATTTTTGTTACTCTAATGGATAGTAGCCCTGTCATTATGGAAGGTAGTCTGTTGTCGAAATTTTTGTTACTACAATGGATGGTAGCGTTGTCATTATGGAAGGTAGTCTGTCGTTGATATTTTTCTTATTCCAATGGATGGTAGCCTTGTCATTATGAAAGGTAGTCTATTGTCAAGATTTTTGTTACTCTAATGGATTATATCCTTGTCATTATGGAAGGTAGTTTGTTGTCAAGATTTTTGTTACTCCAATGGATGGTAGCCTTGTCATTACGGAAGGTAGTCTGTTGTCGAGATTTTTGTTACTCCAATGGATGGTAGACTTTTCATTATGGAAGGTAGTTTGTCGTCGTGATTTTTGTTACTACAATGAATTGTAGCCTTGTCATTATGGAAGGTAGTCTATTGTCGAGATTTTTGTTACTCCAATGGATGGTAGCCTTATCATTATGGAAGGTAGTCTGTTGTCGAGATTTTTGTTACTCCAATGGATGGTAGCCTTGTCATTATGGAAGGTAGTCTGTCGTTATGATTTTTGTTACTCCAATGGATGGTAGCCTTGTCATTATGGAAGGTAGTCTGTCGTTATAATTTTTGTTACTCAAATGGATGGTAGCCTTGTCATTATGGAAGGTAGTCTATTGTTCATATTTTTCTTACTACAATGTGTGTTAGCCTTATCATTATGGAAGGTAGTCTATTGTCAATATGAAAGGTAGTCTGTTGTTGTGATTTTTGTTATTCCAATGGATGGTAACCTAGTCAATATGAAAGGTAATATGTTTTTGAGATTTTTGTTACTCCAATGCATGGTAGCCTTGTCATTATGGAAGGTAGTCTATTATCGAGATTTTTGTTACTCCAATGGATGGTAGCCTTGTCATTATGGAAGATAGTCAGTCGTAGAAATTTTTGTTATTCTAATGGATGGTATCCTTGTCATTATGAAAGGTAGTCTTTTGTCGAAATTTTTGTTACTCCAATGGATGGTAGCCTTCTTATTATGGAAGGTAGTCTCTTGTCGAGATTTTTCTTACTACAATGGATGGTAGCCTTTTCATTATGGAACGTAGTTTGTTTGCGAGATTTTCGTTACTACAATGGATTATAGCCTTGTCATTATGGAAGGTTGTTTGTTGTCGATATCTTTGTTACTCCATTAGATGGTAGGCTATTCATTATGGAATGTAGTCTGTTGTCGAGATTTTTGTTACTATTTTGGATGGTAGCCTTGTCATTATGGAAGGTAGTCTGTTGTCTAGATTTTTGTTACTCCATTAGATGGTAGCCTTGTCATTTTGGAAGGTAGTTTGTTGTCATGATTTTTGTTACTCCAATGGATAGTACCCTTGTCATTATGGAAGTTAGTCTATTGTCGAGATTTTTTTACTATAATGGATGGTAGCCCTGTCATTATGGAAGGTAGTCTGTTGTCGTGATTTTTGTTACTACAATGGATTATAGCCTTGTCATTATGGAAGGTAGTCTGTCGCTGTGATTTTTGTTACTCTAATGGATGGTAGCCTTGTCATTATGAAAGGTAGTCTATTGTTGAGATTTTTGTTACTCCTTTGATAATAGCCTTGTCATTATGGAAGGTAGTCTGTCGTTGAAATTTTCTTTATTCAAACGGAAGGTAGCCGTGTCATTATGAAAGGTAGTCTATTGTCGAGATTTTTGTTACTCCAATGGATTGTATCCTTATCATTATGGAAGGTAGTCTGTTGTCGATATTTTTGTTACTCTAATGGATGGTAGCCTTGTCATTACGGAAGGTAGTCTGTTGCCAAGAATTTTGTTACTAAAATTGATGGTAGCCTTGGCATTATGGAAGGTAGTCTGTTGTCATGATTTTTGTTACTACAATGGATTGTAGCCTTGTCATTATGGAAGATAGTCTATTGTCGATATTTTTTTACTCCAATGGATGGTAGACTTATCATTATGGAAGGTAGTCTGTTGTCGAGATTTTTATTACTCCAATGGATGGTAACCTTGTATTATGGAAGGTAGTCTGTCGTTATGATTTTTGTTACTCCAATGGATGGTAGCCTTGTCATTGTGGAAGGTAGTCTATTGTTCAAATATTTCTTACTACAATGTATGTTAGCCTTGTCATTATGGAAGGTAGTCTATTGTTGAGATCTTTGTTACTCCATTGGATAGTAGCATTGTCAATATGGAAGGTAGTCTGTTTTCGAGATTTTTGTTACTCTAATGGATAATAGCCTAGTCATTATGGAAGGTAGTATGTTGTTGATATCTTTGTTACTCCAATGGATGGTAGCCTACTCATTATGGAAGGTAGTCGGTCGTCGAGATTTTTTTTGTTCCAATGTATGGAAGCCTTGTCATTATGAAAGGTAGTCTATTGCCGAGATTTTTGTTACTCCAAAGGATTGTAGCCTTGTCATTATGGTAGGTAGTCTGTTGTTGAGATTTTTGTGACTCTAATGGATGGTAGCCTTCTTACTATCGAAGGTAGTCTGTTATCGAGATTTTTGTTACTACAATGGATGGTAGCCTTATCATTATGGAGGGTAATTTGTTGTCGAGATTTTTGTTACTCCAATGGATTGTAGCCTTGTCATTATGGAAGGTAGTCTATTGTCGATATCTTTGTTACTACAATGTATGTTAGCCTTGTCATTATGGAAGGTAGTCTGGTGTCGAGATTTTTGGTACTCCATTGGATAGTAGCCCAGTCATTATGGAAGGTAGTTTGTAGTTGAGATTTTGGTTATTCCAATAAATGGTAGCCTGGTCATTATGGAAGGTAGTCTGTTTTCGAGATTTTTGTTACTCCAATGGATGGTAGCCTTGTCATTATGGTAGCTAGTCTGTTGTCGGGATTTTCGCCACTCCAATGGATGGTAGCCTTGTCATTATGAAAGGTAGTCTATAGTCGAGATTTTTGTTACTCCAATGGATTGTAGCCTTGTCATTATGGAAGGTAGTCTGTTGTCGATATCTTTGTTACTACAATGTATGTTAGCCTTGTCATTATGGAAGGTAGTCTGGTGTCGAGATTTTTTTTACTCCATTGGATAGTAGCCTAGTCATTATGGAAGGTAGTATGTTGTTGATATCTTTGTTACTCCAATGGATGGTAGCCTACTCATTATGGAAGGTAGACTGTCGTCGAGATTTTTTTTTGTTCCAATGTATGGTAGCCTTGTCATTATGAAAGGTAGTCTATTGTCGAGACTTTTGTTACTCCAATGGATGGTAGCCTTCTCACTATCGAAGGTAGTTTGTTGTCGAGATTTTTGTTACTCCAATGGATTGTAGTCTTGTCATTATGGAAGGTAGTCTGTTATCGATATCTTTGTTACTACATTTTATGTTAGCCTTGTCATTATGGAAGGTAGTCTGGTGTCGAGATTTTTGTTACTCCATTGGATAGTAGCCTAGGTATTATGGAAGGTAGTCTGTTGTTGAGGTTTTGGTTATTCAAATGGATGGTAGCCTAGTCATTATGGAAGGTAGTCTGTTGTCGATATCTTTGTTACTCCAATGGATGGTAGCCTTGTCATTATGGAAGGTAGTCTATTGTCGGGATTTTTGTTACTCCAATGGATGGTAGCCTTGTCATTATGGAAGGTAGTCTGTTGTAGAGATTTTGGTTACTCCAATGGATGGTAGCTTTCTTACTATCGAAGATAGTCAGTTGTCGAGATTTTTGTTACTCCAATGGATGGTAGCCTTGTCATTATGGAAGGTAGTCTATTATCGAGATTTCTTTTACTCCAATGGATGGTAGCCTTTTCATTATGGAAGGTAGTCTATCGTCGAAATTTTTGTTGTTCCAATGGATGGTAGCCTTGTCATTATGAACGGTAGTCTATTGTCGAGGTTTTTGTTTCTCCAATGGATTGTTGCCTTGTCATTATGGAAGGTAGTCTATTGTTGAGATTTTTATTACTCCAATGGATGGTAGCCTTCTTACAATGGAAGGTAGTCTGTTGTCGAGAGTTTTGTTACTCCAATGGATTGTAGCTTTGTCATTATGGAAGGTAGTCTGTCGTTGATATTTTGTTATTCCAATTGATGGTAGCTTTGTCAATATGAAATGTAGTCTATTGTCCAGATTTTTGTTACTCCAATGGAATGTATCCATGTCATTATGGAAGGTAGTCTGTTATCGAGATTTTTCTTACTACAATGCGTTGTAGCCTTGTCATTATGGAAGGTAGTCTGTTGTCATGATTTTTGTTACTACAATGGATGGTAGCCTTGTCATTATGGAAGGTAGTCTATTGTCTTGATTTTTGTTACTATAATAGATTGTAATTATGGATGGTAGCCTTGTCATTATGGAAGGTAGTCTATTACCGAGATTTTTGTTACTCTAATGGATGGAAGCATTGTCATTATGGAAGGTAGTTTGTTATCGAGATTTTTGTTACTCCAATAGATGGTAGCCTTGTCATTATGGAAGGTAGTCGGTCGTTGTGATTTTTGTTACTCCAATGAATGGTAGCCTTGTCATTATTGAAGGTAATCTGTTTTTCATATTTTTGTTACTATAATGCATGTTAGCCTTGTCATTATGGAAGGTAGTCTGTTGTCGATATTTTTGTTACTCCATTGGATAGTAGCCTTGTCATTATGGAAGGTAGTCTGTTGTTGAGATTTTTATTATTCCAATGGATGGTAGCCTAGTCATTATGGAAGTTAGTCTATTTTCAAGAATTTTGTTACTCTAATGGATGGTAGCCTTGTCATTATGGAAGGTAGTCTGTTGTCGAGATTTTTGTTACTCCAATCGATGGTAGCCTTGTCATTATGGAAGGTAGTCTATTATCGAGATTTTTTTTACTCCAATGGATGGTATCCTTTTCATTATGGAAGGTAGTCTGTCGTCGAAATTTTTGTTGTTCCAATGGATGGTAGCCTTGTCATTATGAACGGTAGTCTATTGTCGAGATTTTTGTTTCTCCAATGGATTGTTGCCTTGTCATTATGGAAGGTAGTCTATTGTTGAGATTTTTATTACTCCAATGGATGGTAGCCTTCTTACAATGGAAGGTAGTCTGTTGTCGAGATTGTTTTTACTACAATGGATGGTAGCCTTGTCATTATGGAAGGTAGTCTGTTGTCGAGAGTTTTGTTACTCCAATGCATTGTAGCCTTGTCATTATGGAAGGTAGTCTGTTGTCGATATCTTTGTTACTACAATTCATGTTAGCCTTGTGATTATGGAAGGTAGTCTGGTGTCGAGATTTTTGTTACTCCATTGGATAGTAGCCTAGTCATTATGGAAGGTAGTGTGTTGTTGAGATTTTTGTTATTCCAATGGATGGTAGCCTAGTCATTATGGAAGGTAGTCTGTTATCGAGATTTTTCTTACTACAATGCATGGTAGCCTTGTCATTGTTGAAGGTAATCTATTGTCATAATTTTTGTTACTACAATGGATGGTAGCCTTGTCATTATGGAAGGTAGTCTATTGTCTTGATTTTTGTAACTATAATAGATTGTAGCCTTATCATTATGGAAGGTAGTCTATTACCGAGATTTTTATTACTCCAAAGGATGGAAGCATTGTCATTATGGAATGTAGTTTGTTATCGAGATTTTTGTTACTCCAATAGATGGTAGCCTTGACATTATGGAAGGTAGTCTGTCGTTGTGATTTTTGTTACTCCAATGAATGGTAGCCTTGTCATTATGGAAGGTAATCTGTTTTTCATATTTTTGTTACTATAATGCATGTTAGACTTGTCATTATGGAAGGTAGTCTGTTGTCGATATTTTTGTTACTCCATTGGATAATAGCCTTGTCATTACGGAAGGTAGTCTGTTGTTGAGATTTTTGTTATTCCAATGGATGGTAGCCTAGTCATTATGGAAGTTAGTCTATTTTCGAGAATTTTATTTCTCTAATGGATGGTAGCCTTGTCATTATGGAAGGTAGTCTGTTGTCGAGATTTTTGTTACTCCAATGGATGGTAGCCTTGTCATTATGGAAGGTAGTCTATTATCGAGATTTTTTTTACTCCAATGGATGGTAGCCTTTTCATTATGGAAGGTAGTCTGTCGTCGAAGTTTTTTTTGTTCCAGTGGATGGTAGCCATGTCATTATGAAAGGTAGTCTATTGTCGAGATTTTTGTTACTCCAAAGGATTGTAGCCTTGTCATTATGGAAGGTAGTCTGTTGTTGAGATTTTTGTTACTCTAATGGATGGTAGCCTTCTTACTATGGAAGGTAGTCTGTTGTCGAGATTTTTGTTACTCCAATGGATTGTAGCCTTGTCATTATGGAAGGTAGTCTGTTCTCGATATCTTTGTTACTACAATGTATGTTAGCCTTGTCATTATGGAAGGTAGTCTGGTGTCGAGATTTTTTTTACTCCTTTGGATAGTAGCCTAGTCATTATGGAAGGTAGTATGTTGTTGATATCTTTGTTACTCCAATGGATGGTAGCCTACTCATTATGGAAGGTAGACTGTCGTCGAGATTTTTTTTTGTTCCAATGTATGGTAGCCTTGTCATTATGAAAGGTAGTCTATTATCGAGATTTTTGTTACTCCAATGGATGGTAGCCTTCTCACTATCGAAGGTAGTTTGTTGTCGAGATTTTTGTTACTCCAATGGATTGTAGTCTTGTCATTATGGAAGGTAGTCTGTTGTCGATATCTTTGTTACTACAGTGTATGTTAGCCTTGTCATTATGGAAGGTAGTCTGGTGTCGAGATTTTTGTTACTCCATTGGATAGTAGCCTAGGTATTATGGAAGGTAGTCTGTTGTTGAGATTTTGGTTATTCAAATGGATGGTAGCCTAGTCATTATGGAAGGTAGTCTGTTTTCGAGATTTTTGTTACTCCAATCGATGGTAGCCTTGTCATTATGGAAGGTAGTCTATTGTCGGGATTTTTGTTACTCCAATGGATGGTAGCCTTGTCATTATGGAAGGTAGTCTGGTATCGAGATTTTTCTTACTACAATGGATGGTAGCCTTGTCATTATGGAAGGTAGTCTGTTGTAGAGATTTTGGTTACTCCAATGGATGGTAGCTTTCTTACTATCGAAGATAGTCAGTTGTCGAGATTTTTGTTACTCCAATGGATGGTAGCCTTGTCATTATGGAAGGTAGTCTGTTGTAGAGATTTTGGTTACTCCAATGGATGGTAGCTTTCTTACTATCGAAGATAGTCAGTTGTCGAGATTTTTGTTACTCCAATGGATGGTAGCCTTGTCATTATGGAAGGTAGTCTATTATCGAGATTTCTTTTACTCCAATGGATGGTAGCCTTTTCATTATGGAAGGTAGTCTGTCGTCGAAATTTTTGTTGTTCCAATGGATGGTAGCCTTGTCATTATGAACGGTAGTCTATTGTCGAGGTTTTTGTTTCTCTAATGGATTGTTGCCTTGTCATTATGGAAGGTAGTCTATTGTTGAGATTTTTATTACTCCAATGGATGGTAGCCTTCTTACAATGGAAGGTAGTCTGTTGTCGAGAGTTTTGTTACTCCAATGGATTATAGCCTTGTCATTATGGAAGGTAGTCTGTCGTTGATATTTTGTTATTCCAATTGATGGTAGCTTTGTCAATATGAAATGTAGTCTATTGTCCAGATTTTTGTTACTCCAATGGAATGTATCCATGTCATTATGGAAGGTAGTCTGTTATCGAGATTTTTCTTACTACAATGCGTTGTAGCCTTGTCATTATGGAAGGTAGTCTGTTGTCATGATTTTTGTTACTACAATGGATGGTAGCCTTGTCATTATGGAAGGTAGTCTATTGTCTTGATTTTTGTTACTATAATAGATTGTAATTATGGATGGTAGCCTTGTCATTATGGAAGGTAGTCTATTACCGAGATTTTTGTTACTCTAATGGATGGAAGCATTGTCATTATGGAAGGTAGTTTGTTATCGAGATTTTTGTTACTCCAATAGATGGTAGCCTTGTCATTATGGAAGGTAGTCGGTCGTTGTGATTTTTGTTACTCCAATGAATGGTAGCCTTGTCATTATTGAAGGTAATCTGTTTTTCATATTTTTGTTACTATAATGCATGTTAGCCTTGTCATTATGGAAGGTAGTCTGTTGTCGATATTTTTGTTACTCCATTGGATAGTAGCCTTGTCATTATGGAAGGTAGTCTGTTGTTGAGATTTTTATTATTCCAATGGATGGTAGCCTAGTCATTATGGAAGTTAGTCTATTTTCAAGAATTTTGTTACTCTAATGGATGGTAGCCTTGTCATTATGGAAGGTAGTCTGTTGTCGAGATTTTTGTTACTCCAATCGATGGTAGCCTTGTCATTATGGAAGGTAGTCTATTATCGAGATTTTTTTTACTCCAATGGATGGTATCCTTTTCATTATGGAAGGTAGTCTGTCGTCGAAATTTTTGTTGTTCCAATGGATGGTAGCCTTGTCATTATGAACGGTAGTCTATTGTCGAGATTTTTGTTTCTCCAATGGATTGTTGCCTTGTCATTATGGAAGGTAGTCTATTGTTGAGATTTTTATTACTCCAATGGATGGTAGCCTTCTTACAATGGAAGGTAGTCTGTTGTCGAGATTGTTTTTACTACAATGGATGGTAGCCTTGTCATTATGGAAGGTAGTCTGTTGTCGAGAGTTTTGTTACTCCAATGCATTGTAGCCTTGTCATTATGGAAGGTAGTCTGTTGTCGATATCTTTGTTACTACAATTCATGTTAGCCTTGTGATTATGGAAGGTAGTCTGGTGTCGAGATTTTTGTTACTCCATTGGATAGTAGCCTAGTCATTATGGAAGGTAGTGTGTTGTTGAGATTTTTGTTATTCCAATGGATGGTAGCCTAGTCATTATGGAAGGTAGTCTGTTATCGAGATTTTTCTTACTACAATGCATGGTAGCCTTGTCATTGTTGAAGGTAATCTATTGTCATAATTTTTGTTACTACAATGGATGGTAGCCTTGTCATTATGGAAGGTAGTCTATTGTCTTGATTTTTGTAACTATAATAGATTGTAGCCTTATCATTATGGAAGGTAGTCTATTACCGAGATTTTTATTACTCCAAAGGATGGAAGCATTGTCATTATGGAATGTAGTTTGTTATCGAGATTTTTGTTACTCCAATAGATGGTAGCCTTGACATTATGGAAGGTAGTCTGTCGTTGTGATTTTTGTTACTCCAATGAATGGTAGCCTTGTCATTATGGAAGGTAATCTGTTTTTCATATTTTTGTTACTATAATGCATGTTAGACTTGTCATTATGGAAGGTAGTCTGTTGTCGATATTTTTGTTACTCCATTGGATAATAGCCTTGTCATTACGGAAGGTAGTCTGTTGTTGAGATTTTTGTTATTCCAATGGATGGTAGCCTAGTCATTATGGAAGTTAGTCTATTTTCGAGAATTTTATTTCTCTAATGGATGGTAGCCTTGTCATTATGGAAGGTAGTCTGTTGTCGAGATTTTAGTTACTCCAATGGATGGTAGCCTTGTCATTATGGAAGGTAGTCTATTATCGAGATTTTTTTTACTCCAATGGATGGTAGCCTTTTCATTATGGAAGGTAGTCTGTCGTCGAAGTTTTTTTTGTTCCAGTGGATGGTAGCCATGTCATTATGAAAGGTAGTCTATTGTCGAGATTTTTGTTACTCCAAAGGATTGTAGCCTTGTCATTATGGAAGGTAGTCTGTTGTTGAGATTTTTGTTACTCTAATGGATGGTAGCCTTCTTACTATGGAAGGTAGTCTGTTGTCGAGATTTTTGTTACTCCAATGGATTGTAGCCTTGTCATTATGGAAGGTAGTCTGTTCTCGATATCTTTGTTACTACAATGTATGTTAGCCTTGTCATTATGGAAGGTAGTCTGGTGTCGAGATTTTTTTTACTCCTTTGGATAGTAGCCTAGTCATTATGGAAGGTAGTATGTTGTTGATATCTGTGTTACTCCAATGGATGGTAGCCTACTCATTATGGAAGGTAGACTGTCGTCGAGATTTTTTTTTGTTCCAATGTATGGTAGCCTTGTCATTATGAAAGGTAGTCTATTATCGAGATTTTTGTTACTCCAATGGATGGTAGCCTTCTCACTATCGAAGGTAGTTTGTTGTCGAGATTTTTGTTACTCCAATGGATTGTAGTCTTGTCATTATGGAAGGTAGTCTGTTGTCGATATCTTTGTTACTACAGTGTATGTTAGCCTTGTCATTATGGAAGGTAGTCTGGTGTCGAGATTTTTGTTACTCCATTGGATAGTAGCCTAGGTATTATGGAAGGTAGTCTGTTGTTGAGATTTTGGTTATTCAAATGGATGGTAGCCTAGTCATTATGGAAGGTAGTCTGTTTTCGAGATTTTTGTTACTCCAATCGATGGTAGCCTTGTCATTATGGAAGGTAGTCTATTGTCGGGATTTTTGTTACTCCAATGGATGGTAGCCTTGTCATTATGGAAGGTAGTCTGGTATCGAGATTTTTCTTACTACAATGGATGGTAGCCTTGTCATTATGGAAGGTAGTCTGTTGTAGAGATTTTGGTTACTCCAATGGATGGTAGCTTTCTTACTATCGAAGATAGTCAGTTGTCGAGATTTTTGTTACTCTAATGGATGGTAGCCTTGTCATTATGGAAGGTAGTCTATTATCGAGATTTTTTTACTCCAATGGGTGGTAGCCTTTTCATTATGGAAGGTAGTCTGTCGTCGAAATTTTTGTTGTTCCAATGGATGGTAGCCTTGTCATTATGAACGGTAGTCTATTGTCGAGATTTTTGTTTCTCCAATGGATTGTTTCCTTGTCATTATGGAAGGTAGTCTATTGTTGAGATTTTCGTTACTCCAATGGATGGTAGCCTTCTTACAATGGAAGGTAGTCTGTTGTCGAGATTTTTTTTACTATAATGGATAGTAGCCTTGTCATTATGAAAGGTAGTCTGTTGTCGAGAGTTTTGTTACTCCAATGGATTGTAGCCTTGTCATTATGGAAGGTAGTCTGTCGTTGATATTTTGTTATTCCAATTGATGGTAGCCTTGTCAATATGAAATGTAGTCTATTGTCCAGATTTTTGTTACTCCAATGGAATGTATCCTTGTCATTATGGAAGGTAGTCTGTTATCGAGATTTTTCTTACTACAAATCGTTGTAGCCTTGTCATTATGGAAGGTAGTCTGTTGTAATGATTTTTGTTACTACAATGGATGGTAGCCTTGTCATTATGGAAGGTAGTCTATTGTCTTGATTTTTGTTACTATAATAGATTGTAATTATGGATGGTAGCCTTGTCATTATGGAAGGTAGTCTATTACCGAGATTTTTGTTACTCTAATGGATGGAAGCATTGTCATTATGGAAGGTAGTTTGTTATCGAGATTTTTGTTACTCCAATAGATGGTAGCCTTGTCATTATGGAAGGTAGTTTGTCGTTGTGATTTTTGTTACTCCAATGAATGGTAGCCTTGTCATTATTGAAGGTAATCTGTTTTTCATATTTTTGTTACTATAATTCATGTTAGCCTTGTCATTATGGAAGGTAGTCTGTTGTCGATATTTTTGTTACTCCATTGGATAGTAGCCTTGTCATTATGGAAGGTAGTCTGTTGTTGAGATTTTTGTTATTCCAATGGATGGTAGCCTAGTCATTATGGAAGTTAGTCTATTTTCGAGAATTTTGTTACTCTAATGGATGGTAGCCTTGTCATTATGGAAGGTAGTCTATTGTTGAGATTTTTATTACTCCAATGGATGGTAGCCTTCTTACAATGGAAGGTAGTCTGTTGTCGAGATTGTTTTTACTACAATGGATGGTAGCCTTGTCATTATGGAAGGTAGTCTGTTGTCGAGAGTTTTGTTACTCCAATGCATTTTAGCCTTGTCATTATGGAAGGTAGTGTGTTGTCGATATCTTTGTTACTACAATTCATGTTAGCCTTGTCATTATGGAAGGTAGTCTGGTGTCGAGATTTTTGTTACTCCATTGGATAGTAGCCTAGTCATTATGGAAGGTAGTGTGTTGTTGAGATTTTTGTTATTCCAATGGATGGTAGCCTAGTCATTATGGAAGGTAGTCTGTTATCGAGATTTTTCTTACTACAATGCATGGTAGCCTTGTCATTGTTGAAGGTAGTCTATTGTCATAATTTTTGTTACTACAATGGATGGTAGCCTTGTCATTATGGAAGGTAGTCTATTGTCTTGATTTTTGTAACTATAATAGATTGTAGCCTTATCATTATGGAAGGTAGTCTATTACCGAGATTTTTATTACTCCAAAGGATGGAAGCATTGTCATTATGGAATGTAGTTTGTTATCGAGATTTTTGTTACTCCAATAGATGGTAGCCTTGACATTATGGAAGGTAGTCTGTCGTTGTGATTTTTGTTACTCCAATGAATGGTAGCCTTGTCATTATGGAAGGTAATCTGTTTTTCATATTTTTGTTACTATAATGCATGTTAGCCTTGTCATTATGGAAGGTAGTCTGTTGTCGATATTTTTGTTACTCCATTGGATAATAGCCTTGTCATTATGGAAGGTAGTCTGTTGTTGAGATTTTTGTTATTCCAATGGATGGTAGCCTAGTCATTATGGAAGTTAGTCTATTTTCGAGAATTTTATTTCTCTAATGGATGGTAGCCTTGTCATTATGGAAGGTAGTCTGTTGTCGAGATTTTTGTTACTCCAATGGATGGTAGCCTTGTCATTATGGAAGGTAGTCTATTATCGAGATTTTTTTTACTCCAATGGATGGTAGCCTTTTCATTATGGAAGGTAGTCTGTCGTCGAAATTTTTTTTGTTCCAGTGGATGGTAGCCTTGTCATTATGAAAGGTAGTCTATTCTCGAGATTTTTGTTACTCCAAAGGATTGTAGCCTTGTCATTATGGAAGGTAGTCTGTTGTTGAGATTTTTGTTACTCTAATGGATGGTAGCCTTCTTACTATGGAAGGTAGTCTGTTGTCGAGATTTTTGTTACTCCAATGGATTGTAGCCTTGTCATTATGGAAGGTAGTCTGTTCTCGATATCTTTGTTACTACAATGTATGTTAGCCTTGTCATTATGGAAGGTAGTCTGGTGTCGAGATTTTTTTTACTCCTTTGGATAGTAGCCTAGTCATTATGGAAGGTAGTATGTTGTTGATATCTTTGTTACTCCAATGGATGGTAGCCTACTCATTATGGAAGGTAGACTGTCGTCGAGATTTTTTTTTGTTCCCATGTATGGTAGCCTTGTCATTATGAAAGGTAGTCTATTGTCGAGATTTTTGTTACTCCAATGGATGGTAGCCTTCTCACTATCGAAGGTAGTTTGTTGTCGAGATTTTTGTTACTCCAATGGATTGTAGTCTTGTCATTATGGAAGGTAGTCTGTTGTCGATATCTTTGTTACTACAGTGTATGTTAGCCTTGTCATTATGGACGGTAGTCTGGTGTCGAGATTTTTGTTACTCCATTGGATAGTAGCCTAGGTATTATGGAAGGTAGTCTGTTGTTGAGATTTTGGTTATTCAAATGGATGGTAGCCTAGTCATTATGGAAGGTAGTCTGTTTTCGAGATTTTTGTTACTCCAATGGATGGTAGCCTTGTCATTATGGAAGGTAGTCTATTGTCGGGATTTTTGTTACTCCAATGGATGGTAGCCTTGTCATTATGGAAGGTAGTCTGTCGTTGATATTTTTTTTATTCCAATTGATGGTAGCCTTGTCAATATGAAATGTAGTCTATTGTCCATATTTTTGTTACTCCAATGGAATGTATCCTTGTCATTATGGAAGGTAGTCTGTTATCGATATTTTTCTTACTACAATGGATGGTAGCCTTGTCATTATGGAAGGTAGTCTGTTGTAGAGATTTTGGTTACTCCAATGGATGGTAGCTTTCTTACTATCGAAGATAGTCAGTTGTCGAGATTTTTGTTAGTCTAATGGATGGTAGCCTTGTCATTATGGAAGGTAGTCTATTATCGAGATTTTTTTACTCCAATGGATGGTAGCCTTTTCATTATGGAAGGTAGTCTGTCGTCGAAATTTTTGTTGTTCCAATGGATGGTAGCCTTGTCATTATGAACGGTAGTCTATTGTCGAGATTTTTGTTTCTCCAATGGATTGTTGCCTTGTCATTATGGAAGGTAGTCTATTGTTGAGATTTTTGTTACTCCAATGGATGGTAGCCTTCTTACAATGGAAGGTAGTCTGTTGTCGAGATTTTTTTTAATATAATGGATAGTAGCCTTGTCATTATGAAAGGTAGTCTGTTGTCGAGATTTTTGTTACTCCAATGGATTGTAGTCTTGTCATTATGGAAGGTAGTCTGTTGTCGATATCTTTGTTACTACAGTGTATGTTAGCCTTGTCATTATGGAAGGTAGTCTGGTGTCGAGATTTTTGTTACTCCATTGGATAGTAGCCTAGGTATTATGGAAGGTAGTCTGTTGTTGAGATTTTGGTTATTCAAATGGATGGTAGCCTAGTCATTATGGAAGGTAGTCTGTTTTCGAGATTTTTGTTACTCCAATGGATGGTAGCCTTGTCATTATGGAAGGTAGTCTATTGTCGGGATTTTTGTTACTCCAATGGATGGTAGCCTTGTCATTATGGAAGGTAGTCTGTCGTTGATATTTTTTTTATTCCAATTGATGGTAGCCTTGTCAATATGAAATGTAGTCTATTGTCCATATTTTTGTTACTCCAATGGAATGTATCCTTGTCATTATGGAAGGTAGTCTGTTATCGATATTTTTCTTACTACAATGGAATGTAGCCTTGTCATTATGGAAGGTAGTCTGTTGTAGAGATTTTGGTTACTCCAATGGATGGTAGCTTTCTTACTATCGAAGATAGTCAGTTGTCGAGATTTTTGTTACTCTAATGGATGGTAGCCTTGTCATTATGGAAGGTAGTCTATTATATAGATTTTTTTACTCCAATGGATGGTAGCCTTTTCATTATGGAAGGTAGTCTGTCGTCGAAATTTTTGTTGTTCCAATGGATGGTAGCCTTGTCATTATGAACGGTAGTCTATTGTCGAGATTTTTGTTTCTCCAATGGATTGTTGCCTTGTCATTATGGAAGGTAGTCTATTGTTGAGATTTTTGTTACTCCAATGGATGGTAGCCTTCTTACAATGGAAGGTAGTCTGTTGTCGAGATTTTTTTTAATATAATGGATAGTAGCCTTGTCATTATGAAAGGTAGTCTTTTGTCGAGAGTTTTGTTACTCCAATGGATTGTAGCCTTGTCATTATGGAAGGTAGTCTGTCGTTGATATTTTGTTATTCCAATTGATGGTAGCCTTGTCAATATGAAATGTAGTCTATTGTCCAGATTTTTGTTACTCCAATGGAATGTATCCTTGTCATTATGGAAGGTAGTCTGTTATCGAGATTTTTCTCACTACAATGCGTTGTAGCCTTGTCATTATGGAAGGTAGTCTGTTGTCATGATTTTTGTTACTACAATGGATGGTATCCTTGTCATTATGGAAGGTAGTCTATTGTCTTGATTTTTGTTACTATAATTGATTGTAATTATGGATGGTAGCCTTGTCATTATGGAAGGTAGTCTATTACCGAGATTTTTGTTACTCTAATGGATGGAAGCATTGTCATTATGGAAGGTAGTTTGTTATCGAGATTTTTGTTACTCCAATAGATGGTAGCCTTGTCATTATGGAAGGTAGTTTGTCGTTGTGATTTTTGTTACTCCAATGAATGGTAGCCTTGTCATTATTGAAGGTAATCTGTTTTTCATATTTTTGTTACTATAATTCATGTTAGCCTTGTCATTATGGAAGGTAGTCTGTTGTCGATATTTTTGTTACTCCATTGGATAGTAGCCTTGTCATTATGGAAGGTAGTCTGTTGTTGAGATTTTTGTTATTCCAATGGATGGTAGCCTAGTCATTATGGAAGTTAGTCTATTTTCGAGAATTTTGTTACTCTAATGGATGGTAGCCTTGTCATTATGGAAGGTAGTCTATTGTTGAGATTTTTATTACTCCAATGGATGGTAGCCTTCTTACAATGGAAGGTAGTCTGTTGTCGAGATTGTTTTTACTACAATGGATGGTAGCCTTGTCATTATGGAAGGTAGTCTGTTGTCGAGAGTTTTGTTACTCCAATGCATTGTAGCCTTGTCATTATGGAAGGTAGTCTGTTGTCGATATCTTTGTTACTACAATTCATGTTAGCCTTGTCATTATGGAAGGTAGTCTGGTGTCGAGATTTTTGTTACTCCATTGGATAGTAGCCTAGTCATTATGGAAGGTAGTGTGTTGTTGAGATTTTTGTTATTCCAATGGATGGTAGCCTAGTCATTATGGAAGGTAGTCTGTTATCGAGATTTTTCTTACTACAATGCATGGTAGCCTTGTCATTGTTGAAGGTAGTCTATTGTCATAATTTTTGTTACTACAATGGATGGTAGCCTTGTCATTATGGAAGGTAGTCTATTGTCTTGATTTTTGTAACTATAATAGATTGTAGCCTTATCATTATGGAAGGTAGTCTATTACCGAGATTTTTATTACTCCAAAGGATGGAAGCATTGTCATTATGGAATGTAGTTTGTTATCGAGATTTTTGTTACTCCAATAGATGGTAGCCTTGACATTATGGAAGGTAGTGTGTCGTTGTGATTTTTGTTACTCCAATGAATGGTAGCCTTGTCATTATGGAAGGTAATCTGTTTTTCATATTTTTGTTACTATAATGCATGTTAGCCTTGTCATTATGGAAGGTAGTCTGTTGTCGATATTTTTGTTACTCCATTGGATAATAGCCTTGTCATTATGGAAGGTAGTCTGTTGTTGAGATTTTTGTTATTCCAATGGATGGTAGCCTAGTCATTATGGAAGTTAGTCTATTTTCGAGAATTTTATTTCTCTAATGGATGGTAGCCTTGTCATTATGGAAGGTAGTCTGTTGTCGAGATTTTTGTTACTCCAATGGATGGTAGCCTTGTCATTATGGAAGGTAGTCTATTATCGAGATTTTTTTTACTCCAATGGATGGTAGCCTTTTCATTATGGAAGGTAGTCTGTCGTCGAAATTTTTTTTGTTCCAATGGATGGTAGCCTTGTCATTATGAAAGGTAGTCTATTGTCGAGATTTTTGTTACTCCAAAGGATTGTAGCCTTGTCATTATGGAAGGTAGTCTGTTGTTGAGATTTTTGTTACTCTAATGGATGGTAGCCTTCTTACTATGGAAGGTAGTCTGTTGTCGAGATTTTTGTTACTCCAATGGATTGTAGCCTTGTCATTATGGAAGGTAGTTTGTTCTCGATATCTTTGTTACTACAATGTATGTTAGCCTTGTCATTATGGAAGGTAGTCTGGTGTCGAGATTTTTTTTACTCCTTTGGATAGTAGCCTAGTCATTATGGAAGGTAGTATGTTGTTGATATCTTTGTTACTCCAATGGATGGTAGCCTACTCATTATGGAAGGTAGACTGTCGTCGAGATTTTTTTTTGTTCCAATGTATGTTAGCCTTGTCATTATGAAAGGTAGTCTATTGTCGAGATTTTTGTTACTCCAATGGATGGTAGCCTTCTCACTATCGAAGGTAGTTTGTTGTCGAGATTTTTGTTACTCCAATGGATTGTAGTCTTGTCATTATGGAAGGTAGTCTGTTGTCGATATCTTTGTTACTACAGTGTATGTTAGCCTTGTCATTATGGAAGGTAGTCTGGTGTCGAGATTTTTGTTACTCCATTGGATAGTAGCCTAGTTATTATGGAAGGTAGTCTGTTGTTGAGATTTTGGTTATTCAAATGGATGGTAGCCTAGTCATTATGGAAGGTAGTCTGTTTTCGAGATTTTTGTTACTCCAATGGATGGTAGCCTTGTCATTATGGAAGGTAGTCTATTGTCGGGATTTTTGTTACTCCAATGGATGGTAGCCTTGTCATTATGGAAGGTAGTCTGTCGTTGATATTTTTTTTTATTCCAATTGATGGTAGCCTTGTCAATATGAAATGTAGTCTATTGTCCATATTTTTGTTACTCCAATGGAATGTATCCTTGTCATTATGGAAGGTAGTCTGTTATCGAGATTTTTCTTACTACAATGGATGGTAGCCTTGTCATTATAGAAGGTAGTCTGTTGTAGAGATTTTGGTTACTCCAATGGATGGTAGCTTTCTTACTATCGAAGATAGTCAGTTGTCGAGATTTTTGTTACTCTAATGGATGGTAGCCTTGTCATTATGGAAGGTAGTCTATTATCGAGATTTTTTTACTCCAATGGATGGTAGCCTTTTCATTATGGAAGGTAGTCTGTCGTCGAAATTTTTGTTGTTCCAATGGATGGTAGCCTTGTCATTATGAACGGTTGTCTATTGTCGAGATTTTTGTTTCTCCAATGGATTGTTGCCTTGTCATTATGGAAGGTAGTCTATTGTTGAGATTTTTGTTACTCCAATGGATGGTAGCCTTCTTACAATGGAAGGTAGTCTGTTGTCGAGATTTTTTTACTACAATGGATAGTAGCCTTGTCATTATGAACGGTAGTCCGTTGTCGAGAGTTTTGTTACTCCAATGGATTGTAGCCTTGTCATTATGGAAGGTAGTCTGTCGTTGATATTTTGTTATTCCAATTGATGGTAGCCTTGTCAATATGAAATGTAGTCTATTGTCCAGATTTTTGTTACTCCAATGGAATGTATCCTTGTCATTATGGAAGGTAGTCTGTTATCGAGATTTTTCTTACTACAATGCGTTGTAGCCTTGTCATTATGGAAGGTAGTCTGTTGTCATGATTTTTGTTACTACAATGGATGGTATCCTTGTCATTATGGAAGGTAGTCTATTGTCTTGATTTTTGTTACTATAATAGATTGTAATTATGGATGGTAGCCTTGTCATTATGGAAGGTAGTCTATTACCGAGATTTTTGTTACTCTAATGGATGGAAGCATTGTCATTATGGAAGGTAGTTTGTTATCGAGATTTTTGTTACTCCAGTAGATGGTAGCCTTGTCATTATGGAAGGTAGTTTGTCGTTGTGATTTTTGTTACTCCAATGAATGGTAGCCTTGTCATAATTGAAGGTAATCTGTTTTTCATATTTTTGTTACTATAATTCATGTTAGCCTTGTCATTATGGAAGGTAGTCTGTTGTCGATATTTTTGTTACTCCATGGGATAGTAGCCTTGTCATTATGGAAGGTAGTCTGTTGTTGAGATTTTTGTTATTCCAATGGATGGTAGCCTAGTCATTATGGAAGTTAGTCTATTTTCGAGAATTTTGTTACTCTAATGGATGGTAGCCTTGTCATTATGGAAGGTAGTCTGTTGTCGAGATTTTTGTTACTCCAATCGATGGTAGCCTTGTCATTATGGAAGGTAGTCTATTATCGACATTTTTTTTACTCCAATGGATGGTAGCCTTTTCATTATGGAAGGTAGTCTGTCGTCGAAATTTTTGTTGTTCCAATGGATGGTAGCCTTGTCATTATGAACGGTAGTCTATTGACGATATTTTTGTTTCTCCAATGGATTGTTGCCTTGTCATTATGGAAGGTAGTCTATTGTTGAGATTTTTATTACTCCAATGGATGGTAGCCTTCTTACAATGGAAGGTAGTCTGTTGTCGAGATTTTTTTTACTACAATTGATGGTAGCCTTGTCATTATGGAAGGTAGTCTGTTGTCGAGAGTTTTGTTACTCCAATGGATTGTAGCCTTGTCATTATTGAAGGTAGTCTGTTGTCGAGATTTTTGTTACTCCATTGGATAGTAGCCTAGTCATATTGGAAGGTAGTCTGTTGTTGAGATTTTTGTTACTCTAATGGATGGTAGCCTTCTTACTATGGAAGGTAGTCTGTTGTCGAGATTTTTGTCACTCCAATGGATTGTAGCCTTGTCATTATGGAAGGTAGTCTGTTCTCGATATCTTTGTTACTATAATTTATGTTAGCCTTGTCATTATGGAAGGTAGTCTGGCGTCGAGATTTTTGTTACTCCATTGGATAGTAGCCTAGTCATATTGGAAGGTAGTCTTTTGTTGAGATTTTTCTTATTCCAATGGATGGTAGCCTAGTCATTATGGAAGGTAGGCTGTTGTCGAGATTTTTCTTACTAAAATGGATGGTAGCCTTGTTATTATAAAAGGTAGTCTGTTGTCGAGATTTTTGTTACTATAATGGATGGTAGCCTTTTCATTATGAAAGGTAGTCTGCTGTCTTGATTTTTGTTACTACAATAGATTGTAGCCTTGTCATTATTGAAGGTAGTCAATTGTCGAGATTTTTGTTACTCCAATGGATGGTAGCATTGTCATTATGGAAGGTAGTTTGTTGTCAAGATTTTTGTTACTCCAATAGATGGTAGCCTTGTCATTATGTAAGGTAGTCTGTCGTTGTGATTTTTGTTACTCTGATAAATGGTTGCCTTGTCATTATGGAAGGTAGTCTGTTGTTCAGATTTTTGTTACTACAATGCATGTGAGCCTTGTCATTATGGAAGGTAATGTGTTGTCGATATTTTTGTTACTCCATTAGATAGTAGCCTTGTCATTATGGAAGGTAGTCTGTTGTTGAGATTTTTGTTATTCCAATGGATGGTAGCCTAGTCATTATGAAAGGTAGTCTTTTGTCGAGATTTTTGTTTCTCCAATGGATTGTAGCCTTGTCATTATGGAAGGTAGTCTATTGTTGAGATTTTTGTTACTCTAATGGATGGTAGCCTTCTTACTATGGAAGGTAGTCTGTTGTCGAGATTTTTGTCACTCCAATGGATTGTAGCCTTGTCATTATGGAAGGTAGTCTGTTTTCGATATCTTTGTTACTATAATGTATGTTAGCCTTGTCATTATGGAAGGTAGTCTGGCGTCGAGATTTTTGTTACTCCATTGGATAGTAGCCTAGTCATATTGGAAGGTAGTCTGTTGTTGAGATTTTTCTTATTCCAATGGATGGTAGCCTAGTCATTATGGAAGGTAGGCTGTTGTCGAGATTTTTCTTACTAAAATGGATGGTAGCCTTGTTATTATAAAAGGTAGTCTGTTGTCGAGATTTTTGTTACTACAATGGATGGTAGCCTTTTCATTATGAAAGGTAGTCTGCTGTCTTGATTTTTGTTACTACAATAGATTGTAGCCTTGTCATTATTGAAGGTAGTCAATTGTCGAGATTTTTGTTACTCCAATGGATGGTAGCATTGTCATTATGGAAGGTAGTTTGTTGTCAAGATTTTTGTTACTCCAATAGATGGTAGCCTTGTCATTATGTAAGGTAGTCTGTCGTTGTGATTTTTGTTACTCTGATAAATGGTTGCCTTGTCATTATGGAAGGTAGTCTGTTGTTCAGATTTTTGTTACTACAATGCATGTGAGCCTTGTCATTATGGAAGGTAATGTGTTGTCGATATTTTTGTTACTCCATTAGATAGTAGCCTTGTCATTATGGAAGGTAGTCTGTTGTTGAGATTTTTGTTGTTCCAATGGATGGTAGCCTTGTCATTATGAAAGGTAGTCTTTTGTCGAGATTTTTGTTTCTCCAATGGATTGTAGCCTTGTCATTATGGAAGGTAGTCTATTGTTGAGATTTTTGTTACTCCAATGGATGGTTGCCTTCTTACAATGGAAGGTAGTCTGTTGTCGAGATTTTTTTTACTACAATGGATGGTAGCCTTGTCATTATGCAAGGTAGTCTGTTCTCGATATCTTTGTTACTACAATGTATGTTAGCCTTGTCATTATGGAAGGTAGTCTGGTGTCGAGATTTTTGTTACTCCATTGGATAGTAGCCTAGTCATATTGGAAGGTAGTCTGTTGTTGAGAATTTTCTTATTCCAATGGATGGTAGCCTAGTCATTATGGAAGGTAGGCTGTTGTCGAGATTTTTCTTACTAAAATGGATGGTAGCCTTGTCATTATAGAAGGTAGTCTGTTGTCGAGATTTTTGTTACTACAATGGATGGTAGCCTTTTCATAATGAAAGGTATTCTGTTGTCTTGATTTTTGTTACTACAATACATTGTAGCCTTGTCATTATGGAAGGTAGTCAATTGTCGAGATTTTTGTTACTCCAATGGATGGTAGCATTGTCATTATGGAAGGTAGTTTGTTGTCGAGACTTTTGTTACTCCAATAGATGGTAGCCTTGTCATTATGTAAGGTAGTCTGTCGTTGTGATTTTTGTTACTCTGATAAATGGTTGCCTTGTCATTATGGAAGGTAGTCTGTTGTTCATATTTTTGTTACTACAATGCATGTGAGCCTTGTCATTATGGAAGGTAATGTGTTGTCGATATTTTTGTTACTCCATTGGATAGTAGCCTTGTCATTATGGAAGGTAGTCTGTTGTTGAGATTTTTGTTATTCCAATGGATGTTAGCCTAGTCATTACGGAAGTTAGTCTATTTTCGAGATTTTTGTTACCCCAATGGATGGTAGCCTTCCCATTATAGAAGGTAGTCTATTGTCGAAATTTTTGTTACTCCAATGGATGGTAGCCTTGTCATTATGGAAGGTAGTCTATTATCGAGATTTTTGTTACTCCAATGGATGGTAGCTTTTCATTATGGAAGGTAGTCTGTCATCGAAATTTTTGTTGTTCCAATGGATGGTAGCCTTGTCATTATGAAAGGTAGTCTTTTGTCGAGATTTTTGTTTCTCCAATGGATTGTAGCCTTGTCATTATAGAAGGTAGTCTATTGTTGAGATTTTTGTTACTCCAATGGATGGTAGCCTTCTTACAATGGAAGGTAGTCTGTTGTCGAGATTTTTTTTACTACAATGGATGGTAGCCTTGTCATTATGGAAGGTAGTCTGTTGTCGAGAGTTTTGTTACTCCAATGGATTGTAGCCTTGTCATTATGGAAGGTAGTCTGTTGTCGATATCTTTGTTACTACAATTCATGTTAGCCTTGTCATTATGGAAGGTAGTCTGGTGTCGAGATTTTCGTTACTCCATTGGATAGTAGCCTAGTCATTATGGAAGGTAGTGTGTTGTAGAGATTTTTGTTATTCCAATGGATGGTAGCGTAGTCATTATGGAAGGTAGTTTGTTATCGAGATTTTTATTACTCCAATAGATGGTAGCCTTGACAATATGGAAGGTAGTCTATCGTTGTGATTTTTGTTACTCCAATGAATGGTAGCCTTGTCATTATGGAAGGTAATCTGTTTTTCATATCTTTGTTACTATAATGCATGTTAGCCTTGTCATTATGGAAGGTAGTCTGTTGTTGAGATTTTTGTTATTCCAATGGATGGTAGCCTAGTCATTATGGAAGTTAGTCTATTTTCGAGAATTTTGTTTCTCTAATGGATGGTAGCCTTGTCATTATGGAAGGTAGTCTGTTGTCGAGATTTTTGTTACTCCAATGGATGGTAGCCTTGTCATTATGGAAGGTAGTCTATTATCGAGATTTTTTTTACTCCAATGGATGGTAGCCTTTTCATTATGGAAGGTAGTCTGTCGTCGAAATTTTTTTTGTTCCAGTGGATGGTAGCCTTGTCATTATGAAAGGTAGTTTATTGTCGAAATTTTTGTTACTCCAAAGGATTGTAGCCTTGTCATTATGGAAGGTAGTCTGTTGTTGAGATTTTTGTTACTCTAATGGATGGTAGCCTTCTTACTATGGAAGGTAGTCTGTTGTCGAGATTTTTGTTACTCCAATGGATTGTAACCTTTTCATTATGGAAGGTAGTATGTTCTCGATATCTTTGTTACTACAATGTATGTTAGCCTTGTCATTATGGAAGGTAGTCTGGTGTCGTGATTTTTGTTACTCCATTGGATAGTAGCCTAGTCATATTGGAAGGTAGTCTGTTGTTGAGATTTTTCTTATTCCAATGGATGGTAGCCTAGTCATTATGGAAGGTAGGCTGTTGTCGAGATTTTTCTTACTAAAATGGATGGTAGCCTTGTCATTATAGAAGGTAGTCTGTTGTCGAGATTTTTGTTACTACAATGAATGGTAGCCTTTTCATAATGAAAGGTATTCTGTTGTCTTGATTTTTGTTACTGCAATAGATTGTAGCCTTGTCATTATGGAAGGTAGTCAATTGTCGAGATTTTTGTTACTCCAATTGATGGTAGCATTGTCATTATGGAAGGTAGTTTGTTGTCGAGACTTTTGTTACTCCAATAGATGGTAGCCTTGTCATTATGTAAGGTAGTCTGTCGTTGTGATTTTTGTTACTCTGATAAATGGTTGCCTTGTCATTATGGAAGGTAGTCAGTTGTTCATATTTTTGTTACTACAATGCATGTGAGCCTTGTCATTATGGAAGGTAATGTGTTGTCGATATTTTTGTTACTCCATTGCATAGTAGCCTTGTCATTATGGAAGGTTGTTTGTTGTTGAGATTTTTGTTATTCCAATGGATGGTAGCCTAGTCATTAGGGAAGTTAGTCTATTTTCGAGATTTTTGTTACCCCAATGGATGGTAGCCTTCCCATTATAGAAGGTAGTCTATTGTCGAAATTTTTGTTACTCCAATGGATGGTAGCCTTGTCATTATGGAAGGTAGTCTATTATCGAGATTTTTGTTACTCCAATGGAAGGTAGCCTTTTCATTATGGAAAGTAGTCTGTCGTCGAAATTTTTGTTGTTCCAATGGATGGTAGCCTTGTCATTATGAAAGGTAGTCTTTTGTCGAGATTTTTGTTTCTCCAATGGATTGTAGCCTTGTCATTATGGAAGGTAGTCTATTGTTGATATTTTTGTTACTCCAATGGATGGTAGCCTTCTTACAATGGAAGGTAGTCTGTTGTCGAGATTTTTTTTACTACAATGGATGGTAGCATTATCATTATGGAAGGTAGTCTGTTGTCGAGTGTTTTGTTACTCCAATGGATTGTAGCCTTGTCATTATGGAAGGTAGTCTGTTGTCGATATCTTTGTTACTACAATTCATGTTAGCCTTGTCATTATGGAAGGTAGTCTGGTGTCAAGATTTTTGTTACTCCATTGGATAGTAGCCTAGTCATTATGGAAGGTAGTGTGTTGTAGAGATTTTTGTTATTCCAATGGATGGTAGCGTAGTCATTAAGGAAGGTAGTCTGTTATCGAGATTTTTCTTACTACAATGCATGGTAGCCTTGTCATTATGGAAGGTAGTCTATTGTCATGATTTTTGTTACTACAATGGATGGTAGCCTTGTCATTATGGAAGGTAGTCTATTGTATTGATTTTTGTTACTATAATAGATTGTAACCTTATCATTATGGAAGGTAGTCTATTACCGAGATTTTTGTTACTCCAAAGGATGGAAGCATTGTCATTATGGAAGGTAGTTTGTTATCGAGATTTTTGTTACTCCAATAGATGGTAGCCTTGACATTATGGAAGGTAGTCTGTCGTTGTGATTTTTGTTACTCCAATGAATGGTAGCCTTGTCATTATGGAGGGTAATCTGTTTTTCATATTTTTGTTACTATAATGCATGTTAGCCTTGTCATTATGGAAGGTAGTCTGTTGTCGATATTTTTGTTACTCCATTGGATAATAGCCTTGTCATTATGGAAGGTAGTCTATTTTTGAGATTTTTGTTATTCCAATGGATGGTAGCCTAGTCATTATGGAAGTTAGTCTATTTTGGAGAATTTTGTTTCTCTAATGGATGGTAGCCTTGTCATTATGGAAGGTAGTCTGTTGTCGAGATTTTTTTTACTCCAATGGATGGTAGCCTTGTCATTATGGAAGGTAGTCTATTATCGAGATTTTTTTTACTCCAATGGATGGTAGCCTTTTCATTATGGAAGGTAGTCTGTCGTCGAAATTTTTTTTGTTCCAGTGGATGGTAGCCTTGTCATTATAAAAGCTAGTCTATTGTCGAGATTTTTGTTACTCTAAAGGATTGTAGCCTTGTCATTATGGAAGGTAGTCTGTTGTTGAGATTTTTGTTACTCCAATGGATGGTAGCCTTCTTACTATGGAAGGTAGTCTGTTGTCGAGATTTTTGTTACTCCAATGGATTGTAGCCTTGTCTTTATGGAAGGTAGTCTGTTCTCGATATCTTTGTTACTACAATGTATGTAAGCCTTGTCATTATGGAAGGTAGTCTGGTGTCGAGATTTTTGTTACTCCATTGGATATTAGCCTAGTCATATTGGAAGGTAGTCTGTTGTTGAGATTTTTCTTATTCCAATGGATGGTAGCCTAGTCATTATGGAAGGTAGGCTGTTGTCGAGATTTTTCTTACTAAAATGGATGGTAGCCTTGTCATTATAGAAGGTAGTCTGTTGTCGAGATTTTTGTTACTATAATGGATGGTAGCCTTTTCATAATGAAAGGTATTCTGTTGTCTTGATTTTTGTTACTACAATAGATTGTAGCCTTGTCATTATGGAAGGTAGTCAATTGTCGAGATTTTTGTTACTCCAATGGATGGTAGCATTGTCATTATGGAAGGTAGTTTGTTGTCGAGACTTTTGTTACTCCAATAGATGGTAGCCTTGTCATTATGTAAGGTAGTCTGTCGTTGTGATTTTTGTGAGTCTGATAAATGGTTGCCTTGTCATTATGGAAGGTAGTCAGTTGTTCATATTTTTGTTACTACAATGCATGTGAGCCTTGTCATTATGGAAGGTAATGTGTTGTCGATATTTTTATTACTCCATTGGATAGTAGCCTTGTCATTATGGAAGGTAGTCTGTTGTTGAGATTTTTGTTATTCCAATGGATGGTAGCCTAGTCATTAGGGAAGTTAGTCTATTTTCGAGATTTTTGTTACCCCAATGGATGGTAGCCTTCCCATTATAGAAGGTAGTCTATTGTCGAAATTTTTGTTACTCCAATGGATGGTAGCCTTGTCATTATGGAAGGTAGTCTATTATCGAGATTTTTGTTACTCCAATGGAAGGTAGCCTTGTCATTATGAAAGGTAGTATGTTGTCGAGATTTTTGTTTCTCCAATGGATTGTAGCCTTGTCATTATGAAAGGTAGTCTATTGTTGAGATTTTTGTTACTCCAATGGATGGTAGCCGTCTTACAATGGAAGGTAGTATGTTGTCGATATTTTTTTTACTACAATGGATGGTAGCCTTGTCATTATGGAAGGTAGTCTGTTGTCGAGAGATTTGTTACTCCAATGGATTGTAGCCTTGTCATTATGGAAGGTAGTCTGTTGTCGATATCTTTGTTACTATAATTCACGTTAGCCTTGTCATTATGGAAGGTAGTCTGGTGTCGAGATTTTTGTTACTCCATTGGATAGTAGCCTAGTCATTATGGAAGGTAGCGTGTTGTTGAGATTTTTGTTATTCCAATGGATGGTAGCCTAGTCATTATGGAAGGTAGTCTGTTTTTTAGATTTTTGTTACTCCAATGGATGGTAGCCTTATCATTATTGAAGGTAGTCTGTTGTCGATATTTTTTTTACTCCAATGGATGGTAGCCTTGTCATTATAGAAGGTAGTATGTCGCTGATATTTTTGTTATTCCAATGGATGGTAGCCTAGTCAATATAAAAGGTAGTCTATTGTCCAGATTTTTTTTACTCTAATGGAATGTATCCTTGTCATTATGGAAGGTAGTCTGTTGTCGTGATTTTTCTTACTACAATGGATGGTAGCCTTGTCATTATGGAAGGTAGTCTGTTGTCTTGATTTTTGTTACTACAATAGATTGTAGCCTTGTCATTATGGAAGGTAGTCTATTGTCGAGATTTTTGTTACTCCAATGGATGGTAGCATTGTCATTATGGAAGGTAGTTCGTTGTCGAGATTTTTGTTACTCCAATAGATGGTAGCCTTTTCATTATGTAAGGTAGTCTGTCATTGAGATTTTTGTTATTCCAATGGATGGTAGCCTAGTCATTATGGAAGGTAGCCTATTTTCGAGATTTTTATTACTCCAATGGATGGTAGCCTTGTCATTATGGAAGGTAGTCTATTGTCAATATTTTTGTTACTCCATTAGATAGTAGCCTAGTCATTATGGAAGGTAGTCTATTGTTGAGATTTTGGTTATTCCAATGGATGGTAGCCTAGTCATTATGGAAGGTAGTCTAGTTTCGAGATTTTTGTTACTCCAATGGATGGTAGCCTTGTCATTAAGGAAGGTAGTCTGTTGTTGGGATTTTTGTTACTCCAATGGATGGTAGCCTTGTCATTATAAGAGGTAGTCTGTTGTCGAGATTTTTGTTACTACAATGGATGGTAGCCTTTTCATTATGAAAGGTATTCTATTGTCTTGATTTTTGTTACTACAATAGATTGTAGCCTTGTCATTATGGAATGTAGTCAATTGTCGAGATTTTTGTTACTCCAATGGATGGTAGCATTGTCATTATGGAAGGTAGTTTGTTGTCGAGATTTTTGTTACTCCAATAGATGGAAGCGTTGTCATTACGTAAGGTAGTCAGTCGTTGTGATTTTTGATACTCCATGCATGTTAGCCTAGTCATTATGGAAGTTTGTCTATTGTTGAGATTTTTGTTACTCTAATGGATGGTAGCCTTGTCATTAAGGAAGGTAGTCTATTATCGAGATTTTTGTTACTCCAATGGATGTTAGCATTTTCATTATGGAAGGTAGTCTGTCGTCGAAATTTTTGTTGTTCCAATGGATGGTAGCCTTGTCATTATGAAAGGTAGTCTATTGTCGAGATTTTTGTTACTCCAATGGATTGTAGCCTTGTCATTATGGAAAGTAGTCTGTTGTTGAGATTTTTGTTACTCCAATGGATGGTAGCCTTCTTACTATGGAAGGTAGTCAGTTGTCGAGATTTTTCTTACTACAATGGATGGTAGCCTTGTCATTATGGAAGGTAGTCTGTTGTCGAGAGTTTTCTTACTCCAATGGATTATAGCCTTGTCATTATGGAAGGTAGTCTATTGTCGATATCTTTGTTACTACAATTTATGTTAGCCTTGTCATTATGGAAGGTAGTTTGGTGTCGTTATTTTTGTTACTCCATTGGATAGTAGCCTAGTAATTATGGAAGGTAGTCTGTTGTTGAGATTTTTGTTATTCCAATGGATGGTAGACTAGTCATTATGGAAGGTAGTCTGTTTTCAAGATTTTTGTTACTACAATGGATGGTAGCCTTGTCATTATGGAAGCTAGTCTGTTGTCGGGATTTTTGTTACTCCAATGGATGATAGCCTTGTCATTATGGAATGTAGTCTATTATCGAGATTTTTGTTAATTCAATGGATGGTAGCCTTTTCATTATGGAAGGTAGTCTGTCGCCGAAATTTTTGTTGTTCTAATGGATGGTAGCCTTGTCATTATTAAAGGTAGTCTATTGTCGAGATTTTTGTTACTCCAATGGATTGTAGCCTTGTCATTATGGAAGGTAGTTTGTTGTCGATATCTTTGTTACTACAATGTATGTTAGCCTTGTCATTATGGAAGGTAGTCTGGTGTCGAGATTTTTTTTACTCCATTGGATAATAGCATAGTCATTATGGAAGGTAGTATGTTGTTGATATGTTTGTTACTCCAATGGATGGTAGCCTACTCTTTATGGAAGTTAGTATGTCGTCGAGATTTTTTTTGTTCCAATGTATGGTATCCTTGTCATTATGAAAGGTAGTCTATTGTCGAGATTTTTGTTACTCCAATGGATTGTATCCTTGTCGTTATGGAAGGTAGTCTGTTGTTGAGATTTTTGTTACTCCAATGGATGGTAGCCTTCTTACAATCGAAGGTAGTCTGTTGTCGAGAATTTTGTTACTAAAATGGATGGTAGCCTTGTCATTATGGAAGGTAGTCTGTTGTCAAGATTTTTGTTACTCCAATGGAATGTGTCCTTGTCATTATGGAAGGTAGTCTGTTGTCGTGATTTTTCTTACTACAATGGATGGTAGCCTTGTCATTATGGAAGGTAGTCTGTTGTCTTGATTTTTGTTACTACAATAGGTTGTAGCCTTGTCATTATGGAAGATAGTCTATTGTCGAGATTTTTGTTACTCCAATGGATGGTAGCATTGTCATTATGGAAGGTAGTTTGTTGTCGAGATTTTTGTTACTCCAATAGATGGTAGCCTTTTCATTATGGAAGGTAGTCTGTCATTGAGAATTTTGTTATTCCAATGGATGGTAGCCTAGTCATTATGGAAGGTAGCCTATTTTCGTGATTTTTATTACTCCAATGGATGGTAGCCTTGTCATTATGGAAGGTAGTCTATTATCGATATTTTTGTTACTTCATTGGATAGTAGCTGTTGTTGAGATTTTTTTTATTCCAATGGATGGTAGCCTAGTCAATATGGAAGGAAATCTGTTTTCGAGATTTTTGTTACTCCAATGGATGGTAGCCTTTTCATTATGGAAGGTAGTCTATTATCGAGATTTTTGTTACTCCAATGGATGGTAGCCTTTTCATTATGGAAGGTAGTTTGTCGTTGAAATTTTTGTTGTTCCAATGGATGGTAGGCTTGTCTTTATGAAAGGTAGTCTATTGTCGAGATTTTTGTTACTATAATAGATGGTAGCCTTGTCATTATGGAAGGTAGTTTGTTGTCTTTATTTTTGTTACTACAATAGATTATAGCCTTGTCATTATGGAAGATAGTCAATTGTCAATATTTTTGTTACTCCAATGGATGGTAGCATTGTCATTATGGAAGGTAGTTTATTGTCGAGGTTTTTGTTACTCAAATAGATGATAGCCTTGTCATTATGGAAGGTAGTCTGTCGTTGTGATTTTTGTTACTCCAATGAATGGTAGCCTTGTCATTATGCAAGGTAGTCTGTTATTCATATTTTTGTTACTACAATGCATGTTAGCCTTGTCATTATGGA
Source organism: Vicia faba (assembly GCA_948472305.1). Classification (NCBI taxonomy): domain Eukaryota; kingdom Viridiplantae; phylum Streptophyta; class Magnoliopsida; order Fabales; family Fabaceae; genus Vicia; species Vicia faba. The sequence continues at coordinate 459,258,758 of OX451741.1, forward strand.
AGGTAGTCTGTTGTCGATATTTTTGTTACTCCATTGGATTGTAGCCTTGCATTATGGAAGGTAGTTTGTTGATGAGATTTTTGTTACTCCAATGGATGGTAGCCATCTTATTATGGAAGTTTGTCTATTTTCGAGATTTTTGTTACTCCAATGGATGGTAGCCTTATCATTATGGAAGGTAGTCTATTGTCGAGATTTTTGTTACTCTAATGGATGGTAGCCTTGTCGTTATGGAAGGTTGTCTATTATCGAGATTTTTGTTACTCCAATGGATGGTAGCCTTTTTAATATGGAAGGTAGTCTGTCGTAGAAATTTCTGTTGTTCCAATGGATGGTAGCCTTGTCATTATGAAAGGTAGTCTATTGTCGAGATATTTGTTACTCCAATGGATTGTAGCCTTGTCATTATGGAAAGTAGTCTGTTGTTGATATTTTTGTTACTCCAATGGATGGTAGCCTTCTTACTATGGAAGGTAGTCTGTTGTCGAGATTTTTCTTACTACAATGGATGGTAGCCTTGTCATTATGGAAGGTAGTCTGTTCTCGAGATTTTTGTTACTCCAATGGATTGTAGCCTTGTCATTATGGAAGGTAGTCTGTTGTCGATGTCTTTGTTACTACAATGTATGTTAGCCTTCTCATTATGGAAGGTAGTCTGGTGTCGATATTTTTGTTACTCCATTGGATAGTAGCCTAGTAATTATGGAAGGTAGTCTGTTGTTGAGATTTTTGTTATTCCAATGGATGGTAGCCTAGTCATTATGGAAGGTAGTCTGTTTTCGAGATTTTTGTTACTCCAATGGATGGTAGCCTTGTCATTATGGAAGCTAGTCTGTTGTCGGGATTTTTGTTACTCTAATGGATGATATCCTTGTCATTATGGAATGTAGTCTATTATCGAGATTTTTGTTAATTCATTGGATGGTAGCCTTTTCATTATGGAAGGTAGTCTGTCGCCGAAATTTTTGTTGTTCTAATGGATGGTAGACTTGTCATTATGAAAGATAGTCTATTGTCGAGATTTTTGTTACTCCAATGGATTGTAGCCTTGTCATTATGGAAGGTAGTCTGTTGTCGATATCTTCGTTACTACAATGTATGTTAGCCTTGTCATTATGGAAGGTAGTCTAGTGTCGAGATTTTTTTTACTCCATTGGATAGTAGCGTAGTCATTATGGAAGGTAGTATGTTGTTGATATCTTTGTTACTCCAATGGATGGTAGCCTACTCATTATGGAAGGTAGTCTATCGCCAAGATTTTTTTTGTTCCAATGTATGGTAGCCTTGTCATTATGAAAGGTAGTCTATTGTCGAGATTTTTGTTACTCCAATGGATTGTATCCTTGTCATTATGGAAGGTAGTCTATTGTTGAGATTTTTGTTACTCCAATGGATGGTAGCCTTGTTACTATCGAAGGTAGTCTGTTGTCGAGATTTTTGTTACTCCAATGGAAGGTAGCCTTGTCATTATGAAAGGTAGTATGTTGTCGAGATTTTTGTTTCTCCAATGGATTGTAGCCTTGTCATTATGAAAGGTAGTCTATTGTTGAGATTTTTGTTACTCCAATGGATGGTAGCCGTCTTACAATGGAAGGTAGTATGTTGTCGCTATTTTTTTTACTACAATGGATGGTAGCCTTGTCATTATGGAAGGTAGTCTGTTGTCGAGAGTTTTGTTACTCCAATGGATTGTAGCCTTGTCATTATGGAAGGTAGTCTGTTGTCGATATCTTTGTTACTATAATTCACGTTAGCCTTGTCATTATGGAAGGTAGTCTGGTGTCGAGATTTTTGTTACTCCATTGGATAGTAGCCTAGTCATTATGGAAGGTAGCGTGTTGTTGAGATTTTTGTTATTCCAATGGATGGTAGCCTAGTCATTATGGAAGGTAGTCTGTTTTTTAGATTTTTGTTACTCCAATGGATGGTAGCCTTATCATTATTGAAGGTAGTCTGTTGTCGATATTTTTTTTACTCCAATGGATGGTAGCCTTGTCATTATAAAAGGTAGTATGTCGCTGATATTTTTGTTATTCCAATGGATGGTAGCCTAGTCAATATAAAAGGTAGTCTATTGTCCAGATTTTTTTTACTCTAATGGAATTTATCCTTGTCATTATGGAAGGTAGTCTGTTGTCGTGATTTTTCTTACTACAATGGATGGTAGCCTTGTCATTATGGAAGGTAGTCTGTTGTCTTGATTTTTGTTACTACAATAGATTGTAGCCTTGTCATTATGGAAGGTAGTCTATTGTCGAGATTTTTGTTACTCCAATGGATGGTAGCATTGTCATTATGGAAGGTAGTTCGTTGTCGAGATTTTTGTTACTCCAATAGATGGTAGCCTTTTCATTATGTAAGGTAGTCTGTCATTGAGATTTTTGTTATTCCAATGGATGGTAGCCTAGTCATTATGGAAGGTAGCCTATTTTCGAGATTTTTATTACTCCAATGGATGGTAGCCTTGTCATTATGGAAGGTAGTCTATTGTCAATATTTTTGTTACTCCATTAGATAGTAGCCTAGTCATTATGGAAGGTAGTCTATTGTTGAGATTTTGGTTATTCCAATGGATGGTAGCCTAGTCATTATGGAAGGTAGTCTAGTTTCGAGATTTTTGTTACTCCAATGGATGGTAGCCTTGTCATTAAGGAAGGTAGTCTGTTGTTGGGATTTTTGTTACTCCAATGGATGGTAGCCTTGTCATTATAAGAGGTAGTCTGTTGTCGAGATTTTTGTTACTACAATGGATGGTAGCCTTTTCATTATGAAAGGTGTTCTATTGTCTTGATTTTTGTTACTACAATAGATTGTAGCCTTGTCATTATGGAATGTAGTCAATTGTCGAGATTTTTGTTACTCCAATGGATGGTAGCATTGTCATTATGGAAGGTAGTTTGTTGTCGAGATTTTTGTTACTCCAATAGATGGAAGCGTTGTCATTACGTAAGGTAGTCAGTCATTGTGATTTTTGATACTCCATGCATGTTAGCCTAGTCATTATGGAAGTTTGTCTATTGTTGAGATTTTTGTTACTCTAATGGATGGTAGCCTTGTCATTAAGGAAGGTAGTCTATTATCGAGATTTTTGTTACTCCAATGGATGTTAGCATTTTCATTATGGAAGGTAGTCTGTCGTCGAAATTTTTGTTGTTCCAATGGATGGTAGCCTTGTCATTATGAAAGGTAGTCTATTGTCGAGATTTTTGTTACTCCAATGGATTGTAGCCTTGTCATTATGGAAAGTAGTCTGTTGTTGAGATTTTTGTTACTCCAATGGATGGTAGCCTTCTTACTATGGAAGGTAGTCAGTTGTCGAGATTTTTCTTACTACAATGGATGGTAGCCTTGTCATTATGGAAGGTAGTCTGTTGTCGAGAGTTTTCTTACTCCAATGGATTATAGCCTTGTCATTATGGAAGGTAGTCTATTGTCGATATCTTTGTTACTACAATTTATGTTAGCCTTGTCATTATGGAAGGTAGTTTGGTGTCGTTATTTTTGTTACTCCATTGGATAGTAGCCTAGTAATTATGGAAGGTAGTCTGTTGTTGAGATTTTTGTTATTCCAATGGATGGTAGACTAGTCATTATGGAAGGTAGTCTGTTTTCAAGATTTTTGTTACTACAATGGATGGTAGCCTTGTCATTATGGAAGCTAGTCTGTTGTCGGGATTTTTGTTACTCCAATGGATGATAGCCTTGTCATTATGGAATGTAGTCTATTATCGAGATTTTTGTTAATTCAATGGATGGTAGCCTTTTCATTATGGAAGGTAGTCTGTCGCCGAAATTTTTGTTGTTCTAATGGATGGTAGCCTTGTCATTATTAAAGGTAGTCTATTATCGAGATTTTTGTTACTCCAATGGATTGTAGCCTTGTCATTATGGAAGGTAGTTTGTTGTCGATATCTTTGTTACTACAATGTATGTTAGCCTTGTCATTATGGAAGGTAGTCTGGTGTCGAGATTTTTTTTACTCCATTGGATAGTAGCATAGTCATTATGGAAGGTAGTATGTTGTTGATATCTTTGTTACTCCAATGGATGGTAGCCTACTCTTTATGGAAGTTAGTCTGTCGTCGAGATTTTTTTTGTTCCAATGTATGGTATCCTTGTCATTATGAAAGGTAGTCTATTGTCGAGATTTTTGTTACTCCAATGGATTGTATCCTTGTCGTTATGGAAGGTAGTCTGTTGTTGAGATTTTTGTTACTCCAATGGATGGTAGCCTTCTTACTATCGAAGGTAGTCTGTTGTCGAGAATTTTGTTACTAAAATGGATGGTAGCCTTGTCATTATGGAAGGTAGTCTGTTGTCAAGATTTTTGTTACTCCAATGGAATGTGTTCTTGTCATTATGGAAGGTAGTCTGTTGTCGTGATTTTTCTTACTACAATGGATGGTAGCCTTGTCATTATGGAAGGTAGTCTGTTGTCTTGATTTTTGTTACTACAATAGGTTGTAGCCTTGTCATTATGGAAGATAGTCTATTGTCGAGATTTTTGTTACTCCAATGGATGGTAGCATTGTCATTATGGAAGGTAGTTTGTTGTCGAGATTTTTGTTACTCCAATAGATGGTAGCCTTTTCATTATGGAAGGTAGTCTGTCATTGAGATTTTTGTTATTCCAATGGATGGTAGCCTAGTCATTATGGAAGGTAGCCTATTTTCGTGATTTTTATTACTCCAATGGATGGTAGCCTTGTCATTATGGAAGGTAGTCTATTATCGATATTTTTGTTACTTCATTGGATAGTAGCTGTTGTTGAGATTTTTTTTATTCCAATGGATGGTAGGCTAGTCAATATGGAAGGAAATCTGTTTTCGAGATTTTTGTTACTCCAATGGATGGTAGCCTTTTCATTATGGAAGGTAGTCTATTATCGAGATTTTTGTTACTACAATGGATGGTAGCCTTTTCATTATGGAAGGTAGTTTGTCGTTGAAATTTTTGTTGTTCCAATGGATGGTAGGCTTGTCTTTATGAAAGGTAGTCTATTGTCGAGATTTTTGTTACTATAATAGATGGTAGCCTTGTCATTATGGAAGGTAGTTTGTTGTCTTTATTTTTGTTACTACAATAGATTATAGCCTTGTCATTATGGAAGATAGTCAATTGTCAATATTTTTGTTACTCCAATGGATGGTAGCATTGTCATTATGGAAGGTAGTTTATTGTCGAGGTTTTTGTTACTCAAATAGATGATAGCCTTGTCATTATGGAAGGTAGTCTGTCGTTGTGATTTTTGTTACTCCAATGAATGGTAGCCTTGTCATTATGCAAGGTAGTCTGTTATTCATATTTTTGTTACTACAATGCATGTTAGCCTTGTCATTATGGAAGGTAGTCTGTTGTCGATATTTTTGTTACTCCATTGGATTGTAGCCTTGTCATTATGGAAGGTAGTTTGTTGATGAGATTTTTGTTACTCCAATGGATGGTAGCCATCTTATTATGGAAGTTTGTCTATTTTCGAGATTTTTGTTACTCCAATGGATGGTAGCCTTATCATTATGGAAGGTAGTCTATTGTCGAGATTTTTGTTACTCTAATGGATGGTAGCCTTGTCGTTATGGAAGGTTGTCTATTATCGAGATTTTTGTTACTCCAATGGATGGTAGCCTTTTTATTATGGAAGGTAGTCTGTCGTAGAAATTTCTGTTGTTCCAATGGATGGTAGCCTTGTCATTATGAAAGGTAGTCTATTGTCGAGATATTTGTTACTCCAATGGATTGTAGCCTTGTCATTATGGAAAGTAGTCTGTTGTTGATATTTTTGTTACTCCAATGGATGGTAGCCTTCTTACTATGGAAGGTAGTCTGTTGTCGAGATTTTTCTTACTACAATGGATGGTAGCCTTGTCATTATGGAAGGTAGTCTGTTCTCGAGATTTTTGTTACTCCAATGGATTGTAGCCTTGTCATTATGGAAGGTAGTCTGTTGTCGATGTCTTTGTTACTACAATGTATGTTAGCCTTCTCATTATGGAAGGTAGTCTGGTGTCGATATTTTTGTTACTCCATTGGATAGTAGCCTAGTAATTATGGAAGGTAGTCTGTTGTTGAGATTTTTGTTATTCCAATGGATGGTAGCCTAGTCATTATGGAAGGTAGTCTGTTTTCGAGATTTTTGTTACTCCAATGGATGGTAGCCTTGTCATTATGGAAGCTAGTCTGTTGTCGGGATTTTTGTTACTCCAATGGATGATATCCTTGTCATTATGGAATGTAGTCTATTATCGAGATTTTTGTTAATTCATTGGATGGTAGCCTTTTCATTATGGAAGGTAGTCTGTCGCTGAAATTTTTGTTGTTCTAATGGATGGTAGACTTGTCATTATGAAAGATAGTCTATTGTCGAGATTTTTGTTACTCCAATGGATTGTAGCCTTGTCATTATGGAAGGTAGTCTGTTGTCGATATCTTCGTTACTACAATGTATGTTAGCCTTGTCATTATGGAAGGTAGTCTAGTGTCGAGATTTTTTTTACTCCATTGGATAGTAGCGTAGTCATTATGGAAGGTAGTATGTTGTTGATATCTTTGTTACTCCAATGGATGGTAGCCTACTCATTATGGAAGGTAGTCTATCGCCAAGATTTTTTTTGTTCCAATGTATGGTAGCCTTGTCATTATGAAAGGTAGTCTATTGTCGAGATTTTTGTTACTCCAATGGATTGTATCCTTGTCATTATGGAAGGTAGTCTATTGTTGAGATTTTTGTTACTCCAATGGATGGTAGCCTTGTTACTATCGAAGGTAGTCTGTTGTCGAGATTTTTGTTACTACAATGGATGGTAGCCTTGTCATTATGGAAGGTAGTCTGTTGTCGAGATTTTTGTTACTCCAATGGAATGTATCCTTGTCATTATGGAAGGTAGTTTGTTGTCGATGTCTTTGTTACTACAATGTATGTTAGCCTTGTCATTATGGAAGGTAGTCTGGTGTCTTGATTTTTGTTACTACAATAGATTGTAGCCTTGTCATTATGGAAGGTAGTCTATTGTCGAGATTTTTGTTACTCCAATGGATGGTAGCATTGTCATTATGGAAGGTAGTTTGTTGTCGATATTTTTGTTACTCCAATAGATGGTAGCCTTTTCATTATGGAAGGTAGTCTGTCATTGAGATTTTTGTTATTCCAATGGATGGTAGCCTAGTCATTATGGAAGGTAGCCTATTTTCGAGATTTTTATTACTCCAATGGATGGTAGCCTTGTCATTATGGAAGGTAGTCTATTGTCGATATTTTTGTTACTCCATTGGATAGTAGCGTTGTCATTATGGAAGGTAGTCTGTTGTTGAGATTTTTGTTATTCCAATGGATGGTAGCCTAGTCATAATGGAAGGTAGTCTGTTTTCGAGATTTTTGTTACTCCAATGAATGGTAGCCTTGTCATTATGAAAGCTAGTCTGTTGTCGGGATTTTTGTTACTCCAATGGATGATAGCCTTGTCATTATGGAATGTAGTCTATTATCAATATTTTTGTTAATTCAATGGATGGTAGCCTTTTCATTATGGAAGGTAGTCTGTCATTGAGATTTTTGTTATTCCAATGGATGGTAGCCTAGTCATTATGGAAGGTAGCCTATTTTCGAGATTTTTATTACTCCAATGGATGGTAGCCTTGTCATTATGGAAGGTAGTCTATTGTCGATATTTTTGTTACTCCATTGGATAATAGCCTTGTTACTATCGAAGGTAGTATGTTGTCGAGATTTTTGTTACTACAATGGATGGTAGCCTTGTCATTATGGAAGGTAGTCTGTTGTCTAGATTTTTGTTACTCCAATGGAATGTATCCTTGTCATTATGGAAGGTAGTTTGTTGTTGTGATTTTTCTTACTACAATGGATGGTAGCCTTGTCATTATAGAAGGTAGTTTGTTGCCTTGATTTTTGTTACTCCAATGGATGGTAGCCTTTTCATTCTGAAAGGTAGTCTATTATCGAGATTTTTGTTACTCCAATGGATGGTAGCCTTTTCATTATGGAAGGTAGTTTGTCGTTGAAATTTTTGTTGTTCCAATGGATGGTAGCCTTGTCATTATGAAAGGTAGTCTATTGTCGAGATTTTTGGTACTCCAATGGATTGTAGCCTTGTCATTATGGAAGGTAGTCTGTTGTCGATATTTTTGTTACTACAATGGATGGTAGCCTTGTCATTATGGAAGGTAGTCTGTTGTCGAGATTTTTGTTACTACAATGGATGGTAGACTTGTCATTATGGAAGGTAGTCTGTTGTCTTGATTTTTGTTACTACAATAGATTGTAGCCTTGTCATTATGGAAGGTAGTCTATTGTCAAGATTTTTGTTACTCCAATGGATGGTAACATTGTCATTATGGAAGGTAGTTTGTTGTCGAGGTTTTTGTTACTCCAATAGATGGTAGCCTTGTCATTATGGAAGGTAGTCTGTCGTTGTGATTTTTGTTACTCCAATGAATGGTAGCCTTGTCATTATGAAAGGTAGTCCGTTGTTCATATTTTTGTTACTACAATGCATGTTAGCCTTGTCATTATGGAAGGTTGTCTTTTGTCGATATTTTAGTTACTCCATTGGATAGTAGCCTTGTCATTATGGAAGGCAGTCTGTTCGTGGGATTTTTGTTATTCCAATGGATGGTAGCCTAGTCATTATGGAAGTTTGTCTATTTTCGGGATTTTTGTTACTCCAATGGATGGTAGACTTATCATTATGGAAGGTAGTCTATTGTTGAGATTTTTGTTACTCTAATGGATGGTAGCCTTGTCATCATGGAAGGTAGTCTATTATCTAGATTTTTGTTACTCCAATGGATGGTAGCCTATTCATTATGGAAGGTAGTCTGTCGTCGAAATTTTTTTTGTTCCAATGGATGGTAGCCTTGTCATTATGAAAGGTAGTCTATTGTCGACATTTTTGTTACTCCAATGGATTGTAGCTTTGTCATTATGGAAAGTAGTCTGTTGTTGAGATTTTAGTTACTCCAATGGATGGTAGCCTTCTTACTATGGAAGGTAGTTTGTTGTCGACATTTTTCTTACTACAATGGATGGTAGCCTTGTCATTCTTGAAATTAGTCTGTTGTCGAGATTTTTGTTAGTCCAATGGATTGTAGCCTTGTCATTTTGGAAGGTAGTCTGTTGTCGATATCTTTGTTACTACAATTTATGTTAGCCTTGTCATTATGGAAGCTAGTCTGGTGTCGAGATTTTTGTTACTCCATTGGATAATAGCCTAGTCATTATAGAAGGTAGTCTGTTGTTGAAATTTTTGTTATTCCAATGGATGGTAGCCTAGTCATTATTGAAGGTAGTCTGTTTTCGAGATTTTTGTTACTCCAATGGATGGTAGCCTTGTCATTATGGAAGCTAGTCTGTGGTCGGGATTTTTGTTACTCCAATGGATGCTAGCCTTGTCATTATGGAATGTAGTCTATTATAGATATTTTTGTTACTCCAATGGATGGTAGCCTTTTCATTATGGAAGGTAGTCTGTCTTCGAAATTTTTGTTGTTCCAATGGATGGTAGCCTAGTCATTATGGAAGTTAGTCTATTTTCGAGAATTTTGTTACTCCAATGGATGGTAGCCTTGTCATTATGGAAGGTAGTCTGTTGTCTAGATTTTTGTTACTCCAATGGATGGTAGCCTTGTCATTATGGAAGGTAGTCTATTATCGAGATTTTTTTACTCCAATGGATGGTAGCCTTTTCATTATGGAAGGTAGTCTATCGTCGAAATTTTTTTTGTTCCAGTGGATGGTAGCCTTGTCATTATGAAAAGGTAGTCTATTGTCGAGATTTTTGTTACTCCAATGGATTGTATCCTTGTCATTATGGAAGGTAGTCTGTTGTTGAGATTTTTGTTACTCCAATGGATGGTAGCCTTGTTACTATCGAAGGTAGTCTGTTGTCGAGATTTTTGTTACTACAATGGATGGTAGCCTTGTCATTATGGAAGGTAGTCTGTTGTCGAGATTTTTGTTACTACAATGGATGGTAGCCTTGTCATTATGGAAGGTAGTCTGTTGTCGAGATTTTTGTTACTCCAATGGAATGTATCCTTGTCATTATGGAAGGTAGTCTGTTGTCGTGATTTTTCTTTCTACAATGGATGGTAGCCTTGTCATTATAGAAGGTAGTTTGTTGTCTTGATTTTTGTTACTACAATAGACTGTAGCCTTGTCATTATGAAAGGTAGTCTATTGTTGAGATTTTTGTTACTCCAATGGATGGTAGCATTGTCATTATGGAAGGTAGTTTATTTTCGAGATTTTTGTTACTGCAAATGATGGTAGCCTTATCATTATGGAAGGTAGTCTGTCATTGAGATTTTTGTTATTCCAATGGATGGTAGCCTAGTCATTATGGAAGGTAGCCTATTTTCGAGATTTTTATTACTCCAATGGATGGTAGCCTTGTCATTATGGAAGGTAGTCTATTGTCGATATTTTTGTTACTCCATTGGATGGTAGCCTTGTCATTATGGATGGTACTCTGTTGTTGAGATTTTTTTTACTCCAATGGATGGTAGCCTAGTCAATATGGAAGGTAATCTGTTTTCGAGATTTTTGTTACTGCAATGGATGGTAGCCTTTTCATTATGGAAGGTAGTCTATTATCGAGATTTTTGTTACTCCAATAGACGGTAGCCTTTTCATTATGGAAGGTAGTTTGTCGTTGAAATTTTTGTTGTTCCAATGGATGGTAGCCTTGTCATTATGAAAGGTAGTCTATTGTCGAGATTTTTGGTACTCCAATGGATTGTAGCCTTGTCATTATGGAAGGTAGTCTGTTGTCGAGATTTTTCTTACTACAATGGATGGTAGCCTTGTCATTATGGAAGGTAGTCTGTTATCGAGATTTTTGTTACTACAATGGATGATAGCCTTGTCATTATGGAAGGTAGTCTGTTGTCTTGATTTTTGTTACTACAATAGATTGTAGCCTTGTCATTATGGAAGGTAGTTTGTTGTCGAGGTTTTTGTTACTCCAATGAATGGTAGACTTGTCATTATGGAAGGTAGTCTGTTGTTCATATTTTTGTTACTACAATGCATGTTAGTCTTGTCATTATGGAAGGTAGTCTGTTGTCGATATTTTAGTTACTCCATTGGATAATAGCCTTGTCATTATGGAAGGTAGTATGTTGGTGAGATTTTTGTTTTTTCAATGGATGGTAGCCTAGTCATTATGGAAGTTTTTCTATTTTTGATATTTTTGTTACTCCAATGGATGGTAGCCTTATCATTATGGAAGGTAGTCTATTGTCGAGATTTTTGTTACTCTAATGGATGGTAGCCTTGTCATTATGGAAGGTAGTTTATTATCGATATTTTTGTTGCTCCAATGGATGGTAGCCTATTCATTATGGAAGGTAGTCTGTCGTCGAAATTTTTGTTGTTCCAATGGATGGTAGCCTTGTCATTATGAAAGGTAGTCTATTGTCGACATTTTTGTTACTCCAATGGATTGTAGCCTTTCCATTATGGAAAGTAGTCTGTTGTTGAGATTTTTTTTACTCCAATGGATTGTAGCCTTCTTACTATGGAAGGTAGTCTGTTGTCGACATTTTTCTTACTACAATGGATGGTAGCCTTGTCATTATGGAAAGTAGTCTGTTGTCGAGATTTTTGTTAGTCCAATGGATTGTAGCCTTGTCATTATGGAAGGTAGTCTGTTGTCGATATCTTTGTTACTACAATGTATGTTAGCCTTGTCATTATGGAAGGTAGTCTGGTGTCGAGATTTTTGTTACTGCATTAGATAGTAGCCTAGTCATTATGGAAGGTAGTCTGTTGTTGAGATTTTTCTTATTCCAATGGATGGTAGCCTATTCATTATTGAAGGTAGTCTGTTTTCTAGATTTTTGTTACTCCAATGGATGGTAGCCTTGTCATTATGGAAGCTAGTCTGTTGTGGGGATTTTTGTTACTCCAATGGATGCTAGCCTTGTCATTATGGAATGTAGTCTATTATCAAGATTTTTGTTAATCCAATGAATGGTAGCCTTTTCATTATGGAAGGTAGTCAGTCTTCGAAATTTTTGTTGTTCCAATGGATGGTAGCCTAGTCATTATGGAAGTTAGTCTATTTTCGAGAATTTTGTTACTCCAATGGATGGTAGCCTTGTCATTATGGAAGGTAGTCTGTTGTCGAGATTTTTGTAACTCTAATGGATGGTAGCCTTGTTATTATGAAAAGTAGTCTATTATCGAGATTTTTTTACTCCAATGGATGAAAGCCTTTTCATTATGGAAGGTAGTCTGTCGTTGAAATTTGTTTTGTTCCAGTGGATGGTAGCCTTTTCATTATGAAAGGTAGTCTATTGTCGAGATTTTTGTTACTCCAATGGATTGTAGCCTTGTCATTATGGAAGGTAGTCTATTGTTGAGATTTTTGTTCTCCAATGAATGGTAGCCGACTTACTATGGAAGGTAGTTTGTTCTCGATATCTTTGTTACTACAATGTATGTTAGCCTTGTCATTATGGAACGTAGTCTGGTGTCGAGATTTTTGTTACTCCGTTGGATAGTTGCCTACTCATATTGGAAGGTAGTATGTTGTTGAGATTTTTCTTATTCCAATAGATGGTAGCCTAGTCATTATGGAAGGTAGTCTGTTTTCGAGATTTTTGTTACTCCAAGTGATCGTAGCCTTGTCATTATGGAAGCTAGTTTGTTGTCGAGATTTTTGTTACTCCAATGAATGGTAGCCTTGTCATTTTGGAAGGTAGTTTGTCGTTGATATTTTTGTTATTCCAATGGATGGTAGCCTTGTCAATATGAAAGGTAGTCTATTGTCCAGATTTTTGTTACTCCAATGGAAAGTATCCTTGTCATTATGGAAGTTAGTCTGTTGTCGAGATTTTTCTTACTACAATGGATGGTAGCCTTGTCATTATGGAAGGTAGTCTGTTGTCGAGATTTTTGTTTTTATAATGGACGGTAGCCTTGTCATAATGGAAGGTAGTCTGTTGTCTTGATTTTTGTTACTACAATAGATTGTAGCCTTGTCATTATGGAAGGTAGTCTATTGTCAAGATTTTTGTTACTCCAATGGATGGTAGCCTTGTCATTATGGAAGGTAGTCTGTCGTTGTGATTTTTGTTACTCCAATGAATGGTAGCCTTGTCATTATGAAAGGTAGTCTGTTGTCGATATTTTTGTTACTCCATTGGATAGTAGCCTTGTCATTATGGAAGGTAGTTTGTTGGTGAGATTTTTTTATTCCAATGGATGGTAGCCTAGTCATTATGGAAGTTTGTCTATTTTCGAGATTTTTGTTACTCCAATGGATGGTAGCCTTTACATTATGGAAGGTAGTCTGTCATCGAAATTTTTGTTGTTCCAATGGATGGTAGCCTTGTCATTATGAAAGGTAGTCTATTGTGGAGATTTTTGTTACTCCAATGGATTGTAGCCTTGTCATTATGGAAGGTAGTATGTTGTCGTGATTTTTCTTACTACAATGGATGGTAGCATTGTCATTATGGAAGGTAGTTTTTTGTCGATATTTTTGTTACTCCAATAGATGGTAGCCTTTTCATTATGGAAGGTATCCTGTCATTGAGATTTTTGTTATTCCAATGGATGGTAGCCTAGTCATTATGGAAGGTAGCCTATTTTCGATATTTTTATTACTCCAATGGATGGTAGCCTTGTCATTATGGAAGGTAGTCTATTGTCGATATTTTTGTTCATCCATTGGATAGTAGCTTTGTCGATATGGAATGTACTCTGTTGTTGAGATTTTTTTTATTCCAATGGATGGTAGCCTAGTCAATATGGAAGGTAGTCTGTTTTCGAGATTTTTGTTACTCCAATGGATGGTAGCATTGTCATTATGGAAGGTAGTCTATTGTCGATATTTTTGTTACTCCATTGGATAGTAGCTTTTTCGATATGGAAGGTACTCTGTTGTTGAGATTTTTTTTATTCCAATGGATGGTAGCCTAGTCAATTTGGAAGGTAGTCTGTTTTCGAGATTTTTGTTACTCCAATGGATGGTAGCCTTTTCATTATGGAAGGTAGTCTGTCGTCGAAATTTTTGTTGTTCCAATGGATGGTAGCCTTGTCATTATGAAAGGTAGTCTATTTTCGTGATTTTTGTTACTCCAATGGATTGTAGCCTTGTCATTATGGAAGGTAGTCTGTTGTCGAGATTTTTGTTACTACAATGGATTGTAGCCTTGTCATTATGGAAGATAGTCTGTTGTCGAGATTTTTCTTACTACAATGGATGGTAGCCTTGTCATTATGGAAGGTAGTCTGTTGTCGAGATTTTTGTTACTACAATGGATTGTAGCCTTGTCATTATGGAAGATAGTCTGTTGTTGAGATTTTTCTTACTACAATGGATGGTAGCCTTGTCATTATGGAAGGTAGATTGTTGTCGAGATTTTTGTTACTACAATAGATTGTAGCCTTGTCATTATGGAAGGTAGTCTATTGTCAAGATTTTTGTTACTCCAATGGATGGTAGCGTTATCATTATGTAAGGTAGTTTGTTGTCGAGGTTTTTGTTACTCCAATAGATGGTAGCCTTGTCAATATGGAAGGTAGTCTGTCGTTGTGATTTTTGTTACTCCAATTAATGGTAGCCTTGTCATTATGGAAGGTAGTTTGTTGTTCATATTTTTGTTACTACAATGCATGTTAGCCTTGTAATTATGGAAGGTAGTCTGTTGTCGATATTTTTGTTACTCCATTGGATAGTAGCCTTGTCATTATCGAAGGTAGTCTGTTGGTGAGATTTTTGTTATTCCAATGGATGGTAGCCTAGTCATTATGGAAGTTTGTCTATTTTCGAGATTTTTGTTACTCCAATGGATGGTAGCCTTATCATTATGGAAGGTAGTCTATTGTCGAGAGTTTTGTTACTCTAATGGATGGAAGCCTTGTCATTATGGAACGTTGTCTGTTGTCTTAATTTTTGTTACTACAATAGATTGTAGCCTTGTCATTATGGAAGGTAGTCTATTGTCAAGATTTTTGTTACTCCAATGGATGGTAGCATTGTCATTACGTAGGGTAGTTTGTTGTCGAGGTTTTTGTTACTCCAATAGATGGTAGCCTTGTCATTATGGAAGGTAGTCTGTCGTTGTGATTTTTGTTACTCCAATGAATTGTAGCCTTGTCATTATGGAAGGTAGTCTGTTGTTCATATTTTTGTTACTACAATGCATGGTAGCCTTGTCATTATGGAAGGTAGTCTGTTATCGATATTTTTGTTACTCCATTGGATAGTAGCCTTGTCATTATGGAAGGTAGTCTGTTGGTGAGATTTTTGTTATTCCAATGGATGGTAGCCTAGTCATTATAGAAGTTTGTCTATTTTCGAGATTTTTGTTACTCCAATGGATGGTAGCCTTATCATTATAGAATGTAGTCTATTGTCGAGATTTTTGTTACTCTAATGGATGGTAGCCTTGTCATTATGGAAGGTAGTCTATTATCGAGATTTTTGTTACTCCAATGGATGGTAGACTTTTCATTATGGAAGGTAGTCTGTCGTCGAAATTTTTGTTGTTCTAATGGATGGTAGCCTTGTCATTATGAAAGGTAGTCTATTGTGGATATTTTTGTTACTCCAATGGATTGTAGCCTTGTCATTATGGAAGGTAGTCTGTTGTCGTGATTTTTCTTACTACAATGGATGGTAGCCTTATCATTATGGAAGGTAGTCTATTGTTGAGATTTTTGTTACTCTAATGGATGGTAGCCTTGTCATTATGAAAGGTAGTCTATTATCGAGATTTTTGTTACTCAAATGGATAGTAGCCTTTTCATTATGGAAGGTAGTCTGTCGTCGAAATTTTTGTTGTTCCAATGGAAGGTAGCCTTGTAATTATGAAAGGTAGTCTATTGTGGAGATTTTTGTTACTCCAATGGATTGTAGCCTTGTCATTATGGAAGGTAGTCTGTTGTCGTGATTTTTCTTACTACAATGGATGGTAGCATTGTCATTATGGAAGGTAGTTTGTTGTCGAGATTTTTGTTACTCCAATAGATGGTAGCCTTTTCATTATGGAAGGTATCCTGTCATTGAGATTTTTTTTATTCCAATGGATGGTAGCCTAGTCAATATGGAAGGTAGTCTGTTTTCAAGATTTTTGTTACTCCAATGGATGGTAGCCTTTTCATTATGGAAAGTAGTCTATTATCGAGATTTTTGTTACTCCAATGGATGGTAGCCTTTTCATTATGGAAGGTAGTCTGTCGTCGAAATTTTTGTTGTTCCAATGGATGGTAGCCTTGTCATTATGAAAGGTAGTCTATTGTTGTGATTTTTGTTACTCCAATGGATTGTAGCCTTCTCATTATGGAGGTAGTCTGTTGTCGAGATTTTTGTTACTACAATGGATTGTAGCCTTGTCATTATGGAAGATAGTCTGTTGTCGAGATTTTTCTTACTACAATGGATGGTAGCCTTGTCATTATGGGAGGTAGTCTTTTGTCGAAATTTTTGTTACTACAATGGATGGTAGCCTTGTCATTATGGAAGGTATTCTGTTGTCTTGATTTTTGTTACTACAATAGATTGTAGCCTTATCATTATGGAAGGTAGTCTATTGTCAATATTTTTGTTACTCCAATGGATGGTAGCGTTGTCATTATGTAAGGTAGTTTGTTGTCGAGGTTTTTGTTACTCCAATAGATGGTAGCCTTGTCAATATGGAAGGTAGTCTGTCGTTGTGATTTTTGTTACTCCAATGAATGGTAGCCTTGTCATTATGGAAGGTAGTCTGTTGTTCATATTTTTGTTACTACAATGCATGTTAGCCTTTTCATTATGGAAGGTAGTCTGTTGTCGATATTTTTGTTACTCCATTGGATAGTAGCCTTTTCATTATGGAAGGTAGTCGGTTGGTGAGATTTTTGTTATTCCAATGGATGGTAGCCTAGTCATTATGGAAGTTTATCTATTTTCGAGATTTTTGTTACTCCAATGGATGGTAGCCTTATCATTATGGAAGGTAGTCTATTGTCGAGATTTTTGTTACTCTAATGGATGGTAGCCTTGTCATTATGGAAGGTAGTCTATTATCGAGATTTTTTGTTACTCCAATGGATGGTAGCCTTTTCATTATGGAAGGTAGTCTGTCGTCGAAATATTTGTTGTTCCAATGGATGGTAGCCTTGTCATTATGAAAGGTAGTCTATTGTGGAGATTTTTGTTACTCCAATGGATTGTAGCCTTGTCATCATGGAAGGTAGTCTATTGCCGTGATTTTTCTTACTACAATGGATGGTAGCATTGTCATTATGGAAGGTAGTTTGTTGCCGAGATTTTTGTTACTCCAATAGATGGTAGCCTTTTCATTATGGAAGGTAGCCTGTCATTGAGATTTTTGATATTCCAATGGATGGTAGCCTAGTCATTATGGAAGGTAGCCTATTTTCGAGATTTTTATTACTCCAATGGATTGTAGCCTTGTCATTATGGAAGGTAGTCTATTGTCGATTTTTTTGTTACTCCATTGGATAGTAGCTTTGTCAATATGGAAGGTACTCTGTTGTTGAGATTTTTTTTATTCCAATGGATGGAGCCTAGTCAATCTGGAAGGTAGTGTATTTTCGAGATTTTTTTTACTCCAATGGATGGTAGCCTTGTCATTATGGAAGGTAGTCTATTATCGAGATTTTTGTTACTCCAATGGATGGTAGCCTTTTCATTATGGAAGGTAGTCTGTCATCGAAATTTTTGTTGTTCCAATGGATGGTAGCCTTGTCATTATGAAAGGTAGTCTATTGTCGTGATTTTTGTTACTCCAATGGATTGTATCCTTGTCATTATGGAAGGTAGTCTGTTGTCGAGATTTTTCTTACTACAATGGATGGTAGCCTTGTCATTATGGAAGGTAGTCTGTTGTCTTGATTTTTGTTACTACAATAGATTGTAGCCTTGTCATTATGGAAGGTAGTCTATTGTCAAGATTTTTGTTACTCCAATGGATGGTAGCATTGTCATTATGTAAGGTAGTTTGTTGTCGAGGTTTTTGTTACTCCAATAGATGGTAGCCTTGTCATTATGGAAGCTAGTCTGTCATTGTGATTTTTGTTACTCCAATGAATGGTAGCCTTGTCATTATGGAAGGTAGTCTCTTGTTCATATTTTTGTTACTACAATGCATGTTAGTCTTGTCATTATGGAAGGTAGTCTGTTGTCGATATTTTTGTTACTCCAATGGATAATAACCTTTTCATTATGGAAGGTAGTCTGTTAGTGAGATTTTTGTTATTCCAATGGATGGTAGCCTAGTAATTATGGAAGTTTATCTATTTTCGATATTTTTGTTATTCCAATGGATGGTAGCCTTATCATTATGGAAGGTAGTCTATTATCGATATTTTTGTTACTCTAATGGATAGTAGCCTTCGCATTATGGAAGGTAGTCTATTATCGAGATTTTTGTTACTCCAATGGATGGTAGCCTTTTCATTATTGAAGGTAGTCTGTCGTCAAAATTTTTGTTGTTCCAATGGATGGTAGCCTTGTCATTATGAAAGGTAGTCTATTGTCGTGATTTTTGCTACTCCAATGGATTGTAGCCTTGTCATTATGGAAGGTAGTCTGTTGTCGAGATTTTTGTTACTACAATGGATGGTAGCCTTGTCATTATGGAAGGTAGTCTGTTGTCTTGATTTTTGTTACTACAATAGATTGTAGCCTTGTCATTATGGAAGGTAGTCTGTTTTCGAGATTTTTGTAACTACAATGGATGGTAGCCTTTTCATTATGGAAGGTAGTCTGTTGTCTTGATTTTTGTTACTACAATAGATTGTAGCCTTGTCATTATGGAAGGTAGTCTATTGTCAAGATTTTTGTTACTCCAATGGATGGTAGCATTGTCATTATGTAAGGTAGTTTGTTGTCGAGGTTTTTGTTACTCCAATAGATGGTAGCCTTGTCATTATGGAAGCTAGTCTGTCATTGTGATTTTTGTTACTCCAATGAATGGTAGCCTTGTCATTATGGAAGGTAGTCTCTTGTTCATATTTTTGTTACTACAATGCATGTTAGTCTTGTCATTATGGAAGGTAATCTATTGTCGATATTTTTGTTACTCCATTGGATAATAGCCTTTTCATTATGGAAGGTAGTCTGTTAGTGAGATTTTTGTTATTCCAATGGATGGTAGCCTAGTCATTATGGAAGTTTATCTATTTTCGAGATTTTTGTTATTCCAATGGATGGTAGCCTTATCATTATGGAAGGTAGTCTATTATCGATTTTTTTTTACTCTAATGGATGGTAGCCTTCACATTATGGAAGGTAGTCTATTATCGAGATTTTAGTTACTCCAATGGATGGTAGCCTTTTCATTATTGAAGGTAGTCTGTCGTCGAAATTTTTGTTGTTCCAATGGATGGTAGCCTTGTCATTATGAAAGGTAGTCTATTGTCGTGATTTTTGCTACTCCAATGGATTGTAGCCTTGTCATTATGGAAGGTAGTCTGTTGTCGAGATTTTTGTTACTACAATGGATTGTAGCCTTGACATTATGGAAGGTAGTCTGTTGTCGAGATTTTTCTTACTACAATGGATGGTAGCCTTGTCATTATGGAAGGTAGTCTGTTTTCGAGATTTTTGTAACTACAATGGATGGTAGCCTTGTCATTATGGAAGGTAGTCTGTTGTCTTGATTTTTGTTACTACAATGGATTGTAGCCTTGTCATTATGGAAGGTAGTCTATTGTCAAGATTTTTGTTACTCCAGTGGATGGTAGCGTTGTCATTATGTAAGGTAGTTTTTTGTCGAGGTTTTTGATACTCCAATAGATGGTAGCCTTGTCATTATGGAAGGTAGTCTGTCGTTGTGATTTTTGTTACTCCAATGAATGGTAGCCTTGTCATTATGGAAGGTAGTCTGTTGTTCATATTTTTGTTACTACAATGCATGTTAGCCTTGTCATTATGGAAGGTAGTCTGTTGTCGATATTTTTGTTACTCCATTGGATAGTAGCGTTGTCATTATGGAAGGTAGTCTGTTGGTGAGATTTTTTTTATTCCAATGGATGGTAGCCTAGTCATTATGGAAGTTTGTCTATTTTCGAGATTTTTGTTACTCCAATGGATGGTAGCCTTATCATTATGGAAGGTAGTCTATTGTCGAGATTTTTGTTACTCTAATGGATGGTAGCCTTGTCATTATGGAAGGTAGTCTGTTGTCTTGATTTTTGTTACTACAATGGATGGTAGCATTGTCATTATGGAAGGTAGTCTGTTGTCGAGATTTTTGTTACTACAATGGATTGTAGCCTTGACATTATGGAAGGTAGTCTGTTGTCGAGATTTTTCTTACTACAATGGATGGTAGCCTTGTCATTATGGAAGGTAGTCTGTTTTCGAGATTTTTGTAACTACAATGGATGGTAGCCTTTTCATTATGGAAGGTAGTCTGTTGTCTTGATTTTTGTTACTACAATAGATTGTAGCCTTGTCATTATGGAAGGTAGTCTATTGTCAAGATTTTTGTTACTCCAATGGATGGTAGCGTTGTCATTATGTAAGGTAGTTTGTTGTCGAGGTTTTTGATACTCCAATAGATGGTAGCCTTGTCATTATGGAAGGTAGTCTGTCGTTGTGATTTTTGTTACTCCAATGAATGGTAGCCTTGTAATTATGGAAGGTAGTCTGTTGTTCATATTTTTGTTACTACAATGCATGTTAGCCTTGTCATTATGGAAGGTAGTCTGTTGTCGATATTTTTGTTACTCCATTGGATAGTAGCCTTGTCATTATGGAAGGTAGTCTGTTGGTGAGATTTTTGTTATTCCAATGGATGGTAGCCTAGTCATTATGGAAGTTTGTCTATTTTCGAGATTTTTGTTACTCCAATGGATGGTAGCCTTATCATTATGGAAAGTAGTCTATTGTCAAGATTTTTGTTACTCTAATGGATGGTAGCCTTGTCATTATGGAAGGTAGTCTGTTGTCTTGATTTTTGTTACTACAATGGATGGTAGCATTGTCATTATGGAAGGTAGTTTGTTGTCGAGATTTTTGTTACTCCAATAGATGGTAGCCTTTTCATTATGGAAGGTAGCCTGTCATTGAGATTTTTGTTATTCCAATGGATGGTAGCCTAGTCATTATGGAAGGTAGTCTATTGTCGATATTTTTGTTACTCCATTGGATAGTAGCTTTGTCAATATGGAAGGTACTCTGTTGTTGAGATTTTTTTTATTCCAATGGATGGTAGCCTAGTCAATATGGAAGGTAGTCTATTTTCGAGATTTTTGTTACTCCAATGGATGGTAGCCTTGTCATTATGGAAGGTAGTCTATTATCGAGATTTTTGTTACTCCAATGGATGGTAGCCTTTTCATTATGGAAGGTAGTCTGTCATCGAAATTTTTGTTGTTCCAATGGATGGTAGCCTTGTCATTATGAAAGGTAGTCTATTGTCGTGATTTTTGTTACTCCAATGGATTGTAGCCTTGTCATTATGGAAGGTAGTCTGTTGTCGAGATTTTTCTTACTACAATGGATGGTAGCCTTGTCATTATGGAAGGTAGTCTGTTGTCGAGATTTTTGTTACTACAATGGATGGTAGACTTGTCATTATGGAAGGTAGTATGTTGTCTTGATTTTTGTTACTACAATAGATTGTAGCCTTGTCATTATGGAAGGTAGTCTATTGTCAAGATTTTTGTTACTCCAATGGATGGTAGCATTGTCATTATGTAAGGTAGTTTGTTGTCGAGGTTTTTGTTACTCCAATAGATGGTAGCCTTGTCATTATGGAAGGTAGTCTGTCATTGTGATTTTTGTTAGTCCAATGAATGGTAGCCTTGTCATTATGGAAGGTAGTCTGTTGTCGATATTTTTGTTACTCCATTGGATATTAGCCTTGTCATTATGGAAGGTAGTCTGTTGTCGATATTTTTGTTACTCCATTGGATAGTAGCCTTGTCATTATGGAAGGTAGTCTGTTGGTGAGATTTTTGTTATTCCAATGGATGGTAGCCTAGTCATTATGCAAGTTTATCTATTTTCGAGATTTTTGTTACTCCAATGGATGGTAGAGTTATCATTATGGAAGGTAGTCTATTATCGAGATTTTTGTTACGCTAATGGATGGTAGCCTTGTAATTATGGAAGGTAGTCTGTTGTCAAGATTTTTCTTACTACAATGGATGGTAGCCTTGTCATTATGGAAGGTAGTCTGTTGTCAAGATTTTTGTTACTACAATGGATGGTAGCCTTGTCATTATGGAAGGTAGTCTGTTGGTGAGATTTTTGTTATTCCAATGGATGGTAGCCTAGTAATTATGGAAGTTTGTCTATTTTCGGGATTTTTGTTACTCCAATGGATGGTAGCCTTATCATTATGGAAGGTAGTCTATTGTTGAGATTTTTGTTACTCTAATGGATGGTAGCCTTGTCATTATGGAAGGTAGTCTGTTGTCTTGATTTTTGTTACTACAATGGATGGTAGCATTGTCATTATGGAAGGTAGTTTGTTGTCGAGATTTTTGTTACTCAGATAGATGGTAGCCTTTTCATTATGGAAGGTAGCCTGTCATTGAGATTTTTTTTATTCCAATGGATGGTAGCCTAGTCATTATGGAAGGTAGCCTATTTTCGAGATTTTTATTACTCCAATGGATTGTAGCCTTGTCATTATGGAAGGTAGTCTATTGTCGATATTTTTGTTACTCCATTGGATAATAGCTTTGTCAATATGGAAGGTACTCTGTTGTTGAGATATTTTTTATTCCAATGGATGGTAGCCTAGTCAATATGGAAGGTAGTCTATTTTCGAGATTTTTGTTACTCCAATGGTTGGTAGCCTTGTCATTATGGAAGGTAGTCTGTTGTCGATATTTTTGTTACTCCATTGGATAGTAGCCTTGTCATTATGGAAGGTAGTCTGTTGGTGAGATTTTTGTTATTCCAATGGATTGTAGCCTAGTCATTATGGATGTTTATCTATTTTCGAGATTTTTGTAACTCCAATGGATTGTAGCCTTGTCCTTATGAAAGGTAGTCTATTGTCGTGATTTTTGTTACTCCAATGGATTGTAGCCTTGTCATTATGGAAGGTAGTCTGTTGTCGAGATTTTTCTTACTACAATGGATGGTAGCCTTGTCATTATGGAAGGTAGTCTGTTGTCGAGATTTTTGTTACTACAATGGATGGTAGCCTTGTCATTATGGAAGGTAGTCTGTTGTCAAGATTTTTGTTACTCAAATGGATGGTAGCATTGTCATTATGTAAGGTAGTTTGTTGTCGAGGTTTTTGTTACTCCAATAGATGGTAGCCTTGTCATTATGGAAGGTAGTCTGTCATTGTGATTTTTGTTAGTCCAATGAATGGTAGCCTTGTAATTATGGAAGGTAGTCTGTTGTTCATATTTTTGTTACTACCATGCATGTTAGCCTTGTCATTAGGGAAGGTAGTCTGTTGTCGATATTTTTGTTACTCCATTGGATAGTAGCCTTGTCATTATGGAAGGTAGTCTGTTGGTGAGATTTTTGTTATTCCAATGGATGGTAGCCTAGTCATTATGCAAGTTTATCTATTTTTGAGATTTTTGTTACTCCAATGGATGGTAGACTTATCATTATGGAAGGTAGTCTATTATCGAGATTTTTGTTACTCTAATGGATGGTAGCCTTGTAATTATGGAAGGTAGTCTGTTGTCAAGATTTTTCTTACTACAATGGATGGTAGCCTTGTCATTATGGAAGGTAGTCTGTTGTCAAGATTTTTGTTACTACAATGGATGGTAGCCTTGTCATTATGGAAGTTAGTCTGTTGTCTTGATTTTTGTTACTACAATAGATTGTAGCCTTGTCATTATGGAAGGTAGTCTATTGTCAAGATTTTTGTTACTCCAATGGATGGTAGCATTGTCATTATGTAAGGTAGTTTGTTGTCGAGGTTTTTGTTACTCCAATAGATGGTAGCCTTGTCATTATGGAAGCTAGTCTGTCATTGTGATTTTTGTTACTCCAATGAATGGTAGCCTTGTAATTATGGAAGGTAGTCTGTTGTTCATATTTTTGTTACTACAATGCATGTTAGCCTTGTCATTATGGAAGGTAGTTTGTTGTCGATATTTTTGTTACTCCATTGGATAGTAGCCTTGTCATTATGGAAGGTAGTCTGTTGGTGAGATTTTTGTTATTCCAATGGATGGTAGCCTTGTCATTATGGAAGTTTATCTATTTTCGAGATTTTTGTTACTCCAATGGATGGTAGCCTTATCATTATGGAAGGTAGTCTATTGTCGAGATTTTTGTTACTCTAATGGATGGTAGCCTTGTCATATGGAAGGTAGTCTATTATCGAGATTTTTTTTACTACAATGGATGGTAGCCTTTTCATTATGGAAGGTAGTCTGTCATCGAAATATTTGTACTACAATGCATGTTAGCCTTGTCATTATGGAAGGTAGTTTGTTGTCGATATTTTTGTTACTCCATTGGATAGTAGCCTTGTCATTATGGAAGGTAGTCTGTTGGTGAGATTTTTGTTATTCCAATGGATGGTAGCCTTGTCATTATGGAAGTTTATCTATTTTCGAGATTTTTGTTACTACAATGCATGGTAGCCTTGTCATTATGGAAGGTAGTCTGTTGTCGATATTTTTGTTACTCCATTGGATAGTAGCCTTGTCATTATGGAAGGTAGTCTGTTGGTGAGATTTTTGTTATTCCAATGGATGGTAGCCTAGTCATTATGGAAGTTTGTCTATTTTTGAGATTTTTGTTACTCCAATGGATGGTAGCCTTATCATAATGGAAGGTAGTCTATTGTCGAGATTTTTGTTACTCTAATGGATGGTAGCCTTGTCATTATGGAAGGTAGTCAGTTGTCTTGATTTTTGTTACTACAATAGATTGTAGCCTTGTCATTATGGAAGGTAGTCTATTAACAAGATTTTTGTTACTCCAATGGATGGTAGCATTGTCATTATTTAAGGTAGTTTGGTGTCTAGGTTTTTGTTACTCCAATAGATGGTAGCCTTGTCATTATGGAAGCTATTCTGTCGTTGGGATTTTTGTTACTCCAATGAATGGTAGCCTTGTCATTGTGGAAGTTAGTTTGTTGTTCATATTTTTGTTACTACAATGCATGGTAGCCTTCTCATTTTGGAAGGTAGTCTGTTGTCGATATTTTTGTTACTCCATTGGATAGTAGCCTTGTCATTATGGAAGGTAGTCTAATGGTGAGATTTTTGTTATTCCAATGGATGGTAGCCTAGTCATTATGGAAGTTTGTCTATTTTCGAGATTTTTGTTACTCCAATGGATGGTAGCCTTATCATTATGGAATGTAGTCTATTGTCGAGATTTTTTCGTTACTCTAATGGATGGTAGCCTTGTCATTATGGAAGGTAGTCTATTATCGAGATTTTTGTTACTCCAATGGATGGTAGCCTTTTCATTATGGAAGGTAGTCTGTCGTCAAAATTTTTGTTGTT
Source organism: Vicia faba (assembly GCA_948472305.1). NCBI lineage: Eukaryota > Viridiplantae > Streptophyta > Magnoliopsida > Fabales > Fabaceae > Vicia > Vicia faba. The sequence continues at coordinate 459,284,188 of OX451741.1, forward strand.
CTAATGGATGGTAGCCTTGTCATTAGGAAAGGTAGTCTATTATGGATATTTTTGTTACTCCAATGGATTGTAGCCTTGTCATTATGGAAGGTAGTCTGTTGTCGTGATTTTTCTTACTACAATGGATGGTAGCATTGTCATTATGGAAGGTAGTTTGTTGTCGAGATTTTTGTTACTCCAATAGATGGTAGCCTTTTCATTATGGAAGGTAGCCCATCATTAAAATTTTTGTTATTACAATGGATGGTAGCCTAGTCATTATGGAAGGTAGCTTATTTCCGAGATTTTTATTACTCCAATGGATGGTAGCATTGTCATTATGTAAGGTAGTCTATTATCGATATTTTTGTTACTCCATTGGATAGTAGCTTTGTCAATATGGAAGGTACTCTGTTGTTGAGATTTTTTTTATTCCAATTGATGGTAGCCTAGTCAATATGGAAGGTAGTCTGTTTTCGAGATTTTTGTTACTCCAATGGATGGTAGCCTTGTAATTATGGAAGGTAGTCTGTTGGTGAGATTTTTGTTATTCCAATGGATGGTAGCCTAGTCATTATGGATGTTTATCTATTTTCGTGATTTTTGTAACTCCAATGGATGGTAGCCTTATCATTATGGAAGGTAGTCTATTATCGATATTTTTGTTACTCTAATGGATGGTAGCCTTGTCATTATGGAAGGTAGTCTGTTGTCGAGATTTTTCTTACTACAATGGATGGTAGCCTTGTCATTATGGAAGGTAGTCTATTGTCGAGATTTTTGTTACTACAATGGATGGTAGCCTTGTCATTATGGAAGTTAGTCTGTTGTCTTGATTTTTTTTACTACAATAGATTGTAGCCTTGTCATAATGGAAGGTAGTCTATTGTCAAGATTTTTGTAACTCCAATGGATGGTAGCATTGTCATTATGTAAGGTAGTTTGTTGTCGAGATTTTTGTTACTCCAATAGATGGTAGCCTTTTCATTATGGAAGGTAGCCCGTCATTGAGATTTTTGTTATTACAATGGATGGTAGCCTAGTCATTATGGAAGGTAGCTTATTTTCGAGATTTTTATTACTCCAATGGATGGTAGCGTTGTCATTATGGAAGTTAGTCTATTATCGATATTTTTGTTACTCCATTGGATAGTAGCTTTGTGAATATGGAAGGTACTCTGTTGTTGAGATTTTTTTTATTCCAATGGATGGTAGCCTAGTCAATATGGAAGGTAGTCTGTTTTCGAGATTTTTGTTACTCCAATGGATGGTATCCTTGTCATTATGGAAGGTAGTCTGTTGTTGATATTTTTGTTACTCCATTGGATAGTAGCCTTGTCATTATGGAAGGTAGTCTGTTGGTGAGATTTTTGTTATTCCAATGGATGGTAGCCTAGTCATTATGGATGTTTATCTATTATCGAGATTTTTGTAACTCCAATGGATGGTAGCCTTATCATTATGGAAGGTAGTCTATTATCGAGATTTTTGTTACTCTAATGGATGGTAGCAATGTCATTATGGAAGGTAGTCTGTTGTCGTGATTTTTCTTACTACAATGGATGGTAGCCTTGTCATTATGGAAGGTAGTCTATTGTCGAGATTTTTGTTACTACAATGGAAGGTAGCCTTGTCATTATGGAAGTTAGTCTGTTGTCTTGATTTTTGTTACTACAATAGATTGTAGCCTTGTCATTATGGAAGGTAGTCTATTGTCAAGATTTTTGTTACTCCAATGGATGGTAGCATTGTCATTATGTAAGGTAGTTTGTTGTCGAGATTTTTGTTACTCCAATAGATGGTAGCCTTTTCATTATGGAAGGTAGCCCGTCATTGAGATTTTTGTTATTACAATGGATGGTAGCCTAGTCATTATGGAAGGTAGCTTATTTTCGAGATTTTTATTACTCCAATGGATGGTAGCGTTGTCATTATGGAACTTAGTCTATTATCGATATTTTTGTTACTCCATTGGATAGTAGCTTTGTGAATATGGAAGGTACTCTGTTGTTGAGATTTTTTTTATTCCAATGGATGGTAGCCTAGTCAATATGGAAGGTAGTCTGTTTTCGAGATTTTTGTTACTCCAATGGATCGTATCCTTGTCATTATGGAAGGTAGTCTGTTGTTGATATTTTTGTTACTCCATTGGATAGTAGCCTTGTCATTATGGAAGGTAGTCTGTTGGTGAGATTTTTGTTATTCCAATGGATGGTAGCCTAGTCATTATGGATGTTTATCTATTATCGAGATTTTTGTAACTCCAATGGATGGTAGCCTTGTCATTATGGAAGGTAGTCTATTATCGAGATTTTTGTTACTCTAATGGATGGTAGCAATGTCATTATGGAAGGTAGTCTGTTGTCGTGATTTTTCTTACTACAATGGATGGTAGCCTTGTCATTATGGAAGGTAGTCTATTGTCGAGATTTTTGTTACTACAATGGAAGGTAGCCTTGTCATTATGGAAGTTAGTCTGTTGTCTTGATTTTTGTTACTACAATAGATTGTAGCCTTGTCATTATGGAAGGTAGTCTATTGTCAAGATTTTTGTTACTCCAATGGATGGTAGCATTGTCATTATGTAAGGTAGTTTGTTGTCGAGATTTTTGTTACTCCAATAGATGGTAGCCTTTTCATTATGGAAGGTAGCCCGTCATTGAGATTTTTGTTATTACAATGGATGGTAGCCTAGTCATTATGGAAGGTAGCTTATTTTCGAGATTTTTATTACTCCAATGGATGGTAGCATTGTCATTATGGAACTTAGTCTATTATTGATATTTTTGTTACTCCATTGGATAGTAGCTTTGTGAATATGGAAGGTACTCTGTTGTTGAGATTTTTTTTATTCCAATGGATGGTAGCCTAGTCAAATGGAAGGTAGTATGTTTTCGAGATTTTTGTTACTCCAATGGATGGTAACCTTGTCATTATGGAAGGTAGTCTGTTGTCGATATTTTTGTTACTCCATTGGATAGTAGCCTTGTCATTATGGAAGGTAGTCTGTTGGAGAGATTTTTGTTATTCCAATGGATGGTAGCCTAGTCATTATGGATGTTTATCTATTTTCGAGATTTTTGTAACTCCAATGGATGGTAGCCTTGTCATTATGGAAAGTAGTCTATTATCGAGATTTTTGTTACTCTAATGGATGGTAGCATTGTCATTATGGAAGGTAGTCTGTTGTCGAGATTTTACTTACTACAATGGATGGTAGCCTTGTCATTATGGAAGGTAGTCTATTGTCGAGATTTTTGTTACTACAATGGATGGTAGCCTTGTCATTATGGAAGTTAGTCTGTTGTCTTGATTTTTGTTACTACAATAGATTGTAGCCTTGTCATTATGGAAGGTAGTCTATTGTCAAGATTTTTGTAACTCCAATGGATGGTAGCATTGTCATTATGTAAGGTAGTTTGTTGTCGAGATTTTTGTTACTCCAATAGATGGTAGCCTTTTCATTATGGAAGGTAGCCCGTCATTGAGATTTTTGTTATTACAATGGATGGTAGCCTAGTCATTATGGAAGGTAGCTTATTTTCGAGATTTTTATTACTCCAATGGATGGTAGCATTGTCATTATGGAAGTTAGTCTATTATTGATATTTTTGTTACTCCATTGGATAGTAGCTTTGTGAATATGGAAGGTACTCTGTTGTTGAGATTTTTTTTATTCCAATGGATGGTAGCCTAGTCAATATGGAAGGTAGTCTATTTTCGAGATTTTTGTTACTCCAATGGATGGTATCCTTGTCATTATGGAAGGTAGTCTGTTGTTGATATTTTTGTTACTCCATTGGATAGTAGCCTTGTCATTATGGAAGGTAGTCTGTTGGTGAGATTTTTGTTATTCCAATGGATGGTAGCCTAGTCATTATGGATGTTTATCTATTATCGAGATTTTTGTAACTCCAATGGATGGTAGCCTTTTCATTATGGAAGGTAGTCTATTATCGAGATTTTTGTTACTCTAATGGATGGTAGCAATGTCATTATGGAAGGTAGTCTGTTGTCGAGATTTTTCTTACTACAATGGATGGTAGCCTTGTCATTATGGAAGGTAGTCTATTGTCGAGATTTTTGTTACTACAATGGAAGGTAGCCTTGTCATTATGGAAGTTAGTCTGTTGTCTTGATTTTTGTTACTACAATAGATTGTAGCCTTGTCATTATGGAAGGTAGTCTATTGTCAAGATTTTTGTTACTCCAATGGATGGTAGCATTGTCATTATGTAAGGTAGTTTGTTGTCGAGATTTTTGTTACTCCAATAGATGGTAGCCTTTTCATTATGGAAGGTAGCCCGTCATTGAGATTTTTGTTATTACAATGGATGGTAGCCTAGTCATTATGGAAGGTAGCTTATTTTCGAGATTTTTATTACTCCAATGGATGGTAGCATTGTCATTATGGAACTTAGTCTATTATTGATATTTTTGTTACTCCATTGGATAGTAGCTTTGTGAATATGGAAGGTACTCTGTTGTTGAGATTTTTTTTATTCCAATGGATGGTAGCCTAGTCAAATGGAAGGTAGTATGTTTTCGAGATTTTTGTTACTCCAATGGATGGTAACCTTGTCATTATGGAAGGTAGTCTGTTGTCGATATTTTTGTTACTCCATTGGATAGTAGCCTTGTCATTATGGAAGGTAGTCTGTTGGAGAGATTTTTGTTATTCCAATGGATGGTAGCCTAGTCATTATGGATGTTTATCTATTTTCGAGATTTTTGTAACTCCAATGGATGGTAGCCTTGTCATTATGGAAAGTAGTCTATTATCGAGATTTTTGTTACTCTAATGGATGGTAGCATTGTCATTATGGAAGGTAGTCTGTTGTCGAGATTTTTCTTACTACAATGGATGGTAGCCTTGTCATTATGGAAGGTAGTCTATTGTCGAGATTTTTGTTACTACAATGGATGGTAGCCTTGTCATTATGGAAGTTAGTCTGTTGTCTTGATTTTTGTTACTACAATAGATTGTAGCCTTGTCATTATGGAAGGTAGTCTATTGTCAAGATTTTTGTAACTCCAATGGATGGTAGCATTGTCATTATGTAAGGTAGTTTGTTGTCGAGATTTTTGTTACTCCAATAGATGGTAGCCTTTTCATTATGGAAGGTAGCCCGTCATTGAGATTTTTGTTATTACAATGGATGGTAGCCTAGTCATTATGGAAGGTAGCTTATTTTCGAGATTTTTATTACTCCAATGGATGGTAGCATTGTCATTATGGAAGTTAGTCAATTATTGATATTTTTGTTACTCCATTGGATAGTAGCTTTGTGAATATGGAAGGTACTCTGTTGTTGAGATTTTTTTTATTCCAATGGATGGTAGCCTAGTCAATATGGAAGGTAGTCTGTTTTCGAGATTTTTGTTACTCCAATGGATGGTATCCTTGTCATTATGGAAGGTAGTCTGTTGTTGATATTTTTGTTACTCCATTGGATAGTAGCCTTGTCATTATGGAAGGTAGTATGTTGGTGAGATTTTTGTTATTCCAATGGATGGTAGCCTAGTCATTATGGATGTTTATCTATTATCGAGATTTTTGTAACTCCAATGGATGGTAGCCTTTTCATTATGGAAGGTAGTCTATTATCGAGATTTTTGTTACTCTAATGGATGGTAGCAATGTCATTATGGAAGGTAGTCTGTTGTCGAGATTTTTCTTACTACAATGGATGGTAGCCTTGTCATTATGGAAGGTAGTCTATTGTCGAGATTTTTGTTACTACAATGGAAGGTAGCCTTGTCATTATGGAAGTTAGTCTGTTGTCTTGATTTTTGTTACTACAATAGATTGTAGCCTTGTCATTATGGAAGGTAGTCTATTGTCAAGATTTTTGTTACTCCAATGGATGGTAGCATTGTCATTATGTAAGGTAGTTTGTTGTCGAGATTTTTGTTACTCCAATAGATGGTAGCCTTTTCATTATGGAAGGTAGCCCGTCATTGAGATTTTTGTTATTAGAATGGATGGTAGCCTAGTCATTATGGAAGGTAGCTTATTTTCGAGATTTTTATTACTCCAATGGATGGTAGCATTGTCATTATGGAACTTAGTCTATTATTGATATTTTTGTTACTCCATTGGATAGTAGCTTTGTGAATATGGAAGGTACTCTGTTGTTGAGATTTTTTTTATTCCAATGGATGGTAGCCTAGTCAAATGGAAGGTAGTATGTTTTCGAGATTTTTGTTACTCCAATGGATGGTAACCTTGTCATTATGGAAGGTAGTCTGTTGTCGATATTTTTGTTACTCCATTGGATAGTAGCCTTGTCATTATGGAAGGTAGTCTGTTGGAGAGATTTTTGTTATTCCAATGGATGGTAGCCTAGTCATTATGGATGTTTATCTATTTTCGAGATTTTTGTAACTCCAATGGATGGTAGCCTTGTCATTATGGAAGGTAGTCTATTATCGAGATTTTTGTTACTCTAATGGATGGTAGCATTGTCATTATGGAAGGTAGTCTGTTGTCGAGATTTTTCTTACTACAATGGATGGTAGCCTTGTCATTATGGAAGGTAGTCTATTGTCGAGATTTTTGTTACTACAATGGATGGTAGCCTTGTCATTATGGAAGTTAGTCTGTTGTCTTGATTTTTGTTACTACAATAGATTGTAGCCTTCTCATTATGGAAGGTAGTCTATTGTAAAGATTTTTGTAACTCCAATGGATGGTAGCATTGTCATTATGTAAGGTAGTTTGTTGTCGAGATTTTTGTTACTCCAATAGATGGTAGCCTTTTCATTATGGAAGGTAGCCCGTCATTGAGATTTTTGTTATTACAATGGATGGTAGCCTAGTCATTATGGAAGGTAGCTTATTTTCGAGATTTTTATTACTCCAATGGATGGTAGCATTGTCATTATGGAAGTTAGTCTATTATTGATATTTTTGTTACTCCATTGGATAGTAGCTTTGTGAATATGGAAGGTACTCTGTTGTTGAGATTTTTTTTATTCCAATGGATGGTAGCCTAGTCAATATGGAAGGTAGTCTGTTTTCGAGATTTTTGTTACTCCAATGGATGGTAGCCTTGTCATTATGGAAGGTAGTCTGTTGTCGATATTTTTGTTACTCCATTGGATAGTAGCCTTGTCATTATGGAAGGTAGTCTGTTGGTGAGATTTTTGTTATTCCAATGGATGGTAGCCTAGTCATTATGGATGTTTATCTATTTTCGAGATTTTTGTAACTCCAATGGATGGTAGCCTTATCATTATGGAAGGTAGTCTATTATCGAGATTTTTGTTACTCTAATGGATGGTAGCCTTGTCATTATGGAAGGTAGTCTGTTTTCGAGATTTTTCTTACTACAATGGATGGTAGCCTTGTCATTATGGAAGGTAGTCTATTGTCGAGATTTTTGTTACTACAATGGATGGTAGCCTTGTCATTATGGAAGTTAGTCTGTTGTCTTGATTTTTGTTACTACAATAGATTGTAGCCTTGTCATTATGGAAGGTAGTCTATTGTCAAGATTTTTGTAACTCCAATGGATGGTAGCATTGTCATTATGTAAGGTAGTTTGTTGTCGAGATTTTTGTTACTCCAATAGATGGTAGCCTTTTCATTATGGAAGGTAGCCCGTCATTGAGATTTTTGTTATTACAATGGATGGTAGCCTAGTCATTATGGAAGGTAGCTTATTTTCGAGATTTTTATTACTCCAATGGATGGTAGCATTGTCATTATGGAAGTTAGTCTATTATCGATATTTTTGTTACTCCATTGGATAGTAGCTTTGTGAATATGGAAGGTACTCTGTTGTTGAGATTTTTTTTATTCCAATGGATGGTAGCCTAGTCAATATGGAAGGTAGTCTGTTTTCGAGATTTTTGTTACTCCAATGGATGGTAGCCTTGTCATTATGGAAGGTAGTCTGTTGTCGATATTTTTGTTACTCCATTGGATAGTAGCCTTGTCATTATGGAAGGTAGTCTGTTGGTGAGATTTTTGTTATTCCAATGGATGGTAGCCTAGTCATTATGGATGTTTATCTATTTTCGAGATTTTTGTAACTCCAATGGATGGTAGCCTTATCATTATGGAAGGTAGTCTATTATCGAGATTTTTGTTACTCTAATGGATGGTAGCCTTGTCATTATGGAAGGTATTCTGTTGTCGAGATTTTTCTTACTACAATGGATGGTAGCCTTGTCATTATGGAAGGTAGTCTATTGTCGAGATTTTTGTTACTACAATGGATGGTAGCCTTGTCATTATGGAAGTTAGCCTGTTGTCTTGATTTTTGTTACTACAATAGATTGTAGCCTTTTCATTATGGAAGGTAGTCTATTGTCAAGATTTTTGTAACTCCAATGGATGGTAGCATTGTCATTATGTAAGGTAGTTTGTTGTCGAGATTTTTTTTACTCCAATAGATGGTAGCCTTTTCATTATGGAAGGTAGCCCGTCATTGAGATTTTTGTTACTCCAATGGATGGTAGCCTAGTCATTATGTAAGGTAGTTTGTTGTCGAGATTTTTGTTACTCCAATAGATGGTAGCCTTTTCATTATGGAAGGTAGCCCGTCATTGAGATTTTTGTTATTACAATGGATGGTAGCCTAGTCATTATGGAAGGTAGCTTATTTTCGAGATTTTTATTACTCCAATGGATGGTAGCATTGTCATTATGGAAGTTAGTCTATTATCGATATTTTTGTTACTCCATTGGATAGTAGCTTTGTGAATATGGAAGGTACTCTGTTGTTGACATTTTTTTTATTCCAATGGATGGTAGCCTAGTCAATATGGAAGGTAGTCTGTTTTCGAGATTTTTGTTACTCAAATGGATGGTAGCCTTGTCATTATGGAAGGTAGTCTGTTGTCGATATTTTTGTTACTCCATTGGATGGTAGCCTTGTCATTATGGAAGGTAGTCTGTTGGTGAGATTTTTGTTATTCCAATGGATGGTAGCCTAGTCATTATGGATGTTTATCTATTTTCGAGATTTTTGTAACTCCAATGGATGGTAGCCTTATCATTATGGAAGGTAGTCTATTATCGAGATTTTTTTTACTCTAATGGATGGTAGCCTTGTCATTATGGAAGGTAGTCTGTTGTCGAGATTTTTCTTACTACAATAGATGGTAGCCTTGTCATTATGGAAGGTAGTCTATTGTCGAGATTTTTGTTACTACAATGGATGGTAGCCTTGTCATTATGGAAGTTAGTCTGTTGTCTTGATTTTTGTTACTACAATAGATTGTAGCCTTGTCATTATGGAAGGTAGTCTATTGTCAAGATTTTTGTTACTCCAATGGATGGTAGCATTGTCATTATGTAAGGTAGTTTGTTGTCGAGGTTTTTGTTACTCCAATAGATGGTAGCCTTGTCATTATGGAAGCTAGTCTGTCATTGTGATTTTTGTTACTCCAATGAATGGTAGCCTTGTAATTATGGAAGGTAGTCTGTTGTTTATATTTTTGTTACTACAATGCATGTTAGCCTTGTCATTATGGAAGGTAGTTTGTTGTCGATATTTTTGTTACTCCATTGGATAATAGCCTTGTCATTATGGAAGGTAGTCTGTTGGTGAGATTTTTGTTATTCCAATGGATGGTAGCCTTGTCATTATGGAAGTTTATCTATTTTCGAGATTTTTGTAACTCCAATGGATGGTAGCCTTATCATTATGGAAGGTAGTCTATTGTCGAGATTTTTGTTACTCTAATGGATGGTAGCCTTGTCATTATGGAAGGTAGTCTGTTGTCGAGATTTTTGTTACTAAAATGGATGGTAGCCTTTTCATTATGGAAGGTAGTCTGTCATCGAAATATTTGTTGTTCCAATGGATGGTAGCCTTGTCATTATGAAAGGTAGTCTATTGTGGAGATTTTTGTTATTCCAATGGATTGTAGCCTTGTCATTATGGAAGGTAGTCTGTTGTCGTGATTTTTCTTAATACAATGGATGGTAGCATTGTCATTATGGAAGGTAGTTTGTTGTCGAGATTTTTGTTACTCCAATAGATGGTAGCCTTTTCATTATGGAAGGTAGCCTGTCATTGAGATTTTTGTTATTCCAATGGATGGTAGCCTAGTCATTATGGAAGGTAGCCTATTTTCGAGATTTTTATTACTCCAACGGATTGTAGCCTTGTCATTATGGAAGGTAGTCTATTGTCGATATTTTTGTTACTCCATTGGATAGTAGCTTTGTCAATATGGAAGGTACTCTGTTGTTGAGATTTTTTTTATTCCAATGGATGGTAGCCTAGTCAATATGGAAGGTAGTCTGTTTTCGAGATTTTTGTTACTCCAATGGATGGTAGCCTTGTCATTATGGAAGGTAGTCTATTATCGATATTTTTGTTACTCCAATGGATGGTAGCCTTTTCATTATGGAAGGTAGTCTGTCATCGAAATTTTTGTTGTTCCAATGGATGGTAGCCTTGTCATTATGAAAGGTAGTCTATTGTCATGATTTTTGTTACTCCAATGGATTGTAGCCTTGTCATTATGGAAGGTAGTGTGTTGTCGAGATTTTTGTTACTACAATGGATTGTAGCCTTGTCATTATGGAAGGTAGTCTGTTGTCGAGATTTTTCTTACTACAATGGATGGTAGCCTTGTTATTATGGAAGGTAGTCTGTTGTCGAGATTTTTTTTACTACAATGGATGGTAGCCTTGTCATTATGGAAGGTAGTCTATTACCGAGATTTTTGTTACTCCAATGGATGGTAGCCTTTTCATTATGGAAGGTAGTCTATCGTCAAAAGTTTTGTTGTTCCAATGAATGGTAGCCTTGTCATTATGAAAGGTAGTCTATTGTCGTGATTTTTGTTACTCCAATGGATGGTAGCCTTGTCATTATGGAAGTTAGTCTGTTGTCTTGATTTTTGTTACTACAATAGATTGTAGCCTTGTCATTATGGAAGGTAGTCTATTGTCAAGATTTTTGTTACTCCAATGGATGGTAGCATTGTCATTATGTAAGGTAGTTTGTTGTCGAGGTTTTTGTTACTCCAATAGATGGTAGCCTTGTCATTATGGAAGCTAGTCTGTCATTGTGATTTTTGTTACTCCAATGAATGGTAGCCTTGTAATTATGGAAGGTAGTCTGTTGTTTATATTTTTGTTACTACAATGCATGTTAGCCTTGTCATTATGGAAGGTAGTTTGTTGTCGATATTTTTGTTACTCCATTGGATAGTAGCCTTGTCATTATGGAAGGTAGTCTATTACCGAGATTTTTGTTACTCCAATGGATGGTAGCCTTTTCATTATGGAAGGTAGTCTATCGTCAAAAGTTTTGTTGTTCCAATGAATGGTAGCCTTGTCATTATGAAAGGTAGTATATTGTCGAGATTTTTGTTACTACAATGGATGGTAGCCTTGTCATTATGGAAGTTAGTCTGTTGTCTTGATTTTTGTTACTACAATAGATTGTAGCCTTGTCATTATGGAAGGTAGTCTATTGTCAAGATTTTTGTTACTCCAATGGATGGTAGCATTGTCATTATGTAAGGTAGTTTGTTGTCTAGGTTTTTGTTACTCCAATAGATGGTAGCCTTGTCATTATGGAAGCTAGTCTGTCATTGTGATTTTTGTTACTCCAATGAATGGTAGCCTTGTAATTATGGAAGGTAGTCTATTGTTTATATTTTTGTTACTACAATGCATGTTAGCCTTGTCATTATGGAAGGTAGTTTGTTGTCGATATTTTTGTTACTCCATTGGATAGTAGCCTTGTCATTATGGAAGGTAGTCTGTTGGTGAGATTTTTGTTATTCCAATGGATGGTAGCCTTGTCATTATGGAAGTTTATCTATTTTCGAGATTTTTGTAACTCCAATGGATGGTAGCCTTATCATTATGGAAGGTAGTCTATTGTCGAGATTTTTGTTACTCTAATGGATGGTAGCCTTGTCATTATGGAAGGTAGTCTGTTGTCGAGATTTTTGTTACTACAATGGATGGTAGCCTTTTCATTATGGAAGGTAGTCTATTGTCGAGATTTTTGTTACTACAATGGATGGTAGCCTTGTCATTATGGAAGTTAGTCTGTTGTCTGGATTTTTGTTACTACAATAGATTGTAGCCTTGTCATTATGGAAGGTAGTCTATTGTAAAGATTTTTGTAACTCCAATGGATGGTAGCATTGTCATTATGTAAGGTAGTTTGTTGTCGAGATTTTTGTTACTCCAATAGATGGTAGCCTTTTCATTATGGAAGGTAGCCCGTCATTGAGATTTTTGTTATTACAATGGATGGTAGCCTAGTCATTATGGAAGGTAGCTTATTTTCGAGATTTTTATTACTCCAATGGATGGTAGCATTGTCATTATGGAAGTTAGTCTATTATTGATATTTTTGTTACTCCATTGGATAGTAGCTTTGTGAATATGGAAGGTACTCTGTTGTTGAGATTTTTTTTATTCCAATGGATGGTAGCCTAGTCAATATGGAAGGTAGTCTGTTTTCGAGATTTTTGTTACTCCAATGGATGGTAGCCTTGTCATTATGGAAGGTAGTCTGTTGTCGATATTTTTGTTACTCCATTGGATAGTAGCCTTGTCATTATGGAAGGTAGTCTGTTGGTGAGATTTTTGTTATTCCAATGGATGGTAGCCTAGTCATTATGGATGTTTATCTATTTTCGAGATTTTTGTAACTCCAATGGATGGTAGCCTTATCATTATGGAAGGTAGTCTATTATCGAGATTTTTGTTACTCTAATGGATGGTAGCCTTGTCATTATGGAAGGTAGTCTGTTTTCGAGATTTTTCTTACTACAATGGATGGTAGCCTTGTCATTATGGAAGGTAGTCTATTGTCGAGATTTTTGTTACTACAATGGATGGTAGCCTTGTCATTATGGAAGTTAGTCTGTTGTCTTGATTTTTGTTACTACAATAGATTGTAGCCTTGTCATTATGGAAGGTAGTCTATTGTCAAGATTTTTGTAACTCCAATGGATGGTAGCATTGTCATTATGTAAGGTAGTTTGTTGTCGAGATTTTTGTTACTCCAATAGATGGTAGCCTTTTCATTATGGAAGGTAGCCCGTCATTGAGATTTTTGTTATTACAATGGATGGTAGCCTAGTCATTATGGAAGGTAGCTTATTTTCGAGATTTTTATTACTCCAATGGATGGTAGCATTGTCATTATGGAAGTTAGTCTATTATCGATATTTTTGTTACTCCATTGGATAGTAGCTTTGTGAATATGGAAGGTACTCTGTTGTTGAGATTTTTTTTATTCCAATGGATGGTAGCCTAGTCAATATGGAAGGTAGTCTGTTTTCGAGATTTTTGTTACTCCAATGGATGGTAGCCTTGTCATTATGGAAGGTAGTCTGTTGTCGATATTTTTGTTACTCCATTGGATAGTAGCCTTGTCATTATGGAAGGTAGTCTGTTGGTGAGATTTTTGTTATTCCAATGGATGGTAGCCTAGTCATTATGGATGTTTATCTATTTTCGAGATTTTTGTAACTCCAATGGATGGTAGCCTTATCATTATGGAAGGTAGTCTATTATCGAGATTTTTGTTACTCTAATGGATGGTAGCCTTGTCATTATGGAAGGTATTCTGTTGTCGAGATTTTTCTTACTACAATGGATGGTAGCCTTGTCATTATGGAAGGTAGTCTATTGTCGAGATTTTTGTTACTACAATGGATGGTAGCCTTGTCATTATGGAAGTTAGCCTGTTGTCTTGATTTTTGTTACTACAATAGATTGTAGCCTTTTCATTATGGAAGGTAGTCTATTGTCAAGATTTTTGTAACTCCAATGGATGGTAGCATTGTCATTATGTAAGGTAGTTTGTTATCGAGATTTTTTTTACTCCAATAGATGGTAGCCTTTTCATTATGGAAGGTAGCCCGTCATTGAGATTTTTGTTACTCCAATGGATGGTAGCCTAGTCATTATGTAAGGTAGTTTGTTGTCGAGATTTTTGTTACTCCAATAGATGGTAGCCTTTTCATTATGGAAGGTAGCCCGTCATTGAGATTTTTGTTATTACAATGGATGGTAGCCTAGTCATTATGGAAGGTAGCTTATTTTCGAGATTTTTATTACTCCAATGGATGGTAGCATTGTCATTATGGAAGTTAGTCTATTATCGATATTTTTGTTACTCCATTGGATAGTAGCTTTGTGAATATGGAAGGTACTCTGTTGTTGACATTTTTTTTATTCCAATGGATGGTAGCCTAGTCAATATGGAAGGTAGTCTGTTTTCGAGATTTTTGTTACTCAAATGGATGGTAGCCTTGTCATTATGGAAGGTAGTCTGTTGTCGATATTTTTGTTACTCCATTGGATGGTAGCCTTGTCATTATGGAAGGTAGTCTGTTGGTGAGATTTTTGTTATTCCAATGGATGGTAGCCTAGTCATTATGGATGTTTATCTATTTTCGAGATTTTTGTAACTCCAATGGATGGTAGCCTTATCATTATGGAAGGTAGTCTATTATCGAGATTTTTGTTACTCTAATGGATGGTAGCCTTGTCATTATGGAAGGTAGTCTGTTGTCGAGATTTTTCTTACTACAATAGATGGTAGCCTTGTCATTATGGAAGGTAGTCTATTGTCGAGATTTTTGTTACTACAATGGATGGTAGCCTTGTCATTATGGAAGTTAGTCTGTTGTCTTGATTTTTGTTACTACAATAGATTGTAGCCTTGTCATTATGGAAGGTAGTCTATTGTCAAGATTTTTGTTACTCCAATGGATGGTAGCATTGTCATTATGTAAGGTAGTTTGTTGTCGAGGTTTTTGTTACTCCAATAGATGGTAGCCTTGTCATTATGGAAGCTAGTCTGTCATTGTGATTTTTGTTACTCCAATGAATGGTAGCCTTGTAATTATGGAAGGTAGTCTGTTGTTTATATTTTTGTTACTACAATGCATGTTAGCCTTGTCATTATGGAAGGTAGTTTGTTGTCGATATTTTTGTTACTCCATTGGATAATAGCCTTGTCATTATGGAAGGTAGTCTGTTGGTGAGATTTTTGTTATTCCAATGGATGGTAGCCTTGTCATTATGGAAGTTTATCTATTTTCGAGATTTTTGTAACTCCAATGGATGGTAGCCTTATCATTATGGAAGGTAGTCTATTGTCGAGATTTTTGTTACTCTAATGGATGGTAGCCTTGTCATTATGGAAGGTAGTCTGTTGTCGAGATTTTTGTTACTAAAATGGATGGTAGCCTTTTCATTATGGAAGGTAGTCTGTCATCGAAATATTTGTTGTTCCAATGGATGGTAGCCTTGTCATTATGAAAGGTAGTCTATTGTGGAGATTTTTGTTATTCCAATGGATTGTAGCCTTGTCATTATGGAAGGTAGTCTGTTGTCGTGATTTTTCTTAATACAATGGATGGTAGCATTGTCATTATGGAAGGTAGTTTGTTGTCGAGATTTTTGTTACTCCAATAGATGGTAGCCTTTTCATTATGGAAGGTAGCCTGTCATTGAGATTTTTGTTATTCCAATGGATGGTAGCCTAGTCATTATGGAAGGTAGCCTATTTTCGAGATTTTTATTACTCCAACGGATTGTAGCCTTGTCATTATGGAAGGTAGTCTATTGTCGATATTTTTGTTACTCCATTGGATAGTAGCTTTGTCAATATGGAAGGTACTCTGTTGTTGAGATTTTTTTTATTCCAATGGATGGTAGCCTAGTCAATATGGAAGGTAGTCTGTTTTCGAGATTTTTGTTACTCCAATGGATGGTAGCCTTGTCATTATGGAAGGTAGTCTATTATCGATATTTTTGTTACTCCAATGGATGGTAGCCTTTTCATTATGGAAGGTAGTCTGTCATCGAAATTTTTGTTGTTCCAATGGATGGTAGCCTTGTCATTATGAAAGGTAGTCTATTGTCATGATTTTTGTTACTCCAATGGATTGTAGCCTTGTCATTATGGAAGGTAGTGTGTTGTCGAGATTTTTGTTACTACAATGGATTGTAGCCTTGTCATTATGGAAGGTAGTCTGTTGTCGAGATTTTTCTTACTACAATGGATGGTAGCCTTGTTATTATGGAAGGTAGTCTGTTGTCGAGATTTTTTTTACTACAATGGATGGTAGCCTTGTCATTATGGAAGGTAGTCTATTACCGAGATTTTTGTTACTCCAATGGATGGTAGCCTTTTCATTATGGAAGGTAGTTTGTTGTCGATATTTTTGTTACTCCATTGGATAGTAGCCTTGTCATTATGGAAGGTAGTCTGTTGGTGAGATTTTTGTTATTCCAATGGATGGTAGCCTTGTCATTATGGAAGTTTATCTATTTTCGAGATTTTTGTAACTCCAATGGATGGTAGCCTTATCATTATGGAAGGTAGTCTATTGTCGAGATTTTTGTTACTCTAATGGATGGTAGCCTTGTCATTATGGAAGGTAGTCTGTTGTCGAGATTTTTGTTACTACAATGGATGGTAGCCTTTTCATTATGGAAGGTAGTCTGTCATCGAAATATTTGTTGTTCCAATGGATGGTAGCCTTGTCATTATGAAAGGTAGTCTATTGTGGAGATTTTTGTTATTCCAATGGATTGTAGCCTTGTCATTATGGAAGGTAGTCTGTTGTCGTGATTTTTCTTAATACAATGGATGGTAGCATTGTCATTATGGAAGGTAGTTTGTTGTCGAGATTTTTGTTACTCCAATAGATGGTAGCCTTTTCATTATGGAAGGTAGCCTGTCATTGAGATTTTTGTTATTCCAATGGATGGTAGCCTAGTCATTATGGAAGGTAGCCTATTTTCGAGATTTTTATTACTCCAACGGATTGTAGCCTTGTCATTACGGAAGGTAGTCTATTGTCGATATTTTTGTTACTCCATTGGATAGTAGCTTTGTCAATATGGAAGGTACTCTGTTGTTGAGATTTTTTTTATTCCAATGGATGGTAGCCTAGTCAATATGGAAGGTAGTCTGTTTTCGAGATTTTTGTTACTCCAATGGATGGTAGCCTTGTCATTATGGAAGGTAGTCTATTATCGATATTTTTGTTACTCCAATGGATGGTAGCCTTTTCATTATGGAAGGTAGTCTGTCATCGAAATTTTTGTTGTTCCAATGGATGGTAGCCTTGTCATTATGAAAGGTAGTCTATTGTCATGATTTTTGTTACTCCAATGGATTGTAGCCTTGTCATTATGGAAGGTAGTGTGTTGTCGAGATTTTTGTTACTACAATGGATTGTAGCCTTGTCATTATGGAAGGTAGTCTGTTACCGAGATTTTTGCTACTCCAATGGATGGTAGCCTTTTCATTATGGAAGGTAGTCTATCGTCAAAAGTTTTGTTGTTCCAATGAATGGTAGCCTTGTCATTATGAAAGGTAGTCTATTGTCGTGATTTTTGTTACTCCAATGGATTGTAGCCTTATCATTATGGAAGGTAGTCTGTTGTCGAGATTTTTGTTGCTACAATGCATGTTAGCCTTGTCATTATGGAAGGTAGTTTGATGTCGATATTTTTGTTACTCCATTGGATGGTAGCCTTGTCATTATGGAAGGTAGTCTGTTGGTGAGATTTTTGTTATTCCAATGGATGGTAGCCAAGTTGTTACAGAAGTTTGTCTATTTTCGAGTATTTTGTTACTCCAATGGATGGTAGCCTTATCATTATGGAAGGTAGTCTATTGTCGAGATTTTTGTTACTCTAATGGATGGTAGCCTTTTCATTATGGAAGGTAGTATGTTGTCTTGATTTTTGTTACTACAATAGATTGTTGCCTTGTCATTATGGAAGGTAGTCTATTGTCAAGATTTTTGTTACTCCAATGGATGGTAGCCTTGTCATTATGGAAGGTAGTCTGTTGTCGAGGTTTTTGTTACTCCAATAGATGGTAGCCTTGTCATTATGGAAGGTAGTCTGTCGCTGTGATTTTTGTTACTCCAATGAATGGTAGCCTTGTCATTATGGAAGGTAGTCTGTTGGTGAGATTTTTGTTACTCCATTGGATAGTAGCCTTGTCATTATGGAAGGTAGTCTGTTGGTGAGATTTTTGTTATTCCAATGGATGGTAGCCTAGTCATTATGGAAGTTTATCTATTTTCGAGATTTTTGTTACTACAATGGATGGTAGCCTTATCATTATGGAAGGTAGTCTATTATCTAGATTTTTGTTACTCTAATGGATGGTAGCCTTGTAATTATGGAAGGTAGTCTGTTGTTAAGATTTTTCTTACTACAATGGATGGTAGCCTTGTCATTATGGAAGGTAGTCTGTTGTCGAGATTTTTGTTACTACAATGGATGGTAGCCTTGTCATTATGGAAGCTAGTCTGTTGTCTTGATTTTTGTTACTACAATAGATTGTAGCCTTGTCATTATTGAAGGTAGTCTATTGTCAAGATTTTTGTTTATCCAATGGATGGTAGCATTTTCATTATGTAAGGTAGTTTGTTGTCGAGGTTTTTGTTACTCCAATAGATGGTAGCCTTGTCATTATGAAAGCTAGTCTGTCATTGTGATTTTTGTTACTCCAATGAATGGTAGCCTTGTAATTATGGAAGGTAGTCTGTTGTTCATATTTTTGTTACTACAATGCATGTTAGCCTTGTCATTATGGAACGTAGTCTGTTGTCGATATTTTTGTTACTCCATTGGATAGTAGCCTTATCATTATGAAAGGTAGTCTGGTTGTGAGATTTTTGTTGTTCCAATGGATGGTAGCCTTGTCATTATGAAAGGTAGTCTATTATGGAGATTTTTGTTACTCCAATGGATTGTAGCCTTGTCATTATGGAAGGTAGTCTGTTGTCGTGATTTTTCTTACTACAATGGATGGTAGCATTGTCATTATGGAAGGTAGTTTGTTGTCGAGATTTTTGTTACTCCAATGGATAGTAGCCTTTTCATTATGGAAGGTAGCCTGTCATTGAGATTTTTTTTATTCCAATGGATTGTAGCCTAGACATTATGGAAGGTAGCCTATTTTCGAGATTTTTTTTACTCCAACAGATTGTAGCCTTGTCATTATGGAAGGTAGTCTATTGTCGATATTTTTGTTACTCCATTGGATAGTAGCTTTGTCAATATGGAAGGTACTCTATTGTCGAGATTTTTCTTACTACAATGGATGGTAGCCTTGTCATTATGGAAGGTAGTCTGTTGTCGAGATTTTTGTTACTACAATGGATGGTAGCCTTGTCATTATGGAAGGTAGTCTGTTGTCTTGATTTTTGTTACTACAATAGAGTGTAGCCTTGTCATTATGGAAGGTAGTCTATTGTCAAGATTTTTGTTACTCCAATGGATGGTAGCGTTGGCATTATGTAAGGTAGTTTGTTGTCGAGGTTTTTGTTACTCCAATAGATGGTAGCCTTGTCATTATGGAAGGTAGTCTGTCATTGTGATTTTTGTTACTCCAATGAATGGTATCCTTGTCATTATGGAAGGTAGTCTGTTGTTCATATTTTTGTTACTACAATGCATGTTAGCCTTGTCATTATGGAAGGTAGTTTGTTGTCGATATTTTTGTTACTCCATTGGATAGTAGCCTTGTCATTATGGAAGGTAGTCTCTTGGTGAGATTTTGTTTATTCCAATGGATGGTAGCCTAGTCATTACGTAAGTTTGTCTATTTTCGAGATTTTTGTTACTCCAATGGATGGTAGCCTTATCATTATGGAAGGTAGTCTATTGACGAGATTTTTGTTACTCTAATGGATGGTAGCCTTGTCATTATGGAAGGTAGTCTGTTGTCTTGATTTTTGTTACTACAATAGATTGTGGCCTTGTCATTATGGAAGGTAGTCTATTGTCAAGATTTTTGTTACTCCAATCGATGGTACCATTGTCATTATGTAAGGTAGTTTGTTGTCGAGGTTTTTGTTACTCCAATAGATGGTAGCCTTGTCATTATGGAAGGTAGTCTGTCGTTGTGATTTTTGTTACTCCAATGAATGGTAGCCTTGTCATTATGGAAGGTAGTCTGTTGTTCATATTTTTGTTACTACAATGCATGGTAGCCTTGTCATTAAGGAAGGTAGTTTGTTGTCGATATTTTTGTTACTCCATTGGATAGTAGCCTTGTCATTATGGAAGGTAGTCTGTTGGTGAGATTTTTGTTATTCCAATGGATGGTAGCCTAGTCATTATGGAAGTTTGTCTATTTTCGAGATTTTTGTTACTCCAATGGATGGTAGCCTTATCATTATAGAATGTAGTCTATTGTCGTGATTTTTGTTACTCTAATGGATGGTAGCCTTGTCATTATGGAAGGTAGTCTATTATCGAGAATTTTGTTACTCCAATGGATGGTAGCCTTTTCATTATGGAAGGTAGTCTGTCGTCAAAATTTTTGTTGTTCTAATGGATGGTAGCCTTGTCATTATGAAAGGTAGTCTATTGTGGAGATTTTTGTTACTCCAATGGATTGTAGCCTTGTCATTATGGAAGGTAGTCTGTTGTCGTGATTTTTCTTACTATAATGGATGGTAGCATTGTCATTATGGAAGGTAGTTTGTTGTCGAGATTTTTGTTACTCCAATAGATGGTAGCCTTTTCATTATGGAAGGTAGCTTGTCATTGAGATTTTTGTTATTACAATGGATGGTAGCCTAGTCATTATGGAAGGTATCTTATTTTTGAGATTTTTATTACTCCAATGGATGGTAGTCTTGTCATTATGGAAGGTAGTCTGTTGTCGATATTTTTGTTACTCCATTGGATAGTAGCCTTGTCATTATGGAAGGTAGTCTGTTGGTGTGATTTTTGTTATTCCAATGGATGGTAGCCTAGTCATTATGGAAGGTAGCTTATTTTAGAGATTTTTATTACTCCAATGGATGGTAGTCTTGTCATTA
This sequence comes from Vicia faba, assembly GCA_948472305.1. Classification (NCBI taxonomy): domain Eukaryota; kingdom Viridiplantae; phylum Streptophyta; class Magnoliopsida; order Fabales; family Fabaceae; genus Vicia; species Vicia faba. The sequence continues at coordinate 459,304,978 of OX451741.1, forward strand.
TGGAAGGTAGTCTATTAAAGATATTTTTGTTACTCCATTGGATAGTAGCTTTGTCAATATGGAAGGTACTCTGTTGTTGAGATTTTTTTTTTCCAATGGATGGTAGCCTAGTCAATATGGAAGGTAGTCTGTTGTCGATATTTTTGTTACTCCATTGGATAGTAGCCTTATCATTATGGAAAGTAGTCTGTTGGTGAGATTTTTGTTATTCCAATGGATGGTAGCCTAGTCATTATGGAAGTTTATCTATTTTCGAGATTTTTGTTACTCAAATGGATGGTAGCCTTATCATTATGGAAGGTAGTCTATTATCGAGATTTTTGTTACTCTAATTGATGGTAGCCTTGTCATTATGGAAGGTAGTCTGTTGTTAAGATTTTTCTTACTACAATGGATGATAGCCTTGTCATTATGGAAGGTAGTCTGTTGTCGAGATTTTTGTTACTACAATGGATGGTAGCCTTGTCATTATGAAAGCTTGTCTGTTGTCTTGATTTTTGTTACTACAATAGATTGTAGCCTTGTCATTATGGAAGGTAGTCTATTGTCAAGATTTTTGTTACTCCAATGGATGGTAGCATTGTCATTAGGTAAGGTAGTTTGTTGTCGAGGTTTTTGTTACTCCAATGGATTGTAGCCTTGTCATTATGGAAGGTAGTCTGTTGTCGTGATTTTTCTTACTACAATGGATGGTAGCATTGTCATTATGGAAGGTAGTTTGTTGTCGAGATTTTTGTTACTCCAATGGATGGTAGCCTTTTCATTATGGAAGGTAGCCTGTCATTGAGATTTTTGTTACTCCAACGGATTGTAGCCTTGTCATTATGGAAGGTAGTCTATTGTCGATATTTTTGTTACTCCATTGGATAGTAGCTTTGTCAATATGGAAGGTACTCTATTTTTGAGATTTTTTTTATTCCAATGGATGGTAGCCTAGTCAATATGGAAGGTAGTCTGTTTTCGAGATTTTTGTTACTCCAATGGATGGTAGCCTTATCATTATGGAAGGTAGTCTATTATCGAGATTTTTGTTACTCCAATGGATGGTAGCCTTTTCATTATGGAAGGTAGTCTGTCATCGAAATTTTTGTTGTTCCAATGGGTGGTAGCCTTGTCATTATGAAAGGTAGTCTATTGTCGTGATTTTTGTTACTCCAATGGATTGTAGCCTTGTCATTATGGAAGGTAGTCTATTGTCGAGATTTTTGTTACTACAATGGATTGTAGCCTTGTCATTATGGAAGGTAGTCTGTTGTCGAGATTTTTCTTACTAAAATGGATGGTAGCCTTGTCATTATGGAAGGTAGTCTGTTGTCGAGATTTTTGTTACTACAATGGATGGTAGCCTAGTCATTATGGAAGGTAGTCTATTATCGAGATTTTTGTTACTCCAATGGATGGTAGCGTTTTCATTATGGAAAGTAGTCTGTCGTCAAAATTTTTGTTGTTCAAATGAATGGTAGCCTTGTCATTATGAAAGGTAGTCTATTGTCGTGATTTTTGTTACTCCAGTGGATTGTAGCCTTGTCATTATGGAAGGTAGTCTGTTGTCGTGATTTTTCTTACTACAATGGATGGTAGCATTGTCATTATGGAAGGTAGTTTGTTGTCGAGATTTTGCTTACTACAATGGATGGTAGCCTTGTCATTATGGAAGGTAGTCTGTTGTCGAGATTTTTGTTACTACAATGGATGGTAGCGTTGTCATTATTGAAGGTAGTATGTTGTCTTGATTTTTATTACTCCAACGGATTGTAGCCTTTTCATTATGGAAGGTAGTCTATTGTCAAGATTTTTGTTACTCCATTGGATCGTAGCTTTGTCAATATGGAAGGTACTCTGTTTTTGAGATTTTTTTTATTCCAATGGATGGTAGCCTAGTCAATATGGAAGGTAGTCTGTTTTCGAGATTTTTGTTACTCCAATGGATGGTAGCCTTATCATTATGGAAGGTAGTCTATTATCGAGATTTTTGTTACTCCAATGGATGGTAGCCTTTTCATTATGGAAGGTAGTCTGTCATCGAAATTTTTGTTGTTCCAAAGGATGGTAGCCTTGTCATTATGAAAGGTAGTCTATTATCGTGATTTTTGTTACTCCAATGGATTGTAGCCTTGTCATTATGGAAGGTAGTCTGTTGTCAAGATTTTTGTTACTACAATGGATTGTAGCCTTGTCATTATGGAAGGTAGTCTGTTGTCGAGATTTTTCTTACTACAATGGATGGTAGCCTTGTCATTATGGAAGGTAGTCTGTTGTCGAGATTTTTGTTACTACAATGGATGGTAGCCTAGTCATTATGGAAGGTAGTCTATTATCGAGATTTTTGTTACTCCAATGGATGGTAGCGTTTTCATTATGGAAGGTAGTCTGTCGTCAAAATTTTTGTTGTTCAAATGAATGGTAGCCTTGTCATTATGAAAGGTAGTCTATTGTCGTGATTTTTGTTACTCCAATGGATTGTAGCCTTGTCATTATGGAAGGTAGTCTGTTGTCGAGATTTTTGTTACTACAATGGATTGTAGCCTTGTCATTATGGAAGGTAGTCTGTTGTCGAGATTTTTATTACTACAATGGATGGTAGCCTTGTCATTATGGAAGGTAGTCTGTTGTCGAGATTTTTGTTACTACAATGGATGGTAGCCTTGTCATTGTTGAAGGTAGTCTGTTGTCTTGATTTTTGTTACTAGAATAGATTGTAGCCTTGTCATTATGGAAGGTAGTCTATTGTCAAGATTTTTGTTACTCCAATGGATGGTAGCATTGTCATTATGTAAGGTAGTTTGTTGTCGAGGTTTTTGTTACTCCAATAGATGGTAGCCTTGTCATTGTGGAAGGTAGTATGTCGTTGTGTTTTTTGTTACTCCAATGAATGGTAGCCTTGTCATTATGGAAGGTAGTCTGTTGTTCATATTTTTGTTACTACAGTGCATGTTAGCCTTGTCATTATGGAAGGTAGTTTGTTGTCGATATTTTTGTTACTCCATTAGATGGTAGCCTAGTCATTATGGAAGTTTGTCTATTTTCGAGATTTTTGTTAGTCCAATGGATGGTAGCCTTATAAATATGGAAGGTAGTCCATTGTCGAGATTTTTGTTACTCTAATGGATGGTAGCCTAGACAATATGGAAGGTAGTCTGTTTTCGAGATTTTTGTTACTCCAATGGATGGTAGCCTTGGCATTATGGAAGGTAGTCTATTATCGAGATTTTTGTTACTCCAATGGATGGTAGCCTTTTCATTATGGAAGGTAGTCTGTCATCGAAATTTTTGTTGTTCCAAAGGATGGTAGCCTTGTCATTATGAAAGGTAGTCTATTGTCGTGATTTTTGTTACTCCAATGGATTGTAGCCTTGTCATTATGGAAGGTAGTCTGTTGTCGAGATATTTCTTACTAAAATGGATGGTAGCCTTGTCATTATGGAAGGTAGTCTGTTGTCGAGATTTTTTTTACTACAATGGATAGTAGCCTTGTCATTATGGAAGGTAGTCTGTTGTCTTGATTTCTGTTACTGCAATAGATTGTAGCCTTGTCATTATGGAAGGTAGTCTATTGTCAAGATTTTTGTTACTCCAATGGATGGTAGCATTGTCATTATGTAAGGTAGTTTGTTGTCGAGGTTTTTGTTACTCCAATAGATGGTAGCCTTGTCATTATGGAAGGTAGTCTGTCGTTGTGATTTTTGTTAGTCCAATGAATGGTAGTCTTGTCATTATGGAAGGTAGTCTGTTGTTCATATTTTTGTTACTATAATGCATGTTAGCCTTGTCATTATGGAAGGTAGTCTGTTGTCGATATTTTTGTTACTACATTGGATAGTAGCCTTGTCATTATGGAAGGTAGTCTATTGGTGAGATTTTTGTTATTCCAATGGATGGTAGTCTAGTCATTATGGAAGTATATCTATTTCCGATATTTTTGTTACTCCAATGGATGGTAGCCTTATCATTATGGAAGGTAGTCTATTATCGAGATTTTTGTTACTCTAATGGATGGTTGCCTTGTCATTATGGAAGTTAGTCTGTTGTCAAAAAATTTCTTACTACAAAGGATGGTAGCCTTGTCATTATGGAAGGTAGTCTGTTGTCGAGATTTTTGTTACTACAATGGATGGTAGCCTTGTCATTATGGAAGGTAGTATGTTGTCTTGATTTTTCTTACTACAATAGATTGTAGCCTTGTCATTATGGAAGGTAGTCTATTGTGAAGATTTTTGTTACTCCAATGGATGGTAGCATTGTCATTATGTAAGGTAGTTTGTTGTCGAGGTTTTTGTTACTCCAATAGATGGTAGCCTTGTCATTATGGAAGGTAGTCTGTCGTTGTGATTTTTGTTACTCGAATGAATGGTAGCCTTGTCATTATGGAAGGTAGTCTGTTGTTCATATTTTTGTTACTACAATGCATGGTAGCCTTGTCATTATGGAAGGTAGTCTGTTGTCGATATTTTTGTTACTCCATTGGATAGTAGCCTTCTCATTATGGATGGTAGTTTGTTGTCGATATTTTTGTTACTCCATTGGATAGTAGCCTTGTCATTATGGAAGGTAGTCTGTTGGTGAGATTTTTGTTATTCCAATGGATGGTAGCCTAGTCATTATGGAAGTTTATCTATTTTCGAGATTTTTGTTACTCCAATGGATGGTAGCCTTATCATTATGCAAGATAGTCTATTATTGAGATTTTTGTTACTCTAATGGATGGTAGCCTTGTCATTATGGAAGGTAGTCTATTATCGAGATTTTTGTTACTCCAATGGATGGTAGCCTTTTTATTATGGAAGGTAGTCTGTCGTCGAAATTTTTGTTACTACAATGGATTGTAGCCTTGTCATTATGGAAGGTAGTCTGTTGTCGAGATTTTTCTTACTACAATGGATGGTAGCCTTGTCATTATGGAAGGTACTTTGTTGTCGAGATTTTTGTTACTACAATGGATGGTAGCCTTGTCATTATGGAAGGTAGTCTGTTGTCTTGATTTTTGTTACTACAATAGATTGTAGCCTTGTCATTATGGAAGGTAGTCTATTGTCAAGATTTTTGTTACTCCAATGGATGGTAGCGTTGTCATTATGTAAGGTAGTTTGTTGTCGAGGTTTTTGATACTCCAATAGATGGTAGCCTTGTCATTATGGAAGGTAGTCTGTCGTTGTGATTTTTGTTACTCCAATGAATGGTAGCCTTGTCATTATGGAAGGTAGTCTGTTGTTCATAGTTTTGTTACTACAATGCATGTTAGCCTTGTCATTATGGAAGGTAGTCTGTTGTCGATATTTTTGTTACTCCATTGGATAGTAGCCTTGTCATTATGGAAGGTAGTCTGTTGGTGAGATTTTTTTTATTCCAATGGATGGTAGCCTAGTCATTATAGAAGTTTGTCTATTTTCGAGATTTTTGTTACTCCAATGGATGGTAGCCTTATCATTATGGAAGGTAGTCTATTGTCGAGATTTTTGTTACTCAAATGGATGGTAGCCTTGACATTTTGGAAGGTAGTCTGTTGTCTTGATTTTTGTTACTACAATAGATTATAGCCTTGTCATTATGGAAGGTAGTCTATTGTCAAGATTTTTGTTACTCCAATGGATGGTAGCATTGTCATTATGTAAGGTAGTTTGTTGTCGAGGTTTTTGTTACTCCAATAGATGGTAGCCTTGTCATTATGGAAGCTAGTCTGTCATTGTGATTTTTGTTACTCCAATGAATGGTAGCCTTGTAATTATGGAAGGTAGTCTGTTGTTCATATTTTTGTTACTACAATGCATGTTAGCCTTGTCATTATGGAAGGTAGTCTGTTGTCGATATTTTTGTTACTCCATTGGATAGTAGACTTGTCATTATGGAAGGTAGTCTGTTGGTGAGATTTTTGTTATTCCCATGGATGGTAGCCTAGTCATTATGGAAGTTTATCTATTTTCGAGATTTTTGTTACTCCAATGGATGGTAGCCTTATCATTATGGAAGATAGTCTATTATTGAGATTTTTGTTACTCTAATGGATGGTAGCCATGTCATTATGGAAGGTAGTCTATTATCGAGATTTTTGTTACTCCAATGGATGGTAGCCTTTTCATTATGGAAGGTAGTCTGTCGTCGAAATTTTTGTTACTACAATGGATTGTAGCCTTGTCATTATGGAAGGTAGTCTGTTGTCGAGATTTTTCTTACTACAATGGATGGTAGCCTTGTCATTATGGAAGGTACTCTGTTGTCGAGATTTTTGTTACTACAATGGATGGTAGCCTTGTCATTATGGAAGGTAGTCTGTTGTCTTGATTTTTGTTACTACAATAGATTGTAGCCTTGTCATTATGGAAGGTAGTCTATTGTCAAGATTTTTGTTACTCCAATGAATGGTAGCGTTGTCATTATGTAAGGTAGTTTGTTGTCGAGGTTTTTGATACTCCAATAGATGGTAGCCTTGTCATTATGGAAGGTAGTCTGTCGTTGTGATTTTTGTTACTCCAATGAATGGTAGCCTTGTCATTATGGAAGGTAGTCTGTTGTTCATATTTTTGTTACTACAATGCATGTTAGCCTTGTCATTATGGAAGGTAGTTTGTTGTCGATATTTTTGTTACTCCATTGGATAGTAGCCTTGTCATTATGGAAGGTAGTCTGTTGGTGAGATTTTTGTTATTCCAATGGATGGTAGCCTAGTCATTATGGAAGTTTATCTATTTTCGAGACTTTTGTTACTCCAATGGATGGTAGCCTTATCATTATGGAAGGTAGTCTATTGTCGAGATTTTTATTACTCTAATCGATGGTAGCCTTGTCATTATGGAAGGTAGTCTATTATCGAGATTTTTGTTACTCCAATGGATGGTAGCCTTTTTATTATGGAAGGTAGTCTATTGTCAAGATTTTTGTTACTCCAATGGATGGTAGCATTGTCATTATGGAAGGTAGTCTGTTGTCGAGATTTTTCTTACTACAATGGATGGTAGCCTTGTCATTATGGAAGCTAGTCTGTCATTGTGATTTTTGTTACTCCAATGAATGGTAGCCTTGTAATTATGGAAGGTAGTCTGTTGTTCATATTTTTGTTACTACAATGCATGTTAGCCTTGTCATTATGGAAGGTAGTCTGTTGTCGATATTTTTGTTACTCCATTGGATAGTAGCCTTGTCATTATGGAAGGTAGTCTGTTGTCGAGATTTTTCTTACTACAATGGATGGTAGCCTTGTCATTATGGAAGGTACTCTGTTGTCGAGATTTTGGTTACTACAATGGATGGTAGCCTTGTCATTATGGAAGGTAGTCTGTTGTCTTGATTTTTGTTACTACAATAGATTGTAGCCTTGTCATTATGGAAGGTAGTCTATTGTCAAGATTTTTGTTACTCCAATGGATGGTAGCGTTGTCATTATGTAAGGTAGTTTGTTGTCGAGGTTTTTGATACTCCAATAGATGGTAGCCTTGTCATTATGGAAGGTAGTCTGTCGTTGTGATTTTTGTTACTCCAATGAATGGTAGCCTTGTCATTATGGAAGGTAGTCTGTTGTTCATAGTTTTGTTACTACAATGCATGTTAGCCTTGTCATTATGGAAGGTAGTCTGTTGTCGATATTTTTGTTACTCCATTGGATAGTAGCCTTGTCATTATGGAAGGTAGTCTGTTGGTGAGATTTTTTTTATTCCAATGGATGGTAGCCTAGTCATTATGGAAGTTTGTCTATTTTCGAGATTTTTGTTACTCCAATGGATGGTAGCCTTATCATTATGGAAGGTAGTCTATTGTCGAGATTTTTGTTACTCAAATGGATGGTAGCCTTGACATTTTGGAAGGTAGTCTGTTGTCTTGATTTTTGTTACTACAATAGATTATAGCCTTGTCATTATGGAAGGTAGTCTATTGTCAAGATTTTTGTTACTCCAATGGATGGTAGCATTGTCATTATGTAAGGTAGTTTGTTGTCGAGGTTTTTGTTACTCCAATAGATGGTAGCCTTGTCATTATGGAAGCTAGTCTGTCATTGTGATTTTTGTTACTCCAATGAATGGTAGCCTTGTAATTATGGAAGGTAGTCTGTTGTTCATATTTTTGTTACTACAATGCATGTTAGCCTTGTCATTATGGAAGGTAGTCTGTTGTCGATATTTTTGTTACTCCATTGGATAGTAGACTTGTCATTATGGAAGGTAGTCTGTTGGTGAGATTTTTGTTATTCCAATGGATGGTAGCCTAGTCATTATGGAAGTTTATCTATTTTCGAGATTTTTGTTACTCCAATGGATGGTAGCCTTATCATTATGGAAGATAGTCTATTATTGAGATTTTTGTTACTCTAATGGATGGTAGCCATGTCATTATGGAAGGTAGTCTATTATCGAGATTTTTGTTACTCCAATGGATGGTAGCCTTTTCATTATGGAAGGTAGTCTGTCGTCGAAATTTTTGTTACTACAATGGATTGTAGCCTTGTCATTATGGAAGGTAGTCTGTTGTCGAGATTTTTCTTACTACAATGGATGGTAGCCTTGTCATTATGGAAGGTACTCTGTTGTCGAGATTTTTGTTACTACAATGGATGGTAGCCTTGTCATTATGGAAGGTAGTCTGTTGTCTTGATTTTTGTTACTACAATAGATTGTAGCCTTGTCATTATGGAAGGTAGTCTATTGTCAAGATTTTTGTTACTCCAATGAATGGTAGCGTTGTCATTATGTAAGGTAGTTTGTTGTCGAGGTTTTTGATACTCCAATAGATGGTAGCCTTGTCATTATGGAAGGTAGTCTGTCGTTGTGATTTTTGTTACTCCAATGAATGGTAGCCTTGTCATTATGGAAGGTAGTCTGTTGTTCATATTTTTGTTACTACAATGCATGTTAGCCTTGTCATTATGGAAGGTAGTTTGTTGTCGATATTTTTGTTACTCCATTGGATAGTAGCCTTGTCATTATGGAAGGTAGTCTGTTTGTGAGATTTTTGTTATTCCAATGGATGGTAGCCTAGTCATTATGGAAGTTTATCTATTTTCGAGATTTTTGTTACTCCAATGGATGGTAGCCTTATCATTATGGAAGGTAGTCTATTGTCGAGATTTTTATTACTCTAATCGATGGTAGCCTTGTCATTATGGAAGGTAGTCTATTATCGAGATTTTTGTTACTCCAATGGATGGTAGCCTTTTTATTATGGAAGGTAGTCTATTGTCAAGATTTTTGTTACTCCAATGGATGGTAGCATTGTCATTATGGAAGGTAGTCTGTTGTCGAGATTTTTCTTACTACAATGGATGGTAGCCTTGTCATTATGGAAGCTAGTCTGTCATTGTGATTTTTGTTACTCCAATGAATGGTAGCCTTGTAATTATGGAAGGTAGTCTGTTGTTCATATTTTTGTTACTACAATGCATGTTAGCCTTGTCATTATGGAAGGTAGTCTGTTGTCGATATTTTTGTTACTCCATTGGATAGTAGCCTTGTCATTATGGAAGGTAGTCTGTTGTCGAGATTTTTCTTACTACAATGGATGGTAGCCTTGTCATTATGGAAGGTACTCTGTTGTCGAGATTTTGGTTACTACAATGGATGGTAGCCTTGTCATTATGGAAGGTAGTCTGTTGTCTTGATTTTTGTTACTACAATAGATTGTAGCCTTGTCATTATGGAAGGTAGTCTATTGTCAAGATTTTTGTTACTCCAATGGATGGTAGCGTTGTCATTATGTAAGGTAGTTTGTTGTCGAGGTTTTTGATACTCCAATAGATGGTAGCCTTGTCATTATGGAAGGTAGTCTGTCGTTGTGATTTTTGTTACTCCAATGAATTGTAGCCTTGTCATTATGGAAGGTAGTCTGTTGTTCATATTTTTGTTACTACAATGCATGTTAGCCTTGTCATTATGGAAGGTAGTTTGTTGTCAATATTTTTGTTACTCCATTGGATAGTAGCCTTGTCATTATGGAAGGTAGTCTGTTGGTGAGATTTTTTTTATTCCAATGGATGGTAGCCTAGTCATTATGGAAGTTTGTCTATTTTCGAGATTTTTGTTACTTCAATGGATGGTAGCCTTATCATTATGGAAGGTAGTCTATTGTCGAGATTTTTATTACTCTAATGGATGGTAGCCTTGTCATTATGGAAGGTAGTCTGTTGTCTTGATTTTTGTTACTACAATAGATTATAGCCTTGTCATTATGGAAGGTAGTCTATTGTCAAGATTTTTGTTACTCCAATGGATGGTAGCATTGTCATTATGTAAGGTAGTTTGTTGTCGAGGTTTTTGTTACTCCAATAGATGGTAGCCTTGTCATTATGGAAGCTAGTCTGTCATTGTGATTTTTGTTACTCCAATGAATGGTAGCCTTGTAATTATGGAAGGTAGTCTGTTGTTCATATTTTTGTTACTACAATGCATGTTAGCCTTGTCATTATGGAAGGTAGTGTGTTGTCGATATTTTTGTTACTCCATTGGATAGTAGCCTTGTCATTATGGAAGGTAGTCTGTTGGTTAGATTTTTGTTATTCCAATGGATGGTAGCCTAGTCATTATGGAAGTTTATCTATTTTCGAGATTTTTGTTACTCCAATGGATGGTAGCCTTATCATTATGGGAGATAGTCTATTATTGAGATTTTTGTTACTCTAATGGATGGTAGCCTTGTCATTATGGAAGGTAGTCTATTATCGAGATTTTTGTTACTCCAATGGATGGTAGCCTTTTCATTATGGAAGGTAGTCTGTCGTCGAAATTTTTGTTACTACAATGGATTGTAGCCTTGTCATTATGGAAGGTAGTCTGTTGTCGAGATTTTTCTTACTACAATGGATGGTAGCCTTGTCATTATGGAAGGTACTCTGTTGTCGAGATTTTTGTTACTACAATCGATGGTAGCCTTGTCATTATGGAAGGTAGTCTGTTGTCTTGATTTTTGTTACTACAATAGATTGTAGCCTTGTCATTATGGAAGGTAGTCTATTGTCAAGATTTTTGTTACTCCAATGGATGGTAGCGTTGTCATTATGTAAGGTAGTTTGTTGTCGAGGTTTTTGATACTCCAATAGATGGTAGCCTTGTCATTATGGAAGGTAGTCTGTCGTTGTGATTTTTGTTACTCCAATGAATGGTAGCCTTGTCATTATGGAAGGTAGTCTGTTGTTCATATTTTTGTTACTACAATGCATGTTAGCCTTGTCATTATGGAAGGTAGTCTGTTGTCGATATTTTTGTTACTCCATTGGATAGTAGCCTTGTCATTATGGAAGGTAGTCTGTTGGTGAGATTTTTTTTATTCCAATGGATGGTAGCCTAGTCATTATGGAAGTTTGTCTATTTTCGAGATTTTTGTTACTCCAATGGATGGTAGCCTTATCATTATGGAAGGTAGTCTATTGTCGATATTTTTATTACTCTAATGGATGGTAGCCTTGTCATTATGGAAGGTAGTCTGTTGTCTTGATTTTTGTTACTACAATAGATTATAGCCTTGTCTTTATGGAAGGTAGTCTATTGTCAAGATTTTTGTTACTCCAATGGATGGTAGCATTGTCATTATGTAAGGTAGTTTGTTGTCGAGGTTTTTGTTACTCCAATAGATGGTAGCCTTGTCATTATGGAAGCTAGTCTGTCATTGTGATTTTTGTTACTCCAATGAATTGTAGCCTTGTAATTATGGAATGTAGTCTGTTGTTCATATTTTTGTTACTACAATGCATGTTAGCCTTGTCATTATGGAAGGTAGTCTGTTGTCAATATTTTTGTTACTCCATTGGTTAGTAGCCTTGTCATTATGGAAGGTAGTCTTTTGGTGAGATTTTTGTTATTCCAATGGATGCTAGCCTAGTCATTATGGATGTTTGTCTATTTTCGAGACTTTTGTTACTCCAATGGATGGTAGTCTTATCATTATGGAAGGTAGTCTATTGTCGAGATTTTTGTTACTCTAATGGATGGTAGCCTTGTCATTATGGAAGGTAGTCTATTATCGAGATTTTTGTTACTCCAATGGATGGTAGCCTTTTCATTATGGAAGGTAGTCTTTCGTCGAAATTTTTGTTGTTCTAATGGATGGTAGCCTTGTCATTATGAAAGGTAGTCTATTGTGGATATTTTTGTTACTCCAATGGATTGTAGCCTTGTCATTATGGAAGGTAGTTTGTTGTCGTGATTTTTCTTACTACAATGGATGGTAGCATTGTCATTATAACAGGTAGCTTGTTGTTACTCCAATAGATGGTAGCCTTTTCATTATGGAAGGTAGCCTGTCATTGAGATTTTTGTTATTACAATGGATGGTAGCCTAGTCATTATGGAAGGTAGCTTATTTTCGAGATTTTTATTACTCCAATGGATGGTAGTCTTGTCATTATGGAAGGTAGTCTATTATCGATATTTTTGTTACTCCATTGGATAGTAGCTTTGTCAATATGGAAGGTACTCTGTTGTTGAGATTTTTTTAATTCCAATGGATGGTAGCCTAGTCAATATGGAAGGTAGTCTGTTTTCGAGATTTTTGTTACTCCAATGGATGGTAGCCTTGTCATTATGGAAGGTAGTCTGTTGTCGATATTTTGGTTACTCCATTGGATAGTAGCCTTGTCATTATGGAAGGTAGTCTGTTGTCAAGATTTTTCTTACTACAATGGATGGTAGCCTTGTCATTATCGAAGGTAGTCTATTGTCGAGATTTTTGTTACTACAATGGATGGTCGCCTTGTCATTATGGAAGCTAGTCTGTTGTCTTGATTTTTGTTACTACAATAGATTGTAGCCTTATCATTATGGAAGGTAGTCTATTGTCATGATTTTTGTTACTCCAATGGATGGTAGCATTGTCATTATGTAAGGTAGTTTGTTGTTGAGGTTTTTGTTACTCCAATAGATGGTAGCCTTGTCATTTTGGAAACTACTCTGACATTGTGATTTTTGTTACTCCAATGGATGGTAGCCTTGTAATTATGGAAGGTAGTCTGTTGTTCATATTTTTGTTACTACAATGCATGTTAGCCTTATCATTATGGAAGGTAGTCTGTTGTCGATATTTTTGTTACTCCATTGGATAGTAGCCTTGTCATTATGGAAGGTAGTCTGTTGGTGAGATTTTTGTTATTCTAATGGATGGTAGCCTAGTCATTATGGAAGGTAGTCTATTATCGATATTTTTGTTACTCCAATGGATGGTAGCCTAGTCATTATGGATGTTTATCTATTTTTGAGACTTTTGTTACTCCAATGGATGGTAGCCTTATCATTATGGAAGGTAGTCTATTGTCGAGATTTTTGTTACTCTAATGGATGGTAGCCTTGTCATTATGGAAGGTAGTCTATTATCGATATTTTTGTTACTCCAATGGATGGTAGCCTTTTCATTATGGAAGGTAGTCTGTCGTCGAAATATTTGTTGTTCCAATGGATGGTAGCCTTGTCATTATGAAAGGTAGTCTATTGTCGTGATTTTTGTTACTCTAATGGATTGTAGCCTTGTCATTATGGAAGGTAGTCTGTTGTCGAGATTTTTGTTACTATAATGGATTGTAGCCTTGTCATTATGGAAGGTAGTCTGTTGTCGAGATTTTTCTTACTACATTTGATGGTAGCCTTGTCATTATGGAAGGTAGTCTGTTGTCGAGATTTTTGTTACTACAATAGATTGTAGCCTTGTCATTATGGAAGGTAGTCTATTGTCATGATTTTTGTTACTCCAATGGATGGTAGCATTGTCATTATGTAAGGTAGTTTGTTGTTGAGGTTTTTGTTACTCCAATAGATGGTAGCCTTGTCATTATGGAAGCTAGTCTGTCGTTGTGATTTTTGTTACTCCAATGAATGGTAGCCTTGTCATTATGGAAGGTAGTCTGTTGTTCATATTTTAGTTACTACAATGCATGGTAGCCTTGTCATTATGGAAGGTAGTCTGTTGTCGATATTTTTGTTACTCCATTGGATAGTAGCCTTGTCATTATGGAAGGTAGTCTGTTGGTGAGATTTTTGTTATTCCAATCGATGGTAGCGTAGTCATTATGGAAGTTTGTCTATTTTCGAGATTTTTGTTACTCCAATGGATGGTAGCCTTATCATTATGGAATGTAGTCTATTGTCGAGATTTTTGTTACTATAATGGATGGTAGCCTTGTCATTATGGAAGGTAGTCTATTATCGAGATTATTGTTACTCCAATGGATGGTAGCCTTTTCATTATGGAAGGTAGTCTGTCGTCGAAATTTTTGTTGTTCTAATGCATGGTAGCCTTGTCATTATGAAAGGTAGTCTATTGTGGATATTTTTGTTACTCCAATGGATAGTAGCCTTGTCATTATGGAAGGTAGTCTGTTGTCATGATTTTTCTTACTACAATGGATGGTAGCATTGTCATTATGGAAGGTAGCTTGTTGTCGAGATTTTTGTTACTACAATGGAAGGTCGCCTGTCATTGAGATTTTTGTTATTACAATGGATGGTAGCCTAGTCATTATGGAAGGTAGCTTATTTTCGAGATTTTTATTACTCCAATGGATGGTAGTCTTGTCATTATGGAAGGTAGTCTATTATCGATATTTTGGTTACTCCATTGGATAGTAGCCTTGTCATTATGGAAGGTAGTCTGTTGTCAAGATTTTTCTTACTACAATGGATGGTAGCCTTGTCATTATCGAAGGTAGTCTGTTGTCGAGATTTTTGTTACTACAATGGATGGTCGCCTTGTCATTATGGAAGCTAGTCTGTTGTCTTGATTTTTGTTACTACAATAGATTGTAGCCTTGTCATTATGGAAGGTAGTCTATTGTCATGATTTTTGTTACTCCAATGGATGGTAGCATTGTCATTATGTAAGGTAGTTTGTTGTTGAGGTTTTTGTTACTCCAATAGATGGTAGCCTTGTCATTTTGGAAACTACTCTGACATTGTGATTTTTGTTACTCCAATGGATGGTAGCCTTGTAATTATGGAAGGTAGTCTGTTGTTCATATTTTTGTTACTACAATGCATGTTAGCCTTATCATTATAGAAGGTAGTCTGTTGTCGATATTTTTGTTACTCCATTGGATAGTAGCCTTGTCATTATGGAAGGTAGTCTGTAGGTGAGATTTTTGTTGTTCCAATGGATGCTAGCCTAGTCATTATGGATGTTTATCTATTTTCGAGACTTTTGTTACTCCAATGGATGGTAGCCTTATCATTATGGAAGGTAGTCTGTTGTCGAGATTTTTATTACTCTAATGGATGGTAGCCTTGTCATTATGGAAGGTAGTCTATTATCGAGATTTTTGTTACTCCAATGGATGGTAGCCTTTTCATTATGGAAGGTAGTCTGTCGTCGAAATATTTGGTATTCCAATGGATGGTAGCCTTGTCATTATGAAAGGTAGTCTATTGTCGTGATTTTTGTTACTCCAATGGATTGTAGCCTTGTCATTATGGAAGGTAGTCTGTTGTCGAGATTTTTCTTACTACAATGGATTGTAGCCTTGTCATTATGGAAGGTAGTCTGTTGTCGAGATTTTTCTTACTACAATGGATGGTAGCCTTGTCATTATGGAAGGTAGTCTGTTGTCGAGATTTTTGTTACTACAATGGATGGTAGCCTTGTCATTATGGAAGGTAGTCTATTGTCTTGATTTTTGTTACTCTAATAGATTGTAACCTTATCATTATGGAAGGTAGTCTATTTTCAAGATTTTTGTTACTCCAATGGATGGTGGCGTTGTCATTATGTAAGGGAGTTTGTTGCCGAGGTTTTTGATACTCCAATAGATGGTAGCCTTGTCATTATGGAAGGTAGTCTATCGTTGTGATTTTTGTTACTCCAATGAATGGTAGCCTTGTCATTATGGAAGGTAGTCTGTTGTTCATATTTTTGTTACTACAATGCATGTTAGCCTTGTCATTATGGAAGGTAGTCTGTTGGTGAGATTTTTGTTATTCTAATGGATGTTAGCCTAGTCATTATGGAAGTTTGTCTATTTTCGAGATTTTTGTTACTCCAATGGATGGTAGCCTTATCATTATGGAAGGTAGTCTATTGTCGAGATTTTTGTTACTCTAATGGATGGTAGCCTTGTCATTATGGAAGGTAGTCTGTTGTCTTGATTTTTGTTACTACAATAGATTATAGCCTTGTCATTATGGAAGGTAGTCTATTGTCACGATTTTTGTTACTCCAATGGATGGTAGCATTGTCATTATGTAAGGTAGTTTGTTGTCGAAGTTTTTGTTACTCCAATAGATGGTAGCCTTGTCATTATGGAAGCTAGTCTGTCGTTGTGATTTTTGTTACTCCAATGAATGGTAGCCTTGTCATTATGGAAGGTATATTGTTGTTCATATTTTTGTTACTACAATGCATGGTAGCCTTGTCATTATGGAAGGTAGTCTGTTGTCGATATTTTTGTTACTCCATTGGATAATAGCCTTGTCATTATGGAAGGTAGTCTGTTGGTGAGATTTTTGTTATTCCAATCGATGGTAGCGTAGTCATTATGGAAGTTTGTCTATTTTCGAGATTTTTGTTACTCCAATGGATGGTAGCCTTATCATTATGGAATGTAGACTATTGTCGAGATTTTTGTTACTCTAATGGATGGTAGCCTTGTCATTATGGAAGGTAGTCTATTATCGAGATTTTTGTTACTCCAATGGATGGTAGCCTTTTCATTATGGAAGGTAGTGTGTCGTCGAAATTTTTGTTGTTCTAATGGATGGTAGCCTTGTCATTATGAAAGGTAGTCTATTGTGGATATTTTTGTTACTCCAATGGATAGTAGCCTTGTCATTATGGAAGGTAGTTTGTTGTCATGATTTTTCTTACTACAATGGATGGTAGCATTGTCATTATGGAAGGTAGCTTGTTGTCGAGATTTTTGTTACTCCAATAGATGGTAGCCTTTTCATTATGGAAGGTCGCCTGTCATTGAGATTTTTGTTATTACAATGGATGGTAGCCTAGTCATTATGGAAGGTAGCTTATTTTCGAGATTTTTATTACTCCAATGGATGGTAGTCTTGTCATTATGGAAGGTAGTCTATTATCGATATTTTTGTTACTCCATTGGATAATAGCTTTATCAATATGGAAGGTACTCTGTTGTTCAAATTTTTTTTATTCCAATGGATGGTAGCCTAGTCAATATGGAAGGTAGTCTATTTTCGAGATTTTTGTTACTCCAATGGATGGTAGCCTTGTCATTATGGAAGGTAGTCTGTTGTCGTTATTTTTGTTACTCCATTGGATAGTAGCCTTGTCATTATGGAAGGTAGTTTGTTGGTGAGATTTTTGTTACTACAATGGATTGTAGCCTTGTCATTATGGAAGGTAGTCTGTTGTCGAGATTTTTCTTACTACAATGGATGGTAGCCTTGTCATTATGGAAGGTAGTCTGTTGTCGAGATTTTTGTTACTACAATGGATGGTAGCCTTGCCATTATGGAAGGTAGTTTTTTGTCTTGATTTTTGTTACTACAATAGATTGTAGCCTTGTCATTATGGAAGGTAGTCTATTGTCAAGATTTTTGATACTCCAATGGATGGTAGCATTGTCATTATGTAAGGTAGTTTGTTGTCGAGGTTTTTGTTACTCCAATAGATGGTAGCCTTGTCATTATGGAAGGTAGTCTGTCGTTGTGATTTTTGTTAGTCCAATGAATGGTAGCCTTGTCATTATGGAAGGTAGTCTGTTGTCGATATTTTTGTTACTCCATTGGATAATAGCCTTGTCATTATGGAAGGTAGTCTGTGGGTGAGATTTTTGTTATTCCAATGGATGGTAGCCTAGTCGTTATGGATGTTTATCTATTTTCGAGATTTTTGTTACTCCAATGGATGGTAGCCTTATCATTATGGAAGGTAGTCTATTTTCGAGATTTTTGTTACTCTAATGGATGGTAGCCTTGTCATTATGGAAGGCAGTCTATTATCGAGATATTTGTTACTCCATTGGATAATAGCTTTGTCAATATGGAAGGTACTGTGTTGTTGAGATTTTTTTTATTCCAATGGATGGTAGCCTAGTCAATATGGAAGGTAGTCTGTTGGTGAGATTTTTGTTACTCCAATGGATGGTAGCCTTTTCATTACGGAAGTTTATCTATTTTCGAGATTTTTGTTACTCCAATGGATGGTAGCCTTATCATTATGGAAGGTAGTCTATTATCGAGCTTTTTGTTACTCTAATGGATGGTAGCCTAGTCATTATGGAAGGTAGTCTGTTGTCAAGATTTTTCTTACTACAATGGATGGTAGCCTTATCATTATGGAAAGTAGTCTGTTGTCGAGATTTTTGATACTACAATGGATGGTAGCCTTGTGATTATGGAAGGTAGTTTGTTGTCTTGATTTTTGTTACTACAATAGATTGTAGCCTTGTCATTATGGAAGGTAGTCTATTGTCAAGATTTTTGTTACTCCAATGGATGGTAGCATTGTCATTATGTAAGGTAGTTTGTTGTCGAGGTTTTTGTTACTCCAATAGATGGTAGCCTTGTCATTATGGAAGCTAGTCTGTCGTTGTGATTTTTGTTACTCCAATGAATGGTAGCCTTGTCATTATGGAAGGTAGTCTGTTGTTCAAATTTTTGTTACTACAATGCATGTTAGCCTTGTCATTATGGAAGGTAGTCTGTAGTCGAGATTTTTGTTACTCCAATGGATGGTAGCCTTATCATTATGGAAGGTAGTCTATTATCGATATTTTTGTTACTCTAATGGATGGTAGCCTTGTCATTATGGAAGGTAGTCTATTATCGATATTTTTGTTACTCCAATGGATGGTAGCCTTTTCATTATGGAAGGTAGTCTGTCGTCGAAATATTTGTTGTTCCAATGGATGGTAGCCTTGTCATTATGAAAGGTAGTCTATTGTGGAGATTTTTGTTACTCCAATGGATTGTAGCCTTGTCATTATGGAAGGTAGTCTGTTGTCGTGATTTTTCTTACTACAATGGATGGTAGCCTTGTCATTATGGAAGGTAGCCTATTTTCGAGATTTTTGTTACTCCATTGGATAGTAGCTTTGTCAGTATGGAAGGTACTCTGTTGTTGAGATTTTTTTTATTCCAATGGATGGTAGCCTAGTCAATATGGAAGGTAGTCTGTTTTCGAGATTTTTGTTACTCCAATGGATGGTAGCCTTTTCATTATGGAAGGTAGTCTATTATCGAGATTTTTGTTATTCCAATGGATGGTAGCCTTTTCATTATGGAAGGTAGTCTGTCATTGAAATTTTTGTTGTTCCAATGGATGTAGCCTTGTCATTATGGAAGGTAGTCTGTTGTCGAGATTTTTCTTACTACAATGGATGGTAGCCTTGTCATTATGGAAGGTAGACTGTTGTCGAGATTTTTGTTACTACAATGGATGGTAGCCTTGTCATTATAGAAGGTAGTCTGTTGTCTTGATTTTTGTTACTACAATAGATTGTAGCCTTGTCATTATGGAAGGTAGTTTATTGTCAAGATTTTTGATACTCCAATGGATGGTAGCATTGTCATTATGTAAGGTAGTTTGTTGTCGAGGTTTTTGTTACTCCAATAGATGGTAGCCTTGTCATTATGGAAGGTAGTCTGTCGTTGTGATTTTTGTTAGTCCAATGAATGGTAGCCTTGTCATTATGGAAAGTAGTCTGTTGTTCATATTTTTGTTACTACAATGCATGTTAGCCTTGTCATTATGAAAGGTAGTCTGTTGTCGATATTTTTGTTACTCCATTGGATAGTATCCTTGTCATTATGGAAGGTAGTCTGTTGGTGAGATTTTTGTTATTCCAATGGATGGTAGCCTAGTCATTATGGAAGTTTATCTATTTTCGAGATTTTTGTTACTCCAATGGATGGTAGCCTTATCATTATGGAAGGTAGTCTATTATCGAGACTTTTGTTACTCTAATGGATGGTAGCCTTGTCATTATGGAAGGTAGTCTGTTGTCAAGATTTTTCTTACTACAATGGATGGTAGCCTTGTCATTATGGAAACTAGTCTGTTGTCGAGATTTTTGTTACTACAATGGATGGTAGCCTTGTCATTATGGAAGGTAGTCTGTTGTCTTGATTTTTGTTACTACAATAAATTGTAGCCTTGTCATTATGGAAGGTAGTCTATTGTCAATATTTTTGTTACTCCAATAGATGGTAGCATTGTCATTATGTAAGGTAGTTTGTTGTCGAGGTTTTTGTTACTCCAATAGATGGTAGCCTTGTCATTATGGAAGCTAGTCTGTCGTTGTGATTTTTGTTACTCCAATGAATGGTAGCCTTGTCATTATGGAAGCTAATCTGTTGTTCATATTTTTGTTACTACAATGCATGTTAGCCTTGTCATTATGGAATGTAGTCTGTTGTCGATATTTTTGTTACTCCATTGGATAG
Source organism: Vicia faba (assembly GCA_948472305.1). Lineage (NCBI taxonomy): Eukaryota > Viridiplantae > Streptophyta > Magnoliopsida > Fabales > Fabaceae > Vicia > Vicia faba. Next base: position 459,325,284 of record OX451741.1, read on the forward strand.
TAGCCTTGTCATTATGGAAGGTAGTCTGTTGGTGAGATTTTCGTTATTCCAATGGATGGTAGCCTAGTCATTATGGAAGTTTAACTATTTTCGAGATTTTTGTTACTCCAATGGATGGTAGCCTTATCATTATGGAAGGTAGTCTATTATCGATATTTTTGTTACTCTAATGGATGGTAGCCTTGTCATTATGGAAGGTAGTCTATTATCGAGATTTTTGTTACTCCAAAGGATGGTAGCCTTTTCATTATGGAAGGTAGTCTGTCGTTGAAATTTTTGTTGTTCCAATGGATGGTAGCCTTGTCATTATGAAAGGTAGTCTATTGTGGAGATTTTTGTTACTCCAATGGATTGTAGCCTTGTCATTATGGAAGGTAGTCTGTTGTTGAGATTTTTGTTATTCCATTGGATGGTAGCCTTCTTACTATGGAAGGTAGTCTGTTGTCGTGATTTTTCTTACTACAATGGATGGTAGCCTTGTCATTATGGAAGGTAGTCTGGTGTCGAGATTTTTGTTACTCCATTGGATAGTAGCCTAGTCATTATGGAAGGTAGTCTGTTGTTGAGATTTTTGTTATTCCAATGGATGGTATCCTAGTCATTATGGAAGGTAGTCTGTTTTCGAGATTTTTGTTACTCAAATGTATGGTAACCTTGTCATTATGGAAGGTAGTTTGTTGTCGAGATTTTTGTTACTCCAATGGATGGTAGCATTGTCATTATTGAAGGTAGTATGTCGTTGATATTTTTGTTATTCCAATGGATGGTAGCCTTGTCAATATAAAAGGTAGTCTATTGACAAGATTTTTGTTACTCCAATGGAATGTATCCTTCTCATTATGGAAGGTAGTCTGTTGTCGAGATTTTTCTTACTACAATGGATGGTAGCCTTGTCATTATGGAAGGTAGTCTGTTGTCTTAATTTTTGTTACTACAATAGATTGTAGCCATGTCATTATGGAACGTAGTCTATTGTCGAGATTTTTGTTTCTCCAATGGATGGTAGCATTGTCATTATGGAAGATAGTTTGTTGTCGAGATTTTTGTTACTCCAATAGATGGTAGCCTTTTCATTATGGAAGGTAGTCTGTCGTAGAGATTTTTGTTATACCAATGGATGGTAGCCTAGTCATTATGGAAGGTAGCCTATTTTAAATATTTTTGTTACTCCAATGGATGGTAGCCTTGTCATTATGGAAGGTAGTCTATTGTCGATATTTTTGTTACTCCATTGGATAGTAGCTTTGTCAATATGGAATGTACTCTGTTGTTGAGATTTTTTTTATTCCAATGGATGGTAGCCTAGTCAATATGGAAGGTAGTCTGTTTTCGAGATTTTTGTTACTCTAATGGATGGTAGCCTTGTCATTATGGAAGGTAGTCTATTATCGAGATTTTTGTTACTCCAATGGATCGTAGCCTTTTCATTATGGAAGGTAGTTTGTCATCGAATTTTTTGTTGTTCCAATGGATAGTAGCCTTGTCATTATGAAAGGTAGTCTATTTTCGTGATTTTTATTACTCCAATGGATTGTAGCCTTGTCATTATGGAAGGTAGTCTGTTGTCGAGATTTTTGTAACTACAATGGATTGTAGCCTTGTCATTATGGAAGGTAGTATATTGTTGAGATTTTTGTTTTTCTAATGGATGGTATCCTAGTCATTATGGAAGGTAGTTTGTTTTCGAGATTTTTGTTACTCAAATGGATGGTAGCCTTGTCATTATGGAAGGTAGTTTGTTGTCGAGATTTTTGTTAGTCCAATGGATGGTAGCATTGTCATTATTGAAGGTAGTATGTCGTTGATATTTTTGTTATTCCAATGGATGGTAGCCTTGTCAATATAAAAGGTAGTCTATTGACAAGATTTTTGTTACCCCAATGGAATGTATCCTAGTCATTATGGAAGGTAGTCTGTTGTCGAGATTTTTCTTACTACAATGGATGGTATCCTTGTCATTATGGAAGGTAGTCTGTTGTCTTGATTTTTGTTATTACAATAGATTGTAGCCATGTCATTATGGAAGATAGTTTGTTGTCGAGATTTTTGTTACTCCAATAGATGGTAGCCTTTTCATTAAGGAAGGTAGTTTGTCGTTGAGATTTTTGTTATAACAATGGATGGTAGCCTAGTCATTATGGAAGGTAGTCTGTTTTCGAGATTTTTGTTACTCCAATGGATGGTAGCCTTGTCATTATGGAAGGTAGTCTATTGTCGATATTTTTGTTACTCCATTGGATCGTAGCCTTTTCATTATGGAAGGTAGTCTGTCATCGAAATTTTTGTTGTTCCAATGGATAGTAGCCTTGTCATTATGAAAGGTAGTCTATTGTCGTGATTTTTGTTACTCCAATGGATTGTAGCCTTGTCATTATGGAAGGTAGTATGTTGTCGAGATTTTTGATACTCCAATGGATGGTATCCTTGTCATTATGGAAGGTAGTCTCTTGTCGATATTTTTGTTATTCCAATGGATGGTATCCTTGTCATTATGAAAGATAATCTGTTGTCGATATCTTTGTTACTCCAATGGGTGGTAGCCTAGTCATAATGGAAGGTATTCTGTTGCCAAGATTTTTGTTATTCCAATGGATGGTAGCCTTGTCATTATGGAAGGTAGTCAGTTGTCGAGATTTTTATTACTCCAACGGATGGTAGCCTTGTCATTATGGAGGGTAGTATATTGTCGATATCTTTGTTACTCCAATGGATGGTAGCCCAGTCATTATGGAAGGTATTTTGTTGTCAAGATTATTGTTACTCTAAGGGATGGTAGCCTTGTCATTATGGAAGGTATTGTGGTGTCGATATTTTTGTTATTCCAATGGATGGTAGCCTTGTAATTATAGAAGGTAGTCTGTTGTCGTGATTTTTGTTACTCCAATGGATGGTAGCTTTGCCATTATGGAAGGTAGTCTATTGTCGAGATTTTTGTTACTACAATGGATGGTAGCCTTGTCATTATGGAAGGTACTATGTTTTCGAGATTTTTGTTACTACAATGGATTGTAGCCTTGTCATTATGGAAGGTAGTTTGTGGTCGATATCATTTTTACTCCAACGGATGGTAGCCTAGTCATTATGGAAGGTATTATGTTGTTGAGATTTTTGTTACTCCAATGGATGGTAGCCTTGTCATTATGGAAGGTAGTCTGTTGTCGAGATTTTTGTTATTGCAATGGATGGTAGCCTTGTCATTATTGAAGGTAGTCTATTGTCGACATTTTTGTTACTACAATGGATGGTAGCCTTGTCATTATGGAAGGTACTCTATTTTCGAGATTTTTGTTACTACAATGGATTGTAGCCTTGTCATTATGGAAGGTAGTTTTTTGTCGATATCATTGTTACTCCATTGAATGAAAGCCTTGTCATTATGGAAGGTAGTCTGTTGTCGATATTTTTGTTACTCCAATGGATGGTATCCTTGTCATCATGGAAGGTAGTCTCTTGTCGAGATTTTTGTTATTCTAATGGATAGTATCCTTGTCATTATGAAAGATAGTCCGTTGTTAATATCTTTGTTACTCCAATCGATGGTAGCCTAGTCATTATGGAAGGTAGTCTGTTGTCGATATTTTTGTTATTTCAATCGATGGTAGCCTTGTAATTATGGAAGGTAGTATGTTGTCGTGATTTTTATTACTCCAACGGATGGTAGCCTTGTTATTATGGAGGGTAGTATGTTGTCGATATCTTTGTCACTCCAATGGATGGTAGCCCTTTCATTATGGAAGGTATTATGTTGTCGATATTTTTGTTACTCTAAGGGATGGTAGCCTTGTCATTATGGTAGGTAGTGTGGTGTCGATATTTTTGTTATTCTAATGGATGGTAGCCTTGTAATAATGGAAGGTAGTCTGTTGTCGTGATTCTTTTTAGTCCAATGGATTGTAGACTTGCCATTATGGAAGGTAGTCTATTGTCGAGATTTTTCTTACTACAATGGATGGTAGCCTTGTCATTATGGAAGGTACTCTGTTTTCGAGATATTTGTTACTACAATAGATTGTAGCCTTATCATTATGGAAGGTAGTTTTTTGTCGATATCAGTGTCACTCCAATGGATGGTAGCCCAGTATTATGGAAAGTAGTCTGTTGTTGAGATTTTTGTTACTCCAATGGATGGTAGCCTTGTCATTATAGAAGGTAGTCTGTTGTCGATATTTTTTATACTCCAATGGATTGTAGCCTTGTCATTATGGAAGGCAGTCTGTTGTCTAGATTTCTGTTACTCCAATGGATGGTAGCCTTGTCATTATAAAAGGTATTATGTTGTCGGTATTTTTGTTACTCCAATGGATGGTAGCCTAGTCATTATGGAAGGTAGTCTGTTGTTGAGATTTTTGTTACTCCAATGGATGGTAGCCTTGTCATTATGGAAGGTAGTCTGTTGTCGAGATTTTTGTTACTCCAATGGATGGTAGCCTTGTCATTATGGAAGGTAGTCTGTTGTCCAGATTTTTGTTACAATAATGGATGGTAGCCTTGTCATTATGGAAGGTAGTCTGTTGTCATGATTTTTGTTACTGCAATGGATGGTAGCCTTTTCATTATGGAAGGTACTCTATTTTCGAGATTTTTGTTACTACAATGGATTATAGCCTTGTCATTATGGAAGGTAGTTTGTTGTCCATATCATTGTTACTCCAATGGATGGTAGCCTAGTCATTATGGAAGGTAGTCTGTTGTTGAGATTTTTGATACTCCAATGGATGGTAGCCTTGTCATTATGGAAGGTAGTATGTTGTCGTGATTTTTTATACTCTAAAGGATTATAGCCTTGTCATTATGGAAGGTAGTCTCTTGTGGATATTTTTATTACTCCAATTATGGTACCCTTGTCATTATGGAAGGTAGTCTTCTATCGAGATTTTTGTTAATCCAATGGATGGTATCCTTGTCATTATGGACGGTAGTCTCTTGTCGAGATTTTTGTTATTCCAATGGATGGTATCCTTGTCATTATGAAAGATAGTCCGTTGTCGATATCTTTGTTACTCCAATGGATGGTAGCCTAGTCATTTTGGAAGGTAGTCTGTTGTCGATATTTTTGTTATTCTAATGGATGGTAGCCTTGTCATTATGGAAGGTAGTCAGTTGTCATGATTTTGATTACTCCAACGGATGGTAGCCTTGTAATTATGGAGGGTAGTATGTTGTCGATATCTTTGTTACTCCAATGGATGGTAGCCCTGTCATTACGGAAGGTATTCTGTTGTCGAGATTTTTGTTACTCTAAGGGATGGTAGCCTTGTCATTATGGAAGGTAGTGTGGTGTCGATATTTTTGTTATTCCAATGGATGGTAGCCTTGTAATTATAGAAGGTAGTCTGTTGTCGTGATTTTTGTTACTCCAATGGATGGTAGCTTTGCCATTATGGAAGGTAGTCTATTGTCGAGATTTTTGTTACTACAATGGACGGTAGCCTTGTCATTATGGAAGGTACTATGTTTTCGAGATTTTTGTTACTACAATGGATTGTAGCCTTGTCATTATGGAAGGTAGTTTGTTGTCGATATCATTTTTACTCCAACGGATGGTAGCCTAGTCAATATGGAAGGTAGTCTGTTGTTGAGATTTTTGTTACTCCAACGGATGGTAGCCTTGTCATTATGGAAGGTAGTCTGTTGTCGAGATATTTGTTATTGCAATGGATGGTAGCCTTGTCATTATTCAAGGTATTCTATTGTCGAGATTTTTGTTACTATAATGGATGGTACCCTTGTCATTATGGAAGGTACTATGTTTTCGAGATTTTTGTTACTACAATGGATTGTAGCCTTGTCATTATGGAAGGTAGTTTTTTGTCGATATCATTGTTACTCCATTGAATGAAAGCCTTGTCATTATGGAAGGTAGTCTGTTGTCGATATTTTTGTTACTCCAATGGATGGTATCCTTATCATCATGGAAGGTAGTCTGTTGTCGAGATTTTTGTTATTCCAATGGATGGTATGCTTGTCATTATGAAAGATAGTCCGTTGTCGATATCTTTGTTACTCCAATCGATAGTAGCCTAATCATTATGGAACATAGTCTTTTGTCGAGATTTTTGTTATTTCAATGGATGGTAGACTTGTAATTATGGAAGGTAGTCAGTTGTCGTGATTTTTATTACTCCAACAGATGGTAGCCTTCTCATTATGGAGGGTAGTATGTTGTCGATATCTTTGTCACTCCAATGGATGGTAGCCCTGTCATTATGGAAGGTATTCTGTTGTCGAGATTTTTGTTACACTAAGGGATGGTAGCCTTGTCATTATGGTAGGTAGTGTGGTGTCGATATTTTTGTTATTCCAATGGATGGTAGCCTTGTAATTATGGAAGGTAGTCTGTTGTCGTGATTCTTTTTACTCCAATGGATGGTAGACTTGCCATTATGGAAGGTAGTCTATTGTCGACATTTTTGTTACTTCAATGGATGGTAGCCTTGTCATTATGGAAGGTACTCTGTTTTCGAGATTTTTGTTACTACAATAGATTGTAGCCTTATCATTATGGAAGGTAGTTTTTTGTCGATATCCGTGTTACTCCAATGGATGGTAGCCCAGTATTATGGAAGGTAGTCTGTTGTTGAGATTTTTGTTACTCCAATGGATGGTAGCCTTGTCATTATGGAAGGTAGTCCGTTGTCGATATTTTTTATACTCCAATGGATTGTAGTCTTGTCATTATGGAAGGTAGTCTGTTGTCTAGATTTCTGTTACTCCAATGGATGGTAGCCTAGTCATTATGGAAGGTAGTCTGTTGTTGAGATTTTTGTTACTCCAATGGATGGTAGCCTTGTCATTATGGAAGGTAGTCTGTTGTCGAGATTTTTGTTACTCCAATGGATGGTAGCCTTGTCATTACGGAAGGTAGTCTGTTGTCCAGATTTTTGTTACAATAATGGATGGTAGCCTTGTCATTATGGAAGGTAGTCTGTTGTCGAGATTTTTGTTACTGCAATGGATGGTAGCCTTTTCATTATGGAAGGTACTATATTTTCGAGATTTTTGTTACTAGAATGGATTGTAGCCTTGTCATTATGGAAGGTAGTTTGTTGTCAATATCATTGTTACTCTAATGGATGGTAGCCTAGTCATTATGGAAGGTAGTCTATTGTTGAGATTTTTGATTCTCCAATGAATGGTAGCCTTGTCATTATGGAAGGTAATATGTTGTCGAGATTTTTTATACTCCAATGGATTGTAGCCTTGTCATTATGGAAGGTAGTCTCTTGTGGATATTTTTGTTACTCCAATGGATGGTATCCTTGTCATTATGGAAGGTAGTCTCTTGTCGAGATTTTTGTTATTCCAATGGATGGTATCCTTGTCATTATGAAAGATAGTCCGTTGTCGATATCTTTGTTACTCCAATGGATGGTAGCTTAGTCATTTTGGAAGGTAGTCTGATGTCGATATTTTTGTTATTCCAATGGATGGTAGCCTTGTCATTATTGAAGGTAGTCAGTTGTCGTGATTTTTATAACTCCAACGGATGGTAGCCTTGTCATTATGGAGGGTAGTATGTTGTCGATATCTTTGTTACTCCAATGGATGGTTGCCCTGTCATTACAGAAGGTATTATGTTGTCGATATTTTTGTTACTCTAAGGGATGGTAGCCTTGTAATTATGGAAGGTAGTGTGGTGTCTATATTTTTGTTATTCCAATGGATGGTAGCCTTGTAATTATGGAAGGTAGTCTGTTGTCGTGATTTTTGTTACTCCAATTGATGGTAGCCTTACCATTATGGAAGGTAGTCTATTGTCGAGATTTTTGTTACTACAATGGATGGTAGCCTTGTCATTATGGAAGGTACTCTATTTTCTAGATTTTTGTTACTAAAATGGATTTTAGCCTTGTCATTATGGAAGGTAGTTTGTTGTCGATATCATTGTTACTCCAACGGATGGTAACCTAGTCATTACGGAAGGTAGTCTGTTGTTGAGATTTTTGTTACTCCAATGGATGGTAGCCTTGTCATTGTGGAAGGTAGTCTGTTGTCAAGAGTTTTGTTACTGCAATGGATGGTAGCCTTGTCAATATTGAAGGTAGTCTATTGTCGAGATTTTTGTTACTACAATGGATGGTTGCCTTGTCACTATGGAAGGTACGCTGTTTTCGAGATTTTTGTTACTACAATGGATTGTAGCCCTGTCATTATGGAAGGTAGTTTGTTGTCGATATCATTGTTACTCCAATGGATGGTACCCTTGTCATTATGGAAGGTAGTCTGCTATCGATATTTTTGTTACTCCAATGGATGGTATCCTTGTCATTATGGAAGGTAGTCTCTTGTCGAGATTTTTGTTATTCCAATGGATGGTATCCTTGTCATTATGAAAGATAGTCCGTTGTCGATATCTTTGTTACTCCAATGGATGGTAGCCTAGTCATTTTGGAAGGTAGTATATTGTCGATATTTTTGTTATTCCAATGGATGGTAGCCTTGTCATTATGGAAGGTAGTCAGTTGTCATCATTTTTATAACTCCAACGGATGGTAGTCTTGTCATTATGGAGGGTAGTATGTTGTCGATATCTTTGTTACTCCAATGGATGGTAGCCCTGTCATTACGGAAGGTATTCTGTTGTCGATATTTTTGTTACTCTAAGGGATGGTAGCCTTGTCATTATGGAAGGTAGTGTGGTGTCTATATTTTTGTTATTCCAATGGATGGTAGCCTTGTAATTATGGAAGGTAGTCTGTTGTCGTGATTTTTGTTACTCCAATCGATGGTAGCCTTGCCATTATGGAAGGTAGTCTATTGTCGAGATTTTTGTTACTACAATGGATGGTAGCCTTGTCATTATGGAAGGTACTCTGTTTTCTAGATATTTGTTACTACAATGGATTGTAGCCTTGTCATTATGGAAGGTAGTTTGTTGTCGATATCATTGTTACTCCAATGGATGGTAGCCTAGTCATTATGGAAGGTAGTCTTTTGTTGAGATTTTTGTTACTCTAATGGATGGTAGCCTTGTCATTGTGGAAGATAGTCTGTTGTCAAGAGTTTTGTTACTGCAATGGATGGTAGACTTATCAATATTGAAGGTAGTCTATTGTTGAGATTTTTGTTACTACAATGGATGGTAGCCTTGTCACTATGGAAGGTACGCTGTTTTCGAGATTTTTGTTACTACAATGGATTGTAGCCCTGTCATTATGGAAGGTAGTTTGTTGTCGATATCATTGTTACTCCACTGGATGGTACCCTTGTCATTATGGAAGGTAGTCTGCTATCGAGATTTTTGTTAATCCAATGGATGGTATCCTTGTTATTATGGAAGGTTGTCTCTTGTCGATATTTTTGTTATTCCAATGGATGGTATCCTTGTCATTATGAAAGATAGTCCATTATCGATATCTTTGTTACTCCAATGAATGGTAGCCTAGTCATTTTAGAAGGTAGTCTGTTGTCGATATTTTTGTTATTCCAATGGATGGTAGCCTAGTCATTATGGAAGGTAGTCAGTTGTCGTGATTTTTATAACTCCAACGGATGGTAGCCTTGTCATTATGGAGGGTAGTATGTTGTCGATATCTTTGTTACTCCAATGGATGGTAGCCCTGTCATTACGGAAGGTATTCTGTTGTCGATATTTTTGTTACTCTAAGGGATGGTAGCCTTGTCATTATGGAAGGTAGTGTAGTGTCTATATTTTTGTTATTCCAATGGATGGTAGCCTTGTAATTATGGAAGGTAGTCTGTTGTCGTGATTTTTGTTACTCCAATCGATGGTAGCCTTGCCATTATGGAAGGTAGTCTATTGTCGAGATTTTTGTTACTACAATGGATGGTAGCCTTGTAATTATGGAAGGTACTCTGTTTTCTAGATTTTTGTTACTACAATGGATTGTAGCCTTGTCATTATGGAAGGTAGTTTGTTGTCGATATCATTGTTACTGCAATGGATGGTAGCCTAGTCATTATGGAAGGTAGTCTGTTGTTGAGATTTTTGTTACTCCAATGGATGGTAGCCTTGTCATTGTGGAAGGTAGTCTGTTGTCAAGATTTTTGTTATTGCAATGGATGGTAGCCTTGTCAATATTGAAGGTAGTCTATTGTCGAGATTTTTGTTACTACCATGGATGGTAGCCTTGTCACTATGGTTGGTACGCTGTTTTCGAGATTTTTGTTACTACAATGGATTGTAGCCTTGTCATTATGGAAGGTAGTATGTTGTCGATATCATTGTTACTCCAATGGATGGTACCCTTGTCATTATGGAAGGTAGTCTCTTGTGGATATTTTTGTTAATCCAATGTATGGTATCCTTGTCATTATGGAACGTTATCTCTTGTCGAGATTTTTGTTATTCCAATGGATGGTATCCTTGTCATTATGAAAGATAGTCCATTGTCGATATCTTTGTTACTCCAATGGATGGTAGCCTAGTCATTTTGGAAGGTAGTCTGTTGTCGATATTTTTGTTATTCCAATGGATGGTAGCCTTGTCATTATAGAAGGTAGTCAGTTGTCGTGATTTTTATAACTCCAACGGATGGTAGCCTTGTCATTATGGAGGGTAGTATGTTGTCGATATATTTTTTTACTCCAATGGATGGTAGCCCTGTCATTACGGAAGGTATTCTGTTGTCGATATTTTTGTTACTCTAAGGGATGGTAGCCTTGTCATTATGGAAGTGAGTGTGGTGTCTATATTTTTGTTATTCCAATGGATGGTAGCCTTGTAATTATGGAAGGTAGTCTGTTGTCATGATTTTTGTTACTCCAATCGATGGTAGCCTTGCCATTATTGAAGGTAGTCTATTGTCGAGATTTTTGTTACTACAATGGATGGTAGCCTTGTCATTATGGAAGGTACTCTGTTTTCTAGATATTTGTTACTACAATGGATTGTAGCCTTGTCATTATGGAAGGTAGTTTGTTGTCGATATCATTGTTACTCCAATGGATGGTAGCCTAGTCATTATGGAAGGTAGTCTTTTGTTGAGATTTTTGTTACTCTAATGGATGGTAGCCTTGTCATTGTGGAAGGTAGTCTGTTGTCAAGAGTTTTGTTACTGCAATGGATGGTAGACTTGTCAATATTGAAGGTAGTCTATTGTCGAGATTTTTGTTACTACAATGGACGGTAGCCTTGTCACTATGGAAGGTACGCTGTTTTCGAGATTTTTGTTACTACAATGGATTGTAGCCTTGTCATTATGGAGGGTAGTATGTTGTCGATATCTTTGTTACTCCAATTGATGGTAGCCCTGTCATTACGAAAGGTATTCTGTTGTCGATATTTTTGTTACTCTAAGGGATGGTAGCCTTGTCATTATGGAAGGTAGTGTAGTGTCTATATTTTTGTTATTCCAATGGATGGTAGCCTTGTAATTATGGAAGGTAGTCTGTTGTCATGATTTTTGTTACTCCAATCGATGGTAGCCTTGTCATTATGGAAGGTAGTCTATTGTCGAGATTTTTGTTACTACAATGGATGGTAGCCTTGTAATTATGGAAGGTACTCTGTTTTCTAGATTTTTGTTACTACAATGGATTGTAGCCTTGTCATTATGGAAGGTAGTTTGTTGTCGATATCATTGTTACTCCAATGGATGGTAGCCTAGTCATTATGGAAGGTAGTCTGTTGTTGAGATTTTTGTTACTCCAATGGATGGTAGCCTTGTCATTGTGGAAGGTAGTCTGTTGTCAAGATTTTTGTTACTGCAATGGATGGTAGCCTTGTCAATATTGAAGGTAGTCTATTGTCGAGATTTTTGTTACTACCATGGATGGTAGCCTTGTCACTATGGTTGGTACGCTGTTTTCGAGATTTTTGTTACTACAATGGATTGTAGCCTTGTCATTATGGAAGGTAGTTTGTTGTCGATATCATTGTTACTCCAATGGATGGTACCCTTGTCATTATGGAAGGTAGTCTCTTGTGGATATTTTTGTTAATCCAATGGATGGTATCCTTGTCATTATGGAACGTTATCTCTTGTCGAGATTTTTGTTATTCCAATGGATGGTATCCTTGTCATTATGAAAGATAGTCCATTGTCGATATCTTTGTTACTCCAATGGATGGTAGCCTAGTCATTTTGGAAGGTAGTCTGTTGTCGATATTTTTGTTATTCCAATGGATGGTAGCCTTGTCATTATGGAAGGTAGTCAGTTGTCGTGATTTTTATAACTCCAACGGATGGTAGCCTTGTCATTATGGAGGGTAGTATGTTGTCGATATCTTTTTTTACTCCAATGGATGGTAGCCCTGTCATTACGGAAGGTATTCTGTTGTCGATATTTTTGTTACTCTAAGGGATGGTAGCCTTGTCATTATGGAAGGTAGTGTGGTGTCTATATTTTTGTTATTCCAATGGATGGTAGCCTTGTAATTATGGAAGGTAGTCTGTTGTCGTGATTTTTGTTACTCCAATCGATGGTAGCCTTGCCATTATGGAAGGTAGTCTATTGTCGAGATTTTTGTTACTACAATGGATGGTAGCCTTGTCATTATGGAAGGTACTCTGATTTCTAGATTTTTGTTACTACAATGGATTGTAGCCTTGTCATTATGGAAGGTAGTTTGTTGTCGATATCATTGTTACTCCAATGGATGGTAGCCTAGTCATTATGGAAGGTAGTTTGTTGTTGAGATTTTTGTTACTCCAATGGATGGTAGCCTTGTCATTGTGGAAGGTAGTCTGTTGTCAAGATTTTTGTTACTGCAATGGATGGTAGCCTTGTCAATATTGAAGGTAGTCTATTGTCGAGATTTTTGTTACTACAATGGATGGTAGCCTTGTCACTATGGAAGGTACGCTGTTTTCGAGATTTTTGTAACTACAATGGATTGTAGCCTTGTCATTATGGAAGGTAGTTTGTTGTCGATATCATTGTTACTCCAATGGATGGTACCCTTGTCATTATGGAAGGTAGTCTGCTATCGAGATTTTTGTTAATCCAATGGATGGTATCCTTGTCATTATGGAAGGTTGTCTCTTGTCGAGATTTTTGTTATTCCAATGGATGGTATCCTTGTCATTATGATAGATAGTCCATTGTCGATATCTTTGTTACTCCAATGGATGGTAGCCTAGTCATTTTGGAAGGTAGTCTGTTGTCGAGATTTTTGTTATTCCAATGGATGGTAGCCTTGTCATTATGGAAGGGAGTCAGTTGTCGTGATTTTTATAACTCTAACGGATGGTATCCTTGTCATTATGGAGGGTAGTATGTTGTCGATATCTTTGTTACTCCACTGGATGGTAGCCCTGTCTTTACGGAAGGTATTCTGTTGTCGATATTTTTGTTACTCTAAGGGATGGTAGCCTTGTCATTATGGAAGGTAGTGTGGTGTCTATATTTTTGTTATTCCAATGGATGGTAGCCTGGTAATTATGGAAGGTAGTCTGTTGTCGTGATTTTTGTTACTCCAATCGATGGTAGCCTTGCCATTATGGAAGGTAGTCTATTGTCGAGATTTTTGTTACTACAATGGATGGTAGCCTTATCATTATGGAAGGTACTCTGTTTTCTAGATTTTTGTTACGACAATGGATTGTAGCCTTGTCATTATGGAAGGTAGTTTGTTGTCGATATCATTGTTACTCCAATGGATGGTAGCCTAGTCATTATGGAAGGTAGTTTGTTGTTGAGATTTTTGTTACTCCAATGGATGGTAGCCTTGTCATTGTGGAAGGTAGTCTGTTGTCAAGATTTTTGTTACTGCAATGGATGGTAGCCTTGTCAATATTGAAGGTAGTCTATTGTCGAGATTTTTGTTACTACAATGGATGGTAGCCTTGTCACTATGGAAGGTACGCTGTTTTCGAGATTTTTGTAACTACAATGGATTGTAGCCTTGTCATTATGGAAGGTAGTTTGTTGTCGATATCATTGTTACTCCAATGGATGGTACCCTTGTCATTATGGGAGGTAGTCTACTATCGAGATTTTTGTTAATCCAATGGATGGTATCCTTGTCATTATGGAAGGTTGTCTCTTGTCGAGATTTTTGTTATTCCAATGGATGGTATCCTTGTCATTATGAAAGATAGTCCATTGTCGATATCTTTGTTACTCCAATGGATGGTAGCCTAGTCATTTTGGAAGGAAGTCTGTTGTCGAGATTTTTGTTTTTCCAATGGATGGTAGCCTTGTCATTATGGAAGGTAGTCAGTTGTCGTGATTTTTATAACTCCAACTTATGGTAGCCTTGTTATTATGGAGGGTAGTATGTTGTCGATATCTTGGTTACTCCAATGGATGGTAGCCCTGTCATTACGGAAGGTATTCTGTTGTCGATATTTTTGTTACTCTAAGGGATGGTAGCCTTGTCATTATGGAAGGTAGTGTGGTGTCTATATTTTTGTTATTCCAATGGATGGTAGCCTTGTAATTATGGAAGGTAGTCTGTTGTCGTGATTTTTGTTACTCCAATCGATGGTAGCCCTGCCATTATGGAAGGTAGTCTATTGTCGATATTTTTGTTACTACAATGGATGGTAGCCTTGTCATTATGGAAGGTACTCTGTTTTCTAGATTTTTGTTAGGACAATAGATTGTAGCCTTGTCATTATGGAAGGTAGTTTGTTGTCGATATCATTGTTACTCCAACGGATGGTAGCCTAGTCATTATGGAAGGCAGTTTGTTGTTGAGATTTTTGTTACTCCAATGGATGGTAGCCTTGTCATTGTGGAAGGTAGACTGTTGTCAAGATTTTTGTTACTGCAATGGATGGTAGCCTTGTCAATATTGAAGGTAGTCTATTATCGAGATTTTTGTTACTACAATGGATGGTAGCCTTGTCACTATGGAAGGTACGCTGTTTTCGAGATTTTTGTTACTACAATGGATTGTAGCCTTGTCATTATGGAAGGTAGTTTGTTGTCAATATCATTGTTACTCCAATGGATGGTACCCTTGTCATTATGGAAGGTAGTCTGCTATCGAGATTTTTGTTAATCCAATGGATGGTATCCTTGTCATTATTGAAGGTTGTCTCTTGTCGAGATTTTTGTTATTCCAATGGATGGTATCCTTGTCATTATGAAAGATAGTCCATTGTCGATATCTTTGTTACTCCAATGGATGGTAGCCTAGTCATTTTGGAAAGTAGTCTGTTGTCGAGATTTTTGTTATTCCAATGGATGGTAGCCTTGTCATTATGGAAGGTAGTCAGTTGTCGTGATTTTTATAACTCCAACGGATGGTAGCCTTGTCATTATGGAGGGTAGTATGTTGTCGATATCTTTGTTACTACAATGGATGGTAGCCCTGTCATTACGGAAGGTATTCTGTTGTCGATATTTTTGTTACTCTAAGGGATGGTAGCCTTATCATTATGGAAGGTAGTGTGGTGTCTATATTTTTGTTATTCCAATGGATGGTAGCCTTGTAATTATGGAAGGTAGTCTGTTGTGGTGATTTTTTTTACTCCAATCGATGGTAGCCCTGCCATTATGGAAGGTAGTCTATTGTCGAGATTTTTGTTACTACAATGGATGGTAGCCTTGTCATTATGGAAGGTACTCTGTTTTCTAGATTTTTGTTACTACAATGGATTGTAGCCTTGTCATTATGGAAGGTAGTTTGTTGTCGATATCATTGTTACTCCAATGGATGGTAGCCTAGTCATTATGGAAGGTAGTTTGTTGTTGAGATTTTTGTTACTCCAATGGATGGTAGCCTTGTCATTGTGGAAGGTAGTCTGTTGTCAAGATTTTTGTTACTGCAATGGATGGTAGCCTTGTCAATATTGAAGGTAGTCTATTGTCGAGATTTTTGTTACTACAATGGATGGTAGCCTTGTCACTATGGAAGGTACGCTGTTTTCGAGATTTTTGTTACTACAATGGATTGTAGCCTTGTCATTATGGAAGGTAGTTTGTTGTCGATATCATTGTTACTCCAACGGATGGTACCCTTGTCATTATGGAAGGTAGTCTGCTATCGAGATTTTTGTTAATCCAATGGATGGTATCCTTGTCATTATGGAAGGTTGTCTCTTGTCGAGATTTTTGTTATTCCAATGGATGGTATCCTTGTCATTATGAAAGATAGTCCATTGTCGATATCTTTGTTACTCCAATGGATGGTAGCCTAGTCATTTTGGAATGTAGTCTGATGTCGAGATTTTTGTTATTCCAATGGATGGTAGCCTTGTCATTATGGAAGGTAGTCAGTTGTCGTGATTTTTATAACTCCAACGGAAGGTAGCCTTGTTATTATAAAGGGTAGTGTGTTGTCGATTTCTTTGTTACTCCAATGGATGGTAGCCCTGTCATTACGGAAGGTATTCTGTTGTTGATATTTTTGTTACTCTAAGGGATGGTAGCCTTGTCATTATGGAAGGTAGTGTGGTGTCTATATTTTTGTTATTCCAATGGATATTAGCCTTGTAATTATGGAAGGTAGTCTTTTGTCGTGATTTTCGTTACTCCAATCGATGGTAGCCCTGCCATTATGGAAGGTAGTCTATTGTCGAGATTTTTGTTACTACAATGGATGGTAGCCTTGTCATTATGGAAGGTACTCTGTTTTCTAGATTTTTGTTACTACAATGGATTGTAGCCTTCTCATTATGGAAGGTAGTTTGTTGTCGATATCATTGTTACTCCAATGGATGGTAGCCTAGTCATTATGGAAGGTCGTCTGTTGTTGAGATTTTTGTTACTCCAATGGATGGTAGCCTTGTCATTGTGGAAGGTAGTCTATTGTCAAGATTTTTGTTAATGCAATAGATGGTAGCCTTGTCAATATTGAAGGTAGTCTATTGTCGAGATTTTTGTTACTACAATGGATGGTAGCCTTGTCACTATGGAAGGAACGCTGTTTTCGAGATTTTTGTTACTACAATGGATTGTAGCCTTGTCATTATGGAAGTTAGTTTGTTATCGATATCATTGTTACTCCAATGGATGGTACCCTTGTCATTATGGAAGGTAGTCTGCTATCGAGATTTTTGTTAATCCAATGGATGGTATCCTTGTCATTATGGAAGGTTTTCTCTTGTCGAGATTTTTGTTATTCCAATGGATGGTATCCTTGTCATTATGAAAGATAGTCCATTGTCGATATCTTTGTTACTCCAATGGATGGTAGCCTAGTCATTTTGGAAAGTAGTCTGTTGTCGAGATTTTTGTTATTCCAATGGATGGTAGCCTTGTCATTATGGAAGGTAGTCAGTTGTCGTGATTTTTATAACTCCAACGGATGGTAGCCTTGTCATTATGGAGGGTAGTATGTTGTCGATATCTTTGTTACTACAATGGATGGTAGCCCTGTCATTACGGAAGGTATTCTGTTGTCGATATTTTTGTTACTCTAAGGGATGGTAGCCTTATCATTATGGAAGGTAGTGTGGTGTCTATATTTTTGTTATTCCAATGGATGGTAGCCTTGTAATTATGGAAGGTAGTCTGTTGTGGTGATTTTTTTTACTCCAATCGATGGTAGCCCTGCCATTATGGAAGGTAGTCTATTGTCGAGATTTTTGTTACTACAATGGATGGTAGCCTTGTCATTATGGAAGGTACTCTGTTTTCTAGATTTTTGTTACTACAATGGATTGTAGCCTTGTCATTATGGAAGGTAGTTTGTTGTCGATATCATTGTTACTCCAATGGATGGTAGCCTAGTCATTATGGAAGGTAGTTTGTTGTTGAGATTTTTGTTACTCCAATGGATGGTAGCCTTGTCATTGTGGAAGGTAGTCTGTTGTCAAGATTTTTGTTACTGCAATGGATGGTAGCCTTGTCAATATTGAAGGTAGTCTATTGTCGAGATTTTTGTTACTACAATGGATGGTAGCCTTGTCACTATGGAAGGTACGCTGTTTTCGAGATTTTTGTTACTACAATGGATTGTAGCCTTGTCATTATGGAAGGTAGTTTGTTGTCGATATCATTGTTACTCCAACGGATGGTACCCTTGTCATTATGGAAGGTAGTCTGCTATCGAGATTTTTGTTAATCCAATGGATGGTATCCTTGTCATTATGGAAGGTTGTCTCTTGTCGAGATTTTTGTTATTCCAATGGATGGTATCCTTGTCATTATGAAAGATAGTCCATTGTCGATATCTTTGTTACTCCAATGGATGGTAGCCTAGTCATTTTGGAATGTAGTCTGATGTCGAGATTTTTGTTATTCCAATGGATGGTAGCCTTGTCATTATGGAAGGTAGTCAGTTGTCGTGATTTTTATAACTCCAACGGAAGGTAGCCTTGTTATTATAAAGGGTAGTGTGTTGTCGATTTCTTTGTTACTCCAATGGATGGTAGCCCTGTCATTACGGAAGGTATTCTGTTGTTGATATTTTTGTTACTCTAAGGGATGGTAGCCTTGTCATTATGGAAGGTAGTGTGGTGTCTATATTTTTGTTATTCCAATGGATGGTAGCCTTGTAATTATGGAAGGTAGTCTGTTGTGGTGATTTTTTTTACTCCAATCGATGGTAGCCCTGCCATTATGGAAGGTAGTCTATTGTCGAGATTTTTGTTACTACAATGGATGGTAGCCTTGTCATTATGGAAGGTACTCTGTTTTCTAGATTTTTGTTACTACAATGGATTGTAGCCTTGTCATTATGGAAGGTAGTTTGTTGTCGATATCATTGTTACTCCAATGGATGGTAGCCTAGTCATTATGGAAGGTAGTTTGTTGTTGAGATTTTTGTTACTCCAATGGATGGTAGCCTTGTCATTGTGGAAGGTAGTCTGTTGTCAAGATTTTTGTTACTGCAATGGATGGTAGCCTTGTCAATATTGAAGGTAGTCTATTGTCGAGATTTTTGTTACTACAATGGATGGTAGCCTTGTCACTATGGAAGGAACGCTGTTTTCGAGATTTTTGTTACTACAATGGATTGTAGCCTTGTCATTATGGAAGTTAGTTTGTTATCGATATCATTGTTACTCCAATGGATGGTACCCTTGTCATTATGGAAGGTAGTCTGCTATCGAGATTTTTGTTAATCCAATGGATGGTATCCTTGTCATTATGGAAGGTTTTCTCTTGTCGAGATTTTTGTTATTCCAATGGATGGTATCCTTGTCATTATGAAAGATAGTCCATTGTCGATATCTTTGTTACTCCAATGGATGGTAGCCTAGTCATTTTGGAAAGTAGTCTGTTGTCGAGATTTTTGTTATTCCAATGGATGGTAGCCTTGTCATTATGGAAGGTAGTCAGTTGTCGTGATTTTTATAACTCCAACGGATGGTAGCCTTGTCATTATGGAGGGTAGTATGTTGTCGATATCTTTGTTACTACAATGGATGGTAGCCCTGTCATTACGGAAGGTATTCTGTTGTCGATATTTTTGTTACTCTAAGGGATGGTAGCCTTATCATTATGGAAGGTAGTGTGGTGTCTATATTTTTGTTATTCCAATGGATGGTAGCCTTGTAATTATGGAAGGTAGTCTGTTGTGGTGATTTTTTTTACTCCAATCGATGGTAGCCCTGCCATTATGGAAGGTAGTCTATTGTCGAGATTTTTGTTACTACAATGGATGGTAGCCTTGTCATTATGGAAGGTACTCTGTTTTCTAGATTTTTGTTACTACAATGGATTGTAGCCTTGTCATTATGGAAGGTAGTTTGTTGTCGATATCATTGTTACTCCAATGGATGGTAGCCTAGTCATTATGGAAGGTAGTTTGTTGTTGAGATTTTTGTTACTCCAATGGATGGTAGCCTTGTCATTGTGGAAGGTAGTCTGTTGTCAAGATTTTTGTTACTGCAATGGATGGTAGCCTTGTCAATATTGAAGGTAGTCTATTGTCGAGATTTTTGTTACTACAATGGATGGTAGCCTTGTCACTATGGAAGGTACGCTGTTTTCGAGATTTTTGTTACTACAATGGATTGTAGCCTTGTCATTATGGAAGGTAGTTTGTTGTCGATATCATTGTTACTCCAACGGATGGTACCCTTGTCATTATGGAAGGTAGTCTGCTATCGAGATTTTTGTTAATCCAATGGATGGTATCCTTGTCATTATGGAAGGTTGTCTCTTGTCGAGATTTTTGTTATTCCAATGGATGGTATCCTTGTCATTATGAAAGATAGTCCATTGTCGATATCTTTGTTACTCCAATGGATGGTAGCCTAGTCATTTTGGAATGTAGTCTGATGTCGAGATTTTTGTTATTCCAATGGATGGTAGCCTTGTCATTATGGAAGGTAGTCAGTTGTCGTGATTTTTATAACTCCAACGGAAGGTAGCCTTGTTATTATAAAGGGTAGTGTGTTGTCGATTTCTTTGTTACTCCAATGGATGGTAGCCCTGTCATTACGGAAGGTATTCTGTTGTTGATATTTTTGTTACTCTAAGGGATGGTAGCCTTGTCATTATGGAAGGTAGTGTGGTGTCTATATTTTTGTTATTCCAATGGATATTAGCCTTGTAATTATGGAAGGTAGTCTTTTGTCGTGATTTTCGTTACTCCAATCGATGGTAGCCCTGCCATTATGGAAGGTAGTCTATTGTCGAGATTTTTGTTACTACAATGGATGGTAGCCTTGTCATTATGGAAGGTACTCTGTTTTCTAGATTTTTGTTACTACAATGGATTGTAGCCTTCTCATTATGGAAGGTAGTTTGTTGTCGATATCATTGTTACTCCAATGGATGGTAGCCTAGTCATTATGGAAGGTCGTCTGTTGTTGAGATTTTTGTTACTCCAATGGATGGTAGCCTTGTCATTGTGGAAGGTAGTCTATTGTCAAGATTTTTGTTAATGCAATAGATGGTAGCCTTGTCAATATTGAAGGTAGTCTATTGTCGAGATTTTTGTTACTACAATGGATGGTAGCCTTGTCACTATGGAAGGAACGCTGTTTTCGAGATTTTTGTTACTACAATGGATTGTAGCCTTGTCATTATGGAAGTTAGTTTGTTGTCGATATCATTGTTACTCCAATGGATGGTACCCTTGTCATTATGGAAGGTAGTCTGCTATCTATATTTTTGTTAATCCAATGGATGGTATCCTTGTCATTATGGAAGGTTTTCTCTTGTCGAGATTTTTGTTATTCCAATGGATGGTATCCTTGTCATTATGAAAGATAGTCCATTATCGATATCTTTGTTACTCCAATGGATGGTAGCCTAGTCATTTTGGAAGGTAGTCTGTTGTCGACATTTTTGTTATTCCAATGGATGGTAGCCTTGTCATTATGGAAGGTTATCAATTGTTGTGATTTTTATTACTCCAACGGATGGTAGCCTTGTCATTATGGGGGGTAGTATGTTGTCGATATCTTTGTTACTCCAATGGATGGTAGCCTTGTCATTACGGAAGGTCTTCTGTTGTCGATATTTTTGTTACTCTAAGGGATGGTAGCCTTGTCATTATGGAAGGTAGTGTGGTGTAAATATTTTTGTTATTCCAATGGATGGTAGCCTTGTAATTATGGAAGGTAGTTTGTTGTCGTGATTTTTGTTACTCCAATGGATGGTAGCCTTGCCATTATGGAAGGTAGTCTATTGTCGAGATTTTTGTTACTACAATGGATGGTAGCCTTGTCATTATGTAAGGTACTCTATTTTCGAGATTTTTGTTACTACAATGGATTGTAGCCTTGTCATTATGGAAGGTAGTTTGTTGTCGATATCATTGTTACTCCAATGGATGGTAGCCCTGTCATTACGGAACGTATTCTGTTGTCGATATTTTTGTTACTCTAAGGGATGGTAGCCTTGTCATTATGGAAGGTAGTGTGGTTTCTATATTTTTGTTATTCCAATGGATGGTAGCCTTGTAATTATGGAAGGTAGTCTGTTGTCGTGATTTTTGTTACTCCAATCGATGGTAGCCCTGCCATTATGGAAGGTAGTCTATTGTCGAGATTTTTGTTACTACAATGGATGGTAGCCTTGTCATTATGGAAGGTACTCTAATTTCTAGATTTTTGTTACTACAATGGATTGTAGCCTTGTCATTATGGAAGGTAGTTTGTTGTCGATATCATTGTTACTCCAATGGATGGTAGCCTAGTCATTATGGAAGGTAGTTTGTTGTTGAGATTTTTGTTACTCCAATGGATGGTAGCCTTGTCATTGTGGAAGGTAGTTTGTTGTCAAGATTTTTGTTACTGCAATGGATGGTAGCCTTGTCAATATTGAAGGTAGTCTATTGTCGTAATTTTTGTTACTACAATGGATGGTAGCCTTGTCACTATGGAAGGTACGCTGTTTTCGAGATTTTTGTAACTACAATGGATTGTAGCCTTGTCATTATGGAAGGTAGTTTGTTGTCGATATCATTGTTACTCCAATGGATGGTACCCTTGTCATTATGGAAGGTAGTCTGCTATCGAGATTTTTGTTAATCCAATGGATGGTATCCTTGTCATTATGGAAGGTTGTCTCTTGTCGAGATTTTTGTTATTCCAATGGATGGTATCCTTGTCATTATGAAAGATAGTCCATTGTCGATATCTTTGTTACTCCAATGGATGGTAGCCTAGTCATTTTGGAAGGTAGTCTGTTGTCGAGATTTTTGTTATTCCAATGGATGGTAGCCTTGTCATTATGGAAGGGAGTCAGTTGTCGTGATTTTTATAACTCTAACGGATGGTAGCCTTGTCATTATGGAGGGTAGTATGTTGTCGATATCTTTGTTACTCCAATGGATGGTAGCCCTGTCATTACGGAAGGTATTTTGTTGTCGATATTTTTGTTACTCTAAGGGATGGTAGCCTTGTCATTAAGGAAGGTAGTGTGGTGTCTATATTTTTGTTATTCCAATGGATGGTAGCCTTGTAATTATGGAAGGTAGTCTGTTGTCGTGATTTTTGTTACTCCAATCGATGGTAGCCTTGCCATTATGGAAGGTTGTCTATTGTCGAGATTTTTGTTACTACAATGGATGGTAGCCTTGTCATTATGGAAGGTACTCTGTTTTCTAGATTTTTGTTACGACAATGGATTGTAGCCTTGTCATTATGGAAGGTAGTTTGTTGTCGATTTCATTGTTACTCCAATGGATGGTAGCCTAGTCATTATGGAAGGTAGTTTGTTGTTGAGATTTTTGTTACTCCAATGGATGGTAGCCTTGTCATTGTGGAAGGTAGTCTGTTGTCAAGATTTTTGTTACTGCAATGGATGGTAGCCTTGTCAATATTGAAGGTAGTCTATTGTCGAGATTTTTGTTACTACAATGGATGGTAGCCTTGTCACTATGGAAGGTACGCTGTTTTCGAGATTTTTGTAACTACAATGGATTGTAGCCTTGTCATTATGGAAGGTAGTTTGTTGTCGATATCATTGTTACTCCAATGGATGGTACCCTTGTCATTATGGGAGGTAGTCTGCTATCGAGATTTTTGTTAATCCAATGGATGGTATCCTTGTCATTATGGAAGGTTGTCTCTTGTCGAGATTTTTGTTATTCCAATGGATGGTATCCTTGTCATTATGAAAGATAGTCCATTGTCGATATCTTTGTTACTTCAATGGATGGTAGCCTAGTCATTTTGGAAGGAAGTCTGTTGTCGAGATTTTTGTTATTCCAATGGATGGTAGCCTTGTCATTATGGAAGGTAGTCAGTTGTCGTGATTTTTATAACTCCAACTTATGGTAGCCTTGTTATTATGGAGGGTAGTATGTTGTCGATATCTTTGTTACTCCAATGGATGGTAGCCCTGTCATTACGGAAGGTATTCTGTTGTCGATATTTTTGTTACTCTAAGGGATGGTAGCCTTGTCATTATGGAAGGTAGTGTGGTGTCTATATTTTTGTTATTCCAATGGATGGTAGCCTTGTAATTATGGAAGGTAGTCTGTTGTCGTGATTTTTGTTACTCCAATCGATGGTAGCCCTGCCATTATGGAAGGTAGTCTATTGTCGAGATTTTTGTTACTACAATGGATGGTAGCCTTGTCATTATGGAAGGTACTCTGTTTTCTAGATTTTTGTTACGACAATGGATTGTAGCCTTGTCATTATGGAAGGTAGTTTGTTGTCGATATCATTGTTACTCCAACGGATGGTAGCCTAGTCATTATGAAAGGTAGTTTGTTGTTGAGATTTTTGTTACTCCAATGGATGGTAGCCTTGTCATTGTGGAAGGTAGTCTGTTGTCAAGATTTTTGTTACTGCAATGGATGGTAGCCTTGTCAATATTGAAGGTAGTCTATTATCGAGATTTTTGTTACTACAATGGATGGTAGCCTTGTCACTATGGAAGGTACGCTGTTTTCGAGATTTTTGTTACTACAATGGATTGTAGCCTTGTCATTATGGAAGGTAGTTTGTTGTCGATATCATTGTTACTCCAATGGATGGTACCCTTGTCATTATGGAAGGTAGTCTGCTATCGAGATTTTTGTTAATCCAATGGATGGTATCCTTGTCATTATGGAAGGTTGTCTCTTGTCGAGATTTTTGTTATTCCAATGGATGGTATCCTTGTCATTATGAAAGATAGTTCATTGTCGATATCTTTGTTACTCCAATGGATGGTAGCCTAGTCATTTTGGAAAGTAGTCTGTTGTCGAGATTTTTGTTATTCCAATGGATGGTAGCCTTGTCATTATGGAATGTAGTCAGTTGTCGTGATTTTTATAACTCCAACAGATGGTAGCCTTGTCATTATGGAGGGTAGTATGTTGTCGATATCTTTGTTACTCCAATGGATGGTAGCCCTGTCATTACGGAAGGTATTCTGTTGTCGATATTTTTGTTACTCTAAGGGATGGTAGCCTTGTCATTATGGAAGGTAGTGTGGTGTCTATATTTTTGTTATTCCAATGGATGGTAGCCTTGTAATTATGGAAGGTAGTTTGTTGTCGTGATTTTTGTTACTCCAATCGATGGTAGCCCTGCCATTATGGAAGGTAGTCTATTGTCGAGATTTTTGTTACTATAATGGATGGTAGCCTTGTCATTATGGAAGGTACTCTGTTTTCTAGATTTTTGTTACTACAATGGATTGTAGCCTTGTCATTATGGAAGGTAGTTTGTTGTCGATATCATTGTTACTCCAATGGATGGTAGCCTAGTCATTATGGAAGGTAGTTTGTTGTTGAGATTTTTGTTACTCCAATGGATGGTAGCCTTGTCATTGTGGAAGGTAGTCTGTTGTCAAGATTTTTGTTACTGCAATGGATGGTAGCCTTGTCAATATTGAAGGTAGTCTATTGTCGAGATTTTTGTTACTACAATGGATGGTAGCCTTGTCACTATGGAAGGTACGCTGTTTTCGAGATTTTTGTTACTACAATGGATTGTAGCCTTGTCATTATGGAAGGTAGTTTGTTGTCGATATCATTGTTACTCCAATGGATGGTACCCTTGTCATTATGGAAGGTAGTCTGCTATCGAGATTTTTGTTAATCCAATGGATGGTATCCTTGTCATTATGGAAGGTTGTCTCTTGTTGAGATTTTTGTTATTCCAATGGATGGTATCCTTGTCATTATGAAAGATAATCCATTTTCGATATCTTTGTTACTCCAATGGATGGTAGCCTAGTCATTTTGGAAGGTAGTCTGATGTCGAGATTTTTGTTATTCCAATGGATGGTAGCCTTGTCATTATGGAAGGTAGTCAGTTGTCCTGATTTTTATAACTCCAACGGAAGGTAGCCTTGTTATTATAAAGGGTAGTATGTTGTCGATTTCTTTGTTACTCCAATCGATGGTAGCCCTGTCATTATGGAAGGTATTCTGTTGTTGATATTTTTGTTACTCTAAGGGATGGTAGCCTTGTCATTATGGAAGGTAGTGTGGTGTCTATATTTTTGTTATTCCAATGGATGGTAGCCTTGTAATTATGGAAGGTAGTCTTTTGTCGTGATTTTCGTTACTCCAATCGATGGTAGCCCTGCCATTATGGAAGGTAGTCTATTGTCGAGATTTTTGTTACTACAATGGATGGTAGCCTTGTCATTATGGAAGGTACTCTGTTTTCTAGATTTTTGTTACTACAATGGATTGTAGCCTTCTCATTATGGAAGGTAGTTTATTGTCGATATCATTGTTACTCCAATGGATGGTAGCCTAGTCATTATGGAAGGTCGTCTGTTGTTGAGATTTTTGTTACTCCAATGGATGGTAGCCTTGTCATTGTGGAAGGTAGTTTGTTGTCAAGATTTTTGTTAATGCAATAGATGGTAGCCTTGTCAATATTGAAGGTAGTCTATTGTCGAGATTTTTGTTACTACAATGGATGGTAGCCTTGTCACTATGGAAGGTACGCTGTTTTCGAGATTTTTGTTACTACAATGGATTGTAGCCTTGTCATTATGGAAGGTAGTTTGTTGTCGATATCATTGTTACTCCAATGGATGGTACCCTTGTCATTATGGAAGGTAGTCTGCTATCGAGATTTTTGTTAATCCAATGGATGGTATCCTTGTCATTATGGAAGGTTTTCTCTTGTCGAGATTTTTGTTATTCCAATGGATGGTATCCTTGTCATTATGAAAGATAGTCCATTGTCGATATCTTTGTTACTCCAATGGATGGTAGCCTAGTCATTTTGGAAGGTAGTCTGTTGTCGAGATTTTTGTTATTCCAATGGATGGTAGCCTTGTCATTATGGAAGGTTATCAGTTGTTGTGATTTTTATTACTCCAACGGATGGTAGCCTTGTCATTATGGGGGGTAGTATGTTGTCGATATCTTTGTTACTCCAATGGATGGTAGCCCTCTCATTACGGAAGGTATTCTGTTGTCGATATTTTTGTTACTCTAAGGGATGGTAGCCTTGTCATTATGGAAGGTAGTGTGGTGTAAATATTTTTGTAATTCCAATGGATGGTAGCCTTGTAATTATGGAAGGTAGTTTGTTGTCGTGATTTTTGTTACTCCAATGGATGGTAGCCTTGCCATTATGGAAGGTAGTCTATTGTCGAGATTTTTGTTACTACAATGGATGGTAGCCTTGTCATTATGTAAGGTACTCTATTTTCGAGATTTTTGTTACTACAATGGATTGTAGCCTTGTCATTATGGAAGGTAGTTTGTTGTCGATATCATTGTTACTCCAATGGATGGTAGCCCTGTCATTACGGAAGGTATTCTGTTGTCGATATTTTTGTTACTCTAATGGATGGTAGCCTTGTCATTATGGAAGGTAGTGTGGTGTCTATATTTTTGTTATTCCAATGGATGGTAGCCTTGTAATTATGGAAGGTAGTCTGTTGTCGTGATTTTTGTTACTCCAATCGATGGTAGCCCTGCCATTATGGAAGGTAGTCTATTGTCGAGATTTTTGTTACTACAATGGATGGTAGCCTTGTCATTATGGAAGGTACTCTGTTTTCTAGATTTTTGTTACGACAATGGATTGTAGCCTTGTCATTATGGAAGGTAGTTTGTTGTCGATATCATTGTTACTCCAACGGATGGTAGCCTAGTCATTATGAAAGGTAGTTTGTTGTTGAGATTTTTGTTACTCCAATGGATGGTAGCCTTGTCATTGTGGAAGGTAGTCTGTTGTCAAGATTTTTGTTACTGCAATGGATGGTAGCCTTGTCAATATTGAAGGTAGTCTATTATCGAGATTTTTGTTACTACAATGGATGGTAGCCTTGCCACTATGGAAGGTACGCTGTTTTCGAGATTTTTGTTACTACAATTGATTGTAGCCTTGTCATTATGGAAGGTAGTATGTTGTCGATATCATTGTTACTCCAATGGATGGTACCCTTGTCATTATGGAAGGTAGTCTGCTATCGAGATTTTTGTTAATCCAATGGATGGTATCCTTGTCATTATGGAAGGTTGTCTCTTGTCGAGATTTTTGTTATTCCAATGGATGGTATCCTTGTCATTATGAAAGATAGTTCATTGTCGATATCTTTGTTACTCCAATGGATGGTAGCTTAGTCATTTTGGAAAGTAGTCTGTTGTCGAGATTTTTGTTATTCCAATGGATGGTAGCCTTGTCATTATGGAATGTAGTCAGTTGTCGTGATTTTTATAACTCCAACAGATGGTAGCCTTGTCATTATGGAGGGTAGTATGTTGTCGATATCTTTGTTACTCCAATGGATGGTAGCCCTGTCATTACGGAAGGTATTCTGTTGTCGATATTTTTGTTACTCTAAGGGATGGTAGCCTTGTCATTATGGAAGGTAGTGTGGTGTCTATATTTTTGTTATTCCAATGGATGGTAGCCTTGTAATTATGGAAGGTAGTTTGTTGTCGTGATTTTTGTTACTCCAATCGATGGTAGCCCTGCCATTATGGAAGGTAGTCTATTGTCGAGATTTTTGTTACTATAATGGATGGTAGCCTTGTCATTATGGAAGGTACTCTGTTTCCTAGATTTTTGTTACTACAATGGATTGTAGCCTTGTCATTATGGAAGGTAGTTTGTTGTCGATATCATTGTTACTCCAATGGATGGTAGCCTAGTCATTATGGAAGGTAGTTTGTTGTTGAGATTTTTGTTACTCCAATGGATGGTAGCCTTGTCATTGTGGAAGGTAGTCTGTTGTCAAGATTTTTGTTACTGCAATGGATGGTAGCCTTGTCAATATTGAAGGTAGTCTAT
The DNA here is from genome assembly GCA_948472305.1 of Vicia faba. NCBI lineage: Eukaryota > Viridiplantae > Streptophyta > Magnoliopsida > Fabales > Fabaceae > Vicia > Vicia faba. The sequence goes on from OX451741.1 coordinate 459,353,750, forward strand.
TGTCGAGATTTTTGTTACTACAATGGATGGTAGCCTTGTCACTATGGAAGGTACGCTGTTTTCGAGATTTTTGTTACTACAATGGATTGTAGCCTTGTCATTATGGAAGGTAGTTTGTTGTCGATATCATTGTTACTCCAATGGATGGTACCCTTGTCATTATGGAAGGTAGTCTGCTATCGAGATTTTTGTTAATCCAATGGATGGTATCCTTGTCATTATGGAAGGTTGTCTCTTGTTGAGATTTTTGTTATTCCAATGGATGGTATCCTTGTCATTATGAAAGATAATCCATTGTCGATATCTTTGTTACTCCAATGGATGGTAGCCTAGTCATTTTGGAAGGTAGTCTGATGTCGAGATTTTTGTTATTCCAATGGATGGTAGCCTTGTCATTATGGAAGGTAGTCAGTTGTCCTGATTTTTATAACTCCAACGGAAGGTAGCCTTGTTATTATAAAGGGTAGTATGTTGTCGATTTCTTTGTTACTCCAATCGATGGTAGCCCTGTCATTATGGAAGGTATTCTGTTGTTGATATTTTTGTTACTCTAAGGGATGGTAGCCTTGTCATTATGGAAGGTAGTGTGGTGTCTATATTTTTGTTATTCCAATGGATGGTAGCCTTGTAATTATGGAAGGTAGTCTTTTCTCGTGATTTTCGTTACTCCAATCGATGGTAGCCCTGCCATTATGGAAGGTAGTCTATTGTCGAGATTTTTGTTACTACAATGGATGGTAGCCTTGTCATTATGGAAGGTACTCTGTTTTCTAGATTTTTGTTACTACAATGGATTGTAGCCTTCTCATTATGGAAGGTAGTTTATTGTCGATATCATTGTTACTCCAATGGATGGTAGCCTAGTCATTATGGAAGGTCGTCTGTTGTTGAGATTTTTGTTACTCCAATGGATGGTAGCCTTGTCATTGTGGAAGGTAGTTTGTTGTCAAGATTTTTGTTAATGCAATAGATGGTAGCCTTGTCAATATTGAAGGTAGTCTATTGTCGAGATTTTTGTTACTACAATGGATGGTAGCCTTGTCACTATGGAAGGTACGCTGTTTTCGAGATTTTTGTTACTACAATGGATTGTAGCCTTGTCATTATGGAAGGTAGTTTGTTGTCGATATCATTGTTACTCCAATGGATGGTACCCTTGTCATTATGGAAGGTAGTCTGCTATCGAGATTTTTGTTAATCCAATGGATGGTATCCTTGTCATTATGGAAGGTTTTCTCTTGTCGAGATTTTTGTTATTCCAATGGATGGTATCCTTGTCATTATGAAAGATAGTCCATTGTCGATATCTTTGTTACTCCAATGGATGGTAGCCTAGTCATTTTGGAAGGTAGTCTGTTGTCGAGATTTTTGTTATTCCAATGGATGGTTGCCTTGTCATTATGGAAGGTTATCAGTTGTTGTGATTTTTATTACTCCAACGGATGGTAGCCTTGTCATTATGGGGGGTAGTATGTTGTCGATATCTTTGTTACTCCAATGGATGGTAGCCCTCTCATTACGGAAGGTATTCTGTTGTCGATATTTTTGTTACTCTAAGGGATGGTAGCCTTGTCATTATGGAAGGTAGTGTGGTGTAAATATTTTTGTAATTCCAATGGATGGTAGCCTTGTAATTATGGAAGGTAGTTTGTTGTCGTGATTTTTGTTACTCCAATGGATGGTAGCCTTGCCATTATGGAAGGTAGTCTATTGTCGAGATTTTTGTTACTACAATGGATGGTAGCCTTGTCATTATGTAAGGTACTCTATTTTCGAGATTTTTGTTACTACAATGGATTGTAGCCTTGTCATTATGGAAGGTAGTTTGTTGTCGATATCATTGTTACTCCAATGGATGGTAGCCCTGTCATTACGGAAGGTATTCTGTTGTCGATATTTTTGTTACTCTAGTGGATGGTAGCCTTGTCATTATGGAAGGTAGTGTGGTGTCTATATTTTTGTTATTCCAATGGATGGTAGCCTTGTAATTATGGAAGGTAGTCTGTTGTCGTGATTTTTGTTACTCCAATCGATGGTAGCCCTGCCATTATGGAAGGTAGTCTATTGTCGAGATTTTTGTTACTACAATGGATGGTAGCCTTGTCATTATGGAAGGTACTCTGTTTTCTAGATTTTTGTTACGACAATGGATTGTAGCCTTGTCATTATGGAAGGTAGTTTGTTGTCGATATCATTGTTACTCCAACGGATGGTAGCCTAGTCATTATGAAAGGTAGTTTGTTGTTGAGATTTTTGTTACTCCAATGGATGGTAGCCTTGTCATTGTGGAAGGTAGTCTGTTGTCAAGATTTTTGTTACTGCAATGGATGGTAGCCTTGTCAATATTGAAGGTAGTCTATTATCGAGATTTTTGTTACTACAATGGATGGTAGCCTTGTCACTATGGAAGGTACGCTGTTTTCGAGATTTTTGTTACTACAATGGATTGTATCCTTGTCATTATGGAAGGTAGTTTGTTGTCGATATCATTGTTACTCCAATGGATGGTACCCTTGTCATTATGGAAGGTAGTCTGCTATCGAGATTTTTGTTAATCCAATGGATGGTATCCTTGTCATTATGGAAGGTTGTCTCTTGTCGAGAATTTTTTTATTCCAATGGATGGTATCCTTGTCATTATGAAAGATAGTTCATTGTCGATATCTTTGTTACTCCAATGGATGGTAGCTTAGTCATTTTGGAAAGTAGTCTGTTGTCGAGATTTTTGTTATTCCAATGGATGGTAGCCTTGTCATTATGGAATGTAGTCAGTTGTCGTGATTTTTATAACTCCAACAGATGGTAGCCTTGTCATTATGGAGGGTAGTATGTTGTCGATATCTTTGTTACTCCAATGGATGGTAGCCCTGTCATTACGGAAGGTATTCTGTTGTCGATATTTTTGTTACTCTAAGGGATGGTAGCCTTGTCATTATGGAAGGTAGTGTGGTGTCTATATTTTTGTTATTCCAATGGATGGTAGCCTTGTAATTATGGAAGGTAGTTTGTTGTCGTGATTTTTGTTACTCCAATCGATGGTAGCCCTGCCATTATGGAAGGTAGTCTATTGTCGAGATTTTTGTTACTATAATGGATGGTAGCCTTGTCATTATGGAAGGTACTCTGTTTTCTAGATTTTTGTTACTACAATGGATTGTAGCCTTGTCATTATGGAAGGTAGTTTGTTGTCGATATCATTGTTACTCCAATGGATGGTAGCCTAGTCATTATGGAAGGTAGTTTGTTGTTGAGATTTTTGTTACTCCAATGGATGGTAGCCTTGTCATTGTGGAAGGTAGTCTGTTGTCAAGATTTTTGTTACTGCAATGGATGGTAGCCTTGTCAATATTGAAGGTAGTCTATTGTCGAGATTTTTGTTACTACAATGGATGGTAGCCTTGTCACTATGGAAGGTACGCTGTTTTCGAGATTTTTGTTACTACAATGGATTGTAGCCTTGTCATTATGGAAGGTAGTTTGTTGTCGATATCATTGTTACTCCAATGGATGGTACCCTTGTCATTATGGAAGGTAGTCTGCTATCGAGATTTTTGTTAATCCAATGGATGGTATCCTTGTCATTATGGAAGGTTGTCTCTTGTTGAGATTTTTGTTATTCCAATGGATGGTATCCTTGTCATTATGAAAGATAGTCCATTGTCGATATCTTTGTTATTCCAATGGATGGTAGCCTAGTCATTTTGGAAGGTAGTCTGATGTCGAGATTTTTGTTATTCCAATGGATGGTAGCCTTGTCATTATGGAAGGTAGTCAGTTGTCCTGATTTTTATAACTCCAACGGAAGGTAGCCTTGTTATTATAAAGGGTAGTATGTTGTCGATTTCTTTGTTACTCCAATCGATGGTAGCCCTGTCATTATGGAAGGTATTCTGTTGTTGATATTTTTGTTACTCTAAGGGATGGTAGCCTTGTCATTATGGAAGGTAGTGTGGTGTCTATATTTTTGTTATTCCAATGGATGGTAGCCTTGTAATTATGGAAGTTAGTCTTTTGTCGTGATTTTCGTTACTCCAATCGATGGTAGCCCTGCCATTATGGAAGGTAGTCTATTGTCGAGATTTTTGTTACTACAATGGATGGTAGCCTTGTCATTATGGAAGGTACTCTGTTTTCTAGATTTTTGTTACTACAATGGATTGTAGCCTTCTCATTATGGAAGGTAGTTTATTGTCGATATCATTGTTACTCCAATGGATGGTAGCCTAGTCATTCTGGAAGGTCGTCTGTTGTTGAGATTTTTGTTACTCCAATGGATGGTAGCCTTGTCATTGTGGAAGGTAGTTTGTTGTCAAGATTTTTGTTAATGCAATAGATGGTAGCCTTGTCAATATTGAAGGTAGTCTATTGTCGAGATTTTTGTTACTACAATGGATGGTAGCCTTGTCACTATGGAAGGTACGCTGTTTTCGAGATTTTTGTTACTACAATGGATTGTAGCCTTGTCATTATGGAAGGTAGTTTGTTGTCGATATCATTGTTACTCCAATGGATGGTACACTTGTCATTATGGAAGGTAGTCTGCTATCGAGATTTTTGTTAATCCAATGGATGTTATCCTTGTCATTATGGAAGGTTTTCTCTTGTCGAGATTTTTGTTATTCCAATGGATGGTATCCTTGTCATTATGAAAGATAGTCCATTGTCGATATCTTTGTTACTCCAATGGATGGTAGCCTAGTCATTTTGGAAGGTAGTCTGTTGTCGAGATTTTTGTTATTCCAATGGATGGTAGCCTTGTCATTATGGAAGGTTATCAGTTGTTGTGATTTTTATTACTCCAACGGATGGTAGCCTTGTCATTATGGGGGGTAGTATGTTGTCGATATCTTTGTTACTCCAATGGATGGTAGCCCTCTCATTACGGAAGGTATTCTGTTGTCGATATTTTTGTTACTCTAAGGGATGGTAGCCTTGTCATTATGGAAGGTAGTGTGGTGTAAATATTTTTGTAATTCCAATGGATGGTAGCCTTGTAATTATGGAAGGTAGTTTGTTGTCGTGATTTTTGTTACTCCAATGGATGGTAGCCTTGCCATTATGGAAGGTAGTCTATTGTCGAGATTTTTGTTACTACAATGGATGGTAGCCTTATCATTATGTAAGGTACTCTATTTTCGAGATTTTTGTTACTACAATGGATTGTAGCCTTGTCATTATGGAAGGTAGTTTGTTGTCGATATCATTGTTACTCCAATGGATGGTAGCCCTGTCATTACGGAAGGTATTCTGTTGTCGATATTTTTGTTACTCTAATGGATGGTAGCCTTGTCATTATGGAAGGTAGTGTGGTGGCTATATTTTTGTTATTCCAATGGATGGTAGCCTTGTAATTATGGAAAGTAGTCTGTTGTCGTGATTTTTGTTACTCCAATCGATGGTAGCCCTGCCATTATGGAAGGTAGTCTATTGTCGAGATTTTTGTTACTACAATGGATGGTAGCCTTGTCATTATGGAAGGTACTCTGTTTTCTAGATTTTTGTTACTACAATGGATTGTAGCCTTGTCATTATGGAAGGTAGTTTGTTGTTGAGATTTTTGTTACTCCAATGGATGGTAGCCTTGTCATTGTGGAAGGTAGTCTGTTGTCAAGATTTTTGTTACTGCAATGGATGGTAGCCTTGTCAATATTGAAGGTAGTCTATTGTCGAGATTTTTGTTACTACAATGGATGGTAGCCTTGTCACTATGGAAGGTACGCTGTTTTCGAGATTTTTGTTACTACAATGGATTGTAGCCTTGTCATTATGGAAGGTAGTTTGTTGTCGATATCATTGTTACTCCAATGGATGGTACCCTTGTCATTATGGAAGGTAGTCTGCTATCGAGATTTTTGTTAATCCAATGGATGGTATCCTTGTCATTATGGAAGGTTGTCTCTTGTTGAGATTTTTGTTATTCCAATGGATGGTATCCTTGTCATTATGAAAGATAGTCCATTGTCGATATCTTTGTTACTCCAATGGATGGTAGCCTAGTCATTTTGGAAGGTAGTCTGATGTCGAGATTTTTGTTATTCCAATGGATGGTAGCCTTGTCATTATGGAAGGTAGTCAGTTGTCCTGATTTTTATAACTCCAACGGAAGGTAGCCTTGTTATTATAAAGGGTAGTATGTTGTCGATTTCTTTGTTACTCCAATCGATGGTAGCCCTGTCATTATGGAAGGTATTCTGTTGTTGATATTTTTGTTACTCTAAGGGATGGTAGCCTTGTCATTATGGAAGGTAGTGTGGTGTCTATATTTTTGTTATTCCAATGGATGGTAGCCTTGTAATTATGGAAGGTAGTCTTTTGTCGTGATTTTCGTTACTCCAATCGATGGTAGCCCTGCCATTATGGAAGGTAGTCTATTGTCGAGATTTTTGTTACTACAATGGATGGTAGCCTTGTCATTATGGAAGGTACTCTGTTTTCTAGATTTTTGTTACTACAATGGATTGTAGCCTTCTCATTATGGAAGGTAGTTTATTGTCGATATCATTGTTACTCCAATGGATGGTAGCCTAGTCATTATGGAAGGTCGTCTGTTGTTGAGATTTTTGTTACTCCAATGGATGGTAGCCTTGTCATTGTGGAAGGTAGTTTGTTGTCAAGATTTTTGTTAATGCAATAGATGGTAGCCTTGTCAATATTGAAGGTAGTCTATTGTCGAGATTTTTGTTACTACAATGGATGGTAGCCTTGTCACTATGGAAGGTACGCTGTTTTCGAGATTTTTGTTACTACAATGGATTGTAGCCTTGTCATTATGGAAGGTAGTTTGTTGTCGATATCATTGTTACTCCAATGGATGGTACCCTTGTCATTATGGAAGGTAGTCTGCTATCGAGATTTTTGTTAATCCAATGGATGGTATCCTTGTCATTATGGAAGGTTGTCTCTTGTCGAGATTTTTGTTATTCCAATGGATGCTATCCTTGTCATTATGAAAGATAGTCCATTGTCGATATCTTTGTTACTCCAATGGATGGTAGCCTAGTCATTTGGAAGGTAGTCTGTTGTTGAGATTTTTGTTATTCCAATGGATGGTAGCCTTGTCATTATGGAAGGTTATCAGTTGTTGTGATTTTTATTACTCCAACGGATGGAAGCCTTGTTATTATGGGGGGTAGTATGTTGTCGATATCTTTGTTACTCCAATGGATGGTAGCCCTGTCATTACGGAAGGTATTCTGTTGTCGATATTTTTGTTACTCTAAGGGATGGTAGACTTGTCATTATGGAAGGTAGTGTGGTGTAAATATTTTTGTTATTCCAATGGATGGTAGCCTTGTAATTATGGAAGGTAGTTTGCTGTCGTGATTTTTGTTACTCCAATGGATGGTAGCCTTGCCATTATGGAAGGTAGTCTATTGTCGAGATTTTTGTCACTACAATGGATGGTAGCCTTGTCATTATGTAAGGTACTCTATTTTCGAGATTTTTGTTACTACAATGGATTGTAGCCTTGTCATTATGGAAGGTAGTTTGTTGTCGATATCATTGTTACTCCAATGGATGGTAGCCTAGTCATTATGGAAGGTAGTCCGTTGTTGAGATTTTTGTTACTCCAATGGATGGTAGCCTTGTCATTATGGAACGTAGTCTGTTGTCGAGATTTTTGTTATTCCAATGGATGGTATCCTTGTCATTATGAAAGATAGTCCATTGTCGATATCTTTATTACTCCAATGGATGGTAGCCTAGTCATTATGGAAGGTAGTCTGTTGTCGAGATTTTTGTTATTCCAATGGATGGTAGCCTTATCATTATGGAAGGTAGTCAGTTGTCGTGATTTTTATTATTCCAACGGATGGTAGCCTTGTCATTATGGAGGGTAGTATGGTGTCAATATCTTTGTTACTCCAATGGATGGTAGCCCTGTCATTATGGAAGGTATTCTGTTGTCGAGATTTTTGTTACTCTAAGGGATGGTAGCCTTGTCATTATGGAAGGTAATGTGGTGTCGATATTTTTGTTATTCCAATGGATGGTATCCTTGTAATTATGGAAGGTAGTCCGTTGTCGTGATTTTTCTTACTCCGATGGATGGTAGCCTTGCCATTATAGAAGGTAGTCTATTGTCGAGATTTTTGTTACAACAATGGATGGTAGCCTTGTCATTATGGAAGGTAGTTTGTTTTCGATATCATTGTTACTCCAATGGATGGTAGCCTAGTCATTATGGAAGGTAGTCTGTTGTTGAGATTTTTGTTACTCCAATGGATTGTAGCCCTGTCATTATGGAAGGTAGTCTCTTGTTGAGATTTTGTTTATTCCAATGGATGGTATCCTTGTCATTATGAAAGATAGTCCGTTGTCGATATCTTTGTTACTCCAATGGATGGTAGCCTAGTCATTATGGAAGGTAGTCTGTTGTCGAGATTTTTGTTATTCCAATGAATGGTAGCCTTGTCATTATGGAAGGTAGTCAGTTGTCGTGATTTTTATTTCTCCAACGGATGGTAGCCTTGTCATTATGGAGGGTAGTATGTTGTCGATATCTTTGTTACTCCAATGGATGGTAGCCCTGTCATTATGGAAGGTATTCTGTTGTCGAGATTTTTGTTACTCTAAAGGATGGTAGCCTTGTTATTATGGAAGGTAGTGTGGTGTTGATATTTTTTTTATTCCAATGGATGGTAGCCTTGTATTTATGGAAGGTAGTCTGATGGCGTGATTCTTGTTACTCCAATGGATGGTAGCCTTGCCATTATGGAAGGTAGTCTATTGTCGAGATTTTTGTTACTACAATGGATGGTAGCCTTGTCACTATGGAAGGTAGTTTGTTGTCGAGATTTTTGTTACTCTAAGGGATGGTAGCCTTGTCATTCTGGAAGGTAGTGTGTAGTCGATATTTTTGTTATTCCAATGGATGGTAGCCTTGCCATTATTGAAGGTAGTCTATTGTCGAGATTTTTGTTACTACAATGGATGGTAGCCTTGTCATTATGGAAGGTACTCTATTTTCGAGATTTTTGTTACTACAATGGATTGTAGCCTTGTCATTATGGAAGGTAGTTTGTTGTCGATGTCATTGTTACTCCAATGGTTGGTAGCCTAGTCATTATGGAAGGTAGTCTGTTGTTGAGATTTTTGTTACTCCAATAGATGGTAGCCTTGTCATTATGGAAGGTAGTCTGTTGTGGAGATTTTTTATACTCCAATGGATTGTATCCTTGTCATTATGGAAGGTAGTCTATTGTGGATATTTTTGTTACTCCAATGATGGTACCCTTGTTATTATGGAAGGTAGTCTGCTATCGAAATTTTTTGTTACTCCAATGGATGGTGGCCTTGTCATTATGGAAGGTAGTCTGTTGTCTAGATTTCTGTTACTCCAATGGATAGTAGCCTTGTCATTATGGAAGGTATTCTGTTGTCGGTATTTTTGTTACTCCAATGGATGGTAGCCTTGTCATTATGGAATGTAGTATGTTGTCCAGATTTTTGTTACAACAATGGATGGTATCCTTGTCATTATGGAAGGCAGTCTCTTGTTGAGATTTTTGTTCTACAATGGATGGTAGCCTTGTCATTATGGAAGGTAGTCTTTCGTTGTGATTTCTGTTACTCCAATGGATGGTAGCCTTGTAATTATGGAAGGTAGTCTATTGTCGTGATTTTTGTTACTCCAATGGATGGTAGCCTTGCCATTATGGAAGGTAGTGTATTGTCGAGATTTTTGTAACTCCATTGGATGGTAGCCTTGTCATTATGGAAGGTAGTGTGTTGTCGATATTTTTGTTATTCCAATGGATGGTAGCCTTGTCATTATGGAAGGTAGTCAGTTGTCGTGATTTTTATTACTCCAACGGATGGTAGCCTTGTCACTATGGAGGGTAGTATGTTGTCGATATCTTTGTTACTCCAATGGATGGTAGCCCTGTCATTATGGAAGGTATTTTATTGTCGAGATTTTTGTTACTCTAAGGGATGGTAGCCTTGTCATTATGGAATGTAGTGTGTTGTCGATATTTTTGTTATTCTAATGGATGGTAGCCTTGTCATTATGGAAGGTAGTCTGTTGTCGAGATTTTTGTTACTCCAATAGATGTTAGCCTTGTCATTATGGAAGGTAGTCTATTGTCAATATTTTTGTTACTACATTGGATGGTAGCCTTGTCATTATGGAAGTTGTCTGTTGACAAGATTTTTGTTACAACAATGGATTGTAGCCTTGTCGTTATGGAAGGTAGTCTGTTGTCGATGTCTTTGTTACTCCAATGGATGGTAACCTAGTCATTATGGAAGGTAGTCTGTTGTCGAGATTTTTGTTACTCTAAGGGATGGTAGCCTTGTCATTTTGGAAGGTAGTGTGTTGTTGATATTTTTGTTATTCCAATGGATGGTAGCCTTGTATTTATGGAAGGTAGTTTGTTGTCGAGATTTTTGTTACTCCAATGGATGGTGGCTTGTCATTATGGAAGGTAGTCTATTGTCGGGATTTTTGTTACTCCAATGGATGGTAGCCTTGTCGTTATGGAAGGTAGTTTGTTGTCCAGATTTTTGTTACAATAATGGATGGTAGCCTTGTCATTATGGAAGGTGGTCTGTTGTCGAGATTTTTCTTACTGCAATGGATGGTAGCCTTGTCATTATGGAAGGTAGTATGTCGTTGTGATTTCTGTTACTCCAATGGATGGTAGCCTTGTCATTAAGGATGGTAGTCTGTTGTTCATATTTTTGTTACTCCAAAGGATGGTAGACTTTTCATTATGGAAGGTAGTCTATTGTCGATATTTTTGTTACTCCATTGGATGGTAACCTTGTCATTATGGAAGGTAGTGTGTTATAGATATTTTTGTTATTCCAATGGATGGTAGCCTTATCATTATGCAAGGTAGTCAGTTGTCAGGATTTTTATTACTCCAATGGATGGTAGCCTTGTCATTATGGAAGGCAGTATGTTGACGATATCTTTGTTACTCCAATGGATGGTATCCTTGTCCTTATTGAAGGTAGTCTGTTGTCACGATTTTAGTTACTCTAAGGGATGGTAGCCTTGTCATTATGGAAGGTAGTCTTTTATCGATATCATTGTTACTCCAATGGATGGTAGCCTAGTCATTATGGAAGGTAGTGTGTTGTTGATATCATTGTTACTCCAATGGATGGTAGCCTAGTCATTATGGAAGGTAGTCTGATGTCGAGATTTTTGTTACGCCAATGAATGCTAGCCTTGTCATTATGGAAGGTAGTGTGTTGTCGATATTTTTGTTATTCTAATGGATGGTAGCCTTGTCATTATGGAAGGTAGGCTGTTGTCCAGATTTTTGTTACAAAAATGGATGGTAGCCTTGTCATTATGAAAGGTAGTCTATTGTCGAGATTTTTGTTACTGAAATGGATGGTAGCCTCGTCATTATGAAAGGTAGTGTGTTGTCGATATTTTTGTTATTCCAATGGATGGTAGCCTTGTCGTTATGGAAGGTAGTCTATTGTCGAGATATTTGTTACTCCAATGGATGGTGGCCTTATCATTATGGAAGGTAGTTTGTTATCGGGATTTTTGTTACTCCAATGGATGGTAGCCTTGTCATTATGGAAGGTAGTCAGTTGTCCAGATTTTTGTTACTCCAATGGATGATAGCCTTGCCATTATGGAAGGTAGTCTATTGTCGAGATTTTTGTTACTCCATTGGATGGTAGCCATGTCATTATGAAATGTAGTGTGTTGTCAATATTTTTGTTATTCCAATGGATGGTAGCCTTGTCATTATGGAAGGTAGTCAGTTGTCGTGATTTTTATTACTCCAACGGATGGTAGCCTTATCACTATGGAGGGTAGTATGTTGTCGATATCTTTGTTACTCCAATGGATGGTAGCCCTGTCATTATGGATGGTATTTTGTTGTTGAGATTTTTGTTACTCTAAGGGATGGTAGCCTTGTCATTATGGAATGTAGTGTGTTGTCGTGATTTTTGTTACTCCAATGGATGGTAGCCTTGCCATTATGGAAGGTAGTCTATTGTCGAGATTTTTGTTACTCCATTGGATTGTAGCCATGTCATTATGAAATGTAGTGTGTTGTCAATATTTTTGTTATTCCAATGGATGGTAGCTTTGTCATTATGGAAGGTAGTCTTTCATTGTGATTTCTGTTACTCCAATGGATGGTAGCCTTGTAATGATGGAAGGTAGTCAGTTGTCGTGATTTTTGTTACTCCAATGGATGGTAGCCTTGCCATTATGGAAGGAAGTCTATTGTCGAGATTTTTGTTACTTCATTGGATGGTAGCCATGTCATTATGAAATGTAGTGTGTTGTCAATATTTTTGTTATTCCAATGGATGGTAGCCTTGTCATTATGGAAGGTAGTCAGTTGTCGTAATTTTTATTACTCCAACGGATGGTAGCCTTGTCACTATGGAGGGTAGTATGTTGTCGATATCTTTGTTACTCCAATTGATGGTAGCCCTGTCATTATGGAAGGTAGTCTGTTGTCGAGATTTTTGTTACTCCAATGGATGGTAGCCTTGTCATTATGGAAGGTAGTCTATTGTCGATATTTTTGTTACTACATTGGATGGTAGCCTTGTCATTATGGAAGGTTGTCTGTTGACAAGATTTTTGTTACTACAATGGATTGTAGCCTTGTCGTTATGGAAGGTAGTCTATTGTCGAGCTATTTGTTACTCCAATGGATGGTGGCCTTATCATTATGGAAGGTAGTTTGTTGTCGGGATTTTTGTTACTGCAATGGATGGTAGCCTTGTCATTATGGAAGGTAGTTTGTTGTCCAGATTTTTGTTACAACAATGGATGGTAGCCTTGTCATTATGGAAGGTGGTCTGTTGTCGAGATTTTTGTTACTGCAATCGATGGTAGCCTTGTCATTGTGGAAGGTAGTCTTTCATTGTGATCTCTTTACTCCAATGGATGGTAGCCTTGTAATGATGGAAGGTAGTCAGTTGTCGTGATTTTTGTTACTCCAATGGATGGTACCCTTACCATTATGGAAGGTAGTCTATTGTCGAGATTTTTGTTACTCCATTGGATGGTAGCCATGTCATTATGAAATGTAGTGTGTTGTCAATATTTTTGTTATTCCAATGGATGGTAGCCTTGTCATTATGGAAGGTAGTCAGTTGTCGTGATTTTTATTACTCCAACGGATGGTAGCCTTGTCACTATAGAGGGTAGTATGTTGTCGATATCTTTGTTACTCCAATGGATGGTAGCCCTGTCATTATTGAAGGTATTTTGTTGTCGAGATTTTTGTTACTCTAAGGGATGGTAGCCTTGTCATTATGGAATGTAGTGTGTTGTCGATATTTTTGTTATTCTAATGGATGGTAGCCTTGACATTATGGAAGGTAGCTTGTTGTCGAGATTTTTGTTACTACAATGGATTGTAGCCTTGTCGTTATGGAAGGTAGTCTATTGTCAATGTCTATGTTACTCCAATGGATGGTAACCTAGTCATTATGGAAGGTAGTCTGTTGTCGAGATTTTTGTTACTCTAAGGGATAGTAGCCTTGTCATTTTGGAAGGTAGTGTGTTGTCGATATTTTTGTTATTCCAAGGGATGGTAGCCTTGTCTTTATGGAAGGTAGTTTGTTGTCGAGATTTTTGTTACTCAAATGGATGGTGGCCTTGTCATTATGGAAGGTAGTCTGTTGTCGGGATTTTTGTTACTCCAATGGATGGTAGCCTTGTCATTATGAAAGGTAGTCTGTTGTCCAGATTTTTGTTACAACAATGGATGGTAGCCTTGTCATTATGGAAGGTGGTCTGTTGTCGATATTTTTGTTACTGCAATGTATGGTAGCTTTGTCATTATGGAAGGTAGTATGTCATTGTGATTTCTGTTACTCCAATGGATGGTAGCCTTGTCATTAAGGATGGTAGTCTGTTGTTCATATTTTTGTTACTCCAATGGATGGTAGACTTTTCATTATGAAAGGTAATTTATTGTCGAGATTTTTGTTACTCCATTGGATGGTAACCTTGTCATTATGGAAGGTAGTGTGTTGTAGATATTTTTGTTATTCCAATGGATGGTAGCCTTGTCATTATGAAAGGTAGTCAGTTGTCATGATTTTTATTACTCCAATGGATGGTAGCCTTGTCACTATGGAAGGTAGTATGTTGACGATATCTTTGTTAATCCAATGGATGGTATCCTTGTCCTTATTAAAGGTAGTATGTTGTCATGATTTTTGTTACTCTAAGGGATGGTAGGCTTGTCATTATGGAAGGTATTGTGTTGTTGATAGTTTTGTTACTCCAATGGATGGTAGCCTTGTCATTAAGGAAGGTAGTCTGTTGTCGAGATTTTTGTTACTATAATGGATTATAGCCTTGTTGTAATGGAAGGTAGTCTGTTATTGATATCATTGTTACTACAATGGATGGTAGCCTAGTCATTATGGAAGGTAGTTTATTGTCGAGATTTTTTTTAATCCAATTGATGGTAGCCTTGTCATTATGGAAGGTAGTGTGTTGTTGATATCATTGTTACTCCAATGGATGGTAGCCTAGTCATTAGTGAAGGTAGTCTGATGTCGAGATTTTTGTTAGTCCAATGAATGCTAGCCTTGTCATTATGGAAGGTAGTGTGTTGTCGATATTTTTGTTATTCTAATGGATGGTAGCCTTGTCATTATGGAAGGTAGGTTTTTGTCCACATTTTTGTTACAAAAATGGATGGTAGCCTTGTCATTATGAAAGGTAGTCTGTTGTCGAGATTTTTGTTACTGAAATGGATGGTAGCCTTATCATTATGAAAGGTAGTGTGTTGTCGATATTTTTGTTATTCCAATGGATGGTAGCCTTGTCATTATGGAAGGTAGTCTGTTGTCGAGATATTTGTTACTCCAATGAATGGTGGCCTTGTCATTATGGAAGGTAGTCTATTGTCGGGATTTTTGTTACTCCAATGGATGGTAGCCTTGTCATTATGGAAAGTAGTCTGTTGTCCAGATTTTTGTTACAACAATGGATGGTAGCCTTGTCATTATGGAAGGTGGTCTGTTGTCGACATTTTTGTTACTGCAATGGATGGTAGCCTTGTCATTATGGAAGGTAGTCTTTCATTGTGATTTCTGTTACTCCAATGGATGGTAGCCTTGTAATGATGGAAGGTAGTCAGTTGTCGTGATTTTTGTTACTCCAATGGATTGTAGCCTTTCCATTATGGAAGGTAGTCTATTGTCGAGATTTTTGTTACTCCATTGGATGGTAGCCATGTCATTATGAAATGTAGTGTGTTGTCAATATTTTTGTTATTCCAATGGATGGTAGCCTTGTCATTATGGAAGGTAGTCAGTTGTCGTGATTTTTATTACTCCAACGGATGGTAGCCTTGTCACTATGGAGGGTAGTATGTTGTCGATATCTTTGTTACTCCAATGGATGGTAGCCCTGTCATTATGGAAGGTATTTTGTTGTCGAGATTTTTGTTACTCTAAGGGATGGTAGCCTTGTCATTATGGAATGTAGTGTGTTATCGATATTTTTGTTATTCTAATGGATGGTAGCCTCGTCATTATGGAAGGTAGCCTGTTGTCGAGATTTTTGTTACTCCAATGGATGGTAGCCTTGTCATTATGGAAGGTAGTCTATTGTCGATATTTTTGTTACTACATTGGATGGTAGCCTTGTCATTATGGAAGGTTGTCTGTTGACAAGATTTTTGTTACTACAATGGATTGTAGCCTTGTCGTTATGGAAGGTAGTCTGTTGTCGATGTCTTTGTTACTCCAATGGATTGTAACCTAGTCGTTATGGAAGGTAGTCTGTTGTCGAGATTTTTGTTACTCTAAGGGATGGTAGCCTTGTCATTTTGGAAGGTAGTGTGCTGTCGATATTTTTGTTATTCCAATGGATGGTAGCCTTGTCTTTATGGAAGGTAGTTTGTTGTCGAGATTTTTGTTACTCCAATGGATGGTGGCCTTGTCATTTATGGAAGGTAGTCTGTTGTCGGGATTTTTGTTACTCCAATGGATGGTAGCCTTGTAATTATGGAAGGTAGTCTGTTGTCCAGATTTTTGTTACAACAATGGATGGTAGCCTTGTCATTATGGAAGGTGGTCTGTTGTCGTGATTTTTGTTACTGCAATGGATGGTAGCCTTGTCATTATGGAAGGTAGTCTTTCATTGTGATTTATGTTACTCCAATGGATGGTAGCCTTGTAATGATGGAAGGTAGTCAGTTGTCGTGATTTTTGTTACTCCAATGGATGGTAGCCTTGCCATTATGGAAGGTAGTCTATTGTAGAGATTTTTGTTACTCCATTGGATGGTAGCCATGTCATTATGAAATGTAGTGTGTTGTCAATATTTTTGTTATTCTAATGGATGGTAGCCTTGTCATTATGGAAGGTAGTCAATTGTCATGATTTTTATTACTCCAACGGATGGTAGCCTTGTCACTATGGAGGGTAGTATGTTGTCGATATCTTTGTTACTCCAATGGATGGTAGCCCTGTCATTATGGATGGTATTTTGTTGTCGATATTTTTAGTACTCTAAGGGATGGTAGCCTTGTCATTATGGAATGTAGTGTGTTGTCGATATTTTTGTTATTCTAATGGATGGTAGCCTCGTCATTATGGAAGGTAGTCTGTTGTCGAGATTTTTGTTACTCCAATGGATGGTAGCCTTGTCATTATGGAAGGTAGTCTATTGTCGATATTTTTGTTACTACATTGGATGGTAGCCTTGTCATTATGGAAGGTTGTTTGTTGACAAGATTTTTGTTACTACAATGGATTGTAGCCTTGTCGTTATGGAAGGTAGTCTGTTGTCGATGTCTTTGTTACTCCAATGGATTGTAACCTAGTCGTTATGGAAGGTAGTCTGTTGTCGAGATTTTTGTTACTCTAAGGGATGGTAGCCTTGTCATTTTGGAAGGTAGTGTGTTGTCTATATTTTTGTTATTCCAATGGATGTTAGCCTTGTCTTTATGGAAGGTAGTTTGTTGTCGAGATTTTTGTTACTCCAATGGATGGTGGCCTTGTCATTTATGGAAGGTAGTCTGTTGTCGGGATTTTTGTTACTCCAATGGATGGTAGCCTTGTCATTATGGAAGGTAGTCTGTTGTCCAAATTTTTGTTACATCAATAGATGGTAGCCTTGTCATTATGGAAGGTGGTCTGTTGTCGAGATTTTTGTTACTGCAATGGATGGTAGCCTTGTCATTATGGAAGGTAGTATGTCGTTGTGATTTCTGTTACTCCAATGGATGGTAGCCTTGTCATTAAGGATGGTAGTCTGTTGTTCATATTTTTGTTACTCCAATGGATGGTAGACTTTTCATTATGGAAGGTAATTTATTGTCGATATTTTTGTTACTCCATTGGATGGTAACCTTGTCATTATGGAAGGTAGTGTGTTGTAGATATTTTTGTTATTCCAATGGATGGTAGCCTTGTCATTATGGAAGGTAGTGAGTTGTCATGATTTTTATTACTCCAATGGATGGTAGCCTTGTCACTATGGAAGGTAGTATGTTGACGATATCTTTGTTACTCCAATGGATGGTAGCCTTGTCCTTATTGAAGGTAGTCTGTTGTCGCGATTTTTGTTACTCTAAGGGATGGTAGCCTTGTCATTATGGAAGGTAGTGTGTTGTCGATAGTTTTGTTACTCCAATGGATGGTAGCCTTGTCATTAAGGAAGGTATTTTGTTGTCGATATTTTTGTTACTATAATGGATTGTAGCCTTGTCGTAATGGAAGGTAGTCTGTTATCGATATCATTGTTACTCCAATGGATGGTAGCCTTGTCATTATGGAAGGTAGTGTGTTGTTGATATCATTGTTACTCCAATGGATGGTAGCCTAGTCATTATGGAAGGTAGTCTGTTGTCGAGATTTTTGTTACTCTAATGGATGCTATCCTTGTCATTATGGAAGGTAGTGTGTTGTCGATATTTTTGTTGTTCTAATGGATGGTAGCCTTGTCCAGATTTTTGTTACAAAAATGGATGGTAGCATTGTCATTATTAAAGGTAGTCTGTTGTCGAGATTTTTTTTACTGAAATGGATGGTAGCCTTGTCATTATGAAAGGTAGTGTGTTGTCGATATTTTTGTTATTCCAATGGATGGTAGCCTTGTCGTTATGGAAGGTAGTCTGTTGTCGAGATTTTTGTTACTCCAATGGATGGTGGCCTTGTCATTATGGAAGGTAGTCTGTTGTCGGGATTTTTGTTACTCCAATGGATGGTAGCCTTGTCATTATGGAAGGTAGTCTGTTGTCGGGATTTTTGTTACTGCAATGGATGGTAGCCTTGTCATTATGGAAGGTAGTATCTCGTTTTGATTTCTGTTACTCCAATGGATGGTATCCTTGTCATTAAGGACGGTAGTCTGTTGTTCATATTTTTGTTACTCCAATGGACAGTAGACTTCTCATTATGGAAGGAAATCTATTGTCGAGATTTTTGTTACTCCATTGGATGGTAGCCTTGTCATTAAGGAAGGTATTGTGTTGTAGATATTTTTGTCATTCCAATGGATGGTAGCCTTGTAATTATGGAAGGTAGTCAGTTGTCATGATTTTTGTTACTCCAATGGATGGTAGCCTTGTCATTATGGAAGGTAGTCTATTGTTGCGATTTTTGTTACTCTAAGGGATGGTAGCCTTTTCATTATGGAAGGTAGTGTGTTGTCGATAGTTTTGTTACTCCAATGGATGGTAGCCTTGTCATTATGGAAGGTAGTCTATTGTCGAGATTTTTGTTACTATAATGGATTGTAGCCTTGTCGTTATGGAAGGTAGTATGTTGTCGATGTCATTGTTACTCCAATGGATGGTAGCCTAGTCATTATGAAAGGCAGTCTGTTGTCGATATTTTTGTTACTCCAATGGATGGTAGCCTTGTCATTATAGAAGGTAGTCTGTTGTCGAGATGTTTTATACTCCAATGGATTGTAGCCTTGTCATTATGAAAGGTAGTCTCTAGTGGATATTTTTGTTACTCCAATGATGGTACCCTTGTCATTATGGAAGGTAGTCTACTGTCGAGATTTTTGTTACTCCAATGGATGGTAGCCTTGTCATTATGGAAGGTAGTATGTTGTCTAGATTTCTGTTACTCCAATGGATGGTAGCCTTATCATTATGGAAGGTAGTCTGTTGTTTAGATTTTTGTTACAACAATGGATGGTAGCCTTGTCATTATGGAAGGTAATTTGTTGTCGAGATTTTTGTTACTACAATGGATTGTAGCCTTGTCGTTATGGAAGGTAGTCTGTTATCGATGTCATTGTTACTCCAATGGATGGTATCCTAGTCATTATGGAAGGCAGTCTGTTGTCGATATTTTTGTTACTCCAATGGATGGTAGCCTTTTCATTATGGAAGGTAGTCTGTTGTCGAGATTTTTTATACTCCAATGGATTGTAGCCTTGTCATTATGGAAGGTAGTCTCTAGTGGATATTTTTGTTACTCCAATGATGGTGGCCTTTTCATTATGTAAGGTAGTCTGCTGTCGAGATTTTTGTTACTCCAATGGCTGATAGCCTTGTCATTATGGAAGGTAGTCTGTTGTCTAGATTTCTATTACTCCAATGGATAGTGGCCTTGTCATTATGGAAGATAGTCTGTGGTCGAGATTTTTGTTACTTCAATGGATGGTAGCCTTGTCATTATGGAAGGTAGTCTGTTGTCCAGATTTTTGTTACAACAATGGATGGTAGCCTTGTCATTATGGAAGGTAGTCTGTTGTCGAGATTTTTGTTACTACAATGGATTATAGCCTTGTCGTTATGGAAGGTAGTCTGTTGCCGATGTCATTCTTACTCCAATGGATGGTTGCCTAGTCATTATGGAAGGCAGTATGTTGTCAATATCTTTTTTACTCCAATGGATGGTAGCCTTGTCATTATGGAAGGTAGTTTGTTGTCGAGATTTTTGTTATTCCAATGGATGGTAGCTTTTTCATTATGGAAGGTAGTCACTTGTCGTGATTTTTTTTACTCCAATGGATGGTAGCCTTGTCATTATGGAAGGTAGTCTTTTGTCGAGATTTTTGTCACTCCAATGGATGGTAGCCTTGTCATTATGGAAGGTAGTGTGTTGTCGAGATTTTTTGTACTCCATTGGATGGTAGCCTTGTCATTATGTCAGGTAGTCTGTTGTCGAGACTTTTCTTACTCCATTGGATGGTAGCCTTGTCATTATGGAAGGTATTGTGTTATCGATATTTTTGTTATTCCAATGGATGGTAGCCTTGCCATTATGGAAGGTAGTCAGTTGTCGTGATTTTTATTACTCCAACGGATGGTAACCTTATCATTATTAAGGGTAGTATGTTGTCGATATCTTTATTACTCCAATGGATGATAGCCTGGTCATTATGGAAGGTAGTCTCTTGCGATATTTTTGTTACTCTAAGGGATCGTAGCCTTGTCATTATGGAAGGTAGTGTGTTGTCGATATTTTTGTTATTCCAATGGATGGTAGCCTTGTCATTATGGAAGGTAGTTTGTTGTCGGCATTTTTGTTACTCCAATGGATTAGAGCCTTGCCATTATCGAAGGTAGTCTATTGTCGAGATTTTTCTTACTCCATTGGATGGTAGCCTTGTCATTATGGAAGGTAGTATGTTTTCGATATCTTTGTTACTCCAATGGATGATGACCTTGTCATTATGGAAGGTAGTCTGTTGTTGAGATTTTTGGAACTCCAATGAATGGTGACCTTGTCATTATTGAAGGTAGTCTATTGTCGAGATTTTTGTTATTCTAAGGGATGGTAGCCTTGTCATTATGAAAGGAAGTGTGTTGTCGATATTTTTGTTATTACAATGGATGGTAGCCTTGTCATTATAGAAGGTAGTCTGTTGTCCTGATTTTTGTTACAACAATGGATGGTAGCCTTGTCATTATGGAAGGTAGTCTGTTGTCGATATTTTTTTACTCCAATGGATGGTGGCCTTGTCATTATGGAAGGTAGTCTGTTGTCGATATTTTTATTATTCCAATGGATGGTAGCGTTGTCATTTTGAGAGGTAGTCTATTGTCGAGATTTTTGTTACTATAATATATTGTAGCCTTGTCATTATGGAAGGTAGTCTTTTTTCGAGAATTTTGTTACTCCAATGGATTGTAGCCTTGTCATTATGGAAGGTAGTCTCTTGTGGATATTTTTGTTACTCCAATGATGGTATCCTTGTCATTATGGAAGGTAGTCTGTTGTCAGGATTTTTGTTACTCGAATGGCTGGTAGCCTTGTCATTTTGGAAGGTAGTCTGTTGTCCAGATTTTTTTTACAACAATGGATGGTAGCCTTGTCATTATGGAAGGTAGTTTGTTGTCGAAATTTTTGTTACTCCAACGGATCGTAGCCTTGTCATTAAGGATGGTAGTCTGTTGTTCAGATTTTTGTTACTGCAATGGATGGTAGACTTGTCATAATCGAAGGTAGTCTATTGTCGAGATTTTTGTTACTCCATTGGATGGTAGCCTTGTCATTATGGAAGGTAGTGTGTTGTCAATATTTTTGTTATTCTAATGGATGGCAGCCCTGTCATTACGGAAGGTAGTCTGTTTTCGTGATTTTTGTTACTCCAATAGATGGTAGCCTTGTCATTATGGAAGGTAGTATGTTGTCGATATCTTTGTTACTCCAATGGATGGTAGCCTTGTCATTATGGAAGGTAGTTTGTTGTCAAGATTTTTGTTACTCTAAGGGATGGTAGCCTTGTCATTATGGAAGGTAGTGTGTTGTCGATATTTTTGTTATTCCAATGGATGGTAGCCTTGTCATTATGGAAGGTAGTGTGTTGTCGATATTTTTGTTATTCCAATGGATGGTAGCCTTGTCATTATGGAAGGTAGTATGTTGTCGAGATTATTGTTATTCCAATGGATGATAGCCTTGTCATTATGGAAGCTAGTCTATTGTCGAGATTTTTGATACTTCAATGGATGGTAGCCTTGTCATTATGGAAGGTAGTCTATTGTCGATATTTTTGTTATTCCAATGGATGGTAGCCTTGTCATTATGGAAGGTAGTCTGTTGTCGTGATTTTTGTTACTCCAATGGATTGTAGCCTTGTCGTTATGGAAGGTAGTATATTATCGATATCTTTGTTAATCCAATGTAAGATAGCCTTGTCATTATGAAAGGTAGTGTGTTGTCGATATTTTTGTTATTCCAATGGATGGTAGCCTTGTCATTATGGAAGGTAGTCTGTCGTTGAGATTTTTTATACTCCAATGGATGGTAGCATTGTCATAATGGAAGGTAGTCTTTTGTCGGGATTTTTGTTACTCCAATGGATTGTAGCCTTATCATTATGGAAGGTAGTGTGCTGTCGAGATTTTTGGTACTCCAATGATGGTACACTTGTCATTATAGAAGGTAGTCTGCTGTCAAGATTTTTGTTATTCCAATGGATGGTAGCCTTATCATTATGGAAGGTAGTATGTTGTCGAGATTTCTGTTACTCCAATGGAAGGTAGCCTTGTCATTATGGAAGGTAGGTTGTTGTCCAGATTTTTAGTACAAAAATGGATGGTACCCTTGTCATTATTGAAGGTAGTCTCTTGACGAGATTTTTGTTACTGCAATGGATGGTAGCCTTGTCATTGTTGAAGGTAGTCTGTCGTTGTGACTTTTATTACTCCAATGGATGGTAGCATTATCATTAAGGACGGTAGTCTATTGTTTAGATTTTTATTACTGGAATGGATGGTAGACTTGTCATTATCGAAGGTAGTCTATTGTCGAGATTTTTGTTACTGCATTGGATGGTAGCCTTGTCATTATGGAAGGTAGTCTGTTGTCAAGATTTTTGTTATTCCAATGGATGGTAGCCTTGTCATTATGGAAGGTAGTGTGTTGTCGATATTTTTGTTATTCCAATGGATGGTAGCCTTGTCATTATGGAAGGTAGTATGTTGTCGATATCTTTGTTACCCCAATGGATGGTAGCCTTGTCTTTATGGAAGGAACTCTCTTGTCGAGATTTTTGTTACTCCAATGGATGGTGACCTTGTCATTATGGAAGGTAGTGTGTTGTCGAGATTATTGTTATTCCAATGGATGATAGCCTTGTCATTATGGAAGCTAGTCTGTTGTCGAGATTTTTGATACTTCAATGGATGGTAGCCTAGTCATTATGGAAGGTAGTCTATTGTCAATATTTTTGTTATTCTATTGGATGGTAGCCTTGTCATTATGGAAGGTAGTCAGTTGTCGTGATTTTTGTTACTCCAATGTATTTTAGCCTTGTCGTTATGCAAGGTAGTCTGTTGTTGATATCTTTGTTAATCCAATGTACAGTAGCCTTGTAATTATGAAAGGTAATGTGTTGTCGATATTTTTGTTATTCCAATGGATGGTAGCCTTGTCATTATGGAAGGTAGTCTGTCATCGAGATTTTTTATACTCCAATGGATGGTAGAGTTTTCATAATGGAAGGTAGTCTTTTGTCGGGATTTTTGTTACTGCAATGGATGGTAGCCTTGTCATTATGGAAGGTAGTGTGTTGTCAATATTCTTGTTATTCCAATGGATGGTAGCCTTGTCAGTATGGAAGGTAGTCTGTTGTCGTGATTTTTGTAACTCCAATAGATGGTAGCCTTTTCATTAAGGAAGGTAGTATGTTGTCGATATCTTTATTACTCCAATGGATGGTGACCTTGTCATTATGGAAGGTAGTCTGTTGTCGAGATTTTTGTTACTCTAAGGGATGGTAGCCTTGTCATTATGGAAGGTAGTGTGTTTTCGAGATTTTTATTCCTACAATGGATGGTAGCCTTGTCATTATGGAAGGTAGTCTGTTGTCGAGATTTTTGTTACTACAATGGATGGTAGCCTTGTCATTAAGGAAGGTAGTCTGCTGTCGTGATTTTTGTTACTACAATGGATGGTAGCCTTGTCACCGTGGAAGGTAGTATGTTGTCGATATCTTTGTAACTCCAATGGATGGTAGCCTTGTCATTATGGAAGCTAGTCTATTGTCGAGATTTTTGTTACACTAAGGGATGGTAGCCTTGTTATTATGGAAGGTAGTGTCTTGTCGATATATTTGTTATTCCAAAGGATGGTAGCCTTGTCATTATGGAAGCTAGTCTGTTGTCGAGATTTTTGTTACTCCAATGGATGGTAACCTAGTCAATATGGAAGGTAGTTGTCGAGATTTTTGTTACTCCGATGGATGGTAGCCTTGTCATTATTGAAGGTAGTGTGTTGTCGAGATATTTTATACTCCAATGCATTGTAGCCTTGTCATTATGGAAGGTAGTCTCTTGCGGATATTTTTGTTACTCCAATGATAGTACCCTTGTCATTATAGAAGGTGGTCTGATGTCGATATTTTTGTTACTCCAATGGATGTTAGCCTTGTCATTATGGAAGGTAGTTTGTTGTCGCGATTTCTGTTACTCCAATGGATGATAGCCTTGTCATTATGGAAGGTAGGTTATTGTCGGGATTTTTAGTACTCCAATGGATGGTAGCCTTGTCATTATGGAAGGTAATCTGTTGTTGATATCTTTGTTACTCCAATGGATGGTGACCTTGTCAATATGGAAGGTAGTCTATTGTCGAGATTTTTGTTACTCTAATGGATAGTAGCCTTGTCATTTTGGAATGTAGTGTGTTGTCGATATTTTTGTTATTCCAATGGATGGTAGCCTTGTCATAAAGGAAGGTAGGCTGTTGTCGAGATTTTTGTTACTCTAATGGACGGTAGCCTTGTCATTATGGAAGGTAGTCAGTTGTCGGGATTTTTGTTTCTACAATGGATGGTAGCCTTGTCATTAAGGAAGGTAGTCTGTTGTCATTATGGAAGGTAGCCTTGTCATTATGGAAGGTAGTCTGTTGTCGAGATTTTTGTTACTGCAATGGATGGTAGCCTTTTCATTATGGAAGGTAATATGTTATCGATATCTTTGTTACTCCAATAGATGGTGACCTTGTCATTATGGAAGGTAGTTTGTTGGCGAGATTTTTGTTACTCTGAGGGATGGTAGCCTTGTCATTTTTGAAGGTAGTGTGTTTTCGATATTTTTGTTATTCAAATTGGATGGTAGCCTTGTCTATATGGAAGGTAGTGTGTTGTCAATATTTTTCTTATTCCAATGGATGGAAGCCTTGTCGGTAAGGAAGGTAGTCTGTTGTCGTGATCTTTGTTACTCCAATGGATGGTAGCCTTGTCATTATGGAAGGTAGTTTGTTGTCGTGATTTTTGTTACTCCAATGAATGGTGACCTTGTCATTATGGAAGGTAGTCAATTGTCAAGATTTTTGTTACTCTAAGGGATGGTAGCCTTGTCATTATGGAAGGTAGTGTGTTGTCGATATTTTTGTTATTTCAATGGATGATAGCCTTGTCTTTATGGAAGGTCGTATGTTGTCGAGATTTTTGTTACTACAATGGATGGTAGCCTTGTCATTATGGAAGGTACTCTCTTGTCGAGATTTTTGTTACTCCAATGGATGGTGACCTTGTCATTATGGAAGGTAGTGTGTTGGTGAGATTATTGTTATTCCAATGGATGATAGCCTTGTCATTATGGAAGCTAGTCTGTTGTCGAGATTTTTGTTAATCGAATGGATGGTAGCCTTGTCATTATTGAAGGTAGTCTATTGTCGATATTTTTGTTATTCTAATGGATGGTAGCCTTGTCATTATGGAAGGTAGTTTGTTGTCGTGATTTTGTTTACTCCAATGGATTGTAGCCTTGTCGTTATGGAAGGTAGTCTATTGTTGATATCTTTGTTAATCCAATGGACGGTAGCCTTGTCATTATTTAAGGTAGTGTGTTGTCGATATTTTTGTTATTCCAATCGATGGTAGCCTTGTCATTATGGAAGGTAATCTGTTGTCGAGATTTTTTATACTCCAATGGATGGTAGCATTGTCATAATGGAAGATAGTCTGCTGTAGAGATTTCTGTTACTCCAATGGAAGGTAGCCTTGTCATTATGGAAGGTAGGCTGTTGTCCAGATGTTTAGTACAAAAATGTATGGTTCCCTTGTCATTATTAAAGGGCGTCTGTTGTCGAGATTTTTGTTACTGCAATAGATGGTAGCCTTGTCATTATTATAGGTAGTCTGTCGTTGTGACTTCTATTACTCCAATGGATGGTAGCCTTGTCATTAAGGACGGTAGTGTATTGTTCAGATTTTTGTTACTGGAATGGATGGTATATTTGTCATTATGGAAGGTTGTGTGTTATCAATGTTTTTGTTATTCCAATGGATGGTAGCCTTGTCATTATGGAAGGTAGTCTCTTGTGGATATTTTTATTACTCCAATGATGGTACCCTTGTCATTATGGAAGGTAGTGTGCTGTCGAGATTTTTGTTACTCCAATAGATGGTAGCCTTGTCATTATGGAAGGTAGTCTGTTGTCGAGATTTCTGTTACTCCAATGGATGGGAGCCTTGTCATTATGGAAGGTAGGTTATTGTCGGTATTTTTGCTACTTCAATGGATGGTAGCCTTGTCATTATGGAAGGTAATCTATTATCGATATTTTTGTTACTCCATTGGATGGTAGGCTTGTCATTATGGAAGGTAGTGTGTTGTCGATATTTTTTTTATTCCAATGGATGGTAGCCTAGTCATTATGGAAGGTATTATGCTGTCGTGATTTTTGTTACTCCAATGGATGGTAGCCTTGTCACTATGGAAGGTAGTATGTTTTCGATATCCTTGTAACTCCAATGGATGGTAGCCTTGTCATAATGGAAGCTAGTCTATTGTCAAGATTTTAGTTACTCTAAGGGATGGTAGCCTTGTTATTATGGAAGGTAGTGTCTTGTTGATATTTTTGTTATTCCAAAGGATGGTAGCCTTGTCATTATGGAAGCTAGTCTGTTGTCGAGATTTTTGTTACTCGAATGGATGGTAACCTAGTCATTATGGAAGGTAGTCTGTTGTCGAGATTTTTGTTACTCCAATGGATGGTAGCCTTGTCATTATGGAAGGTAGTCTGTTGTCGATATTTTTTATATTCCAATGGATTGTAGCCTTGTTATTATGGAAGGTAGTCTCTTGCGGATATTTTTGTTACTCCAATGATGGTACCCTTGTCATTATGGAAGGTAGTCTGCTGTCGATATTTTTGTTACTCCAATGGATGGTAGCCTTGTCATTATGGAAGGTAGTCTGTTGTCGCGATTTTTGTTACTCCAATGGATGATAGCCTTGTCATTATGGAAGGTAGGTTATTGTCTGGATTTTTGTTACTCCAATGGATGGTAGCCTTGTCATTATGGAAGGTAGTCTGTTGTCCAGATTTTTGCTACAACAATAGATGGTAGCCTTGTCATTATGGAAGGTAGTCTGTCTTTGTGATTTTCTGTTACTCCAATGGATGGTAGCCTTCTCATTAAGGACGGTAGTCTGTTGTTCATATTTTTGTTACTACAATGGATGGTAGACTTGTCATTATGGAAGGTAATCTATTGTCGATATTTTTGTTACTCCATTGGATGGTAGCCTTGTCATTATGGAAGGTAGTGTGTTGTCGATATTTTTGTAATTCCAATGGATGGTAGCCTTGTCATTATGGAAGGTAGTATGTTGTCGATATCTTTGTTACTCCAATGGATGGTAGCCTTGTCATTATGGAAGGTAGGTTATTGTCGGGATTTTTGTTACTCTAAGGGATGGTAGCCTTGTTATTATGGAAGGTAGTGTGTTTTCGATATTTTTGTTATTCCAATGGATGATAGCCTTGTCATTATGGAAGCTAGTCTGTTGTCGAGATTTTTGTTACTCTAATGGATGGTAGCGTTGTCATTATGGAAGGTAGTCTATTATCGATATTTTTGATATTCCAATGGATGGTAGCCTTGTCATTATGTAAGGTAGTCTGTTGTCGAGATTTCTGTTATTCCAATGGATGGTAGCCTTGTCATTATGGAAGGTAGGTTATTGTCGGGATTTTTGTTACTCCAATGGATGGTAGCCTTGTCATTATGGAAGGTAGTTTGTTGTCCAGATTTTTGTTACAACAATAGATGGTAGCCTTGTCATTATGGAAGGTAGTCTGTTGTCGATATTTTTGTCACTGCAATGGATGGTAGCCTTATCATTATGGAAGGTAGTCTGTCGTTGTAATTTTATATTACTCCAATGGATGGTAGACTTCTCATTAAGGACGGTAGTCTGTTGTTCATATTTTTGTTAATCCAATGGATGGTAGACTTGTCATTATGGAAGGTAATCTATTATCGAAATTTTTGTTACTCCATTGGATGGTAGGCTTGTCATTATCGAAGGTAGTGTGTTGTCGAAATTTTTGTTATTCCAATGGATGGTAGCCTTGTCATTATGGAAGGTAGTTTGTTGTCGTAATTTTTGTTACTTCAATGGATGGTAGCCTTGTCACTATAGAAGGTAGTATGTTGTCGATATCTTTGTAACTCCAATGGATGGTAGCCTTGTCATTATGGAAGCTAGTCTGTTGTCGAGATTTTTGTTACTCTAATGGAAGGTAGCGTTGTCATTATGGAAGTTAGTGTGTTATCGATATTTTTCTTATTCCAATGGTTGGTAGCCTTGTCATTATGGAAGGTAGTCTGTTGTCGAGATTTCTGTTACTCCAATGGATGGTAACCTAGTCATTATGGAAGGTAGTCTGTTGTCGAGATTTTTGTTACTCCAATGGATGGTAGCCTTGTCATTATGGAAGGTAGTCTGTTGTCGAGATTTTTTATACTCCAATGGATTGTAGCCTTGTCATTATGGAAGGTAGTCTCTTGCGGATATTTTTGTTACTCCAATGATGGTACCCTTGTCATTATGGAAGGTAGTCTACTGTCGAGATTTTTGTTAGTCCAATGGATGGTAGCCTTGTCATTATGGAAGGTAGTCTGTTGTCGCGATTTCTATTACTCCAATGGATGATAGACTTGTCAATATGGAAGGTAGGTTATTGTCAGGATTTTTGTTACTCCAATGGATGGTAGCCTTGTCAGTATGGAAGGTAGTCTGTTGTCCAGATTTTTGTTACAACAATAGATGGTAGCCTTGTCATTAAGGAAGGTAGTCTGTTGTCAAGATTTTTGTCACTGAAATGGATGGCTGCCTTGTAATTATGGAAGGTAGTATGTCGTTGTGATTTTCTGTTACTCCAATGGATGGTAGCCTTGTCATTAAGGACGGTAGTCTATTGTTCATATTTTTGTTACTCCAATGGATGGTAGACTTGTCATTATGGAAGGTAATTTATTGTCTATATTTTTGTTACTCCATTGGATGGTAGCCTTGTCATTATGGAAGGTAGTGTGTTGTCGATATTTTTGTTATTCCAATGGATGGTAGCCTTGTCATTATGGAAGGTAGTCTATTGTCGTGATTTTTGTTACCTCAATGGATTGTAGCCTTGTCGTTATGGAAGGTAGTCTATTATCGATATCTTTGTTAATCCAATGGACGGTATCCTTGTCATTATGGAAGGTAGTCTGTTGTCGAGATTTTTGTTACTCCAATGGATGGTAGCCTTGTCATTATGGAAGGTAGTATGTTGTCGAGATTTTTTATACTCCAATGGTTGTTAGCCTTGTCATGATGGAAGGTAGTCTCTTGTGGATATTTTTGTTACTCAAATGATGGTATCCTTGTCATTATGGAAGGTAGTGTGTTGTCGAGATTTTTGTTACTCCAATGGATGGTAGCCTTGTCATTATGGAAGGTAGTCTGTTGTCGAGATTTCTATTACTCCAATAGATGGTAGCCTTGTCATTATGGAAGGTAGGTTATTGTCGTGATTTTTGGTTACTCCATTGGATGGTAGGCTTGTCATTATGGAAGGTAGTGTGTTGTCGAGATTTTTGTTATTCCAATGGATGGTAGCCTTGTCATTATGGAAGGTAGCGTATTTTCGATATTTTTGTTATTCTAATGGATGATAGCCTTGTCATTATGGAAGCTAGTCTGTTGTCGAGACTTTTGTTACTCTAATGGAAGGTAGCGTTGTCATTATGGAAGTTAGTGTATTATCGATATTTTTCTTATTCCAATGGTTGGTAGCCTTGTCATTATGGAAGGTAGTCTGTTGTCGAGATTTCTGTTACTCCAATGGATGGTAACCTAGTCATTATGGAAGGTAGTCTGTTGTCGAGATTTTTGTTACTCCAATGGATGGTAGCCTTGTCATTTTGGAAGGTAGTCTGTTGTCAAGATTTTTTATACTCCAATGGATTGTAGCCTTGTCATTATGGAAGGTAGTCTCTTGCGGATATTTTTGTTACTCCAATGATGGTACCCTTGTCGTTATGGAAGGTAGTCTGCTGTCGAGATTTTTGTTAGTCCAATGGATGGTAGCCTTGTCATTATGGAAGGTAGTCTGTTGTCGCGATTTCGATTACTCCAATGGATGATAGCCTTGTCAATATGGAAGGTAGGTTATTGTCGGGATTTTTGTTACTCCAATGGATGGTAGCCTTGTCAGTATGGAAGATAGTCTGTTGTCCAGATTTTTGTTACAACAATAGATGGTAGCCTTGTCATTAAGGAAAGTAGTCTGTTGTCGAGATTTTTGTCACTGCAATGGATGGTAGCCTTTTCATTAAGGACGGTAGTGTGTTGTTCATATTTTTGTTACTCCAATGGATGGTAGACTTGTCATTATGGAAGGTAATCTATTGTCGTAATTTTTGTTACTCCATTGGATGGTAGCCTTGTCATTATGGAAGGTATTGTGTTGTCGATATTTTTGTTATTCCAATGGATGGTAGCCTTGTCATTATGGAAGGTAGTCTGTTGTCCAGATTTTTGTTACAACAATAGATGGTAGCCTTGTCATTATGGAAGGTAGTCTGTTGTCGAGATTTTTGTCACTGCAATGGATGGTAGCCTTGTCATTATGGAAGGTAGTTTGTCGTTGTGATTTTATGTTACTCCAATGGATGGTAGCCTTGTAACTATAGAAGGTAGTATGTTGTCGATATCTTTGTAACTCCAATGGATGGTAGCCTTGTCATTATGGAAGCTAGTCTATTGTGGAGATTTTTGTTACTTTATGGGATGGTAGCCTTGTTATTATGGAAGGTAGTGTCTTGTCGATATTTTTGTTATTCCAAAGGATGGTAGCCTTGTCATTATGGAAGCTAGTCTGTTGTCGAGATTTTTATTACTCCAATGGATGGTAGCCTTGTCATTATGGAAGGTAGTCTCTTGCGGATATTTTTGTTACTCCAATGATGGTACCCTTGTCATTATGGAAGGTAGTCTGCTGTCGAGATTTTTGTTAGTCCAATGGATGGTAGCCTTGTCATTATGAAAGGTAGTCTGTTGTCGCGATTTCTATTACTCCAATGGATGATAGCCTTGTCAATATGGAAGGTAGGTTATTGTCGGGATTTTTGTTACTCAAATGGATGGTAGCCTTGTCAGTATGGAAGGTAGTCTGTTGTCCATATTTTTGTTACAACAATAGATGGTAGTCTTGTCATTAAGGAAGGTAGTCTCTATTCAAGATTTTTGTCACTGCAATGGATGGTAGCCTTGTCATTAAGGACGGTAGTGTGTTGTTCATATTTTTGTTACTCCAATGGATGGTAGACTTGTCATTATGGAAGGTAATCTATTGTCGTAATTTTTGTTACTCCATTGGATGGTAGCCTTGTCATTATGGAAGGTATTGTGTTGTCGATATTATTGTTATTCTAATGGATGGTAGCCTTGTCATTATGGAAGCTAGTCTGTTGGCCAGATTTTTGTTACCCCAATGGGTGGTAGCCTTGTCATTATGGAAGGTAGTCTATTGTCGATATTTTTTTTATTCCAATGGATGGTAGCCTTGTCAATATGGAAGGTAGTCTGTTGTCGTTATTTTTGTTACTCCAATGTATTGTAGCCTTGTCGTTATGGAAGGTAGTCTGTTGTCGATATCTTTGTCAATCCAATGGACGGTAGCCTTGTCATTATGGAAGGTAGTCTGTTGTCGAGATTTTTGTTACTCCAATGGATGGTAGCCTTGTCATTATGGAAGGTAGTCTATTGTCGAGATTTTTAATACTCCAATGGATGGTAGCCTTGTCATTATGGAAGGTAGTCTCTTGTGGATATTTTTGTTACTCCAATGGATGGTAGCCTTGTCATTATGGAAGGTAGTTTGTTGTCGAGATTTCTATTACTCCATTGGATGGTAGCCTTGTCATTATGGAAGGTAGGTTATTGTCGGGATTTTTGTTACTCCAATGGATGGTAGCCTTGTCATTATGGAAGGTAGTCTATTGTTCATATTTTTGTTAATCCAATGGATGGTAGATTTGTCATTATGGAAGGTAATCTATTATCGAGATTTTTGTTACTCCATTGGATGGTAGGCTTGCCATTATGGAAGGAAGTTTGTTGTCGATATTTTTGTTATTCCAATGGATGGTAGCCTTGTCATTATGGAAGGTTGTCTTCTGTCGTGATTTTTGTTACTCCAATGGATGGTAGCCTTGTCACTATGGAAGGTAGTATGTTGTCGATATCTTTGTAACTCTAATGGATGGTAGCCTTGTCATTATGGAAGCTAGTCTATTGTCGAGATTTTCATTACTCTAAGTGATGGTAGCCTTGTTATTATGGAAAGTAGAATCTTGTCGATATTTTTGTTATTCCAAAGGATGCTAGCCTTGTCATTATGGAAGCTAGTCTACTGTCGAGATTTTTGTTACTCGAATGGATGGTAACCTGGTCATTATAGAAGGTATTCTGTTGTCGAGATTTCTATTACTCCAATGGATGGTAGCCTTGTCATTATGGAAGGTAGTCTGTTGTTTATATTTTTGTTAATCCAATGGATGGTAGCCTTATCATTATGGAAGGTAATATATTATCGATATTTTTGTTACTCCATTGGATGGTAGGCTTATCATTATGGAAGGTAGTGTGTTGTCTATAATTTTGTTATTCCATTGGATGGTAGCCTTGTCATTATGGAAGGTAGTATGCTGTCGTGATTTTGGTTACTCCAATGGATGGTAGCCTTGTCACTATGGAAGGTAGTATGTTGTACATATCTTTGTAACTCCAATGGATGGCAGCCTTGTCATTGTGGAAGGTAGAATCTTGTCGATATTTTTGTTACTCTAAGGGATGGTAGCCTTGTAATAATGGAAGGTAGAATCTTGTCGATATTTTTGTTATTTCAAAGGATTGTAGCCTTGTCATTATGGAAGTTAGTCTATTGTCGAGATTTTTGTTACTCGAAGGGATGGTAAGATAGTCATTATGGAAGGTATTCTGTTGTCGAGATTTTTGTTACTCCAATGGATGGTAGCCTTGTCATTATGGAAGGTAGTCTGTTGTCGAGATTTTTTATACTCCAATGGATTGTAGCCATATCATTATGGAAGGTAGTCTCTTGCGGATATTTTTGTTACTCCATTGGATGGTAGGCTTGTCATTATGGAAGGTAGTTGCTGTCGATATTTTTGTTACTCCAATGGATGGTAGCCTTGTCATTATGGAAGGTAGTCTGTTGTCGCGATTTCTGTTACTCCAATGAATGATAGCCTTGTCATTATGGAAGGTAGGTTATTGTCGGGATTTTTGTTACTCCAATGGATGGTAGCCTTGTCATTATGGAAGGTAGTCTGTTGTGCAGATTTTTGTTACAACAATAGATGGTAGCCTTGTCATTATGGAAGGTAGTCTATTGTCGAGATTTTTGTCACTGCAATGGATGGTAGCCTTGTCTTTATGGAAGGTAGTCTGTCGTTGTGATTTTCTGTTACTCCAATGGATGGTAGCCTTGTCATTAAGTACGGTAGTCTGTTGTTCATATTTTTGTTACTCCAATGGATGGTAGACTTGTCATTATGGAAGGTAATCTATTGTCGAAATTTTTGTTACTCCATTGGATGGTAGCCTTGTCATTATGGAAGGTAGTGTGTTGTCGATATTTTTGATATTCCAATGGATGGTAGCCTTGTCATTATGGAAGCTACTCTGTTGTCGAGATTTTTGTTACTCCAATGGATGGTAGCCTTGTCATTATGGAAGGTAGTCTATTATCGATATTTTTGTTATTCCAATGGATGGTAGCCTTGTCATTATGGAAGGTAGTCTGTTGTGGTGATTTTTGTTACTCAAATGGATTGTATCCTTGTCGTTACGGAAGGTAGTCTGTTGTCGATATCTTTGTTAATCCAATGGATGGTAGCCTTGTCATTATGGAAGGGAGTCTGTTGTCGAGATTTTTGTTACTCCAATGGATGGTAGCCTTGTCATTATGGAAGGTAGTTTGTTGTCGAGATTTTTTATACTCCAATGGATGGTAGCCTTGTTATTATGGAAGGTAGTCTCTTGTGGATATTTTTGTTACTCCAATGATGGTACCCTTGTCATTATGGAAGGTAGTGTATTGTTGAGATTTTTGTTACTCCAATGGATGGTAGCCTTGTCATTATGGAAGGTAGTCTGTTGTCGAGATTTCTGTTACTCCAATAGCTGGTAGCCTTGTCATTATGGAAGGTAGGTTATTGTCGGGATTTTTGTTACCACAATGAATGGTAGCCTTGTCATTATGGAACGTAGTCTATTGTCCAGATTTTTGTTACAACAATAGATGGTCACCTTGTCATTATGGAAGGTAGTCTGTTGTCGAGATTTTTGTCACTGCAATGGATGGTAGCCTTGTCATTATGGAAGGTAGTATGTCGTTGTGATTTTCTGTTACTCCAATGGATGGTAGCCTTGTCATTTAGGATGGTAGTCTGTTGTGCATATTTTTGTTACTCCAATGGATGGTAGACTTGTCATTATGGAAGGTAATCTATTATCGAAATTTTTGTTACTCAATTGGATGGTAGGCTTGTCATTATGGAAGGAAGTGTGTTGTCGATATTTTTGTTACTCCAATGGATGGTAGCCTTGTCATTATGGAAGGTAGTCTGTTGTGGATATTTTTGTTACTCCAATGATGGTACCCTTGTCATTATGGAAGGTAGTGTGCTCTCGTGATTTTTGTTACTCCAATGGATGGTAGCCTTGTCATTATGGAAGGTAGTCTGTTGTGCAGATTTTTGTTACAACAATAGATGGTAGCCTTGTCATTATGGAAGGTAGTCTGTTATCGAGATTTTTGTCACTACAATGGATGGTAGCCTTGTCATTATGGAAGGTAGTCTGTCGTTGTGATTTTCTGTTACTCCAATGGATGGTAGCCTTGTCATTAAGGACGGTAGTCTGTTGTTCATATTTTTGTTACTCCAATGGATGGTAGACTTGTCATTATGGAAGGTAATCTAATGTGGATATTTTTGTTACTCCATTGGATGGTAGCCTTGTCATTATAGAAGGTAGTGTGTTGTCGATATTTTTGTTATTCCAATGGATGGTAGCCTTGTCAATATGGAAGCTAGTCTGTTGTCGAGATTTTTGTTTCTCCAATGGACGGTAGCCTTGTCATTATGGAAGGTAGTCTATTGTCGATATTTTTGTTATTCCAATGGATGGTAGCCTTGTCATTATGGAAATTAGTTTGTTGTCGTAATTTTTGTTACTCCAATGGATTGTAGCCTTGTCGTTATGGAAGGTAGTCTGTTGTCGATATCTTTGTTAATCCAATGGACAGTAGCCTTGTCATTATGGAAGGTAGTCTGTTGTCGAGATTTTTGTTACTC
Organism: Vicia faba; assembly: GCA_948472305.1. Lineage (NCBI taxonomy): Eukaryota > Viridiplantae > Streptophyta > Magnoliopsida > Fabales > Fabaceae > Vicia > Vicia faba. Next base: position 459,389,295 of record OX451741.1, read on the forward strand.
CAATGGATGGTAGCCTTGTCAATATGGAAGGTAGTGTATTGTCGAGATTTTTAATACTCTAATGGAAGGTATCCTTTTCATTATGGAAGGTAGTCTCTTGTGGATATTTTTGTTACTCCAATGATGGTACCCTTGTCATTATGGAAGGTAGTGTGTTGTCGATATTTTCGTTACTCCAATGGATGGGAGCCTTGTCATTATGGAAGGTAGTATGTTGTCAAGATTTCTGTTACTCCAATGGATGGTAGCCTTGTCATTATGGAAGGTAGGTTATTCTCGGGATTTTTGTTACTCCAATGGATGGTAGCATTGTCATTATGGAAGGTAGTCTGTTGTTCATATTTTTTTTAATCCAATGGATTATAGACTTATCATTATGGAAGGTAATCTATTCTGGATATTTTTGTTACTCCATTGGATGGAAGGCTTGTCATTATGGAAGGTAGTGTGTTGTCGATATTTTTGTTATTCCAATGGATGGTAACCTTGTCGTTATGGAAGGTAGTCTTTTGTCGTGATTTTTGTTACTCCAATGGATGGTAGCCTTGTCACTATGGAAGGTAGTATGTTGTCGATAACTTTGTAACTCCAACGGATGGTAGCCTTGTCATTATGGAAGCTAGTCTATTGTCGAGATTTTTGTTACTCTAAGGGATGGTGGCCTTGTTATTATGGAAGGTAGAATCTTGTCGATATTTTTGTTATTCCAAAGGATGGTAGCCTTGTCATTATGGAAGCTAGTTTGTTGTCAAGATATTTGTTACTCGAATGGATGGTAACCTAGTCATTATGGAAGGTAGTCTGTTGTCGAGATTTTTGTTACTCCAATGGATGGTAGCCTTGTCATTATGGAAGGTAGTCTGTTGTCGAGATTTTTTATACTCTAATGGATTGTAGCCTTGTCATTATGGAAGGTAGTCTCTTGCGGATATTTTTATTACTCCAATGATGGTACCCTTGTCATTATGGAAGGTAGTCTGCTGTCGAGATTTTTGTGACTCCAATGGATGGTAGCCTTGTCATTATGGAAGGTAGTCTATTGTCGCGATTTCTGTTACTCCAATGAATGATATCCTTGTCATTATGGAAGGTAGGTTATTGTCGGGATTTTTGTTACTCCAATGGATGGTAGCCTTGTCATTATGGAAGGTAGTCTGTTGTCTAGATTTTTGTTACAACAATATATGGTAGCTTTGTCATTATGGAAGGTAGTCTGTTGTCGAGATTTTTGTCACTGCAATGGATGGTAGCCTTGTCATTATGGAAGGTAGTCTGTCGTTGTGAGTTTCCGTTACTTCAATGGATGGTAGCCTTTTTCATTAAGGACGGTAGTCTGTTGTTCATATTTTTGTTACTCCAATGGATGGTAGACTTGTCATTATGGAAGTTAGTGTCTTGTCGATATTTTTGTTATTCCAAAGGATGGTAGCCTTGTCATTATGGAAGCTAGTCTATTGTCGAGATTTTTGTTACTCCAATGGATGGTAACCTAGTCATTATGGAAGGCTGTCTGTTGTCGAGATTTTTGTTACTCCAATGGATGGTAGCCTTGTCACTATGGAAGGTAGTCTGTTGTCGTGATTTTTTATACTCCAATGGATTGTATCCTTGTCATTATGGAAGTTAGTCTCTTGCGGATATTTTTGTTACTCTAAGGGATGGTAGCCTTGTTATTATGGAAGGTAGAATCTTGTTGATATTTTTGTTATTCCAAAGGATGGTTGACTTGTCATTATGGAAGCTAGTCTGTTGTCGAGATTTTTGTTACTCGAATGGATGGTAACCTAGTCATTATGGAAGGTAGTCTGTTGTCGAGATTTTTGTTACTCCAATGGATGGTAGCCTTGTCATTATGGAAGGTAGTCTGTTGTCGAGATTTTTTATACTCCAATGGATTGTACCCTTGTCATTATGGAAGGTAGTCTGCTGTCGATATTTTTGTTACTCCAATGGATGGTAGCCTTGTCATTATGGAAGGTAGTCTGTTGTCGCGATTTCTGTTACTCCAATGAATGATATCCTTGTCATTATGGAAGGTAGGTTATTGTCGGGATTTTTGTTACTGCAATGGATGGTAGCCTTGTCATTATGGAAGGTAGTCTGTTGTCTAGATTTTTGTTACAACAATATATGGTAGCCTTATCATTATGGAAGGTAGTCTGTTGTCGAGATTTTTGTCACTGCAATGGATGGTAGCCTTGTCATTATGGAAGGTAGTCTGTCGTTGTGAGTTTCTGTTACTCCAATGGATGGTAGCCTTTTTCATTAAGGACGGTAGTCTGTTGTTCATATTTTTGTTACTCCAATGGATGGTAGACTTGTCATTATGGAAGTTAGTGTCTTGTCGATATTTTTGTTATTCCAAAGGATGGTAGCCTTGTCATTATGGAAGCTAGTCTATTGTCGAGATTTTTGTTACTCCAATGGATGGTAGCCTTGTCAATATGGAAGGTAGTCTATTGTCGAGATTTTTAATACTCTAATGGAAGGTATCCTTTTCATTATGGAAGGTAGTCTCTTGTGGATATTTTTGTTACTCCAATGATGGTACCCTTGTCATTATGGAAGGTAGTGTGTTGTCGAGATTTTCATTACTCCAATGGATGGGAGCCTTGTCATTATGGAAGGTAGTATGTTGTCAAGATTTCTGTTACTCCAATGGATGGTAGCCCTATCATTATGGAAGGTAGGTTATTCTCGGGATTTTTGTTACTCCAATGGATGATAGCATTGTCATTATGGAAGGTAGTCTGTTGTTCATATTTTTGTTAATCCAATGGATAGTAGACTTGTCATTATGGAAGGAAATCTATTATCGATATTTTTGTTTCTCCATTGGATGGATGGCTTGTCATTATGGAAGGTAGTGTGTTGTCGATATTTTTGTTATTCCAATGGATGGTAACCTTGTCGTTATGGAAGGTAGTCTGTTGTCGTGATTTTTGTTACTCCAATGGATGGTAGCCTTGTCACTATGGATGGTAGTATGTTGTCGATAACTTTGTAACTCCAACGGATGGTAGCCTTGTCATTATGGAAGCTAGTCTATTGTCGAGATTTTTGTTACTCTAAGGGATAGTAGCCTTGTTATTATGGAAGGTAGAATCTTGTCGATATTTTTGTTATTTCAAAGGATGGTAGCCTTATCATTATGGAAGCTAGTCTGTTGTAAAGATTTTTGTTACTCGAATGGATGGTAACCTAGTCATTATGGAAGGTAGTCTGTTGTCGAGATTTTTGTTACTCTAATGGATGGTAGCCTTGTCATTATGGAAGGTAGTCTGTTGTCGAGATTTTTTATACTCTAATGGATTGTAGCCTTGTCATTATGGAAGGTAGTGTCTTGCGGATATTTTTATTACTCCAATGATGGTACCCTTGTCATTATGGAAGGTAGTCTGCTGTCGAGATTTTTGTGACTCCAATGGATGGTAGCCTTGTCATTATGGAAGGTAGTCTGATGTCGCGATTTCTGTTACTCCAATGAATGATATCCTTGTTAATATGGAAGGTAGGTTATTGTCGGGATTTTTGTTACTCCAATGTATGGTAGCCTTGTCATTATGGAAGGTAGTCTGTTGTCTAGATTTTTGTTACAACAATATATGGTAGCCTTGTCATTATGGAAGGTAGTCTGTTGTCGAGATTTTTGTCACTGCAATGGATGGTAGCCTTGTCATTATGGAAGGTAGTCTGTCGTTGTGAGTTTCCGTTACTCCAATGGATGGTAGCCTTTTTCATTAAGGACGGTAGTCTGTTGTTCATATTTTTGTTACTCCAATGGATGGTAGACTTGTCATTATGGAAGTTAGTGTCTTGTCGATATTTTTGTTATTCCAAAGGATGGTAGCCTTGTCATTATGGAAGCTAGTCTATTGTCGAGATTTTTGTTACTCCAATGGATGGTAACCTAGTCATTATGGAAGGCTGTCTGTTGTCGAGATTTTTGTTACTCCAATGGATGGTAGCCTTGTCACTATGGAAGGTAGTCTGTTGTCGTGATTTTTTATACTCCAATGGATTGTATCCTTGTCATTATGGAAGTTAGTCTCTTGCGGATATTTTTGTTACTCTAAGGGATGGTAGCCTTGTTATTATGGAAGGTAGAATCTTGTTGATATTTTTGTTATTCCAAAGGATGGTTGACTTGTCATTATGGAAGCTAGTCTGTTGTCGAGATTTTTGTTACTCGAATGGATGGTAACCTAGTCATTATGGAAGGTAGTCTGTTGTCGAGATTTTTGTTACTCCAATGGATGGTAGCCTTGTCATTATGGAAGGTAGTCTGTTGTCGAGATTTTTTATACTCCAATGGATTGTACCCTTGTCATTATGGAAGGTAGTCTGCTGTCGATATTTTTGTTACTCCAATGGATGGTAGCCTTGTCATTATGGAAGGTAGTCTGTTGTCGCGATTTCTGTTACTCCAATGAATGATATCCTTGTCATTATGGAAGGTAGGTTATTGTCGGGATTTTTGTTACTGCAATGGATGGTAGCCTTGTCATTATGGAAGGTAGTCTGTTGTCTAGATTTTTGTTACAACAATATATGGTAGCCTTATCATTATGGAAGGTAGTCTGTTGTCGAGATTTTTGTCACTGCAATGGATGGTAGCCTTGTCATTATGGAAGGTAGTCTGTCGTTGTGAGTTTCTGTTACTCCAATGGATGGTAGCCTTTTTCATTAAGGACGGTAGTCTATTGTTCATATTTTTGTTACTCCAATGGATGGTAGACTTGTCATTATGGAAGTTAGTGTCTTGTCGATATTTTTGTTATTCCAAAGGATGGTAGCCTTGTCATTATGGAAGCTAGTCTATTGTCGAGATTTTTGTTACTCCAATGGATGGTAGCCTTGTCAATATGGAAGGTAGTCTATTGTCGAGATTTTTAATACTCTAATGGAAGGTATCCTTTTCATTATGGAAGGTAGTCTCTTGTGGATATTTTTGTTACTCCAATGATGGTACCCTTGTCATTATGGAAGGTAGTGTGTTGTCGAGATTTTCATTACTCCAATGGATGGGAGCCTTGTCATTATGGAAGGTAGTATGTTGTCAAGATTTCTGTTACTCCAATGGATGGTAGCCCTATCATTATGGAAGGTAGGTTATTCTCGGGATTTTTGTTACTCCAATGGATGATAGCATTGTCATTATGGAAGGTAGTCTGTTGTTCATATTTTTGTTAATCCAATGGATTGTAGACTTGTCATTATGGAAGGAAATCTATTATCGATATTTTTGTTTCTCCATTGGATGGATGGCTTGTCATTATGGAAGGTAGTGTGTTGTCGATATTTTTGTTATTCCAATGGATGGTAACCTTGTCGTTATGGAAGGTAGTCTGTTGTCGTGATTTTTGTTACTCCAATGGATGGTAGCCTTGTCACTATGGATGGTAGTATGTTGTCGATAACTTTGTAACTCCAACGGATGGTAGCCTTGTCATTATGGAAGCTAGTCTATTGTCGAGATTTTTGTTACTCTAAGGGATGGTAGCCTTGTTATTATGGTAGGTAGAATCTTGTCGATATTTTTGTTATTTCAAAGGATGGTAGCCTTATCATTATGGAAGCTAGTCTGTTGTAAAGATTTTTGTTACTCGAATGGATGGTAACCTAGTCATTATGGAAGGTAGTCTGTTGTCGAGATTTTTGTTACTCTAATGGATGGTAGTCTTGTCATTATGGAAGGTAGTCTGTTGTCGAGATTTTTTATACTCTAATGGATTGTAGCCTTGTCATTATGGAAGGTAGTCTCTTGCGGATATTTTTATTACTCCAATGATGGTACCCTTGTCATTATGGAAGGTAGTCTGCTGTCGAGATTTTTGTGACTCCAATGGATGGTAGCCTTGTCATTATGGAAGGTAGTCTGATGTCGCGATTTCTGTTACTCCAATGAATGATATCCTTGTTAATATGGAAGGTAGGTTATTGTCGGGATTTTTGTTACTCCAATGTATGGTAGCCTTGTCATTATGGAAGGTAGTCTGTTGTCTAGATTTTTGTTACAACAATATATGGTAGCCTTGTCATTATGGAAGGTAGTCTGTTGTCGAGATTTTTGTCACTGCAATGGATGGTAGCCTTGTCATTATGGATGGTAGTCTGTCGTTGTGAGTTTCTGTTACTCCAATGGATGGTAGCCTTTTTCATTAAGGACGGTAGTCTGTTGTTCATATTTTTGTTACTCCAATGGATGGTAGACTTGTCATTATGGAAGTTAGTGTCTTGTCGATATTTTTGTTATTCCAAAGGATGGTAGCCTTGTCATTATGGAAGCTAGTCTATTGTCGAGATTTTTGTTACTCCAATGGATGGTAACCTAGTCATTATGGAAGGCAGTCTGTTGTCGAGATTTTTGTTACTCCAATGGATGGTAGCCTTGTCACTATGGAAGGTAGTCTGTTGTCGTGATTTTTTATACTCCAATGGATTGTATCCTTGTCATTATGGAAGTTAGTCTCTTGCGGATATTTTTGTTACTCTAAGGGATGGTAGCCTTGTTATTATGGAAGGTAGAATCTTGTCGATATTTTTGTTATTCCAAAGGATGGTAGACTTGTCATTATGGAAGCTAGTCTGTTGTCGAGATTTTTGTTACTCGAATGGATGGTAACCTAGTCATTATGGAAGGTAGTCTGTTGTCGAGATTTTTGTTACTCATATGAATGGTAGCCTTGTCATTATGGAAGGTAGTCTGTTGTCGAGATTTTTTATACTCCAATGGATTGTACCCTTGTCATTATGGAAGGTAGTCTAATGTCGAGATTTCAGTTACTCCAATGATTGATAGCCTTGTCATTATGGAAGGTAGGTTATTGTCGGGATTTTTGTTACTCCAATGGATGGTAGCCTTGTCATTATGGAAGGAAGTCTGTTGTCCAGATTTTTGTTACAACAATATATGGTAGCCTTGTCATTATGGAAGGTAGTCTGTTGTCGATATTTTTGTCACTGCAGTGGATGGTAGCCTTGTCATTATGGAAGGTAGTCTGTCGTTGTGATTTTCTGTTACTCCAATGGATGGTAGCCTTATCATTAAGGACGGTAGTCTGTTGTTCATATTTTTGTTACTCCAATGGATGGTAGACTTGTCATTATGAAAGGTAATCTACTGTCGATATTTTTGTTACTCCATTGGATGGTAGCCTTGTCATTATGGAAGGTAGTGTGTTGTCGATATTTTTGTTACTCCAATGGATAGTAGCCTTGTCGTTATGGAATGTAGTCTGTTGTCGATATCTTTGTTAATCCAATGGACGGTAGCCTTGTCATTATGGAAGGTAGTCTATTGTCGAGATTTTTGTTACTCCAATGGATGGTAGCCTTTTATTATGGAAGGTAGAATCTTCTCGATATTTTTGTTATTCAAAAGGATGGTAGCCTTGTCATTATGGAAGCTAGTCTGTTGTCGAGATTTTTGGTACTCGAATGGATGGTAACCTAGTCATTATGGAAGGTAGTATGTTGTCGAGATTTTTGTTACTCCAATGGATGGTAGCCTTGTCATTATGGAAGGTAGTCTATTGTCGATATTTTTTATACTCCAATGGATTGTAGCCTTGTCATTATGGAAGGTAGTCTCTTGCGGATATTTTTGTTACTCCAATGATGGTACCCTTGTCATTATGGAAGGTAGTCTGCTGTCGAGATTTTTGTTACTCCAATGGATGGTAGCCTTGTCATTATGGAAGGTAGTCTGTTGTCGCGATTTCTGTTATTCCAATGAATGATAGCCTTGTCATTATGGAAGGTAGTCTATTGTCGATATTTTTGTTAATCCAATTGATGGTAGCCTTGTCATTATGGAAGGTACTCTGATGTCGTGATTTTTGTTACTCCAATGGATGGTAGCCTTGTTGTTATGGAAGGTAGTATGTTGTCGAGATTTCTGTTACTCCAATGGATGGTAGCCTTGTCATTATGGAAGGTAGGTTATTGTCGGGATTTTAGTTACTCCAATGGATGGTAGCCTTGTCATTCTGGAAGGTAGTCTGTTGTCCAGATTTTTGTTACAACAATAGATGGTAGCCTTGACATTGTGGAAGGTAGTCTGTTGTCGAGATTTTTGTCACTGCAATGGATGGTAGCCTTGTCATTATGGAAGGTAGTATGTCGTTGTGATTTTCTGTTACTCCAATGGATCGTAGCCTTGTCATTAAGGACGGTAGTCTGTTGTTCATATTTTCCTTAATCCAATGGATGGTAGACTTTTCTTATGGAAGGTAATCTATTATCGAAATTTTTGTTACTCCATGGATGGTAGGCTTGTCATTGTGGTAGGTAGTGTGTTGTCGATATTTTTGTTATTCTAATGGATGGTAGCCTTGTCATTATGGAAGGTAGTCTCTTGTCGTGATTTTTGTTACTCCAATGGATGGTATCCTTGTCACTATGGAAGGTAGTATGTTGTCGATATCTTTGTAACTCCAATGGATGGTAGCCTTGTCATTATGGATGGTAGTCTGTTGTTGAGATTTTTGTTACTCCAATGGATTGTAGCCTTGTCGTTATGGAAGGTAGTCTGTTTTCGATATCTTTGTTAATCCAATGTACGGTAGCCTTGTCATTATGGAAGGTAGTCTGTTGTCGAGATTTTTGTTACTCCAATTGATGGTAACCTAGTCATTATTGAAGGTAGTCTGTTGTCGAGATTTTTGTTACTCCAATGGATGGTAGCCTTGTCATTATGGAAGGTAGTCTGTTGTCGAGATTTTTTATACTCCAATGGATTGTAGCCTTGTCATTATGAAAGGTAGTCTCTTGCGAATATTTTTGTTACTCCAATGATGGTACCCTTGTAATTATGGAAGGTAGTCTACTGTCGAGATTTTTGTTACTCCAATGGATGGTAGCCTTGTCATTATGGAAGGTAGTCTGTTGTCGCGATTTTTGTTACTCCAATGAATGGTAGCCTTGTCATTATGGAAGGTAGTCTGTTGTCGAGATTTTTTATACTCCAATGGATTGTACCCTTGTCATTATGGAAGGTAGTCTAATGTCGAGATTTCAGTTACTCCAATGATTGATAGCCTTGTCATTATGGAAGGTAGGTTATTGTCGGGATTTTTGTTACTCCAATGGATGGTAGCCTTGTCATTATGGAAGGAAGTCTGTTGTCCAGATTTTTGTTACAACAATATATGGTAGCCTTGTCATTATGGAAGGTAGTCTGTTGTCGATATTTTTGTCACTGCAGTGGATGGTAGCCTTGTCATTATGGAAGGTAGTCTGTCGTTGTGATTTTCTGTTACTCCAATGGATGGTAGCCTTATCATTAAGGACGGTAGTCTGTTGTTCATATTTTTGTTACTCCAATGGATGGTAGACTTGTCATTATGAAAGGTAATCTACTGTCGATATTTTTGTTACTCCATTGGATGGTAGCCTTGTCATTATGGAAGGTAGTGTGTTGTCGATATTTTTGTTATTCCAATGGATGGTAGCCTTGTCATTATGGAAGCTAGTCTGTTGTCGAGATTTTCGTTACTCCAATGGATAGTAGCCTTGTCGTTATGGAAGGTAGTCTGTTGTCGATATCTTTGTTAATCCAATGGACGGTAGCCTTGTCATTATGGAAGGTAGTCTATTGTCGAGATTTTTGTTACTCCAATGGATGGTAGCCTTTTATTATGGAAGGTAGAATCTTCTCGATATTTTTGTTATTCAAAAGGATGGTAGCCTTGTCATTATGGAAGCTAGTCTGTTGTCGAGATTTTTGGTACTCGAATGGATGGTAACCTAGTCATTATGGAAGGTAGTATGTTGTCGAGATTTTTGTTACTCCAATGGATGGTAGCCTTGTCATTATGGAAGGCAGTCTATTGTCGAGATTTTTTATACTCCAATGGATTGTAGCCTTGTCATTATGGAAGGTAGTCTCTTGCGGATATTTTTGTTACTCCAATGATGGTACCCTTGTCATTATGGAAGGTAGTCTGCTGTCGAGATTTTTGTTACTCCAATGGATGGTAGCCTTGTCATTATGGAAGGTAGTCTGTTGTCGCGATTTCTGTTATTCCAATGAATGATAGCCTTGTCATTATGGAAGGTAGTCTATTGTCGATATTTTTGTTATTCCAATTGATGGTAGCCTTGTCATTATGGAAGGTACTCTGATGTCGTGATTTTTGTTACTCCAATGGATGGTAGCCTTGTTGTTATGGAAGGTAGTATGTTGTCGAGATTTCTGTTACTCCAATGGATGGTAGCCTTGTCATTATGGAAGGTAGGTTATTGTCGGGATTTTAGTTACTCCAATGGATGGTAGCCTTGTCATTCTGGAAGGTAGTCTGTTGTCCAGATTTTTGTTACAACAATAGATGGTAGCCTTGACATTGTGGAAGGTAGTCTGTTGTCGAGATTTTTGTCACTGCAATGGATGGTAGCCTTGTCATTATGGAAGGTAATATGTCGTTGTGATTTTCTGTTACTCCAATGGATCGTAGCCTTATCATTAAGGACGGTAGTCTGTTGTTCATATTTTCCTTAATCCAATGGATGGTAGACTTTTCTTATGGAAGGTAATCTATTATCGAAATTTTTGTTACTCCATGGATGGCAGGCTTGTCATTGTGGAAGGTAGTGTGTTGTCGATATTTTTGTTATTCTAATGGATGGTAGCCTTGTCATTATGGAAGGTAGTCTGCTGTCGTGATTTTTGATACTCCAATGGATGGTATCCTTGTCACTATGGAAGGTAGTATGTTGTCGATATCTTTGTAACTCCAATGGATGGTAGCCTTGTCATTATGGATGGTAGTCTGTTGTCGAGATTTTTGTTACTCCAAGGGATTGTAGCCTTGTCGTTATGGAAGGTAGTCTGTTTTCGATATCTTTGTTAATCCAATGTACGGTAGCCTTGTCATTATGGAAGGTAGTCTGTTGTCGAGATTTTTGTTACTCCAATTGATGGTAACCTAGTCATTATTGAAGGTAGTCTGTTGTCGAGATTTTTGTTACTCCAATGGATGGTAGCCTTGTCATTATGGAAGGTAGTCTGTTGTCGAGATTTTTTATACTCCAATGGATTGTAGCCTTGTCATTATGAAAGGTAGTCTCTTGCGAATATTTTTGTTACTCCAATGATGGTACCCTTGTAATTATGGAAGGTAGTCTACTGTCGAGATTTTTGTTACTCCAATGGATGGTAGCCTTGTCATTATGGAAGGTAGTCTGTTGTCGCGATTTCTGTTACTCCAATGGATGATAGCCTTGTCATTATGGAAGGTAGATTATTGTCGGGATTTTAGTTACTCCAATGGCTGGTAGCCTTGTCATTATGGAAGGTAGTATGTTGTCCTGATTTTTGTTACAACAATAGATGGTAGCCTTGTCATTATGGAAGGTAGTCTGTTGTCGAGATTTTTGTCACTGCAATGGATGGTAGCCTTGTCATTATGGAAGGTAGTTTGTCGTTGTGATTTTCTGTTACTCCAATGGATGGTAGCCTTGTCATTAAGGACGGTAGTCTGTTGTTCATATTTTCCTTAATCCAATGGATGGTAGACTTGTCATTATGGAAGGTAATCTATTATCGAAATTTTTGTTACAACATTGGATGGTAGGCTTGTCATTGTTGAAGGTAGTGTGTTGTCGATATTTTTGTTATTCTAATGGATGGTAGCCTTGTCATTGTGGAAGGTAGTTTGCTGTCGTGATTTTTGTTACTCCAATGGATGGTATCCTTGTCACTATGGAAGGTAGTATGTTGTCGATATCTTTGTAACTCCAATGGATGGTAGCCTTGTCATTATGGAAGGTAGGCTGTTGTCGAGATTTTTGTTACTCCAATGGATTGTAGCCTTGTCGTTATGGAAGGTAGTCTATTGTAGATATGTTTGTTAATCCAATTTACGGTAGCCTTGTCATTATGGAAGGTAGTATGTTGTCGAGATTTTTGTTACTCCAATGGATGGTAACCTAGTCATTATGGAAGGTAGTCTGTTGTCGAGATTTTTGTTACTCCAATGGATGGTAGCCTTGTCATTATGGAAGGTAGTCTGTTGTCGAGATTTTTTATACTCCAATGGATTGTATCCTTGTCATTATGGAAGGTAGTCTCTTGCGGATATTTTTTTTACTCCAATGATGGTACCCTTGTCATTATAGAAGGTAGTCTGCTGTCGAGATTTTTGTTACTCCAATGGATGGTATCCTTGTCATTATGGAAGGTAGTATGTTGTCGCGATTTCTGTTACTCCAATGGATGATAGCCTTGTCATTATGGAAGGTAGATTATTGTCGGGATTTTTGTTACTCCAATGGATGGTAGCCTTGTCATTATGGAAGGTAGTTTGTTGTCCAGATTTTTGTTGCAATAATAGATGGTAGCCTTGTCATTATGGAAGGTAGTATGTTGTCCAGATTTTTGTCACTGCAATGGATGGTAGCCTTGTCATTATGGAAGGTAGTTTGTCGTTGTGAATTTTTGTTACTCCAATGGATGGTAGCCTTGTCATTAAGGACGGTAGTCTGTTGTTCATAATTTTGATACTCCAATGGATGGTAGACTTGTCAGTATGGAAGGTAATCTATTCTCGATATTTTTGTTACTCCATTGGATGGTAGCCTTATCATTATGGAAGGTAGTGTGTTGTCGATATTTTTTTATTCCAATGGATGGTAGCCTTGTCATTATGGAAGGTAGTATGTTGTCGATATCTTTGTTACTCCAATGGATGGTAGCCTTGTCATTATGGAAGGTAGTCTGTTGTCGAGATTTTTGTTACTCTAAGGGATGGTAGCTTTGTTATTATGGAAGTTAGTGTGTTGTCGATATTTTTTTTATTCCAATGGATGGTAGCCTTGTCATTATGGATGGTAGTCTGTTGTCGAGATTTTTGTTACTCCAAGGGATTGTAGCCTTGTCGTTATGGAAGGTAGTCTGTTTTCGATATCTTTGTTAATCCAATGTACGGTAGCCTTGTCATTATGGAAGGTAGTCTGTTGTCGAGATTTTTGTTACTCCAATTGATGGTAACCTAGTCATTATTGAAGGTAGTCTGTTGTCGAGATTTTTGTTACTCCAATGGATGGTAGCCTTGTCATTATGGAAGGTAGTCTGTTGTCGAGATTTTTTATACTCCAATGGATTGTAGCCTTGTCATTATGAAAGGTAGTCTCTTGCGAATATTTTTGTTACTCCAATGATGGTACCCTTGTAATTATGGAAGGTAGTCTACTGTCGAGATTTTTGTTACTCCAATGGATGGTAGCCTTGTCATTATGGAAGGTAGTCTGTTGTCGCGATTTCTGTTACTCCAATGGATGATAGCCTTGTCATTATGGAAGGTAGATTATTGTCGGGATTTTAGTTACTCCAATGGCTGGTAGCCTTGTCATTATGGAAGGTAGTATGTTGTCCTGATTTTTGTTACAACAATAGATGGTAGCCTTGTCATTATGGAAGGTAGTCTGTTGTCGAGATTTTTGTCACTGCAATGGATGGTAGCCTTGTCATTATGGAAGGTAGTTTGTCGTTGTGATTTTCTGTTACTCCAATGGATGGTAGCCTTGTCATTAAGGACGGTAGTCTGTTGTTCATATTTTCCTTAATCCAATGGATGGTAGACTTGTCATTATGGAAGGTAATCTATTATCGAAATTTTTGTTACAACATTGGATGGTAGGCTTGTCATTGTTGAAGGTAGTGTGTTGTCGATATTTTTGTTATTCTAATGGATGGTAGCCTTGTCATTGTGGAAGGTAGTTTGCTGTCGTGATTTTTGTTACTCCAATGGATGGTATCCTTGTCACTATGGAAGGTAGTATGTTGTCGATATCTTTGTAACTCCAATGGATGGTAGCCTTGTCATTATGGAAGGTAGGCTGTTGTCGAGATTTTTGTTACTCCAATGGATTGTAGCCTTGTCGTTATGGAAGGTAGTCTATTGTAGATATGTTTGTTAATCCAATTTACGGTAGCCTTGTCATTATGGAAGGTAGTATGTTGTCGAGATTTTTGTTACTCCAATGGATGGTAACCTAGTCATTATGGAAGGTAGTCTGTTGTCGAGATTTTTGTTACTCCAATGGATGGTAGCCTTGTCATTATGGAAGGTAGTCTGTTGTCGAGATTTTTTATACTCCAATGGATTGTATCCTTGTCATTATGGAAGGTAGTCTCTTGCGGATATTTTTTTTACTCCAATGATGGTACCCTTGTCATTATAGAAGGTAGTCTGCTGTCGAGATTTTTGTTACTCCAATGGATGGTATCCTTGTCATTATGGAAGGTAGTATGTTGTCGCGATTTCTGTTACTCCAATGGATGATAGCCTTGTCATTATGGAAGGTAGATTATTGTCGGGATTTTTGTTACTCCAATGGATGGTAGCCTTGTCATTATGGAAGGTAGTTTGTTGTCCAGATTTTTGTTGCAATAATAGATGGTAGCCTTGTCATTATGGAAGGTAGTATGTTGTCCAGATTTTTGTCACTGCAATGGATGGTAGCCTTGTCATTATGGAAGGTAGTTTGTCGTTGTGAATTTTTGTTACTCCAATGGATGGTAGCCTTGTCATTAAGGACGGTAGTCTGTTGTTCATAATTTTGATACTCCAATGGATGGTAGACTTGTCAGTATGGAAGGTAATCTATTCTCGATATTTTTGTTACTCCATTGGATGGTAGCCTTATCATTATGGAAGGTAGTGTGTTGTCGATATTTTTTTATTCCAATGGATGGTAGCCTTGTCATTATGGAAGGTAGTATGTTGTCGATATCTTTGTTACTCCAATGGATGGTAGCCTTGTCATTATGGAAGGTAGTCTGTTGTCGAGATTTTTGTTACTCTAAGGGATGGTAGCTTTGTTATTATGGAAGTTAGTGTGTTGTCGATATTTTTTTTATTCCAATGGATGGTAGCCTTGTCATTAGGGAAGCTAGTCTGTTGTCGAGATTTTTGTTACTCAAATGGATGGTAGCCTTGTCATTATGGAAGGTAGTCTATTGTCGAAATTTTTATTATTCCAATGGATGGTAGCCTTGTCATTATGCAAGGTAGTCTATTGTCGTGATTTTTGTTACTCCAATGGATGGTAGCCTTGTCATTATGGAAGGTAGTCTGTTGTCGAGATTTCTGTTACTCCAATGGATGGTAGCCTTGTCATTATGGAAGGTAGTCTGTTGTCGAGATTTTTTATACTCCAATGGATTGTAGCCTTGTCATTATGAAAGGTAGTCTCTTGCGAATATTTTTGTTACTCCAATGATGGTACCCTTGTAATTATGGAAGGTAGTCTGCTGTCTAGATTTTTGTTACTCCAATGGATGGTAGCCTTGCCATTATGGAAGGTAGTCTGTTGTCGCGATTTCTGTTACTCCAATGGATGATAGCCTTGTCATTATGGAAGGTAGATTATTGTCGGGATTTTAGTAACTCCAATGGATGGTAGCCTTGTCATTATGGAAGGTAGTCTGTTGTCCTGATTTTTGTTACAACAATAGATGGTAGCCTTGTCATTATGGAAGGTAGTCTGTTGTCGAGATTTTTGTCACTGCAATGGATGGTAGCCTTGTCATTATGGAAGGTAGTTTGTCGTTGTGATTTTCTGTTACTCCAATGGATGGTAGCCTTGTCATTAAGGACGGTAGTCTGTTGTTCATATTTTCCTTAATCCAATGGATGGTAGACTTGTCATTATGGAAGGTAATCTATTATCGAAATTTTTGTTACAACATTGGATGGTAGGCTTGTCATTGTTGAAGGTAGTGTGTTGTCGATATTTTTGTTATTCTAATGGATGGTAGCCTTGTCATTGTGGAAGGTAGTTTGCTGTCGTGATTTTTGTTACTCCAATGGATGGTATCCTTGTCACTATGGAAGGTAGTATGTTGTCGATATCTTTGTAACTCCAATGGATGGTAGCCTTGTCATTATGGAAGGTAGGCTGTTGTCGAGATTTTTGTTACTCCAATGGATTGTAGCCTTGTCGTTATGGAAGGTAGTCTATTGTAGATATGTTTGTTAATCCAATTTACGGTAGCCTTGTCATTATGGAAGGTAGTATGTTGTCGAGATTTTTGTTACTCCAATGGATGGTAACCTAGTCATTATGGAAGGTAGTCTGTTGTCGAGATTTTTGTTACTCCAATGGATGGTAGCCTTGTCATTATGGAAGGTAGTCTGTTGTCGAGATTTTTTATACTCCAATGGATTTTATCCTTGTCATTATGGAAGGTAGTCTCTTGCGGATATTTTTTTTACTCCAATGATGGTACCCTTGTCATTATAGAAGGTAGTCTGCTGTCGAGATTTTTGTTACTCCAATGGATGGTATCCTTGTCATTATGGAAGGTAGTATGTTGTCGCGATTTCTGTTACTCCAATGGATGATAGCCTTGTCATTATGGAAGGTAGATTATTGTCGGGATTTTTGTTACTCCAATGGATGGTAGCCTTGTCATTATGGAAGGTAGTTTGTTGTCCAGATTTTTGTTGCAATAATAGATGGTAGCCTTGTCATTATGGAAGGTAGTCTGTTGTCGAGATTTTTGTCACTGCAATGGATGGTAGCCTTGTCATTATGGAAGGTAGTTTGTCGTTGTGAATTTTTGTTACTCCAATGGATGGTAGCCTTGTCATTAAGGACGGTAGTCTGTTGTTCATAATTTTGATACTCCAATGGATGGTAGACTTGTCAGTATGGAAGGTAATCTATTCTCGATATTTTTGTTACTCCATTGGATGGTAGCCTTATCATTATGGAAGGTAGTGTGTTGTCGATATTTTTTTATTCCAATGGATGGTAGCCTTGTCATTATGGAAGGTAGTATGTTGTCGATATCTTTGTTACTCCAATGGATGGTAGCCTTGTCATTATGGAAGGTAGTCTGTTGTCGAGATTTTTGTTACTCTAAGGGATGGTAGCTTTGTTATTATGGAAGTTAGTGTGTTGTCGATATTTTTTTTATTCCAATGGATGGTAGCCTTGTCATTAGCGAAGCTAGTCTGTTGGCGAGATTTTTGTTACTCAAATGGATGGTAGCCTTGTCATTATGGAAGGTAGTCTATTGTCGAAATTTTTATTATTCCAATGGATGGTAGCCTTGTCATTATGCAAGGTAGTCTATTGTCGTGATTTTTGTTACTCCAATGGATGGTAGCCTTGTCATTATGGAAGGTAGTCTGTTGTCGAGATTTCTGTTACTCCAATGGATGGTAGCCTTGTCATTATGGAAGGTAGTCTGTTGTCGAGATATCTGTTACTCCAATGTATGGTAGCCTTGTCATTATGGAAGGTAGTCTATTGTCGAGATTTTTTACACTCCAATGAATGGTAGCCTTGTCATTATGGAAGGTAGTGTGTTATCGATATTTTTGTTATTCCAATGGATGGTAGCCTTGTCATTATGGAAGGTAGTATGTTGGTGTGATTTATGTTACTCCAATGGATGGTATCCTTGTCACTATGGAAGGTAGTATGTTGTCGATATCTTTGTTACTCCAATGGATGGTAGCCTTGTCATTATGGAAGGTAGTCTGTTGTCGAGATATTTGTTACTCTAAGGCATGGTAGCCTTGTCATTATGGAAGGTAGTCTGTCGTTGTGATTTTTTGTTACTCCAATGGATGGTAGCCTTATCATTAAGGACGGTAGTCTGTTGTTCATATTTTCCTTAATCCAATGGATGGTAGACTTGTCATTATGGAAGGTAATCTATTATCGAAATTTTTGTTACTCCATTGGATGGTAGGCTTGTCATTGTGGAAGGTAGTGTGTTGTCGATATTTTTGTTATTCTAATGGATGGTAGCGTTGTCATTATGGAAGGTAGTCTGCTGTCGTGATTTTTGTTACTCCAATGGATGGTATCCTTGTCACTATGGAAGGTAGTATGTTGTTGATATCTTTGTAACTCCAATGGATGGTAGCCTTGTCATTATGGATGGTAGTCTGTTGTCGACGTTTTTGTTACTCCAATGGATTGTAGCCTTGTCGTTATGGAAGGTAGTCTGTTGTCGATATCTTTGTTAATCCAATGTACGGTAGCCTTGTCATTATGGAAGGTAGTCTGTTGTCGAGATTTTTGTTACTCCAATGGATGGTAACCTAGTCATTATTGAAGGTAGTCTGTTGTCGAGATTTTTGTTACTCCAATGGATGGTAGCCTTGTCATTATGGAAGGTAGTCTGTTGTCGAGATTTTTTATACTCCAATGGATTGTAGCCTTGTCATTATGAAAGGTAGTCTCTTGCGAATATTTTTGTTACTCCAATGATGGTACCCTTGTAATTATGGAAGGTAGTCTGCTGTCGAGATTTTTGTTACTCCAATGGATGGTAGCCTTGCCATTATGGAAGGTAGTCTGTTGTCGCGATTTCTGTTACTCCAATGGATGATAGCCTTGTCATTATGGAAGGTAGATTATTGTCGGGATTTTAGTAACTCCAATGGATGGTAGCCTTGTCATTATGGAAGGTAGTCTGTTGTCCTGATTTTTGTTACAACAATAGATGGTAGCCCTGTCATTATGGAAGGTAGTCTGTTGTCGAGATTTTTGTCACTGCAATGGATGGTAGCCTTGTCATTATGGAAGGTAGTTTGTCGTTGTGATTTTCTGTTACTCCAATGGATGGTAGCCTTGTCATTAAGGACGGTAGTCTGTTGTTCATATTTTCCTTAATCCAATGGATGGTAGACTTGTCATTATGGAAGGTAATCTATTATCGAAATTTTTGTTACTCCATTGGATGGTAGGCTTGTCATTGTTGAAGGTAGTGTGTTGTCGATATTTTTGTTATTCTAATGGATGGTAGCCTTGTCATTATGGAAGGTAGTTTGCTGTCGTGATTTTTGTTACTCCAATGGATGGTATCCTTGTCACTATGGAAGGTAGTATGTTGTCGATATCTTTGTAACTCCAATGGATGGTAGCCTTGTCATTATGGAAGGTAGTCTGTTGTCGAGATTTTTGTTACTCCAATGGATTGTAGCCTTGTCGTTATGGAAGGTAGTCTGTTGTAGATATGTTTGTTAATCCAATTTACGGTAGCCTTGTCATTATGGAAGGTAGTATGTTGTCGAGATTTTTGTTACTCCAATGGATGGTAACCTAGTCATTATGGAAGGTAATCTGTTGTCGAGATTTTTGTTACTCCAATGGATGGTAGCCTTGTCATTATGGAAGGTAGTCTGTTGTCGAGATTTTTTATACTCCAATGGATTGTATCCTTGTCATTATGGAAGGTAGTCTCTTGCGGATATTTTTTTTACTCCAATGATGGTACCCTTGTCATTATAGAAGGTAGTCTGCTGTCGAGATTTTTGTTACTCCAATGGATGGTATCCTTGTCATTATGGAAGGTAGTCTGTTGTCGCGATTTCTGTTACTCCAATGGATGATAGCCTTGTCATTATGGAAGGTAGATTATTGTCGGGATTTTTGTTACTCCAATGGATGGTAGCCTTGTCATTATGGAAGGTAGTTTGTTGTCCAGATTTTTGTTGCAACAATAGATGGTAGCCTTGTCATTATGGAAGGTAGTCTGTTGTCGAGATTTTTGTCACTGCAATGGATGGTAGCCTTGTCATTATGGAAGGTAGTTTGTCGTTGTGATTTTTTGTTACTCCAATGGATGGTAGCCTTGTCATTAAGGACGGTAGTCTGTTGTTCCTAATTTTGATACTCCAATGGATGGTAGACTTGTCAGTATGGAAGGTAATCTATTCTCGATATTTTTGTTACTCCACTGGATGGTAGCCTTATCATTATGGAAGGTAGTGTGTTGTCGATATTTTTTTATTCCAATGGATGGTAGCCTTGTCATTATGGAAGGTAGTATGTTGTCGATATCTTTGTTACTCCAATGGATGGTAGCCTTGTCATTATGGAAGGTAGTCTGTTGTCGAGATTTTTGTTACTCTAAGGGATGGTAGCTTTGTTATTATGTTGTCGATATTTTTTTTATTCCAATGGATGGTAGCCTTGTCATTAGGGAAGCTAGTCTGTTGTCGAGATTTTTGTTACTCCAATGGATGGTAGCCTTGTCATTATGGAAGGTAGTCTATTGTCAAAATTTTTATTATTCCAATGGATGGTAGCCTTGTCATTATGCAAGGTAGTCTATTGTCGTGATTTTTGTTACTCCAATGGATGGTAGCCTTGTCATTATGGAAGGTAGTCTGTTGTCGAGTTTTCTGTTACTCCAATGGATGGTAGCCTTGTCATTATGGAAGTTAGTCTGTTGTCGAGATTTCTGTTACTCCAATGGATGGTAGCCTTGTCATTATGGAAGGTAGTCTATTGTCGAGATTTTTTATACTCCAATGAACGGTAGCCTTGTCATTATGGAAGGTAGTGTGTTATCGATATTTTTGTTATTCCAATGGATGGTAGCCTTGTCATTATGGAAGGTAGTATGTTGGTGTGATTTATGTTACTCCAATGGATGGTATCCTTGTCACTATGGAAGGTAGTATGTTGTCGATATCTTTGTTACTCCAATGGAAGGTAGCCTTGTCATTATGGAAGGTAGTCTGTTGTCGAGATATATGTTACTCTAAGGCATGGTAGCCTTGTCATTATGGAAGGTAGTCTGTCGTTGTGATTTTCTGTTACTCCAATGGATGGTAGCCTTGTCATTAAGGACGGTAGTCTGTTGTTCATATTTTCCTTAATCCAATGGATGGTAGACTTGTCATTATGGAAGGTAATCTATTATCGAAATTTTTGTTACTCCATTGGATGGTAGGCTTGTCATTGTGGAAGGTAGTGTGTTGTCGATATTTTTGTTATTCTAATGGATGGTAGCGTTGTCATTATGGAAGGTAGTCTGCTGTCGTGATTTTTGTTACTCCAATGGATGGTATCCTTGTCACTATGGAAGGTAGTATGTTGTCGATATCTTTGTAACTCCAATGGATGGTAGCCTTGTCATTATGGAAGGTAGTCTGTTGTGGAGATTTTTGTTACTCCAATGGATTGTAGCCTTGTCGTTATGGAAGGTAGTCTGTTGTTGATATCTTTATTAATCCAATGGACGGTAGCCTTGTCATTATGGAAGGTAGTCTGTTGTCGAGATTTTTGATACTCCAATGGATGGTAACCTAGTCATTTTGGAAGGTAGTCTGGTTCCGAGATTTTTGTTACTCCAATGGATGGTAGCCATGTCATTTTGGAAGGTAGTCTGTTGTCGAGATTTTTTATACTCCCATGGATTGTAGCCTTGTCATTATGGAAGGTAGTCTCTTGCGGATATTTTTGTTACTCCAATGATGGTACCCTTGTCATTATGGAAGGTAGTCTGCTGTCGAGATTTTTGTTACTCTAATGGATGGTAGCCTTGTCATTATGGAAGGTAGTTTGTTGTCGCGATTTCTGTTACTCCAATGGATGATAGACTTGTCATTATGGAAGGTAGATTATTGTCGGGATTTTTGTTACTCCAATGGATGGTAGCCTTGTCATTATGGAAGGTAGTATGTTGTCCAGATTTTTTTTACAACAATAGATGGTAGCCTTGTCATTATGGAAGGTAGTCTGTTGTCGAGATTTTTGTCACTGCAATGGATGGTAGCCTTGTCATTATGGAAGGTAGTCTGTCGTTGTGATTTTTTGTTACTCCAATGGATGGTAGCCTTGTCATTAAGGATGGTAGTCTGTTGTTCATAATTTTGTTACTCCAATGGATGGTAGCCTTATCATTATGGAAGGTAGTGTGTTGTCGATATTTTTTTTATTCCAATGGATGGTAGCCTTGTCAATATCGAAGGTATTATGTTGTCGATATCTTTGTTACTCCAATGGATGGTAGCCTTGTCATTATGGAAGGTAGTCTGTTGTCGAGATTTTTGTTACTCTAAGGGATGCTAGCTTTGTTATTATGGAAGATAGTGTGTTGTCGATATTTTTTTTATTCCAATGGATGGTAGCCTTGTCATTAGGGAATCTAGTCTGTTGTCGAGATTTTTGTTACTCCAATGGATGGTAGCCTTGTCATTATGGAAGGTAGTCTATTGTCGAAATTTTTATTATTCCAATGGATGGTAGCCTTGTCATTATGCAAGGTAGTCTGTTGTCGTAATTTTTGTTACTCCAATGAATGGTAGCCTTGTCACTATGGAACGTAGTATGTTGTCGATATATTTGTTAATCCAATGGACGGTAGCCTTGTCATTATGGAAGGTAGTCTGTTGTCGAGATTTCTGTTACTCCAATGGATGGTAGCCTTGTCATTATGGAAGGTAGTCTGTTGTCGAGATTTTTTATATTCCAATGAATGGTAGCCTTGTCATTATGGAAGGTAGTGTGTTATCGATATTTTTGTTATTCCAATGGATGGTAGCCATGTCATTGTGAAAGGTAGTATGTTGGTGTGATTTATGTTACTCCAATGGATGGTAGCCTTGTCACTATGGAAGGTAGTATGTTGTCGATATCTTTGTTACTCCAATGGATGGTAGCCTTGTCATTATGGAAGGTAGTGTGTTGTCGATATTTTTGTTAATCCAATGGATGGTAGCCTTGTCATTATGGAAGGTATTCTGTTATCGAGATTTTTGTTACTCCAATGGATGGTACACCTGTCATTATGGAAGGTAGTCTGTTGTCGAGATTTTTGTTACTCCAATGGAAGGTACCCTTGTCATTATGGAAGGTAGTCCGTTGTCGAGATTTTTGTTACTCTAATTGATGGTAGCCTAGTCATTATGGAAGGTAGTGTGTTGTCGAGATTTCTGTTACTCTAATGGATGGTAGCCTTGTCATTATGGAATGTAGGCTATTGTCTGGATTTTTGGTACTCCAATGGATGGTAGCCTTGTCATTATGGAAGGTAGTCTGTTATCCAGATTTTTGTTACAACAATAGATGGTAACCTTGTCATTATGGAAGGTAGTCTATTTTCGAGATTTTTGTCACTGCAATGGATGGTATCCTTGTCATTAAGGAAGGTAGTTTGTCATTGTGATTTACTGTTACTCCAATGGATGGTAGCCTTATCATTAAGGACGGTAGTCTATTGTTCAAATATTTGTTACTCCATTGGATTGTAGCGTTGTCATTATGGAAGGTATCGTTTTGTCGATATTTTTGTTATTCCAATGGATGGTAGCCTTGTCATTATGGAAGTAAGTTTGTTGTCGTGATTTTTGTTACTCTAAGGGATGGTAGCCTTGTCATTATGGAAGGTAGTATGTTGTCGATATCTTTGTTACTCCAATGGATGGTAGCCTTGTCATTACGGAAGGTAGTTTGTTGTCGAGATTTTTGTTACTCTAATGGATGGTAGCATTGTCATTATGAAAGGTAGTCTATTGTCGAGATTGTTGTTACTATAATAGATTGTAGGCTTGTCATTATGGAAGGTAGTCTGTTGTCGATATTTTTTATACTCCAATGGATTGTAGCCTTGTCATTATGGAAGGTAGTCTCTTGTGGATATTTTTGTTACTCCAATGATGGTACCCTTGTCATTATGGAAGGTAGTATGTTGTCGAGTTTTTCTTAATTCAACGGATGGTAGCCTTGTCATTATGGAAGGTAGTCTATTCTCGAGATTTCTGTTACTCCAATGGATGGTAGCCTTGTCATTATGGAAGATAGTCTGTTGTGGAGATTTTTGTAACTATAATGGATGGTAGCCTTGTCATTATTAAAGGTAGTCTGTTGTTGATATTTTTGTTACAACAATGGATGGTAGCCTTGTCATTATGAAAGGTATCCTGTTGTCGAGATTTTTGTTATTCCAATTGATGGTAGCCTTTTCATTATGGAAGGTAGTCTGTTGTCGTGATTTTTGTTACTCCAATGGATGGTAGCCTTGTCCTTATGGAAGGTAGGTTATTGTCGGGATTTTTGTTACTCCAATGGATGGTAGCCTTGTCCTTATGGAAGGTAGTCTATTGTCCAGATTTTTGTTACAACAAAAGATGGTAACCTTGTCATTATGGAAGGTAGTCTGTTGTCGATATTTTTTTCACTTCAATGGATGGTAGACTAGTCATTATGGAAGGTAGTCTATTGTCGTGATTTTTGTTACTCCAATGAATGGTAGTCTAGTAATTATGGAAGGTAGTCTGTTGTCGAGATTTTTGTTACTCCATTGGATGGTAACCTTGTCATTAAGGAAGGTGGTTTGTTGTCGAGATTTTTGTTACTTCAAGGGATGGTAGCCTTGTCATTATGGAAGGTAGTTTGATGTTGATATTTTTGTTACTCCAATGGATGGTAGCCTTGTCATTATGGAAGGTAGTCTATTGTCCCAATTTTTGTTACTCCAATGGATCGTAGACTAGTCGTTATGGAAGGTAGTCTGTTGTCGAGATTTTTGTTACTCCATTGGATGGTAGCCTTGTTATTATGGAAGGTAGTCTGTTGTCGAGTTTTTGTTATTCAAATGGATGGTAGCCTTGTCATTATGGAAGGTTGTCTTTTTGTCATGATTTTTGTTAATCCATTGGATAGTAGACTTGTCATTATGAAAGGTAGTCTGTTGATGAAATTTTTGTAATTCCAATGGATGGTAGAATAGTCATTATGGAAGGTAGTCTGTTTTCAAGATTTTTATTACTCCAATGGATGGTAGCCTTGTCATTATGGAAGGTAGTCTGTCGTTGAAATTTATGTTATTCCAATGGATGGTAGCCTTGTCATTATGAAAGGTAGTCTATTGTCGAGATTTTTGTTACTCCAATGGATTCTATCCTTGTCATTATGGAAGGTAGTATGTTGTCAGGATTTTTTTTAATGAAATGGATGGAAGCCTTGTAATTATGGATGATAGTCTGTTGTCGAGATTTTTGTTACTACAATGTATGGTAGCCTTGTCTTTATGGAAGGTAGTTTGTTGTCGAGATTATTGTTACTACAATGGATTTTAGCTTTGTCATTATGGAAGGTAGTCTATTGTCGAAATCATTGTTACTCTAATGGATGGTAACCTAGTCATTATTGAAGGTAGTCTGTTGTCGAGATTTTTGTTACTCCAATGGATGGTTTCCTTGTCATTATGGAAGGTAGTTTGTTGTCGAGATTTTTGTTACTCTAATGGATGGTAGACTTGTCATTAAGGAAGGTAGTCTATTTTCGTGATTTTTCTTACTCCAATGGATGGTAGCCTTGTCATTACCGCAGGTAGTTTGCTGTCAAGATTTATGTTATTCCAATATATGGTAGCCTTGTCATTATGGAAGGTAGTCTATTGTCGTGATTTTTGTTACTCCTATGGATTGTAGCCTTGTAATTATGGAAGGTAGTATGTTGTCGATATCGTTGTTACTCCAATGGATGTTAGCCTTGTTATTATGGAAGGTAGTCTGTTTTCGAGATTTTTGTTACTCCATTGGATTGTAGCCTTGTCATTATGGAAGGTAGTCTGTTGTCGAGATTTTTGTTATTCCAATGGATTGTTGACTTGTCATTACGGAAGGTAGTCCGTTGTCGAGATTTTTGTTACTCCAATGGATGGTACCCTTGTCATTATGGAAGGTAGTCTATCATTGTGATTTTTGTTACTCCAATGGATGGTAGCCTTGTCATTATGAAAGGTAGTATGTTGTTCAGATTTTGGTTACTCCAATGGATGGTAGACTTGTCATTATGGAAGGTAGTCTGTTGTCGAGATTTTTGTTACTCCATTGGATTGTAGCCTTGTCATTATGGAAGGTAGTCGTTTATCAATATTTTTGTTACTCCAATGGATGGTAGCCTTGTCATTATGGAAGGTAGTCTGTTGTCCCGATTAGTGTTACTCAAATGGTTGGTAGCCTTGTCATTATGGAAGGTAGTCTGTCATTGTGATTTTTGTTACTCCAATGGATGGTAGCCTTGTCATTAGTGAAGGTAGTCTATTGTTCAGATTTTTGTTACTCCAATGGATGGTAGACTTGTCATTATGGAAGGTAGTCTATTGTCGTGATTTTTGTTACTCCAATGGATTGTAGCCTTGTCATTATGGAAGGTAGTATGTTATCGATATCTTTGTTACTCCAATGGATGGTAGCCTTGTTATTATAGAAGGTAGTTTGTTTTCGATATTTTTGTTACTCCATTGGATGGTAGCCTTGTCATTATGGAAGGTAGTCTTTTGTCGAGATTTTTGTTATTCCAATGGATTGTTGACTTGTCATTATGGAAGGTAGTCTGTTGTCGAGATTTTTTTTACTCCAATGGATGGTATCCTTGTCATTATGGAAGGTAGTTTGTTGTCTAGATTTTTGTTACTCTAATGGATGGTAGCCTTGTCATTAAGGAAGGTAGTCTATTTTCGTGATTTTTCTTACTCCAATGGATGGAAGCCTTTTCATTACCGCAGGTAGTTTGCTGTCAAGATTTCTGTTGTTCCAATAGATGGTAGCCTTGTCATTACGGAAGGTAGTCTATTGTCGTGATTTTTGTTACTCCAATGGATTGTAGCCTTGTAATTATGGAAGGTAGTATGTTGTCGATATCTTTGTTACTCCAATGGATGTTAGCCTTGTTATTATGGAAGGTAGTCTATTTTCGAGATTTTTGTTACTCCATTGGATTGTAGCCTTGTCATTATGGAAGGTAGTCTGTTGTCGAGATTTTTGTTATTCCAATGGATTGTTCACTTGTCATTACGGAAGGTAATCCGTTGTAATTATGGAAGGTAGTATGTCATTGTGATTTTTGTTACTCCAATGGATGGTAGCCTTGTCATTATGAAAGGTAGTCTGTTGTTCAGATTTTTGTTACTCCATTGGATTGTAGCCTTGTCATTATGGAAGGTAGTCCGTTATCGATATTTTTGTTACTCCAATGGATGGTAGCCTTTTCATTATTGAAGGTAGTCTGTTGTCCCGATTTTTGTTACTCAAATGGTTGGTAGCCTTGTCATTATGGAAGGTAGTCTGTCATTGTGATTTTTGTTACTCCAATGGATGGTAGCCTTGTCATTAGTGAAGGTAGTCTATTGTTCAGATTTTTGTTACTCCAATGGATGGTAGACTTGTCATTATGGAAGGTAGTCTATTGTTGAGATTTTTGTTACTCCAATGGATTGTAGCCTTGTCATTATGGAAGGTAGTCTGTTGTCGAGATTTTTGTTACTCCAATGGATGGTACCCTTATCATTTTGGAAGGTAGTTTGTTGTCGAGATTTTTGTTACTCCAATGGATGGTAGCCTTGTCATTATGGAAGGTAGTATGTTTTCGTGATTTTTCTTTCTCCAATGGATGGTAGCCTTGTCATTATCGAAGGTAGTTTGCTGTCGAGATTTCTGTCATTCCAATATATGGTAGCCTTGTCATTATGGAAGGTAGTCTATTGTCGTGATTATTGTTACTCCAATGGATTGTAGCCTTGTCATTATGGAAGGTAGTATGTTGTCGATATCTCTGTTACTCCATTGGATGGTAGCCTTGTCATTATGGAAGGTAGTCTGTTTTCGAGATTTTTATTATTCCAATTGATGGAAGCCTTGTCATTATTGAAGGTAGTTTGTTTTCGTGATTTTTCTTACTTCAATGGATGGTAGCCTTGTCATTATCGAAGGTAGTTTGCTGTCGAGATTTCTGTTATTCCAATATATGGTAGCCTTGTCATTATGGAAGGTAGTCTATTGTCGTGATTTTTGTTACTCCAATGGATTGTAGCCTTGTCATTATGGAAGGTAGTATGTTGCCGATATCTTTATTACTCCAATGGATGGTAGCCTTGTTATTATAGAAGGTAGTTTGTTTTCGATATTTTTGTTACTCCATTGGATGGTAGCCTTGTCATTATGGAAGGTAGTCTGTTGTCGAGATTTTTGTTATTCCAATGGATTGTAGACTTGTCATTATAGAAGGTAGTCTGTTGTCGAGATTTTTTTTACTCCAATGGATGGTACCCTTGTCATTATGGACGGTAGTTTGTTGTCGAGATTTTTGTTACTCTAATGGATGGTAGCCTTGTCATTATGGAAGGTAGTCTGTTTTTCGTGATTTTTCTTACTCCAATGGATGGTAGCCTTGTCATTACCGCAGGTAGTTTGCTGTCAAGATTTCTGTTATTCCAATAGATGGTAGCCTTGTCATTATGGAAGGTAGTCTATTGTCGTGATTTTTGTTACTCCAATGGATTGTAGCCTTGTCATTATGGAAGGTAGTATGTTGTCGATATTTTTGATACTCCAATGGATGTTAGCCTTGTTATTATGGAAGGTAGTCTGTTTTCGAGATTTTTGTTACTCCATTGGATTGTAGCCTTGTCATTATGGAAGGTAGTTTGTTGTCGAGATTTTTGTCATTCCAATGGATTGTTGACTTGTCATTACTGAAGGTAGTCTGTTGTCGAGATTTTTGTTACTCCAATGGATGGTACCCTTGTCATTATGGAAGGTAGTCTGTCATTGTGATTTTTGTTACTCCAATGGATGGTAGCCTTGTCATTATGAAAGGTAGTCTGATGTTCATATCTTTGTTACTCCAATGGATGGTAGACTTGTCATTATGGAAGGTAGTCCGTTATCGATATTTTTGTTACTCCAATGGATGGTAGCCTTTTCATTATTGAAGGTAGTCTGTTGTCCCGATTTTTGTTACTCAAATGGTTGGTAGCCTTGTCATTATGGAAGGTAGTCTGTCATTGTGATTTTTGTTACTCCAATGGATGGTAGCCTTGTCATTAGTGAAGGTAGTCTATTGTTCATATTTTTGTTACTCCAATGGATGCTAGACTTGTCATTATGGAAGGTAGTCTATTGTTGAGATTTTTGTTACTCCAATGGATTGTAGCCTTGTCATTATGGAAGGTAGTCTGTTGTCAAGATTTTTGTTACTCCAATGGATGGTACCCTTATCATTATGGAAGGTAGTTTGTTGTCGAGATTTTTGTTACTCCAATGGATGGTAGCCTTGTCATTATGGAAGGTAGTCTGTTTTCGTGATTTTTCTTACTCCAATGGATGGTAGCCTTGTCATTATCGAAGGTAGTTTGCTGTCGAGATTTCTGTCATTCCAATATATGGTAGCCTTGTCATTATGGAAGGTAGTCTATTGTCGTGATTTTTGTTACTCCAATGGATTGTAGCCTTGTCATTATGGAAGGTAGTATGTTGTCGATATCTTTGTTACTCCATTGGATGGTAGCCTTGTCATTATGGAAGGTAGTCTGTTGTCGATATCTTTGTTACTCCATTGGATGGTAGCTTTGTCATTATAGAAGGTAGTCTGTTTTCGATATTTTTATTATTCCAATGGATGGTACCCTTGTCATTATGGAAGGTAGTTTGTTTTCGTGATTTTTCTTACTCCAATGGATGGTAGCCTTATCATTATCGAAGGTAGTTTACTGTCGAGATTTCTTTTATTCCAATATATGGTAGCCTTGTCATTATGGAAGGTAGTATGTTGCCGATATCTTTATTACTCTAATGGATGGTAGCCTTGTTATTATAGAAGGTAGTTTGTTTTCGATATTTTTGTTACTCCATTGGATGGTAGCCTTGTCATTATGGATGGTAGTCTATTGTCGTGATTTTTGTTACTCCAATGGATTGTAGCCTTGTCATTATGGAAGGTAGTATGTTGCCGATATCTTTATTACTCTAATGGATGGTAGCCTTGTTATTATAGAAGGAAGTTTGTTTTCGATATTTTTGTTACTCCATTGGATGGTAGCCTTGTCATTATGGAAGGTAGTCTATTGTCGAGATTTTTGTTATTCCAATGGATTGTAGACTTGTCATTATGGAAGGTAGTCTGTTGTCGAGATTTTTTTTACTCCAATGGATGGTACCCTTGTCATTATGGACGGTAGTTTGTTGTCGAGATTTTTGTTACTCTAATGGATGGTAGCCTTGTCATTATGGAAGGTAGTCTGTTTTCGTGATTTTTCTTACTCCAATGGATGGTAGCCTTGTCATTACCACAGGTAGTTTGCTGTCAAGATTTCTGTTATTCCAATAGATGGTAGCCTTGTAATTATGGAAGGTAGTCTATTGTCGTGATTTTTGTTACTCCAATGGATTGTAGCCTTGTCATTATGGAAGGCAGTATGTTGTCGATATCTTTGTTACTCCAATGGATGTTAGCCTTGTTATTATGGAAGGTAGTCTGTTTTCGAGATTTTTGTTACTCCATTGGATTGTAGCCTTGTCATTATGGAAGGTAGTTTGTTGTCGAGATTTTTGTTATTCCATTGGATTGTTGACTTGTCATTACGGAAGGTAGTCCGTTGTCAAGATTTTTGTTACTCCAATGGATGGTACCCTTGTCATTATGGAAGGTAGTCTGTCATTGTGATTTTTGTTACTCCAATGGATGATAGCCTTGTCATTATGAAAGATAGTCTGTGGTTCATATTTTTGTTACTCCAATGGATGGTAGACTTGTCATTATGGAAGGTAGTCCGTTATCGATATTTTTGTTACTCCAATTAATGGTAGCCTTGTCATTATGGAAGGTAGTCTGTTGTCACGATTAGTGTTACTCAAATGGTTGGTAGCCTTGTCATTATGGAAGGTAGTCTGTCATTGTGATTTTTGTTACTCCAATGGATGGTAGCCTTGTCATTAGTGAAGGTAGTCTATTGTTCAGATTTTTGTTACTCCAATGGATGGTAGACTTGTCATTATGGAAGGTAGTCTATTGTTGAGATTTTTGTTACTCCAATGGATTATAGCCTTGTCATTATGGAAGGTAGTCTGTTGTCGAGATTTTTGTTACTCCAATGGATGGTACCCTTATCATTATGGAAGGTAGTTTGTTGTCGAGATTTTTGTTACTCCAATGGATGGTAGCCTTGTCATTATGGAAGGAAGTCTGTTTTCGTGATTTTTCTTACTCCAATGGATGGTAGCCTTGTCATTATCGAAGGTAGTTTGCTGTCGAGATTTCTGTCATTCCAATATATGGTAGCCTTGTCATTATGGAAGGTAGTCTATTGTCGTGATTTTTGT
Organism: Vicia faba; assembly: GCA_948472305.1. Lineage (NCBI taxonomy): Eukaryota > Viridiplantae > Streptophyta > Magnoliopsida > Fabales > Fabaceae > Vicia > Vicia faba. The sequence continues at coordinate 459,420,155 of OX451741.1, forward strand.
TACTCCAATGGATTGTAGCCTTGTCATTATGGAAGGTAGTATGTTGTCGATATCTTTGTTACTCCATTGGATGGTAGCTTTGTCATTATGGAAGGTAGTCTGTTTTCGATATTTTTATTATTCCAATGGATGGTACCCTTGTCATTATGGAAGGTAGTTTGTTTTCGTGATTTTTCTTACTCCAATGGATGGTAGCCTTATCATTATCGAAGGTAGTTTGCTGTCGAGATTTCTGTTATTCCAATATATGGTAGCCTTGTCATTATGGAAGGTAGTCTATTGTCGTGATTTTTGTTACTCCAATGGATTGTAGCCTTGTCATTATGGAAGGTAGTATGTTGCCGATATCTTTGTTCTTCCAATGGATGGTAGCCTTGTTATTATAGAAGGTAGTTTGTTTTCGATATTTTTGTTACTCCATTGGATGGTAGCCTTGTCATTATGGAAGGTAGTCTGTTGTCGAGATTTTTGTTATTCAAATGGATTGTTGACTTGTCATTATGGAAGGTAGTCCGTTGTCGAGATCTTTTTTTCTCCAATGTATGGTACCTTTGTCATTATGGACGGTAGTTTGTTGTCGAGATTTTTGTTACTCTAATGGATGGTAGCCTTGTCATTATGGAAGGTAGTCTGTTTACGTGATTTTTCTTAATCCAATGGATGGTAGCCTTGTCATTACCGCAGGTAGTTTGCTGTCAAGATTTCTGTTATTCCAATAGATGGTAGCCTTGTCATTATGGAAGGTAGTCTATTGTCGTGATTTTTGTTACTCCAATGGATTGTAGCCTTGTCATTATGGAAGGTAGTATGTTGTCGATATCTTTGTTACTCCAATGGATGGTAGCCTTGTTATTATGGAAGGTAGTCTGTTTTCGAGATTTTTGTTACTCCATTGGATTGTAGCCTTGTCATTATGGAAGGTAGTTTGTTGTCGAGATTTTTGTCATTCCAATGGATTGTTGACTTGTCATTACTGAAGGTAGTCTGTTGTCGAGATTTTTGTTACTCCAATGGATGGTACCCTTGTCATTATGGAAGGTAGTCTGTCATTGTGATTTTTGTTACTCCAATGGATGGTAGCCTTGTCATTATGAAAGGTAGTCTGATGTTCATATCTTTGTTACTCCAATGGATGGTAGACTTGTCATTATGGAAGGTAGTCCGTTATCGATATTTTTGTTACTCCAATGGATGGTAGCCTTTTCATTATTGAAGGTAGTCTGTTGTCCCGATTTTTGTTACTCAAATGGTTGGTAGCCTTGTCATTATGGAAGGTAGTCTGTCATTGTGATTTTTGTTACTCCAATGGATGGTAGCCTTGTCATTAGTGAAGGTAGTCTATTGCTCAGATTTTTGTTACTCCAATGGATGGTAGACTTGTCATTATGGAAGGTAGTCTATTGTTGAGATTTTTGTTACTCCAATGGATTGTAGCCTTGTCATTATGGAAGGTAGTCTGTTGTCGAGATTTTTGTTACTCCAATGGATGGTACCCTTATCATTATGGAAGGTAGTTTGTTGTCGAGATTTTTGTTACTCCAATGGATGGTAGCCTTGTCATTATGGAAGGTAGTCTGTTTTCGTGATTTTTCTTACTCCAATGGATGGTAGCCTTGTCATTATCGAAGGTAGTTTGCTGTCGAGATTTATGTCATTCCAATATATGGTAGCCTTGTCATTATGGAAGGTAGTCTATTATCGTGATTTTTGTTACTCCAATGGATTGTAGCCTTGTCATTATGGAAGGTAGTATGTTGTCGATATCTTTGTTACTCCATTGGATGGTAGCCTTGTCATTATGGAAGGTAGTCTGTTGTCGATATCTTTGTTACTCCATTGGATGGTAGCTTTGTCATTATAGAAGGTAGTCTGTTTTCGATATTTTTATTATTCCAATGGATGGTACCCTTGTCATTATGGAAGGTAGTTTGTTTTCGTGATTTTTCTTACTCCAATGGATGGTAGCCTTATCATTACCGAAGGTAGTTTACTGTCGAGATTTCTGTTATTCCAATATATGGTAGCCTTGTCATTATGGAAGGTAGTATGTTGCCGATATCTTTATTACTCTAATGGATGGTAGCCTTGTTATTATAGAAGGTAGTTTGTTTTCGATATTTTTGTTACTCCATTGGATGGTAGCCTTGTCATTATGGATGGTAGTCTATTGTCGTGATTTTTGTTACTCCAATGGATTGTAGCCTTATCATTATGGAAGGTAGTATGTTGCCGATATCTTTATTACTCTAATGGATGGTAGCCTTGTTATTATAGAAGGAAGTTTGTTTTCGATATTTTTGTTACTCCATTGGATGGTAGCCTTGTCATTATGGAAGGTAGTCTATTGTCGAGATTTTTGTTATTCCAATGGATTGTAGACTTGTCATTATGGAAGGTAGTCTGTTGTCGATATTTTTTTTACTCCAATGGATGGTACCCTTGTCATTATGGACGGTAGTTTGTTGTCGAGATTTTTGTTACTCTAATGGATGGTAGCCTTGTCATTATGGAAGGTAGTCTGTTTTCGTGATTTTTCTTACTCCAATGGATGGTAGCCTTGTCATTACCACAGGTAGTTTGCTGTCAAGATTTCTGTTATTCCAATAGATGGTAGCCTTGTAATTATGGAAGGTAGTCTATTGTCGTGATTTTTGTTACTCCAATGGATTATAGCCTTGTCATTATGGAAGGCAGTATGTTGTCGATATCTTTGTTACTCCAATGGATGTTAGCCTTGTTATTATGGAAGGTAGTCTGTTTTCGAGATTTTTGTTACTCCATTGGATTGTAGCCTTGTCATTATGGAAGGTAGTTTGTTGTCGAGATTTTTGTTATTCCATTGGATTGTTGACTTGTCATTACGGAAGGTAGTCCGTTGTCAAGATTTTTGTTACTCCAATGGATGGTACCCTTGTCATTATGGAAGGTAGTCTGTCATTGTGATTTTTGTTACTCCAATGGATGATAGCCTTGTCATTATGAAAGATAGTCTGTGGTTCATATTTTTGTTACTCCAATGGATGGTAGACTTGTCATTATGGAAGGTAGTCCGTTATCGATATTTTTGTTACTCCAATTAATGGTAGCCTTGTTATTATGGAAGGTAGTCTGTTGTCCCGATTAGTGTTACTCAAATGGTTGGTAGCCTTGTCATTATGGAAGGTAGTCTGTCATTGTGATTTTTGTTACTCCAATGGATGGTAGCCTTGTCATTAGTGAAGGTAGTCTATTGTTCAGATTTTTGTTACTCCAATGGATGGTAGACTTGTCATTATGGAAGGTAGTCTATTGTTGAGATTTTTGTTACTCCAATGGATTATAGCCTTGTCATTATGGAAGGTAGTCTGTTGTCGAGATTTTTGTTACTCCAATGGATGGTACCCTTATCATTATGGAAGGTAGTTTGTTGTCGAGATTTTTGTTACTCCAATGGATGGTAGCCTTGTCATTATGGAAGGATGTCTGTTTTCGTGATTTTTCTTACTCCAATGGATGGTAGCCTTGTCATTATCGAAGGTAGTTTGCTGTCGAGATTTCTGTCATTCCAATATATGGTAGCCTTGTCATTATGGAAGGTAGTCTATTGTCGTGATTTTTGTTACTCCAATGGATTGTAGCCTTGTCATTATGGAAGGTAGTATGTTGTGGATATCTTTGTTACTCCATTGGATGGTAGCTTTGTCATTATGGAAGGTAGTCTGTTTTCGATATTTTTATTATTCCAATGGATGGTACCCTTGTCATTATGGAAGGTAGTTTGTTTTCGTGATTTTTCTTACTCCAATGGATGGTAGCCTTATCATTATCGAAGGTAGTTTGCTGTCGAGATTTCTGTTATTCCAATATATGGTAGCCTTGTCATTATGGAAGGTAGTCTATTGTCGTGATTTTTGTTACTCCAATGGATTGTAGCCTTGTCATTATGGAAGGTAGTATGTTGCCGATATCTTTGTTCTTCCAATGGATGGTAGCCTTGTTATTATAGAAGGTTGTTTGTTTTCGATATTTTTGTTACTCCATTGGATGGTAGCCTTGTCATTATGGAAGGTAGTCTGTTGTCGAGATTTTTGTTATTCAAATGGATTGTTGACTTGTCATTATGGAAGGTAGTCCGTTGTCGAGATCTTTTTTTCTCCAATGTATGGTACCTTTGTCATTATGGACGGTAGTTTGTTGTCGAGATTTTTGTTACTCTAATGGATGGTAGCCTTGTCATTATGGAAGGTAGTCTGTTTACGTGATTTTTCTTAATCCAATGGATGGTAGCCTTGTCATTACCGCAGGTAGTTTGCTGTCAAGATTTCTGTTATTCCAATAGATGGTAGCCTTGTCATTATGGAAGGTAGTCTATTGTCGTGATTTTTGTTACTCCAATGGATTGTAGCCTTGTCATTATGGAAGGTAGTATGTTGTCGATATCTTTGTTACTCCAATGGATGGTAGCCTTGTTATTTTGGACGGTAGTCTGTTTTCGATATTTTTGTTACTCCATTGGATGGTAGCCTTGTCATTATGGAAGGTAATCTGTTGTCGTGATTTTTGTTATTCCAATGGATTGTAGACTTGTCATTATGGAAGGTAGTCCGTTGTCGAGATTTTTGTTACTCCAATGGATGGTACCCTTGTCATTATGGAAGGTAGTTTGTTGTCGAGATTTTTGTTACTCCAATGGATGGTAGCCTTGTCATTATGGAAGGTAGTCTATTGTCGTGATTTTTCTTACTCCAATGGATGGTAGCCTTGTCATTATCGAAGGTAGTTTGCTGTCGAGATTTCTGTTATTCCAATAGATGGTAGCCTTGTCATTATGGAAGGTAGTCTATTGTCGTGATTTTTGTTACTCCAATGGATTGTAGCCTTGTCATTATGGAAGGTAGTATGTTGTCGATATCTTTGTTACTCCAATGGATGGTAGCCTTGTTATTATGGACGGTAGTCTGTTTTCGATATTTTTGTTACTCCATTGGATGGTAGCCTTGTCATTATGGAAGGTAATCTGTTGTCGTGATTTTTGTTATTCCAATGGATTGTAGACTTGTCATTATGGGAGGTAGTCCGTTGTCGAGATTTTTGTTACTCCAATGGATGGTACCCTTGTCATTATGGAAGGTAGTTTGTTGTCGAGATTTTTGTTACTCCAATGGATGGTAGCCTTGTCATTATGGAAGGTAGTCTATTGTCGTGATTTTTCTTACTCCAATGGATGGTAGCCTTGTCATTATCGAAGGTAGTTTGCTGTCGAGATTTCTGTCATTCCAATATATGGTAGCCTTGTCATTATGGAAGGTAGTCTATTGTCGTGATTTTTGTTACTCCAATGGATTGTAGCCTTGTCATTATGGAAGGTAGTATGTTGTCGATATCTTTGTTACTCCATTGGATGGTAGCCTTGTCATTATGGAAGGTAGTCTGTTGTCGATATCTTTGTTACTCCATTGGATGGTAGCTTTGTCATTATGGAAGGTAGTCTGTTTTTGATATTTTTATTATTCCAATGGATGGTACCCTTGTCATTATGGAAGGTAGTTTGTTTTCGTGATTTTTTTTACTCCAATGGATGGTAGCCTTATCATTATCGAAGGTAGTTTACTGTCGAGATTTCTGTTATTCCAATATATGGTAGCCTTGTCATTATGGAAGGTAGTATGTTGCCGATATCTTTATTACTCTAATGGATGGTAGCCTTGTTATTATAGAAGGTAGTTTGTTTTCGATATTTTTGTTACTCCATTGGATGGTAGCCTTGTCATTATGGATGGTAGTCTATTGTCGTGATTTTTGTTACTCCAATGGATTGTAGCCTTGTCATTATGGAAGGTAGTATGTTGCCGATATCTTTATTACTCTAATGGATGGTAGCCTTGTTATTATAGAAGGAAGTTTGTTTTCGATATTTTTGTTACTCCATTGGATGGTAGCCTTGTCATTATGGAAGGTAGTCTATTGTCGAGATTTTTGTTATTCCAATGGATTGTAGACTTGTCATTATGGAAGGTAGTCTGTTGTCGAGATTTTTTTTACTCCAATGGATGGTACCCTTGTCATTATGGACGGTAGTTTGTTGTCGAGATTTTTGTTACTCTAATGGATGGTAGCCTTGTCATTATGGAAGGTAGTCTGTTTTCGTGATTTTTCTTACTCCAATGGATGGTTTCCTTGTCATTACCGCAGGTAGTTTGCTGTCAAGATTTCTGTTATTCCAATAGATGGTAGCCTTGTAATTATGGAAGGTAGTCTATTGTCGTGATTTTTGTTACTCCAATGGATTGTAGCCTTGTCATTATGGAAGGCAGTATGTTGTCGATATCTTTGTTACTCCAATGGATGTTAGCCTTGTTATTATGGAAGGTAGTCTGTTTTCGAGATTTTTGTTACTCCATTGGATTGTAGCCTTGTCATTATGGAAGGTAGTTTGTTGTCGAGATTTTTGTTATTCCATTGGATTGTTGACTTGTCATTACGGAAGGTAGTCCGTTGTCAAGATTTTTGTTACTCCAATGGATGGTACCCTTGTCATTATGGAAGGTAGTCTGTCATTCTGATTTTTGTTACTCCAATGGATGATAGCCTTGTCATTATGAAAGATAGTCTGTGGTTCATATTTTTGTTACTCCAATGGATGGTAGACTTGTCATTATGGAAGGTAGTCCGTTATCGATATTTTTGTTACTCCAATTAATGGTAGCCTTGTCATTATGGAAGGTAGTCTGTTGTCCCGATTAGTGTTACTCAAATGGTTGGTAGCCTTGTCATTATGGAAGGTAGTCTGTCATTGTGATTTTTGTTACTCCAATGGATGGTAGCCTTGTCATTAGTGAAGGTAGTCTATTGTTCAGATTTTTGTTACTCCAATGGATGGTAGACTTGTCATTATGGAAGGTAGTCTATTGTTGAGATTTTTGTTACTCCAATGGATTATAGCCTTGTCATTATGGAAGGTAGTCTATTGTCGAGATTTTTGTTACTCCAATGGATGGTACCCTTATCATTATGGAAGGTAGTTTGTTGTCGATATTTTTGTTACTCCAATGGATGGTACCCTTGTCATTATGGAAGGTAGTTTGTTTTCGTGATTTTTCTTACTCCAATGGATGGTAGCCTTATCATTATCGAAGGTAGTTTGCTGTCGAGATTTCTGTTATTCCAATATATGGTAGCCTTGTCATTATGGAAGGTAGTCTATTGTCGTGATTTTTGTTACTCCAATGGATTGTAGCCTTGTCATTATGGAAGGTAGTATGTTGCCGATATCTTTGTTACTCCAATGGATGGTAGCCTTGTTATTATAGAAGGTAGTTTGTTTTCGATATTTTTGTTACTCCATTGGATGGTAGCCTTGTCATTATGGAAGGTAGTCTGTTGTCGAGATTTTTGTTATTCAAATGGATTGTTGACTTGTCATTATGGAAGGTAGTCCGTTGTCGAGATCTTTTTTTCTCCAATGTATGGTACCTTTGTCATTATGGACGGTAGTTTGTTGTCGAGATTTTTGTTACTCTAATGGATGGTAGCCTTGTCATTATGGAAGGTAGTCTGTTTACGTGATTTTTCTTAATCCAATGGATGGTAGCCTTGTCATTACCGCAGGTAGTTTGCTGTCAAGATTTCTGTTATTCCAATAGATGGTAGCCTTGTCATTATGGAAGGTAGTCTATTGTCGTGATTTTTGTTACTCCAATGGATAGTAGCCTTGTCATTATGGAAGGTAGTATGTTGTTGATATCTTTGTTATTCCAATGGATGGTAGCCTTGTTATTATGGAAGGTAATCTGTTTTCGGGATTTTTGTTACTCCATTGGATGGTAGCCTTTTCATTATGGAAGGTAGTCTGTTGTCGAGATTTTTGTTATTCCAATGGATTGTAGACTTGTCATTACGGAAGGTAGTACGTTGTTAAGATTTTTGTTACTCCAATGGATGTTACCCTTGTCATTATGGAAGGTAGTTTGTTGTCGAGATTTTTGTTACTCCATTGGATGGTAGCCTTGTCATTATGGAAGGTAGTCTATTGTCGAGATTTTTATTATTCAAATGGATGTTAGCCTTGTCATTATGGAAGGTAGTCTGTTTTCGTGATTTTTGTTACTCCAATGGATGGTAGCCTTGTCATTATCGAAGGTAGTTTGCTTCCGAGATTTCTGTTATTCCAATAGATGGTAGCCTTGTCATTATGGAAGGTAGTCTATTGTCGTGATTTTTGTTACTCCAGTGGATTGTAGCCTTGTCATTATGGAAGGTAGTATGTTATCGATATCTCTGTTACTCCAATGGATGGTAGCCTTGTTATTATGGAAGGTAGTCTGTTTTCGAGATTTTTGTTACTCCATTGGATTGTAGCCTTGTCATTATGGAAGGTAGTCTGTTGTCGAGATTTTTGTTATTCCAATGGATTGTTGACTTGTCATTACGGAAGGTAGTCCGTTGTCGAGCTTTTTGTTACTCCAATGGATGGTACCCTTGTCATTTTGGAAGGTAGTTTGTTGTCGAGATTTTTGTTACTACAATGGATGGTAGCCTTGTCATTATGGAAGGTAGTCTGTTGTCTAGATTTTTGTTACTCCATTGGATGGTTTCCTTGTTATTATGGAAGGTAGTCTGATGTCGAGATTTTTGTTATTCCAATGGTTGGTAGCCTTGTCATTATGGAAGGTAGTCTATTTTCGTGATTTTTTTTACTCCAATGGATGGTAGCCTTGTCATTATCGAAGGTAGTTTGCTGTCGAGATTTCTGTTATTCCAATAGATGGTAGCCTTGTCATTATGGAAGGTAGTTTATTGTCGTGATTTTTGTTACTCCAATGGATTGTAGCCTTGTCATTACGGAAGGTAGTATGTTGTCGATATATTTGTTACTCCAATGGATGGTAGCCTTGTTATTATGGAAGGTAGTCTGTTTTCGAGATTTTTGTTACTCCATTGGATGGTAGCCTTGTCATTATGGAAGGTAGTCTGTTGTCGAGATTTTTGTTATTCCAATGGATTGTAGACTTGTCATAACGGAAGGTAGTGCATTGTCGAGATTTTTGTTACTCCTATGGATGGTACCCTTGTCATTATGGAAGGTAGTTTGTTGTCGAGATTTTTGTTACTCCAATGGATGGTAGCCTTGTCATTAGGGAAGGTAGTATGTTGTCTAGATTTTTGTTACTCCATTGGATGGTATCCTTGCCATTATGGAAGGTAGTCTATTGTCGAGATTTTTATTAATCCAATGGATTGTAGCCTTGTCATTATGGAAGGTAGTCTGTTTTCGTGATTTTTCTTACTCCATTGGATGGTAGCCTTGTTATTATGGAAGGTAGTCTGTTTTCGAGATTTTTGTTACTCCATTGAATTGTAGCCTTGTCATTATGGAAGGTAGTCTGTTGTCGAGATTTTTGTTATTCCAATGGATTGTTGACTTGTCATTACGTAAGGTAGTCCGTTGTCGAGATTTTTGTTACTCCAATGGATGGTACCCTTGTCATTATGGAAGGTAGTCTATCATTATGATTTTTGTTACTCCAATGGATGGTAGCCTTGTCATTATGGAAGGTAGTCTGTTGTCGAGATTTTTGTTATTCCAATGGATTGTAGACTTGTCATTATGGAAGGTAGTCTGTTGTCGAGATTTTTGTTACTCCAATGGATGGTACCCTTGTCATTATGGAAGGTAGTTTGTTGTCGAGATTTTTGTTACTCCAATGGATGGAAGCCTTGTCATTATGGAAGTTTGTCTGTTTTCGTGATTTTTCTTACTCCAATGGATGGTAGCCTTTTCATTATCGAAGGTAGTTTGCTGTCGAGATTTCTGTTATTCCAATAGATGGTGGCCTTATCATTATGGAAGGTAATCTATTGTCGTGATTTTTGTTACTCCAATGGATTGTAGCCTTGTCATTATGGAAGATAGTATGTTGTCGATATCTTTGTTACTCCAATGGATGGTATCCTTGTTATTATGGAAGGTAGTCTGTTTTCGATATTTTTGTTACTCCATTGGATGGTAGCCTTGTCATTATGGAAGGTAGTCTGTTGTCGAAATTTTTGTTATTCCAATGGATTGAAGACTTGTCATTATGGAAGGTAGTCCGTTGTCGAGATTATTGTTACTCCAATGGATGGTACCCTTGTCATTATGGAAGGTAGTTTGTTGTCGAGATTTTTGTTACTCCAATGGATGGTAGCCTTGTCATTATGGAAGGTTGTCTATTGTCGTGATTTTTCTTACTCCAATGGATGGTAGCCTTGTCATTATCGAAGGTAGTTTGCTGTCGAGATTTCTGTTATTCCAATAGATGGTTGCCTTGTCATTATGGAAGGTAGTCTATTGTCGTGATTTTTGTTACTCCAATGGATTGTAGCCTTGTCATTATGGAAGGTAGTATGTTGTCAAGATTTTTGTTACTCCAATGGATGGTAGCCTTGTCATTATGGAAGGTAGTCTGTTGTCTAGATTTTTGTTACTCCATTGGATGGTAGCCTTGTCATTATGGAAGGTAGTCTGTTGTCGAGATTTTAATTTTTCCAATGGATGTTAGCATTGTCATTATGGAAGGTAGTTTGTTTTCGTGATTTTTCTTACTCCAATGGATCGTAGCCTTGTCATTATCGAAGGTAGTGTGCTGTCAAGATTTCTGTTATTCCAATAGATGGTAGCCTTGTCATTATGGAAGGTAGTCTATTGTTGTGATTTTTGTTACTCCAATGGATTGTAGCCTTGTGATTATGGAAGGTAGTATGTTGTCGATATCTTTGTTACTCCAATGGATGGTAGCCTTGTTATTATGGAAGGTAGTATGTTTTCGATATTTTTGTTACTCCATTGGATGGTAGCCTTGTCATTATGGAAGGTAGTTTGTTGTTGAGATTTTTGTTATTCCAATGGATTATAGAATTGTCATTATGGAAGTTAGTCCGTTGTCGAGATTTTTATTACTCCAATGGATGGTACCCTCGTCATTATGGAAGGTAATTTGTTGTCGAGATTTTTGTTACTCCAATGGATGGTAGCCTTGTCCTTATGGAAGGTAGTTTGTTTTCATGATTTTTCTTACTCCAATGGATGGTAGCCTTGTCATTATCGAAGGTAGTTTGCTGTCGAGATTTCTGTTATTCCAATAGATGGTAGCCTTATCATTATGGAAGGTAGTCTATTGTCGTGATTTTTGTTACTCTAATGGATTGTAGCCTTGTCATTATGGAAGGTAGTATGTTATCTATATCTTTGTTACTCCAATGGATGGTAGCCTTGTCATTATGGAAGTTAGTCCGTTGTCGAGATTTTTGTTACTCCAATGGATGGTATCCTTGTCATTATGGAAGGTAGTTTGTTGTCGAGATTTTTGTTACTCCAATGGATGGTAGCCTTGTCATTATGGAAGGTAGTCTGTTTTCGTGATTTTTCTTACTCCAATGGTTGGTATCCTTGTCATTATCGAAGGTAGTTTGCTGTCGAGATTTCAGTTATTCCAATAGATGGTAGCCTTGTCATTATGGAAGGTAGTCTATTGTCGTGATTTTTTTTACTCCAATGGATTGTAGCCTTGTCATTATGGAAGGTAGTATTTTGTCGATATCTTTGTTACTCCAATGGATGGTAGCCTTGTTATTATGGAAGGTAGTTTGTTTTCGATATTTTTGTTACTCCATTGGATGGTAGCCTTGTCATTATGGAAGGTAGCCTATTGTCGAGATTTTTGTTATTCCAATGGATTGTAGACTTGTCATTATGGAAGGTAGTCCGTTGTCGAGATTTTTGTTACTCCAATGGATGGTACCCTTGTCATTATGGAAGGTAGTTTGTTGTCGAGATTTTTGTTACTCCAATGGATGGTAGCCTTGTCATTATGGAAGGTAGTTTGTTTTCATGATTTTCCTTACTCCAATGGATGGTAGCCTTGTCATTATCGAAGGTAGTTTGCTGTCGAGATTTCTGTTATTCCAATAGATGGCAGCCTTATCATTATGGAAGGTAGTCTATTGTCGTGATTTTTGTTACTCTAATGGATTGTAGCCTTGTCATTATGGAAGGTAGTATGTTATCTATATCTTTGTTACTCCAATGGATGGTAGCCTTGTTATTATGGAAGGTAGTCTGTTTTCGATATTTTTGTTACTCCATTGGATGGTAGCCTTGTCATTATGGAAGGTAGTCTGTTGTCGAGATTTTTGTTATTCCAATGGATTGTAGACTTGTCATTATGGAAGGTAGTCCGTTGTCGAGATTATTGTTACTCCAATGGATGGTACCCTTGTCATTATGGAAGGTAGTTTGTTGTCGAGATTTTTGGTACTCCAATGGATGGTAGCCTTGTCATTATGGAAGGTAGTCTATTGTCGTGATTTTTGTTACTCCAATGGATTGTAGCCTTGTCATTATGGAAGGTAGTATGTTGTCAAGATTTTTGTTACTCCAATGGATGGTAGCCTTGTCATTAGGGAAGGTAGTCTGTTGTCTAGATTTTTGTTACTCCATTGGATGGTAGCCTTGTCATTATGGAAGGTAGTCTGTTGTCGATATTATTATTTTTCCAATGGATGTTAGCATTGTCAATATGGAAGGTAGTCTGTTTTCATGATTTTTCTTACTCCAATGGATGGTAGCCTTTTCATTATCGAAGGTAGTTTGCTGTCAAGATTTCTGTTATTCCAATAGATGGTAGCCTTGTCATTATGGAAGGTAGTCTATTATTGTGATTTTTGTTACTCCAATGGATTGTAGCCTTGTGATTATGGAAGGTAGTTTGTTGTCGATATCTTTGTTACTCCAATGGATGGTAGCCTTGTTATATGGAAGGTAGTCTATTTTCGATATTTTTGTTACTCCATTGGATGGTAGCCTTGTCATTATGGAAGGTAGTCTGTTGTCGAGATTTTTGTTATTCCAATGGATTGTAGACTTGTCATTATGGAAGTTAGTCCGTTGTCGAGATTTTTGTTACTCCAATGGATGGTATCCTTGTCATTATGGAAGGTAGTTTGTTGTCGAGATTTTTGTTACTCCAATGGATGGTAGCCTTGTCATTATGGAAGGTAGTCTGTTTTCGTGATTTTTCTTACTCCAATGGTTGGTATCCTTGTCATTATCGAAGGTAGTTTGCTGTCGAGATTTCAGTTATTCCAATAGATGGTAGCCTTGTCATTATGGAAGGTAGTCTATTGTCGTGATTTTTTTTACTCCAATGGATTGTAGCCTTGTCATTATGGAAGGTAGTATTTTGTCGATATCTTTGTTACTCCAATGGATGGTAGCCTTGTTATTATTGAAGGTAGTCTGTTTTCGATATTTTTGTTACTCCATTGGATGGTAGCCTTGTCATTATGGAAGGTAGCCTATTGTCGAGATTTTTGTTATTCCAATGGATTGTAGACTTGTCATTATGGAAGGTAGTCCGTTGTCGAGATTTTTGTTACTCCAATGGATGGTACCCTTGTCATTATGGAAGGTAGTTTGTTGTCGAGATTTTTGTTACTCCAATGGATGGTAGCCTTGTCATTATGGAAGGTAGTTTGTTTTCATGATTTTCCTTACTCCAATGGATGGTAGCCTTGTCATTATCGAAGGTAGTTTGCTGTCGAGATTTCTGTTATTCCAATAGATGGCAGCCTTATCATTATGGAAGGTAGTCTATTGTCGTGATTTTTGTTACTCTAATGGATTGTAGCCTTGTCATTATGGAAGGTAGTATGTTATCTATATCTTTGTTACTCCAATGGATGGTAGCCTTGTTATTATGGAAGGTAGTCTGTTTTCGATATTTTTGTTACTCCATTGGATGGTAGCCTTGTCATTATGGAAGGTAGTCTGTTGTCGAGATTTTTGTTATTCCAATGGATTGTAGACTTGTCATTATGGAAGGTAGTCCGTTGTCGAGATTATTGTTACTCCAATGGATGGTACCCTTGTCATTATGGAAGGTAGTTTGTTGTCGAGATTTTTGGTACTCCAATGGATGGTAGCCTTGTCATTATGGAAGGTAGTCTATTGTCGTGATTTTTGTTACTCCAATGGATTGTAGCCTTGTCATTATGGAAGGTAGTATGTTGTCAAGATTTTTGTTACTCCAATGGATGGTAGCCTTGTCATTAGGGAAGGTAGTCTGTTGTCTAGATTTTTGTTACTCCATTGGATGGTAGCCTTGTCATTATGGAAGGTAGTCTGTTGTCGATATTTTTATTTTTCCAATGGATGTTAGCATTGTCAATATGGAAGGTAGTCTGTTTTCATGATTTTTCTTACTCCAATGGATGGTAGCCTTTTCATTATCGAAGGTAGTTTGCTGTCAAGATTTCTGTTATTCCAATAGATGGTAGCCTTGTCATTATGGAAGGTAGTCTATTATTGTGATTTTTGTTACTCCAATGGATTGTAGCCTTGTGATTATGGAAGGTAGTATGTTGTCGATATCTTTGTTACTCCAATGGATGGTAGCCTTGTTATATGGAAGGTAGTCTATTTTCGATATTTTTGTTACTCCATTGGATGGTAGCCTTGTCATTATGGAAGGTAGTCTGTTGTCGAGATTTTTGTTATTCCAATGGATTGTAGACTTGTCATTATGGAAGTTAGTCCGTTGTCGAGATTTTTGTTACTCCAATGGATGGTATCCTTGTCATTATGGAAGGTAGTTTGTTGTCGAGATTTTTGTTACTCCAATGGAAGGTAGCCTTGTCATTATGGAAGGTATTCTATTTTCGTGATTTTTCTTACTCCAATGGTTGGTATCCTTGTCATTATCGAAGGTAGTTTGCTGTCGAGATTTCAGTTATTCCAATAGATGGTAGCCTTATTATTATGGAAGGTAGTCTATTGTCGTGATTTTTGTTACTCTAATGGATTGTAGCCTTGTCATTATGGAAGGTAGTATGTTATCTATATCTTTGTTACTCCAATGGATGGTAGCCTTGTTATTATTGAAGGTAGTCTGTTTTCGATATTTTTGTTACTCCATTGGATGGTAGCCTTGTCATTATGGAAGGTAATCTGTTGTCGTGATTTTTGTTATTCCAATGAATTGTAGACTTGTCATTATGGAAGGTAGTCCGTAGTCGAGATTTTTGTTACTCCAATGGATGGTACCCTTGTCATTATGGAAGGTAGTTTGTTGTCGAGATTTTTGTTACTCCAATTGATGGTAGCCTTGTCATTATGGAAGGTAGTCTATTGTCGTGATTTTTCTTACTCCAATGGATGGTAGCCTTGTCATTATCGAAGGTAGTTTGCTGTCGAGATTTCTGTTATTCCAATAGATGGTAGCCTTGTCATTATGGAAGGTAGTATGTTGTTGATATCTTTGTTGTTCCAATGGATGGTAGCCTTGTTATTTTGGAAGGTAATCTGTTTTCGAGATTTTTGTTACTCCATTGGATGGTAGCCTTGTCATTATGGAAGGTAGTCTGTTGTCGAGATTTTTGTTATTCTAATGGATTGTAGACTTGTCATTACGGAAGGTAGTCCGTTGTCAAGATTTTTGTTACTCCAATGGATGTTACCCTTGTCATTATGGAAGGTAGTCTGTTGTCGAGATTTTTATTATTCCAATGGATGTTAGCCTTGTCATTATGGAAGGTAGTCTGTTTTCGTGATTTTTCTTACTCCAATGGATGGTAGCCTTGTCATTATCGAAGGTAGTTTGCTTTCGAGATTTCTGTTATTCCAATAGATGGTAGCCTTGTCATTATGGAAGGTAGTCTATTGTCGTGATTTTTGTTACTCCAGTGGATTGTAGCCTTGTCATTATGGAAGGTAGTATGTTATCGATATCTTTGTTACTTCAATGGATGGTAGCCTTGTTATTATGGAAGGTAGTTTGTTTTCGATATTTTTGTTACTTCATTGGATGGTAGCCTTGTCATTATGGAAGGTAGTCTGTTGTCGAGATTATTGTTATTCCAATGGATTGTAGACTTGTCATTATGGAAGGTAGTCCGTTGTTGATATTTTTGTTACTCCAATGGATGGTACCCTTGTCATTATGGAAGGTAGTTTGTTGTCGTGATTTTTGTTACTCTAATGGATGGTAGCCTTGTCATTATGGAAGGTAGTCTGTTTTCGTGATTTTTCTTACTCCAATGGACGGTAGCCTTGTCATTACCGAAGGTAGTTTGCTATCGAGATTTCTGTTATTTCAATAGATGGTAGCCTTGTCATTATGGAAGGTAGTCTATTGTCGTGATTTTTGTTACTCCAATGGATTGTAGCCTTGTCATTACGGAAGGTAGTATGTTGTCGATATCATTGTTACTCCAATGGATGGTAGCCTTGTTATTATGGAAGGTAGTCTGTTTTCGAGATTTTTGTTACTCCATTGGATTGTAGCCTTGCTATTATGGAAGGTAGTCTGTTGTCGAGATTTTTGTTATTCCAATGGATTGTAGACTTGTCATTATGGAAGGTAGTCCGTTGTCGAGATTTTTGTTACTCCAATGGATGGTACCCTTGTCATTATGGAAGGCAGTTTGTTGTCGAGATTTTTGTTACTCCAATGGATGGTAGCCTTGTCATTATGGAAGGTTGTCTGTTTTCGTGATTTTTCTTACTCCAATGGATGGTAGCCTTGTCATTATCGAAGGTAGTTTGCTGTCGAGATTTCTGTTATTCCAATAGATGGTGGCCTTATCATTATGGAAGGTAGTCTATTGTCGTGATTTTTGTTACTCCAATGGATTGTAGCCTTGTCATTATGGAAGGTAGTATGTTGTCAATATCTTTGTTACTCCAATGGATGGTAGCCTTGTTATTATGGAAGGTAGTCTGTTTTCGATATTTTTGTTACTCCATTGGATGGTAGCCTTGTCAATATGGAAGGTAGTCTGTTGTCGAGATTTTTGTTATTCCAATGGATTGTAGACTTGTCATTATGGAAGGTAGTCCGTTGTCGAGATTATTGTTACTCCAATGGATGGTACCCTTGTCATTATGGAAGGTAGTTTGTTGTCGAGATTTTTGGTACTCCAATGGATGGTAGCCTTGTCATTATGGAAGGTAGTCTATTGTCGTGATTTTTGTTACTCCAATGGATTGTAGCCTTGTCATTATGGAAGGTAGTATGTTGTCAAGATTTTTGTTACTCCAATGGATGGTAGCCTTGTCATTAGGGAAGGTAGTCTGTTGTCTAGATTTTTGTTACTCCATTGGATGGTAGCCTTGTCATTATGGAAGGTAGTCTGTTGTCGAGATTTTTATTTTTCCAATGGATGTTAGCATTGTCAATATGGAAGGTAGTCTGTTTTCGTGATTTTTCTTACTCCAATGGATGGTAGCCTTTTCATTATCGAAGGTAGTTTGCTGTCAAGATTTCTGTTATTCCAATAGATGGTAGCCTTGTCATTATGGAAGGTAGTCTATTATTGTGATTTTTGTTACTCCAATGGATTGTAGCCTTGTGATTATGGAAGGTAGTATGTTGTCGATATCTTTGTTACTCCAATGGATGGTAGCCTTGTTATATGGAAGGTAGTATATTTTCGATATTTTTGTTACTCCATTGGATGGTAGCCTTGTCATTATGGAAGGTAGTCTGTTGTCGAGATTTTTGTTACTCCAATGGATGGTATCCTTGTCATTATGGAAGGTAGTTTGTTGTCGAGATTTTTGTTACTCCAATGGATGGTAGCCTTGTAATTATGGAAGGTAGTCTGTTTTCGTGATTTTTCTTACTCCAATGGTTGGTATCCTTGTCATTATCGAAGGTAGTTTGCTGTCGAGATTTCAGTTATTCCAATAGATGGTAGCCTTGTCATTATGGAAGGTAGTCTATTGTCGTGATTTTTTTTACTCCAATGGATTGTAGCCTTGTCATTATGGAAGGTAGTATTTTGTCGATATCTTTGTTACTCCAATGGATGGTAGCCTTGTTATTATGGAAGGTAGTTTGTTTTCGATATTTTTGTTACTCCATTGGATGGTAGCCTTGTCATTATGGAAGGTAGTCTGTTGTCGAGATTTTTGTTATTCCAATGGATTGTAGACTTATCATTATGGCAGGTAGTCCGTTGTCGAGATTTTTGTTACTCCAATGGATGGTACCCTTGTCATTATGGAATGTAGTTTGTTGTCGAGATTTTTGTTACTCCAATGGATGGTAGCCTTGTCATTATGGAAGGTAGTCTGTTTTCATGATTTTTCTTACTCCAATGGATGGTATCCTTGTCATTATCGAAGGTAGTTTGTTGTCTAGATTTCAGTTATTCCAATAGATGGTAGCCTTGTCATTATGGAAGGTAGTCTATTGTCGTGATTTTTGTTACTCCAATGGATTGTAGCCTTGTCATTATGGAAGGTAGTATGTTGTCGATATCTTTGTTACTCCAATGGATGGTAGCCTTGTTATTATGGAAGGTAGTCTGTTTTCGAGATTTTTGTTACTCCATTGGATGGTAGCCTTGTCATTATGGAAGGTAGTCTGTTGTCTAGATTTTTGTTATTCCAATGGATTGTAGACTTGTCATTACGGAAGGTAGTCCGTTGTCGAGATTTTGGTTACTCCAATGGATGGTACCCTTGTCATTATGGAAGGTAGTTTGTGGTCGAGATTTTTGTTACTCCAATGGATGGTAGCCTTGTCATTAGGGAAGGGAGTCTGTTGTCTAGATTTTTGTTACTCCATTGGATTGTAGCCTTGTCATTATGGAAGGTAGTCTATTGTCGAGATTTTTATTAATCCAATGGATGGTAGCCTTGTAATTATGGAAGGTAGTCTGTTTTCGTGATTTTTCTTACTCCAATGGATGGTAGCCTTGTCATTACCGAAGGTAGTTTGCTGTCAAGATTTCTGTTATTCCAATAGATGGTAGCCTTGTCATTATGGAAGGTAGTCTATTGTCATGATTTTTGTTACTCCAATGGATTGTAGCCTTGTCATTATGGAAGGTAGTATGTTGTCTATATCTTTGTTACTCCAGTGGATGGTAGCCTTGTTATTATGGAAGGTAGTCTATTTTCAAGATTTTTGTTACTCCATTGGATTGTAGCCTTGTCATTATGAAAGGCAGTCTGTTGTCGAGATTTTTGTTATTCCAATGGATTGTTGACTTGTCATTACGGAAGGTAGTCCGTTGTCGAGATTATTGTTACTCCAATGGATGATACCCTTGTCATTATGGAAGGTAGTTTGTTGTCGATATTTTTGTTACTCCAATGGATGGTAGCCTTGTCATTATGGAAGGTAGTCTGTTGTCTAGATTTTTGTTACTCCATTGGATGGTAGCCTTGTCATTATGGAAGGTAGTCTATTGTCGAGATTTTTGTTATTCCAATGGATGGTAGCCTTGTCATTATGGAAGGTAGTCTATTTTCGTGATTTTTCTTACTCCAATGAATGGTAGCCTTGTCATTATCGAAGGTAGTTTGTTGTCGAGATTTCTGTTATTCCAATAGATGGTAGCCTTGTCATTATGGAAGGTAGTCTATTATCGTGATTTTATTTACTCCAATGTATTGTAGCCTTGTCATTATGGAAGGTAATATATTGTCGATATCTTTGTTACTCCAATGGATGGTAGCCTTGTTATTATGGAAGGTAGTCTGTTTTCGATATTTTCGTTACTCCATTGGATGGTAGCCTTGTCATTATGGAAGGTAGTTTGTTGTCGAGATTTTTGTTATTCCAATGGATTGTAGACTTGTCATTATGGAAGGTAGTCCGTTGTCGAGATTTTTGTTACTCCAATGGATGGTACCCTTGTCATTATGGAAGGTAGTTTGTTGTAGAGATTTTTGTTACTCCAATGGATGGTAGCCTTGTCATTATGGAAGGTAGTCTGTTTTCGTGATTTTTCTTACTCCAATGGATGGTAGCCTTGTCATTATCGAAGGTAGTTTGCTGTCGAGATTTCTGTTATTCCAATAGATGGTAGCCTTGTCATTATGGAAGGTAGTCTATTATCTTGATTTTTGTTACTCCAATGGAATGTACCCTTGTCATTACGGAAGGTAGTCCCTTGTCGAGATTTTTGTTACTCCAATAGATGGTACCCTTGTCATTATGGAAGGTAGTTTGTTGTCGAGATTTTTGTTACTCCAATGGATGGTAGCCTTGTAATTTTATTATTCCAATGGATGGTAGCCTTGTCATTATGGAAGGTAGTCTATTTTCGTGATTTTTCTTACTCCAATGAATGGTAGCCTTGTCATTATCGAAGGTAGTTTGTTGTCGAGATTTCTGTTATTCCAATAGATGGTAGCCTTGTCATTATGGAAGGTAGTCTATTGTCGTGATTTTATTTACTCCAATGTATTGTAGCGTTGTCATTATGGAAGGTAATATATTGTCGATATCTTTGTTACTTCAATGGATTGTAGCCTTGTAATTATGGAAGGTAGTATGTTGTCGATATCTTTGTTACTCCAATGGATGGTAGCCTTGTTATTATGGAAGGTAGTCTGTTTTCGATATTTTTGTTACTCCATTGGATGGTAGCCTTGTCATTATGAAAGGTAGTCTGTTGTCGAGATTTTTGTTATTCCAATGGATTATAGACTTGTCATTATGGAAGGTAGTCCGTTGTCTAGATTTTTGTTACTCCATTGGATGGTAGCCTTGTCATTATGGAAGGTAGTCTGTTGTCCAGATTTTTGTTATTCCAATGGATGGTAGCCTTGTCATTATGGAAGGTAGTCTATTTTCGTGATTTTTCTTACTCCAATGAATGGTAGCCTTGTCATTATCGAAGGGAGTTTGTTGTCGAGATTTCTGTTATTCCAATAGATTGTAGCCTTGTCATTATGGAAGGTAGTCTATTGTCGTGATTTTATTTACTCCAATGTATTGTAGTGTTGTCATTATGGAAGGTAATATATTGTCGATATCTTTGTTACTCCAATTGATTGTAGCCTTGTTATTATGGAAGGTAATCTGTTTTCGATATTTTCGTTAATCCATTGGATAGTAGCCTTGTCATTATGGAAGGTAGTCCATTGTCTAGATTTTTGTTATTCCAATGGATTGTAGCCTTGTCATTATGGAAGGTAGTCCATTGTCGAGATTTTTGTTACTCCAATGGATGGTACCCTTGTCATTATGGAAGGTAGTTTGTTGTCAAGATTTTTGATACTCCAATGGATGGTAGCCTTGTCATTATGGAAGGTAGTCTGTTTTCATGATTTTTATTACTCCAATGGATAATAGCCTTGTCATTATCGAAGGGAGTTTGCTGTCGAGATTTCTGTTATTCCAATAGATGGTAGCCTTGTCATTATAGAAGGTAGTCTATTGTCGTGATTTTTGTTACTTCAATGGATTGTAGCCTTGTCATTATGGAAGGTAGTATGTTGTTGATATCTTTGTTACTCCAATGGATGTTAGCCTTGTTATTATGGAAGGTAGTCTGTTTTCGATATTTTTGTTACTCCATTGGATGGTAGCCTTGTCATTATGGAAGGTAGTCTGTTGTCGAGATTTTTGTTATTCCAATGGATTGTAGACTTGTCATTATGGAAGGTAGTCCGTTGTTGAGATTTTTGTTACTCCAATGGATGGTACCCTTGTCATTATGGAAGGTAGTTTTTTTTAGAGATTTTTGTTACTCCAATGGATGGTAGCCTTGTCATTATGGAAGGTAGTCTGTTTTCGTGATTTTTCTTACTCCAATGGATGGTAGCCTTGTCATTATCGAAGGTAGTTTGCTGTCGAGATTTCTGTTATTCCAATAGATGGTAGCCTTGTCATTATGGAAGGTAGTCTATTGTCGTGATTTTTGTTACTCCAATGTATTGTAGCCTTGTCATTATGGAAGGTAGTATGTTGTCGATATCTTTGTTACTCCAATGGATGGTAGCCTTGTTATTATGGAAGGTAGTCTGTTTTCGATATTTTTGTTACTCCATTGGATGGTAGCCTTGTCATTATGGAGGGTAGTCTGTTGTCGATATTTTTGTTATTCCTATGAATTGTAGACTTGTCATTATGGAAGGTAGTCCATTGTCGAGATTTTTGTTACTCCAATGGATGGTACCCTTGTCATTATGGAAGGTAGTTTGTTGTCGAGATTTTTGTTACTCCAATGGATGGTACCCTTGTCATTATGGAAGGTAGTCTGTTTTCATGATTTTTCTTACTCCAATGGATGGTATCCTTGTCATTATCGAAAGTAGTTTGTTGTCGAGATTTCAGTTATTCCAATAGATAGTAGCCTTGTAATTATGGAAGGTAGTCTATTGTCGTGATTTTTGTTACTCCAATGGATTGTAGCCTTGTCATTATGGAAGGTAGTATGTTGTCGATATCTTTGTTACTCCAATGGATGGTAGCCTTGTTATTATGGAAGGTAGTCTGTTTTCGAGATTTTTGTTACTCCATTGGATGGTATCCTTGTCATTATGGAAGGTAGTATGTTGTCTAGATTTTTATTATTCCAATGGATTGTAGACTTGTCATTACGGAAGGTAGTCCGTTGTCGAGATTTTGGTTACTCCAATGGATGGTACCCTTGTCATTATGGAAGGTAGTTTGTGGTCGAGATTTTTGTTACTCCAATGGATTGTAGCCTTATCATTAGGGAAGGGAGTCTGTTGTCTAGATTTTTGTTACTCCATTGGATTCTAGCCTTGTCATTATGGAAGGTAGTCTATTGTCGAGATTTTTATTAATCCAATGGATGGTAGCCTTGTAATTATGGAAGGTATTCTGTTTTCGTGATTTTTCTTACTCCAATGGATGGTAGCCTTGTCATTACCGAAGGTAGTTTGCTGTCAAGATTTCTGTTATTCCAATAGATGGTAGCCTTGTCATTATGGAAGGTAGTCTATTGTCGTGATTTTTGTTACTCCAATGGATTGTAGCCTTGTCATTATGGAAGGTAGTATGTTGTCTATATCTTTGTTACTCCAGTGGATGGTAGCCTTGTTATTATGGAAGGTAGTCTGTTTTCGAGATTTTTGTTACTCCATTGGATTGTAGCCTTGTCATTATGAAAGGTAGTCTGTTGTCGAGATTTTTGTTATTCCAATGGATTGTTGACTTGTCATTACGGAAGGTAGTCTGTTGTCGAGATTATTGTTACTCCAATGGATGATACCCTTGTCATTATGGAAGGTAGTTTGTTGTCGAGATTTTTGTTACTCCAATGGATGGTAGCCTTGTCATTATGGAAGGTAGTCTGTTGTCTAGATTTTTGTTACTCCATTGGATGGTAGCCTTGTCATTATGGAAGGTAGTCTGTTGTCGAGATTTTTGTTATTCCAATGGATGGTAGCCTTGTCATTATGGAAGGTAGTCTATTTTCGTGATTTTTCTTACTCCAATGAATGGTAGCCTTGTCATTATCGAAGGTAGTTTGTTGTCGAGATTTCTGTTATTCCAATAGATGGTAGCCTTGTCATTATGGAAGGTAGTCTATTGTCGTGATTTTATTTACTCCAATGTATTGTAGCCTTGTCATTATGGAAGGTAATATATTGTCGATATCTTTGTTACTCCAATGGATGGTAGCCTTGTTAATATGGAAGGTAGTCTGTTTTCGATATTTTCGTTACTCCATTGGATGGTAGCCTTGTCATTATGGAAGGTAGTCTGTTGTCGAGATTTTTGTTATTCCAATGGATTGTAGACTTGTCATTATGGAAGGTAGTCCGTTGTTGAGATTTTTGTTACTCCAATGGATGGTACCCTTGTCATTATGGAAGGTAGTTTGTTTTAGAGATTTTTGTTACTCCAATGGATGGTAGCCTTGTCATTATGGAAGGTAGTCTGTTTTCGTGATTTTTCTTACTCCAATGGATGGTAGCCTTGTCATTATCGAAGGTAGTTTGCTGTCGAGATTTCTGTTATTCCAATAGATGGTAGCCTTGTCATTATGGAAGGTAGTCTATTGTCGTGATTTTTGTTACTCCAATGTATTGTAGCCTTGTCATTATGGAAGGTAGTATGTTGTCGATATCTTTGTTACTCCAATGGATGGTAGCCTTGTTATTATGGAAGGTAGTCTGTTTTCGATATTTTTGTTACTCCATTGGATGGTAGCCTTGTCATTATGGAGGGTAGTCTGTTGTCGATATTTTTGTTATTCCTATGGATTGTAGACTTGTCATTATGGAAGGTAGTCCATTGTCGAGATTTTTGTTACTCCAATGGATGGTACCCTTGTCATTATGGAAGGTAGTTTGTTGTCGAGATTTTTGTTACTCCAATGGATGGTAGCCTTGTCATTATGGAAGGTAGTCTGTTTTCATGATTTTTCTTACTCCAATGGATGGTATCCTTGTCATTATCGAAAGTAGTTTGTTGTCGAGATTTCAGTTATTCCAATAGATAGTAGCCTTGTCATTCTGGAAGGTAGTCTATTGTCGTGATTTTTGTTACTCCAATGGAGTGTAGCCTCGCATTATGGAAGGTAGTATGTTGTCGATATCTTTGTTACTCCAATGGATGGTAGCCTTGTTATTATGGAAGGTAGTCTGTTTTCGAGATTTTTGTTACTCCATTGGATGGTAGCCTTGTCATTATGGAAGGTAGTCTGTTGTCTAGATTTTTATTATTCCAATGGATTGTAGACTTGTCATTACGGAAGGTAGTCCGTTGTCGAGATTTTGGTTACTCCAATGGATGGTACCCTTGTCATTATGGAAGGTAGTTTGTGGTCGAGATTTTTGTTACTCCAATGGATGGTAGCCTTGTCATTAGGGAAGGGAGTCTGTTGTCTAGATTTTTGTTACTCCATTGGATTGTAGCCTTGTCATTATGGAAGGTAGTCTATTGTCGAGATTTTTATTAATCCAATGGATGGTAGCCTTGTAATTATGGAAGGTATTCTGTTTTCGTGATTTTTCTTACTCCAATGGATGGTAGCCTTGTCATTACCGAAGGTAGTTTGCTGTCAAGATTTCTGTTATTCCAATAGATGGTAGCCTTGTCATTATGGAAGGTAGTCTATTGTCGTGATTTTTGTTACTCCAATGGATTGTAGCCTTGTCATTATGGAAGGTAGTATGTTGTCTATATCTTTGTTACTCCAGTGGATGGTAGCCTTGTTATTATGGAAGGTAGTCTGTTTTCGAGATTTTTGTTACTCCATTGGATTGTAGCCTTGTCATTATGAAAGGTAGTCTGTTGTCGAGATTTTTGTTATTCCAATGGATTGTTGACTTGTCATTACGGAAGGTAGTCCGTTGTCGAGATTATTGTTACTCCAATGGATGATACCCTTGTCATTATGGAAGGTAGTTTGTTGTCGAGATTTTTGTTACTCCAATGGATGGTAGCCTTGTCATTATGGAAGGTAGTCTGTTGTCTAGATTTTTGTTACTCCATTGGATGGTAGCCTTGTCATTATGGAAGGTAGTCTGTTGTCGAGATTTTTGTTATTCCAATGGATGGTAGCCTTGTCATTATGGAAGGTAGTCTATTTTCGTGATTTTTCTTACTCCAATGAATGGTAGCCTTGTCATTATCGAAGGTAGTTTGTTGTCGAGATTTCTGTTATTCCAATAGATGGTAGCCTTGTCATTATGGAAGGTAGTCTATTGTCGTGATTTTATTTACTCCAATGTATTGTAGCCTTGTCATTATGGAAGGTAATATATTGTCGATATCTTTGTTACTCCAATGGATGGTAGCCTTGTTAATATGGAAGGTAGTCTGTTTTCGATATTTTCGTTACTCCATTGGATGGTAGCCTTGTCATTATGGAAGGTAGTCTGTTGTCGAGATTTTTGTTATTCCAATGGATTGTAGACTTGTCATTATGGAAGGTAGTCCGTTGTCGAGATTTTTGTTACTCCAATGGATGATACCCTTGTCATTATGGAAGGTAGTTTGTTGTAGAGATTTTTGTTACTCCAATGGATGGTAGCCTTGTCATTATGGAAGGTAGTCTGTTTTCGTGATTTTTCTTACTCCAATGGATGGTAGCCTTGTCATTATCGAAGGTAGTTTGCTGTCGAGATTTCTGTTATTCCAATAAATGGTAGCCTTGTCATTATGGAAGGTAGTCTATTATCTTGATTTTTGTTACTCCAATGGAATGTACCCTTGTCATTACGGAAGGTAGTCCCTTGTCGAGATTTTTGTTACTCCAATGGATGGTACCCTTGTCATTATGGAAGGTAGTTTGTTGTCGAAATTTTTGTTACTCCAATGGATGGTAGCCTTGTAATTAGGGAAGGGAGTCTGTTGTCTAAATTTTTGTTACTCCATTGGATGGTAGCCTTGTCATTATGGAAGGTAGTCTGTTGTCGAGATTTTTATTATTCCAATGGATAGTAGCCTTGTCATTATGGAAGGTAGTCTATTTTCGTGATTTTTCTTACTCCAATGAATGGTAGCCTTGTCATTATCGAAGGTAGTTTGTTGTCGAGATTTCTAATATTCCAATAGATGGTAGCCTTGTCATTATGGAAGGTAGTTTATTGTCGTGATTTTATTTACTCCAATGTATTGTAGCGTTGTCATTATGGAAGGTAATATATTGTCGATATCTTTGTTACTTCAATGGATTGTAGCCTTGTCATTATGGAAGGTAGTATGTTGTCGATATCTTTGTTACTCCAATGGATGGTAGCCTTGTTATTATGGAAGGTAGTCTGTTTTCGATATTTTTGTTACTCCATTGGATGGTAGCCTTGTCATTATGAAAGGTAGTCTGTTGTCGAGATTTTTGTTATTCCAATGGATTATAGACTTGTCATTATGGAAGGTAGTATGTTGTCTAGATTTTTGTTACTCCATTGGATGGTAGCCTTGTCATTATGGAAGGTAGTCTGTTGTCGAGATTTTTGTTATTCCAATGGATGGTAGCCTTGTCATTATGGAAGGTAGTCTGTTTTCGATATTTTTTTACTCCATTGGATGGTAGCCTTGTCATTATGAAAGGTAGTCTGTTGTCGAGATTTTTGTTATTCCAATGGATTATAGACTTGTCATTTTGGAAGGTAGTCCGTTGTCTAGATTTTTGTTACTCCATTGGATGGTAGCCTTGTCATTATGGAAGGTAGTCTGTTGTCGAGATTTTTGTTATTCCAATGGATGGTAGCCTTGTCATTATGGAAGGTAGTCTATTTTCGTGATTTTTGTTACTCCAATGAATGGTAGCCTTGTCATTATCGAAGGTAGTTTGTTGTCGAGATTTCTGTTATTCCAATAGATGGTAGCCTTGTCATTATGGAAGGTAGTTTATTGTCGTGATTTTATTTACTCCAATGTATTGTAGCGTTGTCAGTATGGAAGGTAATATATTGTCGATATCTTTGTTACTTCAATGGATTGTAGCCTTGTCATTATGGAAGGTAGTATGTTGTCGATATCTTTGTTACTCCAATAGATGGTAGCCTTGTTATTAGGGAAGGTAGTCTGTTTTCGATATTTTTGTTACTCCATTGGATGGTAGCCTTGTCATTATGAAAGGTAGTCTGTTGTCGAGATTTTTGTTATTCCAATGGATTATAGACTTGTCATTATGGAAGGTAGTCCGTTGTCTAGATTTTTGTTACTCCATTGGATGGTAGCCTTGTCATTATGGAAGGTAGTCTGTTGTCGAGAATTTTGTTATTCCAATGGATGGTAGCCTTGTCATTATGGAAGGTAGTCTGTTTTCGATATTTTTTTACTCCATTGGATGGTAGCCTTGTCATTATGAAAGGTAGTCTGTTGTCGAGATTTTTGTTATTCCAATGGATTATAGACTTGTCATTATGGAAGGTAGTCCGTTGTCTAGATTTTTGTTACTCCATTGGATGGTAGCCTTGTCATTATGGAAGGTAGTCTATTATCGAGATTTTTGTTATTCCAATGGATGGTAGCCTTGTCATTATGGAAGGTAGTCTATTTTCGTGATTTTTCTTACTCCAATGAATGGTAGCCTTGTCATTATCGAAGGTAGTTTATTGTCGAGATTTCTGTTATTCCAATAGATTGTAGCCTTGTCATTATGGAAGGTAGTCTATTGTCGTGATTTTATTTACTCCAATGTATTGTAGCGTTGTCATTATGGAAGGTAATATATTGTCGATATCTTTGTTACTCCAATGGATTGTAGCCTTGTTATTATGGAAGGTAGTTTGTTTTCGATATTTTCGTTAGTCCATTGGATGGTAGCCTTGTCATTATGGAAGGTAGTCCATTGTCTAGATTTTTGTTATTCCAATGGATTGTAGCCTTGTCATTATGGAAGGTAGTCCATTGTCGAGATTTTTGTTACTCCAATGGATGGTACCCTTGTCATTATGGAAGGTAGTTTGTTGTCAAGATTTTTGATACTCCAATGGATGGTAGCCTTGTCATTATGCAAGGTAGTCTGTTTGCATGATTTTTATTACTCCAATGGATAGTAGCCTTGTCATTATCGAAGGTAGTTTGCTGTCGAGATTTCTGTTATTCCAATAGATGGTAGCCTTGTCATTATGGAAGGTAGTCTATTGTCGTGATTTTTGTTACTTCAATGGATTGTAGCCATGTCATTATGGAAGGTAGTATGTTGTCGATATCTTTGTTACTCAAATGGATGGTAGCCTTGTTATTATGGAAGGTAGTCTGTTTTCGATATTTTTGTTACTCCATTGGATGGTAGCCTTGTCATTATGGAAGGTAGTCTGTTGTCGAGATTTTTGTTATTCCAATGGATTGTAGACTTGTCATTATGGAAGGTAGTCCGTTGTTGAGATTTTTGTTACTCCAATGGATGGTACCCTTGTCATTATGGAAGGTAGTTTGTTTTAGAGATTTTTGTTACTCCAATGGATGGTAGCCTTGTCATTATGGAAGGTACTCTGTTTTCGTGATTTTTCTTACTCCAATGGATGGTAGCCTTGTCATTATCGAAGGTAGTTTGCTGTCGAGATTTCTGTTATTCCAATAGATGGTAGCCTTGTCATTATGGAAGGTAGTCTATTGTCGTGATTTTTGTTACTCCAATGTATTGTAGCCTTGTCATTATGGAAGGTAGTATGTTGTCGATATCTTTGTTACTCCAATGGATGGTAGCCTTGTTATTATGGAAGGTAGTCTGTTTTCGATATTTTTGTTACTCCATTGGATGGTAGCCTTGTCATTATGGAAGTTAGTCTGTTGTCGAGATTTTTGTTATTCCAATGGATTGTAGACTTGTCATTATGGAAGGTAGTCCGTTGTTGAGATTTTTGTTACTCCAATGGATGGTACCCTTGTCATTATGGAAGGTAGTTTGTTTTAGAGATTTTTGTTACTCCAATGGATGGTAGCCTTGTCATTATGGAAGGTAGTCTGTTTTCGTGATTTTTCTTACTCCAATGGATGGTACCCTTGTCATTATCGAAGGTAGTTTGCTGTCGAGATTTCTGTTATTCCAATAGATGGTAACCTTGTCATTATGGAAGGTAGTCTATTGTCGTCATTTTTGTTACTCCAATGTATTGTAGCCATGTCATTATGGAAGGTAGTATGTTGTCGATATCTTTGTTACTCAAATGGATGGTAGCCTTGTTATTATGGAAGGTAGTCTGTTTTCGATATTTTTGTTACTCCATTGGATGGTAGCCTTGTCATTATGGAAGGTAGTCTGTTGTCGAGATTTTTGTTATTCCAATGGATTGTAGACTTGTCATTATGGAAGGTAGTCCGTTGTTGAGATTTTTGTTACTCCAATGGATGGTACCCTTGTCATTATGGAAGGTAGTTTGTTTTAGAGATTTTTGTTACTCCAATGGATGGTAGCCTTGTCATTATGGAAGGTACTCTGTTTTCGTGATTTTTCTTACTCCAATGGATGGTAGCCTTGTCATTATCGAAGGTAGTTTGCTGTCGAGATTTCTGTTATTCCAATAGATGGTAGCCTTGTCATTATGGAAGGTAGTCTATTGTCGTGATTTTTGTTACTCCAATGTATTGTAGCCTTGTCATTATGGAAGGTAGTATGTTGTCGATATCTTTGTTACTCCAATGGATGGTAGCCTTGTTATTATGGAAGGTAGTCTGTTTTCGATATTTTTGTTACTCCATTGGATGGTAGCCTTGTCATTATGGAAGGTAGTCTGTTGTCGAGATTTTTGTTATTCCAATGGATTGTAGACTTGTCATTATGGAAGGTAGTCCGTTGTTGAGATTTTTGTTACTCCAATGGATGGTACCCTTGTCATTATGGAAGGTAGTTTGTTTTAGAGATTTTTGTTACTCCAATGGATGGTAGCCTTGTCATTATGGAAGGTAGTCTGTTTTCGTGATTTTTCTTACTCCAATGGATGGTACCCTTGTCATTATCGAAGGTAGTTTGCTGTCGAGATTTCTGTTATTCCAATAGATGGTAACCTTGTCATTATGGAAGGTAGTCTATTGTCGTCATTTTTGTTACTCCAATGTATTGTAGCCTTGTCATTATGGAAGGTAGTATGTTGTCGATATCTTTGTTACTCCAATGGATGGTAGCCTTGTTATTATGGAAGGTAGTCTGTTTTCGATATTTTTGTTACTCCATTGGATGGTAGCCTTGTCATTATGGAGGGTAGTCTGTTGTCGATATTTTTGTTATTCCTATGGATTGTAGACTTGTCATTATGGAAGGTAGTCCGTTGTCGAGATTTTTGTTACTCCAATGGATGGTACCCTTGTCATTATGGAAGGTAGTTTGTTGTCGAGATTTTTGTTACTCCAATGGATGGTAGCCTTGTCATTATGGAAGGTAGTCTGTTTTCATGATTTTTATTACTCCAATGGATAGTAGCCTTGTCATTATCGAAGGTAGTTTGCTGTCGAGATTTCTGTTATTCCAATAGATGGTAGCCTTGTCATTATGGAAGGTAGTCTATTGTCGTGATTTTTGTTACTTCAATGGATTGTAGCATTGTCATTATGGAAGGTAGTATGTTGTCGATATCTTTGTTACTCCGATGGATGGTAGCCTTGTTATTATGGAAGGTAGTCTTTTTTCGATATTTTTGTTACTCCATTGAATGGTAGCCTTGTCATTATGGAAGGTAGTCTATTGTCGAGATTTTTGTTATTCCAATGGATTGTAGACTTGTCATTATGGAAGGTAGTGCGTTGTTGAGATTTTTGTTACTCCAATGGATGGTACCCTTGTCATTATGGAAGGTAGTCTGTTTTCATGATTTTTATTACTCCAATGGATAGTAGCCTTGTCATTATCAAAGGTAGTTTGCTGTCGAGATTTCTGTTATTCCAATAGATGGTAGCCTTGTCATTATAGAAGGTAGTCTATTGTCGTGATTTTTGTTACTTCAATGGATTGTAGCCTTGTCATTATGGAAGGTAGTATGTTGTCGATATCTTTGTTACTCCAATGGATGGTAGCCTTGTTATTATGGAAGGTAGTCTGTTTTCGATATTTTTGTTACTCCATTGGATGGTAGCCTTGTCATTATGGAGGGTAGTCTGTTGTCGATATTTTTGTTATTCCTATGGATTGTAGACTTGTCATTATGGAAGGTAGTCCGTTGTCGAGATTTTTGTTACTCCAATGGATGGTACCCTTGTCATTATGGAAGGTAGTTTGTTGTCGAGATTTTTGTTACTCCAATGGATGGTAG
The DNA here is from genome assembly GCA_948472305.1 of Vicia faba. NCBI lineage: Eukaryota > Viridiplantae > Streptophyta > Magnoliopsida > Fabales > Fabaceae > Vicia > Vicia faba. The sequence goes on from OX451741.1 coordinate 459,451,587, forward strand.
CCTTGTCATTATGGAAGGTAGTCTGTTTTCATGATTTTTATTACTCCAATGGATAGTAGCCTTGTCATTATCGAAGGTAGTTTGCTGTCGAGATTTCTGTTATTCCAATAGATGGTAGCCTTGTCATTATGGAAGGTAGTCTATTGTCGTGATTTTTGTTACTTCAATGGATTGTAGCATTGTCATTATGGAAGGTAGTATGTTGTCGATATCTTTGTTACTCCGATGGATGGTAGCCTTGTTATTATGGAAGGTAGTCTTTTTTCGATATTTTTGTTACTCCATTGAATGGTAGCCTTGTCATTATGGAAGGTAGTCTATTGTCGAGATTTTTGTTATTCCAATGGATTGTAGACTTGTCATTATGGAAGGTAGTGCGTTGTTGAGATTTTTGTTACTCCAATGGATGGTACCCTTGTCATTATGGAAGGTAGTCTGTTTTCATGATTTTTATTACTCCAATGGATAGTAGCCTTGTCATTATCAAAGGTAGTTTGCTGTCGAGATTTCTGTTATTCCAATAGATGGTAGCCTTGTCATTATAGAAGGTAGTCTATTGTCGTGATTTTTGTTACTTCAATGGATTGTAGCCTTGTCATTATGGAAGGTAGTATGTTGTCGATATCTTTGTTACTCCAATGGATGGTAGCCTTGTTATTATGGAAGGTAGTCTGTTTTCGATATTTTTGTTACTCCATTGGATGGTAGCCTTGTCATTATGGAAGGTAGTCTGTTGTCGAGATTTTTATTATTCTAATGGATTGTAGACTTGTCATTATGGAAGGTAGTCCGTTGTTGAGATTTTTGTTACTCCAATGGATGGTACCCTTGTCATTATGGAAGGTAGTTTGTTTTAGAGATTTTTGTTACTCCAATGGATGGTAGCCTTGTCATTATGGAAGGTAGTCTGTTTTTGTTATTTTTCTTACTCCAATGGATGGTAGCCTTGTCATTATCGAAGGTAGTTTGCTGTCGAGATTTCTGTTATTCCAATAGATGGTTGCCTTGTCATTATGGAAGGTAGTCTATTGTCCTAATTTTTGTTACTCCAATGGATTGTAGCCTTGTCATTATGGAAGGTAGTATGTTGTCGATATCTTTGTTACTCCAATGGATGGTAGCCTTGTTATTATGGAAGGTAGTCTGTTTTCGATATTTTTGTTACTCCATTGGATGGTAGCCTTGTCATTATGGATGGTAGTCCCTTGTCGAGATTTTTGTTACTCCAATGGATGGTACCCTTGTCATTATGGAAGGTAGTTTGTTGTCGAGAGTTTTGTTACTCCAATGGATAGTAGCCTTGTAATTAGGGAAGGGAGTCTATTGTCTAAATTTTTGTTACTCCATTGGATGGTAGCCTTGTCATTATGGAAGGTAGTCTTTTGTCGAGATTTTTGTTATTCCAATGGATGGTAGCCTTGTCATTATGGAAGGTAGTCTATTTTCGTGATTTTTCTTACTCCAATGAATGGTAGCCTTGTCATTATCGAAGGTAGTTTGTTGTCGAGATTTCTGTTATTCCAATAGATGGTAGCCTTGTCATTATGGAAGGTAGTCTATTGTCGTGATTTTATTTACTCCAATGTATTGTAGCGTTGTCAATATGGAAGGTAATATATTATCGATATCTTTGTTACTCCAATGGATGGTAGCCTTGTTATTATGGAAGGTAGTCTGTTTTCGACATTTTTGTTACTCCATTGGATGGTTGCCTTGTCATTATGGAAGGTAGTCCATTGTTGAGATTTTTGTTACTCCAATGGATGGTACCCTTGTCATTATGGAAGGTAGTTTGTTGTCAAGATTTTTGATACTCCAATGGATGGTAGCCTTGTCATTATGGAAGGTAGTCTGTTTTCATGATTTTTATTACTCCAATGGATAGTATCCTTGTCATTATCGAAGGTAGTTTGCTGTCGAGATTTCTGTTATTCCAATAGATGGTAGCCTTGTCATTATGGAAGGTAGTCTATTGTCGTGATTTTTGTTACTTCAATGGATTGTAGCCATGTCATTATGGAAGGTAGTATGTTGTCGATATCTTTGTTACTCAAATGGATGGTAGCCTTGTTATTATGGAAGGTAGTCTGTTTTCGATATTTTTGTTACTCCATTGGATGGTAGCCTTGTCATTATGGAAGGTAGTCTGTTGTCGAGATTTTTGTTATTCCAATGGATTGTAGACTTGTCATTATGGAAGGTAGTCCGTTGTTGAGATTTTTGTTACTCCAATGGATGGTACCCTTGTCATTATGGAAGGTAGTTTGTTTTAGAGATTTTTGTTACTCCAATGGATGGTAGCCTTGTCATTATGGAAGGTACTCTGTTTTCGTGATTTTTCTTACTCCAATGGATGGTAGCCTTGTCATTATCGAAGGTAGTTTGCTGTCGAGATTTCTGTTATTCCAATAGATGGTAGCCTTGTCATTATGGAAGGTAGTCTATTGTCGTGATTTTTGTTACTCCAATGTATTGTAGCCTTGTCATTATGGAAGGTAGTATGTTGTCGATATCTTTGTTACTCCAATGGATGGTAGCCTTGTTATTATGGAAGGTAGTCTGTTTTCGATATTTTTGTTACTCCATTGGATGGTAGCCTTGTCATTATGGAAGGTAGTCTGTTGTCGAGATTTTTGTTATTCCAATGGATTGTAGACTTGTCATTATGGAAGGTAGTCCGTTGTTGAGATTTTTGTTACTCCAATGGATGGTACCCTTGTCATTATGGAAGGTAGTTTGTTTTAGAGATTTTTGTTACTCCAATGGATGGTAGCCTTGTCATTATGGAAGGTAGTCTGTTTTCGTGATTTTTCTTACTCCAATGGATGGTACCCTTGTCATTATCGAAGGTAGTTTGCTGTCGAGATTTCTGTTATTCCAATAGATGGTAACCTTGTCATTATGGAAGGTAGTCTATTGTCGTCATTTTTGTTACTCCAATGTATTGTAGCCTTGTCATTATGGAAGGTAGTATGTTGTCGATATCTTTGTTACTCCAATGGATGGTAGCCTTGTTATTATGGAAGGTAGTCTGTTTTCGATATTTTTGTTACTCCATTGGATGGTAGCCTTGTCATTATGGAGGGTAGTCTGTTGTCGATATTTTTGTTATTCCTATGGATTGTAGACTTGTCATTATGGAAGGTAGTCCGTTGTCGAGATTTTTGTTACTCCAATGGATGGTACCCTTGTCATTATGGAAGGTAGTTTGTTGTCGAGATTTTTGTTACTCCAATGGATGGTAGCCTTGTCATTATGGAAGGTAGTCTGTTTTCATGATTTTTATTACTCCAATGGATAGTAGCCTTGTCATTATCGAAGGTAGTTTGCTGTCGAGATTTCTGTTATTCCAATAGATGGTAGCCTTGTCATTATGGAAGGTAGTCTATTGTCGTGATTTTTGTTACTTCAATGGATTGTAGCATTGTCATTATGGAAGGTAGTATGTTGTCGATATCTTTGTTACTCCGATGGATGGTAGCCTTGTTATTATGGAAGGTAGTCTTTTTTCGATATTTTTGTTACTCCATTGAATGGTAGCCTTGTCATTATGGAAGGTAGTCTATTGTCGAGATTTTTGTTATTCCAATGGATTGTAGACTTGTCATTATGGAAGGTAGTGCGTTGTTGAGATTTTTGTTACTCCAATGGATGGTACCCTTGTCATTATGGAAGGTAGTCTGTTTTCATGATTTTTATTACTCCAATGGATAGTAGCCTTGTCATTATCAAAGGTAGTTTGCTGTCGAGATTTCTGTTATTCCAATAGATGGTAGCCTTGTCATTATAGAAGGTAGTCTATTGTCGTGATTTTTGTTACTTCAATGGATTGTAGCCTTGTCATTATGGAAGGTAGTATGTTGTCGATATCTTTGTTACTCCAATGGATGGTAGCCTTGTTATTATGGAAGGTAGTCTGTTTTCGATATTTTTGTTACTCCATTGGATGGTAGCCTTGTCATTATGGAAGGTAGTCTGTTGTCGAGATTTTTATTATTCTAATGGATTGTAGACTTGTCATTATGGAAGGTAGTCCGTTGTTGAGATTTTTGTTACTCCAATGGATGGTACCCTTGTCATTATGGAAGGTAGTTTGTTTTAGAGATTTTTGTTACTCCAATGGATGGTAGCCTTGTCATTATGGAAGGTAGTCTGTTTTTGTTATTTTTCTTACTCCAATGGATGGTAGCCTTGTCATTATCGAAGGTAGTTTGCTGTCGAGATTTCTGTTATTCCAATAGATGGTTGCCTTGTCATTATGGAAGGTAGTCTATTGTCCTAATTTTTGTTACTCCAATGGATTGTAGCCTTGTCATTATGGAAGGTAGTATGTTGTCGATATCTTTGTTACTCCAATGGATGGTAGCCTTGTTATTATGGAAGGTAGTCTGTTTTCGATATTTTTGTTACTCCATTGGATGGTAGCCTTGTCATTATGGATGGTAGTCCCTTGTCGAGATTTTTGTTACTCCAATGGATGGTACCCTTGTCATTATGGAAGGTAGTTTGTTGTCGAGAGTTTTGTTACTCCAATGGATAGTAGCCTTGTAATTAGGGAAGGGAGTCTATTGTCTAAATTTTTGTTACTCCATTGGATGGTAGCCTTGTCATTATGGAAGGTAGTCTTTTGTCGAGATTTTTGTTATTCCAATGGATGGTAGCCTTGTCATTATGGAAGGTAGTCTATTTTCGTGATTTTTCTTACTCCAATGAATGGTAGCCTTGTCATTATCGAAGGTAGTTTGTTGTCGAGATTTCTGTTATTCCAATAGATGGTAGCCTTGTCATTATGGAAGGTAGTCTATTGTCGTGATTTTATTTACTCCAATGTATTGTAGCGTTGTCAATATGGAAGGTAATATATTATCGATATCTTTGTTACTCCAATGGATGGTAGCCTTGTTATTATGGAAGGTAGTCTGTTTTCGACATTTTTGTTACTCCATTGGATGGTTGCCTTGTCATTATGGAAGGTAGTCCATTGTTGAGATTTTTGTTACTCCAATGGATGGTACCCTTGTCATTATGGAAGGTAGTTTGTTGTCAAGATTTTTGATACTCCAATGGATGGTAGCCTTGTCATTATGGAAGGTAGTCTGTTTTCATGATTTTTATTACTCCAATGGATAGTATCCTTGTCATTATCGAAGGTAGTTTGCTGTCGAGATTTCTGTTATTCCAATAGATGGTAGCCTTGTCATTATGGAAGGTAGTCTATTGTCGTGATTTTTGTTACTTCAATGGATTGTAGCCATGTCATTATGGAAGGTAGTATGTTGTCGATATCTTTGTTACTCCAATGGATGGTAGCCTTGTTATTATGGAAGGTAGTCTGTTTTCGATATTTTTGTTACTCCATTGGATGGTAGCCTTGTCATTATGGAGGGTAGTCTGTTGTCGATATTTTTGTTATTCCTATGGATTGTAGACTTGTCATTATGGAAGGTAGTCCGTTGTCGAGATTTTTGTTACTCCAATGGATGGTACCCTTGTCATTATGGAAGGTAGTTTGTTGTCGAGATTTTTGTTACTCCAATGGATGGTAGCCTTGTCATTATGGAAGGTAGTCTGTTTTCATGATTTTTATTACTCCAATGGATAGTAGCCTTGTCATTATCGAAGGTAGTTTGCTGTCGAGATTTCTGTTATTCCAATAGATGGTAGCCTTGTCATTATGGAAGGTAGTCTATTGTCGTGATTTTTGTTACTTCAATGGATTGTAGCATTGTCATTATGGAAGGTAGTATGTTGTCGATATCTTTGTTACTCCGATGGATGGTAGCCTTGTTATTATGGAAGGTAGTCTTTTTTCGATATTTTTGTTACTCCATTGAATGGTAGCCTTGTCATTATGGAAGGTAGTCTATTGTCGAGATTTTTGTTATTCCAATGGATTGTAGACTTGTCATTATGGAAGGTAGTGCGTTGTTGAGATTTTTGTTACTCCAATGGATGGTACCCTTGTCATTATGGAAGGTAGTCTGTTTTCATGATTTTTATTACTCCAATGGATAGTAGCCTTGTCATTATCAAAGGTAGTTTGCTGTCGAGATTTCTGTTATTCCAATAGATGGTAGCCTTGTCATTATAGAAGGTAGTCTATTGTCGTGATTTTTGTTACTTCAATGGATTGTAGCCTTGTCATTATGGAAGGTAGTATGTTGTCGATATCTTTGTTACTCCAATGGATGGTAGCCTTGTTATTATGGAAGGTAGTCTGTTTTCGATATTTTTGTTACTCCATTGGATGGTAGCCTTGTCATTATGGAAGGTAGTCTGTTGTCGAGATTTTTATTATTCTAATGGATTGTAGACTTGTCATTATGGAAGGTAGTCCGTTGTTGAGATTTTTGTTACTCCAATGGATGGTACCCTTGTCATTATGGAAGGTAGTTTGTTTTAGAGATTTTTGTTACTCCAATGGATGGTAGCCTTGTCATTATGGAAGGTAGTCTGTTTTTGTTATTTTTCTTACTCCAATGGATGGTAGCCTTGTCATTATCGAAGGTAGTTTGCTGTCGAGATTTCCGTTATTCCAATAGATGGTTGCCTTGTCATTATGGAAGGTAGTCTATTGTCCTAATTTTTGTTACTCCAATGGATTGTAGCCTTGTCATTATGGAAGGTAGTATGTTGTCGATATCTTTGTTACTCCAATGGATGGTAGCCTTGTTATTATGGAAGGTAGTCTGTTTTCGATATTTTTGTTACTCCATTGGATGGTAGCCTTGTCATTATGGATGGTAGTCCCTTGTCGAGATTTTTGTTACTCCAATGGATGGTACCCTTGTCATTATGGAAGGTAGTTTGTTGTCGAGAGTTTTGTTACTCCAATGGATAGTAGCCTTGTAATTAGGGAAGGGAGTCTATTGTCTAAATTTTTGTTACTCCATTGGATGGTAGCCTTGTCATTATGGAAGGTAGTCTTTTGTCGAGATTTTTGTTATTCCAATGGATGGTAGCCTTGTCATTATGGAAGGTAGTCTATTTTCGTGATTTTTCTTACTCCAATGAATGGTAGCCTTGTCATTATCGAAGGTAGTTTGTTGTCGAGATTTCTGTTATTCCAATAGATGGTAGCCTTGTCATTATGGAAGGTAGTCTATTGTCGTGATTTTATTTACTCCAATGTATTGTAGCGTTGTCAATATGGAAGGTAATATATTATCGATATCTTTGTTACTCCAATGGATGGTAGCCTTGTTATTATGGAAGGTAGTCTGTTTTCGACATTTTTGTTACTCCATTGGATGGTTGCCTTGTCATTATGGAAGGTAGTCCATTGTTGAGATTTTTGTTACTCCAATGGATGGTACCCTTGTCATTATGGAAGGTAGTTTGTTGTCAAGATTTTTGATACTCCAATGGATGGTAGCCTTGTCATTATGGAAGGTAGTCTGTTTTCATGATTTTTATTACTCCAATGGATAGTATCCTTGTCATTATCGAAGGTAGTTTGCTGTCGAGATTTCTGTTATTCCAATAGATGGTAGCCTTGTCATTATGGAAGGTAGTCTATTGTCGTGATTTTTGTTACTTCAATGGATTGTAGCCATGTCATTATGGAAGGTAGTATGTTGTCGATATCTTTGTTACTCCAATGGATGGTAGCCTTGTTATTATGGAAGGTAGTCTGTTTTCGATATTTTTGTTACTCCATTGGATGGTAGCCTTGTCATTATGGAAGGTAGTCTGTTGTCGAGATTTTTGTTATTCCAATGGATTGTAGACTTGTCATTATGGAAGGTAGTCCGTTGTTGAGATTTTTATTACTCCAATGGATGGTACCCTTGTCATTATGGAAGGTAGTTTGTTTTAGAGATTTTTGTTACTCCAATGGATGGTAGCCTTGTCATTATGGAAGGTAGTCTGTTTTCGTGATTTTTCTTACTCCAATGGATGGTAGCCTTGTCATTATCGAAGGTAGTTTGCTGTCGAGATTTCTGTTATTCCAATAGATGGTAGCCTTGTCATTATGGAAGGTAGTCTATTGTCGTGATTTTTGTTACTCCAATGTATTGTAGCCTTGTCATTATGGAAGGTAGTATGTTGTCGATATCTTTGTTACTCCAATGGATGGTAGCCTTGTTATTATGGAAGGAAGTCTGTTTTCGATATTTTTGTTACTCCATTGGATGGTAGCCTTGTCATTATGGAAGGTAGTCTGTTGTCGAGATTTTTGTTATTCCAATGGATTGTAGACTTGTCATTATGGAAGGTAGTCCGTTGTTGAGATTTTTGTTACTCCAATGGATGGTACCCTTGTCATTATGGAAGGTAGTTTGTTTTAGAGATTTTTGTTACTCCAATGGATGGTAGCCTTGTCATTATGGAAGGTAGTCTGTTTTCGTGATTTTTCTTACTCCAATGGATGGTACCCTTGTCATTATCGAAGGTAGTTTGCTGTCGAGATTTCTGTTATTCCAATAGATGGTAGCCTTGTCATTATGGAAGGTAGTCTATTGTCGTCATTTTTGTTACTCCAATGTATTGTAGCCTTGTCATTATGGAAGGTAGTATGTTGTCGATATCTTTGTTACTCCAATGGATGGTAGCCTTGTTATTATGGAAGGTAGTCTGTTTTCGATATTTTTGTTACTCCATTGGATGGTAGCCTTGTCATTATGGAAGGTAGTATGTTGTCGAGATTTTTGTTATTCCAATGGATTGTAGACTTGTCATTATGGAAGGTAGTCCGTTGTTGAGATTTTTGTTACTCCAATGGATGGTACCCTTGTCATTATGGAAGGTAGTCTGTTTTCATGATTTTTATTACTCCAATGGATAGTAGCCTTGTCATTATCGAAGGTAGTTTGCTGTCGAGATTTCTGTTATTCCAATAGATGGTAGCCTTGTCATTATGGAAGGTAGTCTATTGTCGTGATTTTTGTTACTTCAATGGATTGTAGCCTTGTCATTATGGAAGGTAGTATGTTGTCGATATCTTTGTTACTCCAATGGATGGTAGCCTTGTTATTATGGAAGGTAGTCTATTTTCGATATTTTTGTTACTCCATTGGATGGTAGCCTTGTCATTATGGAAGGTAGTCTGTTGTCGAGATTTTTGTTATTCCAATGGATTGTAGACTTGTCATTATGGAAGGTAGTCCGTTGTTGAGATTTTTGTTACTCCAATGGATGGTACCCTTGTCATTATGGAAGGTAGTTTGTTTTAGAGATTTTTGTTACTCCAATGGATGGTAGCCTTGTCATTATGGAAGGTAGTCTGTTTTCGTGATTTTTCTTACTCCAATGGATGGTAGCCTTGTCATTATCGAAGGTAGTTTGCTGTCGAGATTTCTGTTATTCCAATAGATGGTAGCCTTGTCATTATGGAAGGTAGTCTATTGTCGTGATTTTTGTTACTCCAATGTATTTTAGCCTTGTCATTATGGAAGGTAGTATGTTGTCGATATCTTTGTTACTCCAATGGATGGTAGCCTTGTTATTATGGAAGGTAGTCTGTTTTCGATATTTTTGTTACTCCATTGGATGGTAGCCTTGTCATTATGGAAGGTAGTCTGTTGTCGAGATTTTTGTTATTCCAATGGATTGTAGACTTGTCATTATGGAAGGTAGTCCGTTGTTGATATTTTTGTTACTCCAATGGATGGTACCCTTGTCATTATGGAAGGTAGTTTGTTTTAGAGATTTTTGTTACTCCAATGGATGGTAGCCTTGTCATTATGGAAGGTAGTCTGTTTTCGTGATTTTTCTTACTCCAATGGATGGTACCCTTGTCATTATCGAAGGTAGTTTGCTGTCGAGATTTCTGTTATTCCAATAGATGGTAGCCTTGTCATTATGGAAGGTAGTCTATTGTCGTCATTTTTGTTACTCCAATGTATTGTAGCCTTGTCATTATGGAAGGTAGTATGTTGTCGATATCTTTGTTACTCCAATGGATGGTAGCCTTGTTATTATGGAAGGTAGTCTGTTTTCGATATTTTTGTTACTCCATTGGATGGTAGCCTTGTCATTATGGAAGGTAGTCTGTTGTCGAGATTTTTGTTATTCCAATGGATTGTAGACTTGTCATTATGGAAGGTAGTCCGTTGTTGAGATTTTTGTTACTCCAATGGATGGTACCCTTGTCATTATGGAAGGTAGTCTGTTTTCATGATTTTTATTACTCCAATGGATAGTAGCCTTGTCATTATCGAAGGTAGTTTGCTGTCGAGATTTCTGTTATTCCAATAGATGGTAGCCTTGTCATTATGGAAGGTAGTCTATTGTCGTGATTTTTGTTACTTCAATGGATTGTAGCCTTGTCATTATGGAAGGTAGTATGTTGTCGATATCTTTGTTACTCCAATGGATGGTAGCCTTGTTATTATGGAAGGTAGTCTGTTGTCGATATTTTTGTTACTCCATTGGATGGTAGCCTTGTCATTATGGAAGGTAGTCTGTTGTCGAGATTTTTATTATTCCAATGGATTGTAGACTTGTCATTATGGAAGGTAGTCCGTTGTTGAGATTTTTGTTACTCCAATGGATGGTACCCTTGTCATTATGGAAGGTAGTTTGTTTTAGAGATTTTTGTTACTCCAATGGATGGTAGCCTTGTCATTATGGAAGGTAGTCTATTTTCGTGATTTTTCTTACTCCAATGGATGGTAGCCTTGTCATTATCAAAGGTAGTTTGCTGTCGAGATTTCTGTTATTCCAATAGATGGTAGCCTTGTCATTATGGAAGGTAGTCTATTGTCCTAATTTTTGTTACTCCAATGGATTGTAGCCTTGTCATTATGGAAGGTAGTATGTTGTCGATATCTTTGTTACTCCAATGGATGGTAGCCTTGTTATTATGGAAGGTAGTCTGTTTTCGATATTTTTGTTACTCCATTGGATGGTAGCCTTGTCATTATGGAGGGTAGTCTGTTGTCGAGATTTTTGTTATTCCAATGGATTGTAGACTTGTCATTACGGAAGGTAGTCCCTTGTCGAGATTTTTGTTACTCCAATGGATGGTACCCTTGTCATTATGGAAGGTAGTTTGTTGTCGAGAGTTTTGTTACTCCAATGGATGGTAGCCTTGTAATTAGGGAAGGGAGTCTATTGTCTAAATTTTTGTTACTCCATTGGATGGTAGCCTTGTCATTATGGAAGGTAGTCTTTTGTCGAGATTTTTGTTATTCCAATGGATGGTAGCCTTGTCATTATGGAAGGTAGTCTATTTTCTTGATTTTTCTTACTCCAATGAATGGTAGCCTTGTCATTATCGAAGGTAGTTTGTTGTCGAGATTTCTGTTATTCCAATAGATGGTAGCCTTGTCATTATGGAAGGTAGTCTATTGTCGTGATTTTATTTACTCCAATGTATTGTAGCGTTGTCATTATGGAAGGTAATATATTGTCGATATCTTTGTTACTCCAATGGATGGTAGCCTTGTTATTATGGAAGGTAGTCTATTTTCGATATTTTCGTTTCTCCATTGGATGGTAGCCTTGCCATTATGGAAGGTAGTCCATTGTCTAGATTTTAGTTATTCCAATGGATTGTAGCCTTGTCATTATGGAAGGTAGTCCATTGTCGAGATTTTTGTTACTCCAATGGATGGTACCCTTGTCATTATGGAAGGTAGTTTGTTGTCAAGATTTTTGTTACTCCAATGGATGGTAGCCTTGTCATTATGTAAGGTAGTCTGTTTTCATGATTTTTATTACTCCAATGGATAGTAGCCTTGTCATTATCGAAGGTAGTTTGCTTTCGAGATTTCTGTTATTCCAATAGATGGTAGCCTTGTCATTATGGAAGGTAGTCTATTGTCGTGATTTTTGTTACTTCAATGGATTGTAGCCTTGTCATTATGGAAGGTAGTATGTTGTCGATATCTTTGTTACTCCAATGGATGGTAGCCTTGTTATTATGGAAGGTAGTCTGTTTTCGATATTTTTGTTACTCCATTGGATGGTAGGCTTGTCATTATGGAAGGTAGTCTGTTGTCGAGATATTTGTTATTCCAATGGATTGTAGACTTGTCATTACGGAAGGTAGTCCATTGTCGAGATTTTTGTTACTCCAATGGATGGTACCCTTGTCATTATGGAAGGTAGTTTGTTGTCGAGATTTTTGTTACTCCAATGGATGGTAGCCTTGTCATTAGGGAAGGTAGTCTATTTTCGTGATTTTTCTTACTCCAATGAATGGTAGCCTTGTCATTATCGAAGGTAGTTTGTTGTCAACATTTCTGTTATTCCAATAGATTGTAGCCTTGTCATTATGGAAGGTAGTCTATTGTCGTGATTTTATTTACTCCAATGTATTGTAGCCTTGTCATTATGGAAGGTAATATATTATCGATATCTTTGTTACTCCAATGGATGGTAGCCTTGTTATTATGGAAGGTAGTCTGTTTTTGATATTTTCGTTACTCCATTGGATGGTAGCCTTGTCATTATGGAAGGTAGTCCATTGTCTAGATTTTTGTTATTCCAATGGATTGTAGCCTTGTCTTTATGGAAGGTAGTCCATTGTCGAGATTTTTGTTACTCCAATGGATGGTACCCTTGTCATTATGGAAGGTAGTTTGTTGTCAAGATTTTTGATACTCCAATGGATGGTAGCCTTGTCATTATGGAAGGTAGTCTATTTTCATGATTTTTATTACTCCAATGGATAGTAGCCTTGTCTTTATCGAAGGTAGTTTGCTGTCGAGATTTCTGTTATTCCAATAGATGGTAGCCTTGTCATTATGGAAGGTAGTCTATTGTCGTGATTTTTGTTACTTCAATGGATTGTAGCCTTGTCATTATGGAAGGTAGTTCATTGTCGATATCTTTTTTACTCCAAAGGATGGTAGCCTTGTCATTATGGAAGGTAGTTTATTGTCGAGATTTTTGTTACTCCAATAGATGGTACCCTTGTCATTACGGAAGGTAGTTTGTTGTCGAGATTTTTGTTACTCCAATGGATGGTAGCCTTGTCATTATGGAAGGTAGTCTGTTATCTAGATTTTTGTTACTCCATTGGATGGTAGCCTTGTCATTATGGAAGGTAGTCTGTTGTTGAGATTTTTGTTATTCCAATGGATGGTAGCCTTGTCATTATGGAATGTAGTCTATTGTCGTGATTTTTTTACTCCAATGGAAGGTAGCCTTGTCATTATGGAAGGTAGTATGTTGGTGATATCTTTGTTATTCCAATGGATGGTAGCCTTGTCATTATGGAAGGTAGTCTTTTCTCAAGATTTTTGTTACTCCAATAGATGGTACCCTTGTCATTATGAAAGGTAGTCTCTTGTAGATATTTTTTTTAGTCCAATGGATGGTATCCTTGTCATTATGGAAGGTAGTTTGTTTCCTGATTTTTGTTACTCTAATGGATGGCAGTCTTGTCGTTATGGAAGGTAGTCTATTTTCATGATTTTTATTACTCCAATGGATAGTAGCCTTGTCATTATCGAAGGTAGTTTGCTGTCGAGATTTCTGTTATTCCAATAGATGGTAGCCTTGTCATTATGGAAGGTAGTCTATTGTCGTGATTTTTGTTACTTCAATGGATTGTAGCCTTGTCATTATGGAAGGTAGTTCATTGTCGATATCTTTGTTACTCCAATGGATGGTAGCCTTGTCATTATGGAAGGTAGTTTATTGTCGAGATTTTTGTTACTCCAATAGATGGTACCCTTGTCATTACAGAAGGTAGTTTGTTGTCGAGATTTTTGTTACTCCAATGGATGGTAGCCTTGTCATTATGGAAGGTAGTCTGCTGTCTAGATTTTTGTTACTCCATTGGATGGTAGCCTTGTCATTATGGAAGGTAGTCTGTTGTCGAGATTTTTGTTATTCCAATGGATGGTAGCCTTGTCATTATGGAATGTAGTCTATTGTCATGATTTTTTTACTCCAATGGAAGGTAGCCTTGTCATTATGGAAGGTAGTATGTTGGTGATATCTTTGTTATTCCAATGGATGGTAGCCTTGTCATTATGGAAGGTAGTCTTTTCTCAAGATTTTTGTTACTCCAATAGATGGTACCCTTGTCATTATGAAAGGTAGTCTCTTGTTGATATTTTTTTTAGTCCAATGGATGGTATCCTTGTCATTATGGAAGGTAGTTTGTTTCCTGATTTTTGTTACTCTAATGGATGGCAGTCTTGTCGTTATGGAAGGTAGTTTGTCGTTGTGATTTAAGTTACTCCAATTAATTATAACCTTGTCATTATGGATGGTAGCCTTGTCATTATGGAAGGTAGTCTATTGTCCAAATTATTTATACTCTAATGGATGGTAGCCTAGTCATTATGAAAGGTAGTCTATTGTCGAGATTTTTGTTACTCCATTGGATGGTAGCCTTTTCATTATGGAAGGTAGTCTGTTGTTGACATTTTTGTTACTCCAATGGATGGTAGCCTTGTCATTATGGAAGGTAGTCTATTGTCGTGATTTTTGTTACTCCAATGGATTGTAGCCTTGTCATTATGGAAGGTAGTATGTTTTCGATATCTTTGTTACTCCAATAGATGGTAGCCTTGTCATTATGGAAGGTAGTCTATTGTCGTGATTTTTGTTACTCCAATGGATTGTGGCCTTGTCATTATGGAAGGTAGTATGTTGTCGATATCTTTGTTACTCCAATGGATGGTAGCCTTGTTATTATGGAAGGTACTCTGTTTTCGATATTTTTGTTACTCCATTGGATGGTAGCCTTGTCATTATGGAAGGTAGTCTGTTGTCGATATTTTTGTTATTCCAATGGATTGTAGACTTGTCATTATGAAAGGTAGTCCGTTGTCGAGATTTTTGTTACTCCAATGGATGGTACCCTTGTCATTATGGAAGGTAGTTTGTTGTCGTGAATTTTGTTACTCCAATGGATGGTAGACTTGTCATTATGGAAGGTAGTCTATTTTCGTTATTTTTCTAACTCCAGTGGATGGTTGCCTTGTCATTATCGAAGGTAGTTTGATGTCGAGATTTCTGTTATTCTAATAGATGGTAGCCTTGTCATTATGGAAGTTAGTCTATTGTCGTGATTGTTGTTACTCCAATGGATTGTAGCCTTGTCATTATGGAAGGTAGTATGTTGTCGATATCTTTGTTACTCCAATGGATGGTAGCCTTGTTATTATGGAAGGTAGTTTGTTTTCGAGATTTTTGTTACTCCATTGGATGGTAGCCTTGCCATTATGGAAGGTAGTCTGTTGTCGAGATTTTTGTAATTCCAATCGATTGTAGACTTGTCGTTACGGAAGGTAGTTCATTGTCGAGATTTTTGTTACTCCAATGGATGGTACCCTTGTCATTATGGAAGGTAGTTTGTTGTCGAGATTTTTGTTACTCCAATGGATAGTAGCCTTGTCATTATGGAAGGTAGTCTGTTGTCTAGATTTTTGTTACTCCATTGGATGGTACCCTTGTCATTATGGAAGGTAGTCTGTTGTCGAGATTTTTGTTATTCCAATGGATGGTAGCCTTGTCATTATGGAAGGTAGTCTATTGTCGTGATTTTTGTTACTCCAATGGATGGTATCCTTGTCATTATGGAAGGTAGTTTGTTGTCAAGATTTTTGTTACTCCAATGGATGGTAGCCTTGTCACTACTGAAGGTAGTCTGTTTTCATGATTTTTCTTACTCCAATGGATGGTAGCCTTGTCATTATCGAAGGTAGTTTGCTGTCGAGATTTCTGTTATTCTAATAGATGGTAGCCTTGTGATTATGGAAGGTAGTCTATTATCGTGATTTTCGTTACTCCAATGGATTGTAGCCTTGTCATTATGGAAGGTACTCTGTTTTCGATATTTTTGTTACTCCATTGGATGGTAGCCTTGTCATTATGGAAGGTAGTGTGTTGTCGAGATTTTTGTTACTCCATTGGATGGTAGCCTTGTCATTATGGAAGGTAGTATGTTGGTGATATCTTTGTTATTCCAATGGATGGTAGCCTTGTCATTATGGAAGGTAGTCTTTTCTCAAGATTTTTGTTACTCCAATAGATGGTACCCTTGTCATTATGAAAGGTAGTCTCTTGTTGATATTTTTTTAGTCCAATGGATGGTATCCTTGTCATTATGGAAGGTAGTTTGTTTCCTGATTTTTGTTACTCTAATGGATGGCAGTCTTCTCGTTATGGAAGGTAGTTTGTCGTTGTGATTTAAGTTACTCCAATTAATTGTAACCTTGTCATTATGGATGGTAGCCTTGTCATTATGGAAGGTAGTCTATTGTCCAAATTATTTATACTCTAATGGATGGTAGCCTATTCATTATGAAATGTAGTCTATTGTCGAGATTTTTGTTACTCCATTGGATGGTAGCCTTGTCATTATGGAAGGTAGTCTGTTGTTGATATTTTTATTACTCCAATGGATGGTAGCCTTGTCATTATGGAAGGTAGTCTATTGTCGTGATTTTATTACTCCATTGGATTGTAGCCTTGTCATTATGGAAGGTAGTCTGTTGTCGAGATTTTTGTTATTCCAATGGATTGTAGACTTGTCATTACGGAAGGTAGTTTGTTTTCGAGATTTTTGTTACTCAAATGGATGGTACCCTTGTCATTATGGAAGGTAGTTTGTTGTCGAGATTTTTGTTACTCCGATGGATAGTAGCCTTGTCATTATGGAAGGTAGTCTGTTGTCTAGATTTTTGTTACTCCATTGGATGGTACCCTTGTCATTATTGAAGGTAGTATGTTTTCGATATCTTTGTTACTCCAATAGAAGGTAGCCTTGTCATTATGGAAGGTAGTATGTTGTCGATATCTTTGTTACTCTAATGGATGGTAGCCTTGTTATTATGGAAGGTAGTTTGTTTTCGATATTTTTGTTACTCCATTGGATGGTAGACTTGCCATTATGGAAGGTAGTATGTTGTCGAGATTATTGTAATTCCAATCGATTGTAGACTTGTCGTTACGTAAGGTAGTTCATTATCGAGATTTTTGTTACTCCAATGGATGGTACCCTTGTCATTATGGAAGGTAGTTTGTTGTCGAGATTTTTGTTACTCCAATGGATAGTAGCCTTGTCATTATGGAAGGTAGTATGTTGTCTCGAATTTTGTTACTCCATTGGATGGTACCCTTGTCATTATGGAAGGTAGTCTGTTGTCGAGATTTTTGTTATTCCAATGGATGGTAGCCTTGTCATTATGGAAGGTAGTCTATTGTCGTGATTTTTGTTACTCCAATGGATGGTATCCTTGTTATTATGGAAGGTAGTTTGTTGTCAAGATTTTTGTTACTCCAATGGATGGTAGCCTTGTCACTATTGAAGGTAGTCTATTTTCATGATTTTTCTTACTCCAATGGATGGTAGCCTTGTCATTATCGAAGGTAGTTTGCTGTCGAGATTTCTGTTATTCCAATAGATGGTAGCCTTGTGATTATGGAAGGTAGTCTATTGTCGTGATTTTTGTTACTCCAATGGATTGTAGCCTTGTCATTATAAAAGGTAGTCTATTTTCGATATTTTTGTTACTCCATTGGATGGTAGCCTCGTCATTATGGAAGGTAGTCTGTTGTCGAGATTTTTGTTACTCCATTGGATGGTAGCCTTGTCATTATGGAAGGTAGTATGTTGGTGATATCTTTGTTATTCCAATGGATGGTAGCCTTGTCATTATGGAAGGTAGTCTTTTCTCAAGATTTTTGTTACTCCAATAGATGGTACCCTTGTCATTATTAAAGGTAGTCTCTTGTTGATATTTTTTTTAGTCCAATGGATGGTATCCTTGTCATTATGGAAGGTAGTTTGTTTCCTTATTTTTGTTACTCTAATGGATGGCCGTCTTGTCGTTATGGAAGGTAGTTTGTCGTTGTGATTTAAGTTACTCCAATTAATTGTAACCTTGTCATTATGGATGGTAGCCTTGTCATTATGGAAGGTAGTCTATTGTCCAAATTATTTATACTCTAATGGATGGTAGCCTAGTGATTATGAAAGGTAGTATATTGTCGAGATTTTTGTTACTCCATTGGATGGTAGCCTTGTCATTATGGAAGGTAGTCTATTGTCGTGATTTTTGTTACTCCAATGGATTGTAGCCTTGTCATTATGGAAGGTAGTATGTTTTCGATATCTTTGTTACTCCAATGGATGGTAGCCTTGTTATTATGGAAGGTAGTCTTTTTTCGATATTTTTGTTACTCCATTGGATTGTAGCCTTGTCATTATGGAAGGTAGTCTGTTGTCGAGATTTTTGTTATTCCAATGGATTGTAGACTTGTCCTGACGGAAGGTAGTCCGTTGTCGAGATTTTTGTTACTCCAATGGATGGTACCCTTTGCATTATGGAAGGTAGTTTGTTGTCGAGTTTTTGTTATTCTAATGGATGGTAGCCTTGTCATTATGGAAGGTAGTCTGTTGTCTAGATTTTTCTTACTCCATTGGATGGTAGCCTTGTCATTATGGAAGGTAGTCTGTTGTCGAGATTTTTGTTATTCCAATGGATGGTAGCCTTGTCATTATGGAAGGTAGTTTGTTTTAGTGATTTTTCTTACTCCAATGGATGGTACCCTTGTCATTATGGAAGGTAGTTTGCTATCGAGATTTATGTTATTCCAATAGATGGTAGCCTTGTCATTATCGAAGGTATTCTATTGTCGTGATTGTTGTTACTCCAATGGATTGTAGCCTTGTCATTATGGAAGGTAGTATGTTGTCGATATCATTGTTACTCCAATGGATGGTAGCCTTGTTATTATGGAAGGTAGTTTGTTTTCGAGATTTTTGTTACTCCATTGGATGGTAGCTTTGCCATTATGGAAGGTAGTCTGTTGTCGAGATTTTTGTAATTCCAATCGATTGTAGACTTGTCATTACGGAAGGTAGTTCATTGTCGAGATTTTTGTTACTCAAATGGATGGTACCTTTGTCATTATGGAAGGTAGTTTGTTGTCGAGATTTTTGTTACTCCGATGGATAGTAGCCTTGTCATTATGGAAGGTAGTCTGTTGTCTAGATTTTTGTTACTCCAATGGATGGTAGCCTTGTCACTACTGAAGGTAGTCTGTTTTCATGATTTTTCTTACTCCAATGGATGGTAGCCTTGTCATTATCGAAGGTAGTTTGCTGTCGAGATTTCTGTTATTCCAATAGATGGTAGCCTTGTGATTATGGAAGGTAGTCTATTGTCGTGATTTTCGTTACTCCAATGGATTGTAGCCTTGTCATTATGGAAGGTAGACTATTTTCGATATTTTTGTTACTCCATTGGATGGTAGCCTCGTCATTATGGAAGGTAGTCTGTTGTCGAGATTTTTGTTACTCCATTGGATGGTAGCCTTGTCATTATGGAAGGTAGTATGTTGGTGATATCTTTGTTATTCCAATGGATGGTAGCCTTGTCATTATGGAAGGTAGTCTTTTCTCAAGATTTTTGTTACTCCAATAGATGGTACCCTTGTCATTATGAAAGGTAGTCTCTTGTTGATATTTTTTTAGTCCAATGGGTGGTATCCTTGTCATTATGGAAGGTAGTTTGTTTCCTTATTTTTGTTACTCTAATGGATGGCAGTCTTGTCGTTATGGAAGGTAGTTTGTCGTTGTGATTTAAGTTACTCCAATTAATTGTAACCTTGTCATTATGGATGGTAGCCTTGTCATTATGGAAGGTAGTCTATTGTCGAGATTTTTATTACTCCATTGGAAGGTAGCCTTGTCATTATGGAAGGTAGTCTGTTGTTGATATTTTTGTTACTCTAATGGATGGTAGCCTTTACATTATGGAAGGTAGTCTATTGTCGTGATTTTTGTTACTCCAATGGATTGTAGCCTTGTCATTATGGAAGGTAGTATGTTTTCGATATCTTTGTTACTCCAATGGATGGTAGCCTTGTTATTATGGAAGGTAGTCTTTTTTCGATATTTTTGTTACTCCATTGGATTGTAGCCTTGTCATTATGGAAGGTAGTTTGTTGTCGAGATTTTTGTTATTCCAATGGATTGTAGACTTGTCATTACGGAAGGTAGTCCGTTGTCGAGATTTTTGTTACTCCAATGGATGGTACCCTTGTCATTATGGAAGGTAGTTTATTGTCGAGTTTTTGTTACTCCAATGGATGGTAGCCTTGTCATTATGGAAGGTAGTCTGTTGTCTAGATTTTTCTTACTCCATTGGATGGTAGCCTTGTCATTATGGAAGGTAGTCTGTTGTCGAGATTTTTGTTATTCCAATGGATGGTAGCCTTGTCATTATGGAAGGTAGTTTGTTTTAGTGATTTTTCTTACTCCAATGGATAGTACCCTTGTCATTATGGAAGGTAGTTTGCTGTCGAGATTTATGTTATTCCAATAGATGGTAGCCATGTCATTATGGAAGGTATTCTATTGTCGTGATTGTTGCTACTCCAATGGATTGTAGCCTTCTCATTATGGAAGGTAGTATGTTGTCGATATCTTTGTTACTCCAATGGATGGTAGCCTTGTTATTATGGAAGGTAGTTTGTTTTCGAGATTTTTGTTACTCCATTGGATGGTAGCTTTGCCATTATGGAAGGTAGTCTGTTGTCGAGATTTTTGTAATTCCAATCGATTGTAGACTTGTCATTACGGAAGGTAGTTCATTGTCGAGATTTTTGTTACTCAAATGGATGGTACCTTTGTCATTATGGAAGGTAGTTTGTTGTCGAGATTTTTGTTACTCCGATGGATAGTAGCCTTGTCATTATGGAAGGTAGTCTGTTGTCTAGATTTTTGTTACTCCAATGGATGGTAGCCTTGTCACTACTGAAGGTAGTCTGTTTTCATGATTTTTCTTACTCCAATGGATGGTAGCCTTGTCATTATCGAAGGTAGTTTGCTGTCGAGATTTCTTTTATTCCAATAGATGGTAGCCTTGTGATTATGGAAGGTAGTCTATTGTCGTGATTTTCGTTACTCCAATGGATTGTAGCCTTGTCATTATGGAAGGTAGTCTGTTTTCGATATTTTTGTTACTCCATTGGTTAGTAGCCTTGTCATTATGGAAGGTAGTCTGTTGTCGAGATTTTTGTTACTCCATTGGATGGTAGCCTTGTCATTATGGAAGGTAGTCTGTTGGTGATATCTTTGTTATTCCAATGGATGGTAGCCTTGTCATTATGGAAGGTAGTCTTTTCTCAAGATTTTTGTTACTCCAATAGATGGTACCCTTGTCATTATGAAAGGTAGTCTCTTGTTGATATTTTTTTAGTCCAATGGATGGTATCCTTGTCATTATGGAAGGTAGTTTGTTTCCTGATTTTTGTTACTCTAATGGATGGCAGTCTTGTCGTTATGGAAGGTAGTTTGTCGTTGTGATTTAAGTTACTCCAATTAATTGTAACCTTGTCATTATGGAAGGTAGTCTATTGTCGAGATTTTTATTACACCATTGGAAGGTAGCCTTGTCATTATGGAAGGTAGTCTGTTGTTGATATTTTTTTAGTCCAATGGATGGTAGCCTTGTCATTATGGAAGGTAGTTTGTTTCCTTATTTTTGTTACTCTAATGGATGGCAGTCTTGTCGTTATTGAAGGTAGTTTGTCGTTGTGATTTAAGTTACTCCAATTAATTGTAACCTTGTCATTATGGATGGTAGCCTAGTCATTATGGAAGGTAGTCTATTGTCGAGATTTTTATTACTCCATTGGAAGGTAGCCTTGTCATTATGGAAGGTAGTCTGTTGTTGTTATTTTTGTTACTCTAATGGATGGTAGCCTTGTCATTATGGAAGGTAGTCTATTGTCGTGATTTTTGTTACTCCAATGGATTGTAGCCTTGTCATTATGGAAGGTAGTATGTTTTCGATATCTTTGTTACTCCAATGGATGGTAGCCTTGTTATTATGGAAGGTAGTCTTTTTTCGATATTTTTGTTACTCCATTGGATTGTAGCCTTGTCATTATGGAAGGTAGTTTGTTGTCGAGATTTTTGTTATTCCAATGGATTGTTGACTTGTCATTACGGAAGGTAGTCCGTTGTCGAGATTTTTGTTACTCCAATGGATGGTACCCTTGTCATTATGGAAGGTAGTTTATTGTCGAGTTTTTGTTACTCCAATGGATGGTAGCCTTGTCATTATGGAAGGTAGTCTGTTGTCTAGATTTTTCTTACTCCATTGGATGGTAGCCTTGTCATTATGGAAGGTAGTCTGTTGTCGAGATTTTTGTTATTCCAATGGATGGTAGCCTTGTCATTATGGAAGGTAGTTTGTTTTAGTGATTTTTCTTACTCCAATGGATAGTACCCTTGTCATTATGGAAGGTAGTTTGCTGTCGAGATTTATGTTATTCCAATAGATGGTAGCCATGTCATTATGGAAGGTATTCTATTGTCGTGATTGTTGCTACTCCAATGGATTGTAGCCTTGTCATTATGGAAGGTAGTATGTAGTCGATATCTTTGTTACTCCAATGGATGGTAGCCTTGTTATTATGGAAGGTAGTTTGTTTTCGAGATTTTTGTTACTCCATTGGATGGTAGCTTTGCCATTATGGAAGGTAGTCTGTTGTCGAGATTTTTGTAATTCCAATCAATTGTAGACTTGTCATTACGGAAGGTAGTTCATTGTCGAGATTTTTGTTACTCAAATGGATGGTACCTTTGTCATTATGGAAGGTAGTTTGTTGTCGAGATTTTTGTTACTCCGATGGATAGTAGCCTTGTCATTATGGAAGGTAGTCTGTTGTCTAGATTTTTGTTATTCCAATGGATGGTAGCCTTGTCACTACTGAAGGTAGTCTGTTTTCATGATTTTTCTTACTCCAATGGATGGTAGCCTTGTCATTATCGAAGGTAGTTTGCTGTCGAGATTTCTTTTATTCCAATAGATGGTAGCCTTGTGATTATGGAAGGTAGTCTATTGTCGTGATTTTCGTTACTCCAATGGATTGTAGCCTTGTCATTATGGAAGGTAGTCTGTTTTCGATATTTTTGTTACTCCATTGGTTGGTAGCCTTGTCATTATGGAAGGTAGTCTGTTGTCGATATTTTTGTTACTCCATTGGATGGTAGCCTTGTCATTATGGAAGGTAGTCTGTTGGTGATATCTTTGTTATTCCAATGGATGGTAGCCTTGTCATTATGGAAGGTAGTCTTTTCTCAAGATTTTTGTTACTCCAATAGATGGTACCCTTGTCATTATGAAAGGTAGTCTTTTGTTGATATTTTTTTAGTCCAATGGATGGTATCCTTGTCATTATGGAAGGTAGTTTGTTTCCTGATTTTTGTTACTCTAATGGATGGCAGTCTTGTCGTTATGGAAGTTAGTTTGTCATTGTGATTTAAGTTACTCCAATTAATTGTAACCTTGTCATTATGGATGGTAGCCTTGTCATTATGGAAGGTAGTCTATTGTCCAAATTATTTATACTCTAATGGATGGTAGCCTAGTCATTATGAAAGGTAGTCTATTGTCGAGATTTTTGTTACTCCATTGGATGGTAGCCTTGTCATTATGGAAGGTAGTCTGTTGTTGATATTTTTATTACTCCAATGGATGGTAGCCTTGTCATTATGGAAGGTAGTCTATTGTCGGGATTTTATTACTCCACTGGATTGTAGCCTTGTCATTATGGAAGGTAGTATGTTTTCGATATCTTTGTTACTCCAATGGATGGTAGCCTTGTTATTATGGAAGGTAGTCTTTTTTCGATATTTTTGTTACTCCAATGGATTGTAGCCTTGTCATTATGGAAGGTAGTCTGTTGTCGAGATTTTTGTTATTCCAATGGATTGTAGACTTGTCATTACGGAAGGTAGTCCATTGTCGAGATTTTTGTTACTCCAATGGATGGTACCCTTGTCATTATGGAAGGTAGTTTGTTGTCGAGTTTTTGTTACTCCAATGGATGGTAGCCTTGTCATTATGGAAGGTAGTCTGTTGTCTAGATTTTTCTTACTCCATTGGATGGTAGCCTTGTCATTATGGAAGGTAGTCTGTTGTATTGATTTTTGTTATTGCAATGGATGGTAGCCTTGTCATTATGGAAGGTAGTTTGTTTTAGTGATTTTTCGTACTCCAATGGATGGTACCCTTGTCATTATGGAAGGTAGTTTGCTGTCGAGATTTATGTTATTCCAATAGATGGTAGCCATGTCATTATGGAAGGTATTCTATTGTCGTGATTGTTGCTACTCCAATGGATTGTAGCCTTGTCATTATGGAAGGTAGTATGTTGTCGATATCTTTGTTACTCCAATGGATGGTAGCCTTGTTATTATGGAAGGTAGTTTGTTTTCGAGATTTTTGTTACTCCATTGGATGGTAGCTTTGCCATTATGGAAGGTAGTCTGATGTCGAGATTTTTGTAATTCCAATCGATTGTAGACTTGTCATTACGGAAGGTAGTTCATTGTCGAGATTTTTGTTACTCAAATGGATGGTACCTTTGTCATTATGGAAGGTAGTTTGTTGTCGATATTTTTGTTACTCCGATGGATAGTAGCCTTGTCATTATGGAAGGTAGTCTGTTGTCTAGATTTTTGTTACTCCAATGGATGGTAGCCTTGTCACTACTGAAGGTAGTCTGTTTTCATGATTTTTCTTACTCCAATGGATGGTAGCCTTGTCATTATCGAAGGTAGTTTGCTGTCGAGATTTACTTTATTCCAATAGACGGTAGCCTTGTGATTATGGAAGGTAGTCTATTGTCGTGATTTTCGTTACTCCAATGGATTGTAGCCTTGTCATTATGGAAGGTAGTCTGTTTTCGATATTTTTGTTACTCCATTGGATGGTAGCCTTGTCATTATGGAAGGTAGTCTGTTGTCGAGATTTTTGTTACTCCATTGGATGGTAGCCTTGTCATTATGGAAGGTAGTCTGTTGGTGATATCTTTGTTATTCCAATGGATGGTAGCCTTGTCATTATGGAAGGTAGTCTTTTCTCAAGATTTTTGTTACTCCAATAGATGGTACCCTTGTCATTATGAAAGGTAGTCTCTTGTTGATATTTTTTTAGTCCAATGGATGGTATCCTTGTCATTATGGAAGGTAGTTTGTTTCCTGATTTTTGTTACTCTAATGGATGGCAGTCTTGTCGTTATGGAAGTTAGTTTGTCGTTGTGATTTAAGTTACTCCAATTAATTGTAACCTTGTCATTATGGATGGTAGCCTTGTCATTATGGAAGGTAGTCTATTGTCCAAATTATTTATACTCTAATGGATGGTAGCCTAGTCATTATGAAAGGTAGTCTATTGTCGATATTTTTGTTACTCCATTGGATGGTAGCCTTGTCATTATGGAAGGTAGTCTGTTGTTGATATTTTTATTACTCCAATGGATGGTAGCCTTGTCATTATGGAAGGTAGTCTATTGTCGGGATTTTATTACTCCAATGGATTGTAGCCTTGTCATTATGGAAGGTAGTATGTTTTCGATATCTTTGTTACTCCAATGGATGGTAGCCTTGTTATTATGGAAGGTAGTCTTTTTTCGATATTTTTGTTACTCCAATGGATTGTAGCCTTGTCATTATGGAAGGTAGTCTGTTGTCGAGATTTTTGTTATTCCAATGGATTGTAGACTTGTCATTACGGAAGGTAGTCCATTGTCGAGATTTTTGTTACTCCAATGGATGGTACCCTTGTCATTATGGAAGGTAGTTTGTTGTCGAGTTTTTGTTACTCCAATGGATGGTAGCCTTGTCATTATGGAAGGTAGTCTGTTGTCTAGATTTTTCTTACTCCATTGGATGGTAGCCTTGTCATTATGGAAGGTAGTCTGTTGTCGAGATTTTTGTTATTCCAATGGATGGTAGCCTTGTCATTATGGAAGGTAGTTTGTTTTAGTGATTTTTCGTACTCCAATGGATGGTACCCTTGTCATTATGGAAGGTAGTTTGCTGTCGAGATTTATGTTATTCCAATAGATGGTAGCCATGTCATTATGGAAGGTATTCTATTGTCGTGATTGTTGCTACTCCAATGGATTGTAGCCTTGTCATTATGGAAGGTAGTATGTTGTCGATATCTTTGTTACTCCAATGGATGGTAGCCTTGTTATTATGGAAGGTAGTTTGTTTTCGAGATTTTTGTTACTCCATTGGATGGTAGCTTTGCCATTATGGAAGGTAGTCTGATGTCGAGATTTTTGTAATTCCAATCGATTGTAGACTTGTCATTACGGAAGGTAGTTCATTGTCGAGATTTTTGTTACTCAAATGGATGGTACCTTTGTCATTATGGAAGGTAGTTTGTTGTCGATATTTTTGTTACTCCGATGGATAGTAGCCTTGTCATTATGGAAGGTAGTCTGTTGTCTAGATTTTTGTTACTCCAATGGATGGTAGCCTTGTCACTACTGAAGGTAGTCTGTTTTCATGATTTTTCTTACTCCAATGGATGGTAGCCTTGTCATTATCGAAGGTAGTTTGCTGTCGAGATTTATTTTATTCCAATAGACGGTAGCCTTGTGATTATGGAAGGTAGTCTATTGTCGTGATTTTCGTTACTCCAATGGATTGTAGCCTTGTCATTATGGAAGGTAGTCTGTTTTCGATATTTTTGTTACTCCATTGGATGGTAGCCTTGTCATTATGGAAGGTAGTCTGTTGTCGAGATTTTTGTTACTCCATTGGATGGTAGCCTTGTCATTATGGAAGGTAGTATGTTGGTGATATCTTTGTTATTCCAATGGATGGTAGCATTGTCATTATGGAAGGTAGTCTTTTCTCAAGATTTTTGTTACTCCAATAGATGGTACCCTTGTCATTATGAAAGGTAGTCTCTTGTTGATATTTTTTTTAGTCCAATGGATGGTATCCTTGTCATTATGGAAGGTAGTTTGTTTCCTGATTTTTGTTACTCTAATGGATGGCAGTCTTGTCGTTATGGAAGTTAGTTTGTCGTTGTGATTTAAGTTACTCCAATTAATTATAACCTTGTCATTATGGTGGTAGCCTTGTCATTATGGAAGGTAGTCTATTGTCCAAATTATTTATACTCTAATGGATGGTAGCCTAGTCATTATGAAAGGTAGTCTATTGTCGAGATTTTTGTTACTCCATTGGATGGTAGCCTTGTCATTATGGAAGGTAGTCTATTGTTGATATTTTTATTATTCCAATGGATGGTAGCCTTGTCATTATGGAAGGTAGTCTATTGTCGTGATTTTATTACTCCAATGGATTGTAGCCTTGTCATTATGGAAGATAGTATGTTTTCGATATCTTTGTTACTCCAATGGATGGTAGCCTTGTTATTATGGAAGGTAGTCTTTTTTCGATATTTTTGTTACTCCATTGGATTGTAGCCTTGTAATTATGGAAGGTAGTATGTTGTCGAGATTTTTGTTATTCCAATGGATTGCAGACTTGTCATTACGGAAGGTAGTCCGTTGTCGAGATTTTTGTTACTCCAATGGATGGTACCCTTGTCATTATGGAAGGTAGTTTGTTGTCGAGTTTTTGTTACTCCAATGGATGGTAGCCTTGTCATTATGGAAGGTAGTCTATTGTCTAGATTTTTCTTACTCCATTGGATGGTAGCCTTGTCATTATGGAAGGTAGTCTGTTGTTGAGATTTTTGTTATTCCAATGGATGGTAGCCTTGTCATTATGGAAGGTAGTTTGTTTTAGTGATTTTTCTTACTCCAATGGATGGTACCCTTGTCATTATGGAAGGTAGTTTGCTGTTGAGATTTATGTTATTCCAATAGATGGTAGCCATGTCATTATGGAAGGTATTCTATTGTCGTGATTGTTGTTACTCCAATGGATTGTAGCCTTGTAATTATGGAAGGTAGTATGTTGTCGATATCTTTGTTACTCCAATGGATGGTAGCCTTGTTATTATGGAAGGTAGTTTGTTTTCGAGATTTTTGTTGCTCCATTGGATGGTAGCTTTGCCATTATGGAAGGTAGTCTGTTGTCGAGATTTTTGTAATTCCAATCGATTGTAGACTTGTCATTACGGAAGGTAGTTCATTGTCGAAATTTTTGTTACTCAAATGGATGGTACCTTTGTCATTATGGAAGGTAGTTTTTGTCGAGATTTTTGTTACTCCGATGGATAGTAGCCTTGTCATTATGGTAGGTAGTCTGTTGTCTAGATTTTTGTTACTCCAATGGATGGTAGCCTTGTCACTACTGAAGGTAGTCTGTTTTCATGATTTTTCTTACTCCAATGGATGGTAGCCTTGTCATTATCGAAGGTAGTTTATTGTCGAGATTTCTGTTATTCCAATAGATGGTAGCCTTGTGATTATGGAAGGTAGTCTATTGTCGTGATTTTCGTTACTCCAATGGATTGTAGCCTTGTCATTATGGAAGGTAGTCTGTTTTCGATATTTTTGTTACTCCTTTGGATGGTAGCCTTGTCATTATGGAAGGTAGTCTGTTGTCGAGATTTTTGTTACTCCATTGGAAGGTAGCCTTGTCATTATGGAAGGTAGTATGTTGGTGATATCTTTGTTATTCCAATGGATGGTAGCCTTGTCATTATGGAAGGTAGTCTTTTCTCAAGATTTTTGTTACTCCAATAGATGGTACCCTTGTCATTATTAAAGGTAGTCTCTTGTTGATATTTTTTTAGTCGAATGGATGGTATCCTTGTCATTATGGAAGGTAGTTTGTTTCCTGATTTTTGTTACTCTAATGGATGGTAGTCTTGTCGTTATGGAAGGTAGTTTGTCGTTGTGATTTAAGTTAGTCCAATTAATTGTAACCTTGTCATTATGGATGGTAGCCTTGTCATTATGGAAGGTAGTCTATTGTCCAAATTATTTATACTCTAATGGATGGTAGCCTAGTCATTATGAAAGGTAGTCTATTGTCGAGATTTTTGTTACTCCATTGGATGGTAGCCTTGTCATTATGGAAGGTAGTGTGTTGTTGATATTTTTATTACTCCAATGGATGGTAGCCTTGTCATTATGGAAGGTAGTCTATTTTCGTGATTTTATTACTCCAATGGATTGTAGCCTTGTCATTATGGAAGGTAGTATGTTTTCGATATCTTTGTTACTCCAATGGATGGTAGCCTTGTTATTATGGAAGGTAGTCTTTTTTCGATATTTTTGTTACTCCATTGGATTGTAGCCTTGTCATTATGGAAGGTAGTCTGTTGTCGAGATTTTTGTTATTCCAATGGATTGTAGACTTGTCATTACGGAAGGTAGTCCGTTGTCGAGATTTTTGTTACTCCAATGGATGGTACCCTTGTCATTATGGAAGGTAGTTTGTTGTCGAGTTATTGTTACTCCAATGGATGGTAGCCTTGTCATTATGGAAGGTTGTCTGTTGTCTAGATTTTTCTTACTCCATTGGATGGTAGCCTTGTCATTATGGAAGGTAGTCTATTGTTGATATTTTTATTATTCCAATGGATGGTAGCCTTGTCATTATGGAAGGTAGTCTATTGTCGTGATTTTATTACTCCAATGGATTGTAGCCTTGTCATTATGGAAGATAGTATGTTTTCGATATCTTTGTTACTCCAATGGATGGTAGCCTTGTTATTATGGAAGGTAGTCTTTTTTCGATATTTTTGTTACTCCATTGGATTGTAGCCTTGTAATTATGGAAGGTAGTATGTTGTCGAGATTTTTGTTATTCCAATGGATTGCAGACTTGTCATTACGGAAGGTAGTCCGTTGTCGAGATTTTTGTTACTCCAATGGATGGTACCCTTGTCATTATGGAAGGTAGTTTGTTGTCGAGTTTTTGTTACTCCAATGGATGGTAGCCTTGTCATTATGGAAGGTAGTCTATTGTCTAGATTTTTCTTACTCCATTGGATGGTAGCCTTGTCATTATGGAAGGTAGTCTGTTGTTGAGATTTTTGTTATTCCAATGGATGGTAGCCTTGTCATTATGGAAGGTAGTTTGTTTTAGTGATTTTTCTTACTCCAATGGATGGTACCCTTGTCATTATGGAAGGTAGTTTGCTGTTGAGATTTATGTTATTCCAATAGATGGTAGCCATGTCATTATGGAAGGTATTCTATTGTCGTGATTGTTGTTACTCCAATGGATTGTAGCCTTGTAATTATGGAAGGTAGTATGTTGTCGATATCTTTGTTACTCCAATGGATGGTAGCCTTGTTATTATGGAAGGTAGTTTGTTTTCGAGATTTTTGTTGCTCCATTGGATGGTAGCTTTGCCATTATGGAAGGTAGTCTGTTGTCGAGATTTTTGTAATTCCAATCGATTGTAGACTTGTCATTACGGAAGGTAGTTCATTGTCGAAATTTTTGTTACTCAAATGGATGGTACCTTTGTCATTATGGAAGGTAGTTTTTGTCGAGATTTTTGTTACTCCGATGGATAGTAGCCTTGTCATTATGGTAGGTAGTCTGTTGTCTAGATTTTTGTTACTCCAATGGATGGTAGCCTTGTCACTACTGAAGGTAGTCTGTTTTCATGATTTTTCTTACTCCAATGGATGGTAGCCTTGTCATTATCGAAGGTAGTTTATTGTCGAGATTTCTGTTATTCCAATAGATGGTAGCCTTGTGATTATGGAAGGTAGTCTATTGTCGTGATTTTCGTTACTCCAATGGATTGTAGCCTTGTCATTATGGAAGGTAGTCTGTTTTCGATATTTTTGTTACTCCTTTGGATGGTAGCCTTGTCATTATGGAAGGTAGTCTGTTGTCGAGATTTTTGTTACTCCATTGGAAGGTAGCCTTGTCATTATGGAAGGTAGTATGTTGGTGATATCTTTGTTATTCCAATGGATGGTAGCCTTGTCATTATGGAAGGTAGTCTTTTCTCAAGATTTTTGTTACTCCAATAGATGGTACCCTTGTCATTATTAAAGGTAGTCTCTTGTTGATATTTTTTTAGTCGAATGGATGGTATCCTTGTCATTATGGAAGGTAGTTTGTTTCCTGATTTTTGTTACTCTAATGGATGGTAGTCTTGTCGTTATGGAAGGTAGTTTGTCGTTGTGATTTAAGTTAGTCCAATTAATTGTAACCTTGTCATTATGGATGGTAGCCTTGTCATTATGGAAGGTAGTCTATTGTCCAAATTATTTATACTCTAATGGATGGTAGCCTAGTCATTATGAAAGGTAGTCTATTGTCGAGATTTTTGTTACTCCATTGGATGGTAGCCTTGTCATTATGGAAGGTAGTGTGTTGTTGATATTTTTATTACTCCAATGGATGGTAGCCTTGTCATTATGGAAGGTAGTCTATTTTCGTGATTTTATTACTCCAATGGATTGTAGCCTTGTCATTATGGAAGGTAGTATGTTTTCGATATCTTTGTTACTCCAATGGATGGTAGCCTTGTTATTATGGAAGGTAGTCTTTTTTCGATATTTTTGTTACTCCATTGGATTGTAGCCTTGTCATTATGGAAGGTAGTCTGTTGTCGAGATTTTTGTTATTCCAATGGATTGTAGACTTGTCATTACGGAAGGTAGTCCGTTGTCGAGATTTTTGTTACTCCAATGGATGGTACCCTTGTCATTATGGAAGGTAGTTTGTTGTCGAGTTATTGTTACTCCAATGGATGGTAGCCTTGTCATTATGGAAGGTTGTCTGTTGTCTAGATTTTTCTTACTCCATTGGATGGTAGCCTTGTCATTATGGAAGGTAGTCTGTTGTCGAGATTTTTGTTATTCCAATGGATGGTAGCCTTGTCATTATGGAAGGTAGTTTGTTTTAGTGATTTTACTTACTCCAATGGATGGTACCCTTGTCATTATGGAAGGTAGTTTGCTGTTGAGATTTATGTTATTCCAATAGATGGTAGCCTTGTCATTATGGAAGGTATTCTATTGTCGTGATTGTGTTTACTCCAATGGATTATAGCCTTGTCATTATGGAAGGTAGTATGTTGTCGATATCTTTGTTACTCCAATGGATGGTAGCCTTGTTATTATGGAAGGTAGTTTGTTTTCGAGATTTTTGTTACTCCATTGGATGGTAGCTTTGCCATTATGGAAGGTAGTCTGTTGTCGAGATTTTTGTAATTCCAATCGATTGTAGACTTGTCATTACGGAAGGTAGTTCATTGTCGAGATTTTTGTTACTCAAATGGATGGTACCCTTGTCATTATGGAAGGTAGTTTGTTGTCGAGATTTTTGTTACTCCGATGGATAGTAGCCTTGTCATTATGGAAGGTAGTCTGTTGTCTAGATTTTTGTTACTCCATTGGATGGTACCCTTGTCATTATGGAAGGTAGTATGTTTTCGATATCTTTGTTACTCCAATAGATGGTAGCCTTGTCATTATGGAAGGTAGTCTATTGTCGTGATTTTTGTTACTCCAATGGATTGTGGCCTTGTCATTATGGAAGGTAGTATGTTGTCGATATCTTTGTTACTCCAATGGATGGTAGCCTTGTTATTATGGAAGGTACTCTGTTTTCAATTTTTTTGTTACTCCATTGGATGGTAGCCTTGTCATTATGGAAGGTAGTCTGTTGTCGAGATTTTTGTTATTCCAATGGATTGTAGACTTGTCATTATGAAAGGTAGTCTGTTGTCGATATTTTTGTTACTCCAATGGATGGTACCCTTGTCATTATGGAAGGTAGTTTGTTGTCGAGAATTTTGTTACTCCAATGGATGGTAGACTTGTCATTTTGGAAGGTAGTCTATTTTCGTGATTTTTCTAACTCCAGTGGATGGTAGCCTTGTCATTATCGAAGGTAGTTTGATGTCGAGATTTCTGTTATTCTAATAGATGGTAGCCTTGTCATTATGGAAGTTAGTCTATTGTCGTGATTGTTGTTACTCCAATGGATTGTAGCCTTGTCATTATGGAAGATAGTATGTTGTCGATATCTTTGTTACTCCAATGGATGGTAGCCTTGTTATTATGGAAGGTAGTTTGTTTTCGAGATTTTTGTTACTCCATTGGATGGTAGCCTTGCCATTATGGAAGGTAGTCTGTTGTCTAGATTTTTGTAATTCCAATCGATTGTAGACTTGTCGTTACGGAAGGTAGTTCATTGTCGAGATTTTTGTTACTCCAATGGATGGTACCCTTGTTATTATGGAAGGTAGTCTGTTTACATGATTTTTCTTACTCCAATGGATGGTAGCCTTGTCATTATCGAAGGTAGTTTGCTGTCGAGATTTCTGTTATTCCAATAGATGGTAGCCTTGTGATTATGGAAGGTAGTCTATTGTCATGATTTTCGTTACTCCAATGGATTGTAGCCTTGTCATTATGGAAGGTAGTCTGTTTTCGATATTTTTGTTACTCCATTGGATGGTAGCCTCGTCATTATGGAAGGTAGTCTGTTGTCGAGATTTTTGTTACTCCATTGGATGGTAGCCTTGTTATTATGGAAGGTAGTATGTTGGTGATATCTTTGTTATTCCAATGGATGGTAGCCTTGTCATTATGGAAGGTAGTCTTTTCTCAAGATTTTTGTTACTCCAATAGATGGTACCCTTGTCATTATGAAAGGTAGTCTCTTGTTGATATTTTTTTTAGTCCAATGGATGGTATCCTTGTCATTATGGAAGGTAGTTTGTTTCCTTATTTTTGTTACTCTAATGGATGGTAGTCTTGTCGTTATGGAAGGTAGTTTGTCGTGGTGATTTAAGTTACTCCAATTAATTGTAACCTTGTCATTATGGATGGTAGCCTTGCCATTATGGAAGGTAGTCTATTGTCCAAATTATTTATACTCTAATGGATGGTAGCCTAGTCATTATTAAAGGTAGTCAATTGTCGAGATTTTTGTTACTCCATTGGATGGTAGCCTTGTCATTATGGAAGGTAGTCTATTGTTGATATTTTTGTTACTCCAATGGATGGTAGCCTTGTCATTATTGAAGGTAGTCTATTGTCATGATTTTTGTTACTCCAATGGATTGTAGCCTTGTCATTATGGAAGGTAGTATGTTTTCGATATCTTTGTTACTCCAATGGATGGTAGCCTTGTTATTATGGAAGGTAGTCTTTTTTCGATATTTTTGTTACTCCATTGGATTGTAGCCTTGTCATTATGGAAGGTAGTTTGTTGTCGAGATTTTTGTTATTCCAATGGATTGTAGACTTGTCATTACAGAAGGTAGTCCACTGTCGAGATTTTTGTTACTCCAATGGATGGTACCCTTGTCATTATGGAAGGTAGTATGTTGTCGAGTTTTTGTTACTCCAATGGATGGTAGCCTTGTCATTAAGGAAGGTAGTCTGTTGTCTAGATTTTTCTTACTCCATTGGATGGTAGCCTTGTCATTATGGAAGGTAGTCTGTTGTCGAGATTTTTGTTATTCCAATGGATGGTAGCCTTGTCATTATGGAAGGTAGTTTGTTTTAGTGATTTTTCTTACTCCAATGGATGGTACCCTTGTCATTATGGAAGGTAGTTTGCTGTTGAGATTTATGTTATTCCAATAGATGGTAGCCTTGTCATTATGGAAGGTATTCTATTGTCGTGATTGTTGTTACTCCAATGGATTGTAGCCTTGTCATTATGGAAGGTAGTATGTTGTCGATATCTTGGTTACTCTAATGGATGGTAGCCTTGTTATTATGGAAGGTAGTTTGTTTTCGAGATTTTTGTTACTCCATTGGATGGTAGCTTTGCCATTATGGAAGGTAGTCTGTTGTCGAGATTTTTGTAATTCCAATCGATTGTAGACTTGTCATTACGGAAGGTAGTTCATTGTCGAGATTTTTGTTACTCAAATGGATGGTACCCTTGTCATTATGGAAGGTAGTTTGTTGTCGAGATTTTTGTTACTCCGAGTGATAGTAGCCTTGTCATTAAGGAAGGTAGTCTGTTGTCTAGATTTTTGTTACTCAATTGGATGGTACCCTTGTCATTATGGAAGGTAGTCTGTTGTCGAGATTTTTGTTATTCCAATGGATGGTAGCCTTGTCATTATGGAAGGTAGTCTATTGTCGTGATTTTTGTTACTCCAATGGATGGTACTCTTGTCATTATGGAAGGTAGTTTGTTTTCATGATTTTTCTTACTCCAATGGATGGTAGCCTTGTCATTATCGAAGGTAGTTTGATGTCGAGATTTCCGTTATTCTAATAGATGGTAGCCTTGTCATTATGGAAGGTAGTCTATTGTCATGATTTTTGTTACTCCAATGGATTGTAGCCTTGTCATTATAGAAGGTAGTATGTTATCGATATCTTTGTTACTCCAATGGATGGTAGCCTTGTTATTATGGAAGGTAGTTTGTTTTCGAGATTTTTGTTACTCCATCGGATGGTAGCCTTGCCATTATGGAAGGTAGTCTGTTGTCGAGATTTTTGTAATTCCAATCGATTGTAGACTTGTCGTTACGGAAGGTAGTTCATTGTCGAGATTTTTGTTACTCCAACGGATGGTACCCTTGTCAATATGGAAGGTAGTTTGTTGTCGAAATTTTTGTTACTCCAATGGATAGTAGCCTTGTCATTATGGAAGGTAGTCTGTTGTCTAGATTTTTGTTACTCCATTGGATGGTACCCTTGTCATTATGGAAGGAAGTCTATTGTCGTGATTTTTGTCACTCCAATGGATGGTATCCTTGTCATTATGGAAGGTAGTTTGTTGGCAAGATTTTTGTTACTCCAATGGATGGTAGCCTTGTCACTATTGAAGGTAGTCTGTTTTCATGATTTTTCTTACTCCAATGGATGTTAGCCTTGTCATTATCGAAGGTAGTTCGCTGTCGAGATTTCTGTTATTCCAATAGATGGTAGCCTTGTGATTATGGAAGGTAGTCTATTGTCGTGATTTTCGTTACTCCAATGGATTGTAGCCTTGTCATTATGGAAGGTAGTATGTTGTCGATATCTTTGTTACTCCAATGGATGGTAGCCTTGTTATTATGAGAGGTAGTCCGTTGTCGAGATTTTTGTTACTCCAATGGATGGTACCCTTGTCGTTATGGAAGGTAGTTTGTTGTCGAGAATTTTGTTACTCCAATGGATGGTAGACTTGTCATTATGGAAGGTAGTCTGTTTTCATGATTTTTCTTACTCCAATGGATGGTAGCCTTGTCATTATCGAAGGTAGTTTGATGTCGAGATTTCCGTTATTCTAATAGATGGTAGCCTTGTCATTATGGAAGGTAGTCTATTGTCGTGATTTTTGTTACTCCAATGGATTGTAGCCTTGTCATTATGGAAGGTAGTATGTTATCGATATCTTTGTTACTCCAATGGATGGTAGCCTTGTCACTATTGAAGGTAGTCTGTTTTCATGATTTTTCTTACTCAAATGGATGGTAGCCTTGTCATTATCGAAGGCAGTTTGCTGTCGAGATTTCTGTTATTCCAATAGATTGTAGCCTTGTCATTATGGAAGGTAGTCTATTATCGTCATTTTTGTTACTCCAATGGATTGTGGCCTTGTCATTATGGAAGGTAGTATGTTGTCGATATCTTTGTTACTCCAATGGATGGTAGCCTGGTCATTATGGAAGGTAGTATGTTGTCGATATCTTTGTTACTCCAATGGATGGTATCCTTGTCATTATGGAAGGTAGTATGTTGTCGATATCTTTGTTACTCCATTGGATGGTAGCCTTGTCATTATGGAAGGTAGTCTGTTGTCGAGATTTTTGTTATTCCAATGGATTGTAGACTTGTCACTACGGAAGGTAGTTCGTTGTCGAGATTTTTGTTACTCCAATAGATGGTCCCCTTGTCATTATGGAAGGTAGTTTGTTGTCGAGATTTTTGTTACTCCAATGGATGGTAGCCTTGTCATTATGGAAGGTAGTATGTTGTCTAGATTTTTTTTACTCCATTGGATGGTAGCCTTGAGATTATGGAAGGTAGTCTGTTGTCGAGATTTTTGTTATTCCAATGGATGGTAGCCTTGTCTTTATGGAAGGTAGTATGTTGGTGATTTCTTTGTTATTCCAATGGATGGTAGCCTTGTCATTATGGAAGGTAGTCTTTTCTCAAGATTTTTGTTACTCCAATGGATGGTAGCCTTGTCACTATTGAAGGTAGTATGTTTTCATGATTTTTCTTACTCCAATGGATGGTAGCCTTGTCATTATCAAAGGTAGTTTGCTGTCGAGATTTCTGTTATTCCAATAGATTGTAGCCTTGTCATTATGGAAGGTAGTCTATTATCGTCATTTTTGTTACTCCAATGGATTATGGCCTTGTCATTATGGAAGGTAGTATGTTGTCGATATCTTTGTTACTCCAATGGATGGTAGCCTTGTTATTATGGAAGGTAGTTTGTATTCGATATTTTTTTTACTCCATTGGATGGTAGCCTTGTCATTATGGAAGGTAGTCTGTTGTCGAGATTTTTGTTATTCCAATGGATTGTAGACTTGTCTTTACGGAAGGTAGTTCGTTGTCGAGATTTTTGTTACTCCAATAGATGTTCCCCTTGTCATTACGGAAGGTAGTTTGTTGTCGAGATTTTTGTTACTCCAATGGATGGTAGCCTTGTCATTATGGAAGGTAGTCTGTTGTCTAGATTTTTTTTACTCCATTGGATGGTAGCCTTGACATTATGGAAGGTAGTCTGTTGTCGAGATTTTTGTTATTCCAATGGATGGTAGCCTTGTCTTTATGGAATGTAGTCTATTGTCCTGATTTTTTTACTCCAATGGAAGGTAGCCTTGTCATTATGAAAGGTAGTATGTTGGTGATATCTTTGTTATTCCAATGGATGGTAGCCTTGTCATTATGAAAGGTAGTCTCTTGTTGATATTTTTTTAGTCCAATGGATGGTAGCCTTGTCATTATGAAAGGTAGTCTCTTGTTGATATTTTTTTAGTCTAATGGATGGTATCCTTGTCATTATGGAAGGTAGTCTGTTTCCTGATTTTTGTTACTCTAATGGATGGCAGTCTTATCATTATGGAAGGTAGTTCGTCGTTGTGATTTATGTTACTCCAATTAATGGTAACCTTGTCATTATGGATGGTAGCCTTGTCATTATGGAAGGTAGTCTATTGTCCAAATTATTTATACTCTAATGGATGGTAGCCTAGTCATTATGAAAGGTAGTCTATTATCGAGATTTTTGTTACTCCATTGGATGGTAGCCTTGTCATTCTAGAAGGTAGTCTGTTGTTGATATTTTTGTTACTCCAATGGATGGTAGCCTTGTCATTATGGAAGGTAGTCTATTGTCGTGATTTTTGTTACTCCAATGGATTGTAGCCTTGTCATTATGGAAGGTAGTATGTTTTCGATATCTTTGTTACTCCAATGGATGGTAGCCTTGTTATTATGGAAGGTAGTCTATTTTCGATATTTTTGTTACTCCATTGGATTGTAGCCTTGTCATTATGGAAGGTAGTCTGTTGTCGAGATTTTTGTTATTCCAATGGATTGTAGACTTGTCATTACGGAAGGTAGTCCGTTGTCGAGATTTTTGTTACTCCAATGGATTGTACCCTTGTCATTATGGAAGGTAGTTTGTTGTCGAGTTTTTGTTACTCCAATGGATGGTAGACTTATCATTATGGAAGGTAGTCCGTTGTCGAGATTTTTCATACTCCATTGGATGGTAGCCTTGTCATTATGGAAGGTAGTCTGTTGTCGAGATTTTTGTTATTCCAATGGATGGTAGCCTTGTCATTATGGAAGGCAGTCTGTTTTAGTGATTTTTCTTACTCTAGTGGATGGTAGCCTTGTCATTATGGAAGGTAGTTTGCTGTCGAGATTTCTGTTATTCCAATAGATGGTAGCCTTGTCATTATGGAAGGTATTCTATTGTCGTGATTATTGTTACTCCAATGGATTGTAGCCTTTTCATTATGGAAGGTAGTATGTTGTCGATATATTTGTTACTCCAATGGATGGTAGCCTTGTTATTATGGAAGGTAGTTTGTTTTCGAGATTTTTGTTACTCCATTGGATGGTAGATTTGCCATCATGGAAGGTAGTCTGTTGTCGAGATTTTTGGAATTCCAATCGATTGTAGACTTGTAATTACGGAAGGTAGTTCATTGTCGAGATTTTTGTTACTCCAATGGATGGTACCCTTGTCATTATGGAAGGTAGTTTGTTGTCGAGATTTTTGTTACTCCAATGGATAGTAGCCTTGTCAATATGGAAGGTAGTCTGTTGTCTAGATTTTTGTTAATCCATTGGATGGTACCCTTGTCATTATGGAAGGTAGTTTGCTGTCGAGATTTCTGTTATTCCAATAGATGGTAGCCTTGTCATTATGGAAGGTAGTCTATTGTCGTGATTTTTGTTACTCCAATGGATGGTACCCTTGTCATTATCGAAGGTAGTTTGTTGTCGAGATTTTTGTTACTCCAATGGATTGTAGCCTTGTCATTATGGAAGGTAGTCTGTTGTCTAGATTTTTGTTACTCCATTGGATGGTACCCTTGTCATTATGGAAGGTAGTCTGTTGTCGAGATTTTTGTTATTCCAATGGATGGTAGCCTTGTCATTATGGAAGGTAGTCTATTGTCGTGATTTTTGTTACTCCAATGGATGGTACCCTTGTCATTATGGAAGGTAGTTTGTTGTCAAGATTTTTGTTACTCCAATGGATGGTAGCCTTGTCATTATGGAAGGTAGTCTGTTTTCATGATTTTTCTTACTCCAATGGATGGTAGCCTTGTCATTATCGAAGGTAGTTTGTTGTCGAGATTTCTGTTATTCCAATAGATGGTAGCCTTGTCATTATGGAAGGTAGTCTATTGTCGTGATTTTTGTTACTCCAATGGAATGTAGGCTTGTCATTATGGAAGGTAGTATGTTGTCGATATCTTTGTTACTCCAATGGATGGTAGCCTTTTTATTATGGAAGGTACTCTGTTTTCGATATTTTTGTTACTCCATTGGATGGAAGCCTTGTCATTATGGAAGGTAGTCTCTTGTGGAGATTTTTGTTATTCCAATGGATTGTAGACTTGTCATTATGGAAGGTAGTCCGTTGTCGATATTTTTGTTACTCCAATGGATGGTACCCTTGTCATTATGGAAGGTAGTTTGTTGTCCAGAATTTTGTTACTCCAATGGATGGTGGCCTTGTCATTATGGAAGGTAGTCTATTTTCGTGTTTTTCTTACTCCAGTGGATGGTAGCCTGGTCATTATCGAAGGTAGTTTGATGTCGAGATTTTTGTTATTCTAATAGATGGTAGCCTTGTCATTATGGAAGGTAGTCTATTGTCGTGATTTTTGTTACTCCAATGGATTGTAGCCTTGTCATTATGGAAGGTAGTATGTTATCGATATCTTTGTTACTCCAATGGATGGTAGCCTTGTTATTATGGAAGGTAGATTGTTTTCGAGATTTTTGTTACTCCATTGGATGGTAGCCTTGCCATTATGGAAGGTAGTCTGTTGTCGAGATTTTTGTAATTCCAATCGATTGTAGACTTGTCATTACGGAACTTAGTTCATTGTCGAGATTTTTGTTACTCCAATGGATGGTACCCTTGTCATTATGGAAGGTAGTTTGTTGTCGAGATTTTTGTTACTCCAATGGATAGTAGCCTTGTCATTATGGAAGGTAATTTGTTGTCTAGATTTTTGTTACTCCATTGGATGGTACCCTTGTCATTATGGAAGGTAGTCTGTTGTCGAGATTTTTGTTATTCCAATGGATGGTAGCCTTGTCATTATGGAAGGTAGTCTATTGTCGTGATTTTTGTTACTCCAATGGATGGTACCCTTGTCATTATGGAAGCTAGTTTGTTGTCAAGATTTTTGTTACCCGAATGGATGGTAGCCTTGTCATTATGGAAGGTAGTCTGTTTTCATGATTTTTCTTACTCCAATGGATGGTAGCCTTGTCATTATCGAAGGTAGTTTGCTGTCGAGATTTCTGTTATTCCAATAGATGGTAGGCTTGTCATTATAGAAGGTAGTCTATTGTCATGATTTTTGTTACTCCAAAGGATTGTGGCCTTGTCATTATGGAAGGTAGTATGTTGTCGATATCTTTGTTACTCCAATGGATGGTAGCCTTGTTATTATGGAAGGTACTCTGTTTTTGATATTTTTGTTACTCCATTGGATGGTAGACTTGTCATTATGGAAGGTAGTCCGTTGTCGAGATTTTTGTTACTCCAATGGATGGTACCCTTGTCATTATGGAAGGTAGTCTATTTTCGTGATTTTTCTTACTCCAGTGGATGGTAGCCTTGTCATTATCGAAGGTAGTTTGATGTCGAGATTTCTGTTATTCTAATAAATGGTAGCCTTGTCATTATGGAAGGTAGTCCATTGTCGTGATTTTTGTTACTCCAATGGATTGTAGCCTTGTCATTATGGAAGGTACTATGTTATCGATATCTTTGTTACTCCAATGGATGGTAGCCTTGTTATTATGGAAGGTAGTTTGTTTTCGAGATTTTTGTTACTCCATTGGATGGTAGCCTTGCCATTATGGAAGGTAATCTGTTGTCGAGATTTTTGTAATTCCAATCGATTGTAAACTTGTCATTACGGAAGGTAGTTCATTGTCGAGATTTTTGTTACTCCAATAGATGGTACCCTTGTCATTATTGAAGGTAGTTTGTTGTCGAGATTTTTGTAACTCCAATGGATGGTAGCCTTGTCATTATGGAAGGTAGTCTGTTGTCTAGATTTTTGTTACTCCATTGGATGGTAGCTTGTCATTATGGAAGGTAGTCTGTTGTCGAGATTTTTGTTATTCCAATGGATGGTAGCCTTGTCATTATGGAAGGTAGTCTATTGTCGTGATTTTTGTTACTCCAATGGATTGTAGTCTTGTCATTATGGAAGGTAGTATGTTTTCGATATCTTTGTTACTCCAATGGATTGTAGCCTTGTTATTATGGAAGGTAGTCTATTTTCAATATTTTTGTTACTCCATTGGATTGTAGCCTTGTCATTATGGAAGGTAGTTTGTTGTCGAGATTTTTGATATTCCAATGGATTGTAGACTTGGCATTATCGAAGGTAGTTAGCTGTCGAGATTTATGTTATTCCAATAGACGGTAGCCTTGTCATTATGGAAGGTATTCTATTGTCGTGATTGTTGTTACTCCAACGGATTGTAGCCTTGTCATTATGGAAGGTAGTATGTTGTCGATATCTTTGTTACTCCAATGAATGGTAGCCTTGTTATTATAGAAGGTAGTTTGTTTTCGATATTTTTGTTACTCCATTGGATGGTACCCTTGTCATTATGGAAGGTAGTCTGTTGTCGAGATTTTTGTTATTCCAATGGATTGTAGACTTGTCGTTATGGAAGGTAGTTCGTTGTCGTGATTTTGTTACTCCAATAGATGGTACCCTTGTCATTGTGGAAGGTAGTTTGTTGTCGAGATTTTTGTTACTCCAATGGATGGTAGCCTTGTCATTATGGAAGGTAGTCTGTTGTCTAGATTTTTGTTACTCCATTGGATTGTAGCCTTGTCATTATGGAAGGTAGTCTGTTGTCGAGATTTTTGTTATTCCAATTGATGGTAGCCTTGTCATTATGGAATGTTGTCTATTGTCGTGATTTTTGTTTCTCCAATGGAAGGTAGCCTTGTCAATATGGAAGGTAGTATGTTGGCGATATCTTGGTTATTACAATGGATGGTAGCCTTGTCATTATGGAAGGTAGTCTTTTCTCAAGATTTTGTTACTCCAATAGATGGTTGCCTTGTCATTATGAAAGGTAGTCTCTTGTTGATATTTTTTTTAGTCCAATGGATGGTATCCTTGTCATTATGGAAGGTAGTTTGTTTCCTGATTTTTGTTACTCTAATGGATGGTAGTCTTGTCATTATGGAAGGTAGTTTGTCGTTGTGATTTATGTTACTCCAATTAATGGTAACCTTGTCATTATGGATGGTAGCCTTGTCATTATGGAAGGTAGTCTATTGTCCAAATTATTTATACTCTAATGGATGGTAGCCTTGTCATTATGAAAGGTAGTCTATTGTCTAGATTTTTGTTACTCCATTGGATGGTAGCCTTGTCATTATGGAAGGTAGTCTATTGTCGAGATTTTTGTTATTCCAATGGATGGTAGCCTCGTCATTATGGAAGGTAGTCTATTTTTGTGATTTTTCTTACTCCAGTGGATGGTAGCCTTGTCATTATCGAAGGTAGTTTGATGTCGAGATTTCTGTTATTCTAACAGATGGTAGCCTTGTCATTATGGAAGGTAGTCTATTGTCGTGATTTTTGTTACTCCAATGGATTGTA
The DNA here is from genome assembly GCA_948472305.1 of Vicia faba. Classification (NCBI taxonomy): domain Eukaryota; kingdom Viridiplantae; phylum Streptophyta; class Magnoliopsida; order Fabales; family Fabaceae; genus Vicia; species Vicia faba. The sequence continues at coordinate 459,494,522 of OX451741.1, forward strand.
GCCTTGTCATTATGGAAGGTACTATGTTATCGATATCTTTGTTACTCCAATGGATGGTAGCCTTGTTATTATGGAAGGTAGTTTGTTTTCGAGATTTTTGTTACTCCATTGGATGGTAGCCTTGCCATTATGGAAGGTAGTCTGTTGTCGAGATTTTTGTAATTCCAATCGATTGTAGACTTGTCGTTACGGAAGGTAGTTCGTTGTCGAGATTTTTGTTACTCCAATAGATGGTACCCTTGTCATTATGGAAGGTAGTTTGTTGTCGAGATTTTTGTAACTCCAATGGATGGTAGCCTTGTCATTATGGAAGGTAGTCTGTTGTCTAGATTTTTGTTACTCCATTAGATGGTAGCCTTTTCATTATGGAAGGTAGTCTGTTGTCGAGATTTTTGTTATTCCAATGGATGGTAGCCTTGTCTTTATGGAAGGTAGTCTATTGTCGTGAATTTTGTTACTCCAATGGATTGTAGTCTTGTCATTATGGAGGGTAGTATGTTTTCGATATCTTTGTTACTCCAATGGATGGTAGCCTTGTTATTATGGAAGGTAGTCTATTTTCAATATTTTTGTTACTCCATTGGATTGTAGCCTTGTCATTATGGAAGGTAGTTTGTTGTCGAGATTTTTGTTATTCCAATGGATTGTAGACTTGGCATTATCGAAGGTAGTTAGCTATCGAGATTTATGTTATTCCAATAGACGGTAGCCTTGTCATTATGGAAGGTATTCTATTGTCGTGATTGTTGTTACTCCAACAGATTGTAGCCTTGTCATTATGGAAGGTAGTATGTTGTCGATATCTTTGTTACTCCAATGAATGGTAGCCTTGTTATTATAGAAGGTAGTTTGTTTTCGATATTTTTGTTACTCCATTGGATGGTACCCTTGTCATTATGGAAGGTAGTCTGTTGTCGAGATTTTTGTTATTCCGATGGATTGTAGACTTGTCGTTACGGAAGGTAGTTCGTTGTCGTGATTTTGTTACTCCAATAGATGGTACCCTTGTCATTATGGAAGGTAGTTTGTTGTCGAGATTTTTGTTACTCCAATGGATGGTAGCCTTGTCATTATGGAAGGTAGTCTGTTGTCGAGATTTTTGTTATTCCAATTGATGGTAGCCTTGTCATTATGGAATGTAGTCTATTGTCGTGATTTTTGTTTCTCTAATGGAAGGTAGCCTTGTCAATATGGAAGGTAGTATGTTGGAGATATCTTTGTTATTACAATGGATGGTAGCCTTGTCATTATGGAAGGTAGTCTTTTCTCAATATTTTGTTACTCCAATAGATGGTTGCCTTGTCATTATGAAAGGTAGTCTCTTGTTGATATTTTTTTTAGTCCAATGGATGGTATCCTTGTCATTATGGAAGGTAGTTTGTTTCCTGATTTTTGTTACTCTAATGGATGGCAGTCTTGTCATTATGGAAGGTAGTTTGTCGTTGTGATTTATGTTACTCCAATTAATGGTAACCTTGTCATTATGGATGGTAGCCTTGTCATTATGGAAGGTAGTCTATTGTCCAAATTATTTATACTCTAATGGATGGTAGCCTTGTCATTATGAAAGGTAGTCTATTGTCTAGATTTTTGTTACTCCATTGGATGGTAGCCTTGTCATTATGGAAGGTAGTCTATTGTCGAGATTTTTGTTATTCCAATGGATGGTAGCCTCGTCATTATGGAAGGTAGTCTATTCTTGTGATTTTTCTTACTCCAGTGGATGGTTGCCTTGTCATTATCGAAGGTAGTTTGATGTCGAGATTTTTGTTATTCTAACAGATGGTAGCCTTGTCATTATGGAAGGTAGTCTATTGTCGTGATTTTTGTTACTCCAATGGATTGTAGCCTTGTCATTATGGAAGGTACTATGTTATCGATATCTTTGTTACTCCAATGGATGGTAGCCTTGTTATTATGGAAGGTAGTTTGTTTTCGAGATTTTTGTTACTCCATTGGATGGTAGCCTTGCCATTATGGAAGGTAGTCTGTTGTCGAGATTTTTGTAATTCCAATCGATTGTAGACTTGTCGTTACGGAAGGTAGTTCGTTGTCGAGATTTTTGTTACTCCAATAGATGGTACCCTTGTCATTATGGAAGGTAGTTTGTTGTCGAGATTTTTGTAACTCCAATGGATGGTAGCCTTGTCATTATGGAAGGTAGTCTGTTGTCTAGATTTTTGTTACTCCATTGGATGGTAGCCTTGTCATTATGGAAGGTAGTCTGTTGTCGAGATTTTTGTTATTCCAATGGATGGTAGCCTTGTCATTATGGAAGGTAGTCTATTGTCGTGATTTTTGTTACTCCAATGGATTGTAGTCTTGTCATTATGGAAGGTAGTATGTTTTCGATATCTTTGTTACTCCAATGGATGGTAGCCTTGTTATTATGGAAGGTAGTCTATTTTCAATATTTTTGTTACTCCATTGGATTGTAGCCTTGTCATTATGGAAGGTAGTTTGTTGTCGAGATTTTTGTTATTCCAATGGATTGTAGACTTGGCATTATCGAAGGTAGTTAGCTGTCGAGATTTATGTTATTCCAATAGATGGTAGCCTTGTCATTATGGAAGGTATTCTATTGTCGTGATTGTTGTTACTCCAACGGATTGTAGCCTTGTCATTATGGAAGGTAGTATGTTGTCGATATCTTTGTTACTCCAATGAATGGTAGCCTTGTTATTATAGAAGGTAGTTTGTTTTTGATATTTTGTTACTCCAATAGATGGTTGCCTTGTCATTATGAAAGGTAGTCTCTTGTTGATATTTTTTTTAGTCCAATGGATGGTATCCTTGTCATTATGGAAGGTAGTTTGTTTCCTGATTTTTGTTACTCTAATGGATGGTAGTCTTGTCATTATGGAAGGTAGTTTGTCGTTGTGATTTATGTTACTCCAATTAATGGTAACCTTGTCATTATGGATGGTAGCCTTGTCATTATGGAAGGTAGTCTATTGTCCAAATTATTTATACTATAATGGATGGTAGCCTTGTCATTATGAAAGGTAGTCTATTGTCTAGATTTTTGTTACTCCATTGGATGGTAGCCTTGTCATTATGGAAGGTAGTCTATTGTCGAGATTTTTGTTATTCCAATGGATGGTAGCCTCGTCATTATGGAAGGTATTCTATTTTTGTGATTTTTCTTACTCCAGTGGATGGTAGCCTTTTCATTATCGAAGGTAGTTTGATGTCGAGATTTCTGTTATTCTAATAGATGGTAGCCTTGTCATTATGGAAGGTAGTCTATTGTCGTGATTTTTGTTACTCCAATGGATTGTAGCCTTGTCATTATGGAAGGTAGTATGTTATCGATATCTTTGTTACTCCAATGGATGGTAGCCTTGTTATTATGGAAGTAAGTTTGTTTTCGAGATTTTTGTTACTCCATTGGATGGTAGCCTTGCCATTATGGAAGGTAGTCTGTTGTCGAGACTTTTGTAATTCCAATCGATTATAGACTTGTCATTACGGAAGGTAGTTCATTGTCGATATTTTTGTTACTCCAATGGATGGTACCCTAGTCATTATGGAAGGTAGTTTGTTGTCGAGATTTTTGTAACTCCAATGGATGGTAGCCTTGTCATTATGGAAGGTAGTCTGTTGTCTAGATTTTTGTTACTCCATTGGATGGTAGCCTTGTCATTATGGAAGGTAGTCTATTGTCGAGATTTTTGTTATTCCAATGGATGGTAGCCTTGTCATTATGGAAGGTAGTCTATTGTCGTGATTTTTGTTACTCCAATGGATGGTACCCTTGTCATTCTAGAAGGTAGTATGTTTTCGATATCTTTGTTACTCCAATGGATGGTAGCCTTGTTATTATGGAAGGTAGTCTATTTTCAATATTTTTGTTACTCCATTGGATTGTAGCCTTGTCATTATGGAAGGTAGTTTGTTGTCGAGATTTTTGTTATTCCAATGGATTGTAGACTTGGCATTATCGAAGGTAGTTAGCTATCGAGATTTATGTTATTCCAATAGACGGTAGCCTTGTCATTATGGAAGGTATTCTATTGTCGTGATTGTTGTTACTCCAACGGATTGTAGCCTTGTCATTATGGAAGGTAGTATGTTGTCGATATCTTTGTTACTCCAATGAATGGTAGCCTTGTTATTATAGAAGGTAGTTTGTTTTCGATATTTTTGTTACTCCATTGGATGGTACCCTTGTCATTATGGAAGGTAGTCTGTTGTCGAGATTTTTGTTATTCCGATGGATTGTAGACTTGTCGTTACAGAAGGTAGTTCGTTGTCGTGATTTTGTTACTCCAAAAGATGGTACCCTTGTCATTATGGAAGGTAGTTTGTTGTCGAGATTTTTGTTACTCCAATGGATGGTAGCCTTGTCATTATGGAAGGTAGTCTGTTGTCGAGATTTTTGTTATTCCAATTGATGGTAGCCTTGTCATTATGGAATGTAGTCTATTGTCGTGATTTTTGTTTCTCCAATGGAAGGTAGCCTTGTCAATATGGAAGGTAGTATGTTGGAGATATCTTTGTTATTACAATGGATGGTAGCCTTTTCATTATGGAAGGTAGTCTTTTCTCAAGATTTTGTTACTCCAATAGATGGTTGCCTTGTCATTATGAAAGGTAGTCTCTTGTTGATATTTTTTTTAGTACAATGGATGGTATCCTTCTCATTATGGAAGGTAGTTTGTTTCCTGATTTTTGTTACTCTAATGGATGGTAGTCTTGTCATTATGGAAGGTAGTTTGTCGTTGTGATTTATGTTACTCCAATTAATGGTAACCTTGTCATTATGGATGGTAGCCTTGTCATTATGGAAGGTAGTCTATTGTCCAAATTATTTATACTATAATGGATGGTAGCCTTGTCATTATGAAAGGTAGTCTATTGTCTAGATTTTTGTTACTCCATTGGATGGTAGCCTTGTCATTATGGAAGGTAGTCTATTGTCGAGATTTTTGTTATTCCAATGGATGGTAGCCTCGTCATTATGGAAGGTATTCTATTTTTGTGATTTTTCTTACTCCAGTGGATGGTAGCCTTTTCATTATCGAAGGTAGTTTGATGTCGAGATTTCTGTTATTCTAATAGATGGTAGCCTTGTCATTATGGAAGGTAGTCTATTGTCGTGATTTTTGTTACTCCAATGGATTGTAGCCTTGTCATTATGGAAGGTAGTATGTTATCGATATCTTTGTTACTCCAATGGATGGTAGCCTTGTTATTATGGAAGTTAGTTTGTTTTCGAGATTTTTGTTACTCCATTGGATGGTAGCCTTGCCATTATGGAAGGTAGTCTGTTGTCGAGACTTTTGTAATTCCAATCGATTATAGACTTGTCATTACGGAAGGTAGTTCATTTTCGATATTTTTGTTACTCCAATGGATGGTACCCTAGTCATTATGGAAGGTAGTTTGTTGTCGAGATTTTTGTAACTCCAATGGATGGTAGCCTTGTCATTATGGAAGGTAGTCTGTTGTCTAGATTTTTGTTACTCCATTGGATGGTAGCCTTGTCATTATGGAAGGTAGTCTATTGTCGAGATTTTTGTTATTCCAATGGATGGTAGCCTTGTCATTATGGAAGGTAGTCTATTGTCGTGATTTTTGTTACTCCAATGGATGGTACCCTTGTCATTCTAGAAGGTAGTATGTTTTCGATATCTTTGTTACTCCAATGGATGGTAGCCTTGTTATTATGGAAGGTAGTCTATTTTCAATATTTTTGTTACTCCATTGGATTGTAGCCTTGTCATTATGGAAGGTAGTTTGTTGTCGAGATTTTTGTTATTCCAATGGATTGTAGACTTGGCATTATCGAAGGTAGTTAGCTATCGAGATTTATGTTATTCCAATAGACGGTAGCCTTGTCATTATGGAAGGTATTCTATTGTCGTGATTGTTGTTACTCCAACGGATTGTAGCCTTGTCATTATGGAAGGTAGTATGTTGTCGATATCTTTGTTACTCCAATGAATGGTAGCCTTGTTATTATAGAAGGTAGTTTGTTTTCGATATTTTTGTTACTCCATTGGATGGTACCCTTGTCATTATGGAAGGTAGTCTGTTGTCGAGATTTTTGTTATTCCGATGGATTGTAGACTTGTCGTTACAGAAGGTAGTTCGTTGTCGTGATTTTGTTACTCCAAAAGATGGTACCCTTGTCATTATGGAAGGTAGTTTGTTGTCGAGATTTTTGTTACTCCAATGGATGGTAGCCTTGTCATTATGGAAGGTAGTCTGTTGTCGAGATTTTTGTTATTCCAATTGATGGTAGCCTTGTCATTATGGAATGTAGTCTATTGTCGTGATTTTTGTTTCTCCAATGGAAGGTAGCCTTGTCAATATGGAAGGTAGTATGTTGGAGATATCTTTGTTATTACAATGGATGGTAGCCTTTTCATTATGGAAGGTAGTCTTTTCTCAAGATTTTGTTACTCCAATAGATGGTTGCCTTGTCATTATGAAAGGTAGTCTCTTGTTGATATTTTTTTTAGTCCAATGGATGGTATCCTTGTCATTATGGAAGGTAGTTTGTTTCCTGATTTTTGTTACTCTAATGGATGGTAGTCTTGTCATTATGGAAGGTAGTTTGTCGTTGTGATTTATGTTACTCCAATTAATGGTAACCTTGTCATTATGGATGGTAGCCTTGTCATTATGGAAGGTAGTCTATTGTCCAAATTATTTATACTCTAATGGATGGTAGCCTTGTCATTATGAAAGGTAGTCTATTGTCTAGATTTTTGTTACTCCATTGGATGGTAGCCTTGTCATTATGGAAGGTAGTCTATTGTCGAGATTTTTGTTATTCCAATGGATGGTAGCCTCGTCATTATGGAAGGTAGTCTATTTTTGTGATTTTTCTTACTCCAGTGGATGGTAGCCTTGTCATTATCGAAGGTAGTTTGATGTCGAGATTTTTGTTATTCTAACAGATGGTAGCCTTGTCATTATGGAAGGTAGTCTATTGTCGTGATTTTTGTTACTCCAATGGATTGTAGCCTTGTCATTATGGAAGGTACTATGTTATCGATATCTTTGTTACTCCAATGGATGGTAGCCTTGTTATTATGGAAGGTAGTTTGTTTTCGAGATTTTTGTTACTCCATTGGATGATAGCCTTGCAATTATGGAAGGTAGTCTGTTGTCGAGATTTTTGTAATTCCAATCGATTGTAGACTTGTCGTTACGGAAGGTAGTTCGTTGTCGAGATTTTTGTTACTCCAATAGATGGTACCCTTGTCATTATGGAAGGTAGTTTGTTGTCGAGATTTTTGTAACTCCAATGGATGGTAGCCTTGTCATTATGGAAGGTAGTCTGTTGTCTAGATTTTTGTTACTCCATTGGATGGTAGCCTTGTCATTATGGAAGGTAGTCTGTTGTCGAGATTTTTGTTATTCCAATGGATGGTAGCCTTGTCATTATGGAAGGTAGTCTATTGTCGTGATTTTTGTTACTCCAATGGATTGTAGTATTGTCATTATGGAAGGTAGTATGTTTTCGATATCTTTGTTAGTCCAATGGATGGTAGCCTTGTTATTATGGAAGGTAGTCTATTTTCAATATTTTTGTTACTCCATTGGATTGTAGCCTTGTCATTATGGAAGGTAGTTTGTTGTCGAGATTTTTGTTATTCCAATGGATTGTAGACTTGGCATTATCGAAGGTAGTTAGCTATCGAGATTTATGTTATTCCAATAGACGGTAGCCTTGTCATTATGGAAGGGATTCTATTGTCGTGATTGTTGTTACTCCAACGGATTGTAGCCTTGTCATTATGGAAGGTAGTATGTTGTCGATATCTTTGTTACTCCAATGAATGGTAGCCTTGTTATTATAGAAGGTAGTTTGTTTTCGATATTTTTGTTACTCCATTGGATGGTACCCTTGTCATTATGGAAGGTAGTCTGTTGTCGAGATTTTTGTTATTCCGATGGATTGTAGACTTGTCGTTACAGAAGGTAGTTCGTTGTCGTGATTTTGTTACTCCAAAAGATGGTACCCTTGTCATTATGGAAGGTAGTTTGTTGTCGAGATTTTTTGTTACTCCAATGGATGGTAGCCTTGTCATTATGGAAGGTAGTCTGTTGTCGAGATTTTTGTTATTCCAATTGATGGTAGCCTTGTCATTATGGAATGTAGTCTATTGTCGTGATTTTTGTTTCTCCAATGGAAGGTAGCCTTGTCAATATGGAAGGTAGTATGTTGGAGATATCTTTGTTATTACAATGGATGGTAGCCTTTTCATTATGGAAGGTAGTCTTTTCTCAAGATTTTGTTACTCCAATAGATGGTTGCCTTGTCATTATGAAAGGTAGTCTCTTGTTGATATTTTTTTTAGTCCAATGGATGGTATCCTTGTCATTATGGAAGGTAGTTTGTTTCCTGATTTTTGTTACTCTAATGGATGGTAGTCTTGTCATTATGGAAGGTAGTTTGTCGTTGTGATTTATGTTACTCCAATTAATGGTAACCTTGTCATTATGGATGGTAGCCTTGTCATTATGGAAGGTAGTCTATTGTCCAAATTATTTATACTCTAATGGATGGTAGCCTTGTCATTATGAAAGGTAGTCTATTGTCTAGATTTTTGTTACTCCATTGGATGGTAGCCTTGTCATTATGGAAGGTAGTCTATTGTCGAGATTTTTGTTATTCCAATGGATGGTAGCCTCGTCATTATGGAAGGTAGTCTATTTTTGTGATTTTTCTTACTCCAGTGGATGGTAGCCTTGTCATTATCGAAGGTAGTTTGATGTCGAGATTTTTGTTATTCTAACAGATGGTAGCCTTGTCATTATGGAAGGTAGTCTATTGTCGTGATTTTTGTTACTCCAATGGATTGTAGCCTTGTCATTATGGAAGGTACTATGTTATCGATATCTTTGTTACTCCAATGGATGGTAGCCTTGTTATTATGGAAGGTAGTTTGTTTTCGAGATTTTTGTTACTCCATTGGATGATAGCCTTGCAATTATGGAAGGTAGTCTGTTGTCGAGATTTTTGTAATTCCAATCGATTGTAGACTTGTCGTTACGGAAGGTAGTTCGTTGTCGAGATTTTTGTTACTCCAATAGATGGTACCCTTGTCATTATGGAAGGTAGTTTGTTGTCGAGATTTTTGTAACTCCAATGGATGGTAGCCTTGTCATTATGGAAGGTAGTTTGTTGTCTAGATTTTTGTTACTCCATTGGATGGTAGCCTTGTCATTATGGAAGGTAGTCTGTTGTCGAGATTTTTGTTATTCCAATGGATGGTAGCCTTGTCATTATGGAAGGTAGTCTATTGTCGTGATTTTTGTTACTCCAATGGATTGTAGTCTTGTCATTATGGAAGGTAGTATGTTTACGATATCTTTGTTACTCCAATGGATGGTAGCCTTGTTATTATGGAAGGTAGTCTATTTTCAATATTTTTGTTACTCCATTGGATTGTAGCCTTGTCATTATGGAAGGTAGTTTGTTGTCGAGATTTTTGTTATTCCAATGGATTGTAGACTTGGCATTATCGAAGGTAGTTAGCTGTCGAGATTTATGTTATTCCAATAGATGGTAGCCTTGTCATTATGGAAGGTATTCTATTGTCGTGATTGTTGTTACTCCAACGGATTGTAGCCTTGTCATTATGGAAGGTAGTATGTTGTTGATATCTTTGTTACTCCAATGAATGGTAGCCTTGTTATTATAGAAGGTAGTTTGTTTTCGATATTTTGTTACTCCAATAGATGGTTGCCTTGTCATTATGAAAGGTAGTCTCTTGTTGATATTTTTTTTAGTCCAATGGATAGTATCCTTGTCATTATGGAAGGTAGTTTGTTTCCTGATTTTTGTTACTATAATGGATGGTAGTCTTGTCATTATGGAAGGTAGTTTGTCGTTGTGATTTATGTTACTCCAATTAATGGTAACCTTGTCATTATGGATGGTAGCCTTGTCATTATGGAAGGTAGTCTATTGTCCAAATTATTTATACTATAATGGATGGTAGCCTTGTCATTATGAAAGGTAGTCTATTGTCTAGATTTTTGTTACTCCATTGGATGGTAGCCTTGTCATTATGGAAGGTAGTCTATTGTCGAGATTTTTGTTATTCCAATGGATGGTAGCCTCGTCATTATGGAAGGTATTCTATTTTTGTGATTTTTCTAACTCCAGTGGATGGTAGCCTTTTCATTATCGAAGGTAGTTTGATGTCGAGATTTCTGTTATTCTAATAGATGGTAGCCTTGTCATTATGGAAGGTAGTCTATTGTCATGATTTTTGTTACTCCAATGGATTGTAGCCTTGTCATTATGGAAGGTAGTATGTTATCGATATCTTTGTTACTCCAATGGATGGTAGCCTTGTTATTATGGAAGTTAGTTTGTTTTCGAGATTTTTGTTACTCCATTGGATGGTAGCCTTGCCATTATGGAAGGTAGTCTGTTGTCGAGATTTTTGTAATTCCAATCGATTATAGACTTGTCATTACGGAAGGTAGTTCATTGTCGATATTTTTGTTACTCCAATGGATGGTACCCTAGTCATTATGGAAGGTAGTTTGTTGTCGAGATTTTTGTAACTCCAATGGATGGTAGCCTTGTCATTATGGAAGGTAGTCTGTTGTCTAGATTTTTGTTACTCCATTGGATGGTAGCCTTGTCATTATGGAAGGTAGTCTGTTGTCGAGATTTTTGTTATTCCAATGGATGGTAGCCTTGTCATTATGGAAGGTAGTATATTGTCGTGATTTTTGTTACTCCAATGGATGGTACCCTTGTCATTCTGGAAGGTAGTATGTTTTCGATATCTTTGTTACTCCAATGGATGGTAGCCTTGTTATTATGGAAGGTAGTCTATTTTCAATATTTTTGTTACTCCATTGGATTGTAGCCTTGTCATTATGGAAGGTAGTTTGTTGTCGAGATTTTTGTTATTCCAATGGATTGTAGACTTCGCATTATCGAAGGTAGTTAGCTGTCGAGATTTATGTTATTCCAATAGACGGTAGCCTTGTCATTGTTAAAGGTATTCTATTGTCGTGATTGTTGTTACTCCAACGGATTGTAGCCTTGTCATTATGGAAGGTAGTATGTTGTCGATATCTTTGTTACTCCAATGAATGGTAGCCTTGTTATTATAGAAGGTAGTTTGTTTTTGATATTTTTGTTACTCCATTGGATGGTACCCTTGTCATTATGGAAGGTAGTCTGTTGTCGAGATTTTTGTTATTCCGATGGATTGTAGACTTGTCGTTACGGAAGGTAGTTCGTTGTCGTGATTTTGTTACTCCAATAGATGGTACCCTTGTCATTATGGAAGGTAGTTTGTTGTCGAGATTTTTGTTACTCCAATGGATGGTAGCCTTGTCATTATGGAAGATAGTCTGTTGTCTAGATTTTTGTTACTCCATTGGATGGTAGCCTTGTCATTATGGAAGGTAGTCTGTTGTCGAGATTTTTGTTATTCCAATTGATGGTAGCCTTGTCATTATGGAATGTAGTCTATTGTCGTGATTTTTGTTTCTCCAATGGAAGGTAGCCTTGTCAATATGGAAGGTAGCCTTGTCAATATGGAAGGTAGTATGTTGGCGATATCTTTGTTATTACAATGGATGGTAGCCTTGTCATTATGGAAGGTAGTCTTTTCTCAAGATTTTGTTACTCCAATAGATGGTTGCCTTGTCATTATGAAAGGTAGTCTCTTGTTGATATTTTTTTAGTCCAATGGATGGTATCCTTGTCATTATGGAAGGTAGTTTGTTTCCTGATTTTTGTTACTCTAATGGATGGTAGTCTTGTCATTATGGAAGGTAGTTTGTCGTTGTGATTTATGTTACTCCAATTAATGGTAACCTTGTCATTATGGATGGTAGCCTTGTCATTATGGAAGGTAGTCTATTGTCCAAATTATTTATACTATAATGGATGGTAGCCTTGTCATTATGAAAGGTAGTCTATTGTCTAGATTTTTGTTACTCCATTGGATGGTAGCCTTGTCATTATGGAAGGTAGTCTATTGTCGAGATTTTTTTTATTCCAATGGATGGTAGCCTCGTCATTATGGAAGGTAGTCTATTTTTGTGATTTTTCTTACTCCAGTGGATGGTAGCCTTTTCATTATCGAAGGTAGTTTGATGTCGAGATTTCTGTTATTCTAATAGATGGTAGCCTTGTCATTATGGAAGGTAGTCTATTGTCGTGATTTTTGTTACTCCAATGGATTGTAGCCTTGTCATTATGGAAGGTAGTATGTTATCGATATCTTTGTTACTCCAATGGATGGTAGCCTTGTTATTATGGAAGGTAGTTTGTTTTCGAGATTTTTGTTACTCCATTGGATGGTAGCCTTGCCATTATGGAAGGTAGTCTGTTGTCGATATTTTTGTAATTCTAATCGATTATAGACTTGTCATTACGGAAGGTAGTTCATTGTTGATATTTTTGTTACTCCAATGGATGGTACCCTAGTCATTATGGAAGGTAGTTTGTTGTCGAGATTTTTGTTACTCCAATGGATAGTAGCCTTGTCATTATGGAAGGTAGTATGTTGTCTAGATTTTTGTTACTCCATTGGATGGTAGCCTTGTCATTATGGAAGGTAGTCTGTTGTCAAGATTCTTGTTATTCCAATGGATGGTAGCCTTGTCATTATGGAAGGTAGTCTATTGTCGTGATTTTTGTTACTCCAATGGATGGTACCCTTGTCATTCTGGAAGGTAGTTTGTTGTCAAGATTTTTGTTACTCCAATGGATGGTAGCCTTGTCATTATGGAAGGTAGTCTGTTTTCATGATTTTTCTTACTCCAATGGATGGTAGCCTTGTCATTATCGAAGGTAGTTTGCGGTGGAGATTTCTGTTATTCCAATAGATGGTAGCCTTGTCATTATGGAAGGTAGTCTATTGTGGTGATTTTTGTTACTCCAATGGATTGTAGCCTTGTCATTATGGAAGGTAGTATGTTGTCGATATCTTTGTTACTCTAATGGATGGTAGCCTTGTTATTATAGAAGGTAGTTTGTTTTCGATATTTTTGTTACTCCATTGGATGGTAGCCTTGTCATTATGGAAGGTAGTCTGTGGTCGAGATTTTTGTTATTCCAATGGATTGTAGACTTGTCGTTACGGAAGGTAGTTCGTTGTCGAGATTTTTGTTACTCCAATAGATAGTACCCTTGTCATTACGGAAGGTAGTTTGTTGTCGAGATTTTTATTACTCCAATGGATGGTAGCCTTGTCATTATGGAAGGTAGTCTGTTGTCTAGATTTTTGTTACTCCATTGGATGGTAGCCTTGTCATTATGGAAGGTAGTCTCTTGTCGAGATTTTTGTTATTCCAATGGATGGTAGCCTTGTCATTATGGAATGTAGTCTATTGTCGTGATTTTTTTACTCCAATGGAAGGTAGCCTTGTCATTATGGAAGGTAGTATATTGGCGATATCTTTGTTATTCCAATGGATGGTAGCGTTGTCATTATGGAAGGTAGTTTGTTTCCTGATTTTTGTTACTCTAATGGTTGGTAGTCTTGTCATTATGGAAGGTAGTTTGTCGTTGTGATTTATGTTACTCCAATTAAGGGTAACATTGTCATTTTGGATGGTAGCCTTGTCATTATGGAAGGTAGTTTATTGTCCAAATTATTTATACTCTAATGGATGGTAACCTAGTCATTATGAAAGGTAGTCTATTGTCGAGATTTTTGTTACTCCATTGGATGGTAGCCTTGTCATTATGGAAGGTAGTCTGTTGTTGTTATTTTTGTTACTCCAAAGGATGGTAGCCTTGTCATTATGGAACGTAGTCTATTGTCGTGATTTTTGTTACTCCAATGGATTGTAGCCTTGTCATTATGGAAGGTAGTATGTTTTCGATATCTTTGTTACTCCAATGGATGGTAGCCTTGTTATTATGGAAGGTAGTGTATTTTCGATATTTTTGTTACTCCATTGGATTGTAGCCTTGTCATTATGGAAGATAGTCTATTGTCGAGATTTTTGTTATTCCAATGGATTGTAGACTTGTCATTACGGAAGGTAGTCCGTTGTCGAGATTTTTGTTACTCCAATGGATGGTACCCTTGTCATTATGGAAGGTAGTTCGTTGTCGAGTTTTTGTTACTCCAATGGATGGTAGCCTTGTCATTATGGAAGGTAGTCTATTGTCTAGATTTTTCTTACTCCATTGGATGGTAGCCTTGTCATTATGGAAGGTAGTCTGTTGTCGAGATTTTTGTTATTCCAATGGATGGTTGCCTTGTCATTATGGAAGGTAGTATGTTTTCATGATTTTTCTTACTCCAATGGATGGTAGCCTTGTCATTATCGAAGGTAGTTTGTTGTCGAGATTTCTGTTATTCCAATAGATGGTAGCCTTGTCATTATGGAAGGTAGTCTATTGTCGTGATTTTTGTTACTCCAATGGAATGTAGCCTTGTCATTATGGAAGGTAGTATGTTGTCGATACCTTGGTTACTCCAATGGATGGTAGCCTTGTTATTATGGAAGGTACTCTGTTTTCGATATTTTTGTTACTCCATTGGATGGAAGCCTTGTCATTATGGAAGGTAGTCTATTATGGAGATTTTTGTTATTCCAATGGATTGTAGACTTGTCATTATGGAAGGTAGTCCGTTGTCGAGATTTTTGTTACTCCAATGGATGGTACCCTTGTCATTATGGAAGGTAGTTTGTTGTCCAGAATTTTGTTACTACAATGGATGGTAGCCTTGTCATTATGGAAGGTAGTCTATTTTCGTGTTTTTCTTACTCCAGTGGATGGTAGCCTTGTCATTATCGAAGGTAGTTTGATGTCGAGATTTCTGTTATTCTAATAGATGGTAGCCTTGTCATTATGGAAGGTAGTCTACTATCGTGATTTTTGTTACTCCAATGGATTGTAGCCTTGTCATTATAGAAGGTAGTATGTTATCGATATTTTTGTTACTCCAATGGATGGTACCCTTGTCATTATGGAAGGTAGTTTGTTGTCGAGATTTTTGTTATTCCAATGGATGGTAGCCTCATCATTATGGAAGGTAGTCTATTTTCGTGATTTTTCTTACTCCAGTGGATGGTAGCCTTGTCATTATGGAAGGTAGTATGTTTTCGATATCTTTGTTACTCCAATGGATGGTAGCCTTGTTATTATGGAAGGTAGTCTATTTTCGATATTTTTGTTACTCCATTGGATTGTAGCCTTGTCATTATGGAAGGTAGTCTGTTGTCGAGATTTTTGTTATTCCAATGGATTGTAGACTTGTCATTACGGAAGGTAGTCCGTTGTCGAGATTTTTGTTACTCCAATGGATGGTACCCTTGTCATTATGGAAGGTAGTTTATTGTCGAGTATTTGTTACTCCAATGGACGGTAGCCTTGTCATTATGGAAGGTAGTCTGTTGTCTAGATTTTTCTTACTCCATTGGATGGTAGCCTTGTCATTATGGAAGGTAGTCTATTGTCGAGATTTTTGTTATTCCAATGGATGATAGCCTCGTCATTATGGAAGGTAGTCTATTTTAGTGATTTTTCTAACTCCAGTGGATGGTAGCCTTTTCATTATCGAAGGTAGTTTGATGTCGAGATTTCTGTTATTCTAATAGATGGTAGCCTTGTCATTATGGAAGGTAGTCTATTGTCATGATTTTTGTTACTCCAATGGATTGTAGCCTTGTCATTATGGAAGGTAGTATGTTATCGATATCTTTGTTACTCCAATGGATGGTAGCCTTGTTATTATGGAAGTTAGTTTGTTTTCGAGATTTTTGTTACTCCATTGGATGGTAGCCTTGCCATTATGGAAGGTAGTCTGTTGTCGAGATTTTTGTAATTCCAATCGATTATAGACTTGTCATTACGGAAGGTAGTTCATTGTCGATATTTTTGTTACTCCAATGGATGGTACCCTAGTCATTATGGAAGGTAGTTTGTTGTCGAGATTTTTGTAACTCCAATGGATGGTAGCCTTGTCATTATGGAAGGTAGTCTGTTGTCTAGATTTTTGTTACTCCATTGGATGGTAGCCTTGTCATTATGGAAGGTAGTCTGTTGTCGAGATTTTTGTTATTCCAATGGATGGTAGCCTTGTCATTATGGAAGGTAGTATATTGTCGTGATTTTTGTTACTCCAATGGATGGTACCCTTGTCATTCTGGAAGGTAGTATGTTTTCGATATCTTTGTTACTCCAATGGATGGTAGCCTTGTTATTATGGAAGGTAGTCTATTTTCAATATTTTTGTTACTCCATTGGATTGTAGCCTTGTCATTATGGAAGGTAGTTTGTTGTCGAGATTTTTGTTATTCCAATGGATTGTAGACTTCGCATTATCGAAGGTAGTTAGCTGTCGAGATTTATGTTATTCCAATAGACGGTAGCCTTGTCATTGTTAAAGGTATTCTATTGTCGTGATTGTTGTTACTCCAACGGATTGTAGCCTTGTCATTATGGAAGGTAGTATGTTGTCGATATCTTTGTTACTCCAATGAATGGTAGCCTTGTTATTATAGAAGGTAGTTTGTTTTTGATATTTTTGTTACTCCATTGGATGGTACCCTTGTCATTATGGAAGGTAGTCTGTTGTCGAGATTTTTGTTATTCCGATGGATTGTAGACTTGTCGTTACGGAAGGTAGTTCGTTGTCGTGATTTTGTTACTCCAATAGATGGTACCCTTGTCATTATGGAAGGTAGTTTGTTGTCGAGATTTTTGTTACTCCAATGGATGGTAGCCTTGTCATTATGGAAGATAGTCTGTTGTCTAGATTTTTGTTACTCCATTGGATGGTAGCCTTGTCATTATGGAAGGTAGTCTGTTGTCGAGATTTTTGTTATTCCAATTGATGGTAGCCTTGTCATTATGGAATGTAGTCTATTGTCGTGATTTTTGTTTCTCCAATGGAAGGTAGCCTTGTCAATATGGAAGGTAGCCTTGTCAATATGGAAGGTAGTATGTTGGCGATATCTTTGTTATTACAATGGATGGTAGCCTTGTCATTATGGAAGGTAGTCTTTTCTCAAGATTTTGTTACTCCAATAGATGGTTGCCTTGTCATTATGAAAGGTAGTCTCTTGTTGATATTTTTTTAGTCCAATGGATGGTATCCTTGTCATTATGGAAGGTAGTTTGTTTCCTGATTTTTGTTACTCTAATGGATGGTAGTCTTGTCATTATGGAAGGTAGTTTGTCGTTGTGATTTATGTTACTCCAATTAATGGTAACCTTGTCATTATGGATGGTAGCCTTGTCATTATGGAAGGTAGTCTATTGTCCAAATTATTTATACTATAATGGATGGTAGCCTTGTCATTATGAAAGGTAGTCTATTGTCTAGATTTTTGTTACTCCATTGGATGGTAGCCTTGTCATTATGGAAGGTAGTCTATTGTCGAGATTTTTTTTATTCCAATGGATGGTAGCCTCGTCATTATGGAAGGTAGTCTATTTTTGTGATTTTTCTTACTCCAGTGGATGGTAGCCTTTTCATTATCGAAGGTAGTTTGATGTCGAGATTTCTGTTATTCTAATAGATGGTAGCCTTGTCATTATGGAAGGTAGTCTATTGCCGTGATTTTTGTTACTCCAATGGATTGTAGCCTTGTCATTATGGAAGGTAGTATGTTATCGATATCTTTGTTACTCCAATGGATGGTAGCCTTGTTATTATGGAAGGTAGTTTGTTTTCGAGATTTTTGTTACTCCATTGGATGGTAGCCTTGCCATTATGGAAGGTAGTCTGTTGTCGATATTTTTGTAATTCTAATCGATTATAGACTTGTCATTACGGAAGGTAGTTCATTGTTGATATTTTTGTTACTCCAATGGATGGTACCCTAGTCATTATGGAAGGTAGTTTGTTGTCGAGATTTTTGTTACTCCAATGGATAGTAGCCTTGTCATTATGGAAGGTAGTATGTTGTCTAGATTTTTGTTACTCCATTGGATGGTAGCCTTGTCATTATGGAAGGTAGTCTGTTGTCAAGATTCTTGTTATTCCAATGGATGGTAGCCTTGTCATTATGGAAGGTAGTCTATTGTCGTGATTTTTGTTACTCCAATGGATGGTACCCTTGTCATTCTGGAAGGTAGTTTGTTGTCAAGATTTTTGTTACTCCAATGGATGGTAGCCTTGTCATTATGGAAGGTAGTCTGTTTTCATGATTTTTCTTACTCCAATGGATGGTAGCCTTGTCATTATCGAAGGTAGTTTGCGGTGGAGATTTCTGTTATTCCAATAGATGGTAGCCTTGTCATTATGGAAGGTAGTCTATTGTGGTGATTTTTGTTACTCCAATGGATTGTAGCCTTGTCATTATGGAAGGTAGTATGTTGTCGATATCTTTGTTACTCTAATGGATGGTAGCCTTGTTATTATAGAAGGTAGTTTGTTTTCGATATTTTTGTTACTCCATTGGATGGTAGCCTTGTCATTATGGAAGGTAGTCTGTGGTCGAGATTTTTGTTATTCCAATGGATTGTAGACTTGTCGTTACGGAAGGTAGTTCGTTGTCGAGATTTTTGTTACTCCAATAGATAGTACCCTTGTCATTACGGAAGGTAGTTTGTTGTCGAGATTTTTATTACTCCAATGGATGGTAGCCTTGTCATTATGGAAGGTAGTCTGTTGTCTAGATTTTTGTTACTCCATTGGATGGTAGCCTTGTCATTATGGAAGGTAGTCTCTTGTCGAGATTTTTGTTATTCCAATGGATGGTAGCCTTGTCATTATGGAATGTAGTCTATTGTCGTGATTTTTTTACTCCAATGGAAGGTAGCCTTGTCATTATGGAAGGTAGTATATTGGCGATATCTTTGTTATTCCAATGGATGGTAGCGTTGTCATTATGGAAGGTAGTTTGTTTCCTGATTTTTGTTACTCTAATGGTTGGTAGTCTTGTCATTATGGAAGGTAGTTTGTCGTTGTGATTTATGTTACTCCAATTAAGGGTAACATTGTCATTTTGGATGGTAGCCTTGTCATTATGGAAGGTAGTTTATTGTCCAAATTATTTATACTCTAATGGATGGTAACCTAGTCATTATGAAAGGTAGTCTATTGTCGAGATTTTTGTTACTCCATTGGATGGTAGCCTTGTCATTATGGAAGGTAGTCTGTTGTTGTTATTTTTGTTACTCCAAAGGATGGTAGCCTTGTCATTATGGAACGTAGTCTATTGTCGTGATTTTTGTTACTCCAATGGATTGTAGCCTTGTCATTATGGAAGGTAGTATGTTTTCGATATCTTTGTTACTCCAATGGATGGTAGCCTTGTTATTATGGAAGGTAGTGTATTTTCGATATTTTTGTTACTCCATTGGATTGTAGCCTTGTCATTATGGAAGATAGTCTATTGTCGAGATTTTTGTTATTCCAATGGATTGTAGACTTGTCATTACGGAAGGTAGTCCGTTGTCGAGATTTTTGTTACTCCAATGGATGGTACCCTTGTCATTATGGAAGGTAGTTCGTTGTCGAGTTTTTGTTACTCCAATGGATGGTAGCCTTGTCATTATGGAAGGTAGTCTATTGTCTAGATTTTTCTTACTCCATTGGATGGTAGCCTTGTCATTATGGAAGGTAGTCTGTTGTCGAGATTTTTGTTATTCCAATGGATGGTTGCCTTGTCATTATGGAAGGTAGTATGTTTTCATGATTTTTCTTACTCCAATGGATGGTAGCCTTGTCATTATCGAAGGTAGTTTGTTGTCGAGATTTCTGTTATTCCAATAGATGGTAGCCTTGTCATTATGGAAGGTAGTCTATTGTCGTGATTTTTGTTACTCCAATGGAATGTAGCCTTGTCATTATGGAAGGTAGTATGTTGTCGATACCTTGGTTACTCCAATGGATGGTAGCCTTGTTATTATGGAAGGTACTCTGTTTTCGATATTTTTGTTACTCCATTGGATGGAAGCCTTGTCATTATGGAAGGTAGTCTATTATGGAGATTTTTGTTATTCCAATGGATTGTAGACTTGTCATTATGGAAGGTAGTCCGTTGTCGAGATTTTTGTTACTCCAATGGATGGTACCCTTGTCATTATGGAAGGTAGTTTGTTGTCCAGAATTTTGTTACTACAATGGATGGTAGCCTTGTCATTATGGAAGGTAGTCTATTTTCGTGTTTTTCTTACTCCAGTGGATGGTAGCCTTGTCATTATCGAAGGTAGTTTGATGTCGAGATTTCTGTTATTCTAATAGATGGTAGCCTTGTCATTATGGAAGGTAGTCTATTATCGTGATTTTTGTTACTCCAATGGATTGTAGCCTTGTCATTATAGAAGGTAGTATGTTATCGATATTTTTGTTACTCCAATGGATGGTACCCTTGTCATTATGGAAGGTAGTTTGTTGTCGAGATTTTTGTTATTCCAATGGATGGTAGCCTCGTCATTATGGAAGGTAGTCTATTTACGTGATTTTTCTTACTCCAGTGGATGGTAGCCTTGTCATTATGGAAGGTAGTATGTTTTCGATATCTTTGTTACTCCAATGGATGGTAGCCTTGTTATTATGGAAGGTAGTCTATTTTCGATATTTTTGTTACTCCATTGGATTGTAGCCTTGTCATTATGGAAGGTAGTCTGTTGTCGAGATTTTTGTTATTCCAATGGATTGTAGACTTGTCATTACGGAAGGTAGTCCGTTGTCGAGATTTTTGTTACTCCAATGGATGGTACCCTTGTCATTATGGAAGGTAGTTTATTGTCGAGTATTTGTTACTCCAATGGACGGTAGCTTTGTCATTATGGAAGGTAGTCTGTTGTCTAGATTTTTCTTACTCCATTGGATGGTAGCCTTGTCATTATGGAAGGTAGTCTGCTGTCGAGATTTTTGTTATTCCAATGGATGATAGCCTTGTCATTATGGAAGGTAGTCTATTTTAGTGATTTTTCTTACTCCAATGGATGGTAGCCTTGTCATTATCGAAGGTAGTTTGCTGTCGAGATTTTTGTTATTCCAATAGATGGTAGCCTTGTCATTATGGAAGGTAGTCTATTGTCATGATTTTTGTTATTCCAATAGATGGTAGCCTTGTCATTATGGAAGGTAGTCTATTGTCATAATTTTTGTTACTCCAATGGATGGTAGCCTTGTCATTATGGAAGGTAGTCTGTTTTCGTGATTTTTGTTACTCCAATGGATGGTATCCTTGTCATTATCGAAGGTAGTTTGCTGTCGAGATTTCTGTTATTCCAATAGATGGTAGCCTTGTTATTATGGAAGGTAATTTATTGTCGTGATTTTTGTTACTCCAATGGATTATAGCCTTGTCATTATGGAAGGTAGTATGTTGTCGATATCTTTGTTACTCCAATGGATGGTAGCCTTGTTATTATGGAAGGTAGTTTGTTTTCGATATTTTTGTTACTCCATTGGATGGTAGCCTTGTCATTATGGAAGGTAGTCTGTTGTCTAGATTTTTGTTATTCCAATGGATTTTAGACTTGTCGTTACGGAAGGTAGTTGGTTGTCGAGATTTTTGTTACTCCAATAGATGGTACCCTTGTCATTATGGAAGGTAGTTTGTTGTCGAGATTTTTGTAACTCCAATGGATGGTAGCCTTGTCATTATGGAAGGTAGTCTGTTGTCTAGATTTTTGTTACTCCATTGGATGGTAGCCTTGTCATTATGGAAGGTAGTCTGTTGTCGATATTTTTGTTATTCCAATGGATGGTAGCCTTGTCATTATGGAAGGTAGTCTATTGTCGTGATTTTTGTTACTCCAATGGATTGTAGTCTTGTCATTATGGAAGGTAGTATGTTTTCGATATCTTTGTTACTCCAATGGATTGTAGCCTTGTTATTATGGAAGGTAGTCTATTTTCGATATTTTTGTAAATCCATTGGATTGTAGCCTTGTAATTATGGAAGGTAGTTTGTTGTCGAGATTTTTGTTATTCCAATGGATTGTAGACTTGTCGTTACGGAAGGTAGTTCGTTGTCGAGATTTTTGTTACTCCAATAGATAGTACCCTTGTCATTACGGAAGGTAGTTTGTTGTCGAGATTTTTGTTACTCCAATGGATTGTAGCCTTGTCATTATGGAAGGTAGTCTGTTGTCTAGATTTTTGTTACTCCATTGGATGGTAGCCTTGTCATTATGGAAGGTAGTCTGTTGTCGAGATTTTTGTTATTCCAATGGATGGTAGCCTTGTCATTATGGAAGGTAGTCTATTGTCGTGATTTTTGTTACTCCAATGGATTGTAGCCTTGTCATTATGGAAGGTAGTATGTTTTCGATATCTTTGTTACTCCAATGGATGGTAGCCTTGTTATTATGGAAGGTAGTGTATTTTCGATATTTTTGTTACTCCATTGGATTGTAGCCTTGTCATTATGGAAGATAGTCTATTGTCGATATTTTTGTTATTCCAATGGATTGTAGACTTGTCATTACGGAAGGTAGTCTGTTGTCGAGATTTTTGTTACTCCAATGGATGGTACCCTTGTCATTATGGAAGGTAGTTCGTTGTCGAGTTTTTGTTACTCCAATGGATGGTAGCCTTGTCATTATGGAAGGTAGTCTATTGTCTAGATTTTTCTTACTCCATTGGATGGTAGCCTTGTCATTATGGAAGGTAGTCTGTTGTCGAGATTTTTGTTATTCCAATGGATGGTTGCCTTGTCATTATGGAAGGTAGTCTGTTTTCATGATTTTTCTTACTCCAATGGATGGTAGCCTTGTTATTATCGAAGGTAGTTTGTTGTCGAGATTTCTGTTATTCCAATAGATGGTAGCCTTGTCATTATGGAAGGTAGTCTATTGTCGTGATTTTTGTTACTCCAATGGAATGTAGCCTTGTCATTATGGAAGGTAGTATGTTGTCGATACCTTGGTTACTCCAATGGATGGTAGCCTTGTTATTATGGAAGGTACTCTATTTTCGATATTTTTGTTACTCCATTGGATGGAAGCCTTGTCATTATGGAAGGTAGTCTATTATGGAGATTTTTGTTATTCCAATGGATTGTAGACTTGTCATTATGGAAGGTAGTCCGTTGTCGAGATTTTTGTTACTCCAATGGATGGTACCCTTGTCATTATGGAAGGTAGTTTGTTGTCCAGAATTTTGTTACTACAATGGATGGTACCCTTGTCATTATGGAAGGTAGTTTGTTGTCGAGATTTTTGTTATTCCAATGGATGGTAGCCTCGTCATTATGGAAGGTAGTCTATTTTCGTGATTTTTCTTACTCCAGTGGATGGTAGCCTTGTCATTATGGAAGGTAGTATGTTTTCGATATCTTTGTTACTCCAATGGATGGTAGCCTTGTTATTATGGAAGGTAGTCTATTTTCGATATTTTTGTTACTCCATTGGATTGTAGCCTTGTCATTATGGAAGGTAGTCTGTTGTCGAGATTTTTGTTATTCCAATGGATTGTAGACTTGTCATTACGGAAGGTAGTCCGTTGTCGAGATTTTTGTTACTCCAATGGATGGTACCCTTGTCATTATGGAAGGTAGTTTATTGTCGAGTATTTGTTACTCCAATGGACGGTAGCCTTGTCATTATGGAAGGTAGTCTGTTGTCTAGATTTTTCTTACTCCATTGGATGGTAGCCTTGTCATTATGGAAGGTAGTCTGCTGTCGAGATTTTTGTTATTCCAATGGATGATAGCCTTGTCATTATGGAAGGTAGTCTATTTTAGTGATTTTTCTTACTCCAATGGATGGTAGCCTTGTCATTATCGAAGGTAGTTTGCTGTCGAGATTTTTGTTATTCCAATAGATGGTAGCCTTGTCATTATGGAAGGTAGTCTATTGTCATGATTTTTGTTATTCCAATAGATGGTAGCCTTGTCATTATGGAAGGTAGTCTATTGTCATAATTTTTGTTACTCCAATGGATGGTAGCCTTGTCATTATGGAAGGTAGTCTGTTTTCGTGATTTTTGTTACTCCAATGGATGGTATCCTTGTCATTATCGAAGGTAGTTTGCTGTCGAGATTTCTGTTATTCCAATAGATGGTAGCCTTGTTATTATGGAAGGTAATCTATTGTCGTGATTTTTGTTACTCCAATGGATTATAGCCTTGTCATTATGGAAGGTAGTATGTTGCCGATATCTTTGTTACTCCAATGGATGGTAGCCTTGTTATTATGGAAGGTAGTTTGTTTTCGATATTTTTGTTACTCCATTGGATGGTAGCCTTGTCATTATGGAAGGTAGTCTGTTGTCTAGATTTTTGTTATTCCAATGGATTTTAGACTTGTCGTTACGGAAGGTAGTTGGTTGTCGAGATTTTTGTTACTCCAATAGATGGTACCCTTGTCATTATGGAAGGTAGTTTGTTGTCGAGATTTTTGTAACTCCAATGGATGGTAGCCTTGTCATTATGGAAGGTAGTCTGTTGTCTAGATTTTTGTTACTCCATTGGATGGTAGCCTTGTCATTATGGAAGGTAGTCTGTTGTCGATATTTTTGTTATTCCAATGGATGGTAGCCTTGTCATTATGGAAGGTAGTCTATTGTCGTGATTTTTGTTACTCCAATGGATTGTAGTCTTGTCATTATGGAAGGTAGTATGTTTTCGATATCTTTGTTACTCCAATGGATTGTAGCCTTGTTATTATGGAAGGTAGTCTATTTTCGATATTTTTGTAAATCCATTGGATTGTAGCCTTGTAATTATGGAAGGTAGTTTGTTGTCGAGATTTTTGTTATTCCAATGGATTGTAGACTTGTCGTTACGGAAGGTAGTTCGTTGTCGAGATTTTTGTTACTCCAATAGATAGTACCCTTGTCATTACGGAAGGTAGTTTGTTGTCGAGATTTTTGTTACTCCAATGGATTGTAGCCTTGTCATTATGGAAGGTAGTCTGTTGTCTAGATTTTTGTTACTCCATTGGATGGTAGCCTTGTCATTATGGAAGGTAGTCTGTTGTCGAGATTTTTGTTATTCCAATGGATGGTAGCCTTGTCATTATGGAAGGTAGTCTATTGTCGTGATTTTTGTTACTCCAATGGATTGTAGCCTTGTCATTATGGAAGGTAGTATGTTTTCGATATCTTTGTTACTCCAATGGATGGTAGCCTTGTTATTATGGAAGGTAGTGTATTTTCGATATTTTTGTTACTCCATTGGATTGTAGCCTTGTCATTATGGAAGATAGTCTATTGTCGATATTTTTGTTATTCCAATGGATTGTAGACTTGTCATTACGGAAGGTAGTCTGTTGTCGAGATTTTTGTTACTCCAATGGATGGTACCCTTGTCATTATGGAAGGTAGTTCGTTGTCGAGTTTTTGTTACTCCAATGGATGGTAGCCTTGTCATTATGGAAGGTAGTCTATTGTCTAGATTTTTCTTACTCCATTGGATGGTAGCCTTGTCATTATGGAAGGTAGTCTGTTGTCGAGATTTTTGTTATTCCAATGGATGGTTGCCTTGTCATTATGGAAGGTAGTCTGTTTTCATGATTTTTCTTACTCCAATGGATGGTAGCCTTGTTATTATCGAAGGTAGTTTGTTGTCGAGATTTCTGTTATTCCAATAGATGGTAGCCTTGTCATTATGGAAGGTAGTCTATTGTCGTGATTTTTGTTACTCCAATGGAATGTAGCCTTGTCATTATGGAAGGTAGTATGTTGTCGATACCTTGGTTACTCCAATGGATGGTAGCCTTGTTATTATGGAAGGTACTCTATTTTCGATATTTTTGTTACTCCATTGGATGGAAGCCTTGTCATTATGGAAGGTAGTCTATTATGGAGATTTTTGTTATTCCAATGGATTGTAGACTTGTCATTATGGAAGGTAGTCCGTTGTCGAGATTTTTGTTACTCCAATGGATGGTACCCTTGTCATTATGGAAGGTAGTTTGTTGTCCAGAATTTTGTTACTACAATGGATGGTACCCTTGTCATTATGGAAGGTAGTTTGTTGTCGAGATTTTTGTTATTCCAATGGATGGTAGCCTCGTCATTATGGAAGGTAGTCTATTTTCGTGATTTTTCTTACTCCAGTGGATGGTAGCCTTGTCATTATGGAAGGTAGTATGTTTTCGATATCTTTGTTACTCCAATGGATGGTAGCCTTGTTATTATGGAAGGTAGTCTATTTTCGATATTTTTGTTACTCCATTGGATTGTAGCCTTGTCATTATGGAAGGTAGTCTGTTGTCGAGATTTTTGTTATTCCAATGGATTGTAGACTTGTCATTACGGAAGGTAGTCCGTTGTCGAGATTTTTGTTACTCCAATGGATGGTACCCTTGTCATTATGGAAGGTAGTTTATTGTCGAGTATTTGTTACTCCAATGGACGGTAGCCTTGTCATTATGGAAGGTAGTCTGTTGTCTAGATTTTTCTTACTCCATTGGATGGTAGCCTTGTCATTATGGAAGGTAGTCTGCTGTCGAGATTTTTGTTATTCCAATGGATGATAGCCTTGTCATTATGGAAGGTAGTCTATTTTAGTGATTTTTCTTACTCCAATGGATGGTAGCCTTGTCATTATCGAAGGTAGTTTGCTGTCGAGATTTTTGTTATTCCAATAGATGGTAGCCTTGTCATTATGGAAGGTAGTCTATTGTCATGATTTTTGTTATTCCAATAGATGGTAGCCTTGTCATTATGGAAGGTAGTCTATTGTCATAATTTTTGTTACTCCAATGGATGGTAGCCTTGTCATTATGGAAGGTAGTCTGTTTTCGTGATTTTTGTTACTCCAATGGATGGTATCCTTGTCATTATCGAAGGTAGTTTGCTGTCGAGATTTCTGTTATTCCAATAGATGGTAGCCTTGTTATTATGGAAGGTAATCTATTGTCGTGATTTTTGTTACTCCAATGGATTATAGCCTTGTCATTATGGAAGGTAGTATGTTGTCGATATCTTTGTTACTCCAATGGATGGTAGCCTTGTTATTATGGAAGGTAGTTTGTTTTCGATATTTTTGTTACTCCATTGGATGGTAGCCTTGTCATTATGGAAGGTAGTCTGTTGTCTAGATTTTTGTTATTCCAATGGATTTTAGACTTGTCGTTACGGAAGGTAGTTGGTTGTCGAGATTTTTGTTACTCCAATAGATGGTACCCTTGTCATTATGGAAGGTAGTTTGTTGTCGAGATTTTTGTAACTCCAATGGATGGTAGCCTTGTCATTATGGAAGGTAGTCTGTTGTCTAGATTTTTGTTACTCCATTGGATGGTAGCCTTGTCATTATGGAAGGTAGTCTGTTGTCGATATTTTTGTTATTCCAATGGATGGTAGCCTTGTCATTATGGAAGGTAGTCTATTGTCGTGATTTTTGTTACTCCAATGGATTGTAGTCTTGTCATTATGGAAGGTAGTATGTTTTCGATATCTTTGTTACTCCAATGGATTGTAGCCTTGTTATTATGGAAGGTAGTCTATTTTCGATATTTTTGTAAATCCATTGGATTGTAGCCTTGTAATTATGGAAGGTAGTTTGTTGTCGAGATTTTTGTTATTCCAATGGATTGTAGACTTGTCGTTACGGAAGGTAGTTCGTTGTCGAGATTTTTGTTACTCCAATAGATAGTACCCTTGTCATTACGGAAGGTAGTTTGTTGTCGAGATTTTTGTTACTCCAATGGATTGTAGCCTTGTCATTATGGAAGGTAGTCTGTTGTCTAGATTTTTGTTACTCCATTGGATGGTAGCCTTGTCATTATGGAAGGTAGTCTGTTGTCGAGATTTTTGTTATTCCAATGGATGGTAGCCTTGTCATTATGGAAGGTAGTCTATTGTCGTGATTTTTGTTACTCCAATGGATTGTAGCCTTGTCATTATGGAAGGTAGTATGTTTTCGATATCTTTGTTACTCCAATGGATGGTAGCCTTGTTATTATGGAAGGTAGTGTATTTTCGATATTTTTGTTACTCCATTGGATTGTAGCCTTGTCATTATGGAAGATAGTCCATTGTCGATATTTTTGTTATTCCAATGGATTGTAGACTTGTCATTACGGAAGGTAGTCTGTTGTCGAGATTTTTGTTACTCCAATGGATGGTACCCTTGTCATTATGGAAGGTAGTTCGTTGTCGAGTTTTTGTTACTCCAATGGATGGTAGCCTTGTCATTATGGAAGGTAGTCTATTGTCTAGATTTTTCTTACTCCATTGGATGGTAGCCTTGTCATTATGGAAGGTAGTCTGTTGTCGAGATTTTTGTTATTCCAATGGATGGTTGCCTTGTCATTATGGAAGGTAGTCTGTTTTCATGATTTTTCTTACTCCAATGGATGGTAGCCTTGTTATTATCGAAGGTAGTTTGTTGTCGAGATTTCTGTTATTCCAATAGATGGTAGCCTTGTCATTATGGAAGGTAGTCTATTGTCGTGATTTTTGTTACTCCAATGGAATGTAGCCTTGTCATTATGGAAGGTAGTATGTTGTCGATACCTTGGTTACTCCAATGGATGGTAGCCTTGTTATTATGGAAGGTACTCTATTTTCGATATTTTTGTTACTCCATTGGATGGAAGCCTTGTCATTATGGAAGGTAGTCTATTATGGAGATTTTTGTTATTCCAATGGATTGTAGACTTGTCATTATGGAAGGTAGTCCGTTGTCGAGATTTTTGTTACTCCAATGGATGGTACC
This sequence comes from Vicia faba, assembly GCA_948472305.1. Classification (NCBI taxonomy): domain Eukaryota; kingdom Viridiplantae; phylum Streptophyta; class Magnoliopsida; order Fabales; family Fabaceae; genus Vicia; species Vicia faba. The sequence continues at coordinate 459,523,058 of OX451741.1, forward strand.
CTTGTCATTATGGAAGGTAGTTTGTTGTCCAGAATTTTGTTACTACAATGGATGGTAGCCTTGTCATTATGGAAGGTAGTCTATTTTCGTGTTTTTCTTACTCCAGTGGATGGTAGCCTTGTCATTATCGAAGGTAGTTTGATGTCGAGATTTCTGTTATTCTAATAGATGGTAGCCTTGGCATTATGGAAGGTAGTCTATTATCGTGATTTTTGTTACTCCAATGGATTGTAGCCTTGTCATTATAGAAGGTAGTATGTTAGCGATATTTTTGTTACTCCAATGGATGGTACCCTTGTCATTATGGAAGGTAGTTTGTTGTCGAGATTTTTGTTATTCCAATGGATGGTAGCCTCGTCATTATGGAAGGTAGTCTATTTTCGTGATTTTTCTTACTCCAGTGGATGGTAGCCTTGTCATTATGGAAGGTAGTATGTTTTCGATATCTTTGTTACTCCAATGGATGGTAGCTTTGTTATTATGGAAGGTAGTCTATTTTCGATATTTTTGTTACTCCATTGGATTGTAGCCTTGTCATTATGGAAGGTAGTCTGTTGTCGAGATTTTTGTTATTCCAATGGATTGTAGACTTGTCATTACGGAAGGTAGTCCGTTGTCGAGATTTTTGTTACTCCAATGGATGGTACCCTTGTCATTATGGAAGGTAGTTTATTGTCGAGTTTTTGTTACTCCAATGGACGGTAGCCTTGTCATTATGGAAGGTAGTCTGTTGTCTAGATTTTTCTTACTCCATTGGATGGTAGCCTTGTCATTATGGAAGGTAGTCTGCTGTCGAGATTTTTGTTATTCCAATGGATGATAGCCTTGTCATTATGGAAGGTAGTCTATTTTAGTGATTTTTCTTACTCCAATGGATGGTAGCCTTGTCATTATCGAAGGTAGTTTGCTGTCAAGATTTTTGTTATTCCAATAGATGGTAGCCTTGTCATTATGGAAGGTAGTCTATTGTCATGATTTTTGTTATTCCAATAGATGGTAGCCTTGTCATTATGGAAGGTAGTCTATTGTCATGATTTTTGTTACTCCAATGGATGGTAGCCTTGTCATTATGGAAGGTAGTCTGTTTTCGTGATTTTTGTTACTCCAATGGATGGTATCCTTGTCATTATCGAAGGTAGTTTGCTGTCGAGATTTCTGTTATTCCAATAGATGGTAGCCTTGTTATTATGGAAGGTAATCTATTGTCGTGATTTTTGTTACTCCAATGGATTGTAGCCTTGTCATTATGGAAGGTAGTATGTTGTCGATATCTTTGTTACTCCAATGGATGGTAGCCTTGTTATTATGGAAGGTAGTTTGTTTTCGATATTTTTGTTACTCCATTGGATGGTAGCCTTGTCATTATGGAAGGTAGTCTGTTGTCTAGATTTTTGTTATTCCAATGGATTTTAGACTTGTCGTTACGGAAGGTAGTTGGTTGTCGAGATTTTTGTTACTCCAATAGATGGTACCCTTGTCATTATGGAAGGTAGTTTGTTGTCGAGAGTTTTGTAACTCCAATGGATGGTAGCCTTGTCATTATGGAAGGTAGTCTGTTGTCTAGATTTTTGTTACTCCATTGGATGGTAGCCTTGTCATTATGGAAGGTAGTCTGTTGTCGAGATTTTTGTTATTCCAATGGATGGTAGCCTTGTCATTATGGAAGGTAGTCTATTGTCGTGATTTTTGTTACTCCAATGGATTGTAGTCTTGTCATTATGGAAGGTAGTATGTTTTCGATATCTTTGTTACTCCAATGGATTGTAGCCTTGTTATTATGGAAGGTAGTCTATTTTCGATATTTTTGTTACTCCATTGGATTGTAGCCTTGTAATTATGGAAGGTAGTTTGTTGTCGAGATTTTTGTTACTCCAATGGATTGTAGCCTTGTCATTATGGAAGGTAGTCTGTTGTCTAGATTTTTGTTACTCCATTGGATGGTAGCCTTGTCATTATGGAAGGTAGTCTCTTGTCGAGATTTTTGTTATTCCAATGGATGGTAGCCTTGTCATTATGGAAGGTAGTCTATTTTCGTGTTTTTCTTACTCCAGTGGATGGTAGCCTTGTCATTATCGAAGGTAGTTTGATGTCGAGATTTCTGTTATTCTAATAAATGGTAGCCTTGTCATTATGGAAGGTAGTCTATTATCGTGATTTTTGTTACTCCAATGGATTGTAGCCTTGTCATTATAGAAGGTAGTATGTTATCGATATCTTTGTTACTACAATGGATGGTAGCCTTGTTATTATGGAAGTTAGTTTGTTTTTGAGATTTTTGTTACTCCATTGGATTGTAGCCTTGCCATTATGGAAGGTTGTCTGTTGTCGAGATTTTTGTAATTCCAATCGATTGTAGACTTGTCATTACGGAACTTAGTTCATTGTCGAGATTTTTGTTACTCCAATGGATGGTACCCTTGTCATTATGGAAGGTATTCTGTTGTCTAGATTTTTGTTACTCCATTGGATGGTAGCCTTGTCATTATGGAAGGTAGTCTCTTATCGAGATTTTTGTTATTCCAATGGATGGTAGCCTTGTCATTATGGAATGTAGTCTATTGTCGTGATTTTTTTACTCCAATGGAAGGTAGCCTTGTCATTATGGAAGGTAGTATGTTGGCGATATCTTTGTTATTCCAATGGATGGTAGCCTTGTCATTATGGAAGGTAGTCTTTTCTCAAGATTTTTGTTACTCCAATAGATGGTAGACTTGTCATTATTATAGGTAGTCTCTTGTTGATATTTTATTTAGTCCAATGGATGGTATCCTTGTCATTATAGAAGGTAGTTTGTTTCCTGATTTTTATGGATGGTATCCTTGTCATTATGGATGGTAGTCTTGTCATTATGGAAGGTAGTTTGTCGTTGTGATTTATGTTACTCCAATTAAGGGTAACCTTGTCATTATGAAAGGTAGTCTATTGTCGATATTTTTGTTACTCCATTGGATGGTAGCCTTGTCATTATGGAAGGTAGTCTGTTGTTGATATTTTTGTTACTCCAAAGGATGGTAGCCTTGTCATTATGGAACGTAGTCTATTGTCGTGATTTTTGTTACTCCAATGGATTGTAGCCTTGTCATTATGGAAGGTAGTATGTTTTCGATATCTTTGTTACTCCAATGGATGGTAGCCTTGTTATTATGGAAGGTAGTGTATTTTCGATATTTTTGTTACTCCATTGGATTGTAGCCTTGTCATTATGGAAGGTAGTCTGTTGTCGAGATTTTTGTTATTCCAATGGATTGTAGACTTGTCATTACGGAAGCTAGTCCGTTGTCGAGATTTTTGTTACTCCAATGGATGGTACCCTTGTCATTATGGAAGGTAGTTCGTTGTCGAGTTTTTGTTACTCCAATGGATGGTAGCCTTGTCATTCTGGAAGGTAGTCTATTGTCTAGATTTTTCTTACTCCATTGGATGGTAGCCTTGTCATTATGGAAGGTAGTCTGTTGTCGAGATTTTTGTTATTCCAATGGATGGTAGCCTTGTCATTATGGAAGGTAGTCTATTTTAGTGATTTTTCTTACTCCAATGGATGGTAGCCTTGTCATTATCGAAGGTAGTTTGCTGTCGAGATTTATGTTATTCCAATAGATGGTAGCGTTGTCATTATGGAAGGTAGTCTATTGTCATGATTTTTGTTACTCCAATGGATTGTAGCCTTGTCATTATGGAAGGTAGTCTGTTTTCGTGATTTTTGTTACTCCAATGGATGGTAGCCTTGTCATTATCGAAGGTAGTTTGCTGTCGAGATTTCTGTTATTCCAATAGATGGTAGCCTTGTTATTATGGAAGGTAATCTATTGTCGTGATTTTTGTTACTCCAATGGATTGTAGCCTTGTCATTATGGAAGGTAGTATGTTGTCGATATCTTTGTTACTCCAATGGATGGTAGCCTTGTTATTATGGAAGGTAGTTTGTTTTCGATATTTTTGTTACTCCATTGGATGGTAGCCTTGTCATTATGGAAGTTAGTCTGTTGTCGAGATTTTTGTTATTCCAATGGATTGTAGACTTGTCATTACAGAAGGTAGTTCGTTGTCGAGATTTTTGTTACTCCAATAGATAGTACCCTTGTCATTACGGAAGGTAGTTTGTTGTCGAGATTTTTGTTACTCCAATGGATGGTAGCCTTGTCATTATGGAAGGTAGTTTGTTGTCTAGATTTTTGTTACTCCATTGGATGGTATCCTTGTCATTATGGAAGGTAGTCTGTTGTCGAGATTTTTGTTACTCCAATGGATGGTAGCCTTGTCATTATGGAAGGTAGTATGTTGGCGATATCTTTGTTATTCCAATGGATGGTAGCCTTGTCATTATGGAAGGTAGTCTTTTCTCAAGATTTTTGTTACTCCAATAGATGGTAGCCTTGTCATTATGAAAGGTAGTCTCTTGTTGATATTTTTTTTAGTCCAATGGATGGTATCCTTGTCATTATGGAAGGTAGTTTGTTTCCTGATTTTTGTTACTCTAATGGATGGTAGTCTTGTCATTATGGAAGGTAGTTTGTCGTTGTGATTTATGTTACTCCAATTAATGGTAACCTTGTCATTATAGATGGTAGCCTTGTCATTATGGAAGGTAGTCTATTGTCCAAATTATTTATACTCTAACGGATGGTAGCCTAGTCATTACGAAAGGTAGTCTATTGTCGAGATTTTTGTTACTCCAATGGATTGTAGTCTTGTCATTATGGAAGGTAGTATGTTTTCGATATCTTTGTTACTCCAATGGATTGTAGCCTTGTTACTATGGAAGGTAGTCTATTTTCGATATTTTTGTTACTCCATTGGATTGTAGCCTTGTCATTATGGAAGGTAGTTTGTTGTCAAGATTTTTGTTATTCCAATGGATTGTAGACTTGGCATTATCGAAGGTAGTTTGCTGTCGAGATTTATGTTATTCCAATAGATGGTAGCCTTGTCATTATGGAAGGTATTCTATTGTCGTGATTGTTGTTACTCCGTTGGATTGTAGCCTTGTCATTATGGAAGGTAGTATGTTGTCGATATCTTTGTTACTCCAATGGATGGTAGCCTTGTTATTATGGAAGGTAGTTTGTTTTCGATATTTTTGTTCCTCCATTGGATGGTACCCTTAACATTATGGAAGGTAGTCTATTGTCGAGATTTTTGTTACTCCAATGGATGGTAGCCTTGTCACTATGGAAGGTAGTCTGTTGTCGAGATTTTTGTTACTACATTGGATGGTAGCCTTGTCATTATGGAAGGTAGTTTGTTGTCGATATTTTTGTTACTACAATGGATTGTAGCCTTGTCTTTATGGAAGGTAATCTGTTGTCGATATCTTTGTTACTCCAATGGATGGTAGCCTAGTCATTATGGAAGGTAGTCTGTTGTCGAGAATTTTTTTACTACAATGGATTGTAGCTTTGTCATTATGGCAGGTAGTCTACTATCGATATCTTTGTTACTCCAAAGGATGGTAGCCTAGTCATTATAGAAGGTACTTTGTTTTCTAGATTTTTGCTACTCCAATGGATGGTAGCCTTGTCATTATGCAAGGTAGTGTGTTGTCAATATTTTTGTTATTCCAATAGATGGTAGCCTTGTCATTATGGAAGGTAGTCTGTTGTCGAGATTTTTGTTACTCCAATGGATGGTAGCCTTGTCACTATGGAAGGTAGTCTGTTGTCGAGATTTTTGTTACTACATTGGATGGTAGCCTTGTCATTATGGAAGGAAGTCTGTTGTCGTGATTTTGGTTACTACAATGGATTGTCGCCTTGTCTTTATGGAAGGTAATCTGTTGTCGATATCTTTTTTACTCCAATGGATGGTAGCCTAGTCATTATGGAAGGTAGTCTGTTGTAGAGATTTTATTTACTCTAAGGGATGGTAGCCTTGTCATTATGAAAGGTAGTTTATTGTCGAGATTTTTGTTACTATAATAGATTGTAGCCTTGTCATTATGGAAGGTAGTCTGTTGTCTATAATTTTGTTACTCCAATGGATGGTAGCCTTGTCATTATAGAAGGTAGTATTTTGTCGAGATTTTTGTTACTACAATGGATGGTAGCCATGTCATTATGGAAGGTAGTCTGTTGTCGAGATTTTTGTTACTACAATAGATTGTAGACTTTTCTTTATGGAAGATAGTCTGTTGTCGAGATTTTTGATACTATAATGGATTGTAGCCTTGTCATTATGGAAGGTAGTATGTTGTCGAGATTCTTGTTACTACAATGGAAGGTAGCCTTGTCATTATGGAAGGTAGTCTATTGTCGAGATTTTTGTCACTACAATGGATGGTAGCCTTGTCATTATGGAAGGTAGTCTATTGTCGATATTTTTGTTACTACAATGGATTGTAGCCTTGTTGTTATGGCAGTTAGTCTGCTATCGATATCTTTGTTACTCCAAAGGATAGTAGCCTAGTCATTATAGAAGGTAGTCTGTTTTCGAGATTTTTGTTACTCCAATGGATGGTATCCTTGTGATTATGGAAGGTAGTATGTTGTCGATATCTTTGTTACTCCAATCTATGGTAGCCTTGTCATTATGGAAGGTAGTCTGTTGTATAGATTTTTGTTACTCCAATGGATGGTAGCCTTGTCATTATGCAAGGTAGTGTGTTGTCGATATTTTTGTTATTCCAATAGATGGTAGCCTTGTCATTATGGAAGGTAGTCTATTGTCGAGATTTTTGTTACTCCAATGGATGGTAGCCTTGTCACTATGGAAGGTAGTCTGTTGTCGAGATTTTTGTTACTCCAATGGATGGAAGCCTTGTCACTATGGAAGGTAGTCTGGTGTCAAGATTTTTGTTACTACATTGGATGGTAGCCTTGTCATTATGGAAGGTTGTCTGTTGTCGTGATTTTTGTTACTACAATGGATTGTAGCCTTGTCTTTTTGGAAGGTAATCTGTTGTCGATATCTTTGTTACTCCAATGGATGGTAGCCTAGTCATTATGGAAGGTAGTCTGTTGTCGAGATTTTTGTTACTCTAAGGGATGGTAGCCTTGTCATTATGAAAGGTAGTCTATTGTAGTGATTTTTGTTACTATAATAGATTGTAGCCTTGTCATTATGGAAGGTAGTCTGTTGTTGATATTTTTGTTACTCCAATGGATGGTAGCCTTGTCATTATAGAAGGTAGTATTTTGTCGAGATTTTTGTCACTACAATGGATGGTAGCCATGTCATTATGGAAGGTAGTCTATTGTCGAGATTTTTGTTACTACATTGGATGGTAGCCTTGTCATTATGGAAGGTAGTATGTTGTTGTTATTTTTGTTACTACAATGGAGTGTAGCCTTGTCTTTATGGAAGGTAGTCTGTTGTCGATATTTTTGTTACTCCAATGGATGGTAGCCTAGTCATTATGGAAGGTAGTCTGTTGTCGAGATTTTTGTTACTCTAAGGGATGGTAGCCTTGTCATTATGGAATTTAGTTTATTGTCGAGATTTTTTTATTCCAATGGATGGTAGCCTTGTCATTATGGACGGTAGTATGTTGTCGAGATTTTTTCTTACTCCAATGGATGGTATCCTTGTGATTATGGAAGGTAGTATGTTGTCGATATCTTTGTTACTCCAATGGATGGTGGCCTTGTCATTATGGAAGGTAGTCTGTTGTCGAGATTTTTGTTACTCCAATGGATGGTAGCCTTGTCACTATGGAAGGTAGTCTGTTGTCGAGATTTTTGTTACTACATTGGATGATAGCCTTGTCATTATGGAAGGTAGTCTGTTGTCGTGATTTTTGTTACTACAATGGATTGTAGCCTTCTCTTTATGGAAGGTAGTCTGTTGTCGATATCTTTGTTACTCCAATGGATGGTAGCCTAGTCATTAATGAAGGTAGTCTGTTGGCGATATTTTTGTTACTCCAATGGATGGTATCCTTGTGATTATGGAAGGTAGTTTGTTGTCGATATCTTTGTTACTCCAATGGATCGTAGCCTTGTCATTATGGAAGGTAGTCTGTTGTCGAGATTTTTGTTACTCCAATGGATGGTAGCCTTGTCACTATGGAAGGTAGTCTGTTGTCTAGATTTTTGTTACTACATTGGATGGTAGCCTTGTCATTATGGAAGGTAGTCTGTTGTCGTGATTTTTGTTACTACAATGGATTGTAGCCTTGTCTTTATGGAAGGTAATCTGTTGTCAATATCTTTGTTACTCCAATGGATGGTAGCCTAGTCATTATGGAAGGTAGTCTGTTGTCGAGATTTTTGTTACTCTAAGGGATGGTATCCTTGTCATTATGAAAGGTAGTCTATTGTCGAGATTTTTGTTACTATAACAGATTGTAGCCTTGTCATTATGTCAGGTAGTCTGTTGTCGATATTTTTGTTACTCCAATGGATGGTAGCCTTGTCATTATAGAAGGTAGTATTTTGTCGAGATTTTTGTCACTATAATGGATGGTAGCCATGTCATTATGGAAGGTAGTCTGTTGTCGAGATTTTTGTTACTACAATAGATTGTAGCCTTTTCGTTATGGAAGATAGTCTGTTGTCGAGATTTTTGTTACTATAATAGATTGTAGCCTTGTCATTGTGGAAGGTAGTATGTTGTCGAGATTCTTGTTACTACAATGGATGGTAGCCTTGTCATTATGGAAGGTAGTCTATTCTCGAGATTTTTGTCACTACAATGGATGGTAGCCTTGTCATTATGGAAGGTAGTCTATTGTCGAGATTTTTGTTACTACAATGGATTGTAGCCTTGTCGTTATGGCAGGTAGTCTACTATCGATATCTTTGTTACTCTTAAGGATGGTAGCCTAGTCATTATAGAAGGTAGTCTGTTTTCGAGATTTTTGTTACTCCAATGGATGGTATCCTTGTGATTATGGAAGGTAGTATGTTGTCGATATCTTTGTTACTCCAATGGATGGTAGCCTTGTCATTATGGAAGGTAGTCTGTTGTAGAGATTTTTGTTACTCCAATGGATGGTAGCCTTGTAGTTATGGAAGGTAGTCTGTTGTCGAGATTTTTGTTACTCCAATGGATGGTAGCCTTGTCACTATGGAAGGTATTGTCAAGATTTTTGTTACTACATGGGATGGTAGCCTTGTCATTATGGAAGGTAGTTTGTTGTCGTGATTTTTGTTACTACAATGAATTGTAGCCTTGTCTTTATGGAAGGTAGTCTGTTGTCGATATCATTGTTACTCCAATGGATGGTAGCCTAGTCATTATGGAAGGTAGTCTGTTGTCATGATTTTTGTTACTCTAAGGGATGGTAGCCTTGTCATTATGGAAGGTAGTCTATTGTCGAGATTTTTTTTACTACAATGGATTATAGCCTTGTCGTTATGGAAGGTAGTCTGCTATCGATATCTTTGTTACTCCAAAGGATGGTAGCCTAGTCATTATAGATGGTAGTCTGTATTCTCGATTTTTGTTATTCCAATGGATTGTATCCTTGTGATTATGGAAGGTAGTATGTTGTCGATATCTTTGTTACTCCAATGGATGGTAGCCTTGTCATTATGGAAGGTAGTCTGTTGTAGAGATTTTTGTTACTCCAATGGATGGTAGCCTTGTCATTATGCAAGGAAGTGTGTTGTCGATATTTTTGTTATTCCAATAGATGGTATCCTTGTGATTATGGAAGGTAGTATGTTGTCAATATTTTTGTTACTCCAATGGATGGTAGCCTTGACACTATTAAAGGTAGTCTGTTGTCGAGATTTTTGTTACTCTAATGGATGGTAGCCTTGTCACTATTGAAGGTAGTCTGTTGTCGAGATTTTTTTTACTACAATGGATTGTAGCCTTGTCTTTATGGAAGGTAATCTATTGTCAATATCTTTGTTACTCCAATGGATGGTAGCCTAGTCATTATGGAAGGTAGTCTGTTGTCGAGATTTTTGTTACTATAATAGATTGTAGCCTTCTCATTATAGAAGGTAGTATTTTGTCGAGATTTTTGTCACTACAATGGATGGTAGCCATGTCATTATGGAAGGTAGTCTGTTGTCGAGATTTTTGTTACTATAATATATTGTAGCCTTTTCGTTATGGAAGGTAGTCTGTTGTAGAGATTTTTGTTACTCCAATGGATGGTAGCCTTGTCATTATGCAAGGTAGTGTGTTGTCGATATTTTTGTTATTCCAATAGATGGTATCCTTGTCATTATGGAAGGTAGTCTGTTGTCGAGATTTTTGTTACTCCAATGGATGGTAGCCTTGTCACTATGGAAGGTAGTCTGTTGTCGAGATTTTTGTTACTACATTAGATGGTAGCCTTGTCATTATGGAAGGTAGTCTGTTGTCGTTATTTTTGTTACTACAATGGAGTGTAGCCTTGTCTTTATGGAAGGTAGTCTGTTGTCGATATTTTTGTTACTCCAATGGATGGTTGCCTAGTCATTATGGAAGGTAGTCTGTTGTCGAGATTTATGTTACTCTAAGGGATGGTAGCCTTGTCATTATGGAATTTAGTTTATTGTCGAGATTTTTTTATTCCAATGGATGGTAGCCTTGTCATTATGGAAGGTAGTCTGTTGTCGAGATTTTTGTTACTCCAATGGATGGTATCCTTATGATTATGGAAGGTAGTATGTTGTCGATATCTTTGTTACTCCAATGGATGGTGGCCTTGTCGTTATGGAAGGTAGTCTGTTGTCGAGATTTTTGTTACTCCAATGCATGGTAGCCTTGTCACTATGGAAGGTAGTCTGTTGTCGAGATTTTTGTTACTACATTGGATGGTAGCCTTGTCATTATGGTAGGTAGTCTGTTGTCGTGATTTTTGTCACTACAATAGATCGTAGCCTTGTCATTATGGAAGGTAGTCTGTTGTTGAGATTTTTCTTACTACAATAGATTGTAGCCTTTTCGTAATGGAAGATAGTCTCTTGTCGAGATTTTTGTTACTATAATAGATTGTAGCCTTTTCATTATGGAAGGTAGTATGTTGTCGAGATTCTTGTTACTACAATGGATGGTAGCCTTCTCATTATGGAAGGTAGTCTATTGTCGAGTGTTTTGCCACTACAATGGATGGTAGCCTTGTCATTATGGAAGGTAGTCTAATGTCGAGATTTTTGTTACTACAATGGATTTTAGCCTTGTCGTTATGGCAGGTAGTCTGCTATCGATATCTTTGTTACTCCAAAGGATGGTAGCCTAGTCATTATAGAAGTAGTATGTTTTTGAGATTTTTGCTACTCCAATGGATGGTATCCTTGTGATTATGGAAGGTAGTATGTTGTCGATATCTTTGTTACTCCAATGTATGGTAGCCTTGTCATTATGGAAGGTAGTCTGTTGTAGAGATTTTTGTTACTCCAATGGATGGTAGCCTTGTGATTATGCAAGGTAGTGTGTTGTCGATATTTTTGTTATTCCAATAGATGGTATCCTTGTGATTATGGAAGGTAGTATGTTGTCGATATCTTTGTTACTCTAATGGATGGTGGCCTTGTCGTTATGAAAGGTAGTCTGTTGTCGAGATTTTTGTTACTCCAATGCATGGTAGCCTTGTCACTATGGAAAGTAGTCTGTTGTCGAGATTTTTGTTACTACATTGGATGGTAGCCTTGTCATTATGGAAGGTAGTCTGTTGTCGTGATTTTTGTTACTACAATGGATTATAGCCTTGTCTTTATGGAAGGTAGTCTGTTGTCGATATCTTTGTTACTCCAATGGATGGTAGCCTAGTCATTATGGAAGGTAGTCTGTTCTCGAGATTTTTGTTACTCTATCGGATGGTAGCCTTGTCATTAAGGAAGGTAGTCTATTGTCGAGATTTTTGTCACTACAATGGATCGTAGCCTTGTCATTATGGAAGGTAGTCTGTTGTCGAGATTTTTGTTACTACAATAGATTGTAGACTTTTCGTAATGGAAGATAGTCTCTTGTCGAGATTTTTGTTACTATAATAGATTGTAGCCTTGTCATTATGGAAGGTAGTATGTTGTCGAGATTCTTGTTACTACAATGGATGGTAGCCTTGTCATTATGGAAGGTAGTCTATTGTCGAGATTTTTGCCACTAGAATGGATGGTAGCCTTGTCATTATGGAAGGTAGTCTAATGTCGAGATTTTTGTTACTACAATGGATTTTAGCCTTGTCGTTATGGCAGGTAGTCTGCTATCGATATCTTTGTTACTCCAAAGGATGGTAGCCTAGTCATTATATAAGGTAGTATGTTTTCGAGATTTTTGCTACTCCAATGGATGGTATCCTTGTGATTATGGAAGGTAGTATGTTGTCGATATCTTTGTTACTCCAATGTATGGTAGCCTTGTCATTATGGAAGGTAGTCTGTTGTAGAGATTTTTGTTACTCCAATGGATGGTAGCCTTGTCATTATGCAAGGTAGTGTGTTGTCGATATTTTTGTTATTCCAATAGATGGTATCCTTGTGATTATGGAAGGTAGTATGTTGTTGATATCTTTGTTACTCCAATGGATGGTGGCCTTGTCGTTATGGAAGGTAGTCTGTTGTCGAGATTTTTGTTACTCCAATGCATGGTAGCCTTGTCACTATGGAAGGTAGTCTGTTGTCGAGATTTTTGTTACTACATTGGATGGTAGCCTTGTCATTATGGAAGGTAGTCTGTTGTCGTGATTTTTGTTACTACAATGGATTTTAGCCTTGTCTTTATGGAAGGTAGTCTGTTGTCGATATCTTTGTTACTCCAATGGATGGTAGCCTAGTCATTATGGAAGGTAGTCTGTTGTCGAGATTTTTGTTACACTAAGGGATGGTAGCCTTGTCATTATGGAAGGTAGTCTATTGTCAAGATTTTTGTCACTACAATGGATCATAGCCTTGTCATTATTGAAGGTAGTCTGTTGTCGAGATTTTTGTTACTACAATAGATTGTAGGCTTTTCGTAATGGAAGATAGTCTCTTGTCGAGATTTTTGTTACTATAATAGATTGTAGCCTTGTCATTATGGAAGGTAGTATGTTGTCGAGATTCTTGTTACTACAATGGATGGTAGCCTTGTCATTATGGAAGGTAGTCTATTGTCGAGATTTTTGCCACTAGAATGGATGGTAGCCTTGTCATTATGGAAGGTAGTCTAATGTCGAGATTTTTGTTACTACAATGGATTTTAGCCTTGTCGTTATGGCAGGTAGTCTGCTATCGATATCTTTGTTACTCCAAAGGATGGTAGCCTAGTCATTATAGAAGGTAGTATGTTTTCGAGATTTTTGCTACTCCAATGGATGGTATCCTTGTGATTATGGAAGGTAGTATGTTGTCGATATCTTTGTTACTCCAATGTATGGTAGCCTTGTCATTATGGAAGGTAGTCTGTTGTAGAGATTTTTGTTACTCCAATGGATGGTAGCCTTGTCATTATGCAAGGTAGTGTGTTGTCGATATTTTTGTTATTCCAATAGATGGTATCCTTGTGATTATGGAAGGTAGTATGTTGTCGATATTTTTGTTACTCCAATGGATGGTAGCCTTGTCACTATGAAAGGTAGTCTGTTGTCGAGATTTTTGTTACTCCAATGGATGGTAGCCTTGTCACTATTGAAGGTAGTCTGTTGTCGAGATTTTTGTATCTACATTGGATGGTAGCCTTGTCATTATGGAAGGTAGTCTGTTGTCGTGATTTTTGTTACTACAATGGATTGTAGCCTTGTCTTTTATGGAAGGTAGTCTGTTGTCGATATCTTTGTTACTCCAATGGATGGTAGCCTAGTCATTATGGAAGGTAGTCTGTTCTCGAGATTTTTGTTACTCTATCGGATGGTAGCCTTGTCATTAAGGAAGGTAGTCTATTGTCGAGATTTTTGTCACTACAATGGATCGTAGCCTTGTCATTATGGAAGGTAGTCTGTTGTCGAGATTTTTGTTACTACAATAGATTGTAGACTTTTCGTAATGGAAGATAGTCTCTTGTCGAGATTTTTGTTACTATAATAGATTGTAGCCTTGTCATTATGGAAGGTAGTATGTTGTCGAGATTCTTGTTACTACAATGGATGGTAGCCTTGTCATTATGGAAGGTAGTCTATTGTCGAGATTTTTGCCACTAGAATGGATGGTAGCCTTGTCATTATGGAAGGTAGTCTAATGTCGAGATTTTTGTTACTACAATGGATTTTAGCCTTGTCGTTATGGCAGGTAGTCTGCTATCGATATCTTTGTTACTCCAAAGGATGGTAGCCTAGTCATTATATAAGGTAGTATGTTTTCGAGATTTTTGCTACTCCAATGGATGGTATCCTTGTGATTATGGAAGGTAGTATGTTGTCGATATCTTTGTTACTCCAATGTATGGTAGCCTTGTCATTATGGAAGGTAGTCTGTTGTAGAGATTTTTGTTACTCCAATGGATGGTAGCCTTGTCATTATGCAAGGTAGTGTGTTGTCGATATTTTTGTTATTCCAATAGATGGTATCCTTGTGATTATGGAAGGTAGTATGTTGTTGATATCTTTGTTACTCCAATGGATGGTGGCCTTGTCGTTATGGAAGGTAGTCTGTTGTCGAGATTTTTGTTACTCCAATGCATGGTAGCCTTGTCACTATGGAAGGTAGTCTGTTGTCGAGATTTTTGTTACTACATTGGATGGTAGCCTTGTCATTATGGAAGGTAGTCTGTTGTCGTGATTTTTGTTACTACAATGGATTTTAGCCTTGTCTTTATGGAAGGTAGTCTGTTGTCGATATCTTTGTTACTCCAATGGATGGTAGCCTAGTCATTATGGAAGGTAGTCTGTTGTCGAGATTTTTGTTACACTAAGGGATGGTAGCCTTGTCATTATGGAAGGTAGTCTATTGTCAAGATTTTTGTCACTACAATGGATCATAGCCTTGTCATTATTGAAGGTAGTCTGTTGTCGAGATTTTTGTTACTACAATAGATTGTAGGCTTTTCGTAATGGAAGATAGTCTCTTGTCGAGATTTTTGTTACTATAATAGATTGTAGCCTTGTCATTATGGAAGGTAGTATGTTGTCGAGATTCTTGTTACTACAATGGATGGTAGCCTTGTCATTATGGAAGGTAGTCTATTGTCGAGATTTTTGCCACTAGAATGGATGGTAGCCTTGTCATTATGGAAGGTAGTCTAATGTCGAGATTTTTGTTACTACAATGGATTTTAGCCTTGTCGTTATGGCAGGTAGTCTGCTATCGATATCTTTGTTACTCCAAAGGATGGTAGCCTAGTCATTATAGAAGGTAGTATGTTTTCGAGATTTTTGCTACTCCAATGGATGGTATCCTTGTGATTATGGAAGGTAGTATGTTGTCGATATCTTTGTTACTCCAATGTATGGTAGCCTTGTCATTATGGAAGGTAGTCTGTTGTAGAGATTTTTGTTACTCCAATGGATGGTAGCCTTGTCATTATGCAAGGTAGTGTGTTGTCGATATTTTTGTTATTCCAATAGATGGTATCCTTGTGATTATGGAAGGTAGTATGTTGTCGATATTTTTGTTACTCCAATGGATGGTAGCCTTGTCACTATGAAAGGTAGTCTGTTGTCGAGATTTTTGTTACTCCAATGGATGGTAGCCTTGTCACTATTGAAGGTAGTCTGTTGTCGAGATTTTTGTATCTACATTGGATGGTAGCCTTGTCATTATGGAAGGTAGTCTGTTGTCGTGATTTTTGTTACTACAATGGATTGTAGCCTTGTCTTTTATGGAAGGTAATCTGTTGTCAATATCTTTGTTACTCCAATGGATGGTAGCCTAGTCATTATGGAAGGTAGTCTGTTGTCGAGATTTTTGTTACTCTAAGGGATGGTAGCCTTGTCATTATGAAAGGTAGTCTATTGTCGAGATTTTTGTTACTATAACAGATTGTAGCCTTGTCATTATGGAAGGTAGTTTGTTGTCGATATTTTTGTTACTCCAATGGATGGTAGCCTTGTCATTATAGAAGGTAGTATTTTGTCGAGATTTTTGTCACTATAATTGATGGTAGCCATGTCATTATGGAAGGTAGTCTGTTGTCGAGATTTTTGTCACTACAATAGATTGTAGCCTTTTCGTTATGGAAGTTAGTCTGTTGTCGAGATTTTTGTTACTATAATACATTGTAGCCTTGTCATTGTGGAAGGTAGTATGTTGTCGAGATTCTTGTTACTACAATGGATGGTAGCCTTGTCATTATGGAAGGTAGTCTATTCTCGAGATTTTTGTCACTACAATAGATGGTAGCCTTGTCATTATGGAAGGTAGTCTATTGTCGAGATTTTTGTTACTACAATGGATTGTAGCCTTGTCGTTATGGCAGGTAGTCTGCTATCGATATCTTTGTTACTCTAAAGGATGGTAGCCTAGTCATTATAGAAGGTAGTCTGTTTTCGAGATTTTTGTTACTCCAATGGATGATATCCTTGTGATTATGGAAGGTAGTATGTTGTCGATATCTTTGTTACTCCAATGGATGGTAGCCTTGTCATTATGGAAGGTAGTCTGTTGTAGAGATTTTTGTTACTCCAATGGATGGTAGCCTTGTAGTTATGGAAGGTAGTCTGTTGTCGATATTTTTGTTACTCCAATGGATGGTAGCCTTGTCACTATGGAAGGTAGTCTGTTGTCGAGATTTTTTTTACTACATGGGATGGTAGGCTTGTCGTTATGGAAGGTAGTCTGTTGTCGTGATTTTTGTTACTACAATGAATTGTAGCCTTGTCTTTATGGAAGGTAGTCTGTTGTCGATATCTTTGTTACTCCAATGGATGGTAGCCTTGTCACTATGAAAGGTAGTCTGTGGTCGAGATTTTTGTTACTCCAATGGATGGTAGCCTTGTCACTATTGAAGGTAGTCTGTTGTCGAGATTTTTGTTACTACATTGGATGGTAGCCTTGTCATTATGGAAGGTAGTCTGTTGTCGTGATTTTTGTTACTACAATGGATTGTAGCCTTGTCTTTATGGAAGGTAATCTGTTGTCAATATCTTTGTTACTCCAATGGTTGGTAGCCTAGTCATTATGGAAGGTACTCTGTTGTCGAGATTTTTGTTAGTCTAAGGGATGATAGCCTTGTCATTATGAAAGGTAGTCTATTGTCGAGATTTTTGTTACTATAACAGATTGTAGCCTTGTCATTATGGAGGGTAGTTTGTTGTCGATATTTTTGTTACTCCAATGGATGGTAGCCTTGTCATTATAGAAGGAATTATTTTGTCGAGATTTTTGTCACTACAATGGATGGTAGCCATGTCATTATGGAAGGTAGTCTGTTGTCGAGATTTTTGTCACTACAATAGATTGTAGCCTTTTCGTTATGGAAGTTAGTCTGTTGTCGAGATTTTTATTACTATAATAGATTGTAGCCTTGTCATTGTGGAAGGTAGTATGTTGTCGAGATTCTTGTTACTACAATGGATGGTAGCCTTGTCATTATGGAAGGTAGTCTATTCTCGAGATTTTTTTCACTACAATGGATGGTAGCCTTGTCATTATGGAAGGTAGTCTATTGTCGAGATTTTTGTTACTACAATGGATTGTAGCCTTGTCGTTATGGCAGGTAGTCTGCTATCGATATCTTTGTTACTCTAAAGGATGGTAGCCTAGTCATTATAGAAGGTAGTCTGTTTTCGAGATTTTTGTTACTCCAATGGATGATATCCTTGTGATTATGGAAGGTAGTCTGTTGTCGATATCTTTGTTACTCCAATGGATGGTAGCCTTGTCATTATGGAAGGTAGTCTGTTGTAGAGATTTTTGTTACTCCAATGGATGGTAGCCTTGTCATTATGGAAGGTAGTCTGTTGTCGAGATTTTTGTTACTCCAATGGATGGTAGCCTTATCACTATGGAAGGTAGTCTGTTGTCAAGATTTTTTTTACTACATGGGATGGTAGCCTTGTCATTATGGAAGGTAGTCTGTTGTCGTGATTTTTGTTACTACAATGAATTGTAGCCTTGTCTTTATGGAAGGTAGTCTGTTGTCGATATCTTTGTTACTCCAATGGATGGTAGCCTTGTCATTATGGAAGGTAGTCTGTTATAGAGATTTTTGTTACTCCAATGGATGGTATCCTTGTCATTATGCAAGGTAGTGTGTTGTCGATATTTTTGTTATTATAATAGATGGTATCCTTGTGATTATGGAAGGTAGTATGTTGTCGATATTTTTGTTACTCCAATGGATGGTAGCCTTGTCACTATTGAAGGTAGTCTGTTGTCGAGATTTTTGTTACTACATTGGATGGTAGCCTTGTCAATATGGAAGGTAGTCTATTGTCGTGATTTTTTTACTACAATGGATTGTAGCCTTGTCTTTATGGAAGGTAATCTGTTGTCAATATCTTTGTTACTCCAATGGATGGTAGCCTAGTCATTATGGAAGGTAGTTTGTTGTCGAGATTTTTGTTACTCTAAGAGATGGTAGCCTTGTCATTATGAAAGGTAGTCTATTGTCGAGATTTTTTTTACTATAACAGATTGTAGCTTTGTCATTATAGAAGGTAGTATTTTGTCGAGATTTTTGTCACTACAATGGATGGTAGCCATGTCATTATGGAAGGTAGTCTGTTGTCGAGATTTTTGTTACTACAATAGATTGTAGCCTTTTCGTTATGGAAGGTAGTCTGTTGTAGAG
Organism: Vicia faba; assembly: GCA_948472305.1. Lineage (NCBI taxonomy): Eukaryota > Viridiplantae > Streptophyta > Magnoliopsida > Fabales > Fabaceae > Vicia > Vicia faba. The sequence continues at coordinate 459,541,577 of OX451741.1, forward strand.
ATTTTTGTTACTCCAATTGATGGTAGCCTTGTCATTATGCAAGGTAGTATGTTGTCGATATTTTTGTTATTCCAATAGATGGTAGCCTTGTCATTATGGAAGGTAGTCTGTTGTCGAGATTTTTGTTACTCCAATGGATGGTAGCCTTGTCACTATGGAAGGTAGTCTGTTGTCGAGATTTTTGTTACTACATGGGATGGTAGCCTTGTCATTATGGAAGGTAGTCTGTTGTCGTGATTTTTGTTACTACAATGAATTGTAGCCTTGTTTTTATGGAAGGTAGTTTGTTGTCGATATCATTGTTACTCCAATGGATGGTAGCCTAGTCATTATGGAAGGTAGTCTGTTGTCCAGATTTTTGTTACTCTAAGGGATGGTAGCCTTGTCATTATGGAAGGTAGTCTATTGTCGAGATTTTTGTTACTACAATGGATTGTAGCCATGTCGTTATGGAAGGTAGTATGCTATCGATATCTTTGTTACTCCAAAGGATGGTAGTCTGTATTCGAGATTTTTGTTATTCTAATGGATTGTATCCTTGTGATTATGGAAGGTAGTATGTTTTCGATAGCTTTGTTACTCCAATGGATGGTAGCCTTGTTATTATGGAAGGTAGTCTGTTGTAGAGATTTTTGTTACTCCAATGGATGGTAGCCTTGTCACTATGGAAGGTAGTCTGTTGTCGAGATTTTTGTTACTACATTGGATGGTAGCCTTGTCGTTATGGAAGGTAGTTTGTTGTCATGATTTTTGTTACTACAATGGATGGTAGCCTTGTCTTTATGGAAGGTAATCTGTTGTCGATATCTTTGTTACTCCAATGGATGGTAGCCTAGTCATTATGGAAGGTAGTTTGTTGTCGAGATTTTTGTTACTCTAAGGGATGGTAGCCTTGTCATTATGGAAGGTAGTCTATTGTCGAGATTTTTTTTACTACAATGGATTGTAGCTTTGTCGTTATGGCAGGTAGTCTGCTATCGATATCTTTGTTACTCCAAAGGATGGTAGCCTAGTCATTATAGAAGGTAGTCTGTTTTCGAGATTTTTGTTACTCCAATGGATGGTAGCCTTGTCATTATGCAAGGTAGTGTGTTGTCGATATTTTTTTTATTCCAATAGATGGTAGCCTTGTCATTATGGAAGGCAGTCTGTTGTAGAGATTTTTGTTACTCCAATGGATGGTAGCCTTGTCATTATGCAAGGTAGTGTGTTGTTGATATTTTTGTTATTCCAATAGATGGTAGCCTTATCACTATGGAAGGTAGTTTGTTGTCAAGATTTTTGTTACTCCAATGGATGGTAGCCTTCTCACTATGGAAGGTAGTCTGTTGTCGAGATTTTTGTAACTACATTGGATGGTAGCTTGGTCATTATGAAAGGTAGTCTGTTGTCGTTATTTTTGTTACTACAATGGATTGTAGACTTGTCTTTATGGAAGGTAGTCTGTTGTCGATATCTTTGTTACTCCAATGGATGGTAGCCTAGTCATTATGGAATGTAGTCTGTTGTAGACATTTTTCTTACTCTAAGGGATGGTAGCCTTGTCATTATGGAATATAGTTTATTGTCGAGATTTTTTTTATTCCAATGGATGGTAGCCTTGTCATTATGGAAGGTAGTCTGTTGTCGAGATTTTTGTTACTCTAAGGGATGGTAGCCTTGTCATTATGGAAGGTAGTCTATTGTCGAGATTTTTGTTACTACAATGGATTGTAGCCATGTCGTTATGGAAGGTAGTCTCCTATCGATATCTTTGTTACTCCAAAGGATGGTAGCCTAGTCATTATAGATGGTAGTTTGTATTCGAGATTTTTGTTAGTCAAATGGATTGTATCCTTGTGATTATGGAAGGTAGTATGTTGTCGATATCTTTGTTACTCCAATGGATGGTAGCCTTGTCATTATGGAAGGTAGTCTGTTGTAGAGATTTTTGTTACTCCAATGGATGGTAGCCTTGTCACTATGGAAGGTAGTCTGTTGTCGAGATTTTTGTTACTACATTGGATGGTAGCCTTGTCATTATGGAAGGTAGTTTGTTGTCGTGATTTTTGTTACTACAATGGATTGTAGCCTTGTCTTTATGGAAGGTAATCTGTTGTCGATATCTTTGTTACTCCAATGGATGGTAGCCTAGTCATTATGGAAGGTAGTCTGTTGTCGAGATTTTTTTTACTCTAAGGGATGGTAGCCTTGTCATTATGGAAGGTAGTCTATTGTCAAGATTTTTTTTACTACAATGGATTGTAGCTTTGTCGTTATGGAAGGTAGTCTGCTATCGATATCTTTGTTACTCCAAAGGATGGTAGCCTAGTCATTATAGAAGGTAGTCTGTTTTCGAGATTTTTGTTACTCCAATGGATGGTAGCCTGGTCATTATGCAAGGTAGTGTGTTGTCGATATTTTTGTTATTCCAATAGATGGTAGCCTTGTCATTATGGAAGGAAGTATGTTGTAGAGATTTTTGTTACTCCAATGGATGGTAGCCTTGTCATTATGCAAGGTAGTGTGTTGTTGATATTTTTGTTATTCCAATAGATGGTAGCCTTGTCACTATGGAAGGTAGTCTGTTGTCGAGATTTTTGTTACTCCAATGGATGGTAGCCTTGTCACAATGGAAGGTAGTCTATTGTCGAGATTTTTGTTACTACATTGGATGGTAGCCATGTCGTTATGGAAGGTAGTCTCCTATCAATATCTTTCTTACTCCAAAGGATGGTAGCCTAGTCATTATAGATGGTAGTCTGTATTCGAGATTTTTGTTAGTCAAATGGATTGTATCCTTGTGATTATGGAAGGTAGTATGTTGTCGATATCTTTGTTACTCCAATGGATGGTAGCCTTGTCATTATGGAAGGTAGTCTGTTGTAGAGATTTTTGTTACTCCAATGGATGGTAGCCTTGTCACTATGGAAGGTAGTCTGTTGTCGAGATTTTTGTTACTACATTGGATGGTAGCCTTGTCATTATGGAAGGTAGTTTATTGTCGTGATTTTTGTTACTACAATGGATTGTAGCCTTGTCTTTATGGAAGGTAATCTGTTGTCGATATCTTTGTTACTCCAATGGATGGTAGCCTAGTCATTATGGAAGGTAGTCTGTTGTCGAGATTTTTTTTACTCTAAGGGATGGTAGCCTTGTCATTATGGAAGGTAGTCTATTGTCAAGATTTTTTTTACTACAATGGATTGTAGCTTTGTCGTTATGGCAGGTAGTCTGCTATCGATATCTTTGTTACTCCAAAGGATGGTAGCCTAGTCATTATAGAAGGTAGTCTGTTTTCGAGATTTTTGTTACTCCAATGGATGGTAGCCTGGTCATTATGCAAGGTAGTGTGTTGTCGATATTTTTGTTATTCCAATAGATGGTAGCCTTGTCATTATGGAAGGAAGTATGTTGTAGAGATTTTTGTTACTCCAATGGATGGTAGCCTTGTCATTATGCAAGGTAGTGTGTTGTTGATATTTTTGTTATTCCAATAGATGGTAGCCTTGTCACTATGGAAGGTAGTCTGTTGTCGAGATTTTTGTTACTCCAATGGATGGTAGCCTTGTCACAATGGAAGGTAGTCTGTTGTCGAGATTTTTGTTACTACATTGGATGGTAGCCATGTCGTTATGGAAGGTAGTCTCCTATCGATATCTTTCTTACTCCAAAGGATGGTAGCCTAGTCATTATAGATGGTAGTCTGTATTCGAGATTTTTGTTAGTCAAATGGATTGAATCCTTGTGATTATGGAAGGTAGTATGTTGTCGATATCTTTGTTACTCCAATGGATGGTAGCCTTGTCATTATGGAAGGTAGTCTGTTGTAGAGATTTTTGTTACTCCAATGGATGGTAGCCTTGTCACTATGGAAGGTAGTCTGTTGTCGAGATTTTTGTTACTACATTGGATGGTAGCCTTGTCATTATGGAAGGTAGTTTGTTGTCGTGATTTTTGTTACTACAATGGATTGTAGCCTTGTCTTTATGGAAGGTAATCTGTTGTCGATATCTTTGTTACTCCAATGGATGGTAGCCTAGTCATTATGGAAGGTAGTTTGTTGTCTAGATTTTTGTTACTCTAAGGGATGGTAGCCTTGTCATTATGGAAGGTAGTCTATTGTCGAGATTTTTTTTACTACAATGGATTGTAGCTTTGTCGTTATGGCAGGTAGTCTGCTATCGATATCTTTGTTACTCCAAAGGATGGTAGCCTAGTCATTATAGAAGGTAGTCTGTTTTCGAGATTTTTGTTACTCCAATGGATGGTAGCCAGGTCATTATGCAAGGTAGTGTGTTGTCGATATTTTTGTTATTCCAATAGATGGTAGCCTTGTCATTATGGAAGGAAGTATGTTGTAGAGATTTTTGTTACTCCAATGGATGGTAGCCTTGTCATTATGCAAGGTAGTGTGTTGTTGATATTTTTGTTATTCCAATAGATGGTAGCCTTGTCACTATGGAAGGTAGTCTGTTGTCGAGATTTTTGTTACTCCAATGGATGGTAGCCTTGTCACAATGGAAGGTAGTCTGTTGTCGAGATTTTTGTTACTACATTGGATGGTAGCCTGGTCATTATGGAAGGTAGTCTGTTGTCGTTATTTTTGTTACTACAATGGATTGTAGCCTTGTCTTTATGGAACGTAGTCTGTTGTCGATATCTTTGTTACTCCAATGGATGGTAGCCTAGTCATTATGGAAGGTAGTCTGTTGTCGAGATTTTTGTTACTCTAAGGGATGGTAGCCTTGTCATTATGGAAGATAGTCTATTGTCGAGATTTTTGTTACTATAATGGATGGTAGCCTTGTCATTATAGAAGGTAGTATTTTGTCGAGATTTTTTCACAACAATGGATGGTAGCCATCTCATTATGGAAGGTAGTCTGTTGTCGAGATTCTTATTACTACAATGGATGGTAGCCTTGCCATTATGGAAGGTAGTCTATTGTCGAGATTTTTGTCACTATAATGGATGGTAGCCTTGTCATTATGGAAGGTAGTCTAATGTCGAGATTTTTGTTACTACAATGGATTTTAGCCTTGTCGTTATGGCAGGTAGTCTGCTATCGATATCTTTGTTACTCCAAAGGATGGTAGCCTAGTCATTATAGAAGGTAGTCTATTTTCGAGATTTTTGTTACTCCAATGGATGGTATCCTTGTGATTATGGAAGGTAGTATGTTGTCGATATCTTTGTTACTCCAATGTATGGTAGCCTTGTCATTATGGAAGGTAGTCTGTTGTAGAGATTTTTGATACTCCAATGGATGGTAGCCTTATCATTATTCCAGGTAGTGTGTTGTCGATATTTTTGTTATTCCAATAGATGGTAGCCTTGTCATTATGTAAGGTAGTCTGTTGTCGAGATTTTTGTTACTCCAATGGATGGTAGCCTTGTCACTATGGAAGGTAGTCTGTTGTCGAGATTTTTGTTACTCCAATGGATGGTAGCCTTGTCACTATGGAAGGTAGTCTGTTGTCGAGATTTTTGTTACTTCATTGGATGGTAGCCTTGTCATTATGGAAGGTAGTCTGTTGTCGTGATTTTTGTTACTACAATGGATTGTTGCCTTGTCTTTATGGAAGGTAATTTGTTGTCAATATCTTTGTTACTCCAATGGATGGTAGCCCAGTCATTATGGAAGGTAGTGTGTTGTCAATATCTTTGTTAATCCAATGGATGGTAGCCTAGTCATTATGGAAGGTAGTCTGTTGTCAAGATTTTTGTTACTCTAAGGGATTGTAGCCTTGTCATTATGAAAGGTAGTCTATTGTCGAGATTTTTGTTACTATAATAGATTGTAGCCTTGTCATTATGGAAGGTAGTCTGTTGTGGATATTTTTGTTACTCCAATGGATTGTAACCTTGTCATTATAGAAGGTAGTATTTTGTCGAGATTTTTGTCACTACAATGGATGGTAGCCATGTCATTATGGAAGGTAGTCTGTTGTCGAGATTTTTGTTACTACAATAGATTGTAGCCTTTTCGTTTTGGAAGATAGTCTGTTGTCGAGAATTTTGTTACTATAATAGATTGTAGCCTTGTTATTATGGAAGGTAGTATGTTGTCGAGATTCTTGTTACTACAATGGATGGTAGCCTTGTCAATATGGAAGGTAGTCTATTGTCGAGATTTTTGTCACTACAATATATGGTAGCCTTGTCATTATGGAAGGTAGTCTATTATCGACATTTTTGTTACTACAATGGATTGTAGCCTTGTCGTTATGGCCGGTAGTCTGCTATCGGTATCTTTGTTACTCCAAAGGATGGTAGCCTAGTCATTATAGAAGGTAGTCTGTTTTCGAGATTTTTGTTACTCCAATGGATTGTATCCTTGTGATTATGGAAGGTAGTCTGTTGTAGAGATTTTTGTTACTCCAATGGATGGTAGCCTTGTCATTATGCAAGGTAGTGTGTTGTCGATATTTTTGTTACTCCAATGGATGGTAGCCTTGTCATTATGGAAGGTAGTCTGTTGTAGAGATTTTTGTTACTCCAATGGATGGTAGCCTTGTCATTATGCAAGTTAGTGTGTTGTCGATATTTTTGTTATTCCAATAGATGATAGCTTTGTAGTTATGGAAGGTAGTCTGTTGTCGAGATTTTTGTAACTCCAATGGATGGTAGCCTTGTCATATGGAAGGTAGTCTGTTGTCGAGATTTTTGTTACTACATTGGATGGTAGCCTTGTGATTATGCAAGGTAGTCTGTTGTCGTGATTTTTGTTACTATAATGGATTGTAGCCTTATCTTTATGGAAGGTAGTTTGTTGTGGATATCATTGTTATTCCAATAGATGGTAGCCTTGTCACTATGGAAGGTAGTCTGTTGTCGAGATTTTTGTTACTCCAATGGATGGTAGCCTTGTCACAATGGAAGGTAGTCTATTGTCGAGATTTTTGTTACTACATTGGATGGTAGCCATGTCATTATGGAAGGTAGTCTCCTATCGATATCTTTCTTACTCCAAAGGATGGTAGCCTAGTCATTATAGATGGTAGTCTGTATTCGAGATTTTTGTTAGTCAAATGGATTGTATCCTTGTGATTATGGAAGGTAGTATGTTGTCGATATCTTTGTTACTCCAATGGATGGTAGCCTTGTCATTATGGAAGGTAGTCTGTTGTAGAGATTTTTGTTACTCCAATGGATGGTAGCCTTGTCACCATGGAAGGTAGTCTGTTGTCGAGATTTTTGTTACTACATTGGATGGTAGCCTTGTCATTATGGAAGGTAGTTTATTGTCGTGATTTTTGTTACTACAATGGATTGTAGCCTTGTCTTTATGGAAGGTAATCTGTTGTCGATATCTTTGTTACTCCAATGGATGGTAGCCTAGTCATTATGGAAGGTAGTCTGTTGTCGAGATTTTTTTTACTCTAAGGGATGGTAGCCTTGTCATTATGGAAGGTAGTCTATTGTCAAGATTTTTTTTACTACAATGGATTGTAGCTTTGTCGTTATGGCAGGTAGTCTGCTATCGATATCTTTGTTACTCCAAAGGATGGTAGCCTAGTCATTATAGAAGGTAGTCTGTTTTCGAGATTTTTGTTACTCCAATGGATGGTAGCCTGGTCATTATGCAAGGTAGTGTGTTGTCGATATTTTTGTTATTCCAATAGATGGTAGCCTTGTCATTATGGAAGGAAGTATGTTGTAGAGATTTTTGTTACTCCAATGGATGGTAGCCTTGTCATTATGCAAGGTAGTGTGTTGTTGATATTTTTGTTATTCCAATAGATGGTAGCCTTGTCACTATGGAAGGTAGTCTGTTGTCGAGATTTTTGTTACTCCAATGGATGGTAGCCTTGTCACAATGGAAGGTAGTCTATTGTCGAGATTTTTGTTACTACATTGGATGGTAGCCATGTCGTTATGGAAGGTAGTCTCCTATCGATATCTTTCTTACTCCAAAGGATGGTAGCCTAGTCATTATAGATGGTAGTCTGTATTCGAGATTTTTGTTAGTCAAATGGATTGTATCCTTGTGATTATGGAAGGTAGTATGTTGTCGATATCTTTGTTACTCCAATGGATGGTAGCCTTGTCATTATGGAAGGTAGTCTGTTGTAGAGATTTTTGTTACTCCAATGGATGGTAGCCTTGTCACTATGGAAGGTAGTTTGTTGTCGTGATTTTTGTTACTACAATGGATTGTAGCCTTGTCTTTATGGAAGGTAATCTGTTGTCGATATCTTTGTTACTCCAATGGATGGAAGCCTAGTCATTATGGAAGGTAGTCTGTTGTCTAGATTTTTGTTACTCTAAGGGATGGTAGCCTTGTCATTATGGAAGGTAGTCTATTGTCGAGATTTTTTTTACTACAATGGATTGTAGCTTTGTCGTTATGGCAGGTAGTCTGCTATCGATATCTTTGTTACTCCAAAGGATGGTAGCCAAGTCATTATAGAAGGTAGTCTGTTTTCGAGATTTTTGTTACTCCAATGGATGGTAGCCAGGTCATTATGCAAGGTAGTGTGTTGTCGATATTTTTGTTATTCCAATAGATGGTAGCCTTGTCATTATGAAAGGAAGTATGTTGTAGAGATTTTTGTTACTCCAATGGATGGTAGCCTTGTCATTATGCAAGGTAGTGTGTTGTTGATATTTTTGTTATTCCAATAGATGGTAGCCTTGTCACTATGGAAGGTAGTCTGTTGTCGAGATTTTTGTTACTCCAATGGATGGTAGCCTTGTCACAATGGAAGGTAGTCTGTTGTCGAGATTTTTGTTACTACATTGGATGGTAGCCTGGTCATTATGGAAGGTAGTCTGTTGTCGTTATTTTTGTTACTACAATGGATTGTAGCCTTGTCTTTATGGAACGTAGTCTGTTGTCGATATCTTTGTTACTCCAATGGATGGTAGCCTAGTCATTATGGAAGGTAGTCTGTTGTCGAGATTTTTGTTACTCTAAGGGATGGTAGCCTTGTCATTATGGAAGATAGTCTATTGTCGAGATTTTTGTTACTATAATGGATGGTAGCCTTGTCATTATAGAAGGTAGTATTTTGTCGAGATTTTTTCACAACAATGGATGGTAGCCATCTCATTATGGAAGGTAGTCTGTTGTCGAGATTCTTATTACTACAATGGATGGTAGCCTTGCCATTATGGAAGGTAGTCTATTGTCGAGATTTTTGTCACTATAATGGATGGTAGCCTTGTCATTATGGAAGGTAGTCTAATGTCGAGATTTTTGTTACTACAATGGATTTTAGCCTTGTCGTTATGGCAGGTAGTCTGCTATCGATATCTTTGTTACTCCAAAGGATGGTAGCCTAGTCATTATAGAAGGTAGTCTATTTTCGAGATTTTTGTTACTCCAATGGATGGTATCCTTGTGATTATGGAAGGTAGTATGTTGTCGATATCTTTGTTACTCCAATGTATGGTAGCCTTGTCATTATGGAAGGTAGTCTGTTGTAGAGATTTTTGATACTCCAATGGATGGTAGCCTTATCATTATTCCAGGTAGTGTGTTGTCGATATTTTTGTTATTCCAATAGATGGTAGCCTTGTCATTATGTAAGGTAGTCTGTTGTCGAGATTTTTGTTACTCCAATGGATGGTAGCCTTGTCACTATGGAAGGTAGTCTGTTGTCGAGATTTTTGTTACTCCAATGGATGGTAGCCTTGTCACTATGGAAGGTAGTCTGTTGTCGAGATTTTTGTTACTTCATTGGATGGTAGCCTTGTCATTATGGAAGGTAGTCTGTTGTCGTGATTTTTGTTACTACAATGGATTGTTGCCTTGTCTTTATGGAAGGTAATTTGTTGTCAATATCTTTGTTACTCCAATGGATGGTAGCCCAGTCATTATGGAAGGTAGTGTGTTGTCAATATCTTTGTTAATCCAATGGATGGTAGCCTAGTCATTATGGAAGGTAGTCTGTTGTCAAGATTTTTGTTACTCTAAGGGATTGTAGCCTTGTCATTATGAAAGGTAGTCTATTGTCGAGATTTTTGTTACTATAATAGATTGTAGCCTTGTCATTATGGAAGGTAGTCTGTTGTGGATATTTTTGTTACTCCAATGGATTGTAACCTTGTCATTATAGAAGGTAGTATTTTGTCGAGATTTTTGTCACTACAATGGATGGTAGCCATGTCATTATGGAAGGTAGTCTGTTGTCGAGATTTTTGTTACTACAATAGATTGTAGCCTTTTCGTTTTGGAAGATAGTCTGTTGTCGAGAATTTTGTTACTATAATAGATTGTAGCCTTGTTATTATGGAAGGTAGTATGTTGTCGAGATTCTTGTTACTACAATGGATGGTAGCCTTGTCAATATGGAAGGTAGTCTATTGTCGAGATTTTTGTCACTACAATATATGGTAGCCTTGTCATTATGGAAGGTAGTCTATTATCGACATTTTTGTTACTACAATGGATTGTAGCCTTGTCGTTATGGCCGGTAGTCTGCTATCGGTATCTTTGTTACTCCAAAGGATGGTAGCCTAGTCATTATAGAAGGTAGTCTGTTTTCGAGATTTTTGTTACTCCAATGGATTGTATCCTTGTGATTATGGAAGGTAGTCTGTTGTAGAGATTTTTGTTACTCCAATGGATGGTAGCCTTGTCATTATGCAAGGTAGTGTGTTGTCGATATTTTTGTTACTCCAATGGATGGTAGCCTTGTCATTATGGAAGGTAGTCTGTTGTAGAGATTTTTGTTACTCCAATGGATGGTAGCCTTGTCATTATGCAAGTTAGTGTGTTGTCGATATTTTTGTTATTCCAATAGATGATAGCTTTGTAGTTATGGAAGGTAGTCTGTTGTCGAGATTTTTGTAACTCCAATGGATGGTAGCCTTGTCATATGGAAGGTAGTCTGTTGTCGAGATTTTTGTTACTACATTGGATGGTAGCCTTGTGATTATGCAAGGTAGTCTGTTGTCGTGATTTTTGTTACTATAATGGATTGTAGCCTTATCTTTATGGAAGGTAGTTTGTTGTGGATATCATTGTTATTCCAATAGATGGTAGCCTTGTCACTATGGAAGGTAGTCTGTTGTCGAGATTTTTGTTACTCCAATGGATGGTAGCCTTGTCACAATGGAAGGTAGTCTATTGTCGAGATTTTTGTTACTACATTGGATGGTAGCCATGTCATTATGGAAGGTAGTCTCCTATCGATATCTTTCTTACTCCAAAGGATGGTAGCCTAGTCATTATAGATGGTAGTCTGTATTCGAGATTTTTGTTAGTCAAATGGATTGTATCCTTGTGATTATGGAAGGTAGTATGTTGTCGATATCTTTGTTACTCCAATGGATGGTAGCCTTGTCATTATGGAAGGTAGTCTGTTGTAGAGATTTTTGTTACTCCAATGGATGGTAGCCTTGTCACCATGGAAGGTAGTCTGTTGTCGAGATTTTTGTTACTACATTGGATGGTAGCCTTGTCATTATGGAAGGTAGTTTATTGTCGTGATTTTTGTTACTACAATGGATTGTAGCCTTGTCTTTATGGAAGGTAATCTGTTGTCGATATCTTTGTTACTCCAATGGATGGTAGCCTAGTCATTATGGAAGGTAGTCTGTTGTCGAGATTTTTTTTACTCTAAGGGATGGTAGCCTTGTCATTATGGAAGGTAGTCTATTGTCAAGATTTTTTTTACTACAATGGATTGTAGCTTTGTCGTTATGGCAGGTAGTCTGCTATCGATATCTTTGTTACTCCAAAGGATGGTAGCCTAGTCATTATAGAAGGTAGTCTGTTTTCGAGATTTTTGTTACTCCAATGGATGGTAGCCTGGTCATTATGCAAGGTAGTGTGTTGTCGATATTTTTGTTATTCCAATAGATGGTAGCCTTGTCATTATGGAAGGAAGTATGTTGTAGAGATTTTTGTTACTCCAATGGATGGTAGCCTTGTCATTATGCAAGGTAGTGTGTTGTTGATATTTTTGTTATTCCAATAGATGGTAGCCTTGTCACTATGGAAGGTAGTCTGTTGTCGAGATTTTTGTTACTCCAATGGATGGTAGCCTTGTCACAATGGAAGGTAGTCTATTGTCGAGATTTTTGTTACTACATTGGATGGTAGCCATGTCGTTATGGAAGGTAGTCTCCTATCGATATCTTTCTTACTCCAAAGGATGGTAGCCTAGTCATTATAGATGGTAGTCTGTATTCGAGATTTTTGTTAGTCAAATGGATTGTATCCTTGTGATTATGGAAGGTAGTATGTTGTCGATATCTTTGTTACTCCAATGGATGGTAGCCTTGTCATTATGGAAGGTAGTCTGTTGTAGAGATTTTTGTTACTCCAATGGATGGTAGCCTTGTCACTATGGAAGGTAGTTTGTTGTCGTGATTTTTGTTACTACAATGGATTGTAGCCTTGTCTTTATGGAAGGTAATCTGTTGTCGATATCTTTGTTACTCCAATGGATGGAAGCCTAGTCATTATGGAAGGTAGTCTGTTGTCTAGATTTTTGTTACTCTAAGGGATGGTAGCCTTGTCATTATGGAAGGTAGTCTATTGTCGAGATTTTTTTTACTACAATGGATTGTAGCTTTGTCGTTATGGCAGGTAGTCTGCTATCGATATCTTTGTTACTCCAAAGGATGGTAGCCAAGTCATTATAGAAGGTAGTCTGTTTTCGAGATTTTTGTTACTCCAATGGATGGTAGCCAGGTCATTATGCAAGGTAGTGTGTTGTCGATATTTTTGTTATTCCAATAGATGGTAGCCTTGTCATTATGAAAGGAAGTATGTTGTAGAGATTTTTGTTACTCCAATGGATGGTAGCCTTGTCATTATGCAAGGTAGTGTGTTGTTGATATTTTTGTTATTCCAATAGATGGTAGCCTTGTCACTATGGAAGGTAGTCTGTTGTCGAGATTTTTGTTACTCCAATGGATGGTAGCCTTGTCACAATGGAAGGTAGTCTGTTGTCGAGATTTTTGTTACTACATTGGATGGTAGCCTGGTCATTATGGAAGGTAGTCTGTTGTCGTTATTTTTGTTACTACAATGGATTGTAGCCTTGTCTTTATGGAACGTAGTCTGTTGTCGATATCTTTGTTACTCCAATGGATGGTAGCCTAGTCATTATGGAAGGTAGTCTGTTGTCGAGATTTTTGTTACTCTAAGGGATGGTAGCCTTGTCATTATGGAAGATAGTCTATTGTCGAGATTTTTGTTACTATAATGGATGGTAGCCTTGTCATTATAGAAGGTAGTATTTTGTCGAGATTTTTTCACTACAATGGATGGTAGCCATCTCATTATGGAAGGTAGTCTGTTGTCGAGATTCTTATTTCTACAATGGATGGTAGCCTTGCCATTATGGAAGGTAGTCTATTGTCGAGATTTTTGTCACTATAATGGATGGTAGCCTTGTCATTATGGAAGGTAGTCTAATGTCGAGATTTTTGTTACTACAATGGATTTTAGCCTTGTCGTTATGGCAGGTAGTCTGCTATCGATATCTTTGTTACTCCAAAGGATGGTAGCCTAGTCATTATAGAAGGTAGTCTATTTTCGAGATTTTTGTTACTCCAATGGATGGTATCCTTGTGATTATGGAAGGTAGTATGTTGTCGATATCTTTGTTACTCCAATGTATGGTAGCCTTGTCATTATGGAAGGTAGTCTGTTGTAGAGATTTTTGATACTCCAATGGATGGTAGCCTTATCATTATTCCAGGTAGTGTGTTGTCGATATTTTTGTTATTCCAATAGATGGTAGCCTTGTCATTATGTAAGGTAGTCTGTTGTCAAGATTTTTGTTACTCTAAGGGATTGTAGCCTTGTCATTATGAAAGGTAGTCTGTTGTCGAGATTTTTGTTACTTCATTGGATGGTAGCCTTGTCATTATGGAAGGTAGTCTGTTGTCGTGATTTTTGTTACTACAATGGATTGTTGCCTTGTCTTTATGGAAGGTAATTTGTTGTCAATATCTTTGTTACTCCAATGGATGGTAGCCCAGTCATTATGGAAGGTAGTGTGTTGTCAATATCTTTGTTAATCCAATGGATGGTAGCCTAGTCATTATGGAAGGTAGTCTGTTGTCAAGATTTTTGTTACTCTAAGGGATTGTAGCCTTGTCATTATGAAAGGTAGTCTATTGTCGAGATTTTTGTTACTATAATAGATTGTAGCCTTGTCATTATGGAAGGTAGTCTGTTGTGGATATTTTTGTTACTCCAATGGATTGTAACCTTGTCATTATAGAAGGTAGTATTTTGTCGAGATTTTTGTCACTACAATGGATGGTAGCCATGTCATTATGGAAGGTAGTCTGTTGTCGAGATTTTTGTTACTACAATAGATTGTAGCCTTTTCGTTTTGGAAGATAGTCTGTTGTCGAGAATTTTGTTACTATAATAGATTGTAGCCTTGTTATTATGGAAGGTAGTATGTTGTCGAGATTCTTGTTACTACAATGGATGGTAGCCTTGTCAATATGGAAGGTAGTCTATTGTCGAGATTTTTGTCACTACAATATATGGTAGCCTTGTCATTATGGAAGGTAGTCTATTATCGACATTTTTGTTACTACAATGGATTGTAGCCTTGTCGTTATGGCCGGTAGTCTGCTATCGGTATCTTTGTTACTCCAAAGGATGGTAGCCTAGTCATTATAGAAGGTAGTCTGTTTTCGAGATTTTTGTTACTCCAATGGATTGTATCCTTGTGATTATGGAAGGTAGTCTGTTGTAGAGATTTTTGTTACTCCAATGGATGGTAGCCTTGTCATTATGCAAGGTAGTGTGTTGTCGATATTTTTGTTACTCCAATGGATGGTAGCCTTGTCATTATGGAAGGTAGTCTGTTGTAGAGATTTTTGTTACTCCAATGGATGGTAGCCTTGTCATTATGCAAGTTAGTGTGTTGTCGATATTTTTGTTATTCCAATAGATGATAGCTTTGTAGTTATGGAAGGTAGTCTGTTGTCGAGATTTTTGTAACTCCAATGGATGGTAGCCTTGTCATATGGAAGGTAGTCTGTTGTCGAGATTTTTGTTACTACATTGGATGGTAGCCTTGTGATTATGCAAGGTAGTCTGTTGTCGTGATTTTTGTTACTATAATGGATTGTAGCCTTATCTTTATGGAAGGTAGTTTGTTGTGGATATCTTTGTTACTCCAATGGATGGTAGCCTAGTCATTATGGAAGGTAGTCTGTTGTCAAGATTTTTGTTACTCTAAGGGATGGTAGCCTTGTCATTATGGAAGGTAGTCTATTGTCGAGATTTTTGTTACTACAATGGATTGTAGCCTTGTCGTTATGGCAGGTAGTCTGCTATCGATATCTTTGTTACTCCAAAGGATGGTAGCCTAGTCATTATAGATGGTAGTTTGTATTTAAGATTTTTGTTATTCCAATGGATGGTATCCTTGTGATTATGGAATGTTGTATGTTGTCGATATCTTTGTTACTCCAATGGATGGTAGCCTTGTCATTATGGAAGGTAGTCTGTTGTCGAGATTTTTGTTACTCCAATGGATGGTAGCCTTGTCACCATGGAAGGTAGTCTGTTGTCGAGATTTTTGTTACTACATTGGATGGTAGCCTTGTCATTATGGAAGGTAGTCTGTTGTTATTATTTTTGTTACTACAATGGATTGTAGCCTTGTCTTTATGGAAGGTAGTCTATAGTAGATATCTTTGTTACTCTAATGGATGGTAGCCTAGTCATTATGGAAGGTAGTCTGTTGTCGAGATTTTTGTTATTCTAAGGGATGGTAGCCTTGTCATTATGGAATTTAGTTTATTGTCGAGATTTTTTTTATTCCAATGGATGGTAGCCCTGTCATTATGGAAGGTAGTCTGTTGTCGAGATTTTTGTTACTCCAATGGATGGTATCCTTGTGATTATGGAAGGATGTTATCGATATCTTTGTTACTCCAATGGATGGTGGCCTTGTCATTATGGAAGGTAGTCTGTTGTCGAGATTTTTGTTACTCCAATTGATGGTAGCCTTGTCACTATGGAAGGTAGTTTGTTGTCGAGATTTTTGTTACTACATTGGATGGTAGCCTTGTCATTTTAGAAGGTAGTCTGTTGTCGTGATTTTTGTTACTACAATGGATTGTAGCCTTGTCTTTATGGAAGGTAGTCTGTTGTCGATATCTTTGTTACTCCAATGGATGGTAGCCTAGTCATTATGGAAGGTAGTCTGTTGTCGAGATTTTTGTTACTCCAATGGATGGTATCCTTGTGATTATGGAAGGTAGTATGTTGTCGATATCTTTGTTACTCCAATGGATCGTAGCCTTGTCATTATGGAAGGTAGTCTGTTGTCGAGATTTTTGTTACTCCAATGGATGGTAGCCTTGTCACCATGGAAGGTAGTCTGCTGTCGAGATTTTTGTTACTACATTGGATGGTAGCCTTGTCATTATGGAAGGTAGTCTGTTGTCGTGATTTTTGTTACTACAATGGATTGTAGCCTTGTCTTTATGGAAGGTAGTCTATTATCGATATCTTTGTTACTCCAATGGATGGTAGCCTAATCATTATGGAAGGTAGTCTGTTGTCGAGATTTTTGTTACTCTAAGGGATGGTAGCCTTGTCATTATGGAAGGTAGTCTATTGTCGAGATTTTTGTTACTACAATTGATGGTAGCCTTGTCATTATAGAAGGTAGTATTTTGTCGAGATTTTTGTCACTATAATGGATGGTAGCCATGTCATTATGGAAGGTAGTTTGTTGTCGAGATTTTTGTTACAATAATAGATTGTAGCCTTTTCGTTATGGAAGATAGTCTGTTGTCGAGATTTTTGTTACTATATTAGATTGTAGCCTTGTCATTATGGAAGGTAGTATGTTGTCGAGATTCTTGTTACTACAATGGATGGTAGCCTTTTCATTATGGAAGGTAGTCTAATGTCGGGATTTTTGTTACTACAATGGATTTTAGCCTTGTCATTATGGCAGGTAGTCTGCCATCGATATCTTTGTTACTCCAAAGGATGGTAGCCTAGTCATTTTAGAAGGTAGTCTGTTTTCGAGATTTTTGTTACTCCAAAGGATGGTATCCTTCTGATTATGGAAGGTAGTATGTTGTTGATATCTTTGTTACTCCAATGGATGGTAGCCTTGTCATTATGGAAGGTAGTCTGTTGTAGAGATTTTTGTTACTCCAATG
Source organism: Vicia faba (assembly GCA_948472305.1). NCBI lineage: Eukaryota > Viridiplantae > Streptophyta > Magnoliopsida > Fabales > Fabaceae > Vicia > Vicia faba. The sequence goes on from OX451741.1 coordinate 459,558,674, forward strand.
GATGATAGCCTTGTAATTATGGGAGGTAGTTTGTTGTCGATATTTTTGTTACTCTAATGGATGGTAGCCTTGTCATTATGGAAGGTGGTGTGTTGTCGATATTTTTGTTATTTCAATGGATGGTAGACTTCTCATTATGGAAGTTAGTTTGTTATCAAGATTTTTGTTACTCCAACAGATGGTAGCCTTGTCATTATAGAAGGTAGTCTGTTGTCGAGATTTTTGTTACTACATTAGATGGTAGCCTTGTCATTATGGAAGGTAGTCTGTTGTCGAGATTTTTGTTACTACAATGGATTGTAGCCTTATCGTTATGGAAGCTAGTCTGTTGTCGATATCTTTTTTACTCTAATGGATGGTATCCTAGTCATTATGAAGGTAGTCTGTTGTCGAGATTTTTGTTTCTCTAAGGGATGGTAGCCTTGTCATTATGGAAGTTAGTTTATTGACGAGATTTTTGTTATTCCAATGCATGGAAGCCTTGTCACTTTGGAAGGTAGTCTGTTGTCGAGATTTTTATTACAACAATGGATTATATCCTTGTCATTATGGAAGGTAGTATGTTGTTGATATCTTTCTTACTCCAATGGATGGTAGCCTTGTCATTATGGAAGGTAGTCTGTTGTCGAGATTTTTGTTACTCCATTGGATGGTAGGCTTGTCATTATTGAAGGTAGTGTGTTGTCGATATTTTTGTTATTCCAATAGATGGTAGCCTTGTCATTGTGGAAGGTAGTCTATTGTCGTCATTTTTGTTACTCCAATGGATGGTATCCTTGTCATTATGGAAGGTAGTATGTTGTCGACATCTTTTTTACTCAAATGGATGGTAGCCTTGTCATTATGGAAGGTAATTTGTTGTCTAGATTTTTGTTATTCCAATGGATGGTAGCCTTGTCATTATGGAAGGTAGTCTGTTGTCGTCATTTTTGTTACTCCAATGGATGGTATCCTTGTCATTATGGAAGTTAGCATGTTGTCGATATCTTTGTTACTCCAATGGATGACAGCCTTGTCAATATTTTTGTTACTCCAATGGATGGTAGCCTTGTCATTATCGAAGGTAGTCTGTTGTCGATATTTTTGATACTACAATGGATTGTAGCCTTGTCGTTATGGAAGGTAGTCTGTTGTCGAGATTTTTGTTACTCTAAGGGATGGTAGCCTTGTCATTATGGAAGGTAGTTTGTTGTCGAGATTTTTGTTACTATAATGGATTGTATCCTTGTCGTTATTGAAGGTAGTATGTTGTCAATATCTTTCTGACTCCAATGGATTGTAGCCTAGTCATTATGGAAGGTAATCTGTTGTCGAGATTTTTGTTACTCCATTGGATGGTAGCCTTGTCATTATGGAGGGTAGTGTGTTGTTGATATTTTTGTTATTACAATGTATTGTAGCTTTGTCATTATGGAAGGTAGTTTGTTGTCGTTATTTTTGTTATTCCAATGAATGGTATCCTTGTCATTATGGAAGATAGTATGTTGTTGATATCTTTGTTACTCCAATGGATGGTAGCCTTGTCATTATGGAAGGTAGTATGTTGTCGAGATTTTTGTTACTCTAAGGGATGGTAACCTTGTCATTATGGAAAGTAGTTTGTTGTCGAGATTTTTGTTATTCCAATGGATGGTAGCCTTGTCATTATGAAAGGTAGTCTATTGTCGAGATTTTTGTAAATACAATGGATGGTAGCCTTGTCATTATGGAAGGTAGTCTGTTGTCTAGATTTTTGTTACTACAATGGATTGTAGCCTTGTCATTATGGAAGGTAGTCTGTTGTCGAGATTTTTGTTACTATAATTGATTGTAGCCTTGTCATTATGGAAGGTAGTATGTTGTCTAGATTCTTGTTACTGCAATGGATGGTAGACTTGTCATTATGGAAGGTAGTCTATTGTCGATATTTTTGTCACTAAAATGGATGGTAGCCTTTTCATTATAGAAGGTAGTCTATTGTCGAGATTTTTGTTACTACAATGGATTGTAGCCTTGTCGTTATTGAAGGTAGTCTGTTATCGATATCTTTGTTACTCCAAAGGATGGTAGCCTAGTCATTATAGAAGGTAGTCTGTTGTGGATATCTTTGTTACTCCAATGGATGGTAGCCTAGTCATTATGGAAGGTAGTATGTTGTCGAGATTTTTGTTTCCCTAAGGGATGGTAGCCTTGTCATTATGGAAGTTAGTTTATTGTCAAGATTTTTGTTATTCCAATGCATGGAAGCCTTGTCATTATGGAAGGTAGTCTGTTGTCGAGATTTTTGTTACTACAATGGATTGTATCGTTGTCGTTATGGAAGGTAGTTTGTTGTCGATATCTTTGTTACTCCAATGGATGGTAGCCTAGTCATTATGGAAGGTAGTCTATTGTCGATATTTTTGTTTCTCTAAGGGATGGTAACCTTGTCATTATGGAAGTTAGTTTATTGTCGAGATTTTTGTTATTTCAATGCATGGAAACCTTGTCATTATGGAAGGTAGTTTGTTATCGAGATTTTTATTACTACAATGGATTGTATCCTTGTCGTTATGGAAGGTAGTATGTTGTTGATATCTTTCTTTTTCCAATGGATGGTAGCCTAGTCATTATGGAAGGTAGTCTGTTGTCGAGAGTTTTGTTACTCCATTGGATGGTAGCCTTGTCATTATGGAAGGTAGTGTGTTGTCGATATTTTTTTTATTCCAATTGATGGTAGCCTTGTCATTATGGAAGGTAGTCTATTTTCGTTATTTTTGTTACTCTAATGGATGGTATCCTTGTCATTATGGAAGGTAGTATGTTGTCGATATCATTGTTACTCCAATGGATGGTAGCCTTGTCATTATGGATGGTAGTTTGTTGTCTAGATTTTTGTAATTCCAATGGATGGTAGCCTTGTCATTATGGAAGGTAGTATGTTGTCTAGATTCTTGTTACTGCAATGGATGGTAGCCTTGTCATTATGGAAGGTAGTCTATTTTCGATATTTTTGTCACTACAATGGATGGTAGCCTTTTCATTATAGAAGGTAGTCTATTGTCGATATTTTTGTTACTACAATGGATTTTAGCCTTGTCGTTATGGAAGGTAGTCTGTTATCGATATCATTGTTATTCCAAAGGATGGTAGCTTAGTCATTATAGAAGGTAGTCTGTCGTCGATATTTTTGTTACTCCAATGGATGGTATCCTTGTCATTATTTAAGGTAGTATGTTTTCGATATCTTTGTTACTTTAATGGATGGTAGCCTTGTGATTTTGGAAGGTAGTCTGTTGTCGAGATTTTTGTTACTCTAAGGGATGGTAGCCTTGTCATTATGGAAGGTAGTGTGTTGTCAATATTTTTGTTATTCCAATGGATGGTAGCATTATCATTATGGAAGTTAGTCTGTTGTCGATATTTTTGTTACTCAAAAGGATGGTAGCCTTGTCATAATGGAAGGTTGTCTATTGTCGAGATTTTTGTTACTACAATGGATGGTAGCCTTGTCATTATGGAAGGTTGTCTGTTGTTGATATTTTTGTTACTACAATGGATTGTAGCCTTGTATTTATGGAAGGTAGTATGATGTCGATATCTTTGTTACTCCAATGGATGGTAGCCTTGTCATTATGGGAGGTAGTTTGTTGTCGATATTTTTGTTACTCCAATGGATGGTAGCCTTGTCATTATGGAAGGTAGTGTGTTGTCGATATTTTTGTTATTCCAATGGATGGTAGCCTTGTCATTATGTAAGTTAGTCTGTTGTCCAGATTTTTGTTAATCCGATTGATGGTAGCCTTGTCATTATGGAAGGTAGTCTGTTTACGAGATTTTTGATACTACATTGGATGGTAGCCTTGTCATTATGGAAGGTAGTCTGTTGTCGAAATTTTTGATACTACAATGGATTGTAGCCTTGTCCTTATGGAAGGTAGTTTGTTGTCGATAACTTTGTTACTCCAATGGATGGTAGCCTAGTCATTATGGAAGGTAGTATGTTGTCGAGATTTTTGTTTCCCTAAGGGATGGTAGCCTTGTCATTATGGAAGTTAGTTTACTGTCAAGATTTTTGTTATTCCAATGCATGGAAGCCTTGTCATTATGGAAGGTAGTCTGTTGTCGAGATTTTTGTTACTACAATGGATTGTATCGTTGTCGTTATGGAAGGTAGTTTGTTGTCGATATCTTTGTTACTCCAATGGATGGTAGCCTAGTCATTATGGAAGGTAGTCTATTGTCGATATTTTTGTTTCTCTAAGGGATGGTAACCTTGTCATTATGGAAGTTAGTTTATTGTCGAGATTTTTGTTATTCCAATGCTAGGAAACCTTGTCATTATGGAAGGTAGTCTGTTATCGAGATTTTTATTACTACAATGGATTGTATCCTTGTCGTTATGGAAGGTAGTATGTTGTTGATATCTTTCTTTTTCCAATGGATCGTAGCCTAGTCATTATGGAAGGTAGTCTGTTGTCGAGATTTTTGTTACTCCATTGGATGGTAGCCTTGTCATTATGGAAGGTAGTGTGTTGTCGATATCATTGTTACTCCAATGGATGGTAGCCTTGTCATTATGGATGGTAGTTTGTTGTCTAGATTTTTGTAATTCCAATGGATGGTAGCCTTGTCATTATGGAAGGTAGTATGTTGTCTAGATTCTTGTTACTGCAATGGATGGTAGCCTTGTCATTATGGAAGGTAGTCTATTTTCGATATTTTTGTCACTACAATGGATGGTAGCCTTTTCATTATAGAAGGTAGTCTATTGTCGATATTTTTGTTACTACAATGGATTTTAGCCTTGTCGTTATGGAAGGTAGTCTGTTATCGATATCATTGTTATTCCAAAGGATGGTAGCTTAGTCATTATAGAAGGTAGTCTGTCGTCGATATTTTTGTTACTCCAATGGATGGTATCCTTGTCATTATTTAAGGTAGTATGTTTTCGATATCTTTGTTACTTCAATGGATGGTAGCCTTGTGATTTTGGAAGGTAGTCTGTCGTCGAGATTTTTGTTACTCTAAGGGATGGTAGCCTTGTCATTATGGAAGGTAGTGTGTTGTCAATATTTTTGTTATTCCAATGGATGGTAGCATTATCATTATGGAAGTTAGTCTGTTGTCGATATTTTTGTTACTCAAATGGATGGTAGCCTTGTCATAATGGAAGGTTGTCTATTGTCGAGATTTTTGTTACTACAATGGATGGTAGCCTTGTCATTATGGAAGGTTGTCTGTTGTTGATATTTTTGTTACTACAATAGGTTGTAGCCTTGTATTTATGGAAGGTAGTATGATGTCGATATCTTTGTTATTCCAATGGATGGTAGCCTTGTCATTATGGGAGGTAGTTTGTTGTCGATATTTTTGTTACTCCAATGGATGGTAGCCTTGTCATTATGGAAGGTAGTGTGTTGTCGATATTTTTGTTATTCCAATGGATGGTAGCCTTGTCATTATGTAAGTTAGTCTGTTGTCCAGATTTTTGTTACTCCAATGGATGGTAGCCTTGTCATTATGGAAGGTAGTCTGTTTACGAGATTTTTGATACTACATTGGATGGTAGCCTTGTCATTATGGAAGGTAGTCTGTTGTCGAAATTTTTGATACTACAATGGATTGTAGCCTTGTCGTTATGGAAGGTAGTTTGTTGTCGATATCTTTGTTACTCCAATGGATGGTAGCCTAGTCATTATGGAAGGTAGTCTGTTGTCGAGATTTTTGTTTCCCTAAGGGATGGTAGCCTTGTCATTATGGAAGTTAGTTTATTGTCAAGATTTTTGTTATTCCAATGCATGGAAGCCTTGTCATTATGGAAGGTAGTCTGTTATCGATATTTTTGTTACTATAATGGACTGTATCGTTGTCGTTATGGAAGGTAGTTTGTTGTCGATATCTTTGTTACTCCAATGGATGGTAGCCTAGTCATTATGGAAGGTAGTCTGTTGTTGATATTTTTGTTTCTCTAACGGATGGTAACCTTGTCATTATGGAAGTTAGTTTATTGTCGAGATTTTTGTTATTCCAATGCATGGAAACCTTGTCATTATGGAAGGTAGTCTGTTATCGAGATTTTTGTTACTACAATGGATTGTATCCTTGTCGTTATGGAAGGTACTATGTTGTTGATATCTTTCTTTTTCCAATGGATGGTAGCCTAGTCATTATGGAAGGTAGTCTGTTGTCGAGATTTTTGTTACTCCATTGGATGGTAGCCTTGTCATTATGGAAGGTAGTGTCTTGTCGATATTTTTTTAATTCCAATTGATGGTAGCCTTGTCATTATGGAAGGTAGTTTATTGTCGTCATTTTTGTTACTCTAATGGATGGTATCCTTGTCATTATGGAAGGTAGTATGTTGTCGATATCATTGTTACTCCAATGGATGGTAGCCTTGTCATTATGGATGGTAGTTTCTTGTCTAGATTTTTGTAATTCCAATGGATGGTAGCCTTGTCATTATGGAAGGTAGTCTGTTGTCGTAATTTTTGTTACTCCAATGGATGGTATCCTTGTCATTATGGAAGGTAGTATGTTGTCGAGATTTTTGTTACTGCAATGGATGGTAGCCTTGTCATTATGGAAGGTAGTCTATTGTCGATATTTTTGTTACTACAATGGATTGTAGCCTTGTCGTTATGGAAGGTAGTCTGTTATCGATATCTTTGTTACTCCAAAGGATGGTAGCCTAGTCATTATAGAAGGTAGTCTGCCGTCGATATTTTTGTTACTCCAATGGATGGTATCCTTGTCATTATTTAAGGTAGTATGTTGTCGATATCTTTGTTACTTCAATGGATGGTAGCCTTGTCATTTTGGAAGGTAGTCTGTTGTCGAGATTTTTGTTACTCTAAGGGATGGTAGCCTGGTCATTATGGAAGGTAGTGTGTTGTCAATATTTTTGTTATTCCAATCGATGGTAGCATTATCATTATGGTAGTTAGTCGGTTGTCGATATTTTTGTTACTCAAATGGATGGTAGCCTTGTAATAATGGAAGGTTGTCTATTGTCGAGATTTTTGTTACTACAATGGATGGTAGCCTTGTCATTATGGAAGGTTGTCTGTTGTTGATATTTTTGTTACTACAATGGATTGTAGCCTTGTATTTATGGAAGGTAGTATGATGTCGATATCTTTGTTACTCCAATGGATGGTAGCCTTGTCATTATGGGAGGTAGTGTGTTGTCGATATTTTTGTTATTTCAATGGATGGTAGCCTTGTCATTATGTACGTTAGTCTGTTGTCCAGATTTTTGTCACTCCAATGGATGGTAGCCTTGTCATTATGGAAGGTAGTCTGTTTACGAGATTTTTGATACTACATTGGATGGTAGCCTTATCATTATGGAAGGTAGTCTGTTGTCGAAATTTTTGATACTACAATGGATTGTAGCCTTGTCGTTATGGAAGGTAGTTTGTTGTCGATATCTTTGTTACTCCAATGGATGGTAGCCTAGTCTTTATGGAAGGTATTCTGTTGTCGAGATTTTTGTTTCCCTAAGGGATGGTAGCCTTGTCATTATGGAAGTTAGTTTACTGTCAAGATTTTTGTTATTCCAATGCATGGAAGCCTTGTCATTATGGAAGGTAGTCTGTTGTCGAGATTTTTGTTACTACAATGGATTGTATCGTTGTCGTTATGGAAGGTAGTTTGTTGTCGATATCTTTGTTACTCCAATGGATGGTAGCCTAGTCATTATGGAAGGTAGTCTGTTGTCGATATTTTTGTTTCTCTAAGGGATGGTAACCTTGTCATTATGGAAGTTAGTTTATTGTCGAGATTTTTGTTATTCCAATGCTAGGAAACCTTGTCATTATGGAAGGTAGTCTGTTATCGAGATTTTTATTACTACAATGGATTGTATCCTTGTCGTTATGGAAGGTAGTATGTTGTTGATATCTTTCTTTTTCCAATGGATCGTAGCCTAGTCATTATGGAAGGTAGTCTGTTGTCGAGATTTTTGTTACTCCATTGGATGGTAGCCTTGTCATTATGGAAGGTAGTGTGTTGTCGATATCATTGTTACTCCAATGGATGGTAGCCTTGTCATTATGGATGGTAGTTTGTTGTCTAGATTTTTGTAATTCCAATGGATGGTAGCCTTGTCATTATGGAAGGTAGTATGTTGTCTAGATTCTTGTTACTGCAATGGATGGTAGCCTTGTCATTATGGAAGGTAGTCTATTTTCGATATTTTTGTCACTACAATGGATGGTAGCCTTTTCATTATAGAAGGTAGTCTATTGTCGATATTTTTGTTACTACAATGGATTTTAGCCTTGTCGTTATGGAAGGTAGTCTGTTATCGATATCATTGTTATTCCAAAGGATGGTAGCTTAGTCATTATAGAAGGTAGTCTGTCGTCGATATTTTTGTTACTCCAATGGATGGTATCCTTGTCATTATTTAAGGTAGTATGTTTTCGATATCTTTGTTACTTCAATGGATGGTAGCCTTGTGATTTTGGAAGGTAGTCTGTCGTCGAGATTTTTGTTACTCTAAGGGATGGTAGCCTTGTCATTATGGAAGGTAGTGTGTTGTCAATATTTTTGTTATTCCAATGGATGGTAGCATTATCATTATGGAAGTTAGTCTGTTGTCGATATTTTTGTTACTCAAATGGATGGTAGCCTTGTCATAATGGAAGGTTGTCTATTGTCGAGATTTTTGTTACTACAATGGATGGTAGCCTTGTCATTATGGAAGGTTGTCTGTTGTTGATATTTTTGTTACTACAATAGGTTGTAGCCTTGTATTTATGGAAGGTAGTATGATGTCGATATCTTTGTTATTCCAATGGATGGTAGCCTTGTCATTATGGGAGGTAGTTTGTTGTCGATATTTTTGTTACTCCAATGGATGGTAGCCTTGTCATTATGGAAGGTAGTGTGTTGTCGATATTTTTGTTATTCCAATGGATGGTAGCCTTGTCATTATGTAAGTTAGTCTGTTGTCCAGATTTTTGTTACTCCAATGGATGGTAGCCTTGTCATTATGGAAGGTAGTCTGTTTACGAGATTTTTGATACTACATTGGATGGTAGCCTTGTCATTATGGAAGGTAGTCTGTTGTCGAAATTTTTGATACTACAATGGATTGTAGCCTTGTCGTTATGGAAGGTAGTTTGTTGTCGATATCTTTGTTACTCCAATGGATGGTAGCCTAGTCATTATGGAAGGTAGTCTGTTGTCGAGATTTTTGTTTCCCTAAGGGATGGTAGCCTTGTCATTATGGAAGTTAGTTTATTGTCAAGATTTTTGTTATTCCAATGCATGGAAGCCTTGTCATTATGGAAGGTAGTCTGTTATCGATATTTTTGTTACTATAATGGACTGTATCGTTGTCGTTATGGAAGGTAGTTTGTTGTCGATATCTTTGTTACTCCAATGGATGGTAGCCTAGTCATTATGGAAGGTAGTCTGTTGTTGATATTTTTGTTTCTCTAACGGATGGTAACCTTGTCATTATGGAAGTTAGTTTATTGTCGAGATTTTTGTTATTCCAATGCATGGAAACCTTGTCATTATGGAAGGTAGTCTGTTATCGAGATTTTTGTTACTACAATGGATTGTATCCTTGTCGTTATGGAAGGTACTATGTTGTTGATATCTTTCTTTTTCCAATGGATGGTAGCCTAGTCATTATGGAAGGTAGTCTGTTGTCGAGATTTTTGTTACTCCATTGGATGGTAGCCTTGTCATTATGGAAGGTAGTGTCTTGTCGATATTTTTTTAATTCCAATTGATGGTAGCCTTGTCATTATGGAAGGTAGTCTATTGTCGTCATTTTTGTTACTCTAATGGATGGTATCCTTGTCATTATGGAAGGTAGTATGTTGTCGATATCATTGTTACTCCAATGGATGGTAGCCTTGTCATTATGGATGGTAGTTTCTTGTCTAGATTTTTGTAATTCCAATGGATGGTAGCCTTGTCATTATGGAAGGTAGTCTGTTGTCGTAATTTTTGTTACTCCAATGGATGGTATCCTTGTCATTATGGAAGGTAGTATGTTGTCGAGATTTTTGTTACTGCAATGGATGGTAGCCTTGTCATTATGGAAGGTAGTCTATTGTCGATATTTTTGTTACTACAATGGATTGTAGCCTTGTCGTTATGGAAGGTAGTCTGTTATCGATATCTTTGTTACTCCAAAGGATGGTAGCCTAGTCATTATAGAAGGTAGTCTGCCGTCGATATTTTTGTTACTCCAATGGATGGTATCCTTGTCATTATTTAAGGTAGTATGTTGTCGATATCTTTGTTACTTCAATGGATGGTAGCCTTGTCATTTTGGAAGGCAGTCTGTTGTCGAGATTTTTGTTACTCTAAGGGATGGTAGCCTGGTCATTATGGAAGGTAGTGTGTTGTCAATATTTTTGTTATTCCAATCGATGGTAGCATTATCATTATGGTAGTTAGTCGGTTGTCGATATTTTTGTTACTCAAATGGATGGTAGCCTTGTAATAATGGAAGGTTGTCTATTGTCGAGATTTTTGTTACTACAATGGATGGTAGCCTTGTCATTATGGAAGGTTGTCTGTTGTTGATATTTTTGTTACTACAATGGATTGTAGCCTTGTATTTATGGAAGGTAGTATGATGTCGATATCTTTGTTACTCCAATGGATGGTAGCCTTGTCATTATGGGAGGTAGTGTGTTGTCGATATTTTTGTTATTTCAATGGATGGTAGCCTTGTCATTATGTACGTTAGTCTGTTGTCCAGATTTTTGTCACTCCAATGGATGGTAGCCTTGTCATTATGGAAGGTAGTCTGTTTACGAGATTTTTGATACTACATTGGATGGTAGCCTTATCATTATGGAAGGTAGTCTGTTGTCGAAATTTTTGATACTACAATGGATTGTAGCCTTGTCGTTATGGAAGGTAGTTTGTTGTCGATATCTTTGTTACTCCAATGGATGGTAGCCTAGTCTTTATGGAAGGTATTCTGTTGTCGAGATTTTTGTTTCCATAAGGGATGGTAGCCTTGTCATTATGGAAGTTAGTTTATTGTCAAGATTTTTGTTATTCCAATGCATGGAAGCCTTGTCATTATGGAAGGTAGTCTGTTGTCGAGATTTTTGTTACTACAATGGATTGTATCGTTGTCGTTATGGAAGGTAGTTTGTTGTCGATATCTTTGTTACTCCAATGGATGGTAGCCTAGTCATTATGGAAGGTAGTCTATTTTCGAAATTTTTGTTTCTCTAAGGGATGGTAACCTTGTCATTATGGAAGTTAGTTTATTGTCGAGATTTTTGTTATTCCAATGCATGGAAACCTTGTCATTATGGAAGGTAGTCTGTTATCGAGATTTTTGTTACTACAATGGATTGTATCCTTGTCGTTATGGAAGGTAGTATGTTGTTGATATCTTTCTTTTTCCAATGGATGGTAGCCTAGTCATTATGGAAGGTAGTCTGTTGTCGAGATTTTTGTTACTCCATTGGATGGTAGCCTTGTCATTATGGAAGGTAGTGTGTTGTCGATATTTTTTTTATTCCAATTGATGGTAGCCTTGTCATTATTTGAAGGTAGTCTATTGTCGTCATTTTTGTTACTCCATTGGATGGTATCCTTGTCATTATGGAAGGTAGTATGTTGTCGATATCATTGTTACTCCAATGGATGGTAGCCTTGTCATTATGGAAGGTGGTTTGTTGTCTAGATTTTTGTTATTCCAATGGATGGTAGCCTTGTCATTATGGAAGGTAGTCTGTTGTCGTCATTTTTGTTACTCCAATGGATGGTATCCTTGTCATTATGGAAGGTAGTATGTTGTCGAGATTTTTGTTACTGCAATGGATCGTAGCCTTGTCATTATGGAAGGTAGTCTATTGTCGATATTTTTGTTACTACAATGGATTGTAGCCTTGTCGTTATGGAAGGTAGTCTGTTATCGATATCTTTGTTACTCCAAAGGATGGTAGCCTAGTCATTATAGAAGGTAGTCTGCCGTCGATATTTTTGTTACTCCAATGGATGGTATCCTTGTCATTATTTAAGGTAGTATGTTGTCGATATCTTTGTTACTTCAATGGATGGTAGCCTTGTCATTTTGGAAGTTAGTCTGTTGTCGAGATTTTTGTTACTCTAAGGGATGGTAGCCTGGTCATTATGGAAGGTAGTGTGTTGTCAATATTTTTGTTATTCTAATGGATGGTAGCATTATCATTATGGAAGTTAGTCGGTTGTCGATATCTTTGTTACTCCAATGGATGGTAGCCTAGTCATTATGGAAAGTAGTCTGTTGTCAATATTTTTGTTTCTCTAAGGGATGGTAACCTTGTCATTGTGGAAGTTAGTTTATTGTCGAGATTTTTGTTATTCTAATGCATGCAAACCTTGTCATTATGGAAGGTAGTCTGTTGTCGTCATTTTTGTTACTCCAATGGATGGTATCCTTGTCATTATGGAAGGTAGTATGTTGTCGAGATTTTTTTTACTGCAATGGATGGTAGCCTTGTCATTATGGAAGGTAGTCTATTGTCGATATTTTTGTCACTACAATGGATGGTAGCCTTTTCAATATAGAAGGTAGTGTATTGTCGAGATTTTTGTTACTACAATGGATTGTAGCCTTGTCATTATAGAAGGTAGTGTGTTGTCGATATTTTTGTTATTCTAATGGATGGTAGCCTTGTCATTATGTACGTTAGTCTGTTGTCCAGATTTTTGTCACTCCAATGGATGGTAGCCTTGTCATTATGGAAGGTAGTCTGTTTACGAGATTTTTGATACTACATTGGATGGTAGCCTTATCATTATGGTAGGTAGTCTGTTGTCGAAATTTTTGATACTACAATGGATTGTAGCCTTGTCTTTATGGAAGGTAGTTTGTTGTCGATATCTTTGTTACTCCAATGGATGGTAGCCTAGTCATTATGGAAGGTAGTCTGTTGTCGAGATTTTTGTTTCCCTAAGGGATGGTAGCCTTGTCATTATGGAAGTTAGTTTATTGTCAAGATTTTTGTTATTCCAATGCATGGAAGCCTTGTCATTATGGAAGGTAGTCTGTTGTCGAGATTTTTGTTACTACAATGGATTTTATCGTTGTCGTTATGGAAGGTAGTTTATTGTCGATATCTTTGTTACTCCAATGGATGGTAGCCTAGTCATTATGGAAGGTAGTCTGTTGTCGATATTTTTGTTTCTCTAAGGGATGGTAACCTTGTCATTATGGAAGTTAGTTTATTGTCGAGATTTTTGTTATTCCAATGCATGGAAACCTTGTCATTATGGAAGGTAGTCTGTTATCGAGATTTTTGTTACTACAATGGATTGTATCCTTGTCGTTATGGAAGGTAGTATGTTGTTGATATCTTTCTTTTTCCAATGGATGGTAGCCTAGTCATTATGGAAGGTAGTCTGTTGTCGAGATTTTTGTTACTCCATTGGATGGTAGCCTTGTCATTATGGAAGGTAGTGTGTTGTCGATATTTTTTTTTATTCCAATTGATGGTAGCCTTGTCATTATTTGAAGGTAGTCTATTGTCGTCATTTTTGTTACTCCATTGGATGGTATCCTTGTCATTATGGAAGGTAGTATGTTGTCTATATCATTGTTACTCCAATGGATGGTAGCCTTGTCATTATGGAAGGTAGTTTGTTGTCTAGATTTTTGTTATTCCAATGGATGGTAGCCTTGTCATTATGGAAGGTAGTCTGTTGTCGTCATTTTTGTTACTCCAATGGATGGTATCCTTGTCATTATGGAAGGTAGTATGTTGTCGAGATTTTTGTTACTGCAATGGATGGTAGCCTTGTCATTATGGAAGGTAGTCTATTGTCGATATTTTTGTCACTACAATGGATGGTAGCCTTTTCAATATAGAAGGTAGTGTATTGTCGAGATTTTTATTACTACAATGGATTGTAGCCTTGTCATTATGGGAGGTAGTTTGTTGTCGATATTTTTGTTACTCCAATGGATGGTAGCCTTGTCATTATGGAAGGTAGTGTGTTGTCGATATTTTTGTTATTCCAATGGATGGTAGCCTTGTCATTATGTACGTTAGTCTGTTGTCCAGATTTTTGTCACTCTAATGGATGGTAGCCTTGTCATTATGGAAGGTAGTCTATTTACGAGATTTTTGATACTACATTGGATGGTAGCCTTATCTTTATGGAAGGTAGTCTGTTGTCGAAATTTTTGATACTACAATGGATTGTAGCCTTGTCGTTATGGAAGGTAGTTTGTTGTCGATATCTTTGTTACTCCAACGGATGGTAGCCTAGTCATTATGGAAGGTAGTCTGTTGTCGAGATTTTTGTTTCCCTAAGGGATGGTAGCCTTGTCATTATGGAAGTTAGTTTATTGTCAAGATTTTAGTTATTCCAATGCATGGAAGCCTTGTCATTATGGAAGGTAGTCTGTTGTCGAGATTTTTGTTACTACAATGGATTTTATCGTTGTCGTTATGGAAGGTAGTTTGTTGTCGATATCTTTGTTACTCCAATGGATGGTAGCCTAGTAATTATGGAAGGTAGTCTGTTGTCGATTTTTTGTTTCTCTAAGGGATGGTAACCTTGTCATTATGGAAGTTAGTTTATTGTCGAGATTTTTGTTATTCCAATGCGTGGAAACCTTGTTATTATGGAAGGTAGTCTGTTATCGAGATTTTTGTTACTACAATGGATTGTATCCTTGTCGTTATGGAAGGTAGTATGTTGTTGATATCTTTCTTTTTCCAATGGATGGTAGCCTAGTCATTATGGAAGGTAGTCTGTTGTCGAGATTTTTGGTACTCCATTGGATGGTAGCCTTGTCATTATGGAAGGTAGTGTGTTGTCGATATTTTTTAAATTCCAATTGATGGTAGCCTTGTCATTATTTGAAGGTAGTCTATTGTCGTCATTTTTGTTACTCCATTGGATGGTATCCTTGTCATTATGGAAGGTAGTATGTTGTCGATATCATTGTTACTCCAATGGATGGTAGCCTTGTCATTATGGAAGGTAGTTTGTTGTCTAGATTTTTGTTATTCCAATGGATTGTAGCCTTGTCATTATGGAAGGTAGTTTGTTGTCGTCATTTTTGTTACTCCAATGGATGGTATCCTTGTCATTATGGAAGGTAGTATGTTGTCGAGATTTTTGTTACTGCAATGGATGGTAGCCTTGTCATTATGGAAGGTAGTCTATTGTCGATATTTTTGTCACTACAATGGATGGTAGCCTTTTCAATATAGAAGGTAGTGTATTGTCGAGATTTTTGTTACTACAATGGATTGTAGCCTTGTCATTATGGGAGGTAGTTTGTTGTCGATATTTTTGTTACTCCAATGGATGGTAGCCTAGTCATTATGGAAGGTAGTGTGTTGTCGATATTTTTGTTATTCCAATGGATGGTAGCCTTGTCATTATGTACGTTAGTCTGTTGTCCAGATTTTTGTCACTCCAATGGATGGTAGCCTTGTCATTATGGAAGGTAGTCTGTTTACGAGATTTTTGATACTACATTGGATGGTAGCCTTATCATTATGGAAGGTAGTTTGTTGTCGAAATTTTTGATACTACAATGGATTGTAGCCTTGTCGTTATGGAAGGTAGTTTGTTGTCGATATCTTTGTTACTCCAATGGATGGTAGCCTAGTCATTATGGAAGGTAGTATGTTTTCGATATTTTTGTTTCTCTAAGGGATGGTAACCTTGTCATTATGGAAGTTAGTTTATTGTCGAGATTTTTGTTATTCCAATGCATGGAAACCTTGTCATTATGGAAGGTAGTCTGTTATCGAGATTTTTGTTACTACAATGGATTGTATCCTTGTCGTTATGGAAGGTAGTATGTTGTTGATATCTTTCTTTTTCCAATGGATGGTAGCCTAGTCATTATGGAAGGTAGTCTGTTGTCGAGATTTTTGTTACTCCATTGGATGGTAGCCTTGTCATTATGGAAGGTAGTGTGTTGTCGATATTTTTTTTATTCCAATTGATGGTAGCCTTGTCATTATTTGAAGGTAGTCTATTGTCGTCATTTTTGTTACTCCATTGGATGGTATCCTTGTCATTATGGAAGGTAGTATGTTGTCGATGTCATTGTTACTCCAATGGATGGTAGCCTTGTCATTATGGAAGGTAGTTTGTTGTCTAGATTTTTGTTATTCCAATGGATTGTAGCCTTGTCATTATGGAAGGTAGTCTGTTGTCGTCATTTTTGTTACTCCAATGGATGGTATCCTTGTCATTATGGAAGGTAGTATGTTGTCGAGATTTTTGTTACTGCAATGGATGGTAGCCTTGTCATTATGGAAGGTAGTCTATTGTCGATATTTTTGTCACTACAATGGATGGTAGCCTTTTCAATATAGAAGGTAGTGTATTGTCGAGATTTTTGTTACTACAATGGATTGTAGCCTTGTCATTATGGGAGGTAGTTTGTTGTCGATATTTTTGTTACTCCAATGGATGGTAGCCTAGTCATTATGGAAGGTAGTGTGTTGTCGATATTTTTGTTATTCCAATGGATGGTAGCCTTGTCATTATGTACGTTAGTCTGTTGTCCAGATTTTTGTCACTCCAATGGATGGTAGCCTTGTCATTATGGAAGGTAGTCTGTTTACGAGATTTTTGATACTACATTGGATGGTAGCCTTATCATTATGGAAGGTAGTCTGTTGTCGAAATTTTTGATACTACAATGGATTGTAGCCTTGTCGTTATGGAAGGTAGTTTGTTGTCGATATCTTTGTTACTCCAATGGATGGTAGCCTAGTCATTATGGAAGGTAGTCTGTTTTCGATATTTTTGTTTCTCTAAGGGATGGTAACCTTGTCATTATGGAAGTTAGTTTATTGTCGAGATTTTTGTTATTCCAATGCATGGAAACCTTGTCATTATGGAAGGTAGTCTATTATCGAGATTTTTGTTACTACAATGGATTGTATCCTTGTCGTTATGGAAGGTAGTATGTTGTTGATATCTTTCTTTTTCCAATGGATGGTAGCCTAGTCATTATGGAAGGTAGTCTGTTGTCGAGATTTTTGTTACTCCATTGGATGGTAGCCTTGTCATTATGGAAGGTAGTGTGTTGTCGATATTTTTTTTATTCCAATTGATGGTAGCCTTGTCATTATTTGAAGGTAGTCTATTGTCGTCATTTTTGTTACTCCATTGGATGGTATCCTTGTCATTATGGAAGGTAGTATGTTGTCGATGTCATTGTTACTCCAATGGATGGTAGCCTTGTCATTATGGAAGGTAGTTTGTTGTCTAGATTTTTGTTATTCCAATGGATTGTAGCCTTGTCATTATGGAAGGTAGTCTGTTGTCGTCATTTTTGTTACTCCAATGGATGGTATCCTTGTCATTATGGAAGGTAGTATGTTGTCGAGATTTTTGTTACTGCAATGGATGGTAGCCTTGTCATTATGGAAGGTAGTCTATTGTCGAGATTTTTGTCACTACAATGGATGGTAGCCTTTTCAATATAGAAGGTAGTGTATTGTCGAGATTTTTGTTACTACAATGGATTGTAGCCTTGTCGTTATGGGAGGTAGTTTGTTGTCGATATTTTTGTTACTCCAATGGATGGTAGCCTAGTCATTATGGAAGGTAGTGTGTTGTCGATATTTTTGTTATTCCAATGGATGGTAGCCTTGTCATTATGTACGTTAGTCTGTTGTCCAGATTTTTGTCACTCCAATGGATGGTAGCCTTGTCATTATGGAAGGTAGTCTGTTTACGAGATTTTTGATACTACATTGGATGGTAGCCTTATCATTATGGAAGGTAGTCTGTTGTCGAAATTTTTGATACTACAATGGATTGTAGCCTTGTCGTTATGGAAGGTAGTTTGTTGTCGATATCTTTGTTACTCCAATGGATGGTAGCCTAGTCATTATGGAAGGTAGTCTGTTTTCGATATTTTTGTTTCTCTAAGGGATGGTAACCTTGTCATTATGGAAGTTAGTTTATTGTCGAGATTTTTGTTATTCCAATGCATGGAAACCTTGTCATTATGGAAGGTAGTCTGTTATCGAGATTTTTGTTACTACAATGGATTGTATCCTTGTCGTTATGGAAGGTAGTATGTTGTTGATATCTTTCTTTTTCCAATGGATGGTAGCCTAGTCATTATGGAAGGTAGTCTGTTGTCGAGATTTTTGTTACTCCATTGGATGGTAGCCTTGTCATTATGGAAGGTAGTGTGTTGTCGATATTTTTTTTATTCCAATTGATGGTAGCCTTGTCATTATTTGAAGGTAGTCTATTGTCGTCATTTTTGTTACTCCATTGGATGGTATCCTTGTCATTATGGAAGGTAGTATGTTGTCGATATCATTGTTACTCCAATGGATGGTAGCCTTGTCATTATGGAAGGTAGTTTGTTGTCTAGATTTTTGTTATTCCAATGGATGGTAGCCTTGTCATTATGGAAGGTAGTCTGTTCTCTTCATTTTTGTTACTCCAATGGATGGTATCCTTGTCATTATGGAAGGTAGTATGTTGTCGAGATTTTTGTTACTGCAATGGATCGTAGCCTTGTCATTATGGAAGGTAGTCTATTGTCGATATTTTTGTTACTACAATGGATTGTAGCCTTGTCGTTGTGGAAGGTAGTCTGTTATCAATATCTTTGTTACTCCAAAGGATGGTAGCCTAGTCATTATAGAAGGTAGTCTGCCGTCGATATTTTTGTTACTCCAATGGATGGTATCCTTGTCATTATTTAAGGTAGTATGTTGTTGATATCTTTGTTACTTCAATGGATGGTAGCCTTGTCATTTTGGAAGTTAGTCTGTTGTCGAGATTTTTGTTACTCTAAGGGATGGTAGCCTGGTCATTATGGAAGGTAGTGTGTTGTCAATATTTTTGTTATTCCAATGGATGGTAGCATTATCATTATGGAAGTTAGTCGGTTGTCGATATCTTTGTTACTCCAATGGATGGTAGCCTAGTCATTATGGAAAGTAGTCTGTTGTCAATATTTTTGTTTCTCTAAGGGATGGTAACCTTGTCATTGTGGAAGTTAGTTTATTGTCGAGATTTTTGTTATTCCAATGCATGGAAACCTTGTCATTATGGAAGGTAGTCTGTTATCGAGATTTTTGTTACTACAATGGATTGTATCCTTGTCGTTATGGAAGGTAGTATGTTGTTGATATCTTTCTTTTTCCAATGGATGGTAGCCTAGTCATTATGGAAGGTAGTCTGTTGTCGAGATTTTTGTTAATCCATTGGATGGTAGCCTTGTCATTATGGAAGGTAATGTGTTGTCGATATTTTTTTTATTCCAATTGATGGTAGCCTTGTCATTATTTGAAGGTAGTCTATTGTCGTCATTTTTGTTACTCCATTGGATGGTATCCTTGTCATTATGGAAGGTAGTATGTTGTCAATATCATTGTTACTCCAATGGATGGTAGCCTTGTCATTATGGAAGGTAGTTTGTTGTCTAGATTTTTGTTATTCCAATGGATGGTAGCCTTGTCATTATGGAAGGTAGTCTGTTGTCGTCATTTTTGTTACTCCAATGGATGGTATCCTTGTCATTATGGAAGGTAGTATGTTGTCGAGATTTTTGTTACTGCAATGGATGGTAGCCTTGTCATTATGGAAGGTAGTCTATTGTCGATATTTTTGTCACTACAATGGATGGTAGCCTTTTCAATATAGAAGGTAGTGTATTGTCGAGATTTTTGTTACTACAATGGATTGTAGCCTTGTCATTATGGGAGGTAGTTTGTTGTCGATATTTTTGTTACTCCAATGGATGGTAGCCTTGTCATTATGGAAGGTAGTGTGTTGTCGATATTTTTGTTATTCTAATGGATGGTAGCCTTGTCATTATGTACGTTAGTCTGTTGTCCAGATTTTTGTCACTCCAATGGATGGTAGCCTTGTCATTATGGAAGGTAGTCTGTTTACGAGATTTTTGATACTACATTGGATGGTAGCCTTATCATTATGGAAGGTAGTCTGTTCTCGAAATTTTTGATACTACAATGGATTGTAGCCTTGTCGTTATGGAAGGTAGTTTATTGTCGATATCTTTGTTACTCCAATGGATGGTAGCCTAGTCATTATGGAAGGTAGTCTGTTGTCGAGATTTTTGTTTCCCTAAGGGATGGTAGCCTTGTCATTATGGAAGTTAGTTTATTGTCAAGATTTTTGTTATTCCAATGCATGGAAGCCTTGTCATTATGGAAGGTAGTTTGTTGTCGAGATTTTTGTTACTACAATGGATTTTATCGTTGTCGTTATGGAAGGTAGTTTGTTGTCGATATCTTTGTTACTCCAATGGATGGTAGCCTAGTAATTATGGAAGGTAGTCTGTTGTCGATATTTTTGTTTCTCTAAGGGATGGTAACCTTGTCATTATGGAAGTTAGTTTATTGTCGAGATTTTTGTTATTCCAATGCATGGAAACCTTGTCATTATGGAAGGTAGTCTGTCATCAAGATTTTTGTTACTACAATGGATTGTATCCTTGTCGTTATGGAAGGTAGTATGTTGTTGATATCTTTCTATTTCCAATGGATGGTAGCCTAGTCATTATGGAAGGTAGTCTGTTGTCGAGATTTTTGTTACTCCATTGGATGGTAGCCTTTTCATTATGGAAGGTATTGTGTTGTCGATATTTTTTTTATTCCAATTGATGGTAGCCTTGTCATTATTTGAAGGTAGTCTATTGTCGTCATTTTTGTTACTCCATTGGATGGTATCCTTGTCATTATGGAAGGTAGTATGTTGTCGATATCATTGTTACTCCAATGGATGGTAGCCTTGTCATTATGGAAGGTAGTTTGTTGTCTAGATTTTTGTTATTCCAATGGATGGTAGCCTTGTCATTATGGAAGGTAGTCTGTTGTCGTCATTTTTGTTACTCCAATGGATGGTATCCTTGTCATTATGGAAGGTAGTATGTTGTCGAGATTTTTGTTACTGCAATGGATGGTAGCCTTGTCATTATGGAAGGTAGTCTATTGTCGATATTTTTGTCACTACAATGGATGGTAGCCTTTTCAATATAGAAGGTAGTGTATTGTCGATATTTTTGTTACTACAATGGATTGTAGCCTTGTCATTATGGGAGGTAGTTTGTTGTCGATATTTTTGTTACTCCAATGGATGGTAGCCTTGTCATTATGGAAGGTAGTGTGTTGTCGATATTTTTGTTATTCCAATGGATGGTAGCCTTGTCATTATGTACGTTAGTCTGTTGTCCAGATTTTTGTCACTCTAATGGATGGTAGCCTTGTCATTATGGAAGGTAGTCTGTTTACGAGATTTTTGATACTACATTGGATGGTAGCCTTATCATTATGGAAGGTAGTCTGTTGTCGAAATTTTTGATACTACAATGGATTGTATCCTTGTCGTTATGGAAGGTAGTTTGTTGTCGATATCTTTGTTACTCCAATGGATGGTAGCCTAGTCATTATGGAAGGTAGTCTGTTGTCGAGATTTTTGTTTCCCTAAGGGATGGTAGCCTTGTCATTATGGAAGTTAGTTTATTGTCAAGATTTTTGTTATTCCAATGCATGGAAGCCTTGTCATTATGGAAGGTAGTCTGTTGTCGAGATTTTTGTTACTACAATGGATTTTATCGTTGTCGTTATGGAAGGTAGTTTGTTGTCGATATCTTTGTTACTCCAATAGATGGTAGCCTAGTAATTATGGAAGGTAGTCTGTTGTCGATATTTTTGTTTCTCTAAGGGATGGTAACCTTGTCATTATGGAAGTTAGTTTATTGTCGAGATTTTTGTTATTCCAATGCGTGGAAACCTTGTCATTATGGAAGGTAGTCTGTTATCGAGATTTTTGTTACTATAATGGATTGTATCCTTGTCGTTATGGAAGGTAGTATGTTGTTGATATCTTTCTTTTTCCAATGGATGGTAGCCTAGTCATTATGGAAGGTAGTCTGTTGTCGAGATTTTTGTTACTCCATTGGATGGTAGCCTTGTCATTATGGAAGGTAGTGTGTTGTCGATATTTTTTTAATTCCAATTGATGGTAGCCTTGTCATTATTTGAAGGTAGTTTATTGTCGTCATTTTTGTTACTCCATTGGATGGTATCCTTGTCATTATGGAAGGTAGTATGTTGTCGATATCATTGTTACTCCAATGGATGGTAGCCTTGTCATTATGGAAGGTAGTTTGTTGTCTAGATTTTTGTTATTCCAATGGATTGTAGCCTTGTCATTATGGAAGGTAGTCTGTTGTCGTCATTTTTGTTACTCCAATGGATGGTATCGTTGTCATTATGGAAGGTAGTATGTTGTCGAGATTTTTGTTACTGCAATGGATGGTAGCCTTGTCATTATGGAAGGTAGTCTATTGTCGATATTTTTGTCACTACAATGGATGGTAGCCTTTTCAATATAGAAGGTAGTGTATTGTCGAGATTTTTGTTACTACAATGGATTGTAGCCTTGTCATTATGGGAGGTAGTTTGTTGTCGATATTTTTGTTACTCCAATGGATGGTAGCCTAGTCATTATGGAAGGTAGTGTGTTGTCGATATTTTTGTTATTCCAATGGATGGTAGCCTTGTCATTATGTACGTTAGTCTGTTGTCCATATTTTTGTCACTCCAATGGATGGTAGCCTTGTCATTATGGAAGGTAGTCTGTTTACGAGATTTTTGATACTACATTGGATGGTAGCCTTATCATTATGGAAGGTAGTCTGTTGTCGAAATTTTTGATACTACAATGGATTGTAGCCTTGTCGTTATGGAAGGTAGTTTGTTGTCGATATATTTGTTACTCCAATGGATGGTAGCCTAGTCATTATGGAAGGTAGTCTGTTGTCGAGATTTTTGTTTCCCTAAGGGATGGTAGCCTTGTCATTATGGAAGTTAGTTTATTGTCAAGATTTTTGTTATTCCAATGAATGGAAGCCTTGTCATTATGGAAGGTAGTCTGTTGTCGATATTTTTGTTACTACAATGGATTTTATCGTTGTCGTTATGGAAGGTAGTTTGTTGTCGATATCTTTGTTACTCCAATGGATGGTAGCCTAGTAATTATGGAAGGTAGTCTGTTGTCGATATTTTTGTTTCTCTAAGGGATGGTAACCTTGTCATTATGGAAGTTAGTTTATTGTCGAGATTTTTGTTATTCCAATGCATGGAAACCTTGTCATTATGGAAGGTAGTCTGTTATCGAGATTTTTGTTACTACAATGGATTGTATCCTTGTCGTTATGGAAGGTAGTATGTTGTTGATATCTTTCTTTTTCCAATGGATGGTAGCCTAGTCATTATGGAAGGTAGTCTGTTGTCGAGATTTTTGTTACTCCATTGGATGGTAGCCTTGTCATTATGGAAGGTAGTGTTTTGTCGATATTTTTTTAATTCCAATTGATGGTAGCCTTGTCATTATTTGAAGGTAGTCTATTGTCGTCATTTTTGTTACTCCATTGGATGGTATCCTTGTCATTATGGAAGGTAGTATGTTGTCGATATCATTGTTACTCCAATGGATGGTACCCTTGTCATTATGGAAGGTAGTTTGTTGTCTAGATTTTTGTTATTCCAATGGATTGTAGCCTTGTCATTATGGAAGGTAGTCTGTTGTCGTCATTTTTGTTACTCCAATGGATGGTATCCTTGTCATTATGGAAGGTAGTATGTTGTCGAGATTTTTGTTACTGCAATGGATGGTAGCCTTGTCATTATGGAAGGTAGTCTATTGTCGATATTTTTGTCACTACAATGGATGGTAGCCTTTTCAATATAGAAGGTAGTGTATTGTCGAGATTTTTGTTACTACAATGGATTGTAGCCTTGTCATTATGGGAGGTAGTTTGTTGTCGATATTTTTGTTACTCCAATGGATGGTAGCCTAGTCATTATGGAAGGTAGTGTGTTGTCGATATTTTTGTTATTCCAATGGATGGTAGCCTTGTCATTATGTACGTTAGTCTGTTGTCCATATTTTTGTCACTCCAATGGATGGTAGCCTTGTCATTATGGAAGGTAGTCTGTTTACGAGATTTTTGATACTACATTGGATGGTAGCCTTATCATTATGGAAGGTAGTCTGTTGTCGAAATTTTTGATACTACAATGGATTGTAGCCTTGTCGTTATGGAAGGTAGTTTGTTGTCGATATATTTGTTACTCCAATGGATGGTAGCCTAGTCATTATGGAAGGTAGTCTGTTGTCGAGATTTTTGTTTCCCTAAGGGATGGTAGCCTTGTCATTATGGAAGTTAGTTTATTGTCAAGATTTTTGTTATTCCAATGAATGGAAGCCTTGTCATTATGGAAGGTAGTCTGTTGTCGATATTTTTGTTACTACAATGGATTTTATCGTTGTCGTTATGGAAGGTAGTTTGTTGTCGATATCTTTGTTACTCCAATGGATGGTAGCCTAGTAATTATGGAAGGTAGTCTGTTGTCGATATTTTTGTTTCTCTAAGGGATGGTAACCTTGTCATTATGGAAGTTAGTTTATTGTCGAGATTTTTGTTATTCCAATGCATGGAAACCTTGTCATTATGGAAGGTAGTCTGTTATCGAGATTTTTGTTACTACAATGGATTGTATCCTTGTCGTTATGGAAGGTAGTATGTTGTTGATATCTTTCTTTTTCCAATGGATGGTAGCCTAGTCATTATGGAAGGTAGTCTGTTGTCGAGATTTTTGTTACTCCATTGGATGGTAGCCTTGTCATTATGGAAGGTAGTGTTTTGTCGATATTTTTTTAATTCCAATTGATGGTAGCCTTGTCATTATTTGAAGGTAGTCTATTGTCGTCATTTTTGTTACTCCATTGGATGGTATCCTTGTCATTATGGAAGGTAGTATGTTGTCGATATCATTGTTACTCCAATGGATGGTACCCTTGTCATTATGGAAGGTAGTTTGTTGTCTAGATTTTTGTTATTCCAATGGATTGTAGCCTTGTCATTATGGAAGGTAGTCTGTTGTCGTCATTTTTGTTACTCCAATGGATGGTATCCTTGTCATTATGGAAGGTAGTATGTTGTCGAGATTTTTGTTACTGCAATGGATGGTAGCCTTGTCATTATGGAAGGTAGTCTATTGTCGATATTTTTGTCACTACAATGGATGGTAGCCTTTTCAATATAGAAAGTAGTGTATTGTCGAGATTTTTGTTACTACAATGGATTGTAGCCTTGTCGTTATAGAAGGTAGTCTGTTATCGATATCTTTGTTACTCCAAAGGATGGTAGCCTAGTCATTATAGAAGGTAGTCTGTCGTCGATATTTTTGTTACTCCAATGGATGGTATCCTTGTCATTATTTAAGGTAGTATGTTATTGATATCTTTGTTACTTCAATGGATGGTAGCCTTGTCATTTTGGAAGGTAGTCTGTTGTCGATATTTTTGTTACTCTAAGGGGTGGTAGCCTTGTCATTATGGAAGGTAGTTTGTTGTCAATATTTATGTTATTCCAATGGATGGTAGTCTTATCATTATGGAAGTTAGTCTGTTGTCGATATTTTTGTTACTCCAATGGATGGTAGCCTTGTCATTATGGAAGGTAGTCTATTGTCGAGATTTTTATAAATACAATGGATGGTAGCCTTGTCATTATGGAAGGTAGTCTGTTGTCTAGATTTTTGTTACTACAATGGATTGTAGCCTTGTAATTATGGAAGGTAGTCTATTGTCGTTATTTTTGTCACTACAATGGATGGTAGCCTTTTCATTATAGAAGGTAGTCTATTGTCGAGATTTTCGTTACTACAATGGATTATAGCCTTGTCGTTATGGAAGGTAGTCTGTTATGGATATCTTTGTTACTCCAAAGGATGGTAGCCTAGTCATTATAGAAGGTAGTATGTCATCGATATTTTTGTTACTCCAATGGATGGTATCCTTGTCATTATTTAAGGTAGTATGTTGTCGATATCTTTGTTACTTCAATGGATGGTAGCCTTGTCATTTTGGAAGGTAGTCTGTTGTCGAGATTTTTGTTACTCTAAGGGGTGGTAGCCTTGTCATTATGGAAGGTAGTTTGTTGTCAATATTTTTGTTATTCCAATGGATGGTAGCCTTGTCATTGTGGAAGGTAGTCTATTGCCGTCATTTTTGTTACTCCAATGGATGGTATCCTTGTCATTATGGAAGGTAGTATGTTGTCGACATCTTTGTTACTCCGATGGATGGTAGCCTTGTCATGATGGAAGGTAATTTGTTGTCTAGATTTTTGTTATTCCAATGGATGGTAGCCTTGTCATTATGGGAGGTAGTTTGTTGTCGATATTTTTGTTACTCCAATGGATGGTAGCCTTGTCATTATGGAAGGTAGTGTGTTGTCGATATTTTTGTTATTCCAATGGATGGCAGCCTTGTCATTATGGAAGGTAGTGTGTTGTCAATATTTTTGTTATTCCAATGGATGGTAGCCTTATCATTATGGAAGTTAGTCTGTTGTAGAGATTTTTGTTACTACAATGGATGGTAGCCTTGTCATTATGGAAGGTTGTCTTTTGTTGAAATTTTTGTTACTACAATGGATTGTAGCCTTGTCATTATGGAAGGTGGTGTGTTGTCGACATTTTTGTTATTCCAATGGATGGTAGACTTGCCATTATGGAAGTTAGTTTGTTATCGAGATTTTTGTTACTCCAACGGATGGTAGCCTTGTCATTATGGAAGGTAGTCTGTTGTC
The DNA here is from genome assembly GCA_948472305.1 of Vicia faba. Classification (NCBI taxonomy): domain Eukaryota; kingdom Viridiplantae; phylum Streptophyta; class Magnoliopsida; order Fabales; family Fabaceae; genus Vicia; species Vicia faba. Next base: position 459,585,249 of record OX451741.1, read on the forward strand.
GAGATTTTGGTTACTACATTAGATGGTAGCCTTGTCATTATGGAAGGTAGTCTGTTGTCGAGATTTTTGTTACTACAATGGATTGTAGCCTTATCATTATGGAAGCTAGTCTGTTGTCGATATCTTTGTTACTCCAATGGATGGTAGCCTAGACATTATGAAGGTAGTCTGTTGTCGATATCTTTATTACTCCAATGGATGGTAGCCTAGTCATTATGAAGGTAGTCTGTTGTCGAGATTTTTGTTTCTCTAAGGGATGGTAGCCTTGTCATTATGGAAGTTAGTTTATTGACGATATTTTTGTTATTCCAATGCATGGAAGCCTTGTCATTATGGAAGGTAGTCTGTTGTCGAGATTTTTATTACTACAATGGATTGTATCCTTGTCATTATGGAAGGTAGTATGTTGTTGATATCTTTCTTACTCCAATGGATGGTAGCCTTGTCATTATGGAAGGTAGTCTGTTGTCGAGATTTTTATTACTCCATTGGATGGTAGGCTTGTCATTATCGAAGGTAGTGTGTTGTCGATATTTTTGTTATTCCAATAGATGGTAGCCTTGTCATTGTGGAAGGTAGTCTATTGTCATCATTTTTGTTACTCTAATGGATGGTATCCTTGTCTATTGTCGACATCTTTGTTACTCCAATGGATGGTAGCCTTGTAATTATGGAAGGTAATTTGTTGTCTAGATTTTTGTTATTCCAATGGATGGTAGCCTTGTCATTATGGAAGATAGTTTGTTGTCGTCATTTTTGTTACTCCAATGGATGGTATCCTTGTCATTATGGAAGGTAGCATGTTGTCAATATCTTTGTTACTCCAATGGATGGTAGCCTTGTCATTATGGAAGGTAGTCGGTTGTCGAGATTTTTGTTACTCCAATGGATGGTAGCCTTGTCATTATCGAAGGTAGTCTGTTGTCGAGATTTTTGATACTACAATGGATTGTAGCCTTGTCGTTATGGAAGGTAGTATGTTGTCGATATCTTTGTTACTCCAATGGATGGTAGCTTAGTCATTATGGAAGGTAGTTTGTTGTCGAGATTTTTGTTACTCTAAGGGATGGTAGCCTTGTCATTATGGAAGGTAGTTTGTTGTCGAGATTTTTGTTACTATAATGGATTATATCCTTGTCGTTATTGAAGGTAGTATGTTGTAAATATCTTTTTGACTCCAATGGATTGTAGCCTAGTCATTATGGAAGGTAGTCTGCTGTCGAGGTATTTGTTACTCCATTGGATGGTAGCCTTGTCATTATGGAGGGTAGTGTGTTGTTGATATTTTTGTTATTACAATGGATGGTAGCTTTGTCATTATGGAAGGTAGTTTGTTGTCGTTATTTTTGTTACTCCAATGAATGGTATCCTTGTCATTATGTAAGATAGTATGTTATCGATATCTTTGTTACTCCAATGGATGGTAGCCTTGTCATTATGGAAGGTAGTTTGTTGTCGAGATTTTTGTTATTCCAATGGATCGTAGCCTTGTCATTATGAAAGGTAGTCTATTGTCGAGATTTTTGTAAATACAATGGATGGTAGCCTTGTCATTATGGAAGGTAGTCTGTTGTCAAGATTTTTGTTACTATAATTGATTGTAGCCTTGTCATTATGGAAGGTAGTATGTTGTCGAGATTCTTGTTACTGCAATGGATGGTAGCCTTGTCATTATGGAAGGTAGTCTATTGTCGATATTTTTGTCAGTACAATGGATGGTAGCCTTTTCATTATAGAAGGTAGTATATTGTCGAGATTTTTGTTACTACAATGGATGGTATACTTGTCATTATGGAAGGTAGTATGTTGTCGATATCATTGTTACTCCAATGGATGGTAGCCTTGTCATTACGGAAGGTAGTTTGTTTTCTAGATTTTTGTTATTCCAACGGATGGTAGCCTTGTCATTATGGAAGGTAGTCTGTTGTCGTCATTTTTGTTACTCCAATTGATGGTATCCTTTTCATTATGGAAGGTAGTATGTTGTCGATATCTTTGTTACTCCAATGGATGGTAGCCTTGTCATTATGGAAGGTAGTCTGTTGTCTAGATTTTTGTTACTCTAATGGATGGTAGCCTTGTCATTATGGAAGGTAGTTTGTTGTCGAGATTTTTTTTACTACATTGGATGGTAGCCTTGTCATTATCGAAGGTAGTCTGTTGTCGAGATTTTTGTTACTACAATGGATTGTTGCCTTGTCGTTATGGAAGGTAGTCTGTTGTCGATATCTTTGTTACTCTAATGGATGGTAGCCTAGTCATTATGGAAGGTAGTCTGTTGTCGAGATTTTTGTTACTCTAAGGGATGGTAGCCTTGTCATTATGGAAGTTAGTTTATTGTCGAGATTTCTATTATTCCAATGGATGGTAGCCTTGTCATTATGGAAGGTAGTCTGTTGTCGAGATTTTTGTTACTATAATGGATTGTATCCTTGTCGTTATGGAAGGTAGTTTGTTGTCGATATCTTTCTGACTCCAATGGATTGTAGCCTAGTCATTATGGAAGGAGTCTGTTGTCGAGATTTTTGTTACTCCATTGGATGGTAGCCTTGTCATTATGGAGGGTAGTGTGTTGTTGATATTTTTGTTATTACAATTGATGGTAGCTTTATCATTATGGAAGGTAGTTTGTTGTCGATATCTTTCTGACTCCAATGGATTGTAGCCTAGTCATTATGGAAGGAGTCTGTTGCGGAGATTTTTGTTACTCCATTGGATGGTAGCCTTGTCATTATGGAGGGTAGTGTGTTGTTGATATTTTTGTTATTACAATTGATGGTAGCTTTATCATTATGGAAGGTAGTTTGTTGTCGTAATTGTTGTTACTCCAATGGATGGTATCCTTGTCATTATGGAAGATAGTATGTTGTCGATATCTTTGTTACTCACATGGATGGTAGCCTTGTCATTATGGAAAGTAGTTTGTTGTCGAGATTTTTGTTATTCCAATGGATGGTATCCTTGTCATTATGAAATGTAGTCTATTGTCGAGATTTTTGTTACTATAATAGGTTGTAGCCTTGTCATTATGGAAGGTAGTTTGTTGTGGAGATTTTTGTTACTCGAATGGATGGTAGCCTTGTCATTATAGAAGGTAGTATATTGTCGATATTTTTGTAAATACAATGGATGGTAGCCTTGTCATTATGGAAGGTAGTTTGTTGTTTAGATTTTTGTTACTACAATAGATTGTAGCCTTGTCATTATGGAAGGTAGTATGTTGTCGAGATTCTTGTTACTCCAATGGATGGTAGCCTAGTCATTATGGAAGGTAGCCTATTGTCGATATATTTGGCACTACAATAGATGGTAGCCTTTTCATTATGGAAGGTAGTCTATTGTCGAGATTTTTGTTACTACAAAGGCTTGTATCCTTGTCGTTATGGAAGGTAGTCTATTATTGATATCTTTGTTACTCCAAAGGATGGTAGCCTAGTCATTATGGAAGGTAGTCTGTCGTCGATATTTTTGTTACTCCAATGGATGGTATCCTTGTCATTATTTAAGGTAGTATGTTGTCGATATCTTTGTTACTTCAATGGATGGTAGCCTTGTCATTATGGAAGGTAGTCTGTTTTCGAGATTTTTGTTACTCTAAGGGATGGTAGCCCTGTCATTATATAAGTTAGTCTGTTGTGGATATTTTTGTTACTCCAATGGATGGTAGCCTTGCCATTATGGAAGGTAGTCTATTGTCGAGATTTTTGTTACTACAATGGATGGTAGCCATGTCATTATGGAAGGTTGTCTGTTGTTAAGATTTTTGTTACTACAATGGATTGTAGCCTTGTCCTAATGGAAGGTAGTATGTTTTCGATATCTTTGTTACTCCAATGGATGGTACCCTTGTCATTATGGGAGGTAGTTTGTTGTCGAGATTTTTGTTACTCCAATGGATGGTAGCCTTGTCAATATGGAAGGTAGTGTGTTATCGATATTATTGTTATTCCAATGGATGGTAGCCTTGTCATTATGGAAGTTAGTCTGTTGTCGAGATTTGTGTAACTCCAATGGATGGTAGCCTTATCATTATGGAATGTAGTCTGTTGTTGAGATTTTTGTTACTACATTGGATGGTAGCCTTGTCATTATGGAAGGTAGTCTGTTGTCGAGATTTTTGTTACTACAATGCATTGTAGCCTTGTCGTTATTAAAGGTAGTCTGTTATCGATATCATTGTTACTCCAATGGATGCTAGCCTAGTCATTATGGAAGGTAGTCTGTTGTCGAGATTTTTGTTACTCTAAGGGATGGTAGCGTTGTCTTTATGGAAGTTAGTTTATTTTCGAGATTTTTGTTATTCCAATGGATGGAAGCCTTTTCGTTATGGAAGGTAATATGTTGTCGATATCTTTGTTACTACAATTGATTGTAGCCTTGTCGTTATGGAAGTTAGTGTGTTGTCGATATTTTTGTTATTCCAATGGATGGTAGCCTTGAAATTATGGAAGGTAGTATGTTGTCGAGATTTTTGTTACTCCAATGGGTGGTAGCCTTGTCATTATGGAAGGTAGTCTATTGTCGAGATTTTTGTTACTACAATTCATGGTAGCCTTGTCATTATGGAAGTTAGTATGTTGTCGAGATTTTTGTTTCTATAATGGATTGTAGCCTTGCCATTATGGAAGGTAGTCTGTTGTTGGTATCTTTGTTACTCCAATGGATGGTAGCCTAGTCATTATGGAAGGTAGTTTGTTGTCGAGATTTTTCTTACTCCATTGGATGGTAGCCTTGTCATTAAGGAAGGTAGTGTCTTGTCGATATTTTTGTTATTCCAATGGATGGTAGCCTTGTCATTATGGAAGGTAGTTTATTGTCATCATTTTTGTTACTCCAATGGATGGAAGCCTTGTCATTATGGAAGGTAGTGGGTTGTCGATATCTTTGTTACTCCAATGGATGGTAGCCTTGTCATTTTGGAAGGTAGTTTGTTGTCGAGAATTTTTTTACTCTAAGGGATGGTAGCCTTGTCGTTATGGAAGGTAGTCTGTTGTCGATATCTTTGTTACTCTAATGGATGGTATCCTTGTCATTATGGAAGGTAGTATGTTGTCGATATTTTTGTTACTCCATTGGATGGTAGCCTTGTCGTTATGGAAGGTAGTGTGTTGTCGATATTTTTTATTCCAATGGATGGTAGCCTAGATATAATGGAAGATAGTGTGTTGTCGATATTTTTGTTATTCCAATGGATGGTAGCCTTGTCATTATGGAAGGTAGTCTATTGTTGAGATTTTTTTTACTCTAATGGATGGAATACTTGTCATTATGGAAAGTAGTGTGTTGTGGTGATTTTTGGTACTCTAAGGGATGGTAGCCTTGTCATTATGGAAGCTTGAATATTATCGATATATTTGTTACTACAATGGATGGTAGCCTTGTCATTATGGAAGGTAGTCTGTTGTCGATATTTCTTTTACTGTAATGGATGGTAGCCTTGTCATTATGGAAGGTAGTCTGTTGTCGAGATTTTTGTTATTCCAATGGATGGTAGCCTTTTCATTATGGAAGGTAGTATGTTGTCATGATTTTTGTTACTCTAAGGGATTGTAGCCTTGTCGATATGGAAGGTAGTTTGTTGTCGATAACTTTGTTACTCCAATGGATGGTAGCCTAATCATTATGGAAGGTAGTCTGTTGTCGAGATTTTTGTTACTCTAAGGGATGGTAACCTTGTCATTATGGAAGGTAGTGTGTTGTCTATATTTTTGTTATTCCAATGGATGGTAGCCTTGTCATTATGGAAGGTAGTCTGTTGACGAGTTTTTTTTACTCCAATGGATGCTAGCCTTGTCATTACGAAAGGTAGTCTATTGTCGAGATTTTTGTTACTACAATGGATTGTAGCCTTGTCTATATGGAAGGTAGTATGTTGTTGTTATTTTTGTTACTCCAATGGATGGTAGCCTTGTCATTATGGAAGGTAGTTTGTTATCGAGATTTTTGTTACTCCATTGGGTGGTAGCCTTGTCATTAAGGAAGGTAGTGTGTTGTCGATAGTTTTGTTATTCCAATGGATGGTAGCCTTGTCATTATGGAAGGAAGTCTGTTGTCATGATTTTGATTACTCCAATGGATGGTAGCCTTGTCATTATGGAAGGTAGTATGTTCTCGATATCTTTGTTACTCCAATGGATGGTAGCCTTGTCATTATGGAAGGTAGTGTGTTGTCGATATTTTTGTTATTCCAGTGGATGGTAGCCTTGAAATTATGGAAGGTAGTATGTTGTCGAGATTTTTGTTACTCCAATGGGTGGTAGCCTTGTCATTATGGAAGGTAGTCTGTTGTCGAGATTTTTGTTACTCCAATGGATGGTAGCCTTGTCATTATGGAAGGTATTCTGTAGTCGAGATTTTTGTTACTACAATGGATTGTATCCTTGTCGTTATGGAAGGTAGTCTGTTGTCGATATCTTTGTTACTCCAATGGATGGTAGCCTAGTCATTATGGAAGGTAGTCTATTGTCAAGGTTTTTTTTCGTCTAAGGGATGGTAGCCTTGTCATTATGGAAGTTAGTGTGTTGTCGATATCATTGTTATTCCAATGGATGGTAGCCTTGAAATTATGGAAGGTAGTCTGTTTTCGATATTTTTGTTACTCCAATGGATGGTAGCCTAATCATTATGGAAGGTAGTCTGTTGTCGAGATTTTTGTTACTCTAAGGGATGGTAACCTTGTCATTATGGAAGGTAGTGTGTTGTCGATATTTTTGTTATTCCAATGGATGGTAGCCTAGACATTATGTAAGATAGTGTGTTGTCGATATTTTTGTTATTCCAATGTATGGTAGCCTTGTCATTATGGAAGGTAGTCTATTGTTGAGATTTTTGTTACACTAAGGGATGGTAGAATTGTCAGTATTGAAGCTAGTATGTTGTCGATATATTTGTTACTACAATGGGTGGTAGCCTTGTCATAATGGAAGGTAGTCTGTTGTCGATATTTTTGTTACTGTAATGGATGGTAGCCTTGTCATTATGAAAGGTAGTCTGTTGTCGAGATTTTTGTTATTCCAATGGATGGTAGCCTTTTCATTATGGAAGGTAGTCTATTGTCGTGATTTTTGTTACTCCAATGGATGGTAGCCTTGTCATTATGGAAGGTAGTATGTTGTCGATATCTTTGTTACTCCAATGGATGGTAGCCTTATCATTATGGAAGGTAGTTTGTTGTCGAGATCTTTTTTACTCTAAGGGATGGTAGCCTTGTCGTTATGGAAGGTAGTCTGTTGTCGTTATCTTTGTTACTCTAATGGATGGTAGCTTTGTCATTATGGAAGGTAGTCTATTGTCGAGATTTTTGTTACTCCATTGGATGGTAGCCTTGTCATTATGGAAGGTAGTGTGTTGTTAATATATTTGTTATTCCAATGGATGGTAGCCTAGACATTATGGAAGATAGTGTGTTGTCGATATTTTTGTTATTCAAATGGTTGGTAGCCTTGTCATTATGGAAGGTAGTCTATTGTTGAGATTTTTGTTACTCTAATGGATGGTATACCTGTCATTATGGAAGGTAGTATGTTGTCGAGATTTTTGTTACTCCAATGGGTGGTAGCCTTGTCATTATGGAAGGTAGTTTATTGTCGAGATTTTTTTTACTACGATACATGGTAGCCTTGTCATTAAGGAAGTTAGTCTATTGTCGAGATTTTTGTTACTACAATGGATTGTAGCCTTGTCGTTATGGAAGGTAGTCTGTTGTTTATATCTTTGTTACTCCAATGGATGGTATCCTTGTCATTATGGAAGGTAGTTTGTTGTTGAGATTTTTGTTACTCCATTGGATGGTAGCCTTGTCATTAAGGAAGGTACTGTGTTGTCGATATTTTTGTTATTCCAATGGATGGTAGCCTTGTCTTTATGGAAAGTAGTCTGTTGTCATGATTTTTGTTACTCCAATGGATGGTAGCCTTGTCATTATGGAAGGTAGTGTGTTGTCGATGTCTTTGTTACTCCAATGGATGGTAGCCTTGTCATTTTGGAAGGTAGTTTGTTGTCGAGATTTTTTTACTCTAAGGGATGGTAGCCTTGTCGTTATGGAAGGTAGTCTGTTGTCGATATCTTTGTTACTCTAATGGATGGTATCCTTATCATTATGGAAGGTAGTCTGTTGTCGATATTTTTGTTACTCCATTGGATGGTAGCCTTGTCGTTATGGAAGGTAGTGTGTTGTCGATATTTTTGTTATTCCAATGGATGGTAGCCTTGTCATTATGGAAGGTAGTCTATTGTTGAGATTTTTGTTACTCTAATGAATGGAATACTTGTCATTATGGAAGGTAGTGTGTTGTGGTGATTTTTGGTACTCTAAGGGATGGTAGCCTTGTCATTATGGAAGCTAGTATGTTGTCGATATATTTGTTACTACAATGGATGGTAGCCTTGTCATTATGGAAGGTAATCTGTTGTCGATATTTTTGTTACTGTAATGGATGGTAGCCTTGTCATTATGGAAGGTAGTCTGTTGTCAAGATTTTTGTTATTCCAATGGATGGTAGCCTTTTCATTGTGGAAGGTAGTATGTTGTCATGATTTTTATTACTCTAAGGGATTGTAGCCTTGTAGATATGGAAGGTAGTTTGTTGTCGATATCTTTGTTACTCCAATGGATGGTAGCCTAATCATTATAAAAGGTAGTCTGTTGTCGATATTTTTGTTACTGTAATGGATGGTACCCTTGTCATTATGGAAGGTAGTCTGTTGTCGATATTTTTGTTAATCCAATGGATGGTAGCCTTGTCATTATGGAAGGTAGTCTGTTGTCGAGTTTTTTTTACTCCAATGGATGGTAGCGTTGTCATTCCGGAAGGTAGTCTATTGTCGAGATTTTTGTTACTACAATGGATGGTAGTCTTTTTATTATGGAAGGTAGTCTGTTGTCGAGATTTTTGTTACTACAATGGATTGTAGCCTTGTCGTTTTGGAAGGTAGTCTGTTGTTGTTATCTTTGTTACTCCAATGGATGGTAGCCTTGTCATTATGGAAGGTAGTTTGTTGTCGATATTTTTGTTACTCCATTGGATGGTAGCCTTTTCATTAAGGAAGGTAGTGTGTTGTCGATATTTTTGTAATTCCAATGGACGGTAGCCTTGTCATTATGGAAGGAAGTCTGTTGTCATGATTTTTATTACTCCAATGGATGGTAGCCTTGTCATTATGGAAGGTAGTATGTTGTCGATATCTTTGTTACTCCAATGGATGGTAGCCTTGTCATTAAGGAAGGTAGTGTGTTGTCGATATTTTTGTTATTCCAATGGATGGTAGCCTTGAAATTATGGAAAGTAGTATGTTATCGAGATTTTTGTTACTCCAATGGGTTGTAGCCTTGTCATAATGAAAGGTAGTCTATTGTCGAGATTTTTGTTACTACAATGGATGGTAGCCTTGTCATTATGGAAGGTATTATGTTGTCGAGATTTTTGTTACTACAATGGATTGTATCCTTGTCGTTATGGAAGGTAGTCTGTTGTCGATATCTTTGTTATTCCAATGGATGGTAGCCTAGTCATTATGGAAGGTAGTCTATTGTCAAGGTTTTTTTTAGTCTAAGGGATGGTAGCCTTGTCATTATGGAAGTTAGTGTGTTGTCGATATCTTTGTTATTCCAATGGATGGTAGCCTTGAAATTATGGAAGGTAGTCTGTTTTCGATATTTTTGTTACTCCAATTGATGGTAGCCTAATCATTATGGAAGGTAGTCTGTTGTCGAGATTTTTGTTACTCTAAGGGATGTCAACCTTGTCATTATGGAAGATAGTGTGTTGTCGATATTTTTGTTATTCCAATGGATGGTAGCCTTGTCATTATGGAAGGTAGTCTATTGTTGAGATTTTTGTTACTCTAATGTATGGAATACTTGTCATTATGGAAGGTAGTGTGTTGTGGTGATTTTTGGTACTCTAAGGGATGGTAGCCTTGTCATTACGGAAGCTAGTATGTTGTCGATATATTTGTTACTACAATGGATGGTAGCCTTGTCATTATGGAAGGTAGTCTGTTGTCGATATTTTTGTTACTGTAATGGATGGTACCCTTGTCATTATGGAAGGTAGTCTGTTGTCAAGATTTTTGTTATTCTAATGGATGGTAGCCTTTTCATTATGGAAGGTAGTCTGTTGTCATGATTTTTGTTACTCTAAGGGATTGTAGCCTTGTAGATATGGAAGGTAGTTTGTTGTCGATATCTTTGTTACTCCAATGGATGGTAGCCTAATCATTATGGAAGGTAGTCTGTTGTCGAGATTTTTGTTACTCTAAGGGATTGTAACCTTGTCATTACGGAAGGTAGTGTGTTGTCGATATTTTTGTTAATCCAATGGATGGTAGCCTTGTCATTATGGAAGGTAGTCTGTTGTCGAGTTTTTTTTACTCCAATGGATGGTAGCCTTGTCATTCTGGAAGGTAGTCTATTGTCGAGATTTTTGTTACTACAATGGATGGTAGTCTTTTTATTATGGAAGGTAGTCTGTTGTCGAGATTTTTGTTACTACAATGGATTGGAGCCTTGTCTTTATGGAAGGTAGTCTGTTGTTGTTATCTTTGATACTCCAATGGATGGTAGCCTTGTCATTATGGAAGGTAGTTTGTTGTCGAGATTTTTGTTACTCCATTGGATGGTAGCCTTGTCATTAAGGAAGGTAGTGTGTTGTCGATATTTTTGTTATTCCAATGGAATGTAGCCTTGTCATTATGGAAGGAAGTCTGTTGGCATGATTTTTATTACTCCAATGGATGGTAGCCTTGTCATTATGGAAGGTAGTATGTTGTCGATATCTTTGTTACTCCAATGGATGGTAGCCTTGTCATTAAGGAAGGTAGTGTGTTGTCGATATTTTTGTTATTCGAATGGATGGTAGCCTTGAAATTATGGAAAGTAGTATGTTATCGAGATTTTTGTTACTCCAATGGGTTGTAGCCTTGTCATAATGGAAGGTAGTCTATTGTCGAGATTTTTGTTACTACAATGGATGGAAGCCTTGTCATTATGGAAGGTATTATGTTGTCGAGATTTTTGTTACTACAATGGATTGTAGCCTTGTCGTTATGGAAGGTAGACTGTTGTCGAGATTTTTGTTACTTCATTAGATGGTAGCCTTGTCATTATGGAAGATAGAATGTTGTCGATATTTTTGTTATTCCAATGATGGTAGCCTAGACATTATGGAAGATAGTGTGTTGTCGATATTTTTGTTATTCCAATGGATTGTAGCCTTGTCATTATGGAAGGTAGTCTATTGTTGAGATTTTTGTTACTCTAAGGGATGGTAGAATTGTCATTATCGAAGCTAGTATGTTGTCGATATATTTGTTACTACAATGGATGGTAGCCTTGTCATAATGGAAGGTAGTCTGTTGTCGATATTTTTGTTACTGTAATAGATGGTAGCCTTGTCATTATGGAAGGTAGTCTGTTGTCGAGATTTTTGTTATTCCAATGGATGGTAGCCTTTTCATTATGGAAGGTAGTCTGTTGTCGTGATTTTTGTTACTCTAAGGGATTGTAGCCTTGTCGATATAGAAGGTAGTTTGTTGTCGATATCTTTGTTACTCCAATGGATGGGAGCCTAATCATTATGGAAGGTAGTCTGTTGTGGAGATTTTTGTTACTCTAAGGGATGGTAACCTTGTCATTATGGAAGGTAGTGTGTTGTCGATATTTTTGTTATTCCAATGAATGATTGCCTTGTAATTATGGAAGGTAGTCTGTTGTCGAGATTTTTTTTACTCCAGTGGATGGTAGCCTTGTCATTATGGAAGGTAGTCTATTGTTGAGATTTTTGTTACTACAATGGATTGTAGCCTTGTCGTTATGGAAGGTAGTTTGTTGTCGATATCTTTGTTTCTCCAATGGATGGTAGCCTAGTCATTATGGAAGGTAGTCTATAGTCGAGATTTTAGTTACTCCAACGGATGGTAGCCTTGTCATTATGGAACGTAGTCTGTTGTCAAGATTTTGTATACTCCAATGGATTATAGCCTTGTCATTATGGAAGGTAGTCTATTATGGATATTTTGGTTACACCAATGATGGTACCCTTGTCATTATCGAAGGTAGTCTATTGTTGAGATTTTTGTTACTTGAATGGATGGTAGACTTGTCATTATGGAAGGTAGTGTGTTGTCATGATTTTTGTTACTCTAAGGGAGGGTAGCCTTGTCGTTATGGAAGGTAGTCTGTTGTTGTTATCTTTGTTACTCCAATGGATGGTAGCCTTGTCATTATGGAAGGTAGTTTGTTGTCGAGATTTTTGTTACTCCATTGGATGGTAGCCTTGTCATTAAGGAAGGTAGTGTGTTGTCGATATTTTTGTTATTCCAATGGATGGTAGCCTTGTCATTATGGAAGGAAGTATGTTGTCATGATTTTTATTATTCCAATGGATGGTAGCCTTGTCATTATGGAAGATAGTATGTTGTCGATATCTTTGTTACTCCAATGGATGGTAGCCTTGTCATTAAGGAAGGTAGTGTATTATCGATATTTTTGTTATTCCAATGGATGGTAGCCTTGAAATAATGGAAAGTAGTATGTTATCGAGATTTTTGTTACTCCAATGGGTGGTAGCCTTGTCATTATGGAAGGTAGTCTATTGTCGATATTTTTGTTACTACAATGGATGGTAGCCTTGTCATTATGGAAGGTAGTCTGTTGTCGAGATTTTTGTTACTCCAATGGATGACAGCCTTTTCATTAAGGAAGGTAGTATGTTGTCGATATCTTTGTTACTCCAATGGATGGTAGCCTTTTCAATATGGAAGGTAGTCTGTTGTCGAGATTTTTATTACTCTAAGGGATGGTAGCCTTGTGATTATGGAACATAGTCTGTTGTCGAGATTTTTGTTATTCCAATGGATTGTAGCCTTGTCATTATGGAAGGTAGTCGGTTGTCAAGATTTTTGTTACTTCAATTCATGGTAGCCTTGTCATTATGGAAGGTAGTATATTATCGAGATTTTTGTTACTACAATGGATGATAGCCTTGTCATTATGAAAGGTAGTCTGTTGTTGAGATTTTTGATACTACAATGGATTGTAGCCTTGTCGTTATGGAAGGTAGTATGTTATCGATATCTTTGTTACTCCAATGGATGGTAGCCTAATCATTATGGAAGGTAGTCTGTTGTCAAAATTTTTGTTACTCTAAGAGATGGTAGCCTTGTCATTATGGAAGGTAGTGTGTTGTCGATATTTTTGTTATTCCAATGGATGGTAGCCGTGTCATTATGGAAGGTAGTCTATTGTCGAGATTTTTGTTACTCCAATGGATGACGGCCTTGTCATTAAGGAAGGTAGTCAATTGTCGAGATTTTTGTTACTACAATGGATGGTAGCCTAGTCATTATGGAAGGTAATCTGTTGTTGAGATTTTTGTCACTCGAATGGATGGTAGACTTGTCATTATGGAATGTAGTTTGTTGTCGTGATTTTTGTTACTCTAAGGGATGGTAGCCTTGTCATTATGGAAGGTAGTATGTTGTCGATATCTTTGTTACTCCAATGGATGGTAGCCATTTCATTATGGAAGGTAGTCTGTTGTCGAGATTTTTGTTACTCTAAGGGATGGTAGCCTTGTAATTATGGAACGTAGTCTATTGTCGATATTTTTGTTATTCCAATGGATGGTAGCCTTGTTATTATGGAAGGTAGTCGGTTGTCGAGATTTTTGTTACTCCAATTCATGGTAGCCTTGTCATTGTGGAAGGTAGTCTATTGTCGAGATTTTTGTTACTACAATGGATGGTAGCCTTGTCATTATGAAAGGTAGTCTCTTGTTGAGATTTTTGTTACTATAATGGATTGTAGCCTTATCGTTATGGAATGTAGTCTGTTGTTGATATCTTTGTTACTCCAATGGATGGTAGCCTAGTCATTATGGAAGGTAGTCTGTTGTAGAGATTTTTGTTAATCCATTAGATGGTAGCCTTCTCATTAAGGAAGGTAGTGTGTTGTCGAGATTTTTGTTATTCCAATGGATGGTAGCCTTGTCATTATGGAAGGTAGTCTGTTGTCATGATTTTTGTTACTCCAATGGATGGTAGCCTTGTCATTATGGAAGGTAGTATGTTGTCGATATCTTTTTCACACCAATGGATGGTAGCCTTGTCATTATGGAAGGTAGTTTGTTGTCGAGATTTTTGTTACTCTAAGGGATGGTAGCCTTGTCGTTATGGAAGGTAGTTTGTTGTCGATATCTTTGTTACTCCAATGGATGGTAGCATAGACATTATGGAAGGTAGTGTGCTGTCGAAATTTTTGTTATTCCAATGGATGGTAGCCTTGTCATTATGGAAGGTAGTCTGTTGTTGAGATTTTTGTTACTACAATGGATGGTAGACTTGTCATTATGGAAAGGAGTGTGTTGTCGTGATTTTTGTTACTCTAAGGGAAGGTAGCCTTGTCATTATGGAAGGTAGTATGTTGTCGATATATTTGTTACTACCATGGATGGTAGCCTTGTCATTATGGAAGGTAGTCTCTTGTTGAGATTTTTGTTACTACAATGGATTGTAGCCTTGTCGTTATGGAAGGTAGTCTGTTGTCGATATCTTTGTTACTCCAATGGATGGTAGCCTAGTCATTATTAAAGGTAGTCTATTGTAGAGATTTTTGTTACTCCATTAGATGGTAGCCTTGTCATTAAGGAAGGTAGTGTGTTGTCGATATTTTTGTTATTCCAATGGATGGTAGCCTTTTCATTATGGAAGGTAGTTTGTTGTCGTGATTTTTGTTACTCTAAGGGATTGTAGCCTTGTCGATATGGAAGGTACTCTGTTGTCGATATCTTTGTTACTCCATGGGATGGTTGCCTAGTCATTATGGAAGGTAGTCTGTTGTCAAGATTTTTGTTACTCTAAGAGATGGTAGCCTTGTCATTATGGAAGGTAGTGTGTTGTCGATATTTTTGTTATTCCAATGGATGGTAGCCTTGTCATTATGGAAGGAAGTATGTTATCATGATTTTTATTACTCCAATGGATGGTAGCCTTGTCATTATGGAAGGTAGTATGTTGTCGATATCTTTGTTACTCCAATGGATGGTAGCCTTGTCATTAAGGAAGGTAGTATGTTGTCGATATTTTTGTTATTCCCATGGATGGTAGCCTTGAAATTATGGAAAGTAGTATGTTATCGAGATTTTTGTTACTTCAATGGGTGGTAGCCTTGTCATTATGGAAGGTAGTCTATTGTCGATATTTTTGTTACTACAATGGATGGTAGCCTTGTCATTATGGAAGGTAGTCTGTTGTCGAGATTTTTGTTACTCCAATGGATGACAGCCTTTTCATTAAGGAAGGTAGTATGTTGTCGATATCTTTGTTACTCCAATGGATGGTAGCCTTTTCAATATGGAAGGTAGTCTGTTGTCGAGATTTTTATTACTCTAAGGGATGGTAGCCTTGTAATTATGGAACATAGTCTGTTGTCGAGATTTTTGTTATTCCAATGGATTGTAGCCTTGTCATTATGGAAGGTAGTCGGTTGTCAAGATTTTTGTTACTTCAATTCATGGTAGCCTTGTCATCATGGAAGGTAGTATATTGTCGAGATTTTTGTTACTACAATGGATGATAGCCTTGTCATTATGAAAGGTAGTCTGTTGTTGAGATTTTTGATACTACAATGGATTGTAGCCTTGTCGTTATGGAAGGTAGTATGTTATCGATATCTTTGTTACTCCAATGGATGGTAGCCTAGTCATTATGGAAGGTAGTCTGTTGTCAAGATTTTTGTTACTCTAAGAGATGGTAGCCTTGTCATTATGGAAGGTAGTGTGTTGTCGATATTTTTTTTATTCCAATGGATGGTAGCCGTGTCATTATGGAAGGTAGTCTATTGTCGAGATTTTTGTTACTCCAATGGATGACGGCCTTGTCATTAAGGAAGGTAGTCTATTGTCGAGATTTTTGTTACTACAATGGATGGTAGCCTAGTCATTATGGAAGGTAATCTGTTGTTGAGATTTTTGTCACTCGAATGGATGGTAGACTTGTCATTATGGAAGGTAGTTTGTTGTCGTGATTTTTGTTACTCTAAGGGATGGTAGCCTTGTCATTATGGAAGGTAGTATGTTGTCGATATCTTTGTTACTCCAATGGATGGAAGCCATTTCATTATGGAAGGTAGTCTGTTGTCGAGATTTTTGTTACTCTAAGGGATGGTAGCCTTGTAATTATGGAACGTAGTCTATTGTCGATATTTTTGTTATTCCAATGGATGGTAGCCTTGTTATTATGGAAGGTAGTCGGTTGTCGATATTTTTGTTACTCCAATTCATGGTAGCCTTGTCATTGTGGAAGGTAGTCTATTGTCGAGATTTTTGTTACTACAATGGATGGTAGCCTTGTCATTATGAAAGGTAGTCTCTTGTTGAGATTTTTGTTACTACAATGGATTGTAGCCTTATCGTTATGGAATGTAGTCTGTTGTTGATATCTTTGTTACTCCAATTGATGGTAGCCTAGTCATTATGGAAGGTAGTCTGTTGTAGAGATTTTTGTTAATCCATTAGATGGTAGCCTTCTCATTAAGGAAGGTAGTGCGTTGTCGAGATTTTTGTTATTCCAATGGATGGTAGCCTTGTCATTATGGAAGGTAGTCTGTTGTCATGATTTTTGTTACTCCAATGGATGGTAGCCTTGTCATTATGGAAGGTAGTATGTTGTCGATATCTTTTTCACACCAATGGATGGTAGCCTTGTCATTATGGAAGGTAGTTTGTTGTCGAGATTTTTGTTACTCTAAGGGATGGTAGCCTTGTCGTTATGGAAGGTAGTTTGTTGTCGATATCTTTGTTACTCCAATGGATGGTAGCCTAGACATTATGGAAGGTAGTGTGCTGTCGAAATTTTTGTTATTCCAATGGATGGTAGCCTTGTCATTATGGAAGGTAGTCTGTTGTTGAGATTTTTGTTACTACAATGGATGGTAGACTTGTCATTATGGAAATGAGTGTGTTGTCGTGATTTTTGTTACTCTAAGGGAAGGTAGCCTTGTCATTATGGAAGGTAGTATGTTGTCGATATATTTGTTACTACCATGGATGGTAGCCTTTTCATTATGGAAGGTAGTCTCTTGTTGAGATTTTTGTTACTACAATGGATTGTAGCCTTGTCGTTATGGAAGGTAGTCTGTTGTCGATATCTTTGTTACTCCAATGGATGGTAGCCTAGTCATTATTAAAGGTAGTCTATTGTAGAGATTTTTGTTACTCCATTAGATGTAGCCTTGTCATTAAGGAAGGTAGTGTGTTGTCGATATTTTTGTTATTCCAATGGATGGTAGCCTTTTCATTATGGAAGGTAGTTTGTTGTCGTGATTTTTGTTACTCTAAGGGATTGTAGCCTTGTCGATATGGAAGGTACTCTGTTGTCGATATCTTTGTTACTCCATGGGATGGTTTCCTAGTCATTATGGAAGGTAGTCTGTTGTCAAGATTTTTGTTACTCTAAGAGATGGTAGCCTTGTCATTATGGAAGGTAGTGTGTTGTCGATATTTTTGTTATTCCAATGGATGGTAGCCTTGTCATTATGGAAGGAAGTATGTTGTCATGATTTTTATTACTCCAATGGATGGTAGCCTTGTCATTATGGAAGGTAGTATGTTGTTGATA
This sequence comes from Vicia faba, assembly GCA_948472305.1. Taxonomy (NCBI): domain Eukaryota; kingdom Viridiplantae; phylum Streptophyta; class Magnoliopsida; order Fabales; family Fabaceae; genus Vicia; species Vicia faba. The sequence continues at coordinate 459,602,865 of OX451741.1, forward strand.
TCTTTGTTACTCCAATGGATGGTAGCCTTGTAATTAAGGAAGGTAGTGTGTTGTCGATATTTTTGTTATTCCAATGGATGGTAGCCTTGAAATTATGGAAAGTAGTATGTTATCGAGATTTTTGTTACTTCAATGGGTGGTAGCCTTGTCATTATGGAAGGTAGTCTATTGTCGATATTTTTGTTACTATAATGGATGGTAGCCTTGTCATTATGGAAGGTAGTCTGTTGTCGAGATTTTTGTTACTCCAATGGATGACAACCTTTTCATTAAGGAAGGTAGTATGTTGTCGATATCTTTGTTACTCCAATGGATGGTAGCCTTTTCAATATGGAAGGTAGTCTGTTGTCGAGATTTTTATTACTCTAAGGGATGGTAGCCTTGTAATTATGGAACATAGTCTGTTGTCGAGATTTTTGTTATTCCAATGGATTGTAGCCTTGTCATTATGGAAGGTAGTCGGTTGTCAAGATTTTTGTTACTTCAATTCATGGTAGCCTTGTCATTATGGAAGGTAGTATATTGTCGAGATTTTTGTTACTACAATGGATGATAGCCTTGTCATTATGAAAGGTAGTCTGTTGTTGAGATTTTTGATACTACAATGGATTGTAGCCTTGTCGTTATGGAAGGTAGTATGTTATCGATATCTTTGTTACTGCAATGGATGGTAGCCTAGTCATTATGGAAGGTAGTCTGTTGTCAAGATTTTTGTTACTCTAAGAGATGGTAGCCTTGTCATTATGGAAGGTAGTGTGTTGTCGATATTTTTTTTATTCCAATGGATGGTAGCCGTGTCATTATGGAAGGTAGTCTATTGTCGAGATTTTTGTTACTCCAATGGATGACGGCCTTGTCATTAAGGAAGGTAGTCTATTGTCGAGATTTTTGTTACTACAATGGATGGTAGCCTAGTCATTATGGAAGGTAATCTGTTGTTGAGATTTTTGTCACTCGAATGGATGGTAGACTTGTCATTATGGAAGGTAGTTTGTTGTCGTGATTTTTGTTACTCTAAGGGATGGTAGCCTTGTCATTATGGAAGGTAGTATGTTGTCGATATCTTTGTTACTCCAATGGATGGTAGCCATTTCATTATGGAAGGTAGTCTGTTGTCGAGATTTTTGTTACTCTAAGGGATGGTAGCCTTGTAATTATGGAACGTAGTCTATTGTCGATATTTTTGTTATTCCAATGGATGGTAGCCTTGTTATTATGGAAGGTAGTCGGTTGTCGAGATTTTTGTTACTCCAATTCATGGTAGCCTTGTCATTGTGGAAGGTAGTCTATTGTCGAGATTTTTGTTACTACAATGGATGGTAGCCTTGTCATTATGAAAGGTAGTCTCTTGTTGAGATTTTTGTTACTACAATGGATTGTAGCCTTATCGTTATGGAATGTAGTCTGTTGTTGATATCTTTGTTACTCCAATTGATGGTAGCCTAGTCATTATGGAAGGTAGTCTGTTGTAGAGATTTTTGTTAATCCATTAGATGGTAGCCTTCTCATTAAGGAAGGTAGTGCGTTGTCGAGATTTTTGTTATTCCAATGGATGGTAGCCTTGTCATTATGGAAGGTAGTCTGTTGTCATGATTTTTGTTACTCCAATGGATGGTAGCCTTGTCATTATGGAAGGTAGTATGTTGTCGATATCTTTTTCACACCAATGGATGGTAGCCTTGTCATTATGGAAGGTAGTTTGTTGTCGAGATTTTTGTTACTCTAAGGGATGGTAGCCTTGTCGTTATGGAAGGTAGTTTGTTGTCGATATCTTTGTTACTCCAATGGATGGTAGCCTAGACATTATGGAAGGTAGTGTGCTGTCGAAATTTTTGTTATTCCAATGGATGGTAGCCTTGTCATTATGGAAGGTAGTCTGTTGTTGAGATTTTTGTTACTACAATGGATGGTAGACTTGTCATTATGGAAAGGAGTGTGTTGTCGTGATTTTTGTTACTCTAAGGGAAGGTAGCCTTGTCATTATGGAAGGTAGTATGTTGTCGATATATTTGTTACTACCATGGATGGTAGCCTTTTCATTATGGAAGGTAGTCTCTTGTTGAGATTTTTGTTACTACAATGGATTGTAGCCTTGTCGTTATGGAAGGTAGTCTGTTGTCGATATCTTTGTTACTCCAATGGATGGTAGCCTAGTCATTATTAAAGGTAGTCTATTGTAGAGATTTTTGTTACTCCATTAGATGTAGCCTTGTCATTAAGGAAGGTAGTGTGTTGTCGATATTTTTGTTATTCCAATGGATGGTAGCCTTTTCATTATGGAAGGTAGTTTGTTGTCGTGATTTTTGTTACTCTAAGGGATTGTAGCCTTGTCGATATGGAAGGTACTCTGTTGTCGATATCTTTGTTACTCCATGGGATGGTTTCCTAGTCATTATGGAAGGTAGTCTGTTGTCAAGATTTTTGTTACTCTAAGAGATGGTAGCCTTGACATTATGGAAGGTAGTGTGTTGTCGATATTTTTGTTATTCCAATGGATGGTAGCCTTGTCATTATGGAAGGAAGTATGTTGTCATGATTTTTATTACTCCAATGGATGGTAGCCTTGTCATTATGGAAGGTAGTTTGTTGTCGATATCTTTGTTACTCCAATGGATGGTAGCCTTGTCATTAAGGAAGGTAGTGTGTTGTCGATATTTTTGTTATTCCAATGGATGGTAGCCTTGAAATTATGGAAAGTAGTATGTTATCGAGATTTTTGTTACTTCAATGGGTGGTAGCCTTGTCATTATGGAAGGTAGTCTATTGTCGATATTTTTGTTACTATAATGGATGGTAGTCTTGTCATTATGGAAGGTAGTCTGTTGTCGAGATTTTTGTTACTCCAATGGATGACAACCTTTTCATTAAGGAAGGTAGTATGTTGTCGATATCTTTGTTACTCCAATGGATGGTAGCCTTTTCAATATGGAAGGTAGTCTGTTGTCGAGATTTTTATTACTCTAAGGGATGGTAGCCTTGTAATTATGGAACATAGTCTGTTGTCGAGATTTTTGTTATTCCAATGGATTGTAGCCTTGTCATTATGGAAGGTAGTCGGTTGTCAAGATTTTTGTTACTTCAATTCATGGTAGCCTTGTCATTATGGAAGGTAGTATATTGTCGAGATTTTTGTTACTACAATGGATGATAGCCTTGTCATTATGAAAGGTAGTCTGTTGTTGAGATTTTTGATACTACAATGGATTGTAGCCTTGTCGTTATGGAAGGTAGTATGTTATCGATATCTTTGTTACTGCAATGGATGGTAGCCTAGTCATTATGGAAGGTAGTCTGTTGTCAAGATTTTTGTTACTCTAAGAGATGGTAGCCTTGTCATTATGGAAGGTAGTGTGTTGTCGATATTTTTGTTATTCCAATGGATGGTAGCCGTGTCATTATGGAAGGTAGTCTATTGTCGAGATTTTTGTTACTCCAATGGATGACGGCCTTGTCATTAAGGAAGGTAGTCTATTGTCGAGATTTTTGTTACTACAATGGATGGTAGCCTAGTCATTATGGAAGGTAATCTGTTGTTGAGATTTTTGTCACTCGAATGGATGGTAGACTTGTCATTATGGAAGGTAGTTTGTTGTCGTGATTTTTGTTACTCTAAGGGATGGTAGCCTTGTCATTATGGAAGGTAGTATGTTGTCGATATCTTTGTTACTCCAATGGATGGTAGCCATTTCATTATGGAAGGTAGTCTGTTGTCGAGATTTTTGTTACTCTAAGGGATGGTAGCCTTGTAATTATGGAACGTAGTCTATTGTCGATATTTTTGTTATTCCAATGGATGGTAGCCTTGTTATTATGGAAGGTAGTCGGTTGTCAAGATTTTTGTTACTCCAATTCATGGTAGCCTTGTCATTGTGGAAGGTAGTCTATTGTCGAGATTTTTGTTACTACAATGGATGGTAGCCTTGTCATTATGAAAGGTAGTCTCTTGTTGAGATTTTTGTTACTACAATGGATTGTAGCCTTATCGTTATGGAATGTAGTCTGTTGTTGATATCTTTGTTACTCCAATGGATGGTAGCCTAGTCATTATGGAAGGTAGTCTGTTGTAGAGATTTTTGTTAATCCATTAGATGGTAGCCTTCTCATTAAGGAAGGTAGTGTGTTGTCGATATTTTTGTTATTCCAATGGATGGTAGCCTTGTCATTATGGAAGGTAGTCTGTTGTCATGATTTTTGTTACTCCAATGGATGGTAGCCTTGTCATTATGGAAGGTAGTATGTTGTCGATATCTTTTTCACACCAATGGATGGTAGCCTTGTCATTATGGAAGGTAGTTTGTTGTCGAGATTTTTGTTACTCTAAGGGATGGTAGCCTTGTCGTTATGGAAGGTAGTTTGTTGTCGATATCTTTGTTACTCCAATGGATGGTAGCCTAGACATTATGGAAGGTAGTGTGCTGTCGAAATTTTTGTTATTCCAATGGATGGTAGCCTTGTCATTATGGAAGGTAGTCTGTTGTTGAGATTTTTGTTACTACAATGGATGGTAGACTTGTCATTATGGAAAGGAGTGTGTTGTCGTGATTTTTGTTACTCTAAGGGAAGGTAGCCTTGTCATTATGGAAGGTAGTATGTTGTCGATATATTTGTTACAACCATGGATGGTAGCCTTGTCATTATGGAAGGTAGTCTCTTGTTGAGATTTTTGTTACTACAATGGATTGTAGCCTTGTCGTTATGGAAGGTAGTCTGTTGTCGATATCTTTGTTACTCCAATGGATGGTAGCCTAGTCATTATTAAAGGTAGTATGTTGTAGAGATTTTTGTTACTCCATTAGATGGTAGCCTTGTCATTAAGGAAGGTAGTGTGTTGTCGATATTTTTGTTATTCCAATGGATGGTAGCCTTTTCATTATGGAAGGTAGTTTGTTGTCGTGATTTTTGTTACTCTAAGGGATTGTAGCCTTGTCGATATGGAAGGTACTTTGTTGTCGATATCTTTGTTACTCCAATGGATGGTTGCCTAGTCATTATGGAAGGTAGTCTGTTGTCAAGATTTTTGTTACTCGAAGAGATGGTAGCCTTGTCATTATGGAAGGTAGTGTGTTGTCGATATTTTTGTTATTCCAATGGATGGTAGGCGTGTCATTATAGAAGGTAGTCTGTTGTCGAGATTTTTGTTACTCCAATGGATGACAGCCTTTTCATTAAGGAAGGTAGTATGTTGTCGATATCTTTGTTACTCCAATGGATGGTAGCCTTTTCAATACGGAAGGTAGTCTGTTGTCGAGATTTTTGTTACTCTAAGGGATTGTAGCCTTATCGTTATGGAATGTAGTCTGCTGTTGATATCTTTGTTACTCCAATGGATGGTAGCCTAGTCATTATGGAAGGTAGTCTGTTGTAGATATTTTTGTTACTGCATTAGATGGTAGCCTTGTCATTAAGGAAGGTAGTGTGTTGTCGATATTTTTGTTATTCCAATGGATGGTAGCCTTGTCATTATGGAAGGTAGTCTGTTGTCATGATTTTTGTTACTCCAATGGATGGTAGCCTTGTCATTATGGAAGGTAGTATGTTGTCGATATCTTTTTTACACCAATGGATGGTAGCCTTGTCATTATGGAAGGTAGTTTGTTGTCGAGATTTTTGTTACTCTAAGGGATGGTAGCCTTGTCGTTATGGAAGGTAGTCTTTTATCGTTATCTTTGTTACTCTAATGGATGGTAGCCTAGTCATTATGGAAGGTAGTTTATTGTCGATTATTTTGTTATTCCAATGGTTGGTAGCCTATACATTATGGAAGGTAGTGTGCTGTCAAAATTTTTGTTATTCCAATGGATGGTAGCCTTGCCATTATGAAAGGTAGTCTGTTGTTGAGATTTTTGTTACTACAATGGATGGTAGACTTGTCATTATGGAAAGGAGTGTGTTGTCGTGATTTTTGTTACTCTAAGGGAAGGTAGTATGTTGTCGATATATTTGTTACTACCATGGATGATAGCCTTGAAATTATGGAAGGTAGTCTGTTGTTGATATCTTTGTTACTCCAATGGATGGTAGCCTAGTCATTATGGAAGGTAGTTTGATGTTAAGATTTTTGTTACTCCATTGGATGGTAGCCTTGTCATTAAGGAAGGTAGTGTGTTGTCGATATCTTTGTTACTCTAATGGATGGTAGCCTAGTCATTATGGAAGGTAGTCTGTTGTCGTGATTTTTGTTACTCCATTGGATGGTAGCCTTGTCATTATGGAAGGTTGTGTGTTGTCGATATTTTTGTTATTCCAATGGATGGTAGTCTAGACATAATGGAAGGTATTGTGTTGTTGATATTTTTGTTATTCCAATGGATGGTAGCCTTGTCATTATGGAAGGTATTCTATTGTTGAGATTTTTGTTACTCCAATGGATGGTAGACTTGTCATTATGGAAGATAGTGTGTTGTCGTGATTTTTGTTACTCTAAGGGATGGTAGCCTTGTCATTATGGAAGGTAGTATGTTGTCGATATCTTTCTTACTACAATGGATGGTAGCCTTATCATTATGGAAGGTAGTCTGTTGTCGACATTTTTGTTACTATAATGGATGGTAGCCTTGACGTTATGGAAGGTAGTCTGTTGTCAAGATTTTTGTTACTCCATTGGATGGTAGCCTTGTCATTTAGGAAGGTAGTGTGTTGTCGATATCTTTGTTACTCTAATGGATGGTAGCCTAGTCATTATGGAAGGTAGTCTGTTGTCGAGATTTTTGTTACTCCATTGGATGGTAGCCTTGTCATTCAAGAAGGTAGTTTGTTGTCGATATATTTGTTACTCTAATGGATGGTAGCCTAGTCATTATGGAAGGTAGTCTGTTGTCGAGATTTTTGTTACTCCATTGGATGGTAGCCTTGTCATTATGGAAGGTAGTGTGTTGTCGAGATTTTGTATACTCCAATGGATTGTTGCCTTGTCATTATGGAAGGTAGTGTCTTGTGGATATTTTGGTTACACCAATTATGGTACCCTTGTCATTATGGAAGGTAGTCTATTGTTGAGATTTTTGTTACTCAAATGGAGGGTAGACTTGTCATTATGGAACATAGTTTGTTGTCGTGATTTTTGTTACTCTAAGGGGTGGTAGCCTTGTCATTATGGAAGGTAGTATGTTGTTGATATCTTTGTTACTCCAATGGATGGTAGCCTTTTCATTATAGAAGGTAGTCTGTTGTCGAGATTATTGTTACTCTAAGGGATGGTAGCCTTGTAATTATGTAACATAGTCTGTTGTCGAGATTTTTGTTATTCCAATGGATGGTAGCCTTGTCATTATGGAAGGTAGTCGGTTGTCGAGATTTTTGTTACTCCAATTCATGGTAGCCTTGTCATTATGGAAGGTAGTCTATTGTCGAGATTTTTGTTACTACAATGTATGGTAGCCCTGTCATTATGAAAGGTAGTCTATTATTGATATTTTTGTTACTACAATGGATTGTAGCCTTGTCGTTATGGAAGGTAGTCTGTTGTCGATATCTTTGTTACTCCAATGGATGGTAGCCTAGTCATTATTAAACGTAGTTTGTTGTCGAGATTTTTTTTACTCTAAGGGATGGTAGCCTTGTCATTATGGAAGTTAGTGTGTTGTCGATATTTTTTTTATTACAATGGATGGTAGCCTTGTCATTATGGAAGGTAGTATGTTTTCGAGATTTTTGTTACTCCAATGGATGGTAGCCTTGTCATTATGAAAGGTAGTCTATTGTCGAGATTTTTTTTACTACAATGGATGGTAGCCTTGTCATTATGGAAGGTAGTCTATTGTCGAGATTTTTGTTACTACAATGGATTGTAGCCTTATCATTATGGAAGGTATTCTGTTGTTGATATCTTTGTTACTCCAATGGATGGTAGCCTAGTCATTATGGAAGGTAGTCTGTTGTAGAGATTTTTGTTACTCCATTAGATGGTAGCCTTGTCATTAAGGAAGGTAGTGTGTTGTCGATATTTTTGTTATTCCAATGGATGGTAGCCTTCTCATTATGGAAGGTAGTTTGTTGTCGAGATTTTTGTTACTCTAAGGGATGGTAGCCTTGTCGTTATGAAAGGTAGTCTGTTGTCGATATCTTTCTTACTCTAATGGATGGTAGCCTAGTCATTATGGAAGGTAGTTTGTTGTCGATATTTTTGTTATCCCAATGGATGGTAGCCTAGACATTATGGAAGGTAGTGTGCTGTCAAAATTTTAGTTATTCCAAAGGATGGTAGCCTTGTCATTATGGAAGGTAGTCTATTGTCGTGATTTTTGTTACTCTAAGGGAAGGTAGCCTTGTCATTATGGAAGGTAGTATGTTGTCGATATCTTTGTTACTACCATGGATGGTAGCCTTGTCATTATGGAAGGTAGTCTGTTGTCGAGATTGTTGTTACTACAATGGATTAAAGCCTTGTCGTTATGGAAGGTAGTCTGTTGTTGATATCTTTGTTACTCCAATGGATGGTAGCCTAGTCATTATGGAAGGTAGTCTGTTATCAAGATTTTTGTTACTCCTTTGGATGGTAGCCTTGTCATTAAGGAAGGTAGTGTGTTGTCGATATCTTTGTTACTCTAATGGATGGTAGCGTAGTCATTATGGAAGGTAGTCTGTTGTCGAGATTTTTGTTACTCCTTTGGATGGTAGCCTTGTCATTATGGAAGGTAGTGTGTTGTCGATATTTTTGTTATTCCAATGGATGGTAGTCTAGACATAATGGAAGGTAGTGTCTTGTGGATATTTTGGTTACACCAATTATGGTACCCTTGTCATTATGGAAGGTAGTCTATTGTCGAGATTTTTGTTACTCGAATGGATGGTAGCCTTGTCATTATGGAAGGTAGTCTATTCTCGAGATTTTAGTTACTCCAATGGATGGTAGCCTTGTCATTACGGAAGGTAGTCTGTTGTCGATATATTTGTAATTCCAATGGATGGTAGCCTTGTCATTATGGAAGGTAGTCTGTTGTCGTGATTTTTGTTACTCGAATGGATGGTAGCCTTGTAATTATGGAACGTAGTCTGTTGTCGAGATTTTTGTTATTCCAATGGATGGTACCCTTGTCATTATGGAAGGTAGTCTATTGTTGAGATTTTTGTTACTCCAATGGATGGTAGCCTTGTCATTATGGAAGGTAGTCTGTTGTCGAGATTCTTATTACTCTAAGGGATGGTAGCCTTGTCATCATGGAGCGTAGTTTTTTGTCAAGATTTTTGTTATTCTAATTGATGATAGCCTTGTCATTATGGAAGGTAGTCTGTTGTCGAGATTTTTGTTACTCTAAGGGATGGTTGCCTTGTCATTATGAAACGTAGTTTATTGTCTTGATTTTTGTTACTCCAATGGATGGTAGCTTTTTCATTATAGAAGGTAGTATGTTGTCGAGATTTTAGTTTCTCCAATGGATGGTAGCCTTGTCGTATGGAAGGTAGTCTGTTGCCGAGATTTTTCATACTCCAATGGATTATAGCCTTGTCATTATGGAAGTTAGTCTCTTGTGGATATTTTGGTTACTCCAATGATGGTACCCTTGTCATTATGGAAGGTAGTCTGTTGTCGGGATTTTTGATACTCCAATGGATTGTAGACTTGTCATTATGGAAGTTAGTCTATTTTCGTGATTTTTGTTACTCCAATGGATGGTAGCCTTGTCATTATGGAAGGTAGTATGTTGTCGATATCTTTGTTACTCCAATTGATGGTAGCTTGATCATTATGGAAGGTAGTATGTTGTCGAGATTTTTGTTACTCTTAGGGATGGTAGCCTTGTCATTATGGAACGTAGTTTGTTGTCGAGATTTTTGTATACTCCATTGGATGGTAGCCTTGTCATTATGGAAGGTAGTCTCTTGTGGATATTTTTGTTATTCCAATGGATGGTAGCCTTGCCATTATGGAAGGTAGTCTGTTGTCGTGATTTTTGTTACTCCAATGGATGGTAGCCTTGTCATTATGGAAGGTAGTATGTTGTCGATATCTTTGTTACTCCAATGGATGGTAGCTTTGTCATTATGGAAGGTAGTCTAATGTCGAGATTTTTTTTACTCTAAGGGATGGTATCCTTGTCATTATAGAAGGTAGAATATTGTCAAGATTTTCGTTACTATAATAGATTGTAGCCTTGTCATTATGGATGGTAGTCTATTGTCGAGATTTTTGTTACTCTAATGGATGGTATCCTTGTCATTATAGAAGGTAGTATATTGTGGAGATTTTTGTCACTACAATGGATGGTAGCCTTGTCATTATGGAAGGTAGTCTGTTGTCGAGATTTTTGTTACTACAATGGTTTTACCCTGTCGTTATGGAAGGTAGTCTGTTGTCGAGATTTTTGTTACTCTAATGGATGGTAGCATAGTCATTATGGAAGGTAGTCTGTTGTCGAGATTTTTGTTACTCCATTGGATTGTAGCCTTGTCATTATGGAAGGTAGTGTGTTGTCGATATTATTGTTATTCCAATGGATTGTAGCCTTGTCATTATGAAAGGTAGTCTATTGTCGATATTTTTGTTAATATAATAGATTGTAGCTTTGTCATTATGAAAGGTAGTCTATTGTCGAGATTTTTGTTACTCCAATTGATGGTAGCCTAATCATTATGGAAGGTAGTCTGTTGTGGAGATTTTTGTTACTCCATTGGATGGTAGCCTTGTCATTATGAAAGGTAGTCTATTGTCGAGATTTTCGTTACTATAATAGATTGTAGCCTTCTCATTATGGAAGGTAGTCTATTGTCGAGATTTTTGTTACTCCAATGGATGGTAGCCTTGTCATTATAGAAGGTAGTATATTGTCGAGATTTTTGTCACTACGATGGATGGTAGCCTTGTCATTATGGAAGGTAGTATGGTGTCGAGGTTTTTGTTACCACAATGGATTTATCATTTTCATTATGGAAGGTAGTCTCTTGTGGATATTTTGGTTACTCCAATGATGGTACCCTTGTCATTATGGAAGGTAGTCTGTTGTCAGGATTTTTGATACTGCAATGGATGGTAGACTTATCATTATCGAAGGTAGTCTATTGTCGAGATTTATGTTACTCCAATGGATGGTAGACTTGTCATTAACGAAGGTAGTCTGTTGTCGAGATTTCTGTTACTCTAATGGATGTTAGCCTTGTCATTATGGAAGGTAGTCTGTTGTTGAGATTTTTGTTACTACAATGGATGTCAGTCTTGTCATTATGGAAGGTAGTCTGTTGTTGATATTTTTGTTACATCAATGGATGGTAGCCTTGTCATTATGGAAGGTAGTTTGTTGTTTATATCTTTGTTATTCCAATGGATGGTAGCCTAGTCATTATGTAAGGTAGTCTGTTGTCGAGTTTTCTGTTACCCCAATGGATGGTAGCCTTGTCATTATGGAAGGTAGTATGTTGTTGGGATTTTCGTTACTCTAAGGGATGGTAGCCTTGTCATTATGGAAGGTAGTTTGTTGTTATGGAAGGTAGTCTGTTGTCGAGATTTTTGTTACTGCATTGGATGGTAGCCTTGTCATTATGGAAGGTAGTCTGTCTTTGTGATTTTTTTCACTACAGTGGATGGTAGCCTTGTCATTATGGATGGTAGTGTGTTGCCGATATTTTTGTTATTCCAATGGATGGTAGCCTTGTAATTATGGAAGGTAGTCTGCTGTCGTGATTTTTGTTACTCCAATGGATGGTAGCCTTGTCATTATGGAAGGTAGTATGTTGTCGATATCTTTGTTACTCCAATGGATGGTAGCTTTGTCATTATTGAAGGTAGTCTGTTGTCGATATTTTTGTTACTCTAAGGGATGGTAGCCTTGTCATTATGGAACGATGTTTGTTATAGAGATTTTTGTTATTCCAATGGATGGTAGCCTTGTCATTATGAAATGTAGTCTATTGTCAAGATTTTCGTTACTATAATAGATTGTAGCCTTGTCATTATGGAAGGTAGTCTATTGTCGAGATTTTTGTTACTCCAATGGATGGTAGCCTTGTCATTATAGAAGGTAGTATATTGTCAAGATTTTTGTCACTATAATGGATGGTAGCCTTGCCATTATGGAAGGTAGTTTGTTGTCGAGATTTTAGTTACTCTAATGGATGGTAGCCTCGTCGTTATGGAAGGTAGTCTATTGTCGTGATTTTTCGTACTCCAATGGATTATAGCCTTGTTATTATGGAAGGTAGTCCTATGTGGATATTTTGGTTACTCCAATGATGGTACCCTTGTCATTATGGAAGGTAGTCTGTTGTCGGGATTTTTGATACTCCAATGGATGGTAGACTTGTCATTATCGAAGGTAGTCTATTGCGGGATTTTTGTTACTCTAATGGATGGTAGCCTTGTCATTATGGAAGGTAGTCTGTTGTCCAGATTTTCGTTACAACAATGGATGGTAGCCTTGTCATTATGGAAGGTAGTCTATTGTCGTGATTTTTGTTACTTCAATGGATGGTAGCCTTGTCATTATGGAAGTTAGTCTGTCTTTGTGATTTCTATTACTCCAAAGGATGGTAGCCTTGTCATTAAGGACGGTAGTCTGTTGTTCATATTTTTGTTACTCCAATGGATGGTAGACATGTCATTATGGAAGGTAGTCTATTGTCGAGATTTTTGTTACTCCATTAGATGGTAGCCTTGTCATTATGGAAGGTAGTGTGTTGCCGAGATTTTTGTTATTCCAATGAATAGTAGCCTTGTCATTATGGAAGGTAGTCTATTATCGTGATTCTTTTTACTCTAAGGGATCGTAGCCTTGTCATTATGGAAAGTAGTATGTTGTCGAGATTTTTGTTACTCCAATGGATGGTATCCTTGTCATTATGGAAGGTAGATTGTTGTCAATATCTTTGTTACTCCAATGGATGGTAGCCTAGTCATTATGGAAGGTTGTCTATTGTCGAGATTTTTTTTACTCCAATGGATCGTAGCCTTGTCATTATGGAAGGTAGTTTGTTGTCAAGATTTTTGTTGCTCTAAGGGATGGTAGCCTTGTCATTATGGAAAGTAGTGTGTTCTCGATATTTTTGTTATTCCAATAGATGGTAGCCTTGTCATTATGGAAGTTAGTCTGTTGTCAAGATTTTTGTTACTCCAATGGATCGTAGCCTTGTCATTATGGAAGGTAGTCTGTTGTCGAGATTTTTGTTGCTCTAAGGGATGATAGCCTTGTCATTATGGAAAGTAGTGCGTTGTCGATATTTTTGTTATTCCAATGGATGGTAGCCTAGCCATTATGGAAGGTAGTCTATTGTCGAGATTTTTTTTACTACAATGGATGGTAGCCTTATCATTATGGAAGGTAGTTTATTGTCGAGATTTTTGTTTCTACAATGGATTGTAGCCTTGTCGTTATGGAAGGTAGTCTATTGTCGATATCTTTGTGACTCCAATGGATGGTAGCCTAGTAATTATAGAAGGTAGTATGTTGTCGAGATTTTTGTTAGTCTAACTGATGGTACCCTTGTCATTATGGAAGGTAGTGTGTTGTTGATATTTTTGTTATTCCAATGGATGGTAGCCTAGTCATTATAGAAGGTATTATGTTGTCGTGATTTTTGTTACTCCAATGGATTATAGCCTCGTCATTATGGAAGGTAGTCTATTGTTGAGATTTTTGTTACTTCAATGGATGGTAGACTTGTCATTATAGAAGGTAGTGTGTTGTCCTGATTTTTATTACTCTAAGGGATGGTAGCCTTGTATTTATGGAAGGTAGTCTGTTGTCGAGATTTTTGTTACTCCAATGGATGGTAGCCTTGTCATTATGGAAGGTAGTCTATTGTCGAGATTTTTTTTACTACAATGGATGGTATCCTTGTCATTATGGAAGTTAGTCTGTTGTCGAGATTTTTGTTACTACAATGGATTGTAGCATTGTCGTTAGGGAAGGTAGTCTGTTGTCGATATCTTTGTTACTCCAAATGATGGTAGCCTAGTAATTATGGAAGGTAGTCTATTGTCGAGAGTTTTGTTACTCCATTGGATGGTAGCCTTGTCATTATGGAAGGTAGTGTCTTACCGATATTTTTGTTATTCCAATGGATGGCAGCCTAGTCATTATGGAAGGTAGTCTGTTGTCGTGATTTTTGTTACTCCAATGGATGGTAGCCTTGTCATTATGGAAGGTAGTCTATTGTTGAGATTTTTGTTACTCCAATGGATGGTAGACTTGTCATTATAGAAGGTAATGTGTTATCGTAATTTTTATTACTCTAAGGGATGGTAGCCTTGTCATTATGGAAGGTAGTATGTTGTTGATATCTTTGTTACTCCAATGGATGGTAGCCTTTTCATTATGGAAGGTTGTCTTTTGTCGTGATTCTTGTTACTCTAAGGGATTGTAGCCTTGTCGTTATTGAAGGTAGTCTATTGTCGATATCTTTGTTAATCCAATGGAAGGTAGTCTGTTGTCGAGATTTTTTCTTCTCTAAGGGATGGTAGCCTTGTCATTAAGGACGATAGTCTGTTGTTCATATTTTTGTTATTCTAATGGATGGTTGACACGTCATTATGGAAGGTAGTCTATTGTCGATATTTTTGTTACTCTATTAGATGGTAGCCTTGTCATTATGGAAGGTAGTTTGTTGTCAATATTTTTGTTATTCCAATGGATAGTAGCCTTGTCATTATGGAAGGTAGTTTGTTGTCGTGATTCTTGTTACTCTAAGGGATCGTAGCCTTGTCATTATGGAAGGTAGTATGTTGTCGATATTTTTGTTACTCCAATGGATGGTAGCCTTGTCATTATGGAAGGTAGTTTATTGTCGATATCTTTGTTACTCTAATGGATGGTAGCCTAGTCATTATGGAAGGTAGTTTGTTGTCGAGATTTTTGTTACTCCAATGGATCGAAGCCTTGTCATTATGGAATTTAGTCTGCTGGCGAGATTTTTGTTACTACAATGAATTGTAGCCTTGTCGTTATTAAAGGTAGTCTATTATCTATATCTTTGATAATCCAATGGATGGTAGCCTAGTCATTATAGAAGGTACTCTGTTTTCGATATTTTTGTTACTCTAAGGGATTATATCCTTGTCATTATGGAAAGTAGTGTGTTGTCGATATTTTTGTTATTCCAATGGATTGTAGCCTTGTCATTATGGAAGTTAGTCTGTTGTCGACCTTTTTGTTACTCCACTAGATGGTAGCCTTGTCATTATGGCAGGTAGTCTATTGTCGAGATTTTTGTTACTAAAATGGATGGTAGCCTTGTCATTATGGAAGGTAGTCTGTAGTCGAGATTTTTGTTACTACAATGGATTGTAGCCTTGTCATTATGAAAGGTGGTATGTTGTCAATATCTTTGTTACTCCAATGGATGGTAGCCTTGTCATTATGGAAGGTAGTTTGTTGTCGAGATTTTTGTTAGTCTAATGGATGGTAGCCTTGTCATATGGAAGGTAGTTTGTTGTCGATATTTTTGTTGTTCCAATGGATGGTAGCCTAGTCATTATGGAAGGTAGTTTATTTTCGTGATTTTTGTTACTCCAATTGATTGTAACCTTGTCATTATAGAAGGTAGTCTATTGTTGAGATTTTTGTTACTCCAATGGATGGTAGACTTGTCATTATAGAAGGTAGTGTGTTGTCGTGATTTTTATTACTCTAAGGGATGGTAGCCTTATCTTTAAGGAAGGTAGTCTTTTGTCGAGATTTTTGTTACTTCAATGGATGGTAGCCTAGTCATTATGGAAGGTAGTCTGTTATCGTGATTTTTGTTACTCGAATGGATTGTAGCCTTGTCATTATGGAAGGTAGTCTATTATGGAGATTTTTGTTACTCCAATGGATGGTAGACTTGTCATTATGGAAGGTAGTTTGTTGTCGAGATTTTTGTTACTACAAAGGATTGTAGCCTTATTGTTATGTAAGGTAGTCTGTTGTTGATATCATTGTTACTCCAATGGATGGTAGCCTAGTCATTATGGAAGGTATTCTGTTGTCGAGATTTTTGTTACTCTAAGGGATGATAGCCTTGTCATTTTAGAAGGTTGTATATTATCGAGATTTTTTATACTCTAATGGATTATAGCCCTGTCATTATAAAAGGTAGTCTCTTGTGTATATTCTGGTTACTCCAATGATGGTACCCTTGTCATTATGGAAGGTAGTCTGTTGTCGAGATTTTTTATACTCCAATGGATGGTAGACTTGTCATTATCGAAGGTTGTCTGTTGTCGAGATTTCAGTTACTCCAATGGATGGTAGCCTTGTCATTATGGAAGGTAGTCTGTTGTCGATATTTTTGTTACTACAATGGATGTTAGTGTTGACGTTATGGAAAGTAATCTGTTGTCGAGATTTTTGTTACAACAATGGATGGTAGCCTTGTCATTATGGAAGGTAGTCCGTTGTTTATATCTTTGTTACTCCAATGAATGGTAGCCTAGTCATTATGTAAGGTAGTTTGTTGTCGAGATTTCTGTTACCCCAATGGATGGTAGCCTTGTCATTATGGAAGGTAGTCTATTTTCGGGATTTTTGTTACTCTAATGGATAGTAGCCTCGTCATTATGGAAGGTAGTCTGTTGTCGAGATTTTTGTTACTACAATGGATAGTATCCTTGTCATTATGGATGGTCGTCTGTTGTCGAGATGTTTGTTACTACAATGGATTATAGCCTTGTCGTTATGGAAGGTAGTCTATTGTCGATATCTTTGTTACTCCAATGGATGGTATCCTTGTCATTATGGAAGGTAGATTGTTGTCGATATCTTTGTTACTCCAATGGATGTTAGCCTAGTCATTATGGAAGGTTGTCTGTTGTCGAGATTTTTGTTACTCCATTGGATCTTAGCCTTGTCATTATGGAAGGTAGTTTGTTGTCAAGATTTTTGTTGCTCTAAGGGATGGTAGCCTTGTCATTATGGAAAGTAGTGTGTTCTCTATATTTTTGTTATTCCAATAGATGGTAGCCTTGTCATTATGGAAGTTAGTCTGTTGTCAAGATTTTTGTTACTCCAATGGATCGTAGCCTTGTCATTATGGAAGGTAGTCTGTTGTCGAGATTTTTGTTGCTCTAAGGGATGGTAGCCTTGTCATTATGGAAAGTAGTGTGTTGTCGATATTTTTGTTATTCCAATGGATGGTAGCCTTGTCATTATGGAAGTTAGTCTGTTGTCGAGATTTTTGTTATTCCAATGGATGGTAGCCTTGCCATTATGGAAGGTAGTCTATTGTCGAAATTTTTTTTACTACAATGGATGGTAGCCTTATCATTATGGAAGGTAGTTTATTGTCGAGATTTTTGTTACTACAATGGATTGTAGCCTTGTCGTTATGGAAGGTAGTCTATTGTCGATATCTTTGTGACTCCAATGGATGGTAGCCTAGTAATTATAGAAGGTAGTATGTTGTCGAGATTTTTGTTAGTCTAACTGATGGTACCCTTGTGATTATGGAAGGTAGTGTGTTGTCGATATTTTTGTTATTCCAATGGATGGTAGCCTAGTCATTATGGAAGGTATTCTGTTGTCGTGATTTTTGTTACTCCAATGGATTATAGCCTCGTCATTATGGAAGGTAGTTTATTGTTGAGATTTTTGTTACTTCAATGGATGGTAGACTTGTCATTATAGAAGGTAGTGTGTTGTCCTGATTTTTATTACTCTAAGGGATGGTAGCCTTGTCTTTATGGAAGGTAGTCTGTTGTCGAGATTTTTGTTACTCCAATGGATGGTAGCCTTGTCATTATGGAAGGTAGTCTATTGTCGAGATTTTTGTTACTACAATGGATGGTATCCTTGTCATTATGGAAGTTAGTCTGTTGTCGAGATTTTTGTTACTACAATGGATTGTAGCCTTGTCGTTACGGAAGGTAGTCTGTTGTCGATATCTTTGTTACTCCAAATGATGGTAGCCTAGTAATTATGGAAGGTAGTCTATTGTCGAGATTTTTGTTACTCCATTGGATGGTAGCCTTGTCATTATGGAAGGTAGTGTCTTACCGATATTTTTGTTATTCCAATGGATGGCAGCCTAGTCATTATGGAAGGTAGTCTGTTGTTGTGATTTTTGTTACTCCAATGGATGGTAGCCTTGTCATTATGGAAGGTAGTCTATTGTTGAGATTTTTGTTACTCCAATGGATGGTAGACTTGTCATTATAGAAGGTAGTGTGTTATCGTAATTTTTATTACTCTAAGGGATGGTAGCCTTGTCATTATGGAAGGTCGTATGTTGTCGATATCTTTGTTACTCCAATGGATGGTAGCCTTTTCATTATGGAAGGTTGTCTTTTGTCGTGATTCTTGTTACTCTAAGGGATTGTAGCCTTGTCATTATTGAAGGTAGTCTGTTGTCGATATCTTTGTTACTCCAATGGAAGGTAGCCTAGTATATATGGAAGGTAGTCTGTTGTCGAGATTTTTTTTTCTCTAAGGGATGGTAGCCTTGTCATTAAGGACGATAGTCTGTCGTTCATATTTTTGTTATTCTAATGGATGGTTGACAAGTCATTATGGAAGGTAGTCTATTGTCGATATTTTTGTTACTCTATTAGATGGTAGCCTTGTCATTATGGAAGGTAGTTTATTGTCAATATTTTTGTTATTCCAATGGATAGTAGCCTTGTCATTATGAAAGGTAGTCTGTTGTCGTGATTCTTGTTACTCTAAGGGATCGTAGCCTTGTCATTATGGAAGGTAGTATGTTGTCGAGATTTTTGTTACTCCAATGGATGGTAGCCTTGTCATTATGAAAGGTAGTTTATTGTCGATATCTTTGTTACTCTAATGGATGGTAGCCTAGTCATTATGGAAGGTAGTTTGTTGTCGAGATTTTTGTTACTCCAATGGATCGAAGCCTTGTCATTATGGAATTTAGTCTACTGGCGAGATTTTTGTTACTACAATGAATTGTAGCCTTGTCGTTATTAAAGGTAGTCTATTATCGATATCTTTGTTAATCCAATGGATGGTAGCCTAGTCATTATAGAAGGTACTTTGTTGTTGAGATTTTTGTTACTCTAAGGGATTATATCCTTGTCATTATGGAAAGTAGTGTGTTTGTTGATATTTTTGTTATTCCAAGGGATGGTAGCCTTGTCATTATGGCAGGTAGTCTATTGTCGAGATTTTTGTTACTAAAATGGATGGTAGCCTTGTCATTATGGAAGGTAGTCTGTAGTCGAGATTTTTGTTACTACAATGGATTGTAGCCTTGTCGTTATGAAAGGTGGTCTGTTGTCGATATCTTTGTTACTCCAATGGATGGTAGCCTTGTCATTATGGAAGGTAGTTTGTTGTCGAGATTTTTGTTAGTCTAATGGATGGTAGCCTTGTCATTATGGAAGGTAGTTTGTTGTCGATATTTTTGTTGTTCCAATGGATGGTAGCCTAGTCATTATGGAAGGTAGTCTATTTTCGTGATTTTTGTTACTCCAATGGATTGTAACCTTGTCATTATGGAAGGTAGTCTATTGTTGAGATTTTTGTTACTCCAATGGATGGTAGACTTGTCATTATAGAAGGTAGTGTGTTGTCTTGATTTTTATTACTCTAAGGGATGGTAGCCTTATCTTTAAGGAAGGTAGTCTTTTGTCGAGATTTTTGTTACTTCAATGGATGGTAGCCTAGTCATTATGGAAGGTAGTCTGTTATCGTGATTTTTGTTACTCGAATGGATTGTAGCCTTGTCATTTTAGAAGGTTGTATATTGTCGAGATTTTTTATACTCTAATGGATTATAGCCTTGTCATTATAAAAGGTAGTCTCTTGTGTATATTCTGGTTACTCCAATGATGGTACCCTTGTCATTATGGAAGGTAGTCTGTTGTCGAGATTTTTTATACTCCAATGGATGGTAGACTTGTCGTTATCGAAGGTTGTCTGTTGTCGAGATTTCAGTTACTCCAATGGATGGTAGCCTTGTCATTATGGAAGGTAGTCTGTTGTCGATATTTTTGTTACTACAATGGATGTTAGTCTTGTCATTATGGAAAGTAGTCTGTTGTCGAGATTTTTGTTACAACAATGGATGGTAGCCTTGTCATTATGGAAGGTAGTCTGTTGTTTATATCTTTGTTACTCCAATGAATGGTAGCCTAGTCATTATGTAAGGTAGTTTGTTGTCGAGATTTCTGTTACCCCAATGGATGGTAGCCTTGTCATTATGGAAGGTAGTCTATTTTCGGGATTTTTGTTACTCTAATGGATAGTAGCCTTGTCATTATGGAAGGTAGTCTGTTGTCGACATTTTTGTTACTACAATGGATAGTATCCTTGTCATTATGGAAGGTAGTTTATTGTCGAGATGTTTGTTACTACAATGGATTATAGCCTTGTCGTTATGGAAGGTAGTTTTTTGTCGAGATTTTTGTTACTCCATTGGATGGTAACCTTGTCATTATGGAAGGTAGTGTGTTGTCATTATTATTGTTATTCCAATGGATGGTAGCCTAAAAATTATGGAAGGTAGTCTATTGTCGTGATTTTTGTTACTCCAATGGATGGTAACCTTGTCATTATGGAAGGTAGTATGTTGTAGATATCTTTGTTACTACAATGGATGGGAGCATTGTTATTATGGAAGGTAGTCTGCTGTCGAGATTTTTGTTACTCTAAGGGATTGTAGTCTTGTCATTATGGAAGGTAGTCTGTTGTCGATATTTTTTTATTCCAATGGATGGTAGCCTTTTCATTATGAAAGGTAGTCTATTGTCGAGGTTTTTGTTACTATAATAGATTTTAGCCTTGTCATTATGGAAGGTAGTCTGTTGTCGAGATTTTTGTTACTCCAATGGATGGTAGCCTTGTCATTATAGAAAGTAGTATATTGTCAACATTATTGTCACTACAATGGATGGTAGCCTTGTCATTATGGAAGGTAGTTTGTTGTCGAGATTTTTGTTACACTAAAGGATTGTAGCCTTGTTGTTATGGAAGGTAGTCGGTTGTTGATATCATTGTTATGTTGGTGTAAGCCTTAGAGGCCAATACTTTTGGTACTTGTATCGAATTATTTATTAATAATAAAAGGCATTTCTTTATTATGTTTTCTTTCCAAAATAATAAAGTCCCTAGAATGGTTTATTTGTTTAATGAAATGTTAAGTGTGACTTAATCATGAGATCCCATTAAACATAAGACACTATTCTTAAAGTATCCGTAGTCGAGCTTTAATGTGAAGTGGGATAACATTAAAGCATTAAGATTATTATGAAGATAGATTGATGATCACATCTCATGGATCATAGATAAGGAGTTATCAAGTCTTGACATAGGTATGAATATTAGGAGTAATATTTATACTGGATTGACCCGTTATGAGAATACTACATAGAATGTTATGCAAAGTGTCATAAGTTATTCTCATGATGATAATGGTGTATACCACCCTTCGACCTGAAACCACTATGGACCCTAGATGTAGAGTCAAGTACTTTATTGTTGATCAAACGTCATCCGTAACTGGATGACTATAAAGACGGTTGATGGGTACTTCACAAAGCATGCTGAGGGACATGAGTGAACTAGATGGAATTTGCTCATCCTGCATAACAGGATAAATGTCTAAGGGCCCAATATTGAACTGGACAAGGGTGACACAGTGTATGCCTTGTGTTCAATATAGACATGAGGGCAAAAGGGTAATTGTACAACACAAATATTATCACGAAAAAAGGTTTGGTCAGATCACATGACATTTTCGTGACTTGGGTAATAGTGATGTGTTGCTAGATACCGCTCACTGTTTATTATATTAAATGTGTGATTTAATATAATTGCCAACGTCGTGAAAACCTACAGGGTCACACACATAAGGACAGGTTGATGAGAGATAGAATAAATAAGGAACACCGTAAGGTACGGTGCACTTAAGTGTAATACGGAAAGTGGTAAGGTACCACGTGGATAATTGATATATGGTACATCATAAGGTATGATGTCCATAAGCTTAATTGGGCTTTTAGCTTATAGCCTTAATTGGGCTTTTAGCTTGTAGCCCACACGAGTGATTCTATAAATAGATCCCTTGTGATGAAGCAATTTCACTTGATGCATTTTCGTTTTTGACTCTCTCTCTCACTCAAGGTTTACGTTCGTGATCAGCTAGCACTGTGATCGGAAGCGATCTGTTCGTGTGGACTGAGTAGAGGCGTTGTCCTTCATCAACGCTCGTGATCACAACATCAAAGTTCCGAATCGCCACAAGAGGTAATATTTCTATCACTGACCATGCTCATTCGTAAGGATCGCTAAAGGAAAATTTTATATTCCGCTGCCCCATTGGTCTCGATTTTCCTTCATGTTACTCCAATGGATGGTAGCCTAGTCATTATGGAAGGTAGTCTGTTGTCGAGATTTTTGTTACTCTAAGGGATGATAGCCTTGCCATTTTAGAAGGTAGTATATTGTCGAGATTTTTGTCACTACAATGGATGGTAGCCTTGTCATTATGGAAGGTAGTATGTTGTCGAGATTTTTGTTACTACAATGGATTGTAGCCTTATCATTATGGAAGTTAGTCCGTTGTCGATATATTTGTTACTCCAATGGATGGTAGCCTAGTCATTATGGAAGGTAGTTTGTGTACGAGATTTTAGTTACTCCAATGGATATCAGCCTTGTCATTATGGAAGGTAGTCTATTGTCGAGATTTTTGTTACTACAATGGCTGGTAGCCTTGTCATTATGGAAGGTAGGATCTTGTCGAGATTTTTGTTACTACAATGGATTGTAGCCTTGTCGTTATGGAAGGTAGTCTGTTGTCGATATTTTTGTTACTCCAATGGATTGTTGCCTAGTCATTATGGAAGGTAGTATGTTGTCGATATTTTTGTTACTCTAAGGGATGGTAGCCTTGTCATTATGAAAGGTAGTATATTGTCGAGATTTTTGTTACTATAATAGATTGAAGCCTTGTCATTATGGAAGGTAGTCTATTGTTGAGATTTTTGTAACTCCAATGGATGGTAGCCTTCTCATTATGGAAGGTAGTCTGTTGTCGAGATTTATGTTACTAAAATGGATTTCAGCCTTGTCGTTATGGAAAATAGTATGTTGCCGATATCTTTGTTACTCCAATGGATGGTAGCCTAGTCATTATAGAAGGTAGTGTATTGTCGATATTTTAGTTACTCCAATGGATGGTAGCCTTGTCATTATGGAAGGTAGTTTGTTGCCGAGATTTTTTAGACACCAATGGATTATATCCTTGTCATTATGGAAGGTAGTCTCTTGTGGATATTTTGGTTACTCCAATGATGGAACCCTTGTCATTATTGAAGGTAGTCTGTTATGGATATTTTGGTTACTCCAATGATGGTACCCTTGTCATTACGGAAGGTAGTCCGTTGTCGAGAATTTTGATACTACAATGGATGGTATACTTGTCATTATCGAAGGTAGTCTGTTGTCGAGATTTTTGTTACTCCGATGGATGGTAGCCTTGTCATTATGGAAGGTAGTTTGTTGTCGAGATTTTTGTTATTCTAATGGATGGTAGCCTTGTCGTTATGGAAGGTAATCTGTTGTCGAGATTTTTGTTACTCCAATTGATGGTAGCCTTGTCATTATGGAAGGTAGTCTATTGTCGAGATTTTTGTTACTACAATGGATTGTAGCCTTATCATTATGGAAGTTAGTCCGTTGTCGATATCTTTGTTACTCCAATGGATGGTAGCCTAGTCATTATGGAAGGTAGTTTGTGTACGAGATTTTAGTTACTCCAATGGATGGCAGCCTTGTCATTATGGAACGTAGTCTGTTGTCGTGATTTTTGTTACTCTAAGGGATGGTAGCCTTGTCATTATGGAAGGTAGTATGTTGTCGATATCTTTGTTACTCCAATGGATGGTAGCCTTGTCATTATGGAAGGTAGTCTCTTGTCGAGATTTTTTTTACTCCAATGGATATCAGCCTTGTCATTATGGAAGGTAGTCTATTGTCGAGATTTTTGTTACTACAATGGATGGTAGCCTTGTCATTATGGAAGGTAGGATCTTGTCGAGATTTTTGTTACTACAATGGATTGTAGCCTTGTCGTTATGGAAGGTAGTCTGTTGTCGATATTTTTGTTACTCCAATGGATTGTTGCCTAGTCATTATGGAAGGTAGTATGTTGTCGATATTTTTGTTACTCTAAGGGATGGTAGCCTTGTCATTATGAAAGGTAGTATATTGTCGAGATTTTTGTTACTATAATAGATTGAAGCCTTGTCATTATGGAAGGTAGTCTATTGTCGAGATTTTTGTAACTCCAATGGATGGTAGCCTTCTCATTATGGAAGGTAGTCTATTGTCGAGATTTATGTTACTAAAATGGATTTCAGCGTTGTCGTTATGGAAAATAGTATGTTGCCGATAGCTTTGTTACTCCAATGGATGGTAGCCTAGTCATTATAGAAGGTAGTGTATTGTCGATATTTTAGTTACTCCAATGGATGGTAGCCTTGTCATTATGGAAGGTAGTTTGTTGCCGAGATTTTTTAGACACCAATGGATTATATCCTTGTCATTATGGAAGGTAGTCTCTTGTGGATATTTTGGTTACTCCAATGATGGAACCCTTGTCATTATGGAAGGTAGTCTGTTATGGATATTTTGGTTACTCCAATGATGGTACCCTTGTCATTACGGAAGGTAGTCCGTTGTCGAGAATTTTGATACTACAATGGATGGTATACTTGTCATTATCGAAGGTAGTCTGTTGTCGAGATTTTTGTTACTCCGATGGATGGTAGCCTTGTCATTATGGAAGGTAGTTTGTTGTCGAGATTTTTGTTATTCTAATGGATGGTAGCCTTGTCGTTATGGAAGGTAATCTGTTGTCGAGATTTTTGTTACTCCAATTGATGGTAGCCTTGTCATTATGGAAGGTAGTCTCTTGTCGAGATTTTTTTTACTCCAATGGATATCAGCCTTGTCATTATGGAAGGTAGTCTATTGTCGAGATTTTTGTTACTACAATGGATGGTAGCCTTGTCATTATGGAAGGTAGGATCTTGTCGAGATTTTTGTTACTACAATGGATTGTAGCCTTGTCGTTATGGAAGGTAGTCTGTTGTCGATATTTTTGTTACTCCAATGGATTGTTGCCTAGTCATTATGGAAGGTAGTATGTTGTCGATATTTTTGTTACTCTAAGGGATGGTAGCCTTGTCATTATGAAAGGTAGTATATTGTCGAGATTTTTGTTACTATAATAGATTGAAGCCTTGTCATTATGGAAGGTAGTCTATTGTCGAGATTTTTTTAACTCCAATGGATGGTAGCCTTCTCATTATGGAAGGTAGTCTGTTGTCGAGATTTATGTTACTAAAATGGATTTCAGCCTTGTCGTTATGGAAAATTGTATGTTGCCGATATCTTTGTTACTCCAATGGATGGTAGCCTAGTCATTATAGAAGGTAGTGTATTGCCGATATTTTAGTTACTCCAATGGATGGTAGCCTTGTCATTATGGAAGGTAGTTTGTTGCCGAGATTTTTTAGACACCAATGGATTATATCCTTGTCATTATGGAAGGTAGTCTCTTGTGGATATTTTGGTTACTCCAATGATGGAACCCTTGTCATTATGGAAGGTAGTCTGTTATGGATATTTTGGTTACTCCAATGATGGTACCCTTGTCATTACGGAAGGTAGTCCGTTGTCGAGAATTTTGATACTACAATGGATGGTATACTTTTCATTATCGAAGGTAGTCTGTTGTCGAGATTTTTGTTACTCCGATGGATGGTAGCCTTGTCATTATGGAAGGTAGTTTGTTGTCGAGATTTTTGTTATTCTAATGGATGGTAGCCTTGTCGTTATGAAAGGTAATCTGTTGTCGAGATTTTTGTTACTCCAATTGATGGTAGCCTTGTCATTATGGAAGGTAGTCTATTGTCGAGATTTTTGTTACTACAATGGATTGTAGCCTTGTTATTATGGAAGGTAGTCTATTGTCGAGATTTTTGTTACTACAATGGATTTTAGCCTTGTCGTTATGGAAAGTAGTCTATTGTCGATATCTTTGTGACTTCAATGGATGGTTGCCTAGTCATTATGGAAGGTAGTATATTGTTGAGATTTTTGTTACTCTAAGGGGTGGTAGCCTTGTCATTTTGAAAGGTAGTCTATTGTCGAGATTTTTGTTACTATAATAGATTGAAGCCTTGTCATTATGGAAGGTAGTCTATTGTTGAGATTTTTGATACTCTAATGGATGGTAGCCTTGTCATTATGGAAGGTAGTCTGTTGTCGAGATTTTTGTTACTACAATGGATTGTATCCTTGTCGTTATGGAAAGTAGTATGTTGTCGATATCTTTGTTACTCCAATGGATGGTAGCCTAGTCATTATAGAAGGTAGTTTGTTGTCGAGATTTTAGATACTGCAATGGATGGTAGCCTTGTCATTATGGAAGGTAGTCTGTTGCCGAGATTTTTTATACTCCAATGGATTATTTCCTTGTCATTATGGAAGGTAGTCTCTTGTGGATATTTTGGTTACTCCAATAATGGCACCCTTGTCATTATGGAAGGTAGTCTGTTGTCGAGATTTGTGATACTACAATGAATGGTAGACTTGTCATTATGGAAGGTAGTTTGTTGTCGAGATTTCTGTTACTCCGATGGATGGTAGCCTTCTCATTTTGGAAGGTAGTTTATTGTCGAGATTTTTGTTATTCTAATGGATGGTAGCCTTGTCATTATGGTAGGTAATCTGTTGTCGAGATTTTTGTTACTCCAATTGATGGTACCTTGTCATTATGGAAAGTAGTCTATTGTCGAGATTTTTGTTACTACAATGGATGGTAGCCTTGTCATTATGGAAGGTAGTCTATTGTCGAGATTTTTGTTACTACAATGGATTGTAGCCTTGTCGTTATGGAAGGTAGTCTGTTGTCGATATCTTTGTTACTTCAATGGATGGTTACCTAGTCATTATGGAAGGTAGTCTGTTGTTGAGATTTTTGTTACTCTAAGGGGTGGTAGCCTTGTCATTATGGAACGTAGTTTGTTGTCAAGATTTTTGTTATTCTAATGAATGGTATCCTTGTCATTATGAACGGTAGTCTATTGTTGAGATTTTTGTTACTATAATAGACTGAAGCCTTGTCATTATGGAAGGTAGTCTATTGTTGAGATTTTTGATACTCCAATGGATGGTACCCTTGTCATTATGGAAGGTAGTCTGTTGTCGAGATTTTTGTTACTACAATGGATTGTATCCTTGTCGTTATGGAAAGTAGTATGTTGTCGATATCTTTGTTACTCCAATGGATGGTAGCCTTGACATTATGGAAGGTAGTCTGTTGCCGAGATTTTTTATACTCCAATGGATTATTTCCTTGTCATTATGGAAGGTAGTCTCTTGTGGATATTTTGGTTACTCCAATAATGGCACCCTTGTCATTATGGAAGGTAGTCTGTTGTCGAGATTTTTGATACTACAATGAATGGTAGACTTGTCATTATGGAAGGTAGTCTGTTGTCGAGATTTCTGTTACTCCGATGGATGGTAGCCTTCTCATTTTGGAAGGTAGTTTATTGTCGAGATTTTTGTTATTCTAATGGTTGGTAGCCTTGTCATTATGGTAGGTAATTTGTTGTCGAGATTTTTGTTACTCCAATTGAAGGTACCTTGTCATTATGGAAGGTAGTCTATTGTCGAGATTTTTGTTACTACAATGGATGGTAGCCTTGTCATTATGGAAGGTAGTCTATTGTCGAGATTTTTGTTACTACAATGGATTGTAGCCTTGTCGTTATGGAAGGTAGTCTGTTGTCGATATCTTTGTTACTTCAATGGATGGTTACCTAGTCATTATGGAAGGTAGTCTGTTGTTGAGATTTTTGTTACTCTAAGGGGTGGTAGCCTTGTCATTATGGAACGTAATTTGTTGTCAAGATTTTTGTTATTCTAATGAATGGTATCCTTGTCATTATGAACGGTAGTCTATTGTTGAGATTTTTGTTACTATAATAGACTGAAGCCTTGTCATTATGGAAGGTAGTTTATTGTTGAGATTTTGGATACTCCAATGGATGGTAGCCTTGTCATTATGGAAGGTAGTCTGTTGTCGACATTTTTGTTACTACAATGGATTGTATCCTTGTCGTTATGGAAAGTAGTATGTTGTCGATATCTTTGTTACTCCAATGGATGGTAGCGTAGACATTATAGAAGGTAGTCCATTGTCGAGATTTTAGTTACTCCAATGGATGGTAGCCTTGTCATTATGGAAGGTTGTCTTTTGCCGAGATTTTTTATACTCCATAGGATTATATCCTTGTCATTACGGAAAGTAGTCTCTTGTGGATATTTTGGTTACTCCAATGATGGCACCCTTGTCATTATGGAAGGTAGTCTATTGTCGAGATTTTTGATACTACAATGGATGGTAGACTTGTCATTATCGAAGGTAGTCTGTTGTTGAGATTTCTGTTACTCCAATGGATGGTAGTGTTAGAACAAAGTTTGAATCTACTACCCTAAGTTATAGTTTTGATGATTACAAAATGCAAGATTAAATAAATCGTATAATTCATATGAGACATATATGCTACCTAAAAATTATATTGTGCATTTACAGAAACTCTGATGGATATCAGCACAAGAATGTCAACATCAGCATCAGAAGATGAAATATCATATACCAGCATCAGAAGATCAAAGCATGTGCTTACGCTGAAGCTTGATGAACAGATCTGCGTGTAACATACTCTAAACTCTGATCAAGACCAAAACAATATCATCAGCACTTAGAAGCGTCAGAATAAGCCAAAGCCAATAACACGCTGAATGGACAATGGAACTGTGCATTCAAGACATTTTATTACCAACGGCTTTATTCCAAGAAAAAGATCTTCTCAATATGGAAAGAACGTAATGGGCATTGAAATGGAATAATTGACTACAACGTATCTTTTCCAAGGCTATATAAACAAGTCAGTGAGAAATGAATTGGCTAATGCTATACAACTCTTTACACGCCTAAAGCTAATCATCTTCATCCTTACTCATACAGCTTGCTATTTCTCTCAAATTGCTTACTCTATAGTTATAGCATCCTAGTTTCACATAAGCTTAATTTGTGTATTATCGCAGTTGTGATATAAAGTTTTTGTAGAAAACATTCAACACACATAGTATTCATTTATCTGTAAGAAAGAATTTCCTTGAGAAACCAGCCTGTGGTTTAGACTCAAGAAGGCTTTAGCAGTTGTTAAAGTAGTTATAATATTCAGTTGAATATAATGGATTAAGACCTCGTTGGAGAGAGGCGAAATCAACTTGACAGGTGGACTGGAGTAGTTTGAGATCAAACAAACCAGGATAAAAATAACGTGTTGTCTGCATTTGTTTTCAAGTTTTACAATTCAACCCCCCTTCTTGTGTTTTTCACTTCTTCAATTGGCGTCAGAGTGCCTGGTTCTGAGCTAAAACACTTAATCGTGTTAGTACAAGATCCAGCGTCAGAAAAATACAATGGCAGGAACATATCAACACAGCAGCAATGACAACAATGAAGATAGAGACAGATTCAGCGGCAAATCTCCAGTGTTTGATGGAGAGAATTTTGATTACTGGAAAGACAGAATAGAAAGCTTCTTTCTGGCACATGATGATGATCTGTGGGACATGGTGACAGATGGATACACGCACCCAGTGAATGCAAGTGGTCAGAAGATTGACAGGAAGGCAATGTCTGATTAACAAAAGCGTGACTTCAAAAATCACCACAAGGACAAAACTATTCTTCTCAGCGCTATCTCTTATGCTGAATATGAAAAGATATCTAACAGAGACACTGCAAAGAGTATGTTTGACTCTCTCAGAATGACGCATGAAGGCAATATTCAGGTCAAAGAAACTAAAGCTCTTGCGCTCATTCAGAAGTATGAGGCATTCAAAATGGAAGAAAGTGAATCAATTGAAACGATGTTCTCAAGATTTTAAATTCAGGTGGCTTGTCTCAAAGTTCTGGAAAAAGGGTATTCTACTGCTGATCATGTCAAGAAGATCATCAGAAGCTTGCCAAAACAGTGGAGGCCAATGGTTACAGCGCTGAAGCTAGCTAAAGATCTCAACAAAATCTCTCTGGAAGAACTTATCAGCTCCCTCAGAAGTCACGATATAGAGCTAGAAGCTGATGAACCTCAGAAGCAAGGTAAGCCTTTAGCTTTAAAATCTAACAGAAAATCTGACTCCAAAGTTTTGCAGGCTGTTGAAGAAACCTCTGATGGGTCCTCATTATAAGAAGATGAACTTTCCCTCCACTCCAGAAGAGTGAACCAACTATGGAAGCAGAGGCAAAGAAAGGTCAGGAATACCAGAAGATCCGATCAGAATGAGTCCTCCTCCAGATACAGAAGGTCAGACTCCTCCTCTGGATACAAAAGATCTGAAGGCTCTTCAGGAAGCAGAAAGCCAAACGCCAAGGACATCATCTTCTATGAATGCAACGAGCAAGGACACTACAAGAGTGACTGTCCAAAGCTTCAAAGGGAAAAGCCCAAAAAGAAGTTTGGAAGGGAAAAGAAGAAGAGTCTCATGGCTACATGGGATGACTCTGACTCGTCTGAAGCTGACTCAGAATCAGATGATGAGAGATCAAACATAGCTCTCATGGCTAACATATCAGAAGACAACGAATCTTCTGAATCAGACTCTGAATCAGACACCGAAGAGGTATTCCCTGACTTTGCAATTAATTTTACTAAAGCTGAACTTGCTGAAAGCCTTAACGAAATTCTGGAAAGATATCAGCAGATCAGAGTTAAATTCAAAAACCTGAAAAGGAATCTTGAGTCTGACTCTGATAAAACTAAGAGTCTCAAATTGGAAAATTATGAGTTGAAAAATATAATTTCAAAATTAGAAAATCTTTTACAAAACTCTCAGAAGGAAACAATTTCTGAAACTCCCAGCAGCGCTGATGAGATCACCAAGGAGTATGATCACAGCTTTCAGAAGTTCCTTGCTAAAAGCATAGATAGAAGCAAAATGGCTTCAATGATCTATGGGGTTAGCAGAAATGGCAGAAAGGGAATAGGATACCAAGGTAAGGTACCTACACCAAATAATGCCATGGATCTAGTTATTAAACGCACTCCTCTAAATTCTCACTTTGTGTATGGTCACACACATGACATTAAATATACTAGTAGTAATTATTTTGTGAAACCAAAATTCAACCAGAGTTTTGGTAAAGCTAACAAATCAGGACCCAAGAAAATATGGGTACCTAAGGATAAAATAATACATGTTGCAGATATCTTTAGCAGCAAATCAGAAACACCAGTCATGGTACCTGGACTCTGGCTGCTCACGACACATGACGGGAAGAAGGCATATGTTCCAAAGCCTGGAGGCCACGTAGGCTTTGGAGGCAATTAGAGGGGAAAAATCATTGGATCTGGAACAGTAGGTAATGGAAATCTTCCCTCTATAAATAATGTTCTATTAGTAGATGGATTAATGCATAATCTGTTATCCATAAGTCAATTAAGTGATAACAGTTATGATATAATCTTTAATCAAAAATAATGTAAAGCTGTTAGTCAGAAAGATGGGACTGTCCTATTTAATGGAAAGAGGAAAAACAACATTTATAAAATCAAAATTTCTGAACTGAAAAGTCAGAATATAAAGTGTCTTCTATCTGTTAACAATGAGCAATGGATCTGGCACAGAAGATTGGGGCATGTTAGTATGAGAAGAATATCTCAGATTAACAAACTCAATCTGGTCAGAGGACTTCCTAATTTGAAGTTCAATTCAGATGCTCTGTGTGAAGCATGTCAGAAAGGAAAGTTTGCAAAACCTGCTTTCAAATCTAAAAACGTTGTTTCCACCTCTAAGCCATTAGAACTTCTGCACATTGACTTATTTGGACTAGTTAAAACT
This sequence comes from Vicia faba, assembly GCA_948472305.1. Classification (NCBI taxonomy): domain Eukaryota; kingdom Viridiplantae; phylum Streptophyta; class Magnoliopsida; order Fabales; family Fabaceae; genus Vicia; species Vicia faba. The sequence continues at coordinate 459,634,655 of OX451741.1, forward strand.
ACTTCAGTCAGTGGCAAGAAGTACGGGTTAGTAATCGTAGATGACTATAGCAGATGGACATGGGTAAAGTTCTTAAGACACAAGGACGAGTCACACTCTGTGTTTGTCACCTTCTGTAACCATGTTCAGAATGAAAAGGATCTTAGAATCGTTAAAGTCAGAAGTGATCATGGTGGAGAATTTGAAAACACAGATTTTGAGTCATTCTTTAATGACAGGGGCATTCTGCGTGATTTCTCTTGTCCTAGAACTCCTCAGCAAAATGGAGTTGTAGAACGAAAGAACAGAACATTGCAAGATATGGCCAGAACCATGATCAATGAGACAAACGTTGCCAAGATCTTCTGGGCAGAGGCAATAAAGACAGTGTGCTACATTCAGAATAGAATCTCCATAAGACCTATTCTGGAAAAGACTCCATATGAATTGTGGAAGAACAGAAAGCCCAACATTTCATATTTTCATCCATTTGGATGTACTTGTTTTATGTTAAACACAAAAAATTATTTAAACAAGTTTGACTCTAAAGCACAGAAGTGTATTATGTTAGGATACTATGAACGCTCAAGAGGGTACAGAGTATACACTACAGAAACACATATTGTGGAAGAATCAATCAGTGTTCGTTTTGATGATAAGCTTGACTCTGAAAAGTCAAAGCAGAATGAAGTATTTGCAGGTATGGAAGTTGAATTCACAGGTTCTGAAGACAAGTCATCAGAAGCTCTCAACAAAGACACTCCTTCAACATCAGAAAGAGGCACTGCGAGCAATCCAGCAACATCTGTTGATCAACCTCGGAAAAGACTATCCAGAAGCTGCATGGATCACCCAGAAGAAACAATCTTAGGAAGAAAGGAAGATCCAATCAGAACAAGAGCCAGCTTCAGAAACTCTGAAGAATCCCTCATGGGACTTGTTTCTCTGATTGAACCTTCTTCAATTGATGAAGCACTTCTAGACAACGACTGGATTCTAGCAATGCAAGAAGAGCTGAATCAATTCACCAGAAATGACATGTGGGATCTAGTTCCTAGACCAAAAGGATTCAACATCATTGGAACAAAATGGGTGTTCAGAAACAAACTGAACGAACAAGGTGAAGTCATCAGAAACAAGGCACGACTGGTAGCACAAGGTTATAGTCAGCAAGACGGGATAGACTATACAGAATCCTTTGCTCCAGTCGCCAAGTTAGAATCTATCAGACTTTTAATTTCTTTTGCTGTTAATAAAGGCATCACTCTATATCAGATGGATGTCAAGAGTGCATTCTTAAATGGATATATAGAAGAAGAGGTTTATGTGCACAAACCCCCTGGCTTTGAAATTACAAAAAATCCAGAGTATGTTTTCAAACTAAAGAAGTCACTGTATGGTCTGAAACAAGCTCCCAGAGCTTGGTATGAAAGACTAAGTAACTTTCTGTTAGAAAAGGAATTCACCAGAGGGAAAGTGAACACAACCTTATTCTGTAAGATAGTTAAGAATGACATCTTAGTGTGTCAGATTTATGTTGACGATATTATATTTGGATCTACTAATCCTTCTCTTGGAAGAAAATTTGCTAAGTGTATGCAGGCAAAATTTGAGATGAGCCTCATGGGGGAACTGAAATTCTTTCTAGGAATTCAGATCAATCAAACTCCAGAGGGAACTTACATTCATCAGAGCAAATATGTCAGAGAACTTCTGAAGAAATTTGATCTCTCAGAATGTAAGTCATCAAGGATTCCAATGCATCCCACGTGCATTCTAGAAAGAGAAGAGGTAAGCAAAAAGGTAGAACAGAAGGCCTACAGAGGTATGATTGGTTCTCTTATTTATCTGACGGCTTCAAGGCCTGATATTTTATTCAGTGTATGCATTTGTGCAAGATTCCAATCAGATCCTAGAGAATCTCACTTAACAGCTGTTAAGTGAATTTTCAAGTATCTGAAAGGTACTACTAATCTGGGTTTATTTTATAGAAAATCTAGTGATTACAGCTTAGTAGGTTACTGTGATGCTGACTTTACTGGAGACAGAGTAGAGCGTAAAAGTACTTTTGGAAGCTGCCAGTTTATAGGAGAAAATATGATCTCTTGGTCCAGCAAAAGGCAATCCACAATTGCGCTATCAACAGCAGAAGCTGAATACATAGCAGCAGCAGGATGCAGCACACAAATGCTCTGGATGAAAAGTCAGCTTGAAGACTTCCAGATATTTGAGAGTTACATTCCTATACTCTGTGACAACACTTCTGCCATTTGCTTAAGTAAAAATCCAATTTTGCATTCTAGGGCTAAGCATATAGAAATAAAACATCATTTCATTAGGGACTATATTCAGAAAGGCATTTTAAACTTAAAATTTATTGATACAGACCATCATGGGCTGATATTTTCACAAAACCACTTTCTGAAGATAGAACTTCATTCAGAAACATCTCAGCATGAAGCTCTTCCCAGAGTGAAAATGTTTTAATTTTATATATTAACCTTTAGAATTTGTTTTATTTTACTGTGAACTTCTGATCAATCTTCTTTCAGAAATTTAGACATGCAGATTGTAACAGATTCTATCCATAAAGATCTGAGCATTTCATTTCAAGGATAGATATGTTGTTCACTAAATCAAACAAGTGTCATCCAGTCATTAGCTAATTCCTAAGGCAGAACACGCGTGAACGCGTCTGAGACGGCAAAGCGCTGATTGGATGCATTGAGACACATGTCATGGGTAACCGTTCCAAATATCTTTCTAAATCCCCTAAAATTAGCCAACATTAAATGCGAGTAATCATGATTTAATTTTTTGAAACGTTTATGTTTATGTTTTCAAAATTTTTTTAAACCTATTTAAACGCCTTAAACATCATTCTTATCTTTGACCAGATTAAGAACATGTTAGAAGCTCTGTTCACACGCCTTCCTCCCTAACCTTAGATTTTGTTTCTTGATGTTTTCATTGTTTTCTTTACATGTTATCTGTAATATTTTATGAGCTCTAAACTGAATAAAATCGTTTTTCTGCACTGGTCGTTTTTAACTTCAATTATTTGCACTTTTTGATTGCTGACAAAAAGGGGGAGAAAGAATGATTTTTTTCAATAACGGATTACTGAGAAAAATGTCTCAAACATTCTAATACTCTGATATACTTGAATGTTTCTTTGTTCTGCATAAGCTTACATGTACAAGAATCTGATGAACTCCAATACACTGAAGCTCTGCTCTGGAAAAGGAAAGATCTGATGCTCAAAGAAAGTTCAATAAAGATTTGATGCTAAAGAACTCATGGAATTAAAGGGAAGTAATAAACTCAGGGGGAGTTTTTCTGATCATAACTTTGACAATTTTTTTTAATCTTATTAACTCTGATACCTTTTTATTCCCTATCTTCTTATCCTTGATACCTTTCTGTTTATCTCCGATACAATTCATTATTTGGTTATCTCTGATAATTTTTTTTTAAATTTCAATTGAAAAAAATCTGGTTTTTGTCATCATAAAAAAGGGGGAGATTGTTAGAATAAAGTTTGAATCTACTACCCTAAGTTAAGGTTTTGATGATAACAAAATGCAAGATTAAATAAATTGTATAATTCATATGAGACATATATGCTACCTAAAAATTATATTGTGCATTTACAGAAACTCTGATGGATATAAGTACAAGAATGTCAACATCAGCATCAGAAGATGAAATATCATATACCAGCATCAGAAGATCAAAGCATGTGCTTACGCTGAAGCTTGATGAACAGATCTGCACGTAACATACTTTAAACTCTGATCAAGACCAAAACAATATCATCAGCACATAGAAGTGTCAGAATAAGCCAAAGCCAATAACACGCTGAATTGACAATGGAACTGTGCATTCAAGACATTTTATTACCAACGGCTTTATTCCAAGACAAAGATCTTCTCAATATGGAAAGAACGTAATGGGCATTGAAATGGAATAACTGACTACAACGTATCTTTTCCAAGGCTATATAAACAAGTCAATGAGAAATGAATTGGCTAACGCTCTACAACTCTTTTCACGCCTAAAGCTAATCATCTTCATCCTCACTCATAAAGCTTGTTATTTCTCTCAAATTGCTTACTCTATAGTTATAGCATCATAGTTTCACATAAGCTTAATTTGTGTATTATCACAGTTGTGATATAAAGTTTTTGTAGAAAACATTCAACACTCATAGTATTCATTTATCTGTAAGAAAGAATTTCCTTGAGAAACCGGTCTGTGGTTTAGACTCAAGAAGGCTTTAGCAGTTGTTAAAGTAGTTATAATATTCAGTTGAATATAGTGGATTAAGACCTCGTTGGAGAGAGGCAAAATCACCTTGACGAGTGGACTGGAGTAGTTTGAGATCAAACGAACCAGGATAAAAATAACGTGTTGTCTGCATTTGTTTTAAAGTTTTACAATTCAACACCCCTTCTTTTGTTTTTCACTTCTTCAGGTAGCCTTGTCATTATGGAAGGTAGTTTATTATCGACATTTTTTTACTACAATGGATGGTATCCTTTTCGTTATGGAAGGTAGTCTATTGTCGAGATTTTTGTTACTCCAATTGATGTAAAACCTTGTCATTTTGGAATGTATCCTATTGTCGAGATTTTTGTTACAACAATGGATGGTAGCCTTGTCATTATGGAAGGTAGTCTGTTGTTGATATCTTTGTTACTCCAATGGATGGTAGCCTAGTCATTATGTAAGGTAGTCTGTTGTCGAGATTTATGTTACTCCAATGGATGGTAGCCTTGTCATTATGGAAGGTAGTCTGTTGTCGAGATTTTTGTTACTCCAATGGATGGTAGCCTTGTCATTATGGAAGGTAGTCTGTTGTCTAGATTTTTGTTACAATAATGGATGGTAGCCTTGTGATTATGGAAGGTAGTATGTTGTCGAGATTATTGTTACTGCAATGGATGGTAGCCTTGTCATTATTTAAGGTAGTCTAATGTCGAGATTTTTGTTACTACAATGGATGGTAGCCTTATCATTATGGAAGGTACTCTGTTTTCGAGATTTATGTTACTACAATGGATTGTAGCCTTGTCATTATGGAAGGTAGTTTGTTGTCGATATCATTGTTACTCCAATGGATGGTAGCCTAGTCATTATGGAAGGTAGTCTGTTGTTGAGATTTTTGTTACTCCAATGGATGGTAGCCTTGTAATTATGGAGGGTAGTCTGTTATCGAGATTTTTGTTACTCCAATGGATGGTATCCTTGTCATTGTGGAAGGTAGTCTTTTGTCGAGATTTTTGTTATTCCAATGGATGGTAGCCTAGTCATTATGGAAGGTAGTCAGTTGTCGTGATTTTTATTACTCCAACGGATGGTAGCCTTATCATTATGGAAGGTAGTCTGTTGTTGATATCTTTGTTACTCCAATGGATGGTAGCTTAGTAATTATGTAAGGTAGTCTGTTGTCGAGATTTCTGTTACTCCAATGGATGGTAGCCTTCTCATTATGGAAGGTAGTCTGTTGTCGAGATTTTTGTTACTACAATGGATTGTAGCCTTGTCATTATGGAAGGTAGTTTGTTGTCGATATCATTGTTACTCCAATGAATGGTAGCCTAGTCATTATGGAAGGTAGTCTGTTGTTGATATTTTTGTTACTCCAATGGATGGTAGCCTTGTCATTATGGAAGGTAGTCTATTGTCGAGATTTTTGTTACTCCAATGGATGGAATCCTTGTCATTATGGAAGGTAGTCTCTTGTCGAGATTTTTGCTATTCCAATGGATGGTATCCTTGTCATTATGAAAGATAGTCCGTTGTCGATATCTTTGTTACTCCAATGGATGGTAGCCTAGTCATTATGGAAGGTATTCTGTTGTCAAGATTTTGTTATTCCAATGGATGGTAGCCTTGTCATTATGGGAGGTAGTCAGTTGTCGTGATTTTTGTTACTCTAACGGATGGTAGCCTTGTCATTATGGAGGGTAGTATGTTGTCGATATCTTTGTTATTCCAATATATGGTAGCCTTGTAATTATAGAAGGTTGTCTGTTGTCGTGATTTTTGTTACTCCAATGGATGGTAGCCTTTCCATTATGGAAAGTAGTCTATTGTCCAGATTTTTGTTACTACAATGGATGGTAGCCTTGTCATTATGGAAGGTACTATGTTTTCGAGATTTTTGTTACTACAATGGATTGTAGACTTGTCATTATGGAAGGTAGTCTGTTGTTGAGATTTTACTTACTCCAATGGATGGTAGCCTTGTCATTATGGAAGGTAATCTGTTGTCGAGATTTTACTTACTCCAATGGATGGTAGCCTTGTCATTATGGAAGGTAATCTGTTGTCGAGATTTTAGTTATTGCAATGGATGGTAGCCTTGTCATTATTGAAGGTAGTCTATTGTCGAGATTTTTGTTACTATAATGGATGGTAGCCTTGTCAAATGGAAGGTACTCTATTTTCGATATTTTTGTTACTACAATGGATTGTAGCCTTGTCATTATGGAAGGTAGTTTTTTTTCGATATCATTGTTACTCCAATGGATGGTATCCTTGTCATCATGGAAGGTAGTCTCTTGTCGAGATTTTTGTTATTCCAATGGATGGTATCCTTGTCATTATGAAAGGTAGTCTATTGTCGAGATTTTTTATACTACAATGGATTATAGACTTGTCATTATGGAAGGTAGTCTGTTGTCTAGATTTTTGTTACTACAATGGATTGTAGCCTTGTCGTTATGGAAGGTACTATGTTGTCGATATCTTTGTTACTCCAATGGATGGTAGCCTAGTCATTAAGGAAGGTAGTCTGTTGTTGTGATTTTTGTTACTCCAATGGATGGTAGCCTTCTCATTATGGAATGTAGTCTATTGTCGAGATTTTTATTACTCCAATGGATGGTAGCCTAGTCATTATGGAAGGTAGTCTATTGTCGAGATTTTTGTTACTCCATTGGATGGTAGCCTTGTCATTATGGAAGGTAGTGTGTTTCTGATATTTTTGTTATTCCAATGGATGGTAGCCTTGTCATTATGGAAGGTAGTCTATTGTCGAGATTTTTGTTACTCCAATGGATGGTAGCCTTGTCATTATGGAAGGTAGTCTATTGTCGAGACTTTTGTAACTACAATGGATGTTAGCCTTGTCATTATGGAAGGTAGTCTGTTGTCGAGATTTTAGTTACTACAATGGATTGTAGCCTTGTCGTTATGGAAGATAGTCTGTTGTCGATATTTTTGTTACTCCAATGGATGGTAGCCTAGTCATTATGGAAGGTAGTCTGTTGTCGATATTTTTGTTACTCTAAGGAATGGTAGCCTTGTCATTATGTAACGTAGTTTGATGTCAAGATTTTTGTTATTCCAATGGATGGTAGCCTTGTCATTATGAAAGGTAGTCTATTGTGGAGATTTTTGTTACTATAATAGATTGAAGCCTTGTCATTATGGAAGGTAGTCTATTGTCGAGATTTTTGTAACTCCAATGGATGGTAGCCTTGTCATTATGGAAGGTAGTCTGTTGTCGAGATTTTTGTTACTAAAATGGATTGTAGCCTTGTCGTTATGGAAAATAGTATGTTGTCGAGATTATAGTTACTGCAATTGATGGTAGCCTTGTCATTATTGAAGGTAGTCTGTTGTCGAGATTTTTGTTACTAAAATGGATTGTAGCCTTGTCGTTATGGAAAATAGTATGTTGTCGATATCTTTGTTACTCCAATGGATGGTAGCCTAGTCATTATAGAAGGTAGTGTATTGTCGATATTTTAGTTACTCCAATTGATGGTAGCCTTGTCATTATGGAAGGTAGTCTGTTGCCGAGATTTTTTAGACACAAATGGATTATATCCTTGTCATTATGGAAGGTAGTCTCTTGTGGATATTTTGGTTACTCCAATGATGACACCCTAGTCATTATGGAAGGTAGTCTGTTGTCGAGATTTTTGTTACTCTAATGGATGGTAGTTTTGTCATTATTGAAGGTACTCTGTTTTTCGAGATTTTTGTTACTACAATGGATTGTAGCCTTGTCATTATGGAAGGTAGTTTGTTGTCGATATCATTGTTACTCCAATGGATGGTAGCCTAGTCATTATGGAAGGTAGTCTGTTGTTGAGATTTTTGTTACTCCAATGGATGGTAGCCTTGTCATTATGGAAGGTAGTCTGTTGTCGAGATTTTTGTTACTAAAATGGATTGTAGCCTTGTCGTTATGGAAAATAGTATGTTGTCGATATCTTTGTTACTCCAATGGATGGTAGCCTAGTCATTATAGAAGGTAGTGTATTGTCGATATTTTAGTTACTCCAATTGATGGTAGCCTTGTCATTATGGAAGGTAGTTTGTTGCCGAGATTTTTTAGACACCAATGGATTATATCCTTGTCATTATGGAAGGTAGTCTCTTGTGGATATTTTGGTTACTCCAATGATGGCACCCTAGTCATTATGGAAGGTAGTATGTTGTCGAGATTTTTGTTACTCCAATGGATGGTAGTTTTGTCATTATCGAAGGTAGTCTGTTGTCGGGATTTTTGTTACTCCAATGGATTGTAGCCTTCCAATTATGGAAGGTAGTTTGTTGTCGATATCATTGTTACTCCAATGGATGGTATCCTAGTCATTATGGAAGGTAGTCTGTTGTTGAGATTTTTGTTACTCCAATGGATGGTAGCCTTGTCATTATGGAAGGTAGTCTGTTGTCCAGATTTTTGTTACAATAATGGATGGTAGCCTTGTGATTATGGAAGGTAGTCTGTTGTCGAGATTATAGTTACTGCAATTGATGGTAGCCTTGTCATTATTGAAGGTAGTCTAATGTCGAGATTTTTGTTACTACAATGGATGGTAGCCTTGTCATTATGGAAGGTACTCTGTTTTCGAGATTTTTGTTACTACAATGGATTGTAGCCTTATCATTATGGAAGGTAGTTTGTTGTCGATATCATTGTTACTCCAATGGATGGTAGCCTAGTCATTATGGAAGTTAGTCTGTTGTTGACATTTTTGTTACTCCAATGGATGGTAGCCTTGTCATTATGGAGGTTAGTCTGTTGTCGAGATTTTTGTTACTCCAATGGATGGTATCCTTCTCATTATGGAAGGTAGACTATTGTCGAGATTTTTTTTACTACAATGGATGGTAGCCTTGTCATTATGGAAGGTACTCTGTTTTCGAGATTTTTGTTACTACAATGGATTGTAGCCTTGTCATTATGTAAGGTAGTTTGTTGTCGATATCATTGATAATCCAATGGATGGTAGCCTAGTCATTATGAAAGGTAGTCTATTGTTGAGATTTTTGTTACTCCAATGGATGGCAGCCTTGTCATTATGGAAGGTAGTCTGTTGTCGAGATTTTTGTTACTCCAATGGATGGAATCCTTGTCATTATGGAAGGTAGTCTCTTATCGAGATTTTTGTTATTCCAATGGATGGTATCCTTGTCATTATGAAAGTTAGTCCGTTGTCGATATCTTTGTTACTCCAATGGATGGTAGCCTAGTCATTATGGAAGGTATTCTGTCGTCATGATTTTTGTTATTCCAATGGATGGTAGCCTTGTCATTATGGAAGGTAGTCAGTTGTCGTGATTTTTATTAATCCAATGGATGGTAGCCTTGTCATTATGGAGGGTAGTATGTTGTCGATATCTTTGTTACTCCCATGGATGGTAGCCCTGTCATTATGGAAGGTATTCTGTTGTCGAGATTTTTGTTACTCTAAGGGATGGTAGCCTTGTCATTATGGAAGGTAGTGTGGTGTCGATATTTTTGTTATTCCAATGTATGGTAGCCTTGTAATTATAGAAGGTAGTCTGTTGTCGTGATTTTTGTTACTCCAATGGATGGTAGCCTTGCCATTATGGAAGGTAGTCTATTGTCGAGATTTTTGTTACTCCAATGGATGGTAGCCTTGTCATTATGGAAGGTAGTCTATTGTCGAGTCTTTTGTTACTACAATGGATGGTAGCCTTGTCATTATGGAAGGTAGTTTGTTGTCGAGATTTTTGTTACTACAATGGATTGTAGCCTTGTCGTTATGGAAGATAGTCTGTTGTCGATAGTTTTTTTACTCTAATGGATGGTTTCCTAGTCATTATGGAAGGTAGTCTGTTGTCGAGATTTTTGTTACTCTAAGGGATGGTAGCCTTGTCATTATGGAACGTAGTTTGATGTCAAAATTTTTGTTATTCCAATGGATGGTATCCTTGTCATTATGAAACGTAGTCTATTGTCGAGATTTTTGTTACTATAATAGATTGAAGCCTTGTCATTATGGAAGGTAGTCGATTGTCGAGATTTTTGTAACTCCAATGGATGGTAGCCTTGTCATTATGGAAGGTAGTCTGTTGTCGAGATTTTTGTTACTAAAATGGATTGTAGCCTTGTCGTTATGGAAAATAGTATGTTGTCGATATCTTTGTTACTCCAATGGATGGTAGCCTAGTCATTATAGAAGGTAGTGTATTGTCGATATTTTATTTACTCCAATTGATGGTAGCCTTGTCATTATGGAAGGTAGTCTGTTGCCGAGATTTTTTAGACACCAATGGATTATATCCTTGTCATTATGGAAGGTAGTCTCTTGTGGATATTTTGGTTACTCCAATGATGGCACCCTAGTCATTATGGAAGGTAGTCTGTTGATGAATTTTTTGTTATTCCAATGGATGGTAGTCTGTTGTCGAGATTTTTGTTACTCCAATGGATGGTATCCTTGTCATTATGGAAGGTAGTCTCTTGTCGAGATTTTTGTTATTCCAATGGATGGTATCCTTGTCATTATGAAAGATAGTCCGTTGTCGACATCTTTGTTACTCTAATGGATGGTAGCCTAGTCATTATGGAAGGTAGTCTGTTGTCGAGATTTTTGTTATTCCAATGGATGGTAGCCTTGTCATTATGGAAGGTAGTCAGTTGTCGTGATTTTTATTACTCCAACGGATGGTAGCCTTGTCACTATGGAGGGTAGTATGTTGTCAATATCTTTTTTACTCCAATGGATGGTAGCCCTGTCATTATGGAAGGTATTTTGTTGTCGAGATTTTTGTTACTCTAAGGGATGGTTGCCTTGTCATTATGGAAGGTAGTGTGGTGTCGATATTTTTGTTATTCCAATGGATGGAAGCCTTGTAATTATGGAAGGTAGTCTGTTGTCGTGATTTTTGTTACTCCAATGGATGGTATCCTCGCCATTATGGAAGGTAGTCTATTGTCGAGATTTTTGTTACTACAATGGATGGTAGTTTTGTCATTATGGAAGATATTCTGTTGTCGGGATTTTGGTTACTCCAGTGGATTGTAGCCTTGTCATTATGGAAGGTTGTTTGTTGTCGATATCATTGTTACTCCAATGGATGGTAGCCTAGTCATTATGGAAGGTAGTCTGTTGTTGAGATTTTTGTTACTCCAATGGATGGTAGCCTTGTCATTAAGGAAGGTAGTCTGTTGTCCAGATTTTTGTTACAATAATGGATGGTAGCCTTGTTATTATGGAGGGTAGTCTGTTGTCGAGATTTTTGTTACTCCAATGGATGGTATCCTTGTCATTATGGAAGGTAGTCTTTTGTCGAGATTTTGGTTATTCCAATGGATGGTATTCTTGTCATTATGAAAGATAGTCTGTTGTTGATATCTTTGTTACTCCAATGGATGGTATCCTAGTCATTATAGAAGGTAGTCAGTTGTCGTGATTTTTATTACTCCAACGGATGGTAGCCTTGTCATTATGGAGGGTAGTATGTTGTCGATATCTTTGTTACTCCAATGGATGGTAGCCCTGTCATTATGGAAGGTATTCTGTTGTCGAGATTTTTGTTAATCCAAGGGATGGTAGCCTTGTCATTATGGAAGGTAGTATGGTGTCGATAGTTTTGTTATTCCAATGGATGGTAGCCTTGTAATTATGGAAGGTAGTTTGTTGTTGTGATTTTTGTTACTCCAATGGATGGTAGCCTTGCCATTATGGAAGGTAGTCTATTGTCGAGATTTTTGTTACTACAATGGATGATAGCCTTGTCATTATGGAAGGTACTCTGTTTTCCAGATTTTTGTTACTACAATGGATTGTAGCCTTGTCATTATGGAAGGTAGTTTGTTGTCGATATCATTGTTACTCCAATGGATGGTAGCTATTCATTATGGAAGGTAGTCTGTTGTTGAGATTTTTGTTACTCCAATGGATGGTAGCCTTATCATTATGGAAGGTAGTATGTTGTCGTGATTTTTATTACTCCAACGGATGGTAGCCTTGTCATTATGGAGGGTAGTATGTTGTCGATATCTTTGTTACTCCCATCGATGGTAGCCCTGTCATTATGGAAGGTATTTTGTTGTCGAGATTTTTGTTACTCTAAGGGATGGTAGCCTTGTCATTATGGAAGGTAGTGTGGTGTCGATATTTTTGTTATTCCAATGTATGGTAGCCTTGTAATTATAGAAGGTAGTCTGTTATTGTGATTTTTGTTACTCCAATGAATGGTAGCCTTGCCATTATGGAAGGTAGTCTATTGTCGAGATTTTTGTTACTACAATGGATGGTAGCCTTGTCATTATGGAAGGTACTATGTTTTCGAGATTTTTGTTACTACAATGGATTGTAGCCTTGTCATTATGGAAGGTAGTTTGATGTCGATATCATTTTTACTCCAACGGATGGTAGCCTAGTCATTATGGAAGGTAGTCTGTTGTTGAGATTTTTGTTACTCCAAAGGATGGTAGCCTTGTCATTATGGAACGTAGTTTGATGTCAAGATTTTTGTTATTCCAATGGATGGTATCCTTGTCATTATGAAAGGTAGTCTATTGTCGAGATTTTTGTTACTATAATAGATTGAAGCCTTGTCATTATGGAAGGTAGTCTATTGTCGAGATTTTTGTAACTCCAATGGATGGTAGCTTTGTCATTATGGAAGGTAGTGTGTTGTCGAGATTTTTGTTACTAAAATGGGTTGTAGCCTTGTCGTTATGGAAAATAGTATGTTGTCGATATCTTTGTTACTCCAATGGATGGTAGCCTAGTCATTATAGAAGGTAGTGTATTGTCGATATTTTATTTAATCCAATTGATGGTAGCCTTGTCATTATGGAAGGTAGTCAGTTGTCGTGATTTTTATTACTCCAACGGATGGTAGCCTTGTCATTATGGAGGGTAGTATGTTGTCGATATCTTTGTTACTCCAATGGATGGTAGCCCTGTCATTATGGAAGGTATTCTGTTGTCGAGATTTTTGTTAATCCAAGGGATGGTAGCCTTGTCATTATGGAAGGTAGTTTGTTGTCGAGATTTTTGTTACTCCAATGGATGGTATCCTTGTCAATATGGAAGGTAGTCTCTTGTCGAGATTTTTGTTATTCCAATGGATGGTATCCTTGTCATTATGAAAGATAGTCTGTTGTCGACATCTTTGTTACTCCAATGGATGGTAGCCTAGTCATTATGGAAGGTAGTTTGTTGTCGAGATTTTTTTTATTCGAATGGATGGTAGCCTTTTCATTATGGAAGGTAGTCAGTTGTCGTGATTTTTATTACTCCAACGGATTGTAGCCTTGTCACTATGGAGGGTAGTATGTTGTCAATATCTTTGTTACTCCAATGGATGGTAGCCCTGTCATTATGGAAGGTATTCTATTGTCGAGATTTTTGTTAGTCTAAGGGATGGTTGCCTTGTACTTATGGAAGGTAGTGTGGTGTCGATATTTTTGTTATTCCAATGGATGGAAGTCTTGTAATTATGGAAGGTAGTCTGTTGTCGTGATTTTTGTTACTCCAATGGATGGTATCCTTGCCATTATGGAAGGTAGTCTATTGTCGAGATTTTTGTTACTACAATGGATGGTAGTTTTTTCATTATGGAAGATAGTCTGTTGTCGGGATTTTGGTTACTCCAATGGATTGTAGCCTTGTCATTATGGAAGGTAGTTTGTTGTCGATATCATTTTTACTCCAATGGATGGTAGCCTAGTCATTTTGGAAGGTAGTCTGTTGTTGAGATTTTTGTTACTCCAATGGATGGTAGCCTTGTCATTATGAAAGGTAGTCTGTTATCCAGATTTTTGTTACAATAATGGATGGTAGCCTTGTCATTATGGAGGGTAGTCTGTTGTCGAGATTTTTGTTACTCCAATGGATGGTATCCTTGTCATTATGGAAGGTAGTCTTTTGTCGAGATTTAGGTTATTCCAATGGATGGTATTCTTGTCATTATGAAAGATAGTCTGTTGTTGATATCTTTGTTACTCCAATGGATGGTATCCTTGTCATTATGGAAGGTAGTCTTTTGTCGAGATTTTGGTTATTCCAATGGATGGTATTCTTGTCATTATGAAAGATAGTCTGTTGTTGATATCTTTGTTACTCCAATGGATGGTATCCTAGTCATTATGGAAGGTAGTCTGTTGTCGAGATTTTTTTTATTCCAATGGATGGTAGCCTTGTCATTATGGAGGATAGTATGTTGTCGATATCTTTGTTACTCCAATGGATTGTAGCCCTGTCATTATGGAAGGTATTCTGTTGTCGAGATTTTTGTTAATCCAAGGGATGGTAGCCTTGTCATTATGGAAGGTAGTATGGTGTCGATATTTTTGTTATTCCAATGGATGGTAGCCTTGTAATTATGGAAGGTAGTCTGTTGTTGTGATTTTTGTTACTCCAATGGATGGTATCCTTGCCATTATGGAAGGTAGTCTATTGTCGAGATTTTTGTTACTACAATAAATGATAGCCTTGTCATTATGGAAGGTACTCTGTTTTCCAGATTTTTGTTACTACAATGGATTGTAGCCTTGTCATTATGGAAGGTAGTTTGTTGTTGATATCATTGTTACTCCAATGGATGGTAGCCTAGTCATTATGGAAGGTAGTCTGTTGTTGAGATTTTTGTTACTCCAATGGATGATAGCCATATCATTATGGAAGGTAGTCTGTTGTCGAGATTTTTGTTACTCCAATGGATGGAATCCTTGTCATTATGGAAGTTAGTCTCTTGTCGAGATTTTTGTTATTCCAATGGATGGTATCCTTGTCATTATGAAAGATAGTCCGTTGTCGATATCTTTGTTACTCCAATGGATGGTAGCATAGTCATTATGGAAGGTATTCTGTTGTCAAGATTTTTGTTATTCTAATGGATGGTAGCCTTGTCATTATGGAAGGTAGTCAGTTGTCGTGATTTTTATTACTCCAACAGATGGTAGCCTTTTCATTATGGAGGGTAGTATGTTGTCGATATCTTTATTACTCCCATCGATGGTAGCCCTGTCATTATGGAAGGTATTTTGTTGTCGAGATTTTTGTTACTCTAAGGGATGGTAGCCTTGTCATTATGGAAGGTAGTGTGGTGTCGATATTTTTGTTATTCCAATGTATGGTAGCCTTGTAAATATAGAAGGTAGTCTGTTGTCGTGATTTTTGTTACTCCAATGAATGGTAGCCTTGCCATTATGGATGGTAGTATATTGTCGAGATTTTTGTTACTACAATGGATGGTAGCCTTGTCATTATGGAAGGTACTATGTTTTCGAGATTTTTGTTACTACAATGGATTGTAGCCTTGTTATTATGGAAGGTAGTTTGATGTCGATATCATTTTTACTCCAACGGATGTTAGCCTAGTCATTATGGAAGGTAGTCTGTTGTTGAGATTTTTGTTACTCCAATGGATGGTAGCCTGGTCATTATGGAAGGTAGTCTGTTGTCGAGATTTTAGTTATTGCAATGAATGGTAGCCTTGTCATTATTGAAGGTAGTCTATTGTCGAGATTTTTGTTACTACAATGGATGGTATCCTTGTCATATGGAAGGTACTCTATTTGCGAGATTTTTGTTACTACAATGGATTGTAGCCTTGTCATTATGGAAGGTAGTTTTTTGTCTATATGATTGTTACTCCAATGGATGGTATCCTTGTCATCATGGAAGGTAGTCTCTTGTCGAGATTTTTGTTATTCCAATGGAAGATATCCTTGTCATTATGAAAGATAGTCCATTGACGATATCTTTGTTACACCAATGGATGGTAGCCTAGTCATTATGGAAGGTAGTCTGTTGTCGAGATTTTTGTTATTCCAATGGATGGTGGCCTTGTCATTATGGAAGGTAGTCAATTGTCGTGATTTTTATTACTCCAACGGATGGTAGCCTTGTCATTATGGAGGGTAGTATGTTATCGATATCTTTGTTACTCCAATGGATGGTAGCCCTGTCATTATGGAAGGTATTCTGTTGTCGAGATTTTTGTT
Source organism: Vicia faba (assembly GCA_948472305.1). Taxonomy (NCBI): domain Eukaryota; kingdom Viridiplantae; phylum Streptophyta; class Magnoliopsida; order Fabales; family Fabaceae; genus Vicia; species Vicia faba. The sequence continues at coordinate 459,650,871 of OX451741.1, forward strand.
AATCCAAGGGATGGTAGCCTTGTCATTATGGAAGGTAGTATGGTGTCGATATTTTTGTTATTCCAATGGATGGTAGCCTTGTAATTATGGAAGGTAGTCTGTTGTCCTGATTTTTGTTAATCCAATGTGTGGTAGCCGTGCCATTATGGAAGGTAGTCTATTGTCGAGATTTTTTTTACTATAATGGATGATAGCCTTGTCATTATTGAAGGTACTCTGTTTTCCAGATTTTTGTTACTACAATGGATTGTAGCCTTGTCATTATGGAAGGTAGTTTGTTGTCGATATCATTATGACTCCAATGGATGGTAGCCTAGTCATTATGGAAGGTAGTCTGTTGTTGAGATTTTTGTTACTCCAATGGATGGTAGCCTTATCATTATGGAAGGTAGTTTGTTGTCGAGATTTTTGTTACTCCAATGGATGGTATCCTTGTCAATATGGAAGGTAGTCTCTTGTCGAGATTTTTGTTATTCCAATGGATGGTATCCTTGTCATTATGAAAGATAGTCTATTGTCGACATCTTTGTTACTCCAATGGATGGTAGCCTAGTCATTATGGAAGGTAGTCTGTTGTCGAGATTTTTGTTATTCCAATGGATGGTAGCCTTGTCATTATGGAAGGTAGTCAGTTGTCGTGATTTTTATTACTCCAACGGATGGTAGCCTTGTCACTATGGAGGGTAGTATGTTGTCAATATCTTTGTTACTCCAATGGATGGTAGCCCTGTCATTATGGAAGGTATTCTGTTGTCGAGATTTTTGTTACTCTAAGGGATGGTTGCCTTGTCATTATGGAAGGTAGTGTGGTGTCGATATTTTTGTTATTCCAATGGATGGAAGTCTTGTAATTATGGAAGGTAGTCTGTTGTCGTGATTTGTGTTACTCCAATGGATGGTATCCTTGCAATTATGGAAGGTAGTCTATTGTCGAGATTTTTGTTATTACAATGGATGGTAGTTTTTTCATTATGGAAGATAGTCTGTTGTCGGGATTTTGGTTACTCCAATGGATTGTAGCCTTGTCATTATGGAAGGTAGTTTGTTGTCGATATCATTGTTACTCCAATGGATGGTAGCCTAGTCATTTTGGAAGGTAGTCTGTTGTTGAGATTTTTGTTACTCCAATGGATGGTAGCCTTGTCATTATGAAAGGTAGTCTGTTATCCAGATTTTTGTTACAATAATGGATGGTAGCCTTGTCATTATGGAGGGTAGTCTGTTGTCGAGATTTTTGTTACTCCAATGGATGGTATCCTTGTCATTATGGAAGGTAGTCTTTTGTCGAGATTTTGGTTATTCCAATGGATGGTATTCTTGTCATTATGAAAGATAGTCTGTTGTTGATATCTTTGTTACTCCAATGGATGGTATCCTAGTCATTATGGAAGGTAGTCTGTTGTCGAGATTTTTGTTATTCCAATGGATGGTAGCCTTGTCATTATGGAGGATAGTATGTTGTCGATATCTTTGTTACTCCAATGGATGGTAGCCCTGTCATTATGGAAGGTATTCTGTTGTCGAGATTTTTGTTAATCCAAGGGATGGTAGCCTGGTCATTATGGAAGGTAGTATGGTGTCGATATTTTTGTTATTCCAATGGATGGTAGCCTTGTAATTATGGAAGGTAGTCTGTTGTTGTGATTTTTGTTACTCCAATGGATGGTATCCTTGCCATTATGGAAGGTAGTCTATTGTCGAGATTTTTGTTACTACAATAAATGATAGCCTTGTCATTATGGAAGGTACTCTGTTTTCCAGATTTTTGTTACTACAATGGATTGTAGCCTTGTCATTATGGAAGGTAGTTTGTTGTTGATATCATTGTTACTCCAATGGATGGTAGCCTAGTCATTATGGAAGGTAGTCTGTTGTTGAGATTTTTGTTACTCCAATGGATGATAGCCATATCATTATGGAAGGTAGTCTGTTGTCGAGATTTTTGTTACTCCAATGGATGGAATCCTTGTCATTATGGAAGTTAGTCTCTTGTCGAGATTTTTGTTATTCCAATGGATGGTATCCTTGTCATTATGAAAGATAGTCCGTTGTCGATATCTTTGTTACTCCAATGGATGGTAGCATAGTCATTATGGAAGGTATTCTGTTGTCAAGATTTTTGTTATTCTAATGGATGGTAGCCTTGTCATTATGGAAGGTAGTCAGTTGTCGTGATTTTTATTACTCCAACAGATGGTAGCCTTTTCATTATGGAGGGTAGTATGTTGTCGATATCTTTATTACTCCCATCGATGGTAGTCCTGTCATTATGGAAGGTATTTTGTTGTCGAGATTTTTGTTACTCTAAGGGATGGTAGCCTTGTCATTATGGAAGGTAGTGTGGTGTCGATATTTTTGTTATTCCAATGTATGGTAGCCTTGTAATTATAGGAGGTAGTCTGTTGTCGTGATTGTTGTTACTCCAATGAATGGTAGCCTTGCCATTATGGATGGTAGTATATTGTCGAGATTTTTGTTACTACAATGGATGGTAGCCTTGTCATTATGGAAGGTACTATGTTTTCGAGATTTTTGTTACTACAATGGATTGTAGCCTTGGCATTATGGAAGGTAGTTTGATGTCGATATCATTTTTACTCCAACGGATGTTAGCCTAGTCATTATGGAAGGTAGTCTGTTGTTGAGATTTTTGTTACTCCAATGGATGGTAGCCTGGTCATTATGGAAGGTAGTCTGTTGTCGAGATTTTAGTTATTGCAATGAATGGTAGCCTTGTCATTATTGAAGGTAGTCTATTGTCGAGATTTTTGTTACTACAATGGATGGTATCCTTGTCATATGGAAGGTACTCTATTTGCGAGATTTTTGTTACTACAATGGATTGTAGCCTTGTCATTATGGAAGGTAGTTTTTTGTCGATATCATTGTTACTCCAAAGGATGGTATCCTTGTCATCATGGAAGGTAGTCTCTTGTCGAGATATTTGTTATTCCAATGGAAGGTATCCTTGTCATTATGAAAGATAGACCGTTGACGATATCTTTGTTACACTAATGGATGGTAGCCTAGTCATTATGGAAGGTAGTCTGTTGTCGAGATTTTTGTTATTCCAATGGATGGTGGCCTTGTCATTATGGAAGGTAGTCAATTGTCGTGATTTTTATTACTCCAACGGATGGAAGCCTTGTCATTATGGAGGGTAGTATGTTATCGATATCTTTGTTACTCCAATGGATGGTAGCCCTGTCATTATGGAAGGTATTCTGTTGTCGAGATTTTTGTTAATCCAAGGGATGGTAGCCTTGTCATTATGGAAGGTAGTATGGTGTCGATATTTTTGTTATTCCAATGGATGGTAGCCTTGTAATTATGGAAGGTAGTCTGTTGTTGTGATTTTTGTTACTCCAATGGATGGTATCCTTGCCATTATGGAAGGTAGTCTATTGTCGAGATTTTTGTTACTACAATAAATGATAGCCTTGTCATTATGGAAGGTACTCTGTTTTCCAGATTTTTGTTACTACAATGGATTGTAGCCTTGTCATTATGGAAGGTAGTTTGTTGTTGATATCATTGTTACTCCAATGGATGGTAGCCTAGTCATTATGGAAGGTAGTCTGTTGTTGAGATTTTTGTTACTCCAATGGATGATAGCCATATCATTATGGAAGGTAGTCTGTTGTCGAGATTTTTGTTACTCCAATGGATGGAATCCTTGTCATTATGGAAGTTAGTCTCTTGTCGAGATTTTTGTTATTCCAATGGATGGTATCCTTGTCATTATGAAAGATAGTCCGTTGTCGATATCTTTGTTACTCCAATGGATGGTAGCATAGTCATTATGGAAGGTATTCTGTTGTCAAGATTTTTGTTATTCTAATGGATGGTAGCCTTGTCATTATGGAAGGTAGTCAGTTGTCGTGATTTTTATTACTCCAACAGATGGTAGCCTTTTCATTATGGAGGGTAGTATGTTGTCGATATCTTTATTACTCCCATCGATGGTAGTCCTGTCATTATGGAAGGTATTTTGTTGTCGAGATTTTTGTTACTCTAAGGGATGGTAGCCTTGTCATTATGGAAGGTAGTGTGGTGTCGATATTTTTGTTATTCCAATGTATGGTAGCCTTGTAATTATAGGAGGTAGTCTGTTGTCGTGATTGTTGTTACTCCAATGAATGGTAGCCTTGCCATTATGGATGGTAGTATATTGTCGAGATTTTTGTTACTACAATGGATGGTAGCCTTGTCATTATGGAAGGTACTATGTTTTCGAGATTTTTGTTACTACAATGGATTGTAGCCTTGGCATTATGGAAGGTAGTTTGATGTCGATATCATTTTTACTCCAACGGATGTTAGCCTAGTCATTATGGAAGGTAGTCTGTTGTTGAGATTTTTGTTACTCCAATGGATGGTAGCCTGGTCATTATGGAAGGTAGTCTGTTGTCGAGATTTTAGTTATTGCAATGAATGGTAGCCTTGTCATTATTGAAGGTAGTCTATTGTCGAGATTTTTGTTACTACAATGGATGGTATCCTTGTCATATGGAAGGTACTCTATTTGCGAGATTTTTGTTACTACAATGGATTGTAGCCTTGTCATTATGGAAGGTAGTTTTTTGTCGATATCATTGTTACTCCAAAGGATGGTATCCTTGTCATCATGGAAGGTAGTCTCTTGTCGAGATATTTGTTATTCCAATGGAAGGTATCCTTGTCATTATGAAAGATAGACCGTTGACGATATCTTTGTTACACTAATGGATGGTAGCCTAGTCATTATGGAAGGTAGTCTGTTGTCGAGATTTTTGTTATTCCAATGGATGGTGGCCTTGTCATTATGGAAGGTAGTCAATTGTCGTGATTTTTATTACTCCAACGGATGGAAGCCTTGTCATTATGGAGGGTAGTATGTTATCGATATCTTTGTTACTCCAATGGATGGTAGCCCTGTCATTATGGAAGGTATTCTGTTGTCGAGATTTTTGTTAATCCAAGGGATGGTAGCCTTGTCATTATGGAAGGTAGTATGGTGTCGATATTTTTGTTATTCCAATGGATGGTAGCCTTGTAATTATGGAAGGTAGTCTGTTGTCGTGATTTTTGTTAATCAAATGGGTGGTAGCCGTGCCATTATGGAAGGTAGTCCATTGTCGAGATTTTTGTTACTACAATGGATGATAGCCTTGTCATTATTGAAGGTACTCTGTTTTCCAGATTTTTGTTACTACAATGGATTGTAGCCTTGTCATTATGGAAGGTAGTTTGTTGTCGATATCATTGTGACTCCAATGGATGGTAGCCTAGTCATTATGGAAGGTAGTCTGTTGTTGAGATTTTTGCTACTCCAATGGATGGTAGCCTTATCATTATGGAAGGTAGTTTGTTGTCGAGATTTTTGTTACTCCAATGGATGGTATCCTTGTCAATATGGAAGGTAGTCTCTTGTCGAGATTTTTGTTATTCCAATGGATGGTATCCTTGTCATTATGAAAGATAGTCTATTGTCGACATCTTTGTTACTCCAATGGATGGTAGCCTAGTCATTATGGAAGGTAGTCTGTTGTCGAGATTTTTGTTATTCCAATGGATGGTAGCCTTGTCATTATGGAAGGTAGTCAGTTGTCGTGATTTTTATTACTCCAACGGATGGTAGCCTTGTCACTATGGAGGGTAGTATGTTGTCAATATCTTTGTTACTCCAATGGATGGTAGCCCTGTCATTATGGAAGGTATTCTGTTGTCGAGATTTTTGTTACTCTAAGGGATGGTTGCCTTGTCATTATGGAAGGTAGTGTGGTGTCGATATTTTTGTTATTCCAATGGATGGAAGTCTTGTAGTTATGGAAGGTAGTTTGTTGTCGTGATTTGTGTTACTCCAATGGATGGTATCCTTGCCATTATGGAAGGTAGTCTATTGTCGAGATTTTTGTTACTACAATGGATGGTAGTTTTTTCATTATGGAAGATAGTCTGTTGTCGGGATTTTGGTTACTCCAATGGATTGTAGCCTTGTCATTATGGAAGGTAGTTTGTTGTCGATATCATTGTTACTCCAATGGATGGTAGCCTAGTCATTTTGGAAGGTAGTCTGTTGTTGAGATTTTTGTTACTCCAATGGATGGTAGCCTTGTCATTATGAAAGGTAGTCTGTTGTCCAGATTTTTGTTACAATAATGGATGGTAGCCTTGTCATTATGGAGGGTAGTCTGTTGTCGAGATTTTTGTTACTCCAATGGATGGTATCCTTGTCATTATGGAAGGTAGTCTTTTGTCGAGATTTTGGTTATTCCAATGGATGGTATTCTTGTCATTATGAAAGATAGTCTGTTGTTGATATCTTTGTTACTCCAATGGATGGTATCCTAGTCATTATGGAAGGTAGTCTGTTGTCGAGATTTTTGTTATTCCAATGGATGGTGGCCTTGTCATTATGGAAGGTAGTCAGTTGTCGTGATTTTTATTACTCGAACGGATGGTAGCCTTGTCATTATAGAGGATAGTATGTTGTCGATATCTTTGTTACTCCAATGGATGGTAGCCCTGTCATTATGGAAGGTATTCTGTTGTCGAGATTTTTGTTAATCAAAGGGATGGTAGCCTTGTCATTATGGAAGGTAGTATGGTGTCGATATTTTTGTTATTCCAAAGGATGGTAGCCTTGAAATTATGGAAGGTAGTCTGTTGTTGTGATTTTTGTTACTCCAATGGATGGTATCCTTGCCATTATGGAAGGTAGTCTATTGTCGAGATTTTTGTTACTACAATAAATGATAGCCTTGTCATTATGGAAGGTACTCTGTTTTCCAGATTTTTGTTACTACAATGGATTGTAGCCTTGTCATTATGGAAGGTAGTTTGTTGTTGATATCATTGTTACTCCAATGGATGGTAGCCTAGTCATTATGGAAGGTAGTCTGTTGTTGAGATTTTTGTTACTCCAATGGATGATAGCCATATCATTATGGAAGGTAGTCTGTTGTCGAGATTTTTGTTACTCCAATGGATGGAATCCTTGTCATTATGGAAGGTAGTCTCTTGTCGAGATTTTTGTTATTCCAATGGATGGTATCCTTGTCATTATGAAAGATAGTCCGTTGTCGATATCTTTGTTACTCCAATGGATGGTAGCCTAGTCATTATGGAAGGTATTCTGTTGTCAAGATTTTTGTTATTCTAATGGATGGTAGCCTTGTCATTATGGAAGGTAGTCAGTTGTCGTGATTTTTATTACTCCAACAGATGGTAGCCTTGTCATTATGGAGGGTAGTATGTTCTCGATATCTTTATTACTCCCATCGATGGTAGCCCTGTCATTATGGAAGGTATTTTGTTGTCGAGATTTTTGTTACTCTAAGGGATGGTAGCCTTGTCATTATGGAAGGTAGTGTGGTGTCGATATTTTTGTTATTCCAATGTATGGTAGCCTTGTAATTATAGAAGGTAGTCTGTTGTCGTGATTTTTTTACTCCAATGAATGGTAGCCTTGCCATTATGGATGGTAGTATATTGTCGAGATTTTTGTTACTACAATGGATGGTAGCCTTGTCATTATGGAAGGTACTATGTTTTCGAGATTTTTGTTACTACAATGGATTGTAGCCTTGTCATTATGGAAGGTAGTTTGATGTCGATATCATTTTTACTCCAACGGATGTTAGCCTAGTCATTATGGAAGGTAGTTTGTTGTTGAGATTTTTGTTACTCCAATGGATGGTAGCCTGGTCATTATGGAAGGTAGTCTGTTGTCGAGATTTTAGTTATTGCAATGAATGGTAGCCTTGTCATTATTGAAGGTAGTCTATTGTCGAGATTTTTGTTACTACAATGGATGGTATCCTTGTCATATGGAAGGTACTCTATTTGCGAGATTTTTGTTACTACAATGGATTGTAGCCTTGTCATTATGGAAGGTAGTTTTTTGTCGATATCATTGTTACTCCAATGGATGGTATCCTTGTCATCATGGAAGGTAGTCTCTTGTCGAGATTTTTGTTATTCCAATGGAAGGTATCCTTGTCATTATGAAAGATAGTCCGTTGACGATATCTTTGTTACACCAATGGATGGTAGCCTAGTCATTATGGAAGGTAGGCTGTCGTCGAGATTTTTGTTATTCCAATGGATGGTGGCCTTGTCATTATGGAAGGTAGTCAATTGTCGTGATTTTTATTACTCAAACAGATGGTAGCCTTGTAATTGTGGAGGGTAGTATGTTATCGATATCTTTGTTACTCCAATGGATGGTAGCCCTGTCATTATAGAAGGTATTCTGTTGTCGAGATTTTTGTAAATCCAAGGGATGGTAGCCTTGTCATTATGGAAGGTAGTATGGTGTCGATATTTTTGTTATTCCAATGGATGGTAGCCTTGTAATTATGGAAGGTAGTCTGTTGTCCTGATTTTTGTTAATCCAATGGGTGGTAGCCGTGCCATTATGGAAGGTAGTCTATTGTCCAGATTTTTGTTACTACAATGGATGATAGCCTTGTCATTATTGAAGGTACTCTGTTTTCCAGATTTTTGTTACTACAATGGATTGTAGCCTTGTCATTATGGAAGGTAGTTTGTTGTCGATATAATTGTTACTCTAATGGATGGTAGCCTAGTCATTATGGAAGGTAGTCTGTTGTTGAGATTTTTGTTACTCCAATGGATGGTAGCCTTATCATTATCGAAGGTAGTCTGTTGTCGAGATTTTTGTTACTCCAATGGATGGAATCCATGTCATTATGGAAGGTAGTCTCGTGTCGAGATTTTTGTTATTCCAATGGATGGTATCCTTGTCATTATGAAAGATAGTCCGTTGTCGATATCTTTGTTACTCCAATGGATGGTAGCCTAGTCATTATGGAAGGTATTCTGTTGTCAAGATTTTTGTTATTCTAATGGATGGTAGCCTTGTCATTATGGAAGGTAGTCAGTTGTCGTGACTTTTATTACTCCAACAGATGGTAGCCTTGTCATTATGGAGGGTAGTATGTTCTCGATATCTTTATTACTCCCATCGATGGTAGCCCTGTCATTATGGAAGGTATTTTGTTGTCGAGATTTTTGTTACTCTAAGGGATGGTAGCCTTGTCATTATGGAAGGTAGTGTGGTGTCGATATTTTTGTTATTTCAATGTATGGTAGCCTTGTAATTATAGAAGGTAGTCTGTTGTCGTGATTTTTGTTACTCCAATGAATGGTAGCCTTGCCATTATGTATGGTAGTATATTGTCGAGATTTTTGTTACTACAATGGATGGTAGCCTTGTCATTATGGAAGGTACTATGTTTTCGAGATTTTTGTTACTACAATGGATTGTAGCCTTGTCATTATGGAAGGTAGTTTGATGTCGATATCATTTTTACTCCAACGGATGTTAGCCTAGTCATTATGGAAGGTAGTCTGTTGTTGAGATTTTTGTTACTCCAATGGATGGTAGCCTTGTCATTATGGAAGGTAGTCTGTTGTCGAGATTTTAGTTATTGCAATGAATGGTAGCCTTGTCATTATTGAAGGTAGTCTATTGTCGAGATTTTTGTTACTACAATGGATGGTATCCTTGTCATATGGAAGGTACTCTATTTGCGATATTTTTGTTACTATAATGGATTGTAGCCTTGTCATTATGGAAGGTAGTTTTTTGTCGATATCATTGTTACTCCAATGGATGGTATCCTTGTCATCATGGAAGGTAGTCTCTTGTCGAGATTTTTGTTATTCCAATGGAAGGTATCCTTGTCATTATGAAAGATAGTCCGTTGACGATATCTTTGTTACACCAATGGATGGTTGCCTAGTCATTATGGAAGGTAGTCTGTTGTCGAGATTTTTGTTATTCCAATGGATGGTGGCCTTGTCATTATGGAAGGTAGTCAATTGTCGTGATTTTTATTACTCCAACGGATGGTAGCCTTGCCATTATGGAGGGTAGTATGTTATCGATATCTTTGTTACTTCAATGGATGGTAGCCCTGTCATTATGGAAGGTATTCTGTTGTCGAGATTTTTGTTAATCCAAGGGATGGTAGCCTTGTCATTATGGAAGGTAGTATGGTGTCGATATTTTTGTTATTCCAATGGATGGTAGCCTTGTAATTATGGAAGGTAGTCTGTTGTCGTGATTTTTGTTAATCCAATGGGTGGTAGCCTTGCCATTATGGAAGGTAGTCTATTATCGAGATTTTTGTTACTACAATGGATGATAGCCTTGTCATTATTGAAGGTACTCTGTTTTCCAGATTTTTGTTACTACAATGGATTGTAGCCTTGTCATTATGGAAGGTAGTTTGTTTTCGATATCATTGTTACTCCAATGGATGGTAGCCTAGTCATTATGGAAGGTAGTCTGTTGTCGAGATTTTTGTTACTCCAATGGATGGAATCCATGTCATTAAGGAAGGTAGTCTCTTGTCGAGATTTTTGTTATTCCAATGGATGGTATCCTTGTCATTATGAAAGATAGTCCGTTGTCGATATCTTTGTTACTCCAATGGATGGTAGCCTAGTCATTATGGAAGGTATTTTGTTTTCAAGATTTTTGTTATTCCAATGGATGGTAGCCTTGTCATTATGGAAGGTAGTCAGTTGTCGTGATTTTTATTACTCCAACGGATGGTAGCCTTGTCATTATGGAGGGTAGTATGTTGTCGATATCTTTGTTACTCCCATTGATGGTAGCCCTGTCATTATGGAAGGTATTCTGTTGTCGAGATTTTTGTTACTCTAAGGGATGGTAGCCTTGTCATTATGGAAGGTAGTGTGGTGTCGATATTTTTGTTATTCCAATGTATGGTAGCCTTGTAATTATAGAAGGTAGTCTGTTGTTGTGATTTTTGTTACTCCAATGGATGGTAGCCTTGCCATTATGGAAGGTAGTCTATTGTCGAGATTTTTGTTACTAAAATGGATGGTAGCCTTGTCATTATGGAAGGTACTATGTTTTCGAGATTTTTGTTACTACAATGGATTGTAGCCTTGTCATTATGGAAAGTAGTTTGATGTCGATATCATTTTTACTCTAACGGATGGTAGCCTAGTCATTATGGAAGGTAGTCTGTTGTTGAGATTTTTGTTACTCCAATGGATGGTAGCCTTGTCATTATGGAAGGTAGTCTGTTGTCGAGATTTTAGTTATTGCAATGGATGGTAGCCTTGTCATTATTGAAGGTAGTCTATTGTCGAGATTTTTGTTACTACAATGGATGGTAGCCTTGTCATATGGAAGGTACTCTATTTTCGAGATTTTTGTTACTACAATGGACTGTAGCCTTGTCATTATTGAAGGTAGTTTTTTGTCGATATCATTGTTACTCCAATGGATGGTATCCTTGTCATCATGGAAGGTAGTCTCTTGTCGAGATTTTTGTTATTCCAATGGATGGTATCCTTGTCATTATGAAAGATAGTCCGTTGTCGATATCTTTGTTACTCCAATGGATGGTAGCCTAGTCATTATGGAAGGTAGTCTGTTGTCGAGATTTTTGTTATTTCAATGGATGGTAGCTTTGTCATTATGGAAGGTAGTCAGTTGTCGTGATTTTTATTACTCTAACGGATGGTAGCCTTGTCATTATGGAGGGTAGTATGTTGTCGATATCTTTGTTACTCCAATGGATGGTAGACCTGTCATTATGGAAGGTATTCTGTTGTCGAGATTTTTTTTACTCTAAAGGATGGTAGCCTTGTCATTATGGAAAGTTTTATGTTTTCGAGATTTTTGTAACTACAATGGATTGTAGCCTTGTCATTATGGAAGGTAGTTTGTTGTCAATATCATTTTTACTCCAACGGATGGTAGCCTAGTCATTATGGAAGGTAGTCAGTTGTCGTGATTTTTATTACTCCAACGGATGGTAGCCTTGTAATTATGGAGGGTAGTATGTTGTCGATATCTTTGTTACTCCAATAGATGGTATCCCTGTCATTATGGAAGGTATTCTGCTGTCGAGATTTTTGTTAATCCAAGGGATGGTAGCCTTGTCATTATGGAAGGTAGTATGGTGTCGATATTTTTGTTATTCCAATGGATGGTAGCCTTGTAATTATGGAAGAGAGTCTGTTGTTGTGATTTTTGTTACTCCAATGGATGGTATCCTTGCCATTATGGAAGGTAGTCTATTGTCGAGATTTTTGTTACTACAATGGATGATAGCCTTGTCATTATGGAAGGTACTCTGTTTTCCAGATTTATATTACTACAATGGATTGTAGCCTTGTCATTATGGAAGGTAGTTTGTTGTTGATATCATTGTTACTCCAATGGATGGTAGCCTAGTCATTATGGAAGGTAGTCTGTTGTTGAGATTTTTATTACTCCAATGGATGGTAGCCTTATCATTATGGAAGGTAGTCTGTTGTCGAGATTTTTGTTACTCCAATGGATGGAATCCTTGTCATTATGGAAGGTAGTCTCTTGTCGAGATTTTTGTTATTCCAATGGATGGTATCCTTGTCATTATGAAAGATAGTCCGTTGTCGATATCTTTGTTACTCCAATGGATGGTAGCCTAGTCATTATGGAAGGTAGTCTGTTGTCGAGATTTTTGTTACTACAATGGATTGGAGCCTTGTCATTATGGAAGGTAGTTTTTTGTCGATATCATTGTTACTCCAATGGATGGTATCCTTGTCATCATGGAAGGTAGTCTCTTGTCGAGATTTTTGTTATTCCAATGGAAGGTATCCTTGTCATTATGAAAGATAGTCCGTTGACGATATCTTTGTTACACCAATGGATGGTAGCCTAGTCATTATGGAAGGTAGTCTGTTGTCGAGATTTTTGTTATTCCAATGGATGGTGGCCTTGTCATTATGGAAGGTAGTCAATTGTCGTGATTTTTATTACTCAAACAGATGGTAGCCTTGTCATTATGGAGGGTAGTATGTTATCGATATCTTTGTTACTCCAATGGATGGTAGCCCTGTCATTATGGAAGGTATTCTGTTGTCGAGATTTTTGTAAATCTAAGGGATGGTAGCCTTGTCATTATGGAAGGTAGTATGGTGTCGATATTTTTGTTATTCCAATGGATGGTAGCCTTGTAATTATGGAAGGTAGTCTGTTGTCCTGATTTTTGTTAATCCAATGGGTGGTAGCCGTGCCATTATGGAAGGTAGTCTATTGTCGAGATTTTTGTTACTACAATGGATGATAGCCTTGTCATTATTGAAGGTACTCTGTTTTCCAGATTTTTGTTACTACAATGGATTGTAGCCTTGTCATTATGGAAGGTAGTTTGTTGTCGATATAATTGTTACTCTAATGGATGGTAGCCTAGTCATTATGGAAGGTAGTCTGTTGTTGAGATTTTTGTTACTCCAATGGATGGTAGCCTTATCATTATCGAAGGTAGTCTGTTGTCGAGATTTTTGTTACTCCAATGGATGGAATCCATGTCATTATGGAAGGTAGTCTCGTGTCGAGATTTTTGTTATTCCAATGGATGGTATCCTTGTCATTATGAAAGATAGTCCGTTGTCGATATCTTTGTTACTCCAATGGATGGTAGCCTAGTCATTATGGAAGGTATTCTGTTGTCAAGATTTTTGTTATTCTAATGGATGGTAGCCTTGTCATTATGGAAGGTAGTCAGTTGTCGTGATTTTTATTACTCCAACAGATGGTAGCCTTGTCATTATGGAGGGTAGTATGTTCTCGATATCTTTATTACTCCCATCGATGGTAGCCCTGTCATTATGGAAGGTATTTTGTTGTCGAGATTTTTGTTACTCTAAGGGATGGTAGCCTTGTCATTATGGAAGGTAGTGTGGTGTCGATATTTTTGTTATTCCAATGTATGGTAGCCTTGTAATTATAGAAGGTAGTCTGTTGTCGTGATTTTTGTTACTCCAATGAATGGTAGCCTTGCCATTATGTATGGTAGTATATTGTCGAGATTTTTGTTACTACAATGGATGGTAGCCTTGTCATTATGGAAGGTACTATGTTTTCGAGATTTTTGTTACTACAATGGATTGTAGCCTTGTCATTATGGAAGGTAGTTTGATGTCGATATCATTTTTACTCCAACGGATGTTAGCCTAGTCATTATGGAAGGTAGTCTGTTGTTGAGATTTTTGTTACTCCAATGGATGGTAGCCTTGTCATTATGGAAGGTAGTCTGTTGTCGAGATTTTAGTTATTGCAATGAATGGTAGCCTTGTCATTATTGAAGGTAGTCTATTGTCGAGATTTTTGTTACTACAATGGATGGTATCCTTGTCATATGGAAGGTACTCTATTTGCGAGATTTTTGTTACTATAATGGATTGTAGCCTTGTCATTATGGAAGGTAGTTTTTTGTCGATATCATTGTTACTCCAATGGATGGTATCCTTGTCATCATGGAAGGTAGTCTCTTGTCGAGATTTTTGTTATTCCAATGGAAGGTATCCTTGTCATTATGAAAGATAGTCCGTTGACGATATCTTTGTTACACCAATGGATGGTAGCCTAGTCATTATGGAAGGTAGTCTGTTGTCGAGATTTTTGTTATTCCAATGGATGGTGGCCTTGTCATTATGGAAGGTAGTCAATTGTCGTGATTTTTATTACTCCAACGGATGGTAGCCTTGCCATTATGGAGGGTAGTATGTTATCGATATCTTTGTTACTCCAATGGATGGTAGCCCTGTCATTATGGAAGGTATTCTGTTGTCGAGATTTTTGTTAATCCAAGGGATGGTAGCCTTGTCATTATGGAAGGTAGTATGGTGTCGATATTTTTGTTATTCCAATGGATGGTAGCCTTGTAATTATGGAAGGTAGTCTGTTGTCGTGATTTTTGTTAATCCAATGGGTGGTAGCCTTGCCATTATGGAAGGTAGTCTATTATCGAGATTTTTGTTACTACAATGGATGATAGCCTTGTCATTATTGAAGGTACTCTGTTTTCCAGATTTTTGTTACTACAATGGATTGTAGCCTTGTCATTATGGAAGGTAGTTTGTTGTCGATATCATTGTTACTCCAATGGATGGTAGCCTAGTCATTATGGAAGGTAGTCTGTTGTCTAGATTTTTGTTACTCCAATGGATGGAATCCATGTCATTAAGGAAGGTAGTCTCTTGTCGAGATTTTTGTTATTCCAATGGATGGTATCCTTGTCATTATGAAAGATAGTCCGTTGTCGATATCTTTGTTACTCCAATGGATGGTAGCCTAGTCATTATGGAAGGTATTTTGTTTTCAAGATTTTTGTTATTCCAATGGATGGTAGCCTTGTCATTATGGAAGGTAGTCAGTTGTCGTGATTTTTATTACTCCAACGGATGGTAGCCTTGTCATTATGGAGGGTAGTATGTTGTCGATATCTTTGTTACTCCCATCGATGGTAGCCCTGTCATTATGGAAGGTATTCTGTTGTCGAGATTTTTGTTACTCTAAGGGATGGTAGCCTTGTCATTATGGAAGGTAGTGTGGTGTCGATATTTTTGTTATTCCAATGTATGGTAGCCTTGTAATTATAGAAGGTAGTCTGTTGTTGTGATTTTTGTTACTCCAATGGATGGTAGCCTTGCCATTATGGAAGGTAGTCTATTGTCGAGATTTTTGTTACTAAAATGGATGGTAGCCTTGTCATTATGGAAGGTACTATGTTTTCGAGATTTTTGTTACTACAATGGATTGTAGCCTTGTCATTATGGAAAGTAGTTTGATGTCGATATCATTTTTACTCTAACGGATGGTAGCCTGGTCATTATGGAAGGTAGTCTGTTGTTGAGATTTTTGTTACTCCAATGGATGGTAGCCTTGTCATTATGGAAGGTAGACTGTTGTCGAGATTTTAGTTATTGCAATGGATGGTAGCCTTGTCATTATTGAAGGTAGTCTATTGTCGAGATTTTTGTTACTACAATGGATGGTAGCCTTGTCATATGGAAGGTACTCTATTTTCGAGATTTTTTTTACTACAATGGATTGTAGCCTTGTCATTATTGAAGGTAGTTTTTTGTCGATATCATTGTTACTCCAATGGATGGTATCCTTGTCATCATGGAAGGTAGTCTCTTGTCGAGATTTTTGTTATTCCAATGGATGGTATCCTTGTCATTATGAAAGATAGTCCGTTGTCGATATCTTTGTTACTCCAATGGATGGTAGCCTAGTCATTATGGAAGGTAGTCTGTTGTCGAGATTTTTGTTATTTCAATGGATGGTAGCTTTGTCATTATGGAAGGTAGTCAGTTGTCATGATTTTTATTACTCCAACGGATGGTAGCCTTGTCATTATGGAGGGTAGTATGTTGTCGATATCTTTGTTAGTCCAATGGATGGTAGACCTGTCATTATGGAAGGTATTCTGTTGTCGAGATTTTTTTTACTCTAAGGGATGGTAGCCTTGTCATTATGGAAAGTTTTATGTTTTCGAGATTTTTGTAACTACAATGGATTGTAGCCTTGTCATTATGGAAGGTAGTTTGTTGTCAATATCATTTTTACTCCAACGGATGGTAGCCTAGTCATTATGGAAGGTAGTCAGTTGTCGTGATTTTTATTACTCCAACGGATGGTAGCCTTGTAATTATGGAGGGTAGTATGTTGTCGATATCTTTGTTACTCCAATGGATGGTATCCCTGTCATTATGGAAGGTATTCTGCTGTCGAGATTTTTGTTAATCCAAGGGATGGTAGCCTTGTCATTATGGAAGGTAGTATGGTGTCGATATTTTTGTTATTCCAATGGATGGTAGCCTTGTAATTATGGAAGGTAGTCTGTTGTTGTGATTTTTGTTACTCCAATGGATGGTATCCTTGCCATTATGGAAGGTAGTCTATTGTCGAGATTTTTGTTACTACAATGGATGATAGCCTTGTCATTATGGAAGGTACTCTGTTTTCCAGATTTATATTACTACAATGGATTGTAGCCTTGTCATTATGGAAGGTAGTTTGTTGTTGATATCATTGTTACTCCAATGGATGGTAGCCTAGTCATTATGGAAGGTAGTCTGTTGTTGAGATTTTTATTACTCCAATGGATGGTAGCCTTATCATTATGGAAGGTAGTCTGTTGTCGAGATTTTTGTTACTCCAATGGATGGAATCCTTGTCATTATGGAAGGTAGTCTCTTGTCGAGATTTTTGTTATTCCAATGGATGGTATCCTTGTCATTATGAAAGATAGTCCGTTGTCGATATCTTTGTTACTCCAATGGATGGTAGCCTAGTCATTATGGAAGGTATTCTGTTGTCAAGATATTTGTTATTCTAATGGATGGTAGCCTTGTCATTATGGAAGGTAGTCAGTTGTCGTGATTTTAATTACTCCAACAGATGGTAGCCTTGTCATTATGGAGTGTAGTATGTTGTCGATATCTTTGTTACTCCCATCGATGGTAGCCCTGTCATTATGGAAGGTATTCTATTGTCGAGATTTTTGTTACTCTAAGGGATGGTAGCCTTGTCATTATGGAAGGTAGTGTGGTGTCGATATTTTTGTTATTCCAATGTATGGTAGCCTTGTAATTATAGAAGGTAGTCTGTTGTCGTGATTTTTGTTACTCCAATGGATGGTAGCCTTGCCATTATGGAAGGTAGTCTATTGTCGAGATTTTTGTTACTAAAATGGATGGTAGCCTTGTCATTATGGAAGGTACTATGTTTTCGAGATTTTTGTTACTACAATGGATTGTAGCCTTGTCATTATGGAAGGTAGTTTGATGTCGATATCATTTTTACTCTAACGGATGGTAGCCTAGTCATTATGGAAGGTAGTCTGTTGTTGAGATTTTTGTTACTCCAATGGATGGTAGCCTTGTCATTATGGAAGGTAGTCTGTTGTCGAGATTTTAGTTATTGCAATGGATGGTAGCCTTGTCATTATTGAAGGTAGTCTATTGTCGAGATTTTTGTAACTACAATGGACGGTAGCCTTGTCATATGGAAGGTACTCTATTTTCGAGATTTTTGTTACTACAATGGATTGTAGCCTTGTCATTATGGAAGGTAGTTTTTTGTCGATATCCTTGTTACTCCAATGGATGGTATCCTTGTCATCATGGAAGGTAGTCTGTTGTCGAGATTTTTGTTATTCCAATGGATGGTATCCTTGTCATTATGAAAGATAGTCCGTTGTCGATATCTTTGTTACTCCAATGGATGGTAGCCTAGTCATTATGGAAGGTAGTCTGTTGTCGAGATTTTTGTTATTTCAATGGATGGTAGCATTGTCATTATGGAAGGTAGTCAGTTGTCGTGATTTTTATTACTCCAACGGATGGTAGCCTTGTCATTATGGAGGGTAGTATGTTGTCGATATCTTTGTTACTCCAATGGATGGTAGACCTGTCATTATGGAAGGTATTCTGTTGTCGAGATTTTTGTTACTCTAAAGGATGGTAGCCTTGTCATTATGGAAGGTAGTGTGGTGTCAATATTTTTGTTATTCCAATGGATGGTAGCCTTGTAATTATGGAAGGTAGTTTGTTGTCGTGATTCTTGTTACTCCAATGGACGGTAGCCTTGTCATTATGGAAGGTAGTTTGTTGTCGAGATTTTTGTTACTCCAATGGATGGTATCCTTGTCATCATGGAAGGTAGTCTCTTGTCGAGATTTTTGTTATTCCAATTGATGGTATCCTTGTCATTATGAAAGATAGTTCATTGTTGATATCTTTTTAACTCTAATGGATGGTAGCCTAGTCATTATGGAAGGTAGTCTATTGTCGAGATTTTTGTTATTTCAATGGATGGTAGCCTTGTCATTATGGAAGGTAGTCAGTTTTCGTGATTTTTATTACTCCAACGGATGGTAGCCTTGTCAGTATGGAGGGTAGTATGTTATCGATATCTTTGTTACTCCAATGGATGGTAGCCCTGTCATTATGGAAGGTATTATGTTGTCGAGATTTTTGTTACTCTAAGGGATGGTAGCCTTGTCATTATGGAAGGTAGTGTGGTGTAAATATTTTTGTTATTCCAATGGATGGTAGCCTTGTAATTATGGAAGGTAGTTTGTTGTCGTGATTCTTGTTACTCCAATGGATGGTAGACTTACCATTATGGAAGGTAGTATATTGTCGAGATTTTTGTTACTACAATGGATGGTAGCCTTATCATTATGGAAGGTAGTTTGTTGTCGATATCATTGTTACTCCAATGGATGGTATCCTAGTCATTATGGAAGGTAGTTTGTTGTTGAGATTTTTGTTACTCCAACGGATGGTAGCCTTGTGATTATGGAAGGTAGTCTGTTGTCGAGATTTTTTATACTCCAATGGATTGTAGCCTTGTGATTATGGAAGGTAGTTTGTTGTCTAGATTTTTGTTACTCCAATGGATGATAGCCTTGTCATTATGGAAGGTACTCTGTTTTCGAGATTTTTGTTAATACAATGGATTGTAGCCTTGTCATTATGGAAGGTATTTTTTTGTCGATATCATTGTTACTCCAATGGATGGTAGCCTAGTCATTATGGAAGGTAGTCTGTTGTTGAGATTTTTGTTACTCCAATGGATGGTAGCCTTGTCATTACGGAAGGTAGTCTATTGTCGAGATTCTTGTTACTCCAATGGATGGTATCCTTGTCATCATGGAAGGTAGTCTCTTGTCGAGATTTTTGTTATTCCAATGGATGGTATCCTTGTCATTATGAAAGATAGTCCGTTGACGATATCTTTGTTACAGCAATGGATGGTAGCCTAGTCATTATGGAAGGTAGTTTGTTGTCGAGATTTTTGTTATTCCAATGGATGGTGGCCTTGTCATTATGGAAGGTTGTCAGTTGTTGTGATTTTTATTACTCCAACGGATGGTAGCGTTGTCATTATGGAGGGTAGTATGTTATCGATATCTTTGTTACTCCAATGGATGGTAGCCCTGTCATTATGGAAGGTATTCTGTTGTCGAGATTTTTGTTAATCCAAGGGATGGTAGCCTTGTCATTATGGAAAGTAGTATGGGGTCGATATTTTTGTTATTCCAATGGATGGTAGACTTGTAATTATGGAAGGTAGTTTGTTGTCGTGATTCTTGTTACTCCAAGGGATGGGAGACTTACCATTATGGAAGGTAGTATATTGTCGAGATTTTTGTTACTACAATGGATGGTAGCCTTGTCATTATGGAAGGTACTCTGTTTTCGAGATTTTTGTTACTACAATAGATTGTAGCCTTATCATTATGGAAGGTAGTTTGTTGTCGATATCATTGTTACTCCAATGGATGGTAGCCCTGTCATTATGGAAGGTATTCTGTTGTCGAGATTTTTTTTAATCCAAGGGATGGTAGCCTTGTCATTATGGAAAGTAGTATGGGGTCGATATTTTTGTTATTCCAATGGATGGCAGCCTTGTAATTATGGAAGGTAGTCTGTTGTCGTGATTTTTGTTTCTCCAATGGATGGTAGCCTTGCCATTATGGAAGGTAGTCTATTGTAGAGATTTTTGTTACTACAATGGATGATAGCCTTGTCATTATGGAAGGTACTCTGTTTTCCAGATTTTTGTTACTACAATGGATTGTAGCCTTGTCATTATGGAAGGTAGTTTGTTGTCGATATCATTGTTACTCCAATGGATGGTAGCCTAGTCATTATGGAAGGTAGTCTGTTGTTGAGATTTTTGTTACTCCAATGGATGGTAGCCTTATCATTATGGAAGGTAGCCTATTGTCGAGATTTTTATACTCTAATGGATTGTAGCCTTGTCATTATGGAAGGTAGTCTATTGTCTAGATTTCTGTTACTCCAATGGATGGTAGCCTTGTAATTATGGAAGGTAGTCTGTTGTCGTGATTTTTGTTACTCCTATGGATGGTAGCCTTGCCATTATGAAAGGTAGTCTATTGTCGAGATTTTTGTTACTACAATGGATGGCAGCCTTATCATTATGGAATGTACTCTGTTTTCGAGATTTTTGTTACTACAATGGATGGTAGCCTTGTCATTATGGAAGGTAGTATGTTGTCCATATTTTTGTTAATCCAATGGATGGTAGCCTTGTCATCATGGAAGGTAGTCTATTGTTGAGATTTTTGTTACTACAATGGATTGTAGGCTTGTCGTTATGGAAGGTAGTCTATTGTCGATATCTTTGTTACTCCAATGGATGGTAGCCTAGTCATTATGGAAGGTAGTGTGTTATCAAGATTTTTGTTATTCCAATGGATGGTAGGCTTGTCATTATGGAAGGTAGTCTATTGTCGATATTTTTGTTATTCCAATGGATGGTAGCCTTGTCATTATGGAAGGTAATGTGTTGTCGAGATTTTTGTTACTCCAATGGATGGTAGCCTTGTCATCATGGAAGGTAGTCTATTGTCGAGATGTTTGTTACTACAATGGATGGTAGCCGTGTCATTATGGAAGGTAGTCTGTTGTCGAGATTTTTAATACTACAATGGATTGTAGCCTTGTCGTTATGGAAGGTAGTCTATTATCGATATCTTTGTTACTCCAATGGATGGTATCCTAGTCATTATGGAAGGTAGTCTGTGAGATTTTAGTTACTCCAATGGATGCTAGCCTTGTCATTATGGAAGGTAGTCTGTTGTCGAGATTTTGTAGACTTCAATGGATTGTAGCCTTGTCGTTATGGAAGCTAGTCTCTTGTGGATATTTGGGTTACTCCAATGATGGTACCCTTGTCATTATGGAAGATAGTCTATTGTTGAGATTTTTGTTACTCCAATGGATTGTAGACATTTAATTATGGAAGGTAGTGTGTTGTCGTGATTTTTGTTACTCTAAGGGATGGTAGCCTTGTCATTATGGAAGGTAGTATGTTGTTTATATCTTTGTTACTCCAATGGATGGTAGCCTTTTCATTATGGAAGGTAGTTTTTTGTCGAGATTTTTCTTACTCTAAGGGATGGTAGCCTTGTCATTATGGAACGTCGTCTATTGTCGAGATTTTTGTTATTCCAATGGATGACAGCCTTGTCATTATGAAGGTAGTCTATTGTCGATATTTTTGTTACTATAATAGATTGTAGCCTTGTCATTATAGAACGTAGTTTGTTGTCGAGATTTTTGTTACTCCATTGGATGGTAGCCTTGTCATTATGGAAGGTAGTGTGTTGTCGATAATTTTGTTATTCCAATGGATGGTAGCCTAGTCATTATGGAAGGTAGTATTTTGTCTGTATTTTTCTTACTCCAATGGAAGGTAGCCTTGTCATTATGGAAGTTAGTCTATTGTTGAGATTTTTGTTACTCCAATGGAAAGTTGACTTGTCATTATAGAAGGTAGTGTGTTTTCGTGATTATTATTACTCTAAGGGATGGTAGCCTTGTCATTATGGAAGGTAGTATGTTGTTTATATCTTTGTTACTCCAATGGATGGTAGCCTTTTCATTACGGAAGGTAGTCTTTTGTCATGATTTTTGTTAGTCTATTGAATTGTAGCCTTGTCGTCATGGAAGGCAGTCTGTTGTCGATATCTTTGTTGCTCCAATGGATGGTATCCTAGTCATTATGGAAGGTAGTCTGTTGTTGAGATTTTTGTTACTCCAATGGATGGTAGCCTTGTCGTTATGGAAGGTAGTTTGTTGTCGATATGTTTGTTACTCCAATGGATGGTATCCTTGTCATTATGAAAGGTAGTCTATTATCGAGATTTTTGTTTCTACAATGGATTATAGCCTTGTCGTTATGGAAGGTAGTCTGTTGTCGATATCTTTGTTACTCCAATGGGCGGAAGCCTAGTCATTATGGAAGGTAGTCTGTTGTTGAGATTTTAGTTACTCCATGGATGGTAGCCTAGTCATTATGGAAGGTAGTCTATTGTCGAGATGTTTTATACTCCAAAGGTTTATAGCTTTGTCATTATGGAAGGTAGTCTATTGTCGATATTTTTGTTACTATAATGGATTGTAGCCTTGTCGTCATGGAAGGTAGTCTATTGTTGATATCTTTGTTACTCCAATGGATGGTAGCCTAGCCATTATGGAAGGTAGTCTGTTGTCGAGATTTTTGTTACTCCAATGGATGGTAGCCTTGTCGTTATGGAAGGTAGTTTGTTGTCGATATTTTTGTTACTCCAATGGATGGTAGCCTTGTCATTATGGAAGGTAGTCTATTGTCGAGATTTTTGTTTCTACAATGGATTGTAGCCTTGTCGTTATGGAAGGTAGTTTGTTGTCGATATCTTTGTTACTCCAATGGATGGTAGCCTAGTCATTATGGAAGGTAGTCTGTTGTTGAGATTTTAGTTACTCCAATGGATGGTAGCCTTGTCATTATGGAAGGTAGTCTATTGTCGAGATTTTTTATACTCCAAAGGTTTGTATCCTTGTAATTATGGAAGGTAGTCTATTGTCGAGATTATTGTTACTACAATGGATTGTAGCCTTGTCGTTATGGAAGGTAGTCTATTGTCGATATCTTTGTTACTCCAATGAATGGTAGCCTAATCATTATGGAAGGTAGTTTCTTGTCGAGATTTTTGTTATTCCAATGGATGGTAGTCTTGTCATTATGGAAGGTAGTCTGTTGTCGATATTTTTGTTATTCCAATGGATGGTAGCCTTGTCATATGGAAGGTTGTCTGTTGTCGAGATTTTTGTTACTCCAATGGATGGTAGCCTTGTCATCATGGAAGGTAGTCTATTGTCGAGATTTTTGTTACTACAATGGATTGTAGGCTTGTCGTTATGGAAGGTAGTCTATTGTCGATATCTTTGTTACTCCAATGGATGGTAGCCTAGTCATTATGGAAGGTAGTCTATTGTCGATATCTTTGTTACTCCAATGGATGGTATCCTAGTCATTATGGAAGGTAGTCTCTTGTCGAGATTTTAGTTACTCCAATGGATGGTAGCCTTGTCATTATGGAAGGTAGTCTGTTGTCGAGATTTTGTAGACTCCAATGGATTGTAGCCTTGTCATTATGGAAGGTAGTCTCTTGTGGATATTTGGGTTACTCCAATGATGGTACCGTTGTCATTATGGAAGACAGTCTATTGTTGAGATTTTTGTTACTCCAATGAATGGTAGACATTTAATTATGGAAGGTAGTGTGTTGTCGTGATTTTTGTTACTCTAAGGGATGGTAGCCTTGTCATTATGGAAGGTAGTATGTTGTTGATATCTTTGTTACTCCAATGGATGGTAGCCTTTTCATTATGGAAGGTAGTTTGTTGTCGAGATTTTTCTTACTCTAAGGGATGGTAGCCTTGTCATTATGGAACGTCGTCTGTTGTCGAGATTTTTGTTATTCCAATGGATGACAGCCTTGTCATTATGAAGGTAGTCTATTGTCGATATTTTTGTTACTATAATAGATTGTAGCCTTGTCATTATGGAAGGTAGTCTGTTGTCGAGATTTTTGTTACTCCATTGGATGGTAGCCTTGTCATTATGGAAGGTAGTGTGTTGTCGATAATTTTGTTATTCCAATGGATGGTAGCCTAGTCATTATGGAAGGTAGTATTTTGTCTGTATTTTTCTTACTCCAATGGATGGTAGGCTTGTCATTATGGAAGGTAGTCTATTGTTGAGATTTTTGTTACTCCAATTGAAGGTAGACTTGTCATTATGGAAGGTAGTGTGTTTTCGTGATTATTATTACTCTAAGGGATGGTAGCCTTGTCATTATGGAAGGTATTATGTTGTTTATATCTTTATTACTCCAATGGATGGTAGCCTTTTCATTATGGAAGGTAGTCTTTTGTCATGACTTTTGTTAGTCTAAGGAATTGTAGCCTTGTCGTCATGGAAGGCAGTTTGTTGTCGATATCTTTGTTGATCCAATGGATAGTATCCTAGTCATTATGGAAGGTAGTCTGTTGTTGAGATTTTTGTTACTCCAATGGATGGTAGCCTTGTCGTTATGGAAGGTAGTTTGTTGTCGATATTTTTGTTACTCCAATGGATGGTAGCCTTGTCATTATGCAAGCTAGTCTATTGTCGAGATTTTTGTTTCTACAATGGATTGTAGCCTTGTCGTTATGGAAGGTAGTCTGTTGTCGATATCTTTGTTACTCCAATGGATGGAAGCCTCGTCATTATGGAAGGTAGTCAGTTGTTGATATTTTAGTTACTCCAATGGATGGTAGCCTAGTCATTATGGAAGGTAGTCTATTGTCGAGATTTTTTATACTCCAAAGGTTTGTAGCCTTGTCATTATGGAAGGTAGTCTATTGTCGATATGTTTGTTACTACAATGGATTGTAGCCTTGTCGTCATGGAAGGTAGTCTATTGTCGATATCTTTGTTACTCCAATGGATGGTAGCCTGGCCATTATGGAAGTTAGTCTGTTGTCGAGATTTTTGTTACTCCAATGGATGGTAGCCTTGTCGTTATGGAAGGTAGTTTGTTGTCGATATTTTTGTTACTACAATGGATTGTAGCCTTGTCGTTATGGAAGGTAGTCTATTGTCGATATCTTTTTTATTCCAATGGATGGTAGCCTAATCATTATGGAAGGTAGTTTCTTGTCGATATCTTTGTTACTCCAATGGATGGTAGCCTTGTCATTATGGAAGGTAGTCTGTTGTTGAGATTTTAGTTACTCCAATGGATGGTAGCCTTGTCATTATGGAAGGTAGTCTATTGTCGAGATTTTTTATACTCCAAAAGTTTGTAGCCTTGTCATTATGGAAGGTAGTCTATTGTCGAGATTTTTGTTACTACAATGGATTGTAGCCTTGTCGTTATGGAAGGTAGTCTATTGTCGATATCTTTGTTACTCCAATGGATGTTAGCCTAATCATTATGGAAGGTAGTTTCTTGTCGAGATTTTTGTTATTCCAATGGATGGTAGCCTTGCCATTATGGAATGTAGTCTGTTGTCGATATTTTTGTTATTCCAATGGATGGTAGCCTTGTCATTATGGAAGGTAGTCTGTTGTCGAGATTTTTGTTACTCCAATGGATTGTAGGCTTGTCGTTATGGAAGGTAGTCTATTGTCGATATCTTTGTTACTCCAATGGATGGTAGCCTAGTCATTATGGAAGGTAGTCTATTGTCGATATATTTGTTAGTCCAATGGATTTTAGCCTTGTCATTATGGAAGGTAGTCTCTTGTGGATATTTGGGTTACTCCAATGATTGTACCCTTGTCATTATGGAAGATAGTCTATTGTTGAGATTTTTGTTACTCCAATGGATGGTAGACTTTTAATTATGGAAGGTAGTGTGTTGTCGTGATTTTTGTTACTCTAAGGGATGGTAGCCTTGTCATTATGGAAGGTAGTATGTTGTTGATATCTTTGTTACTCCAGTGGATGGTAGCCTTTTCATTATGGAAGGTAGTTTGTTGTCGAGATTTTTCTTACTCTAAGGGATGGTAGCCTTATCATTATGGAACATCGTCTGTTGTCAAGATTTTTGTTACTCCAATGGATGGTATCCTAGTCATTATGGAAGGTAGTCTGTTGTCGAGATTTTTGTTACTCCATTGGATGGTAGCCTTGTCACTATGGAAGGTAGTGTGTTGTCGATATTTTTCTAATTCTAATGGATGGTAGCCTAGTCATTATGGAAGGTAGTATTTTGTCTGTATTTTTTTTACTCCAATGGATGGTAACCTTGTCATTATGGAAGGTAGTCTATTGTTGAGATTTTTTTTACTCCAATGGAAGGTAGACTTGTCATTATGGAAGGTAGTGTTTTTCATGATTTTTATTACTCTAAGGGATGGTAGCCTTGTCATTATGGAAGGTAGTATGTTGTTTATATCTTTGTTACTCCAATGGATGGTAGCCTTTTCATTATGGAAGGTAGTCTATTGTCGTGATTTTTGTTAGTCTAAGGAATTGTAGCCTTGTCATTATGGAAGGTAGTCTGTTGTCGATACCTTTGATGCTCCAATGGATGGTATCCTAGTCATTTTGGAAGGTATTTTGTTGTCGATATTTTTGTTACTACAATGGATTGTAGCCTTGTCGTCATGGAAGGTAGTCTATTGTCGATATCTTTGTTACTCCAATGGATGGTAGCCTAGACATTATGGAAGGTAGTCTGTTGTCGAGATTTTTGTTACTCCAATGGATGGTAACCTTGTCGTTATGGAAGGTAGTCTGTTGTCGATATTTTTGTTACTCCAATGGATGGTAGCCTTGTCATTATGGAAGGTAGTTTGGTGTCGATATTTTTGTTTCTACAATGGATGGTAGCCTTGTCATTATGGAAGGTAGTCTATTGTCGAGATTTTTGATACTACAATGTATTGTAGCCTTATCGTTATGGAAGGTAGTCTGTTGTCGATATCCTTGTTTCTCCAATGGATGGTATCCTAGTCATTATGAAAGGTAGCCTGTTGTTGAGATTTTTGTTAGTCTAAGGGATGGTAGCCTTGTCATTATGGAAGGTAGTGTGTTGTCGAGATTTTGTAGACTCTAATGGATGGTAGCCTTGTCATTATGGAAGGTAGTCTATTGTCGAGATTTTTGTTACTCCAATGGATGGTAGCCTTGTCATTATGGAAGGTAGTCTGTTGTCGAGATTTTTGTTACTACAATGGATTGAATCCTTGTCGTTATAGAAGGTAGTCTATTGTCGATATCTTTGTTACTCCAATGGATGCTATCCTAGTCATTATGGAAGGTAGTCTGTTGTTGAGATTTTAGTTACTCCAATGGATGGTAGCCTTGTCATTATGGAAGGTAGTCTATTGTCGATATTTTTGTTTCTACAATGGATTGTAGCCTTGTTGTTATGGAAGGTAGTTTGTTGTCGATATCTTTGTTACTCCAATGGATGGTAGCCTAGTCATTATGGAAGGTAGTCTGTTGTTGAGATTTTAGTTACTCCAATGGATGGTAGCCTTGTCATTATGGAAGGTAGTCTATTGTCGAGATTTTTTATACTCCAAAGGTTTGTAGCCTTGTCATTATGGAAGGTAGTCTATTGTCGAGATTTTTGTTACTACAATGGATTGTAGCCTTGTCGTTATGGAAGGTAGTCTATTGTCAATATCTTTGTTACTCCAATGGATGGTAGCCTAATCATTATGGAGGGTAGTTTCTTGTCGAGATTTTTGTTATTCCAATGGATGGTAGCCTTGTCATTATGGAAGGTAGTCTGGTGTCGATATTTTTGTTATTCCAATGGATGGTAGCCTTGTCATTATAGAAGGTAGTCTGTTGTCGAGATTTTTGTTACTCCAATGGATGGTAGCCTTGTAATCATGGAAGGTAGTCTATTGTCGATATTTTTGTTACTACAATGGATTGTAGGTTTGTCGTTATGGAAGGTAGTCTATTTTCGATATCTTTGTTACTCCAATGGATGGTAGCCTAGTCATTATGGAAGGTAGTCTGTTGTCGAGATTTTTGTTATTACAATGGATGGTAGGCTTGTCATTATGGAAGGTAGTCTGTTGTCGAGATTTTTGTTACTCCAATGGATGGTAGCCTTGTCATCATGGAAGGTAGTGTATTCTCGAGATTTTTGTTACTACAACAGATGGTAGCCGTATCATTATGGAAGTTAGTCTGTTGTCGATATCTTGGTTACTCCAATGGATGGTATCCTAGTCGTTATGGAAGGTAGTCTGTTGTCGAGATTTTAGTTACTCCAATGGATGGTAGCCTTGTCATTATGGAAGGTAGTCTGTTGTCGAGATTTTGTAGACTCCAATGGATTTTAGCCTTGTCATTATGGAAGCTAGTCTCTTGTGGATATTTGGGTTATTCAATGATGGTACCCTTGTCATTATGGAAGATAGTCTATTGTTGAGATTTTTGTTACTCCAATGGATGGTAGACTTTTAATTATGGAAGGTAGTGTGTTGTCGTGATTTTTGTTACTCTAAGGGATGGTAGCCTTGTCATTATGGAAGGTAGTATGTTGTTGATATCTTTGTTACTCCAATGGATGGTAGCCTTTTCATTATGGAAGGTAGTTGGTTGTCGAGATTTTTCTTACTCTAAGGGATGGTAGCCTTGTCATTATGGAACATCGTCTGTTGTCAAGATTTTTGTTACTCCAATGGATGGTATCCTAGTCATTATGGAAGGTAGTCTGTTGTCGAGATTTTTGTTACTCCATTGGATGGTAGCCTTGTCACTATGGAAGGTAGTGTGTTGTCGATATTTTTCTAATTCCAATGGATGGTAGCCTAGTCATTATGGAAGGTAGTATTTTCTCTGTATTTTTTTTACTCCAATGGATGGTAGCCTTGTCATTATGGAAGGTAGTCTATTGTTGAGATTTTTGTTACTCCAATGGAAGGTAGACTTGTCTTTATGGAAGGTAGTGTGTTTTCGTGATTTTTATTACTCTAAGGGATGGTAGCCTTGTCATTATGGAAGGTAGTTTGTTGTTTATATCTTTGTTACTCCAATGGATGGTATCCTTTTCATAATGGAAGGTAGTCTATTGTCGTGATTTTTGTTAGTCTAAGGAATTGTAGCCTTGTCGTTATGGAAGGTAGTCTATTGTCGATATCTTTGATGCTCCAATGGATGGTATCCTAGTCATTTTGGAAGGTATTTTGTTGTCGATATTTTTGTTACTACAATGGATTGTAGCCTTATCGTCATGGAAGGTAGTCTATTATCGATATCTTTGTTACTCCAATGGATGGTAGCCTAGCCATTATGGAAGGTAGTCTGTTGTCGAGATTTTTGTTACTCCAATGGATGGTAGCCTTGTCGTTATGGAAGGTAGTATGTTGTCGATATTTTTGTTACTCCAACAGATGGTAGCCTTGTCATTATGGAAGGTAGTTTGTTGTCAATATTTTTGTTTCTACAATGGATGGTAGCCTTGTCATTATGGAAGGTAGTCTATTGTCGAGATTTTTGATACTACAATGTATTGTAGCCTTGTCGTTATGGAAGGTAGTCTGTTGTCGATATCCTTGTTTCTCCAATGGATGGTATCCTAGTCATTATGGAAGGTAGTCTGTTGTTGAGATTTTTTTTAGTCTAAGGGATGGTAGCCTTGTCATTATGGAAGGTAGTGTGTTGTCGAGATTTTGTAGACTCCAATGGATGGTAGCCTTGTCATTATGGAAGGTAGTCAATTGTCGAGATTTTTGTTACTCCAATGGATGGTAGCCTTGTCATTATGGAAGGTAGTCTGTTGTTGAGATTTTTGTTATTACAATGGATTATATCCTTGTCGTTATGGAAGGTAGTCTATTGTCGATATCTTTGTTACTCCAATGGATGTTATCCTAGTCATTATGGGAGGTAGTCTGTTGTCGAGATTTTTATTACTCCAATGGATGGTAGGCTTGTCATTATGGAAGGTAGTCTGTTGTCGAGATTTTTGTTACAACAATCGATTGTATCCTTGTCGTTATGGAAGGTAGTCTATTGTCGATATCTTTGTTACTCGAATGGATGCTATCCTAGTCATTATGGAAGGTAGTCTGTTGTCGAGATTTTAGTTACTCCAATGGATGGTAGCCTTGTCATTATGGAAGGTAGTCTGTTGTCGAGATTTTGTAGACTCCAATGGATTGTAGCCTTGTCATTATGGAAGGTAGTCTCTTTTGGATATTTGGGTTACTCCAATGATGGTACTCTTGTCATTATGGAAGATAGTCTATTGTTGAGATTTTTGTTACTCCAATGGATGGTAGACTTGTAATTATGGAAGGTAGTGTGTTGTCGTAATTTTTGTTACTCTAAGGGATGGTAGCCTTGTCATTATGGAAGGTAGTATGTTGTTTATATCTTTGTTACTCCAATGGATGGTAGCCTTTTCATTATGGAAGGTAGTCTTTTGTCATGATTTTTGTTAGTCTAAGGAATTGTAGCCTTGTCGTTATGGAAGGTAGTCTGTTGTCGATATCTTTGTTGCTCCAATGGATTGTATCCTAGTCATTTTTGAAGGTATTATGTTGTCGATATTTTTGTTACTCCATTGGATGGTAGCCTTGTCGTTATGGAATGTAGTGTGTTGTCGATATTTTTGTCATTCCAATGGATGGTAGCCTTGTGATTATGGAAGGTAGTTTTTTGTTGAGATTTTAGTTACTCCAATGGATGGTATCCTAGTTATTATGGAAGGTAGTCTGTTGTCGAGATATTTGTTACTCCAATGGATGGTAGCCTTGTCATTATGGAAGGTAGTTTGTTGTTGATATTTTTGTTACTCCAATGGATGGTAGCCTTGTCATTATGGAAGGTAGTCTATTGTCGAGATTTTTGTTTCTACAATGGATTGTAGGCTTGTCTTTATGGAAGGTTGTCTGTTATCGATATCTTTGTTACTCCAATGGATGGTAGCATAGTCATTATGGAAGGTAGTCTGTTGTTGAGATTTTAGTTACTCCAATGGATGGTAGCCTTGTCATTATGGAAGGTAGTCTGTTGTCGAGATTTTTGTTACTACAATGGATTGTATCCTTGTCGTTATGGAAGGTAGTCTATTATCGATATCTTTGTTACTCCAATGGATGCTTTCCTAGTCATTATGGAAGGTAGTCTGTTGTTGAGATTTTAGTTACTCCAATGGATGGTAGCCTTGTCATTATGGAAGGTAGTCTATTGTCGAGATTTTTGTTTCTACAATGGATTGTAGCCTTGTCGTCATGGAAGGTAGTTTGTTGTCGATATCTTTGTTACTCCAATGGATTGTAGCCTAGTCATTATGGAAGGTAGTCTGTTGTTGAGATTTTAGTTACTCCAATGGATGGTAGCCTTGTCATTAAGGAAGGTAGTCTATTGTCGAGATTTTTTATACTCCAAAGGTTTGTAGCCTTGTCATTATGGAAGGTAGTCCATTGTCGAGATTTTTGTTACTACAATGGATTGTAGCCTTGTCGTTATGGAAGGTAGTCTATTGTCGATATCTTTCTTACTCCAATGGATGGTAGCCTAATCATTATGTAAGGTAGTTTCTTGTCGAGATTTTTGTTATTCCAATGGATGGTAGCCTTGTCATTATGGAAGGTAGTCTGGTGTCGAATTTTTGTTATTCCAATGGATGGTAGCCTTGTCATTATAGAAGGTAGTCTGTTGTCGAGATTGTTTATACTCCAATGGATTGTTGCCATGTCATTATGGAAGGTAGTCTATTGTCGAGATTTTTGTTACTACAATGGATGGTAGCCTTGTCATTATGGAAGGTAGTGTGTTGTCGAGATTTTTGTTACTACATTTGATTGTATCCTTGTCGTTATGGAAGGTAGTCTATTGTCGATATCTTTGTTACACTAATGGATGGTATCATAGTCATTATGGAAGGTAGTCTGTTGTCGAGATTTTAGTTACTCCAATGGATGGTAGCCTTGTCATTATGGAAGGTAGTCTGTTGTCAAGATTTTGTAGACTCCAATGGATTGTAGCCTTGTCATTATGGAAGGTAGTGTGTTGTCGTGATTTTTGTTACTCTAAGGGATGGTAGTCTTGTCATTATGGAAGGCAGTATGTTGTTGATATCTTTGTTACTCCAATGGATGGTAGTCTTTTCATTATGGAAGGTAGTTTGTTGTTGAGATTTTTCTTACTCTAAGGGATGGTAGCCTTGTTAATATGGAATGTCGTCTGTTGTCGAGATTTTTGTTATTCCAATGGATGACAGCCTTGTCATTATGAAGGTAGTCTACTGTCGATATTTTTGTTACTATAATAGATTGTAGCCTTGTCATTATGGAAAGTAGTATGTTGTTAAGATTTTTGTTACTTTAATGGATGGTAGCCTTGTCACTATGGAAGGTAGTGTGTTGTCGATATTTTTGTTATTCCAATGGATGGTAGCCAAGTCATTATGGAAGGTAGTATTTTGTCTGTATTTTTTTTACTCGAATGGATGGTAGCCTTGTCATTATGGAAGGTAGTCTATTGTTGAGATTTTTATTACTCCAATGGATGGTAGACTTGTCATTATGGAAGGTAGTGTGTTGTCGTGATTTTTATTACTCTAAGGGATGGTAGCCTTGTCATTATGGAAGGTAGTATGTTATTTATATCTTTGTTACTCCAATGGATGGTAGCCTTTTCATTTTGGAAGGTAGTCTTTTGTCAGGAATTTTTTTAGTCTAAGGAATTGTAGCCTTGTCGTTATGGAAGGTAGTCTGTTGTCGATATCTTTGTTGCTCCAATGGATGGTATCCTAGTCATTTTGGAAGGTAGTCTGTTGTCGAGATTTTTGTTACTCCATTGGATGGTAGACTTGTCATTATGGAAGGTAGTTTGTTGTCGAGATTTTTGTTACTCCAATGGATGGTAGCCTTGTCATTATGGAAGGTAGTCTATTGTCGAGATTTATGTTACTACAATGGATGGTAGCCTTGTCGTTATGGAAGGTAGTATGTTGTCGATATCTTTGTTACTCCAATGGATGGTAGCCTAGTTATTATGGAAGGTGGTCTGTTGTCGAGATTTTAGTTACTCCAATGGATGGTAGCCTTGTCATTATGGAAGGTAGTCTGTTGTCGATATTTTTGTTATTCCAATGGATGGTAGCCTTGTCATTATGGAAGGTAGTCTATTGTCGAGATTTTTTATACTCCAAAGGTTTGTAGCCTTGTCATTATGGAAGGTAGTCTATTGTCGAGATTTTTGTTACTACAATGGATTGTAGCCTTGTCATTATGGAAGGTAGTCTATTGTCGATATCTTTGTTACTCCAATGGATGGTAGCCTAATCATTATGGAAGGGAGTTTTTTGTCAAGATTTTTGTTATTCCAATGAATGGTAGCCTTGTCATTATGGAAGGTAGTCTGTTGTCGATATTTTTGTTATTCCAATGGATGGTAGCCTTGTCATTATAGAAGGTAGTCTGTTGTCGAGATTTTTGTTACTCCAATGGATGGTAGCCTTGTCATCATGGAAGGTAGTCTATTGTCGAGATTTTTGTTACTACAACGGATGGTAGCCGTATCATTATGGAAGGTAGTCTGTTGTCGAGATTTTTGATACTACAATGGATTGTAGCCTTGTCGTTATGGAAGGTAGTCTGTTGTCGATATCTTTGTTACTCCACTAGATGGTAGCCTAGTCATTATGGAAGGTAGTCTGTTGTGGAGATTTTTTTTAGTCTAAGGGATGGTAGCCTTGTCATTATGGAAGGTAGTGTGTTGTCGATATTTTTGTTATTCCAATGGATGGTAGCCTTGTCATTATGGAATGTAGTCTGTTGTCGAGATTTTTGTTACTCCAATGGCTGGTAGCCTTGTCATTATGGAAGGTAGTCTATTGTCGAGATTTTTGTTACTACAATGGATTGTAGCCTTGTCATTATGGAAGGTAGTCTGTTGTCGAGATTTTTGTTACTACAATGGATTGTATCCTTGTCGTTATGGAAGGTAGTCTATTGTCGATATCTTTGTTACACCAATGGATGGTATCCTAGTCATTATGGAAGGTAGTCTATTGTCGAGATTTTAGTTACTCCAATGGATGGTAGCCTTGTCATTATGGAAGGTAGTCTGTTGTCGAGATTTTGTAGACTCCAATGGATTGTAGCCTTGTCATTATGGAAGGTAGTCTCTTGTGGATATTTGGGTTACTCCAATGATGGTACCCTTGTCATTATGGAAGATAGTCTATTGTTGAGATTTTTGTTACTCCAATGGATGGTAGACTTGTAATTATGGAAGGTAGTGTGTTGTCGTGATTTTTGTTACTCTAAGGGATGGTAGTCTTGTCATTATGGAAGGTAGTTTGTTGTTGAGATTTTTCTTACTCTTAGGGATGGTAGCCTTGTTATTATGGAACGTCGTCTGTTGTCGAGATTTTTATTATTCCAATGGATGACGGCCTTGTCATTATGAAGGTAGTCTACTGTCGATGTTTTTGTTACTATAATAGATTGTAGCCTTGTCATTATGGAAAGTAGTGTGTTGTCAAGATTTTTGTTACTCTAGTGGATGGTATCCTAGTCATTATGGAAGGTTGTCTGTTGTCGAGATTTTTGTTACTCCATTGGATGGTAGCCTTGTCACTATGGAAGGTAGTGTGTTGTCGATATTTTTGTTATTCCAATGGATGGTAGCCTAGTCATTATGGAAGGTAGTATTTTGTCTGTATTTTTTTTACTCCAATGAATGGTAGCCTTGTCATTATGGAAGGTAGTCTATTGTTGAGATTTTTATTACTCCAATGGATGGTAGACTTGTCATTATGGAAGGTAGTGTGTTGTCATGATTTTTATTACTCTAACGGATGGTAGCCTTGTCATTATGGAAGGTAGTATGTTGTTTATATCTTTGTTACTCCAATGGATGGTAGCCTTTTCATTATGGAAGGTAGTCTTTTGTCATGATTTTTGTTAGTCTAAGGAATTGTAGCCTTGCCGTTATGGAAGGTAGTCTATTGTCGATATCTTTGTTGCTCCAATGGATGGTATCCTAGTCATTTTGGAAGGTAGTCTGTTGTCGAGATTTTTGTTACTCCATTGGATGGTAGCCTTGTCATTATGGAAGGTAGTCTATTGTCGAGATTTTTGTTACTACAATGGATGGTAGTCTTGTCATTATGGAAGGTAGTCTGTTGTCGAGATTTTTGTTACTACAATGGATTGTAGCCTAGTTATTATGGAAGGTAGTCTATTGTCGATATCTTTGTTACTCCAATGGATGGTAGCCTAGTCATTATGGAAGGTAGACTGTTATAGAGATTTTAGTTAATCCAATGGATGGTAGCCTTGTCATTGTAGAAGGTAGTCTATTGTCGAGATTTTTTATACTACAAATGTTTTTAGTCTTGTCATTAAGGCAGGTAGTCCATTGTCGAGATTTTTGTTACTACAATGGATTGTAGCCTTGTCGTTATGGAAGGTAGTCTGTTGTCGATATCATTGTTACTACAATGGATTGTAGCCTTGTCGTTATGGAAGGTAGTCTGTTGTCGAGATTTTAGTTACTCCAATGGATGGTAGCCTTCTCATTATGGAAGGTAGTCTGTTGTCGATATTTTTGTTATTCCAATGGATGGTAGCCTTGTCATTATGGAAGGTAGTCTGTTGTCGATATTTTTGTTATTCCAATGGATGGTAGCCTTGTCATTATGGAAGGTAGTCTGTTGTCGAGATTTTTGTTACTCCAATGGATGGTAGCCTTGTCATCATGGAAGGTAGTCTATTGTCGAGATTTTTAATACTACAACGGATTGTAGCCTTGTAGTTATGGAAGGTAGTGTGTTGTCAAGATTTTTGTTATTCCAATGGATGGTAGGCTTGTCATTATGGAAGGTAGTCTGTTGTTGATATTTCTGTTATTCCAATGGATGGTAGCCTTGTCATTATGGAAGGTAGTCTGTTGTCGAGATTTTTGTTACTACAATGGATTGTAGCCTTGTCTTTATGGAAGGTAGTTTGTTGTTGATAGCTTTGTTACTCCAATGGATGGTAGCCTAGTCATTATGGAAGGTAGTGTGTTGTCGATATTTATGTTATTCCAATGGATGGTAGCCTTGTCATTATGGAAGGTAGTCTCTTGTCGAGATTTTTGATACTCCAATGGATGGTAGCCTTGTCATTATGGAAGGTAATCTATTGTCGAGATTTTTGTTACTACAATGGATGGTAGCCTTGTCATTATAGAAGGTAGTCTGTTGTCGAGATTTTGGTTACTACAATGGATTGTAGCCTTGTCGTTATGGAAGGTAGATTTTTGTCGATATCTTTGTTACTCCAATGGATTGTATCCTAGTCATTATGGAAGGTAGTCTGTTGTCGAGATTTTAGTTACTCCAATGGATGGTAGCCTTGTTATTATGGAAGGTAGTCTATTGTCGAGATTTTGTAGATTCCAATGGATTGTAGCTTTGTCATTTTGGAAGGTAGTCTCTTGTGGATATTTGGGTTACTCCAATGATGGTACCCTTGTCATTATGGAAGATAGTCTATTGTTGAGATTTTTGTTACTCCAATGGATGGTAGACTTGTCATTATGGAAGGTAGTGTGTTGTCGTGATTTTAGTTACTCTAAGGAATGGTAGCCTTGTCATTATGGAAGGTAGTATGTTGTCGATATCTTTGTTACTCCAATGGATGGTAACCTTTTCATTATGGAAGGTAGTTTGTGGTCGAGATTTTTTATACTCCAAAGGTTTGTAGCCTTGTCATTATGGAAGGTAGTCTATTGTCGATATTTTTGTTACTACAATGGATTGTAGCCTTGTCGTCATGGAAAGTAGTCTATTGTCGATATCTTTGTTACTCCAATGGATGGTAGGCTAGCCATTATGGAAGGTAGTCTGTTGTCGATATTTTTGTTACTCCAATGGATGGTAGCCTTGTCGTTATGGAAGGTAGTTTGTTGTCGATATTTTTGTTACTCCAATGGATGGTAGCCTTGTCATTATGGAAGGTAGTCTGTTGTTGAGATTTTAGTTACTCCAATGGAAGGTAGCCTTGTCATTATGGAAGGTAGTCTATTGTCGAGATTTTTTATACTCCAAAGGTTGTTAGCCTTGTCATTATGGAAGGTAGTCTATTGTCGATATTTTTGTTACTACAATGGATTGTAGCCTTGTCGTTATGGAAGGTAGTTTATTGTCGATATCTTTGTTACTCCAATGGATGGTAACCTAATCATTATGGAAGGTAGTTTCTTGTCGAGATTTTTGTTACTCCAATGGATGGTAGCCTTGTCATTATGGAAGGTAGTCTGTAGTCGAGATTTTTGTTACTTCAATGGATGGTAGCCTTGTCATCATGGAAGGTAGTCTATTGTCGAGATTTTTGATACTACAATGGATTGTAGCCTTGTAGTTATGGAAGGTAGTCTATTGTCGATATCTTTGTTACTCCAATCGATGGTAGCCTAGTCATTACGGAAGGTAGTGTATTGTCAAGATTTTTGTTATTCCAATGGATGGTAGGCTTGTCATTATGGAAGGTAGTCTGTTGTTGATATTTTTGTTATTCCAATGGATGGTAGCCTTGTCATTATGGAAGGTAGTCTGTTGTCGAGATTTTTGTTACTCCAGTGGATGGTAGCCTTGTCATCATGGAAGGTAGTCTATTGTTGAGATGTTTGTTACTACAATGGATTGTAGCCGTGTCATTATCGAAGGTAGTTTGTTGTCGAGATTTTTGTTACTACAATGGATTGTAGCCTTGTCTTTATGGAAGGTAGTCTGTTGTTGATACCTTTGTTACTCCAATGGATGGTAGCCTAGTCATTATGGAAGGTAGTCTATTATGGAGATTTTTGTTTGTCTAAGTGATGGTAGCCTTGTAATTATGGAAGGTAGTGTGTTGTCGATATTTTTGTTATTCCAATGGATGGTAGCCTTGTCATTATGGAAGGTAGTCTGTTGTCGAGATTTTTGATACTCCAATGGATGGTAGCCTTGTCATTATGGAAGTTAGTCTATTGTCGAGATTTTTGTTACTACAATAGATGGTAGCCTTGTCATTATAGAAGGTAGTCTGTTGTCGAGATTTTTGTTACTACAATGGATTGTAGCCTTGTCGTTATGGAAGGTAGATTTTTGTCGATATCTTTGTTACTCCAATGGATTGTATCCTAGTCATTATGGAAGGTAGTCCGTTGTCGAGATTTTAGTTACTCCAATGGATGGTAGCCTTGTCATTATGGAAGGTAGTCTATTGTCGAGATTTTGTAGATTCCAATGGATTGTAGCTTTGTCATTATGGAAGGTAGTCTCTTGTGGATATTTGGGTTACTCCAATGATGGTACCCTTGTCATTATGGAAGATAGTCTATTGTTGAGATTTTTGTTACTCCAATGGATGGTAGACTTGTCATTATGGAAGGTAGTGTGTTGTCGTGATTTTAGTTACTCTAAGGAATGGTAGCCTTGTCATTATGGAAGGTAGTATGTTGTCGATATCTTTGTTACTCCAATGGATGGTAACCTTTTCATTATGGAAGGTAGTTTGTTGTCGATATTTTTCTTACTCTAAGGGATGGTCGCCTTGTCATTATGGAAGGTAGTCTATTGTCGAGATTTTTTATACTCCAATGGTTTGTAGCCTTGTCATTATGGAAGGTAGTCTATTGTCGATATTTTTGTTACTACAATGGATTGTAGCCTTGACGTCATGGAAAATAGTCTATTGTCGATATCTTTGTTACTTCACTGGATGGTAGGATAGCCATTATGGAAGGTAGTCTGTTGTCGATATTTTTGTTACTCCAATGGATGGTAGCCTTGTCGTTATGGAAGGTAGTTTGTTGTCGATATTTTTGTTACTCCAATAGATGGTAGCCTTGTCATTATTGAAGGTAGTCTATTGTCGAGATTTTTGTTTCTACAATGGA
Source organism: Vicia faba (assembly GCA_948472305.1). NCBI lineage: Eukaryota > Viridiplantae > Streptophyta > Magnoliopsida > Fabales > Fabaceae > Vicia > Vicia faba. The sequence goes on from OX451741.1 coordinate 459,689,909, forward strand.
TTGTAGCCTTGTCGTTATGGAAGGTAGTTTGTTGTCGATATCTTTGTTACTCCAATGGATGGTAGCCTAGTAATTATGGAAGATAGTCTGTTGTTGAGATTTTAGTTACTCCAATGGATGGTAGCCTTGTCATTATGGAAGGTAGTCTATTGTCGAGATTTTTTATACTCCAATGGTTTTTAGCCTTGTCATTATGGAAGGTAGTCTATTGTCGAGATTTTTGTTACTACAATGGATTGTAGCCTTGTCGTTATGGAAGGTAGTCTATTGTCGATATCTTTGTTACTCCAATGGATGGTAGGCTAGCCATTATGGAAGGTAGTCTGTTGTCGATATTTTTGTTACTCCAATGGATGGTAGCCTTGTCGTTATGGAAGGTAGTTTGTTGTCGATATTTTTGTTACTCCAATGGATGGTAGCCTTGTCATTATGGAAGGTAGTCTGTTGTTGAGATTTTAGTTACTCCAATGGATGGTAGCCTTGTCATTATGGAAGGTAGTCTATTGTCGAGATTTTTTATACTCCAAAGGTTGTTAGCCTTGTCATTATGGAAGGTAGTCTATTGTCGATATTTTTGTTACTACAATGGATTGTAGCCTTGTCGTTATGGAAGGTAGTTTATTGTCGATATCTTTGTTACTCCAATGGATGGTAACCTAATCATTATGGAAGGTAGTTTCTTGTCGAGATTTTTGTTACTCCAATGGATGGTAGCCTTGTCATTATGGAAGGTAGTCTGTAGTCGAGATTTTTGTTACTTCAATGGATGGTAGCCTTGTCATCATGGAAGGTAGTCTATTGTCGAGATTTTTGATACTACAATGGATTGTAGCCTTGTAGTTATGGAAGGTAGTCTATTGTCGATATCTTTGTTACTCCAATCGATGGTAGCCTAGTCATTACGGAAGGTAGTGTATTGTCAAGATTTTTGTTATTCCAATGGATGGTAGGCTTGTCATTATGGAAGGTAGTCTGTTGTTGATATTTTTGTTATTCCAATGGATGGTAGCCTTGTCATTATGGAAGGTAGTCTGTTGTCGAGATTTTTGTTACTCCAGTGGATGGTAGCCTTGTCATCATGGAAGGTAGTCTATTGTTGAGATGTTTGTTACTACAATGGATTGTAGCCGTGTCATTATCGAAGGTAGTTTGTTGTCGAGATTTTTGTTACTACAATGGATTGTAGCCTTGTCTTTATGGAAGGTAGTCTGTTGTTGATACCTTTGTTACTCCAATGGATGGTAGCCTAGTCATTATGGAAGGTAGTCTATTATGGAGATTTTTGTTTGTCTAAGTGATGGTAGCCTTGTAATTATGGAAGGTAGTGTGTTGTCGATATTTTTGTTATTCCAATGGATGGTAGCCTTGTCATTATGGAAGGTAGTCTGTTGTCGAGATTTTTGATACTCCAATGGATGGTAGCCTTGTCATTATGGAAGTTAGTCTATTGTCGAGATTTTTGTTACTACAATAGATGGTAGCCTTGTCATTATAGAAGGTAGTCTGTTGTCGAGATTTTTGTTACTACAATGGATTGTAGCCTTGTCGTTATGGAAGGTAGATTTTTGTCGATATCTTTGTTACTCCAATGGATTGTATCCTAGTCATTATGGAAGGTAGTCCGTTGTCGAGATTTTAGTTACTCCAATGGATGGTAGCCTTGTCATTATGGAAGGTAGTCTATTGTCGAGATTTTGTAGATTCCAATGGATTGTAGCTTTGTCATTATGGAAGGTAGTCTCTTGTGGATATTTGGGTTACTCCAATGATGGTACCCTTGTCATTATGGAAGATAGTCTATTGTTGAGATTTTTGTTACTCCAATGGATGGTAGACTTGTCATTATGGAAGGTAGTGTGTTGTCGTGATTTTAGTTACTCTAAGGAATGGTAGCCTTGTCATTATGGAAGGTAGTATGTTGTCGATATCTTTGTTACTCCAATGGATGGTAACCTTTTCATTATGGAAGGTAGTTTGTTGTCGATATTTTTCTTACTCTAAGGGATGGTCGCCTTGTCATTATGGAAGGTAGTCTATTGTCGAGATTTTTTATACTCCAATGGTTTGTAGCCTTGTCATTATGGAAGGTAGTCTATTGTCGATATTTTTGTTACTACAATGGATTGTAGCCTTGACGTCATGGAAAATAGTCTATTGTCGATATCTTTGTTACTTCACTGGATGGTAGGATAGCCATTATGGAAGGTAGTCTGTTGTCGATATTTTTGTTACTCCAATGGATGGTAGCCTTGTCGTTATGGAAGGTAGTTTGTTGTCGATATTTTTGTTACTCCAATAGATGGTAGCCTTGTCATTATTGAAGGTAGTCTATTGTCGAGATTTTTGTTTCTACAATGGATTGTAGCCTTGTCGTTATGGAAGGTAGTTTGTTGTCGATATCTTTGTTACTCCAATGGATGGTAGCCTAGTAATTATGGAAGATAGTCTGTTGTTGAGATTTTAGTTACTCCAATGGATGGTAGCCTTGTCATTATGGAAGGTAGTCTATTGTCGAGATTTTTTATACTCCAATGGTTTTTAGCCTTGTCATTATGGAAGGTAGTCTATTGTCGAGATTTTTGTTACTACAATGGATTGTAGCCTTGTCGTTATGGAAGGTAGTCTATTGTCGATATCTTTGTTACTCCAATGGATGGTAGCCTAATCATTATGGAAGGTAGTTTCTTGTCGAGATTTTTGTTACTCCAATGGATGGTAGCCTTGTCATTATGGAAGGTAGTCTGTTGTCGATATTTTTGTTATTCCAATGGATGGTAGCCTTGTCATTATGGAAGGTAGTCTGTTGTCGAGATTTTTGTTACTCCAATGGATGGTAGCCTTGTCATCATGGAAGGTAGTCTATTGTCGAGATATTTGATACTACAATGGATTGTAGCCTTGTCGTTATGGAAGGTAGTCTATTGTCGATATCTTTGTTACTCCAATCGATGGTAGCCTAGTCATTACGGAAGGTAGTGTGTTGTCAAGATTTTTGTTATTCCAATGGATGGTAGGCTTGTCATTATGGAAGGTAGTCTGTTTTTGATACTTTTGTTATTCCAATGGATGGTAGCCTTGTCATTATGGAAGGTAGTCTGTTGTCGAGATTTTTGTTACTCCAATGGATGGTAGCCTTGTCATCATGGAAGGTAGTCTATTATCGAGATGTTTGTTACTACAATGGATGGTAGCCGTGTCATTATCGAAGGTAGTTTGTTGTCGAGATTTTTGTTACTACAATGGATTGTAGCCTTGTCTTTATGGAAGGTAGTCTGTTGTTGATACCTTTTTTAGTCCAATGGATGGTAGCCTAGTCATTATGGAAGGTAGTCTGTTGTGGAGATTTTTGTTTGTCTAAGTGATGGTAGCCTTGTAATTATGGAAGGTAGTGTGTTGTCGATATTTTTGTTATTCCAATGGATGGTAGCCTTGTCATTATGGAAGGTAGTCTGTTGTCGAGATTTTTGATACTCCAATGGATGGTAGCCTTGTCATTATGGAAGTTAGTCTATTGTCGAGATTTTTGTTACTACAATAGATGGTAGCTTTGTCATTATAGAAGGTAGTCTGTTGTCGAGATTTTTGTTACTACAATGGATTGTAGCCTTGTCGTTATGGAAGGTAGATTTTTGTCGATATCTTTGTTACTCCAATGGATTGTATCCTAGTCATTATGGAAGGTAGTCTGTTGTCGAGATTTTAGTTACTCCAATGGATGGTAGCCTTGTCATTATGGAAGGTAGTCTATTGTCGAGATTTTGTAGATTCCAATGGATTGTAGCTTTGTCATTATGGAAGGTAGTCTCTTGTGGATATTTGGGTTACTCCAATGATGGTACCCTTGTCATTATGGAAGATAGTCTATTGTTGAGATTTTTGTTACTCCAATGGATGGTAGACTTGTCATTATGGAAGGTAGTGTGTTGTCGTGATTTTAGTTACTCTAAGGAATGGTAGCCTTGTCATTATGGAAGGTAGTATGTTGTCGATATCTTTGTTACTCCAATGGATGGTAACCTTTTCATTATGGAAGGTAGTTTGTTGTCGAGATTTTTCTTACTCTAAGGGATTGTCGCCTTGTCATTATGGAAGGTAGTCTATTGTCGATATTTTGTTACTACAATGGATTGTAGCCTTGTCGTCATGGAAAGTAGTCTGTTGTCGATATTTTTGTTACTCCAATGGATGGTAGCCTTGTCGTTTTGGAAGGTAGTTTGTTGTCGATATTTTTGTTACTCCAATGGATGGTAGCCTTGTCATTATGGAAGGTAGTCTATTGTCGAGATTTTTGTTTCTACAATGGATTGTAGCCTTGTCGTTATGGAAGGTAGTTTGTTGTCGATATCTTTGTTACTCCAATGGATGGTAGCCTAGTCATTATGGAAGGTAGTCTGTTGTTGAGATTTTAGTTACTCCAATGGATGGTAGCCTTGTCATTATGGAAGGTAGTCTATTGTCGAGGTTTTTTATACTCTAATGGTTTTTAGCCTTGTCATTATGGAAGGTAGTCTATTGTCGAAATTTTTGTTACTACAATGGATTGTAGCCTTGTCGTTATGGAAGGTAGTCTATTGTCGATATCTTTTTTACTCCAATGGATGGTAGCCTAATCATTATGGAAGGTAGTTTCTTGTCGAGATTTTTGTTACTCCAATGGATGGTAGCCTTGTCATTATAGAAGGTAGTCTGTTGTCGATATTTTTGTTATTCCAATGGATGGTAGCCTTGTCATTATGGAAGGTAGTCTATTGTCGAGATTTTTGTTACTCCAATGGATGGTAGCCTTGTCATCATGGAAGGTAGTCTATTGTCGAGATTTTTGATACTATAATGGATTGTAGCCTTGTCGTTATGGAAGGTAGTCTATTGTCGATATCTTTGTTACTCCAATCGATGGTAGCCTAGTCATTACGGAAGGTAGTGTGTTCTCAATATTTTTGTTATTCCAATGGATGGTAGGCTTGTCATTATGGAAGGTAGTCTGTTGTTGATATTTTTGTTATTCCAATGGATGGTAGCCTTGTCATTATGGAAGGTAGTCTGTTGTCGAGATTTTTGATACTCCAATGGATGGTAGCCTTGTCATCATGGAAGGTAGTCTATTGTGAGATGTTTGTTACTACAATGGATGGTAGCCGTGTCATTATCGAAGGTAGTTTGTTGTCGAGATTTTTGTTACTACAATAGATTGTAGCCTTGTCTTTTTGGAAGGTAGTCTGTTGTTGATACCTTTGTTACTCCAATGGATGGTAGCCTAGTCATTATGGAAGGTAGTCTGTTGTGGAGATTTTTGTTAGTCTAAGTGATGGTAGCCTTGTAATTATGGAAGGTAGTGTGTTGTCGATATTTTTGTTATTCCAATGGATGGTATCCTTGTCATTATGGAAGGTAGTCTGTTGTCGAGATTTTTGATACTCCAATGGATGGTAGCCTTGTCATTATGGAAGGTAGTCTATTGTCGAGATTTTTGTTACTACAATGGATGGTAGCCTTGTCATTATAGAAGGTAGTCTGTTGTCGAGATTTTTGTTACTACAATGGATTGTAGCCTTGTCGTTATGGAAGGTAGATTTTTGTCGATATCTTTGTTACTCCAATGGATTGTATCCTAGTCATTATGGAAGGTAGTCTGTTGTCGAGATTTTAGTTACTCCAATGGATGGTAGCCTTGTCATTATGGAAGGTAGTCTATTGTCGAGATTTTGTAGATTCCAATGGATTGTAGCTTTGTCATTATGGAAGGTAGTCTCTTGTGGATATTTGGGTTACTCCAATGATGGTACCCTTGTCATTATGGAAGATAGTCTATTGTTGAGATTTTTGTTACTCCAATGGATGGTAGACTTGTCATTATGGAAGGTAGTGTGTTGTCGTGATTTTAGTTACTCTAAGGAATGGTAGCCTTGTCATTATGAAAGGTAGTATGTTGTCGATATCTTTGTTAGTCCAATGGATGGTAACCTTTTCATTATGGAAGGTAGTTTGTTGTCGAGATTTTTCTTACTCTAAGGGATGGTAGCCTTGACATTATGGAAGGTAGTCTATTGTCGAGATTTTTTATACTCCAAAGGTTTGTAGCCTTGTCATTATGGAAGGTAGTCTATTGTCGATATTTTTGTTATTACAATGGATTGTAGCCTTGTCGTCATGGAAAGTAGTCTATTGTCGATATCTTTGTTACTCCAATGGATGGTAGGCTAGCCATTATGGAAGGTAGTCTGTTGTCGATATTTTTGTTACTCCAATGGATGGTAGCCTTGTCGTTATGGAAGGTAGTTTGTTGTCGATATTTTTGTTACTCCAATGGATTGTAGCCTTGTCATTATGGAAGGTAGTCTATTGTCGAGATTTTTGTTTCTACAATGGATTGTAGCCTTGTCGTTATGGAAGGTAGTTTGTTGTCGATATCTTTGTTACTCCAATGGATGGTAGCCTAGTCATTATGGAAGGTAGTCTATTGTCGAGATTTTTGTTACTACAATGGATTGTAGCCTTGTCGTTATGGAAGGTAGTCTATTGTCGATATCTTTTTTACTCCAATGGATGGTAGCCTAATCATTATGGAAGGTAGTTTCTTGTCGAGATTTTTGTTACTCCAATGGATGGTAGCCTTGTCATTATAGAAGGTAGTCTGTTGTCGATATTTTTGTTATTCCAATGGATGGTAGCCTTGTCATTATGGAAGGTAGTCTATTGTCGAGATTTTTGTTACTCCAATGGATGGTAGCCTTGTCATCATGGAAGGTAGTCTATTGTCGAGATTTTTGATACTACAATGGATTGTAGCCTTGTCGTTATGGAAGGTACTCTATTGTCGATATCTTTGTTACTCCAATCGATGGTAGCCTAGTCATTACGGAAGGTAGTGTGTTGTCAATATTTTTGTTATTCCAATGGATGGTAGGCTTGTCATTATGGAAGGTAGTCTGTTGTTGATATTTTTGTTATTCCAATGGATGGTAGCCTTGTCATTATGGAAGGTAGTCTGTTGTCGAGATTTTTGATACTCCAATGGATGGTAGCCTTGTATCATGGAAGGTAGTCTATTGTGAGATGTTTGTTACTACAATGGATGGTAGCCGTGTCATTATCGAAGGTAGTTTGTTGTCGAGATTTTTGTTACTACAATAGATTGTAGCCTTGTCTTTTTGGAAGGTAGTCTGTTGTTGATACCTTTGTTACTCCAATGGATGGTAGCCTAGTCATTATGGAAGGTAGTCTGTTGTGGAGATTTTTGTTAGTCTAAGTGATGGTAGCCTTGTAATTATGGAAGGTAGTGTGTTGTCGATATTTTTGTTATTCCAATGGATGGTATCCTTGTCATTATGGAAGGTAGTCTGTTGTCGAGATTTTTGATACTCCAATGGATGGTAGCCTTGTCATTATGGAAGGTAGTCTGTTGTCGAGATTTTTGTTACTACAATGGATGGTAGCCTTGTCATTATAGAAGGTAGTCTGTTGTCGAGATTTTTGTTACTACAATGGATTGTAGCCTTGTCGTTATGGAAGGTAGATTTTTGTCGATATCTTTGTTACTCCAATGGATTGTATCCTAGTCATTATGGAAGGTAGTCTGTTGTCGAGATTTTAGTTACTCCAATGGATGGTAGCCTTGTCATTATGGAAGGTAGTCTATTGTCGAGATTTTGTAGATTCCAATGGATTGTAGCTTTGTCATTATGGAAGGTAGTCTCTTGTGGATATTTGGGTTACTCCAATGATGGTACCCTTGTCATTATGGAAGATAGTCTATTGTTGAGATTTTTGTTACTCCAATGGATGGTAGACTTGTCATTATGGAAGGTAGTGTGTTGTCGTGATTTTAGTTACTCTAAGGAATGGTAGCCTTGTCATTATGAAAGGTAGTATGTTGTCGATATCTTTGTTAGTCCAATGGATGGTAACCTTTTCATTATGGAAGGTAGTTTGTTGTCGAGATTTTTCTTACTCTAAGGGATGGTAGCCTTGACATTATGGAAGGTAGTCTATTGTCGAGATTTTTTATACTCCAAAGGTTTGTAGCCTTGTCATAATGGAAGGTAGTCTATTGTCGATATTTTTGTTATTACAATGGATTGTAGCCTTGTCGTCATGGAAAGTAGTCTATTGTCGATATCTTTGTTACTCCAATGGATGGTAGGCTAGCCATTATGGAAGGTAGTCTGTTGTCGATATTTTTGTTACTCCAATGGATGGTAGCCTTGTCGTTATGGAAGGTAGTTTGTTGTCGATAGTTTTGTTACTCCAATGGATTGTAGCCTTGTCATTATGGAAGGTAGTCTATTGTCGAGATTTTTGTTTCTACAATGGATTGTAGCCTTGTCGTTATGGAAGGTAGTTTGTTGTCGATATCTTTGTTACTCCAATGGATGGTAGCCTAGTCAATATGGAAGGTAGTCTATTGTCGAGATTTTTGTTACTACAATGGATTGTAGCCTTGTCGTTATGGAAGGTAGTCTATTGTCGATATCTTTTTTACTCCAATGGATGGTAGCCTAATCATTATGGAAGGTAGTTTCTTGTCGAGATTTTTGTTACTCCAATGGATGGTAGCCTTGTCATTATAGAAGGTAGTCTATTGTCGATATTTTTGTTATTCCAATGGATGGTAGCCTTGTCATTATGGAAGGTAGTCTATTGTCGAGATTTTTGTTACTCCAATGGATGGTAGCCTTGTCATCATGGAAGGTAGTCTATTGTCGAGATTTTTGATACTACAACGGATTGTAGCCTTGTAGTTATGGAAGGTAGTGTGTTGTCAAGATTTTTGTTATTCCAATGGATGGTAGGCTTGTCATTATGGAAGGTAGTCTGTTGTTGATATTTCTGTTATTCCAATGGATGGTAGCCTTGTCATTATGGAAGGTAGTCTGTTGTCGAGATTTTTGTTACTACAATGGATGGTAGCCTTGTCATCATGGAAGGTAGTCTATTATCGAGATGTTTGTTACTACAATGGATGGTAGCCGTGTCATTATCGAAGGTAGTTTGTTGTCGAGATTTTTGTTACTACAATGGATTGTAGCCTTGTCTTTATGGAAGGTAGTCTGTTGTTGATACCTTTTTTAGTCCAATGGATGGTAGCCTAGTCATTATGGAAGGTAGTCTGTTGTGGAGATTTTTGTTTGTCTAAGTGATGGTAGCCTTGTAATTATGGAAGGTAGTGTGTTGTCGATATTTTTGTTATTCCAATGGATGGTAGCCTTGTCATTATGGAAGGTAGTCTGTTGTCGAGATTTTTGATACTCCAATGGATGGTAGCCTTGTCATTATGGAAGTTAGTCTATTGTCGAGATTTTTGTTACTACAATAGATGGTAGCTTTGTCATTATAGAAGGTAGTCTGTTGTCGAGATTTTTGTTACTACAATGGATTGTAGCCTTGTCGTTATGGAAGGTAGATTTTTGTCGATATCTTTGTTACTCCAATGGATTGTATCCTAGTCATTATGGAAGGTAGTCTGTTGTCGAGATTTTAGTTACTCCAATGGATGGTAGCCTTGTCATTATGGAAGGTAGTCTATTGTCGAGATTTTGTAGATTCCAATGGATTGTAGCTTTGTCATTATGGAAGGTAGTCTCTTGTGGATATTTGGGTTACTCCAATGATGGTACCCTTGTCATTATGGAAGATAGTCTATTGTTGAGATTTTTGTTACTCCAATGGATGGTAGACTTGTCATTATGGAAGGTAGTGTGTTGTCGTGATTTTAGTTACTCTAAGGAATGGTAGCCTTGTCATTATGGAAGGTAGTATGTTGTCGATATCTTTGTTACTCCAATGGATGGTAACCTTTTCATTATGGAAGGTAGTTTGTTGTCGAGATTTTTCTTACTCTAAGGGATTGTCGCCTTGTCATTATGGAAGGTAGTCTATTGTCGATATTTTGTTACTACAATGGATTGTAGCCTTGTCGTCATGGAAAGTAGTCTGTTGTCGATATTTTTGTTACTCCAATGGATGGTAGCCTTGTCGTTTTGGAAGGTAGTTTGTTGTCGATATTTTTGTTACTCCAATGGATGGTAGCCTTGTCATTATGGAAGGTAGTCTATTGTCGAGATTTTTGTTTCTACAATGGATTGTAGCCTTGTCGTTATGGAAGGTAGTTTGTTGTCGATATCTTTGTTACTCCAATGGATGGTAGCCTAGTCATTATGGAAGGTAGTCTGTTGTTGAGATTTTAGTTACTCCAATGGATGGTAGCCTTGTCATTATGGAAGGTAGTCTATTGTCGAGGTTTTTTATACTCTAATGGTTTTTAGCCTTGTCATTATGGAAGGTAGTCTATTGTCGAAATTTTTGTTACTACAATGGATTGTAGCCTTGTCGTTATGGAAGGTAGTCTATTGTCGATATCTTTTTTACTCCAATGGATGGTAGCCTAATCATTATGGAAGGTAGTTTCTTGTCGAGATTTTTGTTACTCCAATGGATGGTAGCCTTGTCATTATAGAAGGTAGTCTGTTGTCGATATTTTTGTTATTCCAATGGATGGTAGCCTTGTCATTATGGAAGGTAGTCTATTGTCGAGATTTTTGTTACTCCAATGGATGGTAGCCTTGTCATCATGGAAGGTAGTCTATTGTCGAGATTTTTGATACTATAATGGATTGTAGCCTTGTCGTTATGGAAGGTAGTCTATTGTCGATATCTTTGTTACTCCAATCGATGGTAGCCTAGTCATTACGGAAGGTAGTGTGTTCTCAATATTTTTGTTATTCCAATGGATGGTAGGCTTGTCATTATGGAAGGTAGTCTGTTGTTGATATTTTTGTTATTCCAATGGATGGTAGCCTTGTCATTATGGAAGGTAGTCTGTTGTCGAGATTTTTGATACTCCAATGGATGGTAGCCTTGTCATCATGGAAGGTAGTCTATTGTGAGATGTTTGTTACTACAATGGATGGTAGCCGTGTCATTATCGAAGGTAGTTTGTTGTCGAGATTTTTGTTACTACAATAGATTGTAGCCTTGTCTTTTTGGAAGGTAGTCTGTTGTTGATACCTTTGTTACTCCAATGGATGGTAGCCTAGTCATTATGGAAGGTAGTCTGTTGTGGAGATTTTTGTTAGTCTAAGTGATGGTAGCCTTGTAATTATGGAAGGTAGTGTGTTGTCGATATTTTTGTTATTCCAATGGATGGTATCCTTGTCATTATGGAAGGTAGTCTGTTGTCGAGATTTTTGATACTCCAATGGATGGTAGCCTTGTCATTATGGAAGGTAGTCTATTGTCGAGATTTTTGTTACTACAATGGATGGTAGCCTTGTCATTATAGAAGGTAGTCTGTTGTCGAGATTTTTGTTACTACAATGGATTGTAGCCTTGTCGTTATGGAAGGTAGATTTTTGTCGATATCTTTGTTACTCCAATGGATTGTATCCTAGTCATTATGGAAGGTAGTCTGTTGTCGAGATTTTAGTTACTCCAATGGATGGTAGCCTTGTCATTATGGAAGGTAGTCTATTGTCGAGATTTTGTAGATTCCAATGGATTGTAGCTTTGTCATTATGGAAGGTAGTCTCTTGTGGATATTTGGGTTACTCCAATGATGGTACCCTTGTCATTATGGAAGATAGTCTATTGTTGAGATTTTTGTTACTCCAATGGATGGTAGACTTGTCATTATGGAAGGTAGTGTGTTGTCGTGATTTTAGTTACTCTAAGGAATGGTAGCCTTGTCATTATGAAAGGTAGTATGTTGTCGATATCTTTGTTAGTCCAATGGATGGTAACCTTTTCATTATGGAAGGTAGTTTGTTGTCGAGATTTTTCTTACTCTAAGGGATGGTAGCCTTGACATTATGGAAGGTAGTCTATTGTCGAGATTTTTTATACTCCAAAGGTTTGTAGCCTTGTCATTATGGAAGGTAGTCTATTGTCGATATTTTTGTTATTACAATGGATTGTAGCCTTGTCGTCATGGAAAGTAGTCTATTGTCGATATCTTTGTTACTCCAATGGATGGTAGGCTAGCCATTATGGAAGGTAGTCTGTTGTCGATATTTTTGTTACTCCAATGGATGGTAGCCTTGTCGTTATGGAAGGTAGTTTGTTGTCGATATTTTTGTTACTCCAATGGATTGTAGCCTTGTCATTATGGAAGGTAGTCTATTGTCGAGATTTTTGTTTCTACAATGGATTGTAGCCTTGTCGTTATGGAAGGTAGTTTGTTGTCGATATCTTTGTTACTCCAATGGATGGTAGCCTAGTCATTATGGAAGGTAGTCTATTGTCGAGATTTTTGTTACTACAATGGATTGTAGCCTTGTCGTTATGGAAGGTAGTCTATTGTCGATATCTTTTTTACTCCAATGGATGGTAGCCTAATCATTATGGAAGGTAGTTTCTTGTCGAGATTTTTGTTACTCCAATGGATGGTAGCCTTGTCATTATAGAAGGTAGTCTGTTGTCGATATTTTTGTTATTCCAATGGATGGTAGCCTTGTCATTATGGAAGGTAGTCTATTGTCGAGATTTTTGTTACTCCAATGGATGGTAGCCTTGTCATCATGGAAGGTAGTCTATTGTCGAGATTTTTGATACTACAATGGATTGTAGCCTTGTCGTTATGGAAGGTACTCTATTGTCGATATCTTTGTTACTCCAATCGATGGTAGCCTAGTCATTAGGGAAGGTAGTGTGTTGTCAATATTTTTGTTATTCCAATGGATGGTAGGCTTGTCATTATGGAAGGTAGTCTGTTGTTGATATTTTTGTTATTCCAATGGATGGTAGCCTTGTCATTATGGAAGGTAGTCTGTTGTCGAGATTTTTGATACTCCAATGGATGGTAGCCTTGTATCATGGAAGGTAGTCTATTGTGAGATGTTTGTTACTACAATGGATGGTAGCCGTGTCATTATCGAAGGTAGTTTGTTGTCGAGATTTTTGTTACTACAATAGATTGTAGCCTTGTCTTTTTGGAAGGTAGTCTGTTGTTGATACCTTTGTTACTCCAATGGATGGTAGCCTAGTCATTATGGAAGGTAGTCTGTTGTGGAGATTTTTGTTAGTCTAAGTGATGGTAGCCTTGTAATTATGGAAGGTAGTGTGTTGTCGATATTTTTGTTATTCCAATGGATGGTATCCTTGTCATTATGGAAGGTAGTCTGTTGTCGAGATTTTTGATACTCCAATGGATGGTAGCCTTGTCATTATGGAAGGTAGTCTGTTGTCGAGATTTTTGTTACTACAATGGATGGTAGCCTTGTCATTATAGAAGGTAGTCTGTTGTCGAGATTTTTGTTACTACAATGGATTGTAGCCTTGTCGTTATGGAAGGTAGATTTTTGTCGATATCTTTGTTACTCCAATGGATTGTATCCTAGTCATTATGGAAGGTAGTCTGTTGTCGAGATTTTAGTTACTCCAATGGATGGTAGCCTTGTCATTATGGAAGGTAGTCTATTGTCGAGATTTTGTAGATTCCAATGGATTGTAGCTTTGTCATTATGGAAGGTAGTCTCTTGTGGATATTTGGGTTACTCCAATGATGGTACCCTTGTCATTATGGAAGATAGTCTATTGTTGAGATTTTTGTTACTCCAATGGATGGTAGACTTGTCATTATGGAAGGTAGTGTGTTGTCGTGATTTTAGTTACTCTAAGGAATGGTAGCCTTGTCATTATGAAAGGTAGTATGTTGTCGATATCTTTGTTAGTCCAATGGATGGTAACCTTTTCATTATGGAAGGTAGTTTGTTGTCGAGATTTTTCTTACTCTAAGGGATGGTAGCCTTGACATTATGGAAGGTAGTCTATTGTCGAGATTTTTTATACTCCAAAGGTTTGTAGCCTTGTCATAATGGAAGGTAGTCTATTGTCGATATTTTTGTTATTACAATGGATTGTAGCCTTGTCGTCATGGAAAGTAGTCTATTGTCGATATCTTTGTTACTCCAATGGATGGTAGGCTAGCCATTATGGAAGGTAGTCTGTTGTCGATATTTTTGTTACTCCAATGGATGGTAGCCTTGTCGTTATGGAAGGTAGTTTGTTGTCGATAGTTTTGTTACTCCAATGGATTGTAGCCTTGTCATTATGGAAGGTAGTCTATTGTCGAGATTTTTGTTTCTACAATGGATTGTAGCCTTGTCGTTATGGAAGGTAGTTTGTTGTCGATATCTTTGTTACTCCAATGGATGGTAGCCTAGTCAATATGGAAGGTAGTCTATTGTCGAGATTTTTGTTACTACAATGGATTGTAGCCTTGTCGTTATGGAAGGTAGTCTATTGTCGATATCTTTTTTACTCCAATGGATGGTAGCCTAATCATTATGGAAGGTAGTTTCTTGTCGAGATTTTTGTTACTCCAATGGATGGTAGCCTTGTCATTATAGAAGGTAGTCTATTGTCGATATTTTTGTTATTCCAATGGATGGTAGCCTTGTCATTATGGAAGGTAGTCTATTGTCGAGATTTTTGTTACTCCAATGGATGGTAGCCTTGTCATCATGGAAGGTAGTCTATTGTCGAGATTTTTGATACTACAACGGATTGTAGCCTTGTAGTTATGGAAGGTAGTGTGTTGTCAAGATTTTTGTTATTCCAATGGATGGTAGGCTTGTCATTATGGAAGGTAGTCTGTTGTTGATATTTCTGTTATTCCAATGGATGGTAGCCTTGTCATTATGGAAGGTAGTCTGTTGTCGAGATTTTTGTTACTACAATGGATTGTAGCCTTGTCTTTATGGAAGGTAGTTTGTTGTTGATAGCATTGTTACTCCAATGGATGGTAGCCTAGTCATTATGGAAGGTAGTGTGTTGTCGATATTTATGTTATTCCAATGGATGGTAGCCTTGTCATTATGGAAGGTAGTCTCTTGTCGAGATTTTTGATACTCCAATGGATGGTAGCCTTGTCATTATGGAAGGTAATCTATTGTCGAGATTTTTGTTACTACAATGGATGGTAGCCTTGTCATTATAGAAGGTAGTCTGTTGTCGAGATTTTGGTTACTACAATGGATTGTAGCCTTGTCGTTATGGAAGGTAGATTTTTGTCGATATCTTTGTTACTCCAATGGATTGTATCCTAGTCATTATGGAAGGTAGTCTGTTGTCGAGATTTTAGTTACTCCAATGGATGGTAGCCTTGTTATTATGGAAGGTAGTCTATTGTCGAGATTTTGTAGATTCCAATGGATTGTAGCTTTGTCATTTTGGAAGGTAGTCTCTTGTGGATATTTGGGTTACTCCAATGATGGTACCCTTGTCATTATGGAAGATAGTCTATTGTTGAGATTTTTGTTACTCCAATGGATGGTAGACTTGTCATTATGGAAGGTAGTGTGTTGTCGTGATTTTAGTTACTCTAAGGAATGGTAGCCTTGTCATTATGGAAGGTAGTATGTTGTCGATATCTTTGTTACTCCAATGGATGGTAACCTTTTCATTATGGAAGGTAGTTTGTGGTCGAGATTTTTTATACTCCAAAGGTTTGTAGCCTTGTCATTATGGAAGGTAGTCTATTGTCGATATTTTTGTTACTACAATGGATTGTAGCCTTGTCGTCATGGAAAGTAGTCTATTGTCGATATCTTTGTTACTCCAATGGATGGTAGGCTAGCCATTATGGAAGGTAGTCTGTTGTCGATATTTTTGTTACTCCAATGGATGGTAGCCTTGTCGTTATGGAAGGTAGTTTGTTGTCGATATTTTTGTTACTCCAATGGATGGTAGCCTTGTCATTATGGAAGGTAGTCTGTTGTTGAGATTTTAGTTACTCCAATGGATGGTAGCCTTGTCATTATGGAAGGTAGTCTATTGTCGAGATTTTTTATACTCCAAAGGTTGTTAGCCTTGTCATTATGGAAGGTAGTCTATTGTCGATATTTTTGTTACTACAATGGATTGTAGCCTTGTCGTTATGGAAGGTAGTTTATTGTCGATATCTTTGTTACTCCAATGGATGGTAACCTAATCATTATGGAAGGTAGTTTCTTGTCGAGATTTTTGTTACTCCAATGGATGGTAGCCTTGTCATTATGGAAGGTAGTCTGTAGTCGAGATTTTTGTTACTCCAATGGATGGTAGCCTTGTCATCATGGAAGGTAGTCTATTGTCGAGATTTTTGATACTACAATGGATTGTAGCCTTGTAGTTATGGAAGGTAGTCTATTGTCGATATCTTTGTTACTCCAATCGATGGTAGCCTAGTCATTACGGAAGGTAGTGTATTGTCAAGATTTTTGTTATTCCAATGGATGGTAGGCTTGTCATTATGGAAGGTAGTCTGTTGTTGATATTTTTGTTATTCCAATGGATGGTAGCCTTGTCATTATGGAAGGTAGTCTGTTGTTGAGATTTTTGTTACTCCAGTGGATGGTAGCCTTGTCATCATGGAAGGTAGTCTATTGTTGAGATGTTTGTTACTACAATGGATTGTAGCCGTGTCATTATCGAAGGTAGTTTGTTGTCGAGATTTTTGTTACTACAATGGATTGTAGCCTTGTCTTTATGGAAGGTAGTCTGTTGTTGATACCTTTGTTACTCCAATGGATGGTAGCCTAGTCATTATGGAAGGTAGTCTATTATGGAGATTTTTGTTTGTCTAAGTGATGGTAGCCTTGTAATTATGGAAGGTAGTGTGTTGTCGATATTTTTGTTATTCCAATGGATGGTAGCCTTGTCATTATGGAAGGTAGTCTGTTGTCGAGATTTTTGATACTCCAATGGATGGTAGCCTTGTCATTATGGAAGTTAGTCTATTGTCGAGATTTTTGTTACTACAATAGATGGTAGCCTTGTCATTATAGAAGGTAGTCTGTTGTCGAGATTTTTGTTACTACAATGGATTGTAGCCTTGTCGTTATGGAAGGTTAGTTTTTGTCGATATCTTTGTTACTCCAATGGATTGTATCCTAGTCATTATGGAAGGTAGTCCGTTGTCGAGATTTTAGTTACTCCAATGGATGGTAGCCTTGTCATTATGGAAGGTAGTCTATTGTCGAGATTTTGTAGATTCCAATGGATTGTAGCTTTGTCATTATGGAAGGTAGTCTCTTGTGGATATTTGGGTTACTCCAATGATGGTACCCTTGTCATTATGGAAGATAGTCTATTGTTGAGATTTTTGTTACTCCAATGGATGGTAGACTTGTCATTATGGAAGGTAGTGTGTTGTCGTGATTTTAGTTACTCTAAGGAATGGTAGCCTTGTCATTATGGAAGGTAGTATGTTGTCGATATCTTTGTTACTCCAATGGATGGTAACCTTTTCATTATGGAAGGTAGTTTGTTGTCGATATTTTTCTTACTCTAAGGGATGGTCGCCTTGTCATTATGGAAGGTAGTCTATTGTCGAGATTTTTTATACTCCAATGGTTTGTAGCCTTGTCATTATGGAAGGTAGTCTATTGTCGATATTTTTGTTACTACAATGGATTGTAGCCTTGACGTCATGGAAAATAGTCTATTGTCGATATCTTTGTTACTTCACTGGATGGTAGGATAGCCATTATGGAAGGTAGTCTGTTGTCGATATTTTTGTTACTCCAATGGATGGTAGCCTTGTCGTTATGGAAGGTAGTTTGTTGTCGATATTTTTGTTACTCCAATAGATGGTAGCCTTGTCATTATGGAAGGTAGTCTATTGTCGAGATTTTTGTTTCTACAATGGATTGTAGCCTTGTCGTTATGGAAGGTAGTTTGTTGTCGATATCTTTGTTACTCCAATGGATGGTAGCCTAGTAATTATGGAAGATAGTCTGTTGTTGAGATTTTAGTTACTCCAATGGATGGTAGCCTTGTCATTATGGAAGGTAGTCTATTGTCGAGATTTTTTATACTCCAATGGTTTTTAGCCTTGTCATTATGGAAGGTAGTCTATTGTCGAGATTTTTGTTACTACAATGGATTGTAGCCTTGTCGTTATGGAAGGTAGTCTATTGTCGATATCTTTGTTACTCCAATGGATGGTAGCCTAATCATTATGGAAGGTAGTTTCTTGTCGAGATTTTTGTTACTCCAATGGATGGTAGCCTTGTCATTATGGAAGGTAGTCTGTTGTCGATATTTTTGTTATTCCAATGGATGGTAGCCTTGTCATTATGGAAGGTAGTCTGTTGTCGAGATTTTTGTTACTCCAATGGATGGTAGCCTTGTCATCATGGAAGGTAGTCTATTGTCGAGATATTTGATACTACAATGGATTGTAGCCTTGTCGTTATGGAAGGTAGTCTATTGTCGATATCTTTGTTACTCCAATCGATGGTAGCCTAGTCATTACGGAAGGTAGTGTGTTGTCAAGATTTTTGTTATTCCAATGGATGGTAGGCTTGTCATTATGGAAGGTAGTCTGTTTTTGATACTTTTGTTATTCCAATGGATGGTAGCCTTGTCATTATGGAAGGTAGTCTGTTGTCGAGATTTTTGTTACTCCAATGGATGGTAGCCTTGTCATCATGGAAGGTAGTCTATTATCGAGATGTTTGTTACTACAATGGATGGTAGCCGTGTCATTATCGAAGGTAGTTTGTTGTCGAGATTTTTGTTACTACAATGGATTGTAGCCTTGTCTTTATGGAAGGTAGTCTGTTGTTGATACCTTTTTTAGTCCAATGGATGGTAGCCTAGACATTATGGAAGGTAGTCTGTTGTGGAGATTTTTGTTTGTCTAAGTGATGGTAGCCTTGTAATTATGGAAGGTAGTGTGTTGTCGATATTTTTGTTATTCCAATGGATGGTAGCCTTGTCATTATGGAAGGTAGTCTGTTGTCGAGATTTTTGATACTCCAATGGATGGTAGCCTTGTCATTATGGAAGTTAGTCTATTGTCGAGATTTTTGTTACTACAATAGATGGTAGCCTTGTCATTATAGAAGGTAGTCTGTTGTCGAGATTTTTGTTACTACAATGGATTGTAGCCTTGTCGTTATGGAAGGTAGATTTTTGTCGATATCTTTGTTACTCCAATGGATTGTATCCTAGTCATTATGGAAGGTAGTCTGTTGTCGAGATTTTAGTTACTCCAATGGATGGTAGCCTTGTCATTATGGAAGGTAGTCTATTGTCGAGATTTTGTAGATTCCAATGGATTGTAGCTTTGTCATTATGGAAGGTAGTCTCTTGTGGATATTTGGGTTACTCCAATGATGGTACCCTTGTCATTATGGAAGATAGTCTATTGTTGAGATTTTTGTTACTCCAATGGATGGTAGACTTGTCATTATGGAAGGTAGTGTGTTGTCGTGATTTTAGTTACTCTAAGGAATGGTAGCCTTGTCATTATGGAAGGTAGTATGTTGTCGATATCTTTGTTACTCCAATGGATGGTAACCTTTTCATTATGGAAGGTAGTTTGTTGTCGAGATTTTTCTTACTCTAAGGGATTGTCGCCTTGTCATTATGGAAGGTAGTCTATTGTCGATATTTTGTTACTACAATGGATTGTAGCCTTGTCGTCATGGAAAGTAGTCTGTTGTCGATATTTTTGTTACTCCAATGGATGGTAGCCTTGTCGTTTTGGAAGGTAGTTTGTTGTCGATATTTTTGTTACTCCAATGGATGGTAGCCTTGTCATTATGGAAGGTAGTCTATTGTCGAGATTTTTGTTTCTACAATGGATTGTAGCCTTGTCGTTATGGAAGGTAGTTTGTTGTCGATATCTTTGTTACTCCAATGGATGGTAGCCTAGTCATTATGGAAGGTAGTCTGTTGTTGAGATTTTAGTTACTCCAATGGATGGTAGCCTTGTCATTATGGAAGGTAGTCTATTGTCGAGGTTTTTTATACTCTAATGGTTTTTAGCCTTGTCATTATGGAAGGTAGTCTATTGTCGAGATTTTTGTTACTACAATGGATTGTAGCCTTGTCGTTATGGAAGGTAGTCTATTGTCGATATCTTTTTTACTCCAATGGATGGTAGCCTAATCATTATGGAAGGTAGTTTCTTGTCGAGATTTTTGTTACTCCAATGGATGGTAGCCTTGTCATTATAGAAGGTAGTCTGTTGTCGATATTTTTGTTATTCCAATGGATGGTAGCCTTGTCATTATGGAAGGTAGTCTATTGTCGAGATTTTTGTTACTCCAATGGATGGTAGCCTTGTCATCATGGAAGGTAGTCTATTGTCGAGATTTTTGATACTATAATGGATTGTAGCCTTGTCGTTATGGAAGGTAGTCTATTGTCGATATCTTTGTTACTCCAATCGATGGTAGCCTAGTCATTACGGAAGGTAGTGTGTTCTCAATATTTTTATTATTCCAATGGATGGTAGGCTTGTCATTATGGAAGGTAGTCTGTTGTTGATATTTTTGTTATTCCAATGGATGGTAGCCTTGTCATTATGGAAGGTAGTCTGTTGTCGAGATTTTTGATACTCCAATGGATGGTAGCCTTGTCATCATGGAAGGTAGTCTATTGTGAGATGTTTGTTACTACAATGGATGGTAGCCGTGTCATTATCGAAGGTAGTTTGTTGTCGAGATTTTTGTTACTACAATAGATTGTAGCCTTGTCTTTTTGGAAGGTAGTCTGTTGTTGATACCTTTGTTACTCCAATGGATGGTAGCCTAGTCATTATGGAAGGTAGTCTGTTGTGGAGATTTTTGTTAGTCTAAGTGATGGTAGCCTTGTAATTATGGAAGGTAGTGTGTTGTCGATATTTTTGTTATTCCAATGGATGGTATCCTTGTCATTATGGAAGGTAGTCTGTTGTCGAGATTTTTGATACTCCAATGGATGGTAGCCTTGTCATTATGGAAGGTAGTCTATTGTCGAGATTTTTGTTACTACAATGGATGGTAGCCTTGTCATTATAGAAGGTAGTCTGTTGTCGAGATTTTTGTTACTACAATGGATTGTAGCCTTGTCGTTATGGAAGGTAGATTTTTGTCGATATCTTTGTTACTACAATGGATTGTATCCTAGTCATTATGGAAGGTAGTCTGTTGTCGAGATTTTAGTTACTCCAATGGATGGTAGCCTTGTCATTATGGAAGGTAGTCTATTGTCGAGATTTTGTAGATTCCAATGGATTGTAGCTTTGTCATTATGGAAGGTAGTCTCTTGTGGATATTTGGGTTACTCCAATGATGGTACCCTTGTCATTATGGAAGATAGTCTATTGTTGAGATTTTTGTTACTCCAATGGATGGTAGACTTGTCATTATGGAAGGTAGTGTGTTGTCGTGATTTTAGTTACTCTAAGGAATGGTAGCCTTGTCATTATGAAAGGTAGTATGTTGTCGATATCTTTGTTAGTCCAATGGATGGTAACCTTTTCATTATGGAAGGTAGTTTGTTGTCGAGATTTTTCTTACTCTAAGGGATGGTAGCCTTGACATTATGGAAGGTAGTCTATTGTCGAGATTTTTTATACTCCAAAGGTTTGTAGCCTTGTCATTATGGAAGGTAGTCTATTGTCGATATTTTTGTTATTACAATGGATTGTAGCCTTGTCGTCATGGAAAGTAGTCTATTGTCGATATCTTTGTTACTCCAATGGATGGTAGGCTAGCCATTATGGAAGGTAGTCTGTTGTCGATATTTTTGTTACTCCAATGGATGGTAGCCTTGTCGTTATGGAAGGTAGTTTGTTGTCGATATTTTTGTTACTCCAATGGATTGTAGCCTTGTCATTATGGAAGGTAGTCTATTGTCGAGATTTTTGTTTCTACAATGGATTGTAGCCTTGTCGTTATGGAAGGTAGTTTGTTGTCGATATCTTTGTTACTCCAATGGATGGTAGCCTAGTCATTATGGAAGGTAGTCTATTGTCGAGATTTTTGTTACTACAATGGATTGTAGCCTTGTCGTTATGGAAGGTAGTCTATTGTCGATATCTTTTTTACTCCAATGGATGGTAGCCTAATCATTATGGAAGGTAGTTTCTTGTCGAGATTTTTGTTACTCCAATGGATGGTAGCCTTGTCATTATAGAAGGTAGTCTGTTGTCGATATTTTTGTTATTCCAATGGATGGTAGCCTTGTCATTATGGAAGGTAGTCTATTGTCGAGATTTTTGTTACTCCAATGGATGGTAGCCTTGTCATCATGGAAGGTAGTCTATTGTCGAGATTTTTGATACTACAATGGATTGTAGCCTTGTCGTTATGGAAGGTAGTCTATTGTCGATATCTTTGTTACTCCAATCGATGGTAGCCTAGTCATTACGGAAGGTAGTGTGTTGTCAATATTTTTGTTATTCCAATGGATGGTAGGCTTGTCATTATGGAAGGTAGTCTGTTGTTGATATTTTTGTTATTCCAATGGATGGTAGCCTTGTCATTATGGAAGGTAGTCTGTTGTCGAGATTTTTGATACTCCAATGGATGGTAGCCTTGTATCATGGAAGGTAGTCTATTGTGAGATGTTTGTTACTACAATGGATGGTAGCCGTGTCATTATCGAAGGTAGTTTGTTGTCGAGATTTTTGTTACTACAATAGATTGTAGCCTTGTCTTTTTGGAAGGTAGTCTGTTGTTGATACCTTTGTTACTCCAATGGATGGTAGCCTAGTCATTATGGAAGGTAGTCTGTTGTGGAGATTTTTGTTAGTCTAAGTGATGGTAGCCTTGTAATTATGGAAGGTAGTGTGTTGTCGATATTTTTGTTATTCCAATGGATGGTATCCTTGTCATTATGGAAGGTAGTCTATTGTCGAGATTTTTGATACTCCAATGGATGGTAGCCTTGTCATTATGGAAGGTAGTCTGTTGTCGAGATTTTTGTTACTACAATGGATGGTAGCCTTGTCATTATAGAAGGTAGTCTGTTGTCGAGATTTTTGTTACTACAAAGGATTGTAGCCTTGTCGTTATGGAAGGTAGATTTTTGTCGATATCTTTGTTACTCCAATGGATTGTATCCTAGTCATTATGGAAGGTAGTCTGTTGTCGAGATTTTAGTTACTCCAATGGATGGTAGCCTTGTCATTATGGAAGGTAGTCTATTGTCGAGATTTTGTAGATTCCAATGGATTGTAGCTTTGTCATTATGGAAGGTAGTCTCTTGTGGATATTTGGGTTACTCCAATGATGGTACCCTTGTCATTATGGAAGATAGTCTATTGTTGAGATTTTTGTTACTCCAATGGATGGTAGACTTGTCATTATGGAAGGTAGTGTGTTGTCGTGATTTTAGTTACTCTAAGGAATGGTAGCCTTGTCATTATGAAAGGTAGTATGTTGTCGATATCTTTGTTAGTCCAATGGATGGTAACCTTTTCATTATGGAAGGTAGTTTGTTGTCGAGATTTTTCTTACTCTAAGGGATGGTAGCCTTGACATTATGGAAGGTAGTCTATTGTCGAGATTTTTTATACTCCAAAGGTTTGTAGCCTTGTCATAATGGAAGGTAGTCTATTGTCGATATTTTTGTTATTACAATGGATTGTAGCCTTGTCGTCATGGAAAGTAGTCTATTGTCGATATCTTTGTTACTCCAATGGATGGTAGGCTAGCCATTATGGAAGGTAGTCTGTTGTCGATATTTTTGTTACTCCAATGGATGGTAGCCTTGTCGTTATGGAAGGTAGTTTGTTGTCGATAGTTTTGTTACTCCAATGGATTGTAGCCTTGTCATTATGGAAGGTAGTCTATTGTCGAGATTTTTGTTTCTACAATGGATTGTAGCCTTGTCGTTATGGAAGGTAGTTTGTTGTCGATATCTTTGTTACTCCAATGGATGGTAGCCTAGTCAATATGGAAGGTAGTCTATTGTCGAGATTTTTGTTACTACAATGGATTGTAGCCTTGTCGTTATGGAAGGTAGTCTATTGTCGATATCTTTTTTACTCCAATGGATGGTAGCCTAATCATTATGGAAGGTAGTTTCTTGTCGAGATTTTTGTTACTCCAATGGATGGTAGCCTTGTCATTATAGAAGGTAGTCTGTTGTCGATATTTTTGTTATTCCAATAGATGGTAGCCTTGTCATTATGGAAGGTAGTCTATTGTCGAGATTTTTGTTACTCCAATGGATGGTAGCCTTGTCATCATGGAAGGTAGTCTATTGTCGAGATTTTTGATACTACGATGGATTGTAGCCTTGTCGTTATGGAAGGTAGTCTATTGTCGATATCTTTGTTACTCCAATCGATGGTAGCCTAGTCATTACTGAAGGTAGTGTGTTGTCAATATTTTTGTTATTCCAATGGATGGTAGGCTTGTCATTATGGAAGGTAGTCTGTTGTTGATATTTTTGTTATTCCAATGGATGGTAGCCTTGTCATTATGGAAGGTAGTCTGTTGTCGAGATTTTTGATACTCCAATGGATGGTAGCCTTGTATCATGGAAGGTAGTCTATTGTGAGATGTTTGTTACTACAATGGATGGTAGCCGTGTCATTATCGAAGGTAGTTTGTTGTCGAGATTTTTGTTACTACAATAGATTGTAGCCTTGTCTTTTTGGAAGGTAGTCTGTTGTTGATACCTTTGTTACTCCAATGGATGGTAGCCTAGTCATTATGGAAGGTAGTCTGTTGTGGAGATTTTTGTTAGTCTAAGTGATGGTAGCCTTGTAATTATGGAAGGTAGTGTGTTGTCGATATTTTTGTTATTCCAATGGATGGTATCCTTGTAATTATGGAAGGTAGTCTGTTGTCGAGATTTTTGATACTCCAATGGATGGTAGCCTTGTCATTATGGAAGGTAGTCTATTGTCGAGATTTTTGTTACTACAATGGATGGTAGCCTTGTCATTATAGAAGGTAGTCTGTTGTCGAGATTTTTGTTACTACAATGGATTGTAGCCTTGTCGTTATGGAAGGTAGATTTTTGTCGATATCTTTGTTACTACAATGGATTGTATCCTAGTCATTATGGAAGGTAGTCTGTTGTCGAGATTTTAGTTACTCCAATGGATGGTAGCCTTGTCATTATGGAAGGTAGTCTATTGTCGAGATTTTGTAGATTCCAATGGATTGTAGCTTTGTCATTATGGAAGGTAGTCTCTTGTGGATATTTGGGTTACTCCAATGATGGTACCCTTGTCATTATGGAAGATAGTCTATTGTTGAGATTTTTGTTACTCCAATGGATGGTAGACTTGTCATTATGGAAGGTAGTGTGTTGTCGTGATTTTAGTTACTCTAAGGAATGGTAGCCTTGTCATTATGGAAGGTAGTATGTTGTCGATATCTTTGTTAGTCCAATGGATGGTAACCTTTTCATTATGGAAGGTAGTTTGTTGTCGAGATTTTTCTTACTCTAAGGGATGGTAGCCTTGACATTATGGAAGGTAGTCTATTGTCGAGATTTTTTATACTCCAAAGGTTTGTAGCCTTGTCATTATGGAAGGTAGTCTATTGTCGATATTTTTGTTATTACAATGGATTGTAGCCTTGTCGTCATGGGAAGTAGTCTATTGTCGATATCTTTGTTACTCCAACGGATGGTAGGCTAGCCATTATGGAAGGTAGTCTGTTGTCGATATTTTTGTTACTCCAATGGATGGTAGCCTTGTCGTTATGGAAGGTAGTTTGTTGTCGATATTTTTGTTACTCCAATGGATTGTAGCCTTGTCAATATGGAATGTAGTCTATTGTCGAGATTTTTGTTTCTACAATGGATTGTAGCCTTGTCGTTATGGAAGGTAGTTTGTTGTCGATATCTTTGTTACTCCAATGGATGGTAGCCTAGTCATTATGGAAGGTAGTCTATTGTCGAGATTTTTGTTACTACAATGGATTGTAGCCTTGTCGTTATGGAAGGTAGTCTATTGTCGATATCTTTTTTACTCCAATGGATGGTAGCCTAATCATTATGGAAGGTAGTTTCTTGTCGAGATTTTTGTTACTCCAATGGATGGTAGCCTTGTCATTATAGAAGGTAGTCTGTTGTCGATATTTTTGTTATTCCAATGGATGGTAGCCTTGTCATTATGGAAGGTAGTCTATTGTCGAGATTTTTGTTACTCCAATGGATGGTAGCCTTGTCATCATGGAAGGTAGTCTATTGTCGAGATTTTTGATACTACAATGGATTGTAGCCTTGTCGTTATGGAAGGTAGTCTATTGTCGATATCTTTGTTACTCCAATCGATGGTAGCCTAGTCATTACGGAAGGTAGTGTGTTGTCAATATTTTTGTTATTCCAATGGATGGTAGGCTTGTCATTATGGAAGGTAGTCTGTTGTTGATATTTTTGTTATTCCAATGGATGGTAGCCTTGTCATTATGGAAGGTAGTCTGTTGTCGAGATTTTTGATACTCCAATGGATGGTAGCCTTGTATCATGGAAGGTAGTCTATTGTGAGATGTTTGTTACTACAATGGATGGTAGCCGTGTCATTATCGAAGGTAGTTTGTTGTCGAGATTTTTGTTACTACAATAGATTGTAGCCTTGTCTTTTTGAAAGGTAGTCTGTTGTTGATACCTTTGTTACTCCAATGGATGGTAGCCTAGTCATTATGGAAGGTAGTCTGTTGTGGAGATTTTTGTTAGTCTAAGTGATGGTAGCCTTGTAATTATGGAAGGTAGTGTGTTGTCGATATTTTTGTTATTCCAATGGATGGTATCCTTGTCATTATGGAAGGTAGTCTGTTGTCGAGATTTTTGATACTCCAATGGATGGTAGCCTTGTCATTATGGAAGGTAGTCTATTGTCGAGATTTTTGTTACTACAATGGATGGTAGCCTTGTCATTATAGAAGGTAGTCTGTTGTCGAGATTTTTGTTACTACAATGGATTGTAGCCTTGTCGTTATGGAAGGTAGATTTTTGTCGATATCTTTGTTACTACAATGGATTGTATCCTAGTCATTATGGAAGGTAGTCTGTTGTCGAGATTTTAGTTACTCCAATGGATGGTAGCCTTGTCATTATGGAAGGTAGTCTATTGTAGAGATTTTGTAGATTCCAATGGATTGTAGCTTTGTCATTATGGAAGGTAGTCTCTTGTGGATATTTGGGTTACTCCAATGATGGTACCCTTGTCATTATGGAAGATAGTCTATTGTTGAGATTTTTGTTACTCCAATGGATGGTAGACTTGTCATTATGGAAGGTAGTGTGTTGTCGTGATTTTAGTTACTCTAAGGAATGGTAGCCTTGTCATTATGAAAGGTAGTATGTTGTCGATATCTTTGTTAGTCCAATGGATGGTAACCTTTTCATTATGGAAGGTAGTTTGTTGTCGAGATTTTTCTTACTCTAAGGGATGGTAGCCTTGACATTATGGAAGGTAGTCTATTGTCGAGATTTTTTATACTCCAAAGGTTTGTAGCCTTGTCATTATGGAAGGTAGTCTATTGTCGATATTTTTGTTATTACAATGGATTGTAGCCTTGTCGTCATGGGAAGTAGTCTATTGTCGATATCTTTGTTACTCCAACGGATGGTAGGCTAGCCATTATGGAAGGTAGTCTGTTGTCGATATTTTTGTTACTCCAATGGATGGTAGCCTTGTCGTTATGGAAGGTAGTTTGTTGTCGATATTTTTGTTACTCCAATGGATTGTAGCCTTGTCATTATGGAATGTAGTCTATTGTCGAGATTTTTGTTTCTACAATGGATTGTAGCCTTGTCGTTATGGAAGGTAGTTTGTTGTCGATATCTTTGTTACTCCAATGGATGGTAGCCTAGTCATTATGGAAGGTAGTCTATTGTCGAGATTTTTGTTACTACAATGGATTGTAGCCTTGTCGTTATGGAAGGTAGTCTATTGTCGATATCTTTTTTACTCCAATGGATGGTAGCCTAATCATTATGGAAGGTAGTTTCTTGTCGAGATTTTTGTTACTCCAATGGATGGTAGCCTTGTCATTATAGAAGGTAGTCTGTTGTCGATATTTTTGTTATTCCAATGGATGGTAGCCTTGTCATTATGGAAGGTAGTCTATTGTCGAGATTTTTGTTACTCCAATGGATGATAGCCTTGTCATCATGGAAGGTAGCCTATTGTCGAGATTTTTGATACTACAATGGATTGTAGCCTTGTCGTTATGGAAGGTAGTCTATTGTCGATATCTTTGTTACTCCAATCGATGGTAGCCTAGTCATTACGGAAGGTAGTGTGTTGTCAATATTTTTGTTATTCCAATGGATGGTAGGCTTGTCATTATGGAAGGTAGTCTGTTGTTGATATTTTTGTTATTCCAATGGATGGTAGCCTTGTCATTATGGAAGGTAGTCTGTTGTCGAGATTTTTGATACTCCAATGGATGGTAGCCTTGTATCATGGAAGGTAGTCTATTGTGAGATGTTTGTTACTACAATGGATGGTAGCCGTGTCATTATCGAAGGTAGTTTGTTGTCGAGATTTTTTTTACTACAATAGATTGTAGCCTTGTCTTTTTGAAAGGTAGTCTGTTGTTGATACCTTTGTTACTCCAATGGATGGTAGCCTAGTCATTATGGAAGGTAGTCTGTTGTGGAGATTTTTGTTAGTCTAAGTGATGGTAGCCTTGTAATTATGGAAGGTAGTGTGTTGTCGATATTTTTGTTATTCCAATGGATGGTATCCTTGTCATTATGGAAGGTAGTCTGTTGTCGAGATTTTTGATACTCCAATGGATGGTAGCCTTGTCATTATGGAAGGTAGTCTATTGTCGAGATTTTTGTTACTACAATGGATGGTAGCCTTGTCATTATAGAAGGTAGTCTGTTGTCGAGATTTTTGTTACTACAATGGATTGTAGCCTTGTCGTTATGGAAGGTAGATTTTTGTCGATATCTTTGTTACTACAATGGATTGTATCCTAGTCATTATGGAAGGTAGTCTGTTGTCGAGATTTTAGTTACTCCAATGGATGGTAGCCTTGTCATTATGGAAGGTAGTCTATTGTCGAGATTTTGTAGATTCCAATGGATTGTAGCTTTGTCATTATGGAAGGTAGTCTCTTGTGGATATTTGGGTTACTCCAATGATGGTACCCTTGTCATTATGGAAGATAGTCTATTGTTGAGATTTTTGTTACTCCAATGGATGGTAGACTTGTCATTATGGAAGGTAGTGTGTTGTCGTGATTTTAGTTACTCTAAGGAATGGTAGCCTTGTCATTATGAAAGGTAGTATGTTGTCGATATCTTTGTTAGTCCAATGGATGGTAACCTTTTCATTATGGAAGGTAGTTTGTTGTCGAGATTTTTCTTACTCTAAGGGATGGTAGCCTTGACATTATGGAAGGTAGTCTATTGTCGAGATTTTTTATACTCCAAAGGTTTGTAGCCTTGTCATTATGGAAGGTAGTCTATTGTCGATATTTTTGTTATTACAATGGATTGTAGCCTTGTCGTCATGGAAAGTAGTCTATTGTCGATATCTTTGTTACTCCAATGGATGGTAGGCTAGCCATTATGGAAGGTAGTCTTTTGTCGATATTTTTGTTACTCCAATGGATGGTAGCCTTGTCGTTATGGAAGGTAGTTTGTTGTCGATATTTTTGTTACTCCAATGGATTGTAGCCTTGTCATTATGGAAGGTAGTCTATTGTCGAGATTTTTGTTTCTACAATGGATTGTAGCCTTGTCGTTATGGAAGGTAGTTTGTTGTCGATATCTTTGTTACTCCAATCGATGGTAGCCTAGTCATTATGGAAGGTAGTCTATTGTCGAGATTTTTGTTACTACAATGGATTGTAGCCTTGTCGTTATGGAAGGTAGTCTATTGTCGATATCTTTGTTACTCCAATGGATGGTAGCCTAATCAATATGGAAGGTAGTTTCTTGTCGAGATTTTTGTTATTCCAATGGATGGTAGCCTTGTCATTATGGAAGGTAGTCTGTTGTCGAGATTTTAGTTACTCCAATGGATGGTAGCCTTGTCATTATGGAAGGTAGTCTCTTGTGGATATTTGGGTTACTCCAATGATGGTACCCTTGTCATTATGGAAGATAGTCTATTGTTGAGATTTTTTTTACTCCAATGGATGGTAGACTTGTCATTTTGGAAGGTAGTGTGTTGTCGTGATTTTAGTTACTCTAAGGAATGGTAGCCTTGTCATTATGGAAGGTAGTATGTTGTCGATATCTTTGTTACTCCAATGGATGGTAACCTTTTCATTATGGAAGGTAGTTTGTTGTCGAGATTTTTCTTACTCTAAGGGATGGTAGCCTTGTCATTATGGAAGGTAGTCTATTGTCGATATTTTTGTTACTACAATGGTTTGTAGCCTTGTTGTCATGGAAGGTAGTCTATTGTCGATATCTTTGTTACTCCAATGGATGGTTGGCTAGCCATTATGGAAGGTAGTCTGTTGTCGATATTTTTGTTACTCCAATGGATGGTAGCCTTGTCGTTATGGAAGGTAGTTTGTTGTCGATATTTTTGTTACTCCAATGGATGCTAGCCTTGTCATTTTGGAAGGTAGTCTATTGTCGAGATTTTTGTTTCTACAATGGATTGTAGCCTTGTCGTTATGGAAGGTAGTTTGTTGTCGATATCTTTGTTACTCCAATGGATGGTAGCCTAGTCATTATGGAAGGTAGTCTGTTGTTGAGATTTTAGTTACTGGAATGGATGGTAGCCTTGTCACTATGGAAGGTAGTCTATTGTCGATATTTTTTATACTCCAAAGGTTTTTAGCCTTGTCATTATGGAAGGTAGTCTATTGTCGAGATTTTTGTTACTACAATGGATTGTAGCCTTGTCGTTATGGAAGGTAGTCTATTGTCGATATCTTTGTTACTCCAATGGATGGTAGGCTAATCATTATGGAAGGCAGTTTCTTGTCGAGATTTTTGTTATTCCAATGGATGGTAGCCTTGTCATTATGGAAGGTAGTCCGTTGTCGATATTTTTGTTATTCCAATGGATGCTAGGCCTGTCATTATGGAAGGTAGTTTGTTGTCGAGATTTTTGTTACTCCAATGGATGGTAGCCTTGTCATCATGGAAGGTAGTCTATTGTCGAGATTTTTGTTACTACAATGGATTGTAGGCTTGTCGTTATGGAAGGTAGTCTATTTTCGATATCTTTGTTACTCCAATGGATGGTAGCCTAGTCATTATGGAAGGTAGTCTATTGTCGATATCTTTGTTACTCCAATGGATGGTAGCCTAGTCATTATGGAAGGTAGTCTGTTGTCGAGATTTTTGTTACTCCAATGGATGGTAGCCTTGTCTTTATGGAAGGTAGTCTATTGTCGAGATTTTTGTTACTCCAATGGATGGTAGCCTTGTCATTATGGAAGGTAGTCTGTTGTCGAGATTTTTGTTACTACAATGGATTGTATCCTTGGCATTATGGAAGGTAGTCTGTTGTCGATATCTTTGTTACTCCAATGGATGGTATCCTAGTCATTATGGAAGGTAGTCTGTTGTCGAGATTTTAGTTACTCCAATGGATGGTAGCCTTGTCATTATGGAAGGTAGTCTATTGTCGAGATTTTGTAGAGTCCAATGGATTGTAGCCTTGTCATTATGGAAGGTAGTCTCTTTTGGATATTTGGGTTACTCTAATGATGGTATCCTTGCCATTATGGAAGATAGTCTATTGTTGAGATTTTTGTTACTCCAATGGATGGTAGACTTGTAATTATCGAAGGTAGTGTGTTGTCGTGATTTTTGTTACTCTAAGGGATGGTAGCCTTGTCATTATGGAAGGTATTCTTTTGTCATGATTTTTGTTACTCTAAGGGATTGTAGCCTTGTCATTATGGAAGGTAGTATGTTGTTGATATCTTTGTTACTCCAATAGATGGTAGCCTAGTCATTATGGAAGGTAGTGTGTTGTCGATATTTTTGTTATTCCAATGGATTGTAGCCTAGTCATTATGGAAGGTAATCTTTTGTCTTGATTTTTGTTACTCCAATGGATGGTAGCCTTGTCATTTTGGAAGGTAGTCTATTGTTGAGATTTTTGTTACTCCAATGGATGGTAGACTTGTCATTATGGAAGGAAGTGTGTTGTCGTGATTTTTCTTACTCTAAGGGATGGTAGACTTGTCATTATGGAAGGTAGTGTGTTGTCTATATCTTTGTTAGTCCAATGGATGGTAGCCTTTTCATTATGGAAGGTAGTCTTTTGTCGATATCTTTGTCACTCTAATGGATGGTATCCTAGTCATTTTGGAAGGTAGTCTGTTATCGAGATTTTGGTTACTCCATTGGATGGTAGCCTTGTCATTATGGAAGGTAGTGTGTCGTCGATATTTTTGTTATTCCAATGGATGGTAGACTTGTCATTATGGAAGGTACTTTGTTGTCGAGATTTTTGTTACTCTAATGGATGGTAGCCTTGTCATTATGGAAGGTAGTCTATTGTCGAGATTTTTGTTACTCCAATGGATGGTAGCCTAGTCATTATGGAAGGTAGTCTGTTGTCGATATTTTTGTTATTCAATTGGATGGTAGCCTTGTCATTATGGAAGATAGTCTGTTGTCGAGATTTTTGTTACTACAATGGATGGTAGCCGTGTCATTATAGAAGGTAGTCTTTTGTCGAGATTTTTGTTACTACAATTGATTGTAGCCTTGTCATTATGGAAGGTAGTCTGTTGTCAATATCTTTGTTACTCTAATGGATGGTAGCCTAGTCATTATGGAAGGTAGTCTGTTGTCGAGATTTTTGTTAGTCTAAGGGATGGTAGCCTTGTCATTATGGAAGGTAGTGTGTTGTCGATATTCTTGTTATTCCCATGGATGGTAGCCTTGTCATTATGGAAGGTAGTCTATTGTCGAGTTTTTTGTTACTCCAATGGATGGTAGCCTTGTCATTATGGAAAGTAGTCTATTGTCTAGATTTTTGTTACTACAATGGATGGTAGCCTTGTCATTATGGAAGGTAGTTTGTTGTCGCGATTTTTGTTACTACAATTGATTGTAGCCTTCTCATTATGGAAGGTAGTCTGTTGTCGATATCTTTGTTACTATAATGGATGGTATTCTAGTCATTATGGAAGGTACTGTGTTGTCGATATTTTTGTAATTACAATGGATGGTTACCTAGTCATTATGGAAAGTAGTCTGTTGTCGTGATTTTTGTTAGTCCAATGGATGGTAGCCTTGTCATTATGGAAGGTATTCTATTGTTGAGATTTTTGTTACTCCAATGGATGGTAGAATTGTCATTATGGAAGGTAGTGTGTTGTCGTGATTTTTATTACTCTAAGGGATGGTAGCCTTGTCATTATGGAAGGTAGTGTGTTGTCGATATCTTTGTTACTCCAATGGATGGTAGCCTTTTCATTATGGAAGGTGGTGTTTTGTCGTGATTTTTGTTACTCTAAGGGATTGTAGCCTTGTTGTTATGGAAGGTAGTTTGTTGTTGATATCTTTATTACTCCAATGGTTGGTAGCCTTTTCATTAGGGAAGGTAGTCTGTTGTCGAGATTTTAGTTACTCTAATGGATGGTAGCCTTGTCATTATTGTAGGTAGTCTGTTGTCGACATTTTCTAGACTCCAGTGGATTGTAGCCTTGTCATTATGGAACATAGTCTCTTGTGGAAATTTGGGTTACTCCAATGATGGTACCCTTGTCATTATGGAAGGTAGTGTGTTGTCGATATTTTTGTTACTACAATGGATTGTAGCCTTGTCGTTATGGAAGGTAGTTTGTTGTCGATATCTTTGTTACTCCAATGGATTGTAGCCTTGTCATTATGGAAGGTAGTCTATTGTCGAGATTTTAGTTACTCCAATGGATGGTAGCCTTGTCATTATGGAAGGTAGTCTGTTGTCGAGATTTTGTAGACTCTAATGGATTGTAGCCTTGTCATTATGGAAGGTAGTCTCTTGTGGATATTTGGGTTACTCCAATGATGGTACCCTTGTCATTATGGAAGATAGTCTATTGTTGATATTTTTGTTACTCTAATGGATGGTAGACTTGTCATTATGAAAGGTAGTGTGTTGTCGTGATTTTTATTACTCTAAGGGCTGGTAGGCTTAGCATTATGGAAGGTAGTCTTTTGTCATGATTTTTGTTACTTTAAGGGATTGTAGCCTTGTCATTATGGAAGGTAGTGTGTTGTCGATATCTTTGTTACTCCAATGGATGGTAGCCTAGTCATTATGGAAGGTAGTGTGTTGTCGATATTTTTGTTATTCCAATGTATGGTAGCCCAGTCATTATGGAAGGTAATCTTTTGTCTTGATTTTTGTTACTCCAATTGATGGTAGCCTTATCATTATGGAAGGTAGTCTATTGTTGAGATTTTTGTTACTCCAATGGATGGTAGACTTGTCATTATGGAAGGTACTGTGTTGTCGTGATTTTTATTACTCTAAGGGATGGTAGACTTGTCATTATGGAAGGTAGTGTGTTGTCAATATCTTTGTTAGTCCAATGGATGGTAGCCTTTTCATTATGGAAGGTAGTCTTTTGTCATGATTTTTGTTACTCTAAGGCATTGTAGCCTTGTCGTTATGGAAGGTAGTCTGTAATCGATATCTTTGTTACTCTAATGGATGGCATCCTAGTCATTTTGGAAGGTAGTTTGTTGTCGAGATTTTTGTTACTCCATTGGTTGGTAGCCTTGTCATTACGGAAGGTAGTGTGTTGTCGATATTTTTGTTATTCCAATGGATGGTAGCCTTGACATTATGGAAGGTAGTTTGTTGTCGAGATTTTTCTTACTCCAATGGATGGTAGCCTTGTCATTATGGAAGGTAGTCTATTATCGATATTTTTGTTACTCAAATGGATGGTAGCCTAGTCATTATGGAAGGTAGTATGTTGTCGATATTTTTGTTATTCCAATGGATGGTAGCCTTATCATTATGGAAGGTAGTATGTTGCCAAGATTTTTGTTACTCCAGTGGATGGTAGCCTTGTCACCATGGAAGGTAGTCTATTGTTGAGATTTTTGTTACTACAATGGATGGTAGCCGTGTCATTATGGAAGGTAGTCTTTTATCGAGATTTTTGTTACTACAATTGATTGTAGCCTTGTCGTTATGGAAGGTTGTCTGTTTTTGATACCTTTGTTACTCTAATGGATGGTAGCCTAGTCATTATGGAAGGTAGTCTATTGTAGAGATTTTTGTTAGTCTAAGGGATGGAAGCCTTGCCATTATGGAAGGTAGTGTGTTGTCGATATTTTTGTAATTCTAATGGATGGTAGCCTTGTCATTATGGAAGGTAGTCTGTTGTCGAGATTTTTGTTACTCCAATGGATGGTAGAATTGTCATTATTGAAGGTAGTTTATTGTCGAGATTTTATTTACTACAATGGATGGTAGCCTTGTCATTATGGAAGGTAGTCTGCTCTCGTAATTTTTGTTACTCTAATGGATGGTATCCTAGTTATTATGGAAGGTAGTCTCTTGTCGAGATTTTTGTTACTCCATTGGATGGTAGCCTTGTCATTATGGAAGGTAGTCTGTTGTCGTGATTTTTGTTACTCCAATGGATGGTAGACTAGTCATTATGGAAGGTAGTGTGTTGTCTTGATTTTTATTACTCTAAGGGATGGTAACCTTTTATCATGGAAGGTAGTCTTTTGTCGTGATTTTTGTTACTCTAAGGGATTGTAGCCTTGTCGTTATGGAAGGTAGTTTGTTGTCGATATCTTTGTTACTCCAATGGATGGTAGCCTAGTTGTTATGGAAGGTTGTCTGTTGTCGAGATTTATGTTTCTCTAAGGGATGGTAGCCTTGTCATTATGGAAGGTAGTGTGTTGTCGATATTTTTGTTACTACAATGGATTGTAGCCTTGTCGTTATGGAAGGTAGTCTGTTGTCGATATCTTTGTTACTTCAATGGATGGTAGCCTTGTCATTATGGAAAGTAGTCTGTTGTCAAGATTTTAGTTACTCCAATGGATGGTAGCCTTGTCATTATGGAAGGTAGTCTGTTGTCGAGATTTTGTAGACTCCAATGGATTATAGCGTTGTCATTATGGAAGGTAGTCTCTTGTGGATATTTGGGTTACTCCAATGATGGTACCCTTGTCATTATGGAAGATAGTCTATTGTTAATATTTTTGTTACTCCAATGGATGGTAGACTTGTCATTATGGAAGGTAGTGTGTTGTCATGATTTTTATTAATCTAAGGGATGGTAGCCTTATCATTATGGAAGGTAGTATGTTATCGATATCTTTGTTACTCTAATGGATTTTAGCCTTTTCATTATGGAAGGTAGTCTTTTATCATGATTTTTGTTACTCTAAGGGATTGTAGCCTTGTCATTATGGAAGGTAGTATGTTGTCGATATCTTTGTTACTCCAATGGATGGTAGCGTAGTCATTATGGAAGGTAGTCTGTTGTCGAGATTTTTGTTTCTCTAAGGGATGGTAGCCTTGTCATTATGGAAGGTAGTGCGTTTTCGATATTTTGTTATTCCAATGGATGGTAGCCTTGCCATTATTGAAGGTAGTCTGTTGTCGAGATTTTGGTTACTCCAATGGATGGTAGTCTTGTCACTATGGAAGGTAGTCTATTGTAGAGATTTTTATTACTACAATGGATGGTAGTCTTGTCATTAAGGAAGGTAGTTTGTTGTCGAGATTATTTTTTTACTACAATGGATTGTAGCCTTGTCGTTATGGAAGGTAGTCTATTGTCGATATCTTTATTACTCCAATGGATGGTAGCCTAGTCATTATGGAAGGTAGTCTATTGTCGAGATTTTAGTTACTCCAATGGAAGGTAGACTTGTCATTATGGAAGGTAGTGTGTTGTCGTAATTTTTCTTACTCTAAGGGATGGTAGCCTTGTCATTATGGAAGGTAGTTTGTTATCGATATCTTTGTGACTCCAATGGATGGTAGCCTTTTCATTATGGAAGGTAGTTTGTTGTTAAGATTTTTGTTACTCTAAGGGATGGTAGCCTTGTCATTATGGAACATAGTCTGATGTCGAGATTTTTGTTATTCAAATGGATGGTAGCCTTGTCATTATGAAAGGTAGTCTATTGTCAATATTTTTGTTACTATAATATATTGTAGCCTTGTAATTATGGAAGGTAGTGTGCTGTTGAGATTTTTGTTACTCCAATGGATGGTAGCCTAGTCATTATGGAAGCTAGTCTGTTGTCGTGATTTTTGTTACTCCAACGGATGGTAGCCTAGTCATTATGGAAGGTAGTCTATTGTTGAGATTTTTGTTACTCCAATGGATGGTAGACTTGTCATTATGGAAGGTAGTGTGTTGTCGTGATTTTTATTACTCTAAGGTATGGTAGCCTTGTCATTATGGAAGGTAGTCTGTTTTTGATATCTTTGTTACTCCAATGGATGGTAGCCTTTTCATTATGGAAGGTAGTCTTTTGTCGTGATTTTTGTTACTCTAAGGGATTCTAGCCTTGTCATTATGGAAGGTAGTCTGTTGTCAAGATTTTTGTTTCTCTAAGGGATGGTAGCCTTGTCATTATGGAAGGTAATGTGTTGTCGATATTTTTTTTATTCCAATGGATGGTAGCCTTCTCATTATGGAATGTAGTCTGTTGTCGAGATTTTTGTTACTACAATGGATTGTAGCCTTGTCGTTATGAAAGGTAGTCTGTTGTCGATATCTTTGTTACTCCAAGGGATGATAGCCTTGTCATTATGGAACACAGTCTATTGTCTAGATTTTTGTTATTCCAATGGATGGTAGCCTTGTCATAATGGAAGGTAGATTGTTGTCGAGATTTTTGTAACTCCAATGGATGGTAGCCTTGTCATTATGGAAGGTAGTCTATTGTCGATATTTTTGTTACTACAATGGATGGTAGCCTTGTCATTATGGAAAGTAATTTGTTGTCGAGATTTTTGTACTATAATGGATTGTAGCCTTGTCGTTATGGAAGGTAGTCTGTTGTCGAGATTTTTGTACTATAACGGATTGTAGCCTTATCAATATGGAAGGTAGTCTATTGTCGATATCATTGTAACTCGAAGGGATGGTAGCCTTGTCATTATGGAACGTAGTCTGTTGTCGAGATTTTTGTTATTCCAATGGATGGTAGTCTTGTCATTATGGAAGGTAGATTGTTGTCGAGATTTTTGTTACTCCAATAGATGGTAGCCTTGTAATTATGGAAGGTAGTCTATTGTCGATATTTTTGTTACTACAATGGATGGTAGCCTTGTCATTATGGAAGGTAATCTGTTGTCAAGATTTTTGTTACTACAATAGATTGTAGCCTTGTGGTTATGGAGGTAGTCTATTGTCGATATCTTTGTTACTCCAATGGATGGTAGCCTACTCATTATGGAAGATAATCTGTTGTCGAGATTTTTGTTACTCCCTTGGATGGTAGCCTTGTCATTATGGAAGGTAGTGTGTTGTCGATATTTTTGTTATTCCAATGGATGGTACCCTAGTCATTATGGAAGGTAGTCTGTTGTCGTGATTTTTTATACTCCAATGGATGGTAGCCTTGTCATTATGAAAGGTAGTATGTTGTAGATATCTTTGTTATTCCGATGGATGGTAGCCTAGTCATTATGGAAGGTAGTTTGTTGTCGTAATTTTTGTTACTCCAATGGATGGAAGCCTTGTTGTTATGGAAGGTAGTATGTTGTAGATATCTTTGTTACTACAATGGATGATAGCCTTCTCATTATGGAAGGTAGTCTGTTGTCGAAATTTTTGTTAATACAATGGATTGTATCCTTGTCGTTATGGAGGTAGTCAGTTTTCGATATCTCTGTTACTCCAATGGATGGTAGCTTAGTCATTATGGAAGGTAGTCTATTGTCGAGATTTTTGTTACTCCATTGGATGGTAGCCTTGTTATTATGGAAGGTAGTGTGTTGTCGATATTTTTGTTATTCCAATGGATGGTAGCCGAGTCAATATGGAAGGTTCTCTATTTTCATGATTTTTGTTATTACAATGGATGGTAGCCTTGTCATTATGGAAGGTAATCTGTTGTCGTGATTTTTGTTACTACAATGGATTGTAGCCTTGTCGTTATGGAAGGTAGTCTATTGTCGATATCTTTGTTACTCCAATGGATGGTAGCCTAGTCATTATCAAAGGTAGTATGTTGTCGATATTTTAGTTACTCCAATGGATGGTAGCCTTGTCATTATGGAAGGTATTTTGTTGTCGAGATTTTTCTTACTCTAAGGGATGGTAGCCTTGTCATTATGGAATGTAGTCTGTTGTCGAGATTTTTGTTATTCCAATGGATGCTAGCCTTGTCATTATGAAGGTAGTCTGTTGTCGATATTTTTGTTACTATAATACATTGTAGCCTTGTCATTATGGAAGGTAGTGTGATGTCGAGATTTTTTTTACTCCAATGGATGGTATCCTAGTCATTATGGAAGGTAGTCTGTTGTCGAGATTTTTGTTACTTCATTGGATGGTAGCCTCGTCATTATGTAAGGTAGTGTGTTGTCGATATTTTTGTTATTCGAATGGATGGTAGCCTAGTCATTATGGAAGGTAGTCTTTTGTCTTGATTTTTGTTACTCCAATGGATGGTAGCCTTGTCATTAGGGAAGGTAGTCTATTGTTGATATTTTTGTTACTCCAATGGATGGTAGACTTGTCATTATGGAAGGTAGTGTGTTGTCGTGATTTTTATTACTCTAAGGGATGCTAGCCCTGTCATTATGGAAGGTAGTATGTTGTCGATATCTTTGTTACTACAATGGATGGTAGCCGTTTCATCATGGAAGGTAGTCTTTTGTCATGATTTTTGTTACTCTAAGGGATTGTAGCCTTGTCGTTATGGAAGGTAGTCTGTTGTCAATATCTTTGTTACTCTAATGGATGGTATCCTAGTCATTTTGGAAGGTAGTCTGTTGTCGAGATTTTTGTTACTCCATTGGATGGTAGCCTTATCATTATGGAAGGTAGTGTGTTGTCGATATTTTTGTTATTCTAATGGATGGTAGCCTTGTCATTATGGAAGGTAGTTTGTCGTCGAGATATTTGTTACTCCAATGGATGGTAGCCTTATCATTATGAAATGTAGTCTATTGTCGAGATTTTTGTTACTACAATGGATGGTAGTCTTGTCATTATGGAAGGTAGTCTGTTGTCTAGATTTTTTGTACTACAATGGATTGTAGCCGTGTCGTTATGGAAGGTAGTCAGTTGTGGTGATTTTTGTTACTCCAATAGATGGTAGCCTTGTCATTATGGAAGGTAGTATGTTATAGATATCAATGTTACTACAATGGATGGTAGCCTTCTCATTATTGAAGGCAGTGTGTTGTCGTGATTTTTGTTACTACATTGGATTTTAGCCTTGTCATTATGGAGGTAGTCTGTTGTCAATATTTTTGTTATTCCAATGGATGGTAGCCTAGTCATTATGGAAGGTAGTCTATTTTCGTGATTTTTGTTACTCCAATGGATGGTAGCCTTGTCATTATGGAAGGTAGTATGTTGTATATATATTTGTTACTCCAATGGATGGTAGCCTTGTCATTATGGAAGCTAGTCTGTTGTCGAGATTTTTTTTACTCTAAGGGATGGTAGCGTTGTCATTATGGAAGGTAGTTTTTGTCGAGATTTTTGTTATTCCAATGGATGGTAGCCTTTTCATTATGAAAGGTAGTCTATTGTCGAGAGTTTTGTTACTATAATAGATTATAGCTGTGTCATTATGGAAGGTAGTCTGTTGTCGTGATTTTTTACTACTCCAATGGATAGTAGCCTTTTCATTAGAGAAGGTAGTATATTGTTGAGATTTTTGTCACTACAATGGATGGTAGCCTTGTCATTATGGAAGGTAGTCTGTTGTCGAGATTTTTGTTACTACAATGGTTTGTAGCCTTGTCGTTATGGAAGGTAGTCTGTTGTCGATATCTTTGTTACTCCAATGGATGGTAGCCTAGTCATTATGGAAGGTAGTTTGTGTACGATATTTTTGTTATTCCAATGGATGGTAGCCTAGTCATTATGGAAGGTAGTCTGTTGTCGTGATTTTTTTTACTCCAATGGATGGTAGCCTTGTCATTATGGAAGGTAGTCTATTGTCGATATTTTTGTTACTATAATGGATGGTAGTCTTGTCATTATGGAAGGTAGTCTGTTGTCGAGATTTTTGTTACTACAATGGATTGTAGCCTTGTCGTTATGGAAGGTAGTCTATTGTCGATATCTTTGTTACTCTAATGGATGGTAGCCTAGTCATTATGGAAGGTAGTCTATTGTCGAGATTTTAGTTACTCCAATGGATGGTAGCCTTGTCATTATGGAAGGTAGTCTGTTGTCGAGATTTTGTAGACTCCAATCGATTTTAGCCTTGTCATTATGGAAGGTAGTCTATTGTGGATATTTCGGTTACTCCAATGATGGTACCCTTGTCATTATGGAAGTTAGTCTATTGTCGTGATTTTTGTTACTCTAAGGGATTGTCGCCTTGTAATTATGGATGGTAGTATGTTGTCTATATCTTTGTTACTCCAATGGATGGTAGCCTTTTCATTATGGAAGGTAGTTTCTTGTCGAGATTTTTCTTACTCTAAGGGATAGTAGCCTTGTCATTATGGAACGTAGTCTGTTGTCGAGATTTTTGTTATTCCAATGGATGGTACCCTTGTCATTATGAAGGTAGTCTATTGTCGATATTTTTGTTACTATAATAGATTATAGCCTTGTCATTATGGATGGTAGTGTGTGGTCGAGATTTTTGTTACTCCAATGGATGGTATCCTAGTCATTATGGAAGGTAGTCTGTTGTCGAGATTTTTGTTACTTCATTGGATGGTAGCCTTGTCATTATGGAAGGTAGTGTGTTGTCGATATTTTTGTTATTCGAATGGATGGTAGCCTAGTTATTATGGAAGGTAGTCTTTTGTCTTGATTTTTGTTAGTCCAATGGATGGTAGCCTTGTCATTATGGAAGGTAGTCTATTGTTGAGATTTTTGTTACTCCAATGGATGGTAGACTTGTCATTATGGAAGGTAGTGTGTTGTCGTGATTTTTATTACTCTAAGGGATGGTAGCCTTGTCATTATGGAAGGTAGTATGTTGTCGATATCTTTGTTACTACAATGGATGGTAGCCTTTTCATTATGGAAGGTAGTATTTTGTCATGATTTTTGTTACTCTAAGGGATTGTAGCCTTGTCGTTATGGAAGGTAGTCTATTGTCGATATCTTTGTTACTCTAATGGATGGTATCCTAGTCATTTTGGAAGGTAGTCTATTGTCGAGATTTTTGTTACTGCATTGGATCGTAGCCTTGTCATTATGGAAGGTAGTTTATTGTCGATATTTTTGTTAATCTAATGGATGGTAGCCTTGTCATTATGGAAGGTAGTGTGTTGTCGAGATATTTTTTACTCTAATGGATGGTAGCCTTGTCATTATGGAAGGTAGTCTATTGTTGAGATTTTTGTTACTCCAATGGATGGTAGACTTGGTATTATGGAAGGTAGTGTGTTGTCGTGATTTTTATTACTCTAAGGGATGGTAGCCTTGTCATTATGGAAGGTAGTATGTTGTCGATATCTTTGTTACTGCAATGGATGGTAGCCTTTTCATTATGGACGGTAGTATTTTGTCATGATTTTTGTTACTCTAAGGGATTGTAGCCTTGTCGTTATGGAAGGTAGTCTGTTGTCGATATCTTTGTTACTCTAATGGATGGTATCCTAGTCATTTTGGAAGGTAGTCTATTGTCGAGATTTTTGTTACTGCATTGGATGGTAGCCTTGTCATTATGGAAGGTAGTGTGTTGTCGATATTTTTGTTAATCTAATGGATGGTAGCCTTATCATTATGGAAGGTAGTTTGTTGTCAAGATATTTGTTACTCTAATGGATGGTAGCCTTGTCATTATGGAAGGTAGTCTATTGTCGAGATTTTTGTTACTACAATGGATGGTCGTCTTGTCATTATGGAATGTAGTCTGTTGTGTAGATTTTTGGTACTACAATGGATTGTAGCCTTGTCGTTATGGAAGGTAGTCTGTTATGGTGATTTTTGTCCCTCCAATGGATGGTAGCCTTGTCATTATGGAAGGTAGTATGTTGTAGATATCATTGTTACTACAATGGATGGTAGCCTTCTCATTATTGAAGGTAGTCTGTTGTCGAGATTTTTGTTACTACATTGGATTTTAGCCTTGTCGTTGTGGAGGTAGTCTGTTGTCAATATTTTTGTTATTCCAATGGATGGTAGCCTAGTCATTATGGAAGGTAGTCTATTTTCGTGATTTTTGTTACTACAATGGATGGTAGCCTTGTCATTATGGAAGGTAGTATGTTGTAGATATCTTTGTTACTCCAATGGATGGTAGCCTTGTCATTATGGAAGGTAGTCTGTTGTCTAGATTTTTTTAACTCTAAGGGATAGAAGCCTTGTCATTATGGAAGGTAGTCTGTTGTTGAGATTTTTGTTATTCCAATGGATTGTAGCCTTTTCATTATGAAAGGTAGTCTATTGTCGAGAGTTTTGTTACTATAATAGATTGTAGCCGTGTCATTATGGAAGGTAGTCTGTTGGCGTGATTTTTTTTACTCCAATGGATAGTAGCTTTTTCATTATAGAAGGTAGTATATTGTCGAGATTTTTGTCACTACAATGGATGGTAGACTTGTCATTATGGAAGGTAGTCTGTTGTCGAGATTTTTGTTACTACAATGG
This sequence comes from Vicia faba, assembly GCA_948472305.1. Taxonomy (NCBI): domain Eukaryota; kingdom Viridiplantae; phylum Streptophyta; class Magnoliopsida; order Fabales; family Fabaceae; genus Vicia; species Vicia faba. Next base: position 459,733,285 of record OX451741.1, read on the forward strand.
ATTGTAGCCTTGTCGTTATGGAAGGTAGTCTGTTGTCGATATCTTTGTTACTCCAATGGATGGTAGCCTAGTCATTATGGAAGGTAGTTTGTGTACGATATTTTTGTTATTCCAATGGATGGTAGCCTTGTCATTATGCAAGGTAGTCTATTGTCGTGATTTTTGTTACTCCAATGGATGGTAGCCTTGTCATTATGGAAGGTAGTATGTTGTCGAGATTTTTGTTACTACAATGGATTGTAGCCTTGTCATTATGGAAGTAGTCTGTTGTCGATATCTTTGTTACTCCAATGGATGGTAGCCTAGTCATTATAGAAGGTAGTCTGTTGTCGAGATTTTTTTTACTCCATTGGATGGTAGCCTTGTAATTATGGAAGGTAGTGTGTTGTGGATATTTTAGTTATTCCAATGGATGGTAGCCTAGTCATTATGGAAGGTAGTCTGTTGTTGTGATTTTTGTTACTCCAATGGATGGTAGCCTTGTCATTATGGAAGGTAGTATATTGTAGATATCTTTGTTATTCCAATGGATGGTAGCCTAGTCATTAGGGAAAGTAGTCTGTTGTCGTGATTTTTTTTACTCCTATGGATGGTAGCCTTGTCATTATGGAAGGTAGTATGTTGTCGATATCTTTGTTACTCCAATGGATAGTAGCCTTCTCATTATTGAAGGTAGTCTATTGTCGAGATTTTTGTTACTAAATTGGATTTTAGCCTTGTCGTTATGGAGGTAGTCTGTTGTCGATATTTTTGTTATTCCAATGGATGGTGGCCTTGTCATTATGGAAGGTAGTCTGTTGTCGAGATTTTTGTTATTCCAATGGATGGTAGCCTTTTAATTATGAAAGGTAGTCTATTGTCGAGAGTTTTATTACTATAATAGATTGTAGTCGTGTCATTATGGAAGGTAGTCTGTTGTCGTGATATTTGTTACTCCAATGGATAGTAGCCTTGTCATTATAGAAGGTAGTATATTGTCGAGATTTTTTTCACTACAATGGATGGTAGCCTTGTCATTATGGAAGGTAGTCTGTTGTTGAGATTTTTGTTACTACAATTGATTATAGCCTTTTCGTTATGGAAGTTAGTCTGTTGTCGATATCTTTGTTACTCCAATGGATGGTAGCCTAGTCATTATGGAAAGTAGTTTGTGTACGATATTTTTGTTATTCCAATGGATGCTAGCCTTGTCATTATGGAAGGTAGTCTCTTGTCGAGATTTTTGTTAGTCTAAGGGATGGTAGCCTTGTCATTATGGAAGGTAGTGTGTTGTCGATATTTTTGTTACTCCAATGGATGGTAGCCTAGTCAATATGGAAGGTAGTCTGTTGTCGTGATTTTTGTTACTCCAATGGATGGTATCCTTGTCATTATGGAAGGTATTCTATTATTAAGATTTTTGTTACTCCAATGGATGGTAGACTTGTCATTATGGAAGGTAGTGTGTTGTCGTGATTTTTATTACTCCAATGGATGGTAGCCTTTTCATTATGGAAGGTAATCTTTTGTAGTGATTTTTGTTACTCTAAGGGATTGTAGCCTTGTCGTTATGGAAGGTAGTTTGTTGTCGATATCTTTGTTACTCCAATGGATGGTAGCCTAGTCATTATGGAAGGTTGTCTGTTATCGAGATTTTTGTTTCTATAAGGGATGGTAACCTTCTCATTATTGAAGGTAGTCTATTGTCGAGATTTTTGTTACTACAATGGATGGTAGCCGTATCATTATGGAAGGTAGTCTGTTATCGATATCTTTGTTACTCCAATGGATGGTATCCTAGTCATTATGGAAGGTAGTCTGTTGTCGAGATTTTGTAGACTCCAATGGATTGTAGCCTTGTCGTTATGGAAGGTAGTTTCTTGTGGATATTTGGGTTTCTACAATGATGGTACCCTTGTCATTATGGAAGATAGTCTATTGTTGAGATTTTTGTTACTCCAATGGATGGTAGACTTTTAATTATGGAAGGTAGTGTGTTGTCGTGATTTTTGTTACTATAAGGCATGGTAGCCTTGTCATTATGGAAGGTAGTATGTTGTGGATATCTTTGTTACTCCAATGGATGGTAGCCTTTTCATTATGGAAGGTAGTTTGTTGACGAGATTTTTCTTATTCTAAGGGATGGTAGCCTTGTCATTATGGAACGTCGTCTGTTGTCGAGATTTTTGTTATTCTAATGGATGACAGCCTTGTCATAATGAAGGTAGTCTATTGTCGATATTTTTGTTACTATAATAGACTGTAGCCTTGTCATTATGGAAGGTAGTGTGTTGTCGATATCTTTGTCACTCCAATGGATGGTATCCTAGTCATTATGGAAGGTAGTCTCTTGTCGAGATTTTTGTTACTCCATTGGATGGTAGCCTTGTCATTATGGAAGGTACTGTTTTGTCGATATTTTTGTTATTCCAATGGATGTTAGCCTAGTCATTATGGAAGGTAGTTTGTTGTCGTGATTTTTGTTACTCCAATGGATGATAGCCTTGTCATTGTGAAAGGTATTATATTGTTGAGATTTTTGTTACTCCAATGGATGGTAGCCTTGTCATTATGGAAGGTAGTTTGTGTACGATATTTTTGTTATTCCAATGGATGCTAGCCTTGTCATTATGGAAGGTAGTCTCTTTTCGAGATTTTTGTTAGTCTAAGGGATGGTAGCCTTGTCATTATGGAAGGTAGTGTGGTGTCGATATTTTTGTTACTCCAATGGATGGTAGCCTAGTCAATATGGAAGGTAGTCTGTTGTCGTGATTTTTGTTACTCCAATGGATGGTATCCTTGTCATTATGGAAGGTATTCTATTATTGAGATTTTTGTTACTCCAATGGATGGTAGACTTGTCATTATGGAAGGTAGTGTGTTGTCGTGATTTTTATTACTCTAAGGGATGGTAGCCATGTCATTATGGAAGGTAGTATGTTGTCGATATCTTTGTTACTCCAATGGATGGTAGCCTTTTCATTATGGAAGGTAATCTTTTGTCGTGATTTTTGTTACTCTAAGGGATTGTAGCCTTGTCGTTATGGAAGGTAGTTTGTTGTCGATATTTTTGTTACTCCAATGGATGGTAGCCTAGTCATTATGGAAGGTTGTCTGTTATCGAGATTTTTGTTTCTATAAGGGATGGTAACCTTCTCATTATTGAAGGTAGTCTATTGTCGAGATTTTTGTTACTGCAATGGATGGTAGCCATATCATTATGGAAGGTAGTCTGTTATCGATATCTTTGTTACTCCAATGGATGGTATCCTAGTCATTATGGAAGGTAGTCTGTTGTCGAGATTTTGTAGACTCCAATGGATTGTAGCCTTGTCGTTATGGAAGGTAGTTTCTTGTGGATATTTGGGTTTCTACAATGATGGTACCCTTGTCATTATGGAAGATAGTCTATTGTTGAGATTTTTGTTACTCCAATGGATGGTAGACTTTTAATTATGGAAGGTAGTGTGTTGTCGTGATTTTTGTTACTATAAGGCATGGTAGCCTTGTCATTATGGAAGGTAGTATGTTGTGGATATCTTTGTTACTCCAATGGATGGTAGCCTTTTCATTATGGAAGGTAGTTTGTTGACGAGATTTTTCTTATTCTAAGGGATGGTAGCCTTGTCATTATGGAACGTCGTCTGTTGTCGAGATTTTTGTTATTCTAATGGATGACAGCCTTGTCATAATGAAGGTAGTCTATTGTCGATATTTTTGTTACTATAATAGACTGTAGCCTTGTCATTATGGAAGGTAGTGTGTTGTCGATATCTTTGTCACTCCAATGGATGGTATCCTAGTCATTATGGAAGGTAGTCTCTTGTCGAGATTTTTGTTACTCCATTGGATGGTAGCCTTGTCATTATGGAAGGTACTGTTTTGTCGATATTTTTGTTATTCCAATGGATGTTAGCCTAGTCATTATGGAAGGTAGTTTGTTGTCGTGATTTTTGTTACTCCAATGGATGATAGCCTTGTCATTGTGAAAGGTATTATATTGTTGAGATTTTTGTTACTCCAATGGATGGTAGCCTTGTCATTATGGAAGGTAGTTTGTGTACGATATTTTTGTTATTCCAATGGATGCTAGCCTTGTCATTATGGAAGGTAGTCTCTTTTCGAGATTTTTGTTAGTCTAAGGGATGGTAGCCTTGTCATTATGGAAGGTAGTGTGGTGTCGATATTTTTGTTACTCCAATGGATGGTAGCCTAGTCAATATGGAAGGTAGTCTGTTGTCGTGATTTTTGTTACTCCAATGGATGGTATCCTTGTCATTATGGAAGGTATTCTATTATTGAGATTTTTGTTACTCCAATGGATGGTAGACTTGTCATTATGGAAGGTAGTGTGTTGTCGTGATTTTTATTACTCTAAGGGATGGTAGCCATGTCATTATGGAAGGTAGTATGTTGTCGATATCTTTGTTACTCCAATGGATGGTAGCCTTTTCATTATGGAAGGTAATCTTTTGTCGTGATTTTTGTTACTCTAAGGGATTGTAGCCTTGTCGTTATGGAAGGTAGTTTGTTGTCGATATTTTTGTTACTCCAATGGATGGTAGCCTAGTCATTATGGAAGGTTGTCTGTTATCGAGATTTTTGTTTCTATAAGGGATGGTAACCTTCTCATTATTGAAGGTAGTCTATTGTCGAGATTTTTGTTACTGCAATGGATGGTAGCCATATCATTATGGAAGGTAGTCTGTTATCGATATCTTTGTTACTCCAATGGATGGTATCCTAGTCATTATGGAAGGTAGTCTGTTGTCGAGATTTTGTAGACTCCAATGGATTGTAGCCTTGTCGTTATGGAAGGTAGTTTCTTGTGGATATTTGGGTTTCTACAATGATGGTACCCTTGTCATTATGGAAGATAGTCTATTGTTGAGATTTTTGTTACTCCAATGGATGGTAGACTTTTAATTATGGAAGGTAGTGTGTTGTCGTGATTTTTGTTACTCTAAGGGATGGTAGCCTTGTCATTATGGAAGGTAGTATGTTGTGGATATCTTTGTTACTCCAATGGATGGTAGCCTTTTCATTATGGAAGGTAGTTTGTTGTCGAGATTTTTCTTATTCTAAGGGATGGTAGCCTTGTCATTATGGAACGTCGTCTGTTGTCGAGATTTTTGTTATTCTAATGGATGACATCCTTGTCATAATGAAGGTAGTCTATTGTCGATATTTTTGTTACTATAATAGATTGTAGCCTTGTCATTATGGAAGGTAGTGTGTTGTCGATATCTTTGTCACTCCAAGGGATGGTATCCTAGTCATTATGGAAGGTAGTCTCTTGTCGAGATTTTTGTTACTCCATTGGATGGTAGCCTTGTCATTATGGAAGGTACTGTTTTGTCGATATTTTTGTTATTCCAATGGATGGTAGCCTAGTCATTATGGAAGGTAGTTTGTTGTCGTGATTTTTGTTACTCCAATGGATGATAGCCTTGTCATTATGAAAGGTATTATATTGTTGAGATTTTTGTTACTCCAATGGATGGTAGCCTTGTCATTATGGAAGGTAGTTTGTGTACGATATTTTTGTTATTCCAATGGATGCTAGCCTTGTCATTATGGAAGGTAGTCTCTTGTCGAGATTTTTGTTAGTCTAAGGGATGGTAGCCTTGTCATTATGGAAGGTAGTGTGTTGTCGATATTTTTGTTACTCCAATGGATGGTAGCCTAGTCAATATGGAAGGTAGTCTGTTGTCGTGATTTTTGTTACTCCAATGGATGGTATCCTTGTCATTATGGAAGGTATTCTATTATTGAGATTTTTGTTACTCCAATGGATGGTAGACTTGTCATTATGGAAGGTAGTGTGTTGTCGTGATTTTTATTACTCTAAGGGATGGTAGCCATGTCATTATGGAAGGTAGTATGTTGTCGATATCTTTGTTACTCCAATGGATGGTAGCCTTTTCATTATGGAAGGTAATCTTTTGTCGTGATTTTTGTTACTCTAAGGGATTGTAGCCTTGTCGTTATGGAAGGTAGTTTGTTGTCGATATCTTTGTTACTCCAATGGATGGTAGCCTAGTCATTATGGAAGGTTGTCTGTTATCGAGATTTTTGTTTCTATAAGGGATGGTAACCTTCTCATTATTGAAGGTAGTCTATTGTCGAGATTTTTGTTACTGCAATTGATGGTAGCCGTATCATTATGGAAGGTAGTCTGTTATCGATATCTTTGTTACTCCAATGGATGGTATCCTAGTCATTATGGAAGGTAGTCTGTTGTCGAGATTTTGTAGACTCCAATGGATTGTAGCCTTGTCGGTATGGAAGGTAGTTTCTTGTGGATATTTGGGTTTCTACAATGATGGTACCCTTGTCATTATGGAAGATAGTCTATTGTTGAGATTTTTGTTACTCCAATGGATGGTAGACTTTTAATTATGGAAGGTAGTGTGTTGTCGTGATTTTTGTTACTCTAAGGGATGGTAGCCTTGTCATTATGGAAGGTAGTATGTTGTGGATATCTTTGTTACTCCAATGGATGGTAGCCTTTTCATTATGGAAGGTAGTTTGTTGTCGAGATTTTTCTTATTCTAAGGGATGGTAGCTTTGTCATTATGGAACGTCGTCTGTTGTCGAGATTTTTGTTATTCTAATGGATGACAGCCTTGTCATAATGAAGGTAGTCTATTGTCGATATTTTTGTTACTATAATAGATTGTAGCCTTGTCATTATGGAAGGTAGTGTGTTGTCGATTTCTTTGTCACTCCAATGGATGGTATCCTAGTCATTATGGAAGGTAGTCTCTTGTCGAGATTTTTGTTACTCCATTGGATGGTAGCCTTGTCATTATGGAAGGTACTGTTTTATCGATATTTTTGTTATTCCAATGGATGGTAGCCTAGTCATTATGGAAGGTAGTTTGTTGTCGTGATTTTTGTTACTCCAATGGATGATAGCCTTGTCATTATGAAAGGTATTATATTGTTGAGATTTTTGTTACTCCAATGGATGGTAGCCTTGTCATTATGGAAGGTAGTGTGTTGTCGATATTTTTGTTATTCCAATGGATGGTAGCCTAGTCATTATGGAAGGTAGTCCATTTTCGTGATTTTTGTTACTCCAATGGATGGTAGCCTTGTCATTATGGAAGGTAGTGTGTTGTTGATATTTTTGCTACAACAACGGATTGTAGCCTTGTCGTTATGGAAGGTAGTCTGTTGTCGATATCTTTGTTACTCCAATGGATAGTATCCTAGTCCTTATGGAAGGTAGTCTCTTGTCGAGATTTTTATTACTCCATTGGATGGTAGCCTTGTCATTATGGAAGGTACTTGTTGTCGATATTTTTGTTATTCTATTGGATGATAGCCTAGTCATTATGGAAGGTAGTTTGTTGTCGTGATTTTTGTTACTCCAATGGATGGTAGCCTTGTCATTATGGAAGGTATTATATTGTTGAGATTTTTGTTACTCCAATGGATGGTAGCCTTGTCGTTATGGAAGTTAGTCTGTTGTCGATATCTTTGTTACTCCAATGGATGGTAGCCTAGTCATTATGGAAGGTAGTTTGTGTACGATATTTTTGTTATTCCAATGGATGCTAGCCTTGTCATTATGGAAGGTAGTCTCTTGTCGAGATTTTTGTTAGTCTAAGGGATGGTAGCCTTGTCATTATGGAAGGTAGTGTGTTTTCGAGATTTTTGTTACTCCAATGGATGGTAGCCTAGTCATTATGGAAGGTAGTCTGTTGTCATGATTTTTGTTACTCCAATGGACGGTATACTTGTCATTATGGAAGGTATTCTATTGTTGAGATTTTTGTTACTCCAATGGATGGTAGACTTGTCATTATGGAAGGTAGTGTGTTGTCGTGATTTTTATTTCTCTAAGGGATGGTAGCCTTGTCATTATGGAAGGTAGTATGTTGTCGATATCTTTGTTACTCCAATGGATGGTAGCCTTTTCATTATGGAAGGTACTCTTTTGTCGAGATTTTTGTTACTCAAATGGATTGTAGCGTTGTCGTTATGGAAGGTAGTTTGTTGTTGATATCTTTGTCACTCCAATGGATGGTAGCATAGCCATTATGGATGGTTGTCTGTTGTCGAGATTTTTGTTTCTCTAAGGGATGGTAGCCTTGTCATTATGGAAGGTAGTGTGTTGTCGATATATTTGCAACTTCAACGGATTGTAGCCTTGTCGTTATGGAAGGTAGTCTGTTGTCGATATCTTTGTTACTCCAATGGATGGTATCCTAGTGATTATGGCAGGTAGTCTCTTGTCGAGATTTTTGTTACTCCATTGGATGGTAGCCTTGTCATTATGGAAGGTACTGTGTTATCGATATTTTTGTTATTCAATTGGATGGTAGCCTAGTCATTATGGAAGGTAGTTTGTTGTCGTGATTTTTGTTACTCCAATGATAGCCTTGTCATTATGGAAGGTATTCTATTGTTGAGATTTTTGTTACTCCAATGGATGGTAGCCTTGTCATTATGAAGGTTGTCTATTATCGATATTTTTGTTACTATAATAGATTGTAGCCTTGTAATTTTGGAAGGTGGTGTGTTGTCGAGATTTTTGTAACTCCTTTGGATGGTAGCCTTGTCATTATGGAAGGTAGTGTGTTGTCGATATCTTTGTTACTCCAATGGATGGTAGCTTAGTCATTATGGAAGGTAGTCTATTGTCAAGATTTTTGTTACTCCATTTGATGGTAGCCTAGTCATTATGGAAGGTAATGTGTTGTCGATATTTTTGTTATTCCAATGGATGGTAGCCTAGTCATTATGGAAGGTAGTCTGTTTTGGTGATTTTTGTTACTCCAATGGATGGTAGCCTTGTCATTATGGAAGGTAGTATGTTGTAGATTTCTTTGTTACTCCAATGGATGGTAGCCTTGTCATTATGGAAGGTAGTCTGTTGTCGAGATTTTTTTTACTTTAAGGGATGGTAGCCTTTTCATTATGGAAGGTAGTCTGTTGTCGAGATTTTTGTTATTCCAATGGATGGTAGCCTTTTCATTATGAAAGGTAGTCTATTGTCGAGAGTTTTATTACTATAATAGATTGTAGCCGTGTCATTATGGAAGGTAGTCTGTTGTCGTGATTTTTGTTACTCCCATGGATAGTAGCCTTGTCATTATAGAAGGTAGTATATTGTCGATATTTTTGTCACTACAATGGATGGTAGCCTTTTCATTATGGAAGGTAGTCTGTTGTCGAGATTTTTGTTACTACAATGGAGTGTAGCCTTGTCGTTATGGAAGTTAGTCTGTTGTCGATATCTTTGTTACTCCAATGGATGGTACCCTAGTCATTATGGAAGGTAGTTTGTGTATGATATTTTTGTTATTCCAATGGATGGTAGCCTTGTCATTATGGAAGGTAGTCTCTTGTCGAGATTTTTGTTAGTCTAAGGGATGGTAGCCTTGTCACTATGGAAGGTAGTGTGTTGTCGAGATTTTTGTTACTCCAATGGATGGTAGCCTAGTCATTATGGAAGGTAGTCCATTTTCGTGATTTTTGTTACTCCAATGGATGGTAGCCTTGTCATTATGGAAGGTAGTGTGTTGTCGATATTTTTGCTACAACAAAGGATTGTAGCCTTGTCGTTATGGAAGGTAGTTTGTTGTCGATATCTTTGTTACTCCAATGGATCGTATCCTAGTCATTATGGAAGGTAGTCTCTTGTCGAGATTTTTGTTACTCCATTGGATGGTAGCATTGTCATTATGGAAGGTAGTTTGTTGTCGTGATTTTTGTTACTCCAATGGATGGTAGCCTTGTCATTATGGAAGGTATTATATTATTGAGATTTTTGTTACTCCAATGGATGGTAGCCTTGTCGTTATGGAAGTTAGTCTGTTGTTGATATCTTTGTTACTCTAATGGATGGTAGCCTAGTCATTATGGAAGGTAGTTTGTGTACGATATTTTTGTTATTCCAATGGATGCTAGCCTTGTCATTATGGAAGGTAGTCTCTTGTCGAGATTTTTGTTAGTCTAAGGGATGGTAGCCTTGTCATTATGGAAGGTAGTGTGTTGTTGAGATTTTTGTTACTCCAATGGATGGTAGCCTAGTCATTATGGAAGGTAGTCTGTTGTCGTGATTTTTGTTACTCCAATGGACGGTATACTTGTCATTATGGAAGGTATTCTATTGTTGAGATTTTTGTTACTCCAATGGATGGTAGACTTGTCATAATGGAAGGTAGTGTGTTATCGTGATTTTTATTTCTCTAAGGGATGGTAGCCTTGTCATTATGGAAGGTAGTATGTTGTCGTTATCTTTGTTACTCCAATGGATGGTAGCCTTTTCATTATTGAAGGTACTCTTTTGTCGAGATTTTTGTTACTCTAAGGGATTGTATCCTTGTCGTTATGGAAGGTAGTTTGTTGTCGATATCTTTGTCACTCCAATGGATGGTAGCATAGTCATTATGGGTGGTTGTCTGTTGTCGAGATTTTTGTTTCTCTAAGGGATGGTAGCCTTGTTATTATGGAAGGTAGTGTTTTGTCGATATATTTGCAACTTCAACGGATTGTAGCCTTGTCGTTATGGAAGGTAGTCTGTTGTCGATATCTTTGTTACTCCAATGGATGGTATCCTAGTGATTATGGAAGGTAGTCTCTTGTCGAGATTTTTGTTACTCCATTGGATGGTAGCCTTGTCATTATGGAAGGTACTGAGTTGTCGATATTTTTGTTATTCCAATGGATGGTAGCCTAGTCATTATGGAAGGTAGTTTGTTGTCGTGATTTTTGTTACTCTAATGGATGATAGCCTTGTCATTATTTAAGGTATTCTATTATTGAGATTTTTATTACTCCAATGGATGGTAGCCTTGTCATTATGGAAGGTAGTGTGTTGTCGATATTTTTGTTATTCCAATGGAAGGTAGCCTAGTCATTGTGGAAGGTAGTCTATTTTCGTGATTTTTGTTACAGCAATGGATGGTAGCCTTGTCATTATGGAAGGTAGTGTGTTGTCGATATTTTTGCTACTACAACGGATTGTAGCCTTGTCGTTATGGAAGGTAGTCTATTGTCGATATCTTTGTTACTCCAATGGATGGTATCCTAGTCATTATGGAAGGTAGTCTCTTGTCCAGATTTTTGTTACTCCATTGGATGGTAGCCTTGTCATTATGGAAGGTACTGTGTTGTCGATATTTTTGTTATTCTAATGGATGGTAGCCTAGTCATTATGGAAGGTAGTTTGTTGTCGTGATTTTTGTTACTCCAATGGATGGTAGCGTTGTCATTATGGAAGGTATTATATTGTTGAGATTTTTGTTACTCCAATGGATGGTAGCCTTGTGATTATTGAAGGTAGTGTGTTTTCGATTTTTTTTTATTCCAATGGATGGTAGCCTTGTCATTATGGAAGGTAATCTGTTGTCGAGATTTTTGTTACTCCAATGGATGGTAGCCTTGTCATTATGGAAGGTAGTCTATTGTAGATATCTTTGTTATTCCAATGGATGGTAGCCTAGTCATTATGGAAGGTAGTTTGTTGTCGTGATTTTTGTTACTCCAATGGATGGTAAACGTGTCGTTATGGAAGGTAATCTATTGTCGATATCTTCGTTACTCCAATGGATGGTGGCGTAGTCATTATGGAAGGTAGTCTGTTGTGGAGATTTTAGTTACTCCAATGGATGGTAGCCTTGTCATTATGGAAGGTAGTCTCTTCTGGATATTTCGGTTACTCCAATAATGGTACCCTTGTCATTATGTAAGATAGTCTATTGTTGAGATTTTTGTTACTCCAATGGATGGTAGACTTGTCATTATGGAAGGTAGTGTGTTATCGTGATTTTTCTTACTCTAAGGGATGGTAGCCTTGTCATTATGGAAGGTAGTATGTTGTCGATATCTTTGTTACTCCAATGGATGGTATCCTTTTAATTATGGAAGGTAGATTGTTATCGAGATTTTTGTTACTATAAGGGATGGTAGCCTTGTCATTATGGAACATAGTCTATTGTCGAGATTTTTGTTATTCCAATGGATGGTAGCCTTGTCATTATGAAAGGTAGTCTATTGTCGATATTTTTGTTACTATAATAGATTTAAGCCTTGTCATTATGGAAGGTAGTGTGTTGTCGAGATTTTTGTTACTCCAATGGATGGTAACCTTGTCATTATGGAGAGTAGTGTGTTGTTGATATTTTTGTTATTCCAATGGATGGTAGCCTAGTCATTATCGAAGGTAGTCTTTTGTCTTGATTTTTTTTACTCCAATGGATGGTAGCCTTGTCGTTATGGAAGGTAGTTTATTGTTGAGATTTTTGTTACTCCAATGGATGGGAGACTTATCATTATGGAAGGTAGTGTGTTGTTGTGATTTTTATTACTCTAAGGGATGGTAGCCTTGTCATTATGGAAGGTAGTATGTTGTCGATATCTTTGTTACTCCAATGGATGGTAGCCTTTTCATTATGGAAGGTAGTTTTTTGTCATGATTTTTATTACTCTAAGGGATTGTAGCCTTGTCGTTATGGAAGGTAGTTTGTTGTCGATATCTTTGTTACTCCATTGGATGGTAGCCTTGTCATTATGGAAGGTAGTCTGTTGTCAAGATTTTTTTTTCTCTAAGGGATGGTAGCCTTATCATTATGGAAGGTAGTCTTTTATGGATATCTTTGTCACTCCAAGGGATGGTAGCCTTGTCATTATGGAATGTAGTCTGTTGTCGAGATTTTTGTTATTCCAATGGATGGTAGCCTTGTCATTATGGAAGGTAGATTGTTGTCGAGATTTTTGTTACTTCAATGGATGGTAGCCTTGTCATTATGGAAGGTAGTCTATTGTCGATATTTTTGTTACTACAATGGATGGTAGCCTTGTCATTATGAAAGGTAGTCTGTTGTCAAGATTTTTGTTACTACAATGGATTGTAGCCTTGTCGTTATGGAGGTAGTCTATTTTCGATATCTCTGTTACTCCAATGGATGGTAGCCTAGTCATTATGGAAGGTAGTCTGTTGTCGAAATTTTAGTTACTCCAATGGATGGTAGCCTTGTCATTATGGAAGGTAGTCTGTTGTCGAGATTTTGTATACTCCAATGGATTGTAGCCTTGTAATTATGGAAGGTAGTCTCTTGTGGATATTTGGGTTACTCCAATGATGGTACCCATGTCATTATGGAAGATAGTCTATTGTTGAGATTTTTGTTACTCCAATGTATGGTAGACTTGTCATTATGGAAGGTAGTGTGTTGTCGGGATTTTTCTTACTCTAAGGGATGGTAGCCTTCTCATTATGGAAGGTAGTATGTTGTCGATATCTTTGTTACTCCAATAGATGGTATCCTTTTAATTATGGAAGGTAGTTTGTTGTCGAGATTTTTGTTACTCTAAGGGATGGTAGCCTTATCATTATGGAACATAGTCTATTGTCGAGATTTTTGTTATTCCAATGGATGGTAGCCATGTCATTATGAAAGTAGTCTATTGTCGATATTTTTTTTACTATAATAGATTGTAGCCGTGTCATTATGGAAGGTAGTGTGTTGTCGAGATTTTTGTTACTCCAATGGATGGTAACCTTGTCATTATGGAAGGTAGTGTGTTGTTGATATTTTTGTTATTCCAATGGATGGTAGCCTAGTCATTATCGAAGGTAGTCTTTTGTCTTGATTGTTTTTACTCCAATGGATGGTAGCCTTGTCGTTATGGAAGGTAGTTTATTGTTGAGATTTTTGTTACTCCAATGGATGGGAGACTTATCATTATGGATGGTAGTGTGTTGTCGTGATTTTTATTACTCTAAGGGATGGTAGCCTTGTCATTATGGAAGGTAGTATGTTGTCGATATCTTTGTTACTCCATTGGATGGTAGCCTTGTCATTATGGAAGGTAGTCTGTTGTCAAGATTTTTTTTTCTCTAAGGGATGGTAGCCTTATCATTATGGAAGGTAGTGTGTTGTCGATATATTTGTTACTATAATAGATTGTAGCCTTGTCATTATGGAAGGTAGTGTGTTGTTGAGATTTTTGTTACTCCAATGGATGGTATCCTAGTCATTACGGAAGATAGTCTGTTGTCGTGATTTTTGTTACTCAATTGGATGGTAGCTTTGTCATTATGGAAGGGAGTGTGTTGTCGATATTTTTGTTGTTCCAATGGATGATAGCCTATTCATTATGGAAGGTAGTCTATTGTCGAGATTTTTGTTATTCCAATGGATGGTAGCCTTGTCATTATGAAAGGTAGTCTATTATCGATATTTTTGTTACTATAATAGATTGTAGCCATGTCATTATGGAAGGTAGTGTGTTGTCGAGATTTTTGTCACTCCAATGGATGGTAGCCTAGTCATTATGGAAGGTAGTCTGTTGTCGTGATTTTTGTTACTCTAATGGATGGTAGCCTTGTCATTATGGAAGGTAGTCTATTATTGTGATTTTTGTTACTCCAATGGATGGTAGACTTGTCATTATGGAAGGTAGTGTATTTTCGTGATTTTTTATTACTCTAAGGGATGGTAGCCTTGTCATTATGGAAGGTAGTCTATTTTTGATATCTTTGTTACTCCAATGGATGGTAGACTTTTCATTATGAAAGGTAGTCTTTTGTCGTGATTTTGGTTAGTCTAAGGGATTGTAGCCTTGTCGTTATGGAAGGTAGTTTGTTGTCGATATCTTTTTTACTCCAATGGATGGTATCCTAGTCATTATGGAAGGTAGTATGTCGTCAAGATTTTTGTTTCTCTAAGGGATGGTAGCCTTGTGATTATGGAAGGTAGTGTGTTGTCGATATTTTTGTTATTCCAATGGATGGTAGCCTTTTCATTATGGAAGGTAATCTGTTGTCGAGATTTTTGTTACTCCAATGGATGGTAGCCTTGTCATTATGGAAGGTAGTCTATTATCGAGATTTTTGTTACTACAATGGATGGTAGTCTTGTCATTATGGTAGGTAGTCTATTGTCGAGATTTTTGTTACTCGAATGGATTGTAGCCTAGTCGTTATGGAAAGTACTCTTTTATGGATATCTTTGTTACTCCAAGGGATGGTAGCCTTGTCATTATGGAATGTAGTCTGTTGTCGAGATTTTTGTTATTCCAATGGATGGTAGCCTTGTCATTATGGAAGGTAGATTGTTGTCGAGATTTTTGCTACTTCAATGGATGGTAGCCTTGTCATTATGGAAGGTAGTCTATTGTCGATATTTTTGTTACTACAATGGATGGTAGCCTTGTCATTATGGAAGGTAGTCTGTTGTCAAGATTTTTGTTACTACAATGGATTGTAGCCTTGTCGTTATGGAGGTAGTCTATTTTCGATATCTTTGTTACTCCAATGGATGGTAGCCTAGTCATTATGGAAGGTAGTCTGTTGTCGAGATTTTAGTTACTCCAATGGATGGTAGCCTTGTCATTATGGAAGGTAGTCTGTTGTCGAGATTTTGTATACTCCAATGGATTGTAGCCTTGTAATTATGGAAGGTAGTCTCTTGTGGATATTTGGGTTACTCCAATGATGGTACCCTTGTCATTATGGAAGATAGTCTATTGTTGAGATTTTTGTTACTCCAATGTATGGTAGACTTGTCATTATGGAAGGTAGTGTGTTGTCGGGATTTTTCTTACTCTAAGGGATGGTAGCCTTCTCATTATGGAAGGTAGTATGTTGTCGATATCTTTGTTACTCCAATAGATGGTATCCTTTTAATTATGGAAGGTAGTTTGTTGTCGAGATTTTTGTTACTCTAAGGGATGGTAGCCTTATCATTATGGAACATAGTCTATTGTCGAGATTTCTGTTATTCCAATGGATGGTAGCCATGTCATTATGAAAGGTAGTCTATTATCGATATTTTTGTTACTATAATAGATTGTAGCCTTGTCATTATGGAAGGTAGCGTGTTGTCGAGATTTTTGTTACTCCAATGGATGGTAACCTTGTCATTATGGAAGGTAGTGTGTTGTTGATATTTTTGTTATTCCAATGGATGGTAGCCTAGTCATTATCGAAGGTAGTCTTTTGTCTTGATTTTTTTTACTCCAATGGATGGTAGCCTTGTCGTTATGGAAGGTAGTTTATTGTTGAGATTTTTGTTACTCCAATGGAAGGGAGACTTGTCATTATGGAAGGTAGTGTGTTGTTGTGATTTTTATTACTCTAAGGGATGGTAGCCTTGTCATTATGGAAGGTAGTATGTTGTCGATATCTTTGTTACTCCAATGGATGGTAGCCTTTTCATTATGGAAGGTAGTTTTTTGTCATGATTTTTATTACTCTAAGGGATTGTAGCCTTGTCGTTATGGAAGGTAGTTTGTTGTCGATATCTTTGTTACTCCATTGGATGGTAGCCTTGTCATTATGGAAGGTAGTCTGTTGTCAAGATTTTTTTTTCTCTAAGGGATGGTAGCCTTATCATTATGGAAGGTAGTGTGTTGTCGATATATTTGTTACTATAATAGATTATAGCCTTGTCATTATGGAAGGTAGTGTGTTGTTGAGATTTTTGTTACTCCAATGGATGGTATCCTAGTCATTACGGAAGGTAGTCTGTTGTCGTGATTTTTGTTACTCAATTGGATGGTAGCTTTGTCATTATGGAAGGGAGTATGTTGTCGATATTTTTGTTGTTCCAATGGATGATAGCCTATTCATTATGGAAGGTAGTCTATTGTCGAGATTTTTGTTATTCCAATGGATGGTAGCCTTGTCATTATGAAAGGTAGTCTATTATCGATATTTTTGTTACTATAATAGATTGTAGCCATGTCATTATGGAAGGTAGTGTGTTGTCGAGATTTTTGTTACTCCAATGGATGGTAGCCTAGTCATTATGGAAGGTAGTCTGTTGTCGTGATTTTTGTTACTCTAATGGATGGTAGCCTTGTCATTATGGAAGGTAGTCTATTATTGTGATTTTTGTTACTCCAATGGATGGTAGACTTGTCATTATGGAAGGTAGTGTGTTATCGTGATTTTTATTACTCTAAGGGATGGTAGCCTTGTCATTATGGAAGGTAGTCTATTTTCGATATCTTTGTTACTCCAATGGATGGTAGACTTTTCATTATGAAAGGTAGTCTTTTGTCGTGATTTTTGTTACTCTAAGGGATTGTAGCCTTGTCGTTATGGAAGGTAGTCTGTTGTCGATATCTTTGTTACTCCAATGGATGGTATCCTAGTCATTATGGAAGGTAGTCTGTCGTCAAGATTTTTGTTTCTCTAAGGGATGGTAGCCTTGTGATTATGGAAGGTAGTGTGTTATCGATATTTTTGTTATTCCAATGGATGGTAGCCTTTTCATTATGGAAGGTAATCTGTTGTCGAGATTTTTGTTACTCCAATGGATGGTAGCCTTGTCATTATGGAAGGTAGTCTATTGTCGAGATTTTTGTTACTACATTGGATGGTAGTCTTGTCATTATGGAAGGTAGTCTATTGTCGAGATTTTTGTTACTCGAATGGATTGTAGCCTTGTCGTTATGGAAGGTAGTCTTTTGTGGATATCTTTGTTACTCCAAGGGATGGTAGCCTTATCATTATGGAATGTAGTCTGTTGTCGAGATTTTTGTTATTCGAATGGATGGTAGCCTTGTCATTATGGAAGGTATATTGTTGTCGAGATTTTTGTTACTTCAATGGATGGTAGCCTTGTCATTATGGAAGGTAGTCTATTGTCGATATTTTTGTTACTACAATGGATGGTAGCCTTGTTATTATGGAAGGTAGTCTGTTGTCAAGATTTTTGTTACTACAATTGATTGTAGCCTTGTCGTTATGGAGGTAGTCTATTGTCGATATCTTTGTTACTCCAATGGATGGTAGCCTAGTCATTATGGAAGGTAGTCTGTTGTCGAGATTTTAGTTACTCCAATGGATGGTAGCCTTGTCATTATGGAAGGTAGTCTGTTGTCGAGATTTTGTATACTCCAATGGATTGTAGCCTTGTACTTATGGAAGGTAGTCTCTTGTGGATATTTGGGTTACTCCAATGATGGTACCCTTGTCATTATGGAAGATAGTCTATTGTTGAGATTTTTGTTACTCCAATGGATGGTAGACTTGTCATTATGGAAAGTAGTGTGTTGTCGTAATTTTTCTTACTCTAAGGAATGGTAGCCTTCTCATTATGGAAGGTAGTATGTTGTCGATATCTTTGTTACTCCAATGGATGGTATCCTTTTAATTATGGAAGGTAGTTTGTTGTCGAGATTTTTGTTACTCTAAGGGATGGTAGCGTTATCATTATGGAACATAGTCTATTGTCGAGATTTTTGTTATTCCAATGGATGGTAGCCATGTCATTATGAAAGGTAGTCTATTGTCGATATTTTTGTTACTATAATTGATTGTAGCCTTGTCATTATGGAAGGTAGTGTGTTGTCGAGATTTTTGTTACTCCAAAGGATGGTAGCCTTTTCATTATGGAAGGTAGTGTGTTGTCGATATTTTGTTTATTCCAATGGATGGTAGCCTAGTCATTATCGAAGGTAGTCTTTTGTCTTGATTTTTGTTACTCCAATGGATGGTAGACTTGTCATTATGGAAGGTAGTGTGTTGTCGTGATTTTTATTACTCTAAGGGATGGTAGCCTTGTCATTATGGAAGGTAGTATGTTATCGATATCTTTGTTACTCCAATGGATGGTAGCCTTGTCATTATGGAAAGGTAGTCTATTGTCGAGATTTTTGTTACTCCAATGGATGGTAGCCTAGTCATTATGGAAGGTAGTCTGTTGTCGTGATTTTTGTTACTCTAATGAATGGTAGCCTTGTCATTATGGATGGTAGTCTATTATTGTGATTTTTGTTACTCCAATGGATGGTAGACTTGTCATTATGGAAGGTAGTGTGTTTTCGTGATTTTTATTACTCTAAGTGATGGTAGCCTTGTCATTATGGAAGGTAGTCTATTTTCGATATCTTTGTTACTCCAATGGATGGTAGACTTTTCATTATGAAAGGTAGTCTTTTGTCGTGATTTTTGTTACTTTAAGGGAATGTAGCCTTGTCGTTATGGAAGGTAGTCTGTTGTCGATATCTTTGTTACTCCAATGGATGGTATCCTAGTCATTATGGAAGGTAGTCTGTTGTCAAGATTTTTGTTTCTCTAAGGGATGGTAGCCTTGTGATTATGGAAGGTAGTGTGTTGTCGATATTTTTGTTATTCCAATGGATGGTAGCCTTTTCATTATGGAAGGTAATCTGTTGTCGAGATTTTTTTTACTCCAATGGATGGTAGCCTTGTCATTATGGAAGGTAGTCTATTGTTGAGATTTTTGATACTACAATGGATGGTAGTCTTGTAATTATGGAAGGTAGTCTATTGTCGAGATTTTTGTTACTCGAATGGATTGTAGTCTTGTCGTTATGGAAGGTAGTCTTTTATGGATATCTTTGTTACTCCAAGGGATGGTAGCCTTGTAATTATGGAATGTAGTCTGTTGTCGAGATTTTTTTTATTCCAATGGATGGTAGCCTTGTCATTATGGAAGGTAGATTGTTGTCTAGATTTTTGTTATTTCAATGGATGGTAGCCTTGTCATTATGGAAGGTAGTCTATTGTCCATATTTTTGTTACTACAATGGATGGTAGCCTTGTCATTATGGAAGGTAGTCTGTTGTCAAGATTTCTGTTATTCCAATGGATGGTAGCCATGTCATTATGAAAGGTAGTCTATTATCGATATTTTTGTTACTATAATAGATTGTAGCCTTGTCATTATGGAAGGTAGCGTGTTGTCGAGATTTTTGTTACTCCAATGGATGGTAACCTTGTCATTATGGAAGGTAGTGTGTTGTTGATATTTTTGTTATTCCAATGGATGGTAGCCTAGTCATTATCGAAGGTAGTCTTTTGTCTTGATTTTTTTTACTCCAATGGATGGTAGCCTTGTCGTTATGGAAGGTAGTTTATTGTTGAGATTTTTGTTACTCCAATGGAAGGGAGACTTGTCATTATGGAAGGTAGTGTGTTGTTGTGATTTTTATTACTCTAAGGGATGGTAGCCTTGTCATTATGGAAGGTAGTATGTTGTCGATATCTTTGTTACTCCAATGGATGGTAGCCTTTTCATTATGGAAGGTAGTTTTTTGTCATGATTTTTATTACTCTAAGGGATTGTAGCCTTGTCGTTATGGAAGGTAGTTTGTTGTCGATATCTTTGTTACTCCATTGGATGGTAGCCTTGTCATTATGGAAGGTAGTCTGTTGTCAAGATTTTTTTTTCTCTAAGGGATGGTAGCCTTATCATTATGGAAGGTAGTGTGTTGTCGATATATTTGTTACTATAATAGATTATAGCCTTGTCATTATGGAAGGTAGTGTGTTGTTGAGATTTTTGTTACTCCAATGGATGGTATCCTAGTCATTACGGAAGGTAGTCTGTTGTCGTGATTTTTGTTACTCAATTGGATGGTAGCTTTGTCATTATGGAAGGGAGTATGTTGTCGATATTTTTGTTGTTCCAATGGATGATAGCCTATTCATTATGGAAGGTAGTCTATTGTCGAGATTTTTGTTATTCCAATGGATGGTAGCCTTGTCATTATGAAAGGTAGTCTATTATCGATATTTTTGTTACTATAATAGATTGTAGCCATGTCATTATGGAAGGTAGTGTGTTGTCGAGATTTTTGTTACTCCAATGGATGGTAGCCTAGTCATTATGGAAGGTAGTCTGTTGTCGTGATTTTTGTTACTCTAATGGATGGTAGCCTTGTCATTATGGAAGGTAGTCTATTATTGTGATTTTTGTTACTCCAATGGATGGTAGACTTGTCATTATGGAAGGTAGTGTGTTATCGTGATTTTTATTACTCTAAGGGATGGTAGCCTTGTCATTATGGAAGGTAGTCTATTTTCGATATCTTTGTTACTCCAATGGATGGTAGACTTTTCATTATGAAAGGTAGTCTTTTGTCGTGATTTTTGTTACTCTAAGGGATTGTAGCCTTGTCGTTATGGAAGGTAGTCTGTTGTCGATATCTTTGTTACTCCAATGGATGGTATCCTAGTCATTATGGAAGGTAGTCTGTCGTCAAGATTTTTGTTTCTCTAAGGGATGGTAGCCTTGTGATTATGGAAGGTAGTGTGTTATCGATATTTTTGTTATTCCAATGGATGGTAGCCTTTTCATTATGGAAGGTAATCTGTTGTCGAGATTTTTGTTACTCCAATGGATGGTAGCCTTGTCATTATGGAAGGTAGTCTATTGTCGAGATTTTTGTTACTACATTGGATGGTAGTCTTGTCATTATGGAAGGTAGTCTATTGTCGAGATTTTTGTTACTCGAATGGATTGTAGCCTTGTCGTTATGGAAGGTAGTCTTTTGTGGATATCTTTGTTACTCCAAGGGATGGTAGCCTTATCATTATGGAATGTAGTCTGTTGTCGAGATTTTTGTTATTCGAATGGATGGTAGCCTTGTCATTATGGAAGGTATATTGTTGTCGAGATTTTTGTTACTTCAATGGATGGTAGCCTTGTCATTATGGAAGGTAGTCTATTGTCGATATTTTTGTTACTACAATGGATGGTAGCCTTGTTATTATGGAAGGTAGTCTGTTGTCAAGATTTTTGTTACTACAATTGATTGTAGCCTTGTCGTTATGGAGGTAGTCTATTGTCGATATCTTTGTTACTCCAATGGATGGTAGCCTAGTCATTATGGAAGGTAGTCTGTTGTCGAGATTTTAGTTACTCCAATGGATGGTAGCCTTGTCATTATGGAAGGTAGTCTGTTGTCGAGATTTTGTATACTCCAATGGATTGTAGCCTTGTACTTATGGAAGGTAGTCTCTTGTGGATATTTGGGTTACTCCAATGATGGTACCCTTGTCATTATGGAAGATAGTCTATTGTTGAGATTTTTGTTACTCCAATGGATGGTAGACTTGTCATTATGGAAAGTAGTGTGTTGTCGTAATTTTTCTTACTCTAAGGAATGGTAGCCTTCTCATTATGGAAGGTAGTATGTTGTCGATATCTTTGTTACTCCAATGGATGGTATCCTTTTAATTATGGAAGGTAGTTTGTTGTCGAGATTTTTGTTACTCTAAGGGATGGTAGCGTTATCATTATGGAACATAGTCTATTGTCGAGATTTTTGTTATTCCAATGGATGGTAGCCATGTCATTATGAAAGGTAGTCTATTGTCGATATTTTTGTTACTATAATTGATTGTAGCCTTGTCATTATGGAAGGTAGTGTGTTGTCGAGATTTTTGTTACTCCAAAGGATGGTAGCCTTTTCATTATGGAAGGTAGTGTGTTGTCGATATTTTGTTTATTCCAATGGATGGTAGCCTAGTCATTATCGAAGGTAGTCTTTTGTCTTGATTTTTGTTACTCCAATGGATGGTAGACTTGTCATTATGGAAGGTAGTGTGTTGTCGTGATTTTTATTACTCTAAGGGATGGTAGCCTTGTCATTATGGAAGGTAGTATGTTATCGATATCTTTGTTACTCCAATGGATGGTAGCCTTGTCATTATGGAAAGGTAGTCTATTGTCGAGATTTTTGTTACTCCAATGGATGGTAGCCTAGTCATTATGGAAGGTAGTCTGTTGTCGTGATTTTTGTTACTCTAATGAATGGTAGCCTTGTCATTATGGATGGTAGTCTATTATTGTGATTTTTGTTACTCCAATGGATGGTAGACTTGTCATTATGGAAGGTAGTGTGTTTTCGTGATTTTTATTACTCTAAGTGATGGTAGCCTTGTCATTATGGAAGGTAGTCTATTTTCGATATCTTTGTTACTCCAATGGATGGTAGACTTTTCATTATGAAAGGTAGTCTTTTGTCGTGATTTTTGTTACTTTAAGGGAATGTAGCCTTGTCGTTATGGAAGGTAGTCTGTTGTCGATATCTTTGTTACTCCAATGGATGGTATCCTAGTCATTATGGAAGGTAGTCTGTTGTCAAGATTTTTGTTTCTCTAAGGGATGGTAGCCTTGTGATTATGGAAGGTAGTGTGTTGTCGATATTTTTGTTATTCCAATGGATGGTAGCCTTTTCATTATGGAAGGTAATCTGTTGTCGAGATTTTTTTTACTCCAATGGATGGTAGCCTTGTCATTATGGAAGGTAGTCTATTGTTGAGATTTTTGATACTACAATGGATGGTAGTCTTGTAATTATGGAAGGTAGTCTATTGTCGAGATTTTTGTTACTCGAATGGATTGTAGTCTTGTCGTTATGGAAGGTAGTCTTTTATGGATATCTTTGTTACTCCAAGGGATGGTAGCCTTGTAATTATGGAATGTAGTCTGTTGTCGAGATTTTTTTTATTCCAATGGATGGTAGCCTTGTCATTATGGAAGGTAGATTGTTGTCTAGATTTTTGTTATTTCAATGGATGGTAGCCTTGTCATTATGGAAGGTAGTCTATTGTCCATATTTTTGTTACTACAATGGATGGTAGCCTTGTCATTATGGAAGGTAGTCTGTTGTCAAGATTTTTGTTACTACAATGGATTATAGCCTTGTCGAGTTGGAGGTAGTCTATTGTCGATATCTTTGTTACTCCAATAGATGGTAGCCTAGTCATTATGGAAGGTAGTCTGTTGTCGAGATTTTAGTTACTCCAATGGATGGTAGACTTGTTATTATGGAAGGTAGTCTGTTGTCGAGATTTTGTATACTCCAATGGATTGTAGCCTTGTAATTATGGAAGGTAGTCTCTTGTGGATATTTGGGTTACTCCAATGATGGTACCCTTGTCATTATGGAAGATAGTCTATTGTTGAGATTTTTGTTACTCCAATGGATGGTAGACTTGTCATTATGGAAGGTAGTGTGTTGTCATGATTTTTCTTACTCTAAGGGATGGTAGCCTTCTCATTATGGAAGGTAGTATGTTGTCGATATCTTTGTTACTCCAATGGATGGTATCCTTTTAATTATGGAAGGTAGTTTGTTGTCGAGATTTTTGTTACTCTAAGGGATGGTAGCCTTATCATTATGGAACATAGTCTATTGTCGAGATTTTTGTTATTCCAATGGATGGTATCCATGTCATTATGAAAGGTAGTCTATTGTCGATATTTTTGTTACTATAATAGATTGTAGCCTTGTCATTATGGAAGGTAGTGTGTTGTCGAGATTTTTGTTACTCCAATGGATGGTAGCCTTGTCATTATGGAAGGTAGTGTGTTGTCGATATTTTGGTTATTCCAATGGATGGTAGCCTAGTCATTATCGAAGGTAGTCTTTTGTCTTGATTTTTTTTACTCCAATGGATGTTAGCCTTGTCATTATGGAAGGTAGTCTATTGTTGAGATTTTTGTTACTCCAATGGATGGTGGACTTGTCATTATGGAAGGTAGTGTGTTGTCGTGATTTTTATTACTCTAAGGGATGGTAGCTTTGTCATAATGGAAGGTAGTATGTTATCGATATCTTTTTTACTCCAATGGATGGTAGCCTTTTCATTATGGAAGGTAGTCTCTTGTTATGATTTTTGTTACTCTAAGGGATTGTAGCCTTGTCGTTATGGAAGGTAGTTTGTTGTCGATATCTTTGTTACTCCAACGGATGGTAGCCTTGTCATTATGGAAGGTAGTCTGTTGTCGATATTTTTGTTACTCCAATGGATGGTAGCCTTGTCATTATGGAAAGGTAGTCGATTGTCGAGATTTTTGTTACTCCAATGGATGGTAGCCTAGTCATTATGGAAGGTAGTCTGTTGTCGTGATTTTTGTTACTCTAATGGATGGTAGCCTTGTCATTATGGAAGGTAGTCTATTATTGTGATTTTTGTTACTCCAATGGATGGTAGACTTGTCATTATGGAAGGTAGTGTGTTTTCGTGATTTTTATTACTCTAAGTGATGGTAGCCTTGTCATTATGGAAGGTAGTCTATTTTCGATATCTTTGTTACTCCAATGGATGGTAGACTTTTCATTATGAAAGGTAGTCTTCTGTCGTGATTTTTGTTACTCTAAGGGATTGTAGCCTTGTCGTTATGGAAGGTAGTCTGTTGTCGATATCTTTGTTACTCCAATGGATGGTATCCTAGTCATTATGGAAGGTAGTCTGTTGTCAAGATTTTTGTTTCTCTAAGGGATGGTAGCCTTGTGATTATGGAAGGTAGTGTGTTGTCGATATTTTTGTTATTCCAGTGGATGGTAGCCTTTTCATTATGGAAGGTAATCTGTTGTCGAGATTTTTGTTACTCCAATGGATGGTAGCCTTGTCATTATGGAAGGTAGTCTATTTTCGAGATTTTTGTTACTACAATGGATGGTAGTCTTGTCATTATGGAAGTTAGTCTATTGTCGAGATTTTTGTTACTCGAATGGATTGTAGCCTTGTCGTTATGGAAGGTAGTCTTTTATGGATATCTTTGTTACTCCAAGGGATGGTAGCCTTGTCATTATGGAATGTAGTCTGTTGTCGAGATTTTTGTTATTCCAATGGATGGTAGCCTTGTCATTATGGAAGGTAGATTGCTGTCGAGATTTTTGTTACTTCAATGGATGGTAGCCTTGTCATTATGGAAGGTAGTCTATTGTCGATATTTTTGTTACTACAATGGATGGTAGCCTTGTCATTATGGAAGGTAGTCTGTTGTCAAGATTTTTGTTACTACAATGGATTGTAGCCTTGTCGTTTTGGAGGTAGTCTATTGTCGATATCGTTGTTACTCCAGTGGATGGTAGCCTAGTCATTATGGAAGGTAGTCTGTTGTCGAGATTTTAGTTACTCCAATGGATGGTAGCCTTGTCATTATGGAAGGTAGTCTGTAGTCGAGATTTTGTATACTCCAATGGATTGTAGCCTTATAATTATGGAAGGTAGTCTCTTGTGGATATTTGGGTTACTCCAATGATGGTACCCCTGTCATTATGGAAGATAGTCTATTGTTGAGATTTTTGTTACTCGAATGGATGGTAGACTTGTCATTATGGAAGGTAGTGTGTTGTCGTGATTTTTCTTACTCTATGGGATGGTAGTCTTCTCATTATGGAAGGTAGTATGTTGTCGATATCTTTGTTATTGCAATGGATGGTATCCTTTTAATTATGGAAGGTAGTTTGTTGTCGAAATTTTTGTTACTCTAAGGGATGGTAGCCTTATCATTATGGAACATAGTCTATTGTCGAGATTTTTGTTATTCCAATGGATGGTAGCCTTGTCATTATGAAAGGTAGTCTATTGTCGATATTTTTGTTACTATAATAGATTGTAGCCTTGTCATTATGGAAGGTAGTGTGTTGTCAAGATTTTTGTTACTCCAATGGATGGTAGCCTTGTCATTATGGAAGGTAGTGTGTTGTCGATATTTTGGTTATTCCAATGGATGGTAGCCTTATCATTATTGAAGGTAGTCTATTGCTGAGATTTTTGTTACTCCAATGGATGGTAGACTTGTCATTATGGAAGGTAGTGTGTTGTCGTGATTTTTATTACTCTAATGGATGGTAGCCTTGTCATTATGGAAGGTAGTATGTTATCGATATCTTTGTTACTCCAATGGATGGTAGCCTTTTCATTATGGAAGGTAGTCTCTTTTAATGATTTTTGTTACTCTAAGGGATTGTAGCCTTGTCGTTATGGAAGGTAGTTTGTTGTCGATATCTTTGTTACTCCAATGAATGGTAGCCTTGTCATTATGGAAGGTAGTCTGTTGTCGATATTTTTGTTACTCCAATGGACGGTAGCCTTGTCATTATGGAAAGGTAGTCTATTGTCGAGATTTTTGTTACTCCAATGGATGGTAGCCTAGTCATTATGGAAGGTAGTCTGTTGTCTTGATTTTTGTTACTCTAATGGATGGTAGACTTGTCATTATGGAAGGTAGTGTGTTTTCGTGATTTTTATTACTCTAAGTGATGGTAGCCTTGTCATTATGGAAGTTAGTCTATTTTCGATATCTTTGTTACTCCAATGGATGGTAGACTTTTCATTATGAAAGGTAGTCTTTTGTCGTGATTTTTGTTACTCTAATGGATTGTAGCCTTGTCGTTATGGAAGGTAGTCTGTTGTCAATATCTTTGTTACTCCAATGGATGGTATCCTAGTCATTATGGAAGGTAGTCTATTGTCCAGATTTTTGTTTCTCTAAGGGATGGTAGCCTTGTGATTATGGAAGGTAGTGTGTTGTCGATATTTTTATTATTCCAATGGATGGTAGCCTTTTCATTATGGAAGGTAATCTGTTGTCGAGATTTTTGTTACTCCAATGGATGGTAGCCTTGTCATTATGGAAGGTAGTCTATTGTCGAGATTTTTGTCACTACAATGGATGGTAGTCTTGTCATTATGGAAGGTAGTCTATTGTCGAGATTTTTGTTACTCGAATGGATTGTAGCCTTGTCGTTATGGAAGGTAGTCTTTTGTGGATATCTTTGTTACTCCAAGGGATGGTAGCCTTGTCATTATGGAATGTAGTCTGTTGTCGAGATTTTTGTTATTCCAATGGATGGTAGCCTTGTCATTATGGAAGGTAGATTGTTGTCGAGATTTTTGTTACTTCAATGGATGGTAGCCTTGTCATTATGGAAGGTAGTCTATTGTCGATATTTTTGTTACTACAATGGATGCTAGCCTTGTCATTATGGAAGGTAGTCTGTTGTCAAGATTTTTGTTACTACAATGGATTGTAGCCTTGTCGTTATGGAGGTAGTCTATTATCGATATCTTTGTTACTCCAATGGATGGTAGCCTAGTCATTATGGAAGGTAGTCTGTTGTCGAGATTTTAGTTACTCCAATGGATGGTAGCCTTGTCATTATGGAAGGTAGTCTGTTGTCGAGATTTTGTATACTTTAATGGATTGTAGCCTTGTAATTATGGAAGGTAGTCTCTTGTGGATATTTGGGTTACTCCAATGATGGTACCCTTGTCATTATGGAAGATAGTCTATTGTTGAGATTTTTGTTACTCCAATGGATGGTAGACTTGTCATTATGGAAGGTATTGTGTTGTCGTGATTTTTCTTACTCTAAGGGATGGTAGCCTTCTCATTATGGAAGGTAGTATGTTGTCGATATCTTTGTTACTCCAATGGATGGTATCCTTTTAATTATGGAAGGTAGTTTGTTGTCGAGATTTTTGTTACTCTAAGGGATGGTAGCCTTATCATTATAGAACATAGTCTATTGTCGAGATTTTTGTTATTCCAATGGATGGTAGCCATGTCATTATGAAAGGTAGTCTATTGTCGATATTTTTGTTACTATAATAGATTGTAGCCTTGTCATTATGGAAGGTAGTGTGTTGTCGAGATTTTTGTTACTCCAATGGATGGTAGCCTTGTCATTATGGAAGTTAGTGTGTTGTCGATATTTTGGTTATTCCAATGGATGGTAGCCTAGTCATTATTGAAGGTAGTCTTTTGTCTTGATTTTTGTTACTCCAATGGATGGTAGCCTTGTCATTATGGAAGGTAGTCTATTGTTGAGATTTTTGTTACTCCAATGGATGGTAGACTTGTCATTATGGAAGGTAGTGTGTTGTTGTGATTTTTATTACTCTAAGGGATGGTAGCCTTGTCATTATGGAAGGTAGTATGTTATCGATATCTTTGTTACTCCAATGGATGGTAGCCTTTTCATTATGGAAGGTAGTCTCTTGTCATGATTTTTGTTATTCTAAGGGATTGTAGCCTTGTCGTTATGGAAGGTAGTTTGTTGTCGATATCTTTGTTACTCCAATGGATGGTAGCCTTGTCATTATGGAAGGTAGTCTGTTGTCGATATTTTTGTTACTCCAATGGATGGTAGCCTTGTCATTATGGAAAGGTAGTCCATTGTCGAGATTTTTGTTACTCCAATGGATGGTAGCCTAGTCATTATGGAAGGTAGTCTGTTGTCGTGATTTTTGTTACTCTAATGGATGATAGCCTTGTCATTTTGGAAGGTAGTCTATTATTGTGATTTTTGTTACTCCAATGGATGGTAGACTTGTCATTATGGAAGGTAGTGTATTTTCGTGATTTTTATTACTCTAATTGATGGTAGCCTTGTCATTATGGAAGGTAGTCTATTTTCGATATCTTTGTTACTCCAATGGATGGTAGACTTTTCATTATGAAAGGTAGTCTTTTGTCGTGATTTTTGTTACTCTAAGGGATTGTAGCCTTGTCGTTATGGAAGGTAGTCTATTGTCGATATCTTTGTTACTCTAATGGATGGTATCCTAGTCATTATGGAAGGTAGTCTGTTGTCAAGATTTTTGTTTCTCTAAGGGATGGTAGCCTTGTGATTATGGAAGGTAGTGTGTTGTCGATATTTTTGTTACTACAATGGATGCTAGCCTTGTCATTATGGAAGGTAGTCTGTTGTCAAGATTTTTGTTACTACAATGGATTGTAGCCTTGTCGTTATGGAGGTAGTCTATTATCGATATCTTGGTTACTCCAATGGATGGTAGCCTAGTCATTATGGAAGGTAGTCTGTTGTCGAGATTTTAGTTACTCCAATGGATGGTAGCCTTGTCATTATGGAAGGTAGTCTGTTGTCGAGATTTTGTATACTTTAATGGATTGTAGCCTTGTAATTATGGAAGGTAGTCTCTTGTGGATATTTGGGTTACTCCAATGATGGTACCCTTGTCATTATGGAAGATAGTCTATTGTTGAGATTTTTGTTACTCCAATGGATGGTAGACTTGTCATTATGGAAGGTAGTGTGTTGTCGTGATTTTTCTTACTATAAGGGATGGTAGCCTTCTCATTATGGAAGGTAGTATGTTGTCGATATCTTTGTTACTCCAATGGATGGTATCGTTTTAATTATGGAAGGTAGTTTGTTGTCGAGATTTTTGTTACTCTAAGGGATGGTAGCCTTATCATTATGGAACATAGTCTATTGTCGAGATTTTTGTTATTCCAATGGATGGTAGCCATGTCATTATGAAAGGTAGTCTATTGTCGATATTTTTGTTACTATAATAGATTGTAGCCTTGTCATTATGGAAGGTAGTGTGTTGTCGAGATTTTTGTTACTCCAATGGATGGTAGCCTTATCATTATGGAAGTTAGTGTGTTGTCGATATTTTGGTTATTCCAATGGATGGTAGCCTAGTCATTATTGAAGGTAGTCTTTTGTCTTGATTTTTGTTACTCCAATGGATGGTAGCCTTGTCATTAGGGAAGGTAGTCTATTGTTGAGATTTTTGTTACTCCAATGGATGGTAGACTTGTCATTATGGAAGGTAGTGTGTTGTCGTGATTTTTATTACTCTAAGGGATGGTAGCCTTGTCATTATGGAAGGTAGTATGTTATCGATATCTTTGTTACTCCAATGGATGGTAGCCTTTTCATTATGGAAGGTAGTCTCTTGTCATGATTTTTGTTACTCTAAGGGATTGTAGCCTTGTCGTTATGGAAGGTAGTTTGTTGTCGATATCTTTGTTACTCCAATGGATGGTAGCCTTGTCATTATGGAAGGTAGTCTGTTGTCGATATTTTTGTTACTCCAATGGATGGTAGCCTTGTCATTATGGAAAGGTAGTCTATTGTCGAGATTTTTGTTACTCCAATGGATGGTAGCCTAGTCATTATGGAAGGTAGTTTGTTGTCGTGATTTTTGTTACTCTAATGGATGATAGCCTTGTCATTTTGGAAGGTAGTCTATTATTGTGATTTTTGTTACTCCAATGGATGGTAGACTTGTCATTATGGAAGGTAGTGTATTTTCGTGATTTTTATTACTCTAATTGATGGTAGCCTTGTCATTATGGAAGGTAGTCTATTTTCGATATCTTTGTTACTCCAATGGATGGTAGACTTTTCATTATGAAAGGTAGTCTTTTGTCGTGATTTTTGTTACTCTAAGGGATTGTAGCCTTGTCGTTATGGAAGGTAGTCTATTGTCGATATCTTTGTTACTCTAATGGATGGTATCCTAGTCATTATGGAAGGTAGTCTGTTGTCAAGATTTTTGTTTCTCTAAGGGATGGTAGCCTTGTGATTATGGAAGGTAGTGTGTTGTCGATATTTTTGTTACTACAATGGATGCTAGCCTTGTCATTATGGAAGGTAGTCTGTTGTCAAGATTTTTGTTACTACAATGGATTGTAGCCTTGTCGTTATGGAGGTAGTCTATTATCGATATCTTTGTTACTCCAATGGATGGTAGCCTAGTCATTATGGAAGGTAGTCTGTTGTCGAGATTTTAGTTACTCCAATGGATGGTAGCCTTGTCATTATGGAAGGTAGTCTGTTGTCGAGATTTTGTATACTTTAATGGATTGTAGCCTTGTAATTATGGAAGGTAGTCTCTTGTGGATATTTGGGTTACTCCAATGATGGTACCCTTGTCATTATGGAAGATAGTCTATTGTTGAGATTTTTGTTACTCCAATGGATGGTAGACTTGTCATTATGGAAGGTAGTGTGTTGTCGTGATTTTTCTTACTCTAAGGGATGGTAGCCTTCTCATTATGGAAGGTAGTATGTTGTCGATATCTTTGTTACTCCAATGGATGGTATCGTTTTAATTATGGAAGGTAGTTTGTTGTCGAGATTTTTGTTACTCTAAGGGATGGTAGCCTTATCATTATGGAACATAGTCTATTGTCGAGATTTTTGTTATTCCAATGGATGGTAGCCATGTCATTATGAAAGGTAGTCTATTGTCGATATTTTTGTTACTATAATAGATTGTAGCCTTGTCATTATGGAAGGTAGTGTGTTGTCGAGATTTTTGTTACTCCAATGGATGGTAGCCTTATCATTATGGAAGTTAGTGTGTTGTCGATATTTTGGTTATTCCAATGGATGGTAGCCTAGTCATTATTGAAGGTAGTCTTTTGTCTTGATTTTTGTTACTCCAATGGATGGTAGCCTTGTCATTATGGAAGGTAGTCTATTGTTGAGATTTTTGTTACTCCAATGGATGGTAGACTTGTCATTATGGAAGGTAGTGTGTTGTCGTGATTTTTATTACTCTAAGGGATGGTAGCCTTGTCATTATGGAAGGTAGTATGTTATCGATATCTTTGTTACTCCAATGGATGGTAGCCTTTTCATTATGGAAGGTAGTCTCTTGTCATGATTTTTGTTACTCTAAGGGATTGTAGCCTTGTCGTTATGGAAGGTAGTTTGTTGTCGATATCTTTGTTACTCCAATGGATGGTAGCCTTGTCATTATGGAAGGTAGTCTGTTGTCGATATTTTTGTTACTCCAATGGATGGTAGCCTTGTCATTATGGAAAGGTAGTCTATTGTCGAGATTTTTGTTACTCCAATGGATGGTAGCCTAGTCATTATGGAAGGTAGTTTGTTGTCGTGATTTTTGTTACTCTAATGGATGATAGCCTTGTCATTTTGGAAGGTAGTCTATTATTGTGATTTTTGTTACTCCAATGGATGGTAGACTTGTCATTATGGAAGGTAGTGTATTTTCGTGATTTTGATTACTCTAATTGATGGTAGCCTTGTCATTATGGAAGGTAGTCTATTTTCGATATCTTTGTTACTCCAATGGATGGTAGACTTTTCATTATGAAAGGTAGTATTTTGTCGTGATTTTTGTTACTCTAAGGGATTGTAGCCTTGTCGTTATGGAAGGTAGTCTATTGTCGATATCTTTGTTACTCCAATGGATGGTATCCTAGTAATTATGGAAGGTAGTCTGTTGTCAAGATTTTTGTTTCTCTAAGGGATGGTAGCCTTGTGATTATGGAAGGTAGTGTGTTGTCGATATTTTTGTTACTACAATGGATGCTAGCCTTGTCATTATGGAAGGTAGTCTGTTGTCAAGATTTTTGTTACTACAATGGATTGTAGCCTTGTCGTTATGGAGGTAGTCTATTATCGATATCTTTGTTACTCCAATGGATGGTAGCCTAGTCATTATGGAAGGTAGTCTGTTGTCGAGATTTTAGTTACTCCAATGGATGGTAGCCTTGTCATTATGGAAGGTAGTCTGTTGTCGAGATTTTGTATACTTTAATGGATTGTAGCCTTGTAATTATGGAAGGTAGTCTCTTGTGGATATTTGGGTTACTCCAATGATGGTACCCTTGTCATTATGGAAGATAGTCTATTGTTGAGATTTTTGTTACTCCAATGGATGGTAGACTTGTCATTATGGAAGGTAGTGTGTTGTCGTGATTTTTCTTACTCTAAGGGATGGTAGCCTTCTCATTATGGAAGGTAGTATGTTGTCGATATCTTTGTTACTCCAATGGATGGTATCCTTTTAATTATGGAAGGTAGTTTGTTGTCCAGATTTTTGTTACTCTAAGGGATGGTAGCCTTATCATTATGGAACATAGTCTATTGTCGAGATTTTTGTTATTCCAATGGATGGTAGCCATGTCATTATGAAAGGTAGTCTATTGTCGATATTTTTGTTACTATAATAGATTGTAGCCTTGTCATTATGGAAGGTAGTGTGTTGTCGAGATTTTTGTTACTCCAATGGATGGTAGCCTTGTCATTATGGAAGTTAGTGTGTTGTCGATATTTTGGTTATTCCAATGGATGGTAGCCTAGTCGTTATTGAAGGTAGTCTTTTGTCTTGATTTTTGTTACTCCAATGGATGGTAGCCTTGTCATTATGGAAGGTAGTCTATTGTTGAGATTTTTGTTACTCCAATGGATGGTAGACTTGTCATTATGGAAGGTAGTGTGTTGTCGTGATTTTTATTACTCTAAGGGATGGTAGCCTTGTCATTATGGAAGGTAGTATGTTATCGATATCTTTGTTACTCCAATGGATGGTAGCCTTTTCATTACGGAAGGTAGTCTCTTGTCATGATTTTTGTTACTCTAAGGGATTGTAGCCTTGTCGTTATGGAAGGTAGTTTGTTGTCGATATCTTTGTTACTCCAATGGATGGTAGCCTTGTCATTATGGAAGGTAG
The DNA here is from genome assembly GCA_948472305.1 of Vicia faba. Classification (NCBI taxonomy): domain Eukaryota; kingdom Viridiplantae; phylum Streptophyta; class Magnoliopsida; order Fabales; family Fabaceae; genus Vicia; species Vicia faba. Next base: position 459,767,030 of record OX451741.1, read on the forward strand.
TCTGTTGTCGATATTTTTGTTACTCCAATGGATGGTAGCCTTGTCATTATGGAAAGGTAGTCTATTGTCGAGATTTTTGTTACTCCAATGGATGGTAGCCTAGTCATTATGGAAGGTAGTTTGTTGTCGTGATTTTTGTTACTCTAATGGATGATAGCCTTGTCATTTTGGAAGGTAGTCTATTATTGTGATTTTTGTTACTCCAATGGATGGTAGACTTGTCATTATGGAAGGTAGTGTATTTTCGTGATTTTTATTACTCTAATTGATGGTAGCCTTGTCATTATGGAAGGTAGTCTATTTTCGATATCTTTGTTACTCCAATGGATGGTAGACTTTTCATTATGAAAGGTAGTCTTTTGTCGTGATTTTTGTTACTCTAAGGGATTGTAGCCTTGTCGTTATGGAAGGTAGTCTATTGTCGATATCTTTGTTACTCCAATGGATGGTATCCTAGTCATTATGGAAGGTAGTCTGTTGTCATGATTTTTGTTACTCTAAGGGATTGTCGCCTTGTCGTTATGGAAGGTAGTTTGTTGTCGATATCTTTGTTACTCCAATGGATGGTAGCCTTGTCATTATGGAAGGTAGTCTGTTGTCGATATTTTTGTTACTCCAATGGATGGTAGCCTTGTCATTATGGAAAGGTAGTCTATTGTCGAGATTTTTGTTACTCCAATGGATGGTAGCCTAGTCATTATTGAAGGTAGTCTGTTGTCGTGATTTTTATTACTCTAATGGATGATAGCCTTGTCATTTTGGAAGGTAGTCTATTATTGTGATTTTTGTTACTCCAATGGATGGTAGACTTGTCATTATGGAAGGTAGTGTATTTTCGTGATTTTTATTACTCTAATTGATGGTAGCCTTGTCATTATGGAAGGTAGTCTATTTTCGATATCTTTGTTACTCCAATGGATGGTAGACTTTTCATTATGAAAGGTAGTCTTTTGTCGTGATTTTTGTTACTCTAAGGGATTGTAGCCTTGTCTTTATGGAAGGTAGTCTATTGTGGATATCTTTGTTACTCCAATGGATGGTATCCTAGTCATTATGGAAGGTAGTCTGTTGTCAAGATTTTTGTTTCTCTAAGGGATGGTAGCCTTGTGATTATGGAAGGTAGTGTGTTGTTGATATTTTTGTTATTCCAATGGATGGTAGCCTTTTCATCATGGAAGGTAATCTGTTGTCGAGATTTTTGTTACTCCAATGGATGGTAGCCTTGTCATTATGGAAGGTAGTCTATTGTCGAGATTTTTGTTACTACAATGGATGGTAGTCTTGTCATTATGGAAGGTAGTCTATTGTCGAGATTTTTGTTACTCGAATGGATTGTAGCCTTGTCGTTATGGAAGGTAGTCTTTTGTGGATATCTTTGTTACTCCAAGGGATGATAGCCTTGTCATTATGGAATGTAGTCTGTTGTCGAGATTTTTGTTATTCCAATGGATGGTAGCCTTGTCATTATGGAAGGTAGATTGTTGTCGAGATTTTTGTTACTTCAATGGATGGTAGCCTTGTCATTATGGAAGGTAGTCTATTGTCGATATTTTTGTTACTACAATGGATGGTAGCCTTGTCAATATGGAAGATAGTCTGTTGTCAAGATTTTTGTTACTATAATGGATTGTAGCCTTGTCGTTATGGAGGTAGTCTATTGTCGATATATTTGTTACTCCAATGGATGGTAGCCTAGTCATTATGGAAGGTAGTTTGTTTTCGAGATTTTAGTTACTCCAATGGATGGTAGCCTTGTCATTATGGAAGGTAGTCTGTTGTCGAGATTTTGTATACTCCAATGGATTGTAGCCTTGTAATTATGGAAGGTAGTCTATTGTTGAGATTTTTGTTACTCCAATGGATGGTAGACTTGTCATTATGGAAGGTAGTGTGTTGTCGTGATTTTTCTTACTCTAAGGGATGGTAGCCTTCTCATTATGGAAGGTAGTATGTTGTCGATATCTTTGTTACTCCAATGGATGGTATCCTTTTAATTATGGAAGGTAGTTTGTTGTCGATATTTTTGTTACTCTAAGGGATGGTAGCCTTATCATTATGGAACATATTCTATTGTCGAGATTTTTGTTATTCCAATGGATGGTAGCCATGTCATTATGAAAGGTAGTCTATTGTCGATATTTTTGTTACTATAATAGATTGTAGCCTTGTCATTATGGAAGGTAGTGTGTTGTCGATATTTTTCTTACTCCAATGGATGGTAGCCTTGTCATTATGGAAGGTAGTGTGTTGTCGATATTTTGGTTATTCCAATGGATGGTAGCCTAGTCATTATCGAAGGTAGTCTTTTGTCTTGATTTTTGTTACTCCAATGGATGGTAGCCTTGTCATTATGGAAGGTAGTCTATTGTTGAGATTTTTGTTACTCCAATGGATGGTAGACTTGTCATTATGGAAGGTAGTGTGTTGTCGTGATTTTTATTACTCTAAGAGATGGTAGCCTTGTCATTATGGAAGGTAGTATGTTATCAATATCTTTGTTACTCCAATGGATGGTAGCCTTTTCATTATGGAAGGTAGTCTCTTGTCATGATTTTTGTTACTCTAAGGGATTGTAGCCTTGTCATTATGGAAGGTAGTTTGTTGTCGATATCTTTGTTACTCCAATGGATGGTAGCCTTGCCATTATGGAAGGTAGTTTGTTGTCGATATTTTTGTTACTCCAATGGATGGTAGCCGTGTCATTATGGAAAGGTAGTCTATTGTCGAGATTTTTGTTACTACAATGGATGGTAGTCTTGTCATTATGGAAGATAGTCTGTTGTCAAGATTTTTGTTACTATAATGGATTGTAGCCTCGTCGTTATGTAAGGTAGTCTATTGGCGATATCTTTGTTACTCTAATGGATGGTAGCCTAGTCATTATGGAACGTAGTCTGTTGTCTAGATTTTAGTTACTCCAATGGATGGTAGCCTTGTCATTATGGAAGGTTGTCTATTGTCGAGATTTTTGTTATTCCAATGGATGGTAGCCTTGTCATTATGAAAGGTAGTCTATTGTCGATATTTTTTTTACTATAATAGATTGTAGCCTTGTCATTATGGAAGGTAGTGTGTTGTCGAGATTTTTGTTACTCCAATGGATGGTAGCCTAGTCTTTATGGAAGGTAGTCTGTTGTCGTGATTTTTGTTACTCCAATGGATGGTAGCCTTGTCATTATGGAAGGTAGTGTGTTGTCGTGATTTTTATTACTCTAAGGGATGGAAGCCTTGTCATTATGGAAGGTAGTCTGTTTTCGATATCTTTGTTACTCCAATGGATTGTAGACTTTTCATTATGGAAGGTAGTCTTTTGTCGTGATTTTTGTTACTCTAAGGGATTGTAGCCTTGTCGTTATGGAAGGAAGTCTGTTGTCGATATCTTTGTTACTCCAATGGATGGTATCCTCGTCATTATGGAAGGTAGTCTATTGTCAAGATTTTTGTTTCTCTAAGGGATGGTAGCCTTGTGATTATGGAAGGTAGTGTGTTGTCGATATTTTTGTTATTCCAATGGATGGTAGCCTTGTCATTATGGAAGGTAATCTGTTGTCGAGATTTTTGTTACTCCAATGGATGGTAGCCTTGTCATTATGGAAGGTAGTCTATTGTCGAGATTTTTGTTACTACAATGGATGGTAGTCTTGTCATTATGGAAGGTAGTCTATTGTCGAGATTTTTGTTACTCGAATGGATTGTAGCCTTGTCGTTATGGAAGGTAGTCTGTTGTGGATATCTTTGTTACTCCGAGGGATGGTAGCCTTGTCATTATGGAATGTAGTCTTTTGTCGAGATTTTTGTTATTCCAATGGATGGTAGCCTTGTCATTATGGAAGGTAGATTGTTGTCGAGATTTTTGTTATTCAATGGATGGTAGCCTTGTCATTATGGAAGGTAGTCTATTATCGATATCTTTGTTAGTCCAATGGATGGTAGCCTAGTCATTATGGAAGGTAGTCTGTTGTCGAGATTTTAGTTACTCCAATGGATGGTAGCCTTGTCATTATGGAAGGTAGTCTATTGTCGAGATTTTGTATACTCCAATAGATTGTAGCCATGTAATTATGGAAGGTAGTCTCTTGTGGATATTTGGGTTACTCCAATAATGGTACCCTTGTCATTATGGAAGATAGTCTATTGTTGAGATTTTTGTTACTCCAATGGATGGTAGACTTGTCATTATGGAAGGTAGTGTGTTGTCGTGATTTTTCTTACTCTAAGGGATGGTAGCCTTCTCATTATGGAAGGTAGTATGTTGTCGATATCTTTGTTACTCCAATGGATGGTATCCTTTTAATTATGGAAGGTAGTTTGTTGTCGATATTTTTGTTACTCTAAGGGATGGTAGCCTTATCATTATGGAACATATTCTATTGTCGAGATTTTTGTTATTCCAATGGATGGTAGCCATGTCATTATGAAAGGTAGTCTATTGTCGATATTTTTGTTACTATAATAGATTGTAGCCTTGTCATTATGGAAGGTAGTGTGTTGTCGATATTTTTCTTACTCCAATGGATGGTAGCCTTGTCATTATGGAAGGTAGTGTGTTGTCGATATTTTGGTTATTCCAATGGATGGTAGCCTAGTCATTATCGAAGGTAGTCTTTTGTCTTGATTTTTGTTACTCCAATGGATGGTAGCCTTGTCATTATGGAAGGTAGTCTATTGTTGAGATTTTTGTTACTCCAATGGATGGTAGACTTGTCATTATGGAAGGTAGTGTGTTGTCGTGATTTTTATTACTCTAAGAGATGGTAGCCTTGTCATTATGGAAGGTAGTATGTTATCAATATCTTTGTTACTCCAATGGATGGTAGCCTTTTCATTATGGAAGGTAGTCTCTTGTCATGATTTTTGTTACTCTAAGGGATTGTAGCCTTGTCGTTATGGAAGGTAGTTTGTTGTCGATATCTTTGTTACTCCAATGGATGGTAGCCTTGCCATTATGGAAGGTAGTTTGTTGTCGATATTTTTGTTACTCCAATGGATGGTAGCCTTGTCATTATGGAAAGGTAGTCTATTGTCGAGATTTTTGTTACTACAATGGATGGTAGTCTTGTCATTATGGAAGATAGTCTATTGTCGAGATTTTTGTTACTATAATGGATTGTAGCCTCGTCGTTATGTAAGGTAGTCTATTGGCGATATCTTTGTTACTCTAATGGATGGTAGCCTAGTCATTATGGAACGTAGTCTGTTGTCTAGATTTTAGTTACTCCAATGGATGGTAGCCTTGTCATTATGGAAGGTTGTCTATTGTCGAGATTTTTGTTATTCCAATGGATGGTAGCCTTGTCATTATGAAAGGTAGTCTATTGTCGATATTTTTTTTACTATAATAGATTGTAGCCTTGTCATTATGGAAGGTAGTGTGTTGTCGAGATTTTTGTTACTCCAATGGATGGTAGCCTAGTCTTTATGGAAGGTAGTCTGTTGTCGTGATTTTTGTTACTCCAATGGATGGTAGCCTTGTCATTATGGAAGGTAGTGTGTTGTCGTGATTTTTATTACTCTAAGGGATGGAAGCCTTGTCATTATGGAAGGTAGTCTGTTTTCGATATCTTTGTTACTCCAATGGATTGTAGACTTTTCATTATGGAAGGTAGTCTTTTGTCGTGATTTTTGTTACTCTAAGGGATTGTAGCCTTGTCGTTATGGAAGGAAGTCTGTTGTCGATATCTTTGTTACTCCAATGGATGGTATCCTCGTCATTACGGAAGGTAGTCTATTGTCAAGATTTTTGTTTCTCTAAGGGATGGTAGCCTTGTGATTATGGAAGGTAGTGTGTTGTCGATATTTTTGTTATTCCAATGGATGGTAGCCTTGTCATTATGGAAGGTAATCTGTTGTCGAGATTTTTGTTACTCCAATGGATGGTAGCCTTGTCATTATGGAAGGTAGTATATTGTCGAGATTTTTGTTACTACAATGGATGGTAGTCTTGTCATTATGGAAGGTAGTCTATTGTCGAGATTTTTGTTACTCGAATGGATTGTAGCCTTGTCGTTATGGAAGGTAGTCTGTTGTGGATATCTTTGTTACTCCGAGGGATGGTAGCCTTGTCATTATGGAATGTAGTCTGTTGTCGAGATTTTTGTTATTCCAATGGATGGTAGCCTTGTCATTATGGAAGGTAGATTGTTGTCGAGATTTTTGTTATTCAATGGATGGTAGCCTTGTCATTATGGAAGGTAGTCTATTGTCGATATCTTTGTTACTCCAATGGATGGTAGCCTAGTCATTATGGAAGGTAATCTGTTGTCGAGATTTTAGTTACTCCAATGGATGGTAGCCTTGTCATTATGGAAGGTAGTCTATTGTCGAGATTTTGTATACTCCAATAGATTGTAGCCATGTAATTATGGAAGGTAGTCTCTTGTGGATATTTGGGTTACTCCAATAATGGTACCCTTGTCATTATGGAAGATAGTCTATTGTTGAGATTTTTGTTACTCCAATCGATGGTAGACTTGTCATTATGGAAGGTAGTGTGTTGTCGTGATTTTTCTTACTCTAAGGGATGGTAGCCTTCTCATTATGGAAGGTAGTATGTTGTCGATATCTTTGTTACTCCAATGGATGGTATCCTTTTAATTATGGAAGGTAGTTTGTTGTCGAGATTTTTGTTACTCTAAGGGATGGTAGCCTTATCATTATGGAACATATTCTATTGTCGAGATTTTTGTTATTCCAATGGATGGTAGCCATGTCATTATGAAAGGTAGTCTATTGTCGATATTTTTGTTACTATAATAGATTGTAGCCTTGTCATTATGGAAGGTAGTGTGTTGTCGATATTTTTCTTACTCCAATGGATGGTAGCCTTGTCATTATGGAAGGTAGTGTGTTGTCGATATTTTGGTTATTCCAATGGATGGTAGCCTAGTCATTATCGAAGGTAGTCTTTTGTCTTGATTTTTGTTACTCCAATGGATGGTAGCCTTGTCATTATGGAAGGTAGTCTATTGTTGAGATTTTTGTTACTCCAATAGATGGTAGACTTGTCATTATGGAAGGTAGTGTGTTGTCGTGATTTTTATTACTCTAAGAGATGGTAGCCTTGTCATTATGGAAGGTAGTATGTTATCAATATCTTTGTTACTCCAATGGATGGTAGCCTTTTCATTATGGAAGGTAGTCTCTTGTCATGATTTTTGTTACTCTAAGGGATTGTAGCCTTGTCGTTATGGAAGGTAGTTTGTTGTCGATATCTTTGTTACTCCAATGGATGGTAGCCTTGTCATTATGGAAGGTAGTCTGTTGTCGATATTTTTGTTACTCCAATGGATGGTAGCCTTGTCATTATGGAAAGGTAGTCTATTGTCGAGATTTTTGTTACTACAATGGATGGTAGTCTTGTCATTATGGAAGGTAGTCTGTTGTCGAGATTTTTGTTACTATAATGGATTGTAGCCTCGTCGTTATGTAAGGTAGTCTATTGGCGATATCTTTGTTACTCTAATGGATGGTAGCCTAGTCATTATGGAACGTAGTCTGTTGTCTAGATTTTAGTTACTCCAATGGATGGTAGCCTTGTCATTATGGAAGGTTGTCTATTGTCGAGATTTTTGTTATTCCAATGGATGGTAGCCTTGTCATTATGAAAGGTAGTCTATTGTCGATATTTTTTTTACTATAATAGATTGTAGCCTTGTCATTATGGAAGGTAGTGTGTTGTCGAGATTTTTGTTACTCCAATGGATGGTAGCCTAGTTATTATGGAAGGTAGTCTGTTGTTGTGATTTTTGTTACTCCAATGGATGGTAGCCTTGTCATTATGGAAGGTAGTGTGTTGTCCTGATTTTTATTACTCTAAGGGATGGTAGCCTTGTCATTATGGAAGGTAGTATGTTTTCGATATCTTTGTTACTCCAATGGATTGTAGACTTTTCATTATGGAAGGTAGTCTTTTGTCATGATTTTTGTTACTCTAAGGGATTGTAGCCTTGTCGTTTTGGAAGGCAGTCTGTTGTCGATATCTTTGTTACTCCAATGGATGGTATCCTCGTCATTATAGAAGGTAGTCTATTGTCAAGATTTTTGTTTCTCTAAGGGATGGTAGCCTTGTGATTATGGAAGGTAGTGTGTTGTCGATATTTTTGTTATTCCAATGGATGGTAGCCTTGTCATTATGGAAGGTAATCTGTTGTCGAGATTTTTGTTACTCCAATGGATGGTAGCCTTGTGATTATGGAAGGTAGTCTATTGTCGAGATTTTTGTTACTACAATGGATGGTAGTCTTGTCATTATAGAAGGTAGTCTATTGTCGAGATTTTTGTTACTCGAATGGATTGTAGCCTTGTCGTTATGGAAGGTAGTCTGTTGTGGATATCTTTGTTACTCTGAGGGATGGTAGCCTTGTCATTATGGAATGTAGTATGTTGTCGAGATTTTTGTTATTCCAATGGGTGGTAGCCTTGTCATTATGGAAGGTAGATTGTTGTCGAGATTTTTGTTATTCAATGGATGGTAGCCTTGTCATTATGGAAGGTAGTCTATTGTCGATATCTTTGTTACTCCAATGGATGGTAGCCTAGTCATTATGGAAGGTAGTCTGTTGTCGAGATTTTAGTTACTCCAATGGATGGTAGCCTTGTCATTATGGAAGGTAGTCTATTGTCGAGATTTTGTATACTCCAATAGATTGTAGCCTTGTAATTATGGAAGGTAGTCTCTTGTGGATATTTGGGTTACTCCAATAATGGTACCCTTGTCATTATGGAAGATAGTCTATTGTTGAGATTTTTGTTACTCCAATGGATGGTAGACTTGTCATTATGGAAGGTAGTGTGTTGTCGTGATTTTTCTTACTCTAAGGGATGGTAGCCTTGTCATTATGGAAGGTAGTATGTTGTCGATATCTTTGTTACTCCAATGGATGGTATCCTTTTAATTATGGAAGGTAGTTTGTTATCGAGATTTTTGTTACTCTAAGGGATGGTAGCCTTGTCGTTATGGAAGGTAGTTTGTTGTCGATATCTTTGTTACTCCAATGGATGGTAGCCTTGTCATTATGGAAGGTAGTCTGTTGTCGATATTTTTGTTACTCCAATGGATGGTAGCCTTGTCATTATGGAAAGTAGTGTGTTATCGATATTTTTTTTATTCCAATGGATGGTAGCCTAGTCATTATCGAACGTAGTCTTTTGTCTTGATTTTTGTTACTCCAATGGATGGTAGCCTTGTTATTATGGAAGGTAGTTTATTGTTGAGATTTTTGTTACTCCAATGGATGGGAGACATGTCATTATGGAAGGTAGTTTGTTGTTGTGATTTTTATTACTCTAAGGGATGGTAGCCTTGCCATTATGGAAGGTAGTATGTTGTCGATATCTTTGTTACTCCAATGGATGGTAGCCTTTTCATTACGGAAGGTAGTCTTTTGTCATGATTTTTGTTACTCTAAGGGATGGTAGCCTTATCATTATGGAAGGTAGTGTGTTGTCGATATTTTTGTTACTATAATAGATTGTAGCCTTGTCATTATGGAAGGTAGTATGTTGTCGATATTTTTGTTACTCCAATGGATGGTATCCTAGTCATTACGGAAGGTAGTCTGTTGACGTGATTTTTGTTACTCCATTGGATGGTAGCCTTGTCATTATGGAAGGGAGTGTGTTGTCGATATTATTGTTGTTCCCTTGGATGATAGCCTAGTCATTATGGAAGGTAGTCTATTGTCAAGATTTTTGCTATTCCAATGGATGGTAGCCTTGTCATTATGGAAGGTAGTGTGTTGTCGTGATTTTTGTTACTCTAATGGATGGTAGCCTTGTCCTTATGGAAGGTAGTCTATTGTTGAGATTTTTGTTACTCCAATGGATGGTAGACTTGTCATTATGGAAGGTAGTGTGTTGTCGTGATTTTTGTTACTCTAATGGATGGTAGCCTTGTCCTTATGGAAGGTAGTCTATTGTTGAGATTTTTGTTACTCCAATGGATGGTAGACTTGTCATTATGGAAGGTAGTGTGTTGTCGTGATTTTTATTACTCTAAGGGATGGTAGCCTTGTCATTATGGAAGGTAGTCTGTTTTCGATATCTTTGTTACTCCAATGGATGGTAGACTTTTCATTATGGAAGGTAGTCTGTTGTCAAGATTTTTGTTTCTGTAAGGGATGGTAGCCTTGTGATTATGGAAGGTAGTGTGTTGTAGATTTTTTTGTTATTCCAATGGATGGTAGCCTTGTCATTATGGAAGATAATCTGTTGTCGAGATTTTTGTTACTCCAATGGATGGTAGCCTTGTCATTATGGAAGGTAGTCTATTGTAGATATCTTTGTTATACCAATGGATGGTAGCCTAGTCATTATGGAAGGTAGTCTGTTGTCGTGATTTTTGTTACTCCAATGGATGGTAGACGTGTAGTTATGGAGGGGTAATCTATTGTCGATATCTTCGTTACTCCAATGGATAGTGGCCTAGTCATTATGGAAGGTAGTCAGTTGTCGAGATTTTAGTTACTCCAATGGATGGTAGCCTTGTCATTATGGAAGGTAGTTTGTTGTTGAGATTTTGTATACTCCAATAGATTGTAGCCTTGTAATTATGGAAGGTAGTCTCTTGTGGATATTCGGGTTACTCCAATAATGGTACCCTTGTCATTATGGAAGATAGTCTATTGTTGAGACTTTTGTTACTCCAATGGATGGTAGACTTGTCATTATGGAAGGTAGTGTGTTGTCGTGATTTTTCTTACTCTAAGGGATGGTAGCCTTGTCATTATGGAAGGTAGTATGTTGTCGATATCTTTGTTACTCCAATGGATGGTATCCTTTTAATTATGGAAGGTAGTTTGTTATCGAGATTTGTTACTCTAAGGGATGGTAGCCTTGTCATTATGGAACATAGTCAGTTGTCGAGATTTTTGTTATTCCAATGGATGGTAGCCTTGTCAATATGAAAGGTAGTCTATTGTCGATATTTTTGTTACTATAATAGATTGTAGCCTTGTCATTATTGAAGGTAGTGTGTTGTCGAGATTTTTGTTACTCCAATGGATGGTAACCTTGTTATTATGGAAGGTAGTGTGTTGTCGATATTTTTTTTATTCCAATGGATGGTAGCCTAGTAATTATCGAAGGTAGTCTTTTGTCATGATTTTTGTTACTCCAATGGATGGTAGCCTTGTAATTATGGAAGGTAGTTTATTGTTGAGATTTTTGTTACTCCAATGGACGGGAGACATGTCATTATGGAAGGTAGTGTGTTGTTGTGATTTTTATTACTCTAAGGGATGGTAGCCTTGTCATTATGGAAGGTAGTATGTTGACGATATCTTTGTTACTCCAATGGATTGTAGCCTTTTCATTATGGAAGGTAGTCTTTTGTCATGATTTTTCTTACTCTATGGGATTGTAGCCTTGTCGTTATGGAAGGTAGTTTGTTGTCGATATCTTTGTTACTCCATTAGATGGTAGCCTTGTCATTATGGAAGGTAGTCTGTTGTCGAGATTTTTGTTTCTCTAAGGGATGGTAGCCTTATCATTATGGAAGGTAGTGTGTTGTCGATATTTTTGTTACTATAATAGATTGTAGCCTTGTCATTATGGAAGGTAGTATGTTGTCGATATTTTTGTTACTCCAATGGATGGTATCCTAGTCATTACGGAAGGTAGTCTGTTGACATGATTTTTGTTACTCCATTGGATGGTAGCCTTGTCATTATGGAAGGGAGTGTGTTGTCGATATTTTTGTTGTTCCAATGGATGATAGCCTAGTCATTATGGAAGGTAGTCTATTGTCAAGATTTTTTCTATTCCAATGGTTGGTAGCCTTGTCATTATGAAAGGTAGTCTATTGTCGATATTTTTGTTACTATAATAGATTGTAGCCTTGTCATTATGGAAGGTAGTGTGTTGTCGTGATTTTTGTTACTCTAATGGATGGTAGCCTTGTCCTTATGGAAGGTAGTCTATTGTTGAGATTTTTGTTACTCCAATTGATGGTAGACTTGTCATTATGGAAGGTAGTGTGTTGTCGTGATTTTTGTTACTCTAATGGATGGTAGCCTTGTCCTTATGGAAGGTAGTCTATTGTTGAGATTTTTGTTACTCCAATGGATGGTAGACTTGTCATTATGGAAGGTAGTGTGTTGTCGTGATTTTTATTACTCTAAGGGATGGTAGCCTTGTCATTATGGAAGGTAGTCTGTGTTCGATATCTTTGTTACTCCAATGGATGGTAGACTTTTCATTATGAAAGGTAGTCTGTTGTCAAGATTTTTGGTTCTGTAAGGGATGGTAGCCTTGTGATTATGGAAGGTAGTGTGTTGTAGATTTTTTTGTTATTCCAATGGATGGTAGCCTTGTCATTATGGAAGGTAATCTGTTGTCGAGATTTTTGTTACTCCAATGGATGGTAGCCTTGTCATTATGGAAGGTAGTCTATTGTAGATATCTTTGTTATACCAATGGATGGTAGCCTAGTCATTATGGAAGGTAGTCTGTTGTCGTGATTTTTGTTACTCCAATGGATGGTAGACGTGTAGTTATGGAAGGTAATCTATTATCGATATCTTCGTTACTCCAATGGATAGTGGCCTAGTCATTATGGAAGGTAGTCAGTTGTCGAGATTTTAGTTACTCCAATGGATGGTAGCCTTGTCATTATGGAAGGTAGTTTGTTGTCGAGATTTTGTATACTCCAATAGATTGTAGCCTTGTAATTATGGAAGGTAGTCTCTTGTGGATATTTGGGTTACTCCAATAATGGTACCCTTGTCATTATGGAAGATAGTCTATTGTTGAGATTTTTGTTACTCCAATGGATGGTAGACTTGTCATTATGGAAGGTAGTGTGTTGTCGTGATTTTTCTTACTCTAAGGGATGGTAGCCTTGTCATTATGGTAGGTAGTATGTTGTCGATATCTTTGTTACTCCAATGGATGGTATCCTTTTAATTATGGAAGGTAGTTTGTTATCGAGATTTGTTACTCTAAGGGATGGTAGCCTTGTCATTATGGAACATAGTCAGTTGTCGAGATTTTTGTTATTCCAATGGATGGTAGCCTTGTCATTATGAAAGGTAGTCTATTGTCGATATTTTTGTTACTATAATAGATTGTAGCCTTGTCATTATTGAAGGTAGTGTGTTGTCGAGATTTTTGTTACTCCAATGGATGGTAACCTTGTTATTATGGAAGGTAGTGTGTTGTCGATATTTTTTTTAATCCAATGGATGGTAGCCTAGTAATTATCGAAGGTAGTCTTTTGTCATGATTTTTGTTACTCCAATGGATGGTAGCCTTGTCATTATGGAAGGTAGTTTATTGTTGAGATTTTTGTTACTCCAATGGATGGGAGACATGTCATTATGGAAGGTAGTGTGTTGTTGTGATTTTTATTACTCTAAAGGATGGTAGCCTTGTCATTATGGAAGGTAGTATGTTGACGATATCTTTGTTACTCCAATGGATTGTAGCCTTTTCATTATGGAAGGTAGTCTTTTGTCATGATTTTTGTTACTCTATGGGATTGTAGCCTTGTCGTTATGGAAGGTAGTTTGTTGTCGATATCTTTGTTACTCCATTAGGTGGTAGCCTTGTCATTATGGAAGGTAGTCTGTTGTCGAGATTTTTGTTTCTCTAAGGGATGGTAGCCTTATCATTATGGAAGGTAGTGTGTTGTCGATATTTTTGTTACTATAATAGATTGTAGCCTGGTCATTATGGAAGGTAGTATGTTGTCGATATTTTTGTTACTCCAATGGATGGTATCCTAGTCATTACGGAAGGTAGTCTGTTGACATGATTTTTGTTACTCCATTGGATGGTAGCCTTGTCATTATGGAAGGGAGTGTGTTGTCGATATTTTTGTTGTTCCAATGGATGATAGCCTAGTCATTATGGAAGGTAGTCTATTGTCAAGATTTTTGCTATTCCAATGGTTGGTAGCCTTGTCATTATGAAAGGTAGTCTATTGTCGATATTTTTTTTACTATAATAGATTATTGCCTTGTCATTATGGAAGGTAGTGTGTTGTCGTGATTTTTGTTACTCTAATGGATGGTAGCCTTGTCCTTATGGAAGGTAGTCTATTGTTGAGATTTTTGTTACTCCAATGGATGGTAGACTTGTCATTATGGAAGGTACTGTGTTGTCGTGATTTTTGTTACTCTAATGGATGGTAGCCTTGTCTTTATGGAAGGTAGTGTGTTGTCGATATCTTTGTTACTCCATTAGATGGTAGCCTTGTCATTATGGAAGGTAGTCTGTTGTCGAGAATTTTGTTTCTCTAAGGGATGGTAGCCTTATCATTATGGAAGGTAGTGTGTTGTCGATATTTTTGTTACTATAATAGATTGTAGCATTGTCATTATTGAAGGTAGTGTGTTGTCGATATTTTTGTTACTCCAATGGATGGTATCCTAGTCATTACGGATGGTAGTCTGTTGACGTGATTTATGTTACTCCATTGGATGGTAGCCTTGTCATTATGGAAGGGAGTGTGTTGTCGATATTTTTGTTATTCCAATGGATGATAGCCTAGTCATTATGGAAGGTAGTCTATTGTCGAGATTTTTGTTATTCCAATGGATGGTAGCCTTGTCATTATGAAAGGTAGACTATTGTCGATATTTTTGTTACTATAATAGATTATAGCCTTGTCATTATGGAAGGTAGTGTGTTGTCGAGATTTTTGTTACTCCAGTGGATGGTAACCTTGTCATTATGGAAGGTAGTGTGTTGTCGATATTTTGTTTATTCCAATGGATGGTAGCCTAGTAATTATCGAAGGTAGTCTTTTGTCTTGATTTTTGTTACTCCAATGGATGGTAGCCTTGTCATTATGGAAGGTAGTTTATTGTTGAGATTTTTGTTACTCCAATGGATGGGAGACATGTCATTATGGAAGGTAGTGTGTTGTTGTGATTTTTATTACTCTAAGGGATGGTAGCCTTGTCATTATGGAAGGTAGTATGTTGTCGATATCTTTGTTACTCCAATGGATGGTAGCCTTTTCATTATGGAAGGTAGTTTTTTGTCATGATTTTTATTACTCTAAGGGATGGTAGCCTTATCATTATGGAAGGTAGTGTGTTGTCGATATATTTGTTACTATAATAGATTGTAGCCTTGTAATTATGGAAGGTAGTGTGTTGTTGAGATTTTTGTTACTCCAATGGATGGTATCCTACTCATTACGGAAGGTAGTCTGTTGTCGTGATTTTTGTTACTCCATTTGATGGTAGCGTTATCATTATGGAAGGGATTGTGTTGTCGATATTTTTGTTGTTCCATTGGATGGTAGCGTTGTCATTATGAAAGGTAGTCTATTGTCGATATTTTTGTTACTATAATAGATTGTAGCCTTGTCATTATGGAAGGTAGTGTGTTGTTGAGATTTTTGTTACTCCAATGGATGGTAGCCTAGTCATTCGGGAAGGTAGTCTGTTGTCGTGATTTTTGTTACTCTAATGGATGGTAGCCTTGTCAATATGGAAGGTAGTCTATTATTGTGATTTTTGTTACTCCAATGGATGGTAGACTTGTCATTATGGAAGGTAGTGTGTTGTCGTGATTTTTATTACTCTAAGTGATGGTAGCCTTGTCATTATGGAAGGTAGTCTATTTTTGATATCTTTGTTACTCCAATGGATGGTAGACTTTTCATTATGGAAGGTAGTCTTTTGTCGTGATTTTTGTTACTCTAAGGGATTGTAGCCTTGTCGTTATGGAAGGTAGTCTGTTGTCGATATCTTTGTTACTCCAATGGATGGTATCCTAGTCATTATGGAAGGTAGTCTATTGTCAAGATTTTTTTTTCTCTAAGGGATGGTAGCCTTGTGATTATGGAAGGTAGTGTGTTGTCGATATTTTTGTTATTCCAATGGATGGTAGCCTTTTCATTATGGAAGGTAATCTGTTGTCGAGATTTTTGTTACTCCAATGGATGGTAGCCTTGTCATTATGGAAGGTAGTTTATTATCGAGATTTTTGTTACTACAATGGATGGTAGTCTTGTCATTATGGAAGGTAGTCTATTGTCGAGATTTTTGTTACTCGAATGGATTGTAGCCTTATCGTTATGGAAGGTAGTCTTTTGTGGATATCTTTGTTACTCCAAGGGATGGTAGCCTTGTCATTATGAAATGTAGTCTGTTGTCGAGATTTTTGTTATTCCAATGGATGGTAGCCTTGTCATTATGGAAGGTAGATTGTTGTCGAAATTTTTGTTACTTCAATGGATGGTAGCCTTGTCATTATGGAAGGTAGTCTATTGTCGATATTTTTGTTACTACAATGGATGGTAGCCTTGTCATTATGGAAGGTATTCTGTTGTCGAGATTTTTGATCCTACAATGGATTGTAGCCTTGTCGTTATGGAGGTAGTCTGTTGTCGATATCTTTGTTACTGCAATGGAAGGTATCCTAGTAATTATGGAAGGTAGTCTGTTGTCGAGATTTTAGTTACTCCAATGGATGGTAGCCTTGTCATTATGGAAGGTAGTCTGTTGTCGTTATTTTGTATACTCCAATGGATTGTAGCCTTGTAATTATGGAAGGTAGTCTCTTGTGGATATTTGGGTTACTCCAATGATGGTACCCTTGTCATTATGGAAGATAGTCTATTGTTGAGATTTTTGTTACTCCAATGGATGGTAGACTTGTCATTATGGAAGGTAGTGTGTTGTCGTGATTTTTCTTACTCTAAGGGATGGTAGCCTTCTCATTATGGAAGGTAGTATGTTGTCGATATCTTTGTTACTCCAATGGATGGTATCCTTTTAATTATGGAAGGTAGTTTGTTGTCGAGATTTTTGTTACTCTAAGGGATTGTAGACTTGTCATTATGGAAGGTAGTGTGTTGTCGTGATTTTTGTTATTCCAATGGATGGTAGCCATGTCATTATGAAAGGTAGTCTATTGTCGATATTTTGGTTACTATAATAGATTGTAGCCTTATCATTATGGAAGGTAGTGTGTTATCGAGATTTTTGTTACTCCAATGGATGGTAGCCTTGTCATTATGGAAGGTAGTGTGTTGTCGATATTTTGGTTATTCCAATGGATGGTAGCCTAGTCATTATCGAAGGTAGTCTTTTGTCTTGATTTTTGTTACTCCAATGGATGGTAGCCTTGTCATTATGGAAGGTAGTCTATTGTTGAGATTTTTGTTACTCCAATGGATGGTAGCCTTGTCATTATGGAAGGTAGTGTGTTGTCGTGATTTTTATTACTCAAAGTGATGGTAGCCATGTCATTATGGAAGGTAGTATGTTGTCGATATCTTTGTTACTCCAATGGATGGTAGCCTTTTCATTATGGAAGGTAGTCTCTCGTCATGATTTTTGTTACTCTAAGGGATTGTAGCCTTGTCGTTATGGAACGTAGTTTGTTGTCGATATCTTTGTTACTCCAATGGATGGTAGCCTTGTCATTATGGAAGGTAGTTTGTTGTCGATATTTTTGTTACTCCAATGGATGGTAGCCTTGTCATTATGGAAAGGTAGTCTATTGTCGAGATTTTTGTTACTACAATGGATGGTAGTCTTGTCATTATGGAAGGTAGACTGTTGTAGAGATTTTTGTTACTATAATGGATTGTAGCCTCGTCGTTATGTAAGGTAGTCTATTGTCGATATCTTTGTTACTCCAATGGATGGTAGCCTAGTCATTATGGAACGTAGTTTGTTGTCTAGATTTTAGTTACTCCAATGGATGGTAGCCTTGTCATTATGGAAAGTAGTCTATTGTCGAGATTTTTGTTATTCCAATGGATGGTAGCCTTGTCATTATGAAAGGTAGTCTATTGTCGATATTTTTGTTACTATAATAGATTGTAGCCTTATCATTATGGAAGGTAGTGTGTTGTCGAGATTTTTGTTACTCCAATGGATGGTAGCCTAGTCATTATGGAAGGTAGTCTGTTGTCGTGATTTTTGTTACTCCAATGGATGGTAGCCTTGTCATTATGGAAGGTAGTCTATTATTGATATTTTTGTTACTCTAATGGATGGTAGACTTGTCATTATGGAAGGTAGTGTGTTGTCGTGATTTTTATTATTCTAAGGGATGGTAGCCTTGTCATTATGGAAGGTAGTATGTTTTCGATATCTTTGTTACTCGAATGGATTTTAGACTTTTCATTATGGAAGGTAGTCTTTTGTCGTGATTTTTGTTACTCTAAGGGATTGTAGCCTTGTCGTTATGGAAGGTAGTATGTTGTCGATATCTTTGTTACTCCAATGGATGGTATCCTCGTTATTATGGAAGGTAGTCTATTGTCAAGATTTTTGTTTCTCTAAGGGATGGTAGCCTTGTGATTATGGAAGGTAGTGTGTTGTCGATATTTTTGTTATTCCAATGGATGGTAGCCTTGTCATTATGGAAGGTAATCTGTTGTCGAGATTTTTGTTACTCCAATGGATGGTAGCATTGTCATTATGGAAGGTAGTCTATTGTCGAGATTTTTGTTACTAAAATGGATGGTAGTCTTGTCATTATGGAAGGTAGTCTATTGTCGAGATTTTTGTTACTCGAATGGATTGTAGACTTGTCGTTATGGAAGGTAGTCTGTTGTGGATATCTATCTTACTCCAAGGGATGGTAGCCTTGTCATTATGGAATGTAGTCTGTTGTCGAGATTTTTGTTATTCCAATGGATGGTAGCCTTGTCATTATGGAAGGTAGATTGTTGTCGAGATTTTTGTTACTTCAATGGATGGTAGCCTTCTCATTATGGAAGGTAGTCTGTTGTCGATATCTTTGTTACTCCAATGGATGGTATCCTTTTAATTATGGAATGTAGTCTGTTGTCGATATTTTTGTTATTCCAATGGATGGTAGCCTTGTCATTATGGAAGGTAGTATGTTGTCGAGATTTTTGTTACTTCAATGGATAGTAGCCTTGTCATTACGGAAGGTAGTCTATTGTCGATATTTTTGTTACTACAATGGATGGTAGCCTTGTCATTATGGAAGGTAGTGTGTTTTCGTGATTTTTCTTACTCTAAGGGATGGTAGCCTTGTCATTATGGAAGATAGTATGTTGTCGATATCTTTGTTACTACAATGGATGGTAGCCTTGTCATTATGGAAGGTAGTCTGTTGTCGAGATTTTTTTTACTACAATGGATTGTAGCCTTGTCGTTATGGAGGTAGTCTGTTGTCGATATCTTTGTTACTCCAATAGATGGTATCCTAGTCATTATGGAAGGTAGTCTGTTGTCGAGATTTTAGTTACTCCAATGGATGGTAGCCTTGTCATTATGGAAGGTAGTCTGTTGTCGAGATTTTGTATACTCCAATGGATTGTAGCCTTGTCATTATGGAAGGTAGTGTGTTGTTGTGATTTTTATTACTCTAAGGGATGGTAGCCTTGTCATTATGGAAGATAGTATGTTTTCGATATCTTTGTTACTCCAATGGATGGTAGCCTTTTCATTATGGAAGGTAGTTTTTTGTCATGATTTTTATTACTCTAAGGGACTGTAGCCTTGTCGTTATGGAAGGTAGTTTGTTGTCGATATCTTTGTTACTCCATTGGATGGTAGCCTTGTCATTATGGAAGGTAGTCTATTGTCAAGATTTTTTTTTCTCTAAGGGATGGTAGCCTTATCATTATGGAAGGTAGTGTGTTGTCGATATATTTGTTACTATAATAGATTGTAGCCTTGTCATTATGGAAGGTAGTGTGTTATTGAGATTTTTGTTACTCCAATGGATGGTATCCTAGTCATTACGGAAGGTAGTCTGTTGTCGTGATTTTTGTTACTCCAATGATGGTACCCTTGTCATTATGGAAGGGAGTGTGTTGTCGATATTTTTGTTGTTCCAATGGATGATAGCCTAGTCATTATGGAAGGTAGTGTGTTGTCGAGATTTTTGTTATTCCAATGGATGGTAGCCTTGTCATTATGAAAGGTAGTCTATTTTCGATATTTTTGTTACTATAATAGATTGTAGCCTTGTCATTATGGAAGGTAGTGTGTTGTCGAGATTTTTGTTACTCCAATGGATGGTAGCCTAGTCATTCTGGAAGGTAGTCTGTTGTCGTGATTTTTGTTACTCTAATGGATGGTAGCCTTGTCATTATGGAAGGTAGTCTATTATTGTGATTTTTGTTACTCCAATGGATGGTAGACTTGTCATTATGGAAGGTAGTGTGTTGTCGTGATTTTTATTACTCTAAGGGATGGTAGCCTTGTCATTATGGAAGGTAGTCTATTTTCAATATCTTTGTTACTCCAATGGATGGTAGACTTTTCATTATGGAAGGTAGTCTTTTGTCGTGATTTTTGTTACTCTAAGGGATTGTAGCCTTGTCGTTATGGAAGGTAGTCTGTTGTCGATGTCTTTGTTACTCCAATGGATGGTATCCTAGTCATTATGGAAGGTAGTCTGTTGTCAAGATTTTTGTTTCTCTAAGGGACGGTAGCCTTGTGATTATGGAAGGTAGTGTGTTGTCGATATTTTTGTTATTCCAATGGATGGTAGCCTTTTCATTATGGAAGGTAATCTGTTGTCGAGATTTTTGTTACTCCAATGGATGGTAGCCTTGTCATTATGGAAGGTAGTTTATTGTCGAGATTTTTGTTACTACAATGGATGGTAGTCTTGTCATTATGGAAAGTAGTCTATTGTCGAGATTTTTGTTACTCGAATGGATTGTAGCCTTGTCGTTATGGAAGGTAGTCTTTTATGGATATCTTTGTTACTCCAAGGGATGGTAGCCTTGTCATTATGGAATGTAGTCTGTTGTCGAGATTTTTCTTATTCCAATGGATGGTATCCTTGTCATTATGGAAGGTAGATTGTTGTCGAAATTTTTGTTACTTCAATGGATGGTAGCCTTGTCATTATGGAAGGTAGTCTATTGTCGATATTTTTGTAACTACAATGGATGGTAGCCTTGTCATTATGGAAGGTAGTCTGTTGTCGAGATTTTTGTTACTACAATGGATTGTAGCCTTGTCGTTATGGAGGTAGTCTGTTGTTGATATCTTTATTACTCCAATGGATGGTATCCTAGTCATTATGGAAGGTAGTCTGTTGTCGAGATTTTAGTTACTCCAATGGATGGTAGCCTTGTCATTATGGAAGGTAGTCTGTTGTCGAGATTTTGTATACTCCAATGGATTGTAGCCTTGTAATTATGGAAGGTAGTCTCTTGTGGATATTTGGGTTACTCCAATGATGGTACACTTGTCATTATGGAAGGTAGTGTGTTGTCGTGATTTTTCTTACTATAAGGGATGGTAGCCTTCTCATTATGGAAGGTAGTATGTTGTCGATATCTTTGTTACTCCAATGGATGGTATCCTTTTAATTATGGAATGTAGTCTGTTGTCGATATTTTTGTTATTCCAATGGATGGTAGCCTTGTCATTATGGAAGGTAGATTGTTGTCGAGATTTTTGTTACTTCAATGGATAGTAGCCTTGTCATTATGGAAGGTAGTCTATTATCGATATTTTTGTTACTACAATGGATGGTAGCCTTGTCATTATGGAAGGTAATGTGTTGTCATGATTTTTCTTACTCTAAGGGATGGTAGCCTTGTCATTATGGAAGATAGTATGTTGTCAATATCTTTGTTACTACAATGGATGGTAGCCTTGTCATTATGGAAGGTAGTCTGTTGTCGAGATTTTTTTTACTACAATGGATTGTAGCCTTGTCGTTATGGAGGTAGTCTGTTGTCGATATCTTTGTTACTCCAATAGATGGTATCCTAGTCATTATGGAAGGTAGTCTGTTGTCGAGATTTTAGTTACTCCAATGGATGGTAGCCTTGTCATTATGGAAGGTAGTCTGTTGTCGAGATTTTGTATACTTCAATGGATGGTAGCCTTGTCATTATGGAAGGTAGTCTATTGTCCATATTTTTGTTACTACAATGGATTGTAGCCTTGTCATTATGGAAGGTAGTCTGTTGTCGAGATTTTTTTTACTACAATGGATTGTAGCCTTGTCGTTATGGAGGTAGTCTGTTGTCGATATCTTTGTTACTCCAATAGATGGTATCCTAGTCATTATGGAAGGTAGTCTGTTGTCGAGATTTTAGTTACTCCAATGGATGGTAGCCTTGTCATTATGGAAGGTAGTCTGTTGTCGAGATTTTGTATACTCCAATGGATTGTAGCCTTGTAATTATGGAAGGTAGTCTCTTGTGGATATTTGGGTTACTCCAATGATGGTACCCTTGTCATTATGGAAGATAGTCTATTGTTGAGATTTTTGTTACTCCAATGGATGGTAGACTTGTCATTATGGAAAGTAGTATGTTGTCGTGATTTTTCTTACTCTAAGGGATGGTAGCCTTCTCATTATGGAAGGTAGTATGTTGTCGATATCTTTGTTACTCCAATGGATGGTATCCTTTTAATTATGGAAGGTAGTTTGTTGTCGAGATTTTTGTTACTCTAAGGGATGGTAGCCTTATCATTATGGAACATAGTCTATTGTCGAGATTTTTGTTATTCCAATGGATGGTAGCCATGTCATTATGAAAGGTAGTCTATTGTCGATATTTTTGTTACTATAATAGATTGTAGCCTTGTCATTATGGAAGGTAGTGTGTTGTCTAGATTTTTGTTACTCCAATGGATGGTAGCCTTGTCATTATGGAAGGTAGTGTGTTGTCGATATTTTGGTTATTCCAATGGATGGTAGCCTAGTCATTATCGAAGGTAGTCTTTTGTCTTGATTTTTGTTACTCCAATGGATGGTAGCCTTGTCATTATGGAAGGTAGTGTGTTGTCGTGATTTTTATTACTCAAAGGGATGGTAGCCATGTCATTATGGAAGGTAGTATGTTGTCGATATCTTTGTTACTCCAATGGATGGTAGCCTTTTCATTATGGAAGGTAGTCTCTCGTCATGATTTTTGTTACTCTAAGGGATTGTAGCCTTGTCGTTATAGAAGGTAGTTTGTTGTCGATATCTTTGTTACTCCAATGGATGGTAGCCTTGTCATTATGGAAGGTAGTTTGTTGTCGATATTTTTTTTACTCCAATGGATGGTAGCCTTGTCATTATGGAAAGGTAGTCTATTGTCGAGACTTTTGTTACTACAATGGATGGTAGTCTTGTCATTATGGAAGGTAGACTGTTGTCGAGGTTTTTGTTACTATAATGGATTGTAGCCTCGTCGTTATGTAAGGTAGTCTATTGTCGATATCTTTGTTACTCCAATGGATGGTAGCCTTGTCATTATGGAAAGTAGTCTATTGTCGATATTTTTGTTATTCTAATGGATGGTAGCCTTGTCATTATGAAAGGTAGTCTATTGTCGATATTTTTGTTACTATAATAGATTGTAGCCTTATCATTATGGAAGGTAGTGTGTTGTCGAGATTTTTGTTACTCCAATGGATGGTAGACTAGTCATTATGGAAGGTAGTCTGTTGTCGTGATTTTTGTTACTCCAATGGATGGTAGCCTTGTCATTATGGAAGGTAGTCTATTATTGATATTTTTGTTACTCTAATGGATGGTAGACTTGTCATTATGGAAGGTAGTGTGTTGTCGTGATTTTTATTACTCTAAGGGATGGTAGCCTTGTCATTATGGAAGGTAGTCTGTTTTCGATATCTTTGTTACTCGAATGGATTGTAGACTTTTCATTATGGAAGGTAGTCTTTTGTCGTGATTTTTGTTACTCTAAGGGATTGTAGACTTGTCGTTATGGAAGGTAGTCTGTTGTGGATATCTTTCTTACTCCAAGGGATGGTAGCCTTGTCATTATGGAATGTAGTCTGTTGTCGAGATTTTTGTTATTCCAATGGATGGTAGCCTTGTCATTATGGAAGATAGATTGTTGTCGAGATTTTTGTTACTTCAATGGATGGTAGCCTTGTCATTATGGAAGGTAGTCTATTGTCGATATTTTTGTTACTACAATGGATGGTAGCCTTGTCATTATGGAAGGTAGTGTGTTGTCGTGATTTTTCTTACTCCAATGGATGGTATCCTTTTAATTATGGAAGGTAGTTTGTTATCGAGATTTTTGTTACTCTAAGGGATGGTAGACTTGTCATTATGGAACATAGTCTGTTGTCGAGATATTTGTTATTCCAATGGATGGTAGCCTTTACATTATGAAAGGTAGTCTATTGTCGATATTTTTGTTACTATAATAGATTGTAGCCTTGTCATTATGGAAGGTAGTGTGTTGTCGAGATTTTTGTTACTCCAATGGATGGTAACCTTTTCATTATGGAAGGTAGTTTGTTGTTGATATTTTTGTTATTCCAATGGATGGTAGCCTAGTCATTATCGAAGGTAGTCTTTTGTCTTGATTTTTATTACTCCAATGGATGGTAGCCTTGTCGTTATGGAAGGTAGTTTATTGTTGAGATTTTTGTTACTCCAATGGATGGGAGACTTGTCATTATGGAAGGTAGTGTGTTGTCGTGATTTTTATTACTCTAAGGGATGGTAGCCTTATCATTATGGAAGATAGTATGTTGTCGATATCTTTGTTACTCCAATGGATGGTAGCCTTTTCATTATGGAAGGTAGTTTTTTGTCATGATTTTTATTACTTTAAGGTATTGTAGCCTTGTCGTTATGGAAGGCAGTTTGTTGTCGATATCTTTGTTACTCCATTGGATGGTAGCCTTGTCATTATGGAAGGTAGTCTGTTGTCAAGATTTTTTTTCTCTAAGGGATCGTAACCTTATCATTATGGAAGGTAGTGTGTTGTCGATATATTTGTTACTTTAATAGATTGTAGCCTTGTCATTATGGAAGGTAGTGTGTTTTCGAGATTTTTGTTACTCCAATGGATGGTATCCTAGTCATTACGGAAGGTAGTATGTTGTCGTGATATTTGTTACTCCATTGGATGGTAGCCTTGTCATTATGGAAGGGAGTGTGTTGTCGATATTTTTGTTGTTCCAATGGATGATAGCCTAGTCATTATGGAAGGTAGTCTATTGTAGAGATTTTTGTTATTCCAATGGATGGTAGCCTTGTCATTATGAAAGGTAGTCTATTGTCGATATTTTTGTTACTATAATAGATTGTAGCCTTATCATTATGGAAGGTAGTGTGTTGTCGATATTTTTGTTACTCCAATGGATGGTAGCCTAGTCATTATGGAAGGTAGTCTATTGTCGTGATTTTTGTTACTCCAATGGATGGTAGCCTTGTCATTATGGAAGGTAGTCTATTATTAATATTTTTGTTACTCTAATGGATGGTAGACTTGTCATTATTGAAGGTAGTGTGTTGTCGTGATTTTTATTACTCTAAGGGATGGTAGCCTTATCATTATGGAAGGTAGTCTGTTTTCGATATCTTTGTTACTCCAATGGATTATAGACTTTTCATTATGGAAGGTAGTCTTTTGTCGTGATTTTTGTTACTTTAAGGGATTGTAGCCTTGTCGTTATGGAAGGTAGTATGTTGTTGATATCTTTGTTATCCAATGGATGGTATCCTCGTCATTATGGAAGGTAGTCTATTGTCAAGATTTTTGTTTCTCTAAGGGATGGTGGCCTTGTGATTATGGAAGGTAGTGTGTTGTCGATATTTTTGTTATTCCAATGGATGGTAGCCTTGTCATTATGGAAGGTAATCTGTTATCGAGATTTTTGTTACTCCAATGGATGGTAGCCTTGTCATTATGGAAGGTAGTCTATTGTCGTGATTTTTGTTACTACAATGGATGGTAGCCTTGTCATTATGAAAGGTAGCATATTGTAGATATTTTTGTTACTATAATAGATTGTAGCCTTATCATTATGGAAGGTAGTGTGTTGTCGAGATTTTTGTTACTCCAATGGATGGTAGCCTAGTCATTATGGAAGGTAGTCTGTTGTCGTGATTTTTGTTACTCCAATGGATGGTAGCCTTGTCATTATGGAAGGTAGTCTATTATTGATATGTTTGTTACTCTAATGGATGGTAGACTTGTCATTATGGAAGGTAGTGTGTTGTCGTGATTTTTATTACTCTAAGGGATGGTAGCCTTGTCATTATGGAAGGTAGTCTGTTTTCGATATCTTTGTTACTCCAATGGATTATAGACTTTTCATTATGGAATGTAGTCTTTTGTCGTGATTTTTGTTACTCTAAGGGATTGTAGCCTTGTCGTTATGGAAGGTAGTATGTTGTCGATATCTTTGTTACTCCAATGGATGGTATCCTCGTCATTATGGAAGGTAGTCTATTGTCAAGATTTTTGTTTCTCTAAGGGATGGTAGCCTTGTGATTATGGAAGGTAGTGTGTTGTCGATATTTTTGTTATTCCAATGGATGGTAGCCTTGTCATTATGGAAGGTAATCTGTTATCGAGATTTTTGTTAATCCAATGGATGGTAGCCTTGTCATTATGGAAGGTAGTCTATTGTCGTGATTTTTGTTACTACAATGGATGGTAGTCTTGTCATTATGGAAGGTAGTCTATTATTGATATGTTTGTTACTCTAATGGATGGTAGACTTGTCATTATGGAAGGTAGTGTGTTGTCGTGATTTTTATTACTCTAAGGGATGGTAGCCTTGTCATTATGGAAGGTAGTCTGTTTTCGATATCTTTGTTACTCCAATGGATTATAGACTTTTCATTATGGAAGGTAGTCTTTTGTCGTGATTTTTGTTACTCTAAGGGATTGTAGCCTTGTCCTTATGGAAGGTAGTATGTTGTCGATATCTTTGTTACTCCAATGGATGGTATCCTCGTCATTATGGAAGGTAGTCTATTGTCAAGATTTTTGTTTCTCTAAGGGATGGTAGCCTTGTGATTATGGAAGGTAGTGTGTTGTCGATATTTTTGTTATTCCAATGTATGGTAGCCTTGTCATTATGGAAGGTAACCTGTTATCGAGATTTTTTTTACTCCAATGGATGGTAGCCTTGTCATTATGGAATGTAGTCTATTGTCGAGATTTTTGTTACTCGAATGGATTGTAGCCTTGTCGTTATGGAAGGTACTCTGTTGTGGATATCTTTGATACTCCAAGGGATGGTAGCCTTGTCATTATGGAATGTCGTTTGTTGTCGAGATTTTTGTTATTCCAATGGATGGTAGCGTTGTCATTATGGAAGGTAGATTGTTGTCGAGATTTTTGTTACTTCAATGGATGGTAGCCTTGTCATTATGGAAGGTAGTCTATTGTCGATATTTTTGTTACTACAATGGATGGTAGCCTTGTCATTATGGAAGGTAGTCTGTTGTCGAGATTTTTGTTACTACAATGGATTCTAGCCTTGTCGTTATGGAGGTAGTCTGTTGTCGATATCTTTGTTACTCCAATGGATGGTAGCCTAGTCATTATGGAAGGTAGTTTGTTGTCGAGATTTAAGTTACTCCAATGGATGGTAGCCTTATCATTATGGAAGGTAGTTTGTTGTCGAGATTTTGTATACTCCAATGGATTGTAGCCTTGTAATTATGGAAGGTAGTCTCTTGTGGATATTTGGGTTACTCCAATGATGGTACCCTTGTCATTATGGAAGATAATCTATTGTTGAGATTTTTGTTACTCCAATGGATGGTAGACTTGTCATTATGGAAGGTAGTGTGTTGTCGTGATTTTTCTTACTCTAACGGATGGTAGCCTTGTCATTATGGAAGGTAGTCTGTTGTCGATATCTTTGTTACTCCAATGGATGGTATCCTTTTAATTATGGAAGGTAGTTTGTTGTCGAGATTTTTGTTACTCTAAGGGATGGTAGCCTTATCATTATGGAACATAGTCTGTTGTCGATATTTTTGTTATTCCAATGGATGGTAGCCATGTCATTATTAAAGGTAGTCTATTGTCGATATTTTTCTTACTATAATAGATTGTAGCCTTGTCATTATGGAAGGTAGTGTGTTGTCGATATTTTTGTTACTCCAATGGATGGTAGCCTTGTCATTATGGAAGGTAGTGTGTTGTCGATATTTTTGTTATTCCAATGGATGGTAGCCTAGTCATTATCGAAGGTAGTCTTTTGTCTTGATTTTTGTTACTCCAATGGATGGTAGCCTTGTCATTATGGAAGGTAGTCTATTGTCGATATTTTTGTTACTCCAATGGATGGTAGCCTTGTCATTATGGAAGGTAGTCTATTGTCGAGATTTTTGTTACTACAATAGATGGTAGTCTTGTCATTATGGAAGGTAGTCTGTTGTGGAGATTTTTGTTACTAAAATGGGTTGTAGCCTCGTTGTTATGTAAGGTAGTCTATTGTCGATATCTTTGTTACTCCAATGGATGGTAGCCTAGTCATTATGGAACATAGTTTGTTGTCGAGATTTTAGTTGCTCCAATGGATGGTAGCCTTGTCATTATGGAAGGTAGTCTATTGTCGAGATTTTTGTTATTCCAATGGATGGTAGCCTTGTCATTATGAAAGGTAGTCTATTGTCGAGATTTTTGTTATTCCAATGGATGGTAGCCTTGTCATTATGGAAGGTAGTGTGTTGTCGAGATTTTTGTTACTCCAATGGATGGTAGCCTAGTCATTATGGAAGGTAGTTTGTTGTCGTGATTTTTGTTACTCCAATGGATGGTAGCCTTGTCATTATGGAAGGTAGTCTATTGTTGATATTTTTGTTACTCCAATGGATGGTAGACTTGTCATTATGGAAGGTAGTGGGTTGTCGTGATTTTTATTACTCTAAGGGATGGTAGCCTTGTCATTATGGAAGGTAGTCTGTTTTCGATATCTTTGTTACTCGAATGGATTGTAGACTTTTCATTATGGAAGGTAGTCTTTTGTCGTGATTTTTGTTACTCTAAGGGATTGTAGCCTTGTCATTATGGAAGGTAGTCTGTTATCCATATCTTTGTTACTACAATGGATGGTATCCTAGTCATTATGGAAGGAAGTTTGTTGTCAAGATTTTTGTTTCTCTATGTGATGGTAGCCTTGTCATTATGGAAGGTAGTGTGTTGTCGATATTTTTGTTATTCCAATGGATGGTAGCCTTGTCATTATGGAAGGTAGTCTATTGTCGAGATTTTTGTTACTCCAATGGATGGTAGCCTTGTCATTATGGAAGGTAGTCTATTGTCGAGATTTTTGTTACTACAATGGATGGTAGTTTTGTCATTATGGAAGGTAGCCTGTTGTCGAGATTTTTGTTACTACAATGGATTGTAGCCTTGTCGTTATGGAAGGTAGTCTGTTGTCGATATCTTTGTTACTCCAAGGGATGGTAGCTTTGTCATTATGGAACGTAGTCTATTGTCGATATTTTTGTTATTCCAATGGATGGTAGCCTTGTCATTATGGAAGGTAGATTGTTGTCGAGATTTTTGTTACTCCAATGGATGGTAGCCTTGTCATTATGGAAGGTAGTCTATTGTCTATATTTTTGTTACTACAATGGATGGTAGCCTTGTCATTATGGAAGGTAGTCTGTTGTCGATATTTTTGTTGATACAATTGATTGTAGCCTTGTCGTTATGGAGGTAGTCTATTATCGATATCTTTGTTACTCCAATGGATGGTAGCCTAGTCATTATGTAAGGTAGTCTGTTGTCGAGATTTTTGTTACTCTATTGGATGGTAGCCTTGTCATTATGGAAGGTAATGTGTTGTCGATATTTTTGTTATTCCAGTGGATGGTAGCCTAGTCATTATGGAAGGTAGTCTGTTGTCGAGATTTTTGTTACTCCAATGGATGGTAGCCTTGTCATTATGGAAGGTAGTCTATTGTAGATATTTTTGTTATTCCATTGGATGGTATCCTAGTCATTATGGAAGGTAGTCTGTTGTCTAGATTTTTGTTACTACAATGGATTGTAGCCTTGTCGTTATGGAAGCTAGTCTGTTGTCGATATCTTTGTTACTCCAATGGATGGTAGCCTTGTCATTATGGAAGGTAGATTGTTGTCGAGATTTTTGTTACTCCAATGGTTGGTAGCCTTGTCATTATGGAAGGTAGTCTATTGTCGATATTTTTGTTACTACAATGGATGGTAGCCTTGTCATTATGGAAGGTAGTCTGTTGTCGAGACTTTTGTTACTACAATGGATTGTAGCCTTGTCATTATGGAGGTAGTCTGTTGTCGACATCTTTGTTACTCCAATGGATGGTAGCCAAGTCATTATGGAAGGTAGTCTATTGTCGAGATTTTTGTGACTCCATTGGATGGTAGCCTTGTCATTATGGAAAGTATTCTATTATAGATATCTTTGTTATTTCAATGGATGGTAGCCTAGTCATTATGGAAGGTAGTTTGTTGTCGTGATTTTTGTTACTCCAATGGATGGTAGACTTGTCGTTATGGAAGGTAGTCTATTGTCGATATTTTTGTTACTCCAATGGATGGTAGCCTAGTCATTATGTAAGGTAGTCTGTTGTCGAGATTTTGTATACTCCAATGGATTGTAGCCTTGTAATTATGGATGGTAGTCTCTTGTGGATATTTGGGTTACTCCAATGATGGTACCCTTGTCATTATGGAAGATAGTCTATTGTTGAGATTTTTGTTACTCCAATGGATGGTAGACTTGTCATTATGGAAGGTAGTGTGTTGTCGTGATTTTCATTACTCTAAGGGATGGTAGCCTTGTCATTATGGAAGGTAGTATGTTGTCGATATCTTTGTTACTACAATGGATGGTATCCTTTTAATTATGGAAGGTAGTTTGTTGTCGAGATTTTTGTTACTCTAAGGGATGGTAGCCTTGTCATTATGGAACATAGTCTGTTGTCGAGATTTTTGTTATTCCAATGGATGGTAGCCTTGTCATTATGAAAGGTAGTCTATTATCGATATTTTTGGTACTATAATAGATTGTAGCCTTGTCATTATGGAAGGTAGTGTGTTGTCGAGATTTTTGTTACTCCAATGGATGGAAGCCTTGTCATTATGGAAGGTAGTCTATTGTTGAGATTTTTGTTACTCCAATGGATGGTAGACATGTCATTATGGAAGGTAGTGTGTTGTCGTGATTTTTATTACTCTAAGGGATGGTAGCCTTGTCATTATTGAAGGTAGTCTGTTTTCGATATCTTTGTTACTCCAATGGATGGTAGACTTTTCATTTTGGAAGGTAGTCTTTTGTCATGATTTTCGTTACTCTAAGGGATTGTAGACTTGTCGTTATGGAAGTTAGTTAGTTGTCTATATCTTTGTTACTCCAATGGATGGTATCCTAGTCATTATGGAAGGTAGTCTGTTGTCAAGATTTTTGTTTCTCTAAGGGATGGTAGCCTTGTCATTATGGAAGGCAGTGTGTTGTCGATATTTTTGTTATTCCAATGGATGGTAGCCTTGTCATTATGGAAGGTAGTCTGTTGTCGATATTTTTGTTACTCCAATGGATGGTAGCCTTGTCATTATGGAAGGTAGTCTATTGTCGAGATTTTTGTTACTACAATGGATGGTAGTCTTGTCGTTATGGAAGGTAGTCTATTGTCGAGATTTTTGTTACTACAATGGATTGTAGCCTTGTCTTTATGGAAGGTAGTCTGTTGTCGATATATTTGTTACTCCAAGGGATGGTAGCCTTGTCATTATGGAACGTAGTCTGTTGTCGAGATTTTTGTTATTCCAATGGATGGTAGCCTTGTCATTATGGAAGGTAAATTGTTGTCGAGATTAATGTTACTCCAATGGATGGTAGCCTTGTCATTATGGAAGGTAGTCTATTGTCGATATTTTTGTTACTACAGTGGATGGTAGCCTTGTCATTATGGAAGGTAGTCTGTTGTCGAGATTTTTGTTACTACAATGGATTGTAGCCTTGTCGTTATGGAGGTAGTCTGTTGTCGATATCTTTGTTACTCCAATGGATGGTAGCCTAGTCATTATGGAAGGTAGTTTGTTGTCGAGATTTTTGTTATTCCAGTGGATGGTAGCCTAGTCATTATGGAAGGTTGTCTGTTGTCGTGATTTTTGTTACTCCAATGGATGGTAGCCTTGTCATTGTGGAAGGTAGTGTGTTGTCGTGATTTTTGTTACTCCAATGGATGGTAGCCTTGTCATTCTGGAAGGTAGTATGTTGTAGATATCTTTGTTATTCCAATGCATGGTAGCCTAGTCATTATGGAAGGTAGTCTGTTGTCGAGATTTTTGTTACTCAAATGGATGGTAGCCTTGTCATTATGGAAGGTAGTATGTTGTAGATATCTTTGTTACTACAATGGATGGTAGCCTTGTCATTATGGGAGGTACTCTATTGTCGAGATTTTTGTTACTACAATGGATTGTAGGCTTGTCATTATGGAGGTAGTCTGTTGTCGATATTTTGTTACTCAAATGGATGGTAACCTTATCATTATCGAAGGTAGTGTGTTGTCGATAATTTTGTTATTCCAATGGATGGTAGCCTATTCATTATGCAAGGTAGTCTGTTGTCGTAATTTTTGTTACTCCAATGGATGATAGCCTTGTCATTATGGAAGGTAGTATGTTATAGATATCTTTGTTATTCCAATGGATGGTAGCCTAGTCATTATCGAATGGTAGTCTGTTATCGTGATTTTTGTTACTCCAATGGATGGTAGCCTTGTCATTATGGAAGGTAGTCTATTGTTGAGATTTTTGTTACTCCAATGGATGGTAGACTTGTCATTATGGAAGGTAGTGTGTTGTCGTGATTTTTATTACTCTAAGGGATGGTAGCCTTGTCATTATGGAAGGTAGTCTGTTTCTGATATCTTTGTTACTCCAATGGATGGTAGACTTTTCAATATGGAAGGTAGTCTTTTGTCGTGATTTTTGTTACTCTAAGGGATTGTAGCCTTGTCGTTATGGAAGGTAGTCTATTGTCGATATCTTTGTTACTCCAATGGATGGTATCCTAGTCATTATGGAAGGTAGTCTGTTGTCAAGATTTTGTTTCTCTAAGGGATGGTAGCCTTGTCATTATGGAAGGTAGTGTGTTGTCGATATTTTTGTTACTCCAATGGATGGTAGCCTTGTCATTATGGAAGGTATTCTGTTGTCGATATTTTTGTTACTCTAATGGATGGTAGCCTTGTCATTATGGAAGGTAGTCTATTGTCGAGATTTTTGTTACTACATTGGATGGTAGTCTTGTCATTATGGAAGGTAGTTTGTTGTCGAGATTTTTGTTACTACAATGGATTGTAGCCTTGTCGTTATGGAAGGTAGTCTGTTGTCGATATCTTTATTACTCCAAGGGATGGTAGCCTTGTCATTATGTAACGTAGTCTGTTGTCGAGATTTTTGTTATTCCAATGGATGGTAGCCTAGTCATTATGGAAGGTAGTCTGTTGTCGAGATTTTTGTTACTCCAATGGATGGTAGCCTTGTCATTATGGAAGGTAGTCTATTGTAGATATTTTTGTTATTCCAATGGATGGTAGCCTAGTCATTATGGAAGGTAGTCTGTTGTCGAGATTTTTGTTACTACAATGGATTGTAGCCTTGCCGTTATGGAAGGTAGTCTGTTGTCGATATCTTTGTTACTCCAATGGATGGTAGCCTAGTCATTATGTAAGGTAGTCTGTTGTCGAGATTTTTGTTACTCCATTGGATGGTAGCCTTGTCATTATGGAAGGTAATGTGTTGTCGATATTTTTGTTACTACAATGGATGGTAGCCTTGTCATTACGGAAGGTAGTCTATTGTCGAGATTTTTGTTACTACAATGGATTGTAGCCTTGTCGTTATGGAGGTAGTATGTTGTCGATATCTTTGTTACTCCAATGGATGATAGCCAAGTCATTATGGAAGGTAGTCTGTTGTCGATATTTTTGTTACTCCATTAGATGGTATCCTTAACATTATGGAAGGTAATGTGTTGTCGATGTTTTTGTTATTCTAGTGGATGGTATCCTAGTCATTATGGAAGGTAGCCTTTTGTCGAGATTTTTGTAACTCCAATGGATGGTAGCCTTTTCATTATGGAAGGTAGTCTATTGTAGATATCTTTGTTATTCCAATGGATGGTAGCCTAGTCATTATGGAAGGTAGTCTGTTGTCGTGATTTTTGTTACTCCAATGGATGGTAGACTTGTCGTTATTGAAGGTAGTCTATTGTCGATATCTTTGTTACTCCAATGGATGGTAGCCTAGTCATTATGGAAGGTAGTCTGTTGTTGAGATTTTAGTTACTCCAATGTATGGTAGCCTTGTCATTATGGAAGGTAGTCTGTTGTCGAGATTTTGTATACTCCAATGGATTGTAGCCTTGTAATTATAGAAGGTAGTCTCTTGTGGATATTTGGGTTACTCCAATGATGGTACCCTTGTCATTATGGAAGATAGTCTATTGTTGAGATTTTTGTTACTCCAATGGATGGTAGACTTGTCATTATGGAAGGTAGTGTGTTGTCGTGAATTTTCGTACTCTAAGGGATGGTAGCCTTGTCATTATGGAAGGTAGTATGTTGTTGATATCTTTTTTACTCCAATGGATGGTATCCTTTTAATTATGGAAGGTAGTTTGTTGTCGAGATTTTTGTTACCCTAAGGGATGGTAGCCTTGTCATTATGGAACATAGTTTGCTGTCGAGATTTTTGTTATTCCAATGGATCGTAGCCTTATCATTATGAAAGGTAGTCTATTATCGATATTTTGGTTACTATAATAGATTGTAGCCTTGTCATTATGGAAGGTAGTGTGTTGTCGAAATTTTTGTTATTCCAATGGATGGTAGCCTAGTCTTTATGGAAGGTAGTCTGTTGTCGTGATTTTTGTTACTCCAATGGATGGTAGCCTTGTCATTATGGAAGGTAGTCTATTGTCGATATTTTTGTTACTACAATGGATGGTAGCCTTGTCATTATGGAAGGTAGTCTGTTATCAATATCTTTATTACTCCAAGGGATAGTAGCCTTGTCATTATGGAACGTAGTTTGTTGTCGAGACTTTTGTTATTCCAATGGATGGTAGCCTTGTCATTATGGAAGGTAGATTGTTGTCGAGATTTTTGTTACTCCAATGGATGGTAGCCTTGTCATTATGGAAGGTAGTCTATTGTCGATATTTTTGTTACTACAATGGATGGTAGCCTTGTCAATATGGAAGGTAGTCTGTTGTCGAGATTTTTGTTACTACAATGGATTGTAGACTTGTCGTTATGGAGGTAGTATGTTGTCGATATCTTTGTTACTCCAATGGATGATAGCCTTGTCATTATGGAAGGTAGTCTGTTGTCGAGATTTTTGTTACTCCATTAGATGGTAGCCTTAACATTATGGAAGGTAATGTGTTGTCGATATTTTTGTTATTCTAGTGGATGGTATCCTAGTCATTATGGAAGATAGTCTTTTGTCGAGATTTTTGTAACTCCAATGGATGGTAGCCTTTTCATTATGGAAGGTAGTCTATTGCAGATATCTTTGTTATTCCAATGGATGATAGCCTAGTCATTATGGATGGTAGTCTGTTGTAGTGATTTTTGTTACTCCAATGGATGGTAGACTTGTCGTTATTGAAGGTAGTCTATTGTCGATATCTTTGTTACTCCAATGGATGGTAGCCTAGTCATTATGGAAGGTAGTCTGTTGTTAAGATTTTAGTTACTCCAATGGATGGTAGCCTTGTCATTATGGAAGGTAGTCTCTTGTGGATATTTGGGTTACTCAAATGATGGTACCCTTGTCATTATGGAAGATAGTCTATTGTTGAGATTTTTGTTACTCCAATGGATGGTAGACTTGTCATTATGGAAGGTAGTGTGTTGTCGTGATTATTCGTACTCTAAAGGATGGTAGCCTTGTCATTATGGAAGGTAGTATGTTGTTGATATCTTTGTTACTCCAATGGATGGTATCCTTTTAATTATGGAAGGTAGTTTGTTGTCGAGATTTTTGTTACTCTAAGGGATGGTAGCCTTGTCATTATGGAACATAGTTTGTTGTCGAGATTTTTGTTATTCCAATGGATGGTAGCCTTATCATTATGAAAGGTAGTCTATTATCGATATTTTTGTTACTATAATAGATTGTAGCCTTGTCATTATGGAAGGTAGTGTGTTGTCGAAATTTTTGTTATTCCAATGGATGGTAGCCTAGTCTTTATGGAAGGTAGTCTGTTGTCGTGATTTTTGTTACTCCAATGGATGGTAGCCTTGTCATTATGGAAGGTAGTCTATTGTCGATATTTTTGTTACTACAATGGATGGTAGCCTTGTCATTATGGAACGTAGTCTGTTGTCGAGATCTTTGTTACTCCAATGGATGGTAGCCTTGTCGTTATGTAAGGTAGTATGTTGTCGAGATTTTTGTTACTCCATTAGATGGTAGCCTTGTCATTATGGAAGGTAATGTGTTGTCGATATTTTTGTTATTCCAGTGGATGGTAGCCTAGTCATTATGGAAGGTAGTCTGTTGTCGAGATTTTTGTTACTCCAATGGATGGTAGCCTTGTCATTATGGAAGGTAGGCTATTGTAGATATTTTTGTTATTCAAATGGATGGTAGCCTTCTCATTATGGAAGGTAGTCTGTTGTCGATATCTTTGTTACTCCAAGGGATGGTAGCCTTGTCATTATGGAAGGTAGTGTGTTGTCGAGATTTTTGTTATTCCAATGGATGGTCGCCTTGTCATTATGGAAGGTAGTCTATTGTCGAGATTTTTGTTACTCCAATGGATGGTAGCCTTGTCATTATGGAAGGTAGTCTATTGTCAATATTTTTGTTACTACAATGGATGGTAGCCTTGTCATTATGGAAGGTAGTCTGTTGTCGATATTTTTGTTACTACAATGGATTGTAGCCTTGTCGTTATGGAGGTAGTCTGTTTTCGACATCTTTGTTACTCCAATGGATGGTAGCCTAGTAATTATGTAAGGTAGTCTGTTGTCGAGATTTTTGTTACTCCATTGGATGGTAGCCTTGTCATTATGGAAGGTAATGTGTTGTCGATATTTTTGTTATTCCAGTGGATGGTAGCCTAGTCATTATGGAAGGTAGTCTGTTGTCGAGATTTGTGTTACTCCGATGGATGGTAGCCTTGTCATTATGGAAGGTAGTCTATTGTAGATATTTTTGTTATTCCAATGGATGGTAGCCTAGTCATTATGGAAGGTAGTTTGTTGTCGAGATTTTTGTTACTACAATGGATTGTAGCCTTGCCGTTATGGAAGGTAGTCTGTTGTCGATATCTTTGTTACTCCAAGGGATGGTATCCTTGTCATTATGGAACATAGTCTATTGTCGAGATTTTTGTTATTCCAATGGATGGTAGCCTTGTCATTATGGAAGTGAGATTGTTGTCGAGATTTTTGTTACTCCAATGGATGGTAACCTTGTCATTATGGAAGGTAGTCTATTGTCGATATTTTTGTTACTACTATGGATGGTAGCCTTGTCATTATGGAAGATAGTCTGTAGTCGAGATTTTTGTTACTACAATGGATAGTAGCCTTGTCGTTATGGAGGTAGTCTGTTGTCGATATCTTTGTTACTCCAATGGATGGTAGCCAAGTCATTATGGAAGGTAGTCTGTGGTCGAGATTTTTGTTACTCCATTAGATGGTCGCCTTGTCATTATGGAAGGTAATGTGTTGTCGATATTTTTGTTATTCAAGTGGATGGTATCCTAGTCATTATGGAAGGTAGTCTATTGTCGAGATTTTTGTTACTCCAATGGATGGTAGCCTTTTCATTATAGAAGGTAGTCTATTGTAGATATCTTTGTTATTCCAATTGATGGTAGCCTAGTCATTATGGAAGGTACTCTGTTGTCGAGATTTTAGTTACTCCAATGGATGGTAGCCTTGTCATTATGGAAGGTAGTCTGTTGTCGAGATTTTGTATACTCCAATGGATTGTAGCCTTGTAATTATGGAAGGTAGTCTCTTCTGGATATTTGGGTTACTCCAATGATGGTACCCTTGTCATTATGGAAGATAGTCTATTGTTGAGATTTTTGTTACTCCAATGGATGGTAGACTTGTCATTATGGAAGGTAGTGTGTTGTCGTGATTTTTCTTACTCTAAGGGATGGTAGCCTTGTCATTATGGAAGGTAGTATGTTGTCGATATCTTTGTTACTCCAATGGATGGTATCCTTTTAATTATGGAAGGTAGTTTGTTGTCGATATTTTTGTTACTCTAAGGGATGGTAGCCTTGTCATTATGGAACATAGTCTGTTGTCGAGATTTTTGTTATTCCAATGGATGGTAGCCTTGTCATTATGAAAGATAGTCTATTATCGATATTTTTGTTACTATAATAGATTGTAGCCTTGTCATTATGGAAGGTAGTGTGTTGTCGAGATTTTTGTTACTCTAATGGATGGTAGCCTAGTCATTATGGTAGGTAGTCTGTTGTCGTGATTTTTATTACTCCAATGGATGGTAGCCTTGTCATTATGGAAGGTATTCTATAGTAGATATTTTTGTTACTACAATGGATGGTAGCCTTGTCATTATGGAAGGTAGTCTATTGTCGAGATTTTTGTTACTACAATGGATTGTAGCCTAGTCGTTATGGAGGTAGTTTGTTGTCGATATCTTTGTTACTCCAATGGATGGTAGACTAGTCATTATGTAAGGTAGTCTGTTGTCGAGATTTTTGTTAGTCCATTGGATGGTAGCCTTGTCATTATGGAAGGTAATGTGTTGTAGATATTTTTGTTATTCTAGTGGATGGTAGCCTAGTCATTATGGAAGGTAGTATGTTGTAGAGTTTTTTGTTATTCCAGTGGATGGTAGCCTTGTCATTATTGAAGGTAGTTTATTGTAGATATTTTTGTTATTCCAATGGATGGTAGCCTAGTCATTATGGAAGGTAGTTTGTTGTCGAGATTTTTGTTACTACAATGGATTGTAGCCTTGCTGTTATGGAAGGTAGTCTGTTGTCGATATCTTTGTTATTTAGAGGGATGGTAGCCTTGTCATTATGGAACGTAGTTTGTTGTCGAGATTTTTGTTATTCCAATGGATGGTAGCCTTGTCATTATGGAAGGTAGATTGTTGTCGAGATTTTTGTTACTCCAATGGATGGAAGCCTTATCATTATGGAAGGTAGTCTATTGTCGATATTTTTGTTACTACTATTGATGGTAGCCTTGTCATTATGGAAGGTAGTCTGTTATCGAGATTTTTGTTACTACAATGGATTGTAGCCTTGTCGTTATGGGGGTAGTCTGTTGTCGATATCTTTGTTACTCCAATGGATGGTAGCCAAGTCATTATGGAAGGTAGTCTGTTGTCGAGATTTTTGTTACTCCATTAGATGGTAGCCTTGTCATTATGGAAGGTAATGTGTTGTCGATATTTCTCTTATTCCAGTGGATGGTATCCTAGTCATTATGCAAGGTAGTCTATTGTCGAGATTTTTGTTACTCCAATGTATGGTAGCCTTTTCATTATGGAAGGTAGTCTGTTGTAGATATCTTTGTTATTCCAATGGATGGTAGCCTAGTCATTATGGAAGGTAGTCTATTGTCGTGATTTTTGTTACTCCAATGGATGGTAGACTTGTCGTTATTGAAGGTAGTCTATTATCGATATCTTTGTTACTCCAATGGATGGTAGCCTAGTCATTATGGAAGGTAGTCTGTTGTCGAGATTTTAGTTACTCCAATGGATGGTAGCCTTGTCATTATGGAAGGTAGTCTCTTGTGGATATTTGGCTTACTCCAATGATGGTACCCTTGTCATTATGGAAGATAGTCTATTGTTGAGATTTTTGTTACTCCAATTGATGTTAGACTTGTCATTAAGGAAGGTAGTGCGTTGTTGTGATTTTTCGTACTCTAAGGGATGGTAGCCTTGTCATTATGGAACGTAGTATGTTGTCGATATCTTTGTTACTCCAATGGATGGTATCCTTTTAATTATGGAAGGTAGTTTGTTGTCGAGATTTTTGTTATTTCAATGGATGGTAGCCTTGTCATTATGTAAGGTAGTCTATTATCTTTATTTTTGTTAGTATAATAGATTGTAGCCATGTCATTATGGAAGGTAGTGTGTTGTCGAGATTTTTGTTACTCCAATGGATGGTAGCCTAGTCATTATAGAAGGTAGTCTGTTGTCGTGATTTTTGTTACTCCAATGGATGGTAGCCTTGTCATTATTGAAGGTAGTGTATTGTCGATATTTTTGTCACTACAACGGATGGTAGCCTAGTCATTATGGAAGGTAGTCTGTTGTCGATATTTTTGTTACTCCAATGGATGCTAGCCTTGTCATTATTGAAGGTAGTTTATTGTAGATATTTTTGTTATTCCAATGGATTGTAGCCTAGTCATTATGGAAGGTAGTTTGTTGTCGAGATTTTTGTTACTACAATGGATTGTAGCCTTGCCGTTATGGAAGGTAGTCTGTTGTCGATATCTTTGTTACTCCAAGGGATGGTAGCCTTGTCATTATGGAACGTAGTCTGTTGTTGAGATTTTTGTTATTCCAATGGATGGTAGCCTTGTCATTATGGAAGGTAGTGTGTTGTCGATATTTTTGTTACTCCAATTGATGGTAGCCTAGTCATTATAGAAGGTAGTCTGTTGTCGTGATTTTTGTTACTCCAATGGATGGTAGCCTTGTCATTATGGAAGGTAGTCTATTGTCGAGATATTTATTAATATAATGGATTGTATCCTTGTCGTTATGGAGGTAGTTTGCTGTTCATATCTTTGTTACTCCAATGGATGGTAGCCAAGTCATTATGGAGGGTAGTCTGTTGTCGAGATTTTTGTTACTCCATTAGATGGTAGCCTTGTCATTATGGAAGGTAATGTGTTGTCGATATTTTTGTTATTCCAGTGGATGGTATCCTAGTCATTATGGAAGGTAGTCTGTTGTCGAGATTTTTGTTACTCTAATGGATGGTAGCCTTTTCATTATGGAAGGTAGTCTTTTGTAGATATCTTTGTTATTCCAATGGATGGTAGCCTAGTCATTATGGAAGGTAGTCTATTGTCGTGATTTTTATTACTCGAATGGATGGTAGACTTGTCGTTATTGAAGGTAGTCTATTGTCGATATCTTTGTTACTCGAATAGATGGTAGCCTAGTCATTATGGAAGGTAGTCTGTTGTCGAGATTTTAGTTACTCCAATGGATGGTAGCCTTGTCATTATGGAAGGTAGTGTGTTGTCGAGATTTTTGTTACTCTAATGGATGGTAGCCTAGTCATTATGGTAGGTAGTCTGTTGTCGTGATTTTTATTACTCCAATGGATGGTAGCCTTGTCATTATGGAAGGTATTCTATAGTAGATATTTTTGTTACTACAATGGATGGTAGCCTTGTCATTATGGAAGGTAGTCTATTGTCGAGATTTTTGTTACTACAATGGATTGTAGCCTAGTCGTTATGGAGGTAGTTTGTTGTCGATATCTTTGTTACTCCAATGGATGGTAGACTAGTCATTATGTAAGGTAGTCTGTTGTCGAGATTTTTGTTAGTCCATTGGATGGTAGCCTTGTCATTATGGAAGGTAATGTGTTGTAGATATTTTTGTTATTCTAGTGGATGGTAGCCTAGTCATTATGGAAGGTAGTATGTTGTAGAGTTTTTTGTTATTCCAGTGGATGGTAGCCTTGTCATTATTGAAGGTAGTTTATTGTAGATATTTTTGTTATTCCAATGGATGGTAGCCTAGTCATTATGGAAGGTAGTTTGTTGTCGAGATTTTTGTTACTACAATGGATTGTAGCCTTGCTGTTATGGAAGGTAGTCTGTTGTCGATATCTTTGTTATTTAGAGGGATGGTAGCCTTGTCATTATGGAACGTAGTTTGTTGTCGAGATTTTTGTTATTCCAATGGATGGTAGCCTTGTCATTATGGAAGGTAGATTGTTGTCGAGATTTTTGTTACTCCAATGGATGGAAGCCTTATCATTATGGAAGGTAGTCTATTGTCGATATTTTTGTTACTACTATTGATGGTAGCCTTGTCATTATGGAAGGTAGTCTGTTATCGAGATTTTTGTTACTACAATGGATTGTAGCCTTGTCGTTATGGGGGTAGTCTGTTGTCGATATCTTTGTTACTCCAATGGATGGTAGCCAAGTCATTATGGAAGGTAGTCTGTTGTCGAGATTTTTGTTACTCCATTAGATGGTAGCCTTGTCATTATGGAAGGTAATGTGTTGTCGATATTTCTCTTATTCCAGTGGATGGTATCCTAGTCATTATGCAAGGTAGTCTATTGTCGAGATTTTTGTTACTCCAATGTATGGTAGCCTTTTCATTATGGAAGGTAGTCTGTTGTAGATATCTTTGTTATTCCAATGGATGGTAGCCTAGTCATTATGGAAGGTAGTCTATTGTCGTGATTTTTGTTACTCCAATGGATGGTAGACTTGTCGTTATTGAAGGTAGTCTATTATCGATATCTTTGTTACTCCAATGGATGGTAGCCTAGTCATTATGGAAGGTAGTCTGTTGTCGAGATTTTAGTTACTCCAATGGATGGTAGCCTTGTCATTATGGAAGGTAGTCTCTTGTGGATATTTGGCTTACTCCAATGATGGTACCCTTGTCATTATGGAAGATAGTCTATTGTTGAGATTTTTGTTACTCCAATTGATGGTAGACTTGTCATTAAGGAAGGTAGTGCGTTGTTGTGATTTTTCGTACTCTAAGGGATGGTAGCCTTGTCATTATGGAACGTAGTATGTTGTCGATATCTTTGTTACTCCAATGGATGGTATCCTTTTAATTATGGAAGGTAGTTTGTTGTCGAGATTTTTGTTATTTCAATGGATGGTAGCCTTGTCATTATGTAAGGTAGTCTATTATCTTTATTTTTGTTAGTATAATAGATTGTAGCCATGTCATTATGGAAGGTAGTGTGTTGTCGAGATTTTTGTTACTCCAATGGATGGTAGCCTAGTCATTATAGAAGGTAGTCTGTTGTCGTGATTTTTGTTACTCCAATGGATGGTAGCCTTGTCATTATTGAAGGTAGTGTATTGTCGATATTTTTGTCACTACAACGGATGGTAGCCTAGTCATTATGGAAGGTAGTCTGTTGTCGATATTTTTGTTACTCCAATGGATGCTAGCCTTGTCATTATTGAAGGTAGTTTATTGTAGATATTTTTGTTATTCCAATGGATTGTAGCCTAGTCATTATGGAAGGTAGTTTGTTGTCGAGATTTTTGTTACTACAATGGATTGTAGCCTTGCCGTTATGGAAGGTAGTCTGTTGTCGATATCTTTGTTACTCCAAGGGATGGTAGCCTTGTCATTATGGAACGTAGTCTGTTGTTGAGATTTTTGTTATTCCAATGGATGGTAGCCTTGTCATTATGGAAGGTAGTGTGTTGTCGATATTTTTGTTACTCCAATTGATGGTAGCCTAGTCATTATAGAAGGTAGTCTGTTGTCGTGATTTTTGTTTCTCCAATGGATGGTAGCCTTGTCATTATGGAAGGTAGTCTATTGTCGAGATATTTATTAATATAATGGATTGTATCCTTGTCGTTATGGAGGTAGTTTGCTGTTCATATCTTTGTTACTCCAATGGATGGTAGCCAAGTCATTATGGAGGGTAGTCTGTTGTCGAGATTTTTGTTACTCCATTAGATGGTAGCCTTGTCATTATGGAAGGTAATGTGTTGTCGATATTTTTGTTATTCCAGTGGATGGTATCCTAGTCATTATGGAAGGTAGTCTGTTGTCGAGATTTTTGTTACTCTAATGGATGGTAGCCTTTTCATTATGGAAGGTAGTCTTTTGTAGATATCTTTGTTATTCCAATGGATGGTAGCCTAGTCATTATGGAAGGTAGTCTATTGTCGTGATTTTTATTACTCGAATGGATGGTAGACTTGTCGTTATTGAAGGTAGTCTATTGTCGATATCTTTGTTACTCGAATAGATGGTAGCCTAGTCATTATGGAAGGTAGTCTGTTGTCGAGATTTTAGTTACTCCAATGGATGGTAGCCTTGTCATTATGGAAGGTAGTCTGTTGTCGAGATTTTGTATACTCCAATGGATTGTAGCCTTGTAATTATGGAAGGTAGTCTCTTGTGGATATTTGGGTTACTCCAATGATGGTACCCTTGTCATTATGGAAAATAGTCTATTGTTGAGATTTTTGTTACTCCAATTGATGGTAGACTTGTCATTATGGAAGGTAGTGTGTTGTCGTGATTTTTCGTACTCTAAGGGATTGTAGCCTTGTCATTATGGAAGGTAGTATGTTGTCGATATCTTTGTTACTCCAATGGATGATATCCTTTTAATTATGGAAGGTAGTTTGGTGGCGAGATTTTTGTTACTCTAAGGGATGGTAGCCTTGTCATTATAGAACATAGTCTGTTGTCGAGATTTTTGTTATTCCAATGGATGGTAGCCTTGTCATTATGAAAGGTAGTCTATTATCGATATTTTTGTTACTATAATAGATTGTAGCCATGTCATTATGGAAGGTAGTGTGTTGTCGAGATTTTTGTTACTCCAATGGATGGTAGCCTAATCATTATAGAAGGTAGTCTGTTGTCGTGATTTTTGTTACTCAAATGGATGGTAGCCTTGTCATTATGGAAGGTAGTCTATTGTCGATATTTTTGTTACTACAATGGATGGTAGCCTAGTCATTATGGAAGGTAGTCTGTTGTCGAGATTTTTGTTACTACAATGGATTGTAGCCTTGTCGTTATGGAGGTAGTCTGTTGCGATATCTTTGTTACTCCAATAGATGGTAGCCTAGTCATTATGTAAGGTAGTCTGTTGTCGAGATTTTTGTTACTCCATTAGATGGTAGCCTTGTCATTATGGAAGGTAATGTGTTGTCTATATTTTTGTTATTCCAGTGGATGGTAGCCTAGTCATTATGGAAGGTAGT
Source organism: Vicia faba (assembly GCA_948472305.1). Taxonomy (NCBI): domain Eukaryota; kingdom Viridiplantae; phylum Streptophyta; class Magnoliopsida; order Fabales; family Fabaceae; genus Vicia; species Vicia faba. The sequence continues at coordinate 459,811,652 of OX451741.1, forward strand.
CTGTTGTCGAGATTTTTGTTACTCCAATGGATGGTAGCCTTGTCATTATGGAAGGTAGTCTATCGTAGATATTTTTGTTATTCCAATGGATGGTATCCTAGTCATTATGGAAGGTAGTTTGTTGTCGAGATTTTTGTTACTACAATGGATTGTAGCCTTGCCGTTAGGGAAGGTAGTCTGTTGTCGATATCTTTGTTACTCCAAGGGATGGTAGCCTTGTCATTATCGAACGTAGTCTGTTGTCAAGTTTTTTTTTCCAATGGATGGTAGCCTTGTCATTATGGAAGGTAGATTGTTGTCGAGATTTTTGTTACTCCAATGGATGGTAGCCTTGTCATTATGGAAGGTAGTCTATTGTCGATATTTTTGTTACTACAATGGATGGTAGCCTAGTCATTATGGAAGGTAGTCTGTTGTCGAGATTTTTGTTACTACAATGGATTGTAGCCTTGTCGTTATGGAGGTAGTTTGTTGTCGATATCTTTGTTACTCCAATAGATGGTAGCCTAGTCATTATGTAAGGTAGTCTGTTGTCGAGATTTTTGTTACTCCATTGGATGGTAGCCTTGTCATTATGGAAGGTAATGTGTTGTCGATATTTTTGTTATACCAGTGGATGGTAGCCTAGTCATTATGGAAGGTAGTCTGTTGTCGAGATTTTTGTTACTCCAATGGATGCTAGCCTTGTCATTATGGAAGGTAGTCTATTGTAGATAATTTTGTTATTCCAATGGATTGTAGCCTAGTCATTATGGAAGGTAGTTTGTTGTCGAGATTTTTGTTACTACAATGGATTGTAGCCTTGCCGTTATGGAAGGTAGTCTGTTGTCGATATCTTTGTTACTCCAAGGGATGGTAGCCTTGTCATTATGGAACGTAGTCTGTTGTCGAGATTTTTGTTATTCCAATGGATGGTAGCCTTGTCATTATGGAAGGTAGTGTGTTGTCGAGATTTTTGTTACTCCAATTGATGGTAGCCTAGTCATTATAGAAGGTAGTCTGTTGTCGTGATTTTTGTTACTCCAATGGATGGTAGCCTTGTCATTATGGAAGGTAGTCTATTGTCGAGATTTTTATTACTACAATGGATTGTAGCCTTGTCGTTATGGAGGTAATTTGTTGTCGATATCTTTGTTACTCCAATGGATGGTAGCCAAGTCATTATGGAGGGTAGTCTGTTGTCGAGATTTTTGTTACTCCATTAGATGGTAGCCTTGTCATTATGGAAGGTAATGTGTTGTCGAGATTTTTGTTATTCTAGTGGATGGTATCCTAGTCATTATGGAAGGTAGTCTGTTGTCGAGATTTTTGTTACTCTAATGGATGGTAGCCTTTTCATTATGGAAGGTAGTCTATTGTAGATATCTTTGTTATTCCAATGGATGGTAGCCTAGTCATTATGGAAGCTAGTCTGTTGTCGTGATTTTTATTACTCCAATGGATGGTAGACTTGTCGTTATTGAAGGTAGTCTATTGTCGATATCTTTGTTACTCCAATAGATGGTAGCCTAGTCATTATGGAAGGTAGTCTGTTGTCGAGATTTTAGTTACTCCAATGGATGGTAGCCTTGTCATTATGGAAGGTAGTCTGTTGTCGAGATTTTGTATACTCCAATGGATTGTAGCCTTGTAATTATGGAAGGTAGTCTCTTGTGGATATTTGGGTTACTCCAATGATGGTACCCTTGTCATTATGGAAAATAGTCTATTGTTGAGATTTTTGTTACTCCAATTGATGGTAGACTTGTCATCATGGAAGGTAGTGTGTTGTCGTGATTTTTCGTACTCTAAGGGATTGTAGCCTTGTCATTATGGAAGGTAGTATGTTGTTGATATCTTTGTTACTCCAATGGATGGTAGCCTTGTCATTATGGAAGGTAGTCTATTGTCGATATCTTTGTTACTACAATGGATGGTAGCCTAGTCATTATGGAAGGTAGTCTGTTGTCGAGATTTTAGTTACTCCAACGGATGGTAGCCTTGTCATTATGGAAGGTAGTCTGTTGTCGAGATTTTGTATACTCCAATGGATTGTAGCCTTGTAATTATGGAAGGTAGTCTCTTGTGGATATTTGGGTTACTCCAATGATGGTACCCTTGTCATTATGGAAAATAGTCTATTGTTGAGATTTTTGTTACTCCAATTGATGGTAGACTTGTCATTATGGAAGGTAGTGTGTTGTCGTGATTTTTCGTACTCTAAGGGATTGTAGCCTTGTCATTATGGAAGGTAGTATGTTGTCGATATCTTTGTTACTCCAATGGATGATATCCTTTTAATTATGGAAGGTAGTTTGGTGTCGAGATTTTTGTTACTCTAAGGGATGGTAGCCTTGTCATTATGGAACATAGTCTGTTGTCGAGATTTTTGTTACTATAGTAGATTGTAGCCATGTCATTATGGAAGGTAGTGTGTTGTCGAGATTTTTGTTACTCCAATGGATGGTAGCCTAGTCATTATAGAAGGTAGTCTGTTGTCGTGATTTTTGTTACTCCAATGGATGGTAGCCTTGTCATTATGAAAGGTAGTCTATTGTCGATATTTTTGTTACTACAATGGATGGTAGCCTAGTCATTATGGAAGGTAGTCTGTTGTCGAGATTTTTGTTACTACAATGGATTGTAGCCTTGTCGTTATGGAGGTAGTCTGTTGTCGATATCTTTGTTACTCCAATAGATGGTAGCCTAGTCATTATGTAAGGTAGTCTGTTGTCGAGATTTTTGTTACTCCATTGGATGGTAGCCTTGTCATTATGGAAGGTAATGTGTTGTCTATATTTTTGTTATTCCAGTGGATGGTAGCCTAGTCATTATGGAAGGTAGTATGTTGTTGAGATTTTTGTTACTCCAATGGATGGTAGCCTTGTCATTATGGAAGGTAGTCTATCGTAGATATTTTTGTTATTCCAATGGATGGTAGCCTAGTCATTATGAAAGGTAGTTTGTTGTCGAGATTTTTGTTACTACAATGGATTGTAGCCTTGCCGTTAGGGAAGGTAGTCTGTTGTCGATATCTTTGTTACTCCAAGGGATGGTAGCCTTGTCATTATGGAACGTAGTCTGTTGTCAAGTTTTTTTTTCCAATGGATGGTAGCCTTGTCATTATGGAAGGTAGATTGTTGTCGAGATTTTTGTTACTCCAATGGATGGTAGCCTTGTCATTATGGAAGGTAGTCTATTGTCGATATTTTTGTTACTACAATGGATGGTAGCCTAGTCATTATGGAAGGTAGTCTATTGACGAGATTTTTGTTACTACAATGGATTGTAGCCTTGTCGTTATGGAGGTAGTCTGTTGTCGATATCTTTGTTACTCCGATAGATGGTGGCCTAGTCATTATGTAAGGTAGTCTGTTGTCAAGATTTTTGTTACTCCATTGGATGGTAGCCTTGTCATTATGGAAGGTAATGTGTTGTCGATATTTTTGTTATTCCAGTGGATGGTAGCCTAGTCATTATGGAAGGTAGTCTGTTGTCGAGATTTTTGTTACTCCAATGGATGCTAGCCTTGTCATTATGGAAGGTAGTCTATTGTAGATATTTTTGTTACTCCAATGGATGGTAGCCTAATCATTATAGAAGGTAGTCTGTTGTCGTGCTTTTTGTTACTCCAATGGATGGTAGCCTTGTCATTATGGAAGGTAGTCTATCGTAGATATTTTTGTTATTCCAATGGATGGTAGCCTAGTCATTATGAAAGGTAGTTTGTTGTCGAGATTTTTGTTACTACAATGGATTGTAGCCTTGCCGTTAGGGAAGGTAGTCTGTTGTCGATATCTTTGTTACTCCAAGGGATGGTAGCCTTGTCATTATGGAACGTAGTCTGTTGTCAAGTTTTTTTCTTCCAATGGATGGTAGCCTTGTCATTATGGAAGGTAGATTGTTGTCGAGATTTTTGTTACTCCAATGGATGGTAGCCTTGTCATTATGGAAGGTAGTCTATTGTCGATATTTTTGTTACTACAATGGATTGTAGCGTTGTGGTTATGGAGGTAGTCTGTTGTCGATATCTTTGTTACTCCAATGGATGGAAGCCAAGTCATTATGGAGGGTAGTCTGTTGTCGAGATTTTTGTTACCTCATTAGATGGTAGCCTTGTCATTATGGAAGGTAATGTGTTGTCGATATTTTTGTTATTCCAGTGGATGGTATCCTAGTCATTATGGAAGGTAGTCTGTTGTCGAGATTTTTGTTACTCTAATGGATGGTAGCCTTTTAATTATGGAAGGTAGTCTATTGTAGATATCTTTGTTATTCCAATGGATGGTAGCCTAGTCATTATGGAAGGTAGTCTGTTGTCGTGATTTTTATTACTCCAATGGATGGTAGACTTGTCGTTATTGAAGGTAGTCTATTGTCGATATCTTTGTTACTCCAATAGATGGTAGCCTAGTCATTATGGAAGGTAGTCTGTTGTCGAGATTTTAGTTACTCCAATGGATGGTAGCCTTGTCATTATGCAAGGTAGTCTGTTGTCGAGATTTTGTATACTCCAATGGATTGTAGCCTTGTAATTATGGAAGGTAGTCTCTTGTGGATATTTGGGTTACTCCAATGATGGTACCCTTGTCATTATGGAAAATAGTCTATTGTTGAGATTTTTGTTACTCCAATTGAAGGTAGACTTGTCATTATGGAAGGTAGTGTGTTGTCGTGATTTTTCGTACTCTAAGGGATTGTAGCCTTGTCATTATGGAAGGTAGTATGTTGTCGATATCTTTGTTACTCCAATGGATGATATCCTTTTAATTATGGAAGGTAGTTTGGTGTCGAGATTTTTGTTACTCTAAGGGATGGTAGCCTTGTCATTATGGAACATAGTCTGTTGTCGAGATTTTTGTTATTCCAATGGATGGTAGCCTTGTCATTATGAAAGGTAGTCTATTATAGATATTTTTGTTACTATAATAGATCGTAGCCATGTCATTATGGAAGGTAGCGTGTTGTCGAGATTTTTGTTACTCCAATGGATGGTAGCCTAGTCATTATAGAAGGTAGTCTGTTGTCGTGATTTTTGTTACTCCAATGGATGATAGCCTTGTCATTATGGAAGGTAGTCTATTGTCGATATTTTTGTTACTACAATGGATGGTAGCCTAGTCATTATGGAAGGTAGTCTGTTGTCGAGATTTTTGTTACTACAATGGATTGTAGCCTTGTCGTTATGGAGGTACTCTGTTGTTGATATCTTTGTTACTCCAATAGATGGTAGCCTAGTCATTATGTAAGGTAGTCTGTTGTCGAGATTTTTGTTACTCCATTGGATGGTAGCCTTGTCATTATGGAAGGTAATGTGTTGTCTATATTTTTGTTATTCCAGTGGATGGTAGCCTAGTCATTATGGAAGGTAGTATGTTGTTGAGATTTTTGTTACTCCAATGGATGGTAGCCTTGTCATTATGGAAGGTAGTCTATCGTAGATATTTTTGTTATTCCAATGGATGGTAGCCTAGTCATTATGAAAGGTAGTTTGTTGTCGAGATTTTTGTTACTACAATGGATTATAGCCTTGCCGTTAGGGAAGGTAGTCTGTTGTCGATATCTTTGTTACTCCAAGGGATGGTAGCCTTGTCATTATGGAACGTAGTCTGTTGTCAAGTTTTTTTTTCCAATGGATGGTAGCCTTGTCATTATGGAAGGTAGTCTATTGTCGATATTTTTGTTACTACAATGGATGGTAGCCTAGTCATTATGGAAGGTAGTCTATTGACGAGATTTTTGTTACTACAATGGATTGTAGCCTTGTCGTTATGGAGGTAGTCTGTTGTCGATATCTTTGTTACTCCGATAGATGGTGGCCTAGTCATTATGTAAGGTAGTCTGTTGTCAAGATTTTTGTTACTCCATTGGATGGTAGCCTTGTCATTATGGAAGGTAATGTGTTGTCGATATTTTTGTTATTCCAGTGGATGGTAGCCTAGTCATTATGGAAGGTAGTCTGTTGTCGAGATTTTTGTTACTCCAATGGATGCTAGCCTTGTCATTATGGAAGGTAGTCTATTGTAGATATTTTTGTTACTCCAATGGATGGTAGCCTAATCATTATAGAAGGTAGTCTGTTGTCGTGCTTTTTGTTACTCCAATGGATGGTAGCCTTGTCATTATGGAAGGTAGTCTATCGTAGATATTTTTGTTATTCCAATGGATGGTAGCCTAGTCATTATGAAAGGTAGTTTGTTGTCGAGATTTTTGTTACTACAATGGATTGTAGCCTTGCCGTTAGGGAAGGTAGTCTGTTGTCGATATCTTTGTTACTCCAAGGGATGGTAGCCTTGTCATTATGGAACGTAGTCTGTTGTCAAGTTTTTTTCTTCCAATGGATGGTAGCCTTGTCATTATGGAAGGTAGATTGTTGTCGAGATTTTTGTTACTCCAATGGATGGTAGCCTTGTCATTATGGAAGGTAGTCTATTGTCGATATTTTTGTTACTACAATGGATGGTAGCCTAGTCATTATGGAAGGTAGTCTATTGACGAGATTTTTGTTACTACAATGGATTGTAGCCTTGTCGTTATGGAGGTAGTCTGTTGTCGATATCTTTGTTACTCCGATAGATGGTGGCCTAGTCATTATGTAAGGTAGTCTGTTGTCAAGATTTTTGTTACTCCATTGGATGGTAGCCTTGTCATTATGGAAGGTAATGTGTTGTCGATATTTTTGTTATTCCAGTGGATGGTAGCCTAGTCATTATGGAAGGTAGTCTGTTGTCGAGATTTTTGTTACTCCAATGGATGCTAGCCTTGTCATTATGGAAGGTAGTCTATTGTAGATATTTTTGTTACTCCAATGGATGGTAGCCTAATCATTATAGAAGGTAGTCTGTTGTCGTGCTTTTTGTTACTCCAATGGATGGTAGCCTTGTCATTATGGAAGGTAGTCTATTGTCGATATTTTTGTTACTACAATGGACGGTAGCCTAGTCATTATGGAAGGTAGTCTGTTGTCGAGATTTTTGTTACTACAATGGATTGTAGCCTTGTCGTTATGGAGGTAGTCTGTTGTCGATATCTTTGTTACTCCAATAGATGGTAGCCTAGTCATTATGTAAGGTAGTCGGTTGTCGAGATTTTTGTTACTCCATTGGATGGTAGCCTTGTCAATATGGAAGGTAATGTGTTGTCTATATTTTTGTTATTCCAGTGGATGGTAGCCTAGTCATTATGGAAGGTAGTATGTTGTCGAGATTTTTGTTACTCCAATGGATGGTAGCCTTGTCATTATGGAAGGTAGTCTATCGTAGATATTTTTGTTATTCCAATGGATGGTAGCCTAGTCATTATGGAAGGTAGTTTGTTGTCGAGATTTTTGTTACTACAATGGATTGTAGCCTTGCCGTTAGGGAAGGTAGTCTGTTGTCGATATCTTTGTTACTCCAAGGGATGGTAGCCTTGTCATTATGGAACGTAGTCTGTTGTCGAGATTTTTGTTATTCCAATGGATGGTAGCCTTGTCATTATGGAAGGTAGTGTGTTGTCGAGATTTTTGTTACTCCAATTGATGGTAGCCTAGTCATTATAGAAGGTAGTCTGTTGTCGTGATTTTTGTTACTCCAATGGATGGTAGCCTTGTCATTATGGAAGGTAGTCTATTGACGAGATTTTTGTTACTACAATGGATTGTAGCGTTGTGGTTATGGAGGTAGTCTATTGTCGATATCTTTGTTACTCCAATGGATGGTAGCCAAGTCATTATGGAGGGTAGTCTGTTGTCGAGATTTTTGTTACCTCATTAGATGGTAGCCTTGTCATTATGGAAGGTAATGTGTTGTCGATATTTTTGTTATTCCAGTGGATGGTATCCTAGTCATTATGGAAGGTAGTCTGTTGTCGAGATTTTTGTTACTCTAATGGATGGTAGCCTTTTCATTATGGAAGGTAGTCTATTGTAGATATCTTTGTTATTCCAATGGATGGTAGCCTAGTCATTATGGAAGGTAGTCTGTTGTCGTGATTTTTATTACTCCAATGGATGGTAGACTTGTCGTTATTGAAGGTAGTCTATTGTCGATATCTTTGTTACTCCAATAGATGGTAGCCTAGTCATTATGGAAGGTAGTCTGTTGTCGAGATTTTAGTTACTCCAATGGATGGTAGCCTTGTCATTATGGAAGGTAGTCTGTTGTCGAGATTTTGTATACTCCAATGGATTGTAGCCTTGTAATTATGGAAGGTAGTCTCTTGTGGATATTTGGGTTACTCCAATGATGGTACCCTTCTCATTATGGAAAATAGTCTATTGTTGAGATTTTTGTTACTCCAATTGAAGGTAGACTTGTCATTATGGAAGGTAGTGTGTTGTCGTGATTTTTCGTACTCTAAGGGATTGTAGCCTTGTCATTATGGAAGGTAGTATGTTGTCGATATCTTTGTTACTCCAATGGATGATATCCTTTTAATTATGGAAGGTAGTTTGGTGTCGAGATTTTTGTTACTCTAAGGGATGGTAGCCTTGTCATTATGGAACATAGTCTGTTGTCGAGATTTTTGTTATTCCAATGGATGGTAGCCTTGTCATTATGAAAGGTAGTCTATTATAGATATTTTTGTTACTATAATAGATCGTAGCCATGTCATTATGGAAGGTAGCGTGTTGTCGAGATTTTTGTTACTCCAATGGATGGTAGCCTAGTCATTATAGAAGGTAGTCTGTTGTCGTGATTTTTGTTACTCCAATGGATGATAGCCTTGTCATTATGGAAGGTAGTCTATTGTCGATATTTTTGTTACTACAATGGATGGTAGCCTAGTCATTATGGAAGGTAGTCTGTTGTCGAGATTTTTGTTACTACAATGGATTGTAGCCTTGTCGTTATGGAGGTACTCTGTTGTCGATATCTTTGTTACTCCAATAGATGGTAGCCTAGTCATTATGTAAGGTAGTCTGTTGTCGAGATTTTTGTTACTCCATTGGATGGTAGCCTTGTCATTATGGAAGGTAATGTGTTGTCTATATTTTTGTTATTCCAGTGGATGGTAGCCTAGTCATTATGGAAGGTAGTATGTTGTTGAGATTTTTGTTACTCCAATGGATGGTAGCCTTGTCATTATGGAAGGTAGTCTATCGTAGATATTTTTGTTATTCCAATGGATGGTAGCCTAGTCATTATGGAAGGTAGTTTGTTGTCGAGATTTTTGTTACTACAATGGATTGTAGCCTTGCCGTTAGGGAAGGTAGTCTGTTGTCGATATCTTTGTTACTCCAAGGGATGGTAGCCTTGTCATTATGGAACGTAGTCTGTTGTCAAGTTTTTTTTTCCAATGGATGGTAGCCTTGTCATTATGGAAGGTAGATTGTTGTCGAGATTTTTGTTACTCCAATGGATGGTAGCCTTGTCATTATGGAAGGTAGTCTATTGTCGATATTTTTGTTACTACAATGGATGGTAGCCTAGTCATTATGGAAGGTAGTCTGTTGTCGAGATTTTTGTTACTACAATGGATTGTAGCCTTGTCGTTATGGAGGTAGTCTGTTGTCGATATCTTTGTTACTCTGATAGATGGTGGCCTAGTCATTATGTAAGGTAGTCTGTTGTCAAGATTTTTGTTACTCCATTGGATGGTAGCCTTGTCATTATGGAAGGTAATGTGTTGTCGATATTTTTGTTATTCCAGTGGATGGTAGCCTAGTCATTTTGGAAGGTAGTCTGTTGTCGAGATTTTTGTTACTCTAATGGATGCTAGCTTTGTCATTATGGAAGGTAGTCTATTGTAGATATTTTTGTTACTCTAATGGATGGTAGCCTAATCATTATAGAAGGTAGTCTGTTGTCGTGCTTTTTGTTACTCCAATGGATGGTAGCCTTGTCATTATGGAAGGTAGTCTATTGTCGATATTTTTGTTACTACAATGGATGGTAGCCTAGTCATTATGGAAGGTAGTATGTTGTCGAGATTTTTGTTACTACAATGGATTGTAGCCTTGTCGTTATGGAGGTAGTCTGTTGTCGATATCTTTGTTACTCCAATAGATGGTAGCCTAGTCATTATGTAAGGTAGTCGGTTGTCGAGATTTTTGTTACTCCATTGGATGATAGCCTTGTCATTATGGAAGGTAATGTGTTGTCTATATTTTTGTTATTCCAGTGGATGGTAGCCTAGTCATTATGGAAGGTAGTATGTTGTCGAGATTTTTGTTACTCCAATGGATGGTAGCCTTGTCATTATGGAAGGTAGTCTATCGTAGATATTTTTGTTATTCCAATGGATGGTAGCCTAGTCATTATGGAAGGTAGTTTGTTGTCGAGATTTTTGTTACTACAATGGATTGTAGCCTTGCCGTTAGGGAAGGTAGTCTGTTGTCGATATCTTTGTTACTCCAAGGGATGGTAGCCTTGTCATTATGGAACGTAGTCTGTTGTCAAGTTTTTTTTTCCAATGGATGATAGCCTTGTCATTATGGAAGGTAGATTGTTGTCGAGATTTTTGTTACTCCAATGGATGGTAGCCTTGTCATTATGGAAGGTAGTCTATTGTCGATATTTTTGTTACTACAATGGATGGTAGCCTAGTCATTATGGAAGGTAGTCTGTTGTCGAGATTTTTGTTACTACAATGGATTGTAGCCTTGTCGTTATGGAGGTAGTCTGTTGTCGATATCTTTGTTACTCCGATAGATGGTGGCCTAGTCATTATGTAAGGTAGTCTGTTGTCAAGATTTTTGTTACTCCATTGGATGGTAGCCTTGTCATTATGGAAGGTAATGTGTTGTCGATATTTTTGTTATTCCAGTGGATGGTAGCCTAGTCATTATGGAAGGTAGTATGTTGTCGAGATTTTTGTTACTCCAATGGATGCTAGCCTTGTCATTATGGAAGGTAGTCTATTGTAGATATTTTTGTTACTCCAATGGATGGTAGCCTAATCATTATAGAAGGTAGTCTGTTGTCGTGCTTTTTGTTACTCCAATGGATGGTAGCCTTGTCATTATGGAAGGTAGTCTATTGTCGATATTTTTGTTACTCCAAGGGATGGTAGCCTTGTCATTATGGAACGTAGTCTGTTGTCGAGATTTTTGTTATTCCAATGGATGGTAGCCTTGTCATTATGGAAGGTAGTCTATTTTAGATATTTTCTTTATTCCAATGGATGGTAGCCTAGTCATTATGGAAGGTAGTTTGTTGTCGAGATTTTTGTTACTACAATGGATTGTAGCCTTGCTGTTATGGAAGGTAGTCTGTTGTCGATATCTTTGTTACTCCAAGGGATGGTAGCCTTGTCATTATGGAACGTAGTCTGTTGTCGAGATTTTTGTTATTCCAATGGATGGTAGCCTTGTCATTATGGAAGGTAGTGTGTTGTCGAGATTTTTGTTACTCCAATTGATGGTAGCCTAGTCATTATAGAAGGTAGTCTGTTGTCGTGATTTTTGTTACTCCAATGGATGGTAGCCTTGTCATTATGGATTGTAGTCTATTGACGAGATTTTTGGTACTACAATTGATTGTAGCGTTGTGCTTATGGAGGTAGTCTGTTGTCGATATCTTTGTTACTCCAATGGATGGTAGCCAAGTCATTATGGAGGGTAGTCTGTTGTCGAGATTTTTGTTACTCCATTAGATGGTAGCCTTGTCATTATGGAAGGTAATGTGTTGTCGATATTTTTGTTATTCCAGTGGATGGTATCCTAGTCATTATGGAAGGTAGTCTGTTGTCGAGATTTTTGTTACTCTAATGGATGGTAGCCTTTTCATTATGGAAGGTAGTCTATTGTAGATATCTTTGTTATTCCAATGGATGGTAGCCTAGTCATTATGGAAGGTAGTCTGTTGTCGTGATTTTTATTACTCCAATGGATGGTAGACTTGTCGTTATTGAAGGTAGTCTATTGTCGATATCTTTGTTACTCCAATAGATGGTAGCCTAGTCATTATGGAAGGTAGTCTGTTGTCGAGATTTTAGTTACTCCAATGGATGGTAGCCTTGTCATTATGGAAGGTAGTCTGTTGTCGATATTTTGTATACTCCAATGGATTGTGGCCTTGTAATTATGGAAGGTAGTCACTTGTGGATATTTGGGTTACTCCAATGATGGTACCCTTGTCATTATGGAAAATAGTCTATTGTTGAGATTTTTGTTACTCCAATTGATGGTAGACTTGTCATTATGGAAGGTAGTGTGTTGTCGTGATTTTTCGTACTCTAAGGGATTGTAGCCTTGTCATTATGGAAGGTAGTATGTTGTCGATATCTTTGTTACTCCAATGGATGATATCCTTTTAATTATGGAAGGTAGTTTGGTGTCGAGATTTTTGTTACTCTAAGGGATGGTAGCCTTGTCATTATGGAACATAGTCTGTTGTCGAGATTTTTGTTATTCCAATGGATGTTAGCCTTGTCATTATGAAAGGTAGTCTATTATCGATATTTTTGTTACTATAGTAGATTGTAGCCATGTCATTATGGAAGGTAGTGTGTTGTCGAGATTTTTGTTACTCCAATGGATGGTAGCCTAGTCATTATAGAAGGTAGTCTGTTGTCATGATTTTTGTTACTCCAATGGATGGTAGCCTTGTCATTATGAAAGGTAGTCTATTGTCGATATTTTTGTTACTACAATGGATGGTAGCCTAGTCATTATGGAAGGTAGTCTGTTGTCGAGATTTTTGTTACTACAATGGATTGTAGCCTTGTCGTTATGGAGGTAGTCTGTTGTCGATATCTTTGTTACTCCAATAGATGGTAGCCTAGTCATTATGTAAGGTAGTCTGTTGTCGAGATTTTTGTTACTCCATTGGATGGTAGCCTTGTCATTATGGAAGGTAATGTGTTGTCTATATTTTTGTTATTCCAGTGGATGGTAGTCTAGTCATTATGGAAGGTAGTATGTTGTCGAGATTTTTGTTACTCCAATGGATGGTAACCTTGTCATTATGGAAGGTAGTCTATCGTAGATATTTTTGTTATTCCAATGGATGGTAGCCTAGTCATTATGGAAGGTAGTTTGTTGTCGAGATTTTTGTTACTACAATGGATTGTAGCCTTGCCGTTAGGGAAGGTAGTCTGTTGTCGATATCTTTGTTACTCCAAGGGATGGTAGCCTTGTCATTATGGAACGTAGTCTGTTGTCAAGTATTTTTTTCCAATGGATGGTAGCCTTGTCATTATGGAAGGTAGATTGTTGTCGAGATTTTTGTTACTCCAATGGATGGTAGCCTTGTCATTATGGAAGGTAGTCTATTGTCGATATTTTTGTTACTACAATGGATGGTAGCCTAGTCATTATGGAAGGTAGTCTGTTGTCGAGATTTTTGTTACTACAATGGATTGTAGCCTTGTCGTTATGGAGGTAGTCTGTTGTCGATATCTTTGTTACTCCAATAGATGGTAGCCTAGTCATTATGTAAGGTAGTCTGTTGTCAAGATTTTTGTTACTCCATTGGATGGTAGCCTTGTCATTATGGAAGGTAATGTGTTGTCGATATTTTTGTTATTCCAGTGGATGGTAGCCTAGTCATTATGGAAGGTAGTCTGTTGTCGAGATTTTTGTTACTCCAATGGATGCTAGCCTTGTCATTATGGAAGGTAGTCTATTGTAGATATTTTCTTTATTCCAATGGATGGTAGCCTAGTCATTATGGAAGGTAGTTTGTTGTCGAGATTTTTGTTACTACAATGGATTGTAGCCTTGCTGTTATGGAAGGTAGTCTGTTGTCGATATCTTTGTTATTCCAAGGGATGGTAGCCTTGTCATTATGGAACGTAGTCTGTTGTCGAGATTTTTGTTATTCCAATGGATGGTAGCCTTGTCATTTAGGAAGGTAGTGTGTTGTCGAGATTTTTGTTACTCCAATTGATGGTAGCCTAGTCATTATAGAAGGTAGTCTGTTGTCGTGATTTTTGTTACTCCAATGGATGGTAGCCTTGTCATTATGGATTGTAGTCTATTGACGAGATTTTTGTTACTACAATGGATTGTAGCGTTGTGGTTATGGAGGTAGTCTGTTGTCGATATCTTTGTTACTCCAATGGATGGTAGCCAAGTCATTATGGAGGGTAGTCTGTTGTCGAGATTTTTGTTACTCCATTAGATGGTAGCCTTGTCATTATGGAAGGTAATGTGTTGTCGATATTTTTGTTATTCCAGTGGATGGTATCCTAGTCATTATGGAAGGTAGTCTGTTGTCGAGATTTTTGTTACTCTAATGGATGGTAGCCTTTTCATTATGGAAGGTAGTCTATTGTAGATATCTTTGTTATTCCAATGGATGGTAGCCTAGTCATTATGGAAGGTAGTCTGTTGTCGTGATTTTTATTACTCCAATGGATGGTAGACTTGTCGTTATTGAAGGTAGTCTATTGTCGATATCTTTGTTACTCCAATAGATGGTAGCCTAGTCATTATGGAAGGTAGTCTGTTGTCGAGATTTTAGTTACTCCAATGGATGGTAGCCTTGTCATTATGGAAGGTAGTCTGTTGTCGAGATTTTGTATACTCCAATGGATTGTAGCCTTGTAATTATGGAAGGTAGTCTCTTGTGGATATTTGGGTTACTCCAATGATGGTACCCTTGTCATTATGGAAAATAGTCTATTGTTGAGATTTTTGTTACTCCAATTGATGGTAGACTTGTCATTATGGAAGGTAGTGTGTTGTCGTGATTTTTCGTACTCTAAGGGATTGTAGCCTTGTCATTATGGAATGTAGTATGTTTTCGATATCTTTGTTACTCCAATGGATGATATCCTTTTAATTATGGAAGGTAGTTTGGTGTCGAGATTTTTGTTACTCTAAGGGATGGTAGCCTTGTCATTATGGAACATAGTCTGTTGTCGAGATTTTTGTTATTCCAATGGATGGTAGCCTTGTCATTATGAAAGGTAGTCTATTATCGATATTTTTGTTACTATAATAGATCGTAGCCATGTCATTATGGAAGGTAGTGTGTTGTCGAGATTTTTGTTACTCCAATGGATGGTAGCCTAGTCATTATAGAAGGTAGTCTGTTGTCGTGATTTTTGTTACTCCAATGGATGGTAGCCTTGTCATTATGGAAGGTAGTCTATTGTCGATATTTTTGTTACTACAATGGATGGTAGCCTAGTCATTATGGAAGGTAGTCTGTTGTCGAGATTTTTGTTACTACAATGGATTGTAGCCTTGTCGTTATGGAGGTAGTCTGTTGTCGATATCTTTGTTACTCCAATAGATGGTAGCCTAGTCATTATGTAAGGTAGTCTGTTGTCGAGATTTTTGTTACTCCATTGGATGGTAGCCTTGTCATTATGGAAGGTAATGTGTTGTCTATATTTTTGTTATTCCAGTGGATGGTAGCCTAGTCATTATGGAAGGTAGTATGTTGTCGAGATTTTTGTTACTCCAATGGATGGTAGCCTTGTCATTATGGAAGGTAGTCTATCGTAGATATTTTTGTTATTCCAATGGATGGTAGCCTAGTCATTATGGAAGGTAGTTTGTTGTCGAGATTTTTGTTACTACAATGGATTGTAGCCTTGCCGTTAGGGAAGGTAGTCTGTTGTCGATATCTTTGTTACTCCAAGGGATGGTAGCCTTGTCATTATGGAACGTAGTCTGTTGTCAAGTTTTTTTTTCCAATGGATGGTAGCCTTGTCATTATGGAAGGTAGATTGTTGTCGAGATTTTTGTTACTCCAATGGATGGTAGCCTTGTCATTATGGAAGGTAGTCTATTGTCGATATTTTTGTTACTACAATGGATGGTAGCCTAGTCATTATGGAAGGTAGTCTGTTGTCGAGATTTTTGTTACTACAATGGATTGTAGCCTTGTCGTTATGGAGGTAGTCTGTTGTCGATATCTTTGTTACTCCGATAGATGGTGGCCTAGTCATTATGTAAGGTAGTCTGTTGTCAAGATTTTTGTTACTCCATTGGATGGTAGCCTTGTCATTATGGAAGGTAATGTGTTATCGATATTTTTGTTATTCCAGTGGATGGTAGCGTAGTCATTATGGAAGGTAGTCTGTTGTCGAGATTTTTGTTACTCCAATGGATGCTAGCCTTGTCATTATGGAAGGTAGTCTATTGTAGATATTTTTGTTACTCCAATGGATGGTAGCCTAATCATTATAGAAGGTAGTCTGTTGTCGTGCTTTTTGTTACTCCAATGGATGGTAGCCTTTTCATTATGGAAGGTAGTCTATTGTCGATATTTTTGTTACTACAATGGATGGTAGCCTAGTCATTATGGAAGGTAGTCTGTTGTCGAGATTTTTGTTACTACAATGGATTGTAGCCTTGTCGTTATGGAGGTAGTCTGTTGTCGATATCTTTGTTACTCCAATAGATGGTAGCCTAGTCATTATGTAAGGTAGTCGGTTGTCGAGATTTTTGTTACTCCATTGGATGGTAGCCTTGTCATTATGGAACGTAGTCTGTTGTCGAGATTTTTGTTATTCCAATGGATGGTAGCCTTGTCATTATGGAAGGTAGTGTGTTGTCGAGATTTTTGTTACTCCAATTGATGGTAGCCTAGTCATTATAGAAGGTAGTCTGTTGTCGTGATTTTTGTTACTCCAATGGATGGTAGCCTTGTCATTATGGATTGTAGTCTATTGACGAGATTTTTGTTACTACAATGGATTGTAGCGTTGTGGTTATGGAGGTAGTCTGTTGTCGATATCTTTGTTACTCCAATGGATGGTAGCCAAGTCATTATGGAGGGTAGTCTGTTGTCGAGATTTTTGTTACTCCATTAGATGGTAGCCTTGTCATTATGGAAGGTAATGTGTTGTCGATATTTTTGTTATTCCAGTGGATGGTATCCTAGTCATTATGGAAGGTAGTCTGTTGTCGAGATTTTTGTTACTCTAATGGATGGTAGCCTTTTCATTATGGAAGGTAGTCTATTGTAGATATCTTTGTTATTCCAATGGATGGTAGCCTAGTCATTATGGAAGGTAGTCTGTTGTCGTGATTTTTATTACTCCAATGGATGGTAGACTTGTCGTTATTGAAGGTAGTCTATTGTTGATATCTTTGTTACTCCAATAGATGGTAGCCTAGTCATTATGGAAGGTAGTCTGTTGTCGAGATTTTAGTTACTCCAATGGATGGTAGCCTTGTCATTATGGAAGGTAGTCTGTTGTCGAGATTTTGTATACTCCAATGGATTGTAGCCTTGTAATTATGGAAGGTAGTCTCTTGTGGATATTTGGGTTACTCCAATGATGGTACCCTTGTCATTATGGAAAATAGTCTATTGTTGAGATTTTTGTTACTCCAATTGATGGTAGACTTGCCATTATGGAAGGTAGTGTGTTGTCGTGATTTTTCGTACTCTAAGGGATTGTAGCCTTGTCATTATGGAATGTAGTATGTTGTCGATATCTTTGTTACTCCAATGGATGATATCCTTTTAATTATGGAAGGTAGTTTGGTGTCGAGATTTTTGTTACTCTAAGGGATGGTAGCCTTGTCATTATGGAACATAGTCTGTTGTCGAGATTTTTGTTATTCCAATGGATGGTAGCCTTGTCATTATGAAAGGTAGTCTATTATCGATATTTTTGTTACTATAATAGATCGTAGCCATGTCATTATGGAAGGTAGTGTGTTGTCGAGATTTTTGTTACTCCAATGGATGGTAGCCTAGTCATTATAGAAGGTAGTCTGTTGTCGTGATTTTTGTTACTCCAATGGATGGTAGCCTTGTCATTATGGAAGGTAGTCTATTGTCGATATTTTTGTTACTACAATGGATGGTAGCCTAGTCATTATGGAAGGTAGTCTGTTGTCGAGATTTTTGTTACTACAATGGATTGTAGCCTTGTCGTTATGGAGGTAGTCTGTTTTCGATATCTTTGTTACTCCAATATATGGTAGCCTAGTCATTATGTAAGGTAGTCTGTTGTCGAGATTTTTGTTACTCCATTGGATGGTAGCCTTGTCATTATGGAAGGTAATGTGTTGTCTATATTTTTGTTATTCCAGTGGATGGTAGCCTAGTCATTATGGAAGGTAGTATGTTGTCGAGATTTTTGTTACTCCAATGGATGGTAGCCTTGTCATTATGGAAGGTAGTCTATCGTAGATATTTTTGTTATTCCAATGGATGGTAGCCTAGTCATTATGGAAGGTAGTTTGTTGTCGAGATTTTTGTTACTACAATGGATTGTAGCCTTGCCGTTAGGGAAGGTAGTCTGTTGTCGATATCTTTGTTACTCCAAGGGATGGTAGCCTTGTCATTATGGAACGTAGTCTGTTGTCAAGTTTTTTTTTCCAATGGATGGTAGCCTTGTCATTATGGAAGGTAGATTGTTGTCGAGATTTTTGTTACTCCAATGGATGGTAGCCTTGTCATTATGGAAGGTAGTCTATTGTCGATATTTTTGTTACTACAATGGATGGTAGCCTAGTCATTATGGAAGGTAGTCTGTTGTCGAGATTTTTGTTACTATAATAGATTGTAGCCATGTCATTATGGAAGGTAGTGTGTTGTCGAGATTTTTGTTACTCCAATGGATGGTAGCCTAGTCATTATAGAAGGTAGTCTGTTGTCGTGATTTTTGTTACTCCAATGGATGGTAGCCTTGTCATTATGGAAGGTAGTCTATTATCGATATTTTTGTTACTACAATGGATGGTAGCCTAGTCATTATGGAAGGTAGTCTGTTGTCGAGATTTTTGTTACTACAATGGATTGTAGCCTTGTCGTTATGGAGGTAGTCTGTTGTCGATATCTTTGTTACTTCAATAGATGGTAGCCTAGTCATTATGTAAGGTAGTCTGTTGTCGAGATTTTTGTTACTCCATTGGATGGTAGCCTTGTCATTATGGAAGGTAATGTGTTGTCTATATTTTTGTTATTCCAGTGGATGGTAGCCTAGTCATTATGGAAGGTAGTATGTTGTCGAGATTTTTGTTACTCCAATGGATGGTAGCCTTGTCATTATGGAAGGTAGTCTATCGTAGATATTTTTGTTTTTCCAATGGATGGTAGCCTAGTCATTATGGAAGGTAGTTTGTTATCGAGATTTTTGTTACTACAATGGATTGTAGCCTTGCCGTTAGGGAAGGTAGTCTGTTGTCGATATCTTTGTTACTCCAAGGGATGGTAGCCTTGTCATTATGGAACGTAGTCTGTTGTCAGGTTTTTTTTTCCAATGGATGATAGCCTTGTCATTATGGAAGGTAGATTGTTGTCGAGGTTTTTGTTACTCCAATGGATGGTAGCCTTGTCATTATGGAAGGTAGTCTATTGTCGATATTTTTGTTACTACAATGGATGGTAGCCTAGTCATTATGGAAGGTAGTCTGTAGTCGAGATTTTTGTTACTACAATGGATTGTAGCCTTGTCGTTATGGAGGTAGTCTGTTGTCGATATCTTTATTACTCCAATAGATGGTAGCCTAGTCATTATGTAAGGTAGTATGTTGTCAAGATTTTTGTTACTCCATTGGATGGTAGCCTTGTCATTATGGAAGTTAATGTGTTGTCGATATTTTTGTTATTCCAGTTGATGGTAGCCTAGTCATTATGGAAGGTAGTCTGTTGTCGAGATTTTTGTTACTCCAATGGATGCTAGCCTTGTCATTATGGAAGGTAGTCTATTGTAGATATTTTCTTTATTCCAATGGATGGTAGCCTAGTTATTATGGAAGGTAGTTTGTTGTCGAGATTTTTGTTACTACAATGGATTGTAGCCTTGCTGTTATGGAAGGTAGTCTGTTGTCGATATCTTTGTTACTCCAAGGGATGGTAGCCTTGTCATTATGGAACGTAGTCTGTTGTCGAGATTTTTGTTATTCCAATGGATGGTAGCCTTGTCATTATGGAAGGTAGTGTGTTGTCGAGATTTTTGTTACTCCAATTGATGGTAGCCTAGTCATTATAGAAGGTAGTCTGTTGTCGTGATTTTTGTTACTCCAATGGATGGTAGCCTTGTCATTATGGATTGTAGTCTATTGACGAGATTTTTGTTACTACAATGGATTGTAGTGTTGTGGTTATGGAGGTAGTCTGTTGTCGATATCTTTGTTACTCCAATGGATGGTAGCCAAGTCATTATGGAGGGTAATCTGTTGTCGAGATTTTTGTTACTCCATTAGATGGTAGCCTTGTCATTATGGAAGGTAATGTGTTGTCGATATTTTTGTTATTCCAGTGGATGGTATCCTAGTCATTATGGAAGGTAGTCTGTTGTCGAGATTTTTGTTACTCTAATGGATGGTAGCCTTTTCATTATGGAAGTTAGTCTATTGTAGATATCTTTGTTATTCCAATGGATGGTAGCCTAGTCATTATGGAAGGTAGTCTGTTGTCGTGATTTTTATTACTCCAATGGATGGTAGACTTGTCGTTATTGAAGGTAGTCTATTGTCGATATCTTTGTTACTCCAATAGATGGTAGCCTAGTCATTATGGAAGGTAGTCTGATGTCGAGATTTTAGTTACTCCAATGGATGGTAGCCTTGTCATTATGGAAGGTAGTCTGTTGTCGAGATTTTGTATACTCCAATGGATTGTAGCCTTGTAATTATGGAAGGTAGTCTCTTGTGGATATTTGGGTTACTCCAATGATGGTACCCTTGTCATTATGGAAAATAGTCTATTGTTGAGATTTTTGTTACTCCAATTGATGGTAGACTTGTCATTATGGAAGGTAGTGTGTTGTCGTGATTTTTCGTACTCTAAGGGATTGTAGCCTTGTCATTATGGAATGTAGTATGCTGTCGATATCTTTGTTACTCCAATGGATGATATCCTTTTAATTATGGAAGGTAGTTTGGTGTCGAGATTTTTGTTACTCTAAGGGATGGTAGCCTTGTCATTATGGAACATAGTCTGTTGTCGAGATTTTTGTTATTCCAATGGATGGTAGCCTTGTCATTATGAAAGGTAGTCTATTATCGATATTTTTGTTACTATAATAGATTGTAGCCATGTCATTATGGAAGGTAGTGTGTTGTCGAGATTTTTGTTACTCCAATGGATGGTAGCCTAGTCATTATAGAAGGTAGTCTGTTATCGTGATTTTTGTTACTCCAATGGATGGTAGCCTTGTCATTATGGAAGGTAGTCTATTGTCGATATTTTTGTTACTACAATGGATGGTAGCCTAGTCATTATGGAAGGTAGTCTGTTGTCGAGATTTTTGTTACTACAATGGATTGTAGCCTTGTCGTTATGGAGGTAGTCTGTTGTCGATATCTTTGTTACTCCAATAGATGGTAGCCTAGTCATTATGTAAGGTAGTCTGTTGTCGAGATTTTTGTTACTCCAATGGATGGTAGCCTTGTCATTATGGAAGGTAATGTGTTGTTTATATTTTTGTTATTCCAGTGGATGGTAGCCTAGTCATTATGGAAGGTAGTATGTTGTCGAGATTTTTGTTACTCCAATGGATGGTAGCCTTGTCATTATGGAAGGTAGTCTATCGTAGATATTTTTGTTATTCCAATGGATGGTAGCCTAGTCATTATGGAAGGTAGTTTGTTATCGAGATTTTTGTTACTACAATGGATTGTAGCCTTGCCGTTAGGGAAGGTAGTCTGTTGTCGATATCTTTGTTACTCCAAGGGATGGTAGCCTTTTCATTATGGAACGTAGTCTGTTGTCAAGTTTTTTTTTCCAATGGATGATAGCCTTGTCATTATGGAAGGTAGATTGTTGTCGAGATTTTTGTTACTCCAATGGATGGTAGCCTTGTCATTATGGAAGGTAGTCTATTGTCGATATTTTTGTTACTACAATGGATGGTAGCCTAGTCATTATGGAAGGTAGTCTGTTGTCGAGATTTTTGTTACTACAATGGATTGTAGCCTTGTCGTTATGGAGGTAGTCTGTTGTCGATATCTTTGTTACTCCAATAGATGGTAGCCTAGTCATTATGTAAGGTAGTCTGTTGTCGAGATTTTTGTTACTCCATTGGATGGTAGCCTTGTCATTATGGAAGGTAATGTGTTGTCTATATTTTTGTTATTCCAGTGGATGGTAGCCTAGTCATTATGGAAGGTAGTATGTTGTCGAGATTTTTGTTACTCCAATGGATGGTAGCCTTGTCATTATGGAAGGTAGTCTATTGTAGATATTTTTGTTATTCCAATGGATGGTAGCCTAGTCATTATGGAAGGTAGTTTGTTGTCGAGATTTTTGTTACTACAATGGATTGTAGCCTTGCCGTTAGGGAAGGTAGTCTGTTGTCGATATCTTTGTTACTCCAAGGGATGGTAGCCTTGTCATTATGGAACGTAGTCTGTTGTCAAGTATTTTTTTCCAATGGATGATAGCCTTGTCATTATGGAAGGTAGATTGTTGTCGAGGTTTTTGTTACTCCAATGGATGGTAGCCTTGTCATTATGGAAGGTAGTCTATTGTCGATATTTTTGTTACTACAATGGATGGTAGCCTAGTCATTATGGAAGGTAGTCTGTTGTCGAGATTTTTGTTACTACAATGGATTGTAGCCTTGTCGTTATGGAGGTAGTCTGTTGTCGATATCTTTGTTACTCCAATAGATGGTAGCCTAGTCATTATGTAAGGTAGTCTGTTGTCAAGATTTTTGTTACTCCATTGGATGGTAGCCTTGTCATTATGGAAGGTAATGTGTTGTCGATATTTTTGTTATTCCAGTGGATGGTAGCCTAGTCATTATGGAAGGTAGTCTATTGTCGAAATTTTTGTTACTCCAATGGATGCTAGCCTTGTCATTATGGAAGGTAGTCTATTGTAGATATTTTCTTTATTCCAATGGATGGTAGCCTAGTCATTATGGAAGGTAGTTTGTTGTCGAGATTTTTGTTACTACAATGGATTGTAGCCTTGTTGTTATGGAAGGTAGTCTGTTGTCGATATCTTTGTTACTCCAAGGGATGGTAGCCTTGTCATTATGGAACGTAGTCTGTTGTCGAGATTTTTGTTATTCCAATGGATGGTAGCCTTGTCATTATGGAAGGTAGTGTGTTGTCGAGATTTTTGTTACTCCAATTGATGGTAGCCTAGTCATTATAGAAGGTAGTCTGTTGTCGTGATTTTTGTTACTCCAATGGATGGTAGCCTTGTCATTATGGATTGTAGTCTATTGACGAGATTTTTGTTACTACAATGGATTGTAGCGTTGTGGTTATGGAGGTAGTCTGTTGTCGATATCTTTGTTACTCCAATGGATGGTAGCCAAGTCATTATGGAGGGTAGTCTGTTGTCGAGATTTTTGTTACTCCATTAGATGGTAGCCTTGTCATTATGGAAGGTAATGTGTTGTCGATATTTTTGTTATTCCAGTGGATGGTATCCTAGTCATTATGGAAGGTAGTCTGTTGTCGAGATTTTTGTTACTCTAATGGATGGTAGCCTTTTCATTATGGAAGGTAGTCTATTGTAGATATCTTTGTTATTCCAATGGATGGTAGCCTAGTCATTATGGAAGGTAGTCTGTTGTCGTGATTTTTATTACTCCAATGGATGGTAGACTTGTCGTTATTGAAGGTAGTCTATTGTCGATATCTTTGTTACTCCAATAAATGGTAGCCTAGTCATTATGGAAGGTAGTCTGTTGTCGAGATTTTAGTTACTCCAATGGATGGTAGCCTTGTCATTATGGAAGGTAGTCTGTTGTCGAGATTTTGTATACTCCAATGGATTGTAGCCTTGTAATTATGGAAGGTAGTCTCTTGTGGATATTTGGGTTACTCCAATGATGGTAGACTTGTCATTATGGAAGGTAGTGTGTTGTCGTGATTTTTCATACTCTAAGGGATTGTAGCCTTGTCATTATGGAATGTAGTATGCTGTCGATATCTTTGTTACTCCAATGGATGATATCCTTTTAATTATGGAAGGTAGTTTGGTGTCGAGATTTTTGTTACTCAAAGGGATGGTAGCCTTGTCATTATGGAACATAGTCTGTTGTCGAGATTTTTGTTATTCCAATGGATGGTAGCCTTGTCATTATGAAAGGTAGTCTATTATCGATATTTTTGTTACTATAATAGATTGTAGCCACGTCATTATGGAAGGTAGTGTGTTGTCGAGATTTTTGTTACTCCAATGGATGGTAGCCTAGTCATTATAGAAGGTACTCTGTTGTCGTGATTTTTGTTACTCCAATGGATGGTAGCCTTGTCATTATGGAAGGTAGTCTATTGTCGATATTTTTGTTACTACAATGGATGGTAGCCTAGTCATTATGGAAGGTAGTCTGTTGTCGAGATTTTTGTTACTACAATGGATTGTAGCCTTGTCGTTATGGAGGTAGTCTGTTGTCGATATCTTTGTTACTCCAATAGATGGTAGCCTAGTCATTATGTAAGGTAGTCTGTTGTCGAGATTTTTGTTACTCCATTGGATGGTAGCCTTGTCATTATGGAAGGTAATGTGTTGTCTATATTTTTGTTATTCCAGTGGATGGTAGCCTAGTCATTATGGAAGGTAGTATGTTGTCGAGATTTTTGTTACTCCAATGGATGGTAGCCTTGCCATTATGGAAGGTAGTCTATCGTAGATATTTTTGTTATTCCAATTGATGGTAGCCTAGTCATTATGGAAGGTAGTTTGTTGTCGAGATTTTTGTTACTACAATGGATTGTAGCCTTGCCGTTAGGGAAGGTAGTCTGTTGTCGATATCTTTGTTACTCCAAGGGATGGTAGCCTTGTCATTATGGAACGTAGTCTGTTGTCAAGTATTTTTTTCCAATGGATGATAGCCTTGTCATTATGGAAGGTAGTGTGTTGTCGAGATTTTTGTTACTCCAATTGATGGTAGCCTAGTCATTATAGAAGGTAGTCTGTTGTCGATATTTTTGTTACTACAATGGATGGTAGCCTTGTCGTTATGGAAGGTAGTCTGTTGTCGAGATTTTTGTTACTACAATGGATTGTAGCCTTGTCGTTATGGAGGTAGTCTGTTGTCGATATCTTTATTACTCCAATAGATGGTAGCCTAGTCATTATGTAAGGTAGTCTGTTGTCAAGATTTTTGTTACTCCATTGGATGGTAGCCTTGTCATTATGGAAGGTAATGTGTTGTCGATATTTTTGTTATTCCAGTGGATGGTAGCCTAGTCATTATGGAAGGTAGTCTGTTGTCGAGATTTTTGTTACTCTAATGGATGGTAGCCTTTTCATTATGGAAGTTAGTCTATTGTAGATATCTTTGTTGTTCCAATGGATGGTAGCCTAGTCATTATGGAAGGTAGTCTGTTGTCGTGATTTTTATTACTCCAATGGATGGTAGACTTGTCGTTATTGAAGGTAGTCTATTGTCGATATCTTTGTTACTCCAATAGATGGTAGCCTAGTCATTATGGAAGGTAGTCTGTTGTCGAGATTTTAGTTACTCCAATGGATGGTAGCCTTGTCATTATGGAAGGTAGTCTATTGTCGAGATTTTGTATACTCCAATGGATTGTAGCCTTGTAATTATGGAAGGTAGTCTCTTGTGGATATTTGGGTTACTCCAATGATGGTACCCTTGTCATTATGGAAAATAGTCTATTGTTGAGATTTTTGTTACTCCAATTGATGGTAGACTTGTCATTATGGAAGGTAGTGTGTTGTCGTGATTTTTCGTACTCTAAGGGATTGTAGCCTTGTCATTATGGAATGTAGTATGCTGTCGATATCTTTGTTACTCCAATGGATGATATCCTTTTAATTATGGAAGGTAGTTTGGTGTCGAGATTTTTGTTACTCTAAGGGATGGTAGCCTTGTCATTATGGAACATAGTCTGTTGTCGAGATTTTTTGGTATTCCAATGGATGGTAGCCTTGTCATTATGAAAGGTAGTCTATTATCGATATTTTTGTTACTATAATAGATTGTAGCCATGTCATTATGGAAGGTAGTGTGTTGTCGAGATTTTTGTTACTCCAATGGATGGTAGCCTAGTCATTATAGAAGGTAGTCTGTTATCGTGATTTTTGTTACTCCAATGGATGGTAGCCTTGTCATTATGGAAGGTAGTCTATTGTCGATATTTTTGTTACTACAATGGATGGTAGCCTAGTCATTATGGAAGGTAGTCTGTTGTCGAGATTTTTGTTACTACAATGGATTGTAGCCTTGTCGTTATGGAGGTAGTCTGTTGTCGATATCTTTGTTACTCCAATAGATGGTAGCCTAGTCATTATGTAAGGTAGTTTGTTGTCGAGATTTTTGTTACTCCATTGGATGGTAGCCTTGTCATTATGGAAGGTAATGTGTTGTCTATATTTTTGTTATTCCAGTGAATGGTAGCCTAGTCATTATGGAAGGTAGTATGTTGTCGAGATTTTTGTTACTCCAATGGATGGTAGCCTTGTCATTATGGAAGGTAGTCTATCGTAGATATTTTTGTTATTCCAATGGATGGTAGCCTAGTCATTATGGAAGGTAGTTTGTTATCGAGATTTTTGTTACTACAATGGATTGTAGCCTTGCCGTTAGGGAAGGTAGTCTGTTGTCGATATCTTTGTTACTCCAAGGGATGGTAGCCTTTTCATTATGGAACGTAGTTTGTTGTCAGGTTTTTTTTTCCAATGGATGATAGCCTTGTCATTATGGAAGGTAGATTGTTGTCGAGATTTTTGTTACTCCAATGGATGGTAGCCTTGTCATTATGGAAGGTAGTCTATTGTCGATATTTTTGTTACTACAATGGATGGTAGCCTAGTCATTATGGAAGGTAGTCTGTTGTCGAGATTTTTGTTACTACAATGGATTGTAGCCTTGTCGTTATGGAGGTAGTCTGTTGTCGATATCTTTGTTACTCCAATAGATGGTAGCCTAGTCATTATGTAAGGTAGTCTGTTGTCAAGATTTTTGTTACTCCATTGGATGGTAGCCTTGTCATTATGGAAGGTAATGTGTTGTCGATATTTTTGTTATTCCAGTGGATGGTAGCCTAGTCATTATGGAAGGTAGTCTGTTGTCGAGATTTTTGTTACTCCAATGGATGCTAGCCTTGTCATTATGGAAGGTAGTCTATTGTAGATATTTCCTTTATTCCAATGGATGGTAGCCTAGTCATTATGGAAGGTAGTTTGTTGTCGAGATTTTTGTTACTACAATGGATTGTAGCCTTGCTGTTATGGAAGGTAGTCTATTATCGATATCTTTGTTACTCCAAGGGATGGTAGCCTTGTCATTATGGAACGTAGTCTGTTGTCGAGATTTTTGTTATTCCAATGGATGGTAGCCTTGTCATTATGGAAGGTAGTGTGTTGTCGAGATTTTTGTTACTCCAATTGATGGTAGCCTAGTCATTATAGAAGGTAGTCTGTTGTCGTGATTTTTGTTACTCCAATGGATGGTAGCCTTGTCATTATGGATTGTAGTCTATTGACGAGATTTTTGTTACTACAATGGATTGTAGCGTTGTGGTTATGGAGGTAGTCTATTGTCGATATCTTTGTTACTCCAATGGATGGTAGCCAAGTCATTATGGAGGGTAGTCTGTTGTCGAGATTTTTGTTACTCCATTAGATGGTAGCCTTGTCATTATGGAAGGTAATGTGTTGTCGATATTTTTGTTATTCCAGTGGATGGTATCCTAGTCATTATGGAAGGTAGTCTGTTGTCGAGATTTTTGTTACTCTAATGGATGGTAGCCTTTTCATTATGGAAGGTAGTCTATTGTAGATATCTTTGTTATTCCAATGGATGGTAGCCTAGTCATTATGGAAGGTAGTCTGTTGTCGTGATTTTTATTACTCCAATGGATGGTAGACTTGTCGTTATTGAAGGTAGTCTATTGTCGATATCTTTGTTACTCCAATAGATGGTAGCCTAGTCATTATGGAAGGTAGTCTGTTGTCGAGATTTTAGTTACTCCAATGGATGGTAGCCTTGTCATTATGGAAGGTAGTTTGTTGTCGAGATTTTGTATACTCCAATGGATTGTAGCCTTGTAATTATGGAAGGTAGTCTCTTGTGGATATTTGGGTTACTCCAATGATGGTACCCTTGTCATTATGGAAAATAGTCTATTGTTGAGATTTTTGTTACTCCAATTGATGGTAGACTTGTCATTATGGAAGGTAGTGTGTTGTCGTGATTTTTCGTACTCTAAGGGATTGTAGCCTTGTCATTATGGAATGTAGTATGTTTTCGATATCTTTGTTACTCCAATGGATGATATCCTTTTAATTATGGAAGGTAGTTTGGTGTCGAGATTTTTGTTACTCAAAGGGATGGTAGCCTTGTCATTATGGAACATAGTCTGTTGTCGAGATTTTTGTTATTCCAATGGATGGTAGCCTTGTCATTATGAAAGGTAGTCTATTATCGATATTTTTGTTACTATAATAGATTGTAGCCATGTCATTATGGAAGGTAGTGTGTTGTCGAGATTTTTGTTACTCCAATGGATGGTAGCCTAGTCATTATAGAAGGTAGTCTGTTGTCGTGATTTTTGTTACTCCAATGGATGGTAGCCTTGTCATTATGGAAGGTAGTCTATTGTCGATATTTTTGTTACTACAATGGATGGTAGCCTAGTCATTATGGAAGGTAGTCTGTTGTCGAGATTTTTGTTACTACAATGGATTGTAGCCTTGTCGTTATGGAGGTAGTCTGTTGTCGATATCTTTGTTACTCCAATAGATGGTAGCCTAGTCATTATGTAAGGTAGTCTGTTGTCGAGATTTTTGTTACTCCATTGGATGGTAGCCTTGTCATTATGGAAGGTAATGTGTTGTCTATATTTTTGTTATTCCAGTGGATGGTAGCCTAGTCATTATGGAAGGTAGTATGTTGTCGAGATTTTTGTTACTCCAATGGATGGTAGCCTTGTCATTATGGAAGGTAGTCTATCGTAGATATTTTTGTTATTCCAATGGATGGTAGCCTAGTCATTATGGAAGGTAGTTTGTTGTCGAGATTTTTGTTACTACAATGGATTGTAGCCTTGCCGTTAGGGAAGGTAGTCTGTTGTCGATATCTTTGTTACTCCAAGGGATGGTAGCCTTGTCATTATGGAACGTAGTCTGTTGTCAAGTATTTTTTTCCAATGGATGATAGCCTTGTCATTATGGAAGGTAGATTGTTGTCGAGATTTTTGTTACTCCAATGGATGGTAGCCTTGTCATTATGGAAGGTAGTCTATTGTCGATATTTTTGTTACTACAATGGATGGTAGCCTAGTCATTATGGAAGGTAGTCTGTTGTCGAGATTTTTGTTACTACAATGGATTGTAGCCTTGTCGTTATGGAGGTAGTCTGTTGTCGATATCTTTGTTACTCCAATAGATGGTAGCCTAGTCATTATGTAAGGTAGTCTGTTGTCAAGATTTTTGTTACTCCATTGGATGGTAGCCTTGTCATTATGGAAGGTAATGTGTTGTCGATATTTTTGTTATTCCAGTGGATGGTAGCCTAGTCATTATGGAAGGTAGTCTGTTGTCGAGATTTTTGTTACTCCAATGGATGCTAGCCTTGTCATTATGGAAGGTAGTCTATTGTAAATATTTTTGTTATTCCAATGGATGGTAGCCTAGTCATTATGGAAGGTAGTTTGTTGTCGATATTTTTGTTACTACAATGGATTGTAGCCTTGCTGTTATGGAAGGTAGTCTGTTGTCGATATCTTTGTTACTCCAAGGGATGGTAGCCTTGTCATTATGGAACGTAGTCTGTTGTCGAGATTTTTGTTATTCCAATGGATGGTAGCCTTGTCATTATGGAAGGTAGTGTGTTGTCGAGATTTTTGTTACTCCAATTGATGGTAGCCTAGTCATTATAGAAGGTAGTATGTTGTCGTGATTTTTGTTACTCCAATGGATGGTAGCCTTGTCATTATGGATTGTAGTCTATTGACGAGATTTTTGTTACTACAATGGATTGTAGCGTTGTGGTTATGGAGGTAGTCTGTTGTCGATATCTTTGTTACTCCAATGGATGGTAGCCAAGTCATTATGGAGGGTAGTCTGTTGTCGAGATTTTTGTTACTCCATTAGATGGTAGCCTTGTCATTATGGAAGGTAATGTGTTGTCGATATTTTTGTTATTCCAGTGGATGGTATCCTAGTCATTATGGAAGGTAGTCTGTTGTCGAGATTTTTGTTACTCTAATGGATGGTAGACTTTTCATTATGGAAGGTAGTCTATTGTAGATATCTTTGTTATTCCAATGGATGGTAGCCTAGTCATTATGGAAGGTAGTCTGTTGTCGTGACTTTTATTACTCCAATGGATGGTAGACTTGTCGTTATTGAAGGTAGTCTATTGTCGATATCTTTGTTACTCCAATAGATGGTAGCCTAGTCATTATGGAAGGTAGTTTGTTGTCGAGATTTTTGTTACTACAATGGATTGTAGCCTTGCTGTTATGGAAGGTAGTCTATTGTCGATATCTTTGTTACTCCAAGGGATGGTAGCCTTGTCATTATGGAACGTAGTCTGTTGTCGAGATTTTTGTTATTCCAATGAATGGTAGCCTTGTCATTATGGAAGGTAGTGTGTTGTCGAGATTTTTGTTACTCCAATTAATGGTAGCCTAGTCATTATAGAAGGTAGTCTGTTGTCGTGATTTTTGTTACTCCAATGGATGGTAGCCTTGTCATTATGGATTGTAGTCTATTGACGAGATTTTTGTTACTAACATGGATTGTAGCGTTGTGGTTATGGAGGTAGTCTGTTGTCGATATCTTTGTTACTCCAATGGATGGTAGCCAAGTCATTATGGAGGGTAGTCTGTAGTCGAGATTTTTGTTACTCCATTACATGGTAGCCTTGTCATTATGGAAGGTAATGTGTTGTCGATATTTTTGTTATTCCAGTGGATGGTATCCTAGTCATTATGGAAGGTAGTCTGTTGTCGAGATTTTTGTTACTCTAATGGATGGTAGCCTTTTCATTATGGAAGGTAGTCTATTGTAGATATCTTTGTTATTCCAATGGATGGTAGCCTAGTCATTATGGAAGGTAGTCTGTTGTCGTGATTTTTATTACTCCAATGGATGGTAGACTTGTCGTTATTGAAGGTAGTCTATTGTCGATATCTTTGTTACTCCAATAGATGGTAGCCTAGTCATTATGGAAGGTAGTCTGTTGTCGAGATTTTAGTTACTCCAATGGATGGTAGCCTTGTCATTATGGAAGGTAGTCTGTTGTCGAGATTTTGTATACTCCAATGGATTGTAGCCTTGTAATTATGGAAGGTAGTCTCTTGTGGATATTTGGGTTACTCCAATGATGGTACCCTTGTCATTATGGAAAATAGTCTATTGTTGAGATTTTTGTTACTCCAATTGATGGTAGACTTGTCATTACGGAAGGTAGTGTGTTGTCGTGATTTTTCGTACTCTAAGGGATTGTAGCCTTGTCATTATGGAATGTAGTATGTTGTCGATATCTTTGTTACTCCAATGGATGATATCCTTTTAATTATGGAAGGTAGTTTGGTGTCGAGATTTTTGTTACTCTAAGGGATGGTAGCCTTGTCATTATGGAACATAGTCTGTTGTCGAGATTTTTGTTATTCCAATGGATGGTAGCCTTGTCATTATGAAAGGTAGTCTATTATCGATATTTTTGTTACTATAATAGATTGTAGCCATGTCATTATGGAAGGTAGTGTGTTGTCGAGATTTTTGTTACTCCAATGGATGGTAGCCTTGTCATTATAGAAGGTAGTCTGTTGTCGTGATTTTTGTTACTCCAATGGATGGTAGCCTTGTCATTATGGAAGGTAGTCTATTGTCGATATTTTTGTTACTACAATGGATGGTAGCCTAGTCATTATGGAAGGTAGTTTGTTGTCGAGATTTTTGTTACTACAATGGATTGTAGCCTTGTCGTTATGGAGGTAGTCTGTTGCCGATATCTTTGTTACTCCAATAGATGGTAGCCTAGTCATTATGTAAGGTAGTCTGTTGTCGAGATTTTTGTTACTCCATTGGATGGTAGCCTTGTCATTATGGAAGGTAATGTGTTGTCTATATTTTTGTTATTCCAGTGGATGGTAGCCTAGTCATTATGGAAGGTAGTATGTTGTCGAGATTTTTGTTACTCCAATGGATGGTAGCCTTGTCATTATGGAAGGTAGTCTATCGTAGATATTTTTGTTATTCCAATGGATGGTAGTCTAGTCATTATGGAAGGTAGTTTGTTGTTGAGATTTTTGTTACTACAATGGATTGTAGCCTTGCCGTTAGGGAAGGTAGTCTGTTGTCGATATCTTTGTTACTCCAAGGGATGGTAGCCTTGTCATTATGGAACGTAGTCTGTTGTCAAGTATTTTTTTCCAATGGATGATAGCCTTGTCATTATGGAAGGTAGATTGTTGTCGAGATTTTTGTTACTCCAATGGATGGTAGCCTTGTCATTATGGAAGGTAGTCTATTGTCGATATTTTTGTTACTACAATGGATGGTAGCCTAGTCATTATGGAAGGTAGTCTGTTGTCGAGATTTTTGTTACTACAATGGATTGTAGCCTTGTCGTTATGGAGGTAGTCTGTTGTCGATATCTTTGTTACTCCAATAGATGGTAGCCTAGTCATTATGTAAGGTAGTCTGTTGTCAAGATTTTTGTTACTCCATTGGATGGTAGCCTTGTCCTTATGGAAGGTAATGTGTTGTCGATATTTTTGTTATTCCAGTGGATGGTAGCCTAGTCATTATGGAAGGTAGTCTGTTGACGAGATTTTTGTTACTCCAATGGATGCTAGCCTTGTCATTATGGAAGGTAGTCTATTGTAAATATTTTTGTTATTCCAATGGATGGTAGCCTAGTCATTATGGAAGGTAGTTTGTTGTCGAGATTTTTGTTACTACAATGGATTGTAGCCTTGCTGTTATGGAAGGTAGTCTGTTGTCGATATCTTTGTTACTCCAAGGGATGGTAGCCTTGTCATTATGGAACGTAGTTTGTTGTCGAGATTTTTGTTATTCCAATGGATGGTAGCCTTGTCATTATGGAAGGTAGTGTGTTGTCGAGATTTTTGTTACTCCAATTGATGGTAGCCTAGTCATTATAGAAGGTAGTCTGTTGTCGTGATTTTTGTTACTCCAATGGATGGTAGCCTTGTCATTATGGATTGTAGTCTATTGACGAGATTTTTGTTACTATAATGGATTGTAGCGTTGTGGTTATGGAGGTAGTCTGTTGTCGATATCTTTGTTACTCCAATGGATGGTAGCCAAGTCATTATGGAGGGTAGTCTGTTGTCGAGATTTTTGTTACTCCATTAGATGGTAGCCTTGTCATTATGGAAGGTAATGTGTTGTCGATATTTTTGTTATTCCAGTGGATGGTATCCTAGTCATTATGGAAGGTAGTCTGTTGTCGAGATTTTTGTTACTCTAATGGATGGTAGACTTTTCATTATAGAAGGTAGTCTATTGTAGATATCTTTGTTATTCCAATGGATGGTAGCCTAGTCATTATGGAAGGTAGTCTGTTGTCGTGACTTTTATTACTCCAATGGATGGTAGACTTGTCGTTATTGAAGGTAGTCTATTGTCGATATCTTTGTTACTCCAATAGATGTTAGCCTAGTCATTATGGAAGGTAGTCTGTTGTCGAGATTTTAGTTACTCCAATGGATGGTAGCCTTGTCATTATGGAAGGTAGTCTGTTGTCGAGATTTTGTATACTCCAATGGATTGTAGCCTTGTAATTATGGAAGGTAGTCTCTTGTGGATATTTGGGTCACTCCAATGATGGTACCCTTGTCATTATGGAAAATAGTCTATTGTTGAGATTTTTGTTACTCCAATTGATGGTAGACTTGTCATTATGGAAGGTAGTGTGTTGTCGTGATTTTTCGTACTCTAAGGGATTGTAGCCTTGTCATTATGGAATGTAGTATGTTGTCGATATCTTTGTTACTCCAATGGATGATATCCTTTTAATTATGGAAGGTAGTTTGGTGTCGAGATTTTTGTTACTCTAAGGGATGGTATCCTTGTCATTATGGAACATAGTCTGTTGTCGAGATTTTTGTTATTCCAATGGATGGTAGCCTTGTCATTATGAAAGGTAGTCTAGTATCGATATTTTTGTTACTATAATAGATTGTAGCCATGTCATTATGGAAGGTAGTGTGTTGTCGAGATTTTTGTTACTCCAATGGATGGTAGCCTAGTCATTATAGAAGGTAGTCTGTTGTCGTGATTTTTGTTACTCCAATGGATGGTAGCCTTGTCATTATGGAAGGTAGTCTATTGTCGATATTTTTGTTACTACAATGGATGGTAGCCTAGTCATTATGGAAGGTAGTCTGTTGTCGAGATTTTTGTTACTAT
This sequence comes from Vicia faba, assembly GCA_948472305.1. Taxonomy (NCBI): domain Eukaryota; kingdom Viridiplantae; phylum Streptophyta; class Magnoliopsida; order Fabales; family Fabaceae; genus Vicia; species Vicia faba. The sequence goes on from OX451741.1 coordinate 459,845,794, forward strand.
AATGGATTGTAGCCTTGTCGTTATGGAGGTAGTCTGTTGTCGATATCTTTGTTACTCCAATAGATGGTAGCCTAGTCATTATGTAAGGTAGTCTGTTGTCGAGATTTTTGTTACTCCATCGGATGGTAGCCTTGTCATTATGGAAGATAATGTGTTGTCTATATTTTTGTTATTCCAGTGGATGGTAGCCTATGCATTATGGAAGGTAGTCTGTTGTCGAGATTTTTGTTACTCCAATGGATGGTAGCCTTGTCATTATGGAAGGTAGTCTATCGTAGATATTTTTGTTATTCCAATGGATGGTAGCCTAGTCATTATGGAAGGTAGTTTGTTGTCGATATTTTTGTTACTACAATGGATTGTAGCCTTGCCGTTAGGGAAGGTAGTCTGTTGTCGATATCTTTGTTACTCCAAGGGATGGTAGCCTTGTCATTATGGAACGTAGTCTGTTGTCAAGTTTTTTTTTCCAATGGATGGTAGCCTTGTCATTATGGAAGGTAGATTGTTGTCGAGATTTTTGTTACTCCAATGGATGGTAGCCTTGTCATTATGGAAGGTAGTCTATTGTCGATATTTTTGTTACTACAATGGATGGTAGCCTAGTCATTATGGAAGGTAGTCTGTTGTCTAGATTTTTGTTACTACAATGGATTGTAGCCTTGTCGTTATGGAGGTAGTCTGTTGTCGATATCTTTGTTACTCCAATAGATGGTAGCCTAGTCATTATGTAAGGTAGTTTGTTGTCAAGAGTTTTGTTACTCCATTGGATGGTAGCCTTGTCATTATGGAAGGTAATGTGTTGTCGATATTTTTGTTATTCCGGTGGATGGTAGCCTAGTCATTATGGAAGGTAGTCTGTTGTCGAGATTTTTGTTACTCCAATGGATGCTAGCCTTGTCATTATGGAAGGTAGTCTATTGTAAATATTTTTGTTATTCCAATGGATGGTAGCCTAGTCATTATGTAAGGTAGTTTGTTGTCGAGATTTTTGTTACTACAATGGATTGTAGCCTTGCCGTTATGGAAGGTAGTCTGTTGTCGATATCTTTGTTACTCCAAGGGATGGTAGCCTTGTCATTATGGAACGTAGTCTGTTGTCAAGATTTTTGTTATTCCAATGGATGGTAGCCTTGTCATTATGGAAGGTAGTGTGTTGTCGAGATTTTTGTTACTCCAATTGATGATAGCTTAGTCATTATAGAAGGTAGTCTGTTGTCGTGATTTTTGTTACTCCAATGGATGGTAGCCTTGTCATTATGGAGGGTAGTCTATCATAGATATTTTTGTTATTCCAATGGATGGTAGCCTAGTCATTATGGAAGGTAGTTTGTTGTCGAGATTTTTGTTACTACAATGGATTGTAGCCTTGCTGTTAGGGAAGGTAGTCTGTTGTCGATATCTTTGTTACTCGAAGGGATGGTAGCCTTGTCATTATGGAACGTAGTCTGTTGTCAAGTTTTCTTTTCCAATGGATGGTAGCCTTGTCATTATGGAAGGTAGTCTGTTGTCGAGATTTTGTATACTCCAATGGATTGTAGCCTTGTAATTATGGAAGGTAGTCTCTTGTGGATATTTGGGTTACTCCAATGATGGTACCCTTGTCATTATGGAAAATAGTCTATTGTTGAGATTTTTGTTACTCCAATTGATGGTAGACTTGTCATTATGGAAGGTAGTGTGTTGTCGTGATTTTTCGTACTCTAAGGGATTGTAGCCTTGTCATTATGGAATGTAGTATGTTGTCGATATCTTTGTTACTCCAATGGATGATATCCTTTTAATTATGGAAGGTAGTTTGGTGTCGAGATTTTTGTTACTCTAAGGGATGGTAGCCTTGTCATTATGGAACATAGTCTGTTGTCGAGATTTTTGTTATTCTAATGGATGGTAGCCTTGTCATTATGAAAGGTAGTATATTATCGATATTTTTGTTACTATAATAGATTGTAGCCATGTCATTATGGAAGGTAGTGTGTTGTCGAGATTTTTGTTACTCCAATGGATGGTATCCTAGTCATTATAGAAGGTAGTCTGTTGTCGTGATTTTTGTTACTCCAATGGATGGTAGCCTTGTCATTATGGAAGGTAGTCTATTGTCGATATTTTTGTTACTACAACGGATGGTAGCCTAGTCATTATGGAAGGTAGTCTGTTGTCGAGATTTTTGTTACTACAATGGATTGTAGCCTTGTCGTTATGGAGGTAGTCTGTTGTCGATATCTTTGTTACTCCAATAGATGGTAGCCTAGTCATTATGTAAGGTAGTCTGTTGTCGAGATTTTTGTTACTCCATCGGATGGTAGCCTTGTCATTATGGAAGATAATGTGTTGTCTATATTTTTGTTATTCCAGTGGATGGTAGCCTATGCATTATGGAAGGTAGTCTGTTGTCGAGATTTTTGTTACTCCAATGGATGGTAGCCTTGTCATTATGGAAGGTAGTCTATCGTAGATATTTTTGTTATTCCAATGGATGGTAGCCTAGTCATTATGGAAGGTAGTTTGTTGTCGAGATTTTTGTTACTACAATGGATTGTAGCCTTGCCGTTATGGAAGGTAGTCTGTTGTCGATATCTTTGTTACTCCAAGGGATGGTAGCCTTGTCATTATGGAACGTAGTCTGTTGTCAAGATTTTTGTTATTCCAATGGATGGTAGCCTTGTCATTATGGAAGGTAGTGTGTTGTCGAGATTTTTGTTACTCCAATTGATGGTAGCTTAGTCATTATAGAAGGTAGTCTGTTGTCGTGATTTTTGTTACTCCAATGGATGGTAGCCTTGTCATTATGGAGGGTAGTCTATCGTAGATATTTTTGTTATTCCAATGGATGGTAGCCTAGTCATTATGGAAGTTAGTTTGTTGTCGAGATTTTTGTTACTACAATGGATTGTAGCCTTGCTGTTAGGGAAGGTAGTCTGTTGTCGATATCTTTGTTACTCGAAGGGATGGTAGCCTTGTCATTATGGAACGTAGTCTGTTGTCAAGTTTTCTTTTCCAATGGATGGTAGCCTTGTCATTAAGGAAGGTAGTCTGTTGTCGAGATTTTGTATACTCCAATGGATTGTAGCCTTGTAATTATGGAAGGTAGTCTCTTGTGGATATTTGGGTTACTCCAATGATGGTACCCTTGTCATTATGGAAAATAGTCTATTGTTGAGATTTTTGTTACTCCAATTGATGGTAGACTTGTCATTATGGAAGGTAGTGTGTTGTCGTGATTTTTCGTACTCTAAGGGATTGTAGCCTTGTCATTATGGAATGTAGTATGTTGCCGATATCTTTGTTACTCCAATGGATGATATCCTTTTAATTATGGAAGGTAGTTTGGTGTCGAGATTTTTGTTACTCTAAGGGATGGTAGCCTTTTCATTATGGAACATAGTCTGTTGTCGAGATTTTTGTTATTCCAATGGATGGTAGCCTTGTCATTATGAAAGGTAGTCTATTATCGATATTTTTGTTACTATAATAGATTGTAGCCATGTCATTATGGAAGGTAGTGTGTTGTCGAGATTTTTGTTACTCCAATGGATGGTATCCTAGTCATTATAGAAGGTAGTCTGTTGTCGTGATTTTTGTTACTCCAATGGATGGTAGCCTTGTCATTATGGAAGGTAGTCTATTGTCGATATTTTTGTTACTACAATGGATGGTAGCCTAGTCATTATGGAAGGTAGTCTGTTGTCGAGATTTTTGTTACTACAATGGATTGTAGCCTTGTCGTTATGGAGGTAGTCTGTTGTCGATATCTTTGTTACTCCAATAGATGGTAGCCTAGTCATTATGTAAGGTAGTCTGTTGTCGAGATTTTTGTTACTCCATCGGATGGTAGCCTTGTCATTATGGAAGATAATGTGTTGTCTATATTTTTGTTATTCCAGTGGATGGTAGCCTATGCATTATGGAAGGTAGTCTGTTGTCGAGATTTTTGTTACTCCAATGGATGGTAGCCTTGTCATTATGGAAGGTAGTCTATCGTAGATATTTTTGTTATTCCAATGGATGGTAGCCTAGTCATTATGGAAGGTAGTTTGTTGTCGAGATTTTTGTTACTACAATGGATTGTAGCCTTGCTGTTAGGGAAGGTAGTCTGTTGTCGATATCTTTGTTACTCGAAGGGATGGTAGCCTTGTCATTATGGAACGTAGTCTGTTGTCAAGTTTTCTTTTCCAATGGATGGTAGCCTTGTCATTATGGAAGGTAGTCTGTTGTCGAGATTTTGTATACTCCAATGGATTGTAGCCTTGTAATTATGGAAGGTAGTCTCTTGTGGATATTTGGGTTACTCCAATGATGGTACCCTTGTCATTATGGAAAATAGTCTATTGTTGAGATTTTTGTTACTCGAATTGATGGTAGACTTGTCATTATGGAAGGTAGTGTGTTGTCGTGATTTTTCGTACTCTAAGGGATTGTAGCCTTGTCATTATGGAATGTAGTATGTTGTCGATATCTTTGTTACTCCAATGGATGATATCCTTTTAATTATGGAAGGTAGTTTGGTGTCGAGATTTTTGTTACTCTAAGGGATGGTAGCCTTGTCATTATGGAACATAGTCTGTTGTCGAGATTTTTGTTATTCCAATGGATGGTAGCCTTGTCATTATGAAAGGTAGTCTATTATCGATATTTTTGTTACTATAATAGATTGTAGCCATGTCATTATGGAAGGTAGTGTGTTGTCGAGATTTTTGTTACTCCAATGGATGGTAGCCTAGTCATTATAGAAGGTAGTCTGTTGTCGTGATTTTTGTTACTCCAATGGATGGTAGCCTTTTTATTATGGAAGGTAGTCTATTGTCGATATTTTTGTTACTACAATGGATGGTAGCCTAGTCATTATGGAAGGTAGTCTGTTGTCGAGATTTTTGTTACTACAATGGATTGTAGCCTTGTCGTTATGGAGGTAGTCTGTTGTCGATATCTTTGTTACTCCAATAGATGGTAGCCTAGTCATTATGTAAGGTAGTCTGTTGTCGAGATTTTTGTTACTCCATCGGATGGTAGCCTTGTCATTATGGAAGATAATGTGTTATCTATATTTTTGTTATTCCAGTGGATGGTAGCCTATGCATTATGGAAGGTAGTCTGTTGTCGAGATTTTTGTTACTCCAATGGATGGTAGCCTTGTCATTATGGAAGGTAGTCTATCGTAGATATTTTTGTTATTCCAATGGATGGTAGCCTAGTCATTATGGAAGGTAGTTTGTTGTCGAGATTTTTGTTACTACAAAGGATTGTAGCCTTGCCGTTAGGGAAGGTAGTCTGTTGTCGATATCTTTGTTACTCCAAGGGACGGTAGCCTTGTCATTATGGAACGTAGTCTGTTGTCAAGTTTTCTTTTCCAATGGATGGTAGCCTTGTCATTATGGAAGGTAGTCTGTTGTTGAGATTTTGTATACTCCAATGGATCGTAGCCTTGTAATTATGGAAGGTAGTCTCTTGTGGATATTTGGGTTACTCCAATGATGGTACCCTTGTCATTATGGAAAATAGTCTATTGTTGAGATTTTTGTTACTCCAATTGATGGTAGACTTGTCATTATGGAAGGTAGTGTGTTGTCGTGATTTTTCATACTCTAAGGGATTGTAGCCTTGTCATTATGGAATGTAGTATGTTGTCGATATCTTTGTTACTCCAATGGATGATATCCTTTTAATTATGGAAGGTAGTTTGGTGTCGAGATTTTTGTTACTCTAAGGGATGGTAGCCTTGTCATTATGCAACATAGTCTGTTGTCGAGATTTTTGTTATTCCAATGGATGGTAGCCTTGTCATTATGAAAGGTAGTCTATTATCGATATTTTTGTTACTATAATAGATTGTAGCCATGTCATTATGGAAGGTAGTGTGTTGTCGAGATTTTTGTTACTCCAATGGATGGTATCCTAGTCATTATAGAAGGTAGTCTGTTGTCGTGATTTTTGTTACTCCAATGGATGGTAGCCTTGTCATTATGAAAGGTAGTCTATTGTCGATATTTTTGTTACTACAATGGATGGTAGCCTAGTCATTATGGAAGGTAGTCTGTTGTCGAGATTTTTGTTACTACAATGGATTGTAGCCTTGTCGTTATGGAGGTAGTCTGTTGTCGATATCTTTGTTACTCCAATAGATGGTAGCCTAGTCATTATGTAAAGTAGTCTGTTGTCGAGATTTTTGTTACTCCATCGGATGGTAGCCTTGTCATTATGGAAGATAATGTGTTGTCTATATTTTTGTTATTCCAGTGGATGGTAGCCTATGCATTATGGAAGGTAGTCTGTTGTCGAGATTTTTGTTACTCCAATGGATGGTAGCCTTGTCATTATGGAAGGTAGTCTATCGTAGATATTTTTGTTATTCCAATGGATGGTAGCCTAGTCATTATGGAAGGTAGTTTGTTGTCGAGATTTTTGTTACTACAATGGATTGTAGCCTTGCCGTTAGGGAAGGTAGTCTGTTGTCGATATCTTTGTTACTCCAAGGGACGGTAGCCTTGTCATTATGGAACGTAGTCTGTTGTCAAGTTTTTTTTCCAATGGATGGTAGCCTTGTCATTATGGAAGGTAGATTGTTGTCGAGATTTTTGTTACTCCAATGGATGGTAGCCTTGTCATTATGGAAGGTAGTCTATTGTCGATATTTTTGTTACTACAATGGATGGTAGCCTAGTCATTATGGAAGGTAGTCTGTTGTCGAGATTTTTGTTACTACAATGGATTGTAGCCTTGTCGTTATGGAGGTAGTCTGTTGTCGATATCTTTGTTACTCCAATAGATGGTAGCCTAGTCATTATGTAAGGTAGTCTGTTGTCAAGATTTTTGTTACTCCATTGGATGGTAGCCTTGTCATTATGGAAGGTAATGTGTTGTCGATATTTTTGTTATTCCAGTGGATGGTAGCCTAGTCATTATGGAAGGTAGTCTGTTGTCGAGATTTTTGTTACTCCAATGGATGCTAGCCTTGTCATTATGGAAGGTAGTCTATTGTAAATATTTTTGTTATTCCAATGGATGGTAGCCTAGTCATTATGGAAGGTAGTTTGTTGTCGAGATTTTTGTTACTACAATGGATTGTAGCCTTGCCGTTATAGAAGGTAGTCTGTTGTCGATATCTTTGTTACTCCAAGGGATGGTAGCCTTGTCATTATGGAACGTAGTCTGTTGTCGAGATTTTTGTTATTCCAATGGATGGTAGCCTTGTCATTATGGAAGGTAGTGTGTTGTCGAGATTTTTGTTACTCCAATTGATGGTAGCTTAGTCATTATAGAAGGTAGTCTGTTGTCGTGATTTTTGTTACTCCAATGGATGGTAGCCTTGTCATTATGGAAGGTAGTCTATTGTCGAGATTTTTGTTACTACAATGGATTGTAGCGTTGTGGTTATGGAGGTAGTCTGTTGTCGATATCTTTGTTACTCCAATGGATGGTAGCCAAGTCATTATGGAGGGTAGTCTGTTGTCGAGATTTTTGTTACTCCATTAGATGGTAGCCTTGTCATTATGGAAGGTAATGTGTTGTCGATATTTTTGTTATTCCAGTGGATGGTATCCTAGTCATTATGGAAGGTAGTCTGTTGTCGAGATTTTTGTTACTCTAATGGATGGTAGCCTTTTCATTATGGAAGGTAGTCTATTGTAGATATCTTTGTTATTCCAATGGATGGTAGCCTAGTCATTATGGAAGGTAGTCTGTTGTCGTGATTTTTATTACTCCAATGGATGGTAGACTTGTCGTTATTGAAGGTAGTCTATTGTCGTTATCTTTGTTACTCCAATAGATGGTAGCCTAGTCATTATGGAAGGTAGTCTGTTGTTGAGATTTTAGTTACTCCAATGGATGGTAGCCTTGTCATTATGGAAGGTAGTCTGTTGTCGAGATTTTGTATACTCCAATGGATTGTAGCCTTGTAATTATGGAAGGTAGTCTCTTGTGGATATTTGGGTTACTCCAATGATGGTACCCTTGTCATTATGGAAAATAGTCTATTGTTGAGATTTTTGTTACTCCAATTGATGGTAGACTTGTCATTATGGAAGGTAGTGTGTTGTCGTGATTTTTCGTACTCTAAGGGATTGTAGCCTTGTCATTATGGAATGTAGTATGTTGTCGATATCTTTGTTACTCCAATGGATGATATCCTTTTAATTATGGAAGGTAGTTTGGTGTCGAGATTTTTGTTACTCTAAGGGATGGTAGCCTTGTCATTATGGAACATAGTTTGTTGTCGAGATTTTTGTTATTCCAATGGATGGTAGCCTTGTCATTATGAAAGGTAGTCTATTATCGATATTTTTGTTACTATAATAGATTGTAGCCATGTCATTATGGAAGGTAGTGTGTTGTCGAGATTTTTGTTACTCCAATGGATGGTAGCCTAGTCATTATAGAAGGTAGTCTGTTGTCGTGATTTTTGTTACTCCAATGGATGGTAGCCTTATCATTATGGAAGGTAGTCTATTGTCGATATTTTTGTTACTACAATGGATGGTAGCCTAGTCATTATGGAAGGTAGTCTGTTGTCGAGATTTTTGTTACTACAATGGATTGTAGCCTTGTCGTTATGGAGGTAGTCTGTTGTCGATATCTTTGTTACTCCAATAGATGGTAGCCTAATCATTATGTAAGGTAGTCTGTTGTCGAGATTTTTGTTACTCCATCGGATGGTAGCCTTGTCATTATGGAAGATAATGTGTTGTCTATATTTTTGTTATTCCAGTGGATGGTAGCCTATGCATTATGGAAGGTAGTCTGTTGTCGAGATTTTTGTTACTCCAATGGATGGTAGCCTTGTCATTATGGAAGGTAGTCTATCGTAGATATTTTTGTTATTCCAATGGATGGTAGCCTAGTCATTATGGAAGGTAGTTTGTTGTCGAGATTTTTGTTACTACATGGGATTGTAGCCTTGCTGTTAGGGAAGGTAGTCTGTTGTCGATATCTTTGTTACTCGAAGGGATGGTAGCCTTGTCATTATGGAACGTAGTCTGTTGTCAAGTTTTCTTTTCCAATGGATGGTAGCCTTGTCATTATGGAAGGTAGTCTGTTGTCGAGATTTTGTATACTCCAATGGATTGTAGCCTTGTAATTATGGAAGGTAGTCTCTTGTGGATATTTGGGTTACTCCAATGATGGTACCCTTGTCATTATGGAAAATAGTCTATTGTTGAGATTTTTGTTACTCCAATTGATGGTAGACTTGTCATTATGGAAGGTAGTGTGTTGTCGTGATTTTTCGTACTCTAAGGGATTGTAGCCTTGTCATTATGGAATGTAGTATGTTGTCGATATCTTTGTTACTCCAATGGATGATATCCTTTTAATTATGGAAGGTAGTTTGGTGTCGAGATTTTTGTTACTCTAAGGGATGCTAGCCTTGTCATTATGGAACATAGTCTGTTGTCGAGATTTTTGTTATTCCAATGGATGGTAGCCTTGTCATTATGAAAGGTAGTCTATTATCGATATTTTTGTTACTATAATAGATTGTAGCCATGTCATTATGGAAGGTAGTGTGTTGTCGAGATTTTTGTTACTCCAATGGATGGTATCCTAGTCATTATAGAAGGTAGTCTGTTGTCGTGATTTTTGTTACTCCAATGGATTGTAGCCTTGTCGTTATGGAGGTAGTCTGTTGTCGATATCTTTGTTACTCCAATAGATGGTAGCCTAGTCATTATGTAAGGTAGTCTGTTGTCGAGATTTTTGTTACTCCATCGGATGGTAGCCTTGTCATTATGGAAGATAATGTGTTGTCTATATTTTTGTTATTCCAGTGGATGGTAGCCTATGCATTATGGAAGGTAGTCTGTTGTCGAGATTTTTGTTACTCCAATGGATGGTAGCCTTGTCATTATGGAAGGTAGTCTATCGTAGATATTTTTGTTATTCCAATGGATGGTAGCCTAGTCATTATGGAAGGTAGTTTGTTGTCGAGATTTTTGTTACTACAATGGATTGTAGCCTTGCCGTTAGGGAAGGTAGTCTGTTGTCGATATCTTTGTTACTCCAAGGGACGGTAGACTTGTCATTATGGAACGTAGTCTGTTGTCAAGTTTTTTTTTCCAATGGATGGTAGCCTTGTCATTATGGAAGGTAGATTGTTGTCGAGATTTTTGTTACTCCAATGGATGGTAGCCTTGTCATTATGGAAGGTAGTCTATTGTCGATATTTTTGTTACTTCAATGGATGGTAGCCTAGTCATTATGGAAGGTAGTCTATTGTCCAGATTTTTGTTACTACAATGGATTGTAGCCTTGTCGTTATGGAGGTAGTCTGTTGTCGATATCTTTGTTACTCCAATAGATGGTAGCCTAGTCATTATGTAAGGTAGTCTGTTGTCGAGATTTTTGTTACTCCATCGGATGGTAGCCTTTTCATTATGGAAGATAATGTGTTGTCTATATTTTTGTTATTCCAGTGGATGGTAGCCTATGCATTATGGAAGGTAGTCTGTTGTCGAGATTTTTGTTACTCCAATGGATGGTAGCCTTGTCATTATGGAAGGTAGTCTATCGTAGATATTTTTGTTATTCCAATGGATGGTAGCCTAGTCATTATGGAAGGTAGTTTGTTGTCGAGATTTTTGTTACTACAATGGATTGTAGCCTTGCCGTTAGGGAAGGTAGTCTGTTGTCGATATCTTTGTTACTCCAAGGGACGGTAGCCTTGTCATTATGGAACGTAGTCTGTTGTCAAGTTTTTTTTTCCAATGGATGGTAGCCTTGTCATTATGGAAGGTAGATTGTTGTCGAGATTTTTGTTACTCCAATGGATGGTAGCCTTGTCATTATGGAAGGTAGTCTATTGTCGATATTTTTGTTACTACAATGGATGGTAGCCTAGTCATTATGGAAGGTAGTCTGTTGTCGAGATTTTTGTTACTACAATGGATTGTAGCCTTGTCGTTATGGAGGTAGTCTGTTGTCGATATCTTTGTTACTCCAATAGATGGTAGCCTAGTCATTATGTAAGGTAGTCTGTTGTCAAGATTTTTGTTACTCCATTGGATGGTAGCCTTGTCATTATGGAAGGTAATGTGTTGTCGATATTTTTGTTATTCCAGTGGATGGTAGCCTAGTCATTATGGAAGGTAGTCTGTTGTCGAGATTTTTGTTACTCCAATGGATGCTAGCCTTGTCATTATGGAAGGTAGTCTATTGTAAATATTTTTGTTATTCCAATGGATGGTAGCCTAGCCATTATGGAAGGTAGTTTGTTGTCGAGATTTTTGTTACTACAATGGATTGTAGCCTTGCCGTTATGGAAGGTAGTCTGTTTTCGATATCTTTGTTACTCCAAGGGATGGTAGCCTTGTCATTATGGAACGTAGTCTGTTGTCGAGATTTTTGTTATTCCAATGGATGGTAGCCTTGTCATTATGGAAGGTAGTGTGTTGTCGAGATTTTTGTTACTCCAATTGATGGTAGCTTAGTCATTATAGAAGGTAGTCTGTTGTCGTGATTTTTGTTACTCCAATGGATGGTAGCCTTGTCATTATGGAAGGTAGTCTATTGTCGAGATTTTTGTTACTACAATGGATTGTAGCGTTGTGGTTATGGAGGTAGTCTGTTGTCGATATCTTTGTTACTCCAATGGATGGTAGCCAAGTCATTATGGAGGGTAGTCTGTTGTCGAGATTTTTGTTACTCAATTAGATGGTAGCCTTGTCATTATGGAAGGTAATGTGTTGTCGATATTTTTGTTATTCCAGTGGATGGTATCCTAGTCATTATGGAAGGTAGTCTGTTGTCGAGATTTTTGTTACTCTAATGGATGGTAGCCTTTTCATTATGGAAGGTAGTCTATTGTAGATATCTTTGTTATTCCAATGGATGGTAGCCTAGTCATTATGGAAGGTAGTCTGTTGTCGTGATTTTTATTACTCCAATGGATGGTAGACTTGTCGTTATTGAAGGTAGTCTATTGTCGATATCTTTGTTACTCCAATAGATGGTAGCCTAGTCATTATGGAAGGTAGTCTGTTGTCGAGATTTTAGTTACTCCAATGGATGGTAGCCTTGTCATTATGGAAGGTAGTCTGTTGTCGAGATTTTGTATACTCCAATGGATTGTAGCCTTGTAATTATGGAAGGTAGTCTCTTGTGGATATTTGGGTTACTCCAATGATGGTACACTTGTCATTATGGAAAATAGTCTATTGTTGAGATTTTTGTTACTCCAATTGATGGTAGACTTGTCATTATGGAAGGTAGTGTGTTGTCGTGATTTTTCGTACTCTAAGGGATTGTAGCCTTGTCATTATGGAATGTAGTATGTTGTCGATATCTTTGTTACTCCAATGGATGATATCCTTTTAATTATGGAAGGTAGTTTGGTGTCGAAATTTTTGTTACTCTAAGGGATGGTAGCCTTGTCATTATGGAACATAGTCTGTTGTCGAGATTTTTGTTATTCCAATGGATGGTAGCCTTGTCATTATGAAAGGTAGTCTATTATCGATATTTTTGTTACTATAATAGATTGTAGCCATGTCATTATGGAAGGTAGTGTGTTGTCGAGATTTTTGTTACTCCAATGGATGGTAGCCTAGTCATTATAGAAGGTAGTCTGTTGTCGTGATTTTTGTTACTCCAATGGATGGTAGCCTTGTCATTATGGAAGGTAGTCTATTGTCGATATTTTTGTTACTACAATGGATGGTAGCCTAGTCATTATGGAAGGTAGTCTGTTGTCGAGATTTTTGTTACTACAATGGATTGTAGCCTTGTCGTTATGGAGGTAGTCTGTTGTCGATATCTTTGTTACTCCAATAGATGGTAGCCTAGTCATTATGTAAGGTAGTCTGTTGTCGAGATTTTTGTTACTCCATCGGATGGTAGCCTTGTCATTATGGAAGATAATGTGTTGTCTATATTTTTGTTATTCAAGTGGATGGTAGCCTATGCATTGTGGAAGGTAGTCTGTTGTCGAGATTTTTGTTACTCCAATGGATGGTAGCCTTGTCATTATGGAAGGTAGTCTATCGTAGATATTTTTGTTATTCCAATGGATGGTAGCCTAGTCATTATGGAAGGTAGTTTGTTGTCGAGATTTTTGTTACTACAATGGATTGTAGCCTTGCTGTTAGGGAAGGTAGTCTGTTGTCGATATCTTTGTTACTCGAAGGGATGGTAGCCTTGTCATTATGGAACGTAGTCTGTTGTCAAGTTTTCTTTTCCAATGGATGGTAGCCTTGTCATTATGGAAGGTAGTCTATTGTCGAGATTTTGTATACTCCAATGGATTGTAGCCTTGTAATTATGGAAGGTAGTCTCTTGTGGATATTTGGGTTACTCCAATGATGGTACCCTTGTCATTATGGAAAATAGTCTATTGTTGAGATTTTTGTTACTCCGATTGATGGTAGACTTGTCATTATGGAAGGTAGTGTGTTATCGTGATTTTTCGTACTCTAAGGGATTGTAGCCTTGTCATTATGGAATGTAGTATGTTGTCGATATCTTTGTTACTCCAATGGATGATATCCTTTTAATTATGGAAGGTAGTTTGGTGTCGAGATTTTTGTTACTCTAAGGGATGGTAGCCTTGTCATTATGGAACATAGTCTGTTGTCGAGATTTTTGTTATTCCAATGGATGGTAGCCTTGTCATTATGAAAGGTAGTCTATTATCGATATTTTTGTTACTATAATAGATTGTAGCCATGTCATTATGGAAGGTAGTGTGTTGTCGAGATTTTTGTTACTCCAATGGATGGTAGCCTAGTCATTATAGAAGGTAGTCTGTTGTCGTGATTTTTGTTACTCCAATGGATGGTAGCCTTGTCATTATGGAAGGTAGTCTATTGTCGATATTTTTGTTACTACAATGGATGGTAGCCTAGTCATTATGGAAGGTAGTCTGTTGTCGAGATTTTTGTTACTACAATGGATTGTAGCCTTGTCGTTATGGAGGTAGTCTGTTGTCGATATCTTTGTTACTCCAATAGATGGTAGCCTAGTCATTATGTAAGGTAGTCTGTTGTCGAGATTTTTGTTACTCCATCGGATGGTAGCCTTGTCATTATGGAAGATAATGTGTTGTCTATATTTTTCTTATTCCAGTGGATGGTAGCCTATGCATTATGGAAGGTAGTTTGTTGTCGAGATTTTTGTTACTCCAATGGATGGTAGCCTTGTCATTATGGAAGGTAGTCTATCGTAGATATTTTTGTTATTCCAATGGATGGTAGCCTAGTCATTATGGAAGGTAGTTTGTTGTCGAGATTTTTGTTACTACAATGGATTGTAGCCTTGCCGTTAGGGAAGGTAGTCTGTTGTCGATATCTTTGTTACTCCAAGGGACGGTAGCCTTGTCATTATGGAACGTAGTCTGTTGTCAAGTTTTTTTTTCCAATGGATGGTAGCCTTGTCATTATGGAAGGTAGATTGTTGTCGAGATTTTTGTTAATCCAATGGATGGTAGCCTTGTCATTATGGAAGGTAGTCTATTGTCGATATTTTTGTTACTACAATGGATGGTAGCCTAGTAATTATGGAAGGTAGTCTGTTGTCTAGATTTTTGTTACTACAATGAATTGTAGCCTTGTTGTTATGGAGGTAGTCTGTTGTCGATATCTTTGTTACTCCAATAGATGGTAGCCTAGTCATTATGTAAGGTAGTCTGTTGTCAAGATTTTTGTTACTCCATTGGATGGTAGCCTTGTCATTATGGAAGGTAATGTGTTGTCGATATTTTTGTTATTCCAGTGGATGGTAGCCTAGTCATTATGGAAGGTAGTCTGTTGTCGAGATTTTTGTTACTCCAATGGATGCTAGCCTTGTCATTATGGAAGGTAGTCTATTGTAAATATTTTTGTTATTCCAATGGATGGTAGCCTAGTCATTATGGAAGGTAGTTTGTTGTCGAGATTTTTGTTACTACAATGGATTGTAGCCTTGCCGTTATGGAAGGTAGTCTGTTGTCGATATCTTTGTTACTCCAAGGGATGGTAGCCTTGTCATTATGGAACGTAGTCTGTTGTCGAGATTTTTGTTATTCCAATGGATGGTAGCCTTGTCGTTATGGAAGGTAGTGTGTTGTCGAGATTTTTGTTACTCCAATTGATGGTAGCTTAGTCATTATAGAAGGTAGTCTGTTGTCGTGATTTTTGTTACTCCAATGGATGGTAGCCTTGTCATTATGGAAGGTAGTCTATTGTCGAGATTTTTGTTACTACAATGGATTGTAGCGTTGTGGTTATGGAGGTAGTCTGTTGTCGATATCTTTGTTACTCCAATGGATGGTAGCCAAGTCATTATGGAGGGTAGTCTGTTGTCGAGATTTTTGTTACTCCATTAGATGGTAGCCTTGTCATTATGGAAGGTAATGTGTTGTCGATATTTTTGTTATTCTAGTGGATGGTATCCTAGTCATTATGGAAGGTAGTCTGTTGTCGAGATTTTTGTTACTCTAATGGATGGTAGCCTTTTCATTATGGAAGGTAGTCTATTTTAGATATCTTTGTTATTCCAATGGATGGTAGCCTAGTCATTATGGAAGGTAGTCTGTTGCCGTGATTTTTGTTACTCCAATGGATGGTAGACTTGTCATTATTGAAGGTAGTCTATTGTTGATATCTTTGTTACTCCAATAGATGGTAGCCTAGTCATTATGGAAGGTAGTCTGTTGTCGAGATATTAGTTACTCCAATGGATGGTAGCCTTGTCATTATGGAAGGTAGTCTGTTGTCGAGATTTTGTATACTCCAATGGATTTTAGCCTTGTAATTATGGAAGGTAGTCTCTTGTGGATATTTGGGTTACTCCAATGATGGTACCCTTGTCATTATGGAAAATAGTCTATTGTTGAGATTTTTGTTACTCCAATTGATGGTAGACTTGTCATTATGGAAGGTAGTGTGTTGTCGTGATTTTTCGTACTCTAAGGGATTGTAGCCTTGTCATTATGGAATGTAGTATGTTGTCGATATCTTTGTTACTCCAATGGATGATATCCTTTTAATTATGGAAGGTAGTTTGGTGTCGAGATTTTTGTTACTCTAAGGGATGGTAGCCTTGTCATTATGGAACATAGTCTGTTGTCGAGATTTTTGTTATTCCAATGGATGGTAGCCTTGTCATTATGAAAGGTAGTCTATTATCGATATTTTTGTTACTATAATAGATTGTAGCCATGTCATTATGGAAGGTAGTGTGTTGTCGAGATTTTTGTTACTCCAATGGATGGTAGCCTAGTCATTATAGAAGGTAGTCTGTTGTCGTGATTTTTGTTACTCCAATGGATGGTAGCCTTGTCATTATGGAAGGTAGTCTATTGTCGATATTTTTGTTACTACAATGGATGGTAGCCTAGTCATTATGGAAGGTAGTCTGTTGTCGAGATTTTTGTTACTACAATGGATTGTAGCCTTGTCGTTATGGAGGTAGTCTGTTGTCGATATCTTTGTTACTCTAATAGATGGTAGCCTAGTCATTATGTAAGGTAGTCTGTTGTCGAGATTTTTGTTACTCCACTGGATGGTAGCCTTGTCATTATGGAAGGTAGTCTATTGTTGATATTTTTGTTACTACAATGGATGGTAGCCTAGTCATTATGGAAGGTAGTCTGTTGTCGAGATTTTTGTTACTACAATGGATTGTAGCCTTGTCGTTATGGAGGTAGTCTGTTGTCGATATCTTTGTTACTCCAATAGATGGTAGCCTAGTCATTATGTAAGGTAGTCTGTTGTCGAGATTTTTGTTACTCCATTGGATGGTAGCCTTGTCATTATGGAAGGTAATGTGTTGTCTATATTTTTGTTATTCCAGTGGATGGTAGCCTAGTCATTATGGAAGGTAGTATGTTGTCGAGATTTTTGTTACTCCAATGGATGGTAGCCTTGTCATTATGGAAGGTAGTCTATCGTAGATATTTTTGTTATTCCAATGGATGGTAGCCTAGTCATTATGGAAGGTAGTTTGTTGTCGAGATTTTTGTTACTACAATGGATTGTAGCCTTGCCGTTAGGGAAGGTAGTCTGTTGTCGATATCTTTGTTACTCCAAGGGATGGTAGCCTTGTCATTATGGAACGTAGTTTGTTGTGAAGTTTTTTTTTCCAATGGATGGTAGCCTTGTCATTATGGAAGGTAGATTGTTGTCGAGATTTTTGTTACTCCAATGGATGGTAGCCTTGTCATTATGGAAGGTAGTCTATTGTCGATATTTTTGTTACTACAATGGATGGTAGCCTAGTAATTATGGAAGGTAGTCTGTTGTCTAGATTTTTGTTACTACAATGAATTGTAGCCTTGTTGTTATGGAGGTAGTCTGTTGTCGATATCTTTGTTACTCCAATAGATGGTAGCCTAGTCATTATGTAAGGTAGTCTGTTGTCAAGATTTTTGTTACTCCATTGGATGCGAGCCTTGTCATTATGGAAGGTAATGTGTTGTCGATATTTTTGTTATTCCAGTGGATGGTAGCCTAGTCATTATGGAAGGTAGTCTGTTGTCGAGATTTTTGTTACTCCAATGGATGCTAGCCTTGTCCTTATGGAAGGTAGTCTATTGTAGATATTTTTGTTATTCCAATGGATGGTAGCCTAGTCATTATGGAAGGTAGTTTGTTGTCGAGATTTTTGTTACTACAATGGATTGTAGCCTTGCCGTTATGGAAGGTAGTCTGTTGTCGATATCTTTGTTACTCCAAGGGATGGTAGCCTTGTCATTATGGAACGTAGTCTGTTGTCGAGATTTTTGTTATTCCAATGGATGGTAGCCTTGTCATTATGGAAGGTAGTGTGTTGTCGATATTTTTATTACTCCAATTGATGGTAGCTTAGTCATTATAGAAGGTAGTCTGTTGTCCTGATTTTTGTTACTCCAATGGATGGTAGCCTTGTCATTATGGAAGGTAGTCTATTGTCGAGATTTTTGTTACTACAATGGATTGTAGCGTTGTGGTTATGGAGGTAGTCTGTTGTCGATATCTTTGTTACTCCAATGGATGGTAGCCAAGTCATTATGGAGGGTAGTCTGTTGTCGAGATTTTTGTTACTCCATTAGATGGTAGCCTTGTCATTATGGAAGGTAATGTGTTGTCGATATTTTTGTTATTCTAGTGGATGGTATCCTAGTCATTATGGAAGGTAGTCTGTTGTCGAGATTTTTGTTACTCTAATGGATGGTAGCCTTTTCATTATGGAAGGTAGTCTATTTTAGATATCTTTGTTATTCCAATGGATGGTAGCCTAGTCATTATGGAAGGTAGTCTGTTGCCGTGATTTTTGTTACTCCAATGGATGGTAGACTTGTCATTATTGAAGGTAGTCTATTGTTGATATCTTTGTTACTCCAATAGATGGTAGCCTAGTCATTATGGAAGGTAGTCTGTTGTCGAGATATTAGTTACTCCAATGGATGGTAGCCTTGTCATTATGGAAGGTAGTCTGTTGTCGAGATTTTGTATACTCCAATGGATTTTAGCCTTGTAATTATGGAAGGTAGTCTCTTGTGGATATTTGGGTTACTCCAATGATGGTACCCTTGTCATTATGGAAAATAGTCTATTGTTGAGATTTTTGGTACTCCAATTGATGGTAGACTTGTCATTATGGAAGGTAGTGTGTTGTCGTGATTTTTCGTACTCTAAGGGATTGTAGCCTTGTCATTATGGAATGTAGTATGTTGTCGATATCTTTGTTACTCCAATGGATGATATCCTTTTAATTATGGAAGGTAGTTTGGTGTCGAGATTTTTGTTACTCTAAGGGATGGTAGCCTTGTCATTATGGAACATAGTCTGTTGTCGAGATTTTTGTTATTCCAATGGATGGTAGCCTTGTCATTATGAAAGGTAGTCTATTATCGATATTTTTGTTACTATAATAGATTGTAGCCATGTCATTATGGAAGGTAGTGTGTTGTCGAGATTTTTGTTACTCCAATGGATGGTAGCCTAGTCATTATAGAAGGTAGTCTGTTGTCGTGATTTTTGTTACTCCAATGGATGGTAGCCTTGTCATTATGGAAGGTAGTCTATTGTCGATATTTTTGTTACTACAATGGATGGTAGCCTAGTCATTATGGAAGGTAGTCTGTTGTCGAGATTTTTGTTACTACAATGGATTGTAGCCTTGTCGTTATGGAGGTAGTCTGTTGTCGATATCTTTGTTACTCTAATAGATGGTAGCCTAGTCATTATGTAAGGTAGTCTGTTGTCGAGATTTTTGTTACTCCATTGGATGGTAGCCTTGTCATTATGGAAGGTAATGTGTTGTCGATATTTTTGTTATTCCAGTGGATGGTAGCCTAGTCATTATGGAAGGTAGTCTGTTGTCGAGATTTTTGTTACTCCAAGGGATGGTAGCCTTGTCATTATGGAAGGTTGTCTATCGTAGATATTTTTGTTATTCCAATGGATGGTAGCCTAGTCATTATGGAAGGTAGTTTGTTGTCGAGATTTTTGTTACTACAATGGATTGTAGCCTTGCCGTTAGGGAAGGTAGTCTGTTGTCGATATCTTTGTTACTCCAAGGGATGGTAGCCTTGTCATTATGGAACGTAGTCTGTTGTCAAGTTTTTTTTTTCCAATGGATGGTAGCCTTGTCATTATGGAAGGTAGATTGTTGTCGAGATTTTTGTTACTCCAATGGATGGTAGCCTTGTCATTATGGAAGGTAGTCTATTGTCGATATTTTTTTTACTAATATGGATGGTAGCCTTGTCATTATGGAATGTAGTCTGTTGTCGAGATTTTTGTTACTACAATGGATTGTAGCCTTGTCGTTATGGAGGTAGTCTATTGTCGATATCTTTGTTACTCTAATGGATGGTAGCCTAGTCATTATGGAAGGTAGTCTGTTGTCGAGTTTTTTGTTACTCCAATGGATGGTATCCTTGTCATTATGGAAGGTAGTCTGTTATCGAGATTTTTTATACTCCAGTGGATCGTAGCCTTTTCATTATGGAAGGAAGTCTCTTGTGGATATTTTGGTTACTCCAATGATGGTACCCCTGTCATTATGGAATGTAGTCTGTTGTCGAGAATTTTGTTACTGCAATGGATGGTAGACTTGTCATTATCGAAGGTAGTCTGTTGTCGAGATTTCTGTTACTCCAATGGATGGTAGGCTTGTCATTATGGAAGGTATTTTGTTGTCGATATTTTTGTTACTCCAAAGGATGGTAGCCTTGTCATTATGTAAGGTAGTGTGTTGTCGATATTTTTGTTATTCCAATGGATGGTAGCCTAGTCATTATGGAAGGTAGTCTGTTGTCGTTATCTTTGTTACTCCAATGATTAGTAGCCATGTCATTATGGAAGGTAGTTTGTTGTCGATATCTTTGTTACTCCAATGGATGGTAGCCTTCTCATTATGGAAGGTAGTTTGTTGTCGATATTTTTTTTACTCTAAGGGATGGTAGCCTTGTCCATATGGAAGGTAGTCTGTTGCCGAGATTTTTGTTATTACAATGGATGGTAGCGTTGTCATTATTGAAGGTAGTATATTATCGAGATTTTTGTCACTAAAATGGATGGTAGCCTTGTCATTATGGAAGGTAGTCTATTGTCGAGATTTTTGTTACTACAATGGATTGTAGCCTTGTTGTTATGGAAGGTATTCTGTTGTCGATATCCTTGTTACTCCAATGGATGGTAGCCTAGTCATTATGGAAGGTAGTTTGTGTATGATATTTTTGTTATTCCAATGGATGGTAGCCTTGTCATTATGAAAGATAGTTTGTTGTCGTGATTTTTGTTACTCTAAGGGATGGTAGCCTTGTCATTATGGAAGGTATTATGTTGTCGATATCTTTGTTACTCCAATGGATGGTAGGCTTGTCATTATAGAAGGTAGTCTGTTGTCGAGAGTTTTGTTACTCTAAGGGATGGTAGCCTTGTCATTATGAAATGTAGTCTGTTGTCAAGATTTTTGTTACTCCAATAGATGGTAGCATTGTCATTATAGAAGGTAGTATATTATTGTGATTTTTGTCAATACAATGGATGGTATCCTTGTCATTATGGAAGGTAGTCTGTTGTCGAGATTTTTGTTACTACAATGGATTGTAGCCTTGTCGTTATGAAAGGTAGTTTGTTGTCGATATCTTTGTTACTCTAATGGATGGTAGCCTAGTCATTATGGAAGGTAGTTTGTGTACGAGATTTTAGTTACTTCAATGGATGGTAGCCTTGTCATTATGGAAGGTAGTCTGTTGTCGAGATTTTTTATACTCTAATGGTTTGTTGCCTTGTAATTATGGAAGGTAGTCTCTTGTGGATATTTTGGTTACTCCAATGATGGTACCCTTGTCATTATGGAAGGTAGTCTATTGCAAAGATTTTTGTTACTCCATTGCATGGTAGCCTTGTCATTATGGAAGGTAGTGTCTTGTGGATATTTTTCTTATTCCAATGGATGTTAGCCTTGTATTATGGAAGGTAGTCTATTGTCTTGATTTTTGTTACTCCAATGGATGGTAGCCTTGTCATTATGGAAGGTAGTATGTTGTCGATATCTTTGTTAACCAATGGATGGAAGCCTTGTCATTATGGAATGTAGTCTGTTGTCGAGATATTTGTTACTCTAAGGGTTGGTAGCCTTGTCATTATGGAACGTAGTCTGTTTTTTAGATTTTTGTTATTCCAATGGATTATAGCGTTGTCATTATAAAAGGTAGCATATTATCAAGATTTTTGTCACTACAATGGATGGTAGCCTTGTCATTATGGAAGGTAGTTTATTGTCGATATTTTTGTTACTATAATGGATTATAGCCTTGTCATTATGGAAGATAGTCTGTTGTCGATATCTTTATTACTCCAACGGATGGTAGCCTAGCCATTATGGAAGGTAGTATGTGTTCGATATTTTAGTTACGCCAATGGATGGTAGCCTTGTCATTATGGAAGGTAGTCTGTTGTCGAGATTTTTTATACTCCAATGGATTGTAGCCTTGTCATTATGGAAGGTAGTCTGTTGTTGAGATTTTTGGTACTCTAAGGGATGGTAGCCTTTTCAATATGAAAGGTAGTCTATTGTCAATATTTTTGTTACTATAATAGATTGTAGTCTTGTCATTATGGAACGTTGTCTGTTGTCGAGATTTTTGTTACTATAATAGATTGTAGCCTTCTCATTATAGAAGGTAGTATATTGTTGAGATTTTTGTAACTACAATGAATGGTAGCCTTGTCGTTATGGAAGATAGTCTGTTGTCGATATCTTTGTTACTCCAATGGATGGTAGCCTAGTCATTATGGAAGGTAGTTTGTTTACGAGATTTTAGTTACTCCAATGGATGGTAGCCTTCTCATTATGGAAGGTAGTAAGCTGTCGAGATTTTTATTACTCCAATGAATGGTAGCCTTGTCATTATAGAAGGTAATATATTGCCGAGATTTTTGTCACTATAATGGATGGTAGCCATGTCATTATGGAAGGTAGTTTGTTGTCAAGATTTTAGTTACTCCATGGGATGGTAGCCTTGTCATTATGGAACGTTGTTTGTTGTCGAGATTTTTGTTATTCCAATGGATTGTAGCATTGTCATAATGGAAGGTAGTATGTTGTCAATATTTTTGTCACTATAATGGATGATAGCTTTGTCATTATAGAAGGTAGTTTGTTGTAAAGATTTTAGTTACACCATGGGATTTAGCCTTGTCATTATGGAAGGTAGTCTATTGTCGAGATTTTTGTTACTATAATAGATTGTAGCCTTGTCATTATGCAAGGTAGTCTATTGTCGAGATTTTTGTTACTCCAATGGATGGTAGCCTTGTCATTATAGAAGGTAGTATATTGTTGATATTTTTGTCACTACAATGAATAGTAGCCTTGTCATTATGGAAGGTAGTCTATTCTCGAGATTTTTGTTACTACAATGGATTGTAGCCTTGTCGTTATGGAAGGTAGTCTGTTGTCGATATCTTTGTTACTCCAATGGATGGTAGCCTAGTCATTATGGAAGGTAGTCTGTTGTCGAGTTTTTTGATACTCTAATGGATTGTAGCCTTGTCATTATGGAAGGTAGTCTGTCGTCGAGATTTTTGATACTCTAAGGGATGGTAGCCTTATCATTATGGAACATATTCTGTTGTCGATATTTTTGTTACTATAATAGATTGTAGCCTTGTCATTATGGAAGGTAGTTTGTTGTCGAGATTTTTGTTACTCCAATGGATGGTAGCCTTTTCATTATAGAAGGTAGTATATTGTCGAGACTTTTGTAACTACAATGAATGGTAGCCTAGTCATTATGGAAGGTAGTTTGTGTACGAGATTTTAGTTACTCCAATGGATTGTAGCCTTCTCATTATGGAAGGTAGTCTATTGTCGAGATTTTTATTACTCCAATGGATGTTAGCCTTGTCATTATAGAAGGTAATATATTGCAGAGATTTTTTTCACTATAATGGATGATAGCCTTGTCATTATGGAAGGTAGTTTGTTGTCAAGATTTTAGTTACTCCATGGGATGGTAGCCTTGTCATTATGGAAGGTAGTCTGTTGTCGAGATTTTTTATACTCCAATGGATTGTAGCCTTGTCATTATGGAAGGTAGTCTGTTGTTGAGATTTTTGTTACTCTAAGGGATGGTAGCCTTTTCAATATGCAACGTAGTCTGTTGTCGAGATTTTTGTTATTCCAATGGATGGTAGCCTTGTCATTATGAAAGGTAGTCTATTGTCGATATTTTTGTTCTTATAATAGATTGTAGCCTTGTCATTATGGAAGGTAGTCTGTTGTCGAGATTTTTGTTACTCCAATGGATGGTAGCCTTGTCATTATAGAAGGTAGTATATTGTTGATATTTTTGTCACTACAATGGATGGTAGTCTTGTCATTATGGAAGGTAGTCAATTGTCGAGATTTTTGTTACTATAATGGATTGTAGCCTTGTCGTTATGGAAGGTAGTCTGTTGTCGATATCTTTGTTACTCTAATGGATGGTAGCCTAGTCATTATGGAAGGTAGTCTGTTGTCGAGTTTTTTGATACTCTAATGGATTGTAGCCTTGTCATTATGGAAGGTAGTCTGTTGCCGAGATTTTTGTTACTCTAAGGGATGGTAGCCTTGTCATTATGGAACGTAGTTTGTTGTCGAGTTTTTTGATACTATAATAGATTGTAGCCTTGTCCTTATGGAAGGTAGTCTGTTGTCGAGATTTTTATTACTCCAATGGATGGTAGCCTTGTCATTATAGAAGGTAGTATATTGGTGAGATTTTTCTCACTATAATGGATGGTAGCCTTATCATTATGGAAGGTAGTCTGTTGTCGAGATTTTTGTTACTACAATGGATTGTAGCCTTGTCATTATGGAAGGTAGTTTGTTGTCGATATCTTTGTTACTCCAATGGATGGTAGCCTTGTCATTATAGAAGGTAGTGTATTGTCGAGATTTTTGTCACTACAATGGATGGTAGCCTTATCATTATGGAAGGTAGACTGTTGTCGAGATTTTTGTTACTATAATGGATTGTAGCCTTGTCGTTATGGAAGGTAGTCTGTTGTTGATATCTTTGTTACTTCAATGGATGGTAGCCTAGTCATTATGGAAGGTAGTTTGTGTATGATATTTTTGTTATTCCAATGGATGGTAGCCTTGTCATTATGATAGGTAGTCTGTTGTCGTAATTTTTTATACTCTAAGGGATGGTAGCCTTGTCATAATGGAAGGTAGTATGTTGTTGATATCTTTGTTACTCCTATGGATGGTAGCCTTGTTATTATGGAAGGTAGTCTGTTATCGAGAATTTTATTACTTTAAGGGATGGTAGCCTTGTCATTATGGAACGTTGTTTGTTGTCGAGATTTTTGTTATTCCAATGGATGGTAGAATTGTCATTATGGAAGGTAGACTTTTGTCAATATTTTTGTCACTATAATGGATGATAGCCTTGTCATTATAGAAGGTAGTTTGTTGTCAAGATTTTACTTACTCCATGGGATGTTAGCCTTGTCATTATGGAAGGTAGTCTATTGTCGAGATTTTTTATACTCCAATGGATTGTAGCCTTGTCTTTATGGAAGGTAGTCTGTTGTTGAGATTTTTGTTACTCTAAGGGATGGTAGCCTTTTCAATATGGAACGTAGTCTGTTGTCGAGATTTTTGTTATTCCAATGGATGGTAGCCTTGTCATTATGAAAGGTTGTATATTATCGATATTTTTGTTACCATCATAGATTGTAGCCTTGTCATTATGGAAGGTAGTCTGTTGTTGAGATTTTTGTTACTCCAATGGATGGTAGCCTTGTCATTATAGAAGGTAGTATATTGTTGATATTTTTGTCACTACAATGGATGGTAGCCTTGTCATTATGGAAGGTAGTCTATTGTCGAGATTTTTGTTACTACAAAAGTCTCAAACATTCTAACACTCTGATATACTTGAATGTTTCTTTGTTCTGCGTAAGCTTACAGGTACAAGAATCTGATGAACTCAAATACACTGAAGCTCTGCTCTGGAAAAGGAAAGATCTGATGCTCAAAGAAAGTTCAATAAAGATCTGATGCTAAAGAACTCATGGAATTAAAGGGAAGTAATAAACTCCCGGGGAGTTTTTCTGATCATAACTTTGACAATTTTTTTTAATCTTATTAACTCTGATACCTTTTTATTCCCTATCTTCTTATCCTTGATACCTTTCTGTTTATCTCTAATACAATTCATTATTTGGTTATCTCTGATAATTTTTTTTAAAATTTCAATTGAAAAAATCCTGTTTTTGTCATCATCAAAAAGGGGGAGATTGTTAGAACAAAGTTTGAATCTACTACCCTAAGTTAAGGTTTTGATGATAACAAAATGCAAGATTAAATAAAGAGTATAATTCATATGAGACATATATGCTACCTAAAAATTATATTGTGCATTTACAGAAACTCTGATGGATATAAGCACAAGAATGTCAACATCAGCATCAGAAGATGAAATATCATATACCAGCATCAGAAGATCAAAGCATGTGCTTACGCTGAAGCTTGATGAACAGATCTGCGCGTAACATACTCCAAACTCTGATCAAGACCAAAACAATATCATCAGCACTTAGAAGCGTCAGAATAAGCCAAAGCCAATAACACGCTGAATTGACAATGGAACTGTGCATTCAAGACATTTTATTACCAACGGCTTTATTCCAAGACAAAGATCTTCTCAATATGGAAAGAACGTAATGGGCATTGAAATGGAATAATTGACTACAACGTATCTTTTCCAAGGCTATATAAACAAGTCAGTGAGAAATGAATTGGCTAACGCTCTACAACTCTTTACACGCCTAAAGCTAATCATCTTCATCCTCACTCATACAACTTGTTATTTCTCTCAAATTGCTTACTCTATAGTTATAGCATCCTAGTTTCACATAAGCTTAATTTGTGTATTATCATAGTTGTGATATAAAGTTTTTGTAGAAAACATTCAACACTCATAGTATTCATTTATCTGTAAGAAAGAATTTCCTTGAGAAACCGGTCTGTGGTTTAGACTCAAGAAGGCTTTTGCAGTTGTTAAAGTAGTTGTAATATTTAGTTGAATATAGTGGATTAAGACCTCGTTGGAGAGAGGCAAAATCACCTTGACGAGTGGACTGGAGTAGTTTGAAATCAAACGAACCAGGATAAATATAACGTGTTGTCTGCATTTGTTTTCAAGTTTTACAATTCAACCCCCCTTCTTGTGTTTTTCACTTCTTCAGGTAGCCTTGTCATTATGGAAGGTAGTTTATTATCGACATTTTTTTACTACAATGGATGGTATCCTTTTCGTTATGGAAGGTAGTCTATTGTCGAGATTTTTTTTACTCCAATTGATGATAACCTTGTCATTTTGGAAGGTAGTCTATTGTCGAGATTTTTGTTACAACAATGGATGGTAGCCTTGTCATTATGGAAGGTAGTCTGTTGTTGATATCTTTGTTACTCCAATGGATGGTAGCCTAGTAATTATGTAAGGTAGTCTGTTGTCGAGATTTATGTTACTCCAATGGATGGTATCCTTGTCATTATGGAAGGTAGTCTATTGTCCAGATTTTTGTTACAATAATGGATGGTAGCCTTGTGATTATGGAAGGTAGTCTGTTGTCGAGATTATTGTTACTGTAATGGATGGAAGCCTTGTCATTATTTAAGGTAGTCTAATGTCGAGATTTTTGTTACTACAATGGATGGTAGCCTTATCATTATGGAAGGTACTCTGTTTTCGAGATTTTTGTTACTACAATGGATTGTAGCCTTGTCATTATGGAAGGTAGTTTGTTGTTGATATCATTGTTACTCCAATGGATGGTAGCCTAGTCATTATGGAAGGTAGTCTATTGTTGAGATTTTTGTTACTCCAATGGATGGTAGCCTTGTAATTATGGAGGGTAGTCTATTGTTGAGATTTTTGTTACTCCAATGGATGGTATCCTTGTCATTATGGAAGGTAGTCTTTTGTCGAGATTTTTGTTATTCCAATGGATGGTATTCTTGTCATTATGAAAGATAGTCCGTTGTCGATATCTTTGTTACTCCAATGGATGGTATCCTAGTCATTATGGAAGGTAGTTTGTTGTCGAGATTTTTGTTATTCCAATGGATTGTAGCCTTGTCATTATAGAAGGTAGTCAGTTGTCGTGATTTTTATTACTCCAACGGATGGTAGCCTTATCATTATGGAAGGTAGTTTGTTGTTGATATCTTTGTTACTCCAATGGATGGTAGCCTAGTCATTATGTAAGGTAGTCTGTTGTCGAGATTTCTGTTACTCCAATGGATGGTAGCCTTCTCATTATGGAAGGTAGTCTATTGTCGAGATTTTTGTATCTCCAATGGATGGTAGCCTTGTCATTATGGAAGGTAGTCTGTTGTCCAGATTTTTGTTACAATAATGAATGGTAGCGTTGTGATTATGGAAGGTAGTCTGTTGTCGAGATTATTGTTACTGCAATGGAATGTAGCCTTGTCATTATGGAAGGTACTCTGTTTTCGAGATTTTTGTTACTACAATGGATTGTAGCCTTGTCATTATGGAAGGTAGTTTGTTGTCGATATCATTTTTACTCCAATGGATGGTAGCCTAGTCATTATGGAAGGTAGTCTGTTGTTGAGATTTTTGTTACTCCAATGGATGGTAGCCTTGTCATTATGGAAGGTAGTATGTTGTAAAGATTTTTGTTACTCCAATGGATGGAATCCTTGTCATTATGGAAGGTAGTCTCTTGTCGATATTTTTGTTATTCCAGTGGATGGTATCCTTGTCAGTATTAAAGATAGTCCATTGTCGATATTTTTGTTACTCCAATGGATGGTAGCCTAGTCATTATGGAAGGTATTCTGTTGTCAAGATTTTTGTTATTCCAATGGATGGTAGCCTTGTCATTATGGGAGGTAGTCAGTTGTCGTGATTTTTATTACTCCAACGGATGGTAGCCTTGTCATTATGGAGGGTAGTATGTTGTCGATATCTTTGACACTCCCATGGATGGTAGCCCTGTCATTATGGAAGGTATTCTGTTGTCGAGATTTTTGTTACTCTAAGGGATGGTAGCCTTGTCATTATGGAAGGTAGTGTGGTGTCGATATTTTTGTTATTCCAATGTATGGTAGCCTTGTAATTATAGAAGGTAGTCTGTTGTCGTGACTTTTGTTACTCCAATGGATGGTAGCCTTGCCATTATGGAAGGTAGTCTATTGTCGAGATTTTTGTTACTACAATGGATGGTAGCCTTGTCATTATGGAAGGTACTATGTTTTCGAGATTTTTGTTACTACAATGGATTGTAGACTTGTCATTATGGAAGGTAGTTTGATGTCGATATCATTTTTACTCCAACGGATGGTAGCCTAGTCATTATGGAAGGTAGTCTGTTGTTGAGATTTTTGTTACTCCAATGGATGGTAGCCTTGTCATTATGGAAGGTAATCTCTTGTCGAGATTTTAGTTATTGCAATGGATGGCAGCCTTGTCATTATTGAAGGTAGTCTATTGTCGAGATTTTTGTTACTATAATGGATGGTAGCCTTTTCAAATGGAAGGTACTCTATTTTCGAGATTTTTGTTACTACAATGGATTGTAGCCTTGTCATTATGGGAGGTAGTTTTTTTTCGATATCATTGTTACTCCAATGGATGGTATCCTTGTCATCATGGAAGGTAGTCTCTTGTCGAGATTATTGTTATTCCAATGGATGGTATCCTTGTTATTATGAAAGATAGTCCGTTGTCGATATCTTTGTTACTTCAATGGATGGTAGCCTATTCATTATGGAAGGTAGTCTATTGTCGAGATTTTTGTTATTTCAATGGATGGTAGCTTTGTCATTATGGAAGGTAGTCAGTTGTCATGATTTTTATTACTCCAACGGATGGTAGCCTTGTCATTATGGAGGGTAGTATGTTGTCGATATCTTTGTTACTCCAATGGATGGTAGCCCTGTCATTATGGAAGGTATTCTGTTGTCGAGATTTTTGTTACTCTAAGGGATGGTAACCTTGTCATTATGGAAGGTAGTGTGGTGTCGATAATTTTGTTATTCCAATGGATGGTAGCCTTGTAATTGTAGAAGGTAGTATGTTGTCGTGATTTTTGTTACTCCAATGGATGGTAGCCTTGCCATTATAGAAGGTAGTCTATTGTCGAGATTTTTGTTACTACAATGGATGGTAGCCTTGTCATTATGGAAGGTTCTATGTTTTCGAGATTTTTGTTACTACAATGGATTGTAGCCTTGTCATTATGGAAGGTAGTTTATTGTCGATATCATTTTTACTCCAACGGATGGTAGCCTAGTCATTATGGAAGGTAGTCTGCTGTTAAGATTTTTTTTACTCCAATGGATGGTAGCCTTGTCGTTATGGAAGGTAGTCTATTGTCGAGATTTTTTATACTACAATGGATTATAGCCTTGTCGTTATGGAAGGTACTATGTTGTCGATATCTTTGTTACTCCAATGGATGGTGCCTAGTCATTAAGGAAGGTAGTCTGTTGTTGTGATTTTTGTTACTCTAATGGATGGTAGCCTTCTCATTATGGAATGTAGTCAGTTGTCGAGATTTTTGTTACTCCAATGGATGGTAGCCTAGTCATTATGGAAGGTAGTCTATTGTCGAGATTTTTGTTACTCCATCGGATGGTAGCCTTGTCATTATGGAAGGTAGTGTGTTTCTTATATTTTTGTTATTCCAATGGATGGTACCCTTGTCATTTTGGAAGGTAGTCTATTGTCGAGATTTTTGTTACTCCAATGGATGGTATCCTTGTCATTATCGAAGGTAGTCTATTGTCGAGACTTTTGTTACTACAATGGATGGTAGCCTTGTCATTATGGAAGGTAGTCTGTTGTCGAGATTTTTGTTACTACAATGGATTGTAGCCTTGTCGTTATGGAAGGTAGTCTGTTGTCGATATTTTTGTTACTCCAATGGATGGTAGCCTAGTCATTATGGAAGGTAGTCTGTTGTCGTGATTTTTGTTACTCTAAGGGATGGTAGCCTTGTCATTATGTAACGTAGTTTGATGTCAACATTTTTGTTATTCCAATGGATGGTAGCCTTGTCATTATGAAAGGTAGTCTATTGTCAAGATTTTTGTTACTACAATGGATTGTAGCCTTGTCATTATGGAAGGTAGTTTGTTGTCGATATCATTGTTACTCCAATGGATGGTAGCCTAGTCATTATGGAAGGTAGTCTGTTGTTGAGATTTTTGTTACTCTAATGGATGGTAGCCTTTTCATTATGGAGGGTAGTCTGTTGTCGACATTTTTGTTACTCCAATGGATGGTATCCTTCTCATTATGGAAGGTAGTCTTTTGTCGAGATTTTGGTTATTCCAATGGATGGTATTCTTTTAATTATGAAAGATAGTCCGTTGTCGATATCTTTGTTACTCCAATGGATGGTATCCTAGTCATTATGGAAGGTAGTCTGTTGTCGAGGTTTTTTTTATTCCAATGGATGGTAGCTTTGTCATTATGGAAGGTAGTGAGTTGTCATGATTTTTATTACTCCAACGGATGGTAGCCTTGTCATTATGGAGGGTAGTATGTTGTCGATATCTTTGTTACTCCAATGGATGGTAGCCCTGTCATTATGGAAGGTATTGTGTTGTAGATATCATTGTTAATCCAATGGATGGTAGCCTAGTCATTATGGAAGGTAGTCTATTGTTGAGATTTTTGTTACTCCAATGGATGGTAGCCTTGTCATTATGGAAGGTAGTCTGTTGTCGAGATATTTGTTACTCCAATGGATGGTATCCTTGTCATTATGGAAGGTAGTCTCTTGTCGAGATTTTTGTTATTCCAATGGATGGTTTCCTTGTCATTATGAAAGATAGTCCGT
Organism: Vicia faba; assembly: GCA_948472305.1. NCBI lineage: Eukaryota > Viridiplantae > Streptophyta > Magnoliopsida > Fabales > Fabaceae > Vicia > Vicia faba. The sequence continues at coordinate 459,877,062 of OX451741.1, forward strand.
TGTCGACGTCTTTGTTACTCCAATGGATGGTAGCCTAGTCATTATGGAAGGTAGTCTGTTGTCGAGATTTTTGTTATTCCAATGGATGGTAGCCTTGTCATTATGGAAGGAAGTTAGTTGTCGTGATTTTTATTACTCCAACGGATGGTAGCCTTGTCACTATGGAGGGTAGTATGTTGTCAATATCTTTGTTACTCCAATGGATGGTAGCCCTGTCATTATGGAAGGTATTCTGTTGTCGAGATTTTTGTTACTCTAAGGGATGGTTGCCTTGTCATTATGGAAGGTAGTGTGGTGTCGATATTTTTGTTATTCCAATGGATGGAAGCCTTGTAATTATGGAAGGTAGTCTGTTGTCGTGATTTTTGTTACTCCAATGGATGGTATCCTTGCCATTATGGAAGGTAGTCTATTGTCGAGATTTTTGTTACTACAATGGATGGTAGTTTTGTCATTATGGAAGATAGTCTGTTGTCGGGATTTTGGTTACTCCAATGGATTGTAGCCTTGTCATTATGAAAGGTTGTTTGTTGTAGATATCATTGTTACTCCAATGGATGGTAGCCTAGTCATTATGGAAGGTAGTCTGTTGTTGAGATTTTTGTTACTCCAATGGATGGTAGCCTTGTCATTATGGAAGGTAGTCTGTTGTCCAGATTTTTGTTACAAGAATGGATGGTAGCCTTGTTATTATGGAGGGTAGTCTGTTGTCGAGATTTTTGTTACTCCAATGGATGTTATCCTTGTCATTATGGAAGGTAGTCTTTTGTCGAGATTTTGGTTATTCCAATGGATGGTATTCTTGTCATTATGAAAGATAGTCTGTTGTTGATATCTTTGTTACTCTAATGGATGGTATCCTAGTCATTATGGAAGGTAGTCTGTTGTCGAGATTTTTGTTATTCCAATGGATGGTAGCCTTGTCATTATGGAGGGTAGTATGTTGTCGATATCTTTGTTACTCCAATGGATGGTAGCCCTGTCATTATGGAAGGTATTCTGTTGTCGAGATTTTTGTTAATCCAAGGGATGGTAGCCTTGTCATTATGGAAGGTAGTATGGTGTCGATATTTTTGTTATTCTAATGGATGGTAGCCTTGTAATTATGGAAGGTAGTCTGTTGTTGTGATTTTTGTTACTCCAATGGATGGTAGCCTTGCCATTATGGAAGGTAGTCTATTGTCGAGATTTTTGTTACTACAATGGATGATAGCCTAGTCATTATGGAAGGTACTCTGTTTTCCAGATTTTTGTTACTACAATGGATTGTAACCTTGTCATTATGGAAGGTAGTTTGTTGTCGATATCATTGTTACTCCAATGGATGGTAGCCTAGTCATTATGGAAGGTAGTCTGTTGTTGAGATTTTTGTTACTCCAATGGATGGTAGCCTTATCATTATGGAAGGTAGTTTGTTGTCGAGATTTTTGTTACTCCAATGGATGGAATCCTTGTCATTATGGAAGGTAGTCTCTTGTCGAGATTTTTGTTATTCCAATGGATGGTATCCTTGTAATTTTGAAAGATAGTCCGTTGTCGATATCTTTGTTACTCCAATGGATGGTAGCCTAGTCATTATGGAAGGTATTCTGTTGTCAAGATTTTTGTTATTCCAATGGATGGTAGCCTTGTCATTATGGAAGGTAGTGTGTTGTCAAGATTTTGTAGACTCCAATGGATGGTAGCCTTGTCATTATGGAAGGTAGTCTATTGTCGAGATTTTTGTTACTCTAATGGATGGTAGCCTTGTCATTATGGAAGGTAGTCTGTTGTCGAGATTTTTGTTACTACAATGGATTGTATCCTTGTCGTTATGGAAGGTTGTCTATAGTCGATATCTTTGTTACTCCAATGGATGCTATCCTAGTCATTATGGAAGGTAGTCTGTTGTCGAGATTTTTGTTACTCCAATGGATGGTAGCCTTGTCATTATGGAAGGTAGTCTGTTGTCGAGATTTTTGTTACAACAATGGACTGTATCCTTGTCGTTATGGAAGGTAGTCTATTGTCGATATCTTTGTTACTCCAATGGATGTTATCCTAGTCATTATGGAAGGTAGTCTGTTGTCGAGATTTTGTAGACTCCATTGGATTGTAGCCTTGTCATTATGGAAGGTAGTCTCTTTTGGATATTTGGGTTACTCCAATGATGGTACCCTTGTCATTATGGAAGATAGTCTATTGTTGAGATTTTTGTTACTCCAATGGATGGTAGACTTGTAATTATGGAAGGTAGGGTGTTGTCGTAATTTTTGTTACTCTAAGGGATGGTAGCCTTGCCATTATGGAAGGTAGTATGTTGTTTATATCTTTGTTACTCCAATGGATGGTAGCCTTTTCATTATGGAAGGTAGTCTTTTGTCATGATTTTTGTTAGTCTAAGGAATTGTAGCCTTGTCGTTATGGAAGGTAGTCTGTTGTCGATATCTTTGTTGCTCCAATGGATTGTATCCTAGTCATTTTGGAAGGTATTCTGTTGTCGATATTTTTGTTACTCCATTGGATGGTAGTTTTGTCATTAGGGAATGTAGTGTGTTGTCGATATTTTTGTCATTCCAATGGATGGTAGCCTTGTGATTATGGAAGGTAGTTTTTTGTCGAGATTTTAGTTACTCTAATGGATGGTATCCTAGTCATTATGGAAGGTAGTCTGTTGTCGAGATTTTTGTTACTCCAATGGATGGTAGCCTTGTCATTATGGAAGGTAGTTTGTTGTTGATATTTTTATTACTCCAATGGATGGTAGCCTTGTCATTATGGAAGGTAGTCTATTGTCGAGATTTTTGTTTCTACAATGGATTGTAGGCTTGTCTTTATGGAAGGTAGTCTGTTATCGATATCTTTGTTACTCCAATGGATGGTAGCATAGTCATTATGGAAGGTAGTCTGTTGTTGAGATTTTAGTTACTCTAATGGATGGTAGCCTTGTCATTATGGAAGGTAGTCTATTGTCAAGATTTTTGTTACTACAATGGATTGTAGCCTTGTCATTATGGAAGGTAGTCTATTTTCGATATCTTTGTTACTCCAATGGATGGTAGCCTAATCATTATGGAAGGGAGTTTGTTGTCAAGATTTTTGTTATTCCAATGGATGGTCGCCTTATCATTATGGAAGGTAGTCTGTTGTCGATATTTTTGTTATTCCAATGGATGGTAGCCTTGTCATTATAGAAGGTAGTCTGTTGTCGAGATTTTTGTTACTCCAATGGATGGTAGCCTTGTCATCATGGAAGGTAGTCTATTGTCAAGATTTTTGTTACTACAACGGATGGTAGCCGTATCATTATGGAAGGTAGTCTGTTGTCGAGATTTTTGATACTACAATGGATTGTAGCCTTGTCGTTATGGAAGGTAGTCTGTTGTCGATATCTTTGTTACTCCAATGGATGGTAGCCTAGTCATTATGGAAGGTAGTCTGTTGTGGAGATTTTTGTTAGTCTAAGGGATGGTAGCCTTATCATTATGGAAGGTAGTGTGTTGTCGATATTTTTGTTATTCCAATGGATGGTAGCCTTGTCATTATGGAATGTAGTCTGTTGTCGAGATTTTTGTTACTCCAATGGCTGGTAGCCTTGTCATTATGGAAGGTAGTCTATTGTGGAGATTTTTGTTACTACAATGGATGGTAGCCTTGTCATTATGGAAGGTAGTCTGTTGTCGAGATTTTTGTTACTACAATGGATTGTATCATTGTCGTTATGGAAGGTAGTCTAATGTCGATATCTTTATTACACCAATGGATGGTATCCTAGTCATTATGGAAGGTAGTCTGTTGTCGAGATTTTAGTTACTCCAATGGATGGTAGCCTTGTCATTATGGAAGGTAGTCTGTTGTCGAGATTTTGTAGACTCCAATGGATTGTAGCCTTGTCATTATGGAAGGTAGTCTCTTGTGGATATTTGGGATACTCCAATGATGGTACCCTTGTCATTATGGAAGATAGTCTATTGTTGAGATTTTTGTTACTCCAATGGATGGTAGACTTGTAATTATGGAAGGTAGTGTGTTGTCGTGATTTTTGTTACTCTAAGGGATGGTAGCCTTGTCATTATGGAAGGTAGTATGTTGTTGATATCTTTGTTACTCCAATGGATGGTAGTCTTTTCATTATGGAAGGTAGTTTGTTGTTTAGATTTTTCTTACTCTAAGGGATGGTAGCCTTGTTATTATGGAACGTCGTCTATTGTAGAGATTTTTGTTATTCCAATGGATGACAGCCTTGTCATTATGAAGGTAGTCTACTCTCGATATTTTTGTTACTATAATAGATTGTAGCCTTGTCATTATGGAAAGTAGTGTGTTGTCAAGATTTTTGATACTCCAATGGATGGTATCCTAGTCATTATAGAAGGTTGTCTGTTGTCGAGGTTTTTGTTACTCCATTGGATGGTAGCCTTGTCACTATGGAAGGTAGTGTGTTGTCGATATTTTTGTTATTCCAATGGATGGTAGCCTTGTCATTATGGAAGGTAGTATTTTGTCTGTATTTTTTTTACTCCAATGGATGGTAGCCTTGTCATTATGGAAGGTAGTCTATTGTTGAGATTTTTATTACTCCAATGGATGGTAGACTTGTCATTATGGAAGTTAGTGTGTTGTCGTGATTTTTATTACTCTAAGGGATGGTAGCCTTGTCATTATGGAAGGTAGTATGTTGTTTATATCTTTGTTACTCCAATGGATGGTAGCCTTTTCATTATGGAAGGTAGTCTTTTGTCATGATTTTTGTTAGTCTAAGGAATTGTAGCCTTGTCATTATGGAAGGTAGTCTATTGTCGATATCTTTGTTGCTCCAATGGATGGTATCCTAGTCATTTTGGAAGGTAGTCTGTTGTCGAGATTTTTGTTACTCCATTGGATGGTAGACTTGTCATTATGGAAGGTAGTTTGTTGTCGAGATTTTTGTTACTCCAATGGATGGTAGCCTTGTCATTATGGAAGGTAGTCTATTGTCGAGATTTTTGTTACTACAATGGATGGTAGTCTTGTCATTATGGAAGGTAGTCTGTTGTCGAGATTTTTGTTACTACAATGGATTGTAGCCTAGTTATTATGGAAGGTAGTCTATTGTGGATATCTTTGTTAGTCCAATGGATGGTAGCCTTGTCATTATGGAAGGTAGACTGTTATCGAGATTTTAGTTACTCCAATGGATTGTAGCCTTGTCATTATGGAAGGTAGTCTATTGTCGATATTTTTTATACTCCAAAGGTTTGTAGTCTTGCCATTAAGGAAGGTAGTCTGTTGTCGAGATTTTTGTTACTACAATGGATTGTAGCCTTGTCGTTGTGGAAGGTAGTCTGTTGTCGATATCTTTGTTACTCCAATGGATGGTATCCAAGTCATTATGGAAGGTAGTCTGTTGTCGAGATTTTAGTTACTTCAATGGATGGTAGCCTTGTCATTATGGAAGGTAGTCTGTTGTCGATATTTTTGTTATTCCAATGGATGGTAGCCTTGTCATTATGGAAGGTAGTTTGTTGTCGAGATTTTTATTACTCCAATGGATGGTAGCCTTGTCATCATGGAAGGTAGTCTATTGTCGAGATTTTTGATACTACAATGGATTGTAGCCTTGTCGTTATGGAAGGTAGTCTATTGTCGATATCTTTGTTACTCCAATCGATGGTAGCCTAGTCATTATGGAAGGTAGTGTGTTGTCAAGATTTTTGTTATTCCAATGGATGGTAGGCTTGTCATTATGGAAGGTAGTCTGTTGTTGATATTTTTGTTATTCCAATGGATGGTAGCCTTGTCATCATGGAAGGTAGTCTATTGTCGAGATGTTTGTTACTACAATGGATGGTAGCCGTGTCATTTCGAAGGTAGTTTGTTGTCGAGATTTTTGTTACTACAATGGATTGTAGCCTTGTCTTTATGGAAGGTAGTCTGTTGTTGATACCTTTGTTACTCCAATGGATGGTAGCCTAGTCATTATGGAAGGTAGTCTGTTGTGGAGATTTTTGTTAGTCTAAGTGATGGTAGCCTTGTAATTATGGAAGGTAGTGTGTTGTCGATATTTTTGATACTCCAATTGATGGTAGCCTTGTCATTATGGAAGGTAGTCTATTGTCGAGATTTTTGTTACTACAATGGATGGTAGCCTTGTCATTATAGAAGGTAGTCTGTTGTCGAGATTTTTGTTACTACAATGGATTGTAGCCTTGTCGTTATGGAAGGTAGATTTTTGTCGATATCTTTGTTACTCCAATGGATTGTATCCTAGTCATTATGGAAGGTAGTCTGTTGTCGAGATTTTAGTTACTCCAATGGATGGTAGCCTTGTCATTATGGAAGGTAGTCTATTGTCGAGATTTTGTAGATTCCAATGTATTGTAGCTTTGTCATTATGGAAGGTAGTCACTTGTGGATATTTGGGTTACTCCAATGATGGTACCCTTGTCATTATGGAAGATAGTCTATTGTTGAGATTTTTGTTACTCCAATGGATGGTAGACTTGTCATTATGGAAGGTAGTGTGTTGTCGATATCTTTGTTACTCCAATGCATGGTAACCTTTTCATTATGGAAGGTAGTTTGTTGTCGAGATTTTTGTTACTACAATGGATTGTAGCTTTGTCATTATGGAAGGTAGTCTATTGTCGAGATTTTTGTTTCTACAATGGATTGTAGCCTTGTCGTTATGGAAGGTAGTTTGTTATCGAAATCTTTGTTACTCCAATGGATGGTAGCCTAGTCATTATGGAAGGTAGTCTGTTGTTGAGATTTTAGTTACTCCAATGGATGGTAGCCTTGTCATTATGGAAGGTAGTCTATTGTCGAGATTTCTTATACTCCAAAGGTTTTTAGCCTTGTCATTATGGAAGGTAGTCTATTGTCGAGATTTTTGTTACTACAATGGATTGTAGCCTTGTCGTTATGGAAGGTAGTCTATTGTCGATATCTTTGTTACTCCAATGGATGGTAGCCTAATCATTATGGAAGGTCGTTTCTTGTCGAGATTTTTGTTATTCCAATGGATGGTAGCCTTGACATTATGGAAGGTAGTCTGTTGTCGATATTTTTGTTATTCCAATGGATGGTAGGCTTGTCATTATGGAAGGTAGTTTGTTGTTGAGATTTTTGTTACTCCAATGGATGGTAGCCTTGTCATCATGAAAGGTAGTCTATTGTCGAGATTTTTGTTACTACAATGGATTGTAGGCTTGTCGTTATGGAAGGTAGTCTATTTTCGATATCTTTGTTACTCCAATGGATGGTAGCCTAGTCATTATGGAAGGTAGTCTATTGTCGATATCTTTGTTACTCCAATGGATGGTAGCCTAGTCATTATGGAAGGTAGTCTGTTGTCGAGATTTTTGTTATTCCAATGGATGGTAGGCTTGTCATTATGGAAGGTAGTCTGTTGTCGAGATTTTTGTTACTCCAATGGATGGTAGCCTTGTCGTCATGAAAGGTAGTCTATTCTCGAGATTTTTGTTACTACAATGGATGGTAGCCGTATCATTATGGAAGGTAGTCTGTTATCGATATCTTTGTTACTCCAATGGATGGTATCCTAGTCATTATGGAAGGTAGTCTGTTGTCGAGATTTTAGTTACTCCAATGGATGGTAGCCTTGTCATTATGGAAGGTAGTGTGTTGTCAAGATTTTGTAGACTCCAATGGATTGTAGCCTTGTCATTATGGAAGGTACTTTGTTGTCGAGATTTTTGTTACTCCAATGGATGGTAGCCTTGTCATTATGGAAGGTAGTCTATTGTCGAGATTTTTGTTACTCCAATGGATGGTAGCCTAGTCATTATGGAAGGTAGTCTGTTGTCGATATTTGTGTTATTCAATTGGATGGTAGCCTTGTCATTATGGAAGGTAGTCTGTTGTCGAGATTTTTGTTACTACAATGGATGGTAGCCGTGTCATTATAGAAGATAGTCTTTTGTCGAGATTTTTGTTACTACAATTGATTGTAGCCTTGTCATTATGGAAGGTAGTCTGTTGTCGATATCTTTGTTACTCTAATGGATGGTAGCCTAGTCATTATGGAAGATAGTCTGTTGTCGAGATTTTTGTTAGTCTAAGGGATGGTAGCCTTGTCATTATGGAAGGTAGTGTGTTGTCGATATTCTTGTTATTCCAATGGATGGTAGCCTTGTCATTATGGAAGGTAGTCTATTGTAGAGTTTTTTGTTACTTCAATGGATGGTAGCCTTGTCATTATGGAAAGTAGTCTATTGTCTAGATTTTTGTTTCTACAATGGATGGTAGCCTTGTAATTATGGAAGGTAGTTTGTTGTCGCGATTTTTGTTACTACAATTGATTGTAGCCTTGTCATTATGGAAGGTAGTCTGTTGTCGATATTTTTGTTACTCCATTGGATGGTAGCCTTGTCATTATGGAAGGTATTCTATTGTTCAGATTTTTGTTACTCCAATGGATGGTAGACTTGTCAATATGGAAGGTAGTGTGTTGTCGTGATTTTTATTACTCTAAGGGATGGTAGCCTTGTCATTATGGAAGGTAGTGTGTTGTCGATATCTTTGTTACTCCAATGGATGGTAGCCTTTTCATTATGGAAGGTAGTCTTTTGTCGTGATTTTTATTACTCTAAGGAATTGTAGCCTGGTCGTTATGGAAGGTAGTCTGTAATCGATATCTTTGTTACTCTAATGGATGGTATCCTAGTCATTTTGGAAGGTAGTTTGTTGTCGAGATTTTTGTTACTCCATTGGTTGGTAGCCTTGTCATTACGGAAGGTAGTGTGTTGTCGATATTTTTGTTATTCCAATGGATGGTAGCCTTGACATTATGGAAGGTAGTTTGTTGTCGAGATTTTTCTTACTCCAATGGATGGTAGCCTTGTCATTATGAAAGGTAGTCTATTATCGATATTTTTGTTACTCCAATGGATGGTAGCCTAGTCATTATGGAAGGTAGTATGTTGTCGAGATTTTTGTTACTCCATTGGTTGGTAGCCTTGTCATTACGGAAGGTAGTGTGTTGTCGATATTTTTGTTATTCCAATGGATGGTAGCCTTGACATTATGGAAGGTAGTTTGTTGTCAAGATTTTTGTTACTCCAATGGATGGTAGCCTTGTCACCATGGAAGGTAGTCTATTGTCGAGATTTTTGTTACTACAATGGATGGTAGCCGTGTCATTATGGAAGGTAGTCTTTTGTCGAGATTATTGTTACTACAATTGATTGTATCCTTGTCGTTATGGAAGGTAGTCTGTTTTCGATATCTTTGTTACTCCAATGGATGGTAGCCTAGTCATTATGGAAGGTAGTCTATTGTAGAGATTTTTGTTAGTCTAAGGGATGGAAGCCTTGTCATTATGGAAGGTGGTGTGTTGTCGATATTTTTGTAATTCTAATGGATGGTAGCCTTGTCATTATGGAAGGTAGTCTGTTGTCGAGATTTTTGTTACTCCAATGGATGGTAGCCTTGTCATTATGGAAGGTAGTCTATTGTCGAGATTTTTGTTACTACAATGGATGGTAGCCTTGTCATTATGGAAGGTAGTCTGTTGTCGTGATTTTTGTTACTCCAATGGATGGTATCCTAGTTATTATGGAAGGTAGTCTTTTGTCGAGATTTTTGTTACTCCATTGGATGGTAGCCTTGTCATTATGGAAGGTAGTCTGTTGTCGTGATTTTTGTTACTCCAATGGATGGTAGACTTGTCATTATGGAAGGTAGTGTGTTGTCTTGATTTTTATTATTCTAAGGGATGGTAACCTTTTTATTGTGGAAGGTAGTCTTTTGTCGTGATTTTTGTTACGCTAAGGGATTGTAGCCTTGTCGTTATGGAAGGTAGTTTGTTGTCGATATCTTTGTTACTCCAATGGATGGTAGCCTAGTTGTTATGGAAGGTTGTATGTTGTCGAGATTTATGTTTCTCTAAGGGATGGTAGCCTTGTCATTATGGAAGGTAGTGTGTTGTCGATATTTTTGTTACTACAATGGATTGTAGCCTTGTCATTATGGAAGGTAGTTTGTTGTCGATATCTTTGTTACTTCAATGGATGGTAGCCTTGTCATTATGGAATGTAGTCTGTTGTCAGGATTTTAGTTACTCCAATGGATGGTAGCCTTGTCATTATGGAAGGTAGTCTGTTGTCGAGATTTTGTAGACTCTAATGGATTATAGCCTTGTCATTATGGAAGGTAGTCTCTTGTTGATATTTGGGTTACTCCAATGATGGTACCCTTGTCATTATGGAAGATAGTCTATTGTTAATATTTTTGTTACTCCAATGGATGGTAGACTTGTCATTATGGAAGGTAGTGTGTTGTCATGATTTTTATTAATCTAAGGGATGGTAGCCTTATCATTATGGAAGGTAGTATGTTGTCGATATCTTTTTTACTCTAATGGATTTTAGCCTTTTCATTATGGAAGGTAGTCTTTTATCATTATTTTTGTTACTCTAAGGGATTGTAGCCTTGTCATTATGGAAGGTAGTCTGTTGTCGATATCTTTGTTACTCCAATGGATGGTAGCGTAGTCATTATGGAAGGTAGTCTGTTGTCGAGATTTTTGTTTCTCTAAGGGATGGTAGCCTTGTCATTATGGAAGGTAGTGTGTTTTCGATATTTTGTTATTCCAATGGATGGTAGCCTTGCCATTATGGAAGGTAGTCTGTTGTCGAGATTTTTATTACTACAATGGATGGTAGTCTTGTCAGTATGGAAAGTAGTTTGTTGTCGAGATTTTTTTTACTACAATGGATTGTAGCCTTGTCGTTATGGAAGGTAGTCTATTGTCTCTATCTTTATTACTCCAATGGATGGTAGCCTAGTCATTATGGAAGGTAGTCTGTTGTCGGGATTTTAGTTACTCTAATGGATGGTAGACTTGTCATTATGGAAGGTAGTGTGTTGTCGTAATTTTTCTTACTCTAAGGGATGGTAGCCTTGTCATTATCGAAGGTAGTATGTTGTCGATATCTTTGTGACTCCAATGGATGGTAGCCTTTTCATTATGGAAGGTAGTTTGTTGTCAAGATTTTTGTTACTCTAAGGGATGGTAGCCTTGTCATTATGGAACATAGTCTGATGTCGAGATTTTTGTTATTCCAATGGATGGTAGCCTTGTCATTATGAAAGGTAGTCTATTGTCAATATTTTTGTTACTATAATAGATTGTAGCCTTGTAATTATGGAAGGTAGTGTGTTGTTGAGATTTTTGTTACTCCAATGGATGGTAGCCTAGTCATTATGGAAGCTAGTCTGTTGTCGTGATTTTTGTTACTCCAACGGATGGTAGCCTAGTCATTATGGAAGGTAGTCTATTGTTGAGATTTTTGTTACTCCAATGGATGGTAGACTTGTCATTATGGAAGGTAGTGTGTTGTCGTGATTTTTATTACTCTAAGGTATAGTAGCCTTGTCATTATGGAAGGTAGTATGTTTTTGATATCTTTGTTACTCCAATGGATTGTAGCCTTTTCATTATGGAAGGTAGTCTTTTGTCGTGATTTTTGTTACTCTAAGGGATTGTAGCCTTGTCATTATGGAAGGTAGTCTGTTGTCGATATCTTTGTTACTCCAATGGATGGTATCCTAGTCATTATGGAAGGTAGTCTGTTGTCAAGATTTTTGTTTCTCTAAGGGATGGTAGCTATGTCATTATGGAAGGTAATGTGTTATCGATATTTTTTTTATTCCAATGGATGGTAGCCTTGTCATTATGGAAGGTAGTCTGTTGTCGAGATTTTTGTTATTCCAATGGATGGTAGCCTTGTCATTATGGAAGGTAGTCTATTGTTGAGATTTGTTTTACTACAATTGATGGTAGTCTGTTGTCGAGATTTTTGTTACTACAATGGATTGTAGCCTTGTCGTTATGAAAGGTAGTCTGTTGTTGATATCTTTGTTACTCCAAGGGATGATAGCCTTGTCATTATGGAACATAGTCTATTGTCTAGATTTTTGTTATTCCAATGGATGGTAGCCTTGTCATAATGGAAGGTAGATTGTTGTCGAGATTTTTGTAACTCCAATGGATGGTAGCCATGTCATTATGGAAGGTAGTCTATTGTCGATATTTTTGTTACTACAATGGATGGTAGACTTGTCATTATGGAAAGTAATCTGTTGTCGAGATTTTTGTACTATAATGGATTGTAGCCTTGTCGTTATGGAAGGTAGTCTGTTGTCGAGATTTTTTTACTATAATGGATTGTAGCCTTGTCGTTATGGAAGGTAGTCTGTTGTCGATATCTTTGTAACTCGAAGGGATGGTAGCCTTGTCATTATGGAACGTAGTCTGTTGTTGAGATTTTTGTTATTCCAATGGATGGTAGCCTTGTCATTATGGAAGGTAGATTGTTGTCGAGATTTTTGTTACTCCAATGGATGGTAGCCTTGTCATTATGGAAGGTAGTCTATTGTCGATATTTTTGTTACTACAATGGATGGTAGCCTTGTCATTATGGAAGGTAATTTGTTGTCAAGATTTTTGTTACTATAATAGATTGTAGCCTTGTGGTTATGGAGGTAGTCTATTGTCGATATCTTTGTTACTCCAATGGATGGTAGCCTACTCATTATGGAAGGTAGTCTGTTGTCGAGATTTTTGTTACTCCCTTGGATGGTAGCCTTGTCATTATGGAAGGTAGTGTGTTGTCGATATTTTTGTTATTCCAATGGATGGTAGCCTAGTCATTATGGAAGGTAGTCTGTTGTCGTGATTTTTGATACTCCAATCGATGGTAGCCTTGTCAATATGGAAGGTAGTATGTTGTAGATATCTTTGTTATTATAATGGATAGTAGCCTAGTCATTATGGAAGGTAGTTTGTTGTCGTGATTTTTGTTACTCCAATGGATGGAAGCCTTGTTATTATGGAAGGTAGTTTTGGTGTAGATATCTTTGTTACTACAATGGATGGTAGCCTTCTCATTATGGAAGGTAGTCTGTTGTCGAGATTTTTGTTAATACAATGGATTGTATCCTTGTCGTTATGGAGGTAGTCAGTTGTCGATATCTTTGTTACTCCAATGGATGGTAGCTTAGTCATTATGGAAGGTAGTCTACTGTCGAGATTTTTGTTACTCCATTGGATGGTAGCCTTGTTATTATGGAAGGTAGTGTGTTGTCGATATTTTTGTTATTCCAATGGATGGTAGCCGAGTCATTATGGAAGGTTCTCTATTTTCATGATTTTTGTTATTACAATGGATGGTAGCCTTGTCATTATGGAAGGTAATCTGTTTTCGTGATTTTTGTTACTACAATGGATTATAGCCTTGTCGTTATGGAAGGTAGTCTATTGTCGATATCTTTGTTACTCCAATGGATGGTAGCCTAGTCATTATGGAAGGTAGTCTGTTGTCGATATTTTAGTTACTCCAATGGATGGTAGCCTTGTCATTATGGAAGGTAGTTTGTTGTCGAGATTTTTCTTACTCTAAGGGATGGTAGCCTTGTCATTATGGAACGTAGTTTGTTGTCGAGATTTTTGTTATTCCAATGGATGCTAGCCTTGTCATTATGAAGGTAGTCTATTGTCAATATTTTTGTGACTATAATAGATTGTAGCCTTGTCATTATGGAAGGTAGTGTGTTGTCGAGATTTTTGTTACTCCAATGGATGGTATCCTAATTATTATGGAAGGTAGTCTGTTGTCGAGATTTTTGTTACTTCATTGGATGGTAGCCTTGTCATTATGGAAGGTAGTGTGTTGTCGATATTTTTGTTATTCGAATGGATGGTAGCCTAGTCATTATGGAAGGTAGTCTTTTGTCTTGATTTTTGTTACTCCAATGGATGGTAACCTTGTCATTAGGGAAGGTAGTCTATTGTTGAGATTTTTGTTACTCCAATGGATGGTAGACTTGTCATTATGGAAGGTAGTGTGTTGTCGTGATTTTTATTACTCTAAGGGATGGTAGCCTTGTCATTATGGAAGGTAGTATGTTGTCGATATCTTTGTTACTACAATGGATGGTAGCCTTTTCATTATGGAAGGGAGCCTTTTGTCATGATTTTTGTTACTCTAAGGGATTGTAGCCTTGTCGTTATGGAAGGTAGTCTGTTGTCGATATCTTTGTTACTCTAATGGATGGTATCCTAGTCATTTTGGAAGGTAGTCTGTTGTCGAGATTTTTGTTACTACATTGGATGGTAGCCTTGTCATTATGGAAGGTAGTGTGTTGTCGATATTTTTGTTATTCTAATGGATGGTAGCCTTGTCATTATGGAAGGTAGTTTGTCGTCGAGATATTTGTTACTCCAATGGATGGTAGCCTTATCATTATGGAATGTAGTCTATTGTCGAGATTTTTGTTACTACAATGGATGGTAGTCTTGTCATTATGGAAGGTAGTCTGTTGTCTAGATTATTTGTACTACAATGGATTGTAGCCGTGTCGTTATGGAAGGTAGTCAGTTGTGGTGATTTTTGCTACTCCAATGGATGGTAGCCTTGTCATTATGGAAGGTAGTATGTTATATATATCAATGTTACTACAATGGATGGTAGCCTTCTCATTATTGAAGGTAGTCTGTTGTCGAGATTTTTGTTACTACATTGGATTTTAGCCTTATCGTTATGGAGGTAGTCTGTTGTCAATATTTTTGTTATTCCAATGGTTGGTAGCCTAGTCATTATGGAAGGTAGTCTATTTTTGTGACTTTTGTTACTCCAATGGATGGTAGCCTTGTCATTATGGAAGGTAGTATGTTGTATATATCTTTGTTACTCCAATGGATGGTAACCTTGTCATTATGGAAGGTAGTCTGTTGTCAAGATTTTTTTTACTCTAAGGGATGGTAGCGTTGTCATTATGGAAGGTAGTTTGTTGTCGAGATATTTGTTATTCCAATGGATGGTAGCCTTTTCATTATGAAAGGTAGTTTATTGTCGAGAGTTTTGTTACTATAATAGATTATAGCCGTGTCATTATGGAAGGTAGTCTGTTGTCGTGATTTTTTTTACTCCAATGGATAGTAGCCTTTTCAATAGAGAAGGTAGTTTATTGTCGAGATTTTTGTCACTACAATGGATGGTAGCCTTGTCATTATGGAAGGTAGTTTGTTGTCGAGATTTTTGTTACTACAATGGCTTGTAGCCTTGTCGTTATGGAAGGTAGTATGTTGTCGATATCTTTGTTACTCCAATGGATGGTAGCCTAGTCATTATGGAAGGTAGTTTGTGTACGATATTTTTGTTATTCCAATGGATGGTAGCCTAGTCATTATGGAAGGTAGTCTATTGTCGTGATTTTTGTTACTCCAATGGATGGTAGCCTTGTCATTATGGAAGGTAGTCTATTGTCGATATTTTTGTTACTATAATGGATGGTAGTCTTGTCATTATGGAAGGTAGTCTGTTGTCGAGATTTTTGTTACTACAATGGATTGTAGCCTTGTCGTTATGGAAGGTAGTCTATTGTCGATATCTTTGTTACTCCAATGGATGGTAGCCTAGTCATTATGGAAGGTAGTCTGTTGTCGAGATTTTAGTTACTTCAATGGATGGTAGCCTTGTCCTTATGGAAGGTAGTCTGTTGTCGAGATTTTGTAGACTCCAATGGATTGTAGCCTTGTCATTATGGAAGGTAGTCTCTTGTGGATATTTGGGTTACTCCAATGATGGTACCCTTGTCATTATGGAAGTTTGTCTATTGTCGTGATTTTTGTTACTCTAAGGGATGGTAGCCTTGTCATTATGGAAGGTAGTATGTTGTCTATATCTTTGTTACTCCAATGGATGGTAGCCTTTTCATTATGGAAGGTAGTTTCTTGTCGAGATTTTTCTTACTCTAAGGGATAGTAGCCTTGTCATTATGGAACGTAGTCTGTTGTCGAGATTTTCATTATTCCAATGGATGGTACCCTTGTCATTATGAAGGTAGTCTATTGTCGATATTGTTGTTATTATAATAGATTGTAGCCTTGTCATTATGGAAGGTAGTGTGTTGTCGAGATTTTTGTTACTCCAATGGATGGTATCCTAGTCATTATGGAAGGTAGTCTGTTGTCGAGGTTTTTGTTACTTCATTGGATGGTAGCCTTGTCATTATGGAAGGTAGTGTGTTGTCGATATTTTTGTTATTCGAATGGATGGTAGCCTAGTCATTATGGAAGGTAGTCTTTTGTCTTGATTTTTGTTACTCCAATGGATGGTAGCCTTGTCATTATGGTAGGTAGTCTATTGTTGAGATTTTTGTTACTCCAATGGATGGTAGACTTGTCATTATGGAAGGTAGTGTGTTGTCGTGATTTTTATTACTCTAAGGGATGGTAGCCTTGTCATTATGGAAGGTAGTATGTTGTCGATATCTTTGTTACTACAATGGATGGTAGCCTTTTCATTATGGAAGGTAGTATTTTGTCATGATTTTTGTTACTCTAAGGGATTATAGCCTTGTCGTTATGGAAGGTAGTCTGTTGTCGATATCTTTGTTACTCTAATGGATGGTATCCTAGTCATTTTGGAAGGTAGTCTGTTGTCGAGATTTTTGTTACTCCATTGGATGGTAGCCTTGTCATTATGGAAGGTAGTGTGTCGTCAATATTTTTGATAATCTAATGGATGGTAGCCTTGTCATTATGGAAGGTAGTTTGTTGTCGAGATATTTGTTACTCTAATGGATGGTAGCCTTGTCATTATGGAAGGTAGTCTATTGTCGAGATTTTTGTTACTACAATGGATGGTAGTCTTGTCATTATGGAAGGTAGTCTGTTGTGTAGATTTTTGGTACTACAATGGATTGTAGCCTATTTGTTATGGAAGGTAGTCTGTTATGGTTATTTGTGTTACTCCAATGGATGGTAGCCTTGTCATTATGGAAGGTAGTATGTTGTAGATATCATTGTTACTACAATGGATGGTAGCCTTCTCATTATTGAAGGTAGTCTGTTGTCAATATTTTTGTTATTCCAATGGATGGTAGCCTAGTCATTATGGAAGGTAGTCTATTTTCGTGATTTTTGTTACTACAATGGATGGTAGCCTTGTCATTATGGAAGGTAGTATGTTGTAGATATCTTTGTTACTCCAATGGATGGTAGCCTTGTCATTATGGAAGGTAGTCTATTGTCGAGATTTTTTTAACTCTAAGGGATGGTAGCCTTGTCATTATGGAAGGTATGTTGTCGAGATTTTTGTTATTCCAATGGATTGTAGCCTTTTCATTATGAAAGGTAGTCTATTGTCGAGAGTTTTGTTACTATAATAGATTGTAGCCGTGTCATTATGGAAGGTAGTCTGTTGGCGTGATTTTAGTTACTCCAATGGATGGTAGCCTTGTCATTATGGAAGGTAGTTTGTTGTCGAGATTTTTCTTACTCTAAGGGATGGTAGCCTTGTCATTATGGAACGTAGTTTGTTGTCGAGATTTTTGTTATTCCAATGGATGCTAGCCTTGTCATTATGAAGGTAGTCTATTGTCAATATTTTTGTGACTATAATAGATTGTAGCCTTGTCATTATGGAAGGTAGTGTGTTGTCGAGATTTTTGTTACTCCAATGGATGGTATCCTAATTATTATGGAAGGTAGTCTGTTGTCGAGATTTTTGTTACTTCATTGGATGGTAGCCTTGTCATTATGGAAGGTAGTGTGTTGTCGATATTTTTGTTATTCGAATGGATGGTAGCCTAGTCATTATGGAAGGTAGTCTTTTGTCTTGATTTTTGTTACTCCAATGGATGGTAACCTTGTCATTAGGGAAGGTAGTCTATTGTTGAGATTTTTGTTACTCCAATGGATGGTAGACTTGTCATTATGGAAGGTAGTGTGTTGTCGTGATTTTTATTACTCTAAGGGATGGTAGCCTTGTCATTATGGAAGGTAGTATGTTGTCGATATCTTTGTTACTACAATGGATGGTAGCCTTTTCATTATGGAAGGGAGCCTTTTGTCATGATTTTTGTTACTCTAAGGGATTGTAGCCTTGTCGTTATGGAAGGTAGTCTGTTGTCGATATCTTTGTTACTCTAATGGATGGTATCCTAGTCATTTTGGAAGGTAGTCTGTTGTCGAGATTTTTGTTACTACATTGGATGGTAGCCTTGTCATTATGGAAGGTAGTGTGTTGTCGATATTTTTGTTATTCTAATGGATGGTAGCCTTGTCATTATGGAAGGTAGTTTGTCGTCGAGATATTTGTTACTCCAATGGATGGTAGCCTTATCATTATGGAATGTAGTCTATTGTCGAGATTTTTGTTACTACAATGGATGGTAGTCTTGTCATTATGGAAGGTAGTCTGTTGTCTAGATTATTTGTACTACAATGGATTGTAGCCGTGTCGTTATGGAAGGTAGTCAGTTGTGGTGATTTTTGCTACTCCAATGGATGGTAGCCTTGTCATTATGGAAGGTAGTATGTTATATATATCAATGTTACTACAATGGATGGTAGCCTTCTCATTATTGAAGGTAGTCTGTTGTCGAGATTTTTGTTACTACATTGGATTTTAGCCTTATCGTTATGGAGGTAGTCTGTTGTCAATATTTTTGTTATTCCAATGGTTGGTAGCCTAGTCATTATGGAAGGTAGTCTATTTTTGTGACTTTTGTTACTCCAATGGATGGTAGCCTTGTCATTATGGAAGGTAGTATGTTGTATATATCTTTGTTACTCCAATGGATGGTAACCTTGTCATTATGGAAGGTAGTCTGTTGTCAAGATTTTTTTTACTCTAAGGGATGGTAGCGTTGTCATTATGGAAGGTAGTTTGTTGTCGAGATATTTGTTATTCCAATGGATGGTAGCCTTTTCATTATGAAAGGTAGTTTATTGTCGAGAGTTTTGTTACTATAATAGATTATAGCCGTGTCATTATGGAAGGTAGTCTGTTGTCGTGATTTTTTTTACTCCAATGGATAGTAGCCTTTTCAATAGAGAAGGTAGTTTATTGTCGAGATTTTTGTCACTACAATGGATGGTAGCCTTGTCATTATGGAAGGTAGTTTGTTGTCGAGATTTTTGTTACTACAATGGCTTGTAGCCTTGTCGTTATGGAAGGTAGTATGTTGTCGATATCTTTGTTACTCCAATGGATGGTAGCCTAGTCATTATGGAAGGTAGTTTGTGTACGATATTTTTGTTATTCCAATGGATGGTAGCCTAGTCATTATGGAAGGTAGTCTATTGTCGTGATTTTTGTTACTCCAATGGATGGTAGCCTTGTCATTATGGAAGGTAGTCTATTGTCGATATTTTTGTTACTATAATGGATGGTAGTCTTGTCATTATGGAAGGTAGTCTGTTGTCGAGATTTTTGTTACTACAATGGATTGTAGCCTTGTCGTTATGGAAGGTAGTCTATTGTCGATATCTTTGTTACTCCAATGGATGGTAGCCTAGTCATTATGGAAGGTAGTCTGTTGTCGAGATTTTAGTTACTTCAATGGATGGTAGCCTTGTCCTTATGGAAGGTAGTCTGTTGTCGAGATTTTGTAGACTCCAATGGATTGTAGCCTTGTCATTATGGAAGGTAGTCTCTTGTGGATATTTGGGTTACTCCAATGATGGTACCCTTGTCATTATGGAAGTTTGTCTATTGTCGTGATTTTTGTTACTCTAAGGGATGGTAGCCTTGTCATTATGGAAGGTAGTATGTTGTCTATATCTTTGTTACTCCAATGGATGGTAGCCTTTTCATTATGGAAGGTAGTTTCTTGTCGAGATTTTTCTTACTCTAAGGGATAGTAGCCTTGTCATTATGGAACGTAG
The DNA here is from genome assembly GCA_948472305.1 of Vicia faba. Classification (NCBI taxonomy): domain Eukaryota; kingdom Viridiplantae; phylum Streptophyta; class Magnoliopsida; order Fabales; family Fabaceae; genus Vicia; species Vicia faba. Next base: position 459,896,722 of record OX451741.1, read on the forward strand.
TCTGTTGTCGAGATTTTCATTATTCCAATGGATGGTACCCTTGTCATTATGAAGGTAGTCTATTGTCGATATTGTTGTTATTATAATAGATTGTAGCCTTGTCATTATGGAAGGTAGTGTGTTGTCGAGATTTTTGTTACTCCAATGGATGGTATCCTAGTCATTATGGAAGGTAGTCTGTTGTCGAGGTTTTTGTTACTTCATTGGATGGTAGCCTTGTCATTATGGAAGGTAGTGTGTTGTCGATATTTTTGTTATTCGAATGGATGGTAGCCTAGTCATTATGGAAGGTAGTCTTTTGTCTTGATTTTTGTTACTCCAATGGATGGTAGCCTTGTCATTATGGTAGGTAGTCTATTGTTGAGATTTTTGTTACTCCAATGGATGGTAGACTTGTCATTATGGAAGGTAGTGTGTTGTCGTGATTTTTATTACTCTAAGGGATGGTAGCCTTGTCATTATGGAAGGTAGTATGTTGTCGATATCTTTGTTACTACAATGGATGGTAGCCTTTTCATTATGGAAGGTAGTATTTTGTCATGATTTTTGTTACTCTAAGGGATTATAGCCTTGTCGTTATGGAAGGTAGTCTGTTGTCGATATCTTTGTTACTCTAATGGATGGTATCCTAGTCATTTTGGAAGGTAGTCTGTTGTCGAGATTTTTGTTACTCCATTGGATGGTAGCCTTGTCATTATGGAAGGTAGTGTGTCGTCAATATTTTTGATAATCTAATGGATGGTAGCCTTGTCATTATGGAAGGTAGTTTGTTGTCGAGATATTTGTTACTCTAATGGATGGTAGCCTTGTCATTATGGAAGGTAGTCTATTGTCGAGATTTTTGTTACTACAATGGATGGTAGTCTTGTCATTATGGAAGGTAGTCTGTTGTGTAGATTTTTGGTACTACAATGGATTGTAGCCTATTTGTTATGGAAGGTAGTCTGTTATGGTTATTTGTGTTACTCCAATGGATGGTAGCCTTGTCATTATGGAAGGTAGTATGTTGTAGATATCATTGTTACTACAATGGATGGTAGCCTTCTCATTATTGAAGGTAGTCTGTTGTCAATATTTTTGTTATTCCAATGGATGGTAGCCTAGTCATTATGGAAGGTAGTCTATTTTCGTGATTTTTGTTACTACAATGGATGGTAGCCTTGTCATTATGGAAGGTAGTATGTTGTAGATATCTTTGTTACTCCAATGGATGGTAGCCTTGTCATTATGGAAGGTAGTCTATTGTCGAGATTTTTTTAACTCTAAGGGATGGTAGCCTTGTCATTATGGAAGGTATGTTGTCGAGATTTTTGTTATTCCAATGGATTGTAGCCTTTTCATTATGAAAGGTAGTCTATTGTCGAGAGTTTTGTTACTATAATAGATTGTAGCCGTGTCATTATGGAAGGTAGTCTGTTGGCGTGATTTTTTTTAATCCAATATATAGTAGCTTTTTCATTATAGAAGGTAGTATATTGTCGAGATTTTTGTCACTACAATGGATGGTAGACTTGTCATTATGGAAGGTACTCTGTTGACGAGATTTTTGTTACTACAATGGATTGTAGCCTTGTCGTTATGGAAGGTAGTCTGTTGTCGATATCTTTGTTACTCCAATGGATGGTCCCCTAGTCATTATGGAAGGTAGTTTGTGTACGATATTTTTGTTATTCCAATGGATGGTAGCCTTGTCATTATGGAAGGTAGTCTCTTGTCGTGATTTTTGTTACTCCAATGGATGGTAGCCTTGTCATTATGGAAGGTAGTCTCTTGTGGATATTTGGGTTACTCCAATGATGGTACCCTTGTCATTATGGAAGTTAGTCTATTGTCGTGATTTTTGTTACTCTAAGGGATGGTAGCCTTGTCATTATGGAAGGTAGTATGTTGTCTATATCTTTGTTACTCCAATGGATGGTAGCCTTTTCATTATGGAAGGTAGTTTCTTGTCGAGATTTTTCTTACTCTAAGGGATAGTAGCCTTGTCATTATGGAACGTAGTCTGTTGTCGAGATTTTCATTATTCCAATGGATGGTACCCTTGTCATTATGAAGGTAGTCTATTGTCGATATTGTTGTTATTATAATAGATTGTAGCCTTGTCATTATGGAAGGTAGTGTGTTGTCGAGATTTTTGTTACTCCAATGGATGGTATCCTAGTCATTATGGAAGGTAGTCTGTTGTCGAGATTTTTGTTACTTCATTGGATGGTAGCCTTGTCATTATGGAAGGTAGTGTGTTGTCGATATTTTTGTTATTCGAATGGATGGTAGCCTAGTCATTATGGAAGGTAGTCTTTTGTCTTGATTTTTGTTACTCCAATGGATGGTAGCCTTGTCATTATGGTAGGTAGTCTATTGTTGAGATTTTTGTTACTCCAATGGATGGTAGACTTGTCATTATGGAAGGTAGTGTGTTGTCGTGATTTTTATTACTCTAAGGGATGGTAGCCTTGTCATTATGGAAGGTAGTATGTTGTCGATATCTTTGTTACTACAATGGATGGTAGCCTTTTCATTATGGAAGGTAGTATTTTGTCATGATTTTTGTTACTCTAAGGGATTATAGCCTTGTCGTTATGGAAGGTAGTCTGTTGTCGATATCTTTGTTACTCTAATGGATGGTATCCTAGTCATTTTGGAAGGTAGTCTGTTGTCGAGATTTTTGTTACTCCATTGGATGGTAGCCTTGTCATTATGGAAGGTAGTGTGTCGTCAATATTTTTGATAATCTAATGGATGGTAGCCTTGTCATTATGGAAGGTAGTTTGTTGTCGAGATATTTGTTACTCTAATGGATGGTAGCCTTGTCATTATGGAAGGTAGTCTATTGTCGAGATTTTTGTTACTACAATGGATGGTAGTCTTGTCATTATGGAAGGTAGTCTGTTGTGTAGATTTTTGGTACTACAATGGATTGTAGCCTATTTGTTATGGAAGGTAGTCTGTTATGGTTATTTGTGTTACTCCAATGGATGGTAGCCTTGTCATTATGGAAGGTAGTATGTTGTAGATATCATTGTTACTACAATGGATGGTAGCCTTCTCATTATTGAAGGTAGTCTGTTGTCAATATTTTTGTTATTCCAATGGATGGTAGCCTAGTCATTATGGAAGGTAGTCTATTTTCGTGATTTTTGTTACTACAATGGATGGTAGCCTTGTCATTATGGAAGGTAGTATGTTGTAGATATCTTTGTTACTCCAATGGATGGTAGCCTTGTCATTATGGAAGGTAGCCTATTGTCGAGATTTTTTTAACTCTAAGGGATGGTAGCCTTGTCATTATGGAAGGTATGTTGTCGAGATTTTTTTTATTCCAATGGATTGTAGCCTTTTCATTATGAAAGGTAGTCTATTGTCGAGAGTTTTGTTACCATAATAGATTGTAGCCGTGTCATTATGGAAGGTAGTCTGTTGGCGTGATTTTTTTTACTCCAATATATAGTAGCTTTTTCATTATAGAAGGTAGTATATTGTCGAGATTTTTGTCACTACAATGGATGGTAGACTTGTCATTATGGAAGGTACTCTGTTGTCGAGATTTTTGTTACTACAATGGATTGTAGCCTTGTCGTTATGGAAGGTAGTCTGTTGTCGATATCTTTGTTACTCCAATGGATGGTCCCCTAGTCATTATGGAAGGTAGTTTGTGTACGATATTTTTGTTATTCCAATGGATGGTAGCCTTGTCATTATGGAAGGTAGTCTCTTGTCGTGATTTTTGTTACTCCAATGGATGGTAGCCTTGTCATTATGGAAGGTAGTATGTTTTCGAGATTTTTGTTACTACAATGGATTGTAGCCTTGTCGTTATGGAAGTAGTCTGTTGTCGATATCTTTGTTACTCCAATGGATGGTAGCCTAGTCATTATAGAAGGTAGTCTGTTGTCGAGATTTTTGTTACTCCATTGGATGGTAGCCTTCTAATTATGGAAGGTAGTGTGTTGTGGATATTTTAGTTATTCCAATGGATGGTAGCCTAGTCATTATGGAAGGTAGTCTGTTGTCGTGATTTTTGTTACTCCAATGGATGGTAGCCTTGTCATTATGGAAGGTAGTATATTGTAGATATCTTTGTTATTCCAATGGATGGTAGCCTAGTCATTATGGAAGGTAGTCTGTTGTCGTGATTTTTGTTACTCCAATGGATGGTAGCCTTGTCATTATGGAAGGTAGTATGTTGTCGATTTCTTTGTTACTCCAATGGATGGTAGCCTTCTCATTATTGAAGGTAGTCTATTGTCGAGATTTTTGTTACTACATTGGATTTTAGCTTTGTCGTTATGGAGGTAGTCTGTTGTCGATATTTTTGTTATTCCAATGGATGGTAGCCTTGTCATTATGGAAGGTAGTCTGTTGTCGAGATTTTTGTTATTCCAATGGATGGTAGCCTTTTCATTATGAAAGGTAGTCTATTGTCGAGAGTTTTATTACTATAATAGATTGTAGTCGTGTCATTATGGAAGGTAGTCTATTGTTGTGATTTTTGTTACTCCAATGGATAGTAGCCTTGTCATTATAGAAGGTAGTATATTGTCGAGATTTTTGTCACTACAATGGATGGTTGGCTTGTCATTATGGAAGGTAGTCTGTTGTCGAGATTTTTGTTACTACAATGGATTATAGCCTTTTCGTTATGGAAGTTAGTCTGTTGTCGATATCTTTTTTACTCCAATGGATGGTAGCCTAGTCATTATGGAAGGTAGTTTGTGTACGATATTTTTGTTATTCCAATGGATGCTAGCCTTGTCATTATGGAAGGTAGTCTCTTGTCGAGATTTTTGTTAGTCTAAGGGATGGTAGCCTTGTCATTATGGAAGGTAGTGTGTTATCGAGATTTTTGTTACTCCAATGGATGGTAGCCTAGTCAATATGGAAGGTAGTCTGTTGTCGTGATTTTTGATACTCCAATGGATGGTATCCTTGTCATTATGGAAGGTATTCTATTATTGAGATTTTTGTTACTCCAATGGATGGTAGACTTGTCATTATGGAAGGTAGTGTGTTGTCGTGATTTTTATTACTCTAAGGGATGGTAGCCTTGTCATTATGGAAGGTAGTATGTTGTCGATATCTTTGTTACTCCAATGGATGGTAGCCTTTTCATTATGGAAGGTAATCTTTTGTCGTGATTTTTGTTACTCTAAGGGATTGTAGCCTTGTCGTTATGGAAGGTAGTTTGTTGTCGATATCTTTGTTACTCCAATGGATGGTAGCCTAGTCATTATGGAAGGTTGTCAGTTGTCGAGATTTTTGTTACTCCATTGGATGAAATCCTAGTCATTATGGAAGGTACTTTGTTGTCGATATTTTTGTTATTCCAATGGATGGTAACATAGTCATTATGGAAGGTAGTTTGTTGTCGTGATTTTTGTTACTCCAATGGTTGGTAGCCTTGTCATTATGGAAGGTATTCTATTGTTGAGATTTTTGTTATTCCAATGGATGGTAGCCTTGTCATTATGGAAGGTAGTCTCTTGTCATGATTTTTGTTACTCCAATGGATTGTAGCCTTGTCATTATGGAAGGTAGTATATTGTAGATATCTTTGTTATTCCAATGGATGGTAGCCTAGTCATTATGGAAGGTAGTCTGTTGTCGTGATTTTTGTTACTCCAATGGATGGTAGCCTTGTCATTATGGAAGGTAGTATGTTGTCGATATCTTTGTTACTCCAATGGATGGTAGCCTTCTCATTATTGAAGGTAGTCTATTGTCGAGATTTTTGTTACTACAATGGATGGTAGCCGTATCATTATGGAAGGTAGTCTGTTATCGATATCCTTGTTACTCCAATGGATGGTATCCTAGTCATTATGGAAGGTAGTCTGTTGTCGAGATTTTAGTTACTCCAATGGATGGTAGCCTTGTCATTATGGAAGGTAGTCTCTTGTCGAGATTTTGTAGACTCCAATGGATTGTAGCCTTGTCGTTATGGAAGGTAGTCTCTTGTGGATATTTGGGTTACTCCAATGATGGTACCCTTGTCATTATGGAAGATAGTCTATTGTTGAGATTTTTGTTACTCCAATGTATGGTAGACTTTTAATTATGGAAGGTAGTGTGTTGTCGTGATTTTTGTTACTCTAAGGGATGGTAGCCTTGTCATTATGGAAGGTAGTATGTTGTGGATATCTTTGTTACTCCAATGGATGGTAGCCTTTTCATTATGGAAGGTAGTTTGTTGTCGAGATTTTTCTTACCCTAAGGGATGGTAGCCTTGTCATTATGGAACGTCGTCTGTTGTCGAGATTTTTGTTATTCCAATGGATGACAGCCTTGTCATAATGAAGGTAGTCTATTGTCGATATTTTTGTTACTATAATAGATTGTAGCCTTGTCATTATGGAAGGTAGTGTGTTGTCATGATTTTTGTTACTCCAATGGATGGTATCCTAGTCATTATGGAAGGTAGTCTATTGTCGAGATTTTTGTTACTCCATTGGATGGTAGCCTTGTCACTATGGAAGGTAGTGTGTTGTCGATATTTTTCAAATTCCAATGGATGGTAGCCTAGTCATTATGGAAGGTAGTATTTTGTCTGTATTTTTTTACTCCAATGGATGGTGGCCTTGTCATTATGGAAGGTAGTCTATTGTTGAGATTTTTGTTACTCCAATGGAAGGTAGACTTGTCATTATGGAAGGTAGTGTTTTTTCATGATTTTTATTACTCTAAGGGATGGTAGCCTTGTCATTATGGAAGGTAGTATGTTGTTTATATCTTTGTTACTCCAATGGATGGTAGCCTTTTCATTATGGAAGGTAGTCTATTGTCGTGATTTTTGTTAGTCTAAGGAATTGTAGCCTTGTCGTTATGGAAGGTAGTCTGTTGTCGATATCTTTGTTGCTCCAATGGATGGTATCCTAGTCATTTTGGAAGGTATTTTGTTGTCGATATTTTTGTTACTCCATTGGATGGTAGCCTTGTCATTATGGAATGTAGTGTGTTGTCGATATTTTTGTTATTCCAATGGATGGTAGCCTTGTGATTATGGAAGGTAGTTTTTTGTCGAGATTTTTGTTACTCCAATGGATGGTATCCTAGTCATTATGGAAGGTAGTCTGTTGTCGAGATTTTAGTTACTCCAATGGATGGTAGCCTTGTCATTATGAAAGGTAGTCTGTTGTCGAGATTTTGTAGAGTCCAGTGGATTGTAGCCTTGTCATTATGGAAGGTAGTCTCTTTTGGATATTTGGGTTACTCCAATGATGGTACCCTTGTCATTATGGAAGATAGTCTATTGTTGAGATTTTTGTTACTCCAATGGATGGTAGACTTGTAATTATGGAAGGTAGTGTGTTGTCGTGATTTTTGTTACTCTAAGGGATGGTAGCCTTGTCATTATGGAAGGTAGTCTTTTGTCATGATTTTTGTTACTCTAAGGGATTGTAGCCTTGTCATTATGGAAGGTAGTATGTTGTCGATATCTTTGTTACTCCAATGGATGGTAGCCTAGTCATTATGGAAGGTAGTGTGTTGTCGATATTTTTGTTATTCCAATGGATTGTAGCGTAGTCATTATGGAAGGTAATCTTTTGTCTTGATTTTTGTTACTCCAATGGATGGTAGCCTTGTCATTTTGGAAGGTAGTCTATTGTTGAGATTTTTGTTACTCCAATGGATGGTAGACTTGTCATTATGGAAGGTAGTGTGTTGTCGTGATTTTTATTACTCTAAGGGACGGTAGACTTGTCAGTATCGAAGGTAGTGTGTTGTCTATATCTTTGTTATTCCAATGGATGGTAGCCTTTTCATTATCGAAGGTAGTCTTTTGTCATGATTTTTGTTACTCTAAGGCATTGTAGCCTTGTCGTTATGGAAGGTAGTCTATTATCGATATCTTTGTTACTCTAATGGATGGTATCCTAGTCATTTTGGAAGGTAGTTTGTTGTCGAGATTTTTGTTACTCCATTGGTTGGTAGCCTTGTCATTATGGAAGGTAGTGTGTTGTCGATATTTTTGTTATTCCAATGGATGGTAGCCTTGTCATTATGAAAGGTAGTCTATTGTTGAGATTTTTGTTACTCCAGGATGGTAGACTTGTCATTATGGGAAGTAGTGTGTTAGGGTGATTTTTATTACTCTAAGGGATGGTAGCCTTGTCATTATGGAAGGTAGTGTGTTGTCTATATCTTTGTTACTCCAATGGATGGTAGCCTTTTCATTATGGAAGGTAGTCTTTTGTCATGATTTTAATTACTCTAAGGCATTGTAGCCTTGTCGTTATGGAAGGTAGTCTGTTGTCGATATCTTTGTTACTCTAATGGATGGTATCCTAGTCATTTTGGAAGGTAGTCTGTTATCGAGATTTTTGTTACTCCATTGGATGGTAGCCTTGTCATTATGGAAGGTAGTGTGTTGTCGATATTTTTGTTATTCCAATGGATGGTAGCCTTGTCATTATGGAAGGTACTTTGTTGTCGAGATTTTTGTTACTCCAATGGATGGTAGCCTTGTCATTATGGAAGGTAGTCTATTGTCGAGATTTTTGTTACTCCAATGGATGGTAGCCTAGTCATTATGGAAAGTAGTCTGTTGTGGATATTTTTGTTATTCAATTGGATGGTAGCCTTGTCATTATGGAAGGTAGTCTGTTGTCGAGATTTTTGTTACTACAATGGATGGTAGCCGTGTCATTATAGAAGGTAGTCTTTTGTCGAGATTTTTGTTACTACAATTGATTGTAGCCTTGTCATTATGGAAGGTAGTCTGTTGTCGATATCTTTGTTACTCTAATGGATGGTAGCCTAGTCATTATCAAAGGTAGTCTGTTGTCGAGATTTTTGTTAGTCTAAGGGATAGTAGCCTTGTCATTATGGAAGGTAGTGTGTTGTCGATATTCTTGTTATTCCAATGGATGGTAGCCTTGTCATTATGGAAGGTAGTCTGTTGTCGAGTTTTTTGTTACTCCAATGGATGGTAGCCTTGTCATTATGGAAAGTAGTCTATTTTTTAGATTTTTGTTACTACAATGGATGGTAGCCTTGTCATTATGGAAGGTAGTTTGTTGTCGCGATTTTTGTTACTACAATTGATTGTAGCCTTGTCATTATGGAAGGTAGTCTGTTGTCGATATCTTTGTTACTATAATGGATGGTATTCTAGTCATTATGGAAGGTAGTCTCTTGTCGAGATTTTTGTTACTCCATTGGATGGTAGCCTTGTCATTATGGAAGGTACTGTGTTGTCGATATTTTTGTAATTCCAATGGATGGTAGCCTAGTCATTATGGAAGGTAGTCTGTTGTCGTGATTTTTGTTAGTCCAATGGATGGTAGCCTTGTCATTAAGGAAGGTATTCTATTGTTGAGATTTTTGTTACTCCAATGGATGGTAGACTTGTCATTATGGAAGGTAGTGTGTTGTCATGATTTTTATTACTCTAAGGGATGGTAGCCTTGTCATTATGGAAGGTAGTGTGTTGTTGATATCTTTGTTACTCCAATGGATGGTAGCCTTTTCATTATGGAAGGTAGTCTTTTGTCGTGATTTTTGTTACTCTAAGGGATTGTAGCCTTGTTATTATGGAAGGTAGTTTGTTGTTGTTATCTTTATTACTCCAATGGATGGTAGCCATTTCATTATGGAAGGTAGTCTGTTGTCGAGATTTTAGTTACTCTAATGGATGGTAGCCTTGTCATTATGGAAGGTAGTCTGTTGTCGATATTTTCTAGACTCCAGTGGATTGTAGCCTTGTCATTATGGAAGGTAGTCTCTTGTGGATATTTGGGTTACTCCAATGATGGTACCCTTGTCATTATGGAAGGTAGTGTGTTGTCGATATTTTTGTTACTACAATGCATTGTAGCCTTGTCGTTATGGAAGGTAGTTTGTTGTCGATATTTTTGTTAATCCAATGGATGGTAGCCTTGTCATTATGGAAGGTAGTCTGTTGTTGAGATTTTAGTTACTCCAATGGATGGTAGCCTTGGCATTATGGAAAGTAGTCTGTTGTCGAGATTTTGTAGACTCCAATGGATTGTAGCCTTGTCATTATGGAAGGTAGTCTCTTGTGGATATTTGGGTTACTCCAATGATGGTACCCTTGTCATTATGGAAGATAGTCTATTGTTGATATTTTTGTTACTCCAATGGATGGTAGACTTGTCATTATGAAAGGTAGTGTGTTGTCATGATTTTTATTACTCTAAGGGATGGTAGGCTTAGCATTATGGAAGGTAGTCTTTTGTCATGATTTTTTTTACTCTAAGGGATTGTAGCCTTGTCATTATGGAAGGTAGTATGTTGTCGATATCTTTGTTACTCCAATGGATGGTAGCCTAGTCATTATGGAAAGTAGTGTGTTGTCGATATTTTTGTTATTCCAATGGATGGTAGCCTAGTCATTATGGAAGGTAATCTTTTGTCTTGATTTTTGTTACTCCAATGGATGGTAGCCTTATCATTATGGAAGGTAGTCTATTGTTGAGATTTTTGTTACTCCAATGGATGGTAGACTTGTCATTATGGAAGGTAGTGTGTTGTCGTGATTTTTATTACTCTAAGGGATGGTAGACTTGTCATTATGGAAGGTAGTGTGTTATCTATATCTTTGTTAGTCCAATGGATGGTAGCCTTTTCATTATGGAAGGTAGTCTTTTGTCATGATTTTTGTTACTCTAACGCATTGTAGCCTTGTCGTTATGGAAGGTAGTCTGTAATCGATATCTTTGTTACTCTAATGGATGGTATCCTAGTCATTTTGGAAGGTAGTTTGTTTTCGAGATTTTTGTTACTTCATTGGTTGGTAGCCTTGTCATTACGGAAGGTAGTGTGTTGTCGATATTTTTGTTATTCCCATGGATGGTAGCCTTGACATTATGGAAGGTAGTTTGTTGTCGAGATTTTTCTTACTCCAATGGATGGTAGCCTTGTCATTATGGAAGGTAGTCTATTATCGATATTTTTGTTACTCCAATGGATGGTAGCCTAGTCATTATGGAAGGTAGTATGTTGTCGATATTTTTGTTATTCCAATGGATGGTAGCCTTGTCATTATGGAAGGTAGTTTGTTGTCAAGATTTTTGTTACTCCAATGGATGGTATCCTTGTCACCATGGAAGGTAGTCTATTGTCGAGATTTTTGTTACTACAATGGATGGTAGCCGTGTCATTATGGAAGATAATCTTTTGTCGAGATTTTTGTTACTACAATTGATTGTAGCCTTGTCGTTATGGAAGGTAGTCTATTTTCGATATCTTTGTTACTCCAATGGATGGTAGCCTAGTCATCTTGGAAGGTATTTTGTTGTCGATATTTTTGTTACTCCATTGGATGGTAGCCTTGTCATTATGGAATGTAGTGTGTTGTCGATATTTTTGTTATTCCAATGGATGGTAGCCTTGTGATTATGGAAGGTAGTTTTTTGTCGAGATTTTTGTTACTCTAATGGATGGTACCCAAGTCATTATGGAAGGTAGTATGTTGTCGAGATTTTTGTTACTCCAATGGATGGTATCCTAGTCATTATGGAAGGTAGTCTGTTGTCGAGATTTTAGTTACTCCAATGGATGGTAGCCTTGTCATTATGGAAGGTAGTCTGTTGTCGAGATTTTGTAGAGTCCAATGGATTGTAGCCTTGTCATTATGGAAGGTAGTCTCTTTTGGATATTTCGGTTACTCCAATGATGGTACCCTTGTCATTATGGAAGATAGTCTATTGTTGAGATTTTTGTTACTCCAATGGATGGTAGACTTGTAATTATGGAAGTTAGTGTGTTGTCGTGATTTTTGTTACTCTAAGGGATGGTAGCCTTGTCATTATGGAAGGTAGTCTTTTGTCATGATTTTTGTTACTCTAAGGGATTGTAGCCTTGTCATTATGGAAGGTAGTATGTTGTTGATATCTTTGTTACTCCAATGGATGGTAGCCTAGTCATTATGGAAGGTAGTGTGTTGTCGATATTTTTGTTATTCCAATGGATTGTAGCCTAGTCATTATGGAAGGTAATCTTTTGTCTTGATTTTTGTTACTCCAATGGATGGTAGCCTTGTCATTTTGGAAGGTAGTCTATTGTTGAGATTTTTGTTACTCCAATGGATGGTAGACTTGTCATTATGGAAGGTAGTGTGTTGTCGTGATTTTTATTACTCTAAGGGATGGTAGACTTGTCATTATCGAAGGTAGTGTGTTGTCTATATCTTTGTTAGTCCAATGGATTGTAGCCTTTTCATTATGGAAGGTAGTCTTTTGTCATGATTTTTGTTACTCTAAGGCATTGTAGCCTTGTCGTTATGGAAGGCAGTTTGTTATCGATATCTTTGTTACTCTAATGGATGGTATCCTAGTCATTTTGGAAGGTAGTTTGTTGTCGAGATTTTTGTTACTCCATTGGTTGGTAGCCTTGTCATTATGGAAGGTAGTGTGTTGTCGATATTTTTGTTATTCCAATGGATGGTAGCCTTGTCATTATGGAAGGTAGTCTATTGTTGAGATTTTTGTTACTCCAGGATGGTAGACTTGTCATTATGGGAAGTAGTGTGTTGTGGTGATTTTTATTACTCTAAGGGATGGTAGCCTTGTCATTATGGAAGGTAGTGTGTTGTCTATATCTTTGTTACTCCAATGGATGGTAGCCTTTTCATTATGGAAGGTATTCTTTTGTCATGATTTTAATTACTCTAAGGCATTGTAGCCTTGTCGTTATGGAAGGTAGTCTGTTGTCGATATCTTTGTTACTCTAATGGATGGTATCCTAGTCATTTTGGAAGGTAGTCTGTTATCGAGATTTTTGTTACTCCATTGGATGGTAGCCTTGTCATTATGGAAGGTAGTGTGTTGTCGATATTTTTGTTATTCCAATGGATGGTAGCCTTGTCATTATGGAAGGTACTTTGTTGTCGAGATTTTTGTTACTCCAATGGATGGTAGCCTTGTCATTATGGAAGGTAGTCTATTGTCGAGATTTTTGTTACTCCAATGGATGGTAGCCTAGTCATTATGGAAGGTAGTCTGTTGTCGATATTTTTGTTATTCAATTGGATGGTATCCTTGTCATTATGGAAGGTAGTCTGTTGTCGAGATTTTTGTTACTACAATGGATGGTAGCCGTGTCATTATAGACGGTAGTCTTTTGTCGAGATTTTTGTTACTACAATTGATTGTAGCCTTGTCATTATGGAAGGTAGTCTGTTGTCGATATCTTTGTTACTCTAATGGATGGTAGCCTAGTCATTATGGAAGGTAGTCTGTTGTCGAGATTTTTGTTAGTCTAAGGGATGGTAGCCTTGTCATTATGGAAGGTAGTGTGTTGTCGATATTCTTGTTATTCCAATGGATGGTAGCCTTGTCATTATGGAAGGTAGTCTCTTGTCGAGTTTTTTGTTACTCCAATGGATGGTAGACTTGTCATTATGGAAAGTAGTCTATTGTCTAGATTTTTGTTACTACAATGGATGGTAGCCTTGTCATTATGGAAGGTAGTTTGTTGTCGCGATTTTTGTTACTACAATTGATTGTAGCCTTGTCATTATGGAAGGTAGTCTGTTGTCGATATCTTTGTTACTATAATGGATGGTATTCTTGTCATTATGGAAGGTAGTCTCTTGTCGATATTTTTGTTACTCCATTGGATGGTAGTCTTGTCATTATGGAAGGTACTGTGTTGTCGATATTTTTGTAATTCCAATGGATGGTAGCCTACTCATTATGGAAGGTAGTCTGTTGTCGTGATTTTTGTTAGTCCAATGGATGGTAGCCTTGTCATTAAGGAAGGTATTCTATTGTTGAGATTTTTGTTACTCCAATGGATGGTAGACTTGTCATTATGGAAGGTAGTGTGTTGTCGTGATTTTTATTACTCTAAGGGATGGTAGCCTTGTCATTATGGAAGGTAGTGTGTTGTTGATATCTTTGTTACTCCAATGGATGGTAGCCTTTTCATTATGGAAGGTAGTCTTTTGTCGTGATTTTTGTTACTCTAAGGGATTGTAGCCTTGTTGTTATGGAAGGTAGTTTGTTGTTGATATCTTTATTACTCCAATGGATGGTAGCCATTTCATTATGGAAGGTAGTCTGTTGTAGAGATTTTAGTTACTCTAATGGATGGTAGCCTTGTCATTATGGAAGGTAGTCTGTTGTCGATATTTTCTAGACTCCAGTGGATTGTAGCCTTGTCATTATGGAAGATAGTCTCTTGTGGATATTTGGGTTACTCCAATGATGGTACCCTTGTCATTAGGGAAGGTAGTGTGTTGTCGATATTTTTGTTACTACAATGCATTGTAGCCTTGTCGTTATGGAAGGTAGATTGTTGTCGATATCTTTGTTACTCCAATGGATGGTAACCTTGTCATTATGGAAGGTAGTCTGTTGTCGAGATTTTAGTTACTCCAATGGATGGTAGCCTTGTCATTATGGAAAGTAGTATGTTTTCGAGATTTTGTAGACTCCAATGGATTGTAGCCTTGTCATTATGGAAGGTAGTCTCTTGTGGATATTTGGGTTACTCCAATGATGGTACCCTTGTCATTATGGAAGATAGTCTATTGTTGATATTTTTGTTACTCCAATGGATGGTAGACTTGTCATTATGAAAGGTAGTGTGTTGTCATGATTTTTATTACTCTAAGGGATGGTAGGCTTAGCATTATGGAAGGTAGTCTTTTGTCATGATTTTTGTTACTCTAAGGGATTGTAGTCTTGTCATTATGGAAGGTAGTATGTTGTCGATATCTTTGTTACTCCAATGGATGGTAGCCTAGTCATTATGGAAAGTAGTGTGTTGTCGATATTTTTGTTAATCCAATGGATGGTAGCCTAGTCATTATGGAAGGTAATCTTTTGTCTTGATTTTTGTTACTCCAATGGATGGTAGCCTTATCATTATGGAAGGTAGTCTATTGTTGAGATTTTTGTTACTCCAATGGATGGTAGACTTGTCATTACGGAAGGTAGTGTGTTGTCGTGATTTTTATTACTCTAAGGGATGGTAGACTTGTCATTATTGAAGGTAGTGTGTTATCTATATCTTTGTTAGTCCAATGGATGGTAGCCTTTTCATTATGGAAGGTAGTCTTTTGTCATGATTTTTGTTACTCTAACGCATTGTAGCCTTGTCGTTATGGAAGGTAGTCTGTAATCGATATCTTTGTTACTCTAATGGATGGTATCCTAGTCATTTTGGAAGGTAGTTTGTTGTCGAGATTTTTGTTACTTCATTGGTTGGTAGCCTTGTCATTACGGAAGGTAGTGTGTTGTCGATATTTTTGTTATTCCAATGGATGGTAGCCTTGACATTATGGAAGGTAGTTTGTTGTCGAGATTTTTTTTACTCCAATGGATGGTAGCCTTGTCATTATGGAAGGTAGTCTATTATCGATATTTTTGTTACTCCAATGGATGGTAGCCTAGTCATTATGGAAGGTAGTATGTTGTCGATATTTTTGTTATTCCAATGGATGGTAGCCTTGTCATTATGGAAGGTAGTCTGTTGTCAAGATTTTTGTTACTCCAATGGATGGTAGCCTTGTCACCATGGAAGGTAGTCTATTGTCGAGATTTTTGTTACTACAATGGATGGTAGCCGTGTCATTATGGAAGGTAATCTTTTGTCGAGATTTTTGTTACTACAATTGATTGTAGCCTTGTCGTTATGGAAGGTAGTCTGTTTTCGATATCTTTGTTACTCCAATGGATGGTAGCCTAGTCATCTTGGAAGGTATTTTGTTGTCGATATTTTTGTTACTCCATTGGATGGTAGCCTTGTCATTATGGAATGTAGTGTGTTGTCGATATTTTTGTTATTCCAATTGATGGTAGCCTTGTGATTATGGAAGGTAGTTTTTTGTCGAGATTTTTGTTACTCCAATGGATGGTACCCAAGTCATTATGGAAGGTAGTCTGTTGTCGAGATTTTTGTTACTCCAATGGATGGTATCCTAGTCATTATGGAAGGTAGTCTGTTGTCGAGATTTTAGTTACTCCAATGGATGGTAGCCTTGTCATTATGGAAGGTAGTCTGTTGTCGAGATTTTGTAGAGTCCAATGGATTGTAGCCTTGTCATTATGGAAGGTAGTCTCTTTTGGATATTTGGGTTACTCCAATGATGGTACCCTTGTCATTATGGAAGATAGTCTATTGTTGAGATTTTTGTTACTCCAATGGATGGTAGACTTGTAATTATGGAAGGTAGTGTGTTGTCGTGATTTTTGTTACTCTAAGGGATGGTAGCCTTGTCATTATGGAAGGTAGTCTTTTGTCATGATTTTTGTTACTCTAAGGGATTGTAGCCTTGTCATTATGGAAGGTAGTATGTTGTCGATATCTTTGTTACTCCAATGGATGGTAGCCTAGTCATTATGGAAGGTAGTGTGTTGTCGATATTTTTGTTATTCCAATGAATTGTAGCCTAGTCATTATGGAAGGTAATCTTGTGTCTTGATTTTTGTTACTCCAATGGATGGTAGCCTTGTCATTTTGGAAGGTAGTCTATTGTTGAGATTTTTGTTACTCCAATGGATGGTAGACTTGTCATTATGGAAGGTAGTGTGTTGTCGTGATTTTTATTACTCTAAGGGATGGTAGACTTGTCATTATCGAAGGTAGTGTGTTGTCTATATCTTTGTTAGTCCAATGGATGGTAGCCTTTTCATTGTGGAAGGTAGTCTTTTGTCATGATTTTTGTTACTCTAAGGCATTGTAGCCTTGTCGTTATGGAAGGTAGTCTGTTATCGATATCTTTGTTACTCTAATGGATGGTATCCTAGTGATTTTGGAAGGTAGTTTGTTGTCGAGATTTTTGTTACTCCATTGGTTGGTAGCCTTGTCATTATGGAAGGTAGTGTGTTGTCGATATTTTTGTTATTCCAATGGATGGTAGCCTTGTCATTATGGAAGGTAGTCTATTGTTGAGATTTTTGTTACTCCAGGATGGTAGACTTGTCATTATGGGAAGTAGTGTGTTGTGGTGATTTTTATTACTCTAAGGGATGGTAGCCTTGTCATTATGGAAGGTAGTGTGTTGTCTATATCTTTGTTACTCCAATGGATGGTAGCCTTTTCATTATGGAAGGTAGTCTTTTGTCATGATTTTAATTACTCTAAGGCATTGTAGCCTTGTCGTTATGGAAGGTAGTCTGTTGTCAATATCTTTGTTACTCTAATGGATGGTATCCTAGTCATATTTGAAGGTAGTCTGTTATCGAGATTTTTGTTACTCCATTGGATGGTAGCCTTGTCATTATGGAAGGTAGTGTGTTGTCGATATTTTTGTTATTCCAATGGATGGTAGCCTTGTCATTATGGAAGGTACTTTGTTGTCGAGATTTTTGTTACTCCAATGGATGGTAGCCTTGTCATTATGGAAGGTAGTCTATTGTCGAGATTTTTGTTACTCCAATGGATGGTAGCCTAGTCATTATAGAAGGTAGTCTGTTGTCGATATTTTTGTTATTCAATTGGATGGTAGCCTTGTCATTATGGAAGGTAGTCTGTTGTCGAGATTTTTGTTACTACAATGGATGGTAGCCGTGTCATTATAGAAGGTAGTCTTTTGTCGAGATTTTTGTTACTACAATTGATTGTAGCCTTGTCATTATGGAAGGTAGTCTGTTGTCGATATCTTTGTTACTCTAATGGATGGTAGCCTAGTCATTATGGAAGGTAGTCTGTTGTCGAGATTTTTGTTAGTCTAAGGGATGATAGCCTTGTCATTATGGAAGGTAGTGTGTTGTCGATATTCTTGTTATTCCAATGGATGGTAGCCTTGTCATTATGGAAGGTAGTCTGTTGTCGAGTTTTTTGTTACTCCAATGGATGGTAGCCTTGTCATTATGGAAAGTAGTCTATTGTCTAGATTTTTGTTACTACAATGGATGGTAGCCTTGTCATTATGGAAGGTAGTTTGTTGTCGCGATTTTTGGTACTACAATTGATTGTATCCTTGTCATTATGGAAGGTAGTCTGTTGTCGATATCTTTGTTACTATAATGGATGGTATTCTAGTCATTATGGAAGGTAGTCTCTTGTCGAGATTTTTGTTACTCCATTGGATGGTAGCCTTGTCATTATGGAAGGTACTGTGTTGTCGATATTTTTGTAATTCCAATGGATGGTAGCCTAGTCATTATGGAAGGTAGTCTGTTGTCGTGATTTTTGGTAGTCCAATGGATGGTAGCCTTGTCATTAAGGAAGGTATTCTATTGTTGAGATTTTTGTTACTCCAATGGATGGTAGACTTGTCATTATGGAAGGTAGTGTGTTGTCGTGATTTTTATTACTCTAAGGGATGGTAGCCTTGTCATTATGGAAGGTAGTGTGTTGTTGATATCTTTGTTACTCCAATGGATGGTAGCCTTTTCATTATGGAAGGTAGTCTTTTGTCGTGATTTTTGTTACTCTAAGGGATTGTAGCCTTGTTATTATGGAAGGTAGTTTGTTGTTGATATCTTTATTACTCCAATGGATGGTAGCCATTTCATTATGGAAGGTAGTCTGTTGTCGAGATTTTAGTTACTCTAATGGATGGTAGCCTTGTCATTATGGAAGGTAGTCTGTTGTCGATATTTTCTAGACTCCAGTGGATTGTAGCCTTGTCATTATGGAAGGTAGTCTCTTGTGGATATTTGGGTTACTCCAATGATGGTACCCTTGTCATTATGGAAGGTAGTGTGTTGTCGATATTTTTGTTACTACAATGCATTGTAGCCTTGTCGTTATGGAAGGTAGTTTGTTGTCGATATCTTTGTTACTCTAATGGATGGTAGCCTTGTCATTATGGAAGGTAGTCTGTTGTCGAGATTTTGTAGAGTCCAATGGATTGTAGCCTTGTCATTATGGAAAGTAGTCTGTTGTCGAGATTTTGTAGACTCCAATGGATTGTAGCCTTGTCATTATGGAAGGTAGTCTCTTGTGGATATTTGGGTTACTCCAATGATGGTACCCTTGTCATTATGGAAGATAGTCTATTGTTGATATTTTTGTTACTCCAATGGATGGTAGACTTGTCATTATGAAAGGTAGTGTGTTGTCATGATTTTTATTACTCTAAGGGATGGTAGGCTTAGCATTATGGAAGGTAGTCTTTTGTCATGATTTTTGTTACTCTAAGGGATTGTAGCCTTGTCATTATGGAAGGTAGTATGTTGTCGATATCTTTGTTACTCCAATGGATGGTAGCCTAGTCATTATGGAAAGTAGTGTGTTGTCGATATTTTTGTTATTCCAATGGATGGTAGCCTAGTCATTATGGAAGGTAATCTTTTGTCTTGATTTTTGTTACTCCAATGGATGGTAGCTTATCATATTGAAGGTAGTCTATTGTTGAGATTTTTGTTACTCCAATGGATGGTAGACTTGTCATTATGGAAGGTAGTGTGTTGTCATGATTTTTATTACTCTAAGGGATGGTAGACTTGTCATTATGGAAGGTAGTGTGTTATCTATATCTTTGTTAGTCTAATGGATGGTAGCCTTTTCATTATGGAAGTTAGTCTTTTGTCATGATTTTTGTTACTCTAACGCATTGTAGCCTTGTCGTTATGGAAGGTAGTCTGTAATCGATATCTTTGTTACTCTAATGGATGGTATCCTAGTCATTTTGGAAGGTAGTTTGTTGTCGAGATTTTTGTTACTTCATTGGTTGGTAGCCTTGTCATTACGGAAGGTAGTGTGTTGTCGATATTTTTGTTATTCCAATGGATGGTAGCCTTGACATTATGGAAGGTAGTTTGTTGTCGAGATTTTTCTTACTCCAATGGATGGTAGCCTTGTCATTATGGAAGGTAGTCTATTATCGATATTTTTGTTACTCCAATGGATGGTAGCCTAGTCATTATGGAAGGTAGTATGTTGTCGATATTTTTGTTATTCCAATGGATGGTAGCCTTGTCATTATGGAAGGTAGTTTGTTGTCAAGATTTTTGTTACTCCAATGGATGGTAGCCTTGTCACCATGGAAGGTAGTCTATTGTCGAGATTTTTGTTACTACAATTGATGGTAGCCGTGTCATTATGGAAGGTAATCTTTTGTCGAGATTTTTGTTACTACAATTGATTGTAGCCTTGTCGTTATGGAAGGTAGTCTGTTTTCGATATCTTTGTTACTCCAATGGATGGTAGCCTAGTCATTATGGAAGGTAGTCTATTGTAGAGATTTTTGTTAGTCTAAGGAATGGAAGCCTTGTCATTATGGAAGGTAGTGTGTTGTCGATATTTTTGTAATTCTAATGGATGGTAGCCTTGTCATTATGGAAGATAGTCTGTTGTCGAGATTTTTGTTACTCCAATGGATGGTAGCCTTGTCATTATGGAAGGTAGTCTATTGTCGAGGTTTTTGTTACTACAATGGATGGTAGCCTTGTCATTATGGAAGGTAGTCTGTTGTCGTGATTTTTGTTACTCCAATGGATGGTATCCTAGTTATTATGGACGGTAGTCTCTTGTCGAGATTTTTGTTACTCCATTGGATGGTAGACTTGTCATTATGGAAGGTAGTCTGTTGTCGTGATTTTTGTTAATCCAATGGATGGTAGACTTGTCATTATGGAAGGTAGTGTGTTGTCTTGATTTTTATTACTCTAAGGAATGGTAACCTTTTCATTATGAAAGGTAGTCTTTTGTCGTGATTTTTGTTACTCTAAGGGATTGTAGCCTTGTCGTTATGGAAAGTAGTCTATTGTCTAGATTTTTGTTACTACAATGGATGGTAGCCTTGTCATTATGGAAGGTAGTTTGTTGTCGCGATTTTTGTTACTACAATTGATTGTAGCCTTGTCATTATGGAAGGTAGTCTGTTGTCGATATCTTTGTTACTATAATGGATGGTATTCTAGTCATTATGGAAGGTAGTCTCTTGTCGAGCTTTTTGTTACTCCATTGGATGGTAGCCTTGTCATTATGGAAGGTACTGTGTTGTCGATATTTTTGTAATTCCAATGGATGGTAGCGTAGTCATTATGGAAGGTAGTCTGTTGTCGTGATTTTTGTTAGTCCAATGGATGGTAGCCTTGTCATTAAGGAAGGTATTCTATTGTTGAGATTTTTGTTACTCCAATGGATGGTAGACTTGTCATTATGGAAGGTAGTGTGTTGTCGTGATTTTTATTACTCTAAGGGATGGTAGCCTTGTCATTATGGAAGGTAGTGTGTTGTTGATATCTTTGTTACTCCAATGGATGGTAGCCTTTTCATTATGGAAGGTAGTCTTTTGTCGTGATTTTTGTTACTCTAAGGGATTGTAGCCTTGTCGTTATGGAAAGTAGTCTATTGTCTAGATTTTTGTTACTACAATGGATGGTAGCCTTGTCATTATGGAAGGTAGTTTGTTGTCACGATTTTTGTTACTACAATTGATTGTAGCCTTGTCATTATGGAAGGTAGTCTGTTGTCGATATCTTTGTTACTATAATGGATGGTATTCTAGTCATTATGGAAGGTAGTCTCTTGTCGAGATTTTTGTTACTCCATTGGATGGTAGCCTTGTCATTATGGAAGGTACTGTGTTGTCGATATTTTTGTAATTCCAATGGATGGTAGCGTAGTCATTATGGAAGGTAGTCTGTTGTCGTGATTTTTGTTAGTCCAATGGATGGTAGCCTTGTCATTAAGGAAGGTATTCTATTGTTGAGATTTTTGTTACTCCAATGGATGGTAGACTTGTCATTATGGAAGGTAGTGTGTTGTCGTGATTTTTATTACTCTAAGGGATGGTAGCCTTGTCATTATGGAAGGTAGTGTGTTGTTGATATCTTTGTTACTCCAATGGATGGTAGCCTTTTCATTATGGAAGGTAGTCTTTTGTCGTGATTTTTGTTACTCTAAGGGATTGTAGCCTTGTTGTTATGGAAGGTAGTTTGTTGTTGATATCTTTATTACTCCAATGGATGGTAGCCATTTCATTATGGAAGGTAGTCTGTTGTCGAGATTTTAGTTACTCTAATGGATGGTAGCCTTGTCATTATGGAAGGTAGTCTGTTGTCGATATTTTATAGACTCTAGTGGATTGTAGCCTTGTCGTTATGGAAGGTAGTCTCTTGTGGATATTTGGGTTACTCCAATGATGGTACCCTTGTAATTATGGAAGGTAGTGTGTTGTCGATATTTTTGTTACTACAATGCATTGTAGCCTTGTCGTTATGGAAGGTAGTTTGTTGTCGATATCTTTGTTACTCCAATGGATGGTAGCCTTGTCATTATGGAAGGTAGTCTGTTGTCGAGATTTTAGTTACTCCAATGGATGGTAGCCTTGTCATTATGGAAAGTAGTCTGTTGTCGAGATTTTGTAGACTCCAATGGATTATAGCCTTGTCATTATGGAAGGTAGTCTCTTGTGGATATTTGGGTTACTCCAATGATGGTACCCTTGTCATTATGGAAGATAGTCTATTGTTGATATTTTTGTTACTCCAATGGATGGTAGACTTGTCATTATGAAAGGTAGTGTGTTGTCATGATTTTTATTACTCTAAGGGATGGTAGGCATAGCATTATGGAAGGTAGTCTTTTGTCATGATTTTTGTTACTCTAAGGGATTGTAGCCTTGTCATTATGGAAGGTAGTATGTGGTCGATATCTTTGTTACTCCAATGGATGGTAGCCTAGTCATTATGGAAAGTAGTGTGTTGTCGATATTTTTGTTATTTCAATGGATGGTAGCCTAGTCATTATGGAAGGTAATCTTTTGTCTTGATTTTTGTTACTCCAATGGATTGTAGACTTGTCATTATGGAAGGTAGTGTGTTGTCGTGATTTTTATTACTCTAAGGGATGGTAGACTTGTCATTATGGAAGGTAGTGTGTTATCTATATCTTTGTTAGTCCAATGGATGGTAGCCTTTTCATTATGGAAGGTAGTCTTTTGTCATGATTTTTGTTACTCTAACGCATTGTAGCCTTGTCGTTATGGAAGGTTGTCTGTAATCGATATCTTTGTTACTCTAATGGATGGTATCCTAGTCATTTTGGAAGGTAGTTTGTTGTCGAGATTTTTGTTACTTCATTGGTTGGTAGCCTTGTCATTACGGAAGGTAGTGTGTTGTCGATATTTTTGTTATTCCAATGGATGGTAGCCTTGACATTATGGAAGGTAGTTTGTTGTCAAGATTTTTCTTACTCCAATGGATGGTAGCCTTGTCATTATGGAAGGTAGTCTATTATCGATATTTTTGTTACTCCAATGGATGGTAGCCTAGTCATTATGGAAGGTAGTATGTTGTCGATATTTTTGTTATTCCAATGGATGGTAGCCTTGTCATTATGGAAGGTAGTTTGTTGTCAAGATTTTTGTTACTCCAATGGATGGTAGCCTTGTCACCATGGAAGGTAGTCTATTGTCGAGATTTTTGTTACTACAATGGATGGTAGCCGTGTCATTATGGAAGGTAATCTTTTGTCGAGATTTTTGTTACTACAATTGATTGTAGCCTTGTCGTTATGGAAGGTAGTCTGTTTTCGATATCTTTGTTACTCCAATGGATGGTAGCCTAGTCATTATGGAAGGTAGTCTATTGTAGAGATTTTTGTTAGTCTAAGGAATGGAAGCCTTGTCATTATGGAAGGTAGTGTGTTGTCGATATTTTTGTAATTCTAATGGATGGTAGCCTTGTCATTATGGAAGGTAGTCTGTTGTCGAGATTTTTGTTACTCCAATGGATGGTAGCCTTGTCATTATGGAAGGTAGTCTATTGTCGAGATTTTTGTTACTATAATGGATGGTAGCCTTGTCATTATGGAAGGTAGTCTGTTGTCGTGATTTTTGTTACTCCAATGGATGGTATCCTAGTTATTATGGACGGTAGTCTCTTGTCGAGATTTTTGTTACTCCATTGGATGGTAGACTTGTCATTATGGAAGGTAGTCTGTTGTCGTGATTTTTGTTAATCCAATGGATGGTAGACTTGTCATTATGGAAGGTAGTGTGTTGTCTTGATTTTTATTACTCTAAAGTATGGTAACCTTTTCATTATGAAAGGTAGTCTTTTGTCGTGATTTTTGTTACTCTAAGGGATTGTAGCCTTGTCGTTATGGAAGGTAGTTTGTTGTCGATATCTTTGTTACTCCAATGGATGGTAGCCTAGTTGTTATGGAAGCTTGTCTGTTGTAGAGATTTATGTTTCTCTAAGGGATGGTAGCCTTGTCATTATGGAAGGTAGTGTGTTGTCGATATTTTTGTTACTACAATGGATTGTAGCCTTGTCGTTATGGAAGGTAGTCTGTTGTCGATATCTTTGTTACTTCAATGGATGGTAGCCTTGTCATTATGGAA
Organism: Vicia faba; assembly: GCA_948472305.1. Taxonomy (NCBI): domain Eukaryota; kingdom Viridiplantae; phylum Streptophyta; class Magnoliopsida; order Fabales; family Fabaceae; genus Vicia; species Vicia faba. Next base: position 459,920,933 of record OX451741.1, read on the forward strand.
GGTAGTCTGTTGTCAAGATTTTAGTTACTCCAATGGATGGTAGCCTTGTCATTATGGAAGGTAGTCTGTTGTCGAGATTTTATAGACTCCAATGGATTGTAGCCTTGTCATTATGGAAGGTAGTCTCTTGTGGATATTTGGGTTACTCCAATGATGGTACCCTTGTCATTATGGAAGATAGTCTATTGTTAATATTTTTGTTACTCCAATGGATGGTAGACTTGTCATTATGGAAGGTAGTGTGTTGTCGTGATTTTTATTAATCTAAGGGATGGTAGCCTTATCATTATGGAAGGTAGTATGTTGTCGATATCTTTGGTACTCTAATGGATTTTAGCCTTTTCATTATGGAAGGTAGTCTTTTATCATGATTTTTGTTACTCTAAGGGATTGTAGCCTTGTCATTATGGAAGGTAGTCTATTGTCGATATCTTTGTTACTCCAATGGATGGTAGCGTAGTCATTATGGAAGGTAGTCTGTTGTCGAGATTTTTGTTTCTCTAAGGGATGGTAGCCTTGTCATTATGGAAGGTAGTGCATTTTCGATATTTTGTTATTCCAATGGATGGTAACCATGCCATTATGGAAGGTAGTCTGTTGTCGAGATTTTGGTTACTCCAATGGATGGTAGACTTGTCATTATGGAAGGTACTCTATTGTAGAGATTTTTATTACTATAATGGATGGTAGTCTTGTCATTATGGAAGGTAGTTTGTTGTCGAGATTTTTTTTACTACAATGGATTGTAGCCTTGTCGTTATGGAAGGTAGTCTATTGTCGATATCTTTATTACTCCAATGGATGGTAGCCTAGTCATTATGGAAGGTAGTCTTTTGAAGAGATTTTAGTTACTCCAATGGATGGTAGACTTGTCATTATGGAAGTTAGTGTGTTATCGTAATTTTTCTTACTCTAAGGGATGGTAGCCTTGTCATTATGGAAGGTAGTATGTTGTCGATATCTTTGTGACTCCAATGGATGGTATCCTAGTCATTATGGAACGTAGTCTGTTGTCAAGATTTTTGTTTCTCTATGGGATGGTAGCCTTGTCATTATGGAAGGTAATGTGTTATCGATATTTTTTTTATTCCAATGGATGGTAGCCTTGTCATTATGGAAGGTAGTCTGTTGTCGAGATTTTTGTTATTCCAATGGATGGTAGCCTTGTCATTATGGAAGGTAGTCTATTGTTGAGATTTGTTTTACTACAATTGATGGTAGTCTGTTGTCGAGATTTTTGATACTACAATGGATTGTAGCCTTGTCGTTATGAAAGGTAGTCTGTTGTCGATATCTTTGTTACTCCAAGGGAGGATAGCCTTGTCATTATGGAACACAGTCTATTGTCTAGATTTTTGTTATTCCAATGGATGGTAGCCTTATCATAATGGAAGGTAGATTGTTGTCGAGATTTTTGTAACTCCAATGGATGGAAGCCTTGTCATTATCGAAGGTAGTCTATTGTCGATATTTTTGTTACTACAATGGATGGTAGCCTTGTCATTATGGAAAGTAATCTGTTTTCGAGATTTTTGTACCATAATGGATTGTAGCGTTGTCGTTATGGAAGGTAGTCTGTTATCGAGATTTTTGTACTATAATGGATTGTAGCCTTGTCGTTATGGAAGGTAGTCTGTTGTCGATATCTTTGTAACTCGAAGGGATGGTAGCCTTGTCATTATGGAACGTAGTCTGTTGTCGAGATTTTTGTTATTCCAATGGATGGTAGCCTTGTCATTATGGAAGGTAGATTGTTGTCGAGATTTTTGTTACTCCAATGGATGGTAGCCTTGTCATTATGGAAGGTAGTCTATTGGCGATATTTTTGTTACTACAATGGATGGTAGCCTTGTCATTATGGAAGGTAATTTGTTGTCAAGATTTTTGTTACTACAATAGATTGTAGCCTTGTGGTTATGGAGGTAGTCTATTATCGATATCTTTGTTACTCCAATGGATGGTAGCCTACTCATTATGGAAGGTAGTCTGTTGTCGATATTTTTGTTACTCCCTTGGATGGTAGCCTTGTCATTATGGAAGGTAGTGTGTTGTAGATATCTTTGTTATTCCAATGGATGGTAGCCTAGTCATTATGGAAGGTAGTTTGTTGTCGTGATTTTTGTTACTCCAATGGATGGAAGCCTTGTTAATATGGAAGGTAGTATGTTGTAGATATCTTTGTTACTGCAATGGATGGTAGCCTTCTCATTATGGAAGGTAGTCTGTTGTCGAGATTTTTGTTAATACAATGGATTGTATCCTTGACGTTATGGAGGTAGTCAATTGTCGATATCTTTGTTACTCAAATGGATGGTAGCTTAGTCATTATGGAAGGTAGTCTATTGTCGAGATTTTTGTTACTCCATTGGATGGTAGCCTTGTTATTATGGAAGGTAGTGTGTTGTCGATATTTTTGTTATTCCAATGGATGGTAGCCGAGTCATTATGGAAGGTTCTCTATTTTCATGATTTTTGTTATTACAATGGATGGTAGCCTTGTCATTATGGAAGGTATTCTATTGTCGTGATTTTTGTTACTACAATGGATTGTAGCCTTGTCGTTATGGAAGGTAGTCTATTGTCGATATCTTTGTTACTCCAATGGATGGTAGCCTAGTCATTATGGAAGGTAGTCTGTTGTCGATATTTTAGTTACTCCAATGGATGGTAGCCTTGTCATTATGGAAGGTAGTCTGTTGTCGAGATTTTGTAGACTCCAATGGATTGTAGCCTTGTCATTATGGAAGGTAGTCTCTTGTGGATATTTGGGTTACTCCAATGATGGTACCCTTGTCATTATGGAAGTTAGTCTATTGTCGGGATTTTTGTTACTCTAAGGGATGGTAGCCTTGTCATTATGGAATGTAGTATGTTGTCGATATCTTTGTTACTCCAATGGATGGTAGCCTTTTCATTATGGAAGGTAGTTTGTTGTCGAGATTTTTCTTACTCTAAGGGATGGTAGCCTTGTCATTATGTAACATAGTCTGTTGTCGAGATTTTTGTTTTTCCAAGGGATGCTAGCCTTGTCATTATGAAGGTAGTCTATTGTCGATATTTTTGTTACTATAATAGATTGTAGCCTTGTCATTATGTAAGGAAGTGTGTTGTCGAGATTTTTGTTACTCCAATGGATGGTATCCTAGTCATTATGGAAGGTAGTTTGTTGTCGAGATTTTGTTACTTCATTGGATGGTAGCCTTGTCATTATGGAAGGTAGTGTGTTGTCGATATTTTTGTTATTCGAATGGATGGTAGCCTAGTCATTATGGAAGGTAGTCTTTTGTCTTGATTTTTGTTACTCCAATGGATGGTAGCCTTGTCATTATGGAAGGTAGTTTGTCGTCGAGATATTTGTTACTCCAATGGATGGTAGCCTTGTCATTATGGAATGTAGTCTATTGTCGAGATTTTTGTTACTACAATGGATGGTAGTCTTGTCATTATGGAAGGTAGTTTGTTGTCTAGATTTTTTGTAGTACAATGGATTGTAGTCGTGTCGTTATGGAAGGTAGTCAATTGTGGTGATTTTTGTTACTCCAATGGATGGTAGCCTTGTCATTATGGAAGGTAGTATGTTATAGATATCAATGTTACTACAATGGATGGTAGCCTTCTCATTATTGAAGGTAGTCTGTTGTCGAAATTTTTGTTACTACATTGGATTTTAGCCTTATCGTTATGGAGGTAGTCTGTTGTCAATATTTTTGTTATTCCAATGGATGGTAGCCTAGTCATTATGGAAGGTAGTCTATTTTCGTGATTTTTGTTACTCCAATGGATGGTAGCATTGTCATTATGGAAGGTAGTATGTTGTATATATCTTTGTTACTCCAATGGATGGTAGCCTTGTCATTATGGAAGGTAGTCTGTTGTCGAGATTTTTTTTACTCTAAGGGATGGTAGCTTTGTCATTATGGAAGGTAGTTTGTTGTCGAGATTTTTGTTATTCCAATGGATGGTAGCCTTTTCATTATGAAAGGTAGTCTATTGTCGAGAGTTTTGTTACTATAATAGATTATAGCCGTGTCATTATGGAAGGTAGTCTATTGTCGTGATTTTTGTTACTCCAATGGATAGTAGCCTTTTCATTAGAGAAGGTAGTATATTGTCGAGATTTTTGTCACTACAATGGATGGTAGCCTTGTCATTATGGAAGGTAGTCTGTTGTCGAGATTTTTGTTACTACAATGGCTTGTAGCCTTGTCATTATGGAAGGTAGTCTGTTGTCGATATCTTTGTTACTCCAATGGATGGTAGCCTAGTCATTATGGAAGGTAGTTTGTGTACGATATTTTTGTTATTCCAATGGATGGTAGCCTGGTCATTATGGAAGGTAGTCTGTTGTCGTGATTTTCGTTACTCCAATGGATGGTAGCCTTGTCATTATGGAAGGTAGTGTGTTGTCGAGATTTTTGTCACTATAATGGATGGTAGTCTTGTCATTATGGAAGGTAGTCTGTTGTCGAGATTTTTGTTACTACAATGGATTTTATCCTTGTCATTATGGAAGGTATTCTATTATTGAGATTTTTGTTACTCCAATGGATGGTAGACTTGTCATTATGGAAGGTAGTGTGTTGTCGTGATTTTTATTACTCTAACGGATGGTAGCCTTGTCGTTATGGAAGGTAGTTTGTTGTCGATATCTTTGTTACTCCAATGGATGGTAGCCTAGTAATTATGGAAGGTTGTCTGTTGTCGAGATTTTTGTTTCTATAAGGGATGGTAGCCTTGTCATTATGGAAGGTAGTGTGTTGTCGATATTTTTACTACTACAACAGATTGTAGCCTTGTCGTTATGGAAGGTAGTTTGTTGTCGATATCTTTGTTACTCCAATGGATGGAATCCTAATCATTATGGAAGGTAGTCTCTTGTCGAGATGTTTGTTACTCCATTGTATGGTAGCCTTGTCATTATGGAAGGTATTGTGTTGTCGATATTTTTGTTATTCCAATGGATGGTAACATAGTCATTTTGGAAGGTAGTTTGTTGTCGTGATTTTTGTTACTCCAATGGTTGGTAGCCTTGACATTATGGAAGGTATTCTATTGTTAAGATTTTTGTTATTCCAATGGATGGTAGCCTTTTCATTATGGAAGGTAGTCTCTTGTCATGATTTTTGGTACTCCAATGGATGGTAGCCTTGTCATTATGGAAGGTAGTATATTATAGATATCTTTGTTATTCCAATGTATGGTAGCCTAGTCATTATGGAAGGTAGTCTGTTGTTGTGATTTTTGTTACTCCAATGGATGGTAGTCTTGTCATTATGGAAGGTAGTATGTTGTCGATATCTTTGTTACTCCAATGGATGGTAGCCTTCTCATTATTGAAGGTAGTCTATTGTCGAGATTTTTGTTACTACATTGGATTTTAGCCTTGTCGTTATGGAGGTAGTCTGTTGTCGATATTTTTGTTATTCCAATGGATTGTAGCCTTGTCATTATGGAAGGTAGTCTGTTGTCGAGATTATTGTTATTCCAATGGATGGTAGCCTTTTCATTATAAAAGGTAGTCTATTGTCGGGAGTTTTATTACTATAATAGATTGTAGTCGTGTCATTATGGAAGGTAGTCTGTTGTCGTGATTTTTGTTACTCCAATGGATAGTAGCCTTGTCATTATAGAAGGTAGTATATTGTCGAGATTTTTGTCACTACAATGGATGGTAGCCTTGTCATTATGGAAGGTATTCTGTTGTCGAGATTTTTGTTACTACAATGGATTATAGCCTTTTCGTTATGGAAGTTAGTCTGTTGTCGATATCTTTGTTACTCCAATGGATGGTATCCTAGTCATTATGGAAGGTAGTCTCTTGTCGAGATTTTTGTTACTCCATTGGATGGTATCCTTGTCATTATGGAAGGTACTGTGTTGTCGATATTTGTGTTATTCCAATGGATGGTAACATAGTCATTATGGAAGGTAGTTTGTTGTCGTGATTTTTGTTACTCCAATGGTTGGTAGCCTTGTCATTATGGAAGGTATTCTATTGTTGAGATTTTTGTTATTCCAATGGATGGTAGCCTTGTCATTATGGAAGGTAGTCTCTTGTCATTATTTTTGTTACTCCAATGGAAGGTAGCCTTGTCATTATGGAAGGTAGTATGTTGTCGACATTTTTGTTACTACAATGGATGGTAGCCTTGTCATTATGAAGGTTGTCTATTGTCGATATTTTTGTTACTATAATAGATTGTAGCCTTTTCATTTTGGAAGGTAGCGTGTTATCGAGATTTTTGTTACTCCAATGGATGGTATCCTAGTAATTATGGAAGGTAGTTTGTTGTCGATATTTTTCTTACTCCATTGGATGGTAGCCTTGTCATTATGGAAGGTAGTGTGTTGTCGATATTTTTGTTATTCGAATGGATGGTAGCCTAGTCATTATGGAAGGTAGTCTTTTGTCTTGATTTTTGTTACTCCAATTGATGGTAGCCTTGTCATTATGGAAGTTAGTCTATTGTTGAGATTTTTGTTACTCCAATGTATGGTATACTTGTCATTATGGAAGGTAGTGTGTTGTCGTGATTTTTATTACTCTAAGGGATGGTAGCCTTGTCATTGTGGAAGGTAGTATGTTGTCGATATCTTTGTTACTACAATGGATGGTTGCCTTTTCATTATGGAAGGTAGTCTTTTGTCATGATTTTTGTTACTTCAAGGGATTGTAGCCTTGTCGTTATGGAAGGTAGTCTGTTGTTGATATCTTTGTTACTCTAATGGATGGTATCCTAGTCATTTTGGAAGTTAGTCTGTTGTCGAGATTTTTGTTACTCCATTGGATGGTAGCCTTGTCATTATGGAAGGTAGTGTGTTATCGATATTTTTGTTATTCTAATGGATGGAAGCCTTGTCATTATGGAAGGTAGTTTGTTGTCGAGATATTTGTTACTCCAATGGACGGTAGCCTTGTCATTATGGAAGGTAGTCTATTGTCGTGATTTTTGTCACTACAATGGATGGTAGTCTTGTCATTATAGAAGGTAGTATGTTGTAGATATCATTGTTACTACAATGGATGGTAGCATTCTCATTATTGAGGGTAGTCTGTTGTCGAGATTTTTGTTACTACATTGGATTTTTGCCTTGTCGTTATGGAGGTAGTTTGTTGTCGATATTTTTGTTATTCCAATGGATGGTAGCCTAGTCATTATGGAAGGTAGTCTATTTTCGTGATTTTTGTTACTTCAATGGATGGTAGCCTTGTCATTATGGAAGGTAGTATGTTGTAGATATCTTTGTTACTCCAATGGATGGTAGCCTTGTAATTATGGAAGGTAGTCTGTTGTCGAGATTTTTTTTACTCTAAGGGATTGTAGTCTTGTCATTATGGAAGGTAGTTTGTTGTCAAGATTTTTGTTATTCCAATGGATGGTAGCCATTTCATTATGAAAGGTAGTCTATTGTCGAGAGTTTTGTTACTACAATAGATTGTAGCCGTGTCATTATGGAAGGTAGTCTATTGTTGTGATTTTTGCTAATCCAATGGATGGTAGCCTTGTCATTATGGAAGGTAGTATGTTGTCGATATCTTTGTTACTCCAATGGATGGTAGACTTGTCCTTATGGAAGGTAATGTGTTGTCGTGATTTTTATTACTCTAAGGGATGGTAGCCTTGTCATTATGGAAGGTAGTATGTTGTCAATATCTTTGTTACTCCAATGGATGGCAGCCTTTTCATTATGGAAGGTAATCTTTTGTCGTGATTTTTGTTACTCTAAGGGATTGTAGCCTTGTCGTTATGGAAGGTAGTTTGTTGTCGATATCTTTGTTACTCCAATGGATGGTAGCCTAGTCATTATAGAAGGTTGTCTGTTGTCGAGATTTTTGTTTCTATAAGGGATGGTAGCCTTGTCATTATGGAAGTTAGTGTGTTGTCGATATTTTTACTACTACAACGGATTGTAGCCTTGTCGTTATGGAAGGTAGTTTGTTGTTGATATCTTTGTTACTCCAATGGATGGTATCCTAGTCATTATGGAAGGTGGTCTCTTGTCGAGATTTTTGTTACTCCATTGGATGGTAGCCTTGTCATTATGGAAGGTACTGTGTTGTCGATATTTTTGTTATTCTAATGCATGGAAGCCTTGTCATTATGGAAGGTCATTTGTTGTCGAGATATTTGTTACTCCAATGGATGGTAGCCTTTTCATTATGGAAGGTAGTCTATTGTCGAGATTTATGTTACTACAATGGATGGTAGTCTTGTCATTATCGAGGTAGTATGTTGTCAAGATTTTTGTTATTACAATGGATTGTAGCCTTGTCGTTATGGAAGGTAGTTTATTGTCGTGATTTTTGTTACTCCAATGGATGGTAGCCTTGTCATTATGGAAGGTAGTATGTTGTAGATATCATTGTTACTACAATGGATGGTAGCCTTCTCATTATTTAGGGTAGTCTGTTGTCGAGATTTTTGTTACTACATTTGATTTTAGCCTTGTCGTTATGGAGGTAGTCTGTTGTCGATATTTTTTTTATTCTAATGGATGGTAGCCTAGTCATTATGGAAGGAGGTCTATTTTCGTGATTTTTGTTACTTCAATGGATGGTAGCCTTGTCATTATGGAAGGTAGTATGTTGTAGATATCTTTGTTACTCCAATGGATGGTAGCCTTGTAATTATGGAAGGTAGTCTGTTGTCGATATTTTTTTTACTCTAAGGGATTGTAGCCTTGTCATTATGGAAGGTAGTTTGTTGTCAAGATTTTTGTTATTCCAATGGATGGTAGCCTTTTCATTATGAAAGGTAGTCTATTGTCGAGAGTTTTGTTACTACAATAGATTGTAGCCGTGTCATTATGAAAGGTAGTCTGTTGTCGTGATTTTTTTTACTTTAATGGATAGTAGCCTTTTCATTATAAAAGGTAGTATATTGTTGAGATTTTTGTCACTACAATGGATGGTAGCCTTTTCATTATGGAAGGTAGTCTGTTGTCGAGATTTTTGTTACTTCAATGGATGGTAGCCTAGTCATTATGGAAGGTAGTTTGTGTACGATATTTTTGTTATTCCAATTGATGGTAGCCTTGTCATTATGGAAGGTAGTCTCTTGATGTGATTTTTGTTACTCCAATGGATGGTAGCCTTGTCATTATGGATGGTAGTATGTTGTCGAGATTTTTGTTACTACAATTGATTGTAGCCTTGTCATTTTGGAGGTAGTCTGTTGTCGATATCTTTGTTACTCTAATGGATGGTAGCCTAGTCATTATAGAAGGTAGTCTGTTGTCAAGATTTTTGTTACTCCATTGGATGGTAGCCTTGTAATTATGGAAGGTAGTGTGTTGTGGATATTTTAGTTATTCCAATGGATGGTAGCTTAGTCATTATGGAAGGTAGTCTGTTGTCGTAATTTTTGTTTCTCCAATGGATGGTAGCCTTGTCATTATGGAAGGTAGTATGTTGTCGATATCTTTGTGACTCCAATGGATGGTATCCTAGTCATTATGGAACGTAGTCTGTTGTCAAGATTTTTGTTTCTCTATGGGATGGTAGCCTTGTCATTATGGAAGGTAATGTATTATCGATATTTTTTTTATTCCAATGGATGGTAGCCTTGTCATTATGGAAGGTAGTCTGTTGTCGAGATTTTTGTTATTCCAATGGATGGTAGCCTTGTCATTATGGAAGGTAGTCTATTGTTGAGATTTTTGATACTACAATGGATTGTAGCCTTGTCGTTCTGAAAGGTAGTCTGTTGTCGATATCTTTGTTACTCCAAGGGAGGATAGCCTTCTCATTATGGAACACAGTCTATTGTCTAGATTTTTGTTATTCCAATGGATGGTAGCCTTGTCATAATGGAAGGTAGATTGTTGTCGAGATTTTTGTAACTCCAATGGATGGTAGCCTTGTCATTATCGAAGGTAGTCTATTGTCGATATTTTTTTTACTACAATGGATGGTAGCCTTGTCATTATGGAAAGTAATCTGTTTTCGAGATTTTTGTACTATAATGGATTGTAGCATTGTCGTTATGGAAGGTAGTCTGTTATCGAGATTTTTGTACTATAATGGATTGTAGCCTTGTCGTTATGGAAGGTAGTCTGTTGTCGATATCTTTGTAACTCGAAGGGATGGTAGCCTTGTCATTATGGAACGTAGTCTGTTTTCGAGATTTTTGTTATTCCAATGGATGGTAGCCTTGTCATTATGGAAGGTAGATTGTTGTCGAGATTTTTGTTACTCCAATGGATGGTAGCCTTGTCATTATGGAAGGTAGTCTATTGGCGATATTTTTGTTACTACAATGGATGGTAACCTTGTCATTATGGAAGGTAATTTGTTGTCAAGATTTTTGTTACTACAATAGATTGTAGCCTTGTGGTTATGGAGGTAGTCTATTATCGATATCTTTGTTACTCCAATGGATGGTAGCCTACTCATTATGGAAGGTAGTCTGTTGACGATATTTTTGTTACTCCCTTGGATGGTAGCCTTGTCATTATGGAAGGTAGTGTGTTGTAGATATCTTTGTTATTCCAATGGATGGTAGCCTAGTCATTATGGAAGGTAGTTTGTTGTCGTGATTTTTGTTACTCCAATGGATGGAAGCCTTGTTAATATGGAAGGTAGTATGTTGTAGATATCTTTGTTACTGTAATGGATGGTAGCCTTCTCATTATGGAAGGTAGTCTATTGTCGAGATTTTTGTTAATACAATGGATTGTATCCTTGTCGTTATGGAGGTAGTCAATTGTCGATATCTTTGTTACTCAAATGGATGGTAGCTTAGTCATTACGGAAGGTAGTCTATTGTCGAGATTTTTGTTACTCCATTGGATGGTAGCCTTTTTATTATGGAAGGTAGTGTGTTGTCGATATTTTTGTTATTCCAATGGATGGTAGCCGAGTCATTATGGAAGGTTCTCTATTTTCATGATTTTTGTTATTACAATGGATGGTAGCCTTGTCATTATGGAAGGTAATCTGTTGTCGTGATTTTTGTTACTACAATGGATTGTAGCCTTGTCGTTATGGAAGGTAGTCTATTGTCGATATCTTTGTTACTCCAATGGATGGTAGCCTAGTCATTATGGAAGGTAGTCTATTGTCGATATTTTAGTTACTCCAATGGATGGTAGCCTTGTCATTATGGAAGGTAGTCTGTTGTCGAGATTTTGTAGACTCCAATGGATTGTAGCCTTGTCATTATGGAAGGTAGTCTCTTGTGGATATTTGGGTTACTCCAATGATGGTACCCTTGTCATTATGGAAGTTAGTCTATTGTCGGGATTTTTGTTACTCTAAGGGATGGTAGCCTTGTCATTATGGAAGGTAGTATGTTGTCGATATCTTTGTTACTCCAATGGATGGTAGCCTTTTCATTATGGAAGGTAGTTTGTTGTCGAGATTTTTCTTACTCTAAGGGATGGTAGCCTTGTCATTATGGAACGTAGTCTGTTGTCGAGATTTTTGTTTTTCCAAGGGATGCTAGCCTTGTCATTATGAAGGTAGTCTATTTTCGATATTTTTGTTACTATAATAGATTGTAGCCTTGTCATTATGTAAGGTAGTGTGTTGTCGAGATTTTTGTTACTCCAATGGATGGTATCCTAGTCATTATGGAAAGTAGTTTGTTGTCGAGATTTTGTTACTTCATTGGATGGTAGCCTTGTCATTATGGAAGCTAGTGTGTTGTCGATATTTTTGTTATTCGAATAGATGGTAGCCTAGTCATTATGGAAGGTAGTCTTTTGTCTTGATTTTTGTTACTCCAATGGATGGTAGCCTTGTCATTATGGAAGGTAGTTTGTCGTCGAGATATTTGTTACTCCAATGGATGGTAGTCTTGTCATTATGGAATGTAGTCTATTGTCGAGATTTTTGTTACTACAATGGATGGTAGTCTTGTCATTATGGAAGGTAGTTTGTTGTCTAGATTTTTTGTAGTACAATGGATTGTAGCCGTGTCGTTATGGAAGGTAGTCAGTTGTGGTGATTTTTGTTACTCCAATGGATGGTAGCCTTGTCATTATGGAAGGTAGTATGTTATAGATATCAATGTTACTACAATGGATGGTAGCCTTCTCATTATTGAAGGTAGTCTGTTGTCGAAATTTTTGTTACTACATTGGATTTTTGCCTTATCGTTATGGAGGTAGTCTGTTGTCAATATTTTTGTTATTCCAATGGATGATAGCCTAGTCATTATGGAAGGTAGTCTATTTTCGTGATTTTTGTTACTCCAATGGATGGTAGCCTTGTCATTATGGAAGGTAGTATGTTGTATATATCTTTGTTACTCCAATGGATGGTAGCCTTGTCATTATGGAAGGTAGTCTGTTGTCGAGATTTTTTTTACTCTAAGGGATGGTAGCGTTGTCATTATGGAAGGTAGTTTGTTGTCGAGATTTTTGTTATTCCAATGGATGGTAGCCTTTTCATTATGAAAGGTAGTCTATTGTCGAGAGTTTTGTTACTATAATAGATTATAGCCGTGTCATTATGGAAGGTAGTCTATTGTCGTGATTTTTTTTACTCCAATGGATAGTAGCCTTTTCATTAGAGAAGGTAGTATATTGTCGAGATTTTTGTCACTACAATGGATGGTAGCCTTGTCATTATGGAAGGTAGTCTATTGTCGAGATTTTTGTTACTACAATGGCTTGTAGCCTTGTCATTATGGAAGGTAGTCTGTTGTCGATATCTTTGTTACTCCAATGGATGGTAGCCTAGTCATTATGGAAGGTAGTTTGTGTACGATATTTTTGTTATTCCAATGGATGGTAGCCTGGTCATTATGGAAGGTAGTCTGTTGTCGTGATTTTTGTTACTCCAATGGATGGTAGCCTTGTCATTATGGAAGGTAGTATATTGTCGAGATTTTTGTCACTATAATGGATGGTAGTCTTGTCATTATGGAAGGTAGTCTGTTGTCGAGATTTTTGTTACTACAATGGATTGTAGCCTTGTCGTTATGGAAGTTAGTCTATTGTCGATATCTTTGTTACTCCAATGGATGGTAGCCTAGTCATTATGGAAGGTAGTTTGTGTACGATATTTTTGTTATTCCAATGGATGCTAGCCTTGTCATTATGGAAGGTAGTCTCTTGTCGAGATTTTTGTTAGTCTAAGGGATGGTAGCCTTGTCATTATGGAAGGTAGTATGTTGTCGATATCTTTGTTACTCCAATGGATGGTAGCCTTTTCATTATGGAAGGTAATCTTTTGTCGTGATTTTTGTTACTATAAGGGATCATAGCCTTGTCGTTATGCAAGGTAGTTTGTTGTCGATATGTTTGTTACTCCAATGGATGGTAGCCTAGTAATTATGGAAGGTTGTCTGTTGTCGAGATTTTTGTTTCTATAAGGGATGGTAGCCTTGTCATTATGGAAGGTAGTGTGTTGTCGATATTTTTACTACTACAACAGATTGTAGCCTTGTCGTTATGAAAGGTAGTTTGTTGTCGATATCTTTGTTACACCAATTGATGGAATCCTAGTCATTATGGAAGGTAGTCTCTTGTCGAGATTTTTGTTACTCCATTGTATGGTAGCATTGTCATTATGGAAGGTACTGTGTTGTCGATATTTTTGTTATTCCAATGGATGGTAACATAGTCATTATGGAAGGTAGTTTGTTGTCGTGATTTTTGTTACTCCAATGGTTGGTAGCCTTGTCATTATGGAAGGTATTCTATTGTTGAGATTTTTGTTATTCCAATGGATGGTAGCCTTGTCATTATGGAAGGTAGTCTCTTGTCATGATTTTTGTTACTCCAATGGATGGTAGCCTTGTCATTATGGAAGGTAGTATATTATAGATATCTTTGTTATTCAAATGTATGGTAGCCTAGTCATTATGGAAGGTAGTCTGTTGTTGTGATTTTTGTTACTCCAATGGATGGTAGTCTTGTCATTATGGAAGGTAGTATGTTGTCGATATCTTTGTTACTCCAATGGATGGTAGCCTTCTCATTATTGAAGGTAGTCTATTGTCGAGATTTTTGTTACTACATTGGATTTTAGCCTTGTCGTTATGGAGGTAGTCTGTTGTCGATATTTTTGTTATTCCAATGGATGGTAGCCTTGTCATTATGGAAGGTAGTCTGTTGTCGAGATTATTGTTATTCCAATGGATGGTAGCCTTTTCATTATAAAAGGTAGTCTATTGTCGAGAGTTTTATTACTATAATAGATTGTAGTCGTGTCATTATGGAAGGTAGTCTGTTGTCGTGATTTTTGTTACTCCAATGGATAGTAGCCTTGTCATTATAGAAGGTAGTATATTGTCGAGATTTTTGTCACTACAATGGATGGTAGCCTTGTCATTATGGAAGGTTGTCTGTTGTCGAGATTTTTGTTACTACAATGGATTATAGCCTTTTCGTTATGGAAGTTAGTCTGTTGTCGATATCTTTGTTACTCCAATGGATGGTAGCCTAGTCATTATGGAAGGTAGTTTGTGTACGATATTTTTGTTATTCCAATGGATGCTAGCCTTGTCATTATGGAAGGTAGTCTCTTGTCGAGATTTTTGTTAGTCTAAGGGATGGTAGCCTTGTCATTATGGAAGGTAGTGTGTTGTCGAGATTTTTGTTACTCCAATGGATGGTAGCCTAGTCAATATGGAAGGTAGTCTGTTGTCGTGATTTTTGTTACTCCAATGGATGGTATCCTTGTCATTATGGAAGTATTCTATTATTGACATTTTTGTTACTCCAATGGATGGTAGACTTGTCATTATGGAAGGTAGTGTGTTGTCGTGATTTTTATTACTCTAAGGGATGGTAGCCTTGTCATTATGGAAGGTAGTATGTTGTCGATATCTTTGTTACTCCAATGGATGGTAGCCTTTTCATTATGGAAGGTAATCTTTTGTCGTGATTTTTGTTACTCTAAGGGATTGTAGCCTTGTCGTTATGGAAGGTAGTTTGTTGTCGATATCTTTGTTACTCCAATGGATGGTAGCCTAGTCATTATGGAAGGTTTTCTGTTGTCGAGATTTTTTTTCTATAAGGGATGGTAGCCTTGTCATTATGGAAGTTAGTGTGTTGTCGATATTTTTACTACTACAACGGATTGTAGCCTTGTCGTTATGGAAGGTAGTTTGTTGTCCATATCTTTGTTACTCCAATGGATGGTATCCTAGTCATTACGGAAGGTAGTCTCTTGTCGAGATTTTTGTTACTCCATTGGATGGTAGCCTTGTCATTATGGAAGGTACTGTGTTGTCGATATTTGTGTTATTCCAATGGATGGTAACATAGTCATTATGGAAGGTAGTTTGTTGTCGTGATTTTTGTTACTCCAATGGTTGGTAGCCTTGTCATTATGGAAGGTATTCTATTGTTGAGATTTTTGTTATTCCAATGGATGGTAGCCTTGTCATTATGGAAGGTAGTCTCTTGTCATTATTTTTGTTACTCCAATGGAAGGTAGCCTTGTCATTATGGAAGGTAGTATGTTGTCGAGATTTTTGTTACTACAATGGATGGTAGCCTTGTCATTATGAAGGTTGTCTATTGTCGATATTTTTGTTACTATAATAGATTGTAGCCTTTTCATTTTGGAAGGTAGTGTGTTATCGAGATTTTTGTTACTCCAATGGATGGTATCCTAGTAATTATGGAAGGTAGTTTGTTGTCGATATTTTTCTTACTCCATTGGATGGTAGCCTTGTCATTATGGAAGGTAGTGTGTTGTCGATATTTTTGTTATTCGAATGGATGGTAGCCTAGTCATTATGGAAGGTAGTCTTTTGTCTTGATTTTTGTTACTCCAATTGATGGTAGCCTTGTCATTATGGAAGTTAGTCTATTGTTGAGATTTTTGTTACTCCAATGTATGGTAGACTTGTCATTATGGAAGGTAGTGTGTTGTCGTGATTTTTATTACTCTAAGGGATGGTAGCCTTGTCATTGTGGAAGGTAGTATGTTGTCGATATCTTTGTTACTACAATGGATGGTAGCCTTTTCATTATGGAAGGTAGTCTTTTGTCATGATTTTTGTTACTCTAAGGGATTGTAGCCTTGTCGTTATAGAAGGTAGTCTGTTGTTGATATCTTTGTTACTCTAATGGATGGTATCCTAGTCATTTTGGAAGGTAGTCTGTTGTCGAGATTTTTGTTACTCCATTGGATGGTAGCCTTGTCATTATGGAAGGTAGTGTGTTATCGATATTTTTGTTATTCTAATGGATGGAAGCCTTGTCATTATGGAAGGTAGTTTGTTGTCGAGATATTTGTTACTCCAATGGACGGTAGCATTGTCATTATGGAAGGTAGTCTATTGTCGAGATTTTTGTCACTACAATGGATGGTAGTCTTGTCATTATCGAGGTAGTATGTTGTCAAGACTTTTGTTATTACAATGGATTGTAGCCTTGTCGTTATGGAAGGTAGTCTATTGTCGTGATTTTTGTTACTCCAATGGATGGTAGCCTTGTCATTATGGAAGGTAGTATGTTGTAGATATCATTGTTACTACAATGGATGGTAGCATTCTCATTATTGAGGGTAGTCTGTTGTCGAGATTTTTGTTACTACATTGGATTTTAGCCTTGTCGTTATGGAGGTAGTTTGTTGTCGATATTTTTGTTATTCCAATGGATGGTAGCCTAGTCATTATGGAAGGTAGTCTATTTTCGTGATTTTTGTTACTTCAATGGATGGTAGCCTTGTCATTATGGAAGGTAGTATGTTGTAGATATATTTGTTACTCCAATGGATGGTAGCCTTGTAATTATGGAAGGTAGTCTGTTGTCGAGATTTTTTTTACTCTAAGGGATTGTAGCCTTGTCATTATGGAAGGTAGTTTGTTGTCAAGATTTTTGTTATTCCAATGGATGGTAGCCATTTCATTATGAAAGGTAGTCTATTGTCGAGAGTTTTATTACTACAATAGATTGTAGCCGTGTCATTATGGAAGGTAGTCTGTTGTTGTGATTTTTGTTACTCCAATGGATGGTAGCCTTGTCATTATGGAAGGTAGTATGTTGTCGATATCTTTGTTACTCCAATGGATGGTAGCCTTCTCATTATTGAAGGTAGTCTATTGTCGAGATTTTTGTTACTACATTGGATTTTAGCCTTGTCGTTATGGAGGTAGTTTGTTGTCGATATTTTTGTTATTCCAATGGATGGTAGCCTTGTCATTATGGAAGGTAGTCTATTGTCGAGATTATTGTTATTCTAATGGACGGTAGCCTTTTCATTATAAAAGATAGTCTATTGTCGAGAGTTTTATTACTATAATAGATTGTAGTTGTGTCATTATGGAAGGTAGTCTGTTGTCGTGAGTTTTGTTACTCTAATGGATAGTAGCCTTGTCATTATAGAAGGTAGTATATTGTCGAGATTTTTGTCACTACAATGGATGGTAGCCTTGTCATTATGGAAGGTAGTCTGTTGTCGAGATTTTTGTTACTACAATGGATTATAGCCTTTTCGTTATGGAAGTTAGTCTGTTGTCGATATCTTTGTTACTCCAATGGACGGTAGCCTAGTCATTATGGAAGGTAGTTTGTGTACGATATTTTTGTTATTCCAATGGATGCTAGCCTTGTCATTATGGAAGGTAGTCTCTTGTCGAGATTTTTGTTAGTCTAAGGGATGGTAGCCTTGTCATTATGGAAGGTAGTGTGTTGTCGAGATTTTTGTTACTCCAATGGATGGTAGCCTAGTCAATATGGAAGGTAGTCTGTTGTCATTATGGAAGGTAGTTTGTTGTCGAGATTTTTGTTATTCCAATGGATGGTAGCCTTTTCATTATGAAAGGTAGTCTATTGTCGAGAGTTTTGTTACTATAATAGATTATAGCCGTGTCATTATGGAAGGTAGTCTATTGTCGTGATTTTTTTTACTCCAATGGATAGTAGCCTTTTCATTAGAGAAGGTAGTATATTGTCGAGATTTTTGTCACTACAATGGATGGTAGCCTTGTCATTATGGAAGGTAGTCTATTGTCGAGATTTTTGTTACTACAATGGCTTGTAGCCTTGTCATTATGGAAGGTAGTCTGTTGTCGATATCTTTGTTACTCCAATGGATGGTAGCCTAGTCATTATGGAATGTAGTTTGTGTACGATATTTTTGTTATTCCAATGGATGGTAGCCTGGTCATTATGGAAGGTAGTCTGTTGTCGTGATTTTTGTTACTCCAATGGATGGTAGCCTTGTCATTATGGAAGGTAGTATATTGTCGAGATTTTTGTCACTATAATGGATGGTAGTCTTGTCATTATGGAAGGTAGTCTGTTGTCGAGATTTTTGTTACTACAATGGATTATAGCCTTGTCGTTATGGAAGTTAGTCTATTGTCGATATCATTGTTACTCCAATGGATGGTAGCCTAGTCATTATAGAAGGTTGTTTGTGTACGATATTTTTGTTATTCCAATGGATGCTAGCCTTGTCATTATGGAAGGTAGTCTCTTGTTGAGATTTTTTTTAGTCTAAGGGATGGTAGCCTTGTCATTATGGAAGGTAGTATGTTGTCGATATCTTTGTTACTCCAATGGATGGTAGCCTTTTCATTATGGAAGGTAATCTTTTGTCGTGATTTTTGTTACTCTAAGGGATCGTAGCCTTGTCGTTATGGAAGGTAGTTTGTTGTCGATATCTTTGTTACTCCAATGGATGGTAGCCTAGTAATTATGGAAGGTTGTCTGTTGTCGAGATTTTTGTTTCTATAAGGGATGGTAGCCTTGTCATTATGGAAGGTAGTGTGTTGTCGATATTGTTACTACTACAAGAGATTGTAGCCTTGTCGTTATGGAAGGTAGTTTGTTGTCGATATCTTTGTTACACCAATGGATGGAATCCTAGTCATTATGGAAGGTAGTCTCTTGTCGAGATTTTTGTTACTCCATTGTATGGTAGCATTGTCATTATGGAAGGTACTGTGTTGTCGATATTTTTGTTATTCCAATGGATGGTAACATAGTCATTATGGAAGGTAGTTTGTTGTCGTGATTTTTGTTACTCCAATGGTTGGTAGCCTTGTCATTATGGAAGGTATTCTATTGTTGAGATTTTTGTTATTCCAATGGATGGTAGCCTTGTCATTATGGAAGGTAGTCTCTTGTCATGATTTTTGTTACTCCAATGGATGGTAGCCTTGTCATTATGGAAGGTAGTATATTATAGATATCTTTGTTATTTAAATGTATGGTAGCCTAGTCATTATGGAAGGTAGTCTGTTGTTGTGATTTTTGTTACTCCAATGGATGGTAGTCTTGTCATTATGGAAGGTAGTATGTTGTCGATATCTTTGTTACTCCAATGGATGGTAGCCTTCTCATTATTGAAGGTAGTCTATTGTCGAGATTTTTGTTACTACATTGGATTTTAGCCTTGTCGTTATGGAGGTAGTCTGTTGTCGATATTTTTGTTATTCCAATGGATGGTAGCCTTGTCATTATGGAAGGTAGTCTGTTGTCGAGATTATTGTTATTCCAATGGATGGTAGCCTTTTCATTATAAAATGTAGTCTATTGTCGAGAGTTTTATTACTATAATAGATTGTAGTTGTGTCATTATGGAAGGTAGTCTGTTGTCGTGATTTTTGTTACTCCAATGGATAGTAGCCTTGTCATTATAGAAGGTAGTATATTGTCGAGATTTTTGTCACTACAATGGATGGTAGCCTTGTCATTATAGAAGGTTGTCTGTTGTCGAGATTTTTGTTACTACAATGGATTATAGCCATTTCGTTATGGAAGTTAGTCTGTTGTCGATATTTTTGTTACTCCAATGGATGGTAGCCTAGTCATTATGGAAGGTAGTTTGTGTACGATATTTTTGTTATTCCAATGGATGCTAGCCTTGTCATTATGGAAGGTAGTCTCTTGTCGAGATTTTTGTTAGTCTAAGGGATGGTAGCCTTGTCATTATGGAAGGTAGTGTGTTGTCGAGATTTTTGTTACTCCAATGGATGGTAGCCTAGTCAATATGGAAGGTAGTCTGTTGTCGTGATTTTTGTTACTCCAATGGATGGTATCCTTGTCATTATGGAAGTATTCTATTATTAACATTTTTGTTACTCCAATGGATGGTAGACTAGTCATTATGGAAGGTAGTGTGTTGTCGTGATTTTTATTACTCTAAGGGATGGTAGCCTTGTCATTATGGAAGGTAGTATGTTTCGATATCTTTGTTACTCCAATGGATGGCAGCCTTTTCATTATGGAAGGTAATCTTTTGTCGTGATTTTTGTTACTCTAAGGGATTGTAGCCTTGTCGTTATGGAAGGTAGTTTGTTGTCGATATCTTTGTTACTCCAATGGATGGTAGCCTAGTCATTATGGAAGGTTTTCTGTTGTCGAGATTTTTTTTCTATAAGGGATGGTAGCCTTGTCATTATGGAAGTTAGTGTGTTGTCGATATTTTTACTACTACAACGGATTGTAGCCTTGTCGTTATGGAAGGTAGTTTGTTGTCCATATCTTTGTTACTCCAATGGATGGTATCCTAGTCATTACAGAAGGTAGTCTCTTGTCGAGATTTTTGTTACTCCATTGGATGGTAGCCTTGTCATTATGGAAGGTACTGTGTTGTCGATATTTGTGTTATTCCAATGGATGGTAACATAGTCATTATGGAAGGTAGTTTGTTGTCGTGATTTTTGTTACTCCAATGGTTGGTAGCCTTGTCATTATGGAAGGTATTCTATTGTTGAGATTTTTGTTATTCCAATGGATGGTAGCCTTGTCATTATGGAAGGTAGTATCTTGTCATTATTTTTGTTACTCCAATGGAAGGTAGCCTTGTCATTATGGAAGGTAGTATGTTGTCGAGATTTTTGTTACTACAATGGATGGTAGCCTTTTCATTATGAAGGTTGTCTATTGTCGATATTTTTGTTACTATAATAGATTATAGCCTTTTCATTTTGGAAGGTAGTGTGTTATCGAGATTTTTTTTACTCCAATGGATGGTATCCTAGTAATTATGGAAGGTAGTTTGTTGTCGATATTTTTCTTACTCCCTTGGATGGTAGCCTTGTCATTATGGAAGGTAGTGTGCTGTCGATATTTTTGTTATTCGAATGGATGGTAGCCTAGTCATTATGGAAGGTAGTCTTTTGTCTTGATTTTTGTTACTCCAATTGATGGTAGCCTTGTCATTATGGAAGTTAGTCTATTGTTGAGATTTTTGTTACTCCAATGTATGGTAGACTTGTCATTATGGAAGGTAGTGTGTTGTCGTGATTTTTATTACTCTAAGGGATGGTAGCCTTGTCATTGTGGAAGGTAGTCTGTTGTCGAGATTTTTGTTACTCCATTGGATGGTAGCCTTGTCATTATGGAAGGTTTTCTGTTGTCGAGATTTTTTTTCTATAAGGGATGGTAGCCTTGTCATTATGGAAGTTAGTGTGTTGTCGATATTTTTACTACTACAACGGATTGTAGCCTTGTCGTTATGGAAGGTAGTTTGTTGTCCATATCTTTGTTACTCCAATGGATGGTATCCTAGTCATTACGGAAGGTAGTCTCTTGTCGAGATTTTTGTTACTCCATTGGATGGTAGCCTTGTCATTATGGAAGGTACTGTGTTGTTGATATTTGTGTTATTCCAATGGATGGTAACATAGTCATTATGGAAGGTAGTTTGTTGTCGTGATTTTTGTTACTCCAATGGTTGGTAGCCTTGTCATTATGGAAGGTATTCTATTGTTGAGATTTTTGTTATTCCAATGGATGGTAGCCTTGTCATTATGGAAGGTAGTCTCTTGTCATTATTTTTGTTACTCCAATGGAAGGTAGCCTTGTCATTATGGAAGGTAGTATGTTGTCGAGATTTTTGTTACTACAATGGATGGTAGCCTTGTCATTATGAAGGTTGTCTATTGTCGATATTTTTGTTACTATAATAGATTGTAGCCTTGTCATTTTGGAAGATAGTGTGTTATCGAGATTTTTGTTACTCCAATGGATGGTATCCTAGTAATTATGGAAGGTAGTTTGTTGTCGATATTTTTCTTACTCCCTTGGATGGTAGCCTTGTCATTATGGAAGGTAGTGTGCTGTCGATATTTTTGTTATTCGAATGGATGGTAGCCTAGTCATTATGGAAGGTAGTCTTTTGTCTTGATTTTTGTTACTCCAATTGATGGTAGCCTTGTCATTATGGAAGTTAGTCTATTGTTGAGATTTTTGTTACTCCAATGTATGGTAGACTTGTCATTATGGAAGGTAGTGTGTTGTCGTGATTTTTATTACTCTAAGGGATGGTAGCCTTGTCATTTTGGAAGGTAGTCTGTTGTCGAGATTTTTGTTACTCCATTGGATGGTAGCCTTGTCATTATGGAAGGTAGTGTGTTATCGATATTTTTGTTATTCTAATGGATGGAAGCCTTGTCATTATGGAAGGTAGTTTGTTTTCGAGATATTTGTTACTCCAATGGACGGTAGCCTTGTCATTATGGAAGGTAGTCTATTGTCGAGATTTTTGTCACTACAATGGATGGTAGTCTTGTCATTATCGAGGTAGTATGTTGTCAAGACTTTTGTTATTACAATGCATTGTAGCCTTGTCGTTATGGAAGGTAGTCTATTGTCGTGATTTTTGTTACTCCAATGGATGGTAGCCTTGTCATTATGGAAGGTAGTATGTTGTAGATATCATTGTTACTACAATGGATGGTAGCCTTCTCATTATTGAGGGTAGTCTGTTGTCGAGATTTTTGTTACTACATTGGATTTTAGCCTTGTCGTTATGGAGGTAGTTTGTTGTCGATATTTTTGTTATTCCAATGGATGGTAGCCTAGTCATTATGGAAGGTAGTCTATTTTCGTGATTTTTGTTACTTCAATGGATGGTAGCCTTGTCATTATGGAAGGTAGTATGTTGTAGATATATTTGTTACTCCAATGGATGGTAGCCTTGTAATTATGGAAGGTAGTCTGTTGTCGAGATTTTTTTTACTCTAAGGGATTGTAGCCTTGTCATTATGGAATGTAGTTTGTTGTCAAGATTTTTGTTATTCCAATGGATGGTAGCCATTTCATTATGAAAGGTAGTCTATTGTCGAGAGTTTTGTTACTACAATAGATTGTAGCCGTGTCATTATGGAAGGTAGTCTGTTGTTGTGATTTTTGTTACTCCAATGGATGGTAGCCTTGTCATTATGGAAGGTAGTATGTTGTCGATATCTTTGTTACTCCAATGGATGGTAGCCTTCTCATTATTGAAGGTAGTCTATTGTCGAGATTTTTGTTACTACATTGGATTTTAGCCTTGTCGTTATGGAGGTAGTTTGTTGTCGATATTTTTGTTATTCCAATGGATGGTAGCCTTGTCATTATGGAAGGTAGTCTATTGTCGAGATTATTGTTATTCTAATGGACGGTAGCCTTTTCATTATAAAAGATAGTCTATTGTCGAGAGTTTTATTACTATAATAGATTGTAGTTGTGTCATTATGGAAGGTAGTCTGTTGTCGTGAGTTTTGTTACTCTAATGGATAGTAGCCTTGTCATTATAGAAGGTAGTATATTGTCGAGATTTTTGTCACTACAATGGATGGTAGCCTTGTCATTATGGAAGGTAGTCTGTTGTCGAGATTTTTGTTACTACAATGGATTATAGCCTTTTCGTTATGGAAGTTAGTCTGTTGTCGATATCTTTGTTACTCCAATGGACGGTAGCCTAGTCATTATGGAAGGTAGTTTGTGTACGATATTTTTGTTATTCCAATGGATGCTAGCCTTGTCATTATGGAAGGTAGTCTCTTGTCGAGATTTTTGTTAGTCTAAGGGATGGTAGCCTTGTCATTATGGAAGGTAGTGTGTTGTCGAGATTTTTGTTACTCCAATGGATGGTAGCCTAGTCAATATGGAAGGTAGTCTGTTGTCGTGATTTTTGTTACTCCAATGGATGGTATCCTTGTCATTATGGAAGGTATTCTATTATTGACATTTTTGTTACTCCAATGGATGGTAGACTTGTCATTATGGAAGGTAGTGTGTTGTCGTGATTTTTATTACTCTAAGGGATGGTAGCCTTGTCATTATGGAAGGTAGTATGTTGTCGATATCTTTGTTACTCCAATGGATGGCAGCCTTTTCATTATGGAAGGTAATCTTTTGTCGTGATTTTTGTTACTCTAAGGGATTGTAGCCTTGTCGTTATGGAAGGTAGTTTGTTGTCGATATCTTTGTTACTCCAATGGATGGTAGCCTAGTCATTATGGAAGGTTGTCTGTTGTCGAGGTTTTTGTTTCTATAAGGGATGGTAGCCTTGTCATTATGGAAGTTAGTGTGTTGTCGATATTTTAACTACTACAACGGATTGTAGCCTTGTCGTTATGGAAGGTAGTTTGTTGTTGATATCTTTGTTACTCCAATGGATGGTATCCTAGTCATTATGGAAGGTGGTCTCTTGTCGAGATTTTTGTTACTCCATTGGATGGTAGCCTTGTCATTATGGAAGGTACTGTGTTGTCGATATTTTTGTTATTCTAATGGATGGAAGCCTTGTCATTATGGAAGGTAGTTTGTTGTCGAGATATTTGTTACTCCAATAGATGGTAGCCTTGTCATTATGGAAGGTAGTCTATTGTCGAGATTTTTGTTACTACAATGGATGGTAGTCTTGTCATTATCGAGGTAGTATGTTGTCAAGATTTTTGTTATTACAATGGATTGTAGCCTTGTCGTTATGGAAGGTAGTCTATTGTCGTGATTTTTGTTACTCCAATGGATGGTAGCCTTGTCATTATGGAAGGTAGTATGTTGTAGATATCATTGTTACTACAATGGATGGTAGCCTTCTCATTATTGAGGGTAGTCTGTTGTCGAGATTTTTGTTACTACATTGGATTTTAGCCTTGTCGTTATGGAGGTAGTCTGTTGTCGATATTTTTGTTATTCTAATGGATGGTAGCCTAGTCATTATGGAAGGTAGTCTATTTTCGTGATTTTTGTTACTTCAATGGATGGTAGCCTTGTCATTATGGAAGGTAGTATGTTGTAGATATCTTTGTTACTCCAATGGATGGTAGCCTTGTAATTATGGAAGGTAGTCTGTTGTCGAGATTTTTTTTACTCTAAGGGATTGTAGCCTTGTCATTATGGAAGGTAGTTTGTTGTCAAGATTTTTGTTATTCCAATGGATGGTAGCCTTTTCATTATGAAAGGTAGTCTATTGTCGAGAGTTTTGTTACTACAATAGATTGTAGCCGTGTCATTATGAAAGGTAGTCTGTTGTTGTGATTTTTGTTACTTCAATGGATGGTAGCCTTGTCATTATGGATGGTAGTATGTTGTCGAGATTTTTGTTACTACAATTGATTGTAGCCTTGTCATTTTGGAGGTAGTCTGTTGTCGATATCTTTGTTACTCTAATGGATGGTAGCCTAGTCATTATAGAAGGTAGTCTGTTGTCAAGATTTTTGTTACTCCATTGGATGGTAGCCTTGTAATTATGGAAGGTAGTGTGTTGTGGATATTTTAGTTATTCCAATGGATGGTAGCTTAGTCATTATGGAAGGTAGTCTGTTGTCGTGATTTTTGTTTCTCCAATGGATGGTAGCCTTGTCATTATGGAAGGTAGTATGTTGTCGATATCTTTGTTACTCCAATGGATGGTAGCCTAGTCATTATGGAAGGTAGTCTGTTGTCGAGATTTTAGTTACTCTAATGGATGGTAGCCTTGTCATTATGTAAGGTAGTCTGTTGTCGAGATTTTGTAGACTCCAATGGAATGTAGCCTTGTCATTATGGAAGGTAGTCTCTTGTGGATATTTGGGTTACTCCAATGATGGTACCGTTGTCATTATGGAAGTTAGTATGTTGTTGAGATTATTGTTACTCCAATGGATAGTAGACTTATCATTAAAGAACGTAGTGTGTTGTCGTGATTTTTGTTACTCTAAGGGATGGTAGCCTTGTCATTATGGAAGGTAGTATGTTTTCGATATCTTTGTTACTCCAATGGATGGTAGACTTATCATTAAGGAACGTAGTGTGTTGTCGAGATTTTTCTTACTCTAAGGGATGGTAGCCTTGTCATTATGGAACATAGTCTGTTGACGAGATTTTTGTTATTCCAATGGATGGTAGCCTTGTCATTATGAAGGTAGTCTATTGTCGATATTTTTGTTACTATAATAGATTGTAGCCTTGTCATTATGGAAGGTAGTGTGTTGTCGAGATTTTTGTTACTCCAATAAATGGTATCCTAGTCATTATGGTAGGTAGTTTGTTGTCTAGATTTTTGTTTCTCCATTGGATGGTAGCCTTGTCATTATGGAAGGTAGTCTGTTGTCATGATTTTTGTTACTCCAATTGATGGTAGCCTTGTCATTATGGAAGGTAGTATGTTGTAGATATCATTGTTACTACAATGGATTTTAGCCTTGTCGTTATGGAGGTAGTCTGTTGTCGATATTTTTGTTATTCCAATGGATGGTAGCCTTGTCATTATGGAAGGTAGTCTATTTTCGTGATTTTTGATACTCCAATGGATGGTAGCCTTGTCATTATGGAATGTAGTATGTTGTAGACATCTTTGTTACTCAAATGGATGGTAGCCTAGTCATTATGGAAGGTAGTCTGTTGTCGAGATTTTTTTTACTCTAAGGGATGGTAGCCTTGTCATTATGGAAGGTAGTTTGTTGTCGATATTTTTTTTATTCCAATGGATTGTAGACTTTTCATTATGAAAGGTAGTCTATTGTCGAGAGTTTTGTTACTATAATAGATTGTAGCCGTGTCATTATTGAAGGTAGTCTGTTGTCGTGATTTTTTTTACTCCAAAGGATGGTAGCCTTGTCATTATAGAAGGTAGTATATTGTCGAGATTTTTGTCACTACAATGGATGGTAGCTTTGTCATTATGGAAGGTAGTATGTTGTCGAGATTTTTGTTACTACAATGGATTGTAACCTTGTCGTTATGGAAGGTAGTCTGTTGTCGATATCTTTGCTGCTCCAATGGATGGTAGCCTAGTCATTATGGAAGGTAGTTTGTGTATGATATTTTTGTTATTCCAAAGGATGGTAGCCTTGTCATTATGGAAGGTAGTGTCTTGTCGTGATTTTTGTTACTCCAATGGACGGTAGATTTGTCATTATGGAAGGTAGTATGTTTTCGAGATTTTTGTTACTACAAAGGATTGTAGCCTTGTCGTTATGGAGGTAGTCTGTTGTCGATATCTTTTTTTCTCCAATGGATGGTAGCCTAGTCATTATAAAAGGTAGTCTGTTGTCGAGATTTTTGTTACTCCATTGGATGGTAGCCTTGTCATTATGGAAGGTAGTGTGTTGTCGATATTTTAGTTATTCCAATGGATGGTATCCTAGTCATTATGGAAGTTAGTCTGTTGTCGTGATTTTTGATACTCAAATGGATGGTAGCCTTGTCATTATGGAAGTTAGAATGTTGTAGATATCTTTGTTACTCCAATGGATGGTAGCCTAGTCATTATAGAAGGTAGTCTATTGTCGAGATTTTTGTTACTCCAATGGATGGTAGCTTAGTCATTATGGAAGGTAGTCTATTGTCGAGATTTTTGTTCTCCATTGGATGGTAGCCTTGTCATTATGGAAGGTAGTGTGTTGTCGATATTTTTGTTATTCCAATGGATGGTAGCCTAGTCATTTTGGAAGGTAGTCTATTTTCGTGATTTTTAATACTCCAATGGATGGTAGCCTTGTCATTATGGAAGGTAGTATGTTGTATATATCTTTGTTACTCCAATGGATGGTAGCCTTGTTATTATGGAAGGTAGTCTGTTGTCGAGAATTTTTTTACTCTAAGGGATGGTAGGCGTGTCATTATGGAAGGTAGTCTGTTGTCGAGATTTTTGTTATTCCAATGGATGGTAGCCTTTTCGTTATGAAAGGTAGTCTATTGTCGAGATTTTTATTACTATGATAGATTGTAGTCGTGTCATTATGGAAGGTAGTCTGTTGTCGTGATTTTTGTTACTCCAATGGATAGTAGCCTTGTCATTATAGAAGGTAGTATATTGTGGAGATTTTTCTCACTACAATGGATGGTAGCCTTGTCATTATGGAAGGTAGTCTGTTGTCGAGATTTTTGTTACTACACTGGATTGTAGCCTTGTCGTTATGGAAGTTAGTCTGTTGTCGATATCTTTGTTACTCCAATGGATGGTAGCCTAGTCATTATGGAAGGTAGTTTGTGTATGATATTTTTCTTATTCCAGTGGATGGTAGCCTTTGTCATTATGGAAGGTAGTCTCTTGTCGAGATTTTTGTTAGTCTAAGGGATGGTAGCCTTGTCATTATGGAAGGTAGTGTGTTGTCTAGATTTTTGTTACTCCAATGGATGGTAGCCTAGTCATTATGGAAGGTAGTCTATTGTCGAGATTTTTGTTACACCATTGGATGGTAGCCTTGTCATTATGGAAGGTAGTGTGTTGTTGATATATTTGTTACTCCAATGGATGGTAGCTTAGTCATTATGGAAGGTAGTCTATTGTCGAGATTTTTGTTACTCCATTGGATGGTAGCCTTGTCATTATGGAAGGTAGTGTGTTGTCGATATTTTTGTTATTCCAATGGATGGTAGCCTAGTCATTATGGAAGGTAGTCTATTTTCGTGATTTTTGTTACTTCAATGGATGGTAGCCTTGTCATTATGGAAGGTAGTATGTTGTAGATATATTTGTTACTCCAATGGATGGTAGCCTTGTAATTATGGAAGGTAGTCTGTTGTCGAGATTTTTTTTACTCTAAGGGATTGTAGCCTTGTCATTATGGAAGGTAGTTTGTTGTCAAGATTTTTGTTATTCCAATGGATGGTAGCCATTTCATTATGAAAGGTAGTCTATTGTCGAGAGTTTTGTTACTACAATAGATTGTAGCCGTGTCATTATGGAAGGTAGTCTGTTGTTGTGATTTTTGTTACTCCAATGGATGGTAGCCTTGTCATTATGGAAGGTAGTATGTTGTCGATATCTTTGTTACTCCAATGGATGGTAGCCTTCTCATTATTGAAGGTAGTGTATTGTCGAGATTTTTGTTACTACATTGGATTTTAGCCTTGTCGTTATGGAGGTAGTTTGTTGTCGATATTTTTGTTATTCCAATGGATGGTAGCCTTGTCATTATGGAAGGTAGTCTATTGTCGAGATTATTGTTTTTCTAATGGACGGTAGCCTTTTCATTATAAAAGATAGTCTATTGTCGAGAGTTTTATTACTATAATAGATTGTAGTTGTGTCATTATGGAAGGTAGTCTGTTGTCGTGAGTTTTGTTACTCTAATGGATAGTAGCCTTGTCATTATAGAAGGTAGTATATTGTCGATATTTTTGTCACTACAATGGATGGTAGCCTTGTCATTATGGGAGGTAGTATGTTGTCGAGATTTTTGTTACTACAATGGATTATAGCCTTTTCGTTATGGAAGTTAGTCTGTTGTCGATATCTTTGTTTCTCCAATGGACGGTAGCCTAGTCATTATGGAAGGTAGTTTGTGTACGATATTTTTGTTATTCCAATGGATGCTAGCCTTGTCATTATGGAAGGTAGTCTCTTGTCGAGATTTTTGTTAGTCTAAGGGATGGTAGCCTTGTCATTATGGAAGGTAGTGTGTTGTCGAGATTTTTGTTACTCCAATGGATGGTAGCCTAGTCAATATGGAAGGTAGTCTGTTGTCGTGATTTTTGTTACTCCAATGGATGGTATCCTTGTCATTATGGAAGGTATTCTATTATTGACATTTTTGTTACTCCAATGGATGGTAGACTTGTCATTATGGAAGGTAGTGTGTTGTCGTGATTTTTATTACTCTAAGGGATGGTAGCCTTGTCATTATGGAAGGTAGTATGTTGTCGATATCTTTGTTACTCCAATGGATGGCAGCCTTTTCATTATGGAAGGTAATCTTTTGTCGTGATTTTTGTTACTCTAAGGGATTGTAGCCTTGTCGTTATGGAAGGTAGTTTGTTGTCGATATCTTTGTTACTCCAATGGATGGTAGCCTAGTCATTATGGAAGGTTGTCTGTTGTCGAGGTTTTTGTTTCTATAAGGGATGGTAGCCTTGTCATTATGGAAGTTAGTGTGTTGTCGATATTTTAACTACTACAACGGATTGTAGCCTTGTCGTTATGGAAGGTAGTTTGTTGTTGATATCTTTGTTACTCCAATGGATGGTATCCTAGTCATTATGGAAGGTGGTCTCTTGTCGAGATTTTTGTTACTCCATTGGATGGTAGCCTTGTCATTATGGAAGGTACTGTGTTGTCGATATTTTTGTTATTCTAATGGATGGAAGCCTTGTCATTATGGAAGGTAGTTTGTTGTCAAGATATTTGTTACTCTAATGGATGGTAGCCTTGTCATTATGGAAGGTAGTCTATTGTCGAGATTTTTGTTACTACAATGGATGGTAGTCTTGTCATTATCGAGGTAGTATGTTGTCAAGATTTTTGTTATTACAATGGATTGTAGCCTTGTCGTTATGCAAGGTAGTCTATTGTCGTGATTTTTGTTACTCCAATGGATGGTAGCCTTGTCATTATGGAAGGTAGTATGTTGTAGATATCATTGTTACTACAATGGATGGTAGCCTTCTCATTATTGAGGGTAGTCTGTTGTCGAGATTTTTGTTACTACATTGGATTTTAGCCTTGTCGTTATGGAGGTAGTCTGTTGTCGATATTTTTGTTATTCTAATGGATGGTAGCCTAGTCATTATGGAAGGTAGTCTATTTTCGTGATTTTTGTTACTTCAATGGATGGTAGCCTTGTCATTATGGAAGGTAGTATGTTGTAGATATCTTTGTTACTCCAATGGATGATAGCCTTGTAATTATGGAAGGTAGTCTGTTGTCGAGATTTTTTTTACTCTAAGGGATTGTAGCCTTGTCATTATGGAAGGTAGTTTGTTGTCAAGATTTTTGTTATTCCAATGGATGGTAGCCTTTTCATTATGAAAGGTAGTCTATTGTCGAGAGTTTTGTTACTACAATAGATTGTAGCCGTGTCATTATGAAAGGTAGTCTGTTGTTGTGATTTTTGTTACTTCAATGGATGGTAGCCTTGTCATTATGGATGGTAGTATGTTGTCGAGATTTTTGTTACTACAATTGATTGTAGCCTTGTCATTTTGGAGGTAGTCTGTTGTCGATATCTTTGTTACTCTAATGGATGGTAGCCTAGTCATTATAGAAGGTAGTCTGTTGTCAAGATTTTTGTTACTCCATTGGATGGTAGCCTTGTAATTATGGAAGGTAGTGTGTTGTGGATATTTTAGTTATTCCAATGGATGGTAGCTTAGTCATTATGGAAGGTAGTCTGTTGTCGTGATTTTTGTTTCTCCAATGGATGGTAGCCTTGTCATTATGGAAGGTAGTATGTTGTCGATATCTTTGTTACTCCAATGGATGGTAGCCTAGTCATTATGGAAGGTAGTCTGTTGTCGAGATTTTAGTTACTCTAATGGATGGTAGCCTTGTCATTATGTAAGGTAGTCTGTTGTCGAGATTTTGTAGACTCCAATGGAATGTAGCCTTGTCATTATGGAAGGTAGTCTCTTGTGGATATTTGGGTTACTCCAATGATGGTACCGTTGTCATTATGGAAGTTAGTATGTTGTTGAGATTATTGTTACTCCAATGGATAGTAGACTTATCATTAAAGAACGTAGTGTGTTGTCGTGATTTTTGTTACTCTAAGGGATGGTAGCCTTGTCATTATGGAAGGTAGTATGTTTTCGATATCTTTGTTACTCCAATGGATGGTAGACTTATCATTAAGGAACGTAGTGTGTTGTCGAGATTTTTCTTACTCTAAGGGATGGTAGCCTTGTCATTATGGAACATAGTCTGTTGACGAGATTTTTGTTATTCCAATGGATGGTAGCCTTGTCATTATGAAGGTAGTCTATTGTCGATATTTTTGTTACTATAATAGATTGTAGCCTTGTCATTATGGAAGGTAGTGTGTTGTCGAGATTTTTGTTACTCCAATGGACGGTAGATTTGTCATTATGGAAGGTAGTATGTTTTCGAGATTTTTGTTACTACAAAGGATTGTAGCCTTGTCGTTATGGAGGTAGTCTGTTGTCGATATCTTTTTTTCTCCAATGGATGGTAGCCTAGTCATTATAGAAGGTAGTCTGTTGTCGAGATTTTTGTTACTCCATTGGATGGTAGCCTTGTCATTATGGAAGGTAGTGTGTTGTCGATATTTTAGTTATTCCAATGGATGGTAGCCTAGTCATTATGGAAGTTAGTCTGTTGTCGTGATTTTTGATACTCAAATGGATGGTAGCCTTGTCATTATGGAAGTTAGAATGTTGTAGATATCTTTGTTACTCCAATGGATGGTAGCCTAGTCATTATAGAAGGTAGTCTATTGTCGAGATTTTTGTTACTCCAATGGATGGTAGCTTAGTCATTATGGAAGGTAGTCTATTGTCGAGATTTTTGTTCTCCATTGGATGGTAGCCTTGTCATTATGGAAGGTAGTGTGTTGTCGATATTTTTGTTATTCCAATGGATGGTAGCCTAGTCATTTTGGAAGGTAGTCTATTTTCGTGATTTTTAATACTCCAATGGATGGTAGCCTTGTCATTATGGAAGGTAGTATGTTGTATATATCTTTGTTACTCCAATGGATGGTAGCCTTGTTATTATGGAAGGTAGTCTGTTGTCGAGAATTTTTTTACTCTAAGGGATGGTAGGCGTGTCATTATGGAAGGTAGTCTGTTGTCGAGATTTTTGTTATTCCAATGGATGGTAGCCTTTTCGTTATGAAAGGTAGTCTATTGTCGAGATTTTTATTACTATGATAGATTGTAGTCGTGTCATTATGGAAGGTAGTCTGTTGTCGTGATTTTTGTTACTCCAATGGATAATAGCCTTGTCATTATAGAAGGTAGTATATTGTGGAGATTTTTCTCACTACAATGGATGGTAGCCTTGTCATTATGGAAGGTAGTCTGTTGTCGAGATTTTTGTTACTACACTGGATTGTAGCCTTGTCGTTATGGAAGTTAGTCTGTTGTCGATATCTTTGTTACTCCAATGGATGGTAGCCTAGTCATTATGGAAGGTAGTTTGTGTACGATATTTTTCTTATTCCAGTGGATGGTAGCCTTTGTCATTATGGAAGGTAGTCTCTTGTCGAGATTTTTGTTAGTCTAAGGGATGGTAGCCTTGTCATTATGGAAGGTAGTGTGTTGTCTAGATTTTTGTTACTCCAATGGATGGTAGCCTAGTCATTATGGAAGGTAGTCTATTGTCGAGATTTTTGTTACACCATTGGATGGTAGCCTTGTCATTATGGAAGGTAGTGTGTTGTTGATATATTTGTTACTCAAATGGATGGTAGCTTAGTCATTATGGAAGGTAGTCTATTGTCGAGATTTTTGTTACTCCATTGGATGGTAGCCTTGTCATTATGGAAGGTAGTGTGTTGTTGATATATTTGTTATTCCAATGGATGGTAGCCTAGTCATTTTGGAAGGTAGTCTATTTTCGTGATTTTTGTTACTCCAATGGATGATAGCCTTGTCATTATGGAAGGTAGTATGTTGTAGATATCTTTGTTACTCCAATGGATGGTAGCCTTGTTATTATGGAAGGTAGTATATTGTCGAGATTTTAGTTACTCCAATGGATGGTAGCCTTGTCATTATGGAAGGTAGTCTATTGTAGAGATTTAGTAGACTCCAATGGATTGTAGCCTGGTCATTATGGAAGGTAGTCTATTATGGTTATTTGGGTTACTCCAATGATGGTACCCTTGTCATTATGGAATTTAGTCTATTGTTGAGATTTTTGTTACTCCAATGGATAGTAGGCTTATCATTATGGAACGTAGTGTGTTGTCGTGATTTTTGTTACTCTAAGGGATTGTAGCCTTGTCATTATGGAAGGTAGTATGTTGTCGATATCTTTGTTACTCCAATGGATGGTAGCCTTTTCATTATGGAAGGTAGTGTGTTGTCGATATTTTTCTTACTCTAAGTGATGGTAGCCTTGTCATTATGGAACGTAGTCTGTTGTAGAGATTTTTGTTATTCCAATGTATGGTAGACTTGTCATTATGAAGGTAGTCTATTGTCGATATTTTTGTTACTATAATAATTTGTAGCCTTGTCATTATGGAAGGTAGTGTGTTGTCGAGATTTTTGTTACTCCAATGGATGGTATCCTAGTCATTATGGAAGGTAGTTTGTTGTCGAGATTTTTGTTACTCCATTGGATGGTAGCCTTGTCATTATGGAAGGTAATGTGTTGTTGATATTTTTGTTATTCCAATGGATGGTAGCCTAGTCATTATGGAAGGTAGTCTTTTGTCGAGATTTTTGTTACTCAAATGGATGATAGCCTTGTCATTATGGAAGGTAGTCTATTGTTGAGATTTTTGTTACTCCAATGTATGGTAGCCTTGTCATTATGGAAGGCAGTCTGTTGTCGAGATTTTTGTTAATTCAATGGATGGTAGCCTTTGCATTATGGAAGGTAGTCTGTCGTCGAGATTTTGGTTACTGCAATGGATGGTAGCCTTGTCATTATGGAAGGTATTTTGTTGTCGAGATTTTTGTTACTCCAATGGATGCTAGCCTTGTCAATATGGAAGGTATTTTGTCGTTGTGATTTCTGTCAATGCAATGGATGGTAGCCTTACCAATATGGAAGGTAGTCTGTTGTTCATATTTTTGTTACTCCAATGCATGGTAGCCTTGTCATAATGGAAGGTATTGTGTTGTCGATATCTTTGTTACTCCAATGGATTATAGCTTTGTCATTATGGAAGGTAGTCTATTGTTGAGATTTTTGTTACTCCAATGGATGGTATCGCTGTCATTATGGATGGTAGTCTGTTGTCGAGAATTTTGTTACTCCAATGGATGGTAGCCTTGTCATTATGGAACGTAGTCTGTTGTCGATGTTTTTGTTACTCCAATGGATGGTAGCCTTATCATTATGGAAGGTAGTCTGTTGTCGAGATTTTTGTTATTCCAATGGATGTTAGCCTTATCATTATGGAAGGTAGTCTGTTGTCGAGATTTTTGTTACTCCAATGGATGCTAGCCATGTCAATATGGAAGGTAGTTTGTCGTTGTGATTTCTGTCACTCAAATGGATGGTAGCCTTGTCACTATGTAAAGTAGTCTGTTGTTCATATTTTTGTTACTCCAGTGGATGGTAGCCTTGTCATTATGGAAGGTAGTCTATTATCGATATTTTTGTTACTCCAATAGATGGTAGCCTTGTCATTATGGAAGGTAGTATGTTGTTGATATCTTTGTTACTCCAATGGATTGTAGCTTTGTCATTATGGAAGGTAGTCTGTTGTCGAGATTTTTGTTACTCCAATGGATGGTATTGTTGTCATTATGAATGGTAGTCTGTTGTCGAGAATTTTGTTACTCAAATGGATGGTAGCCCTGTCATTATGGAACATAGTCGGTTGTCGATGTTTTTGTTACTCCAATGGATGTTAGCCTTGTCATTATGGAAGGTAGTCTGTTGTCGAGATTTTATTTATCCCAATGGAAGTTAGCCTTATCATTATGGAAGGTAGTCTTCTATTGAGATTTTTGTTACTCCAATGGATGGTAGCCTTGTCACTATGGAAGGTAGTCTGTTGTTAATATTTTTCTTACTCGAGTGGATGGTAGCCTTGTCATTATGGAAGGTAGTCTATTGTCGAGATTTTTGTTACTCTAATGGATGGTAGCCTGGTCATTATGGAAGGTAGTCTGTTTTCGTCACTTTTGTTACTCCAATTGATGGTAGCCTTGTCATTATAGAAGGTAGTCTGTTGTCGAGGATTTTGTTACTCCAATGGATGGTATCGTTGTCATTATGGATTGTAGTCTATTGTCGATGTTTTTGTTACTCCAATGGATGGTAGCCTTGTCATTATGGAAGGTAGTTTGTATTCGATATTTTTTTATTCCAATGGATGGTAGCCTTGTCATTATGGAAGGTAGTTTGTTGTCGATATTTTTGTTACTGCAATGGATGGTAGCCTTGTCATTATGGAAGGTAGTTTGTTGTAGAGATTTTTGTTACTTCAATGTATGGTAGCCTTGTCATTATGGAAGGTTGTTTGTTGTCGAGATTTTTGTT
This sequence comes from Vicia faba, assembly GCA_948472305.1. Taxonomy (NCBI): domain Eukaryota; kingdom Viridiplantae; phylum Streptophyta; class Magnoliopsida; order Fabales; family Fabaceae; genus Vicia; species Vicia faba. Next base: position 459,956,952 of record OX451741.1, read on the forward strand.
ACTCCAATGGATGCTAGCCTTGTCATTATGGAAGGTAGTCTGTCGTTGTGATTTATGTCACTCCATTGGATGGTAGCCTTGTCACTATGGAAGGTAGTTTGTTGTTCATTTTTTTGTTACACCAATGGATGGTAGCCTTTTCATTATATAAGGTAGTCTATTGTCGAGATTTTTGTTACTCCAATGGATGATAGCCTTGTCACTATGGAAGTTTGTCTGTTGTCGAGATTATTGTTACTCCAATGGATGGTAGCCTTGTCATTATGGAAGGTAGTCTGTTTTCGAGATTTTTGTTACTCCAATGTATGGTAGCCTTGTCATTATGGAAGGTAGTCTGTTTTCGATATTTTTGTTACTCCAATGGAAGGTAGCCTTTCATTATGAGAGGTAGTATGTTGTCGATATCTTTGTTACTCCAATGGATTGTAGCCTTGTCATTATGGAAGGTAGTCTGTTGTCGAGATTTTAGTTACTCCAATGGATTGTACCATTTTCATTATGGATGGTAGTCTGTTGTCGAGAATTTTGTTACTCCAATGGATGGTAGCCTTGTCATTATGGATTCAATATGTTGTCGATGTTTTTGTTACTGCAATGGATGCTACCCTTGTCACTATGAAAGGTAGTCTGTTGTCGAGATTTTTTTACTCCAATGGATGGTAGCCTTGTCACTATGGAAGATAGTCTGTTTATCATATTTTTGTTACTCCAATGGATGGTAGCCTTGTAATTATGGCGGGTAGTCTATTGTCGAGATTTTTGTTACTCCAATTGATGGTAGCATTATCATTATGAAAGGTAGTCTGTTGTCGAGATTTTAGTTATTCCAATGGATGTTAGCCTTATCATTATGGAAGGTAGTCTGTTTTCGAGATTTTTGTTACTCCAATTGATGCTTGCCTTGTCATTTTGGAAGGTAGTCTGTCGTTGTTATTTCGGTCACTCCAATGGATGGTAGCCTTGTCACTATGGAAGGTAGTATGTTGTTCATATTTTTGTTACTCCAATGGATGGTAGCCTTATCATTATAGAAGATAGTCTATTGTCGAGATTTTTGTTACTTCAATTGATGGTAGCCTTGTCATTATGGAAGGTAGTCTGTTTTCGAGATTTTTATTACTCCAATGGATGGTAGCCTTGTCATTATGAAAGGTAGTCTATTGTCGATATTTTTGTTACTCTAATGGATGTTATCATTGTCATTATGGAAGGTAGTTTGTTGTCGAGATTTTTGTTATTCCAATGGATGGTAGCCTTGTCATTATGGAAGGTATTTTGTTGTCGATATTTTTGATACTCCAATGGATGGTAGCCTTGTCATTATGTAAGGTAGTTTGTTGTCGAGATTTTTGTTAATTCAATGGATGGTAGCCTTGTCATTATTAAAGGTAGTCTATTGTATATATCTTTGTTACTCCAATGCATGGTAGCCTTATCATTATGGAAGGAAGTCTGTTTTTGATATCTCTGTTACTCCAATGGATTGTAGCTTTGTCATTATGGAAGGTAGTCTGTTGTCGAGATTTTTGTTACTCCAATGGATGGTATCATTCTCATTATGGATGGTAGTATGTTGTCGAGAATTTTGTTACTCCAATGGATGGTAGCCTTGTCATTATGGAACGTAGTCTGTTGTAGATTTTTTTGTTACTCCAATGGATGGTAGCCTTATCATTATGAAAGGTAGTCTGTTGTCAAGATTTTAGTTATTCCAATGGATGTTAGCCTTATCATTAGTGATGGTAGTCTATTGTAGAGATTTTTTTTACTCCAATGGATGCTAGCCTTGTCATTATGGAAGGTAGTATGTCGTTGTGATTTCTGTGACTCCAATGGATGGTAGCCTTGTCACTAAGGAAGGTAGTCTGTTGTTCATATTTTTCTTACTCCAGTGGATGGTAGCCATTTCATTATGGAAGGTCGTCTATTGTCGAGATTTTTGTTACTCAAATGGATGGTAGCCTTGTCATTGTTGAAGGTTGTCTGTTGTCGAGATTTTTGTTACTCTAATGGATGGTAGCCTTGTCATTATGGAAGGTAGTCAGTTTTCGAGAATTTCGTTACTCCACATGATTGTATCCTTGTCATTATGGAAGGTAGTCTGTTGTCTAGATTTTTGTTACTCCAATGGATGATACTGTTGTCATTATGGATGGTAGTCTGTTGTCGAGATTTTTGTGATTCTAATGCATTGTATCCTTGTCATTATGGAAGGTAGTATGTTGTCGATATTTGTGTTACTCCGATGTATGGTAGCCTTGTCATTATGGAAGGTTATTTGTTATCGAGATTTTTGTTACTCCAATTGATGCTAGCCTTGTCATTATGGAAGGTAGTATGTCGTTGTGATTTATGTCACTCCGATGGATGGTAGCCTTGCCACTATGGAAGGTAGTCTATTGTTCATATTTTTGTTACTCCAATGGATGGTAGCCTTGTCATTATAGAAGGTAGTCTATTGTCGAGATTATTTTTACTCCAATGGATGATAGCCTTGTCATTATGGAAGTTTGTCTGTTGTCGAGATTTTTGTTACTCTAATGGATGGTAGAATTTTCATTATGGAAGGTAGTCTGTTTTTGAGATTTTTGTAACTCCAATGGATGGTAGCCTTGTCATTATGGAAGGTAGGCTGTTGTCCATATTTTTGTTACTCCAATGGATGGTAGCCTCTCATTATAGAAGGTAGTTTGTTGTCGAGATTTTTGTTACTCCAATGGATGGTACCATTGTCATTATGGATGGTAGTCTGTTGTCGAGAATTTTGTTACTCCAATGGATGGTAGCCTTTTCTTTATGGAACGCAGTCTGTTGTCGATGTTTTTGTTACTCCAATGGATGCTACCCTTGTCATTATGGAAGATAGTCCGTTTATCATATTTTTGTTACTCCAATGGATGGTAGCCTTGTAATTATGGAAGGTAGTCTATTGTCGATATTTTTGTTACTCCAATGGATGGTAGCATTATCATTATGGAAGGTTGTTTGTTGTCGATTATTTGTTACTCCAATGGATGGTAGCCTTGTCATTATGGAAGGTAGTCTGTTTTCGAGATTTTTGTTGCTCCAACAGATGGTAGCCTTGTCACTCTGGAAGGTAGTCTATTGTTCATTTTTTTGTTACTCCAATGGATGGTAGCCTTGTCATTATGGAAGGTAGTTTGTTGTCAAGACTTTTGTTATTCCAATGGATGGTAGCCTTGTCATTATGGAAGGTAGTTTGTTGCCGATATTTTTTTACTCCAATGGATGGTAGCCTTGTCATTATGGAAGGTAGTTTGTTGTAGAGATTTTTGTTACTTCAATGTATGGTAGCCTTGTCATTATGGAAGGTTGTTTGTTGTCGAGATTTTTGTTACTCCAATGGATGCTAGCCTTGTCGTTATGGAAGGTAGTCTGTCGTTGTGATTTATGTTACTCCATTGGATGGTAGCCTTGTCGCTATGGAAGGTAGTTTGTTGTTCATATATTTGTTACACCAATGGATGGTAGCCTTGTCATTATATAAGGTAGTCTATTGTCGAGATTTTTGTTACTCCAATGGATGATAGCCTTGTCATTATAGAAGTTTGTCTGTTGTCGAGATTTTTGTTACTCTAATGGATGGTAGCCTTGTCATTATGGAAGGTAGTATGTTTTCGAGATTTTTGTTACTCCAATGGATGGTAGCCTTGTCATTATGGAAGGTAGTCTGTTTTCGATATTTTTGTTACTCCAATGGAAGGTAGCCTTTCATTATGGAAGGTAGTATGTTGTGGATATCTTTGTTACTCCAATGGATTGTAGCCTTGTCATTATGGAAGGTAGTCTGTTGTCGAGATTTTTGTTACTCCAATGGATTGTACCATTGTCATTATGGATGGTAGTCTGTTGTCGAGAATTTTGTTACTCCAATGGATGGTAGCCTTGTCATTATGGATTCAGTATGTTGTCGATGTTTTTGTTACTGCAATGGATTCTACCCTTGTCCTTATGAAAGGTAGTCTGTTGTCAAGATTTTTTTTACTCCAATGGATGGTAGCCTTGTCACTATCGAAGATAGTCTATTTATCATATTTTTGTTACTCCAATGGATGGTAGCCTTGTAATTATGGCGGGTAGTCTATTGTCGAGATTTTTGTTACTCCAATTGATGATAGCATTATCATTATGAAAGGTAGTCTGTTGTCGAGATTTTAGTTATTCCAATGGATGTTAGCCTTATCATTATGGAAGGTAGTCTGTTTTCGAGATTTTTGTTACTCCAACGGATGCTTGCCTTGTCATTATGGACGGTAGTCTGTCGTTGTGATTTCTAACACTCCAATCGATGGTAGCCTTGTCACTATGGAAGGTAGTCTGTTGTTCATATTTTTGTTACTCCAATGGATGGTAGCCTTATCATTATAGAAGATAGTCTATTGTTGAGATTTTTGTTACTTCAATTGATGGTAGCCTTGTCATTATGGAAGGTAGTCTGTTTTCTAGATTTTTGTTACTCCAATGGATGGTAGCCTTGTCATTATGAAAGGTAGTCTATTATCGATATTTTTGTTACTCTAATGGATGTTATCATTGTCATTATGGAAGGTAGTTTGTTGTCGAGATTTTTGTTATTCCAATGGATGGTAGCCTTGTCATTATGGAAGGTATTTTGTTGTCGATATTTTTTTTACTCCAATGGATGGTAGCCTTGTCATTATGGAAGGTAGTCTGTTGTCGAGATTTTTGTTAATTCAATGGATGGTAGCCTTGTCATTATTAAAGGTAGTCTATTGTATATATCTTTGTTACTCCAATGCATGGTAGCCTTGTCATTATGGAAGGTAGTCTGTTGTTGATATCTTTGTTACTCCAATGGATTGTTGCTTTGTCATTGTGGAAGCTAGTCTGTTGTCGAGATTTTTGTTACTCCAATGGATGGTATCGTTTTCATTATGGATGGTAGTCTGTTGTCGAATATTTTGTTACTCCAATGGATGGTAGCCTTGTCATTATGGAACGTAGTCTGTTGTCGATGTTTTTGTTACTCCAATGGATGGTAGCCTTATCATTATGAAAGGTAGTCTGTTGTCGAGATTTTATTTATTCCAATGGATGTTAGCCTTATCATTAGTGAAGGTAGTCTGTTGTCGAGATATTTTTTACTCCAATGGATGCTAGCCTTGTCATTATGGAAGGTAGTCTGTCGTTGTGGTTTCTGTGACTCCAATGGATGGTAGCCTTGTCACTAAGGAAGGTAGTCTGTTGTTCATATTTTTCTTACTCCAGTGGATGGTAGCCATTTCATTATGGAAGGTAGTCTATTGTCGAGATTTTTGTTACTTGAATGGATGGTTGCCTTGTCATTGTGGAAGGTTGTCTGTGGTCGAGATTTTTGTTACTCTAATGGATGGTAGCCTTGTCATTATGGAAGGTAGTCTATTTTCGAGAATTTTGTTACTCCACGTGATGGTATCCTTGTCATTATGGAAGGTAGTCTGTTGTCGAGATTTTTGTTACTCCAATGGATGGTACTATTGTCATTATGGATGGTAGTCTATTGTCAAGATTTTTGTTATTCCAATGGATTGTAGCCTTGTCATTATGGAAGGTAGTCTGTTGTCGATATTTGTGTTACTCCGATGTATGGTAGCCTTGTCATTATGGAAGGTTGTTTGTTGTCGAGATTTTTGTTACTCCAATTGATGCTTGCCTTGTCATTATGGAAGCTAGTATGTCGTTGTGATTTATGTCACTCCAATGGATGGTAGCCTTGCCACTATGGAAGGTAGTCTATTGTTCATATTTTTGTTACTCCAATAAATGGTAGCCTTGTCATTATAGAAGGTAGTCTATTGTCGAGATTATTTTTACTCCAATGGATGATAGCCTTGTCATTATGGAAGTTAGTCTGTTGTCGAGATTTTTGTTACTCTAATGGATGGTAGACTTGTCATTATGGAAGGTAGTCTATTTTTGAGATTTTTGTAACTCCAATGGATGGTAGCCTTGTCATTATGGAAGGTAGTCTCTTGTCGATATTTTTGTTACTCCAATGGATGGTAGCCTTTTCATTATGGAACGTAGTCTGTTGTCGATGTTTTTGTTACTCCAATGGATGCTACCCTTGTCATTATGGAAGATAGTTTGTTTATCATATTTTTGTTACTCCAATGGATGGTAGCCTTGTAATTATGGAAGGTAGTCTATTGTCGAGATTTTTGTTACTCCAATGGATGGTAGAATTATCATTATGGAAGGTTGTCTGTTGTCGATTATTTGTTACTCCAATGGATGGTAGCCTTGTCATTATGGAAGGTAATTTGTTGTCGAGATTTTTGTTTTTCCAATGGATGGTCGCCTTGTCATTATGGAAGGTAGTCTGTTGTCGATATTTTTGTTACTCCAATGGATGGTAGCCTTGTCGTTATGGAAGGTAGTCTGTTGTCGAGATTTTTTTTAATTCAATGGATGGTAGCCTTGTCATTATTAAAGGTAGTCTATTGTATATATCTATGTTACTCCAATGCATGGTAGCCTTGTCATTATGGAAGGTAGTCTGTTGTCGATATCTTTGTTACTCCAATGGATTGTAGCTTTGTCATTATGGAAGGTAGTCTGTTGTCGAGATTTTTGTTACTCCAATGGATGGTATCATTCTCATTATGAATGGTAGTCTGTTGTCGAGGATTTTGTTACTCCAATGGATGGTAGCCTTGTCATTATGGAACGTAGTCTAATGTCCATGTTTTTGTTACTCCAATGGATGGTAGCCTTATCATTATGAAAAGTAGTCTGTTGTCGAGATTTTAGTTATTCCAATGGATGTTAGCCTTATCATTATGGAAGGTAGTCTGTTGTCGAGATTTTTGATACTCCAATGGATGGTAGCCTTGTCATTATGGAAGGTAGGCTAGTGTCAAGATTTTGGTTACTACAATGGATGGTAGCCTTGTCATTATGGAAGGTAGTCAGTTGTCGATATTTTTGATACTCCAATGGACGGTAGCCTTGTCATTATGGAAGGTAGTATGTTATTGATATCTTTTTTACTCTAATGGATTGTAGCCTTCTCATTATGGAAGGTAGTCTGTTGTCGAGATTTTTGTTACTCCAATGGATGGTATCGTTGTCATTATGGAAGGTAGTCTGTTGTCTAGAATTTTGTTACTCCAATGGATGGTAGCCCTGTCATTATGGAACGTAGTCTATTATCGATGTTTTTGTTACTCCAATGGATGGTAGCCTTATCGTTATGGAAGGTAGTCTGTTGTCGAGATTTTTGTTATTCCAATAGATGGTAGCCTTGTCACTATGGAAGGTAGTATGTTGTCGAGATTTTTGTTTCTCCAATGAATGCTAGCCTTGTCGTTATTGAAGGTAGTTTGTCGTTGTGATTTATGTCACTCCAATGGATGGTAGCCATGTCACTATGGAAGGTAGTCTGTTGTTCATATTTTTGTTACTCCAATGGATGGTAGCCTTGTCATTATGGAAGGTAGTGTATTGTCTAGATTTTTGTTACTCCAATGGATGGTAGCATTATCATTATGGAAGGTTGTCTATTGTCAAGATTTTTGTTACTCCAATCGATGGTAGCCTTGTCATTATGGAAGGTAGTCTGTTTTCGAGATTTTTGTTACTCCAATGGATGGTAGCCTTGTCACTATGGAAGGTAGTTTGTTGTCGGTATTTTTGTTACTCCAATGGATGGTAGCCTTGTCATTATGGAAGGTAGTATGTTTTCGATATTTTTGTTACTCCAATGGATGGTAGCCTTATCGTTATGGAAGGTAGTCTGTTGTTCATATTTTTGTTACTCCAATGGATGGTAGCCTTGTCATTATGGAAGGTAGTCGAGTGTCGAGATTTTGGTTACTACAATGGATGGTAGCCTTGTGATTACGGAACATAGTGTATTATAGAAATTTTTGTTACTCCAATGCATGGTAGCCTTGTCATTATGGAAGGTAGTCTATTGTTGAGATTTTTGTTACTCCAATGGATGGTAGCATTATCATTATGGAAGGTAGTCTCTTGTTGATATTTTTGTTACTCTAATGGATGGTAGCCTTGTCATTATGAAAGGTAGTATGTTATCGATATCTTTGATACTCCATGGATTGTAACCTTGTCAGTATGGAAGGTAGTCTCTTGTCGAGATTCTTGTTACTCTAATGGATGGTATCGTTGTCATTATGGATTGTAGTCTGTTGTCGAGAATTTTGGTACTCCAATGGATGGTAGCCTTGTCATTATGAAAGGTAGTTTGTTGTTGAGATTTTTGTTAGTCCAATGGATGGTAGCTTGTCACTATGGAAGGTAGTCTGTTATCGATATTTTTGTTACTCTAATGGCTGGTAGCCTTGTCATTATGGAAGGTAGTCTTTTGTCGATATTTTTGTTATTACAATGGATGGTAGCCTTGTCTGTATGGAACGTAGTCTGTTGTCGATGTTTTTATTACTCCAATGGATGGTAGCCTTGTCATTATGGAAGGTAGTCTGTTGTCGAGATTTTTGTTATTCCAATGGATGGTAGCCTTGTCACTATCGAAGGTAGTCTGTTGTCGAGATTTTTGTTACTCCAATGGATGCTAACCTTGTCATTATGGAAGGTAGTCTGTCGTTGTGATTTCTGTCACTCCAATGGATGGTAGCCTTGTCACTATGGAAGGTAGTCTGTTGTTCATATTTTTGTTACTCCAATGGATGGTAGCCTTGTCATTATGGAAGGTAGTTTATTGTTGATATTTTTGTTACTCCAATGGATGATAGCCTTGTCATTATAGAATGTTGTCTGTTGTCAAGATTTTTGTTACTCTAATGGATGGTCGCCTTGTCATTATGGAAGGTAGTCTGTTTTCGAGATTTTTGTTACTCCAATCAATAGTAGCCTTGTTATTATGAAAGGTAGTCCGTTTTCGAGATTTTTGTTACTCGAATGGATGGTAGCCTTGTCACTATGGAAGGTAGTTTGTTGTCGGTATTTTTGTTACTCCAATGGATTATAGCCTTTTCATTATGGAAGGTAGTATGTTATCGATATCTTTGTTACTCCAATTGATTATAGCCTTGTCATTATGGAAGGTAATTTATCATTGGGATTTATGTCACTCCAATGGATTGTAGCCTTGTCACTATGGAAGGTAGTCTGTTGTTCAAATTTTTTTTACTCCAATGGATGGTAGCCTTGTCATTATGGCAGGTAGGCTAGTGTCGAGATTTTGGTTATTACAATGGATGGTAGCCTTGTCATTATGGAATATAGTCTATTGTAGTTATTTTTGTTACTCCAATGCATGGTAGCCTTGTCATTATGGAAGGTAGTCTGTTTTCGAGATTTTTGTTACTCCAATGGATAGTAGCCTTGTCATTATGGAAGGTAGTCTATTGTCGAGATTTTTGTTAGTCCAATGGATGGTAGCCTTGTCATTATGTAAGGTAATATGTTGTTGATATCTTTGTTACTGTAATGGATTATAGCCTTCTCATTATGGAAGGTAGTCTATTGTCGAGATTTTTGTTACTCCAATGGATGGTATCGTTGTCATTATTGATGGTAGTCTGTTGTCGAGAATTTTGTTACTCCAATGGATGGTAGCCTTGTCATTATGGAACGTAGTCTGTTGTCGATGTTTTTGTTATTCTAATGGCTGGTAGCCTTATCATAATGGAAGGTAGTCTGTTGTCGAGATTTTTGTTATTCCAATGGATGGTAGCCTTGTCACTATGGAAGGTAGTCTGTTGTCGATATTTTTGTTACTACAATGGATGGTAGCCTTGTCATTATGGAAGGTAGTCTGTTGTCCAAATTTTTGTTAATTCAATGGATGGTAGCCTTGTCATTATGAAAGGTAGTTTGTTGTCGAGATTTTAGTTAGTCCAATGGATACTAGCCTTGTCATTATGGAATGTAGTCCGTCGTTGTGGTTTCTGTGACTCCAATGGATGGTAGCCTTGTCACTATGGAAGGCAGTCTGTTGTTCATATTTTTGTTACTGCAATGGATGGTAGCCTTGTCATTATGGAAGGTAGTCTGTTAGCGATATTTTTGTTACTCCAATGGATGGTAGCCTTGTCATTATGGAAGGTAGTATGTTGTCGATATCTTTGTTACTCCAATGGATTGTAGCCTTTTCATTATGGAAGGTAGTCTGTTGTTGATATTTTTCTTACTCCAATGGATGCTAGTGTTGTTATTAAAGAAGGTAGTTTGTCATTGTGATTTATGTGACTCCAATTGATGGTAGCCTTGTCACTATGGAAGGTAGCCTGTTCTTCATATTTTTGTGACTCCAATGGATGGTAGCCATGTCATTATGGAAGGTAGTCTATTGTCGAGATTTTGATAACTACAATGGATGGTAGCCTTGTCATTATAGAAGATAGTCTCTTGTAGATATTTTTGTTACTACAATGCATGGTAGCCTTATCATTATGTAAGGTAGTCTGTAGTCGAGATATTTGTTACTCCAATTGATGGTAGCATTATCATTATGAAAGGTAGTCTATTATCGATATTTTTGTTACTCCAATGGATGGTTGCCTTGTCATTATGGAACGTAGTCTGTTGTCGATGTTTTTGTTACTCCAATGGATGGTAGCCTTGTCATTATGGAAGGTAGTCTGTTGTCGAGATTTTTGTTATTCCAATGGATGGTAGCCTTGTCACTATGGAAGGTAGTCTGTTGTCGAGATTTTTGTTACTCCAATGGATGCTAGCCTTGTCATTATGGAAGGTAGTGTGTCGTTGTGATTTCTGTCAATCCAATAGGATGGTAGCCTTGTCACTATGGAAGGTAGTCTGTTGTTCATATTTTTGTTACTCCAATGGGTGGTAGCGTTGTCATTATGGAAGGTAGTCTATTGTCGATATTTTGGTTACTCCAATGGATGATAGCCTTATCATTATAGAAGGTTGTCTGTTGTCAAGATTTTTGTTACTCTAATGGATGGTCGCCTTGTCATTATGGAAGGTAGTCTGTTTTCGAGATTTTTGTTACTCCAATTGATGTTAGCCTTGTCATTATGGAAGGTAATCTGTTTTCGAGATTTTTGTTACTCCAATGGATGGTAGCCTTGTCACTATGAAAGGCAGTTTGTTGTCGGTATTTTTGTTACTCAAATGGATTATAGCCTTGTCATTATGGAAGGTAGTATGTTATCGATATCTTTGTTACTCCAACTGATTATAGCCTTGTCATTATGGAAGGTAGTCTATCATTGTAATTTATGTTACTCCAATGGATCGTAGCCTTGTCGCTATGGAAGGTAGTATGTTGTTCATATTTTTGTTACTCCAATGGATGGTAGCCTTGTCATTATGGAAGGTAGTCTATTGTCGATATTTTTGTTACTACAATGGATGGTAGCCTTGTCATTATGGAAGGTAGTTTGTTGTCGATATGTTTGTTACTCCAATGGATGGTAGCCTTGTCATTATGTAAGGTAGTATGTTGTTGATATCTTTGTTACTGTAATGGATTGTAGCCTTCTCATTATGGAACGTAGTCTGTTGTCGAGAATTTTGTTACTCCAATGGATGGTAGCCTTGTCATTATGGAACGTAGTCTGTTGTCGATGTTTTTGTTACACTAATGGCTGGTAGCCTTATCGTTATGGAAGGTAGTCTGTTGTCGAGATTTTTGTTATTCCAACGGATGGTAGCCTTGTCACTATGTAAGGTAGTCCGTTGTCGATATTTTTGTTACTATAATGGATGGTAGCCTTGTCATTATGGAAGGTAGTCTATTGTCGAGATTTTTGTTAATTCAATGGATGGTAGCCTTGTCATTATGAAAGGTAGTATGTTGTCGAGATTTTTGTTAGTCCAATGGATGCTAGCCTTGTCATTATGGAAGGTAATATGTTGTTGATATCTTTCTTACTGTAATGGATTATAGCCTTCTCATTATGGAAGGTAGTCTGTTGTCGAGATTTTTGTTACTCCAATGGATGGTATCATTGTCATTATGGATGGTAGTCTGTTGTCGAGAATTTTGTTACTCCAATGGATGGTAGCCTTGTCATTATGGAACGTAGTCTGTTGTCGATGTTTTTGTTACTCTAATGACTGGTAGCCTTATCGTTATGGAAGGTAGTCTGTTGTCGTGATTTTTGTTATTCTAATGGATGGTAGCCTGGTCACTATGGAAGGTAGTATGTTGTCGATATTTTTGTTACTACAATGGATGGTAGCCTTGTCATTATGGAAGGTAGTCTGTTGTCCAGATTTTTGTTAATTCAATGGATGGTAGCCTTTTCATTATGAAAGGTAGTTTGTTGTCAAGATTTTCGTTAGTCCAATGGATTCTAGCCTTGTCATTATGGAAGGTAGTCTGTCATTGTGATTTATGTCACTCCAATGGATGGTAGCCTTGTCACTATGGAAGGCAGTCTGTTGTTCATATTTTTGTTACTGCAATGGATGGTAGCCTTGTCATTATGGAAGGTAGTCTATTTTCGAGAGTTTTGTTACTCCAATGGATGGTAGCCTTGTCATTATGGAAGGTTGTCTATTGTCGAGATTTTTGTTACTCTAATGGATGGTAGCCTTGTCATTATTGAAGGTAATCTATTTTCGAGATTTTTGTTACTCTAATGGATAGTAGCCTTGTCATTATGGAAGGTAGTCTGTTAGCGATATTTTTGTTACTCCAATGGATGGTAGCCTTGTCATTATGGAAGGTAGTATGTTGTCGATATCTTTGTTACTCCAATGGATTGTAGCCTTTTCATTATGGAAGATAGTCTGTTGTTGATATTTTTCTTACTCCAATGGATGCTAGTGTTGTTATTAAAGAAGGTAGTTTGTCATTGTGATTTATGTCACTCCAATTGATGGTAGCCTTGTCACTATAGAAGGTAGCCTGTTCTTCATATTTTTGTTACTCCAATGGATGGTAGCCTTGTCATTATGGAAGGTAGTCTATTGTCGAGATTTTGATAACTACAATGGATGGTAGCCTTGTCATTATAGAAGATAGTCTCTTGTTGATATTTTTGTTACTACAATGCATGGTAGCCTTTTCATTATGTAAGGTAGTCTGTAGTCGAGATATTTGTTACTCCAATTGATGGTAGCATTATCATTACGGAAGGTAGTCTGTTATGATATTTTTGTTACTCCAATGGATGGTTGCCTTGTCATTATGGAACGTAGTCTGTTGTCGATGTTTTTGTTACTCCAATGGATGGTAGCCTTGTCATTATGGAAGGTAGTCTGTTGTCGAGATTTTTGTTATTCCAATGGATGGTAGCCTTGTCACTATGGAAGGTAGTCTGTTGTCGAGATTTTTGTTACTCCAATGGATGCTAGCCTTGTCATTATGGAAGGTAGTGTGTCGTTGTGATTTCTGTCAATCCAATAGGATGGTAGCCTTGTCACTATGGAAGGTAGTCTGTTGTTCATATTTTTGTTACTCCAATGGGTGGTAGCGTTGTCATTATGGAAGGTAGTCTATTGTCGATATTTTGGTTACTCCAATGGATGATAGCCTTATCATTATAGAAGGTTGTCTGTTGTCAAGATTTTTGTTACTCTAACGGATGGTCGCCTTGTCATTATGGAAGGTAGTCTGTTTTCGAGATTTTTGTTACTCCAATTGATGGTAGCCTTGTCATTATGGAAGGTAATCTGTTTTCGAGATTTTTGTTACTCCAATGGATGGTAGCCTTGTCACTATGGAAGGTAGTTTGTTGTCGGTATTTTTGTTACTCAAATGGATTATAGCCTTGTCATTATGGAAGGTAGTATGTTATCGATATCTTTGTTACTCCAATTGATTATAGCCTTGTCATTATGGAAGGTAGTCTATCATTGTGATTTATGTCACTCCAATGGATCGTAGCCTTGTCACTATGGAAGGTAGTATGTTGTTCATATTTTTGTTACTCCAATGGATGGTAGCCTTGTCATTATGGAAGGTAGGCTAGTGTCGAGATTTTGGTTACTACAATGGATGGTAGCCTTGTCATTATGGAACATAGTCTATTGTAGATATTTTTGTTACTCCAATGCATGGTAGCCTTGTCACTATGGAAGGTAGTCTGTTGTCGATTTTTTTGTTACTACAATAGATGGTAGCCTTGTCATTATGGAAGGTAGTCTATTGTCGATATTTTTGTTACTCCAATGGATGGTAGCCTTGTCATTATGTAAGGTTGTATGTTGTTGATATCTTTGTTACTGTAATGGATTGTAGCCTTCTCATTATGGAAGGTAGTCTGTTGTCGAGAATTTTGTTACTCCAATGGATGGTAGCCTTGTCATTATGGAACGTAGTCTGTTATCGATGTTTTTGTTACTCTAATGGCTGGTAGCCTTATTGTTATGGAAGGTAGTCTGTTGTCGAGATTTTTGTTATTCCAACGGATGGTAGCCTTGTCACTATGTAAGGTAGTCCGTTGTCGATATTTTTGTTACTATAATGGATGGTAGCCTTGTCATTATGGAAGGTAGTCTATTGTCAAGATTTTTGTTAATTCAATGGATGGTAGCCTTGTCATTATGAAAGGTAGTATGTTGTCGAGATTTTTGTTAGTCCAATGGATGCTAGCCTTGTCATTATGGAAGGTAATATGTTGTTTATATCTTTGTTACAGTAATGGATTATAGCCTTCTCATTATGGAAGGTAGTCTGTTGTCGAGATTTTTGTTACTCTAATGGATGGTATCATTGTCATTATGGATGGTAATCTGTTGTCGAGAATTTTGTTACCCCAATGGATGGTAGCCTTGTCATTATGGAACGTAGTCTGTTGTCGATGTTTTTGTTACTTTAATGGTTGGTAGCCTTATCGTTATGGAAGGTAGTCTGTTGTCGAGATTTTTGTTATTCTAATGGATGGTAGCCTGGTCACTATGGAAGGTAGTATGTTGTCGATATTTTTGTTACTACAATGGATGGTAGCCTTGTCATTATGGAAGGTAGTCTGTTGTCCAGATTTTTGTTAATTCAATGGATGGTAGCCTTTTCATTATGAAAGGTAGTTTGTTGTCGAGATTTTCGTTAGTCCAATGGATTCTAGCCTTGTCATTATGGAAGGTAGTCTGTCATTGTGATTTATGTCACTCCAATGGATGGTAGCCTTGTCACTATGGAAGGCAGTCTGTTGTTCATATTTTTGTTACTGCAATGGATGGTAGCCTTGTCATTATGGAAGGTAGTCTATTTTCGAGAGTTTTGTTACTCCAATGGATGGTAGCCTTGTCATTATGGAAGGTTGTCTATTGTCGAGATTTTTGTTACTCTAATGGATGGTAGCCTTGTCATTATTGAAGGTAATCTATTTTCGAGATTTTTGTTACTCTAATGGATAGTAGCCTTGTCATTATGGAAGGTAGTCTGTTAGCGATATTTTTGTTACTCCAATGGATGGTAGCCTTGTCATTATGGAAGGTAGTATGTTGTCGATATCTTTGTTACTCCAATGGATTGTAGCCTTTTCATTATGGAAGGTAGTCTGTTGTTGATATTTTTCTTACTCCAATGGATGCTAGTGTTGTTATTAAAGAAGGTAGTTTGTCATTGTGATTTATGTCACTCCAATTGATGGTAGCCTTGTCACTATGGAAGGTATCCTGTTCTTCATATTTTTGTTACTCCAATGGATGGTAGCCTTGTCATTATGGAAGGTAGTCTATTGTCGAGATTTTGATAACTACAATGGATGGTAGCCTTGTCATTATAGAAGATAGTCTCTTGTAGATATTTTTGTTACTACAATGCATGGTAGCCTTGTCATTATGTAAGGTAGTCTGTAGTCGAGATATTTGTTACTCCAATTGATGGTAGCATTATCACTACGGAAGGTAGTCTGTTATCGATATTTTTGTTACTCCAATGGATGGTTGCCTTGTCATTATGGAACGTAGTCTGTTGTCGATGTTTTTGTTACTCCAATGGATGGTAGCCTTGCCATTACGGAAGGTAGTCTGTTGTCGAGATTTTTGTTATTCCAATGGATGGTAGCCTTGTCACTATGGAAGGTAGTCTGTTGTCGAGATTTTTGTTACTCCAATGGATGCTAGCCTTGTCATTATGGAAGGTAGTGTGTCGTTGTGATTTCTGTCAATCCAATAGGATGGTAGCCTTGTCACTATGGAAGGTAGTCTGTTGTTCATATTTTTGTTACTCCAATGGGTGGTAGCGTTGTCATTATGGAAGGTAGTCTGTTGGCGAGATTTTTGTTACTCTAATGGATGGTATCATTGTCATTATGGATGGTAGTCTGTTGTCGAGAATTTTGTTACTCCAATGGATGGTAGCCTTGTCATTATGGAACGTAGTCTGTTGTCGATGTTTTTGTTACTTTAATTGCTGGTAGCCTTATCGTTATGGAAGGTAGTCTGTTGTCGAGATTTTTGTTATTCTAATGGATGGTAGCCTGGTCAATATGGAAGGTAGTATGTTGTCGATATTTTTGTTACTACAATGGATGGTAGCCTTGTCATTATGGAAGGTAGTCTGTTGTCTAGATTTTTGTTAATTCAATGGATGGTAGCCTTGTCATTATGAAAGGTAGTTTGTTGTCGAGATTTTCGTTAGTCCAATGGATTCTAGCCTTGTCATTATGGAAGGTAGTTTGTCATTGTGATTTATGTCGCTCCAATGGATGGTAGCCTTGTCACTATGGAAGGCAGTCTGTTGTTCATATTTTTGTTACTGCAATGGATGGTAGCCTTGTCATTATGGAAGGTAGTCTATTGTCGAGAGTTTTGTTACTCTAATGGATGGTAGCCTTGTCATTATGGAAGGTTGTCTATTGTCGAGATTTTTGTTACTCCAATGGATGGTAGCCTTGTCATTATGGAAGGTAGTCTATTGTCGAGATTTTGATAACTACAATGGATGGTAGCCTTGTCATTATAGAAGATAGTCTCTTATAGATATTTTTGTTACTCCAATGGATGGTAGCCTTGTCATTATGTAAGGTAGTCTGTAGTCGAGATATTTGTTACTCCAATTGATGGTAGCCTTGTCATTATGGAAGGTAGTGTGTCGTTGTGATTTCTGTCAATCCAATAGGATGGTAGCCTTGTCACTATGGAAGGTAGTCTGTTGTTCATATTTTTGTTACTCCAATGGGTGGTAGCGTTGTCATTATGGAAGGTAGTCTATTGTCGATATTTTGGTTACTCCAATGGATGATAGCCTTATCATTATAGAAGGATGTCTATTGTCAAGATTTTTGTTACTCTAATGGATGGTGGCCTTGTCATTATGGAAGGTAGTCTGTTTTCGAGATTTTTGTTACTCCAATTGATGGTAGCCTTGTCATTATGGAAGGTAATCTGTTTTCGAGATTTTTGTTACTCCAATGGATGGTAGCCTTGTCACTATGGAAGGTAGTTTGTTGTCGGTATTTTTGTTACTCAAATGGATTATAGCCTTGTCATTATGGAAGGTAGTATGTTATCGATATCTTTGTTACTCCAATTGATTATAGCCTTGTCATTATGGAAGGTAGTCTATCATTGTGATTTATGTCACTCTAATGGATTGTAGCCTTGTCACTATGGAAGGTAGTATGTTGTTCATATTTTTGTTACTCCAATGGATGGTAGTCTTGTCATTATGGAAGGTAAGCTAGTGTCGAGATTTTGGTTACTACAATGGATGGTAGCCTTGCCATTATAGAACATAGTCTATTGTAGATATTTTTGTTACTCCAATGCATGGTAGCCTTGTCACTATGGAAGGTAGTCTGTTGTCGATATTTTTGTTACTACAATAGATGGTAGCCTTGTCATTATGGAAGGTAGTATGTTGTCGATATTTTTGTTACTCCAATGGATGGTAGCCTTGTCATTATGTAAGGTAGTATGTTGTTGATATCTTTGTTACTGTAATGGATTGTAGCCTTCTCATTATGGAAGGTAGTCTGTTGTCGAGAATTTTGTTACTCCAATGGATGGTAGCCTTGTCATTATGGAACGTAGTCTGTTGTCGATGTTTTCGTTACTCTAATGGCTGGTAGCCTTATCGTTATGGAAGGTAGCCTGTTGTCGAGATTTTTTTTATTCCAACGGATTGTAGCCTTGTAACTATGGAAGGTAGTCCATTGTCGATATTTTTATTTACTACAATGGATGGTAGCCTTGTCATTATGGAAGGTAGTCTATTCACGAGATTTTTGTTAATTCAATGGATGGTGGCCTTGTCATTATAAAAGGTAGTTTTTTGTCGAGATTTTTGTTAGTCCAATGGATGCTAGCCTTGTCATTATGGAAGGTAGTCTGTCATTGTGATTTATGTCACTCCAATGGATGGTAGCCTTGTCACTATGGAAGGTAGTTTGTTGTTCATATTTTTGTTATTCCAATGGATGGTAGCCTTGTCATTATGGAACATAGTCTATTGTAGATATTTTTGTTACTCCAATGCATGGTAGCCTTGTCATTATGGAAGAAAGTCTGTTTTCGATATTTTTGTTACTCCAGTGGATGGTAGCCTTGTCATTATGGAAGGTAGTCTGTTGTCGATATTTTTGTTACTCCAATGGATGGTAGCCTTGTCATTATGTAAGGCAGTATGTTGTTGATATCTTTGTTACTGTAATGGATTGTAGCCTTCTCATTATGGAAGGTAGTCTATTGTCGAGATTTTTGTTACTCCAATGGATGGTATCATTGTCATTATGGATGGTAGTCTGTTGTCGAGAATTTTGTTACTCCAATGGATGGTAGCCTTGTCATTATGGAACGTAGTCTATTGTCGATGTTTTTGTTACTCTAATGGCTGGTAGCCTTATTTTTATGGAAGGTAGTCTGTTGTCGAGATTTTTGTTATTCCAATGGATGGTAGCCTTGTCACTATGGAAGGTAGTATGTTGTCGATATTTTTGTTACTATAATGGATGGTGGCCTTGTCATTATGGAAGGTAGTCTATTGTCGAGATTTTTGTTAATTCAATGGATGGTAGCCTTGTCATTATGAAAGGTAGTTTGTTGTCGAGATTTTTGTTAGTCCAATGGATGCTAGCCTTGTCATTATGGAAGGTAGTCTGTCATTGTGATTTATGTCACTCCAATGGATGGTAGCCTTGTCACTATGGAAGGTAGTCTGTTGTTCATATTTTTGTTACTGCAATGGATGGTAGCCTTGTCATTATGAAAGGTAGTCTATTGTCGAGAGTTTTGTTACTCCAATGGATGGTAGCCTTGTCATTATGGAAGGTTGTCTATTGTCGATATTTTTGTTACTCTAATGGATGGTAGCCTTGTCATTATTGAAGGTAGTCTGTTTTCGAGATTTTTGTTACTCTAATGGATGGTAGCCTTGTCATTATGGAAGGTAGTCTGTTAGCGATATTTTTGTTACTCCAGTGGATGGTAGGCTTGTCATTATGGAAGGTAGTATGTTGTCGATATCTTTGTTACTTCAATGGATTGTAACCTTGTCATTATGGAAGGTAGTCTGTTGTTGAGATTTTTGTTACACCAATGGATGCTAGTGTTGTTATTAAGGAAGGTAGTTTGTCGTTGTGATTTATGTCACTCCAATGGATGGTAGCCTTGTCACTATGGAAGGTAGCATGTTGTTCATATTTTTGTTACTCCAATGGATGGTAGCCTTGTCATTATGGAAGGTAGTCTATTGTCGAGATTTTGATAACTACAATAGATGGTAGCCTTCTCATTATAGAACATAGTCTCTTGTAGATATTTTTGATACTCCAATGCATGGTATCCTTGTCATTATGGAAGGTAGTATGTAGTCGAGATATTTGTTACTCCAATGGATTGTAGCATTATCATTATGGAAGGTAGTCTGTTGTCGATATTTTTGTTACTCCAATGGATGGTTTCCTTGTCATTATGGAAAGTAGTATGTTGTCGATATCTTTGTTACTCCAATGGATTATAGACTTGTCATTATGGAAGGTATTTTGTTGTCGATATTTTTGTTACTCCAATGGATGGTAGCCTTGTCATTATGGAACGTAGTTTGTTGCTGATGTGTTTGTTACTCCAAATGATAGTAGCCTTGTCATTATGAAAGGTAGTCTATTGTCGAGATTTTTGTTATTCCAATGGATGCTAGCCTTGTCATTATGGAAGGTAGTCTATCGTTGTGGTTTTTTTCACTCCAATGGATGGTAGCCTTGTCACTATGGAAGGTATTGTGTTGTTCATATTTTTGTTACTCCAATGGATGGTAGCCTTGTTATTATGGAATGTAGTCTATTGTTGAGATTTTTGTTACTTCAATGGATGGTAGCCTTGTCATTATGAAAGGTAGTCTATTTTCGAGATTTTTGTTACTCCAACGGATGGTAGCCTTGTCATTATGGAATGTAGTTTGTTGTCGATATTTTTGTTACTCCAATGGATGGTGTCATTGTCATTATGGATGGTAGTCTATTGTCGAGATTTTTGTGATTGCAATGGATTATAGCCTTGTTAATACAGGACATATTCTGTTGTCGATGTTTTTGTTACTCCAATGGATGGTAGCCTTGTCATTATGGAAGGTAGACTATTGTCGAGATTTTTGTTATTCCAATGGATGGTAGACTTGCCATTATGGAAGGTAGTATGTTGTCGAGATTTTTGTTACTCCAATGGATGCTAGCCTTGTCATTATAGAAGGTAGGCTGTCGTTGTGATTTATGTCACTCCAATGGATGGTAGCCTTGTAACTATGGAAGGTAGTCTGTTGTTCATATTTTTGTTACTCCAATGGCTGGTATCGTTGTCATTATGGATGGTAGTCTATTGTCGAGAGTTTTGTTACTCCAATGGATGGTAGCCTTGTCATTATAGAAGGTAGTCTGTTTTCGAGATTTTTGTTACTCTAATGGATGGTTACCTTGTCATTATGGAAGGTAGTCTGTTAGTGATATTTTTGTTACTCTAGTGGATGGTAGCCTTGTCATTATGGAAGGTAGTATGTTGTCGATATCTTTGTTACTCCAATTGATTGTAACCTTGTCATTATGGAAGGTAGTCTATTGTTGAGATTTTTGTTACTCCAATGGATGCTAGTGTGGTTATTAAGGAAGGTAGTTTGTCGTTGTGATTTATGTCACTCCAATGGATGGTAGCCTTGTCACTATGGAAGGTAGCCTATTGTTCATATTTTTGTTACTCCAATGGATGGTAGCCTTGTCATTATGGAAGGTAGTCTATTGTCGAGATTTTGATAACTACAATAGATGGTAGCCTTCTCATTATAGAAAATAGTCTCTTGTAGATATTTTTGATACTCCAATGCATGGTAGCCTTGTCATTATGGAAGGTAGTCTGTAGTCGAGATATTTGTTACTCCAATGGATGGTAGCATTATCATTATGGAAGGTAGTCTGTTGTCGATATTTTTGTTACTCCAATGGATGGCTGCCTTGTCATTATGGAAGGTAGTTTGTTGTCGATATTTTTGTTACTCCAATGGATGGTATCGTTGTCATTATAGAAGGTAGGCAGTTGTCAAGAATTTTGTTACTCCAATGGATGCTAGCCTTGTCATTATGGAACGTAGTTTGTTGCTGATGTTTTTGTTACTCCAAATGATAGTAGCCTTGTCATTATGAAAGGTAGTCTGATGTCGAGATTTTTGTTATTCCAATGGATGGTAGCCTTGTCATTATGTAAGGTAGTCTTTTGTCGAGATTTTTGTTACTCCAATGGATGGTAGCCTTGTCATTATGGAAGGTAGTCTGTCGTTGTGGTTTTTGTCACTCCAATGGATGGCAGCCTTGTCACTATGGAAGGTATTATGTTGTTCATATTTTTGTTACTCCAATGGATGGTAGCCTTGTTATTATGGAAGGTAGTCTATTGTCGATATTTTTGTTACTTCAATGGATTGTAGCCTTTTCATTATGTAAGGTAGTCTGTTGTTGATATTTTTGTTACTCCAATGGATGTTAGTGGTTTTATTAAAAAAGGTAGTTTGTCGTTGTGATTTATGTCACTCAAATTGATGGTAGCCTTGTCACTATGGAAGGTAGCTTGTTCTTCATATTTTTGTTACTCCAATGGATGGTAGCCTTGTCATTATAGAACATAGTCTCTTATAGATATTTTTATTACTACAATGCATGGTAGCCTTGTCATTATGTAAGGTAGTCTGTAGTCGAGACATTTGTTACTCCAATGGATGGTAGCATTATCATTATGGAAGGTAGTTTGTTGTCGATATTTTTGTTACTCCAATGGATGGTTGCCTTGTCATTATGGAAAGTAGTATGTTGTCGATATCTTTGTTACTCCATTGGATTATAGACTTGTCATTATGGAAGTTAGTCTGTTGTCGAGATTTTTGTTACTCCAACGGATGGTAGCCTTATCATTATGGAACGTAGTCTGTTGTCGATGTTTTTGTTACTCTAATGGCTGGTAGCCTTATCGTTATCGAAGGTAGTCTGTTGTCGAGATTTTTGTTATTCCAACGGATGGTAGCCTTGTCACTATGGAAGGTAGTCCGTTGTCGATATTTTTGTTACTACAATGGATGGTAGCCTTGTCATTATGGAAGGTAGTCTATTGTCGAGATTTTTGTTAATTCAATGGATGGTAGCCTTGTCATTATGAAAGGTAGTTTGTTGTTGAGATTTTTGTTAGTCCAATGGATGCTAGCCTTGTCATTATTGAAGGTAGTCTGTCATTGTGATTTATGTCCCTCCAATGGATGGTAGCCTTGTCACTATAGATGGTAGTCTGTTGTTCATATTTTTGTTACTGCAATGGATGGTAGCCTTGTCATTATGGAAGGTAGTCTATTGTCGAGAGTTTTGTTACTCCTATGGATGGTAGCCTTGTCATTATTGAAGGTTGTCTATTATCGATATTTTTGTTACTCTAATGGATGGTAGCCTTGTCATTATTGAAGGTAGTCTATTTTCGAGATTTTTGTTACTCTATTGGATGGTAGCCTTGTCATTATGGAAGGTAGTCTGTTAGCGATATTTTTGTTACTCCAATGGATGGTAGCCTTGTCATTATGGAAGGTAGTATGTTGTCGATATCTTTGTTACTCCAATGGATTGTAGCCTTTTCATTATGTAAAGTAGTCTGTTGTAATTTATGTCACTCCAATTGATGGTAGCCTTGTCACTAGGGAAGGTATCTTGTTCTTCATATTTTTGTTACTCCAATGGATGGTAGCCTTGTCATTATAAAAGGTAGTCTATTGTCGAGATTTTGATAACTATAATGGATGGTAGCCTTGTCATTATAGAACATAGTCTCTTGTAGATATTTTTGTTACTACAATGCATGGTAGCCTTGTCATTATGTAAGGTAGTCTGTAGTCGAGATATTTGTTACACCAATGGATGGTAGCATTATCATTACGGAAGGTAGTCTGTTATCGATATTTTTGTTACTCCAATGGATGGTTGCCTTGTCATTATGTAACGTAGTCTGTTGTCGATGTTTTTGTTACTCTAATGGATGGTAGCCTTGTCATTATGGAAGGTAGTCGGTTGTCGAGATTTTTTTTATTCCAATGGATGGTAGCCTTGTCACTATGGAAGGTAGTCTGTTGTCGAGATTTTTGTTACTCCAATAGATGCTAGCCTTGTCATTATGGAAGGTAGTGTGTCGTTGTGATTTCTGTCAATCCAATGGATGGTAGCCTTGTCACTATGGAAGGTAGTCTGTTGTTCACATTTTTGTTACTCCAATGGATGGTAGCCTTGTCATTATGGAAGGTAGTCTATTGTCGATATTTTGGTTACTCCAATGGATGATAGCCTTATCATTATAGAAGGTTGTCTGTTGTCAAGATTTTTGTTACTCTAATGGATGGTCGCCTTGTCATTATGGAAGGTAGTCTGTTTTTGAGATTTTTGTTACTCCAATCGATGGTAGACTTGTCATTATGGAAGGTAGTCTGTTTTCGAGATTTTTGTTACTCCAATGGATGGTAGCCTTGTCACTATGGAAGGTAGTTTGTTGTCGGTATTTTTGTTACTCCAATGGATTATAGCCTTGTCATTATGGAAGGTAGTATGTTGTAGATATCTTTGTTACTCCAATTGATTATAGCCTTGTCATTATGGAAGGTAGTCTATCATTGTGATTTATGTCACTCCAACAGATTGTAGCCTTGTCACTATGGAAGGTAGTATGTTGTTCATATTTTTGTTACTCCATTGGATGGTAGACTTGTCATTATGGAAGGTAGTCTGTTTTCGAGATTTTTGTTACTCCAATGGATGGTAGCCTTGTCATTATGGAAGGTAATCTGTTGTCGATATTTTTGTTACTCCAATGGATGGTAGCCTTGTCATTATGTAAGGTAGTATGTTGTTGATATCTTTGTTACTGTAATGGATTGTAGCCTTCTCATTATGGAAGGTAGTCTGTTGTTGAGATTTTTGTTACTCCAATGGATGGTATCGTTGTCATTATGGATGGTAGTCTGTTGTCGAGAATTTTGTTACTCCAATGGATGGTAGCCATGTCATTATGGAACATAGTCTATTGTCTAAGTTTTTGTTACTCTAATGGCTGGTAGCCTTATCGTTATGGAAGGTAGTCTGTTGACGAGATTTTTGTTATTCCAATGGATGGTAGCCTTGTCACTATGGAAGGTAGTATGTTGTCGATATTTTTGTTACTACAATGGATGGTAGCCTTGTCATTATGGAAGGTAGTCTATTGTCGAGATTTTTGTTAATTCAATGGATGGTAGCCTTGTCATTATGAAAGGTAGTTTGTTGTCGAGATTTTTGTTAGTCCAATGGATGCTAGCCTTGTCATTATGGAAGGTAGTCTGTCATTGTGATTTATGTCACTCCAATGGATGGTAGCCTTGTCACTATGGAAGGTAGTCTGTTGTTCATATTTTTGTTACTGCAATGGATGGTAGCCTTGTCATTATGGAAGGTAGTCTATTGACGAGAGTTTTGTTACTCTAATGGATGGTAGCCTTGTCATTATGGAAGGTAGTCTGTTAGTGATATTTTTGTTACCCCAGTGGATGGTAGCCTTGTCATTATGGAAGGTAGTATGTTGTCGATATCTTTGTTACTCCAATGGATTGTAACCTTGTCATTACGGAAGGTAGTCTGTTGTTGAGATTTTTGTTACTCCAATGGATGCTAGTGTTGTTATTAAGGAAGGTAGTTTGTCGTTGTGATTTATGTCACTCCAATGGATGGTAGCCTTTTCACTATGGAAGGTAGCCTGTTGGTCATATTTTTGTTACTCCAATGGATGGTAGCCTTGTCATTATGGAACATAGTCTCTTGTAGATATTTTTGATACTCAAATGCATGGTAGCCTTGTCATTATGGAAGGTAGTCTGTAGTCGAGATATTTGTTACTCCAATGGATGGTAGCATTATCATTATGGAAGGTAGTCTGTTGTCGATATTTTTGTTACTCCAATGGATGGTTTCCTTATCATTATGGAAAGTAGTATGTTGTCGATATCTTTGTTACTCCAATGGATTATAGACTTGTCATTATAGAAGGTAGTCAGTTGTCAAGAATTTTGTTACTCCAATGGATGGTAGCCTTGTCATTATGGAACGTAGTTTGTTGCTGATGTTTTTGTTACTCCAAATGATAGTAGCCTTGTCATTATGAAAGGTAGTCTGTTGTCGAGATTTTTGTTATTCCAATGGATGGTAGCCTTGTCATTATGTAAGGTAGTCTTTTGTCGAGATTTTTGTTACTCCAATGGATGATAGCCTTGTCATTATGGAAGGTAGTCTATCATTGTGGTTTCTGTCACTCCAATGGATGGTAGCCTTGTCACTATGGAAGGTATTGTGTTGTTCATATTTTTGTTACTCCAATGGATGGTAGCCTTGTTATTATGGAAGGTAGTCTATTGTCGAGATTTTTGTTACTTCAATGGATGGTAGCCTTGTCATTATGGAAGGTAGTCTATTTTCGAGATTTTTGTTACTCCAACGGTAGGTAGCCTTGTCATTATGGAATGTAGTTTATTGTCGATTTTTTTGTTACTCCAATGGATGGTATCATTGTCATTATGGATGGTAGTCTATTGTCGAGATTTTTGTTATTCCAATGGATTGTAGCCTTGTTATTACAGGACATGTTCTGTTGTCGATGTTTTTGTTACTCCAATGGATGGTAGCCTTGTCATTATGGAAGGTAGACTATTGTCGAGATTTTTGTTATTCCAATGGATGGTAGACTTGTCATTATGGAAGGTAGTATGTTTTCGAGATTATTGTTACTCCAATGGATGCTAGCCTTGTCATTATAGAAGGTAGCCTATCGTTGTTATTTCTGTCACTCCAATGGATGGCAACCTTGTCACTATGGAAGGTAGTCTGTTGTTCATATTTTTGTTACTTTATTGGATGGTAGCATTATCATTATGGAAGGAAGTCTTTTTTCGAGATTTTTGTTTCTCCAATGGATGGTAGCCTTGTCATTATGGAAGGTAGTCTATTGTTGAGATTTTTGTTACTCCAATGGATGGGATCTTTGTCATTATGGATGGTAGTTTGTTGTCAAGATTTTTGTTATTCCCATGGATTGTAGCCTTGTCATTATGGAAGGTAGTATGTTGTCAAGATTTTTGCTACTCCAATGGATGCTAGCCATGTCATTATAGAAGGTAGTCTGTCATTGTGATTTCTGTCACTCCAATGGATGGTAGCCTTGTCACTATGGAAGGTAGTCTGTTGTTCATATTTTTTTACTCCAATGGATGGTAGCCTTGTCATTATGGAATGTAGTCTATTGTCAACATTTTTGTTACTCCAATGGATGGTATCATTGTCATTATGGATGCTAGTTTGTTGTCGAGATTTTTGTTACTCTAATGGATGGTATCCTTTTCTTTATGGAAGGTAGTCTGTTTTCGAGATTTTTGTTACTCCAATGGATGGTAGCCTTGTCATTATGGAAGGTAGTATGTTGTCGAGATTTTTATTACTCCAATGGATGGTAACATTGTCATTATGGATGGTATTCTGTTGTCGAGATTTTTGTTATTCCAATGGATGGTAGCCATGTCATTATGGAAGGTAGTTTGTTGTCGAGATTTTTGTTACTCCAATGGATGCTAGCCTTGTCATTAGGCAAGGTAGTCTGTCATTGTGATTTATGTCACTCCAATGGATGGTAGCCTTGTCACTATGGAAGGTAGTCTGTTGTTCATATTTTTGTTACATCAATGGATAGTAGCATTATCATAATGGAAGGTTGTCTGCTGTTGATATTTTTGTTACTCAAATGAATGGGAGCCTTGTCATTATGGAAGGTAGTCTATTATCGAGATTTTTGTTACTCCAATGGATGGGATCTTTGTCATTATGGATGGTAGTTTGTTGTCAAGATTTTTGTTATTCCCATGGATTGTAGCCTTGTCATTATGGAAGGTAGTCTGTTGTCAAGATTTTTGTTACTCCAATGGATGGTATCGTTGTCATTATGGATGGTATTCTGTTGTCGAGGTTTTTGTTATTCCAATGTATTGTAGCCTTGTCATTATGGAACGTCTTCTATTGTCGATGTTTTTGTTACTCCAATGGATGTTACCCTTGTCATTATGGAAGGTAGTCTTTTGTCGAGATTTTTGTTATTCCAATGGATGGTAGCCTTGTCATTATGGAAGGTAGTATGTTGTCGAAATTTTTGTTACTCCGATGGATGCTAGCCTTGTAATTATAGAAGGTAGTCTGTCGTTGTGATTTCTGGAACTCCAATGGATGGTAGCCTTGTCACTATGGAAGTTAGTCTGTTGTTCATATTTTTATTACTCCAATGGATGGTAGACTTGTCATTATGGAATGTAGTCTATTGTTGAGAATTTTGTTACTCCAATGGATGATATCGTTGTCATTATGGATGGTAGTCTGTTGTCGAGATTTTTGTTACTCTAATGGATGGTAGCCTTGTCACTATGGAAGGTAGTTTGTTTTCGAGATTTTTGTTACTCCAATGGATGGTAGCCTTGTCATTATGGAAGGTAGTCTTTTGTCGAGATGTTTGTTACTCCAATGGATGGTATCATTGTCATTATTGATGGTAGTCTGTTGTCGAGATTTTTTTTACTCCATTAGATGGTATTGTTGTCATTTTGGATTATAGTCTGTTGTCGAGAATTTTGTTACTCAACCGGATGGTAGCGTTGTCATTATGGAACGTAGTCTGTTGTCGATGTTTTTGTTACTCCCACGGATGGTAGCCTTGTCATTATGGAAGGTAGTATGTTGTCGAGATTTTTGTTATTCCTATGGATGGTAGCCATGTCATTATAGAAGGTAGTCTGTTGTCGAGATTTTTGTTACTGCAATGGATGCTAGCCTTGTCATTATGGAAGGTAGTCTGTCGTTGTGATTTCTGTCACTCCAATGGATGGTAGCCTTGTCACTATGGAAGGTATTTTGTTGTTCATATTTTTGGTACTCCAATGGATGGTACCCTTGTCATTATGGAAGGTAGTCTATTATCGAGATTTTTGTTACTTCAATGGATGGTAGCCTTGTCATTATGAAAGGTAGTCTGTTTTCGAGATTTTTGTTACTCCAATGGATGGTAGCCTTGTCATTATGGAAGGTAGTCTGTTGTCGATATTTTTGTTACTCCAATGGATGGTATCCTTGTCATTATGGATGGTAGTCTGTTGTCGAGATTTTTGTTATTCCAATGGATTGTAGCCTTTTCATTATGGAATGTATTCTGTTGTCGATGTTTTTGTTACTCCAATGGATGGTAGCCATGTAATAATCGAAGGTAGTCTGTTGTCGAGATTTTTGTTATTCCAATGGATGCTAGACTTGTCATTATGGAAGGTAGTATGTTGTCTAGATTTTTCTTACTACAATGGATGCTAGCCTTGTCATTATAAAACGTAGTTTGTCGTTGTGATTTCTGTCACTCCAATGGATGGTAGCCTTGTCACTATGGAAGGTAGTTTGTTGTTCATATTTTTGTTACATCAATGGATGGTAGCATTATCATTATGGAAGGTTGTCTGTTCTTGATATTTTTGTTACTCTAATGAATGGTAGCCTTGTCATTATGGAAGGTAATATGTTTTCGAGATTTTTGTTACTCCAATGGATGGTAGCCTTGTCATTATGGAAGGTAGTCTGTTGTCGAGATTTTTGTTTCTCCAATGGATGGTATCGTTGTCATTATGGATGGTAGTCTGTTGTCGAGATTTTTGTTACTCTAATGAATGGTAGCCTTGTCATTACGGAAGGTAGTCTGTTTTCAAGATTTTTGTTACTCCAATGGATGCTAGCCTTGTCATTATGGAAGGTAGTTTGTTGTCGAGTTTTTTGTTACTCCAATGGATGCTAGCCTTGTCATTATAGAAGGTAGTCTGTCGTTGTGATTTCTGTCACTCCAATGGATGGTAGCCTTGTCACTATGGAAGTTAATCTGTTGTTCATATTTTTGTTACTCCAATGGATGGTAGACTTGTCATTATCGAATGTAGTCTATTGTCGAGATTTTTGTTACTCCAATGGATGATATCATTGTCATTATGGATGCTAGTTTGTTGTCGAGATTTTTGTTACTCTAATGGATGGTAGCCTTGTCATTATTGAAGGTAGTTTGTTTTCGAGATTTTTGTTACTCCAATGGATGGTAGGCTTGTCATTATGGATGGTATTTTGTTGTCGAGATTTTTGTTACTCCAATAGATGGTATCGTTGTCATTATGGATGGTAGTCTGTTGTCAAGAATTTTGTTACTCCAATGGATGGTAGCCTTGTCATTATGGAACGTAGTCTGTTGTCGATGTTTTTGTTACTCCCACGGATGGTAGCCTTGTCATTATGGAAGGTAGTATGTTGTCGAGATTTTTGATATTTCTATGGATGGTAGCCATGTCATTATAGAAGGTAGTCTGTTGTCGAGATTTTTGTTACTGCAATGGATGCTAGCCTTGTCATTATGGAAGGTAGTCTGTCGTTGTGATTTCTGTCACTCCAATGGATGGTAGCCTTGCCACTATGGAAGGTAGTGTGTTGTTCATATTTTTGTTACTCCAATGGATGGTACCCTTGTCATTATGGAAGGTAGTCTATTGTCGAGATTTTTGTTACTTCAATGGATGGTAGCCTTGTCATTATCGAAGGTAGTCTGTTTTCGTGATTTTTGTTACTCCAATAGATGGTAGCCTTGTCATTATGGAAGGTAGTTTGTTGTCGATATTTTTGTTACTCCAATGGATGGTATCGTTGTCATTATGGATGGTAGTCTGTTGTCAAGATTTTTGTTATTCCAATGGATTGTAGCCTTTTCATTATGGAACGTATTTTGTTGACGATGTTTTTGTTACTCAAATGGATGGTGAACATGTAATTATCGAAGGTAGTCTGTTGGTGAGATTTTCCTTACTCCAATGGATGCTAGCCTTGTCATTATAAAAGGTAGTATGTCGTTGTGATTTCATTCACTCCAATGGATGGTAGCCTTTTCACTATGGAAGGTAGTCTGTTGTTCATATTTTTGTTACTCCAATAGATGGTAACCTTATCATTATGGAATGTAGTCTATTGTCGAGATTTTTGTTACTCCAATGGATGGTATCGTTGTCATTAAGGATGGTATTCTGTTGTGGAGATTTTTGTTATTCCAATGTATTGTAGCCCTGTCATTATGGAACATATTCTATTGTCAATGTTTTTGTTACTCCAATGGATGTTAGCCTTGTCATTATGGAAGGTAGTCTTTTGTCGAGATTTTTGTTATTCAAATGGATGGTGGCCTTGTCATTATGGAAGGTAGTATGTTGTCGAGATTTTTGTTACTCCGATGGACGCTAGCCTTGTCATTATAGAAGGTAGTCTGTCCTTGTGATTTCTGTCACTCCATGGATGGTAGCCTTTTCACTATGGAAGTTAGTCTGTTGTTCATATTTTTGTTACTCCAATGGATGGTAGCCTTGTCATTATGGAATATAGACTATTGTCGAGATTTTTGTTACTCCAATGGATGTTATCATTGTCATTATGGATGGTAGTCTGTTGTCGAAATTTTTGTTACTCTAATGGATGGTAGCCTTGTCATTATGTAAGGTAGTCTGCTTTTGAGATTTTTGATACTCCAATGGATGGTAGCCTTGTCATTATGGTAGGTAGTTTGTTATTGAGATTTTTGTTACTCAAATGAATGGTATCGTTGTCATTATGGATGGTAGTCTGTTATCGAGATTTTTGTTACTCCAATAGATGGTATCGTTGTCATTATGGATGGTAGTCTGTTATCGAGAATTTTGTTACTCTAATGGATGGTAGCCTTGTCTTTATGGAACGTAGTCTGTTGTTGATGTTTTTGTTACTCCAATGGATGGTAGCCTTGTCATTAGGGAAGGTAGTATGTTGTCGAGATTTTTGTTATTCCAATGGATGGTAGCCTTGTTATTATGGAAGGTAGTCTTTTGTCGAGATTTTTGTTACTCCAATGGATGCTAGCCTTCTCATTATGGAAGGTAGTGTGTTGTTCATATTTTTGTTACTCCAATGGATGGTAGCCTTGTCATTATGGAAGGTAGTCTATTGTCGAGATTTTTGATACTTCAATGGATGGTAGCCTTGTCTTTATGGAAATTAGTCTGTTTCCGATATTTTTGTTACACCAATGGATGGTAGCCTTGTCATTATGGAAGGTAGTCTATTGTCTATATTTTTGTAACTCCAATGGATGGTATAGTTGTCATTATGGATGGTAGTCTGTTGTCGAGATTTTTGTTATTCCAATGGATTATAGCCTTATCATTATGAAATGTACTCTGTTGTCGATGTTTTTATTACTCCAATGGATGGTAGACTTGTCATTATAAAAGGTAGTCTGTCGTTGTGATTTTTGTCACTCCAATGGATGATAGCGTTGTCACTATGGAAGGTTGTCTGTTGTTCATATTTTTGTTACTCCAATGGATGGTAACCTTGTCATTATGGAATGTAGTTTATTGTCGAGATTTTGGTTACTCCAATGGCTGGTATCGTTGTCATTATGGATGGTAGTCTGTTATCGAGATTTTAGTTACTCTAATGGATGGTAGCCTTCTCATTATGTAAGGTAGTCTGCTTTTGAGATTTTTGTTACTCCAATGGATGGTAGCCTTGTCATTATGGAAGGTAGTCTGTTATCGTGATTTTTTTTACTCAAATGAATGGTATCGTTGTCATTATGGATGGTAGTCTGTTGTCGAGATTTTTGTTACTCCAATAGATGGTATCGTTATCATGATGGATGGTAGTCTGTTGTCGAGAATTTTGTTACTCTAATGGATGGTAGCCTTGTCATTATGGAACGTAGTCTGTTGTCGATGTTTTTGTTACTCCAACGGATGGTAGCCTTGTCATTATGGAAGGTAGTAAGTTGTCGAGATTTTTGTTATTCCAATGGATTGTAGCCTTGTCATTATGGAAGGTAGTCTGTTGTCGAGATTTTTGTTACTCAAATGGATGCTAGCCTTCTCATTATGGAAGGTAGTGTGTTGTTCATATTTTTGTTACTCCAATGGATGGTAGCCTTGTCATTATGGAAGGTAGTCTATTGTCGAGATTTTTGATACTTCAATGGATGGTAGCCTTGTCATTATGGAAGGTAGTCTGTTTCCGATATTTTTGTTACTCCAATGGATGGTAGCCTTGTCATTATGGAAGGTAGTCTATTGTCGATATTTTTGTAACTCCAATGGATTGTATAGTTCTCATTATGGATGGTAGTCAGTTGTCGAGATTTTTGTTATTCCAATGGATTGTAGCCTTGTCATTATGGAACGTACTCTGTTGTCGATGTTTTTGTTACTCCAATGGATGGTAGACTTGTCACTATAAAAGGTAGTTTGTCGTTGTGATTTCTATCATTCCAATGGATGATAGCCTTGTCACTATAGAAGGTTGTCTGTTGTTCATATTTTTGTTACTCCAATGGATGGTAACCTTGTCATTATGGAATGTGGTCTATTGTCGAGATTTTGGTTACTCTAATGGCTGGTATCGTTGTCATTATGGATGGTAGTCTGTTGTCAAGATTTTTGTTACTCTAATGGATGGTAGCCATGTGATTATGGAAGGTAGTCTGTTTTCGAGATTTTTGTTACTGCAACTGATGGTAGCCTTGTCATTATGGAAGGTAGTCTGTTGTCGAGATTTTTGTTACTCCAATGGATGGTAACGTTGTCATTATGGATGGCAGTCTGTTGTCGAGATTTTGGATATTCCAATGGATGGTAGCCTTGTTATTATGGAAGGTAGTCTGTTGTCGAGATTTTTGTTACTCCAATGGATGCTAGCCTTGTCATTATGGAAGTTAATCTGTCGTTGTGATTTCTGTCACTCCAATGGATGGTAGCCTTGTAACTATGGAAGGTAGTCTGTTGTTCATATTTTTCTTGCTCCAATAGATGGTAGCCTTGTCATTATGGAATGTAGTGTATTGGTGAGATTTTTGTTACTCTAATGGATGGTAGCCTTGTCATTATGGAAGGTAGTCTGTTGTCGAGATTATTGTTATTCCAATGGATGATAGCCTTGTCATTGTGTAAGGTAATCCTTTTGTCGAGATTTTGGTTACTCTAATGGATGCTAGCCTTGTCATTATGAAAGTTAGTTTGTCATTGTGATTTCTGTCACTCCAATGGATGGTAGCCCTGTCACTATGGAAGGTAGTGTGTTGTTCATATTTTTGTTACTCCAATGGATGGTAGCCTTGTCATTATTGAAGTTAGTCTATTGTCAAGATTTTTGTTACTTGAATGGATGGTAGCCTTGTCATTATGGAACGTATTCTGTTGTCGATGTTTTTGTTACTCCAATGGATGGTAGCCATGTCATTATGGAAGGTAGTCTATTGTCGAGATTTTTGTTATTCCAATAGATGGTAGCCTTGTCGTTATGGAAGGTAGTATGTTGTCGAGATTTTTGTAACTGCAATGGATGCTAGCCCGGTCATTATAGAAGGAAGTCTGTCGTTGTGATTTCTGTCACTCCAATGGATGGTAGCCTTGTCACTATGGAAGTTAGTCTGTTGTTCATATTTTTGTTACTCCAATGGATGGTAGACTTGTCATTATGGAATGTAGTTTATTGTTGATATTTTTGTTACTCCAATGGATGATATCGTTGTCATTATGGATGGTAGTCTGTTGTCGAGATGTTAGTTACTCCAATGGATGGTATCATTGTCATTATTGATGGTAGTCTGTTGTCGAGATTTTTGTTACTCCAATAGATGGTATTATTGTCATTTTGGATGGTAGTATGTTGTCGAGAATTTTCTTACTCCAACGGATGGTAGCGTTGTCATTATGGAACGTAGTCTGTTGTCGATGTTTTTGTTACTCCCACGGATGGTAGCCTTGTCATTATGGAAGGTAGTATGTTGTCGAGATTTTTGTTATTCCCATGGATGGTAGCCATGTCATTATAGAAGGTAGTCTGTTGTCGAGATTTTTGTTACTGCAATGGATGCTAGCCTTGTCATTATGGAAGGTAGTCTGTCGTTGTAATTTCTGTCACTCCAATGGATGGTAGCCTTGTCACTATGGAAGGTAGTGTGTTGTTCATATTTTTGTTACTCCAATGGATGGTACCCTTGTCATTATGGAAGGTAGTCTATTATCGAGATTTTTGTTACTTTAATGGATGGTAGCCTTTTCATTATGGAATGTATTCTGTTGTCGATGTTTTTGTTACTCCAATGGATGGTAGCCATGTAATTATCGAAGGTAGTCTGTTGTCGAGATTTTTGTTATTCCAATGGATGCTAGACTTGTCATTATGGAAGGTAGCATGTTGTCTAGATTTTTATTACTCCAATGGATGCTAGCCTTTTCATTATAAAAGGTAGTTTGTCGTTGTGATTTCTGTCACTCTAATGGATTGTAACCTTGTCATTATGGAATGTTGTCTATTGTCGAGATTTTGGTTACTCTAATGGCTGGTATCGTTGTCATTATGGATGGTAGTCTGTTGTCAAGATTTTTGTTACTCTAATGGATGGTAGCCTTGTGATTATGGAAGGTAGTCTGTTTTCGAGATTTTTGATACTGCAATGGATGGTAGCCTTGTCATTATGGAAGGTAGTCTGTTGCCGAGATTTTTGTTACTCCAATGGATGGTAACGTTGTCATTATGGATGGCAGTCTGTTGTCGAGATTTTTGATATTCCAATGGATGGTAGCCTTGTTATTATGGAAGGTAGTCTATTGTCGAGATTTTTGTTACTCCAATGGATGCTAGCCTTGTCATTATGGAAGGTAATTTGTCGTTGTGATTTCTGTCACTCCAATGGATGGTAGCCTTGTCACTATGGAAGGTAGTCTGTTGTTCATATTTTTGTTGCTCCAATAGATGGTAGCCTTGTAATTATGGAACGTCGTTTATTGTCGAGATTTTTGTTACTCCAATGGATGATATCTTTGTCATTATGGATGTTAGTCTGTTGTCGATATTTCTGTTACTCTAATGGATGGTAGCCTTGTCACTATGGAAGGTAGTCTGTTGTTCATATTTTTCTTGCTCCAATAGATGGTAGCCTTGTCATTATGGAATGTAGTCTATTGTTGAGATTTTTGTTACTCTAATGGATGGTATCGTTGTCATTATGGATGGTAGTCTGTTGTCGAGAATTTTGTTACTCCAATGGATGGTAGCCTTGTCATTATGGAACATAGTCTGTTGTCGATGTTTTTGTTACTCCAATGGATGGTAGCCTTGTCATTATGGAAGGTAGTCTGTTGTCGAGATTATTGTTATTCCAATGGATGATAGCCTTGTCATTGTGGAAGGTAGTTTGTTGTCGAGATTTTTGTTACTCTAATGGATGCTAGCATTGTCATTATGAAAGTTAGTTTGTCATTGTGATTTCTGTCACTCTAATGGATGGTAGCCTTGTCACTATGGAAGGTAGTGTGTTGTTCATATTTTTGTTACTCCAATGGATGGTAGCCTTATCATTATTGAAGTTAGTCTATTGTCAAGATTTTTGTTACTTGAATGGATGGTAGCCTTGTCATTATGGAAGGTAATCTGTTTTCGAGTTTTTTGTTACTCCCATAATTGGTAGCCTTGTAATTATGGAACGTATTCTGTTGTCGATGTTTTTGTTACTCCAATGGATGGTAGCCATGTCATTATGGAAGGTAGTCTATTGTCGAGATTTTTGTTATTCCAATAGATGGTAGCCTTTTCGTTATGGAATTAGTATGTTGTCGAGATTTTTGTTACTGCAATGGATGCTAGCCTTGTCATTATAGAAGGTAGTCTGTCGTTGTGATTTCTGTCACTCCAATGGATGGTAGCCTTGTCACTATGGAAGTTAGTCTGTTGTTCATATTTTTGTTATGCCAATGGATGGTAGACTTGTCATTATGGAATGTAGTCTATTGTTGAGATTTTTGTTACTCCAATGGATGATATCATTGTTATTATAGATGGTAGTCTGTTGTCGAGATTTTTGTTACTCTAATGGATGGTAGCCTTGTCACTATGGAAGGTAGTTTGTTTTCGAGATTTTTGTTACTCCAATGGATGGTAGCCTTGTCATTATGGAAGGTAGTCTGTTGTCGAAATATTTGTTAATCCAATGGATGGTATCATTGTCATTATTGATGGTAGTCTGTTGTCGAGATTTTTGTTACTCCAATAGATGGTATTGTTGTCATTTTGGATGGTAGTCTGTTGTCGAGAATTTTGTTACTCCAACGGATGGTAGCGTTGTAATTATGGAACGTAGTCTGTTGTCGATGTTTTTGTTACTCCCACGGATGGTAGCCTTGTCATTATGGAAGGTAGTATGTTGTCGAGATTTTTGTTATTCCTATGGATGGTAGCCATGTCATTATAGAAGGTAGTCTGTTGTCGAGATTTTTGTTACTGCAATGGATGCTAGCCTTGTCATTATGGAAGGTAGTCTGTCGTTGTGATTTCTGTCACTCCAATGGATGGTAGCCTTGTCACTATGGAAGGTAGTGTGTTGTTCATATTTTTGTTACTCCAATGAATGGTACCCTTGTCATTATGGAAGGTAGTTTATTATCGAGATTTTTGTTACTTCAATGGATGGTAGCCTTGTCATTATGGAAGGTAGTCTGTTTTCGAGATTTTTGTTACTCCAATGGATGGTAGACTTGTCATTATGGAAGGTAGTCTGTTGTCGATATTTTTGTTACTCCAATGGATGGTATCGTTGTCATTATGGATGGTAGTCTGTTTTCGAGATTTTTGTTATTCCAATGGATTGTAGCCTTTTCATTATGGAATGTATTATGTTGTCGATGTTTTTGTTACTCCAATGGATGGTAGCCATGTAATTATCGAAGGTAGTCTGTTGTCGAGATTTTTGTTATTCCAATGGATGCTAGACTTGTCATTATGGAAGGTAGCATGTTGTCTAGATTTTTATTACTCCAATGGATGCTAGCCTTTTCATTATAAAAGGTAGTTTGTCGTTGTGATTTCTGTCACTCTAATGGATTGTAACCTTGTCATTATGGAATGTGGTCTATTGTCGAGATTTTGGTTACTCTAACGGCTGGTATCGTTGTCATTATGGATGGTAGTCTGTTGTCAAGATTTTTGTTACTCTAATGGATGGTAGCCTTGTGATTATGGAAGGTAGTCTGTTTTCGAGATTTTTGATACTGCAATGGATGGTAGCCTTGTCATTATGGAAGGTAGTCTGTTGCCGAGATTTTTGTTACTCCAATGGATGGTAACGTTGTCATTATGGATGGCAGTCTGTTGTCGAGATTTTTGATATTCCAATGGATGGTAGCCTTGTTATTATGGAAGGTAGTCTATTGTCGAGATTTTTGTTACTCCAATGGATGCTAGCCTTGTCATTATGGAAGGTAATTTGTCGTTGTGATTTCTGTCACTCCAATGGATGGTAGCCTTGTCACTATGGAAGGTAGTGTGTTGTTCATATTTTTGTTGCTCCAATAGATGGTAGCCTTGTAATTATGGAACGTCGTTTATTGTCGAGATTTTTGTTACTCCAATGGATGATATCTTTGTCATTATGGATGTTAGTCTGTTGTCGATATTTCTGTTACTCTAATGGATGGTAGCCTTGTCACTATGGAAGGTAGTCTGTTGTTCATATTTTTCTTGCTCCAATAGATGGTAGCCTTGTCATTATGGAATGTAGTCTATTGTTGAGATTTTTGTTACTCTAATGGATGGTATCGTTGTCATTATGGATGGTAGTCTGTTGTCGAGAATTTTGTTACTCCAATGGATGGCAGCCTTGTCATTATGGAACATAGTCTGTTGTCGATGTTTTTGTTACTCCAATGGATGGTAGCCTTGTCATTATGGAAGGTAGTCTGTTGTCGAGATTATTGTTATTCCAATGGATGATAGCCTTGTC
The DNA here is from genome assembly GCA_948472305.1 of Vicia faba. Taxonomy (NCBI): domain Eukaryota; kingdom Viridiplantae; phylum Streptophyta; class Magnoliopsida; order Fabales; family Fabaceae; genus Vicia; species Vicia faba. The sequence continues at coordinate 459,995,196 of OX451741.1, forward strand.
ATTGTGGAAGGTAGTTTGTTATCGAGATTTTTGTTACTCTAATGGATGCTAGCATTGTCATTATGAAAGTTAGTTTGTCATTGTGATTTCTGTCACTCCAATGTATGGTAGCCTTGTCACTATGGAAGGTAGTGTGTTGTTCATATTTTTGTTACTCCAATGGATGGTAGCCTTATCATTATTGAAGTTAGTCTATTGTCAAGATTTTTGTTACTTGAATGGATGGTAGCCTTGTCATTATGGAAGGTAATCTGTTTTCGAGTTTTTTGTTACTCCCATAATTTGTAGCCTTGTAATTATGGAACGTATTTTGTTGTCGATGTTTTTGTTACTCCAATGGATGGTAGCCATGTCATTATGGAAGATAGTCTATTGTCGAGATTTTTGTTATTCCAATAGATGGTAGCCTTTTCGTTATGGAATTAGTATGTTGTCGAGATTTTTGTTACTGCAATGGATGCTAGCCTTGTCATTATAGAAGGTAGTCTGTCGTTTTGATTTCTGTCACTCCAATGGATGGTAGCCTTGTCACTATGGAAGTTAGTCTGTTGTTCATATTTTTGTTATGCCAATGGATGGTAGACTTGTCATTATGGAATGTAGTCTATTGTTGAGATTTTTGTTACTCCAATGGATGATATCATTGTCATTATGGATGGTAGTCTGTTGTCGAGATTTTTGTTACTCTAATGGATGGTAGCCTTGTCACTATGGAAGGTAGTTTGTTTTCGAGATTTTTGTTACTCCAATGGATGGTAGCCTTGTCATTATGGAAGGTAGTCTGTTGTCGAAATATTTGTTAATCCAATGGATGGTATCATTGTCATTATTGATGGTAGTCTGTTGTCGAGATTTTTGTTACTCCAATAGATGGTATTGTTGTCATTTTGGATGGTAGTCTGTTGTCGAGAATTTTGTTACTCCAACGGATGGTAGCGTTGTCATTATGGAATGTAGTCTGTTGTCGATGTTTTTGTTACTCCCACGGATGGTAGCCTTGTCATTATGGAAGGTAGTATGTTGTCGAGATTTTTGTTATTCCTATGGATGGTAGCCATGTCATTATAGAAGGTAGTCTGTTGTCGAGATTTTTGTTACTGCAATGGATGCTAGCCTTGTCATTATGGAAGGTAGTCTGTCGTTGTGATTTCTGTCACTCCAATGGATGGTAGCCTTGTCACTATGGAAGGTAGTGTGTTGTTCATATTTTTGTTACTCCAATGAATGGTACCCTTGTCATTATGGAAGGTAGTTTATTATCGAGATTTTTGTTACTTCAATGGATGGTAGCCTTGTCATTATGGAAGGTAGTCTGTTTTCGAGATTTTTGTTACTCCAATGGATGGTAGACTTGTCATTATGGAAGGTAGTCTGTTGTCGATATTTTTGTTACTCCAATGGATGGTATCGTTGTCATTATGGATGGTAGTCTGTTTTCGAGATTTTTGTTATTTCAATGGATTGTAGCCTTTTCATTATGGAATGTATTATGTTGTCGATGTTTTTGTTACTCCAATGGATGGTAGCCATGTAATTATCGAAGGTAGTCTGTTGTCGAGATATTTGTTATTCCAATGGATGCTAGACTTGTCATTATGGAAGGTAGTATGTTGTCTAGATTTTTCTTACTCCAATGGATGCTAGCCTTGTCATTATAAAAGGTAGTTTGTCGTTGTGATTTCTGTCACTCCAATGGATGGTAACCTTGTCATTATGGAATGTGGTCTATTGTCGAGATTTTGGTTACTCTAATGGCTGGTATCGTTGTCATTATGGATGGTAGTCTGTTGTCAAGATTTTTGTTACTCTAATGGATGGTAGCCTTGTGATTATGGAAGGTAGTCTGTTTTCGAGATTTTTGTTACTGCAATGGATGGTAGCCTTGTCATAATGGAAGGTAGTCTGTTGTCGAGATTTGTGTTACTCCAATGGATGGTAACGTTGTCATTATGGATGGCAGTCTGTTGTCGAGATTTTTGATATTCCAATGGATGGTAGCCTTGTTATTATGGAAGGTAGTCTGTTGTCGAGATTTTTGTTACTCCAATGGATGCTAGCCTTGTCATTATGGAAGGTAATATGTCATTGTGATTTCTGTCACTCCAATGGATGGTAGCCTTGTCACTATGGAAGGTAGTCTGTTGTTGATATTTTTGTTGCTCCAATAGATGGTAGCCTTGTCATTATGGAACGTAGTTTATTGTCGAGATTTTTGTTACTCCAATGGATGATATCTTTGTCATTACGGATGTTAGTCTGTTGTCGATATTTCTATTACTCTAATGGATGGTAGCCTTGTCACTATGGAAGGTAGTCTGTTGTTCATATTTTTCTTGCTCCAATAGATGGTAGCCTTGTCATTATGGAATGTAGTCTATTGTTGAGATTTTTGTTACTCTAATGGATGGTATCGTTGTCATTATGGATGGTAGTTTGTTGTCGAGAATTTTGTTACTCCAATGGATGGTAGCCTTGTCATTATGGAACATAGTCTGTTGTCGATGTTTTTGTTACTCCAATGGATGGTAGCCTTGTCATTATGGAAGGTAGTCTGTTGTTGAGATTATTGTTTTTCCAATGGATGATAGCCTTGTCATTGTGGAAGGTAGTCTGTTGTCGAGATTTTTGTTACTCTAATGGATGCTAGCCTTGTCATTATGAAAGTTAGTTTGTCATTGTGATTTCTGTCACTCGAATGGATGGTAGCCTTGTCACTATGGAAGGTAGTGTGTTGTTCATATTTTTGTTTCTCCAATGGATGGTAGCCTTGTCATTATTGAAGTTAGTCTATTGTCAAGATTTTTGTTACTTGAATGGATATTAGCCTTGTCATTATGGAAGGTAATCTGTTTTCGAGTTTTTTGTTACTCCAATAATTGGTAGCCTTGTCATTATGGAACGTATTTTGTTGTCGATGTTTTTGTTACTCCAATGGATGGTAGCCATGTCATTATGGAAGGTAGTCTATTGTCGAGATTTTTGTTATTCCAATAGATGGGAGCCTTGTCGTTATGGAATTAGTATGTTGTCGAGATTTTTGTTACTGCATTGGATGCTAGCCTTGTCATTATAGAAGGTAGTATGTCGTTGTGATTTCTGTCACTCCAATGGATGGTAGCCTTGTCACTATGGAAGTTAGTCTGTTGTTCATATTTTTGTTACTCCAATGGATGGTAGACTTGTCATTATGCAATGTAGTCTATTGTTGAGATTTTTGTTACTCCAATGGATGATATCGTTGTCATTATGGATGGTAGTCTGTTGTCGAGATTTTTGTTATTCCTATGGATGGTAGCCATGTCATTATAGAAGGTAGTCTGTTGTCGAGATTTTTGTTACTGCAATGGATGCTAGCCTTGTCATTATGGAAGGTAGTCTGTCGTTGTAATTTCTGTCACTCCAATGTATGGTAGCCTTGTCACTATGGAAGGTAGTGTGTTGTTCATATTTTTGTTACTCCAATAGATGGTATTGTTGTCATTTTGGATGGTAGTCTGTTGTCGAGAATTTTGTTACTCCAACGGATGGTAGCGTTGTCATTATGGAACGTAGTCTGTTGTCGATGTTTTTGTTACTCCCACGGATGGTAGCCTTGTCATTATGGAAGGTAGTATGTTGTCGAGATTTTTTTTATTCCTATGGATGGTAGCCATGTCATTATAGAAGGTAGTCTGTTGTCGAGATTTTTGTTACTGCAATGGATGCTAGCCTTGTCATTATGGAAGGTAGTCTGTCGTTGTGATTTCTGTCACTCCAATGGATAGTAGACTTGTCACTATGGAAGGTAGTGTGTTGTTCATATTTTTGTTACTCCAATGGATGGTACCCTTGTCATTATGGAAGGTAGTCTATTATCGAGATTTTTGTTACTTCAATGGATGGTAGCCTTGTCATTATGGAAGGTAGTCTGTTTTCGAGATTTTTGTTACTCCAATTGATGGTAGACTTGTCATTATGGAAAGTAGTCTGTTGTCGATATTTTTGTTACTCCAATGGATGGTATCGTTGTCATTATGGATGGTAGTCTGTTGTCGAGATTTTTGTTATTCCAATGGATTGTAGCCTTTTCATTATGGAATGTATTCTGTTGTCGATGTTTTTGTTACTCCAATGGATGGTAGCCATGTAATTATCCAAGGTAGTATGTTGTCGAGATTTTTGTTATTCCAATGGATGCTAGACTTGTCATTATGGAAGGTAGTATGTTGTCTAGATTTTTCTTACTCCAATGGATGCTAGCCTTGTCATTATAAAAGGTATTTTGTCGTTGTGATTTCTGTCACTCCAATGGATGGTAACCTTGTCATTATGGAATGTGGTCTATTGTCGAGATTTTGGTTACTCTAATGGCTGGTATCGTTGTCATTATGGATGGTAGTCTGTTGTCAAGATTTTTGTTACTCTAATGGATGGTAGCCTTGTGATTATGGAAGGTAGTCTGTTTTCGAGATTTTTGTTACTACAATGGATGGTATCCTTGTCATTATGGAAGGTAGTCTGTTGTCGAGATTTGTGTTACTCCAATGGATGGTAACGTTGTCATTATGGATGGCAGTCTGTTGTCGAGATTTTTGATATTCCAATGGATGGTAGCCTTGTTATTATGGAAGGTAGTCTGTTGTCGAGATTTTGATTACTCCAATGGATGCTAGCCTTGTCATTATGGAAGGTAATCTGTCGTTGTGATTTCTGTCACTCCAATGGATGGTAGCCTTGTCACTATGGAAGGTAGTTTGTTGTTCATATTTTTGTTACATCAATGGATGGTAGCATTATCATTATGGAAGGTTGTCTGTTGTTGATATTTTTGTTACTCCAATGAATGGTAGCTTTGTCATTATGGAAGGTAGTATGTTTTCGAGATTTTTGTTACTCCAATGGATGGTAGGCTTATCATTATGGAAGGTAGTCTGTTGTCGAGATTTTTGTTACTCCAATGGATGGTAACATTGTCATTATGGATGGCAGTGTGTTGTCGAGATTTTTGATATTCCAATGGATTGTAGCCTTGTTATTATGGAAGGTAGTCTGTTGTCGAGATTTTTGTTACTCCAATGGATGTTAGACTTGTCATTATGGAAGGTAATTTGTCGTTGTGATTTCTGTCACACCAATGGATGGTAGCTTTGTCACTATGGAAGGTAGTCTGTTGTTCATATTTTTGTTGCTCTAATAGATGGTAGCCTTGTCATTATGGAACGTAGTTTATTGTCGAGATTTTTGTTACTCTAATGGATGATATCTTTGTCATTATGGATGGTAGTCTATTGCCGATATTTCTGTTACTCTAATGGATGGTAGCCTTGTCACTATGGAAGGTAGTCTGTTGTTCATATTTTTGTTGCTCCAATAGATGGTAGCCTTGTCATTATGGAATGTAGTCTATTGTCGAGATTTTTGTTACTCTAATGGATGATATCGTTGTCATTATGGATGGTAGTCTGTTGTCGAGATTTTTGTTATTCCTATGGATGGTAGCCATGTCATTATAGAAGGTAGTCTGTTGTCGAGATTTTTGTTACTGCAATGGATGCTAGCCTTGTCATTATGGAAGGTAGTCTGTCGTTGTGATTTCTGTCACTCCAATGGATGGTAGCCTTGTCATTATGGAAGGTAGTGTGTTGTTCATATTTTTGTTACTCCAATGGATGGTACCCTTGTCATTATGGAAGGTAGTCTATTATCGAGATTTTTGTTACTTCAATGGATGGTAGCCTTGTCATTATGGAAGGTAGTCTGTTTTCGAGATTTTTGTTACTCCAATGGATGGTAGACTTGTCATTATGGAAGGTAGTCTTTTGTCGATATTTTTGTTACTCCAATGGATGGTATCGTTGTCATTATGGATGGTAGTCTGTTGTCGAGATTTTTGTTATTCCAATGGATTGTAGCCTTTTCATTATGGAATGTATTCTGTTGTCGATGTTTTTGTTACTCCAATGGATGGTATAGTTCTCATTATGGATGGTAGTCTGTTGTCGAGATTTTTGTTATTCCAATAGATTGTAGCCTTGTCATTATGGAACATACTCTGTTGTCGATGTTTTTGTTACTCCAATGGATGGTAGACTTGTCATTATAAAAGATAGTCTATCGTTGTGATTTCTATCATTCCAATGGATGATACCCTTGTCACTATGGAAGGTTCTCTGTTGTTCATATTTTTGTTACTCCAATGGATGGTAACCTTGTCATTATGGAATGTAGTCTATTGTCGAGATTGTGGTTACTCTAATGGCTGGTATCGTTGTCATTATGGATGGTAGTCTGTTGTTGAGATTTTTGTTACTCTAATGGATGGTAGCCTTGTCATTATGGAAGGTAGTCTGTTTTCGAGATTTTTTTTACTCCAATGGATGGTAGCCTTGTCATTATGGAAGGTAGTTTGTTGTCGAGATTTTTGTTACTCCAATGGATGGTAACCTTGTCATTATGGATGTCAGTATGTTGTCGAGATTTTTGATATTCCAATGGATGGTAGCCTTGTTATTATGGAAGGTAGTCTGTTGTCGAGATTTTTGATACTTCAATGGATGGTAGCCTTGTCATTATGGAAGATAGTTTGTTTCCGATATTTTTGTTACTCCAATGGATGGTAGCCTTGTCATTATGGAAGGTAGTCTATTGTCGATATTTTTGTAACTCCAATGGATGGTATAGTTCTCATTATGGATGGTAGTTTGTTGTCGAGATTTTTGTTATTCCAATGGATTGTAGCCTTGTCATTATGGAACATACTCTGTTGTCGATATTTTTGTTACTCCAATGGATGGTAGACTTGTCATTATAAAAGGTAGTCTGTCGTTGTGATTTCTATCATTCCAATGGATGATAGCCTTGTCACTATTGAAGGTTGTCTGTTGTTCATATTTTTGTTACTCCAATTGATGGTAACCTTGTCATTATGGAATGTAGTCTATTGTCGAGATTGTGGTTACTCTAATGGATGGTATCGTTGTCATTATGGATGGTAGTCTGTTGTTGAGATTTTTGTTACTCTAATGGATGGTAGCCTTGTCATTATGGAAGGTAGTCTGTTTTCGAGATTTTTGTTACTCCAATGGATGGTAGCCTTGTCATTATGGAAGGTAGTCTGTTGTCGAGATTTTTGTTACTCCAATGGATGGTAACCTTGTCATTATGGATGGCAGTCTGTTGTCAAGATTTTTGATATTCCAATGGATGGTAGCCTTGTTATTATGGAAGGTAGTCAGTTGTCGAGATTTTTGTTACCCCAATGGATGCTAGCCTTGTCATTATGGAAGGTAATCTGTCGTTGTGATTTCTGTCACTCCAATGGATGGTAGCCTTGTCACTATGGAAGGTAGTCTGTTGTTCATATTTTTGTTGCTCCCATACATAGTAGCCTTGTCATTATGGAACGTAGTTTATTGTCGAGATTTTTGTTACTCCAATGGATGATATCATTGTCATTATGGATGGTAGTCTATTGTCGAGATTGCTATTACTCTAATGGATGGTAGCCTTGTCACTATGGAAGGTAGTCTGTTGTTCATATTTTTGTTGCTCCAATAGATCGTAGCCTTGTCATTATGGAATGTAGTCTATTGTCGAGATTTTTGTTACTCTAATGGATGGTAGCCTTGTCATTATGGAAGGTAGTATGTTGTCGAGATTTTTGTTATTCCAATGGATGGTAGCCCTGTTATTATGGAAGGTAGTCTGTTGTCAAGATTTTTGTTACTCCAATGGATGCTAGCCTTCTCATTATGGAAGGTAGTGTGTTGTTCATATTTTTGTTACGCCAATGGATGGTAGCCTTGCCACTATGGAAGGTAGTGTGTTGTTCATATTTTTGTTACTCCAATGGATGGTACCCTTGTCATTATGGAAGGTAGTCTATTGTAAAGATTTTTGTTACTTCAATGGTTGGTAGCCTTGTCATTATCGAAGGTAGTCTGTTTTCGAGATTTTTGTTACTCCAATAGATGGTAGCCTTGTCATTATGGAAGGTAGTCTGTTGTCGATATTTTTGTTACTCCAATGGATGGTATCGTTGTCATTATGGATGGTAGTCTGTTGTCGAGATTTTTGTTATCCCAATGGATTGTAGCCTTTTCATTATGGAACGTATTCTGTTGTTGATGTTTTTGTTACTCAAATGGATGGTAGCCATGTAATTATCGAAGGTAGTCTGTTGTTGAGATTTTTGTTATTCCAATGGATATTAGACTTGTCATTATGGAAGGTAGTATGTTGTCGAGATTTTTCTTACTCCAATGGATGCTAGCCTTGTCATTATAAAAGGTAGTCTGTCGTTGTGATTTCTGTCACTCCAATGGATGGTAGCCTTGTCACTATGGAATGTAGTCTGTTGTTCATATTTTTGTTACTCCAATGGATGGTAACCTTATCATTATGGAATGTAGTCTATTGTCGAGATTTTTGTTACTCCAATGGATGGTATCGTTGTCATTATGGATGGTAGTTTGTTGTCCAAATTTTTGTTACTCTAATGGATGGTAGCCTTGTCATTATGTAAGGTAGTCTGCTTTTGAGATTTTTGTTACTCCAATGGATGGTAGCCTTGTCATTATGGAAGGTAGTTTGTTATTGAGATTTTTGTTACTCAAATGAATGGTATCGTTGTCATTATGGATGGTAGTCTGTTGTCGATATTTTTATTACTCCAATAGATGGTATCGTTGTCATTATGGATGGTAGTCTGTTGTCGAGAATTTTGTTACTCTAATGGATGGTAGCCTTGTCATTATGGAACGTAGTCTGTTGTCGATGTTTTTGTTACTCCAATGGATGGTAGCCTTGTCATTATGGAAGGTAGTATGTTGTCGAGATTTTTGTTATTCCAATGAATTGTAGCCTTGTTATTATGGAAGGTAGTCTGTTGTCGAGATTTTTGTTACTCCAATGGATGCTAGACTTCTCATTATGGAAGGTAGTGTGTTGTTCATATTTTTTATACTCCAATGGATGGTAGCCTTTTAATTATGGAAGGTAGTCTATTTCCGATATTTTTGTTACTCCAATGGATGGTAGCCTTGTCATTATGGAAGGTAGTCTATTGTCGATATTTTTGTAACTCCAATGGAAGGTATAGTTGTCATTATGGATGGTAGTCTGTTGTCGAGATTTTTGTTATTGCAATGGATTATAGCCTTATTATTGTGAAACGTACTCTGTTGTCGATGTTTTTGTTACTCCAATGGATGGTAGACTTGTCATTATAAAAGGTAGTCTGTCGTTGTGATTTCTGTCACTCCAATGGATGATAGCCTTTTCACTATGGAAGGTTGTCTGTTGTTAATATTTTTGTTACTCCAATGGATGGTAACCTTGTCATTATGGAATGTAGTCTATTGTCGAGATTTTGGTTACTCCAATGGCTGGTATCATTGTCATTATGGATGGTAGTCTGTTATCGAGATTTTTGTTACTCTAATGGATGGTAGCCTTTTCATTATGTAAGGTAGTCTGCTTTTGAGATTTTTGTTACTCTAATGGATGGTAGCCTTGTCATTATGGAAGGTAGTCTGTTATCTTGATTTTTGTTACTCAAATGAATGGTATCATTGTCATTATGGATGGTAGTCTGTTGTCGGGATTTTTGTTACTCCAATAGATGGTATCGTTGTCATTATGGATGGTAGTCTGTTGTCGAGAATTTTGTTACTCTAATGGATGGTAGCCTTGTCATTATGGAACGTAGTCTGTTGTCGATGTTTTTGTTACTCCAACGGATGGTAGCCTTGTCATTATGGAAGGTAGTATGTTGTCAATATTTTTGTTATTCCAATGGATTGTAGCCTTGTCATTATGGAAGGTAGTCTGTTGTCGAGATTTTTGTTACTCCAATGGATGCTAGCCTTCTCATTATGGAAGGTAGTGTGTTGTTCATATTTTTGTTACTCCAATGGATGGTAGCCTTGTCATTATGGAAGGTAGTCTATTGTCGATATTTTTGATACTTCAATGGATGGTAGCCTTGTCATTATGGAAGGTTGTATGTTTCTGATATTTTTGTTACTCCAATGGATGGTAGCCTTGTCATTATGGAAGGTAGTCTATTGTCGATATTTTTGTAACTCCAATGGATGGTATAATTCTCATTATGGATGGTGGTGTGTTGTCGATATTTTTGTTATTCCAATGGATTGTAGCCTTGTCATTATGGAATGTACTCTGTTGTCGATGTTTTTGTTACTCCAATGGATGGTAGACTTGTCATTATAAAAGGTAGTTTGTCGTTGTGATTTCTATCATTCCAATGGATGATAGCCTTGTCACTATAGAAGGTTGTCTGTTGTTCATATTTTTGTTACTCCAATGGATGGTAACCTTGTCATTATGGAATGTAGTCTATTGTCGAGATTGTGGTTACTCTAATGGCTGGTATCGTGGTCATTATGGATGGTAGTCTGTTGTTGAGATTTTTGTTACTCTAATGGATGGTAGCCTTGTCATTATGGAAGGTAGTCTATTTTCGAGGTTTTTGTTACTCCAATGGATGGCAGCCTTGTCATTATGGAAGGTAGTCTGTTGTCGAGATTTTTGTTACTCCAATGGATGGTAACCTTGTCACTATGGATGGCAGTCTGTTGTCGAGATTTTTGATATTCCAATGGATGGTAGCCTTGTTATTATGGAAGGTAGTCTATTGTCGAGATTTTTGTTACTCCAATGGATGCTAGCCTTATCATTATGGAAGGTAATCTGTCGTTGTGATTTCTGTCACTCCAATGGATGGTAGCCTTGTCACTATGGAAGGTAGTCTGTTGTTCATATTTTTGTTGCTCCAATAGATGGTAGCCTTGTCATTATGGAACGTAGTTTATTGTCGAGATTTTTGTTACTCCAATGGATGATATCGTTGTCATTATGGATGGTAGTCTATTGTTGAGATTGCAATTACTCTAATGGATGGTAGCCTTGTCACTATGGAAGATAGTCTGTTTTTCATATTTTTGTTGCTCCAATAGATCGTAGCCTTGTCATTATGGAATGTAGTCTATTGTCGAGATTTTTGTTACTCTAATGGATGGTATCGTTGTCATTATGGATGGTAGTCTGTTGGCGAGAATTTTGTTACTCCAATGGATGGTAGCCTTGTCATTATGGAACATAGTCTGTTGTCGATGTTTTTGTTACTCCAATGGATGGTAGCCTTGTCATTATGGAAGGTAGTCTGTTGTCGAGATTATTGTTATTCCAATGGATGGTAGCCTTGTCATTGTGGAAGGTAGTCTGTTGTCGAATTTTTTTTTACTCTAATGGATGCTAGCCTTGTCATTATGAAAGTTAGTCTGTCATTGTGATTTCTGTCACTCCAATGGATGGTAGCCTTGTCACTATGGAAGGTAGTGTGTTGTTCATATTTTTGTTACTCCAATGGATGGTAGCCTTGTCATTATTGAAGTTAGTCTATTGTCAAGATTTTTGTTACTTGAATGGATGGTAGCCTTGTCATTATGGAAGGTAATCTGTTTTCGAGTTTTTTGTTACTCCAATAATTGGTAGCCTTGTCATTATGGAACGTATTTTGTTGTCGATGTTTTTGTTACTCCAATGGATGGTAGCCATGTCATTATGGAAGGTAGTCTATTGTCGAGATTTTTATTATTCCAATAGATGGTAGACTTGTCGTTATGGAAGGTAGTATGTTGTCAAGATTTTTTTGTTACTCCAATGGATGCTAGCCTTGTCATTATAGAAGGTAGTCTGTCATTGTGATTTCTGTCACTCTAATGGATGGTAGCCTTGTCACTATGGAAGGTAGTCTGTTGTTCATATTTTTGTTACTCCAATGGATGGTAACCTTGTAATTATGGAATGTATTCTATTGTCAAGCTTTTTGTTACTCCAATGGCTGGTATCATTGTCATTATGGATGGTAGTCTGTTGTCGAGATTTTTGTTACTCTAATGGATGGTAGCCTTGTCATTATGGAAGGTAGTCTGTCTTTGAGATTTTTATTACTCCAATGGATGGTAGCCTTGTCATTATGGAAGGTAGTCTGTTGTCGAGATTTTTGTTACTCCAATGGATGGTAACGTTGTCATTATCGATTGCAGTCTGTTGTCGAGATTTTTGATATTCCAATGGATGGTAGTCTTGTTATTATGGAAGGTAGTCTGTTGTCGAGATTTTTGTTACTCCAATGGATACTAGCCTTGTCATTATGGAAGGTAATCTGTCATTGTGATTTCTGTCACTCCAATGGATGGTAGCCTTGTCACTATGGAAGGTAGTCTGTTGTTCATATTTTTGTTGCTCCAATAGATGGTAGCCTTGTCATTATGGAATGTAGTTTATTGTCGAGGTTTTTTTTACTCCAATGGATGATATCATTGTCATTATGGATGGTAGTCCGTTGTCGAGATTTCTGTTACTCTAATGGATGGTAGCCTTGTCACTATGGAAGGTAGTCTGTTGTTCATATTTTTGTTGCTCCAATAGATCGTAGCCTTGTCATTATGGAATGTAGTCTATTGTCGAGATTTTTGTTACTCTAATGGATGGTATCTTTGTCATTATGGATGTTAGTCTGTTGTCGAGAATTTTGTTACTCCAATGGATGGTAGCCTTGTCATTATGGAATATAGTCTGTTGTCGATGTTTTTGTTACTCCAATGGATGGTAGCCTTGTCATTATGAAAGGTAGTCTGTTGTCGAGATTATTGTTATTCTAATGGATGGTAGCCTTGTCATTGAGGAAGGTAGTCTGTTGTCGAGATTTTTGTTACTCTAATGGATGCTAGCCTTGTCATTATGAAAGTTAGTCTGTCATTGTGATTTCTGTCACTCCAATGGATGGTAGCCTTGTCACTATGGAAGGTAGTGTGTTGTTCATATTTTTGTTACTCCAATGGATGGTAGCCTTGTCATTATTGAAGTTAGTCTATTGTCAAGATTTTTGTTACTTGAATGGATGGTAGCCTTGTCATTATGGAAGGTAATCTCTTTTCGAGTTTTTTGTTACTCCAATAATTGGTAGCCTTGTCATTATGGAACGTATTCTGTTGTCGATGTTTTTGTTACTCCAATGGATGGTAGCCATGTCATTATGGAAGGTAGTCTATTGTCGAGATTTTTTTTATTCCAATACATGGTAGACTTGTCGTTATGGAAGGTAGTATGTTGTCGAGATTTTTGTTACTCCAATGGATGCTAGCCTTGTCATTATAGAAGGTAGTCTGTCATTTTGATTTCTGTCACTCTAATGGATGGTAGCCTTGTCACTATGGAAGGTAGTCTGTTGTTCATATTTTTGTTACTCCAATGGATGGTAACCTTGTCATTATGGAATGTAGTCTATTGTCAAGATTTTTGTTACTCCAATGGCTGTTATCGTTGTCATTATGGATGGTAGTCTGTTGTCGAGATTTTTGTTACTCTAATGGATGGTAGCCTTGTCATTATGGAAGGTAGTCTGTTTTCGAGATTTTTGTTACTCCAATGGATGGTAGCCTTGTCATTATGGAAGGTAGTCTGTTGTCGAGATTTTTGTTACTCCAATGGATGTTAACGTTGTCATTATGGATGGCAGTCTGTTGTCGAGAGTTTTGATATTCCAATGGATGGTAGTCTTGTTATTATGGAAGGTAGTCTGTTGTCGAGATTTTTGTTACTCCAATGGATGCTAGCCTTGTCATTATGGAAGGTAATCTGTCGTTGTGATTTCTGTCACTCCAATGGATGGTAGCCTTGTCACTATGGAAGGTTGTCTGTTGTTCATATTTTTATTGCTCCAATAGATGGTAGCCTTGTCATTATGGAACGTAGTTTATTGTCGAGGTTTTTTTTACTCCAATGGATGATATCATTGTCATTATGGATGGTAGTCTGTTGTCGAGATTTCTGTTACTCTAATGGATGGTAGCCTTGTCACTATGGAAGGTAGTCTGTTGTTCATATTTTTGTTGCTCCAATAGATCGTAGCCTTGTCATTATGGAATGTAGTCTATTGTCGAGATTTTTGTTACTCTAATGGATGGTATCATTGTCATTATGGATGGTAGTCTATTGTCGAGAATTTTGTTACTCCAATGGATGGTAGCCTTGTCATTATGGAACATAGTCTGTTGTCGATGTTTTTGTTACTCCAATGGATGGTAGCCTTGTCATTATGGAAGGTAGTCTGTTGTCGAGATTATTGTTATTCCAATGGATGGTAGCCTTGTCATTGTGGAAGGTAGTCTGTTGTCGAGATTTTTGTTACTCTAATGGATGCTAGCCTTGTCATTATGAAAGTTAGTCTGTCATTGTGATTTCTGTCACTCCAATGGATGGTAGCCTTGTCACTATGGAAGGTAGTGTGTTGTTCATATTTTTGTTACTCCAATGGATGGTAGCCTTGTCATTATTGAAGTTAGTCTATTGTCAAGATTTTTGTTACTTGAATGGATGGTAGCCTTGTCATTATGGAAGGTAATTTGTTTTCGAGTTTTTTGTTACTCCAATAATTGGTAGTCTTGTCATTATGGAACGTATTCTGTTGTCGATGTTTTTGTTACTCCAATGGATGGTAGCCAGGTCATTATGGAAGGTAGTCTATTGTCGAGATTTTTGTTATTCCAATAGATGGTAGACATGTCGTTATGGAAGGTAGTATGTTGTCGAGATTTTTGTTACTCCAATGAATGCTAGCCTTGTCATTATAGAAGGTAGTCTGTCATTGTGATTTCTGTCACTCTAATGGATGGTAGCCTTGTCACTATGGAAGGTAGTCTGTTGTTCATATTTTTGTTACTCCAATGGATGGTAACCTTGTCATTATGGAATGTAGTCTATTGTCAAGATTTTTGTTACTCCAATGGCTGTTATCGTTGTCATTATGGATGGTAGTCTGTTGTCGAGATTTTTGTTACTCTAATGGATGGTAGCCTTGTCATTATGGAAGGTAGTCTGTTTTCGAGATTTTTGTTACTCCAATGGATGGTAGCCTTGTCATTATGGAAGGTATTCTGTTGTCGAGATTTTTGTTACTCCAATGGATGTTAACGTTGTCATTATGGATGGCAGTCTGTTGTCGAGAGTTTTGAAATTCCAATGGATGGTAGTCTTGTTATTATGGAAGGTAGTCTGTTGTCGAGATTTTTGTTACTCCAATGGATGCTAGCCTTGTCATTATGGAAGGTAATCTGTCGTTGTGATTTCTGTCACTCCAATGGATGGTAGCCTTGTCACTATGGAAGGTAGTCTGTTGTTCATATTTTTGTTGCTCCAATAGATGGTAGCCTTGTCATTATGGAACGTAGTTTATTGTCGAGGTTTTTTTTACTCCAATGGCTGTTATCGTTGTCATTATGGATGGTAGTCTGTTGTCGAGATTTTTGTTACTCTAATGGATGGTAGCCTTGTCATTATGGAAGGTATACTATTTTCGAGATTTTTGTTACTCCAATGGATGGTAGCCTTGTCATTATTGAAGGTAGTCTGTTGTCGAGATTTTTGTTACTCCAATGGATGTTAACGTTGTCATTATGGATGGCAGTCTGTTGTCGAGATTTTTGTTATTCCAATGGATGGTAGCCTCGTCATTATGGAAGGTTGTCTGTTGTCGAGATTTTTGTTACTCCAATGGATGCTAGCCATGTCATTATGGAAGGTAGTCTGTCGTTGTGATTTTTGTCACTCCAATGGATGGTAGCCTTGTCACTATGGAAGGTAGTATGTTGATCATATTTTTGTTACTCCAATGGATGGTATCCTTGTCATTATGGAAGGTAGTCTGTTGTCGAGATTTTTGTTACTCCAATGGATGGTAGCCTTGTCATTATGGAAGGTAGTCTGTTGTCGAGATTTTTGTTACTCCAATGGATGGTATCGTTGTCATTATTGATGGTAGTCTGTTGTCGATATTTTTGTTACTCCAATAGATGGTATCGTTTTCATTATGGATGGTAGTCTGTTGTCGAGAATTTTGTTACTACAATGAATGGTAGCCTTGTCATTATGGAACGTAGTCTGTTGTCGATGTTTTTGTTACTCCAATGGATGGTAGTCTTGTCATTATGGAAGGTTGTCTGTTGTTGAGATTATTGTTATTCCAATGGATGGTAGCCTTGTAATTGTGGAATGTAGTCTATTGTCGAGATTTTTGTTACTCTAATGGATGATAGCCTTGTCATTAGAGAAGGTAATTCGTGGTTGTGATTTCTGTCACTCCAATGGATGGTAGCCTTGTCACTATGCAAGGTAGTGTGTTATTCATATTTTTGTTACTCCAATGGATGGTAGCCTTGTCATTATGGAAGGTAGTCTATTGTCGAGATTTTTGTTACTTTAATGGATGGTAGCCTTGTCATTATAGAAGGTAGTCTGTTTTCGTGTTTTTTGTTACTCCAATGGATGGTAGCCTTGTCATTATGGAAGGTAATCTGTTGTCAATATTTTTGTTACTCCAATTGATTGTATCGTTGTCATTATGGATGGTAGTTTGTTGTCAAGATTTTTGTTATTCCAATGGATTGTAGCCTTGTCATTATGGAACGTATTCTATTGTCGATGTTTTTGTTACTCCAATGGATGGTAGCCATGTCATTATGGAAGGTAGTCTGTTGTCGAGATTTTTGTTATTCCAATAGATGGTAGACTTGTCATTATAGAAGGTAGTATGTTGTAGAGATTTTTGTTACTCCATGGATGCTAGCCTTGTCATTATAGAAGTTAGTCTGTCATTGTGATTTCTGTCACTCTAATGGATGGTAGCCTTGTCACTATGGAAGGTAGTCTGTTGTTCATATTTTTGTTACTCCAATGGATGGTAGCCTTGTCATTATGGAATGTAGTCTATTGTCGAGATTTTTGTTACTCCAATGGCCAGTATCGTTGTCATTATGGATGTTAGTCTCTTGTCGATATTTTTGTTACTCTAATGGATGGTAGCCTTGTCATTATGGAAGGTAGTCTTTTTTCGAGATTTTTGTTACTCCAATGGATGGTAGCCTTGTCATTTAGGAAGGTAGTCTGTTGTCGAGATTTTTGTTACTCCAATGGATGGTAGCCATGTCATTATGGAAGGTTGTTTGGTGTCGAGATTTTTGTTACTCCAATGGATGGTAACGTTGTCATTATGGATGGCAATCTGTTGTCGAGATTTTTGTTACTCCAATGGATGGTAACATTGTCATTATGGATGGCAGTCTGTTGTCGAGATTTTTGATATTCCAATGGATGGTAGCCTTGTTATTATGGAAGGTAGTCTGTTGTCGAGATTTTTGTTACTCCAATGGATGCTAGCCTTATCATTATGGAAGGTAATCTGTCGTTGTGAATTCTGTCACTCCAATAGATGGTAGCCTTGTCACTATGGAAGGTAGTCTGTTGGTCATATTTTTGTTGCTCCAATAGATAGTAGCCTTGTCATTATGGAACGTAGTTTATTATCGAGATTTTTGTTACTCCAATGGATGATATCGTTGTCATTATGGATGGTAGTCTGTTGTCGAGATTTCTGTTACTCTAATGGATGGTAGCCTTGTCACTATGGAAGGTAGTCTGTTGTTCATATTTTTGTTGCTCCAATAGATGGTAGCCTTGTCATTATGGAATGTACTCTATTGTCGAGATTTTTGTTACTCTAATGGATGGTATCGTTGTCATTATGGATGGTAGTCTGTTGTCGAGAATTTTGTTACTCCAATGGATGGTAGCCTTGTCATTATGGAACATAGTCTGTTGTCGATGTTTTTGTTACTCCAATGGATGGTAGCCTTGTCATTATGGAAGGTAGTCTGTTGTAGAGATTATTGTTATTCCAATGGATGGTAGCCTTATCATTGTGGAAGGTAGTCTGTTGTCGAGATTTTTCTTACTCTAATGGATGCTAGCCTTGTCATTATGAAAGTTAGTCTGTCATTGTGATTTCTGTCACTCCAATGGATGGTAGCCTTGTCACTATGGAAGGTAGTGTGTTATTCATATTTTTGTTACTCGAATGGATGGTAGCCTTGTCATTATTGAAGTTAGTCTATTGTCGATATTTTTGTTACTTGAATTGATGGTAGCCTTGTCATTATGGAAGGTAATTTGTTTTCGAGTTTTTTGTTACTCCAATAATTGGTAGCCTTGTCATTATGAAACGTATTCTGTTGTCGATGTTTTTGTTACTCCAATGGATGGTAGCCATGTCATTATGGAAGGTAGTCTATTGTCGATATTTTTGTTTTTCCAATAGATGGTAGACTTGTCGTTATGGAAGGTAGTATGTTGTCGAGATTTTTGTTACTCCAATGGATGCTAGCCTTGTCATTATAGAAGGTAGTCTGTCATTGTGATTTCTGTCACTCTAATGGATGGTAGCCTTGTCACTATGGAAGGTAGTCTGTTGTTCATATTTTTGTTACTCCAATGGATGGTAACCTTGTCATTATGGAATATAGTCTATTGTCAATATTTTTGTTACTCCAATGGCTGGTATCATTGTCATTATGGATGGTAGTCTGTTGTCGAGATTTTTGTTACTCTAATGGATGGTAGCCTTGTCATTATGGAAGGTAGTCTGTTTTCGAGATTTTTGTTACTCCAATGGATGATAGTCTTGTCATTATTAAAAGGTAGTCTGTTGTAGATATTTTTGTTACTCCAATTAATGCTAACGTTATCATTATGGATGGCAGTCTGTTGTCGAGATTTTTGTTATTCCAATGGATGGTAGCCTCGTCATTATGCAAGGTTGTCTGTTGTCGAGATTTTTGTTACTCCAATGGATGCTAGCCATGTCATTATGGAAGGTAGTCTGTCGTTGTGATTTTTGTCACTCCAATGGATGGTAGCCTTGTCACTATGGAAGGTAGTATGTTGATCATATTTTTGTTACTCCAATGGATGGTATCCTTGTCATTATGGAAGGTAGTCTGTTGTCGAGATTTTTGTTACTCCAATGGATGGTAGCCTTGTCATTATGGAAGGTAGTCTATTGTCGAGATTTTTGTTACTCCAATGGATGGTATCGTTGTCATTATTGATGGTAGTCTGTTGTCGATATTTTTGTTACTCCAATAGATGGTATCGTTTTCATTATGGATGGTAGTCTGTTGTCGAGAATTTTGTTACTACAATGAATGGTAGCCTTGTCATTATGGAACGTAGTCTGTTGTCGATGTTTTTGTTACTCCAATGGATGGTAGTCTTGTCATTATGGAAGGTTGTCTGTTGTTGAGATTATTGTTATTCCAATGGATGGTAGCCTTGTAATTGTGGAATGTAGTCTATTGTCGAGGTTTTTGTTACTCCAATGGATGGTAGTCTTGTCATTATGGAAGGTTATCTGTTGTCGAGATTATTGTTATTCCAATGGATGGTAGCCTTGTCATTGTGGATTGTAGTCTGTTGTCGAGATTTTTGTTACTCTACTGGATGATAGCCTTGTCATTATGGAAGGTAATCCGTCGTTGTGATTTCTGTCACTCTAATGGATGGTAGCCTTGTCACTATGCAAGGTAGTGTGTTGTTCATATTTTTGTTACTCCAATGGATGGTAACCTTGTCATTATGGATGGCAATCTGTTGTCGAGATTTTTGTTACTCCAATGGATGGTAACATTGTCATTATGGATGGCAGTCTGTTGTCGAGATTTTTGATATTCCAATGGATGGTAGCCTTGTTATTATGGAAGGTAGTCTGTTGTCGAGATTTTTGTTACTCCAATGGATGCTAGCCTTATCATTATGGAAGGTAATCTGTCGTTGTGAATTTTGTCACTCCAATGGATGGTAGCCTTGTCACTATGGAAGGTAGTCTGTTGGTCATATTTTTGTTGCTCCAATAGATAGTAGCCTTGTCATTATGGAACGTAGTTTATTATCGAGATTTTTGTTACTCCAATGGATGATATCATTGTCATTTTGGATGGTAGTCTGTTGTCGAGATTTCTGTTACTCTAATGGATGGTAGCCTTGTCACTATGGAAGGTAGTCTGTTGTTCATATTTTTGATGCTCCAATAGATGGTAGCCTTGTCATTATGGAATGTAGTCTATTGTCGAGATTTTTGTTACTCTAATGGATGGTATCATTGTCATTATGGATGGTAGTCTGTTGTCGAGAATTTTGTTACTCCAATGGATGGTAGCCTTGTCATTATGGAACATAGTCTGTTGTCGATGTTTTTGTTACTCCAATGGATGGTAGCCTTGTCATTATGGAAGGTAGTGTGTTGTAGAGATTATTGTTATTCAAATGGATGGTAGCCTTATCATTGTGGAAGGTAGTCTGTTGTCAAGATTTTTCTTACTCTAATGGATGCTAGCCTTGTCATTATGAAAGTTAGTCTGTCATTGTGATTTCTGTCACTCCAATGGATGGTAGCCTTGTCACTATGGAAGGTAGTGTGTTGTTCATATTTTTGTTACTCGAATGGATGGTAGCCTTGTCATTATTGAAGTTAGTCTATTGTCGATATTTTTGTTACTTGAATGGATGGTAGCCTTGTCATTATGGAAGGTAATTTGTTTTCGAGTTTTTTGTTACTCCAATAATTGGTAGCCTTGTCATTATGAAACGTATTCTGTTGTCGATGTTTTTGTTACTCCAATGGATGGTAGCCATGTCATTATGGAAGGTAGTCTATTGTTGATATTTTTTTTATTCCAATAGATGGTAGACTTGTCGTTACGGAAGGTAGTATGTTGTCGAGATTTTTGTTACTCCAATGGATGCTAGCCTTGTCATTATAGAAGGTAGTATGTCATTGTGATTTCTGTCACTCTAATGGATGGTAGCCTAGTCACTATGGAAGGTAGTCTGTTGTTCATATTTTTGTTACTCCAATGGATGGTAACCTTGTCATTATGGAATATAGTCTATTGTCAAGATTTTTGTTACTCCAATGGCTGGTATCATTGTCATTATGGATGGTAGTCTGTTGTCGAGATTTTTGTTACTCTAATGGATGGTAGCCTTGTCATTATGGAAGGTAGTCTGTTTTCGAGATTTTTGTTACTCCAATGGATGGTAGTCTTGTCATTATTAAAAGGTAGTTTGTTGTAGATATTTTTGTTACTCCAATGGATGCTAACGTTGTCATTATGGATGGCAGTCTGTTGTCGAGATTTTTGTTATTCCAATGGATGGTAGCCTTGTCATTATGGAAGGTTGTCTGTTGTCGAGATTTTTGTTACTCCAATGGATGCTAGCCATGTCATTATGGAAGGTAGTCTGTCGTTGTGATTTTTGTCACTCCAATGGATGGTAGCCTTGTCACTATGGAAGGTAGTATGTTGTTCATATTTTTGTTACTCCAATGGATGGTATCCTTGTCATTATGGAATGTAGTCTATTGTCGAGATTTTAGTTACTCCAATGGATGGTAGCCTTGTCATTATGGAAGGAAGTTGTTTTCGAGATTTTTTTTACTCCAATGGATGGTAGCCTTGTCATTATGGATGGTAGTCTGTTGTCGAGATTTTTGTTACTCCAATGGATGGTATCGTTGTCATTATGGAAGGTAGTCTGTTATCGAGATTTTTGTTACTCCAATGGATGGTATCATTGTCATTATTGATGGTAGTCTGTTGTCGATATTTTTGTTACTCAAATAAATGGTATCGTTGTCATTATGGATGGTAGTCTGTTGTCGAGAATTTTGTTACTCCAATGAATGGTAGCCTTGTCATTATGGAACGTAGTCTGTTGTCGATGTTTTTGTTACT
The DNA here is from genome assembly GCA_948472305.1 of Vicia faba. Lineage (NCBI taxonomy): Eukaryota > Viridiplantae > Streptophyta > Magnoliopsida > Fabales > Fabaceae > Vicia > Vicia faba. The sequence continues at coordinate 460,016,828 of OX451741.1, forward strand.
CCAATGGATGGTAGTCTTATCATTATGGAAGGTTATCTGTTGTCGAGATTATTGTTATTCCAATGGATGGTAGCCTTGTCATTGTGGATTGTAGTCTGTTGTCGAGATTTTTGTTACTCTAATGGATGATAGCCTTGTCATTATGGAAGGTAATCCGTCGTTGTGATTTCTGTCACTCTAATGGATGGTAGCCTTGTCACTATGCAAGGTAGTGTGTTGTTCATAATTTTGTTACTCCAATGGATGGTAACCTTGTCATTATGGAATATAGTCTATTGTCAAGATTTTTGTTACTCCAATGGCTGGTATCATTGTCATTATGGATGGTAGTCTGTTGTCGAGATTTTTGTTACTCTAATGGATGGTAGCCTTGTCATTATGGAAGGTAGTCTGTTTTCGAGATTTTTGTTACTCCAATGGATGGTAGTCTTGTCATTATTAAAAGGTAGTCTGTTGTAGATATTTTTGTTACTCCAATGGATGCTAACGTTGTCATTATGGATGGCAGTCTATTGTCGAGATTTTTGTTATTCCAATGGATGGTAGCCTTGTCATTATGGAAGGTTGTCTGTTGTCGAGATTTTTGTTACTCCAATGGATGCTAGCCATGTCATTATGGAAGGTAGTCTGTCGTTGTGATTTTTGTCACTCCAATGGATGGTAGCCTTGTCACTATGGAAGGTAGTATGTTGGTCATATTTTTGTTACTCCAATGGATGGTATCCTTGTCATTATGGAAGGTAGTCTGTTGTCGAGATTTTTGTTACTCCAATGGATGGTAGCCTTGTCATTATGGAAGGTAGTCTGTTGTCGAGATTTTTGTTACTCCAATGGATGGTATCGTTGTCATTATTGATGGTAGTCTGTTGTCGATATTTTTGTTACTCCAATAGATGGTATCGTTTTCATTATGGATGGTAGTCTGTTGTCGAGAATTTTGTTACTACAATGAATGGTAGCCTTGTTATTATGGAACGTAGTCTGTTGTCGATGTTTTTGTTACTCCAATGGATGGTAGTCTTGTCATTATGGAAGGTTGTCTGTTGTTGAGATTATTGTTATTCCAATGGATGGTAGCCTTGTAATTGTGGAATGTAGTCTATTGTCGAGATTTTTGTTACTCTAATGGATGATAGCCTTATCATTACAGAAGGTAATCCGTCGTTGTGATTTCTGTCACTCCAATGGATGGTAGCCTTGTCACTATGCAAGGTAGTGTGTTGTTCATATTTTTGTTACTCCAATGGATGGTAACGTTGTCATTATGGATGGCAATCTGTTGTCGAGATTTTTGTTACTCCAATGGATGGTAACATTGTCATTATGGATGGCAGTCTGTTGTCGAGATTTTTGATATTCCAATGGATGGTAGCCTTGTTATTATGGAAGGTAGTCTGTTGTCGAGATTTTTGTTACTCCAATGGATGCTAGCCTTATCATTATGGAAGGTAATCTGTCGTTGTGAATTTTGTCACTCCAATGGATGGTAGCCTTGTCACTATGGAAGGTAGTCTGTTGGTCATATTTTTGTTGCTCCAATAGATAGTAGCCTTGTCATTATGGAACGTAGTTTATTATCGAGATTTTTGTTACTCCAATGGATGATATCGTTGTCATTTTGGATGGTAGTCTGTTGTCGAGATTTCTGTTACTCTAATGGATGGTAGCCTTGTCACTATGGAAGGTAGTCTGTTGTTCATATTTTTGTTGCTCCAATAGATGGTAGCCTTGTCATTATGGAATGTAGTCTATTGTCGAGATTTTTGTTACTCTAATGGATGGTATCATTGTCATTATGGATGGTAGTCTGTTGTCGAGAATTTTGTTACTCCAATGGATGGTAGCCTTGTCATTATGGAACATAGTCTGTTGTCGATGTTTTTGTTACTCCAATGGATGGTAGCCTTGTCATTATGGAAGGTAGTGTGTTGTAGAGATTATTGTTATTCAAATGGATGGTAGCCTTATCATTGTGGAAGGTAGTCTGTTGTCAAGATTTTTCTTACTCTAATGGATGCTAGCCTTGTCATTATGAAAGTTAGTCTGTCATTGTGATTTCTGTCACTCCAATGGATGGTAGCCTTGTCACTATGGAAGGTAGTGTGTTGTTCATATTTTTGTTACTCGAATGGATGGTAGCCTTGTCATTATTGAAGTTAGTCTATTGTCGATATTTTTGTTACTTGAATGGATGGTAGCCTTGTCATTATGGAAGGTAATTTGTTTTCGAGTTTTTTGTTACTCCAATAATTGGTAGCCTTGTCATTATGAAACGTATTCTGTTGTCGATGTTTTTGTTACTCCAATGGATGGTAGCCATGTCATTATGGAAGGTAGTCTATTGTTGATATTTTTTTTATTCCAATAGATGGTAGACTTGTCGTTACGGAAGGTAGTATGTTGTCGAGATTTTTGTTACTCCAATGGATGCTAGCCTTGTCATTATAGAAGGTAGTATGTCATTGTGATTTCTGTCACTCTAATGGATGGTAGCCTAGTCACTATGGAAGGTAGTCTGTTGTTCATATTTTTGTTACTCCAATGGATGGTAACCTTGTCATTATGGAATATAGTCTATTGTCAAGATTTTTGTTACTCCAATGGCTGGTATCATTGTCATTATGGATGGTAGTCTGTTGTCGAGATTTTTGTTACTCTAATGGATGGTAGCCTTGTCATTATGGAAGGTAGTCTGTTTTCGAGATTTTTGTTACTCCAATGGATGGTAGTCTTGTCATTATTAAAAGGTAGTTTGTTGTAGATATTTTTGTTACTCCAATGGATGCTAACGTTGTCATTATGGATGGCAGTCTGTTGTCGAGATTTTTGTTATTCCAATGGATGGTAGCCTTGTCATTATGGAAGGTTGTCTGTTGTCGAGATTTTTGTTACTCCAATGGATGCTAGCCATGTCATTATGGAAGGTAGTCTGTCGTTGTGATTTTTGTCACTCCAATGGATGGTAGCCTTGTCACTATGGAAGGTAGTATGTTGTTCATATTTTTGTTACTCCAATGGATGGTATCCTTGTCATTATGGAATGTAGTCTATTGTCGAGATTTTAGTTACTCCAATGGATGGTAGCCTTGTCATTATGGAAGGAAGTTGTTTTCGAGATTTTTTTTACTCCAATGGATGGTAGCCTTGTCATTATGGATGGTAGTCTGTTGTCGAGATTTTTGTTACTCCAATGGATGGTATCGTTGTCATTATGGAAGGTAGTCTGTTATCGAGATTTTTGTTACTCCAATGGATGGTATCATTGTCATTATTGATGGTAGTCTGTTGTCGATATTTTTGTTACTCAAATAAATGGTATCGTTGTCATTATGGATGGTAGTCTGTTGTCGAGAATTTTGTTACTCCAATGAATGGTAGCCTTGTCATTATGGAACGTAGTCTGTTGTCGATGTTTTTGTTACTCCAATGGATGGTAGTCTTATCATTATGGAAGGTTATCTGTTGTCGAGATTATTGTTATTCCAATGGATGGTAGCCTTGTCATTGTGGATTGTAGTCTGTTGTCGAGATTTTTGTTACTCTAATGGATGATAGCCTTGTCATTATGGAAGGTAATCCGTCGTTGTGATTTCTGTCACTCTAATGGATGGTAGCCTTGTCACTATGCAAGGTAGTGTGTTGTTCATAATTTTGTTACTCCAATGGATGGTAACCTTGTCATTATGGAATATAGTCTATTGTCAAGATTTTTGTTACTCCAATGGCTGGTATCATTGTCATTATGGATGGTAGTCTGTTGTCGAGATTTTTGTTACTCTAATGGATGGTAGCCTTGTCATTATGGAAGGTAGTCTGTTTTCGAGATTTTTGTTACTCCAATGGATGGTAGTCTTGTCATTATTAAAAGGTAGTCTGTTGTAGATATTTTTGTTACTCCAATGGATGCTAACGTTGTCATTATGGATGGCAGTCTATTGTCGAGATTTTTGTTATTCCAATGGATGGTAGCCTTGTCATTATGGAAGGTTGTCTGTTGTCGAGATTTTTGTTACTCCAATGGATGCTAGCCATGTCATTATGGAAGGTAGTCTGTCGTTGTGATTTTTGTCACTCCAATGGATGGTAGCCTTGTCACTATGGAAGGTAGTATGTTGGTCATATTTTTGTTACTCCAATGGATGGTATCCTTGTCATTATGGAAGGTAGTCTGTTGTCGAGATTTTTGTTACTCCAATGGATGGTAGCCTTGTCATTATGGAAGGTAGTCTGTTGTCGAGATTTTTGTTACTCCAATGGATGGTATCGTTGTCATTATTGATGGTAGTCTGTTGTCGATATTTTTGTTACTCCAATAGATGGTATCGTTTTCATTATGGATGGTAGTCTGTTGTCGAGAATTTTGTTACTACAATGAATGGTAGCCTTGTCATTATGGAACGTAGTCTGTTGTCGATGTTTTTGTTACTCCAATGGATGGTAGTCTTGTCATTATGGAAGGTTGTCTGTTGTTGAGATTATTGTTATTCCAATGGATGGTAGCCTTGTAATTGTGGAATGTAGTCTATTGTCGAGATTTTTGTTACTCTAATGGATGATAGCCTTATCATTACAGAAGGTAATCCGTCGTTGTGATTTCTGTCACTCCAATGGATGGTAGCCTTGTCACTATGCAAGGTAGTGTGTTGTTCATATTTTTGTTACTCCAATGGATGGTAACGTTGTCATTATGGATGGCAATCTGTTGTCGAGATTTTTGTTACTCCAATGGATGGTAACATTGTCATTATGGATGGCAGTCTGTTGTCGAGATTTTTGATATTCCAATGGATGGTAGCCTTGTTATTATGGAAGGTAGTCTGTTGTCGAGATTTTTGTTACTCCAATGGATGCTAGCCTTATCATTATGGAAGGTAATCTGTCGTTGTGAATTTTGTCACTCCAATGGATGGTAGCCTTGTCACTATGGAAGGTAGTCTGTTGGTCATATTTTTGTTGCTCCAATAGATAGTAGCCTTGTCATTATGGAACGTAGTTTATTATCGAGATTTTTGTTACTCCAATGGATGATATCGTTGTCATTTTGGATGGTAGTCTGTTGTCGAGATTTCTGTTACTCTAATGGATGGTAGCCTTGTCACTATGGAAGGTAGTCTGTTGTTCATATTTTTGTTGCTCCAATAGATGGTAGCCTTGTCATTATGGAATGTAGTCTATTGTCGAGATTTTTGTTACTCTAATGGATGGTATCATTGTCATTATGGATGGTAGTCTGTTGTCGAGAATTTTGTTACTCCAATGGATGGTAGCCTTGTCATTATGGAACATAGTCTGTTGTCGATGTTTTTGTTACTCCAATGGATGGTAGCCTTGTCATTATGGAAGGTAGTGTGTTGTAGAGATTATTGTTATTCAAATGGATGGTAGCCTTATCATTGTGGAAGGTAGTCTGTTGTCAAGATTTTTCTTACTCTAATGGATGCTAGCCTTGTCATTATGAAAGTTAGTCTGTCATTGTGATTTCTGTCACTCCAATGGATGGTAGCCTTGTCACTATGGAAGGTAGTGTGTTGTTCATATTTTTGTTACTCGAATGGATGGTAGCCTTGTCATTATTGAAGTTAGTCTATTGTCGATATTTTTGTTACTTGAATGGATGGTAGCCTTGTCATTATGGAAGGTAATTTGTTTTCGAGTTTTTTGTTACTCCAATAATTGGTAGCCTTGTCATTATGAAACGTATTCTGTTGTCGATGTTTTTGTTACTCCAATGGATGGTAGCCATGTCATTATGGAAGGTAGTCTATTGTCGATATTTTTTTTATTCCAATAGATGGTAGACTTGTCGTTACGGAAGGTAGTATGTTGTCGAGATTTTTGTTACTCCAATGGATGCTAGCCTTGTCATTATAGAAGGTAGTATGTCATTGTGATTTCTGTCACTCTAATGGATGGTAGCCTAGTCACTATGGAAGGTAGTCTGTTGTTCATATTTTTGTTACTCCAATGGATGGTAACCTTGTCATTATGGAATATAGTCTATTGTCAAGATTTTTGTTACTCCAATGGCTGGTATCATTGTCATTATGGATGGTAGTCTGTTGTCGAGATTTTTGTTACTCTAATGGATGGTAGCCTTGTCATTATGGAAGGTAGTCTGTTTTCGAGATTTTTGTTACTCCAATGGATGGTAGTCTTGTCATTATTAAAAGGTAGTTTGTTGTAGATATTTTTGTTACTCCAATGGATGCTAACGTTGTCATTATGGATGGCAGTCTGTTGTCGAGATTTTTGTTATTCCAATGGATGGTAGCCTTGTCATTATGGAAGGTTGTCTGTTGTCGAGATTTTTGTTACTCCAATGGATGCTAGCCATGTCATTATGGAAGGTAGTCTGTCGTTGTGATTTTTGTCACTCCAATGGATGGTAGCCTTGTCACTATGGAAGGTAGTATGTTGTTCATATTTTTGTTACTCCAATGGATGGTATCCTTGTCATTATGGAATGTAGTCTATTGTCGAGATTTTAGTTACTCCAATGGATGGTAGCCTTGTCATTATGGAAGGAAGTTGTTTTCGAGATTTTTTTTACTCCAATGGATGGTAGCCTTGTCATTATGGATGGTAGTCTGTTGTCGAGATTTTTGTTACTCCAATGGATGGTATCGTTGTCATTATGGAAGGTAGTCTGTTATCGAGATTTTTGTTACTCCAATGGATGGTATCATTGTCATTATTGATGGTAGTCTGTTGTCGATATTTTTGTTACTCAAATAAATGGTATCGTTGTCATTATGGATGGTAGTCTGTTGTCGAGAATTTTGTTACTCCAATGAATGGTAGCCTTGTCATTATGGAACGTAGTCGGTTGTCGATGTTTTTGTTACTCCAATGGATGGTAGTCTTATCATTATGGAAGGTTATCTGTAGTCGAGATTATTGTTATTCCAATGGATGGTAGCCTTGTCATTGTGGATTGTAGTCTGTTGTCGAGATTTTTGTTACTCTAATGGATGATAGCCTTGTCATTATGGAAGGTAATCCGTCGTTGTGATTTCTGTCACTCTAATGGATGGTAGCCTTGTCACTATGCAAGGTAGTATGTTGTTCATATTTTTGTTACTCCAATGGATGGTAACCTTGTCATTATGGAATATAGTCTATTGTCAAGATTTTTGTTACTCCAATGGCTGGTATCATTGTCATTATGGATGGTAGTCTGTTGTCGAGATTTTTGTTACTCTAATGGATGGTAGCCTTGTCATTATGGAAGGTAGTCTGTTTTCGAGATATTTGTTACTCCAATGGATGGTAGTCTTGTCATTATTAAAAGGTAGTCTGTTGTAGATATTTTTGTTACTCCAATGGATGCTAACGTTGTCATTATGGATGGCAGTCTGTTGTCGAGATTTTTGATATTCCAATGGATGGTAGCCTTATCATTATGGAAGGTTGTCTGTTGTCGAGATTTTTGTTACTCCAATGGATGCTAGCCATGTCATTATGGAAGGTAGTCTGTCGTTGTGATTTTTGTCACTCCAATGGATGGTAGCCTTGTCACTATGGAAGGTAGTATGTTGTTCATATTTTTGTTACTCCAATGGATGGTATCCTTGTCATTATGGAAGGTAGTCTGTTGTCGAGATTTTTGTTACTCCAATGGATGGTAGCCTTATCATTATGGAAGGTAGTCTGTTGTCGAGATTTTTGTTACTCCAATGGATGGTATCGTTGTCATTATTGATGGTAGTCTGTTGTCGATATTTTTGTTACTCCAATAGATGTTATCGTTTTCATTATGGATGGTAGTCTGTTGTCGAGAATTTTGTTACTACAATGAATGGTAGCCTTGTCATTATGGAACGTAGTCTGTTGTCGATGTTTTTATTACTCCAATGGATGGTAGTCTTGTCATTATGGAAGGTTCTCTGTTGTTGAGATTATTGTTATTCCAATGGATGGTAGCCTTGTAATTGTGGAATGTAGTCTATTGTCGAGATTTTTGTTACTCTAATGGATGATAGCCTTGTCATTACAGAAGGTAATCCGTCGTTGTGATTTCTGTCACTCCAATGGATGGTAGCCTTGTCACTATGCAAGGTAGTGTGTTGTTCATATTTTTGTTACTCCAATGGATGGTAGCCTTGTCATTATGGAAGGTAGTCTATTGTCAAGATTTTTGTTACTTGAATGGATGGTAGCCTTGTCATTATAGAAGGTAGTCTGTTTTCGTGTTTTTTGTTACTCCAATGGATGGTAGCCTTGTCATTATGGAAGGTAATCTGTTGTCAATATTTTTGTTACTCCAATTGATTGTATCGTTGTCATTATGGATGGTAGTTTGTTGTCAACATTTTTGTTATTCCAATGGATTGTAGCCTTGTCATTATGGAACGTATTCTGTTGTCGATGTTTTTGTTACTCCAATGGATGGTAGCCATGTCATTATGGAAGGTAGTCTGTTGTCGAGATTTTTGTTATTCCAATAGATGGTAGACTTGTCATTATTGAAGGTAGTATGTTGTAGAGATTTTTGTTACTCCATGGATGCTAGCCTTGTCATTATAGAAGTTAGTCTGTCATTGTGATTTCTGTCACTCTAATGGATGGTAGCCTTGTCACTATGGAAGGTAGTCTGTTGTTCATATTTTTGTTACTCCAATGGATGGTAACCTTGTCATTATGGAATGTAGTCTATTGTCGAGATTTTTGTTACTCCAATGGCCAGTATCGTTGTCATTATGGATGTTAGTCTCTTGTCGAGATTTTTGTTACTCTAATGGATGGTAGCCTTGTCATTTAGGAAGGTAGTCTGTTGTCGAGATTTTTGTTACTCCAATGGATGGTAGCCTTGTCATTTAGGAAGGTAGTATGTTGTCGAGATTTTTGTTACTCCAAATGATGGTAGCCTTGTCATTATGGAAGGTAGTCTTTTTTCTAGATTTTTGTTACTCCAATGGATGGTAGCCTTGTCATTTAGGAAGGTAGTCTATTGTCGAGATTTTTGTTACTCCAATGGATGGTAGCCATGTCATTATGGAAGGTTGTTTGGTGTCGAGGTTTTTGTTACTCCAATGGATGGTAACGTTGTCATTATGGATGGCAATCTGTTGTCGAGATTTTTGTTACTCCAATGGATGGTATTATTGTCATTATGGATGGCAGTCTGTTGTCGAGATTTTTGATATTCCAATGGATGGTAGCCTTGTTATTATGGAAGGTAGTCTGTTGTCGAGATTTTTGTTACTCCAATGGATGCTAGCCTTATCATTATGGAAGGTAATCTGTCGTTGTGAATTCTGTCACTCCAATGGATGGTAGCCTTGTCACTATGGAAGGTAGTCTGTTGGTCATATTTTTGTTGCTCCAATAGATAGTAGCCTTGTCATTATGGAACGTAGTTTATTATCGAGATTTTTGTTACTCCAATGGATGATATCGTTGTCATTATGGATGGTAGTCTGTTGTCGAGATTTCTGTTACTCTAATGGATGGTAGCCTTGTCACTATGGAAGGTAGTCTGTTGTTCATATTTTTGTTGATCCAATAGATGGTAGCCTTGTCATTATGGAATGTAGTCTATTGTCGAGATTTTTGTTACTCTAATGGATGGTATCGTTGTCATTATGGATGGTAGTCTGTTGTCGAGAATTTTGTTACTCCAATGGATTGTAGCCTTGTCATTATGGAACATAGTCTGTTGTCGATGTTTTTGTTACTCCAATGGATGGTAGCCTTGTCATTATGGAAGGTAGTCTGTTGTAGAGATTATTGTTATTCCAATGGATGGTAGCCTTATCATTGTGGAAGGTAGTCTGTTGTCGAGATTTTTCTTACTCTAATGGATGCTAGCCTTGTCATTATGAAAGTTAGTCTGTCATTGTGATTTCTGTCACTCCAATGGATGGTAGCCTTGTCACTATGGAAGGTAGTGTGTTGTTCATATTTTTGTTACTCGAATGGATGGTAGCCTTGTCATTATTGAAGTTAGTCTATTGTCGATATTTTTGTTACTTGAATGGATGGTAGCCTTGTCATTATGGAAGGTAATTTGTTTTCGAGTTTTTTGTTACTCCAATAATTGGTAGCCTTGTCATTATGAAACGTATTCTGTTGTCGATGTTTTTGTTACTCCAATGGATGGTAGCCATGTCATTATGGATGGCAGTCTGTTGTCGAGATTTTTGTTATTCCAATGGATGGTAGCCTTGTCATTATGGAAGGTTGTCTGTTGTCGAGATTTTTGTTACTCCAATGGATGCTAGCCATGTCATTATGGAAGGTAGTCTGTCGTTGTGATTTTTGTCACTCCAATGGATGGTAGCCTTGTCACTATGGAAGGTAGTATGTTGTTCATATTTTTGTTACTCCAATGGATGGTATCCTTGTCATTATGGAATGTAGTCTATTGTCGAGATTTTTGTTACTCCAATGGATGGTAGCCTTGTCATTATGGAAGGAAGTTGTTTTCGAGATTTTTTTTACTCCAATGGATGGTAGCCTTGTCATTATGGATGGTAGTCTGTTGTCGAGATTTTTGTTACTCCAATGGATGGTATCGTTGTAATTATGGAAGGTAGTCTGTTATCGAGATTTTTGTTACTCCAATGGATGGTATCATTGTCATTATTGATGGTAGTCTGTTGTCGATATTTTTGTTACTCAAATAAATGGTATCGTTGTCATTATGGATGGTAGTCTGTTGTCGAGAATTTTGTTACTCCAATGAATGGTAGCCTTGTCATTATGGAACGTAGTCTGTTGTCGATGTTTTTGTTACTCCAATGGATGGTAGTCTTGTCATTATGGAAGGTTATCTGTTGTCGAGATTATTGTTATTCCAATGGATGGTAGCCTTGTCATTGTGGATTGTAGTCTGTTGTCGAGATTTTTGTTACTCTAATGGATGATAGCCTTGTCATTATGGAAGGTAATCCGTCGTTGTGATTTCTGTCACTCTAATGGATGGTAGCCTTGTCACTATGCAAGGTAGTGTGTTGTTCATTTTTTTGTTACTCCAATGGATGGTAGCCTTGTCATTATGGAAGGTAGTCTATTGTCGAGATTTTTGTTACTTGAATGGATGATAGCCTTGTCATTATGGAAGGTAGTCTGTTTTCGTGTTTTTTGTTACTCTAATGGATGGTAGCCTTGTCATTATGGAAGGTAGTCTGTTGTCGATATTTTGGTTACTCCAATTGATTGTATCGTTGTCATTATGGATGGTAGTCTGTTGTCGAGATTTTTGTTATTCCAATGGATTGTAGCCTTGTCATTATGGAACGTATTATGTTGTTCATATTTTTGTTACTCCAATGGATGGTAACCTTGTCATTATGGAATCTAGTCTATTGTCGAGATTTTTGTTACTCCAATGGCTGGTATCGTTGTCATTATGGATGGTAGTCTGTTGTCGAGATTTTTGTTACTCTAATGGATGGTAGCCTTGTCATTATGGAAGGTAGTCTTTTTTCGAGATTTTTGTTACTCCAATGGATGGTAGCCTTATCATTTAGGAAGGTAGTCTGTTGTCGAGATTTTTGTTACTCCAATGGATGGTAACGTTGTCATTAAGGATGGTAGTCTGTTGTCGAGAGTTTTGTTATTCCAATGGATGTTAGCCTTGTCATTATGGAACGTATTATGTTGTTCATATTTTTGTTACTCCAATGGATGGTAACCTTGTCATTATGGAATCTAGTCTATTGTCGAGATTTTTGTTACTCCAATGGCAGGTATCGTTTTCATTATGGATGGTAGTCTGTTGTCGAGATTTTTGTTACTCTAATGGATGGTAGCCTTGTCATTATGGAAGGTAGTCTTTTTTCGAGATTTTTGTAACTCCAATGGATGGTAGCCTTATCATTTAGGAAGGTAGTCTGTTGTCGAGATTTTTGTTACTCCAATGGATGGTAACATTGTCATTAAGGATGGTAGTCTGTTGTCGAGAGTTTTGTTATTCCAATCGATGTTAGCCTTGTCATTATGGAAGGTTGTTTGTTGTCGAGATTTTTGTTACTCCAATAGATTATAGCCTTGTCATTATGGAAGGTAGTCTGTCATTGTGATTTTTGTCACTCCAATGGATGCTAGCCTTGTCATTATGGAAGGTAGTCTGTCATTGTGATTTCTGTCACTCCAATGGATGGTAGCCTTGTCACTATGGAAGGTAGTTTGTTGTTCATATTTTGGATACTTCAATGGATGATATCGTTGTCATTATGGAAGGTGGTTTGTTTTCGAGATTTTTGTTACTCCAATGGATGGTAGCCTTGTCATTATGGAAGGTAGTCTGTTGTCGAGATTTTTGTTACTCCAATAGATTATAGCCTTGTCATTATGGAAAGTATTCTGTTGTTGATGTTTTTGTTACTCCAAAGTATGTTAGCCTTGTCATTATGGACGGTAGTCTTTTGTCGAGATTTTTGTTATTCCAATTGATGGTAGCCTTGTCATTATGGATGGTAGTATGTTGTCAAGATTTTTGTTACTCCAATAGATGGTAGCCTTGTCATTATAGAAGGTAGTTTGTTGTTCATATTTTTTTTACTCCAATGGATGGTAGCCTTGTCATTATGGAATGTAGGCTATTATCGAGATTTTTGTTACTCCAATGGATGGTATCATTGTCATTATGGATGGTAGTCTGATGTCGAGATTTTTGTTACTCTAATGGATGGTAGCCTTGTCATTATGGAAGGTAGTTTGTTTTCGAGATTTTTGTTCCTCCAATGGATGGTAGCCTTGTCATTATGGAAGATAGTCTATTGTCGAGATTTTTGTTACTCCAATGGATGGTATCGTTGTCATTATGGATGGTAGTCAGTTGTCGAGATTTTTGTTACTCCAATAGATGGTATCATTGTCATTATGGATGGTAGTCTGTTGTCGAGAATTTTGTTACTCCAATGGATGGTAGCCTTGTCATTATGGAACGTACTCTTTTGTCGATGTTTTTGTTACTCCAATGGATGGTAGCCTTGTCATTATGGAAGGTAGTCTGTTGTCGAGATTTTTGTTATTCCAATGGATGGTAGCCATGTCATTATGGAAGGTAGTCTATTGTCAAGATTTTTGTTACTCCAATGGATGCTTGCCTTGTCATTATGGAAGGTAGTCTGTCATTGTGATTTCTGTCACTCCAATGGATGGTAGCCTTGTCTTTATGGAAGGTAGTCTGTTGTTCATATTTTTGTTACTCCAATAGATGGTAGCCTTGTCATTATGGAAGGTAGTCTATTGTCGATATTTTTGTTACTTCAATTGATGGTAGCCTTGTCATTATGGAAGGTAGTCTTTTATCGAGATTTTTGTTACTCCAAATTGATGGTAGCCTTGTCATTAAGGAAGGTAGTCTGTTGTTGTGATTTTTGTCACTCCAATGGATGGTAGCCTTGTCACTATGGAAGGTAGTCTATTTTTCATATTTTTGTTACTTCAATGGATGGTAGCCATGTCATTATGGAAGGTAGTCTGTTTTCGAGATTTTTGTTACTCCAATGGATGGTAGCCTTATCATTATGGAAGGTAGTCTGTTGTCGAGATTTTTGTTACTCCAATGGATGGTAACATTGTCATTATGGATGGTAGTCTGTTGTCGAGATTTTTTTTATTTCAATGGATGGTAGCCTTGTAATTATGGAAGGTAGACTGTTGTCGAGATTTTTGTTACACCAATGGATGCTAGCCTTGTCACTATGGAAGGTAGTCTGTTGTTCATATTTTTGTTACTTCAATGGATGATAGCATTATCATTATGGAAGGTAGTTTGTCTTTGTGATTTTTGTCACTCCAATGGATGGTAGCCTTGTCATTATGGATGTAGTCTATTGTCGAGATTTTTGTTACTCCAATGGATGGTATCGTTGTCATTATGGAAGGTTGTCTATTGTTCATATTTTTGTTACTCCAATGGATGGTAGCCATGTCATTATGGAAGGTAGTCTGTTTTCGAGATTTTTGTTACTCCAATGGATGGTAGCCTTGTCATTATGGAAGGTAGTCTGTTGTCGAGATTTTTGTTACTCTAATGGATGGTAACATTGTCGTTATGGATGGTAGTCTATTGTCGAGATATTTTTTATTCCAATGGATGGTAGCCTTGTCATTATGGAAGGTAGTCTGTTGTCGAGATTTTTGTTACTCCAATGGATGCTAGCCTTGTCATTATGGAAGGTAGTCAGTCGTTGTGATTTCTGTCACTCCAATGGATGGTAGCCTTGTCACTATGGAAGGTAGTCTGTTGTTCATATTTTTGTTACTTCAATGGATGATAGCATTATCATTATGGAAGGTAGTTTGTCTTTGTGATTTTTGTCACTCCAATGGATGGTAGCCTTGTCACTATGGAAGGTAGTCTGTTGTTCATCTTTTTGTTACCCCAATGAATTGTAGCCTTGTCATTATGGATGTAGTCTATTGTCGAGATTTTTGTTACTCAAATGGATGGTATCATTGTCATTATGGATGGTAGTTTGTTGTCGAGATTTTTGTTACTCTAATGGATGGTAGCCTTGTCATTATGGAAGGTAGTCTATTTTCGAGATTTTTGTTACTCCAATGGATGTTAGCCTTGTCATTATAGAAGGTAGTCTGTCGTTGTGATTTATGTTACTCCAATGGATGGGAGCCTTGTTACTATGGAAGGTAGTTTGTTGTTCATATTTTTGTTACATCAATGGATGGTAGCATTATCATTATGGAAGGTTGTCTGTTGTCGAGATTTTTGTTACTCCAATGGATGGTAGCCTTGTCATTATTGAAGGTAGTCTGTTTTCGAGATTTTTGTTACTCCAATGGATGATAGCCTTGTCATTATGGAAGGTAGTCTGTTGTCAAGATTTTTGTTACTCCAATGGATTGTATCGTTGTCATTATGGATGGTAGTCTGTTGTCGAGATTTTTTTTTATTCCAATGTATTACAGCCTTGTCATTATGGAACGTATTCTATTAGCCTTGTCATTATGGAAGGTAGTCTTTTGTTGATATTTTTGTTATTCCAATGGATGGTAGCCTTGTCATTATGGAAGGTAGTATGTTGTCGAGATTTTTGTTACTCTAATAGATGGTAGCCTTGTCATTATAGAAGGTAGTATGTTGTTCATATTTTTTTTACCCTAATGGATGGTAGCCTTGTCATTATGGAATATGGTCTATTGTCGAGATTTTTGTTACTCCAATGGATGGTATCGTTGTCATTATGGATGGTGCTCTGTTGTCGAGATTTTTGTTACTCTAATGGATGGTAGCCTTGTCATTATGGAAGGTAGTATGTTTTCGAGATTTTGTTACTCCAATGGATGGTAGCCTTGTCATTATGGAAGGTAGACTGTTGTCGAGATTTTTGTTACACCAATGGATGCTAGCCTTGTCATTATGGAAGGTAGTCAGTCGTTGTGATTTCTGTCACTCCAATGGATGGTAGCCTTGTCACTATGGAAGGTAGTCTGTTGTTCATATTTTTGTTACTTCAATGGATGATAGCATTATCATTATGGAAGGTAGTTTGTCTTTGTGATTTTTGTCACTCCAATGGATGGTAGCCTTGTCATTATGGATGTAGTCTATTGTCGAGATTTTTGTTACTCCAATGGATGGTATCGTTGTCATTATGGAAGGTAGTCTATTGTTCATATTTTTGTTACTCCAATTGATGGTAGCCATGTCATTATGGAAGGTAGTCTGTTTTCGAGATTTTTGTTACTCCAATGGATGGTAGCCTTGTCATTATGGAAGGTAGTCTGTTGTCGAGATTTTTGTTACTCTAATGGATGGTAAAATTGTCGTTATGGATGGTAGTCTATTGTCGAGATATTTTTTATTCCAATGGATGGTAGCCTTGTCATTATGGAAGGTAGTCTGTTGTCGAGATTTTTGTTACTCCAATGGATGCTAGCCTTGTCATTATGGAAGGTAGTCAGTCGTTGTGATTTCTGTCACTCCAATGGATGGTAGCCTTGTCACTATGGAAGGTAGTCTGTTGTTCATATTTTTGTTACTTCACTGGATGATAGCATTATCATTATGGGAGGTAGTTTGTCTTTGTGATTTTTGTCACTCCAATGGATGGTAGCCTTGTCACTATGGAAGGTAGTCTGTTGTTCATGTTTTTGTTACCCCAATGAATTGTAGCCTTGTCATTATGGATGTAGTCTATTGTCGAGATTTTTGTTACTCCAATGGATGGTATCATTGTCATTATGGATGGTAGTTTGTTGTCGAGATTTTTGTTACTCTAATGGATGGTAGCCTTGTCATTATGGAAGGTAGTCTATTTTCGAGATTTTTGTTACTCCAATGGATGTTAGCCTTGTCATTATAGAAGGTAGTCTGTCGTTGTGA
The DNA here is from genome assembly GCA_948472305.1 of Vicia faba. Classification (NCBI taxonomy): domain Eukaryota; kingdom Viridiplantae; phylum Streptophyta; class Magnoliopsida; order Fabales; family Fabaceae; genus Vicia; species Vicia faba. The sequence goes on from OX451741.1 coordinate 460,033,128, forward strand.
TTTATGTTACTCCAATGGATGGTAGCCTTGTTACTATGGAAGGTAGTTTGTTGTTCATATTTTTGTTACATCAATGGATGGTAGCATTATCATTATGGAAGGTTGTCTGTTGTCGAGATTTTTGTTACTCCAATGGATGGTAGCCTTGTCATTATGGAAGGTAGTCTGTTTTCGAGATTTTTGTTACTCCAATGGATGATAGCCTTGTCATTATGGAAGGTAGTCTGTTGTCAAGATTTTTGTTACTCCAATGGATTGTATCGTTGTCATTATGGATGGTAGTCTGTTGTCGAGATTTTTTTTTATTCCAATGTATTACAGCCTTGTCATTATGGAACGTATTCTATTAGCCTTGTCATTATGGAAGGTAGTCTTTTGTTGATATTTTTGTTATTCCAATGAATGGTAGCCTTGTCATTATGGAAGGTAGTATGTTGTCGAGATTTTTGTTACTCTAATAGATGGTAGCCTTGTCATTATAGAACGTAGTATGTTGTTCATATTTTTGTTACCCCAATGGATGGTAGCCTTGTCATTATGGATTATGGTCTATTGTCGAGATTTTTGTTACTCCAATGGATGGTATCGTTGTCATTATGGATGGTGCTCTGTTGTCGAGATTTTTGTTACTCTAATGGATGGTAGCCTTGTCATTATGGAAGGTAGTATGTTTTCGAGATTTTTGTTACTCCAATGGATGGTAGCCTTGTCATTATGGAAGGTAGACTGTTGTCGAGATTTTTGTTACACCAATGGATGCTAGCCTTGTCATTATGGAAGGTAGTCAGTCGTTGTGATTTCTGTCACTCCAATGGATGGTAGCCTTGTCACTATGGAAGGTAGTCTGTTGTTCATATTTTTGTTACTTCAATGGATGATAGCATTATCATTATGGAAGGTAGTTTGTCTTTGTGATTTTTGTCACTCCAATGGATGGTAGCCTTGTCATTATGGATGTAGTCTATTGTCGAGATTTTTGTTACTCCAATGGATGGTATCGTTGTCATTATGGAAGGTAGTCTATTGTTCATATTTTTGTTACTCCAATGGATGGTAGCCATGTCATTATGGAAGGTATTCTGTTTTCGAGATTTTTGTTACTCCAATGGATGGTAGCCTTGTCATTATGGAAGGTAGTCTGTTGTCGAGATTTTTGTTACTCTAATGGATGGTAACATTGTCGTTATGGATGGTAGTCTATTGTCGAGATATTTTTTATTCCAATGGATGGTAGCCTTGTCATTATGGAAGGTAGTATGTTGTCGAGATTTTTGTTACTCCAATGGATGGTAGCCTTGTCATTATGGAAGGTAGTCAGTCGTTGTGATTTCTGTCACTCCAATAGATGGTAGCCTTGTTACTATGGAAGGTAGTATGTTGTTCATATTTTTGTTACTTCAATGGATGATAGCATTATCATTATGGAAGGTAGTTTGTCTTTGTGATTTTTGTCACTCCAATGGATGGTAGCCTTGTCACTATGGAAGGTAGTCTTTTGTTCATCTTTTTGTTACCCCAATGAATTGTAACCTTGTCATTATGGATGTAGTCTATTGTCGAGATTTTTGTTACTCCAATGGATGGTATCGTTGTCATTATGGATGGTAGTTTGTTGTCGAGATTTTTGTTACTCTAATGGATGGTAGCCTTGTCATTATGGAAGGTAGTCTATTTTCGAGATTTTTGTTACTCCAATGGATGTTAGCCTTGTCATTGTAGAAGGTAGTCTGTCATTGTGATTTATGTTACTCCAATGGATGGTAGCCTTGTTACTATGGAAGGTAGTTTGTTGTTCATATTTTTGTTACACCAATGGATGGTAGCATTATCATTATGGAAGGTTGTCTGTTGTCGAGATTTTTGTTACTCCAATGGATGGTAGCCTTGTCATTATGGAAGGTAGTCTGTTTTCGAGATTTTTGTTACTCCAATGGATGATAGCCTTGTCATTATGGAAGGTAGTCTGTTGTCAAGATTTTTGTTACTCCAATGGATTGTATCGTTGTCATTATGGATGGTAGTCTGTTGTCGAGATTTTTTTTTATTCCAATGTATTACAGCCTTGTCATTATGGAACGTATTCTATTAGCCTTGTCATTATGGAAGGTAGTCTTTTGTTGATATTTTTGTTATTCCAATGGATGGTAGCCTTGTCATTATGGAAGGTAGTATGTTGTCGAGATTTTTGTTACTCTAATAGATGGTAGCCTTGTCATTTAGAAGGTAGTATGTTGTTCATATTTTTGTTACCCCAATGGATGGTAGCCTTGTCATTATGGAATATGGTCTATTGTCGAGATTTTTGTTACTCCAATGGATGGTATTGTTGTCATTATGGATGGTGCTCTGTTGTCGAGATTTTTGTTACTCTAATGGATGGTAGCCTTGTCATTATGGAAGGTAGTATGTTTTCGAGATTTTTGTTACTCCAATGGATGGTAGCCTTGTCATTATGAAAGGTAGTATGTTGTCGAGATTTTTGTTACTCCAATGGATGATAGACTTGTAATTATGGAAGGTAGTATGTCGTTGTGATTTCTGTCACTCCAATAGATGGTAGCCTTATCACTATGGAAGGTAGTAAGTTGTTCATATTTTTGTTACTTCATTGGACGATAGCATTATCATTAAGGAAGGTAGTCTGTCGTTGTGATTTCTGTCACTCCAATAGATGGTAGCCTTGTCACTATGGAAGGTAGTCTGTTGTTCATATTTTTGTTACTCCAATGAATGGGAGCCTTGTCATTATGGATGTAGTCTATTGTCGAGATTTTTGTTACTCCATTGGATGGTATCGTTGCCATTATGGATGGTAGTTTGTTCTAGAGATTTTTGTTACTCTAATGGATGTTAGCCTTGTCATTATGGAAGGTAGTCTGTTTTCGAGATTTTTGTTACTCCAATTGATGGTAGCTTGGTCATTATGGAAGGTAGTCTATTGTCTAGATTTTTGTTACTCCAATGAATGGTAACATTTTCATTATGGATGGTAGTCTGTTGTCGATATTTTTGTTACTCCGATGGATGGTAGCCTTGTCATTATGGAAGGTAGTCTGTTGTCGAGATTTTTTTTATTCTAATGGATGGTAGCCTTGTCATTATGAAAGGTAGTATGTTGTCGAGATTTTTGTTACTTCAATGGATGCTAGCCTTGTCATTACAGAAGGTAGACTGTCATTGTGATTTCTGTCACTCGGATGGATGGTAGCCTTGTCACTATGGAAGGTATTATGTTGTTCATATTTTTGTTACATCAATGGATGGTAGCATTATCATTACGGAAGGTTGTCTGTTGTCGAGATTTTTGTTACTCCAATGGATGGTAGCCTTGTTATTATGGAAGGTAGTCTGTTTTCGAGATTTTTGTTACTCCAATGGATGGTAGCCTTGTCATTATGGAAGGTAGTCTGTTGTCGAGATTTTTGTTACTCCAATGCATTGTATCGTTGTCATTATGGATGGTAGTCTTTTTTCGAGATTTTTGTTACTCCAAATTGATGGTAGCCTTGTCATTATGGAAGGTAGTTTGTCGTTGTGATTTTTGTCACTCCAATGGATCGTAGCCTTGTCACTATGGAAGGTAGTCTATTTTTCATATTTTTGTTACTTCAATGGATGGTAACATTGTCATTATGGATGGTAGTCTGTTGTCGAGATTTTTTTTATTCCAATGGATGGTAGCCTTGTCATTATGGAAGGTAGACTGTTGTCGAGATTTTTGTTACTCCAATGGATGCTAGCCTTGTCATTATGGAAGGTAGTCAGTCGTTGTGATTTCTGTCACTCCAATGGATGGTAGCCTTGTCACTATGGAAGGTAGTGTGTTGTTCATATATTTGTTACTTCAATGGATGATAGCATTATCATTATGGAAGGTAGTTTGTCGTTGTGATTTGTGTCACTCCAATGGATGGTAGCCTTGTCACTATGGAAGGTAGTCTGTTGTTCATATTTTTGTTACTCCAATGAATGGTAGCCTTGTCATTATGGATGTAGTCTATTGTCGAGATTTTTGTTACTCCAATGGATGGTATCGTTGTCATTACGGAAGGTAGTCTATTATTCATATTTTTGTTACTCCAATGGATGGTAGCCATGTCATTATGGAAGGTAGTCGGTTTTCGAGATTTTTGTTACTCCAATGGATGGTAGCCTTGTCATTATGGAAGGTAGTTTGTTGTCGAGATTTTTGTTACTCCAATGGATGGTAACATTGTCGTTATGGTTGGTAGTCTGTTGTCGAGATATTTTTTTATTCCAATGGATGGTAGACTTGTCATTATGGAAGGTAGTCTGTTGTCGAGATTTTTGTTACTCCAATGGATGCTAGCCTTGTCATTATGGAAGGTAGTCAGTCGTTGTGATTTCTGTCACTCCAATGGATGGTAGCCTTGCACTATGGAAGGTAGTCTGTTGTTCATATTTTTGTTACTTCAATGGATGATAGCATTATCATTATGGAAGGTAGTTTATCTTTGTGATTTTTGTCACTCCAATAGATTTTAGCCTTGTCACTATGGAAGGTAGTATGTTGTTCATCTTTTTGTTACCCCAATGAATTGTAGCCTTGTCATTATGGATGTAGTCTATTGTCGAGATTTTTGTTACTCCAATGGATGGTATCGTTGTCATTATGGATGGTAGTTTGTTGTCGAGATTTTTGTTACTCTAATGGATGGTAGCCTTGTCATTATGGAAGGTAGTCTATTTTCGAGATTTTTGTTACTCCAATGGATGGTAGCCTTGTCATTATGGAAGGTAGTTTGTTGTCTAGATTTTTGTTACTCCAATGGATGGTAACGTTTTCATTATGGATGGTAGTCTGTTGTCGAGATTTTTGTTATTCCAATGGATAGTAGCCTTGTCATTATGGAAGGTAGTTTGTGGTCGAGATTTTTGTTACTCCAATGGATGTTAGCCTTGTCATTATAGAAGGTAGTCTGACGTTGTGATTTATGTTACTCCAATGGATGGTAGCCTTGTCACTATGGAAGGTAGTCTGTTGTTCATATTTTTGTTACATCAATGGATGGTAGCATTATCATTATGGAAGGTTGTCTGTTGTCGAGATTTTTGTTACTCCAATGGATGGTAGCCTTGTCATTATGAAAGGTAGTTTGTTTTCGAGATTTTTGTTACTCCAATGGATGATAGCCTTGTTATTGTGGAAGGTAGTCTGTTGTCGAGATTTTTGTTACTCCAATGGATTGTATCATTGTCATTATGGATGGTAGTCTGTTGTCGAGATTTTTTTTATTCCAATGTATTACAGCCTTGTCATTATGGAACGTATTCTATTAGCCTTGTCATTATGGAAGGTAGTCTTTTGTTGATATTTTTGTTATTCCAATGGATGGTAGCCTTGTCATTATGGAAGGAAGTATGTTGTCGAGATTTTTGTTACTCTAATAGATGGTAGCCTTGTCATTATAGAAGGTAGTATGTTATTCATATTTTTGTTACCCCAATGGATGGTAGCCTTGTCATTATGGAATATGGTCTATTGTCGAGATTTTTGTTACTCCAATGGATGGTATCGTTCTCATTATGGATGGTGCTCTGTTGTCGTGATTTTTGTTACTATAATGGATGGTAGCATTGTCATTATGGAAAGTAGTATGTTTTCGATATTTTTGTTACTCCAATGGATGGTAGCCTTGTCATTATGGAAGGTAGTCTGTTGTCGAGATTTTTGTTACTCCAATGGATGCTAGCCTTGTCATTATGAAAGGTAGTCTGTCATTGTGATTTCTGTCACTCCAATGGATGGTAGCCTTGTCATTATGGAAGGTAGTCAGTTGTTCATATTTTTGTTACTTCATTGGACGATAGCATTATCATTATGGAAGGTAGTCGGTCGTTGTGATTTCTGTCACTCCAATAGATGGTAGCCTTGTCACTATGGAAGGTAGTCTGTTGTTCATATTTTTGTTACTCCAATGAATGGTAGCCTTGTCATTATGGATGTAGTCTATTGTCGAGATTTTTTTTACTCCATTGGATGGTATCGTTGTCATTATGGATGGTAGTTTGTTCTCGAGATTTTTGTTACTCTAATGGATGTTAGACTTGTCATTATGGAAGGCAGTCTGTTTTCGAGATTTTTGTTACTCCAATTGATGGTAGCCTTGTCATTATGGAAGGTAGTCTATTGTCTAGATTTTTGTTACTCCAATGGATGGTAACATTTTCATTATGGATGGTAGTCTGTTGTCGATATTTTTCTTACTCCAATGGATGGTAGCCTTGTCATTATGGAAGGTAGTCTGTTGTCGAGATTTTTTTATTCTAATGGATGGTAGCCTTGTCATTATGAAAGGTAGTATGTTGTCGAGATTTTTGTTACTTCAATGGATGCTAGCCTTTTCATTACAGAAGGTAGACTTTCATTGTGATTTCTGTCACTCGGATGGATGGTAGCCTTGTCACTATGGAAGGTATTCTGTTGTTCATATTTTTGTTACATCAATGGATGGTAGCATTATCATTATGGAAGGTTGTCTGTTGTCGAGATTTTTGTTACTCCAATGGATGGTAGCCTTGTCATTATCAAAGGTAGTCTGTTTTCGAGATTTTTGTTACTCCAATGGTGGTAGCCTTGTCATTATGGAAGGTATTCTGTTGTCGAGATTTTTGTTACTCCAATGGATTGTATCGTTGTCATTATGGATGGTAGTCTGTTGTCGAGATTTTTTTTAATTCCAATCTATTATAGCCTTGTCATTATGGAACGTATTCAGTTAGCCTTGTCATTATGGAAGGTAGTCTTTTGTTGATATTTCTGTTATTCCAATGGATGGTAGCCTTGTCATTATGGAAGGTAATATGTTGTCGATATTTTTGTTACTCCAATAGATGGTAGCCTTGTCATTATAGAAGGTAGTATGTTGTTCATATTTTTGTTACTCCAATGGATGGTAGCCTTGTCATTATGGAATGTGGTCTATTGTCGAGATTTTTGTTACTCCAATGGATGGTATCGTTTTCATTATGGATGGTGCTCTGTTGTCGAGATTTTTGTTACTCTAATGGATGGTAGCCTTGTCATTATGGAAGGTAGTCTGTTTTTGAGATTTTTGTTACTCCAATGGATGGTAGCCTTGTCATTATGGAAGGTAGTCGGTTGTCGAGATTTTTGTTACTCCAATGGATGGTAACATTTTCATTATGGATGGTAGTCTGTTGTCGATATTTTTTTTACTCCAATGGATGGTAGCCTTGTCATTATGGAAGGTAGTCTATTGTCGAGATTTTTGTTATTCTAATGGATGGTAGCCTTGTCATTATGAAAGGTAGTATGTTGTCGAGATTTTTGTTACTCCAATGGATGCTAGCCTTGTCATTACAGAAGGTAGTCTTTCATTGTGATTTCTGTCACTCCAATGGATGGTAGCCTTATCACTATGGAAGGTATTCTGTTGTTCATATTTTTGTTACTCCAACGGATTGTAGCCTTGTCATTATGGTAGTAGTCTATTGTCGAGATTTTTGTTACTTCAATGGATGGTATCATTGTCATTATGGATGGTAGTTTGTTGTCGAGATTTTTGTTACTCTAATGGATGGTAGCCTTGTCATTATGGAAGGTAGTCTGTTTTCGATATTTTTGTTACTCTAATGGATGGTAGCCTTTTCATTATGGAAGGTAGTCTGTTGTCGAGATTTTTGTTACTCCAATGGATGATAATGTTGTTATTATGGATGGTAGTCTGTTGTCAATATTTTTGTTACTCTAATGGATGGTAGCCTTGTCATTATGGAAGGTAGTCTGTTTTTGAGATTTTTGTTACTCCAATGGATGGTAGCCTTGTCATTATGGAAGGTAGTCTGTTGTCGAGATTTTTGTTATTCCAATGGATGGTAACATTTTCATTATGGATGGTAGTCTGTTGTCGATATTTTTTTTACTCCAATGGATGGTAGCCTTGTCATTATGGAAGGTAGTCTGTTGTCGAGATTTTTGTTATTCTAATGGATGGTAGCCTTGTCATTATGAAAGGTAGTATGTTGTCGAGATTTTTGTTACTCCAATGGATGCTAGCCTTGTCATTACAGTAGGTAGTCTTTCATTGTGATTTCTGTCACTCCAATGGATGGTAGCCTTATCACTATGGAAGGTAGTCTGTTGTTCATATTTTTGTTACTCCAACGGATTGTAGTCTTGTCATTATGGATGTAGTCTATTGTCCAGATTTTTGTTACTCCAATGTATGGTATCATTGTCATTATGGATGGTAGTTTGTTGTCGAGATTTTTGTTACTCTAATGGATGGTAGCCTTGTCATTATGGAAGGTAGTCTGTTTTCGAGATTTTTGTTACTACAATGGATGGTAGCCTTGTCAATATGGAAGGTAGTCTGTTGTCGAGATTTTTGTTACTCTAATGGATGATAACGTTGTCATTATGGATGGTATTCTGTTGTGGAGATTTTTGTTATTCCAATGTATGGTAGCCTTGTCATTATTGAAGGTAGTTTGTTGTCCAAATTTTTGTTACTCCAATGGATGCTAGCCTTGTCATTATGGAAGGTAGTTTGTAGTTGTGATTTATGTCACTCCAATGGATGGTAGCCCTGTCACTATGGAAGGTAGTCTGTTGTTCATATTTTTGTTACATCAATGGATGGTTGCATTATCATTATGGAAGGTTGACTGTTGTCGAGGTTTTTGTTACTCCAATGGATGGTAGCCTTGTCATTATGGAAGGTAGTCTATTTTCGAGATTTTTGTTACTCCAATGGATTGTATCGTTGTCATTATGGATGGTAGTCTGTTGTCGAGATTTTTGTTATTCCAATGTATTATAGCCTTGTCATTGTGGAACGTATTTTGTTCTAGATGTTTTTGTTACTCCAATGGTTGTTAGCCTTGTCATTATTGAAGGTAGTCTTTTGTCGAGATTTTTGTAATTCCAATGGATCGTAGCCTTGTCATTATGGAAGGTAGTATGTTGTCGGGATTTTTGTTACTCCAATAGATGGTAGCCTTGTCATTATATAAGGTAGTCTGTTGTTCATATTTTTGTTACTTCAATGGATGGTAGCCTTGTCATTATGGAATGTGGTCTATTGTCGAGATTGTGGTTACTCCAATGGATGGTATCATTGTCATTTTGGATGGTAGTCTGTTGTCGAGATTTTTGTTACTCTAATGGATGGTAGCTTTGTCATTATGGAAAGTAGTCTATTTTCGAGATTTTTGTTACTCCAATGGATGGTGGCCTTGTCATTATGGAAGGTAGTTTGTTTTCGAGATTTTTGTTACTCCAAATTGATGGTAGCCTTGTCATTATGGAAGCTATTATTTCGTTGTGATTTCTGTCACTCCAATGGATCGTAGACATGTCATTATGGAAGGTAGTTTGTTTTCGAGATTTTTGTTACTCCAATGGATGGTAGCCTTGTCATTATGAAAGGTAGTCTGTTTTCGAGATTTTTGTTACTCCAATGGATGCTAGCCTTGTCATTACGGAAGGTAGTCAATCAATGTGATTTCTATCACTCCAATGGATGGTAGCCTTGTCACTATGGAAGGTAGTCAGTTGTTCATATTTTTGTTACTTCAATGGATGATAGCATTATCATTATGGAAGGTAGTCTGTCGTTGTGATTTCTGTCACTCAAATGGATGGTAGCTTTGTCACTATGGAAGGTAGTATGTTGTTCAAATTTTTGTTACTCCAATGAATGGTAGCCTTGTCATTATGAATGTAGTCTATTGTCGAGATTTTTGTTACTCCAATGTATGGTATCATTGTCATTATGGATGGTAGTTTGTTGTAGAGATTTTTGTTACTCTAATGGATGGTAGCCTTGTCATTATGGAAGGTAGTCTGTTTTCGAGATTTTTTTTACTACAATGGATGGTAGCCTTGTCAATATGGAAGGAAGTTTGTTGTCGATATTTTTGTTACTCCAATGGATGGTAACATTTTCATTATGGATGGTAGTCTGTTGTCGAGATTTTTGTTATTCCAATGGATGGTAGCCTTGTCATTTTGGAAGGTAGTTTGTTGTCCAAATTTTTGTTACTCCAATGGATGCTAGCCTTGTCATTATGGAAGGTAGTCTGTAGTTGTGATTTATGTCACTCCAATGGATGGTAGCCTTGTCACTATGGAAGGTAGTCTGTTGTTAATATTTTTGTTACATCAATGGATGGTTGCATTATCATTATGGAAGGTTGACTGTTGTCGAGATTTTTGTTACTCCAATGGATGGTAGCCTTGTCATTATGGAAGGTAGTCTATTTTCGAGATTTTTGTTTCTCCAATGGATTGTATCGTTGTCATTATTGATGGTAGTTTGTTGTCGAGATTTTTGTTATTCCAATGTATTATAGCCTTGTCATTATGGAACGTATTTTGTTGTCGATGTTTTTGTTACTCCAATGGTTGTTAGCCTTGTCATTATGGAAGGTAGGCTTTTGTCGAGATTTTTGTTATTCCAATGGATCGTAAACTTGTCATTATGGAAGGTAGTATGTTGTCGGGATTTTTGTTACTCCAATAGATGGTAGCCTTGTCATTATAGAACGTAGTCTGTTGTTCATATTTTTGTTACTCCAATGGATGGTAGCCTTGTCATTATGGAATGTGGTCTATTGTCGAGATTGTGGTTACTCCAATGGATGGTATCGTTGTCATTATGGATGGTAGTCTGTTGTCGAGATTTTTGTTACTCTAATGGATGGTAGCCTTGTCATTATGGAAAGTAGTCTGTTTTTGAGATTTTTGTTACTCCAATGGATGATGGCCTTGTCATTATGGAAGGTAGTCTGTTTTCGAGATTTTTGTTACTCCAAATTGATGGTAGCCTTGTCATTATGGAAGGTATTCTGTCGTTGTGATTTCTGTCACTCCAATGGATCGTAGACATGTCATTATGGAAGGTAGTTTGTTTTCGAGATTTTTGTTACTCCAATGGATGGTAGCCTTGTCATTATGAAAGGTAGTCTGTTGTCGAGATTTTTGTTACTCCAATGGATGGTAACATTGTCATTATGGATGGTAGTCTGTTGTCGAGATTTTTGTTACACCAATGGATGCTAGCCTTGTCATTACGGAAGGTAGTCAGTCGTTGTGATTTCTGTCACTCCAATGGATGGTAGCCTTGTCACTATGGAAGATAGTAAGTTGTTCATATTTTTGTTACTTCAATGGATGATAGCATTATCCTTATGGAAGGTAGTCTGTCGTTGAGATTTCTGTCACTCAAATGGATGGTAGTCTTGTCACTATGGAAGGTAGTCTGTTGTTCATATTTTTGTTACTCCAATGAATGGTAGCCTTGTCATTATGGACGTAGTCTATTGTCGAGATTTTTGTTACTCCAATGTATGGTATCGTTGTCATTATGGAATGTAGTTTTTTGTTGAGATTTTTGTTACTCTAATGGATGGTAGCCTTGTCATTATGGAAGGTAGTCTGTTTTCGAGATTTTTGTTACTACAATGGATGGTAGCCTTGTATATATGGAAGGTAGTTTGTTGTCGATATTTTTGTTACTCCAATGGATGGTAACGTTTTCATTATGGATGGTAGTCTGTTGTCGAGATTTTTGTTATTCCAATGGATGGTAGCCTTGTCATTATGGAAGGTAGTTTGTTGTCCAAATTTTTGTTACTCCAATGGATGCTAGCCTTGTCATTATGGAAGGTAGTCTTTCATTGTGATGTCTGTCACTCCAATGGATGGTAGCCTTGTCACTATGGAAGGTAGTTTGTTGTTCATATTTTTGTTACATCAATGGATGGTTGCATTATAATTATGGAAGGTTGACTGTTGTCGAGATTTTTGTTAGTCTAATGGATGGTAGCCTTGTCATTATGGAAGGTAGTCTGCTTTCGTGATTTTTGTTATTCTAATGGATGTTAGCCTTGTCATTATGGAAGGTAGTCTGTTGTCGAGATTTTTGTTACTCCAATGGATGATAACGTTGTCATTATGGATGGTAGTCTATTGTCGAGATTTATGTTATTCCAATGGATGGTAGCCTTGTCATTATGGAAGGTAGTCTATCGTTATGATTTATGTCACTCCAATGGACGGTAGCCTTGTCACTATGGAAGGTAGTCTGTTGTTCATATTTTTGTTACAACAATGAATGGTAGCCTTGTCATTATGGATGTAGTCTATTGTCGAGATTTTTGTTACTCCAATGTATGGTATCGTTGTCATTATGGATGGTAGTTTGTTATCGAGATTTTTGTTACTCTAATGGATGGTAGCCTTGTCATTATGGAAGGTAGTCTATTTTCGAGATTTTTTTTACTACAATGGATGGTAGCCTTTTCAATAAGGAAGGTAGTTTGTTGTCGATATTTTTGTTACTCCAGTGGATGGTAACGTTTTCATTATGGATGGTAGTCTGTTGTCGAGATTTTTGTTATTCCAATGGATGGTAGCCTTGTCATTATGGAAGGTAGTTTGTTGACCAAATTTTTGTTACTCCAATGGATGCTAGCCTTGTCATTATGGAAGGTAGTCTGTAGTTATGATTTATGTCACTCCAATGGATCGTAGCCTTGTCACTATGGAAGGTAGTCTGTTGTCCATATTTTTGTTACATCAATAGATGGTAGCATTATCATTATGGAAGGTTGTCTGTTGTCGAGATTTTTGTTACTCCAATGGATGGTAACATTTTCATTATGGATGGTAGTCTGTTGTCGATATTTTTGTTATTCTAATGGATGGTAGCCTTGTCATTATGAAATTTAGTATGTTGTCGAGATTTTTGTTACTCCAATGGATGCTAGCCTTGTCATTACAGAAGGTATTCTTTCATTGTGATTTCTGTCACCCCAATGGATGTTAGCCTTATCACTATGGAAGGTAGTTTGTTGTTCATATTTTTGTTACTCCAATGGATTGTAGCCTTATCATTATGGTTGTAGTCTATTGGCGAGATTTTTGTTACTCCAATGGATGGTATGATTGTCATTATGGATGGTAGTTTGTTGTCGAGATTTTTGTTACTCTAATGGATGGTAGCCTTATCATTATGGAAGGTAGTCTGTTTTCGATATTTTTGTTACTCTAATGGATGGTAGCCATGTCTTTATGGAAGGTAGTCTGTCGTTGTGATTTTTGTCACTCCAATGGATGGTAGACTTGTCACTATGGAAGGTAGTCTCTTATTCATATTTTTGTTACATCAATGGATGGTAGGATTATCATTATTGAAGGTTGTCTGTTGTCGAGATTTTTGTTACTCCAATGGATGGTAGCCTTGTCATTATGGAAGGTAGTCTGTTTTTGAGATTTTTCTTACTCCAATGGATGGTAGCCTTTTCATTATGGAAGGTACTCTGTTGTCGATATTTTTGTTACTCCAAAGGATTGCATCGTTGTCATTATGGATGGTAGTCTGTTGTCGAGATTTTTGTTATTCCAATGTATTATAGCCTTTTCATTATGGAACGTATTCTGTTGTCGATGTTTTTGTTACTCCAATGGATGTTAGCCTTGTCTTTATGGAAGGTAGTCTTTTGTCGAGATTTTTGTTATTCCAATGGATGGTAGCCTTGTCATTATGGAAGGTAGTATGTTGTCGAGATTTTTATTACTCCAATAGATGGTAGCCTTGTCATTATAGAAGGTAGTTTGTTGTTCATATTTTTGTTACTCTAATGGATGGTAGCCTTGTCATTATGGAATGTGGTCTATTGTCGAGATTTTTGAATACTCCAATGGATGGTATCGTTGTCATTATGGATGGTAGTCTATTGTCGAGATTTTTGTTACTAAAATGGATGGTAGCCTTGTCATTATGGAAGGTAGTCTGTTTTCTAGATTTTTGTTACTCCAATGGATGGTAGCCTTGTCATTATGGAAGGTAGTCCATTTTCGAGAATTTTGTTACTCCAATGGATGGTAGCCTTGTCATTATCAAAGGTAGTCTGTTGTCGATATTTTTGTTACTCCAATGGATGGTAACATTGTCATTATGGATGGTAGTCTATTGTCAGGATTTTTTTTATTCCAATGGATGTTAGCCTTGTCATTATGGAAGGTAGTCAGTCGTTGTGATTTCTGTCACTCCAATGGATGGTAGCCTTGTCAATATGGAATTTAGTATGTTGTTCATATTTTTGTTACTTTAATGTATGATAACATTATCATTATGGAAGGTAGTCTATCGTTGTGATTTCTATCACTCCAATGGATGGTAGCCTTGTCACTATGGAAGGTAGTCTGTTGTTTATATTTTTGTTACATCACTGGATGGTAGCATTATCATTATGGAAGGTTGTCTGTTGTCGAGATTTTTGTTACTCCAATGGTTCGTAGCCTTGTCATTATGGAAGGTAGCCTGTTGTCGAGATTTTTGTTACTCCAATGGATGGTATCGTTGTCATTATGGATGCTAGTCAGTTGTCGAGATTTTTGTTACTCCAATAGATGGTATCATTGTAATTATGGATGGTAGTTTGTTTTCGAGATTTTATTACTTCAATGGATGGTATCCTTGTCATTATGGAAGGTATTCTTTCATTGTGATTTCTATCAGTCCAATGGATCGTAGACATGTTATTATAGAAGGTAGTTTGTTGTCGAGATTTTTGTTACTCTAATGGATGGTAGCCTTGTCATTATGGAAGGTAGTCTGTTTTCGAGATTTTTGTTACTCCAATGGATGGTAGCCTTGTCATTACGGAAGGTAGTCTGTTTTTGAGATTTTTATTACTCCAATGGATTGTAGCCTTGTCATTATGAAAGTTAGTCTGTTGTCGAGATTTTTGTTACTCCAATGGATGGTAACATTGTCATTATGGATGGTAGTCTGTTGTCGAGATTTTTTTTATTCCAATGGATGGTAGCCTTGTCATTATGGAAGGTAGTCTGTTGTCGAGATTTTTGTTACTCCAATGGTTGCTAGCCTTGTCATTATGCAAGGTAGTCAGTCGTTGTGATTTCTGTCACTCCAATGGATGGTAGCCTTGTCACTATGGACGGTTGTCTATTGTTCATATTTTTTTTACTTTAATGGATGATAGCATTATCATTATGGAAGGTAGTCTGTCGTTGTAATTTCTGTCACTCCAATGGATGGTAGCCTTGTCACAATGGAAGGTAGTCTGCTGTTCATATTTTTGTTACAACAATGGATGGTAGCATTATCATTATGGAAGGTTGTCTGTTGTCGATGTTTTTGTTACTCCAATGGATGTTAGCCTTTTCGTTATGGAAGGTAGTCTTTTGTCCAGATTTTTTTTATTCCAATGGATGGTAGCCTTGTAATTATGGAAGGTAGTATGTTGTTGAGATTTTTGTTACTCTAATAGATGGTAGCCTTTCATTATAGAAGGTTGTCTGTTGTTCATATTTTTCGTACTCCAATGGATTGTAGCCTTGTCATTATGGAATGTGGTCTATTGTTGAGATTTTTGTTAATCCAATGGATGGTATCCTTTTCATTATGGATGGTAGTCTGTTGTCGAGACTTTTGTTACTCTAATGGATGGTAGCCTTGTCATTATGGAAGGTAGTTTGTTTTCGAGATTTTTGTTACTCCAATGGATGGTAGCCTTGTCATTATGGAAGGTAGTCTGTTGTCGAGTTTTTTGTTACTCCAATGGATGCTAGCCTTGTCACTATGGAAGGTAGTCTGTCATTGTGATTTCTGTCACTCCAATGGATGGTAGCCTTGTCACTATGGAAGGTAGTTTTTTATTCATATTTTTGTTACTTCAATGGATGATAGCATTATCATTATGGAAGGTAGTTTGTCGTTGTGATTTATGTCACACCAATGGATGGTAGCCTTGTCACTATAGAAGGTAGTCTGATCTTCATATTTTTGTTACATCAATGGATGGTAGCATTATCATTATGGAAGGTTGTCTGTTGTTCATATTTTTATTACTCCAATGGATGGTAGCCTTGTCATTATGGAACGTAATCTGTTTTCGAGATTTTTGTTACTCCAATGGATGGTAGCCTTGTCATTATGGAAGGTAGTCAGTTGTCGAGATTTTTGTTACTCCAATGGATTGTATCGTTGTCATTATGGAAGGTAGTCTGTTTTCGAGATTTTTGTTACTCCAATGGATGGTAGCCTTGTCATTATGGAAGGTAGTCTGTTGTCGAGATTTTTGTTACTCCAATGGATGCTAGCCTTGTCATTATGGAAGGTAGTTTGTTGTTCATATTTTTGTTACTCCAATGGATGGTATCATTGTCCTTATGGATGGTAGCCTGTTGTCGAGAATTTTGTTACTCCAATGGATGGTAGCCTTGTCATTAAGTAACGTACTCTGTTGTCGATGTTTTTGTTACTCCAATGGATGGTAGCCTTGTCATTATTGAAGGTAGTCTGTTGTCGAGATTTTTGTTATTCCAATGGATGGTAGCCTTGTCATTATGGAAGATAGTCTATTGTTGAGATATTTGTTACTCCAATGGATGCTTGCCTTGTCATTATGGAAGGTAGTCTATCGTTGTGATTTTTGTCACTCCAATGGATGGTAGCCTTGTCACTCTGGAAGGTAGTATGTTGTTCATATTTTTGTTACTGCAATGGATGGTAGCCTTGTCATTATGGAAGGTAGTCTATTGTCGATATTTTTGTTACTTCAATTGATGGTAGCCTTGTCATTATGGAAGGTAGTCTGTTTTCAAGATTTTTGTTAGTCCAATGGATGGTAGCCTTGTCATTATGGAAGGTAGTTTATTGTCGATAGTTTTGTTACTCCAATGGATGGTAATGTTGTCATTATGGATGGTAGTCTGTTGTCGAGATTTTTGTTATTCCAATGGATGGTAGCCTTTTCATTATGGAAGGTAGTCTGTTGTCGAGATTTTCGTTACTCCAATGGATGCTAGCCTTGTCATTATGGAAGGTAGTTTGTTCTTGTGATTTCTGTCACTCCAATGGATGGTAGCCTTGTCACTATGGAAGGTAGTCTATTGTTCATATTTTTGTTACTTCAATGGATGATAGCATTATCATTATGGAATGTTGTCTGTTGTCGAGATTTTTGTTACTCCAATGGATGGTAGCCTTGTAATTATGGAAGGTAGTTTATTTTTGAGATTTTTATTACTCCAATGGATGGTAGGCTTGTCATTATGGAAGGTAGTCTGTGGTCGAGATTTTTGTTACTCCAATGGATGGTAACATTGTCATTATGGATGGTAGTCTGTTGTCGAGATTTTTGTTATTCCAATGGATGGTAGCCTTGTCATTATGGAAGGTAGTCTGTTGTCGAGATTTTCGTTACTCCAATGGATGCTAGCCTTGTCATTATGGAAGGTAGTTTGTTCTTGTGATTTCTGTCACTCCAATGGATGGTAGCCTTGTCACTATGGAAGGTAGTCTATTGTTCATATTTTTGTTACTTCAATGGATGATAGCATTATCATTATGGAATGTTGTCTGTTGTCGAGATTTTTGTTACTCCAATGGATGGTAGCCTTGTAATTATGGAAGGTAGTTTATTTTTGAGATTTTTATTACTCCAATGGATGGTAGGCTTGTCATTATGGAAGGTAGTCTGTGGTCGAGATTTTTGTTACTCCAATGGATGGTAACATTGTCATTATGGATGGTAGTCTGTTGTCGAGATTTTTGTTATTCCAATGGATGGTAGCCTTGTCATTATGGAAGGTAGTCTGTTGTCGAGATTTTTGTTACTCCCATGGATGCTAGCCATGTCATTATGGAAGGTAGTCTGTCGTTGTGATTTCTGTCACTCCAATGGATGGTATCCTTGTCACTATGGAAGTTAGTCTGTTGTTCATATTTTTGTTACATCAATGGATGGTAGCATTATCATTATGGAATTTAGTCTATTCTCGAGATTTTTTGTTACTCCATTGGATGGTATCATTGTCATTATGGATGGTAGCCTGTTGTCGAGAATTTTGTTACTCCAATGGATGGTAGCCTTGTCATTATGTAACGTACTCTGTTGTCGATGTTTTTGTTACTCCAATGGATGGTAGCCTTGTCATTATTGAAGGTAGTCTGTTGTCGAGATTTTTGTTATTCCAATGGATGGTAGCCTTGTCATTATGGAAGATAGTCTATTGTTGAGATTTTTGTTACTCCAATGGATGCTTGCCTTGTCATTATGGAAGGTAGTCTGTCGTTGTGATTTTTGTCATTCCAATGGATGGTAGCCTTGTCACTCTGGAAGGTAGTATGTTGTTCATATTTTTGTTACTGCAATGGATGGTAGCCATGTCATTATGGAAGGTAGTCTATTGTCGATATTTTTGTTACTTCAATTGATGGTAGCCTTGTCATTATGGAAGGTAGTCTGTTTTCAAGATTTTTGTTAGTCCAATGGATGGTAGCCTTGTCATTATGGAAGGTAGTTTATTGTAGATATTTTTGTTACTCCAATGGATGGTAATGTTGTCATTATGGATGGTAGTCTATTGTCGAGAATTTTGTTATTCCAATGGATGGAAGCCTTTTCATTATGGAAGGTAGTCTGTTGTCGAGATTTTTGTTACTCCAATGGATGCTAGCGTTGTCATTATGGAAGGTAGTTTGTTCTTGTGATTTCTGTCACTCCAATGGATGGTAGCCTTGTCACTATGGGAGGTAGTCTATTGTTCATATTTTTGTTACTTCAATGGATGATAGCATTATCATTATGGGATGTTGTCTGTTGTCGAGATTTTTGTTACTCCAATGGATGGTAGCCTTGTAATTATGGAAGGTAGTTTATTTTTGAGATTTTTATTACTCCAATGGATGGTAGGCTTGTCATTATGGAAGGTAGTCTGTGGTCGAGATTTTTGTTACTCCAATGGATGGTAACATTGTCATTATGGATGGTAGTTTGTTGTCGAGATTTTTTTTATTCCAATGGATGGTAGCCTTGTCATTATGGAAGGTAGTCTGTTGTCGAGATTTTTGTTACTCCAATAGATGCTAGCCCTGTCATTACAGAAGGTAGTCTTTCGTTGTGATTTCTGTCACTCCAATGGATTATAGACTTGTCACTATGGAAGGTAGTCTGTTGTTCATATTTTTGTTACTCCAATGGATGGTAACCTTGTTATTATGGAATTTAGTCTATTCTCGAGATTTTTGTTACTCCAATGCTTGGTATCGTTGTCATTATGGATGGTAGTCTGTTGTTGAGAGTTTTCTTACTCTAATGGATGGTAGCCTTGTCATTATGGAAGGTAGTCTATTTACGATATTTTTGTTACTCCAATGGATGGTATCATTGTCATTATGGATGGTAGTCAGTTGTCGAGATATTTGTTACTCCAATAGATGGTATCTTTGTAATTAAGGATGGTAGTCTGTTGTCGAGAATTTTGTTACTCCAGTGGATGGTAGCCTTGTCATTTTGGAACGTACTCTGTTGTCGATGTTTTTGTTACTCCAATGGATGGTAGCCTTGTCATTATTGAAGGTAGTCTGTTGTCGAGATTTTTGTTATTCAAATGGATGGTAGCCTATTCATTATGGAAGGTAGTCTATTCTTGAGATTTTTGTTACTCCAATGGATGCTTACCTTGTCATTATGGAAGGTAGTTTGTCGTTGTGATTTCTGTCACTCCAATGGATGGTAGCCTTGTCCCTATCGAAGGTACTATGTTGTTCATATTTTTGTTACTGCAATGGATGGTAGCCTTGTCATTATGGAAGGTAGTCTATTATCGAGATTTTTGTTACTTCAATTGATGTTAGCCTTGTCATTATGGAAGGTAGTCTGTTTTCTAGATTTTTGTTACTCCAATGGATGGTAGCCTTGTCATTATGGAAGGTAGTTTGTTGTCGAGGTTTTTGTTACTCCAATGGATGGTAACATTGTCATTATGGATTGTAGTTTGTTGTCGAGATTTTTGTTATTCCAATGGATGGTAGCCTTTTCATTAAGGAAGGTAGTCTGTTGTCGAGATTTTTGTTACTCCAATGGATGCTAGTCTTGTCATTATGGAAGGTAATCTGTCATTGTGATTTCTGTCACTCCAATGGATGGTAGCCTTGTCAATATGGAAGGTAGTCTGTTGTTCATATTTTTGTTACTTAAATGGATGATAGCATTATCATTATGGAATGTTGTCTGTTTTCAAGATTTTTGTTACTCCAATAGATGGTAGCCTTGTAATTATGGAAGGTAGTCTGTTGTCGAGATTTTTGTTACTCCAATGGATGGTAACATTGTCATTATGGATGGTAGTCTGTTGTCGAGATTTTTGTTACTCCAATAGATGCTAGCCTTGAAATTACGGAAGGTAGTCTTTCATTTTGATATCTGTTACTCTAATGGATTGTAGTCTTGTCACTATGGAAGGTAGTCTGTTGTTCATATTTTTGTTACTCCAATGGATGGTAACCTTGTCATTATGGAATGTAGTCTATTGTCGAGATTTTTGTTACTCCAATGGCTGATATCGTTGTCATTATGGATGGTAGTCTGTTGTCAAGAGTTTTGTTACTCTAATGGATGGTAGCCTTGTCATTATGGAAGGTAGTCTGTTGTCGAGATTTTTGTTACTCCAATGGATGGTAACATTGTCATTGTGGATGGTAGTCTGCTGTCGAGATTTTTGTTATTCCAATGGATGGTAGCCTTGTCTTTATGGAAGGTAGTATGTTGTCGAGATTTTTGTTACTCCAATGGATGCTAGCCTTGTCATTGGGGAAGGTAGTATGTCTTTGTGATTTTTGTCACTCCAATGGATGGTAGCCTTGTCACTATGGATGGTAGTATGTTGCTCATATTTTTGTTACTTCAATGGATAATAGCATTATCATTATGGAAGGTAGTCTGTTGTCGAGATTTTTGTTACTCCAATGGATGCTAGCCTTGTCATTACGGAAGGTAGTCTTTCGTTGTGATTTTTGTAGATACAATGGATTATAGCCTTGTCCTTATGGAAGAAAGTCTGTTTTCTAGATTTTTGTTACACCAATGGATGGTTGGCTTGTCATTATGGAAGGTAGTCTGTTGTCGAGATTTTTGTTACTCCAATGGATGGTAACATTGTCATTATGGATTTTAGTCTGTTGTCGAGATTTTTGTTATTCCAATGGATGGTAGCCTTGTCATTATGGAAGGTAGACTATTGTCGAGATTTTTGTTACTCCAATAGATGCTAGCCTTGTCATTATGGAAGGTAGTCTGTCATTGTGATTTCTGTCACTCCAATGGATGGTAGCCTTGTCACTATGGAAGGTAGTTTGTTATTCATATTTTTGTTACTTCAATGGATGATAGCATTATCATTATGGAAGGTAGTCTGTCGTTGTGATTTATGTCACTCCAATGGATGGTAGCCTTGTCACTATGGAAGGTAGTCTGTTGTTCATATTTTTGTTACATCAATGGATGGTAGCATTATCATTATGGATGGTTGTCGGTTGTTCATATTTTTGTTACTCCAATGGATGGTAGCCTTTTCATTATGGAAGGTAATCTGTTTTCGAGATTTTTGTTACTCCAATGGATGGTAGCCTTGTCATTATGGAAGGTAGTCTGTGGTCGAGATTTTTGTTACTCCAATGGATGGTAACATTGTCATTATGGATGGTAGTCTGTTGTCGAGATTTTTGTTATTCCAATGGATGGTAGCCTTGTCATTATGGAAGGTAGTCTGTTGTCGAGATTTTTGTTACTCCAATGGATGCTACCCTTGTCATTATGGAAGGTAGTTTGTTGTTCATATTTTTTTTACTCCAATGGATCGTATCATTGTCATTATGGATGGTAGCCTGTTATCGAGAATTTTGTTACTCCAATGGATGGTAGCCTTGTCACTATGTAACGTACTCTGTTGTCGATGTTTTTGTTACTCCAATGGATGGTAGCCTTGTCATTATTGAAGGTAGTCTGTTGTCGATATTTTTGTTATTCCAATGGATGGTAGCCTTGTCATTATGGAAGATAGTCTATTATTGAGATTTTTGTTACTCCAATGGATGCTTGCCTTGTCATTATGGAAGGTAGTCTGTCGTTGTGATTTTTGTCACTCCAATGGATGGTAGCCTTGTCACTCTGGAAGGTAGTATGTTGTTCATATTTTTGTTACTGCAATGGATGGTAGCCTTGTCATTATGGAAGGTAGTCTATTGTCGATATTTTTGTTACTTCAATTGATGGTAGCCTTGTCATTATGGAAGGTAGTCTGTTTTCAAGATTTTTGTTAGTCCAATGGATGGTAGCCTTGTCATTATTAAAGGTAGTTTATTGTCGAGATTTTTGTTACTCCAATGGATGGTAATGTTGTCATTATGGATGGTAGTCTGTTGTCGAGATTTTTGTTATTCCAATGGATGGTAGCCTTTTCATTATGGAAGGTAGTCTGTTGTCGAGATTTTTGTTACTCCAATGGATGCTAGCCTTGTCATTATGGAAGGTAGTTTGTTCTTGTGATTTCTGTCACTCCAATGGATGGAAGCATTGTCACTATGGAAGGTAGTCTGTTGTTCATATTTTTGTTACTTCAATGGATGATAGCATTATCATTATGGAATGTTGTCTGTTGTCGAGATTTTTGTTACTCCAATGGATGGTAGCCTTGTAATTATGGAAGGTAGTCTATTTTTGAGATTTTTATTACTCCAATGGATGGTAGGCTTGTCATTATGGAAGGTAGTCTGTGGTCGAGATTTTTGTTACTCCAATGGATGGTAACATTGTCATTATGGATGGTAGTCTGTTGTCAAGATTTTTGTTACTCCAATGGATGGTAACATTGTCATTATGGATGGTAGTCTGTTGTCGAAATTTTTGTTATTCCAATGTTTGGTAGCCTTGTCATTATGGAAGGTAGTCCGTTATCGAGATTTTTGTTACTCTAATGGATGCTAGCCTTTTCATTATGGAAGGTAGTCTGTCCTTGTGATTTATGTCACTCCAATGGATGGTAGCCTTGTCATTATGGAAGGTAGTCTGTTGTCGAGATTTTTGTTACTTCAATGGATAATAGGATTATCATTATGGAATGTTGTCTATTGTCGAGATTTTTGTTACTCCAATGGATGGTAGCCTTGTACTTATGGAATGAAGTCTGTTTTCGAGATTTTTGTTACTCCAATGGATGGTAGCATTGTCATTATGGAAGGTAGTCTATTGTCGAGATTTTTGTTATTCCAATGGATGGTAGCCTTGTCATTATGGAAGGTAGTATGTTGTCGAGATTTTTGTTACTCCAATGGATGCTAGCCTTGTCATTACAAAAATTAGTCTTTCGTTGTGATTTCTTTGACTCCAATGGATGGTAGCCTTATCACTATGGAAGGTAGTCTGTTGTTCATATTTTTGTTACTCCAATGGATGGTAGCCTTGTCATTATGGAATGTAGTCTATTGTCGAGATTTTGGTTACTCCAATGGATGGTATCGTTGTCATTATGGATGGTAGTTTGTTGTCAAGATTTTTGTTACTCTAACGGATGATAGCCTTGTCATTATGGAATGTAGTTTGTTGTCAAGATTTTTGTTACTCCAATGGATGATAACATTATCATTATGGATGGTAGTCTGTTGTCGAGATTTTTGTTATTCCAATGGATGGTAGTCTTGTCATTATGGAAGGTAGTTTGTAGTCGAGATTTTTGTTACTCCAATGGATGCTAGCCTTGTCATTATGGAAGGTAGTGTGTCATTGTGATTTATGTCACTCCAATGGATGGTAGCCTTGTCACTATGGAAGGTAGTCTGTTGGTCATATTTTTGTTACATTAATGGATTGTAGCATTATCATTATGGGAGGTTGTCTGTTTTCGAGATTTTTGTTACTCCAAAGGATGGTAGACTTGTCATTATGGAAGGTAGTATGTTGTCGAGATTTTTGTTACTCCAATGGATGGTATCGTTGTCATTATGGATGGTAGTCTTTTGTCGAGATTTTTGTTATTCCAATGTCTTATAGCCTTGTCATTATGGAAAGTATTTTGTTGTCGATGTTTTTTTTAGTCCAATGGATGTTAGCCTTTTCTTTATGGAAGGTAGTCTTTTGTCGAGATTTTTGTTATTCCAATGGATGGTAGCCTTGTCATTATGGAAGGTAGTATGTTGTCGAGATTTTTGTTACTCCAATAGATGCTAGCCTTGTCATTATAGAAGGTAGTTTGTCGTTGTGATTTCTGTCACTCCAAAGGATGGTAGCCTTGTCACTATGGAAGGTAGTCTGTTGTTCATATTTTTGTTACTCCAATGAATGGTAGCCTTGTCATTATGGAATGTAGTCTATTGTAGAGATTTTTTTTACTCCAATGGATGGTATCGTTATCATTATGGATGGTAGTCTGTTTTCGAGATTTTGGTTACTCTAATGGATGGTAGCCTTGTCATTATGGAAGGTAGTCTATTTTCGAGATTTTTTTTACTCCAATGGATGGTAGCCTTGTCATTATGGAAGGTAGTTTGTTGTCGAGATTTTTGTTAATCCAATGGATGGTATCGTTGTCATTATAGATGGTAGTCTGTTGTCGAGATTTTTGTTACTCCAATAGATGGTATCATTGTCATTATGGATGTTAGTCTGTTGTCGAGAATTTTGTTACTTTAATGGATGGAAGCCTTGTCATTATGGAACATACTCTGTTGTTCATATTTTTGTTATTCCAATGGATGGTAGCCTTGTCATTATAGAAGGTAGTCTGTTGTCGAGATTTTTGTTATTCCAATGGATGGTAGCCTTGTCATTATGGAATGTAGTATGTTGTCGAGATTTTTGTTACTCCAATGGATGGTAACATTGTCATTATGGATGGTAGTCTATTGTTGAGATTTTTGTTATTCCAATGGATGGTAGCCTTGTCATTATGGAAGGTAGTTTGTAGTCGAGATTTTTGTTAGTCCAATGGATGCCAGCCTTGTCATTATGGAAGGTAGTCTGTCGTTGTGATTTTTGTCACTCCAATGGATGGAAGCCTTGTAACTATGGAAGGTAGTCTGTCGTTGTGATTTTTGTCACTCCAATGGATGTTAGCCTTGTCATTATGGAAGGTTGTCTGTTTTCGAGATTTTTGTTACTCCAATGGATGGTATCGTTGTCATTATGGATGGTAGCCTGTTGTTGAGATTTTTGTTATTCCAATGTATTATAGCCTTGTGATTATGGAAAGTATTCTGTTGTCAATGTTTTTTTACTCCAATGGATGTTAGCCTTTTCTTTATGGAAGGTAGTCTTTTGTCGAGATTTTTGGTATTCAAATGGATGGTAGCCTTGTCATTATGGATGGTAGTATGTTGTCGAGATTTTTGTTACTCCAATAGATGCTAGCCTTGTAATTATAGAAGGTAGTTTGTCGTTGTGATTTCGGTCACTCCAAAGGATGGTAGCCTTGTCACTATGGAAGGTAGTTTGTTGTTCATATTTTTGTTACTCCAATGAATGGTAGCCTTGTCATTATGGAATGTAGTCTATTGTAGAGATTTTTTTTACTCCAATGGATGGTATCGTTATCATTATGGATGGTAGTCTGTTTTCGAGATTTTTGTTACTCTAATGGATGGTAGCCTTGTCATTATGGAAGGTAGTCTATTTTCGAGATTTTTGTTACTCCAATGGATGGTAGCCTTGCCATTATGGAAGGTAGTTTGTTGTCGAGATTTTTGGTACTCAAATAGATGGTATCGTTGTCATTATGGATGGTAGTCTGTTGTCGAGAATTTTGTTACTTTAATGGATGGTAGCCTTGTCATTATGGAACGTACTTTGTTGTCGATGTTTTTGTTATTCTAATGGATGGAAGACTTGTCATTATGGAACGTAGTCTGTTGTCGAGATTTTTGTTATTCCAATGGATGGTATCCTTGTCATTATAGAAGGTAGTCTATTGTCGAGATTTTTGTTACTTCAATGGATGATTGCCTTGTCATTATGGAAGGTAGTATGTCGTTGTGATTTCTGTCAGTCCAATGGATGGTAGCCTTGTCACTATGGAAGATAGTCTGTTGTTCATATTTTTGTTACTCCAATGGATGGTAGCCTTGTCATTATGGAAAGTAGTCTATTGTCGAGATTTTTGTTACTTCAATTGATGGTAGCCTTGTCATTATGGAAGGTAGTATGTTTTAGAGATTTTTGTTACTCCAATGAATGGTAGCCTTGTCATTATGGAAGGTAGTCTGTCGTTGTGATTTTTGTCACTCCAATGGATGGTAGCCTTGTCACTATAGAAGGTAGTCTGTTGTTCATATTTTTGTTACTTCAATGGATGGTAGCCTTGTCATTATGGAAGGTAGTTTGTTTTCGAGATTTTTGTTACTCCAATGGATGTTAGCCTTGTCATTATGGAAGGTAGTCTATTGTCGAGATTTTTGTTACTCCAATGGCTGGTATCAGTGTCATTATGGATGGTAGTCTGTTGTCGAGATTTTTGTTACTCCAATGGATGGTAACATTGTCATTATGGATGGTAGTCTATTGTCGGGATTTTTGTTATTCCAATGGATGGTAGCCTTGTCATTATGGAAGGTAGTCTGTTGTCGAGATTTTTGTTACTCCAATGGATGCTAGCCTTTTCATTATGGAAGGTAGTTTGTCGTTGTGATTTTTGTCACTCCAATGGATGGTAGCCTTGTAACTATGGAAGGTAGTCTGTTGTTCATATTTTTGTTACTTCAATGGATGGTAGCCTTGTCATTATGGAATGTTGTCTGTTGTCGAGATTTTTATTAATCCAATGGATGGTAGCCTTGTAATTATGGAAGGTGGTCTATTTTCGAGATTTTTGTTACTCCAATATATGGTAGGCTTGTCATTACAGAAGGTAGTCTTTCGTTGGGATTTCTGTCACTCCAATGGATCATAGCCTTGTCACTATGGAAGGTAGTCTGTTGTTCATATTTTTATTACTCCAATGGATGGTAACCTTGTCATTATGGAATGTAGTCTATTGTCGAGATTTTTGTTACTCCAATGGCTGGTATCAGTGTCATTATGGATGGTAGTCTGTTGTCGAGATTTTTGTTACTCTAATGGATGGTAGCCTTGTCATTATGGAAGGTAGTCTGTTTTCAATATTTTTGTTACTCCAATGCATGGTAGCCTTGTCATTATGGAAGGTAGTCTGTTGTCGAGATTTTTGTTACTCCAATGGATGGTAACATTGTCATTATGGATGGTAGTCTGTTGTCGAGATTTTTGTTATTCTGATGGATGGTAGCCTTGTCATTATGGAAGGTAGTCTGTTGTCGAGATTTTTGTTACTCCAATGGATGCTAGCCTTGTCATTATGGAAGGTAGTCTGTCGTTGTGATTTTTGTCACTCCAATGGATGGTAGCCTTGTAACTATGGAAGGTAGTATGTTGTTCATATTTTTGTTACTTCAATGGATGATAGCATTATCATTATGGAATGTTGTCTGTTTTGGAGATTTTTATTAGTCCAATGGATTGTAGCCTTGTAATTATGGAAGGTGGTCTATTTTCGAGATTTTTGTTACTCCAATAGATGGTAGGCTTGTCATTATGGAAGGTAGTCTGTTTTCGAGATTTTTGTTTCTCCAATGGTTGCTAGCCTTGTCATTACAGAAGGTAGTCTTTCGTTGGGATTTCTGTCACTCCAATGGATTGTGGCCTTGTCACTATTTAAGGTAGTCTGTTGTTCATATTTTTATTACTCCAATGGATGGTAACCTTGTCATTATGGAATGTAGTCTATTGTCGAGATTTTTGTTACTCCAATGGCTGGTATCAGTGTCATTATGGATGGTAGTCTGTTGTCGAGATTTTTGTTACTGTAATTGATGGTAGCCTTGTCATTATGGAAGGTAGTTTGTTTTAGATATTTATGTTACTCCAATGGATGGTTGCCTTGTCATTATGGAAGGTAGTCTGTTGTCGAGATTTTTGTTACTCCAATGGATGGTAACATTGTCATTATGGATGGTAGTCTATTGTCGGGATTTTTGTTATTCCAATGGATGGTAGCCTTGTCATTATGGAAGGTAGTCTGTTGTCGAGATTTTTGTTACTCCAATGGATGCTAGCCTTGTCATTATGGAAGGTAGTCTGTCGTTGTGATTTTTGTCACTCCAATGGATGGTAGCCTTGTAACTATGGAAGGTAGTTCGTTGTTCATATTTTTGTTACTTCAATGGATGGTAGCCTTGTCATTATGGAATGTTGTCTGTTGTCGAGATTTTTATTACTCCAATGGATGGTAGCCTTGTAATTATGGAAGGTGGTCTATTTTCGAGATTTTTGTTACTCCAATAGGTGGTAGGCTTGTCATTACAGAAGGTAGTCTTTCATTGGGATTTCTGTCACTCCAATGGATTGTAGCCTTGTCACTATGGAAGGTAGTCTGTTGTTCATATTTTTATTACTCCAATGGATGGTAACCTTTTCATTATGGAATGTAGTCTATTGTCGAGATTTTTGTTACTCCAATGGCTGGTATCAGTGTCATTATGGATGGAAGTCTGTTGTCGAGATTTTTGTTACTCTAATGGATGGTAGCCTTTTCATTATGGAAGGTAGTCTGTTTTCAATATTTTTGTTACTCCAATGGATGGTAGCTTTGTCATTATGGAGGGTAGTCTGTTGTCGAGATTTTTGTTACTCCAATGGATGGTAACATTGTCATTATGGATGGTAGTCTGTTGTCGAGATTTTTGTTATTCCGATAGATGGTAGCCTTGTCAATATGGAAGGTAGTCTGTTGTCGATATTTCTGTTACTCCAATGGATGGTAGCCTTGTAACTATGGAAGGTAGTTTGTTGTTCATATTTTTGTTACTTCAATGGATGATAGCATTATCATTATGGAATGTTGTCTGTTGTCGAGATTTTTATTACTCCAATGGATGGTAGCCTTTTAATTATGGAAGGTGGTCTATTTTCGATATTTTTATTACTCCAATAGATGGTAGGCTTGTCATTATGGAAGGTAGTCTGTTTTCGAGATTTTTGTTTCTCGAATGGTTGCTAGCCTTGTCATTACAGAAGGTAGTCTTTCGTTGGGATTTCTGTCACTCCAATGGATTGTAGCCTTGTCACTATGGAAGGTAGTCTGTTGTTCATATTTTTATTACTCCAATGGATGCTAACCTTGTCATTATGGAATGTAGTCTATTGTCGAGATTTTTGTTACTCCAATGGCTGGTATCGGTGTCATTATGGATGGTAGTCTGTTGTCGAGATTTTTGTTACTCTAATTGATGGTAGCCTTTTCATTATGGAAGGTAGTCTGTTTTAGATATTTATGTTACTCCAATGGATGGAAACCTTGTCATTATGGAAGGTAGTCTGTTGTCGAGATTTTTGTTACTCCAATGGATGGTAACATTGTAATTATGGATGATAGTCTGTTGTCGAGATTTATGTTATTCCAATTGATGGTGGCCTTGTCATTATGGAAGGTAGTCTGTTGTCGAGATTTTTGTTACTCCAATGGATGCTAGCCTTGTCATTATGGAAGGTAGTCTGTCATTGTGATTTCTATCACTCCAATGGATGGTAGCCTTGTAACTATGGAAGGTAGTCTGTTGTTCATATTTTTGTTACTTAAATGGATGGTAGCCTTTTCATTATGGAAGGTAGTTTGTTTTCGAGATTTTTGTTACTCCAATGGATGTTAGCCTTGTCATTATGGAAGGTATTCTGTTGTCGAGATTTTTGTTACTCCAATGGATGGTAACATTGTCATTATGGATGGTAGTCTATTGTCGGGATTTTTGTTATTCCAATGGATGGTAGCCTTTTCATTATTGAAGGTAGTCTGTTGTCGAGATTTTTGTTACTCCAATGGATGCTAGCCTTGTCATTATGGAAGGTAGTCTGTCGTTGTGATTTTTGTCACTCCAATGGATGGTAGCCTTGTAACTATGGAAGGAAGTCTGTTGTTCATATTTTTGTTACTTCAATGGATGATAGCATTATCATTATGGAATGTTGTCTGTTGTCGAGATTTTTATTACTCCAATGGATGGTAGCCTTGTAATTATGGAAGGTGGTCTATTTTCGAGATTTTTGTTACTCCAATGGATGGTAACCTTGTCATTATAGAAGGTAGTCTGTTGTCGAGATTTTTGTTACTCCAATGGATGGTAACATTGTCATTATGGATGATAGTCTGTTGTCGAGATTTTTGTTATTCCAATTGATGGTAGCCTTGTCATTATGGAAGGTAGTCTTTCGTTGGGATTTCTGTCACTCCAATGGATTTTAGCCTTGTCACTATGGAAGGTAGTCTGTTGTTCATATTTTTATTACTCCAATGGCTGGTATCAGTGTCATTATGGATGGTAGTCTGTTGTCGAGATTTTTGTTACTCTAATTGATGGTAGCCTTGTCATTATGGAAGGTAGTCTGTTTTAGATATTTATGTTACTCCAATGGATGGTAGCCTTGTCATTATGGAAGGTAGTCTGTTGTCGAGATTTTTGTTACTCCAATGGATGGTAACATTGTCATTATGGATGGTAGTCTGTTGTCGATATTTTTGGTATTCCAATGGATGGTAGCCTTGTCATTATGGAAGGTAGTTTGTTGTCGAGATTTCTGTTACTCCAATGGATGCTATCCTTGTCATTATGGAAGGTAGTCTGTTGTTGTGTTTTTTGTCACTCCAATGGATGGTAGCCTTGTAACTATGGAAGGTAGTCTGTTGTTCATATTTTTGTTACTTCAATGGATGATAGCATTATCATTAAGGAATGTTGCCTGTTGTCGAAATTTTTATTACTCCAATGGATGGTAGCCTTGTAATAATGGAAGGTGGTCTATTTTCGAGATTTTTGTTACTCCAATGGATGGTAGGCTTGTCATTATGGAAGGTAGTCTGTTGTCGAGATTTTTGTTACTCCAATGGATGCTAGCCTTGTCATTACAGAAGGTAGTCTTTCGTTGGGATTTCTGTCACTCCAATGGATTGTAGCCTTGTCACTATGGAAGGTAGTTTGTTGTTCATATTTTTGTTACTCCAATGGATGGTAACCTTGTCATTATGGAATGTAGTCTATTGTCGTGATTTTTGTTACTCCAATGGCTGGTTTCGTTGTCATTATGGATGGTAGTCTGTTGTCGAGATTTTTGGTACTCTAATGGATGGTAGCCTTTTCATTATGGAAGGTAGTCTATTTTCAATATTTTTGTTACTCTAATGGATGGTAGCCTTGTCATTATGGATGATAGTCTGTTGTCGAGATTTTTGTTATTCCAATTGATGGTAGCCTTGTCATTATGGAAGGTAGTCTGTTGTCGAGATTTTTGTTACTCCAATGGATGCTAGCCTTGTCATTATGGAAGGTAGTCTGTCATTGTGATTTCTGTCACTCCAATGGATGGTAGCCTTGTAACTATGGAAGGTAGTTTGTTGTTCATATTTTTGTTACTTCAATGGATGGTAGCCTTGTCATTATGGAAGGTAGTTTGTTTTCGAGATTTTTGTTACTCCAATGGATGTTAGCCTTGTCATTATGAAAGGTAGTCTGTTGTCGAGATTTTTGTTACTCCAATGGATGGTAACATTGTCATTATGGATGATAGTCTGTTGTCGAGATTTTTGTTATTCCAATTGATGGTAGCCTTATCATTATGGAATGTTGTCTGTTGTCGAGATTTTTATTACTCCAGTGGATGGTATCCTTGTAATTATGGAAGGTGGTCTATTTTCGAGATTTTTGTTACTCCAATAGATGGTAGGCTTGTCATTATGGAAGGTAGACTGTTTTCGAGATTTTTGTTTCTCCAATGGTTGCTAGCCTTGTCATTACAGAAGGTAGTCTTTCGTTGGGATTTCTGTCACTCCAATGGATTGTAGCCTTGTCACTATGGAAGGTAGTCTGTTGTTCATATTTTTATTACTCCAATGGATGGTAACCTTGTCATTATGGAATGTAGTCTATTGTCGAGATTTTTGTTACTCCAATGGCTGGTATCAGTGTCATTATGGATGGTAGTCTGTTGTTGAGATTTTTGTTACTCTAATGGATGGTAGCCTTGTCATTATGGAAGGTAGTCTGTTTTAGATATTTATGTTACTCCAATGGATGGTAGCCTTGTCATTATGGAAGGTAGTCTGTTGTCGAGATTTTTGTTACTCCAATGGATGGTAACATTGTCATTATGGATGATAGTCTGTTGTCGAGATTTTTGTTATTCTAATTGATGGTAGCCTTGTCATTATGGAAGGTAGTCTGTTGTCGAGATTTTTGTTACTACAATGGATGCTAGCCTTGTCATTATGGAAGGTAGTCTGTCATTGTGATTTATGTCACTCCAATGGATGGTAGCCTTGTAACTATGGAAGGTAGTCTGTTGTTCATATTTTTGTTACTTCAATGGATGATAGCATTATCATTATGGAATGTTATCTGTTGTCGAGATTTTTATTACTCCAATGGATGGTAACCTTGTAATAATGGAAGGAGGTCTATTTTCGAGATTTTTGTTACTCCCATGGGTGGTAGGCTTGTCAATATGGAAGGTAGTATGTTGTCGAGATTTTTGTTACTCCAATGGATGCTAGCCTTGTCATTACAGAAGGTAGTCTTTCGTTGGGATTTCTGTCACTCCAATGGATTGTAGCCTTGTCACTATGGAAGGTAGTCTGTTGTTCATATTTTTGTTACCCCAATGGATGGTAACCTTGTCATTATGGAATGTAGTCTATGGTCGAGATTTTTGTTACTCCAATGGCTGTTATCGTTGTCATTATGGATGGTAGTCTGTTGTCGAGATTTTTGTTACTCTAATGGATGGTAGCCTTGTCATTATGGAAGGTAGTCTGTTTTCAATATTTTTGATACTCCAATGGATGGTAGCCTTGTCATTATGGAAGGTAGTCTGTTGTCGAGATTTTTGTTACTCCAATGGATGGTAACATTGTCATTATGGATGGTAGTCTGTTGTCGAGATTTTTGGTATTCCAATGGATGGTAGCCTTGTCATTATGGAAGGTAGTCTGTTGTCGAGATTTCTGTTACTCCAATGGATGCTAGCATTGTCATTATGGAAGGTAGTCTGTCGTTGTAATTTATGTCACTCCAATGGATGGTAACCTTGTAACTATGGAAGGTAGTCTGTTGTTCATATTTTTGTTACTACAATGGATGATAGCATTATCATTATGGAATGTTGTCTGTTATCGAAATTTTTATTACTCCAATGGATGGTAGCCTTGTAATAATGGAAGGTGGTCTATTTTCGAGATTTTTGTTACTCCAATGGATGGTAGGCTTGTCATTATGGAAGGTAGTCTGTTGTCGAGATTTTTGTTACTACAATGGATGCTAGCCTTGTCATTACAGAAGGTAGTCTTTCGTTGGGATTTCTGTCACTCCAATGGATTATAGCCTTGTCACTATGGAAGGTAGTCTGTTGTTCATATTTTTGTTACTCCAATGGATGGTAACCTTGTCATTATGGAATGTAGTCTATTGTCGAGATTTTTGTTACTCCAATGGCTGGTATCGTTGTCATTATGGATGGTAGTCTATTGTCGAGATTTTTGTTACTCTAATGGATGGTAGCCTTGTCATTATGAAAGGTAGTCTATTTTCAATATTTTTGTTACTCCAATGGAAGGTAGCCTTGTCATTATGGATGATAGTCTATTGTCGAGATTTTTGTTATTCCAATTGATGGTAGCCTTGTCATTATGGAAGGTAGTCTGTTGTCGAAATTTTTGTTACTCCAATGGATGGTAACATTGTCATTATGGATGATAGTCTGTTGTCGAGATTTTTGTTATTCCAATTGATGGTAGCCTTGTCATTATGGAAGGTAGTCTGTTGTCGAGATTTTTGTTACTCCAATGGATGCTAGCCTTGTCATTATGGAAGGTAGTCTGTCATTGTGATTTCTGTCACTCCAATGGATGGTAGCCTTGTATCTATGGAAGGTAGTCTGTTGTTCGTATTTTTGTTACTTCAATGGATGATAGCATTATCATTATGGAATGTTATCTGTTGTCGAGATTTTTATTACTCCAATGGATGGTAACCTTGTAATAATGGAAGGTGGTCTATTTTTGAGATTTTTGTTACTCCAATGGATGGTAGGCTTGTCAATATGGAAGGTAGTCTGTTGTCGAGATTTTTGTTACTCCAATGGATGCTAGACTTGTCATTACAGAAGGTAGTCTTTCGTTGGGATTTCTGTCACTCCAATGGATTGTAGCCTTGTCACTATGGAAGGTAGTCTGTTGTTCATATTTTTGTTACTCCAATGGATGGTAACCTTGTCATTAAGGAATGTAGTCTATGGTCGAGATTTTTGTTACTCCAATGGCTGTTATCATTGTCATTATGGATGGTAGTCTATTGTCGAGATTTTTGTTACTCTAATGGATGGTAGCCTTGTCATTATGGAAGGTAGTCTGTTTTCAATATTTTTGTTATTCCAATGGATGGTAGCCTTGTCATTATGGAAGGTAGTTTGTTGTCGAGATTTTTGTTACTCCAATGGATGGTAACATTGTCATTATGGATGGTAGTCTGTTGTCGAGATTTTTGGTATTCCAATGGATGATAGCATTATCATTATGGAATGTTGTCTGTTGTCGAGATTTTTATTACTCCAATGGATGATAGCCTTGTAATTATGGAAGGTTGTCTATTTTCGAGATTTTTGTTACTCCAATAGATGGTAGGCTTGTCATTATGGAAGGTAGTCTGTTTTAGAGATTTGTGTTACTCTAATGGATGGTAGCCTTGTCATTATGGAAGGTAGTCTGTTTTCAATATTTTTGTTACTCCAATGGATGGTAACCTTGTCATTATGGAAGGTAGTCTGTTGTCGAGATTTTTGTTACTCCAATGGATGGTAACATTGTCATTATGGATGGTAGTCTGTTGTCGAGATTTTTGTTATTCCAATGGATGGTAGCCTTGTCATTATGGAAGGTAGTCTGTTGTCGAGATTTTTGTTACTCCAATGGATGCTAGCGTTGTCAATATGGAAGGTAGTCTGTCATTGTGATTTCTATCACTCCAATGGATGGTAGCCTTGTAACTATGGAAGGTAGTCTGTTGTTCGTATTTTTGTTACTTCAATGGATGATAGCATTATCATTACGGAATGTTATCTGTTGTCGAGATTTTTATTACTCCAATGGATGGTAACCTTGTAATAATGGAAGGTGGTCTATTTTCGAGATTTTTGTTACTCCAATGGATGGTAGGCTTGTCAATATGGAAGGTAGTCTGTTGTCGAGATTTTTGTTACTCCAATGGATGCTAGCCTTGTCATTGCAGAAGGTAGTCTTTCGTTGGGATTTCTGTCACTCCAATGGATTGTAGCCTTGTCACTATGGAAGGTAGTCTGTTGTTCATATTTTTGTTACTCCAATGGATTGTAACCTTGTCATTATGGAATGTAGTCTATGGTCGAGATTTTTGTTACTCCAATGGCTGTTATCATTGTCATTATGGATGGTAGTCTATTGTCGAGATTTTTGTTACTCTAATGGATGGTAGCCTTGTCATTATGGAAGGTAGTCTGTTTTCAATATTTTTGTTATTCCAATGGATGGTAGCCTTGTCATTATGGAAGGTAGTCTGTTGTCGAGATTTTTGTGACTCCAATGGATGCTAGACTTGTCATTATGGAAGGTAGTCTGTTGTTCATATTTTTGATATTCCAATGGATGATAGCATTATCATTATGGAATGTTGTCTGTTGTCGAGATTTTTATTACTCCAATGGATGATAGCCTTGTAATTATGGAAGGTGGTCTATTTTCGTGATTTTTGTTACTCCAATAGATGGTAGGCTTGTCATTATGGAAGGTAGTCTGTTTTCGAGATTTGTGTTACTCTAATGGATGGTAGCCTTGTCATTATGGAAGGTAGTCTGTTTTCAATATTTTTGTTACTCCAATGGATGGTAACCTTGTCATTATGGAAGGTAGTCTGTTGTCGAGATTTTTGTTACTCCAATGGATGGTAACATTGTCATTATGGATGGTAGTCTGTTGTCGAGATTTTTGGTATTCCAATGGATGGTAGCCTTGTCATTATGGAAGGTAGTCTGTTGTCGAGATTTCTGTTACTCCAATGGATGCTAGCGTTGTCAATATGGAAGGTAGTCTGTCGTTGTGATTTCTGTCACTCCAATGGATGGTAGCCTTGTAACTATGGAAGGTAGTCTGTTGTTCATATATTTGTTACTTCAATGGATGATAGGATTATCATTATGGAATGTTGTCTGTTATCGAAATTTTTATTACTGCAATGGATGGTAGCCTTGTAATAATGGAAGGTGGTCTATTTTCGAGATTTTTGTTACTCCAATGGATGGTAGGCTTGTCATTATGGAAGGTAGTCTGTTGTCGAGATTTTTGTTACTACAATGGATGCTAGACTTGTCATTACAGAAGGTAGTCTTTCATTGGGATTTCTGTCACTCCAATGGATTGTAGCCTTGTCACTATGGAAGGTAGTCTGTTGTTCATATTTTTGTTACTCCAATGGATGGTAACCTTGTCATTATGGAATGTAGTCTATTGTCGAGATTTTATTTACTCCAATGGCTGGTATCGTTGTCATTATGGATGGTAGTCTGTTGTCGATATTTTTGTTACTCTAATGGATGGTAGCCTTGTCATTATGGAAGGTAGTCTATTTTCAATATTTTTGTTACTCCAATGGATGGTAGCCTTGTCATTATGGAAGGTAGTCTGTTGTCGAGATTTTTGTTACTCCAATGGATGCTAGCCTTGTCATTATGGAAGGTAGTCTGTCATTGTGATTTCTGTCACTCCAATGGATGGTAGCCTTGTAACTATGGAAGGTAGTCTGTTGTCGAGATTTTTGTTATTCCAATGGATGGTAGCCTTGTCATTATGGAAGGTAGTCTGTTGTCGAGATTTTTGTTACTCCAATGGATGTTAGCCTTGTCATTATGGAAGGTATTCTGCTGTCGAGATTTTTGTTACTCCAATGGATGGTAACATTGTCATTATGGATGGTAGTCTATTGTCGGGATTTTTGTTATTCCAATGGATGGTAGCCTTTTCATTATGGAAGGTAGTCTGTTGTCGAGATTTTTGTGACTCCAATGGATGCTAGACTTGTCATTATGGAAGGTAGTCTGTTGTTCATATTTTTGTTACTTCAATGGATGATAGCTTTATCATTATGGAATGTTGTCTGTTGTCGAGATTTTTATTACTCCAATGGATGATAGCCTTGTAATTATGGAAGGTGGTCTATTTTCGAGATTTTTGTTTCTCCAATAGATGGTAGGCTTGTCATTATGGAAGGTAGTCTGTTTTCGAGATTTGTGTTACTCTAATGGATGGTAGCCTTGTCATTATGGAAGTTAGTCTGTTTTCAATATTTTTGTTACTTCAATGGATGGTAAACTTGTCATTATGGAAGGTAGTCTGTTGTCGAGATTTTTGTTACTCCAATGGATGGTAACATTGTCATTATGGAAGGTATTCTGCTGTCGAGATTTTTGTTACTCCAATGGATGGTAACATTGTCATTATGGATGGTAGTCTATTGTCGGGATTTTTGTTATTCCAAT
The DNA here is from genome assembly GCA_948472305.1 of Vicia faba. Taxonomy (NCBI): domain Eukaryota; kingdom Viridiplantae; phylum Streptophyta; class Magnoliopsida; order Fabales; family Fabaceae; genus Vicia; species Vicia faba. The sequence continues at coordinate 460,070,538 of OX451741.1, forward strand.
GGATGGTAGCCTTGTCACTATGGAAGGTAGTCTGTTGTTTATATTTTTGTTACTCCAATGGATGGTAACCTTGTCATTATGGAATGTGGTCTATTGTCGAGATTTTTGTTACTCCAATGGCTGGTATCGTTGTCATTATGGATGGTAGTCTGTTGTCGAGATTTTTGTTACTCTAATGGATGGTAGCCTTGTCATTATGGAAGGTAGTCTATTTTCAATATTTGTGTTACTCCAATGGATGGTATCCTTGTCATTATGGATGATAGTCTGTTGTCGAGATTTTTGTTATTCCAATTGATGGTAGCCTTGTCATTATGGAAGGTAGTCTGTTGTCGAGATTTTTGTTACTCCAATGGATGCTAGCCTTGTCATTATGGAAGGTAGTCTGTCATTGTGATTTCTGTCACTCCAATGGATGGTAGCCTTATAACTATGGAAGGTAGTCTGTTGTTCATATTTTTGTTACTTCAATGGATGGTAGCCTTGTGATTATGGAAGGTAGTTTGTTTTCGAGATTTTTGTTACTCCAATGGATGTTAGCCTTGTCATTATGGAAGGTATTCTGTTGTCGAGATTTTTGTTACTCCAATGGATGGTAGGCTTGTCATTATGGAAGGTAGTCTGTTTTCGAGATTTGTGTTACTCTAATGGATGGTAGCCTTGTCATTATGGAAGGTAGTCTGTTTTCAATATTTTTGTTACTCCAATGGATGGTAACCTTGTCATTATGGAAGGTAGTCTGTTGTCGAGATTTTTGTTACTCCAATGGATGGTAACATTGTCATTATGGATGGTAGTCTGTTGTCGAGATTTTTGGTATTCCAATGGATGGTAGCCTTGTCATTATGGAAGGTAGTCTGTTTTCGAGATTTCTGTTACTCCAATGGATGCTAGCGTTGTCAATATGGAAGGTAGTTTGTCGTTGTGATTTCTGTCACTCCAATGGATGGTAGCCTTGTAACTATGGAAGGTAGTCTGTTGTTCATATATTTGTTACTTCAATGGATGATAGGATTATCATTATGGAATGTTGTCTGTTATCGAAATTTTTATTACTCCAATGGATGGTAGCCTTGTAATAATGGAAGGTGGTCTATTTTCGAGATTTTTGTTACTCCAATGGATGGTAGGCTTGTCATTATGGAAGGTAGTCTGTTGTCGAGATTTTTGTTACTACAATGGATGCTAGCCTTGTCATTACAGAAGGTAGTCTTTCATTGGGATTTCTGTCAATCCAATGGATTGTAGCCTTGTCACTATGGAAGGTAGTCTGTTGTTCATATTTTTGTTACTCCAATGGATGGTAACCTTGTCATTATGGAATGTAGTCTATTGTCGAGATTTTATTTACTCCAATGGCTGGTATCGTTGTCATTATGGATGGTAGTCTGTTGTCGAGATTTTTGTTACTCTAATGGATGGTAGCCTTGTCATTATGGAAGGTAGTCTATTTTCAATATTTTTGTTACTCCAATGGATGGTAGCCTTGTCATTATGGAAGGTAGTCTGTTGTCGAGATTTTTGTTACTCCAATGGATGCTAGCCTTGTCATTATGGAAGGTAGTCTGTCATTGTGATTTCTGTCACTCCAATGGATGGTAGCCTTGTAACTATGGAAGGTAGTCTGTTGTCGAGATTTTTGTTATTCCAATGGATGGTAGCCTTGTCATTATGGAAGGTAGTCTGTTGTCGAGATTTTTGTTACTCCAATGGATGTTAGCCTTGTCATTATGGAAGGTATTCTGCTGTCGAGATTTTTGTTACTCCAATGGATGGTAACATTGTCATTATGGATGGTAGTCTATTGTCGGGATTTTTGTTATTCCAATGGATGGTAGCCTTTTCATTATGGAAGGTAGTCTGTTGTCGAGATTTTTGTGACTCCAATGGATGCTAGACTTGTCATTATGGAAGGTAGTCTGTTGTTCATATTTTTGTTACTTCAATGGATGATAGCTTTATCATTATGGAATGTTGTCTGTTGTCGAGATTTTTATTACTCCAATGGATGATAGCCTTGTAATTATGGAAGGTGGTCTATTTTCGAGATTTTTGTTTCTCCAATAGATGGTAGGCTTGTCATTATGGAAGGTAGTCTGTTTTCGAGATTTGTGTTACTCTAATGGATGGTAGCCTTGTCATTATGGAAGGTAGTCTGTTTTCAATATTTTTGTTACTTCAATGGATGGTAACCTTGTCATTATGGAAGGTAGTCTGTTGTCGAGATTTTTGTTACTCCAATGGATGGTAACATTGTCATTATGGATGGTAGTCTGTTGTCGAGATTTTTGGTATTCCAATGGATGGTAGCCTTGTCATTATGGAAGGTAGTTTGTTGTCGAGATTTCTGTTACTCCAATGGATGCTAGCGTTGTCAATATGAGAGGTAGTCTGTCGTTGTGATTTCTGTCACTCCAATGGATGGTAGCCTTGTAACTATGGAAGGTAGTCTGTTGTTCATATATTTGTTACTTCAATGGATGATAGCATTATCATTATGGAATGTTGTCTGTTGTCGAAATTTTTATTACTGCAATGGATGGTAGCCTTGTAATAATGGAAGGTGGTCTATTTTCGAGATTTTTGTTACTCCAATGGATGGTAGGCTTGTCATTATGGAAGGTAGTCTGTTGTCGAGATTTTTCTTACTCCAATCGATGTTAGCCTTGTCATTACAGAAGGTAGTCTTTCGTTTGGATTTCTGTCACTCCAATGGATTGTAGCCTTGTCACTATGGAAGGTAGTCTGTTGTTTATATTTTTGTTACTCCAATGGATGGTAACCTTGTCATTATGGAATGTGGTCTATTGTCGAGATTTTTGTTACTCCAATGGCTGGTATCGTTGTCATTATGGATGGTAGTCTGTTGTCGAGATTTTTGTTACTCTAATGGATGGTAGCCTTGTCATTATGGAAGGTAGTCTATTTTCAATATTTGTGTTACTCCAATGGATGGTAGCCTTGTCATTATGGATGATAGTCTGTTGTCGAGATTTTTGTTATTCCAATTGATGGTAGCCTTGTCATTATGGAAGGTAGTCTGTTGTCGAGATTTTTGTTACTCCAATGGATGCTAGCCTTGTCATTATGGAAGGTAGTCTGTCATTGTGATTTCTGTCACTCCAATGGATGGTAGCCTTATAACTATGGAAGGTAGTCTGTTGTTCATATTTTTGTTACTTCAATGGATGGTAGCCTTGTGATTATGGAAGGTAGTTTGTTTTCGAGATTTTTGTTACTCCAATGGATGTTAGCCTTGTCATTATGGAAGGTATTCTGTTGTCGAGATTTTTGTTACTCCAATGGATGGTAACATTGTCATTATGGATGGTAGTCTATTGTCGGGATTTTTGTTATTCCAATGGATGGTAGCCTTTTCATTATGGAAGGTAGTCTGTTGTCGAGATTTTTGTTACTCCAATGGATGCTAGCCTTGTCATTATGGAAGGTAATCTGTCGTTGTGATTTTTGTCACTCCAATGGATGGTAGCCTTGTAACTATGGAAGGTATTTTGTTGTTCATATTTTTGTTACTTCAATGGATGATAGCATTATCATTATGGAATGTTCTCTGTTGTCGAGATTTTTATTACTCCAATGGATGGTAGCCTTGTAATTATGGAAGGTGGTCTATTTTCGAGATTTTTGTTACTCCAATAGATGGTAGGCTTGTCATTATGGAAGGTAGTCTGTTTTCGATATTTTTGTTTCTCCAATGGTTGCTAGCCTTGTCATTATAGAAGGTAGTCTTTCGTTAGGATTTCTGTCACTCCAATGGATTGTAGCCTTGTCACTATGGAAGGTAGTCTGTTGTTCATATTTTTATTACTCCAATGGAGTGTAACCTTGTCATTATGGAATGTAGTCTATTGTCGAGATTTTTGTTACTCCAATGGCTGGTATCAATGTCATTATGGATGGTAGTCTGTTGTTGAGATTTTTGTTACTCTAATTGATGGTAGCCTTGTCATTATGGAAGGTAGTCTATTTTAGATATTTATGTTACTCCAATGAATGGTAGCCTTGTCATTATGGAAGGTAGTCTGTTGTCGAGATTTTTGTTACTCCAATGGATGGTAACATTGTCATTATGGATGATAGTCTGTTGTCGAGATTTTTTTTATTCCAATTGATGGTAGCCTTGTCATTATGGAAGGTAGTCTGTTGTCGAGATTTTTGTTACTCCAATCGATGCTAGCCTTGTCATTACAGAAGGTAGTCTTTCGTTGGGATTTCTGTCACTCCAATGGATTGTAGCCTTGTCACTATGGAAGTTAGTCTGTTGTTCATATTTTTGTTACTCCAATGGATGGTAACCTTGTCATTATGGAATGTGGTCTATTGTCGAGATTTTTGTTACTCCAATGGCTGGTATCGTTGTCATTATGGATGGTAGTCTGTTGTCGAGATTTTTGTTACTCTAATGGATGGTAGCCTTGTCATTATGGAAGGTAGTCTATTTTCAATATTTGTGTTACTCCAATGGATGGTAGCCTTGTCATTATGGATGATAGTCTGTTTGTCGAGATTTTTGTTATTCCAATTGATGGTAGCCTTGTCATTATGGAAGGTAGTATGTTGTCGAGATTTTTGTTACTCCAATGGATGCTAGCCTTGTCATTATGGAAGGTAGTCTGTCATTGTGATTTCTGTCACTCCAATGGATGGTAGCCTTATAACTATGGAAGGTAGTCTGTTGTTCATATTTTTGTTACTTCAATGGATGGTAGCCTTGTGATTATGGAAGGTAGTTTGTTTTCGAGATTTTTGTTACTCCAATGGATGTTAGCCTTGTCATTATGGAAGGTATTCTGTTGTCGAGATTTTTGTTACTCCAATGGATGGTAACATTGTCATTATGGATGGTAGTCTATTGTCGGGATTTTTGTTATTCCAATGGATAGTAGCCTTTTCATTATGGAAGGCAGTCTGTTGTCGAGATTTTTGTTACTCCAATGGATGCTAGCCTTGTCATTATGGAAGGTAGTCTGTCGTTGTGATTTTTGTCACTCCAATGGATGGTAGCCTTGTAACTATGGAAGGTATTCTGTTGTTCATATTTTTGTTACTTCAATGGATGATAGCATTATCATTATGGAATGTTGTCTGTTGTCGAGATTTTTATTACTCCAATGGATGGTAGCCTTGTAATTATGGAAGGTGGTCTATTTTCAAGATTTTTGTTACTCCAATAGATGGTAGGCTTGTCATTATGGAAGGTAGTCTGTTTTCGATATTTTTGTTTCTCCAATGGTTGCTTGCCTTGTCATTACAGAAGGTAGTCTTTCGTTAGGATTTCTGTCACTCCAATGGATTGTAGCCTTGTCACTATGGAAGGTAGTCTGTTGTTCATATTTTTATTACTCCAATGGAGTGTAACCTTGTCATTATGGAATGTAGTCTATTGTCGAGATTTTTGTTACTCCAATGGCTGGTATCAATGTCATTATGGATTGTAGTCTGTTGTTGAGATTTTTGTTACTCTAATTGATGGTAGCCTTGTCATTATGGAAGGTAGTCTATTTTAGATATTTATGTTACTCCAATGGATGGTAGCCTTGTCATTATGGAAGGTAGTCTGTTGTCGAGATTTTTGTTACTCCAATGGATGGTAACATTGTCATTATGGATGATAGTCTGTTGTCGAGATTTTTTTTATTCCAATTGATGGTAGCCTTGTCATTATGGAAGGTAGTCTGTTGTCGAGATTTTTGTTACTCCAATCGATGCTAGCCTTGTCATTACAGAAGGTAGTCTTTCGTTGGGATTTCTGTCACTCCAATGGATTGTAGCCTTGTCACTATGGAAGGTAGTCTGTTGTTCATATTTTTGTTACTCCAACGGATGGTAACCTTGTCATTATGGAATGTGGTCTATTGTCGAGATTTTTGTTACTCCAATGGCAGGTATCGTTGTCATTATGGATGGTAGTCTGTTGTCGAGATTTTTGTTACTCTAATGGATGGTAGCCTTGTCATTATGGAAGGTAGTCTATTTTCAATATTTGTGTTACTCCAATGGATGGTAGCCTTGTCATTATGGATGATAGTCTGTTGTCGAGATTTTTGTTATTCCAATTGATGGTAGCCTTGTCATTATGGAAGGTAGTCTGTTGTCGAGATTTTTGTTACTCCAATGGATGCTAGCCTTGTCATTATGGAAGGTAGTCTGTCATTGTGATTTCTGTCACTCCAATGGATGGTAGCCTTATAACTATGGAAGGTAGTCTGTTGTTCATATTTTTGTTACTTCAATGGATGGTAGCCTTGTGATTATGGAAGGTAGTTTGTTTTCGAGATTTTTATTACTCCAATGGATGTTAGCCTTGTCATTATGGAAGGTATTCTGTTGTCAAGATTTTTGTTACTCCAATGGATGGTAGCATTGTCATTATGGATGGTAGTCTATTGTCGGGATTTTTGTTATTCCAATGGATGGTAGCCTTTTCATTATGGAAGGTAGTATGTTGTCGAGATTTTTGTTACTCCAATGGATGCTAGCCTTGTCATTATGGAAGGTAGTCTGTCGTTGTGATTTTTGTCACTCCAATGGATGGTAGCCTTGTAACTATGGAAGGTATTCTGTTGTTCATATTTTTGTTACTTCAATGGATGATAGCATTATCATTATGGAATGTTGTTTGTTGTCGAGATTTTTATTACTCCAATGGATGGTAGCCTTGTAATTATGGAAGGTGGTCTATTTTCGAGATTTTTGTTACTCCAATAGATGGTAGGCTTGTCATTATGGAAGGTAGTCTGTTTTCGAGATTTTTGTTTCTCCAATGGTTGCTAGCCTTGTCATTACAGAAGGTAGTCTTTCATTGGAATTTCTGTCACTCCAATGGATTGTAGCCTTGTCACTATGGAAGGTAGTATGTTGTTCATATTTTTATTACTCCAATGGAGTGTAACCTTGTCATTATGGAATGTAGTCTATTGTCGAGATTTTTGTTACTCCAATGGCTGGTATCAGTGTCGTTATGGATGGTAGTCTGTTGTTGAGATTTTTGTTACTCTAATTGATGGTAGCCTTGTCATTATGGAAGGTAGTCTATTTTAGATATTTATGTTACTCCAATGGATGGTAGCCTTGTCATTATGGAAGGTAGTCTGTTGTCGAGATTTTTGTTACTCCAATGGATGGTAACATTGTCATTATGGATGATAGTCTGTTGTCGAGATTTTTTTTATTCAAATTGATGGTAGCCTTGTCATTATGGAAGGTAGTCTGTCATTGTGATTTCTGTCACTCCAATGGATGGTAGCCTTGTAACTATGGAAGGTAGTTTGTTGTTCATATTTTTGTTACTTCAATGGATGATAGCATTATCGTTATGGAATGTTGTCTATTGTCGAGATTTTTATTACTCCAATGGATGATAGCCTTGTAATTATGGAAGGTGGTCTATTTTCGAGATTTTTGTTACTCCAATAGATGGTAGGCTTGTCATTATGGAAGGTAGTCTGTTTTCAAGATTTTTGTTTCTCCAATGGTTGCTAGCCTTGTCATTACATAAGGTAGTCTTTCGTTGGGATTTCTGTCACTCCAATGGATTGTAGCCTTGTCACTATGGAAGGTAGTCTGTTGTTCATATTTTTATTACTCCAATCGATGGGAACCTTGTCATTATGGAGTGTAGTCTATTGTCAAGATTTTTGTTACTCCAATGGTTGGTATCAGTGTCATTATGGATGGTAGTCTGTTTTAGATATTTATGTTACTCCAATGGATGGTAGCCTTGTCATTATGGAAGGTAGTCTGTTGTCGAGATTTTTTTACTCCAACGGATGGTAACATTGTCATTATGGATGATAGTCTGTTGTCGAGATTTTTGTTATTCCAATTGATGGTAGCCTTGTCATTATGGAAGGTAGTCTATTGTCGAGATTTTTGTTACTCCAATGGATGCTAGCCTTGTCATTATGGAAGGTAGTCTGTCATTGTGATTTCTGTCACTCCAATGGATGGTAGCCTTGTAACTATGGAAGGTAGTCTGTTGTTCATATTTTTGTTACTTCAATGGATGATAGCATTATCATTATGGAATGATATCTGTTGTCGAGATTTTTATTACTCCAATGGATGGTAGCCTTGTAATAATGGAAGGTGGTCTATTTTCGAGATTTTTGTTACTCCAATGGATGGTAGGCTTGTCAATATGGAAGGTAGTCTGTTGTCGTGATTTTTGTTACTCCAATGGATGCTAGCCTTGTCATTACAGAAGGTAGTCTTTCGTTGGGATTTCTGTCACTCCAATGGATTGTAGCCTTGTCACTATGGAAGGTAGTTTGTTGTTCATATTTTTGTTACTCCAATGGATGGTAACCTTGTCATTATGGAATGTAGTCTATTGTCGAGATTTTTGTTACTCCAATGGCTGGTATCGTTGTCATTATGGATGGTAGTCTGTTGTCGAGATTTTTGTTACTCTAATGGATGGTAGCCTTGTCATTATGGAAGGTAGTCTATTTTCAATATTTGTGTTACTCCAATGGATGGTAGCCTTGTCATTATGGATGATAGTCTGTTGTCGAGATTTTTTTTTTATTCCAATTGATGGTAGCCTTGTCATTATGGAAGGTAGTCTGTTGTCGAGATTTTTGTTACTCCAATGGAAGCTAGCCTTGTCATTATGGAAGGTAGTTTGTCATTGTGATTTCTATCACTCCAATGGATGGTAGCCTTGTAACTATGGAAGGTAGTCTGTTGTTCATATTTTTGTTACTTCAATGGATGGTAGCCTTGTCATTATGGAAGGTAGTTTGTTTACGAGATTTTTGTTACTCCAATGGATGTTATCCTTGTCATTATGGAAGGTATTCTGCTGTCGAAATTTTTGTTACTCCAATGGATGGTAACATTGTCATTATGGATGGTAGTCTATTGTCGGGATTTTTGTTATTCCAATGGATGGTAGCCTTTTCATTATGGAAGGTAGTCTGTTGTCGAGATTTTTGTGACTCCAATGGATGCTAGCCTTGTCATTATGGAAGGTAGTCTGTCGTTGTGATTTTTGTCACTCCAATGGATGGTAGCCTTGTAACTATGGAAGGTAGTCTGTTGCTCATATTTTTGTTACTTCAATGGATTATAGCATTATCATTATGGAATGTTGTCTGTTGTCAAGATTTTTATTACTCCAATGGATGATAGCCTTGTAATTATGGAGGGTGGTCTATTTTCGAGATTTTTGTTACTCCAATAGATGGTAGGCTTGTCATTATGGAATGTAGTCTGTTTTCGAGATTTGTGTTACTCTAATGGATGGTAGCCTTGTCATTATGGAAGGTAGTCTGTTTTCAATATTTTTGTTACTCCAATGGATGGTAGCCTTGTCATTATGGAAGGTAGTCTATTGTCAAGATTTTTGTTACTCCAATGGATGGTAACATTGTCATTATGGATGGTAGTCTGTTGTCGAGATTTTTGGTATTCCAATGGATGGTAGCCTTGTCATTATGGAAGGTAGTCTGTTGTCGAGATTTCTGTTACTCCAATGGATGCTAGCCTTGTCATTATGGAAGGTAGTCTGTCGTTGTGATTTTTGTCACTCCAATGGATGGTAGCCTTGTAACTATGGAAGGTAGTCTGTTATTCATATTTTTGTTACTTCAATGGATGATAGTATTATCATTATGGAATGTTGTCTGTTATCGAAATTTTTATTACTCCAATGGATGGTAGCCTTGTAATAATGGAAGGTAGTCTATTTTCGAGATTTTTGTTACTCCAATGGATGGTAGGCTTGTCATTATGGAAGGTAGTCTATTGTCGAGATTTTTGTTACTCCAATGGATGCTAGCCTTGTCATTACAGAAGGTAGTCTTTCGTTGGGATTTCTATCACTCCAATGGATTGTAGCCTTGTCACTATGGAAGGTAGTCTGTTGTTCATATTTTTGTTACTCCAATGGATGGTAACCTTGTCATTATGGAATGTAGTCTATTGTAGAGATTTTTGTTACTCCAATGGCTGGTATCGATGTCTTTATGGATGGTAGTCTGTTGTCGAGATTTTTGTTACTCTAATGGATGGTAGCCTTGTCATTATGGAAGGTAGTCTATTTTCAATATTTGTGTTACTCCAATGGATGGTAGCCTTGTCATTATGGATGATAGTCTGTTGTCGAGATTTTTGTTATTCCAATTGATGGTAGCCTTGTCATTATGGAAGGTAGTCTGTTGTCGAGATTTTTGTTACTCCAATGGATGCTAGCCTTGTCATTATGGAAGGTAGTCTGTCATTGTGATTTCTGTCACTCCAATGGATGGTAGCCTTGTAACTATGGAAGGTAGTCTGTTGTTCATATTTTTGTTACTTCAATGGATGGTAGCCTTGTGATTATGGAAGGTAGTTTGTTTTCGAGATTTTTGTTACTCCAATGGATGTTAGCCTTGTCATTATGGAAGGTATTCTGTTGTCGAGATTTTTGTTCCTCCAATGGATGGTAACATTGTCATTATGGATGGTAGTCTATTGTCGTGATTTTTGTTATTCCAATGGATGGTAGCCTTTTCATTATGGAAGGTAGTCTGTTGTCGAGATTTTTGTTACTCCAATGGATGCTAGCCTTGTCATTATGGAAGGTAGTCCGTCGTTGTTATTTTTGTCACTCCAATGGATGGTAGCCTTGTAACTATGGAAGGTAGTCTGTTGTTCATATTTTTGTTACTTCAATGGATGATAGCATTATCATAATGGAATGTTGTCTGTTGTTGAGATTTTTATTACTCTAATGGATGGTAGCCTTGTAATTATGGAAGGTGGTCTATTTTCGAGATTTTTGTTACTCCAATAGATGGTAGGCTTGTCATTATGGAAGGTAGTCTGTTTTCGAGATTTTTGTTTCTCCAATGGTTGCTAGCCTTGTCATTACAGAAGGTAGTCTTTCATTGGGATTTCTGTCACTCCAATGGATTGTAGCCTTGTCACTATGGAAAGTAGTCTGTTGTTCATATTTTTATTACTCCAATGGATGGTAACCTTGTCATTATGGAATTTAGTCTATTGTCGAGATTTTTGTTACTCCAATGGCTGGTATCAGTGTCATTATGGATGGTAGTCTGTTGTTGAGATTTTTGTTACTCTAATTGATGGTAGCCTTGTCATTATGGAAGGTAGTCTATTTTAGATATTTATGTTACTCCAATGGATGGTAGCCTTGTCATTATGGAAGGTAGTCTGTTGTCGAAATTTTTGTTACTCCAATGGATGGTAACATTGTCATTATGGATGATAGTCTGTTGTCGAGATTTTTTTTATTCCAATTGATGGTAGCCTTGTCATTATGGAAGGTAGTCTGTTGTCGAGATTTTTGTTACTCCAATGGATGCTAGCCTTGTCATTATGGAAGGTAGTCTGTCATTGTGATTTCTGTCACTCCAATGGATGGTAGCCTTGTAACTATGGAAGGTAGTCTGTTGTTCATATTTTTGTTACTTCAATGGATGATACCATTATCGTTATGGAATGTTGTCTGTTGTCAAGATTTTTATTACTCCAATGGATGATAGCCTTGTAATTATGGAAGGTGGTCTATTTTCGAGATTTTTGTTACTCCAATAGATGGTAGGCTTGTCATTATGGAAGGTAGTCTGTTTTCGAGATTTTTGTTTCTCCAATGGTTGCTAGCCTTGTCATTACGGAATGTAGTCTTTCGTTGGGATTTCTGTCACTCCAATGGATTGTAGCCTTGTCACTATGGAAGGTAGTCTGTTGTTCATATTTTTATTACTCCAATGGATGGTAACCTTGTCATTATGGAATGTAGTTTATTGTCGAGATTTTTGTTACTCCAATGGCTGGTATCAGTGTCATTATGGATGGTAGTCTGTTGTCGAGATTTTTGTTACTCTAATTGATGGTAGCCTTGTCATTATGGAAGGTAGTCTGTTTTAGATATTTATGTTACTCCAATGGATGGTAGCCTTGTCATTATGGAAGGTAGTCTGTTGTCGAGATTTTTTTACTCCAATGGATGGTAACATTGTCATTATGGATGATAGTCTGTTGTCGAGATTTTTGTTATTCCAATTGATGGTAGCCTTGTCATTATGGAAGGTAGTCTATTATCGAGATTTTTGTTACTCCAATGGATGCTAGCCTTGTCATTATGGAAGGTAGTCTGTCATTGTGATTTCTGTCACTCCAATGGATGGTAGCCTTGTAACTATGGAAGGTAGTCTGTTGTTCATATTTTTGTTACTTCAATGGATGATAGCATTATCATTATGGAATGTTATCTGTTGTCGAGATTTTTATTACTCCAATGGATGGTAGCCTTGTAATAATGGAGGGTGGTCTATTTTCGAGATTTTTGTTACTCCAATGGATAATAGGCTTGTAAATATGGAAGGTAGTCTGATTTCGAGATTTTTGTTACTCCAATGGATGCTAGCCTTGTCATTACAGAAGGTAGTCTTTCATTGGGATTTCTGTCACTCCAATGGATTGTAGCCTTGTCACTATGGAAGGTAGTCTTTTGTTCATATTTTTGTTACTCCAATGGATGGTAACCTTGTCATTATGGAATGTAGTCTATTGTCGAGATATTTGTTACTCCAATGGCTGGTATCGTTGTCATTATGGATGGTAGTCTGTTGTCGAGATTTTTGTTATTCTAATGGATGGTAGCCTTGTCATTATAGAAGGTAGTCTGTTGTCGAGATATTTGTTACTCCAATGGATGGTAACATTGTCATTATGGATGGTAGTCTGTTGTCGAGATTTTTGTTATTCAAATGGATGGTAGCCTTGTCATTATGGAAGGTAGTCTGTTGTCGAGATTTTTGTTACTCCAATGGATGCTAGCCTTATCATTATGGAAGGTAGTCTGTCGTTGTGATTTCTGTCACTCCAATGGAATGTAGCCTTGTCATTATGGAAGGTAGTCTGTCGTTGTTCATATTTTTGTTACTTCAATGGATGATAGCATTATCATTATGGAATGTTGTCTGTTGTCGAAAATTTTATTACTCCAATAGATGGTAGCCTTGTAATAATGGAAGGTGTCTATTTTCGAGATTTTTGTTACTCCAGTGGATGGTAGGCTTGTCATTATGTAAGGTAGTCTTTTGTCGAGATTTTTGTTACTCCAATGGATGCTAGCCTTGTCATTACAGAAGGTAGTCTTTCGTTGGGATATCTATCACTCCAATGGATTGTAGTCTTGTCACTATGGAAGGTAGTCTGTTGTTCATATTTTTGTTACTCCAATGGATGGTAACCTTGTTATTATGGAATGTAGTCTATTGTCGAGATTTTTGTTACTCCAATGGCTGGTATCGTGGTCATTATGGATGATAGTCTGTTGTCGAGATTTTTGTTACTCCAATGGATGGTAGCCTTGTCATTATGGAAGGTAGTCTGTTTTCAATATTTTTGTTACTCCAATGGATGGTAGCCATGTCATTATGGAAGGTAGTCTGTTGTCGAGATTTTTGTTACTCCAATGGATGGTAACATTGTCATTATGGATGGTAGTCTGTTGTCGAGATTTTTGGTATTCCAATGGATGGTAGCCTTGTCATTATGGAAGGTAGTCTGTTGTCGAGATTTCTGTTACTCCAATGGATGCTAGCCTTGTCATTATGGAAGGTAGTCTGTCGTTGTGATTTTTGTCACTCCAATGGATGGTAGCCTTGTAACTATGGAAGGTAGTCTATTATTCATATTTTTGTTACTTCAATGGATGATAGTATTATCATTATGGAATGTTGTCTGTTGTCGAAATTTTTATTACTCCAATGGATGGTAGCCTTGTAATAATGGAAGGTAGTCTATTTTCGAGATTTTTGTTACTCCAATGGATGGTAGGCTTGTCATTATGGAAGGCAGTCTATTGTCGAGATTTTTGTTACTCCAATGGATGCTAGCCTTGTCATTACAGAAGGTAGTCTTTCGTTGGGATTTCTATCACTCCAATGGATTGTAGCCATGTCACTATGGAAGGTAGTCTGTTGTTCATATTTTTGTTACTCCAATGGATGGTAACCTTGTCATTATGGAATGTAGTCTATTGTAGAGATTTTTGTTACTCCAATGGCTGGTATCATTGTCTTTATGGATGGTAGTCTGTTGTCGAGATTTTTGTTACTCTAATGGATGGTAGGCTTGTCATTATGGAAGGTAGTCTATTTTCAATATTTGTGTTACTCCAATGGATGGTAGCCTTGTCATTATGGATGATAGTCTGTTGTCGAGATTTTTGTTATTCCAATTGATGGTAGCCTTGTCATTATGGAAGGTAGTCTGTTGTCGAGATTTTTGTTACTCCAATGGATGCTAGCCTTGTCATTATGGAAGGTAGTCTGTCATTGTGATTTCTGTCACTCCAATGGATGGTAGCCTTGTAACTATGGAAGGTAGTCTGTTGTTCATATTTTTGTTACTCTAATTGATGGTAGCCTTGTGATTATGGAAGGTAGTTTGTTTTCGAGATTTTTGTTACTCCAATGGATGTTAGCCTTGTCATTATGGAAGGTATTCTGTTGTCGAGATTTTTGTTCCTCCAATGGATGGTAACATTGTCATTATGGATGGTAGTCTATTGTCGTGATTTTTGTTATTCCAATGGATGGTAGCCTTTTCATTATGGAAGGTAGTCTATTGTCGAGATTTTTGTTACTCCAATGGATGCTAGCCTTGTCATTATGGAAGGTAGTCCGTCGTTGTTATTTCTGTCACTCCAATGGATGGTAGCCTTGTAACTATGGAAGGTAGTCTGTTGTTCATATTTTTGTTACTTCAATGGATGATACCATTATCGTTATGGAATGTTGTCTGTTGTCAAGATTTTTATTACTCCAATGGATGGTAGCCTTGTAATTATGGAAGGTGGTCTATTTTCGAGATTTTTGTTACTCCAATAGATGGTAGGCTTGTCATTATGGAAGGTAGTCTGTTTTCGAGATTTTTGTTTCTCCAATGGTTGCTAGCCTTGTCATTACAGAAGGTAGTCTTTCATTGGGATTTCTGTCACTCCAATGGATTGTAGCCTTGTCACTATGGAAAGTAGTCTGTTGTTCATATTTTTATTACTCCAATGGATGGTAACCTTGTCATTATGGAATGTAGTATATTGTCGAGATTTTTGTTACTCCAATGGCTGGTATCAGTGTCATTATGGATGGTAGTCTGTTGTCGAGATTTTTGTTACTCTAATTGATGGTAGCCTTGTCATTATGGAAGGTAGTCTATTTTAGACATTTATGTTACTCCAATGGATGGTAGCCTTGTCATTATGGAAGGTAGTCTGTTGTCGAAATTTTTGTTACTCCAATGGATGGTAACATTGTCATTATGGATGATAGTCTGTTGTCGAGATTTTTTTTATTCCAATTGATGGTAGCCTTGTCATTATGGAAGGTAGTCTGTTGTCGAGATTTTTGTTACTCCAATGGATGCTAGCCTTGTCATTAAGGAAGGTAGTCTGTCATTGTGATTTCTGTCACTCCAATGGATGGTAGCCTTGTAACTATGGAAGGTAGTCTGTTGTTCATATTTTTGTTACTTCAATGGATGATACCATTATCGTTATGGAATGTTGTCTGTTGTCGAGATTTTTATTACTCCAATGGATGATAGCCTTGTAATTATGGAAGGTGGTCTATTTTCGAGATTTTTGTTACTCCAATAGATGGTAGGCTTGTCATTATGGAAGGTAGTCTGTTTTCGAGATTTTTGTTTCTCCAATGGTTGCTAGCCTTGTCATTACAGAATGTAGTCTTTCGTTGGGATTTCTGTCACTCCAATGGATTGTAGCCTTGTCACTATGGAAGGTAGTCTTTTGTTCATATTTTTGTTACTCCAATGGATGGTAACCTTGTCATTATGGAATGTAGTCTATTGTCGAGATTTTTGTTACTCCAATGGCTGGTATCGTTGTCATTATGGATGGTAGTCTGTTGTCGAGATTTTTGTTACTCTAATCGATGGTAGCCTTGTCATTATGGAAGGTAGTCTGTTGTCGAGATATTTGTTACTCCAATGGATGGTAACATTGTCATTATGGATGGTAGTCTGTTGTCGAGATTTTTGTTATTCAAATGGATGGTAGCCTTGTCATTATGGAAGGTAGTCTGTTGTCGAGATTTCTGTTACTCCAATGGATGCTAGCCATATCATTATGGAAGGTAGTCTGTCGTTGTGATTTCTGTCACTCCAATGGATGGTAGCCTTGTCATTATGGAAGGTAGTCTGTCGTTGTTCATATTTTTGTTACTTCAATGGATGATAGCATTATCATTATGGAATGTTGTCTGTTGTCGAAAATTTTATTACTCCAAAGATGGTAGCCTTGTAATAATGGAAGGTGTCTATTTTCGAGATTTTTGTTACTCCAGTGGATGGTAGGCTTGTCATTATGGAAGGTAGTCTTTTGTCGAGATTTTTGTTACTCCAATGGATGCTAGCCTTGTCATTACAGAAGGTAGTCTTTCGTTGGGATTTCTATCACTCCAATGGATTGTAGCCTTGTCACTATGGAAGGTAGTCTGTTGTTCATATTTTTGTTACTCCAATGGATGGTAACCTTGTTATTATGGAATGTAGTCTATTGTCGAGATTTTTGTTACTCCAATGGCTGGTATCGTGGTCATTATGGATGGTAGTCTGTTGTCGAGATTTTTGTTACTCCAATGGATGGTAGCCTTGTCATTATGGAAGGTAGTCTGTTTTCAATATTTTTGTTACTCCAATGGATGGTAGCCTTGTCATTATGGAAGGTAGTCTGTTGTCGAGATTTTTGTTACTCCAATGGATGATAACATTGTCATTATGGATGGTAGTCTGTTGTCGAGATTTTTGTTATTCCAATAGATGGTAGCCTTGTCAATATGGAAGGTAGTCTATTGTTGAGATTTCTGTTACTCCAATGGATGGTAGCCTTGTAACTATGGAAGGTAGTCTGTTTTCATATTTTTGTTACTTCAATGGATGATAGCATTATCATTATTGAATGTTGTCTGTTGTCGCGATTTTTATTACTCCAATGCATGGTAGCCTTCTAATTATGGAAGGTGGTCTATTTTCGAGATTTTTGTTACTCCAATAGATGGTAGGCTTGTCATTATGGAAGGTAGTCTGTTGTCGAGATTTTTGTTTCTCCAATGGTTGCTAGCCTTGTCATTACAGAAGGTAGTCTTTCATTGTGATTTCCGTCACTCCAATGGATTATAGCCTTATCACTATGGAAGGTAGTCTGTTGTTCATATCTTTGTTACTCCAATGGATGGTAACCTTCTTATTATGGAATGTAGTCTATTCTCGAGATTTTTGTTACTCCAATGGCTGGTATCGTTGTCATTATGGAAGGTAGTCTGTTGTCTAGATTTTTGTTACTCCAATGGATGATAACATTGTCATTATGGATGGTAGTCTGTTGTCGAGATTTTTGTTATTCCAATAGATGGTAGCCTTGTCAATATGGAAGGTAGTCTATTGTTGAGATTTCTGTTACTCCAATGGATGGTAGCCTTGTAACTATGGAAGGTAGTCTGTTGTTCATATTTTTGTTACTTCAATGGATGATAGCATTATCATTATTGAATGTTGTCTGTTGTCGAGATTTTTATTACTCCAATGCATGGTAGCCTTCTAATTATGGAAGGTGGTCTATTTTCGAGATTTTTGTTACTCCAATAGATGGTAGGCTTGTCATTATGGAAGGTAGTCTGTTGTCGAGATTTTTGTTTCTCCAATGGTTGCTAGCCTTGTCATTACAGAAGGTAGTCTTTCATTGTGATTTCCGTCACTCCAATGGATTATAGCCTTATCACTATGGAAGGTACTCTGTTGTTCATATCTTTGTTACTCCAATGGATGGTAACCTTGTTATTATGGAATGTAGTCTATTCTCGAGATTTTTGTTACTCCAATGGCTGGTATCGTTGTCATTATGGATGGTAGTCTGTTGTCGAGATTTTTGTTACTCGAATTGATGGTAGCCTAGTCATTATGGAAGGTAGTCTGTTTTAGATATTTATGTTACACCAATGGATGGTAGCCTTGTCATTATGGAAGGTAGTCTGTTGTCGAGATTTTTGTTACTCTAATGGATGGTAGCCTTGTCATTATGGAAGGTAGTCTGTTGTCGATATTTTTGTTACTTCAATGGATGATAGCATTATCATTATGGAATGTTATCTATTGTCGAGATTTTTATTACTCCAATGGATGGTAGCCTTATAATAATGGAAGGTGGTCTATTTTCGAGATTTTTGTTACTCCAAAGGATTGTAGGCTTGTCATTATGGAAGGTAGTCTATTGTCGAGATTTTTGTTACTCGAATGGATGCTAGCCTTGTCATTACAGAAGGTAGTCTTTCGTTGGGATTTCTATCACTCCAATGGATTGTAGCCTTGTCACAATGGAAGGTAGTTTGTTGTTCATATTTTTGTTACTCCAATGGATGGTAACCTTGTCATTTTGGAATGTAGTCTATTGTCGATATTTTTGTTACTCCAATGGCTGGTATCGTTGTCATTATGGATGGTAGTCTGTTGTCGAGATTTTTGTTACTCCAATGGATGGTAGCCTTTTCATTATGGAAGGTAGTCTGTTTTCAATATTTTTGTTACTCCAATGGATGGTAGCCTTGTCATTATAGTAGGTAGTCTGTTGTCGAGATTTTTGTTACTCCAATGGATGGTAACATTGTCATTATGGATGGTAGTCTGTTGTCGAGATTTTTGTTATTCCAATGGATGGTAGCCTTGTCATTATAGAAGGTAGTCTGTTGTCAAGATTTCTGTTACTCCAATGGATGCTAGCCTTGTCATTATGGAAGGTAGTCTGTCGTTGTGATTTCTTTCACTCCAATGGATGGTAGCCTTGTAACTATGGAAGGTAGTCTGTTGTTCATATTTTTGTTACTTCAATGGATGATAGCATTATCATTATGGAATGTTGTCTGTTGTCGAAATTTTTATTACTCCAATGGATGGTAGCCTTGTAATAATGGAAGGTGGTCTATTTTCAAGATTTTTGTTACTCCAATGGATGGTAGGCTTGTCATTATGGAAGGTAGTCTGTTGTCGAGATTTTTGTTACTCCAATGGATGCTAGTCTTGTCATTATAGAAGGTAATCTTTCGTTGGGATTTCTGTCACTCCAATGGATTGTAGCCTTGTCACTATGGAAGGTAGTCTGTTGTTCATATTTTTGTTACTCCAATGGATGGTAACCTTGTCATTATGGAATGTAGTCTATTGTCGAGATTTTTGTAACTCCAATGGCTGGTATCGTGGTCATTATGGATGGTAGTCTATTGTCGAGATTTTTGTTACTCCAATGGATGGTAGCCTTGTCATTATGGAAGGTAGTCTGTTTTCAATATTTTTGTTACTCCAATGGATGGTAGCCTTGTCATTATGGAAGGTAGTATGTTGTCGAGATTTTTGTTACTCCAATGGATGGTAACATTGTCATTATGGATGGTAGTCTGTTGTCGAGATTTTTATTATTCTAATAGATGGTAGCCTTGTCAATAAGGAAGGTAGTCTATTGTCGAGATTTCTGTTACTCCAATGGATGGTAGCCTTGTAACTATGGAAGGTAGTCTGTTGTTCATATTTTTGTTACTTCAATGGATGATAGCATTGTAATTATGGTAGGTGGTCTATTTTCGAGATTTTTGTTACTCCAATAGATGGTAGGCTTGTCATTATGGAAGGTAGTCTGTTGTCGAGATTTTTGTTTCTCCAATGGTTGCTAGCCTTGTCATTACAGAAGGTAGTCCTTCATTGTGATTTCCGTCACTCCAATGGATTGTAGCTTCATCACTATGGAAGGTAGTCTGTTGTTCATATATTTGTTACTCCAATGGATGGTAACCTTGTTATTATGGAATGTAGTCTATTCTCGAGATTTTTGTTACTCCAATGGCTGGTATCGTTGTCATTGTGGATGGTAGTCTGTTGTCGAGATTTTTGTTACTCTAATTGATGGTAGCCTAGTCGTTATGGAAGGTAGTCTGTTTTAGATATTTATGTTACTCCAATGGATGGTAGCCTTGTCATTATGGAAGGTAGTCTGTTGTCGATATTTTTGTTACTCTAATGGATGGTAGCCTTGTCATTATGGAAGGTAGTCTGTTGTCGAGATTTTTGTTACTCCAATGGATGCTAGCCTTGTCATTATGGAAGGTAGTCTGTCGTTGTGATTTCTTTCACTCCAATGGATGGTAGCCTTGTAACTATGGAAGGTAGTCTGTTGTTCATATTTTTGTTACTTCAATGGATGATAGCATTATCATTATGGAATGTTATCTATTGTCGAGATTTTTATTACTCCAATGGATGGTAGCCTTGTAATAATGGAAGGTGGTCTATTTTCGAGATTTTTGTTACTCCAAAGGATTGTAGGCTTGTCATTATGGAAGGTAGTCTATTGTCGAGATTTTTGTTACTCCAATGGATGCTAGCCTTGTCATTACAGAAGGTAGTCTTTCGTTGGGATTTCTGTCACTCCAATGGATTGTAGCCTTGTCACTATGGAAGGTAGTTTGTTGTTCATATTTTTGTTACTCCAATGGATGGTAACCTTGTCATTATGGAATGTAGTCTATTGTCGAGATTTTTGTTACTCCAATGGATGGTAACTTTGTCATTATGGAATGTAGTCTATTGTCGAGATTTTTGTTACTCCAATGGCTGGTATCGTTGTCATTATGGATGGTAGTCTGTTGTCGAGATTTTTATGACTCTAATGGATGGTAGCCTTGTCATTATGGAAGGTAGTCTGTTTTCAATATTTTTGTTACTCCAATGGATGGTAGCCTTGTCATTATGGAAGGTAGTCTGTTGTCGAGATTTTTGTTACTCCAATGGATGGTAACATTGTCATTATGGATGGTAGTCTGTTGTCGAGATTTTTGTTATTCAAATGGATGGTAGCCTTGTCATTATGGAAGGTAGTCTGTTGTCGAGATTTCTGTTACTCCAATGGATGCTAGCCTTATCATTATGGAAGGTAGTCTGTCGTTGTGATTTCTGTCACTCCAATGGATGGTAGCCTTGTAACTATCGAAGGTAGTCTGTTGTTCATATTTTTGTTACTTCAATGGATGATAGCATTATCATTATGGAATGTTGTCTGTTGTCGAAAATTTTATTACTCCAATAGATGGTAGCCTTGTAGTAATGGAAGGTGGTCTATTTTCGAGATTTCTGTTACTCCAGTGTATGGTAGGCTTGTCATTATGGAAGGTAGTCTGTCATTGTGATTTCTGTCACTCCAATGGATGGTAGCCTTGTAACTATGGAAGGTAGTCTGTTGTTCATATTTTTGTTACTTCAATGGATGGTAGCCTTGTGATTATGGAAGGTAGTTTGTTTTCGAGATTTTTGTTACTCCAATGGATGTTAGCCTTGTCATTATGGAAGGTATTCTGTTGTCGAGATTTTTGTTCCTCCAATGGATGGTAACATTGTCATTATGGATGGTAGTCTATTGTCGTGATTTTTGTTATTCCAATGGATGGTAGACTTTTCATTATGGAAGGTAGTCTGTTGTCGAGATTTTTGTTACTCCAATGGATGCTAGCCTTGTCATTATGGAAGGTAGTCCGTCGTTGTGATTTTTGTCACTCCAATGGATGGTAGCCTTGTAACTATGGAAGGTAGTCTGTTGTTCATATTTTTGTTACTTCAATGGATGATAGCATTATCATTATGGAATGTTGTATGTTGTCGAGATTTTTATTACTCCAATGGATGGTAGCCTTGTAATTATGGAAGGTGGTCTATTTTCGAGATTTTTGTTACTCCAATAGATGGTAGGCTTGTCATTATGGAAGGTAGTCTGTTTTCGAGATTTTTGTTTCTCCAATGGTTGCTAGCCTTGTCATTACAGAAGGTAGTCTTTCATTGGGATTTCTGTCACTCCAATGGATTGTAGCCTTGTCACTATGGAAAGTATTATGTTGTTCATATTTTTATTACTCCAATGGATGGTAACCTTGTCATTATGGAATGTAGTCTATTGTCGAGATTTTTGTTACTCCAATGGCTGGTATCAGTGTCATTATGGATGGTAGTCTGTTGTTGAGTTTTTTGTTACTCTAATTGATGGTAGCCTTGTCATTATGGAAGGTAGTCTATTTTAGATATTTATGTTACTCCAATGGATGGTAGCCTTGTCATTATGGAAGGTAGTCTGTTGTCGAGATTTTTGTTACTCCAATGGATGGTAACATTGTCATTATGGATGATAGTCTGTTGTCGAGATTTTTTTTATTCCAATTGATGGTAGCCTTGTCATTATGGAAGGTAGTTTGTTGTCGAGATCTTTGTTACTCCAATGGATGCTAGCCTTGTCATTATGGAAGGTCGTCTGTCATTGTTCTTTCTGTCACTCCAATGGATGGTAGCCTTGTAACTATGGAAGGTAGTCTGTTGTTCATATTTTTGTTACTTCAATGGATGATACCATTATCGTTATGGAATGTTGTCTGTTGTCGAGATTTTTATTACTCCAATGGATGATAGCCTTGTAATTATGGAAGGTGGTCTATTTTCGAGATTTTTGTTACTCCAATAGATGTTAGGCTTGTCATTATGGAAGGTAGTCTGTTTTCGAGATTTTTGTTTCTCCAATGGTTGCTAGCCTTGTCATTACAGAATGTAGTCTTTCGTTGGGATTTCTGTCACTCCAATGGATTGTAGCGTTGTCACTATGGAAGGTAGTCTGTTGTTCATATTTTTATTACTCCAATGGATGGTAACCTTGTCATTATGGAATGTAGTTTATTGTCGAGATTTTTGTTACTCCAATGGCTGGTATCAGTGTCATTATGGATGGTAGTCAGTTGTCGAGATTTTTGTTACTCTAATTGATGGTAGCCTTGTCATTATGGAAGGTAGTCTGTTTTAGATATTTATGTTACTCCAATGGATGGTAGCCTTGTCATTATGGAAGGTAGTCTGTTGTCGAGATTTTTTTACTCCAATGGATGGTAACATTGTCGTTATGGATGATAGTCTGTTGTCGAGATTTTTGTTATTCAAATGGATGGTAGCCTTGTCATTATGGAAGGTAGTCTGTTGTCGAGATTTCTATTACTCCAATGGATGCTAGCCTTATCATTATGGAAGGTAGTCTGTCGTTGTGATTTCTGTCACTCCAATGGATGGTAGCCTTGTAACTATGGAAGGTAGTCTGTTGTTCATATTTTTGTTACTTCAATGGATGATAGCATTATCAATATGGAATGTTGTCTGTTGTCGAAAATTTTATTACTCCAATAGATGGTAGCCTTGTAATAATGGAAGGTGGTCTATTTTCGAGAATTTTGTTTCTCAAGTGGATGGTTGGCTTGTCATTATGGAAGGTAGTCTTTTGTCGAGATTTTTGTTACTCCAATGGATGCTAGCCTTGTCATTACAGAAGGTAGTCTTTCGTTGGGATTTCTATCACTCTAATGGATTGTAGCCTTGTCACTATGGAAGGTAGTCTGTTGTTCATATTTTTGTTACTCCAATGGATGGTAACCTTGTTATTATGGAATGTAGTCTATAGTCGAGATTTGTGTTACTCCAATGGCTGGTATCGTGGTCATTATGGATGGTAGTCTGTTGTCGAGATTTTTGTTACTCCAATGGATGGTAGCCTTGTCATTATGGAAGGTAGTCTATTTTCAATATTTTTGTTACTCCAATGGATGGTAGCCTTGTCATTATGGAAGGTAGTCTGTTGTCGAGATTTTTGTTACTCCAATGGATGGTAACATTGTCATTATGGATGGTAGTCTGTTGTCGAGATTTTTGTTATTCCAATAGATGGTAGCCTTGTCAATAGGGAAGGTAGTCTATTGTCGAGATTTCTGTTACTCCAATGGATGGTAGCCTTGTAACTATGGAAGGTAGTTTGTTGTTCATATTTTTGTTACTTCAATGGATGATAGCATTATCATTATGGAATGTTGTCTGTTGTCGAAAATTTTATTACTCCAATAGATGGTAGCCTTGTAATAATGGAAGGTGGTCTATTTTCGAGATTTTTGTTACTCCAATGGATGGTAGGCTTGTCATTATGGAAGGTAGTCTGTTGTCGAGATTTTTGTTACTCCAATGGATGCTAGCCTTGTCATTACAGAAGGTAGTCTTTCGTTGGGATTTCTATCACTCCAATGGATTGTAGCCTTGTCACTATGGAAGGTAGTCTGTTGTTCATATTTCTGTTACTCCAATGGATGGTAACCTTGTCATTATGGAATGTAGTCTATTGTCGAGATTTTTGTTACTCCAATGGCTGGTATCGTGGTCATTATGGATGGTAGTCTGTTGTCGAGATTTTTGTTACTCCAATGGATGGTAGCCTTGTCATTATGGAAGGTAGTCTGTTTTCAATATTTTTGTTACTCCAATGGATGGTAGCCTTGTCATTATGGAAGGTAGTCTATTGTCGAGATTTTTGTTACTCCAATGGATGGTAACATTGTCATTATGGATGGTAGTCTGTTGTCGAGATTTTTGTTATTCCAATAGATGGTAGCCTTGTCAATAAGGAAGGTAGTCTATTGTCGAGATTTCTGTTACTCCAATGGATGGTAGCCTTGTAACTATGGAAGGTAGTGTGTTGTTCATATTTTTGTTACTTCAATGGATGATAGCATTGTAATTATGGAAGGTGGTCTATTTTTGAGATTTTTGTTACTCCAATAGATGGTAGGCTTGTCATTATGGAAGGTAGTCTGTTGTCGAGATTTTTGTTTCTCCAATGGTTGCTAGCCTTGTCATTACAGAAGGTAGTCCTTCATTGTGATTTCCGTCACTCCAATGGATTGTAGCCTCATCACTATGGAAGGTACTCTGTTGTTCATATATTTGTTACTCCAATGGATGGTAACCTTGTTATTATGGAATGTAGTCTATTCTCGAGATTTTTGTTACTCCAATGGTTGGTATCGTTGTCATTGTGGATGGTAGTCTGTTGTCGAGATTTTTGTTACTCTAATTGATGGTAGCCTAGTCATTATGGAAGGTAGTCTGTTTTAGATATTTATGTTACTCCAATGGATGGTAGCCTTGTCATTATGGAAGGTAGTCTGTTGTCGAGATTTTTGTTACTCTAATGGATGGTAGCCTTGTCATTATGGAAGGTAGTCTGTTGTCGAGATTTTTGTTACTCCAATGGATGCTAGCCTTGTCATTATGGAAGGTAGTCTGTCGTTGTGATTTCTTTCACTCCAATGGATGGTAGCCTTGTAACTATGGAAGGTAGTCTGTTGTTCATATTTTTGTTACTTCAATGGATGATAGCATTATCATTATGGAATGTTATCTATTGTCGAGATTTTTATTACTCGAATGGATGGTAGCCTTGTAATAATGGAAGGTGGTCTATTTTCGAAATTTTTGTTACTCCAAAGGATTGTAGGCTTGTCATTATGGAAGGTAGTCTATTATCGAGATTTTTGTTACTCCAAGGGATGCTAGCCTTGTCATTACAGAAGGTAGTCTTTCGTTGGGATTTCTGTCACTCCAATGGATTGTAGCCTTGTCACTATGGAAGGTAGTTTGTTGTTCATATTTTTGTTACTCCAATGGATGGTAACCTTGTCATTATGGAATGTAGTCTATTGTCGAGATTTTTGTTACTCCAATGGATGGTAACCTTGTCATTATGGAATGTAGTCTATTGTCGAGATTTTTGTTACTCCAATGGCTGGTACCGTGGTCATTATGGATGGTAGTCTGTTGTCGAGATTTTTGTGACTCTAATGGATGGTAGCCTTGTCATTATGGAAGGTAGTCTGTTTTCAATATTTTTGTTACTCCAATGGATGGTAGCCTTGTCATTATGGAAGGTAGTCCGTTGTCGAGATTTTTGTTACTCCAATGGATGGTAACATTGTCATTATGGAAGGTAGTCTGTTGTCGAGATTTTTGTTATTCAAATGGATGGTAGCCTTGTCATTATGGAAGGTAGTCTGTCGTTGTGATTTCTGTCACTCCAATGGATGGTAGCCTTGTAACTATCAAAGGTAGTCTGTTGTTCATATTTTTGTTACTTCAATGGATGATAGCATTATCATTATGGAATGTTGTCTGTTGTCGAAAATTTTATTACTCCAATAGATGGTAGCCTTGTCAATAAGGAAGGTAGTCTATTGTCGAGATTTCTGTTACTCCAATGGATGGTAGCCTTGTAACTATGGAAGGTAGTGTGTTGTTCATATTTTTGTTACTTCAATGGATGATAGCATTGTAATTATGGAAGGTGGTCTATTTTCGAGATTTTTGTTACTCCAATAGATGGTAGGCTTGTCATTATGGAAGGTAGTCTGTTGTCGAGATTTTTGTTTCTCCAATGGTTGCTAGCCTTGTCATTACAGAAGGTAGTCCTTCATTGTGATTTCCGTCACTCCAATGGATTGTAGCCTCATCACTATGGAAGGTACTCTGTTGTTCATATATTTGTTACTCCAATGGATGGTAACCTTGTTATTATGGAATGTAGTCTATTCTCGAGATTTTTGTTACTCCAATGGCTGGTATCGTTGTCATTGTGGATGGTAGTCTGTTGTCGAGATTTTTGTTACTCTAATTGATGGTAGCCTAGTCATTATGGAAGGTAGTCTGTTTTAGATATTTATGTTACTCCAATGGATGGTAGCCTTGTCATTATGGAAGGTAGTCTGTTGTCGAGATTTTTGTTACTCTAATGGATGGTAACATTGTCATTATGGATGGTAGTCTGTTGTCGAGATTTTTGTTATTCAAATGGATGGTAGCCTTGTCATTATGGAAGGTAGTCTGTCGTTGTGATTTCTGTCACTCCAATGGATGGTAGCCTTGTAACTATCAAAGGTAGTCTGTTGTTCATATTTTTGTTACTTCAATGGATGATAGCATTATAATTATGGAATGTTGTCTGTTGTCGAAAATTTTATTACTCCAATAGATGGTAGCCTTGTCAATAAGGAAGGTAGTCTATTGTCGAGATTTCTGTTACTCCAATGGATGGTAGCCTTGTAACTATGGAAGGTAGTGTGTTGTTCATATTTTTGTTACTTCAATGGATGATAGCATTGTAATTATGGAAGGTGGTCTATTTTCGAGATTTTTGTTACTCCAATAGATGGTAGGCTTGTCATTATGGAAGGTAGTCTGTTGTCGAGATTTTTGTTTCTCCAATGGTTGCTAGCCTTGTCATTACAGAAGGTAGTCCTTCATTGTGATTTCCGTCACTCCAATGGATTGTAGCCTCATCACTATGGAAGGTACTCTGTTGTTCATATATTTGTTACTCCAATGGATGGTAACCTTGTTATTATGGAATGTAGTCTATTCTCGAGATTTTTGTTACTCCAATGGCTGGTATCGTTGTCATTGTGGATGGTAGTCTGTTGTCGAGATTTTTGTTACTCTAATTGATGGTAGCCTAGTCATTATGGAAGGTAGTCTGTTTTAGATATTTATGTTACTCCAATGGATGGTAGCCTTGTCATTATGGAAGGTAGTCTGTTGTCGAGATTTTTGTTACTCTAATGGATGCTAGCCTTGTCATTATGGAAGGTAGTCTGTCGTTGTGATTTCTTTCACTCCAATGGATGGTAGCCTTGTAACTATGGAAGGTAGTCTGTTGTTCATATTTTTGTTACTTCAATGGATGATAGCATTATCATTATGGAATGTTATCTATTGTCGAGATTTTTATTACTCCAACGGATGGTAGCCTTGTAATAATGGAAGGTGGTCTATTTTCGAGATTTTTGTTACTCCAAAGGATTGTAGGCTTGTCATTATGGAAGGTAGTCTATTGTCGAGATTTTTGTTACTCCAATGGATGCTAGCCTTGTCATTACAGAAGGTAGTCTTTCGTTGGGATTTTTGTCACTCCAATGGATTGTAGCCTTGTCACTATGGAAGGTAGTTTGTTTTTCATATTTTTGTTACTCCAATAGATGGTAACCTTGTCATTATGGAATGTAGTCTATTGACGAGATTTTTACTACTCCAATGGATGGTAACCTTGTCATTATGGAATGTAGTCTATTGTCGAGATTTTTGTTACTCCAATGGCTGGTACCGTTGTCATTATGGATGGTAGTCTGTTGTCGAGATTTTTGTGACTCTAATGGATGGTAGCCTTGTCATTATGGAAGGTAGTCTGTTTTCAATATTTTTGTTACTCCAATGGATGGTAGCCTTGTCATTATGGAAGGTAGTTTGTTGTCGAGATTTTTGTTACTCCAATGGATGGTAACATTGTCATTATGGATGGTAGTCTGTTGTCGAGATTTTTGTTATTCAAATGGATGGTAGCCTTGTCATTATGGAAGGTAGTCTGTTGTCGAGATTTCTGTTACTCCAATGGATGCTAGCCTTATCATTATGGAAGGTAGTCTGTCGTTGTGATTTCTGTCACTCCAATGGATGGTAGCCTTGTAACTATCGAAGGTAGTCTGTTGTTCATATTTTTGTTACTTCAATGGATGATAGCATTATCATTATGGAATGTTGTCTGTTGTCGAAAATTTTATTACTCCAATAGATGGTAGCCTTGTAGTAATGGAAGGTGGTCTATTTTCGAGATTTTTGTTACTCCAATGGATGGTAGGCTTGTCATTATGGAAGGTAGTCTGTTGTCGAGATTTTTGTTACTCCAATGGATGCTAGCCTTGTCATTACAGAAGGTAGTCTTTCGTTGGGATTTCTATCACTCCAATGGATTGTAGCCTTGTCACTATGGAAGGTAGTCTGTTGTTCATATTTTTGTTACTCCAATGGATGGTAACCTTGTCATTATGGAATGTAGTCTATTGTCGAGATTTTTGTTACTCCAATGGCTGGTATCGTGGTCATTATGGATGGTAGTCTGTTGTCGAGATTTTTGTTACTCCAATGGATGGTAGCCTTGTCATTATGGAAGGTAGTCTGTTTTCAATATTTTTGTTACTCCAATGGATGGTAGCCTTGTAATTATGGAAGGTAGTCTGTTGTCGAGATTTTTGTTACTCCAATGGATGGTAACATTGTCATTATGGATGGTAGTCTGTTGTCGAGATTTTTGTTATTCCAATAGATGGTAGCCTTGTCATTATGGAAGGTAGTCTGTTGTCGAGATTTCTGTTACTCCAATGGATGCTAGCCTTATCATTATGGAAGGTAGTCTGTCGTTGTGATTTCTGTCACTCCAATGGATGGTAGCCTTGTAACTATCGAAGGTAGTCTGTTGTTCTTATTTTTGTTACTTCAATGGATGATAGCATTATCATTATGGAATGTTGTCTGTTGTCGAAAATTTTATTACTCCAATAGATGGTAGCCTTGTAATAATGGAAGGTGGTCTATTTTCTAGATTTTTGTTACTCCAATGGATGGTAGGCTTGTCATTATGGAAGGTAGTCTGTTGTCGAGATTTTTGTTACTCCAATGGATGCTAGCCTTGTCATTACAGAAGGTAGTCTTTCGTTGGGATTTCTATCATTCCAATGGATTGTAGCCTTGTCACTATGGAAGGTAGTCTGTTGTTCATATTTTTGTTACTCCAATGGATGGTAACCTTGTCATTATGGAATGTAGTCTATTGTCGAGATTTTTGTTACTCCAATGGCTGGTATCGTGGTCATTATGGATGGTAGTCTGTTGTCGAGATTTTTGTTACTCCAATGGATGGTAGCCTTGTCATTATGGAAGGTAGTCTGTTTTCAATATTTTTGTTACTCCAATGGATGGTAGCCTTGTCATTATGGAAGGTAGTCTGTTATCGAGATTTTTGTTACTCCAATGGATGGTAACATTGTCATTATGGATGGTAGTCTGTTGTCGAGATTTTTGTTATTCCAATAGATGGTAGCCTTGTCAATAGGGAAGGTAGTCTATTGTCGAGATTTCTGTTACTCCAATGGATGGTAGCCTTGTAACTATGGAAGGTAGTCTGTTGTTCATATTTTTGTTACTTCAATGGATGATAGCATTATCATTATTGAAAGTTGTCTGTTGTCGAGATTTTTATTACTCCAATGGATGGTAGTCTTGTAATTATGGAAGGTGGTCTATTTTCGATATTTTTGTTACTCCAATACATGGTAGGCTTGTCATTATTGAAGGTAGTCTGTTGTCGAGATTTATGTTTCTCCAATGGTTGCTAGCCTTGTCATTACAGAAGGTAGTCTTTCATTGTGATTTCCGTCACTCCAATGGATTGTAGCCTTATCACTATGGAAGGTAGTCTGTTGTTCATATATTTGTTACTCCAATGGATGGTAACCTTGTTTTTATTGAATGTAGTCTATTCTAGAGATTTTTGTTACTCCAATGGCTGGTATCGTTGTCATTATGGATGGTAGTCTGTTGTCGAGATTTTTGTTACTCTTATTGATGGTAGCCTAGTCATTATGAAAGGTAGTCTGTTTTAGATATTTATGTTACTCCAATGGATGGTAGCCTTGTCATTATGGAAGGTAGTCTGTTGTCGAGATTTTTGTTACTCTAATGGATGGTAGCCTTGTCATTATGGAAGGTAGTCTGTTGTCGAGATTTTTGTTACTCCAATGGATGCTAGCCTTGTCATTATGGAAGGTAGTCTGTCGTTGTGATTTCTTTCACTCCAATGGATGGTAGCCTTGTAACTATGGAAGGTAATCTGTTTTTCATATTTTTGTTACTTCAATGGATGATAGCATTATCATTATGGAATGTTATCTATTGTCGAGATTTTTATTACTCCAATGGATGGTAGCCTTGTAATAATGAAAGGTGGTCTATTTTCGAGATTTTTGTTACTCCAAAGGATTGTAGGCTTGTCATTATGGAAGGTAGTCTATTGTCGAGATTTTTGTTACTCCAATGGATTGTAGCCTTGTCACTATGGAAGGTAGTTTTTTGTTCATATTTTTGTTACTCCAATGGATGGTAACCTTGTCATTATGGAATGTAGTCTATTGTCGAGATTTTTGTTACTCCAATGGCTGGTATCGTTGTCATTATGGATGGTAGTCTGTTGTCGAGATTTTTGTTACTCTAATGGATGGTAGCCTTGTCATTATGGAAGGTAGTCTGTTTTCAATATTTTTGTTACTCCAATGGATGGTAGCCTTGTCATTATAGAAGGTAGTCTGTTGTCGAGATTTTTGTTACTACAATGGATGGTAACATTGTCATTATGGATGGTAGTCTGTTGTCGAGATTTTTGTTATTCCAATGGATGGTAGCCTTGTCATTATAGAAGGTAGTATGTAGTCGAGATTTCTGTTACTCCAATGGATGCTAGCCTTGTCATTATGGAAGGTAGTCTGTCGTTGTGATTTCTGTCACTCCAATGGATGGTAGCCTTGTAACTATGGAAGGTAGTCAGTTGTTCATATTTTTGTTACTTCAATGGATGATAGCATTATCATTATGGAATGTTGTCTGTTGTCAAAAAATTTATTACTCCAATGGATGGTAGCCTTGTAATAATGGAAGGTGGTCTATTTTCAAGATTTTTGTTACTCCAATGGATGGTAGGCTTGTCATTATTGAAGGTAGTCTGTTGTCGAGATTTTTGTTACTCCAATGGATGCTAGCCTTGTCATTACAGAAGGTAGTCTTTCGTTGGGATTTCTGTCACTCCAATGGATTGTAGCCTTGTCACTATGGAAGGTAGTCTGTTGTTCATATTTTTGTTACTATAATGGATGGTAACCTTGTCATTATGGAATGTAGTCTATTGTCGAGATTTTTGTTACTCCAATGGCTGGTATCGTGGTCATTATGGATGGTAGTCTGTTGTCGAGATTTTTGTTACTCCAATGGATGGTAGCCTTGTCATTATGGAAGGTAGTCTGTTTTCAATATTTTTGTTACTCCAATGGATGGTAGCCTTGTCATTATGGAAGGTAGTCTGTTGTCGAGATTTTTGTTACTCCAATGGATGGTAACATTGTCATTATGGATGGTAGTCTGTTGTCGAGATTTTTGTCACTCCAATGGATGGTAGCCTTGTAACTATCGAAGGTAGTCTGTTGTTCATATTTTTTTTACTCCAATGGATGGTAACCTTGTTATTATGGAATGTAGTCTATTCTAGAGATTTTTGTTACTCTAATGGCTGGTATCGTTGTCATTATGGATGGTAGTCTGTTGTCGAGATTTTTGTTACTCTTATTGATGGTAGCCTAGTCATTATGAAAGGTAGTCTGTTATAGATATTTATGTTACTCCAATGGATGGTAGCCTTGTCATTATGGAAGGTAGTCTGTTGTCGAGATTTTTGTTACTCTAATGGATGGTAGCCTTGTCATTATGGAAGGTAGTCTGTTGTCGAGATTTTTGTTACTCCAATGGATGCTAGCCTTGTCATTATGGAAGGTAGTCTGTTTTCAATATTTTTGTTACTCCAATGGATGGTAGCCTTGTCATTATAGAAGGTAGTCTGTTGTCGAGATTTTTGTTACTCCAATGGATGGTAACATTGTCATTATGGATGGTATTCTGTTGTCGAGATTTTTGTTATTCAAATGGATGGTAGCCTTGTCATTATGGAAGGTAGTCTGTTGTCGAGATTTCTGTTACTCCAATGGATGCTAGCCTTATCATTATGGAAGGTAGTCTGTCGTTGTGATTTCTGTCACTCCATTGGATGGTAGCCTTGTAACTATCGAAGGTAGACTGTTGTTCATATTTTTGTTACTTCAATGGATGATAGCATTATCATTATGGAATGTTGTCTGTTGTCGAAAATTTTATTACTCCAATAGATGGTAGCCTTGTAATAATGGAAGGTGGTCTATTTTCGAGATTTTTGTTACTCCAATGGATGGTAGGCTTGTCATTATGGAAGGTAGTCTGTTGTCGAGATTTTTGTTACTCCAATGGATGCTAGCCTTGTCATTACAGAAGGTAGTCTTTCGTTGGGATTTCTATCACTCCAATGGATTGTAGCCTTGTCACTATGGAAGGTAGTCTGTTGTTCATATTTTTGTTACTCCAATGGATGGTAACCTTGTCATTATGGAATGTAGTCTATTGTCGAGATTTTTGTTACTCCAATGGCTGGTATCGTGGTCATTATTGATGGTAGTCTGTTGTCGAGATTTTTGTTACTCCAATGGATGGTAGCCTTGTCATTATGGAAGGTAGTCTGTTTTCAATATTTTTGTTACTCCAATGGATGGTAGCCTTGTCATTATGGAAGGTAGTCTGTTGTCGAGATTTTTGTTACTCCAATGGATGGTAACATTGTCATTATGGATGGTAGTCTGTTGTCGAGATTTTTGTTATTCCAATAGATGGTAGCCTTGTCAATAGGGAAGGTAGTCTATTGTCGAGATTTCTGTAACTCCAATGGATGGTAGCCTTTTCATTATAGAAGGTAGTCTGTTGTCGAGATTTTTGTTACTCCAATGGATGGTAACATTGTCATTATGGATGGTAGTCTGTTGTCGAGATTTTTGTTATTCCAATGGATGGTAGCCTTGTCATTATAGAAGGTAGTATGTTGTCGAGATTTCTGTTACTCCAATGGATGCTAGCCTTGTCATTATGGAAGGTAGTCTGTCGTTGTGATTTCTGTCACTCCAATGGATGGTAGCCTTGTAACTATGGAAGGTAGTCTATTGTTCATATTTTTGTTACTTCAATGGATGATAGCATTATCATTATGGAATGTTGTCTGTTGTCGAAATTTTTATTACTCCAATGGATGGTAGCCTTGTAATAATGGAAGGTGGTCTATTTTCAAGATTATTGTTACTCCAATGGATGGTAGGCTTGTCATTATTGAAGGTAGTCTGTTGTCGAGATTTTTGTTACTCCAATGGATGCTAGCCTTGTCATTACAGAAGGTAGTCTTTCGTTGGGATTTCTGTCACTCCAATGGATTGTAGCCTTTTCACTATGGAAGGTAGTCTGTTGTTCATATTTTTGTTACTCCAATGGATGGTAACCTTGTCATTATGGAATGTAGTCTATTGTCGAGATTTTTGTTACTCCAATGGCTGGTATCATGGTCATTATGGATGGTAGTCTGTTGTCGAGATTTTTGTTACTCCAATGGATGGTAGCCTTGTCATTATGGAAGGTAGTCTGTTTTCAATATTTTTGTTACTCCAATGGATGGTAGCCTTGTCATTATGGAAGGTAGTCTGTTGTCGAGATTTTTGTTACTCCAATGGATGGTAACATTGTCATTATGGATGGTAGTCTGTTGTCGAGATTTTTGTTATTCAAATGGATGGTAGCCTTGTCATTATGGAAGGTAGTCTGTTGTCGAGATTTCTGTTACTCCAATGGATGCTAGCCTTATCATTATGGAAGGTAGTCTGTCGTTGTGATTTCTGTCACTCCAATGGATGGTAGCCTTGTAACTATTGAAGGTAGTCTGTTGTTCATATTTTTGTTACTTCAATGGATGATAGCATTATCATTATGGAATGTTGTCTGTTGTCGAAAATTTTATTACTCCAATAGATGGTAGCCTTGTAATAATGGAAGGTGGTCTATTTTCGAGATTTTTGTTACTCCAATGGATGGTAGGCTTTTCATTATTGAAGGTAGTCTGTTGTCGAGATTTTTGTTACTCCAATGGATGCTAGCCTTGTCATTACAAAAGGTAGTCTTTCGTTGGGATTTCTATCACTCCAATGGATTGTAGCCTTGTCACTATGGAAGGTAGTCTGTTGTTCATATTTTTGTTACTCCAATGGATGGTAACCTTGTCATTATGGAATGTAGTCTATTGTCGAGATTTTTGTTACTCCAATGGCTGGTATCGTGGTCATTATGGATGGTAGTCTGTTGTGGAGATTTTTGTTACTCCAATGGATGGTAGCCTTGTCATTATGGAAGGTAGTCTGTTTTCAATATTTTTGTTACTCCAATGGATGGTAGCCTTGTCATTATGGAAGGTAGTCTGTTGTCGAGATTTTTGTTACTCCAATGGATGGTAACATTGTCATTATGGATGGTAGTCTTTTGTCGAGATTTTTGTTATTCAAATGGATGGTAGCCATGTCATTATGGAAGGTAGTCTGTTTTCGAGATTTCTGTTACTCCAATGGATGCTAGCCTTATCATTATGGAAGGTAGTCTGTCATTGTGATTTCTGTCACTCCAATGGATGGTAGCCTTGTAACTATCGAAGGTAGTCTGTTGTTCATATTTTTGTTACTTCAATGGATGATAGCATTATCATTATGGAATGTTGTCTGTTGTCGAAAATTTTATTACTCCAATAAATGGTAGCCTTGTAATAATGGAAGGTGGTCTATTTTCGAGATTTTTGTTACTCCAATGGATGGTAGGCTTGTCATTATGGAAGGTAGTCTGTTGTCGAGATTTTTGTTACTCCAATGGATGCTAGCCTTGTCATTACAGAAGGTAGTCTTTCGTTGGGATTTCTATCACTCCAATGGATTGTAGCCTTGTCACTATGGAAGGTAGTCTGTTGTTCATATTTTTGTTACTCCAATGGATGGTAACCTTGTCATTATGGAATGTAGTCTATTGTCGAGATTTTTGTTACTCCAAAGGCTGGTATCGTGGTCATTATGGATGGTAGTCTGTTGTCGAGATTTTTGTTACTCCAATGGATGGTAGCCTTGTCATTATGGAAGGTAGTCTGTTTTCAATATTTTTGTTACTCCAATGGATGGTAGCCTTGTCATTATGGAAGGTAGTCTGTTGTCGAGATTTTTGTTACTCCAATGGATGGTAACATTGTCATTATGGATGGTAGTCTGTTGTCGAGATTTTTGTTATTCAAATGGATGGTAGCCATGTCATTATGGAAGGTAGTCTGTTTTCGAGATTTCTGTTACTCCAATGGATGCTAGCCTTATCATTATGGAAGGTAGTCTATCGTTGTGATTTCTGTCACTCCAATGGATGGTAGCCTTGTAACTATCGAAGGTAGTCTGTTGTTCATATTTTTGGTACTTCAATGGATGATAGAATTATCATTATGGAATGTTGTCTGTTGTCGAAAATTTTATTACTCCAATAGATGGTAGCCTTGTAATAATGGAAGGTGGTCTATTTTCGAGATTTTTGTTACGCCAATGGATGGTAGGCTTGTCATTATGGAAGGTAGTCTGTTGTCGAGATTTTTGTTACTCCAATGGATGCTAGCCTTGTCATTACAGAAGGTAGTCTTTCGTTGGGATTTCAATCACTCCAATGGATTGTAGCCTTGTCACTATGGAAGGTAGTCTGTTGTTCATATTTTTGTTACTCCAATGGATGGTAACCTTGTCATTATGGAATGTAGTCTATTGTCGAGATTTTTGTTACTCCAATGGCTGGTATCGTGGTCATTATGGATGGTAGTCTGTTGTCGAGATTTTTGTTACTCCAATGGATGGTAGCCTTGTCATTATGGAAGGTAGTTTGTTTTCAATATTTTTGTTACTCCAATGGATGGTAGCCTTGTAATTATGGAAGGTAGTCTGTTGTCGAGATTTTTGTTACTCCAATGGATGGTAACATTGTCATTATGGATGGTAGTCTGTTGTCGAGATTTTTGTTATTCCAATACATTGTAGCCTTGTCAATAGGGAAGGTAGTCTATTGTCGAGATTTCTGTTACTCCAATGGATGGTAGCCTTGTAACTATGGAAGGTAGTCTGTTGTTCATATTTTTGTTACTTCAATGGATGATAGCATTATCATTATTGAATGTTGTCTGTTGTCGAGATTTTTATTACTCCAATGGATGGTAGCCTTGTAATTATGGAAGGTGGTCTATTTTCTAGATTTTTGTTACTCCAATAGATGGAAGGCTTGTCATTATGGAAGGTAGTCTGTTGTCGAGATTTATGTTTCTCCAATGGTTGCTAGCCTTGTCATTACAGAAGGTAGTCTTTCATTGTGATTTCCGTCACTCCAATGGATTGTAGCCTTATCACTATGGAAGGTAGTCTGTTGTTCATATATTTGTTACTCCAATGGATGGTAACCTTGTTAATATGGAATGTAGTCTATTCTCGATATTTTTGTTACTCCAATGGCTGGTATCGTTGTCATTATGGATGGTAGTCTGTTGTCGAGATTTTTGTTACTCTAATTGATGGTAGCCTAGTCATTATGGAAGGTAGTCTGTTTTAGATATTTATGTTAATCCAATGGATGGTAGCCTTGTCATTATGGAAGGTAGTCTTTTGTCGAGATTTTTGTTACTCTAATGGATGGTAGCCTTGTCATTATGGAAGGTAGTCTGTTGTCGAGATTTTTGTTACTCCAATGGATGCTAGCCTTGTCATTATGGAAGGTAGTCTGTCGTTGTGATTTCTGTCACTCCAATGGATGGTAGCCTTGTAACTATAGAAGGTAGTGTGTCGTTCATATTTTTGTTACTTCAATGGATGATAGCATTATCATTATGGAATGTTGTCTGTGGTCGAAAATTTTATTACTCCAATGGATGGTAGCCTTGTAATTATGGAAGGTGGTCTATTTTCGAGATTTTTGTTACTCCAATAGATGGTAGGCTTTTCATTATGGAAGGTAGTCTGTTGTCGAGATTTTTGTTTCTCCAATGGTTGTTAGCCTTGTCATTACAGAAGGTAGTCTTTCATTGTGATTTCCGTCACTCCAATGGATTGTAGCCTTATCACTATGGAAGGTAGTCTGTTGTTCATATATTTGTTACTCCAATGGATGGTAACCTTGTTATTATGGAATGTAGTCTATTCTCGAGATTTTTGTTACTCCAATGGCTGGTATCGTTGTCATTATGGATGGTAGTCTGTTGTCGAGATTTTTGTTACTCTAATTAATGGTAGCCTAGTCATTATGGAAGGTAGTCTGTTTTAGATATTTATGTTACTCCAATGGATGGTAGCCTTGTCATTATGGAAGGTAGTCTGTTGTCGAGATTTTTGTTACTCTAATGGATGGTAGCCTTGTCATTATGGAAGGTAGTCTGTTGTCGAGATTTTTGTTACTCCAATGGATGCTAGCCTTGTCATTATGGAAGGTAGTCTGTCGTTGTGATTTCTTTCACTCCAATGGATGGTAGCCTTGTAACTATGGAAGGTAGTCTGTTGTTCATATTTTTGTTACTTCAATGGATGATAGCATTATCATTATGGAATGTTATCTATTGTCGAGATTTTTATTACTCCAATGGATGGTAGCCTTGTAATAAGGGAAGTTGGTCTATTTTCGAGATTTTTGTTACTCCAAAGGATTGTAGGCTTGTCATTATGGAAGGTAGTCTATTGTCGAGATTTTTGTTACTCCAATGGATGCTAGCCTTGTCATTACAGAAGGTAGTCTTTCGTTGGGATTTTTGTCACTCCAATGGATTGTAGACTTGTCACTATGGAAGGTAGTTTGTTGTTCATATTTTTGTTACTCCAATGGATGGTAACCTTGTCATTATGGAATGTAGTCTATTGTCGAGATTTTTGTTACTCCAATGGCTGGTATCGTTGTCATTATGGATGGTAGTCTGTTGTCGAGATTTTTGTTAATCTAATGGATGGTAGCCTTGTCATTATGGAAGGTAGTCTGTTTTCAATATTTTTGTTACTCCAATGGATGGTAGCCTTGTCATTATAGAAGGTAGTCTGTTGTCGAGATTTTTGTTACTCCAATGGATTGTAACATTGTCATTATGAATGGTAGTCTGTTGTCGAGATTTTTGTTATTCCAA
This sequence comes from Vicia faba, assembly GCA_948472305.1. NCBI lineage: Eukaryota > Viridiplantae > Streptophyta > Magnoliopsida > Fabales > Fabaceae > Vicia > Vicia faba. Next base: position 460,109,125 of record OX451741.1, read on the forward strand.
TGGATTGTAGGCTTGTCATTATGGAAGGTAGTCTGTTGTCGAGATTTTTTTTTACTCCAATGGATGCTAGCCTTGTCATTATGGAAGGTAGTCTTTCGTTGGGATTTCTGTCACTCCAATGGATTGTAGCCTTGTCACTATGGAAGGTAGTCTGTTGTTCATATTTTTGTTACTCCAATGGATGGTAACCTTGTCATTATGGAATGTAGTCTATTGTCGAGATTTTTGTTACTCCAATGGCTGGTATCGTTGTCATTATGGATGGTAGTCTAGTGTCGAGATTTTTGTGACTCTAATGGATGGTAGCCTTGTAATTATGGAAGATAGTCTGTTTTCAATATTTTTGTTACTCCAATGGATGGTAGCCTTGTCATTATGGAAGGTAGTCTGTTGTCGAGATTTTTGTTACTCCAATGGATGGTAACATTGTCATTATGGATGGTAGTCTGTTGTCGAGATTTTTGTTATTCCAATGGATTGTAGCCTTGTCATTATGGAAGGTAGTCTATTGTTGAGATTTTTGTTACTCCAATGGATGCTTGCCTTGTCATTATGGAAGGTAGTCTGTCGTTGTGATTTCTGTCACTCCAATGGATGGTAGCCTTCTCACTATGGAAGGTAGTCTGTTGTTCATATTTTTGTTACTCCAATGGATGGTAGCCTTATCATTATAGAAGGTAGTCTATTGTCGAGATTTTTGTTACTTCAATTGATGGTAGCCTTGTCATTATGTAAGGTAGTCTGTTTTCGAGATTTTTGTTACTCCAATGGATGGTAGTCTTGTAATTATGAAAGGTAGTCTATTGTCGATATTTTTGTTACTCTAATGGATGTTATCATTGTCATTTTGGATGGTAGTCTATTGTCGAGATTTTTGTTATTCCAATGGATTGTAGCCTTGTCATTATGGAACATATTCTATTGTCGATGTTTTTGTTACTCCAATGGATGGTAGCCTTGACATTATGGAAAGTAGCCTGTTGTCGAGATTTTTGTTATTCCAATGGATGGTAGCCGTGTCATTATGGAAGTTAGTATGTTGTCGAGATTTTTGTTACTCCAATGGATGCTAGCCTTATCATTATAGAAGGTAATCTGTCATTGTGATTTCTTTCACTCCAATGGATGGTAGCCTTGTCACTATGGAAGATGGTTTGTTGGTCATATTTTTGTTACTCCAATGGATGGTAGCCTTGTCATTATGTAATATAGTCTATTGCCGAGATTTTTGTTACTCCAATGGATGGTATTATTGTCATTATGGATGGTAGTCTGTTGTCGAGATTTTTGTTACTCTAATGGATGGTAGCCTTGTCATTATGGAAGGTAGTCTGTTTTCGAGATTTTTGTTACTCCAATGGATGGTAGCCTTGTCATTATGGAAGGTAGTCTGTTGTCGAGAATTTTGTTACTCCAATGGATGGTAGCCTTGTCATTATGGAACGTACTTTATTGTCGATGTTTTTGTTACTCCAATGGATGGTAGCCTTGTAATTATGGAAGGTAGTCTATTTTCGAGATTTTTTTTACTCTAATGGATGGTAGGCTTGTCATTATGGAAGGTAGTCTGTTGTCCAGATTTTTGTTACTCCAATTGATGGTAACATTGGCATTATGGATGGTAGTCAGTTGTCGAAATTTTTGTTATTCCAATGGATGGTAACCTTGTCAATTTGTAAGGTAGTCTGTTGTCGAGATTTTTGCTACTCCAATGATGCTAGCCTTGTCATTATAGAAGGTAGTCTTTCGTTGTGATTTTTGTCACTCCAATAGATTGTAGCCTTGTCACTATGGAAGGTAGTTTGTTGTTCATATTTTTGTTACTCCAATGGGTGGTAACCTTTTCATTATGGAATGTAGTCTATTGCCGAGATTTTTGTTACTCCAATGGATGGTTTCATTTTCATTATGGATAGTAGTTTGTTGTCGAGATTTTTGTTACTTTAATGGATGGTAGCCTTGTAATTATGGAAGGTAGTCTGTTTTCGAGATTTTTGTTATTCTAATGGATTGTATCCTTGTCATTATGGAACGTATTCTATTGTCGATGTTTTTGTTACTCCAATGGATGGTAGCCTTGTCATTATGGAAGGTAGTCTGTTGTCGAGATTTTTGTTATTCCAATGGAAGGTAGCCTTGTCATTATGGAAGGTAGTATGTTTTCGATATTTTTGTTACTCCAATGGATGCTAGCCTTGTCATTATAGAAGGTAGTCTATCATTATGATTTCTGTCACTCTAATGGATGGTAGCCTTGTCACTATGGAAGGTAGTTTGTTGTTCATATTTTTGTTACTCCAATGGATGGTAGCCTTCTCATTATGGAATGTAGTCTATTGCCGAGATTTTTGTTACTCCAATGGATGGTTTCATTTTCATTATGGATAGTAGTTTGTTGTCGAGATTTTTGTTACTTTAATGGATGGTAGCCTTGTAATTATGGAAGGTAGTCTGTTTTCGAGATTTTTGTTACTCCAATGGATGGTAGGCTTATCATTATGAAAGGTATTCTGTTGTCGAGATTTTTGTTACTCCAATGGATGGTAACATTGTCATTATGGATGGTAGTCTGTTGTCGAGATTTTTGTTACTCCAATGGATGGTAGCCTTGTCATTATGGAAGGTAGTCTGTTTTCGAGATTTTTGTTACTCCAATGGATGGTAGCCTTTTCATTATGGAAGGTAGTCTGTTGTCGAGATTTTAGTTACTCCAATGGATGGTATTGTTGTCGATATTTTTGTTATTCCAATGTATTGTAGCCTTGTCATTATGGAACATATTCTATTGTCGATTTTTTGTTACTCCAATGGATGTTAGCCTTGTCATTAGGGAAGGTAGTCTTTTGTCCGTATTTTTGTTATTCCAATGGATGGTAGCTTTGTCATTATGGAAGGTAGTATGTCGTTATCATATCTGTCACTCCAAAGGATGGTAGCCTTGTCACTATGGAAGGTAGTCTGTTGTTCATATTTTTGTTACTTCAATGGATGGTAGCCTTGTCATCATGGAATGTATTCTATTGTCGAGATTTTTGTTACTCCAATGGATGGTATCGTTGTCATCATAGATGGTAGTCTTTTGTCGAGATTTTTGTTACTCTAATGGATGGTAGCCTTCTCATTATGGAAGGTAGTCTGTTTTCGAGATTTTTTTTACTCCAATGGATGGTAGCCTTGTCATTATGGAAGGTAATTTGTTGTCGAGATTTTTGTTACACCAATGGATGGTATCGTTGTAATTATGGATGGTAGTCTGTTGTCGAGATTTTTGTTACTCCAATAGATGGTATCGTTGTCATTATGGATGGTAGTCTGTTGTCGAGAATTTTGTTACTCCAATGGATGGTAGCCTTGTCATTATGGAACGTACTATGTTGTCGATGTTTTTGTTACTCCAATGGATGGTAGCCTTGTCATTATGGAAGGTAGTTTGTTGTCGAGATTTTTGTTATTCCAATGGATAGTAGCCTTGTCATTATGGAAGGTAGTGTATTGTCGAGATTTTTGTTACTCCAATGGATGGTAACCTTGTCATTATGGAAGGTAGTCTATTGTCGAGATTTTTGTTACTCCAATAGATGGTAACGTTGTCATTATGGATGTTAGTCTGTTGTCGAGATTTTTGATATTCCAATGGATGGTAACCTTGTCATTATGGAAGGTAGTTTGTTGTCAAGATTTTTGTTACTCCAGTGGATGCTAGCCTTGTCATTATGGAATGTAGTCTGTCCTTGTGATTTATGTCACTCCAATGGATCGTAGCCTTGTAACTATGGAAGGTAGATTGTTGTTCACATTTTTGTTACATTAATGTATGGTAGCATTATCATTATGGAAGGTAGTCTGTTTTCGAGATTTTTGTTACTCCAATGGATGGTAGCCTTATGATTATGGAAGGTAGTTTGTTGTCAAGATTTTTGTTACTCCAATGGATGGTATCGTTGTCATTATGGATGGTAGTCTGTTGTCGAGATTTTTGTTATTCCAATGTATTGTAGCCTTGTCATTATGCAAAGTATTCTGTTGTCAATTTTTTATTACTCCAATGGATGTTAGCCTTGTCATTAGGGAAGGTAGTCTTTTGTCCAGATTTTTGTTATTCCAATGGATGGTAGCCTTGTCATTATGGAAGGTAGTATGTTGTCGAGATTTTGGTTACTCCAATGGATGCTATCCTTCTCATTATAGAAGGTAGTCTGTCGTTGTGATTTCTGTCACTCCAAAGGATGGTAGCCTTGTCACTATGGAAAGTAGTTTGTTGTTCATATTTTTGTTACTCCAATGGATGGTAGCCTTGTTATTATGTAATGTAGTCTATTGTCGAGATTTTTGTTACTCCAAAGGATGGTATCATTGTCATTTTGGATGGTAGTCTGTTGTCGAGATTTTTATTACTCTAATGGATGGTAGCCTTGTCAATATGGAAGGTAGTTTGTTTTCGAGATTTTTGTTACTCCAATGGATGGTAGCCTTGTCATTATGGAAGGTAGTCTGTTGTCGAGATTTTTTTTACTCCAATAGATGGTAACATTGTCATTATGGATGGTAGTCTGTTGTCGAGATTTTTGATATTCCAATGGATGGTAGCATTGTCATTATGGAAGGTAGTTTGTTGTCGAGATTTTTGTTACTCTAATGGATTCTAGCCTTGTCATTATGGAAGGTAGTATGTCCTTGTGATTTATGTCACTCCAATGGATGGTAGCCTTGTCACTATGGAAGGTATTCTGTTGTTCACATTTTTTTTACATTATGGTAGCATTATCATTATGGAAGGTTGCCTGTTGTCGAGATTTTTGTTACTCCAATGGATGGTAGCCTTGTCATTATGGAAGGTAGTCTATTTTCGAGATTTTTCTTACTCCAATGGATGTTAGCCTTGTCATTATGGAAGGTAGTCTGTTGTCGAGATTTTAGTTACTCCAATGGATGGTATTGTTGTCATTATGGATGGTAGTCTGTTGTCGATATTTTTCTTATTCCAATGTATTGTAGCCTTGTCATTATGGAACGTATTCTGTTGTCGATTTTTTGTTACTCCAATGGATGTTAGCCTTGTCATTAGGGAAGGTAGTCTTTTGTCCGGATTTTTGTTATTCCAATGGATGGTAGCTTTGTCATTATGGAAGGTAGTATGTTGTCGAGATTTTTGTTACTCCAATGGATGTTATCCTTGTCATTATAGAAGGTAGTATGTCGTTATGATATCTATCACTCCAAAGGATGGTAGCCTTGTCACTATAAAAGGTAGTCTGTTGTTCATATTTTTGTTACTTCAATGGATTGTAGCCTTGTCATCATGTAATGTAGTCTATTGTCGAGATTTTTGTTACTCCAATGGATGGTATCGTTGTCATCATAGATGGTAGTCTGTTGTTGATATTTTTGTTACTCTAATGGATGCTAGCCTTGTCATTATGGAAGGTAGTCTGTTTTCGAGATTTTTTTTACTCCAATGGATGGTAGCCTTGTCATTATGGAAGGTAGTTTGTTGTCGAGATTTTTGTTACACCAATGGATGGTATCGTTGTAATTATGGATGGTAGTTTGTTGTCGAGATTTTTGTTACTCCAATAGATGTTATCATTGTCATTATGGATGTTAGTCTGTTTTGAGAATATTGTTATTCCAATGGATGGTAGCCTTGTCATTATGGAACGTACTCTGTTGTCGATGTTTTTGTTACTCCAATGGATGGTAGCCTTGTCATTATGGACGGTAGTTTGTTGTCGAGATTTTTGTTATTCCAATGGATAGTAGTCTTGTCATTATGGAAGGTAGTGTATTGTCTAGATTTTTGTTACTCCAATGGATGCTAGCCTTGTCATTATGGAAGGTAGTCTGTCATAGTGATTTCTTTCACTCCAATGGATGGTAGCCTTGTCACTATGGAAGGTAGTCTGTTGTTCATTTTTTTGTTACTCCAATGGATGGTAGCCTTGTCATTATGGAATGTAGTCTATTGTCGAGATTTTTGTTACTCCAATGTATGGTATCGTTTTCATTATGGAAGGTAGTCTATTTTCGAGATTTTTGTTACTCCAATGGATGGTAGCCTTGTCATTATGGAAGGTAGTCTATTGTTGATATTTTTCTTACTCCAATGGATGGTATCATTGTCATTATAGTGTTGTCATTATGGAACATATTCTATTGTTGATGTTTTTTTTACTCCAATGGATGGTAGCCTTGTGATTATGGAAGGTAGTCTGTTGTCGAGATTTTTGTTGTTCCAATGGATTGTAGCCTTGTCATTATGGAAGGTAGCATGTTGTCGAGATTTTTGTTACTCCAATGGATGTTAGCCTTGTCATTATAGAAGGTAGTCTGTCATTGTGATTTCTGTCACTCCAATGGATGGTAGCCTTGTCACTATGGAAGGTAGTCTGTTGTTCATATTTTTGTTACTCCAATGGATGGTAGCCTTGTAATTATGGAAGGTAGTCTATTTTCGAGATTTTTGTTACTCCAATGGATGGTAGGCTTATCATTATGGAAGGTAGTCTGTTGTCGAGATTTTTTTACTCTAATGGATGGTAACATTGTCATTATGGATGGTAGTCTGTATTGTCGAGATTTTTGTTACTCCAATGGATGCTAGCCTTGTCATTATGGAAGGTAGTTTGTCATAGTGATTTCTTTCACTCCAATGGATGGTAGCCTTGTCACTATGGAAGGTAATCTATTGTTCATATTTTTGTTACTCCAATGGATGGTAGCCATGTCATTATGGAATGTAGTCTATTGTCGAGATTCTTGTTACTCCAATGGATGGTATCATTGTCATTATGGAAGGTAGTCTGTTTTCGAGATTTTTGTTACTCCAATGGATGGCAGCCTTGCCATTATGGAAGGTAGTCTGTTGTCGAGATTTTTGTTACTCCAATGGATGGTATCTTTGACATGATGGATGGTAGTTTGTTGTCGAGATTTTTGTTATTACAATGGATTATAGCCTTGTCATTTTGGAACATAGTCTGTTGTCCATGTTTTTGTTACTCCAATGGATGGTATCATTGTCATTATGGAAGATAGTTTGTTGTCGAGATTTTTGTTATTCCATTGGATGGTAGCCTTGTCATTATGGAAGGTAGTATGTTGTTAAGATTTTTGATACTCCAATGGATGCTAGCCTTGTCATTATAGAAGGTACTCTGTCGTTGTAATTTCTGTCACTCCAATGGATGGTAGCCTTGTCACTAAGGAAGGTAGTATGTTGTTCATATTTATGTTACTCCAATGGATGGTAGCCTTGTCATTATGGAAGGTAGTCTGTCGTTGTGATTTCTGTCACTCCAATGGATGGTAGCCTTGTCATTATGGAAGGTAGTTTATTTTGAGATTTTTGTTACTCCAATGGATGGTAGCCTTGTCATTATGGAAAGTAGTCTGATGTTGATGTTTTTGATACTGCAATGGATGGTATCCTTGTCATTATGGAAGGTAGTTTGTAGTCAAGATTTTTGTTATTCCAATGGATCGTAGCCTTCTCATTATGGAAGGTAGTCTGTTGTCGACATTTTTGTTACTCCAATGGGTGCTAGCCTTGTCATTATGGAAGGTAGAATGTCGTTGTGATTTCTGTCACTCCAATGGATGGTAGCCTTGTCACAATGGAAGGTAGTCTATTTTTCATATTTTTGTTACTTCAATTGATGGTAGCCTTGACATTATGGAAGTTAGTCTATTGTCGAGATTTTTGTTACTCCAATGGATGGTAGCATTATCATTATGGAAGGTTGTTTGTTGTCGAGATTTTTGTTATTCCAATGGATGGTACCCTTGTCATTATCGAAGGTAGTCTATTGTCGAGATTTTTGTTACTCTAATGGATGCTAGCCTTGTCATTATGGAAGGTAGTTTGTCGTTGTGATTTATGTAACTCCAATGGATTGTAGCCTTGTCACTATGGAAGGTAGTCTGTTGTTCATTATTTTCTTACTTCATTGGATGGTAGCATTATCATTATGGAAGGTTGTCTCTTGTCGAGATTTTTGTTACTCCAATTGATGGTAGCCTTTTCATTATGGAAGGTAGTCTGTTTTCGAGTATTTTGTTACTCCAATGGATGGTAGCCTTGTCATTATGGAAGGTAGTTTGTTGTAGAGATTTTTGTTACTCCAATGGATGGTATCGTTGTCATTATGGATGGTAGTCTATTTTTGAGATTTTTGTCATTCCAATGGATTGTAGCCTTGTCATTATGGAACGTAGTCTGTTGTCGTTGTTTTTGTTACTCCAATGGATGGTATCGTTGTCATTATGGAAGGTAGTTTGTTGTCGAGATTTTTATTATTCCAATGGATGGTAGCCTTGTCATTATGGAAGGTAGTCATTTGTCGATATTTTTGTTTCTCCAATGGATGGTAACCTTGTCATTATGGAAGGTAGTCTGTTGTCGAGATTTTTGTTACTTCAATGGATGGTAGCCTTGTCATTATGGAAGTTAGTCTGTTGTCGAGATTTTTGTTACTCCAATGGTTGCAAGCCTTGTCATTCTAGAAGGTAGTCTGTCGTTGTGATTTCTGTCACTCCAATGGATGGTAGCCTTGTCACTATGGAAGGTAGTATGTTGTTCATATTTTTGTTACTTCAATGGATGGTAGCCTTGTCATTATGGAAGGTAGTCTATTATCGAGATTTTTGTTACTCCAAAGGATGGTAGCATTATCATTATGGAAGGTTGTCTGTTGTCGAGATTTTTGTTACTCCAATGGATGGTAGCCTTGTCATTATGGAAGGTAGTATGTTGTCGAGTTTTTTGTTACTCCAATGGATGGTATCATTGTCATTATGGATGGTAGTTTGTTGTCGAGAATTTTGTTATTACAATGGATTGTAGCCTTGTCATTATGGAACGTAGACTGTTGTCCATGTTTTTGTTACTCCAATGGATGGTATCATTGTCATTATGGAAGTTAGTTTGTTGTCGAGATTTTTGTTATTCCATTGGATGGTAGCCTTGTCATTATAGAAGGTAGTATGTTGTTAAGATTTTTGATACTCCAATGGATGCTAGCCTTGTCATTATAGAAGGTACTCGGTCGTTGTGATTTCTGTCACTCCAATGGATGGTAGCCTTGTCACTAAGGAAGGTAGTCTGTTGTTCATACTTATGTTACTCCAATGGATGGTAGCCTTGTCATTATGCAATGTAGTTTGTTGTCGAGATTTTTGTTATTCCATTGGATGGTAGCCTTGTCATTATGGAAGGTAGTATGTTGTTGAGATTTTTGTTACTCCAATAGATGCTAGCCTTGTCATTATAGAAGGTAGTCTGTCGTTGTGATTTTTGTCACTCCAATGGATGGTAGCCTTGTCACTAAGGAAGGTAGTCTGTTGTTCATATTTATATTACTCCAATGGATGGTAGCCTTGTCATTATGGAAGGTAGTCTGTCGTTGTGATTTTTGTCACTCAAATGGATGGTAGCCTTGTCATTATGGATGTTAGTCAATTGTTGAGATTTTTGTTACTCCAATGGATGGTAGCCTTCTCATTATGGAACGTAGTCTGCTGTTGATGTTTTTGATACTGCAATGGATGGTATCCTTGTCATTATGGAAGGTAGTTTGTAGTCAAGATTTTTGTTATTCCAATGGATGGTAGCCTTCTCATTATGGAAGGTAGTCTGTTGTCGACATTTTTGTCACTCCAATGGATGGTAGCCTTGTCACTATGGAAGGTAGTCTATTTTTCATATTTTTGTTACTTCAATTGATGGTAGCCTTGTCATTATGGAAGTTAGTCTATTGTCGAGATTTTTGTTACTCCAATGGATGGTAGCATTATCATTATGGAAGGTTGTTTGTTGTCTAGATTTTTGTTATTCCAATGGATGGTAGCCTTGTCATTATGGAAGGTAGTCTATTGTCGAGATTTTTGTTACTCTAATGGATGCTAGCCTTGTCATTATGGAAGGTAGTTTGTCGTTGTGATTTATGTAACTCCAATGGATGGTAGCCTTGTCACTATGGAAGGTAGTCTGTTGTTCATATTTTTCTTACTTCATTGGATGGTAGCATTATCATTATGGAAGGTTGTCTCTTGTCGAGATTTTTGTTACTCCAATTGATGGTAGCCTTTTCATTATGGAAGGTAGTCTGTTTTCGAGTATTTTGTTACTCCAATGGATGGTAGCCTTGTCATTATGGAAGGTAGTTTGTTGTAGAGATTTTTGTTACTCCAATGGATGGTATCGTTGTCATTATGGATGGTAGTCTATTTTTGAGATTTTTGTCATTCCAATGGATTGTAGCCTTGTCATTATGGAACGTAGTCTGTTGTCGTTGTTTTTGTTACTCCAATGGATGGTATCGTTGTCATTATGGAAGGTAGTTTGTTGTCGAGATTTTTATTATTCCAATGGATGGTAGCCTTGTCATTATGGAAGGTAGTCATTTGTCGATATTTTTGTTTCTCCAATGGATGGTAACCTTGTCATTATGGAAGGTAGTCTGTTGTCGAGATTTTTGTTACTTCAATGGATGGTAGCCTTGTCATTATGGAAGTTAGTCTGTTGTCGAGATTTTTGTTACTCCAATCGTTGCTAGCCTTGTCATTCTAGAAGGTAGTCTGTCGTTGTGATTTCTGTCACTCCAATGGATGGTAGCCTTGTCACTATGGAAGGTAGTATGTTGTTCATATTTTTGTTACTTCAATGGATGGTAGCCTTGTCATTATGGAAGGTAGTCTATTATCAAGATTTTTGTTACTCCAAAGGATGGTAGCATTATCATTATGGAAGGTTGTCTGTTGTCGAGATTTTTGTTACTCCAATGGATGGTAGCCTTGTCATTATGGAAGGTAGTATGTTGTCGAGTTTTTTGTTACTCCAATGGATGGTATCATTGTCATTATGGATGGTAGTTTGTTGTCGAGAATTTTGTTATTACAATGGATTGTAGCCTTGTCATTATGGAACGTAGACTGTTGTCCATGTTTTTGTTACTCCACTGGATGGTATCATTGTCATTATGGAAGTTAGTTTGTTGTCGAGATTTTTGTTATTCCATTGGATGGTAGCCTTGTCATTATAGAAGGTAGTATGTTGTTAAGATTTTTGATACTCCAATGGATGCTAGCCTTGTCATTATAGAAGGTACTCGGTCGTTGTGATTTCTGTCAATCCAATGGGTGGTAGCCTTGTCACTAAGGAAGGTAGTCTGTTGTTCATACTTATTTTACTCCAATGGATGGTAGCCTTGTCATTATGGAAGGTAGTCTGTCGTTGTGATTTCTGTCACTCCAATGGATGGTAGCCTTGTCATTATGGAAGGTAGTTTATTTTGAGATTTTTGTTACTCCAATGGATGGTAGCCTTGTCATTATGGAACGTAATCTGCTGTTGATGTTTTTGTTACTGCAATGGATGGTAGCCTTGTCATTATGGAAGGTAGTTTGTAGTTGAGATTTATGTTATTCCAATGGATGGTAGCCTTCTCATTATGGAAGGTAGTCTGTTGTAGAGATTTTTGTTACTCCAATGGATGGTAACGTTGTCATTATGGGTGGTAGTCTGTTTTTGAGATTTTTGTCATTCCAATGGATTGTAGCCTTGTCATTATGGAACGTAGTCTGTTGTCGTTGTTTTTGTTACTCCAATGGATGGTATCGCTGTCATTATGGAAGGTAGTCTGTTGTTCATATTTTTCTTACTCCAATGGATGGTAGACTTGTCATTATGGAAGGTAGTCATTTGTCGATATTTTTGTTACTCCAATGGATGGTAACCTTGTCATTATGGAAGGTAGTCCATTGTCGAGATTTTTGTTACTTCAATGGATGGTAGCCTTGTCATTATGGAAGGTAGTTTGTTGTCAATATTTTATTTACTACAATGGATGCTAGCCTTGACATTATGGAAGGTAGTCTGTCCTTGTGACTTCTGTCACTCCAATGGATGGTAGCCTTGTCACTATGGAAGGTAGTATGTTGTTCATATTTTTTTTACTTCAAAGAATGGTAGCCTTATCATTATAGAAGGTAGTCTATTGTCGAGATTTTTGTTACTCCAAAGGATGGTAGCATTATCATTATGGAAGGTTGTTTGTTGTCGTGATTTTTGTTACTCTAATGGAGGGTAGCCTTGTCATTATGGAATGTTGTTTGTTGTCGTGATTTTTGTTACTCCAATGGATGGTATCATTGTCATTATGCAATGTAGTTTGTTGTCGATATTTTTGTTATTCCATTGGATGGTAGCCTTGTCATTATGGAAGGTAGTATGTTGTTGAGATTTTTGTTACTCCAATAGATGCTAGCCTTGTCATTATAGAAGGTAGTCTGTCGTTGTGATTTTTGTCACTCCAATGGATGGTAGCCTTGTCACTAAGGAAGGTAGTCTGTTGTTCATATTTATATTACTCCAATGGATGGTAGCCTTGTCATTATGGAAGGTAGTCTGTCGTTGTGATTTTTGTCACTCAAATGGATGGTAGCCTTGTCATTATGGATGTTAGTCAATTGTTGAGATTTTTGTTACTCCAATGGATGGTAGCCTTCTCATTATGGAACGTAGTCTGCTGTTGATGTTTTTGTTACTGCAATGGATGGTAGCCTTGTCATTATGGAAGGTAGTTTGTAGTCATGATTTTTGTTATTCCAATGGATGGTAGCCTTCTCATTATGGAAGGTAGTCTGTTGTCGAGATTTTTGTTACTCCAATGGGTGCTGGCCTTGTCATTATGGAAGTTAGTATGTCGTTGTGATTTCTGTCACTCCAATGGATGGTAGCCTTGTCACTATGGAAGGTAGTCTGTTGTTCATATTTTTGTTACTTCAATTGATGGTAGCCTTGTCATTATGGAAGGTAGTCTGTCGTTGTGATTTCTGTCACTCCAATGGATGGTAACCTTGTCATTATGGAAGGTAGTTTATTTTGAGATTTTTGTTACTCCAATGGATGTAGCCTTGTCATTATGGAACGTAGTCTGCTGTTGATGTTTTTGTTACTGCAATGGATGGTAGCCTTGTCATTATGGAAGGTAGTTTGTAGTTGAGATTTTTGTTATTCCAATGGATGGTAGCCTTCTCATTATGGAAGGTAGTCTGTTGTAGAGATTTTTGTTACTCCAATGGATGGTATCGTTGTCATTATGGATGGTAGTCTGTTTTTGAGATTTTTGTCATTCCAATGGATTGTAGCCTTGTCATTATGGAACGTAGTATGTTTTCGTTGTTTTTGTTACTCCAGTGGATGGTGTCGCTGTCATTATGGAAGGTAGTTTGTTGTCGAGATTTTTATTATTCCAACGGATGGTAGCATTGTCATTATGGAAGGTAGTCATTTGTCGATATTTTTGTTACTCCAATGGATGGTAACCTTGTCATTATGGTAGGTAGTCCATTGTCGAGATTTTTGTTACTTCAATGGATGGTAGCCTTGTCATTATGGAAGGTAGTTTGTTGTCAATATTTTTGTTACTACAATGGATGCTAGCCTTGTCATTATGGAAGGTAGTCTGTCGTTGTGACTTATGTCACTCCAATGGATGGTAGCCTTGTCACTATGGAAGGTAGTATGTTGTTCATATTTTTTTTACTTCAATGGATGGTAGCCTTATCATTATGGAAGGTAGTCTATTGTCGAGATTTTTGTTACTCCAAAGGATGGTAGCATTATCATTATGGAAGGTTGTTTGTTGTCGTGATTTTTGTTACTCCAATGGAGGGTAGCCTTGTCATTATGGAATGTTGTTTGTTGTCGTGATTTTAGTTACTCCAATGGATGGTATCATTGTCATTATGGAATGTAGTTTGTTGTCGAGATTTTTGTTATTCCATTGGATGGTAGCCTTGTCATTATGGAAGGTAGTATGTTGTTGAGATTTTTGTTACTCCAATAGATGCTAGCCTTGTCATTATAGAAGGTAGTCTGTCGTTGTGATTTTTGTCACTCCGATGGATGGTAGCCTTGTCACTAAGGAAGGTAGTCTGTTGTTCATATTTATATTACTCCAATGGATGGTAGCCTTGTCATTATGGAAGGTAGTCTGTCGTTGTGATTTTTGTCACTCAAATGGATGGTAGCCTTGTCATTATGGATGGTAGTCAATTGTTGAGATTTTTGTTACTCCAATGGATGGTAGCCTTGTCATTATGGAACGTAGTCTGCTGTTAATGTTTTTGTTACTGCAATGGATGGTAGCCTTGTCATTATGGAAGGTAGTTTGTAGTCGAGATTTTTGTTATTCCAATGGATGGTAGCCTTCTCATTATGGAAGGTAGTCTGTTGTCGAGAATTTTGTTACTCCAATGGGTGCTGGCCTTGTCATTATGGAAGTTAGTATGTCGTTGTGATTTCTGTCACTCCAATGGATGGTAGCCTTGTCACTATGGAAGGTAGTCTGTTGTTCATATTTTTGTTACTTCAATAGATGGTAGCCTTGTCATTATGGAAGGTAGTCTATTGTCGAGATTTGTGTTACTCCATTGGATGGTAGCATTATCAATATGGAAGGTTGTCTGTTGTCGAGATTTTTGTTATTCCAATGGATGGTAGCCTTGTCATTATGGAAGGTAGTCTATTGTCGAGATTTTTGTTACTCTAATGGATGCTAGCCTTGTCATTATGGAAGGTAGTTTGTCGTTGTGATTTATGTAACTCCAATGGATGGTAGCCTTGTCACTATGGAAGGTAGTCTGTTGTTCATATTTTTGTTACTTCAGTGGATGGTAGCATTATCATTATGGAAGGTTGTCTGTTGTCGATATTTTCGTTACTCCAATTGATGATAGCCTTTTCATTATGGAAGGTAGTCTGTTTTCGAGTATTTTGTTACTCCAATGGATGGTAGCCTTGTCATTATGGAAGGTAGTCTGTTGTCGATATTTTTGTTACTCCAATAGATGGTATCGTTGTCATTATGGATGGTAGTCTGTTTTCGATATTTTTGTCATTCCAATGGATTATAGCCTTGTCATTATGGAACGTAGTATGTTGTCGTTGTTTTTGTTACTCCAATGGAAGGTATCGTTGTCATTATGTAAGGTAGTTTGTTGTCGAGATTTTTATTATTCCAATGGATGGTAGCCTTGTCATTATGGAAGGTAGTCAGTTGTCGATATTTTTGTTACTCCAATGGATGGTAACCCTGTCATTATGGAAGGTAGTCCGTTGTCGAGATACTTGTTACTTCAATGGATGGTAGCCTTGTCATTATGGAAGCTAGTTTGTTGTCAATATGTTTGTTACTACAATGGATGCTAGCCTTGTCATTATGGAAGGTAGTCTGTCGTTGTGACTTTTGTCACTCCAATGGATGGTAGCCTTGTAACTATGGAAGGTAGTATGTTGTTCATATTTTTGTTACTTCAATGGATGGTAGCCTGTCATTATGGAAGGTAGTCTATTTTCGAAATTTTTGTTACTCCAAAGGATGGTAGCATTATCATTATGGAGGGTTGTCTATTGTCGAGTTTTTTGTTACTCCAATGGATGGTATCGTTGTCATTATGGATGGTAGTTTGTTGTCGAGATTTTTGTTATTACAATGGATTGTAGCCTTGTCATTATGGAACGTAGTCTGTTGTCCATGTTTTTATTACTCCAACGGATGATATCGTTGTCATTATGGAACGTATTTGGTTGTCGAGATTTTTGTTATTCCATAGGATGGTAGCCTTTCCACTATGGAAGGTAGTATGTTATTGAGATTTTTGTTACTTCAAGGGATGCTAGCCTTGTCATTATAGAAGGTAGTCTGTCGTTGTGATTTTTGTCACTCCAATGGATGGTACCATTGTCACTAAGGAAGGCAGTATGTTGTTCATATTTATATTACTCCAATGGATAGTAGCCTTGTCATTATGGAAGGTAGTCCGTCGTTGTGATTTCTGTCACTCCAATGCATGGTAGCCTTGTCATTATGGAAGGTAGTCAATTGTTGAGATTTTTGTTACTCCAATGGATGGTAGCCTTGTCATTATGGAACGTAGTCTGCTGTTGATGTTTTTGTTACTGCAATGGATGGTAGCCTTGTCATTATCGAAGGTAGTTTGTAGTCGAGATTTTTGTTATTCCAATGGATGGTAGCCTTCTCATTATGGAAGGTAGTCTGTTGTCGAGATTTTTGTTACTCCAATGGGTGCTAGCCTTGTCATTATGGAAGGTAGTATGTCGTTGTGATTTTTTTCACTCCAATGGATGGTAGCCTTGTCACTATGGAACGTAGTCTGTTGTCGTTGTTTTTGTTACTCCAGTGGATGGTATCATTGTCATTATGGAAGGTAGTTTGTTGTCGAGATTTTTATTACTCAAATGGATGCTAGCCTTGTCATTATGGAAGGTAGTTTGTCATTGTGATTTATGTCACTCCAATGGATGGTAGCCTTGTCACTATGGAAGGTAGTCTGTTGTTCATATTTTTGTTACTTCAATGGATGGTAGCATTATCATTATGGAAGGTTGTCTGTTGTCGAGATTTTTGTTACTCCAATTGATGGTAGCCTTTTCATTATGGAAGATAGTTTGTTTTCGAGTATTTTGTTACTCCAATGGATGGTAGCCTTGTCATTATGGAAGGTAGCCTATTGTCGAGATTTTTGTTACTCCAAAGGATAGTAGCATTATCATTATGGAAGGTTGTCTGTTGTCGAGATTTTTGTTACTCCAATGGATTGTAGCCTTGTCATTTTGGAAGGTAGTCCATTTTCGAGATTTTTGTTACTCCAATGGATGGTAGCCTTGTCATTATGGAAGGTAGTATGTTGTCGAGTTTTTTGTTACTCCAATGGATGGTATCATTGTCATTATGGAAGGTAGTTTGTTGTCGAGATTTTTGTTATTCCATTGGATGGTAGCCTTGTCATTATGGAAGGCAGTTTGTTGTTGAGATTTTTGTTACCCTAATGGATGCTAGCCTTGTTTTTATAGAAGGTAGTCTGTCGTTGTGATTTCTGTCACTCTAATGGATGGTAGCCTTTTCACTAAGGAAGGTAGTCTGTTATTCATATTTATATTACAACAATGGATGGTAGCCTCGTCATTATGGAAGGTAGTCCATCGTTGTGATTTTTGTCACTCCAATGGATGGTAGCCTTGTCATTATGGAAGGTAGTCAATTGTTGAGATTTTTGTTACTCCAATGGATGTAAGCCTTGTCATTATGGAACATAGTCTGCTGTTGATGTTTTTGTTACTGCAATGGATGGTAGCCTTGTCATTATGGAAGGTAGTTTGTAGTCGAGATTTTTGTTATTCCAATGGATGGTAGCCTTCTCATTATGGAAGGTAGTCTGTTGTCGAGATTTTTGTTACTCCAATGGGTGTTAGCCTTGTCATTATCGAAGGTAGTATGTCGTTGTGATTTCTGTCACTCCAATGGATGGTAGCCTTGTCACTATGGAAGGTAGTCTATTGTTCATATTTTTGTTACTTCAATTGATGGTAGCCTTGTCATTATGGAAGGTAGTCTATTATCGAGATTTGTGTTACTCCAATGGATGGTAGCATTATCATTATGGAAGGTTGTCTGTTGTCGATATTTTTGTTATTCGAATGGATGGTAGCCTTGTCATTATGGAAGGTAGTCTATTGTCGAGATTTTTGTTACTCTAATGGATGCTAGCCTTGTCATTATAGAAGGTAGTCTGTCGTTGTGATTTTTGTCACTCCAATGGATGGTACCATTGTCACTAAGGAAGGTAGTATGTTGTTCATATTTATATTACTCCAATGGATAGTAGCCTTGTCATTATGGAAGGTAGTCCGTCGTTGTGATTTCTGTCACTCCAATGGATGGTAGCCTTGTCATTATGGAAGGTAGTCAATTGTTGAGATTTTTGTTACTCCAATGGATGGTAGCCTTGTCATTATGGAACGTAGTCTGCTGTTGATGTCTTTGTTACTGCAATGGATGGTAGCCTTGTCATTATGGAAGGTAGTTTATAGTCGAGATTTTTGTTATTCCAATGGATGGTAGCCTTCTCATTATGGAAGGTAGTCTGTTGTCGAGATTTTTGTTACTCCAATGGGTGTTACCCTTGTCATTATGGATGGTAGTATGTCGTTGTGATTTCTGTCACTCCAATGGATGGTAGCCTTGTCACTATGGAAGGTAGTTTATTGTTCATATTTTTGTTACTTCAATTGATGGTAGCCTTGTCATTATGGAAGGTAGTCTATTGTCGAGATTTTTGTTACTCCAATGGATGGTAGCATTATCATTATGGAAGGTTGTCTATTGTCGAGATTTTTGTTACTCCAATGGATGGTAGCCTTGTCATTATGTATGGTAGTCTGTTGTCATGATTTTGGTTACTTCAATAGATGGTAGCCTTGTCATTATGTAAGGTAGTCTGTCATTGTGATTTATGTTACTCCAATGGATGGTAGCCTTGTCATTATGGATGGTAGTCTGTTGTCGATATTTTTGTTATTCTAATGAATTGTAGCCTTGTCATTATGGAAGGTAGTATATTGTCGATATTTATGTTACTCCAACGGATGCTAGCCTCGTCATTATGGAAGGTAGTCCGTTGTCGACATTTTTGTTACTTCAATGGATGGTAGCCTTGTCATTATGGAAGGTAGTCTATTATCGATATTTTTGTTACTCCAATGGATGATAGCATTGTAATTTTGGAAGGTTGTCTATTGTCGAGATTTTGGTTACTCTAATAGATGGTAGCCTTGTAATTATGGAAGGTAGTTTGTTGTTCATATTTTTGTTACTCCAATAGATGGTAGCCTTGTCATTATGGAAGGTAGTAAATTGTCGAGACTTTTGTTACTCCAATGGATGGTAGCCTTGTCATTATGGAAGGTTGTCTATTGTCGAGATTTTTGTTACTATAATGGATGGTAGCCTTGACATTCGGGAAGGTATTCTATTATCCATATTTTGGTTACTACAATGGATGGTAGCCTTGTCATTATGGAACATAGTCTATTGTAGATATTTTTGTTACTCCAATGCATGGTAGCCTTGTCATTTTGGAAGGTAGTCTGTTGTCTAGATTTTTGTTACTCCAATGGATGGTAGCCTTGTCATTATGGAAGGTAGTCTGTTGTCGAGATTTTTGTTACTCCAATGGTTGCTAGCCTTGTCATTCTAGAAGGTAGTCTGTCGTTGTGATTTTTGTCACTCCAATGGATGGTAGCCTTGTCACTATGGAAGGTAGTCTGTTGTTCATATTTTTGTTACTGCAATGGTTGGTAGCCTTGTCATTAAGGAAGGTAGTATATTGTCGAGATTCTTGTTACTCCAATGGATGGTAGCATTATCATTATGTAAGGATGTCTGTTGTCGATATTTTTGTTACTCCAATGGATGGTAGCCTTGTCATTATGGAAGGTAGTCTGTTTTCGAGATTTTTGTTACTCCAATGGATGGTAGCCTTGTCACTATGGAAGGTATGTTCATATTTTTGTTACTCTAATGCATGGTAGCCTTGTCATTATGGAAGGTAGTCTGTCGTTGTGATTTCTGTCACTCCAATGGATGGTAGCCTTGTCACTATGGAAGGTAGTCTGTTGTTCATATTTTTGTTACTCCAATGGATGGTAGCCTTGTCATTATGGAAGGTAGTCTTTTATCGAGATTTTTGTAATTCCAATGGATGGTAGCCTCCTCATTATGGAAGGTAGTCTATTGTCGAGATTTTTGTTACTCCAATGGGTGTTAGCCTTGTCATTATGGAAGGTAGTACGTCGTTGTGATTTATGTCACTCCAATGGATGGTAGCCTTGTCCCTATAGAAGGTAGTCTGTTTTTCATATTTTTGATACTTCAATTGATGGTAGCCTTGTCATTATTGAAGGTAGTCTATTGTCGAGATTTTTGTTACTCCAATGGATGGTAGCATTATCATTATGGAAGGTTGTCTATTGTCGATATTTTTCTTACTCCAATGGATGGTAGCCTTGTCATTATGGAAGGTAGTCTGTTGTCTAGATTTTTGTTAATCCAATAGATGGTAGCCTTGTCATTATGAAAGGTAGTCAGTTGTCGAGATTTTTGTTACTCCAATGGAAGGTATCGTTGTCATTATGGATGATTGTCTGTTGTCGATATTTTTTTCATTCCAATGGATTGTAGCCTTGTCATTATGGAACGTATTCTGCTGTCAATGTTTTTGATACTCCAATGGATGGTATCGTTGTCATAATGGAAGGTAGTGTGTTGTCTAGATTTTTGTTATTCCAATGGATGGTAGCCTTGTCATTATGGTAGGTAGTCTATTGTGAATATTTTTGTTACTCCAACAGATGGTAGCCTTGTCATTATGAAAGGGAGTCTGTTGTCGATTTGTTTGTTACTTCAATGGATGGTATCCTTGTCATTATGGAAGGTAGTTTGTTGTAGTTATTTTTGTTACTCCAATGGATGCTAGCCTTTTAATTATAAAAGGTAATCTATTGTCGATATTTTTGTTACTCCAATGGATGATAGCATTGTCATTTTGGAAGGTTGTCTATTGTCGATATTTTGGTTACTCTAATAGATGGTAGCCTTGTAATTATGGAAGGTAGTCTGTTTTCGAGATTTTTGTTACTCCAATCGATGGTAGCCTGGTCATTAATGAAGGTAGTTTGTTGTTCATATTTTTGTTACTCCAATGGATGGTAGCCTTGTCATTATGGAAGGTAGTCAATTGTCGAGATTTTTGTTACTCCAATGGATGGTAGCCTTGTCGTTATGGAAGGTTGTCTGTTGTCGAGATTTTTGTTACTCCAATGGATTGTAGCCTTGTCATTTTGGAAGGTAGTCCATTTTCGAGATTTTTGTTACTCCAATGGATGGTAGCCTTGTCATTATGGAAGATAGTATGTTGTCTGTTTCTAGATTTTTGTTATTACAATGGATTGTAGCCTTGTCATTATGGAACGTAGTCTGTTGTCCCTGTTTTTGTTACTCCAATGGATGGTATCATTGTCATTATGGAAGGTAGTTTGTTGTCGGGATTTTTATTATTCCATTGGATGGTAGCCTTGTCATTATAGAAGGTAGTATGTTGTTGAGATTTTTGATACTCCAATGGATGCTAGCCTTGTCATTATAGAAGGTAGTTCGTCGTTGTAATTTCTGTCACTCCAATGGATGGTAGCCTTGTCACTATGGAAGGTAGTATGTTGTTCATATTTATGTTACTCCAATGAATGGTAGCCTTGTCATTATGGAAGGTAGTTTATTGTCAAGATTTTTGTTACTCCAATGGATGGTAGCCTTGTCATTATGGAACGTATTCTCATGTTGATGTTTTTGTTACTGCAATGGATGGTAGCCTTGTCATTATGGAAGGTAGTTTGTTGTCGAGATTTTTGTTATTCCAATGGATGGTAGCCTTCTCATTATGGAAGGTAGTCTGTTGTCGAGATTTTTGTTACTCCAATGGGTGCTAGCCTTGTCATTATGGAAGGTAGTATGTCGTTGTGATTTCTGTCACTCCAATGGATGGTAGCCTTGTCACTATGGAAGGTAGTTTGTTGTTCATATTTTTGTTACTTCAATTGATGGTAGCCTTGTCATTATGGAAGGTAGTCTATTGTCGAGATTTTTGTTACTCCAATGGATGGTAGCATTATCATTATGGAAGGTTGTCTGTTGTCGAGATTTTTGTTACTCCAAAGGATGGTAGCCTTGTCATTATGTAAGTTAGTCTGTTGTCAAGATTTTTGTTACTCCAATAGATGGTAGCCTTGTCATTATGTAAGGTAGTTCGTCGTTGTGATTTATGTTACTCAAATGGATGGTAGCCTTGTCATTATGGATGGTAGTCTGTTGTCGAGATTTTTGTTATTCCAATGGATTGTAGCCTTGTCATTATGGAACGTATTATGTTGTCCATGTTTTTGTTACTCCAATGGATAATATCATTGCCATTATGGAAGGTAGTTTGATGTCGATATTTTTATTATTCCAATGGATGGTAGCCTTGTCATTATGGAAGGTAGTATATTGTCGATATTTTTGTTACTCCAACGGATGGTAGCCTTGTCCTTATGGAAAGTAGTCTGTTGTCGACATTTTTGTTACTTAAATGGATGGTAGCCTTGTCATTATGGAAGGTAGTCTATTATCGATATTTTTGTTACTCCAATGGATGATAGCATTGTCATTTTGGAAGGTTGTCTATTGTCGAGATTTTGGTTACTCTAATAGATGGTAGCCTTGTGATTATGGAAGGTAGTTTGTTTTCGAGATCTTTGTTACTCCAATGAATGGTAGCCTGGTCATTATGGAAGGTAGTTTGTTGTTCATATTTTTTTTACTCCAATAGATGGTAGCCATGTCATTATGGAAGGTAGTCAATTGTCAAGATTTTTGTTACTCCAATCGATGGTAGCATTATCATTATGGAAGGTTGTCTATTGTCGAGATTTTTGTTACTATAATGGATGGTAGCCTTGACATTAGGGAAGGGATTCTATTATCCATATTTTGGTTACTACAATGGATGGTAGCCTTGTCATTATGGAACATAGTCTATTGTAGATATTTTTGTTACTCCAATGCATGGTAGCCTTGTCATTATGGAAGGTAGTATGTTGTCTAGATTTTTGTTACTCCATTGGATGGTAGCCTTGTTATTATGGAAGGTAGTCTGTTGTCGAGATTTTTGTTACTCCAATGGTTGCTAGCCTTGTCATTCTAGAAGGTAGTCTGTCGTTGTGATTTCTGTCACTCCAATGGATGGTAGCCTTGTCACTATGGAAGGTAGTCTGTTGTTCAGATTTTTGTTACTGCAATGGTTGGTAGCCTTTTCATTAAGGAAGGTAGTATATTGTCGAGATTTTTGTTACTCCAATGGATGGTAGCGTTATCATTATGGAAGGATGTCTGTTGTCGAGATTTTTGTTACTCCAATGGATGGTAGCCTTGTCATTATGGAAGGTAGTCTGTTTTCGAGATTTTTGTTACTCCAATGGATGGTAGCCTTGTCACTATGGAAGGTATGTTCATATTTTTGTTACTCTAATGGATGGTAGCCTTGTCATTATGGAAGGTAGTCTGTCGTTGTGATTTTTATCACTCCAATGGATGGTAGCCTTGTGACTATGGAAGGTAGTCTGTTGTTCAAATTTTTGTTACTCCAATGGATGGTAGCCTAGTCATTATGGAAGGTAGTCTATTGTCGAGATTTTTGTTATTCCATTGGATGGTAGCCTTCTCATTATGGAAGGTAGTTTATTGTCGAGATTTTTGTTACTCCAATGGGTGCTAGCTTTGTCATTATGGAAGGTAGTATGTCGTTGTGATTTATGTCACTCCAATGGATGGTAGCCTTGTCACTATGGAAGGTAGTCTGTTTTTCATATTTTTGTTACTTCAATTGATGGTAGCCTTGTCATTATTGAAGGTAGTCTATTGTCGAGATTTTTGTTACTCCAATCGATGGTAGCATTATCATTATGGAAGGTTGTATGTTGTCAAGATTTTTGTTACTCCAATGGATGGTAGCCTTGTCATTATGGAAGGTAGTCTGTTGTAAAGATTTTTGTTAATCCAATAGATGGTAGGCTTGTCATTATGGAAGGTAGTAAGTTGTCGAGATTTTTGTTACTCCAATGGAAGGTATCGTTGTCATTATGGATGGTTGTTTGTTGTCGAGATTTTTGTTATTCCAATGGATTGTAGCCTTGTTATTATGGAACGTATTATGTTGTCGATGTTTTTGTTACTCTAATGGATGGTATCGTTGTCATTATGGAAGGTAGTGTGTTGTCGAGATTTTTGTTATTCCAATGAATGATAGCCTTGTCATTATGGAAGGTAGTTTATTGTGAATATTTTTGTTACTCCAATAGATGGTAGCCTTGTCATTTTGAAAGGAAGTCCGTTGTCGATATTTTTGTTACTTCAATGGCTGGTATCCTTGTCATTATGGAAGGTAGTTTGTTGTAGATATTTTTGTTACTCCAATGGATGCTAGCCTTTAAATTATAAAAGGTAATCTATTGTCGATATTTTTGTTACTCCAATGGATGATAGCATTGTCATTTTGGAAGGTTGTATATGGTCGAGATTTTGGTTACTCTAATAGATGGTAGCCTTGTAATTATGGAAGGTAGTCTGTTTTCGAGATTTTTGTTACTCCAATGGATGGTAGCCTGGTCATTAATGAAGGTAGTTTGTTGTTCATATTTTTGTTACTCCAATGGATGGTAGCCTTGTCATTATGGAAGGTAGTCAATTGTAGATATTTTTGTTACTCAAATGGATGGTAGCCTTGTCATTATGGAAGGTAGTATGTTGTCTAGATTTTTGTTACTCCATTGGATGGTAGCCTTGTCATTAAAGAAGGTAGTCTATTTTCGAGATTTTTGTTACTCCAATGGATGGTAGCCTTGTCACTATGGAAGGTATGTTCATATTTTTGTTACTCCAATGGGTGCTAAACTTGTCATTATGGAAGGTAGTATGTCGTTGTGATTTCTGTCACTCCAATGGATGGTAGCCTTGTCACTATGGAAGGTAGTTTGTTGTTCATATTTTTGTTAATTCAATTGATGGTAGCCTTGTCATTATGGCAGGTAGTCTATTGTCGAGATTTTTGTTACTCCAATGGATGGTAGCATTATCATTATGGAAGGGTGTCTGTTGTCGAGATTTTTGTTACTCCAAAGGATGGTAGCCTTGTCATTATGTAAGGTAGTCTGTTGTCAAGATTTTTTTTACTCCAATAGATGGTAGCCTTGTCATTATGTAAGGTAGTTTGTCGTTGTGATTTATGTTACTCAAATGGATGGTAGCCTTGTCATTATGGATGGTAGTCTGTTGTCGAGATTTTTGTTATTCCAATGGACTGTAGCCTTGTCATTATGGAACGTATTCTGTTGTCCATGTTTTTGTTACTCCAATGGATAATATCATTGCCATTATGGAAGGTAGTTTGTTGTCGATATTTTTATTATTCCAATGGATGGTAGCCTTGTCATTATGGAAGGTAGTATATTGTCGATATTTTTGTTACTCCAACGGATGGTAGCCTTGTCATTATGGAAAGTAGTCTGTTGTCGACATTTTTGTTACTTCAATGGATGGTAGCCTTGTCATTATGGAAGGTAGTCTATTATCGATATTTTTGTTACTCCAATGGATGATAGCATTGTCATTTTGGAAGGTTGTCTATTGTCGAGATTTTGGTTACTCTAATAGATGGTAGCCTTGTAATTATGGAAGGTAGTTTGTTTTCGAGATTTTTGTTACTCCAATGGATGGTAGCCTGGTCATTATGGAAGGTAGTTTGTTGTTCATATTTTTGTTACTCCAATAGATGGTAGCCATGTCATTATGGAAGGTAGTCAATTGTCAAGATTTTTGTTACTCCAATGGATGGTAGCCTTGTCATTATGGAAGGTTGTCTATTGTCGAGATTTTTGTTACTATAATGGATGGTAGCCTTGACATTAGGGAAGGTATTCTATTATCCATATTTTGGTTACTACAATGGATGGTAGCCTTGTCATTATGGAACATAGTCTATTGTAGATATTTTTGTTACTCCAATGCATGGTAGCCTTGTCATTATGGAAGGTAGTCTGTTGTCTAGATTTTTGTTACTCCATTGGATGGTAGCCTTGTCATTATGGAAGGTAGTCTGTTGTCGAGATTTTTGTTACTCCAATGGTTGCTAGCCTTGTCATTCTAGAAGGTAGTCTGTCGTTGTGATTTCTGTCACTCCAATGGATGGTAGCCTTGTCACTATGGAAGGTAGTCTGTTGTTCAGATTTTTGTTACTGCAATGGTTGGTAGCCTTGTCATTAAGGAAGGTAGTATATTGTCGAGATTTTTGTTACTCCAATGGATGGTAGCATTATCATTATGGAAGGATGTCTGTTGTCGAGATTTTTGTTACTCCAATGGATGGTAGCCTTGTCATTATGGAAGGTAGTCTGTTTTCGAGATTTTTGTTACTCCAATGGATGGTAGCCTTGTCACTATGGAAGGTACGTTCATATTTTTGTTACTCTAATGGATGGTAGCCTTGTCATTATGGAAGGTAGTCTGTCGTTGTGATTTCTGTCACTCCAATGGATGGTAGCCTTGTGACTATGGAAGGTAGTCTGTTGTTCAAATTTTTGTTACTCCAATGGATGGTAGCCTAGTCATTATGGAAGGTAGTCTATTGTCGAGATTTTTGTTATTCCATTGGATGGTAGCCTTCTCATTATGGAAGGTAGTCTATTGTCGAGATTTTTGTTACTCCAATGGGTGCTAGCCTTGTCATTATGGAAGGTAGTATGTCGTTGTGATTTATGTCACTCCAATATATGGTAGCCTTGTCACTATGGAAGGTAGTCTGTTTTTCATATTTTTGTTACTTTAATTGATGGTAGCCTTGTCATTATTGATGGTAGTCTATTGTCGAGATTTTTGTTACTCCAATGGATGGTAGCATTATCATTATGGAAGGTTGTATGTTGTCAAGATTTTTGTTACTCCAATGGATGGTAGCCTTGTCATTATGGAAGGTAGTCTGTTGTCATGATTTTTGTTAATCCAATAGATGGTAGGCTTGTCATTATGGAAGGTTGTCAGTTGTCGAGATTTTTGTTACTCCAATGGAAGGTATCGTTGTCATTATGGATGGTTGTTTGTTGTCGAGATTTTTGTTATTCCAATGGATTGTAGCCTTGTTATTATGGAACGTATTCTGTTGTCGATGTTTTTGTTACTCCAATGGATGGTATCATTGTCATTATGGAAGGTAGTGTGTTGTCGAGATTTTTGTTATTCCAATGAATGATAGCCTTGTCATTATGGAAGGTAGTTTATTGTGAATATTTTTGTTACTCCAATAGATGGTAGCCTTGTCATTTTGAAAGGAAGTCCTATGTCGATATTTTTGTTACTTCAATGGATGGTATCCTTGTCATTATGGAAGGTAATTTGTTGTAGATATTTTTGTTACTCCAATGGATGCTAGCCTTTTAATTATAAAAGGTAATCTATTGTCGATATTTTTGTTACTCCAATGAATGATAGCATTGTCATTTTGGAAGGTTGTCTAGGGTCGAGATTTTGGTTACTCTAATAGATGGTAGCCATGTAATTATGGAAGGTAGTCAATTGTCGAGATTTTAGTTACTCAAATGGATGGTAGCCTTGTCATTATGGAAGGTTGTCTGTTGTCAACATTTTTGTTACTCCAATGGATGGTAGCCTTGTCATTATGGAAGGTAGTCTATTTTTGAGATTTTTGTTACTCCAATGGATGGTAGCCTTGTCACTATGGAAGGTATGTTCATATTTTTGTTACTCCAATGGATGGTAGCCTTGTCATTATGGAAGGTAGTTTGTCGTTTTGATTTCTGTCACTCCAATGGATGGTAGCCTTGTCACTATGGAAGGTAGTCTACTTTTCATATTTTTGTTACTTCAATTGATGGTATCCTTGTCATTATGGAAGGTAGTCTATTGTCGGGATTTTTGTTACTCCAATGGATGGTAGCATTATAATTATGGAAGGTTGTCTTTTGTCAAGATTTTTGTTACTCCAATATATGGTAGCCTTGTCATTATGGAAGGTAGTCAGTTGTCGAGATTTTTGTTACTCCAATGGAAGGTATCATTTTCATTATGGATGGTAGTCTGTTGTCGAGATTTTTATTATTCCAATGGATTGTAGCCTTGTCAATATGGAACGTATTCTGTTGTCGATGTTTTTGTTACTCCAATGGATGTTATCGTTGTCATTATGGAAGGTAGTGTGTTGTCTAGATATTTGTTATTCCAATGGATGGTAGCCTTGTCATTATGGAAGGTAGTCTATTGTGAATATTTTTGTTACTCCAACAGATGGTAGCCTTGTCATTATGGAAGGTAGTTTTTTGTAGAGATTTTTGTTACTCCAATGGACGCTAGCCTTTTAATTATAGAAGGTAATCTATTGTCGATATTTTTGTTACTCCAATGGATGAAAGCATTGTCATTTCGGAAGGTTGTCTATTGTCGAGATTTTGGTTACTCTAATAG
This sequence comes from Vicia faba, assembly GCA_948472305.1. Taxonomy (NCBI): domain Eukaryota; kingdom Viridiplantae; phylum Streptophyta; class Magnoliopsida; order Fabales; family Fabaceae; genus Vicia; species Vicia faba. The sequence continues at coordinate 460,137,048 of OX451741.1, forward strand.
ATGGTAGCCTTGTAATTATGGAAGGTAGTCTGTTTTTGAGATTTTTGTTACTCCAATGGATGGTAGCCTGGTCATTATGGAAGTTAGTTTGTTGTTCATATTTTTGTTACTCCAATGGATGGTAGCCTTGTCATTATGGAAGGTAGCCAATTGTCAAGATTTTTGTTACTCCAATGGATGGTAGCCTTGTCATTATGGAAGGTATTCTATTATCCATATTTTGGTTACTACAATGGATGGTAGCCTTGTCATTCTAGAAGGTAGTCTGTCGTTGTGATTTCTGTCACTCCAATGGATGGTAGCCTTATCACTATGGAAGGTAGACTGTTGTTCAGATTTTTGTTACTCGAATGGATGGTAGCCATGTCATTATGGAAGGTAGTCTATTGTCGAGATTTTTGTTACTCCAATGGATGGTAGCATTATCATTATGGAACGTTGTCTGTTGTCGAGATTTTTTTTACTCCAATGGATGGTAGCCTTGTCCTTATGGAAGGTAGTTTGTTTTGGAGATTTTTATTACTCCAATGGATGGTAGCCTTGTCACTATGGAAGGTATGTTCATATTTTTGTTACTCCAATTGATGGTAGCCTTGTCATTATGGAAGGTAGACTGTCGTTGTGATTTCTGTCACTCCAATGGATGGTAGCCTTGTCACTGTGGAAGCTAGTCTGTTGTTCAAATTTTTGTTACTCCAATGGATGTTAGCCTTGTTATTATGGAAGGTAGTCTATTGTCAAGATTTTTGTTACTCCAATGGATGGTAGCCTTGTCATTATGGAACATCGTCTGCTGTCGATGTTTTTGTTACTGCAATGGATGGTAGCCTTGTCATTATGGAAGGTAATCTGTTGTCGAGATTTTTGTTATTCCAATGGATGGTAGCCTTCTCATTATGGAAGGTAGTCTGTTGTCGAGATTTTTGTTACTCCAATGGGTGCTAGCCTTGTCATTATGGAAGGTAGTATGTCGTTGTGATTTTTGTCACTCCAATGGATGGTAGCCTTGTCACTATGGAAGGTAGTCTATTAGGGAGATTTTTGCTACTCCAATGGATGGTAGCACTATCATTATGGAAGGTTGTCTATTGTCGAGATTTTTGTTACTCCAAAGGATGGTAGCCTTGTCATTATGGAAGGTAGTCTGTTGTCAAGATTTTGTTACTCCAATAGATGGTAGCCTTGTCATTATGGAAAGTAGTCAATTGTCGAGATTTTTGTTACTCCAATGGAAGGTATAATTGTTATTATGGATGGTAGTCTGTTGTCGAGATTTTTGTTATTCCAAAGGATTGTAGCCTTGTCATTATGGAACATATTCTGTTGTCGATGTTTTTGTTACTCCATTGGATGGTAGCCTTGTCATTATGGAAGGTAGTCTGTTTTCTAGATTTTTGTTATTCCAATGAATGTTATCCTTGTCATTATGAAAGGTAGTCTGTTGTCGAGATTTTTGTTACTCCAATGGATGCTAGCCTTGTCATTATGGAAGGTAGTATGTCGTTGTGATTTCTATGACTCCAATGGATGGTACCCTTGTCACTATGGAAGGTAGTCTGTTGTTCATATTTTTGTTACTCCAATGGATGTTAGCCTTGTAATTATAGAAGGTAGTCTATTGTCGATATTTTTGTTACTCCAATGGATGGTAGCCTTGTCATTATGGAATGTTGTCTATTGTCGAGATTTTTGTTACTATAATGGATGGTAACCTTGACATTATGGAACATAGTCTATTGTAGATATTTTTGGTACTCCAAGGCATGGTAGCCTTGTCATTATGGAAGGTAGTCTGTTATCTAGATTTTTGTTACTCCAATGGATGGTAGCCTTGTCATTATGGAAGGTAGTCTATTGTCGAGATTTTTGTTACTCCAATGGATGGTAGCCTTGTCATTCTAGAAGGTAGTCTGTCGTTGTGATTTCTGTAACTCCAATAGATGGTAGCCTTGTCACTATGGAAGGTAGTCTGTTGTTCAGATTTTTGTTACTCCAATGGATGGTAGCCTTGTCATTATGGAAGGTATTCTATTGTCGATATTTTTGTTACTCCAATGGATGGTAGCATTATCATTATGGAAGGTTTTCTGTTGTCGAGATTTTTGTTACTCCAATGGATGGTAGCCTTGTCATTATATAAGGTAGTCTGTTTTTGAGATTTTTGGTACTCCAATGGATGGTAGCCTTGTTAATATGGAAGGTATGTTCATATTTTTGTTACTCCAATGAATGGTAGCCTTGTCATTATGGAAGGTAGTCAATTGTCGAGATTTTTGTTACTCCAATGGAAGGTATCATTGTCATTATGGATGGTAGGCTGTTGTCGAGATTTTTGTTATTCCAATGGATTGTAGCCTTGTCATTATGGAACGTATTCTGTTGTAGATCTTTTTGTTACTGCATTCGATGGTAGCCTTGTCATTATGGAAGGTAGTCGGTTTTCTAGATTTTTGTTATTCCAATGAATGTTATCCTTGTCATTATGAAAGGTAGTCTGTTGTCGAGAATTTTGTTACTCCAATGGATGCTAGCCTTGTCATTATGGAAGGTAGTATGTCGTTGTGATTTCTATCACTCCAATGGATGGTAGCCTTGTCACTATGGAAGGTAGTCTGTTGTTCATATTTTTGTTACTCCAATGGATGGTAGCCTTGTAATTATAGAAGGTAGTCTATTGTCGATATTTTTGTTCCTCCATTGGATGGTAGCCTTGTCATTATGGAATGTTGTCTATTGTCGAGATTTTTGTTACTCCAATGGATGGTAGCATTATCATTATGGAAGGTATTCTATTATCCATATTTTGGTTACTACAATGGATGGTAGCCTTATCATTATGGAACATAGTCTATAGTAGATATTTTTGTTACTCCAATGCATGGTAGCCTTGTCATTATGGAAGGTAGTCTGTTATCTAGATTTTTGTTACTCCAATAGATGGTAGCCTTGTCATTATGGAAGGTAGTCTGTTGTCGAGATTTTTGTTACTCCAATGGATGCTAGCCTTGTCATTATGGAAGGTAGTATGTCGTTGTGATTTCTATCACGCCAATGGATGGTAGCCTTGTCACTATGGAAGGTAGTCTGTTGTTCATATTTTTGTTACTCCAATGGATGGTAGCCTTGTAATTATAAAAGGTAGTCTATTGTCGATATTTTTGTTACTTCATTGGATGGTAGCCTTGTCATTATGGAATGTTGTCTATTGTCGAGATTTTTGTTACTCCAATGGATGGTAGCATTATCATTATGGAAGGTATTCTATTATCCATATTTTGGTTACTACAATGGATGGTAGCCTTATCATTATGGAACATAGTCTATAGTAGATATTTTTGTTACTCCAATGCATGGTAGCCTTGTCATTATGGAAGGTAGTCTGTTATCTAGATTTTTGTTACTCCAATAGATGGTAGCCTTGTCATTATGGAAGGTAGTCTGTTGTCGAGATTTTTGTTACTCCAATGGATGGTAGCCTTGTCATTCTAGAAGGTAGTCTGTCGTTGTGATTTCTGTCACTCCAATGGATGGTAGCCTTGTCACTATGGAAGGTAGTCTTTTGTTCAGATTTTTGTTACTCCAATGGATGGTAGCCTTGTCATTATGGAAGGTATTCTATTGTTGAGATTTTTGTTACTCCAATGGATGGTAGCATTATCATTATGGAAGGTTGTCTGTTGTCGAGATTTTTGTTACTCCAATGGATGGTAGCCTTGTCATTATATAAGGTAGTCTGTTTTTGAGATTTTTGTTACTCTAATGGATAGTAGCCTTGTCAATATGGAAGGTATGTTCATATTTTTGTTACTCCAATGGATGGTAGCTTTGTCATTAATGAAGGTACTCAATTGTCGAGATTTTTGTTACTCCAATGGAAGGTATCATTGTCATTATGGATGGTAGTCTGTTGTCGAGATTTTTGTTATTCCAATGGATTGTAGCCTTGTCATTATGGAACGTATTCTGTTGTAGATGTTTTTGTTACTGCATTGGATGGTAGCCTTGTCATTATGGAAGGTAGTCGATTTTCTAGATTTTTGTTATTCCAATGAATGTTATCCTTGTCATTATGAAAGGTAGTTTGTTGTCGAGAATTTTGTTACTCCAATGGATGCTAGCCTTGTCATTATGGAAGGTAGTATGTCGTTGTGATTTCTATCACGCCAATGGATGGTAGCCTTGTCACTATGGAAGGTAGTCTGTTGTTCATATTTTTGTTACTCCAATGGATGGTAGCCTTGTAGTTATAAAAGGTAGTCTATTGTCGATATTTTTGTTACTTCATTGGATGGTAGCCTTGTCATTATGGAATGTTGTCTATTGTCGAGATTTTTGTTACTCCAATGGATGGTAGCATTATCATTATGGAAGGTATTCTATTATCCATATTTTGGTTACTACAATGGATGGTAGCCTTGTCATTATGGAACATAGTCTATAGTAGATATTTTTGTTACTCCAATGCATGGTAGCCTTGTCATTATGGAAGGTAGTTTGTTATCTAGATTTTTGTTACTCCAATGGATGGTAGCCTTGTCATTATGGAAGGTAGTCTGTTGTCGAGATTTTTGTTACTCCAATGGATGGTAGCCTTGTCATTCTAGAAGGTAGTCTGTCGTTGTGATTTCTGTCACTCCAATGGATGGTAGCCTTGTCACTATGGAAGGTAGTCTGTTGTTCAAATTTTTGTTACTCCAATGGATGGTAGCCTTGTCATTATGGAAGGTATTCTATTGTCGAGATTTTTGTTACTCCAATGGATGGTAGCATTATCATTATGGAAGGTTGTCTGTTGTCGAGATTTTTGTTACTCCAATGGATGGTAGCCTTGTCATTATATAAGGTAGTTTGTTTTCGAGATTTTTGTTACTCCAATGGATGGTAGCCTTGTCACTATGGAAGGTATGTTCATATTTCTGTTACTACAATGGATGGTAGCCTTGTCATTATGGAAGGTAGTCAATTGTCGAGATTTTTGTTACTCCAATGGAAGGTATCATTGTCATTATGGATGGTAGTCTGTTGTCGAGATTTTTGTTATTCCAATGGATTGTAGCCTTGTCATTATGGAACGTATTTTGTTGTCGATGTTTTTGTTACTCCATTGGATGGTAGCCTTGTCATTATGGAAGGTAGTCTGTTTTCTATATTTTTGTTATTCCAATGAATGTTATCCTTGTCATTATGAAAGGTAGTCTGTTGTCGGGATTTTTGTTACTCCAATGGATGGTAGCCTTGTCATTCTAGAAGGTAGTCTGTCGTTGTGATTTCTGTCACTCCAATGGATGGTAGCCTTGTCACTATGGAAGGTAGTATGTTGTTCAGATTTTTGTTACTCCAATGGATGGTAGCCTTGTCATTATGGAAGGTATTCTATTGTCGAGATTTTTGTTACTCCAATGGATGGTAGCATTATCATTATGGAAGGTTGTCTGTTGTCGAGATTTTTGTTACTCCAATGGATGGTAGCCTTGTCATTATATAAGGTAGTCTGCTTTCGAGATTTTTGTTACTCCAATGGATGGTAGCCTTGTCAATATGGAAGGTATGTTCATATTTTTGTTACTCCAATGGATGGTAGCCTCGTCATTATGGAAGGTAGTCAATTGTCGAGATTTTTGTTACTCCAATGGAAGGTATCATTGTCATTATGGATGGTAGTCTGTTGTCGAGATTTTTGTTATTCCAATGGATTGTAGCCTTGTCATTATGGAACGTATTCTGTTGTAGATGTCTTTGTTACTCCATTGGATGGTAGCCTTGTCATTATGGAAGGTAGTCGGTTTTCTAGATTTTTGTTATTCCAATGAATGTTATCCGTGTCATTTTGAAAGGTAGCCTGTTGTCGAGATTTTTGTTACTCCAATGGATGCTAGCCTTGTCATTGTGGAAGGTAGTATGTCGTTGTGATTTCTATCACTCCAATGGATGGTAGCCTTGTCACTATGGAAGGTAGTCTGTTGTTCATATTTTTTTTACTCCAATGGATGGTAGCCTTGTAATTATAGAAGGTAGTCTATTGTCGATATTTTTGTTACTCCATTGGATGGTAGCCTTGTCATTATGGAATGTTGTCTATTGTCGAGATTTTTGTTACTCCAATGGATGGTAGCATTATCATTATGGAAGGTATTCTATTATCCATATTTTGGTTACTACAATGGATGGTAGCCTTGTCATTATGGAACATAGTCTATAGTAGATATTTTTGTTACTCCAATGCATGGTAGACTTGTCATTATGGAAGGTAGTTTGTTATCTAGATTTTTAATACTCCAATGGCTGGTAGCCTTGTCATTATGAAATGTAGTCTGTTGTCGAGATTTTTGTTACTCCAATGAATGGTAGCCTTGTCATTCTAGAAGGTAGTTTGTCGTTGTGATTTCTGTCACTCCAATGGATGGTAGCCTTGTCACTATGGAAGGTAGTCTGTTGTTCAGATTTTTGTTACTCCAATGGATGGTAGCCTTGTCATTATGAGAGGTATTCTATTGTCGAGATTTTTGTTACTCCAATGGATGGTAGCATTATCATTATGGAAGGTTGTCTGTTGTCGAGATTTTTGTTACTCCAATGGATGGTAGCCTTGTCATTATATAAGGTAGTTTGTTTTCGAGATTTTTGTTACTCCAATGGATGGTAGCCTTGTCACTATGGAAGGTACGTTCATATTTCTGTTACTACAATGGATGGTAGCCTTGTCATTATGGAAGGTAGTCAATTGTCGAGATTTTTGTTACTCCAATGGAAGGTATCGTTGTCATTATGGATGGTAGTCTGTTGTTGAGATTTTTGTTATTCCAATGGATTGTAGCCTTGTCATTATGGAACATATTTTGTTGTCGATGTTTTTGTTACTCCATTGGATGGTAGCCTTGTCATTATGGAAGGTAGTCTGTTTTCTAGATTTTTGTTATTCCAATGAATGTTATCCTTGTCATTATGAAAGGTAGTCTATTGTCGATATTTTTGTTACTCCAATGGATGCTAGCCTTTTCATTATGGAATGTTGTCTATTGTCGAGATTTTTGTTACTATAATGGATTAATAGCCTTGACATTATGGAAGGTATTCTATTATCCATATTTTGGTTACTACAATGTATGGTAGCCTTGTCATTATGGAAGGTAGACTGTCGTTGTGATTTCTGTCACTCCAATGGATGGTAGCCTTGTCACTGTGGAAGCTAGACTGTTGTTCAAATTTTTGTTACTCCAATGGATGTTAGCCTTGTTATTATGGAAGGTAGTCTATTGTCAAGATTTTTGTTACTCCAATGGATGGTAGCCTTGTCATTATGGAACGTAGTCTGCTGTCGATGTTTTTGTTACTGCAATGGATGGTAGCCTTTTCATTATGGAAGGTAATCTGTTGTCGATATTTTTGTTATTCCAATGGATGGTAGCCTTCTCATTATGGAAGGTAGTCTATTGTCGAGATTTTTGTTAATCCAATGGGTGCTAGCCTTGTAATTATGGAAGGTAGTATGTCGTTGTGATTTTTGTCACTCTAATGGATGGTAGCCTTGTCACTATGGAAGGTAGTCTGTTGTCCATATTTTTGTTACTTCAATTAATGGTAGCCTTGTCATTATGGAAGGTAGTCTATTAGGGAGATTTTTGCTACTCCAATGGATGGTAGCACTATCATTATGGAAGGTTGTCTATTGTCGAGATTTTTGTTACTCCAAAGGATGGTAGCCTTGTAATTATGGAAGGTAGTCTGTTGTCAACATTTTTGTTACTCCAATAGATGGTAGCCTTGTCATTATGGAAAGTAGTCAATTGTCGAGATTTTTGTTACTCCAATGGAAGGTATCATTGTCATTATGGATGGTAGTCTGTTGTCGAGATTTTTGTTATTCCAATGGATTGTAGCCTTGTCATTATGGAACGTATTCTGTTGTCGATGTTTTTGTTACTCCATTGGATGGTAGCCTTGTCATTATGGAAGGTAGTCTGTTTTCTAGATTTTTGTTATTCCAATGAATGTTATCCTTGTCATTATGAAAGGTAGTCTGTTGTCGAGATTTTTGTTACTCCAATGGATCCTAGCCTTATCATTATGGAAGGTAGTATGTCGTTGTGATTTCTATCACTCCAATAGATGTAGCCTTGTAACTATGGAAGGTAGTCTGTTGTTCATATTTTTGTAACTCCAAAGGATGGTAGCCTTGTAATTATAGAAGGTAGTCTATTGTCGATATTTTTGTTACTCCAATGGATGGTAGCCTTGTCATTATGGAATGTTGTCTATTGTCGAGATTTTTGTTACTATAATGGATGGTAACCTTGACATTATGGAAGGTATTCTATTATCCATATTTTGGTTACTACAATGGATGGTAGCCTTGTCATTATGGAACATAGTCTATTGTAGATATTTTTGTTACTCCAATGGATGGTAGCCTTGTCATTATGGAAGGTAGTCTGTTATCTAGGTTTTTGTTACTCCAATGGATGGTAGCCTTGTCATTATGGAAGGTAGTCTGTTGTCGAGATTTTTGTTACTCCAATGGATGGTAGCCTTGTCATTCTAGAAGGTAGTCTGTTGTTGTGATTTCTGTCACTCCAATGGATGGTAGCCTTGTCACTATGGAAGGTAGTCTGTTGTTCAAATTTTTTTTACTCCAATAGATGGTAGCCTTGTCATTATGGAAGGTATTCTATTGTCGAGATTTTTGTTACTCCAATGGATGGTAGCATTATCATTATGGAAGGTTGTCTGTTGTCGAGATTTTTGTTACTCCAATGGATGGTAGCCTTGTCATTATATAAGGTAGTCTATTTTCGAGATTTTTGTTACTCCAATGGATGGTAGCCTTGTCAATATGGAAGGTATGTTCATATTTTTGTTACTCCAATGGATGGTAGCCTTGTCATTATGGAAGGTAGTCAATTGTCGAGATTTTTGTTACTCCAATGGAAGGTATCATTGTCATTATGGATGGTAGTCTGTTGTCGAGATTTTTGTTATTCCAATGGATTGTAGCCTTGTCATTATGGAAGGTAGTTTGTTGTAGATGTTTTTGTTACTCCATTGGATGGTAGCCTTGTCATTATGGAAGGTAGTCGGTTTCCTAGATTTTTGTTATTCCAATGAATGTTATCCTTGTCATTATGAAAGGTAGTCTGTTGTCGAGATTTATGTTACTCCAATGGATGCTAGCCTTGTCATTATGGAAGGTAGTATGTCGTTGTGATTTCTATCACTCCAATGGACGGTAGCCTTGTCACTATGGAAGGTAGTCTGTTGTTCATATTTTTGTTACTCCAATGGATGGTAGCCTTGTAATTATAGAAGGTAGTCTATTGTCGATATTTTTGTTACTCCAATGGATGGTAGCCTTGTCATTATGGAATGTTGTCTATTGTCGAGATTTTTGTTACTATAATGGATAGTAGCCTTGACATTATGGAAGGTATTCTATTATCCATATTTTGGTTACTACAATGTATGGTAGCCTTGTCATTATGGAACATAGTCTATTGTAGATATTTTTGTTACTCCACTGCATGGTAGCCTTGTCATTATGGAAGGTAGTATGTTGTCTAGATTTTTGTTACTCCAATGGATGGTAGCCTTGTCATTATGGAAGGTAGTCTGTTGTCGAGATTTTTGTTACTCCAATGGATGCTAGCCTTGTCATTCTAGAAGGTAGTTTGTCGTTGTTATTTATGTCACTCCAATGGATGGTATCCTTGTCACTATGGAAGGTAGTCTGTTGTTCAGATTTTTGTTATTCCAATGGATGGTAGCCTTGTCATTATGGAAGGTAGTCTATTGTCGAGATTTTTGTTACTCCAATGGATGGTAGAATTATCATTATGGAAGGTTGTCTTTTGTCGAGATTTTTGTTACTCCAAATGATGGTAGCCTTGTCATTATGGAAGGTAGTCTGTTTTCGAGATTTTGGTTACTCCAATGGATGGTATCCTTGTCACTATGGAAGGTATGTTCATATTTTTGTTACTCCAATGGGTGCTAGCCTTGTCATTATGGAAGGTAGTTTGTCGTTGTGATATCTATCACTCCAATGGATGGTAGCCTTATCATTATGGAAGGAAGTCTATTCTCAAGATTTTTGTTACTCAAATGGATGGTATCCTTGTCATTATGGAACATAACCTGCTGTCGATGTTTTTGTTACTATAATGGATGGTAGCCTTGTCATTATGGAAGGTAGTCTGTTGTCGAGATTTTTCTTATTCCAATGGATGGTAGCCTTCTCATTATGGAAGGTAGTCTGTTGTTGAGATTTTTGTTACTCCAATGGGTGCTAGCCTTGTAATTATGGAAGGTAGTATGTCGTTATGATTTCTGTCACTCTAATGGATAGTAGCCTTGTCATTATGGAAGGTAGTCTGTTGTTCATATTTTTGTTACTCAAATGGATGGTAGCCTTGTAATTATATAAGGTAGTCTATTGTCGATATTTTTGTTACTCCAATGGATGGTAGCCTTGTCATTATGGAATGTTGTTTATTGTCGAGATATATTTTTGTTACTCCAGTGCATGGTAGCCTTGTCATTATGGAAGGTAGTTTGTTGTCTAGATTTTTGTTACTCCAATGGATGGTATTCTTGTCATTATGGAAGGGAGCCTGTTGTCGAGATTTTTGTTACTCCAGTGGATGCTAGCCTTGTCATTCTAGAAGCTAGTATGTCGTTGTGATTTCTGTCACTCCAATGGATGGTAGCCTTGTCACTATGGAAGGTAGTTTGTTGTTCAGATTTTTGTTACTCCAATGGATGGTAGCCTTGTCATTATGGAAGGTAGTCTATTGTCGATATTTTTGTTACTCCAATGGATGGTAGCATTATCATTATGGAAGGTTGTCTGTTGTTGAGATTTTTGTTACTCCAATGGATGGTAGCCTTGTCATTATGGAAGGTAGTCTATTTTCGAGATTTTTGTTACTCCAATGGATGGTATCCTTGTCACTATGGAAGGTATGTTCATATTTTTGTTAATCCAATGGGTGCGAGCCTTGTCATTATGGAAGGTAGTTTGTCGTTGTGATTTCTGTCACTCCAATGGATGGTAGCCTTGTCACTATGGAAGGTAGTCTGTTGTTCATATTTTTGTTACTCCAATGGATGGTAGCCTTGTCATTATTGAAGGTAGTCTATTGTCAAGATTTTTGTTACTCCAATGGATGGTAGCCTTGTCATTATGGAACGTAACCTGCTGTCGATGTTTTTGTTACTGCAATGGATGGTAGCCTTGTCATTATGGAAGGTAGTCTGTTGTCGAGATTTTTGTTATTCCATTGGATGACAGCCTTCTCATTATGGAAGGTAGTCTATTGTCGAGATTTTTGTTACTCCAATGGGTGCTAGCCTTGTCATTATGGAAGGTAATATGTCATTGTGATTTTTGTCACTCTAATGGATAGTAGCCTTGTCACTATGGAAGGTAGTTTGTTGTTCATATTTTTGTTACTCCACTGCATGGTAGCCTTGTCATTATGGAAGGTAGTCTGTTGTCTAGATTTTTGTTACTCTAATGGATGGTAGTCTTGTCATTATGGAAGGTAGTCTGTTGTCGAGATTTTTGTTACTCCAATGGATGCTAGCCTTGTCATTCTAGAAGGTAGTCTATCGTTGTGATTTCTGTCACTCCAATGGACGGTATCCTTGTCATTATGGAAGGTAGTCTGTTGTTCAGATTTTTGTTATTCCAATGGATGGTAGCCTTGTCATTATGGAAGGTAGTCTATTGTCGAGATTTTTGTTACTCCAATGGATGGTAGCATTATCATTATGGAAGGTTGTCTGTTGTTGAGATTTATGTTACTCCAAATGATGGTAGCCTTGTCATTATGGAAAGTAGTGTGTTGTCGAGATTTTTGTTACTCCAATGGGTGCTAGCCTTGTCATTATGGAAGGTAGTATGTAGTTGTGATTTCTGTCACTCTAATGGATAGTAGCCTTATCACTATGGAAGGTAGTCTGTTGTTCATATTTTTGTTACTCAAATGGATGGTAGCCTTGTAATTATATAAGGTAGTCTATTGTCGATATTTTTGCTACTCCAATGGATGGTAGCCTTATCATTATGGAATGTTGTTTATTGTCGATATTTTTGTTACTATAATGGATGGTAGCCTTGACATTATGGAAGGTATTCTATTATCCATATTTTGGTTAATACAATGTATGGTAGCCTTTTCATTATGGAACATAGTCTATTGTAGATATTTTTGTTACTCCAATGCATGGTAGCCTTGTCATTATGGAAGGTAGTTTTTAGATTTTTGTTACTTCAATGGATGGTAGTCTTGTCATTATGGAAGGTAGTCTGTTATCGAGATTTTTGTTACTCCAATGGATGCTAGCCTTGTCATTCTAGAAGCTAGTCTGTCGTTGTGATTTCTGTCACTCCAATGGATGGTAGCCTTGTCACTATGGAAGGTAGTCTGTTGTTCATATTTTTGTTACTCCACTGCATGGTAGCCTTGTCATTATGGAAGGTAGTCTGTTGTCTAGATTTTTGTTACTCCAATGGATGGTAGCCTTGTCATTATGGAAGGTAGTCTGTTTTCGAGATTTTTGTTACTCCAATGGATGCTAGCCTTGTCATTCTAGAAGGTAGTCTGTCGTTGTGATTTCTGTCACTCCAATGGATGGTATCCTTGTCACTATGGAAGGTAGTCTGTTGTTCATATTTTTGTTATTCCAATGGATGGTAGCCTTGTCATTATGGAATGTAGTCTATTGTCGAGATTTTTATTACTCCAATGGATGGTAGCATTATCATTATGGAAGGAAGTCTATTGTTGAGATTTTTGTTACTCCAAATGATGGTAGCCTTGTCATTATGGAAGGTAGTCTGTTGTCGAGATTTTTGTTACTCCAATGGGTGCTAGCCTTGTCATTATGGAAGGTAGTATGTCGTTGTGATTTTTGTCACTCTAATGGATAGTAGCCTTGTCACTATGGAAGGTAGTCTGTTGTTCATATTTTTGTTACTCAAATGGATGGTAGCCTTGTAATTATATAAGGTAGTCTATTGTCGATATTTTTGTTACTCCAATGGATGGTAGCCTTGTCATTATGGAATGTTGTTTATTGTCGAGATTTTTGTTACTATAATGGATGGTAGCCTTGACATTATGGAAGGTATTCTATTATCCATATTTTGGTTAATACAATGTATGGTAGCCTTTTCATTATGGAACATACTCTATTGTAGATATTTTTGTTACTCCAATGCATGGTAGCCTTGTCATTATGGAAGGTAGTTTGTTGTCTAGATTTTTGTTACTCCAATGGATGGTAGTCTTGTCATTATGGAAGGTAGTCTGTTGTCGAGATTGTTGTTACTCCAATGGATGCTAGCCTTGTCATTCTAGAAGCTAGTCTGTCGTTGTGATTTCTGTCACTCCAATGGATGGTAGCCTTGTCACTATGGAAGGTAGTCTGTTGTTCAGATTTTTGTTACTCCAATGGATGGTAGCCTTGTTATTATGGAAGGTAGTCTATTGTCGATATTTTTGTTACTCCAATGGATGGTAGCATTATCATTATGGAAGGTTGTCTGTTGTTTAGATTTTTGTTACTCCAATGGATGGTAGCCTTGTCATTATGGAAGGTTGTCTGTTGTTGAGATTTTTGTTACTCCAAATGATGGTAGCCTTGTCATTATGGAAAGTAGTCTGTTGTCGAGATTTTTGTTACTCCAATGGGTGCTAGCCTTGTCATTATGGAAGGTAGTATGTCGTTGTGATTTCTTGTCACTCTAATGGATAGTAGCCTTATCACTATGGAAGGTAGTCTGTTGTTCATATTTTTGTTACTCAAATGGATGGTAGCCTTGTAATTATATAAGGTAGTCTATTGTCGATATTTTTGTTACTCCAATGGATGGTAGCCTTGTCATTATGGAATGTTGTTTATTGTCGATATTTTTGTTACTATAATGGATGGTAGCCTTGATATTATGGAAGGTATTCTATTATCCATATTTTGGTTAATACAATGTATGGTAGCCTTTTCATTATGGAACATAGTCTATTGTAGATATTTTTGTTACTCCAATGCATGGTAGCCTTGTCATTATGGAAGGTAGTTTTTAGATTTTTGTTACTTCAATGGATGGTAGTCTTGTCATTATGGAAGGTAGTCTGTTATCGAGATTTTTGTTACTCCAATGGATGCTAGCCTTGTCATTCTAGAAGCTAGTCTGTCGTTTTGATTTCTGTCACTCCAATGGATGGTAGCCTTGTCACTATGGAAGGTAGTATGTTGTTCATATTTTTGTTACTCCACTGCATGGTAGCCTTGTCATTATGGAAGGTAGTCTGTTGTCTAGATTTTTGTTACTCCAATGGATGGTAGCCTTGTCATTATGGAAGGTAGTCTGTTGTCGAGATTTTTGTTACTCCAATGGATGCTAGCCTTGTCATTCTAGAAGGTAGTCTGTCGTTGTGATTTCTGTCACTCCAATGGATGGTATCCTTGTCACTATGGAAGGTAGTCTGTTGTTCATATTTTTGTTATTCCAATGGATGGTAGCCTTGTCATTATGGAAGGTAGTCTATTGTCGAGATTTTTATTACTCCAATGGATGGTAGCATTATCATTATGGAAGGAAGTCTATTGTTGAGATTTTTGTTACTCCAAATGATGGTAGCCTTGTCATTATGGAAGGTAGTCTGTTGTCGAGATTTTTGTTACTCCAATGGGTGCTAGCCTTGTCATTATGGAAGGTAGTATGTCGTTGTGATTTTTGTCACTCTAATGGATAGTAGCCTTGTCACTATGGAAGGTAGTCTGTTGTTCATATTTTTGTTACTCAAATGGATGGTAGCCTTGTAATTATATAAGGTAGTCTATTGTCGATATTTTTGTTACTCCAATGGATGGTAGCCTTGTCATTATGGAATGTTGTTTATTGTCGAGATTTTTGTTACTATAATGGATGGTAGCCTTGACATTATGGAAGGTATTCTATTATCCATATTTTGGTTAATACAATGTATGGTAGCCTTTTCATTATGGAACATACTCTATTGTAGATATTTTTGTTACTCCAATGCATGGTAGCCTTGTCATTATGGAAGGTAGTTTGTTGTCTAGATTTTTGTTACTCCAATGGATGGTAGTCTTGTCATTATGGAAGGTAGTCTGTTGTCGAGATTGTTGTTACTCCAATGGATGCTAGCCTTGTCATTCTAGAAGCTAGTCTGTCGTTGTGATTTCTGTCACTCCAATGGATGGTAGCCTTGTCACTATGGAAGGTAGTCTGTTGTTCAGATTTTTGTTACTCCAATGGATGGTAGCCTTGTTATTATGGAAGGTAGTCTATTGTCGATATTTTTGTTACTCCAATGGATGGTAGCATTATCATTATGGAAGGTTGTCTGTTGTTTAGATTTTTGTTACTCCAATGGATGGTAGCCTTGTCATTATGGAAGGTTGTCTGTTGTTGAGATTTTTGTTACTCCAAATGATGGTAGCCTTGTCATTATGGAAAGTAGTCTGTTGTCGAGATTTTTGTTACTCCAATGGGTGCTAGCCTTGTCATTATGGAAGGTAGTATGTCGTTGTGATTTCTTGTCACTCTAATGGATAGTAGCCTTATCACTATGGAAGGTAGTCTGTTGTTCATATTTTTGTTACTCAAATGGATGGTAGCCTTGTAATTATATAAGGTAGTCTATTGTCGATATTTTTGTTACTCCAATGGATGGTAGCCTTGTCATTATGGAATGTTGTTTATTGTCGATATTTTTGTTACTATAATGGATGGTAGCCTTGATATTATGGAAGGTATTCTATTATCCATATTTTGGTTAATACAATGTATGGTAGCCTTTTCATTATGGAACATAGTCTATTGTAGATATTTTTGTTACTCCAATGCATGGTAGCCTTGTCATTATGGAAGGTAGTTTGTTGTCTAGATTTTTGTTACTCCAATGGATGGTAGTCTTGTCATTATGGAAGGTAGTCTATTGTCGAGATTTTTGTTACTCCAATGGATGCTAGCCTTGTCATTCTAGAAGCTAGTATGTCGTTGTGATTTCTGTCACTCCAATGGTTGGTAGCCTTGTCACTATGGAAGGTAGTCTGTTGTTGATATTTTTGTTACTCCACTGCATGGTAGCCTTGTCATTATGGAAGGTAGTCTGTTGTCTAGATTTTTGTTACTCCAATGGATGGTAGCCTTGTCATTATGGAAGGTAGTCTGTTGTCGAGATTTTTGTTACTCCAATGGATGCTAGCCTTGTCATTCTAGAAGGTAGTCTGTCGTTGAGATTTTTGTCACTCCAATGGATGGTATCCTTGTCACTATGGAAGGTAGTCTGTTGTTCATATTTTTGTTACTCCAATGGATGGTAGCCTTGTCATTATTGAAGGTACTCTATTGTCAAGATTTTTGTTACTCCATAGGATGGTAGCCTTGTCATTATGGAACGTAACCTGCTGTCGATGTTTTTGTTACTGCAATGGATAGTAGCCTTGTCATTATGGAAGGTAGTCTGTTGTCGAGATTTTTGTTATTCCATTGGATGACAGCCTTCTCATTATGGAAGGTAGTCTATTGTCGAGATTTTTGTTACTCTAATGGGTGCTAGCCTTGTCATTATGGAAGGTAATATGTCATTGTGATTTTTGTCACTCTAATGGATAGTAGCCTTGTCACTATGGAAGGTAGTTTATTGTTCATATTTTTGTTACTCCACTGCATGGTAGCCTTGTCATTATGGAAGGTAGTCTGTTGTCTAGATTTTTGTTACTCTAATGGATGGTAGTCTTTTCATTATGGAAGGTAGTCTGTTGTCGAGATTTTTGTTACTCCAATGGATGCTAGCCTTGTCATTCTAGAAGGTAGTCTGTCGTTGTGATTTCTGTCACTCCAATGGACGGTATCCTTGTCACTATGGAAGGTAGTCTGTTGTTCAGATTTTTGTTATTCCAATGGATGGTAGCCTTGTCATTATGGAAGGTAGTCTATTGTCGAGATTTTTGTTACTCCAATGGATGGTAGCATTATCATTATGGAAGGTTGTCTGTTGTTGAGATTTTTGTTACTCCAAATGATGGTAGCCTTGTCATTATGGAAAGTAGTGTGTTGTCGAGATTTTTGTTACTCCAATGGGTGCTAGCCTTGTCATTATGGAAGGTAGTATGTAGTTGTGATTTCTGTCACTCTAATGGATAGTAGCCTTATCACTATGGAAGGTAGTCTGTTTTTCATATTTTTGTTACTCAAATGGATGGTAGCCTTGTAATTATATAAGGTAGTCTATTGTCGATATTTTTGTTACTCCAATGGATGGTAGCCTTATCATTATGGAATGTTGTTTATTGTCGATATTTTTGTTACTATAATGGATGGTAGCCTTGACATTATGGAAGGTATTCTATTATCCATATTTTGGTTAATACAATGTATGGTAGCCTTTTCATTATGGAACATAGTCTATTGTAGATATTTTTGTTACTCCAATGCATGGTAGCCTTGTCATTATGGAAGGTAGTTTTTAGATTTTTGTTACTCCAATGGATGGTAGTCTTGTCATTATGGAAGGTAGTCTGTTGTCGAGATTTTTGTTACTCCAATGGATGCTAGCCTTGTCATTCTAGAAGCTAGTCTGTCGTTGTGATTTCTGTCACTCCAATGGATGGTAGCCTTGTCACCATGGAAGGTAGTCTGTTGTTCATATTTTTGTTACTCCACTGCATGGTAGCCTTGTCATTATGGAAGGTAGTCTGTTGTCTAGATTTTTGTTACTCCAATGGATGGTAGCCTTGTCATTATGGAAGGTAGTCTGTTGTCGAGATTTTTGTTACTCCAATGGATGCTAGCCTTGTCATTCTAGAAGGTAGTCTGTCGTTGTGATTTCTGTCACTCCAATGGATGGTATCCTTGTCACTATGGAAGGTAGTCTGTTGTTCAGATTTTTGTTATTCCAATGGATGGTAGCCTTGTCATTATGGAAGGTAGTCTATTGTCGAGATTTTTATTACTCCAATGGATGGTAGCATTATCATTATGGAAGTTTGTCTATTGTTGAGATTTTTGTTACTCCAAATGATGGTAGCCTTGTCATTATGGAAGGTAGTCTGTTGTCGAGATTTTTGTTACTCCAATGGGTGCTAGCCTTGTCATTATGGAAGGTAGTATGTCGTTGTGATTTTTGTCACTCTAATGGATAGTAGCCTTGTCACTATGGAAGGTAGTCTGTTGTTCATATTTTTGTTACTCAAATGGATGGTAGCCTTGTAATTATATAAGGTAGTCTATTGTCGATATTTTTGTTACTCCAATGGATGGTAGCCTTGTCATTATGGAATGTTGTTTATTGTCGAGATTTTTGTTACTATAATGGATGGTAGCCTTGACATTATGGAAGGTATTCTATTATCCATATTTTGGTTAATACAATGTATGGTAGCCTTTTCATTATGGAACATACTCTATTGTAGATATTTTTGTTACTCCAATGCATGGTAGCCTTGTCATTATGGATGGTAGTTTGTTGTCTAGATTTTTGTTACTCCAATGGATGGTAGTCTTGTCATTATGGAAGGTAGTCTGTTGTCGAGATTGTTATTACTCCAATGGATGCTAGCCTTGTCATTCTAGAAGCTAGTCTGTCGTTGTGATTTCTGTCACTCCAATGGATGGTAGCCTTGTCACTATGGAAGGTAGTCTGTTGTTCAGATTTTTGTTACTCCAATGGATGGTAGCCTTGTTATTATGGAAGGTAGTCTATTGTCGATATTTTTGTTACTCCAATGGATGGTAGCATTATTATTATGGAAGGTTGTCTGTTGTTTAGATTTTTGTTACTCCAATGGATGGTAGCCTTGTCATTATGGAAGGTTGTCTGTTGTTGAGATTTTTGTTACTCCAAATGATGGTAGCCTTGTCATTATGGAAAGTAGTCTGTTGTCGAGATTTTTGTTACTCCAATGGGTGCTAGCCTTGTCATTATGGAAGGTAGTATGTCGTTGTGATTTCTGTCACTCTAATGGATAGTAGCCTTATCACTATGGAAGGTAGTCTGTTGTTCATATTTTTGTTACTCAAATGGATGGTAGCCTTGTAATTATATAAGGTAGTCTATTGTCGATATTTTTGTTACTCCAATGGATGGTAGCCTTGTCATTATGGAATGTTGTTTATTGTCGATATTTTTGTTACTATAATGGATGGTAGCCTTGACATTATGGAAGGTATTCTATTATCCATATTTTGGTTAATACAATGTATGGTAGCCTTTTCATTATGGAACATAGTCTATTGTAGATATTTTTGTTACTCCAATGCATGGTAGCCTTGTCATTATGGAAGGTAGTTTGTTGTCTAGATTTTTGTTACTCCAATGGATGGTAGTCTTGTCATTATGGAAGGTAGTCTATTGTCGAGATTTTTGTTACTCCAATGGATGCTAGCCTTGTCATTCTAGAAGCTAGTATGTCGTTGTGATTTCTGTCACTCCAATGGATGGTAGCCTTTTCACTATGGAAGGTAGTCTGTTGTTGATATTTTTGTTACTCCACTGCATGGTAGCCTTGTCATTATGGAAGGTAGTCTGTTGTCTAGATTTTTGTTACTCCAATGGATGGTAGCCTTGTCATTATGGAAGGTAGTCTGTTGTTCAGATTTTTGTTATTCCAATGGATGGTAGCCTTGTCATTATGGAAGGTAGTCTATTGTCGAGATTTTTGTTACTCCAATGGATGGTAGCATTATAATTATGGAAGGTTGTCTATTGTTGAGATTTTTGTTACTCCAAATGATGGTAGCCTTGTCATTATGGAAGGTAGTCTGTTGTCGAGATTTTTGTTACTCCGATGGGTGCTAGCCTTGTCATTATGGAAGGTAGTATGTCGTTGTGATTATTGTCACTCTAATGGATAGTAGCCTTGTCACTATGGAAGGTAGTCTGTTGTTCATATTTTTGTTACTCAAATGGATGGTAGCCTTGTAATTATATAAGGTAGTCTATTGTCGATATTTTTGTTACTCCAATGGATGGTAGCCTTGTCATTATGGAATGTTGTTTATTGTCGAGATTTTTGTTACTATAATGGAAGGTAGCCTTGACATTATGGAAGGTATTCTATTATCCACATTTTGGTTAATACAATGTATGGTAGCCTTGTCATTATGGAACATAGTCTATTGTAGATATTTTTGTTACTCCAATGCATGGTAGCCTTGTCATTATGGAAGGTAGTTTGTTGTCTAGATTTTTGTTACTCCAATGGATGGTAGTCTTGTCATTATGGAAGGTAGTCTATTGTCGAGATTGTTGTTACTCCAATGGATGGTAGCCTTGTCATTCTAGAAGCTAGTCTGTCGTTGTGATTTCTGTCACTCCAATGGATGGTAGCCTTTTCACTATGGAAGGTAGTCTGTTGTTCAGATTTTTGTTACTCCAATGGATGGTAGCCTTGTTATTATGGAAGGTAGTCTATTGTCGATATTTTTGTTACTCCAATGGATGGTAGCATTATCATTATGGAAGGTTGTCTGTTGTTTAGATTTTTGTTACTCCAATGGATGGAAGCCTTGTCATTATGGAAGGAAGTCTGTTTTCGAGATTTTTGTTACTCCAATGGATGGTATCCTTGTCACTATGGAAGGTATGTTCATATTTTTGTTACTCCAATGGGTGCTAGCCTTGTCATTATGGAAGGTATTCTATCGTTGTTATTTGTGTCACTCCAATGGATGGTAGCCTTGTCACAATGGAAGGTAGTCTATTGTTCATATTTTTGTTACTCCAATGGATGGTAGCCTGGTCATTATTGAAGGTAGTCTATTGTCAAGATTATTGTTACTCCAATGGATGGTAGCCTTGTCATTATGGAACGTAACCTGCTGTCGATGTTTTTGTTACTGCATTGGATGGTAGCCTTGTCATTATGGAAGGTAGTCTATTGTCGAGATTTTTGTTATTCCATCGGATGATAGCCTTGTCATTATGGAAGGTAGTCTATTGTCGAGATTTTTGTTACTCCAATGGGTGCTAGCCTTGTAATTATGGAAGGTAGTATGTCATTGTGATTTTTGTCACTCTAATGGATAGTAGCCTTGTCACTATGGAAGGTAGTCTGTTGTTCATATTTTTGTTACTCCAATGGATGGTAGCCTTGTCATTATGGAAGGTAGTCTATTGTCGAGATTTTTCTTACTCCAATGGATGGTATGCTTCTCACTATGGAAGGTATGTTCATATTTTTGTTACTCTAATGGGTGCTAGCCTTGTCATTATGGAAGGTAGTTTGTCGTTGTGATTTCTGTCACTCCAATGGATGGTAGCCTTGTCACTTTGGAAGGTAGTCTGTTGTTCATATTTTTGTTACTCCAATGGATGGTAGCCTTGTCATTATTGAAGGTAGTCTATTGTCAAGATTTTTGTTACTCCAATGGATGGTAGCCTTGTCATTATGGAACGTAACCTGTTGTCGATGTTTTTGTTAATGCAATGGATGGTAGCCTTGTCATTATGGAAGGTAGTCTGTTGTCGAGATTTTTGTTATTCCAATGGATGGTAGCCTTCTCATTATGGAAGGTAGTCTGTTGTCGAGATTTTTGTTACACCAATGGGTGCTAGCCTTGTCATTATGGAAGGTAGTATGTCGTTGTGATTTTTGTCACTCTAATGGATAATAGCCTTGTCACTATGGAAGGTAGTCTGTTGTTCATATTTTTGTTACTCCAATGGATGGTAGCCTTGTCATTATGGAAGGTAGTCTATTGTCGAGATTTTTGTTACTCCAATGGATGGTAGCCTTGTCATTATGGAATGTTGTCTATTGTCGATATTTTTTTTACTATAATGGATGGTAGCCTTGACATTATGGAAGGTATTCTATTATCCATATTTTTGTTACTACAATGTATGGTAGCCTTGTCATTATGGAACATAGTCTATTGTAGATATTTTTGTTACTCCAATGCATGGTAGCCTTGTCATTATGGAAGGTAGTCTGTTGTCTAGATTTTTGTTACTCCAATGGATGGTAGCCTTGTCATTATGGAAGGTAGTCTGTTATCGAGATTTTTGTTACTCCAATGGATGCTAGCCTTGTCATTCTAGAAGGTAGTCTGTCGTTGTGATTTTTGTCACTCCAATGGATGGTAGCCTTGTCACTATGGAAGGTAGTCAGTTGTTCAGATTTTTGTTACTCCAATGGATGGTAGCCTTGTCATTATGGAAGGTAGTCTATTGTCGATATTTTTTGTTACTCCAATGGATGGTAGCATTATCATTATGGAAGGTTTTCTGTTGTTGAGATTTATGTTACTCCAATGGATGGTAGCCTTGTCATTGTGGAAGGTAGTCTGTTTTCGAGATTTTTGTTACTCCTATGGATGGTATCCTTGTCACTATGGAAGGTATGTTCATATTTTTGTTACTCCAATGGGTGCTAGCCTTGTCATTATGGAAGGTAGTCTGTCGTTGTGATTTTTGTCACTCCAATGGATGGTAGCCTTGTAACTATGGAAGGTAGTCTGTTGTTCATATTTTTGTTACTCCAATGGATGGTAGCCTTGTAATTATATAAGGTAGTCTATTGTCGATATTTTTGTTACTCCAATGGATGGTAGCCTTGTCATTATGGAATGTTGTCTATTGTCGAGATTTTTGTTACTATAATGGATGGTAGCCTTGACATTATGGAAGGTATTCTATTATCCATATTTTTGTTACTACAATGTATGGTAGCCTTGTCATTATGGAACATAGTCTATTGTAGATATTTTTGTTACTCCAATGCATGATAGCCTTGTCATTATGGAAGGTAGTCTGTTGTCTAGATTTTTGTTACTCAAATGGATGGTAGCCTTGTCATTATGGAAGGTAGTCTGTTATCGAGATTTTTGTTACTCCAATGGATGCTAGCCTTGTCATTCTAGAAGGTAATCTGTCGTTGTGATTTCTGTCACTCCAATGGATGGTAGCCTTGTAACTATGGAAGGTAGTCTGTTGTTCAGATTTTTGTTACTCCAATGGATGGTAGCCTTGTCATTATGGAAGGTAGTCTATTGTCGATATTTTTGTTACTCCAATGGATGGTAGCATTATCATTATGGAAGGTTTTCTGTTGTTGAGATTTTTGTTACTCCAATGGATGGTAGCCTTGTCATTGTGGAAGGTAGTCTGTTTTAGAGATTTTTGTTACTCCAATGGATGGTATCCTTGTCACTATGGAAGGTATGTTCATATTTTTGTTACTCCAATGGGTGCTAGCCTTGTCATTATGGAAGGTAGTCTGTCATTGTGATTTCTGTCACTCCAATGGATGGTAGCCTTGTCACTATGGAAGGTAGTCTGTTGTTCATATTTTTGTTACTCCAATGGATGGTAGCCTTATAATTATATAAGGTAGTCTATTGTCGATATTTTTGTTACTCCAATGGATGGTAGCCTTGTCATTATGGAATGTTGTCTATTGTCGTGATTTTTGTTACTATAATGGATGGTAGCCTTGACATTATGGAAGGTATTCTATTATCCATATTTAGGTTAATACAAAGTATGGTAGCCTTGTCATTATGGAACATAGTCTATTGTAGATATTTTTATTACTCCAATGCATGGTAGCCTTGTCATTATGGAAGGTAGTCTGTTGTCTATATTTTTGTTACTCCAATGGATGGTAGCCTTGTCATTATGGAAGGTAGTCTGTTGTCGAGATTTTTGTTACTCCAATGGATGGTAGCCTTGTCATTATTAAAGGTAGTCTATTGTCAAGATTTTTGGTACTCCAATGGATGGTAGCCTTGTCATTATGGAACGTAACCTGCTGTCGATGTTTTTGTTACTGCAATGGATGGTAGCCTTGTCATTATGGAAGGTAGTCTGTTGTCGAGATTTTTGTTATTCCATCGGATGATAGCCTTCTCATTATGGAAGGTAGTCTATTGTCGAGATTTTTGTTACTCCAATGGGTACTAGCCTTGTCATTATGGAAGGTAGTATGTCGTTGTGATTTCTGTCACTCTAATGGATAGTAGCCTTGTCACTATGGAAGGTAGTCTGTTGTTCATATTTTTGTTACTCCAATGGATGGTAGCCTTGTCATTATGGAAGGTAGTCTATTGTCGAGATTTTTGTTACTCCAATGGATGGTAGCCTTGTCATTATGGAATGTTGTCTATTGTCGATATTTTTGTTACTATAATGGATGGTAGCCTTGACATTATGGAAGGTATTCTATTATCCATATTTTGGTTAATACAATGTATGGTAGCCTTTTCATTATGGAACATACTCTATTGTAGATATTTTTGTTACTCCAATGCATGGTAGCCTTATCATTATGGAAGGTAGTTTGTTGTCTAGATTTTTGTTACTCCAATGGATGGTAGTCTTGTCATTATGGAAGGTAGTCTGTTGTCGAGATTGTTATTACTCCAATGGATGCTAGCCTTGTCATTCTAGAAGCTAGTCTGTCGTTGTGATTTCTGTCACTCCAATGGATGGTAGCCTTGTCACTATGGAAGGTAGTCTGTTGTTCAGATTTTTGTTACTCCAATGGATGGTAGCCTTGTTATTATGGAAGGTAGTCTATTTTCGATATTTTTGTTACTCCAATGGATGGTAGAATTATCATTATGGAAGGTTGTCTGTTGATTAGATTTTTGTTACTCCAATGGATGGTAGCCTTGTCATTATGGAAGGTTGTCTGTTGTTGAGATTTTTGTTACTCCAAATGATGGTAGCCTTGTCTTTATGGAAAGTAGTCTGTTGTCGAGATTTTTGTTACTCCAATGGGTGCTAGCCTTGTCATTATGGAAGGTAGTATGTCGTTGTGATTTCTGTCACTCTAATGGATAGTAGCCTTATCACTATGGAAGGTAGTCTGTTGTTCATATTTTTGTTACTCAAATGGATGGTAGCCTTGTAATTATATAAGGTAGTCTATTGTCGATATTTTTGTTACTCCAATGGATGGTAGCCTTGTCATTATGGAATGTTGTTTATTGTCGATATTTTTGTTACTATAATGGATGGTAGCCTTGACATTATGGAAGGTATTCTATTATCCATATTTTGGTTAATACAATGTATGGTAGCCTTTTCATTATGGAACATAGTCTATTGTAGATATTTTTGTTACTCCAATGCATGGTAGCCTTGTCATTATGGAAGGTAGTTTGTTGTCTAGATTTTTGTTACTCCAATGGATGGTAGTCTTGTCATTATGGAAGGTAGTCTATTGTCGAGATTTTTGTTACTCCAATGGATGCTAGCCTTGTCATTCTAGAAGCTAGTATGTCATTGTGATTTCTGTCACTCCAATGGATGGTAGCCTTGTCACTATGGAAGGTAGTCTGTTGTTGATATTTTTGTTACTCCACTGCATGGTAGCCTTGTCATTATGGAAGGTAGTCTGTTGTCTAGATTTTTGTTACTCCAATGGATGGTAGCCTTGTCCTTATGGAAGGTAGTCTGTTGTCGAGATTTTTGTTACTCCAATGGATGCTAGCCTTGTCATTCTAGAAGGTAGTCTGTCGTTGTGATTTCTGTCACTCCAATGGATGGTATCCTTGTCACTATGGAAGGTAGTCTGTTGTTCAGATTTTTGTTATTCCAATGGATGGTAGCCTTGTCATTATGGAAGGTAGTCTATTGTCGAGATTTTTGTTACTCCAATGGATGGTAGCATTATAATTATGGAAGGATGTCTATTGTTGAGATTTTTGTTACTCCAAATGATGGTAGCCTTGTCATTATGGAAGGTAGTCTGTTGTCGAGATTTTTGTTACTCCGATGGGTGCTAGCCTTGTCATTATGGAAGGTAGTATGTCGTTGTGATTATTGTCACTCTAATGGATAGTAGCCTTGTCACTATGGAATGTTGTTCATATTTTTGTTACTCAAATGGATGGTAGCCTTGTAATTATATAAGGTAGTCTATTGTCGATATTTTTGTTACTCCAATGGATGGTAGCCTTGTCATTATGGAATGTTGTTTATTGTCGAGATTTTTGTTACTATAGTGGAAGGTAGCCTTGACATTATGGAAGGTATTCTATTATCCACATTTTGGTTAATACAATGTATGGTAGCCTTGTCATTATGGAACATAGTCTATTGTAGATATTTTTGTTACTCCAATGCATGGTAGCCTTGTCATTATGGAAGGTAGTTTGTTGTCTAGATTTTTGTTACTCCACTGGATGGTAGTCTTGTCATTATGGAAGGTAGTCTATTGTCGAGATTGTTGTTACTCCAATGGATGGTAGCCTTGTCATTCTAGAAGCTAGTCTGTCGTTGTGATTTCTGTCACTCCAATGGATGGTAGCCTTTTCACTATGGAAGGTAGTCTGTTGTTCAGATTTTTGTTACTCCAATGGATGGTAGCCTTGTTATTATGGAAGGTAGTCTATTGTCGATATTTTTGTTACTCCAATGGATGGTAGCATTATCATTATGGAAGGTTGTCTGTTGTTTAGATTTTTGTTACTCCAATGGATGGAAGCCTTGTCATTATGGAAGGAAGTCTGTTTTCGAGATTTTTGTTACTCCAATGGATGGTATCCTTGTCACTATGGAAGGTATGTTCATATTTTTGTTACTCCAATGGGTGCTAGCCTTGTCATTATGGAAGGTATTCTATCGTTGTTATTTGTGTCACTCCAATGGATGGTAGCCTTGTCACAATGGAAGGTAGTCTATTGTTCATATTTTTGTTACTCCAATGGATGGTAGCCTGGTCATTATTGAAGGTAGTCTATTGTCAAGATTATTGTTACTCCAATGGATGGTAGCCTTGTCATTATGGAACGTAACCTGCTGTCGATGTTTTTGTTACTGCATTGGATGGTAGCCTTGTCATTATGGAAGGTAGTCTATTGTCGAGATTTTTGTTATTCCATCGGATGATAGCCTTGTCATTATGGAAGGTAGTCTATTGTCGAGATTTTTGTTACTCCAATGGGTGCTAGCCTTGTAATTATGGAAGGTAGTATGTCATTGTGATTTTTGTCACTCTAATGGATAGTAGCCTTGTCACTATGGAAGGTAGTCTGTTGTTCATATTTTTGTTACTCCAATGGATGGTAGCCTTGTCATTATGGAAGGTAGTCTATTGTCGAGATTTTTGTTACTCCAATGGATGGTAGCCTTGTCATTATGGAATGTTGTCTATTGTCGAGATTTTTGTTACTAAAATGGATGGTAGCCTTGACATTAAGGAAGGTATTCTATTATCCATATTTTGGTTACTACAATGTATGGTAGCCTTGTCATTATGGAACATAGTCTATTGTAGATATTTTTGTTACTCCAATGCATGGTAACCTTGTCATTATGGAAGGTAGTTTGTTGTCTGGATTTTTGTTACTCCAATGGATGGTAGCCTTGTCATTATGGAAGGTAGTCTGTTGCGAGATTTTTGTTACTCCAGTGGATGCTAGCCTTGTCATTCTAGAAGGTAGTCTGTCGTTGTGATTTCTGTCACTCCAATGGATGGTAGCCTTGTCACTATGGAAGGTAGTCTGTTGTTCAGATTTTTGTTACTCCAATGGATGGTAGCCTTGTCATTATGGAAGGTAGTCTATTGTCGATATTTTTGTTACTCCAATGGATGGTAGCATTATCATTATGAAAGGTTGTCTGTTGTTGAGATTATTGTTACTCCAATGGATGGTAGCCTTGTCACTATGGAAGGTAGTCTGTTTTCGAGATTTTTCTTACTCCAATGGATGGTATGCTTCTCACTATGGAAGGTATGTTCATATTTTTGTTACTCTAATGGGTGCTAGCCTTGTCATTATGGAAGGTAGTTTGTCGTTGTGATTTCTGTCACTCCAATGGATGGTAGCCTTGTCACTTTGGAAGGTAGTCTGTTGTTCATATTTTTGTTACTCCAATGGATGGTAGCCTTGTCATTATTGAAGGTAGTCTATTGTCAAGATTTTTGTTACTCCAATGGATGGTAGCCTTGTCATTATGGAACGTAACCTGTTGTCGATGTTTTTGTTAATGCAATGGATGGTAGCCTTGTCATTATGGAAGGTAGTCTGTTGTCGAGATTTTTGTTATTCCAATGGATGGTAGCGTTCTCATTATGGAAGGTAGTCTGTTGTCGAGATTTTTGTTACACCAATGGGTGCTAGCCTTGTCATTATGGAAGGTAGTATGTCGTTGTGATTTTTGTCACTCTAATGGATAATAGCCTTGTCACTATGGAAGGTAGTCTGTTGTTCATATTTTTGTTACTCCAATGGATGGTAGCCTTGTCATTATGGAAGGTAGTCTATTGTCGAGATTTTTGTTACTCCAATGGATGGTAGCCTTGTCATTATGGAATGTTGTCTATTGTCGATATTTTTTTTACTATAATGGATGGTAGCCTTGACATTATGGAAGGTATTCTATTATCCATATTTTTGTTACTACAATGTATGGTAGCCTTGTCATTATGGAACATAGTCTATTGTAGATATTTTTGTTACTCCAATGCATGGTAGCCTTGTCATTATGGAAGGTAGTTTGTTGTCTAGATTTTTGTTACTCCAATGGATCGTAGCCTTGTCATTATGGAAGGTAGTCTGTTATCGAGATTTTTGTTACTCCAATGGATGCTAGCCTTGTCATTCTAGAAGGTAGTCTGTCGTTGTGATTTTTGTCACTCCAATGGATGGTAGCCTTGTCACTATGGAAGGTAGTCAGTTGTTCAGATTTTTGTTACTCCAATGGATGGTAGCCTTGTCATTATGGAAGGTAGTCTATTGTCGATATTTTTGTTACTCCAATGGATGGTAGCATTATCATTATGGAAGGTTTTCTGTTGTTGAGATTTATGTTACTCCAATGGATGGTAGCCTTGTCATTGTGGAAGGTAGTCTGTTTTCGAGATTTTTGTTACTCCTATGGATGGTATCCTTGTCACTATGGAAGGTATGTTCATATTTTTGTTACTCCAATGGGTGCTAGCCTTGTCATTATGGAAGGTAGTCTGTCGTTGTGATTTTTGTCACTCCAATGGATGGTAGCCTTGTCACTATGGAAGGTAGTCTGTTGTTCATATTTTTGTTACTCCAATGGATGGTAGCCTTGTAATTATATAAGGTAGTCTATTGTCGATATTTTTGTTACTCCAATGGATGGTAGCCTTGTCATTATGGAATGTTGTCTATTGTCGAGATTTTTGTTACTATAATGGATGGTAGCCTTGACATTATGGAAGGTATTCTATTATCCATATTTTTGTTACTACAATGTATGGTAGCCTTGTCATTATGGAACATAGTCTATTGTAGA
This sequence comes from Vicia faba, assembly GCA_948472305.1. Taxonomy (NCBI): domain Eukaryota; kingdom Viridiplantae; phylum Streptophyta; class Magnoliopsida; order Fabales; family Fabaceae; genus Vicia; species Vicia faba. The sequence goes on from OX451741.1 coordinate 460,166,297, forward strand.
TATTTTTGTTACTCCAATGCATGATAGCCTTGTCATTATGGAAGGTAGTCTGTTGTCTAGATTTTTGTTACTCAAATGGATGGTAGCCTTGTCATTATGGAAGGTAGTCTGTTATCGAGATTTTTGTTACTCCAATGGATGCTAGCCTTGTCATTCTAGAAGGTAGTCTCTCATTGTGATTTCTGTCACTCCAATGGATGGTAGCCTTGTAACTATGGAAGGTAGTCTGTTGTTCAGATTTTTGTTACTCCAATGGATGGTAGCCTTGTCATTATGGAAGGTAGTCTATTGTCGATATTTTTGTTACTCCAATGGATGGTAGCATTATCATTATGGAAGGTTTTCTGTTCTTGAGATTTTTGTTACTCCAATGGATGGTAGCCTTGTCATTGTGGAAGGTAGTCTGTTTTAGAGATTTTTGTTACTCCAATGGATGGTATCCTTGTCACTATGGAAGGTATGTTCATATTTTTGTTACTCCAATGGGTGCTAGCCTTGTCATTATGGAAGGTAGTCTGTCGTTGTGATTTCTGTCACTCCAATGGATGGTAGCCTTGTCACTATGGAAGGTAGTCTGTTGTTCATATTTTTGTTACTCCAATGGATGGTAGCCTTATAATTATATAAGGTAGTCTATTGTCGATATTTTTGTTACTCCAATGGATGGTAGCCTTGTCATTATGGAATGTTGTCTATTGTCGTGATTTTTGTTACTATAATGGATGGTAGCCTTGACATTATGGAAGGTATTCTATTATCCATATTTAGGTTAATACAATGTATGGTAGCCTTGTCATTATGGAACATAGTCTATTGTAGATATTTTTATTACTCCAATGCATGGTAGCCTTGTCATTATGGAAGGTAGTCTGTTGTCTATATTTTTGTTACTCCAATGGATGGTAGCCTTGTCATTATGGAAGGTAGTCTGTTGTCGAGATTTTTGTTACTCCAATGGATGGTAGCCTTGTCATTATTAAAGGTAGTCTATTGTCAAGATTTTTGGTACTCCAATGGATGGTAGCCTTGTCATTATGGAACGTAACCTGCTGTCGATGTTTTTGTTACTGCAATGGATGGTAGCCTTGTCATTATGGAAGGTAGTCTGTTGTCGAGATTTTTGTTATTCCATCGGATGATAGCCTTCTCATTATGGAAGGTAGTCTATTGTCGAGATTTTTGTTACTCCAATGGGTACTAGCCTTGTCATTATGGAAGGTAGTATGTCGTTGTGATTTCTGTCACTCTAATGGATAGTAGCCTTGTCACTATGGAAGGTAGTCTGTTGTTCATATTTTTGTTACTCCAATGGATGGTAGCCTTGTCATTATGGAAGGTAGTCTATTGTCGAGATTTTTGTTACTCCAATGGATGGTAGCCTTGTCATTATGGAATGTTGTCTATTGTCGAGATTTTTGTTACTATAATGGATGGTAGCCTTGACATTATGGAAGGTATTCTATTATCCATATTTTGGTTACTACAATGTATGGTAGCCTTGTCATTATGGAACATAGTCTATTGTAGATGATTTTGTTACTCCAATGCATGGTAGCCTTGTCATTATGGAAGGTAGTCTGTTGTCTAGATTTTTGTTACTCCAATGGATGGTAGCCTTGTCATTATGGAAGGTAGTCTGTTGTCGAGATTTTTGTTACTCCAATGGATGCTAGCCTTGTCATTCTAGAAGGTAGTCTGTCAATGTGATTTCTGTCACTCCAATGGATGGTAGCCTTGTCACTATGGAAGGTAGTCTGTTGTTCAAATTTTTGTTACTCCAATGGATGGTAGCCTTTTCATTATAGAAGGTAGTCTATTGTCGATATTTTTGTTACTCCAATGGATGGTAGCATTATCATTATGGAAGGTTGTCTGTTGTTGAGATTATTGTTACTCCAATGGTTGGTAGCCTTGTCATTATGGAAGGTAGTCTGTTTTCGAGATTTTTCTTACTCCAATGGATGGTATCCTTGTCAATATGGAAGGTATGTTCATATTTTTTTTACTCCAATAGGTTCTAGCCTTGTCATTATGGAAGGTAGTCTGTCGTTGTGATTTCTGTCACTCCAATGGATGGTAGCCTTGTCACTATGGAAGGTAGTCTGTTGTTCATATTTTTGTTACTCCAATGGGTTCTAGCCTTTTCATTATGGAAGGTAGTCTATTGTCAAGATTTTTGTTACTCCAATGGATGGTAGCCTTGTCATTATGGAACGTAACCTGCTGTCGATGTTTTTGTTAATGCAATGGATGGTAGCCTTGTCATTATGGAAGGTAGTCAGTTGTCGAGATTTTTGTTATTCCAATGGATGGTAGCCTTCTCATTATGGAAGGTAGTCTGTTGTCGAGATTTTTGTTACACCATTGGGTGCTACCCTTGTCATTATGGAAGGTAGTATGTCGTTGTGATTTCTGTCACTCTAATGGATAGTAGCCTTGTCACTATGGAAGGTAGTCTGTTGTTCATATTTTTGTTACTCCAATGGATGGTAGCTTTGTCATTATGGAAGGTAGTCTATTGTCGAGATTTTTGTTACTCCAATGGATGGTAGCCTTGTCATTATGGAATGTTGTCTATTGTCGAGATTTTTGTTACTATAATGGATGGTAGCCTTGACATTATGGAAGGTATTCTATTATCCATATTTTTGTTACTACAATGTATGGTAGCCTTGTCATTATGGAAGGTAGTCTGTTGTCGAGATTTTTGTTACTCCAAAAATGCTAGCCTTGTCATTCTAGAAGGTAGTCTGTCGCTGTGATTTCTGTCACTCCAATGGATGGTAGCCTTGTCACTATGGAAGGTAGTCTGTTGTTGAGACTTTTGTTACTCCAATGGATGGTAGCCTTGTCATTGTGGAAGGTAGTCTGTTTTCGAGATTTTTGTTACTCCAATGGATGGTATCCTTGTCACTATGGAAGGTATGTTCATATTTTTTTTACTCCAATGGGTGCTAGCCTTGTCATTATAGAAGGTAGTATGTCGTTGTGATTTCTGTCACTTCAATGGATGGTAGCCTTGTCACTATGGAAGGTAGTATGTTGTTCATATTTTTGTTACTCCAATGGATGGTAGCCTTGTCATTATGGAAGGTAGTCTATTGTCTATATTTTTGTTACTCCAATGGATGGTAGCCTTATCACTATGGAAGGTTGTCTGTTGTTGAGATTTTTGTTACTCCAATGGATGATAGCCTTGTCATTATGGAAGGTAGTCTGTTTTCAAGATTTTTGATACTCCAATGGATGGTAGCCTTATCACTATGGAAGGTATGTTCATATTTTTGTTACTCCAATGGGTGCTAGCCTTGTCATTATGGAAGGTAGTATGTCGTTGTGATTTCTGTCCCTCTAATGGATAGTAGCCTTGTCACCATGGAAGGTAGTTTGTTGTTCATATTTTTGTTACTCCAATGGATGGTAGCCTTGTAATTATATAAGGTAGTCTATTGTCGATATTTTTGTTACTCCAATGGATGGTAGCCTTGTCATTATGGAAGGTTGTCTATTGTCGAGATTTTTGTTACTATAATGGATGGTAGCCTTGACATTATGGAAGGTATTCTATTATCCATATTTTCGTTACTACAATGGATGGTAGCCTTGTCATTATGGAACATAGTGTATTGTAGATATTTTTGTTACTCCAATGCATGGTAGCCTCGTCATTATGGAAGGTAGTCTTTTGTCTAGATTTTTGTTACTCCAATGGATGGTAGCCTTGTCATTATGACAGGTAGTCTGTTGTCGAGATTTTTGTTACTCCAATGGATGCTAGCCTTGTAATTCTAGAAGCTAGTATGTCGTTGTGATTTCTGTCACTCCAATGGATGGTAGCCTTGTCACTATAGAAGGTAGTCTGTTGTTCATATTTTTGTTACTCCAATGGATGGTAGCCTTGTCATTATGTAAGGTAGTCTATTGTCGATATTTTTGTTACTCCAATGGATGGTAGCATTATCATTATGGAAGGTTGTCTGTTGTTGTGATTTTTGTTACTCCAAATGATGGTAGCCTTGTCATTATGGAAGGTAGTCTGTTTTCGAGATTTCTGTTACTCCAATGGATGGTATCCTTGTCACTATGGAAGGTATGTTCATATTTTTGTTACTCCAATGGGTGCTAGCCTTGTCATTATGGAAGGTAGTTTGTCGTTGTGATTTTTGTCACTCCAATGGATGTTAGCCTCGTCACTATGGAAGGTAGTCTGTTGTTCATATTTTTGTTACTCCAATGGATGGTAGCCTTGTCATTATTGAAGGTAGTCTATTGTCAAGATTTTTGTTACTCCAATGGACGGTAGCCTTGTCATTATGGCACGTAACCTGTTGTCGATGTTTTTGTTATTGCAATGGATGGTAGCCTTGTCATTATGGAAGGTAGTCTGTTGTCGAGATTTTTGTTATTCCAACGGATGGTAGCCTTCTCATTATGGAAGGTAGTGTATTGTCGAGATTTTTGTTACTCCAATGGGTGCTAGCCTTGTCATTATGGAAGGTAGTATGTCGTTGTGATTTTTGTCACTCTAATGGATAGTAGCCTTGTCACTATGGAAGGTAGTATGTTGTTCATATTTTTGTTACTCCAATGGATGGTAGCCTTGTCATTATCGAAGGTAGTCTATTGTCGAGATTTTTGTTACTCCAATGGATGGTAGCCTTGTCATTATGGAATGTTGTCTATTGTCGAGATTTTTGTTACTATAATGGATGGTAGCCTTGACATTATGGACGGTATTCTATTATCCATATTTTGGGTACTACAATGTATGGTATCCTTGTCATTATGGAACATAGTCTATTGTAGATATTTTTGTTACTCCAATGCATGGTAGTCTTGTCATTATGGAAGGTAGTATGTTGTCTAGATTTTTGTTACTTCAATGGATGGTAGCCTTGTCATTATGGAAGGTAGTCTATTGTCGAGATTTTTGTTACTCCAATGGAGTCTAGCCTTGTCATTCTAGAAGGTAGTCTATCGTTGTGATTTCTGTCACTCCAATGGATGGTAGCCTTGTCACTATGGAAGGTAGTCTATTGTTCAGATTTTTGTTACTCCAATGGATGGTAGCCTTGTCATTATGGAAGGTAGTGTATTGTCGATATTTTTGTTACTCCAATGGATGGTAGCATTATCATTATGGAAGGTTGTCTGTTGTTGAGATTATTGTTACTCCAATGGATGGTAGCCTTGTCATTGTGGAAGGTAGTGTGTTTTCGAGATTTTTGTTACTCCAATGGATGGTATCCTTGTCACTATGGAAGGTATGTTCATATTTTTGTTACTCCAATGGGTGCTAGCCTTGTCATTATGGAAGGTAGTCTGTCGTTGTGATTTCTGTCAATCCAAGGGAAGGTAGCCTTGTCATTATGGAAGGTAGTCTGTTGTTCATATTTTTGCTACTCCAATGGATGGTAGCCTTCTCATTATGGAAGGTAGTCTATTGTCGATATTTTTGTTACTCCAATGGATGGTAGCCTTATCATTATGGAAGGTTGTCTGTTGTTGAGATTTTTGTTACTCCAATGGATGATAGCCTTGTCATTATGGAAGGTAGTCTGTTTTCGAAATTTTTCATATTCCAATGGATGGTATCCTTATCACTATGGAAGGTATGTTCATATTTTTGTTACTCCAATGGGTGCTAGCCTTATCATTATGGAAGGTAGTATATCGTTGTGATTTCTGTTACTCCAATGGATGGTAGCCTTGTCATTATGGAAGGTAGTTTGTTGTTCATATTTTTGTTACTCCAATGGATGGTAGCCTTGTCATTATTGAAGGTAGTCTATTGTCGAGATTTTTGTTACTCCAATGGATGGTAGCCTTGTCATTATGGAAGGTTGTCTATTGTCGAGATTTTTGTTACTATAATGGATGGTAGCCTTGACATTATGGAAGGTATTCTATTATCCATATTTTCGTTACTACAATGGATGGTAGCCTTGTCATTTTGGAACATAGTCTATTGTAGATATTTTTGTTATTCCAATGCATGGTAGCCTCGTCATTATGGAAGGTAGTCTATTGTCTAGATTTTTGTTACTCCAATGGATAGTAGCCTTATCATTATATAAGGTAGTCTGTTTTTGAGATTTTTGTTACTCCAATGGATGGTAGCCTTGTCACTATGGAAAGTATGTTCATATTTTTGTTACTCCAATGGATGGTAGCCTTGTCATTATGGAAGGTAGTCTGTCGTTGTGATTTCTTTCACTCCAATGGTTGATAGCCTTGTCACTGTGGAAGGTAGTCTGTTGTTCAAATTTTTGTTACTCCTATGGATGGTAGCCTTGTCATTGTGGAAAGTAGTCTATTGTCGAGATTTTTGTTACTCTAATGGATGGTAGCATTATCATTATGGAAGGTTGTCTGTTGTCGACATTTTTGTTACTCCAATGGATGGTAGCCTTGTCATTATGGAAGGTAGTCTGTTGTCAATATTTTTGTTACTCCAATAGATGGTAGCCTTGTCATTATGGAAGGTAGTTAGTTGTCGAGATTTTTGTTACTCCAGTGGAAGGTATCGTTGTCATTATGGATGGTAGTCAGTTGTCGAGATTTTTGTTATTCCAATGGATTGTAGCCTTGTCATTATGGAACGTATTCTGTTATCGATGTTTTTGTTACTCTAATGGATGGTAGCCTTGTCATTAAGGAAGGTAGTCTGTTGTCGAGATTTTTGTTATTCCAATGAATGTTATCCTTGTCATTATAAAAGGTAGTCTGTTGTCGAGATATTTGTTACTCCAATGGATGCTAGCCTTGTCATTCTAGAAGGTTGTCTGTCATTGTGATTTCTGTCACTCCAATGGATGGTAGCCTTGTCACTATGGAAGGTAGTCTGTTGTTCAGATTTTTGTTACTCCAATGGATGGTAGCCTTGTCATTATGGAAGGTAGTCTATTGTCGATATTTTTGTTACTCCAATGGATGGTAGCATTATCATTATGGAAGGTTGTCTATTGTCGAGATTTTTGTTATTCTAATAGATGGTATCCTTGTAATTATGGAAGGTAGTTTGTTTTCGAGATTTTTGTTACTCCAATGGATGGTATCATTGTCATTATGGATGGTAGTCTATTGTTGAGATTTTTTTTATTCTAATGGATTGTAGCCTTCTTATTATGTAAGATAGTCTGTTGTCGATGTTTTTGTTACTCCAATGGATGGTATCGTTTTCATTATGGAAGGTAGTTTGTTGTCGAGATTTTTGTTATTCCAATGGATGGTAGCCTTGTCATTATGGAAGGTTGTCTGTTTTCGATATTTTTGTTACTCCAATGGATGGTAGCCTTGTCATTATGAAAGGTTGTCCGTTGTTAAGATTTTTGTCACTTCAATGGATGATAGCCTTGTCATTATGGAAGGTAGTTAGTTGTAGAGATTTTTGTTACTGCAATGGATGCTAGCCTTGTAATTATAGAAGGTAGTATATTGTCGATATTTTTGTTACTCCAATGGATGATAGCATTGTAATTATGAAAGGCTTTCTATTGCCGAGATTTTTGTTGCTTTAATAGATGGTAGCCTTGTAATTATGGAAGGTAGTCTGTTTTCGAGATTTTTGTTACTCCAATGGATGGTAGCCTTGTCTTTATGGAAGGTAGTTTGTTTTTCATATTTTTGTTACTCCAATGGATGGTAGCCTTGTAATTATAGAAGGTAGTCTATTGTCAATATTTTTGTTACTCCAATGGATGATAGCATTCTCATTATGGAAGGTTGTCTATTGTCGAAATTTTTTTTATTCTAATAGATGGTATCCTTGTAATTATGGAAGGTAGTTTGTTTTCGATATTTTTGTTACTCCAATGGATGGTATCATTGTCATTATAGATGGTAGTCTATTGTTGAGATTTTTTTTATTCCAATGGATTGTAGCCTTCTTATTATGGAACATAGTCTGTTGTCGATGTTTTTGTTACTCCAATGGATGGTATCGTTTTCATTATGGAAGGTAGTTTGTTGTCGAGATTTTTGTTATTCCAATGGATGGTAGCCTTGTCATTATGGAAGGTTGTATATTTTCGATATTTTTGTTACTCCAATGGATGGTAGCCTTGTCATTATGAAAGGTAGTCCGTTGTCGAGATTTTTGTCACTTCAATGGATGGTGGCCTTGTCATTATGGAAGGTAGTTAGTTGTAGAGATTTTTGTTACTGCAATGGATGCTAGCCTTGTAATTATAGAAGGTAGTCTATTGTCGATATTTTTGTTACTCCAATGGATGATAGCATTGTAATTATGGAAGGCTGTCTATTGTCGAGATTTTTGTTACTCTAATAGATGGTAGCCTTGTAATTATGGAAGGTAGTCTGTTTTCGAGATTTTTGTTACTCCAATGGATGGTAGCCTTGTCATTATGGAAGGTAGTTTGTTGTTCATATTTTTGTTACTCCAATGGATTGTAGCCTTGTCATTATGGAAGGTAGTCTATTGTCGAGATTTTTGTTACTCCAATGGATGGTAGCCTTGCCATTATGGAAGGTTGTCTATTGTCGAGATTTTTATTACTATAATGGATGGTAGCCTTGACATTATGGAAGGTATTCTATTATCCATATTTTCGTTACTATAATGGATGGTAGCCTTGTCATTATGGAACATAGTCTATTGTAGATGTTTTTGTTACTCCAATGCATGGTAGCCTCCTAATTATGGAAGGTAGTCTGTTGTCTAGATTTTTGTTACTCCAATGGATGGTAGCCTTGTCCTTATGGAAGGTAGTCTATTGTCGAGATATTTCTTACTCCAATGGATGCTAGCCTTGTCATTCTAGAAGGTAGTCTGTCGTTGTGATTTTTGTCACTCCAATGGATGGTAGCCTTGTCACTGTGGAAGGTAGTCTGTTGTTCAAATTTTTGTTACTCCAATGAATGGTAGCCTTGTCATTATGGAAGGTAGTCTATTATCGTAATTTTTGTTACTCCAATGGATGGTAGCATTATCATTATGGAAGGTTGTCTTTTGTCGAGATTTTTGTTACTCCAATGGATAGTAGCCTTGTCATTATATAAGGTAGTCTGTTTTCGAGATTTTTGTTACTCCAATGGATGGTAGCCTTCTCACTATGGAAAGTATGTTCATATTTTTGTTACTCCAATGGATGGTAGCCTTGTCATTATGGAAGGTAGTCTGTCATTGTGATTTCTTTCACTCCAATGGATGATAGCCTTGTCACTCTGGAAGGTAGTCTGTTGTTCAAATTTTTGTTACTCCTATGGATGGTAGCCTTGTCATTGTGGAAGGTAGTCTATTGTCGAGATTTTTGTTACTCCAATGGATGGTATCATTGTCATTATGGATGGTAGTCTATTGTTGAGATTTTTTTTATTCTAATGGATTGTAGCCTTCTTATTATGGAACATAGTCTGTTGTCGATGTTTTTGTTACTCCAATGGATGGTATCGTTTTCATTATGGAAGGTAGTTTGTTGTCGAGATTTTTGTTATTCCAATGGATGGCAGCCTTGTCATTATGGAAGGTTGTATATTTTCGATATTTTTGTTACTCCAATGGATGGTAGCCTTGTCATTATGAAAGGTAGTCCGTTGTCGAGATTTTTGTCACTTCAATGGATGGTAGCCTTGTCATTATGGAAGGTAGTTAGTTGTAGAGATTTTTGTTACTGCAATGGATGCTAGCCTTGTAATTATAGAAGGTAGTCTATTGTCGATATTTGTGTTACTCCAATGGATGATAGCATTGTAATTATGGAAGGTTGTCTATTGTCGAGATTTTTGTTACTCTAATAGATGGTAGCCTTGTAATTATGGAAGGTAGTCTGTTTTCGAGATTTTTGTTACTCCAATGGATGGTAGCCTTGTCATTATGGAAGGTAGTTTGTTGTTCATATTTTTGTTACTCCAATGGATGGTAGCCTTGTCATTATGGAAGGTAGTCTATTGTCGAGATTTTTGTTACTCCAATGGATGGTAGCCTTGTCATTATGGAAGGTTGTCTATTGTCGAGATTTTTATTACTATAATGGATGGTAGCCTTGACATTATGGAAGGTATTCTATTATCCATATTTTCGTTACTACAATGGATGGTAGCCTTGTCATTATGGAACATAGTCTATTCTAGATGTTTTTGTTACTCCAATGCATGGTAGCCTCCTAATTATGGAAGGTAGTCTGTTGTCTAGATTTTTGTTACTCCAATGGATGGTAGCCTTGTCATTATGGAAGGTAGTCTATTGTCGAGATTTTTGTTACTCCAATGGATGCTAGCCTTGTCATTCTAGAAGGTAGTCTGTCGTTGTGATTTTTGTCACTCCAATGGATGGTAGCCTTGTCACTGTGGAAGGTAGTCTGTTGTTCTGATTTTTGTTACTCCAATGAATGGTAGCCTTGTCATTATGGAAGGTAGTCTATTATCGTAATTTTTGTTACTCCAATGGATGGTAGCCTTATCATTATGGAAGGTTGTCTTTTGTCGAGATTTTTGTTACTCCAATGGATAGTAGCCTTGTCATTATATAAGGTAGTCTGTTTTCGAGATTTTTGTTACTACAATGGATGGTAGCCTTCTCACTATGGAAAGTATGTTCATATTTTTGTTACTCCAATGGATGGTAGCCTTGTCATTATGGAAGGTAGTCTGTCGTTGTGATTTCTTTCACTCCAATGGATGATAGCCTTGTCACTCTGGAAGGTAGTCTGTTGTTCAAATTTTTGTTACTCCTATGGATGGTAGCCTTGTCATTGTGGAAGGTAGTCTATTGTCGAGATTTTTGTTACTCCAATGGATGGTAGCATTGTCATTATAGATGGTAGTCTATTGTTGAGATTTTTTTTATTCTAATGGATTGTAGCCTTCTTATTATGGAACATAGTCTGTTGTCGATGTTTTTGTTACTCCAATGGATGGTATCGTTTTCATTATGGAAGGTAGTTTGTTGTCGAGATTTTTGTTATTCCAATGGATGGTAGCCTTGTCATTATGGAAGGTTGTATATTTTCGATATTTTTGTTACTCCAATGGATTGTAGCCTTGTCATTATGAAAGGTAGTCCGTTGTCAAGATTTTTGTCACTTCAATGGATGGTAGCCTTGTCATTATGGAAGGTAGTTAGTTGTAGAGATTTTTGTTACTGCAATGGATGCTAGCCTTGTAATTATAGAAGGTAGTCTATTGTCGATATTTTTGTTACTCCAATGGATGCTAGCATTGTAATTATGGAAGGCTGTCTATTGTCGATATTTTTGTTACACTAATAGATGGTAGCCTTGTAATTATGGAAGGTAGTCTGTTTTCGAGATTTTTGTTACTCCAATGGATGGTAGCCTTGTCATTATGGAAGGTAGTTTGTTTTTCATATTTTTGTTACTCCAATGGATGGTAGCCTTGTCATTATGGAAGGTAGTCTATTGTCGAGATTTTTGTTACTCCAATGGATGGTAGCCTTGTCATTATGGAAGGTTGTATATTGTCGAGATTTTTATTACTATAATGGATGGTAGCCTTGACATTATGGAAGGTATTCTATTATCCATATTTTCGTTACTACAATGGATGGTAGCCTTGTCATTATGGAACATAGTCTATTCTAGATGTTTTTGTTACTCCAATGCATGGTAGCCTCCTAATTATGGAAGGTAGTCTGTTGTCTAGATTTTTGTTACTCCAATGGATGGTAGCCTTGTCATTATGGAAGGTAGTCTATTGTCGAGATTTTTGTTACTCCAATGGATCCTAGCCTTGTCATTCTAGAAGGTAGTCTGTCGTTGTGATTTTTGTCACTCCAATGGATGGTAGCCTTGTCACTGTGGAAGGTAGTCTGTTGTTCAGATTTTTGTTAATCCAATGGATGGTAGCCTTGTCATTATGGAAGGTAGTCTATTATCGAAATTTTTGTTACTCCAATGGATGGTAGCATTATCATTATGGAAGGTTGTCTTTTGTCGAGATTTTTGTTACTCCAATGGATAGTAGCCTTGTCATTATATAAGGTAGTCTGTTTTCGAGATTTTTGTTACTCCAATGGATGGTAGCCTTCTCACTATGGAAAGTATGTTCATATTTTTGTTACTCCAATGGATGATAGCCTTGTCATTATGGAAGGTAGTATGTCGTTGTGATTTCTTTCACTCCAATGGATGATAGCCTTGTCACTCTGGATGGTAGTCTGTTGTTCCAATTTTTGTTACTCCTATGGATGGTAGCCTTGTCATTGTGGAAGGTAGTCTATTGTCGAGATTTTTGTTACTCCAATGGATGGTATCATTGTCATTATGGATGGCAGTCTATTGTTGAGATTTTTTTTATTCTAATGGATTGTAGCCTTCTTATTATGGAACATAGTCTGTTGTCGATGTTTTTGTTACTCCAATGGATGGTATCGTTTTCATTATGGAAGGTAGTTTGTTGTCGAGATTTTTGTTATTCCAATGGATGGTAGCCTTGTCATTATGGAAGGTTGTCTGTTTTCGATATTTTTGTTACTCCAATGGATGGTAGCCTTGTCATTATGAAAGGTAGTCCGTTGTTGAGATTTTTGTCACTTCAATGGATGGTAGCCTTGTCATTATGGAAGGTAGTTAGTTGTAGAGATTTTTGTTACTGCAATGGATGCTAGCCTTGTAATTTTAGAAGGTAGTCTATTGTCGATATTTTTGTTACTCCAATGGATGATAGCATTGTAATTATGGAAGGCTGTCTATTGTCGAGATTTTTGTTACTTTAATAGATGGTAGCCTTGTAATTATGGAAGGTAGTCTGTTTTCGTGATTTTTGTTACTCCAATGGATGGTAGCCTTGTCATTATGGAAGGTAGTTTGTTGTTCCTATTTTAGTTACTCCAATGGATGGTAGCCTTGTAATTATAGAAGGTAGTCTATTGTAGATATTTTTGTTACTCCAATGGATGATAGCATTCTCATTATGGAAGGTTGTCTATTGTCGAGATTTTTGTTATTCTAATAGATGGTATCCTTGTAATTATGAAAGGTAGTTTGTTTTCGATATTTTTGTTACTCCAATGGATGGTATCATTGTCATTATGGACGGTAGTCTATTGTTGAGATTTTTTTTATTCTAATGGATTGTAGCCTTCTTATTATGGAACATAGTCTCTTGTCGATGTTTTTGTTACTCCAATGGATGGTATCGTTTTCATTATGGAAGGTAGTTTGTTGTCGAGATTTTTGTTATTCCAATGGATAGTAGCCTTGTCATTATGGAAGGTTGTATATTTTCGATATTTTTGTTACTCCAATGGATGGTAGCCTTGTCATTATGAAAGGTAGTCTGTTGTCGAGATTTTTGTCACTTCAATGGATGGTAGCCTTGTCATTATGGAAGGTAGTTAGTTGTAGAGATTTTTGTTACTGCAATGGATGCTAGCCTTGTAATTATAGAAGGTAGTCTATTGTCGATATTTTTGTTACTCCAATGGATAATAGCATTGTAATTATGGAAGGCTGTCTATTGTCGAGATTTTTGTTACTCTAATAGATGGTAGCCTTGTAATTATGGAAGGAAGTCTATTTTCGAGATTTTTGTTACTCCAATGGATGGTAGCCTTGTCATTATGGAAGGTAGTTTGTTGTTCATATTTTTGTTACTCCAATGGATGGTAGCCTTGTCATTATGGAAGGTAGTCTATTGTCGAGATTTTTGTTACTCCAATGGATGGTAGCCTTGTCATTATGGAAGGTTGTCTATTGTCGAGATTTTTATTACTACAATGGATGGTAGCCTTGACATTATGGAAGGTATTCTATTATCCATATTTTCGTTACTACAATGGATGGTAGCCTTGTCATTATGGAACATAGTCTATTGTAGATGTTTTTGTTACTCTAATGCATGGTAGCCTCCTAATTATGGAAGGTAGTTTGTTGTCTGGATTTTTGTTACTCCAATGGATGGTAGCCTTGTCATTATGGAAGGTAGTCTATTGTCGAGATTTTTGTTACTCCAATGGATGCTAGCCTTGTCATTCTAGAAGGTAGTCTGTCGTTGTGATTTCTATCACTCCAATAGATGGTAGCCTTGTCACTGTGGAAGGTAGTCTGTTGTTCAGATTTTTGTTACTCCAATGGATGGTAGCCTTGTCATTATGGAAGGTAGTCTATTATCGAAATTTTTGTTACTCCAATGGATGGTAGCATTATCATTATGGAAGGTTGTCTTTTGTTGAGATTTTTGTTACTCCAATGGATAATAGCATTGTCATTATATAAGGTAGTCTGTTTTCGAGATTTTTGTTACTCCAAGTGATGGTAGCCTTGTCATTATGGAAGGTAGTCTGTCATTGTGATTTCTTTCACTCCAATGGATGATAGCCTTGTCACTCTGGAAGGTAGTCTGTTGTTCAAATTTTTGTTACTCCTATGGATGGTAGCCTTGTCATTGTGGAAGGTAGTCTATTGTCGAGATTTTTGTTACTCAAATGGATGGTAGCATTATCATTATGGAAGGTTGTCTGTTGTCGAGATTTTTGTTACTCCAATGGATGGTAGCCTTGTCATTATGGAAGGTAGTCTGTTGTCAAGATTTTTGTTACTCCAATAGATGGTAGCCTTGTCATTATGGAAGGTAGTTAGTTGTCGAGATTTTTGTTACTCCAGTGGAAGGTGTCATTGTCATTATGGATGGTAGTCAGTTGTCGAGATTTTTGTTATTCCAATGGATTCTAGCCTTGTCATTATGAAACGTATTCTGTTGTGGATGTTTTTGTTACTCTAATGGATGGTAGCCTTATCATTAAGGAAGGTAGTCTGTTGTCGAGATTTTTGTTATTCCAATGAATGTTATCCTTGTCATTATAAAAGGTAGTCTGTTGTCGAGATTTTTGTTACTCCAATGGATGCCAGCCTTGTCATTATGGAAGGTAGTATGTCGTTGTGATTTCTATCACTCCAATGGATGGTAGCCTTATCACTATGGAAGGTAGGCTGTTGTTCATATTTTTGTTACTCCAATGGATGGTAGCCTTGTAATTATAGAAGGTAGTCTATTGTCGATATTTTTGTTACACCAATGGATGATAGCATTCTCATTATGGAAGGTTGTCTATTGTCGAGATTTTTGTTATTCTAATGGATGGTATCCTTGTAATTATGGAAGGTAGTTTGTTTTCGAGATTTTTGTTACTCCAATGGATGGTATCATTGTCATTATGGATGGTAGTCTATTGTTGAGATTTTTTTTATTCTAATGGATTGTAGCCTTCTTATTATGGAACATAGTCTGTTGTCGATGTTTTTGTTACTCCAATGGATGGTATCGTTTTCATTATAGAAGGTAGTTTGTTTTCGAGATTTTTGTTATTCCAATGGATGGTAGCCTTGTCATTATGGAAGGTTGTCTTTTTTCGATATTTTTGTTACTCCAATGGATGGTAGCCTTGTCATTATGAAAGGTAGTCCGTTGTCGAGATTTTTGTAACTTCAATGGATGGTAACCTTGTCATTATGGAAGGTAGTTAGTTGCTGAGATTTTTGTTACTGCAATGGATGCTAGCCTTGTAATTATAGAAGGTAGTCTATTGTCGATATTTTTGTTACTCCAATGGATGATAGCATTGTTATTATGGAAGGCTGTCTATTGTCGAGATTTTTGTTACTCTAATAGATGGTAGCCTTGTAATTATGGAAGGTAGTCTGTTTTCGAGATTTTTGTTACTCCAATGGATGGTAGCCTTGTCATTATGGAAGGTAGTTTGTTGTTCATATTTTTGTTACTCCAATGGATGGTAGCCTTGTAATTATAAAAGGTAGTCTATCGTCGATATTTTTATTACTCCAATGGATGATAGCATTCTCATTATGGAAGGTTGTCTATTGTCGAGATTTTTGTTATTCTAATAGATGGTATCCTTGTAATTATGGAAGGTAGTTTGTTTTCGAGATTTTTGTTACTCCAATGGATGGTATCATTGTCATTATGGATGGTAGTCTATTGTTGAGATTTTTTTTATTCTAATGGATTGTAGCCTTCTTATTATGGAACATAGTCTGTTGTCGATGTTTTTGTTACTCCAATGGATGGTATCGTTTTCATTATGGAAGGTAGTTTGTTGTCGAGATTTTTGTTATTCCAATGGATGGTAGCCTTGTCATTATGGAAGGTTGTCTATTTTCGATATTTTTGTTACTCCAATGGATGGTAGCCTTGTCATTATGAAAGGTAGTCCGTTGTCGAGATTTTTGTAACTTCAATGGATGGTAGCCTTGTCATTATGGAAGGTAGTTAGTTGCAGAGATTTTTGTTACTGCAATGGATGCTAGCCTTGTAATTATAGAAGGTAGTCTATTGTCGATATTTTTGTTACTCCAATGGATGATAGCATTGTAATTATGGAAGGCTGTCTATTGTCGAGATTTTTGTTACTCTAATAGATGGTAGCCTTGTAATTATGGAAGGTAGTCTGTTTTCGAGATTTTTGTTACTCCAATTGATGGTAGCCTTGTCATTATGGAAGGTAGTCTGTTGTTCATATTTTTGTTACTCCAATGGATGGTAGCCTTGTAATTATAGAAGGTAGTCTATTGACGATATTTTTGTTACACCAATGGATGATAGCATTCTCATTATGGAAGGTTGTCTATTGTCGAGATTTTTGTTATTCTAATAGATGGTATCCTTGTAATTATGGAAGGTAGTTTGTTTTCGAGATTTTTGTTACTCCAATGGATGGTATCATTGTCATTATGGATGGTAGTCTATTGTTGAGATTTTTTTTATTCTAATGGATTGTAGCCTTCTTATTATGGAACATAGTCTGTTGTCGATGTTTTTGTTACTCCAATGGATGGTATCGTTTTCATTATGGAAGGTAGTTTGTTGTCGAGATTTTTGTTATTCCAATGGATGGTAGCCTTGTCATTATGGAAGGTTGTCTATTTTCGATATTTTTGTTACTCCAATGGATGGTAGCCTTGTCATTATGAAAGGTAGTCCGTTGTCGAGATTTTTGTAACTTCAATGGATGGTAGCCTTGTCATTATGGAAGGTAGTTAGTTGCAGAGATTTTTGTTACTGCAATGGATGCTAGCCTTGTAATTATAGAAGCTAGTCTATTGTCGATATTTTTGTTACTCCAATGGATGATAGCATTGTAATTATGGAAGGCTGTCTATTGTCGAGATTTTTGTTACTCTAATAGATGGTAGCCTTGTAATTATGGAAGGTAGTCTGTTTTCGAGATTTTTGTTACTCCAATGGATGGTAGCCTTGTCATTATGGAAGGTAGTTTGTTGTTCATATTTTTGTTACTCCAATGGATGGTAGCCTTGTAATTATAAAAGGTAGTCTATCGTCGATATTTTTATTACTCCAATGGATGATAGCATTCTCATTATGGAAGGTTGTCTATTGTCGAGATTTTTGTTATTCTAATAGATGGTATCCTTGTAATTATGGAAAGTTGTTTGTTTTCGAGATTTTTGTTACTCCAATGGATGGTATCATTGTCATTATGGATGGTAGTCTATTGTTGAGATTTTTTTTATTCTAATGGATTGTAGCCTTCTTATTATGGAACATAGTCTGTTGTCGATGTTTTTGTTACTCCAATGGATGGTATCGTTTTCATTATGGAAGGGAGTTTGTTGTCGAGATTTTTTTTATTCCAATGGATGGTAGCCTTGTCATTATGGAAGGTTGTCTATTTTCGCTATTTTTGTTACTCCAATGGATGGTAGCCTTGTCATTATGAAAGGTAGTCCGTTGTCGAGATTTTTGTCACTTCAATGGATGGTAGCCTTGTCATTATGGAAGGTAGTTAGTTGTAGAGATTTTTGTTACTGCAATGGATGCTAACCTTGTAATTATAGAAGGTAGTCTATTGTCGATATTTTTGTTACTCCAATGGATGATAGCATTGTAATTATGGAAGGCTGTCTATTGTCGAGATTTTTGTTACTCTAATAAATTGTAGCCTTGTAATTATGGAGGGTAGTCTGTTTTCGAGATTTTTGTTACTCCAATGGATGGTAGCCTTGTCATTATGGAAGGTAGTTTGTTGTTCATATTTTTATTTCTCCAATGGATGGTAGCCTTGTCATTATGGAAGGTAGTCTATTGTCGAGATTTTTGTTACTCCAATGAATTGTAGCCTTGTCATTATGGAAGTTAGTCTATTGTCGATATTTTTGTTACTCCAATGGATGGTAGCCTTGTCACTATGGAAGGTATGTTCATATTTTTGTTACTCCAATGGATTGTAGCCTTGTCATTATGGAACGTATTCTGTTGTCAATGTTTTTTTTTACTCCAATGGATGGTAGCCTTGTCATTATGGAAGGTAGTATGTTGTCTAGATTTTTGTTATTCCAATGAATGTTATCCTTGTCATTATGGAAGGTAGTCTGTTGTCGAGATTTTTGTTACTCCAATGGATGCTAGCCTTGTAATTATGGAAGGTAGTCTGTTTTCGAGATTTTTGTTACTCCAATGGATGGTAGCCTTGACATTATGGAAGGTAGTATGTTGTCTAGATTTTTGTTATTCCAATGAATGTTATCCTTTTCATTATGGAAGGTAGTCTGTTGTCGAGATTTTTGTTACTCCAATGGATTCTACCCTTGTAATTATGGAAGGTAGTTTGTTTTCGAGATTTTTGTTACTCCAATGGTCCGTAGCCTTGACATTATGGAAGGTAGTCTATTTTCGATATTTTTGTTTCTCCAATGGATGGTAGCCTTGTCATTATGGAAGGTAGTCCATTGTCGAGATTTTTGTCACTTCAATGGATGCTAGCCTTGTAATTATAAAACGTAGTCTATTGTCAATATTTTTGTTACTCCAATGAATGGTAGCCTTGTCATTATGGAAGGTGGTCTATTTACGAGATTTTTGTTACTATAATGGATGGTAGCCTTGACTTTATGGAAGGTGTTCTGTTATCGATATTTTGGTTACTACAATTGATGGTAGCCTTATCATTATGAAACATAGTCTATTGAAGATATTTTTGTTACTCCAATGCATGGTAGCCTTGTCATTATGGAATGTAGTCTATTGTCTAGATTTTTGTTCCTCCAATGGATGGTAGCCTTGTCATTATGGAAGGTAGTCTGTTGTCGAGATTTTTGTTACTCCAATGGATGCTAGCCTTGTCATTCTAGAAGGTAGCTTGTCATTGTGATTTCTATCACTCCAATGGATGGTAGCCTTGTCATTATGGAAGGTAGTCTGTTGTTCAGATTTTTGTTACTCCAATGGATGGTAGCCTTGTCATTATGGAAGGTAGTCTATTGTCGAGATTTTTGTTACTCCAATGGATGGTAGCCTTGTCATTAAGGAAGGTAGTAGTTTTTTGAGATTTTTGTTACTCTAATGGATGGTAGCCTTGTCATTATGAAAGGTAGTTAGTTGTCGTGATTTTTGTAATTCCAATGGATGGTAGCCTTGTCATAATGGAAGGTAGTCTGTTGTCGATATTTTTGTTACTCCAATGGATGGTAGCCTTCTCACTATGGAAGGTATGTTCATATTTTTGTTACTCCAATGGATTGTAGCCTTGTCATTATGGAACTTATTCTGTTATCGATGTTTTTGTTACTCCAATGGATGGTAGCCTTGTCATTATGGAAGGTAGTTTGTTGTCTAGATTTTTGTTATTCCAATGAATCTTATCCTTGTCATTATGGAAGGTAGTTTGTTGTCGAGATTTTTGTTACTCCAATGGTTGCTAGCCTTGTCATTATGGAAGGTAGTATGTCGTTGTGATTTCTATCACTCCAATGGATGGTAGCCTTGTAATTATAGAAGGTAGTCTATTGTAGATATTTTTGTTACTCCAATGGATGATAGCATTCTCATTATGGAAGGTTGTCTATTGTCGAGATTTTTGTTATTCTAATAGATGGTATCCTTGTAATTATGAAAGGTAGTTTGTTTTCGATATTTTTGTTACTCCAATGGATGGTATCATTGTCATTATGGACGGTAGTCTATTGTTGAGATTTTTTTTACCTAATGGATTGTAGCCTTCTTATTATGGAACATAGTCTCTTGTCGATGTTTTTGTTACTCCAATGGATGGTATCGTTTTCATTATGGAAGGTAGTTTGTTGTCGAGATTTTTGTTATTCCAATGGATAGTAGCCTTGTCATTATGGAAGGTTGTATATTTTCGATATTTTTGTTACTCCAATGGATGGTAGCCTTGTCATTATGAAAGGTAGTCTGTTGTCGAGATTTTTGTCACTTCAATGGATGGTAGCCTTGTCATTATGGAAGGTAGTTAGTTGTAGAGATTTTTGTTACTGCAATGGATGCTAGCCTTGTAATTATAGAAGGTAGTCTATTGTCGATATTTTTGTTACTCCAATGGATAATAGCATTGTAATTATGGAAGGCTGTCTATTGTCGAGATTTTTGTTACTCTAATAGATGGTAGCCTTGTAATTATGGAAGGAAGTCTATTTTCGAGATTTTTGTTACTCCAATGGATGGTAGCCTTGTCATTATGGAAGGTAGTTTGTTGTTCATATTTTTGTTACTCCAATGGATGGTAGCCTTGTCATTATGGAAGGTAGTCTATTGTCGAGATTTTTGTTACTCCAATGGATGGTAGCCTTGTCATTATGGAAGGTTGTCTATTGTCGAGATTTTTATTACTACAATGGATGGTAGCCTTGACATTATGGAAGGTATTCTATTATCCATATTTTCGTTACTACAATGGATGGTAGCCTTGTCATTATGGAACATAGTCTATTGTAGATGTTTTTGTTACTCTAATGCATGGTAGCCTCTTAATTATGGAAGGTAGTTTGTTGTCTGGATTTTTGTTACTCCAATGGATGGTAGCCTTGTCATTATGGAAGGTAGTCTATTGTCGAGATTTTTGTTACTCCAATGGATGCTAGCCTTGTCATTCTAGAAGGTAGTCTGTTGTTGTGATTTCTATCACTCCAATAGATGGTAGCCTTGTCACTGTGGAAGGTAGTCTGTTGTTCAGATTTTTGTTACTCCAATGGATGGTAGCCTTGTCATTATGGAAGGTAGTCTATTATCGAAATTTTTGTTACTCCAATGGATGGTAGCATTATCATTATGGAAGGTTGTCTTTTGTTGAGATTTTTGTTACTCCAATGGATAATAGCATTGTCATTATATAAGGTAGTCTGTTTTCGAGATTTTTGTTACTCCAAGTGATGGTAGCCTTGTCATTATGGAAGGTAGTCTGTCGTTGTGATTTCTTTCACTCCAATGGATGATAGCCTTGTCACTCTGGAAGGTAGTCTGTTGTTCAAATTTTTGTTACTCCTATGGATGGTAGCCTTGTCATTGTGGAAGGTAGTCTATTGTCGAGATTTTTGTTACTCAAATGGATGGTAGCATTATCATTATGGAAGGTTGTCTGTTGTCGAGATTTTTGTTACTCCAATGGATGGTAGCCTTGTCATTATGGAAGGTAGTCTGTTGTCAAGATTTTTGTTACTCCAATAGATGGTAGCCTTGTCATTATGGAAGGTAGTTAGTTGTCGAGATTTTTGTTACTCCAGTGGAAGGTGTCATTGTCATTATGGATGGTAGTCAGTTGTCGAGATTTTTGTTATTCCAATGGATTCTAGCCTTGTCATTATGAAACGTATTCTGTTGTGGATGTTTTTGTTACTCTAATGGATGGTAGCCTTATCATTAAGGAAGGTAGTCTGTTGTCGAGATTTTTGTTATTCCAATGAATGTTATCCTTGTCATTATAAAAGGTAGTCTGTTGTCGAGATTTTTGTTACTCCAATGGATGCCAGCCTTGTCATTATGGAAGGTAGTATGTCGTTGTGATTTCTATCACTCCAATGGATGGTAGCCTTGTCACTATGGAAGGTAGGCTGTTGTTCATATTTTTGTTACTCCAATGGATGGTAGCCTTGTAATTATAGAAGGTAGTCTATTGTCGATATTTTTGTTACACCAATGGATGATAGCATTCTCATTATGGAAGGTTGTCTATTGTCGAGATTTTTGTTATTCTAATGGATGGTATCCTTGTAATTATGGAAGGTAGTTTGTTTTCGAGATTTTTGTTACTCCAATGGATGGTATCATTGTCATTATGGATGGTAGTCTATTGTTGAGATTTTTTTTATTCTAATGGATTGTAGCCTTCTTATTATGGAACATAGTCTGTTGTCGATGTTTTTGTTACTCCAATGGATGGTATCGTTTTCATTATATAAGGTAGTTTGTTGTCGAGATTTTTGTTATTCCAATGGATGGTAGCCTTGTCATTATGGAAGGTTGTCTTTTTTCGATATTTTTGTTACTCCAATGGATGGTAGCCTTGTCATTATGAAAGGTAGTCCGTTGTCGAGATTTTTGTAACTTCAATGGATGGTAACCTTGTCATTATGGAAGGTAGTTAGTTGCTGAGATTTTTGTTACTGCAATGGATGCTAGCCTTGTAATTATAGAAGGTAGTCTATTGTCGATATTTTTGTTACTCCAATGGATGATAGCATTGTTATTATGGAAGGCTGTCTATTGTCGAGATTTTTGTTACTCTAATAGATGGTAGCCTTGTAATTATGGAAGGTAGTCTGTTTTCGAGATTTTTGTTACTCCAATGGATGGTAGCCTTGTCATTATGGAAGGTAGTTTGTTTTCGAGATTTTTGTTACTCCAATGGATGGTATCATTGTCATTATGGATGGTAGTCTATTGTTGAGATTTTTTTTATTCTAATGGATTGTAGCCTTCTTATTATGGAACATAGTCTGTTGTCGATGTTTTTGTTACTCCAATGGATGGTATCGTTTTCATTATGGAAGGTAGTTTGTTGTCGAGATTTTTGTTATTCCAATGGATGGTAGCCTTGTCATTATGGAAGGTTGTCTATTTTCGATATTTTTGTTACTCCAACGGATGGTAGCCTTGTCATTATGAAAGGTAGTCCGTTGTCGAGATTTTTGTAACTTCAATGGATGGTAGCCTTGTCATTATGGAAGGTAGTTAGTTGCAGAGATTTTTGTTACTGCAATGGATGCTAGCCTTGTAATTATAGAAGGTAGTCTATTGTCGATATTTTTGTTACTCCAATGGATGATAGCATTGTAATTATGGAAGGCTGTCTATTGTCGAGATTTTTGTTACTCTAATAGATGGTAGCCTTGTAATTATGGAAGGTAGTCTGTTTTCGAGATTTTTGTTACTCCAATTGATGGTAGCCTTGTCATTATGGAAGGTAGTCTGTTGTTCATATTTTTGTTACTCCAATGGATGGTAGCCTTGTAATTATAAAAGGTAGTCTATCGTCGATATTTTTGTTACACCAATGGATGATAGCATTCTCATTATGGAAGGTTGTCTATTGTCGAGATTTTTGTTATTCTAATAGATGGTATCCTTGTAATTATGGAAGGTAGTTTGTTTTCGAGATTTTTGTTACTCCAATGGATGGTATCATTGTCATTATGGATGGTAGTCTATTGTTGAGATTTTTTTTATTCTAATGGATTGTAGCCTTCTTATTATAGAACATAGTCTGTTGTCGATGTTTTTGTTACTCCAATGGATGGTATCGTTTTCATTATGGAAGGTAGTTTGTTGTCGAGATTTTTGTTATTCCAATGGATGGTAGCCTTGTCATTATGGAAGGTTGTCTATTTTCGATATTTTTGTTACTCCAATGGATGGTAGCCTTGTCATTATGAAAGGTAGTCCGTTGTCGAGATTTTTGTAACTTCAATGGATGGTAGCCTTGTCATTATGGAAGGTAGTTAGTTGTAGAGATTTTTGTTACTGCAATGGATGCTAACCTTGTAATTATAGAAGGTAGTCTATTGTGGATATTTTTGTTACTCCAATGGATGATAGCATTGTAATTATGGAAGGCTGTCTATTGTCGAGATTTTTGTTACTCTAATAAATTGTAGCCTTGTAATTATGGAGGGTAGTCTGTTTTCGAGATTTTTGTTACTCCAATGGATGGTAGCCTTGTCATTATGGAAGGTAGTTTGTTGTTCATATTTTTGTTACTCCAATGGATGGTAGCCTTGTCATTATGGAAGGTAGTCTATTGTCGAGATTTTTGTTACTCCAATGAATTGTAGCCTTGTCATTATGGAAGTTAGTCTATTGTCGATATTTTTGTTACTCCAATGGATGGTAGCCTTGTCACTATGGAAGGTATGTTCATATTTTTGTTACTCCAATGGATTGTAGCCTTGTCATTATGGAACGTATTCTGTTGTCAATGTTTTTTTTTACTCCAATGGATGGTAGCCTTGTCATTATGGAAGGTAGTATGTTGTCTAGATTTTTGTTATTCCAATGAATGTTATCCTTGTCATTATGGAAGGTAGTCTGTTGTCGAGATTTTTGTTACTCCAATGGATGCTAGCCTTGTAATTATGGAAGGTAGTCTGTTTTCGAGATTTTTGTTACTCCAATGGATGGTAGCCTTGACATTATGGAAGGTAGTATGTTGTCTAGATTTTTGTTATTCCAATGAATGTTATCCTTTTCATTATGGAAGGTAGTCTGTTGTCGAGATTTTTGTTACTCCAATGGATTCTACCCTTGTAATTATGGAAGGTAGTTTGTTTTCGAGATTTTTGTTACTCCAATGGTCGGTAGCCTTGACATTATGGAAGGTAGTCTATTTTCGATATTTTTGTTTCTCCAATGGATGGTAGCCTTGTCATTATGGAAGGTAGTCCATTGTCGAGATTTTTGTCACTTCAATGGATGCTAGCCTTGTAATTATAAAACGTAGTCTATTGTCAATATTTTTGTTACTCCAATGAATGGTAGCCTTGTCATTATGGAAGGTGGTCTATTGTCGAGATTTTTGTTACTATAATGGATGGTAGCCTTGACTTTATGGAAGGTGTTCTGTTATCGATATTTTGGTTACTACAATTGATGGTAGCCTTATCATTATGAAACATAGTCTATTGAAGATATTTTTGTTACTCCAATGCATGGTAGCCTTGTCATTATGGAATGTAGTCTATTGTCTAGATTTTTGTTCCTCCAATGGATGGTAGCCTTGTCATTATGGAAGGTAGTCTGTTGTCGAGATTTTTGTTACTCCAATGGATGCTAGCCTTGTCATTCTAGAAGGTAGCTTGTCATTGTGATTTCTATCACTCCAATGGATGGTAGCCTTGTCATTATGGAAGGTAGTCTGTTGTTTAGATTTTTGTTACTCCAATGGATGGTAGCCTTGTCATTATGGAAGGTAGTCTATTGTCGAGATTTTTGTTACTCCAATGGATGGTAGCCTTGTCATTAAGGAAGGTAGTAGTTTTTTGAGATTTTTGTTACTCTAATGGATGGTAGCCTTGTCATTATGAAAGGTAGTTAGTTGTCGTGATTTTTGTAATTCCAATGGATGGTAGCCTTGTCATAATGGAAGGTAGTCTGTTGTCGATATTTTTGTTACTCCAATGGATGGTAGCCTTCTCACTATGGAAGGTATGTTCATATTTTTGTTACTCCAATGGATTGTAGCCTTGTCATTATGGAACTTATTCTGTTATCGATGTTTTTGTTACTCCAATGGATGGTAGCCTTGTCATTATGGAAGGTAGTTTGTTGTCTAGATTTTTGTTATTCCAATGAATCTTATCCTTGTCATTATGGAAGGTAGTTTGTTGTCGAGATTTTTGTTACTCCAATGGTTGCTAGCCTTGTCATTATGGAAGGTAGTATGTCGTTGTGATTTCTATCACTCCAATGGATGGTAGCCTTGTCACTATGGAAGGTAGTATGTTCTTCATATTTTTGTTACTCCAATGGATGGTAGCCTTGTAATTATAGAAGGTAGTCTATTGTCGATATTTTTGTTACTCCAATGGATGATAGCATTGTCATTATAGAAAGTTGTCTATTGTCGAGATTTTTGTTACTCTAATAGATGGTAGCCATGTAATTATGGAAGGTAGTCTGTTTTCGAGATTTTTGTTACTCTAATGGATGGTAGCCTTGTCATTATGGAAGGTAGTTTGTTGTCGATATCTTTGTTACTCCAATATATTGTAGCGTTGTCATTATGGAAGGTAGTATGTTATCGATATCTTTGTTACTCCAATGGATGGTAGCCTTGTCATTATGGAAGGTAGTTTGCTGTCGAGATTTTTGTTACTCCAATGGATGGTATCATTGTCATTATGGATGGTAGTCTGTTGTTGAGATTTTTGTTATTCCAATGGATTGTAGCCTTCTTATTATGGAACATAGTATGTTGTTGATGTTTTTGTTACTCCAATGGATGGTATCGTTGTCATTATGGAAGGTAGTTTGTTGTCAAGATTTTTGTTATTCCAATGGATGGTAGTCTTGTCATTATGGAATGTAGTCTATTGTGGATATTTTTGTTACTCCAATGGATGGTAGCCTTGTCATTATGGAAGGTAGTATATTGTCTAGATTTTTGTTACTTCAATGGATGGTAGCCTTGTCATTATGGAAGGTAGTTTGTTGTAGAGATTTTGTTTACTCCAATGGATGCTAGCCTTGTCATTAGGGAAGATAGTTTATCATTTTGATTTCTGTCACTCTAATGGATGGTAGCCTTGTCACTATAGAAGGTAGTCTGTTGTTCATATTTTTGATACTCCAATGGATGGTAGCCTTGTCATTATGGAAGGTAGTCTATTGTCGAGATTTTTGTTACTCCAATGGATGGTAGCCTTGTCATTATGGAAGGTAGTCTGTTGTTCATATTTTTGTTACTTTAATGGATGGTAGCCTTATCATTATGTAAGGTAGTCTATTATCGAGATTTTTGTTACTCCAATGGAAGGTAGCCTTGTCATTATGGAAGGTTGTCTATTGTCGAGATTTTTGTTACTATAATGGATGGTAGCCTTAACATTATGGAAGGTATTCTGGTAACGATATTTTGGTTACTACAATGGATGGTAGCCTTGTCATTATGGAACATAGTCTATTGTAGATATTTTTGTTACTCCAATGCATGGTACCCTTGTCATTATGGAAGGTAGTCTGTTGTCTAGATTTTTTTACTCCAATGAATGTTAGCCTTGTCAATATGGAAGGTAGTCTGCTGTCGAGTTTTTCGTAACTCCAATGGATGTTAGCCTTGTCATTCTAGAAGGTAGTCTGTCATTGTGATTTCTGTCACTCCAATGGATGGTAGCCTTGTAACTATAGAAGGTAGTCTGTTGTTCAGATTTTTGTTACTCCAATGGATGGTAGCCTTGTCATTAGGGAAGGTAGTCTATTGTCGTGATTTTTGTTACTCCAATTGATGGTATCATTATCATTATGGAAGGTTGTCTGTTGTCGAGATTTTTGTTACTCCAATGGATGGTAGCCTTGTCATTATGGAAGGTAGTCTGTTTTCGAGATTTTTGTTACTCCAATGGATGGTAGCCTTGTCACTATGGAAGGTATGTTCATAGTTTTGTTACTCCAATGGATGGTAGCCTTGTCATTATGGAAGGTAGTTTGTTGTCGAGATTTTTGTTATTCCAATGGATGGTAGCCTTGTCATTATGGAAGGTAGTCTGTTGTCGATATTTTTGTTACTCCATTGGATGGGAGCCTTGTCATTATGGAAGGTAGTCTATTGTCGATATTTTTTTTACTTCAATGGATGGTAGCCTTGTCATTATGGAAGGTAGTTCGTTGTCGAGATTTTTGTTACTCCAATGGATGCTAGCCTTGTCATTATGGAAGTTAGTTTGTCGTTGTGATTTATGTCACTCCAATTGATGGTAGCCTTGTCATTATGGAAGGTAGTCTGTTTTTCATTTTTTTGTTACTCCAATGGATGATAGCCTTGTCATTATGGAAGGTAGTCTATTTTCGTGATTTTTGTTACTCCAATGGATGGTAGCCTTGTCATTATGGAAGGTTGTCTATTGTCGAGATTTTTGTTACTCTAATGGATGGTAGCTTTGACATTATCGAAGGTTGTTTGTATTCGAGGTTTTTGTTACTCGAATGGATGGTAGCCTTGTCATTATAGAAGGTAGTTTTTTGTCGATATTTTTGTTACTCCAATGGATGCTAGCCTTGTCATTATGGAAGGTAGTATGTTGTCGATATCTTTGTTACTCTAATGGATTATAGCCTTGTCATTATGGAAGGTAGTCTGTTGTCGAGATTTTTGTTACTCCAATGGATGCTAGCCTTGTCATTATGGAAGGTAGTATGTCCTTGTGATTTATGTCACTCCAATGGATGGTAGCCTTGTCATTATGGAAGGTAGTCTCTTGTTCATATTTTTGTTACTCCAATGGATGGTAGCCTTGTCATTATGGAAGGTAGTCAGTTGTCGAGATTTTTGTTACTCCAATGGAAGGTATCATTGTCATTATGGATGGTAGTCTATTGTCGAGATTTTTGTTATTCCAATGGATTGTAGCCTTGTCATTATGGAACGTATTATGGTGTCGATGTTTTTGTTACTCCAATGGATGGTAGCCTTGTCATTATGGAAGGTAGTCTGTTGTCTAGATTTTTGTTATTCCAATGAATGTTATCCTTGTCATTATGAAAGGTAGTCTATTGTCGAGATTTTTGTTACTCCAATGGATGCTAGCCTTGTCATTATGGAAGGTAGTATGTCGTTGTGATTTCTATCACTCCAATGGATGGTAGCCTTGTCACTATGGAAGGTAGTCTGCTGTTGATATTTTTGTTACTCCAATGGATGGTAGCATTCTCATTATGGAAGGTTGTTTATTGTTGAGATTTTTGTTACTCTAATAGATGGTAGCCTTGTAATTATGAAAGGTAGTCTGTTTTGAGATTTTTGATACTCCAATGGATGGTAGCCTTGACATTATGGAAGGTAGTCTATTGTCTAGATTTTTGTTACTCCAATGGATGGTATCGTTGTCATTATGGAAGGTACTTTGTTGTCGATATTTTTGTTATTCCAATGGATTGTAGCCTTGTCATTATGGAAGGTTGTCTATTTTCGATATTTTTGTTACTCCAATGGACGGTAGCCTTGTCATTATGGAAGGTAGTCCGTTGTCAAGATTTTTCTCACTTCAATGGATGGTAGCCTTGTCATTATGGAAGGTAGTTTGTTGTAGAGATTTTTGCAACTCCAATGGATGCTAGCCTTGTAATTATAGCAGGTAGTCTATTGTCGATACTTTTGTTACTCTAATGGATGATAGCATTGTCGTTATGGAAGGCTGTCTATTGTCGAGATTTTTGTTACTCTACTAGATGGTAGCCTTGTAATTATGGAAGGTAGTCTGGTTTCAACATTATTGTTACTCCAATGGATGATAGCCTTGTCATTATGGAAGGTAGTTTGTGGTTCCTATTTTAGTTACTCCAAGGGATGGTAGCCTTGTCATTATGGAAGGTAGTCTATTGTCGAGATTTTTGTTACTCTAATGGATGGTAGCCTTGTCATTATGGAAGGTTGTCTATTGTCGATATTTTTGTTACTATAATGGGTGGTAGCCTTGACATTATGGAAGGTATTCTGTTATTAATAATTTGGTTACTATAATGGATGGTAGCCTTGTCATTATGGAACATAGTCTATTGTAGATATTTTTGTTACTCCAATGCATGGTAGCCTTGTCATTATGGAAGGTAGTCTGTTGTCAGGATTTTTGTTACACCAATCGATGGTAGCCTTGTAATTATGGAAGGTAGTCTGTGATTGAGATTTTTGTCACTCCAATGGATGGTAGCCTTGTCACAATGGAAGGTAGTCTGTTGTTCATATTTTTGTTACTCCAATGGATGGTAGCCTTGTCATTATGGAAGGTAGTCTGTTTTCGAGATTTTTGTTACTCCAATGGATGGTAGCCTTGTCACTATGGAAGGTATGTTCATAGTTTTGTTACTCCAATGGATGGTAGCCTTGTCATTATGGAAGGTAGTTTGTTGTCGAGATTTTTGTTATTCCAATGGATGGTAGCCTTGTCATTATGGAACATAGTCTATTGTAGATATTTTTGTTAGTCCAATGCATGGTAGCCTTGCCGTTATGGAAGGTAGTCTGTTGTCTAGATTTTTGATACTCTAATGGATGGCAGCCTTGTCAATATGGAAGGTAGTCTGTTGTCGAGATTTTTGTTACTCTAATGGATGCTAGCCTTGTCATTCTAGAAGGTAGTCTGTCGTTGTGATTTCTGTCACCTCAATGGATGGTAGCCTTGTAATTATGGAAGGTAGTCTATTTTCGAGATTTTTGTTACTCCAATGGATGTTAGCCTTGTCAATATGGAAGGTATGTTCATATTTTTGTTACTCCAATGGATAGTAGCCTTGTCATTATGGAAGGTAGTTTGTTGTCGAGATTTTTGTTATTCGAAAGGATGGTAGCCTTGTCATTATGGAAGGTAGTCTGTTGTTGATAGTTTTGTTACTCCAATGGATGGTAGCCTTGTCAATATGGAAGGTATGTTCATATTTTTGTTACTCCAATGGATTGTGGCCTTGTCATTATGGAACATATTCTGTTGTCGATGTTTTTGTAACTCTAATGGATGGTAGCCTTGTCATTATGGATGGTAGTCTATTGTTGAGATTTTTGTTATTCCAATGGATTGTAGCCTTCTCATTATGGAACGTAGTCTGTTGTCGATATTTTTGTTACTCCAATGGATGGTATCATTGTCATTAAGGAAGGTAGTTTGTTGTCGAGATTTTTTTTATTCCAATGGATGGTAGCCTTGTCATTATGGAAGGTAGTCTATTTTCGATATTTTTGTTACTCCAATGGATGGTAGCCTTTTCATTATGGAAGGTAGTCCGCTGTCGAGATTTATGTCACTTCAATGGAGGGTAGCCTTGTCATTATGGAAGGTAGTCTGTTGTTCATTTTTTTGTTACTCCAATGGATTATAGCCTTGTCATTATGGAAGGTATTCTATTGTCGAGATTTTTGTTACTCCAATGGATGGTAGCCAAGTCATTATGGAAGGTTATCTGTTGTCGAGATTTTTGTTACTCTAATGGATGGTAGTTTGACATTATCGAAGGTAGTCTGTATTCGAGATTTTTGTTATTCGAATGGATGGTAGCCTTGTCATTATGGAAGGTAGTCTGTTGTTGAGATTTTTGTTACTCCAATGGATGGTAGCGGTGGATCTGGAACTGACTGTTTAACGCTGGTTCGCGAAATGTCGCGGAAGCAAGAGTCGCCACCGTCTTTTATTTTCTCCAAATGGAAAGGACAAAAGCACAGAAAAATTCCTTAAAGAGATTGCTCTCGGTTCGGGAGGTAGGTTATAGAAAGGGAAGGTGTTAGCACCCTTTCTATCCATGGTTATCCATGGGCTCTTAGATACTTGCTCAATGTGTTTTCAAAAAGGTTTGTTTGCTTTTCAATGTGGGTTTTAAAAAAAGTTTCTTTGAAAAATTTCAGTTCGACTCGTACGTCAGAGTGTTTGAAATATTTGCTTTGAAAGCTTTTGAAAAGTGTTGGTGTGAAAAGATTTCAGTTTGTTTTGAAGAGAGCAAGTATCCACGAGAACCTACCTACCCTAAGGAATTCGTCTGTGTAAATGTCCTTTGAAGTAGTGCCATCCCACCATTGAGATGTAGGTAGCACCACCGTTGGAGGTGTTCGGGTCAATTCGAGGTTCGGGACATGGTGATCACCAGAGCAATAGGAAGACACCTTAGAAGCTACCCTCATGCCAGGTTCCCGGATCATGAGGACTTACTAAGACATCCTCTACTCGACGATCACCTTTCGAGGCAAGGCAACAGTGAGGCGTACCCTAGGGGTGGTGTGTGCGATTCGTGTGTCATGTTTCATTTATTTTTGTCTTGTCATGTTTGTCGTATTCTACGCTTGATTTTAATTTAAGTCCATTCATTCTTGCATGCATATTAAGAGATACAAAATTTGCGAGGAAATAAATCTAAGACTATTACAAAGGCGCGGGTCCACATCGCCAAAATTAAACCGGACCCGATTTAGCGAAAAATAAGTAATACGAAGAAATAAAGTGCGAAAAGTAAATTACAATGCTTTGGGGCAATTACATAATTATTTAAACGATAAAAGATAAATGCGCAATATTAATAATTGAAACGACGGGCGTTGGACCCTTTTGCAAATAATTAAAGGTTAATGAGCATTAAAAATAATAAAAGGAATTAAATGTTTTTGATATTTTGTATTTTTTAAGATTTAAAAGAAAAAGGAAATTAATTGAGATTAAATTAGACGGCAAATCCTAATTCTAATATTTTATTTATTAAGAAAGAATTAAATTAAGATCTAAATTAAACCTAAGATTTATTATGTACAATTTTTAATTATAAAAATAAAAATAATAAATAAATAGTATTGTGAGAAATAAAAATTAAAAAAAGAAAATCAACAAAGATATTAAACCTAATTCTACATGATTTGGATTTTTATTATTAAAAAAAGAATTGGAATTAAACCCTAATTACACTAGTTTATTTACATGCTAGTTTATTTATGAAAATAATTGTAATAAAATAAATATTATATTTTTCTGTATTTTCTGATTTTTTGAATGTTTTATTTATTTTTTGGTAAAAGAATTAATTAATTGAGAGAGCAAATTGAATAAAGTTGTAATTTAAAAAAATAAATAAGCTATAAACATAAATGAGAAAATGCAAACCAGGGCCATTAATCTTGAGTTTAGTGACTTTGTCTGGATCATGTGTGACACGTTGACTTATGCCCATGGTACGTCTCAATCCTGAGCCCTTGATCTGGAGCAGCTAGACGCGTGGCTCCTTGGATGTTGAGTGTGCATTATGGACCAACACGTCATGCCTGCATAGGAATTATTCATGAAAAATGATATGGAATATTTCCAGACCTGGGGTTCGAACCCAGGTCATGAGCATTGCAAGCATTATCACCTGCCACTGAACCATGTAACTTATATTTAATATATGTTAGCAAACAAATGACAAAAAGCAAAACCAAACGCATTAATGATTGACGCGCGAAATTTCAAAACCAGCCTATTGTTGAAGGACACGACATCATCGTCTTCCCTACTCTGTAAACTAAAACACAGAGGCAACGGTTTTGCAACCGTGGTTTGAGGCAGGTTTAGAAGAAATAGCGATTAGCTCCTATCCAACCATAAATTAGGCGCGATGGTATAGTCCTCTTCGTCTTGATGAGCTGGTTGCAATGGTGGCACTGAGGACGTCCAATTTTTCCTCTAGTGAGAACCCCTAATTTACAGGCGCTTTTGTTGTTGTTTTTGGTTGGAGTCCCTTCAAGAATGTCTAAGGAAGCTATTGCAATAGGTTTTAAGGTCTGAATCAATCTCTAACCACCTTTTCAGATTTTAGCTCTAAGGCAATTTTTCAAGTTTTGTAATGGGGATAGCTGCGCAGTTTTGAGTCCAAGCACCTTAGGGTTCTCATTCTGAGTATCTATAGAGGCTATTAGGTCAACAAACTTAGTACAAATCCTTGCAATTATGGATTAAAATATTTGATTTGTTTAAAAATCTTTTTGAATCTTTTTCTATGGCTTTTGTACCAATTTGCATCCAATCACCCCAAATCTTTCCTCATTTGCCTTCACACGAAATATTGAGCCTATAATATGTATAAAAAGATTTTTTAGATTAGGTTTGATATTTTTCATATATTAAAATCATTTAAATGAATATAAATTAATATTAATTCAAATAAATAATTAAAAAATATGAGAGTACTTCCCTTTGGGCCTAGTGGTCGTGCATAGGCTTGGCATGAAGAAATTTGGAAGAAAATTGGGCCCATTTGCATTTTTAGGCCTTTTGCATCAATGTTGACTTTCAAAAATTTCCAAAAATTTCCCAACTTCCACAAGGCATAACTTGGTCAATTTTTAAGCTTTTCACATGTTCTTGGACATTTTGGAAAGGTCTTTGAGTCCTTTAACCAATGCCTTTGGTCCCATGTCATTTTGATTTACCAATCTCAAGTTATGGCCTTTGACTTAAAGTCTCTTTTTGTTGACTTTTGAAAATGACCTATAATGTTGAAATTGATAACTTTTTGTGAGAGCATTTCTTGGACTTGGAACATGAAGATGAATTGTAGGAAATGTCTTTCTCTTCAAAATGAGCTTTGGATGGAATTTTTCTGATAATCCATGTGAAAGTTATGCCCTGGTCAATTTCAGTTGACTTTTTCAGCTGTCCAAATATAGCAACTTTTGCATCTTTGATGATTTCTGAGCCAAATTTTGAGAATCATGATCAAGCATTGATCAAATGATGTTTGTGGCTTCAAAATGATATATTGACCAAAAATTTGACCTTTTGACTGTCAAATGACCATTTTGCCCCTACAGTTGACTGTAGTGCAATCTAGGGTTTTGACTGTGCAATCTTGAGCTGAATGCCTTGAAACTTGACATGAGGGTACTTGACCATCTTTGTAGGCATGTGAGACTTGATTGGGCCTTTGAAAAGTTCATTTGCTTGACCAGAACTCAAACCCTAGTATTGACTGTATAGAAGACAGTTGAGCTGCACAACTCTTGGGGACTTTTATGACCTTGACTTGGCAATTTCTTGATGAATATGGGAGGGCAAATTTTGGGGTACAACAGTTGCCCCTGTTCAATCTTCTTAGACCTGAGGATGCAGATTGGCTGACGTGCCTTTCGTAATCCGAGGGTAAAAGATGATTGAACACTAAAGTGCCCAGAAATTTGCGCTCACATAGTGACAGTAATGGGGAATGGGCTTATAGATGCCATTTAGAGATTGCTGAATAGGGTGATGGGCTTATAGATGCCATCTGGATGCTGACCGTGTAAGAGATTCCTTCGCTAGAACCTGCATACCGGCAAAAACAGAAAAATGAGTACCTGACACGTCGCAGGAGCTGATTTTAGATGCTTGATATAGATATGTCTTGACTGGTTACAGGAACTGAGTCTGGAGCTTCAAACGTTGATGAATGAACCGGGGATGGTTACTGCCTTAGCATGAAGGGTAAGAGAATCCTGAAGGATCTCAACAACGCTCGTTGAGAAAATCTTGGTGAGAATTACCATCTTCGTAGTGTCAGGAAGAGAACCAAAGGACATTGCAATCTCAAAGGGAGTTACCTCACTCACGTTGGAGAGGGAACTATAGGAAATTATAACCTGAAAGGAGATATCACCTCACGCTCATGCCGGAGAGGGGAACATCTGAAAAAGGGATTACTACCTCACACACCGTTGGAGAGGGAACCATAAGAGAATATCACCTCACGCTCATCGTCGGAGAGGAAAACATCTTGAAAAAGGAATTACCACCTCACACGCCGTTGGAGAGGGGACCATAAGAGAATATCACCTCACGCTCATGCCGGAGAGGAGAACATCTGAAAAAGGAATTACCACCTCACACGCCGTTGGAGAGGGGACCATAGAAGACTATCACCTCACGCTCATGCCAGAGAGGGGAACATCTGAAGAAGGGATTACTACCTCACACGCCGTTGGAGAGGGAACCATAACTTCTACTGAGTCTTTATCAGAAAAATCTGTTTGGAGCCGATTTAACTGGACTAGAGACATCTTTGAAATATGTTTGGGAATTTCAACTGCACCCTTCCTGAAAGGTAGAGGTCAGTTATATGCGATGCATGATATGGATCAAGCAATGATGTTATCAATGTAAATGAGACTTGTATGATGCAATACGTTATGCATGCTACAATGATGTATGTGATGATTCGTGTATGTTTCCGTCTAGGAAAATAAATCCTTGACGGGTGCCGGGAAGCCATATCCTGGGCTGATGCTGAGGAAGAGATTGTGCTTCCGCTGTGGATGATTGTTGCAAGAATACCGATAGGAGAAGATAACTCCGTTGAGGAATAAACTTGGCAAATGAAATAATTCTGCGGGAGAAAAGATACTCTAGCAATCATGCTGGGGAGTGCTACTCTGTGGGGATAGTGATGCTTTGCTGAGTTGAGGAAGGTAACTCCGCTGGGGATACCGTTGATGAGTTATGCTGGGGATATCTTTGTTGTGCTGGAAGTGTTGATAGACTTCGCTGGGGGTAGGAAGATATTTTGCCGAGGACGCTCTTTCCGTGGCTTTTGGCTGAGGATAACCCAGTTATATCCTGTTACGGAAATAACTCTTTAAATCAAGCCGGGACGACGCGTTCGTGCTCTGCGAGGGGATAAGCTTCCAGAATCTACTGGGGATAAGCTTATTGCTTAGGGATATGACTTTCAATTTTGCTAGTGAAGCTGGATTGGACTCTTCTGGGGGAAGTTGAACTGTAATGCTGTAGGTTGAAAGAGGGAGCCTATGTAGGGTTGCCTGCTGATGAGCTCGTGTAAAACCGCATCTGAAATGGAGAAGGAACCTGGGTAGGGTTACTTTGATGATGAGTTCTTGTAAAACTTCGTTTTTGGAAAGGGGGAACCGGTGTAGGGTTTCTGGGTGACGAGTCCATGTAAAATTGTATCTTGAATAGGGGGAACCGGTGTAGGGTTGCTTGGTAAGGTAAGTTCATGTAAAACTTTTTGATGAATCGGGGTAAGATTATCTTGAACTAAATCCATGTAAGACTTCTAGAGGAACCGGGGTTAGGTTACCTTGGGGTAAATCCATGTGAGATTTCTTGATGAACCGGGGTAAGGTTGCTTGGACGAGTTTGTGTAAAAACTTTGATGAACCGGGGTTAGGTCATCTTCAGGTAGGTCCATGTAAGACTTCAGGAGGAACCGGGGTTAGGTTACTTGGATAAGTTTGTGTAAAAACTTTGATGAACCGGGGTTAGGTCATCTTAAGATAGGTCCATGTAAGACTTCAGGAGGAACCGGGGTTAGGTTACTTGGATAAGTTTGTGTAAAAACTTTGATGAACCGGGGTTAGGTCATCTTAAGATAGGTCCATGTAAGACTTCAGGAGGAACCGGGGTTAGGTTACTTGGATAAGTTTGTGTAAAAACTTTGATGAACCGGGGTTAGGTCATCTTAAGATAGGTCCACGTAAGACTTCAGGAGGAACCGGGGTAAGGTTGCCTTGTGGTAAATCCATGTGAGATTTCTGGAGGAACCGGGGTTAGGTTACCTGGATAAGTTCGTGTAAAAACTTCTTGATGAACCGGGGTTAGGTCATCTTATGGAGGAGGAGTCTGTGTATGACTTTGTCTAAAGGTTGAGAAGAAACCGGTGTTGGGTTGCCTGATTTTGATTAAGTGGATAATTGTCCTGTTTGGTTTCGGACGTTAGCCCATGATCTGGAATTCGTAAAGGTAGATGGTAATCATTCTTATGCTGATCTGTCCTTTGGACTTTGGTTGACAGAGCAATTGGATTGCCTGGGTAACTCATTATTGCCCCTGCTTCAGAGGTGAGGGAAGAGGATACCTGTGTGGATGATTGACAAATCTTCGAGTAGACAAGTGATGAGATACCGGGACGTAGTCGTACGCTTTGATCCCTAGCTTTTGCCTGGACCGCCCTTTCGGGTTTTCAGTCCACCGGGATACCCATTTTTGCCCAAGCCGCCTTTTCAGGTTTTCGACTTGCCGGGTGTACATGTTTTTTCATTTCATCCCTTCATTTTGCCCGAACCCTTTTGGTTCGCCGGGAAGCCCTTATTTTTGCCTAGGTGTGTCAACCTAGCGGGTCTTTGATTATGCGCAGTATTTTTCCGACTATGTCCACGCTCTCATAATGTAGGGAGTTGCCCCTGTTAGAAGTATTTTGTCATGCCCCAGATAATGGGCAATGCTCTTACTGTGCCCCTTGATTGGAGGTACTTCTGTTCACAAGGTGTTCATCGTGCGAAATTCCCTGTTGTTCAAACAAATAATCATATGCAAACAAGGTTATTTTAAGAATGCAAAAGTCTATGTCTGTCTTGAATTTTGAAAATGCATTTTTTTGTAATACGGTGCGATATCAACTCAATATTGTACAGCAAACCTTCAGGAGTCAGGATACCTTCGTAACAGTATGCTTTCGAACTAAACCATGCTTCAGCTAGGACTTTTAAGGGTTATATCGTGGCCTGGTTCATGGTTTAAGAAACAACGGATAAAGGCTCAAATTATTTGTACCCACCCGCTCTTCGTGATGTTCTCCAAACCTAAACTCAGTTGATCGTGCGTCAGACCTTGTTTGAGTCTTTGTTCTGATATTCCAATGATGGTTCAGATGTTGATGATTTACTTCGAATAGGCAGTCATCTCCTTTTTTGTTGAGGTTTTGTAGGACCTCTTTCTTTTGATTTCGTTATCCCTATTTTTTGCCTGAACTGTTTCCTTTTTGGAATTACAGTCAGCGGGATGCCCCAGTTTCATAAGTCCCTTTTTATAGGTTTTGACTTCTTGGGCTTTTTGTTTATGATTTTTTTTTGATAATGATTGCCTGTCCTTTATTGATTATCCGGAACCATCACTGTCTTTCTTTATTTCATAAGGATCTCTTTGGTGCCATTCGTTATGCACTTGGATCAACTGAGAAGACTATCCTGCCCCGGGTTATGATAAAGGGTTTTAATTTTCGAAAATAAAAACTCCTACTTCTTTGGCTCAGATGGGTTGACGAGGGATTATCATCCTTATAACTCCAGTGTTTAGGAATTGAAACAATGCCTGTACCTCATCAGCGGGGTCTGTTCAAAAGCATACTGTAAATTGTGGTATCGTTTTCGTCATCCTCCCTCAAGAGGTTTAGAATTTTCAATTAAGAGTTGACCATTGCAAAAAATATGAAAGTGGTTTTAAGCATAGTAACCACAATTAATCAAGACAGACATGTGTAATGCATTCATGAAATAAAGAGTTTAACATAATAATTGTTTATCTGAACAAGAAAGGAAAAATACAACTTGAATTCAAATGAACAAAAAAATTCTCAATCCTAGCCATGTTTCGGCAATGGAGCATTGATCACGTTGGGGGTTTCAGCAGGCTCGAACTCGATCTCTTTGGCGTCGATCATGTTCTGAATCTTGTACTTTAGTGCCCAACAGTCTTCAGTATCGTGCCCCGGGCTATCGGAGTGATAAGCGCATTTGGCTTCTGGATTGTAGCTAGGAGAGGAGGTCTTAGGATTGGCAGGAGGGTTGATCACTGCAATCAGGTTCATCTTCAACATGTGTTGCAGCGCTTGCGACCATGGCATGTTAATGTTGGTGAACTGCCTTTTAGGCCCGTCCGGCCTTTGCTGGTTTCCCTTTTGTGGTTGCCGGCGTGGTGTAGAACCAGAGATCATGACTGCCCCTGCGTGTTGGTCACGGCGACCCTTTTGACCGTATGCAGCATTAGATTCCTTCCTTCCCGTGTAAGGCTTTTTATGAATATCAGAAGGTGTGGCCTCTTGAATTTTCCCGCTCTTGATACCAGCTTCAATTCTTTCGCCGGTCAAGATGAGGTCTGTAAATCCAGCAGATGAGTTACCAATGAGGTGGTTGAAGAATGGACCAGACAGGGTCCCCAAGAACATGTCCACAAGTTCACGGTCAGTCAGGGGTGGTTGTACCCTTCCAGCAAGATCCCTCCATTTCTGCGCATATTCTTTAAAACCTTCACTTGATCCTAACGACATACCTTGGAGTTGGGTACGCGTAGGAGCAAGGTCGGCATTATACTGATACTGCTTGTAGAAAGCAGTAGCCAACTCCTCCCAGTTACGAACCTTGGTCCCATCTAGTTGATAGAACCATTCGAGATGAGTCCCTGAAAGACTCTCCTGGAAGAAATGGATCCACAAGTTTTTGTCCACCGTATATGGCTGAATCTTCCGAACATAGGACCTTAAGTGCAGCTTGGGACAAGACGCCCCGTCATACTTTGAGAAAGTTGGTGCTTTGAATTTATGTGGGATAATCACACCAGTTGACAAACCCAGATCTCCGAAATCCAGCCCAGGTACCTGTTGAACCTCCATAGCTTTCATTCTGTCCTCCAGTTGTTTATATCTGTCATCAGCAGGAGGGTACTGCTCTTCATCAAAATCTGTCTCGTTGTCGGAGACCACTGGACTGGGAACCTCTCTCTCATGATGACTGCGTTTTCCCACAGATGGGGTTGTCCTCTCAGCTTCAACTTGTGGTGTATTCCCAAATCTGCGTCTAGGGTTGAACAGAACAGTCCTCTTCTTTTTCTTGTCTTTTTTCAAAAGCAGAGCCTTCAGGTCCTGTTGCCCCTGGGTCAGATTCAGGATCAGCTCTTGGAACTGGGCGTTCTGAGCCTGGAGATCCTTGATGGACTGTTCAGCTGATGATCCAGGATTCATGACGATCGGCTGAAATAAACAGCGGAGAAGGGTAAGCAACCTGTCAATGGGATACCTGCAATGCAATGAGATGTATGACATGCATGCAATGATTTCAAGGATCTCGCGGGATAAACAGAGAAACTTGTTAGAGTTGAAAACCGGTAACTTGATTGAAGAAACTTCCTGTTGTAGAAAATCCTTCCTCAAGGGTCAAAGGCTCACCATATCCAGTGGGTCATAGCCCCTGACACCCTTGGCTGGAGGAAAATAAATCCCCTTTGCCCCTTGTTGGGTGTTTGATTCATCATGACCTGCATCACAAGCCCTTGAGATCCTTGAAATGAGTCAGGATGTATGCAGGATGCATGCAATGGTATGATGTTATGCTATGCATGGGGTAATGTGAGTAACCCTGTTATGAGTCCCCATTAAGGACTATAAACAATCCTGCAAGAAATTTAGTACCCTGTTATGAGTCCCAATTAAGGACTAAAACAGAACCTGCAAGAAACAAGCGTCAGGTAACGAGCATACAGATAGTCAAGTATGAAGGCACACAAGTCACACAAGAGAAGCCCCTAGGGTTTAGGCCAGCATGGGGTCTGGGTAGTACCCTCTTGAAGTTGGTTGGTTCATACCTGTCCTAATCAAAAGTAACCGGGTTCTTAGAGGATCCCAATATCATTGACTACCCTCAATCGGTCATAACTCCAGCATCGCAATCTTTTCTTGCGGCCAGAACCATCACGAGAGTTTAGCCTCAATGGGCGTAGCGTACTGCTACTGTTCTAAAGGCCAAGTTGTGTCATTTAAGGTTCTAAGGTCTGTTGGTGTTTAATGACTCCTTGGAAGACCCATATTCTCCTCGTTGCGACACAAGGGATATCGGTACAGACCAAGGTGCCACACCAACGTAGCCACTGCTTCACCTGTGTCGGTCTACGCCGGACAGATCCCTCACAGCTTATGCTACCTAAACAGGGTATCCCCAGATCCGGGTTAGGATCTATGTAACTCCGATACAACCCACAATAGTAAAGCAAGCAAAGAAGACAATTGAAAACACAGTGATCTTAATCCTAAGGTACACCTCACTTTATAAGATTATCCCCAGCAGAGTCGCCAGTTCTGTGATCGGTGGATCTGGAACTGACTGTTTAACGCTGGTTCGCGAAATGTCGCGGAAGCAAGAGTCGCCACCGTCTTTTATTTTCTCCAAATGGAAAGGACAAAAGCACAGAAAAATTCCTTAAAGAGATTGCTCTCGGTTCGGGAGGTAGGTTATAGAAAGGGAAGGTGTTAGCACCCTTTCTATCCATGGTTATCCATGGGCTCTTAGATACTTGCTCAATGTGTTTTCAAAAAGGTTTGTTTGCTTTTCAATGTGGGTTTTAAAAAAAGTTTCTTTGAAAAATTTCAGTTCGACTCGTACGTCAGAGTGTTTGAAATATTTGCTTTGAAAGCTTTTGAAAAGTGTTGGTGTGAAAAGATTTCAGTTTGTTTTGAAGAGAGCAAGTATCCACGAGAACCTACCTACCCTAAGGAATTCGTCTGTGTAAATGTCCTTTGAAGTAGTGCCATCCCACCATTGAGATGTAGGTAGCACCACCGTTGGAGGTGTTCGGGTCAATTCGAGGTTCGGGACATGGTGATCACCAGAGCAATAGGAAGACACCTTAGAAGCTACCCTCATGCCAGGTTCCCGGATCATGAGGACTTACTAAGACATCCTCTACTCGACGATCACCTTTCGAGGCAAGGCAACAGTGAGGCGTACCCTAGGGGTGGTGTGTGCGATTCGTGTGTCATGTTTCATTTATTTTTGTCTTGTCATGTTTGTCGTATTCTACGCTTGATTTTAATTTAAGTCCATTCATTCTTGCATGCATATTAAGAGATACAAAATTTGCGAGGAAATAAATCTAAGACTATTACAAAGGCGCGGGTCCACATCGCCAAAATTAAACCGGACCCGATTTAGCGAAAAATAAGTAATACGAAGAAATAAAGTGCGAAAAGTAAATTACAATGCTTTGGGGCAATTACATAATTATTTAAACGATAAAAGATAAATGCGCAATATTAATAATTGAAACGACGGGCGTTGGACCCTTTTGCAAATAATTAAAGGTTAATGAGCATTAAAAATAATAAAAGGAATTAAATGTTTTTGATATTTTGTATTTTTTAAGATTTAAAAGAAAAAGGAAATTAATTGAGATTAAATTAGACGGCAAATCCTAATTCTAATATTTTATTTATTAAGAAAGAATTAAATTAAGATCTAAATTAAACCTAAGATTTATTATGTACAATTTTTAATTATAAAAATAAAAATAATAAATAAATAGTATTGTGAGAAATAAAAATTAAAAAAAGAAAATCAACAAAGATATTAAACCTAATTCTACATGATTTGGATTTTTATTATTAAAAAAAGAATTGGAATTAAACCCTAATTACACTAGTTTATTTACATGCTAGTTTATTTATGAAAATAATTGTAATAAAATAAATATTATATTTTTCTGTATTTTCTGATTTTTTGAATGTTTTATTTATTTTTTGGTAAAAGAATTAATTAATTGAGAGAGCAAATTGAATAAAGTTGTAATTTAAAAAAATAAATAAGCTATAAACATAAATGAGAAAATGCAAACCAGGGCCATTAATCTTGAGTTTAGTGACTTTGTCTGGATCATGTGTGACACGTTGACTTATGCCCATGGTACGTCTCAATCCTGAGCCCTTGATCTGGAGCAGCTAGACGCGTGGCTCCTTGGATGTTGAGTGTGCATTATGGACCAACACGTCATGCCTGCATAGGAATTATTCATGAAAAATGATATGGAATATTTCCAGACCTGGGGTTCGAACCCAGGTCATGAGCATTGCAAGCATTATCACCTGCCACTGAACCATGTAACTTATATTTAATATATGTTAGCAAACAAATGACAAAAAGCAAAACCAAACGCATTAATGATTGACGCGCGAAATTTCAAAACCAGCCTATTGTTGAAGGACACGACATCATCGTCTTCCCTACTCTGTAAACTAAAACACAGAGGCAACGGTTTTGCAACCGTGGTTTGAGGCAGGTTTAGAAGAAATAGCGATTAGCTCCTATCCAACCATAAATTAGGCGCGATGGTATAGTCCTCTTCGTCTTGATGAGCTGGTTGCAATGGTGGCACTGAGGACGTCCAATTTTTCCTCTAGTGAGAACCCCTAATTTACAGGCGCTTTTGTTGTTGTTTTTGGTTGGAGTCCCTTCAAGAATGTCTAAGGAAGCTATTGCAATAGGTTTTAAGGTCTGAATCAATCTCTAACCACCTTTTCAGATTTTAGCTCTAAGGCAATTTTTCAAGTTTTGTAATGGGGATAGCTGCGCAGTTTTGAGTCCAAGCACCTTAGGGTTCTCATTCTGAGTATCTATAGAGGCTATTAGGTCAACAAACTTAGTACAAATCC
Source organism: Vicia faba (assembly GCA_948472305.1). NCBI lineage: Eukaryota > Viridiplantae > Streptophyta > Magnoliopsida > Fabales > Fabaceae > Vicia > Vicia faba. Next base: position 460,209,878 of record OX451741.1, read on the forward strand.
TTGCAATTATGGATTAAAATATTTGATTTGTTTAAAAATCTTTTTGAATCTTTTTCTATGGCTTTTGTACCAATTTGCATCCAATCACCCCAAATCTTTCCTCATTTGCCTTCACACGAAATATTGAGCCTATAATATGTATAAAAAGATTTTTTAGATTAGGTTTGATATTTTTCATATATTAAAATCATTTAAATGAATATAAATTAATATTAATTCAAATAAATAATTAAAAAATATGAGAGTACTTCCCTTTGGGCCTAGTGGTCGTGCATAGGCTTGGCATGAAGAAATTTGGAAGAAAATTGGGCCCATTTGCATTTTTAGGCCTTTTGCATCAATGTTGACTTTCAAAAATTTCCAAAAATTTCCCAACTTCCACAAGGCATAACTTGGTCAATTTTTAAGCTTTTCACATGTTCTTGGACATTTTGGAAAGGTCTTTGAGTCCTTTAACCAATGCCTTTGGTCCCATGTCATTTTGATTTACCAATCTCAAGTTATGGCCTTTGACTTAAAGTCTCTTTTTGTTGACTTTTGAAAATGACCTATAATGTTGAAATTGATAACTTTTTGTGAGAGCATTTCTTGGACTTGGAACATGAAGATGAATTGTAGGAAATGTCTTTCTCTTCAAAATGAGCTTTGGATGGAATTTTTCTGATAATCCATGTGAAAGTTATGCCCTGGTCAATTTCAGTTGACTTTTTCAGCTGTCCAAATATAGCAACTTTTGCATCTTTGATGATTTCTGAGCCAAATTTTGAGAATCATGATCAAGCATTGATCAAATGATGTTTGTGGCTTCAAAATGATATATTGACCAAAAATTTGACCTTTTGACTGTCAAATGACCATTTTGCCCCTACAGTTGACTGTAGTGCAATCTAGGGTTTTGACTGTGCAATCTTGAGCTGAATGCCTTGAAACTTGACATGAGGGTACTTGACCATCTTTGTAGGCATGTGAGACTTGATTGGGCCTTTGAAAAGTTCATTTGCTTGACCAGAACTCAAACCCTAGTATTGACTGTATAGAAGACAGTTGAGCTGCACAACTCTTGGGGACTTTTATGACCTTGACTTGGCAATTTCTTGATGAATATGGGAGGGCAAATTTTGGGGTACAACAGTAGCCTTGTCATTATGCAAGGTAGTATGTCCTTGTGATTTATGTCACTCCAATGGATGGTAGCCTTGTCATTATGGAAGGTAGTCTCTTGTTCATATTTTTGTTACTCCAATGGATGGTAGCCTTGTCATTATGGAAGGTTGTCTGTTGTTTAGATTTTTGTTACTCCAATGGATGGTAGCCTTGTCATTATGGAAGGTAGTCTATTATCGAGATTTTTGTTACTCAAATGGATGGTAGCATTATCATTATGGAAGGTTGTTTGTTGTCAAGATTTTTGTTACTCCAATAGATGGTAGCCTTGTCATTATGGAAGGTAGTAAGTTGTTGAGTTTTGTGTTACTCCAATGGAAGGTATCGTTGTCATTATGGATGGTAGTCTGTTGTCGAGATTTTTGTTATTCCAATGGATTGTAGCCTTGTCATTATGGAAGGTAGTCTGTTGTCTAGATTTTTGTTATTCCAATGAATGTTATCCTTGTCATTATGAAAGGTAGTCTGTTGTCGAGATTTTTGTCACTCCAATGGATGCTAGCCTTGTCATTATGGAAGGTAGTATGTCGTTGCGATTTCTATCACTCCAATGGATGGTAGCCTTGTCACTATGGAAGGTAGTCTGTTGTTCATATTTTTGTTATCCAATGGATGGTAGCCTTGTAATTATAGAAGGTAGTCTATTGTCGAGATTTTTGTTACTCTAATAGATGGAAGCCTTGTAATTATGGAAGGTAGTCTGTTTTCGAGATTTTTGATACTCCAATGGATGGTAGCCTTGTAATTATGGAAGGTAGTCTATTTTCGAGATTTTTGATACTCCAATGGATGGTAGCCTTGTAATTATGGAAGGTAGTCTATTGTCGATATTTTTGTTACTCCAATGGATGGTATCGTTGTCATTATGTATGGTAGTCTATTTTTGAGATTTTCGTTATTCCAATGGATTGTAGCCTTCTCATTATGGAAAGTAGTCTGTTGTCGATGTTTTTGTTACTCCAATGGATGGTATCGTTGTCATTATGGAAGGTAGTTTGTTGTCGAGATTTTTGTTATTCCAATGGATGGTAGCCTTGTCATTATGGAAGGTTGTCTATTTTCGATATTTTTGTTACTCCAATGGATGGTAGCCTTGTCATTATGGAAGGTAGTCCGTTGTCGAGATTTTTGTCACTTCAATGGATGGTAGCCTTGTCATTATGGGAGGTAGTTTGTTGTAGAGATTTTTGAAACTCCAATGGATGCTAGCCTTGTAATTATAGAAGGTAGTCTATTGTCGATATTTTTGTTACTCTAATGGATGATAGCATTGTCATTATGGAAGGCTGTCTATTGTCGAGATTTTTGTTACTCTAATAGATGGTAGCCTTGTAATTATGGAAGGTAGTCTGTTTTCAAGATTTTTGTTACTCCAATGGATGGTAGCATTGTCATTATGGAAGGTAGTTTGTGGTTCATATTTTAGTTACTCCAAGGGATGGTAGCCTTGTCAATATGGAAGGTAGTCTATTGTCGAGATTTTTGTTATTCCAATGAATGTTATCCTTGTCATTATAGAAGGTAGTCTATTGTCGAGATTTTTGTTACTCCAATGGATGGTAGCCTTGTCATTATGGAAGGTAGTATGTCGCTGTGATTTCTATCACTCCAATGGATGGTAGCCTTGTCACTATGGAAGGTAGTCTGTTGTTCATATTTTTATTACTCCAATGGATGGTAGCCTTGTAATTATAGAAGGTAGTCTATTGTCGATATTTTTGTTACTCCAATGGATGATAGCATTCTCATTATGGAAGGTTGTCTATTGTCGAGATTTTTGTTACTCTAATAGACGGTAGCCTTGTAATTATGGAAGGTAGTCTGTTTACGAGATTTTTGTTACTCCAATGGATGGTAGCCTTGACATTATGGAGGTAGTCTATTGTCGAGATTTTTGTTACTCCAATGGATGGTATCGTTGTCATTATGGATGGTAGTCTATTGTTGAGATTTTTGTTATTCCAATGGATTGTAGCCTTCTCATTATGGAACGTAGTCTATTGTGGATGTTTATGTTACTCCAATGGATGGTATCGTTGTCATTATGGAAGGTAGTTTGTTGTCGAGATTTTTGTTATTCCAATGGATGGTAGCCTTGTCATTATGGAAGGTAGTCCGTTGTCGAGATTTTTGTCACTTCAATGGATGGTAGCCTTGTCATTATGGAAGGTAGTTTGTTGTAGAGATTTTTGATACTCCAATGGATGCTAGCCTTGTAATTTGAGAAGGTTGTCTATTGTCGAGATTTTTGTTACTCTAATAGATGGTAGCCTTGTAATTATGGAAGGTAGTCCGTTGTTGAGATTTTTGTTACTCCAATGGATGGTAGCCTTGTCATTATCGAAGGTACTTTGTTGTTCATATTTTTGTTACTCCAATGGATGGTAGCCTTGTCATTATGGAAGGTAGTCTATTGTCGAGATTTTTGTTACTCCAATGGATGGTAGCCTTGTCATTATGAAAGGTTGTCTATTGTCGATATTTTTGTTACTATAATGGATTGTAGCCTTGACATTATGGAAGGTATTCTGTTATCGATATTTTGGTTACTACAATGGATGGTAGCCTTGTCATTATGGAACATAGTCTATTGTAGATATTTTTGTTACTCCAATGCATGGTAGCTTTGTCATTATGGAAGGTAGTCTGTTGTCTAGATTTTTGTTACTCCAATGGATGCTAACCTTGTCATTCTAGAAGGTAGTCTGTCGTTGTGATTTATGTCACTCCAATGGATGGTAGCCGTGTAATTATGGAAGTTAGTCTGTTTTCAATATTTTTGTTACTCCAATGGATGGTAGCCTTGTCACTATGGAAGGTATGTTCATATTTTTGTTGCTCTAATGGATAGTAGCCTTGTCATTATGGAAGGTAGATTGTTGTCGAGATTTTTGATATTCCATTGGATGGTAGCCTTGTCATTATGGAAGGTAGTCTGTTGTCGATATTTTTGTTACTCCAATGGATGGTAGCCTTGTCAATATGGAAGGTAGTATGTCGTTGAGATTTATATCACTCCAATGGATGGTAGCCTTGTCACTATGGAAGGCAGTCTGTTGTTCATATTTTTGTTACTCAAATGGATGGTAGCCTTGTAATTATAGAAGGCAGTCTGTTGTCGATATTTTTGTTACTCCAATGGATGATAGCATTCGCATTATGGAAGGTTGTTTATTGTCGAGATTTTTGTTACTCTAATAGATGGTAGCCTCGAAATTATTGAAGGTAGTGTGATTTCGAGATTTTTGTTACTCCAATGGATGGTAGCATTGACATTATGGAAGGTAGTCTATTGTCGAGATTTTTGTTACTTCAATGGATGGTATCATTGTCATTATGGATGGTAGTCTATTGTTGAGATTTTTGTTATTCCAATGGATTATAGCCTTCTCATTATGGAACGTAGTCTGTTGACGATGTTTTTGTTACTCCAATGGATGGTATCATTGTCATTATGGAAGGTAGTTTGTTATCGAGATTTTTGTTATTCCAATGGATGGTAGCCTTGTCATTATGGAAGGTAGTCTATTTTCGATATTTTTGTTAATCCAATAGATGATAGCATTCACATTATGGAAGGTTGTCTATTGTCGAGATTTTTGTTACTCTAATAGATGGTAGCCTTGAAATTATGGAAGGTAGTCTGTTTTCGAGATTTTTGTTACTCCAATGGATGGTAGCCTTGACATTATGGAAGGTAGTCTATTGTCGATATTTTTGTTACTCCAATGGATGATATCATTGTCATTATGGATGGTAGTCTATTGTTGAGATTTTTGTTATTCCAATGGATTGTAGCCTTCTCATTATGGAACGTAGTCTGTTGACGATCTTTTTGTTATCTCCAATGGATGGTATCCTTGTCATTATGGAAGGTAGTCCGTTGTCGAGATTTTTGTCACTTCAATGGATGGTAGCCTTGTCATTATGGAAGGTAGTTTGCTGTAGAGATTTTTGTTACTCCAATGGATTCTAGCCTTGTAATTATAGAAGGTAGTCTATTGTCGATGTTTTTGTTACTCTAATGGATGATAGCATTGTCATTATAGAAGGTTGTCTATTGTCGAGAATTTTGTTACTCTAATAGATGGTAGCCTTGTAATTATGGAAGGTAGTCTATTTTTGAGATTTTTGTTACTCCAATGGATGGTAGCCTTGTCATTATGGAAGGTAGTTTGTTGTTCATATTTTTGTTACTCCAATGGATGGTAGCCTTGTCATTATGGAAGGTAGTCTATTGTCGAGATTTTTGTTACTCCAATGGATGGTAGCCTTGTCATTATGGAAGGTTGTCTATTGTCGAGATTTTTATTACTATAATGGATGGTAGCCTTGACATTATGGAAGGTAGTCTGTTGTCTAGATTTTTGATACTCTTATGGATGGTAGCCTTGTCATTATAGAAGGTAGTCTATTGTCGAGCTTTTTGTTACTCTAATGGATGCTAGCCTTGTCATTCTAGAAGCTAGTTTGTCGTTGTGATTTCTGTCACTCCAATGGATTGTAGCCTTGTAATTATGGAAGGTAGTCTATTTTCGAGATTTTTGTTACTCCAATGGATGGTAGCCTTGTAACTATGGAAGGTATGTTCATATTTTTTTTACTCCAATGGATAGTAGCCTTGTCATTATGAAAGGTAGTTTGTTGTCGAGATTTTTGTTATTCGAATGGATGGTAGCCTTGTCATTATGGAAGGTAGTCTGTTGTCGATAGTTTTGTTACTCCAATGGATGGTAGCCTTGTCAATATGGAAGGTATGTTCATAATTTTGTTACTCCAATGGATTGTAGCCTTGTCATTATGGAACGTATTCTGTTGTCGATGTTTTTGTTACTCCAATGGATGGTAGCCTTGTCATTATGGAAGGTAGTCTATTGTCTAGATTTTTGATATTCCAATGAATGTTATCCTTATCATTATGGATGGTAGTCTATTGTTGATATTTTTGTTATTCCAATGGATTGTAGCCTTCTCATTATGGAACGTAGTCTGTTGTCGATGTTTTTGTTACTCCAATGGATGGTATCATTGTCATTATGGAAGGTAGTTTGTTGTCAAGATTTTTTTTATTCCAATGGATGGTAGCCTTGTCATTATGGAAGGTAGTCTATTTTCGATATTTTTGTTACTCCAATGGATTGTAGTCTTTTCATTATGGAAGGTAGTCCGCTGTCGAGATTTATGTCACTTCAATGGATGGTAGCCTTGTCATTATGGAAGGTAGTCTGTTGTTCATTTTTTTGTTACTCCAATGGATGATAGCCTTGTCATTATGGAAGGTATTCTATTGTCGATATTTTTGTTACTCCAATGGATGGTAGCCAAGTCATTATGGAAGGTTGTCTGTTGTCGAGATTTTTGTTACTCTAATGGATGGTAGTTTGACATTATCGAAGGTAGTCTGTATTCAAGATTTTTGTTACTCGAATGGATGGTAGCCTTGTCATTATGGAAGGTAGTATGTCCTTGTGATTTTGTCACTCCAATGGATGGTAGTCTTGTCATTATGGAAGGTAGTCTCTTGTTCATATTTTTGTTACTCCAATGGATGGTAGCCTTGTCATTATGGAAGGTAGTCTATTGTCGAGATTTTTGTTACTCAAATGGATGGTAGCATTATAATTATGGAAGGTAGTCTCTTGTTCATATTTTTGTTACTCCAATGGATGGTAGCCTTGTCATTATGGAAGGTAGTCTATTGTCGAGATTTTTGTTACTCAAATGGATGGTAGCATTATAATTATGGAAGGTTGTCTGTTGTCAAGATTTTTGTTACTCCAATAGATGGTAGCCTTGTCATTATGGAAGGTAGTAAGTTGTTGAGTTTTGTGTTACTCCAATGGAAGGTATCGTTGTCATTATGGATGGTAGTTTGTTGTCGAGATTTTTGTTATTCCAATGGATTGTAGCCTTGTCATTATGGAACGTATTATGGTGTCGATGTTTTTGTTACTCCAATGGATGGTAGCCTTGTCATTATGGAAGGTAGTCTGTTGTCTAGATTTTTGTTATTCCAATGAATGTTATCCTTGTCATTATGAAAGGTAGTCTGTTGTCGAGATTTTTGTCACTCCAATGGATGCTAGCCTTGTCATTATGGAAGGTAGTATGTCGTTGTGATTTCTATCACTCCAATGGATGGTAGCCTTGTCCCTATGGAAGGTAGTCTGTTGTTCATATTTTTTTTACTCCAATGGATGGTAGCCTTGTAATTATAGAAGGTAGTCTATTGTCGATATTTTTGTTACTCCAATGGATGATAGCATTTTCATTATGGAAGGTTATCTATTGTCGAGATTTTTGTTACTCTAATAGATGGTATCCTTGTAATTATGGAAGGTAGTCTGTTTTCGAGATTTTTGATACTCCAATGGATGGTAGCCTTGACATTATGGAAGTTAGTCTATTGTCGAGATTTTTGTTACTCCAATGGATGATATCGTTGTCATTATGTATGGTAGTCTATTGTTGAGTTTTTTGTTATTCCAATGGATTGTAGCCTTCTCATTATGGAAAGTAGTCTGTTGTCGATGTTTTTGTTACTCCAATGGATGGTATCGTTGTCATTATGGAAGGTAGTTTGTTGTCGAGATTTTTGTTATTCCAATGGATGGTAGCCTTGTCATTATGGAAGGTTGTCTATTTTCGATATTTTTTTTACTCCAATGGATGGTAGCCTAGTCATTATGGAAGGTAGTCCGTTGTCGAAATTTTTGTCACTTCAATGGATGGTAGCCTTGTCATTATGGAAGGTAGTTTGTTGTAGAGATTTTTGTAACTCATATGTATGCTAGCTTTGTAATTATAGAAGGTAGTCTATTGTCGATATTTTTGTTACTCTAATGGATGATAGCATTGTCATTATGGAAGGCTATCTATTGTCGAGATTTTTGTTACTCTAATAGATGGTAGCCTTGTAATTATGGAAGGTAGTCTATTTTCAAGATTTTTGTTACTCCAATGGATGGTAACCTTGTCATTATGGAAGGTAGTTTGTGGTTCATATTTTAGTTACTCCAAGGGATGGTAGCCTTGTCATTATGGAAGGTAGTCTATTGTCGAGATTTTTGTTACTCCAATGGATGGTAGCCTTGTCATTATGGAAGGTTGTCTATTGTCGAGATTTTTGTTACTATAATGGATGGTAGCCTTGACATTATGGAAGTTATTCTGTTATCAATATTTTGGTTACTACAATGGATGGTAACCTTGTCATTATGGAACATAGTCTATTGTAGATATTTTTGTTACTCCAATGCATGGTAGCCTTGTCATTATGGAAGGTAGTCTGTTGTCTAGATTTTTGTTACTCCAATGGATGGTAGCCTTGTCATTATGGAAGGTAGTCTGTCATTGAGATTTCTGTCACTCCAATGGATGGTAGCCTTGTCAATATGGAAGGTAGTCTGTTGTTCAGATTTTTGTTACTCCAATGGATGGTAGCCTTGTCATTATGGAAGGTAGTCTATTGTCGAGATTTTTGTTACTCCAATGGATGGTATCATTATCATTATGGAAGGTTGTTTGTTGTCGAGATTTTTGTTACTCCAATGGATGGTAGCCTTGTCATTATGGAAGGTAGTCTGTTTTCGAGATTTTTGTTACTACAATGGATGGTAGCCTTCTCACTATGGAAGGTATGTTCATAGTTTTGTTACTCCAATGGATGGTAGCCTTGTAATTATGGAAGGTAGTCTGTTTTCGAGATTTTTGTTACTCCAATGGATGGTAGCCTTGTCACTATGGAAGGTATGTTCATATTTTTGTTACTCCAATGGATAGTAACCTTGTCATTATGGAAGGTTGTTTGTTGTCGAGATTTTCGATATTCCATTGGATGGTAGCCTTGTCATTATGGAAGGTAGTCTGTTGTCGATATTTTTGTTACTCCAATGGATGGTAGCCTTGTCAATATGGAAGGTATGTTCATATTTTTATTACTCCAATGGATTGTAGCCTTGTCATTATGGAACGTATTCTGTTGTCGATGTTTTTGTTACTCCAATGGATGGTAGCCTTGTCATTTTGGAAGGTAGTCTGTTGTCTAGATTTTTGTTATTCCAATGAATGTTATCCTTGTCATTATGGAAGGTAGTCTATTGTCGAGATTTTTGTTACTCCAATGGATGCTAGCCTTGTCATTATGGAAGGTAGTATGTCGTTGAGATTTCTATCACTCCAATGGATGGTAACCTTGTCACTATGGAAGGCAGTCTGTTGTTCATATTTTTGTTACTCAAATGGATGGTAGCCTTGTAATTATAGAAGGTAGTCTATTGTCGATATTTTTGTTACTCCAATTGATGATAGCATTCGCATTATGGAAGGTTGTCTATTGTCGAGATTTTTGTTACTCTAATAGATGGTAGCCTTGAAATTATTGAAGGTAGTGTGTTTTCGAGATATTTGTTACTCCAATGGATGGTAGCATTGACATTATGGAAGGTAGTCTATTGTCGATATTTTTGTTACTCCAATGGATGGTATCGTTGTCATTATGGATGGTAGTCTATTGTTGAGATTTATGTTATTCCAATGGATTGTAGCCTTCTCATTATGGAACATAGTCTATTGACGATGTTTTTGTTACTCCAATGGATGGTATCGTTGTCATTATGGAAGGTAGTTTGTTGTCGAGATTTTTGTTATTCCAATGGATGGTAGCCTTGTCATTATGGAAGGTAATCTATTTTCGATATTTTTGTTAATCCAATGGATGATAGCATTCACATTATGGAAGGTTGTCTATTGTCGAGATTTTTATTACTCTAATAGATGGTAGCCTTGAAATTATGGAAGGTAGTATGTTTTTGAGATTTTTGTTACTCCAATGGATGGTAGCCTTGACATTATGGAAGGTAGTCTATTGTCGAGATTTTTGTTACTCCAATGGATGGTATCATTGTCATTATGGATGGTAGTCTATTGTTGAGATTTTTGTTATTCCAATGGATTGTAGCCTTCTCATTATGGAACGTAGTCTGTTAAAGATCTTTTTGTTACTCCAATGGATGGTATCCTTGTCATTATGAAAGGTAGTCTGTTGTCGAGATTTTTTTCACTTCATTGGATGGTAGCCTTGTAATTATGGAAGGTAGTTTGTTGTAGAGATTTTTGTTACTCCAATGGATTCTAGCCTTGTAATTATAGAAGGTAGTCTATTGTCGATGTTTTTGATACTACAATGGATGATAGCATTGTCTTTATAGAAGGTTGTCTATTGTCGAGATTTTTGTTACTCTAATAGATGGTAGCCTTGTAATTATGGAAGGTAGTCTGTTTTTGAGATTTTTGTTACTCCAATGGATGGTAGCCTTGTCATTATGGAAGGTAGTTTGTTGTTCATATTTTTGTTACTCCAATGGATGGTAGCCTGGTCATCATGGAATGTTGTCTATTTTCAATATTTTTGTTACTATAATGGATGGTAGCCTTGACATTATGGAAGATATTCTGTTATCGATATTTTGGTTACTACAATGGATGGTAGCCTTGTAATTATGGAACATAGTCTATTGTAGATATTTTTGTTACTCCAATGCATGGTAGCCTTGTCATTATGGAAGGTAGTCTGTTGTCTAGATTTTTGATACTCCAATGGATGGTAGTGTTGTCATTATGGAAGGTAATCTGTTGTCGAGATTTTTTTTACTCTAATGGATGCTAGCCTTGTCAGTCTAGAAGGTAGTCTGTCGTTGTGATTTCGGTCACTCTAATGGATGGTAGCCTTGTAATTATGGAAGGTAGTCTGTTTTCGAGATTTTTGTTACTCCAATGGATGGTAGCCTTGTCACTATGGAAGGTATGTTCATATTTTTGTTACTCCAATGGATAGTAGCCTTGTCATTATGGAAGGTAATTTGTTGTCGAGATTTTCGTTATACGAATGGATGGTAGCCTTGTCATTATGGAAGGTAGTCTGTTGTCGATATTTTTGTTACTCCAATGGATGGTAGCCTTGTCAATATGGAAGGTATGTTCATATTTTTATACTCCATTGGATTGTAGCCTTGTCATTATGGAACGTATTATGTTGTCGATGTTTTTGTTACTCCAATGGATGGTAGCCTTGTCATTATGGAAGGTTGTCTGTTGTCTAGATTTTTGTTATTCCAATGAATGTTATCCTTGTCATTATGGAAGGTAGTCTATTGTCGAGATTTTTGTTACTCCAATGGATTCTAGCCTTGTCATTATGGAAGGTAGTATGTCGTTGTGATTTCTATAACTCCAATGGATGGTAGCCTTGTCTCTATGGAAGGTAGTATGTTGTTCATATTTTTGTTACTCCAATGGATGGTAGCCTTGTAATTATAGAAGGTAGTCTATTGTCAATATTTTTGTTACTCCAATGGATGATAGCATTCTCATTATGGAAGGTTGTCTATTGTCGAGATTTTTGTTACTCTAATAGATGGTAGCCTTGTAATTATGGAAGGTAGTCTGTTTTCGAGATTTTTGTTACTCCAATGGATGGTAGCCTTGACATTATTGAAGGTAGTCTATTGTTGAGATTTTTGTTATTCCAATGGATGGTATCGTTGTCATTTTGGATGGTAGTCTATTGTTGAGATTTTTGTTACTCCAATGGATTGTATCGTTGTCATTATGGAAGGTAGTTTGTTGTCGAGATTTTTGTTATTCCAATGTATGGTAGCCATGTCATTATGGAAGGTAGTCTATTTTCGATATTTTTGTTACTCCAATGGATGGTAGCCTTGTCATTATGGAAGGTAGTCCGTTGTCGAGATTTTTGTCACTTCAATGGATGGTAGCCTTGTCATTATGGAAGTTAGTTTGTTGTAGAGATTTTTGTTACTCCAATGGATGCTATCCTTGTAATTATAGAAGGTAGTCTATTGTCAATATTTTTGTTACTCCAATGGATGATAGCATTGTCATTATAGAAGGTTGTCTATTGTCGAGATTTTTGTTACTCTAATAGATGGTAGCCTTGTAATTATGGAAGGTAGTTTGTTTTTGAGATTTTTGTTACTCCAATGGATGGTAGCCTTGTCATTATGGAAGGCACTTTGTTGTTCATATTTTTGTTACTCCGATGGATAGTAGCCTTGTCATTATGGAAGGTAGTCTATTGTCGAGATTTTTGTTACTCCAATGGATGGTAGCCTTGTCATTATGGAAGGTTGTCTATTGTCGAGATTTTTGTTACTATAATGGGTTGTAGCCTTGACATTATGGAAGGTATTCTGTTATCGATATTTTGGTTACTACAATGGATGGTAGCCTTGTCATTATGGAACATAGTCTATTGTAGATATTTTTGTTACTCCAATGCATGGTAGCCCTGTCATTATGGAAGGTAGTCTGTTGTCTAGATTTTTGGTACTCTAATGGATGTTAGCCTTGTCATTCTAGAAGGTAGTCTGTCGTTGTGATTTCTATCACTCTAATGGATGGTAGCCTTGTAATTATGGAAGGTAGTTTGTTTTTGATATTTTTGTTACTCCAATGGATGGTAGCCTTGTAACTATGGATAGTAGCCTTGTCATTATGGAAAGTAATTTGTTGTCGAGGTTTTTGTTATTCGAATGGATGGTAGCCTTTTCTTTATGGAAGGTAGTTTGTTGTCGATATTTTTGTTACTCCAATGGATGGTAGCCTTGTCATTATGGAAGGTATTCTGTTGTCTAGATTTTTGTTATTCCAATGAATGTTATCCTTGTCATTATGGAAGGTAGTCTATTGTCGAGATTTTTGTTACTACAATGGATGCTAGCCTTGTCATTATGGAAGGTAGTATGTCGTTGTGATTTTTATCACTCCAATGGATGGTAGCCTTGTCACTATGGAAGGTAGTCTGTTGTTGATATTTTTGTTACTCCAATGGATGGTAGCCTTGTAATTATAGAAGGTAGTCTATTGTCGATATTTTTGTTTCTCCAATGGATGATAGCATTCTTATTATGGAAGGTTGTCTATTGTCGAGATTTTTGTTACTCTAATAGATGGTAGCCTTGTAATTATGGAAGGTAGTCTGTTTTCGAGATTTTTGTTACTCCAATGGAGGGTAGCCTATTATTGAGATTTTTGTTACTCCAATGGATGGTAGCCTTGTCATTATGGAAGGTAGTCTATTGTCGAGATTTTTGTTACACCAATGGATGGTAGCCATGTCATTATGGAAGGTTGTCTATTGTCGAGATTTTTTTTACTATAATGGATGGTAGCCTTGACATTATTGAAGGTATTCTGTCATCGATATTTTGGTTACTACAATGGATGTAGCCTTGTCATTATGGAACATAGTCTATTGTAGATAATTTTGTTACTCTAATGCATGGTAGCCTTGTCATTATGGAAGGTAGTCTGTTGTCTAGATTTTTGATACTCCAATGGATGGTAGCCTTGTCATTATGGAAGGTAGTCTGTTGCCGAGATTTTTGTTACTCTAATGGATGCTAGCCTTGTAATTCTAGAAGGTAGTCTGTCGTTGTGATTTCGGTCACTCTAATGGATGGTAGCCTTGTAATTATGGAAGGTAGTCTATTTCAGGATTTTTGTTACTCCAATGGATGGTAGCCTTGTCACTATGGAAGGTATGTTCATATTTTTGTTACTCCAATGGATAGTAACCTTGTCATTATGGAAGGTAATTTGTTGTCGAGATTTTTGTTATTCGAATGGATGGTAGCCTTGTCATTATGGAAGGTTGTCTGTTGTCGATATTTTTGTTACTCCAATGGATGGTATCCTTGTCAATATGGAAGGTACGTTCATATTTTTATTACTCCAATGGATTGTAGCCTTGTCATTATGGAAGGTATTCTGTTGTCGATGTTTTTGTTACTCCAATTGATGGTAGCCTTGTCATTATGGAAGGTAGTCTGTTGTCTAGATTTTAGTTATTCCAATGAATGTTATCCTTGTCATTATGGAAGGTAGTGTATTTTCGATATTTTTGTTACTCCAATGGATGGTAGCCTTGTCATTATGGAAGGTAGTATGTCGTTGTGATTTCTATCACTCTAATGGATGGTAGCCTTGTATCTATAGAAGGTAGTCTGTTGTTCATATTTTTGTTACTCCAATGGATGGTAGCCTTGTAATTATAGAAGGTAGTCTATTGTCGATATATTTGTTACTCCAATAGATGGTAGCCTTATAATTATTGAAGGTAGTCTGTTTTCAAAATTTTTGTTACTCCAATGGATGGTAACCTTGACATTATTGAAGGTAGTCTATTGTTGAGATTTTTGTTACTCCAATGGATGGTATCATTGTCATTATGGATGGTAGTCTATTGTTGAGATTTTCGTTATTCCAATTGAACGTAGCCTTCTCATTATGGAACGTCGTTTGTTGTCGATTTTTTTGTTACTCCAATGGATTGTATCGTTGTCATTATGGAAGGTAGTTTGTTGTCGTGATTTTTGTTATTCCAATGGATGGTAGTCTTGTCATTATGGAAGGTAGTCTATTTTCGATATTTTTGTTACTCCAATGGATGGTAGCCTTGTCATTATGGAAGGTAGTCCATTGTCGAGATTTTTGTCACTTCAATGGATGGTAGCGTTGTCATTATGGAAGGTAGTTTGTTGTAAAGATTTTTCTTACTCCAATGTATGCTAGCCTTGTAATTATAGAAGGTAGTCTATTGTCGATGTTTTTGTTACTCCATTGGATGATAGCATTGTCATTATAGAAGGTTGTCTATTGTCGAGATTTTTCTTACTCTAATAGATGGTAGCCTTGAAATTATGGAAGGTAGTCTATTGTCTAGATTTTTGTTACTCCAATGGATGGTATCATTTTCATTATGGATGGTAGTCTATTGTTGAGATTTTTGTTATTCCAATGGATTGTAGCCTTCTTATTATGGAATGTAGCATGTTGACGATGTTTTTGTTACTCCAATGGATGGTATCGTTGTCATTATGGAAGGTAGTTTGTTGTCGAGATTTTTGTTATTCCAATGGATGGTAGCCTTGTCATTATGGAGAGTAGTCTATTTTCGATATTTTTGTTACTCCAATGGATGGTAGCCTT
This sequence comes from Vicia faba, assembly GCA_948472305.1. Taxonomy (NCBI): domain Eukaryota; kingdom Viridiplantae; phylum Streptophyta; class Magnoliopsida; order Fabales; family Fabaceae; genus Vicia; species Vicia faba. The sequence continues at coordinate 460,225,052 of OX451741.1, forward strand.
GTCATTATGGAAGCTAGTCCATTGTCGAGATTTTTGTCACTTCAATGGATGGTAGCCTTGTCATTATGGAAGGTAGTTTGTTGTAGAAATTTTTGTTACTCCAATGGATGCTAGCCTTGTAATTATAGAAGGTAGTCTATTGTCGATGTTTTTGTTACTCCATTGAATGATAGCATTGTCATTATAGAAGGCTGTCTATAGTCGAGATTTTTGTTACTCTAATAGATGGTAGCCTTGTAATTATGGAAGGTAGTCTGTTTATGAGATTTTTGTTAATCCACTGGTTGGTAGCCTTTTCATTATGGAATATAGTTTGTTGTTCATATTTTTGTTACTCCAATGGATGGTAGCCTTGTCATTATGGAAGGTAGTCTATTGTCGAGATTTTTGTTACTCTAATGGATGCTAGCCATGTCATTCTAGAAGGTAGTCTGTCGTTGTGATTTCTGTCACTCTAATGGATGGTAGCCTTGTAATTATGGAAGGTAGTCTGTTTTCGAGATTTTTGTTACTCCAATGGATGGTAGCCTTGTCACTATGGAAGGTATGTTCATATTTTTGTTACTCCAATGTATAGTAGCCTTGTCATTATGGAAGGTAGTCTGTTGTCGATATTTTTGTTACTCCAATGGATGGTAGCCTTGTCAATATGGAAGGTATGTCCATATTTTTGTTACTCCAATGGATTTTAGCTTTGTCATTATGGAACGTATTCTGTTGTCGAAGTTTTTGTTACTCCAATGGATGGTAGCCTTGTCATTATGGAAGGTAGTCTGTTGTTTAGATTTTTGTTATTCCAATGAATGTTATCCTTGTCATTATGGAAGGTAGTTTATTGTCGAGATTTTTGTTACTCCAATGGATGATAGCCTTGTCATTATGGAAGGTAGTATGTCGTTGAGATTTCTATCACTCCAATGGATGGTAGCCTTGTCACTATGGAAGGTAGTCTATTGTTCATATTTTTGTTACCCCAATGGATGGTAGCCTTGTAATTATAGAAGGTAGTCTATTGTCGATATTTTTGTTACCCCAATGGATGATAGCATTCGCATTATGGAAGGTTGTCTATTGTCGAGATTTTTCTTACTCTAATAGATGGTAGCCTTGAAATTATGGAAGGTAGTCTGTTTTCGAGATTTTTGTTACTCCAATGGATGGTAGCCTTGACATTATGGAAGATAGTCTATTGTCGAGATTTTTGTTACTCCAATGGATGGTATCATTTTCATTATGGATGGTAGTCTATTGTTGAGATTTTTGTTATTCCAATGGATTGTAGCCTTCTCATTATGGAACGTAGTCTGTTGACGATGTTTTTGTTACTCCAATGGATGGTATCGATATCATTATGGAAGGTAGTTTGTTATCTAGATTTTTGTTATTCCAATGGATGGTAGCCTTGTCATTATGGAAGGTAGTCTATTTTCGATATTTTTGTTACTCCAATGGATGGTAGCCTTGTCATTATGGAAGGTAGTCCGTTGTCGAGATTTTTGTCACTTCAATGGATGGTAGCCTTGTCATTATGGATGGTAGTTTGTTGTAGAGATTTTTGTTACTCCAATGGATGCTAGCCTTGTAATTATAGAAGGTAGTCTGTTGTCGATGTTTTTGTTACTCCATTCGATGATAGCATTGTCATTATAGAAGGCTGTCTATTGTCGAGATTTTTGTTACTCTAATAGATGGTAGCCTTGTAATTATGGAAGGTAGTATGTTTTTGAGATTTTTGTTACTCCACTGGTTGGTAGCCTTGTCATTATGGAAGGTAGTCTATTGTCGAGATTTTTGTTACTCCAATGGATGGTAGCCTTGTCATTATGGAAGGTTGTCTATTGTCGAGATTTTTGTTACTATAATGGATGGTAGCCTTGACATTATGGAAGGTATTCTATTATCGATATTTTGGTTAGTACAATGGATGGTAGCCTTGTCATTATGGAACATAGTCTATTGTAGATATTTTTGTTACTCCAATGCATGGTAGCCTTGTCATTATGGAAGGCAGTCTGTTGTCTAGATTTTTGATTCTCCAATGGATGGTAGCCTTGTCATTATGGAAGGTAGTTTGTTGTCGAGATTTTTGTTACTCTAATGGATGCTAGCCTTGTCATTCTAGAAGGTAGTCTGTCGTTGTGATTTCTGTCACTCTAATGGATGGTAGCCTTGTAATTATGGAAGGTAGTCTGTTTTCGAGATTTTTGTTACTCCAATGGATGGTAGCCTTGTCACTATGGAAGGTAGTCTATTGTTCATATTTTTGTTACCCCAATGGATGGTAGCCTTGTAATTATAGAAGGTAGTCTATTGTCGATATTTTTGTTACCCCAATGGATGATAGCATTCGCATTATGGAAGGTTGTCTATTGTCGAGATTTTTCTTACTCTAATAGATGGTAGCCTTGAAATTATGTAAGGTAGTCTGTTTTCGAGATTTTTGTTACTCCAATGGATGGTAGCCTTGACATTATGGAAGATAGTCTATTGTCGAGATTTTTGTTACTCCAATGGATGGTATCATTTTCATTATGGATGGTAGTCTATTGTTGAGATTTTTGTTATTCCAATGGATTGTAGCCTTCTCATTATGGAACGTAGTCTGTTGACGATGTTTTTGTTACTCCAATGGATGGTATCGATATCATTATGGAAGGTAGTTTGTTATCTAGATTTTTGTTATTCCAATGGATGGTAGCCTTGTCATTATGGAAGGTAGTCTATTTTCGATATTTTTGTTACTCCAATGGATGGTAGCCTTGTCATTATGGAAGGTAGTCAGTTGTCGAGATTTTTGTCACTTCAATGGATGGTAGCCTTGTCATTATGGATGGTAGTTTGTTGTAGAGATTTTTGTTACTCCAATGGATGCTAGCCTTGTAATTATAGAAGGTAGTCTGTTGTCGATGTTTTTGTTACTCCATTCGATGATAGCATTGTCATTATAGAAGGCTGTCTATTGTCGAGATTTTTGTTACTCTAATAGATGGTAGCCTTGTAATTATGGAAGGTAGTATGTTTTTGAGATTTTTGTTACTCCATTGGTTGGTAGCCTTGTCATTATGGAAGGTAGTCTATTGTCGAGATTTTTGTTACTCCAATGGATGGTAGCCTTGTCATTATGGAAGGTTGTCTATTGTCGAGATTTTTGTTACTATAATGGATGGTAGCCTTGACATTATGGAAGGTATTCTATTATCGATATTTTGGTTAGTACAATGGATGGTAGCCTTGTCATTATGGAACATAGTCTATTGTAGATATTTTTGTTACTCCAATGCATGGTAGCCTTGTCATTATGGAAGGCAGTCTGTTGTCTAGATTTTTGATTCTCCAATGGATGGTAGCCTTGTCATTATGGAAGGTAGTTTGTTGTCGAGATTTTTGTTACTCTAATGGATGCTAGCCTTGTCATTCTAGAAGGTAGTCTGTCGTTGTGATTTCTGTCACTCTAATGGATGGTAGCCTTGTAATTATGGAAGGTAGTCTGTTTTCGAGATTTTTGTTACTCCAACGGATGGTAGCCTTGTCAATATGGAAGGTATTTTCATATTTTTGTTACTCCAATGGATTGTAGCCTTGTCATATTATGGAAGGTATTCTGTTGTCGAAGTTTTTGTTACTCCAATGGATGGTAGCCTTGTCATTATGGAAGGTAGTCTGTTGTCTAGATTTTTGTTATTCCAATGAATGTTATCCTTGTCATTATGGAAGGTAGTCTATTGTCGAGATTTTTGTTACTCCAATGGATGCTAGCCTTATCATTATGGAAGGTAGTATGTCGTTGTGATTTCTATCACTCCAATGGATGGTAGCCTTGTCTCTATGGAAGGTAGTCTGTTGTTCATATTTTTGTTACTCTAATAGATGGTAGCCTTGTAATTATGGAAGGTAGTCTGTTTTCGAGATTTGTGTTACTCCAATGGATGGTAGCCTTGACATTATGGAAGGTAGTCTATTGTTGAGATTTTTGTTACTCCAATAGATGGTATCGTTGTCATTATGGATGGTAGTCATTTGTAGATATTTTTGTTATTCCAATGGATTGTAGCCTTCTCATTATGGAACGTAGTCTGATGTCGATGTTTTTGTTACTCCAATGGATGGTATCGTTGTCATTATGGAAGGTAGTTTGTTGTCGAGATTTTTGTTATTCCAATGGATGGTAGCCTTGTCATTATGGAAGGTAGTCTATTTTCGATATTTTTGTTACTCCAATGGATGGTAGCCTTGTCATTATGGAAGGTAGTCCGTTGTCGAGATTTTTTTCACTTCAATGGATGGTAGCCTTATCATTTTGGAAGGTAGTTTGTTGTAGAGATTTCTGTTACTCCAATGGATGCTAGCCTTGTAATTATAGAAGGTAGTCTATTGTCGATATTTTTGTTACTCCAATGGATGATAGAATTGTCATTATAGAAGGCTGTCTATTGCCGAGATTTTTCTTACTCTAATAGATGGTAGCCTTGTAATTATGGAAGGTAGTTTGTTTTTGAGATTTTTGTTACTCCAATGGATGATAGCCTTGTCATTCTAGAAGGTAGTCTGTCGTTGTGATTTCTGTGACTCCAATGGATGGTAGCCTTGTAATTATGGAAGGTAGTCTATTTTCGAGATTTTTGTTACTCCAATGGATGGTAGCCTTGTCACTATGGATGGTATATTCATATTTTTGTTACTCCAATGGATTGTAGCCTTGTCATTATGGAACGTGTTCTGTTGTCGATGTTTTTGTTACCCCAATGGATGGTAGCCTTGTCATTATGGAAGGTAGTCTATTGTCTAGATTTTTGTTATTCCAATGAATGTTATCCTTGTCATTATGGAAGGTAGTATGTCGTTGTGATTTCTATCACTCCAATGGATGGTAGCCTTGTCACTATGGAAGGTAGTCTATTGTTCATATTTTTGTTACTCCAATGGATGGTAGCCTTGTAATTATAGAAGGTAGTCTATTGTCGATATTTGTGTTACTCCAACGGATGATAGCATTCTCATTATGGAAGGTTGTCTATTGTCGATATTTTTGTTACTCTAATAGATGGTAGCCATGTAATTATAGAAGGTAGTCTATTTTCGAGATTTTAGTTACTCCAATGGATGGTAGCTTTGTCATTATGGATGGTAGTCTATTTTTGAGATTTTTGTTATTCCAATGGATTGTAGCCTTCTCATTATGGAACGTAGTCTGTTGTCGATGTTTTTGTTATTCCAATGGATGGTAGACTTGTCATTATGGAAGGTAGTCTATTTTCGATATTTTTGATACTCCAATGGATGGTAGCCTTGTCATTAGGGAAGGTAGTCCATTGTCGAGATTTTTGTCACTTCTATGGATGGTAGCCTTGTCATTAAGGAAGGTACTTTGTTGTAGAGATTTTTGTTACTCCAATGGATGCTAGCATTGTCATTATAGAAGGTTGTCTATTGTCGATATTTTTGTTACTCTAATAGATGGTAGCCTTGTAATTATGGAAGGTAGTCTGTTTTTGAGATTTTTGTTACTCCAATGGATTGTAGCCTTGTCATTATGGAAGGTAGTTTGTTGTTCATATTTTTGTTACTCCAATGAATGGTAGCCTTGTCATTATGGAAGGTAGTCTATTGTCGAGATTTTTGTTACTTCAATGGATGGTAGCCTTGTCATTATTGAAGGTTGTCTATTGTCGAGATTTTTGTTACTATAATGTATGGTAGCCTTGACATTACAAAGTTATTCTGTTATCGATATTTTGGTTACTACAATGGATGGTATCCTTGTCATTATGGAACATAGTCTATTGTAGATATTTTTGTTACTCCAATGCATGGTATCCTTGTCACTATGGAAGGTATATTCGTATTTTTGTTACTCCAATGGATTGTAGCCTTGTCATTATGGAACGTATTCTATTGTTGATGTTTTTGTTACTCCAATGGATGGTAGCCTTGTCATTATAGAAGGTAGTCTGTTGTCTAGATTTTTGTTATTCCAATGAATGTTAACCTTGTGATTATGGAAGGTAGTCTATTGTCGATATTTTTGTTACTCCAATGGATGGTAGCCTTGACATTATGGAAGGTAGTCTATTGTCGATATTTTTGTTACTCCAATGGATGGTATCGTTGTGATTATGGATGGTAGTCTATTGTTGAGATTTTTGTTATTCCAATGGATTGTAGCCTTCTCATTATGGAACATAGTCTGTTGTCGATGTTTTTATTACTCCAATGGATGGTATCGTTGTCATTATGGAAGGTAGTTTGTTGTCGAGATTTTTGTTATTCCAATGGATGGTAGACTTGTCATTATGGAAGGTAGTCTATTTTTGATATTTTTGTTACTCCAATGGATGGTAGCCTTGTCATTATGGAAGGTAGTCCATTGTCGAGATTTTTGTCACTTCAATGGATGGTAGCCTTGTCATTATGGAAGATAGTTTGTTGTAGAGATTTTTGTTACTCCAATGGATGCTAGCCTTGTAATGATAGAAGGTATTCTGTTGTCGATGTTTTTATTATTCCAATGGATGGCAGCATTGTCATTATGGAAGGTAGTTTGTTGTTCATATTATTGTTACTCCAATGGATGGTAGCCTTGTCATTATGGAAGGTAGTCTATTGTCGAGATTTTTGTTACTCCAATGGATGGTAGCCTTGTCATTATGGAAGGTTGTCTATTGTCGAGATTTTTGTTACTATAATGGATGGTAGCCTTGACATTATGGAAGGTATTCTGTTATCGATATTTTGGTTACTACAATGGATGGTATCCTTGTCATTATAGAACATAGTCTATTGTAGATATTTTTATTACTCCAATGCATGGTAGCCTTGTCATTATGATAGGTAATCTGTTGTCTAGATTTTTGTTTCTCCAATGGATGGTAGCCTTGTCATTATGGAAGGTAGTCTGTTGTTGAGATTTTTGTTACTCAAATGGATGCTAGCCTTGTCATTCTAGATGGTAGTCTGTCGTTGTGTTTTCTGTCACTCCAATGGATGGTAGCCTTGTCACTATGGAAGGTAGTCTGTTGTTCAGATTTTTGTTACTCCAATGGATGGTAGCCTTGTCATTATGGAAGGTAGTCTATTGTCGAGATTTTTGTTACTCCAATGGATGGTAGCATTATCATTATGGAAGGTTGTCTGTTGTCGAGATTTTGGTTACTCCAATGGATGGTAGCCTTGTCATTATGGAAGGTAGTTTGTTGTAGAGATTTTTGTTACTCCAATGGATACTAGCCTTGTAATTATAGAAGGCTGTCTATTGTCGAGATTTTTGTTACTCTAATAGATGGTAGCCTTGTAATTATGGAAGGTAGTTTGTTTTTGAGATTTTTGTTACTCCAACAGATGGTAGCCTTGTCATTATGGAAGGTAGTTTGTTGTTCATATTTTTGTTACTCCAATGGATGGTAGCCTTGTCATTATGGACAGTAGTCTATTGTCGAGATTTTTGTTACTCCAATGGATGGTAGCCTTGTCATTATGGAAGGTTGTCTATTGTCGAGATTTTTGTTACTCCAATGGATGGTAGCCTTGTCATTATGGAAGGTTGTCTATTGTCGAGATTTTTGTTACTATAATGGATGGTAGCCTTGACATTATGGAAGGTATTCTGTCATTCGATATTTTGGTTACTACAATGGATGGTATCCTTGTCATTATGGAACATAGTCTATTGTAGATATTTTTATTACTCCAATGCATGGTAGCCTTGTCATTATGATAGGTAGTTTGTTGTCTAGATTTTTGTTACTCCAATGGATGGTTGCCTTGTCATTATGGAAGGTACTCTATTGTCGAGATTTTTGTTACTCCGATGAATGGTAGCATTATCATTATGAAAGGTTGTCTGTTGTCGAGATTTTTGTTACTCCAATGGATGGCAGCCTTGTCATTATGGAAGGTAGTCTGTTTTCGAGATTTTTGTTACTCCAATGAATGGTAGCCTTGTCACTTTGGAAGGTATGTTCATATTTTTATTACTCCACTGGATGGTAGCCTTGTCATTATGGAAGGTAGTTTGTTGTCGAGATTTTTGTTATTCCAATGGATGGTAGCCTTGTCATTATGGAAGGTAGTCTGTTGTCGATATTTTTGTTACTCCAATGGATGGTAGCCTTGTCACTATGGAAGGTATATTCATATTTTTGTTACTCCAATGGATTGTAGCCTTGTCATTATGGAATGTATTCTATTGTTGATGTTTTTGTTACTCCAATGGATGGTAGCCTTGTCATTATGGAAGGTAGTCTGTTGTCTAGATTTTTGTTATTCCAATGAATGTTAACCTTGTCATTATGGAAGGTAGTCTATTGTCGAGATTTTTGTTACTCTAATGGATGGTAGCCTTGACATTATGGAAGGTAGTCTATTGTCGATATTTTTGTTACTCCAATGGATGGTATCATTGTCATTATGGATGGTAGTCTATTGTTGAGATTTTTGTTATTCCAATGGATTGTAGCCTTCTCATTATGGAACATAGTCTGTTGTCGATGTTTTTGTTACTCCAATGGATGGTATCGTTGTCATTATGGAAGGTAGTTTGTTGTCGAGATTTTTGTTATTCCAATGGATGGTAGACTTGTCATTATGGAAGGTAGTCTATTTTTGATATTTTTGTTACTCCAATGGATGGTAGCCTTGTCATTATGGAAGGTAGTCCATTGTCGAGATTTTTGTCACTTCAATGGATGGTAGCCTTGTCATTATGGAAGATAGTTTGTTGTAGAGATTTTTGTTACTCCAATGGATGCAAGCCTTGTAATGATAGAAGGTATTCTATTGTCGATATTTTTGTTACTCCAATGGATGATAGCATTGTCATTATAGAAGGCTGTCTATTGTCGAGATTTTTGTTAATCTAATAGATGGTAGCCTTGTAATTATGGAATGTAGTATGTTTTTGAAATTTTTGTTACTCCAATGGATGGCAGCCTTGTCATTATGGAAGGTAGTTTGTTGTTCATATTATTGTTACTCCAATGGATGGTAGCCTTGTCATTATGGAAGGTAGTCTATTGTCGAGATTTTTGTTACTCCAATGGATGGTAGCCTTGTCATTATGGAAGGTTGTCTATTGTCGAGATTTTTGTTACTATAATGGATGGTAGCCTTGACATTATGGAAGGTATTCTGTTATCGATATTTTGGTTACTACAATGGATGGTATCCTTGTCATTATGGAACATAGTCCATTGTAGATATTTTTGTTACTCCAATGCATGGTAGCCTTGTCATTATGATAGGTAATCTGTTGTCTAGGTTTTTGTTTCTCCAATGGATGGTAGCCTTGTCATTATGGAAGGTAGTCTGTTGTTAAGATTTTTGTTACTCAAATGGATGCTAGCCTTGTCATTCTAGATGGTAGTCTGTCGTTGTGTTTTCTGTCACTCCAATGGATGGTAGCCTTGTCACTATGGAAGGTAGTCTGTTGTTCATATTTTTGTTACTCCAATGGATGGTAGCCTTGTCATTATGAAAGGTAGTCTATTGTCGAGATTTTTGTTACTCCAATGGATGGTAGCATTATGATTATGGAAGGTTGTCTGTTGTCGAGATTTTGGTTACACCAATGGATGGTAGCCTTGTCATTATGGAAGGTAGTTTGTTGTAGAGATTTTTGTTACTCCAATGGATACTAGCCTTGTAATTATAGAAGGATGTCTATTGTCGAGATTTTTGTTGCTCTAATAGATGGTAGCCTTGTAATTATGGAAGGTAGTTTGTTTTTGAGATTTTTGTTACTCCAATGGATGGTAGCCTTGTCATTATGGAAGGTAGTTTGTTGTTCATATTTTTGTTACTCCAATGGATGGTAGCCTTGTCATTATGGAAGGTAGTCTATTGTCGAGATTTTTATTACTCCAATGGATGGTAGCCTTGTCATTATGGAAGGTTGTCTATTATCGATATTTTTGTTACTCCAATGGATGGTAGCCTTGTCATTATGGAAGGTTGTCTATTGTCGAGATTTTTGTTACTATAATGGATGGTCGCCTTGACATTATGGAAGGTATTCTGTTATCGATATTTTGGTTACTACAATGGATGGTATCCTTGTCATTATGGAACATAGTCTATTGTAGATATTTTTGTTACTCCAATGCATGGTAGCCTTGTCATTATGATAGGTAATCTGTTGTCTAGGTTTTTGTTTCTCCAATGGATGGTAGCCTTGTCATTATGGAAGGTAGTCTGTTGTTAAGATTTTTGTTACTCAAATGGATGCTAGCCTTGTCATTCTAGATGGTAGTCTGTCGTTGTGTTTTCTGTCACTCCAATGGATGGTAGCCTTGTCACTATGGAAGGTAGTCTGTTGTTCAGAATTTTGTTACTCCAATGGATGGTAGCCTTGTCATTATGGAAGGTAGTCTATTGTCGAGATTTTTGTTACTCCAATGGATGGTAGCATTATCATTATGGAAGGTTGTCTGTTGTCGAGATTTTGGTTACACCAATGGATGGTAGCCTTGTCATTATGGAAGGTAGTTTGTTGTAGAGATTTTTGTTACTCCAATGGATACTAGCCTTGTAATTATAGAAGGCTGTCTATTGTCGAGATTTTTGTTACTCTAATAGATGGTAGCCTTGTAATTATGGAAGGTAGTTTGTTTTTGACATTTTTGTTACTCCAATGGATGGTAGCCTTGTCATTATGGAAGGTAGTTTGTTGTTCATATTTTTGTTACTCCAATGGATGGTAGCCTTGTCATTATGGACAGTAGTCTATTGTCGAGATTTTTGTTACTCCAATGGATGGTAGCCTTGTCATTATGGAAGGTTGTCTATTGTCGAGATTTTTGTTACTCCAATGGATGGTAGCCTTGTCATTATGGAAGGTTGTCTATTGTCGAGATTTTTCTTACTATAATGGATGGTAGCCTTGACATCATGGAAGGTATTCTGTTATCGATATTTTAGTTACTACAATGGATGGTATCCTTGTCATTATGGAACATAGTCTATTGTAGATTTTTTTATTACTCCAATGCATCGTAGCCTTGTCATTATGATAGGTAGTCTGTTGTCTAGATTTTTGTTACTCCAATGGATGGTTGCCTTGTCATTATGGAAGGTACTCTATTGTCGAGATTTTTGTTACTCCAATGAATGGTAGCATTTTCATTATGGCAGGTTGTCTGTTGTCGAGATTTTTGTTACTCCAATGGATGGCAGCCTTGTCATTATGGAAGGTAGTCTGTTTTCGAGATTTTTGTTACTCCAATGAATGGTAGCCTTGTCACTTTGGAAGGTATGTTCATATTTTTGTTACTCCACTGGATGGTAGCCTTGTCATTATGGAAGGTAGTTTGTTGTCGAGATTTTTGTTATTCCAATGGATGGTAGCCTTGTCATTATGGAAGGTAGTATGTTGTCGATATTTTTGTTACTCCAATGGATGGTAGCCTTGTCACTATGGAAGGTATATTCATATTTTTGTTACTCCAATGGATTGTAGCCTTGTCATTATGGAACGTATTCTATTGTTGATGTTTTTGTTACTCCAATGGATGGTAGCCTTGTCATTATGGAAGGTAGTCTGTTGTCTAGATTTTTGTTATTCCAATGAATGTTAACCTTGTCATTATGGAAGGTAGTCTATTGTCGAGATTTTTGTTACTCCAATGGATGGTAGCCTTGACATTATGGAAGGTAGTCTATTGTCGATATTTTTGTTACTCCAATGGATGGTATCATTATCATTATGGATGGTAGTCTATTGTCGAGATTTTTGTTATTCCAATGGATGGTAGACTTGTCATTATGGAAGGTAGTCTATTTTCGATATTTTTGTTACTCCAATGGATGGTATGGTTGTCATTATGGAAGGTAGTTTGTTGTCGAGATTTTTGTTATTCCAATGGATGGTAGACTTGTCATTATGGAAGGTAGTCTATTTTCGATATTTTTGTTACTCCAATGGATGGTAGCCTTGTCATTATGGAAGGTAGTCCATTGTCGAGATTTTTGTCACTTCAATGGATTGTAGCCTTGTCATTATGGAAGGTAGTTTGTTGTAGAGATTTTTGTTACTCCAATGGATAGTAGCATTATCATTATGGAAGGTTGTCTGTTGTCGAGATTTTGGTTACTCCAATGGATGGTAGCCTTGTCATTATGGAAGGTAGTTTGTTGTAGAGATTTGTGTTACTCCAATGGATACTAGCCTTGTAATTATAGAAGGCTGTCTATTGTCGAGATTTTTGTTACTCTAATAGATGGTAGCCTTGTAATTATGGAAGGTAGTTTGTTTTTGATATTTTTGTTACTCCAATGGATGGTAGCCTTGTCATTATGGAAGGTAATTTGTTGTTCATATTTTTGTTACTCCAATGGATGGTAGCCTTGTAATTATGGAAGGTAGTCTGTTTTTGAGATTTTTGTTACTCCAATGGATGGTAGCCTTGTCATTATTTGAAGGTAGTTTGTTGTTAATTTTTTGTTACTCCAATGAATGGTAGCCTTGTCATTATGGAAGGTAGTCTATTGTCGAGATTTTTGTTACTCCAATGGATGGTAGCCTTGTCATTATGGAAAGTTATCTATTGTCGAGATTTTTGTTACTATAATGTATGGTAGCCTTGACATTACAGAAGTTATTCTGTTATCGATATTTTGGTTACTACAATGGATGGTATCCTTGTCATTATGGAACATAGTCTATTGTAGATATTTTTGTTACTCCAATGCATGGTAGCCTTGTCATTATGGAAGGTAGTCTGTGAAGGAAAATTGCGATCCAAAAACGCAGCGGAATATAAAATTTTCCTTTAGCGATCATTACGAATGAGCATGGTCAGTGATAGAAATATTTACCTCTTGTGGCGATTCAGAACTTTGATGTTGTGATCACGAGCGTTGATGAAGAACAACGCCTCTACTCAGTCCACATGAACAGATCGCTTCCGGTCACAGTGCTAGCTGATCACGAACAGAAACGTTGAGTGAGAGAGAGAGTCAAAAATGAAAATGCATCAAGTGAAATTGCTTCATCACAAGGGATCTATTTATAGAATCACTCGTGTGGGCTACAAGCTAAAAGCCCAATTAAGGCTATAAGCTAAAAGCCCAATTAAGCTTATGGACATCATACCTTATGATGTACCATATATCACTTATCCACGTGGTACCTTACCACTTTCGGTATTACACTTAAGTGCACCGTACCTTACGGTGTTCCTTATTTATTCTATCTCTCATCAACCTGTCCTTATGTGTGTGACCCTGTAGGTTTTCGCGACATTGGCAATTATATTAAATCACACATTTAATATAATAAACAGTGAGCGGTATCTAGCAACACATCACTGTTACCCAAGTCACGAAAATGTCATGTGATCTGACCAAACCTTTTTCGTGATAATATTTGTGTTGTATAATTACCCTTTTACCCTCATGTCTATATTGAACACAAGGCATACACTGTGTCACCCTTGTCCAGTTCAATATTGGGCCCTTAGACATTTATCCTATTATGCAGGATGAGCAAATTCCATCTAGGTCACTCATGTCCCTTAGCATGCTTTGTGAAGTACCCATCAACCGTCTTTATAGTTATCCAGTTACGGATGACATTTGATCAGCAATAAAGTACTTGACTCTACATCTAGGGTCCATAGTGGTTTCAGGTCGAAGGGTGGTATACACCATTATCATCATGAGAATAACTTATGACACTTTGCATAACATTCTATGTATTATTCTCATAGCGGGTCAATCCAGTATAAATATTACTCCTAATATTCATACCTATGTCAAGACTTGATAACTCCTTATCTATGATCCATGAGATGCAATCATCAATCTATCTTCATAATAATCTTAATGCTTTAATGCTATCCCACTTCACATTAAAGCTTGACTACGGATACTTTAAGAATAGTGTCTTATGTTTAATGGGATCTCATGATTAAGTCACACTTAACATTTCATTAAACAAATAAACCATTCTAGAGATTTTATTATTTTGGAAATCAAACATAATAAAGAAATGCCTTTTATTATTAATAAATAATTCGATACAAGTACCATAAGTATTGGCCTCTAGGGCTTACACCAACAGTCTGTTGTCTAGATTTTTGTTACTCCAATGGATGGTAGCCTTGTCATTATGGAAGGTAGTCTGTTGTTAAGATTTTTGTTACTCCAATGGATGCTAGCCTTGTCATTCTAGATGGTAGTCTGTCGTCGTGATTTCTGTCACTTCAATGGATGGTAGCCTTGTCACTATGGAAGGTAGTCTGTTGTTCAGATTTTTGTTACTCCAATGGATGGTAGCCTTGTCATTATGGAAGGTACTCTATTGTCAATATTTTTGTTACTCCAATGAATGGTAGCATTATCATTATGGCAGGTTGTCTGTTGTCGAGATTTTTGTTACTCCAATGGATGGTAGCCTTGTCATTATGGAAGGTAGTCTGTTTTCGAGATTTTTATTACTCCAATGAATGGTAGCCTTGTCACTTTGGAAGGTATGTTCATATTTTTGTTACTCCACTGGATGGTAGCCTTGTCATTATGGAAGGTAGTTTGTTGTCGAAATTTTTGTTATTCCAATGGATGGTAGCCTTGTCATTATGAAAGGTAGTCTATTGTAGATATTTTTGTTACTCCAATGGATGGTAGCCTTGTCACTATGGAAGGTATATTCGTATTTTTGTTAGTCCAATGGATTGTAGCCTTGTCATTATGGAACGTATTCAATTGTTGATGTTTTTGTTACTCCAATGGATGGCAGCCTTGTCATTATGGAAGGTAGTCTGTTGTCTAGATTTTTGTTACTCCAATGAATGGTAGCCTTGTCACTTTGGAAGGTATGTTCATATTTTTGTTACTCCACTGGATGGTAGCCTTGTCATTATGGAAGGTAGTTTGTTGTCAAGATTTTTGTTATTCCAATGGATGGTAGCCTTGTCATTATGGAAGGTAGTCTGTTGTCGATATTTTTGTTACTCCAATGGATGGTAGCCTTGTCACTATGGAAGGTATATTCATATTTTTGTTACTCCAATGGATTGTAGCCTTGCCATTATGGAACATATTCTATTGTTGATGTTTTTGTTACTCCAATGGATGGTAGCCTTGTCATTATGGAAGGTAGTCTGTTGTCTAGATTTTTGTTATTCCAATGAATGTTAACCTTGTCATTATGGAAGGTAGTCTATTGTCGAGATTTTTGTTACTCCAATGGATGGTAGCCTTGACATTATGGAAGGTAGTCTATTGTCGATATTTTTGTTACTCCAATGGATGGTATCGTTATCATTATGGATGCTAGTCTATTGTCGAGATTTTTGTTATTCCAATGGATGGTAGACTTGTCATTATGGAAGGTAGTCTATTTTCGATATTTTTGTTACTCCAATGGATGGTATCGTTGTCATTATGGAAGGTAGTTTGTTGTTGAGATTTTTGTTATTCCAATGGATGGTAGACTTGTCATTATGGAAGGTAGTCTATTTTCGATATTTTTGTTACTCCAATGGATGGTAGCCTTGTCATTATGGAAGGTAGTCCATTGTCGAGATTTTTGTCACTTCAATGGATTGTAGCCTTGTCATTATGGAAGGTAGTTTGTTGTAGAGATTTTTGTTACTCCAATGGATGGTAGCATTATCATTATGGAAGGTTGTCTGTTGTCGAGATTTTGGTTACTCCAATGGATGGTAGCCTTGTCATTATGGAAGGTAGTTTGTTGTAGATATTTTTGTTACTCCAATGGATACTAGCCTTGTAATTATAGAAGGCTGTCTATTGTCGTGATTTTTGTTACTCTAATAGATGGTAGCCTTGTAATTATGGAAGGTAGTTTGTTTTTGAGATTTTTGTTACTCCAATGGATGGTAGCCTTGTCATTATGGAAGGTAGTTTGTTGTTCATATTTTTGTTACTCCAATGGATGGTAGCCTTGTAATTATGGAAGGTAGTCTCTTTTTGAGATTTTTGTTACTCCAATGGATGGTAGCCTTGTCATTATTTGAAGGTAGTTTGTTGTTAATTTTTTGTTACTCCAATGAATGGTAGCCTTGTCATTATGGAAGGTAGTCTATTGTCGAGATTTTTGTTACTCCAATGGATGGTAGCCTTGTCATTATGGAAAGTTTTCTATTGTCGATATTTTTGTTACTATAATGATGGTAGCCTTGACATTACAGAAGTTATTCTGTTATCGATATTTTGGTTACTACAATGGATGGTATCCTTGTCATTATGGAACATAGTCTATTGTAGATATTTTTGTTACTCCAATGCATGGTAGCCTTGTCATTATGGAAGGTAGTATGTGAAGGAAAATT
Source organism: Vicia faba (assembly GCA_948472305.1). Classification (NCBI taxonomy): domain Eukaryota; kingdom Viridiplantae; phylum Streptophyta; class Magnoliopsida; order Fabales; family Fabaceae; genus Vicia; species Vicia faba. Next base: position 460,241,338 of record OX451741.1, read on the forward strand.
GCGATCCAAAAACGCAGCGGAATATAAAATTTTCCTTTAGCGATCATTACGAATGAGCATGGTCAGTGATAGAAATATTTACCTCTTGTGGCGATTCAGAACTTTGATGTTGTGATCACGAGCGTTGATGAAGAACAACGCCTCTACTCAGTCCACACGAACAGATCGCTTCCGGTCACAGTGTTAGCTGATCACGAACAGAAACGTTGAGTGAGAGAGAGAGTCAAAAACGAAAATGCATCAAGTGAAATTGCTTCATCACAAGGGATCTATTTATAGAATCACTCGTGTGGGCTACAAGCTAAAAGCCCAATTAAGGCTATAAGCTAAAAGCCCAATTAAGCTTATGGACATCATACCTTATGATGTACCATATATCACTTATCCACGTGGTACCTTACCACTTTCGGTATTACACTTAAGTGCACCGTACCTTACGGTGTTCCTTATTTATTCTATCTCTCATCAACCTGTCCTTATGTGTGTGACCCTGTAGGTTTTCGCGACATTGGCAATTATATTAAATCACACATTTAATATAATAAACAGTGAGCGGTATCTAGCAACACATCACTGTTACCCAAGTCACGAAAATGTCATGTGATCTGACCAAACCTTTTTTGTGATAATATTTGTGTTGTATAATTACCCTTTTACCCTCATGTCTATATTGAACAAAAGGCATACACCGTGTCACCCTTGTCCAGTTCAATATTGGGCCCTTAGACATTTATCCTATTATGCAGGATGAGCAAATTCCATCTAGGTCACTCATGTCCCTTAGCATGCTTTGTGAAGTATCCATCAACCGTCTTTATAGTCATCCAGTTACGGATGACATTTGATCAGCAATAAAGTACTTGACTCTACATCTAGGGTCCATAGTGGTTTCAGGTCGAAGGGTGGTATACAATTATCATCATGAGAATAACTTATGACACTTTGCATAACATTCTATGTAGTATTCTCATAGCGGGTCAATCTAGTATAAATATTACTCCTAATATTCATACCTATGTCAAGACTTGATAACTCCTTATCCATGATCCATGAGATGCGATCATCAATCTATCTTCATAATAATCTTAATGCTTTAATGCTATCCCACTTCACATTAAAGCTTGACTACGGATACTTTAAGAATAGTGTCTTATGTTTAATGGGATCTCATGATTAAGTCACACTTAACATTTAATTAAACAAATAAACCATTCTAGAGATTTTATTATTTTGGAAAGCAAACATAATAAAGAAATGCCTTTTATTATTAATAAATAATTCGATACAAGTACCATAAGTATTGGCCTCTAGGGCTTACACCAACAGTCTGTTGTCTAGATTTTTGTTACTCCAATGGATGGTAGCCTTGTCATTATGGAAGGTAGTCTGTTGTTAAGATTTTTGTTACTCCAATGGATGCTAGCCTTGTCATTCTAGATGGTAGTCTGTCGTCGTGATTTCTGTCACTTCAATGGATGGTAGCCTTGTCACTGTGGAAGGTAGTCTGTTGTTCAGATTTTTGTTACTCCAATGGATGGTAGCATTGTCATTATGGAAGGTACTCTATTGTCAATATTTTTGTTACTCCAATGAATGGTAGCATTATCATTATGGCAGGTTGTCTGTTGTCGAGATTTTTGTTACTCCAATGGATGGTCGCCTTGTCATTATGGAAGGTAGTTTGTTTTCGAGATTTTTATTACTCCAATGAATGGTAGCCTTGTCACTTTGGAAGGTATGTTCATATTTTTGTTACTCCACTGGATGGTAGCCTTGTCATTATGGAAGGTAGTTTGTTGTCGAAATTTTTGTTATTCCAATGGATGGTAGCCTTGTCATTATGAAAGGTAGTCTATTGTCGATATTTTTGTTACTCCAATGGATGGTAGCCTTTTCACTATGGAAGGTATATTCGTATTTTTGTTAGTCCAATGGATTGTAGCCTTGTCATTATGGAACGTATTCAATTGTTGATGTTTTTGTTACTCCAATGGATGGCAGCCTTGTCATTATGGAAGGTAGTCTGTTGTCTAGATTTTTGTTACTCCAATGAATGGTAGCCTTGTCACTTTGGAAGGTATATTCATATTTTTGTTACTCCACTGGATGGTAGCCTTGTCATTATGGAAGGTAGTTTGTTGTCGAGATTTTTGTTATTCCAATGGATGGTAGCCTTGTCATTATGGAAGGTAGTCTGTTGTCGATATTTTTGTTACTCCAATGGATGGTAGCATTGTCACTATGGAAGGTATATTCATATTTTTGTTACTCCAATGGATTGTAGCCTTGTCATTATGGAACGTATTCTATTGTTGATGTTTTTGTTACTCCAATGGATGGTAGCCTTGTCATTATGGAAGGTAGTCTGTTGTCTAGATTTTTGTTATTCCAATGAATGTTAACCTTGTCATTATGGAAGGTAGTCTATTGTCGAGATTTTTGTTACTCCAATGGATGGTAGCCTTGACATTATGGAAGGTAGTCTATTGTCGATATTTTTGTTACTCCAATGGATGGTATCGTTATCATTATGGATGGTAGTCTATTATCGAGATTTTTGTTATTCCAATGGATGGTAGACTTGTCATTATGGAAGGTAGTCTATTTTCGATATTTTTGTTACTCCAACGGATGGTATCGTTGTCATTATGGAAGGTAGTTTGTTGTCGAGATTTTTGTTATTCCAATGGATGGTAGACTTGTCATTATGGAAGGTAGTCTATTTTCGATATTTTTGTTACTCCAATGGATGGTAGCCTTGTCATTATGGAAGGTAGTCCATTGTCGAGATTTTTGTCACTTCAATGGATTGTAGCCTTGTCATTATGGAAGGTAGTTTGTTGTAGAGATTTTTGTTACTCCAATGGATGGTAGCCTTGTCATTATGGAAGGTAGTCTGTTGTTAAGATTTTTGTTACTCCAATGGATGCTAGCCTTGTCATTCTAGATGGTAGTCTGTCGTCGTGATTTCTGTCACTTCAATGGATGGTAGCCTTGTCACTATGGAAGGTAGTCTGTTGTTCAGATTTTTGTTACTCCAATGGATGGTAGCATTGTCATTATGGAAGGTACTCTATTGTCAATATTTTTGTTACTCCAATGAATGGTAGCATTATCATTATGGCAGGTTGTCTGTTGTCGAGATTTTTGTTACTCCAATGGATGGTAGCCTTGTCATTATGGAAGGTAGTCTGTTTTCGAGATTTTTATTACTCCAATGAATGGTAGCCTTGTCACTTTGGAAGGTATGTTCATATTTTTGTTACTCCACTGGATGGTAGCCTTGTCATTATGGAAGGTAGTTTGTTGTCGAAATTTTTGTTATTCCAATGGATGGTAGCCTTGTCATTATGAAAGGTAGTCTATTGTCGATATTTTTGTTACTCCAATGGATGGTAGCCTTGTCACTATGGAAGGTATATTCGTATTTTTGTTAGTCCAATGGATTGTAGCCTTGTCATTATGGAACGTATTCAATTGTTGATGTTTTTGTTACTCCAATGGATGGCAGCGTTGTCATTATGGAAGGTAGTCTGTTGTCTAGATTTTTGTTACTCCAATGAATGGTAGCCTTGTCACTTTGGAAGGTATGTTCATATTTTTGTTACTCCACTGGATGGTAGCCTTGTCATTATGGAAGGTAGTTTGTTGTCGAGATTTTTGTTATTCCAATGGATGGTAGCCTTGTCATTATGGAAGGTAGTCTGTTGTCGATATTTTTGTTACTCCAATGGATGGTAGCCTTGTCACTATGGAAGGTATATTCATATTTTTGTTACTCCAATGGATTGTAGCCTTGTCATTATGGAACGTATTCTATTGTTGATGTTTTTGTTACTCCAATGGATGGTAGCCTTGTCATTATGGAAGGTAGTCTGTTGTCTAGATTTTTGTTATTCCAATGAATGTTAACCTTGTCATTATGGAAGGTAGTCTATTGTCGAGATTTTTGTTACTCCAATGGATGGTAGCCTTGACATTATGGAAGGTAGTCTATTGTCGATATTTTTGTTACTCCAATGGATGGTATCGTTATCATTATGGATGGTAGTCTATTGTCGAGATTTTTGTTATTCCAATGGATGGTAGACTTGTCATTATGGAAGGTAGTCTATTTTCGATATTTTTGTTACTCCAATGGATGGTATCGTTGTCATTATGGAAGGTAGTTTGTTGTCGAGATTTTTGTTATTCCAATGGATGGTAGACTTGTCATTATGGAAGGTAGTCTATTTTCGATATTTTTATTACTCCAATGGATGGTAGCCTTGTCATTATGGAAGGTAGTCCATTGTCGAGATTTTTGACACTTCAATGGATTGTAGCCTTGTCATTATGGAAGGTAGTCTGTTGTCGAGATTTTGGTTACTCCAATGGATGGTAGCCTTGTCATTATGGAAGGTAGTTTGTTGTAGATATTTTTGTTACTCCAATGGATACTAGCCTTGTAATTATAGAAGGCTGTCTATTGTCGAGATTTTTGTTACTCTAATAGATGGTAGCCTTGTAATTATGGAAGGTAGTTTGTTTTTGAGATTTTTGTTACTCCAATGGATGGTAGCCTTGTCATTATGGAAGGTAGTTTGTTGTTCATATTTTTGTTACTCCAATGGATGGTAGCCTTGTAATTATGGAAGGTAATCTCTTTTTGAGATTTTTGTTACTCCAATGGATGGTAGCCTTGTCATTATGGAAAGTTTTCTATTGTCGAGATTTTTGTTACTATAATGTATGGTAGCCTTGACATTACAGAAGTTATTCTGTTATCGATATTTTGGTTACTACAATGGATGGTATCCTTGTCATTATGGAACATAGTCTATTGTAGATATTTTTGTTACTCCAATGCATGGTAGCCTTGTCATTATGGAAGGTAGTCTGTGAAGGAAAATTGCGATCCAAAAACGCAGCGGAATATAAAATTTTCCTTTAGCGATCATTACGAATGAGCATGGTCAGTGATAGAAATATTTACCTCTTGTGGCGATTCAGAACTTTGATGTTGTGATCACGAGCGTTGATGAAGAACAACGCCTCTACTCAGTCCACACGAACAGATCGCTTCCGGTCAAAGTGCTAGCTGATCACGAACAGAAACGTTGAGTGAGAGAGAGAGTCAAAAACGAAAATGCATCAAGTGAAATTGCTTTATCACAAGGGATCTATTTATAGAATCACTCGTGTGGGCTACAAGCTAAAAGCCCAATTAAGGCTATAAGCTAAAAGCCCAATTAAGCTTATGGACATCATACCTTATGATGTACCATATATCACTTATCCACGTGGTACCTTACCACTTTCTGTATTACACTTAAGTGCACCGTACCTTACAGTGTTCCTTATTTATTCTATCTCTCATCAACCTGTCCTTATGTGTGTGACCCTGTAGGTTTTCGCGACATTGGCAATTATATTAAATCACACATTTAATATAATAAACAGTGAGCGGTATCTAGCAACACATCACTGTTACCCAAGTCACGAAAATGTCATGTGATCTGACCAAACCTTTTCTGTGATAATATTTGTGTTGTATAATTACCCTTTTACCCTCATGTCTATATTGAACACAAGGCATACACTGTGTCACCCTTGTCCAGTTCAATATTGGGCCCTTAGACATTTATCCTATTATGCAGGATGAGCAAATTCCATCTAGGTCACTCATGTCCCTTAGCATGCTTTGTGAAGTACCCATCAACCGTCTTTATAGTCATCCAGTTACGGATGACATTTGATCAGCAATAAAGTACTTGACTCTACATCTAGGGTCCATAGTGGTTTCAGGTCGAAGGGTGGTATACACCATTATCATCATGAGAATAACTTATGACACTTTGCATAACATTCTATGTAGTATTCTCATAGCGGGTCAATCCAGTATAAATATTACTCCTAATATTCATACCTATGTCAAGACTTGATAACTCCTTATCTATGATCCATGAGATGCGATCATCAATCTATCTTCATAATAATCTTAATGCTTTAATGCTATCCCACTTCACATTAAAGCTTGACTACGGATACTTTAAGAATAGTGTCTTATGTTTAATGTGATCTCATGATTAAGTCACACTTAACATTTCATTAAACAAATAAACCATTCTAGAGATTTTATTATTTTGGAAAGCAAACATAATAAAGAAATGCCTTTTATTATTAATAAATAATTCGATATAAGTACCATAAGTATTGGCCTCTAGGGCTTACACCAACAGTCTGTTGTCTAGATTTTTGTTACTCCAATGGATGGTAGCCTTGTCATTATGGAAGGTAGTCTGTTGTTAAGATTTTTGTTACTCCAATGGATGCTAGCCTTGTCATTCTAGATGGTAGTCTGTCGTCGTGATTTCTGTCACTTCAATGGATGGTAGCCTTGTCACTATGGAAGGTAGTATGTTGTTCAGATTTTTGTTACTCCAATGGATGGTAGCCTTGTCATTATGGAAGATACTCTATTGTCGATATTTTTGTTACTCCAATGAATGGTAGCATTATCATTATGGCAGGTTGTCTGTTGTCGAGATTTTTGTTACTCCAATGGATGGTAGCCTTGTCATTATGGAAGGTAGTCTGTTTTCTAGATTTTTGTTACTCCAATGAATGGTAGCCTTGTCACTTTGGAAGGTATGTTCATATTTTTGTTACTCCAATGGATGGTAGCCTTGTCATTATGGAAGGTAGTTTGTTGTCGAAATTTTTGTTATTCCAATGGATGGTAGCCTTGTCATTATGAAAGGTAGTCTATTGTCGATATTTTTGTTACTCCAATGGATGGTAGCCTTGTCACTATGGAAGGTATATTCGTATTTTTGTTAGTCCAATGGATTGTAACCTTGTCATTATGGAACGTATTCAATTGTTGATGTTTTTATTACTCCAATGGATGGCAGCCTTGTCATTATGGAAGGTAGTCTGTTGTCTAGATTTTTGTTACTCCAATGAATGTTAACCTTGTCATTATGGTAGGTAGTCTATTATCGAGATTTTTGTTACTCCAATGGATGGTAGCCTTGACATTATGGAAGGTAGTCTATTGTCGATATTTTAGTTACTCCAATGGATGGTATTGTTGTCATTATGGATGGTAGTCTATTGTTGAGATTTTTGTTATTCCAATGGATTGTAGCCTTCTCATTATGGAACATAGTCTGTTATCGATGTTTTTTTTACTCCAATGGATGGTATCGTTGTCATTATGGAAGGTAGTTTGTTGTCGAGATTTTTGTTATTCCAATGGATGGTAGACTTGTCATTATGGAAGGTAGTCTATTTTTGATATTTTTGTTAATCCAATGGATGGTAGCCTTGTCATTATGGAAGGTAGTCCATTGTCGAGATTTTTGTCACTTCAATGGATGGTAGCCTTGTCATTATGGAAGATAGTTTGTTGTAGAGATTTTTGTTACTCCAATGGATGCTAGCCTTGTAATGATAGAAGGTATTCTATTGTCGATATTTTTGTTACTCCAATGGATGATAGCATTGTCATTATAGAAGCCTGTCTATTGTCGAGATTTTTGTTAATCTAATAGATGGTTGCCTTGTAATTATGGAAGGTAGTATGTTTTTGAAATTTTTGTTACTCCAATGGATGGTAGACTTGTCATTATTGAAGGTAGTTTGTTGTTCATATTATTGTTACTCCAATGGATGGTAGCCTTGTCATTATGGAAGGTAGTCTATTGTCGAGATTTTTGTTACTCCAATGGATGGTAACCTTGTCATTATGGAAGGTTGTCTATTGTCGAGATTTTTGTTACTATAATGGATGGTAGCCTTGACATTATGGAAGGTATTTTGTTATCGATATTTTGGTTACTACAATGGATGGTATCCTTGTCATTATGGAACATAGTCTATTGTAGATATTTTTGTTACTCCAATGCATGGTAGCCTTGTCATTATGATAGGTAATCTGTTGTCTAGATTTTTGTTACTCCAATGGATGGTAGCCTTAACATTATGGAAAGTAGTCTGTTGTTGAGATTTTTGTTACTCAAATGGATGCTAGCCTTGTCATTCTAGATGGTAGTCTATCGTTGTGTTTTCTGTCACTCCAATGGATGGTAGCCTTGTCACTATGGAAGGTAGTCTGTTGTTCAGATTTTTGTTACTCCAATGGATGGTAGCCTTGTCATTATGGAAGGTAGTCTATTGTCGAGATTTTTGTTACTCCAATGGATGGTAGCATTATCATTATGGAAGGTTGTCTGTTGTCGAGATTTTGGTTACTCCAATGGATGGTAGCCTTGTTATTATGGAAGGTAGTTTGTTGTAGAGATTTTTGTTACTCCAATGGATACTAGCCTTGTAATTATAGAAGGCTGTCTATTATCGAGATTTTTGTTACTCTAATAGATGGTAGCCTTGTAATTATGGAAGGTAGTTTGTTTTTGAGATTTTTGTTACTCCAATGGATGGTAGCCTTGTCATTATGGAAGGTAGTTTGTCATTCATATTTTTGTTACTCCAATGGATGGTAGCCTTGTCATTATGGAAGGTAGTCTATTGTCGAGATTTTTGTTACACTAATGGATGGTAGCCTTGTCATTATGGAAGGTTGTCTATTGTCGAGATTTTTGTTACTCCAATGGATGGTAGCCTTGTCATTATGAAAGGTTGTCTATTGTCGAGATTTTTGTTACTATAATGGATGGTAGCCTTGACATTATTGAAGGTATTTTGTTATCCATATTTTGGTTACTACAATGGATGGTATCCTTGTCATTATGGAACATAGTCTATTGTAGATATTTTTGTTACTCCAATGCATGGTAGCCTTGTCATTATGATAGGTAATCTGTTGTCTAGATTTTTGTTACTCCAATGGATGGTAGCCTTGTCATTATGGAAGGTAGTCTGTTGTTGAGATTTTTGTTACTCAAATGGATGCTAGCCTTGTCATTCTAGATGGTAGTCTGTCGTTGTGTTTTCTGTCACTCCAATGGATGGTAGCCTTGTCACTATGGAAGGTAGTCTGTTGTTCAGATTTTTGTTACTCCAATGGATGGTAGCCTTGTCATTATGGAAGGTAGTCTATTGTCGAGATTTTTGTTACTCCAATGGATGGTAGCATTATCATTATGGAAGGTTGTCTATTGTCGAGATTTTGGTTACTCCAATGGATGGTAGCCTTGTCATTATGGAAGGTAGTTTGTTGTAGAGATTTTTGTTACTCCAATGGATACTAGCCTTGTAATTATAGAAGGCTGTCTATTGTCGAGATTTTTGTTACTCTAATAGATGGTAGCCTTGTAATTATGGAAGGTAGTTTGTTTTTGAGATTTTTGTTACTCCAATGGATGGTAGCCTTGTCATTATGGAAGGTAGTTTGTCGTTCATATTTTTGTTACTCCAATGGATGGTATCCTTGTCATTATGGAACATAGTCTATTGTAGATATTTTTGTTACTCCAATGCATGGTAGCCTTGTCATTATGATAGGTAATCTGTTGTCTAGATTTTTGTTACTCCAATGGATGGTAGCCTTGTCATTATGGAAGGTAGTCTGTAGTTGAGATTTTTGTTACTCAAATGGATGCTAGCCTTGTCATTCTAGATGGTAGTCTGTCGTTGTGTTTTCTGTCACTCCAATGGATGGTAGCCTTGTCATTATGGAAGGTAGTCTGTTGTTCAGATTTTTGTTACTCCAATGGATGGTAGCCTTGTCATTATGGAAGGTAGTATATTGTCGAGATTTTTGTTACTCCAATGGATGGTAGCATTATCATTATGGAAGGTTGTCTGTTGTCGAGATTTTGGGTACTCCAATGGATGGTAGCCTTGTCATTATGGAAGGTAGTTTGTTGTAGAGATTTTTGTTACTCCAATGGATACTAGCCTTGTAATTATAGAAGGCTGTCTATTGTCGAGATTTTTGTTACTCTAATAGATGGTAGCCTTGTAATTATGGAAGGTAGTTTGTTTTTGAGATTTTTGTTACTCCAATGGATGGTAGCCTTGTCATTATGGAAGGTAGTTTGTCGTTCATATTTTTGTTACTCCAATGGACGGTAGCCTTGTCATTATGGAAGGTAGTCTATTGTCGAGATTTTTGTTACACCAATGGATGGTAGCCTTGTCATTATGGAAGGTTGTCTATTGTCGAGATTTTTGTTACTCCAATGGATGGTAGCCTTGTCATTATGGAAGGTTGTCTATTGTCGAGATTTTTGTTACTATAATGGATGGTAGCCTTGACATTATTGAAGGTATTTTGTTATCGATATTTTGGTTACTACAATGGATGGTATCCTTATCATTATGGAACATAGTCTATTGTAGATATTTTTGTTACTCCAATGCATGGTAGCCTTGTCATAATGATAGGTAATCTATTGTCTAGATTTTTGTTATCCCAATGGATGGTAGCCTTGTCATTATGGAAGGTAGTCTGTTGTTGAGATTTTTGTTACTCAAATGGATGCTAGCCTTGTCATTCTAGATGGTAGTCTGTCGTTGTGTTTTCTGTCACTCCAATGGATGGTAGCCTTGTCACTATGGAAGGTAGTCTGTTGTTCAGATTTTTGTTACTCCAATGGATGGTAGCCTTGTCATTATGGAAGGTAGTCTATTGTCGAGATTTTTGTTACTCCAATGGATGGTAGCATTATCATTATGGAAGGTTGTCTGTTGTCGAGATTTTGGTTACTCCAATGGATGGTAGCCTTGTCATTATGGAAGGTAGTTTGTTGTAGAGATTTTTGTTACTCCAATGGATACTAGCCTTGTAATTATAGAAGGCTGTCTATTGTCGAGATTTTTATTACTCTAATAGATGGTAGCCTTGTAATTATGGAAGGTAGTTTGTTTTTGAGATTTTTGTTACTCCAATGGATGTTAGCCTTGTCATTATGGAAGGTAGTTTGTCGTTCATATTTTTGTTACTCCAATGGATGGTATCCTTGTCATTATGGAACATAGTCTATTGTAGATATTTTTGTTACTCCAATGCATGGTAGCCTTGTCATTATGATAGGTAATCTGTTGTCTAGATTTTTGTTACTCCAATGGATGGTAGCCTTGTCATTATGGAAGGTAGTCTATAGTTGAGATTTTTGTTACTCAAATGGATGCTAGCCTTGTCATTCTAGATGGTAGTTTATCGTTGTGTTTTCTGTCACTCCAATGGATGGTAGCCTTGTCACTATGGAAGGTAGTCTGTTGTTCAGATTTTTGTTACTCCAATGGATGGTAGCCTTGTCATTATGGAAGGTAGTATATTGTCGAGATTTTTGTTACTCCAATGGATGGTAGCATTATCATTATGGAAGGTTGTCTGTTGTCGAGATTTTGGTTACTCCAATGGATGGTAGCCTTGTCATTATGGAAGGTAGTTTGTTGTAGAGATTTTTGTTACTCCAATGGATACTAGCCTTGTAATTATAGAAGGCTGTCTATTGTCGAGATTTTTGTTACTCTAATAGATGGTAGCCTTGTAATTATGGAAGGTAGTTTGTTTTTGAGATTTTTGTTACTCCAATGGATGGTAGCCTTGTCATTATGGAAGGTAGTTTGTCGTTCATATTTTTGTTACTCCAATGGATGGTAGCCTTGTCATTATGGAAGGTAGTCTATTGTCGAGATTTTTGTTACACCAATGGATGGTAGCCTTGTCATTATGGAAGGTTGTCTATTGTCGAGATTTTTGTTACTCCAATGGATGGTAGCCTTGTCATTATGGAAGGTTGTCTATTGTCGAGATTTTTGTTACTATAATGGATGGTAGCCTTGACATTATTGAAGGTATTTTGTTATCGATATTTTGGTTACTACAATGGATGGTATCCTTGTCATTATGGAACATAGTCTATTGTAGATATTTTTGTTACTCCAATGCATGGTAGCCTTGTCATTATGATAGGTAATCTGTTGTCTAGATTTTTGTTACTCCAATGGATGGTAGCCTTCTCATTATGGAAGGTAGTCTGTTGTTGAGATTTTTGTTACTCAAATGGATGCTAGCCTTGTCATTCTAGATGGTAGTCTGTCGTTGTGTTTTTTTTCACTCCAATGGATGGTAGCCTTGTCACTATGGAAGGTAGTCTGTTGTTCAGATTTTTGTTACTCCAATGGATGGTAGCCTTGTCATTATGGAAGGTAGTCTATTGTCGAGATTTTTGTTACTCCAATGGATGGTAGCATTATCATTATGGAAGGTTGTCTGTTGTCGAGATTTTGGTTACTCCAATTGATGGTAGCCTTGTCATTATGGAAGGTAGTTTGTTGTAGAGATTTTTGTTACTCCAATGGATACTAGCCTTGTAATTATAGAAGGCTGTCTATTGTCGAGATTTTTGTTACTCTAATAGATGGTAGCCTTGTAATTATGGAAGGTAGTTTGTTTTTGAGATTTTTGTTACTCCAATGGATGTTAGCCTTGTCATTATGGAAGGTAGTTTGTCGTTCATATTTTTGTTACTCCAATGGATGGTATCCTTGTCATTATGGAAGGTAGTCTATTGTAGATATTTTTGTTACTCCAATGCATGGTAGCCTTGTCATTATGATAGGTAATCTGTTGTCTAGATTTTTGTTACTCCAATGGATGGTAGCCTTGTCATTATGGAAGGTAGTCTGTAGTTGAGATTTTTGTTACTCAAATGGATGCTAGCCTTGTCATTCTAGATGGTAGTCTGTCGTTGTGTTTTCTGTCACTCCAATGGATGGTAGCCTTGTCACTATGGAAGGTAGTCTGTTGTTCAGATTTTTGTTACTCCAATGGATGGTAGCCTTGTTATTATGGAAGGTAGTATATTGTCGAGATTTTTGTTACTCCAATGGATGGTAGCATTATCATTATGGAAGGTTGTCTGTTGTCGAGATTTTGGTTACTCCAATGGATGGTAGCCTTGTCATTATGGAAGGTAGTTTGTTGTAGAGATTTTTGTTACTCCAATGGATACTAGCCTTGTAATTATAGAAGGCTGTCTATTGTCGAGATTTTTGTTACTCTAATAGATGGTAGCCTTGTAATTATGGAAGGTAGTTTGTTTTTGAGATTTTTGTTACTCCAATGGATGGTAGCCTTGTCATTATGGAAGGTAGTTTGTCGTTCATATTTTTGTTACTCCAATGGATGGTAGCCTTGTCATTATGGAAGGTAGTCTATTGTCGAGATTTTTGTTACACCAATGGATGGTAGCCTTGTCATTATGGAAGGTTGTCTATTGTCGAGATTTTTGTTACTCCAATGGATGGTAGCCTTGTCATTATGGAAGGTTGTCTATTGTCGAGATTTTTGTTACTATAATGGATGGTAGCCTTGACATTATTGAAGGTATTTTGTTATCGATATTTTGGTTACTACAATGGATGGTATCCTTGTCATTATGGAACATAGTCTATTGTAGATATTTTTGTTACTCCAATGCATGGTAGCCTTGTCATTATGATAGGTAATCTGTTGTCTAGATTTTTGTTACTCCAATGGATGGTAGCCTTCTCATTATGGAAGGTAGTCTGTTGTTGAGATTTTTGTTACTCAAATGGATGCTAGCCTTGTAATTCTAGATGGTAGTCTGTCTTTGTGTTTTCTGTCACTCCAATGGATGGTAGCCTTGTCACTATGGAAGGTAGTCTATTGTTCAGATTTTTGTTACTCCAATGGATGATAGCCTTGTCATTATGGAAGGTAGTCTATTGTCGAGATTTTTGTTACTCCAATGGATGGTAGCATTATCATTATGGAAGGTTGTCTGTTGTCGAGATTTTGGTTACTCCAATGGATGGTAGCCTTGTCATTATGGAAGGTAGTTTGTTGTAGAGATTTTTGTTACTCCAATGGATACTAGCCTTGTAATTATAGAAGGCTGTCTATTGTCGAGATTTTTGTTACTCTAATAGATGGTAGCCTTGTAATTATGGAAGGTAGTTTGTTTTTGAGATTTTTGTTACTCCAATGGATGGTAGCCTTGTCATTATGGAAGGTAGTTTGTCGTTCATATTTTTGTTACTCCAATGGATGGTAGCCTTGTCATTATGGAAGGTAGTCTATTGTCAAGATTTTCGTTACACCAATGGATGGTAGCCTTGTCATTATGGAAGGTTGTCTATTGTCGAGATTTTTGTTACTCCAATGGATGGTAGCCTTGTCATTATGGAAGTTTGTCTATTGTCGAGATTTTTGTTACTATAATGGATGGTAGCCTTTACATTATGGAAGGTATTCTGTTATCGATATTTTTGTTACTACAATGGATGGTATCCTTGTGATTATGGAACATAGTCTATTGTAGATATTTTTATTACTCCAATGCATGGTAGCCTTGTCATTATGATAGGTAGTCTGTTGTCTAGATTTTTGTTACTCCAATGGATGGTAGCCTTGTCATTATGGAAGGTACTCTATTGTCGAGGTTTTTGTTACTCCAATGAATGGTAGCATTATCATTATGGCAGGTTGTCTGTTGTCGAGATTTTTGTTACTCCAATGGATGGTAGCCTTGTCATTATGGAAGGTAGTCTATTTTCGAGATTTTTGTTACTCCAATGAATGGTAGCCTTGTCACTTTGGAAGGTATGTTCATATTTTTGTTACTCCACTGGATGGTAGCCTTGTCATTATGGAAGGTAGTTTGTTGTCGAGATTTTTGTTATTCAAATGGATGGTAGCCTTGTCATTATGGAAGGTAGTCTGTTGTCGATATTTTTGTTACTCCAATGGATGGTAGCCTTGTCATTATGGAAGGTAGTCTGTTGTCTAGATTTTTGTTATTCCAATGAATGTTAACCTTTTCATTATGGAAGGTAGTCTATTGTCGAGATTTTTGTTACTCCAATGGATGGTAGCCTTGACATTATGGAAGGTAGTCTATTGTCAATATTTTTGTTACTCCAATGGATGGTATCGTTGTCATTATGGATGGTAGTCTATTGTTGAGATTTTTGTTATTACAATGGATTGTAGCCTTCTAATTATGGAACATAGTCTGTTGTCGATGTTTTTGTTACTCCAATGGATGGTATCGTTGTCATTATGGAAGGTTGTCTATTGTCGAGATTTTTGTTACTCCAATGGATGGTAGCCTTGTCATTATGGAAGGTTGTCTATTGTCGAGATTTTTGTTACTCCAATGGATGGTAGCCTTGTCATTATGGAAGGTTGTCTATTGTCGACATTTTTGTTACTATAATGGATGGTAGCCTTGATATTATGGAATGTATTCTGTTATCGATATTTTGGTTACTACAATGGATGGTATCCTTGTCATTATGGAACATAGTTTATTATAGATATTTTTATTACTCCAATGCATGGTAGCCTTGTCATTATGATAGGTAGTCTGTTGTCTAGATTTTTGTTACTCCAATGGATGGTAGCCTTGTCATTATGGAAGGTAGTCTGTTGTTGAGATTTTTGTTACTCCAATGGATGCTAGCCTTGTCATTCTAGATGGTAGTCTGTCATTGTGATTTCTGTCACTCCAATGGATGGTAGCCTTGTCAATATGGAAGGTAGTCTGTTGTTCAGATTTTTGTTACTCCAATGGATGGTAGCCTTGTCATTATGGAAAGTAGTCTGTTTTCAAGATTTTTGTTACTCCAATGGATGGTAGCCTTGTCACTATGGAAGGTTCGTTCATATTTTTGTTACTCCACTGGATGGTAGCCTTGTCATTATGAAAGGTAGTCTGTTGTCGATATTTTTGTTACTCCAATGGATGGTAGCCTTGTCACTATAGAAGGTATATTCATATTTTTGTTACTCCAATGGATTGTAGCCTTGTCATTATGGAACGTATTATGTTGTCGATGTTTTTGTTACTCCAATGGATGGTAGCCTTGTCATTATGAAAGGTAGTATGTTGTCTAGATTTTTGTTACTCCAATGGATTATAGCCTTGTCATTTTGGAAGGTAGTATGTCGTTGTGATTTCTATCGCTCCAATGGATGCTAGCCTTGTCACTATGGAAGGTAGTATGTCGTTGTGATTTCTATCGCTCCAATGGATGCTAGTCTTGTCATTATAGAAGGTAGTCTATTGTCGAGATTTTTGTTACTCCAATGGATGGTAGCCTTGTCATTATGGAAGGTAGTCTATTGTCGAGATTTTTGTTACTCCAATGGATGGTATTATTATCATTATGGAAGGTTGTCTGTTATCGAGATTTTGGTTACTCCAATGGATGGTAGCCTTGTCATTATGGAAGGTAGTTTGTTGTCGATATCTTTGTTACTCCAATGGATGGTAGCCTTGTCATTATGGAAGGTAGTATGTTGTCGATATCTTTGTTACTCCAATGGATGGTAGCCTTGTCATTATGGAAGGTAGTTTGTTGTCAATATTTTTGTTACTCCAATGGATGGTATCGTTGTCATTATGGAAGGTAGTTTGTTGTCGAGATTTTTGTTATTCCAATGGATGGTAGCCTTGTCATTATGGAAGGTAGTCTATTGTGGATATTTTTGTTACTCCAATGGATGGTAGCCTTGTCATTATGGAAGGTAGTCCATTGTCGAGGTTTTTGTTACTTCAATGGATGGTAGCCTTGCCATTATGGAAGGTAGTTTGTTGTAGAGATTTTTGTTACTCCAATGGATGCTAGCCTTGTCATTAGGGAAGGTAGTCTATCATTGTGATTTCTGTCACTCCAATGGATGGTAGCCTTGTCACTATGGAAGGTAGTCTGTTGTTCAAATTTTTGTTACTCCAATGGATGGTAGCCTTGTCATTATGGAAGGTAGTCTATTGTCGAGATTTTTGTTACTCCAATGGATGGTAGCCTTGTCATTATGGAAGGTTATCTATTGTCAAGATTTTTGTTACTATAATGGATGGTAGCCTTAACATTATGGAAGGTATTCTGTTAACGATATTTTGGTTACTACAATGGATGGTAGCCTTGTCATTATGGAACATAGTCTATTGTAGTTATTTTTGTAACTCCAATGCATGGTAGCCTTGTCATTATGGAAGGAAGTCTGTTGTCGAGATTTTTGTTACTCCATTGGATGTTAGCCTTGTCATTCTAGAAGGTAGTCCTGTCGTTGTGATTTCTGTCACTCCAATGGATGGTAGCCTTGTCACTATGGAAGGTAGTCTGTCGTTCAGATTTTTGTTACTCCAATGGATTGTAGCCTTGTCATTATGGAAGGTAGTCTATTGTCGATATATTTGTTACTCCAATGGATGGTAGCATTATCATTATGGAAGGTTGTTTGTTGTCGAGATTTTTGTTACTCCAATGGATGGTAGCCATGTCAATATGGAAGGTAGTCTGTTTTCGAGATTTTTGTTACTCCAATGGATGGTATCCTTGTCATTATGGAAGGTAGTCTGTTGTCGAGATTTTTGTTACTCTAATGGATTGTATCATTGTCATTATGGATGGTAGTCATTTGTCGAGATGTTTGTTATTCCAATGGATGGTAGCCTTGTCATTCTGGAAAGTAGTCTGTTATCGAGATTTCTGTTATTCCAATGGATTCTAGGCTTGTCGTTATTGAACGTAGTCTGTTGTTCAGATTTTTGTTACTCCAATGGATGGTAGCCTTGTCATTATGGAAGGTAGTCTTTTGTAAATAGTTTTGTTACTCCAATGGATGGTAGCATTATCATTATGTAAGGTTGTTTGTTGTCGAGATTTTAGTTACTCCAATAGATGGTAGCCTTGTCATTATGGAAGGTAGTCTATTTTCGAGATTTTTGTTACTCCAATGGATGGTAGCCTTGTCACTATGGAAGGTATGTTCATATTTTTGTTACTCCAATGGATGGTATCATTGTCATGATGGATGGTAGTCTATTTTTGAGATTATTGTTATTCCAATGGATTGTAGCCTTGTCATTATGGAACTTAGTCTGTTGTCGTTGTTTTTGTTACTCCAATGGATGGTATCATTGTCATTATGGAAGGTAGTTTATTGCCGAGGGTATTGTTATTCCAATGGATGGTTGCCTTGTCATTATGGAAGGTAGAATATTGTTGATATTTTTGTTACTCCGATGGATGGTAGCCTTGTCATTATGGAAGGTAGTCTGTTGTCGAGATTTTTGTTACTTTAATGGATGGTAGCCTTGTCATTATGGAAGGTAGTATGTTGTCGATATCTTTGTTACTCCAATGGATGGTAGCCTTGTCATTATGGAAGGTAGTTTGTTGTCAATATTTTTGTTACTCCAATGGATGGTATCGTTGTCATTATGGAAGGTAGTTTGTTGTCGAGATTTTTGTTATTCCAATGGATGGTAGCCTTGTCATTATGGAAGGTAGTCTATTGTGGATATTTTTGTTACTCCAATGGATGGTAGCCTTGTCATTATAGAAGGTAGTCCATTGTCGAGGTTTTTGTTACTTCAATGGATGGTAGCCTTGCCATTATGGAAGGTAGTCTGTTTTCGAGATTTTTGTTACTCCAATGGATGGTATCCTTGTTATTATGGAAGGTAGTCTGTTGTCGAGATTTTTGTTACTCCAATGGATTGTATCGTTGTCATTATGGATGGTAGTCTGTTGTCGAGATGTTTGTTATTCCAATGGATTATAGACTTGTCATTACAGAACGTATTCTGTTATCGATGTTTTTGATACTCCAATGGATGGTAGCCTTGTCAGTATTGAAGGTAGTCTATTGTCGAGATTTTTGTTATTCCAATGGATGGTAGCCTTGTCATTCTGGAAAGTAGTCTGTTATCTAGATTTCTGTTATTCCAATGGATTCTAGCCTTGTCGTTATTGAACGTAGTCTGTTGTTCAGATTTTTGTTACTCCAATGGATGGTAGCCTTGTCATTATGGAAGGTAGTCTTTTGTAAATAGTTTTGTTACTCCAATGGATGGTAGCATTATCATTATGTAAGGTTGTTTGTTGTCGAGATTTTAGTTACTCCAATGGATGGTAGCCTTGTCATTATGGAAGGTAGTCTATTTTCGAGATTTTTGTTACTCCAATGGATGGTAGCCTTGTCACTATGGAAGGTATGTTCATATTTTTGTTACTCCAATGGATGGTATCATTGTCATGATGGATGGTAGTCTATTTTTGAGATTATTGTTATTCCAATGGATTGTAGCCTTGTCATTATGGAACTTAGTGTGTTGTCTTTGTTTTTGTTACTCCAATGGATGGTATCATTGTCATTATGGAAGGTAGTTTATTGTCGAGAGTATTGTTATTCCAATGGATGGTTGCCATTTCATTATGGAAGGTAGAATATTGTCGATATTTTTGTTACTCCGATGGATGGTAGCCTTGTCATTATGGAAGGTAGTCTGTTGTCGAGATTTTTGTTACTTTAATGGATGGTAGCCTTGTCATTATGGAAGGTAGTATGTTGTCGATATCTTGGTTACTCCAATGGATGGTAGCCTTGTCATTATGGAAGGTAGTTTGTTGTCAATATTTTTGTTACTCCAATGGATGGTATCGTTGTCATTATGGAAGGTAGTTTATTGTCGAGATTTTTGTTATTCCAATGGATGGTAGCCTTGTCATTATGGAAGGTAGTTTATTGTGGATATTTTTGTTACTCCAATGGATGGTAGCCTTGTCATTATAGAAGGTAGTCCATTGTTGAGGTTTTTGTTACTTCAATGGATGGTAGCCTTGCCATTATGGAAGGTAGTTTGTTGTAGATATTTTTGTTACTCCAATGGATGCTAGCCTTGTCATTAGGGAAGGTAGTCTATCATTGTGATTTCTGTCACTCCAATGGATGGTAGCCTTGTCACTATGGAAGGTAGTCTGTTGTTCATATTTTTGTTACTCCAATGGATGGTAGCCTTGTCATTATGGAAGGTAGTCTATTGTCGAGATTTTTGTTACTCCAATGGATGGTAGCCTTGTCATTATGGAAGGTTATCTATTGTCGAGATTTTTGTTACTATAATGGATGGTAGCCTTAACATTATGGAAGGTATTCTGTTAACGATATTTTGGTTACTACAATGGATGGTAGCCTTGTCATTATGGAACATAGTCTATTGTAGTTATTTTTGTAACTCCGATGCATGGTAGCCTTGTCATTATGGAAGGAAGTCTGTTGTCTAGATTTTTGTTACTCCAATGGATGGTAGCCTTATCATTATGGAAGGTAGTCTGTTGTCGAGATTTTTTTTACTCCATTGGATGTTAGCCTTGTCATTCTAGAAGGTAGTCTGTCGTTGTGATTTCTGTCACTCCAATGGATGGTAGCCTTGTCACTCTGGAAGGTAGTCTGTTGTTCAGATTTTTGTTACTCCAATGGATGGTAGCCTTGTCATTATGGAAGGTAGTCTATTGTCGATATATTTGTTACTCCAATGGATGGTAGCATTATCATTATGGAAGGTTGTTTGTTGTCGAGATTTTTGTTACTCCAATGGATGGTAGCCATGTCAATCTGGAAGGTAGTCTGTTTTTGAGATTTTTGTTACTCCAATGGATGGTATCCTTGTCATTATGGAAGGTAGTCTGTTGTCGAGATTTTTGTTACTCCAATGGATTGTATCGTTGTCATTATGGATGGTAGTCTGTTGTCGAGATGTTTTTTATTCCAATGGATTGTAGCCTTGTCATTACAGAATGTATTATGTTATCGATGTTTTTGTTACTCCAATGGATGGTAGCCTTGTCATTATGGAAGGTAGTCTATTGTCGAGATTTTTGTTATTCCAATGGATGGTAGCCTTGTCATTCTGGAAAGTAGTCTGTTATCGAGATTTCTGTTATTCCAATGGATTCTAGCCTTGTCGTTATTGAACGTAGTCTGTTGTTCAGATTTTTGTTACTCCAATGGATGGTAGCCTTGTCATTATGGAAGGTAGTCTTTTGTAAATAGTTTTGTTACTCCAATGGATGGTAGCATTATCATTATGTAAGGTTGTTTTTTGTCGAGATTTTAGTTACTCCAATAGATGGTAGCCTTGTCATTATGGAAGGTAGTCTATTTTCGAGATTTTTGTTACTCCAATGGATGGTAGCCTTGTCACTATGGAAGGTATGTTCATATTTTTGTTACTCCAATGGATGGTATCATTGTCATTATGGATGGTAGTCTATTTTTGAGATTATTGTTATTCCAATGGATTGTAGCCTTGTCATTATGGAACTTAGTGTGTTGTCTTTGTTTTTGTTACTCCAATGGATGGTATCATTGTCATTATGGAAGGTAGTTTATTGCCGAGAGTATTGTTATTCCAATGGATGGTTGCCTTGTCATTATGGAAGGTAGAATATTGTTGATATTTTTGTTACTCCGATGGATGGTAGCCTTGTCATTATGGAAGGTAGTCTGTTGTCGAGATTTTTGTTACTTTAATGGATGGTAGCCTTGTCATTATGGAAGGTAGTATGTTGTCGATATCTTTGTTACTCCAATGGATGGTAGCCTTGTCATTATGGAAGGTAGTTTGTTGTCAATATTTTTGTTACTCCAATGGATGGTATCGTTGTCATTATGGAAGGTAGTTTGTTGTCGAGATTTTTGTTATTCCAATGGATGGTAGCCTTGTCATTATGGAAGGTAGTCTATTGTGGATATTTTTGTTACTCCAATGGATGGTAGCCTTGTCATTATAGAAGGTAGTCCATTGTCGAGGTTTTTGTTACTTCAATGGATGGTAGCCTTGCCATTATGGAAGGTAGTCTGTTTTCGAGATTTTTGTTACTCCAATGGATGGTATCCTTGTTATTATGGAAGGTAGTCTGTTGTCGAGATTTTTGTTACTCCAATGGATTGTATCGTTGTCATTATGGATGGTAGTCTGTTGTCGAGATGTTTGTTATTCCAATGGATTATAGACTTGTCATTACAGAACGTATTCTGTTATCGATGTTTTTGATACTCCAATGGATGGTAGCCTTGTCATTATTGAAGGTAGTCTATTGTCGAGATTTTTGTTATTCCAATGGATGGTAGCCTTGTCATTCTGGAAAGTAGTCTGTTATCGAGATGTCTGTTATTCCAATGGATTCTAGCCTTGTCGTTATTGAACGTAGTCTGTTGTTCAAATTTTTTTTACTCCAATGGATGGTAGCCTTGTCATTATGGAAGGTAGTCTTTTGTAAATAGTTTTGTTACTCCAATGGATGGTAGCATTATCATTATGTAAGGTTGTTTGTTGTCAAGATTTTAGTTACTCCAATGGATGGTAGCCTTGTCATTATGGAAGGTAGTCTATTTTCGAGATTTTTGTTACTCCAATGGATGGTAGCCTTGTCACTATGGAAGGTATGTTCATATTTTTGTTACTCCAATGGATGGTATCATTGTCATGATGGATGGTAGTCTATTTTTGAGATTATTGTTATTCCAATGGATTGTAGCCTTGTCATTATGGAACTTAGTGTGTTGTCTTTGTTTTTGTTACTCCAATGGATGGTATCATTGTCATTATGGAAGGTAGTTTATTGCCGAGAGTATTGTTATTCCAATGGATGGTTGCCTTGTCATTATGGAAGGTAGAATATTGTCGATATTTTTGTTACTCCGATGGATGGTAGCCTTGTCATTATGGAAGGTAGTCTGTTGTCGAGATTTTTGTTACTTTAATGGATGGTAGCCTTGTCATTATGGAAGGTAGTATGTTGTCGATATCTTGGTTACTCCAATGGATGGTAGCCTTGTCATTATGGAAGGTAGTTTGTTGTCAATATTTTTGTTACTCCAATGGATGGTATCGTTGTCATTATGGAAGGTAGTTTGTTGTCGAGATTTTTGTTATTCCAATGGATGGTAGCCTTGTCATTATGGAAGGTAGTCTATTGTGGATATTTTTGTTACTCCAATGGATGGTAGCCTTGTCATTATAGAAGGTAGTCCATTGTTGAGGTTTTTGTTACTTCAATGGATGTTAGCCTTTCCATTATGGAAGGTAGTTTGTTGTAGATATTTTTGTTACTCCAATGGATGCTAGCCTTGTCATTAGGGAAGGTAGTCTATCATTGTGATTTCTGTCACTCCAATGGATGGTAGCCTTGTCACTATGGAAGGTAGTCTGTTGTTCATATTTTTGTTACTCTAATGGATGGTAGCCTTGTCATTATGGAAGGTAGTCTATTGTCGAGATTTTTGTTACTCCAATGGATGGTAGCCTTGTCATTATGGAAGGTTATCTATTGTCGAGATTTTTGTTACTATAATGGATGGTAGCCTTAACATTATGGAAGGTATTCTGTTAACGATATTTTGGTTACTACAATGGATGGTAGCCTTGTCATTATGGAACATAGTCTATTGTAGTTATTTTTGTAACTCTGATGCATGGTAGCCTTGTCATTATGGAAGGAAGTCTGTTGTCTAGATTTTTGTTACTCCAATGGATGGTAGCCTTATCATTATGGAAGGTAGTCTGTTGTCGAGATTTTTGTTACTCCATTGGATGCTAGCCTTGTCATTCTAGAAGGTAGTCTGTCATTGTGATTTCTGTCACTCCAATGGATGGTAGCCTTGTCACTATGGAAGGTAGTCTGTTGTTCAGATTTTTGTTAATCCAATGGATGGTAGCCTTGTCATTATGGAAGGTAGTCTATTGTCGATATATTTGTTACTCCAATGGATGGTAGCATTATCATTATGGAAGGTTGTTTGTTGTCGAGATTTTTGTTACTCCAATGGATGGTAGCCATGTCAATCTGGAAGGTAGTCTGTTTTCGAGATTTTTGTTACTCCAATGGATGGTATCCTTGTCATTATGCAAGGTAGTTTGTTGTCGAGATTTTTGTTACTCCAATGGATTGTATCGTTGTCATTATGGATGGTAGTCTGTTGTCGAGATGTTTGTTATTCCAATGGATTGTTGCCTTGTTATTACGGACTGTATTCTGTTATCGATGTTTTTGTTACTCCAATGGATGGTAGCCTTGTCATTATGGAAGGTAGTCTATTGTCGATATTTTTGTTATTCCAATGGATGGTAGCCTTGTCATTCTGGAAAGTAGTCTGTTATCGAGATTTCTGTTATTCCAATGGATTCTAGCCTTGTCGTTATTGAACGTAGTCTGTTGTTCAGATTTTTGTTACTCCAATGGATGGTAGCCTTGTCATTATGGAAGGTAGTCTTTTGTTCATAGTTTTGTTACTCCAATGGATGGTAGCATTATCATTATGTAAGGTTGTTTGTTGTCGAGATTTTTGTTACTCCAATGGATGGTAGCCTTGTCATTATGGAAGGTAGTCTGTTTTCGAGATTTTTGTTACTCCAATGGATGGTAGCCTTGTCACTATGGAAGGTATGTTCATATTTTTGTTACTCCAATGGATGGTAGCCTTGTCATTATGGAAGGTAGTCTATTTTTGAGATTATTGTTATTCCAATGGATTGTAGCCTTGTCATTATGGAACGTAGTCTGTTGTCGTTGTTTTTGTTACTCCAATGGATGGTATCATTGTCATTATGGAAGGTAGTTTATTGCCGAGAGTATTATCATTCCAATGGATGGTAGCCTTGTCATTATGGAAGGTAGAATATTGTCGATATTTTTGTTACTCCGATAGATGGTAGCCTTGTCATTATGGAAGGTAGTCTGTTGTCGAGATTTTTGTTACTTTAATGGATGGTAGCCTTGTCATTATTGAAGGTAGTTTGTTGTATTTATTTTTGTTACTCCAATGGATGCTAGCCTTGTCATTAGGGAAGGTAGTCTATTGTTGTGATTTCTGTCACTCCAATGGATGGTAGCCTTGTCAATATGGAAGGTATTGTGTTGTTCATATTTTTGTTACTCCAATTGATGGTAGCCTTGTCATTATGGAAGGTAGTCTATTGTCAAGATTTTTGTTACTCTAATGGATGGTAGCCTTGTCATTATGGAAGGTAGTCTTTTGTTCATATTTTTGTTACTCCAATGGATGGTAGCCTTGTCATTATGGAAGGTAGTCTATTGTCGAGATTTTTGTTACTCCAATGGATGGTAGCCTTGTCATTATGGAAGGTTGTCTATTGTCGAGATTTTTGTTACTATAATGGATGGTAGCCTTGACATTGTGGAAGGTATTTTGTAATCGATATTTTGGTTACTACAATGGATGGTAGCCTTGTCATTATGGAACATAGTCTATTTTAGATATTTTTGTTACTCCAACGCATGGTAGCCTTGTCATTATGGAAGGTAGTTTGTTGTCTAGATTTTTGTTACTCCAATGGATGGTAGCCTTGTCATTATGAAAGGTAGTCTGTTGTCGAGATTTTTGTTACTCGAATAGATGCTAGCCTTGTCATTCTGGAAGCTAGTCAGTCGTTGTGATTATCGTCACTCCAATGGATGGTAGCCTTGTCACTATGGAAGGTAGTCTGTTGTTCATATTTTTGTTACTCCAATGGATGGTAGCCTTGTCATTATGGAAGGTAGTCTATTGTCGAGATTTTTATTACTCCAATGGATGGTAGCATTATCATTATGGAAGGTTGTCTGTTGTCGAGATTTTTGTAACTCCGATGGATGGTAGTCTTGTCAATATGGAAGGTAGACTATTTTCGAGATTTTTGTTACTCCAAAGGATGGTAGCCTTGTCACTATGAAAGGTATGTTCATATTTTTTTTACTCCAATGGATGGTAGCCTTGTCACTATGGAAGGTAGTCTATTGTTCATTTTTTTGTTACTCCAATGGATGCTAGCCTTATCATTATGGAAGATAGTTTGTTGTTGTGATTTATGTCACTCCAATGGATGGTAGCCTTGTCATTATGGAAGGTAGTCTATTTTCGAGATTTTTGTTACTCCAATGGATGGTAGCCTTGTCATTATGGAACGTAGTCTGCTGTCGATGTTTTTGTTACTGCAATTGATGGTATGGAAGGTAGTCTGTTGTCTAGATTTTTTTTATTCCAATGAATGTTAGCCTTGTTACTATGGAAGGTAGTATGTTGTTCATATTTTTGTTACTTCAATTCATGGTAGCCTTGTCATTATGGAATGTAGTCAATTGTCGAGATTTTTGTTACTCCAAAGGATGGTAGCATTATCATTATGGAAGTATGTCTGTTGTCGAGATTTTTGTTACTCCAAGGGATGGTAGCCTTGTCAATATGGAAGGTAGTCTGTTTTAGAGATTTTTGTTACTCCAATGGATGGTAGCCTTGTCACTATGAAAGGTATGTTCATATTTTTGTTACTCCAATGGATGGTAGCCTTGTAATTATGGAAGGTAGTTTGTTGTCGAGATTTTTGTTATTCCAAGGGATGGTAGCCTTGTCATTATGGAAGGTAGTGTGTTGTCGATATTTTTGTTACTCTAATGGATGGGAGCCTTGTCATTATGGAAGGTTGTCTGTTGTCGATATTTTTGTTACTTCAATGGATGCTAGCCTTGTCATTATGGAAGGTAGTTTGTTGTCGAGATTTTTGTTACTCCAATGGATGCTACCCTTGTCATTATGGAAGGTAGTTTGTCGTTGTGATTTATGTCACTCCAATGGATGGTAGCCTTGTCACTATGGAAGGTAGTCTATTGTTCATTTTTATTGTTACTCCAATGAATGCCAGCCTTGTCATTATGGAAGGTAGTCTATTGTCGAGATTTTTGTTACTCCAATGGATGGTAGCCTTGTCATTATGGAATGTAGTCTCCTGTCTATGTTTTTGTTACTGCAATGAATGGTAGCCTTGTCATTATGGAAGGTAGTTTGTTGTCGAGATTTTTGTTGTTCCAATGGATGGTAGCCTTCTCATTATGGAAGGTCGTCTGTTGTCGTGATTTTTTTTACTCCAATGGGTGCTAGCCTTGTCATTATGGAAGGTAGTATGTCGTTGTGATTTCTGTCACTCCAACGGATGGTAGCCTATTCAAAATGGAAGGTAGTCTGTTGTTCATTTTTTTGTACTCCAAAGGATGGTAGCCTTGTCATTATTGAAGGTAGTCTATTGTTGAGATTTTTGTTAATCCAATGGATTGTAGCCTTGTCATTATGGAACGTAGTCTGCTGTCGATGTTTTTGTTACTGCAATTGATGGTAGCCTTTTCATTATGGAAGGTAGTCTGTTGTATAGATTTTTGTTAATCCATTGAATGTTAGCCTTGTTACTATGGAAGGTAGTATGTTGTTCATATTTTTGTTACTTCAATGGATGATAGCCTTGTCATTATGGAAGGTAGTCTATTGTCGAGATTTTTGTTACTCCAAGGGATGGTAGCATTATCATTATGGAAGGTTGTCTGTTGTCGAGATATTTGTTACTCCAATTGATTGTAGCCTTCTCATTATGGAAGGTAGTCCATTTTCGAGATTTTTGTTACTCCAATGGATGGTAGCCTTGTCATTATGGAAGGTAGTGTGTTGTCGAGATTTATGTTACTCCAATGGATGGTATCGTTGTCATTATGGAAGGTAGTTTGTTGTTGAGATTTTTGTTATTCCAATGGATGGTAGCCTTCTCATTATGGAAGGTAGTCTGTTGTCGTGATTTTTGTTAGTCCAATGGGTGCTAGCCTTGTCATTATGGAAGGTAGTATGTCATTGTGATTTCTGTCACTCCAATGGATGGTAGCCTTGTCACTATGGAAGGTAGTCTGTTGTTCATATTTTTGTTACTTCAAATGATGGTAGCCTTGTCATTATGGAAGGTAGTCTATTGTCGAGATTTTTGTTACTCCAATGGATGGTAGCATTATCATTATGGGAGGTTGTCTGCTGTCGAGATTTTTGTTACTCCAATGGATAGTAGCCTTGTCATTATGGAAGGTAGTCTGTTGTCAAGATTTTTGTTACTCCAATAGATGGTAGCCTTGTCATTATGGATGGTAGTCAGTTGTCGAGATTTTTGTTACTCCAATGTAAGGTATCATTGACATTATGGATGGTAGTCTGTTGTCGAAATTTTTGTTTATCCAATGGATGGTAGCCTTGTCATTATGGAACGTAGTCTGCTGTCGATGTTTTTGTTATTGCAATGGATGGTAGCCTTGTCATTATGGAAGGTAGTTTGTTGTCGAGATTTTTGTTATTCCAATGGATGGTATCCTTCTCATTATGGAAGGTAGTCTGTTGTCTAGATTTTTGTTACTCCAATGGGTGCTAGCCTTGTCATTATGGAAGGTAGTATGTCATTGTGATTTCTGTCACCCCAATGGATGGTAGGCTTGTCACTATGGAAGGTAGTTTGTTGTTCATATTTTTGTTACTTCAATTGATGGTAGCCTTGTCATTATGGAAGGTAGTCTATTGTCGAGATTTTTGTTACTCCAATGGATTGTAGCCTTGTCATTAAGGAAGGTAGTCCATTTTCAAGATTTTTGTTACTCAAATGGATGGTAGCCTTGTCATTATGGAAGGTAGTCTGTTGTCGAGATTTTTGTTACTCCAATGGATGGTATTGTTGTCATTATGGATGGTAGTCTGTTGTTGATATTTTTGTAATTACAATGGATTGTAGCCTTGTCATTATGGAACGTAGTCTGTTGTCCATGTTTTTGTTACTCCAATGGGTGGTATCGTTGTCATTATGGAAGGTAGTTTGTTGTGGAGATTTTTGTTATTCCAATGGATGGTAGCCTTGTCATTAAGGAAGGTAGTATATTGTCGATATTTTTGTTATTCCAATGGATGGTAGCCTTGTCATTCTGGAAGGTAGTCCGTTGTCGAGATTTTTGTTACTTCAATGGATGGTAGCCTTGTCATTATGGAAGGTAGTTTGTTATAGAGATTTTGGTTACTCCAATGGATGCTAGCCTTGTAATTATAGAAGGTAGTATATTGTCAATATTTTTGTTACTCCAATGGATGATAGCATTGTCATTATGGAAGGTAGTCTGTTGTTCATATTTTTGTTAATCCAACGAATGGTAGCCTTGTCATTATGAAAGGTAATCTATTGTCGAGATTTTTGTTACTCCAATGGATGGTAGCCTTGTCATTATGGAAGGTTGTCTATTGTCGAGATTTTATTTACTATAATGGATGGTAGCCTTGACATTATGAAAGGTATTATGTTATCGATATTTTGGTTACTACAATGGATGGTAGCCTTGTCATTATGGAACATAGTCTATTGTAGATATTTTTGTTACCCCAATGCATGGTAGCCTTGCCATATTGGAAGGTAGTCTGTTGTCTAGATTTTTGTTACTCCAATGGATGGTAGCCATGTCATTATGGAAGGTAGTCTATTGTCGAGATTTTTGTTACTCAAATGGATGCTACCCATGTCATTCTAGAAGGTAGTCCGTCGTTGTGATTTCTATCACTCCAATGGATGGTAGCCTTGTCACCATGGAAAGTAGTCTGTTGTTCAGATTTTTGTTACTCCAATGGATGGTAGCCTTGTCAATATGGAAGGTAGTCTATTGTAGATTTTTTTTTTACTCTAATGGATGGTAGAATTATCATTATTGAAGGTTGTCTGTTGTAGAGATTTTTGTTACTCCAATGGATGGTAGCCTTGTCATTATGGCAGGTAGTCTATTTTCGAGATTATTGTTACTCCAATGGATGGAAGCCTTGTCACTATGGAAGGTATGTTCATATTTTTAATACTCCAATGGATGGTAGCCTTGTCATTATGGAAGGTAATCTGTCGTTGTGATTTCTGTCATTCCAATGGATGGTAGCCTTGTCATTATGAAAGTTAGTCTATTGTCAAGATTTTTGTGGAAGGTAGTCTGTTGTTCAAATTTTTGTTACTCCAATGTATGGTAGCCTTGTCATTATGGAAGTTAGTCTATTGTCAAGATTTTTGTTACTCCAATGGATGGTGGCCTTGTCATTATGAAACGTAGTCTGCTGTCGATGTTTTTGTTACTGCAATGGATGGTAGCCTTGTCATTATGGAAGGTAGTCTATTGTCGAGATTTTTGTTATTCCAATGGATGGTAGCCTTCTCACTATGGAAGGTAGTCTGTTGTCGAGATTTTTGTTCCTCCAATGGGTGCTAGCCTTGTCATTATGGAAGGTAGTATGTCGTTTGATTTCTGTCACTCCAATGGATGGTAGCCTTGTCACTATGGAAGGTAGTCTGTTGTTCAAATTTTTGTTACTCCAATGTATGGTAGCCTTGTCATTATGGAAGTTAGTCTATTGTCAAGATTTTTGTTACTCCAATGGATGGTGGCCTTGTCATTATGAAACATAGTCTGCTGTCAATGTTTTTGTTACTGCAATGGATGGTATCCTTGTCATTATGGAAGGTAGTCTGTTGTCGAGATTTTTGTTATTCCAATGGATGGTAGCCTTCTCACTATGGAAGGTAGTCTGTTGTCGAGCTTTTTGTTCCTCCAATGGGTGCTAGCCTTGTCATTATGGAAGGTAGTATGTCGTTTGATTTCTGTCACTCTAATGGATGGTAGCCTTGTGACTATGGAAGGTAGTTTGTTGTTCATATTTTTGTTACTTCAATTGATGGTAGCCTTGTCATTATGGAAGGTAGTCTATTGTCGAGATTTTTGTTACTCCAATGGATGGTAGCTTTATCATTATGGAAGGTTGTCCGTTGACGAGATTTTTGTTACTCCAATGGATAGTAGCCTTGTCATTATGGAAGGTAGTCTGTTGTCGAGATTTTTTTTACTTCAATAGATGGTAGCTTTGTCATTATGGAAGGTAGTCAGATGTCGAGATTTTTTTTACTCCAATGGAAGGTATCATTGTCATTATGGAAGGTAGTCTGTTGTCTAGATTTTTTTATTCCAATGAATGTTATCCTTGTCATTATAAAAGGTAGTTTTTTGTCGAGATTTTTGTTACTCCAATGGATGCTAGCCTTGTCATTATGGAAGGTAGTCTTGTCACTATGGAAGGTAGACTGTTGTTCATATTTTTGTTATTCCAATGGATGGTAGCCTTGTCATTATAGAGGGTGGTATTCTCATTATTGAAGGTTGTCTATTGTCGAGATTTTTGTTACTCTAATAAGTGGTAGCCTTGTAATTATAAAAGGTAATTTGTTTTCGAGATTTTTGTTACTCTAATGGATGGTAGCCTTGACATTATGGAAGGTAGTTTATTGTCGAGATTTTTGTTACTCCAATGGATGGTATCGTTGTCATTATGGATGGTAGTCTATTGTTGAGATTTTTGTTATACCAATGGACTGTAGCCTTCTCATTATGGAACGTAGTTTGTTGTCGATGTTCTTGTCGCTCCAATGGATGGTATCGTTGTCATTATGGAAGGTAGTTTGTTGTCGATATTTTTGTTATTCCAATGGATGGTAGCCTTGTCATTATGGAAGGTAGTCTATTTTCGATATTTTTGTTACTCCAATGGATGGTAGCCTTGTCATTATGGAACGTATTCTGTTGTCGATGTTTTTGTTACTCCAATGGATGGTAGCCTTGTCATTATGGAAGGTAGTCTGTTGTCTAGATTTTTTTTATTCCAATGAATGTTATCCTTGTAATTATGAAAGGTAGTTTGTTGTCGAGATTTTTGTTACTCCAATGGATGCTTGCCTTGTCATTATGGAAGGTAGTCTTGTCACTATGGAAGGTAGTCTGTTGTTCATATTTTTGTTACTCCAATGGATGGTAGCCTTGTCATTATAGAAGGTAGTCTATTGTCGATATTTTTGTTACTCTAATGGATGATAGCATTCTCATTATGGAAGGTTGTCTATTGTCGAGATTTTTGTTACTCTAATAAGTGGTAGCCTTGTTATTATAGAAGGTAGTTTGTTTTCGAGATTTTTGTTACTCTAATGGATGGTAGCCTTGACATTATGGAAGGTAGTCTGTTGTCGAGATTTTTGTTACTTCAATGGATGGTATCATTGTCATTATGGATGGTAGTCTATTGTTGAGATTTTTGTTATACCAATGGACTGTAGCCTTCTCATTATGGAACGTAGTCTGTTGTCGATGTTCTTATTGCTCTAATGGATGGTATCGTTGTCATTATGGAAGGTAGTTTGTTGTCGATATTTTGGTTATTCCAATGGATGGTAGCCTTGTCATTATGGAAGGTAGTCTATTTTCGATATTTTTGTTACTCCAATGGATGGTAGCCTTGTCATTATGGAAGGTAGTCCGTTGTCGATATTTTTGTTACTTCAATGGATGGTAGCCTTCTCATTATGGAAGGTAGTTTTTTGTAGATATTTTTGTTACTCCAATGTATGCTAGAATTCACATTATGGAAGGCTGTCTATTGTCGTGATTTTTGTTACTAAAATAGATGGTAGCCTTGTAATTATTGAAGGTAGTCTATTTTCGTGATTTTTGTTACTTCAATGGATGGTAGCCTTGTCATTATTGAAAGTAGTTTGTTGTTAATATTTTTGTTACTCCAATGGATGGTAGCGTTGTCATTATGGAAGTTAGTCTATTGTCGAGAATTTTCTTACTCCAATGGATGGTAGCCTTGTCAATATGGAAGGTATCCTGTTATCGATATTTTGTTACTATAATGGATGGTAGCCTTGACATCATGGAAGGTATTCTGTTATCGATATTTTGGTTACTACAATGGATAGTAGCCTTGTCATTATGGAACATAGTCTATTATAGATATTTTTGTTACTCCAATGCATGGTAGACTTGTCATTATGGAAGGTTGTTTGTTGTCTAGATTTTTGTTACTCCAATGGATGGTAGCCTTGTCATTATGGAAGGTAGTCTATTGTCGAGATTTTTGTTACTCCAATGGATGTTAGCCTTGTCACCATGGAAGGTATGTTCATATTTTTGTTACTCCAATGGATTGTAGCCATTTCATTATGGAACGTATTCTGTTGTCGATGTTTTTGTTACTCCAATGGATGGTAGCCTTGTCATTATGGAAGGTAGTTTGTTGTATAGATTTTTGTTATTCCAATGAATGTTATCCTTGTCATTATGGAAGGTAGTCTATTGTCGAGATTTTGGTTACTCCAATGGATGCTAGCCTTGTCATTATGGAAGGTAGTCTGTTGTACATATTTTTGTTACTCCAATTGATGGTATCGTTGTCATTATGGATGGTAGTCTATTGTCGAGATTTTTGTTACTTCAATGGATTGTAGCCTTCTCATTATGGAACGTAGTCTGTTGTCGATGTTTTTGTTACTCCAATGGATGCTAGCCTTGTCATTAGGGTAGGTAGTCTGTTGTTCATATTTTTTTACTCCAATGGATGGTAGCCTTGTCATTATGGAAGGTATTCTATTGTCGAGATTTTTGTTACTCTAATGGATGGTAGCCTTGTCATTATAGAAGGTAGTCTGTTGTACATATTTTTGTTACTTCAATGGATGGTAGCCTTGTTATTGTGGAAGGTAGTCTATTGTCGAGATTTTTGTTACTCCAATGGATGGTAGCTTTGTCATTATGGAAGGTTGTCTATTTTCGAGATTTTATTTACTATAATGGATGGTAGCCTTAACATTATGGAAGGTATTCTGTTATCGATATTTTGGTTACCACAATGGATGGTAGCCTTGTCATTATGGAACATAGTCTATTGTAGATATTTTTGTTACTCCAATGCATGGTAGCCTTGTCATTATGGAAGGTAGTCTCTTGTATAGATTTTTGTTACTCCAATGGATGGTAGCCTTGTCATTATGGAATGTAGTCTGTTGTCGAGATTTTTGTTACTCCAATGGATGCTAGCCTTGTCATTCTAGAAGGTAGTCTGTCGTTGTGATTTCTGTCACTCCAATGGATGGTAGCCTTGTCATTATGGAAGGTAGTCTATTGTCGAGATTTTTGTTACTTCAATGGATGGTAGCCTTGTCATTATGTAAGGTAGATTGTTGTAGATATTTTTGTTACTCCAATGGATGCTAGCCTTGTAATTATAGAAGGTAGTCATATGTCGATATTTTTGTTACCCCAATGGATGATAGCATTGTCATTATGGAAGATTGTCTATTGTCCAGATTTTGTGTTACTCTAATAGATGGTAGCCTTGTAATTATGGAAGGTATTCTGTTTTTGAGATTTTTGTTACTCCACTGGTTGATAGCCTTGTCATTATGGAATATAGTTTGTTGTTCATATTTTTGTTACTCCAATGGATGATAGCCTTGTCATTATGGAAGGTAGTCTATTGTCGAGATTTTTATTACTCCAATGGATGGTAGCCTTGTCATTATGGAAGGTTGTCTATTGTCGACATTTTTGTTACTATAATGGATGGTAGCCTTGACATTATGGAAGGTATTCTGTTATTGATATTTTGGTTACTACATTGGATCGTAGCCTTGTCATTATGGAACATAGTCTATTATAGATATTTTTGTTACTCCAATGCATGGTAGCCTTGTAATTATAGAAGGTAGTCATATGTCGATATTTTTGTTACCCCAATGGATGATAGCATTGTCATTATGGAAGGTAGTCTATTGTCGCGATTTTTGTTACTCCAATGGATGTTATCCTTGTCACTATGGAAGGTATGTTCATATTTTTTTTACTCCAATGGATTGTAGCCATTTCATTATGGAACGTATTCTGTTGTCGATGTTTTTGTTACTCCAATGGATGGTAGCCTTGTCATTATGGAAGGTAGTTTGTTGTATAGATTTTTGTTATTCCAATGAATTTTATCCTTGTCATTATGGAAGGTAGTCTATTGTCGTGATTTTTGTTACTCCAATGGATGCTAGCCTTGTCATTATGGAAGGTAGTATGTCGTTGTGATTTCTATCACTCCAATGGATGGTAGCCTTGTCACTATGGAAGGTAGTCTGTTGTTCATATTTTTGTTACTCCAATGGATGGTAGCCTTGTAATTATAGAAGGTAGTCTATTGTCGATATTTTTGTTACTCCAATGGATGATAGCATTGTTATTATGGAAGGTTGTCTATTGTCAAGATTTTTGTTACTCTAATAGATGGTAGCCTTGTAATTATGGAAGGTAGTACGTTTTCGAGATTTTTGTTACTCCAATGGATGGTAGCCTTGTCATTATGGAAGGTAGTTTGTTATCAATATCTTTTTTACTCCAATGGATGGTAGCCTTGTCATTATGGAAGGTAGTATGTTGTCGATATCTTTGTTACTCCAATGGATGGTAGCCTTGTGATTATGGAAGGTAGTTTGTTGTCGAGATTTTTGTTACTCCAATGGATGGTATCGTTGTCATTATGGATGGTAGTCTATTGTTGAGATTTTTGTTATTCCAATGGATTGTAGCCTTCTCATTATGGAACGTAGTCTGTTGTCGATGTTTTTGTTACTCCAATGGATGGTATCGTTGTCATTATGGAAGGTAGTTTGTTGTCGTGATTTTTGTTATTCCAATGGATGGTAGCCTTGTCATTATGGAAGGTAGTCTATTGTCGATATTTTTTTTACTCCAATGGATGGTAGCCTTGTCATTAGGGAAGGTAGTCCGTTGTCTAGATTTTTGTTACTTCAATGGATGGTAGCCTTGTCATTATGGAAAGTAGTTTGTTGTAGAGATTTTTGTTACTGCAATGGATGCTAGCCTTGTTATTAGGGTAGGTAGTATGTTGTTCATATTTTTTTACTCCAATGGATGGTAGCCTTGTCATTATGGAAGGTATTCTATTGTCGATATTTTTGTTACTCTAATGGATAGTAGCCTTGTCATTATAGAAGGTAGTTTGTTGTACATATTTTTGTTACTTCAATGGATGGTTGCCTTGTTATTGTGGAAGGTAGTCTATTGTCGAGATTTTTGTTACTCCAATGCATGGTAGCCTTAACATTATGGAAGGTATTCTGTTATCGATATTTTTGTTACTACAATGGATGGTAGCCTTGTCATTATGGAACATAGTCTATTGTAGATATTTTTGTTACTCCAATGCATGGTAGCCTTGTCATTATGGAAGGTAGTCTCTTATATAGATTTTTGTTACTCTAATGGATGGTAGCCTTGTCATTATGGAATGTAGTCTGTTGTCGAGATTTTTGTTACTCCAATGGATGCTAGCCTTGTCATTCTAGAATGTAGTCTGTCGTTGTGATTTCTATCACTCCAATGGATGGTAGCCTTGTCATTATGGAAGGTAGTCTATTGTCGAGATTTTTGTTACTTCAATGGATGGTAGCCTTGTCATTATGTAAGGTAGTTTGTTGTAGATATTTTTGTTACTCCAATGGATTCTAGCCTTGTAATTATAGAAGGTAGTCATATGTCGATATTTTTGTTACCCCAATGGATGATAGCATTGTCATTATGGAAGGTTGTCTATTGTCCAGATTTTGTGTTACTCTAATAGATGGTAGCCTTGTAATTATGGAAGGTAGTCTGTTTTCGAGATTTTTGTTACTCCACTGGTTGGTAGCCTTGTCATTATGGAATATAGTTTGTTGTTCA
This sequence comes from Vicia faba, assembly GCA_948472305.1. NCBI lineage: Eukaryota > Viridiplantae > Streptophyta > Magnoliopsida > Fabales > Fabaceae > Vicia > Vicia faba. Next base: position 460,277,470 of record OX451741.1, read on the forward strand.
TATTTTTGTTACTCCAATGGATGGTAGCCTTGTCATTATGGAAGGTAGTCTATTGTCGAGATTTTTGTTACTCCAATGGATGGAAGCCTTGTCATTATGGAAGGTTGTCTATTGTCGAGATTTTTGTTACTATAATGGATGGTAGCCTTGACATTATGGAAGGTATTCTGTTATTGATATTTTGGTTACTACATTGGATGGTAGCCTTGTCATTATGGATCATAGTCTATTGTAGATATTTTTGTTACTCCAATGCATGGTAGCCTTGTCATTATGGAAGGTAGTGTGTTGTCTAGATTTTTGTTACTCCGATGGATGGTAGCCTTGTCATTATGGAAGGTAGTCTATTGTCGAGATTTTTGTTACTCCAATGGATGCTAGCCTTGTCATTCTAGAAGGTAGTCTGGCGTTGTGATTTCTGTCACTCCAATGGATGGTAGCCTTGTCACTATGGAAGGTAGTCTGTTGTTCAGATTTTTGTTACTCCAATGGATGGTAGCCTTGTCATTATGGAAGGTAGTCTATTGTCGAGATTTTTGTTACTCCAATGGATGGTAGCATTATCATTATGGAAGGTTGTCTGTTGTCGAGATTTTTGTTACTCCAATGGATGGTAGCCTTGTCATTATGGAAGGTAGTATGTTTTTAAGATTTTTGTTACTCCAATGGATGGTAACCTTGTCACTATGGAAGGTATGTTCATATTTTTGGTAGTCCAATGGATGGTAGCCTTGTCATTATGGAAGGTAGTTTGTTGTCGAGATTTTTGTTATTCCAATGGATGGTAGCCTTGTCATTATGGAAGGTGTTATGTTGTCGATGTTTTTGTTACTCCAATGGACGGTAGCATTATCATTATGGAAGTTAGTCTGTTGTCTAGATTTTTGTTACTCCAATGGATGGTAGCCTTGTCATTATGGAAGGTAGTCTATTGTCGAGATTTTTGTTACTCCAATGGATGCTAGCCTTGTCATTCTAGAAGGTAGTCTTGCGTTGTGATTTCTATCACTCCAATGGATGGTAGCCTTGTCACTATGGAAGGTAGTCTGTTGTTCATATTTTTGTTACTCCAATAGATGGTAGCCTTGTAATTATAGAAGATAGTCTATTGTCGATATTTTTGTTACTCCAATGGATGATAGCATTGTTAATATGGAAGGTTGTCTATTGTCGAGATTTTTGTTACTCTAATAGATGGTAGCCTTGTAATTATGGAAGGTAGTCTATTTTCGAGATTTTTGTTACTCCAATGGATGGTAGCCTTGTCATTATGGAAGGTAGTTTGTTATCGATATCTTTGTTACTCCAATGGATGGTAGGCTTGTCATTATGGAAGGTAGTATGTTATCGATATCTTTGTTACTCCAATGGATGGTAGCCTTGTCATTATGGAAGGAAGTTTGTTGTCGAGTCTTTTGTTACTCCAATGGATGGTATCGTTGTCATTATGGATGGTAGTCTATTGATGAGATTTTTGTTATTCTAATGGATTATAGACTTCTCAATATGGAACGTAGTCTGTTGTCGATGTTTTTGTTACTCCAATGGATGGTATCATTGTCATTATGGAAGGTAGTTTGTTGTCGAGATTTTTGTTATTCTAATGGATGGTAGCCTTGTCATTATGGAAGGTTGTCTATTGTCGATATTTTTGTTAATCTAATGGATGGTAGCCTTGTCATTATGGAAGGTAGTCCGTTGTCGAGATTTTTGTTACTTCAATGGATGGTAGCCTTGTCATTATGGAAAGTAGTTTGTTGTAGAGATTTTTGTTACTCCAATGGATGCTAGCCTTGTCATTAGGGTAGGTAGTTTGTTATTCATATTTTTGTTACTCCAATGGATGGTAGCCTTGTCATTATGGAAGGTAGTCTATTGTCGAGATTTTTGTTACTCTAATTGATGGTAGCCTTGTCATTATAGAAGGTAGTATGTTGTACATATTTTTGTTACTTCAATGGATGGTAGCCTTGTCATTGTGGAAGGTAGTCTATTGTAGATATTTTTGTTACTCCAATGCATGGTTGCCTTGTCATTATGGAAGGTAGTCTGTTGTCTAGATTTTTGTTACTCCATTGGATGGTAGCCTTTTCATTATGGAAGTTAGTCTGTTGTCGAGAGTTTTGTTACTCCAATGGATGCTAGCGTTGTCATTATGGAAGGTAGTCTGGCGTTGTGATTTATGTCACTCCAATGGATGGTAGCCTTGTCACTAAGGAAGGTAGTCTGTTGTTCATATTTTTTTTACTCCAATGGATGGTAGCCTTGTCATTATGGAAGGTAGTCTATTGTCGAGATTTTTGTTACTCCAATGGATGGTAGCATTATCATTATGGAAGGTTTTGTGTTGTCGAGATTTTTGTTACTCCAATGGATGGTAGCCTTGTCATTATGGAAGGTAGTATGTTTTTGAGCTTTTTGTTACTCCAATGGATGGTAACCTTGTCACTATGGAAGGTATGTTCATATTTTTGGTACTCCAATGGATGGTAGCCTTGTCATTATGGAACATATTCTTTTGTCGATGTTGCTGTTACTCCAATGGATGGTAGCATTATAATTATGGAAGGTAGTCTATTTTCGAGATTTTTGTTACTCCAATGGATGGTAGCCTTGTCATTATGGAAGGTAGTTTGTTATCGATATCTTTGTTACTCCAATGGATGGTAGCCTTGTCATTATGGAAGGTAGTATGTTGTCGATATCTTTGTTACTCCAATGGATGGTAGCCTTGTCATTATGGAAGGTAGTTTGTTGTCGAGATTTTTGTTACTCCAATGGATGGTATCGTTGTCATTATGGATGGTAGTCTATTGATGAGATTTTTGTTATTCTAATGGATTATAGCCTTCTCAATATGGAACGTAGTCTGTTGTCGATGTTTTTGTTACTCCAATGGATGGTATCATTGTCATTATGGAAGGTAGTTTGTTGTCGAGATTTTTGTTATTCCAATGGATGGTAGCCTTGTCATTATGGAAGGTTGTCTATTGTCGATATTTTTGTTACTCTAATTGATGGTAGCCTTGTCATTATGGAAGGTAGTCCGATGTCGAGATTTTTGTTAATTCAATGGATGGTAGCCTTGTCATTATGGAAAGTAGTTTGTTGTAGAGATTTTTGTTACTCCAATGGATGCTAGCCTTGTCATTAGGGTAGGTAGTCTGTTGTTCATATTTTTGTTACTCCAATGGATGGTAGCCTTGTCATTATGGAAGGTAGTCTATTGTCGAGATTTTTGTTACTCTAATTGATGGTAGCCTTGTCATTATAGAAGGTAGTATATTGTACATATTTTTGTTACTTCAATGGATGGTAGCCTTGTCATTGTGGAAGGTAGTCTATTGTAGATATTTTTGTTACTCCAATGCATGGTAGCCTTGTCATTATGGAAGGTAGTCTGTTGTCTAGATTTTTGTTACTCCAATGGATGGTAGCCTTGTCATTATGGAAGGTAGTCTATTGTCGAGATTTTTGTTACTCCAATGGATGCTAGCCTTGTCATTCTAGAAGGTAGTCTGGCGTTGTGATTTCTGTCACTCCAATGGATGGTAGCCTTGTCACTATGGAAGGTAGTCTGTTGTTCATATTTTTTTTACTCCAATGGATGGTAGCCTTGTCATTATGGAAGGTAGTCTATTGTCGAGATTTTTGTTACTCCAATGGATGGTAGCATTATCATTATGGAAGGTTTTGTGTTGTCGAGATTTTTGTTACTCCAATGGATGGTAGCCTTGTCATTATGGAAGGTAGTATGTTTTTGAGACTTTTGTTACTCCAATGGATGGTAACCTTGTCACTATGGAAGGTATGTTCATATTTTTGGTACTCCAATGGATGGTAGCCTTGTCATTATGGAACATATTCTTTTGTCGATGTTGCTGTTACTCCAATGGATGGTAGCATTATAATTATGGAAGGTAGTCTGTTGTCTAGATTTTTGTTACTCCAATGGATGGTAGCCTTGTCATTATGGAAGGTAGTCTATTGTCGAGATTTTTGTTACTCCAATGGATGCTAGCCTTGTCATTCTAGAAGGTAGTCTGGCGTTGTGATTTCTATCACTCCAATGGATGGTAGCCTTGTCACTATGGAAGGTAGTCTGTTGTTCATATTTTAGTTTCTCCAATAGATGGTAGCCTTGTAATTATAGAAGATAGTCTATTGTCGATATTTTTATTACTCCAATGGATGATAGCATTGTTATTATGGAAGGTTGTCTATTGTCGATATTTTTCTTACTCTAATAGATGGTAGCTTTGTAATTATGGAAGGTAGTATGTTTTCGAGATTTTTATTACTCCAATGGATGGTAGCCTTGTCATTATGGAAGGTAGTTTGTTATCGATATCTTTGTTACTCCAATGGATGTTAGCCTTGTCATTATGGAAGGTAGTATGTTGTCGATATCTTTGTTACTCCAATGGATGGTAGCCTTGTAATTATGGAAGCTAGTCTGTTTTCGAGATTTTTGTTACTCCACTGGTTGGTAGCCTTGTCATTATGGAATATAGTTTGTTGTTCATATTTTTGTTACTCCAATGGATGGTAGCCTTGTCATTATGGAAGGTAGTCTATTGTCGAGATTTTTGTTACTCCAATGGATGGAAGCCTTGTCATTATGGAAGTTTGTCTATTGTCGAGATTTTTGTTACTATAATGGATGGTAGCCTTGACATTATGGATGGTATTCTGTTATTCATATTTTGGTTACTACATTGGATGGTAGCCTTGTCATTATGGAACATAGTCTATTGTAGATATTTTTGTTACTCCAATGCATGGTAGCCTTGTCATTATGGAAGGTAGTCTGTTGTCTAGATTTTTGTTACTCCAATGGATGGTAGCCTTGTCATTATGGAAGGTATTCTATTGTCGAGATTTTTGTTACTCCAATGGATGCTAGCCTTGTCATTCTAGAAGGTAATCTGGTGTTGTGATTTCTGTCACTCCAATGGATGGTAGCCTTGTCACTATGGAAGGTAGTCTGTTGTTCATATTTTTTTTACTCCAATGGATGGTAGCCTTGTCATTATGGAAGGTAGTCTATTGTCGAGATTTTTGTTACTCCAATGGGTGGTAGCATTATCATTATGGAAGGTTTTGTGTTGTCGAGATTTTTGTTACTCCAATGGATGGTAGCCTTGTCATTATGGAAGGTAGTATGTTTTTGAGACTTTTGTTACTCCAATGGATGGTAACCTTGTCACTATGGAAGGTATGTTCATATTTTTGGTACTCCAATGGATGGTAGCCTTGTCATTATGGAACATATTCTTTTGTCGATGTTGCTGTTACTCCAATGGATGGTAGCATTATAATTATGGAAGGTAGTCTGTTGTCTAGATTTTTGTTACTCCAATGGATGGTAGCCTTGTCATTATGGAAGGTAGTCTATTGTCGAGATTTTTGTTACTCCAATGGATGCTAGCCTTGTCATTCTAGAAGGTAGTCTGGCGTTGTGATTTCTATCACTCCAATGGATGGTAGCCTTGTCACTATGGAAGGTAGTCTGTTGTTCATATTTTACTTTCTCCAATAGATGGTAGCCTTGTAATTATAGAAGATAGTCTATTGTCGATATTTTTATTACTCCAATGGATGATAGCATTGTTATTATGGAAGGTTGTCTATTGTCGATATTATTCTTACTCTAATAGATGGTAGCTTTGTAATTATGGAAGGTAGTATGTTTTCGAGATTTTTATTACTCCAATGGATGGTAGCCTTGTCATTATGGAAGGTAGTTTGTTATCGATATCTTTGTTACTCCAATGGATGTTAGCCTTGTCATTATGGAAGGTAGTATGTTGTCGATATCTTTGTTACTCCAATGGATGGTAGCCTTGTCATTATGGAAGGTAGTTTGTTGTCGAGATTTTTGTTACTCCAATGGATGGTATCGTTGTCATTATGGATGGTAGTCTATTGTTGAGATTTTTGTTATACCAATGGATTGTAGCCTTCTCAATATGGAACGTAGTCTGTTCTCGATGTTTTTGTTACTCCAATGGATGGTATCATTGTCATTATGGAAGGTAGTTTGTTGTCAAGATTTTTGTTATTCCAATGGATGCTAGCCTTGTTATTCTAGAAGGTAGTCTGTCGTTGTGATTTTTGTCACTCCAATGGATGGTAGCCATGTCGCTATGGAAGGTAGTCTTTTGTTCAGATTTTTGTTACTCCAATGGATCGTAGCCTTATCATTATGGAAGGAGGTCTATTGTCGATATTTTTGTTACTCCAATGGATGGTAGCCTTGTCATTATGGAAAGTAGTTGGTTGTAGAGATTTTTGTTACTCCAATGGATGCTAGCCTTGTCATTAGGGTAGGTAGTCTGTTCTTCATATTTTTGTTACTCCAATGGATGGTAGCCTTGTCATTATGGAAGGTAGTCTATTGTCGAGATTTTTGTTACTCTAATGGATGGTAGCCTTGTCATTATAGAAGGTAGTATGTTGTACATATTTTTGTTACTTCAATGGATGGTAGCCTTGTCATTGTGGAAGGTAGTCTATTGTCGAGATTTTTGTTACTCCAATGGATGGTAGCCTTGTCATTATGGAAGGTTGTCTATTGTCGAGATTTTATTTACTATAATGGATGGTAGCCTTAACATTATGGAAGGTATTCTATTATCGATATTTTGGTTACTACAATGGATGGTAGCCTTGTCATTATGGAACATAGTCTATTGTAGATATTTTTGTTACTCCAATGCATGGTAGCCTTGTCATTATGGAAGGGAGTCTCTTGTCTAGATTTTTGTTACTCCAATGGATGGTAGCCTTCTCATTATGGAATGTAGTCTGTTGTCGAGATTTTTGTTACTCCAATGGATACTAGTCTTGTCATTCTAGAAGGTAGTCTGTCGTTGTGATTTCTGTCACTCCAATGGATGGTAGCCTTGTAACTATGGAAGGTAGTCTTTTGTTCAGATTTTTGTTACTCCAATGGATGGTAGCCTTATCATTATGGAAGGTAGTCTATTGTCGAAATTTTTGTTACTCCAATGGATGGTAGCCTTGTCATTTTGGAAAGTAGTTTGTTGTAGAGATTTTTGTTACTCCAATGGATGTCAGCCTTGTCATTGTGGAAGGTAGTCTATTGTCGAGATTTTTGTTACTCCAATGGATGGTAGCCTTGTCATTATGGAAGGTTGTATATTGTCGAGATTTTATTTATTATAATGGATGGTAGCCTTAAGATTATGGAAGGTATTCTATTATCGATATTTTGGTTACTACAATGGTAGGTAGCCTTGTCATTATGGAACATTATCTATTGTAGATATTTTTGTTACTCCAATTGCATGGTAGCCTTGTCATTATGGAAGGTAGTCTGTTGTCTAGAATTTTGTTACTCCAATGGATGGTAGCCTTGTCATTATGGACGGTAGTCTATTGTCAAGATTTTTGTTACTCCAATGGAAGCTAGCCTTGTCATTCTAGAACGTAGTATGTCATTGTGATTTCTGTCACTCCAATGGATGGTAGCCTTGTCATTATGGAAGGTAGTCTGTTGTTAAGATTTTTCTTACTCCAATGGATGGTAGCCTTGTCATTATGGAAGGTAGTCTATTGTCGTGATTTTTGTTACTCCAATGGATGGTAGCCTTGTCATTATGGAAGGTAGTTTGTTGTTGATATATTTGTTAATCCAATGGATGGTAGCCTTGTCATTATGGAAGGTAGTATGTTGTCGATATCTTTGTTACTCCAAGGGATGGTAGCCTTGTCATTATGGAAGGTAGTTTGTTTTCGAGATTTTTGTTACTCCAATGGATGGTATCGTTGTCATTATGGATGGTAGTCTATTGTTGAGATTTTTGTTATTCTAATGGATTGTAGCCTTCTCATTATGGAATGTCGTCTTTTGTCGATGTTTTTGTTACTCCAATGGATGGTATCGTTGTCATTATGGAAGGTAGTTTGTTCATATTTTTGTTATTCCAATGGATGGTAGCCTTGTCATTATGGAAGGTAGTCTATTGTCGATATTTTTGTTACTCCAATGGATGGTAGCCTTGTCATTATTGAAGGTAGTCTGTTGTCGAGATTTTTGTTACTTCAATGGATGGTAGCCTTATCATTATGGAAGGTAGTTAGTTGTATATATTTTTGTTACTCCAATGGATGCTACCCTTATAATTATAGAAGGTAGTCTATTGTCGATATTTTTGTTACTCCAATGGATGATAGCATTGTCATTATGGAAGGTTGTCTATTGTCGAGATTTTTGTTACTCTAATAGATGTTATCCTTGTAATTATGGAAGGTAGTCTGTTTTCAAGATTTTTGTTACTCCAATGGATGGTAGCCTTGTCAGTATGGAAGGTAGTTTGTTGTTAATATTTTTGTTACTCCAATGGATGGTAGTCTTGTCATTATTGAAGGTAGTCTATTGTGGATATTTTTGTTACTCCAATGGATGGTAGCCTTGTCATTAACGAAGGTTGTCTATTGTCGAGATTATTGTTACTATAATGGATGGTAGCCTTGACATTATGGAAGGTATTCTATTATCGATATTTTGGTTACTGCAATGGATTGTAGCCTTGTCATTATGGAACATAGTCTAATGTAGATATTTTTGTTACTCCAATGCATGGTATCCTTGTCATTATGGAAGATTGTTTGCTGTTAATATTTTTGTTACTCCAATGGAAGGTAGCTTTGTCATTATGGAAGGTAGCCTATTGTTTAAATTTTTGTTACTCCAATGGATGGTAGCCTTGTCATTATGAAAGGTAGTCTATTCTCGATATTTTTGTTACTCTAATGGATGGTAGCCTTGTCATTATGGAAAGTAGTTTGTTGTAGAGATTTTTGTTACACCAATGGATGCTAGCCGTGTCATTAAGGAAGGTAGTCTGTTGTTCATATTTTTGTTACTCCAATGGATGGTAGCCTTGTCATTATGGAAGGTAGTCTATTGTCGAGATTCTTGTTACTCCAATGGATGGTAGCCTTGTCATTATAGAAGGTAGTCTGTTGTTCATATTTTTGTTACTTCAATGGATGGTAGCTTTGTCATTATGGAAGGTTGTCTATTGTCGAGATTATTGTTACTATAATGGATGGTAGCCTTGACATTATGGAAGGTATTCTATTATCGATATTTTGGTTACTGCAATGGATTGTAGCCTTGTCATTATGGAACATAGTCTAATGTAGATATTTTTGTTACTCCAATGCATGGTATCCTTGTCATTATGGAAGATTGTTTGCTGTTAATATTTTTGTTACTCCAATGGATGGTAGCTTTGTCATTATGGAAGGTAGCCTGTTGTTTAAATTTTTGTTACTCCAATGGATGGTAGCCTTGTCATTATGGAAGGTAGTCTATTCTCGATATTTTTGTTACTCTAATGGATGGTAGCCTTGTCATTATGGAAAGTAGTTTGTTGTAGAGATTTTTGTTACACCAATGGATGCTAGCCGTGTCATTAAGGAAGGTAGTTTGTTGTTCATATTTTTGTTACTCCAATGGATGGTAGCCTTGTCATTATGGAAGGTAGTCTAGTGTCGAGATTCTTGTTACTCCAATGGATGGTAGCCTTGTCATTATAGAAGGTAGTCTGTTGTTCATATTTTTGTTACTTCAATGGATGGTAGCCTTGTCATTGTGGAAGGTAGTCTATTGTCGAGATTTTTGTTACTCCAATGGATGGTAGCCTTGTCATTATGGAAGGTTGTTTATTGTCGAGATTTTATTTACTATAATGGATGGTAGCCTTAACATTATGGAAGGTATTCTGTTATCGATATTTTGGTTACTACAATGGATGGTAGCCTTGTCATAATAGAACATAGTCTATTGTAGATATTTTTGATACTCCAATGCATCGTAGCCTTGTCATTATGGAATGTAGTCTGTTGTCTAGAGTTTTGTTACTCTAATAGATGGTATCCTTGTCATTATGGAATGTAGTCTATTGTCGAGATTTTTGTTACTCCAATGGATGCTAGCCTTTTCATTCTAGAAGGTAGTCTGTCGTTGTGATTTCTGTCACTCCAATGGATGGTAGCCTTGTCACTATGGAACATAGTCTATTGTAGATATTTTTGTTACTCCAATGCATGGTAGCCTTGTCATTATGGAAGGTAGTCTCTTGTATAGATTTTTGTTACTCTAATGGATGGTAGCCTTGTCATTATGGAATGTAGTCTGTTGTCGAGATTTTTGTTACTTCAATGGATGCTAGCCTTGTCATTCTAGAAGGTAGTCTGTCGTTGTGATTTCTGTCACTCCAATGGATGGTAGCCTTGACATTATGGAAGGTAGTCTATTGTTGAGATTTTTGTTACTTCAATGGATGGTAGCCTTATCATTATGTAAGGTAGTTTTTTGTAGATATTTTTGTTACTCCAATGGATGCTAGCCTTGTAATTATAGAAGGTAGTCATATGTCGATATTTTTGTTACCCCAGTGGATGATAGCATTGTCATTATGGAAGGTTGTCTATTGTCCAGATTTTGTGTTACTCTAATAGATGGTAGCCTTGTAATTATGGAAGGTAGTCTGTTTTCGAGATTTTTGTTACTCCACTGGTTGGTAGCCTTGTCATTATGGAATATAGTTTGTTGTTCATATTTTTGTTACTCCAATGGATGGTAGCCTTGTCATTATGGAAGGTAGTCTATTGTCGAGATTTTTGTTACTCCAATGGATGGAAGCCTTGTCATTATGGAAGTTTGTCTATTGTCGAAATTTTTGTTACTATAATGGATGGTAGCCTTGACATTATGGATGGTATTCTGTTATTCATATTTTGGTTACTACATTGGATGGTAGCCTTGTCATTATGGAACATAGTCTATTGTAGATATTTTTGTTACTCCAATGCATGGTAGCCTTGTCATTATGGAAGGTAGTCTGTTGTCGAGATTTTTGTTACTCCAATGGATGCTAGCCTTGTCATTCTAGAAGGTAGTTTGGCGTTGTGATTTCTGTCACTCCAATGGATGGTAGCCTTGTCACTATGGAAGGTAGTCTGTTGTTCATATTTTTTTTACTCCAATGGATGGTAGCCTTGTCATTATGGAAGGTAGTCTATTGTCGAGATTTTTGTTACTCCAATGGATGGTAGCATTATCATTATGGAAGGTTTTGTGTTGTCGAGATTTTTGTTACTCCAATGGATGGTAGCCTTGTCATTATGGAAGGTAGTATGTTTTTGAGACTTTTGTTACTCCAATGGATGGTAACCTTGTCACTATGGAAGGTATGTTCATATTTTTGGTACTCCAATGGATGGTAGCCTTGTCATTATGGAACATATTCTTTTGTCGATGTTGCTGTTACTCCAATGGATCGTAGCATTATAATTATGGAAGGTAGTCTGTTGTCTAGATTTTTGTTACTCCAATGGATGGTAGCCTTGTCATTATGGAAGGTAGTCTATTGTCGAGCTTTTTGTTACTCCAATGGATGCTAGCCTTGTCATTCTAGAAGGTAGTCTGGCGTTGTGATTTCTATCACTCCAATGGATGGTAGCCTTGTCACTATGGAAGGTAGTCTGTTGTTCATATTTTAGTTTCTCCAATAGATGGTAGCCTTGTAATTATAGAAGATAGTCTATTGTCGATATTTTTATTACTCCAATGGATGATAGCATTGTTATTATGGAAGGTTGTCTATTGTCGATATTTTTCTTACTCTAATAGATGGTAGCTTTGTAATTATGGAAGGTAGTATGTTTTCGAGATTTTTATTACTCCAATGGATGGTAGCCTTGTCATTATGGAAGGTAGTTTGTTATCGATATCTTTGTTACTCCAATGGATGTTAGCCTTGTCATTATGGAAGGTAGTATGTTGTCGATATCTTTGTTACTCCAATGGATGGTAGCCTTGTCATTATGGAAGGTAGTTTGTTGTCGAGATTTTTGTTACTCCAATGGATGGTATCTTTGTCATTATGGATGGTAGTCTATTGTTGAGATTTTTGTTATACCAATGGATTGTAGCCTTCTCAATATGGAACGTAGTCTGTTCTCGATGTTTTTGTTACTCCAATGGATGGTATCATTGTCATTATGAAAGGTAGTTTGTTGTCGAGATTTTTGTTATTCCAATGGATGCTAGCCTTGTTATTCTAGAAGGTAGTCTGTCGTTGTGATTTTTGTCACTCCAATGGATGGTAGCCTTGTCACTATGGAAGGTAGTCTTTTGTTCAGATTTTTGTTACTCCAATGGATCGTAGCCTTATCATTATGGAAGGTAGTCTATTGGCGATATTTTTGTTACTCCAATGGATGGTAGCCTTGTCATTATGGAAAGTAGTTGGTTGTAGAGATTTTTGTTACTCCAATGGATGCTAGCCTTGTCATTAGGGTAGGTAGTCTGTTCTTCATATTTTTGTTACTCCAATGGATGGTAGCCTTGTCATTATGGAAGGTAGTCTATTGTCGAGATTTTTGTTACTCTAATGGATGGTAGCCTTGTCATTATAGAAGGTAGTATGTTGTACATATTTTTGTTACTTCAATGGATGGTAGCCTTGTCATTGTGGAAGGTAGTCTATTGTCGAGATTTTTGTTACTCCAATGGATGGTAGCCTTGTCATTATTGAAGGTTGTCTATTGTCGAGATTTTATTTACTATAATGGATGGTAGCCTTAACATTATGGAAGGTATTCTATTATCGATATTTTGGTTACTACAATGGATGGTAGCCTTGTCATTATGGAACATAGTCTATTGTAGATTTTTTGTTACTCCAATGCATGGTAGCCTTGTCATTATGGAAGGGAGTCTCTTGTCTAGATTTTTGTTACTCCAATGGATGGTAGCCTTCTCATTATGGAATGTAGTCTGTTGTCGAGATTTTTGTTACTCCAATGGATACTAGTCTTGTCATTCTAGAAGGTAGTCTGTCGTTGTGATTTCTGTCACTCCAATGGATGGTAGCCTTGTAACTATGGAAGGTAGTCTTTTGTTCAGATTTTTGTTACTCCAATGGATGGTAGCCTTATCATTATGGAAGGTAGTCTATTGTCGATATTTTTGTTACTCCAATGGATGGTAGCCTTGTCATTATGGAAAGTAGTTTGTTGTAGAGATTTTTGTTACTCCAATGGATGTCAGCCTTGTAATTGTGGAAGGTAGTCTATTGTCGAGATTTTTGTTACTCCAATGGATGGTAGCCTTGTCATTATGGAAGGTTGTCTATTGTCGAGATTTTATTTATTATAATGGATGGTAGCCTTAAGATTATGGAAGGTATTCTATTATCGATATTTTGGTTACTACAATGGTAGGTAGCCTTGTCATTATGGAACATAATCTATTGTAGATATTTTTGTTACTCCAATTGCATGGTAGCCTTGTCATTATGGAAGGTAGTCTGTTGTCTAGAATTTTGTTACTCCAATGGATGGTAGCCTTGTCATTATGGACGGTAGTCTATTGTCAAGATTTTTGTTACTCCAATGGAAGCTAGCCTTGTCATTCTAGAAGGTAGTATGTCATTGTGATTTCTGTCACTCCAATGGATGGTAGCCTTGTCATTATGGAAGGTAGTCTGTTGTTAAGATTTTTCTTACTCCAATGGATGGTAGCCTTGTCATTATGGAAGGTAGTCTATTGTCGTGATTTTTGTTACTCCAATGGATGGGTGCATTATCATTATGGAAGGTTGTCTAATGTCGAGATTTTGGTTACTCCAATGGATGGTAGCCTTGTCATTATGGAAGGTAGTATGTTTTCGAGATTTTTGTTACTCCAATGGATGGTAGCCTTGTCACTATGGAAGGTATGTTCATATTTTTGTTACTCCAATGGATGGTAGCCTTGTCATTAAGGAAGGTAGTTTGTTGTCGAGATTTTTGTTATTCCAATGGATGGTAGCCTTGTCATTATGGAAGGTAGTTTGTTGTCTAGATCTTTGTTATTCCAATGAATGTTATCCTTGTCATTATGGAAGGTAGTCTACTGTCAACGTTTTTTTACTCCAATGCATGCTAGCCTTGTAATTATGGAAGGTAGGATGTCGTTGTGATTTCTATCACTCCAATGGATGCTAGCCTTGTAACTATGGAAGGTAGTCTGTTGTTCATATTTTTGTTACTCCAATGGATGGTAGCCTTGTAATTATAGAAGGTATTCTATTGTCGATATTTTTGTTACTCAAATGGATGATAGCATTGTCATTATGGAAGGTTTTTTATTTTCGATATTTTTGTTACTCTAATAGCTGGTAGCCTTGTAATTATGGAAGGTAGTCTATTTTCGAGATTTTTGTTACTCCAATGGATGGTAGCCTTGTCATTATGGAAGGTAGTTTGTTGTTGATATATTTGTTAATCCAATGTATGGTAGCCTTGTCATTATGGAAGGTAGTATGTTGTCGATATCTTTGTTACTCCAAGGGATGGTAGCCTTGTCATTATGGAAGGTAGTTTGTTTTCGAGATTTTTGTTACTCCAATGGATGGTATCGTTGTCATTATGGATGGTAGTCTATTGTTGAGATTTTTGTTATTCTAATGGATTGTAGCCTTCTCATTATGGAATGTCGTCTTTTGTCGATGTTTTTGTTACTCCAATGGATGGTATCGTTGTCATTATGGAAGGTAGTTTGTTCATATTTTTGTTATTCCAATGGATGGTAGCCTTGTCATTATGGAAGGTAGTCTATTGTCGATATTTTTGTTACTCCAATGGATGGTAGCCTTGTCATTATTGAAGGTAGTCTGTTGTCGAGATTTTTGTTACTTCAATGGATGGTAGCCTTATCATTATGGAAGGTAGTTAGTTGTATATATTTTTGTTACTCCAATGGATGCTACCCTTATAATTATAGAAGGTAGTCTATTGTCGATATTTTTGTTACTCCAATGGATGATAGCATTGTCATTATGGAAGGTTGTCTATTGTCGAGATTTTTGTTACTCTAATAGATGTTATCCTTGTAATTATGGAAGGTAGTCTGTTTTCAAGATTTTTGTTACTCCAATGGATGGTAGCCTTGTGAGTATGGAAGGTAGTTTGTTGTTAATATTTTTGTTACTCCAATGGATGGTAGTCTTGTCATTATTGAAGGTAGTCTATTGTGGATATTTTTGTTACTCCAATGGATGGTAGCCTTGTCATTAGGGAAGGTTGTCTATTGTCGAGATTATTGTTACTATAATGGATGGTAGCCTTGACATTATGGAAGGTATTCTATTATCGATATTTTGGTTACTGCAATGGATTGTAGCCTTGTCATTATGAAACATAGTCTAATGTAGATATTTTTGTTACTCCAATGCATGGTATCCTTGTCATTATGGAAGATTGTTTGCTGTTAATATTTTTGTTACTCCAATGGATGGTAGCTTTGTCATTATGGAAGGTAGCCTATTGTTTAAATTTTTGTTACTCCAATGGATGGTAGCCTTGTCATTATGGAAGGTAGTCTATTCTCGATATTTTTGTTACTCTAATGGATGGTAGCCTTGTCATTATGGAAAGTAGTTTGTTGTAGAGATTTTTGTTACACCAATGGATGCTAGCCGTGTCATTAAGGAAGGTAGTCTGTTGTTCATATTTTTGTTACTCCAATGGATGGTAGCCTTGTCATTATGGAAGGTAGTCTATTGTCGAGATTCTTGTTACTCAAATGGATGGTAGCCTTGTCATTATAAAAGGTAGTCTGTTGTTCATATTTTTGTTACTTCAATGGATGGTAGCCTTGTCATTATGGAAGGTTGTCTATTGTCGAGATTATTGTTACTATAATGGATGGTAGCCTTGACATTATGGAAGGTATTCTATTATCGATATTTTGATTACTGCAATGGATTGTAGCCTTGTCATTATGGAACATAGTCTAATGTAGATATTTTTGTTACTCCAATGCATGGTATCCTTGTCATTATGGAAGATTGTTTGCTGTTAATATTTTTGTTACTCCAATGGATGGTAGCTTTGTCATTATGGAAGGTAGCCTATTGTTTAAATTTTTGTTACTCCAATGGATGGTAGCCTTGTCATTATGGAAGGTAGTCTATTCTCGATATTTTTGTTACTCTAATGGATGGTAGCCTTGTCATTATGGAAAGTAGTTTGTTGTAGAGATTTTTGTTACACCAATGGATGCTAGCCGTGTCATTAAGGAAGGTAGTCTGTTGTTCATATTTTTGTTACTCCAATGGATGGTAGCCTTGTCATTATGGAAGGTAGTCTAATGTCGAGATTCTTGTTACTCCAATGGATGGTAGCCTTGTCATTATAGAAGGTAGTTTGTTGTTCATATTTTTGTTACTTCAATGGATGGTAGCCTTGTCATTGTGGAAGGTAGTCTATTGTCGAGATTTTTGTTACTCCAATGGATGGTAGCCTTGTTATTATGGAAGGTTGTCTATTGTCGAGATTTTATTTACTATAATGGATGGTAGCCTTAACATTATGGAAGGTATTCTGTTATCGATATTTTGGTTACTACAATGGATGGTAGCCTTGTCATAATAGAACATAGTCTATTGTAGATATTTTTGATACTCCAATGCATGGTAGCCTTGTCATTATGGAATGTAGTCTGTTGTCTAGAGTTTTGTTACTCTAATAGATGGTATCCTTGTCATTATGGAATGTAGTCTATTGTCGAGATTTTTGTTACTCCAATGGATGCTAGCCTTTTCATTCTAGAAGGTAGTCTGTCGTTGTGATTTCTGTCACTCCAATGGATGGTAGCCTTGTCACTATGGAACATAGTCTATTGTAGATATTTTTGTTACTCCAATGCATGGTAGCCTTGTCATTATGGAAGGTAGACTCTTGTATAGATTTTTGTAACTCTAATGGATGGTAGCCTTGTCATTATGGAATGTAGTCTGTTGTCGAGATTTTTGTTACTTCAATGGATGCTAGCCTTGTCATTCTAGAAGGTAGTCTGTCGTTGTGATTTCTGTCACTCCAATGGATGGTAGCCTTGACATTATGGAAGGTAGTCTATTGTTGAGATTTTTGTTACTTCAATGGATGGTAGCCTTATCATTATGTAAGGTAGTTTGTTGTAGATATTTTTGTTACTCCAATGGATGCTAGCCTTGTAATTATAGAAGGTAGTCATATGTCGATATTTTTGTTACCCCAGTGGATGATAGCATTGTCATTATGGAAGGTTGTCTATTGTCCAGATTTTGTGTTACTCTAATAGATGGTAGCCTTGTAATTATGGAAGGTAGTCTGTTTTCGAGATTTTTGTTACTCCACTGGTTGGTAGCCTTGTCATTATGGAATATACTTTGTTGTTCATATTTTTGTTACTCCAATGGATGGTAGCCTTGTCATTATGGAAGGTAGTCTATTTTCGAGATTTTTGTTACTCCAATGGATGGAAGCCTTGTCATTATGGAAGTTTGTCTATTGTCGAGATTTTTGTTACTATAATGGATGGTAGCCTTGACATTATTGATGGTATTCTGTTATTCATATTTTGGTTACTACATTGGATGGTAGCCTTGTCATTATGGAACATAGTCTATTGTAGATATTTTTGTTACTCCAATGCATGGTAGCCTTGTCATTATGGAAGGTAGTCTGTTGTCTAGATTTTTGTTACTCCAATGGATGGTAGCCTTGTCATTATGGAAGGTAGTCTATTGTCTAGATTTTTGTTACTCCAATGGATGCTAGCCTTGTCATTCTAGTAGGAAGTCTGGCGTTGTGATTTATGTCACTCCAATGGATGGTAGCCTTGTCACTATGGAAGGTAGTCTGTTGTTCATATTTTTGTTACTCCAATGGATGGTAGCCTTGTCATTATGGAAGGTAGTCTATTGTCGAGATTTTTGTTACTCCAATGGATGGTAGCATTATCATTATGGAAGGTTGTCTATTGTCGAGATTTTTGTTACTCCAATGGATGGTAGCCTTGTCATTATGGAAGGTAGTATGTTTTTAAGATTTTTGTTACTCCAATGGATGGTAACCTTGTCACTATGGAAGGTATGTTCATATTTTTGGTACTCCAATGGATGGTAGCCTTGTCATTATAGAAGGTAGTATGTTGTACATATTTTTGTTACTTCAATGGATGGTAACCTTGTCATTGTGGAAGGTAGTCTATTGTAGATATATTTGTTACTCCAATGCATGGTTTCCTTGTCATTCTAGAAGGTAGTCTTGCGTTGTGATTTCTATCACTCCAATGGATGGTAGCCTTGTCACTATGGAAGGTAGTCTGTTGTTCATATTTTTGTTACTCCAATAGATGGTAGCCTTGTAATTATAGAAGATAGTCTATTGTCGATATTTTTGTTACTCCAATGGATGATAGCATTGTTAATATGGAAGGTTGTCTATTGTCGAGATTTTTGTTACTCTAATAGAAGGTAGCCTTGTAATTATGGAAGGTAGTCTATTTTCGAGATTTTTGTTACTCCAATGGATGGTAGACTTGTCATTATGGAAGGTAGTTTGTTATCGATATCTGTGTTACTCCAATGGATGGTCAACTTGTCATTATAGAAGGTAGTATGTTGTCGATATCTTTGTTACTCCAATGGATGGTAGCCTTGTAATTATGGAAGGTAGTTTATTGTCGAGATTTTTGTTACTCCAATGGATGGTATCGTTGTCATTATGGATGGTAGTCTATTGTTGAGATTTTTGTTATTCCAATGGATTGTAGCCTTCTCAATATGGAACGTAGTCTGTTGTCGATGTTTTTGTTACTCCAATGGATGGTATCGTTGTCATTATGGAAGGTAGTTTGTTGTCGAGATTTTTGTTATTCCAATGGATGGTAGCCTTGTCATTAAGGAAGGTAGTCTATTGTCGATATTTTTGTTACTCCAATGGATGCTAGCCTTGTCATTATGGAAGGTAGTCCGTTGTCGAGATTTTTGTTACTTCAATGGATGGTAGCCTTGTCATTATGGAAAGTAGTTTGTTGTAGAGATTTTTGTTACTCCAATGGATGCTAGCCTTGTCATTAGGGTAGGTAGTCTGTTGTTCATATTTTTGTTACTCCAATGGATGGTAGCCTTATCATTATGGAAGGTAGTCTATTGTCGAGATTTTTGTTACTCTAATTGATGGTAGCCTTGTCATTATAGAAGGTAGTATGTTGTACATATTTTTGTTACTTCATGGATGGTAGCCTTGTCATTGTGGAAGGTAGTCTATTGTAGATATTTTTGTTACTCCAATGCATGGTTGCCTTGTCATTATGGAAGGTAGTCTGTTGTCTAGATTTTTGTTACTCCATTGGATGGTAGCCTTGTCATTATGGAAGGTAGTCTATTGTCGAGATTTTTGTTACTCCAATGGATGCTAGCCTTGTCATTCTAGAAGGTAGTCTGGCGTTGTGATTTCTGTCACTCCAATGGATGGTAGCCTTGTCACTATGGAAGGTAGTTTGTTGTTCATATTTTTGTTACTCCAATGGATGGTAGCCTTGTCATTATGGAAGGTAGTCTATTATTCGATATTTTTGTTACTCCAATGGATGGTAGCATTATCATTATGAAAGGTTGTGTGTTGTCGAGATTTTTGTTACTCCAATGGATGGTAGCCTTGTCATTATGGAAGCTAGTATGTTTTTGAGACTTTTGTTACTCCAATGGATGGTAACCTTGTCACTATGGAAGGTATGTTCATATTTTTGGTACTCCAATGGATGGTAGCCTTGTCATTATGGAACATATTATGTTGTAGTTGTTTTTGTTACTCCAATGGATGGTAGCATTATCATTATGGAAGGTAGTCTGTTGTCTAGATTTTTGTTACTCAAATGGATGGTAGCCTTGTCATTATGGAAGGTAGTCTATTGTCGAGATTTTTTTTACTCCAATGGATGCTAGCCTTGTCATTCTAGAAGGTAGTCTGGCGTTGTGATTTCTATCACTCCAATGGATGGTAGCCTTGTCACTATGGAAGGTAGTCTGTTGTTCATAGTTTTGTTACTCCAATAGATGGTAGCCTTGTAATTATAGAAGATAGTCTATTGTCGATCTTTTTATTACTCCAATGGATGATAGCATTGTTATTATGGAAGGTTGTCTATTGTCGAGATTTTTGTTACTCTAATAGATGGTAGCCTTGTAATTATGGAAGGTAGTATGTTTTCGAGATTTTTGTTACTCCAATGGATGGTAGCCTTGTCATTATGGAAGGTAGTTTGTTATCGATATCTTTGTTACTCCAATGAATGTTAGCCTTGTCATTATGGAAGGTAGTATGTTGTCGATATCTTTGTTACTCCAATGGATGGTAGCCTTGTCATTATGGAAGGTAGTTTGTTCTCGAGATTTTTGTTACTCCAATGGATGGTATCGTTGTCATTATGGATGGTAGTCTATTGTTGAGATTTTTGTTATTCCAATGGATTGTAGCCTTCTCAATATGGAACGTAGTCTGTTCTCGATGTTTTTGTTACTCCAATGGATGGTAGCCTTGTCATTATGGAATGTAGTCTGTTGTCTAGATTTTTGTTACTCCAATGGATGCTAGCCTTGTCATTCTAGAAGGTAGTCTGTCGTTGTGATTTCTGTCACTCTGATGGATGGTAGCCTTGTAACTATGGAAGGTAGTCTTTTGTTCAGATTTTTGTTACTCCAATGGATGGTAGCCTTATCATTATGGAAGGTAGTCTATTGTCGATATTTTTGTTACTCCAATGGATGGTAGCCTTGTCATTATGGAAAGTAGTTTGTTGTAGAGATTTTTGTTACTCCAATGGATGTCAGCCTTGTCATTAGGGAAGGTAGTTTGTTGTTCATATTTTTGTTACTCCAATGGATTGTAGCCTTGTCATTATGGAAGGTAGTCTATTGTCGAGATTTTTGTTACTCCAATGGATGGTAGCCTTGTCATTATAGAAGGTAGTCTGTTGTACATATTTTTGTTACTTCAATGGATGGTAGCCTTGTCATTGTGGAAGGTAGTTTATTGTCGAGATTTTTGTTACTCCAATGGCTGGTAGCCTTGTCATTATGGAAGGTTGTCTATTGTCGAGATTTTATTTACTATAATGGATGGTAGCCTTAAGATTATGGAAGGTATTCTATTATCGATATTTTGGTTACTACAATGGATGGTAGCCTTGTCATTATGGAACATAATCTATTGTAGATATTTTTGTTACTCCAATTGCATGGTAGCCTTGTCATTATGGAAGGTAGTCTGTTGTCTAGATTTTTGTTACACCAATGGATGGTAGCCTTGTCATTATGGAAGGTAGTCTATTGTCGAGATTCTTGTTACTCCAATGGATGGTAGCCTTGTCATTATAGAAGGTAGTCTATTGTTCATATTTTTGTTACTTCAATGGATGGTAGCCTTGTCATTGTGGAAGGTAGTCTATTGTCGAGATTTTTGTTACTCCAATGGATGGTAGCCTTAACATTATGGAAGGTTGTCTATTGTCGAGATTTTGGTTACTACAATGGATGGTAGCCTTGTCATTATGGAACATAGTCTATTGTAGATATTTTTGTTACTCTAATGCATGGTAGCCTTGTCATTATGGAATGTAGTCTGTTGTCTAGAGTTTTGTTACTCTAATAGATGGTATCCTTGTCATTATGGAATGTAGTCTGTTGTCGAGATTTTTGTTACTCCAATGGATGCTAGGCTTTTCATTCTAGAAGGTAGTCTGTCGTTGTGATTTCTGTCACTCCAATGGATGGTAGCCTTGTCACTATGGAAGGTAGTCTATTGTTCAGATTTTTGTTACTCCAATGGATGGTGGCCTTGTCATTATGGAAGGTTGTCTATTGTCGATATTTTAGTTACTCCAATGTATGGTAGCATTATCATTATGGAAGGTTGTCTGTTGTCGAGATTTTTGTTACTCCAATGGATGGTAGCCTTGTCATTATGGAAGGTAGTATGTTTTCGAGATTTTTTTACTCCAATGGATGATAGCCTTGTCACTATGGAAGGTATGTTCATATTTTTGTTACTATAATAGATTGTAGCCTTTTCATTATGGAACGTATTCTATTGTCGATGTTTTTGTTACTCCAATGGATGGTAGCCTTGTCATTATGGAAGGTAGTCTGTTGTCTAGATTTTTGTTATTCCAATGAATATTATCCTTGTCATTATGGAAGGAAGTCTATTGTCGAGATTTTTGTTACTCCAATGGATGCTAGCCTTTTCATTATGGAAGGTAGTATGTCGTTGTGATTTCTATCACTCCAATGGATGCTAGCCTTGTCACTATAGAAGGTAGTCTGTTGTTCATATTTTTGTTACTCCAATGGATGGTAGCCTTATAATTATAAAAAGTAGTCTATTGTCGATATTTTTGTTACTCCAATGGATGATAGCATTTTCATTATGGAAGGTTGTCTATTGTCGAGATTTTTGTTACTCTAATAGATGGTAGCCTTGTAATTATGGAAGGTAGTCTGTTTTCAAGATTTTTGTTACTCCAATGGATGGTAGCCTTGTCATTATGGAAGGTAGTTTATTGTCGATATATTTGTTAATCCAATGGATGGTATCCTTGTCATTATGGAAGGTAGTATGTTGTCGATATCTTTGTTACTCCAATGGATGGTAGCCATGTCATTATGGAAGGTAGTTTGTTGTCGAGATTTTTGTTACTCCAATGTATTGTATCGTTGTCATTATGGATGGTAGTCTATTGTTGAGATTTTTGTTATTCTAATGGATTGTAGCCTTCTCAATATGGAATGTAGTCTGTTGTCGATGTTTTTGTTACTCCAATGGATGGTATCATTGTCATTATGGAAAGTAGTTTGTTGTCGAGATTTTTGTTATTCCAATGGATGGTAGCCTTCTCATTATGGAAGGTAGTCTATTGTCGATATTTTTGTTACTCCAATGGATGGTAGCCTTGTCATTATGGAAGGTAGTCCGTTGTCGAGATTTTTGTTACTTCAATGGATGGTAGCCTTGTCATTATGGAAGGTAGTTTGTTGTAGATATTTTTGTTACTCCAATGGGTGCTAGCCTTGTAATTATAGTAGGTAGTATATTATCGATATTTTTGTTACTTCAATTGATGATAGCATTATCATTATGGAAGGCTGTCTATTGTCGAGATTTTTGTTACTCTAATAGATGGTAGCCATGTAATTATGGAAGGTAATCTGTTTTCGAGATTTTTGTTACTCCAATGGATGGTAGCCTTGTCAGTATGGAAGGTAGTTTGTTGTTAATATTTTTGTTATTCCAATGGATGGTAGCCTTGTCATTATGGAACGTTGTCTATTGTCGATATTTTTGTTACTCCAATGGATGGTAGCTTTGTCATTATGGAAGGTTGTCTATTGTCGTGATTTTTCTTACTATAATGGATGGTATCCTTGACATTATGGAAGGTATTCTGTTATTGATATTTTGGTTACTACAATGGATGGTAGCCTTGTCATTATGGAACATAGTCTATTGTAGATATTTTTGTTACTCCAATGCATGGTAGCCTTGTCATTATGGAAGGTAGTCTGTTGTCTAGATTTTTGTTACTCCAATGGATGGTAGCCTTGTCACTATGGAAGGCATGTTCATATTTTTGTTACTCCAATGGATTATAGCCTTG
Organism: Vicia faba; assembly: GCA_948472305.1. Taxonomy (NCBI): domain Eukaryota; kingdom Viridiplantae; phylum Streptophyta; class Magnoliopsida; order Fabales; family Fabaceae; genus Vicia; species Vicia faba. The sequence goes on from OX451741.1 coordinate 460,300,979, forward strand.
TCATTATGGAACGTATTCTATTGTCGATGTTTTTGTTACTCCAATGGATGGTAGCCTTGTCATTATGGAAGGTGGTCTATTGTCTAGATTTTTGTTACTCCAATGGATGCTAGCCTTGTCATTATGGAAGGTAGTATGTCGTTGTGATTTCTATCACTCTAATGGATGGTAGCCTTGTCACTATGGAAGGTAGTCTGTTCTTCATATTTTTGTTACTCCAATGGATGGTAGCCTTGTAATTATAGAAGGTAGTCTATTGTCGATAATTTTGTTACACCAATGGATGATAGCATGGTTATTATGGAAGGTTGTCTATTGTCGAAATTTGTGTTCCTCTAATAGATGGTAGCCTTGTAATTATGGAAGGTAGTCTATTTTCGAGATTTTTGTTACTCAAATGGATGGTAGCCTTGTCATTATGGAAGGTTGTCTATTGTCGATATTTTTGTTACTCCAATGGATGGTAGCTTTGTCATTATGGAAGGTTTTCTATTGTCGTGATTTTTGTTACTATAATGGATGGTATCCTTGACATTATGGAAAGTATTCTATAATTGATATTTTCGTTACTACAATGGATGGTAGCCTTGTCATTATGGAACATAGTCTATTGTAGATATTTTTGTTACTCCAATGCATGGTAGCCTTGTCATTATGGAAGGTAGACTGTTGTCTAGATTTTTGTTACTCCAATGGATGGTAGCCTTGTCACTATGGAAGGTATGTTCATATTTTTGTTACTCCAATGGATTGTAGCCTTGTCATTATGGAACGTATTCTGTTGTCGATGTTTTTGTTACTCCAATGGATGGTAGCCTTGTCTTTATGGAAGGTAGTTTGTTGTCTAGATTTTTGTTATTCCAATGAATGTTATCCTTATCATTATGGAAGGTAGTCTATTGTTGAGATTTTTGTTACTCCAATGGAGGCTAGCCTTCTCCTTATGGAAGGTAGTATGTCGTTGTGATTTCTATCACTCTAATGGATGGTAGCCTTGTCACTATGGAAGGTAGTCTGTTGTTCATATTTTTGTTACTCCAATGGATGGTAGCCTTGTAATTATAGAAGGTAGTCTATTGTCGATAATTTTGTTACACCAATGGATGATAGCATGGTTATTATGGAAGGTTGTCTATTGTCGAAATTTTTGTTACTCTAATAGATGGTAGCCTTGTAATTATGGAAGGTAGTCTATTTTCGAGATTTTTGTTACTCCAATGGATGGTAGCCTTGTCATTATGGAAGGTAGTTTGTTGTCGATATCTTTGTTACTCCAATGGATGGTAGCCTTGTCATTATGGAAGGTAGTATGTTGTCGATATCTTTGTTACTCCAATGGATGGTAGCCTTGTCATTATGGAAGGTAGTTTGTTGTCGAGATTTTTTTTACTCCAATGGATGGTATCGTTGTCATTATGGATGGTAGTCTATTGTTTGGATTTTTGTTATTCCAATGGATTGTAGCCTTCTCATTATGGAACATAGTCTGTTGTCGAGATTTTTGTTACTCGAATGGATGGTAGCCTTGTCATTATGGAAGGTTGTCTATTGTCGAGATTTTATTTACTATAATGGATGGTAGCCTTAACATTATGGAAGGTATTCTGTTATCGATATTTTGGTTACTACAATGGATGGTAGCCTTGTCATTATGGAACATAGTCTATTGTATATATTTTTGTTACTCCAATGCATGGTAGCCTTGTCATTATGGAATGTAGTCTATTGTATAGATTTTTGTTACTCCAATGGATGGTAGCCTTGTAATTATGGAATGTAGTCTGTTGTCGAGATTTTTGTTACTCCAATGGATGCTAGCCTTGTCATTCTAGAAGGTAGTATGTCGTTGTGATTTCTGTCACTCCAATGGATGGTAGCCTTGTCACTAAGGAAGGTAGTCTATTGTTCAGATTTTTGTTACTCCAATGGATGGTAGCCTTGTCATTATGGAAGGTAGTCTATTGTCGATATTTTTGTTACTCCAATGGATGGTAGCCTTGTCATTATGGAAAGTAGTTTGTTGTAGAGATTTTTGTTACACCAATGGATGTTAGCCCTGTCATTAGGGAAGGTAGTCTGTTGTTCAAATTTTTGTTACTCCAATGGATGGTAGCCTTGTCATTATGGAAGGTAGTCTATTGTCGAGATTTTTGTTACTCCAATGGATGGTAGCCTTGTCATTATAGAAGGTAGTTTGTTGTTCATATTTTTGTTACTTCAATGGATGGTAGCCTTGTCATTGTGGAAGGTAGTCTATTGTCCAGATTTTTGTTACTCCAATGGATGGTAGCCTTGTCATTATGGAAGGTTGTCTATTGTCGAGATTTTATTTACTATAATTGATGGTAGCCTTAACATTATTGAAGGTATTCTGTTATCGATATTTTGGTTACTACAATGGATGGTAGCCTTGTCATTATGGAACATAGTCTATTGTAGATATTTTTGTTACTCCAATGCATGGTAGCCTTGTCATTTTGGAATGTAGTCTATTGTATAGATTTTTGTTACTCCAATGGATGGTAGCCTTGTAATTATGGAATGTAGTCTGTTGTCGAGATTTTTGTTACTCCAATGGATGCTAGCCTTGTCATTCTAGAAGGTAGTCTGTCGTTGTGATTTATGTCACTCCAATGGATGGTAGCCTTGTCACTATGGAAGGTAGTCTATTGTTCAGATTTTTGTTAGTCCAATGGATGGTAGCCTTGCCATTATGGAAGGTAGTCTATTGTCGATATTTTTGTTACTCCAATGGATGGTAACATTATCATTATGGAAGGTTGTCTGTTGTCGAAATTTTTGTTACTCCAATGGATGGTAGCCTTGTCATTATGGAAGGTAGTTTGTTTTCGAGATTTTTGTTACTCCAATGGATGGTAGCCTTGTCACTATGGAAGGTATGTTCATATTTTTGTTACACTAATGGATGGTAGCTTTGTCATTATGGAAGGTAGTATGTTGTTGTAATTTATGTCACTCCAATGGATGGTAGCCTTGTCACTGTGGAAGGTAGTCTGTTGTCTAGATTTTTGTTACTCCAACGGATGGTAGCCTTGTCATTATGGAAGGTAGTCTATTGTCGAGATTTTTGTTCCTCCAATGGATGCTACCCTTGTCATTCTAGAAGGTAGTATGTCGTTGTGATTTCTGTCACTCCAATGGATGGTAGCTTTGTCACTATGGAAGGTAGTGTGTTGTTCAGATTTTTCTTACTCCAATGGATGGTAGCCTTGTCATTATGGAAGGTAGTCTATTGTCGATATTTTTGTTACTCCAAAGGATGGTAGCATTATCATTATGGAAGGTTGTCTGTTGTCGAGATTTTTGTTACTCCAAAGGATGGTAGCCTTGTCATTATGGAAGGTAGTCTGTTGTTTAGATTTTTGTTATTCCAATGAATGTTATCCTTGTCATTATGGAAGGTAGTCTATTGTGAAGATTTTTGTTACTCTAATGGATGCTAGCCTTGTCATTATGGAAGGTAGTATGTCGTTGTGATTTCTATCACTCCAATGGATGCTAGCCTTGTCACTATGGAAGGTAGTCTGTTGTTCATATTTTTGTTACTCCAATGGATGGTAGCCTTGTAATTATAGAAGGTAGTCTATTATCGATATTTTTGTTACTCCAATGGATGATAGCATTGTCATTATGGAAGGTTGTCTATTGTCGAGATTTTTGTTACTCTAGTAGATGGTAGCCTTGTAATTATGGAAGGTAGTCTGTTTTCGAGATTTTTGTTACTCCAATGGATGGTAGCCTTGTCATTATGGAAGGTAGTTTATTGTCGATATATTTGTTAATCCAATGGATGGTAGCCTTGTCATTATGGAAGGTAGTATGTTGTCGATATCTTTGTTACTCCAAGGGATGGTAGCCTTGTCATTATGGAAGGTAGTTTGTTGTCGAGATTTTTGTTACTCCAATGGATGGTATCGTTGTCATTATGGATGGTAGTCTATTGTTGAGATTTTTGTTATTCTAATGGATTGTAGCCTTCTCATTATGGAATGTCGTCTTTTGTCGATGTTTTTGTTACTCCAATGGATGGTATCGTTGTCATTATGGAAGGTAGTTTGTTGATATTTTTGTTATTCCAATGGATGGTAGCCTTGTCATTATGGAAGGTAGTCTATTGTCGATATTTCTGTTACTCCAATGGATGGTAGCCTTGTCATTATTGAAGGTAGTCTGTTGTCGAGATTTTTGTTACTTCAATGGATGGCAGCCTTATCATTATGGAAGGTAGTTAGTTGTATATATTTTTGTTACTCCAATGGATGCTACCCTTATAATTATAGAAGGTAGAATATTGTCGATATTTTTGTTACTCCAATGGATGATAGCATTGTCATTATGGAAGGTTGTCTATTGTCGAGATTTTTGTTACTCTAATAGATGTTATCCTTGTAATTATGGAAGGTAGTCTGTTTTCAAGATTTTTGTTACTCCAATGGATGGTAGCCTTGTCAGTATGGAAGGTAGTTTGTTGTTAATATTTTTGTTACTCCAATGGATGGTAGCCTTGTCATTATTGAAGGTAGTCTATTGTGGATATTTTTGTCACTCCAATGGATGGTAGCCTTGTCATTATGGAAGGTTGTCTATTGTCGAGATTATTGTTACTATAATGGATGGTAGCCTTGACATTATGGAAGGTATTCTATTATCGATATTTTGGTTACTGCAATGGATGGTAGCCTTGTCATTATGGAACATAGTCTAATGTAGATATTTTTGTTACTCCAATGCATGGTATCCTTGTCATTATGGAAGATTGTTTGCTGTTAATATTTTTGTTACTCCAATGGTTGGTAGCTTTGTCATTATGGAAGGTAGCCTATTGTTTAAATTTTTGTTACTCCAATGGATGGTAGCCTTGTCATTATGGAAGGTAGTCTATTGTCGATATTTTTGTTACTCTAATGGATGGTAGCCTTGTCATTATGGAAAGTAGTTTGTTATAGAGATTTTTGTTACACCAATGGATGCTAGCCTTGTCATTAAGGAAGGTAGTCTGCTGTTCATATTTTTGTTACTCCAATGGATGGTAGCCTTGTCATTATGGAAGGTAGTCTATTGTCGAGATTCTTGTTACTCCAATGGATGGTAGCCTTGTCATTATAGAAGGTAATCTGTTGTTCATATTTTTGTTACTTCAATGGATGGTAGCCTTGTCATTGTGGAAGGTAGTCTATTGTCGAGATTTTTGTTACTCCAATTGATGGTAGCCTTGTCATTATGGAAGGTTGTTTATTGTCGAGATTTTATTTACTATAATGGATGGTAGCCTTAACATTATGGAAGGTATTCTGTTATCGATATTTTGGTTACTACAATGGATGGTAGCCTTGTCATAATGGAACATAGTCTATTGTAGATATTTTTGATACTAAAATGCATGGTAACCTTGTCATTATGGAATGTAGTTTGTTGTCTAGAGTTTTGTTACTCTAATAGATGGTATCCTTGTCATTATGGAATGTAGTCTATTGTCGAGATTTTTGTTACTCCAATGGATGCTAGCCTTTTCATTCTAGAAGGTAGTCTGTCGTTGTGATTTCTGTCACTCCAATGGATGGTAGCCTTGTCACTATGGAACATAGTCTATTGTAGATATTTTTGTTACTCCAATGCATGGTAGCCTTGTCATTATGGAAGGTAGTCTCTTGTATAGATTTTTGTTACTCCAATGGATGGTAGCCTTGTCATTATGGAATGTAGTCTGTTGTCGAGATTTTTGTTACTCCAATGGATGCTAGCCTTGTCATTCTAGAAGGTAGTCTGTCGTTGTGATTTCTGTCACTCCAATGGATGGTAGCCTTGACATTATGGAAGGTAGTCTATTGTCGAGATTTTTGTTACTTCAATGGATGGTAGCCTTATCATTATGTAAGGTAGTTTGTTTTAGATATTTTTGTTACTCTAATGGATGCTAGCCTTGTAATTATAGAAGGTTGTCATATGTCGATATTTTTGTTACCCCAGTGGATGATAGCATTGTCATTATGGAAGGTTGTCTATTGTCCATATTTTGTGTTACTCTAATAGATGGTAGCCTTGTAATTATGGAAGGTAGTCTGTTTTCGAGATTTTTGTTACTCCACTGGTTGGTAGCCTTGTCATTATGGAATATACTTTGTTGTTCATATTTTTGTTACTCCAATGGATGGTAGCCTTATCTTTATGGAAGGTAGTCTATTGTCGAGATTTTTGTTACTCCAATGGATGGAAGCCTTGTCATTATGGAAGGTTGTCTATTGTCGAGATTTTTGTTACTATAATGGATGGTAGCCTTGACATTATGGAAGGTATTCTGTTATTCATATTTTGGTTACTACATTGGATGATAGCCTTGTCATTATGGAACATAGTCTATTGTAGATATTTTTGTTACTCCAATGCATGGTAGCCTTGTCATTATGGAAGGTAGTCTGTTGTCTAGATTTTTGTTACTCCAATGGATGGTAGCCTTGTCATTATGGAAGGTAGTCTATTGTCGAGATTTTTGTTACTCCAATGGATGCTAGCCTTGTCATTCTAGAAGGTAGTCTGGCGTTGTGATTTATGTCACTCCAATGGATGGTAGCCTTGTCACTATGGAAGGTAGTCTGTTGTTCAGATTTTTGTTACTCCAATGGATGGTAGCCTTGTCATTATGGAAGGTAGTCTATTATCGAGATTTTTGTTACTCCAATGGATGGTAGCATTATCATTATGGAAGGTTGTCTGTTGTCGAGATTTTTGTTACTCCAATGGATGGTAGCCTTGTCATTATGGAAGGTAGTATGTTTTTAAGATTTTTGTTACTCCAATGGATGGTAACCTTGTCACTATGGAAGGTAGTATGTTGTACATATTTTTGTTACTTCAATGGATGGTAGCATTGTCATTGTGGAAGGTAGTCTATTGTAGATATTTTTGTTACTCCAATGCATGGTTGCCTTGTCATTCTAGAAGGTAGTCTTGCGTTGTGATTTCTATCACTCCAATGGATGGTAGCCTTGTCACTATGGAAGGTAGTCTGTTGTTCATATTTTTGTTACTCCAATACATGGTAGCCTTGTAATTATAGAAGATAGTCTATTGTCAATATTTTTGTTACTCCAATGGATGATAACATTGTTAATATGGAAGGTTGTCTATTGTCGAGATTTTTGTTACTCTAATAGATGGTAGCCTTGTAATTATGGAAGGTAGTCTATTTTCGAGATTTTTGTTACTGCAATGGATGGTAGCCTTGTCATTATGGAAGGTATGTTCATATTTTTGTTACTCTAATGGATTGTAGCCTTGTCATTATGAAACGTATTCTATTGTCGATGTTTTTGTTACTCCAATGGATGGTAGCCTTGTCATTATGGAAGGTAGTCTGTTGTCTAGATTTTTGTTATTCCAATGAATGTTATCCTTGTCATTATGGAAGGTAGTCTATTGTCGAGATTTTTGTTACTCCAATGGATGGTAGCATTATCATTATGGAAGGTTGTCTGTTGTCGAGATTTTTGTTACTCCAATGGATGGTAGCCTTGTCATTATGGAAGGTAGTATGTTTTTAAGATTTTTGTTACTCCAATGGATGGTAACCTTGTCACTATGGAAGGTATGTTCATATTTTTGGTACTCCAATGGATGGTAGCCTTGTCATTATAGAAGGTAGTATGTTGTACATATTTTTGTTACTTCAATGGATGGTAGCCTTGTCATTGTGGAAGGTAGTCTATTGTAGATATTTTTGTTACTCCAATGCATGGTTTCCTTGTCATTCTAGAAGGTAGTCTTGCGTTGTGATTTCTATCACTCCAATGGATGGTAGCCTTGTCACTATGGAAGGTAGTCTGTTGTTCATATTTTTGTTACTCCAATAGATGGTAGCCTTGTAATTATAGAAGATAGTCTATTGTCGATATTTTTGTTACTCCAATGGATGATAACATTGTTAATATGGAAGGTTGTCTATTGTCGAGATTTTTGTTACTCTAATAGATGGTAGCCTTGTAATTATGGAAGGTAGTCTATTTTCGAGATTTTTGTTACTCCAATGGATGGTAGCCTTGTCATTATGGAAGGTAGTTTGTTATCGATATCTGTGTTACTCCAGTGGATGGTCGCCTTGTCATTATGGAAGGTAGTATGTTGTCGATATCTTTGTTACTCCAATGGATGGTAGCCTTGTCATTATGGAAGGTAGTTTGTTGTCGAGATTTTTGTTACTCCAATGGATGGTATCGTTGTCCTTATGGATGGTAGTCTATTATTGAGATTTTTGTTATTCCAATGGATTGTAGCCTTCTCAATATGGAATGTAGTCTGTTGTCGATGTATTTGTTACTCCAATGGATGGTATCATTGTCATTATGGAAGGTAGTTTGTTGTCAAGATTTTTGTTATTCCAATGGATGGTAGCCTTGTCATTAAGGAAGGTAGTCTATTGTCGATATTTTTGTTACTCCAATGGTTGGTAGCCTTGTCATTACGGAAGGTAGTCCGTTGTCGAGATTTTAGTTACTTCAATGGATGGTAGCCTTGTCATTATGGAAAGTAGTTTGTTGTAGAGATTTTTGTTACTCCAATGGATGCTAGCCTTGTCATTAGGGTAGGTAGTCTGTTGTTCATATTTTTGTTACTCCAATGGATGGTAGCCTTGTCATTATGAAAGGTAGTCTATTGTCGAGATTTTTGTTACTCTAATTGATGGTAGCCTTGTCATTATAGAAGGTAGTATGTTGTACATATTTTTGTTACTTCAATGGATGGTAGCCTTGTCATTGTGGAAGGTAGTCTATTGTAGATATTTTTGTTACTCCAATGCATGGTTGCCTTGTCATTATGGAAGGTAGTCTATTGTCTAGATTTTTGTTACTCCATTGGATGGTAGCCTTGTCATTATGGAAGGTAGTCTATTGTCGAGATTTTTGTTACTCCAATGGATGCTAGCCTTGTCATTCTAGAAGGTAGTCTGGCGTTGTGATTTCTGTCACTCCAATGGATGGTAGCCTTGTCACTATGGAAGGTAGTCTATTGTTCATATTTTTGTTACTCCAATGGATGGTAGCCTTGTCATTATGGAAGGTAGCTTTATCATTATGAAAGGTTGTGTGTTGTCGAGATTTTTGTTACTCCAATGGATGGTAGCCTTGTCATTATGGAAGGTAGTATGTTTTTGAGACTTTTGTTACTCCAATGGATGGTAACCTTGTCACTATGGAAGGTATGTTCATATTTTTGGTACTCCAATGGATGGTAGCCTTGTCATTATGGAACATATTATGTTGTCGATGTTTTTGTTACTCCAATGGATGGTAGCATTATCATTATGGAAGGTAGTCTGTTGTCTAGATTTTTGTTACTCCAATGGATGGTAGCCTTGTCATTATGGAAGGTAGTCTATTGTCGAGATTTTTTTTACTCCAATGGATGCTAGCCTTGTCATTCTAGAAGGTAGTCTGGCGTTGTGATTTCTATCACTCCAATGGATGGTAGCCTTGTCACTATGGAAGGTAGTCTGTTGTTCATATTTTTGTTACTCCAATAGATGGTAGCCTTGTAATTATAGAAGATAGTCTAATGTCGATATTTTTATTACTCCAATGGATGATAGCATTGTTATTATGGAAGGTTTTCTATTGTCGAGATTTTTGTTACTCCAATGGATGGTAGCCTTGTCATTATGGAAAGTAGTTTGTTATCGATATCTTTGTTATTCCAATGAATGTTAGCCTTGTCATTATGGAAGGTAGTATGTTGTCGATATCTTTGTTACTCCAATGGATGGTAGCCTTGTCATTATGGAAGGTAGTCTGTTGTCGATATTTTTGTTACTCCAATGGATGGTATCGTTGTCATTATGGAAGGTAGTTAGTTGTCGACATTTTTGTTATTCCAATGGATGCTAGCCTTGATATTCTAGAAGGTAGTCTGTCGTTGTGATTTCTGTCACTCCAATGGATGGTAGCCTTGTCACTATGGAAGGTAGTCTTTTGTTCATATTTTTGTTACTCCAATGGATGGTAGCCTTATCATTATGGAAGGTAGTCTATTGTCGATATTTTTGTTACTCCAATGGATGGTAGCCTTGTCATTATGGAAAGTAGTTTGTTGTAGAGATTTTTGGTACTCCAATGGATTCTAGCCTTGTCATTAGGGTAGGTAGTCTGTTGTTAATATTTCTGTTACTCCAATGGATGGTAGCCTTGTCATTATGGAAGGTAGTCTATTATCGAGATTTTTGTTACTCTAATGGATGGTAGCCTTGTCATTATAGAAGGTAGTATGTTGTACATATTTTTGTTACTTCAATGGATGGTAGCATTGTCATTGTGGAAGGTAGTCTATTGTCGAGATTTTTGTTACTCCAATGGATGGTAGCATTGTCATTATGGAAGGTTGTCTATTGTCGAGATTTTATTTACTATAATGGATGGTAGCCTTAACATTATGGAAGGTATTCTGTTATAGATATTTTGGTTACTACAATGGTTGGTAGCCTTGTCATTATGGAACATAGTCTATTGTAGATATTTTTGTTACTCCAATGCATGGTAGCCTTGTCATTATGGAACGTAGTCTCTTGTCTAGATTTTTGTTACTCCAATGGATGGTAGCCTTGTCATTATGGAATGTAGTCTGTTGTCGAGATTTTTGTTACTCCAATGGATGCTAGCCTTGTCATTCTAGAAGGTAGTCTGCGTTGTGATTTCTGTTACTCCAATGGATGGTAGCCTTGTAACTATGGAAGGTAGTCTTTTGTTCAGATTTTTGTTACTCCAATGGATGGTAGCCTTATCATTATGGAAGGTAGTCTATTGTCGATATTTTTGTTACTCCAATGGATGGTAACCTTGTCATTATGGAAAGTAGTTTGTTGTAGAGATTTTTGTTACTCCAATGGATGTCAGCCTTGTCATTAGGGAAGGTAGTTTGTTGTTCATATTTTTGTTACTCCAATGGATTGTAGCCTTGTCATTATGGAAGGTAGTCTATTGTCGAGATTTTTGTTACTCCAATGGATGGTAGCCTTGTCATTATAGAAGGTAGTCTATTGTACATATTTTTGTTACTTCAATGGATGGTAGCCTTGTCATTGTGGAAGGTAGTCTATTGTCGAGATTTTTATTACTCCAATGGCTGGTAGCCTTGTCATTATGGAAGGTTGTCTATTGTCGTGATTTTATTTACTATAATGGATGGTAGCCTTAAGATTATGGAAGGTATTCTATTATCGATATTTTGGTTACTACAATGGATTGTAGCCTTGTCATTATGGAACATAATCTATTGTAGATATTTTTGTTACTACAATTGCATGGTAGCCTTGTCATTATGGAAGGTAGTCTGTTGTCTAGAATTTTGTTACTCCAATGGACGATAGCCTTGTCATTATGGATGGTAGTCTATTGTCGATATTTTTGTTACTCCAATGGAAGCTAGCCTTGTCATTTTAGAAGGTAGTATGTCGTTGTGATTTCTGTCACTCCAATGGATGGTAGCCTTGTCATTATGGAAGGTAGTCTGTTGTTAAGATTTTTCTTACTCCAATGGATGGTAGCCTTGTCATTATGGAAGGTAGTCTATTGTCGTGATTTTTGTTACTCCAATGGATGGTTGCATTATCATTATGGAAGGTTGTCTGTTGTCGAGATTTTTGTTACTCCAATGGATGGTAGCCTTGTCATTATGGAAGGTAGTATGTTTTCGAGATTTTTGTTACTCCAATGGATGGTAGCGTTGTCACTATCGAAGGTATGTTCATATTTTTGTTACTCCAATGGATGGTAGCCTTGTCATTATGGAAGGTAGTTTGTTGTCGAGATTTTTGTTATTCCAATGGATGGTAGCCTTGTCATTATGGAAGGTAGTCTGTTGTCTAGATCTTTGTTATTCCAATGAATGATATCCTTGTCATTATGGAAGGTAGTCTACTGTCAATGTTTTTTTACTCCAATGCATGCTAGCCTTGTAATTATGGAAGGTAGGATGTCGTTGTGATTTCTATCACTCCAATGGATGCTAGCCTTGTCACTATGGAAGGTAGTCTGTTGTTCATATTTTTGTTACTCCAATGGATTGTAGACTTGTAATTATAGAAGGTATTCTATTGTCGATATTTTTGTTACTCAAATGGATGATAGCATTGTCATTATGGAAGGTTTTCTATTGTCGATATTTTTGTTACTCTAATAGATGGTAGCCTTGTAATTATGGAAGGTAGTCTGTTTTCGAGATTTTTGTTACTCCAAGTGATGGTAGCCTTGTCCTTATGGAAGGTAGTTTGTTGTCGATATATTTGTTAATCCAATGGATGGTAGCCTTGTCATTATGGAAGGTAGTATGTTGTCGATATCTTTGTTACTCCAAGGGATGGTAGCCTTGTCATTATGGAAGGTAGTTTGTTGTCGAGATTTTTGTTACTCCAATGAATGGTATCGTTGTCATTATTGATGGTAGTCTATTATTGAGATTTTTGTTATTCTAATGGATTGTAGCCTTCTCATTATGAAATGTAGTCTTTTGTCGATGTTTTTGTTACTCCAGTGGATGGTATCATTGTCATTATGGAAGGTAGTTTGTTGATATTTTTGTTATTCCAATGGATGGTAGCCTTGTCATTATGGAAGGTAGTCTATTGTCGATATTTTTGTTACTCCAATGGATGGTAGCCTTGTCATTATGGAACGTTGTCTATTGTCGAGATTATTGTTACTATAATGGATGGTAGCCTTGACATTATGGAAGGTATTCTATTATCGATATTTTGGTTACTACAATGGATGGTAGCCTTTTCATTATGGAACATAGTCTGTTGTAGATATTTTTGTTACTCCAATGCATGGTAGCCTTGTCATTATGGAAGATAGTTTTCTGTTAATATTTTTGTTACTCCAATGGATGGTAGCTTTGTCATTATGGAAGGTAGCCTATTTTTCAAATTTTTGTTACTCCAATGGATGGTAGCCTTGTCATTATGGAAGGTAGTTTATTGTCGATATTTTTGTTACTCTAATGGATGGTAGCCTTGTCATTATGGAAAGTAGTTTGTTGTAGAGATTTTTGTTACATCAATGGACGCTAGCCTTGTCATTAAGGAAGGTAGTCTGTTGTTCATATTTTTGTTACTCCAATGGATGGTAGCCTTGTCATTATGGAAGGTAGTCTATTGTCGAGATTCTTGTTACTCCAATGGATGGTAACCTTGTCATTATAGAAGGTAGTCTGTTGTTCATATTTTTGTTACTTCAATGGATGGTAGCCTTGTCATTGTGGAAGGTAGTCTATTGTCGAGATTTTTGTTACTCCAATGGATGGTAGCCTTGTCATTATGGAAGGTTGTCTATTGTCGAGATTTTATTTACTATAATGGATGGTAGCCTTAACATTATGGAAGGTATTCTGTTATCGATATTTTGGTTACTACAATGGATGGTAGCCTTGTCATTATGGAACATAGTCTATTGTAGATATTTTTGTTACTCCAATGCATGGTAGCCTAGTCATTATGGAATGTAGTCTGTTGTCTAGAGTTTTGTTACTCTAATATATGGTATCCTTGTCATTATGGAATGTAGTATGTTGTCGAGATTTTTGTTACTCTAATGGATGCTAGCCTTTTCATTCTAGAAGGTAGTCTGTCGTTGTGATTTCTGTCACTCCAATGGATGGTAGCCTTGTCACTATGGAAGGTAGTCTATTGTTCAGATTTTTGTTACTCCAATGGATGGTAGCCTTGTCATTATGGAAGGTTGTCTATTGTCGATATTTTAGTTACTCCAATGTATGGTAGCATCATCATTATGGAAGGTTGTCTGTTGTCGAGATTTTTGTTACTCCAATGGATGGTAGCCTTGTCATTATGGAAGGTAGTATGTTTTCGAGATTTTTTTACTCCAATGGATGATAGCCTTGTCACTATTGAAGGTATGTTCATATTTTTGTTACTCTAATGGATTGTAGCCTTGTCATTATGAAACGTATTCTATTGTCGATGTTTTTGTTACTCCAATGGATGGTAGCCTTGTCATTATGGAAGGTAGTCTGTTGTCTAGATTTTTGTTATTCCAATGAATGTTATCCTTGTCATTATGGAAGGTAGCCTATTGTCGAGATTTTTGTTACTCCAATGGATGCTAGCCTTTTCATTATGGAAGGTAGTATGCCGTTGTGATTTCTATCACTCCAATGGATGCTAGCCTCGTCACTATGGAAGGTAGTCTGTTGTTCATATTTTTGTTACTCCAATGGATGGTAGCCTTATAATTATAAAAGGTAGTCTATTGTCGATATTTTTGTTACTCCAATGGATGATAGCATTTTTATTATGGAAGGTTGTCTATTGTCGAGATTTTTGTTACTCTAATAGATGGTAGCCTTGTAATTATGGAAGGTAGTCTGTTTTCGAGATTTTTTTTACTCCAATGGATGGTAGCCTTGTCATTATGGAAGGTAGTTTATTGTCGATATATTTGTTAATCCAATGGATGGTATCCTTGTCATTATGGAAGGTAGTATGTTGTCAATATCTTTGTTACTCCAATGGATGGTAGCCATGTCATTATGGAAGGTAGTTTGTTGTCGAGATTTTTGTTACTCCAATGTATGGTATCGTTGTCATTATGGATGGTAGTCTATTGTTGAGATTTTTTTTATTCTAATGGATTGTAGCCTTCTCAATATGGAATGTAGTCTGTTGTCGATGTTTTTGTTACTCCAATGGATGGTATCATTGTCATTATGGAAAGTAGTTTATTGTCGAGATTTTTGTTATTCCAATGGATGCTAGCCTTCTCATTATGGAAGGTAGTCTATTGTCGATATTTTTGTTACTCCAATGGATGGTAGCCTTGTCATTATGGAAGGTAGTCAATTGTCGAGATTTTTGTTACTTCAATGGATGGTAGCCTTGTCATTATGGAAGGTAGTTTGTTGTAGATATTTTTGTTACTCCAATGGGTGCTAGCCTTGTAATTATAGAAGGTAGTCTATTGTCGATATTTTTGTTACTTCAATGGATGATAGCATTATCATTATGGAAGGCTGTCTATTGTCGAGATTTTTGTTACTCTAATAGATGGTAGCCTTGTAATTATGGAAGGTAATCTGTTTTCGAGATTTTTGTTACTCCAATGGATGGTAGCCTTGTCAGTATGGAAGGTATTCTGTTATTGATATTTTGGTTACTACAATGGATGGTAGCCTTGTCATTATGGAACATAGTCTATTGTAGATATTTTTGTTACTCCAATGCATGGTAGCCTTGTCATTATAGAAGGTAGTCTGTTGTCTAGATTTTTGTTACTCCAATGGATGGTAGCCTTGTCACTATGGAAGGCATGTTCATATTTTTGTTACTCCAATGGATTGTAGCCTTCTCATTATGGAACGTATTCTATTGTCGATGTTTTTGTTACTCCAATGGATGGTAGCCTTGTCATTATGGAAGGTGGTCTATTGTCGAGATTTTTGTTACTCCAATAGATGCTAGCCTTGTCATTATGGAAGGTAGTATGTCGTTGTGATTTCTATCACTCTAATGGATGGTAGCCTTGTCACTATGGAAGGTAGTCTGTTCTTCATATTTTTGTTACTCCAATGAATGGTAGCCTTGTAATTATAGAAGGTAGTCTATTGTCGATAATTTTGTTACACCAATGGATGATAGCATGGTTATTATGGAAGATTGTCTATTGTCGAAATTTTTGTTACTCTAATAGATGGTAGCCTTGTAATTATGGAAGGTAGTCTATTTTCAAGATTTTTGTTACTCAAATGGATGGTAGCCTTGTCATTATGGAAGGTTGTCTATTGTCGATATTTTTGTTACTCCAATGGATGGTAGCTTTGTCATTATGGAAGGTTGTCTATTGTCGAGATTTTTGTTACTATAATGGATGGTATCCTTGACATTATGGAAAGTATTCTGTTATTGATATTTTGGTTACTACAATGGATGGTAGCCTTGTCATTATGGAACATAGTCTATTGTAGATATTGTTGTTACTCCAATGCATGGTAGCCTTGTCATTATGGAAGGTAGATTTTTGTCTAGATTTTTGTTACTCCAATGGATGGTAGCCTTGTCACTATGGAAGGTATGTTCATATTTTTGTTACTCCAATGGATTGTTGCCTTGTCATTATGGAACGTATTCTGTTGTCGATGTTTTTGTTACTCCAATGGATGGTAGCCTTGTCATTATGGAAGGTAGTTTGTTGTCTAGATTTTTGTTATTCCAATGAATGTTATCCTTATCATTATGGAAGGTAGTCTATTGTTGAGATTTTTGTTACTCCAATGGATGCTAGCCTTGTCCTTATGGAAGGTAGTATGTCGTTGTGATTTATATCACTCTAATGGATGGTAGCCTTGTCACTATGGAAGGTAGTCTGTTGTTCATATTTTTGTTACTCCAATGGATGGTAGCCTTGTCATTATGGAAGGTAGTCTATTGTCGATATTTTTGTTACTCCAATGGATGGTAGCCTTGTCATTAAGCAAGGTTGTCTGTTGTCGAGATTTTTGTTACTATAATGGATGGTAGCCTTAACATTATGGAAGGTATTATGTTATCGATATTTTTGGTACTCCAATGAATGGTAGCCTTGTCATTATGGAAGGTAGTCTGTTGTCTAGATTTTTGTTACTCCAATGGATTGTAGCCTTGTCATTATGGAAGGTAGTCTATTGTCGATATTTTTGCTACTCCAATGGATGGTAGCCTTGTCATTATGGAAGGTAGTATGTTGTTGAGATTTTTGTTACTCCAACGGATGGTAGCCTTGTCATTATGGAAGGTAGTCTGTTGTCGAGATTTTTGTTACTCCAATGGATGGTATCATTGTCATATTGGATGGTAGTCTGTTGTCAAGATTTTTGTTATTCCAATGGATGGTAGCCTTGTCATTATGGAAGGTAGTCTGTTGTTCATATATTTGTTACTCCAATGGATGGTAGCCTTTTCATTATGGAAGGTAGTTTTTTATCGATATCTTTGTTACTCCAATGGATGGTAGCCTTGTCATTATGGAAGGTAATATGTCGTCGATATCATTGTTACTCCAATGGATGGTAGCCTTGTCATTATGGAAGGTAGTTTGTTGTCGATATTTTTTTACTCCAATGGATGGTATCGTTGTCATTATGGATGGTAGTCTATTATTGAGATTTTTGTTATTCCAATTGATTGTAGCCTTCTCATTATGGAACGTAGTCTGATGTCGATATTTTTGTTACTCCAATGGATGGTATCGTTGTCATTATGGATGGTAGTTTGTTGTAGAGATTATTGTTATTCCAATGGATGGTAGCCTTGTCATTATGGAAGGTAGTCTATTGTCGATATTTTTGTTACTCCAATGGATGCTAGCCTTGTCATTATGGAAGGTATTCCTTGGTCGAGACGTCATTATGGAAGGTAGTTTGTTGTAGAGATTTTTGTTACTCCAATGGATGCTAGCCTTGTCATTAGGGAAGGTAGTCTATCGTTGTGATTTCTGTCACTCCAATGGATGGTAGCCTTGTCACTACGGAAGGTAGTTTGTTATTCATATTTTTGTTACTCCGATGGATGGTAGCCTCGTCATTATGGAAGGTAGTCTATTGTCGAGATTTTTGATACTCCAATGGATGGAAGCCTTGTCATTATGGAAGGTAGTTTGTTGTTCATATTTTTGTTACTCCAATGGATGGTAGCCTTGTAATTATGGAAGGTAGTCTATTGTCGATATTTTTGTTACTCCAATGGATGGTAGCCTCGTCATTATGGAAGGTTGTCTGTTGTCGAGATTTTTGTTACTATAATGGATGGTAGCTTTAACATTATGGAAGGTATTATGTTATCGATAATTTTGGTACTCCAATGCATGGTAGCCTTGTCATTATGGAAGGTAGTCTGTTGTCTAGATTTTTGTTACTCCAATGGATTGTAGCCTTGTCATTATGGAAGGTAGTCTATTGTCGAGATTTTTGTTATTCCATTGGATGGTAGCCTTGTCATTATGGAAGGTAGTATGTTTGTGAGATTTTTGTTACTCCAATGGATTCTAGCCTTGTCATCATGGAAGGTAGTCTGTCATTGTGATTTCTGTCACTCCAATGGATGGTAGCCTTGTCACTATGGAAGGTTGTCTGTTGTTCATATTTTTGTTACTCCAATGGATGGTAGCCTTGTCATTATGGAAGGTAGTATGTTGTCGATATCTTTGTTACTCCAATGGATGGTAGCCTTGTCATGATGGAAGGTAGTTTGTTATCGATATTTTTGTTACTCCAATGGATGGTATCGTTATGATTATGGATGGTAATCTATTGTTGAGATTTTTGTTATTCCAATTGATTGTAGCCTTCTCATTATGGAACGTAGTCTGTTGTCGATGTTTTTGTTAGTCCAATGGATGGTATCGTTGTCATTATGGATGGTATTTTGTTGTAGAGATTTATGTTATTCCAATGGATTGTAGCCTTGTCATTATGGAAGGTAGTCTATTGTCGATATTTTTGTTACTCCAATGGATGCTAGCCTTGTCATTATGGAAGGTAGTCCGTGGTCGATATTTTTGTTACTTCAATGGATGGTAGCCACGTCATTATGGAAGGTAGTCTATCATTGTGATTTCTGTCACTCCAATGGATGGTAGCCTTGTGACTATGGAAGGTAGTCTATTGTTCATATTTTTGTTACTCCAATGGATGGTAGCCTTGTCATTGTGGAAGGTAGTCTATTGTCGAAATTTTTGTTACTCCAATGGATGGAAGCCTTGTCATTATGGAAGGTAGTTTGTTGTTCATATTTTTGTTACTCCAATGGATGGTAGCCTTGTAATTATGGAAGGTAGTCTATTGTCGATATTTTTGTTACTCCAATGGATGGTAGCCTTGTCATTATGGAAGGTTGTTTGTTGTCGAGATTTTTGTTACTATAATGGATGGTAGCCTTAACATTATGGAAAGTATTATGTTATCGATATTTTTCGTACTTCAATGCATGGTAGCCTTGTCATTATGGAAGGTAGTCTGTTGTCTAGATTTTTGTTACTCCAATGGATAGTAGCCTTGTCATTATAGAAGGTAGTCTATTGTCGAGATTTTTGTTATTCCATTGGATGGTAGCCTTGTCATTATGGAAGGTAGTATGTTGTTGACATTTTTGTTACTCCAATGGATTCTAGCCTTGTCATCATGGAAGGTAGTCTGTCATTGTGATTTCTGTCACTCCAATGGATGGTAGCCTTGTCACTATGGAAGGTTGTCTGTTGTTCATATTTTTGTTACTCCAATGGACAATAGCCTTGTCATTATGGAAGGTAGTTTGTTGTCGATATCTTTTTTACTCCAATGGATGGTAGCCTTGTCATTATGGAACATAGTCTATTGTAGATATTTTTGTTACTCCAATGTATGGTAGCCTTGTCATTATGGAAGGTAGTCTGTTGTCGAGATTTTTGTTACTCCAATGGATGGTAGCATTATCATTATGGAAGGTAGTCTGTTGTCGATATTCTTGTTACTCCAATGGATGGTAGCCTTGTAATTATGGAAGGTAGTATGTTGTCGATATCTTTGTTACTCCAATGGATTGTAGCCTTGTCATTATGGAAGGTAGTCTGTTGTCAAGATTTTTGTTACTCCAATGGATGGTATCATTGTCATATTGGATGGTAGTCTGTTGTCAAGATTTTTGTTATTCCAATGGATGGTAGCCTTGTCATTATGGAAGGTAGTCTGTTGTTCATATATTTGTTACTCCAATGGATGGTAGCCTTTTCATTATGGAAGGTAGTTTTTTATCGATATCTTTGTTACTCCAATGGATGGTAGCCTTGTCATTATGGAAGGTAATATGTCGTCGATATCATTGTTACTCCAATGGATGGTAGCCTTGTCATTATGGAAGGTAGTTTGTTGTCGATATTTTTTTACTCCAATGGATGGTATCGTTATGATTATGGATGGTAATCTATTGTTGAGATTTTTGTTATTCCAATTGATTGTAGCCTTCTCATTATGAAACGTAGTCTGTTGTCGATGTTTTTGTTAGTCCAATGGATGGTATCGTTGTCATTATGGATGGTATTTTGTTGTAGAGATTTCTGTTATTCCAATGGATTGTAGCCTTGTCATTATGGAAGGTAGTCTATTGTCGATATTTTTGTTACTCCAATGGATGCTAGCCTTGTCATTATGGAAGGTAGTCCGTGGTCGATATTTTTGTTACTTCAATGGATGGTAGCCACGTCATTATGGAAGGTAGTCTATCATTGTGATTTCTGTCACTCCAATGGATGGTAGCCCTGTGACTATGGAAGGTAGTCTGTTGTTCATATTTTTGTTACTCCAATCGATGGTAGCCTTGTCATTATGGAAGGTAGTCTATTGTCGAAATTTTTGTTACTCCAATGGATGGAAGCCTTGTCAATATGGAAGGTAGTTTGTTGTTCATATTTTTGTTACTCCAATGCATGGTAGCCTTGTCATTATGGAAGGTAGTCTATTGTCGAGATTTTTGTTACTCCAATGGATGGTAGCCTTGTCATTATGGAAGGTTGTCTATTGTCGAGATTTTTGTTACTCCAATGGATTGTAGCCTTGTCATTATTTAAGGTAGTCTGTTGTCGAGATTTTTGTTACTCCAATGGATGCTATCCTTGTTAATCTAGAAGGTAGTCTGTCGTTGTGATTTCTGTCACTCCAATGGATGGTAGCCTTGTCACTATGGAACGTAGTCTGTTGTTCAGATTTTTGTTACTCCAATGGATGGTAGCCTTGTCATTATGGAAGGTAGTCTATTGTCGATATTTTTGTTACTCCAATGGATGGTTGCATTATCATTATGGAAGGTTGTCTGTTGTCGAGATTTTTGTTACTCTAATGGATGGTAGCCTTCTCATTATGGATGTAGTCTGTTTTCGAGATTTTTGTTACTCCAATGGATGCTAGCCTTGTCACTATGGAAGGTATGTTCATATTTTTGTGACTCCAATGGATTGTAGCCTTGTCATTATGGAAGGTAGTTTGTTGTCGAGATTTTTGTTATTCCAATGGATGCTAGCCTTGTCATTATGGAAGGTAGTCTGTCGTTGTGATTTATGTCATTCCAATGGATGGTAGCCTTGTCACTATGGAAGGTAGTCTGTTGTCGAGATTTTTGTTACTCCAATGGATGATAGCCTTGTCATTATGGAAGTTAGTCTATTGTCGATATTTTTGTTACTCCAATGGATGGTAGCCTTGTCATAATGGAAGGTTGTCTGTTTTCGAGATTTTTGTTACTCCAATGGATGGTAGCTTTATCATTATCGAAGGTAGTCTATAATCGATATTTTTGTTACTCTAATGGATGGTAGCCTTGTCATTACAGAAGTTAGTTTGTTGTCGATATTTTTGTTACTCCAATGGATGCTAGCCTTGTCATTATGGAAGATAGTATGTTAGCGATATCTTTGTTACTCTAATGGATTGTAGCCTTGTCATTATGGAAGGTAGTCTGTTAGCGATATCTGTGTTACTCCAATGGATGCTAGCCTTGTAATTATGGAAGGTAGTCTGTCGTTGTGATTTATGTCACTCCAATGGATGGTAGCCTTGTCATTATGGAAGGTAGTCTGTATTCGAGATTTTTTTTACTCCAATGGATGGTAGCCTTGTCATTATGGAAGGTAGTCTGTATTCGAGATTTTTGTTACTCCAATGGATGGTAGCCTTGTCATTATGGAAGGTAGTCTATTGTCGATATTTTGGTTACTACAATGTATGGTAGCCTTAACATTATGGAAGGTATTCTGTTATCGATATTTTGGTTACTATAATGGATGGTAGCCTTGTCATTATGGAACATAGTCTATTGTAGATTTTTTTGTTACTCCAATGCATGGTAGCCTTGTCATTATGGAAGGTAGTCTGTTAACTAGATTTTTGTAACTCCAATGGATGGTAGCCTTGTCACTATGGAAGGTAGTGTGTTGTTCAGATTTTTGTTACTCCAATGGATGGTATCTTTGTCATTATGGATGGTAGTTTGTTGTCGATATTTTTGTTATTCCAATGGATGGTAACCTTGTCATTATGGAAGGTACTCTGTTGTCGATATTTTTGTTACTCCAATGGATGGGAGCCTTGTAATTATGGAAGGTAGTATGTTGTCGATATCTTTGTTACTCCAATGGATTGTAGCCTTGTCATTATGGAAGGTAGTCTGTTGTCGAGATATTTGTTACTCCAATGGATGGTATCATTGTCGTTATGGATGGTAGTCTGTTGTCAAGATTTTTGTTATTCCAATGGATGGTAGCCTTGTCATTATGGAAGGTAGTCTGTTGTTGAGATTTTTGTTATTCCAATGGATGCTAGCCTTGTCATTATGGAAGGTAGTATGTCGTTGTGATTTCTGTCACTCCAATGGATGGTAGCCGTGTCACTATGGAAGGTAGTCTGTTGTTCATATTTTTGTTACTCCAATGATGATAGCCTTGTCATTATGGAAGGTAGTTTGTTGTTGATATCTTTGTTACTCCAATGGATGGTAGCCTTGTCATTATGGAAGGTAGTATGTTGTCGATATCTTTGTTACTCCAATGGATGGTAGCCTTGTCATTATGGAAGGTATTTTGTTGTCGATATTTTTGTTACTCCAATGGATGGTATCGTTATGATTATGGATGGTAGTCTATTGTTGAGATTTTTGTTATTCCAATTGATTGTAGCCTTCTCATTATGGAACGTAGTCTGTTGTCGATGTTTTTGTTAGTCCAATGGATGGTATCGTTGTCATTATGGATGGTAGTTTATTGTAGAGATTTCTGTTATTCCAATGGATTGTAGCCT
Organism: Vicia faba; assembly: GCA_948472305.1. Classification (NCBI taxonomy): domain Eukaryota; kingdom Viridiplantae; phylum Streptophyta; class Magnoliopsida; order Fabales; family Fabaceae; genus Vicia; species Vicia faba. The sequence continues at coordinate 460,323,791 of OX451741.1, forward strand.
TGTCATTATGGAAGGTAGTCTATTGTCGATATTTTTGTTACTCCAATGGATGCTAGCCTTGTCATTTTGGAAGGTAGTCCGTGGTCGATATTTTTGTTACTTCAACGGATGATAGCCACATCATTATGGAAGGTAGTTTGTTGTAGAGATTTTTGTTGCTCCAATGGATGCTAGCGTTTTCATTTAGGAAGGTAGTCTATCGTTGTGATTTCTGTCACTCCAATGGATGGTAGCCTTGTGACTATGGAAGGTAGTCTGTTGTTCATATTTTTGTTACTCCAATGGATGGTAGCCTTGTCATTATGGAAGGTAGTCTATTGTCGAGATTTTTGATACTCCAATGGATGGAAGCCTTGTCATTATGGAAGGTAGTTTGTTGTTCATATTTTTGTTACTCCAATGCATGGTAGCCTTGTCATTATGGAAGGTAGTCTATTGTCGATATTTTTGTTACTCCAATGGATGGTAGCCTTGTCATTATGGAAGGTTGTTTGTTGTCGAGATTTCTGTTACAATAATGGATGGTAGCCTTAAGATTATGGAAAGTATTATGTTATCGATATTTTTGGTACTCCAATGCATGGTAGCCTTGTCATTATGGAAGGTAGTCTGTTGTCTAGATTTTTGTTACTCCAATGGATTGTAGCCTTGTCATTATAGAAGGTAGTCTATTGTCGAGATTTTTGTTATTCCATTGGATGGTAGCCTTCTCATTATGGAAGGTAGTATGTTGTTGAGATTTTTGTTACTCAAATGGATTCTAGCTTTGTCATCATGGAAGGTAGTCTGTCATTGTTATTTCTGTCACTCCAATGGATGGTAGCCTTGTCACTATGGAAGGTTGTCTGTTGTTCATATTTTTGTTACTCCAATGGACGATAGCCTTGTCATTATGGAAGGTAGTTTGTTGTCGATATCTTTGTTACTCCAATGGATGGTAGCCTTGTCATTATGGAACATAGTCTATTGTAGATATTTTTATTACTCCAATGTATGGTAGCCTTGTCATTATGGAAGGTAGTCTGTTGTCGAGATTTTTGTTACTCCAATGGATGGTAGCATTATCATTATGGAAGGTAGTCTGTTGTCGATATTCTTGTTACTCCAATGGATGGTAGCCTTGTAATTATGGAAGGTAGTATGTTGTCGATATCTTTGTTACTCCAATGGATTGTAGCCTTGTCATTATGGAAGGTAGTCTATTGTCGAGATTTTTGTTACTCCAATGGATGGTATCATTGTCATTATGGATGGTAGTCTGTTGTCAAGATTTTTGTTATTCCAATGGATGGTAGCCTTATCATTATGGAAGGTAGTCTGTTGTTGAGATTTTTGTTATTCCAATGGATGCTAGCCTTGTCATTATGGAAGGTAGTCTATCATTGTGATTTCTGTCACTCCAATGGATGGTAGCCGTGTCACTATGGAAGGTAGTCTGTTGTTCATATATTTGTTACTCCAATGGATGGTAGCCTTGTCATTATGGAAGGTAGTTTTTTGTCGATATCTTTGTTACTCCAATGGATGGTAGCCTTGTCATTATGGAAGGTAATATGTCGTCGATATCATTGTTACTCCAATGGATGGTAGCCTTGTCATTATGGAAGGTAGTTTGTTGTCGATATTTTTTTACACCAATGGATGGTATCGTTGTCATTATGGATGGTAGTCTATTATTGAGATTTTTGTTATTCCAATTGATTGTAGGCTTCTCATTATGGAACGTAGTCTGATGTCGATGTTTTTGTTACTCCAATGGATGGTATCGTTGTCATTATGGATGGTAGTTTGTTGTAGAGATTATTGTTATTCCAATGGATGGTAGCCTTGTCATTATGGAAGGTAGTGTATTGTCGATATTTTTGTTACTCCAATGGATGCTAGCCTTGTCATTATGGAAGGTAGTCCTTGGTCAAGATTTTTGTTACTTCAATGGATGGTAGACACGTCATTATGGAAGGTAGTTTGTGGTAGAGATTTTTGTTACTCCAATGGATGCTAGCCTTGTCATTAGGGAAGGTAGTCTATCGTTGTGATTTCTGTCACTCCAATGGATGGTAGCCTTGTAACTACCGAAGGTAGTTTGTTGTTCATATTTTTGTTACTCAAAAGGATAGAAGGCTTGTCATTATGGAAGGTAGTCTATTGTCGAGATTTTTGATACTCCAATGGATGGAAGCCTTGTCATTATGGAAGGTAGTCTATTGTCGATATTTTTGTTACTCCAATGGATGGTAGCCTTGTCATTATGGAAGGTAGTATGTTTGTGAGATTTTTGTTACTCCAATGGATTCTAGCCTTGTCATCATGGAAGGTAGTCTGTCATTGTGATTTCTGTCACTCCAATGGATGGTAGCCTTGTCACTATGGAAGGTTGTCTGTTGTTCATATTTTTGTTACTCCAATGGATGGTAGCCTCGTCATTATGGAAGGTAGTATGTTGTCGATATCTTTGTTACTCCAATGGATGGTAGCCTTGTCATTATGGAAGGTAGTTTGTTGTCGATATTTTTGTTACTCCAATGGATGGTATCGTTATGATTATGGATGGTAATCTATTGTTGAGATTTTTGTTATTCCAATTGATTGTAGCCTACTCATTATGGAATCTAGTCTGTTGTCGATGTTTTTGTTAGTCCAATGGATGGTATCGTTGTCATTATGGATGGTACTTTGTTGTAGAGATTTCTGTTATTCCAATGGATGGTAGCCTTGTCATTATGGAAGGTAGTCTATTGTCGATATTTTTGTTACTCCAATGGATGCTAGCCTTGTCATTATGGAAGGTAGTCCGTGGTCGATATTTTTGTTACTTCAATGGATGGTAGCCACATCATTATGGAAGGTAGTCTATCATTGTGATTTCTGTCACTCCAATGGATGGTAGCCTTGTGACTATGGAAGGTAGTCTGTTGTTCATATTTTTGTTACTCCAATGGATGGTAGCCTTGTCATTATGGAAGGTAGTATATTGTCGAAATTTTTGTTACTCCAATGGATGGAAGCCTTGTCATTATGGAAGGTAGTTTGTTGTTCATATTTTTGTTACTCTAATGCATGGTAGCCTTATCATTATGGAAGGTAGTCTATTGTCGAGATTTTTGTTACTCCAATGGATGGTAGCCCTGTCATTATGGAAGGTTGTCTATTGTCGAGATTTTTGTTACTCCAATGGATTGTAGCCTTGTCATTATTTAAGGTAGTCTATTGTCGAGATTTTTGTTACTCCAATGGATGATATCCTTGTCATTCTAGAAGGTAGTCTGTCGTTGTGATTTCTGTCACTCCAATGGATGGTAGCCTTGTCACTATGGAACGTAGTCTGTTGTTCAGATTTTTGTTACTCCAATGGATGGTAGCCTTGTCATTATGGAAGGTAGTCTATTATCGATATTTTTGTTACTCCAATGGATGGTTGCATTATCATTATGGTAGGTTGTCTGTTGTCGAGATTTTTGTTACTCCAATGGATAGTAGCCTTGTCATTATGGATGTAGTCTGTTTTCGAGATTTTTGTTACTCCAATGGATGCTAGCCTTGTCACTATGGAAGGTATGTTCATATTTTTGTGACTCCAATGGATTGTAGCCTTATCATTATGGAAGGTAGTTTGTTGTCGAGATTTTTGTTATTCCAATGGATGCTAGCCTTGTCATTATGGAAGGTAGTCTGTCGTTCTGATTTATGTCACTCCAATGGATGGTAGCCTTGTCACTATGGAAGGTAGTCTATTGTCGATATTTTTGTTACTCCAATGGATGGTAGCCTTGTCATAATGGAAGGTTGTCTGTTTTCGAGATTTTTGTTACTCTAATGGATGGTAGCTTTATCATTATCGAAGGTAGTCTGTATTCGATATTTTTGTTACTCTAATGGATGGTAGCCTTGTCATTACAGAAGGTAGTTTGTTGTCGATATTTTTGTTACTACAATGGATGCTAGCCTTGTCATTATGGAAGATAGTATGTTATCGATATCTTTGATACTCTAATGGATTGTAGCCTTGTCATTATGGAAGGTAGTCTGTTGTCAAGATTTTTGTTACTCCAATGGATGCTAGCCTTGTAATTATGGAAGGTAGTCTGTCGTTGTGATTTATGTCACTCCAATGGATGGTAGCCTTGTCATTATGGAACGTAGTCTGTATTCGAGATTTTTGTTACTCCAATGGATGGTAGCCTTGTCAATATGGAAGGTAGTCTGTATTCTAGATTTTTGTTACTCCAATGGATGGTAGCCTTGTCATTATGGAAGGTAGTCTATTGTCGATATTTTGGTTACTACAATGGATGGTAGCCTTAACATTATGGATGGTATTCTGTTATCGATATTTTGGTTACTATAATGGATGGTAGCCTTGTCATTATGGAACATAGTTTATTGTAGATTTTTTTGTTACTCGAATGCATGGTAGCCTTGTCATTATGGAAGGTAGTCTGTTAACTAGATTTTTGTAACTCCAATGGATGGTAGCCTTGTCACTATGGAAGGTAGTCTACTGTTCAGATTTTTGTTACTCCAATGGATGGTATCCTTGTCATTCTAGAAGGTAGTCTGTCATTGTGATTTCTGTCACTCCAATGGATGGTAGCCTTGTCATTATGGAAGGTAGTTTGTTGTCGATATTTTTGTTATTCCAATGGATGGTAACCTTGTCATTATGGAAGGTACTCTGTTGTCGATATTTTTGTTACTCCAATGGATGGGAGACTTGTCATTATGGAAGGTGGTCTGTTGTCGATATTTTTGTTACTTCAATGGATGGTTGCCTTGTCATTATGGAAGGTAGTTTGTTTTCGAGATTTTTTTTACTCCAATGGATGGTAGCCTTATCATTATGGAAGGTAGTTTGTCGTCGAGATATTTGTTATTCTAATGGATGGTAACCTTGTCATTATGGAAGGTAGTCTGTTGTCGATATTTTTGTTACTCCAATGGATGGGAGCCTTGTCATTATGGAAGGCGGTCTGTTGTCGATATTTTTGTTACTTCAATGGATGGTAGCCTTGTCATTATGGAACATAGTCTATTGTAGATATTTTTGTTACTCCAATGTATGGTAGCCTTGTTATTATGGAAGGTAGTCTGTTGTCGAGATTTTTGTTACTCCAATGGATGGTAGCATTATCATTATGGAAGGTAGTCTGTTGTCGATATTCTTGTTACTCCAATGAATGGTAGCCTTGTCATTATGGAAGGTAGTATGTTGTCGATATCTTTGTTACTCTAATGAATTATAGCCTTGTCATTATGGAAGGTAGTCTATTGTCGAGATTTTTGTTACTCCAATGGATGGTATCATTGTCATTATGGATGGTAGTCTATTGTCGAGAATTTTGTTACTCCAATGGATAGTGGCCTTGTCATTATGGAACGTAGTCTGTTGTCGATGGTTTTGTTACTCCAATGGATGGTAGCCTTGTCATTATGGAAGGTAGTCTGTTGTTGAGATTTTTGTTACTCCAATAATTGCTAGCCTTGTCATTATGGAAGGTAGTCTGTCGTTGTGATTTCTGTCACTCCAATGGATGCTAGCCGTGTCACTATGGAAGGTAGTCTGTTGTTCATATTTTTGTTATTCCAATGGATGGTAGCCTTGTCGTTATGGAAGGTAGTTTGTTGTCGATATCTTTGTTACTCCAATGGATGGTAGCCTTGTCATTATGGAAGGTAGTTTGTTGTCGATATCTTTGAAACTCTAATGGATTGTAGCCTTGTCATTATGGAAGGTAGTCTGTTGTCGAGATTTTTGTTACTCCAATGGATGCTAGCCTTGTAATTATGGAAGGTAGTCTGTCGTTGTGATTTATGTCACTCCAATGGATGGTAGCCTTGTCATTATGGAAGGTAGTCTGTATTCGAGATTTTTGTTACTCCAATGGATGGTAGCCTTGTCATTATGGAAGGTAGTCTGTATTCTAGATTTTTGTTACTCCAATGGATGGTAGCCTTGTCATTATGGAAGGTAGTCTATTGTCGATATTTTGGTTACTACAATGGATGGTAGCCTTAACATTATGGAAGGTATTCTGTTATCGATATTTTGGTTACTATAATGGATGGTAGCCTTGTCATTATGGAACATAGTTTATTGTAGATTTTTTTGTTACTCCAATGCATGGTAGCCTTGTCATTATGGAAGGTAGTCTGTTAACTAGATTTTTGTAACTCCAATGGATGGTAGCCTTGTCACTATGGAAGGTAGTCTACTGTTCAGATTTTTGTTACTCCAATGGATGGTATCCTTGTCATTCTAGAAGGTAGTCTGTCATTGTGATTTCTGTGACTCCAATGGATGGTAGCCTTGTCATTATGGAAGGTAGTTTGTTGTCGATATTTTTGTTATTCTAATGGATGGTAACCTTGTCATTATGGAAGGTACTCTGTTGTCGATATTTTTGTTACTCCAATGGATGGGAGCCTTGTCATTATGGAAGGTGGTCTGTTGTCGATATTTTTGTTACTTCAATGGATGGTTGCCTTGTCATTATGGAAGGTAGTTTGTTTTCGAGATTTTTTTTACTCCAATGGATGGTAGCCTTATCATTATGGAAGGTAGTTTGTTGTCGAGATATTTGTTATTCTAATGGATGGTAAACTTGTCATTATGGAAGGTAGTCTGTTGTCGATATTTTTGTTACTCCAATGGATGGGAGCCTTATCATTATGGAAGGCGGTCTGTTGTCGATATTTTTTTTACTTCAATGGATGGTAGCCTTGTCATTATGGAACATAGTCTATTGTAGATATTTTTGTTACTCCAATGTATGGTAGCCTTGTTATTATGGAAGGTAGTCTGTTGTCGAGATTTTTGTTACTCCAATGGATGGTAGCATTATCATTATGGAAGGTAGTCTGTTGTCGATATTCTTGTTACTGCAATGAATGGTAGCCTTGTCATTATGGAAGGTAGTATGTTGTCGATATCTTTGTTACTCTAATGGATTATAGCCTTGTCATTATGGAAGGTAGTCTATTGTCGAGATTTTTGTTACTCCAATGGATGGTATCGTTGTCATTATGGATGGTAGTCTATTGTCGAGAATTTTGTTACTCCAATGGATAGTGGCCTTGTCATTATGGAACGTAGTCTGTTGTCGATGGTTTTGTTACTCCAATGGATGGTAGCCTTGTCATTATGGAAGGTAGTTTGTTGTCAAGATTTTTGTTATTCTAATGGATGGTAGCCTTGTCATTATGGAAGGTAGTCTGTTGTTGAGATTTTTGTTACTCCAATAATTGCTAGCCTTGTCATTACAGAAGGTAGTCTGTCGTTGTGATTTCTGTCACTCCAATGGATGCTAGCCGTGTCACTATGGAAGGTAGTCTGTTGTTCATATTTTTGTTATTCCAATGGATGGTAGCCTTGTCGTTATGGAAGGTAGTTTGTTGTCGATATCTTTGTTACTCCAATGGATGGTAGCCTTGTCATTATGGAAGGTAGTTTGTTGTCGATATTTTTTTAGTCCAATGGATGGTATCGTTCTCATTATGGATGGTAGTCTATTGTTGAGATCTTTGTTATTCCAATTGATTATAGCCTTCTCATTATGTAACGTAGTCTGATGTCGATGTTTTTGTTACTCCAATGGATGGTATCGTTGAAATTATGGTTGGTAGTTTGTTGTTGAGATTATTGATATTCCAATGGATGGTAGCCTTGTCATTGTGGAAGGTAGTCTATTGTCGATATTTTTGTTACTCCAATGGATGCTAGCCTTGTCATTATGGAAGGTAGTCCGTGGTCGAGATTTTTATTACTTCAATGGATGGTAGCCACGTCATTATGGAAGGTAGTCTATCATTGTGATTTCTGTCACTCCAATGGATGGTAGCCTTGTGACTATGAAAGGTAGTCTGTTGTTCATATTTTTGTTACTCCAATGGATGGTAGCCTTGTCATTATGGAAGGTAGTCTATTGTCGAAATTTTTGTTACTCCAATGGATGGAAGCCTTGTCATTATGGAAGGTAGTTTGTTGTTCATATTTTTGTTACTCTAATGCATGGTAGCCTTGTCATTATGGAAGGTAGTCTATTGTCGAGATTTTTGTTACTCCAATGGATGGTAGCCCTGTCATTATGGAAGGTTGTCTATTGTCGAGATTTTTGTTACTCCAATGGATTGTAGCCTTGTCATTATTTAAGGTAGTCTATTTTCGAGATTTTTGTTACTCCAATGGATGCTATCCTTGTCATTCTAGAAGGTAGTCTGTCGTTGTGATTTCTGTCACTCCAATGGATGGTAGCCTTGTCACTATGGAACGTAGTCTGTTGTTCAGATTTTTGTTACTCCAATGGATGGTAGCCTTGTCATTATGGAAGGTAGTCTATTATCGATATTTTTGTTACTCCAATGGATGGTTGCATTATCATTATGGTAGGTTGTCTGTTGTCGAGATTTTTGTTACTCCAATGGATAGTAGCCTTGTCATTATGGATGTAGTCTATTTTTGAGATTTTTGTTACTCCAATGGATGCTAGCCTTGTCACTATGGAAGGTATGTTCATATCTTTGTTACTCCAATGGATGGTAGCCTTGTCATTATGGAAGGTAGTTTGTTGTCGATATCTTTGATACTCTAATGGATTGTAGCCTTGTCATTATGGAAGGTAGTCTGTTGTCGAGATTTTTGTTACTCCATTGGATGCTAGCCTTGTAATTATGGAAGGTAGTCTGTCGTTGTGATTTATGTCACTCCAATGGATGGTAGCCTTGTCATTATGGAAGGTAGTCTGTATTCGAGATTTTTGTTACTCCAATGGATGGTAGCCTTGTCATTATGGAAGGTAGTCTGTATTCTAGATTTTTGTTACTCCAATGGATGGTAGCCTTGTTATTATGGAAGGTAGTCTATTGTCGATATTTTGGTTACTACAATGGATGGTAGCCTTAACATTATGGAAGGTATTCTGTTATCGATATTTTGGTTACTATAATGGATGGTAGCCTTGTCATTATGCAACATAGTTTATTGTAGATTTTTTTGTTACTCCAATGCATGGTAGCCTTGTCATTATGGAAGGTAGTCTATTAACTAGATTTTTGTAACTCCAATGGATGGTAGCCTTGTCACTATGGAAGGTAGTCTACTGTTCAGATTTTTGTTACTCCAATGGATGGTATCCTTGTCATTCTAGAAGGTAGTCTGTCATTGTGATTTCTGTCACTCCAATGGATGGTAGCCTTGTCATTATGGAAGGTAGTTTGTTGTCGATATTTTTGTTATTCCAATGGATGGTAACCTTGTCATTATGGAAGGTACTCTGTTGTCGATATTTTTGTTACTCCAATGGATGGGAGCCTTGTCATTATGGAAGGTGGTCTTTTGTCGATATTTTTGTTACTTCAATGGATGGTTGCCTTGTCATTATGGAAGGTAGTTTGTTTTCGAGATTTTTTTTACTCCAATGGATGGTAGCCTTATCATTATGGAAGGTAGTTTGTTGTCGAGATATTTGTTATTCTAATGGATGGAAACCTTGTCATTATGGAAGGTAGTCTGTTGTCGATATTTTTGTTACTCCAATGGATGGGAGCCTTGTCATTATGGAAGGCGGTCTGTTGTCGATATTTTTGTTACTTCAATGGATGGTAGCCTTGTCATTATGGAACATAGTCTATTGTAGATATTTTTGTTACTCCAATGTATGGTAGCCTTGTTATTATGGAAGGTAGTCTGTTGTCGAGATTTTTGTTACTCCAATGGATGGTAGCATTATCATTATGGAAGGTAGTCTGTTGTCGATATTCTTGTTACTCCAATGAATGGTAGCCTTGTCATTATGGAAGGTAGTATGTTGTCGATATTTTTGTTACTCTAATGGATTATAGCCTTGTCATTATGGAAGGTAGTCTATTGTCGAGATTTTTGTTACTCCAATGGATGGTATCGTTGTCATTATGGATGGTAGTCTATTGTCGAGAATTTTTTTACTCCAATGGATAGTGGCCTTGTCATTATGGAACGTAGTCTGTTGTCGATGGTTTTGTTACTCCAATGGATGGTAGCCTTGTCATTATGGAAGGTAGTTTGTTGTCAAGATTTTTGTTATTCTAATGGATGGTAGCCTTGTCATTATGGAAGGTAGTCTGTTGTTGTGATTTTTGTTACTCCAATAATTGCTAGCCTTGTCATTACGGAAGGTAGTCTGTCGTTGTGATTTCTGTCACTCCAATGGATGCTAGCCGTGTCACTATGGAAGGTAGTCTGTTGTTCATATTTTTGTTATTCCAATGGATGGTAGCCTTGTCGTTATGGAAGGTAGTTTGTTGTCGATATCTTTGTTACTCCAATGGATGGTAGCCTTGTCATTATGGAAGGTTGTCTGTTGTCGATATTTTTTTAGTCCAATGGATAGTAGCCTTGTCATTATGGATGTAGTCTGTTTTCGAGATTTTTGTTACTCCAATGGATGCTAGCCTTGTCACTATGGAAGGTATGTTCATATTTTTGTGACTCCAATGGATTGTAGCCTTGTCATTATGGAAGGTAGTTTGTTGTCGAGATTTTTGTTATTCCAATGGATGCTAGCCTTGTCATTATGGAAGGTAGTCTGTCGTTCATATTTATGTCACTCCAATGGATGGTAGCCTTGTCACTATGGAAGGTAGTCTGTTGTCGAGATTTTTGTTACTCCAATGGATGATAGCCTTGTCATTATGGAAGTTAGTCTATTGTCGATATTTTTGTTACTCCAATGGATGGTAGCCTTGTCATAATGGAAGGTTGTCTGTTTTCGAGATTTTTGTTACTCTAATGGATGGTAGTTTATCATTATCGAAGGTAGTCTGTATTCGATATTTTTGTTACTCTAATGGATGGTAGCCTTGTCATTACAGAAGGTAGTTTGTTGTCGATATTTTTGTTACTCCAATGGATGCTAGCCTTGTCATTATGGAAGATAGTATGTTATCGATATCTTTGATACTCTAATGGATTGTAGCCTTGTCATTATGGAAGGTAGTCTGTTGTCGAGATTTTTGTTACTCCAATGGATGCTAGCCTTGTAATTATGGAAGGTAGTCTGTCGTTGTGATTTATGTCACTCCAATGGATGGTAGCCTTGTCATTATGGAAGGTAGTCTGTATTCGAGATTTTTGTTACTCCAATGGATGGTAGCCTTGTCATTATGGAAGGTAGTCTGTATTCGAGATTTTTGTTACTCCAATGGATGGTAGCCTTGTCATTATGGAAGGTAGTCTATTGTCGATATTTTGGTTACTACAATGGATGGTAGCCTTAACATTATGGAAGGTATTCTGTTATCGATATTTTGGTTACTATAATGGATGGTAGCCTTGTCATTATGGAACATAGTCTATTGTAGATTTTTTTGTTACTCCAATGCATGGTATCCTTGTCATTATGGAAGGTAGTCTGTTAACTAGATTTTTGTAACTCCAATGGATGGTAGCCTTGTCACTATGGAAGGTAGTCTACTGTTCAGATTTTTGTTACTCCAATGGATGGTATCCTTGTCATTCTAGAAGGTAGTCTGTCATTGTGATTTCTGTCACTCCAATGGATGGTAGCCTTGTCATTATGGAAGGTAGTTTGTTGTCGATATTTTTGTTATTCCAATGGATGGTAACCTTATCATTATGGAAGGTACTATGTTGTCGATATTTTTGTTACTCCAATGGATGGGAGCCTTGTCATTATGGAAGGTGGTCTGTTGTCGATATTTTTGTTCCCTCAATGGATGGTAGCCTTGTCATTATGGAAGGTAGTTTGTTTTCGAGATTTTTTTTACTCCAATGGATGGTAGCCTTATCATTATGGAAGGTAGTTTGTTGTCGAGATATTTGTTATTCTAATGGATGGTAACCTTGTCATTATGGAAGGTAGTCTGTTGTCGATATTTTTGTTACTCCAATGGATGGGAGCCTTGTCATTATGGAAGGCGGTCTGTTGTCGATATTTTTGTTACTTCAATGGATGGTAGCCTTGTCATTATGGAACATAGTCTATTGTAGATATTTGTGTTACTCCAATGTATGGTAGCCTTGTTATTATGGAAGGTAGTCTGTTGTCGAGATTTTTGTTACTCCAATGGATGGTAGCATTATCATTATGGAAGGTAGTGTGTTGTCGATATTCTTGTTACTCCAATGAATGGTAGCCTTGTCATTATGGAAGGTAGTATGTTGTCGATATCTTTGTTACTCTAATGGATTGTAGCCTTGTCATTATGGAAGGTAGTCTATTGTCGAGATTTTTGTTACTCCAATGGATGGTATCATTGTCATTATGGATGGTAGTCTATTGTCGAGAATTTTGTTACTCCAATGGATAGTTGCCTTGTCATTATGGAACGTAGTCTGTTGTCGATGGTTTTGTTACTCCAATGGATGGTAGCCTTGTCATTATGGAAGGTAGTTTGTTGTCAAGATTTTTGTTATTCTAATGGATGGTAGCCTTGTCATTATGGAAGGTAGTCTGTTGTTGAGATTTTTGTTACTCCAATAATTGCTAGCCTTGTCATTATGGAAGGTAGTCTGTCGTTGTGATTTCTGTCACTCCAATGGATGCTAGCCGTGTCACTATAGAAGGTAGTCTGTTGTTCATATTTTTGTTATTCCAATGGATGGTAGCCTTGTCGTTATGGAAGGTAGTTTGTTGTCGATATCTTTGTTACTCCAATGGATGGTAGCCTTGTCATTATGGAAGGTAGTTTGTTGTCGATATTTTTTTAGTCCAATGGATGGTATCGTTCTCATTATGGATGGTAGTCTATTGTTGAGATTTTTGTTATTCCAATTGATTGTAGCCTTCTCATTATGGAACGTAGTCTGATGTCGATGTTTTTGTTACTCCAATGGATGGTATCGTTGAAATTATGGTTGGTAGTTTGTTGTTGAGATTATTGATATTCTAATGGATGGTAGCCTTGTCATTATGGAAGGTAGTCTATTGTCGATATTTTTGTTACTCCAATGGATGCTAGCCTTGTCATTATGGAAGGTAGTCCGTGGTCGAGATTTTTATTACTTCAATGGATGGTAGCCACGTCATCATGGAAGGTAGTTTGTTGTAGAGATTTTTGTTACTCCAACGGATGCTAGCCTTGTCATTATGGAAGGTAGTTTGTTGTTCATATTTTTGTTACTTCAATGGATGGTAGCCTTGTCAATATGGAAGGTAATCTATTGTCGAGATTTTTGTTACTCCAATGGATGGTAGCCTTGTCATTATGGAAGGTTGTCTATTGTCGAGATTTTATTTACAATAATGGATGGTAGCCTTAACATTATGGAAGGTATTCTGTTATCGAAATTTTGGTTACTATAATGGATGGTAGCCTTATCATTATGGAACATAGTCTATTGTAGATTTTTTTGTTACTCCAATGCATGGTAGCCTTGTCATTATGGAAGGTAGTTTGTTAACTAGATTTTTGTTACTCCAATGGATGGTAGCCTTGTCATTACGGAAGGTAGTCTGTTGTCGAGATTTTTGTTACTCCAATGGATGCTATTCTTGTCATTCTAGAAGGTAGTCTGTCGTTGTGATTTCTATCACTCCAATGGATGGTAGCCTTGTCACTATGGAACGTAGTCTGTTGTTCAGATTTTTGTTACTCCAATGGATGGTAGACTTGTCATCATGGAAGGTAGTCTATTGTCGATATTTTTGTTACTCCAATGGATGGTTGCATTATCATTATGGAAGGTTGTCTGTTGTCGAGATTTTTGTTACTCCAATGGATGGTAGCCTTGTCATTATGGATGTAGTCTGTTTTCGAGATTTTTGTTACTCCAATGGATGCTAGCCTTGTCACTATGGAAGGTATGTTCATATTTTTGTGACTCCAATGGATTGTAGCCTTGTCATTATGGAAGGTAGTTTGTTGTCGAGATTTTTGTTATTCCAATGGATGCTAGCCTTGTCATTATGGAAGGTAGTCTGTCATTGTGATTTATGTCACTCCAATGGATGGTAGCCTTGTCACTATGGAAGGTAGTCAGTTGTCGAGATTTTTGTTACTCCAATGGATGATAGCCTTGTCATTATGGAAGTTAGTCTATTGTCGATATTTTTGTTACTCCAATGGATGGTAGCCTTGTCATAATGGAAGGTTGTCTGTTGTCGAGATTTTTGTTACTCTAATGGATGATAGCTTTATCATTATCGAAGGTAGTCTGTATTCGAGATTTTTGTTACTCTAATGGATGGTAGCCTTGTCATTACAGAAGGTAGTTTGTTGTCGATATTTTTGTTACTCCAATGTATGCTAGCCTTGTCATTATGGAAGATAGTATGTTATCGATATCTTTGTTACTCTAATGGATTGTAGCCTTGTCATTATGGAAGGTAGTCTGTTGTCGAGATTTTTGTTACTCCAATGGATGCTAGCCTTATCATTATGGAAGGTAGTATGTCATTGTGATTTATGTCACTCCAATGGATGGTAGCCTTGTCATTATGGAAGGTAGTCTATATTCGAGATTTTTGTTACTCCAATGGATGGTAGCCTTGTCATTATGGAAGGTAGTCTGTATTCGAGATTTTTGTTACTCCAATGGATGGTAGCCTTGTCATTATGGAAGGTAGTCTATTGTCGATATTTTGGTTACTACAATGGATGGTAGCCTTAACATTATGGAAGGCATTCTGTTATCGATATTTTGGTTACTATAATGGATGGTAGCCTTGTCATTATGGAACATAGTCTATTGTAGATTTTTTTGTTACTCCAATGCATGGTAGCCTTGTCATTATGGAAGGTAGTCTGTTAACTAGATTTTTGTAACTCCAATGGATGGTAGCCTTGTCACTATGGAAGGTAGTCTGTTGTTCAGATTTTTGTTACTCCAATGGATGGTATCCTTGTCATTCTAGAAGGTAGTTTGTCATTGTGATTTCTGTCACTCCAATGGATGGTAGCCTTGTCATTATGGAAGGTAGTTTGTTGTCGATATTTTTGTTATTCCAATGGATGGTAACCTTGTCATTATGGAAGGTACTCTGTTGTCGATATTTTTGTTACTCCAATGGATGGGAGCCTTGTCATTATGGAAGGTGGTCTGTTGTCGATATTTTTGTTACTTCAATGGATGGTAGCCTTGTCATTATGGAAGGTAGTTTGTTTTCGAGATTTTTTTTACTCCAATGGATGGTAGCCTTATCATTATGGAAGGTAGTTTGTTGTCGAGATTTTTGTTATTCTAATGGATGGTATTCTTGTCATTATGGAAGGGAGTCTATTGTCGATATTTTTGTTACTCCAATGGATGGGAGCCTTGTCATTATGGAAGGAGGTCTGTTGTCGATATTTTTGTTACTTCAATGGATTGTAGCCTTGTCATTATGGAACATAGTATATTGTAGATATTTTTGTTACTCCAATGTATGGTAGCCTTGTTATTATGGAAGCTAGTCTGTTGTCGAGATTTTTGTTACTCCAATGGATGGTAGAATTATCATTATGGAAGGTAGTCTGTTGTCGATATTCTTGTTACTCCAATGAATGGTAGCCTTGTCATTATGGAAGGTAGTATGTTGTCGATATCTTTGTTACTCTAACGGATTGTAGCCTTGTCATTATGGAAGGTAGTCTATTGTCGAGATTTTTGTTACTCTAATGGATGGTATCGTTGTCATTATGGATGGTAGTCTGTTGTCGAGAATTTTGTTACTCCAATGGATGGTAGCCTTGTCATTATGGAACGTAGTCTGTTGTCGATGTTTTTGTTACTCCAATGGATGGTAGCCTTATCATTATGGAATGTAGTTTGTTGTCAAGATTTTTGTTATTCTAATGGATGGTAGCCTTGTCATTATGGAAGGTAGTCTGTTGTTGAGATTTTTGTTACTCCAATGGATGCTAGCCTTGTCATTAGGGAAGGTAGTCTGTCGTTGTGATTTCTGTCACTCCAATGGATGCTAGCCGTGTCACTATGGAAGGTAGTCTGTTGTTCATATTTTTGTTATTCCAATGGATGGTAGCCTTGTCGTTATGGAAGGTAGTTTGTTGTCGATATCTTTGTTACTCCAATGGATGGTAGCCTTGTCATTATGGAAGGTAGTATGTCGTCGATATCATTGTTACTCCAATGGATGGTAGCCTTGTCATTATGGAAGGTAGTTTGTTGTCGATATTTTTTTAGTCCAATGGATGGTATCATTCTCATTATGGATGGTAGTCTATTTTTGAGATTTTTGTTACTCCAATGGATGGTATCGTTGTAATTATGGTTGGTAGTTTGTTGTAGAGATTATTGATATTCCAATGGATGCTACCCTTGTCATTATGGAAGGTAGTCCGTGGTCGATATTTTTGTTACTTCAATGGATGGTAGCCACGTCATTTTGGAAGGTAGTTTGTTGTAGAGATTTTTGTTACTCCAATGGATGCTAGCCTTGTCATTATGGAAGGTAGTTTGTTGTTCATATTTTTGTTACTTTAATGGATGGTAGACTTATCATTATGGAAGGTAATCTATTGTCGAGATTTTTGTTACTCCAATGGATGGTAGCCTTGTCATTATGGAAGGTTGTCTATTGTTGAGATTTTATTTACAATAATGGATGGTAGCCTTAACATTATGGAAGGTATTCTGTTATCGATATTTTGGTTACTATTAAGGATGGTAGCCTTGTCATTATGGAACATAGTCTATTGTAGATTTTTTTGTTACTCCAATGCATGGTAGCCTTGTCATTATGGAAGGTAGTTTGTTTACTAGATTTTTGTTACTCCAATGGATGGTAGCCTTGTCATTATGGAAGGTAGTCTGTTGTCGAGATTTTTGTTACTCCAATGGATGCTAGCCTTGTCATTCTAGAAGGTAGTCAGTCATTGTGATTTCTGTCACTCCAATGGATGGTAGCCTTGTCACTATGGAAGGTAGTCTGTTGTTCAGATTTTTGTTACTCCAATGGATGGTATCCTTGTCATTATGGAAGGTAGTCTGTTTTCGAGATTTTTTTTACTCCAATGGATGGTAGCCTTGTCATTATGGAAGGTAGTTTGTTGTCGATATTTTTGTTATTCCAATGGATGGTAACCTTGTCATTATGGAAGGTACTCTATTGTCGATATTTTTGTTACTCCAATGGATGGGAGCCTTGTCATTATGGAAGGTGGTCTGTTGTCGATATTTTTGTTACTTCAATGGATGGTAGCCTTGTCATTATGGAAGGTAGTATGTCGTTGTGATTTATTTCACTCCAATGGATGGTAGCCTTATCATTATGGAACATAGTCTATTGTAGATATTTTTGTTACTCCAATGTATGGTAGCCTTGTCATTATGGAAGGTAGTCTATTGTCGAGATTTTTGTTACTCCAATGGATGGTACCATTATCATTATGGAAGGTAGTCTGTTGTCGAGATTTTTGTTATTCCAATGGATGGTAGCCTTGTAATTATGGAAGGTAGTCTGTTGTTGAGATTTTTGTTATTCCAATGGATGCTAGCCTTGTCATTATGGAAGGTAGTCTGTCGTTGTGATTTCTGTCACTCCAATGGATGGTAGCCGTGTCACTATGGAAGGTAGTTTGTTGTTCATATTTTTTGTTACTCCAATGGATGGTAGCCTTGTCATTATGGAAGGTAGTTTGTTGTCGATATCTTTGTTACTCCAATGGATGGTAGCCTTGTAATTATGGAAGGTAGTATGTCGTCGATATCATTGTTACTCCAATGGATGGTAGCCTTGTCATTATGGAAGGTAGTTTGTTATCGATATTTTTTTACTCCAATGGATGGTATCGTTGTCATTATGGATGGTAGTCTATTGTTGAGATTTTTGTTATTCCAATTGATTGTAGCCTTCTCATTATGGAATGTTGTCTGATGTCGATGTTTTTTTTACTCCAATGGATGGTATCGTTGTCATTATAGATGGTAGTTTGTTGTGAAGATTATTGTTATTCCAATGGATGCTAGCCTTGTCATTATGGAAGGTAGTCTATTATCGATATTTTTGTTACTCCAATGTATGCTAGCTTTGTCATTATGGAAGGTAGTCCTTGGTCGAGATTTTTGTTACTTCAATGGATGGTAGCCATGTCATTATGGAAGGTAGTTTGTTTTAGAGATTTTTGTTACTCTAATGGATGCTAGCCTTGTCATTAGGGAAGGTAGTCTATCGTTGTGATTTTTGTCACTCCAATGGATGGTAGCCTTGTCACTACGGAAGGTAGTCTTGTTACTCCAATGGATGGTAGCCTTGTCATTATGGAAGGTAGTCTATTGTCAATATTTTTGATACTCCCATGGATGGAAGCCTTGTCATTATGGAAGGTAGTCTGTTGTTCATATTTTTGTTACTCCAATGGATGGTAGCCTTGTCATTATGGAAGGTAGTCTATTGTCGAGATTTTTGTTACTCCAATGGATGGTAGCCTTGTCATTTTGGAAGGTTGTCTGTTGTCGAGATTTTTGTTACTATAATGGATGGTAGCCTTAACATTATGGAAGGTATTATGTTATCTATATTTTTGGTACTCCAATGCATGGTAGCTTTGTCATTATGGAAGGTAGTCTGTTGTCTAGATTTTTGTTACTCCAATCGATTGTAGCCTTGTCATTATGGAAGGTAGTCTATTGTCGAGATTTTTTTTATTCCAATGGATGGTAGCTTAGTCATTATGGAAGGTAGTATGTTGTTGAGATTTTTGTTACTCCAATGGATTCTAGCTTTGTCGTCATGGAAGGTAGTCTGTCATTGTGATTTCTATCACTCCAATGGATGGTAGCCTTGTCACTATGGAAGGTATTATGTTATTCATATTTTTGTTACTCCAATGGATGGTAGACTTGTCATTATGGAAGGAAGTTTGTTGTCGATATCTTTGTTACTCCAATGGATGGTAGCCTTGTCATTATGGAAGGTAGTATGTTGTCGATATCTTTGTTACTCCAATGGATGGTAGCCTTGTCATTATGGAAGGTAGTTTGTTGTCGATATTTTTGTTACTCCAATGGATGGTATCGTTATCATTATGGATGGTAGTCTATTGTTGAGATTTTTGTTATTCCAATTGATTGTAGCCTTCTCATTATGGAACTTAGTCTGTTGTCGATGTTTTTGTTAGTCCAATGGATGGTATCGTTGTCATTATTGATGGTAGTTTGTTGTAGATATATCTGTTATTCCAATGGATTGTAGCCTTGTCATTATGGAAGGAAGTCTATTGTCGATATTTTTGTTACTCCAATGGATGCTAGCCTTGTCATTATGGAAGGTAGTCTGTGGTCGATATTTTTGTTACTTCAATGGATGGTAGCCACGTCATTATGGAAGGTAGTCTATCGTTTTGATTTCTGTCACTCCAATGGATGGTAGCCTTGTGACTATGGAAGGTAGTCTGTTGTTCATATTTTTGTTACTCCAATGGATGGTAGCCTTGTCATTATGGAAGGTAATCTATTGTCGAAATTTCTGTTACTCCAATGGATGGAAGCCATGTCATTATGGAAGGTAGTGTGTTGTTCATATTTTTGTTACTCCAATGGATGGTAGCCTTGTCATTATGGAAGGTAGTCTATTGTCGAGATTTTTGTTACTCCAATGGATGGTAGCCTTGTCATTATGGAAAGTTGTCTATTGTCAATATTTTTATTACTCCAATGGATTGTAGCCTTGTCATTATTGAAGGTAGTCTCTTCTTGAGATTTTCGTAATTCCAATGGATGCTATCCTTGTCATTCTAGAAGGTAGTTTGTTGTTGTGATATCTATCACTCCAATGGATGGTAGCCTTGTCACTATGGAACGTAGTATGTTGTTCAGATTTTTGTTACTCCAATGGATGGTAGCCTTGTCATTATGGAAGGTTGTCTATTGTCGAGATTTTTGTTACTGCAATGGATGGTAGCATTATCATTATGGAAGGTTGTCTGTTGTCGAGATTTTTGTTACTCCAATGGATGGTAGCCTTGTCATTATGGAAGGTAGTCTGTTTTCGAGATTTTTGTTACTCCAATGGATGGTAGCCTTGTCACTATGGAAGGTATGTTCATATTTTTGTTACTTCAATGGATGGTAGCCTTGTCATTATGGAATGTAGTTTATTGTCGAGATTTTTGTTATTCCAATGGATGCTAGCCTTGTCATTATGGAAGGTAGTCTGTCGTTCTGATTTATGTCACTCCAATGGATGGTAGCCTTGTCACTATGGAAGGTAGTCTGTTGTCGAGATTTTTGTTACTCCAATGGATGATAGCCTTGTCATTCTGGAAGGTAGTCTATTGTCGATATTTTTGTTACTCTAATGGATGATAGCCTTGTCATAATGGAAGGTTGTCTATTGTCGAGATTTTTGTTACTCTAATGGATGGTAGCCTTGTCATTATGGAAGGTAGTCTTTATTCAAGATTTTTGTTACTCCAATGGATGGTAGCCTTGTCATTATGGAAGGTAGTCTGTATTCAAGATTTTTGTTACTCCAATGGATGGTAGCCTTGTCATTATGGAAGGTAGTCTATTGTCGAGATTTTGGTTACTACAATGGATGGTAGCCTTGTCATTATGGAAGGTTGTCTGTTGTTGAGATTTTTGATACTCTAATGGATGGTAGCTTTGTCATTATCGAAGGTAGTCTGTATTCGAGATTTTTGTTACTCTAATGGATGGTAGCCTTTTCATTATGGAAGGTAGTTTGTTGTCCATATTTTTGTTACTCCAATGGATGTTAGCCTTGTCATTATGGAAGGTAGTATGTTGTCGATATCTAAGTTACTCTAATGGATTATAGCCTTGTCATTATGGAAGGGAGTCTGTTGTCGAGATTTTTGTTACTCCAATGGATGCTAGCCTTGTCATTATGGAAGGTAGTATGTCATTGTGATTTCTGTCACTCCAATGGATGGTAGCCTTGTCACTATGGAAGATAGTTTGTTGATCATATATTTATTACTCCAATGGATGGTAGCCTTGTCATTATGGAAGGTAGTCTATTGTCGAGAGTTTGCTTACTACAATGGATGGTAGCCTTGTCATTATGGAACATTGTCTATTGTAGATATTTTTGTTACTCCAATGCATGGTATCCTTGTCATTATGGAAGGTATTCTGTTGTCTATATTTTTGTTACTCCAATGGATGGTAGCATTATCATTATGGAAGGTAGTCTGTTGTCGATATTTTTGTTTCTCCAATGGATGGTAGCCTTGTCATTATGGAAGGTAGTATGTTGTCGATATCATTGTTACTCCAATGGATTGTAGCCTTGTCATTATGGAAGGTAGTTTGTTGTCGAGATTTTTGTTACTCCAATGGATGGTATCATTTTCATTATGGATGGTAGTCTGTTGTTGAGAATTTTGTTACTCCAATGGATGGTAGCCTTGTCATTATGGAACGTGGTCTGTTGTCGATGTTTTTGTTACTCCAATGGATGGTAGACTTGTCATTATGGAAGGTAGTCTGTTGTCGAGATTTTTGTTATTCAAATGGATGGTAGCCTTGTCATTATGGAAGGTAGTCTGTTGTCTAGATTTTTGTTACTCCAATGGATGATAGCCTTGTCATTATGGAAGGTATTCTGTCGTTGTGACTTCTGTCCGTCCAATGGATGGTAGCCTTGTCACTATGGAAGGTAGTTTGTTGTTCATATTTTTGTTAATCGAATGGATGGTATCCTTGTCATTATGGAAGGTTGTCAGTTGTCGAGATTTTTGTTACTCCAATGGATGGTAGCCTTCTCATTATGGAAGGTAGTCTGTTTTCGAGATTTTTGTCACTCCATTGGATGGTAGCCTTGTCATTATTGAAGGTAGTCTGTTGTCGAGATTTTTGTTACTCCAATGGATGGTATCATTGTCATTATGGATGGTAGTTTGTTGTCGAGATTTTTGTTATTCCAATGGATTGTAGCCTTTCCATTATGGAACGTATTCTGTTGTCGATGTTTTTGTTACTCCAATGGATGGTAGCCTTGTCATTATGGAAGGTAGTCTATTGTCGAGATTTTTGTTACTCCAGTGGATCGTAGCCTTGTTAATATGGAAGGTAGTTTGTTGTTGAGATTTTTGTTATTCCAATGAATGGTAGCCTTGTCATTATGGAAGGTAGTCTGTTGTGGATATTTTTGTTACTCCAATGGATGGGAGCCTTGTCTTTATGGAAAGTTGTCTATTGTCAAGATTTTTATTACTCCAATGGATTGTAGCCTTGTCATTATTGAAGGTAGTCTCTTCTTGAGATTTTCGTTACTCCAATGGATGCTATCCTTGTCATTCTAGAAGGTAGTTTGTTGTTGTGATATCTATCACTCCAATGGATGGTAGCCTTGTCACTATGGAACGTAGTATGTTGTTCAGATTTTTGTTACTCCAATGGATGGTAGCCTTGTCATTATGGAAGGTTGTCTATTGTCGAGATTTTTGTTACTGCAATGGATGGTAGCATTATCATTATGGAAGGTTGTCTGTTGTCGAGATTTTTGTTACTCCAATGGATGGTAGCCTTGTCATTATGGAAGGTAGTCTGTTTTCGAGATTTTTGTTACTCCAATGGATGGTAGCCTTGTCACTATGGAAGGTATGTTCATATTTTTGTTACTTCAATGGATGGTAGCCTTGTCATTATGGAAGGTAGTCTGTCGTTCTGATTTATGTCACTCCAATGGATGGTAGCCTTGTCACTATGGAAGGTAGTCTGTTGTCGAGATTTTTGTTACTCCAATGGATGATAGCCTTGTCATTCTGGAAGGTAGTCTATTGTCGATATTTTTGTTACTCCAATGGATGATAGCCTTGTCATAATGGAAGGTTGTCTATTGTCGAGATTTTTGTTACTCTAATGGATGGTAGCCTTGTCATTATGGAAGGTAGTCTTTATTCAAGATTTTTGTTACTCCAATGGATGGTAGCCTTGTCATTATGGAAGGTAGTCTGTATTCAAGATTTTTGTTACTCCAATGGATGGTAGCCTTGTCATTATGGAAGGTAGTCTATTGTCGAGATTTTGGTTACTACAATGGATGGTAGCCTTGTCATTATGGAAGGTTGTCTGTTGTCGAGATTTTTGATACTCTAATGGATGGTAGCTTTGTCATTATCGAAGGTAGTCTGTATTCGAGATTTTTGTTACTCTAATGGATGGTAGCCTTGTCATTATGGAAGGTAGTTTGTTGTCCATATTTTTGTTACTCCAATGGATGTTAGCCTTGTCATTATGGAAGGTAGTATGCTGTCGATATCTAAGTTACTCTAATGGATTATAGCCTTGTCATTATGGAAGGGAGTCTGTTGTCGAGATTTTTGTTACTCCAATGGATGCTAGCCTTGTCATTATGGAAGGTAGTATGTCATTGTGATTTCTGTCACTCCAATGGATGGTAGCCTTGTCACTATGGAAGATAGTTTGTTGATCATATATTTATTACTCCAATGGATGGTAGCCTTGTCATTATGGAAGGTAGTCTATTGTCGAGAGTTTTCTTACTACAATGGATGGTAGCCTTGTCATTATGGAACATTGTCTATTGTAGATATTTTTGTTACTCCAATGCATGGTAGCCTTGTCATTATGGAAGGTATTCTGTTGTCTATATTTTTGTTACTCCAATGGATGGTAGCATTATCATTATGGAAGGTAGTCTGTTGTCGATATTTTTGTTTCTCCAATGGATGGTAGCCTTGTCATTATGGAAGGTAGTATGTTGTCGATATCATTGTTACTCCAATGGATTGTAGCCTTGTCATTATGGAAGGTAGTTTGTTGTCGAGATTTTTGTTACTCCAATGGATGGTATCATTTTCATTATGGATGGTAGTCTGTTGTTGAGAATTTTTTTACTCCAATGGATGGTAGCCTTGTCATTATGGAACGTGGTCTGTTGTCGATGTTTTTGTTACTCCAATGGATGGTAGACTTGTCATTATGGAAGGTAGTCTGTTGTCGAGATTTTTGTTATTCAAATGGATGGTAGCCTTGTCATTATGGAAGGTAGTCTGTTGTCTAGATTTTTGTTACTCCAATGGATGGTAGCCTTGTCAATATGGAACGTATTCTGTCGTTGTGACTTCTGTCAGTCCAATGGATGGTAGCCTTGTCACTATGGAAGGTAGTTTGTTGTTCATATTTTTGTTAATCGAATGGATGGTAGCCTTGTCATTATGGAAGGTTGTCAGTTGTCGAGATTTTTGTTACTCCAATGGATGGTAGCCTTCTCATTATGGAAGGTAGTATGTTTTCGAGATTTTTGTCACTCCATTGGATGGTAGCCTTGTCATTATTGAAGGTAGTCTGTTGTCGAGATTTTTGTTACTCCAATGGATGGTATCATTGTCATTATGGATGGTAGTCTGTTGTCGAGATTTTTGTTATTCCAATGGATTGTAGACTTTCCATTATGGAACGTATTCTGTTGTCGATGTTTTTGTTATTCCAATGAATGGTAGCCTTGTCATTATGGAAGGTAGTCTGTTGTGGATATTTTTGTTACTCCAATGGATGGGAGCCTTGTCTTTATGGAAGGTAGTTTGTTGTCCATATTTTTGTTACTTCAATGGATGGTAGCCTTGTCATTATGGAAGGTAGTTTGTTGTCCAGATTTTTGTTACTCCAATTGATGCTAGCCTTGTCACTATGGAAGGTAGTCTGTTGTTCATATTTTTGTTACTCCAACGGATGATAGCCTTGTCATTATGGAAGGTAGTCTTTTGTCGAGATTTTTGTTACTCCAATGGATGGTAGCCTTATCATTATGGAAGGTTGTCTGTTGTCGAGATTTTTGTTACTCTAATGGATGGTAGCTTTGTCATTTTTGAAGGTAGTCTGTATTCGAGATTTTTGTTACTCTAATTGATGGTAGCATTTTCATTATGGAAGGTAGTATGTTGCCGATATCTTTGTTACTCTAATGGATGCTAGCCTTGTCATTATGGAAGGTAGTCTGTCGTTGTGATTTCTGACACTCCAATGGATGCTCGCCTTGTCAGAATGGAAGGTAGTCTGTTGTTTATATTATTGTTACTCTAATGGATGGTAGCCTTGTCATTATAAAAGGTAGTCTATTGTCGAGATTTTTGTTACTCCAATGGATGGTAGCCTTGTCATTATGGAAGGTAGTCTGTCGTGATTTCTGTCACTCCAATGGATGGTAGCCTTGTCACTATGGAAGGTAGTTTGTTGTTCAGATTTTTGTTAGTCCAATGGATAGTAGCCTTGTCATTATTGAAGGTAGTCTATTGTCGAGATTTTTGTTACTCCATTGGATGGTAGCATTATCATTATGGAAGGTTGTCTTTTGTCGAGATTTTTGTTACTCCAATGGATGGTAGCCTTGTCATTATGGAAGGTAGTTTGTTTTCGATATTTTTGTTACTCTAATGGATGGTAGCCTTTTCACTATGGAAGGTATGTTCATATTTTTGTTACTCCAATGGATCCTAGCCTTGTTAATATGGAAGGTAGTTTATTGTTGAGATTTTTGTTATTCCAATGAATGGTAGCCTTGTCATTATGGAAGGTAGTCTGTTGTGGATATTTTTCATACTCCAATGGATGTGAGCCTTGTCTTTATGGAAGGTAGTCTGTTGTCCAGATTTTTGTTACTTCAATGGATGGTAGCCTTGTCATTATGGAAGGTAGTTTGTTGTCGAGATTTTTGTTACTCCAATTGATGCTAGCCTTGTCACTATGGAAGGTAGTCTGTTGTTCATATTTTTGTTACTCCAACAGATGATAGCCTTGTCATTATGGAAGGTAGTCTATTGTCGAGATTTTTGTTACTCCAATGGATGGTAGCCTTATCATTATGGAAGGTTGTCTGTTGTCGAGATTTTTGTTACTCTAATGGATGGTAGCTTTGTCATTATTGAAGGTAGTCTGTATTCGAGATTTTTGTTACTCTAATGGATGGTAGCATTTTCATTATTGAAAATAGTTTGTTCTCGATATTTTTGTTACTCCAATGGATGCTAGCCTTGTCATTATGGAAGGTAGTATGTTGTCGATATCTTTGTTACTCTAATGGATGCTAGCCTTGTCATTATGGAAGGTAGTCTGTTGTTGTGATTTCTGACACTCAATGGATGGTCGCCTTGTCATTATGGAAGGTAGTCTGTGGTCGATATTTTTGTTACTTCAATGGATGGTAGCCACGTTATTATGGAGGGTAGTTTGTTGTAGAGATTTTTGTTACTCCAATGGATGCTAGCCTTTTCATTAGGGAAGGTAGTCTATCATTGTGATTTCTGTCACTCCAATGGATGGTAGCCTTGTGACTATGGAAGGTAGCCTGTTGTTCATATTTTTGTTACTCCAATGGATGGTAGCATTGTCATTATGGAAGGTAGTCTATTGTCGAAATTTTTGTTACTCCAATGGATGGAAACCTTGTCATTATGGAAGGTTGTCTTTTGTCGAGATTTTTGTTACTCCAATGGATGGTAGCCTTGTCATTATGGAAGGTAGTTCTTTTTCGATATTTTTGTTACTCTAATGGATGGTAGACTTGTCACTATGGAATGTATGTTCATATTTTTGTTACTCCAAAGGATGGTAGCCTTGTTAATATGGAAGGTAGTTTGTTGTTGAGATTTTTGTTATTCCAATGAATGGTAGCCTTGTCATTATGGAAGGTAGTCTGTTGTGGATATTTTTGTTACTCCAATGGATGGGAGCCTTGTCTTTATGGAAGGTAGTCTGTTGTCTAGATTTTTGTTACTCCAATGGATTGTAGCCTTGTCATTATGGAAGGTAGTCTATTGTCGAGATTTTTGTTATTCCAATGGATTGTAGCCTTGTCATTATGGAAGGTAGTCTATTGTCGAGATTTTTGTTATTCCAATGGATGGTAGCTTTTTCATTATGGAAGGTAGTATGTTGTTGAGATTTTTGTTACTCCAATGGATTCTAGCCTTGTCATCATGGAAGGTAGTCTGTCATTGTGATTTCTGTCACTCCAATGGATGGTAGCCTTGTGACTATGGAAGGTAGTCTGTTGTTCATATTTTTGTTACTCCAATGGATGGTAGCCTTGTCATTATGGAAGGTAGTCTATTTTCGAAATTTTTGTTACTCCAATGGATGGAAGCCTTGTCATTATGGAAGGTAGTCTGTTGTTCATATTTTTGTTACTCCAATGGATGGTAGCCTTGTCATTATGGAAGGTAGTCTATTGTCGAGATTTTTGTTACTCCAATGGATGGTAGCCTTGTCATTATGGAAAGTTGTCTATTGTCGAGATTTTTGTTACTCCAATGGATTGTAGCCTTGTCATTATTGAAGGTAGTCTTTTCTCGAGATTTTTGTTACTCCAATGGATGCTATCCTTTTCATTCTAGAAGGTAGTCTGTCGTTGTGATATCTATCACTCCAATGGATGGTAGCCTTGTCACTATGGAACGTAGTATGTTGTTCAGATTTTTGTTACTCCAATGGATGGTAGCCTTGTCATTATGGAAGGTAGTCTATTGTCGAGATTTTTGTTACTCCTATGGATGGTAGCATTATCATTATGGAAGGTTGTCTGTTGTCCAGATTTTTGTTACTCCAATGGATGGTAGCCTTGTCATTATGGAAGGTAGTCTGTTTTCGAGATTTTTGTTACTCCAATGGATGGTAGCTTTGTCACTATAGAAGGTATGTTCATATTTTTGTTACTCCAATGGATGGTAGCCTTGTCATTATGGAAGGTAATTTATTGTCGAGATTTTTGTTATTCCAATGGATGCTAGCCTTGTCATTATGGAAGGTAGTCTGTCGTTGTGATTTATGTCACTCCAATGGATGGTAGCCTTGTCACTATGGAAGGTAGTCTGTTTGTCGAGATTTTTGTTACTCCAATGGATGATAGCCTTGTCATTCTGGAAGGTAGTCTATTGTCGATATTTTTGTTACTCCAATGGATGATAGCCTTGTCATAATGGAAGGTAGTCTTTATTCAAGATTTTTGTTACTCCAATGGATGGTAGCCTTGTCATTATGGAAGGTAGTCTGTATTCAAGATTTTTGTTACTCCAATGGATGGTAGCCTTGTCATTATGGAAGGTAGTCTATTGTCGAGATTTTGGTTACTACAATGGATGGTAGCCTTGTCATTATGGAAGGTTGTCTGTTGTCGAGATTTTTGATACTCTAATGGATGGTAGCTTTGTCATTATCGAAGGTAGTCTGTATTCGAGATTTTTGTTACTCTAATGGATGGTAGCCTTCTCATTATGGAAGGTAGTTTGTTGTCCATATTTTTGTTACTCCAATGGATGTTAGCCTTGTCATTATGGAAGGTAGTATGTTGTCGATATCTTAGTTACTCTAATGGATTGTAGCCTTGTCATTATGGAAGGGAGTCTGTTGTCGAGATTTTTGTTACTCCAATGGATGCTAGCCTTATCACTATGGAAGGTAGTATGTCATTGTGATTTCTGTCACTCCAATGGATAGTAGCCTTGTCACTATGGAAGATATTTTGTTGATCATATATTTATTACTCCAATGGATGGTAGCCTTGTCATTATGGAAAGTAGTCTATTGTCGAGATTTTGCTTACTACAATGGATGGTAGCCTTGTCATTATGGAACATAGTCTATTGTAGATATTTTTGTTACTCTAATGCATGGTAGCCTTGTCATTATGGAAGGTATTTTGTTGTCTATATTTTTGTTACTCCAATGGATGGTAGCATTATCATTATGGAAGGTAGCCTGTTGTCGATATTTTTGTTACTCCAATGGATGGTAGCCTTGTCATTATGGAAGGTAGTATGTTGTCGATATCATTGTTACTCCAATGGATTGTAGCCTTGTCATTATGAAAGGTAGTTTGTTGTCGAGATTTTTGTTACTCCAATGGATGGTATCGTTTTCATTATGGATGGTAGTCTGTTGTTGAGAATTTTGTTACTCAAATGGATAGTAGCCTTGTCATTATGGAACGTGGTCTGTTGTCGATGTTTTTGTTACTCCAATGGATGATAGACTTGTCATTATGAAAGGTAGTATGTTGTTGATATTTTTGTTATTCAAATGGATGGTAGCCTTGTCATTATGGAAGGTAGTTTGTTGTCCAGATTTTTGTTACTCCAATGGATGATAGCCTTGTCATTATGGAAGGTATTTTGTCGTTGTGACTTCTGTCAATCCAATGGATGGTAGCCTTGTCACTATGGAAGGTAGTTTGTTGTTCATATTTTTGTTAATCGAATGGATGGTAGCCTTGTCATTATGGAAGGTTGTCAGTTGTCGAGATTTTTGTTACTCCAATGGATGGTAGCCTTCTCATTATGGAAGGTAGTCTGTTTTTGAGATTTTTGTCACTCCATTGGATGGTAGCCTTTTCATTATTGAAGGTAGTCTGTTGTCGAGATTTTTGTTACTCCAGTGGATGGTATCATTGTCATTATGGATGGTAGTCTGTTGTCGAGATTTTTGTTATTCCAATGGATTGTAGCCTTGCCATTATGGAACGTATTCTATTTTCGATGTTTTTGTTACTCCAATGGATGGTAGCCTTGTCATTATGGAAGGTAGTCTATTGTCGAGATTTTTGTTACTCCAGTGGATAGTACCCTTGTTAATATGGAAGGTAGTTTGTTGTTGAGATTTTTGTTATTCCAATGAATGGTAGCCTTGTCATTATGGAAGGTAGTCTTTTATGGATATTTTTGTTACTCCAATGGATGGGAGCCTTGTCTTTATGGAAGGTAGTCTGTTGTCCAGATTTTTGTTACTTCAATGGATGGTAGCCTTGTCATTATGGAAGGTAGTTTGTTGTCCAGATTTTTGTTACTCCAATTGATGCTAGCCTTGTCACTAAGGAAGGTACTTTGTTGTTCATATTTTTGTTACTTCAACGAATGATAGCCTTGTCATTATGGAAGGTAGTCTATTGTCGATATTTTTGTTACTCCAATGGATAGTAGCCTTATCATTATGGAAGGTTGTCTGTTGTCGAGATTTTTGTTACTCTAATGGATGGTAGCCTTGTCATTATGGAAGGTAGTTTGTTGTCGATATTTTTGTTACTCCAATGGATGCTAGCCTTGTCATTATGGAAGGTAGTATGTTGTCGATATCTTTGTTACTCTAATGGATGCTAGCCTTGTCATTATGGAAGGTAGTCTGTCGTTGTGATTTCTGACACTCCAATGGATGGTCGCCTTGTCAGTATGGAAGGTAGTCTGGTTTTTATATTTTTGTTACTCTAATGGATGGTAGCCTTGTCATTATAAAAGGTAGTCTATTGTCGAGATTTTTGTTACTCCAATGTATTGTAGCCTTGTCATTATGGAAGGTAGTCTGTCGTTGTGATTTATGTCACTCCAATGGATGGTAGCCTTGTCACTATGGAAGGTAGTCTGTTGTCGAGATTTTTCTTACTCCAATGGATGATAGCCTTGTCATTATGGAAGGTAGTCTATTGTCGATATTTTTGTTACTCCAATGGATGATAGCCTTGTCATAATGGAAGGTTGTCTGTTGTCGAGATTTTTGATATTCTAATGGATGGTAGCTTTGTCATTATCGAAGGTAGTCTGTATTCGAGATTTTTGTTACTCTAATGGATGGTAGCCTTTTCACTATGGAAGGTATGTTCATATTTTTGTTACTCCAATGGATCGTTGCCTTGTTAATATGGAAGGTAGTTTGTTGTTGAGATTTTTGTTATTCCAATGAATGGTAGCCTTGTCATTATGGAAGGTAGTCTGTTGTGGATATTTTTCGTACTCCAATGGATGTGAGCCTTGTCTTTATGGAAGGTAGTCTGTTGTCCAGATTTTTGTTACTTCAATGGATGGTAGCCTTGTCATTATGGAAGGTAGTTTGTTGTCGAGATTTTTGTTACTCCAATTGATGCTAGCCTTGTCACTATGGAAGGTAGTCTGTTGTTCATATTTTTGTTACTCCAACAGATGATAGCCTTGTCATTATGGAAGGTAGTCTATTGTCGTGATTTTTGTTACTCCAATGGATGGTAGCCTTATCATTATGGAAGGTTGTCTGTTGTCGAGATTTTTGTTACTCTAATGGATGGTAGCTTTGTCATTATCGAAGGTAGTCTGTATTCGAGATTTTTGTTACTCTAATGGATGGTAGCCTTTTCATTATGGAAAATTATTTGTTCTCGATATTTTTTTCACTCCAATGGATGCTAGCCTTGTCATTATGGAAGGTAGTATGTTGTCGATATCTTTGTTACTCTAATGGATGCTAGCCTTGTCATTATGGAAGGTAGTCTGTTGTTGTGATTTCTGACACTCCAATGGATGGTCGCCTTGTCATTATGGAAGGTAGTCTGTGGTCGATATTTTTGTTACTTCAATGGATGGTAGCCACGTCATTATGGAAGGTAGTTTATTGTAGAGATTTTTGTTACTCCAATGGATGCTAGCCTTTTCATTAGGGAAGGTAGTCTATCGTTGTGATTTCTGTCACTCCAATGGATGGTAGCCTTGTGACTATGGAAGGTAGTGTGTTGTTCATATTTTTGTTACTCCAATGGATGGTAGCCTTGTCATTATGGAAGGTAGTCTATTGTCGAAATTTTTGTTACTCCAATGGATGGAAGCCTTGTCATTATGCAAGGTTGTCTTTTGTCGAGATTTTTGTTACTCCAATGGATGGTAGCCTTGTCATTATGGAAGGTAGTCTGTTTTCAAGATTTTTGTTACTCTAATGGATGGTAGCCTTGTCATTATGGAAGGTATGTTCATATTTTTGTTAATCCAATGGATGGTAGCCTTGTTTACATGGAAGGTAGTTTGTTGTTGAGATTTTTGTTATTCCAATGAATGGTAGCCTTGGCATTATGGAAGGTAGTCTGTTGTGGATATTTTTGTTACTCCAATGGATGGGAGCCTTGTCTTTATGGAAGGTAGTTTGTTGTCTAGATTTTTGTTACTTCAATGGATGGTAGCCTTGTCATTATGGATGGTAGTTTGTTATCGAGATTTTTGTTACTCCAATTGATGCAAGCCTTGTCACTATGGAAGGTAGTCTGTTGTTCATATTTTTGTTACTCTAACGGATGATAGCCTTATCATTATGGAAGGTAGTCTATTGTCTAAATTTTTGTTACTCCAATGGATGGTAGCCTTATCATTATGGAAGGTTGTCTGTTGTCGAGACTTTTGTTACTCTAATGGATGGTAGCTTTGTCATTATCGAAGGTAGTCTGTATTCGAGATTTTTCTTACTCTAATGGATGGTAGCCTTGTCATTATGGAAGGTAGTTTGTTGTCGATATTTTTGTTACTCCAATGGATGCTATCCTTGTCATTATGGAAGGTAGTATGTTGTCGATATCTTTGTTACTCTAATGGATGCTAGCCTTGTCATTATGGAAGGTATTTTGTCGTTGTGATTTCTGTTAGTCCAATGGATGGTAGCCTTGTCACTATGGAAGGTAGTTTGTTGTTCATATTTTTGTTAGTCGAATGGATGGTAGCCTTGTCATTATGGAAGGGTATCAGTTGTCGAGATTTTTGTTACTCCAATGGATGGTAGCCTTGTCATTATGGAAGGTAGTCTGTTTTCGAGATTTTTGTTACTCCATTGGATGGTAGCCTTGTCATTATGGAAGGTAGTCTGTTGTTGAGATTTTTGTTACTCCAATGGATGGTATCATTGTCATTATGGATGGTAGTCTGTTGTCGAGATTTTTGTTATTCCAATGGATTGTAGCCTTGCCATTATGGAACGTATTCTGTTGTCGATGTTTTTGTTACTCCAATGGATGGTAGCCTTGTCATTATGGAAGGTAGTTTATTGTCGAGATTTTTGTTATTCCAATGGATGGTAGCCTTGTCATTATGGAAGGTACTTTGTTGTCGATATTTTTTTTACTCCAATGGATGCTTGCCTTGTCATTATGGAAGGTAGTTTATCGTTGTGATTTATGTCACTCCAATGGATGGTCACCTTGTCAGTATGGAAGGTAGTCTATTGTTCATATTTTTGTTACTCCAATGGATGGTAGCCTTGTCATTATAAAAGGTAGTCTATTGTCGAGATTTTTGTTACTCCAATTGATGGTAGCCTAGTCATTATGGAAGGTAGTCTTTCGTGATTTCTGTCACTCCAATGGATGGTAGCCTTGTTACTATGGAAGGTAGTCTATTGTTCATATTTTTGTTACTCCAACGGATGGTAGCCTTGTCATTATGGAAGGTAGTCTATTGTCGAGATTTTTGTTACTCCAATGGATGGTAGCCTTGTCATTATGGAAAGTTGTTTATTGTCGAGATTTTTGTTACTCCAATGGATTGTAGCCTTGTCATTATTGAAGGTAGTCTATTGTCGAGATTTTTGTTACTCCAATGGATGGTAGCATTATCATTATGGAAGGTTCTCTGTTGTCGAGATTTTTGTTACTCCAATGGATGGTAGCCTTGTCATTATGGAAGGTAGTCTGTTTTCGAGATTTTTGTTACTCCAATGGATGGTAGCCTTGTCACTATGGAAGGTATGTTAATATTTTTGTTACTCCAATGGATGGTAGCCTTGTCATTATGAAAGGTAGTTTATTGTCGAGATTTTTGTTATTCCAATGGATGCTAGCCTTGTCATTATGGAAGGTAGTCTGTCGTTGTGATTTATGTCACTCCAATGGATGGTAGCCTTGTCATTATGGAAGGTAGTCTGTTGTCGAGATTTTTGTTACTCCAATGGATGATAGCCTTGTCATTATGGAAGGTAGTCTATTGTCGATATTTTTGTTACTCCAATGGATGATAGCCTTGTCATAATGGAAGGTTGTCTGTTGTCGAGATTTTTGTTATTCTAATGGATGGTAGCTTTGTCATTATCGAAGGTAGTCTGTATTCGAGATTTTTGTTACTCTAATGGATGGTAGCCTTTTCACTATGGAATGTATGTTCATATTTTTGTTACTCCAATGGATCGTTGCCTTGTTAATATGGAAGGTAGTTTGTTGTTGAGATTTTTGTTATTCCAATGAATGGTAGCCTTGTCATTATGGAAGGTAGTCTGTTGTGGATATTTTCCGTACTCCAATGGATGTGAGCCTTGTCTTTATGGAAGGTAGTCTGTTGTCCAGATTTTTGTTACTTCAATGGATGGTAGCCTTGTCATTATGGAAGGTAGTTTGTTGTCGAGATTTTTGTTACTCCAATTGATGCTAGCCTTGTCACTATGGAAGGTAGTCTGTTGTTCATATTTTTGTTACTCCAACAGATGATAGCCTTGTCATTATGGAAGGTAGTCTATTGTCGTGATTTTTGTTACTCCAATGGATGGTAGCCTTATCATTATGGAAGGTTGTCTGTTGTCGAGATTTTTGTTACTCTAATGGATGGTAGCTTTGTCATTATCGAAGGTAGTGTGTATTCGAGATTTTTGTTACTCTAATGGATGGTAGCCTTTTCATTATGGAAAATTGTTTGTTCTCGATATTTTTTTTACTCCAATGGATGCTAGCCTTGTCATTATGGAAGGTAGTATGTTGTCGATATCTTTGTTACTCTAATGGATGCTAGCCTTGTCATTATGGAAGGTAGTCTGTTGTTGTGATTTCTGACACTCCAATGGATGGTCGCCTTGTCATTATGGAAGGTAGTCTGTGGTCGATATTTTTGTTACTTCAATGGATGGTAGCCACGTCATTATGGAAGGTAGTTTATTGTAGAGATTTTTGTTACTCCAATGGATGCTAGCCTTTTCATTAGGGAAGGTAGTCTATCATTGTGATTTCTGTCACTCCAATGGATGGTAGCCTTGTGACTATGGAAGGTAGTCTGTTGTTCATATTTTTGTTACTCCAATGGATGGTAGCCTTGTCATTATGGAAGGTAGTCTATTGTCGAAATTTTTGTTACTCCAATGGATGGAAGCCTTGTCATTATGGAAGGTTGTCTTTTGTCGAGATTTTTGTTACTCCAATGGATGGTAGCCTTGTCATTATGGAAGGTAGTCTGTTTTCGATATTTTTGTTACTCTAATGGATGGTAGCCTTGTCATTATGGAAGGTATGTTCATATTTTTGTTACTCCAATGGATGGTAGCCTTGTTTATATGGAAGGTAGTTTGTTGTTGAGATTTTTGTTATTCCAATGAATGGTAGCCTTGGCATTATGGAAGGTAGTCTGTTGTGGATATTTTTGTTACTCCAATGGATGGGAGCCTTGTCTTTATGGAAGGTAGTTTGTTGTCTAGATTTTTGTTACTTCAATGGATGGTAGCCTTGTCATTATGGATGGTAGTTTGTTATCGAGATTTTTGTTACTCCAATTGATGCAAGCCTTGTCACTATGGAAGGTAGTCGGTTGTTCATATTTTTGTTACTCTAACGGATGATAGCCTTATCATTATGGAAGGTAGTCTATTGTCTAAATTTTTGTTACTCCAATGGATGGTAGCCTTATCATTATGGAAGGTTGTCTGTTGTCGAGACTTTTGTTACTCTAATGGATGGTAGCTTTGTCATTATCGAAGGTAGTCTGTATTCGAGATTTTTCTTACTCTAATGGATGGTAGCCTTGTCATTATGTAAGGTAGTTTGTTGTCGATATTTTTGTTACTCCAATGGATGCTATCCTTGTCATTATGGAAGGTAGTATGTTGTCGATATCTTTGTTACTCTAATGGATGCTAGCCTTGTCATTATGGAAGGTATTTTGTCGTTGTGATTTCTGTTAGTCCAATGGATGGTAGCCTTGTCACTATGGAAGGTAGTTTGTTGTTCATATTTTTGTTAGTCGAACGGATGGTAGCCTTGTCATTATGGAAGGTTATCAGTTGTCAAGATTTTTGTTACTCCAATGGATGGTAGCCTTGTCATTATGGAAGGTAGTCTGTTTTCGAGATTTTTGTTACTCCATTGGATGGTAGCCTTGTCATTATGGAAGGTAGTCTGTTGTTGAGATTTTTGTTACTCCAATGGATGGTATCATTGTCATTATGGATGGTAGTCTGTTGTCGAGATTTTTGTTATTCCAATGGATTGTAGCCTTGCCATTATGGAACGTATTCTGTTGTCGATGTTTTTGTTACTCCAATGGATGGTAGCCTTGTCATTATGGAAGGTAGTTTATTGTCGAGATTTTTCTTATTCCAATGGATGGTAGCCTTGTCATTAAGAAAGGTACTTTGTTGTCGATATTTTTTTTACTCCAATGGATGCTTGCCTTGTCATTATGGAAGGTAGTTTATCGTTGTGATTTATGTCACTCCAATGGATGGTCACCTTGTCAGTATGGAAGGTAGTCTATTGTTCATATTTTTGTTACTCCAATGGATGGTAGCCTTGTCATTAAAAAAGGTAGTCTATTGTCGAGATTTTTGATACTCCAATTGATGGTAGCCTAGTCATTATGGAAGGTAGTCTTTCGTGATTTCTGTCACTCCAATGGATGGTAGCCTTGTTACTATGGAAGGTAGTCTATTGTTCATATTTTTGTTACTTCAATGGATGGTAGCCACGTCATTATGGAAGGTCGTTTATTGTAGAGATTTTTGTTACTCCAATGGATGCTAGCCTTTTCATTAGGGAAGGTAGTCTATCGTTGTGATTTCTGTCACTCCAATGGATGGTAGCCTTGTGACTATGGAAGGTAGTCTGTTGTTCATATTTTTGTTACTCCAATGGATTATAGCCTTGTCATTATGGAAGGTAGTCTATTGTCGAAATTTTTGTTACTCCAATGGATGGAAGCCTTGTCATTATGGAAGGTTGTCTTTTGTCGAGATTTTTGTTACTCCAATGGATGGTAGCCTTGTCATTATGGAAGGTAGTCTGTTTTCGATATTTTTGTTACTCTAATGGATGGTAGCCTTGTCATTATGGAAGGTATGTTCATATTTTTGTTACTCCAATGTATGGTAGCCTTGTTTATATGGAAGGTAGTTTGTTGTTGAGATTTTTGTTATTCCAATGAATGGTAGCCTTGGCATTATGGAAGGTAGTCTGTTGTGGATATTTTTGTTACTCCAATGGATGGGAGCCTTGTCATTATGGAAGGTAGTTTGTTGTCGATATTTTTTTTACTCCAATGGATGCTTGCCTTGTCATTATGGAAGGTAGTTTATCGTTGTGATTTATGTCACTCCAATGGATGGTCACCTTGTCAGTATGGAAGGTAGTCTATTGTTCATATTTTTGTTACTCCAATGGATGGTAGCCTTGTCATTATAAAAGGTAGTCTATTGTCGAGATTTTTGTTACTCCAATTGATGGTAGCCTAGTCATTATGGAAGGTAGTCTTTCGTGATTTCTGTCACTCCAATGGATGGTAGCCTTGTTACTATGGAATTTAGTCTATTGTTCATATTTTTGTTATTCCAACGGATGGTAGCCTTGTCATTATGGAAGGTAGTCTATTGTCGAGATTTTTTTTACTCCAATGGATGGTAGCCTTGTCATTATGGAAAGTTGTCTATTGTCGAGATTTTTGTTACTCCAATGGATTGTAGCCTTGTCATTATTGAAGGTAGTTTGTTGTTGAGATTTTTGTTACTCCAATGGATGCTATCCTTGTCATTCGAGAAGGTAGTCTGTCGTTGTGATATCTATCACTCCAATGGATGGTAGCCTTGTCACTATGGAACGTAGTATGTTGTTCAGATTTTTGTTACTCCAATGGATGGTAGCCTTTTCATTATTGAAGGTAGTCTATTGTCGAGATTTTTGTTACTCCAATGGATGGTAGCATTATCATTATGGAAGGTTCTCTGTTGTCGATATTTTTGTTACTCCAATGGATGCTAGCCTTGTCATTATGGAAGGTAGTCTGTTTTCGAGATTTTTGTTACTCCAATGGATGGTAGCCTTGTCACTATGGAAGGTATGTTAATATTTTTGTTACTCCAATGGATGGTAGCCTTGTCATTATGAAAGGTAGTTTATTGTCGAGATTTTTGTTATTCCAATGGATGCTAGCCTTGTCATTATGGAAGGTAGTCTGTCGTTGTGATTTATGTCACTCCAATGGATGGCAGCCTTGTCACTATGGAAGGTAGTCTGTTGTCGAGATTTTTGTTACTCCAATGGATGATAGCCTTGTCATTAAGGAAGGTAGTCTATTGTCGATATTTTTGTTACTCCAATGGATGATAGCCTTGTCATAATGGAAGGTTGTCTGTTGTCGAGATTTTTGTTATTCTAATGGATGGTAGCTTTGTCATTATCGAAGGTAGTCTGTATTCGAGATTTTTGTTACTCTAATGGATGGTAGCCTTGTCATTATGGAAGGTAGTCTGTTGTCGAGATTTTTGTTACTCCAATGGATGCTAGCCTTGTCATTATGGAAGGTAGTTTGTCGTTGTGATTTATGTCACTCCAATGGATGGTAGCCTTGTCATTATGGAAGGTAGTCTTTATTCAAGATTTTTGTTACTCCAATGGATGGTAGCCTTGTCATTATGGAAGGTAGTCTATTGTCGAGATTTTGGTTACTATAATGGATGGTAGCCTTGTCATTATGGAAGGTTGTCTGTTGTCGAGATTTTTGATACTCTAATGGATGGTAGCTTTGTCATTATCGAAGGTAGGCTGTATTCGAGATTTTTGTTACTCTAATGGATGGTAGCCTAGTCATTATGGAAGGTAGTTTGTTGTCCATATTTTTGTTACTCCAATGGATGTTAGCCTTGTCATTATGGAAGGTAGTATGTTGTCGATATCTTAGTTACTCTAATGGATTGTAGCCTTGTCCTTGTGAAAGGGAGTCTGTTGTCGAGATTTTTGTTACTCCAATGGATGCTAGTCTTGTCATTATGGAAAGTAGTATGTCATTGTGATTTCTATCACTCCAATGGATGGTAGCCTTGTCACTATGGAAGATAGTTTGTTGTTCATATATTTATTACTCCCATAGATGGTAGCCTTGTCATTATGGAAGGTAGTCTATTGTCGAGAGTTTGGTTACTACAATGGATGGTAGCCTTGTCATTATGGAACATAGTCTATTGTAGATATTTTTGTTACTCCAATGCATGGTAGCCTTGTCATTATGGAAGATATTTTGTTGTCGATATTTTTGTTACTCCAATGGATGGTAGCATTATCATTATGGAAGGTAGTCTGTTGTCGATATTTTTGTTACTCCAATGGATGGTAGCCTTGTCATTATGGAAAGTTTTCTATTGTCGAGATTTTTGTTACTCCAATGGATCGTAGCCTTGTCATTATTGAAGGTAGTCTGTTGTCGAGATTTTTGTTACTCCAATGGATGCTATCCTTGTCATTCGAGAAGGTAGTCTGTCGTTGTGATATCTATCACTCCAATGGATGGTAGCCTTGTCACTATGGAACGTAGTATGTTGTTCAGATTTTTGTTACTCCAATGGATGGTAGCCTTGTCATTATGGAAGGTAGTCTATTGTCGAGATTTTTGTTACTCCAATGGATGGTAGCATTATCATTATGGAAGGTTGTCTGTTGTCGAGATTTTTGTTACTCCAATGGATGGTAGCCTTGTCATTATGGAAGGTAGTCTGTTTTCGAGATTTTTGTTACTCCAATGGATGGTAGCCTTCTCACTATGGAAGGTATGTTTATATTTTTGTTACTCCAATGGATGATAGCCTTGTCATAATGGAAGGTTGTCTGTTGTCGAGATTTTTGTTATTCTAATGGATGGTAGCTTTGTCATTATCGAAGGTAGTCTGTATTCGAGATTTTTGTTACTCTAATGGATGGTAGCCTTGTCATTATGGAAGGTAGTCTGTTGTCGAGATTTTTGTTACTCCAATGGATGGTAGCCTTGTCATTATGGAAGGTAGTCTGTTTTCGAGATTTTTGTTACTCCAATGGATGGTAGCCTTCTCACTATGGAAGGTATGTTTATATTTTTGTTACTCCAATGGATGATAGCCTTGTCATAATGGAAGGTTGTCTGTTGTCGAGATTTTTGTTATTCTAATGGATGGTAGCTTTGTCATTATCGAAGGTAGTCTGTATTCGAGATTTTTGTTACTCTAATGGATGGTAGCCTTGTCATTATGGAAGGTAGTCTGTTGTCGAGATTTTTGTTACTCCAATGGATGCTAGCCTTGTCATTATGGAAGGTAGTCTGTCGTTGTGATTTATGTCACTCCAATGGATGGTAGCC
Source organism: Vicia faba (assembly GCA_948472305.1). Lineage (NCBI taxonomy): Eukaryota > Viridiplantae > Streptophyta > Magnoliopsida > Fabales > Fabaceae > Vicia > Vicia faba. The sequence goes on from OX451741.1 coordinate 460,363,766, forward strand.
TTGTCATTATGGAAGGTAGTCTTTATTCGAGATTTTTGTTACTCCAATGGATGGTAGCCTTGTCATTATGGAAGGTAGTCTGTATTCGAGATTTTTTTTACTGCAATGGATGGTAGCCTTGTCGTTATGGAAGGTAGTCTATTGTCGAGATTTTGGTTACTACAATGGATGGTAGCCTTGTCATTATGGAAGGTTATCTGTTGTCGAGATTTTTGATACTCTAATGGATGGTAGCTTTGTCATTATCGAAGGTAGTCTGTATTCGAGATTTTTGTTACTCTAATGGATGGTAGCCTAGTCATTATGGAAGGTAGTTTGTTGTCCATATTTTTGTTACTCCAATGGATGTTAGCCTTGTCATTATGGAAGGTAGTATGTTGTCGATATCTTAGTTACTCTAATGGATTGTAGCCTTGTCATTATGAAAGGGAGTCTGTTGTCGAGATTTTTGTTACTCCAATGGATGCTAGCCTTGTCATTATGGAAGGTAGTATGTCATTGTGATTTCTGTCACTCCAATGGATGGTAGCCTTGTCACTATGGAAGATAGTTTGTTGTTCATATATTTATTACTCCTATGGATGGTAGCCTTGTCATTATGGAAGGTAGTCTATTGTCGAGAGTTTGGTTACTACAATGGACGGTAGCCTTGTCATTATGGAACATAGTCTATTGTAGATATTTTTGTTACTCCAATGCATGGTAGCCTTGTCATTATGGAAGGTAGTCTATTGTTCATATTTTTGTTACTCCAATGGATGGTAGCATTATCATTATGGAAGGTAGTCTGTTGTCGATATTTTTGTTACTCCAATGGATGGTAGCCTTGTCATTATGGAAAGTTGTCTATTGTCGAGATTTTTGTTACTCCAATGGATTGTAGCCTTGTCATTATTGAAGGTAGTCTGTTGTCGAGATTTTTGTTACTCCAATGGATGCTATCCTTGTCATTCGAGAAGGTAGTCTGTCGTGGTGATATCTATCACTCCAATGGATGGTAGCCTTGTCACTATGGAACGTAGTATGTTGTTCAGATTTTTGTTACTCAAATGGATGGTAGCATTATCATTATAGAAGGTAGTCTGTTGTCGATATTTTTGTTACTCCAATGGATGGTAGCATTATCATTATGGAAGGTTGTCTGTTGTCGAGATTTTTGTTACTCCAATGGATGGTAGCCTTGTCATTATGGAAGGTAGTCTGTTTTCGAGATTTTTGTTACTCCAATGGATGGTAGCTTGTCACTATGGAAGGTATGTTCATATTTTTGTTACTCCAATGGATGGTAGCCTTGTCATTATGAAAGGTAGTTTAGTGTCGAGATTTTTGTTATTCCAATGGATGCTAGCCTTGTCATTATGGAAGGTAGTCTGTCGTTGTGATTTATGTCACTCCAATGGATGGTAGCCTTGTCACTATGGAAGGTAGTCTGTTGTCGAGATTTTTGTTACTCCAATGGATGATAGCCTTGTCATTATGGAAGGTAGTCTATTGTCGATATTTTTGTTACTCCAATGGATGATAGCCTTGTCATAATGGAAGGTTGTCTGTTGTCGAGATTTTTGTTATTCTAATGGATGGTAGCTTTGTCATTATCGAAGGTAGTCTGTATTCGAGATTTTTGTTACTCTAATGGATGGTATCCTTGTCATTATGGAAGGTAGTCTGGTGTCGAGATTTTTGTTACTCCAATGGATGCTAGCCTTGTCATTATGGAAGGTAGTCTGTCGTTGTGATTTATGTCACTCCAATGGATGGTAGCCTTGTCATTATGGAAGGTAGTCTTTATTTGAGATTTTTGTTACTCCAATGGATGGTAGCCTTGTCATTATGGAAGGTAGTTTGTATTCGAGATTTTTGTTACTGCAATGGATGGTAGCCTTGTCATTATGGAAGGTAGTCTATTGTCGAGATTTTGGTTACTATAATGGATGGTAGCCTTGTCATTATGGAAGGTTGTCTGTTGTCGAGATTTTTGATACTCTAATGGATGGTAGCTTTGTCATTATCGAAGGTAGTCTGTATTCGAGATTTTTGTTACTCTAATGGATGGTAGTATAGTCATTATGGAAGGTAGTTTGTTGTCCATATTTTTGTTACTCCAATGGATGTTAGCCTTGTCATTATGGAAGGTAGTATGTTGTCGATATCTTAGTTACTCTAATGGATTGTAGCCTTGTCATTATGAAAGGGAGTCTGTTGTCGAGATTTTTGTTACTCCAATGGATGCTAGCCTTGTCATTATGGAAAGTAGTATGTCATTGTGATTTCTGTCACTCCAATGGATGGTAGCCTTGTCACTATGGAAGATAGTTTGTTGTTCATATATTTATTACTCCCATGGATGGCAGCCTTGTCATTATGGAAGGTAGTCTATTGTCGAGAGTTTGGTTACTACAATGGATGGTAGCCTTGTCATTATGGAACATAGTCTATTATAGATATTTTTGTTACTCCAATGCATGGTAGCCTTGTCATTATGGAAGATATTTTGTTGTCGATATTTTTGTTACTCCAATGGATGGTAGCATTATCATTATGGAAGGTAGTCTGTTGTCGATATTTTTGTTACTCCAATGGATGGTAGCCTTGTCATTATGGGAAGTTGTCTATTGTCGAGATTTTTGTTACTCCAATGGATTGTAGCCTTGTCATTATTGAAGGTAGTCTGTTGTCGAGATTTTTGTTACTCCAATGGATGCTATCCTTGTCGTTCGAGAAGGTAGTCTGTCGTTGTGATATCTATCACTCCAATGGATGGTAGCCTTGTCACTATTGAACGTAGTATGTTGTTCAGATTTTTGTTACTCCAATGGATGGTAGCCTTGTCATTATGGAAGGTAGTCTATTGTCGAGATTTTTGTTACTCCAATGGATGGTAGCATTATCATTATGGAAGGTTGTCTCTTGTCGAGATTTTTGTTACTCCAATGGATGGTAGCCTTGTCATTATGGAAGGTAGTCTGTTTTCGAGATTTTTGTTACTCCAATGGATGGTATCCTTCTCACTATGGAAGGTATGTTCATATTTTTGTTACTCCAATGGATGGTAGCCTTGTCATTATGAAAGGTAGTTTATTGTCGATATTTTTGTTATTCCAATGGATGCTAGCCTTGTCATTATGGAAGGTAGTCTGTCGTTGTGATTTATGTCACTCCAATGGATGGTAGCCTTGTCACTATGGAAGGTAGTCTGTTGTCGAGATTTTTGTTACTCCAATGGATGATAGCCTTGTCATTAAGGAAGGTAGTCTATTGTCGAAATTTTGTTACTCCAATGGATAATAGCCTTGTCATAATGGAAGGTTGTCTCTTGTCGAGATTTTTGTTATTCTAATGGATGGTAGCTTTGTCATTATCGAAGGTAGTCTGTATTCGAGATTTTTGTTACTCTAATGGAAGGTAGGCTTGTCATTATGGAAGGTAGTCTGTTGTCGAGATTTTTGTTACTCCAATGGATGCTAGCCTTGTCATTATGGAAGGTAGTCTGTCGTTGTGATTTATGTCACTCCAATGGATGGTAGCCTTGTCATTATGGAAGGTAGTCTTTATTCGACATTTTTGTTACTCCAATGGATGGTAGCCTTGTCATTATGGAAGGTAGTCTGTATTCGAGATTTTTGTTACTGCAATGGATGGTAGCCTTGTCATTATGGAAGGTAGTCTATTGTCGAGATTTTGGTTACTACAATGGATGGTAGCCTTGTCATTATGGAAGGTTGTCTGTTGTCGAGATTTTTGATACTCTAATGGATGGTAGCTTTGTCATTATCGAAGGTAATCTGTATTCGAGATTTTTGTTACTCAAATGGATGGTAGCCTAGTCATTATGGAAGGGAGTCTGTTGTCGAGATTTTTGTTACTCCAATGGATGCTAGCCTTGTCATTATGGAAGGTAGTATGTCATTGTGATTTCTATCACTCCAATGGATGGTAGCCTTGTCACTATGGAAGATAGTTTGTTGTTCATATATTTATTACTCCCATGGATGGTAGCCTTGTCATTATGGAAGGTAGTCTATTGTCGAGAGTTTGGTTACTACAATGGATGGTAGCCTTGTCATTATGGAACATAGTCTATTGTAGATATTTTTGTTACTCCAATGCATGGTAGCCTTGTCATTATGGAAGATATTCTGTTGTCGATATTTTTGTTACTCCAATGGATGGTAGCATTATCATTATGGAAGGTAGTCTGTTGTCGATATTTTTGTTACTCCAATGGATGGTAGCCTTGTCATTATGGAAGGTAGTATGTTATCGATATCTTTGTTACTCCAATGGATTGTAGCCTTGTCATTATTGAAGGTAGTTTGTTGTCGAGATTTTTGTTACTCCAATGGATGGTATCGTTTTCATTATGGATGGTAGTCTGTTGTTGAGAATTTTGTTACTCCAATGGATGGTAGCCTTGTCATTATGGAATGTGGTCTGTTGTCGATGTTTTTGTTACTCCAATGGATGGTAGACTTGTCATTATGGAAGGTAGTATGTTGTCGAGATTTTTATTATTCCAATGGATGGTAGCCTTGTCATTATGGAAGGTCGTCTGTTGTCTAGATTTTTGTTACTCCAATGGATGATAGCCTTGTCATTATGGAAGGTATTCTGTCGTTGTGACTTCTGTCAGTCCAATGGATGGTAGCCTTGTCACTATGGAAGGTAGTTTGTTGTTCATATTTTTGTTAATCGAATGGATGGTAGCCTTGTCATTATGGAAGGTTGTCAGTTGTCGAGATTTTTGTTACTCCAATGGATGGTAGCCTTCTCATTATGGAAGGTACTCTGTTTTCGAGATTTTTGTTACTCCATTGGATGGTAGCCTTGTCATTATGGAAGGTAGTCTGTTGTCGAGATTTTTGTTACTCCAATGGATGGTATCATTGTCATTATGGATGGTAGTCTGTTGTCGAGATTTTTGTTATTCCAATGGATTGTAGCCTTTCCATTATGGAACGTATTCTGTTGTCGATGTTTTTGTTACTCCAATGGATGGTAGCCTTGTCATTATGGAAGGTAGTCTATTGTCGAGATTTTTGTTACTCTAGTGGATCGTAGCCTTGTTAATATGGAAGGTAGTTTGTTGTTGAGATTTTTGTTACTCCAATTGATGGGAGCCTTGTCTTTATGGAAGGTAGTCTGTTGTCCAGATTTTTGTTACTTCAATGGATGGTAGCCTTGTCATTATGGAAGGTAGTTTGTTGTCGAGATTTTTGTTACTCCAATTGATGCTAGCCTTGTCACTATGGAAGGTAGTCTGTTGTTCATATTTTTGTTACTCCAACGGATGATAGCCTTGTCATTATGGAAGGTAGTCTATTGTCGAGATTTTTGTTACTCCAATGGATGGTAGCCTTATCATTATGGAAGGTTGTCTGTTTTCGAGATTTTTTTACTCTAATGGATGGTAGCTTTGTCATTATCGAAGGTAGTCTGTATTCGAGATTTTTGTTACTCCAATGGATGGTAGCCTTGTCATTATGGAAGGTAGTTTGTTGTCGATATTTTTGTTACTCCAATGGATGCTAGCCTTGTCATTATGGAAGGTAGTATGTTGTCGATATCTTTGTTACTCTAATGGATGCTAGCCTTGTCATTATGGAAGGTAGTCTGTCGTTGTGATTTCTGACACTCCAATGGATGCTCGCCTTGTCAGTATGGAAGGTAGTCTGTTGTTTATATTTTTGTTACTCCAATGGATGGTAGCCTTGTCATTATAAAAGGTAGTCTATTGTCGAGATTTTTGTTACTCCAATGGATGGTAGCCTTGTCATTATGGAAGGTAGTCTGTCGTGATTTCTGTCGCTCCAATGGATGGTAGCCTTGTCACTATGGAAGGTAGTATGTTGTTCAGATTTTTGTTACTCCAATGGATGGTAGCCTTGTCATTATTGAAGGTAGTATATTGTCGAGATTTTTGTTACTCCATTGGATGGTAGCATTATCATTATGGAAGGTTGTCTTTTGTCGAGATTTTTGTTACTCCAATGGATGGTAGCCTTGTTTTTATGGAAGGTAGTTTGTTTTCGATATTTTTGTTACTCTAATGGATGGTAGCCTTGTCACTATGGAAGGTATGTTCATATTTTTGTTACTCCAATGGATCGTAGCCTTGTTAATATGGAAGGTAGTTTGTTGTTGACATTTTTGTTATTCCAATGAATGGTAGCCTTGTCATTATGGAAGGTAGTCTGTTGTGGATATTTTTCATACTCCAATGGATTGGAGCCTTGTCTTTAAGGAAGGTAGTCTGTTGTCCAGATTTTTGTTACTTCAATGGATGGTAGCCTTGTCATTATGGAAGGTAGTTTGTTGTCGAGATTTTTGTTACTCCAATTGATGCTAGCCTTGTCACTATGGAAGGTAGTATGTTGTTCATATTTTTGTTACTCCAACAGATGATAGCCTTGTCATTATGGAAGGTAGTCTATTGTCGAGATTTTTGTTACTACAATGGATGGTAGCCTTATCATTATGGAAGGTTGTCTGTTGTCGAGATTTTTGTTACTCTAATGGATGGTAGGTTTGTCATTATCGAAGGTAGTATGTATTCCAGATTTTTGTTACTCTAATGGATGGTAGCCTTTTCATTATGGAAGGTAGTTTGTTGTCGATATTTTTGTTACTCCAATGGATGCTAGCCTTGTCATTATGGAAGGTAGTATGTTGTCGATATCTTTGTTACTCTAATGGATACTAGCCTTGTCATTATGGAAGGTATTCTGTCGTTGTGATTTCTGTCAGTCCAATGGATGGTAGCCTTGTCACTATGGAAGGTAGTTTGTTGTTCATATTTTTGTTAGTCGAATGGATGGTAGCCTTGTCATTATGGAAGGTTGTCAGTTGTCGAGATTTTTGTTACTCCAATGGATGGTAGCCTTGTCATTATGAAAGGTAGTTTGTTTTCGAGATTTTTGTTACTCCATTGGATGGTAGCCTTGTCATTATGGAAGGTAGTCTGTTGTTGAGATTTTTGTTACTCCAATGGATGGTATCATTGTCATTATGGATGGTAGTCTGTTGTCGAGATTTTTGTTATTCCAATGGATTGTAGCCTTGCCATTATGGAACCTATTCTGTTGTCGATGTTTTTGTTACTCCAATGGATGGTCGCCTTGTCATTATGGAAGGTAGTTTATTGTCGAGATTTTTGTTATTCCAATGGATGGTAGCCTTGTCATTATGGAAGGTAGTTTGTTGTCGATATTTTTGTTACTCCAATGGATGCTTGCCTTGTCATTATGGAAGGTAGTTTATCTTTGTGATTTATGTCACTCCAATGGATGGTCAGCTTGTCAGTATGGAAGGTAGTTTGTTGTTCATATTTTTGTTACTCCAATGGATGGTAGCCTTGTCATTATAAAAGGTAGTCTATTGTCGAATTTTTTGTTACTCCAATTGATGGTAGCCTAGTCATTATGGAAGGTAGTCTCTCGTCATTTCTGTCACTCCAATGGATGGTAGCCTTGTCACTATGGAAGGTAGTATGTTGTTCAGATTTTTGGTACTCCAATGGATGGTATCCTTGTCATTATTGAAGGTAGTCTATTGTCGAGATTTTTGTTACTCCAATGGATGGTAGCATTATCATTATGGAAGGTTGTCTGTTGTCGAGATTTTTGTTACTCCAATGGATTGTAGCCTTGTTATTATGGAAGGTAGTCTGTTTTCGATATTTTTGTTACTCTAATGGATGGTAGCCTTGTCACTATGGATGGTAGCCTTGTCATTATGGAAGGTAGTTTGTTGTCGATATTTTTGTTACTCCAATGGATGCTAGCCTTGTCATTATGGAATGTAGTATGTTGTCCATATCTTTGTTACTCTAATTGATTGTAGCCTTGTCATTATGGAAGGTAGTCTGTTGTCAAGATTTTTGTTACTCCAATGGATGTTAGCCTTGTCATTATGGAAGGTAGTCTGTCGTTGTGATTTATGTCACTCCAATGGATGGTAGCCTTGTCACTATGGAAGGTAGTCTGTTGTTCATATTTTTGTTACTCTAATGGATGGTAGCCTTGTCATTATGGAAGGTAGACTAATTTCGAGATTTTGGTTACTACAATGGATGGTAGCCTTGTCATTATGGAACATAGTCTATTGTAGATATTTTTTTTACTCCAATGCATCTTAGCCTTGTCATTATGGAAGGTAGTCTGTTTTCGAGATTTTTGTTACTCCAATGGATGGTAGCATTATCATTATGGAAGGTAGTCTATTGTCGATATTTTTGTTACTACAATGGATGGTAGCCTTGTCATTATGGAAGGTAGTTTGTCATTGTGATTTCTGTCACTCCAATGGATGGTAGCCTTGTCACTATGGAACGTAGTCTGTTGTTCAGATTTTTGTTACTCCACTGGATGGTAGCCTGCTCATTACGGAAAGTAGTCTGTTGTCGAGATTTTTGTTACTCCAATGGATGGTAGCGTTATCATTATGGAAGGTTGTCTGTTATCGAGATTTTTGTTACTCCAATGGATGGTAGCCTTGTCAATATGGAAGGTAGTGTGTTTTCGAGATTTTTGTTACTCCAATGGATGGTAGCCTTGTCACTATGGAAGGTATGTTCATATTTTTGTTACTCCAATGGATGGTAGCCTTGTCATTATGGAAGGTAGTATGTTGTCGATATCTTTGTTACTCTAATGGATTGTAGCCTTGTCATTATGGAAGGTAGTCTGTTGTCGAGACTTTTGTTACTCCAATGGATGCTACCCTTGTCATTATGGAAGGTAGTCTGTCGTTGTGATTTATGTCACTCCACTGGATGGTAGCCTTGTCACTATGGAAGGTAGTCAGTTGTTCATATTTTTGTTACTCCAATGGATGGTAGCCCTGTCATTATGGAAGGTAGTCTATTGTCGATATATTTGTTACTCCAATGGATGGTAGCATTATCATTATGGAAGGTTGTCTATTGTCGAGATTTTTGTTACTCCAATGGATGGTAGCCTTGTCATTCTGGAAGGTAGTCTGTTTTCGAGATTTTTGTTACTACAATGGATGGTAGCCTTGGCATTAAGGAAGGTAGTCTGTTGTCGAGATTTTTGTTACTCCAATGGATGGTATCATTGTCATTATGGATGGTAGTCTGTTGTCGATATTTTTGTTATTCCAATGGATTGTAGCCTTGTCATTATCGAAGGTAGTCTGTATTCGAGATTTTTGTTACTCTAATGGATGGTAGCCTTGTCATTATGGAAGGTAGTTTGTTTTCGTTATTTTTGTTACTCCAATGGATGCTAGCCTTGTCATTATGGAAGGTAGTATGTTGTCGATATCTTTGTTACTCTAATGGATTGTAGCCTTGTCATTATGGAAGGTAGTCTGTTGTCAAGACTTTTGTTACTCCAACGGATGCTACCCTTGTCATTATGGAAGGTAGTCTATCGTTGTGATTTATGTCACTCCACTGGATGGTAGCCTTGTCACTATGGAAGGTAGTCTGTTGTTCATATTTTTGTTACTCTAATGGATGGTAGCCTTGTCATTATTGAAGGTAGACTATTGTCGAGATTTAGTTTACTACAATGGATGGTAGCCTTGTCATTATGGAACATAGTCTATTGTAGATAGTTTTGTTACTCCAATGCATTGTAGCCTTGTCATTATGGAAGGTAGTCTGTTGTCGAGATTTTTGTTACTCCAATGGATGGTAGCATTATCATTATGGAAGGTAGTCTGTTGTCGATATTTTTGTTACTCCAATGGATGGTAGCCTTGTCATTATGGAAGGTAGTCTGTCGTTGTGATTTATGTCACTCTAATGGATGGTAGCCTTGTCACTATGGAACGTAGTCTGTTTTTCAGATTTTTGTTACTCCAATGGATGGTAGCCTTGTCATTATGGAAAGTAGTCTGTTGTCGAGATTTTTGTTACTCCAATGGATGGTAGCCTTGTCATTATTGAAGGTAGTCTGTTTTCGAGATTTTTGTTACTCCAATGGATGGTAGCCTTGTCACTATGGAAGGTATGTTCATATTTTTGTTACTCCAATGGATGGTAGCCTTGTCATTATGGAAGGTAGTTTGTTGTCGAGATATTTGTTATTCCAATGGATGGTAGCCTTGTCATTATGGAAGGTAGTCTGTCGTTGTGATTTCTGTCACTCCAATGGATGGTATTATTGTCATTATGGATGGTAGTCTGTTGTCGATATTTTTGTTATTCCAATGGATTGTAGTCTTGTCATTATCGAAGGTAGTTTGTATTCGAGATTTTTGTTACTCTAATGGATGGTAGCCTTGTCATTATGGAAGGTAGTTTGTTGTCGATATTTTTGTTACTCCGATGGATGCTAGCCTTGTCATTATGGAAGGTAGTATGTTGTCGATTTCTTTGTTACTCTAATGGATGGTAGCCTTGGCATTAAGGAAGGTAGTCTGTTGTCGAGATTATTGTTACTCCAATGGATGGTATTATTGTCATTATGGATGGTAGTCTTTTGTCGATATTTTTGTTATTCCAATGGATTGTAGCCTTGTCATTATCGAAGGTAGTTTGTATTCGAGATTTTTGTTACTCGAATGGATGGTATCCTTGTCATTATGGAAGGTAGTTTGTTGTCGATATTTTTGTTACTCCAATGGATGCTAGCCTTGTCATTATGGAAGGTAGTATGTTGTCGATATCTTTGTTACTCTAATGGAATGTAGCCTTGTCATTACGGAAGGTAGTCTGTTGTCGAGACTTTTGTTACTCCAATGGATGCTAGCCTTGTCATTTTGGAAGTTAGTCTGTCGTTGTGATTTATGTCACTCCAATGGATGGTAGCCTTGTCACTACGGAAGGTAGTCTGTTATTCATATTTTTGTTACTCTAATGGATGGTAGCCTTGTCATTATGGAAGGTAGACTATAGTCGAGATTTTGGTTACTACAATGGATGGTAGCCTTGTCATTATGGAACATAGTCTATTGTAGATATTTTTGTTACTCCAATGCATCATAGCCTTGTCATTATGGAAGGTAGTCTATTGTCGAGATTTTTGTTACTCCAATGGATGGTAGCATTATCATTATGGAAGGTAGTCTGTTGTTGATATTTTTGTTACTCCCACTATGCCAGAAATAACCTACGAAAGCGCTTTTTTTGGGCTTTAAAAGCGCTTAAAAGCGCTCTCGTAGGTGGCGCTGCTAAAGGTTTTAGCAGCGCTTTTTGTTCAGAAAAAAGCGCTCTCGTAGGCCTACCTATGAAAGCGCTTTTTTCTTAAAAGCGCTTTCATAGGTAGGCCTACGAGAGCGCTTTTTTCTGAAAGAGCGCTTTCATAGGTGTATTCAGAATGCGTATAAAGTAGGCCTATAAGAGTGCTTTTTGTTCAGAAAAAAGCGCTCTCGTAGGCCTACCTATGAAAGCGCTTTTAAGAAAAATGCGCTTTCATAGGTAGGCCTACGAGAGCGCTTTTTTCTTAAAAGCGCTTTCATAGGTTTTCTACTGAAAAATCTAAAATTTAAAAAATTTCTAAACCTGCATTTTTTTGCAGCAAACCTGTAATTCTTAAACCGGTATTTTACAATCTAATCTAGAAATACCAATATATATTAGTGTTAATCCAAATACCAAATGTAATTCAAATACCAAATATTATATATATATATTTATATACAAATACCATTATAATCAATTCATATCCAAAATATATATACACCATTGTAATTCAATATTAACATGTTTTTAAACGTAACAAAATACACCCTAAGAAATCAGCTATATAACACTAAGTAAATCAATCCTAATCTACATATATATCCAAGATCCTGATCCTTCAATATGAACATAATAACACGGTCAGTGTTGTATACACAAAACAATATATTGATAATTAACCAATTTTCACACAACAATGTAATCGTACCTTATTATAAGATTCTTAGTTCAATAAAATATTGGCACAACTCCTCTTTGAGTTCTTCCAATTGACGTGGCGAGTAATATGGACAATTGTATTGATCAAAATACTACATTACAAAACAAAATATATGCATGATTTAGTTTAATGTAATAAATTATATGCAAAATCCGATAAGTAATAAAACAAAGTATAAATCCATACCGTGATTGGAATCTCGATTTCATTCATTTGAATGATTTCTTTGATAAACATCAAAACGAAGTATCCACAATCTATGTCGTTTTGTTGTTGAGGGCACTACATAGAAAAACAAATAAGATTATACACATCTATTGATTTATCAAGTAGCATAAATATTATAAGCAAAATTGTTGAAATTTATATACCTGTACTTTGATCCAATTAATGTTGTTTGATCTAGACCGTGGTACTCGTGCTCCCCTTTGACATCGGAATACTTGTATTGAACTGATGACAAAATTAAAATATTTATTTAGAACAATGACATTGAAATAATTAAATATATAAACACAAACGAATATTTAGAATAATGTCACTTACGTATCAATTACTGGCTTCATTTCCGGATAATTTGTCCAATCACCGTCAACCGAATTCAGGTAATAGACCACTTCTTTTATGGGATTGATTGCAAGCAACAACCAGTGACATCTATAAATTAAAGCAACAATTTAGAAGCGAATTTTAATGTAAAAAATACAAATATTAAAAGGAGCTTAGAATGAAAATCTAACCCTGTATTATAAGGCAAAAGATACAAGCTCTCTGTACTGGCAGTTGTCCTGAATCTTTCGACCAAGTTTTCTCTTACTGAATCAGGTTCCCTAGAAATTGTTGCTCCGCTAACACGGGAGGAAGACACGAAACGGAATCTATTTGACAATTGATTCCCGCGCATCAATTTGTCAAATAACATCCTTAAATAAAAACATAATTAATATTAGACTATTTCAATTAAATGTTTAAAAAAAATGTTCAACCAATTAAATAATATATTGATCGGGTTACCGGATGTACGAGTGCATCACACTGATGCCTAACTCTCGATGATGAAAGATTTGTTCCATGTCCTCTAATCTAATTGTTTCGGTACATGGAAAACCAAAGACAATTTCATCCACATCGATTTGACGAATTCCATCATTCATCAAATCTGATGTGCCAACTAGTGTCTCCAGACACTGTCGATACCTAGGCACAAATTTACGGACAGGAACCTTCTTCTTAGGTGGAACCCTACTAACTTTATGGCTCACCTGCTGTGACTGATCTTGAGAAGGTACCTTAAAAATCATATAGAATTATGTAAGATACAAAGTTATGCAGTTTTTTATTCCGATCATAAATGAAACACTTTAAAAGTACCTGTCTTTGCGATTCAATAGACTCGCCGCGCTGCAAAATCCCTTTATCCTTAGATGCGGGTTTTGCAGGAGTCTAAAATTACCATGTATAAAATTCAGGTCAGAACTGTCAGTTGAATACTTAAAGATTCATAATGGTTTTCAACATACCTGATCATCTATGCATATGAGGTCTAATGGCCATGCCATAAAAGATCCTACTGCATCTCGCAGCAATGTGGTCTCCGCAACAATGTCAGGTACCGGTAGCAATGCATTCATATCTAAAACAACATCAACCGATACCTTCATGTGGCCATCCGAGAGCGGTCTATGGTGAATTAAATCTCCCGAGGTGTTGTGCACTTTTACCTTGCCAACTACCCGATAAGTCGGAGACGCTAGATACATCTGACAACATGAAATGCCCTAAACCAATAATAACCGTTAGACTTCCTTTAATGTTGACAATAATAACCGTTATAATTATACTTTCTCTAAATATAATGAATTATCATCTTAATTACCTCGGGAAAATTTTGTTGACGGTTGATACTAGCCTTGTCACTAGTTTCTTTCAACTGTGAACTGCTCCGTTCGGCCATATACACCTCTTTGTCCCTCTGCAGTTCACGGACTTGTGCTTGTAAATCCTGCAATGTTTGCATCACTTCCGCATTGCTAGGATTTCTTTTTCTTGGATTGTTATACAGAGAGGTAGGAGTCACACCATGGCCTTTACCCCTCACTCGTCCCAGATACTCAGCAACACATAGTGCTCGACTGAGTACGCTCCTGATATTCGAGTCATCACCCGAGGATACCGATTGCGATATAGCCTCCTGTAATTCATTTAAATATCGATAATTAAAGACACAACGTTAATTATATATTAATTAAAGACATAATGGTATACTTACACACTCATCATAAATATGTTGCAGATTGGGGTTAACAACTTTATCTCTGCCAACACGAGCTTCCTTCCACAGCACATGTGCAGGTAGTGATGTTTCGTCACTCTGCGTCTCCTCTAACTACGCATTGTTACAAATAATAAAATCACCAATAAACATTGTTACAAATTAATAATACACATTGAGATAATTAATAAGATCGTAGAATTGAGATTTACTTACAATTTTTTCCTGTAAACGTGCATATCTCAAACGACCTTTTTTATATGGATATGCGGGTTTTGACGCTCTATCCCGATTTACAGCACTCACTTTCTTGAAATTATCGTTTTTTCTTTGGCCCACAAAAGCAACCCATTCTTCGGGTGTAATGAAGCTCTCATATTTTTTTGGTCGTTTAGGTTCCTCTTCAACAAAATTTCCTTCATCGTCTTTAAGAAACTTATTTGTCAAAAAATTTCTCCACCCTCTATGTCTTTTTCCGGCCAAGGCCATTATATACTTTTTGCGGGCATCTTCAATGTTAAACGACCTCTACAAAAAAACATACGCATAGAGGGTGTTAGTATATGTAATTTAAAAACAATATTTTCGTCAAAATAAAGCAAATAACAACAACCATATATGATACCTTTATCTCGGTCCAAATTCTTTCTTTAGCATCCAACTCTCCTTTTTTCCAGCTAGTAGTGGTGATCGGAATATGCATACGAACAAGCGTACCGATGTAGCTTGTCAGCTTTGCAGAATTAGGCCAGATTAGTTGGTCATCATTATTCCAATCTACATTATACATTATACCTCTATCTCTATCACGGATGATTCCCCGCATGATAGTTATGCCTCGTGTGATGTCCTTATCTGAAGTGTCTTGTGGAACATTATCTTGTGGAACATCTCCTTGTGGAACATTTTCTGAATTATCTTGTGGAACATCTCCTTGTGGAACATCGTGATACATTTTCTGTCAAAACGCAAAGTATACACGGAATGAATCCGTATCAAGAAAATGCAACATACGAAAGACAATTTAAGACAAATTCATCACAATATATACCAGTAATATGAGGAAGAAAGTTACCTCTCAGATGTTTCGAACTCTAAGAAACGCAGAGATTGAGCGTCGTACGTCGAACTAGGCCGGGAAACGCTGCAATTTCATAGAATGTTATTCAATATTTCGGATCGATTGTCGAAAGATATATACTATTTTAACATAAAGGTTCACAATAAATGTCACATATATATTTTCAATGTTTGGGAAAGCTATGACAATAATACAACACAAATATTAGAAATAGTGAATTCACAAAGTCAACATAAGGTTGATGCGATGAACTGATACTATTAAATAAATGCTTCACACGATTCACCATATTTTTAGTAACAAGTTCATATATCACATTGCATTGTTATCATAACACAAGTTAATCGGAAGTTGCTAACGGAAACAAGAAAATTAAGCATTAACATTCACGAAAGATTCAATTAAATGCGGATAAATGTCAAACGGAAAATTAAGGCGAAATATGTACATGGAACCAAGTCCGGACAACATATTTTATTCACAAAAACACACATAAAATTAGTTCTGAAATCAATTGAAATGGTACTGGTGTTTGACAATTACCAAAACAAACTATTCTAAACGATTAGAAATAATTAATTGAACAATTTTCATGGTCTTCTAATACCGGACAACCTTATACCTCAATAAAGAGTGGCTTGAAAAACCTCAACAAAAACGATGTAACTCAATCGCATTAATCCACAAACGTAAAAAAATGCAAGAATAGGCATCAAACAATTTTAAAGTTCAATTGACAAGGTATTCAAGAGTTCCGGTATAATTCGACATCCAAAAGTTATCAATAAAATTTATCCGGATTCAACATCAAATTCACCAATTCACCATGATTTGATACCAACAGCCATGAACTAACATGAATCTAACATTTATACTCTAGACTCTTGTTCTAAAACAAAGATACTCATCAATCAACCTATTCCTCTTTTCATCCTTTTTACACTGTTCAAGAAATCAAGACTTATGCATATTCAATAATTCAAATATATCATGAATTTTCAAGAACAAAGTTCAACACAATTCAAGAATCATATAATTGTTTAACAAGTCAACTTCAAGAATCACACCCCAATATTCAATTCAATGTCAAATTTACTCATGAAATTAAAACTTTGTTCAATTCAGCAATCCAAAGTTTAACCTAACTCATGAACATTCAACATAATTTCATTCCTAATTATCATCATCACCTTATAAACAAATGTTTCTAAGTTTTAAGTTGAACATAATTGATTTCAATCTCCGATAGAAGAAAATACACCAGCACGGTTTTAACCGACCAAACTAAAACTACTCATGCATATGTTGTATCACATCCATTTATACAAACCAGCACTTTCAGAATACACCAGCACTTTCAGAATTCAAAACAAGTAAATTATGGCATTATACTCAAAACACAGAAAATAAATATTCATGATAAAACTTCAACAACCTTTAACAAAAATGTAGGTTAAGCTTATTCAAGATGTAGGTTTTTGTATAAGATGAACAAATAATGGAACAGATAATGGAAGAAGATAATGGAAGAAGAATAAACTTACCAAGATGGAGAAGACGGAACGAATGGCGGCGACGACTGAAGAAGACGGAACAAACGGCGGCGACGACGAAGACGGAAGAAATGAAGAAGACGAAGAAATGAAGAAGACAGAACGAACGAACTTACCAAGTGAGGGCAAATATCAGATTTAGGGATTTTTAATTTAATTATAAAAAAACCTACGAAAGCGCTTTTAAAAGCGCTTTCGTATGCCCCCCATATGAGAGCGCTTCTGAGGTAAAAAGCGCTTTCATATGCCCCCCATATAAGAGCACTTTAGAAAGCGCTTTCGTAGGTCCCCCTTTCAGATCGCTTATAAAAAGCGCTTTTATAGGGCCACCTATAAGAGCGCTTTTCAAAAGCGCTTTCGTAGGTTAGATATTTCAAATACCTATGAAAGCGCTTTCTGAAAAGCGCTTTCGTAGGAAACCCTATAAAAGTGCTTTTTTTAAGCGAATTTTTTTTAAAGGCTACGAAAGCGCTTTCTCTTAAAAGCGATTTCGTAGATGCGCTGCCAAAAATTGTTTTTTTTGTAGTGTCCAATGGATGGTAGCCTTGTCATTATGGAAGGTAGTCTGTCGTTGTGATTTCTGTCACTCCAATGGATGGTAGCCTTGTCACTATGGAACATAGTTTGTTGTTCAAATTTTTGTTACTCCAATGGATGGTAGCGTTATCATTATGGAAGGTTGTCTGTTATCGAGATTTTTTTACTCCAATGGATGGTAGCCTTGTCACTATGGAAGGTATGTTCATCTTATTGTTACTCCAATGGATGGTAGCCTTGTCATTATGGAAGGTAGTTTGTTGTCGAGATTTTTGTTATTCCAATGGATGGTAGCCTTGTCATTATGGAAGGTAGTCTGTCGTTGTGATTTTTGTCACTCCAATGGATGGTAGCCTTGTCACTATGGAAGGTAGTCTGTTGTTCATATTTTTGTTACTCCAATGGATGGTAGCCTTGTCATTATGGAAGGTAGTCTATTGTCGATATATTTGTTACTCCAATGGATGGTAGCATTATCATTATGGAAGGTTGTCTATTGTCGAGATTTTTGTTACTCAAATGGATGGTAGCCTTGTCATTCTGGAAGGTAGTCTGTTTTCGAGATTTTTGTTTCTACAATGGATGGTAGCCTTGGCATTAAGGAAGGTAGTCTTTTGTCGAGATTTTTGTTACTCCAATGGATGGTATCATTGTCATTATGAATGGTAGTCTGTTGTCGAGATTTTTGTTATTCCAATGGATTGTAGACTTGTCATTATGGAATGTATTCTGTTGTCGATGTTTTTGTTACTCCAATGGATAGTAGCCTTGTTATTATGGAAGGTAGTCTGTTGTCTAGATTTTTGTTATTCTAATGAATAGTAGCCTTGTCATTATGGAAGGTAGTCTGTTGTCGAGTTTTTTGTTACTCCAATGGATGCTAGCCTTGTCATTATGGAAGGTAGTATGTCGTTGTGATTTTTGTTACTCCAATGAATAGTAGCCTTGTTATTATTAACGGTAGTCTATTGTCTAGATTTTTGTTACTCCAATGGATGCTAGCCTTGTCATTATGGAAGGTAGTCTGTCGGTTTGATTTATGTCACTCCAATGGATGGTAGCCTTGTCACTATGGAAGATAGTCTTTTGTTCATTTTTTTGTTACTCCAATGGATGATAGCCTTGTCATTATGGAAGGTAGTCTGTTGTCCAGATTTTTGTTACTTCAATGGATGGTAGCCTTGCCATTATGGAAGGTAGTTTGTTGTCGAGATTTTTGTTACTCCAATGGATGCTAGCCTTGTCATTACGGAAGGTAGTTTGTCGTTGTTATTTATGTCACTCTAAGGGATGGTAGCCTTGTCACTATGGAAGGTAGTCTGTTGTTCATATTTTCGTTACTCCAATGGATGATAGACTTGTCATTATGGAAGGTAGTCTATTGTCGAGATTTTTTTACTCCAATGGATGGTAGCCCTGTCATTATGGAAGGTTGTCTATTGTCGAGATTTTTGTTACTCTAATGGATGGTAGATTTGTCATTATCGAAGGTAGTCTGTATTCGTGATTTTTGTTACTCTAATGGAAGGTATCCTTGTCATTATGGAAGGTAGTTTGTTGTCATTAGTTTTGATACTCCAATGGATGCTAGGCTTGTCATTATGGAAGGTAGTATGTTGTCGATATCTTTGTTACTCTAATGGATTGTAGCCTTGTAATTATGGAAGGTAGTCTGTTGTCGAGATTTTTGTTACTCCAATGGATGCTAGGCTTGTCATTATGGAAGGTAGTCTGTCGTTGTGATTTATGTCACTCCAATGGATGGTAGCCTTGTCACTATGGAAGGTAGTATGTTGTTCATATTTTTGTTACTCTAATGGACGGTAGCCTTGTCATTATGGAAGGTAGACTATTGTCGAGATTTTGGTTACTACAATGGATGGTTGCCTTGTCATTATGGAACAAAGTCTATTGTAGATATTTTTGTTACTCCAATGCATCGTAGCCTTGTCATTATGGAAGGTAGTCTGTTGTAGAGATTTTTGTTTCTCCAATGGATGGTAGCATTATCATTATGGAAGGTAGTCTGTTGTCGATATTTTTGTTACTCCAATGGATGGTAGCCTTGTCATTATGGAAGGTAGTCTGTCGTTGTGATTTCTATCACTCCAATGGATGGTAGACTTGTCAATACGGAACGTAGTTTGTTGTTCAGATTTTTGATACTCCAATGGATGGTAGCATTATCATTATGGAAGGTTGTCTGTTATCGAGATTTTCGTTACTCCAATGGATGGTAGCCTTGTCATTATGGAAGGTAGTATGTTTTCTAGATTTTTGTTAGTCCAATGGATGGTAGCCTTGTCACTATGGAATGTAGGTTCATATTTTTGTTACTCCAATGGATGGTAGCCTTCTCATTATGGAAGGTAGTTTGTTGTCGAGATTTTTGTTATTCCAATGGATGGTAGCCTTGTCATTATGGAAGGTAGTCTGTCGTTGTGATTTCTATCACTCCAATGGATGGTAACCTTGTCACTATGGAAGGTAGTCTGTTGTTCATATTTTTGTTACTCCATTGGATGATAGCCTTGTCATTATGGAAGGTAGTTCGTTGTCGATATATTTGTTACTCCAATGGATGGTAGCATTATCATTATGGATGGTAGTCAGTTCACGAGATTTTTGTTATTCCAATGGATTGTAGCCTTATTATTCTGGAAGGTAGTCTGTTTTCGAGATTTTTGTTACTACAATGGATGGTAGCCTTGGCGTTAAGGAAGGTAGTCTGTTGTCGAGATTTTTGTTACTCCAATGGATGGTATCATTGTCATTATAGATGGTAGTCAGTTGTTGATATTTTTGTTATTCCAATGGATTGTAGCCTTCTCATTATGGAACGTATTCTGTTGTCGATGTTTTTGTTACTCCAATGGATAGTAGCCTTGTTATTATGGAAGATAGTCTGTTGTCTAGATTTTTGTTATTCCAATGAATGGTAGCCTTGTCATTATGGAAGGTAGTCTGTTGTCGAGATTTTTGTTACTCTAATGGATGGTATCGTTGTCATTATTGATGGTAGTCTGTTGTCGAGAATTTTGTTACTCCAATGGATGGTAGCCTTGTCATTTTGGAACTTGGTCTGTTGTCGATGTTTTTGTTACTCCAATGGATGGTAGCCATGTCATTATGGAAGGTAGTTTGTTGTCGAGATTTTTGTTATTCCTATGGATGGTAGCCTTGTTATTATGGAAGGTAGTGTGTTGTTAAGATTTTTGTTACTCCAATGGATGCTAGCCTTGTCATTATGGAAGGTAGTCTGTCGTTGTGATTTCTGTCACTCCAATGGATGGTAGCCTTGTCACTATGGAAGGTAGTCTGTTGTTCATATTTTTGTTACTCCAATGGATGTTAGCTTTGTCATTCTGGAAGGTAGTCTGTTTTCGAGATTTTTATTACTACAATGGATGGTAGCCTTGGCATTATGGAAGGTAGTTTGTTGTCGAGAATTTTGTTACTCCAATGGTTGGTATCGTTTTCATTATGGATGGTAGTCTGTTGTCGAGATTTTTGTTCTTCCAATGGAATGTAGCCTTGTCATTATGGAACGTATTTTGTTGTCTATGTTTTTGTTACTCCAATGGATAGTAGCCTTGTTATTATGGAAGGTAGTATATTGTCTAGATTTTTGTTATTCCAATGAATGGTAGCCTTGTCATTATGGAAGGTAGTCTGTTGTCTAGATTTTTGTTACTCCAATAGATGCTAGCCGTGTCATTATGGAAGGTAGTATGTCGTTGTGATTTCTGTCACTCCAATGGACGGTAGCCTTGTCACTATGGAAGGTAGTCTGTTGTTTATATTTTTGTTACTCCAAAGGATGGTAGCCTTGTCATTATAGAAGGTAGTCTATTGTCGAGATTTTTGTTACTCCAATGGATGGTAGCATTATCATTATGGAAGGTTGTCTGTTGTCGAGATTTTTGTTACTCCAATGGATGGTAGTCTTGTCATTATGGAAGGTAGTCTGTTTTCGAGATTTTTGTTACTCCAATGGATGATAGCCTTGTCATTATGGAAGGTAGTCTGTTTTCGAGATTTTTGTTACTCCAATGGATGGTAGCCTTGTCATTATGGAAGGAAGTTTGTTGTTCATATTTTTGTTACTCCAATGGATGGTAGCCTTCTCATTATGGTAGGTAGTATGTCGTTGTGATTTTTGTCACTTAAATGGATGGTAGCCTTGCCATTATAGAAGCTAGTTTGTTGTTCATATTTTTGTTACTCCAATGGATGGTAGCCTTGTCATTATGGAAGGTAGTCTATTGTCGATATTTTTGTTACTCCAATGGATGGTAGCCTTATCATTATGGAAGGTTGTCTGTTGTCGAGATTTTTGTTACTCCAACGGATTGTAGCCTTGTCATTATGGAAGGTAGTCTATTTTCAAGATTTTTGTTACTACCATGGATGGTAGCCTTGTTATTATGGAAGGTAGTATGTTGTCGATATCTTTGTTACTCCAATGGATTATAGCCTTGTCATTATGGAAGGTAGTCTGTTGTCGAGATTTTTGTTATTCCTATGGATGGTAGCCTTGTTGTTATGGAAGGTAGTGTGTTGTTAAGATTTTTGTTACTCCAATGGATGCTAGCCTTGTCATTATGGAAGGTAGTCTGTCGTTGTGATTTCTGTCACTCCAATGGATGGTAGCCTTGTCACTATGGAAGGTAGTCTGTTGTTCATATTTTTTTTACTCCAATGGATGGTATCCTTGTCATTATGGAAGGTAGTCTATTGTCGATATATTTGTTACTCCAATGGATGGTAGCATTATCATTATGGAAGGTTGTCTGTTGTCGAGATTTTTGTTACTCCAATGGATGGTAGCTTTGTCATTCTGGAAGGTAGTCTATTTTTAAGATTTTTATTACTACAATGGATGGTAGCCTTGGCATTATGGAAGGTAGTTTGTTGTCGAGAATTTTGTTACTCCAATGGTTGGTATCATTGTCATTATGGTTGGTAGTCTGTTGTCGAGATTTTTGTTCTTCCAATGGATTGTAGCCTTGTCATTATGGAACGTATTTTGTTGTCTATGTTTTTGTTACTCCAATGGATAGTAGCCTTGTTATTATGGAAGGTAGTATATTGTCTAGATTTTTGTTATTCCGATGAATGGTAGCCTTGTCATTATGGAAGGTAGTCTGTTGTCGAGATTTTTGTTACTCCAATGGATTGTAGCCTTGTCATTATGGAAGGTAGTATGTTTTCGAGATTTTTGTTACTCCAATGGATGGTAGCCTTGTCATTATGGAAGGTAGTCTGTTTTCGAGATTTTTGTTACTCCAATGGATGGTAGCCTTGTCATTATGGAAGGAAGTTTGTTGTTCATATTTTTGTTACTCCAATGGATGTTAGCCTTCTCATTATGGTAGGTAGTATGTCGTTGTGATTTCTATCACTCAAATGAATGGTAGCCTTGTCATTATGGAAGCTAGTTTTTTGTTACTCCAATGGATGGTAGTCTTGTCATTATGGAAGGTAGTTTGTTGTCGAGATTTTTGTTACTCCAATGGATGGTAGCCTTATCATTATGGAAGGTTGTGTGTTGTCGAGAGTTTTGTTACTCCAATGGATTGTAGCCTTGTCATTATGGAAGGTAGTCTATTTTCAAGATTTTTGTTACTACAATGGATGGTAGCCTTGGTATTATGGAAGGTAGTTTGTTATCGAGATTTTTGTTACTCCAATGGATGGTATCTTTGTCATTATGGATGGTTGTCTATTGTCGAGATTTTTGTTATTCCAATGGATTGTAGCCTTTTCATTATGGAACGTATTCTATTGTCGATGTTTTTGTTACTCAAATGGATGGTAGCCTTGTCATTTTGGAACTTGGTCTGTTGTCGATGTTTTTGTTACTCCAATGGATGGTAGCCTTGTCATTATGGAAGGTAGTCTGTTGTCGAGATTTTTATTATTCCAATGGATGCTAGCCTTGTAATTATGGAAGGTAGTCTGTCGTTGTGATTTCTGTCACTCCAATGGATTGTAGCCTTGTCACTATGGAAGGTAGTCTGTTGTTCATGTTTTTTTTACTCCAATGGATGGTAGCCTTGTCATTATGAAAGGTAGTCTATTATCGATATATTTGTTACTCCAATGGATGGTAGCATTATCATTATGGAGGGTTGTCTGTTGTCGAGATTTTTGTTACTCCAATGGATGGTAGCTTTGTCATTCTGGAAGGTAGTCTGTTTTCGAGATTTTTGTTACTCCAATGGATGGTAGCCTTGTCATTTTGGAACTTGGTCTGTTGTCGATGTTTTTGTTACTCCAATGGATGGTAGCCTTGTTATTATGGAAGGTAGTGTGTTGTTAAGATTTTTGTTACTCCAATGGATGCTAGCCTTGTCACTATGGAAGGTAGTCTGTTGTTCATATTTTCGTTACTCCAATGGATGATAGACTTGTCATTATGGAAGGTAGTCTATTGTCGAGATTTTTTTACTCCAATGGATGGTAGCCCTGTCATTATGGAAGGTTGTCTATTGTCGAGATTTTTGTTACTCTAATGGATGGTAGATTTGTCATTATCGAAGGTAGTCTGTATTCGAGATTTTTGTTACTCTAATGGAAGGTATCCTTGTCATTATGGAAGGTAGTTTGTTGTCATTAGTTTTGATACTCCAATGGATGTTAGGCTTGTCATTATGGAAGGTAGTATGTTGTCGATATCTTTGTTACTCTAATGGATTGTAGCCTTGTAATTATGGAAGGTAGTCTGTTGTCGAGATTTTTGTTACTCCAATGGATGCTAGGCTTGTCATAATGGAAGGTAGTCTGTCGTTGTGATTTATGTCACTCCAATGGATGGTAGCCTTGTCACTATGGAAGGTAGTATGTTGTTCATATTTTTGTCACTCTAATGGACGGTAGCCTTGTCATTATGGAAGGTAGACTATTGTCGAGATTTTGGTTACTACAATGGATGGTTGCCTTGTCATTATGGAACAAAGTCTATTGTAGATAGTTTTGTTACTCCAATGCATCGTATCCTTGTCATTATGGAAGGTAGTCTGTTGTAGAGATTTTTGTTTCTCCAATGGATGGTAGCATTATCATTATGGAAGGTAGTCTGTTGTCGATACTTTTGTTACTCCAATGGATGGTAGCCTTGTCATTATGGAAGGTAGTCTGTCGTTGTGATTTTTATCACTCCAATGGATGGTAGCCTTGTCAATACAGAACGTAGTTTGTTGTTCAGATTTTTGTTACTCCAATGGATGGTAGCATTATCATTATGGAAGGTTGTCTGTTATCGAGATTTTCGTTACTCCAATGGATGGTAGCCTTGTCATTATGGAAGGTAGTATGTTTTCTAGATTTTTGTTAGTCCAATGGATGGTAGCCTTGTCACTATGGAATGTATGTTCATATTTTTGTTACTCCAATGGATGGTAGCCTTCTCATTATGGAAGGTAGTTTGTTGTCGAGATTTTTGTTATTCCAATGGATGGTAGCCTTGTCATTATGGAAGGTAGTCTGTCGTTGTGATTTCTATCACTCCAATGGATGGTAACCTTGTCACTATGAAGGTAGTTTGTTGTTCATATTTTTGTTACTCCATTGGATGATAGCCTTGTCATTATGGAAGGTAGTTCGTTGTCGATATATTTGTTACTCCAATGGATGGTAGCATTATCATTATGGATGGTAGTCAGTTGTCGAGATTTTTGTTATTCCAATGGATTGTAGCCTTGTTATTCTGGAAGGTAGTCTGTTTTCGAGATTTTTGTTACTACAATGGATGGTAGCCTTGGCATTAAGGAAGGTAGTCTGTTGTCGAGATTTTTGTTACTCCAATGGATGGTATCATTGTCATTATAGATGGTAGTCAGTTGTTGATATTTTTGTTATTCCAATGGATTGTAGCCTTCTCATTATGGAACGTATTCTGTTGTCGATGTTTTTGTTACCCCAATGGATAGTAGCCTTGTTATTATGGAAGATAGTCTGTTGTCTAGATTTTTGTTATTCCAATGAATGGTAGCCTTGTCATTATGGAAGGTAGTCTGTTGTCGAGATTTTTGTTACTCCAATGGATGGTATCATTGTCATTATGGATGGTAGTCTGTTGTCGAGAATTTTGTTACTCCAATGGATGGTAGCCTTGTCATTTTGGAACTTGGTCTGTTGTCGATGTTTTTGTTACTCCAATGGATGGTAGCCTTGTCATTATGGAAGGTAGTTTGTTGTCGAGATTTTTGTTATTCCTATGGATGGTAGCCTTGTTATTATGGAAGGTAGTGTGTTGTTAAGATTTTTGTTACTCCAATGGATGCTAGCCTTGTCATTATGGAAGGTAGTCTGTCGTTGTGATTTCTGTCACTCCAATGGATGGTAGCCTTGTCACTATGGAAGGTAGTCTATTGTTCATATTTTTGTTACTCCAATGGATGTTAGCTTTGTCATTCTGGAAGGTAGTCTATTTTCGAGATTTTTATTACTACAATGGATGGTAGCCTTGGCATTATGGAAGGTAGTTTGTTGTCGAGAATTTTGTTACTCCAATGGTTGGTATCGTTTTCATTATGGATGGTAGTCTGTTGTCGAGATTTTTGTTCTTCCAATGGATTGTAGCCTTGTCATTATGGAACGTATTTTGTTGTCTATGTTTTTGTTACTCCAATGGATAGTAGCCTTGTTATTATGGAAGGTAGTATATTGTCTAGATTTTTGTTATTCCAATGAATCGTAGCCTTGTCATTATGGAAGGTAGTCTGTTGTCTAGATTTTTGTTACTCCAATGGATGCTAGCGGTGTCATTATGGAAGGTAGTATGTCGTTGTGATTTCTGTCACTCCAATGGACGGTAGCCTTGTCACTATGGAAGGTAGTTTGTTGTTTATATTTTTGTTACTCCAAAGGATGGTAGCCTTGTCATTATAGAAGGTAGTCTATTATCGAGATTTTTGTTACTCCAATGGATGGTAGCATTATCATTATGGAAGGTTGTCTGTTGTCAAGATTTTTGTTACTCCAATGGATGGTAGTCTTGTCATTATGGAAGGTAGTCTGTTTTCGAGATTTTTGTTACTCCAATGGATGATAGCCTTGTCATTATGGAAGGTAGTCTGTTTTCGAGATTTTTGTTACTCCAATGGATGGTAGCCTTGTCATTATGGAAGGAAGTTTGTTGTTCATATTTTTGTTACTCCAATGGATGGTAGCCTTCTCATTATGGTAGGTAGTATGTCGTTGTGATTTTTGTCACTTAAATGGATGGTAGCCTTGCCATTATAGAAGCTAGTTTGTTGTTCATATTTTTGTTACTCCAATGGATGGTAGCCTTGTCATTATGGAAGGTAGTCTATTGTCGATATTTTTGTTACTCCAATGGATGGTAGCCTTATCATTATGGAAGGTTGTCTGTTGTCGAGATTTTTGTTACTCCAACGGATTGTAGCCTTGTCATTATGGAAGGTAGTCTATTTTCAAGATTTTTGTTACTACCATGGATGGTAGCCTTGTTATTATGGAAGGTAGTATGTTGTCGATATCTTTGTTACTCCAATGGATTATAGCCTTGTCATTATGGAAGGTAGTCTGTTGTCGAGATTTTTGTTATTCCTATGGATGGTAGCCTTGTTATTATGGAAGGTAGTGTGTTGTTAAGATTTTTGTTACTCCAATGGATGCTAGCCTTGTCATTATGGAAGGTAGTCTGTCGTTGTGATTTCTGTCACTCCAATGGATGGTAGCCTTGTCAATATGGAAGGTAGTCTGTTGTTCATATTTTTTTACACCAATGGATGGTATCCTTGTCATTATGGAAGGTAGTCTATTGTCGATATATTTGTTACTCCAATGGATGGTAGCATTATCATTATGGAAGGTTGTCTGTTGTCGAGATTTTTGTTACTCCAATGGATGGTAGCTTTGTCATTCTGGAAGGTAGTCTATTTTTAAGATTTTTATTACTACAATGGATGGTAGCCTTGGCATTATGGAAGGTAGTTTGTTGTCGAGAATTTTGTTACTCCAATGGTTGGTATCATTGTCATTATGGATGGTAGTCTGTTGTCGAGATTTTTGTTCTTCCAATGGATTGTAGCCTTGTCATTATGGAACGTATTTTGTTGTCTATGTTTTTGTTACTCCAATGGATAGTAGCCTTGTTATTATGGAAGGTAGTATATTGTCTAGATTTTTGTTATTCCGATGAATGGTAGCCTTGTCATTATGCAAGGTAGTCTGTTGTCGAGATTTTTGTTACTCCAATGGATTGTAGCCTTGTCATTATGGAAGGTAGTATGTTTTCGAGATTTTTGTTACTCCAATGGATGGTAGCCTTGTCATTATGGAAGGTAGTCTGTTTTCGAGATTTTTGTTACTCCAATGGATGGTAGCCTTCTCATTATGGAAGGAAGTTTGTTGTTCATATTTTTGTTACTCCAATGGATGTTAGCCTTCTCATTATGGTAGGTAGTATGTCGTTGTGATTTCTGTCACTCAAATGAATGGTAGCCTTGTCATTATGGAAGCTAGTTTTTTGTTACTCCAATGGATGGTAGTCTTGTCATTATGGAAGGTAATTTGTTGTCGAGATTTTTGTTACTCCAATGGATGGTAGCGTTATCATTATGGAAGGTTGTCTGTTGTCGAGATTTTTGTTACTCAAATGGATTGTAGCCTTGTCATTATGGAAGGTAGTCTATTTTCAAGATTTTTGTTACTACAATGGATGGTAGCCTTGGTATTATGGAAGGTAGTTTGTTGTCGAGATTTTTGTTACTCCAATGGATGGTATCTTTGTCATTATGGATGGTTGTCTATTGTCGAGATTTTTGTTATTCCAATGGATTGTAGCCTTTTCATTATGGAACGTATTCTGTTGTCGATGTTTTTGTTACTCCAATGGATGGTAGCCTTGTCATTTTGGAACTTGGTCTATTGTCGATGTTTTTGTTACTCCAATGGATGGTAGCCTTGTCATTATGGAAGGTAGTCTGTTGTCGAGATTTTTGTTATTCCAATGGATGCTAGCCTTGTAATTATGGAAGGTAGTCTGTCGTTGTGATTTATGTCACTCCAATGGATTGTAGCCTTGTCACTATGGAAGGTAGTCTGTTGTTCATGTTTTTTTTACTCCAATGGATGGTAGCCTTGTCATTATGGAAGGTAGTCTATTATCGATATATTTGTTACTCCAATGGATGGTAGCATTATCATTATGGAGGGTTGTCTGTTGTCGAGATTTTTGTTACTCCAATGGATGGTAGCTTTGTCATTCTGGAAGGTAGTCTGTTTTCGAGATTTTTGTTACTCCAATGGATGGTAGCCTTGTCATTTTGGAACTTGGTCTATTGTCGATGTTTTTGTTACTCCAATGGATGGTAGCCTTGTTATTATGGAAGGTAGTGTGTTGTTAAGATTTTTGTTACTCCAATGGATGCTAGCCTTGTCATTATGGAAGGTAGTCTGTCGTTGTGATTTCTGTCACTCCAATGGATGGTAGCCTTGTCACTATGGAAGGTAGTCTGTTGTTCATATTTTTTTTACTCCAATGGATGGTAGCCTTGTCATTATGGAAATTAGTCTATTGTCGATATATTTGTTACTCCAATGGATGGTAGCATTATCATTATGGAAGGTTGTCTGTTGTCGAGATTTTTGTTACTCCAATGGATGGTAGCTTTGTCATTCTGAAAGGTAGTCTATTTTTGAGATTTTTATTACTACAATGGATGGTAGCCTTGTTATTATGGAAGGTATTATGTTGTCGATATCTTTGTTACTCCAATGGATTGTAGCCTTGTCATTATGGAAGGTAGTTTGTTGTCGAGATTTTTGTTACTCCAATGGATGGTAGCGTTGTCATTATGGATGGTAGTCTTTTGTCGAGAATTTTGTTACTCAAATTGATGGTAGTCTTGTCATTTTAGAACTTGGTCTGTTGTCGATGTTTTTGTTACTTCATTGGATGGTAGCCTTGTCATTATGGAAGGTAGTCTGTTGTCGAGATTTTTGTTATTCCAATGGATGGTAGCCTTGTCATTATGGAAGGCAGTCTGTCGTTGTGATTTCTGTCACTCCAATGGATGGTAGCCTTGTCACTATGGAAGTTAGTCTGTTGTTCATATGTTTTTTACTCTAATGGATGGTAGCCTTGTCATTATGGAAGGTAGTCTATTGTCAATATATTTGTTACTCCAATGGATGGTAGCATTATCATTATGGAAGGTTGTCTGTTGTCGAGATTTTTGTTACTCTAATGGATGGTAGCTTTGTCATTCTGGAAGGTAGTTTGTTGTCGAGATTTTTGTTACTCTAATGGATGGTATCGTTGTCATTATGGATGATAGTCTGTTGTCGAGATTTTTGTTATTCCAATGGATTGTAGCCTTGTCATTATGGAACGTATTTTGTTGTCGATGTTTTTGTTACTCCAATGGATAGTAGCTTTGTTATTATGGAAGTTAGTCTATTGTCTATATTTTTGTTATTCCAATGAATGGTAGCCTTGTCATTATGGAAGGTAGTCTGTTGTCGAGATTTTTGTTACTCCAATGGATGCTAGCGGTGTCACTATGGAAGGTAGTATGTCGTTGTGATTTTTGTCACTCCAATGGATGGTAGCCTTGTCACTATGGAAGGTAGTCTGTTGTTCATATTTTTGTTACTCCAATGGATGGTAGCCTTGTCATTATAGAAGGTAGTCTATTGTCGAGATTTTTGTTACTCCAATGGATCGTAGCATTATCATTATGGAAGGTTGTCTGTTGTCGAGATTTTTGTTACTCCAATGGATGGTAGTCTTGTCATTATGGAAGGTAGTCTGTTTTCAAGATTTTTGTTACTCTAGTGGATGGTAGCCTTGTCATTGTGGAAGGTAGTCTATTTTCGAGATTTTTGTTACTCCAATGGATGGTAGCCTTGTCATTATGGAAGGAAGTTTGTTGTTCGTATTTTTGTTACTCCAATGGATGGTAGCCTTCTCATTATGGTAGGTATTATGTCGTTGTGATTTCTGTCACTCAAATGGATGGTAGCCTTGTCATTATGGAAGGTAGTTTGTTGTTTATATTTTTGTTGCTCCAATTGATGGTAGCCTTGTTATTATGGAAGGTAGTCTATTCTCGAGAGTTTTGTTACTCCAATGGATGGTAGCCTTATCATTATGGAAGGTTGTCGTTTGTCGAGATTTTTGTTACTCCAATGGATTGTAGCCTTGTCATTATGGAAGGTAGTCTATTTTAAAGATTTTTGTTACTACAATGGATGGTAGCCTTGTTATTATGGAAGGTAGTATGTTATCGATATCTTTGTTACTCCAATGGATTGTAGCCTTGTCATTATGGAAGGTAATCTGTTGTCGAGATTTTTGTTACTCCAATGGATGGTATCGTTGTCATTATGGATGGTAGTCTGCTGTCGAGAATTTTGTTACTCCAATGGATGGTAGCCTTGTCATTTTGGAACTTGGTCTGTTGTCGATGTTTTTGTTACTCCAATGGATGGTAGCCTTGTCATTCTGGAAGGTAGTCTGTTGTCGAGATTTTTGTTATTCCAATGGATGGTAGCCTTGTCATTATGGAGGGTAGTGTGTTGTTAAGATTTTTGTTACTCCAATGGATGCTAGCCTTGTAATTATGGAAGGTAGTCTGTCGTTGTGATTTCTGTCACTCCAATGGATGGTAGCCTTGTCACTATGGAAGGTAGTCTGTTGTTCATATTTTTTTTACTCTAATGGATGGTAGCCTTGTCATTATGGAAGGTAGTCTATTGTCGATATATTTGTTACTCCAATGGATGGTAGCATTATCATTATGGAAGGTTGTTTGTTGTCGAGATTTTTGTTACTCCAATGGATGGTAGCTTTGTCATTATGGAAGGTAGTCTGTTTTCGAGATTTTTGTTACTACAATGGGTGGTAGCCTTGGCATTATGGAAGGTAGTTTATTGTCGAGATTTATATTACTCCAATGGATGGTATCATTGTCATTATGGATGGTAGTCTATTGTCGAGATTTTTGTTATTCCAATGGATTGTAGCCTTGTTATTATGGAACGTATTTTGTTGTCGATGTTTTTGTTACTCCAATGGATAGTAGCCTTGTTATTATGGAAGGTAGTCTATTGTCTCGATTTTTGTTATTCCAATGAATGGCAGCCTTGTCATTATGGAAGGTAGTCTGTTGTCGAGATTTTTGTTACTCCAATGGATGCTAGCGGTGTCATTATGGAAGGTAGTATGTCATTGTTATTTCTGTCACTCCAATGGATGGTAGCCTTGTCACTATGGAAGGTAGTCTTTTGTTCATATTTTTGTTACTCCAATGGATGGTAGCCTTGTCATTATAGAAGGTAGTCTATTGTCGAGATTTTTTTTACTCCAATGGATGGTAGCATTATCATTATGGAAGGTTGTCTGTTGTCCAGATTTTTGTTACTCCAATGGATGGTAGTCTTGTCATTATGGAAGGTAGTCTGTTTTCGAGATTTTTGTTACTCCAATGGATGGTAGCCTTGTCATTATGGAAGGTAGTCTGTTTTCGAGATTTTTGTTACTCCAATGGATGGTAGCCTTGTCATTATGGAAGGAAGTTTGTTGTTCATATTTTTGTTACTCCAATGGATGTTAGCCTTCTCATTATGGTAGGTAGTATGTCTTTGTGATTTCTTTCACTCAAATGAATGGTAGCCTTGTCATTATGGAAGCTAGTTTTTTGTTACTCCAATGGATGGTTGTCTTGTCATTATGGAAGCTAGTTTGTTGTCGAGATTTTTGTTACTCCAATGGATGGTAGCCTTATCATTATGGAAGGTTGTCTGTTGTCGAGATTTTTGTTACTCCAATGAATTGTAGCCTTGTCATTATGGAAGGTAGTCTATTTTCAAGATTTTTGTTACTACAATGGATGGTAGCCTTGGTATTATGGAAGGTAGTTTGTTGTCGAGATTTTTGTTACTCCAATGGATGGTATCTTTGTCATTATGGATGGTTGTCTATTGTCGAGATTTTTGTTATTCCAATGGATTGTAGCCTTTTCATTATGAAACGTATTCTGTTGTCGATGTTTTTGTTACTCCAATGGATGGTAGCCTTGTCATTTTGGAACTTGGTCTGTTGTCAATGTTTTTGTTACTCCAATGGATGGTAGCCTTGTCATTATGGATGGTAGTCTGTTGTCGAGATTTTTGTTATTCCAATGGATGCTAGCGTTGTAATTATGGAAGGTAGTCTGTCGTTGTGATTTCTGTCACTCCAATGGATTGTAGCCTTGTCACTATGGAAGGTAGTCTGTTGTTCATGTTTTTTTTACTCCAATGGATGGTAGCCTTGTCATTATGGAAGGTAGTCTATTATCGATATATTTGTTACTCCAATGGATGGTAGCATTATTATTATGGAAGGTTGTCTGTTGTCGAGATTTTTGTTACTCCAATGGATGGTAGCTTTGTCATTCTGGAAGGTAGTCTGTTTTCGAGATTTTTGTTACTACAATGGATGGTAGCCTTGGTATTATGGAATGTAGTTTGTTGTCGAGATTTATGTTACTCTAATGGATGGTATCATTGTCATTATGGATGATAGTCTGTTGTCGAGATTTTTGTTATTCCAATGGATTGTAGCCTTGTCATTATGGAACATATTTTGTTGTCGATGTTTTTGTTACTCCAATGGATAGTAGCCTTGTTATTATAGAAGTTAGTCTATTATCTAGATTTTTGTTATTCCAATGAATGGTAGCCTTGTCATTATGGAAGGTAGTCTGTTGTCGAGATTTTTGTTACTCCAATGGATGCTAGCGGTGTCATTATGGAAGGTAGTATGTCGTTATGGAAGGTAGTCTGTTGTTCATATTTTTGTTACTCCAATGGATGGTAGCCTTCTCATTATAGAAGGTAGTCTATTGTCGAGATTTTTGTTACTCCAATGGATGGTAGCATTATCATTATGGAAAGTTGTCTGTTGTCGAGATTTTTGTTACTCCAATGGATGGTAGTCTTGTCATTATGGAAGGTAGTATGTTTTTGAGATTTTTGTTACTCCAAAGGATGGTAGGCTTATCATTATGGAAGGTAGTCTATTTTCGAGATTTTTGTTACTCCAATGGATGATAGCCTTGTTATTATGGAAGGAAGTTTGTTTTTCATATTATTGTTACTCCAATGGATGGTAGCCTTCTCAATATGGTAGGTAGTATGTCGTTGTGATTTCTGTCACTCAAATGGATGGTAGTTTTGTAATTATGGAAGGTAGTTTGTTGTTCATATTTTTGTTACTCCAATGGATGGTAGCCTTGTCATTATGGAAGGTAGTCTATTGTCGAGATTGTTATTACTCCAATGGATGGTAGCCTTATCATTATGGAAGGTTGTCTGATGTC
The DNA here is from genome assembly GCA_948472305.1 of Vicia faba. Taxonomy (NCBI): domain Eukaryota; kingdom Viridiplantae; phylum Streptophyta; class Magnoliopsida; order Fabales; family Fabaceae; genus Vicia; species Vicia faba. The sequence continues at coordinate 460,397,419 of OX451741.1, forward strand.
GAGATTTTTGTTACTCCAATGGTTTGTAGCCTTGTCATTATGGAAGGTAGTCTATTTTCAAGATTTTTATTACTACAATGGATGGTAGCCTTGTTATTATTGAAGGTAGTATGTTGTCGATATCTTTGTTACTCCAATGGATTGTAGCCTTGTCATTATGGAAGCTAGTCTGTGTCTAGATTTTTGTTACTCCAATGGATGGTAGCCTTGTCATTTTGGAACTTGGTCTGTTGTCGATGTTTTTGTTACTCCAATCGATGGTAGCCTTGTCATTATGGAAGGTAGTCTGTTGTCGAGATTTTTGTTATTCCAATGGATGCTAGCCTTGTCATTATAGAAGGTAGTGTGTTGTTAAGATTTTTGTTACTCCAATGGATGCTAGCCTTGTCATTATGGAAGGTAGTCTGTCGTTGTGATTTCTGTCACTCCAATGGATGGTAGCCTTGTCATTATGGAAGGTAGTCTATTGTTCATATTTTTTTTACTCCAATGGATGGTAGCCTTGTCATTATGGAAGGTTGTCTGTTGTCGAGATTTGTGTTACTCCAATGGATGGTAGCTTTGTCATTCTGAAAGGTAGTCTGTTTTTGAGATTTTTATTACTACAATGGATGGTAGCCTTGTTATTATGGAAGGTAGTCTATTGTCGAGATTTTTGTTACTCCAATGGATGGTAGCGTTGTCATTATGGATGGTAGTCTTTTGTCGAGAATTTTGTTACTCCAATTGATGGTAGTCTTGTCATTTTAGAACTTGGTCTGTTGTCGATGTTTTTGTTACTTCAATGGATGGTAGCCTTGTCATTATGGAAGGTAGTCTGTTGTCGAGATTTTTGTTATTCCAATGGATGGTAGCCTTGTCATTATGGAAGGTAGTGTGTTGTTAAGATTTTTGTTACTCCAATGGATGCTAGCCTTGTCATTATGGATGGTAGTATGTCGTTGTGATTTCTGTCACTCCAATGGATGGTAGCCTTCTCATTATGGTAGGTAGTATGTCGTTGTGATTTCTGTCACTCAAATGGATGGTAGCCTTGTCATTATGGAAGGTAGTTTGTTGTTCATATTTTTGTTACTCCAATGGATGGTAGCCTTGTCATTATGGAAGGTAGTATATTGTCGAGATTTTTGTTACTCCAATGGATGGTAGCCTTATCATTATGGAAGGTTATCTGTTGTCGAGATTTTTCTTACTCCAATGGATTGTAGCCTTGTCATTATGGAAGGTAGTTTATTTTCAAGATTTTTGTTACTGCAATGGATGGTATCTTTGGTATTAATTAAGGTAGTTTGTTGTCGAGATTTTTGTTACTCCAATGGATGGTATCGTTGTCATTATGGATGGTTGTCTATTGTCGAGATTTTTGTTATTCCAATGGATTGTAGCCTTTTCATTATGGAACGTATTCTGTTGTCGATGTTTTTGTTTGCTCCAATGGATAGTATCCTTGTTATTATGGACGGTGGTTTGTTGTCTAGATTTTTGTAATTCTAATGAATGGTAGCATTATCATTATGGAAGGTTGTCTGTTGTCGAGATTTTTGTTACTCTAATGGATGGTAGCTTTGTCATTCTAGAAGGTAGTCAGTTTTCGAGATTTTTGTTACTCCAATGGATGGTAGCGTTGTCATTATGGATGGTAGTCTGTTGTCGAGAATTTTGTTACTCCAATTGATGGTAGCCTTGTCATTTTAGAACTTGGTCTGTTGTCGATGTTTTTGTTACTCCAATGGATGGTAGCCTTGTCATTATGGAAGGTATTCTGTTGTCAAGATTTTTGTTATTCCAATGGATGGTAGCCTTGTCATTATGGAAGGTAGTGTGTTGTTAAGATTTTTGTTACTCCAATGAATGCTAGCCTTGTCATTATGGAAGGTAGTTTGTCGTTGTGATTTCTGTCACTCCAATGGATGGTAGCCTTGTCACTATGGAAGGTAGTCTGTTGTTCATATTTTTTTTACTCTAATGGATGGTAGCCTTGTCATTATGGAAGGTAGTCTATTGTCAATATATTTGTTACTCCAATGGATGGTAGCATTATCATTATGGAAGGTTGTCTGTTGTCGAGATTTTTGTTACTCTAATGGATGGTAGATTTGTCATTCTGGAAGGTAGTCTGTTTTTGAGATTTTTATTACTACAATGGATGGTAGCCTTGTTATTATGGAAGGTATTATGTTGTCGATATCTTTGTTACTCCAATGGATTGTAGCCTTGTCATTATGGAAGGTAGTCTGTTGTCGAGATTTTTGTTAATCCAATGGATGGTAGCGTTGTCATTATGGATGGTAGTCTTTTGTCGAGAATTTTGTTACTCCAATTGATGGTAGTCTTGTCATTTTAGAACTTGGTCTGTTGTCGATGTTTTTGTTACTTCAATGGATGGTAGCCTTGTCATTATGGAAGGTAGTCTGTTGTCGAGATTTTTGTTATTCCAATGGATGGTAGCCTTGTCATTATGGAATGTGTTGTTAAGATTTTTGTTACTCCAATGGATGCTAGCCTTGTCATTATGGATGGTAGTCTTTGTGATTTCTGTCACTCCAATGGATGGTAGCCTTGTCACTATGGAAGTTAGTTTGTTGTTCATATTTTTTTTACTCTAATGGATGGTAGCCTTGTCATTATGGAAGGTAGTCTATTTTCAATATATTTGTTACTCCAATGGATGGTAGCATTATCATTATGGAAGGTTGTTTGTTGTCGAGATTTTTGTTACTCTAATGGATGGTAGCTTTGTCATTCTGGAAGGTAGTCTGTTTTCGAGATTTTTGTTACTCCAATGGATGGTATCATTGTCATTATGGATGGTAGTCTGTTGTCGAGATTTTTGTTATTCCAATGGATTGTAGCCTTGTCATTATGGAACGTATTTTATTGTCGATGTTTTTGTTACTCCAATGGATAGTAGCCTTGTTATTATGGAAGGTAGTTTATTGTCTAGATTTTTGTTATTCCAATGAATGGTAGCCTTGTCATTTTGGAAGGTAGTCTGTTGTCGAGATTTTTTTTACTCCAATGGATGCTAGCGGTGTCATTATGGAAGGTAGTATGTCGTTGTGATTTCTGTCACTCCAATGGATGGTAGCCTTGTCACTATGGAAGGTAATCTGTTGTTCATATTTTTTTTATTCCAATGGATGGTAGCCTTGTCATTATAGAAGGTAGTCTATTGTCGAGATTTTTGTTACTCCAATGGATGGTAGCATTATCATTATGGAAAGTTGTCTGTTGTCGAGATTTTTGTTACTCCAATGGATGGTAGTCTTGTCATTATGGAAGGTAGTCTGTTTTCGAGATTTTTGTTACTCCAATGGATGGTAGCCTTGTCATTATGGAAGGTAGTCTATTTTCGAGATTTTAGTTACTCCAATGGATGGTAGCCTTGTCATTATGGAAGGAAGTTTGTTGTTCATATTTTTGTTACTCCAATGGATGGTAGCCTTCTCATTATGGTAGGTAGTATGTCGTTGTGATTTCTGTCACTCAAATGGATGGTAGCCTTGTCATTATGGAAGGTAGTTTGTTGTTCATATTTTTGTTACTCCAATGGATGGTAGCCTTGTCATTATGGAAGGTAGTATATTTTCGAGATTTTTGTTACTCCAATGGATGGTAGCCTTATCATTATGGAAGGTTATCTGTTGTCGAGATTTTTGTTACTCCAATGGATTGTAGCCTTGTCATTATGGAAGGTAGTCTATTTTCAAGATTTTTGTTACTGCAATGGATGGTATCCTTGGTATTATTGAAGGTAGTTTGTTGTCGAGATTTTTGTTACTCCAATGGATGGTATCGTTGTCATTATGGATGGTTGTCTATTGTCAAGATTTTTGTTATTCCAATGGATGGTAGCATTATCATTATGGAAAGTTGTCTGTTGTCGAGATTTTTGTTACTCCAATGGATGGTAGTCTTGTCATTATGGAAGGTAGTCTGTTTTCGAGATTTTTGTTACTCCAATGGATGGTAGCCTTGTCATTATGGAAGGTAGTCTGTTTTCGAGATTTTAGTTACTCCAATGGATGGTAGCCTTGTCATTATGGAAGGAAGTTTGTTGTTCATATTTTTGTTACTCCAATGGATGGTAGCCTTCTCATTATGGTAGGTAGTATGTCGTTGTGATTTCTGTCACTCAAATGGATGGTAGCCTTGTCATTATGGAAGGTAGTTTGTTGTTCATATTTTTGTTACTCCAATGGATGGTAGCCTTGTCATTATGGAAGGTAGTATATTTTCGAGATTTTTGTTACTCCAATGGATGGTAGCCTTATCATTATGGAAGGTTATCTGTTGTCGAGATTTTTGTTACTCCAATGGATTGTAGCCTTGTCATTATGGAAGGTAGTCTATTTTCAAGATTTTTGTTACTGCAATGGATGGTATCCTTGGTATTATTGAAGGTAGTTTGTTGTCGAGATTTTTGTTACTCCAATGGATGGTATCGTTGTCATTATGGATGGTTGTCTATTGTCAAGATTTTTGTTATTCCAATGGATTGCAGCCTTTTCATTATGGAACGTATTATGTTGTCGATGTTTTTGTTTGCTCCAATGGATAGTATCCTTGTTATTATGGACGGTGGTTTGTTGTCTAGATTTTTGTTATTCTAATGAATGGTAGCATTATCATTATGGAAGGTTGTCTGTTGTCGAGATTTTTGTTACTCTAATGGATGGTAGCTTTGTCATTCTGGAAGGTAGTCAGTTTTCGAGATTTTTGTTACTCCAATGGATGGTAGCGTTATCATTATGGATGGTAGTCTGTTGTCGAGAATTTTGTTACTCCAATTGATGGTAGCATTGTCATTTTAGAACTTGGTCTGTTGTCGATGTTTTTGTTACTCCAATGGATGGTAGCCTTGTCATTATGGAAGGTATTCTGTTGTAGAGATTTTTGTTATTCCAATGGATGGTAGCCTTGTCATTATGGAAGATAGTGTGTTGTTAAGATTTTTATTACTCCAATGAATGCTAGCCTTGTCATTATTGAAGGTAGTCTGTCGTTGTGATTTCTGTCACTCCAATGGATGGTAGCCTTGTCACTATGGAAGGTAGTTTGTTGTTCATATTTTTTTTACTCTAATGGATGGTAGCCTTGTCATTATGGAAGGTAGTCTATTGTCAATATATTTGTTACTCCAATGGATGGTAGCATTATCATTATGGAAGGTTGTGTGTTGTCGAGATTTTTGTTACTCTAATGGATGGTAGCTTTGTCATTCTGGAAGGTAGTCTGTTTTCGAGATTTTTGTTACTCCAATGGATGGTATCATTGTCATTATGGATGGTAGTCTGTTGTCGAGATTTTTGTTATTCCAATGGATTGTAGCCTTGTCATTATGGAACGTATTTTATTGTCGATGTTTTTGTTACTCCAATGGATAGTAGCCTTGTTATTATAGAAGGTAGTTTATTGTCTAGATTTTTGTTATTCCAATGAATGGTAGCCTTGTCATTTTGGAAGGTAGTCTGTTGTCGAGATTTTTTTTACTCCAATGGATGCTAGCGGTGTCATTATGGAAGGTAGTATGTCGTTGTGATTTCTGTCACTCCAATGGATGGTAGCCTTGTCACTATGGAAGGTAGTCTGTTGTTCATATTTTTTTTATTCCAATGGATGGTAGCCTTGTCATTATAGAAGGTAGTCTATTGTCGAGATTTTTGTTACTCCAATGGATGGTAGCATTATCATTATGGAAAGTTGTCTGTTGTCGAGATTTTTGTTACTCCAATGGATGGTAGTCTTGTCATTATGGAAGGTAGTCTGTTTTCGAGATTTTTGTTACTCCAATGGATGGTAGCCTTGTCATTATGGAAGGTAGTCTGTTTTCGAGATTTTTGTTACTCCAATGGATGGTAGCCTTGTCATTATGGAAGGAAGTTTGTTGTTCATATTTTTGTTACTCCAATGGATGGTAGCCTTCTCATTATGGTAGGTAGTATGTCATTGTGATTTCTGTCACTCAAATGGATGGTCGCCTTGTCATTATGGAAGGTAGTTTGTTGTTCATATTTTTGTTACTCCAATGGATGGTAGCCTTGTCATTATGGAAGGTAGTCTATTGTCGAGATTTTTGTTACTCCAATGGATGGTAGCCTTATCATTATGGAAGGTTATCTGTTGTCGAGATTTTTGTTACTCCAATGGATTGTAGCCTTGTCATTATGGAAGGTAGTCTATTTTCAAGATTTTTGTTACTGCAATGGATGGTATCCTCGGTATTATTGAAGGTAGTTTGTTGTCGAGATTTTTGTTACTCCAATGGATGGTATCGTTGTCATTATGGATGGTTGTCTATTGTCAAGATTTTTGTTATTCCAATGGATTACAGCCTTTTCATTATGGAACGTATTCTGTTGTCGATGTTTTTGTTTGCTCCAATGGATAGTATCCTTGTTATTATGGACGGTGGTTTGTTGTCTAGATTTTTGTTATTCTAATGAATGGTAGCATTATCATTATGGAAGGTTGTCTGTTGTCGAGATTTTTGTTACTCTAATGGATGGTAGCTTTGTCATTCTGGAAGGTAGTCAGTTTTCGAGATTTTTGTTACTCCAATGGATGGTAGCGTTATCATTATGGATGGTAGTCTGTTGTCGAGAATTTTGTTACTCCAATTGATGGTAGCCTTGTCATTTTAGAACTTGGTCTGTTGTCGATGTTTTTGTTACTCCAATGGATGGTAGCCTTGTCATTATGGAAGGTATTCTGTTGTAGAGATTTTTGTTATTCCAATGGATGGTAGCCTTGTCATTATGGAAGGTAGTGTGTTGTTAAGATTTTTGTTACTCCAATGAATGCTAGCCTTGTCATTATGGAAGGTAGTCTGTCATTGTGATTTCTGTCACTCCAATGGATGGTAGCCTTGTCACTATGGAAGGTAGTCTGTTGTTCATATTTTTTTTTCCCTAATGGATGGTAGCCTTGTCATTATGGAAGGTAGTCTATTGTCGATATATTTGTTACTCCAATGGATGGTAGCATTATCATTATGGAAGGTTGTTTGTTGTCGAGATTTTTGTTACTCTAATGGATGGTAGCTTTGTCATTCAGGAAGGTAGTCTGTTTTCGAGATTTTTGTTACTCCAATGGATGGTATCGTTGTCATTATGGACGGTACTCTGTTGTCGAGATTTTTGTTATTCCAATGGATTGTAGCCTTGTCATTATGGAACGTATTTTGTTGTCGATGTTTTTGTTACTCCAATGGATAGTAGCCTTGTTATTATGGAAGGTAGTCTATTGTCTAGATTTTTGTTATTCCAATGAATGGTAGCCTTGTCATTATGGAAGGTAGTCTGTTGTCGAGATTTTTTTTACTCCAATGGATGCTAGCGGTGTCATTATGGAAGGTAGTATGTCGTTGTGATTTCTGTCACTCCAATGGATGGTAGCCTTGTCACTATGGAAGGTAGTCTGTTGTTCATATTTTTTTTTACTCCAATGGACCGTAGCCTTGTCATTATAGAAGGTAGTCTATTGTCGAGATTTTTGTTACTCCAATGGATGGTAGCATTATCATTATGGAAAGTTGTCTGTTGTCGAGATTTTTGTTACTCCAATGGATGGTAGTCTTGTCATTATGGAAGGTAGTCTGCTTTCGAGATTTTTGTTACTCCAATGGATGGTAGCCTTGTCATTATGGAAGGTAGTTTGTTCTCGAGATTTTTGTTACTCCAATGGATGGTATCCTTGTCATTATGGAAGGAAGTTTGTTGTTCATATTTTTGTTACTCCAATGGATGGTAGCCTTCTCATTATGGTAGGTAGTATGTCGTTGTGATTTCTGTCACTCAAATGGATGGTAGCCTTGTCATTATGGAAGGTAGTTTGTTGTTCATATTTTTGTTACTCCAATGGATGGTAGCCTTGTCATTATGGAAGGTAGTCTATTGTCGAGATTTTTGTTACTCCAATGGATGGTAGCCTTATCAGTATGGAAGGTTATCTGTTGTCGAGATTTTTGTTACTCCAATGGATTGTAGCCTTGTCATTATGGAAGGTAGTCTATTTTCAAGATTTTTGTTACTACAATGGATGGTATCCTTGGTATTATTGAAGGTAGTTTGTTGTCGAGATTTTTGTTACTCCAATGGATGGTATCGTTGTCATTATGGAAGGTTGTCTGTTGTCGAGATTTTTGTTACTCTAATGGATGGTAGCTCTTTCATTCTGGAAGGTAGTCAGTTTTCGAGATTTTTGTTATTCCAATGGATTGTAGCCTTGTCCTTATGGAACGTATTTTGTTGTCGATGTTTTTGTTACTCCAATGGATAGTAGCCTTGTTATTATGGAAGGTAGTCTATTGTCTAGATTTTTGTTATTCCAATGAATGGTAGCCTTGTCATTATGGAAGGTAGTCTGTTGTCGAGATTTTTTTTACTCCAATGGATGCTAGCGGTGTCATTATGGAAGGTAGTCTGTCATTGTGATTTATGTCACTCCAATGGATGGTAGCCTTGTCACTTTGGAAGGTAGTCTATTGTTCATTTTTTTGTTAGTCCAATGGATGATAGCCTTGTCATTATAGAAGGTAGTCTATTGTCGATATATTTGTTACTCCAATGGATGGTAGCATTATCATTATGGAAGGTTGTATGTTGTCGATATTTTTGTTACTCCAATGGATGCTAGCCTTGTCATTATGGAAGGTAGTATGTTGTCGATATCTTTGTTACTCTAATGGATTGTAGCCTTGTCATTATCGAAGGTAGTCTGTTGTCGAGATTTTTGTTACTCCAATGGATGCTAGCCTTGTCATTATGGAAGGTAGTCTGTTGTTGTGATTTATGTCACTCCAATGGATGGTAGCCTTGTCATTATGGAAGGTAGTCTCTTGTTCATATTTTTGTTACTCCAATGGATGGTAGCCTTGTCATTATGGAAGGTAGTCTATTGTCGAGATTTTGGTTACTACAATGGATTGTAGCCTTGTCATTATGGAACATAGTCTATTGTAGATATTTTTGTTACTCCAATGCATGGTAGCCTTGTCATTATGGAAGGTAGTATGTTGTCGATATCTCTGTTACTCCAATGGATTGTAGCCTTGTCATTATGGAAGGTAGTCTGTTGTCGAGATTTTTTTTACTCCAACGGATGGTATCGTTGTCCTTATGGATGGTAGTCTGTTGTCGAGAATTTTGTTACTCCAATTGATGGTAGCCTTGTCATTATGGAACGTAGTCTGTTGTCGATGCTTTTGTTACTCCAATTGATGGTAGCCTTGTCATTATGGAAGGTAGTCTGTTGTCGAGATTTTTGTTATTCCAATGGATGGTAGCCTTGTCATTATGGAAGGTAGTGTGTTGGTGTGATTTTTGTTACTCCAATGGATGCTAGCCTTGTCATTATGGAAGGTAATCTGTCGTTGTGATTTCTGTCACTCCAATGGATGGTAGCCTTGTCACTTTGGAAGGTAGTATGTTGTTCATATTTTTTTTACTCCAATGGATGGTAGCCTTTTCATTATGCAAGATAGTCTATTGTCGATATATTGGTTACTCCAATGGATGGTAGCATTATCATTATGGAAGGTTGTCTGTTGTCGAGATTTTTGTTACTCCAATGGATGGTAGCTTTGTCATTCTGGAAGGTAGTCTGTTTTCGAGATTTTTGTTACTACAATGGATGGTAGCCTTGGCATTATGGAAGGTAGTTTGTTGTTGAGATTTTTGTTACTCCAATGGATGGTATCGTTGTCATTATGGATGGTAGTCTGTTGTCGAGATTTTTGTTATTCCAATGGATTGTAGCCTTGTCATTATGGAACGTATTTTGTTGTCGATGTTTTTGTTTCTCCAATGGATAGTAGCTTTGTTATTATGGAAGGTAGTCTATTGTCTAGATTTTTGTTATTCCAATAAATGGTAGCCTTGTCATTATGGAAGGTAGTCTTTTGTCGAGTTTTTTGTTACTCCAATGGATGCTAGCCTTGTCATTATGGAAGGTAGCATGTCGTTGTGATTTTTGTTACTCCAATGGATAGTATCCTTGTTATTATGGAAGGTAGTCTGTTGTCTAGATTTTTGTTATTCCAATGAATGGTAGCCTTGTCATTATGGAAGGTAGTCTGTTGTCGAGATTTTTGTTACTCCAATGGATGCTAGCCTTGTCATTATGGAAGGTAGTATGTCGTTTTGATTTCTGTCACTCCAATGGATGGTAGCCTTGTCACTATGGAAGGTAGTCTGTTGTTCTTATTTTTGTTACTCCAATGGATGGTAGCCTTGTCATTATAGAAGGTAGTATATTGTCGAGATTTTTGTTACTCCAATGGATGGTAGCATTATCATTATGGAAGTTTGTTTGTTGTCGAGATTTTTGTTACTCCAATGGATGGTAGTCTTGTCATTATGGAAGGTAGTTTGTTTTTGATATTTTTGTTACTCCAATGGATGGTAGCCTTGTCATTATGGAAGGTAGTCTATTTTCGAGATTTTTGTTACTCAAATGGATGGTATCATTGTCATTATGGATGGTAGTATATTGTCGAGATTTTTGTTACTCCAATGGATAGTAGCCTTGTCATTATGGAACGTAGTTTGTTGTCTATGTTTTTGTTACTCCAATGGATGGTAGCCTTGTCATTATGGAAGGTAGTCTGTTGTCGAGATTTTTGTTATTCCAATGGATGGTAGCCTTGTCATTATGGAAGGTAGTGTGTTGTTGAGATTTTTGTTACTCAAATGGATGCTAGCCTTGTCATTATGGAAGGTAGTCCGTCGTTGTGATTTTTGTCACTCCAATGGATGGTAGCTTTGTCACTATTGAAGGTAGTCTGTTTTTCATATTTTTTTTACTCCAATGGATGGTAGCCTTGTCAATATGGAAGGTAGTCTATTGTCGATATATTTGTTACTCCAATGGATGGTAGCATTATCATTATGGAAGGTTGTCTATTGTCGAGATTTTTGTAACTCCAATGGATGGTAGCTTTGTCATTCTGGAAGGTAGTCTATTTTCGAGATTTTTGTTACTATAACGGTTGGTAGCCTTTGCATTATGGAAGGTAGTTTGTTGTCGAGATTTTTGTTACTCCAATGGATGGTATCATTATCATTATGGATGGTAGTCTGTTGTCGAGATTTTTGTTATTCCAATGGATTATAGCCTTGTCATTATGGAACATATTCTGTTGTCGATGTTTTTGTTACTCCAATGGATAATAGCCTTGTTATTATGGAAGGTAGTCTATTGTCTAGAATTTTGTTATTCCAATGAATGGTAGCCTTGTCATTATGGAAGGTAGTCTATTGTCGAGTTTTTTGTTACTCCAATGGATGCTAGCCTTGTCATTATGGAAGGTAGTATTTCGTTGTGATTTTTGTTACTCCAATGGATAGTAGCCTTGTTATTATGGAAGGTGGTATGTTGTCTAGATTTTTGTTATTCCAATGAATGGTAGCCTTGTCATTATGGAAGGTAGTCTGTTGTCGAGATTTTTGTTACTCCAAAGGATTCTAGCGTTGTCATTATGGAAGGTAGTATGTCATTGTGATTTCTATCACTCCAATGGATGGTTTCCTTGTCACTATGGAAGGTAGTCTGTTGTTCATATTTTTGTTACTCCAATGGATGGTAGCCTTGTCATTATAGAAGGTAGTCTATTGTCAAGATTTTTGTTACTCCAATGGATGGTAGCATTATCATTATGGAAGGTTGTCTGTTGTCGAGATTTTTGTTACTCCAATGGATGGTAGTCTTGTCATTACGGAAGGTAGTCTATTTTCAAGATTTTTGTTACTCCAATGGATGATAGCCATGTCCTTATGGAAGGTAGTCTGTTTTCGAGATTTTTGTTACTCCAATGGATGGTAGCCTTGTCATTATGGTAGGTAGTCTGTTGTCGATATTCTTGTTACTCCAATGGATGGTAGCCTTGTCATTAAGGAAGGTAGTATGTTGTCAATATGTTTGTTAATCCAATGGATTATAGCCTTGTCATTATGGAAGGTAGTCTGTTGTTTAGATTTTTGTTATTCCAATGAATGGTAGCCTTGTCATTATGGAGGTTAGTCTGTTGTCGAGATTTTTGTTACTCCAATTGATGGTAGTCTTGTCATTATGGAAGGTAGTCTGTTTTCGAGATTTTTGTTACTCCAATGGATGGTAGCCTTGTCATTATGGAAGGTAGTTTGTTGTTCATATTTTTGTTACTCCAATGGATGGTAGCCTTTTCATTATGGTCGGTAGTATGTTGTTTTGATTTCTGTCACTCCAATGGATGGTAGCCTTGTCATTATGGAAGGTAGTGTGTTTTCGATATTTTTGTTATTCCAATGGATGGTAGCCTTGTCATTATGGAAGGTAGTCTCTTGTTTATATTTTCGTTACTCCAACGGATGGTAGCCTTGTCATTATGGAATAAAGTCTGTTGTCGAGATTTTTGTTACTCTAATGGATGGTAACCTTGTCATTATGGAAGGTAGTCTGTTGTAAAGATTTTTGTTACTCCAATGGATGGCAGCCTTGTCATTATGGAAGGTAGTCTGTTGTCGAGAGTTCTTTTACTAGAATGAATGGTAGCCTTGTCATTACTGAAGGTAGTCTATTTTCGAGATTTTTGTTAATCCAATGGATGGTAGCATTATCATTATAGAAGGTTGTCTATTGTCGAGATTTTTGTTACTCCAATGGATGGTATCCTTGTCATTACGGAAGGTAGTCTACTTTCGAGATTTTTTTTATTCCAATGGATGGTAGCCTTGTCATTATGGAAGGTAGTCTATTGTCGAGATTTTTGTTACTCCAATGGATGCTAGCGTTATCATTATGGAAGGTAGTATGTCGTTGTGATTTCTGTCACTCTAATGGATGGTACCCTTGTCACTATGGAAGGTACTCTTATGTCGAGATTTTTGTTACTCCAATGGATGGTAGCATTATCATTATGGAAGGTTGTCTGTTTTCGAGATTTTTGTTACTCCATTGGATGGTAGCCTTGTCATTATGGAAGGTAGTCTGTTTTCGAGATTTTTGTTACTCCAATGGATGGTAGCCTTGTCATTATGGAAGGTAGTTTGTTGTCGATATTCATGTTACTCCAATGGATGGTAGCCTTGTCATTATGGAACGTATTTTGTCGTCGATGTTTTTGTTACTCCAATGGATGGTAGCCTTGTCATTGTGGAAGGTAATGTGTTGTTGAGATTTTTGTTACTCCAATGGATGCTAGCCTTGTCATTATGGAAGGTAGTCTGTCGTTGTGATTTCTGTCAATCCAATGGATGGTAGCCTTGTCACTATGGAAGGTAGTCTGTTGTTCATATTTTTTTTACTCCAATGGATGGTAGCCTTGTCATTATAGAAGGTAGTCTATTGTCGATATATTTGTTACTCCAATGGATCTTAGCCTTGTAATTATGGAAGGTAGTCTATTGTCGAAATTTTTGTTACTCCAATGGATGGTAGCATTATCATTATGGAAGGTTGTCTTTTGTTGAAATTTTTGTTACTCCATTGGATGGTAGCGTTGTCATTATGGAAGGTAGTCTGTTTTCGAGATTTTTGTTACTCTAATGGATGGTAGCCTAGTCATTATGGAAGGTAATCTGTTTTCGAGATTTTTGTTACTCCAATGGATGGTAGCCTTGTCATTATTGTAGGTAGTCTGTTGTCGATATTCTTGTTACTCCAATGGATGGTAGCCTTGTCATTATGGAAGGTAGTCTGTTGTCTAGATTTTTGTTATTCCAATGAATGGTAGCCTTGTCATTATGGAAGTTAGTCTGTTGTCGAGAGTTTTGTTACTCCAATTAATGCAAGCGTTGTCATTATGGAAGGTAGTATGTCGTTGTGATTTCTGTCACTCCGATGGATGGTAGCCTTGTCACTATGGAAGGTAGTCTGTTGTTCATATTTTTGTTACTCCAATGGATGGTAGCCTTGTCATTATATAAGGTAGTCTATTGTCGATATTTTTGTTACTCCAATGGATGGTAGCATTATCATTATGGAAGGTTGTCTGTTGTCGAGATTTTTGTTACTCCAATGGATGGTAGTCTTGTCATTATGGAAGGTAGTTTGTTGTTCATATTTTTGTTACTCCAATGGATGGTAGCCTTTTCATTATGGTGGGTAGTATGTTGTTTTGATTTCTGTCACTCCAATGGATGGTAGCCTTGTCATTATGGAAGGTAGTATGTTTTCGATATTTTTGTTATTCCAATGGATGGTAGCCTTGTCATTATGGAAGGTAGTCTCTTGATTATATTTTCGTAACTCCAACGGATGGTAGCCTTGTCATTATGGAATGAAGTCTGTTGACGAGATTTTTGTTACTCTAATGGATGGTAACCTTATCATTATGGAAGGTAGTCTGTTGTAAAGATTTTTGTTACTCCAATGGATGGCAGCCTTGTCATTATGGAAGGTAGTCTGTTGTCGAGAGTTCTTTTACTAGAATGAATGGTAGCCTTGTCATTACTGAAGGTAGTCTATTTTCGAGATTTTTGTTACTCCAATGGATGGTAGCATTATCATTATGGAAGGTTGTCTATTGTCGAGATTTTTGTTACTCCAATTGATGGTAGTCTTGTCATTATGGAAGGTAGTCTGTTTTCGAGATTTTTGTTACTCCAATGGATGGTAGCCTTGTCATTATGGAAGGTAGTTTGTTGTTCATATTTTTGTTACTCTAATGGATGGTAGCCTTTTCATTATGGTGGGTAGTATGTTGTTTTGATTTCTGTCACTCCAATGGATGGTAGCCTTGTCATTATGGAAGGTAGTGTGTTTTCGATATTTTTGTTATTCCAATGGATGGTAGCCTTGTCATTATGGAAGGTAGTCTCTTGTTTATATTTTCGTTACTCCAACGGATGGTAGCCTTGTCATTATGGAATAAAGTCTGTTGTCGAGATTTTTGTTACTCTAATGGATGGTAACCTTGTCATTATGGAAGGTAGTCTGTTGTAAAGATTTTTGTTACTCCAATGGATGGCAGCCTTGTCATTATGGAAGGTAGTCTGTTGTCGAGAGTTCTTTTACTAGAATGAATGGTAGCCTTGTCATTACTGAAGGTAGTCTATTTTCGAGATTTTTGTTACTCCAATGGATGGTAGCATTATCATTATAGAAGGTTGTCTTTTGTCGAGATTTTTGTTACTCCAATGGATGGTAGCCTTGTCATTACGGAAGGTAGTCTACTTTCAATATTTTTTTTATTCCAATGGATGGTAGCCTTGTCATTATGGAAGGTAGTCTATTGTCGAGATTTTTTGTTAATCCAATGGATGCTAGCGTTATCATTATGGAAGGTAGTATGTCGTTGTGATTTCTGTCACTCTAATGGATGGTAGCCTTGTCACTATGGAAGGTACTCTTATGTCGAGATTTTTGTTACTCCAATGGATGGTAGCATTATCATTATGGAAGGTTGTCTGTTGTCGAGATTTTTGTTACTCCATTGGATGGTAGCCTTGTCATTATGGAAGGTAGTCTGTTTTCGAGATTTTTGTTACTCCAATGGATGGTAGCCTTGTCATTATGGAAGGTAGTTTGTTGTCGATATTCATGTTACTCCAATGGATGGTAGCCTTGTCATTATGGAACGTATTTTGTTGTCGATGTTTTTGTTACTCCAATGGATGGTAGCCTTGTCATTATGGAAGGTAGTCTGTTGTTGAGATTTTTGTTATTCCAATGGATGGTAGCCTTGTCATTATGGAAGGTAATGTGTTGTTGAGATTTTTGTTACTCCAATGGATGCTAGCCTTGTCATTATGGGAGGTAGTCTGTCGTTGTGATTTCTGTCAATCCAATGGATGGTAGCCTTGTCACTTTGGAAGGTAGTCTGTTGTTCATATTTTTTTTACTCCAATGGATGGTAGCCTTGTCATTATAGAAGGTAGTCTATTGTCGATATATTTGTTACTCCAATGGATGGTAGCATTATCATTATGGAAGGTTGTCTATTGTCGAGATTTTTGTTACTCCAATGGATGGTAGCCTTGTCATTCTAGAAGGTAGTCTATTTTCGAGATTTTATTTACTATAATGGAAGGTAGCCTTGGCATTATGGAAGGTAGTCTATTGTCGAGATTTTTGTTACTCCAATAGATGTTAGTGCTGTCAATATGGAAGGTAGTATGTCGTTGTGTTTTCTGTCACTTCAATGCATGGTAGCCTTGTCACTATGGAAGGTAGTCTGTTGTTCAAATTTTTGTTACTCCAATGGATCTTAGCCTTGTAATTATGGAAGGTAGTCTATTGTCGAAATTTTTGTTACTCCAATGGATGGTAGCATTATCATTATGGAAGGTTGTCTGTTGTTGAAATTTTTGTTACTCCATTGGATGGTAGCGTTGTCATTATGGAAGGTAGTCTGTTTTCGAGATTTTTGTTACTCCAATGGATGGTAGCCTAGTCATTATGGAAGGTAATCTGTTTTCGAGATTTTTGTTACTCCAATGGATGGTAGCCTTGTCATTATGGTAGGTAGTCTGTTGTCGATATTCTTGTTACTCCAATGGATGGTAGCCTTGTCATTAAGGAAGGAAGTATGTTGTCGATATCTTTGTTACTCCAATGGATTTTAGCCTTGTCCTTATGGAAGGTAGTCTGTTGTCTAGATTTTTGTTATTCCAATGAATGGTAGCCTTGTCATTATGGAAGTTAGTCTGTTGTCGAGAGTTTTGTTACTCCAATTAATGCTAGCGTTGTCATTATGGAAGGTAGTCTGGCGTTGTGATTTATGTCACTCCAATGGATGGTAGCCTTGTCACTATGGAAGGTAGTCTGTTGTTCATATTTTTGTTACTCCAATGGATGGTAGCCTTGTCATTATATAAGGTAGTCTATTGTCGAGATTTTTGTTACTCCAATGGATGGTAGCATTATCATTATGGAAGGTTGTCTGTTGTCGAGATTTTTGTTACTCCAATGGATGGTAGTCTTGTCATTATGGAAGGTAGTTTGTTGTTCATATTTTTGTTACTCCAATGGATGGTAGCCTTTTCATTATGGTGGGTAGTATGTTGTTTTGATTTCTGTCACTCCAATGGATGGTAGCCTTGTCATTATGGAAGGTAGTCTCTTGTTTATATTTTCGTAACTCCAACGGATGGTAGCCTTGTCATTATTGAATGAAGTCTGTTGTCGAGATTTTTGTTACTCTAATGGATGGTAACCTTGTCATTATGGAAGGTAGTCTGTTGTAAAGATTTTTGTTACTCCAATGGATGGCAGCCTTGTCATTATGGAAGGTAGTCTGTTGTCGAGAGTTCTTTTACTAGAATGAATGGTAGCCTTGTCATTACTGAAGGTAGTCTATTTTCGAGATTTTTGTTACTCCAATGGATGGTAGCATTATCATTATGGAAGGTTGTCTATTGTCGAGATTTTTGTTACTCCAATTGATGGTAGTCTTGTCATTATGGAAGGTAGTCTGTTTTCGAGATTTTTGTTACTCCAATGGATGGTAGCCTTGTCATTATGGAAGGTAGTTTGTTGTTCATATTTTTGTTACTCCAATGGATGGTAGCCTTTTCATTATGGTGGGTAGTATGTTGTTTTGATTTCTGTCACTCCAATGGATGGTAGCCTTGTCATTATGGAAGGTAGTGTGTTTTCGATATTTTTGTTATTCCAATGGATGGTAGCCTTGTCATTATGGAAGGTAGTCTCTTGTTTATATTTTCGTTACTCCAACGGATGGTAGCCTTGTCATTATGGAATAAAGTTTGTTGTCGAGATTTTTGTTACTCTAATGGATGGTAACCTTGTCATTATGGAAGGTAGTCTGTTGTAAAGATTTTTGTTACTCCAATGGATGGCAGCCTTGTCATTATGGAAGGTAGTCCGTTGTCGAGAGTTCTTTTACTAGAATGAATGGTAGCCTTGTCATTACTGAAGGTAGTCTATTGTCGAGATTTTTGTTACTCCAATGGATGGTAGCATTATCATTATGGAAGGTTGTCTATTGTCGAGATTTTTGTTACTCCAATGGATGGTAGCCTTGTCATTACGGAAGGTAGTCTACTTTCAAGATTTTTTTTATTCCAATGGATGGTAGCCTTGTCATTATGGAAGGTAGTCTATTGTCGAGATTTTTGTTACTCCAATGGATGCTAGCGTTATCATTATGGAAGGTAGTATATCGTTGTGATTTCTGTCACTCCAATGGATGGTAGCCTTGTCACTATAGAAGGTACTCTTATGTCGAGATTTTTGTTACTCCAATGGATGGTAGCATTATCATTATGGAAGGTTGTCTGTTGTCGAGATTTTTGTTACTCCATTGGATGGTAGCCTTGTCATTATGGAAGGTAGTCTGTTTTCGAGATTTTTCTTACTCCAATGGATGGTAGCCTTGTCATTATGGAAGGTAGTTTGTTGTCGATATTCATGTTACTCCAATGGATGGTAGCCTTGTCATTATGGAACGTATTCTGTTGTCGATGTTTTTGTTACTCCAATGGATGGTATCCTTGTCATTATGGAAGGTAGTCTGTTGTTGAGATTTTTGTTATTCCAATGGATGGTAGCCTTGTCATTATGGAAGGTAATGTGTTGTTGAGATTTTTGTTACTCCAATGGATGCTAGCCTTGTCATTATGGAAGGTAGTCTGTCGTTGTGATTTCTGTCAATCCAATGGATGGTAGCCTTGTCACTATGGAAGGTAGTCTGTTGTTCATATTTTTTTTACTCCAATGGATGGTAGCCTTGTCATTATAGAAGGTAGTCTATTGTCGATATATTTGTTACTCCAATGGATGGTAGCATTATCATTATGGAAGGTTGTCTGTTGTCGAAATTTTTGTTACTCCAATGGATGGTAGCCTTGTCATTCTAGAAGGTAGTCTGTTTTCGAGATTTTATTTACTATAATGGAAGGTAGCCTTGGCATTATTTAAGGTAGTCTATTGTCGAGATTTTTGTTACTCCAATAGATGCTAGCGCTGTCATTATGGAAGGTAGTATGTCGTTGTGTTTTCTGTCACTCCAATGCATGGTAGCCTTGTCACTATGGAAGGTAGTCTGTTGTTCAAATTTTTGTTACTCCAATGGATCTTAGCCTTGTAATTATGGAAGGTAGTCTATTGTCGAAATTTTTGTTACTCCAATGGATGGTAGCATTATCATTATGGAAGGTTGTCTGTTGTCGAAATTTTTGTTACTCCATTGGATGGTAGCGTTGTCATTATGGAAGGTAGTCTGTTTTCGAGATTTTTGTTACTCCAATGGATGGTAGCCTAGTCATTATGGAAGGTAATCTGTTTTCGAGATTTTTGTTACTCCAATGGATGGTAGCCTTGTCATTATGGTAGGTAGTCTGTTGTCGATATTCTTGTTACTCCAATGGATGGTAGCCTTGTCATTAAGGAAGGAAGTATGTTGTCGATATTTTTGTTACTCCATTGGATTGTAGCCTTGTCATTATGGAAGGTAGTTTGTTGTCTAGATTTTTGTTATTCCAATGAATGGTAGCCTTGTCATTATGGAAGTTAGTCTGTTGTCGAGAGTTTTGTTACTCCAAATTAATGCTAGCGTTGTCATTATGGAAGGTAGTATGTCGTTGTGATTTCTTTCACTCCAATGGATGGTAGCCTTGTCACTATGGAAGGTAGTCTGTTGTTCATATTTTTGTTACTCCAATGGATGGTAGCCTTGTCATTATATAAGGTAGTCTATTGTCGAGATTTTTGTTACTCCAATGGATGGTAGCATTATCATTATGGAAGGTTGTCTGTTGTCGAGATTTTTGTTACTCCAATGGATGGTAGTCTTGTCATTATGGAAGGTAGTCTATTTTCAATATTTTTGTTACTCCAATGGATGGTAGCCTTGTCATTATGGAAGGTAGTCTATTTTCGAGATTTTTGTTACTCCAATGGATGGTAGCCTTGTCACTATGGAAGGTAGTTTGTTGTTCATATTTTTGTTACTCTAATGGATGGTAGCCTTTTCATTATGGTAGGTAGTATGTCGTTTTGATTTCTATCACTCCAATGGATGGTAGCCTTGTCATTATGAAAGGTAGTGTGTTTTCGATATTTTTGTTATTCCAATGGATGGTAGCCTTGTCATTATGGAAGGTAGTCTATTTTCGAGATTTTTGTTACTCCAATGGATGGTAGCCTTGTCATTATGGTAGGTAGTCTGTTGTCGAAATTCTTGTTACTCCAATGGATGGTAGCCTTGTCATTAAGGAAGGTAGTATGTTGTCGATATCTTTGTTACTCCGATGGATTGTAGCCTTGTCATTATGGAAGGTAGTCTGTTGTCTAGATTTTTGTTATTCCAATGAATGGTAGCCTTGTCATTATGGAAGTTAGTCTGTTGTCGAGATTTTTGTTACTCCAATTGATGCTAGCGTTGTCATTATGGAAGGTAGTATGTTGTTGTGATTTATGTCACTCCAATGGATGGTAGCCTTGTCATTATGGAAGGTAGTTTGTTGTCGATATTCATGTTACTCCAATGGATGGTAGCCTTGTCATTATGGAACGTATTTTGTTGTCGATGTTTTTGTTACTCCAATGGATGGTAGCCTTGTCATTATGGAAGGTAGTCTGTTGTGGAGATTTTTGTTATTCCAATGGATGGTAGCCTTGTCAGTATGGAAGGTAGTGTGTTGTTGAGATTTTTGTTACTCCAATGGATGCTAGCCTTGTCATTATGGAAGGTAGTCTGTCATTGTGATTTCTGTCAATCCAATGGATGGTAGCCATGTCACTATGGAAGGTAGTCTGTTGTTCATATTTTTTTTACTCCAATGGATGGTAGCCTTGTCATTATAGAAGGTAGTCTATTGTCGATATATTTGTTACTCCAATGGATGGTAGCATTATCATTATGGAAGGTTGTCTGTTGTCGAGATTTTTGTTACTCCAATGGATGGTAGCCTTGTCATTCTAGAAGGTAGTCTGTTTTCGAGATTTTATTTACTATAATGGAAGGTAGCCTTGGCATTATTTAAGGTAGTCTATTGTCGAGATTTTTGTTACTCCAATAGATGCTAGCGCTGTCATTATGGAAGGTAGTATGTCGTTGTGTTTTCTGTCACTCCAATGCATGGTAGCCTTGTCACTATGGAAGGTAGTCTGTTGTTCAAATTTTTGTTACTCCAATGGATCTTAGCCTTGTAATTATGGAAGGTAGTCTATTGTCGAAATTTTTGTTACTCCAATGGATGGTAGCATTATCATTATGGAAGGTTGTCTGTTGTCGAAATTTTTGTTACTCCATTGGATGGTAGCGTTGTCATTATGGAAGGTAGTCTATTTTCGAGATTTTTGTTACTCCAATGGATGGTAGCCTAGTCATTATGGAAGGTAATCTGTTTTCGAGATTTTTGTTACTCCAATGGATGGTAGCCTTGTCATTATGGTAGGTAGTCTGTTGTCGATATTCTTGTTACTCCAATGGATGGTAGCCTTGTCATTAAGGAAGGAAGTATGTTGTCGATATTTTTGTTACTCCATTGGATTGTAGCCTTGTCATTATGGAAGGTAGTTTGTTGTCTAGATTTTTGTTATTCCAATGAATGGTAGCCTTGTCATTATGGAAGTTAGTCTGTTGTCGAGAGTTTTGTTACTCCAAATTAATGCTAGCGTTGTCATTATGGAAGGTAGTATGTCGTTGTGATTTCTTTCACTCCAATGGATGGTAGCCTTGTCACTATGGAAGGTAGTCTGTTGTTCATATTTTTCTTACTCCAATGGATGGTAGCCTTGTCATTATATAAGGTAGTCTATTGTCGAGATTTTTGTTACTCCAATGGATGGTAGCATTATCATTATGGAAGGTTTTCTGTTGTCGAGATTTTTGTTACTCCAATGGATGGTAGTCTTGTCATTATGGAAGGTAGTCTGTTTTCGATATTTTTGTTACTCCAATGGATGGTAGCCTTGTCATTATGGAAGG
Organism: Vicia faba; assembly: GCA_948472305.1. Classification (NCBI taxonomy): domain Eukaryota; kingdom Viridiplantae; phylum Streptophyta; class Magnoliopsida; order Fabales; family Fabaceae; genus Vicia; species Vicia faba. The sequence goes on from OX451741.1 coordinate 460,419,293, forward strand.
TAGTCTATTTTCGAGATTTTTGTTACTCCAATGGATGGTAGCCTTGTCATTATGGAAGGTAGTTTGTTGTTCATATTTTTGTTACTCTAATGGATGGTAGCCTTTTCATTATGGTAGGTAGTATGTCGTTTTGATTTCTATCACTCCAATGGATGGTAGCCTTGTCATTATGGAAGGTAGTGTGTTTTCGATATTTTTGTTATTCCAATGGATGGTAGCCTTGTCATTATGGAAGGTAGTCTGTTTTCGAGATTTTTGTTACTCCAATGGATGGTAGCCTTGTCATTATGGTAGGTAGTCTGTTGTCGAAATTCTTGTTACTCCAATGGATGGTAGCCTTGTATTTAAGGAAGGTAGTATGTTGTCGATATCTTTGTTACTCCGATGGATTGTAGCCTTGTCATTATGGAAGGTAGTCTGTTGTCTAGATTTTTGTTATTCCAATGAATGGTAGCCTTGTCATTATGGAAGTTAGTCTGTTGTCGAGATTTTTGTTACTCCAATTGATGCTAGCGTTGTCATTATGGAAGGTAGTATGTTGTTGTGATTTCTGTCACTCCAATGGATGGTAGCCTTGTCACTATGGAAGGTAGTCTGTTGTTCATATTTTTGTTACTGCAATGGATGGTAGCCTTGTCATTATATAAGGTAGTCTATTGTCGAGATTTTTGTTACTCCAATGGATGGTAGCATTATCATTATGGAAGGTTGTCTGTTGTCGAGATTTTTGTTACTCCAATGGATGGTAGTCTTGTCATTATGGAAGGTAGTCTGTTTTCGATATTTTTGTTACTCCAATGGATGGTAGCCTTGTCATTATGGAAGGTAGTCTATTTTCGAGATTTTTGTTACTCCAATGGAAGGTAGCCTTTTCATTATGGAAGGTAGTCTGTTGTTCATATTTTTGTTACTCCAATGGATGGTAGCCTTGTCATTATATAAGGTAGTCTATTGTCGAGATTTTTGTTACTCCAATGGATGGTAGCATTATCATTATGGAAGGTTGTCTGTTGTCGAGATTTTTGTTACTCCAATGGATGGTAGTCTTGTCATTATGGAAGGTAGTTTGTTGTTCATATTTTTGTTACTCCAATGGATGGTAGCCTTTTCATTATGGTGGGTAGTATGTTGTTTTGATTTCTGTCACTCCAATGGATGGTAGCCTTGTCATTATGGTAGGTAGTATGTTTTCGATATTTTTGTTATTCCAATGGATGGTAGCCTTGTCATTATGGAAGGTAGTCTCTTGTTTATATTTTCGTAACTCCAACGGATTGTAGCCTTGTCATTATGGAATGAAGTCTGTTGTCGAGATTTTTGTTACTCTAATGGATGGTAACCTTGTCATTATGGAAGGTAGTCTGTTGTAAAGATTTTTGTTACTCCAATGGATGGCAGCCTTGTCATTATGGAAGGTAGTCTGTTGTCGAGAGTTCTTTTACTAGAATGAATGGTAGCCTTGTCATTACTGAAGGTAGTCTATTTTCGAGATTTTTGTTACTCCAATGGATGGTAGCATTATCATTATGGAAGGTTGTCTATTGTCGAGATTTTTGTTACTCCAATGGATGGTAGCCTTGTCATTACGGAAGGTAGTCTACTTTCGAGATTTTTTTTATTCCAATGGATGGTAGCCTTGTAATTATGGAAGGTAGTCAATTGTCGAGATTTTTGTTACTCCAATGGATGCTAGCGTTATCATTATGGAAGGTAGTATGTCGTTGTGATTTCTGTCACTCTAATGGATGGTAGCCTTGTCACTATGGAAGGTACTCTTATGTCGAGATTTTTGTTACTCCAATAGATGGTAGCATTATCATTATGGAAGGTTGTCTGTTGTCGAGATTTTTGTTACTCCAATAGATGGTAGCCTTGTCATTATGGAAGGTAGTTTGTTTTCGAGATTTTTCTTACTCCAATGGATGGTAGCCTTGTCATTATGGAAGGTAGTTTGTTGTCGATATTCATGTTACTCCAATGGATGGTAGCCTTGTCATTATGGAACGTATTCTGTTGTCGATGTTTTTGTTACTCCAATGGATGGTAGCCTTGTCATTATGGAAGGTAGTCTGTTGTGGAGATTTTTGTTATTCCAATGGATGGTAGCCTTGTCAGTATTGAAGGTAGTGTGTTGTTGAGATTTTTGTTACTCCAATGGATGCTAGCCTTGTCATTATGGAAGGTAGTCTGTCGTTGTGATTTCTGTCAATCCAATGGATGGTAGCCTTGTCACTATGGAAGGTAGTCTGTTGTTCATATTTTTTTTACTCCAATGGATGGTAGCCTTGTCATTATAGAAGGTAGTCTATTGTCGATATATTTGTTACTCCAATGGATGGTAGCATTATCATTATGGAAGGTTGTCTGTTGTCGAGATTTTTGTTACTCCAATGGATGGTAGCCTTGTCATTCTAGAAGGTAGTCTGTTTTCGAGATTTTATTTACTATAATGGAAGGTAGCCTTGGCATTATTTAAGGTAGTCTATTGTCGAGATTTTTGTTACTCCAATGAATGCTAGCGTTGTCATTATGGAAGGTAGTATGTCGTTGTGTTTTCTGTCACTCCAATGCATGGTAGCCTTGTCACTATGGAAGGTAGTCTGTTGTTCAAATTTTTGTTACTCCAATGGATCTTAGCCTTGTAATTATGGAAGGTAGTCTATTGTCGAAATTTTTGTTACTCCAATGGATGGTAGCATTATCATTATGGAAGGTTGTCTGTTGTCGAAATTTTTGTTAGTCCATTGGATGGTAGCGTTGTCATTATGGAAGGTAGTCTGTTTTCGAGATTTTTGTTACTCCAATGGATGGTAGCCTAGTCATTATGAAAGGTAATCTGTTTTCGAGATTTTTGTTACTCCAATGGATGGTAGCCTTGTCATTATGGTAGGTAGTCTGTTGTCGATATTCTTGTTACTCCAATGGATGGTAGCCTTGTCATTAAGGAAGGAAGTATGTTGTCGATATTTTTGTTACTCCATTGGATTGTAGCCTTGTCATTATGGAAGGTAGTTTGTTGTCTAGATTTTTGTTATTCCAATGAATGGTAGCCTTGTCATTATGGAAGTTAGTCTGTTGTCGAGAGTTTTGTTACTCCAAATTAATGCTTGCGTTGTCATTATGGAAGGTAGTATGTCGTTGTGATTTCTTTCACTCCAATGGATGGTAGCCTTGTCACTATGGAAGGTAGTCTGTTGTTCATATTTTTGTTACTCCAATGGATGGTAGCCTTGTCATTATATAAGGTAGTCTATTGTCGAGATTTTTGTTACTCCAATGGATGGTAGCATTATCATTATGGAAGGTTGTCTGTTGTCGAGATTTTTGTTACTCCAATGGATGGTAGTCTTGTCATTATGGAAGGTAGTCTGTTTTCGATATTTTTGTTACTCCAATGGATGGTAGCCTTGTCATTATGGAAGGTAGTCTATTTTCGAGATTTTTGTTACTCCAATGGATGGTAGCCTTGTCATTATGGAAGGTAGTTTGTTGTTCATATTTTTGTTACTCTAATGGATGGTAGCCTTTTCATTATGGTAGGTAGTATGTCGTTTTGATTTCTATCACTCCAATGGATGGTAGCCTTGTCATTATGGAAGGTAGTGTGTTTTCGATATTTTTGTTATTCCAATGGATGGTAGCCTTGTCATTATGGAAGGTAGTCTGTTTTCGAGATTTTTGTTACTCCAATGGATGGTAGCCTTGTCATTATGGTAGGTAGTCTGTTGTCGAAATTCTTGTTACTCCAATGGATGGTAGCCTTGTCATTAAGGAAGGTAGTATGTTGTCGATATCTTTGTTACTCCGATGGATTGTAGCCTTGTCATTATGGAAGGTAGTTTGTTGTCTAGATTTTTGTTATTCCAATGAATGGTAGCCTTGTCATTATGGAAGTTAGTCTGTTGTCGAGATTTTTGTTACTCCAATTGATGCTAGCGTTGTCATTATGGAAGGTAGTATGTTGTTGTGATTTCTGTCACTCCAATGGATGGTAGCCTTGTCACTATGGAAGGTAGTCTGTTGTTCATATTATTGTTACTGCAATGGATGGTAGCCTTGTCATTATATAAGGTAGTCTATTGTCGAGATTTTTGTTACTCCAAAGGATGGTAGCATTATCATTATGGAAGGTTGTCTGTTGTCGAGATTTTTGTTACTCCAATGGATGGTAGTCTTGTCATTATGGAAGGTAGTCTGTTTTCGATATTTTTGTTACTCCAATGGATGGTAGCCTTGTCATTATGGAAGGTAGTCTATTTTCGAGATTTTTGTTACTCCAATGGAAGGTAGCCTTTTCATTATGGAAGGTAGTCTGTTGTTCATATTTTTGTTACTCCAATGGATGGTAGCCTTTTCATTATGGTAGGTAGTATGTCGTTTTGATTTCTGTCAGTCCAATGGATGGTAGCCTTGTCATTATGGAAGGTACTGTGTTTTCGATATTTTTGTTATTCCAATGGATGATAGCCTTGTCATTATGGAAGGTAGTCTCTTGTTTATATTTTCGTTACTCTAACGGATGGTAGCCTTGTCATTATGGAATGAAGTCTGTTGTCGAGATTTTTGTTACTCTAATGGATGGTAACCTTGTCATTATGAAAGGTAGTCTGTTCTAAATATTTTTGTTACTCCAATGGATGGGAGCCTTATCATTACGGAAGGTAGTCTGTTGTCGAGATTTTTGTTACTCCAATGGATGGTAGCATTATCATTATGGAAGGTTGTCTGTTGTCGAGATTTTTGTTACTCCAATGGATGCTAGGGTTGTCATTTTGGAAGGTAGTATGTCGTTGTGATTTCTGTCACTCTAATGGATGGTAGCCTTGTCACTATGGAAGGTAGTCTGTTGTTCATATTTTTGTTACTGCAATGGATGGTAGCCTTGTCATTATATAAGGTAGTCTAATGTCGAGATTTTTGTTACTCCAATGGATGGTAGCATTATCATTATGGAAGGTTGTCTGTTGTCGAGATTTTTGTTACTCCAATGGATGGTAGTCTTGTCATTAAGGAAGGTAGTCTGTTTTCGATATTTTTGTTACTCCAATGGATGGTAGCCTTGTCATTATGGAAGGTAGTCTATTTTCGAGATTTTTGTTACTCCAATGGATGGTAGCCTTTTCATTATGGAAGGTAGTCTGTTGTTCATATTTTTGTTACTCCAATGGATGGTAGCCTTTTCATTATGGTAGGTAGTATGTCGTTTTGATTTCTGTCACTCCAATGAATGGTAGCCTTGTCATTATGGAAGGTAGTGTGTTTTCGATATTTTTGTTATTCCAATGGATGGTAGCCTTGTCATTATGGAATGAAGTTTGTTGTCGAGATTTTTGTTACTCTAATGGATGGTAACCTTGTCATTATGGAAGGTAGTCTGTTGTAAAGATTTTTAGTTCTCCAATGGATGGCAGCCTTATCATTACGGAAGGTAGTCTATTGTCGAGATTTTCTTTACTAGAATAAATGGTAGCCTTGTCATTACGGAAGGTAGTCTATTTTCTAGATTTTTTTTACTCCAATGGATGGTAGCATTATCATTGTGGAAGGTTGTCTATTGTCGAGATTTTTGTTACTCCAATGGATGATAGCCTTGTCATTACGGGAGGTAGTCTATTTTCGAGATTTTTGTTATTCCAATGGATGGTAGCCTTGTCATTATGGAAGGTAGTCTATTGTCGAGATTTTTGTTACTCCAATGGATGCTAGCGTTGTCATTTTGGAAGGTAGTATCTCGTTGTGATTTCTGTCACTCTAATGGATGGTAGCCTTGTCACTAGGGAAGGTAGTCTGTTGTTCATATTTTTGTTACTCCAATGGATGGTAGCCTTGTCATTATGGAAGGTACTCTATTGTCGAGATTTTTGTTACTCCAATGGATGGTAGCATTATCATTATGGAAGGTTATCTGTTGTCGAGATTTTTGTTACTCCATTGGATGGTAGCCTTGTCATTATGGAAGGTAGTCTGTTTTCGAGATTTTTGTTACTCCAATGGATAGTAGCCTTGTTATTACGGAAGGTAGTCTGTTGTCTAGATTTTTGTTATTCCAATGAATGGTAGCCTTGTCATTATGGAAGTTAGTCTGTTGTCGAGATTTTTGTTACTCCAATTGATGCTAGTGTTGTCATTATGGAAGGTAGTATGTCGTTGTGATTTCTGTCACTCCAATGGATGGTAGCCTTGTCACTATGGAAGGTAGTCTGTTGTTCATATTTTTGTTACTGCAATGGATGGTAGCCTTGTCATTATATAAGGTAGTCTATTGTCGAGATTTTTGTTACTCCAATGGATGGTAGCATTATCATTATGGAAGGTTGTCTGTTGTCGAGATTTTTGTTACTCCAATGGATGGTAGTCTTGTCATTATGGAAGGTAGTCTGTTTTCGATATTTTGGTTACTCCAATGGATGGTAGCCTTGTCATTATGGAAGGTAGTCTATTTTCGAGATTTTTGTTACTCCAATGGAAGGTAGCCTTTTCATTATGGAAGGTAGTCTGTTGTTCATATTTTTGTTACTCCAATGGATGGTAGCCTTTTCATTATGGTAGGTAGTATGTCGTTTTGATTTCTGTTAGTCCAATGGATGGTAGCCTTGTCATTATGGAAGGTAGTGTGTTTTCGATATTTTTGTTATTCCAATGGATGGTAGCCTTGTCATTATGGAAGGTAGTCTCTTGTTTATATTTTCGTTACTCTAACGGATGGTAGCCTTGTCATTATGGAATGAAGTCTGTTGTCGAGATTTTTGTTACTCTAATGGATGGTAACCTTGTCATTATGAAAGGTAGTCTGTTCTAAAGATTTTTGTTACTCCAATGGATGGCAGCCTTATCATTACGGAAGGTAGTCTGTTGTCGAGATTTTTTGTTACTCCAATGGATGGTAGCATTATCATTATGGAAGGTTATCTGTTGTCGAGATTTTTGTTAGTCCAATGGATTGTAGCCTTGTCATTACGGAAGGTAGTCTATTTTCGAGATTTTTGTTATTCCAGTGGATGGTAGCCTTGTCATTATGGAAGGTAGTCTATTGTCGAGATTTTTGTTACTCCAATGGATGCTAGCGTTGTCATTTTGGAAGGTAGTATGTCGTTGTGATTTCTGTCACTCTAATGGATGGTAGCCTTGTCACGATGGAAGGTAGTCTGTTGTTCATATTTTTGTTACTCCAATGGATGGTAGCCTTGTCATTATGGAAGGTACTCTATTGTCGAGATTTTTGTTACTCCAATGGATGGTAGCATTATCATTATGGAAGGTTGTCTGTTGTCGAGATTTTTGTTACTCCAATGGATGCTAGCGTTGTCATTTTGGAAGGTAGTATGTCGTTGTGATTTCTGTCACTCTAATGGTTGGTAGCCTTATCACTATGGAAGGTAGTCTGTTGTTCATATTTTTGTTACTGCAATGGATGGTAGCCTTGTCATTATATAAGGTAGTCTAATGTCGAGATTTTTGTTACTCCAATGGATGGTAGCATTATCATTATGGAAGGTTGTCTGTTGTCGAGATTTTTGTTACTCCAATGGATGGTAGTCTTGTCATTAAGGAAGGTAGTCTGTTTTCGATATTTTTGTTACTCCAATGGATGGTAGCCTTGTCATTATGGAAGGTAGTCTATTTTCGAGATTTTTGTTACTCCAATGGATGGTAGCCTTTTCATTATGGAAGGTAGTCTGTTGTTCATATTTTTGTTACTCCAATGGATGGTAGCCTTTTCATTATGGTAGGTAGTATGTCGTTTTGATTTCTGTCACTCCAATGAATGGTAGCCTTGTCATTATGGAAGGTACTGTGTTTTCGATATTTTTGTTATTCCAATGGATGGTAGCCTTGTCATTATGGAATGAAGTCTGTTGTCGAGATTTTTGTTACTCTAATGGATGGTAACCTTGTCATTATGGAACGTAGTCTGTTGTAAAGATTTTTAGTTCTCCAATGGATGGCAGCCTTATCATTACGGAAGGTAGTCTGTTGTCGAGATTTTCTTTACTAGAATGAATGGTAGCCTTGTCATTACGGAAGGTAGTCTATTTTCTAGATTTTTTTTACTCCAATGGATGGTAGCATTATCATTGTGGAAGGTTGTCTATTGTCGAGATTTTTGTTACTCCAATGGATGATAGCCTTGTCATTACGGAAGGTAGTCTATTTTCGAGATTTTTGTTATTCCAATGGATGGTAGCCTTGTCATTATGGAAGGTAGTCTATTGTCGAGATTTTTGTTACTCCAATGGATGCTAGCGTTGTCATTTTGGAAGGTAGTATCTCATTGTGATTTCTGTCACTCTAATGGATGGTAGCCTTGTCACTAGGGAAGGTAGTCTGTTGTTCATATTTTTGTTACTCCAATGGATGGTAGCCTTGTCATTATGGAAGGTACTCTATTGTCGAGATTTTTGTTACTCCAATGGATGGTAGCATTATCATTATGGAAGGTTATCTGTTGTCGAGATTTTTGTTATTCCATTGGATGGTAGCCTTGTCATTATGGAAGGTAGTCTGTTTTCGAGATTTTTGTTACTCCAATGGATAGTAGCCTTGTTATTATGGAAGGTAGTCTGTTGTCTAGATTTTTGTTATTCTAATGAATGGTAGCCTTGTCATTATGGAAGTAATCTGTTGTCGAGATTTTTGTTACTCCAATTGATGCTAGCGTTGTCATTATGGAAGGTAGTATGTCGTTGTGATTTCTGTCACTCCAATGGATGGTAGCCTTGTCACTATGGAAGGTAGTATGTTGTTCATATTTTTGTTACTCCAATGGATGGTAGCCTCGTCATTATATAAGGTAGTCCATTGTCGAGATTTTTGTTACTCCAATGGATGGTAGCATTATCATTATGGAAGGTTATCTGTTGTCGAGATTTTTGTTACTCCAATGGATGGTAGCCTTGTCATTATGGAAGGTAGTCTGTTTTCGAGATTTTTGTTACTCTAATGGATGGTAGCCTTGTCATTATGGAAGGTAGTCTGTTGTTCATATTTTTGTTACTCCAATGGATGGTAGCCTTGTCAGTATGGTAGGTAGTATGTCATTTTGATTTCTGTCACTCCAATGGATGGTAGCCTCGTCATTATGGAAGGTCGTGTGTTTTCGATATTTTTGTTATTCCAATGGATGGTAGCCTTGTCATTATGGAAGGTAATCTCTTGTTTATATTTTCGTTACTCCAATGGATGGTAGCCTTGTCATGATGGAATGAAGTCTGTTGTCGAGATTTTTGTTACTCTAATGGATGGTAACCTTGTCATTATGGAAGGTAGTCTGTTGTAAAGATTTTTGTTACTCCAATGGATGGCAGCCTTGTCATTATGGAAGGTAGTTTGTTGTCGATATTTTTTTTACTAGAATGAATGGTAGCCTTGTCATTACGGAAGGTAGTCTATTTTCGAGATTTTTGTTACTCCAATGGATGGTAGCATTATCGTTATGGAAGGTTGTCTGTAGTCGAGATTTTTGTTACTCCAATGGATGGTAGCCTTGTCATTATGGAAGGTAGTCTATTTTCGAGATTTTAGTTATTCCAATGGATGGTAGCCTTGTCATTATGGAAGGTAGTCTATTGTCAAGATTTTTGTTACTCCAATGGATGCTAGCGTTGTCATTATGGAAGGTAGTATGTCGTTGTGATTTCTGTCACTCTAATGGATGGTAGCCTTGTCACTATGGAAGGTAGTCTGTTGTTCATATTTTTGTGACTCCAATGGATGGTAGCCTTGTCATTATGGAAGGTACTCTATTGTCGAGATTTTTGTTACTACAATGGATGGTAGCATAATCATTATGGAAGGTTGTCTGTTGTCGAGATTTTTGTTACTCGATTGGATGGTAGCCTTGTCATTATGGAAGGTAATCTAATGTTGAGATTTTTGTTATTCCAATGGATGGTAGCCTTGTCATTATGGAAGGTAGTGTGTTGTTGAGATTTTTGTTATTCCAATGGTTGCTAGCCTTGTCATTATGGAAGCTAATCTGTCGTTGTGATTTCTGTCACTCCAATGGATGGTAGCCTTGTCACTATGGAAGGTAGTCTATTGTTCATACTTTTTTTACTCCAATGGATGGTAGCCTTGTCATTATGGAAGGTAGTCTATTGTTGATATATTTGTTACTCCAATGGATGGTAGCATTATCATTATGGAAAGTTGTCTGTTGTCGAGATTTTTGTTACTCCAATAGATGGTAGCCTTGTCATTCTGGAAGGTAGTCTGTTTTCGAGATTTTTGTTACTATATTGGAAGGTAGCCTTGGCATTATGGAAGGTAGTTTGTTGTCGAGATTTTTGTCAATCCAATGGATGGTAACGTTGTCATTATGGTTGGTAGTCTGTTGTCGAGATTTTTGTTATTCCAATGGATTGTAGCCTTGTCATTATGGAAGGTAGTCTGTTTTCGAGATTTTTGTTACTCCAACGGATGGTAGCCTTGTCATTATGGAAGGTAGTCTGTTTTCGAGATTTTTGTTACTCCAATGGATGGTAGCCTTGTCATTATGGAAGGTAGTCTGTTGTAAAGATTTTTGTTATTCCAATGGATGGCAGCCTTGTCATTATGGAAGGTAGTCTGTTGTCGAGATTTTTTTTTACTAAAATGAATGGTAGCCTCGTCATTATATAAGGTAGTCTGTTTTCGAGATTTTTGTTACTCCAATGGATGGTAGCATTATCATTATGGAAGGTTATCTGTTTTCGAGATTTTTGTTACTCCAATGGATGGTAGCCTTGTCATTATGGAAAGTAGTCTGTTTTCGATATTTTTGTTACTCCAATGGATGGTAGCCTTGTCATTATGGAAGGTAGTCTGTTTTCGAGATTTTTGTTACTCTAATGGATGGTAGCCTTGTCATTATGGAAGGTAGTTTGTTATTCATATTTTTGTTACTCCAATGGATGGTAGCCTTGTCAGTATGGTAGGTAGTATGTCGTTTTGATTTTTGTCACTCCAATGGTTGGTAGCCTCGTCATTATGGAAGGTAGTGTGTTTTTGATATTTTTGTTATTCCAATGGATGGTAGCCTTGTCATTATGGAAGGTAATCTCTTGTTTATATTTTCGTTACTCCAATGGATGGTAGCCTTGTCATTATGGAATGAAGTCTGTTGTCGAGATTTTTGTTACTCTAATGGAAGGTAACCTTGTCATTATGGAAGGTAGTCTATTGTAAAGATTTTTGTTACTCCAATGGATGGCAGCCTTGTCATAATGGAAGGTAGTTTGTTGTCGAGATTTTTTTTACTAGAATGAATGGTAGCCTTGTCATTACGGAAGGTAGTCTATTTTCGAGATTTTTGTTACTCCAAGGGATGGTAGCATTATCATTATGGAAGGTTGTCGTCGTCGAGATTTTTGTTACTCCAATGGATGGTAGCCTTGTCATTACGGAAGGTAGTCTATTTTCGAGATTTTTGTTATTCCAATGGATGGTAGCCTTGTCATTATGGAAGGTAGTCTATTGTCGAGATTTTTGTTACTCCAATGGATACTAGCGTTGTCATTATGGAAGGTAGTATGTCGTTGTGATTTCTGTCACTCTAATGGATGGTAGCCTTATCACTATGGAAGGTAGTCTATTGTTCATATTATTGTTACTCCAATGGATGGTAGCCTTGTCATTATGGAAGGTACTCTATTGTCGAGATTTTTGTTACTCCAATGGATGGTAGCATAATCATTATGGAAGGTTGTCTGTTGTCGAGATTTTTGTTACTCGATTGGATGGTAGCCTTGTCATTATGGAAGGTAGTCTGTTTTCGAGATTTTTGTTACTCCAATGGATGGTAGCCTTGTCATTATGGAAGGTAGTTTGTTGTCGATATTCTTGTTACTCCAATGGATGGTATCCTTGTCATTATGGAACGTATTCTGTTGTCGATGTTTTTGTTACTCCAATGGATGGTAGCCTTGTCATTATGGAAGGTAATCTGTTGTTGAGATTTTTGTTATTCCAATGGATGGTAGCCTTGTCATTATGGAAGGTAGTGTGTTGTTGAGATTTTTGTTACTCCAATGGATGCTAGCCTTGTCATTATGGAAGGTAGTATGTCGTTGTGATTTCTGTCACTCCAATGGATGGTAGCCTTGTCACTATGGAAGGTAGTCTGTTGTTCATATTTTTTTTACTCCAATGGATGGTAGCCTTGTCATTATGGAAGGTAGTCTATTGTTGATATATTTGTTACTCCAATGGATGGTAGCATTATCATTATGGAAAGTTGTCTGTTGTCGAGATTTTTGTTACTCCAATGGATGGTAGCCGAGTCATTCTGGAAGGTAGTCTGTTTTCGAGATTTTTGTTACTATATTGGAAGGTAGCCTTGGCATTATGGAAGGTAGTTTGTTGTCTAGATTTTTGTCAATCCAATGGATGGTAACGTTGTCGTTATGGTTGGTAGTCTGTTGTCGAGATTTTTGTTATTCCAATGGATTGTAGCCTTGTCATTATGGAAGGTAGTCTGCTTTCGAGATTTTTGTTACTCCAATGGATGGTAGCCTTGTCATTATGGAAGGTAGTCTGTTTTCGAGATTTTTGTTACTCCAATGGATGGTAGCCTTGTCATTATGGAAGGTAGTTTGTTGTTCATATTTTTGTTACTCCAATGGATGTTAGCCTTGTCATTATGGTAGGTAGTATGTCGTTTTGATTTCTATCACTCCAATGGATGATAGCCTTGTCATTATGGAAGGTAGTGTGTTTTCGATATTTTTGTTATTCAAATGGATGGTAGCCTTGTCATTATGGAAGGTAGTCTCTTGTTTATATTTTTGTTACTCCAACGGATCGTATCCTTGTCATTATGGAATGAAGTTTGTTGTCGAGATTTTTGTTACTCTAATGGATGATAACCTTGTCATTATGGAAGGTAGTCTGTTGTAAAGATTTTTGTTATTCCAATGGATGGCAGCCTTGTCATTATGGAAGGTAGTCTGTTGTCGAGATTTTTTTTTACTAGAATGAATGGTAGCCTTGTCATTACGGAAGGTAGTCTGATTTCGAGATTTTTGTTACTCCAATGGATGGTAGCATTATCATTATGGAAGGTTGTCTGTTGTCGAAATTTTTGTTACTCCAATGGATGGTAGCCTTGTCATTACGGAAGGTAGTCTGTTTTCGAGATTTTTTTTATTCCAATGGATGGTAGCCTTGTCATTATGGAAGGTAGTCTATTGTCGAGATTTTTTTTACTCCAATGGATGGTAGCCTTGTCATTATGGAACGTATTCTGTTGTCGATGTTTTTGTTACTCCAATGGATGGTAGCCTTGTCATTATGGAAGGTAGTCTGTTGTTGAGATTTTTGTTATTCCAATGGATGCTAGCCTTGTCATTATGGAAGGTAGTCTGTCGTTGTGATTTCTGCCACTCCAATGGATGGTAGCATTATCATTATGGAAGGTTGTCTGTAGTCGAGATTTTTGTTACTCCAATGGATGGTAGCCTTGTCAGTCTGGAAGGTAGTCTGTTTTTGAGATTTTTGTTACTATAATGGAAGGTAGCCTTGGCATTATGGAAGGTAGTTTGTTGTCGAGATCTTTGTTACTCCAATGGATGGTAACGTTGTCATTATGGATGGTAGTCTGTTGTCGAGATTTTTGTTATTCCAATGGATTGTAGCCTTGTCATTACGGAAGGTAGTCTGTTTTCGAGATTTTTTTTATTCCAATAGATGGTAGCCTTGTCATTATGGAAGGTAGTCTATTGTCGAGATTTTTGTTACTCCAATGGATGCTAGCGTTGTCATTATCGAAGGTAGTATGTCGTTATGATTTATGTCACTCCAATGGATGGTAGCCTTGTTAATATGGAAGGTAGTCTGTTGTTCATATTTTTGTTACTCCAATGGATGGTAGCCTTGTCATTATGGAAGGTAGTCTATTGTCGAGATTTTTGTTACTCCAATGGATGGTAGCATTATAATTATGGAAGGTTGTCTGTTGTCGAGATTTTTGTTAATCCATTGGATGGTAGCCTTTGCATTATGGAAGGTAGACTATTTTCGAGATTTTTGTTACTCCAATGGATGGTAGCCTTGTCATTATGGAAGGTAGTTTGTTGTCGATATTCTTGTTACTCCAATGGATGGTAGCCTTGTAATTATGGAACGTATTCTGTTGTCGATGTTTTTGTTACTCCAATGGATGGTAGCCTTGTCATTATGGAAGGTAGTCTGTTGTTGAGATTTTTGTTATTCCAATGGATGCTAGCCTTGTCATTATGGAAGGTAGTCTGTCGTTGAGATTTCTGTCACTCCAATGGATCGTAGCCTTGTCACTATGGAAGGTAGTCTGTCATTGTGATTTCTGTCACTCCAATGGATGGTAGCATTATCATTATGGAAGGTAGTCTGTTGTCGAGATTTTTGTTATTCCAATGGATGGTAGCCTTGTCTTTATGGAAGGTAGTGTGTTGTTGAGATTTTCGTTACTCCATTGGATGCTAGCCTTGTCATTATGGAAGGTAGTCTGTCGTTGTGATTTCTGTCACTCCAATGGATGGTAGCCTTGACATTATGGAAGGTAGTCTCTTGTTTATATTTTCGTTACTCCAACGGATGGTAGCCTTGTCATTATCGAATGAAGTCTGTTGTCGAGATTTTTGTTACTCTAATGGATGGTAACCTTGTCATTATGGAAGGTAGTCTGTTGTAAAGATTTTTGTTATTCCAATGGATGGCAGCCTTGTCATTATGGAAGGTAGTCTGTTGTCGAGATTTTTTTTACTAGAATGAATGGTAGTCTTGGAATTACGGAAGCTAGTCTGTTTTCGAGATTTTTGTTACTCCAATGGATGGTATCGTTATCATTATGGAAGGTTGTCTGTTGTCGAGATTTTTGTTACTCCAATGGATGGTAGCCTTGTCATTATGGAAGGTAGTCTGTTGTCGAGATTTTTGTTATTCCAATGGATTGTAGCCTTGTCATTATGGAAGGTAGTCTGTTTTCGAGATTTTTGTTACTCCAATGGATGGTAGCCTTATCATTATGGAAGGTAGTCGGTTTTCGAGATTTTTGTTACTCCAATGGATGGTAGCCTTGTCATTATGGAAGGTAGTTTGTTGTTCATATTTTTGTTACTCCAATGGATGTTAGCCTTGTCATTATGGTAAGTAGTATGTCGTTTTGATTTCTATCACTCCAATGGATGGTAGCCTTGTCATTATGGAAGGTAGTGTGTTTTCGATATTTTTGTTATTCAAATGGATGGTAGCCTTGTCATTATGGAAGGTAGTCTCTTGTTTATATTTTTGTTACTCCAACGGATGGTATCCTTGTCATTATGGAATGAAGTTTGTTGTCGAGATTTTTGTTACTCTAATGGATGATAACCTTGTCATTATGGAAGGTAGTCTGTTGTAAAGATTTTTGTTATTCCAATGGATGGCAGCCTTGTCATTATGGAAGGTAGTCTGTTGTCGAGATTTTTTTTACTAGAATGAATGGTAGCCTTGTCATTACGGAAGGTAGTCTGATTTCGAGATTTTTGTTACTCCAATGGATGGTAGCATTATCATTATGGAAGGTTGTCTGTTGTCGAAATTTTTGTTACTCCAATGGATGGTAGCCTTGTCATTACGGAAGGTAGTCTGTTTTCGAGATTTTTTTTATTCCAATGGATGGTAGCCTTTTCATTATGGAAGGTAGTCTATTGTCGAGATTTTTGTTACTCCAATGGATGGTAGCGCTGTCATTATCGAACGTATTCTGTTGTCGATGTTTTTGTTACTCCAATGGATGGTAGCCTTGTCATTATGGAAGGTAGTCTGTTGTTGAGATTTTTGTTATTCCAATGGATGCTAGCCTTGTCATTATGGAAGGTAGTCTGTCGTTGTGATTTCTGTCACTCCAATGGATGGTAGCATTATCATTATGGAAGGTTGTCTGTAGTCGAGATTTTTAATACTCCAATGGATGGTAGCCTTGTCAGTCTGGAAGGTAGTCTGTTTTTGAGATTTTTGTTACTATAATGGAAGGTAGCCTAGGCATTATGGAAGGTAGTTTGTTGTCGAGATCTTTGTTACTCCAATGGATGGTAACGTTGTCATTATGGATGGTAGTCTGTTGTCGAGATTTTTGTTATTCCAATGGATTGTAGCCTTGTCATTACGGAAGGTAGTCTGTTTTCGAGATTTTTTTTATTCCAATAGATGGTAGCCTTGTCATTATGGAAGGTAGTCTATTGTCGAGATTTTTGTTACTCCAATGGATGCTAGCGTTGTCATTATCGAAGGTAGTATGTCGTTATGATTTATGTCACTCCAATGGATGGTAGCCTTGTTAATATGGAAGGTAGTCTGTTGTTCATATTTTTGTTACTCCAATGGATGGTAGCCTTGTCATTATGGAAGGTAGTCTATTGTCGAGATTTTTGTTACTCCAATGGATGGTAGCATTATAATTATGGAAGGTTGTCTGTTGTCGAGATTTTTGTTACTCCATTGGATGGTAGCCTTTGCATTATGGAAGGTAGACTATTTTCGAGATTTTTGTTACTCCAATGGATGGTAGCCTTGTCATTATGGAAGGTAGTCTCTTGTCGATATTCTTGTTACTACAATGGATGGTAGCCTTGTCATTATGGAACGTATTCTGTTGTCGATGTTTTTGTTACTCCAAAGGATGGTAGCCTTGTCATTATGGAAGGTAGTCTGTTGTTGAGATTTTTGTTATTCCAATGGATGCTAGCCTTGTCATTATGGAAGGTAGTCTGTCATTGAGATTTCTGTCACTCCAATGGATGGTAGCCTTGTCACTATGGAAGGTAGTCTGTCATTGTGATTTCTGTCACTCCAATGGATGGTAGCATTATCATTATGGAAGGTAGTCTGTTGTCGAGATTTTTGTTATTCCAATGGATGGTAACCTTGTCATTATGGAAGGTAGTGTGTTGTTGAGATTTTTGTTACTCCATTGGATGCTAGCCTTGTCATTATGGAAGGAAGTCTGTCGTTGTGATTTCTGTCACTCCAATGGATGGTAGCCTTGACATTATGGAAGGTAGTCTCTTGTTTATATTTTCGTTAATCCAACGGATGGTAGCCTTGTCATTATGGAATGAAGTCTGTTGTCGAGATTTTTGTTACTCTAATGGATGGTAACCTTGTCATTATGGAAGGTAGTCTGTTGTAAAGATTTTTGTTATTCCAATGGATGGAAGCCTTGTCATTATGGAAGGTAGTCTGTTGTCGAGATTTTTTTTACTAGAATGAATGGTAGTCTTGGAATTACGGAAGCTAGTCTATTTTCGAGATTTTTGTTACTCCAATGGATGGTATCATTATCATTATGGAAGGTTGTCTGTTGTCGAGATTTTTGTTACTCCAATGGATGGTAGCCTTGTCATTACGGAAGGTAGTCTATTTTCGAGATTTTTGTTATTCCAATGGTTGGTAGCCTTGTCATTATGGAAGGTAGTCTTTTGTCGAGATTTTTGTTACTCCAATGGATGCAAGCATTGTCATTATAGAAGGTAATATGTCGTTGAGATTTCTGTCACTCTAATGGATGGTAGCCTTGTCAATATGGAAGGTAGTCTGTTGTTCATATTTTTCTTACTCCAATGGATGGTAGCCTTGTCATTATAGAATGAAGTCTGTTGTGGAGATTTTTGTTACTCTAATGGATGGTAACCTTGTCATTATGGAAGGTAGTCTGTTGTAAATATTTTTGTTATTCCAATGGATGGCAGCCTTGTCATTATGGAAGGTAGTCTGTTGTCGAGATTTTTTTTACTAGAATGAATGGTAGCCTTGTCATTATGGAAGGTAGTTTGTTGTCGATATTCTTGTTACTCCAATGGATGGTAGCCTTGTCATTATGGAACGTATTCTGTTGTCGATGTTTTTGTTACTCCAATGGATGGTAGCCTTGTCATTATGGAAGGTAGTCTGTTGTTGAGATTTTTGTTATTCCAATGGATGGTAGCCTTGTCATTATGGAAGGTAGTGTGTTGTTGAGATTTCTGTTACTCCAATGGATGCTAGCCTTGTCATTATGGAAGGTAGTCTTTCGTTGTGATTTCTGTCACTCCAATGGATGGTAGCCTTGTCACTATGGAAAGTAGTCTCTTGTTCATATTTTTTTTACTCCAATGGATGGTATCCTTGTCATTATGGAAGGTAGTCTTTTGTCGATATATTTGTTACTCCAATGGATGGTAGCCTTATCATTATGGAAGGTTGTCTGTTGTCGAGATTATTGTTACTCCAATGGATGGTAGCCTTGTCATTCTGGAAGGTAGTCTGTTTTCGAGATTTTTGATACTATAATGCAAGGTAGCCTTGGCATTATGGAAGGTAGTTTGTTGTCGAGATTTTTGTTACTCCAATGGATGGTAACATTGTCATTATGGATGGTAGTCTTGTCATTATGGAACGTATTCTGTTGTCGATGTTTTTGTCACTCCAATGGATAGTAGCCTTGTTATTATGGAAGGTAGTCTTTTGTCTAGATTTTTGTTATTCAAATGAATGGTTGCCTTCTCATTATGGAAGGTAGTCTGTTGTCGAGTTTTTTGTTACTCTAGTGGATGCTAGCCTTGTCATTATGGAAGGTAGTATGTCGTTGTGATTTTTGTTACTCCAACGGATGGTAGCCTTGTCATTATGGAAGGTAGTCTATTGTCGATATTCTTGTTACTCCAATGGATGGTAGCCTTGTCATTAAGGAAGGTAGTATGTTGTCGATACATTTGTTACTCCAATGGATTGTAGCCTTGTCATTATGGAAGGTAGTCTGTTGTCGATATCTTTGTTACTCCAATGGATTGTAGCCTTGTCATTATGGAAGGTAGTCTGTTGTCGAGATTTTTGTTACTCCAATGGATGGTATCGTTGTCATTATGGATGGTAGTCTGTTGTCGAGAATTTTGTTACTCTAATGGATGGTAGCCTTGTCATTATGGAACGTATTCTGTTGTAGATGTTTTTTTTAATCAAATGGATGGTAGCCTTGTCATTATGGAAGGTAGTCTGTTGTCGAGATTTTTGTTATTCCAACAGATGGTAGCCTTGTCATTATGGAATGAAGTCTGTTGTCAAGATTTTTGTTACTCTAATGGATGGTAACCTTGTCATTATGGAAGGTAGTCTGTTGTAAAGATTTTTGTTATTCCAATGGATGACAGCCTTGTCATTATGGAAGGTAGTCTGTTGTCGAGATTTTTTTTACTAGAATCAATGGTAGCCTTGGAATTACGGAAGGTAATCTGTTTTCGAGATTTTTGTTACTCCAATGGATGGTATCGTTATCATTATGGAAGGTTTTCTGTTGTCGAGATTTTTGTTACTCCAATGGATGGTAGCCTTGTCATTATGGAACGTATTCTGTTGTCGATGTTTTTGTTACTCCAATGGATGGTAGCCTTGTCATTATGGAAGGTAGTCTATTGTTGAGATTTTTGTTATTCCAATGGATGGTAGCCTTGTCATTATGGAAGGTAGTTTGTTGTCGAGATTTTTGGTACTCCAATGGATGCTAGCTTTGTCATTATGGAAGGTAGTATGTCGTTGTGATTTCTGTCACTCCAATGGATGGTAGCCTTGTCAATATGGAAGGTAGTTTGTTGTTCATATTTTTGTTAGTCCAATGGATGGTAGCATTATCATTATGGAAGGTTGTCTGTTGTCGAGATTTTTGTTACTCCATTGGATGGTAGCCTTCTCATTATGGAAGGTAGTCTGTTTTCGAGATTTTTGTTACTCCAATGGATGGTAGCCTTGTCATTATGGAAGGTAGTTTGTTGTCGATATTCTTGTTACTCCAATGGATGGTAGCCTTGCCATTATGGAACGTATTCTGTTGTCGATGTTTTTGTTACTCCAATGGATGGTAGCATTGTCATTCTGGAAGGTAGTCTGTTGTTGAGATTTTTGTTATTCCAATGGATGGTAGCCTTGTCATTATAGAAGGTAGTGTGTTTTTGAGATTTCTGTTACTCCAATGGATGCTAGCCTTGTCATTATGGAAGGTAGTCTGTCGTTGTGATTTCTGTCACTCCAATGGATGGTAGCCTTGTCACTATGGAAAGTAGTCTCTTGTTCATATTTTTTTTACTCCAATGGATGGTATCCTTGTCATTATGGAAGGTAGTCTTTTGTCGATATATTTGTTACTCCAATGGATGGTAGCATTATCATTATGGAAGGTTGTCTGTTGTCGAGATTATTGTTACTCCAATGGATGGTAGCCTTGTCATTCTGGAAGGTAGTCTATTTTCGAGATTTTTGATACTATAATGCAAGGTAGCCTCGGCATTATGGAAGGTAGTTTGTTGTCGAGATTTTTGTTACTCCAATGGATGGTAACATTGTCATTATGGATGGTAGTCTTGTCATTATGGAACATATTCTGTTGTCGATGTTTTTGTCACTCCAATGGATAGTAGCCTTGTTATTATGGAAGGTAGTCTGTTGTCTAGATTTTTGTTATTCAAATGAATGGTTGCCTTCTCATTGTGGAAGGTAGTCCGTTGTCGAGTTTTTTGTTACTCCAGTGGATGCTAGCCTTGTCATTATGGAAGGTAGTATGTCGTTGTGATTTTTGTTACTCCAATGGATGGTAGCCTTGTCATTATGGAAGGTAGTCTCTTGTTGATATTCTTGTTACTCCAATGGATGGTAGCCTTGTCATTAAGGAAGGTAGTATGTTGTCGATATCTTTGTTACTCCAATGGATTGTAGCCTTGTCATTATGGAAGGTAGTCTGTTGTCGAGATTTTTGTTACTCCAATGGATGGTATCGTTGTCATTATGGCTGGTAGTCTGTTGTCGAGAATTTTGTTACTCTAATGGATGGTAGCCTTGTAATTATGGAACGTATTCTGTTGTAGATGTTTTTTTTAATCAAATGGATGGTAGCCTTGTCATTATGGAAGGTAGTCTGTTGTCGAGATTTTTGTTATTCCAACAGATGGTAGCCTTGTCATTATGGAATGAAGTCTGTTGTCAAGATTTTTGTTACTCTAATGGATGGTAACCTTGTCATTATGGAAGGTAGTCTGTTGTAAAGATTTTTGTTATTCCAATGGATGACAGCCTTGTCATTATGGAAGGTAGTCTGTTGTCGAGATTTTTTTTACTAGAATCAATGGTAGCCTTGGAATTACGGAAGGTAATCTGTTTTCGAGATTTTTGTTACTCCAATGGATGGTATCGTTATCATTATGGAAGGTTTTCTGTTGTCGAGATTTTTGTTACTCCAATGGATGGTAGCCTTGTCATTATGGAACGTATTCTGTTGTCGATGTTTTTGTTACTCCAATGGATGGTAGCCTTGTCATTATGGAAGGTAGTCTATTGTTGAGATTTTTGTTATTCCAATGGATGGTAGCCTTGTCATTATGGAAGGTAGTTTGTTGTCGAGATTTTTGGTACTCCAATGGATGCTAGCTTTGTCATTATGGAAGGTAGTATGTCGTTGTGATTTCTGTCACTCCAATGGATGGTAGCCTTGTCAATATGGAAGGTAGTTTGTTGTTCATATTTTTGTTAGTCCAATGGATGGTAGCATTATCATTATGGAAGGTTGTCTGTTGTCGAGATTTTTGTTACTCCATTGGATGGTAGCCTTCTCATTATGGAAGGTAGTCTGTTTTCGAGATTTTTGTTACTCCAATGGATGGTAGCCTTGTCATTATGGAAGGTAGTTTGTTGTCGATATTCTTGTTACTCCAATGGATGGTAGCCTTGCCATTATGGAACGTATTCTGTTGTCGATGTTTTTGTTACTCCAATGGATGGTAGCATTGTCATTCTGGAAGGTAGTCTGTTGTTGAGATTTTTGTTATTCCAATGGATGGTAGCCTTGTCATTATAGAAGGTAGTGTGTTTTTGAGATTTCTGTTACTCCAATGGATGCTAGCCTTGTCATTATGGAAGGTAGTCTGTCGTTGTGATTTCTGTCACTCCAATGGATGGTAGCCTTGTCACTATGGAAAGTAGTCTCTTGTTCATATTTTTTTTACTCCAATGGATGGTATCCTTGTCATTATGGAAGGTAGTCTTTTGTCGATATATTTGTTACTCCAATGGATGGTAGCATTATCATTATGGAAGGTTGTCTGTTGTCGAGATTATTGTTACTCCAATGGATGGTAGCCTTGTCATTCTGGAAGGTAGTCTATTTTCGAGATTTTTGATACTATAATGCAAGGTAGCCTCGGCATTATGGAAGGTAGTTTGTTGTCGAGATTTTTGTTACTCCAATGGATGGTAACATTGTCATTATGGATGGTAGTCTTGTCATTATGGAACATATTCTGTTGTCGATGTTTTTGTCACTCCAATGGATAGTAGCCTTGTTATTATGGAAGGTAGTCTGTTGTCTAGATTTTTGTTATTCAAATGAATGGTTGCCTTCTCATTGTGGAAGGTAGTCCGTTGTCGAGTTTTTTGTTACTCCAGTGGATGCTAGCCTTGTCATTATGGAAGGTAGTATGTCGTTGTGATTTTTGTTACTCCAATGGATGGTAGCCTTGTCATTATGGAAGGTAGTCTCTTGTTGATATTCTTGTTACTCCAATGGATGGTAGCCTTGTCATTAAGGAAGGTAGTATGTTGTCGATATCTTTGTTACTCCAATGGATTGTAGCCTTGTCATTATGGAAGGTAGTCTGTTGTCGAGATTTTTGTTACTCCAATGGATGGTATCGTTGTCATTATGGCTGGTAGTCTGTTGTCGAGAATTTTGTTACTCTAATGGATGGTAGCCTTGTAATTATGGAACGTATTCTGTTGTAGATGTTTTTGTTACTCCAATGGATGGTAGCCTTGTCATTATGGAAGGTAGTATGTTGTCGAGATTTTTGTTATTCCAATGGATGGTAGCCTTGTCATTATGGAAGGTAGTGTGTTGTTGAGATTCTTGTTACTCCAATGGATGCTAGCCTTGTCATTATGGAAGGTAGTCTGTCGTTGTGATTTCTGTCACTCCAATGGATGGTAGCCTTGTCATTATGGAAGGTAGTCTCTTGTTTATATTTTCGTTACTCCAACGGATGGTAGCCTTGTCATTATGGAATGAAGTCTGTTGTCGAGATTTTTGTTACTCTAATGGATCGTAACCTTGTCATTATGGAACGTATTCTGTTGTCGATGTTTTTGTTACTCCAATGGATGGTAGCCTTGTCATTATGGAAGGTAGTCTGTTGTTGAGATTTTTGTTATTCCAATGGATGGTAGCCTTGTCATTATGGAAGGTAGTCTGTTGTCGAGATTTTTGTTACTCCAATGGATGCTAGCGTTGTCATTATGGAAGGTAGTATGTCGTTGTGATTTCTGTCACTCCAATGGATGGTAGCCTTGTCAATATGGAAGGTAGTCTGTTGTTCATATTTTTGTTACTCCAATGGATGGTAGCCTTGTCATTATGGAAGGTAGTCTATTGTCGAGATTTTTGTTACTCTAATGGATGGTAGCATTATCATTATGGAAGGTTATCTGTTGTCGAGATTTTTGTTACTCCATTGGATGGTAGCCTTGTCATTATGGAAGGTAGTCTGTTTTCGAGATTTTTGTTACTCCAATGGATGGTAGCCTTGTCATTATGGAAGGTAGTTTGTTGTCGATATTCTTGTTACTCCAATGGATGGTAGCCTTGTCATTATGGAACGTATTTTGTTGACGATGTTTTTGTTACTCCAATGGATGGTAGCCTTGTCATTATGGAAGGTAGTCTGTTGTTGAGATTTTTGTTATTCCAATGGATGGTAGCCTTGTCATTATGGAAGGTAGTGTGTTGTTGAGATTTTTGTTACTCCTATGGATGCTAGCCTTGTCATTATGGAAGGTAGTCTGTCGTTGTGATTTCTGTCACTCCAATGGATGTTAGCCTTGTCACTTTGGAAGGTAGTCTGTTGTTCATATTTTTTTTACTCCAATGGATGGTAGCCTTGTCATTATGGAAGGTAGTCTATTGTCGATATATTTGTTACTCCAATGGATGGTAGCATTATCATTATGGAAGGTTGTCTGTTGTCGAGATTTTTGTTACTCTAATGGATGGTAGCCTTGTCATTCTAGAAGGTAGTCTGTTTTCGAGATTTTTGTTACTATAATGGAAGGTAGCCTTGGCATTATGGAAGGTAGTTTGTTGTCGAGATTTTTGTTACTCCAATGGATGGTAACGTTGTCATTATGGATGGTAGTCTGTTGTCGAGATTTTTGTTATTCCAATGGATTGTAGCCTTGTCATTATGGACCGTATTCTGTTGTTGATGTTTTTGTTACTCCAATGGATAGTAGCCTTGTTATTATGGAAGGTAGTATGTTGTCTAGATTTTTGTTATTCAAATGAATGGTTGCCTTCTCATTATGGAAGGTAGTCCGTTGTCTAGTTTTTTGTTACTCCAATGGATGCTAGCCTTGTCATTATGGAAGGTAGTATGTCGTTGTGATTTTTGTTACTCCAATGGATGGTAGCCTTGTCATTATGGAAGGTAGTCTCTTGTCGATATTCTTGTCGATATCTTTGTTACACCAATGGATTGTTGCCTTGTCATTATGGAAGGTAGTCTGTTGTCGAGATTTTTGTTACTCCAATGGATGGTATCGTTGTCATTATGGATGGTAGTCTGTTGTCGAGAAATTTGTTACTCTAATGGATGGTAGCCTTGTCATTATGGAACGTATTCTGTTGTCGATGTTTTTGTTACTCCAATGGATGGTAGCCTTGTCATTATGGAAGGTAGTTTGTTGTCTAGATTTTTGTTATTCCAATGGATGGTAGCCTTGTCATTATGGAAGGTAGTGTGTTGTTGAGATTTTTGTTACTCCATTGGATGCTAGCCTTGTCATTATGGAAGGTAGTCTCTCGTTGTGATTTATGTCACTCCAATGGATGGTAGCCTTGTGACTATGGAAGGTAGTCTGTTGTTCATATTTTTTTTACACCAATGGATGGTAGCCTTGTCATTATGGAAGGTAGTCTATTGTTGATATATTTGTTACTCCAATGATGGTAGCATTATCATTATGGAAGGTTATCTGTTGTCGAGATTTTTGTTACTCCAATGGATGGTAGCCTTGTCATTCTGGAAGGTAGTCTGTTGTCGAGATTTTTGTTACTCCAATGGATGGTATCGTTGTCATTATGGATGGTAGTCTGTTGTCGAGAAATTTGTTACTCTAATGGATGGTAGCCTTGTCATTATAGAACGTATTCTATTGTCGATGTTATTGTTACTCCAATGGATGGTAGCCTTGTCATTATGGAAGGTAGTATGTTGTCGAGATTTTTGTTATTCCAATGGATGGTAGCCTTGTCATTATGGAAGGTAGTCTATTGTCGAGATTTTTCTTACTCCAATGGATGCTAGCCTTGTCATTATGGAAGGTAGTCTGTCGTTGTGATTTCTGTCACTCTAATGGACGGTAGCCTTGTCATTATGGAAGGTAGTCTCTTGTTTATATTTTTGTTACTGCAACGGATGGTAGCCTTGTCATTATGGAATGAAGTCTCTTGTCGAGATTTTTGTTACTCTAATGGATGGTAACCTTGTCATTATGGAAGGTAATCTGTTGTAAATATTTTTGTTATTCCAATGGATTGCAGCCTTGTCATTATGGAAGGTAGTCTGTTGTCGAGATTTTTTTTACTAGAATGAATGGTAGCCTTGTCATTATGGAAGGTAGTTTGTTGTCGATATTCTTGTTACTCCAATGGATGGTAGTCTTGTCATTATGGAACGTATTCTATTGTCGATATTTTTGTTACTCCAATGGATGGTAGCCTTGTCATTATGGAAGGTAGTCTGTTGTTGAGATTTTTGTTATTCCAATGGATGGTAGCCTTGTCATTATGGAAGGTAGTCTATTGTCGAGATTTTTGTTACTCCAATGGATGCTAGCGTTTTCATTATGGAAGGTAGTATGTCGTTGTGATTTCTGTCACTCCAATGGATGGTAGCCTTGTCAATATGGAAGGTAGTATGTTGTTCATATTTTTGTTACTCCAATGGATGGTAGCCTTGTCATTATGGAAGGTAGTCTATTGTCGAGATTTTTGTTACTCCAATGGATGGTAGAATTATCATTATGGAAGGTTGTCTGTTGTCGAGATTTTTGTTACTCCATTGGATGGTAGCCTTGTCATTATGGAAGGTAGTCTGTTTTCGAGATTTTTGTTACTCCAATGGATGGTAGCCTTGTCATTATGGAAGGTAGTTTGTTGTCGTTATTCTTGTTACTCCAATGGATGGTAGCATTGTCATTATGGAACGTATTCTGTTGTCGATATTTTTGTTACTCCAATGGATAATAGCCTTGTTATTACGGAAGGTAGTCTGTTGTCTAGATTTTTGTAATTCAAATGAATGGTTTCCTCGTCATTATGGAAGGTAGTTTGTTGTCGAGTTTTTTGTTACTCCAATGGATGCTAGGCTTGTCATTATGGACGGTAGTATGTCGTTGTGATTTTTGTTACTCCAATGGATGGTAGCCTTGTCATTATGGAAGGTAGTCTGTTGTAGATATTCTTGTTACTCCAAAGGATGGTAGCCTTGTCATTAAGGAAGGTAGTATGTTGTCGATATCTTTGTTACTCCAATGGATTGTAGCCTTGTCATTATGGAAGGTAGTCTGTTGTCGAGATTTTTGTTACTCCAATGGATGGTATCATTGTCATTATGGATGGTAGTCTGTTGTCGAGAATTTTGTTACTCTAATGGATGGTAGCCTTGTCATTATGGAAGGTAGTCTGTCGTTGTGATTTCTGTCACTCCAATGGATGGTAGCCTTGTCATTATGGAAGGTAGTCTCTTGTTTATATTTTCGTTACTCCAACGGATGGTAGCCTTGTCATTATGGAATGAAGTTTGTTCTCGAGATTTCTGTTACTCTAATGGATGGTAACCTTGTCATTATGGAAGGTAGTCTGTTGTAAATATTTTTTTTATTCCAATGGATGGCAGCCTTGTCATTATGGAAGGTAGTCTGT
Source organism: Vicia faba (assembly GCA_948472305.1). Lineage (NCBI taxonomy): Eukaryota > Viridiplantae > Streptophyta > Magnoliopsida > Fabales > Fabaceae > Vicia > Vicia faba. Next base: position 460,446,222 of record OX451741.1, read on the forward strand.
TGTTGAGATTTTTTTTACTAGAATGAATGGTAGCCTTGTCATTATGGAAGGTATTTTGTTGTCGATATTCTTGTTACTCCAATGGATGGTAGCCTTGTCATTATGGAACGTATTTTGTTGTCGATGTTTTTGTTACTCCAATGGATGCTAGCCTTGTCATTATGGAAGGTAGTCTGTTGTTGAGATTTTTGTTATTCCAATGGATGGTAGCCTTGTCATTATTGAAGGTAGTCTATTGTCGATATTTTTGTTACACCAATGGATGCTAGCGTTGTCAATATGGAAGGTAGTATGTCGTTGTGATTTCTGTCACTCCAATGGATGGTAGCCTTGTCAATATGGAAGGTATTCTGTTGTTCATATTTTTGTTACTCCAATGGATGGTAGCCTTGTCATTATGGAAGGTAGTCTATTGTCGAGATTTTTGTTACTCCAATGGATGGTAGCATTATCATTATGGAAGGTTGTCTGTTGTCGAGATTTTTGTTACTCCAATGGATGGTAGCCTTGTCATTATGGAAGGTAGTCTGTTTTCGAGATTTTTGTTACTCCAATGGATGGTAGCCTTGTCATTATGGAAGGTAGTTTGTTGTCGATATTCTTGTTACTCCAATGGATGGTAGCCTTGTCATTAGGAACATATTCTGTTGTCGATGTTTTTGTTACTCCAATGGATGGTAGCCTTGTCATTATGGAAGGTAGTCTGTTGTTGAGATTTTTGTTATTCCAATGGATGGTAGCCTTGTCATTATGGAAGGTAGTGTGTTGTTGAGATTTTTGTTACTCCAATGGATGCTAGCCTTGTCATTATGGAAGGTAGTCTGTCGTTGTGATTTCTGTCATTCCAATGGATGGTAGCCTTGTCACTATGGAAGGTAGTCTGTTGTTCATATTTATTTTACTCCAATGGATGGTAGCCTTGTCATTATAGAAGGTAGTCTATTGTCGATAGATTTGTTACTCCAATGGATGGTAGCATTATCATTATGGAAGGTTGTCTGTTGTCGAGATTTTTGTTACTCTAATGGATGGTAGCCTTGTCATTCTAGAAGGTAGTTTGTTTTCGAGATTTTTGTTACTATAATGGAAGGTAGCCTTGGCATTATGGAAGGTAGTTTGTTGTCGAGATTTTTGATACTCCAATGGATGGTAATGTTGTCATTATGGATGGTAGTCTGTTGTCGAGATTTTTGTTATTTCAATGGATTGTAGCCTTGTCATTATGGAACGTATTCTGTTGTCGATGTTTTTGTTACTCCAATGGATAGTAGCCTTGTTATTATGGAAGGTAGTCTGTTGTCTAGATTTTTGTAATTCAAATGAATGGTTGCCTTGTCATTATGGAAGGTAGTTCGTTGTCGAGTTTTTTGTTACTCCAATGGATGCTAGCCTTGTCATTATGGAAGGTAGTATGTCGTTGTGATTTTTGTTACTCCAATGGATGGTAGCCTTGTCATTATGGAAGGTAGTCTATTGTCGATATTCTTGTTACTCCAATGGATGGTAGCCCTTTCATTAAGGAAGGTAGTATGTTGTCGATATCTTTGTTACTCCAATGGATTGTAGCCTTGTCATTATGGAAGGTAGTCTGTTGCCGAGATTTTTGTTATTCCAATGGATGGTATCGTTGTCATTATGGATGGTAGTCTGTTGTCGAGAAAATTGTTACTCTAATGGATGGTAGCCTTGTCATTATGGAAGGTAGTCTGTTGTCTAGATTTTTGTTATTCCAATGGATGGTAGCCTTGTCATTATGGAAGGTAGTGTGTTGTTGAGATTTTTGTTACTCCATTGGATGCTAGCCTTGTCATTATGGAAGGTAGTCTGTCGTTGTGATTTATGTCACTCCAATTGATGGTAGCCTTGTCACTATGGAAGGTAGTCTGTTGTTCATATTTTTTTTACTCCAATGGATGGTAGCCTTGTCATTATGGAAGGTAGTCTATTGTCGAGATTTTTGTTACTCCAATGGATGGTAGCCTTGTCATTATGGAAGGTAGTCTGTTTTCGAGATTTTTGTTACTCCAATGGATGGTAGCCTTGTCATTATGTAAGGTAGTTTGTTGTCGATATTCTTGTTACTCCAATGGATGGTAGCCTTGTCATTATGGAACGTATTATGTTGTCGATGTTTTTATTACTCCAATCGATGGTAGCCTTGTCATTATGGAAGGTAGTCTGTTGTTGAGATTTTTGTTATTCCAATGGATGGTAGCCTTGTCATTATGGAAGGTAGTGTGTTATTGAGATTTTTGTTACTCCAATGGATGCTAGCCTTGTCATTATGGAAGGTAGTCTGTCGTTGTGATTTCTGTCACTCCAATGGATGGTAGCCTTGTCACTATGGAAGGTAGTCTGTTGTTCATATTATTTTTACTCCAATGGATGGTAGCCTTGTCATTATGGAAGGTAGTCTATTATCGATATATTTGTTACTCCAATGGATGTTAGCATTATCATTATGGAAGGTTGTCTGTTGTCGAGATTTTTGTTACTCCAATGGATGGTAGCCTTGTCATTCTGGAAGGTAGTCTGTTTTCGAGATTTTTGTTACTATAATGGAAGGTAGCCTTGGCATTATGGAAGGTAGTTTGTTGTCGAGATTTTTGTTACTGCAATGGATGGTAACATTGTCATTATGGATGGTAGTTTATTGTCGAGATTTTTGTTATTCCAATTGATTATAGCCTTGTCATTATGGAACGTATTCTGTTGTTGATGTTTTTGTTACTCCAATGGATAGTAGCCTTGTTATTATGGAAGGTAGTCTGTTGTCTAGATTTTTGTTATTCAAATGAATGGTTGCCTTGTCATTATGGAAGGTTGTCCGTTGTCGAGTTTTTTGTTACTCCAATGGATGCTAGCCTTGTCATTATGGAAGGTAGTATGTCGTTGTGATTTTTGTTACTCCAACGGATGGTAGCCTTGTCATTATGGAAGGTAGTCTGTTGTCGATATTCTTGTTACTCCAATGGATGGTAGCCTTGTCATTAAGGAAGGTAGTATGTTGTCGATATCTTTGTTACTCCAATGGATTGTAGCCTTGTGATTATGGAAGGTAGTCTGTTGTCGATATTTTTGTTACTCCAATGGATGGTATCGTTGTCATTATGGATGGTAGTCTGTTGTCGAGAATTTTGTTACTCTACTGGATGGTATCCTTGTAATTATGGACCGTATTGTGTTGTCGATGTTTTTGTTACTCCAATGGATGGTAGCCTTGTCATTATGGAAGGTAGTTTGTTGTCGAGGTTTTTGTTATTCCAATAGATGGTAGCCTTGTCATTATGGATGGTAGTGTGTTGTTGAGATTTTTGTTACTCCAATGGATGATAGCCTTGTCATTATGGAATGTAGTTTGTCGTTGTGATTTTTGTCACTCCAATGGATAATAGCCTTGTCACTATGGAAGGTAGTCTGTTGTTCATATTTTTTTTACTCCAATGGATGGTAGCCTTGTCATTATTGAAGGTAGTCTATTGTTGATATATTTGTTACTCCAATGATGGTAGCATTATCATTATGGAAGGTTGTCTGTTGTCGAGATTTTTGTTACTCCAATGGAGGGTAGCCTTGTCATTCTGGAAGGTAGTCTTTTTTCGAGATTTTTGTTACTATAATGGATGGTAGCCTTCGAATTATGGGAGGTAGTTTGTTGTCGAGATTTTTGTTACTCCAATGGATGGTATCGTTGCCATTATGGATGGTAGTCTGTTGTCGAGATTTTTGTTATTCCAATGGATTGTAGCCTTGTCATTATGGAACGTATTCTGTTGTCAATGTTTTTGTTATTCCAATGAATGGTAGCCTTGTCATTATGGAAGGTAGTCTATTGTCGAGATTTTTGTTACTCCAATGGATGCTAGCGTTGTCATTATGGAAGGTAGTATGTCGTTGTGATTTTTGTCACTCCAATGGATGGTGGCCTTGTCACTATGGAAGGTAGTCTGTTGGTCATATTTTAGTTACTCCAATGGATGGTAGCCTTGTCATTATGGTAGGTAGTCTATTGTCGATATTTTTGTTACTCCAATGGATGGTAGCATTATCATTATGGAAGGTTGTCTGTTGTCGAGATTTTTGATACTCCATTGGATGGTAGCCTTGTCATTATGAAAGGTAGTCTGTTTTCGAGATTTTTGTTACTCCAATGGATGGTAGACTTGTCATTATGGAAGGTAGTCTGTTGTCGATATTCTTGTTACTCCAATGGATGGTAGCTTGTCATTATGGAACGTATTCTGTTGTCGATGTTTTTGTTATTCCAATGGATGGTAGCCTTGTCATTATGGAAGGTAGTCTGTTGTCGAGATTTTTGTTATTCCAATGGATGGTAGCCTTGTCATTATGGAAGGTAGTGTGTTGTTGAGATTTTTGTTACTCCAATGGATGCTAGCCTTATCATTATGGAAGGTAGTCTGTCATTGTGATTTATGTCACTCCAATGGATGGTAGCCTTGTCACTATTGGAGGTAGTCTGTTGTTCATATTTTTTTACTCCAATGGATGGTAGCCTTGTCATTATGGAAGTTAGTCTATTGTTGATATATTTGTTACTCCAATGGATGGTAGCATTATCATTATGGAAGGTTGTCTGTTGTCGAGATTTTTGTTACTCCAATGGAGGGTAGCCTTGTAATTCTAGAAGGTAGTCTTTTTTCGAGATTTTTGTTACTATAATGGATGGTAGCCTTCGAATTATTGAAAGTAGTTTGTTGTCGAGATTTTTGTTACTCCAATGGATGGTATCGTTGTCATTATGGATGGTAGTCTATTGTCGAGATTTTTGTTATTCCAATGGATTGTAGCCTTGTCATTATGGAATGTATTTTGTTGTCAATGTTTTTGTTACTCCAATGGATAGTAGCCTTGTTATTATGGAAGGTAGTCTGTTGTCAAGATTTTTGTTATTCCAATGAATGGTAGCCTTGTCATTATGGAAGGTAGTCTATTGTCGAGATTTTTGTTACTCCAATGGATGCTAGCGTTGTCATTATGGAAGGTAATATGTCGTTGTGATTTTTGTCACTCCAATGGATGGTGGTCTTGTCACTATGGAAGGTAGTCTGTTGGTCATATTTTAGTTACTCCGATGGATGGTAGCCTTGTCATTATGGAAGGTAGTCTATTGTCGAGATTTTTGTTACTCCAATGGATGGTAGCATTATCATTATGGAAGGTTGTTTGTTGTCGAGATTTTTGATACTCCATTGGATGGTAGCCTTTTTATTATGAAAGGTAGTCTGTTTTCGAGATTTTTGTTACTCCAATGGATGGTAGCCTTGTCATTATGGAAGGTAGTCTGTTGTCGATATTCTTGTTACTCTAATGGATGGTAGCTTGTCATTATGGAACGTATTCTGTTGTCGATGTTTTTGTTACTCCAATGGATGGTAGCCTTGTCATTATGGAAGGTAGTCTGTTGTCGAGATTTTTGTTATTCCAACGGATGGTAGCCTTGTCATTATGGAAGGTAGTGTGTTGTTGAGATTTTTGTTACTCCAATGGATGCTAGACTTATCATTATGGAAGGTAGTCTGTCATTGTGATTTATGTCACTCCAATGGATGGTAGCCTTGTCACTATGGAAGGTAGTCTGTTGTTCATATTTTTTTACTCCAATGGATGGTAGCCATGTCATTATGGAAGTTAGTCTATTGTTGATATATTTGTTACTCCAATGGATGGTAGCATTATCATTATGGAAGGTTGTCTGTTGTCGAGATTTTTGTTACTCCAATGGAGGGTAGCCTTGTAATTCTGGAAGGTAGTCTTTTTTCGAGATTTTTGTTACTATATTAGATGGTACCCTTCAAATTATGGAAAGTAGTTTGTTGTCGAGATTTTTGTTACTCCAATGGATGGTATCGTTGTCATTATGGATGGTAGTCTGTTGTCGAGATTTTTGTTATTCCAATGGATTGTAGCCTTGTCATTATGGAATGTATTTTGTTGTCAATGTTTTTGTTACTCCAATGAATAGTAGCCTTGTTATTATGGAAGGTAGTCTGTTGTCAAGGTTTTTGTTATTCCAATGAATGGTAGCCTTGTCATTATGGAAGGTAGTCTATTGTCGAGATTTTTGTTACTCCAATGGATGCTAGCGTTGTCATTATGGAAGGTAATATGTCGTTGTGATTTTTGTCACTCCAATGGATGGTGGCCTTGTCACTATGGAAGGTAGTCTGTTGGTCATATTTTAGTTACTCCAATGGATGGTAGCCTTCTCATTATGGAAGGTAGTCTATTGTCGAGATTTTTGTTACTCCAATGGATGGTAGCATTATCATTATGGAAGGTTGTCTGTTGTCGAGATTTTTGATACTCCATTGGATGGTAGCCTTGTCATTATGAAAGGTAGTCTGTTTTCGAGATTTTTGTTACTCCAATGGATGGTAGACTTGTCATTATGGAAGGTAGTCTGTTGTCGATATTCTTGTTACTCTAATGGATGGTAGCTTGTCATTATGGAACGTATTCTGTTGTCGATGTTTTTGTTATTCCAATGGATGGTAGCCTTGTCATTATGGAAGGTAGTCTGTTGTCGAGATTTTTGTTATTCCAACGGATGGTAGCCTTGTCATTATGGAAGGTAGTGTGTTGTTGAGATTTTTGTTACTCCAATGGATGCTAGCCTTATCATTATGGAAGGTAGTCTGTCATTGTGATTTATGTCACTCCAATGGATGGTAGCCTTGTCACTATGGAAGGTAGTCTGTTGTTCATATTTTTTTACTCCAATGGATGGTAGCCATGTCATTATGGAAGTTAGTCTATTGTTGATATATTTGTTACTCCAATGGATGGTAGCATTATCATTATGGAAGGTTGTCTGTTGTCGAGATTTTTGTTACTCCAATGGAGGGTAGCCTTGTAATTCTGGAAGGTAGTCTTTTTTCGAGATTTTTGTTACTATAATGGATGGTACCCTTCAAATTATGGAAAGTAGTTTGTTGTCGAGATTTTTGTTACTCCAATGGATGGTATCGTTGTCATTATGGATGGTAGTCTGTTGTCGAGATTTTTGTTATTCCAATGGATTGTAGCCTTGTCATTATGGAATGTATTTTGTTGTCAATGTTTTTGTTACTCCAATGAATAGTAGCCTTGTTATTATGGAAGGTAGTCTGTTGTCAAGGTTTTTGTTATTCCAATGAATGGTAGCCTTGTCATTATGGAAGGTAGTCTATTGTCGAGATTTTTGTTACTCCAATGGATGCTAGCGTTGTCATTATGGAAGGTAATATGTCGTTGTGATTTTTGTCACTCCAATGGATGGTGGCCTTGTCACTATGGAAGGTAGTCTGTTGGTCATATTTTAGTTACTCCAATGGATGGTAGCCTTGTCATTATGGAAGGTAGTCTATTGTCGAGATTTTTGTTACTCCAATGGATGGTAGCATTATCATTATGGAAGGTTGTCTGTTGTCGAGATTTTTGATACTCCATTGGATGGTAGCCTTGTCATTATGAAAGGTAGTCTGTTTTCGAGATTTTTGTTACTCCAATGGATGGTAGACTTGTCATTATGGAAGGTAGTCTGTTGTCGATATTCTTGTTACTCTAATGGATGGTAGCTTGTCATTATGGAACGTATTCTGTTGTCGATGTTTTTGTTATTCCAATGGATGGTAGCCTTGTCATTATGGAAGGTAGTCTGTTGTCGAGATTTTTGTTATTCCAACGGATGGTAGCCTTGTCATTATGGAAGGTAGTGTGTTGTTGAGATTTTTGTTACTCCAATGGATGCTAGCCTTATCATTATGGAAGGTAGTCTGTCATTGTGATTTATGTCACTCCAATGGATGGTAGCCTTGTCACTATGGAAGGTAGTCTGTTGTTCATATTTTTTTACTCCAATGGATGGTAGCCATGTCATTATGGAAGTTAGTCTATTGTTGATATATTTGTTACTCCAATGGATGGTAGCATTATCATTATGGAAGGTTGTCTGTTGTCGAGATTTTTGTTACTCCAATGGAGGGTAGCCTTGTAATTCTGGAAGGTAGTCTTTTTTCGAGATTTTTGTTACTATAATGGATGGTACCCTTCAAATTATGGAAAGTAGTTTGTTGTCGAGATTTTTGTTACTCCAATGGATGGTATCGTTGTCATTATGGATGGTAGTCTGTTGTCGAGATTTTTGTTATTCCAATGGATTGTAGCCTTGTCATTATGGAATGTATTTTGTTGTCAATGTTTTTGTTACTCCAATGAATAGTAGCCTTGTTATTATGGAAGGTAGTCTGTTGTCAAGGTTTTTGTTATTCCAATGAATGGTAGCCTTGTCATTATGGAAGGTAGTCTATTGTCGAGATTTTTGTTACTCCAATGGATGCTAGCGTTGTCATTATGGAAGGTAATATGTCGTTGTGATTTTTGTCACTCCAATGGATGGTGGCCTTGTCACTATGGAAGGTAGTCTGTTGGTCATATTTTAGTTACTCCAATGGATGGTAGCCTTGTCATTATGGAAGGTAGTCTATTGTCGAGATTTTTGTTACTCCAATGGATGGTAGCATTATCATTATGGAAGGTTGTCTGTTGTCGAGATTTTTGATACTCCATTGGATGGTAGCCTTGTCATTATGAAAGGTAGTCTGTTTTCAAGATTTTTGTTACTCCAATGGATGGTAGCCTTGTCATTATGGAAGGTAGTCTGTTGTCGATATTCTTGTTACTCTAATGGATGGTAGCTTGTCATTATGGAACGTATTCTGTTGTCGATGTTTTTGTTACTCCAATGGATGGTAGCCTTGTCATTATGGAAGGTAGTCTGTTGTCGAGATTTTTGTTATTCCAATGGATGGTAGCCTTGTCATTATGGAAGGTAGTGTGTGGTTGAGATTTTTGTTACTCCAATGGATGCTAGCCTTATCATTATGGAAGGTAGTCTGTCATTGTGATTTATGTCACTCCAATGGATGGTAGCCTTGTCACTATGGAAGGTAGTCTATTGTTCATATTTTTTTTACTCCAATGGATGGTAGCCTTGTCATTATGGAAGTTAGTCTATTGTTGATATATTTGTTACTCCAATGGATGGTAGCATTATCATTATGGAAGGTTGTTTGTTGTCGAGATTTTTGTTACTCCAATGGATGGTAGCCTTGTCATTCTGGAAGGTAGTCTGTTTTCGAGATTTTTGTTACTATAATGGAAGGTACCCTTCAAATTATGGAAAGTAGTTTGTTGTCGAGATTTTTGTTACTCCAATGGATGGTATCGTTGTCATTATGGATGGTAGTCTGTTGTCGAGATTTTTGTTATTCCAATGGATTGTAGCCTTGTCATTATGGAATGTATTTTGTTGTCAATGTTTTTGTTACTCCAATGAATAGTAGCCTTGTTATTATGGAAGGTAGTCTGTTGTCAAGGTTTTTGTTATTCCAATGAATGGTAGCCTTGTCATTATGGAAGGTAGTCTATTGTCGAGATTTTTGTTACTCCAATGGATGCTAGCGTTGTCATTATGGAAGGTAATATGTCGTTGTGATTTTTGTCACTCCAATGGATGGTGGCCTTGTCACTATGGAAGGTAGTCTGTTGGTCATATTTTAGTTACTCCAATGGATGGTAGCCTTCTCATTATGGAAGGTAGTCTATTGTCGAGATTTTTGTTACTCCAATGGATGGTAGCATTATCATTATGGAAGGTTGTCTGTTGTCGAGATTTTTGATACTCCATTGGATGGTAGCCTTGTCATTATGAAAGGTAGTCTGTTTTCGAGATTTTTGTTACTCCAATGGATGGTAGCCTTGTCATTATGGAAGGTAGTCTGTTGTCGATATTCTTGTTACTCTAATGGATGGTAGCTTGTCATTATGGAACGTATTCTGTTGTCGATGTTTTTGTTACTCCAATGGATGGTAGCCTTGTCATTATGGAAGGTAGTCTGTTGTCGAGATTTTTGTTATTCCAACGGATGGTAGCCTTGTCATTATGGAAGGTAGTGTGTTGTTGAGATTTTTGTTACTCCAATGGATGCTAGCCTTATCATTATGGAAGGTAGTCTGTCATTGTGATTTATGTCACTCCAATGGATGGTAGCCTTGTCACTATGGAAGGTAGTCTGTTGTTCATATTTTTTTACTCCAATGGATGGTAGCCATGTCATTATGGAAGTTAGTCTATTGTTGATATATTTGTTACTCCAATGGATGGTAGCATTATCATTATGGAAGGTTGTCTGTTGTCGAGATTTTTGTTACTCCAATGGAGGGTAGCCTTGTAATTCTGGAAGGTAGTCTTTTTTCGAGATTTTTGTTACTATAATGGATGGTACCCTTCAAATTATGGAAAGTAGTTTGTTGTCGAGATTTTTGTTACTCCAATGGATGGTATCGTTGTCATTATGGATGGTAGTCTGTTGTCGAGATTTTTGTTATTCCAATGGATTGTAGCCTTGTCATTATGGAATGTATTTTGTTGTCAATGTTTTTGTTACTCCAATGAATAGTAGCCTTGTTATTATGGAAGGTAGTCTGTTGTCAAGGTTTTTGTTATTCCAATGAATGGTAGCCTTGTCATTATGGAAGGTAGTCTATTGTCGAGATTTTTGTTACTCCAATGGATGCTAGCGTTGTCATTATGGAAGGTAATATGTCGTTGTGATTTTTGTCACTCCAATGGATGGTGGCCTTGTCACTATGGAAGGTAGTCTGTTGGTCATATTTTAGTTACTCCAATGGATGGTAGCCTTGTCATTATGGAAGGTAGTCTATTGTCGAGATTTTTGTTACTCCAATGGATGGTAGCATTATCATTATGGAAGGTTGTCTGTTGTCGAGATTTTTGATACTCCATTGGATGGTAGCCTTGTCATTATGAAAGGTAGTCTGTTTTCGAGATTTTTGTTACTCCAATGGATGGTAGCCTTGTCATTATGGAAGGTAGTCTGTTGTCGATATTCTTGTTACTCTAATGGATGGTAGCTTGTCATTATGGAACGTATTCTGTTGTCGATGTTTTTGTTACTCCAATGGATGGTAGCCTTGTCATTATGGAAGGTAGTCTGTTGTCGAGATTTTTGTTATTCCAATGGATGGTAGCCTTGTCATTATGGAAGGTAGTGTGTGGTTGAGATTTTTGTTACTCCAATGGATGCTAGCCTTATCATTATGGAAGGTAGTCTGTCATTGTGATTTATGTCACTCCAATGGATGGTAGCCTTGTCACTATGGAAGGTAGTCTATTGTTCATATTTTTTTTACTCCAATGGATGGTAGCCTTGTCATTATGGAAGGTAGTCTATTGTTGATATATTTGTTACTCCAATGGATGGTAGCATTATCATTATGGAAGGTTGTTTGTTGTCGAGATTTTTGTTACTCCAATGGATGGTAGCCTTGTCATTCTGGAAGGTAGTCTGTTTTCGAGATTTTTGTTACTATAATGGAAGGTAGCCTTGGCATTATGGAAGGTAGTTTGTTTTCGAGATTTATGTTACTCCAATGGATGGTAACGTTGTCATTATGGATGGTAGTCTGTTGTTGAGATTTTTGTTATTCCAATGGATTGTAGCCTTGTCATTATGGAACGTATTCTGTTGTCGATGTTTTTGTTACTCCAATGGATAGTAGCCTTGTTATTATGGAAGGTAGTATGTTGTCTAGATTTTTGTTATTCAAATATATGGTTGCCTTGTCATTATGGAAAGTAGTACGTTGTCGAGTTTTTAGTTACTCCAATGGATGCTAGCCTTGTCATTATGGAAGGTAGTCTGTTGTCGAGATTTTTTTTACTCAAATGGATGGTATCGTTGTCATTATGGATGGTAGTCTATTGTCGAGAATTTTGTTACTCTAATGGATGGTAGCCTTGTCATTATGGAACGTATTCTGTTGTCGATGTTTTTGTTACTCCAATGGATGGTAGCCTTGTCATTATGGAAGGTAGTCTGTTGTCGAGATTTTTTTTATTCCAATGGATGGTAGCCTTGTCATTATGGAAGGTAGTGTGTTGTTGAGATTTTTGTTACTCCAATGGATGCTAGCCTTGTCATTATGGAAGGTAGTCTCTCGTTGTGATTTCTGTCACTCCAATGGATGGTAGCCTTGTCACTATGGAAGGTAGTCTGTTGTCGATATTTTTGTTACTCCATTGGATGGTAGCCTTGTCATTCTGGAAGGTAGTCAGTTTTCGAGATTTTTGTTACTAAAATGGATGGTAGCCTTGGAATTATGGAAGGTATTTTATTGTCGAGATTTTTGTTACTCCAATGGATTATACCCTTGTCATTATGAATGGTAGTCTGTTGTCGAGATTTTTGTTATTCCAATGGATTGTAGCCTTGTTATTATGGAACGTATTTTGTTGTCGATGTTTTTATTACTCCAATGGATAGTAGCCTTGTTATTATGGAAGGTACTCTGTTGTCTAGATTTTTGTTATTCCAATGAATGGTAGCCTTGTCATTATGGAAGGTAGTCTATTGTCGAGATTTTTGTTATTCCAATGGATGCTAGCTTTGTCATTATGGAAGGTAGTATGTCGTTGTGATTTTTGTCAGTCCAATTGATGGTAGCCTTGTCACTATGGAAGGTAGTCTGTTGTTCATATTTTTGTTACTCCAATGGATGGTAGCATTATCATTATGGAAGGTTGTCTGTTGTCGAGATTTTTGTTACTCCATTGGATGGTAGCCTTGTCATTATGGAAGGTACTCTGTTTTCGAGATTCTTGTTACTCCAATGGATGGTAGGCTTGTCATTATGGAAAGTAGTTTGTTGTCGATATTCTTGTTACTCCAATGGATGGTAGCCTTGTCATTATGGAAAGTAGTTTGTTGTCGATATTCTTGTTACTCCAATGGATGGTAGCCTTGTCATTATGGAACCTATTCTGTTGTCGATGTTTTTGTTACTCCAATGGATGGCAGCCTTGTCATTATGGAAGGTAGTCTGTTGTTGAGATTTTTGTTATTCCAATGGATGGTGGCCTTATCATTATGGAAGGTAGTGTGTTGTTGAGATTTTTGTTACTCCAATGGATGCTAGCCTTGTCATTATGGAAGGTACTCTGTCATTGTGATTTCTGTCACTCCAATGGATGGTAGCCTTGTCACTATTGAAGGTAGTCTGTTGTTCATATTTTTTTTACTCCAATGGATGGTAGCCTTGTCACTATGGAAGGTAGTCTGTTGTTCATATTTTTGTTACTCCAATGGATGGTAGCATTATCATTATGGAAGGTTGTCTGTTGTCGAGATTTTTGTTACTCCATTGGATGGTAGCCTTGTCATTATGGAAGGTACTCTGTTTTCGAGATTCTTGTTAATCCAATGGATGGTAGGCTTGTCTTTATGGAAAGTAGTGTGTTGTCGATATTCTTGTTACTCCAATGGATGGTAGCCTTGTCATTATGGAAAGTAGTTTGTTGTCGATATTCTTGTTACTCCAATGGATGGTAGCCTTGTCATTATGGAACCTATTCTGTTGTCGATGTTTTTGTTACTCCAATGGATGGCAGCCTTGTCATTATGGAAGGTAGTCTGTTGTTGAGATTTTTGTTATTCCAATGGATGGTGGCCTTATCATTATGGAAGGTAGTGTGTTGTTGAGATTTTTGTTACTCCAATGGATGCTAGCCTTGTCATTATGGAAGGTAGTCTGTCATTGTGATTTCTGTAACTCCAATGGATGGTAGCCTTGTCACTATGGAAGGTAGTCTGTTGTTCATATTTTTTTTACTGCAATGGATGGTAGCCTTGTCACTATGGAAGGTAGTCTGTTGTTCATATTTTTGTTACTCCAATGGATGGTAGCATTATCATTATGGAAGGTTGTCTGTTGCCGAGATTTTTGTTACTCCATTGGATGGTAGCCTTGTCATTATGGAAGGTACTCTGTTTTCGAGATTCTTGTTACTCCAATGGATGGTAGGCTTGTCATTATGGAAAGTAGTTTGTTGTCGATATTCTTGTTACTCCAATGGATGGTAGCCTTGTCATTATGGAAAGTAATTTGTTGTCGATATTCTTGTTACTCCAATGGATGGTAGCCTTGTCATTATGGAACCTATTCTGTTGTCGATGTTTTTGTTACTCCAATGGATGGTAGCCTTGTCATTATGGAAGGTAGTCTGTTGTTGAGATTTTTGTTATTCCAATGGATGGTGGCCTTATCATTATGGAAGGTAGTCCGTTGTCAGGTTTTTTGTTACTCCAATGGATGCTAGCCTTGTCATTATGGAAGGTAGTCTGTCATTGTGATTTCTGTCACTCCAATGGATGGTAGCCTTGTCACTATGGAAGGTAGTTTGTTGTTCATATTTTTTTTACTCCAATGGATGGTAGCCTTGTCATTATGGAAGGTAGTCTATTGTCGATATATTTGTTACTCCAATGGATGGTAGCATTATCATTATGGAAGGTTGTCTGTTGTTGAGATTTTTGTTTCTCCAATGGATGGTAGCCTTGTCATTCTAGAAGGTAGTCTGTTTTCAAGATTTTTTTTAATATAATGGAAGGTATCCTTGGCATTATGGAAGGTAGTTTGTTGTCGAGATTTTTGTTACTCCAATGGATGGTAACGTTGTCATTATGGATGGTAGTCTGTTGTCGAGATTTTTGTTATTCCAATGGATTGTAGCCTTGTCATTATGGAACGTATTCTGTTGTCGATGTTTTTGTTACTCCAATGGATAGTAGCCTTGTTATTATGGAAGGTAGTCTGTTGTCTAGATTTTTGTTATTCAAATGAATGGTTGCCTTGTCATTATGGAAGGTAGTCCGTTGTCAGGTTTTTTGTTACTCCAATGGATGCTAGCCTTGTCATTATGGAAGGTAGTATGTCGTTGTGATTTTTGTTACTCCAATGGATGGTAGCCTTGTCATTATGGAAGGTAAGCTGTTGTCGATATTCTTGTTACTCCAATGGGTGGTATCCTTGTCATTAAGGAAGGTAGTATGTTGTCGATATCTTTGTTACTCCAATGGATTCTAGCCTTGTCATTATGGAAGGTAGTTTGTTGTCGAGATTTTTGTTACTACAATGGATGGTATCGTTGTCATTATGGATGGTAGTATGTTGTCGAGAATTTTCTTACTCTAATGGATGGTAGCCTTGTCATTATGGAACGTATTTTGTTGTCGATGTTTTTGTTACTCCAATGGATGGTAGCCTTGTCATTATGGAAGGTAGTGTGTTGTTGAGATTTTTGTTACTCCAATGGATGCTAGGCTTGTCATTATGGAAGGTAGTCTGTCGTTGTGATTTCTGTCACTCCAATGGATGGTAGCCTTGTCACTATGGAAGGTAGTCCATTTTTCATATTTTTTCTACTCCAATAGATGGTAGCCTTGTCATTATGGAAGGTAGTCTATTGTCGATATATTTGTTACTCCAATGATGGTAGCATTATCATTATGGAAGGTTGTCTGTTGTTGAGATTTTAGTTACTCCAATGGATGGTAGCCTTGTCATTCTGGAAGGTAGTCTATTTTCAAGATTTTTGTTACTATAATGGATGGTAGCCTTGGAATTATGGAAGGTAGTTTGTTGTCGAGATTTTTGTTACTCCAATGGATGGTATCGTTGTCCTTATGGATGGTAGTCTGTTGTCGAGATTTTTGTTATTCCAATGGATTGTAGCCTTGTCATTATGGAACGTATTCTGTTGTAGATGTTTTTGTTACTCCAATGGATAGTAGCCTTGTTATTATGGAAGGTAGTCTGTTGTCTAGATTTTTATTATTCGAATGAATGGTAGCCTTGTCATTATGGAAGATAGTCTATTGTCGAGATTTTTGTTACTCCAATGGATGCTAGCGTTGTCATTATGGAAGGTAGTATGTTGTTGTGATTTCTGTCACTCCAATGGATGGTAGCCTTGTTACTATGGAAGGTAGTCTGTTGGTCATATTTTAGTTAATCCAATGGATGGTAGTCTTGTCATTATGGAAGGTAGTCTATTGTCGAGATTTTTGTTACTCTAATGGATGGTAGCATTATCATTATGGAAGGCTGTCTGTTGTCGAGATTTTTGTTACTCTATTGGATGGTAGCCTTGTCATTATGAAAGGTAGTCTATTTTCGAGATTTTGGTTACTCCAATGGATGGTAGCCTTGTCATTATGGAAGGTAGTCGGTTGTCGATATTATTGTTACTCCAATGGATGGTAGCTTGTCATTATGGAATGTATTCTGTTGTCGATGTTTTTGTTACTCCAATGGATGGTAGCCTTGTCATTATGGAAGGTAGTCTGTTGTCGAGATTTTTGTTATTCCAATGGATGGTAGCCTTGTCATTATGGAAGGTAGTTTGTTGTTGAGATTTTTGTTACTCCAATGGATGCTAGCCTTGTCATTATGGAAGGTTGTCAGTCGTTGTGATTTCTGTCACTCCAATGGATGGTAGCCTTGTCACTATGGAAGGTAGTCTGTTGTTCATTTTTTTTTTACTCCAATGGATGGTAGCCTTGTCATTATGGAAGGTAGTCTAATTTCGATATATTTGTTACTCCAGTGGATGGTAGCGTTATCATTATGGAAGGTTGTCTGTTGTCGAGATTTTTGTTACTCCAATGGATGGTAGCCTTGTCATTCTAGAAGGTAGTCTATTTTCGAGATTTTTGTTACTATAATGGAAGGAAGCTTTGGCATTATGGAAGGTAGTTTGTTTTCGAGATTTTTGTTACTCCAATGGATGGTAACGTTGTCATTATGGATGGTAGTCTGTTGTCGAGATTTTTGTTATTCTAATGGATTGTAGCCTTGTTATTATGGAACGTATTCTGTTGTCGATGTTTTTGTTACTCCAATGGATAGTAGCCTTGTTATTATGGAAGGTAGTCTGTTGTCTAGATTTTTGTTGTTCCAATGAATGGTAGACTTGTCATTATGGAAGGTAGTCTATTGTCGAGATTTTTCTTACTCCAATGGATGCTAGCGTTGTCATTGTGGAAGGTAGTATGTCGTTGTGATTTTTGTCACTCCAATGGATGGTAGCCTTGTCACTATGGAAGGTAGTCGGTTGTTCATATTTTTGTTACTCCAATGGATGGTAGCCTTGTCATTATGGAAGGTAGTCTATTGTCGATATTTTTGTTACTCCAATGGATGGTAGCATTATCATTATGGATGGTTGACTGTTGTCGAGATTTTTGTTACTCCATTGGATGGTAGCCTTGTCATTATGGAAGGTAGTCTGTTTTCGAGATTTTTGTTACTCCAATGGATGGTAGCCTTGTCATTATGGAAGGTAGTCTATTTTCGAGATTTTTGTTACTCCAATGGATGGTAGCCTTGTCACTATGGAAGGTAGTCTGTTGTCGAGATTTTTGATTTTCCAATGGATTGTAGCCTTGTCATTATGGAACGTATTCTGTTGTCGATGTTTTTGTTACTCCAATGGATAGTAGCCTTGTTATTATGGAAGGTAGTCTGTTGTCTAGATTTTTGTTATTCAAATGAATGGTTTCCTTGTCATTATGGAAGGTAGTCCGTTGTCGAGTTTTTAGTTACTCCAATGGATGCTAGCCTTGTCATTATGGAAGGTAGTATGTCGTTGTGATTTTTGTTACTCCAATGAATGGTAGCCTTGTCATTATGGAAGGTAGTCTTCTGTTGATATTCTTGTTACTCTAATGGATGGTAGCCTTGTCATTAAGGAAGGTAATATGTTGTCGATATCTTTGTTACTCCAATGGATTGTAGCCTTGTCATTATGGAAGGTAGTCTGTTGTCGAGATTTTTGTTACTCCAATGGATGGTATCGTTGTCATTATGGATGGTAGTCTGTTGTCAAGAATTTTGTTACTCTAATGGATGGTAGCCTTGTCATTATGGAACGTATTTTGTTGTCGATGTTTTTGTTACTTCAATTGATGGTAGCCTTGTCATTATGGAAGGTAGTCTGTTGTCGAGATTTTTGTTATTCCAATGGATGGTAGCCTTGTCATTATGGAAGGTAGTGTGTTGTTGAGATTTTTGTTACTCCAATGGATGCTAGCCTTGTCATTATGGAAGGTAGTCTGTCGTTGTGACTTCTGTCACTCCAATGGATGGTAGCCTTGTCACTATGGAAGGTAGTCTGTTGTCGAGATTTTTGTTACTCCATTGGATGGTAGCCTTGTCATTCTGGAAGGTAGTCTGTTTTCAAGATTTTTGTTACTATAATGGATGGTAGCCTTGGAATTATGGAAGCTAGTTTATTGTCGAGATTTTTGTTACTCCAATGGATGGTATCATTGTCATTATGGATGGTAGTCTGTTGTCGAGATTTTTGTTATTCCAATGGATTGTAGCCTTGTCATTATGGAACGTATTTTGTTGTCGATGTTTTTGATACTCCAATGGATAGTAGCCTTATTATTATGGAAGGTATTCTGTTGTCTAGATTTTTGTTATTCCAATGAATGGTAGCCTTGTCATTATGGAAGGTAGTCTATTGTCGAGATTTTTTTACTCCAATGGATGCTAGGGTTGTCATTATGGAAGGTAGTATGTCGTCGTGATTTTTGTCACCCCAATGGATGGTAGCCTTGTCACTATGGAAGGTAGTCTGTTGTCGAGATTTTTGTTACTCCATTGGATGGTAGCCTTGTCATTATGGAAGGTAGTATGTTATTCATATTTTTGTTACTCCAATGGATGGTAGCCTTGTCATTATGGAAGGTAGTCTATTGTCGATATTTTTGTTACTCCAATGGATGCTAGCATTATTATTATGGAAGGTTGTCTGTTGTCGAGATTTTTGTTACTCCATTGGATGGTAGCCTTGTCATTATGGAAGGTAGTCTATTTTCGAGATTTTTGTTACTCCAATGGATGGTAGCCTTGTCATTATGGAAGGTAGTCTATTTTCGAGATTTTTGTTACTCCAATGGATCGTAGCCTTGTCACTATGGAAGGTAGTCTGTTGTCGAGATTTTTGTTAATCCATTGGATGGTAGCCTTGTCATTCTGGAAGGTAGTATGTTTTCGAGATTTTTGTTACTATAATGGATGGTAGCCTTGGAATTATGGAAGGTAGTTTATTGTCGAGATTTTTGTTACTCAAATGGATGGTATCATTGTCCTTATGGATGGTAGTCTGTTGTCGAGATTTTTGTTTTTCCAATGGATTGTAGCCTTGTCATTATGGAACGTATTCTGTTGTCGATGTTTTTGTTACTCCAATGGATAGTAGCCTTGTTATTATGGAAGGTAGTCTGTTGTCTAGATTTTTATTATTCAAATGAATGGTTGCCTTGTCATTATGGAAGGTAGTCCATTGTCGAGTTTTTAGTTACTCCAATGGATGCTAGCCTTGTCATTATGGAAGGTAGTATGTCCTTTTGATTTTTCTTACTCCAATGGATGCTAGCGTTGTCATTATGGGAGGTAGTATGTCGTCGTGATTTTTGTCACTCCAATGGATGGTAGCCTTGTCACTATGGAAGGTAGTCTGTTGTTCATATTTTTGTTACTCCAATGGATGGTAGCCTTGTCATTATGGAAGGTAGTCTATTGTCGATATTTTTGTTACTCCACTGGATGGTAGCATTATCATTATGGAAGGTTGTCTGTTGTCGAGATTTTTGTTACTCCATTGGATGGTAGCCTTGTCATTATGGAAGGTAGTCTGTTTTCGAGATTTTTGTTACTCCAATGGATGGTAGCCTTGTCATTATGGAAGGTAGTCTGTTTTCGAGATTTTTGTTACTCCAATGGATCGTAGCCTTGTCACTATAGAAGGTAGTCTGTTGTCGAGATTTTTGTTACTCCAATTGATGGTAGCCTTGTCATTCTGGAAGGTAGTATGTTTTCGAGATTTTTGTTACTATAGTGGATGGTAGCCTTGGAATTATGGAAGGTAGTTTATTGTCGAGATTTTTGTTACTCAAATGGATGGTATCATTGTCATTATGGATGGTAGTCTGGTGTCGAGATTTTTGTTTTTCCAATGGATTTTAGCCTTGTCATTATGGAACGTATTCTGTTGTCGATGTTTTTTTTACTCCATTGGATGGTAGCCTTGTCATTCTGGAAGGTAGTCTGTTTTCGAGATTTTTGTTACTATAATGGATGGTAGCCTTGTAATTATGGAAGGTAGTTTATTGTCGAGATTTTTGTTACTCCAATGGATGGTATCGTTGTCATTATGGATGGTAGTCTGTTGTCGAGATTTTTGTTATTCCAATAGATTGTAGCCTTGTCATTATGGAACGTATTCTGTTGTCGATGTTTTTGATACTCCAATGGATAGTAGCCTTATTATTATGGAAGGTAGTATGTTGTCTAGATTTTTGTTATTCCAATGAATGGTAGCCTTGTCATTATGGAAGGTAGTCTATTGTCGAGATTTTTCTTACTCCAATGGATGCTAGCGTTGTAATTATGGAAGGTAGTATGTCGTCGTGATTTTTGTCACTCCAATGGATGGTAGCCTTGTCACTATGGAAGGTAGTTTGTTGTTCATATTTTTGTTACTCCAATGGATGGTAGCCTTGTCATTATGGAAGGTAGTCTATTGTCGATATTTTTGTTACTCCAATGGATGGTAGCATTATCGTTATGGAAGGTTGTCTGTTGTCGAGATTTTTGTTACTCCATTGGATGGTAGCCTTGTCATTATGGAAGGTAGTCTGTTTTCGAGATTTTTGTTACTCCAATGGATCGTAGCCTTGTCACTATGGAAGGTAGTCTGTTGTCGAGATTTTTGTTACTCCAATGGATGGTAGCCTTGTCATTCTGGAAGGTAGTATGTTTTCGAGATTTTTGTTACTATAATGGATGGTAGCCTTGGAATTATGGAAGGTAGTTAATTGTCGAGATTTTTGTTACTCAAATGGATGGTATCATTGCCATTATGGATGGTAGTCTGTTGTCGAGATTTTTGTTTTTCCAATGGATTGTAGCCTTGTCATTATGGAATGTATTCTGTTGTCGTTGTTTTTGTTACTCCAATGGATAGTAGCCTTGTTATTATGGAAGGTAGTCTGTTGTCTAGATTTTTGTTATTCAAATGAATGGTTGCCTTGTCATTATGGAAGGTAGTCCGTTGTCGTGTTTTTAGTTACTCCAATGGATGCTAGCCTTGTCATTATGGAAGGTAGTATGTCGTTGTGATTTTTGTTACTCCAATGAATGGTAGCCTTGTCATTATGGAAGGTAGTCTATTGTTGATATTCTTGGTACTCCAATGGATGGTAGCCTTGTCATTAAGGAATTTAGTATGTTATCGATATCTTTGTTACTCCAATGGATTGTAGACTTGTCATTATGGAAGGTAGTCTGTTGTCGAGATTTTTGTTACTTCAATGGATGGTATCGTTGTCATTATGGATGGTAGTCTGTTGTCGAGAATTTTGTTACTCTAATGGATGGTAGCCTTGTCATTATGGAACATATTCTATTGTCGATGTTTTTGTTACTCCAATGGATCGTAGCCTTGTCATTATGGAAGGTAGTCTGTTGTCGAGATTTTTGTTATTCCAATGGATGGTAGCCTTGTCATTATGGAAGGTAGTGTGTTGTTGAGATTTTTGTTACTCCAATGGATGCTAGCCTTGTCATTATGGAAGGTAGTCTGTCGTTGTGATTTCTGTCACTCCAATGGATGGTAGCCTTGTCACTATGGAAGGTAGTCTGTTGTCGAGATTTTTGTTACTCCATTGGATGGTAGCCTTGTCATTCTGGAAGGTAGTCTATTTTCGAGATTTTTGTTACTATAATGGATGGTAGCCTTGGAATTATGGAAGGTAGTTTATTGTCGAGTTTTTTGTTACTCCAATGGATGGTATCGTTGTCATTATGGATGGTAGTCTGTTGTCGAGATTTTTGTTATTCCAATGGATTGTAGCCTTGTCATTATGGAACGTATTCTGTTGTCGATGTTTTTGATACTCCAATGGATAGTAGCCTTATTATTATGGAAGGTAGTCTGTTGTCTAGATTTTTGTTATTCCAATGAATGGTAGCCTTGTCATTATGGAAGGTAGTCTATTGTCGAGGTTTTTCTTACTCCAATGGATGCTAGCGTTGTCATTATGGAAGGTAGTATGTCGTCGTGATTTTTGTCACTCCAATGGATGGTAGCCTTGTCACTATGGAAGGTAGTCTGTTGTTCATATTTTTGTTACTCCAATGGATGGTAGCCTTGTCATTATGGAAGGTAGTCTATTGTCGATATTTTTGTTACTCCAATGGATGGTAGCATTATCATTATGGAAGGTTGACTGTTGTCGAGATTTTTGTTACTCCATTGGATGGTAGCCTTGTCATTATGGAAGGTAGTCTATTTTCGAGATTTTTGTTACTCCAATGGATGGTAGCCTTGTCATTATGGAAGGTAGTCTGTTTTCGAGATTTTTGTTACTCCAATGTATCGTAGCCTTGTCACTATGGAAGGTAGTCTATTGTCGAGATTTTTGTTACTCCGTTGGATGGTAGCCTTGTCATTCTGGAAGGTAGTATGTTTTCGAGATTTTTGTTACTATAATGGATGGTAGCCTTGGAATTATGGAAGGTAGTTTATTGTCGAGATTTTTGTTACTCAAATGGATGGTATCATTGTCATTATGGATGGTAGTCTGTTGTCGAGATTTTTGTTTTTCCAATGGATTGTAGCCTTGTCATTATGTAGCGTATTCTGTTGTCGATGTTTTTGTTACTCCAATGGATAGTAGCCTTGTTATTATGGAAGGTAGTCTATTGTCTAGATTTTTATTATTCAAATGAATGGTTGCCTTGTCATTATGGAAGGTAGTCTGTTGTCGAGTTTTTAGTTACTCCAATGGATGCTAGCCTTGTCATTATGGAAGGTAGTATGTCGTTGTGATTTTTCTTACTCCAACGGATGCAAGCGTTGTCATTATGGAAGGTAGTATGTCGTCGTGATTTTTGTCACTCCAATGGATGGTAGCCTTGTCACTATAGAAGGTAGTTTGTTGTTCATATTTTTGTTACTCCAATGGATGGTAGCCTTGTCATTATGGAAGGTAGTCTATTGTCGATATTTTTGTTACTCCAATGGATGGTAGCATTATCATTATGGAAGTTTGTCTGTTGTCAAGATTTTTGTTACTCCATTGGATGGTAGCCTTGTCATTATGGAAGGTAGTCTGTTTTCGAGATTTTTGTTACTCCAATGGATGGTAGCCTTGTCATTATGGAAGGTAGTCTGTTTTCGAGATTTTTGTTACTCCAATGGATCGTAGCCTTGTCACTATGGAAGGTAGTCTGTTGTCGAGATTTTTGTTACTCCATCGGATGGTAGCCTTGTCATTCTGGAAGGTAGTATGTTTTCGAGATTTTTGTTACTATAATGGATGGTAGCCTTGGAATTATGGAAGGTAGTTTATTGTCGAGATTTTTGTTACTCAAATGGATGGTATCATTGTCATTATGGATGGTAGTCTGTTGTCGAGATTTTTGTTTTTCCAATGGATTGTAGCCTTGTCATTATGGAACGTATTCTGTTGTCGATGTTTTTGTTACTCCAATGGATAGTAGCCTTGTTATTATGGAAGGTAGTCTGTTGTCTAGATTTTTATTATTCAAATGAATGGTTGCCTTGTCACTATGGAAGGTATTCCGTTGTCGAGTTTTTAGTTACTCTAATGGATGCTAGCCTTGTCATTATGGAAGGTAGTATGTCCTTTTGATTTTTCTTACTCCAATGGATGCTAGCGTTGTCATTATGGAAGGTAGTATGTCGTCGTGATTTTTGTAACTCCAATGGATGGTAGCCTTGTCACTATGGAAGGTAGTCTGTTGTTCATATTTTTGTTACTCCAATGGATGCTAGCCTTGTCATTATGGAAGGTAGTCTATTGTCGATATTTTTGTTACTCCACTGGATGGTAGCATTATCATTATGGAAGGTTGTCTGTTGTCGAGATTTTTGTTACTCCATTGGATGGTAGCCTTGTCATTATGGAAGGTAGTCTGTTTTCGAGATTTTTGTTACTCCAATGGATGGTAGCCTTGTCATTATGGAAGGTAGTCTATTTTCGAGATTTTTGTTACTCCAATGGATCGTAGCCTTGTCACTATGGAAGGTAGTCTGTTGTCGAGATTTTTGTTACTCCATTGGATGGTAGCCTTGTCATTCTGGAAGGTAGTATGTTTTCGAGATTTTTGTTACTATAATGGATGGTAGCCTTGGAATTATGGAAGGTAGTTTATTGTCGAGATTTTTGTTACTCAAATGGATGGTATCATTGTCATTATGGATGGTAGTCTGGTGTTGAGATTTTTGTTTTTCCAATGGATTGTAGCCTTTTCATTATGGAACGTATTCTGTTGTCGATGTTTTTGTTACTCCATTGGATGGTAGCCTTGTCATTCTGGAAGGTAGTCTGTTTTCGAGATTTTTGTTACTATAATGGATGGTAGCCTTGGAATTATGGAAGGTAGTTTATTGTCGAGATTTTTGTTACTCCAATGGATGGTATCATTGTCATTATGGATGGTAGTCTGTTGTCGAGATTTTTGTTATTCCAATGGATTGTAGCCTTGTCATTATGGAACGTATTCTGTTGTCGATGTTTTTGATACTCCAATGGATAGTAGCCTTATTATTATGGAAGGTAGTCTGTTGTCTAGATTTTTGTTATTCCAATGAATGGTAGCCTTGTCATTATGGAAGGTAGTCTATTGTCGAGATTTTTCTTACTCCAATGGATGCTAGCGTTGTCATTGTGTAAGGTAGTATGTCGTCTTGATTTTTGTCACTCCAATGCATGGTAGCCTTGTCACTATGGAAGGTAGTCTGTTGTTCATATTTTTGTTACTCCAATGGATGGTAGCCTTGTCATTATGGAAGGTAGTCTATTGTCGATATTTTTGTTACTCCAATGGATGGTAGCATTATCGTTATAGAAGGTTGTCTGTTGTCGAGATTTTTGTTACTCCATTGGATGGTAGCCTTGTCATTATGGAAGGTAGTCTGTTTTCGTGATTTTTGTTACTCCAATGGATGGTAGCCTTGTCATTATGGAAGGTAGTCTGTTTTCGAGATTTTTGTTACTCCAATGGATCGTAGCCTTGTCACTATGGAAGGTAGTCTGTTGTCGAGATTTTTGTTACTCCATTGGATAGTAGCCTTGTCATTCTGGAAGGTAGTATGTTTTCGAGATTTTTGTTACTATAATGGATGGTAGCCTTGGAATTATGGAAGGTAGTTTATTGTCGAGATTTTTGTTACTCAAATGGATGGTATCATTGTCATTATGGATGGTAGTCTATTGTGGAGATTTTTGTTTTTCCAATGGATTGTAGCCTTGTCATTATGGAACGTATTATGTTGTCGATGTTTTTGTTACTCCAATGGATAGTAGCCTTGTTATTATGGAAGGTAGTCTGTTGTCTAGATTTTTATTATTCAAATGAATGGTTGCCTTGTCATTATGGAAGGTAGTCCGTTGTCGAGTTTTTAGTTACTCCAATGGATGATAGCCTTGTCATTATGGAAGGTAGTATGTCGTTGTGATTTTTGTTACTCCAATGAATGGTAGCCTTGTCCTTATGGAATGTAGTCTATTGTTGATATTCTTGTTACTCCAATGGATGGTAGCCTTGTCATTAAGGAATTTAGTATGTTGTCGATATCTTTGTTACTCCAATGGATTGTAGCCTTGTCATTATGGAAGGTAGTCTGTTGTCGAGATTTTTGTTACTCCAATGGATGGTATCATTGTCATTATGGATGGTAGTCTGTTGTCGAGAATTTTGTTACTATAATGGATGGTAGCCTTGTCATTATGGAACATATTTTGTTGTCGATGTTTTTGTTACTCCAATGGATCGTAGCCTTGTCATTATGGAAGGTAGTCTGTTGTCGATATTTTTGTTATTCCAATGGATGGTAGCCTTGTCATTATGGAAGGTAGTGTGTTGTTGAGATTTTTGTTACTCCAATGGATGCTAGCCTTGTCATTATGGAAGGTAGTATGTCGTTGTGATTTCTGTCACTCCAATGGATGGTAGCCTTGTCACTATGGAAGGTAGTCTGTTGTCGAGATTTTTGTTACTCCATTGGATGGTAGCCTTGTCATTCTGGAAGGTAGTCTGTTTTCGAGATTTTTGTTACTATAATGGATGGTAGCCTTGGAATTATGGAAGGTAGTTTATTGTCGAGTTTTTTGTAACTCCAATGGATGGTATCGTTGTCATTATGGATGGTAGTTTGTTGTCGAGATTTTTGTTATTCCAATGGATTGTAGCCTTGTCATTATGGAACGTATTCTGTTGTCGATGTTTTTGATACTCCAATGGATAGTAGCCTTATTATTATAGAAGGTAGTCTGTTGTCTATATTTTTGTTATTCCAATGAATGGTAGCCTTGTCATTATGGAAGGTAGTCTATTGTCGAGATTTTTTTTACTCCAGTTGATGCTAGCGTTGTCATTATGGAAGGTAGTATGTCGTCGTGATTTTTGTCACTCCAATGGATGGTAGCCTTGTCACTATGGAAGGTAGTCTGTTGTTCATATTTTTGTTACTCCAATGGATGGTAGCCTTGTCATTATGGAAGGTAGTCTATTGTCGATATTTTTGTTACTCCAATGGATGGTAGCATTATCATTATGGAAGGTTGTCTGTTGTCAAGATTTTTGTTACTCCATTGGATGGTAGCCTTGTCATTATGGAAGGTAGTCTGTTTTCAAGATATTTGTTACTCCAATGGATGGTAGCCTTGTCATTATGGAAGGTAGTCTGTTTTTGCGATTTTTGTTACTCCAATGGATCGTAGCCTTGTCACTATGGAAGGTAGTCTGTTGTCGAGATTTTTGTTACTCCATTGGATGGTAGCCTTGTCATTCTGGAAGGTAGTATGTTTTCGAGATTTTTGTTACTATAATGGATGGTAGCCTTGGAATTATGGAAGGTAGTTTATTGTCGAGATTTTTGTTACTCAAATGGATGGTATCATTGTCATTATGGATGGTAGTCTGTTGTCAAGATTTTTGTTATTCCAATGGGTTGTAGCCTTGTCATTATGGAACGTATTCTGTTGTCGATGTTTTTGATACCCCAATGGATAGTAGCCTTATTATTATGGAAGGTAGTCTGTTGTCTAGATTTTTGTTATTCCAATGAATGGTAGCCTTGTCATTATGGAAGGTACTCTATTGTCGAGATTTTTCTTACTCCAATGGATGCTAGCGTTGTCATTATGGAAGGTAGTATGTCGTCGTGATTTTTGTCACTCCAATGGATGGTAGCCTTGTCACTATGGAAGGTAGTTTGTTGTTCATATTTTTGTTACTCCAATGGATGGTAGCCTTGTCATTATGGAAGGTAGTCTATTGTCGATATTTTTGTTACTCCAATGGATGGTAGCATTATCGTTATGGAAGGTTGTCTGTTGTCGAGATTTTTGTTACTCCATTGGATGGTAGCCTTGTCATTATGGAAGGTAGTCTGTTTTCGAGATTTTTGTTACTCCAATGGATGGTAGCCTTGTCATTGTGGAAGGTAGTCTGTTTTCGAGATTTTTGTTTTTCCAATGGATCGTAGCCTTGTCACTATGGAAGGTAGTCTGTTGTCGAGATTTTTGTTACTCCATTGGATGGTAGCCTTGTCATTCTGGAAGGTAGTATATTTTCGAGATTTTTGTTACTATAATGGATGGTAGCCTTGGAATTATGGAAGGTAGTTTATTGTCGAGATTTTTGTTACTCAAATGAATGGTATCATTGTCATTATGGATGGAAGTCTATTGTCGAGATTTTTGTTTTTCCAATGGATTGTAGCCTTGTCATTATGGAACGTATTCTGTTGTCGATGTTTTTGTTACTCCAATGGATAGTAGCCTTGTTATTATGGAAGGTAGTCTGTTGTCTAGATTTTTATTATTCAAATGAATGGTTGCCTTGTCATTATGGAAGGTAGTCCGTTGTCGAGTTTTTAGTTACTCCAATGGATGCTAGCCTTGTCATTATGGAAGGTAGTATGTCATTGTGATTTTTGTTACTCCAATGAATGGTAGCCTTGTCATTATGGAAGGTAGTCTATTGTTGATATTCTTGTTACTCCAACGAATGGTAGCCTTGACATTAAGGAATTTAGTATGTTGTCGATATATTTGTTACTCCAATGGATTGTAGCCTTGTCATTATGGAAGGTAGTCTGTTGTCGAGATTTTTGTTACTCCAATGGATGGTATCGTTGTCATTATGGATGGTAGTCTGTTGTCGAGAATTTTGTTACTCTAATGGATGGTAGCCTTGTCATTATGGAACGTATTTTGTTGTCGATGTTTTTGTTACTCCAATGGATCGTAGCCTTGTCATTATGGAAGGTAGTCTGTTGTCGAGATTTTTGTTATTCCAATGGATGGTAGCCTTGTCATTATGGAAGGTAGTGTGTTGTTGAGATTTTTGTTACTCCAATGGATGCTAGCCTTGTCATTATGGAAGGTAGTCTGTCGTTGTGATTTCTGTCACTCCAATGGATGGTAGCCTTGTCACTATGGAAGGTAGTCTGTTGTCGAGATTTTTGTTACTCCATTGGATGGTAGCCTTGTCATTCTGTAAGGTAGTCTGTTTTCGAGATTTTTGTTACTATAATGGATGGTAGCCTTGGAATTATGGAAGGTAGTTTATTGTCGAGTTTTTTGTTACTCCAATGGATGGTATCGTTGTCATTATGGATTGTAGTCTGTTGTCGAGATTTTTGTTATTCAAATGCATTGTAGCCTTGTCATTATGGAACGTATTCTGTTGTCGATGTTTTTGATACTCCAATGGATAGTAGCCTTATTATTATGGAAGGTAGTCTGTTGTCTAGATTTTTGTTATTCCAATGAATGGTAGCCTTGTCATTATGGAAGGTAGTCTATTGTCGAGATTTTTTTTACTCCAGTTGATGCTAGCGTTGTCATTATGGAAGGTAGTATGTCGTCGTGATTTTTGTCACTCCAATGGATGGTAGCCTTGTCACTATGGAAGGTAGTCTGTTGTTCATATTTTTGTTACTCCAATGGATGGTAGCCTTGTCATTATGGAAGGTAGTCTATTGTCGATATTTTTGTTACTCCAATGGATGGTAGCATTATCATTATGGAAGGTTGTCTGTTGTCAAGATTTTTGTTACTCCATTGGATGGTAGCCTTGTCATTATGGAAGGTAGTCTGTTTTCGAGATATTTGTTACTCCAATGGATGGTAGCCTTGTCATTATGGAGGGTAATCTGTCGTTATGATTTTTGTCACTCCAATGGATGGTAGCCTTGTCACTATAAAAGGTAGTCTATTGTCGAGATTTTTGTTACTCCATTGGGTGGTAGCCTTGTCATTCTGGAAGGTAGTATGTTTTCGAGATTTTTGTTACTATAATGGATGGTAGCCTTGGAATTATGGAAGGTAGTTTATTGTCGAGATTTTTGTTACTCCAATGGATGGTATCGTTGTCATTATGGAACGTATTCTGTTGTCGATGTTTTTGATACTCCAATGGATAGTAGCCTTATTATTATGGAAGGTAGTCTGTTGTCTAGATTTTTGTTATTCCAATGAATGGTAGCCTTGTCATTATGGAAGGTACTCTGTTGTCGAGATTTTTCTTACTCCAATGGATGCTAGCGTTGTCATTATGGAAGGTAGTATGTCGTCGTGATTTTTGTCACTCCAATGGATGGTAGCCTTGTCACTATGGAAGGTAGTTTGTTGTTCATATTTTTGTTACTCCAGTGGATGGTAGCCTTGTCATTATGGAAGGTAGTCTATTGTCGATATTTTTGTTACTCCAATGGATGGTAGCATTATCGTTATGGAAGGTTGTCTGTTGTCGAGATTTTTGTTACTCCATTGGATGGTAGCCTTGTCATTATGGAAGGTAGTCTGTTTTCGAGATTTTTGTTACTCCAATGGATGGTAGCCTTGTCATTGTGGAAGGTAGTCTGTTTTCGAGATTTTTGTTTTTCCAATGGATCGTAGCCTTGTCACTATGGAAGGTAGTCTGTTGTCGAGATTTTTGTTACTCCATTGGATGGTAGCCTTGTCATTCTGGAAGGTAGTATATTTTCGAGATTTTTGTTACTATAATGGATGGTAGCCTTGGAATTATGGAAGGTAGTTTATTGTCGAGATTTTTGTTACTCAAATGAATGGTATCATTGTCATTATGGATGGAAGTCTATTGTCGAGATTTTTGTTTTTCCAATGGATTGTAGCCTTGTCATTATGGAACGTATTCTGTTGTCGATGTTTTTGTTACTCCAATGGATAGTAGCCTTGTTATTATGGAAGGTAGTCTGTTGTCTAGATTTTTATTATTCAAATGAATGGTTGCCTTGTCATTATGGAAGGTAGTCCGTTGTCGAGTTTTTAGTTACTTCAATGGATGCTAGCCTTGTCATTATGGAAGGTAGTATGTCATTGTGATTTTTGTTACTCCAATGAATGGTAGCCTTGTCATTATGGAAGGTAGTCTATTGTTGATATTCTTGTTACTCCAACGAATGGTAGCCTTGTCATTAAGGAATTTAGTATGTTGTCGATATATTTGTTACTCCAATGGATTGTAGCCTTGTCATTATGGAAGGTAGTCTGTTGTCGAGATTTTTGTTACTCCAATGGATGGTATCGTTGTCATTATGGATGGTAGTCTGTTGTCGAGAATTTTGTTACTCTAATGGATGGTAGCCTTGTCATTATGGAACGTATTTTGTTGTCGATGTTTTTGTTACTCCAATGGATCGTAGCCTTGTCATTATGGAAGGTAGTCTGTTGTCGAGATTTTTGTTATTCCAATGGATGGTAGCCTTGTCATTATGGAAGGTAGTGTGTTGTTGAGATTTTTGTTACTCCAATGGATGCTAGCCTTGTCATTATGGAAGGTAGTCTATCGTTGTGATTTCTGTCACTCCAATGGATGGTAGCCTTGTCACTATGGAAGGTAGTCTGTTGTCGAGATTTTTGTTACTCCATTGGATGGTAGCCTTGTCATTCTGTAAGGTAGTCTGTTTTCGAGATTTTTGTTACTATAATGGATGGTAGCCTTGGAATTATGGAAGGTAGTTTATTGTCGAGTTTTTTGTTACTCCAATGGATGGTATCGTTGTCATTATGGATTGTAGTCTGTTGTCGAGATTTTTGTTATTCAAATGCATTGTAGCCTTGTCATTATGGAACGTATTCTGTTGTCGATGTTTTTGATACTCCAATGGATAGTAGCCTTATTATTATGGAAGGTAGTCTGTTGTCTAGATTTTTGTTATTCCAATGAATGGTAGCCTTGTCATTATGGAAGGTAGTCTATTGTCGAGATTTTTTTTACTCCAGTTGATGCTAGCGTTGTCATTATGGAAGGTAGTATGTCATCGTGATTTTTGTCACTCCAATGGATGGTAGCCTTGTCACTATGGAAGGTAGTCTGTTGTTCATATTTTTGTTACTCCAATGGATGGTAGCCTTGTCATTATGGAAGGTAGTCTATTGTCGATATTTTTGTTACTCCAATGGATGGTAGCATTATCATTATGGAAGGTTGTCTGTTGTCAAGATTTTTGTTACTCCATTGGATGGTAGCCTTGTCATTATGGAAGGTAGTCTGTTTTCGAGATATTTGTTACTCCAATGGATGGTAGCCTTGTCATTATGGAGGGTAATCTGTCGTTATGATTTTTGTCACTCCAATGGATGGTAGCCTTGTCACTATAAAAGGTAGTCTATTGTCGAGATTTTTGTTACTCCATTGGGTGGTAGCCTTGTCATTCTGGAAGGTAGTATGTTTTCGAGATTTTTGTTACTATAATGGATGGTAGCCTTGGAATTATGGAAGGTAGTTTATTGTCGAGATTTTTGTTACTCCAATGGATGGTATCATTGTCATTATGGATGGTTGTCTGTTGTCGAGATTTTTGTTATTCCAATGGATTGTAGCCTGGTCATTATGGAACGTATTCTGTTGTCGATGTTTTTGATACTCCAATGGATAGTAGCCTTATTATTATGGAAGGTAGTCTGTTGTCTAGATTTTTGTTATTCCAATGAATGGTAGCCTTGTCATTATGGAAGGTAGTATGTCGTTGTGATTTTTGTCACTCCAATGGATGGTAGCCTTGTCACTATGGAAGGTAGTCTGTTGTTCATATTTTTGTTACTCCAGTGGATGGTAGCCTTGTCATTATGGAAGGTAGTCTATTGTCGATATTTTTGTTACTCCAATGGATGGTAGCATTATCCTTATGGAAGGTTGTCTGTTGTCGAGATTTTTGTTACTCCATTGGATGGTAGCCTTGTCATTATGGAAGGTAGTCTGTTTTCGAGATTTTTGTTACTCCAATGGATGGTAGCCTTGTCATTATGTAAGGTAGTCTATTTTCGAGATTTTTGTTACTCCAATGGATGGTAGCCTTGTCACTCTGGAAGGTAGTCTGTTGTCGAGATTTTTGTTACTCCATTGGATGGTAGCCTTGTCATTCTGGAAGGTAGTATGTTTTCGAGATTTTTGTTACTATAATGGATGGTAGCCTTGGATTTATGGAAGGTAGTTTATTGTCGAGATTTTTGTTACTCTAATGGATGGTATCATTGTCATTATGGATGGTAGTCTGTTGTCGAGATTTTTGTTTTTCCAATGGATTGTAGTCCAATCATTATGGAACGTATTCTGTTGTCGATGTTTTTGTTACTCCAATGGGTAGTAGCCTTGTTATCATGGAAGGTAGTCTGTTGTCTAGATTTTTGTTATTCAAATGAATGGTTGCCTTGTCATTATGGAAGGTAGTCCGTTGTCGAGTTTTTAGTTACTCCAATGGATGCTAGCCTTGTCATTATGGAAGGTAGTATGTCGTTGTGATTTCTGTCACTCCAATGGATGGTAGCCTTGTCACTATGGAAGGTAGTCTGTTGTTCATATTTTTGTTACTCCAATGGATGGTAGCCTTGTCATTATGGAAGTTAGTCTATTGTCGATATTTTTGTGACTCCAATGGATGATAGCATTATCATTATGGAAGGTTGTCTGTTGTCGAGATTTTTGTTACTCCATTGGATGGTAGCCTTGTCATTATGGAAGGTAGTCTGTTTTCGAGATTTTTGTTACTCCAATGGATGTTAGCCTTGTCATTGTGGAAGGTAGTCTGTTTTCGAGATATTTGTTATTCCAATGGATGGTAGCCTTGTCATTATGGAAGGTAGTCTGTTTTCGATATTCTTGTGACTCCAATGGATGGTTGCCTTGTCATTAAGGAAGGTAGTATGTTGTCGATATCTTTGTTACTCCAATGGATTGTAGCCTTGTCATTATGGAAGGTAGTCTGTTGCCGAGATTTTTGTTACTCCAATGGATGGTATCGTTGTAATTATGGATGGTAGTCTGTTGTCGAGAATTTTGTTACTCCAATGGATGGTAGCGTTGTCATTATGGAACGTATTTTGTTGTCGATGTTTTTATTACTCCAATGGATGGTAGTCTTGTCATTATGGAAGGTAGTGTGTTGTCGAGATTTTTGTTATTCCAATGGATGGTAGCCTTGTCATTATGGAAGGTAGTGTGTTGTTGAGATTTTTGTTACTCCAATGGATGCTAGCCTTGTCATTATGGAAGGTAGTCTGTCGTTGTGATTTCTGTCACTCCAATGGATGGTAGCCTTGTCACTATGGAAGGTAGTCTGTTGTTCATATTTTTTTTACTCCAATGGTTGGTAGCCTTGTCATTATGGAAGGTTGTGTGTTTTCGAGATTTTTGTTACTCCAATGGATGGTAGCCTTGTCATTCTGGAAGGTAGTCTGTTTTCAAGATTTTTGTTACTATAATGGATGGTAGCTTTGGCATTATTGAAGGTAGTTTGTTGTCGAGATTTTTGTTACTCCAATGGATGGTATCGTTGTCATTATGGATGGTAGTATGTTGTTGAGATTTTTGTTATTCCAATGGATTGTAGCCTTGTCATTAGGGAACATATTCTGTTGTCGATTTTTTGTTACTCAATGGGTAGTAGCGTTGTTATTATGGAAGGTAGTATGTTGTCTAGATTTTTGTTATTCCAATGAATGGTTGCCTTGTCATTATGGAAGGTAGTCTGTTGTCGAGTTTTTTGTTACTCCAATGGATGCTAGCCTTGTCATTATGGAAGGTAGTATATCGTTGTGATTTTTGTTACTCTAATGGATAGTAGCCTTGTTATTATGGAAGGTAGTCTATTGTCTAGATTTTTGTAACTCCAATGGATGGTAGCCTTGTCACTATTGAAGGTTGTCTGTTGTTCATATTTTTGTTACTCCAATGGATGGTAGCCTTGTCATTATATAAGGTAGTCTATTGTCGAGATTTTTGTAACTCCCATGGATGGTAGCATTATCATTATGGAAGGTTGTCTGTTGTCAAGATTTTTGTTACTCCAATGGATGGTAGCCTTATCATTATGGAAGGTAGTCTATTTTCGAGATTTTTTTTACTCCAATGGATGGTAGCCTTTTCATTATGGAAGGTAGTCTGTTATTCATATTTTTGTTACTCCAATGGATGGTAGCGTTGTCATTATGGTAGGTAGTATGTAGTTGTGATTTCTGTCACTCCAATGGATGGTAGCCTTGTCATTATGGAAGGTAGTGTGTTTTCGATATTTTTGTTATTCTAATGGATGGTTGCCTTTTCATTATGGAAGGTAGTCTCTTGTTTATATTTTCGTTACTCTAACGGATGGTAGCCTTGTCATTATGGAATGAAGTCTGTTTTCGAGATTTTTGTTACTCCAATGGATGGTAGCATTATCATTATGGTAGGTTGTCTGTTGTCGAGATTTTTGTTACTCCAATGGATGGTAGCCTTGTCATTACGGAAGGTAGTCTGTTTTCGAGATTTTTGTTATTCCAATGGATGGTAGCCTTGTCATTATGGAAGGTAGTCTATTGTCGAGATTTTTGTTACTCCAATGGATGCTAGCGTTGTCATTATGGAAGGTAGTATGTCGTTGTGATTTCTGTCACTCCAATGGATGGTAGCCTTGTCACTATGGAAGGTAGTTTGTTGTTCATATTTTTGTTACTCCAATGTATGGTCGCCTTGTCATTATGGAAGGTAGTCTATTGTCGAAATTTTTGTTACTCCAATGGATGGTAGCATTATCATTATGGAAGGTTGTCTGTTGTCGAGATATTTTTACTCCATTGGATTGTAGCATTGTCATTATGGAAGGTAGTCTGTTTTCGAGATTTTTTTTACTCCAATGGATGGTAGCCTTGTCATTATGGAAGGTAGTCTGTTTTCGAGAATTTTTCTTACTCCAATGGATGGTAGCCTTGTCACTATGGAAGGTAGTCTGTTGTTCATATTTTTGTTACTCCAATGGATGGTAGCCTTATCATTATGGTAGGTAGTCTATTGACGAGATTTTTGTTACTCCAATGGATGGTAGCATTATCATTATGGAAGGTTGTCTGTTGTCGAGATTTTTGTTGCTCCAATGGATGGTACCCTTGTCATTACGGAAGGTAGTTTGTTTTCGAGATTTTTGTTACTCCAATGGATGGTAGCCTTGTCATTATGGAAGGTAGTCTTTTTTCGAGATTTTTGTAACTCCAATGGATGGTAGCCTTGTCATTATGGTAGGTAGTCTATTGACGAGATTTTTGTTACTCCAATGGATGGTAGCATTATCATTATGGAAGGTAGTCTATTGTCGAGATTTTTGTTACTCCAATGGATGCTAACATTGTCATTATGGAAGGTAGTATGTCGTTTTGATTTCTGTCACTCCAATGGATGGTAGCCTTGTCACTTTGGAAGGTAGTTTGTTCTTCATATTTTTGTTACTCCAATGGATGGTAGCCTTGTCATTATGGAAGGTAGTCTATTGTCGAGAATTTTGTTACTCCAATTGATGGTAGCATTATCATTAAGGAAGGTTGTTTGTTGTCGAGATTTCTTTTACTACAATGAATGGTAGCCTTGTCATTCTGGAAGGTAGTCTGTTGTAGAGATTTTTGTTACTATAATGGATGGGAGTCTTGTCATTATGGAAGGTAGTGTGTTTTCGATATTTTTGTTATTCCAATGGATGGTAGCCTTGTCATTATGGAATGTAGTCTCTTGTTTATATTTTCGTTACTCCAACGGATGGTAGCCTTGTCATTATGGAATGAAGTCTGTTGTCGAGATTTTTGTTACTCTAATGGATGGTAACCTTGTCATTATGGAAGGTAGTCTATTGTAAAGATTTTTGTTACTTCAATGGATGGCAGCCTTGTCATTATTGAAGGTAGTCTATTGTTGAGATTTTTTTTAATACAATGAATGGTAGCCTTGTCATTACCGAAGGTAGTCTATTTTCGAGATTTTTGTTACTCCAATGGTTGGTAGCATTATCATTATGGAAGGTTGTCTGTTGTCGAGATTTTTATTACTCCAATGGATTGTAGCCTTGTCATTACGGAAGGTAGTCTGTTTTCGAGATTTTTGTTACTCCAATGGTTGGTAGCCTTGTCATTATGGAAGGTAGTCAATTGTCGAGATTTTTGTTACTCCAATGGATGCTAGCGTTGTCATTATGGAAGGTAGTATGTCAATGTGATTTCTGTCACTCTAATGGATGGTAGCCTTGTCACTATGGAAGGTAGTCTGTTGTTCATATTTTTGTTACTCCAATGGATGGTAGCCTCGTCATTATGGAAGGTAGTCTATTGTCGAGATTTTTGTTACTCCAATGGATGGTAGCATTATCATTATGGAAGGTTGTCTGTTGTCGAGATTTTTGTTACTCCAATGGCTAGTAGCCTTGTCATTATGAAAGGTAGTCTATTTCCGAGATTTTTGTTACTCCAATGGATGGTAGCCTTGTAATTACGGAAGGTAGTCTATTTTCGAGTTTTTGTTATTCAAATGGATGGTAGCCTAATCATTATGGAATGTAGTCTATTGTCGAGATTTTTGTTACTCCAATGGATGCTAGCGTTGTCATTATGGAAGGTTGTATGTCGTTGTGGTTTCTGTCACTCCAATGGATGGTAGCCTTGTCACTATGGAAGGTAGTCTGTTTTTCATATTTTTGTTACTCCAATGGATGGTAGCATTCTCATTATGAAAGGTTGTCTGTTGTCAAGATTTTTGTTACTCCAATGGATGGTAGCCTTGTCATTATGGAAGGTAGTCTGTTTTCGAGATTTTTGGTACTTCAATGGATGGTAGCCTTGTCATTTTGGAAGGTAGTTTGTTTTCGAGATTTTTGTTACTCCAATGGATGGTAGCCTTGTCATTATGGAAGGTAGTCTGTTGTTCATATTTTTGTTACTCCAATGAATGGTAGCCTTGTCATTATGGTAGGTAGTCTATTGTCGAGATTTTTGTTACTCCAGTGGATGGTAGCATTATCATTATGGAAGGTTGTCTATTGTCGAGATTTTTGTTACTCCAATGGATGGTAGCCTTGTCATTACGGAAGGTAGTCTGTTTTCGAGATTTTTGTTACTCCAATGGATGGTAGCCTTGTAATTATGGATGGTAGTCTGTTGTCGAGATTTTTGTTATTCCAATGGATTGTAGCCTTTTCATTAGGGAACGTATTCTGTTGTCGATGTTTTTGTTACTCCAATGGATGCTAGCGTTGTCATTATGGAAGGTAGTATGTCGTTGTGATTTCTGTTACTCCAATGGATGGTAGCCTTGTCATTATGGAAGGTAGTCTATTGTCGAGATTTTTGTTACTCCAATTGATGGTAGCATTATCATTATGGAAAGTTGTCTGTTGTCGAGATTTCTTTTACTACAATGTATGGTAGCCTTGTCATTATGGAAGGTAGTTTATTGTCAAGATTTTTGTTACTCCAATGGATGGTAGCCTTGTCATTATGGAAGGTAGTATGTTGTTCATATTTTTGTTACTCCAATCGATGGTAGCCTCGTCATTATGGAAGGTAGTCTATTGTCCTTATTTTTGTAACTCCAATGGATGGTAGCATTATCATTATGGAAGGTTGTCTATTGTCGAGATTTTTGTTACTCCAATGGATGGTAGCCTTGTCATTAAGGAAGGTAGTCTGTTTTCAAAAATTTTCTTACTCCAATGGATGGTAGCCTTGTCATTATGGAAGGTAGTCTGTTTTCGAGATTTTTGTTATTCCAATGGTTGGTAGCCTTGTCATTATGGAAGGTAGTCTGTTGTTCATATTTTTGTAACTCCAATGGATGGTAGCCTTGTCATTATGGTAGGTAGTCTATTGATGATATTTTTGTTACTCCAATGGATGGTAGCATTATCATTATGGAAGGTAGTCTGTTGTCGATATTTTTGTTACTCCAATGGATGCTAGCGTTGTTATTATGGAAGGTAGTATGTCATTGTGATTTCTGTCACTCCAATGGATGGTAGCCTTGTCATTCTGGAAGGTAGTCTGTTGTCGAGATTTTTTTTACTACAATGGATGGTAGTCTTGTCATTATGGAAGGTAGTCCATTGTCGAGATTTTTGTTACTCTAAGGGATGTTAGCCTTGTCATTATGGAAGGTAGTGTGTTTTCGATATTTTTGTTATTCCAATGGATGGTAGCCTTGTCATTATGGAATGTAGTCTCTTGTTTATATTTTCGTTACTCCAACGGATGGTAGCCTTGTCATTATGGAATGAAGTTTGTTATCGAGATTTTTTTTACTCTAATGGATGGTAACCTTGTCATTATAGAAGTTAGTCTATTGTAAATATTTTTGTTACTCCAATTGATGGCAGCCTTGTCATTATGGAAGGTAGTCTGTTGTTGAGATTTTTTTTACTACAATAAATGGTAGCCTTGTCATTACGGAAGGGGGTCTATTTTCGAGATTTTTGTTACTCCAATGGATGGTAGCATTATCATTATGGAAGGTTGTCCGTTGTCGAGATTTTTGTTACTCCAATGGATGGTAGACTTGTCATTACGGAAGGTTGTCTGTTTTCAAGATTTTTCTTACTCCAATGGATTGTAGCCTTGTCATTATGGAAGGTAGTCTGTTTTCGAGATTTTTGTTACTCCAATGGATGGTAGCCTTGTCATTATGGAAGGTAGTCTGTTGTTCATATTTTTGTAACTCCAATGGATGGTAGCCTTGTCATTATGGTAGGTAGTCTATTGACGAGATTTTTGTTACTCTAATGGATGGTAGAATTATCATTATGAAAGGTAGTCTGTTTCCGAGATTTTTGTTACTCCAATGGATGGTAGCCTTGTCATTACGGAAGGTAGTCTATTTTCGAGTTTTTGTTATTCAAATGGATGGTAGCCTTGTCATTATGGAAGGTAGTCTCTTGTCGAGATTTTTGTTACTCCAATGGATGGTAGCCTTGTCATTATGGAAGGTAGTATGTCGTTGTGGTTTCTGTCACTCCAATGGATGGTAGCCTTGTGACTATGGAAGGTAGTCTGTTTTTCATATTTTTGTTACTCCAATGGATGGTAGCATTCTCATTATGAAAGGTTGTCTGTTGTCGAGATTTTTGTTACTCCAATGGATGGTAGCCTTGTCATTATGGGAGGTAGTCTGTTTTTGAGATTTTTGGTACTTCAATGGATGGTAGCCTTGTCATTTTGGAAGGTAATTTGTTTTCGAGATTTTTGTTACTCCAATGGATGGTAGCCTTGTCATTATGGAAGGTAGTCTGTTGTTCATATTTTTATTACTCCAATGAATGGTAGCCTTGTCATTATGGTAGGTAGTCTATTGTCGAGATTTTTGTTACTCCAATGGATGGTAGCATTATCATTATGGAAGGTTGTCTATTGTCGAGATTTTTGTTACTCCAATGGATGGTAGCCTTGTCATTACGGAAGGTAGTCTGTTTTCGAGATTTTTGTTACTCCAATGGATGGTAGCCTTGTAATTATGGATGGTAGTCTGTTGTCGAGATTTTTGTTATTCCAATGGATTGTAGCCTTTTCATTAGGGAACGTATTATGTTGTCGATGTTTTTATTACTCCAATGGATGCTAGCATTGTCATTATGGAAGGTAGTATGTCGTTGTGATTTCTGTTACTCCAATGGATGGTAGCCTTGTCATTATGGAAGGTAGTCTATTGTCGAGATTTTTGTTACTCCATTTGATGGTAGCATTATCATTATGGATGGTTGTCTGTTGTCGAGATTTCTTTTACTACAATGTATGGTAGCCTTGTCATTATGGAAGGTAGTTTATTGTCAAGATTTTTGTTACTCCAATGGATGGTAGCCTTGTCATTATGGAAGGTAGTCTGTTGTTCATATTTTTGTTACTCCAATCGATGGTAGCCTCGTCATTATGGAAGGTAGTCTATTGTCCTTATTTTTGTAACTCCAATGGATGGTAGCATTATCATTATGGAAGGTTGTCTATTGTCGAGATTTTTGTTACTCCAATGGATGGTAGCCTTGTCATTACGGAAGGTAGTCCTTTTTCAAAAATTTTCTTACTCCAATGGATGGTAGCCTTGTCATTATGGAAGGTAGTCTGTTTTCGAGATTTTTGTTATTCCAATGGTTGGTAGCCTTGTCATTATGGAAGGTAGTCTGTTGTTCATATTTTTGTAACTCCAATGGATGGTAGCCTTGTCATTATGGTAGGTAGTCTATTGACGATATTTTTGTTACTCCAATGGATGGTAGCATTATCATTATGGAAGGTAGTCTGTTGTCGAGATTTTTGTTACTCCAATGGATGCTAGCGTTGTTATTATGGAAGGTAGTATGTCATTGTGATTTCTGTCACTCCAATGGATGGTAGCCGTGTCAATATGGAAGGTAGTCTATTGTTCATATTTGTGTTACTCCAATGGATGGTAGCCTTGTCATTATGGAAGGTTGTCTGTTGTCGAGATTTTTGCTACTCCAATGGATGGTAGCCTTGTCATTATGGAAGGTAGTCTGTTTTCGAGATTTTTGTTACTTCAATGGATGGTAGCCTTGTCATTTTGGAAGGTAGTCTGTTTTTGAGATTTTTGTTACTCCAATGGATGGTAGCCTTGTAATTATGGAAGGTAGTCTGTTGTTCATATTTTTATTACTCCAATGGATGGTAGCCTTGTCATTATGGTAGGTAGTCTATTGTCGAGATTTTTGTTACTCCAATGGATGGTAGCGTTATCATTATGGAAGGTTGTCTGTTGTCGAGATTTTTGTTACACCAATGGATGGTAGCCTTGTCATTACGGAAGGTAGTCTGTTTTCAAGATTTTTGTTACTCCAATGGATGGTAGCATTATCATTATGGAAGGTTATCTATTGTCGAGATTTTTGTTACTCCAATGGATGGTAGCCTTGTCATTATGGAAGGTAGTCTGTTTTCGAGATTTCTTTTACTACAATGAATGGTAGCCTTGTCATTCTGGAAGGTAGTCTGTTGTCGAGATTTTTGTTACTACAATGGATGGTAGTCTTGTCATTATGGAAGGTAGTCCATTGTCGAGATTTTTGTTACTCTAAGGGATGTTAGCCTTGTCATTATGGAAGGTAGTGTGTTTTCGATATTTTTGTTATTCCAATGGATGGTAGCCTTGTCATTATGGAATGTAGTCTCTTGTTTATATTTTCGTTACTCCAACGGATGGTAGCCTTGTCATTATGGAATGAAGTTTGTTATCGAGATTTTTGTTACTCTAATGGATGGTATCCTTGTCATTGTAGAAGTTAATCTATTGTAAAGATTTTTGTTACTCCAATTGATGGCAGCCTTGTCATTATGGAAGGTAGTCTATTGTTGAGATTTTTTTTACTACAATAAATGGTAGCCTTGTCATTACGGAAGGGGGTCTATTTTCGAGATTTTTGTTACTCCAATGGATGGTAGCATTATCATTATGGAAGGTTGTCCGTTGTCGAGATTTTTGTTACTCCAATGGATGGTAGACTTGTCATTACGGAAGGTTGTCTGTTTTCAAGATTTTTCTTACTCCAATGGATTGTAGCCTTGTCATTATGGAAGGTAGTCTGTTTTCGAGATTTTTGTTACTCCAATGGATGGTAGCCTTGTCATTATGGAAGGTAGTCTGTTGTTCATATTTTTGTAACTCCAATGGATGGTAGCCTTGTCATTATGGTAGGTAGTCTATTGACGAGATTTTTGTTACTCTAATGGATGGTAGCATTATCATTATGGAAGGTTGTCTGTTGTCGAGATTTTTGTTACTCCAATGGATGGTAGCCTTGTCATTATGGAAGGTAGACTGTTTTCGAGATTTTTGTTACTTCAATGGATGGTAGCCTTGTCATTTTGGAAGGTAGTCTGTTTTTGAGATTTTTGTTACTCCAATGGATGGTAGCCTTGTCATTATGGAAGGTAGTTTGTTGTTCATATTTTTATTACTCCAATGGATGGTAGCCTTGTCATTATGGTAGGTAGTCTATTGTCGAGATTTTTCTTAATCCAATGGATGGTAGCATTATCATTATGGAAGGTTGTCTGTTGTCGAGATTTTTGTTACACCAATGGATGGTATCCTTGTCATTACGGAAGGTAGTCTGTTTTCGAGATTTTTGTTACTCAAATGGATGGTAGCATTATAATTATGGAAGTTTGTCTGTTGTCGTGATTTTTGTTACTCCAATGGATGGTAGCCTTGTCATTATGGAAGGTAGTCTGTTTTCGAGATTTTTGTTACTCCAATGGATGGTAGCCTTTTCATTATGGAAGGTAGTTTGTTGTTCATATTTTTGTAACTCCAATGGATGGTAGCTTGTCATTAAGTAGGTAGTCTATTGACGAGATTTTTGTTACTTCAATGGATGGTAGCATTATCATTATGGAAGGTAGTCTGTTGTTAAGATTTTTGTTAGTCCAATGGATGCTAGCGTTGTCATTATGGAAGGTAGTATGTCGTTGTGATTTTTGTCACTCCAATGGATGGTAGCCTTG
This sequence comes from Vicia faba, assembly GCA_948472305.1. Lineage (NCBI taxonomy): Eukaryota > Viridiplantae > Streptophyta > Magnoliopsida > Fabales > Fabaceae > Vicia > Vicia faba. The sequence goes on from OX451741.1 coordinate 460,488,953, forward strand.
TCACTATGGAAGGTAGTCTGTTGTTCATATTTTTTTTACTCCAATGGATGGTAGCCTTGTCATTATGGAAGGTAGTCTATTGTCGAGATTTTTATTACTCCATTTGATGGTAGCATTATCATTATGGAAGGTTGCCTGTTGTCGAGATTTCTTTTACTACAATGAATTGTAGCCTTGTCATTCTAGAAGGTAGTATGTTGTCGAGATTTTTGTTACTACAATGGATGGTAGTCTTGTCGTTATAGAAGGTAGTCCGTTGTCGAGATTTTTGTTACTCTAAGGGATGTTAGCCTTGTCATTATGGAATGTAGTGTGTTTTCCATATTTTTTTTATTCCAATGGATGGTAGCCTTGTCATTATGGAATGTAGTCTCTTATTTATATTTTCGTTACTCCAACGGATGGTAGCCTTGTCATTAGGGAATGAAGTCTGTTGTCGAGATTTTTGTTACTCTAATGGATGGTAACCTTGTCATTATAGAAGGTAGTCTATTTTAAAGATTTTTGTTACTCCAATTGATGGCAGCCTTGTCATTATGGAAGGTAGTCTGTTGTTGAGATTTTTTTTACTACAATGAATGGTAGCCTTGTCATTACGGAAGGTAGTCTATTTTCGAGATTTTTGTAACTCCAATGGATGGTAGCATTATCATTATGGAAGGTTGTTTGTTGTCGAGATTTTTGTTACTCCAATGGATGGTAGCCTTGTCATTATGGAAGGTAGTCTATTTTCGATATTTTTGTTACTCCAATGGATGGTACCATTATCATTATGGAAGCTTATCTATTATCGAGATTTTTGTTACTCCAATGGATGGTAGCCTTGTCATTATGGAAGGTAGTCTGTTTTCGAGATTTCTTTTACTACAATGAATGGTAGCCTTGTCATTCTCGAAGGTAGTCTGTTGTCGAGATTTTTGTTACTACAATGGATGGTAGTCTTGTCATTATGGAAGGTAGTCCATTGTCGAGATTTTTATTACTCTAAGGGATGTTAGCCTTGTCATTATGGAAGGTAGTGTGTTTTCGATATTTTTGTTATTCCAATGGATGGTAGCCTTGTCATTATGGAATGTAGTCTCTTGTTTATATTTTCGTTACTCCAACGGATGGTAGCCTTGTCATTATGGAATGAAGTTTGTTATCGAGATTTTTGTTACTCTAATGGATGGTAACCTTGTCATTATAGAAGGTAGTCTATTGTAAAGCTTTTTGTTACTCCAATTGATGGCAGCCTTGTCATTATGGAAGGTAGTCTGTTGTTGAGATTTTTGTTACTCCAATGGATGCTAGCGTTGTCATTATGGAAGGTAGTATGTCGTTGTGATTTCTGTTACTCCAATGGATGGTAGCATTATCATTATGGAAGGTTGTCCGTTGTCGAGATTTTTGTTACTCCAATGGATGGTAGCCTTGTCATTATGGAAGGTAGTCTGTTTTCAAGATTTTTCTTACTCCAATGGATTGTACCCTTGTCATTATGGAAGGTAGTCTGTTTTCGAGATTTTTGTTACTCCAATGGATGGTAGCCTTGTCATTATGGAAGGTAGTCTGTTGTTCATATTTTTGTAACTCCAATGGATGGTAGCCTTGTCATTATGGTAGGTAGTCCATTGACGAGATTTTTGTTACTCTAATAGATGGTAGCATTATCATTATGGAAGGTTGTCTGTTGTCGAGATTTTTGTTACTCCAATGGATGGTAGCCTTGTCATTATGGAAGGTAGACTGTTTTCGAGATTTTTGTTACTTCAATGGATGGTAGCCTTGTCATTTTGGAAGGTAGTTCGTTTTTGAGATTTTTGTTACTCCAATGGATGGTAGCCTTGTCATTATGGAAGGTAGTTTGTTGTTCATATATTTATTACTCCAATGGATGGTAGCCTTGTCATTATGGTAGGTAGTCTATTGTCGAGATTTTTCTTAATCCAATGGATGGTAGCATTATCATTATGGAAGGTTGTCTGTTGTCGAGATTTTTGTTACACCAATGGATGGTAGCCTTGTCATTACGGAAGGTAGTCTGTTTTCGAGATTTTTCTTACTCAAATGGATGGTAGCATTATAATTATGGAAGTTTGTCTGTTGTCGAGATTTTTGTTACTCCAATGGATGGTAGCCTTGTCATTATGGAAGGTAGTCTGTTTTCGAGATTTTTGTTACTCCAATGGATGGTAGCCTTTTCATTATGGAAGGTAGTATGTCGTTGTGATTTCTGTCACTCCAATGGATGGTAGCGTTGTCATTACGGAAGGTAGTCTGTTTTCGAGATTTTTGTTACTCCAATGGATGGTAGCCTTGTCATTATGGAAGGTAGTCTATTGTCGAGATTTTTATTACTCCATTTGATGGTAGCATTATCATTACGGAAGGTAGTTTATTTTCGAGATTTTTGTTATTCAAATGGATGGTAGTCTTGTCATTATGGAAGGTAGTCTATTGTCGAGACTTTTGTTACTCCAATGGATGCTAGAATTGTCATTATGGAAGGTAGTATGTCGTTGTGATTTCTGTCACTCCAATGGATGGTAGCCTTGTCACTATGGAAGGTAGTCTGTTTTTCATATTTTTGTTACTCCAATGGATGGTAGCCTTGTCATTATGGAAGGTAGTCTATTGTCGAGATTTTTGTTACTCCAATGGATGGTAGCATTATCATTATGGAAGGTTGTCTGTTGTCGAGATTTTTGTTACTCCAATGGATGGTAGCCTTGTAATTATGGAAGGTAGTTTGTTTTCGATATTTTTGTTACTTCAATGGATGGTAGCCTTGTCATTTTGGAAGGTAGTCTGTTTTCGAGATTTTTGTTACTCCAATGGATGGTAACCTTGTCATTATGGAAGGTAGTCTGTTGTTCATATTTTTGTTACTCCAATGGATGTTAGCCTTGTCATTATGGAAGGTTGTCTGTTGTCGAGATTTTTGTTATTCCAATGGATTGTAGCCTTTTCATTAGGTAACATATTCTGTTATCGATGTTTTTGTTACTCCAATGGATAGTAGCCTTGTTATTATAGAAGGTAGTCTGTTATCTAGATTTTTGTTATTCCAATGCATGGTATCCTGTCATTATGGAAGGTAGTCTGTTGTCGAGATTTTTCTTACTCCAATGGATGGTAGCCTTGTAATTATGGAAGGTAGTTTGTTTTTGAGATTTTTGTTACTCCAATGGATGGTATCCTTGTCATTATGGAAGGTAGTCTGTTGTTCATATTTTTGTTACTCCAATGGATGGTAGCCTTGTCATTATGGTAGTTAGTCTATTGTCGAGATTTTTGTTACTCCAATGGATGGTAGCATTATCATTATGGAAGGTTGTCTGTTGTCGAGATTTTGGTTACTCCAATGGATGGTAGCCTTGTCATTATGGTAGGTAGTCTATTGTCGAGATTTTTGTTACTCCAATGGATGGTAGCATAATCATTATGGAAGGTTGTCTGTTGTCGAGATTTTTGTTACTCCAATGGTTGGTAGCCTTGTCATTACAGAAGGTAGTCTGTTTTCGAGATTTTTGTTACTCCAATGGATGGTAGCCTTGTAATTATGGATGGTAGTCTGTTGTCGAGATTTTTGTTATTCCAATGGATCGTAGCCTTTTCATTAGGGAACGTATTATGTTATCGATGTTTTTGTTACTCCAATGGATAATAGCCTTGTTATTATAGAAGGTAGTTTGTTGTCTAGATTTTTGTTGTTCCAATGAATGGTATCCCTGTCATTATGGAAGGTAGTCTGTTGTCGAGATTTTTGTTACTCCAATGGATGCTAGCGTTGTCATTATGGAAGGTAGTATGTCGTTGTGATTTCTGTTACTCCAATGGATGGTAGCCTTGTCACTATAGAAGGTAGTTTGTTGTTCATATTTTTGTTACTCCAATGGATGGTAGCCTCGTCATTATGGAAGGTAGTCTATTGTCGAGAATTTTGTTACTCCAATGGATGGTAGCATTATCATTATGGAAGGATGTCATTTGTCGAGATTTTTGTTACTCCAATGGACGGTAGCCTTGTCATTATGGAAGGTTGTCTGTTGTCGAGATTTTTCTTACTCCAATGGATGGTAGCCTTGTCATTATGGAAGGTAGTCTGTTTTCGAGATTTTTGTTACTCCAATGGATGGTAGCCTTTTCTTTATGGAAGGTAGTCTGTTGTTCATATTTTTGTAACTCCAATGGATGGTAGCCTTGTCATTAAGGTAGGTAGTCTATTGACGAGATTTTTGTTACTCCAATGGATGGTAGCATTATCATTATGGAAGGTAGTCTGTTGTCGAGATTTTTGTTACTCCAATGGATGCTAGCGTTATCATTATGGAAGGTAGTATGTCGTTGTGATTTCTGTCACTCCAATGGATGGTAGCCTTGTCACTATGGAAGGTAGTCTGTTGTTCATATTTTTGTTACTCCAATGGATGGTAGCATTATCATTATGGAAGGTTTCCTGTTGTCGAGATTTCTTTTACTACAATGAATGGTAGCCTTGTCATTCTGAAAGGTAGTCTGTTGTCGAGATTTTTGTTACTACAATGGATGGTAGTCTTGTCATTATGGAAGGTAGTCCGTTGTCGAGATTTTTGTTACTCTAAGGGATGTTAGCCTTGTCATTATGGAATGTAGTCTCTTGTTTATATTTTCGTTACTCCAACGGATGGTAGCCTTATCATTATGGAATGAAGTCTGTTAGCGAGATTTTTGTTACTCTAATGGATGTCAGCCTTGTCATTATGGAAGGTAGTCTATTGTTGAGATTTTTTTTACTATAATGAATGATAGCCTTGTCATTACGGAAGGTAGTCTGTTTTCGAGATTTTTGTTACTCCAATGGATGGTAGCATTATCATTATGGAAGGTTGTTTGTTGTCGAGATTTTTGTTACTCCAATGGATGGTAGCCTTGTCATTACGGAAGGTAGTTTATTTTCGAGATTTTTGTTATTCAAATGGATGGTAGTCTTGTCATTATGGAAGGTAGTCTATTGTCGAGACTTTTGTTACTCCAACGGATGCTAGAATTGTCATTATGGAAGGTAGTATGTCGTTGTGATTTCTGTCACTCCAATGGATGGTAGCCTTGTCACTATGGAAGGTAGTCTGTTTTTCATATTTTTGTTACTCCAATGGATGGTAGCCTTGTCATTATGGAAGGTAGTCTATTGTCGAGATTTTTGTTACTCCAATGGATGGTAGCATTATCATTATGGAAGGTTGTCTGTTGTCGAGATTTTTGTTACTCCAATGGATGGTAGCCTTGTAATTATGGAAGGTAGTTTGTTTTCGATATTTTTGTTACTTCAATGGATGGTAGCCTTGTCATTTTGGAAGGTAGTCTGTTTTCGAGATTTCTGTTACTCCAATGGATGGTAACCTTGTCATTATGGAAGGTAGTTTGTTGTTCATATTTTTGTTACTCCAATGGATGTTAGCCTTGTCATTATGGAAGGTTGTCTGTTGTCGAGATTTTTGTTATTCCAATGGATTGTAGCCTTTTCATTAGGTAACATATTCTGTTATCGATGTTTTTGTTACTCCAATGGATAGTAGCCTTGTTATTATAGAAGGTAGTCTGTTATCTAGATTTTTGTTATTCCAATGCATGGTATCCTGTCATTATGGAAGGTAGTCTGTTGTCGAGATTTTTCTTACTCCAATGGATGGTAGCCTTGTAATTATGGAAGGTAGTTTGTTTTTGAGATTTTTGTTACTCCAATGGATGGTATCCTTGTCATTATGGAAGGTAGTCTGTTGTTCATATTTTTGTTACTCCAATGGATGGTAGCCTTGTCATTATGGTAGTTAGTCTATTGTCGAGATTTTTGTTACTCCAATGGATGGTAGCATTATCATTATGGAAGGTTGTCTGTTGTCGAGATTTTGGTTACTCCAATGGATGGTAGCCTTGTCATTACGAAAGGTAGTCTATTTTCGAGATTTTTGTTACTCCAATAGATGGTAGCTTTGTCATTATGGAAGGTAGTCTGTTGTCGAGATTTTTGTTACTCCAATGGATGGTATCATTGTCATTATGGATGGTAGTCTGTTGTCGTGATTTTTGTTATTCCAATGGATTGTATTATTGTCATTATGGAACGTATTCTGTTGTCGATGTTTTCGTTACTCCAATGGATGGTAGCCTTGTCATTATGAAAGGTAGTTTGTTGTCGAGATTTTTGTTATTCCAATGTATGGTAGCCTATTCATTATGGAAGGTAGTCTGTTGTCGAGATTTTTGTTACTCCAATGGATGCTAGCATTGTCATTTTGGAAGGTAGTATGTCGTTGTGATTTCTGTCACTCCAATGCATGGTAGCCTTGTCACTATGGAAGGTAGTCTATTTTTAATATTTTTGTTACTCCAATGGATGGTAGCATTGTCATTTTTGAAGGTCGTCTATTGTCGAGATTTTTGTTACACTAATGGATGGTAGAATTATCATTATGGAAGGTTGTCTGTTGTCGAGATTTTTGTTACTCCAATGGATGGTAGCCTTGTCATTTTGGAAGGTAGTCTGTTTTCGAGATTTTTGTTACTCCAATGGATGGTAGCCTTGTCATTATGGAAGGTAGTCTGTTGTTCATATTTTTGTAACTCCAATGGATGGTAGCCTAGTCATTATGGTAGGTAGTCTATTGACGATTTTTTTGTTACTCCAATGGATGCTAGCGTTGTCATTATGGAGGGTAGTATGTCGTTGTGATTTCTGTCACTCCAATGGATGGTAGCCTTGTCACTATGGAAGGTAGTCTGTTGTTCATATTTTTGTTACTCCAATGGATGGTAGCCTTGTCATTATGGAAGGTAGTCTATTTTCGAGATTTTTATTACTCCAATTGATGGTAGCATTATCATTATGGAAGGTTGCCTGTTGTCGAGATTTCTTTTACTACAATGAATGGTAGCCTTGTCATTCTGGAAGGTAGTCTGTTGTCGAGATTTTTGTTACTACAATGGATGGTAGTCTTGTCATTATGGAAGGTAGTCCGTTGTCGAGATTTTTGTTACTCTAAGGGATGTTAGCCTTGTCATTATGGAATGTAGTGTGTTTTCGATATTTTTGTTATTCCAATGGACGGTAGCCTTGTCATTATGGAATGTAGTCTCTTGTTTATATTTTCGTTACTCCAACGGATGGTAGCCTTGTCATTATGGAATGAAGTCTGTTGTCGAGATTTTTGTTACTCTAATGGATGGTAACCTTGTCATTATAGAAGGTAGTCTATTGTAAAGATTTTTGTTACTCCAATTGAAGGCAGCCTTGTCATTATGGAAGTTAGTCTGTTGTTAAGATTTTTTTTACTACAATGAATGGTAGCCTTGTCATTACGGAAGGTAGTCTGTTTTCGAGATTTTTGTTACTCCAATGGATGGTAGCATTATCATTATGGAAGGTTGTTTGTTGTCGAGATTTTTGTTACTCCAGTGGATGGTAGCCTTGTAATTATGGAAGGTAGTCTGTTTTCGAGATATTTGTTACTTCAATGGATGGTAGCCTTGTCATTTTGGAAGGTAGTATGTTTTCGAGATTTTTGTTACTCCAATGGATGGTAGCCTTGTCATTATGGAAGGTAGTCTGTTGTTCATATTTTTGTTACTCCAATGGATGGTAGCCTTTTCATTATGGTAGGTAATCTATTGTCGAGATTTTTGTTACTCCAATGGATGGTAGCATTATCATTATGGAAGGTTGTCTGTTGTCGATATTTTTGTTACTCCAATGGATGGTAGCCTTGTCATTACAGAAGGTAGTCTGTTTTTGAGATTTTTGTTACTCCAATGGATGGTAGCCTTGTAATTATGGATGGTAGTCTATTGTCGAGATTTTTGTTATTCCAATGGATTGTAGCCTTTTCATTAGGGAACATATTCTGTTATCGATGTTTTTGTTACTCCAATGGATAGTACCCTTGTTATTATAGAAGGTAGTTTGTTGTCTAGATTTTTGTTATTCCAATGAATGGTATCCCTGTCATTATGGAAGATAGTCTGTTGTCGAGATTTTTGTTACTCCAATGGATGCTAGCGTTGTCATTATGGAAAGTAGTATGTCGTTGTGATTTCTGTTACTCCAATGGATGGTAGCCTTGTCACTATAGAAGGTAGTATGTTGTTCATATTTTTGTTACTCCAATGGATGGTAGCCTCGTCATTATGGAAGGTAGTCTATTGTCGATATTTTTGTTACTCCAATGGATGTGGTAGCATTATCTTTATGGAAGGATGTATTTTGTCGAGATTTTTGTTACTCCAATGGATGGTAGCCTTGTCATTATGGAAGGTAGTCTGTTTTCGAGATTTTTCTTACTCCAATGGATGGTAGCCTTGTCATTATAGAAGGTAGTTTGTTTTTCAGATTTTTGTTACTCCAATGGATGGTAGCCTTGTCATTATGGAAGGTAGTCTGTTGTTCATATTTTTGTTACTCCAATGGATGGTAGCCTTGTTATTATGGTAGGTAGTCTATTGTCGAGATTTTTGTTACTCCAATGGATGGTAGCATTATCATTATGGAAGTTTGTCTGTTGTCGAGATTTTGGTTACTCCAATGGATGGTAGCCTTGTCATTACGAAAGGTAGTCTATTTTCGAGATTTTTGTTACTCCAATAGATGGTAGCCTTGTCATTATGGAAGGTAGTCTGTTGTCGAGATTTTTGTTACTCCAATGGATGGTATCATTGTCATTATGGATGGTAGTCTGTTGTCGTGATTTTTGTTATTCCAATGGATTGTATCATTGTCATTATGGAACGTATTCTGTTGTCGATGTTTTCGTTACTCCAATGGATGGTAGCCTTGTCATTATGAAAGGTAGTTTGTTGTCGAGATTTTTGTTATTCCAATGGATGGTAGCCTAGTCATTATGGAAGGTAGTCTATTGTCGAGATTTTTGTTACTCCAATGGATGCTAGCGTTGTCATTTTGGAAGGTAGTATGTCGTTGTGATTTCTGTCACTCCAATGCATTGTAGCCTTGTCACTATGGAAGGTAGTCTATTTTTCATATTTTTGTTACTCCAATGGATGGTAGCCTTGTCATTTTGGAAGGTCGTCTATTGTCGAGATTTTTGTTACACTAATGGATGGTAGAATTATCATTATGGAAGGTTGTCTGTTGTCGAGATTTTTGTTACTCCAATGGATGGTAGCCTTGTCATTTTGGAAGGTAGTCTGTTTTCGAGATTTTTGTTACTCCAATGGATGGTAGCCTTGTCATTATGGAAGGTAGTCTGTTGTTCATATTTTTGTAACTCCAATGGATGGTAGCCTAGTCATTATGGTAGGTAGTCTAATGACGATATTTTTGTTACTCCAATGGATGCTAGCGTTGTCATTATGGAGGGTAGTATGTCGTTGTGATTTCTGTCACTCCAATGGATGGTAGCCTTGTCACTATGGAAGGTAGTCAGTTGTTCATATTTTTGTTACTCCAATGGATGGTAGCCTTGTCATTATGGAAGGTAGTCTATTTTCGAGATTTTTATTACTCCAATTGATGGTAGCATTATCATTATGGAAGGTTGCCTGTTGTCGAGATTTCTTTTACTACAATGAATGGTAGCCTTGTCATTCTGGAAGGTAGTCTGTTGTCGAGATTTTTGTTATTACAATGGATGGTAGTCTTGTCATTATGGAAGGTAGTCTGTTGTCGAGATTTTTGTTACTCTAAGGGATGTTAGCCTTGTCATTATGGAATGTAGTGTGTTTTCGATATTTTTGTTATTCCAATGGACGGTAGCCTTGTCATTATGGAATGTAGTCTCTTGTTTATATTTTCGTTACTCCAACGGATGGTAGCCTTGTCATTATGGAATGAAGTCTGTTGTCGAGATTTTTGTTACTCTAATGGATGGTAACCTTGTCATTATAGAAGGTAGTCTATTGTAAAGATTTTTGTTACTCCAATTGAAGGCAGCCTTGTCATTATGGAAGTTAGTCTGTTGTTAAGATTTTTTTTACTACAATGAATGGTAGCCTTGTCATTACGGAAGGTAGTCTGTTTTCGAGATTTTTGTTACTCCAATGGATGGTAGCATTATCATTATGGAAGGTTGTTTGTTGTCGAGATTTTTGTTACTCCAGTGGATGGTAGCCTTGTAATTATGGAAGGTAGTCTGTTTTCGAGATATTTGTTACTTCAATGGATGGTAGCCTTGTCATTTTGGAAGGTAGTATGTTTTCGAGATTTTTGTTACTCCAATGGATGGTAGCCTTGTCATTATGGAAGGTAGTCTGTTGTTCATATTTTTGTTACTCCAATGGATGGTAGCCTTTTCATTATGGTAGGTAATCTATTGTCGAGATTTTTGTTACTCCAATGGATGGTAGCATTATCATTATGGAAGGTTGTCTATTGTCGATATTTTTGTTACTCCAATGGATGGTAGCCTTGTCATTACAGAAGGTAGTCTGTTTTCGAGATTTTTGTTACTCCAATGGATGGTAGCCTTGTAATTATGGATGGTAGTCTATTGTCGAGATTTTTGTTATTCCAATGGATTGTAGCCTTTTCATTAGGGAACATATTCTGTTATCGATGTTTTTGTTACTCCAATGGATAGTACCCTTGTTATTATAGAAGGTAGTTTGTTGTCTAGATTTTTGTTATTCCAATGAATGGTATCCCTGTCATTATGGAAGATAGTCTGTTGTCGAGATTTTTGTTACTCCAATGGATGCTAGCGTTGTCATTATGGAAAGTAGTATGTCGTTGTGATTTCTGTTACTCCAATGGATGGTAGCCTTGTCACTATAGAAGGTAGTATGTTGTTCATATTTTTGTTACTCCAATGGATGGTAGCCTCGTCATTATGGAAGGTAGTCTATTGTCGATATTTTTGTTACTCCAATGGATGTGGTAGCATTATCTTTATGGAAGGATGTATTTTGTCGAGATTTTTGTTACTCCAATGGATGGTAGCCTTGTCATTATGGAAGGTAGTCTGTTTTCGAGATTTTTCTTACTCCAATGGATGGTAGCCTTGTCATTATAGAAGGTAGTTTGTTTTTCAGATTTTTGTTACTCCAATGGATGGTAGCCTTGTCATTATGGAAGGTAGTCTGTTGTTCATATTTTTGTTACTCCAATGGATGGTAGCCTTGTTATTATGGTAGGTAGTCTATTGTCGAGATTTTTGTTACTCCAATGGATGGTAGCATTATCATTATGGAAGTTTGTCTGTTGTCGAGATTTTGGTTACTCCAATGGATGGTAGCCTTGTCATTACGAAAGGTAGTCTATTTTCGAGATTTTTGTTACTCCAATAGATGGTAGCCTTGTCATTATGGAAGGTAGTCTGTTGTCGAGATTTTTGTTACTCCAATGGATGGTATCATTGTCATTATGGATGGTAGTCTGTTGTCGTGATTTTTGTTATTCCAATGGATTGTATCATTGTCATTATGGAACGTATTCTGTTGTCGATGTTTTCGTTACTCCAATGGATGGTAGCCTTGTCATTATGAAAGGTAGTTTGTTGTCGAGATTTTTGTTATTCCAATGGATGGTAGCCTAGTCATTATGGAAGGTAGTCTATTGTCGAGATTTTTGTTACTCCAATGGATGCTAGCGTTGTCATTTTGGAAGGTAGTATGTCGTTGTGATTTCTGTCACTCCAATGCATGGTAGCCTTGTCACTATGGAAGGTAGTCTATTTTTCATATTTTTGTTACTCCAATGGATGGTAGCCTTGTCATTTTGGAAGGTCGTCTATTGTCGAGATTTTTGTTACACTAATGGATGGTAGAATTATCATTATGGAAGGTTGTCTGTTGTCGAGATTTTTGTTACTCCAATGGATGGTAGCCTTGTCATTTTGGAAGGTAGTCTGTTTTCGAGATTTTTGTTACTCCAATGGATGGTAGCCTTGTCATTATGGAAGGTAGTCTGTTGTTCATATTTTTGTAACTCCAATGGATGGTAGCCTAGTCATTATGGTAGGTAGTCTAATGACGATATTTTTGTTACTCCAATGGATGCTAGCGTTGTCATTATGGAGGGTAGTATGTCGTTGTGATTTCTGTCACTCCAATGGATGGTAGCCTTGTCACTATGGAAGGTAGTCAGTTGTTCATATTTTTGTTACTCCAATGGATGGTAGCCTTGTCATTATGGAAGGTAGTCTATTTTCGAGATTTTTATTACTCCAATTGATGGTAGCATTATCATTATGGAAGGTTGCCTGTTGTCGAGATTTCTTTTACTACAATGAATGGTAGCCTTGTCATTCTGGAAGGTAGTCTGTTGTCGAGATTTTTGTTATTACAATGGATGGTAGTCTTGTCATTATGGAAGGTAGTCCGTTGTCGAGATTTTTGTTACTCTAAGGGATGTTAGCCTTGTCATTATGGAATGTAGTGTGTTTTCGATATTTTTGTTATTCCAATGGACGGTAGCCTTGTCATTATGGAATGTAGTCTCTTGTTTATATTTTCGTTACTCCAACGGATGGTAGCCTTGTCATTATGGAATGAAGTCTGTTGTCGAGATTTTTGTTACTCTAATGGATGGTAACCTTGTCATTATAGAAGGTAGTCTATTGTAAAGATTTTTGTTACTCCAATTGAAGGCAACCTTGTCATTATGGAAGTTAGTCTGTTGTTAAGATTTTTTTTACTACAATGAATGGTAGCCTTGTCATTACGGTAGGTAGTCTGTTTTCGAGATTTTTGTTACTCCAATGGATGGTAGCATTATCATTATGGAAGGTTGTTTGTTGTCGAGATTTTTGTTACTCCAGTGGATGGTAGCCTTGTAATTATGGAAGGTAGTCTGTTTTCGAGATATTTGTTACTTCAATGGATGGTAGCCTTGTCATTTTGGAAGGTAGTATGTTTTCGAGATTTTTGTTACTCCAATGGATGGTAGCCTTGTCATTATGGAAGGTAGTCTGTTGTTCATATTTTTGTTACTCCAATGGATGGTAGCCTTTTCATTATGGTAGGTAATCTATTGTCGAGATTTTTGTTACTCCAATGGATGGTAGCATTATCATTATGGAAGGTTGTCTATTGTCGATATTTTTGTTACTCCAATGGATGGTAGCCTTGTCATTACAGAAGGTAGTCTGTTTTCGAGATTTTTGTTACTCCAATGGATGGTAGCCTTGTAATTATGGATGGTAGTCTATTGTCGAGATTTTTGTTATTCCAATGGATTGTAGCCTTTTCATTAGGGAACATATTCTGTTATCGATGTTTTTGTTACTCCAATGGATAGTACCCTTGTTATTATAGAAGGTAGTTTGTTGTCTAGATTTTTGTTATTCCAATGAATGGTATCCCTGTCATTATGGAAGATAGTCTGTTGTCGAGATTTTTGTTACTCCAATGGATGCTAGCGTTGTCATTATGGAAAGTAGTATGTCGTTGTGATTTCTGTTACTCCAATGGATGGTAGCCTTGTCACTATAGAAGGTAGTATGTTGTTCATATTTTTGTTACTCCAATGGATGGTAGCCTCGTCATTATGGAAGGTAGTCTATTGTCGATATTTTTGTTACTCCAATGGATGTGGTAGCATTATCTTTATGGAAGGATGTCTTTTGTCGAGATTTTTGTTACTCCAATGGATGGTAGCCTTGTCATTATGGAAGGTAGTCTGTTTTCGAGATTTTTCTTACTCCAATGGATGGTAGCCTTGTCATTATAGAAGGTAGTTTGTTTTTCAGATTTTTGTTACTCCAATGGATGGTAGCCTTGTCATTATGGAAGGTAGTTTGTTGTTCATATTTTTGTTACTCCAATGGATGGTAGCCTTGTTATTATGGTAGGTTGTCTATTGTCGAGATTTTTGTTACTCCAATGGATGGTAGCATTATCATTATGGAAGTTTGTCTGTTGTCGAGATTTTGGTTACTCCAATGGATGGTAGCCTTGTCATTACGAAAGGTAGTCTATTTTCGAGATTTTTGTTACTCCAATAGATGGTAGCCTTGTCATTATGGAAGGTAGTCTGTTGTCGAGATTTTTATTACTCTAATGGATGGTATCATTGTCATTATGGATGGTAGTCTGTTGTCGTGATTTTTGTTATTCCAATGGATTGTATCATTGTCATTATGGAACGTATTCTGTTGTCGATGTTTTCGTTACTCCAATGGATGGTAGCCTTGTCATTATGAAAGGTAGTTTGTTGTCGAGATTTTTGTTATTCCAATGGATGGTAGCCTAGTCATTATGGAAGGTAGTCTATTGTCGAGAATTTTGTTACTCCAATGGATGCTAGCGTTGTCATTTTGGAAGGTAGTATGTCGTTGTGATTTCTGTCACTCCAATGCATGGTAGCCTTGTCACTATGGAAGGTAGTCTGTTTTTCATATTTTAGTTACTCCAATGGATGGTAGCCTTTTCATTATGGAAGGTCGTCTATTGTCGAGATTTTTGTTACTCTAATGGATGGTAGCATTATCATTATGGAAGGTTGTCTGTTGTCGAGATTTTTGTTACTCCAATGGACGCTAGCCTTGTCATTATGGAAGGTAGTCTGTTTTCGAGATTTTTGTTACTTCAATGGATGGTAGCCTTGTCATTTTGGAAGGTAGTCTGTTTTCGAGATTTTTGTTACTCCAATGGATGGTAGCCTTGTCATTATGGAAGGTAGTCTGTTGTTCATATTTTTGTTACTCCAATGGATGGTAGCCTTGTCATTATGGTAGGTAGTCTATTGTCGAGATTTTTGTTACTCCAATGGATGGTAGCATTATCATTATGGAAGGTTGTCTGTTGTCGAGATTTTTGTTACACCAATGGATGGTAGCCTTGTCATCACAGAAGGTAGTCTGTTTTCGATATTTTTGTTACTCCAATGGATGGTAGGTTTATCATTATGGAAGGTTGTCTATTGTCGAGATTTTTGTTACTCCAATGGATGGTAGCCTTGTCATTATGGAAGGTAGTCTGCTTTCGAGATTTTTGTTACTCCAATGGATGGTAGCCTTATCATTATGGAAGGTAGTCTGTTGTTCATATTTTTGTTACTCCAATGGATGGTAGCCTTGTCATTATGGTAGGTAGTCTATTGACGATATTTTTGTTACTCCAATGGATGGTAGCATTATCATTATGGAAGGTAGTCTGTTGTCGAGATTTTTGTTACTCCAATGGATGCTTGCGTTGTCATTATGGAATGTAGTATGTCGTTGTGATTTCTGTCACTCCAATGGATGGTAGCCTTGTCACTATGGAAGGTAGTCTGTTGTTCATATTTTTGTTACTCCAATGGATGGTAGCCTTGTCATTATGGAAGGTAGTCTATTGTCGAGATTTTTGTTACTCCAATTGATGGTAGCATTATCATTATGGAAGGTTGTCTGTTGTCGAGATTTGTTTTACTACAATGAATGGTAGCCTTGCCATTCTGGAAGGTAGTCTGTTGTCGAGATTTTTGTTACTACAATGGATGGTAGTCTTGTCATTATGGAAGGTAGTCCGTTGTCAAGATTTTTGTTACTCTAAGGGATGTTAGCCTTTTTATTATGGAAGGTAGTGTGTTTTCAATATTTTTGTTATTCCAATGGATGGTAGCCTTGTCATTATGGAATGTAGTCTCTTGTTTATATTTTCGTTACTCCAACGGATGGTAGCCTTGTCATTATGGAATGAAGTCTGTTGTCTAGATTTTTGTTACTCTAATGGATGGTAACCTTGTCATTATAGAAGGTAGTCTATTGTAAAGATTTTTGTTACTCCAATTGAAGGCAGCCTTGTCATTATGGAAGTTAGTCTGTTGTTAAGATTTTTTTACTACAATGAATGGTAGCCTTGTCATTACGGAAGGTAGTCTGTTTTCGAGATTTTTGTTACTCCAATGGATGGTAGCATTATCATTATGGAAGGTTGTTTGTTGTCGAGATTTTTGTTACTCCAGTGGATGGTAGCCTTGTAATTATGGAAGGTAGTCTGTTTTCGAGATATTTGTTACTTCAATGGATGGTAGCCTTGTAATTTTGGAAGGTAGTATGTTTTCGAGATTTTTGTTACTCCAATGGATGGTAGCCTTGTCATTATGGAAGGTAGTCTGTTGTTCATATTTTGGTTACTCCAATGGATGGTAGCCTTTTCATTATGGTAGGTAATCTATTGTCGAAATTTTTGTTACTCCAATAGATGGTAGCATTATCATTATGGTAGGTTGTCTGTTGTCGATATTTTTGTTACTCCAATGGATGGTAGCCTTGTCATTACAGAAGGTAGTCTGTTTTCGAGATTTTTGTAACTCCAATGGATGGTAGCCTTGTAATTATGGATGGTAGTCTGTTGTCGAGATTTTTGTTATTCCAATGGATTGTAGCCTTTTCATTAGGGAACATATTCTGTTATCGATGTTTTTGTTACTCCAATGGATAGTAGCCTTGTTATTATAGAAGGTAGTATGTTGTCTAGATTTTTGTTATTCCAATGAATGGTATCCCTGTCATTATGGAAGACAGTCTGTTGTCAAGATTTTTGTTACTCCAATGGATGCTAGCATTGTCATTATGGAAGGTAGTATGTCGTTGTGATTTCAGTTACTCCAATGGATGGTAGCCTTGTCACTATAGAAGGTAGTATGTTGTTCATATTTTTGTTACTCCAATGGATGGTAGCCTCGTCATTATGGAAGGTAGTCTATTGTCGATATTTTTGTTACTCCAATGGATGCTAGCATTATCTTTATGGAAGGATGTCTTTTGTCGAGATTTTTGTTACTCCAATGGATGGTAGCCTTGTCATTATGGAAGGTAGTCTGTTTTCGAGATTTTTCTTACTCCAATGGATGGTAGCCTTGTCATTATGAAAGGTAGTTTGTTTTTCAGATTTTTGTTACTCCAATGGATGGTAGCCTTGTCATTATGGAAGGTAGTCTGTTGTTCATATTTTTGTTACTCCAATGGATGGTAGCCTTGTCATTATGGTAGGTAGTCTATTGTCGAGATTTTTGTTACTCCAATGGATGGTAGCATTATCATTATGGAAGTTTGTCTGTTGTCGAGATTTTGGTTACTCCAATGGATGGTAGCCTTGTCATTACGAAAGGTAGTCTATTTTCGAGATTTTTGTTACTCCAATAGATGGTAGCCTTGTCATTATGGAAGGTAGTCTGTTGTCGAGATTTTTGTTACTCCAATGGATGGTATCATTGTCATTATGGATGGTAGTCTGTTGTCGTGATTTTTGTTATTCCAATGGATTGTATCATTGTTATTATGGAACGTATTCTGTTGTCGATGTTTTCGTTACTCCAATGGATGGTAGCCTTGTCATTATGAAAGGTAGTTTGTTGTCGAGATTTTTGTTATTCCAATGGATGGTAGCCTAGTCATTATGGAAGGTAGTCTATTGTCGAGATTTTTGTTACTCCAATGGATGCTAGCGTTGTCATTTTGGAAGGTAGTATGTCGTTGTGATTTCTGTCACTCCAATGCATGGTAGCCTTGTCACTATGGAAGGTAGTCTGTTTTTCATATTTAAGTTACTCCAATGGATGGTAGCCTTTTCATTATGGAAGGTCGTCTATTGTCGAGATTTTTGTTACTCTAATGGATGGTAGCATTATCATTATGGAAGGTTGTCTGTTGTCGAGATTTTTGTTACTCCAATGGACGGTAGCCTTGTCATTATGGAAGGTAGTCTGTTTTCGAGATTTTTGTTACTCCAATGGATGGTAGCATTATCATTATGGAAGGTTGTCTATTGTCGAGATTTTTGTTACTCCAATGGATGGTAGCCTTGTCATTATGGAAGGTAGTCTGTTTTCGAGATTTTTGTTACTCTAATGGATGGTAGCCTTATCATTATGGAAGGTAGTCTGTTGTTCATATTTTTGTAACTCCAATGGATGGTAGCCTTGTCATTATGGTAGGTAGTCTATTGACGATATTTTTGTTACTCCAATGGATGGTAGCATTATCATAATGGAAGGTAGTATGTTGTCGAGATTTTTGTTACTCCAATGGATGCTTGCGTTGTCATTATGGAAGGTAGTATGTCGTTGTGATTTCTGTCACTCCAATGGATGGTAGCCTTGTCACTATGGAAGGTAGTCTGTTGTTCATATTTTTGTTACTCTAATGGATGGTAGCCTTGTCATTATGGAAGGTAGTCTATTGTCGAGATTTTTGTTACTCCAATTGATGGTAGCATTATCATTATGGAAGGTTGTCTGTTGTCGAGATTTGTTTTACTACAATGAATGGTAGCCTTGTCATTCTAGAAGGTAGTCTGTTGTCGAGATTTTTGTTACTATAATGGATGGTAGTCTTGTCATTATGGAAGGTAGTCCGTTGTCGAGATTTTTGTTACTCTAAGGGATGTTAGCCTTTTTATTATGGAAGGTAGTGTGTTTTCAATATTTTTGTTATTCCAATGGATGGTAGCCTTGTCATTATGGAATGTAGTCTCTTGTTTATATTTTTGTTACTCCAACGGATGGTAGCCTTGTCATTATGGAATGAAGTCTGTTGTCTAGATTTTTGTTACTCTAATGGATGGTAACCTTGTCATTATGGAAGGTAGTCTGTTGTTGAGATTTTTTTTACTACAATGAATGGTAGCCTTGTCATTACGGAAGGTAGTCTATTTTTGAGATTTTTGTTACTCCAATGGATGGTAGCATTATCATTATGGAAGGTTGTCTGTTGTCGAGATTTTTGTTACTCCAATGGATGGTAGCATTATCATTAAGGAAGGTTGTCTTTTGTCAAGATTTTTGTTACTCCAATGGATGGTAGCCTTGTCATTACGGAAGGTAGTCTGTTTTCGAGATTTTTGTTATTCAAATGGATGGTAGCCTTGTCATTATGGAAGGTAGTCTATTGTCGAGATTTTTGTTACTCCAATGGACGCTAGCGTTGTCATTATGGAAGGTAGTATGTCGTTGTGATTTCTGTCACTCAATGGATGGTAGCCTTGTCACTATGGAAGGTAGTCGGTTTTTCATATTTTTGTTACTCCAATGGATGGTAGCCTTTTCATTATGGAAGGTAGTCTATTGTCGAGATTTTTGTTACTGCAATGGATGGTAGCATTATCATTATGGAAGGTTGTCTGTTGTCGAGATTTTTGTTACTCCAATGGATGGTAGCCTTGTAATTATGGAAGGTAGTCTGGTTTCGAGATTTTTCTTACTCCAATGGATGGTAGCGTTGTCATTATGGAAGGTAGTTTGTTTTCGAGATTTTTGTTACTCCAATGGATGGTAGCCTTGTCATTATGGAAGGTAGTCTGTTTTCATATTTTTGTTACTCCAATGGATGCTAGCCTTGTCATTATGGTAGGTAGTCTATTGTCGAGATTTTTGTTACTCCAATAGATGGTAGCATTATCATTATGGAAGGTTGTCTGTTGTCGAGATTTTTGTTACTCCAATGGATGGTAGCCTTGTCATTATGGTAGGTAGTCTATTGTCGAGATTTTTGTTACTCCAATGGATGGTAGCCTTGTAATTATGGAAGGTAGTCTGTTTTCGAGATTTTTCTTACTCCAATGGATGGTAGCCTTGTCATTATGGAAGGTAGTTTGTTTTCGAGATTTTTGTTACTCCAATGGATGGTAGCCTTGTCATTATGGAAGGTAGTCTCTTGTTCATATTTTTGTTACTCCAATGGATGGTAGCCTTGTCATTATGGTAGGTAGTCTATTGTCGTGATTTTTGTTACTCCAATGGATGGTAGCATTATCATTATGGAAGGTTGTCTATTTTCTAGATTTTTGTTACTCCAATAGATGGTAGCCTTGTCATTATGGAAGGTAGTCTGTTGTCGAGATTTTTGTTACTCCAATGGATGGTATCATTGTCATTATGGATGGTAGTCTGTTGTCGTGACTTTTGTTATTCCAATGGATTGTATAATTGTCATTATGGAACGTATTCTGTTTTCGATGTTTCCGTTACTCCAATGGATGGTAGCCTTGTCATTATGAAAGGTAGTTTGTTGTCGAGATTTTTGTTATTCCAATGGATGGTAGCCTTGTCATTATGGAAGGTAGTCTGTTGTCGAGATTTTTGTTTCTCCAATGGATGCTAGCATTGTCATTTTGGAAGGTAGTATGTTTTCGAGATTTTTGTTACTCCAATGGATGGTAGCATTATCATTATGGAAGGTTGTCTGTTGTCGAGATTTTTGTTACACCAATGGATGGTAGCCTTGTCATTATGGAAGGTAGTCTACTTTCGAGATTTTTGTTACTCCAATGGATGGTAGCCTTGTCATTATGGAAGGTAGTCTATTGTTCATATTTTTGTAACTCCAATGGATGGTAGCATTGTCATTATGGTAGGTAGTCTACTGACGAGATTTTTGCTACTCCAATGGATGGTAGCATTATCATTATGGAAGGTAGTCTGTTGTCGAGATTTTTGTTACTCCAATGGGTGCTAGCATTGTTATTATGGAAGGTAGTATGTCATTGTGATTTCTGTCACTCCAATGGATGGTAGCCTTGTCACTATGGAAGGTAGTCTGTTGTCGAGATTTTTGTTACTCCAACGGATGGTAGCCTTGTCATTATGGAAGGTATTCTGTTTTCGAGATTTTGGTTACTTTAATGGATGGTAGCCTTGTCATTTTGGAAGGTAGTCTGTTTTCGAGATTTTTGTTACTCCAATTGATGGTAGCCTTGTAATTATGGAAGGTAGTTTGTTTTCGAGATTTTTGTTACATCAATGGATGGTAGCCTTGTCATTATGGAAGGTAGTCTCTTGTTCATATTTTTGTTACTCCAATGGATGGTAGCCTTGTCATTATGGAAGGTAGTCTACTTTCGAGATTTTTGTTACTCCAATGGATGGTAGCCTTGTCATTATGGAAGGTAGTCTATTGTTCATATTTTTGTAACTCGAATGGATGGTAACATTGTCATTATGGTAGGTAGTCTACTGACGAGATTTTTGCTACTCCAATGGATGGTAGCATTATCATTTTGGAAGGTAGTCTGCTGTCGAGCTTTTTGTTACTCCAATGGGTGCTAGCATTTTTATTATGGAAGGTAGTATGTCGTTGTGATTTCTGTCACTCCAATGGATGGTAGCCTTGTCACTATGGAAGGTAGTCTGTTGTTCATATTTTTGTTACTCCAATGGATGGTAGTCTTGTCATTATGGAAGGTAGTCTAATGTCGAGATTTTTGTTACTCCAATTGATGGTAGCATTATCATTATGGAAGGTTGTCTATTGTCGAGATTTCTTTTACTACAATGAATGGTAGCATTGTCATTCCGGAAGGTAGTCTGTTGTCGAGATTTTTGTTACTACAATGGATGTTAGTCTTGTCATTATGGAAGGTAGTCCTTTGTCGAGTTTTTTGTTACTCTAAGGGATGTTAGCCTTGTCATTATGGAAGGTAGTGTGTTTTCGATATTTTTGTTACTCCAACGGATGGTAGCCTTGTCATTATGCAAGGATGTCTGTTGTCGAGATTTTTGTTACTCTAATGGATGGTAGCCTCGTCATTACGAAAGTTAGTCTGTTGTCGAGATTTTTGTTACTCCAATAGATGGTAGCCTTGTCATTATGGAAGGTAGTCTGTTGTCAAGATTTTTGTTACTCCAATGGATGGTATCATTGTCATTATGGATGGTAGTCTTTTGTCGTGATTTTTGTTATTCCAATGGATTGTATCATTGTCATTATGGAACGTATTCTGTTGTCGATGTTTTCGTTACTCCAATGGATGGTAGCCTTGTCATTATGAAAGATAGTTTGTTGTCGAGATTTTTGTTATTCAAATGGATGGTAGCCTTGTCATTATGGAAGGTAGTATGTCGTTGTGATTTCTGTCACTCCAATGGATGGTAGCCTTGTCACTATGGAAGGTAGTCTGTTTTTCATATTTTTGTTACTCCAATGGATGGTAGCCTTGTCATTATGGAAGGTAGTCTATTGTCGAGATTTTTGTTACTCCAATGGATGGTAGCATTATCATTATGGAAGGTTGTCTTTTGTCGAGATTTTTGTTACTCCAATGGATGTAAGCCTTGTAATTATGGAAGGTAGTCTATTTTCGAGATTTTTGTTACTTCAATGGATGATAGCCTTGTCATTTTGGAAGGTAGTCTGTTTTTGAGATTTTTGTTACTCCAATGGATGGTAGCCTTATCATTATGGAACATAGTCTGTTGTTCATATTTTTGTTACTCCAATGGATGGTAGCCTTGTCATTATGGTAGGTAGTCTATTGTCGAGATTTTTGTTACTCCAATGGATGGTAACATTATAATTATGGAAGGTTGTCTATTGTCGAGATTTTTGTTACTCCAATGGATGGTAGCCTTGTCATTACGGAAGGTAGTCAGTTTTCGAGATTTTTGTTACTCCAATGGATGGTAGCCTTGTAATTATGGATGGTAGTCTATTGTCGAGATTTTTGTTATTCCAATGGATTGTAGCCTTTTCATTAGGGAACGTATTCTGTTGTCGATGTTTTTGTTACTCCAATGGATAGTAGCCTTGTTATTATGGAAGGTAGTATGTTGTCTGGAATTTTGTTATTCCAATGAATGGTGGCCTTGTCATTATGGAAGGTAGTCTGTTGTCGAGATTTTTGTTACTCCAATGGATGCTAGCGTTGTCATTATGGAAGGTAGTATGTCGTTGTGATTTCTGTTACTCCAATGGATGGTAGCCTTGTCACTATAGAAGGTAGTCTGTTGTTCATATTTTTGTTACTCCAATGGATGGTAGCCTCGTCATTATGGAAGGTAGTCTATTGTCGAGATTTTTGTTACTCCAATGGATGGTAGCCTTGTCATAATGGTAGGTTGTCTTTTGTCGAGATTTTTGTTACTCCAATGCATGGTAGCCTTGTCATTATGGAAGGTAGTCTGTTTTCGAGATTTTTCTTACTCCAATGGATGGTAGCCTAGTGATTATGGAAGGTAGTTTGTTTTTGAGATTTTTGTTACTCCAATGGTTGGTAGCCTGGTCATTATGGAAGGTAGTCTGTTATTCATATTTTTGTCACTCCAATGGATGGTAGCCTTGTCATTATGGTAGGTAGTCTATTGTCGAGATTTTTGTTACTCCAATGGATGGTAGCATTATCATTATGGAAGGTAGTCTGTGGTCGAGATTTTTGTTACTCCAATGGATGGTAGCCTTGTAATTATGGAAGGTAGTCTGTTTTCGAGATTTTTGTTACTCCAATAGATGGTAGCCTTGTCATTATGGAAGGTAGTCTGTTTTTGAGATTTTTGTTACTCCAATGGATGGTATCATTGTCATTATGGATGGTAGTCTATTGTCGTGATTTTTGTTATTCCAATGGATTGTATCATTGTCATTATGGAACGTATTCTGTTGTCGATGTTTTCGTTACTCCAATGGATGGTAGCCTTGTCATTATGAAAGGTAGTTTGTTTCGAGATTTTTGTTATTCCAATGGATGGTAGCCTTGTCATTATGGAAGGTAGTCTATTGTCGAGATTTTTGTTACTCCAATGGATGCTAGCGTTGTCATTTTGGAAGGTAGTATGTCATTGTGATTTCTGTCACTCCAATGCATGGTAGCCTTGTCACTATGGAAGGTAGTATGTTTTTCGTATTTTTGTTACTCCAATGGATGGTAGCCTTGTCATTATGGAAAGTCGTCTATTGTCGAGATTTTTGTTACTCCAATGGATGGTAGCATTATCATTATGGAAGGTTGTCTGTTGTCGAGATTTTTGTTACTCCAATAGATGGTAGCCTTGTCATTATGGAAGGTAGTCTGTTTTCGAGATTTTTGTTACTTCAATGGATGGTAGCCTTGTCATTTTTGAAGGTAGTCTTTTTTCGAGATTTTTGTTATTCCAATGGATGGTAGGTAGTCTGTTTTTTCATATTTTTGTTACTCCAATGGATGGTAGCCTTGTCATTATGGTAGGTAGTCTATTGACGAGATTTTTGCTACTCTAATGGATGGTAGCATTATCATTATGGAAGGTAGCCTGTTGTCGAGATTTTTGTTACTCCAATGGATGGTAGCCTTGTCATTATGGTAGGTAGTCTATTGACGAGATTTTTGCTACTCCAATGGATGGTAGCATTATCATTATGGAAGGTAGTCTGTTGTCGAGATTTTTGTTACTCCAATGGATGCTAGCATTGTCATTATGGAAGGTATTATGTCGTTGTGATTTTTGTCACTCCAATGGATGGTAGCCTTGTCACTATGGAAGGTAGTCTGTTGTTCATATTTTTGTTACTCCAATGGATGGTAGCCTTGTCATTATAGAAGGTAGTCTATTGTCGAGATTTTTGTTACTCCAATTGATGGTAGCATTATCATTATGGAAGGTTGTCTGTTGTCGAGATTTCTTTTACCACAATGAATGCTAGCCTTGTCAATCTGGAAGGTAGTCTGTTGTCGAGATTTTTGTTATTACAATGGATGGTAGTATTGTCATTATGGAAGGTAGTCCGTTGTCGAGATTTTTGTTACTCTAAGGGATGTTAGCCTTGTCATTATGGAAGGTAGTGTGTTTTCGATATTTTTGTTATTCCAATGGATGGTAGCCTTGTCATTATGGAATGTAGTCTCTTGTTTAAATTTTTGTTACTCCAACGGATGGTAGCCTTGTCATTATGGAATAAAGTATGTTGTCGATATTTTTGTTACTCTAATGGATGGTAACCTTGTCATTATGGAAGTTAGTCTGTTGTTGAGATTTTTTTTACTACAATGAATGGTAGCCTTGTCATTACGAAAGGTAGTCTATTTTCGAGATTTTTGTTACTCCAATGGATGGTAGCATTATCATTATGGAAGGTTGTCTGTTATCGAGATTTTTGTTACTCCAATGGATGGTAGCCTTGTCATTACGGGAGGTAGTCTGTTTTCGAGATTTTTATTATTCATATGGATGGTAGCCTTGTCATTATGGAAGGTAGTCTATTGTCGATATTTTTGTTACTCCAATGGATGGTAGCATGATCATTATGGAAGGTTGTCTGTTGTCGAGATTTTTGTTACTCCAATGGATGGTAGCCTTGTCATTATGGAAGGTAGTCTATTTTCGAGATTTTTGTTACTTCAACGGATGGTAGCCTTGTCATTTTGGAAGGTAGTCTGTTTTCGAGATTTTTGTTACGCCAATGGATGGTAGCCTTGTCATTATGGTAGGTAGTCTATTGTCGAGATTTTTGTTACTCCAATGGATGGTAGCATTATCATTATGGAAGGTTGTCTATTGTCGAGATTTTTGTTACTCCAATGGATTGTAGCCTTGTCATTACGGAAGGTAGTATGTCGTTTTGATTTCTGTTACTCCAATGGATGGTAGCCTTGTCACTATGGAAGGTAGTTTGTGGTTCATATTTTATTTACTCCAATGGATGGGAGCCTCGTCATTATGTAAGGTAGTCTATTGTCGAGATTTTTGTTACTCCAATGGATGGTAGCATTATCATTATGGAAGGTTGTCTGTTGTCGAGATTTTTGTTACTCCTATGGATGGTAGCCTCGTCATTATGGAAGGTAGTCTGTTGTTCATATTTTTGTTACTCCAATGGATGGTAGCCTTGTCATTATGGTAGGTAGTCTATTGTCGAGATTTTTGTTACTCCAATGGATGGTAGCATTATCATTATGGAAGGTTTTCTGTTGTCTAGATTTTTATTACTCCAATGGATGGTAGCCTTGTCATTAGGAAGGGTAGTCTATTTTCGAAATTTTTGTTACTCCAATGGATCGTAGCATTATCATTATGGAAGGTTGTCTGTTGTCGAGATTTTTGTTACTCCAATGGATGGTAACCTTGTTATTACGAAAGGTAGTTTATTTTCGAGATTTTTGTTACTCCAATAGATGGAAGCCTTGTCATTATGGAAGGTAGTCTATTGTAGAGATTTTTGTAACTCCAATGGATGGTAGCATTATCATTATGGAAGGTTGTCTGTTGTCAAGATTTTTGTTACTCCAATGGATGGTAGCCTTGTCGTTATGGAAGGTAGTCTATTTTCGAGATTTTTGTTACTCCAATGGATGGTAGCCTTGTCATTATGGAAGGTAGTTTGTTTTTGAGATTATTGGTACTCCAATGGATGGTAGCCTCGTCATTATGGAAGGTAGTCTGTTGTTCATATTTTTGGTACTCCAATGGATAGTAGCCTTGTCATTATTGTAGGTAGTCTATTGTCAAGATTTTTGTTACTCCAATGGATGGTAGCATTATCATTATGGAAGGTTTTCTGTTGTCTATATTTTTATTACTCCAATGGATGGTAGCCTTGTCATTACGAAAGGTAGTCTATTTTCGAGATTTTTGTTACTCCAATAGATGGTAGCCTTCTCATTATGCAAGGTAGTCTGCTGTCGAGATTTTTGTTACTCCAATGGATGGTATCATTGTCATTATGGATGGTAGCCTGTTGTCGTGATTTTTGTTATTCCAATGGATTGTATCATTGTCATTATGGAACGTATTCTGTTGTCGATGTTTTTGTTACTCTAATGGATGGTAGCCTTGTAACTATGGAAGGTAGTCTGTTATCGAGATTTTTGTTATTCCAATGGATGGTAGCCTTGTCATTATGGAAGGTAGTCTATTTTCGATATTTTTTTTACTCCAATGGATTCTAGCGTTGTCATTTTGAAAGGTAGTATGTCGTTGTGATTTTTGTCACTCCAATGCATGGTAGCCTTGTCACTATGGAAGGTAGTCTGTTTTTCATATTTTTGTTACTCCAATGGATGGTAGCCTTTTCATTATGGAAGGTCGTCTATTGTCGAGATTTTTGTTACTCCAATGGATGGTAGCATTATCATTATGGAAGGTTGTTTGTTGTCGAGATTTTTGTTATCCAATGGATGGTAGCCTTGTCATTATGGAAGGTAGTCTGTTTTCGAGAATTTTGTTACTACAATGGATGGTAGCCTTGTCATTATGGAAGGTAGTCTGTTTTCGAGATTTTTGTTACTACAATGGATGGTAGCCTTGTCATTTTGGAAGGTAGTCTGTTTTCGAGATTTTTGTTAATCCAATGGATGGTAGCCTTGTCATTATGGAAGGTAGTCTGTTGTTCCGATTTTTGTTACTCCAATGGATGGTAGCCTTGTCATTAGGGTAGGTAGTCTATTGTCGAGATTTTTGTTACTCCAATGGATGGTAGAATTATCATTATGGAAGGTTGTCTGTTGTCGAGATTTTTGTTACACCAATGGATGGTAGCCTTATCATTATGGAAGGTAGTCTGTTTTCGAGATTTTTGTTACTCCAATGGATGGTAGCCTTGTTATTATGGATGGTATTCTGTTGTCGAGATTTTTGTTATTCCAATGGATTGTAGCCTTTTCATTAGGGAATGTTTTCTGTTGTCGATGTTTTTGTTACTCCAATGGATAGTAGCCTTGTTTTTATGGAAGGTAGTCTGTTGTCTAGATTTTTGTTATTCAAATGAATGGTAGCCCTGTCATTATTGAAGGTAGTCTGTTGTCGAGATTTTTGTTACTCCAATGGATGCGAGGGTTGTCATTATGGAAGGTAGTATGTTGTTGTGATTTCTGTTACTCCAATGGATGGTAGCCTTGTCACTATGGAAGGTAGTCTGTTGTTCATATTTTTGTTACTCCAATGGATGGTAGCCTCGTCATTATGGAAGGTAGTCTATTGTCAAGATTTTTGTTTCTCCAATGGATGGTAGCATTATTATTATGGAAGGTTGTCTGTTGTCGAGATTTTTGTTACACCAATGGATGGTAGCCTTGTCATTATGGAAGGTAGTCTACTTTCGAGATTTTTGTTACTCCAATGGATGGTAGCCTTGTCATTATGGAAGGTAGTCTATTGTTCATATTTTTGTAACTCCAATGGATGGTAGCATTGTCATTATGGTAGGTAGTCTACTGACGAGATTTTTGCTACTCCAATGGATGGTAGCATTATCATTATGGAAGGTAGTCTGTTGTCGAGATTTTTGTTACTCCAATGGGTGCTAGCATTGTTATTATGGAAGGTAGTATGTCATTGTGATTTCTGTCACTCCAATGGATGGTAGCCTTGTCACTATGGAAGGTAGTCTGTTGTCGAGATTTTTGTTACTCCAACGGATGGTAGCCTTGTCATTATGGAAGGTATTCTGTTTTCGAGATTTTGGTTACTTTAATGGATGGTAGCCTTGTCATTTTGGAAGGTAGTCTGTTTTCGAGATTTTTGTTACTCCAATTGATGGTAGCCTTGTAATTATGGAAGGTAGTTTGTTTTCGAGATTTTTGTTACATCAATGGATGGTAGCCTTGTCATTATGGAAGGTAGTCTCTTGTTCATATTTTTGTTACTCCAATGGATGGTAGCCTTGTCATTATGGAAGGTAGTCTACTTTCGAGATTTTTGTTACTCCAATGGATGGTAGCCTTGTCATTATGGAAGGTAGTCTATTGTTCATATTTTTGTAACTCGAATGGATGGTAACATTGTCATTATGGTAGGTAGTCTACTGACGAGATTTTTGCTACTCCAATGGATGGTAGCATTATCATTTTGGAAGGTAGTCTGCTGTCGAGCTTTTTGTTACTCCAATGGGTGCTAGCATTTTTATTATGGAAGGTAGTATGTCGTTGTGATTTCTGTCACTCCAATGGATGGTAGCCTTGTCACTATGGAAGGTAGTCTGTTGTTCATATTTTTGTTACTCCAATGGATGGTAGTCTTGTCATTATGGAAGGTAGTCTAATGTCGAGATTTTTGTTACTCCAATTGATGGTAGCATTATCATTATGGAAGGTTGTCTATTGTCGAGATTTCTTTTACTACAATGAATGGTAGCATTGTCATTCCGGAAGGTAGTCTGTTGTCGAGATTTTTGTTACTACAATGGATGTTAGTCTTGTCATTATGGAAGGTAGTCCTTTGTCGAGTTTTTTGTTACTCTAAGGGATGTTAGCCTTGTCATTATGGAAGGTAGTGTGTTTTCGATATTTTTGTTACTCCAACGGATGGTAGCCTTGTCATTATGCAAGGATGTCTGTTGTCGAGATTTTTGTTACTCTAATGGATGGTAGCCTCGTCATTACGAAAGTTAGTCTGTTGTCGAGATTTTTGTTACTCCAATAGATGGTAGCCTTGTCATTATGGAAGGTAGTCTGTTGTCAAGATTTTTGTTACTCCAATGGATGGTATCATTGTCATTATGGATGGTAGTCTTTTGTCGTGATTTTTGTTATTCCAATGGATTGTATCATTGTCATTATGGAACGTATTCTGTTGTCGATGTTTTCGTTACTCCAATGGATGGTAGCCTTGTCATTATGAAAGATAGTTTGTTGTCGAGATTTTTGTTATTCAAATGGATGGTAGCCTTGTCATTATGGAAGGTAGTATGTCGTTGTGATTTCTGTCACTCCAATGGATGGTAGCCTTGTCACTATGGAAGGTAGTCTGTTTTTCATATTTTTGTTACTCCAATGGATGGTAGCCTTGTCATTATGGAAGGTAGTCTATTGTCGAGATTTTTGTTACTCCAATGGATGGTAGCATTATCATTATGGAAGGTTGTCTTTTGTCGAGATTTTTGTTACTCCAATGGATGTAAGCCTTGTAATTATGGAAGGTAGTCT
This sequence comes from Vicia faba, assembly GCA_948472305.1. Lineage (NCBI taxonomy): Eukaryota > Viridiplantae > Streptophyta > Magnoliopsida > Fabales > Fabaceae > Vicia > Vicia faba. The sequence goes on from OX451741.1 coordinate 460,518,455, forward strand.
GTTTTCGAGATTTTTGTTACTTCAATGGATGATAGCCTTGTCATTTTGGAAGGTAGTCTGTTTTTGAGATTTTTGTTACTCCAATGGATGGTAGCCTTATCATTATGGAACATAGTCTGTTGTTCATATTTTTGTTACTCCAATGGATGGTAGCCTTGTCATTATGGTAGGTAGTCTATTGTCGAGATTTTTGTTACTCCAATGGATGGTAACATTATAATTATGGAAGGTTGTCTATTGTCGAGATTTTTGTTACTCCAATGGATGGTAGCCTTGTCATTACGGAAGGTAGTCAGTTTTCGAGATTTTTGTTACTCCAATGGATGGTAGCCTTGTAATTATGGATGGTAGTCTATTGTCGAGATTTTTGTTATTCCAATGGATTGTAGCCTTTTCATTAGGGAACGTATTCTGTTGTCGATGTTTTTGTTACTCCAATGGATAGTAGCCTTGTTATTATGGAAGGTAGTATGTTGTCTGGAATTTTGTTATTCCAATGAATGGTGGCCTTGTCATTATGGAAGGTAGTCTGTTGTCGAGATTTTTGTTACTCCAATGGATGCTAGCGTTGTCATTATGGAAGGTAGTATGTCGTTGTGATTTCTGTTACTCCAATGGATGGTAGCCTTGTCACTATAGAAGGTAGTCTGTTGTTCATATTTTTGTTACTCCAATGGATGGTAGCCTCGTCATTATGGAAGGTAGTCTATTGTCGAGATTTTTGTTACTCCAATGGATGGTAGCCTTGTCATAATGGTAGGTTGTCTTTTGTCGAGATTTTTGTTACTCCAATGGATGGTAGCCTTGTCATTATGGAAGGTAGTCTATTTTCGAGATTTTTCTTACTCCAATGGATGGTAGCCTAGTGATTATGGAAGGTAGTTTGTTTTTGAGATTTTTGTTACTCCAATGGTTGGTAGCCTGGTCATTATGGAAGGTAGTCTGTTATTCATATTTTTGTCACTCCAATGGATGGTAGCCTTGTCATTATGGTAGGTAGTCTATTGTCGAGATTTTTGTTACTCCAATGGATGGTAGCATTATCATTATGGAAGGTAGTCTGTTGTCGAGATTTTTGTTACTCCAATGGATGGTAGCCTTGTAATTATGGAAGGTAGTCTGTTTTCGAGATTTTTGTTACTCCAATAGATGGTAGCCTTGTCATTATGGAAGGTAGTCTGTTTTTGAGATTTTTGTTACTCCAATGGATGGTATCATTGTCATTATGGATGGTAGTCTATTGTCGTGATTTTTGTTATTCCAATGGATTGTATCATTGTCATTATGGAACGTATTCTGTTGTCGATGTTTTCGTTACTCCAATGGATGGTAGCCTTGTCATTATGAAAGGTAGTTTGTTTCGAGATTTTTGTTATTCCAATGGATGGTAGCCTTGTCATTATGGAAGGTAGTCTATTGTCGAGATTTTTGTTACTCCAATGGATGCTAGCGTTGTCATTTTGGAAGGTAGTATGTCATTGTGATTTCTGTCACTCCAATGCATGGTAGCCTTGTCACTATGGAAGGTAGTATGTTTTTCGTATTTTTGTTACTCCAATGGATGGTAGCCTTGTCATTATGGAAAGTCGTCTATTGTCGAGATTTTTGTTACTCCAATGGATGGTAGCATTATCATTATGGAAGGTTGTCTGTTGTCGAGATTTTTGTTACTCCAATGGATGGTAGCATTGTCATTATGGAAGGTAGTCTGTTTTCGAGATTTTTGTTACTTCAATGGATGGTAGCCTTGTCATTTTTGAAGGTAGTCTTTTTTCGAGATTTTTGTTATTCCAATGGATGGTAGGTAGTCTGTTTTTTCATATTTTTGTTACTCCAATGGATGGTAGCCTTGTCATTATGGTAGGTAGTCTATTGACGAGATTTTTGCTACTCTAATGGATGGTAGCATTATCATTATGGAAGGTAGCCTGTTGTCGAGATTTTTGTTACTCCAATGGATGGTAGCCTTGTCATTATGGTAGGTAGTCTATTGACGAGATTTTTGCTACTCCAATGGATGGTAGCATTATCATTATGGAAGGTAGTCTGTTGTCGAGATTTTTGTTACTCCAATGGATGCTAGCATTGTCATTATGGAAGGTATTATGTCGTTGTGATTTTTGTCACTCCAATGGATGGTAGCCTTGTCACTATGGAAGGTAGTCTGTTGTTCATATTTTTGTTACTCCAATGGATGGTAGCCTTGTCATTATAGAAGGTAGTCTATTGTCGAGATTTTTGTTACTCCAATTGATGGTAGCATTATCATTATGGAAGGTTGTCTGTTGTCGAGATTTCTTTTACCACAATGAATGCTAGCCTTTTCAATCTGGAAGGTAGTCTGTTGTCGAGATTTTTGTTATTACAATGGATGGTAGTATTGTCATTATGGAAGGTAGTCCGTTGTCGAGATTTTTGTTACTCTAAGGGATGTTAGCCTTGTCATTATGGAAGGTAGTGTGTTTTCGATATTTTTGTTATTCCAATGGATGGTAGCCTTGTCATTATGGAATGTAGTCTCTTGTTTAAATTTTTGTTACTCCAACGGATGGTAGCCTTGTCATTATGGAATGAAGTATGTTGTCGATATTTTTGTTACTCTAATGGATGGTAACCTTGTCATTATGGAAGTTAGTCTGTTGTTGAGATTTTTTTTACTACAATGAATGGTAGCCTTGTCATTACGAAAGGTAGTCTATTTTCGAGATTTTTGTTACTCCAATGGATGGTAGCATTATCATTATGGAAGGTTGTCTGTTATCGAGATTTTTGTTACTCCAATGGATGGTAGCCTTGTCATTACGGGAGGTAGTCTGTTTTCGAGATTTTTATTATTCATATGGATGGTAGCCTTGTCATTATGGAAGGTAGTCTATTGTCGATATTTTTGTTACTCCAATGGATGGTAGCATGATCATTATGGAAGGTTGTCTGTTGTCGAGATTTTTGTTACTCCAATGGATGGTAGCCTTGTCATTATGGAAGGTAGTCTATTTTCGAGATTTTTGTTACTTCAACGGATGGTAGCCTTGTCATTATGGAAGGTAGTCTGTTTTCGAGATTTTTGTTACGCCAATGGATGGTAGCCTTGTCATTATGGTAGGTAGTCTATTGTCGAGATTTTTGTTACTCCAATGGATGGTAGCATTATCATTATGGAAGGTTGTCTATTGTCGAGATTTTTGTTACTCCAATGGATTGTAGCCTTGTCATTACGGAAGGTAGTATGTCGTTTTGATTTCTGTTACTCCAATGGATGGTAGCCTTGTCACTATGGAAGGTAGTTTGTGGTTCATATTTTATTTACTCCAATGGATGGTAGCCTCGTCATTATGTAAGGTAGTCTATTGTCGAGATTTTTGTTACTCCAATGGATGGTAGCATTATCATTATGGAAGGTTGTCTGTTGTCGAGATTTTTGTTACTCCTATGGATGGTAGCCTCGTCATTATGGAAGGTAGTCTGTTGTTCATATTTTTGTTACTCCAATGGATGGTAGCCTTGTCATTATGGTAGGTAGTCTATTGTCGAGATTTTTGTTACTCCAATGGATGGTAGCATTATCATTATGGAAGGTTTTCTGTTGTCTAGATTTTTATTACTCCAATGGATGGTAGCCTTGTCATTAGGAAGGGTAGTCTATTTTCGAAATTTTTGTTACTCCAATGGATCGTAGCATTATCATTATGGAAGGTTGTCTGTTGTCGAGATTTTTGTTACTCCAATGGATGGTAACCTTGTTATTACGAAAGGTAGTTTATTTTCGAGATTTTTGTTACTCCAATAGATGGAAGCCTTGTCATTATGGAAGGTAGTCTATTGTAGAGATTTTTGTAACTCCAATGGATGGTAGCATTATCATTATGGAAGGTTGTCTGTTGTCAAGATTTTTGTTACTCCAATGGATGGTAGCCTTGTCGTTATGGAAGGTAGTCTATTTTCGAGATTTTTGTTACTCCAATGGATGGTAGCCTTGTCATTATGGAAGGTAGTTTGTTTTTGAGATTATTGGTACTCCAATGGATGGTAGCCTCGTCATTATGGAAGGTAGTCTGTTGTTCATATTTTTGGTACTCCAATGGATAGTAGCCTTGTCATTATTGTAGGTAGTCTATTGTCAAGATTTTTGTTACTCCAATGGATGGTAGCATTATCATTATGGAAGGTTTTCTGTTGTCTATATTTTTATTACTCCAATGGATGGTAGCCTTGTCATTACGAAAGGTAGTCTATTTTCGAGATTTTTGTTACTCCAATAGATGGTAGCCTTCTCATTATGCAAGGTAGTCTGCTGTCGAGATTTTTGTTACTCCAATGGATGGTATCATTGTCATTATGGATGGTAGCCTGTTGTCGTGATTTTTGTTATTCCAATGGATTGTATCATTGTCATTATGGAACGTATTCTGTTGTCGATGTTTTTGTTACTCTAATGGATGGTAGCCTTGTAACTATGAAAGGTAGTCTGTTATCGAGATTTTTGTTATTCCAATGGATGGTAGCCTTGTCATTATGGAAGGTAGTCTATTTTCGATATTTTTTTTACTCCAATGGATTCTAGCGTTGTCATTTTGAAAGGTAGTATGTCGTTGTGATTTTTGTCACTCCAATGCATGGTAGCCTTGTCACTATGGAAGGTAGTCTGTTTTTCATATTTTTGTTACTCCAATGGATGGTAGCCTTTTCATTATGGAAGGTCGTCTATTGTCGAGATTTTTGTTACTCCAATGGATGGTAGCATTATCATTATGGAAGGTTGTTTGTTGTCGAGATTTTTGTTATCCAATGGATGGTAGCCTTGTCATTATGGAAGGTAGTCTGTTTTCGAGAATTTTGTTACTACAATGGATGGTAGCCTTGTCATTATGGAAGGTAGTCTGTTTTCGAGATTTTTGTTACTACAATGGATGGTAGCCTTGTCATTTTGGAAGGTAGTCTGTTTTCGAGATTTTTGTTAATCCAATGGATGGTAGCCTTGTCATTATGGAAGGTAGTCTGTTGTTCCGATTTTTGTTACTCCAATGGATGGTAGCCTTGTCATTAGGGTAGGTAGTCTATTGTCGAGATTTTTGTTACTCCAATGGATGGTAGAATTATCATTATGGAAGGTTGTCTGTTGTCGAGATTTTTGTTACACCAATGGATGGTAGCCTTATCATTATGGAAGGTAGTCTGTTTTCGAGATTTTTGTTACTCCAATGGATGGTAGCCTTGTTATTATGGATGGTATTCTGTTGTCGAGATTTTTGTTATTCAAATGGATTGTAGCCTTTTCATTAGGGAATGTTTTCTGTTGTCGATGTTTTTGTTACTCCAATGGATAGTAGCCTTGTTTTTATGGAAGGTAGTCTGTTGTCTAGATTTTTGTTATTCAAATGAATGGTAGCCCTGTCATTATTGAAGGTAGTCTGTTGTCGAGATTTTTGTTACTCCAATGGATGCGAGGGTTGTCATTATGGAAGGTAGTATGTTGTTGTGATTTCTGTTACTCCAATGGATGGTAGCCTTGTCACTATGGAAGGTAGTCTGTTGTTCATATTTTTGTTACTCCAATGGATGGTAGCCTCGTCATTATGGAAGGTAGTCTATTGTCAAGATTTTTGTTTCTCCAATGGATGGTAGCATTATTATTATGGAAGGTTGTCTGTTGTCGAGATTTTTGTTACTCCAATGGATGGTAGCCTTGTCATTATGGAAGGTAGTCTATTTACGAGATTTTTGTTACTCTAATGGATTGTAGCCTTGTCATTATGGAAGGTAGTTTGTTTTTGAGATTTTTGGTACTCCAATGGATGGTAGCCTTGTCATTATGGAAGGTAGTATGTTGTTCATATTTTTGTTACTCCAATGGATGGTAGCCTTGTCATTATGGTAGGTAGTCTATTGTCGAGATTTTTGTTACTCCAGTGGATGGTAGCATTATCATTATGGAAGGTTGTTTGTTGTCGAGATTTTTATTACTCCAACGGATGGTAGCCTTGTCATTACGAAAGGTAGTTTATTTTCGAGATTTTTGTTACTCCAATAGATGGTAGCCTTGTCATTATGGAAGGTAGTCTATTATAGAGATTTGTTATGACATCTGAATTCCTGTTTACTGATTTTGGTAAATGTGATCATTTTGCAAAATGCTCAGATACACACTCATAAACATCAGTACCTGTATGACAATATTTTTCTGCAAAGGTACCTAATAAATCTGTACCTAATAAACTAGAATGTTATGACATCAGTCATGACATTCATACACCTGGTTTTACCAAAAATGCATGCCAATACCTAAACAACTACATGTATCATTGTCATTATGGAACGTATTCTGTTGTCGATGTTTTCGTTACTCGAATGGATGGTAGCCTTGTCATTATGAAAGGTAGTTTGTTGTCGAGATTTTTATTATTCCAATGGATGGTAGCCTTGTCATTATGGAAGGTAGTCTATTGTCGAGATTTTTGTTACTCCAATGGATGCTAGCATTGTCATTTTGGAAGGTAGTATGTCGTTGTGATTTCTGTCACTCCAATGCATGGTAGCCTTATCACTATGGAAGGTAGTCTGTTTTTCATATTTTTGTTACTCCAATGGATGGTAGCATTATCATTATGGAAGGTTGTTGTTGTCGATATTTTTGTTACACCAATGGATGGTAGCCTTGTCATTACGGAAGGTAGTATGTTTTCGAGATTTTTGTTACTCCAATGGATGGTAGCCTTGTCATTATGGATGGTAGTCTGTTGTCGATATTTTTGTTATTCCAATGGATTGTAGCCTTTTCATTATGGAACGTATTCTGTTGTTGATGTTTTTGTTACTCCAATGAATAGTAGCCTTCTTATTATGGAAGGTAGTATGTTGTCTAGATTTTTTTTATTCCAATGAATAGTAGCCTTGTCATTATGGAAGGTAGTCTGTTGTCGAGATTTTTGTTACTCAAATGGATGGTAGCATTATCATTATGGAAGGTTGTCTGTTGTCGAGATTTTTGTTACTCCAATGGATGGTAGCCTTGTCATTATGGATGGTAGTCTGTTGTTGAGATTTTTGTTATTCCAATTGATTGTAGCCTTTTCATTATGGAACGTATTCTGTTGTCGATGTTTTTGTTACTCCAATGGATAGTAGCCTTGTTATTATGGAAGGTAGTCTGTTGTCTAGATTTTTGTTATTCCAATGAATAGTAGCCTTATCATTATGGAAGGTAGTCTATTGTCGAGATTTTTGTTACTCCAATGGATGGTAGCATTATCATTATGGAAGGTTGTCTGTTGTCGAGATTTTTGTTACTCCAATGGATGGTAGCCTTGTCATTATGGAAGGTAGTCTGTTTTCGAGATTTTTGTTACTATAATGGATGGTAGCCTTGTCATTATGGAAGGTAGTTTGTTTTTGAGATTATAGGTACTCCAATGGATGGTAGCCTTGTCATTATGGAAGGTAGTCTGTTGTTCATATTTTTGTTACTCCAATGGATGGTAGCCTTGTCATTATGGTAGGTAGTCTATTGTCGAGATTTTTGCTACTCCAATGGATGGTAGCATTATCATTATAGAAGGTTGTCTGTTGTCTAGATTTTTATTACTCCAATGGATGGTAGCCTTGTCATTACGAAAGGTAGTCTATTTTCGAGATTTTTGTTACTCCAATAGATGGTAGCCTTGTCATTATGGAAGGTAGTCTGTTGTCGAGATTTTTGTTACTCCAATGGATGGTATCATTTTCATTATGGATGGTAGTTTGTTGTCGTGATTTTTGTTATTCCCATGGATTGTATCATTGTCATTATGGAACGTATTCTGTTGTCGATGTTTTCGTTACTCCAATGGCTGGTAGCCTTGTAACTATGGAAGGTAGTCTGTTGTTCATATTTTTGTTACTCCAATGAATGGTAGCCTTGTCATTATGGAAGGTAGTCTATTGTCGAGATTTTTGTTACTCCAATGGATGGTAGCATTATCATTATGGAAGGTTGTTTGTTGCCGAGATTTTTGTTACTCCAATGGATGGTAGCCTTGTCATTATGGAAGGTAGTCGATTTTCGAGATTTTTGTTACTACAATGGATGGTAGCCTTGTCATTATGGAAGGTAGTTTGTTTTTGAGATTATTGGTACTCCAATGGATGGTAGCCTTGTCATTATGGAAGGTAGTTTGTTTTGGAAATTTTTGTTACTTCAATGGATGCTAGCCTTGTCATTTTGGAAGGTAGTCTGTTGTTGAGATTTTTGTTACTCCAATGGATGGTAGCATTATCATTATGGAAGTTTGTCTGTTGTCGAGATTTTTGTTACTCCAATGGATGGTAGCCTTGTCATTATGGAAGGTTGTATGCTTTCGAGATTTTTGTTACTTTAATGGATGGTAGCCTTGTCATTATGGAAGGTAGTCTGTTTTCGAGATTTTTGTTACTCCAATGGATGGTAGCCTTGTCATTATGGAAGGTAGTTTGTTGTACATATTTTTGTTACTCCAATGGATGGTAGCAATGTCATTATGGTAGGTAGTCTATTGTCGAGATTTTTGTTACTCCAATGGATGGTAGCATTATCATTATGGAAGGTTGTCTGTTGTCGAGATTTTTGTTACTCCAATGGATGGTAGCCTTGTCATTACGGAAGGTAGTCTATTTTCGAGATTTTTGTTACTCCAATGGATGGTAGCCTTGTCATTATGGATGGTAGTCTGTTGTTGATATTTTTGTTATTACAATGGATTGTAGCCTTTTCATTATGGAACGTATTCTGTTGTCAATGTTTTTGTTACTCCAATGGATAGTAGCCTTGTTATTATGGAAGGTAGTCTGTTGTCTAGATTTTTGTTATTCCAATGAATAGTAGCCTTGTCATTATGGAAGGTATTCTGTTGTCGAGATTTTTGTTACTCCAATGGATGCTAGCGTTGTCATTATGGAAGGTAATATGTCGTTGTGATTTATGTCACTCCAGTGGATGGTAGCCTTGTAACTATGGAAGGTAGTCTGTTGTTCATATTTTTGTTACTCCAATGGATGGCAGCATTGTCATTATGGAAGGTAGTATAATGTCGAGGATTTTGTTACTCCAATGGATGGTAGCATTATCATTATGGAAGGTTGTCTGTTGTCGAGATTTTTGTTACACCAATGGATGGTAGCCTCGTCATTATGGAAGGTAGTCTATTGTCAATATTTTTTTTACTCCAATGGATGGTAGCATTATTATTATGGAAGGTTGTCTGTTGTCGAGATTTTTGTTACTCCAATGGATGGTAGCCTTGTCATTATGGAAGGTAGTCTATTTTCGAGATTTTTGTTACTCCAATGGATGGTAGCCTTGTCATTTGGAAGGTAGTTTGTTTTTGAGATTTTTGGTACTCCAATGGATGGTAGCCTTGTCATTATGAAAGGTAGTCTATTGTTCATATTTTTGTTACTGCAATGGATGGTAGCCTTATCATTATGGTAGGTAGTCTATTGTCGAGAATTTTGTTACTCCAATGGATGGTAGCATTATTATTATGGAAGGTTGTCTGTTATCGAGATTTTTATTACACCAATGGATAGTAGCCTTTTCATTATGAAAGGTAGTCTATTTTCGAGATTTTTGTTACTCCAATAGATGGTAGCCTTATCATTATGGAAGGTAGTCTATTGTCGAGATTTTTGTTACTCCAATGGATGGTAGAATTATTATTATGGAAGGTTGTCTGTTGTCGAGATTTTTGTTACTCCAATGGATGGTAGCCTTGTCATTATGGAAGGTAGTCTGTTTTCGTGATTTTTGTTACTACAATGGATGGTAGATTGTCATTATGGAAGGTAGTTTGTTTTTGAGATTATTGGTACTCCAATGGATGGTAGCCTTGTCATTATCGAAGGTAGTCTGTTGTTCATATTTTTGTTACTGCAATCGATGGTAGCCTTGTCATTATGGTAGGTAGTCTATTGTCGAGATTTTTGTTACTCCAATGGATGGTAGCATTATCATTATAGAAGGTTGTCTGTTGTCTAGATTTTTATTACTCCAATGGATGGTAGCCTTGTCATTACGAAAGGTAGTCTATTTTTGAGATTTTTGTTACTCCAATAGATGGTAGCCTTGTCATTATGGAAGGTAGTCTGTTGTCGAGATTTTTGTTACTCCAATGGATGGTATCATTTTCATTATGGATGGTAGTTTGTTGTCGTGATTTTTGTTATTCCCATGGATTGTATCATTGTCATTATGGAACGTATTCTGTTGTCGATGTTTTCGTTACTCCAATGGCTGGTAGCCTTGTAACTATGGAAGGTAGTCTGTTGTTCATATTTTTGTTACTCCAATGAATGGTAGCCTTGTCATTATGGAAGGTAGTCTATTGTCGAGATTTTTGTTACTCCAATGGATGGTAGCATTATCATTATGGAAGGTTGTTTGTTGCCGAGATTTTTGTTACTCCAATGGATGGTAGCCTTGTCATTATGGAAGGTAGTCGATTTTCGAGATTTTTGTTACTACAATGGATGGTAGCCTTGTCATTATGGAAGGTAGTTTGTTTTTGAGATTATTGGTACTCCAATGGATGGTAGCCTTGTCATTATGGAAGGTAGTCTGTTTTGGAGATTTTTGTTACTTCAATGGATGCTAGCCTTGTCATTTTGGAAGGTAGTCTGTTGTTGAGATTTTTGTTACTCCAATGGATGGTAGCATTATCATTATGGAAGTTTGTCTGTTGTCGAGATTTTTGTTACTCCAATGGATGGTAGCCTTGTCATTATGGAAGGTTGTATGCTTTCGAGATTTTTGTTACTTTAATGGATGGTAGCCTTGTCATTATGGAAGGTAGTCTGTTTTCGAGATTTTTGTTACTCCAATGGATGGTAGCCTTGTCATTATGGAAGGTAGTTTGTTGTACATATTTTTGTTACTCCAATGGATGGTAGCAATGTCATTATGGTAGGTAGTCTATTGTCGAGATTTTTGTTACTCCAATGGATGGTAGCATTATCATTATGGAAGGTTGTCTGTTGTCGAGATTTTTGTTACTCCAATGGATGGTAGCCTTGTCATTACGGAAGGTAGTCTGTTTTCGAGATTTTTGTTACTCCAATGGATGGTAGCCTTGTCATTATGGATGGTAGTCTGTTGTTGATATTTTTGTTATTACAATGGATTGTAGCCTTTTCATTATGGAACGTATTCTGTTATCAATGTTTTTGTTACTCCAATGGATAGTAGCCTTGTTATTATGGAAGGTAGTCTGTTGTCTAGATTTTTGTTATTCAAATGAATAGTAGCCTTGTCATTATGGAAGGTATTCTGTTGTCGAGATTTTTGTTACTCCAATGGATGCTAGCGTTGTCATTATGGAAGGTAATATGTCGTTGTGATTTATGTCACTCCAGTGGATGGTAGCCTTGTAACTATGGAAGGTAGTCTGTTGTTCATATTTTTGTTACTCCAATGGATGGCAGCATTGTCATTATGGAAGGTAGTATAATGTCGAGGATTTTGTTACTCCAATGGATGGTAGCATTATCATTATGGAAGGTTGTCTGTTGTCGAGATTTTTGTTACACCAATGGATGGTAGCCTCGTCATTATGGAAGGTAGTCTATTGTCAATATTTTTTTTACTCCAATGGATGGTAGCATTATTATTATGGAAGGTTGTCTGTTGTCGAGATTTTTGTTACTCCAATGGATGGTAGCCTTGTCATTATGGAAGGTAGTCTATTTTCGAGATTTTTGTTACTCCAATGGATGGTAGCCTTGTCATTTGGAAGGTAGTTTGTTTTTGAGATTTTTGGTACTCCAATGGATGGTAGCCTTGTCATTATGAAAGGTAGTCTATTGTTCATATTTTTGTTACTCCAATGGATGGTAGCCTTATCATTATGGTAGGTAGTCTATTGTCGAGAATTTTGTTACTCCAATGGATGGTAGCATTATTATTATGGAAGGTTGTCTGTTATCGAGATTTTTATTACACCAATGGATAGTAGCCTTTTCATTATGAAAGGTAGTCTATTTTCGAGATTTTTGTTACTCCAATAGATGGTAGCCTTATCATTATGGAAGGTAGTCTATTGTCGAGATTTTTGTTACTCCAATGGATGGTAGAATTATTATTATGGAAGGTTGTCTGTTGTCGAGATTTTTGTTACTCCAATGGATGGTAGCCTTGTCATTATGGAAGGTAGTCTGTTTTCGTGATTTTTGTTACTACAATGGATGGTAGATTGTCATTATGGAAGGTAGTTTGTTTTTGAGCTTATTGGTACTCCAATGGATGGTAGCCTTGTCATTATCGAAGGTAGTCTGTTGTTCATATTTTTGTTACTGCAATCGATGGTAGCCTTGTCATTATGGTAGGTAGTCTATTGTCGAGATTTTTGTTACTCCAATGGATGGTAGCATTATCATTATAGAAGGTTGTCTGTTGTCTAGATTTTTATTACTCCAGTGGATGGTAGCCTTGTCATTACGAAAGGTAGTCTATTTTTGAGATTTTTGTTACTCCAATAGATGGTAGCCTTGTCATTATGGAAGGTAGTCTGTTGTCGATATTTTTGTACTCCAATGGATGGTATCATTGTCATTATGGATGGTAGTCTGTTGTCGTGATTTTTGTTATTCCAATGGATTGTATCATTGTCATTATGGAACGTATTCTATTGTCGATGTTTTCGTTACTCCAATGGATGGTAGCCTTGTAACTATGGAAGGTAGTCTGTTGTTCATATTTTTGTTAATCCAATGGATGGTAGCCTTGTCATTATGGAAGGTAGTCTATTGTCGAGATTTTTGTTACTCCAATGGATGGTAGCATTGTCATTATGGAAGGTAGTCTATTTTGGAGATTTTTGTTACTTCAATGGATGCTAGCCTTGTCATTTTGGAAGGTAGTCTGTTGTTGAGGTTTTTATTTACTCCAATCGATGGTAGCATTATCATTATGGAAGTTTGTCAGTTGTCGAGATTTTTGTTACTCCAATGGATGGTACCCTTGTCATTATGGAAGGTAGTCTGCTTTCGAGATTTTTGTTACTTTAATGGATGGTAGCCTTGTCATTATGGAAGGTAGTCTGTTTTCGAGATTTTTGTTACTCCAATTGATGGTAGCCTTGTCATTATGGAAGGTAGTTTGTTGTTCATATTTTTGTTACTCCAATGGATGGTAGTATTGTCATTATGGTAGTTAGTCTATTGTCGAGATTTTTGTTACTCCAATGGATGGTAGCATTATCATTATGGAAGGTTATCTGTTGTCGAGAATTTTGTTACTCCAATGGATGGTAGCCTTGTCATTACAGAAGGTAGTCTGTTTTCAGGATTTTTGTTACTCCAATGGATGGTAGCCTTGTCATTATGGATGGTAGTCTGTTGTTGAGATTTTTGTTATTCCAATTGTAGCCTTTTCATTATGGAACGTATTCTGTTGTCGATGTTTTTGTTACTCCAATGGATAGTAGCCTTGTTATTATGGAAGGTAGTCTGTTGTCTAGATTTTTGTTATTCCAATGAAAAGTAGCCTTGTAATTATGGAAGGTAGTCTGTTGTCGAGATTTTTGTTACTCCAATGGATGCTAGCGTTGCCATTATGGAAGGTAGTATGTCGTTGTGATTTATGTCACTCCAATGGATGGTAGCCTTGTAACTATGGAAGGTAGTCTGTTGTTCATATTTTTGTTACTCCAATGGATGGTAGCATTATCATTATGGAAGGTTGTCTGTTTTCGAGATTTTTGTTACTCCAATGGATGGTAGCCTTGTCATTATGAAAGGTAGTTTGTTTTTGAGATTATTGGTACTCCAATGGATGGTAGCCTTGTCATTATGGAAGGTAGTCTATTTTCGAGATTTTTGTTACTCCGATAGATGGTAGCCTTGTCATTATGGAAGGTAATCTGTATTTGAGATTATTATTACTCCAATGGATGGTAGCATTATCATTATGGAAGGTTGTTTGTTGTCTAGATTTTTATTACTCCAATGGATGGTAGCCTTGTCATTACGAAAGGTAGTCTATTTTCGAGATTTTTGTTACTCCAATAGATGGTAGCCTTGTCATTATGGAAGGTAGTCTGTTGTCGAGATTTTTGTTACTCCAATGGATGGTATCATTGTCATTATGGATGGTAGTCTATTGTCGTGATTTTTTGTATTCCAATGGATTGTATCATTGTCATTATGGAACGTATTTTGTTGTCGATGTTTTCGTTACTCCAATGGATGGTAGTCGTGTCATTATGAAAGGTAGTTTGTTGTCGAGATTTTTGTTATCCCAATGGATGGTAGCCTTGTCATTATGGAAGGTAGTCTATTGTCGAGATTTTTCTTAATCCAATGGATGGTAGCATTATCATTATGGAAGGTTGTCTGTTGTTGAGATTTTTGTTACTCCAATGGATGGTAGCCTTGTCATTACGGAAGGTAGTCTGTTTTCGAGATTTTTGTTACTCCAATGGATGGTAGCCTTGTCGTTATGGATGGTAGTCTGTTGTTGATATTTTTGTTATTCCAATGGATTGTAGCCTTTTCATTATGGAACGTATTCTGTTGTCGATGTTTTTGTTACTCCAATGGATGGTAGCCTTGTCATTATGGAAGGTAGTTTGTTGTTCATATTTTTGTTAGTCCAATGGATGGTAGCATTATCATTATGGAAGGTTGTCTGTTGTCGAGATTTTTGTTACTCCAATGGTTGGTAGCCTTGTCATTACGGAAGGTAGTCTGTTTTCGAGATTTTTGTTACTCCAATGGATGGTAGCCTTGTCATTATGGATGGTAGTCTGTTGTCAAGATTTTTGTTATTCCAATGGATTGTTGCCTTTTCATTATAGAACGTATTCTGTTGTTGATGTTTTTGTTACTCCAATGGATAGTAGCCTTGTTATTATGGAAGGTAGTATGTTGTCTAGATTTTAGTTATTCCAATGAATAGTAGCTTTGTCAGTATGGAAGGTAGTCTGATGCCGAGATTTTTGTTACTCCAATGGATGCTAGCGTTGTCATTATGGAAGGTAGTATGTCGTTGTGATTTATGTCACTCCAGTGGATGGTAGCCTTGTAACTATGGAAGGTAGACTGTTGTTCAAATTTTTGTTACTCCAATGGATGGTAGCCTTGTCATTATGGAAGGTAGTCTATTGCCGAGATTTTTGTTACTCCAATGGATGGTAGCATTATCATAATGGAAGGTTGTCTGTTGTCGAGATTTTTGTTACTCCAATGGATGGTAGCCTTGTCATTATGGAAGGTAGTTTATTTTTTGAGATTATTGGTACTCCAATGGATGGTAGCCTTGTCATTATGGAAGGTAGTCTGTTGTTCATATTTTTGTTACTCGAATGGATGGTAGCCTTGTCATTATGGTAGGTAGCCTATTGTCGAGATTTTTTTTACTCCAATGGATGGTAGCATTATCATTATGGAAGGTTGTCTGTTGTCTAGATTTTTATTACTCCAATGGATGGTAGCCTTGTCATTACGAAAGGTAGTTTATTTTCGAGATTTTTGTTACTCCAATTGATTGTACCCTTGTCATTATGGAAGGTAGTCTGTTGTTGTGATTTTTGTTATTCCAATAGATTGTATCATTGTCATTATGGAACGTATTCTGTTGTCGATGTTTTCGTTACTCCAATGGATGGTAGCCTTGTAACTATGGAAGGTAGTCTGTTGTTCATATTTTCGTTACTCCAATGGATGGTAGCCTTGTCATTATGGAAGGTAGTCTATTATCGAGATTTTTGTTACTCCAATGGATGGTAGCATTATCATTATGGAAGTTTATCTGTTGTCTAGATTTTTGTTACTCCAATGGATGGTAGCCTTGTCATTATGGAAGGTAGTCTGTTTTCGAGATTTTTGTTACTTTAATGGATGGTAGCCTTGTCATTATGGAAGGTAGTATGTTTTCGAGATTTTTGTTACTCCAATGGATGGTAGCCTTGTCATTATGGAAGGTAGTTTGTTGGTCATATTTTTGTTACTCCAATGGATGGTAGCATTGTCATTATGGTAGGTAGTCTATTGTCGAGATTTTTGTTACTCCAATGGATGGTAGCCTTGTCATTACGGAAGGTAGTCTGTTTTCGAGATTTTTGTTACTCCAATGGATGGTAGCCTTGTCATTACGAAAGGTAGTCTATTTTCAAGATTTTTGTTACTCCGATAGATGGTAGCCTTGTCATTATGGAAGGTAGTCTGTTGTCGAGATTATTGTTACTCCAATGGATGGTATCATTGTCATTATGGATGGTAGTCTGTTGTCGTGATTTTTGTTATTCCAATGGATTGTATCATTGTCATTATAGAATGTATTCTGTTGTCGATGTTTTCGTTACTCCAATGGATGGTAGCCTTGTAACTATGGAAGGTAGTCTGTTGTTCATATTTTCGTTACTCCAATGGATGGTAGCCTTGTCATTATGGAAGGTAGTCTATTGTCGAGATTTTTGTTACTCCAATGGATGGTAGCATTATCATTATGGAAGGTTCTCTGTTGTCGAGATTTTTGTTACTCCAATGGATGGTAGCCTTGTCATTATGGAAGGTAGTCTGTTTTTGAGATTTTTGTTACTTCAATGGATGCTAGCCTTGTCATTATGGAAGGTAGTCTGTTTTCGAGAATTTTGCTACTCCAATGGATGGTAGCCTTGTCATTATGGAAGGTAGTTTGTTGTTCATATTTTTGTTACTCCAATGGATGGTAGCATTGTCATTATGGTAGGTAGTCTATTGTCGAGATTTTTGTTACTCCAATGGATGGTAGCATTATCATTATGGAAGTTTGTCTGTTGTCGAGATTTTTTTTACTCCAATGGATGGTAGCCTTGTCATTACGGAAGGTAGTCTGTTTTCGAGATTATTGTTACTCCAATGGATGGTAGCCTTGTCATTATGGATGGTAGTCTGTTGTCTAGATTTTTGTTATTCCAATGGATTGTAGCCTTTTCATTATGGAACGTTTTCTGTTGTCGATGTTTTTGTTACTCCAATGGATAGTAGCCTTGTTATTATGGAAGGTAGTCTGTTGTATAGATTTTTGTTATTCAAATGAATAGTAGCCTTGTCATTATGGAAGGTAGTCTGTTGTCGAGATTTTTGTTACTCCAATGAATGGTAGCCTTGTCATTATGGAAGGTAGTCTATTGTGTAGATTTTTGTTACTCCAATGGATGGTATCATTGTCATTATGGATGGTAGTCTGTTGTCGTGATTTTTGTTATTCCAATGGATGGTAGCCTTGTCATTATGGAAGGTAGTCTGTTTTGGAGATTTTTGTTACTTCAATGGATGCTAGCCTTGTCATTATGGAAGGTAGTCTGTTTTCGAGAATTTTGCTACTCCAATGGATGGTAGCCTTGTCATTATGGAAGGTAGTTTGTTGTTCATATTTTTGTTACTCCAATGGATGGTAGCCTTGTCATTATGGTAGGTAGTCTATTGTCGAGATTTTTGTTACTCCAATGGATGGTAGCATTATCATTATGGAAGGTTGTCTGTTGTCGAGATTTTTGTTACTCCAATGGATGGTAGCCTTGTCATTACGGAAGGTAGTCTATTTTCGAGATTTTTGTCACTCCAGTGGATGGTATCCTTGTAACTATGGAAGGTAGTCTGTTGTTCATATTTTTGTTACTCCAATGGATGGTAGCCTTGTCATTATGGAAGGTAGTCTATTGTCATTATGGAAGGTTGTCTATTGTCGAGATTTTTGTTACTCCAATGTATGGTAGCCTTGTCATTACGGAAGGTAATATATTTTCGATATTTTTGTTACTCCAATGGATGGTAGCCTTGTCATTATGGATGGTAGTCTGTTGTCGAGATTTTTGTTATTCCAATGGATTGTAGCCTTTTCATTATGGAACGTATTATGTTGTCGATGTTTTTGTTACTTCAATGGATAGTAGCCTTGTTATTATGGAATGTAGTCTGTTGTCTAGATTTTTGTTATTCCAATGAATAGTAGCCTTGTCATTACGGAAGGTAGTCTGTTGTCGAGATTTTTGTTACTGCAATGGATGCTAGCGTTGTCATTATGGAAGGTAGTATGTCGTTGTTATTTCTGTCACTCCAGTGGATGGTAGCCTTGTAACTATGGAAGGTAGTATGTTGTTCATATTTTTGTTACTCCAATGGATGGTAGCCTTGTCATTATGGAAGGTAGTCTATTGTCGAGATTTTTGTTACTCCAATGGATGGTAGCATTATCATTATGGAAGGTTGTCTGTTGTCGAAATTTTTGTTACTCCAATGGATGGTAGCCTTGTCATTATGGAAGGTAGTCTGTTTTGGAGATTTTTGTTACTTCAATGGATGCTAGCCTTGTCATTATGGAAGGTAGTCTGTTTTCGAGAATTTTGCTACTCCAATGGATGGTAGCCTTGTCATTATGGAAGGTAGTTTGTTGTTCATATTTTTGTTACTCCAATGGATGGTAGCATTGTCATTATGGTAGGTAGTCTATAGTCGAGATTTTTGTTACTCCAATGGATGGTAGCATTATCATTATGGAAGTTTGTCTGTTGTCGAGATTTTTTTTACTCCAATGGATGGTAGCCTTGTCATTACGGAAGGTAGTCTGTTTTCGAGATTATTGTTACTCCAATGGATGGTAGCCTTGTCATTATGGATGGTAGTCTGTTGTCGAGATTTTTGTTATTCCAATGGATTGTAGCCTTTTCATTATGGAACTTTTTCTGTTGTCGATGTTTTTGTTACTCCAATGGATAGTAGCCTTGTTATTATGGAAGGTAGTCTGTTGTATAGATTTTTGTTATTCAAATGAATAGTAGCCTTGTCATTATGGAAGGTAGTCTGTTGTCGAGATTTTTGTTACTCCAATGAATGGTAGCCTTGTCATTATGGAAGGTAGTCTATTGTGTAGATTTTTGTTACTCCAATGGATGGTATCATTGTCATTATGGATGGTAGTCTGTTGTCGTGATTTTTGTTATTCCAATGGATGGTAGCCTTGTCATTATGGAAGGTAGTCTGTTTTGGAGATTTTTGTTACTTCAATGGATGCTAGCCTTGTCATTATGGAAGGTAGTCTGTTTTCGAGAATTTTGCTACTCCAATGGATGGTAGCCTTGTCATTATGGAAGGTAGTTTGTTGTTCATATTTTTGTTACTCCAATGGATGGTAGCCTTGTCATTATGGTAGGTAGTCTATTGTCGAGATTTTTGTTACTCCAATGGATGGTAGCATTATCATTATGGAAGGTTGTCTGTTGTCGAGATTTTTGTTACTCCAATGGATGGTAGCCTTGTCATTACGGAAGGTAGTCTATTTTCGAGATTTTTGTCACTCCAGTGGATGGTATCCTTGTAACTATGGAAGGTAGTCTGTTGTTCATATTTTTGTTACTCCAATGGATGGTAGCCTTGTCATTATGGAAGGTAGTCTATTGTCATTATGGAAGGTTGTCTATTGTCGAGATTTTTGTTACTCCAATGTATGGTAGCCTTGTCATTACGGAAGGTAATCTATTTTCGATATTTTTGTTACTCCAATGGATGGTAGCCTTGTCATTATGGATGGTAGTCTGTTGTCGAGATTTTTGTTATTCCAATGGATTGTAGCCTTTTCATTATGGAACGTATTATGTTGTCGATGTTTTTGTTACTTCAATGGATAGTAGCCTTGTTATTATGGAATGTAGTCTGTTGTCTAGATTTTTGTTATTCCAATGAATAGTAGCCTTGTCATTACGGAAGGTAGTCTGTTGTCGAGATTTTTGTTACTGCAATGGATGCTAGCGTTGTCATTATGGAAGGTAGTATGTCGTTGTTATTTCTGTCACTCCAGTGGATGGTAGCCTTGTAACTATGGAAGGTAGTATGTTGTTCATATTTTTGTTACTCCAATGGATGGTAGCCTTGTCATTATGGAAGGTAGTCTATTGTCGAGATTTTTGTTACTCCAATGGATGGTAGCATTATCATTATGGAAGGTTGTCTGTTGTCGAAATTTTTGTTACTCCAATGGATGGTAGCCTTGTCATTATGGAAGGTAGTCTGTTTTGGAGATTTTTGTTACTTCAATGGATGCTAGCCTTGTCATTATGGAAGGTAGTCTGTTTTCGAGAATTTTGCTACTCCAATGGATGGTAGCCTTGTCATTATGGAAGGTAGTTTGTTGTTCATATTTTTGTTACTCCAATGGATGGTAGCATTGTCATTATGGTAGGTAGTCTATAGTCGAGATTTTTGTTACTCCAATGGATGGTAGCATTATCATTATGGAAGTTTGTCTGTTGTCGAGATTTTTTTTACTCCAATGGATGGTAGCCTTGTCGTTACGGAAGGTAGTCTGTTTTCGAGATTATTGTTACTCCAATGGATGGTAGCCTTGTCATTATGGATTGTAGTCTGTTGTCGAGATTTTTGTTATTCCAATGGATTGTAGCCTTTTCATTATGGAACTTTTTCTGTTGTCGATGTTTTTGTTACTCCAATGGATAGTAGCCTTGTTATTATGGAAGGTAGTCTGTTGTATAGATTTTTGTTATTCAAATGAATAGTAGCCTTGTCATTATGGAAGGTAGTCTGTTGTCGAGATTTTTGTTACTCCAATGAATGGTAGCCTTGTCATTATGGAAGGTAGTCTATTGTGTAGATTTTTGTTACTCCAACGGATGGTATCATTGTCATTATGGATGGTAGTCTGTTGTCGTGATTTTTGTTATTCCAATGGATGGTAGCCTTGTCATTATGGAAGGTAGTCTGTTTTGGAGATTTTTGTTACTTCAATGGATGCTAGCCTTGTCATTATGGAAGGTAGTCTGTTTTCGAGAATTTTGCTACTCCAATGGATGGTAGCCTTGTCATTATGGAAGGTAGTTTGTTGTTCATATTTTTGTTACTCCAATGGATGGTAGCCTTGTCATTATGGTAGGTAGTCTATTGTCGAGATTTTTGTTACTCCAATGGATGGTAGCATTATCATTATGGAAGGTTGTCTGTTGTCGAGATTTTTGTTACTCCAATGGATGGTAGCCTTGTCATTACGGAAGGTAGTCTATTTTCGAGATTTTTGTCACTCCAGTGGATGGTATCCTTGTAACTATGGAAGGTAGCCTGTTGTTCATATTTTTGTTACTCCAATGTATGGTAGCCTTGTCATTATGGAAGGTAGTCTATTGTCATTATGGAAGGTTGTCTATTGTCGAGATTTTTGTTACTCCAATGTATGGTAGCCTTGTCATTACGGAAGGTAATCTATTTTCGATATTTTTGTTACTCCAATGGATGGTAGCCTTGTCATTATGGATGGTAGTCTGTTGTCGAGATTTTTGTTATTCCAATGGATTGTAGCCTTTTCATTATGGAACGTATTCTGTTGTCGATGTTTTTGTTACTTCAATGGATAGTAGCCTTGTTATTATGGAAGGTAGTCTGTTGTCTAGATTTTTGTGATTCCAATGAATAGTAGCCTTGTCATTACGGAAGGTAGTCTGTTGTCGAGATTTTTGTTACTGCAATGGATGCTAGCGTTGTCATTATGGAAGGTAGTATGTCGTTGTTATTTCTGTCACTCCAGTGGATGGTAGCCTTGTAACTATGGAAGGTAGTATGTTGTTCATATTTTTGTTACTCCAATGGATGGTAGCCTTGTCATTATGGAAGGTAGTCTATTGTCGAGATTTTTGTTACTCCAATGGATGGTAGCATTATCATTATGGAAGGTTGTCTGTTGTCGAGATTTTTGTTACTCCAATGGATGGTAGCCTTGTCATTATGGAAGGTAGTCTGTTTTGGAGATTTTTGTTACTTCAATGGATGCTAGCCTTGTCATTATGGAAGGTAGTCTGTTTTAGAGAATTTTGCTACTCCAATGGATGGTAGCCTTGTCATTATGGAAGGTAGTTTGTTGTTCATATTTTTGTTACTCCAATGGATGGTAGCATTGTCATTATGGTAGGTAGTCTATTGTCGAGATTTTTGTTACTCAAATGGATGGTAGCATTATCATTATGGAAGTTTGTTTGTTGAAGAGATTTTTTTTACTCCAATGGATGGTAGCCTTGTCATTACGGAAGGTAGTCTATTTTCGAGATTATTGTTACTCCAATGGATGGTAGCCTTGTCATTATGGATGGTAGTCTGTTGTCGAGATTTTTGTTATTCCAATGGATTGTAGCCTTTTCATTATGGAACGTTTTCTGTTGTCGATGTTTTTGTTACTCCAATGGATAGTAGCCTTGTTATTATGGAAGGTAGTCTGTTGTATAGATTTTTGTTATACAAATGAATAGTAGCCTTGTCATTATGGAAGGTAGTCTGTTGTCGAGATTTTTGTTACTCCAATGAATGGTAGCCTTGTCATTATGGAAGGTAGTCTATTGTGTAGATTTTTGTTACTCCAATGGATGGTATCATTGTCATTATGGATGGTAGTCTGTTGTCGTGATTTTTGTTATTCCAATGGATGGTAGCCTTGTCATTATGGAAGGTAGTCTGTTTTGGAGATTTTTGTTACTTCAATGGATGCTAGCCTTGTCATTATGGAAGGTAGTCTGTTTTCGAGAATTTTGCTACTCCAATGGATGGTAGCCTTGTCATTATGGAAGGTAGTTTGTTGTTCATATTTTTGTTACTCCAATGGATGGTAGCCTTGTCATTATGGTAGGTAGTCTATTGTCGAGATTTTTGTTACTCCAATGGATGGTAGCATTATCATTATGGAAGGTTGTCTGTTGTCGAGATTTTTGTTACTCCAATGGATGGTAGCCTTGTCATTACGGAAGGTAGTCTATTTTCGAGATTTTTGTCACTCCAGTGGATGGTATCCTTGTAACTATGGAAGGTAGCCTGTTGTTCATATTTTTGTTACTCCAATGTATGGTAGCCTTGTCATTATGGAAGGTAGTCTATTGTCATTATGGAAGGTTGTCTATTGTCGAGATTTTTGTTACTCCAATGTATGGTAGCCTTGTCATTACGGAAGGTAATCTATTTTCGATATTTTTGTTACTCCAATGGATGGTAGCCTTGTCATTATGGATGGTAGTCTGTTGTCGAGATTTTTGTTATTCCAATGGATTGTAGCCTTTTCATTATGGAACGTATTCTGTTGTCGATGTTTTTGTTACTTCAATGGATAGTAGCCTTGTTATTATGGAAGGTAGTCTGTTGTCTAGATTTTTGTGATTCCAATGAATAGTAGCCTTGTCATTACGGAAGGTAGTCTGTTGTCGAGATTTTTGTTACTGCAATGGATGCTAGCGTTGTCATTATGGAAGGTAGTATGTCGTTGTTATTTCTGTCACTCCAGTGGATGGTAGCCTTGTAACTATGGAAGGTAGTATGTTGTTCATATTTTTGTTACTCCAATGGATGGTAGCCTTGTCATTATGGAAGGTAGTCTATTGTCGAGATTTTTGTTACTCCAATGGATGGTAGCATTATCATTATGGAAGGTTGTCTGTTGTCGAGATTTTTGTTACTCCAATGGATGGTAGCCTTGTCATTATGGAAGGTAGTCTGTTTTGGAGATTTTTGTTACTTCAATGGATGCTAGCCTTGTCATTATGGAAGGTAGTCTGTTTTAGAGAATTTTGCTACTCCAATGGATGGTAGCCTTGTCATTATGGAAGGTAGTTTGTTGTTCATATTTTTGTTACTCCAATGGATGGTAGCATTGTCATTATGGTAGGTAGTCTATTGTCGAGATTTTTGTTACTCAAATGGATGGTAGCATTATCATTATGGAAGTTTGTTTGTTGAAGAGATTTTTTTTACTCCAATGGATGGTAGCCTTGTCATTACGGAAGGTAGTCTATTTTCGAGATTATTGTTACTCCAATGGATGGTAGCCTTGTCATTATGGATGGTAGTCTGTTGTCGAGATTTTTGTTATTCCAATGGATTGTAGCCTTTTCATTATGGAACGTTTTCTGTTGTCGATGTTTTTGTTACTCCAATGGATAGTAGCCTTGTTATTATGGAAGGTAGTCTGTTGTATAGATTTTTGTTATTCAAATGAATAGTAGCCTTGTCATTATGGAAGGTAGTCTGTTGTCGAGATTTTTGTTACTCCAATGAATGGTAGCCTTGTCATTATGGAAGGTAGTCTATTGTGTAGATTTTTGTTACTCCAATGGATGGTATCATTGTCATTATGGATGGTAGTCTGTTGTCGTGATTTTTGTTATTCCAATGGATGGTAGCCTTGCCATTATGGAAGGTAGTCTGTTTTGGAGATTTTTGTTACTTCAATGGATGCTAGCCTTGTCATTATGGAAGGTAGTCTGTTTTCGAGAATTTTGCTACTCCAATGGATGGTAGCCTTGTCATTATGGAAGGTAGTTTGTTGTTCATATTTTTGTTACTCCAATGGATGGTAGCCTTGTCATTATGGTAGGTAGTCTATTGTCGAGATTTTTGTTACTCCAATGGATGGTAGCATTATCATTATGGAAGGTTGTCTGTTGTCGAGATTTTTGTTACTCCAATGGATGGTAGCCTTGTCATTACGGAAGGTAGTCTATTTTCGAGATTTTTGTCACTCCAGTGGATGGTATCCTTGTAACTATGGAAGGTAGTTTGTTGTTCATATTTTTGTTACTCCAATGGATGGTAGCCTTGTCATTATGGAAGGTAGTCTATTGTCATTATGGAAGGTTGTCTATTGTCGAGATTTTTGTTACTCCAATGTATGGTAGCCTTGTCATTACGGAAGGTAATCTATTTTCGATATTTTTGTTACTCCAATGGATGGTAGCCTTGTCATTATGGATGGTAGTCTGTTGTCGAGATTTTTGTTATTCCAATGGATTGTAGCCTTTTCATTATGGAACGTATTCTGTTGTCGATGTTTTTGTTACTTCAATGGATAGTAGCCTTGTTATTATGGAAGGTAGTCTGTTGTCTAGATTTTTGTTATTCCAATGAATAGTAGCCTTGTCATTACGGAAGGTAGTCTGTTGTCGAGATTTTTGTTACTGCAATGGATGCTAGCGTTGTCATTATGGAAGGTAGTATGTCGTTGTTATTTCTGTCACTCCAGTGGATGGTAGCCTTGTAACTATGGAAGGTAGTCTGTTGTTCATATTTTTGTTACTCCAATGGATGGTAGCCTTGTCATTATGGAAGGTAGTCTATTGTCGAGATTTTTGTTACTCCAATGGATGGTAGCGTTATCATTATGGAAGGTTGTCTGTTGTCGAGATTTTTGTTACTCCAATGGATGGTAGCCTTGTCATTACGGAAGGTAGTATGTTTTCGAGATTTTTGTTACTCCAATGGATGGTAGCCTTGTCATTATGGAAGGTAGTCTGTTTTAGAGAATTTTGCTACTCCAATGGATGGTAGCCTTGTCATTATGGAAGGTAGTTTGTTGTTCATATTTTTGTTACTCCAATGGATGGTAGCATTGTCATTATGGTAGGTAGTCTATTGTCGAGATTTTTGTTACTCAAATGGATGGTAGCATTATCATTATGGAAGTTTGTTTGTTGAAGAGATTTTTTTTACTCCAATGGATGGTAGCCTTGTCATTACGGAAGGTAGTCTATTTTCGAGATTATTGTTACTCCAATGGATGGTAGCCTTGTCATTATGGATGGTAGTCTGTTGTCGAGATTTTTGTTATTCCAATGGATTGTAGCCTTTTCATTATGGAACGTTTTCTGTTGTCGATGTTTTTGTTACTCCAATGGATAGTAGCCTTGTTATTATGGAAGGTAGTCTGTTGTATAGATTTTTGTTATTCAAATGAATAGTAGCCTTGTCATTATGGAAGGTAGTCTGTTGTCGAGATTTTTGTTACTCCAATGAATGGTAGCCTTGTCATTATGGAAGGTAGTCTATTGTGTAGATTTTTGTTACTCCAATGGATGGTATCATTGTCATTATGGATGGTAGTCTGTTGTCGTGATTTTTGTTATTCCAATGGATGGTAGCCTTGCCATTATGGAAGGTAGTCTGTTTTGGAGATTTTTGTTACTTCAATGGATGCTAGCCTTGTCATTATGGAAGGTAGTCTGTTTTCGAGAATTTTGCTACTCCAATGGATGGTAGCCTTGTCATTATGGAAGGTAGTTTGTTGTTCATATTTTTGTTACTCCAATGGATGGTAGCCTTGTCATTATGGTAGGTAGTCTATTGTCGAGATTTTTGTTACTCCAATGGATGGTAGCATTATCATTATGGAAGGTTGTCTGTTGTCGAGATTTTTGTTACTCCAATGGATGGTAGCCTTGTCATTACGGAAGGTAGTCTATTTTCGAGATTTTTGTCACTCCAGTGGATGGTATCCTTGTAACTATGGAAGGTAGTTTGTTGTTCATATTTTTGTTACTCCAATGGATGGTAGCCTTGTCATTATGGAAGGTAGTCTATTGTCATTATGGAAGGTTGTCTATTGTCGAGATTTTTGTTACTCCAATGTATGGTAGCCTTGTCATTACGGAAGGTAATCTATTTTCGATATTTTTGTTACTCCAATGGATGGTAGCCTTGTCATTATGGATGGTAGTCTGTTGTCGAGATTTTTGTTATTCCAATGGATTGTAGCCTTTTCATTATGGAACGTATTCTGTTGTCGATGTTTTTGTTACTTCAATGGATAGTAGCCTTGTTATTATAGAAGGTAGTCTGTTGTCTAGATTTTTGTTATTCCAATGAATAGTAGCCTTGTCATTACGGAAGGTAGTCTGTTGTCGAGATTTTTGTTACTGCAATGGATGCTAGCGTTGTCATTATGGAAGGTAGTATGTCGTTGTTATTTCTGTCACTCCAGTGGATGGTAGCCTTGTAACTATGGAAGGTAGTCTGTTGTTCATATTTTTGTTACTCCAATGGATGGTAGCCTTGTCATTATGGAAGGTAGTCTATTGTCGAGATTTTTGTTACTCCAATGGATGGTAGCGTTATCATTATGGAAGGTTGTTTGTTGTCAAGATTTTTGTTACTCCAATGGATGGTAGCCTTGTCATTACGGAAGGTAGTATGTTTTCGAGATTTTTGTTACTCCAATGGATGGTAGCCTTGTCATTATGGATAGTAGTCTGTTGTCCAGATTTTTGTTATTCCAATGGATTGTAGCCTTTTCATTATGGAACGTATTCTATTATCGATGTTTTTGTTACTCCAATGGATAGTAGCCTTGTTATTATGGAAG
Organism: Vicia faba; assembly: GCA_948472305.1. NCBI lineage: Eukaryota > Viridiplantae > Streptophyta > Magnoliopsida > Fabales > Fabaceae > Vicia > Vicia faba. Next base: position 460,545,549 of record OX451741.1, read on the forward strand.
GTAGTCTGTTGTCTAGATTTTTGTTATTCTAATGAATAGTAGCCTTGTCATTATGGAAGGTAGTCTGTTGTCGAGATTTTTGTTACTCCAATGTATGCTAGCGTTGTCATTATGGAAGGTAGTATGTCGTTGTGATTTATGTCACTCCAGTGGATGGTATCCTTGTAACTATGGAAGGTAGTCTGTTGTTCATATTTTTGTTACTTCAATGGATGGTAGCCTTGTCATTATGGAAGGTAGTCTATTGTCGATATTTTTGTTACTCCAATGGATGGTAGCATTATCATTATGGAAGGTTGTCTGTTGTCGAGATTTTTGTTACTCCAATGGATGTTAGCCTTGTCATTATGGAAGGTAGTCTGTTGTCGATATTTTTGTTACTCCAATGGATGGTAGCCATGTCATTACGAAAGGTAGTCTATTTTCGAGATTTTTGTTACTCCAATGGATGGTAGCCTTGTCATTATGGAAGGTAGTCTATTGTCTAGATTTTTGTTACTCCAATGGATGGTATCATTGTCATTATGGATGGTAGTTTGTTGTCGTGATTTTTGTTATTCCAATGGATGGTAGCCTTGTCATTATGGAAGGTAGTCTGTTTTGGAGATTTTTGTTACTTCAATGGATGTTAGCCTTGTCATTATGGAAGGTAGTCTGTTTTCGAGAATTTTGCTACTCCAATGGATGGTAGCCTTGTCATTATGGAAGGTAGTTTGTTGTTCATATTTTTGTTACTCCAATGGATGGTAGCCTTGTCATTATGGTAGGTAGTCTATTGTCGAGATTTTTGTTACTCCAATGGATGGTAGCATTATCATTATGGAAGGTTGTCTGTTGTCTAGATTTTTTTTACTCCAATGGATGGTAGCCTTGTCATTACGGAAGGTAGTCTATTTTCGAGATTTTTGTCACTCCAGTGGATGGTATCCTTGTAACTATGGAAGGTAGTCTCTTGTTCATATTTTTGTTACTCCAATGGATGGTAGCCTTGTCATTATGGAAGGTAGTCTATTGTCATTATGGAAGGTTGTATGTTGTCGAGATTTTTGTTAGTCCAATGTATGGTAGCCTTGTCATTACGGAAGGTAATCTATTTTCGAGATTTTTGTGACTCCAATGGATGGTAGCCTTGTCATTATGGATGGTAGTTTGTTGTCGAGATTTTTGTTATTCCAATGGATTGTAGCCTTTTCATTATGGAACGTATTCTGTTGTCGATGTTTTTGTTACTTCAATGGATAGTAGCCTTGTTATTATGGAAGGTAGTTCGTTGTCGAGATTTTTGTTACTCCAATGGATGGTAGCCTTGTCATTTTGGATGGTAGTCTGTTGTTGAGATTTTTGTTACTCCAATGGATGATAGCATTATCATTATGGAAGTTAGTCTGTTGTCGAGATTTTTGTTACTCCAATGGATGGTAGCCTTGTCATTATGGAAGGTAGTCTGTTTTCGAGATTTTTGTTACTTTAATGGATGGTAGCCTTGTCATTATGGAAGGTAGTCTGTTTTCGAGATTATTGTTACTCCAATGGATGGTAGCCTTGTCATTATGGATGGTAGTCTGTTTTCGAGATTTTTGTTACTCCAATGGATGGTAGCCTTGTCATTATGGATGGTAGTCTGTTGTCCAGATTTTTGTTATTCCAATGGATTGTAGCCTTTTCATTATGGAACGTATTCTATTGTCGATGTTTTTGTTACTCCAATAGATAGTAGCCTTGTTATTATGGAAGGTAGTCTGTTGTCTAGATTTTTGTTATTCCAATGAATAGTAGCCTTGTCATTATGGAAGGTAGTCTGTTGTCGAGATTTTTGTTACTCCAATGTATGCTAGCGTTGTCATTATGAAAGGTAGTATGTCGTTGTGATTTATGTCACTCCAGTGGATGGTATCCTTGTAACTATGGAAGGTAGTCTGTTGTTCATATTTTTGTTACTTCAATGGATGGTAGCCTTGTCATTATGGAAGGTAGTCTATTTTCGAGATTTTTGTTACTCCAATGGATGGTATCCTTGTCATTATGGATGGTAGTCTGTTGTCGTGATTTTTGTTATTCCAATGGATTGTATCATTGTCATTATGGAACGTATTCTGTTGTCGATGTTTTCATTACTCCAATGGATGGTAGCCTTGTCATTATGAAAGGTAGTTTGTTGTCGAGATTTTTGTTATTCCAATCGATGGTAGCCTTGTCATTATGGAAGGTAGTCAATTGTCGAGATTTTTGTTACTCCAATGGATGCTAGCTTTGTCATTTTGGAAGGTAGTATGTCGTTGTGATTTCTATCACTCCAATGGATGGTAGCCTTGTCATTATGGAAGGTAGTTTGTTGTTCATATTTTTGTAACTCCAATGGATGGTAGCCTTGTCATTTTGGTAGGTAGTCTATTGTCGAGATTTTTGTTACTCCAATGGATGGTACCTTTATCATTATGGAAGGTTGTCTGTTGTCGATATTTTTGTTACTCCAATGGATGGTAACCTTGTCATTATGGATGGTAGTCTGTTGTCGAGATTTTTGTTATTCCAATGGATTGTAGCCTTTTCATTATGGAACGTATTCTGTTGTCGATGTTTTTGTTACTCCAATGGATAGTAGCCTTGTTATTATGGAAGGTAGTCCGTTGTCTAAATTTTTGTTATTCCATTGAATAGTAGCCTTGTCATTACGGAAGGTAGTCTGTTGTCGAGATTTTTGTTACTCCAATGGATGCTAGCGTTGTCATTATGGAAGGTAGTATGTCGTTGTGATTTCTGTCACTCCAGTGGATGGTATCCTTGTAACTATGGAAGGTAGTCTGTTGTTCATATTTTTGTTACTCCAATGGATGGTAGCCTTGTCATTATGGAAGGTAGTCTATTGTCGAGATTTTTGTTACTCCAATGGATGGTAGCATGATCATTATGGAAGGTTGTCTGTTCTCAAGATTTATGTTACTCCAATGGATGGTAGCCTTGTGATTACGGAAGGTAGTATGTTTTCGAGATTTTTGTTACTCCAATGGATGGTAGCCTTGTCATTATGGATGGTAGTCTGTTTTCGAGAATTTTGTTACTCCAATGGATGGTAGCGTTGTCATTATGGAAGGTAGTTTGTTGTTCATATTTTTGTTACTCCAATGGATGGTAGCCTTGTCATTATGGTAGGTAGTCTATTGTCGAGATTTTTGTTACTCCAATGGATGGTAGAATTATCATTATGGAAGGTTGTCTGTTGTCAAGATATTTGTTACTCCAATGGATGGTAGCCTTGTCATTACGGAAGGTAGTCTATTTTCGAGATTTTTGTTACTCCAATGGATGGTAGCCTTGTCATTATGGATGGTAGTCTGTTGTCGAGATTTTTGTTATTCCAATGGATTGTAGCCTTTTCATTATGGAACGTATTCTGTTTTCGATGTTTTTGTTACTCCAATGGATATTAGCCTTGTTATTATGGAAGGTAGTCTGTTGTCTAGATTTTTGTTATTCCAATGAATGGTAGCCTTGTCATTACGAAAGGTAGTCTATTTTCGAGCTTTTTGTTACTCCAATAGATGGTAGCCTTGTCATTATGGAAGGTAGTCTGTTGTCGAGATTTTTGTTACTCTAATGGATGGTATCATTGTCATTATGGATGGTAGTCTATTGTTGTGATTTTTGTTAATCCAATGGATTGTATCATTGTCATTATGGAACGTATTCTGTTGTCGATGTTTTCGTTACTCCAATGGATGGTAGCCTTGTCATTATGAAAGGTAGTTTGTTGTCGAGATTTTTGTTATTCCAATGGATGGTAGCCTTATCATTATGGAAGGTAGTCTTTTGTCGAGATTTTTGTTATTCTAATGGATGCTAGCGTTGTCATTTTGGAAGGTAGTATGTCATGGTGATTTCTGTCACTCCAATGGATGGTAGCCTTGTCACTATGGAAGGTAGTCTGTTGTTCATATTTTTGTTACTCCAATGGATGGTAGCCTTGTCATTTTGGAAGGTAGTCTGTTGTTGAGATTTTTGTTACTCCAATGGATGATAGCATTATCATTATGGAAGTTAGTCTGTTGTCGAGATTTTTGTTACTCCAATGGATGGTAGCCTTGTCATTATGGAAGGTAGTCTGTTTTCGAGATTTTTGTTACTTTAATGGATGGTAGCCTTGTCATTATGGAAGGTAGTCTGTTTTCGAGATTATTGTTACTCCAATGGATGGTAGCCTTGTCATTATGGAAGGTAGTTTGTTGTTCATATTTTTGTTACTCCAATGGATGGTAGCCTTGTCATTAAGGTAGGTAGTCTATTGTCGAGATTTTTGTTACTCCAATGGATGGTACCATTATCATTATGGAAGGTTGTTTGTTGTCGAGATTTTTGTTACTCCAATGGACGGCAGCCTTGTCATTACGGAAGGTAGTCTGTTTTCGAGATTTTTGTTACTCCAATGGATGGTAGCCTTGTCATTATGGATGGTAGTCTGTTGTCGAGATTTTTGTTATTCCAATGGATTGTAGCCTTTTCATTATGGAACGTATTCTGTTGTCGATGTTTTTGTTACTCCAATGGATATTAGCCTTGTTATTATGGAAGGTAGTCTGTTTTCTAGATTTTTGTTATTCCAATGAATATTAGCCTTGTCATTATGGAAGGTAGTCTGTTGTCGAGATTTTTGTTACTCCAATGGATGCTAGTGTTGTCATTATGGAAGGTAGTATGTCGTTGTGATTTCTGTCACTCCAGTGGATGGTAGCCTTGTAACTATGGAAGGTAGTCTGTTGTTCATATTTTTGTTACTCCAATGGATGGTAGCCTTGTCATTATGGTAGGTCATTTATTGTCGAGATTTTTGTTACTCCAATGGTTGGTAGCATTATCATTATGGAAGGTTGTCTGTTGTAAAGATTTTTGTTACTCCAATGGATGGTAGCCTTGTCATTATGTAAGGTAGTCTATTTTGGAGATTTTTGTTACTTCAATGGATGCTATCCTTGTCATTATGGAAGGTAGTCTGTTTTCGAGATTTTTGTTACTCCAATGGATGGTAGCCTTGTCATTAAGGAAGGTAGTTTGTTGTTCATATTTTTGTTATTCCAATGGATGGTAGCCTTGTCATTATGGTAGGTAGTCTATTGTCGAGATTTTTGTTACTCCAATTGATGGTAGCATTATCATTATGGAAGGTTGTCTGTTGTCGAGATTTTTGTTACTCCAATAGATGGTAGCCTTATCATTACGGAAGGTAGTCTATTTTCGAGATTTTTGTTACTCCAATGGGGTGTAGCCTTGTCATTATGGATGGTAGTCTGTTGTCGAGATTTTTGTTATTCCAATGGATTTTATCCTTTTCGTTATGGAACGTATTCTGTTTTCGATGTTTTTGTTACTGCAATGGATAGTAGCCTTGTTATTATGGAAGGTAGTCTGTTGTCTAGATTTTTGTTATTCCAATGGATGGTAGCCTTGTCATTATGGAAGGTAGTCTGTTGTCGATATTTTTGTTACTCTAATGGATGGTAGCATTATCATTATGGAAGGTTGTCTGTTGTCGAGATTTTTGTTACTCCAATGGATGGTATCCTTGTCATTATGGAAGGTAGTCTGTTGTCGAGATTTTTGTTACTCCAATGGATGGTATCATTGTCATTATGGATGGTAGTCTATTGTCGTGATTTTTGTTATTCCAATGGATTGTAGCCTTTTCATTATGGAACATATTCTGTTTTCGATGTTTTTGTTACTCCAATCGATAATAGCCTTGTTATTATGGAAGGTAGTATGTTGTCTAGATTTTTGTTATTCCAATGAATGGTAGCCTTGTCATTATGGAAGCTAGTCTGTTGTCGATATTTTTGTTACTCCAATGGATGGTAGCCTTGTCATTACGAAAGGTAGTCTATTTTCGAGATTTTTGTTACTCCAATAGATGGTAGCCTTGTCATTATGGAAGGTAGTCTGTTGTTGAGATTTTTGTTACTCCAATGGATGGTATCATTGTCATTATGGATGGTAGTCTATTGTCGTGATTTTTGTTATTCCAATGGATTGTATCATTGTCATTATGGAACGTATTCTGTTGTCGATGTTTTCGTTACTCCAATGGATGGTAGCCTTGTCATTATGAAAGGTAGTTTGTTGTCTAGATTTTTGTTATTCCAATGGATGGTAGCCTTGTCATTATGGAAGGTAGTCTATTGTCGAGATTTTTGTTACTCCAATGGATGCTAGCATTGTCATTTTGGAAGGTAGTATGTCGTTGTGATTTCTGTCACTCCAATGGATGGTAGCCTTGTCACTATGGAAGGTAGTCTGTTGTCGAGATATTTGTTATTCCAATGAATAGTAGCCTTGTCATTATGGAAGGTAGTCTGTTGTCGAGATTTTTGTTACTCCAATGGATGGTAGCGTTGTTATTATGGAAGGTAGTACGTCGTTGTGATTTATGTCACTCTAGTGGATGGTATCCTTGTAACTATGGAAGGTAGTATGTTGTTCATATTTTTGTTACTCCAATGGATGGTAGCCTTGTCATTATGGAAGGTAGTCTATTGTCGATATTTTTGTTACTCCAATGGATGGTAGCATTATCATTATGGAAGGTTGTCTGTTGTCAAGATTTTTGTTACTCCAATGGATGGTAGCCTTATCATTATGGAAGGTAGTCTGTTTTGGATATTTTTGTTACTTCAATGGATGTTAGCCTTGTCATTATGGAAGGTAGTCTGTTTTCGAGATTTTTGTTACTCCAATGGATGGTAGCGTTGTCATTATGGAAGGTAGTTTGTTGTTCATATTTTTGTTACTCCAATGGATGGTAGCCTTGTCATTATGGTAGGTAGTCTATTGTCGAGATTTTTGTTACTCCAATGGATGATAGAATTATCATTATGGAAGGTTGTCTGTTGTCGAGATTTTTGTTACTCCAATGGATGGTAGCCTTGTCATTACGGAAGGTAGTCTGTTTTCGAGATTTTTGTTACTCCAATGAATGGTAGCCTTGTCATTATGGATGGTAGTCTGTTGTCGAGATTTTTGTTATTCCAATGGATTGTAGCCTTTTCATTATGGAACGTATTCTGTTTTCGATGTTTTTGTTACTCCAATGGATATTAGCCTTGTTATTATGGAAGGTAGTCTCTTGTCTAGATTTTTGTTATTCCAATGAATGGTAGCCTTGTCATTACGAAAGGTAGTCTATTTTCGAGATTTTTGTTACTCCAATAGATGGTAGCCTTGTCATTATCGAAGGTAGTCTGTTGTCAAGATTTTTGTTACTCCAATGGATGGTATCATTGTCATTACGGATGGTAGTCTATTGTCGTGATTTTTGTTATTCCGATGGATTGTATCATTGTCATTATGGAACATATTCTGTTGTCGATGTTTTCGTTACTCCAATGGATGGTAGCCTTGTCATTTTGAAAGGTAGTTTGTTGTCGAGATTTTTGTTATTCCAATGGATGGTAGCCTTGTCATTATGGAAGGTAGTCTATTGTCGAGATTTTTGTTACTCCAATGAATGCTAGCGTTGTCATTTTGGAAGGTAGTATGTCATGTGGATTTCTGTCACTCCAATGGATGGTAGCCTTGTCACTATGGAAGGTAGTCTGTTGTTCATATTTTTGTTACTCCAACGGATGGTAGCCTTGTCATTTTGGAAGGTAGTCTGTTGTTGAGATTTTTGTTACTCCAAAGGATGATAGCATTATCATTATGGAAATTAGTCTGTTGTCGAGATTTTTGTTACTCCAGTGGATGGTAGCCTTGTCATTATGGAAGGTAGTCTGTTTTGGAGATTTTTGTTACTTCAATGGATGCTAGCCTTGTCATTATGGAAGGTAGTCTGTTTTCGAGATTTTTGTTACTCCAGTGGATGGTAGCGTTGTCATTATGGAAGGTAGTTTGTTGTTCATATTTTTGTTACTCCAATGGATGGTAGCCTTGTCAATATGGTAGGTAGTCTGTTGTCGAGATTTTTGTTACTCCAATGGATGGTAGCCTTGTCATTACGGAAGGTAGTCTGTTTTCGAGATTTTTGTTACTCCAATGGATGGTAGCCTTGTCATTATGGATGGTAGTCTGTTGTCGAGATTTTTGTTATTCCAATGGATTTTAGCCTTTTCATTATGGAACGTATTCTATTTTCGATGTTTTTGTTACTCCAGTGGATAGTAGCCTTGTTATTATGGAAGGTAGTTTGTTGTCTAGATTTTTGTTATTCCAATGAATGGTAGCTTTGTCATTATGGAAGGTAGTCTGTTGTCGATATTTTTGTTACTCCAATTGATGCTAGCGTTGTCATTATGGAAGGTAGTATGTCGTTGTGATTTCTATCACTCCAATGGATGGTAGCCTTATCACTGTGGAAGGTAGTCTGTTGTTCATATTTTTCTTACTCCAATGGATGGTAGCCTTGTCATTATGGAAGGTAGTCTGTTGTCGATATTTTTGTTACTCCAATGGATGGTAGCATTATCATTATGGAAGGTTGTCTGTTGTCGAGATTTTTGTTACTCCAATGGATGGTATCCTTGTCATTATGGAAGGTAGTCTGTTCTCGAGATTTTTGTTACTCCAATGGATGGTATCATTGTCATTATGGATGGTAGTCTATTGTCGTGATTTTTGTTATTCCAATGGATTGTAGCCTTTTCATTATGGAACATATTCTGTTTTCGATGTTTTTGTTACTCCAATGGATAGTAGCCTTGTTATTATGGAAGGTAGTCTGTTGTCTAGATTTTTGTTATTCCAATGAATGGTAGCCTTGTCATTATGGAAGGTAGTCTGTTGTCGATATTTTTGTTACTCCAATGGATGGTAGCCTTGTCATTACGAAAGGTAGTCTATTTTCGAGATTTTTGTTACTCCAATAGATGGTAGCCTGGTCATTATGGAAGGTAGTCTGTTGTTGAGATTTTTGTTACTCCAATGGTTGGTATCATTGTCATTATGGATGGTAGTCTATTGTCGTGATTTTTGTTATTCCAATGGATTGTATCATTGTCATTATGGAAGGTATTCTGTTGTCGATGTTTTCGTTACTCCAATGGATGGTAGCCTTGTCATTATGAAAGGTAGTTTGTTGTCTAGATTTTTGTTATTCCAATGGATGGTAGCCTTATCATTATGGAAGGTAGTCTATTGTCGAGATTTTTGTTACTCCAATGGATGCTAGCATTGTCATTTTGGAAGGTAGTATGTCGTTGTGATTTCTGTCACTCCAATGGATGGTAGCCTTGTCACTATGGAAGGTAGTCTGTTGTCGAGATTTTTGTTATTCCAATGAATAGTAGCCTTGTCATTATGGAAGGTAGTCTGTTGTCGAGATTTTTGTTACTTCAATGGATTCTAGCGGTGTTATTATGGAAGGTAGTATGTCGTTGTGATTTATGTCACTCCAGTGGATGGTATCCTTGTAACTATGGAAGGTAGTCTATTGTTCATATTTTTGTTACTCCAATGGATGGTAGCCTTGACATTATGGAAGGTAGTCTATTGTCGATATTTTTGTTACTCCAATGGATGGTAGCATTATCATTATGGAAGGTTGTCTGTTGTCGAGATTTTTGTTACTCCAATGGATGGTAGCCTTGTCATTATGGAAGGTAGTCTGTTTTGGATATTTTTGTTACTTCAATGGATGTTAGCCTTGTCATTATAGAAGGTAGTCTGTTTTCGAGATTTTTGTTACTCGAATGGATGGTAGCGTTGTCATTATGGAAGGTAGTTTGTTGTTCATATTTTTGTTACTCCAATGGATGGTAGCCTTGTCATTATGGTAGGTAGTCTATTGTCGAGATTTTTGTTACTCCAATGGATGGTAGAATTATCATTATGGAAGGTTGTCGGTTGTCGAGATTTTTGTTACTCCAATGGATGGTAGCCTTGTCATTACGGAAGGTAGTCTGTTTTCATGATTTTTGTTACTCCAATTGATGGTAGCCTTGTCATTATGGATGGTAGTCTGTTGTCGAGATTTTTGTTATTCCAATGGATTGTAGCCTTTTCATTATGGAACGTATTCTGTTTTCGATGTTTTTGTTACTCCAATGGATATTAGCCTTGTTATTATGGAAGGTAGTCTGATGTCTAGATTTTTGTTATTCCAATGAATGGTAGCCTTGTCATTACGAAAGGTAGTCTATTTTCGAGATTTTTGTTACTCCAATAGATGGTAGCCTTGTCATTATGGAAGGTAGTCTGTTGTCGAGATTTTTGTTACTCCAATGGATGGTATCATTGTCATTATGGATGGTAGTCTATTGTCGTGATTTTTGTTATTCCAATGGATTGTATCATTGTCATTATGGAACATATTCTGTTGTCGATGTTTTCGTTACTCCAATGGATGGTAGCCTTTTCATTATGTAAGGTAGTTTGTTGTCGAGATTTTTGTTATTCCAATGGATGGTAGCCTTGTCATTATGGAAGGTAGTCTATTGTCGAGATTTTTGTTACTCCAATGGATGCTAGCTTTGTCATTTTAGAAGGTAGTATGTCGTGGGGATTTTTGTCACTCCAATGGATGGTAGCCTTGTCACTATGGAAGGTAGTCTGTTGTTCATATTTTTGTTACTCCAATGGATGGTAGCCTTGTCATTTTGGAAGGTAGTCAGTTGTTGAGATTTTTGTTACTCCAAAGGATGATAGCATTATCATTATGGAAGTTAGTCTGTTGTCGAGATATTTGTTACTCCAGTGGATGGTAGCCTTGTCATTATGGAAGGTAGTCTGTTTTCTAGATTTTTGTTACTTCAATGGATGCTAGCCTTGTCATTATGGAAGGTAGTCTGTTTTCTAGATTTTTGTTACTCCAATGGATGGTAGCGTTGTCATTATGGAAGGTAGTTTGTTGTTCATATTTTTGTTACTCCAATGGATCGTAGCCTTGTCAATATGGTAGGTAGTCTGTTGTCGAGATTTTTGTTACTCCAATGGATGGTAGCCTTGTCATTACGGAAGGTAGTCTGTTTTCGAGATTTTTGTTACTCCAATAGATGGTAGCCTGGTCATTATGGAAGGTAGTCTGTTGTTGAGATTTTGGTTACTCCAATGGTTGGTATCATTGTCATTATGGATGGTAGTCTATTGTCGTGATTTTTGTTATTCCAATGGATTGTATCATTGTCATTATGGAACGTATTCTGTTGTCGATGTTTTCGTTACTCCAATGGATGGTAGCCTTGTCATTATGAAAGGTAGTTTGTTGTCTAGATTTTTGTTATTCCAATGGATGGTAGCCTTGTCATTATGGAAGGTAGTCTATTGTCGAGATTTTTGTTACTCCAATGGATGCTAGCATTGTCATTTTGGAAGGAAGTATGTCGTTGTGATTTCTTTCACTCCAATGGATGGTAGCCTTGTCACTATGGAAGGTAGTCTGTTGTCGAGATTTTTGTTATTCCAATGAATAGTAGCCTTGTCATTATGGAAGGTAGTCTGTTGTCGAGATTTTTGTTACTTCAATGGATTCTAGCGTTGTTATTATGGAAGGTAGTATGTCGTTGTGATTTATGTCACTCCAGTGGATGGTATCCTTGTAACTATGGAAGGTAGTCTGTTGTTCATATTTTTGTTACTCCAATGGATGGTAGCCTTGTCATTATGGAAGGTAGTCTATTGTCGATATTTTTGTTACTCCAATGGATGGTAGCATTATCATTATGGAAGGTTGTCTGTTGTCGAGATTTTTGTTACTCCAATGGATGGTAGCCTTGTCATTATGGAAGCTAGTCTGTTTTGGATATTTTTGTTACTTCAATGGATGTTAGCCTTGTCATTATGGAAGGTAGTCTGTTTTCGAGATTTTTGTTACTCCAATGGATGGTAGAATTATCATTATGGAAGGTTATCTGTTGTCGAGATTTTTGTTACTCCAATGGATGGTAGCCTTGTCATTACGGAAGGTAGTCTTTTTTCAAGATTTTTGTTACTCCAATTGATGGTAGCCTTGTCATTATGGATGGTAGTCTGTTGTCGAGATTTTTGTTATTCCAATGGATTGTAGCCTTTTCATTATGGAACGTATTCTGTTTTCGATGTTTTTGTTACTCCAATGGATATTAGCCTTGTTATTATGGAAGGTAGTCTGATGTCTAGATTTTTGTTATTCCAATGAATGGTAGCCTTGTCATTACGAAAGGTGGTCTATTTTCGAGATTTTTGTTACTCCAATAGATGGTAGCCTTGTCATTATGGAAGGTAGTCTCTTGTCGAGATTTTTGTTACTCCAATGGATGGTATCATTGTCATTATGGATGGTAGTCTATTGTCGTGATTTTTGTTATTCCAATGGATTGTATCATTGTCATTATGGAACATATTCTGTTGTCGATGTTTTCGTTACTCCAATGGATGGTAGCCTTTTCATTATGTAAGGTAGTTTGTTGTCGAGATTTTTGTTATTCCAATGGATGGTAGCCTTGTCATTATGGAAGGTAGTCTATTGTCGAGATTTTTGTTACTCCAATGGATGCTAGCTTTGTCATTTTAGAAGGTAGTATGTCGTGGGGATTTCTGTCACTCCAATGGATGGTAGCCTTGTCACTATGGAAGGTAGTCTGTTGTTCATATTTTTGTTACTCCAATGGATGGTAGCCTTGTCATTTTGGAAGGTAGTCAGTTGTTGAGATTTTTGTTACTCCAAAGGATGATAGAATTATCATTATGGAAGTTAGTCTGTTGTCGAGATATTTGTTACTCCAGTGGATGGTAGCCTTGTCATTATGGAAGGTAGTATGTTTTCTAGATTTTTGTTACTCCAATGGATCGTAGCCTTGTCAATATGGTAGGTAGTCTGTTGTCGAGATTTTTGTTACTCCAATGGATGGTAGCCTTGTCATTACGGAAGGTAGTCTGTTTTCGAGATTTTTGTTACTCCAATGGATGGTAGCCTTGTCATTATGGATGGTAGTCTGTTGTCGAGATTTTTTTATTCCAATGGATTTTAGCCTTTTCATTATGGAATGTATTCTGTTTTCGATGTTTTTGTTACTCCAATGGATAGTAGCCTTGTTATTATGGAAGGTAGTCTGTTGTCTAGATTTTTGTTATTCCAATGAATGTTAGCTTTGTCATTATGGAAGGTAGTCTGTTGTCGAAATTTTTGTTACTCCAATTGATGCTAGCGTTGTCATTATGGAAGGTAGTATGTCGTTGTGATTTCTATCACTCCAATGGATGGTAGCCTTGTCACTATGGAAGGTAGTCTGTTGTTCATATTTTTCTTACTCCAATGGATGGTAGCCTTATCATTATGGAAGGTAGTCTGTTGTCGATATTTTTGTTACTCCAATGGATGGTAGCATTATCATTATGGAAGGTTGTCTGTTGTCGAGATTTTTGTTACTCCAATGGATGGTATCCTTGTCATTATGGAAGGTAGTCTGTTCTCGAGATTTTTGTTACTCCAATGGATGGTATCATTGTCATTATGGATGGTAGTCTATTGTCGTGATTTTTGTTATTCCAATGGATTGTAGCCTTTTCATTATGGAACATATTCTGTTTTCGATGTTTTTGTTACTCCAATGGATAGTAGCCTTGTTATTATGGAAGGTAGTCTGTTGTCTAGATTTTTGTTATTCCAATGAATGGTAGCCTTGTCATTATGGAAGGTAGTCTGTTGTCGATATTTTTGTTACTCCAATGGATGGTAGCCTTGTCATTACGAAAGGTAGTCTATTTTCGAGATTTTTGTTACTCCAATAGATGGTAGCCTGGTCATCATGGAAGGTAGTCTGTTGTTGAGATTTTTGTTACTCCAATGGTTGGTATCATTGTCATTATGGATGGTAGTCTATTGTCGTGATTTTTGTTATTCCAATGGATTGTATCATTGTCATTATGGAACGTATTCTGTTGTCGATGTTTTCGTTACTCCAATGGATGGTAGCCTTGTCATTATGAAAGGTAGTTTGTTGTCTAGATTTTTGTTATTCCAATGGATGGTAGCCTTGTCATTATGGAAGGTAGTCTATTGTCGAGATTTTTGTTACTCCAATGGATGCTAGCATTGTCATTTTGGAAGGTAGTATGTCGTTGTGATTTCTGTCACTCCAATGGATGGTAGCCTTGTCACTATGGAAGGTAGTCTGTTGTCGAGTTTTTTGTTATTCCAATGAATAGTAGCCTTGTCATTATGGAAGGTAGTCTGTTGTCGAGATTTTTGTTACTTCAATGGATTCTAGCGTTGTTATTATGGAAGGTAGTATGTCGTTGTGATTTATGTCACTCCAGTGGATGGTATCCTTGTAACTATGGAAGGTAGTCTGTTGTTCATATTTTTGTTACTCCAATGGATGGTAGCCTTGTCATTATGGAAGGTAGTCTATTGTCGATATTTTTGTTACTCCAATGGATGGTAGCATTATCATTATGGAAGGTTGTCTGTTGTCGACATTTTTGTTACTCCAATGGATGGTAGCCTTGTCATTATGGAAGGTAGTCTGTTTTGGATATTTTTGTTACTTCAATGGATGTTAGCCTTGTCATTATGGAAGGTAGTCTGTTTTCGAGATTTTTGTTACTCCAATGGATGGTAGCGTTGTCATTATGGAAGGTAGTTTGTTGTTCATATTTTTGTTACTCCAATGGATGGTAGCCTTGTCATTATGGTAGGTAGTCTATTGTCGAGATTTTTGTTACTCCAATGGATGGTAGAATTATCATTATGGAAGGTTGTCTGTTGTCGAGATTTTTGTTACTCCAATGGATGGTAGCCTTGTCATTACGGAAGGTAGTCTATTTTCAAGATTTTTGTTACTCCAATTGATGGTAGCCTTGTCATTATGGATGGTAGTCTGTTGTCGAGATTTTTGTTATTCCAATGGATTGTAGCCTTTTCATTATGGAACGTATTCTGTTTTCGATGTTTTTGTTACTCCAATGGATATTAGCCTTGTTATTATGGAAGGTAGTCTGATGTCTAGATTTTTGTTATTCCAATGAATGGTAGCCTTGTCATTACGAAAGGTAGTCTATTTTCGAGATTTTTGTGACTCCAATAGATGGTAGCCTTGTCATTATGGAAGGTAGTCTGTTGTCGAGATTTTTGTTACTCCAATGGATGGTATCATTGTCATTATGGATGGTAGTCTATTGTCGTGATTTTTGTTATTCCAATGGATTGTATCATTGTCATTATGGAACATATTCTGTTGTCGATGTTTTCGTTACTCCAATGGATGGTAGCCTTTTCATTATGTAAGGTAGTTTGTTGTCGAGATTTTTGTTATTCCAATGGATGGTAGCCTTGTCATTATGGAAGGTAGTCTATTGTCGAGATTTTTGTTACTCCAATGGATGCTAGCTTTGTCATTTTAGAAGGTAGTATGTCGTGGGGATTTCTGTCACTCCAATGGATGGTAGCCTTGTCACTATGGAAGGTAGTCTGTTGTTCATATTTTTGTTACTCCAATGGATGGTAGCCTTGTCATTTTGGAAGGTAGTCAGTTGTTGAGATTTTTGTTACTCCAAAGGATGATAGCATTATCATTATGGAAGTTAGTCTGTTGTCGAGATATTTGTTACTCCAGTGGATGGTAGCCTTGTCATTATGGAAGGTAGTCTATTTTCTAGATTTTTGTTACTTCAATGGATGCTAGCCTTGTCATTATGGAAGGTAGTCTGTTTTCTAGATTTTTGTTACTCCAATGGATGGTAGCGTTGTCATTATGGAAGGTAGTTTGTTGTTCATATTTTTGTTACTCCAATGGATCGTAGCCTTGTCAATATGGTAGGTAGTCTGTTGTCGAGATTTTTGTTACTCCAATGGATGGTAGCCTTGTCATTACGGAAGGTAGTCTGTTTTCGAGATTTTTTTTACTCCAATGGATGGTAGCCTTGTCATTATGGATGGTAGTCTGTTGTCGAGATTTTTTTATTCCAATGGATTTTAGCCTTTTCATTATGGAACGTATTCTGTTTTCGATGTTTTTGTTACTCCAATGGATAGTAGCCTTGTTATTATGGAAGGTAGTCTGTTGTCTAGATTTTTGTTATTCCAATGAATGGTAGCTTTGTCATTATGGAAGGTAGTCTGTTGTCGAAATTTTTGTTACTCCAATTGATGCTAGCGTTGTCATTATGGAAGGTAGTATGTCGTTGTGATTTCTATCACTCCAATGGATGGTAGCCTTGTCACTATGGAAGGTAGTCTGTTGTTCATCTTTTTCTTACTCCAATGGATGGTAGCCTTGTCATTATGGAAGGTAGTATGTTGTCGATATTTTTGTTATTCCAATGGATGGTAGCATTATCATTATTGAAGGTTGTCTGTTGTCGAGATTTTTGTTACTCCAATGGATGGTATCCTTGTCATTATGGAAGGTAGTCTGTTGTCGAGATTTTTGTTACTCCAATGGATGGTATCATTGTCATTATGGATGGTAGTCTATTGTCGTGATTTTTGTTATTCCAATGGATTGTAACCTTTTCATTATGGAACATATTCTGTTTTCGATGTTTTTGTTACTCCAACGGATAGTAGCCTTGTTATTATGGAAGGTAGTCTGTTGTCTAGATTTTTGTTATTCCAATGAATGGTAGCCTTGTCATTATGGAAGGTAGTCTGTTGTCGATATTTTTGTTACTCCAATGGATTCTAGCGTTGTCATTTTGGAAGGTAGTATGTCGTTGTGATTTCTGTCACTCCAATGGATGGTAGCCTTGTCACTATGGAAGGTAGTCTGGTGTTCATATTTTTGTTACTCCAATGGATGGTAGCCTTGTCATTTTGGAAGGTAGTCTGTTGTTAAAATTTTTGTTACTCCAATGGATGATAGCATTATCATTATGGAAGTTAGTCTGTTGTCGAGATTTTTGTTACTCCAATGGATGGTAGCCTTGTCATTATGGAAGGTAGTCTGTTTTCGAGATTTTTGTTACTTTAATGGATGGTAGCCTTGTCATTATGGAAGGTAGTCTGTTTTCGAGATTATTGTTACTCCAATGGATGGTAGCCCTGTCATTATGGAAGGTAGTTTGTTGTTCATATTTTTGTTACTCCAATGGGTGGTAGCCTTGTCATTATGGTAGGTAGTCTATTGTCGAGATTTTTGTTACTCCAATGGATGGTACCATTATCATTATGGAAGGTTGTATGTTGTCGAGATATTTGTTACTCCAATGGATGGTAGCCTTGTCATTATGGAAGGTAGTCTATTTTCGAGATTTTTGTTACTCCAATGTATGGTAGCCTTGTCATTATGGATGGTAGTCTGTTGTCGAGATTTTTGTTATTCCAATGGATTGTAGCCTTTTCATTATGGAACGTATTCTGTTGTCGATGTTTTTGTTACTCCAATGGATAGTAGCCTTGTTATTATGGAAGGTAGTCTGTTGTCTAGATTTTTGTTATTCCAATGAATAGTAGCCTTGTCATTATGGAAGGTAGTCTGTTGTCGTGATTTTTTTTACTCCAATGGATGCAAGCGTTGTCATTTTGGAAGGTAGTATGTCATTGTGATTTCTGTCACTCCAATGGATGGTAGCCTTGTCACTATGGAAGGTAGTCTGTTGTTCATATTTTTGTTACTCCAATGGATGGTAACCTTGTCATTTTGGAAGGTAGTCATATGTTGAGATTTTTGTTACTCCAATGGATGGTAGCCTTGTCATTACGGAAGGTAGTCTGTTTTCGAGATTTTTGTTACTCCAATGGATGGTAGCCTTGTCATTATGGATGGTAGTCTGTTGTCGAGATTTTTGTTATTCCAATGGATTGTAGCCTTTTCATTATGGAACGTATTCTGTTGTCGATGTTTTTGTTACTCCAATGGATAGTAGCCTTGTTATTATGGAAGGTAGTCTGTTGTCTAGATTTTTGTTATTCCAATGAATAGTAGCCTTGTCATTATGGAAAGTAGTCTGTTGTCGAGATTTTTGTTACTCCAATGGATGCATGCGTTGTCATTTTGGAAGGTAGTATGTCGTTGTGATTTCTGTCACTCCAATGGATGGTAGCCTTGTCACTATGGAAGGTAGTTTGTTGTTCATATTTTTGTTACTCCAATTGATGGTAGCCTTGTCATTTTGGAAGGTAGTCTGTTGTTGAGATTTTTGTTACTTTAATGGATGGTAGCCTTGTCATTATGGAAGGTAGTCTATTTTCGAGATTTTTGTTACTTCACTGGATGCTAGCCTTGTCATTATGGAAAGTAGTCTGTTTTTCAGATTTTTGTTACTCCAATGGATGGTAGCGTTGTCATTATGGAAGGTAGTTTGTTGTTCATATTTTGGTTACTCCAATGGATGGTAGCCTTGTCATTATGGTAGGTTGTCTATTGTCGAGATTTTTGTTACTCCAATGGATGGTAGAATTATCATTATGGAAAGTTGTCTGTTGTCGAGATTTTTGTTACTCCAATGGATGGTAGCCTTGTCATTACGTAAGGTAGTCGGTTTTTGAGATTTTTGTTACTCCAGTGGATGGTTGCCTTGTCATTATGGACGGTAGTCTGTTGTCGAGATTTTTGTTATTCCAATGGATTGTAGCCTTTTCATTATGGAACATATTCTGTTTTCGATGTTTTTGTTACTCCAATGGATAGGAGCCTTGTTATTATGGAAGGTAGTCTGTTGTCTAGATTTTTGTTATTTCAATGAATGGTAGTCTTGTCATTATGGAGGGTAGTCTGTTGTCGATATTTTTGTTACTCCAATGGATGGTAGCCTTGTCATTACGAAAGGTAGTCTATTTTCGAGATTTTTGTTACTCCAATAGATGGTAGCCTTGTCATTATGGAAGGTAGTTTGTTGTCGAGATTTTTGTTACTCCAATGGATGGTATCATTGTCATTATGGATGGTAGTATATTGTCGTGATTTTTGTTATTCCAATGGATTGTATCATTGTCATTATGGAACGTATTATGTTGTCGATGTTTTCGTTACTCCAATGGATGGTAGCCTTGTCATTATGAAAGGTAGTCTCTTGTTCATATTTTTGTTATTCCAATGGATGGTAGCCTTGTCATTTTGGAAGGTAGTCTGTTGTTGAGATTTTTGTTACTCCAATGGATGATAGCATTATCATTATGGAAGTTAGTCTGTTGTCGAGATTTTTGTTACTCCAATGGATGGTAGCCTTGTCATTATGGAAGGTAGTCTATTTTCGAGATTTTTGTTACTTTAATGGATGGTAGCCTTGTCATTATGGAAGGTAGTCTGTTTTCGAGATTTTTGTTACTTTAATGGATGGTAGCCTTGTCATTATGGAAGGTAGTCTGTTTTCGAGATTATTGTTACTCCAATGGATGGTAGCCTTGTCATTATGGAAGGTAGTTTGTTGTTCATATTTTTTTTACTCCAATGGATGGTAGCCTTGTCATTATGGTAGGTAGTCTATTGTCGAGATTTTTGTTACTCCAATGGATGGTAGCCTTGTCATTATTGAAGGTAGTCTGTTGTTGAGATTTTTGTTACTCCAATGGATGATAGCATTATCATTATGGAAGTTAGTTTGTTGTCGAGATTTCTGTTACTCCAATGGATGGTAGCCTTGTCATTATGGAAGCTAGTCTGTTTTCGAGATTTTTGTTACTTTAATGGATGGTAGCCTTGTCATTATGGAAGGTAGTCTGTTTTCGAGATTTTTGTTACTTTAATGGATGGTAGCCTTGTCATTATGGAAGGTAGTCTGTTTTCGAGATTATTGTTACTCCAATGGATGGTAGCCTTGTCATTATGGAAGGTAGTTTGTTGTTCATATTTTTTTTACTCCAATGGATGGTAGCCTTGTCATTATGGTAGGTAGTTTATTGTCGAGATTTTTGTTACTCCAATGGATGGTAGCCTTGTCATTATTGAAGGTAGTCTGTTTTCGAGATTTTTGTTACTTTAATGGATGGTAGCCTTGTCATTATGGAAGGTAGTCTGTTTTCGAGATTTCTGTTACTCCAATGGATGGTAGCCTTGTCATTATGGAAGGTAGTCTGTTTTCGAGATTTTTGTTACTTTAATGGATGGTAGCCTTGTCATTATGGAAGGTAGTCTGTTTTCGAGATTTTTGTTACTTTAATGGATGGTAGCCTTGTCATTATGGAAGGTAGTCTGTTTTCGAGATTATTGTTACTCCAATGGATGGTAGCCTTGTCATTATGGAAGGTAGTTTGTTGTTCATATTTTTTTTACTCCAATGGATGGTAGCCTTGTCATTATGGTAGGTAGTCTATTGTCGAGATTTTTGTTACTCCAATGGATGGTAGCCTTGTCATTATGGATGGTAGTCTGTTGTTGAGATTTTTGTTACTCCAATGGATGATAGCATTATCATTATGGAAGTTAGTCTGTTGTCGAGATTTCTGTTACTCCAATGGATGGTAGCCTTGTCATTATGGAAGGTAGTCTGTTTTCGAGATTTTTGTTACTTTAATGGATGGTAGCCTTGTCATTATGGAAGGTAGTCTGTTTTCGAGATTTTTGTTACTTTAATGGATGGTAGCCTTGTCATTATGGAAGGTAGTCTGTTTTCGAGATTATTGTTACTCCAATGGATGGTAGCCTTGTCATTATGGAAGGTAGTTTGTTGTTCATATTTTTTTACTCCAATGGATGGTAGCCTTGTCATTATGGTAGGTAGTCTATTGTCGAGATTTTTGTTACTCCAATGGATGGTAGCCTTGTCATTATGGAAGGTAGTCTATTGTTGAGATTTTTGTTACTCCAATGGATGATAGCATTATCATTATGGAAGTTAGTCTGTTGTCGAGATTTCTGTTACTCCAATGGATGGTAGCCTTGTCATTATGGAAGGTAGTCTGTTTTCGAGATTTTTGTTACTTTAATGGATTGTAGCCTTGTCATTATGGAAGGTAGTCTGTTTTCGAGATTTTTGTTACTTTAATGGATGGTAGCCTTGTCATTATGGAAGGTAGTCTGTTTTCGAGATTTTTGTTACTTTAATGGATGGTAGCCTTGTCATTAAGGAAGGTAGTCTGTTTTCGAGATTATTGTTACTCCAATGGATGGTAGCCTTGTCATTATGGAAGGTAGTTTGTTGTTCATATTTTTGTTACTCCAATGGATGGTAGCCTTGTCATTATGGTAGATAGTCTATTGTCGAGATTTTTGTTACTCCAATGGATGGTACCATTATCATTATGGAAGGTTGTCTGTTGTCGAGATTTTTGTTACTCCAATGGACGGTAGCCTTGTCATTACGGAAGGTAGTCTATTTTCGAGATTTTTGTTACTCCAATGGATGGTAGCCTTGTCATTATGGATGGTAGTCTGTTGTCGAGATTTTTGTTATTCCAATGGATTGTAGCCTTTTCATTATGGAACGTATTCTGTTGTCGATGTTTTTGTTACTCCAATGGATAGTAGCCTTGTTATTATGGAAGGTAGTCTGTTGTCTAGATTTTTGTTATTCCAATGAATAGTAGCCTTGTCATTATGGAAGGTAGTCTGTTGTCGAGAGTTTTGTTACTCCAATGGATGCTAGTGTTGTCATTACGGAAAGTAGTATGTCGTTGTGATTTCTGTCACTCCAGTGGATGGTAGCCTTGTAACTATGGAAGGTAGTCTGTTGTTCATATTTTTGTTACTCCAATGGATGGTAGCCTTATCATTATTGAAGGTAGTCTATTTTGGAGATTTTTGTTACTTCAATGGATGCTAGCCTTGTCATTATGGAAGGTAGTCTGTTTTCGAGATTTTTGTTACTCCAATGGATGGTAGCCTTGTCATTAAGGATGGTAGTTTGTTGTTCATATTTTTGTTACTCCAATGGATGGTAGCCTTGTCATTATGGTAGGTAGTCTATTGTCGAGATTTTTGTTACTCCAATTGATGGTAGCATTATCATTATGGAAGGTTGTCTGTTGTCGAGATTTTTGTTACTCCAATGGATGGTAGCCTTGTCATTACGGAAGGTAGTCTGTTTTCGAGATTTTTGTTACTCCAAAGGATGGTAGCCTTGTCATTATGGATGGTAGTCTGTTGTCGAGATTTTTGTTATTCCAATGGATTGTAGCCTTTTCATTATGGAATGTATTCTGTTTTCGATGTTTTTGTTACTCCAATGGATAGTAGCCTTGTTATTATGGAAGGTAGTCTGTTGTCTAGATTTTTGTTATTCCAATGAATGGTAGCTTTGTCATTATGGAAGGTAGTCTGTTGTTGATATTTTTCTTACTCCAATTGATGCCAGCGTTGTCATTATGCAAGGTAGTATGTCGTTGTGATTTCTATCACTCCAATGGATGGTAGCCTTGTGACTATGGAAGGTAGTTTGTTGTTCATATTTTTGTTACTCCAATGGATGGTAGCCTTGTCATTATGGAAGGTAGTCTATTTTCGAGATTTTTGTTACTTCAATGGATGGTAGCCTTGTCATTTTGGAAGGTAGTCTGTTTTCGAGATTTTTGTTACTCCAATGGATGGTAGCCTTGTCATTATGGAAGGTAGTCTGTTGTTCATATTTTTCTTACTCCAATGGATGGTAGCCTTGTCATTACGGAAGGTAGTCTATTGTCGAGATTTTTGTTACTCCAATGGATGGTAGTCAGTTGTCGAGATTTTTGTTACTCCAATGGATTGTATCATTGTCATTATGGAACGTATTGTGTTGTCGGTGTTTTCGTTACTCCAATGGATGGTAGCCTTGTCATTATGAAAGGTAGTTTGTTGTCGAGATTTTTGTTATTCCAATGGATGGTAGCCTTGTCATTATGGAAGGTAGTCTATTGTCGAGATTTTTGTTACTCCAATGGATGCTAGCATTGTCATTTTGGAAGGTAGTAGGTCATTGTGATTTCTGTCAATCCAATGGATGGTAGCCTTGTCACTATTGAAGGTAGAATGTTTTTCATATTTTTGTTACTCCCATGGATGGTAACCTTGTCATTATGGAAGGTAGTATATTGTCGAGATTTTTGTTACTCCAATGGATGGTAACATTAACATTATGGAAGGTTGTCTGTTGTCGAGATTTTTGTTACTCCAATGGATGGTAGCCTTGTCATTATGGAAGGTAGTCTGTTTTCGAGATTTTTGTTACTTCAATGGATGGTAGCCTTGTTATTTTGGAAGGTAGTCTGTTTTCGATAGTTTTGTTACTCCAATGGATGGTAGCCTTGTCATTATGGAAGGTAGTCTGTTGTTCATATTTTTGTTACTCCAATGGATGGTAGCCTTGTCATTATGGTAGGTAGTGTATTGTCGAGATTTTTGTTACTCCAACGGATGGTATCATTATCATTATGGAAGGTTGTCTGTTGTCGAGATTTTTGTTACTCCAATGGATGGTAGCCTTGTCATTATGGAAGGTAGTTTGTTGTTCATATTTTTGTTACTCCAATGGATGGTAGCCTTGTCATTATGGTAGGTAGTCTATTGTCGAGATTTTTGTTACTCCAATGGATGGTAGCCTTGTCATTATGGAAGGTAGTCTGTGGTTGAGATTTTTATTACTCCAATGGATGATAGCATTATCACTATGGAAGTTAGTCTGTTGTCGAGATTTCTGTTACTCCAATGGATAGTAGCCTTGTCATTATGGAAGGTAGTCTGTTTTCGAGATTTTTGTTACTTTAATGGATGGTAGCCTTGTCATTATGGAAGGTAGTCTGTTTTCGAGATTTTTGTTACTTTAATGGATGGTAGCCTTGTCATTATGGAAGGTAGTCTGTTTTCGAGATTATTGTTACTCCAATGGATGGTAGCCTTGTCATTATGGAAGGTAGTTTGTTGTTCATATTTTTGTTACTCCAATGGATGGTAGCCATGTCATTATGGAAGGTAGTCTATTGTCGAGATTTTTGTTACTCCATTGGATGGTAGCATTATCATTATGGAAGGTTGTCTGTTGTTGAGATTTTTGTTACTCCAATGGATGGTATCCTTGTCATTATGGAAGGTAGTCTATTTTCGAGATTTTTGTTACTTCAATGGATGGTAGCCTTGTCATTTTGGAAGGTAGTCTGTTTTCGAGATTTTTGTTACTCCAATGGATGGTAGCCTTGTCATTATGGAAGGTAGTCTGTTGTTCATATTTTTGTTACTCCAATGGATGGTAGCCTTGTCATTATGGTAGGTAGTCTATTGTCGAGATTTTTGTTACTCCAACGGATGGTATCATTATCATTATGGAAGGTTGTCTGTTGTCGAGATTTTTGTTACTCCAATGGATGGTAGCCTTGTCATTACGGAAGGTAGTCTATTTTCAATATTTTTGTTACTCCAATGGATGGTAGTCAGTTGTCGAGATTTTTGTTATTCCAATGGATTGTATCATTGTCATTATGGAACGTATTGTGTTGTCGGTGTTTTCGTTACTCCAATGGATGGTAGCCTTGTCATTATGAAAGGTAGTTTGTTGTCGAGATTTTTGTTATTCCAATGGATGGTAGCCTTGTCATTATGGAAGGTAGTCTATTGTCGAGATTTTTGTTACTCCAATGGATGCTAGCATTGTCATTTTGGAAGGTAGTAGGTCATTGTGATTTCTGTCAATCCAATGGATGGTAGCCTTGTCACTATTGAAGGTAGAATGTTTTTCATATTTTTGTTACTCCCATGGATGGTAACCTTGTCATTATGGAAGGTAGTATATTGTCGAGATTTTTGTTACTCCAATGGATGGTAACATTAACATTATGGAAGGTTGTCTGTTGTCGAGATTTTTGTTACTCCAATGGATGGTAGCCTTGTCATTATGGAAGGTAGTCTGTTTTCGAGATTTTTGTTACTTCAATGGATGGTAGCCTTGTTATTTTGGAAGGTAGTCTGTTTTCGATAGTTTTGTTACTCCAATGGATGGTAGCCTTGTCATTATGGAAGGTAGTCTGTTGTTCATATTTTTGTTACTCCAATGGATGGTAGCCTTGTAATTATGGTAGGTAGTGTATTGTCGAGATTTTTGTTACTCCAACGGATGGTATCATTATCATTATGGAAGGTTGTCTGTTGTCGAGATTTTTGTTACTCCAATGGATGGTAGCCTTGTCATTATGGAAGGTAGTTTGTTGTTCATATTTTTGTTACTCCAATGGATGGTAGCCTTGTCATTATGGTAGGTAGTCTATTGTCGAGATTTTTGTTACTCCAATGGATGGTAGCCTTGTCATTATGGAAGGTAGTCTGTGGTTGAGATTTTTGTTACTCCAATGGATGATAGCATTATCATTATGGAAGTTAGTCTGTTGTCGAGATTTCTGTTACTCCAATGGATGGTAGCCTTGTCATTATGGAAGGTAGTCTGTTTTCGAGATTTTTGTTACTTTAATGGATGGTAGCCTTGTCATTATGGAAGGTAGTCTGTTTTCGAGATTTTTGTTACTTTATGGATGGTAGCCTTGTCATTATGGAAGGTAGTCTGTTTTCGAGATTATTGTTACTCCAATGGATGGTAGCCTTGTCATTATGGAAGGTAGTTTGTTGTTCATATTTTTGTTACTCCAATGGATGGTAGCCTTGTCATTATGGAAGGTAGTCTATTTTCGAGATTTTTGTTACTTTAATGGATGGTAGCCTTGTCATTATGGAAGGTAGTCTGTTTTCGAGATTATTGTTACTCCAATGGATGGTAGCCTTGTCATTATGGAAGGTAGTTTGTTGTTCATATTTTTGTTACTCCAATGGATGGTAGCCTTGTCATTATGGTAGATAGTCTATTGTCGAGATTTTTGTTACTCCAATGGATGGTACCATTATCTTTATGGAAGGTTGTCTGTTGTCGAGATTTTTGTTACTCCAATGGACGGTAGCCTTGTCATTACAGAAGGTAGTCTGTTTTCGAGATTTTTGCTACTCCAATGGATGGTAGCCTTTTCATTATGGATGGTAGTCTGTTGTCGAGATTTTTGTTATTCCAATGGATTGTAGCCTTTTCATTATGCAACGTATTCTGTTGTCGATGTTTTTGTTACTCCAATGGATAGTAGCCTTGTTATTATGGAAGGTAGTCTGTTGTCTAGATTTTTGTTATTACAATGAATAGTAGCCTTGTCATTATGGAAGGTAGTCTGTTGTCGAGATTTTTGTTACTCCAATGGATGCTAGTGTTGTCATTATGGAAGGTAGTATGTCGTTGTGATTTCTGTCACTCCAGTGGATGGTAGCCTTGTAACTATGGAAGGTAGTCTGTTGTTCATATTTTTGTTACTCCAATGGATGGTAGCCTTGTCATTATGGAAGATAGTCTATTTTGGAGATTTTTGTTACTTCAATGGATGCTAGCCTTGTCATTATGGAAGGTAGTCTATTTTCAAGATTTTTGTTACTCCAATGGATGGTAGCCTTATAACTATGGAAGGTAGTTTGTTGTTCATATTTTTGTTACTCCAATGGATGGTAGCCTTGTCATTATGGAAGGTAGTCTATTGTCGAGATTTTTGTTACTCCAATGGATGGTAGCATTATCATTATGGAAGGTTGTCTGTTGTCGAGATTTTTGTTACTCCAATGGATGGTAACCTTGTCATTATGGAAGGTAGTCTGTTTTGGAGATTTTTGTTACTTCAATGGATGCTAGCCTTGTCATTATGGAAGGTAGTCTATTTTCGAGATTTTTGTTACTCCAATGGATGGTAGCCTTGTCATTATGGAAGGTAGTTTGTTGTTTATATTTTTGTTACTCTAATGGATGGTATCCTTGTCATTATGGTAGGTAGTCTATTGTCGAGATTTTTGTTACTCCAATGGATGGTAGCATTATCATTATGGAAGGTTGTCTGTTGTCGAGATTTTTGTTACTCCAATGGATGGTAGCCTTGTCATTACGGAATGTAGTTTGTTTTCGAGATTTTTGTTACTCCAATGGATGGTAGCCTTGTCATTATGGGTGGTAGTCTGTTGTCGAGATTTTTGTTATTCCAATGGATTGTAGCCTTTTCATTATGTAACGTATTCTGTTTTCGATGTTTTTGTTACTCCAATGGATAGTAGCGTTGTTATTATGGAAGGTAGTTTGTTGTCTAGTTTTTTGTTATTCCAATGAATGGTAGCCTTGTCATTATGGTACGTAGTTTGTTGTCGATATTTTTGTTTCTCCAATTTATGCTAGCATTGTCATTATGGAAGGTAGTATGTCGTTGTGATTTCTGTCACTCCAATGGATGGTAGCCTTATAACTATTGAAGGTAGTTTGTTGTTCATATTTTTGTTACTCCAATGGATGGTAGCCTTGTCATTATGGAAGGTAGTCTATTGTCGAGATTTTTGTTACTCCAATGGATGGTAGCATTATCATTATGGAAGGTTGTCTGTTGTCGAGATTTTTGTTACTCCAATGGATGATAACCTTGTCATTATGGAAGGTAGTCTGTTTTGGAGATTTTTGTTACTTTAATGGATGCTAGCCTTGTCATTATGGAAGGTAGTCTATTTTCGAGATTTTTGTTACTCCAATGGATGGTAGCCTTGTCATTATGGAAGGTAGTTTGTTATTCATATTTTTGTTACTCTAATGGATGGTATCCTTGTCATTATGGTAGGTAGTCTATTGTCGAGATTTTTGTTACTCCAATGGATGGTAGCCTTGTAATTACGGAAGGTAGTCTGTTTTCGAGATTTTTGTTACTCCAATGGATGGTAGCCTTGTCATTATGGATGGTAGTCTGTTGTCGAGATTTTTGTTCGTCCAATGGATTGTATCCTTTTTATTATGGAACGTATTATGTTCTCGATGTTTTTGTTACTCCAATGGATAGTAGCCTTGTTATTATGGAAGGTAGTCTGTTGTCTAGATTTTTGTTATTCCAATGAATAGTAGCCTTGTCATTATGGAAGGTAGTCTGTTTTCGAGATTTTTGTTACTCCAATGGATGCTAGCGTTGTCATCATGGAAGGTAGTATGTCGTTGTGATTTCTGTCACTCCAGTGGATGGTAGCCTTGTAACTATGGTAGGTAGTTTTTTGTTCATATTTTTGTTACTCCAATGGATGGTAGCCTTGTCATTATGGAAGGTAGTCTATTGTCGAGATTTTTTTTACTCCAATGGATGGTAGCATTATCATTATGGAAGGTTATCTGTTGTCGAGATTTTTGTTACTCCAATGGATGGTAACCTTGTCATTATGGAAGGTAGTCTGTTTTGGAGATTTTTTTTACTTCAATGGATGCTAGACTTGTCATTATGGAAGGTAGTTTGTTTTCGAGATTTTTGTTACTCCAATGGATGGTAGCCTTGTCATTATGGAAGGTAGTTTGTTGTTCATATTTTTGTTACTCCAATGGATGGTAGACTTGTCATTATGGTAGGTAGTCTATTGTCGAGATTTTTGTTACTCCAATGGATGGTAGCATTATCATTATGGAAGGTTGTCTGTTGTCGAGATTTTTGTTACTCCAATGGATGGTAGCCTTGTCATTACGGAGTGTAGTTTGTTTTCGAGATTTTTGTTACTCCAATGGATGGTAGCCTTGTCATTATGGATGGTAGTCTGTTGTCGAGATTTTTGTTATTCCAATGGATTGTAGCCTTTTCATTATGGAACGTATTCTGTTTTCGATGTTTTTGTTACTCCAATGGATAGTAGCCTTGTTATTATGGAAGGTAGTCTGTTGTCTAGTTTTTTGTTATTCCAATGAATGGTAGCCTTGTCATTATGGAACGTAGTTTGTTGTCGATATTTTTGTTACTCCAATTTATGCTAGCATTGTCATTATGGATGGTAGTATGTCGTTGTGATTTCTGTCACTCCAATGGATGGTAGCCTTATAACTATTGAAGGTAGTTTGTTGTTCATATTTTTGTTACTCCAATGGATGGTAGCCTTGTCATTATGGAAGGTAGTCTATTGTATTGATTTTTGTTACTCCAATGGATGGTAGCATTATCATTATGGAAGGTTGTCTGTTGTCGAGATTTTTGTTACTCCAATGGATGATAACCTTGTCATTATGGAAGGTAGTCTGTTTTGGAGATTTTTGTTACTTCAATGGATGCTAGCCTTGTCATTATGGAAGGTAGTCTATTTTCGAGATTTTTGTTACTCCAATGGATGGTAGCCTTGTCATTATGGAAGGTAGTTTGTTGTTCATATTTTTGTTACTCTAATGGATGGTATCCTTGTCATTTTGGTAGGTAGTCTATTGTCGAGATTTTTGTTACTCCAATGGATGGTAGCATTATCATTATGGAAGGTTGTCTGTTGTCGAGATTTTTGTTATTCCAATGGATTGTAGCCTTTTCATTATGGAAAGTATTCTGTTTTCAATGTTTTTGTTAATCCAATGGATAGTAGCCTTGTTATTATGGAAGGTAGTCTGTTGTCGATATTTTTCTTACAAAAAATTTATCCTAGCGTTGTCATTATGGAAGGTAGTATGTCGTTGTGATTTCTGTCAATCCAATGGATGGTAGCCTTATAACTATGGAAGGTAGTCTGTTGTTCATATTTTTGTTACTCCAATGGATGGTAGCCCTGTCATTATGGAAGGTAGTCTATTGTCGACATTTTTGTTACTCCAATGGATGATAGCATTATCATTATGGAAGGTTGTCTGTTGTCGAGATTTTTGTTACTCCAATGGATGGTTGCCATGTCATTATGGAAGGTAGTCTATTTTCGAGATTTTTGTCACTTCAATGGATGGTAGCTTTGTCATTTTGCAAGGTAATCTGTTTTCGAGATTTTTGTTACTCCAATGGATGGTAGCCTTGTCATTATGGAAGGTAGTCTGTTGTTCATATTTTTGTTACTCCAATGGATGGTAGCCTTGTCATTATGGTAGGTAGTTTATTGTCGAGATTTTTGTTACTCCAATGGATGGTAGCATTATCATTATGTAAGGTTGTCTGTTGTCGATATTTTTGTTACTCGAATGGATGGTAGCCTTGTCATTACGGAAGGTAGTCTGTTTTCGAGATTTTTGTTACTCCAATGGATGGTAGCGTTGTCAATATGGATGGTAGTTTGTTGTCGAGATTTTTGTTATTCCATTGGATTGTATCATTGTCATTATGGAACGTATTCTGTTGTCGATGTTTTCGTTACTCCAATGGATGGTAGCCTTGTCATTATGAAAGGTAGTTTTTGTCGTGATTTTTGTTATTCCAATGGATCCTAGCTTTGTCATTTTGGAATGTAGTATGTTGTTTTGATTTCTGTCACTCCAATGGATAGTAGCCTTGTCACTATGTAAGGTAGTCTGTTTTTCATATTTTTGTTACTCCAATGGATGGTAGCCTTGTCATTATGGAAGGTAGTCTATTGTCGAGATTTTTGTTACTCCAATGGATGGTAGCATTATCATTATGGAAGGTTGTCTGTTTTCGAGATTTTTGTTACTCCAATGGATGGTAGCCTTGAGATTATGGAAGGTAGTCTGTTTTCGAGATTTTTGTTACTTCAATGGATGGTAGCCTTATCATTTTGGAAGGTAGTCTATTTTCAAGATTTTTTTTACTCCAATGGATGGTAGCCTTGTAATTATGGAAGGTAGTCTGGTGTTTATATTTTTGTTACTCCAATGGATGCTAGCCTTGCCATTATGGTACGTAGTCTATTGTCGAGATTTTTCTTACTCCAATGGATGGTAGCATTATCATTATGGAAGACTGTCTGTTGTCGAGATTTTTGTTACTCCAATGGATGGTAGCCTTGTCATTACGGAAGGTAGTCTGTTTTCGAGATTTTTGTTTCTCCAATGGATGGTAGCCTTATCATTATGGATGGTAGTCTGTTGTCGAGATTTTTGTTATTCCAATGGATTGTAGCCTTTTCATTATGGAACGTATTCAGTTGTCGATGTTTTTGTTACTCCAATGGATAATAGCCTTGTTATTATGGAAGGTAGTTTGTTGTCTAGATTTTATGTTATTCCAATGGATGGTAGCATTATCATTATGGAAGGTTGTCTGTTGTCCAGATTTTTGTTACTCCAACGGATGGTAGCCTTATCATTATGGAAGGTTGTCTGTTGTCGAGATTTTTGTTACTCCAATGGATGGTAGCCTTGTCATTATGGAAGGTAGTCTGTTTTCGAGTTTTTTGTTAATTCAATGGATGGTAGCCTTGTCATTTTGGAAGGTAGTCTATTTTCGAGATTTTTGTTACTCCAATGGATTGTAGCCTTGTCATTATGGAAGTTAGTCTGTTGTTCATATTTTTGTTACTCCAATTGATGGTAGCCTTGTCATTATGGTAGGTAGTCTATTGTCGAGATTTTTGTTACTCCAATGGATGGTCGCATTATCATTATGGAAGGTTGTCTATTGTCGAGATTTTTGTTACTCCAATGGATGGTAGCCTTGTCATTACGGAAGGTAGTCTGTTTTCGAGATTTTTGTTACTCCAATGGATGGTAGCCTTGTCATTATGGAAGGTAGTCTGTTGTTCATATTTTTTTTACTCCAATGGATGGTAGCCTTGTCATTATGGTAGGTAGTCTATTGTCGAGATTTTTGTTACTCCAATGGATGGTAGCATTATCATTATGGAAGGTTGTCTGTTGTCGAGATTTTTGTTACTCCAATGGATGGTAGCCTTGTCATTACGGAAGGTAGTCTGTTTTCAAGATTTTTGTTACTCCAATGGATGGTAGCCTTGTCATTATGGATGGTAGTCTGTTGTCGAGATTTTTGTTATTCTAATGGATTGTATCATTGTCATTATGGAACGTATTCTGTTGTCGATGTTTTCGTTACTCCAATCGATGGTAGCCTTGTCATTATGAAAGGTAGTTTGTTGTCGAGATTTTTGTTATTCCAATGGATGGTAGCCTTGTCATTATGGAAGGTAGTCTATTGTCGAGATTTTTGTTACTCCAATGGATGCTAGCGTTGTCATTTTGGAAGGTAGTATGTCGTTGTGATTTCTGTCACTCCAATGGATGGTAGCCTTGTCACTATGGAAGGTAGTCTATTTTTCATATTTTTGTTACTCCAATGGATGGTTTCCTTGTCATTATGGTAGGTAGTTTATTGTCGAGATTATTGTTACTCCAATGGATGGTAGCATTATCATTATGGAAGGTTGGCTGTTGTCGAGATTTTTGTTACTCCAATGGATGGTAGCCTTGTCATTATGGAAGGTAGTCTATTTTCGAGATTTTTGTTAATTCAATGGATGGTAGCCTTGCCATTTTGGAAGGTAGTCTGTTTTCGAGATTTTTGTTACTCCAATGGACGGTAGCCTTGTAACTATGGAAGGTAGTCTGTTGTTCATATTTTTGTTACTCCAATGAATGGTAGCCTTGTCATTATGGAAGGTAGTCTATTGTTGAGACTTTTGTTACTCCAATGGATAGTAGCATTATCATTATGGAAGGTTGTCTGTTGTCGAGAATTTTTTTACTCCAATGGATGGTAGCCTTGTCATTATGGAAGGTAGTCTATTTTCGAGATTTTTGTTACTCCAATGGATGGTTGCCTTGTCATTATGGAAGGTAGTTTGTTTTTGAGATTTTTGTTACTCCAATGGATGGTAGCCTTGTCATAATGGAAGGTAGTCTGTTGTTCATATTTTTGTTACTCCAATGGATGGTAGCCTTGTCATTATGGTAGGTAGTCTATTGTCGAGATTTTTTTTACTACAATGGATGGTAGCATTATCATTATGGAAGGTTGTCTGTTGTTGAGATTTTTGTTACTCAAATGGATGGTAGCCTTGTCATTACGAAAGGTAGTCTATTTTCGAGATTTTTGTTACTCCAATAGATGGTAGCCTTGTCATTATGGAAGGTAGTCTGTTGTCGAGATTTTTGTTACTCCAATGGATGGTATCATTGTCATTATGGATGGTAGTCTATTGTCGTCATTTTTGTTATTCCAATGGATTGTATCATTGTCATTATGGAACGTATTCTGTTGTCGATGTTTTCGTTACTCCAATGGATGGTAGCCTTGTCATTATGAAAGGTAGTTTGTTGTCGAGCTTTTTGTTATTCCAATGGATGGTAGCCTTGTCATTATGGAAGGTAGTCTATTGTCGAGATTTTTGTTACTCCAATGGATGCTAGCGTTGTCATTTTGGAAGGTAGTATGTCGTCTTGATTTCTGTCACTCCAATGGATTGTAGCCTTGTAACTATTGAAGGTAGCCTGTTGTTCATATTTTTGTTATTCCATTGGATGGTAGCCTTGTCATTATGGAAGGTAGTCTGTTGTCGAGATTTTTGTTACTCCAATGGATTGTAGCATTATCATTATGGAAGTTCATTTGTTGTCGAGATTTTTCTTACTCCAATGGTTGGTAGCCTTGTCAATATGGAAGGTAGTCTATTTTCTATATTTTTGTTACTTTAATGGATGGTAGCCTTGTCATTATGGAAGGTAGTCTGTTTTCGAGATTTTTGTTACTCCAATGGATGGTTGCCTTGTCATTATGGAAGGTAGTATGTTGTTCATATTTTTGTTACTCCAATGGATGGTAGCCGTGCCATTATGGTAGGTAGTCTATTGTCGAGATTTTTGTTACTCCAATGGATGGTAGCATTATCATAATGGAAGGTTGTCTGTTGTCGAGATTATTGTTACTCCAATGGATGGTAGCCTTGTCATTAAAAAAGGTAGTTTGTTTTTGAGATTTTTGTTACTCCAATGCATGGTAGCCTTGTCATTATGGAAAGTAGTCTGTTGTCTAGATTTTTATTTATTCCAATGAATGGTAGCCCTGTCATTATGGAAGGTAGTATGTCGTTGGGATTTCTGTTACTCCAATGGATGGTAGCCTTGTCACTATGGAAGGTAGTCTGTTGTTTATATTTTGGTTACTCCAATGGATGGTAGCCTCGTCATTATGGAAGGTAGTCTATTGTCGATATTTTTGTTACTCCAATGGATGGTAGCATTATCATTATGGAAGGTGTCTGTTGTCGAGATTTTTGTTACTCCAATGGATGGTAGCCTTGCCATTATGTAAGGTAGTCTGTTTTCGAGATTTTTGTTACTCCAATGGATGGTAGCCTTGTCATTATGGAAGGTAGTTTGTTTTTGATATTTTTGTTACTTTAATGGATGGTAGCCTTGTCATTATGGAAGGTAGTATGTTGTTCATATTTTTGTTACTCCAATGGATGGTAGCCTTGTCATTATGGTAGGTAGTCTATTGTCGAGATTTTTGTTACTCCAATGGATGGTAGCATTATCATTATGGAAGGTTGTCTGTTGTCGAGATTTTTGTTACTCAAATAGATGGTTGCCTTGTCATTAAGAAAGGTAGTCTATTTTCGAGATTTTTGTTACTCCAATAGATGGTAGCTTTGTCATTATGGAAGGTAGTCTATTGTCGAGATTTTTGTTACTCCAATGGATGGTATCATTGTCATTATGGATGGTAGTCTATTGTCGTGATTTTTGTTACTCCAATGGATGGTAGCCTTGTCATTACGGAAGGTAGTCTGTTTTCGAGATTTTTGTTACTCCAATGGATGGTAGCCTTGTCATTATGGATGGTACTCTGTTGTCAAGATTTTTGTAATTCCAATGGATTGTAGCCTTTTCATTAGGGAACGTATTCTGTTGTCGATGTTTTTGTTACTCCAATGGATAGTAGCATTGTTATTATGGAAAGTAGTATGTTGTCTAGATTTTTGTTATTCCAATGAATGGTAGCCCTGTCATTATGGAAGGTAGTCTGTTGTCGAGATTTTTGTTACTCCAATGGATGCTACCGTTGTCATTATGGAAGGTAGTATGTCGTTGTGATTTCTGTTACTCCAATGGATGTTAGCCTTGTCACTATGGAAGGTAGTTTGTTTTTTATATTTTGGTTACTCCAATGGATGGTAGCCTCGTCATTATGGAAGGTAGTCTATTGTCGATATTTTTGTTACTGCAATGGATGGTAGCATTATCATTATGGAAGGTGTCTGTTGTCGAGATTTTTGTTACTCGAATGGATGGTAGCCTTGCCATTATGTAAGGTAGTCTGTTTTCGAGAATTTTGTTACTCCAATGGATGGTAGCCTTGTCATTATGGAAGGTAGTTTGTTTTTGAGATTTTTGTTACTCCAATGGATGGTAGCCTTGTCATTATGGAAGGTAGTCTGTTGTTTATATTTTTGTTACTCCAATGGATGGTAGCCTTGTCATTATGGTAGGTAGTCTATTGTCGAGATTTTTGTTACTCCAATGGATGGTAGCATTATCATTATGGAAGGTTGTCTGTTGTCGAGATTTTTGTTACTCAAATGGATAGTAGCCTTGTCATTATGGAAGGTAGTCTGTCGTCGAGATTTTTGTTACTCCAATGGATGGTATGATTGTCATTATGGATGGTAGTCTATTGTCGTGATTTTTGTTATTCCAATGGATTGTATCTATGTCATTATGGAACGTATTCTGTTGTCGATGTTTTCGTTACTCCAATGGATAGTAGCCTTGTCATTATGAAAGGTAGTTTGTTGTCGAGCTTTTTGTTATTCCAATGGATGGTAGCCTTGTCATTATGGAAGGTAGTCTATTGTCGAGATTTTTGTTACTCCAATGGATGCTAGCGTTGTCATTTTGGAAGGTAGTATGTCGTTGTGATTTCTGTCACTCCAATGGATTGTAGCCTTGTCACTATGGATGGTAGTCTGTTGTTCATATTTTTGTTACTCCATTGGATGGTAGCCTTGTCATTTTGGAAGGGAGTCTGTTGTGGAGATTTTTGTTACTCCAATGGATGGTAGCATTATCATTATGGAAGTTTGTTTGTTGCCAAGATTTTTGTTACTCCAATGGATGGTAGCCTTGTCAATATGGAAGGTAGTCTATTTTCTATATTTTTGTTACTCCAATGGATGGTAGCCTTGCCATTATGGTAGGTAGTCTATTATCGAGATTTTTGTTACTCCAATGGATGGTAACAATATCATAATGGAAGTGTTGTACCCCAAAATTTGCCCTCCCATATTCTTCAAGAAATTGCCAAGTTAAGCTTCAAAATCTCCCCAAGGGTTGCACAGTTCAAGGGCCTCCCAAACAGTCAAAATTAGGGTTTTGGTTCTGACAAAGTAAATGAAGTTTCCAAGGGTCCAATCAAGTCCCACATGCCTACAAATATGGTCAAGCATCCTCATACCAAGTTTCAAGACTTACAGCTCAAAATTGCACAGTCAAAAACCCTAATTGCATTACAGTCAACTGTAGGGGCAAAATGGTCATTTGACAGTCAACAGTTCAAATTTTTGGTCAATATCTCATTTTGAAGCCACAAACATCATTTGATCAATGCTTGATCATGATTTTCAAAGCTTGGCTCAAAAATCATCAAGATGCAAAAGTTTCCATATTTGGACAGTTGAAAAAGTCAACTTTAACTTGACCAGGGCATAACTTCCACATGGATTATCAGACAAATTCCATCCAAATCAAATTTTGAAGATGAAGACATTTCCTACAACTCCTCTTCACACTTCAAGTCCAAGAAATGCTCTCACAAAAAGTTATCAATTTCAACATTATAGGTCATTTCCAAAAGTCAACAAAAAGGGACTTTAAGTCAAAGGCCATAACTTGAGATTGGTAAATCAAAATGACATGGGACCAAAGGCATTGGTTAGAGGACTCAAAGTCCTTTCCAAAATGTCAAAGAACATGAGAAAAGCTTATAAATTGAGCAAGTTATGCCTTGTAGAAGTTGGGAAATTTTTGGATATTTTGAAAAGTCAACAATGCTTCAAATGACCTAAAATTGCTAATGGGCCTCTTTTTCTTCCACAATTCATCATCCAAGGCATGTGCACGACCATTTGGCCCAAAGGGAAGTTTTTATCATTTTTTATTTATTTATTTGGATTTTTTATTATTAATAATTCATTTAATTAAATAAAATACATGAAAAATACTAAACCTAATCTTTTGAATCTCTTTGTGCATAAAATAGGATCAATATTTCGTGTACAATCAAATATGGAAGGAATTGACGTGATTGGATATGATTGAAGCCAAAATAGCATGAATAAATATTTGAAAAGATCTTTGAAAATCAAATCTTAAAAGTCATGAATGCCAAGGTTTTTGGTTGTTTTCTTTGACCTAAATCATTCATACATATATACATATGCCAACCCTATTCAGAACAAGCTCCCAGCTGCGCAAAAAAGGCCAAGAACAAACTTGAATTTTCTCAAAAAAACTCAAATCTGAAAACCAATTTCTAGGTCGATTCAAGCCACAACACTGATTCCATCGTGTTCCTGAGGCTTCAAGGAACATATACAGATCAAAACCATAAGCTTTGACACCAAGAAACGTGAGAACAATCTCACCCTGTACAGAAAATATTTGACACTCTTGCATCTCGACTCATGCAGTTTTCATAATTTTTGATGCTTGATTTGTCTTCATTATATGATTCTGATGCTAACTATATAATTTAATTGTGTTTTTGTGCACTACACGCGATTTCGCCATGAACAAGACCTAGGGTTTTCAAAACTGTGAATTAGGGTTTCCCAGATCAGGAAAAATTGGGACATGAGGCTTGGACCATTAGAACCAGAAGACCATGGCCAATCAATTCCATATCTCGCGCCTAATTTATGAGCCAAGAATCTCTATCGCTATTTTTTGTATTTGGTCATTTTTTTTGTTTTTCAGATGAAACACAGGGACGAAGAAGATGACTCAGTGGCACTCAGTGATTGGTCTATTTGAATTTCGCGCTAACTTTCCCATTGACCATTGTGTTTATGTTATATTATTTGTTTCATATTGTATAATAAAAGCGCGTTGAATAGCTCAGTGGTAAGGCGTAAGGCTGGTAATCATCAGGACCTGGGTTCGAGCCCCAGGTCCCCCACCCTTTCCAATATTATTTTTTCAATTATCATTCTGTGCAGGTTCAGCGTTAAGGAATACCATACACCCACAATTTCCAACGTGCCACGCACACACCAAGATCCCTCAAAGGGTCACAATTGAAGGAACATGGTGAACGTGAGTCAACGCCTGGGCACGCTAGTGAAAAAGTCAAAGAGGCCAAAGGGTAAATGGGCCTGAATTACTTACTAAAGCCTCCAATTTGGGGACAGACACCCCCCTAGGTTTGCAATATTCTTTCTATTATTTTTTTTTATTATTTATTTTGATTCAATTAATTAGTTTTTTTAATTTAAATATTTTCACAATAATATAAAAAACACCAAAAAATCAGAAAAGACAAAAAAATAATTTTTTTTTTATTTAAATATCATTTTTGTAAATAAATAACTTTAATTGATTTTAGTTCTAATTTAGGTTTAAATCTTAACATTTTCTTAAATAATTTAAAATTGGTAGAATTAGTTTTAATTAATTTTTATCCTTTTTCTTTTCTTTTCACTAATAATTAACTATTTATTTTTATGAATCAAATCGCATTAATTAATTAGGGTTAATTTTAGGTTAAACTTTAATATGTTTTCATAATAAAATAAAAATTGTAGAATTAGGTTTTAATTGCATTAAATTCTCCTAAATACCAGAAACCAAAAATAATTTCTTTTTCTTTAATTTAATAATTTAATCTAATCTCATTAAAAAGGGTCCAACTCCCTCGTTTCAAATCTTAATTCAAATCGCGTATTTATTTCTTTTTCTTTTAATTATTTATGTACTTCTCCCAAAGCCGTGTAATTTCATACTTTCTCGCACTTTACTTTACTTTCTTTATTTTTCTGTCAAAACGGGTTCTGGAAACTTTGGCGATGTGGACCCGCGCCTTTTGTAATAGCTTTAGAACTTTTATTTTTCTCGCAAATTTTTAACTGTTAACAAATACATGCAAGAATGAATGACAATAAACAAAAACAAATGCTTAGATCACCCATGACATGAACAAGATAAAATAAATGAACCTGACACACAAATCACACACCACCCCTAGGGTACGCCTCACTGTTGCCTTGCCTCTCGAAAGGTGATCGTCGAGTAGAGGATGTTTTAGTAAGTCCTCATGATCCGGGAACCTGGCATGACGGTAGCTTCTAAGGTGTCTTCCCATTGCTCTGGTGATCACCATGTCCCGAACTTCAAATTGACCCGAACACCTCTAACAGTGGTGCTACCTACCTCTCAATGGTGGGATGGCACTACTTTAAAGGACATTAACACAGACGAATTCCTTAGGGTAGGTAGGTTCTCGTAGATACTTGCTCTAATTTCAAAACAAATCAAAAGAATACTTTTCACACCGACACCTTTTCAAAAAGCTTTCGAAAGCATTTTTTCAAACACTCTTGAGGACCGATACAAGAGTCGAACTGGAACTTTCAAAGAAACTTTTTAAAACCCACAGTTGAAAAGCAAACAAACCATTTTGAAAACACATTGAGCAAGTATCTAAGAGCCCATGGATAACCATGGATAGAAAGGGTGCTAACACCTTCCCTTTCTATAATCTACCTCCCGAACCGAGAGCAATCTCTATAAGGAATTTTTCTGTCCTTTTGTCCTTTCCATTTGGAGAAAATAAAAGACGGTGGCGACTCTTGCTTCCGCGACATTTCGCGAACCAGCATTAAACAGTCAGTTCCAGATCCACCGATCACAGAACTGGCGAATCTACTGGGGAATTAAACTTAAAGTGAGGTGTACCTTAGGGTTAGTTCATAACTGTGTTTTCAATTGTATTGACTTGTCTGCTTTAAATTTGTGGGTTGCATGGGAGTTACATAGATCCTAACCCGGATCTGGGGATACCCTGTTTAGGTAGCATAAGCTATGAGGGACCTGTCCGGCGTAGACCGACACGGGTGAAGCAGTGGCTACGTTG
This sequence comes from Vicia faba, assembly GCA_948472305.1. Lineage (NCBI taxonomy): Eukaryota > Viridiplantae > Streptophyta > Magnoliopsida > Fabales > Fabaceae > Vicia > Vicia faba. The sequence continues at coordinate 460,585,153 of OX451741.1, forward strand.
GTGTGGCACCTTGGTCTGTACCGATATCCCTTGTGTTGCAACGAGGAGAATATGGGTCTTCTGAGGAGTCATTAAGCACCAACAACCTTAGAACCTTAATTGACACAACTTGACCATTAGAACAGTAACAATATGTTACGCCCATTGAGGCTAAACTCTCGTGATGGTTCTGGCCGCAAGAAAAGATTGTGATGCTGGAGTTATGACCGATTGAGGGTAGTCAATGATATTGGGATCCTCTAAGAACCCGGTTACTTTGATAGGATAGGTATGAACCAACAAACTGAAAGAGGGTAGTACCTAGACCTCATGCTGGCCTAAACTTTAGGGGCTTGCCTTGTGTGACTTGTGTGCCTTACCATGTTTGCCTTCGTATCTATTTGTGGTGTGCTTTATCATAACATCATAACATCATGAGCATTGCATGCATCCTGCATAAGGACTGACCATTTCAAAGACAAGAGGGTTTCACCTTTGCTCTATTTTGTAGGACATCATGATGCCTGTGCGAAGGAATACTATCCGGTTCAACTTTGTTCACTCACCTGAGTTGCTTGAAGAGTTGGTTAGCAGAATTCCAAATACCACTTCCTTCATTCAGAGGCATGGTTCTCTTCTCAGTTTAGTCACTGCAAAGCGGGATCAACAGTTGATGAGTGTTCTGACCCAGTTCTATGACCCTCTGTACCAGTGCTTCACCTTTCAAGACTTCTAGCTGGTCCCTACCCTGGAAGAGTTCTCTGATTTGCTTGGTATCCCTATCTTGGATCAGACTCCATTTACTGGTTGGTAAAAGACCCTCAGGCTTGAGGATGTTGCTGCAGCTCTTCCCCTGACACATCAAGAGGTAATGGACAACTGGGTAACTAGAAGCGGAGTTAAGGGTTTCTTGGCCAAGTTTCTGATTGGTAAAGCTAACAGTTTCTGGAACGACCTAGACTTTAGGGCATATGAAGACATCTTGGCTCTCTTAATCTATGGGCTAGTCTTGTTTCCTAATCCTGACAACTTCATCAATGTCACTGCCATAAGGATCTTTATGTCTCAGAATCCCGTGCCCACTCTCTTGGGTGACATCTTGCAACAACTTCATACTCGTACTACCCGAAGACGAGGAACCCTATGGTGTTGTATCCCTTTGTTGGTGAGGTGGTTTATTTCGCACCTCCCTAAGTTCGTGCTGAAGAACCAAGAAGGAAGAGGTTGGGCTCATAAGTTAATGTCTCTTACCGATAAAGACATCATTTAGACTTGCAGAGGTTTGGATGAGATAGCTGTCATTGATCGATGCAGCGAATACCCTAATGTTCCTCTGATTGGTACCCAAGGAGGAATCTCTTACAATCCATGTCTAGCACTCCGTCAGTTTGGAAGAGCAAGAAGAGCAGGGCCCAATGAGATGTTGGTGCCTCACATCAGTTTTGAGTTTCAGGTGGATAGCGACGAGCTGCGTCGTAGGTTCATCAAGGCTTGGGACAAAGTTCATAAAGCTGACCCACAGGAGTTGGGGCCAAAGACTTCTTTACCTATGGAAGCCTACTACAAATGGGTTCGCATCCGTGCTCAGAAGTTAGGTATGCCGTATGAAGCTGTTAGACCCGTCATTCTTGAGTGTCCTGACAAAGATGGTGTTCCTCCAACTGTCCTTCCTCCTCAGATACCTACTGATTATGAGACATTGAAGAGATCTTGGTCGCAACTGCGAGAAGAACAGGATTCTTACCGGGAAAAGTTCAACGAGCAGGAATTAAAGATCCTGAAGCTGACAACGCAGTTGGAGAATGAGAGAGCTCTGAATGCCTACATCCGTACTGAGAAGAGGAGACCATGGGATCAATAAGGAGCTCTGGATGTTCTTTTACAACTTTATTTCCCTTTTCAGTATTTCCTTTCATGTAACGCCTAAGGGCAACCTGTTGAATAATTCCAATTTCAATGTTGAATCTAATGAAGTGTGTTCCTTTTTGTTTACAAAGTTGATTCCCGATTGTCTTTGAAAACATAAATCATACGCATTCCATTCATCATGTGCATAGCAGGTTTTCTTCTTTTCAGGTTGCTTACCGTTCTTCGCTGTTTATTTCAGCACCATGAATCCCGACTCGTCATCAACTGAGATGTCCATCAAGGCTCTTCAGGCGCAGAATGCGCAATTTCAGGAATTAATCATGGGTTTGGCTCAGGGCCAAGAAGAGCTGAAAGCTCTGCTCCTGAAGAAGGAAAAGAAGAAGAAGAGAAGAACTGTTCTGTTCAACTCGGGCCGAAGGTTTGGCAATACTCTGCAGAATGAAGAGGCTGGTTCTTCTATTGGCAAGAGTACTCCCCAAGCGGAAAAAGGTCCTAGTCCGGTAGTCTCCGACAACGAGACTGATTTTGATGAAGAGCAATATCCTTCGGCAGAAGACCGTTACAAGCAGTTGGAAGACAGGTTGAATGTTATGGAGATCCAACAGGTACCTGGGCTTGATTTTGGAGATTTGGGTTTGTCTACTGGGGTAATCATTCCTCGTAAATTCAAAGCACCATCTTTCACTAAGTACGACGGGGCGTCTTGTCCCAAGCTACATCTCAGGTCCTATGTTCGGAAGATTCAACCGTACTCAGTGGATAAGAATTTGTGGATCCACTTCTTCCAGGAGAGTCTTTCAGGGACTCATCTCGAATTGTTCTATCAGCTGGATGGGACCAAGGTTCGTAACTGGGAGGAGTTGGCTACTACTTTCTATAAGCAGTATCAATATAATGCCGACCTTGCCCCTACATGTACCCAACTCCAGGGTATGTCGTTAGGTTCAAGTGAAGGTTTTAAGGAGTACGCTCAGAAGTGGAGGGATCTGGCTGGCAGGTTGCAGCCTCCGTTGACTGATCGGGAGTTAGTAGACATGTTCTTGGGGACCCTATCTGGGCCATTTTTCAACCATCTTATCGGGAATTCGTCTGCAGGGTTCACTGATCTGATTCTGACTGGAGAGAGAATTGAGGCTGGGTTGAAGTCTGGAAAGATTCCGAAGGGTGCATCGTCTAGTTCTGAGAAGAAACCCTTCAAAAAGGAGGCTAGTGCTGTATATGGCTCCCGGAGACCAGAGAAATCTGAGCGCCGCCAATCTGTCAGTGCGGTAATGATTGCCAAGCCTGCTGCCGCTCCTCGGCCAACCAATCCTCAAAGGGCTGAAAGACCCCAGAGATAGTTCACCCGTTTGAGCATGACCTTATCGCAGATCTTGCCACAGTTGCTATCCACCAATCTAGTGACTGTTAGAGAGGCACCCAAAGGTGTAAACACTGCCTCTCCGAAATACAATCTAAATGCCCGTTGTGCGTACCATTCTGATAGCCCGGGGCATTCCACTGATGACTGTTGGGCATTAAGGAATAAGGTGCAAGACCTTATCGACGCAAAGGAGATACAGTTCGAAGCGCCTGAGAGGCCGAATGTGGTGACTGCTCCTATGCCTCAACATGGGGTAAATGCTGTTGATGAAGAAGTGTACGCTGTTTCTGTGGATGATCTAGCTACTCCTCTGAAGACTGTCAAGAGGAACCTGCTGCTGGCCGGTTTATTTCCGGGTTGCAGTGAGGGTTTCCTGTTCTGTGCTGTTTCCCTATCTGGTTGTCCCTTGCTGAAGTTAGGCATCCAAAGCCTAATGGATAGCAAGGAGATTCTGTTTAAGAAGTCTGCTGTTCAGTTGGTCCCGGTAGAAGAAGTTTATGTGGTTACCATCTTCAATAATCCAATCAAGGCTCTCCCGAAGAAGCCTGTTCAAATCATGACTGTTACACCTGTGGTTATTACTGTTCCGGGGCCTCTTCCCTACGTATCCGATAAGGCCGTCCCCTGGCACTATGGGGCAGATGTATATGTGAATGGGATCAAACAAGAATTCAACACTGGCGCCAGTATCTGCGATATCACTGGTCCAGCCAAGGTCACCCACAGTGGCAGGCTCTTCTCGCCTGACATTGCACCTCCCGCTACTCGAAGACCCCTCCTTATAACACCTACAAGTGTACCTGTTCCTGTTGCTGACCAAGTTGTTTCCCCTGTTGCCGAGTCATCTAATGCTCGGGGCAAAGGAATTGAAGATGAGCCTGCCCGGATGGAGGCACCGATACCTATAAATGCTGAGGCCTCCCAACAAGAAATGGAGGAGATTCTAAAGATAATAAAAAAGAGTGACTTTAATGTTGTGGAACAGCTGGGGCACACGCCCTCCAAGATCTCCATGCTCTCCTTATTGCTATGCTCCGAGGCCCATGCTAAGGCCCTAATCTCATTTCTCAAGATGGCCCATGTGCCACAGGAAACATCTGCAGTTCAATTCACTGATTGCGTAGCAAATCTGACGGCAGACAATGGCTTGGGTTTCTCAGATGCTGACCTGACTGCGAAGGGAAGGGACCACAATGATGCCCTGCATGTCTCTATCGAATGTAGGGGCACTACTCTGGCACATGTATTGGTGGATACTGGTTCCTCCTTGAATGTTCTACCAAAGAAGGCTTTAGACCGTTTGGATTGTGAAGGCCTGGAACTGAAACCCAGCAATATCATCGTCAGAGCTTTTGACGGTTCCAAGAGGATGGTTCATGGAGAGGTTGACATTCCTATTCGTGTGGGCTCTCAGGTGTTTGACTCTACTTTTTATGTGATGGATATCCGTCCATCTTACTCTTGTCTACTGGGTCGACCTTGGAACCATAAAGCTGGGGCAGTGACCTCTACCTTGCACCTGAAGCTGAAGTACCCTGTCAGAGGGAAAATCGTCACTGTATAAGGAGAGGAGGAGTATATGGTAAGCCATTTGAATTCCTTCAGATACATTGAGATGGACGGGGAGTTTATTGAAACCCCCTTTCAGCATTTCGAGGAGGTGCTTCCAATTTCAGCAGCAGCAGAAACAGCAGTCGAAGAGAATGTTCCTTTGAAGATGGCTTCCCTAAAGGATGCCCGGGCTGTGGTTCAGAAAGGTGAATGTACTAACTGGGGCAGGCTTCCCGACTTTACACAGAAAACTGACAAATTTGGGCTGGTTTTTACTGCAGAGGGTCAGAAAGCTATGCGGAAGGCGAAGACCAGAAGACCTCCTGTGCTCATCACAAATCCAGGAGTGAATGCTGTTGGGGATGACAATGAAGTGGACGAAGCTGAGTTCAATAGCTGGATCTATCCGACGACTGAAGGCGGATTGACCAATTGGATTGCCAAAGACCATACTCCTGTTACCTTTGTTACGCAGTAATAAACTTCTTTGTTTTGTTATTTGTAATAAACAATAAATTGAACTATATGGCCCGGTGTCTTACCCGAGGCACCGTGGTTTTATTTGTGAGGGCATATGAATTGTCATTTCATATATCATAAATGAAAATATTGGACGTTTTCTCGCATTTCAAATCTTATGCTCCTTTTCTGTCTTTCCTTCCTTTATACATATTTCAAAACAGTTGTATTTACACACACACTCACTCATACAGGTTTCAATCCACTCTGGATCTCACTGGTGACGACTCTGCTACTGCCAATTATGACTTCGAAAATCCGATCAACTTAGCCGAAGACGAAGGTGAAGATGATTGCGAAGTGCCTGGCGAGCTTGCAAGACTGTTGCTTCAGGAAGAGAGGGCAATTCAACCACATGAAGAGCCAGTGGAAATAATAAACTTGGGTACTGAGGCAGACAGGAAAGAGGTAAAGATTGGTGCCAACCTAGAGCTCAGCGTGAAGCAACGGTTGAATAAGATTCTACATGATTATATGGAGATCTTTGCCTGGACCTACGAAGACATGCCCGGGTTGGATACCGATATTGTGGTTCATCACTTGCCTACTAAGGAAGACTGCCCTCCGGTTAAGCAAAAGGTCCGACGTATGCGTCTAGAAATGTCTGAAAAGATTAAAGCCGAGGTTATGAAACAGTTTGATGCCGGGTTTCTTGCAGTGACTTCTTACCCTCAGTGGGTTGCTAATGTGGTGCCGGTACCAAAGAAGGATGGAAAGGTCAGAATGTGTGTTGATTACAGAGATCTGAATAGGGCCAGCCCCAAAGATGACTTCCCTCTACCTCACATTGACGTCCTGGTGGATAATACTGCTCAGCATAAGGTGTTCTCTTTCATGGATGGCTTTTCAGGTTACAATCAGATCAAGATGGCAGCTGAAGACATGGAGAAGACTACCTTTGTTACTCAGTGGGGCACCTTCTGCTACAAGGTCATTCCATTCGGGTTGAAGAACGCTGGGGCAACCTACCAACGTGCCATGGTTGCTTTATTTCATGACATGATCCATCATGAGATAGAAGTGTATGTTGACGACATGATCGCAAGGTCCCAGACTAAGGAAGAGCACCTAGATCATCTACAGAAGTTGTTTGACCAGTTGAAACTGTACAAGCTGAGGTTGAACCCGAACAAGTGCACCTTCGGGGTTAGATCTGGGAAGTTGCTGGGCTTCGTGGTAAGTGACAAGGGCATTCAAGTGGACCCTGCCAAGGTTAAAGCTATTCAAGAGATGCCAGTTCCTAAGACAGAGAAGGAAGTCAGAGGCTTTTTAGGACGCCTGAATTACATTGCTCGGTTCATCTCACACCTGACTGCTACCTGTGAACCAATCTTCAAGCTGCTGAAGAAAGATCAGGTAGTACGTTGGAACGATGAATGTCAGGCTGCTTTCGACAGAATCAAAGAGTATCTCCAAGAACCACCCATCCTCATGCCACCGGTTGAAGGGAGACCTCTGATACTATATCTAACAGTGCTTGACAACTCAATGGGGTGTGTGATGGGGCAGCATGACGAGTCTGGCCGAAAAGAGCATGCCATTTATTACCTCAGCAAAAAGTTTACCGACTGTGAGACCCGATACTCACTGCTTGAGAAAACTTGCTGCGCTTTGGTATGGGCTGCTCGCCGGCTGAAACAGTATATGCTGACTCACACCACCTTGTTGATCTCAAAGATGGATCCTATAAAGTACATATTCGAAAAGCTTGCTCTGTCTGGGAGAATTGCAAGATGGCAAATGATCTTGACAGAATACGACATTCAGTACACGACCCAGAAAGCCATCAAGGGAAGTGTATTGGCAGACCACTTGGCACATCAGGCAGTAGATGACTATCAGTCAATGAACTTCGAGTTTCCAGATGAAAGTATCATGATAGTGACTGATTGTGAAGTACCTGGACCGAATGAAGGACCTGAGGAAGGATCCCGATGGTCTATGCACTTTGATGGAGCCTCCAACGCTTTGGGTAACGGTATCGGCGCCATAATCATATCACCTCAAGGCACTCATACTCCACTCACTGCCCGGCTATGTTTCAACTGTACCAACAACATGGCGGAGTATGAGGCGTGCATCATGGGTCTTCAAGCTGCGATCGACCTAAGGATCAAGTTTCTGAGTGTCTTTGTAGATTCCACTCTTGTGATCAATCAGATGAAAGGAGAGTGGGATACGAAACATCCAAATCTTATTCCTTACAGAGAATGTGTGTTGACCTTGATCCCCCACTTCACGAAGATAACCTTTGAACACTTTCCGAGAGAAGAGAATCAGCTGGCGGACGCGTTAGCTACGATGTCTTCTATGTTCAAGGTCAAATGGGATAATGAGGCTCCCCGGATCATTATATGGAAACTGGACGAACCGGCATACTGTTGTGATCTCGAGACTGAATTGGTGACTGAGAAGCCTTGGTACCATGAGGTGAAAAGATATCTGGAAGCTCAGGAGTAACCTGAAGGTGCCTCTATCAACGATAAGAAGTTTCTGAGAAGGTTCGCAGCAAAGTTCTTCCTTAGCAACGGCATCTTGTACAAGAGAAACCATGATTCAACCTTACTGCGTTGTGTGGATAAGACTGAAGCAGAAAGGATCATGGAAGAGCTACATGAGGGGACCTTTGGTACACATTCCAGTGGACACACTATGGCTAAGAAGATCCTTCGGGCAGGGTATTTCTGGTCCACAATGGAAGCTGACTGCTACCAACATTCCAGGACATGCCATAAGTGCCAGATTTATGCAGACAAGGTGCATGTTCCCCCAGTTCCTCTGAATGTTCTGACTGCGCCTTGGCCGTTTACAATGTGGGGCATAGACATGATCGGTGAGATTAAACCTATGGCATCTAATGGGCATCGCTTCATCCTAGTGGCGATTGATTATTTTACAAAGTGGGTTGAAGCAGCTTCCTACGCTACGGTAACCAAGACTGTTGTGGCAGGTTCATTCGGCATAATCTGATCTGTCGGTACGGCGTCCCAGAGAGGATCATTACAGACAACGGTACCAACCTGAATAATAAGATGATCACTGAGCTCTGCGAGCAGTTCAAAATACAGCACCACAATTCTTCTCCTTACAGACCGAAGATGAATGGGGTTATAGAAGCAGCAAATAAAAATATCAAGAAAATCGTGCAGAAGATGACAGTGACTTACAAAGATTGGCACGAGATGTTACCGTTCGCTCTACATGGGTACCGTACCTCAGCCAGGACGTCAACCGGGGCAACTCCTTTCTCTTTGGTTTATGGTATGGAGGCAGTCTTATCGATCGAAGTGCAAATACCCTCTCTCCGGATAATGAAGGATGCAAATCTGAACGAAGATGATTGGATCCAGACACGACTTGATCAATTAAACCTTATTGATGAAAAGAGACTTGCTGCTATCTGCCATGGTCAGACGTATCAGAAACGGATGATCAGGGCATTTAACAAAAAGGTCAGACCACAGGAATATCAAGTTGGGGATCTGGTAATCAAGCGAATCATCCTTCCTCAGAGTGATCCAAGGGGCAAATGGACCCCTACGTACGAAGGGCCATTTGTGGTTAAGCATGTGTTCTCAGGAGGAGCCATGATTCTAACCAACATGGATGGTGACGACCTTCCTCACCCCGCCAATGCAGACATAGTAAAAAGATACTACGCATGAAAAAAAGACCCGCTAGGCTGACATACCTAGGCAAAAATTAGGGCTTCCCGTCGAACCAAAAGGGTTTGTGCAAAATGAAGGGATGAAATGAAAAAAATCTGTACACCCGGCAAGTCGAAAACCTGAAAAGGCGGCTTGGGCAAAAAAGGGTATCCCGGTGGACTGAAAACCCGAAACGGCGGTCCAGGCAAAAGTTAGGGATAAAGCGTAATACTATGTCTCATTGGATCACTTTGCATCCAGAATCCGGTATCTACATCAAGTTCAGACGGCATCGATCAGTCAGCTTCATCTTCAACCAAGGTCATCAAGTGATGAGACGCTCGGAGTTATAAAGGCAATAGCAGAGTTGAAACCCAGTGGATCATTCATTTCACACAGCTGTTTTATTTTCTCTTGTACAAAATTTGTATAAACTCTTTTGTTCGGCGGCGTTCTCTTACTAGGACGTCAACCTCTTGTACACAAACGCCTATTTATAGGCCATTCAAAAATCAATACAAATATATTTTTCAGTTAAAATTGCCAATTGTTTTTCCTTTTTCTGTTTTGTTTTGCGAAGAACGTCCAAGGTTCAATTTGTGATATATGCATTGACAATAATTTGCTAACTCATGAATATTTGCATACGAAACAAAGGATTAATTACATGTAACATTAGAAACATGGGCAATAAAGAGTTGTCTAGGTAATCTAATTGTTCTGTCCTCCAAGGTATCAAGGTAAGATCAGCCGAAGAACATAATCAGATATCCTAATTCCCCAGAGAGTGAGCCAGCAAGTCAGTACACTCTCCTCAAGCAAAGTTATCAAATCTTAAGGAAGTTGGGTATCCTCCAGCAGATATCAACATTCCCCAGCAGCATATATTCTTAACAAGCATCCCCGACAATCTTGGTCTAAAGATTGTTCCCCGGCGGTATACCAGACATTCAAAGGAGTCACTTCCCCGATGCAATTCAAAACTTCCCCAAGAGAGTCCAATCCAGTTTCCCCAGGAAAGTTGGAATTCACCTCCCCAGGCAGTAAGCTTATCCCCAGTAGATTCTGGAAGCTTATCCCTCGCAAAGCACAAACGCGTCTCCCGGCTTTATTCAAAGAGTTATTTCCTTACCAGGATATAACTGGGTTATCCTCAGCCAAAAACCACGGAAAGAGCGTCCTCGACAAAGTCTCCTTATCCCCAGCGAAGTATATCAGCACTTCCAACACAACAAAGGTATCCCCAGCAAGTTACCATCAACTCAACAAAGTATCTCTCTCCCCACAGAGTATTGCTCCCTAGCAAGATTGTCAGAGTACTTTTCTCCCCGCAGAATATTCCATTCGCCAAGTTTATTCCCCAACAGAGTTATCTTCTCCTACTGGTATTCTCGCAACTATCGTCCCCAGCGGAAGAAAAGATCTACTTGCCAACATCAGCCCAGGAGTGACTTCCCGGCACCCGTCAAGGATTTACTTTCCTAGACAACGAAGATACATTCATAAACATCCATCATTACAGCATGCATATACATATCATATCTTACAAATCTCATTTATGTTGAGAACATCATTGCTTGATTCATATCATGCATTGCATATGACTGACCTTTACCTTTCAGGAAAAGATTCAGTTAAGTTCTCAGCCATATTTCAAGACCTAGACCGGTTCAGTTAAATCGACTCCAAAGATTTCTTATCCAGTCAAAGGCCTTCTCTGGTTCAGTCAGATCGACCCCAAGATCTCCCTGTTTCTTATCCAGTTGAAGACATTTCTAGACCTAGACCGGTTCAGTTAATCGACTCCAAAGATTTCTTATCCAGTCCTAGGCCTTCTCTAGTCCAGTTAAATCGACCCCAAACAGATTTTTCTGATGAAGACTCAGTAGAAGTTATCCAAGGTTTTCTCAATGATTGTTATTGAGGTTGTAATCGCCTATGCTTCTCTCCCCGATACTGCGGAGATGATAATTCCATCCAAGGTTTTCCCAATGATTGCTATTGAGGTTGTAATCGCCTATGGTTCTCTCCCTGATACTGTGGAGATGATAATTCCATCCAAGGTTTTCTCAATGATTGCTATTGAGGTTGTAATCGCCTATGGTTCTCTCCCCGATACTGCGGAGATGATAATTCCATCCAAGGTTTTCTCAATGATTGCTATTGAGGTTGTAATCGCCTATGGTTCTCTCCCCGATACTGCGGAGATGATAATTCCATCCAAGGTTTTCTCAATGATTGTTATTGAGGTTGTAGTCGCGTATGGTTCTCTCCCCGATACTGCGGAGGTAGTAATCATCCCAAGATGTTCTCAACGATTGTTGTTGAGGTTAAAGTCATCCAAGGTTCTCTCACCGTTCCTGTTGAGGTAGTAACCATCCCTGGTTCATTCATCACCATTTGAAGCTCTAGATTCAGCTCCTGTAACAAGTCAGGACACACCTGCACATCTATCTGAAGACCAGCTCCTGTAATAGGTCAGGTAATCGTTTTTTCCTTTGTAGGTACGCAAGTTCTCGCTAAGGAATCTCTTACGCGATCAACACCCAGATGGCATCTATAAGCCCATCCACCTTCCATCATCTCTTAGCATGGCATCTATAAGCCCATCATCCTATTCATCAATCTCCAAATGGCATCTATAAGCCCATTCCACCATCACACTACTACTATGTGAGCGCAAATTTCTGGGCACTCTAGTGTTCAATCATCTTCCACCTTCGGATTACGAAAGGCACGTCAGCCAATCTGCATCCTCAGGTCTAAGAAGATTGAACAGGGGCAACTGTTGTACCCCAAAATTTTCCCTCCCATATTCTTCAAGAAATTGCCAAGTCAATCTTCAAAATCTCCCCAAGGGTTGCACAGTTCAAGGGCCTCCTAAACAGTCAAAATTAGGGTTTTGGTTCTGACAAAGTAAATGAAGTTTCCAAGGGTCCAATCAAGTCCCACATGCCTAAAAATATGGTCAAGCATCCTCATACCAAGTTTCAAGACTTACAGCTCAAAATTGCACAGTCAAAAACCCTAATTGCATTACAGTCAACTGTAGGGGAAAAATGGTCATTTGACAGTCAACATTTCAAATTTTTGGTCAACATATCATTTTGAAGCCACAAACATCATTTGATCAATGCTTGATCATGATTCTCAAAGCTTGGCTCAAAAATCATCAAGATGCAAAAGTTTCCATATTTGGACAGTTGAAAAAGTCAACTGTAACTTGACTAGGGCATAACATCCACATGGATTATCAGAAAAATTCCATCCAAAGCTCATTTTGAAGATGAAGACATTTCCTACAACTCCTCTTCACACTTCAAGTCCAAGAAATTCTCTCACAAAAAGTTATCAATTTCAACATTATAGGTCATTTCCAAAAGTCAACAAAAAGGGACTTTAAGTAAAAGGCCATCACATGAGATTGGTAAATCAAAATGACATGGGACAAAAGACATTGGTTAGAGGACTCAAAGACCTTTCCAAAATGTCCTAGAACATGAGCAAAGATTACAAATTGAGCAAGTTATGCGTTGTAGAAGTTGGGAAATTTTTGGATATTTTGAAAAGTCAACATTGCTTCAAATGACCTAAAATTGCTAATGGGCCTCTTTTTCTTCCACAATTCATCATCCAAGGCATGTGCACGACCATTTGGCCCAAAGGGAAGTTTTTATCATTTTTTATTTATTTATTTGGATTTTTTATTATTAATAATTCATTTAATTAAATAAAATACATGAAAAATACTAAACCTAATCTTTTGAATCTCTTTGTGCATAAAATAGGATCAATATTTCGTGTACAATCAAATATGGAAGGAATTGAAGTGATTGGATATGATTGAAGCCAAAATAGCATGAAAAAATATTTGAAAAGATCTTTGAAAATCAAATCTTAAAAGTCATGAATGCCAAGGTTTTTGGTTGTTTTCTTTGACCTAAATCATTCATACATATATACATATGCCAACCCTATTCAGAACAAGCTCCCAGCTGCGCAAAAAAGGCCAAGAACAAACTTGAATTTTCTCAAAAAAACTCAAATCTAAAAACCAATTTCTAGGTCGATTCAAGCCACAACACTGATTCCATCGTGTTCTTGAGGCTTCAAGGAACATATACAGATCAAAACCATAAGCTTTGACACAAAGATACGTGAGAACGATCTCACCCTGTACAGAAAATATTTGACACTCTTGCATCTCAACTCATGCAGTTTTCATAATTTTTGATGCTTGATTTGTGTTCATTATATGATTCTGATGCTAACTATATAATTTAATTGTGTTTTTGTGCACTACACGCGATTTCGCCATGAACAAGACCTAGGGTTTTCAAAACTGTGAATTAGGGTTTCCCAGTTCAGGAAAAATTGGGACATGAGGCTTGGACCATTAGAACTAGAAGACCATGGCCAATCAATTCCATATCTCGCGCCTAATTTATGAGCCAAGAATCTCTAATCGCTAGTTTTTGTATTTGGTCATTTTTTTGTTTTTCAAATGAAACACAGGGACGAAGAAGATGACTCAGTGGCACTCAGTGATTGGTCTATTTGAATTTCGCGCTAACTTTCCCATTGACCATTGTATTTATGTTATATTATTTGTTTCATATTGTATAATAAAAGCGCGTTGAATAGCTCAGTGGTAAGGCGTAAGGCTGGTAATCATCAGGACCTGGGTTCGAGCCCCAGGTCCCCCACCCTTTCCAATATTATTTTTTCAATTATCATTCTGTGCAGGTTCAGCGTTAAGGAATACCATACACCCACAATTTCCAACGTGCCACGCACACACCAAGATCCCTCAAAGGGTCACAATTGAAGGAACATGGTGAACGTGAGTCAACGCCTGGGCACGCTAGTGAAAAAGTCAAAGAGGCCAAAGGGTAAATGGGCCTGAATTACTGACTAAAGCCTCCAATTTGGGGACAGACACCCCCCTAGGTTTGCAATATTCTTTCCATTATTTTTTTTATTATTTATTTTGATTCAATTAATTAGTTTTTTTAATTTAAATATTTTCACAATAATATAAAAAACAACAAAAAATCAGAAAAGACAAAAAAATAAGTTTTTTTTTATTTAAATATCACTTTTGTAAATAAATAACTTTAATTGATTTTAGTTCTAATTTAGGTTTAAACCTTAACATTTTCTTAAATAATTTAAAATTGGTAGAATTAGTTTTAATTAATTTTTATCCTTTTTCTTTTCTTTTCACTAATAATTAACTATTTATTTTTATGAATCAAATCGCATTAATTAATTAGGGTTAATTTTAGGTTAAACTTTAATATGTTTTCATAATAAAATAAAAATTGTAGAATTAGGTTTTAATTGCATTAAATTCTCCTAAATACCAGAAACCAAAAATAATTTCTTTTTCTTTAATTTAATAATTTAATCTAATCTCATTAAAAAGGGTCCAACGCCCTCGTTTCCAATCTTAATTCAAATCGCGTATTTATTTCTTTTTCTTTTAATTATTTATGTACTTCTCCCAAAGCCGTGTAATTTCATACTTTCTCGCACTTTACTTTACTTTCTTTATTTTTCTGTCAAATCGGGTTCTGGAATCTTTGGCGATGTGGACCCGCGCCTTTTGTAATAACTTTAGAACTTTTATCTTTCTCGCAAATTTTTAACTGTTAACAAATACATGCAAGAATGAATGACAATAAATAAAAACAAACGCTTAGATCACCCATGACATGAACAAGATAAAATAAATGAACCTGACACACAAATCACACACCACCCCTAGGGTACGCCTCACTGTTGCCTTGCCTCTCGAAAGGTGATCGTCGAGTAGAGGATGTTTTAGTAAGTCCTCATGATCCGGGAACCTGGCATGAGGGTAGCTTCTAAGGTGTCTTCCCATTGCTCTGGTGATCACCATGTCCCGAACTTCGAATTGACCCGAACACCTCCAACGGTGGTGCTACCTACCTCTCAATGGTGGGATGGCACTACTTTAAAGGACATTTACACAGACTAATTTCAAAACAAATCAAAAGAATACTTTTCACACCGACACCTTTTCAAAAAGCTTTCGAAAGCATTTTTTCAAACACTCTTGAGGACCGATACAAGAGTCGAACTGGAATTTTCAAAGAAACTTTTTAAAACCCACAGTTGAAAAGCAAACAAACCATTTTGAAAACACAATGAGCAAGTATCTAAGAGCCCATGGATAACCATGGATAGAAAGGGTGCTAACACCTTCCCTTTCTATAATCTACCTCCCGAACCGAGAGCAATCTCTATAAGGAATTTTTCTGTGCTTTTGTCCTTTCCATTTGGAGAAAATAAAAGACGGTGGCGACTCTTGCATCCGCGACATTTCGCGAAACAGCATTAAACAGTCAGTTCCAGATCCACCGATCACAGGAAGGTTGTCTGTTGTCGAGATTTTTGTTACTCCAATGGATGGTAGCCTTGTCATTACGGAAGGTAGTCTATTTTCGAGATTTTTGTTACTCCAATGGATGGTAGCCTTGTCATTATGGATGGTAGTCTGTTGTCTAGATTTTGGTTATTCCAATGATTGGTAGCCTTTTCATTATGGAAGGTAGTCTGTTGTCGAGATTTTTGTTACTCCAGTTGACTAACGTTGTCATTATTGAAGGTAGTATGTCGTTGTGATTTCTTTCACTCCAATGGATGGTATCCTTGTAACTATGGAAGGTAGTCTGTTGTTCATATTTTTGTTACTCCAATTGATGGTAGCCTTGTCATTATGGAAGGTAGTCTATTGTCGAGATTTTTGTTACTCCAATGGATGGTAGCATTATCATTATAGAAGGTTGTCTGTTCTCGAGATTTTTGTTACTCCAATGGATGGTAGCCTTGTCATTATGGAAGGTAGTCCATTTTCGAGATATTTGTTACTTCAATGGATCGTAGCATTGTCATTATGGAAGGTTGTATGTTGTCGAGATTTTTGTTACTCCAATGGATGGTAGCATTATCATTATGGAAGTTTATCTGTTGTCGAGATTTTTGTTACTCCAATGGATGGTAGCCTTGTCATTATGGAAGGTAGTCTATTTTCGATATTTTTGTTACTTTAATGGATGGTAGCCTTGTCATTATGGAAGGTAGTCTGTTTTCGAGATTTTTGTTACTCCAATGGATGGTAGCCTAGTCATTATGGAAGGTAGTTTGTTGTTCATATTTTTGTTACTCCAATGGATGGTAGCCTTATCATTATGGTAGGTAGTCTATTGTCGAGATTTTTGTTACTCCAATGGATGGTAGCATCATCATTATGGAAGGTTGTCTGTTGTCGATATTTTTGTTACTCCAATGGATGGTAGCCTTGTCATTACGGAAGGTAGTCTGTTTTCAAGATTTTTGTTACTCCAATGGATGGTAGCCTTGTCATTAGGGATGGTAGTCTATTGTTGAGATTTTTGTTATTCCAATGGATTGTAGCCTTTTCATTATGGAACGTATTCTGTTGTCGATGTTTTTGTCACTCCAATGGATAGTAGCCTTGGCATTATGGAAGGTAGTCTGTTGTCGAGATTTTTGTTACTCCAATGAATTCTAGCGTTGTCATTATGGAAGGTAGTATGTCGTTGTGATTTCTGTCACTCCAATGGATGGTAGCCTTGTAACTATGAAAGGTAGTATGTTGTTCATATTTTTGTTACTCCAATGGATGGTAGCCTTGTCATTATGGAAGGTAGTCTATTGTCTAGATTTTTGTTACTCCAATGGATGGTAGCATTATCATTATGAAAGTTTGTCTGTTGTTGAGATTTTTGTTACTCCAATGGGTGGTAGCATTATCATTAAGGAAGTTTGTCTGTTGTCGATATTTTTGTTACTCCAATGGATGTTAGCCTTGTCATTATGGAAGGTTGTCTGTTTTCGAGATTTTTGTTACTCCAATGGATGGTAGCCTTGTCATTATGGAAGGTAGTCTGTTTTCGATATTTTTGTTACTCCAATGGATGGTAGCCTTGTCATTATGGAAGGTAGTTTGTTGTTCATATTTTTGTTACTCCAATGGATGGTAGCCTTGTCATTATGGTAGGGAGTCTATTGCCGAGATTTTTTTACTCTAATGGATGGTAGCATTATCATTACGGAAGGTTGTCTGTTGTCGAGATTTTTGTTACTCCAATGGATGGTAGCCTTGTCATTACGGAAGGTAGTCTATTTTCGAGATTTTTGTTACTCCAATGGATGGTAGCCTTGTCATTATGGATGGTAGTCTGTTGTCGAGATTTTTGTTATTCCAATGGATTGTAGCCTTTTCATTATGGAACATATTCTGTTTTCGATGTTTTTGTTACTCCAACGGATAATAGCCTTGTTATTATGGAAGGTAGTCTGTTGTCTAGATGTTGGTTATTCCAATGAATGGTAGCCTTGTCATTATGGAAGGTAGTCTGTTGTCGAGATTTTTGTTACTCCAATTGATGCTTGCGTTGTCATTATGGAAGGTAGTATGTCGTTGTTATTTCTGTCACTCCAATGGATGGTAGCCTTGTAACTATGGAAGGTAGTCTATTGTCGAGATTTTTGTTACTCCAATGGATGGTAGCATTATCATTATGGAAGGTTGTTTGTTCTCGAGATTCTTGTTACTCCAATGGATGGTAGCCTTGTCATTATGGAAGGTAGTCCATTTTCGAGATATTTGTTACTTCAATGGATGGTAGCGTTGTCATTATGGAAGGTAGTCTTGTCATTATGGAAGGTAGTCTTGTCATTATGGAAGGTAGTCTGTTTTCGAGATTTTTGTTACTCCAATGGATGGTAGCCTTGTCATTATGGAAGGTAGTCTATTTTCAAGATTTCTGTCACTCCAATGGATGGTATCCTTGTCATTATGGAAGGTAGTTTGTTGGTCATATTTTTGTTACTCCAATGGATGGTAGCCTTGTCATTATGGTAGGTAGTCTATTGTCTAGATTTTTGTTACTCCAATGGATGGTAGCATTATCATTATGGAAGGTTGTCTGTTGTCGAGATTTTTGTTACTCCAATGGATGGTAGCCTTGTCATTACGGAAGGTAGTCTATTTTCGAGATTTTTGTTACTCCAATGGATGGTAGCCTTGTCATTAGGGATGGTAGTCTATTGTCGAGATTTTTGTTATTCCAATGGATTGTAGACTTTTCATTATTGAACGTATTTTGTTGTCAATGTTTTTGTAACTCTAATGGATAGTAGCCTTGCTATTATGGAAGGTAGTCTGTTGTCTAGATTTTTATTATTCCAATGAATAGTAGCCTTGTCATTATGGAAGGTAGTCTGTTGTCGAGATTTTTGTTACTCCAATGGATGCTAGCGTTGTCATTATGGAAGGTAGTATGTCGTTGTGATTTCTGTCACTCCAATGGATGGTAGCCTTGTAACTATGGAAGGTACTCTGTTGTTCATATTTTTGTTACTCCAATGGATGGTAGCCTTGTCATTATGGAAGGTAGTCTATTGTCTAGATTTTTGTTACTCCAATGGATGGTAGCATTATCATTATGGAAGGTTGTCTGTTGTCGAGATTTTTGTTACTCCAATGGATGGTAGCATTATCATTATGGAAGTTTATCTATTGTCGAGATTTTTGTTACTCCAATGGATGGTAGCCTTGTCATTATGGAAGGTAGTCTATTTTCGATATTTTTGTTACTTTAATGGATGGTAGCCTTGTCATTATGGAAGGTAGTCTATTTTCGAGATTTTTGTTACTCCAATGGATGGTAGCCTTGTCATTATGGAAGGTAGTTTGTTGTTCATATTTTTGTTACTCCAATGGATGGTAGCCTTGTCATTATGGTAGGTAGTCTATTGTCGAGATTTTTGTTACTCCAATGGATGGTAGCATTATCATTATGGAAGGTTGTCTGTTGTCGAGATTTTTGTTACTCCAATGGATGGTAGCCTTGTCATTACGAAAGGTAGTCTATTTTCGAGATTTTTGTTATTCCAATGGATTGTAGCCTTTTCATTATGGAACGTATTCTGTTGTCGATGTTTTTGTTACTCCAATGGATAGTAGCTTTGTCATTATGGTAGGTAGTCTGTTGTCGAGATTTTTGTTACTCCAATGGATGGTAGCGTTGTCATTATAGAAGGTAGTATGTCGTTGTGATTTCTGTCACTCCAATGATGGTAGCCTTGTAACTATGGAAGGTAGTCTGTTGTTCATATTTTTGTTACTCCAATGGATGGTAGCCTTGTCATTATGGTAGGTAGTCTATTGTCTAGATTTTTGTTACTCCAATGGATGGTAGCATTATCATTATGGAAGGTTGTCTTTTGTCGAGATATTTGTTACTTCAATGGATGGTAGCGTTGTCATTATGGAAGGTAGTCTGTTTTCAAGATTTTTGTTACTCCAATGGATGGTAGTCTTGCCATTATGGAAGGTAGTCTGTTTTCGAGATTTTTGTTACTCCAATGGATGGTAGCCTTGTCATTATGGATTGTAGTCTATTTTCGAGATTTTTGTTACTCCAATCGATGGTAGCCTTGTCATTATGGAAGGTAGTTTGTTGTTCATATTTTTGTTAGTGCAATGGATGGTAGCCTTGTCATTATGGTAGGTAGTCTATTGTCGAGATTTTTGTTACTCCAATGGATGGTAGCATTATCATTATGGAAGGTAGTCTGTTGTCGAGATTTTTGTTACTCCAATGGATGGTAGCGTTGTCATTATAGAAGGTAGTATGTCGTTGTGATTTCTGTCACTCCAATGATGGTAGCCTTGTAACTATGGAAGGTAGTCTGTTGTTCATATTTTTGTTACTCCAATGGATGGTAGCCTTGTCATTATGGTAGGTAGTCTATTGTCTAGATTTTTGTTACTCCAATGGATGGTAGCATTATCATTATGGAAGGTTGTCTGTTGTCGAGATATTTGTTACTTCAATGGATGGTAGCGTTGTCATTATGGAAGGTAGTCTGTTTTCAAGATTTTTGTTACTCCAATGGATGGTAGTCTTGTCATTATGGAAGGTAGTCTGTTTTCGAGATTTTTGTTACTCCAATGGATGGTAGCCTTGTCATTATGGATTGTAGTCTATTTTCGAGATTTTTGTTACTCCAATCGATGGTAGCCTTGTCATTATGGAAGGTAGTTTGTTGTTCATATTTTTGTTACTGCAATGGATGGTAGCCTTGTCATTATGGTAGGTAGTCTATTGTCGAGATTTTTGTTACTCCAATGGATGGTAGCATTATCATTATGGAAGGTTGTCTGTTGTCGAGATTTTTGTTACTCCAATGGATGGTAGCCTTGTCATTACGGAAGGTAGTCTGTTTTCGAGATTTTTGTTACTCCAATGGATAGTAGCCTTGTCATTATGGACGGTAGTCTATTGTCGAGATTTTTGTTATTCCAATGGATGGTAGCCTTTTCATTATGGAACGTATTCTGTTTTCGATGTTTTTGTTACTCCAATGGATAGTAGCCTTGTAATTATGGAAGGTAGTCTGTTGTCTAGATTTTGGTTATTCCAACGAATGGTAGCCTTGTCATTATGGAAGGTAGTCTGTTGTCGAGATTTTTGTTACTCCAGTTGACTAGCGTTGTCATTATTGAAGGTAGTATGTCGTTGTGATTTCTGTCACTCCAATGGATGGTAGCCTTGTAACTATGGAAGGTAGTCTGTTGTTCATATTTTTGTTACTCCAATTGATGGTAGCCTTATCATTATGGAAGGTAGTCTATTGTCGAGATTTTTGTTACTCCAATGGATGGTAGCATTATCATTATAGAAGGTTGTCTGTTCTCGAGATTTTTGTTACTCCAATGGATGGTAGCCTTGTCATTATGGAAGGTAGTCCGTTTTCGAGATATTTGTTACTTCAATGGATCGTAGCGTTGTCATTATGGAAGGTTGTATGTTGTCGAGATTTTTGTTACTCCAATGGATGGTAGCATTATCATTATGGATGTTTATCTGTTGTCGAGATTTTTGTTACTCCAATGGATGGTAGCCTTGTCATTATGGAAGGTAGTCTATTTTCGATATTTTTGTTACTTTAATGGATGGTAGCCTTGTCATTATGGAAGGTAGTCTGTTTTCGAGATTTTTGTTACTCCAATGGATGGTAGCCTAGTCATTATGGAAGGTAGTTTGTTGTTCATATTTTTGTTACTCCAATGGATGGTAGCCTTATCATTATGGTAGGTAGTCTAATGTCGAGATTTTTGTTACTCTAATGGATGGTAGCATTATCATTATGGAAGGTTGTCTGTTGTTGATATTTTTGTTACTCCAATGGATGGTAGCCTTGTCATTACGGAAGGTAGTCTGTTTTCAAGATTTTTGTTACTCCAATGGATGGTAGCCTTGTCATTAGGGATGGTAGTCTATTGTTGAGATTTTTGTTATTCCAATGGATTATAGCCTTTTCATTATGGAACGTATTCTGTTGTCGATGTTTTTGTCACTCCAATGAATAGTAGCCTTGGCATTATGGAAGGTAGTCTGTTGTCTAGATTTTTGTTACTCCAATGAATGCTAGCGTTGTCATTATGGAATGTAGTATGTCGTTGTGATTTCTGTCACTCCAATGGATGGTAGGCTTGTAACTATGGAAGGTAGTATGTTGTTCATATTTTTGTTACTCCAATGGATGGTAGCCTTGTCATTATGGAAGGTAGTCTATTGTCTAGATTTTTGTTACTCCAATGGATGGTAGCATTATCATTATGAAAGGTTGTCTGTTGTTGAGATTTTTGTTACTCCAATGGGTGGTAGCATTATCATTAAGGAAGTTTGTCTATTGTCAATATTTTTGTTACTCCAATGGATGTTAGCCTTGTCATTATGGAAGGTAGTCTGTTTTCGAGATTTTTGTTACTCCAATGGATGGTAGCATTATCATTATGGAAGGTTGTCTATTGTCGAGATTTTTGTTACTCCAATGGATGGTAGCCTTGTCATTAC
The DNA here is from genome assembly GCA_948472305.1 of Vicia faba. Classification (NCBI taxonomy): domain Eukaryota; kingdom Viridiplantae; phylum Streptophyta; class Magnoliopsida; order Fabales; family Fabaceae; genus Vicia; species Vicia faba. The sequence goes on from OX451741.1 coordinate 460,607,001, forward strand.
GGAAGGTAGTCTATTTTCGAGATTTTTGTTATTCCAATGGATTGTAGCCTTTTCATTATGGAACGTATTCTGTTGTCGATGTTTTTGTTACTCCAATGGATAGTAGCCTTGTCATTATGGAAGGTAGTCTGTTATCGAGATTTTTGTTACTCCAATGGATGGTAGCGTTGTCATTACGGAAGGTAGTATGTCATTGTGATTTCTGTCACTCCAATGGATGGTAGCCTTGTAACTATGGAAGGTAGTCTGTTGTTCATATTTTTGTTACTCCAATGGATGGTAGCCTTGTCATTATGGTAGGTAGTCTATTGTCTAGATTTTTGTTACTCCAATGGATGGTAGCATTATCATTATGGAAGGTTGTCTGTTGTCGAGATATTTGTTACTTCAATGGATGATAGCGTTGTCATTATGGAAGGTAGTCTATTTTCAAGATTTTTGTTACTCCAATGGATGGTAGTCTTGTCATTATGGAAGGTAGTCTGTTTTCGAGATTTTTGTTACTCCAATGGATGGTAGCCTTGTCATTATGGATTGTAGTCTATTTTTGAGATTTTTGTTACTCCAATCAATGGTAGCCTTGTCATTATGGAAGGTAGTTTGTTGTTCATATTTTTGTTACTGCAATGGATGGTAGCCTTGTCATTATGGTAGGTAGTCTATTGTCGAGATTTTTGTTACTCCAATGGATGGTAGCATTATCATTATGGAAGGTTGTCTGTTGTCGAGATTTTTGTTACTCCAATGGATGGTAGCCTTGTCATTACGGAAGGTAGTCTGTTTTCGAGATTTTTGTTACTCCAATGGATAGTAGCCTTGTCATTATGGACGGTAGTCTATTGTCGAGATTTTTGTTATTCCAATGGATGGTAGCCTTTTCATTATGGAACGTATTCTGTTTTCGATGTTTTTGTTACTCCAATGGATAGTAGCCTTGTAATTATGGAAGGTAGTCTGTTGTCTAGATTTTGGTTATTCCAACGAATGGTAGCCTTGTCATTATGGAAGGTAGTCTGTTGTCGAGATTTTTGTTACTCCAGTTGACTAGCGTTGTCATTATTGAAGGTAGTATGTCGTTGTGATTTCTGTCACTCCAATGGATGGTAGCCTTGTAACTATGGAAGGTAGTCTGTTGTTCATATTTTTGTTACTCCAATTGATGGTAGCCTTATCATTATGGAAGGTAGTCTATTGTCGAGATTTTTGTTACTCCAATGGATGGTAGCATTATCATTATAGAAGGTTGTCTGTTCTCGAGATTTTTGTTACTCCAATGGATGGTAGCCTTGTCATTATGGAAGGTAGTCCGTTTTCGAGATATTTGTTACTTCAATGGATCGTAGCGTTGTCATTATGGAAGGTTGTATGTTGTCGAGATTTTTGTTACTCCAATGGATGGTAGCATTATCATTATGGATGTTTATCTGTTGTCGAGATTTTTGTTACTCCAATGGATGGTAGCCTTGTCATTATGGAAGGTAGTCTATTTTCGATATTTTTGTTACTTTAATGGATGGTAGCCTTGTCATTATGGAAGGTAGTCTGTTTTCGAGATTTTTGTTACTCCAATGGATGGTAGCCTAGTCATTATGGAAGGTAGTTTGTTGTTCATATTTTTGTTACTCCAATGGATGGTAGCCTTATCATTATGGTAGGTAGTCTAATGTCGAGATTTTTGTTACTCTAATGGATGGTAGCATTATCATTATGGAAGGTTGTCTGTTGTTGATATTTTTGTTACTCCAATGGATGGTAGCCTTGTCATTACGGAAGGTAGTCTGTTTTCAAGATTTTTGTTACTCCAATGGATGGTAGCCTTGTCATTAGGGATGGTAGTCTATTGTTGAGATTTTTGTTATTCCAATGGATTATAGCCTTTTCATTATGGAACGTATTCTGTTGTCGATGTTTTTGTCACTCCAATGAATAGTAGCCTTGGCATTATGGAAGGTAGTCTGTTGTCTAGATTTTTGTTACTCCAATGAATGCTAGCGTTGTCATTATGGAATGTAGTATGTCGTTGTGATTTCTGTCACTCCAATGGATGGTAGGCTTGTAACTATGGAAGGTAGTATGTTGTTCATATTTTTGTTACTCCAATGGATGGTAGCCTTGTCATTATGGAAGGTAGTCTATTGTCTAGATTTTTGTTACTCCAATGGATGGTAGCATTATCATTATGAAAGGTTGTCTGTTGTTGAGATTTTTGTTACTCCAATGGGTGGTAGCATTATCATTAAGGAAGTTTGTCTATTGTCAATATTTTTGTTACTCCAATGGATGTTAGCCTTGTCATTATGGAAGGTAGTCTGTTTTCGAGATTTTTGTTACTCCAATGGATGGTAGCATTATCATTATGGAAGGTTGTCTATTGTCGAGATTTTTGTTACTCCAATGGATGGTAGCCTTGTCATTACGGAAGGTAGTCTATTTTCGAGATTTTTGTTATTCCAATGGATTGTAGCCTTTTCATTATGGAACGTATTCTGTTGTCGATGTTTTTGTTACTCCAATGGATAGTAGCCTTGTCATTATGGAAGGTAGTCTGTTATCGAGATTTTTGTTACTCCAATGGATGGTAGCGTTGTCATTACGGAAGGTAGTATGTCATTGTGATTTCTGTCACTCCAATGGATGGTAGCCTTGTAACTATGGAAGGTAGTCTGTTGTTCATATTTTTGTTACTCCAATGGATGGTAGCCTTGTCATTATGGTAGGTAGTCTATTGTCTAGATTTTTGTTACTCCAATGGATGGTAGCATTATCATTATGGAAGGTTGTCTGTTGTCGAGATATTTGTTACTTCAATGGATGATAGCGTTGTCATTATGGAAGGTAGTCTATTTTCAAGATTTTTGTTACTCCAATGGATGGTAGTCTTGTCATTATGGAAGGTAGTCTGTTTTCGAGATTTTTGTTACTCCAATGGATGGTAGCCTTGTCATTATGGATTGTAGTCTATTTTTGAGATTTTTGTTACTCCAATCAATGGTAGCCTTGTCATTATGGAAGGTAGTTTGTTGTTCATATTTTTGTTACTGCAATGGATGGTAGCCTTGTCATTATGGTAGGTAGTCTATTGTCGAGATTTTTGTTACTCCAATGGATGGTAGCATTATCATTATGGAAGGTTGTCTGTTGTCGAGATTTTTGTTACTCCAATGGATGGTAGCCTTGTCATTACGGAAGGTAGTCTATTTTCGAGATTTTTGTTACTCCAATGGATGGTAGCCTTGTCATTATGGACGGTAGTCTATTGTCGAGATTTTTGTTATTCCAATGGATTGTAGCCTTTTCATTATGGAACGTATTCTGTTTTCGATGTTTTTGTTACTCCAATGGATATTAGCCTTGTAATTATGGAAGGTAGTCTGTTGTCTAGATTTTGGTTATTCCAACGAATGGTAGCCTTGTCATTATGGAAGGTAGTCTGTTGTCGAGATTTTTGTTACTCCAGTTGACTAGCGTTGTCATTATTGAAGGTAGTATGTCATTGTGATTTCTGTCACACCAATGGATGGTATCCTTGTAACCATGGAAGGTAGTCTGTTGTTCATATTTTTGTTACTCCAATTGATGGTAGCCTTATCATTATGGAAGGTAGTCTATTGTCGAGATTTTTGTTACTCCAATGGATGGTAGCATTATCATTATAGAAGGTTGTCTGTTCTCGAGATTTTTGTTACTCCAATGGATGGTAGCCTTGTCATTATGGAAGGTAGTCCGTTTTCGAGATATTTGTTACTTCAATGGATCGTAGCGTTGTCATTTTGGAAGGTTGTATGTTGTCGAGATTTTTGTTACTCCAATGGATGGTAGCATTATCATTATGGATGTTTATCTGTTGTCGAGATTTTTGTTACTCCAATGGATGGTAGCCTTGTCATTATGGAAGGTAGTCTGTTTTCGATATTTTTGTTACTTTAATGGATGGTAGCCTTGTCATTATGGAAGGTAGTCTGTTTTCGAGATTTTTGTTACTCCAATGGATGGTAGCCTAGTCATTATGGAAGGTAGTTTGTTGTTCATATTTTTGTTACTCCAATGGATGGTAGCCTAATCATTATGGTAGGTAGTGTATTGTCGAGATTTTTGTTACTCCAATGGATGGTAGCATTATCATTATGGAAGGTTGTCTGTTGTCGATATTTTTGTTACTCCAATGGATGGTAGCCTTGTCATTATGGAAGGTAGTATGTTTTCAAGATTTTTGTTACTCCAATGGATGGTAGCCTTGTCATTAGGGATGGTAGTCTATTGTTGAGATTTTTGTTATTCCAATGGATTGTAGCCTTTTCATTATGGAACGTATTCTGTTGTCGATGTTTTTGTCACTCCAATGAATAGTAGCCTTGGCATTATAGAAGGTAGTCTATTGTCGAGATTTTTGTTACTCCAATGAATGCTAGCGTTGTCATTATAGAAGGTAGTATGTCGTTGTGATTTCTGTCACTCCAATGGATGGTAGGCTTATAACTATGGAAGGTAGTATGTTGTCCATATTTATGTTACTCCAACGGATGGTAGCCTTGTCATTATGGAAGGTAGTCTATTGTCTAGATTTTTGTTACTCCAATGGATGGTAGCATTATCATTATGAAAGGTTGTCTGTTGTTGAGATTTTTGTTACTCCAATGGGTGGTAGCATTATCATTAAGGAAGTTTGTCTATTGTCAATATTTTTGTTACTCCAATGGATGTTAGCCTTGTCATTATGGAAGGTAGTCTGTTTTCGAGATTTTTGTTACTCCAATGGATGGTAGCATTATCATTATGGAAGGTTGTCTGTTGTCGAGATTTTTGTTACTCCAATGGATGGTAGCCTTGTCATTACAGAAGGTAGTCTATTTTCGAGATTTTTGTTATTCCAATGGATTGTAGCCTTTTCATTATGGAACGTATTCTGTTGTCGATGTTTTTGTTACTCCAATGGATAGTAGCCTTGTCATTATGGAAGGTAGTCTGTTGTCGAGATTTTTGTTACTCCAATGGATGGTAGCATTGTCATTACGGAAGGTAGTATGTCGTTGTGATTTCTGTCACTCCAATGGATGGTAGCCTTGTAACTATGGAAGGTAGTCTGTTGTTCATATTTTTGTTACTCCAATGGATGGTAGCCTTGTCATTATGGTAGGTAGTCTATTGTCTAGATTTTTGTTACTCCAATGGATGGTAGCATTATCATTATGGAAGGTTGTCTGTTGTCGAGATATTTGTTACTTCAATGGATGGTAGCGTTGTCATTATGGAAGGTAGTCTGTTTTCAAGATTTTTGTTACTCCAATGGATGGTAGTCTTGTCATTATGGAAGGTAGTCTATTTTCGAGATTTTTGTTACTCCAATGGATGGTAGCCTTGTCATTATGGAACGTAGTCTATTTTCGAGATTTTTGATACTCCAATCAATGGTAGCCTTGTCATTATGGAAGGTAGTTTGTTGTTCATATTTTTGTTACTGCAATGGATGGTAGCCTTGTCATTATGGTAGGTAGTCTATTGTCGAGATTTTTGTTACTCCAATGGATGGTAGCATTATCATTATGGAAGGTTGTCTGTTGTCGAGATTTTTGTTACTCCAATGGATGGTAGCCTTGTCATTACGGAAGGTAGTCTGTTTTCGAGATTTTTGTTACTCCAATGGATGGTAGCCTTGTCATTATGGACGGTAGTCTATTGTCGAGATTTTTGTTATTCCAATGGATTGTAGCCTTTTCATTATGGAACGTATTCTGTTTTCGATGTTTTTGTTAATCCAATGGATATTAGCCTTGTAATTATGGAAGGTAGTCTATTGTCTAGATTTTGGTTATTCCAACGAATGGTAGCCTTGTCATTATGGAAGGTAGTCTGTTGTCGAGATTTTTGTTACTCCAGTTGACTAGCGTTGTCATTATTGAAGGTAGTATGTCATTGTGATTTCTGTCACTCCAATGGAGGTATCCTTGTAACTATGGAAGGTAGTCTGTTGTTCATATTTTTGTTACTCCAATTGATGGTAGCCTTATCATTATGGAAGGTAGTCTATTGTCGAGATTTTTGTTACTCCAATGGATGGTAGAATTATCATTATAGAAGGTTGTCTGTTCTCGAGATTTTTGTTACACCAATGGATGGTAGCCTTGTCATTATGGAAGGTAGTCCGTTTTCGAGATATTTGTTACTTCAATGGATCGTAGCGTTGTCATTATTGAAGGTTGTATGTTGTCGAGATTTTTGTTACTCCAATGGATGGTAGCATTATCATTATGGATGTTTATCTGTTGTCGAGATTTTTGTTACTCCAATGGATGGTAGCCTTGTCATTATGGAAGGTAGTCTATTTTCGATATTTTTGTAACTTTAATGGATGGTAGCCTTGTCATTATGGAAGGTAGTCTGTTTTCGAGATTTTTGTTACTCCAATGGATGGTAGCCAAATCATTATGGTAGGTAGTCTATTGTCGAGATTTTTGTTACTCCAATGGATGGTAGCATTATCATTATGGAAGGTTGTCTGTTGTCGATATTTTTGTTACTCCAATGGATGGTAGCCTTGTCATTACGGAAGGTAGTCTGTTTTCAAGATTTTTGTTACCCCAATGGATGGTAGCCTTGTCATTAGGGATGGTAGTCTATTGTTGAGATTTTTGTTATTCCAATGGATTGTAGCCTTTTCATTATGGAACGTATTCTGTTTTCGATGTTTTTGTCACTCCAATGAATAGTAGCCTTGGCATTATGGAAGGTAGTCTGTTGTCGAGATTTTTGTTACTCCAATGAATGCTAGCGTTGTCATTATGGAAGGTAGTATGTCGTTGTGATTTCTGTCACTCCAATGGATGGTAGGCTTGTAACTATGGAAGGTAGTATGTTGTTCATATTTTTGTTACTCCAATGGATGGTAGCCTTGTCATTATGGAAGGTAGTCTATTGTCTAGATTTTTGTTACTCCAATGGATGGTAGCCTTGTCATTATGGATGGTAGTCTGTGGTCGAGATTTTTGTTATTCTAATGGATTGTAGCCTTTTCATTATGGAACGTATTCTGTTTTCGATGTTTTTGTTACTCCAATGGATAATAGCCTTGTTATTATGGAAGGTAGTGTGTTGTCTAGATGTTGGTTATTCCAATGAATGGTAGCCTTGTCATTATGGAAGGTAGTCTGTTGTCGAGATTTTTGTTACTCCAATTGATGCTAGCGTTGTCATTATGGAAGGTAGTATGTCGTTGTGATTTCTGTCACTCCAATGGATGGTAGCCTTGTAACTATGGAAGGTAGTATGTTGTTCATATTTTTGTTACTCCAGTTGATGATAGCCTTGTCATTATGGAAGGTAGTCTATTGTCGAGATTTTTGTTACTCCAATGGATGGTAGCATTATCATTATGGAAGGTTGTTTGTTCTCGAGATTCTTGTTACTCCAATGGATGGTAGCCTTGTCATTATGGAAGGTAGTCCGTTTTCGACATATTTGTTACTTCAATGGATGGTAGCATTGTCATTATGGAAGGTAGTATGTTTTCAAGATTTTTGTTACTCCAATGGATGGTAGTCTTGTCATTATGGAAGGTAGTCTGTTTTCGAGATTTTTGTTACTCCAATGGATGGTAGCCTTGTCATTATGGAAGGTAGTCTATTTTCAAGATTTTTGTTACTCCAATGGATGGTAGCCTTGTCATTATGGAAGGTAGTTTGTTGTTCATATTTTTGTTACTCCAATGGATGGTAGCCTTGTCATTATGGTAGGTAGTCTATTGTCGAGATTTTTGTTACTCCAATGGATGGTAGTATTATCATTATGGAAGGTTGTCTGTTGTCGAAATTTTTGTTACTCCAATGGATGGTAGCCTTGTCATAACGGAAGGTAGTCTGTTTTCGAGATTTTTGTTACTCCAATGGATGGTAGCCTTGTCATTATGGATGGTAGTCTGTTGTCGAGATTTTTGTTATTCCAATGGATTGTAGCCTTTTCATTATGGAACGTATTCTGTTTTCGATGTTTTTGTTACTCCAATGGATAGTAGCCTTGTAATATGGAAGGTAGTATGTTGTCTAGATTTTGGTTATTCCAATGAATGGTAGCCTTGTCATTATGGAAAGTAGTCTGTTGTCGAGATTTTTGTTACTCCAATTGATGCTAGCGTTGTCATTATGGAAGGTAGTATGTCATTGTGATTTTTGTCACTCCAATGGATGGTAGCCTTGTAACTAAGGAACGTAGTCTGTTGTTCATATTTTTGTTACTCTAATGGATGGTAGCCTTGTCATTATGGAAGGTAGTCTATTGTCGAGATTTTTTTTACTCCAATGGATGCTAGCATTATCATTATGGAAGGTTGTCTGTTCTCGAGATTTTTGTTACTCTAATGGATGGTAGCCTTGTCATTATGGAAGGTAGTTTGTTGTTCATATTTTTGTTACTCCAATGGATGGTAGCCTTGTCATTATGGTAGGTAGTCTATTGTCGAGATTTTTGTTACTCCAATGGATGGTAGCATTATCATTATTGAATGTTGTCTGTTGTCGAGATATTTGTTACTCCAATGGATGGTAGCCTTGTCATTACAGAAGGTAGTCTGTTTGCGAGATTTTTGTTACTCCAATGGATGGCAGCCTTGTCATTAGGGATGGTAGTCTATTGTCGAGATTTTTGTTATTCCAATGGATTGTAGCCTTTTCATTATGGAACATATTCTGTTGTCATTGTTTTTGTTACTCCAATGGATAATAGCCTTGCTCTTATAGAAGGTAGTCTGTTGTCTAGATTTTTATTATTCCAATGAATAGTAGCCTTGTCATTATGGAAGGTAGTCTGTTCTCGAGATTTTTGTTACTCCAATGGATGCTAGTGTTGTCATTGTGGAAGGTAGTATGTCGTTGTGATTTCTTTCACTCCAATGGATGGTAGCCTTGTAACTATGGAAGGTAGTCTGTTGTTCATATTTTTGTTACTCCAATGGATGGTAGCCTTGTCATTATGCAAGGTAGTCTATTGTCTAGATTTTTGTTACTCAAATGGATGGTAGCATTATCATTATGGAAGGTTGTCTGTTGTCGAGATTTTTGTTACTACAATGGATGGTAGCATTATCATTATGGAAGTTTATCTGTTGTCGAGATTTTTGTTACTCCAATGGATGGTAACCTTGTCATTATGGAAGGTAGTCTATTTTCGATATTTTTGTTACTTTAATGGATGGTAGCCTTGTCATTATGGAAGGTAGTCTATTTTCGAGATTTTTGTTACTCCAATGGATGGTAGCCTTGTCATTATGGAAGGTAGTTTGTTGTTCATATTTTTGTTAATCCAATGGATGGTAGCCTTATCATTATGGAAGGTTGTCTGTTGTCGAGATTTTTATTACTCTAATGGATGGTTGCCTAGTCATTACAGAAGGTAGTCTGTTTTCGAGACTTTTGTTACTCCAATGGATGGTAGCCTTGTCATTAGGGATGGTAGTCTATTGTCGAGATTTTGGTTAGTCCAATGGATTGTAGCCTTTTCATTATGGAACCTATTCTGTTGTCGATGTTTTTGTTACTCCAATGGATAGTAGCCTTGTCATTATGGAAGGTAGTCTGTTGTCGAGATTTTTGTTACTCCAATGGATGCTAGCATTGTCATTATGGAAGGTAGTACGTCGTTGTGATTTCTGTCACTCCAATGGATGGTAGCCTCGTAACTATTGAAGGTAGTCTGTTGTTCATATTTTTGTTACTCCAATGGATGGTAGCCTTGTCATTATGGAAGGTAGTCTATTGTCTAGATTTTTGTTACTCCAATGGATGGTAACATTATCATTATGGAAGGTTGTCTATTGTCGAGATTTTTGTTACTCCAATGGATGGTAGCATTATCATTATGGAAGTTTGTCTATTGTCGAGATTTTTATTACTCCAATGGATGGTAGCCTTGTCATTATGGAAGGTAGTCTATTTTCGATATTTTTGTTACTTTAATGGATGGTAGCCTTGTCATTATGGAAGGTAGTCTGTTTTCGAGATTTTTGTTATTCCAATGGATGGTAACCTTGTCATTATGGAAGGTAGTTTGTTGTTCATATTTTTGTTAATCCAATGGATGGTAGCCTTATCATTATGGAAGGTTGTCTGTTGTCGATATTTTTATTACTCCAATGGATGGTTGCCTAGTCATTACAGAAGGTAGTCTGTTTTCGAGACTTTTGTTACTCCAATGGATGGTAGCCTTGTCATTAGGGATGGTAGTCTATTGTCGAGATTTTTGTTATTCCAATGGATTGTAGCCTTTTAATTATGGAACCTATTCTGTTGTCGATGTTTTTGTTACTCCAATGGATAGTGGCCTTGTCATTATGGAAGGTAGTCTGTTGTCGAGATTTTTGTTACTCCAATGGATGCTAGCGTTGTCATTATGGAAGGTAGTATGTCGTTGTGATTTCTGTCACTCCAATGGATGGTAGCCCCGTAACTATTGAAGGTAGTCTGTTGTCCATATTTTTGTTACTCCAATGGATGGTAGCCTTGTCATTATGGAAGGTAGTCTATTGTCTAGATTTTTGTTACTCCAATGGATGGTAACATTATCATTATGGAAGGTTGTCTATTGTCGAGATTTTTGTTACTCCAATGGATGGTAGCATTATCATTATGGAAGTTTGTCTGTTGTCGAGATTTTTATTACTCCAATGGATGGTAGCCTTGTCATTATGGAAGGTAGTCTGTTTTCGAGATTTTTGTTACTCCAATGGATGGTAGCCTTGTCATTATGGAAGGTAGTCTGTTTTCGAGATTTTTGTTACTCCAATGGATGGTAGCCTTGTCATTATGGAAGGTAGTTTGTTGTTCATATTTTTGTTACTCCAATGGATGATAGCCTTGTCATTATGGTAGGTAGTCTATTGTCAAGATTTTTGTTACTCCAATGGATGGTAGCATTATCATTATTGAAGGTTGTCTGTTGTCGAGATTTTTGTTACTCCAATGGATGGTAGCCTTGTCATTACGGAAGGTAGTCTGTTTTCGAGATTTTTGTTACTCCAATGGATGGTAGCCTTGTCATTAGGGATGGTAGTCTATTGTCGAGATTTTTGTTATTCCATGGGATTGTAGCCTTTTCATTATGGAACCTATTCTGTTGTCGATGTTTTTGTTACTCCAATGGATAGTAGCCTTGTCATTATGGAAGGTAGTCTGTTGTCGAGATTTTTGTTACTCCAATGGATGCTAGCGTTGTCATTATGGAAGGTAGTATGTCGTTGTGATTTCTGTCACTCCAATGGATGGTAGCCTCGTAACTATTGAAGGTAGTCTGTTGTTCATATTTTTGTTACTCCAATGGATGGTAGCCTTGTCATTATGGAAGGTAGTCTATTTTCTAGATTTTTGTTACTCCAATGGATGGAAGCATTATCATTATGGAAGGTTGTCTGTTGTCGAGATTTTTGTTACTCCAATGGATGGTAGCATTATCATTATGGAAGTTTGTTTGTTGTCGAGATTTTTGTTACTCCAATGGATGGTAGCCTTGTCATTATGGAAGGTAGTCTGTTTTCAAGATTTTTGTTACTTTAATGGATGGTAGCGTTGTCATTATGGAAGGTAGTCTTTTTTCGAGATTTTTGTTACTCCAATAGATGGTAGCCTTTTTATTATGGAAGGTAGTCTGTTTTCGTGATTTTTGTTACTCCAATGGATGGTAGCCTTGTCATTATGGAAGGTTGTTTGTTGTTCATATTTTTGTTACTCCAATGGATGGTAGCCTTGTCATTATGGTAGGTAGTCTATTGTCAAGATTTTTGTTACTCCAATGGATGGTAGCATTATCATTATTGAAGGTTGTCTGTTGTCGAGATTTTTGTTACTCCAATAAATGGTAGCCTTGTCATTACGGAAGGTAGTCTATTTTCGAGATTTTTGTTACTCCAATGGATGGTAGCGTTGTCATTGGGGATGGTAGTCTATTGTCGAGATTTTTGTTATTCCAATGGATTGTAGCCTTTTCATTATGGAACCTATTCTGTTGTCGATGTTTTTGTTACTCCAATGGATAGTAGCCTTGTCATTATGGAAGGTAGTCTGTTGTCGAGATTTTTGTTACTCCAATGGATGCTAGCATTGTCATTATGGAAGGTAGTATGTCGTTGTGATTTCTGTCACTCCAATGGATGGTAGGCTCGTAACTATTGAAGGTAGTCTATTGTTCATATTTTTGTTACTCCAATGGATGGTAGCCTTGTCATTATGGAAGGTAGTCTATTTTCTAGATTTTTGTTACTCCAATGGATGGTAGCATTATCATTATGGAACGTTGTCTGTTGTCGAGATTTTTGTTACTCCAATGGATGGTAGCATTATCATTATGGAAGTTTGTTTGTTGTCGAGATTTTTGTTACTCCAATGGATGGTAGCCTTGTCATTATGGAATTTAGTCTGATTTCGAGATTTTTGTTACTTCAATGGATGGTAGCGTTGTCATTATGAAAGGTAGTCTGTTTTCGAGATTTTTGTTACTCCAATAGATGGTAGCCTTGTCATTATGGAAGGTAGTCTGTTTTAGTGATTTTTGTTACTCCAATGGATGGTAGCCTTGTCATTATGGAAGGTAGTTTGTTGTTCATATTTTTGTTACTCCAATGGATGGTAGCCTTGTCATTATGGTAGGTAGTCTATTGTCAAGATTTTTGTTACTCCAATGGATGGTAGCATTATCATTATTGAAGGTTGTCTGTTGTCGAGATTTTTGTTACTCCAATGGATGGTAGCCTTTCATTACAGAAGGTAGTCTGTTTTCGAGATTTTTGTTACTCCAATGGATGGTAGCCTTGTCATTATGGATGGTAGTATGTTGTCGAGATTTTTGTTATTCCAATGGATTGTAGCCTTTTCATTATGGAACGTATTCTGTTTTCGATGTTTTTGTTACTCCAATGGATAATAGCCTTGTTATTATGGAAGGTAGTATGTTGTCTAGATTTTGGTTATTCCAATGAATGGTAGCCTTGTCATTATGTAAGGTAGTTTGTTGTCGAGATTTTTGTTACTCCAATTGATGCTAGCGTTGTCATTATGGAAGGTAGTATGTCGTTGTGATTTCTGTCACTCCAATGGATGGTAGCCTTGTAACTATGGAAGGTAGTCTGTTGTTCATATTTTTGTTACTCCAATGGATGGTAGCCTTGTCATTGTGGAAGGTAGTCTATTGTCGAGATTTTTGTTACTCCAATGGATGGTAGCATTATCATTATGGAAGGTTGTCTGTTCTCGAGATTTTTGTTACTCCAATGGTCTGTTCTCGAGATTTTTGTTACTCCAATGGACGGTAGCCTTGTCATTATGGAAGGTAGTCTATTTTCGAGATTTTTGTTACTTCAATGGATGGTAGCGTTGTCATTATGGAAGGTAGTCTTTTTTCGAGATTTTTGTTACTCCAATGGATGGTAGCCTTGTCATTATGGAAGGTAGTCTGTTGTCGAGATTTTTGTTACTCCAATGAATGCTAGCGTTGTCATTATGGAAGGTAGTATGTCGTTGTGATTTCTGTCACTCCAATGGATGGTAGCCTCGTAACTATTGAAGGTAGTTTGTTGTTCATATTTTTGTTACTCCAATGGATGGTAGCCTTGTCATTATGGAAGGTAGTCTATTTTCTAGATTTTTGTTACTCCAATGGATGGTAGCATTATCATTATGGAAGGTTGTCTGTTGTCGAGATTTTTGTTACTCCAATGGATGGTAGCATTATCATTATGGAAGTTTGTTTGTTGTCGAGATTTTTGTTACTCCAATGGATGGTAGCCTTGTCATTATGGAAGGTAGTCTGTTTTCAAGATTTTTGTTACTTTAATGGATGGTAGCGTTGTCATTATGGAAGGTAGTCTTTTTTCGAGATTTTTGTTACTCCAATGGATTGTAGCCTTTTCATTATGGAACATATTCTGTTGTCAATGTTTTTGTTACTCCAATGGATAATAGCCTTGCTCTTATAGAAGGTAGTCTGTTGTCTAGATTTTTATTATTCCAATGAATAGTAGCCTTGTCATTATGGAAGGTAGTCTGTTCTCGAGATTTTTGTTACTCCAATGGATGCTAGTGTTGTCATTGTGGAAGGTAGTATGTCGTTGTGATTTCTTTCACTCCAATGGATGGTAGCCTTGTAACTATGGAAGGTAGTCTGTTGTTCATATTTTTGTTACTCCAATGGATGGTAGCCTTGTCATTATGGAAGGTAGTCTATTGTCTAGATTTTTGTTACTCAAATGGATGGTAGCATTATCATTATGGAAGGTTGTCTGTTGTCGAGATTTTTGTTACTACAATGGATGGTAGCATTATCATTATGGAAGTTTATCTGTTGTCGAGATTTTTGTTACTCCAATGGATGGTAGCCTTGTCATTATGGAAGGTAGTCTATTTTCGATATTTTTGTTACTTTAATAGATGGTAGCCTTGTCATTATGGAAGGTAGTCTATTTTCGAGATTTTTGTTACTCCAATGGATGGTAGCTTTGTCATTATGGAAGGTAGTTTGTTGTTCATATTTTTGTTAATCCAATGGATGGTAGCCTTATCATTATGGAAGGTTGTCTGTTGTCGAGATTTTTTTTACTCCAATGGATGGTTGCCTAGTCATTACAGAAGGTAGTCTGTTTTCGAGACTTTTGTTACTCCAATGGATGGTAGCCTTGTCATTAGGGATGGTAGTCTATTGTCGGGATTTTTGTTTTTCCAATGGATTGTAGCCTTTTCATTATGGAACCTATTCTGTTGTCGATGTTTTTGTTACTCCAATGGATAGTGGCCTTGTCATTATGGAAGGTAGTCTGTTGTCGATATTTTTGTTACTCCAATGGATGTTAGCGTTGTCATTATGGAAGGTAGTATGTCGTTGTGATTTCTGTCACTCCAATGGATGGTAGCCTCGTAACTATTGAAGGTAGTCTGTTGTTCATATTTTTGTTACTCCAATGGATGGTAGCCTTGTCATTATGGAAGGTAGTCTATTGTCTAGATTTTTGTTACTCCAATGGATGGTAACATTATCATTATGGAAGGTTGTCTATTGTCGAGATTTTTGTTACTCCAATGGATGGTAGCATTATCATTATGGAAGGTTGTCTGTTGTCGAGATTTTTGTTACTCCAATGGATGGTTGCCTAGTCATTACAGAAGGTAGTCTGTTTTCGAGACTTTTGTTACTCCAATGGATTGTAGCCTTGTCATTAGGGATGTAGTCTATTGTCGATATTTTTGTTATTCCAATGGATTGTAGCCTTTTCATTATGGAATGTATTCTGTTGTCGATGTTTTTGTTACTCCAATGGATAGTAGCCTTGTCATTATGGAAGGTAGTCTGTTGTCGACATTTTTGTTACTCCAATGGATGCTAGCGTTGTCATTATGGAAGGTAGTATGTCGTTGTGATTTCTGTCACTCCAATGGATGGTAGCCTCGTAACTATTGAAGGTAGTCTGTTGTCCATATTTTTGTTACTCCAATGGATGGTAACATTATCATTATGGAAGGTTGTCTATTGTGGAGATTTTTGTTACTCCAATGGATGGTAGCATTATCATTATGGAAGTTTACCTGTTGTCGAGATTTTTATTACTCCAATGGATGGTAGCCTTGTCATTATGGAAGGTAGTCTGTTTTCGAGATTTTTGTTACTCCAATGGATGGTAGCCTTGTCATTATGGAAGGTAGTCTGTTTTCGAGATTTTTGTTACTCCAATGGATGGTAGCCTTGTCATTATGGAAGGTAGTTTGTTGTTCATATTTTTGTTACTCCAATGGATGATAGCCTTGTCATTATGGTAGGTAGTCTATTGTCAAGGTTTTTGTTACTCCAATGGATGGTAGCATTATCATTATTGAAGGTTGTCTGTTGTCGAGATTTTTGTTACTCCAATGGATGGTAGCCTTGTCATTACGGAAGGTAGTCTGTTTTCGAGATTTTTGTTACTCCAATGGATGGTAGCCTTGTCATTAGGGATGGTAGTCTATTGTCGAGATTTTTGTTATTCCATGGGATTGTAGCCTTTTCATTATGGAACCTATTCTGTTGTCGATGTTTTTGTTACTCCAATGGATAGTAGCCTTGTCATTATGGAAGGAAGTCTGTTATCGAGATTTTTGTTACTCCAATGGATGCTAGCGTTGTCATTATGGAAGGTAGTATGTCGTTGTGATTTCTGTCACTCCAATGGATGGTAGCCTCGTAACTATTGAAGGTAGTCTGTTGTTCATATTTTTGTTACTCCAATGGATGGTAGCCTTGTCATTATGGAAGGTAGTCTATTTTCTAGATTTTTGTTACTCCAATGGATGGTAGCATTATCATTATGGAAGGTTGTCTGTTGTCGAGATTTTTGTTACTCCAATGGATGGTAGCATTATCATTATGGAAGTTTGTTTGTTGTCGAGATTTTTGTTACTCCAATGGATGGTAGCCTTGTCATTATGGAAGGTAGTCTGTTTTCAAGATTTTTGTTACTTCAATGGATGGTAGCGTTGTCATTATGGAAGGTAGTCTTTTTTCGAGATTTTTGTTACTCCAATAGATGGTAGCCTTGTCATTATGGAAGGTAGTCTGTTTTCGTGATTTTTGTTACTCCAATGGATGGTAGCCTTGTCATTATGGAAGGTAGTTTGTTGTTCATATTTTTGTTACTCCAATGGATGGTAGCCTTGTCATTATGGTAGGTAGTCTATTGTCAAGATTTTTGTTACTCCAATGGATGGTAGCATTATCATTATTGAAGGTTATCTGTTGTCGAGATTTTTGTTACTCCAATAGATGGTAGCCTTGTCATTACGGAATGTAGTCTGTTTTCGAGATTTTTGTTACTCCAATGGATGGTAGCGTTGTCATTGGGGATGGTAGTCTATTGTCGAGATTTTTGTTATTCCAATGGATTGTAGCCTTTTCATTATGGAACCTATTCTGTTGTCGATGTTTTTGTTACTCCAATGGATAGTAGCCTTGTCATTATGGAAGGTAGTCTGTTGTCGAGATTTTTGTTACTCCAATGGATGCTAGCGTTGTCATTATGGAAGGTAGTATGTCGTTGTGATTTCTGTCACTACAATGGATGGTAGCCTCGTAACTATTGAAGGTAGTCTGTTGTTCATATTTTTGTTACTCCAATGGATGGTAGCCTTGTCATTATGGAAGGTAGTCTATTTTCTAGATTTTTGTTACTCCAATGGATGGTAGCATTATCATTATGGAATGTTGTCTGTTGTCGAGATTTTTGTTACTCCAATGGATGGTAGCATTATCATTATGGAAGTTTGTTTGTTGTCGAGATTTTTGTTACTCCAATGGATGGTTGCCTTGTCATTATGGAATTTAGTCTGTTTTCGAGATTTTTGTTACTTCAATGGATGGTAGCGTTGTCATTATGGAAGGTAGTCTGTTTTCGAGATTTTTGTTACTCCAATAGATGGTAGCCTTGTCATTATGGAAGGTAGTCTGTTTTCGTGATTTTTGTTACTCCAATGGATGGTAGCCTTGTCATTATGGAAGGTAGTTTGTTGTTCATATTTTTGTTACTCCAATGGATGGTAGCCTTGTCATTATGGTAGGTAGCCTATTGTCAAGATTTTTGTTACTCCAATGGATGTTAGCATTATCATTATTGAAGGTTGTCTGTTGTCGAGATTTTTGTTACCCCAATGGATGGTAGCCTTTCATTACAGAAGGTAGTCTATTTTCGAGATTTTTGTTACTCCAATGGATGGTAGCCTTGTCATTATGGATGGTAGTCTGTTGTCGAGATTTTTGTTATTCCTATGGATTGTAGCCTTTTCATTATGGAACGTATTCTGTTTTCGATGTTTTTGTTACTCCAATGGATAATAGCCTTGTTATTATGGAAGGTAGTATGTTGTCTAGATTTTGGTTATTCCAATGAATGGTAGCCTTTTCATTATGTAAGGTAGTTTGTTGTCGAGATTTTTGTTACTCCAATTGATGCTAGCATTGTCATTATGGAAGGTAGTATGTCGTTGTGATTTCTGTCACTCCAATGGATGGTAGCCTTGTAACTATGGAAGGTAGTCTGTTGTTCATATTTTTGTTACTCCAATGGATGGTAGCCTTGTCATTGTGGAAGGTAGTCTATTGTCGAGATTTTTGTTACTCCAATGGATGGTAGCATTATCATTATGGAAGGTTGTCTGTTCTCGAGATTTTTGTTACTCCAATGGTCTGTTCTCGAGATTTTTGTTACTCCAATGGACGGTAGCCTTGTCATTATGGAAGGTAGTCTATTTTCGAGATTTTTGTTACTTCAATGGATGGTAGCGTTGTCATTATGGAAGGTAGTATTTTTTCGAGATTTTTGTTACTCCAATGGATGGTAGCCTTGTCATTATGGAAGGTAGTCTGTTGTCGAGATTTTTGTTACTCCAATGGATGCTAGCGTTGTCATTATGGAAGGTAGTATGTCGTTGTGATTTCTGTCACTCCAATGGATGGTAGCCTCGTAACTATTGAAGGTAGTTTGTTGTTCATATTTTTGTTACTCCAATGGATGGTAGACTTGTCATTATGGAAGGTAGTCTATTTTCTAGATTTTTGTTACTCCAATGGATGGTAGCATTATCATTATGGAAGGTTGTCTGTTGTCGAGATTTTTGTTACTCCAATGGATGGTAGCATTATCATTATGGAAGTTTGTTTGTTGTCGAGATTTTTGTTACTCCAATGGATGGTAGCCTTGTCATTATGGAAGGTAGTCTGTTTTCGAGATTTTTGTTACTTCAATGGAGGGTAGCATTGTCATTATGGAAGGTAGTCTGTTTTCGAGATTTTTGTTACTCCAATAGATGGTAGCCTTGTCATTATGGAAGGTAGTCTGTTTTCGTGATTTTTGTTACTGCAATGGATGGTAGCCTTGTCATTATGGAAGGTAGTTTGTTGTTCATATTTTTGTTACTCCAATGGATGGTAGCCTTGTCATTATGGTAGGTAGTCTATTGTCAAGATTTTTTTTTACTCCAATGGATGGTAGCATTATCATTATTGAAGGTTGTCTGTCGTCGAGATTTTTGTTACTCCAATGGATGGTAGCCTTGTCATTACGGAAGAATTCTGTTTTCGAGATTTTTGTTACTCCAATGGATGGTAGCCTTGTCATTATGGATGGTAGTCTGTTGTCGAGATTTTTGTTATTCCAATGGATTGTAGCCTTTTCATTATGGAACGTATTCTGTTTTCAATGTTTTTGTTACTCCAATGGATAGTAGCCTTGTTATTATGGAAGGTAGTATGTTGTCTAGATTTTGGTTATTCCAATGAATGGTAGCCTTGTCATTATGGAAGGTAGTTTGTTGTCGAGATTTTTGTTACTCCAATTGATGCTAGCGTTGTCATTATGGAAGGTAGTATGTCGTTGTGATTTCTGTCACTCCAATGGATGGTAGCCTTGTAACTATGGAAGGTAGTCTGTTGTTCATATTTTTGTTACTCCAATGGATGGTAGCCTTGTCATTATGGAAGGTAGTCTATTGTCGAGATTGTTGTTACTCCAATGGATGGTAGCATTATCATTATGGAAGGTTGTCTGTTCTCGAGATTTTTGTTACTCCAATGGATGGTAGCCTTGTCATTATGGAAGGTAGTCTGTTTTCGAGATTTTTGTTACTTCAATGGATGGTAGCGTTGTCATTATGGAAGGTAGTCTTTTTTCGAGTTTTTTGTTACTCCAATGGATGGTAGCCTTGTGATTATGGAAGGTAGTCTGTTTTCGAGATTTTTGTTACTCCAATGGATGGTAGCCTTGTCATTATGGAATGTAGTCTATTTGTGAGATTTTTGTTACTCCAGTGGATGGTAGCCTGGTCATTATGGAAGGTAGTTTGTTGTTCATATTTTTGTTACTCCAATGGATGGTAGCCTTGTCATTATGGTAGGTAGTCTATTGTCGAGATTTTTGTTATTCCAATGGATGGTAGCATTATCATTATGGAAGGTTGTCTATTGTCGAGATTTTTGTTACTCCAATGGATGGTAGCCTTGTCATTATGGAAGGTAGTCTGTTTTCGAGATTTTTGTTACTCCAATGGATGGTAGCCTTGTCATTATGGAAGGTAGTCTGTTTTCGAGATTTTTGTTACTCCAATGGATGGTAGCCTTGTCATTATTGAAGGTACTTTGTTGTTCATATTTTTGTTACTCCAATGGATGGTAGCCTTTTCATTATTGTAGGTAGTCTATTGTCGAGATTTTTGTTACTCCAATGGTTGGTAGCATTATCATTATTGAAGATTGTCTGTTGTCAGGATTTTTGTTACTCCAATGGATGGTAGCCTTGTCATTACGGAAGGTAGTCTGTTTTCGACATTTTTGTTACTCCAATGGATGGTAGCCTTGTCATTATGGATGGTAGTCTGTTGTCGAGATTTTTGTTATTCCAATGGATTGTAGCCTTTTCATTATGGAACAGATTCTGTTTTCAATGTTTTTGTTACTCTAATGGATAGTAGCCTTGTTATTATGGAAGGTAGTCTATTGTCTAGATTTTTGTTACTCCAATTGATGCTAGCGTTGTCATTATGGAAGGTAGCATGTCGTTGTGATTTCTATCACTCCAATGGATGGTAGCCTTGTAACTATGGAAGGTAGTCTGTTGTTCATATTTTTGTTACTCCAATGGATGGTAGCCTTGTTATTATGGAAGGTAGTCTATTGTCGAGATTTTTGTTACTCCAATGGATGGTAACATTATCATTATGGAAGGTTGTCTGTTCTCGAGATTTTTGTTACTCCAATGGATGGTAGCCTTGTCATTATGGAAGGTAGTCTATTTTCGAGATTTTTGTTACTTCAATGGATGGTAGTGTTGTCATTATGGAAGGTAGTCTGTTTTCGAGATTTTTGTTACTCCAATGGATGGTAGCCTTGTCATTATGGAAGGTAGTCTGTTTTCGAGATTTTTGTTACTCCAATGGATGGTAGCCATGTCATTATGGAATGTAGTCTATTTTCGAGATTTTTGTTACTCAAATGGATGGTAGCCTTGTCATTATGGAAGGTAGTTTGTTGTTCATATTTTTGTTACTCCAATGGATGGTAGCCTTGTCATTATGGTAGGTAGTCTATTAAGATTTTTGTTACTCCAATGGATGGTAGCATTATCATTATGGAAGGTTGTTTGTTGTCGAGATTTTTGTTACTCCAATGGATGGTAACCTTGTCATTACGGAAGGTAGTCTGTTTTCGAGATTTTTGTTACTCCAATGGATGGTAGCCTTGTCATTATGGATGGTAGTCTGTTGTCGAGAGTTTTGTTATTCCAATGGATTGTAGCCTTTTCATTATGGAACGTATTCTGTTTTCGATGTTTTTGTTACTCTAATGGATAGTAGCCTTGTTATTATGGAAGGTATTCTGTTGTCTAGATTTTGGTTATTCCAATGAATGGCAGCCTTGTCATTATGGAAGGTAGTCTGTTGTCTGGATTTTTGTTACTCCAATTGATGCTAGCGTTGTAATTATGGAAGGTAGCATGTCGTTGTGATTTCTGTCACTCTAATGGATGGTAGCCTTGTAACTATGGAAGGTAGTCTGTTGTTCATATTTTTGTTACTCCAATGGATGGTAGCCTTGTTATTATGGAAGGTAGTCTTTTGTCGAGATTTTTGTTACTCCAATGGATGGTAGCATTATCATTATGGAAGGTTCTCTGTTCTCGAGATTTTTGTTACTCCAATGGATGGTAGCCTTGTCATTATGGAAGGTAGTCTATTTTCGAGATTTTTGTTACTTCAATGGATGGTAGAGTTGTCATTATGGAAGGTAGTCTGTTTTCGAGATTTTTGTTACTCCAATGGATGGTAGCCTTGTCATTATGGAATGTAGTCTATTTTCGAGATTTTTGTTACTCAAATGGATGGTAGCCTTGTCAATATGGAAGTTAGTTTGTTGTTCATATTTTTGTTACTCCAATGGATGGTAGCCTTGTCATTATGGTAGGTAGTCTATTGAGATTTTTGTTACTCCAATGGATGGTAGCATTATCATTATGGAAGGTTGTTTGTTGTCGAGATTTTTGTTACTCCAATGGATGGTAACCTTGTCATTACGGAAGGTAGTTTGTTTTCGAGATTTTTGTTACTCCAATGGATGGTAGCCTTGTCATTATGGATGGTAGTCTGTTGTCGAGAGTTTTGTTATTCCAATGGATTGTAGCCTTTTCATTATGGAACGTATTCTGTTTTCGATGTTTTTATTACTCCAATGGATAGTAGCCTTGTTATTATGGAAGGTAGTTTGTTGTCTAGATTTTGGTTATTCCAATGAATGGTAGCCTTGTCATTATGGAAGGTAGTTTGTTGTCGGGATTTTTGTTACTCCAATTGATGCTAGCGTTTTCATTATGTAAGGTAGTATGTCGTTGTGATTTCTGTCACTCCAATGGATGGTAGCCTTCTAAGTAGGGAAGGTAGTCTGTTGTTCATATTTTTGTTACTCCAATGAATGGTAGCCTTGTCATTATGGAAGGTAGTTTATTATCGAGATTTTTGTTACTCCAATGGATGGTAGCATTATCATTATGGAAGGTTGTCTGTTCTCGAGATTTTTGTTACTCCAATGGATGGTAGCCTTGTCATTATGGAAGGTAGTTTGTTTTCGAGATTTTTGTTACTCCAATAGTAGGTAGCCTTGTCATTATGGAAGGTAGTCTATTTTCGAGATTTTTGTTACTTCAATGGATGGTAGTGTTGTCATTATGGAAGGTAGTCTGTTTTCGAGATTTTTGTTACTCCAATGGATGGTAGCCTTGTCATTATGGAAGGTAGTCTGTTTTCGAGATTTTTGTTACTCCAATGGATGGTAGCCTTGTCATTATGGAATGTAGTCTATTTTCGAGATTTTTGTTACTCAAATGGATGGTAGCCTTGTCATTATGGAAGGTAGTTTGTTGTTCATATTTTTGTTACTCCAATGGATGGTAGCCTTGTCATTATGGTAGGTAGTCTATTGAGATTTTTGTTACTCCAATGGATGGTAGCATTATCATTATGGAAGGTTGTTTGTTGTCGAGATTTTTGTTACTCCAATGGATGGTAACCTTGTCATTACGGAAGGTAGTCTGTTTTCGAGATTTTTGTTACTCCAATGGATGGTAGCCTTGTCATTATGGATGGTAGTCTGTTGTCGAGAGTTTTGTTATTCCAATGGATTGTAGCCTTTTCATTATGGAACGTATTCTGTTTTCGATGTTTTTGTTACTCTAATGGATAGTAGCCTTGTTATTATGGAAGGTAGTCTGTTGTCTAGATTTTGGTTATTCCAATGAATGGTAGCCTTGTCATTATGGAAGGTAGTCTGTTTTCGGGATTTTTGTTACTCCAATTGATGCTAGCGTTTTCATTATGTAAGGTAGTATGTCGTTGTGATTTCTGTCACTCCAATGGATGGTTGCCTTCTAAGTAGGGAAGGTAGTATGTTGTTCATATTTTTGTTACTCCAATGGATGGTAGCCTTGTCATTATGGAAGGTAGTCTATTGTCGAGATTTTTGTTACTCCAATGGATGGTAGCATTATCATTATGGAAGGTTGTCTGTTCTCGAGATTTTTGTTACTCCAATGGATGGTAGCCTTGTCATTATGGAAGGTAGTCTGTTTTCGAGATTTTAGTTACTTCAATGGATGGTAGCGTTGTCATTATGCAAGGTAGTCTGTTTTCGAGATTTTTTTTACTGCAATGGATGGTAGCCTTGTCATTATGGAAGGTATTCTGTTGTTCATATTTTTGTTACTCCAATGGATGGTAGCCTTATCATTATGGTAGGTAGTCTATTGTCGAGATTTTTGTTACTCCAATGGACGGTAGCATTATCATTATTGAAGATTGTCTGTTGTCGAGATTTTAGTTACTCCAATGGATGGTAGCCTTGTCATTACGGAAGGTAGTCTGTTTTCTAGATTTTTGTTACTCCAATGGATGGTAGCCTTGTCATTATGGATGGTAGTCTGTTGTCGAGATTTTTGTTATTCCAATGGATTGTAGCCTTTTCATTATGGAACGTATTCTGTTTTCAATGTTTTTGTTACTCTAATGGATAGTAGCCTTGTTATAATGGAAGGTAGTCTATTGTCTATATTTTTGTTACTCCAATTGATTCTAGCGTTGTCATTATGGAAGGTAGCATGTCGTTGTGATTTCTGTCACTCTAATGGATGGTACCCTTGTAACTATGGAAGGTAGTCTGTTGTTCATATTTTTGTTACTCCAATGGATGGTAGCCTTGTTATTATGGAAGGTAGTCTATTGTCGAGATTTTTGTTACTCCAATGGATGGTAGCATTATCATTATGGAAGGTTGTCTGTTCTCGAGATTTTTGTTACTCCAATGGATGGTAGCCTTGTCATTATGGAAGGTAGTCTATTTTCGAGATTTTTGTTACTTCAATGGATGGAAGTGTTGTCATTATGGAAGGTAGTGTGTTTTCGAGATTTTTTTTACTCCAATGGATGGTAGCCTTGTCATTATGGAATGTAGTCTATTTTCGAGATTTTTGTTACTCAAATGGATTGTAGCCTTGTCATTATGGAAGGTAGTTTGTTGTTCATATTTTTGTTACTCCAATGGATGGTAGCCTTGTCATTATGGTAGGTAGTCTATTGAGATTTTTGTTACTCCAATGGATGGTAGCATTATCATTATGGAAGGTTGTTTGTTGTCGAGATTTTTGTTACTCCAATGGATGGTAACTTTGTCATTACGGAAGGTAGTCTGTTTTCGAGATTTTTGTTACTCCAATGGATGGTAGCCTTGTCATTATGGATGGTAGTCTGTTGTCGAGAGTTTTGTTATTCCAATGGATTGTAGCCTTTTCATTATGGAACGTATTCTGTTTTCGATGTTTTTGTTACTCCAATGGATAGTAGCCTTGTTATTATGGAAGGTAGTTTGTTGTCTAGATTTTGGTTATTCCAATGAATGGTAGCCTTGTCATTATGGAAGGTAGTTTGTTGTCGGGATTTTTTTTACTCCAATTGATGCTAGTGTTTTCATTATGTAAGGTAGTATGTCGTTG
Organism: Vicia faba; assembly: GCA_948472305.1. Taxonomy (NCBI): domain Eukaryota; kingdom Viridiplantae; phylum Streptophyta; class Magnoliopsida; order Fabales; family Fabaceae; genus Vicia; species Vicia faba. Next base: position 460,632,016 of record OX451741.1, read on the forward strand.
TGATTTCTGTCACTCCAATGGATGGTAGCCTTCTAAGTAGGGAAGGTAGTCTGTTGTTCATATTTTTGTTACTCCAATGAATGGTAGCCTTGTCATTATGGAAGGTAGTCTATTATCGAGATTTTTGTTACTCCAATGGATGGTAGCATTATCATTATGGAAGGTTGTCTGTTCTCGAGATTTTTGTTACTCCAATGGATGGTAGCCTTGTCATTATGGAAGGTAGTCTGTTTTCGAGATTTTTGTTACTTCAATGGATGGTAGCGTTGTCATTATGCAAGGTAGTCTGTTTTCGAGATTTTTGTTACTCCAATGGATGGTAGCCTTGTCATTATGGAAGGTATTCTGTTGTTCATATTTTTGTTACTCCAATGGATGGTAGCCTTATCATTATGGTAGGTACTCTATTGTCGAGATTTTTGTTACTCCGATGGATGGTAGCATTATCAATATGGAAGGTTGTCTGTTGGCGAGATTTTTGTTACTCCAATGGATGGTAGCCTTGTCATTACGGAAGGTAGTCTAATGTCGAAATTTTTGTTACTCCAATGGATGCTAGCGTTGTCATTATGGAAGGTAGTATGTCGTTGTGATTTCTGTCACTCCAATGGATGGTAGCTTTGTCACTATGGAAGGTAGTCTGTTGTTCATATTTTTGTTACTCCAATGGATGGTAGCCTTGTCATTATGGAAGGTAGTCTATTGTCGAGATTTTTGTTACTCCAATGGATGGTAGCATTATAATTATGGAAGGTTGTCTATTGTCGAGATTTTTGTCACTCCAATGGATAGTAGCCTTGTAATTATGGAAACTAGTCTATTTTCGAGATTTTTGTTACTTCAATGGATGGTAGCCTTGTCATTTTGGAAGGTAGTCTATTTTCGAGATTTTTGTTACTCCAATGGATGGTAGCCTTGTCATTATGGAAGGTAGTCTGTTGTTCATATTTTTGTTACTCCAATGGATGGTAGCCTTGTCATTATGGTAGGTAGTCTATTGTCATGATTTTTGTTACTCCAATGGATGGTAGCATTATAATTATGGAAGGTTGTCTGTTGTCGAGATTTTTGTTACTCCAATGGATGGTAGCCTTGTCATTACGGAAGGTAGTCTGTTTTCGAGATTTTTGTTACTTCAATGGATGGTAGCCTTGTCATTATTGATGGTAGTCTGTTGTCGAGATTTTTGTTATTCCAATGGATTGTAGCCTTTTCATTATGGAATGTATTTTTTTGTCGATGTTTTTGTTACTCCAATGGATGGTAGCCTTGTCATTATGGAATGTAGTCTATTTTCGAGATTTTGGTTACTCAAATGGATGGTAGCCTTGTCATTATGGAAGGTAGTTTGTTGTTCATATTTTTGTTACTCCAATGGATGGTAGCCTTGTCATTATGGTAGGTAGTCTATTGAGATTTTTGTTACTCCAATGGATGGTAGCATTATCATTATGGAAGGTTGTTTGTTGTCGAGATTTTTGTTACTCCAATGGATGGTAACCTTGTCATTACGGAAGGTAGTCTGTTTTCGAGATTTTTGTTACTCCAATGGATGGTAGCCTTGTCATTATGGATGGTAGTCTGTTGTCGAGAGTTTTGTTATTCCAATGGATTGTAGCCTTTTCATTATGGAACGTATTCTGTTTTCGATGTTTTTGTTACTCCAATGGATAGTAGCCTTGTTATTATGGAAGGTAGTTTGTTGTCTAGATTTTGGTTATTCCAATGAATGGTAGCCTTGTCATTATGGAAGGTAGTTTGTTGTCGGGATTTTTGTTACTCCAATTGATGCTAGCGTTTTCATTATGTAAGGTAGTATGTCGTTGTGATTTCTGTCACTCCAATTGATGGTAGCCTTCTAAGTAGGGAAGGTAGTCTGTTGTTCATATTTTTGTTACTCCAATGAATGGTAGCCTTGTCATTATGGAAGGTAGTCTATTATCGAGATTTTTGTTACTCCAATGGATGGTAGCATTATGATTATGGAAGGTTGTCTGTTCTCGAGATTTTTGTTACTCCAATGGATGGTAGCCTTGTCATTATGGAAGGTAGTCTGTTTTCGAGATTTTTGTTACTTCAATGGATGGTAGCGTTGTCATTATGCAAGGTAGTCTGTTTTCGAGATTTTTGTTACTCCAATGGATGGTAGCCTTGTCATTATGGAAGGTATTCTGTTGTTCATATTTTTGTTACTCCAATGGATGGTAGCCTTATCATTATGGTAGGTAGTCTATTGTCGAGATTTTTGTTACTCCAATGGATGGTAGCATTATCAATATGGAAGGTTGTCTGTTGTCGATATTTTTGTTACTCCAATGGATGGTAGCCTTGTCATTACGGAAGGTAGTATATTTTCGAGATTTTTGTTACTCCAATGAATGGTAGCCTTTTCATAATGGATGGTAGCCTTGTCATTATGGAAGGTAGTCTGTTGTCGATATTTCTGTTACTCCAATGGATGGTAGCCTTGTCATTATGGAAGGTTGTCTATTGTCGAGATTTTTGTTATCCCAATGGATGGTAACCTCGTCATTATGGAAGGTAGTCTACTGTCGAGCTTTTTTTACTTCAATGGATTGTAGCCTTGTCATTATGGAAGGTAGTCTATTCTTTAGATTTTTGTTACTCCAATGGATGGTAGCCTTGTCTTTATGGAAGCTAGTCTATTGTCGAGATCTTTGTTACTCCAATGGATGGTATCCTTATCATTATGGAACCTTGTCTATTGTCGATATTTTTGTTACTCCAATGGATGGTAGCCTTGTTATAATAGAAGGTAGTCTGTTGTTGAGATTTTTGTTACTCCAATGGATGGTAACCTTGTCATTATGGAAGGTAGTTTGTTCTCGAGATTTTTGTTACTCGATTGGATGGTAGCCTTGACATTATGGAACGTAGTCTGTTGTCGATATTTTTGTTACTCAAGTGGATGGTAGCCTTGTCATAATGGAAGGTAGTCTGTTGTTGAGAATTTTGTTATTCCATTGGATGGTAGCCTTTTCATTATGGAAGGTAGTTTGTTGTGGGGATTTTTGTTACTCCAATGGATGGTAGCCTTGTCATTATGGAACGTAGTCAGTTGTCAATATTTTTGTTACTCCATTATATGGTAACCTTTTCATTATGGAAGGCAGTTAGTTGCCGAGATTTTTGTTACTCCAATTGATGGTAGCCTTGTCATTATGGAAGGTAATCTGTTGTCGATATTTCTGTTACTCCAATGGATGGTAGCCTTTGTCATTATGGAAGGTAGTCTATTGTTCTGATTTTTGAAACTTCAATGGATGGTAGCCTTGTCAGTATGAAAGGTAGTTTGCTGTTGAGATTTTTATTATTCCATTGGATGGTAGCCTTTTCATTATGGAAGGTAGTTTGTTGTCAAGATTTTTGTCATTCCAATGGATGGTAACCTTGTCATTACGGAAGGTAGTCTGTTGTCGAAATATTTTTTACTCCAATGGATGGTAGCCTTCTCATATGGAAGGTAGTCTGTTGTCGAGATTTTTGTTACCGCAATAGATGGTAGCCTTGTGTTTATGAAATGTAGTATGTTGTCGACATTTTTGTTACTCCAATGGATGGTAGCCTTGTCTTTATGGAAGGTAGTATGTTTTTCGATATTTTTGTTACTCCTATGGATGGTAGCCTTGTCATTATGGAAGGTAGTTTGTTGTCGAGATTTTTATCATTGCAATGGATGGTAACCTTGTCATTATTGAAGGTAGTCTTTTGTCGAGATTTTTTTTACTCAAATGGATGGTATCCTTCTCATATGGAAGGTAATCTGTTGTCGAGAATTTTTTTACTCAAATGGATGGTATCATTGTCATTATGGAAGGTAGTATGTTGACGATATCTTTGTTACTCAATGGATGGTAGCCTTGTCATTATGGAAGGTAGTCTGTTGTCGAGATTTTTGTTACTCCAATGGATGGTAGCCTTGTCATTATGGAACATAGTCAGTTGTCGATATTTTTATTACTCCAATGGATGGTAGCCTTGTCATTATGGAAGGTAGTCAGTTGTTCAGATTTTTGTTACTCCAATATATGGTAGCCTTGTCATTATGAAAGGTAGTCTATTGTCGAGATTTTTGTTATTCCATTGGATGGTAGCCATGTCATTATGGAAGGTAGTCTATTGTCGAGATTTTCATTATCCCAATGGATGGTAACCTTGTCATTATGGAAGGTAGTCTACTGTCGAGATTTTTTTACTCCAATGGATGGTAGCGTTTTCATTATGGAAGGTAGTCTATTGACGAGATTTTTGTTACTCCCATGGATGGTAGCCTTGTCATTATGGAAGGTAGTCTGTTGTCGAGATTTTTGTTATCCCAATGGATGGTAACCTCGTCATTATGGAAGGTAGTTTACTGTCGAGCTTTTTTTATTCCAATGGATTGTAGCCTTGTCATTATAGAAGGTAGTCTATTCTCTAGATTTTTGTAACTCCAATGGATGGTAGCCTTGTCTTTATGGAAGGTAGTCTATTATCGATATCTTTGTTACTCCAATGGATGGTATCCTTCTCATTATGGAACCTGGTCTAGTGTCGAGATTTTTGTTACTCCAATGGATGGTAGCCTTGTCATAATAGAAGGTAGTTGTTGTCGAGATTTTTGTTACTCCAATGGATGGTAGCCTTGTCATTATGGAAGGTAGTGTGTTCTCGAGATTTTTGTTACTCCATTGGATGGTAGCCTTGACATTATGGAATGTAGTGTGTTGTCGAGATTTTTGTTACACCAATGGATGGTAGGCTTGTTATTATGGAACGTAGTCTGTTGTCGATTTTTTTGTTACTCAAGTGGATGGTAGCCTTGTCATAATGGAAGGTAGTTTGTTGTTGAGAATTTTGTTATTCCATTGGATGGTAGCCTTTTCATTATGGAAGGTAGTCTATTGTCGGGATTTTTGTTACTCCAATGGATGGTAGCCTTGTCATTATGGAACGTAGTCAGTTGTCAATATTTTTGTTACTCCATTGTATGGTAACCTTTTCATTATGGAAGGTAGTTAGTTGCCGAGATTTTTGTTACCCCAATTGATGGTAGCCTTGTCATTATGGAAGGTAGTCTGTTGTCGATATTTCTGTTACTCCAATGGATGGTAGCCTTTGTCATTATGGAAGGTAGTCTGTTATTCAGATTTTTGATACTTCAATGGAAGGTAGCCTTGTCAGTATGAAAGGTAGTTTGTTGTCGAGATTTTTATTATTCCATTGGATGGTAGCCTTGTCATTATGGAAGGTAGTTTGTTGTCAAGATTTTTGTCATTCCAATGGATGGTAACCTTGTCACTATGGAAGGTAGTCTGTTGTCGAGATATTTTTTACTCCAATGGATGGTTGCCTTCTCATATGGAAGGGAGTCTGTTGTCGAGATTTTTGTTACTGCAATGGATGGTAGCCTTGTCTTTATGAAATGTAGTCTGTTGTCGATATTTTTGTTACTCCAATGGATGGTAGCCTTGTCTTTATGGAAGGTAGTATGTTGTTGATATTTTTGTTACTCCTGTGGATGGTAGCCTTGTCATTATGGAAGGTAGTTTGTTGTCGAGATTTTTATCATTGCAATGGATGGTAACCTTGTCATTATTGAAGGTAGTCTTTTGTCGAGATTTTTTTTACTCAAATGGATGGTATCCTTCTCATATGGAAGGTAGTCTGTTGTCGAGAATTTTTTTACTCAAATGGATGGTATCATTGTCATTATGGAAGGTAGTCTGTTGTCGATATCTTTGTTACTCAATGGATGGTAGCCCTGTCATTATGGAAGGAAGTCTGTTGTCGAGATTTATGTTACTCCAATGGATGGTATCCTTTTCATTATGGAACATAGTCTGTTGTCGATATTTTTGTTACTCCAATGGATGGTAGCCTTGTCATTATGGAAGGTAGTATGTTCTCGAGATTTTTGTTACTTCAATGGATGGTAGCCTTGACATTATGGAACATAATTAGTTGACAATATTTTTGTTACTCCATTGTATGGTAGGCTTATCATTATGGAACATAGTCTGTTGTCGATATTTTTGTTACTCAAATGGATGGTACCCTTGTAATAATGGAAGGTAGTTTGTTGTTGAGATTTTTGTTATTCCATTGGATGGTAGCCTTTTCATTATGGAAGGTAGTCTATTGTCGGGATTTTTGTTACTCCAATGGATGGTAGCCTTGTCATTATGGAACGTAGTCAGTTGTCAATATTTTTGTTACTCCATTGTATCATAACCTTTTCATTATGGAAGGTAGTTAGTTGCCGAGATTTTTGTTACTCCAATTGATGGTAGCCTTGTCATTATGGAAGGTAGTCTGTTGTCGAGATTTTTGTTATCCCAATGGATGGAAACCTCGTTATTAAGGAAGGTAGTCTACAGTCGAGCTTTTTTTACTCCAATGGATTGTAGCCTTGTCATTATGGAAGGTAGTCTATTCTCTAGATTTTTGTTACTCCAATGGATGATATCCTTGTCTTTATGGAAGGTAGTCTCTTGTCGATATTTTTGTTACTCCAATGGATGGTAGCCTTGTCTTTATGGAAGGTAGTCTGTTGTCGATAGTTTTGTTACTCCAATGTATGGTAGCCTTGTCATTATGAAAGGTAGTCTATTGTCGGGATCTTTGTTACTCAATGGATGATAGCCTTGTCATTATGGAACGAAGAGTGTTGTAGAGATTTTTGTTACTCCAATGGATGGTAGTCTTGTCATTATGGAACATGGTCTATTGTTGATATTCTTTTTACTCCAATGGATGGTAGCCTTCTAATAATAGAAGGTAGTCTGTTGTCGAGATTTTTGTTACTCCAATGGATGGTAGCCTTTTCATTATGGAAGGTAGTCTGTTCTTGAGATTTTTGTTACTCCAATGGATGGTAGCCTTGACATAATGGAAGGAAGTCTGTTGTCTAGATTTTTGTTACTCGAATGGATGGTATCCTTCTCATTATGGAACATAGTCTATTGTCGATATTCTTTTTAATCCAATGGATGGTAGCCTTCTAATAATAGAAGGTAGTCTGTTGTCGAGATTTTTGTTACTCCAATGGATGGTAGCCTTTTCATTATGGAAGGTAGTCTGTTCTTGAGATTTTTTTTACTCCAATGGATGGTAGGCTTGTCATTATGGAACATAGTCTGTTGTCGATATTTTTGATACTCAAATGGATGGTAGCCTTGTAATAATGGAAGGTAGTCTGTTGTTAAGATTTTTGTTATTCCATTGGATGGTAGCCTTTTCATTATAGAAGGTAGTATTTTGTAGGGATTTTTGTTACTCTAATGGATGGTAGCCTTGTCATTATGGAACATAGTCAGTTGTCAATATTTTTGTTACTCCATTGTATCATAACCTTTTCATTATGGAAGGTAGTTATTTGTTGAGAATTTTATTACTCCAATTGATTGTAGCCTTGTCATTATGGAAGGTAGTCTGCTGTCGATATTTCTGTTACTCCAATGGATGGTAGCCTTGTCATTATCGAAGGTAGTCTGTTGTCGAGATTTTTGTTATCCCAATGGATGGTAACCTCGTTATTATGGAAGGTAGTCTACTGTCGAGCTTTTTTTACTCCAATGTATTATAGCCTTGTCATTATGGAAGGTAGTCTATTCTCTAGATTTTTGTTACTCCAATGGATGATATCCTTGTCTTTATGGAAGGTAGTCTGTTGTCGATATTTTTGTTACTCCAATGGATGGTAGCCTTGTCTTTATGGAAGGTAGTCTATTGTCGATATTTTTGTTACTCCAATGTATGGTAGCCTTGTCATTATGGAAGGTAGTCTATTATCGAGATCATTGTTACTCAATGGATGATAGCCTTGTCATTATGGAACGTAGTGTGTTGTAGATATTTTTGTTACTCCAATGGATGGTATCCTTGTCATTAAGGAAGGAAGTTTTTTGTCGAGATTTTTGTTACTCCAATGGATGATATCCTTCTCATTATGGAACGTGGTCTATTGTCGAGATTTTTGTTACTCCAATGGATGGTAGCCTTGTCATAATAGAAGGTCGTCTGTTGTCGAGATTTTTGTTACTCCAATGGATGGTAGCCTTGTAATTATGGAAGGTAGTGTGTTGTCGATATTTTTGTTACTCCAATGGATGGTAGCCTTGACATTATGGAACGTAGTGTGTTGTCGAGATTTTTGTTACTCTAATGGATGGTAGGCTTGTCATTATGGAACGTAGTCTGTTGTCGATATTTTTGTTACTCAAATGGATGGTAGCCTTGTCATAATGGAAGGTAGTGTGTTGTTGAGATTTTTGTTATTCCATTGGATGGTAGCCTTTTCACTATGGAACGGAGTCTGTTGTCAAGATTTTTGTTACTCCAATGGATGGTAGCCTTGTCATTATGGAACGTAGTCAGTTGTCAATATTTTTGTTACTCCATTGTATGGTAAACTTTTCATTATGGAAGATAGTTAGTTGCCGAGATTTTTGTTACTCCAATTGATGGTAGCCTTGTCATTATTGAAGGTAGTCGGTTGTCGATATTTTTGTTACTCCAATGGATGGTAGCGTTGTCATTATGGAAGGTAGTCTTTTGTCCAAATTTTTGTTACGCCAATGGATGGTAGCCTGGTCATTATAAAAATGTAGTTTGTCTTTATGATTTATGTTACTTCAATGGATGGTACCCTTGTCATTATAGAAGGTAGTCTGTTGTTCTGGTTTTTGATACTTCAATGGATGGTAGCCTTGTCATTATGGAAGGTAGTTTGTTGTCGAGATTTTTTTCATTCCAATGGATGGTAACCTTGTCATTATGGAATGTAGTCTGTTGTCGAGATTTTTATACTCCAATGGACGGTAGCCTTCTCATATGGAAGGTAGTCTGTTGTCGAGATTTTTTTTACTCAAATGGATGGTAGCCTTGTCATTATGGAAGATAGTCTATTGACGATATCTTTGTTACTCAATGGATGGTAGCCCTGTCATTTTGAAAGGTAGTCTGTTGTCGAGATTTTTTACTCCAATGGATGGTAGCCTTGTCATTATGGAAGGTAGTCTGTTATCGAGATTTTTGTTACTGCAATGGATGGAAGCCTTGTCTTTATGAAATGTAGTTTGTTGTCGATATTTTTGTTACTCCAATGGATGGTTGACTTGTCTTTATGGAAGGTAGTATGTTGTCGATATTTTTGTTACTCCTATGGATGGTAGCCTTGTCATTATGGAAGGTAGTTTGTTTTGGAGATTTTTGTCATTGCAATGAATGGTAGCCATGTCATTATGGAACATAGTCTGTTGTCGATATTTTTTTACTCAAATGGATGGTAGCCTTCTCATATGGAAGGTAGTCTATTGTCGAGATTTTTGTTACTCCAATGGATGGTAGCCTTGTCATTATGGAACATAGTCAGTTGTCGATATTTTTGTTACTCCAATGGATGGTGGCCTTGTCAATATGGAAGGTAGTCTGTTGTTCAGATTTTTGTTACTTCAATGGATGGTAGCCTTGTCATTATGAAAGTTAGTCTATTGTCGAGCTTTTTGTTATTCCATTTGATGGTAGCCTTGTCATTATGGAAGGTAGTCTACTATCGAGATTTTTTCACTCCAATGGATGGTAGCCTTGTCATTACGGAAGGTAGTCTATTTTTGAGATTTTTGTTACTCCAATGGATGGTAGCCTTTTCGTTATGGAAGGTAGTCTATTGTCGAGATCTTTGTTACTCAATGGATGATAGCCTTGTCATTATGGAACGTAGTGTGTTGTATAGATTTTTGTTACTCCAATGGATGGTATCCTTGTCATTAAGGAAGGAAGTCTATTGTCGAGATTTTTTTACTCCTATGGATGGTAGCCTTGTCATTATGGAAGTTAGTTTGTTCTCGAGATTTTTGTTACTCCAATGGATGGTATCCTTGACATCATGGAACGTAGTGTGTTGTCGAGATTTTTTTTACTCCATTGGATGGTAGACTTCTCATATGGAAGGTAGTCTGTTGTCGAGATTTTTTTACTCAAATGGATGGTATCCTTGTCATTATGGAAGGTAGCCTATTGTCGATATCTTTGTTACTCAATGGATGGTAGCCTTGTCATTATGAAAGGTAGTCTGTTGTCTAGATTTTTTTTACTCCAATGGATGGTAGCCTTGTCATTATGGAAGGTAGTCTGTTATTGAGATTTTTGTTACTGCAATGGATGAGAGCCTTGTCTTTATGAAATGTAGTTTGTTGTCGATATTTTTGTTACTCCAATGGATGGTATCCTTGTCTTTATGGAAGGTAGTATGTTGTCGATATTTTTGTTACTCCTATGGATGGTAGCCTTGTCATTATGGAAGGGAGTTTGTTGTCGACATTTTTGTCATTGCAATGGATGGTAACCTTGTCATTAATGAAGGTAGTCTGTTGTCGAGATTTTTGTTATTCCATTGGATGGTAGCCTTGTCATTATGGAAGGTAGTTTATTGTCGAGATTTTTGTTACTCCAATGGATGATAGCCTTGTCATTATGGAACATAGTCTGTTGTCGATATTTTTGTTACTCCAATGGATGGTAGCCTTGTCATTATGGAAGGTAGTCAGTTGGCGAGATTTTTGTTACTCCAATGGATGGTATCCTTCTCATTATGGAACATGGAATACTGTCAAGATTTTTGTTACTCCAATGGATGGTAGCGTTGACATTATGGAACGTAGTGTGTTGTCGAGATTTTTGATACTCCAATGGATTGTAGCGTTGACATTATGGAACGTAGTGTGTTGTCGAGATTTTTGATACTCCAATGGATTGTAGGCTTATCATTATGGAACGTAGTCTATTGTCGATATGTTTGTTACTCAAATGGATGGTAGCCTTGTCATAATGAAAGGTAGTCTATTGTCGAGCTTTTTGTTATTCCATTTGATGGTAGCCTTGTCATTATGGAAGGTAGTCTACTGTCGAGATTTTTTTACTTCAATGGATGGTAGCCTTGTCATTATGGAAGGTAGTCTATTTTTGAGATTTTTGTTACTCCAATGGATTGTAGCCTTTTCATTATGGAAGATAGTCTATTGTCGAGATCTTTGTTACTCAATGGATGATAGCCTTGTCATTATGGAACATAGTGTGTTGTATAGATTTTTGATACTCCAATGGATGGTATCCTTGTCATTAAGGAAGGAAGTCTATTGTCGAGATTTTTGTTACTCCAATGGATGGTAGCCTTGTCATTATGGAAGTTAGTCTGTTCTCGAGATTTTTGTTACTCCAATGGATGGTATCCTTGACATCATGGAACGTAGTGTGTTGTCGAGATTTTTTTTACTCCAATGGATGGTAGCCTTCTCATATGGAAGGTAGTCTGTTGTCGAGATTTTTTTACTCAAATGGATGGTATCCTTGTCATTATGGAAGGTAGCCTATTGTCGATATCTTTGTTACTCAATGGATGGTAGCCTTGTCATTATGAAACGTAGTTTGTTGTCTAGATTTTTTTTACTCCAATGGATGGTAGCCTTGTCATTATGGAAGGTAGTCTATTGTCTAGATTTTTTTTACTCCAATGGATGGTAGCCTTGTCATTATGGAAGGTAGTCTAATATTGAGATTTTTGTTACTGCAATGGATGATAGCCTTGTCTTTATGAAATGTAGTCTGTTGTCGATATTTTTGTTACTCCAATGGATGGTATCCTTGTCTTTATGGAAGGTAGTATGTTGTCGATATTTTTGTTACTCCTATGGATGGTAGCCTTGTCATTATGGAAGGTAGTTTGTTGTCGACATTTTTGTCATTGCAATGGATGGTAACCTTGTCATTATTGAAGGTAGTCTTTTGTCGAGATTTGTTTTACTCAAATGGATGGTAGCCTTCTCATATAAAAGGTAGTCTGTTGTCGAGATTTTTGTTATTCCATTGGATGGTAGCCTTGTCATTATCGAAGGTAGTTTATTGTCGAGATTTTTGTTACTCCAATGGATGATAGCCTTGTCATTATGGAACATAGTCTGTTGTCGATATTTTTGTTACTCCAATGGATGGTAGCCTTGTCATTTTGGAAGGTAGTCAGTTGTCGAGATTTTTGTTACTCCAATGGATGGTATCCTTCTCATTATGGAACATGGTATACTGTCAAGATTTTTGTTACTCCAATGGATGGTAGCCTTGTCATTATGGAAGGTAGTCTATTCTCGAGATTTTTGTTACTCCAATGGATGGTAGCCTTGACATTATGGAACGCAGTGTGTTGTCGAGATTTTTGATACTCCAATGGATTGTAGGCTTATCATTATGGAAGGTAGTCTGTTGTCGATATGTTTGTTACTCAAATGGATGGTAGCCTTGTCATAATGGAAGGTAGTCTGTTGTTGAGATTTTTGTTATTCCATTGGATGGTAGCCTTTTCATTACGGAAGGTAGTCTGTTGTCGGGATTTTTGTTACTCCAATGCATGGTAGCCTTGTCATTATGGAACGTAGTCAGTTGTCAATATTTTTGTTACTCCATTGTATGGTAACCTTTTCATTATGGAAGGTAGTCAATTGCCGAGATTTTGTTACTCCAATTGATGGTAGCCTTGTCATTATGGAAGGTAGTCTGTTGTTGATATTTTTGTTACTCCAATGGATGGTAGCCTTGTCATTTATGGATGGTAGTCTGTTGTCCAGATTTTTGTTACACCAATGGATGATAGCCTTGTCATTTTAAAAATGTAGTTTGTCGTTAAGATTTCTATTACTTCAATGGATTGTAGCCTTGTCATTATGGAAGGTAGTTTGTTGTTCTGATTTTTGATACTTCAATGGATGGTAGCCTTTTCAGTATGAAAGGTAGTCTGTTGTCAAGATATTTATTATTCCATTGGATGGTAGCCTTGTCTTTATAGAAGGTAGTTTTTTGTCGATATTTTTTTCATTCCATTGGATGGTAACCTTGTCATTATGGAAGGTAGTCTGTTGTCGATTTTTTTTACTCCGATGGATGGTAGCCTTCTCATATGGAAGGTAGTCTGTTGTCGATTTTTTTTACTCCGATGGATGGTAGCCTTCTCATATGGAAGGTAGTCTGTTGTCGAGATTTTTTTTACTGAAATGGATGGTAGCTTTATCATTATGGAAGGTAGTCTGTTGTCGATATCTTTGTTACTCAATGGATGGTAGCCTTGTAATTATGGAAGGTAGTCTGTTGTCGAGATTTTTCTTACTCCAATGGATGGTAGCCTTCTCATTATGGAAGGTAGTCTTTTATCGAGATTTTTCTTACTACAATGGATGGTAGCCTTGTCTTTATGAAATGTAGTCTGTTGTCGATATTTTTGTTACTCCAATGGATGGTAGCCTTGTCTTTATGCAAGGTAGTATGTTGTCGATATTTTTGTTACTCCTATGGATGGTAGCCTTATCATTATGGAAGGTAGTTTGTTATCGAGATTTTTGTCATTACAATGGATGGTAACCTTGTCATTATGGAAGGTAGTTTGTTGTCGAGATTTTTTTTACTCCAATGAATGGTAGCCTTCTCATATGGAAGGTAGTCTGTTTTCGAGAGTTTTGTTATTCCATTGGATGGTAGCCTTGTCATTATGGAAGGTAGTCTGTTGTCGATATCTTTGTTACCCAATAAATGGTAGCCATGTCTTTATGGAAGGTAGTCGGTTGTCGAGATTTTTATTACTCCAATGGGTGGCAGCCTTGTCATTACGGAAGGTAGTCTGTTGTTGATATTTTTGTTACTCCAATGGATGGTAGCCTTGTCATTATGGATGGTATTCAGTTGTCGATACTTTTATTACTCCAATGGATGGTAGCCTTGTCAATATGGAAGGTAGTCTGTTGTTCAGATTTTTGTTACTCCAATGGATGGTAGCCTTGTCATTATGAAAGGTAGTCCATTGTCGAGATTTTTTTTATTCCATTGGATAGTAGCCTTGTCATTATGGAAGGTAGTCTGTTGTCGAGATTTTCGTTATCCCAATGGATGGTAACCTTGTCATTATGGAAGGTAGTCTACTGTCGAGATTTTTTTACTCCAATCGATGGTAGCCTTGTCATTATGGAAGGTAGTCTATTGTCAAGATTTTTGTTACTCCAATTGATGGTAGCCTTGTCTTCATGGAAGGTAGTCTGTTGTCGAGATTTTTGTCATCCCAATGGATGGTAACCTTGTCATTATGTAAAGTAGTCTATTGTCGAGATTTTTTTTACTCCAATGGATGGTAGCCTTGTCATTATGGAAGGTAGTCTGTTGTCGAGATTTTTGTTACACCAATGGATGGTAGCTTTGTCTTTATGGAAGGTAGTCTTTTGTTAATATTTTTGTTACTCCAATGGATGGTAGCCTTGTCTTTATAAAAGGTAGTCTGTTGTCGATATTTTTGTTACACGTATGGATGGTAGCCTTGTCATTATGGAACATAGTGTGTTGTTGATATTTTAGTTACTCCAATGGATGGTATACTTTTCATTATTGAAGATAGTCTATTGTCGAGATTTTTGTTACTCCAATGGATGGTAAAGTTTTCATTATGGAAAGTAATTTGTTGTCGATATTTTTGTTACTGCAATGGATGGTAGCCTTGTCTTTATGGAAGATAGTCTATTTTCGATATTTTTGTTACTCCAATGGATGGTAGCTCTGTCTTTATTGAAGGTAGTATGTTGTCGATATTTTTGTTACTCCTATGGATGGTAGCCTTGTCATTATAGAAGGTAGTCTGTTGTCGAGATCTATGTTACTCAATGGATGGTAGCCTTGTCATTATGGAAGGTAGTCTGTTGTAGAGATTTTTGTTACTCCAATGGATGCTAGCCTTGTCAATATGGAAGGTAGTCTGTTGTTCAGATTTTTCTTACTCCAATGGATGGTAGCCTTGTCATTATGAAATGTAGTCTATTGTCTAGATTTTTTTTATTCCATTGGATAGTAGCCTTTTCATTATAGAAGGTATTCTGTTGTCGAGATTTTCGTTATCCCAATGGATGTTAACCGTTTCATGATGGAAGGTAGTCTACTATGGATATTTTTTTACTCCAATGGATGGTAGCCTTGTCATTATGGAAGGTAGTCTATTGTCGAGATTTTTGTACTCCGATGGATGGTAGCCTTGTCTTTATGGAAGGTAGTCTGTTGTCGATATTTTTGTTACTCCAATGGATGGTAGCCTTGTCTTTATGGAAGGTAATCTGTTGTCGAGATTTTTGTTATCCCAATGGATGGTAGCCTTGTCGTTATGGAAGGTAGTCTTTTGTCGAGATTTTTGTTACACCAATGGATGGTAGCTTTGTCTTTGTGGAAGGTAGTCTTTTGTCAATATTTTTGTTACTCCAATGGATGGTAGCCTTGTCTTTATGGAAGGTAGTCTGTTGTCGATATTTTTGTTACTCATATGGATGGTAGCCTTGTCATTATGGAACGTAGTGTGTTGTTGATATTTTGGTTACTGCAATGGATGGTAGCCTTTTCATTATTGAAGATAGTCTATTATCGAGATTTTTTTTACTCCAATGGATGGTAAAATTTTCATTATGGAAGGTAGTATGTTGTCGAGATTTTTTTTACTACAATGGATGGTAGCCTTGTCTTTTCGGAAGGTAGTCTGTTATCGATATTTTTGTTAATGCAATGGATGGTAGCCTTGTCTTTATGGAAGGTAGTATGTTGTCGATATTTTTGTTACTCCGATGGATGGTAAACTTGTTATTATGGAAGGTAGTTTATTGACAAGATCATTGTTACTCAATGGATGGTAGCCTTGTCATTATGGAAGGTAGTCTGTTGTAGAGATTTTTTTTACTCTAATGGATGGTAGCCTTGTTATTATGGACCGTGGTCTATTGTCGAGATTTTTGATACTCCAATGGATGGTAGCCTTGTAATTATGGAAAGTAGTCTATTGTCGAGATTTTTTTTACTCCAATGGATGGTAGCCTTGTCATTATGGAAGGTAGTTTGCTGACGATATTTTTTTTACTCCAATGGATGGTAGCCTTGTCATTATGGAAGGTAGTCTGTTGTCGAGATTTTTTTAACTTCAATGGATGACAGCCTTGTCATTATGGAAGGTAGTCTGTTGTCGAGATTCTTTTTACTCCAATGGATGATAGCCTTGTCATATGGAAGGTAGTCTTTTGTCGAGATTTTTTTACTGCAATGGATGGTAGCCTTGTCATTATGGAAGGTAGTCTGTTGTCGATATCTTTGTTACGCAATGGATGCTAGCCTTGTCATTATGGAAGGTAGTCTATTGTCGATATCTTTGTGACTCAATGGATGGTAGCCTTGTCATTATGGAAGGTAGTCTTTCGTCGAGATTTTTGTTACACCAATGGATGGTAGCCTTGTCATTATGGAAGGTAGTTTGTTGCCGTTATTTTTGTTACTCCAATGGATGGTAGACTTGTCATTATGGAAGGTTGTTTGTTGTCGAGATTTTTGTTTCCCTAATGGATAATAGCTTTGTCTTTATGGACCATAGTCTTTTTTCAAGATTTTTTTACTCAAATGGATGGTAGCCTTCTCATTATGGAACATAATGTGTTGTTGATAATTTGGTTACTCCATTTGATGATAGCCTTGTCATTATTAAAGATTGTCTATTGCTGAGATTTTTGTTACTCCAATGGATGGTAACCTTTTCACAATGGAAGGTAGTCAGTTTCCAAGATTTTTGTTGCTCCAATTGATGGTAGCCTTGTCATTATGGAAGGTAGTCTATTGTCGATATTTTTGTTACTCCAATGGATGGTATCCTTGTCATTATGGAAGGTATTCTGTTGTCCCGATTTTTGTTACACCAATGGATGGTAGCCTTGTCATTATAAAAGGTAGTTTGTTGTCGAAATTTTTGTCATTCCAATGGATAGTAACCTTGTCATTATGGAATGTAGTCTGTTGTCGAGATTTCTTTTTACTACAATGCATGGTAGCCTTCTCATATGGAAGGCAGTCTGTTGTCGAGAGTTTTTTTACTCAAATGGATGGTAGCATTGTCATTATGGAAGGTAGTTTGTTGTCGATATTTTTTTTACTCCAATGGATGGTAGCCTTGTCATTATGGAACATGGTCTATTGTCGAGATTTTTGTTACTTCAATGGATGGTAGCCTTGTCATTATGGAAGGTAGTCTGTTGTCGAGATTTTTGTTACTCCAATGGATGGTAGCCCTGTAATTATGGAAGGTAGTTTGTTGTCCAGATTTTTGTTACTCCAATGGATGGTAGCCTTATCATTATGGAAGGTAGTCTATTGTCGAGATTTTTGTTACTCCAATGGATGGTAGCCTTGTCTTTATGGAACGTAGTCTGTTGTCGATATTTTTGTTACTCCAATGGATGGTAGCCTTGTATTTATGGATGGTAGCCTTGTCATTATGGAAGGTAGTCTATTGTCGAGATCTTTGTTACTCAAGTGATGGTAGCCTTGACATTATGGAAGGTAGTCTATGGTATAGATTTTTCTTACTCTAATGGATGGTAGCCTTGTCATTCTGGAAGGAAGTCTTTTGTCGAGATTTTTGTTACTCCAATGGATGGTAGCCTTGTCATTATGGAATGTAGTATATTGTCGAGCTTTTTTTTACTCCAATGGATGGTAGCCTGGTCATATGGAAGGTAGTCTGTTGTCGAGATTTTTTTTACTGCAATTGATGGTAGCCTTGTCATTAATGAAGGTAGTCTGTTGTCGGTATCTTTGTTACTCAATGGATGGTAGCCTTGTCATTATGGAAGGTAGTCTATTGTTGAGATTTTTTTTACTCCAATGGATGGTAGCCTTGTCATTATGGAAGGTAGTCTATTGTCGACATTTTTGTTACTCCAATGGATGGTAGCCTTATCAATATGGAAGGTAGTCTGTTGTCGAGATTTTTGTTACTCTAATGGATGGTAGCCTTGTCTTTATGGAACATAGTCTGTTGTGGAGATTTTTGTTACTCCAATGGATTATAGCCTTGTCGTTATAGAACGTCATGTGTTGTTGACATTTTTGTTACTCCAATGGATGGTAGCCTTAATATTTTTGATGGTAGTCTGTTGTCGATATTTATTTTACTCTAATTGATGGTAGCCTTGTCATATGCAAGGTAGTCTGTTGTCGAGATTTTTTTTAATCCAATGGATCGTATCCTTGTCATTATGGAAGGTAGTCTGTTGTCGATATCGTTGTTACTCAATGGATGGTAGCCTTGTCATTATGGAAGGTATTATGGAAGGTAGTCTGTTGTCGAGATTTTTGTTACTACAATGGTTGGTATCCTTGTCATTATGGAAGGTATTCTGTTGTCGATATTTTTTTACTCCAATGGATTGTAGCCTTGTCATTATGGAAGGTAGTCTGTTGTCGAGATTTTTGTTACTCCAATGGATGGTAGCCTTGACATTATGGAACATAGTCTGTTGTCGAGATTTTTGTTACTTCAATGGATGGTAGGCTTGTCATTATGGAACGTAGTCTGTTGTCGATATTTTTGTTACTCCAATGGATGGTAGCCTTGTCATTATGGAAGGTAGTCTGTTGTCGAGATTTTTTTAACTTCAATGGATGACAACCTTGTCATTACGGAAGGTAGTCTGTTGTCGAGATTCTTTTTACTCCAATGGATGGTAGCCTTGTCATATGGAAGGTAGTCTGTTGTCGAGATTTTTTTACTGCAATGGATGGTAGCCTTGTCATTATGGAAGGTAGTCTGTTGTCGATATCTTTGTCACTCAATGGATGGTAGCCTTGTCATTATGGAAGGTAGTCTTTTGTCGAGATTTTTGTTACTCCAATGGATGGTAGCCTTGTCATTATGCAAGGTAGTTTGTTGCCGTTATTTTTGTTACTCCAATGGATGGAAGACTTGTCATTATGGAAGGTAGTCTATTGTCGATATTTTTGTTACTCCAATGGATGGTATCCTTGTCATTATGGAAGGTAGTCTGTTGTCGAGATTTTTGTTTCCCTAATGGATAATAGCTTTGTCTTTATGGACCATAGTCTTTTGTCAAGATTTTTTTACTCAAATGGATGGTAGCCTTCTCATTATTGAACGTAATGTGTTGTTGATATTTTGGTTACTCCATTTGATGATAGCCTTGTCATTATTGAAGATTGTCTATTGCTGAGATTTTTGTTACTCCAATGAATGGTAACCTTTTCACAATGGAAGGTAGTCAGTTTCCAAGATTTTTGTTGCTCCAATTGATGGTAGCCTTGTCATTATGGAAGGTAGTCTATTGTCGATATTTTTGTTACTCCAATGGATGGTATCCTTGTCATTATGGAAGGTATTCAGTTGTCCCGATTTTTGTTACACCAATGGATGGTAGCCTTGTCATTATAAAAATATAATTTGTCGTTAAGATTTTTGGTACTTCAATGGATGGTAGCCTTGTCATTATGGAAAGTAGTTTGATGTTCTGATTTTTGATACTCCAATGGATGGTAGCCTTGTCATTATGAAAGGTAGTCTATTGTCGAAATTTTTGTCATTCCAATGGATAGTAACCTTGTCATTATAGAAGGTAGTCTGTTGTCGAGATTTTTTTTACTACAATGGATGGTATCCTTCTCATATGGAAGGCAGTCTGTTGTCGAGATTTTTTTTACTCAAATGGATGGTAGCCTTGTCATTATGGAAGGTAGTTTGTTGTCGATATTTTTGTTACTCCAATGGATGGTAGCCTTGTCATTATGGAACATGGTCTATTGTCGAGATTTTTGTTACTTCAATGGATGGTAGCCTTGTCATTATGGAAGGTAGTCTGTTGTCGAGATTTTTGTTACTCCAATGGATGGTAGCCCTGTAATTATGGAAGGTAGTTTGTTGTCCAGATTTTTGTTACTCCAATGGATGGTAGCCTTGTCATTATGGAAGGTAGTCTATTGTCGAGATTTTTGTTACTCCAATGGATGGTAGCCTTGTATTTATGGAACGTAGTCTGTTGTCGATATTTTTGTTACTCCAATGGATGGTAGCCTTGTATTTATGGATGGTAGCCTTGTCATTATGGAAGGTAGTCTATTGTCGAGATCTTTGTTACTCAAGTGATGGTAGCCTTGTCATTATGGTAGGTAGTCTATGGTAAAGATTTTTGTTACTCTAATGGATGGTAGCCTTGTCATTCTGGAAGGAAGTCTTTTGTCGAGATTTTTGTTACTCCAATGGATGGTAGCCTTGTCATTATGGAATGTAGTATATTGTCGAGCTTTTTTTTACTCCAATGGATGGTAGCCTAGTCATATGGAAGGTAGTCTCTTGTCGAGATTTTTTTTACTGCAATGGATGGTAGCCTTGTCATTAATGAAGGTAGTCTGTTGTCGATATCTTTGTTACTCAATGGATGGTAGCCTTGTCATTATGGAAGGTAGTCTATTGTTGAGATTTTTTTACTCCAAAGGATGGTAGCCTTGTCATTATGGAAGGTAGTCTGTTGTCGACATTTTTGTTACTCCAATGGATTGTAGCCTTGTCATTATGGAAGGTAGTCTGTTGTCGAGATTTTTGTTACTCCAATGGATGGTAGCCTTGACATTATGGAACATAGTCTGTTGTCGAGATTTTTCTTACTTCAATGGATGGTAGGCTTGTCATTATGGAACGTAGTCTGTTGTCGATATTTTTGTTACTCCAATGGATGGTAGCCTTGTCATTATGGAAGGTAGTCTGTTGTCGAGATTTTTTTAACTTCAATGGATGACAGCCTTGTCATTATGGAAGGTAGTCTGTTGTCGAGATTCTTTTTACTGCAATGGATGGTAGCCTTGTCATTATGGAAGGTAGTCTGTTGTCGATATCTTTGTTACGCAATGGATGCTAGCCTTGTCATTTTGGAAGGTAGTCTGTTGTTGATATCTTTGTCACTCAATGGATGGTAGCCTTGTCATTATGGAAGGTAGTCTTTTGTCGAGATTTTTGTTACTCCAATGGATGGTAGCCTTGTCATTATGGAAGGTAGTTTGTTGCCGTTATTTTTGTTACTCCAATGGATGGAAGACTTGTCATTATGGAAGGTAGTCTGTTGTCGAGATTTTTGTTTCCCTAATGGATAATAGCTTTGTCTTTATGGACCATAGTCTTTTGTCAAGATTTTTTTACTCAAATGGACGGTAGCCTTCTCATTATGGAACGTAATGTGTTGTTGATATTTTGGTTACTCCATTTGATGATAGCCTTGTCATTATTGAAGATTGTCTATTGCTGAGATTTTTGTTACTCCAATGGATGGTAACCTTTTCACAATGGAAGGTAGTCAGTTTCCAATATTTTTATTGCTCCAATTGATGGTAGCCTTGTCATTATGGAAGGTAGTCTATTGTCGATATTTTTGTTACTCCAATGGATGGTATCCTTCTCATTATGGAAGGTATTCTGTTGTCCCGATTTTTGTTACACCAATGGATGGTAGCCTTGTCATTATAAAAATATAATTTGTCGTTAAGATTTTTGGTACTTCAATGGATGGTAGCCTTGTCATTATGGAAAGTAGTTTGATGTTCTGATTTTTGATACTCCAATGGATGGTAGCCTTGTCATTATGAAAGGTAGTCTATTGTCGAAATTTTTGTCATTCCAATGGATAGTAACCTTGTCATTATAGAAGGTAGTCTGTTGTCGAGATTTTTTTTACTACAATGGATGGTAGCCTTCTCATATGGAAGGCAGTCTGTTGTCGAGATTTATTTTACTCAAATGGATGGTAGCCTTGTCATTATGGAAGGTAGTTTGTTGTCGAGATTTTTGTTACTCCAATGGATGGTAGCCCTGTAATTATGGAAGGTAGTTTGTTGTCCAGATTTTTGTTACTCCAATGGATGGTAGCCCTGTCATTATGGAAGGTAGTCTATTGTCGAGATTTTTGTTACTCCAATGGATGGTAGCCTTGTCTTTATGGAACGTAGTCTGTTATCGATATATTTGTTACTCCAATGGATGGTAGCCTTGTATTTATGGATGGTAGCCTTGTCAATATGGAAGGTAGTCTATTGTCGAGATCTTTGTTTCTCAAGTGATGGTAGCCTTGTCATTATGGTAGGTAGTCTATGGTAGAGATTTTTGTTACTCTAATGGATGGTAGCCTTGTCATTCTGGAAGGAAGTCTTTTGTCGATATTTTTGTTACTCCAATGGATGGTAGCCTTGTCATTATGGAATGTAGTATATTGTCGAGCTTTTTTTTACTCCAATGGATGGTAGCCTGGTCATATGGAAGGTAGTCTGTTGTCGAGATTTTTTTTACTGCAATGGATGGTAGCGTTGTCATTAATGAAGGTAGTCTGTTGTCGATATCTTTGTTACTCAATGGATGGTAGCCTTGTCATTATGGAAGGTAGTCTATTGTTGAGATTTTTTTTACTCCAATGGATGGTAGCCTTGTCATTATGGAAGGTAGTCTGTTGTCGACATTTTTGTTACTCCAATGGATGGTAGCCTTATCAATATGGAAGGTAGTCTGTTGTCGAGATTTTTGTTACTCAAATGGATGGTAGCCTTGTCTTTATGGAACGTAGTCTGTTGTGGAGATTTTTGTTACTCCAATGGATTGTAGCTTTGTCATTATAGAACGTCATGTGTTGTTGACATTTTTGTTACTCCAATGGATGGTAGCCTTTTCATTATTGATGGTAGTCTGTTGTCGATATTTATTTTACTCTAATTGATGGTAGCCTTGTCATATGCAAGGTAGTCTGTTGTCGTGATTTTTTTTAATCCAATGGATGGTATCCTTGTCATTATGGAAGGTAGTCTATTGTCGATATCGTTGTTACTCAATGGATGGTAGCCTTGTTATTATGGAAGGTAGTATGTTGTCGATATCTTTGTTACTCAATGGATGGTAGCCTTGTCATTATGGAAGGTATTATGGAAGGTAGTCTGTTGTCGAGATTTTTGTTACTACAATGGTTGGTATCCTTGTCATTATGGAAGGTATTCTGTTGTAGATATTTTTTTACTCCAATGGATTGTAGCCTTGTCATTATGGAAGGTAGTCTGTTGTCGAGATTTTTGTTACTCCAATGGATGGTAGCCTTGACATTATGGAACATAGTCTGTTGTCGAGATTTTTGTTACTTCAATGGATGGTAGGCTTGTCATTATGGAACGTAGTCTGTTGTCGATATTTTTGTTACTCCAATGGATGGTAGCCTTGTCATTATGGAAGGTAGTTTGCTGTTCAGATATTTGGTACTCCATTTGATGGTAGCCTTGTCATTATGAAAGGTAGTCTATTGTCAAGATTTTTGTTATTCCATTGGATAGTAGCCTTGTTATTATGGAAGGTAGTCTGTTGTCGAGATTTTTGTTATCCCAATGGATGGTAACCTTTTCATTATGGAAGGTAGTCTGTTGTCGAGATTTTTTTTACTCCAATGGATGGTAGCCTTGTCATTATGGAAGGTAGTCTGTTGTCGAGATTTTTGTTACTGCAATGGACGGTAGCTTTGTCTTTATGGAAGGTAGTCTTTTGTCAATATTTTTGTTACTCCAATGGATGGTAGCCTTGTCTTTATGGAAGATAGTCTGTTGTCGTTATTTTTGTTAATCCTATGGATGCTAGCCTTGTCATTATGGATGGTTGTCTATTGTCGAGATCTTTGTTACTCAATGGATGGTAGCCTTGTCATTATGGAAGGTAGTCTGCGGTAGAGATTTTTGTTTACTCCAATGGATGGTAGCCTTGTCATTATGGAAGGAAGTCTGTTGTCGATATTTTTGTTACTAATGGATGGTAGCCTTGTCATTATGGAAGGTAGTCTGTTGTCGAGATTTTTTTTACTCCAATGGATGCTAGCCTTGTCATTATGGAAGGTAGTATATTGTCGAGATTTTTTTTACTCCAATGGATGGTAGCCTTGTCATATGGAAGGAAGTTTGTTGTCGAGATATTTTTTACTACAATGGATGGTAGCCTTGCCATTATGGAAGGTAGTCTATTGTCGATATCTTTGTTACTCAATGGATGGTAGCCTTGTCATTTTGGAAGGTAGTTTGTTGTCGAGATTTTTTTACTCTAATGGATAGTAGCCTTATCATTATGGAAGGTAGTCTGCCGTCGATATTTTTGTTAATCCAATGGATGGTAGCCATGTAATTATGGAAGGTAGTCCGTTGTCGAGATTTTTGTTACTATAATGGATGGTAGCCTTGTCTTTATGGAACGTAGTCTGTTGTCGAGATTTTTGTTACTCCAATGGATGGTAGCCTTGTCATTATGGAACGTCGTGTGTTGTTGATATTTTTTTTACTCCAATGGATGGTAGCCTTTTCATTATTGAAGATAGTCTATTGTCGAGATTTTTGTTACTCCAATGGATGGTATCCCTGTCATTATGGATGGTAGTCTATTGTCGAGATTTTTTTTACTCCAATGGATGGTATCCTTGTCATATGTAAGTATGTCTGTTGTCGAGAATTGTTTTACTCCAATGGATGGTATCCTTGTCATTATGGAAGGTAGTCTGTTGTCAATATCTTTGTTACTCAATGGATGGTAGCCTTGTTATTATGGAAGGTAGTATGTTGTCGATATCTTTGTTACTCGATGGATGCTAGCCTTGTCATTATGGAAGGTAGTCTGTTGTCGAGATTTTTGTTACAACAATGGATGGTAGCCTTGTCATTATGGAACGTAATTTGTTGTCGATATTTTTGTTACTACAATGGATGGTGGCCTTTTCCTTATTGAATGTAGTATGTTGTCGAGATTTTTGTTAATCTAATAGATGCTAGCCTTGTCTTTATGGAACGTAGTCTATTGTCGATATTTTTGTTACTCCAATGGATGGTAGCCTTGTCATTATGGAAGGTAGTATGTGGTTGAGATTTTTGTTACTCCAATGGATTGTAGCCTTGTCATTACGGAAGGTAGTCTGTTGTTCATATTTTTGTTACTCCAATGGATGGTAGCCTTGTCATTATGAAAGGTAGTCTATTGTCGAGATTTTTGTTATTCCATTGGATAGTAGCCTTGTCATTATGGAATGTAGTCTGTTGCTGAGATTTTTGTTATCCCAATGGATGGTAACCTTTTCACTATGGAAGGTAGTCAGTTTCCAAGATTTTTGTTACTCCAATGGATGGTAGCCTTGTCATTATGGAAGGTAGTCTGTTATCAATATTTTTGTTACTCCAATGGATGGTATCCTTGTCATTATGGAAGGTATTATGTTGTCCCGATTTTTGTTACACCAATGGATGGTAGCCTTGTCTTTATGGAAGGTAGTATATTGTCGATATTTTTTGTTACTCCAATGGATGGTATCCTTGTCATTATGGAAGGTATTCTGTTGTCCAGATTTTTGTTACTCTAATGGATGGTAGCCTTGTCTTTATGGAACGTAGTCTGTTGTGGAGATTTTTGTTACTCCAATGGATTGTAGCCTTGTCATTATGGAACGTCATGTGTTGTTGACATTTTTGTTACTCCAATGGATGGTAGCCTTTTCATTATTGATGGTAGTCTGTTGTCGAGATTTATTTTACTCCAATTGATGGTAGCCTTGTCATATGGAAGGTAGTCTGTTGTCGATATCGTTGTTACTCTATGGATGGTAGCCTTGTCATTATGGAAGGTATTATGGAAGGTAGTCTGTTGTCGAGATTTTTGTTACTACAATGGTTGGTATCCTTGTCATTATGGAAGGTATTCTGTTGTCGATATTTTTTTTACTCCAATGGATGGTAGCCTTGTCATTATGGAAGGTAGTTAGTTGTCGAGATTTTTGTTACTCCAATGGATGGTAGCCTTGACATTATGGAACATAGTCTGTTGTCGAGATTTTTGTTACTTCAATGGATGGTTGGCTTGTCATTATGGAACGTAGTCTGTTGTCGATATTTTTGTTACTCCAATGGATGGTAGCCTTGTCATTATGGAAGGTAGTTTGTTGTTCAGATATTTGTTACTCCATTGGATGGTAGCCTTGTCATTATGAAAGGTAGTCTATTGTCAAGATTTTTGTTATTCCATTGGATAGTAGCCTTGTTATTATGGAAGGTAGTATGTTGTCAAGATTTTTGTTATCCCAATTAATGGTAACCTTGTCATTATGGAAGGTAGTCTGTTGTCGAGATTTTTGTTACTGCAATGGACGGTAGCTTTGTCTTTATGGAATGTAGTCTTTTATCAATATTTTTGTTACTCCAATGGATGGTAGCCCTGTCTTTATGGAAGGTAGTCTGTTGTCGTTATTTTTGTTAATCCTATGGATGCTAGCCTTGTCATTATGGATGGTTGTCTATTGTCGAGATCTTTGTTACTCAATGGATGGTAGCCTTGTCATTATGGAAGGAAGTCTTTTATCGAGATTTTTGTAACTCCAATGGATGGTAGCCTTGTCATTATGGATCGTGGTCTATTGTGAAAAATTTTGTTACTCCAATGGATGGTATCCTTGTAATTATGAAAGGTAGTCTGTTGTGAGATTTTTTTACTCCAATGGATGGTAGCCTTGTCATTATGGAAGGAAGTCTGCTGTCGATATTTTTGTTACTAATGGATGGTAGCCTTGTCATTATGGAAGGTAGTCTGTTGTCGAGATTTTTTTTACTCCAATGGATGGTAGCCTTGTCATTATAGATGGTAGTCTATTGTCGAGATTTATTTTACTCCAATTGATGGTAGCCTTGTCATATGCAAGGTAGTCTGTTGTCGAGACTTTTTTAATCCAATGGATGGTATCCTTGTCATTATGGAAGGTAGTCTGTTGTCGATATCGTCGTTACTCAATGGATGGTAGCCTTGTTATTATGGAAGGTAGTATGTTGTCGATATCTTTGTTACTCAATGGATGCTAGCCTTGTCATTATGGAAGGTAGTCTGTTGTCGAGATTTTTGTTACTAAAATGGTTGGTATCCTTGTCATTATGGAAGGTATTCTGTTGTCGATATTTTTTTTACTCCAATGGATGGTAGCCTTGTCATTATGGAAGGTAGTCTGTTGTCGAGATTTTTGTTACTCCAATGGATGGTAGCCTTGACATTATGGAACGTAGTCTGTTGTCGAGATTTTTGTTACTTCAATGGATGGTAGGCTTGTCATTATGGAACGTAGTCTGTTGTCGATATTTTTGTTACTCCAATGGATGGTAGCCTTGTCATTTTTGAAGGTAGTTTGTTGTTCAGATTTTTGTTACTCCATTGGATGGTAGCCTTGTCATTATGAAAGGTAGTCTATTGTGAAGATTTTTGTTATTCCATTGGATAGTAGCCTTGTTATTACGGAAGGTAGTCTGTTGTCGAGATTTTTGTTATCCCAATGGATGGTAACTTTGTCATTATGGAAGGTAGTTTGTTGTCGAGAATTTTTTACTCCAATGGATGGTAGCCTTGTCATTATGGAAGGTAGTCTATTGTCTAGATTTTAGTTACTGCAATGGACGGTAGCTTTCTCTTTATGGAAGGTAGTCTTTTGTCAATATTTTTGTTACTCCAATGGATGGTAGCCTTGTCTTTATGGAAGATAGTTTGTTGTCGTTATTTTTGTTAATCATATGGATGCTAGCCTTGTCATTATGGATGGTTGTCTATTATCGAGATCTTTGTTACTCAATGGATGGTAGACTTGTCATTATGGAAGGTATTCTGTGGTAGAGATTTTTGTTACTCTAATGGATGGTAGCCTTGTCATTATGGAAGGAAGTCTTTTGTCGATATTTTTGTAACTCCAATGGATGGTAGCCTTGTCATTTTGGACCGTGGTCTATTGTCAAGATTTTTGTTACTCCAATGGATGGTAGCCTTGTAATTATGAAAGGTAGTCTGTTGTGAGATTTTTTTTTACTCCAATGGATGGTAGCCTTGTCATTATGGAAGGAAGTCTGCTGTCGATATTTTTGTTACTCCAATGGATGGTAGCCTTGTCATTATGGAAGGTAGTCTGTTGTCGAGATTTTCTTTACTCCAATGGATGCTAGCCTTGTCATTATGGAAGGTAGTATATTGTTGAGATTTTTTTTACTCCAATGGATGGTAGCCTAGTCATATGAAAGGTAGTCTGTTGTCGAGATTTTTTTTACTGCAATGGATGGTAGCCTTGTCATTATGGAAGGTAGTCTATTGTCGATATCTTTGTTACTCAATGGATGGTAGCCTTGTCATTATGGAAGATAGTCTGTTGTCGAGATTTTTTTTACTCCAATGGATGGTAGCCTTGTCATTATGGAAGGTAGTCCGCTGTTGATATTTTTGTTAATCCAATGGATGGTAGCCATGTCATTATGGAAGGTAGTCTGTTGTCGAAATTTTTGTTACTCCAATGGATGGTAGCCTTGTCTTTATGGAACGTAGTCTGTTGTCGAGATTTTTGTTACTCCAATGGATGGTAGCCTTGTCATTATGGAACTTCGTGTGGCATTGATATTTTTGTTACTCCAATGGATGGTAGCCTCTTCATTATTGAATATAGTCTATTGTCGAGATTTTTGTTACTCCAATGGATGGTATCCCTGTCATTATGGATGGTAGTCTGTTGTCGAGATTTTTTTTACTCCAATGGATGGTAGCCTTGTCATATGTAAGTATGTCTGTTGTCAAGAATTGTTTTACTCCAATGGATGGTATCCTTGTCATTACGGAAGGTAGTTTGTTGTCGATAACTTTGTTACTCAATGGATGGTAGCCTTGTTATTATGAAAGGCAGTATTGTCATTATGGAAGGTAGTATATTGTCGAGATTTTTTTTACTCCAATGGATGGTAGCCTTGTCATATGGAAGGAAGTTTGTTGTCGAGATTTTTTTTACTGCAATGGATGGTAGACTTGCCATTATGGAAGGTAGTCTATTATCGATATTTTTGTTACTCCAATGGATGGTAGCCATTTCCTTATTGAAGGTAGTCTATTGTCGAGATTTTTGTTACTCTAATGGATTGTAGCCTTGTCTTTATGGAACGTAGTCTGTTGTCGATATTTTTGTTACTCCAATGGATGGTAGCCTTGTCATTATGGAAGGTAGTATGTCGTTGAGATTTTTGTTACTCCAATGGATTGTAGCCTTGTCATTATGGAAGGTAGTTTGTTGTTCATATTTTTGTTACTCCAATGGATGGTATGTATGTCTCAGAGTGCCTAAGAGGGGGGGGGGGGGGTGAATTAGGTCTTATAAAAATTTATTCGGTTTTATGAGAATGCTTGGTAGTAATTTTCTGTTAAGGTTTGAAGGTTTTGATTATATCTTTATCTTTTCCTGATTATGGTAATGAAAGCGACAATTGCGGAAAAGTAAAGAACACGGTGATATATCCTGGTTCCCCTCACAATCCGAGAGTACTCCAGTCCGCTTTCCAACACGAAAGAGATTTCACTATAGTTAGAATGATAGTACAGCCTATTCTTACTATCTAACCTATAGGGTGATCAAAGGTTCTTAACACCTTTAAGACCAAACAAACACTAATGTGAATGAAGAGCAATCCTCTTCAAATCACAACACTTACTTCCAACAATCCTGGATAGTAAGGGAATAATTTCTTTAGGTAATACAATGATTTAGTTTGAAGTATACAGAGAGCTTTATCAATCTTCAATTGATCTTCTTCTTCAAGATAAAAACAACTCTCAATAATGTATATAAATGTTCACAATGTATGTATGAAACTTGTAATGATAATGAAAGTGTATATGGCAAGTTTCACAAAATTATGAACACATGAATGTTTATGTTCAAAATGTGAATGATGAAAAATTGTTTATTGAAGAAGGTTTTTTGTTAATTTGAAAATTGAAGCATTGTTTTTGAAATAATAAAATCTGCAGCATTTTATAAAGTCATAAGAACCTCTTCATTCATGCCAATTCATATGAAAAGTTGCAATGCATTCATGAAAAGATACCACTTAAAAAATGTTCAAAAAACAAAATAAAAGCTGCACTGGTTCGCTAGGAACCGGTTCCGACACTGACAGAACACGGTTCATAGTGAACGTTATAAGTTGAAATTCAAAAATATCACGCAAGAACCGGTTCCCCTATTGGTACAACCCGGTTCCTGGTACAAAAACCAGGGACATGTTTTTTGAGAAATTCTGGAACCCGGTTCCTTTTTAGGGAGGAACCGGTTCCTAAAGGGTTATTTTCAAAAATACTTTTTGAAAGATATTTCAAACAAATTTTTTCTTGATGTTAAAGTTATGGAAAATGTATATGTTGATGAATGCATATTGTGAACATCTATATTCAAGATTTTTAGAATTATTTATACCATTTGACATTTGATGATTCTTCAATAATTCTTCAATAATCTTCAAGACTTTTATTTGATGTTGATAAGCTTTTTGCACATCCTTTGAATGTTGATGTCCATGTTGTCTTCATCAAAACACATGCTTTAAATATGACTTGAGAAGCTTGCAATTACATTCTCCCCCTTTTTGATGATGACAACCATGTCTTGAAAACGATTTCTTGAAATGTTTATCTTGTTTTATATAGAAAACATGTTGAGCAAATGCAAGGCTCCCCATAAATTGTATGCTCCCCCTAAGTCCATGATTCTTTGAATTTTGGAGTGAGTTTTGATATTTATTTGGGCCTGCAATTTCTTTGAAACAAAACAACACATATGCATATTCTTCTCCCTCTTTGTTAACATCAAAAAGGATGGGGAAAAAGAGTGAAATAAATACATATAAAAATTAAGACGTGCATCTTAAGAGAAACATTATATATCACCTTCATCCCAAATACCAACTTCTCTTCGGATTTTGAAGAAAGCGGTTTAGTGAAGATATCTGCGAGTTGGTTATGAGTATCCACAAAAGTGACTTTGACATCTCCTTTAAGTACATGATCACAGAGAAAATGATGTCGAATATCTATATGTTTTGTTCTTGAATGCATGACCGAATTCTTTGTAATATTGATAGCACTTGTATTGTCGCATCGAAGAGGAATGAATCCGAGATCAAGTCCGTAATCACGGAGTTGTTGCTTGAGCCAAAGAATTTGTGCACAACAACTACTCGCTGCTATGTATTCTGCTTCGGCCGTGCTAAGAGCAACACATGCTTGCTTTTTACAAGCGCATGATACTAATGCATTTCCAATAATGTGACAAGTACCACTTGTGCTTTTACGATCAGTTTTACAACCTGCATTATCCACGTCAGAATAACCAATTAAAGTGCAAGTACTACCTTTTGGATACCATATGCCGACATTGATTGTTCCTTTAAGATACTTCATGATCCTTTTAACTGCCATGAGGTGTGATTCCTTTGGATTTGCTTGAAAGCGAGCGCAAGGACAAACACTAAACATGATGTCAGGACGGCTTGCCGTCAAGTACAATAAAGAACTAATCATACCTCTGTACTTTGTAACATCAATTGGAGTACCGGATTCATCTTGATCAACATAAGTACCGGAGCCCATTGGAGTATTCATGGCTTTACAATTGTCCATATCAAACTTTTTCAATAATTCTTTGCAATACTTAGATTGGTTGATGAAGATTCCATCTTCTAGTTGCTTGATTTGTAGTCCAAGAAAGTAGTTCATCTTTCCCATCATAGACATCTCGAATTCTCCTTGCATCATAAATGAGAATTCCGCACACATTTCTTTGTTAGTCGATCCAAAAATGATATCATCAACATAGACTTGAACCAATAAAGTGTTACTTTGGATTTTCTTAATGAACAAGGTTTTATCAACCTTACCCTTTTCGAAACCCTTTTCACACAAAAAATTGCTAAGTCTATCATACCATGCTCTTGGTGCTTGCTTTAAGCCATAAAGAGCCTTTCTCAACTTAAAGACATGTGAAGGATATTTGAAGTCTTCAAATCTCAGGGGTTGTTTGACATAGACTTCTTCATTGATGTATCCATTCAAGAATGCGCTTTTGACGTCCATTTGAAAAAGCTGAAAATTTAATGAACAAGCATAAGCAAGTAAAAGACGTATAGCTTCTAACCTTGCAACCGGAGCAAATGTTTCTTCCAAGTCGATTCCTTCCTCTTGATTGTAACCTTGGGCAACCAACCTTGCTTTGTTTCGAACAATTAGACCATTCTCATCAAGTTTGTTTTTAAACACCCATCGGGTACCTATGATGTGTTTACCACTTGGTCTAGGAACAAGTTCCCAAACTTGATTTCTCTCGAATTGATTTAATTCTTCTTGCATAGCAATAATCCATTGATCATCTCCTAAGGCTTCATCAACTTTGGTAGGTTCAATTTGAGAAACAAACGCCATGTTTAAGCAAGCATCTTTTAGATTCAATCTTGTTGATACTCCTTGGCTAATGTCACCAATAATTTTATCAATAGGATGGTCTCTATGAGTTCTCCATTCTTTTGGTAGATCATTGGTGTTTGAATCTTGATGTACAATGTTTTCTTGATTTTCCGGTGATTTCTTAATTTGATCAATTGAAAGATCTTCCGGGTGTAAATCTATAGGATCATCATCATCACAAACAACTACTTCCTCCTTGGAGCGGTTAGTTTCATTAAAAGATACATGCATAGACTCTTCAATAGTTAAAGTTCTTTTATTATAAATTCTATATGCTTTACTAGAAAGCGAATAACCAAGAAATATACCTTCATCGGATTTCTCGTCAAACTTACCGAGATTATCTTTGTCATTATTAAGAACAAAGCACTTGCATCCAAAAATGTGAAAGTGAGCAATATTAGGCTTTCTTCCTTTGAAAAGTTCATATGGAGTCTTCTTTATTATAGGTCTAATGATAACTCGATTTCCAACATAACATGCCGTACTAACCGCATCCGCCCAAAAATATTTAGGAAGATTTGCATCACTAAGCATTGTTCTTGCAAGTTCCACAAGAAACCTATTCTTTCTTTCAACTACTCCATTTTGTTATGGAGTTCTAGGTGCTGAAAAATTATGAGAGATACCATGTTCTTCACAAAATTCTTCAAATTGAGCATTTTGGAATTCTCCACCATGATTACTTCTTATGGATACAATCTTTAGTGATTTTTCATTTTGGATTTTCTTAGCATACTTCTTAAAAGCTTTAAAGGCATCACTTTTCTGCACAAGAAACAAAGTCCAAGAATATCTAGAAAAATCATCAATAATGACTAAAGCGTATACATTACCTCCGAAGCTTTTTGTTCTTGATGGACCAAAGAGATCCATGTGTAACAATTGTAGTGGCCTTGTAGTAGACACCACATTCTTAGATTTGAAAGTTGTTTTGGTCTATTTTCCCTTTTGGCATGCATTACATAATTTTTCTTTGATGAACCTCATCTTTGGTAGACCAATAACTAAGTCATGCTTAACCAATTTGTTCAAGTGCTCCATGTGAATGTGAGCGATCCTCTTGTGCCATAACCAAGCGTCATTGTTGTTTACCATAAGACATTGTACCTTCAGAGACAAATCATCTAAAGTAATCATAAAAATATTGTTAGTTCTTATACCTTTGAGTTTTACCTCATTGGTTGCCTCATCCATAATGAGACATTCATCTTTGCTGAATTTGATCTTGAACCCTCTATCGCAAAGTTGACTTATGCTAAGAAGATTGTTCTTTAATCCATCAACATAGAGAACATCCTCAATTTGAATGGATGGAGGTGTGCCAACTATTCCAACGCCAAGAATCTTTCCTTTGGTGTTGTCTCCATAAGTGACATACCCTTTGGCTTTATGTACTAGATATGAAAATTGGTGTACATCTCCTGTCATATGCTTTGAACATGCACTATCAAGATACCAAACATTTGATGTGGATTTCAAGCATACCTCCTCTTCATCGTCGCAGTGATGTGAAGCCATTAATGCTAGATTTGCACATTCGTCGCTTTCCGAATCGGATGAAGAACTTATCTTATTATCTTCCCATGCAACATAAGCCTTTTTGTTCTTGAACTCCTTTTGGCCTTTGAATCCATTTTTCTTGGAGAGTTTTGGACAATCCTGCTTTATGTGACCTTGCTTTCCACATTCATAACATGTGACATCTTGTGATGATGTGGAGGCTTCTTTATCTTTATGATTAAAAAATTTCTTCCTCTTGACAAAGTTAGCATTATGAAGATTATTTTTATGACCAAAATATTTTCCTAACCTTTTTACAAGAAGCAAGAAGTTTTCATCTTCCTCCGATGCATCTTTATCTTGACTTTCTTTTGAATCAACTTTCAAAGCAATGCCTTTGGATTTCTTCTCTAAATTTTCATGTTTTTCAAGTCTACCGAGTTCCGTTTCGTATTCTTGAAGTTTGCCAAATAATGTAGCGAAAGTCATTACGGAGAGACTCTTCTTTTCCGAGATTTCCGTTACCTTTGGTTGCCATTCCCTAGTTAATGATCTAAGGATTTTCAAGTTGAGTTCATCATTTGTCAAGGTTTTACCAAGAGCATTTAAGTGATTTGTCAAATGCACAAATCTCTTTTGTAAGTCAAGAATGGATTCTCCGGGCTGCATTCGAAATAGTTCATATTCTTGACTCAAGGTATTTAGCCTTGATCTTTTTACTTCAGCCGTTCCTTCATGAGTTTGAACTAGGGTATCCCATATTTCTTTTGCTGTCTTACAGTTCGAGACACGGAAAAATTCGTCCATACTGAGTGCACCTTAAAGAAGGTTTATTGCCTTTTTGTCATAGAGAACTTTCTTTTTATCATCATCGTCCCATGCAGTTTTGGGCTTTGCAGAACCAATGCCATTGATAAATGATATCGGGATAAATGGACCATTTTCAACAGCATCCAATACTTCCTCTCCTTGTGCTTCTAAATGCGCCTTCATGCGTATTTTCCAGAAGTCAAAATATTCACCACAGAATAGAGGAGGCTTGTTGTTACTACCACCATCTCTGAAAACTGGTTGATGATTTGCGGAAGCCATTCTAGATCTTTAGGAACAAGTTACCTATAACTTGCTCTGATGCTAATTATAATTCTCAGAGTGCCTAGGAGGGGGGGGGGGGTGAATTAGGTCTTAGAAAAATTTATTCGGTTTTATGAGAATGCTTGGTAGTAATTTTTGTTTATGGTTTGAAGGTTTTGATTATATCTTTATCTTTTCCTGATTATGGTGATGAAAGCGATAAATGCAGAAAAGTAAAGAACACGGTGATATATCCTGGTTCCCCTTACAATCCGAGAGTACTTCAGTCCCCTTTCCAACACAAAAGAGATTTCACTATAGTTAGAATGATTGTACAACCTATGCTTACTATCTAACCTATAGGGTGATCAAAGGTTCTTAACACCTTTAAGACCAAACAAACACTAATGTGAATGAAGAACAATCCTCTTCAAATCACAACACTTACTTCCAACAATCCTGGATAGTAAGGGAATAATTTCTTTAAGTAATACAATGATTTAGTTTGAAGTATATGGAGAGCTTTATCAATCTTCACTTGATCTTTTTCTTCAAGATAAAAACAATTCTCAACAATGTATATAAATGTTCACAATGTATGTATGAAACTTGTAATGATAATGAAAGTGTATATGGCAAGTTTCACAAAATTATGAACACATGAAAGTTTATTTTCAAAATGTGAATGATGAAAAATTGTTTATTGAAGAAGGTTTTTTGTTAATTTGTAAATTTAAGCATTGTTTTTGAAATAAGAAAATCTGCAGCATTTTATAAAGTCATAAGAACCTCTTCATTCATGCCAATTCATATGAAAAGTTGCAATGCATTCATGAAAAGATACCACTTAAAAAATGTTCAAAAAACAAAATAAAAGCTACATTGGTTCGCTAGGAACCGGTTCTGACACTGACAGATCCCGGTTCTTAGTGAATGTTATAAGTTGAAATTCAAAAAAATCACGCAGGAACCGGTTCCCCTATTGGTACAACCCGGTTCCTAGTACAAAAACCAGGGACATGTTTTTTGAGAAATTCTGGAACCCGGTTCCCTGTTAGGGAGGAACCGGTTCCTAAAGGGTTATTTTCAAAAATACTTTTTGATAGATATTTCAAACAAATATTTCCTTGATGTTAAAGTTATGGAATATGTATATGTTGATGAATGCATATTGTGAACATCTATATTCAAGATTTTAAGAATTATTTATACCATTTGACATTTGATGATTCTTCAATAATTCTTCAATAATCTTCAAGACTTTTATTTGATGTTGATAAGCTTTTTGCACATCCTTTGAATGTTGATGTCCATGTTGTCTTCATCAAAACACATGCTTTAAATATGACTTGAGAAGCTTGCAATTACATGGTAGCCTTATCATTATGAAAGGTAGTCTATTGTCGAGATTTTTGTTATTCCATTGGATAGTAGCCTTGTCATTATGGAAGGTAGTTTGTTGTCGAGATTTTTGTTATCCCAATGGATGGTAACCTTGTCATTATGGAAGGTAGTTTGTTGTCGAGATTTTTTTTACTCCAATGGATGGTAGCCTTGTCATTAGGGAAGGTAGTATGTTGTCGATATCTTTGTTACCTAATGGATGGTAGGCTTGTTATTCTGGAAGGCAGTCTTGTCATTATGGAAGGTAGTATATTGTCGAGATTTTTTTTACTCCAATGGATGGTAGCCTTGTCATATGGAAGCTAGTTTGTTGTCCAGATTTTTTTTACTGCAATGGATGGTAGCCTTGTCATTATGGAAGGTAGTCTATTGTCGATATCTTTGTTACTCAATGGATGGTAGCCTTGTCATTATGGAAGGTAGTCTGTTGTCGAGCTTTTTTTACTCCAATGGATGATAGCCTTGTCATTATGGAAGGTAGTCTGCTGTCGATATTTTTGTTAATCCAATTGATGGTAGCCATGTCATTATGGAAGGTAGTTTGTTGTCAAGATTTTTGTTACTGTAATGGATGGTAGCCTTGTCTTTATGGAACGTAGTCTGTTGTCGAGATTTTTGTTACTCCAATGGATGGTAGCCTTTTCATTATGGAACGTCGTGTGTTGTTGATATTTTTGTTACTCCAATGGATGGTAGACTTTTCATTATTGAAGATAGTCTATTGTCGATATTTTTGTTACACCAATGGATGGTATCCCTGTCTTTATGGATGGTAGTCTGTTGTCGAGATTTTTTATACTCCAATGGATTGTAGCCTTGTCATATGTAAGTATGTCTGTTGTCGAGAATTGTTTTACTCCAATTGATGGTATCCTCGTCATTATGGAAGGTAGTCTCTTGGCGATATCTTTGTTACTCAATGGATGGTAGCCTTGTTATTATGGAAGGTAGTATGTTGTCGATATCTTTGTTACTCAATGGATGGTAGCCTTGTCATTATGGAAGGTAGTCTATTGTCGATATTTTTGTTACTATAATGGATGGTAGCCTTGTCATTATGGAAGGTAATCTGCTGTCGATATTTTTGTTACTCCAATGGATGGTAGCCTTTTCCTTATTGAAGTTAGTCTCTTGTCGAGATTTTTGTTACTCTAATGGATGGTAGCCTTGTCTTTATGGAACGTAGTCTGTTGTCGATATTTTTGTTACTCCAATGGATGGTAGCCTTGTCATTATGGAAGGTAGTATGTCGTTGAGATTTTTGTTACTCCAATGGATTATATCCTTGTCATTATGGAAGGTAGTCTGTTGTTAATATTTTTGTTACTCCAATGGATGGTAGCCTTATCATTATGAAAGGTAGTCTATTGTCGTGATTTTTGTTATTCCATTGGATAGTAGCCTTGTCATTATGGAAGGTAGTTTGTTGTCGAGATTTTTGTTATCCCAATGGATGGTAACCTTGTCATTATGGAAGGTAGTATATTGTCGAGATTTTTTTTACTCCAATGGATGGTAGTCTTGTCATTATGGAAGGTAGTCTGTTGTCGAGATTTTTTTTACTCCATTGGATGGTAGCCTTGTCATTATCGAAGGTAGTCTGCTGTCGATATTTTTGTTAATCCAATTGATGGTAGCCATGTCATTATGGAAGGTAGTCTGTTGTCGAGATTTTTGTTACTCTAATGGATGGTAGCCTTGTCTTTATGGAACGTAGTCTGTTGTCGAGATTTTTGTTACTCCCATGGATGGTAGCCTTTTCATTATTGAAGATAGTCTATTGTCGAGATTTTTGTAACTCCAATGGATGGTATACCTGTCATTATAGATGGTAGTCTGTTGTCGAGATTTTTTTTACTCCAATGGATGGTAGCCTTGTCATATGTAAGTATGTCTGTTGTCGAGAATTGTTTTACTACAATGGATGGTATCCTTGTCATTATGGAGGGTAGTATGTTGTCGATATCTTTGTTACTCAATGGATGGTAGCCTTGTTATTATGGAAGGCAGTCTTGTCATTATGGAAGGTAGTATATTGTCGAGATTTTTTTTACTCCAATGGATGGTAGCCTTGTCATATGGAAGGAAGTTTGTTGTAGAGATTTTTTTTACTGCAATGGATGGTAGCCTTGTCATTATGGAAGGTAGTCTATTGTCGATATCATTGTTACTCAATGGATGGTAGCCTTGTCATTATGAAAGGTAGTCTGTTATCGAGATATTTTTTACCCCAATGGATGGTAGCCTTGTCATTATGGAAGGTAGTCTGCTGTCGATATTTTTGTTAATCCAATGGATGGTAGCCATGTCATTATGGAAGGTAGTACGTTGTCGAGATTTTTGTTACTCTAATGGATGGTAGCCTTGTCTTTATGGGACGTAGTCTGTTGTCGAGATTTTTGTTACTCCAATGGATGGTAGCCTTGTCATTTTGGAACGTCGTGTGTTTTCGATATCTTTGTTACTCAATGGATGGTAGCCTTATTATTATGGAAGGTAGTATGTTGTCGATATCTTTGTTACTCAATGGATGCTAGAGTTGTCATTATGGAAGGTATTCTGTTGTCGAGATTTTTGTTACTACAATGGATGGTTGCCTTGTCCTTATTGAAGGTAGTCTGTTGTCGAGATTTTGGTTACTCTAATGGATGGTAGCCTTGTCTTTATGGAACATAGTCTGTTGTCGATATTTTTGTTACTCCAATGGATGGTAGCCTTGTCATTATGGAAAGGTAGCATGTCGTTGAGATTTTTGTTACTCCAATGGATTGTAGCCTTGTCATTATGGAAGGTAGTCTATTGTTCATGTTTTTGTTACTCCAATGGATGGTAGCCTTGTCATTATGAAAGGTAGTCTATTGTCGAGATTTTTGTTATTCCATTGGATAGTAGCCTTGTCATTATGGAAGGTAGTTTGTTGTCGAGATTTTTGTTGTCCCAATGGATGGTAAACTTGTCATTATGGAAGCTAGTCTGTTGTCGAGATTTTTTTTACTCCAATGGATGGTAGCCTTGCCATATGTAAGGAATTTTGTTGTCGAGATTTGTTTACTCCAATGGATGGTATCCTTGTCATTATGGAAGGTATTCTGTTGTCGATATCTTTGTTATTCAATGGATGGTAGCCTTGTTATTATGGAAGGCAGTCTTGTCATTATGGAAGATAGTCTATTATCGAGATTTTTTTTACTCCAATGGATTGTAGCCTTGTCATATGGAAGGTAGTCTGTTGTCGAGTTTTTTTTACTGCAATGGATGGTAGCCTTGTCATTATGGAAGGTAGTTTGTTGTCGATATCTTTGTTACTCAATGGATTGTAGCCTTATCATTATGGAATGTATTCTGTTGTCGAGATTTTTTTTACTCCAATTGATGGTATCCTTGTCATCATGGAAGGTAGTCTGCTGTCGATATTTTTGTTAATCCAATGGATGGTAGCCTTGTCTTTATGGAACGTAGTCTGTTGTCGAGATTTTTGTTACTCCAATGGATGGTTGCCTTGTCATTATGGAACGTCGTGGGTTGTTGATATTTTTGTTACTCCAATGGATGGTAGCCTTTTCATTATTGAAGATAGTCTATTGTCGAGATTTTTGTTACTCCAATGGATGGTATCCTTGTCATTATGGATGGTAGTCTGTTGTCGAGATTTTTTTTACTCCAATGGATGGTATCCTTGTCATTATGGAAGGTAGTCTCTTGTCGATATCTTTGTTACTCGATGGATGGTACCCTTGTTATTATGAATGGTAGTCTGTTGTCGATATCTTTGTTACTCAATGGATGCTAGCCTTGTCATTATGGAAGGTAGTCTGTTGTCGAGATTTTTGTTACTACAATGGATGGTAGCCTTGTCATTATTGAAGGTAGTCTGTTGTCAATATTTTTGTTACTCCAATGGATGGTAGCCTTGTCATTATGGAAGGTAGTCTGTTGTCGAGATTTTTGTTACGCTAATGGATGGTAGACTTCTCTTTATGGAACGTAGTCTATTGTCGATATTTTTGTTACTCCAATGGATGGTAGCCT
Source organism: Vicia faba (assembly GCA_948472305.1). Lineage (NCBI taxonomy): Eukaryota > Viridiplantae > Streptophyta > Magnoliopsida > Fabales > Fabaceae > Vicia > Vicia faba. Next base: position 460,672,196 of record OX451741.1, read on the forward strand.
TTTCATTATGGAAGGTAGTATGTCGTTGAGATTTTTGTTACTCCAATGGATTGTAGCCTTGTCATTATGAAAGGTAGCCTGTTGTTCATATTTTTGTTACTCCAATGGATGGTAGCCTTGTCATTATGAAAGGTAGTCTATTGTCGAGATTTTTGTTATTCCATTGGATAGTAGCCTTGTCATTATGGAAGGTAGTCTATTGTCGATATTTTTGTTATTCCAATGGATGGTAACCTTGCCATTATGGAAGGTAGTCTGTTGTCGAGATTTTTTTTACTCCAATGGATGGTAGCCTTGTCATATGGAAGGTAGTCTGTTGTCGAGAATTTTTTACTCCAATGGATGGTATCCTTGTCATTATGGAAGGTAGTCTGTTGTCGATATCTTTGTTACTCAATGTATAGTAGCCTTGTTATTATGGAAGGTAGTCTTGTCATTATGGAAGGTAGTCTGTTGTCGAGATTTTTTTTACTCGAATGGATTGTAGCCTTGTCATTATGGAAGGTAGTTTGCTGTCGATATTTTTGTTACTCCAATGGATGTTAACCTTGTCATTATCGAAGTTAGTATGTTATCGAGATTTTTGTTACTCTAATGGATGGTAGCCTTGACATTATGGAACGTAGTCTGTTGTCGAGATTTTTGTTACTTCAATGGGTTGTAGGCTTGTCATTATGGAAGGTAATCTGATGTCGATATTTTTGTTAATCCAATGGATGGTAGCCTTGTCATTATGGAAGGTAGTTTATTGTTCATATTTTTGTTACTTTAATGGTTGGTAGCCTTGTCTTTATGGAACGTAGTTTGTTGTCGAGATTTTTGTTACTCCATTAGATAGTAGCCTTGTTATTATGGAAGGTAGTTTGTTGTCGATATCTTTGTTACTCAATGGATGCTAGCCTTGTCGTTATGGAAGGTAGTTTGTTGTCGTGATTTTTTTTACTGCAATGGATGGTAGCGTTGTCATTATTGAAGGTAGTCTGTTGTCGATATCTTTGTTACTCCAATGGATGTTAGCCTTGTCATTATGGAAGGTAGTCTGTTGTCGAGATTTTTTTTACTCCAATGGATGGTAGCCTTGTCATTATGGAAGGTAGTCTGTTGTCGACATTTTTGTTACTCTAATGGATGGTAGCCTTGACATTATGGAACGTAGTTTGTTGTCGAGATTTTTGTTACTTCAATGGATGGTAGGCTTGTCATTATGGAAAGTAGTCTGTTGTCGATATTTATGTTACTCCAATGGATGGTTGCCTTGTCATTATGAAAGGTAGTCTATTGTCGAGATTTTTGTTATTCCATTGGATAGTAGCCTTGTCATTATGGAAGGTAGTCTGTTGTCGAGATTTTTGTTATCCCAATGGATGGTAACCTTGTCATTATGGAAGGTAGTCTGTTGTCGAGATTTTTTTTACTCCAATGGATGGTAGGCTTGTCATTATGGAAGGTAGTCTGTTGTCGATATCTTTGTTACCTAATGGATGGTAGCCTTGTCATTATGGAAGGCAGTCTTATCATTATGGAAGGTAGTATATTGTCGAGATTTTTTTACTCCAATGGATGGTAGCCTTGTCATATGGAAGGAAGTTTGTTGTAGAGATTTTTTTTACTGCAATGGATGGTAGCCTTGTCATTATTGAAGGTAGTCTATTGTCGATATCATTGTTACTCAATGGATGGTAGCCTTGTCATTATGGAAGGTAGTCTATTGTCGAGATTTTTTTTACTCCAATGGATGGTAGCCTTGTCATTATGGAACGTCGTATGTTGTCGATATCTTTGTTACTCAATGGATGGTAGCCTTGTTATTATGGAAGGTAGTATGTTGTCGAGATTTTTGTTACTCTAATGGATGGTAGCCTTGTCTTTATGGGACGTAGTCTGTTGTCGAGATTTTTGTTACTCCAATGGATGGTAGCCTTGTCATTTTGGAACGTCGTGTGTTTTCGATATCTTTGTTACTCAATGGATGGTAGCCTTATTATTATGGAAGGTAGTATGTTGTCGATATCTTTGTTACTCAATGGATGCTAGAGTTGTCATTATGGAAGGTATTCTGTTGTCGAGATTTTTGTTACTACAATGGATGGTTGCCTTGTCCTTATTGAAGGTAGTCTGTTGTCGAGATTTTGGTTACTCTAATGGATGGTAGCCTTGTCTTTATGGAACATAGTCTGTTGTCGATATTTTTGTTACTCCAATGGATGGTAGCCTTGTCATTATGGAAAGGTAGCATGTCGTTGAGATTTTTGTTACTCCAATGGATTGTAGCCTTGTCATTATGGAAGGTAGTCTATTGTTCATGTTTTTGTTACTCCAATGGATGGTAGCCTTGTCATTATGAAAGGTAGTCTATTGTCGAGATTTTTGTTATTCCATTGGATAGTAGCCTTGTCATTATGGAAGGTAGTTTGTTGTCGAGATTTTTGTTGTCCCAATGGATGGTAAACTTGTCATTATGGAAGCTAGTCTGTTGTCGAGATTTTTTTTACTCCAATGGATGGTAGCCTTGCCATATGTAAGGAATTTTGTTGTCGAGATTTGTTTACTCCAATGGATGGTATCCTTGTCATTATGGAAGGTATTCTGTTGTCGATATCTTTGTTATTCAATGGATGGTAGCCTTGTTATTATGGAAGGCAGTCTTGTCATTATGGAAGATAGTCTATTATCGAGATTTTTTTTACTCCAATGGATTGTAGCCTTGTCATATGGAAGGTAGTCTGTTGTCGAGTTTTTTTTACTGCAATGGATGGTAGCCTTGTCATTATGGAAGGTAGTTTGTTGTCGATATCTTTGTTACTCAATGGATTGTAGCCTTATCATTATGGAATGTATTCTGTTGTCGAGATTTTTTTTACTCCAATTGATGGTATCCTTGTCATCATGGAAGGTAGTCTGCTGTCGATATTTTTGTTAATCCAATGGATGGTAGCCTTGTCTTTATGGAACGTAGTCTGTTGTCGAGATTTTTGTTACTCCAATGGATGGTTGCCTTGTCATTATGGAACGTCGTGGGTTGTTGATATTTTTGTTACTCCAATGGATGGTAGCCTTTTCATTATTGAAGATAGTCTATTGTCGAGATTTTTGTTACTCCAATGGATGGTATCCTTGTCATTATGGATGGTAGTCTGTTGTCGAGATTTTTTTTACTCCAATGGATGGTATCCTTGTCATTATGGAAGGTAGTCTCTTGTCGATATCTTTGTTACTCGATGGATGGTACCCTTGTTATTATGAATGGTAGTCTGTTGTCGATATCTTTGTTACTCAATGGATGCTAGCCTTGTCATTATGGAAGGTAGTCTGTTGTCGAGATTTTTGTTACTACAATGGATGGTAGCCTTGTCATTATTGAAGGTAGTCTTTTGTCAATATTTTTGTTACTCCAATGGATGGTAGCCTTGTCATTATGGAAGGTAGTCTGTTGTCGAGATTTTTGTTACGCTAATGGATGGTAGACTTCTCTTTATGGAACGTAGTCTATTGTCGATATTTTTGTTACTCCAATGGATGGTAGCCTTTTCATTATGGAAGGTAGTATGTCGTTGAGATTTTTGTTACTCCAATGGATTGTAGCCTTGTCATTATGAAAGGTAGCCTGTTGTTCATATTTTTGTTACTCCAATGGATGGTAGCCTTGTCATTATGAAAGGTAGTCTATTGTCGAGATTTTTGTTATTCCATTGGATAGTAGCCTTGTCATTATGGAAGGTAGTCTATTGTCGATATTTTTGTTATTCCAATGGATGGTAACCTTGCCATTATGGAAGGTAGTCTGTTGTCGAGATTTTTTTTACTCCAATGGATGGTAGCCTTGTCATATGGAAGGTAGTCTGTTGTCGAGAATTTTTTACTCCAATGGATGGTATCCTTGTCATTATGGAAGGTAGTCTGTTGTCGATATCTTTGTTACTCAATGTATAGTAGCCTTGTTATTATGGAAGGTAGTCTTGTCATTATGGAAGGTAGTCTGTTGTCGAGATTTTTTTTACTCGAATGGATTGTAGCCTTGTCATTATGGAAGGTAGTTTGCTGTCGATATTTTTGTTACTCCAATGGATGTTAACCTTGTCATTATCGAAGTTAGTATGTTATCGAGATTTTTGTTACTCTAATGGATGGTAGCCTTGACATTATGGAACGTAGTCTGTTGTCGAGATTTTTGTTACTTCAATGGGTTGTAGGCTTGTCATTATGGAAGGTAATCTGATGTCGATATTTTTGTTAATCCAATGGATGGTAGCCTTGTCATTATGGAAGGTAGTTTATTGTTCATATTTTTGTTACTTTAATGGTTGGTAGCCTTGTCTTTATGGAACGTAGTTTGTTGTCGAGATTTTTGTTACTCCATTAGATAGTAGCCTTGTTATTATGGAAGGTAGTTTGTTGTCGATATCTTTGTTACTCAATGGATGCTAGCCTTGTCGTTATGGAAGGTAGTTTGTTGTCGTGATTTTTTTTACTGCAATGGATGGTAGCGTTGTCATTATTGAAGGTAGTCTGTTGTCGATATCTTTGTTACTCCAATGGATGTTAGCCTTGTCATTATGGAAGGTAGTCTGTTGTCGAGATTTTTTTTACTCCAATGGATGGTAGCCTTGTCATTATGGAAGGTAGTCTGTTGTCGACATTTTTGTTACTCTAATGGATGGTAGCCTTGACATTATGGAACGTAGTTTGTTGTCGAGATTTTTGTTACTTCAATGGATGGTAGGCTTGTCATTATGGAAAGTAGTCTGTTGTCGATATTTATGTTACTCCAATGGATGGTTGCCTTGTCATTATGAAAGGTAGTCTATTGTCGAGATTTTTGTTATTCCATTGGATAGTAGCCTTGTCATTATGGAAGGTAGTCTGTTGTCGAGATTTTTGTTATCCCAATGGATGGTAACCTTGTCATTATGGAAGGTAGTCTGTTGTCGAGATTTTTTTTACTCCAATGGATGGTAGGCTTGTCATTATGGAAGGTAGTCTGTTGTCGATATCTTTGTTACCTAATGGATGGTAGCCTTGTCATTATGGAAGGCAGTCTTATCATTATGGAAGGTAGTATATTGTCGAGATTTTTTTACTCCAATGGATGGTAGCCTTGTCATATGGAAGGAAGTTTGTTGTAGAGATTTTTTTTACTGCAATGGATGGTAGCCTTGTCATTATGGAAGGTAGTCTATTGTCGATATCATTGTTACTCAATGGATGGTAGCCTTGTCATTATGGAAGGTAGTCTATTGTCGAGATTTTTTTTACTCCAATGGATGGTAGCCTTGTCATTATGGAACGTCGTATGTTGTCGATATCTTTGTTACTCAATGGATGGTAGCCTTGTTATTATGGAAGGTAGTATGTTGTCGATATATTTGTTACTCAATCAATGCTAGCCTTGTCATTATGGAAGGTAGTCTGTTGTCGAGATTTTTGTTACTACAATGGATGGTAGCCTTGTCATTATGGACGGTAATCTGCTGTCGATATTTTTGTTACTCCAATGGATGGTAGCCTTGTCCTTATTGAAGGTAGTCTGTTGTCGAGATTTTTGTTACTCTAATGGATGGTAGCCTTTTCTTTATGGAACATAGTCTGTTGTCGATATTTTTGTTACTCCAATGGATGGTAGCCTTATCATTATGGAAGGTAGTATGTCGTTGAGATTTTTGTTACTCCAATGTATTGTAGCCTTGTCATTATGGAAGGTAGTCTATTGTTCATGTTCTTGTTACTCCAATGGATGGTAGCCTTGTCATTAAGAAAGGTAGTCTATTGTCGAGATTTTTGTTATTCCATTGGATAGTAGCCTTGTCATATGGAAGGTAGTCTGTTGTCGAGATTTTTGTTATCCCAATGGATGGTAAACTTGTCATTATGGAAGTTAGTCTGTTGTCGAGATTTTTTTACTCCAATGGATGGTATCCTTGTCATTATGGAAGGTATTCTGTTGTCGATATCTTTGTTACTCAATGGATGGTAGCCTTGTTATTATGGAAGGCAGTCTTGTCATTATGGAAGGTAGTCTGTTATCGAGATTTTTTTTACTCCAATGGATTTAAGCCTTGTCATATGGAAGGTAGTCTGTTGTCGAGTTTTCTTTACTGCAATGGATGGTAGCCTTGTCATTATGGAAGGTAGTTTGTTGTCGATATCTTTGTTACTCAATGGATTGTAGCCTTATCATTATGGAAGGTAGTCTGTTGTCGAGATTTTTGTTACTTTAATGGTTGGTAGCCTTGTCTTTATGGAACGTAGTCTGTTGTCGATATTTTTGTTACTCCAATGGATGGTAGCCTTGTCATTATGGAACGTCGTGTGTTGTTGATATTTTTGTTACTCCAATGGATGGTAGCCTTTTCATTATGGAAGTTAGTCTGTTATCGAGATTTTTGTTACTCTAATGGATGGTAGCCTTGACATTATGGAACGTAGTCTGTTGTCGAGATTTTTGTTTATCCAATGGATGGTAGCCTTGTCATTATGGAAGGTAGTTTGTTGTTCAGATTTTTGTTACTTTAATGGTTGGTAGCCTTGTCTTTATGGAACGTAGTCTGTTGTCGAGATTTTTGTTAATCCATTGGATAGTAGCCTTGTTATTATGGAAGGTAGTCTGTTGTCGAGATTTTTGTTATCCCAATGGATGGTAACCTTGTTATTATGGAAGGTACTCTGTTGTCGAGATTTTTTTTACTCCAATGGATGGTAGCCTTGTCATTATAGAAGGAAGTCTGTTGTCGAGATTTTTGTAAATGCAATGGATTGTAGCTTTGTCTTTATGGAAGGTAGTCTTTTGTCAATATTTTTGTTACTCCAATGGATGGTAGCCTTGTCGTTATGGATGGTAGCCTTTTTATTATGGAAGGGATTCTATTGTCGAGATCTTTTTTAGTCAATGGATGGTAGCCTTGTCATTATGGAAGGTAGTCTGTGGTAGAGATTTTTGTTACTCTAATGGATGATACCCTTGTATTTATGGAAGGTAGTCTTTTGTCGAGATTTTTGTTATTCCAATGGATGGTAGCCTTGTCATTATGGACCGTGGTCTATTGTTGTGATTTTTGTTACTCCAAAGGATGGTATCCTTGTAATTATGGAAGGTAGTCTGTTGTCGAGATTTTTTTTTACTCCAATGGATGGTAGCCTTTTTATATGTAAGGTAGTCTGTTGTCGAGATTTTTTTACTCCAATGGATGGTATCCTTGTCATTATGGAAGGTAGTCTGTTGTCGATATCTCTGTTACTCAATGGATGGTAGCCTTGTCATTATGGAAGGTAGTTTGTTGTTCAGATTTTTGTTACTCCAATGTATGGTAGCCTTGTCATTATGGAACATAGTCTATTGTCGAGATTTTTGTTATCCCAATGGATGCTAACCTTGTCATTATGAAAGATAGTCTGTTGTCGAGATTTTTTTTACTCCAATGGATGGTAGCTTTGTCATTATGGAAGGTACTCTGTTGTCGAGATTTTTTTTACTGCAATGGATGGTAGCTTTGTCTTTATGGAAGGTAGTCTTTTTTTAATAATTTTGTTACTCCAATGGATGATAGCCTTGTCTTTATGGAAGGTAGTTTGCTGTCGATATTTTTGTTACTCATATGGATGGTAGCCTTGTCATTATGGAAGGTAGTCTATTGTCGAGATCTTTGTTACTTAATCGATGGTAGCCTTGTCATTATGGAAGGTAGTCTATTGTCGATATTTTTGTTACTCCAATGGATGGTAGCCTTGTCTTTATGGAAGGTAGTCTGTTTTCGATATTTTTGTTATTCCTATGGATTGTAGCCTTGTCATTATGGAAGGTAGTCTATTGTCGAGATCTTTGTTATTCAATGGATGGTAGCCTTGTCATTACAGAAGGTCATCTGTGGTAGAGAATTTTGTTACTCTAATGGATGGTATCCTTGCCATTATGGAAGGAAGTCTTTTGTCGAGATTTTTGTAACTATAATGGATGGTTGCCTTGTCATTATGGACCATGGTCTATTGTCGAGATTTTTGTTACTCCAATGGATGGTATCCTTGTAATTATGGAAGGTAGTCTGTTGTCGAGATTTTTGTTACTCCAATGGATGGTAGCCTTGTCATTATGGAAGGTAGTCAGCTGTCCATATTTTTGTTACTCCAATGGATGGTAGCCTTGTCATTATGGAAGGTAGTCTGTTTTCCAGATTTTTTATACTCCAATAGATACTAGCCTTGTCATTATGGAAGGTAGTCTTTTGGTAGCCTTGTCATTATGGAAGGTAGTCTGTTGTCGACATTTTTGTTACTCTAATGGAAGGTAGCCTTGACATTATGGAACGTAGTTTGTTGTCGAGATTTTTGTTACTTCAATGGATGGTAGGCTTGTCATTATGGAAAGTAGTCTGTTGTCGATATTTTCGTAACTCCAATGGATGGTAGCCTTTTCATTATGAAAGGTAGTCTATTGTCGAGAATTTTGTTATTCCATTGGATAGTAGCCTTGTTATTAAGGAAGGTAGTCTGTTGTCGAGAGTTTTGTTATCCCAATGGATGGTAACCTTGTCATTATGGAATGTAGTCTTTTGTCTAGATTTTTTTTACTCCAATGGATGGTAGCCTTGTCATTATGGAAGGTAGTATGTGGTAGAGATTTTTGTTACTCTAATGGATGGTACCCTTGTCATTATGGAAGGAAGTCTTATGTCGAGATTTTTGTTATTCCAATGGATGGTAGCCTTGTCATTATGGACCGTGGTCTATTGTTGAAATTTTTATTACTCCAATGGATGGTATCCTTGTAATTATGGAAGGTAGTCTGTTGTCGAGATTTTTTTACTCCAACGCATGGTATCCTTGTCATTATGGAAGGTAGTCTATTGTCGATCTCTTTGTTACTCAATGGATGGTAGCCTTGTCATTATGGAAGGTAGTTTGTTGTTCAGATTTTTGTTACTCCAATGTATGGTAGCCTTGTCATTATGAAAGGTAGTCTATTATCGAGATTTTTGTTATTCCATTGGATAGTAGCCTTGTTATTATGGAAGGTAGTCTGTTGTCGAGATTTTTGTTATCCGAATGGATGGTAACCTTGTCTTTATGGAAAGTAGTCTATTGTCGAGATTTTTTTTACTCCAATGGATGGTAGCTTTTTCATTATGGAAGGTAGTCTATTGTCGAGATTTTTGTTACTGCAATGGATGGTAGCTTTGTATTTATGGAAGGTAGTCTTTTGTCAATATTTTTGTTACTCCAATGGATGGTAGCCTTGTCTTTATGGAAGGTAGCCTGTTGTGGATATTTTTGTTACTCCTATTGATGGTAGCCTTGTCATTATTGAAGGTAGTCTATTGTCGAGATCTTTGTTACTCAATGGATGGTAGCCTTGTCATTATGGAAGGTAGTCTGTGGTAGAGAATTTTGTTACTCTAACGGATGGTAGCCTTGTCATTATGGAAGGAAGTCTTTTGTCGAGATTTTTGTTACTCCAATGGATGGTAGCCTTGTTATTATGAAAGGTAGTCAGCTATCGATATTTTTGTTACTCCAATGGATGGTAGCCTTGTCATTATGGAAGGTAGTCTGTTGTCGACATTTTTTTTACTCCAATGGATGGTAGCCTTGTCATATGTAAGGTAGTCTGTTGTCGAGATTTTTTACTCCAATGGATGGTATCCTTGTCATTATGGAAGGTATTCTGTTTTTGATATCTTTGTTACTAAATGGATGGTAGCCTTGTTATTATCGAAGGTAGTCTGTTGTCGATATCTTTGTTACTCAATGGATGCTAGCCTTGTCATTATGGAAGGTAGTTTGTTGTCGAGATTTTTGTTACTACAATTGATAGTAGCCATGTCATTATGGAAGGTAGTCTGCTGTCGATATTTTTGTTACTCCAATGGATGGTAGCCTTGTCTTTATGGAAGGTAGTCTGTTGTCGATATTTTTGTTACTCCTATGGATGGTAGCCTTGTCATTATGTAAGGTAGTCTATTGTCGAGATCTTTGTTACTCAATGGATGGTAGCCTTGTCATTACGGAAGGTAGTCTGTGGTAGATATTTTTGTTACTCTAATGGATGGTAGCCTTGCCATTATGGAAGGAAGTCTTTTGTCGAGATTTTTGTTACTCCAATGGATGGTTGCCTTGTCATTATGGACCATGGTCTATTGTCGATATTTTTGTAACTCCAATGGATGGTATCCTTGTAATTATGGAAGGTAGTCTGTTGTCGAGATTTTTGTTACTCCAATGGAGGGTAGCCTTGTCATTATGGAAGGTAGTTAGCTGTCGATATTTTTGTTACTCCAATGGATGGTAGCCTTGTCATTATGGAAGTTAGTCTATTTTCGATATTTTTTATACTCCAATGGATGCTAGCCTTGTCATTATGGAAGGTAGTATATTTTCAAGATTTTTTTTACTCCAATGGATGGTAGCCTTGTCATATGGAAGGTAGTTTGTTGTCGAGATTTTTTTTACTCCAATGGATGGTAGCCTTGTCATTGTGGAAGGTAGTCTGTTGTCGACATTTTTGTTACTCTAATGGAAGGTAGCCTTGACATTATGGAACGTAGTTTGTTGTCGAGATTTTTGTTACTTCAATGGATGGTAGGCTTGTCATTATGGAAAGTAGTCTGTTGTCGATATTTTTGTAACTCCAATGGATGGTAGCCTTGTCATTATGAAAGGTAGTCTATTGTCGAGAATTTTGTTATTCCATTGGATAGTAGCCTTGTTATTAAGGAAGGTAGTCTGTTGTCCAGATTTTTGTTATCCCAATGGATGGTAACCTTGTCATTATGGAAGGTAGTCTTTTGTCTAGATTTTTTTTACTCCAATGGATGGTAGCCTTGTCATTATGGAAGGTAGTCTGTGGTAGAGATTTTTGTTACTCTAATGGATGGTACCCTTTTCATTATGGAAGGAAGTCTTATGTCAAGATTTTTGTTATTCCAATGGATGATAGCCTTTTCATTATGGACCGTGGTCTATTATTGAGATTTTTGATACTCCAATGGATGGTATCCTTGTAATAATGGGAGGTAGTCTGTTATCGAGATTTTTTTTACACCAATGGATGATAGCCTTATCATATGTAAGGTAGTCTGTTGTCGATATTTTTTTACTCCAATGGATGGTATCCTTGTCATTATGGAAGGTAGTCGGTTGTCGATATCTTTGTTACTCAATGGATGGTAGCCTTGTCATTATGGAAGGTAGTTTGTTGTTCAGATTTTTGTTACTCCAATGTATGTTAGCCTTGTGATTATGAAAGGTAGTCTATTATCGAGATTTTTGTTATTCCATTGGATAGTAGCCTTGTTATTATGGAAGGTAGTCTGTTGTCGAGATTTTTGTTATCCCAATGGATGGTAACCTTGTCATTATGGAAGGTAGTCTATTGTCGATATTTTTGTTACTGCAATGGATGGTAGCTTTGTCTTTATGGAAGGTAGTCTTTTGTCAATATTTTTGTTACTCCAATGGATGGTAGCCTTGTCTTTATGGAAGGTAGCATGTTGTTGATATTTTTGTTACTCCTATGGATGGTAGCCTTGTCATTATTGAAGGTAGTCTATTGTCGAGATCTTTGTTACTCAATGGATGGTAGCCTTGTCATTATGGAAGGTAGTCTGTGGTAGAGAATTTTGTTACTCTAATGGATGGTAGCCTTGTCATTATGGAAGGAAGTCTTTTGTCGAGATTTTTGTTACTCCAATGGATGGTAGCCTTGTCATTATGGAAGGTAGTCAGCTGTCAATATTTTTGTTACTCCGATGGATGGTAGCCTTGCCATTATGGAAGGTAGTCTGTTTTCGAGATTTTTTTTACTCCAATGGATGCTAGCCTTGTCATTATGGAAGGTAGTATATTGTCAAGATTTTTTTTACTCCAATGGATGGTAGCCTTGTCATATGGAAGGTAATTTGTTGTCAAGATTTGTTTTACTACAATGGATGGTAGCCTTGTCATTATGGAAGGTAGTCTGTTGTCGATATCTTTGTTACTCAATGGATAATAGCCTTGTCATTATGGAAGGTAGTCTGTTGTCGAGATTTTTTTTACTCTAATGGATGGTAGCCTTGTCAGTCTGGAAGGTAGTCTGTTGTCTACATTTTTGTTACTCTAATGGATGGTAGGCTTGGCATTATGGAACGTATTCTATTGTCGAGATTTTTATAACTTCAATGGATGGTAGGCTTGTCATTATGGAAAGTAGTCTGTTGTCGATATTTTTGTTACTCCAATGGATGGTAGCCTTGTCATTATGAAAGGTAGTCTATTGTCGAGATTTTTGTTATTACATTGGATAGTAGCCTTGTTATTATGGAAGGTAGTCTATTGTCGAGATTTTTGTTATCCCAATGGATGGTAACCTTGTCATTATGGAAGGTAGTCTGTTGTCTAGATTTTTTTTACTCCAATGGATGGTAGCCTTATCATTATGGAAGGTAGTCTGTTGTCGAGATTTTTGTTACTGCAATGGATGTTAGCTTTGTCTTTATGGAAGGTAGTCTTTTGTCAATATTTTAGTTACTCCAATGGATGGTAGCCTTGTCTTTATGGAAGGTAGCCTGTTGTGGATATTTTTGTTACTCCTATGGATGGTAGCCTTGTCATTATTGAAGGTAGTCTATTGTCGAGATCTTTGTTACTCAATGGATGGTAGCCTTGTCATTATGGAAGGTAGTATGTGGTAGAGAATTTTGTTACTCTAATGGATGGTAGCCTTGTCATTATGGAAGGAATTCTTTTGTCGAGATTTTTGTTACTCCAATGGATGGTAGCCTTGTTATTATGAAAGGTAGTCAGCTATCGATATTTTTGTTACTCCAATGGATGGTAGCCTTGTCATTATGGAAGGTAGTCTATTGTCGAGATTTTTTTTACTTCAATGGATGGTAGCCTTGTCATATGTAAGGTAGTCTGTTGTCGAGATTTTTTACTCCAATGGATGGTATCCTTGTCATTATGGAAGGTATTCTGTTTTTGATATCTTTGTTACTAAATGGATGGTATCCTTGTTATTATCGAAGGTAGTCTGTTGTTGATATCTTTGTTACTCAATGGATGCTAGCCTTGTCATTATGGAAGGTAGTCTGTTGTCGAGATTTTTGTTACTAAAATGGATAGTAGCCATGTCATTATGGAACGTAGTCTGCTGTCGATATTTTTGTTACTCCAATGGATGGTAGCCTTGTCTTTATGGAAGGTAGTCTATTGTCGAGATCTTTGTTACTCAATGGATGGTAGCCTTGTCATTACGGAAGGTAGTCTGTGGTAGATATTCTTGTTACTCTAATGGATGGTTGCCTTGTCATTATGGACCATGGTCTATTGTCGAGATTTTTGTTACTCCAATGGATGGTATCCTTGTAATTATGGAAGGTAGTCTGTTGTCGAGATTTTTGTTACTCCAATGGATGGTAGCCTTGTCATTATGGAAGGTAGTCAGCTGTCGATATTTTTGTTACTCCAATGGATGGTAGCCTTGTCATTATAGAAGGTAGTCTATTTTCAAGATTTTTTATACTCCAATGGATGCTAGCCTTGTCATTATGGAAGGTAGTATATTGTCAAGATTTTTTTTACTCCAATGGATGGTAGCCTTGTCATATGGAAGGTAGTTTGTTGTCGAGATTTTGTTTACTCCAATGGATGGTAGCCTTGTCATTATGGAAGGTAGTCTGTTGTCGACATTTTTGTTACTCTTATGGAAGGTAGCCTTGACATTATGGAACGTAGTTTGTTGTCGAGATTTTTGTTACTTCAATGGATGGTAGGCTTGTCATTATGGAAAGTTGTCTGTTGTCGATATATTTGTTACTCCAATGGATGGTAGCCTTGTCATTATGGAAGGTAGTTTGTTGTTCAGATTTTTGTTTCTCCAATGGATGGTAGCCTTGTCGTTATGTAAGGTAGTTTGCTATCGATATTTTTCTTACTCCAATGGATGGTAGCCTTGTCATTATGGAAGGTAGTCTGCTGTCGATATTGTTTTTACTCCAATGGATGCTAGCCTTGTCATTATGGAAGGTAGTATATTGTCAAGAATTTTTTTACTCCAATGGATGGTAGCCTTGTCATATGGAAGGTAGTTTGTTGTCGAGATATTTTTTATTGCAATGGATGGTAGCCTTGTCATTATGGAAGGTACTTTGTTGTCGACATCTTTGTTACTCAATGGATAATAGCCTTGTCATTATGGAAGGTAGTCTGTTGTCGAGATTTTATTTACTCCAATGGATGGTAGCCTTGTCATTATGGAAGGTAGTCTGTTGTCGACATTTTTGTTACTCTAATGGATGGTTGCCTTGACATTATGGAACATAGCCTATTGTCGAGATTTTTGTTACTTCTATGGATGGTAGGCTTGTCATTATGGAAAGTAGTCTGTTGTCGATATTTTTGTTACTCCAATGGATGGTAGCCTTGTCATTATGGAAGGTAGTTTGTTGTTCATATTTTTGTTACTCCAATGGATGGTAGCCTTGTCATTATGAAAGGTAGTCTATCGTCGAGATTTTTGTTATTCCATTGGATAGTAGCCTTGTTATTATGGAAGGTAGTCTGTTGTCGAGATTTTTGTTATCCCAATGGATGGTAACCTTGTCATTATGGAAGGTAGTCTGTTGTCTAGATTTTTTTTACTCCAATGGATGGTAGCCTTGTCATTATGGAAGGTAGTCTTCTGTCAAGTTTTTTGTTACTACAATGGATGGTAACTTTGTCTTTAACGAAGGTAGTCTTTTGTCAATATTTTTGTTACTCCAATGGATGGTAGCCTTGTCATTATGTAAGGTAGTCTTTTGTCGATATTTTTGTTACTCAATTGGATGGTAGCCTTGTCATTATAGTAGGTAGTCTATTGTCGAGATCTTTGTTACTCAATGGATGGTAGCCTTGTCATTATGGAAGGTAGTCTTTGGTAGAGATTTTTATTACTCTAATGGATGGTAGCCTTGTCATTATGGAAGGAAGTCTTTTATCGAGATTTTTGTTACTCCAATGGATGGTAGCCTTGTCATTATGGACCATGGTCTATTGTCGAGATTTTTGTTACTCCAATGGATGGTATCCTTGAAATTATGGAAGGTCGTTTGTTGTCGAGATTTTTGTTACTCCAATGGATGGTAGCCTTATCATTATGGAAGGTAGTCTGCTTTCGATAATTTTGTTACTCCAATGGATGGTAGCCTTGTCATTATGGAAGGTAGTCTGTTGTCGAGATTTTTGTTACTCTAATGGATTGTAGCCTTGACATTATGGAATGTAGTTTGTTGTCGAGATTTTTGTTACTTCAATGGATGGTAGGCTTGTCATTATGGAAAGTAGTCTGTTGTCGATATTTTTGTTACTCCAATGGATGGTAGCCTTGTCATTATGGAAGGTAGTTTGTTGTTAATATTTTTGTTACTCCAATGGATGGTAGCCTTGTCATTATGAAAGGTAGTGTATCGTCGAGATTTTTGTTATTCCATTGGATAGTAGCCTTGTTATTATGGAAGGTAGTCTGTTGTTGAGATTTTTGGTATCCCAATGGATGGTAACCTTGTCATTATGGAAGGTAGTCTGTTGTCTGGATTTTTTTTACTCCAATGGATGGTAGCCTTGTCATTATGGAAGGTAGTCTGCTGTCAAGATTTTTGTTACTACAATGGATGGTAACTTTGTCTTTAAGGAAGGTAGTCTTTTGTCAATATTTTTGTTACTCCAATGGATGGTAGCCTTGTCTTTATGGAAGGTAGTCTGTTGTCGATATTTTTGTTACTCCTATGGATGGTAGCCGTGTCATTATGGAAGGTAGTCTATTGTCGAGATCTTTGCTACTCAATGGATGGTAGCCTTGTCATTATGGAAGGTAGTCTGTGGTAGAGATTTTTGTTACTCTAATGGATGGTAGCCTTGTCATTATGGAAGGAAGTCTTTTGTCGATATTTTTGTTACTCCAATGGATGTTATCCTTGTCATTATTGGCCGTGGTCTATTTTCGAGATTTTTGTTACTCCAATGGATGGTATCCTTGTAATTATGGAAGGTAGTCTGTTGTCGAGATTTTTGTTACTCCAATGGATGGTAGCCTTGTCATTATGGAAGGTAGTCAACTGTCGAGATTTTTGTTACTCTAATGGATGGTAGCCTTGCCATTATGGAAGGTAGTCTGTTGTCGAGATTGATTTTACTCCAATGGATGCTAGCCTTGTCATTATGGAAGGTATTATATTGTCAACATTTTTTTTACTCCAATGGATGGTAGCCTTTTCATATGGAAGGTAGTGTGTTGTCGAGATTTTTTTTACTGCAATGGATGGTAGCCTTGTCATTATGGAAGGTAGTCTGTTGTCGATATCTTTGTTACTCAATGAATGGTAGCCTTGTCATTATGGAAGGTAGTCTGTTGTCGAGATTTTGTTTTACTGGAATGGATGGTAACCTTGTCATTATGGAAGATAGTTTGTTGTCGAGATTTTTGTTACTCAAATGGATGGTAGCCTTGACATTATGGAACGTAGTCTGTTGTCGAGATTTTTGTTACTCCAATGGATGGTAGGCTTTTCATTAAGGAACATAGTCTGTTGTCGATATATTTATTACTCCAATGGATGGTAGCCTTGTCATTATGGAAGGTAGTCTGTTGTTCAGATTTTTGTTACTCCAATGGATGGTAGCCTTGTCATTATGGAAGGTAGTCTGCTGTCGATATTTTGGTTACTCCAATGGATGGTACCCTTGTCATTATGGAAGGTAGTCTGCTGTAGATATTTTTGTTACTCCAATGGATGGTAGCGTTGTCATTATGGAAGGTAGTCTGTTGTTGAGATTTTTTTTACTCCAATGGATGCTAGCCTTGTCATTATGGAAGGTAGTATATTGTCAAGATTTTTTTTACTATAATGGATGGTAGCTTTATCATATGCAAGGTAGTTTGTTGTCGAGATTTTTTTTACTGCAATGGATGGTAGCCTTGTCATTATGGAAGGTAGTTTGTTGTCGATATCTTTGTTACTTAATGGATAGTAGCCTTGTCATTATGGAAGGTAGCCTGGTATCGAGATTTTTTTTACTCCAATGGATGGTAGCCCTGTCATTATGGAAGGTAGTATTTTGTCGACATTTTTGTTACTCTAATGGATGGTAGCCTTGACATTATGGAACGTAGTCTGTTGTCGAGATTTTTGTTACTTCAACGAATGGTAGGCTTGTCATTATGGAAAGTAGTCTATTATCGATATTTTTGTTACTCCAATGGACTGTAGCCTTGTCATTATGGAAGGAAGTTTGTTGTTCAGATTTTTGTTACTCCAATGGATGGTAGCCTTGTCATTATGAAAGGTAGTCTATTGTTGAGATTTTTGTTATTCCATTGGATAGTAGCCTTGTTATTTTGGAAGGTAGTGTGTTATCGAGATTTTTGTTATCCCAATGGATGGTAACCTTGTCATTATGGAAGGTAGTCTATTGTCGAGATTTTTTTTACTCCAATGGATGGTAGCTTTGTCATTATGGAAGTTAGTCTGTTGTCGAGATTTTTGTTACTGCAATAAATGGTAGCTTTGTCTTTATTGAAGGTAGTCTTTTGTCAATATTTTTGTTACTCCAATGGATGGTAGCCTTGTCTTTATGGAAGGTAGTCTGTTGTCGATATTTTTGTTACCCCTATGGATGGTAGCCTTGTCATTATGGAAGGTAGTCTATTTTCGAGATCTTTGTTACTCAATGGAAGGTAGCCTTGTCATTATGGAAGGTAGTCTGTGGTAGAGATTTTTGTTATTCTAATGGATGGTAGCCTTGTCATTATGGAAGGAAGTCTTTTGTCGAGATTTTTGTTACTCCAATGGATGGTAGCCTTATCATTATGGACCATGGTCTATTGTCGAGATTTTTTTACTCCAATGGATGGTATCCTTGTAATTATGGAAGGTAGTCTGCTGTCGATATGTTTGTTACTCCAATGGATACTAGCCTTGTAATTATGGAAGGTAGTATATTGTCAAGATTGTTTTTACTCCAATGGATGGTATCCTTGTAATTATGGAAGGTAGTCTGTTGTCGAGATTCTTTTTACTGCAATGGATGGTAGCCTTGTCATTATGGAAGGTAGTTTGTTGTTCAGATTTTTTGGTACTCGAATGGATGGTAGCCTTGTCATTATGGAAGGTAGTCTGCTGTCGATATTTTTGTTACTCCAATGGATGGTAGCCTTGTCATTATGGAAGGTAGTCTGTTGTCGAGATTTTTTTTACTCCAATGGATGCTAGCCTTGTCATTAAGGAAGGTAGTATATTGTCAAGATTTTTTTTACTCCAATGGATGCTAGCCTTGTCATTATGGAAGGTAGTCTATTGTCGAGATCGTTGTTAATCAATGGATGGTATCCTTGTCATTATGGAAGGTAGTTTGTTGTTCAGATTTTTGTTACTCCAATGGATGGTATCCTTGTAATTATGGAAGGTAGTCTGGTGTCGATATGGTTGTTACTCCAATGGATGCTAGCCTTGTAATTATGGAAGGTAGTATATTGTCAAGATTTTTTTTAATCCAATGGATGGTAGCCTTGTCATTATGGAAGGTAGTCTGTTGTCGAGATTTTTTTTACTGCAATGGATGGTAGCCTTGTCATTATGGAAGGTAGTTTGTTGTTCAGATTTTTGTTACTCCAATGGATGGTAGCCTTGTTATTATGGAAGGTAGTCTATTGTCGATATTTTTGTTACTTCAATGGATGGTAGCCTTGTCATTATGGAAGGTAGTCTGTTGTCAAGATTTTTTTTACTCCAATGGATGCTAGCCTTGTCATTATGGAAGGTAGTATATTGTCAAGATTTTTTTTACTCCAACGGATGCTAGACTTGTCATTATGGAAAGTAGTCTATTGTCAAGATCGTTGTTAATCAATGGATGGTAGCCTTGTCATTAAGGAAGGTAGTTTGTTGTTCAGATTTTTGTTACTCTAATGGATGGTAGCCTTGTCATTATGAAAGGTAGTCTATTGTCGAGATTTTTGTTATTCCTTTCGATAGTAGCCTTGTTATTATGGAAGGTAGTCTGTTGTCGAGATTTTTGTTATCCCAAAGGATAGTAGCCTTGTCATTATGGAAGGTAGTATATTGTCAACATTTTTTTTACTCCAATGGATGGTAGCCTTGTCATATGGAAGGTAGTTTGTTGTCGAGATTTTTTTTACTACAATGGATGGTAGCCTTGTCATTATGGAAGGTAGTCTGTTGTCGATATCTTTGTTACTAAATGGATTGTAGCCTTGTCATTATGGAAGGTAGTCTGTTGTCGATATTTTTTTTAGTCCAATGGATGGTAGCCTTGTCATTATGGAAGGTAGTCTGTTGTCGAGATTTTTGTTACTCTAATGGATGGTATCCTTAACAATATGGAACATAGTCTGTTGTTGAGATTTTTGTTACTTCAATGGATGGTAGGCTTTTCATTATGGAACGTAGTCTGTTGTCGATATATTTGTTACTCCAATGGATGCTAGCCTTGTAATTATGGAAGGTAGTATATTGTCAAGATTTTTGTTACTCCAATGGATGGTAGCCTTGTCATTAGGAAAGGTAGTCTGTTGTCAATATTTTTGTTACTCCAATGGATGGTAGCCTTGTCATTATGGAAGGTAGTCTCTTGTCGAGATTTTTTTTACTTTAATGGATGCTAGCCTTGTCATTATGGAAGGTAGTATATTGTCAAGATTTTGTTTACTCCAATGGATGGTAGCCTTTTCATATGGAAGGTAGTCTGTTGTCGAGAATTTTTTTACTGCAATGGATGGTAGCCTTGTCATTATCGAAGGTAGTTTGTTGTTCAAATTTTTTTTACTCCAATGGATGGTAGCCTTGTCATTATGGAAGGTAGTCTGTTATCAAGATTTTTTTTACTCCAATGGATGGTAGCCCTGTCATTATGGAAGGTAGTCTGTTGTCGATATTTTTTTTACTCCAATGGATGCTAGCCTTGACATTATGGAATGTAGTCTGTTGTCGAGATTTTTGTTACTTCAATGAATGGTAGACTTGTCATTATGGAAAGTAGTCTGTTGTAGATATTTTTGTTACTCCAATGGATGGTAGCCTTGTCAGTATGGAAAGAAGTTTGTTGTTCATATTTTTGTTACTCCAATGGATGGTAGCCTTGTCATTATGAAAGGTAGTCTATTGTCGAGATTTTTGTTATTCCATTGGATAGTAGCCTTGTTATTATGGAAGTTAGTGTGTTGTCGAGATTTTTGTTATCCCAATGGATGGTAACCTTGTCATTATGGAAGGTAGTCTGTTGTCGAGATTTTTTTTACTCTAATGGATGGTAGCTTTGTCATTATGGAAGGTAGTCTATTGTCGATATTTTTGTTACTGCAATGGATGGTAGCTTTGTCTTTATGGAAGGTAGTCTTTTTTCAATATTTTTGTTACTCCAATGGATGGTAGCATTGTCTTTATAGAAGGTAGTCTGTTGTCGATATTTTTGTTACTCCTATGGATGGTAGCCTTGTCATTATGGAAGGTAGTCTATTTTCGAGATCTTTGTTACTCAATGGAAGGTAGCCTTGTCATTATGGAAGGTAGTATGTGGTAGAGATTTTTGTTACTCTAATGGATGGTAGCCTTGTCATTATGGAAGGAAGTCTTTTGTCGTGATTTTTGTTACTCCAATGGTTGGTAGCCTTGTCATTATGGACCATGATCTATTGTCGAGATTTTTGTTACTCCAATGGATGGTATCCTTGTAACTATGGAAGGTAGACTGTTGTCGAGATTTTTATTACTCCAATGGATGGTAGCCTTGTCATTATGGAAGGTAGTCTGCTGTCGATATTTTTGTTACTCCAATGGATGGTAGCCTTGTCATTATGAAATGTAGTCTCTTGTCGATATTTTTTTTATTCCAATGGATGCTAGCCTTGTAATTATGGAAGGTAGTATATTGTCATGATTTTTTTAACTCCAATGGATGGTAGCCTTGTCATTATGGAAGGTAGTTTGTTGTCGAGATTTTTTTTACTCCAATGGATGCTAGCCTTGTCATTATGGAAGGTAGTATATTGTCAAGATTTGTTTTACTCCAATGGATGGTAGCATTGTCATATGGAAGGTAGTTTGTTGTCGAGATTTTTTTTACTCCAATGGATGGTAGCCTTGTCATTATGGAAGGTAGTCTGTTGTCGATATCTTTGTTACTTAATGGATAATAGCCTTGTCATTATGGAAGGTAGTCTGTTGTCGAGATTTTTTTTACTCCAATGGATGGTAGCCTTGTCATTATGGAAGGTAGTCTGTTGTCGATATTTTTGTTACTCTAATGGATGGTAGCCTTTACATTATGGAACGTAGTCTGTTGTCGAGATTTTTGTTACTTCAATGGATGGTAGGCTTGTCATTATGGAAAGTAGTCTGTTGTCGATATTTTTGTTACTCAAATGGATGGTAGCCTTGTCGTTATGGATGGTATTTTGTTGTTCAGATTTTTGTTACTCCAATGGATGGTAGCCTTGTCATTATGAAAGATAGTCTATTGTCGAGATTTTTGTTATTCCATGGGATAGTAGCCTTGTTATTATGAAAGGTAGTCTGTTGTCGAGACTTTTGTTATCACCATGGATGGTAACCTTGTCATTATGGAAGGTAGTCTGTTGTCGAGATTTTTTTTACTCCAATGGATGGTAGCTTTGTCATTATGGAAGGTAGTTTGTTGTCGAGATTTTTGTTACTGCAATGGATGGTAGCTTTGTCTTTATGGAAGGTAGTCTTTTGTCAATATTTTTGTTACTCCAATGGATGGTATCCTTGTCTTTATGGAAGGTAGTCTATTGTCGATATTTTTGTTACTCCTATAGATGGTAGCCTATTCATTATGGAAGGTATTCTATTGTCGAGATCTCTGTAACTCAATGGATGGTAGCCTTGTCATTATGGAAGGTAGTCCGTGGTAGAGATTTTTGTTACTCTAATGGATGGTAGCCTTGTCATTATGGAAGGAAGTCTTTTGTCGAGATTTTTGTTACTCCAATGGATGGTAGCCTTGTCATTATGGACCATGGTCTATTGTCGAGATTTTTGTTACTCCAATGAATGGTAGCCTTGTCATTATGGAAAGTAGTCTGCTGTCGATATTTTTGTTACTCCAATGGATGGTAGCCTTGTCATTATGGAAGGTAGTCTCTTGTCGAGATTTTTTTACTCCAATGGATGCTAGCCTTGTAATTATGGAAGGTAGTATATTGTCAAGATTTGTTTTACTCCAATGGAAGGTAGCCTTGTCATTATGGAAGGTAGTCTGTGGTAGAGATTTTTGTTACTCTAATGGATGGTAGCCTTGTCATTATGGAAGGAAGTCTTTTGTCGAGATTTTTGTTACTCTAATGGATGGTAGCCTTATCATTATGGACCATGGTCTATTGTCGAAATTTTTTTTACTCCAATGGATGGTATCCTTTTAATTATGGAAGGTAGTCTGTTGTCGAGATTTTTGTTAATCCAATGGATGGTAGCCTTGTCATTATGGAAGGTAGTATATTGTCAAGATTTTTTTTACTCCAATGGATGGTATCCTTGTCATATGGAAGGTAGTTTGTTGTCGAGATTTTTTTTACTGCAATGGATGGTAGCCTTGTCATTATGGAAGGTAGTTTGTTGTCGATATCTTTTTTACTTAATGGATAGTAGCCTTGTCATTATGAAAGGTAGTCTGTTATCGAGATTTTTTTTACTCCAATGGATGGTAGCCTTGTCATTATGGAAGGTAGTCTGTTGTCGAAATTTTTGTTACTCTAATGGATGGTAGCCTTGACATTATGGAACGTAGTCTGTTGTCAAGATTTTTGTTACTTCAATGGATGTTAGGCTTGTCATTATGGAAAGTAGTATGTTGTCGATATTTTTGTTACTCCAATGGATGGTAGCCTTGCCATTATGGAAGGTAGTTTGTTGTTCAGATTTTTGTTACTCCAATGGATGGTAGCCTTGTCAGTATGAAAGGTTGTCTATTGTCGAGATTTTTGTTATTCCATTGGATAGTAGCCTTGTTATTATGGAAGGTAGTTTGTTGTCGAGTTTTTTTTATCCCAATGGATGGTAACCTTGTCATTATGGAAGGTAGTCTGTTGTCGAGATTTTTGTAACTGCAATGGATGGTAGCTTTGTCTTTATGGAATGTAGTCTTTTGTCAATATTTTTGTTACTCCGATGGATGGTAGCCTTGTCTTTATGGAAGGTAGTCTATTGTCGATATTTTTGTTACTCCTATGGATGGTAGCCTTGCCATTATGGAAGGTAGTCTATTTTCGAGATCTTTGTTACTCAATGGATGGTAGCCTTGTCATTATGGACCATGGTCTATTGTCGAGATTTGTTTTACTCGAATGGATGGTATCCTTGTAATTATGGAAGGTAGTCTGTTGTCGAGATTTTTGTTACTCCAATGGATGGTAGCCTTGTAATTATAGAAGGTAGTATATTGTTGAGATTTTTGTCACTACAATGAATGGTATCCTTGTCATTATGGAAGGTAATCTGTTGTCGAGATTTTTATTACTACAATGGATTATAGCCTTGTCATTATGGAAGGTAGTTTGTTGTCGATATCTTTGTTACTCCAATGGATGGTAGACTAGTCATTTTTGAAGGTCGTTTATGTATGATATTTTTTTTATTCCAATGGATGGTAGCCTTGACATTATGAAAGGTAGTCTATTGTCGTGATTTTTGTTACTCGAAGGGATGGTAGCCTTGTCATTATGGAAGGTAGTATGTTGTCGATATCTTTGTTACTCTAATGGATGGTAGCCTTGTCATTATGGAAGGTGGTTTGTTGTCGAGTTATTTGTTACTCTAAGGGATGATAGCCTTGTCATTATGGAACATAGTTTGTTGTCGAGATTTTTGTTATTCCAATGGATGGTAGCGTTCTCATTATAGAAGGTAGTATATTATCAAGATTTTTGTCACTACAATGGATGGTAGCCTTGTCATTATGGAATGTAGTCTATTGTCGAGATTTTTGTTATTCCAATGGATGGTAGCCTTGTCATTATGAAAGGTAGTCTATTGTCAAGATTTTTGTTACTATAATAGATTGTAGCCTTGTCATTATGGAAGGTAGTCTATTGTCGAGATTTTGGTTACTCCAAGGGATGGTAGCCTTGTAATTATAGAAGGTAGTATATTGTTGAGATTTTTGTCACTACAATGAATGGTATCCTTGTCATTATGGAAGGTAATCTGTTGTCGATATTTTTGTTACTAGAATGGATTATAGCCTTGTCGTTATAGAAGGTAGTCTATTGTCGATATCTTTGTTACTCCAATGGATGGTTGCCTAGTCATTATGGAAGGTAGTTTGTGTACGATATTTTTGTTATTCCAATGGATGGTAGCCTTGTCATTATGAAAGGTAGTCTATTGACGTGATTTTTGTTACTCTAAGGGATGGTAGCCTTGTCATTATGGAAGGTAGTATGTTGTCGATATCTTTGTTACTCCAATGGATGGTAGCCTTGACATTATGGAAGGTGGTTTGTGGTCGAGATATTTGTTACTCTAAGGGATGATAGCTTGTCATTATGGAACATAGTCTGTTGTCGAGATTTTTGTTATTCCAATGGATGGTAGCATTGTCATTATAGAAGGTAGTATATTATCGATATTTTTGTCACTACAATGGATGGTAGCCTTGTCATTACGGAACATAGTCTGTTGTCGAGATTTTTGTTATTCCAATGGATGGTAGCCTTGTCATTATGAAAGGTATTCTATTGTCAAGATTTTTGTTACTATAATAGATTGTAGCCTTGTCATTATGGAAGGTAGTCTGTTGTCGAGATTTTTGTTACTCCAATGGATGGTAGCGTTGTAATTATAGAAGGTAGTATATTGTTGAGATTTTTGTCACTACAATGAATGGTAGCCTTGTCATTATGGAAGGTAATATGTTGTCGAGATTTTTGTTACTACAATGGATTATAGCCTTGTCATTATGGAAGGTAGTCTGTTGTCGATATCTTTGTTACTCCAATGGATGGTAGACTAGTCATTTTTGAAGGTCGTTTGTGTATGATATTTTTGTTATTCCAATGGATGGTAGCCTTGTCATTATGAAAGGTAGTCTATTGTCGTGGTTTTTGTTACTCGAAGGGATGGTAGCCTTGTCATTATGGAAGGTAGTATGTTGTCGATATCTTTGTTACTCCAATGGATGGTAGCCTTGTCATTATGGAAGGTGGTTTGTTGTCGAGATATTTGTTACTCTAAGGGATGATAGCCTTATCATTATGGAACATAGTTTTTTGTCGAGATTTTTGTTATTCCAATGGATGGTAGCATTCTCATTATAGAAGGTAGTATATTATCGAGATTTTTGTCACTACAATGGATGGTAGCCTTGTCATTATGGAATGTAGTCTGTTGTCGAGATTTTTGTTATTCCAATGGATGGTAGCCTTGTCATTATGAAAGGTAGTCTATTGTCAAGATTTTTGTTACTATAATAGATTGTAGCCTTGTCATTATGGAAGGTAGTCTGTTGTCGAGATTTTGGTTACTCCAATGGATGGTAGCCTTGTAATTATAGAAGGTAGTATATTGTTGAGATTTTTGTCACTACAATGAATGGTATCCTTGTCATTATGGAAGGTAATCTGTTGTCGAGATTTTTGTTACTACAATGGATTATAGCCTTGTCATTATGGAAGGTAGTTTGTTGTCGATATCTTTATTACTCCAATGGATGGTAGACTAGTCATTTTTGAAGGTCGTTTATGTACGATATTTTTTTTATTCCAATGGATGGTAGCCTTGACATTATGAAAGGTAGTCTATTGTCGTGATTTTTGTTACTCGAAGGGATGGTAGCCTTGTCATTATGGAAGGTAGTATGTTGTCGATATCTTTGTTACTCCAATGGATGGTAGCCTTGTCATTATGGAAGGTGGTTTGTTGTCGAGATATTTGTTACTCTAAGGGATGATAGCCTTGTCATTATGGAACATAGTTTGTTGTCGAGATTTTTGTTATTCCAATGGATGGTAGCGTTCTCATTATAGAAGGTAGTATATTATCAAGATTTTTGTCACTACAATGGATGGTAGCCTTGTCATTATGGAATGTAGTCTATGGTCGAGATTTTTGTTATTCCAATGGATGGTAGCCTTGTCATTATGAAAGGTAGTCTATTGTCAAGATTTTTGTTACTATAATAGATTGTAGCCTTGTCATTATGGAAGGTAGTCTATTGTCGAGATTTTGGTTACTCCAAATGATGGTAGCCTTGTAATTATAGAAGGTAGTATATTGTTGAGATTTTTGTCACTACAATGAATGGTATCCTTGTCATTATGGAAGGTAATCTGTTGTCGAGATTTTTGTTACTAGAATGGATTATAGCCTTGTCGTTATGGAAGGTAGTCTATTGTCGATATCTTTGTTACTCCAATGGATGGTAGCCTAGTCATTATGGAAGGTAGTTTGTGTACGATATTTTTGTTATTCCAATGGATGGTATCCTTGTCATTATGAAAGGTAGTCTATTGACGTGATTATTGTTACTCTAAGGGATGGTAGCCTTGTCATTATGGAAGGTAGTATGTTGTCGATATCTTTGTTACTCCAATGGATGGTAGCCTTGTCATTATGGAAGGTGGTTTGTTGTCGAGATATTTGTTACTCTAAGGGATGATAGCTTGTCATTATGGAACATAGTCTGTTGTCGAGATTTTTGTTATTCCAATGGATGGTAGCATTGTCATTATAGAAGGTAGTATATTATCGATATTTTTGTCACTACAATGGATGGTAGCCTTGTCATTACGGAACATAGTCTGTTGTCGAGATTTTTGTTATTCCAATGGATGGTAGCCTTGTCATTATGAAAGGTATTCTATTGTCAAGATTTTTGTTACTATAATAGATTGTAGCCTTGTCATTATGGAAGGTAGTCTGTTGTCGAGATTTTTGTTACTCCAATGGATGGTAGCGTTGTAATTATAGAAGGTAGTATATTGTTGAGATTTTTGTCACTACAATGAATGGTAGCCTTGTCATTATGGAAGGTAATATGTTGTCGAGATTTTTGTTACTACAATGGATTATAGCCTTGTCATTATGGAAGGTAGTCTGTTGTCGATATCTTTGTTACTCCAATGGATGGTAGACTAGTCATTTTTGAAGGTCGTTTGTGTATGATATTTTTGTTATTCCAATGGATGGTAGCCTTGTCATTATGAAAGGTAGTCTATTGTCGTGGTTTTTGTTACTCGAAGGGATGGTAGCCTTGTCATTATGGAAGGTAGTATGTTGTCGGTATCTTTGTTACTCCAATGGATGGTAGCCTTGTCATTATGGAAGGTGGTTTGTTGTCGAGATATTTGTTACTCTAAGGGATGATAGCCTTATCATTATGGAACATAGTTTTTTGTCGAGATTTTTGTTATTCTAATGGATGGTAGCGTTCTCATTATAGAAGGTAGTATATTATCGAGATTTTTGTCACTACAATGGATGGTAGCCTTGTCATTATGGAATGTAGTCTGTTGTCGAGATTTTTGTTATTCCAATGGATGGTAGCCTTGTCATTATGAAAGGTAGTCTATTGTCAAGATTTTTGTTACTATAATAGATTGTAGCCTTGTCATTATGGAAGGTAGTCTGTTGTCGAGATTTTGGTTACTCCAATGGATGGTAGCCTTGTAATTATAGAAGGTAGTATATTGTTGAGATTTTTGTCACTACAATGAATGGTATCCTTGTCATTATGGAAGGTAATCTGTTGTCGAGATTTTTGTTACTACAATGGATTATAGCCTTGTCATTATGGAAGGTAGTTTGTTGTCGATATCTTTATTACTCCAATGGATGGTAGACTAGTCATTTTTGAAGGTCGTTTATGTACGATATTTTTTTTATTCCAATGGATGGTAGCCTTGACATTATGAAAGGTAGTCTATTGTCGTGATTTTTGTTACTCGAAGGGATGGTAGCCTTGTCATTATGGAAGGTAGTATGTTGTCGATATCTTTGTTACTCCAATGGATGGTAGCCTTGTCATTATGGAAGGTGGTTTGTTGTCGAGATATTTGTTACTCTAAGGGATGATAGCCTTGTCATTATGGAACATAGTTTGTTGTCGAGATTTTTGTTATTCCAATGGATGGTAGCGTTCTCATTATAGAAGGTAGTATATTATCAAGATTTTTGTCACTACAATGGATGGTAGCCTTGTCATTATGGAATATAGTCTATGGTCGAGATTTTTGTTATTCCAATGGATGGTAGCCTTGTCATTATGAAAGGTAGTCTATTGTCAAGATTTTTGTTACTATAATAGATTGTAGCCTTGTCATTATGGAAGGTAGTCTATTGTCGAGATTTTGGTTACTCCAAATGATGGTAGCCTTGTAATTGTAGAAGGTAGTATATTGTTGAGATTTTTGTCACTACAATGAATGGTATCCTTGTCATTATTGAAGGTAATCTGTTGTCGAGATTTTTGTTACTAGAATGGATTATAGCCTTGTCGTTATGGAAGGTAGTCTATTATCCATATCTTTGTTACTCCAATGGATGGTAGCCTAGTCATTATGGAAGGTAGTTTATGTACGATATTTTTGTTATTCCAATGGATGGTATCCTTGTCATTATGAAAGGTAGTCTATTGACGTGATTATTGTTACTCTAAGGGATGGTAGCCTTGTCATTATGGAAGGTAGTATGTTGTCGATATCTTTGTTACTCCAATGGATGGTAGCCTTGTCATTATGGAAGGTGGTTTGTTGTCGAGATATTTGTTACTCTAAGGGATGATAGCCTTATCATTATGGAACATAGTCTGTTGTCGAGATTTTTGTTATTCCAATGGATGGTAGCATTGTCATTATAGAAGGTAGTATATTATCGATATTTTTGTCACTACAATGGATGGTAGCCTTGTCATTACGGAACATAGTCTGTTGTCGAGATTTTTGTTATTCCAATGGATGGTAGCCTTGTCATTATGAAAGGTATTCTATTGTCAAGATTTTTGTTACTATAATAGATTGTAGCCTTGTCATTATGGAAGGTAGTCTGTTGTCGAGATTTTTGTTACTCCAATGGATGGTAGCGTTGTAATTATAGAAGGTAGTATATTGTTGAGATTTTTGTCACTACAATGAATGGTAGCCTTGTCATTATGGAAGGTAATATGTTGTCGAGATTTTTGTTACTACAATGGATTATAGCCTTGTCATTATGGAAGGTAGTCTGTTGTCGATATCTTTGTTACTCCAATGGATGGTAGACTAGTCATTTTTGAAGGTCGTTTGTGTATGATATTTTTGTTATTCCAATGGATGGTAGCCTTGTCATTATGAAAGGTAGTCTATTGTCGTGGTTTTTGTTACTCGAAGGGATGGTAGCCTTGTCATTATGGAAGGTAGTATGTTGTCGATATCTTTGTTACTCCAATGGATGGTAGCCTTGTCATTATGGAAGGTGGTTTGTTGTCGAGATATTTGTTACTCTAAGGGATGATAGCCTTATCATTATGGAACATAGTTTTTTGTCGAGATTTTTGTTATTCCAATGGATGGTAGCATTCTCATTATAGAAGGTAGTATATTATCGAGATTTTTGTCACTACAATGGATGGTAGCCTTGTCATTATGGAATGTAGTCTGTTGTCGAGATTTTTGTTATTCCAATGGATGGTAGCCTTGTCATTATGAAAGGTAGTCTATTGTCAAGATTTTTGTTACTATAATAGATTGTAGCCTTGTCATTATGGAAGGTAGTCTGTTGTCGAGATTTTGGTTACTCCAATGGATGGTAGCCTTGTAATTATAGAAGGTAGTATATTGTTGAGATTTTTGTCACTACAATGAATGGTATCCTTGTCATTATGGAAGGTAATCTGTTGTCGAGATTTTTGTTACTACAATGGATTATAGCCTTGTCATTATGGAAGGTAGTTTGTTGTCGATATCTTTATTACTCCAATGGATGGTAGACTAGTCATTTTTGAAGGTCGTTTATGTACGATATTTTTTTTATTCCAATGGATGGTAGCCTTGACATTATGAAAGGTAGTCTATTGTCGTGATTTTTGTTACTCGAAGGGATGGTAGCCTTGTCATTATGGAAGGTAGTATGTTGTCGATATCTTTGTTACTCCAATGGATGGTAGCCTTGTCATTATGGAAGGTGGTTTGTTGTCGAGATATTTGTTACTCTAAGGGATGATAGCCTTGTCATTATGGAACATAGTTTGTTGTCGAGATTTTTGTTATTCCAATGGATGGTAGCGTTCTCATTATAGAAGGTAGTATATTATCAAGATTTTTGTCACTACAATGGATGGTAGCCTTGTCATTATGGAATGTAGTCTATGGTCGAGATTTTTGTTATTCCAATGGATGGTAGCCTTGTCATTATGAAAGGTAGTCTATTGTCAAGATTTTTGTTACTATAATAGATTGTAGCCTTGTCATTATGGAAGGTAGTCTATTGTCGAGATTTTGGTTACTCCAAATGATGGTAGCCTTGTAATTATAGAAGGTAGTATATTGTTGAGATTTTTGTCACTACAATGAATGGTATCCTTGTCATTATGGAAGGTAATCTGTTGTCGAGATTTTTGTTACTAGAATGGATTATAGCCTTGTCGTTATGGAAGGTAGTCTATTGTCGATATCTTTGTTACTCCAATGGATGGTAGCCTAGTCATTATGGAAGGTAGTTTGTGTACGATATTTTTGTTATTCCAATGGATGGTATCCTTGTCATTATGAAAGGTAGTCTATTGACGTGATTATTGTTACTCTAAGGGATGGTAGCCTTGTCATTATGGAAGGTAGTATGTTGTCGATATCTTTGTTACTCCAATGGATGGTAGCCTTGTCATTATGGAAGGTGGTTTGTTGTCGAGATATTTGTTACTCTAAGGGATGATAGCTTGTCATTATGGAACATAGTCTGTTGTCGAGATTTTTGTTATTCCAATGGATGGTAGCATTGTCATTATAGAAGGTAGTATATTATCGATATTTTTGTCACTACAATGGATGGTAGCCTTGTCATTACGGAACATAGTCTGTTGTCGAGATTTTTGTTATTCCAATGGATGGTAGCCTTGTCATTATGAAAGGTATTCTATTGTCAAGATTTTTGTTACTATAATAGATTGTAGCCTTGTCATTATGGAAGGTAGTCTGTTGTCGAGATTTTTGTTACTCCAATGGATGGTAGCGTTGTAATTATAGAAGGTAGTATATTGTTGAGATTTTTGTCACTACAATGAATGGTAGCCTTGTCATTATGGAAGGTAATATGTTGTCGAGATTTTTGTTACTACAATGGATTATAGCCTTGTCATTATGGAAGGTAGTCTGTTGTCGATATCTTTGTTACTCCAATGGATGGTAGACTAGTCATTTTTGAAGGTCGTTTGTGTATGATATTTTTGTTATTCCAATGGATGGTAGCCTTGTCATTATGAAAGGTAGTCTATTGTCGTGGTTTTTGTTACTCGAAGGGATGGTAGCCTTGTCATTATGGAAGGTAGTATGTTGTCGGTATCTTTGTTACTCCAATGGATGGTAGCCTTGTCATTATGGAAGGTGGTTTGTTGTCGAGATATTTGTTACTCTAAGGGATGATAGCCTTATCATTATGGAACATAGTTTTTTGTCGAGATTTTTGTTATTCTAATGGATGGTAGCGTTCTCATTATAGAAGGTAGTATATTATCGAGATTTTTGTCACTACAATGGATGGTAGCCTTGTCATTATGGAATGTAGTCTGTTGTCGAGATTTTTGTTATTCCAATGGATGGTAGCCTTGTCATTATGAAAGGTAGTCTATTGTCAAGATTTTTGTTACTATAATAGATTGTAGCCTTGTCATTATGGAAGGTAGTCTGTTGTCGAGATTTTGGTTACTCCAATGGATGGTAGCCTTGTAATTATAGAAGGTAGTATATTGTTGAGATTTTTGTCACTACAATGAATGGTATCCTTGTCATTATGGAAGGTAATCTGTTGTCGAGATTTTTGTTACTACAATGGATTATAGCCTTGTCATTATGGAAGGTAGTTTGTTGTCGATATCTTTATTACTCCAATGGATGGTAGACTAGTCATTTTTGAAGGTCGTTTATGTACGATATTTTTTTTATTCCAATGGATGGTAGCCTTGACATTATGAAAGGTAGTCTATTGTCGTGATTTTTGTTACTCGAAGGGATGGTAGCCTTGTCATTATGGAAGGTAGTATGTTGTCGATATCTTTGTTACTCCAATGGATGGTAGCCTTGTCATTATGGAAGGTGGTTTGTTGTCGAGATATTTGTTACTCTAAGGGATGATAGCCTTGTCATTATGGAACATAGTTTGTTGTCGAGATTTTTGTTATTCCAATGGATGGTAGCGTTCTCATTATAGAAGGTAGTATATTATCAAGATTTTTGTCACTACAATGGATGGTAGCCTTGTCATTATGGAATATAGTCTATGGTCGAGATTTTTGTTATTCCAATGGATGGTAGCCTTGTCATTATGAAAGGTAGTCTATTGTCAAGATTTTTGTTACTATAATAGATTGTAGCCTTGTCATTATGGAAGGTAGTCTATTGTCGAGATTTTGGTTACTCCAAATGATGGTAGCCTTGTAATTGTAGAAGGTAGTATATTGTTGAGATTTTTGTCACTACAATGAATGGTATCCTTGTCATTATTGAAGGTAATCTGTTGTCGAGATTTTTGTTACTAGAATGGATTATAGCCTTGTCGTTATGGAAGGTAGTCTATTATCCATATCTTTGTTACTCCAATGGATGGTAGCCTAGTCATTATGGAAGGTAGTTTATGTACGATATTTTTGTTATTCCAATGGATGGTATCCTTGTCATTATGAAAGGTAGTCTATTGACGTGATTATTGTTACTCTAAGGGATGGTAGCCTTGTCATTATGGAAGGTAGTATGTTGTCGATATCTTTGTTACTCCAATGGATGGTAGCCTTGTCATTATGGAAGGTGGTTTGTTGTCGAGATATTTGTTACTCTAAGGGATGATAGCCTTATCATTATGGAACATAGTTTTTTGTCGAGATTTTTGTTATTCCAATGGATGGTAGCGTTCTCATTATAGAAGGTAGTATATTATCGAGATTTTTGTCACTACAATGGATGGTAGCCTTGTCATTATGGAATGTAGTCTGTTGTCGAGATTTTTGTTATTCCAATGGATGGTAGCCTTGTCATTATGAAAGGTAGTCTATTGTCAAGATTTTTGTTACTATAATAGATTGTAGCCTTGTCATTATGGAAGGTAGTCTGTTGTCGAGATTTTGGTTACTCCAATGGATGGTAGCCTTGTAATTATAGAAGGTAGTATATTGTTGAGATTTTTGTCACTACAATGAATGGTATCCTTGTCATTATGGAAGGTAATTTGTTGTCGAGATTTTTTTACTACAATGGATTATAGCCTTGTCATTATGGAAGGTAGTTTGTTGTCGATATCTTTATTACTCCAATGGATGGTAGACTAGTCATTTTTGAAGGTCGTTTATGTACGATATTTTTTTTATTCCAATGGATGGTAGCCTTGACATTATGAAAGGTAGTCTATTGTCGTGATTTTTGTTACTCGAAGGGATGGTAGCCTTGTCATTATGGAAGGTAGTATGTTGTCGATATCTTTGTTACTCCAATGGATGGTAGCCTTGTCATTATGGAAGGTGGTTTGTTGTCGAGATATTTGTTACTCTAAGGGATGATAGCCTTGTCATTATGGAACATAGTTTGTTGTCGAGATTTTTGTTATTGCAATGGATGGTAGCGTTCTCATTATAGAAGGTAGTATATTATCAAGATTTTTGTCACTACAATGGATGGTAGCCTTGTCATTATGGAATATAGTCTATGGTCGAGATTTTTGTTATTCCAATGGATGGTAGCCTTGTCATTATGAAAGGTAGTCTATTGTCAAGATTTTTGTTACTATAATAGATTGTAGCCTTGTCATTATGGAAGGTAGTCTATTGTCGAGATTTTGGTTACTCCAAATGATGGTAGCCTTGTAATTGTAGAAGGTAGTATATTGTTGAGATTTTTGTCACTACAATGAATGGTATCCTTGTCATTATTGAAGGTAATCTGTTGTCGAGATTTTTGTTACTAGAATGGATTATAGCCTTGTCGTTATGGAAGGTAGTCTATTGTCCATATCATTGTTACTCCAATGGATGGTAGCCTAGTCATTATGGAAGGTAGTTTGTGTACGATATTTTTGTTATTCCAATGGATGGTATCCTTGTCATTATGAAAGGTAGTCTATTGACGTGATTATTGTTACTCTAAGGGATGGTAGCCTTGTCATTATGGAAGGTAGTATGTTGTCGATATCTTTGTTACTCCAATGGATGGTAGCCTTGTCAATATGGAAGGTTGTTTGTTGTCGAGATATTTGTTACTCTAAGGGATGATAGCTTGTCATTATGGAACATAGTCTGTTGTCGAGATTTTTGTTATTCCAATGGATGGTAGCATTGTCATTATAGAAGGTAGTATATTATCGATATTTTTGTCACTACAATGGATGGTAGCCTTGTCATTACGGAACATAGTCTGTTGTCGAGATTTTTGTTATTCCAATGGATGGTAGCCTTGTCATTATGAAAGGTATTCTATTGTCAAGATTTTTGTTACTATAATAGATTGTAGCCTTGTCATTATGGAAGGTAGTCTGTTGTCGAGATTTTGGTTACTCCAATGGATGGTAGCCTTGTAATTATAGAAGGTAGTATATTGTTGAGATTTTTGTCACTACAATGAATGGTATCCTTGTCATTATGGAAGGTAATCTGTTGTCGAGATTTTTGTTACTACAATGGATTATAGCCTTGTCATTATGGAAGGTAGTTTGTTGTCGATATCTTTATTACTCCAATGGATGGTAGACTAGTCATTTTTGAAGGTCGTTTATGTACGATATTTTTTTTATTCCAATGGATGGTAGCCTTGACATTATGAAATGTAGTCTATTGTCGTGATTTTTGTTACTCGAAGGGATGGTAGCCTTGTCATTATGGAAGGTAGTATGTTGTCGATATCTTTGTTACTCCAATGGATGGTAGCCTTGTCATTATGGAAGGTGGTTTGTTGTCGAGATATTTGTTACTCTAAGGGATGATAGCCTTGTCATTATGGAACATAGTTTGTTGTCGAGATTTTTGTTATTCCAATGGATGGTAGCGTTCTCATTATAGAAGGTAGTATATTATCAAGATTTTTGTCACTACAATGGATGGTAGCCTTGTCATTATGGAATATAGTCTATGGTCGAGATTTTTGTTATTCCAATGGATGGTAGCCTTGTCATTATGAAAGGTAGTCTATTGTCAAGATTTTTGTTACTATAATAGATTGTAGCCTTGTCATTATGGAAGGTAGTCTATTGTCGAGATTTTGAGTACTCCAAATGATGGTAGCCTTGTAATTGTAGAAGGTAGTATATTGTTGAGATTTTTGTCACTACAATGAATGGTATCCTTGTCATTATTGAAGGTAATCTGTTGTCGAGATTTTTGTTACTAGAATGGATTATAGCCTTGTCGTTATGGAAGGTAGTCTATTGTCCATATCTTTGTTACTCCAATGGATGGTAGCCTAGTCATTATGGAAGGTAGTTTGTGTACGATATTTTTGTTATTCCAATGGATGGTATCCTTGTCATTATGATAGGTAGTCTATTGACGTGATTATTGTTACTCTAAGGGATGGTAGCCTTGTCATTATGGAAGGTAGTATGTTGTCGATATCTTTGTTACTCCAATGGATGGTAGCCTTGTCATTATGGAAGGTTGTTTGTTGTCGAGATATTTGTTACTCTAAGGGATGATAGCTTGTCATTATGGAACATAGTCTGTTGTCGAGATTTTTGTTATTCCAATGGATGGTAGCATTGTCATTATAGAAGGTAGTATATTATCGATATTTTTGTCACTACAATGGATGGTAGCCTTGTCATTACGGAACATAGTCTGTTGTCGAGATTTTTGTTATTCCAATGGATGGTAGCCTTGTCATTATGAAAGGTATTCTATTGTCAAGATTTTTGTTACTATAATAGATTGTAGCCTTGTCATTATGGAAGGTAGTCTGTTGTCGAGATTTTGGTTACTCCAATGGATGGTAGCCTTGTAATTATAGAAGGTAGTATATTGTTGAGATTTTTGTCACTACAATGAATGGTATCCTTGTCATTATGGAAGGTAATCTGTTGTCGAGATTTTTGTTACTACAATGGATTATAGCCTTGTCATTATGGAAGGTAGTTTGTTGTCGATATCTTTATTACTCCAATGGATGGTAGACTAGTCATTTTTGAAGGTCGTTTATGTACGATATTTTTTTTATTCCAATGGATGGTAGCCTTGACATTTTGAAAGGTAGTCTATTGTCGTGATTTTTGTTACTCGAAGGGATGGTAGCCTTGTCATTATGGAAGGTAGTATGTTGTCGATATCTTTGTTACTCCAATGGATGGTAGCCTTGTCATTATGGAAGGTGGTTTGTTGTCGAGATATTTGTTACTCTAAGGGATGATAGCCTTGTCATTATGGAACATAGTTTGTTGTCGAGATTTTTGTTATTCCAATGGATGGTAGCGTTCTCATTATAGAAGGTAGTATATTATCAAGATTTTTGTCACTACAATGGATGGTAGCCTTGTCATTATGGAATATAGTCTATGGTCGAGATTTTTGTTATTCCAATGGATGGTAGCCTTGTCATTATGAAAGGTAGTCTATTGTCAAGATTTTTGTTACTATAATAGATTGTAGCCTTGTCATTATGGAAGGTAGTCTATTGTCGAGATTTTGGTTACTCCAAATGATGGTAGCCTTGTAATTGTAGAAGGTAGTATATTGTTGAGATTTTTGTCACTACAATGAATGGTATCCTTGTCATTATTGAAGGTAATCTGTTGTCGAGATTTTTGTTACTAGAATGGATTATAGCCTTGTCGTTATGGAAGGTAGTCTATTGTCCATATCTTTGTTACTCCAATGGATGGTAGCCTAGTCATTATGGAAGGTAGTTTGTGTACGATATTTTTGTTATTCCAATGGATGGTATCCTTGTCATTATGAAAGGTAGTCTATTGACGTGATTATTGTTACTCTAAGGGATGGTAGCCTTGTCATTATGGAAGGTAGTATGTTGTCGATATCTTTGTTACTCCAATGGATGGTAGCCTTGTCATTATGGAAGGTTGTTTGTTGTCGAGATATTTGTTACTCTAAGGGATGATAGCTTGTCATTATGGAACATAGTCTGTTGTCGAGATTTTTGTTATTCCAATGGATGGTAAGATTGTCATTATAGAAGGTAGTATATTATCGATATTTTTGTCACTACAATGGATGGTAGCCTTGTCATTACGGAACATAGTCTGTTGTCGAGATTTTTGTTATTCCAATGGATGGTAGCCTTGTCATTATGAAAGGTATTCTATTGTCAAGATTTTTGTTACTATAATAGATTGTAGCCTTGTCATTATGGAAGGTAGTCTGTTGTCGAGATTTTTGTTACTCCAATGAATGGTAGCCTTGTAATTATAGAAGGTAGTATATTGTTGAAATTTTTGTCACTACAATGAATGGTAGCCTTGCCATTATGGAAGGTAATATGTTGTCGAGATTTTTGTTACTACAATGGATTATAGCCTTGTCATTATGAAAGTTAGTCTGTTGTCGATATCTTTGTTACTCCAATGGAAGGTAGACTAGTCATTTTTTAAGGTCGTTTGTGTACGATATTTTTGTTATTCCAATGGATGGTAGCCTTGTCATTATGAAAGGTAGTCTATTGACGTGATTTTTGTTACTCGAAGGGATGGTGGCCTTGTCATTATGGAAGGTAGTATGTTGTCGATATCTTTGTTACTCCAATGGATGGTAGCCTTGTCATTATGGAAGGTGGTTTGTTGTCGAGATATTTGTTACTCTAAGGGATGATAGCCTTATCATTATGGAACATAGTTTGTTGTCGAGATTTTTGTTATTCCAATGGATGGTAGCGTTCTCATTATAGAAGGTAGTATATTATCGAGATTTTTGTCACTACAATGGATGGTAGCCTTGTCATTATGGAATGTAGTCTCTTGTCGAGATTTTTGTTATTCCAATGGATGGTAGCCTTGTCATTATGAAAGGTAGTCTATTGTCAAGATTTTTGTTACTATAATAGATTGTAGCCTTGTCATTATGGAAGGTAGTCTGTTGTCGAGATTTTGGTTACTCCAATGGATGGTAGCCTTGTAATTATAGAAGGTAGTATATTGTTGAGATTTTTGTCACTACAATGAATGGTATCCTTGTCATTATGGAAGGTAATCTGTTGTCGAGATTTTTGTTACTACAATGGATTATAGCCTTGTCATTATGGAAGGTAGTTTGTTGTCGATATCTTTGTTACTCCAATGGATGGTAGACTAGTCATTTTTGAAGGTCGTTTATGTATGATATTTTTTTATTCCAATGGATGGTAGCCTTGACATTATGAAAGGTAGTCTATTGTCGTGATTTTTGTTACTCGAAGGGATGGTAGCCTTGTCATTATGGAAGGTCGTATGTTTTCGATATCTTTGTTACTCCAATGGATGGTAGCCTTGTCATTATGGAAGGTGGTTTGTTGTCGAGTTATTTTTTACTCTAAGGGATGATAGCCTTGTCATTATGGAACATAGTTTGTTGTCGAGATTTTTGTTATTCCAATGGATGGTAGCGTTCTCATTATAGAAGGTAGTATATTATCAAGATTTTTGTCACTACAATGGATGGTAGCCTTGTCATTATGGAATGTAGTCTCTTGTCGAGATTTTTGTTATTCCAATGGATGGTAGCCTTGTCATTATGAAAGGTAGTCTATTGTCAAGATTTTTGTTACTATAATAGATTGTAGCCTTGTCATTATGGAAGGTAGTCTATTGTCGAGATTTTGGTTACTCCAATGGATGGTAGCCTTGTAATTATAGAAGGTAGTATATTGTTGAGATTTTTGTCACTACAATGAATGGTATCCTTGTCATTATGGAAGATAATCTGTTGTCGATATTTTTGTTACTAGAATGGATTATAGCCTTGTCGTTATGGAAGGTAGTATATTGTCGATATCTTTGTTACTCCAATGGATGGTAGCCTAGTCATTATGGAAGGTATTTTGTGTACAATATTTTTGTTATTCCAATGGATGGTAGCCTTGTCATTATGAAAGGTAGTCTATTGACGTGATTTTTGTTACTCTAAGGGATGGTAGCCTTGTCATTATGGAAGGTAGTATGTTGTCGATATCTTTGTTACTCCAATGGATGGTAGCCTTGTCATTATGGAAGGTGGTTTGTTGTCGAGATATTTGTTACTCTAAGGGATGATAGCTTGTCATTATGGAACATAGTCTGTTGTCGAGATTTTTGTTATTTCAATGGATGGTAGCATTGTCATTATAGAAGGTAGTATATTATCGATATTTTTGTCACTACAATGGATGGTAGCCTTGTCATTACGGAACATAGTCTGTTGTCGAGATTTTTGTTATTCCAAATGATGGTAGCCTTGTCATTATGAAAGGTATTCTATTGTCAATATTTTTGTTACTATAAAAGATTGTAGCCTTGTCATTATGGAAGGTAGTCTGTTGTCGAGATTTTTGTTACTCCAATGGATGGTAGCCTTGTAATTATAGAAGGTAGTATATTGTTGAGATTTTTGTCACTACAATGAATGGTAGCCTTGTCATTATGGAAGGTAATATGTTGTCGAGATTTTTGTTACTACAATGGATTATAGCCTTGTCATTATGGAAGGTAGTCTGTTGTCGATATCTTTGTTACTCCAATGGATGGTAGACTAGTCATTTTTGAAGGTCGTTTGTGTATGATATTTTTGTTATTCCAATGGATGGTAGCCTTGTCATTATGAAAGGTAGTCTATTGTCATGGTTTTTGTTACTCGAAGGGATGGTAGCCTTGTCATTATGGAAGGTAGTATGTTGTTGATATCTTTGTTACTCCAATGGATGGTAGCCTTGTCATTATGGAAGGTGGTTTGTTGTCGAGATATTTGTTACTCTAAGGGATGATAGCCTTATCATTATGGAACATAGTTTGTTGTCGAGATTTTTGTTATTCCAATGGATGGTAGCGTTCTCATTATAGAAGGTAGTATATTATCGAGATTTTTGTCACTACAATGGATGGTAGCCTTGTCATTATGGAATGTAGTTTGTTGTCGAGATTTTTGTTATTCCAATGGATGGTAGCCTTGTCATTATGAAAGGTAGTCTATTGTCAAGATTTTTGTTACTATAATAGATTGTAGCCTGGTCATTATGGAAGGTAGTCTGTTGTCGATATTTTGGTTACTCCAATGGATGGTAGCCTTGTAATTATAGAAGGTAGTATATTGTTGAGATTTTTGTCACTACAATGAATGGTATCCTTGTCATTATGGAAGGTAATATGTTGTCGAGATTTTTGTTACTACAATGGATTATAGCCTTGTCATTATGGAAGGTAGTTTGTTGTTGATATCTTTGTTACTCCAATGGATGGTAGACTAGTCATTTTTGAAGGTCGTTTATGTACGATATTTTTTTTATTCCAATGGATGGTAGCCTTGACATTATGAAAGGTAGTCTATTGTCGTGATTTTTGTTACTCGAAGGGATGGTAGCCTTGTCATTATGGAAGGTAGTATGTTGTCGATATCTTTGTTACTC
Organism: Vicia faba; assembly: GCA_948472305.1. NCBI lineage: Eukaryota > Viridiplantae > Streptophyta > Magnoliopsida > Fabales > Fabaceae > Vicia > Vicia faba. The sequence continues at coordinate 460,712,916 of OX451741.1, forward strand.
CAATGGATGATAGCCTTGTCATTATGGAAGGTGGTTTGTTGTCGAGATATTTGTTACTCTAAGGGATGATAGCCTTGTCATTATGGAACATAGTTTGTTGTCGAGATTTTTGTTATTCCAATGGATGGTAGCGTTCTCATTATAGAAGGTAGTATATTATCAAGATTTTTGTCACTACAATGGATGGTAGCCTTGTCATTATGGAATGTAGTCTCTTGTCGAGATTTTTGTTATTCCAATGGATGGTAGCCTTGTCATTATGAAAGGTAGTCTATTGTCAAGATTTTTGTTACTATAATAGATTGTAGCCTTGTCATTATGGAAGGTAGTCTATTGTCGAGATTTTGGTTACTCCAATGATGGTAGCCTTGTAATTGTAGAAGGTAGTATATTGTTGAGATTTTTGTCACTACAATGAATGGTATCCTTGTCATTATTGAAGGTAATCTGTTGTCGAGATTTTTGTTACTAGAATGGATTATAGCCTTGTCGTTATGGAAGGTAGTCTATTGTCCATATCTTTGTTACTCCAATGGATGGTAGCCTAGTCATTATGGAAGGTAGTTTGTGTACGATATTTTTGTTATTCCAATGGATGGTATCCTTGTCATTATGAAAGGTAGTCTATTGACGTGATTATTGTTACTCTAAGGGATGGTAGCCTTGTCATTATGGAAGGTAGTATGTTGTCGATATCTTTGTTACTCCAATGGATGGTAGCCTTGTCATTATGGAAGGTTGTTTGTTGTCGAGATATTTGTTACTCTAAGGGATGATAGCTTGTCATTATGGAACATAGTCTGTTGTCGAGATTTTTGTTATTCCAATGGATGGTAAGATTGTCATTATAGAAGGTAGTATATTATCGATATTTTTGTCACTACAATGGATGGTAGCCTTGTCATTACGGAACATAGTCTGTTGTCGAGATTTTTGTTATTCCAATGGATGGTAGCCTTGTCATTATGAAAGGTATTCTATTGTCAAGATTTTTGTTACTATAATAGATTGTAGCCTTGTCATTATGGAAGGTAGTCTGTTGTCGAGATTTTTGTTACTCCAATGAATGGTAGCCTTGTAATTATAGAAGGTAGTATATTGTTGAAATTTTTGTCACTACAATGAATGGTAGCCTTGCCATTATGGAAGGTAATATGTTGTCGAGATTTTTGTTACTACAATGGATTATAGCCTTGTCATTATGAAAGTTAGTCTGTTGTCGATATCTTTGTTACTCCAATGGAAGGTAGACTAGTCATTTTTTAAGGTCGTTTGTGTACGATATTTTTGTTATTCCAATGGATGGTAGCCTTGTCATTATGAAAGGTAGTCTATTGACGTGATTTTTGTTACTCGAAGGGATGGTGGCCTTGTCATTATGGAAGGTAGTATGTTGTCGATATCTTTGTTACTCCAATGGATGGTAGCCTTGTCATTATGGAAGGTGGTTTGTTGTCGAGATATTTGTTACTCTAAGGGATGATAGCCGTATCATTATGGAACATAGTTTGTTGTCGAGATTTTTGTTATTCCAATGGATGGTAGCGTTCTCATTATAGAAGGTAGTATATTATCGAGATTTTTGTCACTACAATGGATGGTAGCCTTGTCATTATGGAATGTAGTCTCTTGTCGAGATTTTTGTTATTCCAATGGATGGTAGCCTTGTCATTATGAAAGGTAGTCTATTGTCAAGATTTTTGTTACTATAATAGATTGTAGCCTTGTCATTATGGAAGGTAGTCTGTTGTCGAGATTTTGGTTACTCCAATGGATGGTAGCCTTGTAATTATAGAAGGTAGTATATTGTTGAGATTTTTGTCACTACAATGAATGGTATCCTTGTCATTATGGAAGGTAATCTGTTGTCGAGATTTTTGTTACTACAATGGATTATAGCCTTGTCATTATGGAAGGTAGTTTGTTGTCGATATCTTTGTTACTCCAATGGATGGTAGACTAGTCATTTTTGAAGGTCGTTTATGTATGATATTTTTTTATTCCAATGGATGGTAGCCTTGACATTATGAAAGGTAGTCTATTGTCGTGATTTTTGTTACTCGAAGGGATGGTAGCCTTGTCATTATGGAAGGTCGTATGTTTTCGATATCTTTGTTACTCCAATGGATGGTAGCCTTGTCATTATGGAAGGTGGTTTGTTGTCGAGTTATTTGTTACTCTAAGGGATGATAGCCTTGTCATTATGGAACATAGTTTGTTGTCGAGATTTTTGTTATTCCAATGGATGGTAGCGTTCTCATTATAGAAGGTAGTATATTATCAAGATTTTTGTCACTACAATGGATGGTAGCCTTGTCATTATGGAATGTAGTCTCTTGTCGAGATTTTTGTTATTCCAATGGATGGTAGCCTTGTCATTATGAAAGGTAGTCTATTGTCAAGATTTTTGTTACTATAATAGATTGTAGCCTTGTCATTATGGAAGGTAGTCTATTGTCGAGATTTTGGTTACTCCAATGGATGGTAGCCTTGTAATTATAGAAGGTAGTATATTGTTGAGATTTTTGTCACTACAATGAATGGTATCCTTGTCATTATGGAAGGTAATCTGTTGTCGATATTTTTGTTACTAGAATGGATTATAGCCTTGTCGTTATGGAAGGTAGTATATTGTCGATATCTTTGTTACTCCAATGGATGGTAGCCTAGTCATTATGGAAGGTATTTTGTGTACAATATTTTTGTTATTCCAATGGATGGTAGCCTTGTCATTATGAAAGGTAGTCTATTGACGTGATTTTTGTTACTCTAAGGGATGGTAGCCTTGTCATTATGGAAGGTAGTATGTTGTCGATATCTTTGTTACTCCAATGGATGGTAGCCTTGTCATTATGGAAGGTGGTTTGTTGTCGAGATATTTGTTACTCTAAGGGATGATAGCTTGTCATTATGGAACATAGTCTGTTGTCGAGATTTTTGTTATTTCAATGGATGGTAGCATTGTCATTATAGAAGGTAGTATATTATCGATATTTTTGTCACTACAATGGATGGTAGCCTTGTCATTACGGAACATAGTCTGTTGTCGAGATTTTTGTTATTCCAAATGATGGTAGCCTTGTCATTATGAAAGGTATTCTATTGTCAATATTTTTGTTACTATAAAAGATTGTAGCCTTGTCATTATGGAAGGTAGTCTGTTGTCGAGATTTTTGTTACTCCAATGGATGGTAGCCTTGTAATTATAGAAGGTAGTATATTGTTGAGATTTTTGTCACTACAATGAATGGTAGCCTTGTCATTATGGAAGGTAATATGTTGTCGAGATTTTTGTTACTACAATGGATTATAGCCTTGTCATTATGGAAGGTAGTCTGTTGTCGATATCTTTGTTACTCCAATGGATGGTAGACTAGTCATTTTTGAAGGTCGTTTGTGTATGATATTTTTGTTATTCCAATGGATGGTAGCCTTGTCATTATGAAAGGTAGTCTATTGTCATGGTTTTTGTTACTCGAAGGGATGGTAGCCTTGTCATTATGGAAGGTAGTATGTTGTTGATATCTTTGTTACTCCAATGGATGGTAGCCTTGTCATTATGGAAGGTGGTTTGTTGTCGAGATATTTGTTACTCTAAGGGATGATAGCCTTATCATTATGGAACATAGTTTGTTGTCGAGATTTTTGTTATTCCAATGGATGGTAGCGTTCTCATTATAGAAGGTAGTATATTATCGAGATTTTTGTCACTACAATGGATGGTAGCCTTGTCATTATGGAATGTAGTCTGTTGTCGAGATTTTTGTTATTCCAATGGATGGTAGCCTTGTCATTATGAAAGGTAGTCTATTGTCAAGATTTTTGTTACTATAATAGATTGTAGCCTGGTCATTATGGAAGGTAGTCTGTTGTCGATATTTTGGTTACTCCAATGGATGGTAGCCTTGTAATTATAGAAGGTAGTATATTGTTGAGATTTTTGTCACTACAATGAATGGTATCCTTGTCATTATGGAAGGTAATATGTTGTCGAGATTTTTGTTACTACAATGGATTATAGCCTTGTCATTATGGAAGGTAGTTTGTTGTCGATATCTTTGTTACTCCAATGGATGGTAGACTAGTCATTTTTGAAGGTCGTTTATGTACGATATTTTTTTTATTCCAATGGATGGTAGCCTTGACATTATGAAAGGTAGTCTATTGTCGTGATTTTTGTTACTCGAAGGGATGGTAGCCTTGTCATTATGGAAGGTAGTATGTTGTCGATATCTTTGTTACTCCAATGGATGATAGCCTTGTCATTATGGAAGGTGGTTTGTTGTCGAGATATTTGTTACTCTAAGGGATGATAGCCTTGTCATTATGGAACATAGTTTGTTGTCGAGATTTTTGTTATTCCAATGGATGGTAGCGTTCTCATTATAGAAGGTAGTATATTATCAAGATTTTTGTCACTACAATGGATGGTAGCCTTGTCATTATGGAATATAGTCTATTATCGAGATTTTTGTTATTCCAATGGATGGTAGCCTTTTCATTATGAAAGGTAGTCTATTGTCAAGATTTTTGTTACTATAATAGATTGTAGCCTTGTCATTATGGAAGGTAGTCTATTGTCGAGATTTTGGTTACTCCAAATGATGGTAGCCTTGTAATTATAGAAGGTAGTATATTGTTGAGATTTTTGTCACTACAATGAATGGTATCCTTGTCATTATGGAAGGTAATCTATTGTCGGGATTTTTGTTACTAGAATGGATTATAGCCTTGTCGTTATGGAAGGTAGTCTATTGTCGATATCTTTGTTACTCCAATGGATGGTAGCCTAGTCATTATGGAAGGTAGTTTGTGTACGATATTTTTGTTATTCCAATGGATGGTATCCTTGTCATTATGAAAGGTAGTCTATTGACGTGATTATTGTTACTCTAAGGGATGATAGCCTTGTCATTATGGAAGGTAGTATGTTGTCGATATCTTTGTTACTCCAATGGATGGTAGCCTTGTCATTATGGAAGGTGGTTTGTTGTCGAGATATTTGTTACTCTAAGGGATGATAGCTTGTCATTATGGAACATAGTCTGTTGTCGAGATTTTTGTTATTCCAATGGATGGTAGCATTGTCATTATAGAAGGTAGTATACTATCGATATTTTTGTCACTACAATGGATGGTAGCCTTGTCATTACGGAACATAGTCTGTTGTCGAGATTTTTGTTATTCCAATGGATGGTAGCCTTGTCATTATGAAAGGTATTCTATTGTCAAGATTTTTGTTACTATAATAGATTGTAGCCTTGTAATTATGGAAGGTAGTCTGTTGTCGAGATTTTTGTTACTCCAATGGATGGTAGCCTTGTAATTATAGAAGGTAGTATATTGTTGAGATTTTTGTCACTACAATGAATGGTAGCCTTGTCATTATGGAAGGTAATATGTTGTCGAGATTTTTGTTACTACAATGGATTATAGCCTTGTCATTATGAAAGGTAGTCTATTGTCGATATCTTTGTTACTCCAATGGAAGGTAGACTAGTCATTTTTTAAGGTCGTTTGTGTACGATATTTTTGTTATTCCAATGGATGGTAGCCTTGTCATTATGAAAGGTAGTCTATTGACGTGATTTTTGTTACTCGAAGGGATGGTAGCCTTGTCATTATGGAAGGTAGTATGTTGTCGATATCTTTGTTACTCCAATGGATGGTAGCCTTGTCATTATGGAAGGTGGTTTGTTGTCGAGATATTTGTTACTCTAAGGGATGATAGCTTGTCATTATGGAACATAGTCTGTTGTCGAGATTTTTGTTATTCCAATGGATGGTAGCATTGTCATTATAGAAGGTAGTATATTATCGATATTTTTGTCACTACAATGGATGGTAGCCTTGTCATTACGGAACATAGTCTGTTGTCGAGATTTTTGTTATTCCAATGGATGGTAGCCTTGTCATTATGAAAGGTATTCTATTGTCAAGATTTTTGTTACTATAATAGATTGTAGCCTTGTCATTATGGAAGGTAGTCTGTTGTCGAGATTTTTGTTACTCCAATGGATGGTAGCCTTGTAATTATAGAAGGTAGTATATTGTTGAGATTTTTGTCACTACAATGAATGGTAGCCTTGTCATTATGGAAGGTAATATGTTGTCGAGATTTTTGTTACTACAATGGATTATAGCCTTGTCATTATGGAAGGTAGTCTGTTGTCGATATCTTTGTTACTCCAATGGATGGTAGACTAGTCATTTTTTAAGGTCGTTTGTGTACGATATTTTTGTTATTCCAATGGATGGTAGCCTTGTCATTATGAAAGGTAGTCTATTGACGTGATTTTTGTTACTCTAAGGGATGGTAGCCTTGTCATTATGGAAGGTAGTATGTTATCGATATCTTTGTTACTCCAATGGATGGTAGCCTTGTCATTATGGAAGGTGGTTTGTTGTCGAGATATTTGTTACTCTAAGGGATGATAGCTTGTCATTATGGAACATAGTCTGTTGTCGATATTTTTGTTATTCCAATGGATGGTAGCATTGTCATTATAGAAGGTAGTATATTATCGATATTTTTGTCACTACAATGGATGGTAGCCTTGTCATTACGGAACATAGTCTGTTGTCGAGATTTTTGTTATTCCAATGGATGGTAGCCTTGTCATTATGAAAGGTATTCTATTGTCAAGATTTTTGTTACTATAATAGATTGTAGCCTTGTCATTATGGAAGGTAGTCTGTTGTCGAGATTTTTGTTACTCCAATGGATGGTAGCCTTGTAATTATAGAAGGTAGTATATTGTTGAGATTTTTATCACTACAATGAATGGTAGCCTTGTCATTATGGAAGGTAATATGTTGTCGAGATTTTTGTTACTACAATGGATTATAGCCTTGTCATTATGGAAGGTAGTCTGTTGTCGATTTCTTTGTTACTCCAATGGATGGTAGACTAGTCATTTTTTAAGGTCGTTTGTGTACGATATTTTTGTTATTCCAATGGATGGTAGCCTTGTCATTACGAAAGGTAGTCTATTGACGTGATTTTTGTTACTCTAAGGGATGGTAGCCTTGTCATTATGGAAGGTAGTATGTTATCGATATCTTTGTTACTCCAATGGATGGTAGCCTTGTCATTATGGAAGGTGGTTTGTTGTCGAGATATTTGTTACTCTAAGGGATGATAGCTTGTCATTATGGAACATAGTCTGTTGTCGAGATTTTTGTTATTCCAATGGATGGTAGCATTGTCATTATAGAAGGTAGTATATTATCGATATTTTTGTCACTACAATGGATGGTAGCCTTGTCATTACGAAACATAGTCTGTTGTCGAGATTTTTATTATTCCAATGGATGGTAGCCTTGTCATCATGAAAGGTATTCTATTGTCAAGATTTTTGTTACTATAATAGATTGTAGCCTTGTCATTATGGAAGGTAGTCTGTTGTCGAGATTTTTGTTACTCCAATGGATGGTAGCCTTGTAATTATAGAAGGTAGTATATTGTTGAGATTTTTGTCACTACAATGAATGGTAGCCTTGTCATTATGGAAGGTAATATGTTGTCGAGATTTTTGTTACTACAATGGATTATAGCCTTGTCATTATGAAAGGTAGTCTGTTGTCGATATCTTTGTTACTCCAATGGAAGGTAGACTAGTCATTTTTTAAGGTCGTTTGTGTACGATATCTTTGTTACTCCAATGGATGGTAGCCTTGTCATTATGGAAGGTGGTTTGTTGTCGAGATATTTGTTACTCTAAGGGATGATAGCTTGTCATTATGGAACATAGTCTGTTGTCGAGATTTTTGTTATTCCAATGGATGGTAGAATTGTCATTATAGAAGGTAGTATATTATCGATATTTTTGTCACTACAATGGATGGTAGCCTTGTCATTACGAAACATAGTCTATTGTCGAGATTTTTATTATTCCAATGGATGGTAGCCTTGTCATTATGAAAGGTATTCTATTGTCAAGATTTTTGTTACTATAATAGATTGTAGCCTTGTCATTATGGAAGGTAGTCTGTTGTCGAGATTTTTGTTACTCCAATGGATGGTAGCCTTATAATTATAGAAGGTAGTATATTGTTGAGATTTTTGTCACTACAATGAATGGTAGCCTTGTCATTATGGAAGGTAATATGTTGTCGAGATTTTTGTTACTACAATGGATTATAGCCTTGTCATTATGAAAGGTAGTCTGTTGTCGATATCTTTGTTACTCCAATGGAAGGTAGACTAGTCATTTTTTAAGGTCGTTTGTGTACGATATTTTTGTTATTCCAATGGATGGTAGCCTTGTCATTATGAAAGGTAGTCTATTGACGTGATTTTTGTTACTCTAACGGATGGTAGCCTTGTCAATATGGAAGGTAGTATGTTGTCGATATCTTTGTTACTCCAATGGATGGTAGCCTTGTCATTATGGAAGGTGGTTTGTTGTCGAGATATTTGTTACTCTAAGGGATGATAGCTTGTCATTATGGAACATAGTCTGTTGTCGAGATTTTTGTTATTCCAATGGATGGTAGCATTGTCATTATAGAAGGTAGTATATTATCGATATTTTTGTCACTACAATGGATGGTAGCCTTGTCATTACGGAACATAGTCTGTTGTCGAGATTTTTGTTATTCCAATGGATGGTAGCCTTGTCATTATGAAAGGTATTCTATTGTCAAGATTTTTGTTACTATAATAGATTGTTACCTTGTCATTATGGAAGGTAGTCTGTTGTCGAGATTTTTGTTACTCCAATGGATGGTAGCCTTGTAATTATAGAAGGTAGTATATTGTTGAGATTTTTGTCACTACAATGAATGGTAGCCTTGTCATTATGGAAGGTAATATGTTGTCGAGATTTTTGTTACTACAATGGATTATAGCCTTGTCATTATGGAAGGTAGTCTGTTGTCGATTTCTTTGTTACTCCAATGGATGGTAGACTAGTCATTTTTTAAGGTCGTTTGTGTACGATATTTTTGTTATTCCAATGGATGGTAGCCTTGTCATTACGAAAGGTAGTCTATTGACGTGATTTTTGTTACTCTAAGGGATGGTAGCCTTGTCATTATGGAAGGTAGTATGTTATCGATATCTTTGTTACTCCAATGGATGGTAGCCTTGTCATTATGGAAGGTGGTTTGTTGTCGAGATATTTGTTACTCTAAGGGATGATAGCTTGTCATTATGGAACATAGTCTGTTGTCGAGATTTTGGTTATTCCAATGGATGGTAGCATTGTCATTATAGAAGGTAGTATATTATCGATATTTTTGTCACTACAATGGATGGTAGCCTTGTCATTACGAAACATAGTCTGTTGTCGAGATTTTTATTATTCCAATGGATGGTAGCCTTGTCATCATGAAAGGTATTCTATTCTCAAGATTTTTGTTACTATAATAGATTGTAGCCTTGTCATTATGGAAGGTAGTCTGTTGTCGAGATTTTTGTTACTCCAATGGATGGTAGCCTTGTAATTATAGAAGGTAGTATATTGTTGAGATTTTTGTCACTACAATGAATGGTAGCCTTGTCATTATGGAAGGTAATATGTTGTCGAGATTTTTGTTACTACAATGGATTATAGCCTTGTCATTATGAAAGGTAGTCTGTTGTCGATATCTTTGTTACTCCAATGGAAGGTAGACTAGTCATTTTTTAAGGTCGTTTGTGTACGATATCTTTGTTACTCCAATGGATGGTAGCCTTGTCATTATGGAAGGTGGTTTGTTGTCGAGATATTTGTTACTCTAAGGGATGATAGCTTGTCATTATGGAACATAGTCTGTTGTCGAGATTTTTGTTATTCCAATGGATGGTAGAATTGTCATTATAGAAGGTAGTATATTATCGATATTTTTGTCACTACAATGGATGGTAGCCTTGTCATTACGAAACATAGTCTATTGTCGAGATTTTTATTATTCCAATGGATGGTAGCCTTGTCATTATGAAAGGTATTCTATTGTCAAGATTTTTGTTACTATAATAGATTGTAGCCTTGTCATTATGGAAGGTAGTCTGTTGTCGAGATTTTTGTTACTCCAATGGATGGTAGCCTTATAATTATAGAAGGTAGTATATTGTTGAGATTTTTGTCACTACAATGAATGGTAGCCTTGTCATTATGGAAGGTAATATGTTGTCGAGATTTTTGTTACTACAATGGATTATAGCCTTGTCATTATGAAAGGTAGTCTGTTGTCGATATCTTTGTTACTCCAATGGAAGGTAGACTAGTCATTTTTTAAGGTCGTTTGTGTACGATATTTTTGTTATTCCAATGGATGGTAGCCTTGTCATTATGAAAGGTAGTCTATTGACGTGATTTTTGTTACTCTAACGGATGGTAGCCTTGTCAATATGGAAGGTAGTATGTTGTCGATATCTTTGTTACTCCAATGGATGGTAGCCTTGTCATTATGGAAGGTGGTTTGTTGTCGAGATATTTGTTACTCTAAGGGATGATAGCTTGTCATTATGGAACATAGTCTGTTGTCGAGATTTTTGTTATTCCAATGGATGGTAGCATTGTCATTATAGAAGGTAGTATATTATCGATATTTTTGTCACTACAATGGATGGTAGCCTTGTCATTACGGAACATAGTCTGTTGTCGAGATTTTTGTTATTCCAATGGATGGTAGCCTTGTCATTATGAAAGGTATTCTATTGTCAAGATTTTTGTTACTATAATAGATTGTTGCCTTGTCATTATGGAAGGTAGTCTGTTGTCGAGATTTTTGTTACTCCAATGGATGGTAGCCTTGTAATTATAGATGGTAGTATATTGTTGAGATTTTTGTCACTACAATGAATGGTAGCCTTGTCATTATGGAAGGTAATATGTTGTCGAGATTTTTGTTACTACAATGGATTATAGCCTTGTCATTATGAAAGGTAGTCTGTTGTCGATATCTTTGTTACTCCAATGGAAGGTAGACTAGTCATTTTTTAAGGTCGTTTGTGTACGATATTTTTGTTATTCCAATGGATGGTAGCCTTGTCATTATGAAAGGTAGTCTATTGACGTGATTTTTGTTACTCTAAGGGATGGTAGCCTTGTCATTATGGAAGGTAGTATGTTGTCGATATCTTTGTTACTCCAATGGATGGTAGCCTTGTCATTATGGAAGGTGGTTTGTTGTCGAGATATTTGTTACTCTAAGGGATGATAGCTTGTCATTATGGAACATAGTCTGTTGTCGAGATTTTTGTTATTCCAATGGATGGTAGCATTGTCATTATAGAAGGTAGTATATTATCGATATTTTTGTCACTACAATGGATGGTAGCCTTGTCATTACGGAACATAGTCTGTTGTCTAGATTTTTGTTATTCCAATGGATGGTAGCCTTGTCATTATGAAAGGTATTCTATTGTCAAGATTTTTGTTACTATAATAGATTGTAGCCTTGTCATTATGGAAGGTAGTCTGTTGTCGAGATTTTTGTTACTCCAATGGATGGTAGCCTTGTAATTATAGAAGGTAGTATATTGTTGAGATTTTTGTCACTACAATGAATGGTAGCCTTGTCATTATGGAAGGTAATATGTTGTCGAGATTTTTGTTACTACAATGGATTATAGCCTTGTCATTATGGAAGGTAGTCTGTTGTCGATATCTTTGTTACTCCAATGGATTGTAGACTAGTCATTTTTTAAGGTCGTTTGTGTACGATATTTTTGTTATTCCAATGGATGGTAGCCTTGTCATTATGAAAGGTAGTCTATTGACGTGATTTTTGTTACTCTAAGGGATGGTAGCCTTGTCATTATGGAAGGTAGTATGTTGTCGATATCTTTGTTACTCCAATGGATGGTAGCCTTGTCATTATGGAAGGTGGTTTGTTGTCGAGATATTTGTTACTCTAAGGGATGATAGCTTGTCATTATGGAACATAGTCTGTTGTCGAGATTTTTGTTATTCCAATGGATGGTAGCATTGTCATTATAGAAGGTAGTATATTATCGATATTTTTGTCACTACAATGGATGGTAGCCTTGTCATTATGGAACATAGTCTGTTGTCGAGATTTTTGTTATTCCAATGGATGGTAGCCTTGTCGATATGAAAGGTATTCTATTGTCAAGATTTTTGTTACTATAATAGATTGTAGCCTTGTCATTATGACAGGTAGTCTGTTGTCGAGATTTTTGTTACTCCAATGGATGGTAGCCTTGTAATTATAGAAGGTAGTATATTGTTGAGATTTTTGTTACTACAATGAATGGTAGCCTTGTCATTATGGAAGGTAATATGTTGTCGAGATTTTTGTTACTACAATGGATTATAGCCTTGTCATTATGGAAGGTAGTCTGTTGTCGATATCTTTGTTACTCCAATGGATGGTAGACTAGTCATTTCTTAAGGTCGTTTGTGTACGGTATTTTTGTTATTCCAATGGATGGTAGCCTTGTCATTATGAAAGGTAGTCTATTGACGTGATTTTTGTTACTCTAAGGGATGGTAGCCTTGTCATTACGGAAGGTAGTATGTTGTCGATATCTTTGTTACTCCAATGGATGGTAGCCTTGTCATTATGGAAGGTGGTTTGTTGTCGAGATATTTGTTACTCTAAGGGATGATAGCTTGTCATTATGGAACATAGTCTGTTGTCGAGATTTTTGTTATTCCAATGGATGGTAGCATTGTCATTATAGAAGGTAGTATATTATCGATATTTTTGTCACTACAATGGATGGTAGCCTTGTCATTACGGAACATAGTCTGTTGTCGAGATTTTTATTATTCCAATGGATGGTAGCCTTGTCATTATGAAAGGTATTCTATTGTCAAGATTTTTGTTACTATAATAGATTGTAGCCTTGTCATTATGGAAGGTAGTCTGTTGTCGAGATTTTTGTTACTCCAATGGATGGTAGCCTTGTAATTATAGAAGGTAGTATATTGTTGAGATTTTTGTCACTACAATGAATGGTAGCCTTGTCATTATGGAAGGTAATATGTTGTCGAGATTTTTGTTACTACAATGGATTATATCCTTGTCATTATGGAAGGTAGTCTGTTGTCGATATCTTTGTTACTCCAATGGATGGTAGACTAGTCATTTTTGAAGGTCGTTTGTGTACGATATTTTTGTTATTCCAATGGATGGTAGCCTTGTCATTATGAAAGGTAGTCTATTGTCGTGGTTTTTGTTACTCGAAGGGATGGTAGCCTTGTCATTATGGAAGGTAGTATGTTGTCGATATATTTGTTACTCCAATGGATGGTAGCCTTGTCATTATGGAAGGTGGTTTGTTCTCGAGATATTTGTTACTCTAAGGGATGATAGCCTTGTCATTATGGAACATAGTTTGTTGTCGAGAATTTTGTTATTCCAATGGATGGTAGCGTTCTCATTATAGAAGGTAGTATATTATCGAGATTTTTGTCACTACAATGGATGGTAGCCTTGTCATTATGGAATGTAGTCTGTTGTCGAGATTTTTGTTATTCCAATGGATGGTAGCCTTGTCATTATGAAAGGTAGTCTATTGTTAAGATTTTTGTTACTATAATAGATTGTAGCCTTGTCATTATGGAAGGTAGTCTGTTGTCGAGATTTTGGTTACTCCAATGGATGGTAGCCTTGTAATTATAGAAGGTAGTATATTGTTGAGATTTTTGTCACTACAATGAATGGTATCCTTGTCATTATGGAAGGTAATCTGTTGTCGAGATTTTTGTTACTACAATGGATTATAGCCTTGTCATTATGGAAGGTAGTCTGTTGTCGATATCTTTGTTACTCCAATGGATGGTAGACTAGTCATTTTTGAAGGTCGTTTATGTACGATATTTTTTTTATTCCAATGGATGGTAGCCTTGTTATTATTAAAGGTAGTCTATTGTCGTGATTTTTGTTACTCGAAGGGATGGTAGCCTTGTCATTATGGAAGGTAGTATGTTGTCGATATCTTTGTTACTCCAATGGATGGTAGCCTTGTCATTATGTAAGGTGGTTTGGTGTCGAGATATTTGTTACTCTAAGGGATGATAGCCTTGTCATTATGGAACATAGGTTGTTGTCGAGATTTTTATTATTCCAATGGATGGTAGCGTTCTCATTATAGAAGGTAGTATATTATCGAGATTTTTGTCACTACAATGGATGGTAGCCTTGTCATTATGGAATGTAGTCTATTGTCGAGATTTTTGTTATTCCAATGGATGGTAGCCTTGTCATTATGAAAGGTAGTCTATTGTCAAGATTTTTGTTACTATAATAGATTGTAGCCTTGTCATTATGGAAGGTAGTCTGTTATCGAGATTTTGGTTACTCCAATGGATGGTAGCCTTGTAATTATAGAAGGTAGTATATTGTTGAGATTTTTGTCACTACAATGAATGGTATCCTTGTCATTATGGAAGGTAATCTGTTGTCGAGATTTTTGTTACTACAATGGATTATAGCCTTGTCATTATGGAAGGTAGTTTGATGTCGATATCTTTGTTACTCCAATGGATGGTAGACTAGTCATTTTTGAAGGTCGTTTATGTACGATATTTTTTTTATTCCAATGGATGGTAGCCTTGTCATTATGAAAGGTAGTCTATTGTCGTGATTTTTGTTACTCGAAGGGATGGTAGCCTTGTCATTATGGAAGGTAGTATGTTGTCAATATCTTTGTTACTCCAATGGATGGTAGCCTTGTCATTATGGAAGGTGGTTTGGTGTCGAGATATTTGTTACTCTAAGGGATGATAGCCTTGTCATTATGGAACATAGTTTGTTGTCGAGATTTTTGTTATTCCAATGGATGGTAGCGTTCTCATTATAGAAGGTAGTATATTATCGAGATTTTTGTCACTACAATGGATGGTAGCCTTGTCATTATGGAATGTAGTCTATTGTCGAGATTTTTGTTATTCCAATGGATGGTAGCCTTGTCATTATGAAAGGTAGTCTATTGTCAAGATTTTTGTTACTATAATAGATTGTAGCCTTGTCATTATGGAAGGTAGTCTGTTGTCGAGATTTTTGTTACTCCAATGGATGGTAGCCTTGTAATTATAGAAGGTAGTATATTGTTGAGATTTTTTTCACTACAATGAATGGTATCCTTGTCATTATGGAAGGTAATCTGTTGTCGAGATTTTTGTTACTAGAATGGATTGTAGCCTTGTCGTTATGGAAGGTAGTCTATTGTCGATATCTTTGTTACTCCAATGGATGGTAGCCTAGTCATTATGGAAGGTAGTTTGTGTACGATATTTTTGTTATTCCAATGGATGGTAGCCTTGTCATTATGAAATGTAGTCTATTGACATGATTTTTGTTACTCTAAGGGATGGTAGCCTTGTCATTACGAAAGGTAGTATGTTGTCGATATCTTTGTTACTCCAATGGATGGTAGCCTTGTCATTATAGAAGGTGGTTTGTTGTCGAGATATTTGTTACTCTAAGGGATGATAGCTTGTCATTATGGAACATAGTCTGTTGTCGAGATTTTTGTTATTCCAATGAATGGTAGCGTTGTCATTATAGAAGGTAGTATATTATCGATATTTTTGTCACTACAATGGATGGTAGCCTTGTCATTACGGAACATAGCCTGTTGTCGAGATTTTTGTTATTCCAATGGATGATAGCCTTGTCATTATGAAAGGTAGTCTATTGTCAAGACTTTTGTTACTATAATAGATTGTAGCCTTGTCATTATGGAAGGTAGTCTGTTGTCGAGATTTTGGTTACTCCAATGGATGGTAGCCTTGTAATTATAGAAGGTAGTATATTGTTGAGATTTTTGTCACTACAATGAATTGTATCCTTGTCATTATGGAAGGTAATCTGTTGTCGAGATTTTTGTTACTACAATGGATTATAGCCTTGTCATTATGAAAGGTAGTCTGTTGTCGATATCTTTGTTACTCCAATGGATGGTAGACTAGTCATTTTTGAAGGTCGTTTATGTACGATATTTTTTTTATTCCAATGGATGGTAGCCTTGTCATTATTAAAGATAGTCTATTGTCGTGATTTTTGTTACTCGAAGGGATGGTAGCCTTGTCATTATGGAAGGTAGTATGTTGTCGATATCTTTGTTACTCCAATGGATGGTAGCCTTGTCATTATGGAAGGTGGTTTGGTGTCGAGATATTTGTTACTCTAAGGGATGATAGCCTTGTCATTATGGAACATAGTTTGTTGTCGAGATTTTTGTTATTCCAATGGATGGTAGCGTTCTCATTATAGAAGGTAGTATATTATCGAGATTTTTGTCACTACAATGGATGGTAGCCTTGTCATTATGGAATGTAGTCTATTGTCGAGATTTTTGTTATTCCAATGGATGGTAGCCTTGTCATTATGAAAGGTAGTTTATTGTCAAGATTTTTGTTACTATAATAGATTGTAGCCTTGTCATTATGGAAGGTAGTCTGTTGTCGAGATTTTTGTTACTCCAATGGATGGTAGCCTTGTAATTATAGAAGGTAGTATATTGTTGAGATTTTTGTCACTACAATGAATGGTAGCCTTGTCATTATGGAAGGTAATATGTTGTCGAGATTTTTGTTACTACAATGGATTATAGCCTTGTCATTATGGAAGGTAGTTTGTTGTCGATATCTTTGTTACTCCAATGGATGGTAGACTAGTCATTTTTGAAGGTCGTTTGTGTACGATATTTTTGTTATTCCAATGGATGGTAGCCTTGTCATTATGAAAGGTAGTCTATTGTCGTGGTTTTTGTTACTCGAAGGGATGGTAGCCTTGTCATTATGGAAGGTAGTATGTTGTCGATATCTTTGTTACTCCAATGGATGGTAGCCTTGTCATTATGGAAGGTGGTTTGTTCTCGAGATATTTGTTACTCTAAGGGATGATAGCCTTGTCATTATGGAACATAGTTTGTTGTCGAGAATTTTGTTATTCCAATGGATGGTAGCGTTCTCATTATAGAAGGTAGTATATTATCGAGATTTTTGTCACTACAATGGATGGTAGCCTTGTCATTATGGAATGTAGTCTGTTGTCGAGATTTTTGTTATTCCAATGGATGGTAGCCTTGTCATTATGAAAGGTAGTCTATTGTTAAGATTTTTGTTACTATAATAGATTGTAGCCTTGTCATTATGGAAGGTAGTCTGTTGTCGAGATATTGGTTACTCCAATGGATGGTAGCCTTGTAATTATAGAAGGTAGTATATTGTTGAGATTTTTGTCACTACAATGAATGGTATCCTTGTCATTATGGAAGGTAATCTGTTGTCGAGATTTTTGTTACTACAATGAATTATAGCCTTGTCATTATGGAAGGTAGTCTGTTGTCGATATCTTTGTTACTCCAATGGATGGTAGACTAGTCATTTTTGAAGGTCGTTTATGTACGATATTTTTTTTATTCCAATGGATGGTAGCCTTGTCATTATGAAAGGTAGTCTATTGTCGTGATTTTTGTTACTCGAAGGGATGGTAGCCTTGTCATTATGGAAGGTAGTATGTTGTCGATATCTTTGTTACTCCAATGGATGGTAGCCTTGTCATTATGTAAGGTGGTTTGGTGTCGAGATATTTGTTACTCTAAGGGATGATAGCCTTGTCATTATGGAACATAGTTTGTTGTCGAGATTTTTATTATTCCAATGGATGGTAGCGTTCTCATTATAGAAGGTAGTATATTATCGAGATTTTTGTCACTACAATGGATGGTAGCCTTGTCATTATGGAATGTAGTCTGTTGTCGATATTTTGGTTATTCCAATGGATGGTAGCCTCGTCATTATGAAAGGTAGTCTATTGTCAAGATTTTTGTTACTATAATAGATTGTAGCCTTGTCATTATGGAAGGTAGTCTGTTGTCGAGATTTTGGTTACTCCAATGGATGGTAGCCTTGTAATTATAGAAGGTAGTATATTGTTGAGATTTTTGTCACTACAATGAATGGTATCCTTGTCATTATGGAAGGTAATCTGTTGTCGAGATTTTTGTTACTACAATGGATTATAGCCTTGTCGTTATGGAAGGTAGTCTGTTTTCGATATCTTTGTTACTCCAATGGATGGTAGACTAGTCATTATTGAAGGTAGTTTGTGTACAATATTTTTGTTATTCCAAAGGATGGTAGCCTTGTCATTATTAAAGGTAGTTTGTTGTCGTGATTTTTGTTACTCTAAGGGATGGTAGCCTTGTCATTATGGAAGGTAGTATGTTGTTGATATCTTTATTACTCCAATGGATGGTAGCCTTGTAATTATGGAAGATAGTCTGTTGTCGATATCTTTATTACTCCAATGGATGGTAGCCTAGTAATTATGGAAGGTAGTTTGTGTACGATATTTTTGTTATTCCAACGGATAGTAGCCTTGTCATTATGAAAGGTAGTCTATTGTCGTGATTTTTGTTACTCTTAGGGATGGTAGCCTTGTCATTATGGAACGTAGTTTGTTGTCGAGATTTTTGTTATTCCAATGGATGGTAGCATTGTCATTATAGAAGGTATTATATTATCGAGATTTTTGTCACTACAATGGATGGTAGCCTTGTCATTATGGAAGGTAATTTGTGTACGATATTTTTGTTATTCCAATGGATGGTAGCCTTGTCATTATGAAATGTAGTCTATTGACGTGATTTTTGTTACTCTAAGGGATGGTAGCCTTGTCATTATGGAAGGTAGTATGTTGTCGATATCTTTGTTACTCCAATGGATGGTAGCCTTGTCATTATGGAAGGTGGTTTGTTGTCGAGATATTTGTTACTCTAAGGGATGATAGCTTGTCATTATGGAACATAGTCTGTTGTCGAGATTTTTGTTATTCCAATGGATGGTAGCGTTGTCATTATAGAAGGTAGTATATTATCGATATTTTTGTCACTACAATGGATGGTAGCCTTGTCATTACGGAACATAGTCTGTTGTCGACGTTTTTGTTATTCCAATGGATGGTAGCCTTGTCATTATGAAAGGTATTCTATTGTCAAGATTTTTGTTACTATAATAGATTGTAGCCTTGTCATTATGGAAGGTAGTCTGTTGTCGAGATTTTTGTTACTCCAATGGATGGTAGCCTTGTAATTATAGAAGGTAGTATATTGTTGTGATTTTTGTCACTATAATGAATGGTAGCCTTGTCATTATGGAAGGTAATATGTTGTCGAGATTTTGGTTACTACAATGGATTATAGCCTTGTCATTATGGAAGGTAGTCTGTTGTCGATATCTTTGTTACTCCAATGGATGGTAGACTAGTCATTTTTGAAGCTCGTTTGTGTACGATATTTTTGATATTCCAATGGATGGTAGCCTTGTCATTATGAAAGGTAGTCTATTGTCGTGGTTTTTGTTACTCGAAGGGATGGTAGCCTTGTCATTATGGAAGGTAGTATGTTGTCGATATCATTGTTACTCCAATGGATGGTAGCCTTGTCATAATGGAAGGTGGTTTGTTGTCGAGATATTTGTTACTCTAAGGG
The DNA here is from genome assembly GCA_948472305.1 of Vicia faba. Lineage (NCBI taxonomy): Eukaryota > Viridiplantae > Streptophyta > Magnoliopsida > Fabales > Fabaceae > Vicia > Vicia faba. The sequence goes on from OX451741.1 coordinate 460,732,315, forward strand.
ATGATAGCCTTGTCATTATGGAACATAGTTCGTTGTCGAGATTTTTGTTATTCTAATGGATGGTAGCGTTCTCATTATAGAAGGTAGTATATTATCGAGATTTTTGTCACTACAATGGATGGTAGCCTTGTCATTATGGAATGTAGTCTGTTGTCGAGATTTTGGTTATTCCAATGGATGGTAGCCTCGTCATTATGAAAGGTAGTCTATTGTCAAGATTTTTGTTACTATAATAGATTGTAGCCTTGTCATTATGGAAGGTAGTCTGTTGTCGAGATTTTGGTTACTCCAATGGATGGTAGCCTTGTAATTATAGAAGGTAGTATATTGTTGAGATTTTTGTCACTACAATGAATGGTATCCTTGTCATTATGGAAGGTAATCTGTTGTCGAGATTTTTGTTACTACAATGGATTATAGCCTTGTCGTTATGGAAGGTAGTCTGTTGTCGATATCTTTGTTACTCCAATGGATGGTAGACTAGTCATTATTGACGGTAGTTTGTGTACAATATTTTTGTTATTCCAAAGGATGGTAGCCTTGTCATTATTAAAGGTAGTTTGTTGTCGTGATTTTTGTTACTCTAAGGGATGGTAGCCTTGTCATTATGGAAGGTAGTATGTTGTTGATATCTTTATTACTCCAATGGATGGTAGCCTTGTCATTATGGAAGATAGTCTGTTGTCGATATCTTTATTACTCCAATGGATGGTAGCCTAGTAATTATGGAAGGTAGTTTGTGTACGATATTTTTGTTATTCCAACGGATAGTAGCCTTGTCATTATGAAAGGTAGTCTATTGTCGTGATTTTTGTTACTCTTAGGGATGGTAGCCTTGTCATTATGGAACATAGTTTGTTGTCGAGATTTTTGTTATTCCAATGGATGGTAGCATTGTCATTATAGAAGGTATTATATTATCGAGATTTTTGTCACTACAATGGATGGTAGCCTTTTCATTATGGAAGGTAATTTGTGTACGATATTTTTGTTATTCCAATGGATGGTAGCCTTGTCATTATGAAATGTAGTCTATTGACGTGATTTTTGTTACTCTAAGGGATGGTAGCCTTGTCATTATGGAAGGTAGTATGTTGTCGATATCTTTGTTACTCCAATGGATGGTAGCCTTGTCATTATGGAAGGTTGTTTGTTGTCGAGATATTTGTTACTCTAAGGGATGATAGCTTGTCATTATGGAACATAGTCTGTTGTCAAGATTTTTTTTATTCCAATGGATGGTAGCGTTGTCATTATAGAAGGTAGTATATTATCGATATTTTTGTCACTACAATGGATGGTAGCCTTGTCATTACGGAAAATAGTCTGTTGTCGACGTTTTAGTTATTCCAATGGATGGTAGCCTTGTCATTATGAAAGGTATTCTATTGTCAAGATTTTTGTTACTATAATAGATTGTAGCCTTGTCATTATGGAAGGTAGTCTGTTGTCGAGATTTTTGTTACTCCAATGGATGGTAGCCTTGTAATTATAGAAGGTAGTATATTGTTGTGATTTTTGTCACTACAATGAATGGTAGCCTTGTCATTATGGAAGGTAATATGTTGTCGAGATTTTGGTTACTACAATGGATTATAGCCTTGTCATTATGGAAGGTAGTCTGTTGTCGATATCTTTGTTACTCCAATGGATGGTAGACTAGTCATTTTGGAAGCTCGTTTGTGTACGATATTTTTGATATTCCAATGGATGGTAGCCTTGTCATTATGAAAGGTAGTCTATTGTCGTGGTTTTTGTTACTCGAAGGGATGGTAGCCTTGTCATTATGGAAGGTAATATGTTGTCGATATCATTGTTACTCCAATGGATGGTAGCCTTGTCATTATGGAAGGTGGTTTGTTGTCGAGATATTTGTTACTCTAAGGGATGATAGCCTTGTCATTATGGAACATAGTTCGTTGTCGAGATTTTTGTTATTCTAATGGATGGTAGCGTTCTCATTATAGAAGGTAGTATATTATCGAGATTTTTGTCACTATAATGGATGGTAGCCTTGTCATTATGGAATGTAGTCTGTTGTCGAGATTTTTGTTATTCCAATGGATGGTAGCCTTGTCATTATGAAAGGTAGTCTATTGTTAAGATTTTTGTTACTATAATAGATTGTAGCCTTGTCATTATGGAAAGTAGTCTGTTGTCGAGATTTTGGTTACTCCAATGGATGGTAGCCTTGTAATTATAGAAGTTAGTATATTGTTGAGATTTTTGTCACTACAATGAATGGTATCCTTGTCATTATGGAAGGTAATCTGTTGTCGATATTTTTGTTACTACAATGGATTATAGCCTTGTCGTTATGGAAGGTAGTCTGTTGTCGATATCTTTGTTACTCCAATGGATGGTAGACTAGTCATTATTGAAGGTAGTTTGTGTACAATATTTTTGTTATTCCAATGGATGGTAGCCTTGTCATTATTAAAGGTAGTTTGTTGTCGTGATTTTTGGTACTCTAAGGGATGGTAGCCTTGTCATTATGGAAGGTAGTATGTTGTCGATATCTTTATTACTCCAATGGATGGTAGCCTAGTCATTATGGAAGGTAGTCTGTTGTCGATATTTTTGTTATGCCAACGGATGGTAGCCTTGTCATTATGAAAGGTAGTCTATTATCGTTATTTTTGTTACTCTTAGGGATGATGGTAGCCTTGTCATTATGGAACGTAGTTTGTTGTCGAGATTTTTTTTATTCCAATGGATGGTAGCATTGTCATTATAGAAGGTAGTATATTATCGAGATTTTTGTCACTACAATGGATGGTAGCCTTGTCATTATGGAAGGTAGTTTGTGTACGATATTTTTGTTATTCCAATGGATGGTAGCCTTGTCATTATGAAATGTAGTCTATTGACGTGATTTTTGTTACTCTAAGGGATGGTAGCCTTGTTATTATGGAAGGTAGTATGTTGTCGATATCTTTGTTACTCCAATGGATGGTAGCCTTGTCATTATGGAAGGTGGTTTGTTGTCGAGATATTTGTTACTCTAAGGGATGATAGCTTGTCATTATGGAACATAGTCTGTTGTCGAGATTTTTGTTATTCCAATGGATGGTAGCGTTGTCATTATAGAAGGTAGTATAATATCGATATTTTTGTCACTACAATGGATGGTAGCCTTGTCATTATGGAATGTAGTCTGTTCTCTAGATTTTTGTTATTCCAATGGATGGTAGCCTTGTCATTATGAAAGGTAGTCTATTATCGAGATTTTTGGTACTATAATAGATTGTAGCCTTTTCATTATGAAAGGTAGTCTATTGTCGAGATTTTTGTTACTCCAATGGATGGTAGCCTTGTAATTATAGAAGGTAGTATATTGTTGATATTTTTGACACTACAATGAATGGTAGCCTTGTCATTATGGAAGGTAATCTGTTGTCGAGATTTTTGTTACTACAATGGATTATAGCCTTGTCATTATGGAAGGTAGTCTGTTGTCGATATCTTTATTACTCCAATGGATGGTAGACTAGTCATTATTGAAGGTAGTTTGTGTACGATATTTTTGTTATTCCAATGGATGGTAGCCTTGTCATTATGGAAGGTAGTCTATTGTTGAGATATTTGTTACTACAATGGATTGTAGCCTTGTCGTTATGGAAGATAGTCTGTTGTCAATATCATCGTTACTCCAATGGATGGTAGCCTAGTCATTAAGGAAGGTAGTTTGTGTACGAGATTTTAGTTACTCTAATGGATGGTAGCCTTGTCATCATGGAAGGTAGTCTGTTGTCGAGATTTTTGTTACTCCGTTGCATGGTAGCCTTGTCAATATGGAAGGTAGTGTTTTGTAGATATTTTTGTTATTCCAATGGATGGTAGCCTTGTCATTATGGAAGGTAGTCTATTCTCAAGATTTTTGTTACTCCAATGGAGGGTGGCCTTGTCATTATGGAAGGTACTATGTTGTCGATATCTTTGTTACTGCAATGGATGGTAGCCTTGTCATTATGGAAGGTAGTCTATTGTCGAGATTTTTGTTACTCTAACGGATGGTAGCCTTGTTCATATGGGAGGTAGTTTGTTGTCGAGATATTTTTTATTCCAATGGATGGTAGTGTTATCATTATAGAAGGTAGTATATTGTCGAGATTTTTGTCACTACAATGGATGGTAGCCTTGTCATTATGTAAGGTAGTCTGTTGTCGAGATTTTTGTTACCATAATGGATTGTAGCCTTGTCGTTATGGAAGGTAGTCTATTGTCAATATCATTGTTTCTCCAATGGATGGTAGCCTAGTCATTATGGAAGGTAGTTTGTATACCATATATTTGTTATTCCAATGGATGGTAGCCTTGTCATTATGAAAGGTAGTCTATTGTCATGATTTTTGTTACTCTAAGGGATGGTAGCCTTGTCATTATGGAAGGTAGTATGTTGTCGATATCTTTGTTACTCCAATGGATGGTAGCCTTGTCATTATGGTAGGTGGTCTCTTGTCGAGATATTTGTTACATTAAGGGATGGTAGCCTTGTCATTATGGAACATACTATGTTGTCGAGATTTTTAATATTCCAATGGATGGTAGCGTTGTCATTATAGAAGGTAGTTTATTATCGAGATTTTTTTCACTACAATGGATGGTAGCCTTGTCATTATGGAAGGTAGTCTGTTGTCGATATATTTGTTACTACAATGGATTGTAGCCTTGTTGTTATGGAAGATAGTCTGTTGTCGATATCTTTGTTACTCCAATGGATGGTAGCCTAGTCATTATGGAAGGTAGTTTGTGTACGAGATTTTAGTTACTCCAATGGATGGTAGCCTTGTCATTATGGAAGGTAGTCCGTTGTCGAGATTTTTTTTACTCCAATGGATGGTAACCTTGTAATTATAGAAGGTAGTATATTGTTGAGATTTTTGACACTACAATGAATGGTAGCCTTGTCATTATGGAAGGTAATCTGTTGTCGAGATTTTTGTTACTACAATGGATTATAGCCTTGTCATTATGGAAGGTAGTCTGTTGTCGATATCTTTATTACTCCTATGGATGGTAGACTAGTCATTATTGAAGGTAGTTTGTGTACGATATTTTTGTTATTCCAATGGATGGTAGCCTTGTCATTATGGAAGGTAGTCTATTGTCGAGATATTTGTTACTACAATGGATTGTAGCCTTGTCGTTATGGAAGATAGTCTGTTGTCAATATCATCGTTACTCCAATGGATGGTAGCCTAGTCATTAAGGAAGGTAGTTTGTGTACGAGATTTTAGTTACTCTAATGGATGGTAGCCTTGTCATCATGGAAGGTAGTCTGTTGTCGAGATTTTTGTTACTCCGTTGCATGGTAGCCTTGTCATTATGGATGGTAGTGTTTTGTAGATATTTTTGTTATTCCAATGGATGGTAGCCTTGTCATTATGGAAGCTAGTCTATTCTCAAGATTTTTGTTACTCCAATGGAGGGTGGCCTTGTCATTATGGAAGGTACTATGTTGTCGATATCTTTGTTACTGCAATGGATGGTAGCCTTGTCATTATGGAAGGTATTCTATTGTCGAGATTTTTTTTACTCTAACGGATGGTAGCCTTGTTCATATGGGAGGTAGTTTGTTGTCGAGATATTTTTTATTCCAATGGATGGTAGTGTTATCATTATAGAAGGTAGTATATTGTCGAGATTTTTGTCACTACAATGGATGGTAGCCTTGTCATTATGTAAGGTAGTCTGTTGTCGAGATTTTTGTTACCATAATGGATTGTAGCCTTGTCGTTATGGAAGGTAGTCTATTGTCAATATCATTGTTTCTCCAATGGATGGTAGCCTAGTCATTATGGAAGGTAGTTTGTATACCATATTTTTGTTATTCCAATGGATGGTAGCCTTGTCATTATGAAAGGTAGTCTATTGTCATGATTTTTGTTACTCTAAGGGATGGTAGCCTTGTCATTATGGAAGGTAGTATGTTGTCGATATCTTTGTTACTCCAATGGATGGTAGCCTTGTCATTATGGTAGGTGGTCTCTTGTCGAGATATTTGTTACATTAAGGGATGGTAGCCTTGTCATTATGGAACATACTATGTTTTCGAGATTTTTAATATTCCAATGGATGGTAGCGTTGTCATTATAGAAGGTAGTTTATTATCGAGATTTTTTTCACTACAATGGATGGTAGCCTTGTCATTATGGAAGGTAGTCTGTTGTCGATATATTTGTTACTACAATGGATTGTAGCCTTGTTGTTATGGAAGATAGTCTGTTGTCGATATCTTTGTTACTCCAATGGATGGTAGCCTAGTCATTATGGAAGGTAGTTTGTGTACGAGATTTTAGTTACTCCAATGGATGGTAGCCTTGTCATTATGGAAGGTAGTCCGTTGTCGAGATTTTTTTTACTCCAATGGATGGTAACCTTGTAATTATAGAAGGTAATATATTGTCGAGATTTTTGTCACTATAATGGATGGTAGCCTTGTCATTATGGAAGGTAGCCTGTTGTCGAGATTTTTGTTACTATAATGGATTGTAGCCTTGTCGTTGTGGAAGGTAGTCTATTTTCGATATCTTTGTTACTCTAATGGATGGTAGCCTAGTCATTATGGAAGGTAGTTTGTGTATGAGATTTTAGTTACTCCTATGGATTGAAGCCTTGTCATTATGGAAGGTAGTCTGTTGTCGAGATTTTTGTTACTCTAAGGGATGGTAGCCTTGTCATTATGGAATGTAGTCTGTTGTCGAGATTTTTGTTATTCCAATGGATGGTAGCCTTTTCATTATGAAAGGTAGCCTATAGTCGAGATTTTTGTTACTATAATAGATTGTAGCCTTGTCATTATGGAAGGTAGTCTGTTCTCGAGATTTTTGTTACTCCAATGGATGGTAGCCTTGTAATTATAGAAGGTAGTATATTGTTGATATTTTTGTCACTACAATGAATGGTAGCCTTGTCATTATGGAAGGTAATCTGTTGTCGAGATTTTTGTTACTACAATGGATTGTAGCCTTGTCATTATGGAAGGTAGTCTGTTGTCGATATCTTTGTTACTCCAATGGATGGTAGACTAGTCATTATTGAAGGTAGTTTGTGTATGATATTTTTGTTATTCCAATGGATGGCAGCCTTGTCATTATGAAAGGTAGTCTTTTATCGTGATTTTTGTTACTCTAAGGGATGGTAGCCTTGTCATTATGGAAGATAGTATGTTGTCGATATCTTTGTTACTCCAATGGATGGTAGCCTTGTCGTTATGGAAGGTAGTCTGTTGTCCAGATTTTTGTTACTCTTAGTGATGGTAGCTTTGTCATTATGGAACGTAGTCTGTTGTCGAGATTTTTGTTATTCCAATGGATGGTAGCATTGTCAATATAGAAGGTAGTATATTATCGAGATTTTTGTCACTACAATGGATGGTAGCCTTGTAATTATGGAAGGTAATCTGTTGTTAAGATTTTAGTTACTATAATGGATTGTAGCCTTGTCGTTATGGAAGGTAGTTTGTTGTCGATATCTTTGTTAGTCCAATGGATGGTAGCCTAGTCATTATGGAAGGTAGTTTGTGTACGAGATTTAAGTTACTTTAATGGATGGTAGCCTTGTCATTATGGAAGGTAGTCTGTTGTCGAGATTTTTGTTACTATAATGGATTGTATCCTTGTCGTTGTGGAAGGTAGTCTGTTGTCGATATCTTTGTTACTCTAATGGATGGTAGCCTAGTCATTATGGAAGGTAGTTTGTGTACGAGATTTTAGTTACTCCAATGGATGTTAGCTTTGTCATTATGGAAGGTAGTCTATTGTCAAGATAATTTATACTACAAGGGATTGTAGCCTTGTCATTATGGAAGGCAGTCTGTTGTCGAGATTTTTGTTACTCTAAGGGATGGTAGCCTTGTCATTATGGAATGTAGTCTGTTGTCGAGATTTTTGTTATTCCAATGGATGGTAGCCTTGTCATTATGAAAGGTAGTCTATTGTCGAGATTTTTGTTACTATAATAGATTGTATCCTTGTCATTATGGAAGGTAGTCTGTTGTCGAGATTTTTGTTACTCCAATGGATGGGGGACTTGTCATTATAGAAGGTAGTATATTGTTGAGATTATTGTCACTACAATGAATGGTAGCCTTGACATTATGGAAGGTAATTTGTTGTCGAGATTTTTGTTACTACAATGGATTGTAGCCTTGTCATTATAGAAGGAAGTCTGTGGTCGATATCTTTGTCACTCCAATGGATGGAAAACTAGTCATTATTGAAGGTAGTTTGTGTACGATATTTTTGTTATTCCAATGGATGGTAACCTTGTCATTATGAAAGGTAGTCTGTTGTCGTGATTTTTGTTACTCTAAGGGATGGTAGCCTTGTCATTATGGAAGGTAGTATGTTGTCGATATCTTTGTTACTCCAATGGATGGTAGCCTTGTCGTTATGGAAGGTAGTTTGTGTACGATATTTTTGTTATTCCAATGGATGGTAGCCTTGTCATTATGAAAAGTAGTATGTTGTCGTGATTTTTGATACTCTAAGGGATGGTAGCCTTGTCATTATTGAAGGTAGTATGTGGTGATATATTTGTTACTCTAATGGATGGTAGCCTTGTCATTATGGAAGGTAATCTGTTGTCCAGATTTTTGTTACTCTTAGGGATGGTAGCCTTGTCATTATGGAACGTAGTCTGTTGTCGAGATTTTTGTTATTCCAATGGATGGTAGCGTTGTCAATATAGAAGGTAGTATATTATCGAGATTTTTGTCACTACAATGGATGGTATCCTTGTCATTATGGAAGGTAGTCTATTGTTAAGATTTTTGTTACTATAATGGATTGTAGCCTTGTCGTTATGGAAGGTAGTTTGTTGTCGATATCTTTGTTAGTCCAATGGATGGTAGCCTAGTCATTATGGAAGGTAGTTTGTGTACGAGATTTAAGTTACTTTAATGGATGGTAGTCTTGTCATTATGGAAGGTAGTCTGTTGTCGAGATTTTTTATACTCCAATGGATTGTAGCCTTGTAATTATGGAAGGTAGTCTCTTGTTGATATTTTGGCTACTCCAATGATGGTACCCTTGTCATTATGGAAGGTAGTCTATTGCCGAGATTTTTGTTACTCCATTGCATGGTAGCCTTGTCATTATGGAAGGTAGTGTCTTGTAGATATTTTTGTTATTCCAATGCATGGTAGCCTTGTCATTATGGAAGGTAGTCTATTGTCGTGATTTTTGTTACTCCAATGGATGGTAGCCTAGTCATTATGGAAGGTAATCTGTTGTTAAGATTTTTATTACTATAATGGATTGTAGCCTTGTCGTTATGGAAGGTAGTTTGTTGTCGATATCTTTGTTAGTCCAATGGATGGTAGCCTAGTCATTATGGAAGGTAGTTTGTGTACGAGATTTAAGTTACTTTAATGGATGGTAGCCTTGTCATTATGGAAGGTAGTCTGTTGTCGAGATTTTTGTTACTATAATGGATTGTATCCTTGTCGTTGTGGAAGGTAGTCTGTTGTCGATATCTTTGTTACTCTAATGGATGGTAGCCTAGTCATTATGGAAGGTAGATTGTGTACGAGATTTTAGTAACTCCAATGGATGTTAGCCTTGTCATTATGGAAGGTAGTTTGTTGTCAAGATAATTTATACTCCAATGGATTGTAGCCTTGTCATTATGGAAGGCAGTCTGTTGTCGAGATTTTTGTTACTCTAAGGGATGGTAGCCTTGTCATTATGGAATGTAGTCTGTTGTCGAGATTTTTGTTATTCCAATGGATGGTAGCCTTGTCATTATGAAAGGTAGTCTATTGTCGAGATTTTTGTTAGTATAATAGATTGTAGCCTTGTCATTATGGAAGGTAGTCTGTTGTCGAGATTTTTGTTACTCCAATGGATGGGGGACTTGTCATTATAGAAGGTAGTATATTGTTGAGATTGTTGTCACTACAATGAATGGTAGCCTTGTCATTATGGAAGGTAATATGTTGTCGAGTTTTTTGTTACTACAATGGATTGTAGCCTTGTCATTATAGAAGGAAGTCTGTTGTCGATATCTTTGTCACTCCAATGGATGGAAGACTAGTCATTATTGAAGGTAGTTTGTGTACGATATTTTTGTTATTCCAATGGATGGTAGCCTTGTCATTATGAAAGGTAGTCTGTTGTCGTGATTTTTGTTACTCTAAGGGATAGTAGCCTTGTCATTATGGAAGGTAGTATGTTGTCGATATCTTTGTTACTCCAATGGATGGTAGCCTAGTCATTATGGAAGGTAGTTTGTGTACGATATTTTTGTTATTCCAATGGATGGTAGCCTTGTCATTATGAAAAGTAGTATGTTGTCGTGATTTTTGATACTCTAAGGGATGGTAGCCTTGTCATTATTGAAGGTAGTATGTTGTCGATATATTTGTTACTCCAATGGATGGTAGCCTTGTCATTATGGAAGGTAGTCTGTTGTCCAGATTTTTGTTACTCTTAGGGATGGTAGCCTTGTCATTATGGAACGTAGTCTGTTGTCGAGATTTTTGTTATTCCAATGGATGGTAGCATTGTCAATATAGAAGGTAGTATATTATCGAGATTTTTGTCACTACAATGGATGGTAGCCTTGTCATTATGGAAGGTAGTCTGTTGTTAAGATTTTTGTTACTATAATGGACTGTAGCTTTGTCTTTATGGAAGGTAGTTTGTTGTCGATATCTTTGTTAGTCTAATGGATGGTAGCCTAGTCATTATGGAAGGTAGTTTGTGTACGAGATTTAAGTTACTTTAATGGATGGTAGCCTTGTCATTATGGAAGGTAGTCTGTTGTCGAGATTTTTTATACTCCAATGGATTGTAGCCTTGTAATTATGGAAGGTAGTCTCTTGTTGATATTTTGGCTACTCCAATGATGGTACCCTTGTCATTATGGAAGGTAGTCTATTGCTGAGATTTTCGTTACTCCATTGCATGGTAGCCTTGTCATTATGGAAGGTAGTGTGTTGTAGATATTTTTGTTATTCCAATGGATGGTAGCCTTGTCATTATGGGAGGTAGTCTATTGTCGTGATTTTTGTTACTCCAATGGATGGTAGCCTAGTCATTATGGAAGGTACTATGTTGTCGATATCTTTGTTACTCTAATGGACGGTAGCCTTGTCATTATGGAAGGTAGTCTATTGTCGAGATTTTTGTTACTCTAAGGGATGGTTGCCTTGTCCATATGGAAGGTAGTCTGTTGTCGAGATTTTTGTTATTCCAATGGATGGGAGCATTGTCATTATAGAAGGTAGTATATTGTTGAGATTTTTGTCACTATAATGGATGGTATCCTTGTCATTATGTAAGGTAGTCTGTTGTCGAGATTTTTGTTATTCCAATGGATGGTAGCATTGTCATTATAGAAGGTAGTATATTGTTGAGATTTTTGTCACTACAATGGATGGTAGCCTTGTCATTATGTAAGGTAGTCTGTTGTCGAGATTTTTGTTACTAGAATGGATTGTAGCTTTGTCGTTAGGGAAGGTAGTCTATTGTCGATATCTTTGTTACTCCAATGGATGGTAGCCTAGTCATTATGGAAGGTAGTTTGTGAACGATATTTTTGTTATTCCAATGGATGGTAGCCTTGTCATTATGAAAGGTAGTCTATTGTCGTGATTTTTGTTACTCTAAGGGATGGTAGCCTTGTCATTATTGAAGGTAGTATGTTGTAGATATCATTGTTACTCCAATGGATGGTAGCCTTGTCATTATGGAAGGTAGTCTGCACTCCAGATTTTTGTTACTCTTAGGGATGGTAGCCTTGTCATTATGGAACATAGTCTGTTGTCGTGATTTTTGTTATTCCAATGGATGGTAGCATTGTCAATATAAAAGGTAGTATATTATCGAGATTTTCGTCACTACAATGGATGGTAGCCTTGTCATTATGGAAGATAGTTTGTTGTTAAGATTTTTGTTACTAAAATGGATTGTAGCCTTGTCGTTATGGAAGGTAGTTTGTTGTCGATATCTTTGTTAGTCCAATGGATGGTAGCCTAGTCATTATGGAAGGTAGTTTGTGTACGAGATTTAAGTGACTTTAATGGATGGTAGCCTTGTCATTATGGAAGGTAGTCTGTTTTCGAGATTTTTTATACTCCAATGGATTGTAGCCTTGTAATTATGGAAGGTAGTCTCTTGTTGATATTTTGGCTACTCCAATGATGGTACCCTTGTCATTATGGAAGGTAGTCTATTGCCGAGATTTTTGTTACTCCATTGCATGGTAGCCTTGTCATTATGGAAGGTAGTGTGTTGTAGATATTTTTGTTATTCCAATGGATGGTAGCCTTGTCATTATGGAAGGTAGTCTGTTGTCGTGATTTTTGTTACTCCAATGGATGGTAGCCTAGTCATTATGGAAGGTAATCTGTTGTTAAGATTTTTATTACTATAATGGATTGTAGCCTTGTCGTTATGGAAGGTAGTTTGTTGTCGATATCTTTGTTAGTCCAATGGATGGTAGCCTAGTCATTATGGAAGGTAGTTTGTGTACGAGATTTAAGTTACTTTAATGGATGGTAGCCTTGTCATTATGGAAGGTAATCTGTTGTCTAGATTTTTGTTACTATAATGGATTGTATCCTTGTCGTTGTGGAAGGTAGTCTGTTGTCGATATCTTTGTTACTCTAATGGATGGTAGCCTAGTCATTATGGAAGGTAGATTGTGTACGAGATTTTAGTAACTCCAATGGATGTTAGCCTTGTCATTAATGAAGGTAGTTTGTTGTCAAGATAATTTTGACTCCAATGGATTGTAGCCTTGTCATTATGGAAGGCAGTCTGTTGTCGAGATTTTTGTTACTCTAAGGGATGGTAGCCTTGTCATTATGGAATGTAGTCTGTTGTCGAGATTTTTGTTATTCCAATGGATGGTAGCCTTGTCATTATGAAAGGTAGTCTATTGTCGAGATTTTTGTTACTATAATAGATTGTAGCCTTGTCATTATGGAAGGTAGTCTGTTGTCGAGATTTTTGTTACTCCAATGGATGGGGGACTTGTCATTATAGAAGGTAGTATATTGTTGAGATTGTTGTCACTACAATGAATGGTAGCCTTGTCATTATTGAAGGTAATATGTTGTCGAGTTTTTTGTTACTACAATGGATTGTAGCCTTGTCATTATAGAAGGAAGTCTGTTGTCGATATCTTTGTCACTCCAATGGATGGAAGACTAGTCATTATTGAAGGTAGTTTGTGTACGATATTTTTGTTATTCCAATGGATGGTAGCCTTGTCATTATGAAAGGTAGTCTGTTGTCGTGATTTTTGTTACTCTAAGGGATAGTAGCCTTGTCATTATGGAAGGTTGTATGTTGTCGATATCTTTGTTACTCCAATGGATGGTAGCCTAGTCATTATGGAAGGTAGTTTGTGTACGATATTTTTGTTATTCCAATGGATGGTAGCCTTGTCATTATGAAAAGTAGTATGTTGTCGTGATTTTTGATACTCTAAGGGATGGTAGCCTTGTCATTATTGAAGGTAGTATGTTGTCGATATATTTGTTACTCCAATGGATGGTAGCCTTGTCATTATGGAAGGTAGTCTGTTGTCTAGATTTTTGTTACTCTTAGGGATGGTAGCCTTGTCATTATGGAACATAGTCTGTTGTCGAGATTTTTGTTATTCCAATCGATGGTAGCGTTGTCAATATAGAAGGTAGTATATTATCGAGATTTTTGTCACTACAATGGATGGTAGCCTTGTCATTATGGAAGGTAGTTTGTTGTTAAGATTTTTGTTACTATAATGGACTGTAGCTTTGTCTTTATGGAAGGTAGTTTGTTGTCGATATCTAAGTTAGTCTAATGGATGGTAGCCTAGTCATTATGGAAGGTAGTTTGTGTACGAGATTTAAGTTACTTTAATGGATGGTAGCCTTGTCATTATGGAAGGTAGTCTGTTGTCGAGATTTTTTATACTCCAATGGATTGTAGCCTTGTAATTATGGAAGGTAGTCTCTTGTTGATATTTTGGCTACTCCAATGATGGTACCCTTGTCATTATGGAAGGTAGTCTATTGCCGAGATTTTCGTTACTCCATTGCATGGTAGCCTTGTCATTATGGAAGGTAGTGTGTTGTAGATATTTTTGTTATTCCAATAGATGGTAGCCTTGTCATTATGGGAGGTAGTCTATTGTCGTGATTTTTGTTACTCCAATGGATGGTAGCCTAGTCATTATGGAAGGTACTATGTTGTCGATATCTTTGTTACTCTAATGGACGGTAGCCTTGTCATTATGGAAGGTAGTCTATTGTCGAGATTTTTGTTACTCTAAGGGATGGTTGCCTTGTCCATATGGAAGGTAGTCTGTTGTCGAGATTTTTGTTATTCCAATGGATGGGAGCATTGTCATTATAGAAGGTAGTATATTGTTGAGATTTTTGTCACTATAATGGATGGTATCCTTGTCATTATGTAAGGTAGTCTGTTGTCGAGATTTTTGTTATTCCAATGGATGGTAGCATTGTCATTATAGAAGGTAGTATATTGTTGAGATTTTTGTCACTACAATGGATGGTAGCCTTGTCATTATGTAAGGTAGTCTGTTGTCGAGATTTTTGTTACTAGAATGGATTGTAGCCTTGTCGTTAGGGAAGGTAGTCTATTGTCGATATCTTTGTTACTCCAATGGATGGTAGCCTAGTCATTATGGAAGGTAGTTTGTGAACGATATTTTTGTTATTCCAATGGATGGTAGCCTTGTCATTATGAAAGGTAGTCTATTGTCGTGATTTTTGTTACTCTAAGGGATGGTAGCCTTGTCATTATTGAAGGTAGTAAGTTGTCGATATCTTTGTTAGTCCAATGGATGGTAGCCTAGTCATTATGGAAGGTAGTTTGTGTACGAGATTTAAGTTACTTTAATGGATGGTAGCCTTGTCATTATGGAAGGTAGTCTGTTGTCGAGATTTTTTATACTCCAATGGATTGTAGCCTTGTAATTATGGAAGGTAGTCTCTTGTTGATATTTTGGCTACTCCAATGATGGTACCCTTGTCATTTTGGAAGGTAGTCTATTGCCGAGATTTTCGTTACTCCATTGCATGGTAGCCTTGTCATTATGGAAGGTAGTGTGTTGTAGATATTTTTGTTATTCCAATGGATGGTAGCCTTGTCATTATGGGAGGTAGTCTGTTGTCGTGATTTTTGTTACTCCAATGGATGGTAGCCTAGTCATTATGGAAGGTACTATGTTGTCGATATCTTTGTTACTCCAATGGACGGTAGCCTTGTCATTATGGAAGGTAGTCTATTGTCGAGATTTTTGTTACTCTAAGGGATGGTTGCCTTGTCCATATGGAAGGTAGTCTATTGTCGAGATTTTTGTTATTCCAATGGATGGGAGCATTGTCATTATAGAAGGTAGTATATTGTTGAGATTTTTGTCACTATAATGGATGGTATCCTTGTCATTATGTAAGGTAGTCTGTTGTCGAGATTTTTGTTATTCCAATGGATGGTAGCATTGTCATTATAGAAGGTAGTATATTGTTGAGATTTTTGTCACTACAATGGATGGTAGCCTTGTCATTATGTAAGGTAGTCTGTTGTCTAGATTTTTGTAACTAGAATGGATTGTAGCCTTGTCGTTAGGGAAGGTAGTCTATTGTCGATATCTTTGTCACTCCATTGGATGGTAGCCTAGTCATTATGGAAGGTAGTTTGTGAACGATATTTTTGTTATTCCAATGGATGGTAGCCTTGTCATTATGAAAGGTAGTCTATTGTCGTGATTTTTGTTACTCTAAGGGATGGTAGCCTTGTAATTATTGAAGGTAGTAAGTTGTCGATATCTTTGTTACTCCAATGGATGGTAGCCTTGTCATTATGGAAGGTAGTTTGTTGTCAATATTTTTGTTACTCTTAGGGATGGTAGCCTTGTCATTATGGAACGTAGTCTGTTGTCGAGATTTTTGTTATTCCAATGGATGGTAGCGTTGTCAATATAGAAGGTAGTATATTATCGAGATTTTTGTCACTACAATGGATGGTAGCCTTGTCATTATGGAAGGTAGTCTGTTGTTAAGATTTTTGTTACTATAATGGATTGTAGCCTTGTCGTTATGGAAGGTAGTTTGTTGTCGATATCTTTGTTAGTCCAATGGATGGTAGCCTAGTCATTATGGAAGCTAGTTTGTGTACGAGATTTAAGTTACTTTAATGGATGGTAGCCTTGTCATTATGGAAGGTAGTCTATTGTCGAGATTTTTTATACTCCAATGGATTGTAGCCTTGTAATTATGGAAGGTAGTCTCTTGTTGATATTTTGGCTACTCCAATGATTGTACCCTTGTCATTATGGAAGGTAGTCTATTGCCGAGATTTTTGTTACTCCATTGCATGGTAGCCTTGTCATTATGGAAGGTAGTGTGTTGTAGATATTCTTGTTATTCCAATGTATGGTAGCCTTGTCATTATGGAAGGTAGTCTGTTGTCGTGATTTTTGTTACTCCAATGGATGGTAGCCTTGTCATTATGGAAGGTACTATGTTGTCGATATCTTTGTTACTCCAATGGATGGTAGCCTTGTCATTATGGAAGGTAGTCGATTGTCGATATTTTTGTTACTCTAAGTGATGGTTGCCTTGTCCATATGGAAGGTAGTCTGTTGTCGAGATTTTTGTTATTCTAATGGATGGTAGCATTGTCATTATAGAAGGTAGTATATTGTTGAGATTTTTGTCACTACCATGGATGGTAGCCTTGTCATTATGTAAGGTAGTCTGTTGTCGAGATTTTTGTTACTAGAATGGATTGTAGCCTTGTCGTTAGGGAAGGTAGTCTATTGTCGATATCTTTGTTACTCCAATGGATGGTAGCCTAGTCATTATGGAAGGTAGTTTGTGAACGTTATTTTTGTTATTCCAATGGATGGTAGCCTTGTCATTATGGGAGGTAGTCTGTTGTCGTGATTTTTGTTACTCCAATGGATGGTAGCCTAGTCATTATGGAAGGTACTATGTTGTCGATATCTTTGTTACTCCAATGGACGGTAGCCTTGTCATTATGGAAGGTAGTCTATTGTCGAGATTTTTGTTACTCTAAGGGATGGTTGCCTTGTCCATATGGAAGGTAGTCTATTGTCGAGATTTTTGTTATTCCAATGGATGGGAGCATTGTCATTATAGAAGGTAGTATATTGTTGAGATTTTTGTCACTATAATGGATGGTATCCTTGTCATTATGTAAGGTAGTCTGTTGTCGAGATTTTTGTTATTCCAATGGATGGTAGCATTGTCATTATAGAAGGTAGTATATTGTTGAGATTTTTGTCACTACAATGGATGGTAGCCTTGTCATTATGTAAGGTAGTCTGTTGTCGAGATTTTTGTAACTAGAATGGATTGTAGCCTTGTCGTTAGGGAAGGTAGTCTATTGTCGATATCTTTGTCACTCCATTGGATGGTAGCCTAGTCATTATGGAAGGTAGTTTGTGAACGATATTTTTGTTATTCCAATGGATGGTAGCCTTGTCATTATGAAAGGTAGTCTATTGTCGTGATTTTTGTTACTCTAAGGGATGGTAGCCTTGTAATTATTGAAGGTAGTAAGTTGTCGATATCTTTGTTACTCCAATGGATGGTAGCCTTGTCATTATGGAAGGTAGTTTGTTGTCAATATTTTTGTTACTCTTAGGGATGGTAGCCTTGTCATTATGGAACGTAGTCTGTTGTCGAGATTTTTGTTATTCCAATGGATGGTAGCGTTGTCAATATAGAAGGTAGTATATTATCGAGATTTTTGTCACTACAATGGATGGTAGCCTTGTCATTATGGAAGGTAGTCTGTTGTTAAGATTTTTGTTACTATAATGGATTGTAGCCTTGTCGTTATGGAAGGTAGTTTGTTGTCGATATCTTTGTTAGTCCAATGGATGGTAGCCTAGTCATTATGGAAGCTAGTTTGTGTACGAGATTTAAGTTACTTTAATGGATGGTAGCCTTGTCATTATGGAAGGTAGTCTATTGTCGAGATTTTTTATACTCCAATGGATTGTAGCCTTGTAATTATGGAAGGTAGTCTCTTGTTGATATTTTGGCTACTCCAATGATGGTACCCTTGTCATTATGGAAGGTAGTCTATTGCCGAGATTTTTGTTACTCCATTGCATGGTAGCCTTGTCATTATGGAAGGTAGTGTGTTGTAGATATTCTTGTTATTCCAATGTATGGTAGCCATGTCATTATGGAAGGTAGTCTGTTGTCGTGATTTTTGTTACTCCAATGGATGGTAGCCTTGTCATTATGGAAGGTACTATGTTGTCGATATCTTTGTTACTCCAATGGATGGTAGCCTTGTCATTATGGAAGGTAGTCGATTGTCGATATTTTTGTTACTCTAAGTGATGGTTGCCTTGTCCATATGGAAGGTAGTCTGTTGTCGAGATTTTTGTTATTCTAATGGATGGTAGCATTGTCATTATAGAAGGTAGTATATTGTTGAGATTTTTGTCACTACCATGGATGGTAGCCTTGTCATTATGTAAGGTAGTCTGTTGTCGAGATTTTTGTTACTAGAATGGATTGTAGCCTTGTCGTTAGGGAAGGTAGTCTATTGTCGATATCTTTGTTACTCCAATGGATGGTAGCCTAGTCATTATGGAAGGTAGTTTGTGAACGTTATTTTTGTTATTCCAATGGATGGTAGCCTTGTCATTATGAAAGGTAGTCTATTGTCGTGATTTTTGTTACTCTAAGGGATGGTAGCCTTGTAATTATTGAAGGTAGTAAGTTGTCGATATCTTTTTTACTCCAATGGATGGTAGCCTTGTCATTATGGAAGGTAGTCTGTTGTCCATATTTTTGTTACTCTTAGGGATGGTAGCCTTGTCATTATGGAACGTAGTCTGTTGTCGAGATTTTTGTTATTCCAATGGATGGTAGCGTTGTCAATATAGAAGGTAGTATATTATCGAGATTTTTGTCACTACAATGGATGGTAGCCTTGTCATTATGGAAGGTAGTCTGTTGTTAAGATTTTTGTTACTATAATGGATTGTAGCCTTGTCGTTATGGAAGGTAGTTTGTTGTCGATATCTTTGTTAGTCCAATGGATGGTAGCCTAGTCATTATGGAAGCTAGTTTGTGTACGAGATTTAAGTTACTTTAATGGATGGTAGCCTTGTCATTATGGAAGGTAGTCTATTGTCGAGATTTTTTATACTCCAATGGATTGTAGCCTTGTAATTATGGAAGGTAGTCTCTTGTTGATATTTTGGCTACTCCAATGATGGTACCCTTGTCATTATGGAAGGTAGTCTATTGCCGAGATTTTTATTACTCCATTGCATGGTAGCCTTGTCATTATGGAAGGTAGTGTGTTGTAGATATTCTTGTTATTCCAATGTATGGTAGCCTTGTCATTATGGAAGGTAGTCTGTTGTCGTGATTTTTGTTACTCCAATGGATGGTAGCCTTGTCATTATGGAAGGTACTATGTTGTCGATATCTTTGTTACTCCAATGGATGGTAGCCTTGTCATTATGGAAGGTAGTCGATTGTCGAGATTTTTGTTACTCTAAGTGATGGTTGCCTTGTCCATATGGAAGGTAGTCTGTTGTCGAGATTTTTGTTATTCTAATGGATGGTAGCATTGTCATTATAGAAGGTAGTATATTGTTGAGATTTTTGTCACTACCATGGATGGTAGCCTTGTCATTATGTAAGGTAGTCTGTTGTCGAGATTTTTGTTACTAGAATGGATTGTAGCCTTGTCGTTAGGGAAGGTAGTCTATTGTCGATATCTTTGTTACTCCAATGGATGGTAGCCTAGTCATTATGGAAGGTAGTTTGTGAACGTTATTTTTGTTATTCCAATGGATGGTAGCCTTGTCATTATGAAAGGTAGTCTATTGTCGTGATTTTTGTAACTCTAAGGGATGGTAGCCTTGTCATTATGGAAGGTAGTATGTTATCGATATCTTTGTTACTCCAATGGATGGTAGCCTTGTCATTAGGGAAGGTAGTCTGTTGTCAAGATTTTTGTTATTCCAATGGATGGTAGCGTTGTCATTATAGAAGGCAGTATGTTATCAATATTTTTGTCACTACAATAGATGGTAGCTTTGTCATTATGGAAGGTAGTCTATTGTCGAGATTTTTGTTACTACAATGGATTGTAGCCTTGTCGTTATGGAAGATTGTCTGTTGTCGATATCTTTGTTACTCCAATGGAAGGTAGCCTAGTCATTATGGAAGGTAGTTTGTGTACGAGATTTTAGTTACTCCAATGGATGGTAGCCTTGTCATTATGGAAGGTAGTCTGTTGTCGAGATTTTTTATACTCCAATGGATTGTAGCCTTGTAATTATGGAAGGTAGTCTCTTGTTGATATTTTGGTTACTCCAATGATGGTAGCCTTGTCATTATGGAAGGTAGTTTATTGTCGAGATTTTTGTTACTCCATTGCATGGTAGCCTTGTCATTATGGAAGGTAGTGTGTTGTCGATATTTTTGTTATTCCAATGGATGGTAGCCTTATTATTATGGAAGGTAGTCTATTGTCGTGATTTTTGTTACTCCAATGGATGGTAGCCTTGTCATTATGGAAGGTAGTCTATTGTCGAGATTTTTGTTACTACAATGGATTGTAGCCTTGTCGTTATAAAAGATAGTCTATTGTCGATATCTTTGTTACTCCAATGGATGGTAGCCTAGTCATTATGGAAGGTAGTTTGTGTACGAGATTTTAGTTACTCCAATGGGTGGTAGTCTTGTCATTATGGAAGGTAGTCTATTGTCGAGATTTTTGTTACTCCAATGGATGGTAGCCTTGTCATTATAAAAGGATATATGTTGTCGAGATTTTTGTCACTATATTGGATGGTATCCTTGTCATTATGGAATGTAGTTTGTTGTCGAGATTTTTGTTATTCCATTGGATGGTAGCGTTGTCATTATATAAGGTAGTATATTATCGAGATTTTTGTCAGTACAATGGATGGTAGCCTTGTCTTTATGGAAGGTAGTCTGTTTTCAAGATTTTTGTTACTACAATGGATTGTAGCCTTGTCGTTATGGAAGGTAGTTTGTTGTTGATATCTTTGTTAGTCCAATGGATGGTAGCCTAGTCATTATGGAAGGTAGTTTGTGTACGAGATTTTAGTTACTTTATTGGATGGAAGCCTTATCATTATGAAAGGTAGTCTGTGTTAGAACAAAGTTTGAATCTACTACCCTAAGTTTAAGTTTTGATGATAACAAAATGAAATGATATATTAATTATGTGATTCATGTAAGAACTATTTGCTACCTAAAAATTACTTTCTGTTTTACAGAAACACTGATGGGTATCAGCAAGAGTACATCATAATCAGCATCAGAAAATTGGAAATCAACATCAGCATCAGAAGATGCTATATCAGATACCAGAATCAGAAGAACAACTCACGCATATGCTGAAGCTTGAAGAATAGATCTGCGCTCAACACTCTGAACTTTGATAAAGACAACAATAGTTCATCAGCACTTAAGCAGCGTCAGAATGAGCCAAAGCCAGAACACGCGTAAG
This sequence comes from Vicia faba, assembly GCA_948472305.1. NCBI lineage: Eukaryota > Viridiplantae > Streptophyta > Magnoliopsida > Fabales > Fabaceae > Vicia > Vicia faba. The sequence continues at coordinate 460,753,821 of OX451741.1, forward strand.
TGGCTACGGTTTTGTGCATTCAAGATGAGTTATTACCAACGGCATCATTCCAGACAAGATCTGCTTAATAAGGAAAGATTGTTATTGGCATTGAATCAGAATTATTGCTCCAACGTTCACTAATTCCAATGCTATATAAACAAGTCAATGAAGATTGAATTGGCTAATGCTCTACAACAATCTACACGCCAAAAAGCTAATCATCATCTTCCTCACTCTCAGTTTGCTAAAAGATCCAAAATTCCTTACTCAATTATTTTAGCAATCTAGTTTCCATAAGCTTAATTTGTGTAGTATCACAGTTGTGATAAAAAGTTTTGTAGAAAACATTCACACACCTAGATTTCAATTCTTTGTAAGAAAGTAATTCCTTGAGAAACCGGATTGTGGTTTGCTTCAAGAAGGCTTTAGCAGTTGTTAAAGAAGATTGTAATATTCTGTTGAATATAGTGGATTAAGACCTCATTGGAGAGAGGCGAAATCACCTTGACGGGTGGACTGGAGTAGTTTGAGATCAAACGAACTAGGATAAAAATATCGTGTTCATTGCATTGATTTTCAGTTTTACAATTCAACCCCCCTTCTTGTGTTTTTCACTTCTTCAATTGGTATCAGCGCCTGGTTCTAAGCTAAAACACTTAACTTTGTCAGTACAAGATCCAACGTCAGAAACACACAATGGCAGGAACTTATCATCACACCAGCAATGACAACAATGAAGACAGAGACAGATTCAGCGGCAAACCTCCAGTCTTTGATGGAGAAAATTTTGATTAGTGGAAAGACAAAATTGAAAGCTTCTTTCTGGCACATGATGCTGATTTGTGGGACATGGTGACAGATGGATACACGCACCCTGTGAATGCAAGCGGTCAGAAGATTGATAGGAAAGCAATGACTGACCAACAAAAGCGTGACTTCAAAAAACACCACAAGGCCAGAACCATCCTTCTCAGCGCCATCTCTTATGCTGAATATGAAAAGATCTCTAACAGAGACACATCAAAGAACATGTTTGACTCACTCAGAATGACGCATGAGGGCAACGTTCAGGTCAAAGAAACTAAAGCTCTTGCGCTCATTCAGAAGTATGAGGCATTCAAAATGGAAGAAAGTGAATCCATTGAAACAATGTTCTCAAGATTCCAAATTCTGGTAGCTGGTCTCAAGGTTCTGGACAAAGGTTACTCTACTGTTGATCACGTCAAGAAGATCATCAGAAGCTTACCAAAGCAGTGGAGGCCAATGGTTACAGCACTGAAGCTAGCAAAAGATCTCAACAAAATTTCTCTGGAGGAACTTATCAGCTCCCTCAGAAGTCATGAGATAGAGCTAGAAGCTGATGAACCTCAGAAGAAAGGTAAGCCTTTAGCATTAAAATCTAACAAAAAATCTGAGTCTAAAGTTTTGCAGGCAGTTGAAGAAACATCTCATGGATCCTCATCATAAGAAGACGAACTTTCCATCCTCTCCAGAAGAGTGAATCAACTGTGGAAGCAGAGGCAAAGGAAGTTCAGGAATCCCAGAAGATCTGATCAGAACGAGTCCTCTTCCAGATACAGAAGGACAAATTCTTCCTCTGGATACAAAAGATCTGAAGGCTCCTAAGGAAGCAGAAAGCCAAACACCAAGGACATCATCTGCTATGAGTGTAATGAGCAAGGACACTACAAGAGTGACTGCCCAAAGATTCAGAGGGAAAAGCCCAAAAAGAAGTTTGGAAGAGAAAAGAAGAAAAGTCTCATGGATACATGGGATGACTCTGACTCGTCTGAAGCTGACTCAGAATCAAATGATGAGAGAGCAAACATAGCTCTCATGGCCAACATTTCAGAAGAGAGTGAAGCTTCTGAATCAGACTCAGAATCAGATACTGAAGAGGTATTTCCTGACTTTGCAATTAATTTTACTAAGGCTGAACTTGCTGAAAGCCTTAATGAAATTCTGGAAAGGTACCAGCAGATTAGAGTTAAATTCAGAAACCTGAAAAGGAATCTTGAATCTGACTCTGATAAGACTGAGAGTCTTAAATTGGAAAATTCTGAGCTGAGAAATAAAATTTCAAAATTAGAAAATGTTTTACAAAACTCTCAGAAGGAACCAATTTCTGAAACTCCCAGCAGCGCCGATGAGATCATCAAGGAGTATGATCACAGTTTCCAGAAGTTCTTTGCTAAAAGCATAGATAGAAGCAAAATGACTTCAATGATCTATGGAGTTAGCAGAAACGGAAGGAAGGGAATAGGATACCAAGGTAAGGTTCCTACACCAAAGAATGTAATGGATTTAACCATTAAACACACTCCTCTGAACTCACATTTTGTGTATGGTCACACACATGATATAAAATACACTAGCAGTAAGTATTCTGTGAAACCAAAATTCAACCAGAGTTTTGGTAAATCTAACAAATCAGGACCCAAGAAAATCTGGGTACCTAAGGATAAAATAATACATGTTGCAGATATCTTTAGCAGCAAATCAGAAACACTAGTCATGGTACCTGGACTCTGGCTGCTCGCGACACATGACATGAAGAAGGCATATGTTCCAAAGCCTGAAACTTAAACCTGGAGGCCACGTTGGCTTTGGAGGCAATCAGAGGGGAAAGATCATTGGCTCTGGAACTGTAGGTAATGGAAATCTTCCGTCTATTAATAATGTTCTGCTAGTAGATGGATTAATGCATAATCTGTTATCCATAAGTCAATTAAGTGATAACGTTTATGATATAATCTTTAATCAAAAATCATGTAAAGCTGTTAGTCAGAAAGATGGGACTATCCTGTTTAATGGAAAGAGGAAAAACAATATTTACAAAATCAAACTTTATGAACTGAAAAGTCAGAATGTAAAGTGTCTTCTGTCTGTTAACAACGAGCAGTGGATCTGGCACAGAAGATTGGGGCATGTTAGTATGAGAAGAATATCTCAGATTAACAAACTCAATCTGGTCAGAGGACTTCCTAATTTGAAGTTCAATTCAGATGCTCTGTGTGAAGCATGTCAGAAAGGCAAGTTTTCAAAACCTTCTTTCAAATCTAAAAATGTTGTTTCTACCTCTAAGACATTAGAACTTCTGCACATTGACTTATTTGGACCAGTTAAAACTGCTTCAGTCAGTGGCAAGAAGTATGGGTTAGTAATCGTAGATGACTATAGCAGATGGACATGGGTAAAGCTCTTAAGAAACAAGGACGAGTCACACTTTGTGTTTGTTACCTTCTGTAACCAAGTTCAGAATGAAAAGGATCTTAGAATCGTTAAAGTCAGAAGTGATCATGGTGGAGAGTTTGAAAACAAAGATTTTGAGTCATTCTTTAATGACAGAGGCATTCTGCATGATTTCTCTTGTCCTAGAACTCCCCAACAAAATGGAGTTGTAGAATGAAAGAACAGAACATTGCAAGAAATGGCCAGAACCATGATCAATGAGACAAACGTTGCTAAGATCTTCTGGGCAGAGGCAATAAACACAGCGTGCACAATTCAAAATAGAATCTCAATAAGACTTATTCTGGAAAAGACTCCATATGAATTGTGGAAGAACAGAAAGCCCAACATTTCATATTTTCATCCTTTTGGATGTACTTGCTTTATGTTAAATACAAAAAATTATTTGAACAAGTTTGACTCTAAAGAACAGAAGTGTATTATGTTAGGATACTCTGAACGCTCAAGAGAGTACAGAGTATACAATACAGAAACACAGATTGTGGAAGAATCATACAGTGTTCGTTTTGATGATAAGCTTGACTCTGAAAAGTCAAAGCAGAATGAAGTTTTTGCAGGTATGGAAATTGAATTTACAGGTTCTTAAGACAAGTCATCAGAAGCTCCCAACACAGACACCCGTTCAACATCTGACAGGAGCACTGCTAGCAATCCTACAACAGCTGCTGATCAACCTCAGAAGAGACTACCCAGAAGCAGCTTGAATCATCCAGAAGAAACTATCTTAGGAAGAAAGGAAGATCCAATCAGAACAAGAGCAAGCTTCAGAAACTCTGAAGAATCCCTCATGGGACTTGTATCTCTGATTGAACCTTCTTCTATTGATGAAGCACTTCTGGACAACGACTGGATTCTAGCAATGCAAGAAGAGCTGAATCAATTCACCAGAAATGACGTATGGGATCTTGTTCCCAGACCAAAAGGATTCAACGTCATTGGAACAAGATTGGTGTTCAGAAACAAGCTAAATGAACAAGGTGAAGTCATCAGAAACAAGGCACGACTGGTAGCACAAGGTTATAGTCAGCAAGAGGGAATAGACTATACAGAAACCTTTGCTCCAGTCGCCAGGATAGAATCTATCAGACTTTTAATTTCATTTGTTGTTAATAGAGGCATCACTCTGTATCAGATGGATGTCAAGAGTGCATTCTTAAATGGTTATATAGAAGAAGAGGTTTATGTGCACCAACCCCCTGGTTTTGAAAATACAAAACATCCAGAACATGTTTTCAAACTAAAGAAGTCACTATATGGTCTGAAACAAGCTCCCAGAGCTTGGTATGAAAGACTAAGTAACTTTCTGTTAGAAAATGAATTCACCAGAGGGAAGGTGGACACTACCTTATTCTGTAAGTCAGTTAAGAATGACATCTTAGTCTGTCAAATTTATGTTGATGATATTATTTTTGGATCTACTAATCCTTCTCTTGGAAGAAAATTTGCAAAGTGTATGCAAGCAGAATTTGAGATGAGCCTCATGGGGGAACTAAAATTCTTTCTAGGAATTCAGATCAATCAAACTCCAGAGGGAACTTACATTCATCAGAGCAAATATGTCAGAGATCTTCTAAAGAAATTTAACCTCTCAGAATGTAAGCCATCAAAGATTCCAATGCATCCCACGTGCATTCTGGAAAGAGAAGAGGTAAGCAAAAAGGTAGAACAGAAGGTCTACAGAGGTATGATTGGTTCTCTCCTTTATCTGACAGCTTCAAGGCCTGATATCTTATTCAGCGCTTGTATTTGTGCTAGATTCCAATCAGATCCTAGAGAATCTCACTTAACAACTGTTAAGCGAATTTTCAAGTATCTGAAAGGTACTACTAATCTGGGTTTATTTTATAGAAAATCTAGTGATTACAGCTTAGTAGGCTACTGCGATGCTGACTTTGCTGGAGACAGAGTAGAGAGTAAAAGTACTTCTGGAAGCTGCCAGTTTCTGGGAGAAAATCTGATCTCTTGGTCCAGCAAAAGGCAATCCACAATTGTGCTATCAACAGCAGAAGCTGAGTACATAGCAGCAGCAGGATGCAGCACACAAATGCTCTGGATGAAAAGTCAGCTTGAAGACTTCCAGATTTTTGAGAGTAACATCCCTATACTCTATGACAATACTTCTGCTATTTGTTTAAGTAAGAATCTCGTTTTACATTCTAGAGCTAAGCATATAGAAATAAAACATCATTTCATTCGGGACTATATTCAGAAAGGAATTTTGAACTTAAAATTTATTGATACAGACCATCAATGGGTTGATATCTTCACTAAACCCCTTCCTGAAGATAGATTCAATTTCATTCTGAAACATCTCAGCATGAAAATCTGCCCAGAATGAAAATGTTTTAAGTTTATATATTTATCTTCAGAATGTATTTGTTTTACTATGAACTTCTGATCAATCTCTCTTAAGGTTCTGAGAATTTCAACTAAAGGATAGACATGCTGCTCACTAAATCAAACAAGTGTCATCCAATCATCAGCAAATCTCTGAAGCAGAACGCGTGCATGCTTCTGAGAAGGCAAAACGCTGATTGGGTGCATTGAGACACATGTCTGGTAACTGTTTCAAGTATCTTTCTCAAATCCCCCAAAATCAGCAAGCATTAAATGAAAGTAATCATGTTTTAAAACGTAATCATGATTTTATTTCTTTTTCTTGAAATTGTTTACACTTTCAAAAAGTATTTTGAAATCTATTTAAGCACTTTAACTTCTTTCAATAATCCTTTACCGTTTCTTACAATCTCACAAATATTTTTCTGCATTTTCTGTGTGTTCATCTCTCTCAAAAGAAACCCATTTTTCAGTTTTCTAAGAAAAAACCCTAAGTGTGAACATGGCAACCTCTAGCAATGTTTCTGCAGGTTCTCAGAAGAAGGCTTCTTCTGAACAGTACCAAGTTCCATTCAGAACACTCCTTACACCAGTGAAGAAATTGGAAGTGTTGTCTGAACTGATTATTGACTTCTCCAGTCTGAAAGAAAATGGATTTGACTTGACAGAAGAAGTTAGGGCACAGGGATGGGAGAGATATTTTGATAGGTTGGTTGGACCAACGTTCCCAGTTTTGGTAAAGGAGTTCTGGATTCATGCGTCCTCATCAACGCATCAAGTCACCTCCTACATAATGGGAAAGAAGATTGTGATCACTGAGGATCACATAGCAAGATTGATTGGATACAGTGGCGGTGGTGTCCGCTGTATCGATATGGATGAAAGATGCTCTGACGTTGGTGTCATTGCAGAGCAGATTTTCACCCATGGGGTTCCCAGCAGCAAGATCAGAAACTTAAAGGATCACCACAGAGTATGGGCGAAGATCATTCTGGGGTGCTTTAATCATAGGAAGCCAACAAGCTCCCCTGATTATAAAAATATAGATCAGCAGTTTCTGATCTATTTTATTAATCAGAAGGTAAAAATCAACTTGGCTCATCTTCTATTTAATCACCTCAAGACCAGCGTCAAGGAGACCAGGGAAGAAGAAAGAACAAAGAGGGATTGGATACCCTTTGGCAGGTTAATATCAGATATTCTGACAGAGAATAGGCTGATAGAGCACCTCACAGAAGCTCAAGAATTAAGTTCTATTGAACCAACTGTTGGCAAGCCTCTGAACGCCAAGAATCTTAAGAAAATGAAACTGATAGAGAATATCAGAAAGGAGCCCAGCGTTACTCCTCTTGCTGACATCACTAGAAGAAGAGTCCCCCTGGACGACTTTCCATTATTTTCTGAGATAGAATCTAAACCAGTGGTGGTTCTCAGATACTTGGACGCTTGCAAGGCTGATGGTACAGATCCCAAGCTGAATATCAAAGATTTGCACCAACCACAACCAGAAGTTACACTGAAGAAGACGAAGAAAAGGAAGGCCACTTAAGAAGGATCATCCCAGCAGACCCCCAAGAAAAGAGGTAATTTATCTGCTGCTTCTGTTTTAAATTCTTCTGCTATTCCAACATCAATCCCAACTCCAGCTTCACATGAAATTCCAATCCCCATACCAACTATTGATGAAACCGAACTAGAAGATGACCCTTCTGAGTCACTGACTCTCAGGAGACCCCGCACCAAACATCCAAAACCCACAACTTCAATAGCATCAGAACTTGACAAAGTTCTGTCTGACATTGATCAACGTGTTTCTGATCACCTCTCAAATAATCCAAACACTGAACCAGAAATTGCCCACTCTCCTCAACCAGAACAACCTCTCTCACCCATACCAGAAGAACCACAAATTCCACAACAACGAGAAATTCAACAAGAAATTCAACCTCCTTCTCCATAACCAGCAATTCCTCCTCCCTCTCCTCAACCAGAAATTCATCCTCCATCACCTCAACCATCACCTCCACCATCACCTCAACCTGAGTTTCATCATTCTGAAACTCCCTCACCTGAACCTCATTCTCCTCAATCCTCTGAGCCACAACCCTTGGCAATTCAGTTGCCATGTGGAACAACCGTAACAATGGCCCAGCTGCCATCCTCGCCAGAAACTACCCCTCCAAATACTCCAAAAACCCCAAACAGTCCAATTATTATTTCTGATTCTCCCACTCCATCTCCCAAACAAACATCTCCCAAACAAACTACAGAAGACCCCAGCAGGACCTTCATCAATTTAACAATCCTTGACCGTCTTGCTGATCTCAAAAATTAAATAGCCATTCCAAAACCAAAACAGCCAGATGTTGGCTCTGGCATTGTGAATTTTGAAACAGGTTTGCAGCAATGGATTGCTTCTCTAAAGCAAGTCTGTCTTGGAATGATTGATCCTGCTTCCTCAGACCAGCTCTGGACATGCTTCAGAATATGGGTACGTGCTGAAGCCCTCAAGTTGCAAGATATCAACTATGAGCAGGCACAACAGAACTTCAGCAAGTTGCTGAAGGAAGTTCAAAGTCAGCTGCCACAGGAAGACGTGCTCCTTCTGGATAAGCGCCCAACTTCAAAAGTACAGCCAGAAGAAGATCAGACAATTCAAGCTGAAGAGGTTAGACAAGCTGAAGACGTTGCAGAAAGCTCTCAGAAGCTTTCTGCTTCTGATGTTTCTCAAGCTGCCTTGGACAGGCAGACTCTGGAAGAGCTGAAGCTGAATGATATGCGTCTGCAGCAAAGAATGGATGAAAGTGATCGGAAGATGAAGGAAAGGATGGATGTGCAAGACATCAAGATAGATACAGTAGTCAGCATGGTGCACAAGCAGACTGAAACTGCTGATCAGATTAAGGCAATGCTGGAGACTCTGTTCACACGCTTCCCACCCCATCCTTAGTTTTTCATTCATGATAATCTTCAATGTTTTCTTTGCATATCTTTTGTACTGTTTTGTCTGGCTCTGAATTTTAATATAACAAGTTTTTCTGCTCTGATCGTTTTAGCACATCACCTACACTTTTTGATTGCTGACAAAAGGGGGGAGAACAAGAATGATATTTTTCAATAACGGATTACTGAGACAAAAAGTCTCAAACATTCTAACTCTGATATACTTGAATATGTTTTATGTTTTTGCATAAGTCTACAGGTACAAGAAGTTAATCACCTCTAATACACTGAAGCTATGATATTCTAATCTGAAGTTCTGATAGTCAAAGCTCTGATATTTTGATCTGAAGCTCTAATATTCTGATGTTCAAAGAAAGTCAATAAAGATCTGATCCTGAAGAACTCTTGGAATTAAAAAGGGAAGAAATAAATTCAGGGGGAGTATCTACGATCTAAACTCTGATATCTCTTTATCCCTTATCTTTGATAACTTCTTATTTAATTCTGATACAACTTATCATTTAGTTATCTCTGATACTTTTCACGCTATTTTCAATTAAAAAATATCTAGTTTTTGTCATCATCAAAAAGGGGGAGATTGTTAGAACAAAGTTTAAATCTACTACCCTAAGTTTAAGGTTTGATGATAACAAAATGAAATGATATATTAATTATGTGATTCATGTAAGAACTATTTGCTACCTAACAATTACTTTCTGTTTTACAGAAACTCTGATGGGTATCAGCAAGAGTACATCATAATCAGCATCAGAAAATTGTATATCAACATCAGCATCAGAAGATGCTATATCCGATACTATAATCAGAAGAACAACTCACACTTATGCTGAAGCTTGATGAACAGATCTGCGCTCAACACTCTAAACTCTGATAAAGACAACAACAGTTCATCAGCACTTAAGCAGCGTCAGAATGAGCCAAAGCCAGAACACGCGTAAGTGGCTACGGTTTTGTGCATTCAAGATGAGTTATTACCAACGGCATCATTCCAGACAAGATCTGCTTAATAAGGAAAGATTGTTATTGGCATTGAATCAGAATTATTGCTCCAACGTTCACTAATTCCAATGCTATATAAACAAGTCAATGAAGATTGAATTGGCTAATGCTCTACAACAATCTACACGCCAAAAAGCTAATCATCATCTTCCTCACTCTCAGTTTGCTAAAAGATCCAAAATACCTTACTCAATTATTTTAGCAATCTAGTTTCCATAAGCTTAATTTGTGTAGTATCACAGTTGTGATAAACAGTTTTGTAGAAAACATTCACACACCTAGATTTCAATTCTTTGGAAGAAAGTAATTCCTTGAGAAACCGGATTGTGGTTTGCTTCAAGAAGGCTTTAGCAGTTGTTAAAGCAGATTGTAATATTCAGTTGAATATAGTGGATTAAGACCTCGTTGGAGAGAGGCGAAATCACCTTGACGGGTGGACTGGAGTAGTTTGAGATCAAACGAACCAGGATTAAAATATCGTGTTCATTGCATTGATTTTCAGTTTTATAATTCAACCCCCCTTCTTGTGTTTTTCACTTCTTCAGTCTGTTGTCGAGATTTTTTATACTCCAATGGATTGTAGCCTTGTAATTATGGAAGGTAGTCTCTTGTTGATATTTTGGGTATTCCAATGATGGTACCCTTATCATTATGGAAGGTATTTTATTGCCGATATTTTTGTTACTCCATTGCATGGTAACCTTGTCATTATGGAAGGTAGTGTGTTGTCGATATTTTTGGTATTCCAAATGATGGTAGCCTTGTCATTATGGAAGGTAGTCTGTTGTCATGATTTTTGTTACTCCAATGGATGGTAGCCTTGCCATTATTGAAGGTAGTTTCTTATCAATATCTTTGTTTCTCCAATGGATGGTAGCCTTGTCATTATAGAAGATAGTCTATTGTCGATATTTTTGTTACTCTAAGGGATGGTAGGCTTGTCCATATGGAAGGTAGTCTGTTGTCAAGATTTTTGTTATTCCAATGGATGGTAGCATTGTCATTATAGAAGGTAGTATATTGTCGAGATTTTTGTCACTACAATGGATGGTAGCCTTGTCATTAGGTAAGGTAGTCTGTTGTCGAGATATTTGTTACTAGAATAGATTGTAGCCTTGTCGTTATGGAAGGTAGTCTGTTGTTGATATCTTTGTTACTCCAATGGATGGTAGCCTAGTCATTATGGAAGGTAGTTTGTGTAAGATATTTTTGTTATTCCAATGGATGATAGCCTTGTCATTATGAAAGGTAGTCTATTGTCGTGATTTTTATTACTCTAAGGGATGGTAGCCTTGTCATTATGGAAGGTAGTATGTTGTCGATATCTTTGTTACTCCAATGGATGGTAGCCTTGTCATTATAGAAGGTAGTCTGTTGTCGATATTTTTTTTACTCTATGGGATGGTAGCCTTGTCATTATGGAAGATAGTCTATTGCCGAGATTTTTGTTACTCCATTGCATGGTAGCCTTGTCATTATGGAAGGTAGTGTGTTGTCGATATTTTTGTTATTCCAATGGACGGTAGCCCTGTCATTATGAAAGGTAGTCTCTTGTCGTGATTTTTGTTACTCCAATGGATGGTAGCCTTATCATTATGTAAGGTGGTCTATTGTCGACATATTTGTTACTCTAAGGGATGGTAGCCTTGCCATTATGGAACGTAGTCTGTTATCGAGATTTTTGTTATTCCAATGGATGGTAACATTGTCATTATAGAAGGTAGTATATTATCAATATTTTTGTCACTACAATGGATGGTAGCCTTGTCATTATAGAAGGTAGTCTGTTGTCGAGATTTTTGTTACTACAATGGATTGTATCCTTGTCGTTATGGAAGATAGTCTGTTGTCGAGATCTTTGTTACTCCAATGGATAGTAGCCTAGACATTATGGAAGGTAGTTTGTGTACGAGATTTTAGTTACTCCAATGGATGGTAGCCTTGTCATTATGGAAGGTAGTCTGTTGTCGAGATTTTTGTTACTCCAATGGATGGTAGCCTTGTCATTATAGAAGGTAATATATTGTCGAGATTTTTGTCACTATATTGGATGGTAGCCTTGTCATTATGGAACGTAGTCTGTTGTCAAGATTTTTGTTATTCCATTGGATGGTAGCGTTGTCATTATAAAAGGTAGTATATTATCGAGATTTTTGTCACTACAATGGATGGTAGCCTTGTCATTATGGAAGTTAGTCTGTGTCAAGATTTTTGTTACTACAATGGATTGTAGCCTTGTCGTTATGGAAGGTAGTTTGTTGTCGATATCTTTTTTAGTCCAATGGATGGTAGCCTAGTCATTATGGAAGGTAGTTTGTGTACGAGATTTTAGTTACTTTAATGGATGGTAGCCTTGTCATTATGAAAGGTAGCCTGTTGTCGAGATTTTTTATACTCCAATGGATTGTAGCGTTGTAATTATGGAAGGTAGTCTCTTGTTGATATTTTGGTTACTCCAATGATGGTACCCTTGTCATTATGGAAGGTAGTCTATTGCCGAGATTTTTGTTACTCCATTGCATGGTAGCCTTGTCATTATTGAAGGTAGTGTGTTGTAGATATTTTTGTTATTCCAATGGATGGTAGCCTTGTCATTATGGTAGGTAGTCTGTTGTCGTGAATTTTGTTACTCCAAATGATGGTAGCCTTGTCATTATGGAAGGTACTATGTTGTTGTTATCTTCGTTACTCCAATGGATGGTAGCCTTGTCATTATGGAAGGTAGTCTATTGTCGAGATTTTAGTTACTCCAATGGATGGTAGCCTTGTCATTATGGAAGGTAGTCTGTTGTCGAGATTTTTGTTACTCCAATGGATTGTAGCCATGTAATTATAGAAGGTAGTCTCTTGTCGAGATTTTTGTCACTATAATGGATGGTAGCCTTGTCATTTTGGAAGGTAGTCTATTCTCGAGATTTTTGTTACTATAATGGATTGTAGCCTTGTTGTTGTGAAACGTAGTCTGTTGTCGATATCTTTGTTACTCTAATGGATGGTAGCCTAGTCATTATGGAAGGTAGTTTGTCCACGAGATTTTAGTTAATCCAATGGATGGTAGCCTTGTCATTATGGAAGGTAGTCTGTTGTCGAGATTTTTTATACTCCAATGGATTGTAGCCTTTTCATTATGAAAGGAAGTTTGTTGTCCAGAGTTTTGTTACTCTAAGGGATGGTAGCCTAGTCATTATGGAATGTAGTCTGTTGTCGAGATTTTTGTTATTCCAATTGATGGTAGCCTTGTCATTATGAAAGGTAGTCTATTGTCGAGATTTTTGTTACTATAATAGATTGTAGCCTTGTCATTATGGAAAGTAGTCTGCTGTCGAAATTTTTGTTACTCCAATGGATGGTGGAATTGTCATTATAGAAGGTAGTATATTGTTGAGATTTTTATCACTACAATGAATGGTAGCCATGTAATTATGGAAGGTAATCTGTTGTCGAGATTTTTGTTACTACAATGGATTGTAGCCTTGTCATTATGGAAGGTAGTCGGTTGTCGATATCTTTGTCACTCCAATGGATGGTAGACTAGTCGTTATTGAAGGTAGTTTGTGTACGATATTTTTGTTATTCCAATGGATGGTAGCCTTGTCATTATGAAAGGTAGTCTGTTGTTGTGATTGTTGTTACTCTAAGGGATGGTAGCCTTGTCATTATGGAAAGTAGTATGTTGTCGATATCTTTGTTACTCCAATGGATGGTAGCCTTGTCGCTATGGAAGGTAGTCTGTTGTCGATATTTTTTTTACTCTATGGGATGGTAGCCTTGTCATTATGGAAGATAGTCTATTGCCGATATTTTTGTTACTCCATTGCATGGTAGCCTTGTCATTATGGAAGGTAGTGTGTTGTCGATATTTTTGTTATTCCAATGGACGGTAGCCCTGTCATTATGAAAGGTAGTCTCTTGTCGTGATTTTTGTTACTCCAATGGATGGTAGCCTTGTCATTATGTAAGGTGGTCTATTGTCGACATATTTGTTACTCTAAGGGATGGTAGCCTTGCAATTATGGAACGTAGTCTGTTATCGAGATTTTTGTTATTCCAATGGATGGTAACATTGTCATTATAGAAGGTAGTATATTATCAATATTTTTGTCACTACAATGGATGGTAGCCTTGTCATTATAGAAGGTAGTCTGTTGTCGAGATTTTTGTTACTACAATGGATTGTATCCTTGTCGTTATGGAAGATAGTCTGTTGTCGAGATCTTTGTTACTCTAATGGATAGTAGCCTAGACATTATGGAAGGTAGTTTGTGTACGAGATTTTAGTTACTCCAATGGATGGTAGCCTTGTCATTATGGAAGGTAGTCTGTTGTCGAGATTTTTGTTACTCCAATGGATGGTAGCCTTGTCATTACAGAAGGTAATATATTGTCGAGATTTTTGTCACTATATTGGATGGTAGCCTTGTCATTATGGAACGTAGTCTGTTGTCAAGATTTTTGTTATTCCATTGGATGGTAGCGTTGTCATTATAAAAGGTAGTATATTATCGAGATTTTTGTCACTACAATGGATGGTAGCCTTGTCATTATGGAAGTTAGTCTGTGTCAAGATTTTTGTTACTACAATGGATTGTAGCCTTGTCGTTATGGAAGGTAGTTTGTTGTCGATATCTTTTTTAGTCCAATGGATGGTAGCCTAGTCATTATGGAAGGTAGTTTGTGTACGAGATTTTAGTTACTTTAATGGATGGTAGCCTTGTCATTATGAAAGGTAGCCTGTTGTCGAGATTTTTTATACTCCAATGGATTGTAGCGTTGTAATTATGGAAGGTAGTCTCTTGTTAATATTTTGGTTACTCCAATGATGGTACCCTTGTCATTATGGAAGGTAGTCTATTGCCGAGATTTTTGTTACTCCATTGCATGGTAGCCTTGCCATTATTGAAGGTAGTGTGTTGTAGATATTTTTGTTATTCCAATGGATGGTAGCCTTGTCATTATGGTAGGTAGTCTGTTGTCGTGAATTTTGTTACTCCAAATGATGGTAGCCTTGTCATTATGGAAGGTACTATGTTGTCGTTATCTTCGTTACTCCAATGGATGGTAGCCTTGTCATTATGGAAGGTAGTCTATTGTCGAGATTTTAGTTACTCCAATGGATGGTAGCCTTGTCATTATGGAAGGTAGTCTGTTGTCGAGATTTTTGTTACTCCAATGGATTGTAGCCATGTAATTATAGAAGGTAGTCTCTTGTCGAGATTTTTGTCACTATAATGGATGGTAGCCTTGTCATTATGGAAGGTAGTCTATTGTCGATATTTTTGTTACTATAATGGATTGTAGCCTTGTCATTGTGAAACGTAGTCTGTTGTCGATATCTTTGTTACTCTAATGGATGGTAGCCTAGTCATTATGGAAGGTAGTTTGTGCATGAGATTTTAGTTAATCCAATGGATGGTAGCCTTGTCATTATGGAAGGTAGTCTATTGTCGAGATTTTTTATACTCCAATGGATTGTAGCCTTTTCATTATGAAAGGAAGTTTGTTGTCCAGAGTTTTGTTACTCTAAGGGATGGTAGCCTAGTCATTATGGAATGTAGTCTGTTGTCGAGATTTTTGTTATTCCAATTGATGGTAGCCTTGTCATTATGAAAGGTAGTCTATTGTCGAGATTTTTGTTACTATAATAGATTGTAGCCTTGTCATTATGGAAAGTAATCTGTTGTCGAAATTTTTGTTACTCCAATGGATGGTGGAATTGTCATTATAGAAGGTAGTATATTGTTGAGATTTTTATCACTACAATGAATGGTAGCCATGTAATTATGGAAGGTAATCTGTTGTCGAGATTTTTGTTACTACAATGGATTGTAGCCTTGTCATTATGGAAGGTAGTCGGTTGTCGATATCTTTGTCACTCCAATGGATGGTAGACTAGTCGTTATTGAAGGTAGTTTGTGTACGATATTTTTGTTATTCCAATGGATGGTAGCCTTGTCATTATGAAAGGTAGTCTGTTGTTGTGATTGTTGTTACTCTAAGGGATGGTAGCCTTGTCATTATGGAAAGTAGTATGTTGTCGATATCTTTGTTACTCCAATGGATGCTAGCCTTGTCGTTATGGAAGGTAGTCTGTTGTCGATATCTTTGTTACTCAAATGGATGGTAGCCTAGTCATTATGGAAGGTAGTTTGTGTACGATATTTTTGTTATTCCAATGGATGGTAGCCTTGTCATTATGAAAGGTAGTCTGTTGTCGTGATTTTTGTTACTCTAAGGGATGGTAGCCTTACCATTATGGAAGGTAATATGTTGTCGATATCTTGGTTACTCCAATGGATGGTAGCCTTGTCATTATGGAACGTAGTTTGTTGTCGAGATTTTAGTTATTCCAATGGATGGTAGCATTGTCATTATAGAAGGTAGTATATTATCGAGATTTTTGTCACTACAATGGATGGTAGCCTTTCCATTATGGAAGGTAGTCTGTTGTTAAGATTTTTGTTACTATAAAGGATTGTAGCCTTGTCGTTATGGAAGGTAGTTTGTTGTTGATATCTTTGTTAGTCCAATGGATGGTAGCCTAGTCATTATGGAAGGTAGTTTGTGTACGTGATTTTAGTTACTTTAATGGATGGTAGCCTTGTCATTATGGAAGGTAGTCTGTTGTCGAGATTTTTTATACTACAATGGATTGTAGCCTTGTAACTATGGAAGGTAGTCTCTTGTTGATATTTTGGTTACTCCAATGATGGTACCCTTACCATTATGGAAGGTAGTCTATTGCCGAGATTTTGTTACTCCATTGCATGGTAGCCTTGTCATTTTGGAAGGTAGTCTATTGCCGAGATTTTTGTTACTCCAATGGATTGTAGCCTTGTCATTATGGAAGGTAGTCTATTGTCGTGATTTTTGTTACTCCAATGGATTGAAGCCTTGTCATTATGGAAGGTAGTCTATTGACGTGATTTTTGTTACTCCAATGGATTGTAGCCTTGTCATTATGGAAGGTACTATGTTTTCGATATCTTTGTTACTCCAATGGATGCTAGCCTTGACATTATGGAAGGTAGTCTATTGTCTAGATTTTTGTTACTCTAAGGGATGGTAGCCTTGTCCATATGGAAGGTAGTGTGTTGTCGAGATTTTATTATTCCAATGGATGGTAGCTTTGTCATTATAGGAGGTAGTATATTGTCGAGACTTTTGTCACTACAATGGATGGTAGCCTTGTCAATATGGAAGGTAGTATGTTGTCGATATCTTTGTTACTCCAATGGATGGTAGCCTTGTCGTTATGGAAGGTAGTCTGTTGTCGATATCTTTGTTACTCCAATGGATGGTAGCCTAGTCATTATGGAAGGTAGTTTGTGTACGATATTTTTGTTATTCCAATGGATGGTAGCCTTGTCATTATAAAAGGTAGTTTATTGTCGTGAGTTTTGTTACTCTAAGGGATGGTAGCCATGTCATTATGGAAGGTAGTATGTTGTCGATATCTTTGTTACTCCAATGGATGGTAGCCTTCTCATTATGGAAGGTAGTCTGTTTTCGAGATTTTTGTTATTCCAATGGATGGTAACATTGTCATTATAGAAGGTAGTATATTATCAAGATTTTTGTCACTACAATGGATGGTAGCCTTGTTATTATGGAAGGTAGTCTGTTGTCGAGATTTTTGTTACTACAATGGATTGTAGCCTTGTCATAATGGAAGATAGTTTGTTGTCGATATCTTTGTTACTCCAATGGAAGGTAGCCTAGTCATTATGGAAGGTAGTTTGTGTACGAGATTTTAGTTACTCCAATGGATGGTAGCCTTGTCATTATGGAAGGTAGTCTATTTTCGAGATTTTTGTTACTACAATGGATTGTAGCCTTGACGTTATAGAAGATAGTCTGTTGTCGATATCTTTGTTACTCCAATGGATGGTAGCCTAGTCATTATGGAAGGTAATTTGTGTACGAGATTTTAGTTACTCCAATGGATGGTAGCCTTGTCATTATGGAAGGTAGTCTGTTGTCGAGATTTTTGTTACTCCAATGGATGGTAGCCTTGTCATTATAGAAGGTAATATATTGTCGAGATTTTTGTCACTATATTGGATGGTAGCCTTGTCATTATGGAACGTAGTGTGTTGTCGATATTTTTGTTATTCCATTGGATGGTAGCGTTGTCATTATAGAAGGTAGTATATTATCGAGGTTTTTGTCACTACAATGGATGGTAGCCTTGTCATTATGGAAGGTAGTCTGTTGTCAAGATTTTTGTGACTACAATGTATTGTAGCCTTGTCGTTATGGAAGGTAGTTTGTTACTGATATATTTGTTAGTCCAATGGATGGTAGCCTAGTCATTATGGAAGGTAGTTTGTGTACGAGATTTTAGTTACTTTAATGGATGGAAGCCTTGTCATTATGAAAGGTAGTCTATTGTCGAGATTTTTTATACTCCAATGGATTGTAGCCTTGTAATTATGGAAGGTAGTCTCTTGTTGATATTTTGGTTACTCCAATGATGGTACCCTTATCATTATGGAAGGTAGTCTATTGCTGAGATTTTTGTTACTCCATTGCATGGTAACCTTGTGATTAAGGAAGGTAATGTGTTGTCGATATTTTTGTTATTTCAATAGATGGTAGCCTTGTCATTATGGAAGGTAGTCTGTTGTCATGATTTTTGTTACTCCAATGGATGGTAGCCTTGCCATTATGGAAGGTAGTATGTTATCAATATCTTTGTTTCTCCAATGGATGGTAGCCTTGTCATTATAGAAGGTAGTCTATTGTCGAGATTTTTGTTACTCTAAAGGATGGAAGCCTTGTCCATATGGAAGGTAGTCTATTGTCGAGATTTTTGTTATTCCAATGGATGGTAGCATTGTCATTATAGAAGGTAGTATATTGTCGAGATTTTTGCCACTACAATGGATGGTAGCCTTGTCATTACGTAAGGTAGTATGTTGTCGAGATTTTTGTTACTAGAATGGATTGTAGCCTTGTCGTTATGGAAGGTAGTCTATTGTCGATATCTTTGTTCCTCCAATGGATGGTAGCCTAGTCATTATGGAAGGTAGTTTGTGTATGATATTTTTGTTATTCCAATGGATGATAGCCTTGTCATTATGAAAGGTAGTCTATTGTCGTTATTTTTATTACTCTAAGGGATGGTAGCCTTGTCATTATGGAAGGTAGTATGTTGTCGATATCTTTGTTACTCCAATGGATGGTGGCCTTTTCATTATGGAAGGTAGTCTGTTGTCGATATTTTTTTTACTCTAAGGGATTATAGCCTTGTCATTATGGAAGGTAGTCTATTGCCGAGATTTTTTGTTACTCCATTGCATGGTAGCCTTGTCATTATGGAAGGTAGTGTATTATCGATATTTTTGTTATTCCAATGGATGATAGCCCTGTCATTATGGAAGGTAGTCTCTTGTCATGATTGTTGTTACTCCAATGGATGGTATCCTTGTCATTATGTAAGGTGGTCTGTTGTCGAGATATTTGTTACTCTAAGGGATGGTAGCCTTGCCATTATGGAACGTAGTCTGTTATCGAGATTTTTGTTATTCCAATGGATGGTAGCGTTGTCATTATAGAAGGTAGTATATTATCGATATTTTTTTCACTACAATGGATGAGAGCCTTGTCATTATGGAAGGTAGTCCGTTGTCGAGATTTTTGTTACTACAATGGATTGTAGCCTTGTCGTTATGGAAGATAGTCTGTTGTTAATATCTTTGTTATTCCAATGGATGGTAGCCTTATTATTATGGAAGGTAGTCTACTGTAGTGATTTTTGTTACTCCAATGGATGGTAGCCTTGTCATTATAGAAGGTAGTCTGTTGTCGAGATTTTTGTTACTACAATGGATTGTAGCCTTGTCGTTATAGAAGATAGTTTGTTGTCGATATCTTTGTTACTCCAATGGATGGTAGCCTAGTCATTATGGATGGTAGTTTGTGTACGATATTTTAGTTACTCCAATGGATGGTAGCCTTGTCATTATGGAAGGTAGTCTGTTGTCGAGATTTTTGTTACTCCAATGGATGGTAGCCTTGTCATTATAGAAGGTAATATATTGTCGAGATTTTTGTCACTATATTGGATGGTAGCCTTGTCATTATGGAACGTAGTCTGTTCTCGAGATTTTTGTTATTCCATTGGATGGTAGCATTGTCATTATAGAAGGTAGTATATTATCGAGATTTTTGTCACTATAATGGATGGTAGCCTTGTCATTATGGAAGGTAGTCTGTTGTCAAGATTTTTGTTATTACAATGGATTGTAGCCTTGTCGTTATGGAAGGTAGTTTGTTGTCGATATCTTTGTTAGTCCAATGGATGGTAGCCTAGTCATTATGGAAGGTAGTTTGTGTACGAGATTTTAGTTACTTTAATGGATGGTAGCCTTGTCATTATGAAAGGTAGTCTGTTGTCGAGATTTTTTATACTCCAATGGATTGTAGCCTTGTAATTATGGAAGGTAGTCTCTTGTTGATATTTTGGTTACTCCAATGATGGTACCCTTATCATTATGAAAGGTAGTCTATTGCTGAGATTTTTGTTACTCCATTGCATGGTAACCTTGTCATTAAGGAAGGTAATGTGTTGTCGATATTTTTGTTATTCCAATAGATGGTAGGCTTGTCATTATGGAAGGTAGTTTGTTGTCATGATTTTTGTTACTCCAATGGATGGTAGCCTTGCCATTATGGAAGGTAGTATGTTATCAATATCTTTGTTTCTCCAATTGATGGTAGCCTTGTCATTATAAAAGGTAGTCTATTGTCGAGATTTTTGTTACTCTAAGGGATGGTATGCTTGTCCATATGGAAGGTAGTATGTTGTCGAGATTTTTGTTATTCCAATGGATGGTAGCATTGTCATTATAAAAGGTAGTATATTGTCGAGATTTTTGTCACTACAATGGATGGTAGCCTTGTCATTAGGTAAGGTAGTCTGTTGTCGAGATTTTTGTTACTAGAATGGATTGTAGCCTTGTCGTTATGGAAGGTAGTCTATTGTCGATATCTTTGTTACTCCAATGGATGGTAGCCTAGTCATTATGGAAGGTAGTTTGTGTATGATATTTTTGTTATTCCAATGGATGATAGCCTTGTCATTATGAAAGGTAGTCTATTGTCGTGATTTTTATTACTCTAAGGGATGGTAGCCTTATCATTATGGAAGGTAGTATGTTGTCGATATCTTTGTTACTCCAATGGATGGTAGCCTTGTCATTATGGAAGGTAGTCTGCTGTCGATATTTTTTTTACTCTAAGGGATGGTAGCCTTGTCATTATGGAAGGTAGTCTATTGCCGAGATTTTTGTTACTCTATTGCATGGTAGCCTTGTCATTATGGAAGGTAGTGTATTATCGATATTTTTGTTATTCCAATGGATGATAGCCCTGTCATTATGGAAGGTAGTCTCTTGTCGTGATTGTTGTTACTCCAATGGATGGTATCCTTGTCATTATGTAAGGTGGTCTGTTGTCGAGATATTTGTTACTCTAAGGGATGGTAGCCTTGCCATTATGGAATGTAGTCTGTTATCGAGATTTTTGTTATTCCAATGGATGGTAGCGTTGTCATTATAGAAGGTAGTATATTATCGATATTTTTTTCACTACAATGGATGGGAGCCTTGTCATTATGGAAGGTAGTCTGTTGTCGAGATTTTTGTTACTACAATGGATTGTAGCCTTGTCGTTATGGAAGATAGTCTGTTGTTAATATCTTTGTTATTCCAATGGATGGTAGCCTTATTATTATGGAAGGTAGTCTATTATAGTGATTTTTGTTACTCCAATGGATGGTAGCCTTGTCATTATAGAAGGTAGTCTGTTGTCGAGATTTTTGTTACTACAATGGATTGTAGCCTTGTCGTTATAGAAGATAGTTTGTTGTCGATATCTTTGTTACTCCAATGGATGGTAGCCTAGTCATTATGGATGATAGTTTGTGTACGATATTTTAGTTACTCCAATGGATGGTAGCCTTGTCATTATGGAAGGTAGTCTGTTGTCGAGATTTTTGTTACTCCAATGGATGGTAGCCTTGTCATTATAGAAGGTAATATATTGTCGAGATTTTTGTCACTATATTGGATGGTAGCCTTGTCATTATGGAACGTAGTCTGTTCTCGAGATTTTTGTTATTCCATTGGATGGTAGCATTGTCATTATAGAAGGTAGTATATTATCGAGATTTTTGTCACTATAATGGATGGTAGCCTTGTCATTATGGAAGGTAGTCTGTTGTCAAGATTTTTGTTATTACAATGGATTGTAGCCTTGTCGTTATGGAAGGTAGTTTGTTGTCGATATCTTTGTTAGTCCAATGGATGGTAGCCTAGTCATTATGGAAGGTAGTTTGTGTACGAGATTTTAGTTACTTTAATGAATGGTAGCCTTGTCATTATGAAAGGTAGTCTGTTGTCGAGATTTTTTATACTCCAATGGATTGTAGCCTTGTAATTATGGAAGGTAGTCTCTTGTTGATATTTTGGTTACTCCAATGATGGTACCCTTATCATTATGAAAGGTAGTCTATTGCTGAGATTTTTGTTACTCCATTGCATGGTAACCTTGTCATTAAGGAAGGTAATGTGTTGTCGATATTTTTGTTATTCCAATAGATGGTAGCCTTGTCATTATGGAAGGTAGTTTGTTGTCATGATTTTTGTTACTCCAATGGATGGTAGCCTTGCCATTATGGAAGGTAGTATGTTATCAATATCTTTGTTTCTCCAATTGATGGTAGCCTTGTCATTATAAAAGGTAGTCTATTGTCGAGATTTTTGTTACTCTAAGGGATGGTATGCTTGTCCATATGGAAGGTAGTATGTTGTCGAGATTTTTGTTATTCCAATGGATGGTAGCATTGTCATTATAAAAGGTAGTATATTGTCGAGATTTTTGTCACTACAATGGATGGTAGCCTTGTCATTAGGTAAGGTAGTCTGTTGTCGAGATTTTTGTTACTAGAATGGATTGTAGCCTTGTCGTTATGGAAGGTAGTCTATTGTCGATATCTTTGTTACTCCAATGGATGGTAGCCTAGTCATTATGGAAGGTAGTTTGTGTATGATATTTTTGTTATTCCAATGGATGATAGCCTTGTCATTATGAAAGGTAGTCTATTGTCGTGATTTTTATTACTCTAAGGGATGGTAGCCTTATCATTATGGAAGGTAGTATGTTGTCGATATCTTTGTTACTCCAATGGATGGTAGCCTTGTCATTATGGAAGGTAGTCTGCTGTCGATATTTTTTTTACTCTAAGGGATGGTAGCCTTGTCATTATGGAAGGTAGTCTATTGCCGAGATTTTTGTTACTCTATTGCATGGTAGCCTTGTCATTATGGAAGGTAGTGTATTATCGATATTTTTGTTATTCCAATGGATGATAGCCCTGTCATTATGGAAGGTAGTCTCTTGTCGTGATTGTTGTTACTCCAATGGATGGTATCCTTGTCATTATGTAAGGTGGTCTGTTGTCGAGATATTTGTTACTCTAAGGGATGGTAGCCTTGCCATTATGGAACGTAGTCTGTTATCGAGATTTTTGTTATTCCAATGGATGGTAGCGTTGTCATTATAGAAGGTAGTATATTATCGATATTTTTTTCACTACAATGGATGGGAGCCTTGTCATTATGGAAGGTAGTCTGTTGTCGAGATTTTTGTTACTACAATGGATTGTAGCCTTGTCGTTATGGAAGATAGTCTGTTGTTAATATCTTTGTTATTCCAATGGATGGTAGCCTTATTATTATGGAAGGTAGTCTATTATAGTGATTTTTGTTACTCCAATGGATGGTAGCCTTGTCATTATAGAAGGTAGTCTGTTGTCGAGATTTTTGTTACTACAATGGATTGTAGCCTTGTCGTTATAGAAGATAGTTTGTTGTCGATATCTTTGTTACTCCAATGGATGGTAGCCTAGTCATTATGGATGATAGTTTGTGTACGATATTTTAGTTACTCCAATGGATGGTAGCCTTGTCATTATGGAAGGTAGTCTGTTGTCGAGATTTTTGTTACTCCAATGGATGGTAGCCTTGTCATTATAGAAGGTAATATATTGTCGAGATTTTTGTCACTATATTGGATGGTAGCCTTGTCATTATGGAACGTAGTCTGTTCTCGAGATTTTTGTTATTCCATTGGATGGTAGCATTGTCATTATAGAAGGTAGTATATTATCGAGATTTTTGTCACTATAATGGATGGTAGCCTTGTCATTATGGAAGGTAGTCTGTTGTCAAGATTTTTGTTACTACAATGGATTGTAGCCTTGTCGTTATGGAAGGTAGTTTGTTGTCGATATCTTTGTTAGTCCAATGGATGGTAGCCTAGTCATTATGGAAGGTAGTTTGTGTACGAGATTTTAGTTACTTTAATGGATGGTAGCCTTGTCATTATGAAAGGTAGTCTGTTGTCGAGATTTTTTATACTCCAATGGATTGTAGCCTTGTAATTATGGAAGGTAGTCTCTTGTTGATATTTTGGTTACTCAATTGATGGTACCTTTATCATTATGGAAGGTAGTCTATTGCTGAGACTTTTGTTACTCCATTGCATGGTAACCTTGTCATTAAGGAAGGTAATGTGTTGTCGATATTTTTGTTATTCCAATAGATGGTAGCCTTGTCATTATGGAAGGTAGTTTGTTGTCATGATTTTTGTTACTCCAATGGATGGTAGCCTTGCCATTATGGAAGGTAGTATGTTATCAATATCTTTGTTTCTCTAATTGATGGCAGCCTTGTCATTATAGAAGGTAGTCTATTGTCGAGATTTTTGTTACTCTAAGGGATGGTAGCCTTGTCCGTATGGAAGGTAGTATGTTGTCGAGATTTTTGTTATTCCAATGGATGGTAGCATTGTCATTATAAAAGGTAGTATATTGTTGAGATTTTTGTCACTACAATGGATGGTAGCCTTGTCATTAGGTAAGGTAGTCTGTTGTCGAGATTTTTGTTACTAGAATGGATTGTAGCCTTGTCGTTATGGAAGGTAGTCTATTGTCGATATCTTTGTTATTCCAATGGATGGTAGCCTTGTCATTATGGTAGGTAGTCTGTTGTCGTGAATTTTGTTACTCCAAATGATGGTAGCCTTGTCATTATGGAAGGTACAATGTTGTCGTTATCTTCGTTACTCCAATGGATGGTAGCCTTGTCATTATGGAAGGTAGTCTATTGTCGAGATTTTAGTTACTCCAATGGATGGTAGCCTTGTCATTATGGAAGGTAGTCTGTTGTCGAGATTTTTGTTACTCCAATGGATTGTAGCCATGTAATTATAGAAGGTAGTCTCTTGTCGAGATTTTTGTCACTATAATGGATGGTAGCCTTGTCATTATGGAAGGTAGTCTATTGTCGAGATTTTTGTTACTATAATGGATTGTAGCCTTGTCGTTGTGAAACGTAGTCTGTTGTCGATATCTTTGTTACTCTAATGGATGGTAGCCTAGTCATTATGGAAGGTAGTTTGTGCACGAGATTTTAGTTAATCCAATGGATGGTAGCCTTGTCATTATGGAAGGTAGTCTCTTGTCGAGATTTTTTATACTCCAATGGATTGTAGCCTTTTCATTATGAAAGGAAGTTTGTTGTCCAGAGTTTTGTTACTCTAAGGGATGGTAGCCTAGTCATTATGGAATGTAGTCTGTTGTCGAGATTTTTGTTATTCCAATTGATGGTAGCCTTGTCATTATGAAAGGTAGTCTATTGTCGAGATTTTTGTTACTATAATAGATTGTAGCCTTGTCATTATGGAAAGTAGTCTGTTGTCGAAATTTTTGTTACTCCAATGGATGGTGGAATTGTCATTATAGAAGGTAGTATATTGTTGAGATTTTTATCACTACAATGAATGGTAGCCATGTAATTATGGAAGGTAATCTGTTGTCGAGATTTTTGTTACTACAATGGATTGTAGCCTTGTCATTATGGAAGGTAGTCGGTTGTCGATATCTTTGTCACTCCAATGGATGGTAGACTAGTCGTTATTGAAGGTAGTTTGTGTACGATATTTTTGTTATTCCAATGGATGGTAGCCTTGTCATTATGAAAGGTAGTCTGTTGTTGTGATTGTTGTTACTCTAAGGGATGGTAGCCTTGTCATTATGGAAAGTAGTATGTTGTCGATATCTTTGTTACTCCAATGGATGGTAGCCTTGTCGTTATGGAAGGTAGTCTGTTGTCGATATCTTTGTTACTCAAATGGATGGTAGCCTAGTCATTATGGAAGGTAGTTTGTATACGATATTTTTGTTATTCCAATGGATGGTAGCCTTGTCATTATGAAAGGTAGTCTGTTGTCGTGATTTTTGTTACTCTAAGGGATGGTAGCCTTGCCATTATGGAAGGTAATATGTTGTCGATATCTTGGTTACTCCAATGGATGGTAGCCTTGTCATTATGGAACGTAGTTTGTTGTCGAGATTTTAGTTATTCCAATGGATGGTAGCATTGTCATTATAGAAGGTAGTATATTATCGAGATTTTTGTCACTACAATGGATGGTAGCCTTTCCATTATGGAAGGTAGTCTGTTGTTAAGATTTTTGTTACTATAATGGATTGTAGCCTTGTCGTTATGGAAGGTAGTTTGTTGTCGATATCTTTGTTAGTCCAATGGATGGTAGCCTAGTCATTATGGAAGGTAGTTTGTGTACGTGATTTTAGTTACTTTAATGGATGGTAGCCTTGTCATTATGGAAGGTAGTCTGTTGTCGAGATTTTTTATACTACAATGGATTGTAGCCTTGTAATTATGGAAGGTAGTCTCTTGTTGATATTTTGGTTACTCCAATGATGGTACCCTTACCATTATGGAAGGTAGTCTATTGCCGAGATTTTGTTACTCCATTGCATGGTAGCCTTGTCATTTTGGAAGGTAGTCTATTGCCGAGATTTTTGTTACTCCAATGGATTGTAGCCTTGTCATTATGGAAGGTAGTCTATTGTCGTGATTTTTGTTACTCCAATGGATTGAAGCCTTGTCATTATGGAAGGTAGTCTATTGACGTGATTTTTGTTACTCCAATGGATTGTAGCCTTGTCATTATAGAAGGTACTATGTTTTCGATATCTTTGTTACTCCAATGGATGCTAGCCTTGACATTATGGAAGGTAGTCTATTGTCTAGATTTTTGTTACTCTAAGGGATGGTAGCCTTGTCCATATGGAAGGTAGTCTGTTGTCGAGATTTTATTATTCCAATGGATGGTAGCTTTGTCATTATAGGAGGTAGTATATTGTCGATACTTTTGTCACTACAATGGATGGTAGCCTTGTCAATATGGAAGGTAGTATGTTGTCGATATCTTTGTTACTCCAATGGATGGTAGCCTTGTCGTTATGGAAGGTAGTCTGTTGTCGATATCTTTGTTACTCCAATGGATGGTAGCCTAGTCATTATGGAAGGTAGTTTGTGTACGATATTTTTGTTATTCCAATGGATGGTAGCCTTGTCATTATAAAAGGTAGTCTATTGTCGTGAGTTTTGTTACTCTAAGGGATGGTAGCCATGTCATTATGGAAGGTAGTATGTTGTCGATATCTTTGTTACTCCAATGGATGGTAGCCTTCTCATTATGGAAGGTAGTCTGTTTTCGAGATTTTTGTTATTCCAATGGATGGTAACATTGTCATTATAGAAGGTAGTATATTATCAAGATTTTTGTCACTACAATGGATGTTAGCCTTGTTATTATGGAAGGTAGTCTGTTGTCGAGATTTTTCTTACTACAATGGATTGTAGCCTTGTCATAATGGAAGGTAGTTTGTTGTCGATATCTTTGTTACTCCAATGGATGGTAGCCTAGTCATTATGGAAGGTAGTTTGTGTACGAGATTTTAGTTACTCCAATGGATGGTAGCCTTGTCATTATGGAAGGTAGTCTATTTTCGAGATTTTTGTTACTACAATGGATTGTAGCCTTGTCGTTATAGAAGATAGTCTGTTGTCGATATCTTTGTTACTCCAATGGATGGTAGCCTAGTAATTATGGAAGGTAATTTGTGTACGAGATTTTAGTTACTCCAATGGATGGTAGCCTTGTCATTATGGAAGGTAGTCTGTTGTCGAGATTTTTGTTACTCCAATGGATGGTAGCCTTGTCATTATAGAAGGTAATATATTGTCGAGATTTTTGTCACTATATTGGATGATAGCCTTGTCATTATGGAACATAGTGTGTTGTCGATATTTTTGTTATTCCATTGGATGGTAGCGTTGTCATTATAGAAGGTAGTATATTATCGAGGTTTTTGTCACTACAATGGATGGTAGCCTTGTCATTATGGAAGGTAGTCTGTTGTCAAGATTTTTGTTACTACAATGGATTGTAGCCTTGTCGTTATGGAAGGTAGTTTGTTACCGATATATTTGTTAGTCCAATGGATGGTAGCCTAGTCATTATGGAAGGTAGTTTGTGTACGAGATTTTAGTTACTTTAATGGATGGAAGCCTTGTCATTATGAAAGGTAGTCTGTTGTCGAGATTTTTTATACTCCAATGGATAGTAGCCTTGTAATTATGGAAGGTAGTCTCTTGTTGATATTTTGGTTACTCCAATGATGGTACCCTTATCATTATGGAAGGTAGTCTATTGCTGAGATTTTTGTTACTCCATTGCATGGTAACCTTGTGATTAAGGAAGGTAATGTGTTGTCGATATTTTTGTTATTTCAATAGATGGTAGCCTTGTCATTATGGAAGGTAGTCTGTTGTCATGATTTTTGTTACTCCAATGGATGGTAGCTTTGCCATTATGGAAGGTAGTATGTTATCAATATCTTTGTTTCTCCAATGGATGGTAGCCTTGTCATTATAGAAGGTAGTCTATTGTCGAGATTTTTGTTACTCTAAAGGATGGTAGCCTTATCCATATGGAAGGTAGTCTGTTGTCGAGATTTTTGTTATTCCAATGGATGGTAGCATTGTAATTATAGAAGGTAGTATATTGTCGAGATTTTTGTCACTACAATGGATGGTAGCCTTGTCATTAGGTAAGGTAGTCTATTGTCGAGATTTTTGTTACTAGAATGGATTGTAGCCTTGTCGTTATGGAAGGTAGTCTATTGTCGATATCTTTGTTCCTCCAATGGATGGTAGCCTAGTCATTATGGAAGGTAGTTTGTGTACGATATTTTTGTTATTCCAATGGATGATAGCCTTGTCATTATGGAAGGTAGTCTGTTGTCGAGATTTTTGTTACTCCAATGGATGGTAGCCTTGTCATTATAGAAGGTAATATATTGTCGAGATTTTTGTCACTATATTGGATGGTAGCCTTGTCATTATGGAACGTAGTCTGTTCTTGAGATTTTTGTTATTCCATTGGATGGTAGCGTTGTCATTATAGAAGGTAGTATATTATCGAGATTTTTGTCACTATAATGGATGGTAGCCTTGTTATTATGGAAGGTAGTCTGTTGTCAAGATTTTTGTTACTACAATGGATTGTAGCCTTGTTGTTATGGAAGGTAGTTTGTTGTCGATATCTTTGTTAGTCCAATGGATGGTAGCCTAGTCATTATGGAAGGTAGTTTGTGTACGAGATTTTAGTTACTTTAATGGATGGTAGCCTTGTCATTATGAAAGGTAGTCTGTTGTCGAGATTTTTTATACTCCAATTGATTGTAGCCTTGTAATTATGGAAGGTAGTCTCTTGTTGATATTTTGGTTACTCCAATGATGGTACCCTTATCATTATGGAAGGTAGTCTATTGCTGAGATTTTTGTTACTCCATTGCATGGTAACCTTGTCATTAAGGAAGGTAATGTGTTGACGATATTTTTGTTATTCCAATAGATGGTAGCCTTGTCATTATGGAAGGTAGTTTGTTGTCATGATTTTTGTTACTCCAATGGATGGTAGCCTTGCCATTATGGAAAGTAGTATGTTATCAATATCTTTGTTTCTCTAATTGATGGTAGCCTTGTCATTATAGAAGGTAGTCTATTGTTGAGATTTTTGTTACTCTAAGGGATGGTATCCATGTCCATATGGAAGGTAGTATGTTGTCGAGATTTTTGTTATTCCAATGGATGGTAGCATTGTCATTATAAAAGGTAGTATATTGTCGAGATTTTTGTCACTACAATGGATGGTAGCCTTGTCATTAGGTAAGGTAGTCTGTTGTCGAGATTTTTGTTACTAGAATGGATTGTAGCCTTGTCGTTATGGAAGGTAGTCTATTGTCGATATCTTTGTTACTCCAATGGATGGTAGCCTAGTCATTATGGAAGGTAGTTTGTGTATGATATTTTTGTTATTCCAATGGATGATAGCCTTGTCATTATTAAAGGTAGTCTATTCTCGTTATTTTTATTACTCTAAGGGATGGTAGCCTTATCATTATGGAAGGTAGTATGTTGTCGATATCTTTGTTACTCCAATGGATGGTAGCCTTGCCATTATGGAAGGTAGTCTGCTGTCGATATTTTTTTTACTCTAAGGGATGGTAGCCTTGTCATTATGGAAGGTAGTCTATTGCCGAGATTTTTGTTACTCTATTGCATGGTAGCCTTGTCATTATGGAAGGTAGTGTGTTGTCGATATTTTTGTTATTCCAATGGATGGTAGCCCTGTCATTATGGAAGGTAGTCTCTTGTCGTGATTTTTGTTACTCCAATGGATGGTAGCCTTGTCACTATGTAAGGTGGTCTGTTGTCGAGATATTTGTTACTCTAAGGGATGGTAGCCTTGCCATTATGGAACGTAGTCTGTTATCGAGATTTTTGTTATTCCAATGGATGGTAGCGTTGTCATTATAGATGGTAGTATATTATCGATATTTTTTTCACTACAACGGATGGTAGCCTTGTAATTATGGAAGGTAGTCTGTTGTCGAGATTTTTGTTACTACAATGGATTGTAGCCTTGTCGTTATGGAAGATAGTCTGTTTTCGATATCTTTGTTATTCCAATGGATGGTAGCCTTATTATTATGGAAGGTAGTCTATTGTCGTGATTTTTGTTACTCCAATGGATGGTAGCCTTGTCATTATGGAAGGTAGTCTGTTTTCTAGATTTTTGTTACTACAATGGATTGTAGCCTTGTCGTTATAGAAGATAGTCTGTTGTCGATATCTTTGTTACTCCAATGGATGGTAGCCTAGTCATTATGGAAGGTAGTTTGTGTACGAGATTTTAGTTACTCCAATGGATGGTAGCCTTGTCATTATGGAAGGTAGTCTGTTGTCGAGATTTTTGTTACTCCAATGGATGGTAGCCTTGTCATTATAGAAGGTAATATATTGTCGAGATTTTTGTCACTATATTGGATGGTAGCCTTGTCATTATGGTACGTAGTCTGTTGTCGAGATTTTTGTTAATCCATTGGATGGTAGCGGTGTCATTATAGAAGGTAGTATATTATTGTGATTTTTGTCACTACAATGGATGGTAGCCTTGTCATTATGGAAGGTAGTCTGTTGTCATGATTTTTGTTACTACAATGGATTGTAGCCTTGTCGTTATGGAAGGTAGTTTGTTGTCGATATCTTTGTTAGTCCAATGGATGGTAGCCTAGTCATTATGGAAGGTAGTTTGTGTACGAGATTTTAGTTACTTTAATGGATGGTAGCCTTGTCATTATGAAAGGTAGTCTGTTGTCGAGATTTTTTATACTCCAATGGATTGTAGCCTTGTAATTATGGAAGGTAGTCTATTGTTGATATTTTGGTTACTCCAATGATGGTACCCTTGTCATTATGGAAGGTAGTCTATTGCCGAGATTTTTGTTACTCCATTGCATGGTAGCCTTGTCATTATGGAAGGTAGTGTGTTGTCGATATTTTTGTTATTCCAATAGATGGTAGCCTTGTCATTATGGAAGGTAGTTTGTTGTCATGATTTTTGTTACTCCAATGGATGGTAGCCTTGCCATTATGGAAGGTAGTATGTTATCAATATCTTTGTTTCTCCAATTGATGGTAGCCTTGTCATTATAGAAGGTAGTCTATTGTCGAGATTTTTGTTACTCTATTGCATGGTAGCCTTGTCATTATGGAAGGTAGTGTGTTGTCGATATCTTTGTTATTCCAATGGATGGTAGCATTGTCATTATAATAGGTAGTATATTGTCGAGATTTTTGTCACTACAATGGATGGTAGCCTTGTCATTAGGTAAGGTAGTCTGTTGTCGAGATTTTTATTACTAGAATGGATTGTAGCCTTGTCGTTATGGAAGGTAGTCTATTGTCGATATCTTTGTTACTCCAATGGATGGTAGCCTAGTCATTATGGAAGGTAGTTTGTGTATGATATTTTTGTTATTCCAATGGATGATAGCCTTGTCATTATGAAAGGTAGTCTATTTTCGTGATTTTTATTACTCTAAGGGATGGTAGCTTTATCATTATGGAAGGTAGTATGTTGTCGATATCTTTGTTACTCCAATGGATGGTAGCCTTGTCATTATGTAAGGTAGTCTGCTGTCGATATTTTTTTTACTCTAAGGGGTGGTAGCCTTGTCATTATGGAAGGTAGTCTATTGCCGAGATTTTTGTTACTCTATTGCATGGTAGCCTTGTCATTATGGAAGGTAGTGTGTTGTCGATATTTTTGTTATTCCAATGGATGGTAGCCCTGTCATTATGGAAGGTAGTCTCTTGTCGTGATTTTTGTTACTCCAATGGATGGTAGCCTTGTCACTATGTAAGGTGGTCTGTTGTCGAGATATTTGTTACTCTAAGGGATGGTAGCCTTGCCATTATGGAACGTAGTCTGTTAACGAGATTTTTGTTATTCCAATGGATGGTAGCGTTGTCATTATAGATGGTAGTATATTATCGATATTTTTTTCACTACAATGGATGGTAGCCTTGTAATTATGGAAGGTAGTCTGTTGTCGAGATTTTTGTTACTACAATGGATTGTAGCCTTGTCGTTATGGAAGATAGTCTGTTTTCGATATCTTTGTTATTCCAATGGATGGTAGCCTTATTATTATGGAAGCTAGTCTATTGTCGTGATTTTTGTTACTCCAATGGATGGTAGCCTTGTCATTATGGAAGGTAGTCTGTTGTCTAGATTTTTGTTACTACAATGGATTGTAGCCTTGTCGTTATAGAAGATAGTCTGTTGTCGATATCTTTGTTACTCCAATGGATGGTAGCCTAGTCATTATGGAAGGTAGTTTGTGTACGAGATTTTAGTTACTCCAATGGATGGTAGCCTTGTCATTATGGAAGGTAGTCTGTTGTCGAGATTTTTGTTACTCCAATGGATGGTAGCCTTATCATTATAGAAGGTAATATATTGTCGAGATTTTTGTCACTATATTGGATGGTAGCCTTGTCATTATGGTACGTAGTCTGTTGTCGAGATTTTTGTTATTCCATTGGATGGTAGCGTTGTCATTATAGAAGGTAGTATATTATCGTGATTTTTGTCACTACAATGGATGGTAGCCTAGTCATTATGGAAGGTAGTCTGTTGTCATGATTTTTGTTACTACAATGGATTGTAGCCTTGTCGTTATGGAAGGTAGTTTCTTGTCGATATCTTTGTTAGTCCAATGGATGGTAGCCTAGTCATTATGGAAGGTAGTTTGTGTACGAGATTTTAGTTACTTTAATGGATGGTAGCCTTGTCATTATGAAAGGTAGTCTGTTGTCGAGATTTTTTATACTCCAATGGATTGTAGCCTTGTAATTATGGAAGGTAGTCTATTGTTGATATTTTGGTTACTCCAATGATGGTACCCTTGTCATTATGGAAGGTAGTCTATTGCCGAGATTTTTGTTACTCCATTGCATGGTAGCCTTGTCATTATGGAAGGTTGTGTGTTGTCGATATTTTTGTTATTCCAATAGATGGTAGCCTTGTCATTATGGAAGGTAGTTTGTTGTCATGATTTTTGTTACGCCAATGGATGGTAGCCTTGCCATTATGGAAGGGAGAATGTTATCGATATCTTTGTTTCTCCAATGGATGGTAGCCTTGTCATTATAGAAGGTAGTCTATTGTCGAGATTTTTGTTACTCTAAGGGATGATAGCCTTGTCCATATGGAAGGTAGTTTGTTGTCGAGATTTTTGTTATTCCAATGGATGGTAGCATTGTCTTTATAGAAGGTAGTATATTGTCGAGATTTTTGTCACTACAATGGATGGTAGCCTTGTCATTAGGTAAGGTAGTCTGTTGTCGAGATTTTTGTTACTAGAATGGATTGTAGCCTTGTCGTTATGGAAGGTAGTCTGTTGTCGATATTTTTGTTATTCCAATGGATGATAGCCTTGTCATTATGAAAGGTAGTCTATTGTGGTGATTTTTATTACTCTAAGGGATGGTAGCCTAGACATTATAGAAGGTAGTATGTTGTCGATATCTTTGTTACTCCAATGGATGGTAGCCTTGTCATTATGGAAGGTAGTCTGTTGTCGATATTTTTTTTACTCTAAGGGATGGTAGCCTTGTCATTATGGAAGGTAGTCTATTGCCGAGATTTTTGTTACTCCATTGCATGGTAGCCTTGTCATTATGGAAGGTAATATATTGTCGAGATTTTTGTCACTATATTGGATGGTAGCCTTGTCATTATGGAACGTAGTCTGTTGTCGAGATTTTTGTTATTCCATTGGATGGTAGCGTTGTCATTATAGAAGGTAGTATATTATCGAGATTTTTGTCACTACAATGGATGGTAGC
Source organism: Vicia faba (assembly GCA_948472305.1). Lineage (NCBI taxonomy): Eukaryota > Viridiplantae > Streptophyta > Magnoliopsida > Fabales > Fabaceae > Vicia > Vicia faba. The sequence continues at coordinate 460,787,993 of OX451741.1, forward strand.
CTTGTCATTATGGAAGGTAGTCTGTTGTCAAGATTTTTGTTACTACAATGGATTGTAGCCTTGTCGTTATGGAAGGTAGTTTGTTGTCGATATCTTTGTTAGTCCAATGGATGGTAGCCTAGTCATTATGGAAGGTAGTTTGTGTACGAGATTTTAGTTACTTTAATGGATGGTAGCCTTGTCATTATGAAAGGTAGTCTGTTGTCGAGATTTTTTATACTCCAATGGATTGTAGCCTTGTAATTATGGAAGGTAGTCTCTTGTTGATATTTTGGTTACTCCAATGATGGTACCCTTGTCATTATGGAAGGTAGCCTATTGCCGAGATTTTTGTTACTCCATTGCATGGTAGCCTTGTCATTATGGAAGGTAGTGTGTTATCGATATTTTTGTTATTCCAATAGATGGTAGCCTTGTCATTATGGAAGGTAGTCTGTTGTCATGATTTTTGTTACTCCAATGGATGGTAGCCTTGCCATTATGGAAGGTAGTATGTTATCGATATCTTTGTTTCTCCAATGGATGGTAGCCTTGTCATTATAGAAGGTAGTCTATTGTCGAGATTTTTGTCACTACAATGGATGGTAGCCTTGTCATTAGATAAGGTAGTCTGTTGTCGAGATTTTTGTTACTAGAATGGATTGTAGCCTTGTCGTTATGGAAGGTAGTCTGTTGTCGATATTTTTGTTATTCCAATGGATGATAGCCTTGTCATTATGAAAGGTAGTCTATTGTCGTGATTTTTATTACTCTAAGGGATGGTAGCCTAGACATTATGGAAGGTAGTATGTTGTCAATATCTTTGTTACTCCAATGGATGGTAGCCTTGTCATTATGGAATGTAGTCTGTTGTCGATATTTTTTTTACTCTAAGGGATGGTAGCCTTGTCATTATGGAAGGTAGTCTATTGCCGAGATTTTTGTTACTCCATTGCATGGTAGCCTTGTCATTATGGAAGGTAATATATTGTCGAGATTTTTGTCACTATATTGGATGGTAGCCTTGTCATTATGGAACGTAGTCTGTTGTCGAGATTTTTGTTATTCCATTGGATGGTAGCGTTCTCATTATAGAAGGTAGTATATTATCGAGATTTTTGTCACTACAATGGATGGTAGCCTTGTCATTATGGAAGGTAGTCTGTTGTCAAGATTTTTGTTACTACAATGGATTGTAGCCTTGTCGTTATGGAAGATAGTTTGTTGTCGATATCTTTGTTAGTCCAATGGATGGTAGCCTAGTCATTATGGAAGGTAGTTTATGTACGAGATTTTAGTTACTTTAATGGATGGTAGCGTTGTCATTATGAAAGGTAGTCTGTTGTCGAGATTTTTTATACTCCAATGGATTGTAGCGTTGTAATTATGGAAGGTAGTCTCTTGTTGATATTTTGGTTACTCCAATGATGGTACCCTTGTCATTATGGAAGGTAGTCTATTGCCGAGATTTTTGTTACTCCATTGCATGGTAGCCTTGTCATTATGGAAGGTAGTGTGTTGTCAATATTTTTGTTATTCCAATAGAAGGTAGCCTTGTCATTATGGAAGGTAGTCTGTTGTCATGATTTTTGTTACTCCAATGGATGGTAGCCTTGCCATTATGGAAGGTAGTATGTTATCGATATCTTTGTTTCTCCAATGGATGGTAGCCTTGTCATTATAGAAGGTAGTCTATTGTCGAGATTTTTGTCACTACAATGGATGGTAGCCTTGTCATTAGATAAGGTAGTCTGTTGTCGAGATTTTTGTTACTGGAATGGATTGTAGCCTTGTCGTTATGGAAGGTAGTCGGTTGTCGATATCTTTGTTACTCCAATGGATGGTAGCCAAGTCATTATGGAAGGTAGTTTGTTTACGATATTTGTTTTATTCCAATGGATGATAGCCTTGTCATTATGAAAGGTAGTCTATTGTCGTGATTTTTATTACTCTAACGGATGGTAGCCTTGACATTATAGAAGGTAGTATGTTGTCGATATCTTTGTTACTCCAATGGATGGTAGCCTTGTCATTATGGAAGGTAGCCTGTTGTCGATATTTTTTTTACTCTAAGGGATTATAGCCTTGTCATTATGGAAAGTAGTCTATTGCCGAGATTTTTGTTACTCCATTGCATGGTAGCCTTGTCATTATGGAAGGTAGTGTGTTGTCGATATTTTTGTTATTCCAATCGATGTTAGCCCTGTCATTATGGAAGGTAGCCTCTTGTCATGATTTTTGTTACTCCAATGGATGCTAGCCTTGTCATTATGTAAGGTGGTCTGTTGTCGAGATATTTGTTACTCTAAGGGATGGTAGCCTTGCCGTTATGGAACGTAGTATTTTATCGAGATTTTTGTTATTCTAATGGATGGTAGCGTTGTCATTATAGAAGGTAGTATATTATCGATATTTTTGTCACTACAATGGATGGTAGCCTTGTCATTATGGAAGGTAGTCTGTTGTCGAGATTTTTGTTACTATAATGGATTGTAGCCTTGTCGTTATGGAAGATAGTCTGTTGTCGATATCTTTGTTATTCCAATGGATGGTAGCCTTATTATTATGGAAGGTAGTCTATTGTCGTGATTTTTGTTACTCCATTGCATGGTAGCCTTGTCATTATGGAAGGTAATATATTGTCGAGATTTTTGTCACTATATTGGATGGTAGCCTTGTCATTATGGAACGTAGTCTGTTGTCGAGATTTTTGTTATTCCATTGGATGGTAGCGTTGTCATTATAGAAGGTAGTATATTATCGAGATTTTTGTCACTACAATGGATGGTAGCCTTGTCATTATGGAAGGTAGTCTGTTGTCAAGATTTTTGTTACTACAATGGATTGTAGCCTTGTCGTTATGGAAGGTAGTTGGTTGTCGATATCTTTGTTACTCCAATGGATGGTAGCCAAGTCATTATGGAAGGTAGTTTGTGTACGATATTTTTGTTATTCCAATAGATGATAGCCTTGTCATTATGAAAGGTAGTCTATTGTCGTGATTTTTATTACTCTAAGGGATGGTAGCCTTGACATTATAGAAGGTAGTATGTTGTCGATATCTTTGTTACTCCAATGGATGGTAGCCTTGTCATTATGGAAAGTAGTCTATTGCCGAGATTTTTGTTACTCCATTGCATGGTAGCCTTGTCATTATGGAAGGTATTGTGTTGTCGATATTTTTGTTATTCCAATCGATGGTAGCGCAGTCATTATGGAAGGTTGTCTCTTGTCGTGATTTTTGTTACTCCAATGGATGGTAGCCTTGTCATTATGTAAGGTGGTCTGTTGTCGAGATATTTGTTACTCTAAGGGATGGTAGCCTTGCCGTTATGGAACGTAGTATTTTATCGAGATTTTTGTTATTCTAATGGATGGTAGCGTTGTCATTATAGAAGGTAGTATATTATCGATATTTTTGTTACTACAATGGATTGTAGCCTTGTCGTTATGGAAGATAGTCTGTTGTCGATATCTTTGTTATTCCAATGGATGGTAGCCTTATTATTATGGAAGGTAGTCTATTGTCGTGATTTTTGTTACTCCAATGGATGGTAGCCTTGTCATTATGGAAGGTAGTCTGTTGTCAAGATTTTTGTTACTATAATGGATTGTAGCCTTGTCGTTATAGAAGATAGTCTGTTTTCGATATCTTTGTTACTCCAATGGATGGTAGCCTAGTCATTATGGAAGGTAGTTTGTGTACGAGATTTTAGTTACTACAATGGATGGTAGCCTTGTCATTATGTAAGGTAGTCTATTGTCGAGATTTTTGTTACTCCAATGGATGGTAGCCTTGTCATTATAGAAGGTAATATATTGTCGAGATTTTTGTCACTATATTGGATGGTAGCCTTGTCATTCTGGAACGTAGTCTGTTGTCGAGATTTTTATTATTCCATTGGATGGTAGCGTTGTCATTATAGAAGGTAGTATATTATCGAGATTTTTGTCACTACAATGGATGGTAGCCTTTTCATTATGGAAGGTAGTCAATTGTCAAGATTTTTGTTACTACAATGGATGGTAGCCTTGTCGTTATGGAAGGTAGTTTGTGGTGGATATGTTTGTTAGTCCAATGGATGGTAGCCTAGTCATTTTGGAAGGTACTTTGTGTACGAGATTTTAGTTACTTTAATGGATCATAGCCTTTACATTATGAAAGGTAGTCTGTTGTCGAGATTTTTTATACTCCAATGGATTGTAGCCTTGTAATTATGGAAGGTAGTCTCTTGTTGATATTTTGGTTACTCCAATGATTGTACCCTTGTCATTATGTAAGGTAGTCTATTGCCGATATTTTTGTTACTCCATTGCATGGTAGCCTTGTCATTATGGAAGGTATTGTTGTCGATATTTTTGTTATTCCAATAGTTGGTAGAGTTGTCCATATGGAAGGTAGTCTATTGTCATGATTTTTGTTACTCCAATGGATGGTAGCCTTGCCATTATGGAAGGTAGTATGTTATCGATATCTTTGTTTCTCCAATGGATGGTAGCCTTTTCATTATAGAAGGTAGTCTTTTGTCAAGCTTTTTGTTACTCTAAGGGATGGTAGCCTTGTCCATATGGAAGGTAGTCTGTTGTCGAGATTTTTGTTATTCCAATGGATGGTAGCATTGTCATTATAGAAGGTAGTATATTGTCGAGATTTTTGTCACTACAATGGATGGTAGCCTTGTCATTAGGTAAGGTAGTCTGTTGTCGAGATTTTTGTTACTAGAATGGATTGTAGCCTTGTCGTTATGGAAGGTAGTCTGTTGTCGATAACTTTGTTACTCCAATGGATGGTAGCCTAGTCATTATTGAAGGTAGTTTCTGTACTATATTTTTGTTATTCCAATGGATGATAGCTTTGTCATTATGAAAGGTAGTCTATTGTCGTGATTTTAGTTACTCCAATGGATGGTAGTCTTGACATTATGGAAGGTAGTATGTTGTTAATATCTTTGTTACTCCAATGGATGGTAGCCTTGTCATTATGGAAGGTAGTCTGTTGTTGATATTTTTTTTACTCTAAGGGATGGTAGCCTTGTCATTATGGAAGGTAGTCTATTGCCGAGATTTTTGTTACTCCATTGCATGGTAGCCTTGTCATTATGGAAGGTAGTGTGTTGTCGATATTTTTGTTATTCCAATGGATGGTAGCCCTGTCATTATGGAAGGTTGTCTATTGTCGTGATTTTTGTTACTCCAATGGATGGTAGCCTTGTCATTATGGAAGGTGGTCTGTTGTCGAGATATTTGTTACTCTAAGGGATGGTAGCCTTGCTATTATGGAACGTAGTCTGTCATCGAGATTTTTGTTATTCCAATGGATGGTAGCGTTGTCATTATATAAGGTAGTATAGTATCAGTATTTTTGTCACTACAATGGATGGTAGCCTTGTCATTATGGAAGGTAGTCTGTTGTCGAGATTTTTGTTACTACAATGGATTGTAGCCTTGTCGTTATGGAAGATAGTCTATTGTCGATATCTTTGTTATTCCAATGGATGGTAGCCTTATTATTATGGAAGGTAGTCTATCGTCGTGATTTTTGTTACTCCAATGGATGGTAGCCTTGTCATTATGGAAGGTAGTCTGTTGTCGAGATTTTTGTTACTACAATGGATTGTAGCCTTGTCGTTATAGAAGATAGACTGATGTCGATATCTTTGTTACTCCAATGGATGGTAGCCTAGTCATTATGGAAGGTAGTTTGTGTACGAGATTTTAGTTACTCCAATGGATGGTAGCCTTGTCATTATGGAAGGTAGTCTGTTGTCGAGATTTTTGTTACTCCAATGGATGGTAGCCTGGTCATTATAGAAGGTAATATATTGTCGAGATTTTTGTCACTATATTGGATGGTAGCCTTGTCATTATGGAACGTAGTCTGTTGTCGAGATTTTTGTTATTCCATTGGATGGTAGCGTTGTCATTATAGAAGGTAGTATATTATCGAGATTTTTGTCACTATAATGGATGGTAGCCTTGTCATTATGGAAGGTAGTCTATTGTCAAGATTTTTGTTACTCTAAGGGATGGTAGCCTTGTCCATATGGAAGGTAGTCTGTTGTCGAGATTTTTGTTATTCCAATGGATGGTAGCATTGTCATTATAGAAGGTAGTATAATGTCGAGATTTTTGTCACTACAATGGATGGTAGCCTTGTCATTAGGTAAGGTAGTCTGTTGTCGAGATTTTTGTTACTAGAATGGATTGTAGCCTTGTCGTTATGGAAGGTAGTCTATTATCGATATCTTTGTTACTCCAATGGATGGTAGCCTAGTCATTATGGAAGGTAGTTTGTGTACGATATTTTTGTTATTCCAATGGATGATAGCCTTGTCATTATGAAAGGTAGTCTATTGCCGTGATTTTTATTACTCTAAGGGATGGTATCCTTGTCATTATGGCAGGTAGTATGTTGTCGATATCTTTGTTACTCCAATGGATGGTAGCCTTGTCTCTATGGAAGGTAGTCTGTTGTCGATATTTTTTTTACTCTAAGGGATGGTAGCCTTGTTATTATGGAAGGTACTCTATTGCCGAGATTTTCGTTACTCCATTTCATGGTAGCCTTGTCATTATGGAAGGTAGTGTGTTGTCGATATTTTTGTTATTCCAATGGATGGTAGCCCTGTCATTATGGAAGGTAGTCTTATGTCGTGATTTTTGTTATTCCAATGGATGGTAGCCTTGTCATTATGTAAGGTGGTTTGTTATCGAGATATTTGTTACTCTAAGGGATGGTAGCCTTGCCATTATGGAACGTAGTCTGTTATCGATATTTTTGTTATTCCAATTGATGGTAGCGTTGTCATTATAGAAGGTAGTATATTATCGATATTTTTTTCACTACAATGGATGGTAGCCTTGTCATTATGGAAGGTAGTCTGTTGTCGAGATTTTTGTTACTACAAGGGATTGTAGCCTTGTCGTTATGGAACATAGTCTGTTGTCGATATCTTTGTTATTCCAATGGATGGTAGCCTTATTATTATGGAAGGTACTCTATTGTCGTGATTTTTGTTACTCCAATGGATGGTAGCCTTGTCATTATGGAAGGTAGTCTGTTGTCGAGATTTTTGTTACTACAATGGATTGTAGCCTTGTCATTATAGAAGATAGTCTGTTGTCGATATCTTTGTTACTCCAATGGATGGTAGCCTAGTCATTATGGAAGGTAGATTGTGTACGATATTTTAGTTACTCCAATGGATGGTAGTCTTGACATTATGGAAGGTAGTATGTTGTCAATATCTTTGTTACTCCAATGGATGGTAGCCTTGTCATTATGGAAGGTAGTCTGTTGTCGATATTTTTTTTACTCTAAGGGATGGTAGCCTTGTCATTATGGAAGGTAGTCTATTGCCGAGATTTTTGTTACTCCATTGCATGGTAGCCTTGTCACTATGGAAGGTAGTGTGTTGTCGATATTTTTGTTATTCCAATGGATGGTAGCCCTGTCATTATGGAAGGTTGTCTATTGTCGTGATTTTTGTTACTCCAATGGATGGTAGCCTTGTCATTATGGAAGGTGGTCTGTTGTCGAGATATTTGTTACTCTAAGGGATGGTAGCCTTGCTATTATGGAACGTAGTCTGTCATCGAGATTTTTGTTATTCCAATGGATGGTAGCGTTGTCATTATAGAAGGTAGTATAGTATCGATATTTTTGTCACTACAATGGATGGTAGCCTTGTCATTATGGAAGGTAGTCTGTTGTCGAGATTTTTGTTACTACAATGGATTGTAGCCTTGTCGTTATGGAAGATAGTCTATTGTCGATATCTTTGTTATTCCAATGGATGGTAGCCTTATTATTATGGAAGGTAGTCTATCGTCGTGATTTTTGTTACTCCAATGGATGGTAGCCTTGTCATTATGGAAGGTAGTCTGTTGTCGAGATTTTTGTTACTACAATGGATTGTAGCCTTGTCGTTATAGAAGATAGACTGATGTCAATATCTTTGTTACTCCAATGGATGGTAGCCTAGTCATTATGGAAGGTAGTTTGTGTACGAGATTTTAGTTACTCCAATGGATGGTAGCCTTGTCATTATGGAAGGTAGTCTGTTGTCGAGATTTTTGTTACTCCAATGGATGGTAGCCTTGTCATTATAGAAGGTAATATATTATCGAGATTTTTGTCACTATATTGGATGGTAGCTTTGTCATTATGGAACGTAGTCTGTTGTCGAGATTTTTGTTATTCCATTGGATGGTAGCGTTGTAATTATAGAAGGTAGTATATTATCGAGATTTTTGTCACTACAATGGATGGTAGCCTTGTCATTATGGAAGGTAGTCTGTTGTCAAGATTTTTGTTACTCTAAGGGATGGTAGCCTTGTCCATATGGAAGGTAGTCTGTTGTCGAGATTTTTGTTATTCCAATGGATGGTAGCATTGTCATTATAGAAGGTAGTATAATGTCGAGATTTTTGTCACTACAATGGATGGTAGCCTTGTCATTAGGTAAGGTAGTCTGTTGTCGAGATTTTTGTTACTAGAATGGATGTAGCCTTGTCGTTATGGAAGGTAGTCTATTGTCGATATCTTTGTTACTCCAATGGATGGTAGCCTAGTCATTATGGAAGGTAGTTTGTGTACGATATTTTTGTTATTCCAATGGATGATAGCCTTGTCATTATGAAAGGTAGTCTATTGCCGTGATTTTTATTACTCTAAGGGATGGTAGCCTTGTCATTATGGCAGGTAGTATGTTATCGATATCTTTGTTACTCCAATGGATGGTAGCCTTGTCTCTATGGAAGGTAGTCTGTTGTCGATATTTTTTTTACTCTAAGGGATGGTAGCCTTGTCATTATGGAAGGTAGTTTATTGCCGAGATTTTTGTTACTCCATTGCATGGTAGCCTTGTCATTATGGAAGGTAGTGTGTTGTCGATATTTTTGTTATTCCAATGTATGGTAGCCCTGTCATTATGGAAGGTAGTCTCTTTCGTGATTTTTGTTACTCCAATGGATGGTAGCCTTGTCATTATGAAAGGTGGTCTGTTGTCGAGATATTTGTTACTCTAAGTGATGGTAGCCTTGCTATTATGGAACGTAGTATTTTATCGAGATTTTTGTTATTCCAATGGATGGTAGCGTTGTCATTATAGAAGGTAGTATATTATCGATGTTTTTGTCACTACAATGGATGGTAGTCTTGTCATTATGGAAGGTAGTCTGTTGTCGAGATTTTTGTTACTACAATGGATTGTAGCCTTGTCGTTATGGAATATAGTCTGTTGTCGATATCTTTGTTATTCCAATGGATGGTAGCCTTATTAGTATGGAAAGTAGTCTATTGTCGTGATTTTTGTTACTCCAATGGATGGTAGCCTTGTCATTATGGAAGGTAGTCAGTTGTCTAGATTTTTGTTACTACAATGGATTGTAGCCTTGTCGTTATAGAAGATAGTTTGTTGTCGATATCTTTGTTACTCCAAAGGATGGTAGACTAGTCATTATGGAAGGTAGTTTGTGTACGAGATTTTAGTTACTCCAATGGATGGTAGCCTTGTCATTATGGAAGGTAGTCTATTGTCGAGATTTTTGTTACTCCAATGGATGGTAGCCTTGTCATTATGGAAGGTAGTCTGTTGTCAAGATTTTTGTTACTACAATGGATTGTAGCCTTGTCGTTATGGAAGGTAGTTTGTTGTCGATATGTTTGTTAGTCCAATGGATGGTAGCCTAGTCATTATGGAAGGTAGTTTGTGTACGAGATTTTAGTTACTTTAATGGATGGTAGCCTTGTCATTATGAAAGGTAGTCTGTTGTCGAGATTTTTTATACTCCAATGGATTATAGCCTTGTAATTATGGAAGGTAGTCTCTTGTTGATATTTTGGTTACTCCAATGATGGTACCCTTGTCATTATGGAAGGTAGTCTATTGCCGAGATTTTTGTTACTCCATTGCATGGTAGCCTTGTCATTATGGAAGGTAGTGTGTTGTCGATATTTTTGTTATTCCAATAGATGGTAGCGTTGTCATTATGGAAGGTAGTCTGTTGTCATGATTTTTGTTACTCCAATGGATGGTAGCCTTGCCATTATGGAAGGTAGTATGTTATCGATATCTTTGTTTCTCCAATGGATGGTAGCCTTGTCATTATAGAAGGTAGTCTATTGCCGAGAATTTTGTTACTCTAAGGGATGGTAGCCTTGTCCATATGGAAGGTAGTCTGTTGTCGAGATTTTTGTTATTCCAATGGATGGTAGCATTGTCATTATAGAAGGTAGTATATTGTCGAGATTTTTATCACTACAATGGATGGTAGCCTTGTCATTAGGTAAGGTAGTCTGTTGTCAAGATTTTTGTTACTAGAATGGATTGTAGTCTTGTCGTTATAGAAGGTAGTCTGTTGTCGATATCTTTGTTACTCCAATGGATGGTAGCCTAGTCATTATGGAAGGTAGTTTGTGTATGATATTTTTGTTATTCCAATGGATGATAGCCTTGTCATTATGAAAGGTAGTCTATTGTCGTGATTTTTATTACTCTAAGGGATGGTAGCCTTGTCATTATGGAAGGTAGTATGTTGTCGATATCTTTGTTACTCCAATGGATGGTAGCCTTGTCATTATGGAAGGTAGTCTGTTGTCGATATTTTTTTTACTCTAAGGGATGGTAGCCTTGTCATTATGGAAGGTAGTCTATTGCCGAGATTTTTGTTACTCCATTGCATGGTAGCCTTGTCATTATGGAAGGTAGTGTGTTGTCGATATTTTTGTTATTCCAATGGATGGTAGACCTGTCATTATGGAAGGTAGTCTATTGTCATGATTTTTGTTACTCCAATGGATGGTAGCCTTGTCATTATGGAAGGTGGTCTGTTGTCGAAATATTTGTTACTCTAAGGGATGGTAGCCTTGCCATTATGGAACGTAGACTATTATCGAGATTTTTGTTATTCCAATGGATGGTAGCATTGTCATTATAGAAGGTAGTATATTATCGATATTTTTGTAACTACAATGGATGGTAGTCTTGTCATTATGGAAGGTAGTCTGTTGTCGAGATTTTTGTTACTACAATGGATTGTAGCCTTGTCGTTATGGAATATAGTCTGTTGTCGATATCTTTGTTATTCCAATGGATGGTAGCCTTATTATTATGGAAAGTAGTCTATTGTCGTGATTTTTGTTACTCCAATGGATGGTAGCCTTGTCATTATGGACGGTAGTCTGTTGTCGAGATTTTTGTTACTACAATGGATTGTAGCCTTGTCGTTATAGAAGATAGTTTGTTGTCGATATCTTTGTTACTCCAATGGATGGTAGACTAGTCATTATGGAAGGTAGTTTGTGTACGAGATTTTAGTTACTCCAATGGATGGTAGCCTTGTCATTATGGAAGGTAGTCTATTGTCGAGATTTTTGTTACTCCAATGGATGGTAGCCTTGTCATTATGGAAGGTAGTCTGTTGTCAAGATTTTTGTTACTACAATGGATTGTAGCCTTGTCGTTATGGAAGGTAGTTTGTTGTCGATATGTTTGTTAGTCCAATGGATGGTAGCCTAGTCATTATGGAAGGTAGTTTGTGTACGAGATTTTAGTTACTTTAACGGATGGTAGCCTTGTCATTATGAAAGGTAGTCTGTTGTCGAGATTTTTTATACTCCAATGGATTATAGCCTTGTAATTATGGAAGGTAGTCTCTTGTTGATATTTTGGTTACTCCAATGATGGTACCCTTGTCATTATGGAAGGTAGTCTATTACCGAGATTTTTGTTACTCCATTGCATGGTAGCCTTGTCATTATGGAAGGTAGTGTGTTGTCGATATTTTTGTTATTCCAATAGATGGTAGCGTTGTCATTATGGAAGGTAGTCTGTTGTCATGATTTTTGTTACTCCAATGGATGGTAGCCTTGCCATTATGGAAGGTAGTATGTTATCGATATCTTTGTTTCTCCAATGGATGGTAGCCTTGTCATTATAGAAGGTAGTCTATTGCCGAGATTTTTGTTACTCTAAGGGATGGTAGCCTTGTCCATATGGAAGGTAGTCTGTTGTCGAGATTTTTGTTATTCCAATGGATGGTAGCATTGTCATTATAGAAGGTAGTATATTGTCGAGATTTTTATCACTACAATGGATGGTAGCCTTGACATTAGGTAAGGTAGTCTGTTGTCAAGATTTTTGTTACTAGAATGGATTGTAGTCTTGTCGTTATAGAAGGTAGTCTGTTGTCGATATCTTTGTTACTCCAATGGATGGTAGCCTAGTCATTGTGGAAGGTAGTTTGTGTATGATATTTTTGTTATTCCAATGGATGATAGCCTTGTCATTATGAAAGGTAGTCTATTGTCGTGATTTTTATTACTCTAAGGGATGGTAGCCTTGTCATTATGGAAGGTAGTATGTTGTCGATATCTTTGTTACTCCAATGGATGGTAGCCTTGACATTATGGAAGGTAGTCTGTTGTCGATATTTTTTTTACTCTAAGGGATGGTAGCCTTGTCATTATGGAAGGTAGTCTATTGCCGAGATTTTTGTTACTCCATTGCATGGTAGCCTTGTCATTATGGAAGGTAGTGTGTTGTCGATATTTTTGTTATTCCAATGGATGGTAGACCTGTCATTATGGAAGGTAGTCTATTGTCATGATTTTTGTTACTCCAATGGATGGTAGCCTTGTCATTATGGAAGGTGGTCTGTTGTCGAAATATTTGTTACTCTAAGGGATGGTAGCCTTGCCATTATGGAACGTAGACTATTATCGAGATTTTTGTTATTCCAATGGATGGTAGCATTGTCATTATAGAAGGTAGTATATTATCGATATTTTTGTCACTACAATGGATGGTAGCCTTGTCATTATGGAAGGTAGTCTGTTGTCGAGATTTTTGTTACTATAATGGATTGTAGCCTTGTCGTTATGGAAGATAGTCCGTTGTCAATATCTTTGTTATTCCAATGGATGGTAGCCTTATTATTATGGAAGGTAGTCTATTGTCGTGATTTTTGTTACTCCAATGGATGGTAGCCTTTTCATTATGGAAGGTAGTCTGTTGTCGAGATTTTTGTTACTACAATGGATTGTAGCCTTGTCGTTATAGAAGATAGTCTATTGTCGATATCTTTGTTACTCCAATGGATGGTAGCCTAGTCATTATGGAAGGTAGTTTGTGTACGAGATTTTAGTTACTCCAATGGATGGTAGCCTTGTCATTATGGAAGGTAGTCTATTGTCGAGATTTTTGTTACTCCAATGGATGGTAGCCTTGTCATTATAGAAGGTAATATATTGTCAAGATTTTTGTCACTACAATGGATGGTAGCCTTGTCATTATGGAAGGTAGTCTGTTGTCGAGATTTTTGTTACTAGAATGGATTGTAGCCTTGTCGTTATGGAAGGTAGTTTGTTGTCGATATGTTTGTTAGTCCAATGGATGGTAGCCTAGTAATTATGGAAGGTAGTTTGTGTACGAGATTTTAGTTACTTTAATGGATGGTAGCCTTGTCATTATGAAAGGTAGTCTGTTGTCGAGATTTTTTATACTCCAATGGATTGTAGCCTTGTAATTATGGAAGGTAGTCTCTTGTTGATATTTTGGTTACTCCAATGATGGTACCCTTGTCATTATGGAAGGTAGTCTATTGCCGAGATTTTTGTTACTCCATTGCATGGTAGCCTTGTCATTATGGCAGGTAGTGTGTTGTCGATATTTTTATTATTCCAATAGATGGTAGCGTTGTCATTATGGAAGGTAGTCTGTTGTCATGATTTTTGTAACTCCAATGGATGGTAGCCTTGCCATTATGGAAGGTAGTATGTTATCGATATCTTTGTTTCTCCAATGGATGGTAGCCTTGTCATTATAGAAGGTAGTCTATTGTCGAGATTTTTGTTACTCTAAGGGATGGTAGCCTTGTCCATATGGAAGGTAGTCTGTTGTCGAGATTTTTGTTATTCCAATGGATGGTAGCATTGTCATTATAGAAGGTAGTATATTGTCGAGATTTTTGTCACTACAATGGATGGTAGCCTTGTCATTAGGTAAGGTAGTCTGTTGTCGAGATTTTTGTTACTAGAATGGATTGTAGTCTTGTCGTTATAGAAGGTAGTCTGTTGTCGATATCTTTGTTACTCCAATGGATGGTAGCCTAGTCATTTTGGAAGGTAGTTTGTGTACGATATTTTTGTTATTCCAATGGATGATAGCCTTGTCATTATGAAAGGTAGTCTATTGTCGTGATTTTTATTACTCTAAGGGATGGTAGCCTTGTCATTATGGAAGGTAGTATGTTGTCGATATCTTTGTTACTCCAATGGATGGTAGCCTTGTCATTATGGAAGGTAGTCTGTTTTCGATATTTTTTTTACTCTAAGGGATGGTAGCCTTGTCATTATGGAAGGTAGTCTATTGTCGAGATTTTTGTTACTCCATTGCATGGTAGCCTTGTCATTATGGAAGGTAGTGTGTTGTCGATATTTTTGTTATTCCAATGGATGGTAGACCTGTCATTATGGAAGGTAGTCTATTGTCGTGATTTTTGTTACTCCAATGGATGGTAGCCTTGTAATTATGGAAGGTGGTCTATTGTCGAGATATTTGTTACTCTAAGGGATGGTAGCCTTGCCATTATGGAACGTAGACTGTTATCGAGATTTTTGTTATTCCAATGGATGGTAGCATTGTCATTATAGAAGGTAGTATATTATCGATATTGTTGTCACTACAATGGATGGTAGCCTTATCATTATGGAAGGTAGTCTGTTGTCGAGATTTTTGTTACTATAATGGATTGTAGCCTTGTCGTTATGGAAGATAGTCTCTTGTCGATATCTTTGTTATTCCAATGGATGGTAGCCTTATTATTATGGAAGGTAGTCTATCGTCGTGATTTTTGTTTCTCCAATGGATGGTAGCCTTGTCATTATGGAAGGTAGTCTGTTGTCGAGATTTTTGTTACTACAATGGATTGTAGCCTTGTCGTTATAGAAGATAGACTGTTGTCGATATCTTTGTTACTCCAATGGATGGTAGCCTAGTCATTATAGAAGGTAGTTTGTGTACGAGATTTTAGTTACTCCAATGGATGGTAGCCTTGTCATTATGGAAGGTAGTCTGTTGTCGAGATTTTTGTTACTCCAATGGATGGTAGCCTTGTCATTATAGAAGGTAATATAATGTCGAGATTTTTGTCACAATATTGGATGGTAGCCTTGTCATTATGGAACGTAGTCTGTTGTCGAGATTTTTGTTATTCCATTGGATGGTAGCGTTGTCATTATAGAAGGTAGTATATTATCTAGATTTTTGTCACTACAATGGATGGTAGCCTTGTCATTATGGAAGGTAGTCTGTTGTCAAGATTTTTGTTACTACAATGGATTGTAGCCGTGTCGTTATGGAAGGTAGTTTGTTGTCGATATCTTTGTTAGTCTAATGGATGGTAGCCTAGTCATTATGGAAGGTAGTTTGTGTACGAGATTTTAGTTACTTTAATGGATGGTAGCCTTGTCATTATGAAAGGTAGTCTGTTGTCGAGATTTTTTATACTCCAATGGATTGTAGCCTTGTAATTATGGAAGGTAGTCTCTTGTTGATATTTTGGTTACTCCAATGATGGTACCCTTGTCATTATGGAAGGTAGTCTATTGACGAGATTTTTGTTACTCCATTGCATGGTAGCCTTGTCATTATGGAAGGTAGTGTGTTGTCGATATTTTTGTTATTCCAATAGATGGTAGCCTTGTCATTATGGAAGGTAGTCTGTTGTCATGATTTTTGTTACTCCAATGGATGGTAGCCTTGCCATTATGGAAGGTAGTATGTTATCAATATCTTTGTTTCTCCAATGGATGGTAGCCTTGTCATTATAGAAGGTAGTCTATTGTCGAGATTTTTATTACTCTAAGGGATGGTAGCCTTGTTCATATGGAAGGTAGTCTGTTGTCGAGATTTTTGTTATTCCAATGGATGGTAACATTGTCATTATAGAAGGTAGTATATTGTCGAGATTTTTGTCACTACAATGGATGGTAGCCTTGTCATTAGGTAAGGTAGTCTGTTGTCGAGATTTTTGTAACTAGAATGAATTGTAGCCTTATCGTTATAGAAGGTAGTCTATTGTCGATATCTTTGTTACTCCAATGGATGGTAGCCTAGTCATTATGGAAGGTAGTTTGTGTACGATATTTTTGTTATTCCAATGGATGATAGCCTTGTCATTATGAAAGGTAGTCTATTGTCGTGATACTTATTACTCTAAGGGATGGTAGCCTTGTCATTATGGAAGGTAGTATGTTGTCGATATCTTTGTTACTCCAATGGATGGTAGCCTTGTCATTATGGAAGGTAGTCTGTTGTCGATATTTTTTTTACTCTAAGGGATGGTAGCCTTGTCATTATGGAAGGTAGTCTATTGCCGAGATTTTTGTTACTCCATTTCATGGTAGCCTTGTCATTATGGAAAGTAGTGTGTTGTCGATATTTTTGTTATTCCAATGGATGGTAGCCCTGTCATTATGGAAGGTAGTCTTATGTCATGATTTTTGTTACTCCAATGGATGGTAGCTGTTGTACCCCAAAATTTGCCCTCCCATATTCTTCAAAGAAATGCCAAGTCAAAGCTTCAAAATCTCCTCAAGGGTTGCACAGTTCAAGGGCCTCCTAAACAGTCAAAAATTAGGGTTTTGGTTCTGACAAAGTAAATGAAGTTTCCAAGGACCCAATCAAGTCCCACATGCCTATAAATATGGTCAAGCATCCTCATACCAAGTTTCAAGACTTTTAGCACAAAATTGCACAGTAAAAAACCCTAAATTGCACTACAGTCAACTGTAGGGGCAAAATGGTCATTTGACAGTCAAAAGTCCAAATTTTTGGTCAACATCTCATTTTGAAGCCACAAACATCATTTGATCAATGATGTTTCATGATTCTCAAAGTTTGGCTCAAAAATTATCAAGATGCAAAAGTTTCCTTATTTGGACAGCTGAAAAAGTCAACTGTAAATTGACTAGGGCATAACTTTCACATGGATTATCAGAAAAATTCCATCCAAAGCTCATTTTGAAGATAAAGAAATTTCCTACAACTCCTCTTCATACTTCAAGTCCATGAAATGCTCTCACAAAAAGTTATCAATTTCAACATTATAGGTCATTTTCAAAAGTCAACAAAAAGGGACTTTAAGTCAAAGGCCATAACTTGATATTGGTAAATCAAAATGACATGGGACCAAAGGCATTGGTTAAAGGACTCAAATAACTTTCCAAAATGTCCAAGAACATGAGCAAAGCTTAAAAACTGAGCAAGTTATGCCTTGTGGAAGTTGGGAAATTTTTGGATATTTTGAAAAGTCAACATTGCTTCAAATGACCTAAAATTGCTAATGGGCCTCTTTTTCTTCCACAATTCATTATCCAAGGCATGTGCACGAACATTTGGCCCAAAGGGAAGTTTTTATCATTTTTATTTTATTTATTTGGATTTTTAATCATTAATAATTCATTTAATTAAAATAAATAGGTGAAAAATACTAAACCTAATTTTCTAAATCTTTTTGTGCATAAAATAATCTCAATATTTCGTGTACAAACAAATATGGAAGGAATTATGATGATTGGCCATGATTTGTACCAAATAGGCATGGGAAAATATTTGAAAAGATCTTTGAAAATCAAATCTTGCAAATCATGAATGCAAAGGTTTTTGTGTGATTTCTTTGACCTAAAACCTTCACACATACATATACAGTGAAACCTTGATGCCAAAAGACTGGAAGCTGTGCAGAAGAGCCATAAGCAAACTTGAAATTTTCAAGAAAAACTCCAATACTGAAAACTGAGTTTTAAGGCGATTCAAGGCAAAATATCTGTTCCATTGGCTTCCTGAGGCATCAAGCAACATATCTGAATCATTTTCCACATTCATAACACCCAGAATCCGTGAATAGAACTCAAGTTTTTTCACTTTTTTGCATATATCGTGTTTTACCATTCATGGCGTGATTTCAAATTCTAATGCATGTTTTGTGTTGCTCTCATGATTCTGAAGCTTACTCTATATTTTAATTGAGTTTTTATACATTGTATGCGAAGATGCCATTGGTATATTTTAGGTTTTTCAGAACCTTGAATTAGGGCTTCTTAATTAAGGAAAAATTAGCACTCAAGACCTGGACCATTGGAACAAGAGTGCTTGGACGAAAAGAAAACGATCCTCGCGCTCAATTTATGAGTTGCCCTGAGCTATTCGTTATTTTTGCAAAAGTGACTTTCTGGAACGGTTCAAAACCGTTGCTAGTTCTTTTTTGTGTTTCAAAAACAAAACAAAACAAGGAGGAAGATGATGAAGTGTCCAGGGTTGGTTGGTTGATTCAAATATTCGCGCGAAAAAGAAGCACTAACCTTTGTTTTATTTTATTATGTTTATTAGCTATATGATGGAGAAAGAAACAAAGCAGCGCATTTGGCAAGCATAAGCATTGGTAATCATCAGGACCTGGGTTCGAGCCCCAGGTCCCCACCCCCTTTCATATTATTTTTCATATAACGCTCATATGCAGTTTCAGCGCCAAGGTGTATCATACATCCTCAAAATCAAGCCATACACGCGCCTACTAGGATGGATCAAAGGGTCACGATTGAAGGAACATGGTGAACCTCAGTCAACGCCCATGCATGCTAATAGAAAAGTCAATCAGGCCAGAACTTATTGGGCCTAAAATTGCTGGACTTCACCTCACATTTGGGGACAGACCCCCCTAGGTTTGCAAGCTTTTACATTTTTTTTATTATTTCTTTTTGTTTATTTAAATTATTGTTTTTAATTAATTTAAGATTTTCACAATAATATAAAAAACACAAAAAAAATCATAAAAAGACAAAATTAAAATATATTTATTTAATTGATATTTTTGTAAATAAAACCTTTATTAATTAATTAGTTTTAATCTAGGGTTAATCTTAATAATATTTTTTTTAATAAACTTAAAACTTGGTAGAATTAGGGTTTGTAATAGTTTTTATCCTTTTTTTCTTTTCTTTCATAATAATTAAATATTTCCTATTATTTTTATAAATTAAAATTGCATGTAAATAATTAGGTTAATTTAGGTTTAATTTAAGTACTTTCTTAATAAATTAAAAAAATTGTAGAATTAGGTTTAAATTTCAGTTAATTCTCATAAAAGTCATAAATACCAAAAATAACTTCTTTTCTTTTTAATTTCATTAATTTAATAATCATTTAATTTAATTTCATTAAAAAGGGTCCAACGCCCTCGTTTCTAATTTTAATTTAATTCGCGTATTTATTTCTTTTTCTTTTAATATTCATGTACTTCTCCCAAAGCCGTGTAACTTCATACTTTCTCGCACTTTTACTTTACTTATTTATTTTCTGTCAAATCGGGTCCTGGAAATGTTGGCGATGTGGACCCG
This sequence comes from Vicia faba, assembly GCA_948472305.1. Lineage (NCBI taxonomy): Eukaryota > Viridiplantae > Streptophyta > Magnoliopsida > Fabales > Fabaceae > Vicia > Vicia faba. Next base: position 460,807,374 of record OX451741.1, read on the forward strand.
CGCCTTTTGTAATAGTTTAGAACTTTACCTTTTTCGCAATTTTTAACTGTTAACAAATGCATGCAAGAATGAATGGACAATAAATAAAAACAAACGCGTAGATCACCCATGACATGACAAGACAAAATAAATGAAAACGACACAAAAATCACACACCACCCCTAGGGTACGCCTCACTGTTGCCTTGCCTCGAAAGGTGATCGTCGAGTAGAGGATGTCTTAGTAAGTCCTCATGATCCGGGAACCTGGCATGAGGGTAGCTTCTAAGGTATCTTCCCATTGCTCTGGTGATCACCATGTCCCTAACCTCGAATTGACCCGAACACCTCCAACGGTGGTGCTACCTACCTCTCAATGGTGGGATGGCACTACTTTAAAGGACATTTACACAGACGAATTCCTTAGGGTAGGTAGACAACTCTAGATACTTGCTCTAATTTCAAAACAAAAGTCAAAAATACTTTTCACACCAACACATTTTCAAAAGCTTTCGAAAGCAATTTTTCAAACACTCTTGAGGACCGATACAAGAGTCGAACTGGAATTTTCAAAGAAACTTTTTAAAACCCACAGTTGAAAAGCAAACAAACATTTTTGAAAACACAAATGAGCAAATATCTAAGAGCCCATGGATAACAATGGATAGAAAGGGTGCTAACACCTTCCCTTTCTATAACCTACCTCCCGAACCGAGAGCAATCTCCTTAAGGAATTTTTCTGTGCTTTTGTCCTTTCCATTTGGAGAAAATAAAAGACGGTGGCGACTCTTGCTTCAGCGACATTTCGCGAACCAGCGTTAAACAGTCAGTTCCAGATCCACCGGTCACAGAAGCCTTGTCATTATGTAAGGTGGTTTGTTGTCGAGATATTTGTTACTCTAAGGGATGGTAGCCTTGCCATTATGGAACGTAGTCTGTTATCGAGATTTTTGTTATTCCAATGGATGGTAGCGTTGTCATTATAGAAGGTAGTATATTATCGATATTCTTTTCACTACAATGGATGGTAGCCTTGTCATTATGGAAGGTAGTCTTTTGTCGAGATTTTTGTTACTACAATGGATTGTAGCCTTGTCATTATGGAAGATAGTCTGTTGTTGATATCTTTGTTATTCCAATGGATGGTAGCCTTATTTTTATGGAAGGTAGTCTATTGTTGTGATTTTTGTTACTCCAATGGATGGTAGCCTTGTCATTATGGAAGGTAGTCTGTTCTCGAGATTTTTGTTACTACAATGGATTATAGCCTTGTCGTTATAGAAGATAGTCTGTTGTCGATATCTTTGTTACTCCAATGGATGGTAGCCTAGTCATTATGGAAGGTAGTTTGTGTACGAGATTTTAGTTACTCCAATTGATGGTAGCCTTGTCATTATGGAAGGTAGTCTGTTGTCGAGATTTTTGTTACTCCAATGGATGGTAGCCTTGTCATTATAGAAGGTAATATATTGGCGGGATTTTTTTCACTATATTGGATGGTAGCCTTGTCATTATGGAACGTAGTCTGTTATCGATATTTTTGTTATTCCATTGGATGGTAGCGTTGTCATTATAGAAGGTAGTATATTATGGAGATTTTTGTCACTACAATGGATGGTAGCCTTATCATTATGGAAGGTAGTCTGTTGTCAAGATTTTCGTTACTACAATGGATTGTAGCCTTGTCATTATGGAAGGTAGTTTGTTGTCGATATCTTTGTTAGTCCAATGGATGGTAGCCTAGTCATTATGGAAGGTAGTTTGTGTACGAGATTTTAGTTACTTTAATGGATGGTAGCCTTGTCATTATGAAAGGTAGTCTGTTGTCGAGATTTTTTATACTCCAATGGATTGTAGCCTTGTAATTATGGAAGGTAGTCTCTTGTTGATATTTTGGTTACTCCAATGATGGTACCCTTGTCATTATGGAAGGTAGTCTATTGCCGAGATTTTTGTTACTCCATTGCATGGTAGCCTTGTCATTATGGAAGGTAGTGTGTTGTCGATATTTTTGTTATTCCAATAGATGGTAGCCTTGCCATTATGGAAGGTAGAATTTTATCGATATCTTTGTTTCTCCAATGGATAGTAGCCTTGTCATTATAGAAGGTAGTCTATTGTCGAGATTTTTGTTACTCTAAGGGATGGTAGCCTTGTCCATATGGAAGGTAGTCTGTTGTCGAGATTTTTGTTATTCCAATTGATGGTAGCATTGTCTTTATAGAAGGTAGTATATTGTCGAGATTTTTGTCACTAAAATGGATGGTAGCCTTGTCATTAGGTAAGGTAGTCTGTTGTCGAGATTTTTGTTACTAGAATGGATTGTAGCCTTGTCGTTATGGAAGGTAGTCTGTTGTCGATATCTTTGTTACTCCAATGGATGGTAGCCTAGTCATTATGGAAGGTAGTTTGTGTACGATATTTTTGTTATTCCAATGGATGATAGCCTTGTCATTAGGAAAGGTATTCTATTGTCATGATTTTTATTACTCTAAGGGATGGTAGCCTTGACATTATGGAAGGTAGTATGTTGTCGATATCTTTGTTACTCCAATGGATGGTAGCCTTGTCATTATGGAAGGTAGTCTGTTGTCGATATTTTTTTTACTCTAAGGGATGGTAGCCTTGTTATTATGGAAGGTAGTCTATTGCCGAGATTTTTGTTACTCCATTGCATGGTAGCCTTGTCATTATGGAAGGTAGTGTGTTGTCGATATTTTTGTTATTCCAATAGATGGTAGCCCTGTCATTATGGAAGGTAGTCTCTTGTCGTGATTTTTGTTACTCCAATGGATGGTAGCCTTGTCATTATGTAAGGTGGTATGTTGTCGAGATATTTGTTACTCTAAGGGATGGTAGCCTTGCAATTATGGAACGTAGTATTTTATCAAGATTTTTGTTATTCCAATGGATGGTAGCGTTGTCATTATAGAAGGTAGTATATTATCGATATTTTTGTCACTACAATGGATGGTAGCCTTGTCATTATGGAAGGTAGTCTGTTGTCGAGATTTTTGTTACTACAATGGATTGTAGCCTTGTCATTATGGAAGATAGTCTGTTGTCGATATCTTTGTTATTCCAATGGATGGTAGCCTTATTATTATGGAAAGTAGTCTATTGTCGTGATTTTTGTTACTCCAATGGATGGTAGCCTTGTCATTATGGAAGGTAGTCTGTTGTCGAGATTTTTGTTACTACAATGGACTGTAGCCTTGTCGTTATAGAAGATATTCTGTTGTCGATATCTTTGTTACTCCAATGGATGGTAGCCTAGTCATTATGGAAGGTAGTTTGTGTACGAGATTTTAGTTACTATAATGGATGGTAGCCTTGTCATTATGGAAGGTAGTCTATTGTCTAGATTTTTGTTACTCCAATGAATGGTAGCCTTGTCATTATAGAAGGTAATATATTGTCAAGATTTTTGTCACTATATTGGATGGTAGCCTTGTCATTATGGAACCTAGTCTGTTGTCGAGATTTTTGTTATTCCAATGGATGGTAGCATTGTCGTTATAGAAGGTAGTATATTATCGAGATTTTTGTCACTACAATGGATGGTAGCCTTGTCATTATGGAAGGTAGTCTGTTGTCAAGATTTTTGTTACTATAATGGATTGTAGCCTTGTCGTTATGGAAGGTAGTTTGTTGTCGATATGTTTGTTAGTCCAATGGATGGTAGCCTAGTCATTATGGAAGGTATTTTGTATACGAGATTTTAGTTACTTTAATGGATGGTAGCCTTGTCATTATGAAAGGTAGTCTGTTGTCGTGATTTTTTATACTCCAATGGATTGTAGCCTTGTAATTATGGAAGGTAGTCTCTTGTTGATATTTTGGTTACTCCAATGATGGTACCCTTGTCATTATGGAAGGTAGTCTATTGCCGAGATTTTTGTTACTCCATTGCATGGTAGCCTTGTCATTATGGAAGGTAGTGTGTTGTCGATATTTTTGTTATTCCAATAGATGGTAGCGTTGTCATTATGGAAGGTAGTCTGTTGTCATGATTTTTGTTACTCCAATGGATGGTAGCCTTGCCATTATGGAAGGTAGTATGTTATCGATATCTTTGTTTCTCCAATGGATGGTAGCCTTGTCATTATAGAAGGTAGTCTATTGTCGAGATTTTTGTTACTCTAAGGGATGGTAGCCTTGTCCATATGGAAGGTAGTCTGTTGTCGAGATTTTTGTTATTCCAATGGATGGTAGCATTGTCATTATAGAAGGTAGTATATTGTCGAGATTTTTGTCACTACAATGGATGGTAGCCTTGTCATTAGTTAAGGTAGTCTGTTGTCGAGATTTTTGTAACTAGAATAGATTGTAGCCTTGTCGTTATAGAAGGTAGTCTGTTGTCGATATCTTTGTTACTCCAATGGATGGTAGCCTAGTCATTATGGAAGGTAGTTTGTGTTCGATATTTTTGTTATTCCAATGGATGATAGCCTTGTCATTATTAAAGGTAGTCTATTGTCGTGATTTTTATTACTCTAAGGGATGGTAGCCTTGTCATTATGGAAGGTAGTATGTTATCGATATCTTTGTTACTCCAATGGATGGTAGCCTTGTCATTATGGAAGGTAGTGTGTTGTCGATATTTTTGTTATTCCAATGGATGGTAGCCCTATCATTATGGAAGGTAAGGTAGTCTATTGTCGTGATTTTTGTTACTCCAATGGATGGTAGCCTTGTCATTATGGAAGGTGGTCTGTTGTCGAGATATTTGTTACTCTAAGGGATGGTAGCCTTGCCATTATGGAACGTAGTCTGTTATCGAGATTTTTGTTATTCCAATGGATGGTAGCATTGTCATTATAGAAGGTAGTATATTATTGATATTTTTGTCACTACAATGGATGGTAGCCTTGTCATTATGGAAGGTAGTCTGTTGTCGAGATTTTTGTTACTTCAATGGATTGTAGCCTTGTCGTTATGGAAGATAGTCTGTTGTCGATATCTTTGTTACTCCAATGGATGGTAGCCTAGTCATTATGGAAGGTAGTTTGTGTACGAGATTTTAGTTACTCCAATGGATGGTAGCCTTGTGATTATGGAAGGTATTCTGTTGTCGAGATTTTTGTTACTCCAATGGATGGTAGCCTTGTCATTGTAGAAGGTAATATATTGTCGAGATTTTTGTCACTATATTGGATGGTAGCCTTGTCATTATGGAACGTAGTCTGTTGTCAAGATTTTTGTTATTCCATTGGATGGTAGCGTTGTCATTATAGAAGTTAGTATATTATCAAGATTTTTGTCACTACAATGGATGGTAGCCTTGTCATTATGGAAGGTAGTCTGTTGTCAAGATTTTTGTTACTACAATGGATTGTAGCCTTGTCGTTATGGAAGGTAGTTTGTTGTTGATATGTTTGTTAGTCCAATGGATGGTAGCCTAGTCATTATGGAAGGTAGTTTGTGTACGAGATTTTAGTTACTTTAATGGATGGTAGCCTTGTCATTATGAAAGGTAGTCTGTTGTCGAGATTTCTTATACTCCAATGGATTGTATCCTTGTAATTATGGAAGGTAGTCTCTTGTTGATATTTTGGTTACTCCAATGATGGTACCCTTGTCATTATGGAAGGTAGTCTATTGCCGAGATTTTTGTTACTCCATTGCATGGTAGCCTTGTCATTATGGAAGGTAGTGTGTTATCGATATTTTTGTTATTCCAATAGATGGTTGCGTTGTCATTATGGAAGGTAGTCTGTTGTCATGATTTTTGTTACTCCAATGGATGGTAGCCTTGCCATTATGGAAGGTAGTATGTTATCGATATCTTTGTTTATCCATTGGATGCTAGCCTTGTCATTATAGAAGGTAGTCTATTGTCGAGATTTTTGTTACTCTAAGGGATGGTAGTCTTGTCCATATGGAAGGTAGTCTGTTGTCGAGATTTTTGTTATTCCAATGGATGGTAGAATTGTCATTATAGAAGGTAGTATATTGTCGAAATTTTTGTCAATACAATGAATGGTAGCCTTGTCATTAGGTAAGGTAGTCTGTTGTCGAGATTTTTGTTACTAGAATGGATTGTAGCCTTGTCGTTATGGAAGGTAGTTTGTTATCGATATCTTTGTTTCTCCAATGGATGATAGCCTTGTCATTATAGAAGGTAGTCTATTGTCGAGATTTTTGTTACTCTAAGGGATGGTAGCCTTGTCCATATGGAAGGTAGTCTGTTGTCGAGATTTTTGTTATTCCAATGGATGGTAACCTTGTCATTATGGAAGGTAGTATGTTGTCAATATCTTTTTTACTCCAATGGATGGTAGCCTTGTCATTATGGAAGGTAGTCTGTTGTCGAGATTTTTGTTTCTACAATGGATTGTAGCCATGTCGTTACGGAAGGTAGTCTATTGTCTTGATTTTTGTTACTCCAATTGATGGTAGCCTTGTCATTATGGAAGGTGGTCTGTTGTCGAGATATTTGTTACTCTAAGGGATGGTAGCCTTGCCATTATGGAACGTAGTCTGTTATCGAGATTTTTGTTATTCCAATGGATGGTAGCATTGTCATTATAGAAGGTAGTATATTATTGATATTTTTGTCACTACAATGGATGGTAGCCTTGTCATTATGGAAGGTAGTCTGTTGTCGAGATTTTTGTTACTACAATGGATTGTAGCCTTGTCGTTATGGAAGATAGTCTGTTTTCGATATCATTGTTATTCCAATGGTTGGTAGCCTTATTATTATGGAAGGTAGTCTATTGTCGTGATTTTTGTTACTCCAATAGATGGTAGCCTTGTCATTATAGAAGATAGTCTATTTTCGGTATCTTTGTTACTCCAATAGATGGTAGCCTAGTCATTATGGAAGGTAGTTTGTGTACGAGATTTTAGTTACTCCAATGGATGGTAGCCTTGTGATTATGGAAGGTATTCTGTTGTCGAGATTTTTGTTACTCCAATGGATGGTACCCTTGTCATTATAGAAGGTAATATATTGTCGAGATTTTTGTCACTATATTGGATGGTAGCCTTGTCATTATGGAACATAGTCTTTTGTCGAGATTTTTGTTATTCCATTGGATGGTAGCATTGTCATTATAGAAGTTAGTATATTATCAAGATTTTTGTCACTACAATGGATGGTAGCCTTGTCATTATGGAAGGTAGTCTGTTGTCAAGATTTTTGTTACTACAATGGATTGTAGCCTTGTCGTTATGGAAGGTAGTTTGTTATCGATATGTTTGTTAGTCCAATGGATGGTAGCCTAGTCATTATGGAAGGTAGTTTGTGTACGAGATTTTAGTTACTTTAATGGATGGTAGCCTTGTCATTATGAAAGGTAGTTTGTTGTCGAGATTTTTTATACTCCAATGGATTGTAGCCTTGTAATTATGGAAGGTAGTCTCTTGTTGATATTTTGGTTACTCCAATGATGGTAGCCTTGTCATTATGGAAGGTAGTCTATTGCCGAGATTTTTGTTACTCCATTGCATGGTAGCCTTGTCATTATGGAAGGTAGTCTATTGCCGAGATTTTTGTTATTCCAATAGATGGTTGCGTTGTCATTATGGAAGGTAGTCTGTTGTCATGATTTTTGTTACTCCAATGGATGGTAGCCTTGCCATTATGGAAGGTAGTATGTTATCGATATCTTTGTTTATCCATTGGATGCTAGCCTTGTCATTATAGAAGGTAGTCTATTGTCGAGATTTTTGTTACTCTAAGGGATGGTAGCCTTGTCCATATGGAAGGTAGTCTGTTGTCGAGATTTTTGTTATTCCAATGGATGGTAGCATTGTCATTATAGAAGGTAGTGTATTGTCGAGATTTTTGTCACAACAATGGATGGTAGCCTTGTCATTAGGTAAGGTAGTCTGTTGTCGATATTTTTGTTACTAGAATGGATTGTAGCCTTGTCGTTATGGAAGGTAGTCTGTTGTCGATATCTTTGTTACTCCAATGGATGGTAGCCTAGTCATTATTGAAGGTAGTTTGTGTACGATATTTTTGTTATTCCAATGGATGATAGCCTTGTCATTATGAAAGGTAGTCTATTGTCGTGATTTTTATTACTCTAAGGGATGGTATCCTTGTCATTATGGAAGGTAGTATGTTGTCGATATCTTTGTTACTCCAATGGATGGTAGCCTTGTCATTATGGAAGGTAGTTTGTTGTCGATATTTTTTTTACTCTAAGGGATGGTAGCCTTGTCATTATGGAAGGTAGTCTATTACCGAGATTTTTGTTACTCCATTGCATGGTAGCCTTGTCATTATGGAAGGTAGTGTGTTGTCGATATTTTTGTTATTCCAATGGATGGTAGCCCTGTCATTATGGAAGGTAGTCTATTGTCGTGATTTTTGTTACTCCAATGGATGGTAGCCTTGCCATTATGGAAGGTGGTCTGTTGTCGAGATATTTGTTACTCTAAGGGATGGTAGCCTTGCCATTATGGAACGTAGTCTGTTATCGAGATTTTTGTTATTCCAATGGATGGTAGCGTTGTCATTATAGAAGGTAGTATATTATCGATATTTTTGTCACTACAATGGATGGTAGCCTTGTCATTATGGAAGGTAGTCTGTTGTCGAGATTTTTGTTACTACAATGGATTGTAGCCTTGTCGTTATGGAAGATAGTCTGTTGTCGATATCTTTGTTATTCCAATGGATGGTAGCCTTATTATTATGGAAGGTAGTCTATTGTCGGGATTTTTGTTACTTCAATGGATGGTAGCCTTGTCATTATGGAAGGTAGTCTGTTGTCAGGATTTTTGTTACTACAATGGATTGTAGCCTTGTCGTTATAGAAGATGGTTTGTTGTCGATATCTTAGTTACTCCAATGGATGGTAGCCTAGTCATTATGGAAGGTAGTTTGTGTACGAGATTTTAGTTACTCCAATGGATGGTAGCCTTGTGATTATGGAAGGTAGTCTGTTGTCGAGATTTTTGTTACTCCAATGGATGGTAGCCTTGTCATTATAGAAGGTAATATATTGTCGAGATTTTTGTCACTATATTGGATGGTAGCCTTGTCCATATGGAAGGTAGTCTGTTGTCGAGATTTTTGTTATTCCATTGGATGGTAGCGTTGTCATTATGGAAGTTAGTATATTATCGAGATTTTTGTCACTACAATGGATGGTAGCCTTGTCATTATGGAAGGTAGTCTGTTGTCAAGATTTTTGTTACTGCAGTGGATTGTAGCCTTGTCGTTATGGAAGGTAGTTTGTTGTCGATATGTTTGTTAGTCCAATGGATGGTAGCCTAGTCATTATGGAAGGTAGCTTGTGTACGAGATTTTCGTTACTTTAATGGATGGTAGCCTTGTCATTATGAAAGGTAGTCTGTTGTCGAGATTTTTTATACTCCAATGGATTGTAGCCTAGTAATTATGGAAGATAGTCTCTTGTTGATATTTTGGTTACTCCAATGATGGTACCCTTGTCCATATGGAAGGTAGTCTGTTGTCGAGATTTTTGTTATTACAATGGATGGTAGCGTTGTCATTAAAGAAGATAGTATATTGTCGAGTTTTTTGTCACTACAATGGATGGTAGCCTTGTCATTATGTAAGGTAGTCTGTTGTCGAGATTTTTGTTACTAGAATGGATTGTAGCCTTGTCATTATGGATGGTAGTTTGTTGTCTATATATTTGTTACTCCAATGGATGGTAGCCTAGTCATTATGGAAGGTAGTTTGTGTACGAGATTTTTCTAATTTTAATGGATGGTAGCCTTGTCATTATGGAAGGTAGTATGTTGTCGAGATTTTTTATACTCCAATAAATTGTAGCCTTGTAATTATGGAAGGTAGTCTCTTGTTGATATTTTGGTTACTCCAATGATGGTACCCTTGTCATTATGGAAGGTAGTCTATTGCCGAGATTTTTGTTACTCCGTTGCATGGTAGCCTTGTCATTATGGAAGGTAGTGTGTTGTCGATATTTTTGTTATTCCAATGGATGGTAGCCTTGTCATTATGGAAGGTAATATATTGTCGAGATTTTTGTCACTATATTGGATGGTAGCCTTGTCATTATGGAACGTAGTCTGTTGTCGAGATTTTTGTTATTCCATCGGATGGTAGCATTGTCATTATAGAAGGTAGTATATTATCGAGATTTTTGTCACTATAATGGATGGTAGCCTTGTCGTTATGGAAGGTAGTATGTTGTCAAGATTTTTGTTACTCTAATGGATTGTAGCCTTGTCGTTATGGAAGGTAGTTTGTTGTCGATATCTTTGTTAGTCCAATGGATGGTAGCCTAGTCATTATGAAAGGTAGTTTGTGTACGAGATTTTAGTTACTTTAATGGATGGTAGCCTTGTCATTATGAAAGGTAGTCTGTTGTCGAGATTTTTTATACTCCAATGGATTGTAGCCTTGTAATTATGGAAGGTAGACTCTTGTTGATATTTTGGTTACTCCAATGATGGTACCCTTGTCATTATGGAAGGTAGTTTATTGCCGAGATTTTTGTTACTCCATTGCATGGTAGCCTTGTCATTATGGAAGGTAGTGTGTTTTCGATATTTTTGTTATTCCAATAGATGGTAGCCTTGTCATTATGGAAGGTAGTCTGTTGTCATGATTTTTGTTACTCCAATGGATGGTAGCCTTGCCATTATGGAAGGTAGTATGTTGTTGATATCTTTGTTACTCCAATGGATGGTAGCCTTGTCATTATAGAAGGTAGTCTATTGTCGAGATATTTGTCACTATAATTGATGGTAGCCTTGTCATTATGGAACGTAGTCTGTTGTCGAGATTTTTGTTATTCCATTAGATGGTAGCGTTGTCATTATAGAAGGTAGTATATTATCGAGATTTCTGTCACTACAATGGATGGTGGCCTTGTCATTATGGAAGGTAGTCTGTTGTTGATATTTTGGTTACTCCAATGATGGTACCCTTGTCCATATGGAAGGTAGTCTGTTGTCGAGATTTTTGTTATTACAATGGATGATAGCGTTGTCATTAAAGAAGATAGTATATTGTCGAGTTTTTTGTCACTACAATGGATGGTAGCCTTGTCATTATGTAAGGTAGTCTGTTGTCGAGATTTTTGTTACTAGAATGGATTGTAGCCTTGTCATTATGGAAGGTAGTTTGTTGTCTATATATTTGTTACTCCAATGGATGGTAGCCTAGTCATTATGGAAGGTAGTTTGTGTACGAGATTTTTTTTACTTTAATGGATGGTAGCCTTGTCATTATGGAAGGTAGTCTGTTGTCGAGATTTTTTATACTCCAATAAATTGTAGCCTTGTAATTATGGAAGGTAGTCTCTTATTGATATTTTGGTTACTCCAATGATGGTACCCTTGTCATTATGGAAGGTAGTCTATTGCCGAGATTTTTGTTACTCCGTTGCATGGTAGCCTTGTCATTATGGAAGGTAGTGTGTTGTCGATATTTTTGTTATTCCAATGGATGGTAGCCTTGTCATTATGGAAGGTAATATATTGTCGAGATTTTTGTCACTATATTGGATGGTAGTCTTGTCATTATGGAACATAGTCTGTTGTCGAGATTTTTGTTATTCCATCGGATGGTAGCATTGTCATTATAGAAGGTAGTATATTATCGAGATTTTTGTCACTATAATGGATGGTAGCCTTGTCGTTATGGAAGGTAGTATGTTGTCAAGATTTTTGTTACAACAATGGATTGTAGCCTTGTCGTTATGGAAGGTAGTTTGTTGTCGATATCTTTGTTAGTCCAATGGATGGTAGCCTAGTCATTATGAAAGGTAGTTTGTGTACGAGATTTTAGTTACTTTAATGGATGGTAGCCTTGTCATTATGAAAGGTAGTCTGTTGTCGAGATTTTTTATACTCCAATGGATTGTAGCCTTGTAATTATGGAAGGTAGACTCTTGTTGATATTTTGGTTACTCCAATGATGGTACCCTTGTCATTATAGAAGGTAGTCTATTGCCGAGATTTTTGTTACTCCATTGCATGGTAGCCTTGTCATTATTGAAGGTAGTGTGTTTTCGATATTTTTGTTATTCCAATAGATGGTAGCCTTGTCATTATGGAAGGTAGTATGTTGTTGATATCTTTGTTACTCCAATGGATGGTAGCCTTGTCATTATAGAAGGTAGTCTATTGTCGAGATATTTGTCACTATAATGGATGGTAGCCTTGTCATTATGGAACGTAGTCTGTTGTCGAGATTTTTGTTATTCCATTAGATGGTAGCGTTGTCATTATAGAAGGTAGTATATTATCGAGATTTTTGTCACTACAATGCCTGGTGGCCTTGTCATTATGGAAGGTAGTCTGTTGTCAAGATTTTTGTTACTACAATGGATTGTGGCTATGTCGTTATGGAAGGTAGTTTGTTGTCGATATCTTTGTTAGTCGAATGGATGGTAGCCTAGTCATTTTGGAAGGTAGTTTGTGTACGAGATTTTAGTTACTTTAATGGATGGCAGCCTTGTCATTATGGAAGGTAGTCTGTTGTCGAGATTTTTTATACTCCAATAGATTGTAGCCTTGCAATTATGGAAGGTAGTCTCTTGTTGATATTTTGGTTACTCTAATGATGGTACCCTTGTCATTATGGAAGATAGTGTGTTGTCGATATTTTTGTATTCCAATGGATGGTAGCCTTGTCATTATGGAAGGTAGTCTGTTTTCGTGATTTTTGTTACTCCAATGGATGGTAGCCTTGTCATTATGGAAGGTAGTATGTTGTCGATATCTTTGTTACTCCAATGGATGGTAGCCTTGTCATTATGGAAGGTAGTCTATTGTCGAGATTTTTGTTACTCTAAGGGATGGTAGCCTTGTCCATATGGAAGGTAGTCTGTTGTCGAGATTTTTGTTATTCCAATGGATGGTAGCGTTGTCATTAAAGAAGGTAGTATATTGTCGAGATTTTTGTCACTACAATGGATGGTAGCCTTGTCATTATGTAAGGTAGTCAGTTGTCGAGATTTTTGTTACTAGAATGGATTGTAGCCTTGTCGTTATGGAAGGTATTTTCTTGTCTATATCTTTGTTACTCCAATGGATGGTAGCCTAGTCATTATGGAAGGTAGTTTGTGTACGAGATTTTAGTTACTTTATAGGATGGTAGCCTTGTCTTTATGGAAGGTAGTCTGTTGTTGAGATTTTTTATACTCCAATAAATTGTAGCCTTGTAATTATGGAAGGTAATCTCTTGTTGATATTTTGGTTACTCCAATGATGGTACACTTGTCATTATTGAAGGTAGTCTATTGCCGATATTTTTGTTACTCCGTTGCATGGTAGCCTTGTCATTATGGAAGTTAGTGTGTTGTCGATATTTTTGTTATTCCAATGGATGGTAGCCTTGTCATTATGGAAGGTAGTCTGTTTACGTGATTTTTGTTACTCCAATGGATGGTAGCCTTGTCATTATGGAAGGTAGTATGTTGTCGATATCTTTGTTACTCCAATGGATGGTAGCCTTGTCATTATGGAAGGTAGTCTATTGTCGAGATTTTTGTTACTCTAAGGGATGGTAGCCTTGTCCATATGGAAGGTAGTCTGTTGTCGAGATTTTTGTTATTCCAATGGATGGTAGCGTTGTCATTAAAGAAGGTAGTATATTGTCGAGATTTTTGTCACTACAATGGATGGTAGCCTTGTCATTATGGATGGTAGTCTGTTGTCAAGATTTTTGTTACTGCAGTGGATTGTAGCCTTGTCGTTATGGAAGGTAGTTTGTTGTCGATATGTTTGTTAGTCCAATGGATGGTAGCCTAGTCATTATTGAAGGTAGTTTGTGTACGAGATTTTGGTTACTTTAATGGATGGTAGCCTTGTCATTATGAAAGGTAGTCTGTTGTCGAGATTTTTTATACTCCAATGGATTGTAGCCTTGTAATTATGGAAGGTAGTCTCTTGTTGATATTTTGGTTACTCCAATGATGGTACCCTTGTCCATATGGAAGGTAGTCTGTTGTCGAGATTTTTGTTATTACAATGGATGGTAGCGTTGTCATTAAAGAAGATAGTATATTGTCGAGTTTTTTGTCACTACAATGGATGGTAGCCTTGTCATTATGTAAGGTAGTCTGTTGTCGAGATTTTTGTTACTAGAATGGATTGTAGCCTTGTCATTATGGAAGGTAGTTTGTTGTCTATATATTTGTTACTCCAATGGATGGTAGCCTAGTCATTATGGAAGGTAGTTTGTGTACGAGATTTTTTTTACTTTAATGGATGGTAGCCTTGTCATTATGGAAGGTAGTCTGTTGTCGAGATTTTTTATACTCCAATAAATTGTAGCCTTGTAATTATGGAAGGTAGTCTCTTATTGATATTTTGGTTACTCCAATGATGGTACCCTTGTCATTATGGAAGGTAGTCTATTGCCGAGATTTTTGTTACTCCGTTGCATGGTAGCCTTGTCATTATGGAAGGTAGTGTGTTGTCGATATTTTTGTTATTCCAATGGATGGTAGCCTTGTCATTATGGAAGGTAATATATTGTCGAGATTTTTGTCACTATATTGGATGGTAGTCTTGTCATTATGGAACATAGTTTGTTGTCGAGATTTTTGTTATTCCATCGGATGGTAGCATTGTCATTATAGAAGGTAGTATATTATCGAGATTTTTGTCACTATAATGGATGGTAGCCTTGTCGTTATGGAAGGTAGTATGTTGTCAAGATTTTTGTTACTACAATGGATTGTAGCCTTGTCGTTATGGAAGGTAGTTTGTTGTCGATATCTTTGTTAGTCCAATGGATGGTAGCCTAGTCATTATGAAAGGTAGTTTGTGTACGAGATTTTAGTTACTTTAATGGATGGTAGCCTTGTCATTATGAAAGGTAGTCTGTTGTCGAGATTTTTTATACTCCAATGGATTGTAGCCTTGTAATTATGGAAGGTAGACTCTTGTTGATATTTTGGTTACTCCAATGATGGTACCCTTGTCATTATGGAAGGTAGTCTATTGCCGAGATTTTTGTTACTCCATTGCATGGTAGCCTTGTCATTATGGAAGGTAGTGTGTTTTCGATATTTTTGTTATTCCAATAGATGGTAGCCTTGTCATTATGGAAGGTAGTATGTTGTTGATATCTTTGTTACTCCAATGGATGGTAGCCTTGTCATTATAGAAGGTAGTCTATTGTCGAGATATTTGTCACTATAATGGATGGTAGCCTTGTCATTATGGAACGTAGTCTGTTGTCGAGATTTTTGTTATTCCATTAGATGATAGCGTTGTCATTATAGAAGGTAGTATATTATCGAGATTTTTGTCACTACAATGCCTGGTGGCCTTGTCATTATGGAAGGTAGTCTGTTGTCAAGATTTTTGTTACTACAATGGATTGTGGCTATGTCGTTATGGAAGGTAGTTTGTTGTCGATATCTTTGTTAGTCCAATGGATGGTAGCCTAGTCATTATGGAAGGTAGTTTGTGTACGAGATTTTAGTTACTTTAATGGATGGCAGCCTTGTCATTATGGAAGGTAGTCTGTTGTCGAGATTTTTTATACTCCAATAGATTGTAGCCTTGCAATTATGGAAGGTAGTCTCTTGTTGATATTTTGGTTACTCCAATGATGGTACCCTTGTCATTATGGAAGATAGTGTGTTGTCGATATTTTTGTTATTCCAATGGATGGTAGCCTTGTCATTATGGAAGGTAGTCTGTTTTCGTGATTTTTGTTACTCCAATGGATGGTAGCCTTGTCATTATGGAAGGTAGTATGTTGTCGATATCTTTGTTACTCCAATGGATGGTAGCCTTGTCATTATGGAAGGTAGTCTATTGTCGAGATTTTTGTTACTCTAAGGGATGGTAGCCTTGTCCATATGGAAGGTAGTCTGTTGTCGAGATTTTTGTTATTCCAATGGATGGTAGCGTTGTCATTAAAGAAGGTAGTATATTGTCGAGATTTTTGTCACTACAATGGATGGTAGCCTTGTCATTATGTAAGGTAGTCAGTTGTCGAGATTTTTGTTACTAGAATGGATTGTAGCCTTGTCGTTATGGAAGGTAGTTTCTTGTCTATATCTTTGTTACTCCAATGGATGGTAGCCTAGTCATTATGGAAGGTAGTTTGTGTACGAGATTTTAGTTACTTTATAGGATGGTAGCCTTGTCATTATGGAAGGTAGTCTGTTGTTGAGATTTTTTATACTCCAATAAATTGTAGCCTTGTAATTATGGAAGGTAATCTCTTGTTGATATTTTGGTTACTCCAATGATGGTACACTTGTCATTATTGAAGGTAGTCTATTGCCGATATTTTTGTTACTCCGTTGCATGGTAGCCTTGTCATTATGGAAGTTAGTGTGTTGTCGATATTTTTGTTATTCCAATGGATGGTAGCCTTGTCATTATGGAAGGTAGTCTGTTTTCGTGATTTTTGTTACTCCAATGGATGGTAGCCTTGTCATTATGGAAGGTAGTATGTTGTCGATATCTTTGTTACTCCAATGGATGGTAGCCTTGTCATTATGGAAGGTAGTCTATTGTCGAGATTTTTGTTACTCTAAGGGATGGTAGCCTTGTCCATATGGAAGGTAGTCTGTTGTCGAGATTTTTGTTATTCCAATGGATGGTAGCGTTGTCATTAAAGAAGGTAGTATATTGTCGAGATTTTTGTCACTACAATGGATGGTAGCCTTGTCATTATGGATGGTAGTCCGTTGTCAAGATTTTTGTTACTGCAGTGGATTGTAGCCTTGTCGTTATGGAAGGTAGTTTGTTGTCGATATCTTTGTTAGTCCAATGGATGGTAGCCTAGTCATTATTGAAGGTAGTTTGTGTACGAGATTTTGGTTACTTTAATGGATGGTAGCCTTGTCATTATGAAAGGTAGTCTGTTGTCGAGATTTTTTATACTCCAATGGATTGTAGCCTTGTAATTATGGAAGGTAGTCTCTTGTTGATATTTTGGTTACTCCAATGATGGTACCCTTGTCCATATGGAAGGTAGTCTGTTGTCGAGATTTTTGTTATTACAATGGATGGTAGCGTTGTCATTAAAGAAGATAGTATATTGTCGAGTTTTTTGTCACTACAATGGATGGTAGCCTTGTCATTATGTAAGGTAGTCTGTTGTCGAGATTTTTGTTACTTGAATGGATTGTAGCCTTGTCATTATGGAAGGTAGTTTGTTGTCTATATATTTGTTACTCCA
Source organism: Vicia faba (assembly GCA_948472305.1). NCBI lineage: Eukaryota > Viridiplantae > Streptophyta > Magnoliopsida > Fabales > Fabaceae > Vicia > Vicia faba. Next base: position 460,824,465 of record OX451741.1, read on the forward strand.
ATGGATGGTAGCCTAGTCATTATGGAAGGTAGTTTGTGTACGAGATTTTTTTTACTTTAATGGATGGTAGCCTTGTCATTATGGAAGGTAGTCTGTTGTCGAGATTTTTTATACTCCAATAAATTGTAGCCTTGTAATTATGGAAGGTAGTCTCTTATTGATATTTTGGTTACTCCAATGATGGTACCCTTGTCATTATGGAAGGTAGTCTATTGCCGAGATTTTTGTTACTCCGTTGCATGGTAGCCTTGTCATTATGGAAGGTAGTGTGTTGTCGATATTTTTGTTATTCCAATGGATGGTAGCCTTGTCATTATGGAAGGTAATATATTGTCGAGATTTTTGTCACTATATTGGATGGTAGTCTTGTCATTATGGAACATAGTTTGTTGTCGAGATTTTTGTTATTCCATCGGATGGTAGCATTGTCATTATAGAAGGTAGTATATTATCGAGATTTTTGTCACTATAATGGATGGTAGCCTTGTCGTTATGGAAGGTAGTATGTTGTCAAGATTTTTGTTACTACAATGGATTGTAGCCTTGTCGTTATGGAAGGTAGTTTGTTGTCGATATCTTTGTTAGTCCAATGGATGGTAGCCTAGTCATTATGAAAGGTAGTTTGTGTACGAGATTTTAGTTACTTTAATGGATGGTAGCCTTGTCATTATGAAAGGTAGTCTGTTGTCGAGATTTTTTATACTCCAATGGATTGTAGCCTTGTAATTATGGAAGGTAGACTCTTGTTGATATTTTGGTTACTCCAATGATGGTACCCTTGTCATTATGGAAGGTAGTCTATTGTCGAGATTTTTGTTACTCCATTGCATGGTAGCCTTGTTATTATGGAAGGTAGTGTGTTTTCGATATTTTTGTTATTCCAATAGATGGTAGCCTTGTCATTATGGAAGGTAGTATGTTGTTGATATCTTTGTTACTCCAATGGATGGTAGCCTTGTCATTATAGAAGGTAGTCTATTGTCGAGATATTTGTCACTATAATGGATGGTAGCCTTGTCATTATGGAACGTAGTCTGTTGTCGAGATTTTTGTTATTCCATTAGATGGTAGCGTTGTCATTATAGAAGGTAGTATATTATCGAGATTTTTGTCACTACAATGGATGGTGGCCTTGTCATTATGGAAGGTAGTCTGTTGTCAAGATTTTTGTTACTACAATGGATTGTGGCTATGTCGTTATGGAAGGTAGTTTGTTGTCGATATCTTTGTTAGTCCAATGGATGGTAGCCTAGTCATTATGGAAGGTAGTTTGTGTACGAGATTTTAGTTACTTTAATGGATGGCAGCCTTGTCATTATGGAAGGTATTCTGTTGTCGAGATTTTTTATACTCCAATAGATTGTAGCCTTGCAATTATGGAAGGTAGTCTCTTGTTGATATTTTGGTTACTCCAATGATGGTACCCTTGTCATTATGGAAGATAGTGTGTTGTGGATATTTTTGTTATTCCAATGGATGGTAGCCTTGTCATTATGGAAGGTTGTCTGTTTTCGTGATTTTTGTTACTCCAATGGATGGTAGCCTTGTCATTATGGAAGGTAGTATGTTGTCGATATCTTTGTTACTCCAATGGATGGTAGCCTTGTCATTATGGAAGGTAGTCTATTGTCGAGATTTTTGTTACTCTAAGGGATGGTAGCCTTGTCCATATGGAAGGTAGTCTGTTGTCGAGATTTTTGTTATTCCAATGGATGGTAGCGTTGTCATTAAAGAAAGTAGTATATTGTCGAGATTTTTGTCACTACGATGGATGGTAGCCTTGTCATTATGTAAGGTAGTCTGTTGTCGAGATTTTTGTTACTAGAATGGATTGTAGCCTTGTCATTATGGAAGGTAGTTTGTTGTCTATATATTTGTTACTCCAATGGATGGTAGCCTAGTCATTATGGAAGGTAGTTTGTGTACGAGATTTTTTTTACTTTAATGGATGGTAGCCTTGTCATTATGGAAGGTAGTCTGTTGTCGAGATTTTTTATACTCCAATAAATTGTAGCCTTGTAATTATGGAAGGTAGTCTCTTATTGATATTTTGGTTACTCCAATGATGGTACCCTTGTCATTATGGAAGGTAGTCTATTGCCGAGATTTTTGTTACTCCGTTGCATGGTAGCCTTGTCATTATGGAAGGTAGTGTGTTGTCGATATTTTTGTTATTCCAATGGATGGTAGCCTTGTCATTATGGAAGGTAATATATTGTCGAGATTTTTGTCACTATATTGGATGGTAGTCTTGTCATTATGGAACATAGTTTGTTGTCGAGATTTTTGTTATTCCATCGGATGGTAGCATTGTCATTATAGAAGGTAGTATATTATCGAGATTTTTGTCACTATAATGGATGGTAGCCTTGTCGTTATGGAAGGTAGTATGTTGTCAAGATTTTTGTTACTACAATGGATTGTAGCCTTGTCGTTATGGAAGGTAGTTTGTTGTCGATATCTTTGTTAGTCCAATGGATGGTAGCCTAGTCATTATGAAAGGTAGTTTGTGTACGAGATTTTAGTTACTTTAATGGATGGTAGCCTTGTCATTATGAAAGGTAGTCTGTTGTCGAGATTTTTTATACTCCAATGGATTGTAGCCTTGTAATTATGAAAGGTAGACTCTTGTTGATATTTTGGTTACTCCAATGATGGTACCCTTGTCATTATGGAAGGTAGTCTATTGCCGAGATTTTTGTTATTACAATGGATGGTAGCGTTGTCATTAAAGAAGATAGTATATTGTCGAGTTTTTTGTCACTACAATGGATGGTAGCCTTGTCATTATGTAAGGTAGTCTGTTGTCGAGATTTTTGTTACTAGAATGGATTGTAGCCTTGTCATTATGGATGGTAGTTTGTTGTCTATATATTTGTTACTCCAATGGATGGTAGCCTAGTCATTATGGAAGGTAGTTTGTGTACGAGATTTTTCTAATTTTAATGGATGGTAGCCTTGTCATTATGGAAGGTAGTCTGTTGTCGAGATTTTTTATACTCCAATAAATTGTAGCCTTGTAATTATGGAAGGTAGTCTCTTGTTGATATTTTGGTTACTCCAATGATGGTACCCTTGTCATTATGGAAGGTAGTCTATTGCCGAGATTTTTGTTACTCCGTTGCATGGTAGCCTTGTCATTATGGAAGGTAGTGTGTTGTCGATATTTTTGTTATTCCAATGGATGGTAGCCTTGTCATTATGGAAGGTAATATATTGTCGAGATTTTTGTCACTATATTGGATGGTAGCCTTGTCATTATGGAACGTAGTCTGTTGTCGAGATTTTTGTTATTCCATCGGATGGTAGCATTGTCATTATAGAAGGTAGTATATTATCGAGATTTTTGTCACTATAATGGATGGTAGCCTTGTCGTTATGGAAGGTAGTATGTTGTCAAGATTTTTGTTACTCTAATGGATTGTAGCCTTGTCGTTATGGAAGGTAGTTTGTTGTCGATATCTTTGTTAGTCCAATGGATGGTAGCCTAGTCATTATGAAAGGTAGTTTGTGTACGAGATTTTAGTTACTTTAATGGATGGTAGCCTTGTCATTATGAAAGGTAGTCTGTTGTCGAGATTTTTTATACTCCAATGGATTGTAGCCTTGTAATTATGGAAGGTAGACTCTTGTTGATATTTTGGTTACTCCAATGATGGTACCCTTGTCATTATGGAAGGTAGTTTATTGCCGAGATTTTTGTTACTCCATTGCATGGTAGCCTTGTCATTATGGAAGGTAGTGTGTTTTCGATATTTTTGTTATTCCAATAGATGGTAGCCTTGTCATTATGGAAGGTAGTCTGTTGTCATGATTTTTGTTACTCCAATGGATGGTAGCCTTGCCATTATGGAAGGTAGTATGTTGTTGATATCTTTGTTACTCCAATGGATGGTAGCCTTGTCATTATAGAAGGTAGTCTATTGTCGAGATATTTGTCACTATAATTGATGGTAGCCTTGTCATTATGGAACGTAGTCTGTTGTCGAGATTTTTGTTATTCCATTAGATGGTAGCGTTGTCATTATAGAAGGTAGTATATTATCGAGATTTCTGTCACTACAATGGATGGTGGCCTTGTCATTATGGAAGGTAGTCTGTTGTTGATATTTTGGTTACTCCAACGATGGTACCCATGTCCATATGGAAGGTAGTCTGTTGTCGAGATTTTTGTTATTACAATGGATGATAGCGTTGTCATTAAAGAAGATAGTATATTGTCGAGTTTTTTGTCACTACAATGGATGGTAGCCTTGTCATTATGTAAGGTAGTCTGTTGTCGAGATTTTTGTTACTAGAATGGATTGTAGCCTTGTCATTATGGAAGGTAGTTTGTTGTCTATATATTTGTTAGTCCAATGGATGGTAGCCTAGTCATTATGGAAGGTAGTTTGTGTACGAGATTTTTTTTACTTTAATGGATGGTAGCCTTGTCATTATGGAAGGTAGTCTGTTGTCGAGATTTTTTATACTCCAATAAATTGTAGCCTTGTAATTATGGAAGGTAGTCTCTTATTGATATTTTGGTTACTCCAATGATGGTACCCTTGTCATTATGGAAGGTAGTCTATTGCCGAGATTTTTGTTACTCCGTTGCATGGTAGCCTTGTCATTATGGAAGGTAGTGTGTTGTCGATATTTTTGTTATTCCAATGGATGGTAGCCTTGTCATTATGGAAGGTAATATATTGTCGAGATTTTTGTCACTATATTGGATGGTAGTCTTGTCATTATGGAACATAGTCTGTTGTCGAGATTTTTGTTATTCCATCGGATGGTAGCATTGTCATTATAGAAGGTAGTATATTATCGAGATTTTTGTCACTATAATGGATGGTAGCCTTGTCGTTATGGAAGGTAGTATGTTGTCAAGATTTTTGTTACTACAATGGATTGTAGCCTTGTCGTTATGGAAGGTAGTTTGTTGTCGATATCTTTGTTAGTCCAATGGATGGTAGCCTAGTCATTATGAAAGGTAGTTTGTGTACGAGATTTTAGTTACTTTAATGGATGGTAGCCTTGTCATTATGAAAGGTAGTCTGTTGTCGAGATTTTTTATACTCCAATGGATTGTAGCCTTGTAATTATGGAAGGTAGACTCTTGTTGATATTTTGGTTACTCCAATGATGGTACCCTTGTCATTATAGAAGGTAGTCTATTGCCGAGATATTTGTCACTATAATGGATGGTAGCCTTGTCATTATGGAACGTAGTTTGTTGTCGAGATTTTTGTTATTCCATCGGATGGTAGCATTGTCATTATAGAAGGTAGTATATTATCGAGATTTTTGTCACTATAATGGATGGTAGCCTTGTCGTTATGGAAGGTAGTATGTTGTCAAGATTTTTGTTACTACAATGGATTGTAGCCTTGTCGTTATGGAAGGTAGTTTGTTGTCGATATCTTTGTTAGTCCAATGGATGGTAGCCTAGTCATTATGAAAGGTAGTTTGTGTACGAGATTTTAGTTACTTTAATGGATGGTAGCCTTGTCATTATGAAAGGTAGTATGTTGTCGAGATTTTTTATACTCCAATGGATTGTAGCCTTGTAATTATGGAAGGTAGACTCTTGTTGATATTTTGGTTACTCCAATGATGGTACCCTTGTCATTATAGAAGGTAGTCTATTGCCGAGATATTTGTCACTATATTGGATGGTAGTCTTGTCATTATGGAACATAGTTTGTTGTCGAGATTTTTGTTATTCCATCGGATGGTAGCATTGTCATTATAGAAGGTAGTATATTATCGAGATTTTTGTCACTATAATGGATGGTAGCCTTGTCGTTATGGAAGGTAGTATGTTGTCAAGATTTTTGTTACTACAATGGATTGTAGCCTTGTCGTTATGGAAGGTAGTTTGTTGTCGATATCTTTGTTAGTCCAATGGATGGTAGCCTAGTCATTATGAAAGGTAGTTTGTGTACGAGATTTTAGTTACTTTAATGGATGGTAGCCTTGTCATTATGAAAGGTAGTCTGTTGTCGAGATTTTTTATACTCCAATGGATTGTAGCCTTGTAATTATGGAAGGTAGACTCTTGTTGATATTTTGGTTACTCCAATGATGGTACCCTTGTCATTATGGAAGGTAGTCTATTGTCGAGATTTTTGTTACTCCATTGCATGGTAGCCTTGTTATTATGGAAGGTAGTGTGTTTTCGATATTTTTGTTATTCCAATAGATGGTAGCCTTGTCATTATGGAAGGTAGTATGTTGTTGATATCTTTGTTACTCCAATGGATGGTAGCCTTGTCATTATAGAAGGTAGTCTATTGTCGAGATATTTGTCACTATAATGGATGGTAGCCTTGTCATTATGGAACGTAGTCTGTTGTCGAGATTTTTGTTATTCCATTAGATGGTAGCGTTGTCATTATAGAAGGTAGTATATTATCGAGATTTTTGTCACTACAATGGCTGGTGGCCTTGTCATTATGGAAGGTAGTCTGTTGTCAAGATTTTTGTTACTACAATGGATTGTGGCTATGTCGTTATGGAAGGTAGTTTGTTGTCGATATCTTTGTTACTCCATTGCATGGTAGCCTTGTCATTATGGAAGGTAGTGTGTTTTCGATATTTTTGTTATTCCAATAGATGGTAGCCTTGTCATTATGGAAGGTAGTCTGTTGTCATGATTTTTGTTACTCCAATGGATGGTAGCCTTGCCATTATGGAAGGTAGTATGTTGTTGATATCTTTGTTACTCCAATGGATGGTAGCCTTGTCATTATAGAAGGTAGTCTATTGTCGAGATATTTGTCACTATAATTGATGGTAGCCTTGTCATTATGGAACGTAGTCTGTTGTCGAGATTTTTGTTATTCCATTAGATGGTAGCGTTGTCATTATAGAAGGTAGTATATTATCGAGATTTCTGTCACTACAATGGATGGTGGCCTTGTCATTATGGAAGGTAGTCTGTTGTTGATATTTTGGTTACTCCAACGATGGTACCCTTGTCCATATGGAAGGTAGTCTGTTGTCGAGATTTTTGTTATTACAATGGATGATAGCGTTGTCATTAAAGAAGATAGTATATTGTCGAGTTTTTTGTCACTACAATGGATGGTAGCCTTGTCATTATGTAAGGTAGTCTGTTGTCGAGATTTTTGTTACTAGAATGGATTGTAGCCTTGTCATTATGGAAGGTAGTTTGTTGTCTATATATTTGTTAGTCCAATGGATGGTAGCCTAGTCATTATGGAAGGTAGTTTGTGTACGAGATTTTTTTTACTTTAATGGATGGTAGCCTTGTCATTATGGAAGGTAGTCTGTTGTCGAGATTTTTTATACTCCAATAAATTGTAGCCTTGTAATTATGGAAGGTAGTCTCTTATTGATATTTTGGTTACTCCAATGATGGTACCCTTGTCATTATGGAAGGTAGTCTATTGCCGAGATTTTTGTTACTCCGTTGCATGGTAGCCTTGTCATTATGGAAGGTAGTGTGTTGTCGATATTTTTGTTATTCCAATGGATGGTAGCCTTGTCATTATGGAAGGTAATATATTGTCGAGATTTTTGTCACTATATTGGATGGTAGTCTTGTCATTATGGAACATAGTCTGTTGTCGAGATTTTTGTTATTCCATCGGATGGTAGCATTGTCATTATAGAAGGTAGTATATTATCGAGATTTTTGTCACTATAATGGATGGTAGCCTTGTCGTTATGGAAGGTAGTATGTTGTCAAGATTTTTGTTACTACAATGGATTGTAGCCTTGTCGTTATGGAAGGTAGTTTGTTGTCGATATCTTTGTTAGTCCAATGGATGGTAGCCTAGTCATTATGAAAGGTAGTTTGTGTACGAGATTTTAGTTACTTTAATGGATGGTAGCCTTGTCATTATGAAAGGTAGTCTGTTGTCGAGATTTTTTATACTCCAATGGATTGTAGCCTTGTAATTATGGAAGGTAGACTCTTGTTGATATTTTGGTTACTCCAATGATGGTACCCTTGTCATTATAGAAGGTAGTCTATTGTCGAGATATTTGTCACTATAATGGATGGTAGCCTTGTCATTATGGAACGTAGTCTGTTGTCGAGATTTTTGTTATTCCATTAGATGGTAGCGTTGTCATTATAGAAGGTAGTATATTATCGAGATTTTTGTCACTATAATGGATGGTAGCCTTGTCATTATGGAAGGTAGTCTGTTGTCAAGATTTTTGTTACTACAATGGATTGTGGCTATGTCGTTATGGAAGGTAGTTTGTTGTCGATATCTTTGTTAGTCCAATGGATGGTAGCCTAGTCATTATGGAAGGTAGTTTGTGTACGAGATTTTAGTTACTTTAATGGATGGCAGCCTTGTCATTATGGAAGGTATTCTGTTGTCGAGATTTTTTATACTCCAATAGATTGTAGCCTTGCAATTATGGAAGGTAGTCTCTTGTTGATATTTTGGTTACTCCAATGATGGTACCCTTGTCATTATGGAAGATAGTGTGTTGTGGATATTTTTGTTATTCCAATGGATGGTAGCCTTGTCATTATGGAAGGTTGTCTGTTTTCGTGATTTTTGTTACTCCAATGGATGGTAGCCTTGTCATTATGGAAGGTAGTATGTTGTCGATATCTTTGTTACTCCAATGGATGGTAGCCTTGTCATTATGGAAGGTAGTCTATTGTCGAGATTTTTGTTACTCTAAGGGATGGTAGCCTTGTCCATATGGAAGGTAGTCTGTTGTCGAGATTTTTGTTATTCCAATGGATGGTAGCGTTGTCATTAAAGAAAGTAGTATATTGTCGAGATTTTTGTCACTACGATGGATGGTAGCCTTGTCATTATGTAAGGTAGTCTGTTGTCGAGATTTTTGTTACTAGAATGGATTGTAGCCTTGTTATTATGGAAGGTAGTTTGTTGTCTATATATTTGTTACTCCAATGGATGGTAGCCTAGTCATTATGGAAGGTAGTTTGTGTACGAGATTTTTTTTACTTTAATGGATGGTAGCCTTGTCATTATGGAAGGTAGTCTGTTGTCGAGATTTTTTATACTCCAATAAATTGTAGCCTTGTAATTATGGAAGGTAGTCTCTTATTGATATTTTGGTTACTCCAATGATGGTACCCTTGTCATTATGGAAGGTAGTCTATTGCCGAGATTTTTGTTACTCCGTTGCATGGTAGCCTTGTCATTATGGAAGGTAGTGTGTTGTCGATATTTTTGTTATTCCAATGGATGGTAGCCTTGTCATTATGGAAGGTAATATATTGTCGAGATTTTTGTCACTATATTGGATGGTAGTCTTGTCATTATGGAACATAGTTTGTTGTCGAGATTTTTGTTATTCCATCGGATGGTAGCATTGTCATTATAGAAGGTAGTATATTATCGAGATTTTTGTCACTATAATGGATGGTAGCCTTGTCGTTATGGAAGGTAGTATGTTGTCAAGATTTTTGTTACTACAATGGATTGTAGCCTTGTCGTTATGGAAGGTAGTTTGTTGTCGATATCTTTGTTAGTCCAATGGATGGTAGCCTAGTCATTATGAAAGGTAGTTTGTGTACGAGATTTTAGTTACTTTAATGGATGGTAGCCTTGTCATTATGAAAGGTAGTCTGTTGTCGAGATTTTTTATACTCCAATGGATTGTAGCCTTGTAATTATGAAAGGTAGACTCTTGTTGATATTTTGGTTACTCCAATGATGGTACCCTTGTCATTATGGAAGGTAGTCTATTGCCGAGATTTTTGTTATTACAATGGATGGTAGCGTTGTCATTAAAGAAGATAGTATATTGTCGAGTTTTTTGTCACTACAATGGATGGTAGCCTTGTCATTATGTAAGGTAGTCTGTTGTCGAGATTTTTGTTACTAGAATGGATTGTAGCCTTGTCATTATGGATGGTAGTTTGTTGTCTATATATTTGTTACTCCAATGGATGGTAGCCTAGTCATTATGGAAGGTAGTTTGTGTACGAGATTTTTCTAATTTTAATGGATGGTAGCCTTGTCATTATGGAAGGTAGTCTGTTGTCGAGATTTTTTATACTCCAATAAATTGTAGCCTTGTAATTATGGAAGGTAGTCTCTTGTTGATATTTTGGTTACTCCAATGATGGTACCCTTGTCATTATGGAAGGTAGTCTATTGCCGAGATTTTTGTTACTCCGTTGCATGGTAGCCTTGTCATTATGGAAGGTAGTGTGTTGTCGATATTTTTGTTATTCCAATGGATGGTAGCCTTGTCATTATGGAAGGTAATATATTGTCGAGATTTTTGTCACTATATTGGATGGTAGCCTTGTCATTATGGAACGTAGTCTGTTGTCGAGATTTTTGTTATTCCATCGGATGGTAGCATTGTCATTATAGAAGGTAGTATATTATCGAGATTTTTGTCACTATAATGGATGGTAGCCTTGTCGTTATGGAAGGTAGTATGTTGTCAAGATTTTTGTTACTCTAATGGATTGTAGCCTTGTCGTTATGGAAGGTAGTTTGTTGTCGATATCTTTGTTAGTCCAATGGATGGTAGCCTAGTCATTATGAAAGGTAGTTTGTGTACGAGATTTTAGTTACTTTAATGGATGGTAGCCTTGTCATTATGAAAGGTAGTCTGTTGTCGAGATTTTTTATACTCCAATGGATTGTAGCCTTGTAATTATGGAAGGTAGACTCTTGTTGATATTTTGGTTACTCCAATGATGGTACCCTTGTCATTATGGAAGGTAGTTTATTGCCGAGATTTTTGTTACTCCATTGCATGGTAGCCTTGTCATTATGGAAGGTAGTGTGTTTTCGATATTTTTGTTATTCCAATAGATGGTAGCCTTGTCATTATGGAAGGTAGTCTGTTGTCATGATTTTTGTTACTCCAATGGATGGTAGCCTTGCCATTATGGAAGGTAGTATGTTGTTGATATCTTTGTTACTCCAATGGATGGTAGCCTTGTCATTATAGAAGGTAGTCTATTGTCGAGATATTTGTCACTATAATTGATGGTAGCCTTGTCATTATGGAACGTAGTCTGTTGTCGAGATTTTTGTTATTCCATTAGATGGTAGCGTTGTCATTATAGAAGGTAGTATATTATCGAGATTTCTGTCACTACAATGGATGGTGGCCTTGTCATTATGGAAGGTAGTCTGTTGTTGATATTTTGGTTACTCCAACGATGGTACCCTTGTCCATATGGAAGGTAGTCTGTTGTCGAGATTTTTGTTATTACAATGGATGATAGCGTTGTCATTAAAGAAGATAGTATATTGTCGAGTTTTTTGTCACTACAATGGATGGTAGCCTTGTCATTATGTAAGGTAGTCTGTTGTCGAGATTTTTGTTACTAGAATGGATTGTAGCCTTGTCATTATGGAAGGTAGTTTGTTGTCTATATATTTGTTAGTCCAATGGATGGTAGCCTAGTCATTATGGAAGGTAGTTTGTGTACGAGATTTTTTTTACTTTAATGGATGGTAGCCTTGTCATTATGGAAGGTAGTCTGTTGTCGAGATTTTTTATACTCCAATAAATTGTAGCCTTGTAATTATGGAAGGTAGTCTCTTATTGATATTTTGGTTACTCCAATGATGGTACCCTTGTCATTATGGAAGGTAGTCTATTGCCGAGATTTTTGTTACTCCGTTGCATGGTAGCCTTGTCATTATGGAAGGTAGTGTGTTGTCGATATTTTTGTTATTCCAATGGATGGTAGCCTTGTCATTATGGAAGGTAATATATTGTCGAGATTTTTGTCACTATATTGGATGGTAGTCTTGTCATTATGGAACATAGTCTGTTGTCGAGATTTTTGTTATTCCATCGGATGGTAGCATTGTCATTATAGAAGGTAGTATATTATCGAGATTTTTGTCACTATAATGGATGGTAGCCTTGTCGTTATGGAAGGTAGTATGTTGTCAAGATTTTTGTTACTACAATGGATTGTAGCCTTGTCGTTATGGAAGGTAGTTTGTTGTCGATATCTTTGTTAGTCCAATGGATGGTAGCCTAGTCATTATGAAAGGTAGTTTGTGTACGAGATTTTAGTTACTTTAATGGATGGTAGCCTTGTCATTATGAAAGGTAGTCTGTTGTCGAGATTTTTTATACTCCAATGGATTGTAGCCTTGTAATTATGGAAGGTAGACTCTTGTTGATATTTTGGTTACTCCAATGATGGTACCCTTGTCATTATAGAAGGTAGTCTATTGCCGAGATTTTTGTTACTCCATTGCATGGTAGCCTTGTCATTATTGAAGGTAGTGTGTTTTCGATATTTTTGTTATTCCAATAGATGGTAGCCTTGTCATTATGGAAGGTAGTATGTTGTTGATATCTTTGTTACTCCAATGGATGGTAGCCTTGTCATTATAGAAGGTAGTCTATTGTCGAGATATTTGTCACTATAATGGATGGTAGCCTTGTCATTATGGAACGTAGTCTGTTGTCGAGATTTTTGTTATTCCATTAGATGGTAGCGTTGTCATTATAGAAGGTAGTATATTATCGAGATTTTTGTCACTACAATGCCTGGTGGCCTTGTCATTATGGAAGGTAGTCTGTTGTCAAGATTTTTGTTACTACAATGGATTGTGGCTATGTCGTTATGGAAGGTAGTTTGTTGTCGATATCTTTGTTAGTCGAATGGATGGTAGCCTAGTCATTATGGAAGGTAGTTTGTGTACGAGATTTTAGTTACTTTAATGGATGGCAGCCTTGTCATTATGGAAGGTAGTCTGTTGTCGAGATTTTTTATACTCCAATAGATTGTAGCCTTGCAATTATGGAAGGTAGTCTCTTGTTGATATTTTGGTTACTCCAATGATGGTACCCTTGTCATTATGGAAGATAGTGTGTTGTCGATATTTTTGTTATTCCAATGGATGGTAGCCTTGTCATTATGGAAGGTAGTCTGTTTTCGTGATTTTTGTTACTCCAATGGATGGTAGCCTTGTCATTATGGAAGGTAGTATGTTGTCGATATCTTTGTTACTCCAATGGATGGTAGCCTTGTCATTATGGAAGGTAGTCTATTGTCGAGATTTTTGTTACTCTAAGGGATGGTAGCCTTGTCCATATGGAAGGTAGTCTGTTGTCGAGATTTTTGTTATTCCAATGGATGGTAGCGTTGTCATTAAAGAAGGTAGTATATTGTCGAGATTTTTGTCACTACAATGGATGGTAGCCTTGTCATTATGTAAGGTAGTCAGTTGTCGAGATTTTTGTTACTAGAATGGATTGTAGCCTTGTCGTTATGGAAGGTAGTTTCTTGTCTATATCTTTGTTACTCCAATGGATGGTAGCCTAGTCATTATGGAAGGTAGTTTGTGTACGAGATTTTAGTTACTTTATAGGATGGTAGCCTTGTCATTATGGAAGGTAGTCTGTTGTTGAGATTTTTTATACTCCAATAAATTGTAGCCTTGTAATTATGGAAGGTAATCTCTTGTTGATATTTTGGTTACTCCAATGATGGTACACTTGTCATTATTGAAGGTAGTCTATTGCCGATATTTTTGTTACTCCGTTGCATGGTAGCCTTGTCATTATGGAAGTTAGTGTGTTGTCGATATTTTTGTTATTCCAATGGATGGTAGCCTTGTCATTATGGAAGGTAGTCTGTTTACGTGATTTTTGTTACTCCAATGGATGGTAGCCTTGTCATTATGGAAGGTAGTATGTTGTCGATATCTTTGTTACTCCAATGGATGGTAGCCTTGTCATTATGGAAGGTAGTCTATTGTCGAGATTTTTGTTACTCTAAGGGATGGTAGCCTTGTCCATATGGAAGGTAGTCTGTTGTCGAGATTTTTGTTATTCCAATGGATGGTAGCGTTGTCATTAAAGAAGGTAGTATATTGTCGAGATTTTTGTCACTACAATGGATGGTAGCCTTGTCATTATGGATGGTAGTCTGTTGTCAAGATTTTTGTTACTGCAGTGGATTGTAGCCTTGTCGTTATGGAAGGTAGTTTGTTGTCGATATGTTTGTTAGTCCAATGGATGGTAGCCTAGTCATTATTGAAGGTAGTTTGTGTACGAGATTTTGGTTACTTTAATGGATGGTAGCCTTGTCATTATGAAAGGTAGTCTGTTGTCGAGATTTTTTATACTCCAATGGATTGTAGCCTTGTAATTATGGAAGGTAGTCTCTTGTTGATATTTTGGTTACTCCAATGATGGTACCCTTGTCCATATGGAAGGTAGTCTGTTGTCGAGATTTTTGTTATTACAATGGATGGTAGCGTTGTCATTAAAGAAGATAGTATATTGTCGAGTTTTTTGTCACTACAATGGATGGTAGCCTTGTCATTATGTAAGGTAGTCTGTTGTCGAGATTTTTGTTACTAGAATGGATTGTAGCCTTGTCATTATGGATGGTAGTTTGTTGTCTATATATTTGTTACTCCAATGGATGGTAGCCTAGTCATTATGGAAGGTAGTTTGTGTACGAGATTTTTTTTACTTTAATGGATGGTAGCCTTGTCATTATGGAAGGTAGTCTGTTGTCGAGATTTTTTATACTCCAATAAATTGTAGCCTTGTAATTATGGAAGGTAGTCTCTTATTGATATTTTGGTTACTCCAATGATGGTACCCTTGTCATTATGGAAGGTAGTCTATTGCCGAGATTTTTGTTACTCCGTTGCATGGTAGCCTTGTCATTATGGAAGGTAGTGTGTTGTCGATATTTTTGTTATTCCAATGGATGGTAGCCTTGTCATTATGGAAGGTAATATATTGTCGAGATTTTTGTCACTATATTGGATGGTAGCCTTGTCATTATGGAACGTAGTCTGTTGTCGAGATTTTTGTTATTCCATCGGATGGTAGCATTGTCATTATAGAAGGTAGTATATTATCGAGATTTTTGTCACTATAATGGATGGTAGCCTTGTCGTTATGGAAGGTAGTATGTTGTCAAGATTTTTGTTACTACAATGGATTGTAGCCTTGTCGTTATGGAAGGTAGTTTGTTGTCGATATCTTTGTTAGTCCAATGGATGGTAGCCTAGTCATTATGAAAGGTAGTTTGTGTACGAGATTTTAGTTACTTTAATGGATGGTAGCCTTGTCATTATGAAAGGTAGTCTGTTGTCGAGATTTTTTATACTCCAATGGATTGTAGCCTTGTAATTATGGAAGGTAGACTCTTGTTGATATTTTGGTTACTCCAATGATGGTACCCTTGTCATTATAGAAGGTAGTCTATTGCCGAGATTTTTGTTACTCCATTGCATGGTAGCCTTGTCATTATTGAAGGTAGTGTGTTTTCGATATTTTTGTTATTCCAATAGATGGTAGCCTTGTCATTATGGAAGGTAGTATGTTGTTGATATCTTTGTTACTCCAATGGATGGTAGCCTTGTCATTATAGAAGGTAGTATATTGTCGAGATTTTTGTCACTACAATGGATGGTAGCCTTGTCATTATGGATGGTAGTCTGTTGTCAAGATTTTTGTTACTGCAGTGGATTGTAGCCTTGTCGTTATGGAAGGTAGTTTGTTGTCGATATGTTTGTTAGTCCAATGGATGGTAGCCTAGTCATTATTGAAGGTAGTTTGTGTACGAGATTTTGGTTACTTTAATGGATGGTAGCCTTGTCATTATGAAAGGTAGTCTGTTGTCGAGATTTTTTATACTCCAATGGATTGTAGCCTTGTAATTATGGAAGGTAGTCTCTTGTTGATATTTTGGTTACTCCAATGATGGTACCCTTGTCCATATGGAAGGTAGTCTGTTGTCGAGATTTTTGTTATTACAATGGATGGTAGCGTTGTCATTAAAGAAGATAGTATATTGTCGAGTTTTTTGTCACTACAATGGATGGTAGCCTTGTCATTATGTAAGGTAGTCTGTTGTCGAGATTTTTGTTACTAGAATGGATTGTAGCCTTGTCATTATGGATGGTAGTTTGTTGTCTATATATTTGTTACTCCAATGGATGGTAGCCTAGTCATTATGGAAGGTAGTTTGTGTACGAGATTTTTTTTACTTTAATGGATGGTAGCCTTGTCATTATGGAAGGTAGTCTGTTGTCGAGATTTTTTATACTCCAATAAATTGTAGCCTTGTAATTATGGAAGGTAGTCTCTTATTGATATTTTGGTTACTCCAATGATGGTACCCTTGTCATTATGGAAGGTAGTCTATTGCCGAGATTTTTGTTACTCCGTTGCATGGTAGCCTTGTCATTATGGAAGGTAGTGTGTTGTCGATATTTTTGTTATTCCAATGGATGGTAGCCTTGTCATTATGGAAGGTAATATATTGTCGAGATTTTTGTCACTATATTGGATGGTAGCCTTGTCATTATGGAACGTAGTCTGTTGTCGAGATTTTTGTTATTCCATCGGATGGTAGCATTGTCATTATAGAAGGTAGTATATTATCGAGATTTTTGTCACTATAATGGATGGTAGCCTTGTCGTTATGGAAGGTAGTATGTTGTCAAGATTTTTGTTACTACAATGGATTGTAGCCTTGTCGTTATGGAAGGTAGTTTGTTGTCGATATCTTTGTTAGTCCAATGGATGGTAGCCTAGTCATTATGAAAGGTAGTTTGTGTACGAGATTTTAGTTACTTTAATGGATGGTAGCCTTGTCATTATGAAAGGTAGTCTGTTGTCGAGATTTTTTATACTCCAATGGATTGTAGCCTTGTAATTATGGAAGGTAGACTCTTGTTGATATTTTGGTTACTCCAATGATGGTACCCTTGTCATTATAGAAGGTAGTCTATTGCCGAGATTTTTGTTACTCCATTGCATGGTAGCCTTGTCATTATTGAAGGTAGTGTGTTTTCGATATTTTTGTTATTCCAATAGATGGTAGCCTTGTCATTATGGAAGGTAGTATGTTGTTGATATCTTTGTTACTCCAATGGATGGTAGCCTTGTCATTATAGAAGGTAGTCTATTGTCGAGATATTTGTCACTATAATGGATGGTAGCCTTGTCATTATGGAACGTAGTCTGTTGTCGAGATTTTTGTTATTCCATTAGATGGTAGCGTTGTCATTATAGAAGGTAGTATATTATCGAGATTTTTGTCACTACAATGCCTGGTGGCCTTGTCATTATGGAAGGTAGTCTGTTGTCAAGATTTTTGTTACTACAATGGATTGTGGCTATGTCGTTATGGAAGGTAGTTTGTTGTCGATATCTTTGTAGTCGAATGGATGGTAGCCTAGTCATTATGGAAGGTAGTTTGTGTACGAGATTTTAGTTACTTTAATGGATGGCAGCCTTGTCATTATGGAAGGTAGTCTGTTGTCGAGATTTTTTATACTCCAATAGATTGTAGCCTTGCAATTATGGAAGGTAGTCTCTTGTTGATATTTTGGTTACTCCAATGATGGTACCCTTGTCATTATGGAAGATAGTGTGTTGTCGATATTTTTGTTATTCCAATGGATGGTAGCCTTGTCATTATGGAAGGTAGTCTGTTTTCGTGATTTTTGTTACTCCAATGGATGGTAGCCTTGTCATTATGGAAGGTAGTATGTTGTCGATATCTTTGTTACTCCAATGGATGGTAGCCTTGTCATTATGGAAGGTAGTCTATTGTCGAGATTTTTGTTACTCTAAGGGATGGTAGCCTTGTCCATATGGAAGGTAGTCTGTTGTCGAGATTTTTGTTATTCCAATGGATGGTAGCGTTGTCATTAAAGAAGGTAGTATATTGTCGAGATTTTTGTCACTACAATGGATGGTAGCCTTGTCATTATGTAAGGTAGTCAGTTGTCGAGATTTTTGTTACTAGAATGGATTGTAGTGTTGTCGTTATGGAAGGTAGTTTCTTGTCTATATCTTTGTTACTCCAATGGATGGTAGCCTAGTCATTATGGAAGGTAGTTTGTGTACGAGATTTTAGTTACTTTATAGGATGGTAGCCTTGTCATTATGGAAGGTAGTCTGTTGTTGAGATTTTTTATACTCCAATAAATTGTAGCCTTGTAATTATGGAAGGTAATCTCTTGTTGATATTTTGGTTACTCCAATGATGGTACACTTGTCATTATTGAAGGTAGTCTATTGCCGATATTTTTGTTACTCCGTTGCATGGTAGCCTTGTCATTATGGAAGTTAGTGTGTTGTCGATATTTTTGTTATTCCAAAGGATGGTAGCCTTGTCATTATGGAAGGTAGTCTGTTTACGTGATTTTTGTTACTCCAATGGATGGTAGCCTTGTCATTATGGAAGGTAGTATGTTGTCGATATCTTTGTTACTCCAATGGATGGTAGCCTTGTCATTATGGAAGGTAGTCTATTGTCGAGATTTTTGTTACTCTAAGGGATGGTAGCCTTGTCCATATGGAAGGTAGTCTGTTGTCGAGATTTTTGTTATTCCAATGGATGGTAGCGTTGTCATTAAAGAAGGTAGTATATTGTCGAGATTTTTGTCACTACAATGGATGGTAGCCTTGTCATTATGGATGGTAGTCTGTTGTCAAGATTTTTGTTACTGCAGTGGATTGTAGCCTTGTCGTTATGGAAGGTAGTTTGTTGTCGATATGTTTGTTAGTCCAATGGATGGTAGCCTAGTCATTATTGAAGGTAGTTTGTGTACGAGATTTTGGTTACTTTAATGGATGGTAGCCTTGTCATTATGAAAGGTAGTCTGTTGTCGAGATTTTTTATACTCCAATGGATTGTAGCCTTGTAATAATGGAAGGTAGTCTCTTGTTGATATTTTGGTTACTCCAATGATGGTACCCTTGTCCATATGGAAGGTAGTCTGTTGTCGAGATTTTTGTTATTACAATGGATGGTAGCGTTGTCATTAAAGAAGATAGTATATTGTCGAGTTTTTTGTCACTACAATGGATGGTAGCCTTGTCATTATGTAAGGTAGTCTGTTGTCGAGATTTTTGTTACTAGAATGGATTGTAGCCTTGTCATTATGGAAGGTAGTTTGTTGTCTATATATTTGTTACTCCAATGGATGGTAGCCTAGTCATTATGGAAGGTAGTTTGTGTACGAGATTTTTTTTACTTTAATGGATGGTAGCCTTGTCATTATGGAAGGTAGTCTGTTGTCGAGATTTTTTATACTCCAATAAATTGTAGCCTTGTAATTATGGAAGGTAGTCTCTTATTGATATTTTGGTTACTCCAATGATGGTACCCTTGTCATTATGGAAGGTAGTCTATTGCCGAGATTTTTGTTACTCCGTTGCATGGTAGCCTTGTCATTATGGAAGGTAGTGTGTTGTCGATATTTTTGTTATTCCAATGGATGGTAGCCTTGTCATTATGGAAGGTAATATATTGTCGAGATTTTTGTCACTATATTGGATGGTAGTCTTGTCATTATGGAACATAGTTTGTTGTCGAGATTTTTGTTATTCCATCGGATGGTAGCATTGTCATTATAGAAGGTAGTATATTATCGAGATTTTTGTCACTATAATGGATGGTAGCCTTGTCGTTATGGAAGGTAGTATGTTGTCAAGATTTTTGTTACTACAATGGATTGTAGCCTTGTCGTTATGGAAGGTAGTTTGTTGTCGATATCTTTGTTAGTCCAATGGATGGTAGCCTAGTCATTATGAAAGGTAGTTTGTGTACGAGATTTTAGTTACTTTAATGGATGGTAGCCTTGTCATTATGAAAGGTAGTCTGTTGTCGAGATTTTTTATACTCCAATGGATTGTAGCCTTGTAATTATGGAAGGTAGACTCTTGTTGATATTTTGGTTACTCCAATGATGGTACCCTTGTCATTATGGAAGGTAGTCTATTGCCGAGATTTTTGTTACTCCATTGCATGGTAGCCTTGTCATTATGGAAGGTAGTGTGTTTTCGATATTTTTGTTATTCCAATAGATGGTAGCCTTGTCATTATGGAAGGTAGTATGTTGTTGATATCTTTGTTACTCCAATGGATGGTAGCCTTGTCATTATAGAAGGTAGTCTATTGTCGAGATATTTGTCACTATAATGGATGGTAGCCTTGTCATTATGGAACGTAGTCTGTTGTCGAGATTTTTGTTATTCCATTAGATGATAGCGTTGTCATTATAGAAGGTAGTATATTATCGAGATTTTTGTCACTACAATGCCTGGTGGCCTTGTCATTATGGAAGGTAGTCTGTTGTCAAGATTTTTGTTACTACAATGGATTGTGGCTATGTCGTTATGGAAGGTAGTTTGTTGTCGATATCTTTGTTAGTCCAATGGATGGTAGCCTAGTCATTATGGAAGGTAGTTTGTGTACGAGATTTAGTTACTTTAATGGATGGCAGCCTTGTCATTATGGAAGGTAGTCTGTTGTCGAGATTTTTTATACTCCAATAGATTGTAGCCTTGCAATTATGGAAGGTAGTCTCTTGTTGATATTTTGGTTACTCCAATGATGGTACCCTTGTCATTATGGAAGATAGTGTGTTGTCGATATTTTTGTTATTCCAATGGATGGTAGCCTTGTCATTATGGAAGGTAGTCTGTTTTCGTGATTTTTGTTACTCCAATGGATGGTAGCCTTGTCATTATGGAAGGTAGTATGTTGTCGATATCTTTGTTACTCCAATGGATGGTAGCCTTGTCATTATGGAAGGTAGTCTATTGTCGAGATTTTTGTTACTCTAAGGGATGGTAGCCTTGTCCATATGGAAGGTAGTCTGTTGTCGAGATTTTTGTTATTCCAATGGATGGTAGCGGTGTCATTAAAGAAGGTAGTATATTGTCGAGATTTTTGTCACTACAATGGATGGTAGCCTTGTCATTATGTAAGGTAGTCAGTTGTCGAGATTTTTGTTACTAGAATGGATTGTAGCCTTGTCGTTATGGAAGGTAGTTTCTTGTCTATATCTTTGTTACTCCAATGGATGGTAGCCTAGTCATTATGGAAGGTAGTTTGTGTACGAGATTTTAGTTACTTTATAGGATGGTAGCCTTGTCATTATGGAAGGTAGTCTGTTGTTGAGATTTTTTATACTCCAATAAATTGTAGCCTTGTAATTATGGAAGGTAATCTCTTGTTGATATTTTGGTTACTCCAATGATGGTACACTTGTCATTATTGAAGGTAGTCTATTGCCGATATTTTTGTTACTCCGTTGCATGGTAGCCTTGTCATTATGGAAGTTAGTGTGTTGTCGATATTTTTGTTATTCCAATGGATGGTAGCCTTGTCATTATGGAAGGTAGTCTGTTTTCGTGATTTTTGTTACTCCAATGGATGGTAGCCTTGTCATTATGGAAGGTAGTATGTTGTCGATATCTTTGTTACTCCAATGGATGGTAGCCTTGTCATTATGGAAGGTAGTCTATTGTCGAGATTTTTGTTACTCTAAGGGATGGTAGCCTTGTCCATATGGAAGGTAGTCTGTTGTCGAGATTTTTGTTATTCCAATGGATGGTAGCGTTGTCATTAAAGAAGGTAGTATATTGTCGAGATTTTTGTCACTACAATGGATGGTAGCCTTGTCATTATGGATGGTAGTCCGTTGTCAAGATTTTTGTTACTGCAGTGGATTGTAGCCTTGTCGTTATGGAAGGTAGTTTGTTGTCGATATGTTTGTTAGTCCAATGGATGGTAGCCTAGTCATTATTGAAGGTAGTTTGTGTACGAGATTTTGGTTACTTTAATGGATGGTAGCCTTGTCATTATGAAAGGTAGTCTGTTGTCAAGATTTTTTATACTCCAATGGATTGTAGCCTTGTAATTATGGAAGGTAGTCTCTTGTTGATATTTTGGTTACTCCAATGATGGTACCCTTGTCCTTATGGAAGGTAGTCTGTTGTCGAGATTTTTGTTATTACAATGGATGGTAGCGTTGTCATTAAAGAAGATAGTATATTGTCGAGTTTTTTGTCACTACAATGGATGGTAGCCTTGTCATTATGTAAGGTAGTCTGTTGTCGAGATTTTTGTTACTAGAATGGATTGTAGCCTTGTCATTATGGAAGGTAGTTTGTTGTCTATATATTTGTTACTCCAATGGATGGTAGCCTAGTCATTATGGAAGGTAGTTTGTGTACGAGATTTTTTTTACTTTAATGGATGGTAGCCTTGTCATTATGGAAGGTAGTCTGTTGTCGAGATTTTTTATACTCCAATAAATTGTAGCCTTGTAATTATGGAAGGTAGTCTCTTATTGATATTTTGGTTACTCCAATGATGGTACCCTTGTCATTATGGAAGGTAGTCTATTGCCGAGATTTTTGTTACTCCGTTGCATGGTAGCCTTGTCATTATGGAAGGTAGTGTGTTGTCGATATTTTTGTTATTCCAATGGATGGTAGCCTTGTCATTATGGAAGGTAATATATTGTCGAGATTTTTGTCACTATATTGGATGGTAGTCTTGTCATTATGGAACATAGTTTGTTGTCGAGATTTTTGTTATTCCATCGGATGGTAGCATTGTCATTATAGAAGGTAGTATATTATCGAGATTTTTGTCACTATAATGGATGGTAGCCTTGTCGTTATGGAAGGTAGTATGTTGTCAAGATTTTTGTTACTACAATGGATTGTAGCCTTGTCGTTATGGAAGGTAGTTTGTTGTCGATATCTTTGTTAGTCCAATGGATGGTAGCCTAGTCATTATGAAAGGTAGTTTGTGTACGAGATTTTAGTTACTTTAATGGATGGTAGCCTTGTCATTATGAAAGGTAGTCTGTTGTCGAGATTTTTTATACTCCAATGGATTGTAGCCTTGTAATTATGGAAGGTAGACTCTTGTTGATATTTTGGTTACTCCAATGATGGTACCCTTGTCATTATGGAAGGTAGTCTATTGTCGAGATTTTTGTTACTCCATTGCATGGTAGCCTTGTCATTATGGAAGGTAGTGTGTTTTCGATATTTTTGTTATTCCAATAGATGGTAGCCTTGTCATTATGGAAGGTAGTATGTTGTTGATATCTTTGTTACTCCAATGGATGGTAGCCTTGTCATTATAGAAGGTAGTCTATTGTCGAGATATTTGTCACTATAATGGATGGTAGCCTTGTCATTATGGAACGTAGTCTGTTGTCGAGATTTTTGTTATTCCATTAGATGGTAGCGTTGTCATTATAGAAGGTAGTATATTATCGAGATTTTTGTCACTACAATGGCTGGTGGCCTTGTCATTATGGAAGGTAGTCTGTTGTCAAGATTTTTGTTACTACAATGGATTGTGGCTATGTCGTTATGGAAGGTAGTTTGTTGTCGATATCTTTGTTAGTCCAATGGATGGTAGCCTAGTCATTATGGAAGGTAGTTTGTGTACGAGATTTTAGTTACTTTAATGGATGGCAGCCTTGTCATTATGGAAGGTATTCTGTTGTCGAGATTTTTTATACTCCAATAGATTGTAGCCTTGCAATTATGGAAGGTAGTCTCTTGTTGATATTTTGGTTACTCCAATGATGGTACCCTTGTCATTATGGAAGATAGTGTGTTGTGGATATTTTTGTTATTCCAATGGATGGTAGACTTGTCATTATGGAAGGTTGTCTGTTTTCGTGATTTTTGTTACTCCAATGGATGGTAGCCTTGTCATTATGGAAGGTAGTATGTTGTCGATATCTTTGTTACTCCAATGGATGGTAGCCTTGTCATTATGGAAGGTAGTCTATTGTCGAGATTTTTGTTACTCTAAGGGATGGTAGCCTTGTCCATATGGAAGGTAGTCTGTTGTCGAGATTTTTGTTATTCCAATGGATGGTAGCGTTGTCATTAAAGAAAGTAGTATATTGTCGAGATTTTTGTCACTACAATGGATGGTAGCCTTGTCATTATGTAAGGTAGTCTGTTGTCGAGATTTTTGTTACTAGAATGGATTGTAGCCTTGTCATTATGGAAGGTAGTTTGTTGTCTATATATTTGTTACTCCAATGGATGGTAGCCTAGTCATTATGGAAGGTAGTTTGTGTACGAGATTTTTTTTACTTTAATGGATGGTAGCCTTGTCATTATGGAAGGTAGTCTGTTGTCGAGATTTTTTATACTCCAATAAATTGTAGCCTTGTAATTATGGAAGGTAGTCTCTTATTGATATTTTGGTTACTCCAATGATGGTACCCTTGTCATTATTGAAGGTAGTCTATTGCCGAGATTTTTGTTACTCCGTTGCATGGTAGCCTTGTCATTATGGAAGGTAGTGTGTTGTCGATATTTTTGTTATTCCAATGGATGGTAGCCTTGTCATTATGGAAGGTAATATATTGTCGAGATTTTTGTCACTATATTGGATGGTAGTCTTGTCATTATGGAACATAGTTTGTTGTCGAGATTTTTGTTATTCCATCGGATGGTAGCATTGTCATTATAGAAGGTAGTATATTATCGAGATTTTTGTCACTATAATGGATGGTAGCCTTGTCGTTATGGAAGGTAGTATGTTGTCAAGATTTTTGTTACTACAATGGATTGTAGCCTTGTCGTTATGGAAGGTAGTTTGTTGTCGATATCTTTGTTAGTCCAATGGATGGTAGCCTAGTCATTATGAAAGGTAGTTTGTGTACGAGATTTTAGTTACTTTAATGGATGGTAGCCTTGTCATTATGAAAGGTAGTCTGTTGTCGAGATTTTTTATACTCCAATGGATTGTAGCCTTGTAATTATGGAAGGTAGACTCTTGTTGATATTTTGGTTACTCCAATGATGGTACCCTTGTCATTATGGAAGGTAGTCTATTGCCGAGATTTTTGTTACTCCATTGCATGGTAGCCTTGTCATTATGGAAGGTAGTGTGTTTTCGATATTTTTGTTATTCCAATAGATGGTAGCCTTGTCATTATGGAAGGTAGTATGTTGTTGATATCTTTGTTACTCCAATGGATGGTAGCCTTGTCATTATAGAAGGTAGTCTATTGTCGAGATATTTGTCACTATAATGGATGGTAGCCTTGTCATTATGGAACGTAGTCTGTTGTCGAGATTTTTGTTATTCCATTAGATGGTAGCGTTGTCATTATAGAAGGTAGTATATTATCGAGATTTTTGTCACTACAATGGCTGGTGGCCTTGTCATTATGGAAGGTAGTCTGTTGTCAAGATTTTTGTTACTACAATGGATTGTGGCTATGTCGTTATGGAAGGTAGTTTGTTGTCGATATCTTTGTTAGTCCAATGGATGGTAGCCTAGTCATTATGGAAGGTAGTTTGTGTACGAGATTTTAGTTACTTTAATGGATGGCAGCCTTGTCATTATGGAAGGTAGTCTGTTGTCGAGATTTTTTATACTCCAATAGATTGTAGCCTTGCAATTATGGAAGGTAGTCTCTTGTTGATATTTTGGTTACTCCAATGATGGTACCCTTGTCATTATGGAAGATAGTGTGTTGTCGATATTTTTGTTATTCCAATGGATGGTAGCCTTGTCATTATGGAAGGTAGTCTGTTTTCGTGATTTTTGTTACTCCAATGGATGGTAGCCTTGTCATTATGGAAGGTAGTATGTTGTCGATATCTTTGTTACTCCAATGGATGGTAGCCTTGTCATTATGGAAGGTAGTCTATTGTCGAGATTTTTGTTACTCTAAGGGATGGTAGCCTTGTCCATATGGAAGGTAGTCTGTTGTCGAGATTTTTGTTATTCCAATGGATGGTAGCATTGTCATTAAAGAAAGTAGTATATTGTCGAGATTTTTCTCACTACAATGGATGGTAGCCTTGTCATTATGTAAGGTAGTCAGTTGTCGAGATTTTTGTTACTAGAATGGATTGTAGCCTTGTCGTTATGGAAGGTAGTTTCTTGTCTATATCTTTGTTACTCCAATGGATGGTAGCCTAGTCATTATGGAAGGTAGTTTGTGTACGAGATTTTAGTTACTTTATAGGATGGTAGCCTTGTCATTATGGAAGGTAGTCTGTTGTTGAGATTTTTTATACTCCAATAAATTGTAGCCTTTTAATTATGGAAGGTAATCTCTTGTTGATATTTTGGTTACTCCAATGATGGTACACTTGTCATTATTGAAGGTAGTCTATTGCCGATATTTTTGTTACTCCGTTGCATGGTAGCCTTGTCATTATGGAAGTTAGTGTGTTGTCGATATTTTTGTTATTCCAATGGATGGTAGCCTTGTCATTATGGAAGGTAGTCTGTTTTCGTCATTTTTTTTACTCCAATGGATGGTAGCCTTGTCATTATGGAAGGTAGTATGTTGTCGATATCTTTGTTACTCCAATGGATGGTAGCCTTGTCATTATGGAAGGTAGTCTATTGTCGAGATTTTTGTCACTCTAAGGGATGGTAGTCTTGTCATTATGGACCATAGTTTGTTGTCGAGATTTTTGTTATTCCATCGGATGGTAGCATTGTCATTATAGAAGGTAGTATATTATCGAGATTTTTGTCACTATAATGGATGGTAGCCTTGTCGTTATGGAAGGTAGTATGTTGTCAAGATTTTTGTTACTACAATGGATTGTAGCCTTGTCGTTATGGAAGGTAGTTTGTTGTCGATATCTTTGTTAGTCCAATGGATGGTAGCCTAGTCATTATGAAAGGTAGTTTGTGTACGAGATTTTAGTTACTTTAATGGATGGTAGCCTTGTCATTATGAAAGGTAGTCTGTTGTCGAGATTTTTTATACTCCAATGGATTGTAGCCTTGTAATTATGGAAGGTAGACTCTTGTTGATATTTTGGTTACTCCAATGATGGTACCCTTGTCATTATGGAAGGTAGTCTATTGTCGAGATTTTTGTTACTCCATTGCATGGTAGCCTTGTCATTATGGAAGGTAGTGTGTTTTCGATATTTTTGTTATTCCAATAGATGGTAGCCTTGTCATTATGGAAGGTAGTATGTTGTTGATATCTTTGTTACTCCAATGGATGGTAGCCTTGTCATTATAGAAGGTAGTCTATTGTCGAGATATTTGTCACTATAATGGATGGTAGCCTTGTCATTATGGAACGTAGTCTGTTGTCGAGATTTTTGTTATTCCATTAGATGGTAGCGTTGTCATTATAGAAGGTAGTATATTATCGAGATTTTTGTCACTACAATGGCTGGTGGCCTTGTCATTATGGAAGGTAGTCTGTTGTCAAGATTTTTGTTACTACAATGGATTGTGGCTATGTCGTTATGGAAGGTAGTTTGTTGTCGATATCTTTGTTAGTCCAATGGATGGTAGCCTAGTCATTATGGAAGGTAGATTGTGTACGAGATTTTAGTTACTTTAATGGATGGCAGCCTTGTCATTATGGAAGGTAGTCTGTTGTCGAGATTTTTTATACTCCAATAGATTGTAGCCTTGCAATTATGGAAGGTAGTCTCTTGTTGATATTTTGGTTACTCCAATGATGGTACCCTTGTCATTATGGAAGATAGTGTGTTGTCGATATTTTTGTTATTCCAATGGATGGTAGCCTTGTCATTATGGAAGGTAGTCTGTTTTCGTGATTTTTGTTACTCCAATGGATGGTAGCCTTGTCATTATGGAAGGTAGTATGTTGTCGATATCTTTGTTACTCCAATGGATGGTAGCCTTGTCATTATGGAAGGTAGTCTATTGTCGAGATTTTTGTTACTCTAAGGGATGGTAGCCTTGTCCATATGGAAGGTAGTCTGTTGTCGAGATTTTTGTTATTCCAATGGATGGTAGCATTGTCATTAAAGAAAGTAGTATATTGTCGAGATTTTTGTCACTACAATGGATGGTAGCCTTGTCATTATGTAAGGTAGTCAGTTGTCGAGATTTTTGTTACTAGAATGGATTGTAGCCTTGTCGTTATGGAAGGTAGTTTCTTGTCTATATCTTTGTTACTCCAATGGATGGTAGCCTAGTCATTATGGAAGGTAGTTTGTGTACGAGATTTTAGTTACTTTATAGGATGGTAGCCTTGTCATTATGGAAGGTAGTCTGTTGTTGAGATTTTTTATACTCCAATAAATTGTAGCCTTTTAATTATGGAAGGTAATCTCTTGTTGATATTTTGGTTACTCCAATGATGGTACACTTGTCATTATTGAAGGTAGTCTATTGCCGATATTTTTGTTACTCCGTTGCATGGTAGCCTTGTCATTATGGAAGTTAGTGTGTTGTCGATATTTTTGTTATTCCAATGGATGGTAGCCTTGTCATTATGGAAGGTAATATATTGTCGAGATTTTTGTCACTATATTGGATGGTAGTCTTGTCATTATGGAACATAGTTTGTTGTCGAGATTTTTGTTATTCCATCGGATGGTAGCATTGTCATTATAGAAGGTAGTATATTATCGAGATTTTTGTCACTATAATGGATGGTAGCCTTGTCGTTATGGAAGGTAGTATGTTGTCAAGATTTTTGTTACTACAATGGATTGTAGCCTTGTCGTTATGGAAGGTAGTTTGTTGTCGATATCTTTGTTAGTCCAATGGATGGTAGCCTAGTCATTATGAAAGGTAGTTTGTGTACGAGATTTTAGTTACTTTAATGGATGGTAGCCTTGTCATTATGAAAGGTAGTCTGTTGTCGAGATTTTTTATACTCCAATGGATTGTAGCCTTGTAATTATGGAAGGTAGACTCTTGTTGATATTTTGGTTACTCCAATGATGGTACCCTTGTCATTATGGAAGGTAGTCTATTGCCGAGATTTTTGTTACTCCATTGCATGGTAGCCTTGTCATTATGGAAGGTAGTGTGTTTTCGATATTTTTGTTATTCCAATAGATGGTAGCCTTGTCATTATGGAAGGTAGTATGTTGTTGATATCTTTGTTACTCCAATGGATGGTAGCCTTGTCATTATAGAAGGTAGTCTATTGTCGAGATATTTGTCACTATAATGGATGGTAGCCTTGTCATTATGGAACGTAGTCTGTTGTCGAGATTTTTGTTATTCCATTAGATGGTAGCGTTGTCATTATAGAAGGTAGTATATTATCGAGATTTTTGTCACTACAATGGCTGGTGGCCTTGTCATTATGGAAGGTAGTCTGTTGTCAAGATTTTTGTTACTACAATGGATTGTGGCTATGTCGTTATGGAAGGTAGTTTGTTGTCGATATCTTTGTTAGTCCAATGGATGGTAGCCTAGTCATTATGGAAGGTAGTTTGTGTACGAGATTTTAGTTACTTTAATGGATGGCAGCCTTGTCATTATGGAAGGTAGTCTGTTGTCGAGATTTTTTATACTCCAATAGATTGTAGCCTTGCAATTATGGAAGGTAGTCTCTTGTTGATATTTTGGTTACTCCAATGATGGTACCCTTGTCATTATGGAAGATAGTGTGTTGTCGATATTTTTGTTATTCCAATGGATGGTAGCCTTGTCATTATGGAAGGTAGTCTGTTTTCGTGATTTTTGTTACTCCAATGGATGGTAGTCTTGTCATTATGGAAGGTAGTATGTTGTCGATATCTTTGTTACTCCAATGGATGGTAGCCTTGTCATTATGGAAGGTAGTCTATTGTCGAGATTTTTGTTACTCTAAGGGATGGTAGCCTTGTCCATATGGAAGGTAGTCTGTTGTCGAGATTTTTGTTATTCCAATGGATGGTAGCGTTGTCATTAAAGAAAGTAGTATATTGTCGAGATTTTTGTCACTACAATGGATGGTAGCCTTGTCATTATGTAAGGTAGTCAGTTGTCGAGATTTTTGTTACTAGAATGGATTGTAGCCTTGTCGTTATGGAAGGTTGTTTCTTGTCTATATCTTTGTTACTCCAATGGATGGTAGCCTAGTCATTATGGAAGGTAGTTTGTGTACGAGATTTTAGTTACTTTATAGGATGGTAGCCTTGTCATTATGGAAGGTAGTCTGTTGTTGAGATTTTTTATACTCCAATAAATTGTAGCCTTTTAATTATGGAAGGTAATCTCTTGTTGATATTTTGGTTACTCCAATGATGGTACACTTGTCATTATTGAAGGTAGTCTATTGCCGATATTTTTGTTACTCCGTTGCATGGTAGCCTTGTCATTATGGAAGTTAGTGTGTTGTCGATATTTTTGTTATTCCAATGGATGGTAGCCTTGTCATTATGGAAGGTAGTCTGTTTTCGTCATTTTTTTTACTCCAATGGATGGTAGCCTTGTCATTATGGAAGGTAGTATGTTGTCGATATCTTTGTTACTCCAATGGATGGTAGCCTTGTCATTATGGAAGGTAGTCTATTGTCGAGATTTTTGTTACTCTAAGGGATGGTAGCCTTGTCCATATGGAAGGTAGTCTGTTGTCGAGATTTTTGTTATTACAATGGATGGTAGCGTTGTCATTAAAGAAGATAGTATATTGTCGAGTTTTTTGTCACTACAATGGATGGTAGCCTTTTCATTATGTATGGTAGTCTGTTGTCGAGATTTTTGTTACTAGAATGGATTCTAGCCTTGTCATTATGGAAGGTAGTTTGTTGTCTATATCTTTGTTACTCCAATGGATGGTAGCCTAGTCATTATGGAAGGTAGTTTCTGTACGAGATTTTTTTTACTTTAATGGATGGTAGCCTTTTCATTATGGAAGGTAGTCTGTTGTCGAGATTTTTTATACTCCAATAAATTGTAGCCTTGTAATTATGGAAGGTAGTCTCTTATTGATATTTTGGTTACTCCAATGATGGTACCCTTGTCATTATGGAAGGTAGTCTATTGCCGAGATTTTTGTTACTCCGTTGCATGGTAGCCTTGTCATTATGGAAGGTAGTGTGTTGTCGATATTTTTGTTATTCCAATGGATGGTAGCCTTGTCATTATGGAAGGTAGTCTCTTTTTGTGATTTTTGTTACTCCAATGGATAGTAGCCTTGTCTTTATGGAAGGTAGTATGCTGTCGAGATTTGTGTTACTACAATGGATTGTAGCCTTGTCGTTATGGAAGATAGTCTGTTGTCGATATCTTTGTTACTCCAATGGATGGTAGCCTAGTCATTACGGAAGGTAGTTTGTGTACGAGATTTTAGTTACTCCAATGGATGGTAGCCTTGTCATTATGGAAGGTAGTCTGTTGTCGAGATTTTTGTTACTCCAATGGATGGTAGCCTTGTCATTATAGAAGGTAATATATTGTCGAGATTTTTGTCACTATATTGGATGGTAGCCTTGTCATTATGGAACATAGTCTGTTGTCGAGATTTTTGTTATTCCATCGGATGGTAGCATTGTCATTATAGAAGGTAGTATATTATCGAGATTTTTGTCACTACAATGGATGGTAGCCTTGTCGTTATGGAAGGTAGTCTGTTGTCAAGATTTTTGTTACTACAATGGATTGTAGCCTTGTCGTTATGGAAGGTAGTTTGTTGTCGATATCTTTGTTAGTCCAATGGATGGTAGCCTAGTCATTACGAAAGGTAGTTTGTGTACGAGATTTTAGTTACTTTAATGGATGGTAGCCTTGTCATTATGAAAGGTAGTCTGTTGTCGAGATTTTTTATACTCCAATGGATTGTAGCCTTGTAATTATGGAAGGTAGACTCTTGTTGATATTTTGGTTACTCCAATGATGGTACCCTTGTCATTATGGAAGGTAGTCTATTGCCGAGATTTTTGTTACTCCATTGCATGGTAGCCTTGTCATTATGGAAGGTAGTGTGTTGTCGATATTTTTGTTATTCCAATAGATGGTAGCCTTGTCATTATGGAAGGTAGTCTGTTGTCATGATTTTTGTTACTCCAATGGATGGTAGCCTTGCCATTATGGAAGGTAGTATGTTGTGGATATCTTTGTTACTCCAATGGATGGTAGCCTTGTCATTATGGAAGGTAGTCTATTGTCGAGATTTTTGTTACTCTAAGGGATGGTAGCCTTGTCCATATGGAAGGTAGTCTGTTGTCGAGATTTTTGTTATTACAATGGATGGTAGCATTGTCATTAAAGAAGATAGTATATTGTCGAGTTTTTTGTCACTACAATGGATGGTAGCCTTTTCATTATGTATGGTAGTCTGTTGTCGAGATTTTTGTTACTAGAATGGATTCTAGCCTTGTCATTATGGAAGGTAGTTTGTTGTCTATATCTTTGTTACTCCAATGGATGGTAGCCTAGTCATTATGGAAGGTAGTTTGTGTATGAAATTTTTTTTACTTTAATGGATGGTAGCCTTTTCATTATGGAAGGTAGTCTGTTGTCGAGATTTTTTATACTCCAATAAATTGTAGCCTTGTAATTATGGAAGGTAGTCTCTTGTTGATATTTTGGTTACTCCAATGATGGTACCCTTGTCATTATGGAAGGTAGTCTATTGCCGAGATTTTTGTTACTCCGTTGCATGGTAGCCTTGTCATTATGGAAGGTAGTGTGTTGTCGATATTTTTGTTATTCCAATGGATGGTAGCCTTGTCATTATGGAAGGTAGTCTCTTTTTGTGATTTTTGTTACTCCAATGGATAGTAGCCTTGTCATTATGGAAGGTAGTATGCTGTCGAGATTTGTGTTACTACAATGGATTGTAGCCTTGTCGTTATGGAAGATAGTCTGTTGTCGATATCTTTGTTACTCCAATGGATGGTAGCCTAGTCATTACGGAAGGTTGTTTGTGTACGAGATTTTAGTTACTCCAATGGATGGTAGCCTTGTCATTATGGAAGGTAGTCTGTTGTCGAGATTTTTGTTACTCCAATGGATGGTAGCCTTGTCATTATAGAAGGTAATATATTGTCGAGATTTTTGTCACTATATTGGATGGTAGCCTTGTCATTATGGAACATAGTCTGTTGTCGAGATTTTTGTTATTCCATCGGATGGTAGCATTGTCATTATAGAAGGTAGTATATTATCGAGATTTTTGTCACTACAATGGATGGTAGCCTTGTCGTTATGGAAGGTAGTCTGTTGTCAAGATTTTTGTTACTACAATGGATTGTAGCCTTGTCGTTATGGAAGGTAGTTTGTTGTCGATATCTTTGTTAGTCCAATGGATGGTAGCCTAGTCATTATGAAAGGTAGTTTGTGTACGAGATTTTAGTTACTTTAATGGATGGTAGCCTTGTCATTATGAAAGGTAGTCTGTTGTCGAGATTTTTTATACTCCAATGGATTGTAGCCTTGTAATTATGGAAGGTAGACTCTTGTTGATATTTTGGTTACTCCAATGATGGTACCCTTGTCATTATGGAAGGTAGTCTATTGCCGAGATTTTTGTTACTCCATTGCATGGTAGCCTTGTCATTATGGAAGGTAGTGTGTTGTCGATATTTTTGTTATTCCAATAGATGGTAGCCTTGTCATTATGGAAGGTAGTCTGTTGTCATGATTTTTGTTACTCCAATGGATGGTAGCCTTGCCATTATGGAAGGTAGTATGTTGTGGATATCTTTGTTACTCCAATGGATAGTAGCCTTGTCATTATAGAAGGTAGTATATTGTCGAGATTTTTGTCACTATAATGGATGGTAGCCTTGTCATTATGGAACGTAGTCTGTTGTCGTGATTTTTGTTATTCCATTAGATGGTAGCGTTGTCATTATAGAAGGTAGTATGTTATCGAGATTTTTGTCACTACAATGGATGGTGGCCTTGTCATTATGGAAGGTAGTCTGTTGTCAAGATTTTTGTTACTACAATGGATTGTGGCCTTGTCGTTATGGAAGGTAGTTTGTTGTCGATATCTTTGTTTGTCCAATGGATGGTAGTCTAGCCATTATGGAAGGTAGTTTGTGTACGAGATTTTAGTTTCTTTAATGGATGATAGCCTTTTCATTATGGAAACTAGTTTGTTGTCAAGATTTTTTATACTCCAATGGGTTGTAGCCTTGTAATTATGGAACGTAGTCTCTTGTTGATATTTTGGTTATTCCAATGATGGTACGCTTGTCATTATGGAAGGTAGTCTATTTACAAGATTTTTGTTACTCCATTGCATGGTAGCCTTGTCATTATGGAAGGTAGTGTGTTATCGATATTTTTGTTATTCCAATGGATATTAGCCTTGTCATTATGGAAGGTGGTCTGTTCTCGAGATATTTGTAACTCTAAGGGATGGTAGCCTTCCCATTATGGAACGTAGTCTGTTGTCGAGATTTTTGTTATTCCAATGGATGGTAGGGTTGTCATTATAGAAGGTAGTATATTATCGATATTTTTGTCACTCCAATGGATGGTAGCCTTGTCATTAGGGAAGGTAGTCTGTTGTCGAGATTTTTGTTACTACAATGAATTGTAGCCTTGTCGTTATGGAAGATAGTTTGTTGTCGATATCTTTGTTACTCCAATGGATGGTAGCCTAGTCATTATGGAAGGTAGTTTGTGTATGAGATTTTATTTACTCCAATGGATGGTAGCCTTGTCATTATGGAAGGTAGTCTGTTGTCAAGATTTTTGTTACTACAATGGATTGTAGCCTTGTCGTTATGGAAGGTAGTTTGTTGTCGATATCTTTGTTAGTCCAATGGATGGTAGCCTAGTCATTATGGAAGGTAGTTTGTGTACGAGATTTTAGGTACTTTAATGGATGGTAGCCTTGTCATTATGGAAGGTAGTCTGTTGTCGATATTTTTTATACTCCAATAGATAGTAGCCTTGTAATTATGGAAGGTAGTCTCTTGTTGATATTTTGGTTACTCCAATGATGGTACCCTTGTCATTATGGAAGGTAGTGTGTTGTCGATATTTTTGTTATTCCATTCCATGGTAGCCTTGTCATTATGGAAGGTAGTATTTTGTCGATATCTTTGTTACTCCAATGGATGGTAGCCTTTTCATTATGGAAGGTAGTCTATTGTCGAGATTTTTGTTATTCTAAGGGATGGTAGCCTTGTCCATATAGAAGGTAGTCTGTTGTCGAGATTTTTTTTATTCCAATGGATGGTAGCGTTGTCATTAAAAAAGGTAATGTATTGTCGAGTTTTTTGTCACTACAATGGATGGTAGCCTTGTCATTATGTAAGGTAGTCTGTTGTCGAGATTTTTGTTACTAGAATGGATTGTAGCCTTGTCGTTATGGAAGGTAGTTTGTTGTCTATATCTTTGTTACTCCCATGGATGGTAGCCTAGTTATTATGGAAGGTAGTTTGTGTACGAGATTTTTTTTACTTTAATGGATGGTAGCCTTGTCATTATGGAAGGTAGTCTGTTGTCGAGATTTTTTATACTCTAATAAATTGTAGCATTGTAATTATGGAAGGTAGTCTCTTGTTGATATTTTGGTTACTCCAATGATGGTACCCATGTCATTATGGAAGGTAGTCTATTGCCGAGATTTTTGTTATTCCGTTGCATGGTAGCCTTGTCATTATGGAAGGTAGTGTGTTGTCGATATTTTTGTTATTCCAATGGATGGTAGCCTTGTCATTATGGAAGTAGTCTATTTTTGTGATTTTTGTTAGTCCAATGGATGGTAGCCTAGTCATTATGGAAGGTAGTTTGTTGTCGAGATTTTTGTTACTACAATGGATTGTAGCCTTGTCGTTGTGGAAGATAGTCTGTTGTCGATATCTTTGTTACTCGAATGGATGGTAGCCTAGTCATTATGGAAGGTAGTTTGTGTACGAGATTTTAGTTACTCCAATGGATGGTAGCCTTGTCATTATGGAAGGTAGTCTGTTGTCGAGATTTTTGATACTCCAATGGATGGTAGCCTTGTCATTATAGAAGGTAATATATTGTCGAGATTTTTGTCACTATATTGGATGGTAGCCTTGTCATTATGGAATGTAGTCTGTTGTCGAGATTTTTGTTATTCCATTGAATGGTGGCGTTGTCATTAAAGAAGGTAGAATATTATCGAGATTTTTGTCACTAGAATGGATGGTAGCCTTCTCATTATGGAAGGTAGCCTTGTCGTTATGGAAGGTAGTTTGTTGTCGATATCTTTGTTAGTCCAATGGATGGTAGCCTAGTCATTATGGAAGGTAGTTTGTGTACGAGATTTTAGTTACTTTAATGGATGGTAGCCTTGTCATTATGAAAGGTAGTCTATTGTCGAGTTTTTTATACTCCAATGGATTGTAGCCTTGTAATTATGGAAGGTAGTCTCTTGTTGATATTTTGGTTACTCCAATGATGGTACCCTTGTCATTATGGAAGGTAGTCTATTGCCGAGATTTTTGTTACTCCATTGCATGGTAGCCTTATCATTATGGAAGGTAGTGTGTTGTCGATATTTTTGTTATTCTAATAGATGGTAGCCTTGTCATTATGGAAGGTAGTCTGTTGTCTTGATTTTTGTTACTCCAATGGATGGTAGCCTTGCCATTATGGAAGGTAGTATGTTGTCGATATCTTTGTTACTCCAATGGATGGTAGCCTTGTCATTATAGAAGGTAGTCTATTGTCGAGATTTTTGTTACTCTACGGGATGGTAGCCTTGTCCATATGGAAGGTAGTCTGTTGTCGAGATTTTTGTTATTCCAATGGATGGTAGCATTGTCATTAGGTAAAGTAGTTTGTTGTCGAGATTTTTATTACTAGAATGGATTGTAGCCTAGTAATTATGGAAGGTAGTCTGTTGTCGATATCTTTGTTACTCAAATGGATGGTAGCCTAGTCATTATGGAAGGTAGTTTGTGTATGATATTTTTGTTATTCCAATGGATGATAGCCTTGTCATTATGAAAGGTAGTCTATTGTCGTGATTTTTATTACTCTAAGGGATGGTAGCCTTGTCATTATGGAAGGTAGTATGTTGTCGATATCTTTGTTACTCCAATGGATAGTAGCCTTGTCATTATGGAAGGTAGTCTGTTGCCGAGATTTTTCTTACTCCATTGCATGTTAGCCTTGTCATTATGGAAGGTAGTGTGTTGTCGATATTTTTGTTATTCTAATGGGTGGTAGCCCTGTCATTATGGAAGGTAGTCTATTGTCGTGACTTTTGTTACTCCAATGAATGGTAGCCTTGTCATTATGGAAGGTGGTTTGTTGTCGAGATATTTGTTACTCTAAGGGATGGTAGCCTTGCCATTATGGAAAGTAGTCTGTTATCGAGATTTTTGTTATTCCAATGGATGGTAGCATTTTCATTATAGGAGGTAGTATATTATCGATATTTTTGTCACTACAATGGATGGTAGCCTTGTCATTATGGAAGGTAGTCTGTTGTCGAGATTTTTGTTACTACAATGGATTGTAGCCTTGTCGTTATGGAAGGTAGTTTGTTGTCGATATCTTTGTTAGGCCAATGGATGGTAGCCTAGTCATTATGGAAGGTAGTTTGTGTATGATATTTTAGTTACTTTAATGGATGGTAGCCTTGTCATTATGGAAGGTAGTCTATTGTCGAGATTTTTTATACTCGAATAGATTGTAGCCTTGTAATTATGGAAGGTAGTCTCTTGTTGATATTTTGGTTACTCCAATGATGGTACCCTTGTCATTATGGAAGGTAGTCTATAGCCGAGATTTTTGTTACTCCATTGCATGGTAGCCTTGTCATTATGGATGGTAGTGTGTTGTCGATATTTTTGTTATTCCAGTGGATGGTAGCCTTGTCATTATGGAAGGTAGTCTGTTTTCGTGATTTTTGTTACTCCAATGGATGGTAGCCTTGTCATTATGGAAAGTAGTATATTTTCGATATCTTTGGTACTCCAATGGATTGTAGCCTTGTCATTATGGAAGGTAGTCTATTGTCGACATTTTTGTTACTCTAAGGGATGGTAGCCTTTTCCATATTGAAGGTAGTCTGTTGTTGAGATTTTTGTTATTCCAATGGATGGTAGCATTGTCATTAAAGAAGGTAGTATATTGTCGAGATTTTTGTCACTACAATGGATGGTAGCCTTGTCATTATGTAAGGTAGTCTGTTGTCGAGATTATTGTTACTAGAATGGATTGTAGCCTTGTCGTTATGGAAGGTAGTTTGTTGTCTATATCTTTGTTACTCCAATGGATGGTAGCCTAGTCATTATGGAAGGTAGTTTATGTACGAGATTTTAGTTACTTTAATGGATGGTAGCCTTGTCATTATGGAAGGTAGTCTGTTGTCGAGATTTTTTATACTCCAATAAATTGTAGCCTTGTAATTATGGAATGTAGTCTCTTGTTGATATTTTGGTTACTCAAATGATGGTACCCTTGTCATTATGGAAGGTAGTCTATTGCTGAG
Source organism: Vicia faba (assembly GCA_948472305.1). NCBI lineage: Eukaryota > Viridiplantae > Streptophyta > Magnoliopsida > Fabales > Fabaceae > Vicia > Vicia faba. Next base: position 460,862,342 of record OX451741.1, read on the forward strand.
ATTTATGTTACTCTGTGCATGGTAGCCTTGTCATTATGGAAGGTAGTGTGTTGTCAATATTTTTGTTATTCCAATGCATGGTAGCCTTGTCATTATGGAAGTTAGTATGTTTTCATGATTTTTGTTACTCCAATGGATAATAGCCTTGTCATTATGGAAGGTAGTCTATTGTCGAGATTTTTGTTACTACAATGGATCGTAGCCTTGTCGTTATGGAAGATAGTCTGTTGTCGATATCTTTGTTACTCCACGGGATGGTAGCCTAGTCATTATGGAAGGTAGTTTGTGTACGAGATTTTAGTTACTCCAATTGATGGTAGCCTTGTCATTATGTAAGGTAGTCTGTTGTCGAGATTTTTGTTACTCCAATGGATGGTAGCCTTGTCATTATAGAAGGTAATATATTGTCACTATAATGGATGGTAGCCTTGTCATTATGGAACGTAGACTGTTGTCGAGATTTTTGTTATTCCATTAAATGGTAGCGTTGTCATTATAGAAGGCAGTATATTATCGAGATTTTTGTCACTACAATGGATGGTGGCGTTGTCATTATGGAAGGTAGTCTATTGTCAAGATTTTTATTACTACAATGGATTGTGGCCTTGTCGTTATGGAAGGTAGTTTGTTGTCGATATCTTTGTTAATCCAATGGATGGTAGCCTAGTCATTATGGAAGGTAGTTTGTGTACGAGATTTTAGTTACTTTAATGGATGGTAGCCTTGTCATTATGGAAGTTAGTCTGTTGTCGAGATTTTTTATACTCCAATAGATTGTAGCCTTGTAATTATGGAAGGTAGTCTCTTGTTGATATTTTGGTTACTCCAATGATGGTACCCTTGTCATTATGGAAGGTAGTCTATTGCCGAGATTTTTATTACTCCATTGCATGGTAGCCTTGTCATTATGGAAGGTAGTGTGTTGTCAATATTTTTGTTATTCCAATGGATGGTAGCCTTGTCATTATGGAAGGTAGTCTGTTTTCATGATTTTTGTTACTCCAATGGATGGTAGCCTTGTCATTATGGAAGGTAGTATGTTGTCGATATCTTTGTTACTCCAATGGATGGTAGCCTTGTCATTATGGAAGGTAGTCTATTGTCGAGATTTTTGTCACTACAATGGATGGTAGCCTTGTCATTATGTAAGGTAGCCTTGTCGTTATGGAAGGTAGTTTGTTGTCTATATCTTTGTTACTCCAATGGATGGTAGCCTAGTCATTATGGAAGGTAGTTTATGTACGAGATTTTAGTTACTTTAATGGATGGTAGCCTTGTCATTATGGAAGGTAGTCTGTTGTCGAGATTTTTTATACTCCAATAAATTGTAGCCTTGTAATTATGGAAGGTAGTCTATTGTTGATATTTTGGTTACTCCAATGATGGTACCCTTGTCATTATGGAAGGTAGTCTATTGCTGAGATTTATGTTACTCCGTGCATGGTAGCCTTGTCATTATGGAAGGTAGTGTGTTGTTAATATTTTTGTTATTCCAATGGATGGTAGCCTTGTCATTATGGAAGGTAGTATGTTTTCGTGATTTTTGTTACTCCAATGGATAGTAGCCTTGTCATTATGGAAGGTAGTCTGTTGTCGATATTTTTGTTAATACAATGGATTGTAGCCTTGTCGTTATGGAAGATAGTCTGTTGTCGATATCTTTGTTACTCCAATGGATGGTAGCCTAGTCATTATGGAAGGTAGTTTGTGTACGAGATTTTAGTTACTCCAATTGATGGTAGCCTTGTCATTATGGAAGGTAGTCTGTTGTCGAGATTTTTTACACTCCAATGGATGGTAGCCTTGTCATTATAGAAGGTAATATATTGTCACTATAATGGATGGTAGCCTTGTCATTATGGAACGTAGTCTGTTGTCGAGATTTTTATTATTCCATTAAATGGTAGCGTTGTCATTATAGAAGGCAGTATATTATCGAGATTTTTGTCACTACAATGGATGGCGGCCTTGTCATTATGGAAGGTAGTCTATTGTCAAGATTTTTATTACTACAATGGATTGTGGCCTTGTCGTTATGGAAGGTAGTTTGTTGTCGATATCTTTGTTAATCCAATGGATGGTAGCCTAGTCATTATGGAAGGTAGTTTGTGTACGAGATTTTAGTTACTTTAATGGATGGTAGCCTTGTCATTATGGAAGGTAGTCTGTTGGCGAGATTTTTTATACTCCAATAGATTGTAGCCTTGTAATTATGGAAGGTAGTCTCTTGTTGATATTTTGGTTACTCCAATGATGGTACCCTTGTCATTATGGAAGGTAGTCTGTTATCGAGATTTTTGTTATTCCAATGGATGGTAGCATTTTCATTATAGGAGGTAGTATATTATCGATATTTTTGTCACTACAATGGATGGTAGCCTTGTCATTATGGAAGGTAGTCTGTTGTCGAGATTTTTGTTACTACAATGGATTGTAGCCTTGTCGTTATGGAAGGTAGTTTGTTGTCGATATCTTTGTTAGTCCAATGGATGGTAGCCTAGTAATTATGGAAGGTAGTTTGTGTATGATATTTTAGTTACTTTAATAGATGGTAGCCTTGTCATTATGGAAGGTAGTCTATTGTCGAGATTTTTTATACTCGAATAGATTGTAGCCTTGTAATTATGGAAGGTAGTCTCTTGTTGATATTTTGGTTACTCCAATGATGGTACCCTTGTCATTATGGAAGGTAGTCTATAGCCGAGATTTTTGTTACTCCATTGCATGGTAGCCTTGTCATTATGGAAGGTAGTGTGTTGTCGATATTTTTGTTATTCCAATGCATGGTAGCCTTGTCATTATGGAAGTTAGTATGTTTTCGTGATTTTTGTTACTCCAATGGATAGTAGCCTTGTCATTATGGAAGGTAGTCTGTTGTCGAGATTTTTGTTACTACAATGGATCGTAGCCTTGTCGTTATGGAAGATAGTCTGATGTCGATATCTTTGTTACTCGAATGGATGGTAGCCTAGTCATTATGGAAGGTAGTTTGTGTACGAGATTTTAGTTACTCCAATTGATGGTAGCCTTGTCATTATGGAAGATAGTCTGTTGTCGAGATTTTTGTTACTCCAATGGATGGTAGCCTTGTCATTATAGAAGGTAATATATTGTCACTATAATGGATGGTAGCCTTGTCATTATGGAACGTAGTCTGTTGTCGAGATTTTTGTTATTCCATTAAATGGTAGCGTTGTCATTATAGAAGGCAGTATATTATCGAGATTTTTGTCACTACAATGGATGGTGGCGTTGTCATTATGGAAGGTAGTCTATTGTCAAGATTTTTATTACTACAATGGATTGTGGCCTTGTCGTTATGGAAGGTAGTTTGTTGTCGATATCTTTGTTAATCCAATGGATGGTAGCCTAGTCATTATGGAAGGTAGTTTGTGTACGAGATTTTAGTTACTTTAATGGATGGTAGACTTGTCATTATGGAAGGTAGTCTGTTGTCGAGATTTTTTATACTCCAATAGATTGTAGCCTTGTAATTATGGAAGGTAGTCTTTTGTTGATATTTTGGTTACTCCAATGATGGTACCCTTGTCATTATGGAAGGTAGTCTATTGCCGAGATTTTTATTACTCCATTGCATGGTAGCCTTGTCATTATGGAAGCTAGTGTGTTGTCAATATTTTTGTTATTCCAATGGATGGTAGCCTTGTCATTATGGAAGGTAGTCTGTTTTCGTGATTTTTGTTACTCCAATGGATGGTAGCTTTGTCATTATGGAAGGTAGTATGTTGTCGATATCTTTGTTACTCCAATGGATGGTAGCCTTATCATTATGGAAGGTAGTCTATTGTCGAGATTTTTGTCACTACAATGGATGGTAGCCTTGTCATTATGTAAGGTAGTCTGTTGTCGAGATTTATGTTACTAGAATGGATTTTAGCCTTGTCGTTATGGAAGGTAGTTTGTTGTCTATATCTTTGTTACCTCAATGGATGGTAGCCTAGTCATTATGGAAGGTAGTTTATGTACGAGATTTTAGTTACTTTAATGGATGGTAGCCTTGTCATTATGGAAGGTAGTCTGTTGTCGAGATTTTTTATACTCCAATAAATTGTAGCCTTGTAATTATGGAAGGTAGTCTCTTGTTGATATTTTGGTTACTCCAATGATGGTACCCTTGTCATTATGGAAGGTAGTCTATTGCTGAGATTTATGTTACTCCGTGCATGGTAGCCTTGTCATTATGGAAGGTAGTGTGTTGTCAATATTTTTGTTATTCCAATGGATGGTAGCCTTGTCATTATGGAAGGTAGTATGTTTTCGTGATTTTTGTTACTCCAATGGATAGTAGCCTTGTCATTATGGAAGGTAGTCTGTTGTCGAGATTTTTGTTAATACAATGGATTGTAACCTTGTCGTTATGGAAGATAGTCTGTTGTCGATATCTTTGTTACTCCAATGGATGGTAGCCTTGTCATTATTGAAGGTAATATATTGTCACTACAATGGATGGTGGCCTTGTCATTATGGAAGGTAGTCTATTGTCAAGATTTTTATTACTACAATGGATTGTGGCCTTGTCGTTATGGAAGGTAGTTTGTTGTCGATATCTTTGTTAATCCAATAGATGGTAGCCTAGTCATTATGGAAGGTAGTTTGTGTACGAGATTTTAGTTACTTTAATGGATGGTAGCCTTGTCATTATGGAAGGTAGTCTGTTGGCGAGATTTTTTATACTCCAATAGATTGTAGCCTTGTAATTATGGAAGGTAGTCTCTTGTTGATATTTTGGTTACTCCAATGATGGTACCCTTGTCATTATGGAAGGTAGTCTATAGCCGAGATTTTTGTTACTCCATTACATGGTAGCCTTGTCATTATGGAAGGTAGTGTGTTGTCGATATTTTTGTTATTCCAATGGATGGTAGCCTTGTCATTATGGAAGGTAGTCTGTTTTTGTGATTTTTGTTACTCCAATGGATGGTAGCCTTGTCATTATGGAAAGTAGTATATTGTCGATATCTTTGGTACTCCAATGGATGGTATCCTTGTCATTATGGAAGGTAGTCTATTGTCGACATTTTTGTTACTCTAAGGGATGGTAGCCTTTTCCATATTGAAGGTAGTCTGTTGTTGAGATTTTTGTTATTCCAATGGATGGTAGCATTGTCATTAAAGAAGGTAGTATGTTGTCGAGATTTTTGTCACTACAATGGATGGTAGCCTTGTCATTATGTAAGGTAGTCTGTTGTCGAGATTATTGTTACTAGAATGGATTGTAGCCTTTTCGTTATGGAAGGTAGTTTGTTGTCTATATCTTTGTTACTCCAATGGATGGTAGCCTAGTCATTATGGAAGGTAGTTTATGTACGAGATTTTAGTTACTTTAATGGATGGTAGCCTTGTCATTATGGAAGGTAGTCTGTTGTCGAGATTTTTTATACTCCAATAAATTGTAGCCTTGTAATTATGGAATGTAGTCTCTTGTTGATATTTTGGTTACTCAAATGATGGTACCCTTGTCATTATGGAAGGTAGTCTATTGCTGAGATTTATGTTACTCTGTGCATGGTAGCCTTGTCATTATGGAAGGTAGTGTGTTGTCAATATTTTTGTTATTCCAATGCATGGTAGCCTTGTCATTATGGAAGTTAGTATGTTTTCATGATTTTTGTTACTCCAATGGATAATAGCCTTGTCATTATGGAAGGTAGTCTATTGTCGAGATTTTTGTTACTACAATGGATCGTAGCCTTGTCGTTATGGAAGATAGTCTGTTGTCGATATCTTTGTTACTCCACGGGATGGTAGCCTAGTCATTATGGAAGGTAGTTTGTGTACGAGATTTTAGTTACTCCAATTGATGGTAGCCTTGTCATTATGTAAGGTAGTCTGTTGTCGAGATTTTTGTTACTCCAATGGATGGTAGCCTTGTCATTATAGAAGGTAATATATTGTCACTATAATGGATGGTAGCCTTGTCATTATGGAACGTAGACTGTTGTCGAGATTTTTGTTATTCCATTAAATGGTAGCGTTGTCATTATAGAAGGCAGTATATTATCGAGATTTTTGTCACTACAATGGATGGTGGCGTTGTCATTATGGAAGGTAGTCTATTGTCAAGATTTTTATTACTACAATGGATTGTGGCCTTGTCGTTATGGAAGGTAGTTTGTTGTCGATATCTTTGTTAATCCAATGGATGGTAGCCTAGTCATTATGGAAGGTAGTTTGTGTACGAGATTTTAGTTACTTTAATGGATGGTAGCCTTGTCATTATGGAAGTTAGTCTGTTGTCGAGATTTTTTATACTCCAATAGATTGTAGCCTTGTAATTATGGAAGGTAGTCTCTTGTTGATATTTTGGTTACTCCAATGATGGTACCCTTGTCATTATGGAAGGTAGTCTATTGCCGAGATTTTTATTACTCCATTGCATGGTAGCCTTGTCATTATGGAAGGTAGTGTGTTGTCAATATTTTTGTTATTCCAATGGATGGTAGCCTTGTCATTATGGAAGGTAGTCTGTTTTCATGATTTTTGTTACTCCAATGGATGGTAGCCTTGTCATTATGGAAGGTAGTATGTTGTCGATATCTTTGTTACTCCAATGGATGGTAGCCTTGTCATTATGGAAGGTAGTCTATTGTCGAGATTTTTGTCACTACAATGGATGGTAGCCTTGTCATTATGTAAGGTAGCCTTGTCGTTATGGAAGGTAGTTTGTTGTCTATATCTTTGTTACTCCAATGGATGGTAGCCTAGTCATTATGGAAGGTAGTTTATGTACGAGATTTTAGTTACTTTAATGGATGGTAGCCTTGTCATTATGGAAGGTAGTCTGTTGTCGAGATTTTTTATACTCCAATAAATTGTAGCCTTGTAATTATGGAAGGTAGTCTATTGTTGATATTTTGGTTACTCCAATGATGGTACCCTTGTCATTATGGAAGGTAGTCTATTGCTGAGATTTATGTTACTCCGTGCATGGTAGCCTTGTCATTATGGAAGGTAGTGTGTTGTTAATATTTTTGTTATTCCAATGGATGGTAGCCTTGTCATTATGGAAGGTAGTATGTTTTCGTGATTTTTGTTACTCCAATGGATAGTAGCCTTGTCATTATGGAAGGTAGTCTGTTGTCGATATTTTTGTTAATACAATGGATTGTAGCCTTGTCGTTATGGAAGATAGTCTGTTGTCGATATCTTTGTTACTCCAATGGATGGTAGCCTAGTCATTATGGAAGGTAGTTTGTGTACGAGATTTTAGTTACTCCAATTGATGGTAGCCTTGTCATTATGGAAGGTAGTCTGTTGTCGAGATTTTTTACACTCCAATGGATGGTAGCCTTGTCATTATAGAAGGTAATATATTGTCACTATAATGGATGGTAGCCTTGTCATTATGGAACGTAGTCTGTTGTCGAGATTTTTATTATTCCATTAAATGGTAGCGTTGTCATTATAGAAGGCAGTATATTATCGAGATTTTTGTCACTACAATGGATGGCGGCCTTGTCATTATGGAAGGTAGTCTATTGTCAAGATTTTTATTACTACAATGGATTGTGGCCTTGTCGTTATGGAAGGTAGTTTGTTGTCGATATCTTTGTTAATCCAATGGATGGTAGCCTAGTCATTATGGAAGGTAGTTTGTGTACGAGATTTTAGTTACTTTAATGGATGGTAGCCTTGTCATTATGGAAGGTAGTCTGTTGGCGAGATTTTTTATACTCCAATAGATTGTAGCCTTGTAATTATGGAAGGTAGTCTCTTGTTGATATTTTGGTTACTCCAATGATGGTACCCTTGTCATTATGGAAGGTAGTCTGTTATCGAGATTTTTGTTATTCCAATGGATGGTAGCATTTTCATTATAGGAGGTAGTATATTATCGATATTTTTGTCACTACAATGGATGGTAGCCTTGTCATTATGGAAGGTAGTCTGTTGTCGAGATTTTTGTTACTACAATGGATTGTAGCCTTGTCGTTATGGAAGGTAGTTTGTTGTCGATATCTTTGTTAGTCCAATGGATGGTAGCCTAGTAATTATGGAAGGTAGTTTGTGTATGATATTTTAGTTACTTTAATAGATGGTAGCCTTGTCATTATGGAAGGTAGTCTATTGTCGAGATTTTTTATACTCGAATAGATTGTAGCCTTGTAATTATGGAAGGTAGTCTCTTGTTGATATTTTGGTTACTCCAATGATGGTACCCTTGTCATTATGGAAGGTAGTCTATAGCCGAGATTTTTGTTACTCCATTGCATGGTAGCCTTGTCATTATGGAAGGTAGTGTGTTGTCGATATTTTTGTTATTCCAATGCATGGTAGCCTTGTCATTATGGAAGTTAGTATGTTTTCGTGATTTTTGTTACTCCAATGGATAGTAGCCTTGTCATTATGGAAGGTAGTCTGTTGTCGAGATTTTTGTTACTACAATGGATCGTAGCCTTGTCGTTATGGAAGATAGTCTGATGTCGATATCTTTGTTACTCGAATGGATGGTAGCCTAGTCATTATGGAAGGTAGTTTGTGTACGAGATTTTAGTTACTCCAATTGATGGTAGCCTTGTCATTATGGAAGATAGTCTGTTGTCGAGATTTTTGTTACTCCAATGGATGGTAGCCTTGTCATTATAGAAGGTAATATATTGTCACTATAATGGATGGTAGCCTTGTCATTATGGAACGTAGTCTGTTGTCGAGATTTTTGTTATTCCATTAAATGGTAGCGTTGTCATTATAGAAGGCAGTATATTATCGAGATTTTTGTCACTACAATGGATGGTGGCGTTGTCATTATGGAAGGTAGTCTATTGTCAAGATTTTTATTACTACAATGGATTGTGGCCTTGTCGTTATGGAAGGTAGTTTGTTGTCGATATCTTTGTTAATCCAATGGATGGTAGCCTAGTCATTATGGAAGGTAGTTTGTGTACGAGATTTTAGTTACTTTAATGGATGGTAGACTTGTCATTATGGAAGGTAGTCTGTTGTCGAGATTTTTTATACTCCAATAGATTGTAGCCTTGTAATTATGGAAGGTAGTCTTTTGTTGATATTTTGGTTACTCCAATGATGGTACCCTTGTCATTATGGAAGGTAGTCTATTGCCGAGATTTTTATTACTCCATTGCATGGTAGCCTTGTCATTATGGAAGCTAGTGTGTTGTCAATATTTTTGTTATTCCAATGGATGGTAGCCTTGTCATTATGGAAGGTAGTCTGTTTTCGTGATTTTTGTTACTCCAATGGATGGTAGCTTTGTCATTATGGAAGGTAGTATGTTGTCGATATCTTTGTTACTCCAATGGATGGTAGCCTTATCATTATGGAAGGTAGTCTATTGTCGAGATTTTTGTCACTACAATGGATGGTAGCCTTGTCATTATGTAAGGTAGTCTGTTGTCGAGATTTATGTTACTAGAATGGATTTTAGCCTTGTCGTTATGGAAGGTAGTTTGTTGTCTATATCTTTGTTACCTCAATGGATGGTAGCCTAGTCATTATGGAAGGTAGTTTATGTACGAGATTTTAGTTACTTTAATGGATGGTAGCCTTGTCATTATGGAAGGTAGTCTGTTGTCGAGATTTTTTATACTCCAATAAATTGTAGCCTTGTAATTATGGAAGGTAGTCTCTTGTTGATATTTTGGTTACTCCAATGATGGTACCCTTGTCATTATGGAAGGTAGTCTATTGCTGAGATTTATGTTACTCCGAGCATGGTAGCCTTGTCATTATGGAAGGTAGTGTGTTGTCAATATTTTTGTTATTCCAATGGATGGTAGCCTTGTCATTATGGAAGGTAGTATGTTTTCGTGATTTTTGTTACTCCAATGGATAGTAGCCTTGTCATTATGGAAGGTAGTCTGTTGTCGAGATTTTTGTTAATACAATGGATTGTAACCTTGTCGTTATGGAAGATAGTCTGTTGTCGATATCTTTGTTACTCCAATGGATGGTAGCCTTGTCATTATTGAAGGTAATATATTGTCACTACAATGGATGGTGGCCTTGTCATTATGGAAGGTAGTCTATTGTCAAGATTTTTATTACTACAATGGATTGTGGCCTTGTCGTTATGGAAGGTAGTTTGTTGTCGATATCTTTGTTAATCCAATAGATGGTAGCCTAGTCATTATGGAAGGTAGTTTGTGTACGAGATTTTAGTTACTTTAATGGATGGTAGCCTTGTCATTATGGAAGGTAGTCTGTTGGCGAGATTTTTTATACTCCAATAGATTGTAGCCTTGTAATTATGGAAGGTAGTCTCTTGTTGATATTTTGGTTACTCCAATGATGGTACCCTTGTCATTATGGAAGGTAGTCTATAGCCGAGATTTTTGTTACTCCATTACATGGTAGCCTTGTCATTATGGAAGGTAGTGTGTTGTCGATATTTTTGTTATTCCAATGGATGGTAGCCTTGTCATTATGGAAGGTAGTCTGTTTTTGTGATTTTTGTTACTCCAATGGATGGTAGCCTTGTCATTATGGAAAGTAGTATATTGTCGATATCTTTGGTACTCCAATGGATGGTATCCTTGTCATTATGGAAGGTAGTCTATTGTCGACATTTTTGTTACTCTAAGGGATGGTAGCCTTTTCCATATTGAAGGTAGTCTGTTGTTGAGATTTTTGTTATTCCAATGGATGGTAGCATTGTCATTAAAGAAGGTAGTATGTTGTCGAGATTTTTGTCACTACAATGGATGGTAGCCTTGTCATTATGTAAGGTAGTCTGTTGTCGAGATTATTGTTACTAGAATGGATTGTAGCCTTTTCGTTATGGAAGGTAGTTTGTTGTCTATATCTTTGTTACTCCAATGGATGGTAGCCTAGTCATTATGGAAGGTAGTTTATGTACGAGATTTTAGTTACTTTAATGGATGGTAGCCTTGTCATTATGGAAGGTAGTCTGTTGTCGAGATTTTTTATACTCCAATAAATTGTAGCCTTGTAATTATGGAAGGTAGTCTCTTGTTGATATTTTGGTTACTCCAATGATGGTACCCTTGTCATTATGGAAGGTAGTCTATTGCTGAGATTTATTTTACTCCGTGCATGGTAGCCTTGTCATTATGGAAGGTAGTGTGTTGTCAATATTTTTGTTATTCCAATGTATGGTAGCCTTGTCATTATGGAAGGTAGTATGTTTTCGTGATTTTTGTTACTCCAATGGATAGTAGCCTTGTCATTATGGAAGGTAGTCTGTTGTCGAGATTTTTGTTACTACAATGGATTGTAGCCTTGTCGTTATGGAAGATAGTCTATTGTCGATATCTTTGTTACTCCAATGGATGGTAGCCTAGTCATTATGGAAGGTAGTTTGTGTACGAGATTTTAGTTACTCCAATTGATGGTAGCCTTGTCATTATGGAAGGTAGTCTATTGTCGAGATTTTTGTTACTCCAATGGATGGTAGCCTTGTCATTATAGAAGGTAATATATTGTCACTATAATGGATGGTAGCCTTGTCATTATGGAACGTAGTCTGTGGTCGAGATTTTTGTTATTCCATTAAATGGTAGCGTTGTCATTATATAAGGCAGTATATTATCGAGATTTTTGTCACTACAATGGATGGTGTCTTTGTCATTATGGAAGGTAGTCTATTGTCAAGATTTTTATTACTACAATGGATTGTGGCCTTGTCGTTATGGAAGGTAGTTTGTTGTCGATATCTTTGTTAATCCAATGGATGGTAGCCTAGTCATTATGGAAGGTAGTTTGTGTACGAGATTTTAGTTACTTTAATGGATGGTAGCCTTGTCATTATGGAAGGTAGTCTGTTGTCGAGATTTTTTATACTCCAATAGATTGTAGCCTTGTAATTATTGAAGGTAGTCTCTTGTTGATATTTTGGTTACTCCAATGATGGTACCCTTGTCATTATGGAAGGTAGTTTATTGCAGAGATTTTTATTACTCCATTGCATGGTAGCCTTGTCATTATGGAAGGTAGTGTGTTGTCAATATTTTTGTTATTCCAATGGATGGTAGCCTTGTCATTATGGAAGGTAGTCTGTTTTCGTGATTTTTGTTACTCCAATGGATGGTAGCCTTGTCATTATGGAAGGTAGTATGTTGTCGATATCTTTGATACTCCAATGCATGGTAGCCTTGTCATTATGGAAGGTAGTCTATTGTCGAGATTTTTGTCACTACAATGGATGGTAGCCTTGTCATTATGTAAGGTAGTCTGTTGTCGAGATTATTGTTACTAGAATGGATTGTAGCCTTGTCGTTATGGAAGGTAGTTTGTTGTCTATATCTTTGTTACTCCAATGGATGGTAGCCTAGTCATTATGGAAGGTAGTTTATGTACGAGATTTTAGTTACTTTAATGGATGGTAGCCTTGTCATTATGGAAGGTAGTCTGTTGTCGAGATTTTTTATACTCCAATAAATTGTAGCCTTGCATTTATGGAAGGTAGTCTCTTGTTGATATTTTGGTTACTCCAATGATGGTACCCTTGTCATTATGGAAGGTAGTCTATAGCCGAGATTTTTGTTACTCCATTACATGGTAGCCTTGTCATTATGGAAGGTAGTGTGTTGTCGATATTTTTGTTATTCCAATGGATGGTAGCCTTGTCATTATGGAAGGTAGTCTGTTATTGTGATTTTTGTTACTCCAATGGATGGTAGCCTTGTCATTATAGAAAGTAGTATATTGTCGATATCTTTGGTACTCCAATGGATGGTATCCTTGTCATTATGGAAGGTATTCTATTGTCGACATTTTTGTTACTCTAAGGGATGGTAGCCTTTTCCATATTGAAGGTAGTCTGTTGTTGAGATTTTTGTTATTCCAATGGATGGTAGCATTGTCATTAAAGAAGGTAGTATGTTGTCGAGATTTTTGTCACTACAATGGATGGTAGCCTTGTCATTATGTAAGGTAGTCTGTTGTCGAGATTATTGTTACTAGAATGGATTGTAGCCTTGTCGTTATGGAAGGTAGTTTGTTGTCTATATCTTTGTTACTACAATGGATGGTAGCCTAGTCATTATGGAAGGTAGTTTATGTACGAGATTTTAGTTACTTTAATGGATGGTAGCCTTGTCATTATGGAAGGTAGTCTGTTGTCGAGATTTTTTATACTCCAATAAATTGTAGCCTTGCAATTATGGAAGGTAGTCTCTTGTTGATATTTTGGTTACTCCAATGATGGTACCCTTGTCATTATGGAAGGTAGTCTATTGCTGAGATTTATGTTACTCCGTGCATGGTAGCCTTGTCATTATGGAAGGTAGTGTGTTGTCAATATTTTTGTTATTCCAATGGATGGTAGCCTTGTCATTATGGAAGGTAGTAATTTTTCGTGATTTTTGTTACTCCAATGGATAATAGCCTTGTCATTATGGAAGGCAGTCTGTTGTCGAGATTTTTGTTACTACAATGGATTGTAGCGTTGTCGTTATGGAAGATAGTCTTTTGTCGATATCTTTGTTACTCCAATGGATGGTAGCCTAGTCATTATGGAAGGTAGTTTGTGTACGAGATTTTAGTTACTCCAATTGATGGTAGCCTTGTCATTATGGAAGGTAGTCTGTTGTCGAGATTTTTGTTACTCCAATGGATGGTAGCCTTGTCATTATAGAAGGTAATATATTGTCAATATAATGGATGGTAGCCTTGTCATTATGGAACGTAGTCTGTTGTCGAGATTTTTGTTATTCCATTAAATGGTAGCGTTGTCATTATAGAAGGCAGTATATTATCGAGATTTTTGTCACTACAATGGATGGTGGCCTTGTCATTATGGAAGGTAGTCTATTGTCAAGATTTTTAATACTACAATGGATTGTGGCCTTGTCGTTATGGAAGGTAGTTTGTTGTCGATATCTTTGTTAATCCAATGGATGGTAGCCTAGTCATTATGGAAGGTAGTTTGTGTATGATATTTTAGTTACTTTAATGGATGGTAGCCTTGTCATTATGGAAGGTAGTCTGTTGTCGAGATTTTTTATACTCCAATAGATTGTAGCCTTGTAATTATGGAAGGTAGTCTCTTGTTGATATTTCTGTTACTCCATTGCATGGTAGCCTTGTAATTATGGAAGGTAGTGTGTTGTCGATATTTTTTTTATTCCAATGGATGGTAGCCTTGTCATTATGGAAGGTAGTCTGTTTTCGTGATTTTTGTTACTCCAATGGATGGTAGCCTTGTCATTATGGAAAGTAGTATATTGTCGAAATCTTTGGTACTCCAATGGATGGTAGCCTTGTCATTATGGAAGGTAGTCTATTGTCGACATTTTTGTTACTCTAAGGGATGGTAGCCTTTTCCATATTGAAGGTAGTATGTTGTTGAGATTTTTGTTATTCCAATGGATGGTAGCGTTGTCATTAAAGAAGGTAGTATATTGTCGAGATTTTTGTCACTACAATGGATGGTAGCCTTGTCATTATGTAAGGTAGTCTGTTGTCAAGATTATTGTTACTAGAATGGATTGTAGCCTTGTCGTTATGGAAGGTAGTTTGTTGTCTATATCTTTGTTACTCCAATGGATGGTAGCCTAGTCATTATGGAAGGTAGTTTATGTACGAGATTTTAGTTACTTTAATGGATGGTAGCCTTGTCATTATGGAAGGTAGTCTGTTGTCGAGATTTTTTATACTCCAATAAATTGTAGCCTTGTAATTATGGAAGGTAGTCTCTTGTTGATATTTTGGTTACTCCAATGATGGTACCCTTGTCATTATGGAAGGTAGTCTATTGCTGAGATTTATGTTACTCCGTGCATGGTAGCCTTGTCATTATTGAAGGTAGTGTGTTATCAATATTTTTGTTATTCCAATGCATGGTAGCCTTGTCATTATGGAAGGTAGTATGTTTTCGTGATTTTTGTTACTCCAATGGATAGTAGCCTTGTCATTATAGAAGGTAATATATTGTCACTATAATGGATGGTAGCCTTGTCATTATGGAACGTAGTCAGTTGTCGAGATTTTTGTTATTCCATTAAATGGTAGCGTTGTCATTATAAAAGGAAGTATATTATCAAGATTTTTGTCACTACAATGGATGGTGGCCTTATCGTTATGGAAGGTAGTTTGTTGTCGATATCTTCGTTAATCTAATGGATGGTAGCCTAGTCATTATGGAAGGTAGTTTGTGTACGAGATTTTAGTTACTTTAATGGATGGTAGCCTTGTCATTATGGAAGGTAGTCTATTGTCTACATTTTTTATACTCCAATAGATTGTAGCCTTGTAATTATGGAAGGTAGTCTCTTGTTGATATTTTGGTTACTCCAATGATGGTACCCTTGTCATTATGGAAGGTAGTCTATTGCCGAGATTTTTATTACTCCATTGCATGGTAGCCTTGTCATTATGGAAGGTAGTCTGTTTTTGTGATTTTTGTTACTCCAATGGATGGTAGCCTTGTCATTATTGAAGGTAGTATGTTGTCGATATCTTTGTTACTCCAATGGATGGTAGCCTTGTCATTATGGAAGGTAGTCTATTGTCGAGATTTTTGTCACTACAATGGATGGTAGCCTTGTCATTATGTAAGGTAGTCTGTTGTAGAGAATTTTGTTACTAGAATGGATTGTAGCCTTGTCGTTATGGATGGTAGCCTAGTCATTATGGAAGGTAGTTTGTGTACGAGATTTTAGTTACTTTAATGGATGGTAGCCTTGTCATTATGGAAGGTAGTCTGTTGTCGAGATTTTTTATACTCCAATAAATTGTAACCTTGTAATTATGGAAGGTAGTCTCTTGTTGATATTTTGGTTACTCCAATGATGGTACCCTTGTCATTATGGATGGTAGTCTATTGCCGAGATTTTTACTACTCTGTTGCATGGTAGCCTTGTCATTATGGAAGGTAGTGTGTTGTCGATATTTTTGTTATTCCAATGGATGGTAGCCTTGTCATTATGGAAGGTAGTCTGCTTTCGTGATTTTTGTTACTCCAATGGATGGTAGCCTTATAATTATGGAAGGTAGTATGTTGTCAATATCTTTGTTACTCCAATGGATGGTAGCATTGTCATTATGGAAGGTAGTCTATTGTCGATATTTTGTTACTCTAAGGGATGGTAGCCCTATCCATATGGAAGGTAGTCTGTTGTCGAGATTTTTGTTATTCCAATGGATGGTAGCGTTGTCATTATAGAAGGTAGTATATTGTAGAGATTTTTGTCACTACAATGGATGGTAGCCTTGTCATTATGTAAGGTAGTCTATTGTCGAGATTTCTGTTACTAGAATGGATTGTAGCCTTGTCGTTATGGAAGGTAGTCTGTTGTCTATGTCTTTGTTACTCCAATGGATGGTATCCTAGTCATTATGGAAGGTAGTCTGTTGTCTAGATTTTTTATACTCCAATAAATTGTAGCCTTGTAATTATGGAAGGTAGTCTCTTGTTGATATTTTGGTTACTCCAATGATGGTACCCTTGTCATTATGGAAGGTAGTCTATTGCCGAGATTTTTGTTACTCCGTTGCATGGTAGCCTTGTCATTATGGAAGATAGTGTGTTTTTGATATTTTTATTATTCCAATGGATGGTAACCTTGTCATTATGGAAGGTAGTCTGTTTTCATGATTTTTGTTACTCCAATGGATGGTAGCCTTGTCATTATGGAAGGTAGTATGTTGTCGATATATTTGTTACTCCAATGGATGGTAGCCTTGTCATTATGGAAGGTAGTCTATTGTCGATATTTTTGTTACTCTAAGGGATGGTAGCCCTGTCCATATGGAAGGTAGTATGTTGTCGAGATTTTTGTTATTCCAATGGATGGTAGCGTTGTCATTATAAAAGGTAGTATATTGTCGAGATTTTTGTCACTACAATTGATGGTAGCCTTGTCATTATGTAAGGTAGTCTATTGTCGAGATTTTTGTTACTAGAATGGATTGTAGCCTTGTCATTATGGAAGGTAGTCTATTGTCTATATCTTTGTTACTCCAATGGATGGTAGCCTAGTCATTATGGAAGGTAGTTAGTGTACGATATTTTTGTTATTCCAATGGATGGTAGCCTTGTCATTATGAAAGGAAGTCTATTGTCCTGATTTTTGTTACTCTAGGGGACGGTAGACTTGTCATTATGGAAGGTAGTATGTTGTCGATATCTTTGTTACTCCAATGGATGGTAGCCTAGTCATTATGGAAGGTAGTTTGTGTACGAGATTTTAGTTACTTTAATGGATGGTATCCTAGTCATTATGGAAGGTAGTCTGTTGTCGAGATTTTTTATACTCCAATAAATTGTAGCCTTGTAATTATGGAAGGTAGTCTCTTGTTGATATTTTGGTTACTCCAATGATGGTACCCTTGTCATTATGGAAGGTAGTCTATTGTAGAGATTTATGTTACTCCGTGCATGGTAGCCTTGTCAATATGGAAGGTAGTGTGTTGTCAATATTTTTGTTATTCCAATGGATGGTAGCCTTGTCATTATGGAAGGTAGTATGTTTTCGTGATTTTTGTTACTCCAATGGATAGTAGCCTTGTCATTATGGAAGGTAGTCTGTTGTCGAGATTTTTGTTACTACAATGGATTTTAGCCTTGTCGTTATGGAAGATAGTTTGTTGTCGATATCTTCGTTACTCCAATGGATGGTAGCCTAGTCATTATGGAAGGTAGTTTGTGTACGAGATTTTAGTTACTCCAATGGATGGTAGCCTTGTCATTATGGAAGGTAGTCTGTTGTCGAGATTTTTGTTACTCCAATGGATGGTAGCCTTGTCATTATAGAAGGTAATATATTGTCACTATAATGGATGGTAGCCTTATCATTATGGAACGTAGTCTGTTGTCGAGATTTTTGTTATTCCATTAGATGGTAGCGTTGTCATTATAGAAGGCAGTATATTATCGAGATTTTTGTCACTACAATGGATGGTGGCCTTGTCATTATGGAAGGTAGTCTATTGTCAAGATTTTTATTACTACAATGGATTGTGGCCTTGTCGTTATGGAAGGTAGTTTGTTGTCGATATCTTTGTTAGTCTAATGGATGGTAGCCTAGTCATTATGGAAGGTAGTTTGTGTACGAGATTTTAGTTACTTTAATGGATGGTAGCCTTGCCATTATGGAAGGTAGTCTGTTGTCGAGATTTTTTATACTCCAATAGATTGTAGCCTTGTAATTATGGAAGGTAGTCTCTTGTTGATATTTTGGTTACTCCAATGATGGTACCCTTGTCATTATGGAAGGTAGTCTATTGCCGAGATTTTTATTACTCCATTGCATTGTAGCCTTGTCATTATAGAAGGTAGTGTGTTGTCAATATTTTTGTTATTCCAATGGATGGTAGCCTTGTCATTATGGAAGGTAGTCTGTTTTCGTGATTTTTGTTACTCCAATGGATGGTAGCCTTATCATTATGGAAGTTAGTATGTTGTCGATATCTTTGTTACTCCAATGGATGGTAGCCTTGTCATTATGGAAGGTAGTCTATTGTCGAGATTTTTGTCACTACAATGGATGGTAGCCTTGTCATTTTGTAAGGTAGTCTGTTGTCGAGATTTTTGTTACTAGAATGGATTGTAGCCTTGTCGTTATGGAAGGTAGTCTGTTGTCTATATCTTTGTTACTCCAATGGATGGTAGCCTAGTCATTATAGAAGGTAGTTTGTGTACGAGATTTTAGTAACTTTAATGGATGGTAGCCTTGTCATTATGGAAGGTAGTCTGTTGTCGAGATTTTTTATACTCCAATAAATTGTAACCTTGTAATTATGGAAGGTAGTCTCTTGTTGATATTTTGGTTACTCCAATGATGGTACCCTTGTCATTATGGAAGGTAGTCTATTGCCGAGATTTTTGTTACTCCGTTGCATGGTAGCCTTGTCATTATGGAAGATAGTGTGTTTTCGATATTTTTATTATTCCAATGGATGGTAACATTGTCATTATGGAAGGTAGTCTGTTTTCGTGATTTTTGTTACTCCAATGGATGGTAGCCTTGTCATTATGGAAGGTAGTATGTTGTCGATATCTTTGTTACTCCAATGGATTGTAGCCTTGTCATTATGGAAGGTAGTCTATTGTCGATATTTTTGTTACTTTAAGGGATGGTAGCCCTGTCCATATGGAAGGTAGTATGTTGTCGAGATTTTTGTTATTCCAATGGATGGTAGCGTTGTCATTATAAAAGGTAGTATATTGTCGAGATTTTTGTCACTACAATGGATGGTAGCCTTGTCATTATGTAAGGTAGTCTATTGTCGAGATTTTTGTTACTAGAATGGATTGTAGCCTTGTTATTATGGAAGGTAGTCTGTTGTCTATATCTTTGTTACTCCAATGGATGGTAGCCTAGTCATTATGGAAGGTAGTTAGTGTACGATATTTTTGTTATTCCAATGGATGGTAGCCTTGTCATTATGAAAGGAAGTCTATTGTCCTGATTTTTGTTACTCTAGGGGACGGTAGCCTTGTCATTATGGAAGGTAGTATGTTGTCGATATCTTTGTTACTCCAATGGATGGTAGCCTAGTCATTATGGAAGGTAGTTTGTGTACGAGATTTTACTTACTTTAATGGATGCTATCCTAGTCATTATGGAAGGTAGTCTGTTGTCGAGATTTTTTATACTCCAATAAATTGTAGCCTTGTAATTATGGAAGGTAGTCTCTTGTTGATATTTTGGTTACTCCAATGATGGTACCCTTGTCATTATGGAAGGTAGTCTATTGCCGAGAGTTTTGTTACTCCGTTGCATGGTAGCCTTGTCATTATGGAAGGTAGCGTGTTTTCGATATTTTTGTTATTCCAATGGATGGTAACCTTGTCATTATGGAAGGTAGTCTGTTTTCGTGATTTTTGTTACTCCAATGGATGGTAGCCTTGTCATTATGGAAGGTAGTATGTTGTCGATATCTTTGTTACTCCAATGGATGGTAGCCTTGTCATTATGGAAGGTAGTCTATTGTCGATATTTTTGTTACTCTAAGGGATGGTAGCCTTGTCCATATGGAAGGTAGTATGTTGTCGAGATTTTTGTTATTCCAATGGATGGTAGCGTTGTAATTATAAAAGGTAGTATATTGTCGAGATTTTTGTCACTACAATGGATGGTAGCCTTGTCATTATGGAAGGTAGTCTGTTGTCTATATATTTGTTACTCCAATGGATGGTAGCCTAGTCATTTTGGAATGTAGTTTGTGTACGATATTTTTGTTATTCCAATGGATGGTAGCCTTGTCATTATGAAAGGAAGTCTATTGTCCTGATTTTTATTACTCTAGGGGATGGTAGCCTTGTCATTATGGAAGGTAGTATGTTATCGATATCTTTGTTACGCCAATGCATGGTAGCCTTGTCATTATGGAAGGTAGTATGTTGTCCAGATTTTTGTTATTCCATTAAATGGTAGCGTTGTCATTATAGAAGGCAGTATATTATCGAGATTTTTGTCACTACAATGGATGGTGGCCTTGTCATTATGGAAGGTAGTCTATTGTCAAGATTTTTAATACTACAATGGATTGTGGCCTTGTCGTTATGGAAGGTAGTTTGTTGTCGATATCTTTGTTAATCCAATGGATGGTAGCCTAGTCATTATGGAAGGTAGTTTGTGTATGATATTTTAGTTACTTTAATGGATGGTAGCCTTGTCATTATGGAAGGTAGTCTGTTGTCGAGATTTTTTATACTCCAATAGATTGTAGCCTTGTAATTATGGAAGGTAGTCTCTTATTGATATTTCTGTTACTCCATTGCATGGTAGCCTTGTAATTATGGAAGGTAGTGTGTTGTCGATATTTTTTTTATTCCAATGGATGGTAGCCTTGTCATTATGGAAGGTAGTCTGTTTTCGTGATTTTTGTTACTCCAATGGATGGTAGCCTTGTCATTATGGAAAGTAGTATATTGTCGAAATCTTTGGTACTCCAATGGATGGTAGCCTTGTCATTATGGAAGGTAGTCTATTGTCGACATTTTTGTTACTCTAAGGGATGGTAGCCTTTTCCATATTGAAGGTAGTATGTTGTTGAGATTTTTGTTATTCCAATGGATGGTAGCGTTGTCATTAAAGAAGGTAGTATATTGTCGAGATTTTTGTCACTACAATGGATGGTAGCCTTGTCATTATGTAAGGTAGTCTGTTGTCAAGATTATTGTTACTAGAATGGATTGTAGCCTTGTCGTTATGGAAGGTAGTTTGTTGTCTATATCTTTGTTACTCCAATGGATGGTAGCCTAGTCATTATGGAAGGTAGTTTATGTACGAGATTTTAGTTACTTTAATGGATGGTAGCCTTGTCATTATGGAAGGTAGTCTGTTGTCGAGATTTTTTATACTCCAATAAATTGTAGCCTTGTAATTATGGAAGGTAGTCTCTTGTTGATATTTTGGTTACTCCAATGATGGTACCCTTGTCATTATGGAAGGTAGTCTATTGCTGAGATTTATGTTACTCCGTGCATGGTAGCCTTGTCATTATTGAAGGTAGTGTGTTATCAATTTTTTTGTTATTCCAATGCATGGTAGCCTTGTCATTATGGAAGGTAGTATGTTTTCGTGATTTTTGTTACTCCAGTGAATAGTAGCCTTGTCATTATAGAAGGTAATATATTGTCACTATAATGGATGGTAGCCTTGTCATTATGGAACGTAGTCAGTTGTCGAGATTTTTGTTATTCCATTAAATGGTAGCGTTGTCATTATAAAAGGAAGTATATTATCGAGATTTTTGTCACTACAATGGATGGTGGCCTTATCGTTATGGAAGGTAGTTTGTTGTCGATATCTTTGTTAATCTAATGGATGGTAGCCTAGTCATTATGGAAGGTAGTTTGTGTACGAGATTTTAGTTACTTTAATGGATGGTAGCCTTGTCATTATGGAAGGTAGTCTATTGTCGACATTTTTTATACTCCAATAGATTGTAGCCTTGTAATTATGGAAGGTAGTCTCTTGTTGATATTTTGGTTACTCCAATGATGGTACCCTTGTCATTATGGAAGGTAGTCTATTGCCGAGATTTTTATTACTCCATTGCATGGTAGCCTTGTCATTATGGAAGGTAGTATGTTTTCGTGATTTTTGTTACTCCAATGGATGGTAGCCTTGTCATTATTGAAGGTAGTATGTTGTCGATATCTTTGTTACTCCAATGGATGGTAGCCTTGTCATTATGGAAGGTAGTCTATTGTCGAGATTTTTGTCACTACAATGGATGGTAGCCTTGTCATTATGTAAGGTAGTCTGTTGTAGAGAATTTTGTTACTAGAATGGATTGTAGCCTTGTCGTTATGGAAGGTAGTCTGTTGTCTATATCTTTGTTACTCCAATGGATGGTAGCCTAGTCATTATGGAAGGTAGTTAGTGTACGATATTTTTGTTATTCCAATGGATGGTAGCCTTGTCATTATGAAAGGAAGTCTATTGTCCTGATTTTTGTTACTCTAGGGGACGGTAGCCTTGTCATTATGGAAGGTAGTATGTTGTCGATATCTTTGTTACTCCAATGGATGGTAGCCTAGTCATTATGGAAGGTAGTTTGTGTACGAGATTTTACTTACTTTAATGGATGCTATCCTAGTCATTATGGAAGGTAGTCTGTTGTCGAGATTTTTTATACTCCAATAAATTGTAGCCTTGTAATTATGGAAGGTAGTCTCTTGTTGATATTTTGGTTACTCCAATGATGGTACCCTTGTCATTATGGAAGGTAGTCTATTGCCGAGAGTTTTGTTACTCCGTTGCATGGTAGCCTTGTCATTATGGAAGGTAGCGTGTTTTCGATATTTTTGTTATTCCAATGGATGGTAACCTTGTCATTATGGAAGGTAGTCTGTTTTCGTGATTTTTGTTACTCCAATGGATGGTAGCCTTGTCATTATGGAAGGTAGTATGTTGTCGATATCTTTGTTACTCCAATGGATGGTAGCCTTGTCATTATGGAAGGTAGTCTATTGTCGATATTTTTGTTACTCTAAGGGATGGTAGCCTTGTCCATATGGAAGGTAGTATGTTGTCGAGATTTTTGTTATTCCAATGGATGGTAGCGTTGTAATTATAAAAGGTAGTATATTGTCGAGATTTTTGTCACTACAATGGATGGTAGCCTTGTCATTATGGAAGGTAGTCTGTTGTCTATATATTTGTTACTCCAATGGATGGTAGCCTAGTCATTTTGGAATGTAGTTTGTGTACGATATTTTTGTTATTCCAATGGATGGTAGCCTTGTCATTATGAAAGGAAGTCTATTGTCCTGATTTTTATTACTCTAGGGGATGGTAGCCTTGTCATTATGGAAGGTAGTATGTTATCGATATCTTTGTTACGCCAATGCATGGTAGCCTTGTCATTATGGAAGGTAGTATGTTGTCCAGATTTTTGTTATTCCATTAAATGGTAGCGTTGTCATTATAGAAGGCAGTATATTATCGAGATTTTTGTCACTACAATGGATGGTGGCCTTGTCATTATGGAAGGTAGTCTATTGTCAAGATTTTTAATACTACAATGGATTGTGGCCTTGTCGTTATGGAAGGTAGTTTGTTGTCGATATCTTTGTTAATCCAATGGATGGTAGCCTAGTCATTATGGAAGGTAGTTTGTGTATGATATTTTAGTTACTTTAATGGATGGTAGCCTTGTCATTATGGAAGGTAGTCTGTTGTCGAGATTTTTTATACTCCAATAGATTGTAGCCTTGTAATTATGGAAGGTAGTCTCTTATTGATATTTCTGTTACTCCATTGCATGGTAGCCTTGTAATTATGGAAGGTAGTGTGTTGTCGATATTTTTTTTATTCCAATGGATGGTAGCCTTGTCATTATGGAAGGTAGTCTGTTTTCGTGATTTTTGTTACTCCAATGGATGGTAGCCTTGTCATTATGGAAAGTAGTATATTGTCGAAATCTTTGGTACTCCAATGGATGGTAGCCTTGTCATTATGGAAGGTAGTCTATTGTCGACATTTTTGTTACTCTAAGGGATGGTAGCCTTTTCCATATTGAAGGTAGTATGTTGTTGAGATTTTTGTTATTCCAATGGATGGTAGCGTTGTCATTAAAGAAGGTAGTATATTGTCGAGATTTTTGTCACTACAATGGATGGTAGCCTTGTCATTATGTAAGGTAGTCTGTTGTCAAGATTATTGTTACTAGAATGGATTGTAGCCTTGTCGTTATGGAAGGTAGTTTGTTGTCTATATCTTTGTTACTCCAATGGATGGTAGCCTAGTCATTATGGAAGGTAGTTTATGTACGAGATTTTAGTTACTTTAATGGATGGTAGCCTTGTCATTATGGAAGGTAGTCTGTTGTCGAGATTTTTTATACTCCAATAAATTGTAGCCTTGTAATTATGGAAGGTAGTCTCTTGTTGATATTTTGGTTACTCCAATGATGGTACCCTTGTCATTATGGAAGGTAGTCTATTGCTGAGATTTATGTTACTCCGTGCATGGTAGCCTTGTCATTATTGAAGGTAGTGTGTTATCAATTTTTTTGTTATTCCAATGCATGGTAGCCTTGTCATTATGGAAGGTAGTATGTTTTCGTGATTTTTGTTACTCCAATGAATAGTAGCCTTGTCATTATAGAAGGTAATATATTGTCACTATAATGGATGGTAGCCTTGTCATTATGGAACGTAGTCAGTTGTCGAGATTTTTGTTATTCCATTAAATGGTAGCGTTGTCATTATAAAAGGAAGTATATTATCGAGATTTTTGTCACTACAATGGATGGTGGCCTTATCGTTATGGAAGGTAGTTTGTTGTCGATATCTTTGTTAATCTAATGGATGGTAGCCTAGTCATTATGGAAGGTAGTTTGTGTACGAGATTTTAGTTACTTTAATGGATGGTAGCCTTGTCATTATGGAAGGTAGTCTATTGTCGACATTTTTTATACTCCAATAGATTGTAGCCTTGTAATTATGGAAGGTAGTCTCTTGTTGATATTTTGGTTACTCCAATGATGGTACCCTTGTCATTATGGAAGGTAGTCTATTGCCGAGATTTTTATTACTCCATTGCATGGTAGCCTTGTCATTATGGAAGGTAGTATGTTTTCGTGATTTTTGTTACTCCAATGGATGGTAGCCTTGTCATTATTGAAGGTAGTATGTTGTCGATATCTTTGTTACTCCAATGGATGGTAGCCTTGTCATTATGGAAGGTAGTCTATTGTCGAGATTTTTGTCACTACAATGGATGGTAGCCTTGTCATTATGTAAGGTAGTCTGTTGTAGAGAATTTTGTTACTAGAATGGATTGTAGCCTTGTCGTTATGGAAGGTAGTCTGTTGTCTATATCTTTGTTACTCCAATGGATGGTAGCCTAGTCATTATGGAAGGTAGTTAGTGTACGATATTTTTGTTATTCCAATGGATGGTAGCCTTGTCATTATGAAAGGAAGTCTATTGTCCTGATTTTTGTTACTCTAGGGGACGGTAGCCTTGTCATTATGGAAGGTAGTATGTTGTCGATATCTTTGTTACTCCAATGGATGGTAGCCTAGTCATTATGGAAGGTAGTTTGTGTACGAGATTTTACTTACTTTAATGGATGCTATCCTAGTCATTATGGAAGGTAGTCTGTTGTCGAGATTTTTTATACTCCAATAAATTGTAGCCTTGTAATTATGGAAGGTAGTCTCTTGTTGATATTTTGGTTACTCCAATGATGGTACCCTTGTCATTATGGAAGGTAGTCTATTGCCGAGAGTTTTGTTACTCCGTTGCATGGTAGCCTTGTCATTATGGAAGGTAGCGTGTTTTCGATATTTTTGTTATTCCAATGGATGGTAACCTTGTCATTATGGAAGGTAGTCTGTTTTCGTGATTTTTGTTACTCCAATGGATGGTAGCCTTGTCATTATGGAAGGTAGTATGTTGTCGATATCTTTGTTACTCCAATGGATGGTAGCCTTGTCATTATGGAAGGTAGTCTATTGTCGATATTTTTGTTACTCTAAGGGATGGTAGCCTTGTCCATATGGAAGGTAGTATGTTGTCGAGATTTTTGTTATTCCAATGGATGGTAGCGTTGTAATTATAAAAGGTAGTATATTGTCGAGATTTTTGTCACTACAATGGATGGTAGCCTTGTCATTATGGAAGGTAGTCTGTTGTCTATATATTTGTTACTCCAATGGATGGTAGCCTAGTCATTTTGGAATGTAGTTTGTGTACGATATTTTTGTTATTCCAATGGATGGTAGCCTTGTCATTATGAAAGGAAGTCTATTGTCCTGATTTTTATTACTCTAGGGGATGGTAGCCTTGTCATTATGGAAGGTAGTATGTTATCGATATCTTTGTTACGCCAATGCATGGTAGCCTTGTCATTATGGAAGGTAGTATGTTGTCCAGATTTTTGTTATTCCATTAAATGGTAGCGTTGTCATTATAGAAGGCAGTATATTATCGAGATTTTTGTCACTACAATGGATGGTGGCCTTGTCATTATGGAAGGTAGTCTATTGTCAAGATTTTTAATACTACAATGGATTGTGGCCTTGTCGTTATGGAAGGTAGTTTGTTGTCGATATCTTTGTTAATCCAATGGATGGTAGCCTAGTCATTATGGAAGGTAGTTTGTGTATGATATTTTAGTTACTTTAATGGATGGTAGCCTTGTCATT
This sequence comes from Vicia faba, assembly GCA_948472305.1. Classification (NCBI taxonomy): domain Eukaryota; kingdom Viridiplantae; phylum Streptophyta; class Magnoliopsida; order Fabales; family Fabaceae; genus Vicia; species Vicia faba. The sequence continues at coordinate 460,888,895 of OX451741.1, forward strand.
ATGGAAGGTAGTCTGTTGTCGAGATTTTTTATACTCCAATAGATTGTAGCCTTGTAATTATGGAAGGTAGTCTCTTATTGATATTTCTGTTACTCCATTGCATGGTAGCCTTGTAATTATGGAAGGTAGTGTGTTGTCGATATTTTTTTTATTCCAATGGATGGTAGCCTTGTCATTATGGAAGGTAGTCTGTTTTCGTGATTTTTGTTACTCCAATGGATGGTAGCCTTGTCATTATGGAAAGTAGTATATTGTCGAAATCTTTGGTACTCCAATGGATGGTAGCCCTGTCATTATGGAAGGTAGTCTATTGTCGACATTTTTGTTACTCTAAGGGATGGTAGCCTTTTCCATATTGAAGGTAGTATGTTGTTGAGATTTTTGTTATTCCAATGGATGGTAGCGTTGTCATTAAAGAAGGTAGTATATTGTCGAGATTTTTGTCACTACAATGGATGGTAGCCTTGTCATTATGTAAGGTAGTCTGTTGTCAAGATTATTGTTACTAGAATGGATTGTAGCCTTGTCGTTATGGAAGGTAGTTTGTTGTCTATATCTTTGTTACTCCAATGGATGGTAGCCTAGTCATTATGGAAGGTAGTTTATGTACGAGATTTTAGTTACTTTAATGGATGGTAGCCTTGTCATTATGGAAGGTAGTCTGTTGTCGAGATTTTTTATACTCCAATAAATTGTAGCCTTGTAATTATGGAAGGTAGTCTCTTGTTGATATTTTGGTTACTCCAATGATGGTACCCTTGTCATTATGGAAGGTAGTCTATTGCTGAGATTTATGTTACTCCGTGCATGGTAGCCTTGTCATTATTGAAGGTAGTGTGTTATCAATATTTTTGTTATTCCAATGCATGGTAGCCTTGTCATTATGGAAGGTAGTATGTTTTCGTGATTTTTGTTACTCCAATGAATAGTAGCCTTGTCATTATAGAAGGTAATATATTGTCACTATAATGGATGGTAGCCTTGTCATTATGGAACGTAGTCAGTTGTCGAGATTTTTGTTATTCCATTAAATGGTAGCGTTGTCATTATAAAAGGAAGTATATTATCGAGATTTTTGTCACTACAATGGATGGTGGCCTTATCGTTATGGAAGGTAGTTTGTTGTCGATATCTTTGTTAATCTAATGGATGGTAGCCTAGTCATTATGGAAGGTAGTTTGTGTACGAGATTTTAGTTACTTTAATGGATGGTAGCCTTGTCATTATGGAAGGTAGTCTATTGTCGACATTTTTTATACTCCAATAGATTGTAGCCTTGTAATTATGGAAGGTAGTCTCTTGTTGATATTTTGGTTACTCCAATGATGGTACCCTTGTCATTATGGAAGGTAGTCTATTGCCGAGATTTTTATTACTCCATTGCATGGTAGCCTTGTCATTATGGAAGGTAGTATGTTTTCGTGATTTTTGTTACTCCAATGGATGGTAGCCTTGTCATTATTGAAGGTAGTATGTTGTCGATATCTTTGTTACTCCAATGGATGGTAGCCTTGTCATTATGGAAGGTAGTCTATTGTCGAGATTTTTGTCACTACAATGGATGGTAGCCTTGTCATTATGTAAGGTAGTCTGTTGTAGAGAATTTTGTTACTAGAATGGATTGTAGCCTTGTCGTTATGGAAGGTAGTCTGTTGTCTATATCTTTGTTACTCCAATGGATGGTAGCCTAGTCATTATGGAAGGTAGTTTGTGTACGAGATTTTAGTTACTTTAATGGATGGTAGCCTTGTCATTATGGAAGGTAGTCTGTTGTCGAGATTTTTTATACTCCAATAAATTGTAACCTTGTAATTATGGAAGGTAGTCTCTTGTTGATATTTTGGTTACTCCAATGATGGTACCCTTGTCATTATGGATGGTAGTCTATTGCCGAGATTTTTACTACTCTGTTGCATGGTAGCCTTGTCATTATGGAAGGTAGTGTGTTGTCGATATTTTTGTTATTCCAATGGATGGTAGCCTTGTCATTATGGAAGGTAGTCTGCTTTCGTGATTTTTGTTACTCCAATGGATGGTAGCCTTATAATTATGGAAGGTAGTATGTTGTCAATATCTTTGTTACTCCAATGGATGGTAGCATTGTCATTATGGAAGGTAGTCTATTGTCGATATTTTGTTACTCTAAGGGATGGTAGCCCTATCCATATGGAAGGTAGTCTGTTGTCGAGATTTTTGTTATTCCAATGGATGGTTGCGTTGTCATTATAGAAGGTAGTATATTGTAGAGATTTTTGTCACTACAATGGATGGTAGCCTTGTCATTATGTAAGGTAGTCTATTGTCGAGATTTCTGTTACTAGAATGGATTGTAGCCTTGTCGTTATGGAAGGTAGTCTGTTGTCTATGTCTTTGTTACTCCAATGGATGGTATCCTAGTCATTATGGAAGGTAGTCTGTTGTCTAGATTTTTTATACTCCAATAAATTGTAGCCTTGTAATTATGGAAGGTAGTCTCTTGTTGATATTTTGGTTACTCCAATGATGGTACCCTTGTCATTATGGAAGGTAGTCTATTGCCGAGATTTTTGTTACTCCGTTGCATGGTAGCCTTGTCATTATGGAAGATAGTGTGTTTTTGATATTTTTATTATTCCAATGGATGGTAACCTTGTCATTATGGAAGGTAGTCTGTTTTCGTGATTTTTGTTACTCCAATGGATGGTAGCCTTGTCATTATGGAAGGTAGTATGTTGTCGATATATTTGTTACTCCAATGGATGGTAGCCTTGTCATTATGGAAGGTAGTCTATTGTCGATATTTTTGTTACTCTAAGGGATGGTAGCCCTGTCCATATGGAAGGTAGTATGTTGTCGAGATTTTTGTTATTCCAATGGATGGTAGCGTTGTCATTATAAAAGGTAGTATATTGTCGAGATTTTTGTCACTACAATTGATGGTAGCCTTGTCATTATGTAAGGTAGTCTATTGTCGAGATTTTTGTTACTAGAATGGATTGTAGCCTTGTCATTATGGAAGGTAGTCTATTGTCTATATCTTTGTTACTCCAATGGATGGTAGCCTAGTCATTATGGAAGGTAGTTAGTGTACGATATATTTGTTATTCCAATGGATGGTAGCCTTGTCATTATGAAAGGAAGTCTATTGTCCTGATTTTTGTTACTCTAGGGGACGGTAGACTTGTCATTATGGAAGGTAGTATGTTGTCGATATCTTTGTTACTCCAATGGATGGTAGCCTAGTCATTATGGAAGGTAGTTTGTGTACGAGATTTTAGTTACTTTAATGGATGGTATCCTAGTCATTATGGAAGGTAGTCTGTTGTCGAGATTTTTTATACTCCAATAAATTGTAGCCTTGTAATTATGGAAGGTAGTCTCTTGTTGATATTTTGGTTACTCCAATGATGGTACCCTTGTCATTATGGAAGGTAGTCTATTGTAGAGATTTATGTTACTCCGTGCATGGTAGCCTTGTCATTATGGAAGGTAGTGTGTTGTCAATATTTTTGTTATTCCAATGGATGGTAGCCTTGTCATTATGGAAGGTAGTATGTTTTCGTGATTTTTGTTACTCCAATGGATAGTAGCCTTGTCATTATGGAAGGTAGTCTGTTGTCGAGATTTTTGTTACTACAATGGATTTTAGCCTTGTCGTTATGGAAGATAGTTTGTTGTCGATATCTTTGTTACTCCAATGGATGGTAGCCTAGTCATTATGGAAGGTAGTTTGTGTACGAGATTTTAGTTACTCCAATGGATGGTAGCCTTGTCATTATGGAAGGTAGTCTGTTGTCGAGATTTTTGTTACTCCAATGGATGGTAGCCTTGTCATTATAGAAGGTAATATATTGTCACTATAATAGATGGTAGCCTTATCATTATGGAACATAGTCTGTTGTCGAGATTTTTGTTATTCCATTAGATGGTAGCGTTGTCATTATAGAAGGCAGTATATTATCGAGATTTTTGTCACTACAATGGATGGTGGCCTTGTCATTATGGAAGGTAGTCTATTGTCAAGATTTTTATTACTACAATGGATTGTGGCCTTGTCGTTATGGAAGGTAGTTTGTTGTCGATATCTTTGTTAGTCTAATGGATGGTAGCCTAGTCATTATGGAAGGTAGTTTGTGTACGAGATTTTAGTTACTTTAATGGATGGTAGCCTTGTCATTATGGAAGGTAGTCTGTTGTCGAGATTTTTTATACTCCAATAGATTGTAGCCTTGTAATTATGGAAGGTAGTCTCTTGTTGATATTTTGGTTACTCCAATGATGGTACCCTTGTCATTATGGAAGGTAGTCTATTGCCGAGATTTTTATTACTCCATTGCATTGTAGCCTTGTCATTATGGAAGGTAGTGTGTTGTCAATATTTTTGTTATTCCAATGGATGGTAGCCTTGTCATTATGGAAGGTAGTCTGTTTTCGTGATTTTTGTTACTCCAATGGATGGTAGCCTTATCATTATGGAAGTTAGTATGTTGTCGATATCTTTGTTACTCCAATGGATGGTAGCCTTGTCATTATGGAAGGTAGTCTATTGTCGAGATTTTTGTCACTACAATGGATGGTAGCCTTGTCATTTTGTAAGGTAGTCTGTTGTCGAGATTTTTGTTACTAGAATGGATTGTAGCCTTGTCGTTATGGAAGGTAGTCTGTTGTCTATATCTTTGTTACTCCAATGGATGGTAGCCTAGTCATTATAGAAGGTAGTTTGTGTACGAGATTTTAGTTACTTTAATGGATGGTAGCCTTGTCATTATGGAAGGTAGTCTGTTGTCGAGATTTTTTATACTCCAATAAATTGTAACCTTGTAATTATGGAAGGTAGTCTCTGGTTGATATTTTGGTTACTCCAATGATGGTACCCTTGTCATTATGGAAGGTAGTCTATTGCCGAGATTTTTGTTACTCCGTTGCATGGTAGCCTTGTCATTATGGAAGATAGTGTGTTTTCGATATTTTTGTTATTCCAATGGATGGTAACATTGTCATTATGGAAGGTAGTCTGTTTTCGTGATTTTTGTTACTCCAATGGATGGTAGCCTTGTCATTATGGAAGGTAGTATGTTGTCGATATCTTTGTTACTCCAATGGATTGTAGCCTTGTCATTATGGAAGGTAGTCTATTGTCGATATTTTTGTTACTCTAAGGGATGGTAGCCCTGTCCATATGGAAGGTAGTATGTTGTCGAGATTTTTGTTATTCCAATGGATGGTAGCGTTGTCATTATAAAAGGTAGTATATTGTCGAGATTTTTGTCACTACAATGGATGGTAGCCTTGTCATTATGTAAGGTAGTCTATTGTCGAGATTTTTGTTACTAGAATGGATTGTAGCCTTGTCATTATGGAAGGTAGTCTGTTGTCTATATCTTTGTTACTCCAATGGATGGTAGCCTAGTCATTATGGAAGGTAGTTAGTGTACGATAATTTTGTTATTCCAATGGATGGTAGCCTTGTCATTATGAAAGGAAGTCTATTGTCCTGATTTTTGTTATTCTAGGGGACGGTAGCCTTGTCATTATGGAAGGTAGTATGTTGTCGATATCTTTGTTACTCCAATGGATGGTAGCCTAGTCATTATGGAAGGTAGTTTGTGTACGAGATTTTACTTACTTTAATGGATGCTATCCTAGTCATTATGGAAGGTAGTCTGTTGTCGAGATTTTTTATACTCCAATAAATTGTAGCCTTGTAATTATGGAAGGTAGTCTCTTGTTGATATTTTGGTTACTCCAATGATGGTACCCTTGTCATTATGGAAGGTAGTCTATTGCCGAGAGTTTTGTTACTCCGTTGCATGGTAGCCTTGTCATTATAGAAGGTAGCGTGTTTTCGATATTTTTGTTATTCCAATGGATGGTAACCTTGTCATTATGGAAGGTAGTCTATTTTCGTGATTTTTGTTACTCCAATGGATGGTAGCCTTGTCATTATGGAAGGTAGTATGTTGTCGATATCTTTGTTACTCCAATGGATGGTAGCCTTGTCATTATGGAAGGTAGTCTATTGTCGATATTTTTGTTACTCTAAGGGATGGTAGCCTTGTCCATATGGAAGGTAGTATGTTGTCGAGATTTTTGTTATTCCAATGGATGGTAGCGTTGTAATTATAAAAGGTAGTATATTGTCGAGATTTTTGTCACTACAATGGATGGTAGCCTTGTCATTATGGAAGGTAGTCTGTTGTCTATATATTTGTTACTCCAATGGATGGTAGCCTAGTCATTTTGGAATGTAGTTTGTGTACGATATTTTTGTTATTCCAATGGATGGTAGCCTTGTCATTATGAAAGGAAGTCTATTGTCCTGATTTTTATTACTCTAGGGGATGGTAGCCTTGTCATTATGGAAGGTAGTATGTTATCGATATCTTTGTTACGCCAATGCATGGTAGCCTTGTCATTATGGAAGGTAGTATGTTGTCCAGATTTTTGTTACTCTAAGGGAAGGTAGCCTTGTCATTATGGAACTTAGTCTGTTGTCGAGATTTTTGTTATTCCAATTGATGGTAGCATTGTCATTATAGAAGGTAGTATATTATCGAGATTTTTGTCACTACAATGGATTATAGCCTTGTCATTATGGAAGGTTGTCTGTTGTCAAGATTTTTGTTACTACAATGGATTATAGCCTTGTCGTTATGGGAGGTAGTTTGTTGTCGATATCTTTGTTAGTCCAATGGATGGTAGCCTAGTCATTATGGAAGGTAGATTGTGTACGAGATTTTAGTTACTTTAATGGATGGTAGCCTTGTCATTATTGAAGGTAGTCTGTTGTCGAGATTTTTTATACTCCAATAAATTGTAGCCTTGTAATTATGGAAGGTAGTCTCTTATTGATATTTCGGTTACTCCAATGATGGTACCCTTGTTATTATGGAAGGTAGTCTATTGCCAAGATTTTTGTTACTCCATTGCATGGTAGCCTTATCATTATGGAAGGTAGTGTGTTGTCGATATCTTTGTTACTCCAATGGATGGTAGCCTAGTCATTATGGAAGGTAGTTTGTGTACGAGATTTTAGTTACTTTAATGGATGGTATCCTAGTCATTATGGAAGGTAGTCTGTTGTCGAGATTTTTTATACTCCAATAAATTGTAGCCTTGTAATTATGGAAGGTGTCTTGTTGATATTTTGGTTACTCCAATGATGGTACCCTTGTCATTATAGAAGGTAGTCTATTGCCGAGAGTTTTGTTACTCCGTTGCATGGTAGCCTTGTCATTATGGAAGGTAGCATGTTTTCGATATTTTTGTTATTCCAATGGATGGTAACCTTGTCATTATCGAAGGTAGTCTGTTTTCGTGATTTTTGTTACTCCAATGGATGGTAGCCTTGTCATTATGGAAGGTAGTATGTTGTCGATATCTTTGTTACTCCAATGGATGGTAGCCTTGTCATTATGGAAGGTAGTCTATTGTCGATATTTTTGTTACTCTAAGGGATGGTAGCCCTATCCATATGGAAGGTAGTCTGTTGTCGAGATTTTTGTTATTCCAATGGATGGTAGCGTTGTCATTATAGAAGGTAGTATATTGTAGAGATTTTTGTCACTACAATTGATGGTAGCCTTGTCATTATGTAAGGTAGTCTATTTTCTAGATTTTTGTTACTAGAATGGATTGTAGCCTTGTCATTATGGAAGGTAGTCTGTTGTCTATATATTTGTTACTCCAATGGATGGTAGCCTAGTCATTATGGAATGTAGTTTGTGTACGATATTTTTGTTATTCCAATGGATTGTAGCCTTGTCATTATGAAAGGAAGTCTATTGTCCTGATTTTTATTACTCTAGGGGATGGTAACCTTGTCATTATGGAAGGTAGTATGTTGTCGATATCTTTGTTACGCCAATGGATGGTAGCCTTGTCATTATGGAAGGTAGTATGTTGTCCAGATTTTTGTTACTCTAAGGGAAGGTAGCCTTGTCATTATGGAACGTAGTCTGTTGTCGAGATTTTTGTTATTCCAATTGATGGTAGCATTGTCATTATAGAAGGTAGTATATTATCGAGATTTTTGTCACTACAATGGATTATAGCCTTGTCATTATGGAAGGTTGTCTGTTGTCAAGATTTTTGTTACTACAATGGATTATAGCCTTGTCGTTATGGAAGGTAGTTTGTTGACGATATCTTTGTTAGTCCAATGGATGGTAGCCTAGTCATTATGGAAGGTAGATTGTGTACGAGATTTTAGTTACTTTAATGGATGGTAGCCTTGTCATTATTGAAGGTAGTCTGTTGTCGAGATTTTTTATACTCCAATAAATTGTAGCCTTGTAATTATGGAAGGTAGTCTCTTGCTGATATTTCGGTTACTCCAATGATGGTACCCTTGTTATTATGGAAGGTAGTCTATTGCCAAGATTTTTGTTACTCCATTGCATGGTAGCCTTATCATTATGGAAGGTAGTGTGTTGTCGATATCTTTGTTACTCCAATGGATGGTACCCTTGTCATTATGGAAGGTAGTTTTGTACGAGATTTTAGTTACTTTAATGGATGGTATCCTAGTCATTATGGAAGGTAGTCTGTTGTCGAGATTTTTTATACTCCAATAAATTGTAGCCTTGTAATTATGGAAGGTAGTCTCTTGTTGATATTTTGGTTACTCCAATGATGGTACCCTTGTCATTATGGAAGGTAGTCTATTGCCGAGAGTTTTGTTACTCCGTTGCATGGTAGCCTTGTCATTATGGAAGGTAGCGTGTTTTCGATATTTTTGTTATTCCAATGGATGGTAACCTTGTCATTATTGAAGGTAGTCTGTTTTCGTGATTTTTGTTACTCCAATGGATGGTAGCCTTGTCATTATGGAAGGTAGTATGTTGTCGATATCTTTGTTACTCCAATGGATGGTAGCCTTGTCATTATGGAAGGTAGTCTATTGTCGATATTTTTTGTACTCTAAGGGATGGTAGCCCTATCCATATGGAAGGTAGTCTGTTGTCGAGATTTTTGTTATTCCAATGGATGGTAGCGTTGTCATTATAGAAGGTAGTATATTGTAGAGATTTTTGTCACTACAATGGATGGTAGCCTTGTCATTATGTAAGGTAGTCTGTTTTCGAGATTTTTGTTACTAGAATGGATTGTAGCCTTGTCATTATGAAAGGTAGTCTGTTGTCTATATATTTGTTACTCCAATGGATGGTAGCCTAGTCATTATGGAATGTAGTTTGTGTACGATATTTTTGTTATTCCAATGGATGGTAGCCTTGTCATTATAAAAGGAAGTCTATTGTCCTGATTTTTATTACTCTAGGGGATGGTAGCCTTGTCATTATGGAAGGTAGTATGTTGTCGATATCTTTGTTACGCCAATGGATGGTAGCCTTGTCATTATGGAAGGTAGTATGTTATCTAGATTTTTGTTACTCTAAGGGAAGGTAGCCTTATCATTATGGAACGTAGTCTGTTGTCGAGATTTTTGTTATTCCAATTGATGGTAGCATTGTCATTATAGAAGGTAGTATATTATCGAGATTTTTGTCAATACAATGGATTATAGCCTTGTCATTATGGAAGGTTGTCTGTTGTCAAGATTTTTGTTACTACAATGGATTATAGCCTTGTCGTTATGGAAGGTAGTTTGTTGACGATATCTTTGTTAGTCCAATGGATGGTAGCCTAGTCATTATGGAAGGTAGATTGTGTACGAGATTTTAGTTACTTTAATGGATGGTAGCCTTGTCATTATTGAAGGTAGTCTATTGTCGAGATTTTTTATACTCCAATAATGGTACCCTTGTTATTATGGAAGGTAGTATATTGCCAAGATTTTTGTTACTCCATTGCATGGTAGCCTTATCATTATGGAAGGTAGTGTGTTGTCGATATCTTTGTTACTCCAATGGATGGTACCCTTGTCATTATTGAAGGTAGTTTGTGTACGATATTTTAGTTACTTTAATTGATGGTATCCTAGTCATTATGGAAGGTAGTCTGTTGTCGAGATTTTTTATACTCCAATAAATTGTAGCCTTGTAATTATGGAAGGTAGTCTCTTGTTGATATTTTGGTTACTCCAATAATGGTACCCTTGTCATTATGGAAGGTAGTCTATTGCCGAGAGTTTTGTTACTCCGTTGCATGGTAGCCTTGTCATTATGGAAGGTAGTCTGTTTTCGTGATTTTTGTTACTCCAATGGATGGAAGCCTTGTCATTATGGAAGGTAGTATGTTGTCGATATTTTTGTTACTCTAAGGTATGGTAGCCTTATCCATATGAAAGGTAGTCTGTTGTCGAGATTTTTGTTATTCCAATGGATGGTAGCCTAGTCATTATGGAAGGTAGTCTGTTGTCGAGATTTTTGTTACTAGAATGGGTTGTAGCCTTGTCGTTATGGAAGGTAGTATGTTGTCTATATCTTTGTTACTCCAATGGATGGTAGCCTAGTCATTATGTAAGGTAGTTTGTGTATGATATTTTTTTATTCCAATGGATGGTAGCCTTGTCATTATGAAAGGAAGTTTATTGTCCTGATTTTTGTTACTCTAAGGGATGGTAGCCTTGTCATTATGGAAGGTAGTATGTTGTCGATATCTTTGTTACTCCAATGGATGGTAGCCTTGTCATTATGGAAGGTAGTCTGTTGTCCAGATTTTTGTTATTCCAATGGATGGTAGCGTTGTCATTATAGAAGGTAGTATATTATCGAGGTTTTTGTCACTACAATGGATGGTAGCCTTGTCATTATTGAAGGTAGTCTGTTGTCAAGATTTTTGTTACTAAAATGGATTGTAGCCTTGTTGTTATGGAGTGTAGTTTGTTGTTGATATCTTTGTTAGTCCAATGGATGGTAGCCTAGTCATTATGGAAGGTAGTTTGTGTACGAGATTTTAGTTACTTTAATGGATGGTAGCCTTGTCATTATGGAAGGTAGTCTGTTGTCGATATTTTTTATACTCCAATAAATTATAGCCTTGTAATTATGGAAGGTAGTCTCTTGTTGATATTTTGGTTACTCCAAAGATGGTACCCTTGTCATTATGGAATGTAGTCTATTGCCGAGATTTTTGTTACTCCATTGCATGGTAGCCTTGTCATAATGCAAGGTAGTGTGTTGTCGATATTTTTGTTATTCCAATGGATCGTAGCCTTGTCATTATGGAAGGTAGTCTGTTTTCGTGATTTTTGTTACTCCAATGGATGGTAGCCTTGTCATTATGGAAGGTAGTATGTTGTCGATATCTTTGTTACTCCAATGGATGGTAGCCTTGTCATTATGGAAGGTAGTCTATTGTTGATATTTTTGTTACTCTAAGGGTTGGTAGCCTTGTCAATATGGATGGTAGTCTATTGTCGATATTTTTGTTATTCCAATGGATGGTAGCGTTGTCATTATAGAAGGTAGTATATTGTCGAGATTTTTGTCACTACAATGGATGGTAGCCTTATCATTATGTAAGGTAGTCTTTTGTCGAGATTTTTGTTACTAGAATGGATTGTAGACTTGTCGTTATGGAAGGTAGTATGTTGTCTATATCTTTGTTACTTCAATGTATGGTAGTTTAGTCATTATGGAAGGTAGTTTGTGTACGATATTTTTGTTATTCCAATGGATGGAGGACTTGTCATTATGAAAGGAAGTCTATTGTCCTGATTTTTGTTACTCTAAGGGATGGTAGCCTTGTCATTATGGAAGGTAGTATGTTGTCGATATCTTTGTTACTCCAATGGATGGTAGCCTTGTCATTATGGAAGGTAGTCTGTTGTCCAGATTTTTGTTACTCTAAGGGATGGTAGCCTTGTCGTTATGGAACATAGTCCATTGTCGAGATTTTTGTTATTCCAATGGATGGTAGCATTGTCATTATTGAAGGTAGTATATTATCGATATTTTTGTCACTACAATGGATGGTAGCCTTGTCATTATGGAAGGTAGTCTGTTGTCAAGATTTTTGTTACTACAATGGATTGTAGCCTTGTCGTTATGGAAGGTAGTTTGTTGTCGATATCTTTGTTAGTCTAAGGGATGGTAGCCTAGTCATTATGGAAGGTAGATTGTGTACGAGATTTTAGTTACTTTAATGGATGGTAGCCTTGTCATTATGGAAGGTAGTCTGTTGTCGAGATTTTTTATACTCCAATAAATTGTAGCCTTGTAATTATGGAAGGTAGTCTCTTGTTGATATTTTGGTTACTCCAATGATGGTACCCTTGTCATTATGGAAGGTAGTCTATTGCCGAGATTTTTGTTACTCCGTTGCATGGTAGCCTTGTCATTATGGAAGGTAGTGTGTTGTCGATATTTTTGTTATTCCAATGGATGGTAGCCTTGTCATTATGGAAGGTAGTCTATTTTCGATTTCTTTGTTACTCCAATGGATGGTAGCCTTGTCATTATGGAAGGTAGTCTATTGTCGATATTTTTGTTACTCTAAGGGATGGTAGCCCTATCCATATGGAAGGTAGTCTGTTGTCGAGATTTTTGTTATTCCTATGGATGGTAGTGTTTTCATTATAGAAGGTAGTATATTGTAGAGATTTTGTCACTACAATGGATGGTAGCCTTGTAATTATGTAAGGTAGTCTATTGTCGAGATTTTTGTTACTATAATGGATTATAGCCTTGTCGTTATGGAAGGTAGTCTGTTGTCTATATCTTTGTTACTCCAATGGATGGTATCCTAGTCATTATGGAAGGTAGTCTGTTGTCGAGATATTTTATACTCCAATAAATTGTAGCCTTGTAATTATGGAAGGTAGTCTCTTGTTGATATTTTGGTTACTCCAATGATGGTAGCCTTGTCATTATGGAAAGTAGTCTATTGCCGAGAATTTTGTTACTCCGTTGCATGGTAGCCTTGTCATTATGGAAGGTAGTGTATTTTCGATATTTTTGTTATTCCAATGGATGGTAACCTTGTCATTATGGAAGGTAGTCTGTTTTCTAGATTTTTGTTACTCCAATGGATGGTAGCCTTGTCATTATGGAAGGTAGTATGTTGTCGATATCTTTGTTACTCCAATGGATGGTAGCCTTCTAATTATGGAAGGTAGTCTATTGTCATATGTTTGTTACTCTAAGGGATGGTAGCCCTGTCCATATGGAAGGTATTATGTTGTCGAGATTTTTGTTATTCTAATGGATGGTAGCGTTGTCATTATAAAAGGTAGTATATTGTCGAGATTTTTGTCACTACAATGGATGGTAGCCTTGTCATTATATAAGGTAGTCTATTGTCGAGATTTTTGTTACTAGAATGGATTGTAGCCTTGTCCTTATGGAAGGTAGTCTGTTGTCTATATCTTTTTTACTCCAATGGATGGTAGCCTAGTCATTATGGAAGGTAGTTTGTGTACGATATTTTTGTTATTCCAATGGATGGTAGCCTTGTCATTATGAAAGGAAGTCTATTGTCCTGATTTTTGTTAGTCTAGGGGATGGTAGCCTTGTCATTATGGAAGGTAGTATGTTGTCGATATCTTTGTTACTCCAATGGATGTTAGCCTTGTCATTATGGAAGGTAGTATGTTGTCAAGATTTTTGTTACTCTAACGGAAGGTAGCCTTGTCCTTATGGAACGTAGTCTGTTGTTGAGATTTTTGTTATTCCAATTGATGGTAGCATTGTCATTATAGAAGGTAGTGTATTATCGAGATTTTTGTCACTACAATGGATTGTAGCCTTGTCATTATGGAAGGTAGTCTGTTGTCAAGATTTTTGTTACTACAATGCATTATAGCCTTGTTGTTATGGAAGGTAGTTTGTTGTTGATATCTTTGTTAGTCCAATGGATGGTAGCCTAGTCATTATGGAAGGTAGTTTGTGTACGAGATTTTAGTTACTTTAATGGATGGTAGCCTTGTTATTATGGAAGGTAGTCTGTTGTCGAGATTTTTTATAATCCAATAAATTGTAGCCTTGTAATTATGGAAGGTAGTCTCTTGTTGATATTTTGGTTACTCCAATGATGGTACCCTTGTCATTATGGAAGGTAGTCTATTGCCGAGATTTTTGTTACTCCATTGCATGGTAGCCTTGTCATTATGGAAGGTAGTGTGTTGTCGATATTTTTGTTATTCCAATGGATGGTAGCCTTGTCATTATGAAAGGAAGTCTATTGTCCTGAATTTTGTTACTCTAAAGGATGGTAGCTTTGTCATTATGGAAGGTAGTATGTTGTCGATATCTTTGTTACTCCAATGGATGGTAGTCTTGTCATTATGGAAGGTAGTCTGTTGTCAAGATTTTTGTTACTCTAAGGGATGGTAGCTTTTTCATTATAGAAGGTAGCATATTATCGAGATTTTTGTCACTACAATGGATGGTAGCCTTGTCATTATAGAAGGTAGTTTGTTGTCAAGATTTTTGTTACTACAATGGACTGTAGCCTTGTCGTTATGGAAGGTAGTTTGTTGTCGATATCTTTGTTAGTACAAGGGATGGTAGCCTAGCCATTATGGAAGGTAGATTGTGTATGAGATTTTAGTTACTTTAATGGATGGTAGCCTTGTCATTATGGAAGGTAGTCTGTTGTCGAGATTTTTTATACTCCAATAAATTGTAGCCTTGTAATTATGGAAGGTAGTCTCTTATTGATATTTCGGTTACTCCAATGATGGTACCCTTTTTATTATGGAAGGTAGTCTATTGCCAAGATTTTTGTTACTCCATTGCATTGTAGCCTTGTCATTATGGAAGGTAGTGTGTTGTCGATATTTTTGTTATTCTAATGGATGGTAGCCTTGTCATTATGGAAGGTAGTCTGTTTTCGTGATTTTTGTTACTCCAATGGATGGTAGCCTTGTCATTATGGAAGGTAGTATGTTGTCGATATCTTTGTTACTCCAATGGATGGTAGACTTGTCATTATGGAAGGTAGTCTATTGTCGATATTTTTGTTACTCTAAGGGATGGTAGCCTTATCCATATGGAAGGTAGTCTGCTGTCGAGATTTTTGTTATTCCAATGGATGGTAGCGTTGTCATTATAGAAGGTAGTATATTGTCGAGATTTTTATCACTATAGTGGATGGTAGCCTTGTCATTATGTCAGGTAGTCTGTTGTCGAGATTTTTGTTATTAGAATGGGTTGTAGCCTTGTCGTTATGGAAGGTAGTATGTTGTCTATATCTTTGTTAATCCAATGGATGGTAGCCTAGTCATTATGGAAGGTAGTTTTTGTACGAGATTTTAGTTACTTTAATGGATGGTAGCCTTGTCATTATGGAAGGTAGTCTGTTGTCGAGATTTTTTATACTCCAATAAATTATGGCCTTGTAATTATGGAAGGTAGTCTCTTGTTGATATTTTGGTTACTCCAATGATGGTACCCTTGTCATTATAGAAGGTAGTCTATTGCCGAGATTTTTGTTACTCCGTTGCATGGTAGCCTTGTCATTATGGAAGGTAGTGTGTTATCGATATTTTTGTTATTCCAATGGATGGTAGCCTTGTCATTATGGAAGGTAGTTTGTTTTCGTGATTTTTGTTACTCCAATGGATGGTAGCCTTGTCATTATGGAAGGTAGTATGTTGTCAATATCTTTGTTACTCCAATGGATGGTAGCCTTGTCATTATGGAAGGTAGTCTATTATCGATATTTTTGTTACTCTAAGGGATGGTAGCCCTATCCATATGGAAGGTAGTCTGTTGTCGAGATTTTTGTTATTCCAATGGATGGTAGCATTGTCATTATAGAAGGTAGTATATTGTCGAGATTTTTGTCACTACAATGGATGGTAGCCTTGTCATTATGTAAGGTAGTCTATTGTCAAGATTTTTGTTACTAGAATGGATTGTAGCCTTGTCGTTATGGAAGGTAGTCTGTTGTTTATATCTTTGTTACTTCAATGGATGGTAGCCTAGTCATTATGGAAGGTAGTCTGTTGTCGAGATTTTTTATACTCCAATAAATTGTAGCCTATGGAAGGTAGTCTCTTGTTGATATTTTGGTTAATCCAATGATGGTACCCTTGTCATTATGGAAAGTAGTCTATTGCCGAGATTTTTGTTACTCCATTGCATGGTAGCCTTGTCATTATGGAAGGTAGTGTGTTGTCGATATTTTTGTTATTCCAATGGATGGTAGCCTTGTCATTATGAAAGGAAGTCTATTGTCCTGATTTTTGTTACTCTAAGGGATGGTATCCTTGTCATTATGGAAGGTAGTATGTTGTCGATATCTTTGTTACTCCAATGGATGGTAGCCTTGTCATTATGGAAGGTAGTCTGTTGTCTAGATTTTTATTACTCTAAGGGATGGTATCTTTGTCATTATAGAAGGTAGTATATTATCGAGATTTTTGTCACTATAATGGATGGTAGCCTTGTCATTATGGAAGGTAGTCTGTTGTCAAGATTTTTGATACTACAATGGATTGTAGCCTTGTCGTTATGGAAGGTAGTTTGTTGTTGATATCTTTGTTAGTCCAAGGGATGGTAGCCTAGTCATTATGGAAGGTAGATTGTGTACGAGATTTTAGTTACTTTAATGGATGGTAGCCTTGTCATTATGGAAGGTAGTCTGCTGTCGAGATTTTTTATACTCCAATAAATTGTAGCCTTGTAATTATGGAAGGTAGTCTCTTGTTGATATTTTGGTTACTCCAATGATGGTACCCTTGTTATTATGGAAGGTAGTCTATTGCCAAGATTTTTGTTACTCCATTGCATGGTAGCCTTGTCATTATGGAAGGTAGTGTGTTGTCGATATTTTTGTTATTCCAATGGATGGTAGCCTTGTCATTATGGAAGGTAGTCTGTTTTCGTGATTTTTGTTACTCCAATGGATGTTAGCCTTGTCATTATGGAAGGTAGTATGTTGTCGATATCTTTGTTACTCCAATGGATGGTAGCCTTGTCATTATGGAAGGTAGTCTATTGTCGATATTTTTGTTACTCTAAGGGATGATAGCCCTGTCCATATGTAAGGTAGTCTGTTGTCGAGATTTTTTTTATTCCAATGGATGGTAGCCTTGTCATTATAGAAAGTAGTATATTGTCGAGATTTTTGTCACTACAATGGATGGTAGCCTTGGCATTATGTAAGGTAGTCTATTGTCGAGATTTTTGTTACTAGAATGGATCGTAGCCTTGTCGTTATGGAAGGTAGTCTGTTGTCTATATCTTTGTTACTCCAATGGATGGTAGCCTAGTCATTATGGAAGGTAGTTTGTGTATGAGATTTTAGTTACTTTAATGGATGGTAGCCTTGTCATTATGGAAGGTAGTCTGTTGTCGAGATTTTTTATACTCCAATAAATTGTAGCCTTGTAATTATGGAAGGTAGTCTCTTGTTGATATTTTGGTTACTCCAATGATGGTACCCTTGTCATTATGGAAGGTAATCTATTTCCGAGATTTTTGTTACTCCGTTGCATGGTAGCCTTGTCATTATGGAAGGTAGTGTGTGTTTGATATTTTTGTTATTCCAATGGATGGTAGCCTTGTCATTATGGAAGGTAGTCTGTTTTCTTTATTTTTTTTACTCCAATGGATGGTAGCCTTGTCATTATGGAAGGTAGTATGTTGTCGATATCTTTGTTACTCCAATGGATGGTAGCCTTGTCATTTTGGAAGGTAGTCTATTGTCGATATTTTTGTTACTCTAAGGGATGGTAGCCTTGTCCATATGGAAGGTAGTCTATTGTCGAGATTTTTGTTATTCCAATTGGTGGTAGCGTTGTCATTATTTAAGGTAGTCTGTTGTCGAGATTTTTGTTATTCCAATGGATGGTAGCCTAGTCATTATGGAAGGTAGTCTTTTGTCGAGATTTTTGTTACTAGAATGGGTTGTAGCCTTGTCGTTATGGAAGGTAGTATGTTGTCTATATCTTTGTTACTCCAATGGATGGTAGCCTAGTCATATGGAAGGTAGTTTGTGTACGATATTTTTTTTATTCCAATGGATGGTAGCCTTGTCATTATGAAAGGAAGTTTATTGTCCTGATTTTTGTTACTCTAAGGGATGGTAGCCTTGTCATTATGGAAGGTAGTATGTTGTCGATATCTTTGTTACTCCAATGGATTGTAGCCTTGTCATTAAAGAAGGTAGTTTGTTGTCCAGATTTTTGTTATTCTAAGGGATGGTAGCCTTTTCATTATGGAACGTAGTCTGTTGTCGAGATTTTTGTTATTCCAATGGATGGTAGCGTTGTCATTATAGAAGGTAGTATATTATCGAGGTTTTTGTCACTACAATGGATGGTAGCCTTGTCATTATTGAAGGTAGTCTGTTGTCAAGATTTTTGTTACTAAAATGGATTGTAGCCTTGTCGTTATGGAGTGTAGTTTGTTGTCGATATCTTTGTTAGTCCAATGGATGGTAGCCTAGTCATTATGGAAGGTAGTTTGTGTACGAGATTTTAGTTACTTTAATGGTTGGTAGCCTTGTCATTATGGAAGGTAGTATGTTGTCTAGATTTTTTATACTCCAATAAATTATAGCCTTGTAATTATGGAAGGTAGTCTCTTGTTGATATTTTGGTTACTCCAATGATGGTACCCTTGTCATTATGGAAGGTAGTCTATTGCCGAGATTTTTGTTACTCCATTGCATGGTAGCCTTGTCATTATGCAAGGTAGTGTGTTGTCGATATTTTTGTTATTCCAATGGATGGTAGCCTTGTCATTATGGAAGGTAGTCTGTTGTCGTGATTTTTGTCACTCCAATGGATGGTAGCCATGTCATTATGGAAGGTAGTATGTTGTCGATATCTTTGTTACTCCAATGGATGGTAGCCTTGTTTGTTATGGAAGGTAGTCTGTTGTTTATATCTTTGTTACTTCAATGGATGGTAGCCTAGTCATTATGGAAGGTAGTCTGTTGTCGAGATTTTTTATACTCCAATAAATTGTAGCCTATGGAAGGTAGTCTCTTGTTGATATTTTGGTTACTCCAATGATGGTACCCTTGTCATTATGGAAAGTAGTCTATTGCCGAGATTTTTGTTACTCCATTGCATGGTAGCCTTGTCATTATGGAAGGTAGTGTGTTGTCGATATTTTTGTTATTCCAATGGATGGTAGACTTGTCATTATGTAAGGTAGTCTATTGTCGAGATTTTTGTTACTAGAATGGATCGTAGCCTTGTCGTTATGGAAGGTAGTCTGTTGTCTATATCTTTGTTACTCCAATGGATGGTAGCCTTGTCATTATGGAAGGTAGTCTGTTGTCCAGATTTTTATTACTCTAAGGGATGGTATCTTTGTCATTATAGAAGGTAGTATATTATCGATATTTTTGTCACTATAATGGATGGTAGCCTTGTAATTATGGAAGGTAGTCTCTTGTTGATATTTTGGTTACTCCAATGATGGTACCCTTGTCATTATGGAAGGTAATCTATTGCCGAGATTTTTGTTACTCCGTTGCATGGTAGCCTTGTCATTATGGAAGGTAGTTTGTGTACGAGATTTTAGTTACTTTAATGGATGGTAGCCTTGTCATTATGGAAGGTAGTCTGTTGCCGAGATTTTTTAAACTCCAATAAATTGTAGCCTTGTAATTATGGAAGGTAGTCTCTTGTTGATATTTTGGTTACTCCAATGATGGTACCCTTGTCATTATGGAAGGTAATCTATTGCCGAGATTTTTGTTACTCCGTTGCATGGTAACCTTGTCATTATGGAAGGTAGTGTGTTGTCGATATTTTTGTTATTCCAATGGATGGTAGCCTAGTCATAATGGAAGGTAGTCTGTTTTCGTGATTTTTGTTGCTCCAATGGATGGTAGCCTTGTCATTATGGAAGGTAGTATGTTGTCGATATCTATGTTACTCCAATGGATAGTAGCCTTGTCATTATGGAAGGTAGTCTATTGTCGATATTTTTGTTACTCTAAGGGATGGTAGCCCTGTCTATATGGAAGGTAGTCTATTGTCGAGATTTTTTTTATTCCAATGGATGGTAGCGTTGTCATTATAGAAGGTAGTATATTGTCTAGATTTTTGTCACTACAATGGATGGTAGCCTTGTCATTATGTAAGGTAGTCTATTGTCGAGATTTTTGTTACTAGAATGGATCGTAGCCTTGTCGTTATGGAAGGTAGTCTGTTGTCTATATCTTTGTTACTCCAATGGATGGTAGCCTAGTCATTATGGAAGGTAGTTTGTGTACGAGATTTTAGTTACTTTAATGGATGGTAGCCGTCATTATGGAAGGTAGTCTGTTGTCGAGATTTTTTAAACTCCAATAAATTGTTGCCTTGTAATTATGGAAGGTAGTCTCTTGTTGATATTTTTGTTACTCCAATGATGGTACCCTTGTCATTATGGAAGGTAATCTATTGCCGAGATTTTTGTTACTCCGTTGCATGGTAGCCTTGTCATTATGGAAGGTAGTGTGTTGTCGATATTTTTGTTATTCCAAAGGATGGTAGCCTAGTCATTATGGAAGGTAGTCTGTTTTTATGATTTTTGTTGCTCCAATGGATGGTAGCCTTGTCATTATGGAAGGTAGTATGTTGTCGATATCTTTGTTACTCCATTGGATGGTAGCCTTGTCATAATGGAAGGTAGTCTATTGTCGATATTTTTGTTACTCTAAGGGATGGTAGCCTTGTCCATATGGAAGGTAGTTTATTGTCGAGATTTTTGTTATTCCAATGGATGGTAGCGTTGTCATTATTTAAGGTAGTCTGTTGTTGAGATTTTTGTTATTCCAATGGATGGTAGCCTAGTCGTTATGGAAGGTAGTATGTTGTCTATATCTTTGTTACTCCAATGGATGGTAGCCTAGTCATTATGGAAGGTAGTTTGTGTACGATATTTTTTTTATTCCAATGGATGGTAGCCTTGTCATTATGAAAGGAAGTTTATTGTCCTGATTTTTGTTACTCTAAGGGATGGTAGCCTTGTCATTATTGAAGGTGGTATGTTGTCGATATCTTTGTTACTCCAATGGATGGTAGCCTTGTCATTAAAGAAGGTAGTTTGTTGTCCAGATTTTTGTTATTCTAAGGGATGGTAGCCTTTTCATTATGGAACGTAGTCTGTTGTCGAGATTTTTGTTATTCCAATGGATGGTAGCGTTGTCATTATAGAAGGTAGTATATTATCGAGGTTTTTGTCACTACAATGGATGGTAGCCTTGTCATTATTGAAGGTAGTCTGTTGTCATGATTTTTGTTACTAAAATGGATTGTAGCCTTGTCGTTATGGAGTGTAGTTTGTTGTCGATATCTTTGTTAGTCCAATGGATGGTAGCCTAGTCATTATGGAAGGTAGTTTGTGTACGAGATTTTAGTTACTTTAATGGATGGTAGCCTTGTCATTATGGAAGGTAGTATGTTGTCTAGATTTTTTATACTCCAATAAATTATAGCCTTGTAATTATGGAAGGTAGTCTCTTGTTGATATTTTGGTTACTCCAATGATGGTACCCTTGTCATTATGGAAGGTAGTCTATTGCCGAGATTTTTGTTACTCCATTGCATGGTAGCCTTGTCATTATGCAAGGTAGTGTGTTGTCGATATTTTTGTTATTCCAATGGATGGTAGCCTTGTCATTATGGAAGGTAGTCTGTTGTCGTGATTTTTGTCACTCCAATGGATGGTAGCCTTGTCATTATGGAAGGTAGTATGTTGTCGATATCTTTGTTACTCCAATGGATGGTAGCCTTGTTTGTTATGGAAGGTAGTCTATTGTTTATATCTTTGTTACTTCAATGGATGGTAGCCTAGTCATTATGGAAGGTAGTCTGTTGTCGAGATTTTTTATACTCCAATAAATTGTAGCCTATGGAAGGTAGTCTCTTGTTGATATTTTGGTTACTCCAATGATGGTACCCTTGTCATTATCGAAAGTAGTCTATTGCCGAGATTTTTGTTACTCCATTGCATGGTAGCCTTGTCATTATGGAAGGTAGTGTGTTGTCGATATTTTTGTTATTCCAATGGATGGTAGACTTGTCATTATGTAAGGTAGTCTATTGTCGAGATTTTTGTTACTAGAATGGATCGTAGCCTTGTCGTTATGGAAGGTAGTCTGTTGTCTATATCTTTGTTACTCCAATGGATGGTAGCCTTGTCATTATGGAAGGTAGTCTGTTGTCCAGATTTTTATTACTCTAAGGCATGGTATCTTTGTCATTATAGAAGGTAGTATATTATCGAGATTTTTGTCACTATAATGGATGGTAGCCTTGTAATTATGGAAGGTAGTCTCTTGTTGATATTTTGGTTACTCCAATGATGGTACCCTTGTCATTATGGAAGGTAATCTATTGCCGAGATTTTTGTTACTCCGTTGCATGGTAGCTGTGGGATTTTGGATCGAACTCTAGCATGATCGAAGTACATGCTGTAGTCGAAGCATGTATTTGTCGAAGAATGCTTGTTAAATTAGGTTTTAGTGTTTAAACCCTAATTTGTTAAGTTAGCTTGATTATTAAGTTAGCTTGTATAATGGGCCTTGTGGAAAAAGCCCATTAGTTAGTATGTTAGGTTTTATTATAAATAGCATACTAGTCTCTCATCATTGCATCACAGCAAATCCTAATTTAGGGTGAGAGGGTTATTTGTTATTCTTGTAAACTTGTAATCTTGTTTTCGAAGAGAAAGTAAAGAATAGCAGTTATAACCAATTCTTGTGTTCTTCTTCTTCCTTGTTCTTTATTCTTCCCTTATTCTATACTTTGTTATTGGCATTGAATTCACAACAAATTGGTGCGGTGAGCGTGGAGAAGATGCCTTCAACAAAATATGAGATTGAAAAGTTCACCGGAGTGAATGATTTCGGTCTATGGCGCTTGAAGATGAAAGCCCTACTGGTTCAGCAGGGTTGTTTGGAAGCGTTGAAGGGAGCGACGGTGATGGACGCTGCGTTAACAGAAAGAGAGAAGACGGCCATGATCGAGAAAGCACACATCGCAATTTTGTTGAGCCTTGGTGATAAGGTTCTTCGACAGGTATCAAAGGAGACGACGGCATCAGGGTTATGGGTGAAA
The DNA here is from genome assembly GCA_948472305.1 of Vicia faba. NCBI lineage: Eukaryota > Viridiplantae > Streptophyta > Magnoliopsida > Fabales > Fabaceae > Vicia > Vicia faba. The sequence goes on from OX451741.1 coordinate 460,911,789, forward strand.
CTTGAAAGTTTGTATATGACCAAATCTCTGGTAAATCGACTCTACCTGAAGCAAGCTTTGTATTCATTCAAGATGATTGAAGACAAAGTGTTGGCTGAGCAGTTGGATATGTTCAACAAGCTGATTCTTGATCTTGAAAATATTGATGTAAAGATTGATGATGAAGATCAAGCGCTGTTATTATTGTGCGCTTTGCCCAGATCACATGCTCACTTCAAAGAAACCCTCTTGTATGGAAGAGAGTCCCTGACCTTTGAAGAAGTTCAATCAACTTTGTACTCTAAGGACTTGAACGAACGTAAGGAGCATGAACCTTCGACAGTTGGTGAAGGTTTGGCTGTTAAAGGAAAATTCGACAAGAGGAAAGGTAAAAATCAGTCGAAGTCTTATAGTGGTGATGCATCTGGTATTAGATGCTATCACTGTAAGAAAGTAGGTCACACAAGAAAGGTGTGCCCTGAACGCCTGAAAGATCATGGAGGTAAGGATAATGGCAACGCAGCTATTGTCCAAGATGATTTCGAATCATCTGATGTTCTTGTGGTTTCAAGCAAAAACTCGTCGAAGGAATGGATTATGGATTCTGGATGCACTTGGCACATGACTCCAAACAAAGACTTGTTCGAGGAATTATGTGATCAAGATGGTGGATCTGTATTGCTGGGAAACAACAAAGCTTGCAAGATTGCAGGCGTTGGATCTGTGAGATTCAAGCTCCATGATGAGTCAATAAGATTGTTGACTGAAGTCAGGTATGTACCTGATTTGAAGAGAAATTTGATTTCTCTTGGTGAATTCGACAAGAAAGGATATGTTTTTCAAGGAGAGAAAAGTATCCTAAGAGTCATGAAAGGGTCGAAGGAAGTCTTGAGAGGCGTGAAGAAACAAGGCTTGTATACCCTTGAGGCTGAAGTTGTAAGTGGTTCGACAAATATTGCATCCACGAAACCTTTGTCGAAAACAGAAATTTGGCACATGAGATTGGGCCATGTCAGTGAAAGGGGTCTGGTTGAATTAGGGAAACAAAATCTGCTTGGTGGAGATAAAGTCGAAAAGCTGAAGTTTTGTGAACCCTGTGTACTTGGAAAGTCCTGTAGAATGAAGTTCAACAAAGGAAAACAAAGAACACATGGATCCCTTGATTACATCCATGCTGATCTTTGGGGGCCTGCAAGGTGTCCATCACATTCAGGAGCAAAGTATTTTCTATCCATAGTAGATGACTATTCCAGAAAGTTATGGGTATTCATCCAGAAGACTAAGGATGAAACTTTTGAGAATTTCAAAAGTTGGAAGACTCTTGTCGAAAATCAAACTGGCAGAAAGGTAAAGAGGTTGAGAACCGACAATGGCCTTGAATTTTGCAATGAGGCGTTCGACAGTTTTTGTGTTGCTTCTGGTATTGCAAGGCACAGAACTACCGCAGGTACTCCACAACAAAATGGTTTGGCTGAAAGGTTTAATCGAACTATTTTGGAGAGAGTTAGATGCATGTTGACTAGTGCGGGATTAAAGAAGGTGTTTTGGGCTGAGGCTGTTTCGACAGCAGCATATCTGATAAACAGATGTCCTTCGACAGCGTTAGATATGAAGACACCTGAAGAAGTTTGGTCGGGACATCCACCAGATCTCGACAAACTAAGAGTATTTGGCTGTGTAGCCTATGCTCACATTAGGCAAGACAAGGTCGAACCTAGAGCTCTGAAATGCATGTTTATGGGATACCCTGAAGGAGTGAAAGCTTATAAGCTATGGTGCCTAGAGCCAGGTCACAGGAGGTGTATCACCAGTCGAGATGTAGTTTTCAATGAAACTGAAATGGCTTTCAAGAAAACTGATGATGTTGACGAAGAGCTGGAACAGGTAGAGATTCCTGTTGAGGTGGAGCATGTTGATGCTGAAATGCGTATCCCAGATGAAGTCGAAGAAGAAACAGAAGATTCTGATGATGTTGAGGAAACTGTTGATGAATACCTATTGTCGAGAGATAGGCAAAGAAGAGTCATAAAACCACCTCAGAGACTTGGATATGCAGATCTTGTAGCTTATGCCTTAATCTCTGCAAGTGAAGTTCTAGATGAAGAACCTAGAGATTATAAGGAAGTTATAAGGAGTCGAATGAAGACTGAATGGCTAAAGGCCATGCATGATGAGATGAAATCTCTCCATGATAATCACACTTGGGAACTAATCAAGAAACCTGTTGGGGCAAGGTTAGTCAGCTGTAAGTGGATTTTCAAAGTTAAGGAAGGAATTGAAGGAGTAATGTCGAAGAGGTACAAGGCAAGATTAGTCGCAAGGGGTTTCACTCAGAAAGAAGGTGTCGACTTCAATGATGTATTTTCCCCTGTTGTGAAGTACAGATCCATCCGAATGTTGCTTGCCATGGTGGCTCAGTTCGACCTTGAACTGGAACAAATGGATGTGAAGACTGCGTTCTTGTATGGTGACTTAGATGAAACAATCCTGATGAGGCAACCTGAAGGGTATGTCGAAAAGGGGAAAGAAGATTATGTGTGCAAACTGAAGAGATCTTTATATGGACTTAAACAATCTCCTCGACAGTGGAATAAGAGATTCGACAAGTTCATGGAACACATAGGTTTCATTAGAAGTCAGTTCGACCATTGTGTTTACTCCAGATTTCGACCTGAAAATTGATTTGTAATTTTGTTGCTTTACGTTGATGATATTCTGATAGCAAGCAACAATGTCGAAGAAGTAATAAGGGTGAAGGCTGAACTCAATAAGGAGTTTGACATGAAGGATCTGGGAGCTGCATCTAGGATTCTTGGAATTGACATTCGAAGAGATAGAAAGCAGTCGAAATTATGCTTATCTCAAGAGGCATACCTACGAAAGATTCTTGACAAGTTTGGTATGTCGAACTCAAAGCCTGTTGTGACTCCAACAAACCCTCAATTCAAGCTGAGTATTGATCAATATCCCAGTACTGATGTTGAAAGAACCTATATGAATAGCATCCCATATGCTAATATAGTTGGTTCTTTGATGTATGCTATGGTCTGTACTAGACTCGACATAGCATATGCAGTAAGTCTTGTAAGCAGGTACATGGCGAATCCTGGAAAGGCTCACTGGCAAGCGTTAAAGTGGATTCTAAGGTACATAAATGGGTCTCTGAACAGAGTCTTAATTTATGGTGGAGCCTTGGGTGAAGATAGTAAAGCAGCAGTCGAAGGCTATGTTGACTCTGATTATGCAGGCTGTATGGATTCCAGAAAATCTATTTCTGGATATGTTTTCACTATGTTTGGTACAGCAATTAGTTGGAAAGCAACTCTTCAGAAGGTTGTTGCCTTATCAACTACTGAAGCAGAATATATTGCCCTAACTGAAGCTGTGAAAGAAGCATTGTGGCTTGAAGGTTTTGCAAAGGAGCTGATACTTCAAGGTCAAGGTATCACTGTTAAATGTGATAGTCAAAGTGAAATACACCTGTCGAAGAACTCAGCCTATCATGAGCGAACCAAGAACATAGATGTGAGGCTGCATTTCGTCAGAGGGGTAATCGAGCGTGGAGAAGTCCAAGTGCTGAAGGTCTCGACAGATCACAATGCCGCTGATATGATCACCAAAACATTGCCAAGTTGCAAGTTTTTCCACTGTATGCAGTTGATAAAGCTGCATGAAGAAAGCTAGTTAGTGTCTCTTGATGCTGTAGAGTTAGGTCCAAGGTGGAGATTTGTGGGATTTTGGATCGAACTATAGCATGATCGAAGTACATGCTGTAGTCGAAGCATGTATTTGTCGAAGAATGCTTGTTAAATTAGGTTTTAGTGTTTAAACCCTAATTTGTTAAGTTAGCTTGATTATTAAGTTAGCTTGTATAATGGGCCTTGTGGAAAAAGCCCATTAGTTAGTATGTTAGGTTTTATTATAAATAGCATACTAGTCTCTCATCATTGTATCACAGCAAATCCTAATTTAGGGTGAGAGGGTTATTTGTTATTCTTGTAAACTTGTAATCTTGTTTTCGAAGAGAAAGTAAAGAATAGCAGTTATAACCAATTCTTGTGTTCTTCTTCTTCCTTGTTCTTTATTCTTCCCTTATTCTATACTTTGTTATTGGCATTGAATTCACAACAGTAGCCTTGTCATTATGGAAGGTAGTTTGTGTACGAGATTTTAGTTACTTTAATGGATGGTAGCCTTGTCATTATGGAAGGTAGTCTGTTGTCGAGATTTTTTAAACTCCAATAAATTGTAGCCTTGTAATTATGGAAGGTAGTCTCTTGTTGATATTTTGGTTACTCCAATGATGGTACCCTTGTCATTATGGAAGGTAATCTATTGTCGAGATTTTTGTTACTCCGTTGCATGGTAGCCTTGTCATTATGGAAGGTAGTGTGTTGTCGATATTTTTGTTATTCCAATGGATGGTAGCCTAGTCATTATGGAAGGTAGTCTGTTTTCGTGATTTTTGTTGCTCCAATGGATGGTAGCCTTGTCATTATGGAAGGTAGTATGTTGTCGATATCTTTGTTACTCCAATGGATAGTAGCCTTGTCATTATGGAAGGTAGTCTATTGTCGATATTTTTGTTACTCTAAGGGATGGTAGCCCTGTCTATATGGAAGGTAGTCTATTGTCGAGATTTTTTTTATTCCAATGGATGGTAGTGTTGTCATTATAGAAGGTAGTATATTGTCTAGATTTTTGTCACTACAATGGATGGTAGCCTTGTCATTATGTAAGGTAGTCTATTTTCGAGATTTTTGTTACTAGAATGGATCGTAGCCTTGTCGTTATGGAAGGTAGTCTGTTGTCTATATCTTTGTTACTCAAATGGATGGTAGCCTAGTCATTATGGAAGGTAGTTTGTGTACGAGATTTTAGTTACTTTAATGGATGGTAGCCTTGTCATTATGGAAGGTAGTCTGTTGTCGAGATTTTTTAAACTCCAATAAATTGTAGCCTTGTAATTATGGAAGGTAGTCTCTTGTTGATATTTTGGTTACTCCAATGATGGTACCCTTGTCATTATGGAAGGTAATCTATTGCCGAGATTTTTGTTACTCCGTTGCATGGTAGCCTTGTCATCATGGAAGGTAGTGTGTTGTCGATATTTTTGTTATTCCAATGGATGGTAGCCTAGTCATTATGGAAGGTAGTCTGTTTTCGTGATTTCTGTTGCTCCAATGGATGGTAGCCTTGTCATTATGGAAGGTAGTATGTTGTCGATATCTTTGTTACTCCAATGGATGGTAGCCTTGTCATTATGGAAGGTAGTCTGTTGTCCAGATTTTTATTACTCTAAGGGATGGTATCTTTGTCATTATAGAAGGTAGTATATTATCGAGATTTTTGGTACTATAATGGATGGTAGCCTTGTAATTATGGAAGGTAGTCTCTTGTTGATATTTTGGTTACTCCAATGATGGTACCCTTGTCATTATGGAAGGTAATCTATTGCCGAGATTTTTGTTACTCCGTTGCATGGTAGCCTTGTCATTATGGAAGGTAGTTTGTGTACGAGATTTTAGTTACTTTAATGGATGGTAGCCTTGTCATTATGGAAGGTAGTCTGTTGTCGAGATTTTTTAAACTCCAATAAATTGTAGCCTTGTAATTATGGAAGGTAGTCTCTTGTTGATATTTTGGTTACTCCAATGATGGTACCCTTGTCATTATAGAAGGTAATCTATTGCCGAGATTTTTGTTACTCCGTTGCATGGTAGCCTTGTCATTATGGAAGGTAGTGTGTTGTCGATATTTTTGTTATTCCAATGGATGGTAGCCTAGTCATTATGGAAGGTAGTATGTTTTCGTGATTTTTGTTGCTCCAATGGATGGTAGCCTTGTCATTATGGAAGGTAGTATGTTGTCGATATCTTTGTTACTCCAATGGATAGTAGCCTTGTCATTATGGAAGGTAGTCTATTGTCGATATTTTTGTTACTCTAAGGGATGGTAGCCCTGTCTATATGGAAGGTAGTCTGTTGTCGAGATTTTTTTTATTCCAATGGATGGTAGCGTTGTCATTATAGAAGGTAGTATATTGTCTAGATTTTTGTCACTACAATGGATGGTAGCCTTGTCATTATGTAAGGTAGTCTATTGTCGAGATTTTCGTTACTAGAATGGATCGTAGCCTTGTCGTTATGGAAGGTAGTCTATTGTCTATATCTTTGTTACTCCAATGGATGGTAGCCTAGTCATTATGGAAGGTAGTTTGTGTACGAGATTTTAGTTACTTTAACGGATGGTAGCCTTGTCATTATGGAAGGTAGTCTGTTGTCGAGATTTTTTAAACTCCAATAAATTGTAGCCTTGTAATTATGGAAGGTAGTCTCTTGTTGATATTTTGGTTACTCCAATGATGGTACCCTTGTCATTATGGAAGGTAATCTATTGTCGAGATTTTTGTTACTCTGTTGCATGGTAGCCTTGTCATTATGGAAGGTAGTGTGTTGTCGATATTTTTGTTATTCCAATGGATGGTAGCCTAGTCATTATGGAAGGTAGTCTGTTTTCGTGATTTTTGTTGCTCCAATGGATTGTAGCCTTGTCATTATGGAAGGTAGTATGTTGTCGATATCTTTGTTACTCCAATGGATGGTAGCCTTGTCATTATGGAAGGTAGTCTATTGTCGATATTTTTGTTACTCTAAGGGATGGTAGCCTTGTCCATATGGAAGGTAGTCTATTGTCGAGATTTTTTTTATTCCAATGGATGGTAGCGTTGTCATTATTTAAGGTAGTCTGTTGTCGAGATTTTTGTTATTCCAATGGATGGTAGCCTAGTCATTATGGAAGGTAGTCTTTTGTCGAGATTTTTGTTACTAGAATGGGTTGTAGCCTTGTCGCTATGGAAGGTAGTTTGTGTACGATATTTTTTTATTCCAATGGATGGTAGCCTTGTCATTATGAAAGGAAGTTTATTGTCCTGATTTTTGTTACTCTAAGGGATGGTAGCCTTGTCATTATGGAAGGTAGTATGTTGTCGATATCTTTGTTACTCCAATGGATGGTAGCCTTGTCATTAAAGAAGGTAGTTTGTTGTCCAGATTTTTGTTATTCTAAGGGATGGTATCCTTTTCATTATGGAACGTAGTCTGTTGTCGAGATTTTTGTTATTCCAATGGATGGTAGCGTTGTCATTATAGAAGGTAGTATATTATCAAGGTTTTTGTCACTACAATGGATGGTAGCCTTGTCATTATTGAAGGTAGTCTGTTGTAAAGATTTTTGTTACTAAAATGGATTGTAGCCTTGTCGTTATGGAATGTAGTTTGTTGTCGATATCTTTGTTAGTCCAATGGATGGTAGCCTAGTCATTATGGAAGGTAGTTTGTGTACGAGATTTTAGTTACTTTAATGGATGGTAGCCTTGTCATTATGGAAGGTAGTCTGTTGTCTAGATTTTTTATACTCCAATAAATTATAGCCTTGTAAATATGGAAGGTAGTCTCTTGTTGATATTTTGGTTACTCCAATGATGGTACCCTTGTCATTATGGAAGGTAGTCTATTGCCGAGATTTTTGTTACTCCATTGCATGGTAGCCTTGTCATTATGCAAGGTAGTGTGTTGTCGATATTTTTGTTATTCCAGTGGAAGGTAGCCTTGTCATTATTCAAGGTAGTTTGTTGTCGTGATTTTTGTCACTCCAATGGATGGTAGCCTTGTCATTATGGAAGGTAGTATGTTGTCGATATCTTTGTTACTCCAATGGATGGTAGCCTTGTCATTATGGAAGGTAGTCTATTGTTGATATTTTTGTTACTCTAAAGGTTGGTAGCCTTGTCCATATGGAAGGTAGTCTGTTGTCGAGATTTTTGTTATTCCAATAGATGGTAGCGTTGTCATTATAGAAGGTAGTATATTGTCTAGATTTTTGTCACTACAATGGATGGTAGCCTTGTCATTATGTAAGGTAGTCTTTTGTCGAGATTTTTGTTACTAGAATGGATTGTAGCCTTGTCGTTATGGAAGGTAGTATGTTGTCTATATCTTTGTTACTTCAATGTATGGTAGTCTAGTCATTATAGAAGGTAGTTTGTGTATGATATTTTTTTTATTCCAATGGATGGTAGCCTTGTCATTATGAAAGGAAGTCTATTTTCCTAATTTTTGTTACTCTAAGGGATGGTAGCCTTGTCATTAGGGAAGGTAGTATGTTGTCAATATCTTTGTTACTCCAATGGATGGTAGCCTTCTCATTATGGAAGGTAGTCTGTTGTCCAGATTTTTGTTACTCTAAGGGATGGTAGCCTTGTCATTATGCAACGTAGTCTGTTGTCGAGATTTTTGTTATTCCAATGGATGGTAGCGTTGTCATTATTTAAGGTAGTATATTGTCGAGATTTTTATCACTACAATGGATAGTAGCCTTGTTATTATTTAAGGTTGTCTATTGTCGATATTTTTGTTACTAGAATGGGTTGTAGCCTTGTCGTTATGGAAGGTAGTATGTTGTCTATATCTTTGTTACTCCAATGGATGGTAGCCTATTCATTATGGAAGGTAGTTTGTGTACGATATTTTTGTTATTCCAATGGGTGGTAGCCTTGTCAATATGGAAGGTAGTCTGTTGTCGAGATTTTTTATACTCCAATAAATTATAGCCTTGTAATTATGGAAGGTAGTCTCTTGTTGATATTTTGGTTACTCCAATGATGGTACGCTTATCATTATGGAAGGTAGTCTATTGCCGAGATTCTTGTTACTCCATTGCATGGTAGCCTTGTCATTATGGAAGGTAGTGTGTTGTCGATATGTTTGTTATTCCATTGGATGATAGCCTTGTCATTATGGAAGGTAGTCTGTTGTCGTGATTTTTGTTACTCCAATGGATAGTAGCCTTGTCATTATGGAAGGTAGTCTGTTGTCGAGATTTTTGTTACTACAATGGATTGTAGCCTTTTTGTTATGGAAGATAGTCTGTTGTCGATATCTTTGTTACTCCATTGGATGGTAGCCTAGTCATTATGGAAGGTAGTTTGTGTACGTGATTTTAGTTACTCCAATGGATGGTAGACTTGTCATTATGGAAGGTAGTCTGTTGTCGAGATTTTTGTTACTCCAATGGATTGTAGCCTTGTCATTATAGAAGGTGATATATTGTCACTATAATGGATGGTAGCCTTGTCATTATGGAACGTTGTCTGTTGTCGAGATTTTTGTTATTCCATTAGATGGTAGCGTTGTCATTATAGAAGGCAGTATATTATGGAGATTTTTGTCACTACAATGGATGGTGGCCTTGTCATTATGGAAGGTAGTTTGTTGTCAAGATTTTTATTACTACAATGGATTGTGGCCTTGTCGTTATGGAAGGTAGTTTGTTGTCGATATCTTTGTTAGTCCAATGGATGGTAGCCTAGCCATTATGGAAGGTAGTTTGTGTACGAGAATTTAGTTACTTTAATGGATGGTAGCCTTGTCATTATGGAAGGTAGTCTGTTGTCGAGATTTTTTATACTCCAATAGATTGTAGCCTTATAATTATAGAAGGTAGTCTCTTGTTGATATTTTGGTTACTCCAATGATGGTACCCTTGTCATTATGGAAGGTATTCTATTGCCGTGATTTTTGTTACTCCATTGCATGGTAGCCTTTTCATTATGGAAGGTAGTGTGTTGTCGATATTTTTGTTATTCCAGTGGAAGGTAGCCTTGTCATTATTCAAGGTAGTTTGTTGTCGTGATTTTTGTCACTCCAATGGATGGTAGCCTTGTCATTATGGAAGGTAGTATGTTGTCGATATCTTTGTTACTCCAATGGATGGTAGCCTTGTCATTATGGAAGGTAGTCTATTGTTGATATTTTTGTTACTCTAAAGGTTGGTAGCCTTGTCCATATGGAAGGTAGTCTGTTGTCGAGATTTTTGTTATTCCAATAGATGGTAGCGTTGTCATTATAGAAGGTAGTATATTGTCTAGATTTTTGTCACTACAATGGATGGTAGCCTTGTCATTATGTAAGGTAGTCTTTTGTCGAGATTTTTGTTACTAGAATGGATTGTAGCCTTGTCGTTATGGAAGGTAGTATGTTGTCTATATCTTTGTTACTTCAATGTATGGTAGTCTAGTCATTATAGAAGGTAGTTTGTGTATGATATTTTTTTTATTTCAATGGATGGTAGCCTTGTCATTATGAAAGGAAGTCTATTTTCCTAATTTTTGTTACTCTAAGGGATGGTAGCCTTGTCATTAGGGAAGGTAGTATGTTGTCAATATCTTTGTTACTCCAATGGATGGTAGCCTTCTCATTATGGAAGGTAGTCTGTTGTCCAGATTTTTGTTACTCTAAGGGATGGTAGCCTTGTCATTATGCAACGTAGTCTGTTGTCGAGATTTTTGTTATTCCAATGGATGGTAGCGTTGTCATTATTTAAGGTAGTATATTGTCGAGATTTTTATCACTACAATGGATAGTAGCCTTGTTATTATTTAAGGTTGTCTATTGTCGAGATTTTTGTTACTAGAATGGGTTGTAGCCTTGTCGTTATGGAAGGTAGTATGTTGTCTATATCTTTGTTACTCCAATGGATGGTAGCCTATTCATTATGGAAGGTAGTTTGTGTACGATATTTTTGTTATTCCAATGGGTGGTAGCCTTGTCAATATGGAAGGTAGTCTGTTGTCGAGATTTTTTATACTCCAATAAATTATAGCCTTGTAATTATGGAAGGTAGTCTCTTGTTGATATTTTGGTTACTCCAATGATGGTACGCTTATCATTATGGAAGGTAGTCTATTGCCGAGATTCTTGTTACTCCATTGCATGGTAGCCTTGTCATTATGGAAGGTAGTGTGTTGTCGATATGTTTGTTATTCCATTGGATGATAGCCTTGTCATTATGGAAGGTAGTCTGTTGTCGTGATTTTTGTTACTCCAATGGATAGTAGCCTTGTCATTATGGAAGGTAGTCTGTTGTCGAGATTTTTGTTACTCCAATGGATTGTAGCCTTGTCATTATAGAAGGTGATATATTGTCACTATAATGGATTGTAGCCTTGTCATTATGGAACGTTGTCTGTTGTCGAGATTTTTGTTATTCCATTAGATGGTAGCGTTGTCATTATAGAAGGCAGTATATTATGGAGATTTTTGTCACTACAATGGATGGTGGCCTTGTCATTATGGAAGGTAGTTTGTTGTCAAGATTTTTATTACTACAATGGATTGTGGCCTTGTCGTTATGGAAGGTAGTTTGTTGTCGATATCTTTGTTAGTCCAATGGATGGTAGCCTAGCCATTATGGAAGGTAGTTTGTGTACGAGAATTTAGTTACTTTAATGGATGGTAGCCTTGTCATTATGGAAGGTAGTCTGTTGTCGAGATTTTTTATACTCCAATAGATTGTAGCCTTATAATTATAGAAGGTAGTCTCTTGTTGATATTTTGGTTACTCCAATGATGGTACCCTTGTCATTATGGAAGGTATTCTATTGCCGTGATTTTTGTTACTCCATTGCATGGTAGCCTTTTCATTATGGAAGGTAGTGTGTTGTCGATATTTTTGTTATTTCAATGGATGGTAACCTTGTCATTATGGAAGGTAGTCTGTTTTCGTGATTTTTGTTACTCCAATGGATGGTAGCCTTGTCATTATGGAAGGTAGTATGTTATCGATATCTTTGTTACTACAATGGATGGTAGCCTTGTCATTATGGAAGGTAGTCTATTGTCGAGATTTTTGTCACTACAATGGATGGTAGCCTTGTCATTATGTAAGGTAGTCTATTGTCGAGATTTTTGTTACTAGAATGGATTGTAGCCTTGTCGTTATGGAAGGTAGTATGTTGTCTATATCTTTGTTACTCCAATGGATGGTAGCCTAGTCATTATGGAAGGTAGTTTAGGTACGAGATTTTAGTTACTTTAATGGATGGTAGCCTTGTCATTATGGAAGGTAGTCTGTTGTCGAGATTTTTTATACTCCAATAAATTGTAACCTTGTAATTATGGAAGGTAGTCTCTTGTTGATATTTTGGTTACTCCAATGATGGTACCCTTGTCATTATGGAAGGTAGTCTATTTTCGTGATTTTTGTTACTCCAATGGATGGTAGCCTTGTCATTATGGAAGGTAGTATGTTGTCAATATCTTTGTTACTCCAATGGATGGTACCCTTGTCATTATGGAAGGTAGTCTATTGTCGATATTTTTGTTACTCTAAGGGATGGTAGCGCTATCCATATGGAACGTAGTCTGTTGTCGAGATTTTTGTTATTCCTATGAATGGTAGCGTTTTCATTATAGAAGGTAGTATATTGTAGAGATTTTTGTCACTACTATGAATGGTAGCCTTGTAATTATGTAAGGTTGTCTATTGTCGAGATTTTTGTTACTAGAATGGATTGTAGCATTGTCGTTATGGAAGGTAGTCTGTTGTCTATATCTTTGTTACTCCAATGGATGATATCCTAGTCATTATGGAAGGTAGTCTGTTGTCGAGATATTTTATACTCCAATAAATTGTAGCCTTGTAATTATGGAAGGTAGTCTCTTGTTGATATTTTGGTTACTCCAATGATGGTACCTTTGTCATTATGGAAGGTAGTCTATTGCCGAGATTTTTGTTACTCCGTTGCATGGTAGCCTTGTCATTATGGAAGGTAGTGTGTTTTCGATATTTTTGTTATTCCAATGGATGGTAACCTTGTCATTATGGAAGGTAGTCTGTTTTCTTGATTTTTGTTACTCCAATGGATGGTAGCCTTGTCATTATGGAAGTTAGTATGTTGTCGATATCTTTGTTACTCCAATGGATGGTAGCCTTGTCATTATGGAAGGTAGTCTATTATCGATATTTTTGTTACTCTAAGGGATGGTAGCCCTGTCCATATGGAAGGTAGTATGTTGTCGAGATTTTTGTTATTCCAATGGATGGTAGCGTTGTGATTATAAAAGCTAGTATATTGTCACGATTTTTGTCACTATAATGGATGGTAGCCTTGTCATTATGTAAGGTAGTCTATTGTCGAGATTTTTGTTACTAGAATGGATTATAGCCTTGTCATTATGGAAGGTAGTCTGTTGTCTATATCTTTGTTACTCCAATGGATGGTAGCCTAGTCATTATGGAAGGTAGTTTGTGTACGATATTTTTGTTATTCCAATGGATGGTAGCCTTGTCATTCTGAAAGGAAGTCTATTGTCCTGATTTTTGTTAGTCTAGGGGATGGTAGCCTTGTCATTATGGAAGGTAGTATGTTGTCGATATCTTTGTTACTCCAATGGATGTTAGCCTTGTCATTATGGAAGGTAGTATGTTGTCAAGATTTTTGTTACTCTAAGGGAAGGTAGCCTTATCATTATGGAACGTAGTCTGTTGTCGAGATTTTTGTTATTCCAATTGATGGTAGCATTGTCCTTATAGAAGGTAGTATATTATCGAGATTTTTGTCACTACAATGGATTGTAGCCTTGTCATTATGGAAGGTAGTCTGTTGTCAAGATTTTTGTTACTACAATGGATTATAGCCTTGTCGTTATGGAAGGTAGTTTGTTGTCGATAGCTTTGTTAGTCTAATGGATGGTAGCCTAGTCATTATGGAAGGTAGTTTGTGTACGAGATTTTAGTTACTTTAATGGATGGTAGCCTTGTCATTATGGAAGGTAGTCTATTGTCGAGATTTTTTATACTCCAATAAATTGTAGCCTTGTAATTATGGAAGGTAGTCTCTTATTGATATTTCGGTTACTCCAATGATGGTACCCGTGTTATTATGGAAGGTAGTCTATTGCCAAGATTTTTGTTACTCCATTGCATGGTAGCCTTGTCATTATGGAAGGTAGTGTGTTATCGATATTTTTGTTATTCCAATGGATGGTAGCCTTGTCATTATAGAAGGTAGTTTGTTTTCGTGATTTTTGTTACTCCAATGGATGGTAGCCTTGTCATTATGGAAGGTAGTATGTTGTCGATATCTTTGTTACTCCAATGGATGGTAGACTTGTCATTATGGAAGGTAGTCTATTGTCGATATTTTTGTTACTCTAAGGGATGGTAGCCTTATCCATATGGAAGGTAGTCTGTTGTCGAGATTTTTTTTATTCCAATGGATGGTAGCGGTGTCATTATAGAAGGTAGTATATTTTCGAGATTTTTATCACTACAGTGGATGGTAGCCTTGTCATTATGTAAGGTAGTCTATTGTAGAGATTTTTGTTACTAGAATGGGTTGTAGCCTTGTTGTTATGGAAGGTAGTATGTTGTCTATATCTTTGTTACTCCAATGGATGGTAGCCTAGTCATTATGGAAGGTATTTTTTGCACGAGATTTTAGTTACTTTAATGGATGGTAGCCTTGTCATTATGGAAGGTAGTCTATTGTCGAGATTTTTTATACTCCAATAAATTATAGCCTTGTAATTATGGAAGGTAGTCTCTTGTTGATATTTTGGTTACTCCAATGATGGTACCCTTGTCATTATGGAAGGTAGTCTATTGCCGAGATTTTTGTTACTCCGTTGCATGGTAGCCTTGTCATTATGGAAGGTAGTGTGTTGTCGATATTTTTGTTATTCCAATGGATGGTAGCCTTGTCATTATGGAAGGTAGTATGTTTTCAATATCTTTGTTACTCCAATGGATGGTAGCCTTGTCATTATGGAAGGTAGTCTATTGTCGATATTTTTTTTACTCTAAGGGATGGTAGCCCTATCCATATGGAAGGTAGTCTATTGTCCAGATTTTTGTTATTCCAATGGATGGTAGCATTGTCATTATAGAAGGTAGTATATTGTCGAGATTTTTGTCACTACAATGGATGGTAGCCTTGTCATTATGTAAGGTAGTCTATTGTCAAGATTTTTGTTACTAGAATTCATTGTAGCCATGTCGTTATGGAAGGTAGTCTGTTGTTTATATCTTTGTTACTTCAATGGATGGTAGCCTAGTCATTATGGAAGGTAGTCTGTTGTCGAGATTTTTTATACTCCAATAAATTGTAGCCTATGGAAGGTAGTCTCTTGTTGATATTTTGGTTACTCCAATGATGGTACCCTTGTCATTATGGAAAGTAGTCTATTGCCGAGATTTTTGTTACTCCATTGCACGGTAGCCTTGTCATTATGGAAGGTAGTGTGTTGTCGATATTTTTGTTATTCCAATGGATGGTAGCCTTGTCATTATGAAAGGAAGTCTATTGTCTTGATTTTTGTTACTCTAAGGGATGGTATCCTTGTCATTATGGAAGGTAGTGTGTTGTCGATATTTTTGTTATTCCAATGGATGGTAGGCTTGTCATTATGGAAGGTAGTCTGTTTTCGTGATTTTTGTTACTCCAATGGATGGTAGCCTAGTCATTATGGAAGGTAGTTTGTGTACGAGATTTTAGATAATTTAATGGATGGTATCCTTGTCATTATGGAAGGTAGTCTGTTGTCGAGATTTTTTATACTCCAATAAATTGTAGCCTTGTAATTATGGAAGGTAGTCTCTTGTTGATATTTTGGTTACTCCAATGATGGTACCCTTGTCATTATGGAAGGTAATCTATTGTCGAGATTTTTGTTACTCCGTTGCATGGTAGCCTTGTCATTATGGAAGGTAGTGTGTTGTCGATATTTTTGTTATTCCAATGGATGGTAGCCTAGTCATTACGGAAGGTAGTCTGTTTTCGTGATTTTTGTTACTCCAATGGATGGTAGCCTTGTCATTATGGAAAGTAGTATGTTTTTGATATCTTTGTTACTCCAATGGATGGTAGCCTTGTCATTATGGAAGGTGGTCTATTATTGATATTTTTGTTACTCTAAGGGATGGTAGCCTTGTCCATATGGAAGGTAGGCTATTGTCGAGATTTTTGTTATTCCAATGGATGGTAGCGTTGTCATTATTTAAGGTAGTCTGTTGTCGAGATTTTTGTTATTCCAATGGATGGTAGCCTAGTCATTATGGATGGTAGTCCTTTGTCAAGATTTTTGTTACTAGAATGGGTTGTAGCCTTGTCGTTATGGAAGGTAGTTTGTGTACGATATTTTTTTATTCCAATGGATGGTAGCCTTGTCATTATGAAAGGAAGTTTATTGTCCTGATTTTTGTTACTCTAAGGGATGGTAGCCTTGTCATTATGGAAGGTAGTATGTTGTCGATATCTTTGTTACTCCAATGGATGGTAGCCTTGTCATTAAAGAAGGTAGTTTGTTGTCCAGATTTTTGTTATTCTAAGGGATGGTAGCCTTTTCATTATGGAACGTAGTCTGTTGTCGAGATTTTTGTTATTCCAATGGATGGTAGCGTTGTCATTATAGAAGGTAGTATATTATCGAGGTTTTTGTCACTACAATGGATGGTAGCCTTGTCATTATTGAAGGTAGTCTGTTGTCAAGATTTTTGTTATTAAAATGGATTGTAGCCTTGTCGTTATGGAATGTAGTTTGTTGTCGATATCTTTGTTAGTCCAATGGATGGTAGCCTAGTCATTATGGAAGGTAGTTTGTGTACGAGATTTTAGTTACTTTAATGGATGGTAGCCTTGTAATTATGGAAGGTAGTCTCTTGTTGATATTTTGGTTACTCCAATGATGGTACCCTTGTCATTATGGAAGGTAGTCTATTGCCGAGATTTTTGTTACTCCATTGCATGGTAGCCTTTTCATTATGCAAGGTAGTGTGTTATCGATATTTTTGTTATTCCAATGGATGGTAGCCTTGTCATTATGGAAGGTAGTCTGTTGTCGTGATTTTTGTCACTCAAATGGATGGTAACCTTGTCATTATGGAAGGTAGTATGTTGTCGATATCTTTGTTACTCCAATGGATGGTAGCCTTGTCATTATGGAAGGTAGTCTGTTGTTTATATCTTTGTTACTTCAATGGATGGTAGCCTAGTAATTATGGAAGGTAGTCTGTTGTCGAGATTTTTTATACTCTAATAAATTGTAGCCTATGGAAGGTAGTCTCTTGTTTATATTTTGGTTACTCCAATGATGGTACCCTTGTCATTATGGAAAGTAGTCTATTGCCGAGATTTTTCTTACTCCATTGCATGGTAGCCTTGTCATTATGGAAGGTAGTGTGTTGTCGATATTTTTGTTATTCCAATGGATGGTAGCCTTGTCATTATGAAAGAAAGTCTATTGTCCTGATTTTTGTTACTCTAAGGGATGGTATCCTTGTCATTATGGAAGGTAGTATGTTGTCGATATCTTTGTTACTCCAATGGATGGTAGCCTTGTCATTATGGAAGGTAGTCTGTTGTCCAGATTTTTATTACTCTAAGGGATGGTATCTTTGTCATTATAGAAGGTAGTATATTATCGAGATTTTTGTCACTATAATGGATGGTAGCCTTGTCATTATGGAAGGTAGTCTGTTGTCAAGATTTTTGTTACTACCATGGATTGTAGCCTTGTCGTTATGGAAGGTAGTTTGTTGTCGATATCTTTGTTAGTCCAAGGGATGGTAGCCTAGTCATTATGGAAGGTAGATTGTGTACGAGATTTTAGTTCATTTAATGGATGGTAGCCTTGTCATCCTGGAAGGTAGTCTGCTGTCGAGATTTTTTAAACTCCAATAAATTGTAGCCTTGTAATTATGGAAGGTAGTCTCTTGTTGATATTTTGGTTACTCCAATGATGGTACCCTTGTTATTATGGAAGGTAGTCTCTTGTTGATATTTTGGTTACTCCATTGCATGGTAGCCTTGTCATTATGGAAGGTAGTGTGTTGTCGATATTTTTGTTATTCCAATGGATGGTAGCCTTGTCATTATGGAAGGTAGTATGTTGTCGATATCTTTGTTACTCCAATGGATGGTAGCCTTGTCATTATGGAAGGTAGTCTATTGTCGATATTTTTGTTACTCTAAGGGATGGTAGCCCTGTCCATATGGAACGTAGTCTGTTGTCGAGATTTTTTTTATTCCAATGGATGGTAGCGTTGTCATTATAGAAGGTAGTATATTGTCGAGATTTTTGTCACTACAATGGATGGTAGCCTTGTCATTATGTAAGGTAGTCTATTGTCGAGATTTTTGTTACTAGAATGGATCGTAGCCTTGTCGTTATGGAAGGTAGTATGTTGTCTATATCTTTGTTACTCCAATGGATGGTAGCCTAGTCATTATGGAAGGTAGTTTGTGTACGAGATTTTAGTTACTTTAATGGATGGTAGCCTTGTCATTATGGAAGGTAGTCTGTTGTTGAGATTTTTTATACTCCAATAAATTGTAGCCTTGTAATTATGGAAGGTAGTCTCTTGTTGATATTTTGGTTACTCCAATGATGGTACCCTTGTCATTATAGAAGGTAATCTATTGCCGAGATTTTTGTTACTCCGTTGCATGGTAGCCTTGTCATTATGGAAGGTAGTGTGTTGTCGATATTTTTGTTATTCCAATGGATGGTAGCCTAGTCATTATGGAAGGTAGTCTGTTTTCGTGATTTTTGTTGCTCTAATGGATGGTAGCCTTGTCATTATGGAAGGTAGTATGTTGTCGATATCTTTGTTACTCCAATGGATGGTAGCCTTGTCATTATGGAAGGTAGTCTGTTGTCCAGATTTTTGTTACTCTAAGGGATGGTAGCCTTGTCATTATGGAACGTAGTCTGTTGTCGAGATTTTTGTTATTCCAATGGATGGTAGCGTTGTCATTATAGAAGGTAGTATATTATCGAGATTTTTGTCACTACAATGGTTGGTAGCCTTGTCATTATGGAAGGTAGTCTGTTATCGAGATTTTTTATACTCCAATAAATTGTAGCCTTGTAATTATGGAAGGTAGTCTCTTGTTGATATTTTGGTTACTCAAATGATGGTACCCTTGTTATTATGGAAGGTAGTCTATTGCTGAGATTTTTGTTACTCCCTTGCATGGTAGCCTTGTCATTATGCACGGTAGTGTGTTATCGATATTTTTGTTATTGCAATGGATGGTAGCCTTGTCATTATGGAAGGTAGTCTATTTTCGTGATTTTTGTTACTCCAATGGATGGTAGCCTTGTCATTATGGAAGGTAGTATGTTGTCCAGATTTTTGTTATTCTAAGGGATGGTAGCCTTTTCATTATGGAACATAGTCTGTTGTCGAGATTTTTGTTATTCCAATGGATGGTAGCGTTGTCATTATAGAAGGTAGTATATTATCGAGGTTTTTATAACCACAATGGATGGTAGCCTTGTCATTATTGAAGGTAGTCTGTTGTCAAGATTTTTGTTACTAAAATGGATTGTAGCCTTGTCGTTATGGAATGTAGTTTGTTGTCGATATCTTTGTTAGTCCAATGGATGGTAGCCTAGTCATTATGGAAGGTAGTTTGTGTACGAGATTTTAGTTACTTTAATGGATGGTAGCCTTGTCATTATGGAAGGTAGTCTGTTGTCTAGATTTTTTATACTCCAATAAATTATAGCCTTATAATAATGGAAGGTAGTCTCTTGTTGATATTTTGGTTACTCCAATGATGGTACCCTTGTCATTATGGAAGGTAGTCTATTGCCGAGATTTTTGTTACTCCATCGCATGGTAGCCTTGTCGTTATGCAAGGTACTGTGTTGTCGATATTTTTGTTATTCCAATGGATGGTAGCCTTGTCATTATGGAAGGTAGTCTATTTTCAGGATTTTTGTTACTCCAATGGATGGTAGCCTTGTAATTTCGGAAGGTAGTATGTTGTCGATATCTTTGTTACTCCAATGGATGGTAGCCTTGTCATTATGGAAGGTAGTCTATTGTTGATATTTTTGTTACTCTAAGGGTTGGTAGCCTTGTCCATATGGAAGGTAGTCTGTTGTCGAGATTTTTGTTATTCCAATGGATGGTAGCGTTGTCATTATAGAAGGTAGTATATTGTCGAGATTTTTGTCACTACAATAGATTGTAGCCTTGTCGTTATGGAAGG
Source organism: Vicia faba (assembly GCA_948472305.1). Classification (NCBI taxonomy): domain Eukaryota; kingdom Viridiplantae; phylum Streptophyta; class Magnoliopsida; order Fabales; family Fabaceae; genus Vicia; species Vicia faba. The sequence goes on from OX451741.1 coordinate 460,931,611, forward strand.
TAGTATGTTGTCTATATCGTTGTTACTTCAAAGGATGGTAGTCTAGTCATTATGGAAGGTAGTTTGTGTATGATATTTTAGTTATTCCAATGGATGGTAGCCTTGTCATTATGAAAGGAAGTCTATTTTCCTGATTTTTGTTACTCTAAGGGATGGTAGCCTTGTCATTATGGAAGGTAGTATGTTATCGATATCTTTGTTACTCCAATGGATGGTAGCCTTGTCATTATGGAAGGTAGTATGTTGTCCAGATTTTTGTTACTCTAAGGGATGGTAGCCTTGTCATTATGGAACGTAGTCTGTTGTCGAGATTTTTGTTATTCCAATGGATGGTAGCGTTGTCATTATAGAAGGTAGTATATTATCGACATTTTTGTCACTACAATGGATGGTAGCCTTGTCATTATGGAAGGTAGTCTGTTGTCAAGAGTTTTGTTACTACAATGGATTGTAGCCTTGTCGTTATGGAAGGTAGTTTGTTGTCGATATCTTTGTTAGTCTAAGGGATGGTAGCCTAGTCATTATGGAAGGTAGATTGTGTACGAGATTTTAGTTACTTGAACGAATGGTAGCCTTGTCATTATGGAAGGTAGTCTGTTGTCGAGATTTTTTATACTCCAATAAATTGTAGCCTTGTAATTATGGAAGGTAGTCTCTTGTTGATATTTTGGTTACTCCAATGATGGTACCCTTGTTATTATGGAAGGTAGTCTATTGCCAAGATTTTTGTTACTCCATTGCATGGTAGCCTTGTCATTATGGAAGGTAGTGTGTTGTCGATATTTTTGTTATTCCAATGGATCGTAGCCTTGTCATTATGGAAGGTAGTCTGTTTTCGTGATTTTTGTTACTCCAATGGATGGTAGCCTTGTCATTATGGAAGGTAGTATGTTGTCGATATCTTTGTTACTCCAATGGATGGTAGCCTTGTCATTATGGAAGGTAGTCTATTGTCGATATTTTTGTTACTCTAAGGGATGGTAGCCTTGTCCATATGGAAGGTAGTCTATTGTCGAGATTTTTGTTATTCCAATGGATGGTAGCGTTGTCATTATTTAAGGTAGTATATAGTCGAGATTTTTATCACTACAATGGATGGTAGCCTTGTTATTATGGATGGTTGTCTGTTGTCGAGATTTTTGTTACTAGAATGGGTTGTAGCCTTGTCGTTATGGAAGGTAGTATGTTGTCTATATCTTTGTTACTCCAATGGATGGTAGCCTAGTCATTATGGAAGGTAGTTTGTGTACGATATTTTTGTTATTCCAATGGATGGTAGCCTTGTCATTATGAAAGGAAGTTTATTGACCTGATTTTTGTTACTCTAAGGGATGGTAGCCTTGTCATTATGGAAGGTAGTCTGTTGTCAAGATTTTTGTTACTCTAAGGGATGGTAGCTTTTTCATTATGGAACGTAGTCTGTTGTCGAGATTTTTGTTATTCCAATGGATGGTAGCGTTGTCATTATAGAAGGTAGTATATTATCGAGATTTTTGTCACTACAATGGATGGTAGCCTTGTCATTATTGAAGGCAGTCTATTGTCAAGATTTTTGTTACTACAATGGATTGTAGCCTTGTCGTTATGGAATGTAGTTTGTTGTCGATATCTTTGTTAGTCCAATGGATGGTAGCCTAGTCATTATGGAATGTAGTGTGTGTATGAGATTTTAGTTACTTTAATGGGTGGTAGCCTTGTCAATATGGAAGGTAGTCTGTTGTCGAGATTTTTTATACTCCAATAAATTATATCCTTGTAATTATGGAAGGTAGTCTCTTGTTGATATTATGGTTATTCCAATGATGGTACGCTTGTCATTATGGAAGGTAGTCTATTGCCGAGATTCTTGTTACGCCATTGCATGATAGCCTTGTCATTATGGAAGGTAGTCTGTTGTCGTGATTTTTGTCACTCCAATGGATGGTAGCCTTGTCATTATGGAAGGTAGTATGTTGTCGATATCTTTGTTACTCCAATGGATGGTAGCCTTTTCATTATGGAAGGTAGTCTATTATCGATATTTTTGTTACTCTAACGGATGGTAGCCTTATCCATATGGAAGGTAGTCTGTTGTCGAGATTTTTGTTATTCCAATGGATGGTAGCGTTGTCATTATAGAAGGTAGTATATTATCGAGATTTTTGTCACTACAATGGTTGGTAGCCTTGTCATTATGGAAGGTAGTCTGTTGTCGAGATTTTTTATACTCCAATAAATTTTAGCCTTGTAATTATGGAAGGTAGTCTCTTGTTGATATTTTGGTTACTCCAATGATGGTACCCTTGTTATTATGGAAGGTAGTCTATTGCTGAGATTTTTGTTACTCCCTTGCATGGTAGCCTTGTCATTATGCAAGGTAGTGTGTTGTCGATATTTTTGTTATTCCAATGGATGGTAGCCTTGTCATTATGGAAGGTAGTCTGTTTTCTTGATTTTTGTTACTCCAATGGATGGTAGCCTTGTCATTATGGAAGGTAGTATGTTGTTGATATCTTTGTTACTCCAATGGATGGTAGCCTTGTCATTTTGGAAGGTAGTCTATTGTTGATATTTTTGTTACTCTAAGGGTTGGTAGCCTTGTCCATTTGGAAGGTAGTTTGCTGTCGAGATTTTTGTTATTCCAATGAATGGTAGCGTTGTCATTATAGAAGGTAGTATATTGTCGAGATTTTTGTCACTACAATGGATGGTAGCCTTGTCATTATGTAAGGTAGTCTTTTGTCGAGATTTTTGTTACTAGAATGGATTGTAGCCTTGTCGTTATGGAAGGTAGTATGTTGTCTATATCTTTGTTACTCCAATGGATGGTAGCCTAGTCATTATGGAAGGTAGTTTGTGTACGATATTTTTGTTATTCCAATGGATGGTAGCCTTGTCATTATGAAAGGAAGTCTATTGTCCTGATTTTTTTTACTCTAAGGGATGGTAGCCTTGTCATTATGGAAGGTAGTATGTTGTCGATATCTTTGTTACTCCAATGGATGGTAGCCTTGTCATTATGGAAGGTAGTCTGTTGTCCAGATTTTCGTTACTCTAAGGGATGGTAGCCTTGTCATTATGGAACGTAGTCTGTTGTCGAGATTTTTGTTATTCCAATGGATGGTAGCGTTGTCATTATAGAAGGTAGTATATTATCGAGATTTTTGTCACTACAATGGTTGGTAGCCTTGTCATTATGGAAGGTAGTTTGTTGTCGAGATTTTTTATACTCCAATAAATTGTAGCCTTGTAATTATGGAAGGTAGTCTCTTGTTGATATTTTGGTTACTCCAATGATGGTACCCTCGTTATTATGGAAGGTAGTCTATTGCTGAGATTTTTGTTACTCCCTTGCATGGTAGCCTTGTCATTATGCAAGGTAGTGTGTTGTCGATATTTTTGTTATTCCAATGGATGGTAGCCTTGTCATTATGGAAGGTAGTCTGTTTTCGTGATTTTTGTTACTCCAATGGATGGTAGCCTTCTCACTATGGAAGGTAGTATGTTGTCGATATCTTTGTTACTCCAATGGATGGTAGCCTTGTCAATATGGAAGGTAGTCTATTGTTGATATTTTTGTTACTCTAAGGGTTGGTAGCCTTATCCATATGGAAGGTAGTTTGTTGTCGAGATTTTTGTTATTCCAATGGATGGTAGCATTGTCATTATAGAAGGTAGCATATTGTCGAGATTTTTCTCACTACAATGGATGGTAGCCTTGTCATTATGTAAGGTAGTCTTTTGTCGAAATTTTTGTTACTAGAATGGATTCTAGCCTTCTCGTTATGGAAGGTAGTATGTTGTCTACATCTTTGTTACTCCAATGGATGGTAGCCTAGTCATTATGGAAGGTAGTTTGTGTACGATATCTTTGTTATTCCAATGGATGGTAGCCTTGTCATTATGAAAGGAAGTCTATTGTCCTGATTTTTGTTACTCTAAGGGATGGTAGCCTTGTCATTATGGAAGGTAGTCCGTTGTCAAGATTTTTGTTACTCTAAGGGATGGTAGCTTTTTCATTATGGAACGTAGTCTGTTGTCGAGCTTTTTGTTATTCCAATGGATGGTAGCGTTGTCATTATAGAAGGTAGTATATTATCGAGATTTTTGTCACTACAATGGATGGTAGCCTTGTCATTATTGAAGGCAGTCTATTGTCAAGATTTTTGTTACTACAATGGATTGTAGCCTTGTCGTTATGGAATGTAGTTTGTTGTCGATATCTTTGTTAGTCCAATGGATGGTAGCCTAGTCATTATGGAATGTAGTTTGTGTATGAGATTTTAGTTACTTTAATGGGTGGTAGCCTTGTCAATATGGAAGGTAGTCTGTTGTCGAGATTTTTTATACTCCAATAAATTATATCCTTGTAATTATGGAAGGTAGTCTCTTGTTGATATTTTGGTTATTCCAATGATGGTACGCTTGTCATTATGGAAGGTAGTCTATTGCCAAGATTCTTGTTACGCCATTGCATGATAGCCTTGTCATTATGGAAGGTAGTCTGTTGTCGTGATTTTTGTCACTCCAATGGATGGTAGCCTTGTCATTATGGAAGGTAGTATGTTGTCGATATCTTTGTTACTCCAATGGATGGTAGCCTTTTCATTTTGGAAGGTAGTCTATTATCGATATTTTTGTTACTCTAACGGATGGTAGCCTTATCCATATGGAAGGTAGTCTGTTGTCGAGATTTTTGTTATTCCAATGGATGGTAGCGTTGTCATTATAGAAGGTAGTATATTATCGAGATTTTTGTCACTACAATGGTTGGTAGCCTTGTCATTATGGAAGGTAGTCTGTTGTCGAGATTTTTTATACTCCAATAAATTTTAGCCTTGTAATTATGGAAGGTAGTCTCTTGTTGATATTTTGGTTACTCCAATGATGGTACCCTTGTTATTATGGAAGGTAGTCTATTGCTGAGATTTTTGTTACTCCCTTGCATGGTAGCCTTGTCATTATGCAAGGTAGTGTGTTGTCGATATTTTTGTTATTCCAATGGATGGTAGCCTTGTCATTATGGAAGGTAGTCTGTTTTCTTGATTTTTGTTACTCCAATGGATGGTAGCCTTGTCATTATGGAAGGTAGTATGTTGTCGATATCTTTGTTCCTCCATCGGATGGTAGCCTTGTCATTTTGGAAGGTAGTCTATTGTTGATATTTTTGTTACTCTAAGGGTTGGTAGCCTTGTCCATTTGGAAGGTAGTTTGCTGTCGAGATTTTTGTTATTCCAATGAATGGTAGCGTTGTCATTATAGAAGGTAGTATATTGTCGAGATTTTTGTCACTACAATGGATGGTAGCCTTGTCATTATGTAAGGTAGTCTTTTGTCGAGATTTTTGTTACTAGAATGGATTGTAGCCTTGTCGTTATGGAAGGTAGTATGTTGTCTATATCTTTGTTACTCCAATGGATGGTAGCCTAGTCATTATGGAAGGTAGTTTGTGTACGATATTTTTGTTATTCCAATGGATGGTAGCCTTGTCATTATGAAAGGAAGTCTATTGTCCTGATTTTTGTTACTCTAAGGGATGGTAGCCTTGTCATTATGGAAGGTAGTATGTTGTCGATATCTTTGTTACTCCAATGGATGGTAGCCTTGTCATTATGGAAGGTAGTCTGTTGTCCAGATTTTCGTTACTCTAAGGGATGGTAGCCTTGTCATTATGGAACGTAGTCTGTTGTCGAGATTTTTGTTATTCCAATGGATGGTAGCGTTGTCATTATAGAAGGTAGTATATTATCGAGATTTTTGTCACTACAATGGTTGGTAGCCTTGTCATTATGGAAGGTAGTTTGTTGTCGAGATTTTTTATACTCCAATAAATTGTAGCCTTGTAATTATGGAAGGTAGTCTCTTGTTGATATTTTGGTTACTCCAATGATGGTACCCTCGTTATTATGGAAGGTAGTCTATTGCTGAGATTTTTGTTACTCCCTTGCATGGTAGCCTTGTCATTATGCAAGGTAGTGTGTTGTCGATATTTTTGTTATTCCAATGGATGGTAGCCTTGTCATTATGGAAGGTAGTCTGTTTTCGTGATTTTTGTTACTCCAATGGATGGTAGCCTTCTCACTATGGAAGGTAGTATGTTGTCGATATCTTTGTTACTCCAATGGATGGTAGCCTTGTCAATATGAAAGGTAGTCTATTGTTGATATTTTTGTTACTCTAAGGGTTGGTAGCCTTATCCATATGGAAGGTAGTTTGTTGTCGAGATTTTTGTTATTCCAATGGATGGTAGCATTGTCATTATAGAAGGTAGCATATTGTCGAGATTTTTCTCACTACAATGGATGGTAGCCTTGTCATTATGTAAGGTAGTCTTTTGTCGAGATTTTTGTTACTAGAATGGATTCTAGCCTTCTCGTTATGGAAGGTAGTATGTTGTCTACATCTTTGTTACTCCAATGGATGGTAGCCTAGTCATTATGGAAGGTAGTTTGTGTACGATATCTTTGTTATTCCAATGGATGGTAGCCTTGTCATTATGAAAGGAAGTCTATTGTCCTGATTTTTGTTACTCTAAGGGATGGTAGCCTTGTCATTATGGAAGGTAGTATGTTTTCGATATCTTCGTTACTCCAATGGATGGTAGCCTTGTTATTATGGAAGGTAGTTTGTTGTCCAGATTTTTGTTACTCTAAGGGATGGTAGCCTTGTCATTATGCAACGTAGTCTGTTGTCGAGATTTTTGTTATTCCAATGGATGGTAGCGTTGTCATTATAGAAGGTAGTATATTGCCGATATTTTTGTCACTATAATGGATGGTAGCCTTGTCATTATGTAAGGTAGTCTTTTGTCGAGATTTTTGTTACTAGAATGGATTGTAGCCTTGTCGTTATGGAAGGTAGTATGTTGTCTATATCTTTGTTACTCCAATGGATGGTAGCCTAGTCATTATGGAAGGTAGTTTGTGTACGATATTTTTGTTATTCCAATGGATGGTAGCCTTGTCATTATGAAAGGAAGTCTATTGTCCTAATTTTTGTTACTCTAAGGGATGGTAGCCTTGTCATTATGGAAGGTAATATGTTGTCGATATCTTTGTTACTCCAATGGATGGTAGCCTTGTCATTATGGAAGGTAGTCTATTGTCCAGATTTTTGTTACTCTAAGGGATGGTAGCCTTGTCATTATGGAACGTAGTCTGTTATCGAGATTTTTGTTATTCCAATGGATGGTAGCATTTTCATTATTGAAGGTAGTATATTATCGAGATTTTTGTCACTTAAAGGGATGGTAGCCTTGTCATTATGGAAGGTTGTCTGTTGTCAAGATTTTTGTTACTACAATGGATTGTAGCCTTGTCGTTATGGAATGTAGTTTGTTATCGATATCTTTGTTCGTCCAATGGATGGTACCCTAGTCATTATGGAAGGTAGTTTGTGTACGAGATTTTAGTTACTTTAATGAATGGTAGCCTTGTCATTATGGAAGGTAGTTTGTTGTCGAGATTTTTTATACTCCAATAAATTGTAGCCTTGTAATTATGGAAGGTAGTCTCTTGTTGATATTTTGGTTACTCCAATGATGGTGCCCTTGTCATTATGGAAGGCAGTCTATTGCCGAGATTTTTGTTACTCCATAGCATGGTAGCCTTGTCATTATGGAAGGTAGTGTGTTATCGATATGTTTGTTATTACAATGGATGATAGCCTTGTCATTATGGAAGGTAGTCTGTTGTATTGATTTATGTTACTCCAATGGATGGTTGCCTTGTCATTATGGAAGGTAGTATGTTGTTGATATCTTTGTTACTGCAATGGATGGTAGCCTTGTCATTATGGAAGGTAGTCTATTGTCGATATTTTTGTTACTCTAACGGATGGTAGCCTTATCCATATGGAAGGTAGTCTGTTGACGAGATTTTTGTTATTCCAATGGATGGTAGCGTTGTCATTATAGAAGGTACTATATTGTCGAGATTTTTGTAACTACAATGTAAGGTAGTCTTTTGTCGAGATTTTTGTTACTAGAATGGATTGTAGCCTTGTCGTTATGGAAGGTAGTATGTTGTCTATATCTTTGTTACTCCAATGGATGGTAGCCTAGTCATTATGGAAGGTAGTTTGTGGACGATATTTTTGTTATTCCAATCGATGGTAGCCTTATCATTATGAAAGGAATTCTATTGTCCTGATTTTTGTTAGTCTAAGGGATGGTAGCCTTGTCATTATGGAAGGTAGTATGTTGTCGATATCTTTGTTACTCCAATGGATGGTAGCCTTGTCATTATGGAAGGTAGTCTGTTGTCTAGATTTTTGTTATTCCAATGGATGGTAGCGTTGTCATTATAGAAGGTAGTATATTATCGAGATTTTTGTCACTACAATGGATGGTAACCTTGACATTATGGAAGGTAGTGTGTTGTCAAGATTTTTGTTACTACAATGAATTGTAGCCTTCTCGTTATGGAATGTAGTTTGTTGTCGATATCTTTGTTCGTCCAATGGATGGTAGCCTAGTCATTATGGAAGGTAGTTTGTGTATGAGATTTTAGTTACTTTAATGGATGGTAGCCTTGTCATTATGGAAGGTAGTCTGTTGTCGAGATTTTTTATACTCCAATAAATTGTAGCTTTGTAATTATGGAAGGTAGTCGCTTGTTGATATTTTGGTTACTCCAATGATGGTACCTTTATTATTATGGAAAGTAGTCTATTGCCGAGATTTTTGTTACTCCATTGCATGGTAGCCTTTTCATTATGGAAGGTAGTGTTTTGTCGATATGTTTGTTATTCCAATGGATGATAGCCTTGTCATTATGGAAGGTAGTCTGTTGTCGTGATTTTTGTCACTCCAATGGATGGTAGCCTTGTCATTATGGAAGGTAGTATGTTGTCGATATCTTTGTTACTCCAATGGATGGTAGCCTTGTCATTATGGAAGGTAGTCTATTGTCGAGATTTTTGTTACTCTAACGGATGGTAGCCTTATCCATATGGAAGGTAGTCTATTGACGATATTTTTGTTATTACAATGGATGGTAGCGTTGTCATTATAGAAGGTAGTATATTGTCGAGATTTTTGTCACTGCAATGGATGGTAGCCTTGTCATTATGTAAGGTAGCCTGTTGTCGAGATTTTTGTTACTAGAATGGATAGTAGCCTTGTCATTATGGAAGGTAGTATGTTGTCTATATCTTTGTTACTCCAATGGATGGTAGCCTAGTCATTATGGAAGGTAGTTTGTGTACGATATTTTTGTTATTCCAATGGCTGGTAGCCTTGTCATTATGAAAGGAAGTCTATTGTCCTGATTTTTGTTACTCTAAGGGATGGTAGCCTTGTCATTATGGGAGGTAGTATGTTGTCGATATCTTTGTTACTCCAATGGATGGTAGCCTTGTCATTATTGAAGGTAGTCTATTGTCCAAATTTTTGTTACTCTAAGGGATGGTAGCCTTGTCATTATGGAACGTAGTCTGTTGTCGAGATTTTTGTTATTCTAATGGATGGTAGCGTTGTCATTATAGAAGGTAGTATATTATCGAGATTTTTGTCACTACAATGGATGGTAGCCTTGTCATTATGGAAGGTAGTCTGTTGTCAAGATTTTTGTTACTACAATGGATTGTAGCCTTGTCGTTATAGAATGTAGTTTGTTGTTGATATCTTTGTTAGTCCAATGGATGGTAGCCTAGTCATTATGGAAGGTGGTTTGTGTACGAGATTTTAGTTACTTTAATGGATTGTAGCCTTATAATTATGGAAGGTAGTCTCTTGTTGATATTTTGGTTACTCCAATGATGGTACCCTTGTCATTATGGAAAGTAGTCTATTGTCGAAATTTTTGTTACTCCATTGCATGGTAGCCTTGTCATTATGGAAGGTAGTGTTTTTTCGATATGTTTGTTATTCCAATGGATGATAGCCTTGTCATTATGGAAGGTAGTCTGGTGTCGTGATTTTTCTCACTCCAATTGATGGTAGCCTTGTCATTATGGAAGGTAGTATGTTGTCGATATCTTTGGTACTCCAATGGATGTTAGCCTTGTCATTATGGAAGGTAGTCTATTGTCGAGATTTTTGTTACTCTAACGGATGGTAGCCTTATCCATATGGAAGGTAGTCTATTGATGATATTTTTGTTATTCCAATGGATGGTAGCGTTGTCATTATAGAAGGTAGTATAGTGTCGAGATTTTTGTCACTGCAATGGATGGTAGCCTTGTCATTATGTAAGGTAGCATGTTGTCGAGATTTTTGGTACTAGAATGGATTGTAGCCTTGTCGTTATGGAATGTAGCCTTGTCTATATCTTTGTTACTCCAATGGATGGTAGCCTAGTCATTATGGAAGGTAGTTTGTGTACGACATTTTTTTTATTCCAATGGCTGGTAGCCTTGTCATTATGAAAGGAAGTCTATTGTCCTGATTTTTGTTACTCTAAGGGATGGTAGCCTTGTCATTATGGAAGGTAGTATGTTGTCGATATCTTTGTTACTCCAATGGATGGTAGCCTTGTCATTATGGAAGGTAGTCTATTGTCCAAATTTTTGTTACTCTAAGGGATGGTAGCCTTGTCATTATGGAACGTAGTCTGTTGTCGAGATTTTTGTTATTCTAATGGATGGTAGCGTTGTCATTATAGAAGGTAGTATATTATCGAGATTTTTGTCACTACAATGGATGGTAGCCTTGTCATTATGGAAGGTAGTCTGTTGTCAAGATTTTTGTTACTATAATGGATTGTAGCCTTATCGTTATGGAATCTAGTTTGTTGTCGATATCTTTGTTAGTCCAATGGATGGTAGCCCAGTCATTATGGAAGGTGGTTTGTGTACGAGATTTTAGTTACTTTAATGGATGGTAGCCTTATAATTATGGAAGGTAGTCTCTTGTTGATATTTTGGTTACTCCAATGATGGTACCCTTGTCATTATGGAAGGTAGTCTATTGCCTAGATTTTTTTTACTCCATTGCATGGTAGCCTTGTCATTATGGAAGGTAGTGTGTTGTCGATATGTTTGTTATTCCAATGGATGATAGCATTGTCATTATGGAAGGTAGTCTGTTGTCGTCATTTTTGTCACTCCAATAAATGGTAGCCTTGTCATTATGGAAGGTAGTATGTTGTCGATATCTTTGTTACTCCAATGGATGGTAGCCTTGTCATTATGGAAGGTAGTCTATTGTCGATATTTTTGTTACCATAACGGATGGTAGCCTTATCCATATGGAAGGTAGTCTGTTGACGAGATTTTTGTTATTCCAATGGATGGTAGCGTTGTCATTATAGAAGGTAGTATATTGTCGAGATTTTTGTCACTGCAATGGATGGTAGCCTTGTCATTATGTAAGGTAGTCTGTTGTCGAGATTTTTGTTACTAGAATGGATTGTAGCCTTGTCGTTATGGAAGGTAGTATGTTGTCTATATCTTTGTTACTCCAATGGATGGTAGCCTAGTCATTATGGAAGGTAGTTTGTGTACGATATTTTTGTTATTCCAATGGATGGTAGCCTTGTCATTATGAAAGGAAGTCTATTATCCTGATTTTTGTTACTCTAAGGGATGGTAGCCTTGTCATTATGGAAGGTAGTATGTTATCGATATCTTTGTTATTCCAATGGATGGTAGCCCTGCCATTATGAAAGGAATTCTATTGTCCTGATTTTTGTTACTCTAAGGGATGGTAGCCTTGTCATTATAGAAGGTAGTATGTTGTCGAGATTTTTGTTATTCTAAAGGATGGTAGCGTTGTCATTATAGAAGGTAGTATATTATCGAGATTTTTGTCACTACAATGGATGGTAGCCTTGTCATTATGGAAGGTAGTCTGTTGTCAAGATTTTTGTTACTACAATGGATTGTAGCCTTGTCGTTATAGAAAGTAGTTTGTTGTCGATATCTTTGTTAGTCCAATGGATGGTAGCCTTGTCATTATGGAAGGTAGTCTGTTGTAAAGATTTTTTATACTCCAATGGATTGTAGCCTTGTAATTATGGAAGGTAGTCTCTTGTTGATATTTTGGTTACTCCAATGATGGTACCCTTGTCATTATGGAAGGTAGTCTATTGCCGAGATTTTTGTTACTCCATAGCATGGTAGCCTTGTCATTATGGAAGGTAGTGTGTTGTCGATATGTTTGTTATTCTAATGGATGATAGCCTTGTCATTATGGAAGGTAGTCTATTGTCATGATTTTTGTCACTCCAATGGATGGTAGCCTTGTCATTATGGAAGGTAGTATGTTGTCGATATCTTTGTTACTCGAATGGATGGTAGCCTTGTCATTATGGAAGGTAGTCTATTATGGATATTTTTGTTACTCTAACGAATGGTAGCCTTATCCATATGGAAGGTAGTCTGTTGACGAGATTTTTGTTATTCCAATGGATGGTAGCGTTGTCATTATAAAAGGTAGTATATTGTCGAGATTTTTGTCACTGCAATGGATGGTAGCCTTGTCATTATGTAAGGTAGTCTATTGTCGAGATTTTTGTTACTAAAATTGATTGTAGCCTTGTCGTTATGGAAGGTAGTCTGTTGTCTATATCTTTGTTACTCCAATGGATGGTAGCCTAGTCATTATGGAAGGTAGTTTGTGTATGATATTTTTGTTATTCCAATGGATGGTAGCCCTGCCATTATGAAAGGAATTCTATTGTCCTGATTTTTGTTACTCTAAGGGATGGTAGCCTTGTCATTATGGAAGGTAGAATGTTGTTGATATCTTTGTTACTCCAATGGATGGTAGCCTTGTCATTATGGAAGGTAGTCTGTTGTCAAGGTTTAAGTTTCTCTAAGGGATGGTAGCCTTGTCATTATGGAACGTAGTCTGTTGTCGAGATTTTTGTTATTCTAATGGATGGTAGTGTTGTCATTATAGAAGGTAGTATATTATCGAGATTTTTGTAACTATAATGGATTGTAGCCTTGTCAGTATGGAAGGTAGTTTGTTGTCGAGATTTTTGTTACTACAATGGATTATAGCCTTGTCGTTATGGAAGGTAGTATGTTGTCGATATCTTTGTTACTCGAATGGATGGTAGCCTAGTAATTATGGAAGGTAGTTTTTGTACGATATTTTTGTTATTCCAATGGATGGTAGCCTTGTCATTATGGAAGGTAGTCTGTTGTCCAGATTTTTGTTACTCTAAGGGATGGTAGCCTTGTCTTTATGGAATGTAGTTTGTTGTCGAGATTTTTGTTATTCCAATTGATGGTAGCGTTGTCATTATAGAAGGTAGTATATAATCGATATTTTTGTCACTACAATGGATGGTAGCCTTGTCATTATGAAATGTAGTCTGTTGTCGATATTTTTGTTACTACAATGGATTGTAGCCTTGTCGTTATGGAAGGTTGTCTGTTGTCGATATCTTTGTTACTCCAATGGATGGTAGCCTAGTCATTATGGAAGGTAGTTTGTGTACGAGATGTTAGTTACTCCAATGGACGGTAGCCTTGTCATTATGGAAGGTAGTGTGTTGTCGATATTTTTATCACTACAATGGATGGTAGCCTTGTCATTATGGAAGGTAATCTGTCGTTGTGATTTTCTGTTACTCCAATGGATGGTAGCCTTGTCATTGTGGAAGATAGTCTGTTGTCGTGATTTTTGTTACTCCAATGGATTGTAGCCTTGTCATTATGGAAGGTACTCTGTTGTCAAGATTTCTGTTACTCTAATGGATGGTAGCCTTTTCATTATGGAAGGTAGGTTATTGTTGGGATTTTTGTTACTCCAATGGATGGTAGCCTTATCATTATGGGAGGTAGTTTGTTGTCCAGATTTTTGTTACAACAATAGATGGTAGCCTTGTCATTCTCGAAGGTGGTCTGTTGTCGAGATTTTTGTCACTGCAATGGATGATAACCTTGTCATTATGGAAGGTAGTCTGTCGTTGTGATTTTCTGTTACTCCAATGTATGGTAGCCTTGTCATTAAGGACAATAGTCTTTTGTTTATATTTTTGTTACTCCAATGGATGGTAGACTTGTCATTATGGAATGTAATATATTATCGATATTTTTGTTACTCCATTGGATGGTAGGCTTGTCATTATGGAAGGTAGTGTGTTGTCAATATTTTTATTATTCCAATGGATGGTAGCCTTGTCATTATGAAAGATAGTCTGTTGTCGTGATTTTTGTTACTCCAATGGATGGTAGCCTTGTCACTATGGAAGGTAGTATGTTGTCGATATCTTTGTAACTCCAATGGATAGTAGCCTTGTCATTATGGAAGGTAGTCTATTGTCGAGATTTTTGTTACTCTAAGGGATGGTAGCCTTATTATTATGGAAGGTAGTGTCTTTTCGATATTTTTGTTATTCCAAAGGATGGTAACCTTGTCATTATGGAAGGTAGTTTGTTGTCTATATTTTTGTTACAACAATAGATGGTAGCCTTGTCATTATTGAAGGTAGTATGTTGTCGAGATTTTTATCACTACAATGGATGGTAGCCTTGTCATTATGGAAGGTAATCTGTCGTTGTGATTTTCTGTTACTCCAAAGGATGGTAGCCTTGTCATTGTGGAAGGTAGTCTGTTGTCGTGATTTTTGTTACTCCAATGGATTGTAGCCTTGTCATTATGGAAGGTACTCTGTTGTCGAGATTTCTGTTACTCTAATGGATGGTAGCCTTTTCATTATGGAAGGTAGGTTATTGTCGGGATTTTTGTTACTCCAATGGATGGTAGCCTTGTCATTATGGGAGGTAGTTTGTTGTCCAGATTTTTGTTACAACACTAGATGGTAGCCTTGTCATTCTCGAAGGTGGTCTGTTGCCGAGATTTTTGTCACTGCAATGGATGATAGCCTTGTCATTATGGAAGGTAGTCTGTCGTTGTGATTTTCTGTTACTCCAATGTATGGTAGCCTTGTCATTAAGGACAGTAGTCTTTTGTTTATATTTTTGTTACTCCAATGGATGGTAGACTTGTCATTATGGAAGGTAATATATTATCGATATTTTTGTTACTCCATTGGATGGTAGGCTTGTCATTATGGAAGGTAGTGTGTTGTCAATATTTTTATTATTCCAATGGATGGTAGCCTTGTCATTATGAAAGATAGTCTGTTGTCGTGATTTTTGTTACTCCAATGGATGGTAGCCTTGTCACTATGGAAGGTAGTATGTCGTCGATATCTTTGTAACTCCAATGGATAGTAGCCTTGTCATTATGGAAGGTAGTCTATTGTCGAGATTTTTGTTACTCTAAGGGATGGTAACCTTATTATTATGGAAGGTAGTGTCTTTTCGATATTTTTGTTATTCCAAAGGATGGTAACCTTGTCATTATGGAAGGTAGTTTGTTGTCTATATTTTTGTTACAACAATAGATGGTAGCCTTGTCATTATTGAAGGTAGTATGTTGTCGAGATTTTTATCACTACAATGGATGGTAGCCTTGTCATTATGGAAGGTAATCTGTCGTTGTGATTTTCTGTTACTCCAAAGGATGGTAGCCTTGTCATTGTGGAAGGTAGTCTGTTGTCGTGATTTTTGTTACTCCAATGGATTGTAGGCTTGTCATTATGGAAGGTACTCTGTTGTCGAGATTTCTGTTACTCTAATGGATGGTAGCCTTTTCATTATGGAAGGTAGGTTATTGTCGGGATTTTTGTTACTCCAATGGATGGTAGCCTTGTCATTATGGGAGGTAGTTTGTTGTCCAGATTTTTGTTACAACACTAGATGGTAGCCTTGTCATTCTCGAAGGTGGTCTGTTGCCGAGATTTTTGTCACTGCAATGGATGATAGCCTTGTCATTATGGAAGGTAGTCTGTCGTTGTGATTTTCTGTTACTCCAATGTATGGTAGCCTTGTCATTAAGGACAGTAGTCTTTTGTTTATATTTTTGTTACTCCAATGGATGGTAGACTTGTCATTATGGAAGGTAATATATTATCGATATTTTTGTTACTCCATTGGATGGTAGGCTTGTCATTATGGAAGGTAGTGTGTTGTCAATATTTTTATTATTCCAATGGATGGTAGCCTTGTCATTATGGAAGATAGTCTGTTGTCGTGATTTTTGTTACTCCAATGGATGGTAGCCTTGTCACTATGGAAGGTAGTATGTTGTCGATATCTTTGTAACTCCAATGGATGGTAGCCTTGTCATTATGGAAGGTAGTCTGTTGTCGAGATTTTTGTTACTCTAAGGGATGGTAGCCTTGTTATTATGGAAGGTAGTGTCTTGTCGATATTTTTGTTATTCCAAAGGATGGTAACCTTGTCATTATGGAAGGTAGTTTGTTGTCTATATTTTTGTTACAACAATAGATGGTAGCCTTGTCATTATGGAAGGTAGTATGTTGTCAAGATTTTTGTCACTGCAATGGATGGTAGCCTTGTCATTATGGAAGGTAGTATGTCGTTGTGATTTTCTGTTACTCCAATGTATGGTAGCCTTGTCATTAAGGACAGTAGTCTGTTGTTTATATTTTTGTTACTCCAATGGATGGTAGGCATGTCATTATGGAAGGTACTCTGTTGTCGAGATTTCTGTTACTCTAAAGGATGGCAGCCTTGTCATTATGGAAGGTAGGTTATTGTCGGGATTTTTGTTACTCCAATGGATGGTAGCGTTGTCATTATAGAAGGTAGTCTATTGTCCATATTTTTGTTACCACAATAGATGGTAGCCTTGTCATTCTGGAAGGTAGTCTGTTGTCGAGATTTTTGTCACTGCAATGGATGGTAGCCTTGCCATTATTGAAGGTAGTCTGTCGTTGTGATTTTCTGTTACTCCAATGGATGATAGCCTTGTCATAAAGGACAGTAGCCTGTTTTTCATATTTTTGTTACTCCAATGGATGGTAGACTTGTCATTATGGAAGGTAATCTATTATCGATATTTTTGTTACTCCATTGGATGGTAGGCTTGTCATTATGAAAGGTAGTGTGTTGTCGAGATTTTTGTTATTCCAATGGATAGTAGCCTTGTCATTATGGAAGGTAGTCTATTGTGGTGATTTTTGTTACTCCAATGGATGGTAGCCTTGTCACTATGAAAGGTAGTATGTTGTCGATATCTTTGTAACTCCAATGGATGTTAGCCTTGTCATTATGGAAGGTAGTCTGTTGTCGAGATTTTTGTTACTCTAAGGGATGGTAGCCTAGTTATTATGGAAGGTAGTGTCTTGTTGATATTATTGTTATTCCAAAGGATGGTAACCTTGTCATTATGGAAGGTAGTTTGTTGTCTATATTTTTGTTACAACAATAGATGGTAGCCTTGTCATTATGGAAGGTAGTTTGTTGTCGAGATTTTTGACACTCTAAGGGATGGTAGCGTTGTCATTATGGAAGGTAGTATGTTGTCGATATTTTTGTTATTCCAATGGATGATGGCCTTGTCATTATGGATGGTAGTCTATTGTCGAGATTTTTGTTACTACAATGGATTGTAGCCTTGTCGTTATGGAAGGTAGTTTGTTGTCGATATCTTTGTTACTCTAATGGATGGTAAACTAGTCATTATGGAAGGTAGTCTGTTGTCGAGATTTTTGTTACTCCAATGGATGGTAGCCTTGTCATTATGGAAGGTAGTCTGTTGTCCAGATTTTTGTAACAACAATAGATGGTAGCCTTGTCATTCTGGAAGGTGGTCTGTTGTCGAGATTTTTGTCACTGCAATGGATGGTAGCCTTGTCATTATGGAAGGTAGTCTGTCGTTGTGATTTTCTGTTACTCCAATGTATGGTAGCCTTGTCATTAAGGACAGTAGTCTTTTGTTTATATTTTTGTTACTCCAATGGATGGTAGACTTGTCATTATGGAAGGTAATATATTATCGATATTTTTGTTACTCCATTGGATGGTAGGCTTGTCATTATGGAAGGTAGTGTGTTGTCAATATTTTTATTATTCCAATGGATGGTAGCCTTGTCATTATGGAAGATAGTCTGTTGTCGTGATTTTTGTTACTCCAATGGATGGTAGCCTTGTCACTATGGAAGGTAGTATGTTGTCGATATCTTTGTAACTCCAATGGATGGTAGCCTTGTCATTATGGAAGGTAGTCTGTTGTCGAGATTTTTGTTACTCTAAGGGATGGTAGCCTTGTTATTATGGAAGGTAGTGTCTTGTCGATATTTTTGTTATTCCAAAGGATGGTAACCTTGTCATTATGGAAGGTAGTTTGTTGTCTATATTTTTGTTACAACAATAGATGGTAGCCTTGTCATTATGGAAGGTAGTATGTTGTCAAGATTTTTGTCACTGCAATGGATGGTAGCCTTGTCATTATGGAAGGTAGTATGTCGTTGTGATTTTCTGTTACTCCAATGTATGGTAGCCTTGTCATTAAGGACAGTAGTCTGTTGTTTATATTTTTGTTACTCCAATGGATGGTAGGCATGTCATTATGGAAGGTACTCTGTTGTCGAGATTTCTGTTACTCTAAAGGATGGCAGCCTTGTCATTATGGAAGGTAGGTTATTGTCGGGATTTTTGTTACTCCAATGGATGGTAGCGTTGTCATTATAGAAGGTAGTCTATTGTCCATATTTTTGTTACCACAATAGATGGTAGCCTTGTCATTCTGGAAGGTAGTCTGTTGTCGAGATTTTTGTCACTGCAATGGATGGTAGCCTTGCCATTATTGAAGGTAGTCTGTCGTTGTGATTTTCTGTTACTCCAATGGATGATAGCCTTGTCATAAAGGACAGTAGCCTGTTTTTCATATTTTTGTTACTCCAATGGATGGTAGACTTGTCATTATGGAAGGTAATCTATTATCGATATTTTTGTTACTCCATTGGATGGTAGGCTTGTCATTATGAAAGGTAGTGTGTTGTCGAGATTTTTGTTATTCCAATGGATAGTAGCCTTGTCATTATGGAAGGTAGTCTATTGTGGTGATTTTTGTTACTCCAATGGATGGTAGCCTTGTCACTATGAAAGGTAGTATGTTGTCGATATCTTTGTAACTACAATGGATGTTAGCCTTGTCATTATGGAAGGTAGTCTGTTGTCGAGATTTTTGTTACTCTAAGGGATGGTAGCCTAGTTATTATGGAAGGTAGTGTCTTGTTGATATTATTGTTATTCCAAAGGATGGTAACCTTGTCATTATGGAAGGTAGTTTGTTGTCTATATTTTTGTTACAACAATAGATGGTAGCCTTGTCATTATGGAAGGTAGTTTGTTGTCGAGATTTTTGATACTCTAAGGGATGGTAGCGTTGTCATTATGGAAGGTAGTATGTTGTCGATATTTTTGTTATTCCAATGGATGATGGCCTTGTCATTATGGATGGTAGTCTATTGTCGAGATTTTTGTTACTACAATGGATTGTAGCCTTGTCGTTATGGAAGGTAGTTTGTTGTCGATATCTTTGTTACTCTAATGGATGGTAAACTAGTCATTATGGAAGGTAGTCTGTTGTCGAGATTTTTGTTACTCCAATGGATGGTAGCCTTGTCATTATGGAAGGTAGTCTGTTGTCCAGATTTTTGTAACAACAATAGATGGTAGCCTTGTCATTCTGGAAGGTGGTCTGTTGTCGAGATTTTTGTCACTGCAATGGATGGTAGCCTTGTAATTATGGAAGGTATTCTGTCGTTGTGATTTTCTCTTACTCTAATGGATGGTAGCCTTGTAATTAAGGACGGTAGTCTTTTGTTTATATTTTTGTTACTCCAATGGATGGTAGACTTGTCATTATGGAAGGTAATCTATTATCGATATTTTTGTTACTCCATTGGATGGTAGGCTTGTCATTTTGGAAGGTAGTGTGTTGTCAATATTTTTGTTATTCCAATGGATGGTAGCCTTGTCATTATGGAAGGAAGTCTGTTGTCGTGATTTTTGTTACTCCAATTGATGGTAGCCTTGTCACTATGGAAGGTATTATGTTGTCGATATCTTTGTAACTCCAATGGACGGTAGCCTTGTCATTATGGAAGTTAGTTTGTTGTCGAGAATTTTGTTACTCTAAGGGATGGTAGCCTTGTTATTATGGAAGGTAGTGTCTTGTCTATATTTTTGTTATTCCAAAGGATGGTAACCTTTTCATTATGGAAGGTAGTCTGTTGTCCAGATTTTTGTTACTCCAATGGATTGTAGCCTTGTCACTATGGAAGGTAGTATGTTGTCGATATCTTGGTTACTCCAATGGATTGTAGCCTTCTCATTATGGAAGGTAGTTTGTTGTTGAGATTTTTTATACTCTAAGGGATGGTAGCCTTGTCATTATGGAAGGTAGTATGATGTCGATATTTTTGTTATTCCAATGGATGGTAGCCTTTTCGTTATGGGAGGTAGTCTATTTTCGAGAGTTTTGTTACTACAATGGATTGTAGCCTTGTCGGTTTGAAAGGTAGTCTGTTGTCGATATCTTTGTTACTCTAATGGATGGTAAACTAGTCATTATGGAAGGTAGTCTGTTGTCGATATTTTTGTTACTCCAATGGATGGTAGCCTTGTCATTATGGAAGGTAGTGTGTTGTCGAGATTTTTATACTCCAATGGATTGTAGCCTTGTCATTATGGAAGGTAGTCTCTTGTGGATAATTTTGTTACTCTAATGATTTTACCCTTGTTATTATGGAAGGTAGTGTGCTGTAGAGATTTTTGTTACTCCTATGGATGGTAGCCTTGTCATTATGGAGGTAGTCTGTTGTCGAGATTTATGTAACTACAATGGATGGTAGCCTTGTCATTATGGAAGGTAGGTTATTGTCGGGATTTTTGTTATTCCAATGGATGGTGGCCTTGTCATTATGGAAGGTAGTCTGTTGTCCAGATTTTTGTTACAACAATAGATGGTAGCCTTGTCATTATGGAAGGTAGTCAGTCGTTGTGATTTTTTCTGTTACTTTAATGGATGGTAGCCTTGTCATTAAGGATGGTAATCTATTGTTCATATTTTTGTTACTCCAATGGATGGTAGACTTGTCATTATAGAAGGTAGTCTGTTGTCGCGATTTTTATTACTCCAATGGATGGTAGCCTTGTTATTATGGAAGTTAGTCTGTTGCCGAGATTTTCGTTACTCTAACGGATGGTAGCCTTGTTATTATGGAAGGTAGTGTCTTGTCGATATTTTAGTTATTCCCAAGGATGGTAGCCTTGTCATTATGGAAGCTAGTCTGTTGTTTAGATTTTTGTTACTCCAATGGATGGTAACCCAGTCATTATGGAAGGTAGTCTGTTGTCGAGATTTTCGTTACACCAATGGATGGTAGCCTTGTCATTATGGAAGGTAGTCTGTTGTCGAGATTTTTTATACTCCAATGGATTGTAGCCTTGTCATTATGGAAGGTAGTCTCTTGCCGATATTTTTGTTACTCCAATGATGGTACCCTTATCATTATGGAAGGTAGTTTGTTGTCGAGATTTTTGTTACTCCAATGGATGGTAGCCTTGTCATTATGGAAGGTAGTATGTTGTCGCGATTTCTGTTACTCCATTGGATGGTAGCCTTGTCATTATGGAAGGTAGGTTATTGTCGGGATTTTTGTTACTCCAACGAATGGTAGCCTTGTCATTATGGAAGGTAGTCTGTTGTCCAGATTCTTTTTACAACAATAGATGGTAGCCTTGTCATTAAGGAAGGTAGTCTGTTGTAGAGATTTTTGTCACTGCAATGGATGGTAGCCTTGTCATCAAGGACGGTAGTCTGTTGTTCATATTTTTGTTACTCCAATGGATGGTAGACTTTTCATTATGGAAGGTAATCTATTGTCGATATTTTTGTTACTCCATTGGATGGTAGCCTTATCATTATGGAAGGTAGTGTGTTGTTGATATTTTTGTTATTCCAATGGATGGTATCCTTGTCATTTTATAAGGTAGTATGTTGTCGATATCTTTGGTACTCCAATGGATGGTAGCCTTGTCATTATGGAAGGTAGTCTGTTGTTAAAATTTATGTTACTCTAAGGGATGGTAGCCTTGTTATTATGGAAGGTAGTGTGTTGTCGATATTTTTGTTATTCCAATGGATGATAGCCTTGTGATTATGGAAGGTAGTATGTTGTCGATATCTTTGTTACTCGAATGGATGGTAGCCTTGTGATTATGGAAGGTAGTTTGTTGTCTTGATTTTTGTTACTCCAATGGATGGTAGACTTGTCATTATGGAAGATAGTCTGTTGTCGAGATTTTGTGTTACTCCAATGGATTGTAGCCTTGTCATTAAGGACGGTAGTCTGTTGTTCATATTTTTGTTACTCCAATGGATCGTAGACTTTTCATTATGGAAGGTAATCTATTGTCGATATTTTTGTTACTCCATTGGATGGTAGCCTTTGCATTATGGAAGGTAGTGTGTTGTCGAGATTTTTGTTACTCCAATGGATGGTAACCTTTTCATTAGGGAAGGTAGTCTGTTGTCGAGATTTCTGTTACAACAATGGATGGTAGCCTTGTCATTATAGAAGGTAGGTTATTGTCGAGATTTTTGTTACTCCAATGGATGGTAGCCTTGTCATTATGGAAGGTAGTATGTTTTCCAGATTTTTTTTACAACAATAGATGGTAGCCTTGTCATTAAGGAAGGTAGTCTGTTGTCGAGATTTTTGTCACTGCAATGGATGGTAGCCTTATCATTATGGAAGGTAGTCTGTCGTTGTGATTTTCTGTTACTCCAATGGATGGTAGCCTTGTCATCAAGGACGGTAGTCTATTGTTCATATTTTTGTTACTCCAATGGATGGTAGACTTTTCATTATGGAAGGTAATCTATTTTCGATATTTCTGTTACTCCAATGGATGGTAGCCTTGTCATTATGGAAGGTAGTCTGTTGTCGAGATTTTTTATACTCCAATGGATTGTAGCCTTGTCATTATTGAAGGTAGTCTCTTATGGATATTTTTGTTACTCCAATGATGGTACCCTTGTCATTATGGAAGGTAGTCTGCTGTCGAGATTTTTGTTACTCCAATGGATGGTAGCCTTGTAATTATGAAAGGTAGTCTGTTGTCGAGATTTCTGTTACTCCAATTGATGGTAGCCTTATCATTATGGAAGGTAGGTTATTGTCGGGATTTTTGTTACTCCAATAGATGGTAGCCTTGGCAGTATGGAAGGTAGTCTGTTGTCCAAATTTTTGTTACAACAATAGATGGTAGCGTTGTCATTATGGAAGGTAGTCTGTTGTCGAGATTTTTGTCACTGCAATGGATGGTAGTCTTGTAATTGTGGAAGGTAGTCTGTCGTTGTGATTTTTTGTTACTCTAATGGATGGTAGCCTTGTCATTATTGAAGGTAGTTTGTTGTCTAGATTTTTGTTACTCCAATGGATGGTAGACATGTCATTATGGAAGGTAGTCTGTTGTCGAGATTTTTGTCACTGCAATGGATGGTAGCCTTGTCATTATGGAAGGTAGTCAGTAGTTGAGATTTTCTGTTACTCCAATGGATGGTAGCCTTGTCATTAAGGACGGTAGTCTGTTGTTCATATTTTTGTTACTCCAATGGATGGTAGACTTTTCATTATGGAAGGTAATCTATTGTCGATATTTTTGTTACTCCATTGGATGGTAGCCTTGTCATTATGGAAGGTAGTGTGTTGTCGAGATTTTTGTTACTCCAATGGATGGTAACCTTTTCATTATGGAAGGTAGTCTGTTGTCGAGATTTCTGTTACAATAATGGATGGTAGCCTTGTCATTATAGAAGGTAGGTTATTGTCGGGATTTTTGTTACTCCAATGGATGGTAGCCTTGTCATTATGGAAGGTAGTATGTTTTCCAGATTTTTTTTACAACAATAGATGGTAGCCTTGTCATTAAGGAAGGTAGTTTGTTGTCGAGATTTTTGTCACTGCAATGGATGGTAGCCTTGTCATTATGGAAGGTAGTCTGTCGTTGTGATTTTCTGTTACTCCAATGGATGGTAGCCTTGTCATCAAGGACGGTAGTCTATTGTTCATATTTTTGTTACTCCAATGGATGGTAGACTTTTCATTATGGAAGGTAATCTATTTTCGATATTTCTGTTACTCCAATGGATGGTAGCCTTGTCATTATGGAAGGTAGTCTGTTGTCGAGATTTTTTATACTCCAATGGATTGTAGCCTTGTCATTATGGAAGGTAGTCTCTTGTGGATATTTTTGTTACTCCAATGATGGTACCCTTGTCATTATGGAAGGTAGTCTGCTGTCGAGATTTTTGTTACTCCAATGGATGGTAGCCTTGTAATTATGAAAGGTAGTCTGTTGTCGAGATTTCTGTTACTCCAATTGATGGTAGCCTTATCATTATCGAATGTAGGTTATTGTCGGGATTTTTGTTACTCCAATAGATGGTAGCCTTGGCATTATGGAAGGTAGGTTATTGTCGGGATTTTTGTTATTACAATGGATGGAAGCCTTATCATTATGGAAGGTAGTGTGTTGTCGATATTTTTGTTACTCCATTGGATCGTAGCCTTGTCATTATGGAAGGTAGTGTCTTGTCGATATTTTTGTTATTCCAATGGATGGTTGCCTTGTCATTTTGGAAGGTAGTATGTTTTCGATATATTTGTTATTCCAATGGATGGTAGCCTTGTCATTATGGAAGGTAGTCTCTTGTCGAGATTTTTGTTACTCTAAGGGATGGTAGCCTTGTTATTATGGAAGGTAGTGTGTTGTTGATATTTTTGTTATTCCAATGGATGGTAGCCTTGTCATTATGGAAGGTAGTCTATTGTCGATATTTTTGTTATTCCAAAGGATGGTAGCCTTGTCATTATGGAAGCTAGTCTACTGTCGCGATTTTTTTTACTCCAATGGATGGTAGCCTTGTTATTATTGAAGGTATTCTATTGTCGATATTTTTGTTATTCCAATGGATGGTAGCCTTGTCATTATGGAAGGTAGTTTGTTGTCGTGATTTTTGTTACTCCAATGGACGGTAGCCTTGTCACTATGGAACGTAGTATGTTGTCGATATCTTTGTTAATCCAATGGACGGTAGGCTTGTCATTATAGAAGGTAGCCTAATGTCGAGATTTTTTTTACTCCAATGGGTGGTAGCCTTGTCATTATGGAAGGTAGTCCGTTGTCGAGATTTTTTATACTCCAATTGATTGTAGCCTTGTCATTGTGGAAGGTGGTCTCTTTTGGATATTTTTGTTACTCCAATGATGGTACCCTTGTCATTATGGAAGGTAGTCTACTATCGAGATTTTTATTACTCCAATGGATGGTAGCCTTGTCATTATGGAAGGTATTCTATTGTCGAGATTTCTGTTACTCCAATGGATGGTAGCCTTGTCATTATGGAAGATAGGTTATTGTCGGGATTTCTGTTACTCCAATGGATGGTAGCCTTATCATTATGGAAGGTAGTCTGTTGTCCAGATATTTGTTACAACAATAGATGGTAGCCTTGTCATTATCGAAGGTAGTCTGTTGTCGAGATTTTTGTCACTGCAATGGATGGTAGCCTTATCATTATGGAAGATAGTCTGTGTTGTGATTTTCTATTACTCCAATAGATGGTAGCCTTGTCATTAAGGACGGTAGTCTATTGTTCATATTTTTGTTACTCCAATGGATGGTAGACTTGTCATTATGGAAGATAATCTATTATCGATATTTTTGTTACCCCATTGGATGGTAGGCTTGTCATTATGGAAGGTAGTGTGTTGTCGATATTTTTGTTATTCCAATGGATGGTAGCCTTGTCATTATGGAAGGTATTCAGTTATCGTGATTTTTGTTACTCCAATGGATGGTAGCCTTGTCACTATTGAAGGTAGTATGTTGTCGATATCTTTGTAACTCCAATGGATGGTAGCCTTGTCATTATGGAAGGTAGTGTGTTGTCGAGATTTTTGTTACTCTAAGGGATAGTAGCCTTGTTATTATGAAAGGTAGTGTCTTGTCGTTATTTTTGTTATTCCAATGGATGGTAGCCTTGTAATTATGGAAGGTAGTCTGTTGTCGTGATTTTTGTTACTCCAATGGATGGTAGCCTTGTCATTATGGAAGTTAGGTTATTGTCGGGATTTTTGTTACTACAATGGATGGAAGCCTTATCATTATGGAAGGTAGTGTGTTGTCGAGATTTTTGTTAATACGATGGATTGTAGGCTTGTCAATATGGAAGGTAGTCTGTTGTAGATATATTTGTCACTCCAATGGATGGTAACCTAGTCATTATGGAAGGTAGTCTGCTCACGAGATTTTTTTTACTCCAATGGATGGTAGCCTTCTCATTATGGAAGGTAGTCCGTTGTCGAGATTTTTTATACTCCAATGGATTGCAGCCTTGTCATTATGGAAGGTAGGTTATTGTCGGGATTTTTGTTACTCCAATGGATGTTAGCCTTGTCATTATGGAAGGTAGTTTATTGTCCAGATTTTTGTTACAACAATAGATGGTAGCATTGTCATTATGGAAGGTAGTCTGTTGTCGATATTTTTGTCACTACAATGGATGGTAGCCTTGTCATTATGGAAGGTAGTATGTCGTTGTGATTTTCTGTTACTCCAATGGATGGTAGCCTTGTCATTAAGGACGATAGTCTGTTTTTCATATTTTTTTTACTCCACTGGATGGTAGACTTGTCATTATGGAAGGTAATCTATTGTCGATATTTTTGTTACTCCATTGGATGGTAGCCTTGTCATTACGGAAGGTAGTGTAATGTCGATATTTTTTTTACTCTAAGGGATGGTAGCCTTGCTATTATGGAAGGTAGTGTGTTTTCGATATCTTTGTAACTCCAATGGATGGTAGCCTTGTCATTATGGAAGGTAGTTTGTTGTCGAGAATTTTGTTACTCTAAGGGATGGTAGCCTTGTTATTATGGAAGGTAGTGTCTTGTCTATATTTTTGTTATTCCAAAGGATGGTAGCCTTTTCATTATGGAAGGTAGTCTGCTGTCCAGATTTTTGTTACTCCAATGGATGGTAGCCTTGTCACTATGGAAGGTAGTATGTTGTTGATATCTTTGTTACTCCAATGGATGGTAGCCTTCTCATTATGGAAGGTAGTTTTTTGTCGAGATTTTTGATACTCTAAGGGATGGTAACCTTGTCATTATGGAAGGTAGTATGTTGTCGATATTTTTGTTATTCCAATGGATGGTAGCCTTGTCATTATGGAAGGTAGTCTATTGTCGAGATTTTGGTTACTACAATGGATTGTAGCCTTGTCGGTATGAAAGGTAGTCTGTTGTCGATATCTTTGTTACTCCAATGGATGGTAAACTAGTCATTATGGAAGGTAGTCTGTTGTCGATATTTTTGTTACTCCAATGGATGGTAGCCTTGTCATTATGGAAGGTAGTGTGATGTTGATATTTTTTATACTCCAATGGATTGTAGCCTTGTCATTATGGAAGGTAGTCTCTTGTGGATATTTTTGTTACTCTAATGATTTTACCCTTGTCATTATGAAAGGTAGTGTGTTGTCGAGATTTTTGTTACTCCTATGGATGGTAGCCTTGTCATTATGGAAGTTAGTCTGTTGTCGAGATTTCTGTAACTACAATGGATGGTAGCCTTGTCATTATGGAAGGTAGGTTATTGTCGGGATTTTTGTTACTCCAATGGATGTAGCCTTGTCATTATGGAAGGTAGTCTGTTGTCCAGATTTTTGTTACAACAATAGATGGTAGCCTTGTCATTATGGAAGGTAGTCTGTCATTGTGATTTTATGTTACTTTAATGGATGGTAGCCTTGTCATTAAGGATGGTAGTCTATTGTTCATATTTTTGTTACTCCAATGGATGGTAGACTTGTCATTATAGAAGGTAGTCTGTTGTCGCGATTTTTGTTACTCCAATGGATGGTAGCCTTGTCATTATGGAAGTTAGTTTGTTGCCGAGATTTTCGTTACTCTAAGGGATGGTAGCCTTGTTATTATGGAAGGTAGTGTCTACCGATATTTTTGTTATTCCCAAGGATGGTAGCCTTGTCATTATGGAAGGTAGTCTGTTGTCGAGATTTTTTATACTCCAATGGATTGTACCCTTATCATTATGGAAGGTAGTCTGCTGTCGAGATTTTTGTTACTCCAATGGATGGTAGCCTTGTCATTATGGAAGGTAGGTTATTGTCGGGATTTTTGTTACTCCAATGAATGGTAGCCTTGTCATTATGGAAGGTAGTCCGTTGTCCAAATTTTTTTTACAACAATAAATGGTAGCCTTGTCATTAAGGAAGGTAGTCTGTTGTCGATATTTTTGTCACTGCAATGGATGGTAGCCTTGTCATTATGGAAGGTAGTCTATCGTTGTAATTTTTTGTTACTCCAATGGATGGTATCCTTTTCATCAAGGACGGTAGTCTGTTGTTCATATTTTTGTTACTCCAATTGATGGTAGACTTGTCATTATGGAAGGTAATCTATTATTGATATTTTTGTTACCCCATTGGATGGTAGGCTTGTCATTATGGAAGGTAGTGTGTTGTCGATATTTTTGTTATTCCAATGGATGGTAGCCTTTTCATTATGGAAGGTATTCAGTTGTCGTGATTTTTGTTACTCCAATGAATGGTAGCCTTGTCACTATGGAAGGTAGTATGTTGTCGATATCTTTGTAACTCCAATGGATGGTAGCCTTGTCATTATGGAAGGTAGTGTGTTATCGAGATTTTTGTTACTCTAAGGGATGGTAGCCTTGTTATTATGAAAGGTAGTGTCTTGTCGTTATTTTTGTTATTCCAAAGGATGGTAGCCTTGTCATTATGGAATCTAGTCTGTTGTCGAGATTTTTCTTACTCCAGTGGATGATAGCTTCTCATTATGGAAGGTAGTCTATTTTCGATATTTTTGTTATTCCAATGGATGGTAGCCTTGTCATTATGGAAGGTAGTCTGTTGTCGTGATTTTTGTTAGTCCAATGGATGGTAGCCTTGTCATTACGGAAGTTAGGTTATTGTCGGGATTTTTGATACTACAATGGATGGAAGCCTTATCATTATGGAAGGTTGTGTGTTATCGAGATTTTTGTTAATACGATGGATTGTAGCCTTGTCATTATGGAAGGTAGTCTATTGTAGATATATTTGTCACTCCAATGGATGGTAGCCTTGTCATTATGGAAGGTAGTCTGTTGTGTAGATTTTTTATACTCCAATGGATTGCAGCCTTGTCATTATGGAAGGTAGGTTATTGTCGGGATTTTTGTTATTCCAATGGATGGTAGCCTTGTCATTATGGAAGGTAGTCTATTGTCTAGATTTTTGTTACAACAATAGATGGTAGCATTGTCATTATGGAAGGTAGTCTGTTGTCGATATTTTTGTCACTATAATGGATGGTAGCCTTGTCATTATGGAAGGTAGTCTGTCGTTGTGATTTTCTGTTACTCCAATGGATGGTAGCCTTGTCATTAAGGACGATAGTCTGTTGTTCATATTTTTTTTCCTCCACTGGATGGTAGACTTGTCATTATGGAAGGTAATCTATTTTCGATATTTTTGTTACTCCATTGGATGGTAGCCTTGTCATTACGGAAGGTAGTGTAATGTTGATATTTTTTTTAATCTAACGGATGGTAGCCTTGTTATTATGGAAGGTAATGTGTTTTCGATATCTTTGTAACTCCAATGGATGGTAGCCTTGTCATTATGGAAGGTAGTGTCTTGTCTATATTTTTGTTATTCCAAAGGATGGTAACCTTTTCATTATGGAAGGTAGTCTGCTGTCCAGATTTTTGTTACTCCAATGGATGGTAGCCTTGTCACTATGGAAGGTAGTATGTTGTCGATATTTTTGTTATTCCAATGGATGGTAGCCTTGCCATTATGGAAGGTTGTCTATTGTCGAGATTTTTGTTACTACAATGGATTGTAGCCTTGTCGGTATGAAAGGTAGTCTGTTGTCGATATCTTTGTTACTCCAACGGATGGTATACTAGTCATTATGGAAGGTAGTTTGTTGTCGATATTTTTGTTACTCCAATGGATGGTAGCCTTGTCATTATGGAAGGTAGTGTGATGTCGAGATTTTTTATACTCCAATGGATTGTAGCCTTGTCATTATGGAAGGTAGTCTCTTGTGGATATTTTTGTTACTCTAATGATTTTACCCTTGTCATTATGAAAGGTAGTGTGCTGTCGAGATTTTTGTTACTCCTATGGATGGTAGCCTTGTCATTATGGAAGTTAGTCTGTTGTCGAGATTTCTGTAACTACAATGGATGGTAGCCTTGTCATTATGGAAGGTAGGTTATTGTCGGGATTTTTGTTACTCCAATGGATGTAGCCTTGTCATTATGGAAGGTAGTCTGTTGTCCAGATTTTTGTTACAACAATAGATGGTAGCCTTGTCATTATGGAAGGTAGTCTGTCATTGTGATTTTATGTTACTTTAATGGATGGTAGCCTTGTCATTAAGGATGGTAGTCTATTGTTCATATTTTTGTTACTCCAATGGATGGTAGACTTGTCATTATAGAAGGTAGTCTGTTGTCGCGATTTTTGTTACTCCAATGGATGGTAGCCTTGTCATTATGGAAGTTAGTTTGTTGCCGAGATTTTCGTTACTCTAAGGGATGGTAGCCTTGTTATTATGGAAGGTAGTGTCTACCGATATTTTTGTTATTCCCAAGGATGGTAGCCTTGTCATTATGGAAGCTAGTCTGTTGTTGAGATTTTTGTTACTCCAATGGATGGTAACCCAGTCATTATGGAAGGTAGTCTGTTGTCGAGATTTTTGTTACACCAATGGATGGTAGCCTTGTCATTATAGAAGGTAGTCTGTTGTCGAGATTTTTTATACTCCAATGGATTGTACCCTTATCATTATGGAAGGTAGTCTGCTGTCGAGATTTTTGTTACTCCAATGGATGGTAGCCTTGTCATTATGGAAGGTAGGTTATTGTCCGGATTTTTGTTACTCCAATGAATGGTAGCCTTGTCATTATGGAAGGTAGTCCGTTGTCCAAATTTTTTTTACAACAATAAATGGTAGCCTTGTCATTAAGGAAGGTAGTCTGTTGTCGATATTTTTGTCACTGCAATGGATGGTAGCCTTGTCATTATGGAAGGTAGTCTATCGTTGTGATTTTTTGTTACTCCAATGGATGGTATCCTTTTCATCAAGGACGGTAGTCTGTTGTTCATATTTTTGTTACTCCAATTGATGGTAGACTTGTCATTATGGAAGGTAATCTATTATTGATATTTTTGTTACCCCATTGGATGGTAGGCTTGTCATTATGGAAGGTAGTGTGTTGTCGATATTTTTGTTATTCCAATGGATGGTAGCCTTTTCATTATGGAAGGTATTCAGTTGTCGTGATTTTTGTTACTCCAATAAATGGTAGCCTTGTCACTATGGAAGGTAGTATGTTGTCGATATCTTTGTAACTCCAATGGATGGTAGCCTTGTCATTATGGAAGGTAGTGTGTTATCGAGATTTTTGTTACTCTAAGGGATGGTAGCCTTGTTATTATGAAAGGTAGTGTCTTGTCATTATTTTTGTTATTCCAAAGGATGGTAGCCTTGTCATTATGGAATCTAGTCTGTTGTCGAGATTTTTCTTACTCCAGTGGATGATAGCTTCTCATTATGGAAGGTAGTCTATTTTCGATATTTTTGTTATTCCAATGGATGGTAGCCTTGTCATTATGGAAGGTAGTCTGTTGTCGTGATTTTTGTTAGTCCAATGGATGGTAGCCTTGTCATTACGGAAGTTAGGTTATTGTCGGGATTTTTGATACTACAATGGATGGAAGCCTTATCATTATGGAAGGTTGTGTGTTATCGAGATTTTTGTTAATACGATGGATTGTAGCCTTGTCATTATGGAAGGTAGTCTGTTGTAGATATATTTGTCACTCCAATGGATGGTAGCCTTGTCATTATGGAAGGTAGTCTGTTGTGTAGATTTTTTATACTCCAATGGATTGCAGCCTTGTCATTATGGAAGGTAGGTTATTGTCGGGATTTTTGTTATTCCAATGGATGGTAGCCTTGTCATTATGGAAGGTAGTCTATTGTCTAGATTTTTGTTACAACAATAGATGGTAGCATTGTCATTATGGAAGGTAGTCTGTTGTCGATATTTTTGTCACTACAATGGATGGTAGCCTTGTCATTATGGAAGGTAGTCTGTCGTTGTGATTTTCTGTTACTCCAATGGATGGTAGCCTTGTCATTAAGGACGATAGTCTGTTGTTCATATTTTTTTCCTCCACTGGATGGTAGACTTGTCATTATGGAAGGTAATCTATTTTCGATATTTTTGTTACTCCATTGGATGGTAGCCTTGTCATTACGGAAGGTAGTGTAATGTCGATATTTTTTTTACTCTAAGGGATGGTAGCCTTGTTATTATGGAAGGTAATGTGTTTTCGATATCTTTGTAACTCCAATGGATGGTAGCCTTGTCATTATGGAAGGTAGTGTCTTGTCTATATTTTTGTTATTCCAAAGGATGGTAACCTTTTCATTATGGAAGGTAGTCTGCTGTCCAGATTTTTGTTACTCCAATGGATGGTAGCCTTGTCACTATGGAAGGTAGTATGTTGTCGATATTTTTGTTATTCCAATGGATGGTAGCCTTGCCATTATTGAAGGTTGTCTATTGTCGAGATTTTTGTTACTACAATGGATTGTAGCCTTGTCGGTATGAAAGGTAGTCTGTTGTCGATATCTTTGTTACTCCAATGGATGGTAAACTAGTCATTATGGAAGGTAGTCTGTTGTCGATATTTTTGTTACTCCAATGGATGGTAGCCTTGTCATTATGGAAGGTAGTGTGTTGTCAATATTTTTTATACTCCAATGGATTGTAGCCTTGTCATTATGGAAGGTAGTCTCTTGTGGATATTTTTGTTACTCTAATGATTTTACACTTGTCATTAGGGAAGGTAGTGTGCTGTCGAGATTTTTGTTTTTCCTATGGATGGTAGCCTTGTCATTATGGAAGGTAGCCTGTTGTCGAGATTTCTGTAACTACAATGGATTGTAGCCTTGTCATTATGGAAGGTAGGTTATTGTCGGGATTTTTGTTACTCCAATGGATGGTAGCCTTGTCATTATGGAAGGTAGTGTGTTGTCCAGATTTTTGTTACACCAATAGATGGTAGCCTTGTCATTATGGAAGGTAGTCTGTCGTTGTGATTTTCTGTTACTTTAATGGATGGTAGCCTTGTCATTAAGGACGGTAGTCTATTGTTCATATTTTTGTTACTCCAATGGATGGTAGACTTGTCATTATAGAAGGTAGTCTATTGTCGCGATTTTTGTTACTTCAATGGATGGTAGCCTTGTCATTATGGAAGTTAGTTTGTTGCCGAGATTTTCGTTACTCTAAGGGATGGTAGCCTTGTTATTATGGAAGGTAGTGTCTTGTCGATATTTTTGTTATTCCCAAGGATGGTAGCCTTGTCATTATGGAAGCTAGTCTGTTGTTGAGATTTTTGTTACTCCAATGGATGGTAACCCAGTCAGTATGGAAGGTAGTATGCTGTCGATATATTTGTTAATCCAATGGACGATAGGCTTGTCATTATAGAAGGTAGCATGTTGTTGAGATTTTTGTTACTCCAATGGATGGTAGCCTTGTCATTATGGAAAGTAGTCTGTTGTCGAGATTTTTTATACTCCAATGGATTGTAGCCTTGTCATTATGTAAGGTAGTCTCTTGTGGATATTTTTGTTACTCCAATGATGGTACCCTTGTCATTATGGAAGGTAGTCTACTGTCGAGATTTTTGTTACTCCAATGGATGGTAGCCTTGTTATTGTGGAAGGTAGTCTATTGTCGATATTTTTGTTATTCCAATGGATGGTAGCCTTGTCATTATGCAAGGTAGTCTGTTGTCTTGATTTTTGTTACTCCAATGGATGGTAGCCTTGTCACTATGGAACGTAGTATGTTGTCGATATCTCTGTTAATCCAATGGACGGTAGGCTTGTCATTATAGAAGGTAGTCTATTGTCGATATTTTTGTTACTCCAATGGATGGTAGCCTTGTAATTATGGAAGGTAGTCCGTTGTCGAGATTTTTTATACTCCAATGGATTGTAGCCTTGTCATTATGGAAGGTAGCCTCTTGTTAATATTTTTGTTACTCTAATGATGGTACCCTTGATTATGGAAGGTAGTCTACTGTCGAGATTTTTGTTACTCCAATGGATGGTAGCCTTGTCATTATGGAAGGTAGTCTGTTGTCGAGATTTCAATTACGCCAATGGATGGTATCCTTGTCATTATGGAAGATAGGTTATTGTCGGGATTTTTGTTACTCCAATGGATGGTAGCCTTGTCATTATGGAAGGTAGTCTGTTATCCAAATATTTGTTACAACAATAGATGGTAGCCTTGTCATTATGGAAGGTAGTCTGTTGTCGAGATTTTTGTCACTGCAATGGATGGTAGCCTTGTCATTATGGAAGGTAGTCTGTTGTTGTGATTTTCTGTTACTCCAATGGATGGTAGCCTTGTCATTAAGGACGGTAGTCTGTTGTTCATATTTTTGTTACTCCAATGGATGGTAGACTTGTCATTATAGAAGGTAATCTATTATCGATATTTTTGTTACCCCATTGGATGGTAGGCTTGTCATTATGGAAGGTAGTGTGTTTTCGATATTTTTATTATTCCAATGGATGGTAGCCTTATCATTATGGAAGGTAGTCAGTTGTCATGATTTTTGTTACTCCAATGGATGGTAGCCTTATCACTATGGAAGGTAGTATGTTGACGATATCTTTGTAACTCCAATGGACGGTAGCCTTGTCATTATTGAAGGTAGTTTGTTGTCGAGATTTTTGTTACTCTAAGGGGTGGTAGCCTTGTTATTTTTGAAGGTAGTGTCTTGTCCATATTTTTGTTATTCCAAAGGATGGTAGCCTTGTCGTTATGGAAGCTAGTCTGTTGTCGAGATTTTTGTTACTCCAATGGCTGATAGCCTTATCATTATGGAAGGTAGTCTATTGTCGATATTTTTGTTATTCAAATGGATGGTAGCCTTTCATTATGGAAGGTAGTTTGTTATCGTGATTTTTATTACTTCAATGGATGGTAACCTTGTCATTATGGAAGGTAGGTTATTGTCGGGATTTTTTTACTACAATGGATGGAAGCCTTATCATTATGGAAGGTAGTGTGTTGTCGAGATTTTTGTTAATACGATGGATTGTAGCCTTGTCGTTATGGAAGGTAGTCTGTTGTAGATATCTTTGTTACTCCAATGGATGGTAACCTAGTCATTATGGAAGGTAGTCTGCTCTCGAGATTTTTTTTACTCCAATGGATGGTAGCCTTGTCATTATGGTATGTAGTCTGTTGTCGAGATTTTTTATACTCCAATTGATTGCACCCTTGTCATTATGGAACGTAGGTTATTGTCAGGATTTTTGTTACTCCAATGGATGGTAGCCTTATCATTATGGAAGGTAGTCTATTGTCCAGATTTTTGTTACAACAATAGATGCTAGCGTTGTCATTATGGAAGGTAGTCTATTGTCGATATTTTTGTCACTACAATGGATGGTAGCCTTGTCATTATGGAAGGTAGTCTGTCGTTGTGATTTTCTGTTACTCCAATGGATGGTAGCATTGTCATTAAGGACGGTAGTCTATTGTTCATATTTTTGTTACTCCAATGGATGGTAGACTTGTCATTATGGAAGGTAATCTATTGTCGATATTTTTGTTACTCCATTGGATGGTAGCCTTGTCATTATGGAAGGTAGTGTGTTGTCAATATTTTTGTTATTCAAATGGACGGTAGCCTTGTCATTATGGAAAGTAGTTTGTTGTCGTGATTTTTGTTACTCCAATGGATGGTAGCCTTGTCACTATGGAAAGTAGTATGCTGTCGATATCTGTGTTACTCCAATGGATGGTAGCCTTGTCATTATGGAAGGTAGTCTGTTGTCGAGATTTTTGTTAATCTAATGGATGGTAGCCTTGTTATTATGGAAGGTAGTGTGATGTCGTTATTTTTGTTATTCTTATGGATGGAAGCCTTGTCATTATGGAAGGCAGTCTGTTGTCTAGATTTTTGTTACTCCAATGGATGGTAGCCTTGTCATTATGGAAGGTAGTCTGTTGTCGTGATTTTTGTTACTCTAGGGGATGGTAGCCTTGTCATTATGGAAGGTAGTAAGTTATCGATATCTTTGTTACTCTAATGGATGGTAGCCTTGTCATTACGGAAGGTAGTCTGTTGTCGAGATTTTTGTTACTCTAAGGGATGGTAGCGTTGTCATTACGAAAGGTAGTCTATTGTCGAGATTTTTGTTACTATAATAGATTGTAGGCTTGTCATTATGGAAGGTAGTCTGTTGTCGATATTTTTTATACTCCAATTGATTGTAGCCTTGTAATTATGGAAGGTAGTCTCTTGTGGATTTTTTTGTTACTCCAATGATGGTACCCTTGTCATTATGGAAGGTAGTATGTTGTCGAGTTTTTGTTACTCCAACGGATGGTAGCCTTGTCATTATGGAAGGTAGTCTGTTGTGGAGATTTTTGTTACTATAATGGATGGTAGCCTTGTCATTATGGAAGGTAGTCTGTTGTCGAGATTTTTGTTACAACAATGGATGGTAGCCTTGTCATTATGGAAGGTATCGTGTTGTCGATATTTTTGTTACTCCATTGGATGGTAGGCTTATCATTATGGAAGGTAGTGTGTTGTCGATATTTTTGTTATTACAATGGATGATAGCCTTGTCATTATGGAAGGTAGTTTGTTGTCGTGATTTTTGTTACTTCAATGGATGGTAGCCTTGTCACTATGGAAGGTAGTATGTTGTCGATATCTTTGTAACTCCAATGGATGGTAGCCTTGTCATTATGGAAGGTAGTCTGTTGTCAAGATTTTTGTTACTCTTAGGCATGGTAGCCTTTTTATTATGGAAGGTAGTGTCCTATCGATATTTTTGTTATTCCAAAGGATGGTAGCCTTGTCATTATGGAAGCTAGTCTATTGTCGAGATTTTTGTTACTCTAATGGAGGGTAGCCTTGTCATTATGGAAGGTAGTCTATTGTCGATATTTTTGTTATTCCAATGGATGGTAGCCTTGTCAATATGGAAGGTAGTCTGTTGTCGTGATTTATGTTACTCCAATGGATGGTAGCCTTGTCACTATGGAACGTAGTATGTTGACGATATCTTTGTTAATCCAATGGATGGTAGCCTTGTCATTGTGGAAGGTAGTCTGTTGTCGAGATTATTGTTACTACAATGGATTGTAGCCTTGTCGTTATGGAAGATAGTCTATTGTCGATATCTTTGTTACTCCAATAGATGGTAAACTAGTCATTATCGAAGGTAGTCTGTTGTCGATATTTTTGTTACTCCAATGGATGGTAGCCTTGTCATTAAGGAAGGTAGTCTGTTGTCGAGATTTTTTATACTCCAATGGATTGTAGCCTTGTCATTATGGAAGGTAGTCTCTTGTGGATATTTTTGTTACTCCAATGATGGTACCCTTGTCACTATGGAAGGTAATCTGCTCTCGAGATTTTTGTTACTCCAATGGATGGTAGCCTTGTCATTATGGAAGGTAGTCTGTTGTCGAGATTTCAGTTACTCCAATGGATGGTAGCCTTGTCATTATGGAAGGTAGGTTATTGTCGGGATTTTTGTTACTCCAATGGATTATAGCCTTGTCATTATGGTAGGTAGTCTGTTGTCCAGATTTACGTTACAACAATAGATGGTAGCCTTGTCATTATGGAAGGTAGTCTGTTGTCCAGATTTTTTTAACTGCAACGGATGGTAGCCTTGTCATTATGGAAGGTAGTCTGTTGTCCAGATTTTTGTTACAACAATAGATGGTAGCCTTGTCATTATGGAAGGTAGTCTGTTGTCCATATTTTTGTCACTGCAATGGATGGTAGCCTTGTCATTATGGAAGGTACTCTATTGTCGTGATTTTTGTTACTGCAATGGATGGTAGCCTTGTAACTATGGAAGGTAGTATGTTGTCGATATCTTTGTAACTCCAATGGATGGTAGCCTTGTAATTATGGAAGGTAGCCTGTTGCTGAGATTTTTGTTACAACAATGGATGGTAGCCTTGTCATTATGGAAGGTATCATGTTGTCGATATTTTTGTTACTCCATTGGATGGTAGGCTTATCATTATGGAAGGTAGTGTGTTGTCTATATTTTTTGTTATTCCAATGGATGGTAGCCTTGTCATTATGGAAGGTAGTTTGTTGTCGTGATTTTTGTTACTCTAATGGATGGTAGCCTTGTCACTATGGAAGTTAGTATGTTGTCGATATCTTTGTAACTCCAATGGATGGTAGCCTTGTCATTATGGAAGGTAGTCTGTTGTCGAGATTTTTGTTACTCTAAGGGATGGTAGCCTTGTTATTATGGAAGGTAGTGTCCTATCGATATTTTTGTTATTCCAAAGGATGGTAGCCTTGTCATTATTGAAGCTAGTATATTGTCGAGATTTTTGTTACTCTAATGGATGGTAGCCTTGTCATTATGGAAGGTAGTCTATTGTCGATATTTTTGTTATTCCAATGGATGGTAGCCTTGTCAATATGGAAGGTAGTCTGTTGTCGTGATTTTTGTTACTCCAATCGATGGTAGCCTTGTCACGATGGAACATAGTATGTTGACCATTCCTTTCTTAATCCAATGGATGGTAGCCTTGTCATTATGGAAGGTAGTCGGTTGTCGAGATTTTTGTTACTACAATGGATGGTAGCCTTGTCATTATGGAAGGTAGTCTGTTGTCGAGATTTTTTATACTCCAATGGATTGTAGCCTTGTCATTATGGAAGGTAGTCTCTTGTGGATATTTTTGTTACTCCAATGATGGTACCCTTGTTATTATGGAAGGTAGTCTACTGTCGAGATTTTTGTTACTCCAATGGATGGTAGCCTTGTCATTATGGAAGGTAGTCTGTTGTCGAGATTTCTGTTACTCCAATGGATGGTAGCCTTGTCATTATGGAAGGTAGGTTATTGTCGGGATTTTTGTTACTCCAATGGATGGTAGCCTTGTCATTATGGAAGGTAGTTTGTTGTCCAAATTTATGTTACAATAATAGATGGTAGCCTTGTCATTATGGAAGGTAGTCTGTTATCGAGATTTTTGTCACTGCAATGGATGGTAGCCTTGTCATTATGGAAGGTAGTCTGTTGTCCAAATTTTTGTTACAATAATAGATGGTAGCCTTGTCATTATGGAAGGTAGTCTGTTGTCCATATTTTTGTCACTGCAATGGATGGTAGCCTTGTCATTATAGAAGGTACTTTGTTGTCATGATTTTTGTTACTGCAATGGATGGTAGCCTTGTCAATATGGAAGGTAGTATGTTGTCGATATCTTTGTAACTCCAATGGATGGTAGCCTTGTCATTATGGAAGGTAGCCTGTTGTCGAGATTTTTGTTACTCTAAGGGATGGTAGCCTTGTTATTATGGAAGGTAGTGTCTTGTCGATATTTTTGTTATTCCAAAGGATGGTAGCCTTGTAAATATGGAAGCTAGTCTGTTGTCGAG
Organism: Vicia faba; assembly: GCA_948472305.1. Taxonomy (NCBI): domain Eukaryota; kingdom Viridiplantae; phylum Streptophyta; class Magnoliopsida; order Fabales; family Fabaceae; genus Vicia; species Vicia faba. The sequence goes on from OX451741.1 coordinate 460,970,948, forward strand.
ATTTTTGTTACTCCAATGGATGGTAGCCTTGTCATTGTGGAAGGTAGTCTATTGTCGATATTTTTGTGACTACAATAGAAGGTAGCCTTTTCATTATGGAAGGTAGTCTGTTGTCGAGATTTCTGTTACTACGATGGATTGTAGCCTTGTCATTATGGAAGGTAGTCTGTTGTCGATATATTTGTTACTCCAATGGATGTTAACCTAGTCATTATGGAAGGTAGTCTGTTGTCGAGTTTTTTGTTACTCCAATGGATGGTAACCTTTTCATTATTGAAGGTAGTCTGTTGTGGAGATTTTTGTCATTGCAATGGATGGTAGCCTTGTCATTATGGAAGGTAGTCTGTTGTCCAGATTTTTGTTACAACAATAGATGGTAGCCTTGTCATTATGGAAGGTAGTGTGTTGTCTAGATTTTTGTCACTGCAATGGATGGTAGCCTTTTCATTATGGAAGGTACTCTGTAGTCGTGATTTTTTGTTACTGCAATGGATGGTAGCCTTTTCGCTATGGAAGGTAGTATGTTTTCGATATGTTTGTAACTCCAATGGATTATAGCCTTGTCATTATGGAAGGTAGCCTATTGTCGATATTTTTATTACTCTAAGGGACGGTAGCCTTGTTATTATGGAAGGTAGTGTCTTGTTGATATTTTTGTTATTCCAAAGGATGGTAGCCTTGTCATTATGGAAGCTAGTCTGTTGTCAAGATTTTTGTTACTCTAATGGATGGTAGCGTTGTCATTATGGAAGGTAGTCTATTTTCGATATTTTTGTTATTCCAATGGATGGTAGCCTTGTCATTATGGAAGGTAGTCCGTTGTCGTTATTTTTGTTACTCCAATGGATGGTAGTCTTGTCACTATGGAACGTAGTATGTTTTTTATATCTTTGTTAATCCAATGGACGGTAGGCTAGTCATTATGGAAGGTAGTCTGTTGTCGATATTTTTGTTACTCTAAGGGATGGTAGCCTTGTCATTATGGAAGGTAGTGTGTTGTCGATATTTTTGTTATTCCAATGGATGGTAGCCTTGTCATTATGGAAGCTAGTCTGTTGTCGAGATTTTTATTACTTCAATGGATGGTAGCCTTGTCATTGCGAAAGGTAGTCTATTGTCGATTTTTTTGTGACTACAATGGATGGTAGCCTTTTCATTATGGAAGGTAGTCTGTTGTCGAGATTTTTGTTACTACGATGGATTGTAGCCTTGTCGTTATGGAAGGTAGTTTGTTGTCGATATCTTTGTTACTCCAATGGATGATAACCTAGTCATTATGGAAGGTAGTCTGTTGTTGATATTTTTGTTACTCTAAGGGATGGTAGCCTTGTCATTATGGAAGGTAGTATGTTGTCCAAATTTTTGTTACAATAATAGATGGTAGCCTTGTCATTACGGAAGGTAGTCTGTTGTCCAGATTTTTGTCACTGCAATGGATGGTAGCCTTGTCATTATGGAAGGTACTTTGTTGTCGTGATTTTTGTTACTGCAATGGATGGTAGCCTTGTCAATATGGAACGTAGTATGTTGTCGATATCTTTGTACTCCAATGGATGGTAGCCTTGTCATTATGGAAGGTAGCCTGTTGTCGAGATTTTTGTTACTCTAAGGGATGGTATCCTTGTTATTATGGAAGGTAGTGTCTTGTCGATATTTTTGTTATTCCAAAGGATGGTAGCCTTGTCATTATGGAAGCAAGTCTGTTGTCGAGATTTTTGTTACTCCAATGGATGGTAGCCTTATCATTGTGGAAGGCAGTCTATTTTCGATATTTTTGTTATTCCAATGGATGGTAGCCTTGTTATTATGGAAGGTAGTCTGTTGTCGTGATTTTTGTTACTCCAATGGATGGTAGTCTTGTCACTATGGAACATAGTATGTTGTCGATATCATTGTTAATCCAATGGTCGGTAGCCTTGTCATTATGGAAGGTAGTCTGTTGTCGAGATTTTTGTTACTCTAAGGGATGGTAGCCTTGTCATTATGGAAGGTAGTGTGTTGTCGATATTTTTGTTATTCCAATGGATAGTAGCCTTGTCATTATGGAAGATAGTCTGTTGTCGAGATTTTTGTTACTCCAATGGATGGTAGCCTTTTCATTAAGGAAGGTAGTCTATTGTCGACATTTTTGTGACTACAATGGATGGTACCCTTTTCATTATGGAAGGTAGTCTATTGTCGAGATTTCTGTTACTACGATGGATTGTAGCCTTGTTGTTATGGAAGGTAGTCTGTTGTCGATATCTTTTTTACTCCAATGGATGGTAACCTAGTCATTATGGAAGGTAGTCTGTTGTCGAGTTTTTTGTTACTCCAATGGATGGTAGCCTTGTCATTATTGAAGGTAGTCTATTGTCGAGATTTCTGTTACTCCAATGGATGGTAGCCTTGTCATTATGGAAGGTAGGTTATTGTCGGGATTTTTTTTACACCAATGGATGGTAGCCTTGTCATTATGGTAGGTAGTCTGTTGTCCAGATTTATGTTACAACAATAGATGGTAGCCTTGTCATTATGGAAGGTACTCTGTTGTCGTGATTTTTGTTACTGCAATGGATGGTAGCCTTTTCACTATGTAAGGTAGTATGTTGTCGATATCTTTGTAACTTCAATGGATGGTAGCCTTATCATTATGGAAGGTAGCCTGTTGTCGAGATTTTTATTACTCTAAGGGATCGTAGCCTTGTTATTATGGAAGGTAGTGTCTTGTCGATATTTTGGTTATTCCAAAGGATGGTAGCCTTGTCATTATGGAAGCTAGTCTGTTGTCGAGATTTTTGTTACTCTAATGGATGGTAGCCTTGTCATTATGGAAGGTAGTCTATTTTCGATATTTTTGTTATTCCAATGGATGGTAGCCTTGTCACTATGGAACATAGTATGTTTTCTATATCTTTGTTAATTCAATGGACGGTAGGCTAGTCATTATGGAAAGTAGTCTGTTGTCGATATTTTTGTTACTCTAAGGGATGGTAGCCTTGTCATTATGGAAGGTAGTGTGTTGTCGATATTTTTGTTATTCCAATGGATGGTAGCCTTGTCATTATGGAAGCTAGTCTGTTGTCGAGATTTATGTTACTCCAATGGATGGTAGCCTTGTCATTGTGGAAGGTAGTCTATTGTCGATATTTTTGTGACTACAATGGATGGTAGTCTTTTCATTATGGAAGGTAGTCTGTTGTCGAGATTTTTGTTACTACGATGGATTGTAGCCTTGTCGTTATGGAAGGTAGTCTATTGTCGATATCTTTGTTACTCCAATGGATGGTAACCTAGTCATTATGGAAGGTAGTCTGTTGTCGAGTTTTTTGTTGCTCCAATGGATGGTAGCCTTTTCATTATTGAAGGTAGGTTATTGTCGGGATTTTTGTTACTCCAACGAATGGTAGCCTTGTCATTATGGAAGGTAGTCTGTTGTCCAGATTTTTGTTACAACAATAGATGGTAGCCTTGTCATTATGGAATGTAGTCTGTTGTGTAGATTTTTGTAACTGCAATGGATGGTAGCATTGTCATTATGGAAGGTACTCTGTTTTCGTGATTTTTGTTACTGCAATGGATGGTAGCCTTGTCACTATGGAAGGTAGTATGTTGTCGATATCTTTGTAACTCCAATGGATGGTAGCCTTGTTATTATGGAAGGTAGCCTGTTGTCGAGATTTTTGTTACTCTAAGGGATGGTAGCCTTGTTATTATGGAAGGTAGTGTCTTGTCTATATTTTTGTTATTTAAAAGGATGGTAGCCTTGTCATTATGGAAGCTAGTATGTTGTCGATATTTTTGTTACTCCAATGGATGGTAGCCTTGTCATTATGGAAGGTAGTCTATTTTCGATATTTTTGTTACTCCAATGGATGGTAGTCTTGTCACTATGGAACATAGTATGTTGTCGATATCTTTGTTAATCCAATGGTCGGTAGCCTTGTCATTATGGAAGGTAGTCTGTTGTCGAGATTTTTGTTACTCTAAGGGATGGTAGCCTTGTCATTATGGAAGGTAGTGTGTTCTCGATATTTTTGTTATTCCAATGGATAATAGCCTTGTCATTATGGAAGATAGTCTGTTGTCGAGATTTTTGTTACTCCAATGGATGGTAGCCTTTTCATTGAGGAAGGTAGTCTATTGTCGACATTTTTGTGACTACAATGGATGGTACCCTTTTCATTATGGAAGGTAGTCTATTGTCGAGATTTCTGTTACTACGATGGATTGTAGCCTTGTTGTTATGGAAGGTAGTCTGTTGTCGATATCTTTTTTACTCCAATGGATGGTAACCTAGTCATTATGGAAGGTAGTCTGTTGTCGAGTTTTTTGTTACTCCAATGGATGGTAGCCTTGTCATTATTGAAGGTAGTCTATTGTCGAGATTTCTGTTACTCCAATGGATGGTAGCCTTGTCATTATGGAAGGTAGGTTATTGTCGGGATTTTTTTTACTCCAATGGATGGTAGCCTTGTCATTATGGTAGGTAGTCTGTTGTCCAGATTTATGTTACAACAATAGATGGTAGCCTTGTCATTATGGAAGGTACTCTGTTGTCGTGATTTTTGTTACTGCAATGGATGGTAGCCTTTTCACTATGTAAGGTAGTATGTTGTCGATATCTTTGTAACTTCAATGGATGGTAGCCTTATCATTATGGAAGGTAGCCTGTTGTCGAGATTTTTATTACTCTAAGGGATCGTAGCCTTGTTATTATGGAAGGTAGTGTCTTGTCGATATTTTGGTTATTCCAAAGGATGGTAGCCTTGTCATTATGGAAGCTAGTCTGTTGTCGAGATTTTTGTTACTCTAATGGATGGTAGCCTTGTCATTATGGAAGGTAGTCTATTTTCGATATTTTTGTTATTCCAATGGATGGTAGCCTTGTCACTATGGAACATAGTATGTTTTCTATATCTTTGTTAATTCAATGGACGGTAGGCTAGTCATTATGGAAAGTAGTCTGTTGTCGATATTTTTGTTACTCTAAGGGATGGTAGCCTTGTCATTATGGAAGGTAGTGTGTTGTCGATATTTTTGTTATTCCAATGGATGGTAGCCTTGTCATTATGGAAGCTAGTCTGTTGTCGAGATTTATGTTACTCCAATGGATGGTAGCCTTGTCATTGTGGAAGGTAGTCTATTGTCGATATTTTTGTGACTACAATGGATGGTAGTCTTTTCATTATGGAAGGTAGTCTGTTGTCGAGATTTTTGTTACTACGATGGATTGTAGCCTTGTCGTTATGGAAGGTAGTCTATTGTCGATATCTTTGTTACTCCAATGGATGGTAACCTAGTCATTATGGAAGGTAGTCTGTTGTCGAGTTTTTTGTTGCTCCAATGGATGGTAGCCTTTTCATTATTGAAGGTAGGTTATTGTCGGGATTTTTGTTACTCCAACGAATGGTAGCCTTGTCATTATGGAAGGTAGTCTGTTGTCCAGATTTTTGTTACAACAATAGATGGTAGCCTTGTCATTATGGAATGTAGTCTGTTGTGTAGATTTTTGTAACTGCAATGGATGGTAGCATTGTCATTATGGAAGGTACTCTGTTTTCGTGATTTTTGTTACTGCAATGGATGGTAGCCTTGTCACTATGGAAGGTAGTATGTTGTCGATATCTTTGTAACTCCAATGGATGGTAGCCTTGTTATTATGGAAGGTAGCCTGTTGTCGAGATTTTTGTTACTCTAAGGGATGGTAGCCTTGTTATTATGGAAGGTAGTGTCTTGTCTATATTTTTGTTATTTAAAAGGATGGTAGCCTTGTCATTATGGAAGCTAGTATGTTGTCGAGATTTTTGTTACTCCAATGGATGGTAGCCTTGTCATTATGGAAGGTAGTCTATTTTCGATATTTTTGTTACTCCAATGGATGGTAGTCTTGTCACTATGGAACATAGTATGTTGTCGATATCTTTGTTAATCCAATGGACGGTAGCCTTGTCATTATGGAAGGTAGTCTATTGTCGAGATTTTTGTTACTCTAAGGGATGGTAGCCTCGTCATTATGGAAGGTAGTGTGTTGTCGATATTTTTATTATTCCAATGGATGGTAGCCTTGTCATTATGGAAGCTAGTCTGTTGTCGAGATTTTTGTTACTCCAATCGATGGTAGCCTTGTCATTGTGGAAGGTAGTCTATTGTCGATATTTTTGTGACTACAATGGATGGTAGCCTTTTCATTATGGAAGGTAGTCTTTTGTCCAGATTTTTGTTACTACGATGGATTATAGCCTTGTCGTTATGGAAGGTAGTCTGTTGTCGATATCTTTGTTACTCCAATGGATGGTAACCTAGTCATTATGGAAGGTAGTTTGTTGTCGATTTTTTTGTTAGTCCAATGGATGGTAGCCTTGTCATTATGGAAGGTAGTCTGTTGTCCAGATTTATGTTACAACAATAGATGGTAGCCTTGTCATTATGGAAGGTAGTCTGTTGTCGAGATTTTTGTCACTGCAATGGATGGTAGCCTTGTCATTATGGAAGGTAGTCTGTTGTCCAGATTTTTGTTACAACAATAGATGGTAGCCTTGTCATTATGGAAGGTAGTCTGTTGTCGAGATTTTTGTCACTGCAATGGATGGCAGCCTTGTCATTATGGAAGGTACTCTGTTGTCGAGATTTTTGTTACTGCAATGGATGATAGCCTTGTCATTATGGAAGGTAGTTTGTTGTCGAGATTTTTGTTACTCTAAGGGATGGTAGCATTGTTATTATGGAAGGTAGTGTCTTGTTGATATTTTTGTTATTCCAAAGGATGGTAGCCTTGTCATTATGGAAGCTAGTCTATTGTCAAGATTTTTGTTACTCCAATGGATGGTAGCCTTGTCATTATGGAAGGTAGTCTATTGTCGATATTTTTGTTATTCCAATGGATGGTAGCCTTTACATTATGTAAGGTAGTCTGCTGTCGTGATTTTTGTTACTCCAATGGATGGTAGCCTTGTCACTATGGAAGGTAGTATGTTGTCCATATCTTTGTAACTCCAATGGATGGTAGCCTTGTCATTATCGAAGGTAGTCTGTTGTCGAGATTTTTGTTACTCTAAGGGATTGTAGCCTTGTTATTATGGAAGCTAGTGTCTTGTCGATATTTTTGTTATTCCAAAGGATGGTAGCCTTGTCATTATGGAAGCTAGTCTGTTGTCGAGATTTTTGTTACTCTAATGGATGGTAGCCTTGTCATTATGGAAGGTAGTCTATTTTCGATATTTTTGTTATTCCAACGGATGGTAGCCTTGTCATTATGGAAGGTAGTCTGTTGCCATGATTTTTGTTACTCCAATGGATGGTAGTCTTGTCACTATGGAACGTAGTATGTTTTCTATATCTTTGTTAATTCAATGGACAGTAGGCTAGTCATTATGGAAGGTAGTCTGTTGTCGATATTTTTGTTACTCTAAGGGATGGTAGCCTTGTCATCATGGAAGGTAGTGTGTTGTCGATATTTTTGTTATTCCAATGGATGGTAGCCTTGTCATTATGGAAGCTAGTCTATTGTCGATATTTTTGTTACTCCAATGGATGGTAGCCTTGTCATTGTGGAAGGTAGTCTATTTTCGATATTTTTGTGACTACAATGGATGGTAGCCTTTTCATTATGGAAGGTAGTCTGTTGTCCAGATTTTTGTTACTACGATGGATTGTAGCCTTGTCGTTATGGAAGGTAGTCTGTTGTCGATATCTTTGTTACTCCAATGGATGGTAACCTAGTCATTATGTAAGGTAGTCTGTTGTCGAGTTTTTTGTTGCTCCAATGGATGGTAGCCTTGTCATTATTAAAGGTAGGTTATTTTCGGGATTTTTGTTACTCCAATGGATGGTAGCCTTGTCATTATGGAAGGTAGTCTGTTGTCCAGATTTATGTTTCAACAATAGATGTTAGCCTTGTCATTATGGAAGGTAGTTTACTATCGAGATTTTTGTTACTCCAATGGATGGTAGCCTTGTCATTATGGAAGATAGTCTGTTGTCGAGATTTATGTTACTCCAATGGATGGTAGCCTTGTCATTATGGAAGGTAGGTTATTGTCGGGATTTTTGTTACTCCAATGGATGGTAGCCTTGTCATTATGGAAGGTAGTCTGTTGTCCAGATTTATGTTACAACAATAGATGGTAGCCTTGTCATTATGGAAGGTAGTCTGTTGTCGAGATTTTTGTCACTGCAATGGATGGTAGTCTTGTTATTATGGAAGGTAGTCTGTTGTCTAGATTTTTGTTACAAGAATAGATGGTAGCCTTGTCATTATGGAATGTAGTCTGTTGTCTAGATTTTTGTCACTGCAATGGATGGTAGCATTGTCATTATGGAAGGTACTCTGTTGTCGTGATTTTTGTTACTGCAATGGATGGTAGCCTTGTCACTATGGAAGGTAGTATGTTGTCGTCATCTTTGTAACTCCAATGGATTGTAGCCTTGTTATTATGGAAGGTAGCCTGTTGTCGAGATTTTTGTTACTCTAAGGGACGGTAGCCTTGTTATTATGGAAGGTAGTGTCTTGTCGATATTTTTGTTATTCCAAAGGATGGTAGCCTTGTCATTATGGAAGCTAGTATGTTGTCGATATTTTTGTTACTCCAATGGATGGTAGCCTTGTCATTATGGAAGGTAGTGTGTTGTCGATATCTTTGTTATTCCAATGGTTTGTAGCGTTGTCATTATGGAAGCTAGTCTGTTGTCGAGATTTTTGTTACTCCAATGGATGGTAGCCTTGTCATTGTGGAAGGTAGTCTATTGTCTATATTTTTGTGACTACAATGGATGGTAGCCTTGTAATTATGGAAGGTAGTGTCTTGTCGAGATTTTTGTTATTCCAAAGGGTGGTAGCCTTGTCATTATGGAAGCTAGTCTATTGTCGAGATTTTTGTTACTCCAATGGATGGTAGCCTTGTCATTATGGAACGTAGTCTGTTGTCGTGATTTTTTTTACTCCAATGGATGGTAGACTTGTCACTATGGAACGTAGTATGTTGTCGATATCTTTGTTAATCTAATGGACGGTAGCCTTGTAATTATGGAAGGTAGTCTGTTGTCGAGATTTTTGTTACTCTAAGGGATGGTAGCCTTGTCATTATGGAAGGTAGTATGTTGTCGATATTTTTGTTATTCCAATGGATGGTAGCCTTGTCATTATTGAAGCTAGTCTGTTGTCGAGATTTTTTTTACTCCAATGGATGGTAGCCTTGTCATTATGGAAGGTAGTCTATTGTCGATATTTTTGTGACTACAATGGATGGTAGCCTTTTCATTATGGAAGGTAGTTTGTTGTCGAGATTTTTGTTACTATGATGGATTGTAGCCTTGTTGTTATGGAAGGTAGTCTGTTGTCTATATCTTTGTTACTCCAAGGGATGGAAACCTAGTCATTATGGAAGGTAGTCTGTTGTCGAGTTTTTTGTTACTCCAATGGATGGTAGCCTTGTCATTATGGAAGGTAGTCTGTTGTCGTTATTTTTGTTACTCCAATGGATGGTAGCCTTGTCACTATGGAAGGTAGTATGTTGTCGATATCTTTGTAACTCAAATGGATGGTAGCCTTGTAATTATGGAAGGTAGTCTGTTGTAGATATTTTTGTTACTCTAAGGGATGGTAGCCTTGTTATTATGGAAGGTAGTGTCTTGTCGATATTTTTTTTATTCCAAAGGATGGTAGCCTTGTCATTATGGAAGCTAGTCTATTTTCTAGATTTTTGTTACTCCAATGGATGGTAGCCTTGTCACTATGGAAGGTAGTATGTTGTCGAGATTTTTGTTAGTACAATGGATTGTAGCCTTGTCGTTATGGAAGATAGTCTATTGTCGATATCTTTGTTACTCCAATAGATGGTAAACTAGTCATTATGGAAGGTAGTCTGGTGTCGAGATTTTTGTTACTCCAATGGATGGTAGCCTTATCATTATGGAAGGTAGTCTGTTGTCGAGATTCTTTATACTCCAATGGATTGTAGACTTGTCATTATGGAAGGTAGTCTCTTGTGGATATTTTTGTTACTCCAATGATTGTACCCTTGTCATTATGGAAGGTAGTCTGCTGTCGAGATTCTTGTTACTCTAATCGATGGTAGCCTTGTCATTATGGAAGGTAGTCTGTTGTCGAGATTTCTGTTACTCCAATGGATGGTAGCCTTGTTATTATGGAAGGTAGGTTATTGTCAGGATTTTTGTTACTCCAATGGATGGTAGCCTCATCATTATGGAAGGTATTCTGTTGTCTAGATTTATGTTACAACAATAGATGGTAGCCTTGTCATTATGGAAGGTAGTCTTTTATCGAGATTTTTGTAACTCCAATGGATGGTAGCCTTGTCATTATGGAAGGCAGTCTGTTGTCGAGATTTTTGTTACTCTAAGGGATGGTAGCCTTGTCATTATGGAAGGTAGCCTATTGTCGAGATTTTTGTCACTGTAATGGATGGTAACCTTGTCATTATGGAAGGTACTCTGTTGTTGTGATTTTTGTTACTCCCATGGATGGCAGCCTTGTCACTATGGAAGGCAGTATGTTGTCGATATCTTTGTAACTCCAATGGATGGTAGCCTTGTCATTATGGAAGGTAGCCTGTTGTCGAGATTTTTGTTACTCTAAGGGATGGTAGCCTTGTTATTATGGAAGGTAGTGTCTTGTCGATATTTTTGTTATTCCAAAGGATGGTAGCCTTGTCATTATGGAAGCTAGTCTATTGTTGATATTTTTGTTACTCCAATGGATGGTAGCCTTGTCATTATTGAAGGTAGTCTATTTTCGTTATTTTTGTTATTCCAATTGATGGTAGCCTTGTCATTATGGAAGGTAGTCTGTTGTCGTGATTTTTGTTACTCCAATGGATGGTAGCCTTGTCACTATGGAACATAGTATGTTGTCGATATCTTTGTTAATCTAATGGACGGTAGCCTTGTCATTATGGAAGGTAGTCTGTTGTCGTGATTTTTGTTACTCTAAGGGATGGTAGCCTTGTCATTATGGAAGGTAGTGTGTTTTCGATATTTTGTTATTCCAATGGATGGTATCCTTGTCATTATGGAAGCTAGTATGTTGTCGAGATTTTTGTTACTCCAATGGATGATAGCCTTGTCATTGTGGAAGGTAGTCTATTGTCTATATTTTTGTGACTCCAATGGATGGTAGCCTTGTCATTATGGAAGCTAGTCTGTTGTTGAGATTTTTGTTACTATGATGGATTGTAGCCTTGTCGTTATGGAAGGTAGTCTGTTGTCGATATCTTTGTTACTCCAATGGATGGTAACCTAGTCATTATGGAAGGTAGTCTGTTGTCGAGTTTTTTGTTACTCCAATGGATGGTAGCCTTGTCATTATGGAAGGTAGTCTGTTGTCATGATTTTTGTTACTCCAATGGATGGTAGCCTTGTCACTATGGAAGGTAGTATGTTGTCGATATCTTTGTAACTCCAATGGATGGTAGCCTTGTCATTATGGAAGGTAGTCTATTGTCGAGATTTTTGTTTCTCTAAGGGATGGTAGCCTTGTCATTATGGAAGGTAGTCTGTTGTCGAGATTTTTGTCACAACAATAGATGGTAGCCTTGTCATTATGGAAGGTAGTCTATTGTCGAGATTTTTGTCACTGCAATGGATGGTAGCCTTGTCATTATTGAAGGTAATCTGTTGTTTTGATTTTTGTTACTCCCTTGGATGGTAGCCTTGTCACTATGGAAGGTAGTATGTTGTCGATATCTTTGTAACTCCAATGGATGGTAGCCTTGTCATTATGGAAGGTAGCCTGTTGTCGAGATTTTTGTTACTCTAAGGGATGGTAGCCTTGTTATTATGGGAGGTAGTGTCTTGTCGATATTTTTGTTATTCCAACGGATGGTAGCCTTGTTATTATGGAAGCTAGTCTATTGTCGATATTTTTGTTACTCCAATGGATGGTAGCCTTGTCATTTTGGAAGGTAGTCTATTTTCGATATTTTTGTTATTCCAATTGATGATAGCCTTGTCATTATGGAAGGTAGTCTTTTGTCGTGATTTTTGTTACTCCAATGGATGGTAGCCTTGTCACTATGGAACTTAGTATGCTGTCGATATCTTTGTTAATCTAATGGACGGTAGCCTTGTCATTATGGAAGGTAGTCTGTTGTCGAGAAATTTGTTACTCTAAGGGATGGTAGCCTTGTCATTATGGAAGGTAGTGTGTTGTCGATATTTTTGTTATTCCAATGGATTGTAGCCTTGTCATTATGGAAGCTAGTCTGTTGTCGATATTTTTGTTACTCCAATGGATGGTAACATTGTCATTGTGGAAGTTAGTCTATTGTCTATATTTTTGTGACTACAATGGATGGTAGCCTTGTCATTATGGAAGCTAGTCTGTTGTCGAGATTTTTGTTACTCCAATGGATGGTAGCCTTGTCATTATGGAAGGTAGTGTATTTTCGATATTTTTGTTATTCCAATGGATGGTAGCCTTGTCACTATGGCACGTAGTATGTTGTCGATATCTTTGTTAATCTAATGGACGGTAGCCTTGTCATTATGGAAGGTAGTTTGTTGTCGAGATTTTTGTTACTCTAAGGGATGGTAGCCTTGTCATTATGGAAGGTAGTGTGTTTTCAATATTTTTGTTATTCCAATGGATGGCAGCCTTGTCATTATGGGAGCTAGTCTGTTGTCGAGATTTTTGTTACTCCAATGGATGGTAGCCTTGTCATTATGGAAGGTAGTCTATTGTCGATATTTTTGTGACTACAATGGATGGTAGCCTTTTCATTATGGAAGGTAGTCTGTTGTCGAGATTTTTGTTACTATGATGAATTGTAGCCTTGTCGTTATGGAACGTAGTCTGTTGTCGATATCTTTGTTACTCCAATGGATGGTAACCTAGTCATTATGGAAGGAAGTCTGTTGTCGAGTTTTTTGTTACTCCAATGGATTGTAGCCTTGTCATTATGGAAGGTAGTCTGTTGTCGTGATTTTTGTTACTCCAATGTATGGTATCCTTGTAACTATGGAAGGTAGTATGTTGTCGATATCTTTGTGACTCCAATGGATGGTAGCCTTGTCATTATGGAATGTAGTCTGTTGTCGATATCTTTGTAACTCCAATGGATGGTAGCCTTGTCATTATGGAAGGTAGCTTGTTGTCGAGATTTTGGTTTCTCTAAGGGATGGTAGCCTTGTTATTATGGAAGGTATTGTCTTGTTGATATTTTTGTTATTCCAAAGGATGGTAGCCTTGTTATTATGGAAGCTAGTCTATTGTCGATATTTTTGTTACTCCAATGGATGGTAGCCTTGTCATTATGGAAGGTAGCCTGTTGTCGTGATTTTTGTTACTCCAATGGATGGTAGCCTTGTCACTATGGAACGTAGTATGTTGTCGATATCTTTGTAAATCTAATGGACGGTAGCCTTGTCATTATGGAAGGTAGTCTGTTGTCGAGATTTTTGTTACTCTAAGGGATGATAGCCTTGTCATTATGGAAGGTAGTGTGTTGTCAATATTTTTGTTATTCCAATGGATGGTAGCCTTATCATTATGGGAGCTAGTCTGTTGTCGAGATTTTTGTTACTCCAATGGATGGTAGCCTTGTCATTATGGAAGGTAGTCTATTGTCGATATTTTTGTGACTACAATGGATGGTAGCCTTTTCATTATGGAAGGTAGTTTGTTGTCGAGATTTTTGTTACTATGATGGATTGTAGCCTTGTCATTATCGAAGGTAGTCTGTTGTCGAGATTTTTGTTACTCTAAGGGATTGTAGCCTTGTTATTATGGAAGCTAGTGTCTTGTCGATATTTTTGTTATTCCAAAGGATGGTAGCCTTGTCATTATGGAAGCTAGTCTGTTGTCGAGATTTTTGTTACTCTAATGGATGGTAGCCTTGTCATTATGGAAGGTAGTCTATTTTCGATATTTTTGTTATTCCAACGGATGGTAGCCTTGTCATTATGGAAGGTAGTCTGTTGCCATGATTTTTGTTACTCCAATGGATGGTAGTCTTGTCACTATGGAACGTAGTATGTTTTCTATATCTTTGTTAATTCAATGGACAGTAGGCTAGTCATTATGGAAGGTAGTCTGTTGTCGATATTTTTGTTACTCTAAGGGATGGTAGCCTTGTCATTATGGAAGGTAGTGTGTTGTCGATATTTTTGTTATTCCAATGGATGGTAGCCTTGTCATTATGGAAGCTAGTCTATTGTCGATATTTTTGTTACTCCAATGGATGGTAGCCTTGTCATTGTGGAAGGTAGTCTATTTTCGATATTTTTGTGACTATAATGGATGGTAGCCTTTTCATTATGGAAGGTAGTCTGTTGTCCAGATTTTTGTTACTACGATGGATTGTAGCCTTGTCGTTATGGAAGGTAGTCTGTTGTCGATATCTTTGTTACTCCAATGGATGGTAACCTAGTCATTATGTAAGGTAGTCTGTTGTCGAGTTTTTTGTTGCTCCAATGGATGGTAGCCTTGTCATTATTAAAGGTAGGTTATTTTCGGGATTTTTGTTACTCCAATGGATGGTAGCCTTGTCATTATGGAAGGTAGTCTGTTGTCCAGATTTATGTTTCAACAATAGATGTTAGCCTTGTCATTATGGAAGGTAGTTTACTATCGAGATTTTTGTTACTCCAATGGATGGTAGCCTTGTCATTATGGAAGATAGTCTGTTGTCGAGATTTATGTTACTCCAATGGATGGTAGCCTTGTCATTATGGAAGGTAGGTTATTGTCGGGATTTTTGTTACTCCAATGGATGGTAGCCTTGTCATTATGGAAGGTAGTCTGTTGTCCAGATTTATGTTACAACAATAGATGGTAGCCTTGTCATTATGGAAGGTAGTCTGTTGTCGAGATTTTTGTCACTGCAATGGATGGTAGTCTTGTTATTATGGAAGGTAGTCTGTTGTCTAGATTTTTGTTACAAGAATAGATGGTAGCCTTGTCATTATGGAATGTAGTCTGTTGTCTAGATTTTTGTCACTGCAATGGATGGTAGCATTGTCATTATGGAAGGTACTCTGTTGTCGTGATTTTTGTTACTGCAATGGATGGTAGCCTTGTCACTATGGAAGGTAGTATGTTGTCGTCATCTTTGTAACTCCAATGGATTGTAGCCTTGTTATTATGGAAGGTAGCCTGTTGTCGAGATTTTTGTTACTCTAAGGGACGGTAGCCTTGTTATTATGGAAGGTAGTGTCTTGTCGATATTTTTGTTATTCCAAAGGATGGTAGCCTTGTCATTATGGAAGCTAGTATGTTGTCGATATTTTTGTTACTCCAATGGATGGTAGCCTTGTCATTATGGAAGGTAGTGTGTTGTCGATATCTTTGTTATTCCAATGGTTTGTAGCGTTGTCATTATGGAAGCTAGTCTGTTGTCGAGATTTTTGTTACTCCAATGGATGGTAGCCTTGTCATTGTGGAAGGTAGTCTATTGTCTATATTTTTGTGACTACAATGGATGGTAGCCTTGTAATTATGGAAGGTAGTGTCTTGTCGAGATTTTTGTTATTCCAAAGGATGGTAGCCTTGTCATTATGGAAGCTAGTCTATTGTCGAGATTTTTGTTACTCCAATGGATGGTAGCCTTGTCATTATGGAACGTAGTCTGTTGTCGTGATTTTTTTTACTCCAATGGATGGTAGACTTGTCACTATGGAACGTAGTATGTTGTCGATATCTTTGTTAATCTAATGGACGGTAGCCTTGTAATTATGGAAGGTAGTCTGTTGTCGAGATTTTTGTTACTCTAAGGGATGGTAGCCTTGTCATTATGGAAGGTAGTATGTTGTCGATATTTTTGTTATTCCAATGGATGGTAGCCTTGTCATTATTGAAGCTAGTCTGTTGTCGAGATTTTTTTTACTCCAATGGATGGTAGCCTTGTCATTATGGAAGGTAGTCTATTGTCGATATTTTTGTGACTACAATGGATGGTAGCCTTTTCATTATGGAAGGTAGTTTGTTGTCGAGATTTTTGTTACTATGATGGATTGTAGCCTTGTTGTTATGGAAGGTAGTCTGTTGTCTATATCTTTGTTACTCCAAGGGATGGAAACCTAGTCATTATGGAAGGTAGTCTGTTGTCGAGTTTTTTGTTACTCCAATGGATGGTAGCCTTGTCATTATGGAAGGTAGTCTGTTGTCGTTATTTTTGTTACTCCAATGGATGGTAGCCTTGTCACTATGGAAGGTAGTATGTTGTCGATATCTTTGTAACTCAAATGGATGGTAGCCTTGTCATTATGGAAGGTAGTCTGTTGTAGATATTTTTGTTACTCTAAGGGATGGTAGCCTTGTTATTATGGAAGGTAGTGTCTTGTCGATATTTTTTTTATTCCAAAGGATGGTAGCCTTGTCATTATGGAAGCTAGTCTATTTTCGAGATTTTTGTTACTCCAATGGATGGTAGCCTTGTCACTATGGAAGGTAGTATGTTGTCGAGATTTTTGTTAGTACAATGGATTGTAGCCTTGTCGCTATGGAAGATAGTCTATTGTCGATATCTTTGTTACTCCAATAGATGGTAAACTAGTCATTATGGAAGGTAGTCTGGTGTCGAGATTTTTGTTACTCCAATGGATGGTAGCCTTATCATTATGGAAGGTAGTCTGTTGTCGAGATTCTTTATACTCCAATGGATTGTAGACTTGTCATTATGGAAGGTAGTCTCTTGTGGATATTTTTGTTACTCCAATGATTGTACCCTTGTCATTATGGAAGGTAGTCTGCTGTCGAGATTCTTGTTACTCTAATCGATGGTAGCCTTGTCATTATGGAAGGTAGTCTGTTGTCGAGATTTCTGTTACTCCAATGGATGGTAGCCTTGTTATTATGGAAGGTAGGTTATTGTCAGGATTTTTGTTACTCCAATGGATGGTAGCCTCATCATTATGGAAGGTATTCTGTTGTCTAGATTTATGTTACAACAATAGATGGTAGCCTTGTCATTATGGAAGGTAGTCTTTTATCGAGATTTTTGTAACTCCAATGGATGGTAGCCTTGTCATTATGGAAGGCAGTCTGTTGTCGAGATTTTTGTTACTCTAAGGGATGGTAGCCTTGTCATTATGGAAGGTAGTATATTGTCGAGATTTTTGTCACTGTAATGGATGGTAGCCTTGTCATTATGGAAGGTACTCTGTTGTTGTGATTTTTGTTACTCCCATGGATGGCAGCCTTGTCACTATGGAAGGCAGTATGTTGTCGATATCTTTGTAACTCCAATGGATGGTAGCCTTGTCATTATGGAAGGTAGTCTATTGTCGATATTTTTGTTACTACAATGGATGGTAGCCTTTTCATTATGGAAGGTAGTATGTTGTCGATATTTTTGTTACTATGATGGATTATAGCCTTGTCGTTATGGAAGGTAGTTTGTTGTCGATATCTTTGGTACTCCAATGGATGGTAACCTAGTCATTATGGAAGGTAGTCTATTGTCGAGACTTTTGTTACACCAATGGATGGTAGCCTTGTCATTATAGAAGGTAGTTTGTTGTCGATATTTTTTATACTCCAAAGGATTGTAGCTTTTTCATTATGGAAGGTAGTCTCTTATGGATATTTTTGTTACTCCAATGATGGCACCCTTGTCATTATGGAAGGTAGTCTTCTGTCGAGCTTTTTGTTACTCCAATGGATGGTAGCCTTATCATTATGGAAGGTAGTCTGTTGTCGAGATTTCTGTTACTCCAATGAATGGTAGCCTTGTCATTTAGGAAGGTAGGTTATTGTCAGGATTTTTGTTACTCCAATGGATGGTAGCCTTGTCATTATAGAAGGTAGTCTGTTGTCGAGATTTTTGTCACTGCAATGGATGGTAGCCTTTTCATTATGGAAGGTAGTGTGTTGTCGATATTTTTGTTATTCCAATGGATGGTAGCCTTGTCATTATGGAAGGTAGTCTTTGTCGTGATTTTTCTTACTCCAATGGATTGTAGCCTTGTCACTATGGAAGGTAGTATGTTGTCGATATCTTTGTTACTCCAATGGATGGTAGCCTTGTCATTATGGAAGGTAGTCTGTAGTCGAGATTTTTGTTACTCCTATGGATGGTAGCCTTGTCATAATGGAAGGTAGTCTGTTGTCGAGATTTTTTATACTCTAAGGGATGGTAGCCTTGTTATTATGGAAGGTAGTCTCTTGTCGATATTTTTGTTATTCCAAAGGATGGTAGCCTTGTCATTATGGAAGCTAGTCTATTGTCGAGATTTTTGTTACTCCAATGGATGGTAGCCTTTTCATTATGGAAGGTAGTCTATTTTCGATATTTTTGTTTTTCCAATTGATGGTAGCCTTGTCATTATGGAAGGTAGTCTGTTGTCGTGATTTTTGTTACTCCAATGGATGGTAGCCTTGTCACTTTGGAACGTACTATGTTGTTGATATCGTTGTTAATCTAATGGACGGTAGCCTTGTCATTATGGAAGGTAGTCTGTTGTCGAGATTTTTGTTACTCCAATGGATGGTAGCCTTGTCAATATGGAAGGTAGTCTATTCTCGATATTTTTGTGACTACAATGGATGGTAGCCTTTTCATTATGGAAGGTAGTCTGTTGTCGAGATTTTTGTTACTATGATGGATTGTAGCCTTGTCGTTATGGAAGGTAGTCTATTGTCGATATCTTTGTTACTCCAATGGATGGTAACCTAGTCATTATGGAAGTTAGTCTGTTGTCGAGTTTTTTGTTACTCCAATGGATGGAAGCCTTGTCATTATGGAAGGTAGTCTGTTGTCGTGATTTTTGTTACTCCAATGGATGGTATCCTTGTCACTATGGAAGGTAGTATGTTGTCGATATCTTTGTAACTCCAATGGATGGTAGCCTTGTCATTATGGAAGGTAGTCTGTTGTCGATATCTTTGTAACTCCAATGGATGGTAGCCATGTCATTATGGAAGGTAGCCTGTTGTCGAGATTTTTCTTACTCTATGGGATGGTAGCCTTGTTATTATGGAAGGTAGTGTCTTGTCGATATTTTTGTTATTCCAAAGGATGGTAGCCTTGTCATTATGGAAGCTAGTCTATTGTCGAGATTTTTGTTACTCCAATGGATGGTAGCCTTTTCATTATGGAAGGTAGTCTATTTTCGATATTTTTGTTTTTCCAATTGATGGTAGCCTTGTCATTATGGAAGGTAGTCTGTTGTCGTGATTTTTGTTACTCCAATGGATGGTAGACGTGTCACTATGGAACGTAGTATGTTGTTGATATCTTTGTTAATCTAATGGACGGTAGCCTTGTCATTATGGAAGGTAGTCTGTTGTCGAGATTTTTGTTACTCTAAGGGATAATAGCCTTGTCATTA
The DNA here is from genome assembly GCA_948472305.1 of Vicia faba. Taxonomy (NCBI): domain Eukaryota; kingdom Viridiplantae; phylum Streptophyta; class Magnoliopsida; order Fabales; family Fabaceae; genus Vicia; species Vicia faba. The sequence goes on from OX451741.1 coordinate 460,990,214, forward strand.
TGGAAGGTAGTGGGTTGTCGATATTTTTTTTATTCCAATGGATGGTAGCCTTGTCATTATGGAAGCTAGTCTGCTGTCTAGATTTCTGTTACTCCAATGGATGGTAGCCTTGTCATTATGGAAGGTAGTCTATTGTCTATATTTTTGTGACTACAATGGATGGTAGCCTTTTCATTATGGAGGGTAGTCTGTTGGCGAGATTTTTGTTACTATGATGGATTGTAGCCTTGTCGTTATGGAAGGTAGTCTGTTGTCGATATCTTTGTTACTCCAATGGATGGTAACCTAGTCATTATGGAAGGTAGTTTGTTCTCGAATTTTTTGTTACTCCAATGGATGGTAGCCTTGTCATTATGGAAGGTAGTCTGTTGTCGTGATTTTTGTTACTCCAATGGATGGTAGCCTTGTCACTATGGAAGGTAGTATGTTTTCGATATCTTTGTAACTCCAATGGATGGTAGCCTTGTCATTATGGAAGGTAGTCTATTGTCGAGATTTTTGTTACTCTAAGGGATGGTAGCCTTGTCATTATGGAAGGTATTCTGTTGTCGATATTTTTGTCACTACAATGGATGGTAGCCTGGTCATTATGGAAGGTAGTCTGTTGTCCAGGTTTTTGTTACAACAATAGATGGTAGCCTTGTAATTATGGAAGGTAGTCTATTGTCGATATTTTTGTCACTACAATGGATGGTAGCCTTGTCATTATGGAAGGTACTCTGTTGTCGTGATTTTTGTTACTCCAATGAATGGTAGCCTTGTCTCTATGGAAGGTAGTATGTTTTCTATATCTTTGTAACTCCAATGAATGGTAGCCTTGTTTTTATTGAAGGTAGTCTGTTGTCGAGATTTTTGTTACTCTAAGGGATGGTAGCCTTGTTATTATGGAAGGTAGTGTCTTGTCAATATTTTTGTTATTCCAAAGGATGGTAGCCTTGTCATTATGGAAGCTAGTCTGTTGTCGAGATTTTTGTTACTCCAATGGATGGTATCCTTGTCATAATCGAAGGTAGTATACTCTCGATATTTTTGTTATTCCAATCGATGGTAGCTTTGTCATTATGGAAGGTAGTCTGTTGTCGTGATTTTTGTTACTCCAATGAATGGTAGCCTTCTCATTATGGAAGGTAGTCTATTGTCGATATTTTTGTTACTACAATGGATGGTAGCCTTTTCATTATGGAAGGTAGTATGTTGTCGATATTTTTGTTACTATGATGGATTATAGCCTTGTCGTTATGGAAGGTAGTTTGTTGTCGATATCTTTGGTACTCCAATGGATGGTAACCTAGTCATTATGGAAGGTAGTCTATTGTCGAGACTTTTGTTACACCAATGGATGGTAGCCTTGTCATTATAGAAGGTAGTTTGTTGTCGATATTTTTTATACTCCAAAGGATTGTAGCCTTTTCATTATGGAAGGTAGTCTCTTATGGATATTTTTGTTACTCCAATGATGGCACCCTTGTCATTATGGAAGGTAGTCTTCTGTCGAGCTTTTTGTTACTCCAATGGATGGTAGCCTTATCATTATGGAAGGTAGTCTGTTGTCGAGATTTCTGTTACTCCAATGAATGGTAGCCTTGTCATTTAGGAAGGTAGGTTATTGTCAGGATTTTTGTTACTCCAATGGATGTTAGCCTTGTCATTATAGAAGGTAGTCTGTTGTCGAGATTTTTGTCACTGCAATGGATGGTAGCCTTTTCATTATGGAAGGTAGTGTGTTGTCGATATTTTTGTTATTCCAATGGATGGTAGCCTTGTCATTATGGAAGGTAGTCTTTGTCGTGATTTTTCTTACTCCAATGGATTGTAGCCTTGTCACTATGGAAGGTAGTATGTTGTCGATATCTTTGTTACTCCAATGGATGGTAGCCTTGTCATTATGGAAGGTAGTCTGTAGTCGAGATTTTTGTTACTCCTATGGATGGTAGCCTTGTCATAATGGAAGGTAGTCTGTTGTCGAGATTTTTTATACTCCAATGGATTGTAGCCTTGTCATTATGGAAGGTAGTCTCTTGTGGATATTTTTTGTTACTCCAATGATGGTACCCTTGTCATTATGGAAGGTAGTCTGTTGTCGAGATTTTTGTTACTCCAATGGATGGTAGCCTTGTCATTATCGAAGGTAGTCTGTTGTCGAGATTTTGGTCACTGCAATGGATGGTAGCCTTTTCATTATGGAAGGTAGTCTGTCGTTGTGATTTTCAAGTACTTCATTGGATGGTAGCCTTGTAATTATGAAAGGTAGTGTATTGTCAATATTTTTGTTATTCCAATAGATGGTATCCTTATCATTACGGAAGGTAGTCTGTTGTCGAGATTTTTGTTACTACAATGGACTGTAGCCTTGTCGTTATGGAAGGTAGCTTGTTGTCTATATCTTTGTTACTCCAATGGATGGTAAACTAGTCATTATGGAAGGTAGTCTGTTGTCGAGATTTTTGTTACTCCAATGGATGGTAGCCTTGTCATAATGGAAGGTAGTCTGTTGTCAAGATTTTTTATACTCCAACGGATTGTAGCCTTGTCATTATGGAAGGTAGTCTCTTGTGGATATTTTTTGTTACTCCAATGATGGTACCCTTGCCATTATGAAAGGTAGTCTGCTGTCGAGGTTTTTGTTACTCCAATGGATGGTAGCCTTGTCATTATGGAAGGTATTTTGTTATCTAGATTTTTGTTACTCCAATTGATCGTAGCCTTGTCATTATGGAAGGTAGGTTATTGTCGGGATTTTTGTTACTCCAATTGATGGTAGCCTTATCATTATGGAAGGTAGTTTGTTGTCCAGATTTTTGTTACAACAATAGATGCTAGCCTTGTCATTATGGATGGAAGTTTGTTGTCCATATTTTTGTCACTGCAATGGATGGTAGCCTTGTTATTATGGAAGGTAGTCTGTCGTTGTGATTTTCTGTTACTCCAATGGATGGTAACCTTGTCATTAAGGACGGTAGTCTGTTGTTCATATTTTTGTTATTCCAATGGATGGTAGCCTTGTCATTATGGAAGGTAGTCTGTTGTATATATTTTTTTATTCCAATGGATGGTAGCCTTGTCATTATGGAAGGTAGTCTATTGTCGATATTTTTGTTATTCCAATGGATGGTAGCCTTGTCATTATGGAAGGTAGTCTGTTGTCGTGATTTTTGTTACTCCAATGGATGGTATCCTTGTCACTATGGAACGTAGTATGTTGTCGATATCTTTGTTAATCCAAGGGATGGTAGCCTTGTCATTATGGATGGTAGTCTGTTGTCGAGATTTTTTTTACTCTAAGGGATGGTAGCCTTGTCATTATGGAAGGTAGTGTGTTGTCGATATTTTTGTTATTCCAATGGATGGTAGCCTTTTCATTATGGAAGGTAGTCTGTTTTCTAGATTTTTGTTACTCCAATGGATGGTAGCCTTTCCATTATGGAAGGTAGTCTATTGTCGAGATTTTTGTTACTCCAATGGATGGTAGCCTTGTCATTATGGAAGGTAGGTTATTGTCGGGATTTTTGTTACTCCAATGGATGGTAGCCTTGTCATTATGAAAGGTAGTCTGTTGTCCATATTTATGTTACTCCAATGGATGTTAGCCTTGTCATTATGGAAGGTAGTCTATTGTCGATATTTTTGTTACTCCAATGGATTGTAGCCTTTTCATTACGGAAGGTAGTCTGTTTGCAACATTTTTGTTACTACAATGGATTGTAGCCTTGTCATTATGGAAGGTAGTCTCTTGTCGATATTTTTGTTACTACAATGATGGTACCCTTGTCATTATGGAAGGTAGGTTATTGTCGGGATTTTTGTTACTCCAATTTATGGTAGCCTTGTCATTATGGAAGGTAGTCTGTTGTCCAGATTTTTGTTACAACAATAGATGGTAGCCTTATCATTATGGATGATAGCCTATTGTCCAGATTTTTGTCACTAGAATGGATGGTAGCCTTGTCATTATGGAAGGTAGTTTGTCGTTGTGATTTTCTATTACTCCAATGGATGGTAGCCTTGTGATTAAGGACGATAGTCTGTTGTTCATATTTTTGTTACTCCAATGGATGGTAGACTTGTCATTATGGAAGGTAGCATGTTGTCTATATTTTTGTTATTCCAATGGATGGTAGCCTTGTCATTATGGACGTTAGTCTGTTGTTGATATTTTTGTTACTCCAATGGATGGTAGCCTTATCATTATGGAAGGTAGTCTATTGTCGATATTTTTGTTATTCCAATGGATGGTAGTCTTTTCATTATGGAAGGTAGTCTGTTGTCATGATTTTTGTTACTCCAATAGATGGTAGTATTGTCACTATGGAACGTAGTATGTTGTCGATATCTTTGTTAATCCAATGGATGGTAGCCTTGTCATTATGGATGGTAGTCTGTTGTCGAGATTTTTGTTACTCTAAAGGACGGTAGCCTTGTCATTATGGAAGGTAGTGCGTTGTCGATATTTTTGTTATTCCAATGGATAATAGCCTTGTAATTATGGAAATTAGTATGTTGTCAAGATTTTTGTTACTCCAATGGATGGTAGCCTTGTCATTATGGAAGGCAGTCTCTTGTGGATATTTTTGTTACTACAATGATGGTACCCTTGTCATTATGGAAGGTAGGTTATTGTCGGGATTTTTGTTACTCTAATTGATGGTAGCCTTGTCATTATGGAAGGTAGTCTGTTGTCTAGATTTTTGTTACAACAATAGATGGTAGCCTTGTCATTATGGATGGTAGTCTTTTGTCCAGATTTTTGTCACTGCAATGGATGGTGGCCTTGTCATTATGGAAGGTAGTCTGTATTTGTGATTTTCTATTACTCCAATGGATGGTAGCCTTGTCATTAAGGACGTTAGTCTGTTGTTCATATTTTTGTTACTCCAATGGATGGTAGACTTGTAATTATGGAAGGTAGTGTGTTGTCTATATTTTTGTTATTCCAATGGATGGTAGCCTTGCCATTATGGAAGTTAGTCTGTTGTTGATATTTTTGTTACTCCAATGGATGGTAGCCTTATCATTATGGAAGGTAGTCTATTTTCGATATTTTTGTTATTCCAATGGATGGTAGTCTTTTCATTATGGAAGGTAGTCTGTTGTCGTGATTTTTGTTACTCCAATGGATGGTAGTATTGTCACTATGGAACGTAGTATGTTGTTGATATCTTTGTTAATCCAATGGATGGTAGCCTTGTCATTATGGATGGTAGTCTGTTGTCGAGATTTTTGTTACTCTAAGGGACGGTAGCCTCGTCATTATGGAAGGTAGTGCGTTGTCGATATTTTTGTTATTCCAATGGATGGTAGCCTTGTAATTATGGAAATTAGTATGTTGTCAAGATTTTTGTTACTCCAATGGATGGTAGCCTTGTCATTATGGAAGGTTGTCTATTTTCGATATTTTTGTTGCTACAATGGATTGTAGCCTTGTCGTTAGGGAAGGTAGTTTGTTGTCGATATCTTTGTAACTCCAATGGATGGTAACCTAGTAATTATGGAAGGTAGTTTGTTGTCTAGATTTTTGTCACTCCAATGGATGGTAGCCTTTCCGTTATGGAAGGTAGTCTGTTGTCGAGATTTCTATTATTCCAATGGATGGTAGCCTTGTCATTATGGAAAGTAGGTTATTGTCGGGATTTTTGTTACTCCAAAGGATGGTAGCCTTGTCATTATGAAAGGTAGTCTGTTGTCCATATTTCTGTTACTCCAATGGATGTTAGCCTTGTCATTATGGATGGTAGTCTATTGTCGATATTTTTGTTACTACAATGGATGGTAGCCTTTTCATTAAGGAAGGTAGTCTGTTGTCGATATTTTTGTTACTACAATGGATTGTAACCTTGTCATTATGGAAGGTAGTCTATTGTCTATATCTTTGTTACTCCAATGGATGGTAACCTAGTCATTATGGAAGGTAGTATGTTGTCGAGATTTTTGTTACTCCAATGGATGGTAGCCTTGTCATTATGGAAGGTAGTCTGTTGTCGAGGTTTTTTATACTCCAATGGATTGTAGCCTTGTCATTATGGAAGGTAGTCTCTTGTGCATATTTTTATTACTTTAATGATGGTACCCTTGTCATTATGGAAGGTAGTCTACTATTGAGATTTTTTTTACAACAATAGATGGTAGCCTTGCCATTATGGATCTTAGTCTGTTGTCGAGATTTTTGTTACTCTAAGGGACGGTAGCCTTGTCATTATGGAAGGTAGTGTGTTGTCGATATTTTTGTTATTCCAATGGATGTTAGCCTTGTAATTATGGAAATTAGTATGTTGTCAAGATTTTTGTTACTCCAATGGATGGTAGCCTTGTCATTATGGAAGGTAGTCTATTGTCGATATTTTTGTTGCTACAATGGATGGTAGCCTTTTCATTATGGAAGGTAGTCTATTGTCGAGATTTTTCTTACTACAATGGATTGTAGCCTTGTCGTTATGCAAGGTAGTCTGTTGTAGATATCTTTGTAACTCCAATGGATGGTAACCTAGTCATTATGGAAGGTAGTTTGTTGTCTAGATTTTTGTCACTGCAATGGATGGTAGCCTTTCCATTATGGAAGGTAGTCTGTTGTCGAGATTTCTATTATTCCAAATGGATGGTAGCCTTGTCATTATGGAAGGTAGGTTATTGTCGGGATTTTTGTTACTCCAATGGATGGTAGCCTTGTCATTATGAAAGGTAGTCTGTTGTCCATATTTGTGTTACTCCAATGGATGTTAGCCTTGTCATTATGGAAGGTAGTCTATTGTCGATATTTTTGTTACTACAATGGATGGTAGCCTTTTCATTAAGGAAGGTAGTTTGTTGTCGAGATTTTTGTTACTACAATAGATTGTAACCTTGTCATTATGGAAGGTAGTCTATTGTCGATATCTTTGTTACTCCAATGGATGGTAACCTAGTCATTATGGAAGGTAGTCTGTTGTCGAGATTTTTGTTACTCCAATGGATGGTAGCCTTGTCATTAAGGACGGTAGTCTGATGTTCATATTTTTGTTATACCAATGGATGGTAGCCTTGTCATTATGGAAGGTAGTCTGTTGTATATATTTTTGTTATTCCAATGGATGGTAGCCTTGTCATTATGGAAGGTAGTCTATTGTCGATATTTTTGTTATTCCAATGGATGGTAGCCTTGTCATTATGGAAGGTAGTTTGTTGTCGTGATTTTTGTTACTCCAATGGATGGTAGCCTTGTCACTATGGAACACAGTATGTTGTCGATATCTTTGTTAATCCAATGGATGGTAGCCTTGTCATTATGGATGGTAGTCTGTTGTCGAGATTTTTGTTACTAGAAAGGATGGTAGCCTTGTCATTCTGGAAGGTAGGTTATTGTCGGGATTTTTGTTACTCCAATTGATGGTAGCCTTGTCATTATGGAAGGTAGTCTGTTGTCCAGATTTTTGTTACAACAATAGATGGTAGCCTTGTCATTATGGATGGTAGTTTGTTGTCGAGATTTTTGTTACTCTAAGGGACGGTAGCCTTGTCATTATGGAAGGTAGTGTGTTGTCGATATTTTTGTTATTCCAATGGATGGTAGCCTTGTAATTATGGAAATTAGTATGTTGTCAAGATTTTTGTTACTCCAATGGATGGTAGCCTTTTCATTATGGAAGGTAGTCTGTTTTCTAGATTTTTGTTACTCCAATGGATGGTAGCCTTTCCATTATGGAAGGTAGTCTATTGTCGAGATTTTTGTTACTCCAATGGATGGTAGCCTTGTCATTATGGAAGGTAGGTTATTGTCGGGATTTTTGTTACTCCAATGGATGGTAGCCTTGTCATTATGAAAGGTAGTCTATTGTCGATATTTTTGTTACTCCAATGGATTGTAGCCTTTTCATTACGGAAGGTAGTCTGTTTGCAACATTTTTGTTACTACAATGGATTGTAGCCTTGTCATTATGGAAGGTAGTCTCTTGTCGATATTTTTGTTACTACAATGATGGTACCCTTGTCATTATGGAAGGTAGGTTATTGTCGGGATTTTTGTTACTCCAATTTATGGTAGCCTTGTCATTATGGAAGGTAGTCTGTTGTCCAGATTTTTGTTACAACAATAGATGGTAGCCTTATCATTATGGATGGTAGCCTATTGTCCAGATTTTTGTCACTAGAATGGATGGTAGCCTTGTCATTATGGAAGGTAGTTTGTCGTTGTGATTTTCTATTACTCCAATGGATGGTAGCCTTGTCATTAAGGACGATAGTCTGTTGTTCATATTTTTGTTACTCCAATGGATGGTAGACTTGTCATTATGGAAGGTAGCATGTTGTCTATATTTTTGTTATTCCAATGGATGGTAGCCTTGTCATTATGGAAGCTAGTCTGTTGTCGATATTTTTGTTACTCCAATGGATGGTAGCCTTGTCATTATGGAAGGTAGTCTATTGTCGATATTTTTGTTATTCCAATGGATGGTAGTCTTGTCATTATGGAAGGTAGTCTTTTGTCGTGATTTTTGTTACTCCAATGGATGGTAGCATTGTCACTATGGAACGTAGTATGTTGTCGATATCTTTGTTAATCCAATGGATGGTAGCCTTGTCATTATGGATGGTAGTCTGTTGTCGAGATTTTTGTTACTCTAAGGGACGGTAGCCTTGTCATTATGGAAAGTAGTGCGTTGTCGATATTTTTGTTATTCCAATGGATGATAGCCTTGTAATTATGGAAATTAGTATGTTGTCAAGATTTTTGTTACTCCAATGGATGGTAGCCTTGTCATTATGGAAGGTAGTCTCTTGTGGATATTTTTGTTACTACAATGATGGTACCCTTGTCATTATGGAAGGTAGGTTATTGTCGGGATTTTTGTTACTCTAATTGATGGTAGCCTTGTCATTATGGAAGGTAGTCTGTTGTCCAGATTTTTGTTACAACAATAGATGGTAGCCTTGTCATTATGGATGGTAGTCTTTTGTCCAGATTTTTGTCACTGCAATGGATGGTGGCCTTGTCATTATGGAAGGTAGTCTGTCGTTGTGATTTTCTGTTACTCCAATGGATGGTAGCCTTGTCATTAAGGACGGTAGTCTGTTGTTCATATTTTTGTTACTCCAATGGATGGTAGACTTGTAATTATGGAAGGTAGTATGTTGTCAAGATTTTTGTTACTCCAATGGATGGTAGCCTTTTCATTATGGAAGGTAGTCTGTTTTCTAGATTTTTGTTACTCCAATGGATGGTAGCCTTTCCATTATGGAAGGTAGTCTATTGTCGAGATTTTTGTTACTCCAATGGATGGTAGCCTTGTCATTATGGAAGGTAGGTTATTGTCGGGATTTTTGTTACTCCAATGGATGGTAGCCTTGTCATTATGAAAGGTAGTCTATTGTCGATATTTTTGTTACTCCAATGGATTGTAGCCTTTTCATTACGGAAGGTAGTCTGTTTGCAACATTTTTGTTACTACAATGGATTGTAGCCTTGTCATTATGGAAGGTAGTCTCTTGTCGATATTTTTGTTACTACAATGATGGTACCCTTGTCATTATGGAAGGTAGGTTATTGTCGGGATTTTTGTTACTCCAATTTATGGTAGCCTTGTCATTATGGAAGGTAGTCTGTTGTCCAGATTTTTGTTACAACAATAGATGGTAGCCTTATCATTATGGATGGTAGCCTATTGTCCAGATTTTTGTCACTAGAATGGATGGTAGCCTTGTCATTATGGAAGGTAGTTTGTCGTTGTGATTTTCTATTACTCCAATGGATGGTAGCCTTGTCATTAAGGACGATAGTCTGTTGTTCATATTTTTGTTACTCCAATGGATGGTAGACTTGTCATTATGGAAGGTAGCATGTTGTCTATATTTTTGTTATTCCAATGGATGGTAGCCTTGTCATTATGGAAGCTAGTCTGTTGTCGATATTTTTGTTACTCCAATGGATGGTAGCCTTGTCATTATGGAAGGTAGTCTATTGTCGATATTTTTGTTATTCCAATGGATGGTAGTCTTGTCATTATGGAAGGTAGTCTTTTGTCGTGATTTTTGTTACTCCAATGGATGGTAGCATTGTCACTATGGAACGTAGTATGTTGTCGATATCTTTGTTAATCCAATGGATGGTAGCCTTGTCATTATGGATGGTAGTCTGTTGTCGAGATTTTTGTTACTCTAAGGGACGGTAGCCTTGTCATTATGGAAAGTAGTGCGTTGTCGATATTTTTGTTATTCCAATGGATGATAGCCTTGTAATTATGGAAATTAGTATGTTGTCAAGATTTTTGTTACTCCAATGGATGGTAGCCTTGTCATTATGGAAGGTAGTCTCTTGTGGATATTTTTGTTACTACAATGATGGTACCCTTGTCATTATGGAAGGTAGGTTATTGTCGGGATTTTTGTTACTCTAATTGATGGTAGCCTTGTCATTATGGAAGGTAGTCTGTTGTCCAGATTTTTTTTACAACAATAGATGGTAGCCTTGTCATTATGGATGGTAGTCTTTTGTCCAGATTTTTGTCACTGCAATGGATGGTGGCCTTTTCATTATGGAAGGTAGTCTGTCGTTGTGATTTTCTGTTACTCCAATGGATGGTAGCCTTGTCATTAAGGACGGTAGTCTGTTGTTTATATTTTTGTTACTCCAATGGATGGTAGACTTGTAATTATGGAAGGTAGTGTGTTGTCTATATTTTTGTTATTCCAATGGATGGTAGCCTTGTCATTATGGACGTTAGTCTGTTGTTGATATTTTTGTTACTCCAATGGATGGTAGCCTTATCATTATGGAAGGTAGTCTATTGTCGATATTTTTGTTATTCCAATGGATGGTAGTCTTTTCATTATGGAAGGTAGTCTGTTGTCATGATTTTTGTTACTCCAATAGATGGTAGTATTGTCACTATGGAACGTAGTATGTTGTCGATATCTTTGTTAATCCAATGGATGGTAGCCTTGTCATTATGGATGGTTGTCTGTTGTCGATATTTTTGTTACTCTAAAGGACGGTAGCCTTGTCATTATGGAAGGTAGTGCGTTGTCGATATTTTTGTTATTCCAATGGATGATAGCCTTGTAATTATGGAAATTAGTATGTTGTCAAGATTTTTGTTACTCCAATGGATGGTAGCCTTGTCATTATGGAAGGCAGTCTCTTGTGGATATTTTTGTTACTACAATGATGGTACCCTTGTCATTATGGAAGGTAGGTTATTGTCGGGATTTTTGTTACTCTAATTGATGGTAGCCTTGTCATTATGGAAGGTAGTCTGTTGTCTAGATTTTTGTTACAACAATAGATGGTAGCCTTGTCATTATGGATGGTAGTCTTTTGTCCAGATTTTTGTCACTGCAATGAATGGTGGCCTTGTCATTATGGAAGGTAGTCTGTATTTGTGATTTTCTATTACTCCAATGGATGGTAGCCTTGTCATTAAGGACGTTAGTCTGTTGTTCATATTTTTGTTACTCCAATGGATGGTAGACTTGTAATTATGGAAGGTAGTGTGTTGTCTATATTTTTGTTATTCCAATGGATGGTAGCCTTGCCATTATGGAAGTTAGTCTGTTGTTGATATTTTTGTTACTCCAATGGATGGTAGCCTTATCATTATGGAAGGTAGTCTATTTTCGATATTTTTGTTATTCCAATGGATGGTAGACTTTTCATTATGGAAGGTAGTCTGTTGTCGTGATTTTTGTTACTCCAATGGATGGTAGTATTGTCACTATGGAACGTAGTATGTTGTTGATATCTTTGTTAATCCAATGGATGGTAGCCTTTTCATTATGGATGGTAGTCTGTTGTCGAGATTTTTGTTACTCTAAGGGACGGTAGCCTCGTCATTATGGAAGGTAGTGCGTTGTCAAGATTTTTGTTATTCCAATGGATGGTAGCCTTGTCATTATGGAAGGCAGTCTCTTGTGGATATTTTTGTTACTACAATGATGGTACCCTTGTCATTATGGAAGGTAGGTTATTGTCGGGATTTTTGTTACTCTAATTGATGGTAGCCTTGTCATTATGGAAGGTAGTCTGTTGTCCAGATTTTTGTTACAACAATAGATGGTAGCCTTGTCATTATGGATGGTAGTCTTTTGTCCAGATTTTTGTCACTGCAATGGATGGTGGCCTTGTCATTATGGAAGGTAGTCTGTCGTTGTGATTTTCTGTTACTCCAATGGATGGTAGCCTTGTCATTAAGGACGGCAGTATGTTGTTCATATTTTTGTTACTCCAATGGATGGTAGACTTGTAATTATGGAAGGTAGTGTGTTGTCTATATTTTTGTTATTCCAATGGATGGTAGCCTTGTCATTATGGACGTTAGTCTGTTGTTGATATTTTTGTTACTCCAATGGATGGTAGCCTTATCATTATGGAAGGTAGTCTATTGTCGATATTTTTGTTATTCCAATGGATGGTAGTCTTTTCATTATGGAAGGTAGTCTGTTGTCATGATTTTTGTTACTCCAATAGATGGTAGTATTGTCACTATGGAACGTAGTATGTTGTTGATATCTTTGTTAATCCAATGGATGGTAGCCTATTCATTATGGATGGTAGTCTGTTGTCGAGATTTTTGTTACTCTAAGGGACGGTAGCCTCGTCATTATGGAAGGTAGTGCGTTGTCGATATTTTTGTTATTCCAATGGATGGTAGCATTGTAATTATGGAAATTAGTATGTTGTCAAGATTTTTGTTACTCCAATGGATGGTAGCCTTGTCATTATGGAAGGTTGTCTATTTTCGATATTTTTGTTGCTACAATGGATGGTAGCCTTTTCATTATGGAAGGTAGTCTATTGTCGAGATTTTTCTTACTACAATGGATTGTAGCCTTGTCGTTAGGGAAGGTAGTTTGTTGTAGATATCTTTGTAACTCCAATGGATGGTAACCTAGTAATTATGGAAGGTAGTTTGTTGTCTAGATTTTTGTCACTCCAATGGATGGTAGCCTTTCCGTTATGGAAGGTAGTCTGTTGTCGAGATTTCTATTATTCCAATGGATGGTAGCCTTGTCATTATGGAAAGTAGGTTATTGTCGGGATTTTTGTTACTCCAAAGGATGGTAGCCTTGTCATTATGAAAGGTAGTCTATTGTCCATATTTCTGTTACTCCAATGGATGTTAGCCTTGTCATTATGGAAGGTAGTCTATTGTCGATATTTTTGTTACTACAATGGATGGTAGCCTTTTCATTAAGGAAGGTAGTCTGTTGTCGATATTTTTGTTACTACAATGGATTGTAACCTTGTCATTATGGAAGGTAGTCTATTGTCTATATCTTTGTTACTCCAATGGATGGTAACCTAGTCATTATGGAAGGTAGTATGTTGTCGAGATTTTTGTTACTCCAATGGATGGTAGCCTTGTCATTATGGAAGGTAGTCTGTTGTCGAGGTTTTTTATACTCCAATGGATTGTAGCCTTGTCATTATGGAAGGTAGTCTCTTGTGCATATTTTTATTACTTTAATGATGGTACTCTTGTCATTATGGAAGGTAGTCTACAATTGAGATTTTTTTTACAACAATAGATGGTAGCCTTGCCATTATGGATCTTAGTCTGTTGTCGAGATTTTTTTTACTCTAAGGGACGGTAGCCTTGTCATTATGGAAGGTAGTGTGTTGTCGATATTTTTGTTATTCCAATGGATGGTAGCCTTGTAATTATGGAAATTAGTATGTTGTCAAGATTTTTGTTACTCCAATGGATGGTAGCCTTGTCATTATGGAAGGTAGTCTATTGTCGATATTTTTGTTGCTACAATGGATGGTAGCCTTTTCATTATGGAAGGTAGTCTATTGTCGAGATTTTTCTTACTACAATGGATTGTAGCCTTGTCATTATGCAAGGTAGTCTGTTGTAGATATCTTTGTAACTCCAATGGATGGTAACCTAGTCATTATGGAAGGTAGTTTGTTGTCTAGATTTTTGTCACTGCAATGGATGGTAGCCTTTCCATTATGGAAGGTAGTCTGTTGTCGAGATTTCTATTATTCCAAATGGATGGTAGCCTTGTCATTATGGAAGGTAGGTTATTGTCCGGATTTTTGTTACTCCAATGGATGGTAGCCTTGTCATTATGAAAGGTAGTCTGTTGTCCATATTTGTGTTACTCCAATGGATGTTAGCCTTGTCATTATGGAAGGTAGTCTATTGTCGATATTTTTGTTACTACAATGGATGGTAGCCTTTTCATTAAGGAAGGTAGTTTGTTGTCGAGATTTTTGTTACTACAATAGATTGTAACCTTGTCATTATGGAAGGTAGTCTATTGTCGACATCTTTGTTACTCCAATGGATGGTAACCTAGTCATTATGGAAGGTAGTCTGTTGTCGAGATTTTTGTTACTCCAATGGATGGTAGCCTTGTCATTAAGGACGGTAGTCTGATGTTCATATTTTTGTTATACCAATGGATGGTAGCCTTGTCATTATGGAAGGTAGTCTGTTGTATATATTTTTGTTATTCCAATGGATGGTAGCCTTGTCATTATGGAAGGTAGTCTATTGTCGATATTTTTGTTATTCCAATGGATGGTAGCCTTGTCATTATGGAAGGTAGTTTGTTGTCGTGATTTTTGTTACTCCAATGGATGGTAGCCTTGTCACTATGGAACATAGTATGTTGTCGATATCTTTGTTAAGCCAATGGATGGTAGCCTTGTCATTATGGATGGTAGTCTGTTGTCGAGATTTTTGTTACTAGAAAGGATGGTAGCCTTGTCATTCTGGAAGGTAGGTTATTGTCAGGATTTTTGTTACTCCAATTGATGGTAGCCTTGTCATTATGGAAGGTAGTCTGTTGTCCAGATTTTTGTTACAACAATAGATGGTAGCCTTGTCATTATGGATGGTAGTTTGTTGTCGAGATTTTTGTTACTCTAAGGGACGGTAGCCTTGTCATTATGGAAGGTAGTGTGTTGTCGATATTTTTGTTATTCCAATGGATGGTAGCCTTGTAATTATGGAAATTAGTATGTTGTCAAGATTTTTGTTACTCCAATGGATGGTAGCCTTGTCATTATAGAAGGTAGTCTATTGTCGATATTTTTGTTACTACAATGGATGGTAGCCTTTTCATTAAGGAAGGTAGTCTGTTGTCGATATTTTTGTTACTACAATGGATTGTAACCTTGTCATTATGGAAGGTAGTCTATTGTCTATATCTTTGTTACTCCAATGGATGGTAACCTAGTCATTATGGAAGGTAGTATGTTGTCGAGATTTTTGTTACTCCAATGGATGGTAGCCTTGTCATTATGGAAGGTAGTCTGTTGTCGAGGTTTTTTATATTCCAATGGATTATAGCCTTGTCATTATGGAAGGTAGTCTCTTGTGCATATTTTTATTACTTTAATGATGGTACCCTTGTCATTATGGAAGGTAGTCTACTATTGAGATTTTTGTTACAACAATAGATGGTAGCCTTGCCATTATGGATCTTAGTCTGTTGTCGAGATTTTTGTTACTCTAAGGGACGGTAGCCTTGTCATTATGGAAGGTAGTGTGTTGTCGATATTTTTGTTATTCCAATGGATGGTAGCCTTGTAATTATGGAAATTAGTATGTTGTCAAGATTTTTGTTACTCCAATGGATGGTAGCCTTGTCATTATGGAAGGTAGTCTATTGTCGATATTTTTGTTGCTACAATGGATGGTAGCCTTTTCATTACGGAAGGTAGTCTATTGTCGAGATTTTTCTTACTACAATGGATTGCAGCCTTGTCGTTATGCAAGGTAGTCTGTTGTAGATATCTTTGTAACTCCAATGGATGGTAACCTAGTCATTATGGAAGGTAGTTTGTTGTCTAGATTTTTGTCACTGCAATGGATGGTAGCCTTTCCATTATGGAAGGTAGTCTGTTGTCGAGATTTCTATTATTCCAAATGGATGGTAGCCTTGTCATTATGGAAGGTAGGTTATTGTCCGGATTTTTGTTACTCCAATGGATGGTAGCCTTGTCATTATGAAAGGTAGTCTGTTGTCCATATTTGTGTTACTCCAATGGATGTTAGCCTTGTCATTATGGAAGGTAGTCTATTGTCGATATTTTTGTTACTACAATGGATGGTAGCCTTTTCATTAAGGAAGGTAGTTTGTTGTCGAGATTTTTGTTACTACAATAGATTGTAACCTTGTCATTATGGAAGGTAGTCTATTGTCGACATCTTTGTTACTCCAATGGATGGTAACCTAGTCATTATGGAAGGTAGTCTGTTGTCGAGATTTTTGTTACTCCAATGGATGGTAGCCTTGTCATTAAGGACGGTAGTCTGATGTTCATATTTTTGTTATACCAATGGATGGTAGCCTTGTCATTATGGAAGGTAGTCTGTTGTATATATTTTTGTTATTCCAATGGATGGTAGCCTTGTCATTATGGAAGGTAGTCTATTGTCGATATTTTTGTTATTCCAATGGATGGTAGCCTTGTCATAACGGAAGGTAGTTTGTTGTCGTGATTTTTGTTACTCCAATGGATGGTAGCCTTGTCACTATGGAACATAGTATGTTGTCGATATCTTTGTTAAGCCAATGGATGGTAGCCTTGTCATTATGGATGGTAGTCTGTTGTCGAGATTTTTGTTACTAGAAAGGATGGTAGCCTTGTCATTATGGAAGGTAGGTTATTGTCGGGATTTTTGTTACTCCAATTGATGGTAGCCTTGTCATTATGGAAGGTAGTCTGTTGTCCAGATTTTTGTTACAACAATAGATGGTAGCCTTGTCATTATGGATGGTAGTTTGTTGTCGAGATTTTTGTTACTCTAAGGGACGGTAGCCTTGTCATTATGGAAGGTAGTGTGTTGTCGATATTTTTGTTATTCCAATGGATGGTAGCCTTGTAATTATGGAAATTAGTATGTTGTCAAGATTTTTGTTACTCCAATGGATGGTAGCCTTGTCATTATGGAAGGTAGTCTATTGTCGATATTTTTGTTACTACAATGGATGGTAGCCTTTTCATTAAGGAAGGTAGTCTGTTGTCGATATTTTTGTTACTACAATGGATTGTAACCTTGTCATTATGGAAGGTAGTCTATTGTCTATATCTTTGTTACTCCAATGGATGGTAACCTAGTCATTATGGAAGGTAGTATGTTGTCGAGATTTTTGTTACTCCAATGGATGGTAGCCTTGTCATTATGGAAGGTAGTCTGTTGTCGAGGTTTTTTATATTCCAATGGATTATAGCCTTGTCATTATGGAAGGTAGTCTCTTGTGCATATTTTTATTACTTTAATGATGGTACCCTTGTCATTATGGAAGGTAGTCTACTATTGAGATTTTTGTTACAACAATAGATGGTAGCCTTGCCATTATGGATCTTAGTCTGTTGTCGAGATTTTTGTTACTCTAAGGGACGGTAGCCTTGTCATTATGGAAGGTAGTGTGTTGTCGATATTTTTGTTATTCCAATGGATGGTAGCCTTGTAATTATGGAAATTAGTATGTTGTCAAGATTTTTGTTACTCCAATGGATGGTAGCCTTGTCATTATGGAAGGTAGTCTATTGTCGATATTTTTGTTGCTACAATGGATGGTAGCCTTTTCATTATGGAAGGTAGTCTATTGTCGAGATTTTTCTTACTACAATGGATTGTAGCCTTGTCGTTATGCAAGGTAGTCTGTTGTAGATATCTTTGTAACTCCAATGGATGGTAACCTAGTCATTATGGAAGGTAGTTTGTTGTCTAGATTTTTGTCACTGCAATGGATGGTAGCCTTTCCATTATGGAAGGTAGTCTGTTGTCGAGATTTCTATTATTCCAAATGGATGGTAGCCTTGTCATTATGGAAGGTAGGTTATTGTCGGGATTTTTGTTACTCCAATGGATGGTAGCCTTGTCATTATGAAAGGTAGTCTGTTGTCCATATTTGTGTTACTCCAATGGATGTTAGCCTTGTCATTATGGAAGGTAGTCTATTGTCGATATTTTTGTTACTACAATGGATGGTAGCCTTTTCATTAAGGAAGGTAGTTTGTTGTCGAGATTTTTGTTACTACAATAGATTGTAACCTTGTCATTATGGAAGGTAGTCTATTGTAGATATCTTTGTTACTCCAATGGATGGTAACCTAGTCATTATGGAAGGTAGTCTGTTGTCGAGATTTTTGTTACTCCAATGGATGGTAGCCTTGTCATTAAGGACGGTAGTCTGATGTTCATATTTTTGTTATACCAATGGATGGTAGCCTTGTACTTATGGAAGGTAGTCTGTTGTATATATTTTTGTTATTCCAATGGATGGTAGCCTTGTCATTATGGAAGGTAGTCTATTGTCGATATTTTTGTTATTCCAATGGATGGTAGCCTTGTCATTATGGAAGGTAGTTTGTTGTCGTGATTTTTGTTACTCCAATGGATGGTAGCCTTGTCACTATGGAACATAGTATGTTGTCGATATCTTTGTTAATCCAATGGATGGTAGCCTTGTCATTATGGATGGTAGTCTGTTGTCGAGATTTTTGTTACTAGAAAGGATGGTAGCCTTGTCATTATGGAAGGTAGGTTATTGTCGGGATTTTTGTTACTCCAATTGATGGTAGCCTTGTCATTATGGAAGGTAGTCTGTTGTCCAGATTTTTGTTACAACAATAGATGGTAGCCTTGTCATTATGGATGGTAGTTTGTTGTCGAGATTTTTGTTACTCTAAGGGACGGTAGCGTTGTCATTATGGAAGGTAGTGTGTTGTCGAGATTTTTGTTATTCCAATGGATGGTAGCCTTGTAATTATGGAAATTAGTATGTTGTCAAGATTTTTGTTACTCCAATGGATGGTAGCCTTGTCATTATGGAAGGTAGTCTATTGTCGATATTTTTGTTACTACAATGGATGGTAGCCTTTTCATTAAGGAAGGTAGTCTGTTGACGATATTTTTGTTACTACAATGGATTGTAACCTTGTCATTACGGAAGGTAGTCTATTGTCTATATCTTTGTTACTCCAATGGATGGTAACCTAGTCATTATGGAAGGTAGTATGTTGTCGAGATTTTTGTTACTCCAATGGATGGTAGCCTTGTCATTATGGAAGGTAGTCTGTTGTCGAGGTTTTTTATATTCCAATGGATTGTAGCCTTGTCATTATGGAAGGTAGTCTCTTGTGCATATTTTTATTACTTTAATGACGGTACCCTTGTCATTATGGAAGGTAGTCTACTATTGAGATTTTTGTTACAACAATAGATGGTAGCCTTGCCATTATGGATCTTAGTCTGTTGTCGAGATTTTTGTTACTCTAAGGGACGGTAGCCTTGTCATTATGGAAGGTAGTGTGTTGTCGATATTTTTGTTATTCCAATGGATGGTAGCCTTGTAATTATGGAAATTAGTATGTTGTCAAGATTTTTGTTACTCCAATGGATGGTAGCCTTGTCATTATGGAAGGTAGTCTATTGTCGATATTTTTGTTGCTACAATGGATGGTAGCCTTTTCATTATGGAAGGTAGTCTATTGTCGAGATTTTTCTTACTACAATGGATTGTAGCCTTGTCGTTATGCAAGGTAGTCTGTTGTAGATATCTTTGTAACTCCAATGGATGGTAACCTAGTCATTATGGAAGGTAGTTTGTTGTCTAGATTTTTGTCACTGCAATGGATGGTAGCCTTTCCATTATGGAAGGTAGTCTGTTGTCGAGATTTCTATTATTCCAAATGGATGGTAGCCTTGTCATTATGGAAGGTAGGTTATTGTCGGGATTTTTGTTACTCCAATGGATGGTAGCCTTGTCATTATGAAAGGTAGTCTGTTGTCCATATTTGTGTTACTCCAATGGATGTTAGCCTTGTCATTATGGAAGGTAGTCTATTGTCGATATTTTTGTTACTACAATGGATGGTAGCCTTTTCATTAAGGAAGGTAGTTTGTTGTCGAGATTTTTGTTACTACAATAGATTGTAACCTTGTCATTATGGAAGGTAGTCTATTGTAGATTTCTTTGTTACTCCAATGGATGGTAACCTAGTCATTATGGAAGGTAGTCTGTTGTCGAGATTTTTGTTACTCCAATGGATGGTAGCCTTGTCATTAAGGACGGTAGTCTGATGTTCATATTTTTGTTATACCAATGGATGGTAGCCTTGTCATTATGGAAGGTAGTCTGTTGTATATATTTTTGTTATTCCAATGGATGGTAGCCTTGTCATTATGGAAGGTAGTCTATTGTCGATATTTTTGTTATTCCAATGGATGGTAGCCTTGTCATTATGGAAGGTAGTTTGTTGTCGTGATTTTTGTTACTCCAATGGATGGTAGCCTTGTCACTATGGAACACAGTATGTTGTCGATATCTTTGTTAATCCAATGGATGGTAGCCTTGTCATTATGGATGGTAGTCTGTTGTCGATATTTTTGTTACTAGAAAGGATGGTAGCCTTGTCATTATGGAAGGTAGGTTATTGTCGGGATTTTTGTTACTCCAATTGATGGTAGCCTTGTCATTATGGAAGGTAGTCTGTTGTCCAGATTTTTGTTACAACAATAGATGGTAGCCTTGTCATTATGGATGGTAGTTTGTTGTCGAGATTTTTGTTACTCTAAGGGACGGTAGCCTTGTCATTATGGAAGGTAGTGTGTTGTCGATATTTTTGTTATTCCAATGGATGGTAGCCTTGTAATTATGGAAATTAGTATGTTGTCAAGATTTTTGTTACTCCAATGGATGGTAGCCTTGTCATTATGGAAGGTAGTCTATTGTCGATATTTTTGTTGCTACAATGGATGGTAGCCTTTTCATTATTGAAGGTAGTCTATTATCGAGATTTTTCTTACTACAATGGATTGTAGCCTTGTCGTTATGCAAGGTAGTCTGTTGTCGATATCTTTGTAACTCCAATGGATGGTAACCTAGTCATTATGGATGGTAGTTTGTTGTCTAGATTTTTGTCACTGCAATGGATGGTAGCCTTTCCATTATGGAAGGTAGTCTGTTGTCGAGATTTCTATTATTCCAAATGGATGGTAGCCTTGTCATTATGGAAGGTAAGTTATTGTCGGGATTTTTGTTACTCCAATGAATGGTAGCCTTGTCATTATGAAAGGTAGTATGTTCTCCATATTTGTGTTACTCCAATGGATGTTAGCCTTGTCATTATGGAAGGTAGTTTATTGTCGATATTTTTGTTACTACAATGGATGGTAGCCTTTTCATTAAGGAAGGTAGTTTGTTGTCGAGATTTTTGTTACTACAATAGATTGTAACCTTGTCATTATGGAAGGTAGTTTATTGTCGATATCTTTGTTACTCCAATGGATGGTAACCTAGTCATTATGGAAGGTAGTCTGTTGTCGAGATTTTTGTTACTCCAATGGATGGTAGCCTTGTCATTATGGAAGGTAGTCTGTTGTCGAGGTTTTTTATATTCCAATGGATTATAGCCTTGTCATTATGGAAGGTAGTCTCTTGTGCATATTTTTATTACTTTAATGATGGTACCCTTGTCATTATGGAAGGTAGTCTACTATTGAGATTTTTGTTACAACAATAGATGGTAGCCTTGCCATTATGGATCTTAGTCTATTGTCGAGATTTTTGTTACTCTAAGGGACGGTAGCCTTGTCATTATGGAAGGTAGTGTGTTGTCGATATTTTTGTTATTCCAATGGATGGTAGCCTTGTAATTATGGAAATTAGTATGTTGTCAAGATTTTTGTTACTCCAATGGATGGTAGCCTTGTCATTATGGAAGGTAGTCTATTGTCGATATTTTTGTTGCTACAATGGATGGTAGCCTTTTCATTATGGAAGGTAGTCTATTGTCGAGATTTTTCTTACTACAATGGATTGTAGCCTTGTCGTTATGCAAGGTAGTCTGTTGTAGATATCTTTGTAACTCCAATGGATGGTAACCTAGTCATTATGGAAGGTAGTTTGTTGTCTAGATTTTTGTCACTGCAATGGATGGTAGCCTTTCCATTATGGAAGGTAGTCTGTTGTCGAGATTTCTATTATTCCAAATGGATGGTAGCCTTGTCATTATGGAAGGTAGGTTATTGTCGGGATTTTTGTTACTCCAATGGATGGTAGCCTTGTCATTATGAAAGGTAGTCTGTTGTCCATATTTGTGTTACTCCAATGGATGTTAGCCTTGTCATTATGGAAGGTAGTCTATTGTCGATATTTTTGTTACTACAATGGATGGTAGCCTTTTCATTAAGGAAGGTAGTTTGTTGTCGAGATTTTTGTTACTACAATAGATTGTAACCTTGTCATTATGGAAGGTAGTCTATTGTAGATATCTTTGTTACTCCAATGGATGGTAACCTAGTCATTATGGAAGGTAGTCTGTTGTCGAGATTTTTGTTACTCCAATGGATGGTAGCCTTGTCATTAAGGACGGTAGTCTGATGTTCATATTTTTGTTATACCAATGGATGGTAGCCTTGTACTTATGGAAGGTAGTCTGTTGTATATATTTTTGTTATTCCAATGGATGGTAGCCTTGTCATTATGGAAGGTAGTCTATTGTCGATATTTTTGTTATTCCAATGGATGGTAGCCTTGTCATTATGGAAGGTAGTTTGTTGTCGTGATTTTTGTTACTCCAATGGATGGTAGCCTTGTCACTATGGAACATAGTATGTTGTCGATATCTTTGTTAATCCAATGGATGGTAGCCTTGTCATTATGGATGGTAGTCTGTTGTCGAGATTTTTGTTACTAGAAAGGATGGTAGCCTTGTCATTATGGAAGGTAGATTATTGTCGGGATTTTTGTTACTCCAATTGATGGTAGCCTTGTCATTATGGAAGGTAGTCTGTTGTCCAGATTTTTGTTACAACAATAGATGGTAGCCTTGTCATTATGGATGGTAGTTTGTTGTCGAGATTTTTGTTACTCTAAGGGACGGTAGCGTTGTCATTATGGAAGGTAGTGTGTTGTCGATATTTTTGTTATTCCAATGGATGGTAGCCTTGTAATTATGGAAATTAGTATGTTGTCAAGATTTTTGTTACTCCAATGGATGGTAGCCTTGTCATTATGGAAGGTAGTCTATTGTCGATATTTTTGTTACTACAATGGATGGTAGCCTTTTCATTAAGGAAGGTAGTCTGTTGTCGATATTTTTGTTACTACAATGGATTGTAACCTTGTCATTACGGAAGGTAGTCTATTGTCTATATCTTTGTTACTCCAATGGATGGTAACCTAGTCATTATGGAAGGTAGTATGTTGTCGAGATTTTTGTTACTCCAATGGATGGTAGCCTTGTCATTATGGAAGGTAGTCTGTTGTCGAGGTTTTTTATATTCCAATGGATTGTAGCCTTGTCATTATGGAAGGTAGTCTCTTGTGCATATTTTTATTACTTTAATGATGGTACCCTTGTCATTATGGAAGGTAGTCTACTATTGAGATTTTTGTTACAACAATAGATGGTAGCCTTGCCATTATGGATCTTAGTCTGTTGTCGAGATTTTTGTTACTCTAAGGGACGGTAGCCTTGTCATTATGGAAGGTAGTGTGTTGTCGATATTTTTGTTATTCCAATGGATGGTAGCCTTGTAATTATGGAAATTAGTATGTTGTCAAGATTTTTGTTACTCCAATGGATGGTAGCCTTGTCATTATGGAAGGTAGTCTATTGTCGATATTTTTGTTGCTACAATGGATGGTAGCCTTTTCATTATGGAAGGTAGTCTATTGTCGAGATTTTTCTTACTACAATGGATTGTAGCCTTGTCGTTATGCAAGGTAGTCTGTTGTAGATATCTTTGTAACTCCAATGGATGGTAACCTAGTCATTATGGAAGGTAGTTTGTTGTCTAGATTTTTGTCACTGCAATGGATGGTAGCCTTTCCATTATGGAAGGTAGTCTGTTGTCGAGATTTCTATTATTCCAAATGGATGATAGCCTTGTCATTATGGAAGGTAGGTTATTGTCGGGATTTTTGTTACTCCAATGGATGGTAGCCTTGTCATTATGAAAGGTAGTCTGTTGTCCATATTTGTGTTACTCCAATGGATGTTAGCCTTGTCATTATGGAAGGTAGTCTATTGTCGATATTTTTGTTACTACAATGGATGGTAGCCTTTTCATTAAGGAAGGTAGTTTGTTGTCGAGATTTTTGTTACTACAATAGATTGTAACCTTGTCATTATGGAAGGTAGTCTATTGTCGATATCTTTGTTACTCCAATGGATGGTAACCTAGTCATTATGGAAGGTAGTCTGTTGTCGAGATTTTTGTTACTCCAATGGATGGTAGCCTTGTCATTAAGGACGGTAGTCTGATGTTCATATTTTTGTTATACCAATGGATGGTAGCCTTGTCATTATGGAAGGTAGTCTGTTGTATATATTTTTGTTATTCCAATGGATGGTAGCCTTGTCATTATGGAAGGTAGTCTATTGTCGATATTTTTGTTATTCCAATGGATGGTAGCCTTGTCATTATGGAAGGTAGTTTGTTGTCGTGATTTTTGTTACTCCAATGGATGGTAGCCTTGTCACTATGGAACATAGTATGTTGTCGATATCTTTGTTAATCCAATGGATGGTAGCCTTGTCATTATGGATGGTAGTCTGTTGTCGAGATTTTTGTTACTAGAAAGGATGGTAGCCTTGTCATTATGGAAGGTAGGTTATTGTCAGGATTTTTGTTACTCCAATTGATGGTAGCCTTGTCATTATGGAAGGTAGTCTGTTGTCCAGATTTTTGTTACAACAATAGATGGTAGCCTTGTCATTATGGATGGTAGTTTGTTGTCGAGATTTTTGTTACTCTAAGGGACGGTAGCCTTGTCATTATGGAAGGTAGTGTGTTGTCGATATTTTTGTT
Organism: Vicia faba; assembly: GCA_948472305.1. Lineage (NCBI taxonomy): Eukaryota > Viridiplantae > Streptophyta > Magnoliopsida > Fabales > Fabaceae > Vicia > Vicia faba. Next base: position 461,014,966 of record OX451741.1, read on the forward strand.
ATTCCAATGGATGGTAGCCTTGTAATTATGGAAAATAGTATGTTGTCAAGATTTTTGTTACTCCAATGGATGGTAGCCTTGTCATTATGGAAGGTAGTCTATTGTCGATATTTTTGTTGCTACAATGGATGGTAGCCTTTTCATTATTGAAGGTAGTCTATTATCGAGATTTTTCTTACTACAATGGATTGTAGCCTTGTCGTTATGCAAGGTAGTCTGTTGTCGATATCTTTGTAATTCCAATGGATGGTAACCTAGTCATTATGGATGGTAGTTTGTTGTCTAGATTTTTGTCACTGCAATGGATGGTAGCCTTTCCATTATGGAAGGTAGTCTGTTGTCGAGATTTCTATTATTCCAAATTGATGGTAGCCTTGTCATTATGGAAGGTAAGTTATTGTCGGGATTTTTGTTACTCCAATGAATGGTAGCCTTGTCATTATGAAAGGTAGTATGTTCTCCATATTTGTGTTACTCCAATGGATGTTAGCCTTGTCATTATGGAAGGTAGTTTATTGTCGATATTTTTGTTACTACAATGGATGGTAGCCTTTTCATTAAGGAAGGTAGTTTGTTGTCGAGATTTTTGTTACTACAATAGATTGTAACCTTGTCATTATGGAAGGTAGTTTATTGTCGATATCTTTGTTACTCCAATGGATGGTAACTTAGTCATTATGGAAGGTAGTCTGTTGTCGAGATTTTTGTTACTCCAATGGATGGTAGCCTTGTCATTAAGGACGGTAGTGTTTTGTTCATATTTTTGTTACTCCAATGGATGGTAGACTTGTAATTATGGAAGGTAGTGTGTTATCTATATTTTTGTTATTCCAATGGATGGTAGCCTTGTCATTATGGACGTTAGTCTGTTGTTGATAATTTTGTTACTCGAATGGATTGTAGCCTTATCATTATGGAAGGTAGTCTATTGTCGATATTTTTGTTATTCCAATGGATGGTAGTCTTTTCATTATGGAAGGTAGTCTGTTGTCATGATTGTTGTTACTCCAATGGATGGTAGTATTGTCACTATGGAACGTAGTATGTTGTCGATATCTTTGTTAATCCAATGGATGGTAGCCTTGTCATTATGGATGGTAGTCTGTTGTCGAGATTTTTGTTACTCTAAGGGACGGTAGCCGTGTCATTATGGAAGGTAGTGTGTTGTCGATATTTTTGTTATTCCAATGGATGATAGCCTTGTAATTATGGAAATTAGTATGTTGTCAAGATTTTTGTTACTCCAATGGATGGTAGCCTTGTCATTATGGAAGGTAGTCTCTTGTGGATATTTTTGTTACTACAATGATGGTACCCTTGTCATTATCGAAGGTAGGTTATTGTCGGGATTTTTGTTACTCTAATTGATGGTAGCCTTGTCATTATGGAAGGTAGTCTGTTGTCTAGATTTTTGTTACAACAATAGATGGTAGCCTTGTCATTATGGATGGTAGTCTTTTGTCCAGATTTTTGTCACTGCAATGGATGGTGGCCTTGTCATTATGGAAGGTAGTCTGTATTTGTGATTTTCTGTTACTCCAATGGATGGTAGCCTTGTCATTAAGGACGTTAGTCTGTTGTTCATATTTTTGTTACTCCAATGGATGGTAGACATGTAATTATGGAAGGTAGTGTGTTGTCTATATTTTTGTTATTCCAATGGATGGTAGCCTTGCCATTATGGAAGTTAGTCTGTTGTTGATATTTTTGTTACTCCAATGGATGGTAGCCTTATCATTATGGAAGGTAGTCTATTTTCGATATTTTTGTTATTCCAATGGATGGTAGTCTTTTCATTATGGAAGGTAGTCTGTTGTCGTTATTTTTGTTACTCCAATGGATGGTAGTATTGTCATTATGGAACGTAGTATGTTGTTGATATCTTTGTTAATCCAATGGATGGTAGCCTTGTCATTATGGATGGTAGTCTGTTGTCGAGATTTTTGTTACTCTAAGGGACGGTAGCCTCGTCATTATGGAAGGTAGTGCGTTGTCGATATTTTTGTTATTCCAATGGATGGTAGCCTTGTAATTATGGAAATTAGTATGTTGTCAAGATTTTTGTTACTCCAATGGATGGTAGCCTTGTCATTATGGAAGGTTGTCTATTTTCGATATTTTTGTTGCTACAATGGATGGTAGCCTTTTCATTATGGAAGGTAGTCTATTGTCGAGATTTTTCTTACTACAATGGATTGTAGCCTTGTCGTTAGGGAAGGTAGTTTGTTGTCGATATCTTTGTAACTCCAATGGATGGTAACCTAGTCATTATGGAAGGTAGTTTGTTGTCTAGATTTTTGTCACTCCAATGGATGGTAGCCTTTCCGTTATGGAAGGTAGTCTGTTGTCGAGATTTCTATTATTCCAATGGATGGTAGCGTTGTCATTATGGAAGGTAGGTTATTGTCGGGATTTTTGTTACTCCAAAGGATGGTAGCCTTGTCATTATGAAAGGTAGTCTGTTGTCCATATTTCTGTTACTCCAATGGATTTTAGCCTTGTCATTATGGAAGGTACTCTATTGTCGATATTTTTGTTACTACAATGGATGGTAGCCTTTTCATTAAGGAAGGTAGTCTGTTGTCGATATTTTTGTTACTACAATGGATTGTAACCTTGTCATTATGGAAGGTAGTCTATTGTCTATATCTTTGTTACTCCAATGGATGGTAACCTAGTCATTATGGAAGGTAGTATGTTGTCGAGATTTTTGTTACTCCAATGGATGGTAGCCTTGTCATTATGGAAGGTAGTCTGTTGTCGAGGTTTTTTATACTCCAATGGATTGTAGCCTTGTCATTATGGAAGGTAGTCTCTTGTGCATATTTTTATTACTTTAATGATGGTACCCTTGTCATTATGGAAGGTAGTCTACTATTGAGATTTTTGTTACAACAATAGATGGTAGCCTTGCCATTATGGATGGTAGTCTGTTGTCGAGATTTTTGTTACTCTAAGGGACGATAGCCTTGTCATTATGGAAGGTAGTGTGTTGTCGATATTTTTGTTATTCCAATGGATGGTAGCCTTGTAATTATGGAAATTAGTATGTTGTCAAGATTTTTGTTACTCCAATGGATGGTAGCCTTGTCATTATGGAAAGTAGTCTATTGTCGATATTTTTGTTGCTACAATGGATGGTAGCCTTTTCATTATGGAAGGTAGTCTATTGTCGAGATTTTTCTTACTACAATGGATTGTAGCCTTGTCGTTATGCAAGGTAGTCTGTTGTAGATATATTTGTAACTCCAATGGATGGTAACCTAGTCATTATGGAAGGTAGTTTGTTGTCTAGATTTTTGTCACTGCAATGGATGGTAGCCTTTCCATTATGGAAGGTAGTCTGTTGTCGAGATTTCTATTATTCCAAATGGATGGTAGCCTTGTCATTATGGAAGGTAGGTTATTGTCGGGATTTTTGTTACTCCAATGGATGGTAGCCTTGTCATTATGAAAGGTAGTCTGTTGTCCATATTTGTGTTACTCCAATGGATGTTAGCCTTGTCATTATGGAAGGTAGTCTATTGTCGATATTTTTGTTACTACAATGGATGGTAGCCTTTTCATTAAGGAAGGTAGTTTGTTGTCGAGATTTTTGTTACTACAATAGATTGTAACCTTGTCATTATGGAAGGTAGTCTATTGTCGATATCTTTGTTACTCCAATGGATGGTAACCTAGTCATTATGGAAGGTAGTCTGTTGTCGAGATTTTTGTTACTCCAATGGATGGTAGCCTTGTCATTAAGGACGGTAGTCTGATGTTTATATTTTTGTTATACCAATGGATGGTAGCCTTGTCATTATGGAAGGTAGTCTGTTGTATATATTTTTGTTATTCCAATGGATGGTAGCCTTATCATTATGGAAGGTAGTCTATTGTCGATATTTTTGTTATTCCAATGGATGGTAGCCTTGTCATTATGGAAGGTAGTTTGTTGTCGTGATTTTTGTTACTCCAATGGATGGTAGCCTTGTCACTATGGAACATAGTATGTTGTCGATATCTTTGTTAATCCAATGGATGGTAGCCTTGTCATTATGGATGGTAGTCTGTTGTCGAGATTTTTGTTACTAGAAAGGATGGTAGCCTTGTCATTATGGAAGGTAGGTTATTGTCGGGATTTTTGTTACTCCAATTGATGGTAGCCTTGTCATTATGGAAGGTAGTCTGTTGTCCAGATTTTTGTTACAACAATAGATGGTAGCCTTGTCATTATGGATGGTAGTTTGTTGTCGAGATTTTTGTTACTCTAAGGGACGGTAGCCTTGTCATTATGGAAGGTAGTGTGTTGTCGATATTTTTGTTATTCCAATGGATGGTAGCCTTGTAATTATGGAAATTAGTATGTTGTCAAGATTTTTGTTACTCCAATGGATGGTAGCCTTGTCATTATGGAAGGTAGTCTATTGTCGATATTTTTGTTGCTACAATGGATGGTAGCCTTTTCATTATTGAAGGTAGTCTATTGTCGAGATTTTTCTTACTACAATGGATTGTAGCCTTGTCGTTATGCAAGGTAGTCTGTTGTCGATATCTTTGTAACTCCAATGGATGGTAACCTAGTCATTATGGATGGTAGTTTGTTGTCTAGATTTTTGTCACTGCAATGGATGGTAGCCTTTCCATTATGGAAGGTAGTCTGTTGTCGAGATTTCTATTATTCCAAATGGATGGTAGCCTTGTCATTATGGAAGGTAGGTTATTGTCGGGATTTTTGTTACTCCAATGAATGGTAGCCTTGTCATTATGAAAGGTAGTATGTTGTCCATATTTGTGTTACTCCAATTGATGTTAGCCTTGTCATTATGGAAGGTAGTTTATTGTCGATATTTTTGTTACTACAATGGATGGTAGCCTTTTCATTAAGGAAGGTAGTTTGTTGTCGAGATTTTTGTTACTACAATAGATTGTAACCTTGTCATTATGGAAGGTAGTCTATTGTCGATATCTTTGTTACTCCAATGGATGGTAACTTAGTCATTATGGAAGGTAGTCTGTTGTCGAGATTTTTGTTACTCCAATGGATGGTAGCCTTGTCATTAAGGACGGTAGTCTGTTGTTCATATTTTTGTTACTCCAATGGATGGTAGACTTGTAATTATGGAAGGTAGTGTGTTATCTATATTTTTGTTATTCCAATGGATGGTAGCCTTGTCATTATGGACGTTAGTCTGTTGTTGATATTTTTGTTACTCGAATGGATTGTAGCCTGATCATTATGGAAGGTAGTCTATTGTCGATATTTTTGTTATTCCAATGGATGGTAGTCTTTTCATTATGGAAGGTAGTCTGTTGTCATGATTTTTGTTACTCCAATGGATGGTAGTATTGTCACTATGGAACGTAGTATGTTGTCGATATCTTTGTTAATCCAATGGATGGTAGCCTTGTCATTATGGATGGTAGTCTGTTGTCGAGATTTTTGTTACTCTAAGGGACGGTAGCCTTGTCATTATGGAATGTAGTGCATTGTCGATATTTTTGTTATTCCAATGGATGATAGCCTTGTAATTATGGAAATTAGTATGTTGTCAAGATTTTTGTTACTCCAATGGATGGTAGCCTTGTCATTATGGAAGGTAGTCTCTTGTGGATATTTTTGTTACTACAATGATGGTACCCTTGTCATTATGGAAGGTAGGTTATTGTCGGGATTTTTGTTACTCTAATTGATGGTAGCCTTGTCATTATGGAAGGTAGTCTGTTGTCTAGATTTTTGTTACAACAATAGATGGTAGCCTTGTCATTATGGATGGTAGTCTTTTGTCCAGATTTTTGTCACTGCAATGGATGGTGGCCTTGTCATTATGGAAGGTAGTCTGTATTTGTGATTTTCTGTTACTCCAATGGATGGTAGCCTTGTCATTAAGGACGTTAGTTTGTTGTTCATATTTTTGTTACTCCAATGGATGGTAGACTTGTAATTATGGAAGGTAGTGTGTTGTCTATATTTTTGTTATTCCAATGGATGGTAGCCTTGCCATTATGGAAGTTAGTCTGTTGTTGATATTTTTGTTACTCCAATGGATGGTAGCCTTATCATTATGGAAGGTAGTCTATTTTCGATATTTTTGTTATTCCAATGGATGGTAGTCTTTTCATTATGGAAGGTAGTCTTTTGTCGTTATTTTTGTTACTCCAATGGATGGTAGTATTGTCATTATGGAACGTAGTATGTTGTTGATATCTTTGTTAATCCAATGGATGGTAGCCTTGTCATTATGGATGGTAGTCTGTTGTCGAGATTTTTGTTACTCTAAGGGACGGTAGCCTCGTCATTATGGAAGGTAGTGCGTTGTCGATATTTTTGTTATTCCAATGGATGGTAGCCTTGTAATTATGGAAATTAGTATGTTGTCAAGATTTTTGTTACTCCAATGGATGGTAGCCTTGTCATTATGGAAGGTTGTCTATTTTCGATATTTTTGTTGCTACAATGGATGGTAGCCTTTTCATTATGGAAGGTAGTCTATTATCGAGATTTTTCTTACTACAATGGATTGTAGCCTTGTCGTTAGGGAAGGTAGTTTGTTATCGATATCTTTGTAACTCCAATGGATGGTAACCTAGTCATTATGGAAGGTAGTTTGTTGTCTAGATTTTTGTCACTCCAATGGATGGTAGCCTTTCCGTTATGGAAGGTAGTCTGTTGTCGAGATTTCTATTATTCCAATGGATGGTAGCCTTGTCATTATGGAAGGTAGGTTATTGTCGGGATTTTTGTTACTCCAAAGGATGGTAGCCTTGTCATTATGAAAGGTAGTCTGTTGTCCATATTTCTGTTACTCCAATGGATTTTAGCCTTGTCATTATGGAAGGTACTCTATTGTCGATATTTTTGTTACTACAATGGATGGTAGCCTTTTCATTAAGGAAGGTAGTCTGTTGTCGATATTTTTGTTACTACAATGGATTGTAACCTTGTCATTATGGAAGGTAGTCTATTGTCTATATCTTTGTTACTCCAATGGATGGTAACCTAGTCATTATGGAAGGTAGTCTTTTGTCGAGATTTTTGTTACTCCAATGGATGGTAGCCTTGTCATTATGGAAGGTAGTCTGTTGTCGAGGTTTTTTATACTCCAATGGATTGTAGCCTTGTCATTATGGAAGGTAGTCTCTTGTGCATATTTTTATTACTACAATGATGGTACCCTTGTCATTATGGAAGGTAGTCTACTATTGAGATTTTTGTTACAACAATAGATGGTAGCCTTGCCATTATGGATGGTAGTCTGTTGTCGAGATTTTTGTTACTCTAAGGGACGGTAGCCTTGTCATTATGGAAGGTAGTGTGTTGTCGATATTTTTGTTATTCCAATGGATGGTAGCCTTGTAATTATGGAAATTAGTATGTTGTCAAGATTTTTGTTACTCCAATGGATGGTAGCCTTGTCATTATGGAAGGTAGTCTATTGTCGATATTTTTGTTGCTACAATGGATGGTAGCCTTTTCATTATGGAAGGTAGTCTATTGTCGAGATTTTTCTTACTACAATGGATTGTAGCCTTGTCGTTATGCAAGGTAGTCTGTTGTAGATATCTTTGTAACTCCAATGGATGGTAACCTAGTCATTATGGAAGGTAGTTTGTTGTCTAGATTTTTGTCACTGCAATGGATGGTAGCCTTTCCATTATGGAAGGTAGTCTGTTGTCGAGATTTCTATTATTCCAAATGGATGGTAGCCTTGTCATTATGGAAGGTAGGTTATTGTCGGGATTTTTGTTACTCCAATGGATGGTAGCCTTGTCATTATGAAAGGTAGTCTGTTGTCCATATTTGTGTTACTCCAATGGATGTTAGCCTTGTCATTATGGAAGGTAGTTTATTGTCGATATTTTTGTTACTACAATGGATGGTAGCCTTTTCATTAAGGAAGGTAGTTTTTTGTCGAGATTTTTGTTACTACAATAGATTGTAACCTTGTCATTATGGAAGGTAGTCTATTGTCGATATCTTTGTTACTCCAATGGATGGTAACTTAGTCATTATGGAAGGTAGTCTGTTGTCGAGATTTTTGTTACTCCAATGGATGGTAGCCTTGTCATTAAGGACGGTAGTCTGATGTTCATATTATTGTTATACCAATGGATGGTAGCCTTGTCATTATGGAAGGTAGTCTGTTGTATATATTTTTGTTATTCCAATGGATGGTAGCCTTGTCATTATGGAAGATAGTCTATTGTCGATATTTTTGTTATTCCAATGGATGGTAGCCTTGTCATTATGGAAGGTAGTCTGTTGTCGTGATTTTTGTTACTCCAATGGATGGTAGCCTTGTCACTATGGAACATAGTATGTTGTCGATATCTTTGTTAATCCAATGGATGGTAGCCTTGTCATTATGGATGGTAGTCTGTTGTCGAGATTTTTGTTACTATAAAGGATGGTAGCCTTGTCATTATGGAAGGTAGTGTGTTGTCAATATTTTTGTTATTCCAATGGATGGTAGCCTTTTCATTATGGAAGGTAGTTTGTTGTCTAGATTTTTGTTACTCCAATGGATGGTAGCCTTTCCATTATGGAAGGTAGTCTGTTGTCAAGATTTTTGTTACTCCAATGGATGGTAGCCTTGTCATTATAGAAGGTAGGTTATTGTCGGGATATTTGTTACTCCAATGGATGTTAGCCTTGTCATTATGGAAGATAGTCTATTGTCGATATTTTTATTACTACAATGGATGGTAGCCTTTTCAATACGGAAGGTAGTCTGTTGTCGAGATTTTTGTTACTACAATGGATTGTAGCCTTGTCATTATGGAAGGTAGTCTATTGTTGATATCTTTGTTACTCCAATGGATGGTAACCTAGTCATTATGGAAGGTAGTCTGTTGTCGAGATTCTTGTTACTCCAATGGATGGTAGGCTTGTCATTATGGAAGGTAGTCTGTTGTCGAGGTTTTTTATACTCCAATGGATTGTAGCCTTGTCATTATGGAAGGTAGTCTCTTGTGGATATTTTTGTTACTACAATTATGGTACCCTTGTCATTATGGAAGGTAGGTTATTATCGGGATTTTTGTTACTCCAATTTATGGTAGCCTTGTCATTATGGAAGGTAGTCTGTTGTCCAGATTTTTGTTACAACAATAGATGGTATCCTTGTCATTATGGATGGTAGTCTGTTGTACAGATTTTTGTCACTGCAATGGATGGTAGCCTTGTCATTATGGAAGGTAGTTTGTCGTTGTGATTTTCTGTTACTCCAATGGATGGTAGCCTTGTCATTAAGGACGGTAGTCTGTTGTTCATATTTTTGTTACTCCAATGGATGGTAGACTTGTCATTATGGAAGGTAGTGTGTTGTCTATATTTTTGTTATTCCAATGGATGGTAGCCTTGTCATTATGGAAGCTAGTCTGTTGTCGATATTTTTGTTACTCCAATGGATGGTAGCCTTGTCATTATGGAACGTAGTCTATTGTCGATATTTTTGTTATTCCAATGGATGGTAGTCTTGTCATTATGGAAGGTAGTCTGTTGTCGTGATTTTTGTTACTCCAATGGATGGTAGCATTGTCACTATTGAACGTAGTATGTTGTTGATATCTTTTTTAATCCAATGGATGGTAGCCTTGTGATTATGGTTGGTAGTCTGTTGTCAAGATTTTTATTACTCTAAGGGACGGTAGCGTTATCATTATGGAAGGTAGTGTGTCGATATTTTTGTTATTCCAATGATGGTACCCTTGTCATTATGAAAGGTAGTCTGCTGTCGAGATTTTTGTTACTCCAATGGATGGTAGCCTTGTCATTATGGAAGGTATTCTGTTGTCTAGATTTTTGTTACTCCAATTGATCGTAGCCTTGTCATTATGGAAGGTAGGTTATTGTCGGGATTTTTGTTACTCCAATAGATGGTAGCCTTGTCATTATGGAAGGTAATTTGTTGTCCAGATTTTTGTTACAACAATATATCCTAGCCTTGTCATTATGGATGGTAGTCTGTTGTCCATATTTTTGTCACTGCAATGGATGGTAGCCTTGTCATTATGGAAGGTAGTCTGTCGTTGTGATTTTCTGTTACTCCAATGGATGGTAGCCTTGTCATTAAGGACGGTAGTATATTGTTCATATTTTTGTTATTCCAATGGATGGTAGCCTTGTCATTATGGAAGGTAGTCTGTTGTATATATTTTTGTTATTCCAATGGATGGTAGCCTTGTCATTATGGAAGGTAGTCTATTGTCGATATTTTTGTTATTCCAATGGATGGTAGCCTTGTCATTATGGAAGGTAGTCTGTTGTCGTGATTTTAGTTACTCCAATGGATGGTAGCCTTGTCACTATGGAACGTAGTATGTTGTCGATATCTTTGTTAATCCAATGGATGGTAGCCTTGTCATTATGGATGGTAGTCTGTTGTCGAGATTTTTTTTACTCTAAGGGATGGTAGCCTTGTCATTATGGAAGGTAGTGTGTTGTCGATATTTTTGTTATTCCAATGGATGGTAGCCTTTTCATTATGGAAGGTAGTCTGTTTTCTAGATTTTTGTTACTCCAATGGATGGTAGCCTTTCCATTATGGAAGGTAGTCTATTGTCAAGATTTTTGTTACTCCAATGGATGGTAGCCTTGTCATTATGGAAGGTAGGTTATTGTCGGGATTTTTGTTACTCCAATGGATGGTAGCCTTGTCATTATGAAAGGTAGAATGTTGTCCATATTTGTGTTACTCCAATGGATGTTAGCCTTGTCATTATGGAAGGTAGTCTATTGTCGATATTTTTGTTACTCCAATGGATGGTAGCCTTTTCATTACGGAAGGTAGTTTGTTGTCGAGATTTTTGTTACTCCAATGGATGGTAGCCTTGTCATTATGGAAGGTAGTCTCTTGTGGATATTTTTGTTACTACAATGATGGTACCCTTGTCATTAGGGAAGGTAGGTTATTGTCGGGATTTTTGTTACTCTAATTGATGGTAGCCTTGTCATTATGGAAGGTAGTATGTTGTCCAGATTTTTGTTACAACAATAGATGGTAGCCTTGTCATTATGGATGGTAGTCTTTTGTCCAGATTTTTGTAACTGCAATGGATGGTGGCCTTGTCATTATGGAAGGTAGTCTGTCGTTGTGATTTTCTGTTACTCCAATGGATGGTAGCCTTGTCATTAAGGACGGTAGTCTGTTGTTCATATTTTTGTTACTCCAATGGATGGTAGACTTGTAATTATGGAAGGTAGTGTGTTGTCTATATTTTTGTTATTCCAATGGATGGTAGCCTTGTCATTATGGAAGCTAGTCTGTTGTTGATATTTTTGTTACTCCAATGGATGGTAGCCTTATCATTATGGAAGGTAGTCTATTGTGGATATTTTTGTTATTCCAATGGATGGTAGTCTTTTCATTATGGAAGGTAGTCTGTTGTCGTGATTTTTGTTACTCCAATGGATGGTAGTATTGTCACTATGGAACGTAGTATGTTGTCGATATCTTTGTTAATCCAATGGATGGTAGCCTTGTCATTATGGATGGTAGTCTGTTGTCGAGATTTTTGTTACTCTAAGGGACGGTAGCCTCGTCATTATGGAAGGTAGTGCATTGTCGATATTTTTGTTATTCCAATGGATGGTAGCCTTGTAATTATGGAAATTAGTATGTTGTCAAGATTTTTGTTACTCCAATGGTTGGTAGCCTTGTCATTATGGAAGGTAGTCTATTTTCGATATTTTTGTTAGTACAATGGATGGTAGGCTTTTCATTATGGAAGGTAGTCTATTGTCAAGATTTTTCTTACTACAATGGATTGTAGCCTTGTCGTTATGGAAGGTAGTTTGTTGTCGATATCTTTGTAACTCCAATGGATGGTAGCCTTGTCATTATGGAAGGTAGTCAGTTGTCGAGGTTTTTTATACTACAATGGATTGCAGCCTTGTCATTATGGAAGGTAGTCTCTTGTGCATATTTTTATTACTACAATGATGGTACCCTTGTCATTATGGAAGGTAGTCTGCTGTTGAGATTTTTGTTACTCCAATGGATGGTAGCCTTGTCATTATGGAAGGTAGTCTGTTGTCGAGATTTTTGTTACTAGAAAGGATGGTAGCCTTGTCATTATGGAAGGTAGGTTATTGTCGGGATTTTTGTTACTCCAATTGATGGTAGCCTTGTCATTATGGAAGGTAGTCTGTTGTCCAGATTTTTGTTACAACAATAGATGGTAGCCTTGTCATTATGGATGGTAGTCTGTTGTCGAGATTTTTGTTACTCTAAGGGACGGTAGCCTTGTCATTATGGAAGGTAGTGTGTTGTCGATATTTTTGTTATTCCAATGGATGGTAGCCTTGTAATTATGGAAATTAGTATGTTGTCAAGATTTTTGTTACTCCAATGGATGGTAGCCTTGTCATTATGGAAGGTAGTCTATTGTCGATATTTTTGTTGCTACAATGTATGGTAGCCTTTTCATTATGGAAGGTAGTCTATTGTCGAGATTTTTCTTACTACAATGGAATGTAGCCTTGTCGTTATGCAAGGTAGTCTGTTGTCGATATCTTTGTAACTCCAATGGATGGTAACCTAGTCATTATGGAAGGTAGTTTGTTGTCTAGATTTTTGTCACTGCAATGGATGGTAGCCTTTCCATTATGGAAGGTAGTCTGTTGTCGAGATTTCTATTATTCCAAATGGATGGTAGCCTTGTCATTATGGAAGGTAGGTTATTGTCGGGATTTTTGTTACTCCAATGGATGGTAGCCTTGTCATTATGAAAGGTAGTCTGTTGTCCATATTTGTGTTACTCCAATGGATGTTAGCCTTGTCATTATGGAAGGTAGTCTATTGTCGATATTTTTGTTACTACAATGGATGATAGCCTTTTCATTAAGGAAGGTAGTTTGTTGTCGATATTTTTGTTACTACAATAGATTGTAACCTTGTCATTATGGAAGGTAGTCTATTGTCGATATCTTTGTTACTCCAATGGATGGTAGCCTTGTCATTATGGAAGGTAGTTTGTTGTCGAGGTTTTTTATACTCCAATGGATTGTAGCCTTGTCATTATGGAAGGTAGTCTCTTGTGCATATTTTTATTACTACAATGATGGTACCCTTGTCATTATGGAAGGTAGTCTGCTGTTGAGATTTTTGTTACTCCAATGGATGGTAGCCTTGTCATTATGGAAGGTAGTCTGTTGTCGAGATTTTTGTTACTAGAAAGGATGGTAGCCTTGTCATTATGGAAGGTAGGTTATTGTCGGGATTTTTGTTACTCCAATTGATGGTAGCCTTGTCATTATGGAAGGTAGTCTGTTGTCCAGATTTTTGTTACAACAATAGATGGTAGCCTTGTCATTATGGATGGTAGTCTGTGTCCAGATTTTTGCCACTGCAATGGATGGTAGCCTTGTCATTATGGAAGGTAGTATGTCGTTGTGATATTCTGTTACTCCAATGGATGGTAGCCTTGTCATTAAGGACGGTAGTCTGTTGTTCATATTTTTGTTACTCCAATGGATGGTAGACTTTTCATTATGGAAGGTAGTGTGTTGTCTATATTTTTGTTATTCCAATGGATGGTAGCCTTATCATTGTGGAAGCTAGTCTGTTGTCAATATTTTTGTTACTCCAATGGATGGTAGCCTTGTCATTATGGAAGGTAGTCTATTGTCGATATTTTTGTTATTCCAATGGATGTTAGCCTTGTCATTATGGAAGGTAGTCTGTTGTCGTGATTTTTGTTACTCCAATGGATGGTAGCATTGTCACTATGGAACGTAGTATGTTGTCGATATCTTTGTTAATCCAATGAATGGTAGCCTTGTCATTATGGATGGTAGTCTGTTGTCGAGATTTTTGTTATTCTAAGGGACGGTAGCCTTGTCATTATGGAAGGTAGTGTGTTGTCGATATTTTTGATATTCCAATGGATGGTAGCCTTGTAATTATGGAAGCTAGTCTGTTGTCAAGATTTTTGTTACTCCAATGGATGGTAGCCTTGTCATAATGGAAGGTAGTCTATTGTCGATATTTTTGTTACTACAATGGATGGTAGCCTTTTCATTATGGAAGGTAGTCTATTGTCGAGATTTTTCTTACTACAATGGATTGTAGCCTTGTCGTTATGGAAGGTAGTCTGTTGTCGATATCTTTGTAACTCCAATGGATGGTAACCTAGTCATTATGGAAGGTAGTTTGTTGTCTAGATTTTTGTCACTCCAATGGATGGTAGCCTTTCCATTATGGAAGGTAGTCTTTTTTCGAGATTTCTGTTATTCCAATGGATGGTAGCCTTGTCATTATGGAAGGTAGGTTATTGTCGGGATTTTTGTTACTCCAATGGATGGTAGCCTTGTCATTATGAAAGGTAGTCTGTTGTCCATTTTTGTGTTACTCCAATGGATGTTAGCCTTGTCATTATGGAAGTTAGTCTATTGTCGATATTTTTGTTACTACAATGGATGGTAGCCTTTTCATTATGGAAGGTAGTCTGTTGTCGAGATTTTTGTTACTACAATGGATTGTAGCCTTGTCATTATGGAAGGTAGTCTATTGTCGATATCTTTGTTACTCCAATGGATGGTAACCTAGTCATTATGGAAGGTAGTCTGTTGTCGAGATTTTTGTTGCTCCAATGGATGGTAGCCTTGTCATTATGGAAGGTAGTCTGTTGTCGAGGTTTTTTATACTCCAATGGATTGTAGCCTTGTCATTATGGAAGGTAGTCTCTTGTGGATATTTTTATTATTACAATGATGGTACCCTTGTCATTATGGAAGGTAGTCTGCTGTTGAGATTTTTGTTACTCCAATGGATTGTAGCCTTGTCATTATGGAAGGTAGTCTATTGTCGAGATTTTTGTTACTAGAAAAGATGGTAGCCTTGTCATTATGGAAGGTAGTCTGTTGTCCAGATTTTTGTAACAACAATAAATGGTAGCCTTGTCATTATGGATGGTAGTCTATTGTCCAGATTTTTGTCACTGCAATGGATGGTAGCCTTGTCATTATGGAAGGTAGTCTGTCGTTGTGATATTCTGTTACTCCAATGGATGGTAGCCTTGTCATTAAGGACCATAGTTTGTTGTTCATATTTTTGTTACTCCAATGGATGGTAGACTTGTCATTATGTAAGGTAGTGTGTTGTCTATATTTTTGTTATTCCAATGGATGGTAGCCTTGTCATTATGGAAGCTAGTCTGTTGTCGATATTTTTGTTACTCCAATGGATGGTAGCCTTGTCATTATGGAAGGTAGTCTATTATCGATATTTTTGTTATTCCAATGGATGGTAGCCTTGTCATTATGGGAGGTAGTCTGTTGTCCTGATTTTTGTTACTCCAATGGATGGTAGCATTGTCACTATGGAACATAGTATGTTGTCGATATCTTTGTTAATCCAATGAATGGTATCCTTGTCATTATGGATGGTAGTGTGTTGTCGAGATTTTTGTTATTCTAAGGGACGGTAGCCTTGTCATTATGGAAGGTAGTGTGTTGTCGATATTATTGTTATTCCAATGGATGGTAGCCTTGTAATTATGGAAGCTAGTCTGTTGTCAAGATTTTTGTTACTCCAATGTATGGTAGCCTTGTCATAATGGAAGGTAGTCTCTTGTGGATATTTTTGTTACTCCAATGGATGGTAACCTAGTCATTATAGAAGGTAGTCTGTTGTCGAGATTTTTGTCACTCCAATGGATGGTAGCCTTTCGATTATGGAAGGTAGTCTGTTGTCGAGATTTCAGTTATTCCAATGGATGGTAGCCTTGTCATTATGGAAGGTAGGTTATTGTCGGGATTTTTGTTACTCCAATGGATGGTAGCCTTGTCATTATGAAAGGTAGTCTGTTCTCCATATTTATGTTACTCCAATGGATGTTGGCCTTGTCATTATGGAAGGTAGTCTATTGTCAATATCTTTGTTACTGCAATGGATGGTAAACTAGTCATTATGGAAGGTAGTTTGTTGTCGAGATTTTTGTTACTTCAATGGATGGTAGCCTTGTCATTATGGAAGGTAGTCTGTTATCGAGGTTTTTTATACTCCAATGGATTGTAGCCTTGTCATTATGGAAGGTAGTCTCTTGTGGATATTTTTATTACTACAATGATGGTACCCTTGTCATTATGGAAGGTAGTCTGCTGTTGAGATTTTTGTTACTCCAATGGATGGTAGCCTTGTCATTATGGAAGGTAGTCTGTTGTCGAGATTTTTGTTACTAGAAAGGATGGTAGCCTTGTCATTATGGAAGGTAGGTTATTGTCGGGATTTTTGTTACTCCAATTGATGGTAGCCTTGTCATTATGGAAGGTAGTCTGTTGTCCAGATTTTTGTTACAACAATAGATGGTAGCCTTGTCATTATGGATGGTAGTCTGTTGTCCTGATTTTTGTCAATGCAATCGATGGTGGCCTTGTCATTATGGAAGGTAGTATGTCGTTGTGATATTCTGTTACTCCAATGGATGATAGCCTTGTCATTAAGGACGATAGTCTGTTGTTCATATTTTTGTTACTCCAATGGATGGTAGACTTGTCATTATGGAAGGTAATGTGTTGTCTATATTTTTGTTATTCCAATGGATGGTAGCCTTGTCATTATGGAAGCTAGTTTGTTGTCGATATTTTTGTTACTCCAATAGATGGTAGCCTTGTCATTAGGGAAGGTAGTCTATTGTCGATATTTTTGTTATTCCAATGGATGGTAGCCTTGTCATTATGGAAAGTAGTCTGTTGTCGTGATTTTTGTTACTCCAATGGATGATAGCATTGTCACTATGGAACATAGTATGTTGTTCATATTTTTGGTACTCCAATGGATGGTAGACTTGTCATTATTGATGGTAGTCTGTTGTCGAGATTTTTGTTATTCTAAGGGACGGTAGCCTTGTCATTATGGAAGGTAGTGTGTTATCGATATTTTTGTTATTCCAATGGATGGTAGCCTTGTAATTATGGAAGCTAGTCTGTTGTCAAGATTTTTGTTACTCCAATGGATGGTAGCCTTGTCATAATTGAAGGTAGCCTATTGTCGATATTTTTGATACTGCAATGGATGGTAGCCTTGTCGTTATGGAAGGTAGTCTGTTGTCGATATCTTTGTAACTCCAATGGATGGTAACCTAGTCATTATGGAAGGTAGTTTGTTGTCTAGATTTTTGTCACTCCAATGGATGGTAGCCTTTCCATTATGGAAGGTAGTCTGTTGTCGAGATTTCTGTTATTCCAATGGAGGGTAGCTTTGTCATTATGGAAGGTAGTGTGTTATCGGGATTTTTGTTACTCCAATGGATGGTAGCCTTGTCATTATGAAAGGTAGTCTGTTGTCCATATTTGTGTTACTCCAATGGATGTTAGCCTTGTCATTATGGAAGGTAGTCTATTGTCGATATTTTTGTTACTACAATGGATGGTAGCCTTTTCATTATGGAAGGTAGTCTGTTGTCGAGATTTTTGTTACTACAATGGGTTGTAGCCTTGTCATTATGGAAGGTAGTCTATTGTCGATATCTTTGTTACTCCAATGGATGGTAACCTAGTCATTATGGAAGGTAGACTGTTGTCGAGATTTTTGTTACTCCAATGGATGGTAGCCTTGTCATTATGGAAGGTAGTCTGTTGTCGAGGTTTTTTATACTCCAATGGATTGTAGCCTTGTCATTATGGAAGGTAGTCTCTTGTGGATATTTTTATTACTACAATGATGGTACCCTTGTCATTATGGAAGGTTGTATGTTGTTTAGATTTTTGTTACTCCAATGGATGGTAGCCTTGTCATTATGGAAGGTAGTCTGTTGTCGTGATTTTTTTTACTACAAAGGATGATAGCCTTGTCATTATGGAAGGTAGGTTATTGTCGGGATTTTTGTTACTCCAATTGATGGTAGCCTTGTCATTATGGAAGGTAGTCTGTTGTCCTGATTTTTGTTACAACAATAGATGGTAGCCTTGTCATTATGGATGGTAGTCTGTTGTCCAGATTTTTGTCACTGCAATGGATGGTATCCTTGTCATTATGGAAGGTAGTCTGTCATTGTGATATTCTGTTACTCCAATGGATGGTAGCCTTGTCATTAAGGATGATAGTCTGTTGTTCATATTTTTGTTACTCCAATGGATGGTAGACTTGTCATTATGGAAGGATGTGTGTTGTCTATATTTTTGTTATTCCAATGGATGGTAGCCTTGTCATTATGGAAGCTAGTCTGTTGTCGATATTTTTGTTACTCCAATGGATGGTAGCCTTGTCATTATGGAAGGTAGTCTATTGTCGATATTTTTGTTATTCCAATGGATGGTAGCCTTGTCATTATGGAAGGTAGTCTATTGTCGTGATTTTTGTTACTCCAATGGATGGTAGCATTGTCACTATGGAACGTAGTATGTTGTCGATATCTTTGTTAATCCAATGAATTGTAGCCTTGTCATTATGGATGGTAGTTTGTTGTCGAGATTTTTGTTATTCTAAGGAACGGTAGCCTTGTCATTATTGAAGGTAGTGTGTTGTCGATATTCTTGTTATTCCAATGGATGGTAGCCTTGTAATTATGGAAGCTAGTCTGTTGTCAAGATTTTTGTTACTCCAATGGATGGTAGCCTTGTCATAATGGAAGGTAGCCTATTGTCGATATTTTTGATACTGCAATGGATGGTAGCCTTGTCGTTATGGAAGGTAGTCTGTTGTCGATATCTTTGTAACTCCAATGGATGGTAACCTAGTCATTATGGAAGGTAGTTTGTTGTCTAGATTTTTGTCACTCCAATGGATGGTAGCCTTTCCATTATGGAAGGTAGTCTGTTGTCGAGATTTCTGTTATTCCAATGGAGGGTAGCTTTGTCATTATGGAAGGTAGTGTGTTATCGGGATTTTTGTTACTCCAATGGATGGTAGCCTTGTCATTATGAAAGGTAGTCTGTTGTCCATATTTGTGTTACTCCAATGGATGTTAGCCTTGTCATTATGGAAGTTAGTCTATTGTCGATATTTTTGTTACTACAATGGATGGTAGCCTTTTCATTATGGAAGGTAGTCTGTTGTCGAGATTTTTGTTACTACAATGGGTTGTAGCCTTGTCATTATGGAAGGTAGTCTATTGTCGATATCTTTGTTACTCCAATGGATGGTAACCTAGTCATTATGGAAGGTAGACTGTTGTCGAGATTTTTGTTACTCCAATGGATGGTAGCCTTGTCATTATGGAAGGTAGTCTGTTGTCGAGGTTTTTTATACTCCAATGGATTGTAGCCTTGTCATTATGGAAGGTAGTCTCTTGTGGATATTTTTATTACTACAATGATGGTACCCTTGTCATTATGGAAGGTTGTATGTTGTTTAGATTTTTGTTACTCCAATGGATGGTAGCCTTGTCATTATGGAAGGTAGTCTGTTGTCGTGATTTTTTTTACTACAAAGGATGATAGCCTTGTCATTATGGAAGGTAGGTTATTGTCGGGATTTTTGTTACTCCAATTGATGGTAGCCTTGTCATTATGGAAGGTAGTCTGTTGTCCTGATTTTTGTTACAACAATAGATGGTAGCCTTGTCATTATGGATGGTAGTCTGTTGTCCAGATTTTTGTCACTGCAATGGATGGTATCCTTGTCATTATGGAAGGTAGTCTGTCATTGTGATATTCTGTTACTCCAATGGATGGTAGCCTTGTCATTAAGGATGATAGTCTGTTGTTCATATTTTTGTTACTCCAATGGATGGTAGACTTGTCATTATGGAAGGATGTGTGTTGTCTATATTTTTGTTATTCCAATGGATGGTAGCCTTGTCATTATGGAAGCTAGTCTGTTGTCGATATTTTTGTTACTCCAATGGATGGTAGCCTTGTCATTATGGAAGGTAGTCTATTGTCGATATTTTTGTTATTCCAATGGATGGTAGCCTTGTCATTATGGAAGGTAGTCTATTGTCGTGATTTTTGTTACTCCAATGGATGGTAGCATTGTCACTATGGAACGTAGTATGTTGTCGATATCTTTGTTAATCCAATGAATTGTAGCCTTGTCATTATGGATGGTAGTTTGTTGTCGAGATTTTTGTTATTCTAAGGAACGGTAGCCTTGTCATTATTGAAGGTAGTGTGTTGTCGATATTTTTGATATTCCAATGGATGGTAGCCTTGTAATTATGGAAGGTAGTCTGTTGTCAAGATTTTTGTTACTCCAATGGATGGTAGCCTTGTCATTATGGAAGGTAGTCTGTTGTCGAGATTTTTGTTACTACAATGGATTGTAGCCTTGTCATTATGGAAGGTAGTCTATTGTCGATATCTTTGTTACTCCAATGGATGGTAACCTAGTCATTATGGAAGGTAGACTGTTGTCGGGATTTTTGTTACTCCAATGGATGGTAGCCTTGTCATTATGGAAGGTAGTCTGTTGTCGGGGTTTTTTATACTCCAATGGATTGTAGCCTTGTCATTATGGAAGGTAGTCTCTTGTGGATATTTTTGTTACTACAATGATGGTACCCTTGTCATTCTGGAAGGTAGTCTGCTGTTGAGGTTTTTGTTACTCCAATGGATGGTAGCCTTTTCATTATGGAAGGTAGTCTGTTGTCGAGATGTTTGTTACTACAGAGGATGGTAGCCTTGTCATTATGGAAGGTAGGTTATTGTCGGGATTTTTGTTACTCCAATTGATGGTAGCCTTGTCATTATGGAAGGTAGTCTGTTGTCCAGATTTTTGTTACAACAATAGATTGTGGCCTTATCATTATGGATGGTAGTCTGTTGTCTAGATTTTTGTCACTGCAATGGATGGTAGCCTTGTCATTATGGAAGGTAGTTTGTCGTTGTGATATTCTGTTACTCCAATGGATGGTAGCCTTGTCATTAAGGACGGTAGTCTGTTGTTCATATTTTTGTTACTCCAATGGATGGTAGACTTGTCATTATGGAAGGTAGTGTGTTGTCTATATTTTTGTTATTCCAATGGATGGTAGCCTTGTCATTATGGAAGCTAGTCTATTGTCGATATTTTTGTTACTCCAATGGATGGTAGCCTTGTCATTATGGAAGGTAGTCTATTGTCGATATTTTTGTTATTCCAATGGATGGTAGCCTTGTCATTATGGAAGGTAGTCTATTGTCGTGATTTTTGTTACTCCAATGGATGGTAGCATTGTCACTATGGAACGTAGTATGTTGTCGATATCTTTGTTAATCCAATGAATTGTAGCCTTGTCATTAAGGATGGTAGTCTGTTATTCATATTTTTGTTACTCCAATGGATGGTAGACTTGTCATTATGGAAGGTAGTGTGTTGTCTATATTTTTGTTATTCCAATGGATGGTAGCCTTGTCATTATGGAATCTAGTATGTTGTCGATATTTTTGTTACTCCAATGGATGGTAGCCTTGTCATTATGGAAGGTAGTCTATTGTCGTGATTTTTGTTACTCCAATGGATGGTAGCATTGTCATTATGGAACATAGTATTTTGTCGATATCTTTGTTAATCCAATGGATGGTAGCCTTGTCATTATGGATGGTAGTCTGTTGTCGAGATTTTTGTTACTCTAATGGTTGGTAGCCTTTTCATTATGAAAGGTAGTCTGTTGTCGATATTTTTGTTACTCCAATGGATGGTAGCCTTGTCATTATGGAAGGTAGTCTATTGTCGATATTTTTGTTATTCCAATGGATGGTAGCCTTGTCATTATGGAATGTAGTCTGTTGTCGTTATTTTTGTTACTCCAATGGATGGTAGCCTTGTCACTATGGAACATAGTATGTTGTCGATATCTTTGTTAATCCAAAGGATGTTAGCCTTGTAATTATGGAAGCTAGTTTGTTGTCAAGAATTTTGTTACTTCAATGGATGGTAGCCTTGTCATTATGGAAGGTAGTCTATTGTCGAGATTTTTGTTACTATAATGGATTATAGCCTTGTCGTTATGGAAGGTAGTCTGTTGTCGATATCTTTGTAATTCCAATGGATGGTGACCTAGTCATTATGGAAGGTAGTTTGTTGTCTAGATTTTTGTTACTCCAATGGATGGTAGCCTTTCCATTATGGAAGGTAGTCTGTTGTCGAGATTTCTGTTACTCCAATGGATGGTAGCCTTGTTATTAGAGAAGGTAGGTTATTGTCGGGATTTTGGTTACTCCAATGGATGGTAGCCTTGTCATTACGAAAGGTAGTCTGTTGTCCATATTTTTGTTACTCCAATGGATGTTAGCCTTGTCATTATGGAAGGTAGTCTTTTGTCGATATTTTTGTTACTATAATGGATGGTTGCTTATGGAAGGTAGTCTGTTGTCGATATTTTTGTTACTCCAATGGATGGTAGCGTTGTCATTATGGAAGGTAGTCTATTGTCAATATTTTTGTTATTCCAATGGATGGTAGCCTTGTCATTATGGAAGGTAGTCTGTTGTCGTGATTTTTGTTACTCCAATGGATGGTAGCCTTGTCACTATGGAACGTAGTATGTTGTCGATATCTTTGTTAATCCAATGGATGGTAGCCTTGTCATTATGGATGGTAGTTTGTTGTCGAGATTTTTGTTACTCTAAGGGATGGTAGCCTTGTCATTATGGAAGGTAGTGTGTTTCCGATATTTTTGTTATTCCAATGGATGGTAGCCTTGTAATTATGGAAGCTAGCCTGTTGTCAAGATATTTGTTACTTCAATGGATGGTAGCCTTGTCATTATGGAAAGTAGTCTATTATCGATATTTTTTTACTACAATGGATGGTAGCCTTTTCATTATGGAAGGTAGTCTGTTGTCGAGATTTTTGTTACTACAATGGATTATAGCCTTGTCGTTATGGAAGGTAGTCTGTTGTCGATATCTTTGTAACTCCAATGGATGGTAACCTAGTCATTATGAAAGGTAGTTTGTTGTCTAGATTTTTGTTACTCCAATGGATGGTAGCCTTTCCATTATGGAAGGTAGTCTGTTGACGAGATTTCTGTTACTCCAATGGATGGTAGCCTTGTTATTATAGAAGGTAGGTTATTGTCGGGATTTTTGTTACTCCAATTGATGGTAGCCTTGTCATTATGGAAGGTAGTCTGTTGTCCAGATTTTTGTTACAACAATAGATGGTGGCCTTATCATTATGGATGGTAGTCTGTTGTCTAGATTTTTGTCACTGCAATGGATGGTAGCCTTGTCATTATGGAAGGTAGTTTGTCATTGTGATATTCTATTACTCCAATGGATGGTAGCCTTGTCATTAAGGACGGTAGTCAGTTGTTCATATTTTTGTTACTCCAATGGATGGTAGACTTGTCATTATGGAAGGTAGTGTGTTGTCTATATTTTTGTTATTCCAATGGATGGTAGCCTTGTCATTATGGAATCTAGTATGTTGTCGATATTTTTGTTACTCCAATGGATGGTAGCCTTGTCATTATGGAAGGTAGTCTGTTGTCGTGATTTTTGTTACTCCAATGGATGGTAGCATTGTCATTATGGAACATAGTATTTCATCGATATCTTTGTTAATCCAATGGATGGTAGCCTTGTCATTATGGATGGTAGTCTGTTGTCGAGATTTTTGTTACTCTAATGGATGGTAGCCTTTTCATTATGGAAGGTAGTCTGTTGTCGATATTTTTGTTACTCCAATGGATGGTAGCCTTGTCATTATGGAAGGTAGTCTATTGTCGATATTTTTGTTATTCCAATGGATGGTAGCCTTGTCATTATGGAATGTAGTCTGTTGTCGTCATTTTTGTTACTCCAATGGATGGTAGCCTTGTCACTATGGAACATAGTATGTTGTCGATATCTTTGTTAATTCAATGGATGGTAGCCTTGTCATTATGGAAGGTAGTCTATTATCGATATTTTTGTTACTACAATGGATGGTAGCCATTTCATTATGGAAGGTAGTCTATTGTCGAGATTTTTGTTACTATAATGGATTATAGCCTTGTCGTTATGGAAGGTAGTCTGTTGTCGATATCTTTGTAATTCCAATGGATGGTAACCTAGTCATTATGGAAGGTAGTTTGTTGTCTAGATTTTTGTTACTCCAATGGATGGTAGCCTTTCCATTATGGAAGGTAGTCTGTTGTCGGGATTTCTGTTACTCCAATGGATGGTAGCCTTGTTATTAGAGAAGGTAGGTTATTGTCGGGATTTTTGTTACTCCAATGGATGGTAGCCTTGTCATTACGAAAGGTTGTCTGTTGTCCATATTTTTGTTACTCCAATGGATGTTAGCCTTGTCATTATGGAAGGTAGTCTTTTGTCGATATTTTTGTTACTATAATGGATGGTAGCCTTTTCATTATGGAAGGTAGTCTGTTGTCGATATTTTTGTTACTCCAATGGATGGTAGCGTTGTCATTATGGAAGGTAGTCTATTGTCAATATTTTTGTTATTCAAATGGATGGTAGCCTTGTCATTATGGAAGGTAGTCTGTTGTCATCATTTTTGTTACTCCAATGGATGGTAGCCTTGTCACTATGGAACGTAGTATGTTGTCGATATCTTTGTTAATCCAATGGATGGTAGCCTTGTCATTATGGATGGTAGTTTGTTGTCGAGATTTTTGTTACTCTAAGGGATGGTAGCCTTGTCATTATGGAAGGTAGTGTACTGCCGATATTTTTGTTATTCCAATGGATGGTAGCCTTGTAATTATGGAAGCTAGTCTGTTGTCAAGATTTTTGTTACTTCAATGGATGGTAGCCTTGTCATTATGGAAAGTAGTCTATTATCGATATTTTTTTACTACAATGGATGGTAGCCTTTTCATTATGGAAGGTAGTCTGTTGTCGAGATTTTTGTTCCTACAATGGATTATAGCCTTGTCGTTACGGAAGGTAGTATGTTGTCGATATCTTTGTAACTCCAATGGATGGTAACCTAGTCATTATGAAAGGTAGTTTGTTGTCTAGATTTTTGTTACTCCAATGGATGGTAGCCTTTCCATTATGGAAGATAGTCTGTTGTCGAGATTTCAATTACTCCAATGGATGGTAGCCTTGTTATTATAGAAGGTAGCTTATTGTCGGGATTTTTGTTACTCCAATGGATGGTAGCCTTGTCATTATGAAAGGTAGTCTGTTGTCCATATTTTTGTTACTCCAATGGATTTTAGCCTTGTCATTATGGAAGGTAGTCTTTTGTAGATATTTTTGTTACTATAATGGATGGTAGCCTTTTCATTATGGAAGGTAGTCTGTTGTTGATATTTTTGTTACTCCAATGGATAGTAGCCTTGTCATTATGGAAGGTAGTCTATTGTCGATATTTTTGTTATTCCAATGGATGGTAGCCTTGTCATTATGGAAGGTAGTCTGTTGTCGTGATTTTTGTTACTCCAATGGATGGTAGCCTTGTCACTATGGAACGTAGTATGTTGTCGATATCTTTGTTAATCCAATGGATGGTAGCCTTGTCATTATGGATGGTATTCTGTTGTCGAGATTGTTGTTACTCTAAGGGACAGTAGCCTTGTCATTATGGAAGGTAGTGTGTTGCCGATATTTTTGTTATTCCAATGGATGGTAGCCTTGTAATTATGGAAGCTTGTCTGTTGTCAAGATTTTTGTTACTCCAATGGATGGTAGCCTTGTCATTATGGAAGGTAGTCTATTGTCGATATTTTTGTTACTACAATGGATGGTAGCCTTTTCATTATGGAAAGTAGTCTATTGTCGAGATTTTTGTTACTACAATGGATTGTAGCCTTGTCATTATGGAAGGTAGTTTGTTGTCGATATCTTTGTAACTCCAATGGATGGTAACCTTGTCGTTATGGAATGTAGTCTGTTGTCGATATCTTTGTTACTCCAATGGATGGTAACCTAGTCATTTTGGAAGGTAGTCTGTTGTCGAGATTTTTGTTACTCCAATGGATGGTACCCTTGTCATTATGGAAGGTAGTCTGTTGTCGAGATTTTTTATACTCTAATGGATTGTAGCCTTTTCATTATGGAAGGTAGTCTCTTGTGAATATTTGTGTTACTCCAATGATGGTACCCTTGTCATTATGGAAGGTAGTCTGTTGTCGAGATTTTTGTTACTCCAATGGATGGTAGCCATGTCATTATTGAAGGTAGTCTGTTGTCGATATTTTTGTTACTCCAATGGATGGTAGCCTTGTCATTATGGAAGGTAGTCTGTTGTCGTGATTTTTGTTACTCCAATGGATGGTAGCCTTGTAACTATGGAACGTAGTATGTTTTCGATATCTTTGTTAATCTAATGGATGGTAGCCTTGTCATTATGGATGTTATTCTGTTAACGAGATTTTTGTTACTCTAAGGGACGGTAGCCTTATCATTATGGAAGGTAGTGTGTTGCCGATATTTTTGTTATTCCAATGGATGGTAGCCTTGTAATTATGGAAGCTTGTCTGTTGTCAAGATTTTTGTTACTCCAATGGATGGTAGCCTTATCATTATGGAAGGTAGTCTATTGTCGAGATTTTTGTTACTACAATAGATGGTAGCCTTGTCATTATGGAAGGTAGTTTGTTGTCGATATCTTTGTAACTCCAATGGATTGTAGCCTTGTCGTTATGGAATGTAGTCTGTTGTCGAGATTTCTGTAACTCAAATGGATGGTAGCCTTGTCATTATGGAAGGTAGGTTATTGTCGGGATTTTTGTTACTCCAATGGATGGTAGCCTTGTCATTATTGAAGGTAGTCTGTTGTCCAGATTTTTGTTACAAAAATAGATGGTAGCTTTGTGATTATAGAAGGTAGTCTGTCGCCGAGATTTTTGTCACTGCAATGGATGGTAGCCTTGTCATAATGGAAGGTAGTCTGTCATTGTGATTTTCTGTTACTCCAATGGATGGTAGCCTTGTCATTAAGGACGGTAGTCTGTTTTTCATATTTTTGCTACTCCAATGGATGGTAGACTTGTCATTATGGAAGGTAATCTATTGTCGATATTTTTGTTACTCCATTGGATGGTAGCCTTGTCATTATGGAAGGTAGTGTGTTGTCGACATTTTTGTTATTCCAATGGATGGTAGCCTTGTTATTATGGAAGGTAGTCTCTTTTCGAGAATTTTTTTACTCTAAGGGATGGTAGCATTGTCATTATGAAAGGTAGTATATTGTCGAGATTTTTGTTACTATAATAGATTGTAGGCTTGTCATTATGGAAGGTAGTCTGTTGTCGATATTTTTTATACTCCAATGGATTGTAGCCTTGTCATTATGAAAGGTAGTCTCTTGTGGATATTTTTGTTACTTCAATGATGGTACCCTTGTCATTATGGAAGGTAGTATGTTGTCGAGTTTTTGTTACTCCAACAGATGGTAGCCTTGTCATTATGGAAGGTAGTCTGTTGTCGAGATTTCTATTACTCCAATGGATGGTAGCCTTTACATTATGGAAGGTAGACTGTTGTGGAGATTTTTGTTACTATAATGGATGGTAGTCTTGTCATTATGGAAGGTAGTATGTTGTCGAGATTTTTGTTACAACAATGGATGTTAGCCTTGTCATTATGGAAGGTAGTCTGTTGTCCATATTTTTGTTTCTCTAATGGATGGTAGCTTTGCCATTATGGAACATAGTCTGTTGTCGAGATTTTTGTTCTTGCCTTGTCATTATGGAAGGTACTATGTTGTCGAGATTTTTTTTATTCCAATGGATAGTAGCCTAGTCATTATGGAAGTTAGTCTGTTTCGAGATTTTTGTTACTCCAATGGATGGTAGCCTTATCATTATCGAAGGTAGTCTGTTGTCGAGATTTTTGTTACTCCAATGGTTGGTATCCTTGTCATTATTGAAGCTAGTCTCTTGTTGAGATTTTTGTTACTCATTTGGATGGTAGCCTTGTTATTATGGAAGGTAGTGTGTTGTAGACTTTTTTGTTATTCCAATGGATGGTAGCCTTGTCATTATGGAATCTAGTCTGTTGTTGATATTTTTGTTACTCTAATGGATGGTAGCCTTGTCATTATGGAAGGTAGTATGTTGGCGATATTTTTGTTATTCCAATGGATGGTAGACTTGTCATTATGGAAGGTAGTCTGTTGTCGTGATTTTTGTTACTCCAATGGATGGTAGCCTTGTCACTATGGAACGTAGTATGTTGTCGATATTTTTGTTACTACAATGGATGGTAGCCTTTTCATTATGGAAAGTAGTCTATTGTCGAGATTTTTGTTACTACAATGGATTGTAGCCTTGTCATTATGGAAGGTAGTTTGTTGTCGATATCTTTGTAACTCCAATGGATGGTAACCTTGTCGTTATGGAATGTAGTATGTTGTCGATATCTTTGTTACTCCAATGGATGGTAACTTAGTCATTATGGAAGGTAGTCTGTTGTCGAGATTTTTGTTTCTCCAATGGATGGTAGCCTTGTCATTATGGAAGGTAGTCTATTGTCGAGATTTTTTATACTCTAATGGATTGTAGCCTTGTCATTATGGAAGGTAGTCTCTTGTGAATATTTGTGTTACTCCAATGATGGTACCCTTGTCATTATGGAAGGTAGTCTGTTGTCGAGATTTTTGTTACTCCAATGGATGGTAGCCATGTCATTATGGAAGGTAGTCTGTTGTCGAGATTTTTGTTACTCCAATGGATGGTAGCCTTGTCATTATGGAAGGTAGTCTGTTGTCGTGATTTTTGTTACTCCAATAGATGGTAGCCTTGTAACTATGGCACGTAGTATGTTTTCGATATCTTTGTTAATCTAATGGATGGTAGCCTTGTCATTATGGATGTTATTCTGTTAACGAGATTTTTGTTACTCTAAGGGACGGTAGCCTTGTCATTATGGAAGGTAGTGTGTTGCCGATATTTTTGTTATTCCAATGGATGGTAGCCTTGTAATTATGGAAGCTTGTCTGTTGTCAAGATTTTTGTTACTCCAATGGATGGTAGCCTTGTCATTATGGAAGATAGTCTATTGTCGATATTTTTGTTACTACAATAGATGGTAGCCTTGTCATTATGGAAGGTAGTTTGTTGTCGATATCTTTGTAACTCCAATGGATTGTAGCCTTGTCGTTATGGAAGGTAGTCTCTTGTGGATATTTTTGTTACTCCAATGGATGGTAACCTAGTCATTATGGAAGGTAGTCTGTTGTCGAGATTTTTGTTACTCCAATGGATGGTAGCCATGTCATTATGGAATGTAGTCTGTTGTCGAGTTTTCTGTTACTCAAATGGATGGTAGCCTTGTCATTATGGAAGGTAGGTTATTATCGGGATTTTTGTTACTCCAATGGATGGTAGCCTTGTCATTATTGAAGGTAGTCTGTTGTCCCGATTTTTGTTACAAAAATAGATGGTAGCCTTGTGATTATAGAAGGTAGTCTGTTGCCGAGATTTTTGTCACTGCAATGGATGGTAGCCTTGTCATAAAGGAAGGTAGTCTGTCATTGTGATTTTCTGTTACTCCAATGGATGGTAGCCTTGTCATTAAGGACGGTAGTCTGTTGTTCATATTTTTGCTACTACAATGGATGGTAGACTTGTCATTATGGAAGGTAATCTATTGTCGATATTTTTGTTACTCCATTGGATGGTAGCCTTGTCATTATGGAAGGTAGTGTGTTGTCGATTTTTTTGTTATTCCAATGGATGGTAGCCTTGTCATTATGGAAGGTAGTCAGTTCTCATGATTTTTGTTACTCCAATGGATGGTAGCCTTGTCACTATGGAAGGTAGTATGTTGTCGATATCTTTGTTACTCCAATGGATGGTAGCCTTGTCATTACGGAAGGTAGTCTCTTTTCGAGAGTTTTGTTACTCTAAGGGATGGTAGCATTGTCATTATGAAAGGTAGTATATTGTCGAGATTTTTGTTACTATAATAGATTGTAGGCTTGTCATTATGGAAGGTAGTCTGTTGTCGATATTTTTTATACTCCAATGGATTGTAGCCTTGTCATTATGAAAGGTAGTCTCTTGTGGATATTTTTGTTACTCCAATGATGGTACCCTTGTCATTATGGAAGGTAGTATGTTGTCGAGTTTTTGTTACTCCAACGAATGGTAGCCTTGTCATTATGGAAGGTAGTCTGTTGTCGAGATTTCTATTACTCCAATGGATGGTAGCCTTGTCATTATGGAAGGTAGACTGTTGTGGAGATTTTTGTTACTATAATGGATGGTAGTCTTGTCATTATGGAAGGTAGTATGTTGTCGAGATTTTTGTTACAACAATGGATGTTAGCCTTGTCATTATGGAAGGTAGTCTGTTGTCCATATTTTTGTTTCTCTAATGGATGGTAGCTTTGCCATTATGGAACATAGTCTGTTGTCGAGATTTTTGTTACTGCCTTGTCATTATGGAAGGTACTATGTTGTCGAGATTTTTTTTATTCCAATGGATAGTAGCCTAGTCATTATGGAAGTTAGTCTGTTTCGAGATTTTTGTTACTCCAATGGATGGTATCCTTGTCATTATTGAAGCTAGTCTCTTGTTGAGATTTTTGTTACTCATTTGGATGGTAGCCTTGTTATTATGGAAGGTAGTGTGTTTTAGACTTTTTTGTTATTCCAATGGATGGTAGCCTTGTCATTATGGAATCTAGTCTGTTGTTGATATTTTTGTAACTCTAATGGATGGTAGCCTTGTCATTATGGAAGGTAGTATGTTGGCGATATTTTTGTTATTCCAATGGATGGTAGACTTGTCATTATGGAAGGTAGTCTGTTGTCGTGATTTTTGTTACTCCAATGGATGGTAGCCTTGTCACTATGGAATGTAGTATGTTGTCGATATCTTTGTTAATCCAATGGACGGTAGCCTTGTCATTATGGAAGGTAGTCTGTTGTCGAGATTTTTGTTACTCTAAGGGATGGTAGCCTTGTCATAATGGTAGGTAGTGTGTTGTCGATATTTTTGTTATTCCAATGGATGATAGCCTTGTCATTATGGAAGGTAGTCTATTGTCGATATTTTTGTTACTACAATGGATGGTAGCCTTTTCGTTATGGAAGGTAGTCTATTTTCGAGATTTTTGTTACTACAATGGATTGTAGCCTTGTCGTTATGTAAGGTAGTTTGTTGTCGATATCTTTGTAACTCCAATGGATGGTAACCTAATCATTATGGAAGGTAGTTTGTTGTCGAGATTTTTGTTACTCCAATGGATGGTAGCCTTGTCATTATGGAAGGTAGTCTGTTGTCGAGTTTTCTGTTACTCCAATGGATGGTAGCCTTGTCATTATGGAAGGTAAGTTATTGTCGGGATTTTTGTTACTCCAATGGATGGTAGCCTTGTCATTATGGAAGGTAGTCTGTTTTCCAGATTTTTGTTACTCCAATGGATGGTAGCCTTGTCATTATGGAAGGTAGTCTATTGTCGATATTTTTGTTACTACAATGGATGGTAGCCTTTTCATTATGAAAGGTAGTCTATTGTCGAGATTTTTGTTACTACAATGGATTGTAGCCTTGTCGTTATGGAAGGTAGTCTATTGTTGATATCTTTGTTACTCCAATGGATGGTAACCTACTCATTATGGAAGGTAGTCTGTTGTTGAGATTTTTGTTACACCAATGGATGGTAGCCTTGTCATTATGGAAGGTAGTCTGTTGTCGAGATTTTTATACTCCAATGGACTATAGCCTTGTCATTATGGAAGGTAGTCTCTTGTGGATATTTTTGTTACTCCAATGATAGTACCCTTGTCATTATGGAAGGTAGTATGTTGTCGAGTTTTTGTTACTCCAACGGATGGTAGCATTGTCATTATGGAAGGTAGTTTGTTGTCAAGATTTCTGTTACTCCAATGGATGGTAGCCTTGTCATTATGGAAGGTAGACTGTTGTGGAGATTTTTGTTACTATAATGGATGGTAGTCTTGTCATTATGGAAGGTAGTCTGTCGCCGAGATTTTTTTTACAACAATGGATTGGAGCCTTGTCGTTATGGAAGGTAGTCTGTTGTGGATATCTTTGTAACTCCAGTGGATGGTCACCTAGTCATTATGGAAGGTAGTTTGTTGTCGAGATTTTTGTTACTCTAATGGATGGTAGCCTTGTCATTTTGGAAGGTAGTTTGTTGTCGAGACTTTTGTTACTCTAATGGATGATAGCCTTGTCATTATAAAAGGTAGGTTATTGTCAGGATTTTTGTTACTCCAATGGATGGTAGCCTTGTCATTATGGAAGGTAGTCTGTTGTCCAGATTATTGTTACTCCAATGGATGGTAGCCTAGTCATTATGGAAGCTAGTCTATTGTCGATATTTTTGTTACTCCAATGGATGGTAGCCTTGTCATTATGGAAGGTAGTTTGTTGTCCAGATTTTTGTTACAAGAACAGATGGTAGCCTTGTCATTATGGAACGTAGTCTTTTGTCGAGATTTTTGTTACTGCAATGGATGGTAGCCTTGTCATTATGGAAGGTAGTCTATCATTGTGATTTTCTGTTACTCCAATGGATGGTAGCCTTGTCATTAAGGATAATAGTCTGTTGTTCATATTTTTGTTACTCCAATAGATGGTAGACTTGTCATTATGGAAGGTAATCTATTGTCGGTATTTTTGTTACTCCATTGGATGGTAGCCTTGTCATTATGGAAGGTAGTGTGTAGTCGATATTTTTGTTATTCCAATGGATGGTAGCCTTGTTATTATGGAAGGTAGTCTGTTGTCGGGATTTTTGTTACTCCAATGGATGGTAGCCTTGTAACTATGGAAGGTAGTATGTTGTCGATATCTTTGTTACTCCAATGGATGGTAGCCTTGTCATTATGGAAGGTAGTCTGTTGACGTGATTTTTATTACTCTAAGGGATGGTAGCCTTGTCATTATGGAAGGTAGTGTGTTGTCGATATCTTTGTTACTCCAATGGATGGTAGCCTTGTCATTACGGAAGGTAGTATATTGTCGAGATTTTTGTTACTATAATAGATTGTAGGCTTGTCATTATGGAAGGTAGTCTGTTGTCGATATTTTTTATACTCCAATGGATTGTAGCCTTGTCATTATGAAAGGTAGTCTCTTGTGGATATTTTTGTTACTCCAATGATGGTACCCTTGTCATTATGGAAGGTAGTATGTTGTCGAGTTTTTGTTACTCCAACGGATGGTAGCCTTGTCATTATGGAAGGTAGTCTGTTGTCGAGATTTCTATTACTCCAATGGATGGTAGCCTTGTCATTATGGAAGGTAGACTGTTGTGGAGATTTTTGTTACTATAATGGATGGTAGTCTTGTCATTATGGAAGGTAGTATGTTGTCGAGATTTTTGTTACAACAATGGATGTTAGCCTTGTCATTATGGAAGGTAGTCTGTTGTCCATATTTTTGTTTCTCTAATGGATGGTAGCTTTGCCATTATGGAACATAGTCTGTTGTCGAGATTTTTGTTACTGCCTTGTCATTATGGAAGGTACTATGTTGTCGAGATTTTTTTTATTCCAATGGATAGTAGCCTAGTCATTATGGAAGTTAGTCTGTTTCGAGATTTTTGTTACTCCAATGGATGGTATCCTTGTCATTATTGAAGCTAGTCTCTTGTTGAGATTTTTGTTACTCATTTGGATGGTAGCCTTGTTATTATGGAAGGTAGTGTGTTTTAGACTTTTTTGTTATTCCAATGGATGGTAGCCTTGTCATTATGGAATCTAGTCTGTTGTTGATATTTTTGTAACTCTAATGGATGGTAGCCTTGTCATTATGGAAGGTAGTATGTTGGCGATATTTTTGTTATTCCAATGGATGGTAGACTTGTCATTATGGAAGGTAGTCTGTTGTCGTGATTTTTGTTACTCCAATGGATGGTAGCCTTGTCACTATGGAATGTAGTATGTTGTCGATATCTTTGTTAATCCAATGGACGGTAGCCTTGTCATTATGGAAGGTAGTCTGTTGTCGAGATTTTTGTTACTCTAAGGGATGGTAGCCTTGTCATAATGGTAGGTAGTGTGTTGTCGATATTTTTGTTATTCCAATGGATGATAGCCTTGTCATTATGGAAGCAAGTCTATTGTCGAGACTTTTGTTACTCCAATGGATGGTAGCCTTGTCATTATGGAAGGTAGTCTATTGTCGATATTTTTGTTACTACAATGGATGGTAGCCTTTTCGTTATGGAAGGTAGTCTATTTTCGAGATTTTTGTTACTACAATGGATTGTAGCCTTGTCTTTATGTAAGGTAGTTTGTTGTCGATATCTTTGTAACTCCAATGGATGGTAACCTAATCATTATGGAAGGTAGTTTGTTGTCGAGATTTTTGTTACTCCAATGGATGGTAGCCTTGTCATTATGGAAGGTAGTCTGTTGTCGAGTTTTCTGTTACTCCAATGGATGGTAGCCTTGTCATTATGGAAGGTAAGTTATTGTCGGGATTTTTGTTACTCCAATGGATGGTAGCCTTGTCATTATGGAAGGTAGTCTGTTTTCCAGATTTTTGTTACTCCAATGGATGGTAGCCTTGTCATTATGGAAGGTAGTCTATTGTCGATATTTTTGTTACTACAATGGATGGTAGCCTTTTCATTATGAAAGGTAGTCTATTGTCGAGATTTTTGTTACTACAATGGATTGTAGCCTTGTCGTTATGGAAGGTAGTCTATTGTTGATATCTTTGTTACTCCAATGGATGGTAACCTACTCATTATGGAAGGTAGTGTGTTGTTGAGATTTTTGTTACACCAATGGATTGTAGGCTTGTCATTATGGAAGGTAGTCTGTTGTTGAGATTTTTTATACTCCAATGGACTATAGCCTTGTCATTATGGAAGGTAGTCTCTTGTGGATATTTTTGTTACTCCAATGATAGTACCCTTGTCATTATGGAAGGTAGTATGTTGTCGAGTTTTTGTTACTCCAACGGATGATAGCATTGTCATTATGGAAGGTAGTCTGTTGTCAAGATTTCTGTTACTCCAATGGATTGTAGCCTTGTCATTATGGAAGGTAGACTGTTGTGGAGATTTTTGTTACTATAATGGATGGTAGTCTTGTCATTATGGAAGGTAGTCTGTTGCGGAGATTTTTTTTACAACAATGGATTGTAGCCTTGTCGTTATGGAAGGTAGTCTGTTGTGGATATCTTTGTAACTCCAGTGGATGGTAACCTAGTCATTATGGAAGGTAGTTTGTTGTCGAGATTTTTGTTACTCTAATGGATGGTAGCCTTTTCATTTTGGAAGGTAGTTTGTTGTCGAGACTTTTGTTACTCTAATGGATGATAGCCTTGTCATTATGGAAGGTAGGTTATTGTCAGGATTTTTGTTACTCCAATGGATGGTAGCCTTGTTATTATGGAAGGTAGTCTGTTGTCCAGATTATTGTTACTCCAATGGATGGTAGCCTAGTAATTATGGAAGGTAGTCTATTGTCGATATTTTTGTTACTCCAATGGATGGTAGCCTTGTCATTATGGAAGGTAGTTTGTTGTCCAGATTTTTGTTACAACAATAGATGGTAGCCTTGTCATTATGGAAGGTAGTCTTTTGTCGAGATTTTTGTCACTGCAATGGATGGTAGCCTTGTCATTATGGAAGGTAGTCTGTCATTGTGATTTTCTGTTACTCCAATGGATGGTATCCTTGTCATTAAGGATAATAGTCTGTTGTTCATATTTTTGTTACTCCATAGGATGGTAGACTTGTCATTATGGAAGGTAGTCTGTTGCCGAGATTTTTTTTACAACAATGGATTGTAGCCTTATCGTTATGGAAGGTAGTCCATTGTGGATATCTTTGTAACTTCAGTGGATGGTAACCTAGTCATTATGGAAGGTAGTTTTTTGTCGAGATTTTTGTTACTCTAATGGATGGTAGCCTTGTCATTATGGAAGGTAGTCTGTTGTCGAGATTTTTGTTACTCTAATGGATGGTAGCCTTGTCATTATGGAAGGTAGGTAATTTTCGGGATTTTTGTTACTCCAATGGATGGTAGCCTTGTCATTATGGAAGGTAGTCTGTTGTCCAGATTTGTGTTACTCCAATGGATGGTAGCCTAGTCATTATGGAAGGTAGTCTATTGTCGCTATTTTTGTTACTACAATGGATGGTAGCCTTTTCATTATGGAAGGTAGTCTGTTGTCGAGATTTTTGTTACTACAATGGGTTGTAGCCTTGTCGTTATGGAAGGTAGTCTGTTGTCGATATCTTTGTTACTCCAATGGATGGTAAACTACTCATTATGGAAGGTATTCTGTTGTTTATATTTTTCTTACACCAATGGATGGTAGTGTTGTCATTATGGAAGGTAGTCTGTTGTCGAGATTTTTTATACTCCAATGGATTGTAGCCTTGTCATTATGGAAGGTAGTCTCTTGTGGATATTTTTGTTACTCCAATGATAGTACCCTTGTTATTATAGAAGGTAGTCTGCTGTCGAGATTTTTGTTACTCCAATGGATGGTAGCCTTGT
The DNA here is from genome assembly GCA_948472305.1 of Vicia faba. Taxonomy (NCBI): domain Eukaryota; kingdom Viridiplantae; phylum Streptophyta; class Magnoliopsida; order Fabales; family Fabaceae; genus Vicia; species Vicia faba. Next base: position 461,051,212 of record OX451741.1, read on the forward strand.
CATTATGGAAGGTAGTCTGTTGTCGAGATTTTTGTTACTCCAATGGATGGAAGCCTTGTCATTATGGAAGGTAGGTTATTGTAGGGATTTTTGTTACTCCAATGGATGGTAGCCTTGTCATTATGGAAGGTAGTCTGTTGTCCAGATTTTTGTTACAACAATAGATGTTAGCCTTGTTATTATGGAAGGTAGTCTGTTGTCGAGATTTTTGTCACTGCAATGGATGGTAGCCTTGTCATTATGGAAGGTAGTCTGTCATTGTGGTTTTCTATTACTCCAATGGATGGTAGCCTTGTCATTATCGAAGGTAGGCTATTGTCGAGATTTTTGTTACTCCAATGGTTGGTAGCCTTGTCATTATTGAAGATAGTCTCTTGTTGATATTTTTATTACTCCAATGGATAGTAGCCTTGTCATTATTGAAGGCAGTCTGTTGTCCATATTTTTGTTTCTCTAATGGATGGTAGCTTTGCCATTATGCAAGGTAGTATGTTGTAGAGATTTTTGTTACTACAATGCATGGTAACCTTGTCATTATGGAAGGTAGTCTGTTGTTGTGATTTCTGTTACTCTAATGGATGGTAGCCTTGTCATTAAGGACGATATTCTTTTGTTCAGATTTCTATTACTTCAATGGATGGTAGCCTTGTCATTATGGAAGGTAGGCAATTGTCGTGATTTTTGTTACTCCATTGGATGGTAGCCTTGTTATTATGGAAGGTAGTGTGTTGTCGACATTTTTGTTATTCCAATGGATTGTAGCCTTGTCATTATGGAAGCTAGTCTCTTCTGGATATTTTTGTTACTCCAATGATGGTACCCTTGTCATTATGGAAGGTAGTATGTTGTCGACTTTTTGTTACTCCAACGGATGGTAGCTATGTCATTATGGAAGGTAGTCTGTTGTCGAGATTTTTGTTACTCCAATGGATGGTAGCCTTGTCATTATGGAACGTAGACTGTTGTGGAGATTTTTGTTACTATAATGGATGGTAGTCTTGTCATTATGGAAGGTAGTCTGTTGCCGATATTTTTTTTACAACAATGGATTGTAGCCTTATCGTTATGGAAGGTAGTCTATTGTGGATATCTTTGTAACTCCAGTGGATGGTAACCTAGTCATTATGGAAGGTAGTTTTTTGTCGAGATTTTTTTTACTCTAATGGATGGTAGCCTTGTAATTATGGAAGGTAGTCTGTTGTCGAGATTTTTGTTACTCTAATGGATGGTAGCCTTGTCATTATGGAAGGTAGGTTATTTTCGGGATTTTTGTTACTCCAATGGATGGTAGCCTTGTCATTATGGAAGGTAGTCTGTTGTCCAGATTTGTGTTACTCCAATGGGTTGTAGCCTTGTCGTTATGGAAGGTAGTCTGTTGTCGATATCTTTGTTACTCCAATGGATGGTAAACTACTCATTATGGAAGGTAGTCTGTTGTTTAGATTTTTGTTACACCAATGGATGGTAGTGTTGTCATTATGGAAGGTAGTCTGTTGTCGAGATTTTTTATACTCCAATGGATTGTAGCCTTGTCATTATGGAAGGTAGTCTCTTGTGGATATTTTTGTTAATCCAATGATAGTACCCTTGTTATTATTGAAGGTAGTCTGCTGTTGAGATTTTTGTTACTCCAATGGATGGTAGCCTTGTCATTATGGAAGGTAGTCTGTTGTCGAGATTTTGGTTACTCCAATGGATGGAAGCCTTGTCATTATGGAAGGTAGGTTATTGTAGGGATTTTTGTTACTCCAATGGATGGTAGCCTTGTCATTATGGAAGGTAGTTTGTTGTCCAGATTTTTGTTACAACAATATATGGTAGCCTTGTTATTATGGAAGGTAGTCTGTTGTCGAGATTTTTGTCACTGCAATGGATGGTAGCCTTGTCATTATGGAAGGTAGTCTGTCATTGTAGTTTTCTATTACTCCAATGGATGGTAGCCTTATCATTATCGAAGGTAGGCTATTGTCGAGATTTTTGTTACTCTAATGGTTGGTAGCCTTGTCATTATTGAAGATAGTCTCTTGTTGATATTTTTATTACTCCAATGGATGGTAGCCTTGTCATTATTGAAGGCAGTCTATTGTCCATATTTTTGTTTCTCTAATGGATGGTAGCTTTGCCATTATGCAAGGTAGTATGTTGTCGAGATTTTTGTTACTACAATGCATGGTAGCCTTGTCATTATGGAAGGTAGTCTGTTGTTGTGATTTCTGTTACTCTAATGGATGGTAGCCTTGTCATTAAGGACGATATTCTGTTGTTCAGATTTCTATTACTTTAATGGATGGTAGCCTTGTCATTATGGAAGGTAGGCAATTGTCGAGATTTTTGTTACTCCATTGGATGGTAGCCTTGTTATTATGGAAGGTAGTGTGTTGTCGACATTTTTGTTATTCCAATGGATGGTAACCTAGTCATTATGGAAGGTAGTTTGTTGTCGAGATTTTTGTTACTCCAATGGATGGTAGCCTTGTCATTATGGAAGGTAGTCTATTATCGAGTTTTCTGTTACTCCAATGGATGGTAGCCTTGTCATTATGGAAGGTAAGTTATTGTCGGGATTTTTGTTACTCCAATGGATGGTAGCCTTGTCATTATGGAAGGTAGTCTGTTTTCCAGATTTTTGTTACTCCAATGGATGGTAGCCTTGTCATTATGGAAGGTAGTCTATTGTCGATATTTTTGTTACTACAATGGATGGTAGCCTTTTCATTATGAAAGGTAGTCTATTGTCGATATTTTTGTTACTACAATGGATTGTAGCCTTGTCGTTATGGAAGGTAGTCTATTGTCGATATCTTTGTTACTCCAATGGATGGTAACCTACTCATTATGGAAAGTAGTCTGTTGTTGAGATTTTTGTTACACCAATGGATGGTAGCCTTGTCATTATGGAAGGTAGTCTGTTGTCGAGATTTTTATACTCCAATGGACTATAGCCTTGTCATTATGGAAGGTAGTCTCTTGTGGATATTTTTGTTACTCCAATGATAGTACCCTTGTCATTATGGAAGGTAGTATGTTGTCGAGTTTTTGTTACTCCAACGGATGGTAGCATTGTCATTATGGAAGGTAGTTTGTTGTCAAGATTTATGTTACTCCAATGGATGGTAGCCTTGTCATTATGGAAGGTAGACTGTTGTGGAGATTTTTGTTACTATAATGGATGGTAGTCTTGTCATTATGGAAGGTAGTCTGTTGCCGAGATTTTTTTTACAACAATGGATTGTAGCCTTGTCGTTATGGAAGGTAGTCTGTTTTGGATATCTTTGTAACTCCAGTGGATGGTCACCTAGTCATTATGGAAGGTAGTTTGTTGTCGAGATTTTTGTTACTCTAATGGATGGTAGCCTTGTCATTTTGGAAGGTAGTTTGTTGTCGAGACTTTTGTTACTCTAATGGATGATAGACTTGTCATTATAAAAGGTAGGTTATTGTCAGGATTTTTGTTACTCCAATGGATGGTAGCCTTGTCATTATGGAAGGTAGTCTGTTGTCCAGATTATTGTTACTACAATGGATGGTAGCCTAGTCATTATGGAAGCTAGTCTATTGTCGATATTTTTGTTACTCCAATGGATGGTAGCCTTGTCATTATGGAAGGTAGTTTGTTGTCCAGATTTTTGTTACAACAACAGATGGTAGCCTTGTCATTATGGAAGGTAGTCTTTTGTCGAGATTTTTGTCACTGCAATGGATGGTAGCCTTGTCATTATGGAAGGTAGTCTATCATTGTGATTTTCTGTTACTCCAATGGATGGTAGCCTTGTCATTAAGGATAATAGTCTGTTGTTCATATTTTTGTTACTCCAATAGATGGTAGACTTGTCATTATGGAAGGTAATCTATTGTCGGTATTTTTGTTACTCCATTGGATGGTAGCCTTGTCATTATGGAAGGTAGTGTGTAGTCGATATTTTTGTTATTCCAATGGATGGTAGCCTTGTTATTATGGAAGGTAGTCTGTTGTCGGGATTTTTGTTACTCCAATGGATGGTAGCCTTGTCACTATGGAAGGTAGTATGTTGTCGATATCTTTGTTACTCCAATGGATGGTAGCCTTGTCATTATGGAAGGTAGTCTGTTGATGTGATTTTTATTACTCTAAGGGATGGTAGCCTTGTCATTATGGAAGGTAGTGTGTTGTCGATATCTTTGTTACTCCAATGGATGGTAGCCTTGTCATTACGGAAGGTAGTCTGTTTTCGAGAGTTTTGTTACTCTAAGGGATGGTAGCGTTGTCATTATGAAAGCTAGTATATTGTCGATATTTTTGTTACTATAATAGATTGTAGGCTTGTCATTATGGAAGGTAGTTTGTTGTCGATATTTTTTATACTCCAATGGATTGTAGCCTTGTCATTATGGAAGGTAGTCTCTTCTGGATATTTTTGTTACTCCAATGATGGTACCCTTGTCATTATGGAAGGTAGTATGTTGTCAAGTTTTTGATACTCCAACGGATGGTAGCTATGTCATTATGGAAGGTAGTCTGTTGTCGAGATTTTTTTTACTCCAATGGATGGTAGCCTTGTCATTATGGAACGTAGACTGTTGTGGAGATTTTTGTTACTATAATGGATGGTAGTCTTGTCATTATGGAAGGTAGTCTGTTGCCGAGATTTTTTTTACAATAATGGATTGTAGCCTTATCGTTATGGAAGGTAGTCTATTGTGGATATCTTTGTAACTCCAGTGGATGGTAACCTAGTCATTATGGAAGGTAGTTTTTTGTCGAGATTTTTGTTACTCTAATGGATGGTAGCCTTGTCATTATGGAAGGTAGTCTGCTGTCGAGATTTTTGTTACTCTAATGGATGGTAGCCTTGTCATTATGGAAGGTAGTTTGTTGTCGAGACTTTTGTTACTCTAATGGATTTTAGCCTTGTCATTATGGAAGGTAGGTTATTGTCAGGATTTTTGTTACTCCAATGGATGGTAGCCTTGTCATTATGGAAGGTAGTCTGTTGTCCAGATTATTGTTACTCCAATGGATGGTAGCCTAGTCATTATGGAAGGTAGTCTATTGTCGATATTTTTGTTACTCCAATGGATGGTAGCCTTGTCATTATGGAAGGTAGTTTGTTGTCCAGATTTTTGTTACAACAATAGATGGTAGCCTTGTCATTATGGAAGGTAGTCTTTTGTCGAGATTTTTGTCACTTCAATGGATGGTAGCCTTGTCATTATGGAAGGTAGTCTGTCATTGTGATTTTCTGTTACTCCAATGGATGGTATCCTTGTCATTAAGGATAATAGTCTGTTGTTCATATTTTTGTTATTCCATAGGATGGTAGACTTGTCATTATGGAAGGTAGTCTGTTGCCGAGATTTTTTTTACAACAATGGATTGTAGCCTTATCGTTATGGAAGGTAGTCTATTGTGGATATCTTTGTAACTCCAGTGGATGCTAACCTAGTCATTATGGAAGGTAGTTTTTTGTCGAGATTTTTGTTACTCTAATGGATGGTAGCCTTATCATTATGGAAGGTAGTCTGTTGTCGAGATTTTTGTTACTCAAATGGATGGTAGCCTTGTCATTATGGAAGGTAGGTAATTTTCGGGATTTTTGTTACTCCAATGGATGGTATCCTTGTCATTATGGAAGGTAGTCTGTTGTCCAGATTTGTGTTACTCCAATGGATGGTAGCCTAGTCATTATGGAAGGTAGTCTATTGTCGCTATTTTTGTTACTACAATGGATGGTAGCCTTTTCATTATGGAAGGTAGTCTGTTGTCGAGATTTTTGTTACTACAATGGGTTGTAGCCTTGTCGTTATGGAAGGTAGTCTGTTGTCGATATCTTTGTTACTCCAATGGATGGTAAACTACTCATTATGGAAGGTATTCTGTTGTTTAGATTTTTCTTACACCAATGGATGGTAGTGTTGTCATTATGGAAGGTAGTCTGTTGTCGAGATTTTTTATACTCCAATGGATTGTAGCCTTGTCATTATGGAAGGTAGTCTCTTGTGGATATTTTTGTTACTCCAATGATAGTACCCTTGTTATTATAGAAGGTAGTCTGCTGTCGAGATTTTTGTTACTCCAATGGATGGTAGCCTTGTCATTATGGAAGGTAGTCTGTTGTCGAGATTTTTGTTACGCCAATGGATGGAAGCCTTGTCATTATGGAAGGTAGGTTATTGTAGGGATTTTTGTTACTCCAATGGATGGTAGCCTTGTCATTATGGAAGGTAGTCTGTTGTCCAGATTTTTGTTTCAACAATAGATGGTAGCCTTGTTATTATGGAAGGTAGTCTGTTGTCGAGATTTTTGTCACTGCAATGGATGGTAGCCTTGTCATTATGGAAGGTAGTCTGTCATTGTGGTTTTCTATTACTCCAATGGATGGTAGCCTTGTCATTATCGAAGGTAGGCTATTGTCGAGATTTTTGTTACTCCAATGGTTGGTAGCCTTGTCATTATTGAAGATAGTCTCTTGTTGATATTTTTATTACTCCAATGGATGGTAGCCTTGTCATTATTGAAGGCAGTCTGTTGTCCATATTTTTGTTTCTCTAATGGATGGTAGCTTTGCCATTATGCAAGGTAGTATGTTGTAGAGATTTTTGTTACTACAATGCATGGTAACCTTGTCATTATGGAAGGTAGTCTGTTGTTGTGATTTCTGTTACTCTAATGGATGGTAGCCTTGTCATTAAGGACGATATTCTGTTGTTCAGATTTCTATTACTTCAATGGATGGTAGCCTTGTCATTATGGAAGGTAGGCAATTGTCGTGATTTTTGTTACTCCATTGGATGGTAGCCTTGTTATTATGGAAGGTAGTGTGTTGTCGACATTTTTGTTATTCCAATGGATTGTAGCCTTGTCATTATGGAAGCTAGTCTCTTCTGGATATTTTTGTTACTCCAATGATGGTACCCTTGTCATTATGGAAGGTAGTATGTTGTCGAGTTTTTGTTACTCCAACGGATGGTAGCTATGTCATTATGGAAGGTAGTCTGTTGTCGAGATTTTTGTTACTCCAATGGATGGTAGACTTGTCATTATGGAACGTAGACTGTTGTGGAGATTTTTGTTACTATAATGGATGGTAGTCTTGTCATTATGGAAGGTAGTCTGTTGCCGATATTTTTTTTACAACAATGGATTGTAGCCTTATCGTTATGGAAGGTAGTCTATTGTGGATATCTTTGTAACTCCAGTGGATGGTAACCTAGTCATTATGGAAGGTAGTTTTTTGTCGAGATTTTTGTTACTCTAATGGATGGTAGCCTTGTCATTATGGAAGGTAGTCTGTTGTCGAGATTTTTGTTACTCTAATGGATGGTAGCCTTGTCATTATGGAAGGTAGGTTATTTTCGGGATTTTTGTTACTCCAATGGATGGTAGCCTTGTCATTATGGAAGGTAGTCTGTTGTCCAGATTTGTGTTACTCCAATGGGTTGTAGCCTTGTCGTTATGGAAGGTAGTCTGTTGTCGATATCTTTGTTACTCCAATGGATGGTAAACTACTCATTATGGAAGGTAGTCTGTTGTTTAGATTTTTGTTACACCAATGGATGGTAGTGTTGTCATTATGGAAGGTAGTCTGTTGTCGAGATTTTTTATACACCAATGGATTGTAGCCTTGTCATTATGGAAGGTAGTCTCTTGTGGATATTTTTGTTAATCCAATGATAGTACCCTTGTTATTATTGAAGGTAGTCTGCTGTCGAGATTTTTGTTACTCCAATGGATGGTAGCCTTGTCATTATGGAAGGTAGTCTGTTGTTGAGATTTTTGTTACTCCAATGGATGGAAGCCTTGTCATTATGGAAGGTAGGTTATTGTAGGGATTTTTGTTACTCCAATGGATGGTAGCCTTGTCATTATGGAAGGTAGTTTGTTGTCCAGATTTTTGTTACAACAATAGATGGTAGCCTTGTTATTATGGAACGTAGTCTGTTGTCGAGATTTTTGTCACTACAATGGATGGTAGCCTTGTCATTATGGAAGGTAGTCTGTCATTGTGGTTTTCTATTACTCCAATGGATGGTAGCCTTATCATTATCGAAGGTAGGCTATTGTCGAGATTTTTGTTACTCCAATGGTTGGTAGCCTTGTCATTATTGAAGATAGTCTCTTGTTGATATTTTTATTACTCCAATGGATGGTAGCCTTGTCATTATTGAAGGCAGTCTGTTCATATTTTTGTTTCTCTAATGGATGGTAGCTTTGCCATTATGCAAGGTAGTATGTTGTCGAGATTTTTGTTACTACAATGCATGGTAGCCTTGTCATTATGGAAGGTAGTCTGTTGTTGTGATTTCTGTTACTCTAATGGATGGTAGCCTTGTCATTAAGGACGATATTCTGTTGTTCAGATTTCTATTACTTCAATGGATGGTAGCCTTGTCATTATGGAAGGTAGGCAATTGTCGAGATTTTTGTTACTCCATTGGATGGTAGCCTTGTTATTATGGAAGGTAGTGTGTTGTCGACATTTTTGTTATTCCAATGGATGGTAGCCTTGTCATTATGGAAGCTAGTCTGTTGTTGAGATTTTTGTTACTCCAATGGATGGTAGCCTTGTCATTATGGAAGGTAGTTTGTTGTCCAGATTTTTGTTACAACAATAGATGGTAGCCTTGTCATTATGGAAGGTAGTCTATTGTCGTGATTTTTGTTACTCCAATGGATGGTAGCCTTGTCACTATGGAACATAGTATGTTGTCGATATCTTTGTTAATCCAATGGATGGTAGCCTTGTCATTATGGAACGTAGTATGTCGTCGAGATTTCTGTTACTCTAAGGGATGGTAGCCTTGTCATTATGGAAGGTAGTGTGTTGTCGATATTTTTGTTATTCCAATGGATGATAACTTTATCATTATGGAAGCTAGTCTATTGTCGAGATTTTTGTTACTCCAATGGATGGTAGCCTTGTCATTATGGAAGGTAGTCTATTATCGATGTTTTTGTTACTACAATGGATGGTAGCCTTTTCATTATGGAAGGTAGTCTGTTGTCGAGATTTTTGTTACTACAATGGATTGTAGCCTTGTCGTTATGGAAGGTAGTTTGTTGTCGATATCATTGTAACTCCAATGGATGGTAACCTAGTCATTATGGAAGGTAGTCTCTTGTTGAGATTTTTGTTACTCGAATGGATGGTAGCCTTGTCATTATGGAAGGTAGTCTGTTGTCGAGATTTTTTATACTCCAATGGATTGTAGCCTTGTCATTATGGAAGGTAGTGTGTTGTCGATATTTTTGTTATTCCAATGGATGGTAGCCATGTCATTATGGAAGGTAGTCTGTTGTCGAAATTTTTGTCAATGCAATGGATGATAGCCCTGTCATTATGGAAGGTACTATGTCATTGTGATTTTCTGTTACTCCAATGGATGGTAGCCTTGTCATTAAGGACGGTAGTCTGTTGTTCATATTTTTGTTATTCAAATGGATGGTAGACTTGTCATTATGGAAGTTAATCTATTATCGATATTTTTTTTACTCCATTGGATGGTAGCCTTGTCATTTTGGAAGGTAGTGTGTTGTCGATATTTTTGTTATTCTAATGGATGGTAGCATTGTCACTATGGAAGGTAGTCTATTTTCGTGATTTTTGTTACTCCAATGGATGGTAGCCTTGTCACTATGGAAGGTAGTATGTTGTCGATATCTTTGTTACTCCAATGGATGGTAGCCTTGTCATTATGGAAGGTAGTCTGTTATCGTGAGTTTGTTACTCTAAGGGATGGTAGCCTTGTCATTATGGAAGGTAGTGCGATGTCGATATATTTGTTACTCCAATGGAAGGTAGCCTTGTCATTACGGAAGGTAGTGTGGTGTCGAGATTTTTGTTACTCTAAGGGATGGTAGCGTTGTTATTATGAAAGGTATTCTATTGTCGAGATTTTTGTTACTATAATAGATTGTAGGCTTGTCATTATGGAAGGTAGTCTGTTGTCGATATTTTTTATACTCCAATGGATTGTAGCCTTGTCATTATGGAAGGTAGTCTCTTGTGGATATTTTTGTTGCTCCAATGATGGTACCCTTGTCATTATGGAAGGTAGTATGTTATCTAGTTTTTGTTACTCCAACGGATGGTAGCCTTGTCATTATGGAAGGTAAGTTGTTGTCGAGATTTCTGTTACTCCAATGGATGGTAGCCTTGTCATTATGGAAGGTAGTCTGTTGTCCATATTTTTGTTTCTCTAATGGATGTAGCCTTGCCATTATGGAAGGTAGTCTGTTGTCGAGATTTTTGTTACTGCAATGGATGGTAGCCTTGTAATTATGGAAGTTAGTCTGTTGTTGTGATTTCAGTTACTCCAATGGATGGTAGCCTTGTAATTAAGGACGGTAGTCTTTTGTTCAGATTTCTGTTACTTCAATGGATGGTAGCCTTGTCATTATGGAAGGTAGGCAATTGTCGAGATTTTTGTTACTCCATTGGATGGGAGTCTTGTTATTATGGAAGGTAATGTGTTGTTGATATTTTTATTATTCCAATGGATAGTAGCCTTGTCATTATGGAAGTTAGTCTATTGTCGAGATTTTTGTTACTCCAATGGATGGTAGCCTTGTCATCATAGAAGGTAGTTTATTGTCGATATTTTTGTTATTCCAATGGATGGTAGCCTTGTCATTATGGAAGGTAGTCTGTTGTTGTGATTTTTGATACTCCAATGGATGGTAGCCTTGTCATTATGGAAGGTATTCTGTTGTCGAGATTTTTGTTTCTCTAAGGGATGGTAGCCTTGTCATTATGGAAGGTAGTGTGTTGTCGATATTTTTATTATTCCAAAGGATGGTAGCCTTGTCATTATGGAAGCTAGTTTGTTGTCGAGATTTTTTTTACTCCAATGGATGGTAGCCTTGTCATTATGGAAGGTAGTCTATTATCGATATTTTTGTTACTTCAATGGATGGTAGCCTTTTCATTATGGAAGGTAGTCTATTGTCGAGGTTTTTGTTACTACAATGGATTGTAGCCTTGTCGTTAAGGTAGGTAGTCTGTTGTCGATATCTTTCTAACTCCAATGGATGGTAACCTAGTCATTATGGAAGGTAGTCTGCTGTCGAGATTTTTGTTACTCCAATGGATGGTAGCCTTGTCATTATGGAAGGTAGTCTGTTGTTCATATTTTTGTTATTCCAATGGATGGTAGACTTGTCATTCTGGAAGGTAATCTATTGTTGATGTTTTTGTTACTCCATTGGATGGTAGTCTTGTCATTCTGGAAGGTAGTGAGTTTTCGAAATTTTTGTTATTCCAATGGATGGTAGCCTTGTCATTATGGAAGGTAGTCTGTTGTCGTGATTTTTGTTACTCCAATGGATGGTAGCCTTGTCACTCTGGAAGGTAGTCTATTGTCGATATTTTTGTTACTTCAATGGATGGTAGCCTTGTCATCATAGAAGGTAGTTTATTGTCGATATTTTTGTTATTCCAATGGATGGTAGCCTTGTCATTATGGAAGGTAGTCTGTTGTTGTGATTTTTGATACTCCAATGGATGGTAGCCTTGTCATTATGGAAGGTAGTCTGTTGTCGAGATTTTTGTTTCTCTAAGGGATGGTAGCCTTGTCATTATGGAAGGTAGTGTGTTGTCGATATTTTTATTATTCCAAAGGATGGTAGCCTTGTCATTATGGAAGCTAGTTTGTTGTCGAGATTTTTTTTACTCCAATGGATGGTAGCCTTGTCATTATGGAAGGTAGTCTATTGTCGATATTTTTGTTACTTCAATGGATGGTAGCCTTTTCATTATGGAAGGTAGTCTATTGTCGAGGTTTTTGTTACTACAATGGATTGTAGCCTTGTCGTTAAGGTAGGTAGTCTGTTGTCGATATCTTTCTAACTCCAATGGATGGTAACCTAGTCATTATGGAAGGTAGTCTGCTGTCGAGATTTTTGTTACTCCAATGGATGGTAGCCTTGTCATTATGGAAGGTAGTCTGTTGTTCATATTTTTGTTATTCCAATGGATGGTAGACTTGTCATTATGGAAGGTAATCTATTGTTGATGTTTTTGTTACTCCATTGGATTGTAGTCTTGTCATTCTGGAAGGTAGTGAGTTTTCGAAATTTTTGTTATTCCAATGGATGATAGCCTTGTCATTATGGAAGGTAGTCTGTTGTCGTGATTTTTGTTACTCCAATGGATGGTAGCCTTGTCACTATGGAAGGTAGTCTATTGTCGATATTTTTATTACTTCAATGGATGGTAGCCTTTTCTTTATGGAAGGTAGTCTATTGTCGAGGTTTTTGTTACTACAATGGATTGTAGCCTTGTCGTTAAGGTAGGTAGTCTGTTGTCGATATCTTTCTAACTCCAAAGGATGGTAATCTAGTCATTATGGAAGGTAGTCTGCTGTCGAGATTTTTGTTACTCCAATGAATGGTAGCCTTGTCATTATGGAAGGTAGTCTGTTGTTCATATTTTTGTTATTCCAATGGAGGTAGACTTGTCATTCTGGAAGTTAATCTATTGTTGATGTTTTTGTTACTCCATTGGATGGTAGTCTCGTCATTCTTGAAGGTAGTGAGTTTTCGAAATTTTTGTTATTCCAATGGATGGTAGCCTTGTCATTATGGAAGGTAGTTTGTTGTCGTGATTTTTGTTACTCCAATGGATGGTAGCCTTGTCACTATGGAAGGTAGTATGTTGTCGATATCTTTGTTACTCCTATGGATGGTAGCCTTGTCATTATGGAAGGTAGTTTGTTGTCATGATTTTTTTATTCCAAGGGATGGTAGGCTTGTCATTATGGAAGGTAGTGTGTTGTCGATATCTTTGTTACTCCAATGGATGGTAGCCTTGTCATTACGGAAGGTAGTCTGTTGTCGAGATTTTTTTTACTCTAAGGGATGGTAGCGTTGACATTATGAAAGGTTGTCTATTGTCGAGATTTTTGTTACTATAATAGATTGTAGGCTTGTCATTATGGAAGGTAGTCTATTGTGGATATTTTTGTTACTCCAATGATGGTACCCTTGTCATTATGGAAGGTAGTATGTTGTCGAGTTTTTAATACATCAATGGATGGTAGCCTTGTCATTTCAGAAGGTAGTCTGTTGTCGAGATATCTGTTACTCCAATGGATGGTAGCCTTGTCATTATGGAAGGTAGTTTGTTGTCCATATTTTTATTTCTCTAATGGATGGTAGCCTTGCCATTATGGAAGGTAGTCTGTTGTCGAGATTTTGGTTACTGCAATGGATGGTAGCCTTGTAATTATGGAAGGTAGTCTGTTGTTGTGATTTCAGTTATTCCAATGGATGGTATCCTTGTAATTAAGGACGATAGTCTATTGTTCAGATTTCTGTTACTTCAATGGATGGTAGCCTTGTCATTATGGAAGGTAGGCAATTGTCGAGATTTTTGTTACTCCATTGGATTGTAGCCTTGTTATTATGGAAGGTAGTGTGATGTCGATATTTTTGTTATTCCAAAGGATGGTAGCCTTGTCATTATGGAAGGTAGTCTATTGTCGAGATTTTTGTTACTGCAATGGATGGTAGCCTTATCATTATGGAAGGTAGTCTGTTGTCGAGATTTTTGTTTCTCTTAGGGATGGTAGCCTTGTCATTATGGAAGGTAGTGTGTTGTAGATATTTTTATTATTCGAATGGATGGTAGCCTTGTCATTATGGAAGCTAGTCTGTTGTCGAGATTTTTGTTACTCCAATGGATGGTAGCCTTGTCATTATGGAAGGTAGTCTATTGTCGATATTTTTGTTACTCCAATGGATGGTAGCCTTGTCATTATGGAAGGTAGTCTATTGTCGATATTTTTGTTACTCCAATGGATGGTAGCCTTGTTATTATGGAAGGTAGTCTATTGTCGATATTTTTGTTATTCCATTGGATGGTAGCCTTGTCATTATGGAAGGTAGTCTATTGTCGTGATTTTTGTTACTCCAATGGATGGTAGCCTTGTCACTATGGATTGTAGTATGTGGTCGTTATATTTGTTAATCCAATGGATGGTAGCCTTGTCATTATGGAAGGTAGTATGTTGTTGAGATTTTTGTTACTCTAAGGGATGGTAGCCTTGTCATTATGGAAGGTAGTGTGTTATCGATATTTTTGTTATTCCAATGGATGGTAGCCTTGTCATTATGGAAGGTAGTCTGTTGTCGAGATTTTTGTTACTCCAATGGATGGTAGCCTTGTTATTATGGAAGGTAGTCTATTGTCGATATTTTTGTTACTACAATGGATGGTAGCCTTTTCATTATGGAAGGTAGTCTGTTGTCGAGGTTTTGGTTACTACAATGGATTATAGCCTTGTCGTTATGGAAGGTAGTCTGTTGTCGATATCTTTGTAACTCTAATTGATGGTATCCTAGTCATTATGGAAGGTAGTTTGTTGTCGAGATTCTTTTTACTCCAATGGATGGGAGCCTTGTCATTATGGAAGGTAGTCTGTTGTCGTGATTTTTGTTACTCCAATGGATGGTAGCCTTGTCACTATGGAAGGTAGTATGTTGTCGATATCTTTGTTACTCCAATGGATGGTAGCTTTGTCATTATGGAAGGTAGTCTGTTGTCGTGATTCTTTGTTACTCCAATGGATGGTAGCCTTGTCATTACAGAAGGTAGGCAATTGTCGAGATTTTTGTTACTCTAAGGGATGGTAGCGTTGTCATTATGAAAGGTAGTCTATTGTCGAGATTTTTGTTACTATAATAGATTGTAGGCTTGTCATTATGGAAGGCAGTCGATTGTCGATATTTTTATACTCCAATGGATTGTAGCCTTGTCATTATGGAAGATAGTATGTTGTCTAGTTTTTGTTACTCCAACGGATGGTAGCCTTGTCATTATGGAAGGTAGTCTATTGTCGAGATATCTGTTACTCCAATGGATGGTAGCCTTGTCATTATGGAAGGTAGTCTGTTGTCCATATTTTTTTCCCTCTAATGGATGTTAGCCTTGCCATTATGGAAGGTAGTCTGTTGTCGAGATTTTTGTTACTGTAATGGATGGTAGCCTTGTAATTATGGAAGGTAGTCTGTTGTTGTGATTTCCGTTACTCCAATGGATGGTAGCCTTATAATTAAGGACGATAGTCTGTTGTTCAGATTTCTGTTACTTCAATGGATGGTAGCCTTGTCATTATGGAAGGTAGCCAATTGTCGAGATTTTTGTTACTCCATTGGATTATAGCCTTGTTATTATGGAAGGTAGTGTGTTGTCGATATTTTTGTATTCCAATGGATGGTAGCCTTGTCAATATGGAAGGTAGTCTGTTGTCGAGATTTTTGTTACTGCAATGGATGGTAGCCTTATCATTATGGAAGGTAGTTTATTGTCGATATTTTTGTTATTCCAATGGATGGTAACCTTGTCATTATGGAAGGTAGTCTATTGTCGTGATTTTTGTTACTCCAATGGATGGTAGCCTTGTCATTAAGGAAGGTAGTCTGTTGTCGAGATTTTTGTTTCTCTAAGGGATGGTAGCCTTGTCATTATGGAAGGTAGTGTGTTGTCGATATTTTTATTATTCCAATGGATGGTAGCCTTGTCATTATGGAAGCTAGTTTGTTGTCGAGATTTTTTTTACTCCAATGGATGGTAGCCTTGTCATTATGGAAGGTAGTCTATTGTCGATATTTTTGTTACTCCAATGGATGGTAGCCTTGTTATTATGGAAGGTAGTCTATTGTCGATATTTTTGTTATTCCATTGGATGGTAGCCTTGTCATTATGGAAGGTAGTCTATTGTCGTGATTTTTGTTACTCCAATGGATGGTAGCCTTGTCACTATGGATTGTAGTATGTGGTCGTTATATTTGTTAATCCAATGGGTGGTAGCCTTGTCATTATGGAAGGTAGTATGTTGTCGAGATTTTTGTTACTCTAAGGGATGGTAGCCTTGTCATTATGGAAGGTAGTGTGTTATTGATATTTTTGTTATTCCAATGGATGGTAGCCTTGTCATTATGGAAGGTAGTCTGTTGTCGAGATTTTTGTTACTCCAATGGATGGTAGCCTTGTTATTATGGAAGGTAGTCTATTGTCGATATTTTTGTTACTACAATGGATGGTAGCCTTTTCATTATGGAAGGTAGTCTGTTGTCGAGGTTTTGGTTACTACAATGGATTATAGCCTTGTCGTTATGGAAGGTAGTCTGTTGTCGATATCTTTGTAACTCTAATTGATGGTATCCTAGTCATTATGGAAGGTAGTTTGTTGTCGAGATTCTTTTTACTCCAATGGATGGTAGCCTTGTCATTATGGAAGGTAGTCTGTTGTCGTGATTTTTGTTACTCCAATGGATGGTAGCCTTGTCACTATGGAAGGTAGTATGTTGTCGATATCTTTGTTACTCCAATGGATGGTAGCTTTGTCATTATGGAAGGTAGTCTGTTGTCGTGATTCTTTGTTACTCCAATGGATGGTAGCCTTGTCATTACGGAAGGTAGGCAATTGTTGAGATTTTTGTTACTCTAAGTAATGGTAGCGTTGTCATTATGAAAGGTAGTCTACTGTCGAGATTTTTGTTACTATAATAGATTGTAGGCTTGTCATTATGGAAGGCAGTCGATTGTCGATATTTTTATACTCCAATGGATTGTAGCCTTGTCATTATGGAAGATAGTATGTTGTCTAGTTTTTGTTACTCCAACGGATGGTAGCCTTGTCATTATGGAAGGTAGTGTATTGTCGAGATATCTGTTACTCCAATGGATGGTAGCCTTGTCATTATGGAAGGTAGTCTGTTGTCCATATTTTTTTCCCTCTAATGGATGTTAGCCTTGCCATTATGGAAGGTAGTCTGTTGTCGAGATTTTTGTTACTGTAATGGATGGTAGCCTTGTAATTATGGAAGGTAGTCTGTTGTTGTGATTTCCGTTACTCCAATGGATGGTAGCCTTATAATTAAGGACGATAGTCTGTTGTTCAGATTTCTGTTACTTCAATGGATGGTAGCCTTGTCATTATGGAAGGTAGCCAATTGTCGAGATTTTTGTTACTCCATTGGATTATAGCCTTGTTATTATGGAAGGTAGTGTGTTGTCGATATTTTTGTATTCCAATGGATGGTAGCCTTGTCAATATGGAAGGTAGTCTGTTGTCGAGATTTTTGTTACTGCAATGGATGGTAGCCTTATCATTATGGAAGGTAGTTTATTGTCGATATTTTTGTTATTCCAATGGATGGTAACCTTGTCATTATGGAAGGTAGTCTATTGTCGTGATTTTTGTTACTCCAATGGATGGTAGCCTGGTCATTAAGGAAGGTAGTCTGTTGTCGAGATTTTTGTTTCTCTAAGGGATGGTAGCCTTGTCATTATGGAAGGTAGTGTGTTGTCGAGATTTTTGTTACTCCAATGGATGGTAGCCTTGTCATTATCGAAGGTAGTCTGTTGTCGAGATTTTTGTTACTCCAATGGATGGTAGCCTTATCATTATGGAAGGTAGTCTATTGTCGATATTTTTGTTACTACATTGGATGGTATCCTTGTTATTATGGAAGGTAGTATGTTGTAGAGAATTTTGTTACTCCAAAGGATGGTAGCTTTATCATTATGGAAGGTAGTCTGTTGTCGAGATTTTTGTTACTCCAATGGATGGTAGCCTTGTCATTAAGGAAGGTAGTCTGTTGTCGAGATTTTTGTTTCTCTAAGGGATGGTAGCCTTGTCATTATGGAAGGTAGTGTGTTGTCGAGATTTTTGTTACTCCAATGGATGGTAGCCTTGTCATTATCGAAGGTAGTCTGTTGTCGAGATTTTTGTTACTCCAATGGATGGTAGCCTTATCATTATGGAAGGTAGTCTATTGTCGATATTTTTGTTACTCCATTGGATGGTATCCTTGTTATTATGGAAGGTAGTATGTTGTAGAGAATTTTGTTAATCCAAAGGATGGTAGCTTTATCATTATGGAAGGTAGTCTGTTGTCGAGATTTTTGTTACTCTAAGGGATGGTAGAATTGTCTTTATGAAAGGTAGTCTATTGTCGAGATTTTTGTTACTATAATAGATTGTAGGCTTGTCATTATGGAAGGTAGTCTGTTGTCGATATTTTTTATACTCCAATGGATTGTAGCCTTGTAATTATTGAAGGTAGTCTATTATGGATATGTTACTCCAATGATGGTACCCTTGTCATTATAGAAGGTAGTATGATGTCGAGTTTTTGTTACTCCAAGGGATGGTAGCCTTGTCATTATGGAATGTAGTCTATTGTCGAGATATCTTTTACTCCAATGGATGGTAGCCTTGTCATTATGGAAGGTAGTCTGTTGTCCATATTTTTTTTCTCTAATGGATGGTAGCATTGCCATTATGGAAGGTAGTGTGTTGTCACGATTTTTGTTACTGCAATGGATGGTAGCCTTGTAATTATGGAAGGTAGTCTGTTGTTGTGATTTCCGTTACTCCAATGGATGGTAGCTTTGTAATTAAGGACGATAGTCTGTTGTTCAGATTTTTGTTACTTCAATGGATGATAGCCTTGTCATTATGGAAGGTAGGCAATTGTCGAGATTTTTGTTACTCCATTGGATTGTAGCCTTGTTATTATGGAAGGTAGTGTGTTGTCGATATTTTTATTATTCCAATGGATGGTAGCCTTGTCATTATGGAAGGTAGTCTATTGTCGAGCTTTTTGTTACTGCAATGGATGTTAGCCTTATCATTATGGAAGGTAATTTATTGTCGATATTTTTGTTATTCCAATGGATGGTAGCCTTGTCATTAAGGAAGGTAGTCTGTTGTCGTGATTTTTGTTACTCCAATGGATGGTAGCCTTGTCATTATGGAAGGTAGTCTGTTGTCGAGATTTTTGTTTCTCTAAGGGATGGTAGCCTTGTCATTATGGAAGGTAGTGTGTTGTCGATATTTTTATTATTCCAATGGATGGTAGCCTTGTCATTATGGAAGCTAGTCTGTTGTCGAGATTTTTGTTACTCCAATGGATGGTAGCCTTGTAATTATGGAAGGTAGTCTATTGTCGATATTTTTGATACTCCAATGGATGGTAGCCTTGTCATTATGGAAGGTAGTCTATTGTCGATATTTTTGTTACTCCAATGGATGGTAGCCTTGTCATTATGGAAGGTAGTCTATTGTCGATATTTTTGTTATTCCAATGGATGGTAGCCTTGTCATTATGGAAGGTAGTCTGTTGTCGTGATTTTTGTTACTCCAATGGATGGTAGCCTTGTCACTATGGATTGTAGTATGTTATCATTATATTTGTTAATCCAATGGATGGTAGCCTTGTCATTATGGAAGGTAGTCTGTTGTCGAGATTTTTGTTACTCTAAGGGATGGTAGCCTTGCCATTATGGAAGGTAGTCTGTTGTCAAGATTTTTGTTACTGCAATGGATGGTAGCCTTGTAATTATGGAAGGTAGTCTGTTGTTGTGATTTCCGTTACTCCAATGGATGGTAGCTTTGTAATTAAGGACGATAGTCTGTTGTTGAGATTTCTGTTACTTCAATGGATGGTAGCCTTGTCATTATGGAAGGTAGGCAATTGTCGAGATTTTTGTTACTCCATTGGATTGTAGCCTTGTTATTATGGAAGGTAGTGTGTTGTCGATATTTTTATTATTCCAATGGATGGTAGCCTTGTCATTATGGAAGGTAGTCTATTGTCGAGCTTTTTGTTACTGCAATGGATGTTAGCCTTATCATTATGGAAGGTAATTTATTGTCGATATTTTTGTTATTCCAATGGATGGTAGCCTTGTCATTAAGGAAGGTAGTCTGTTGTCGTGATTTTTGTTACTCCAATGGATGGTAGCCTTGTCATTATGGAAGGTAGTCTGTTGTCGAGATTTTTGTTTCTCTAAGGGATGGTAGCCTTGTCATTATGGAAGGTAGTGTGTTGTCGATATTTTTATTATTCCAATGGATGGTAGCCTTGTCATTATGGAAGCTAGCCTGTTGTCGAGATTTTTGTTACTCCAATGGATGGTAGCCTTGTAATTATGGAAGGTATTCTATTGTCGATATTTTTGTTACTCCAATGGATGGTAGCCTTGTCATTATGGAAGGTAGTCTATTGTCGATATTTTTGTTATTCCAATGGATGGTAGCCTTGTCATTATGGAAGGTAGTCTGTTGTCGTGATTTTTGTTACTCCAATGGATGGTAGCCTTGTCACTATGGATTGTAGTATGTTATCGTTATATTTGTTAATCCAATGGATGGTAGCCTTGTCATTATGGAAGGTAGTCTATTGTCGAGATTTTTGTTAATCTAAGGGATGGTAGCCTTGTCATTATGGAAGGTAGTGTGTTATCGATATTTTTGTTATTCCAATGGATGGTAGCCTTTTCATTATGGAAGGTAGTTTGTTGTCGAGATTTTTGTTACTCCAATGGATGGAAGCCTTGTTATTATGGAAGGTAGTCTATTGTCGATATTTTTGTTACTACAATGGATGGTAGCCTTTTCATTATGGAAGGTAGTCTGTTGTCGTGATTTTGGTTACTACAATGGATTGTAGCCTTGTCGTTATGGAAGGTAGTCTGTTGTCGATATCTTTGTAACTCCAATGGATGGTAACCTAGTCATTATGGTAAGTAGTTTGTTATCGAGATTCTTTTTACTCCAATGGATGGTAGCCTTGTCATTATGGAAGGTAGTCTGTTGTCGATATTTCTGTTACTCCAATGGATGGTAGGCTTTTCATTATGGAAAGTAGGTTATTGTCGGGATCTGTGTTACTCCAATAGATGGTAGCCTTGTCATTATGGAAGGTAGTCTGTTGTCCAGATTTTTGTTACTCCAATGGATGGTAGCCTTGTCATTATGGAAGGTAGTCTATTGTAGATATTTTTCTTACTATAATGGATGGAAGCCTTTTCATTAAGGAAGGTATTTTGTTGTCGAGATTTTTGTTACTTCAATGGATTGTAGCCTTGTCGTTATTGAAGGTAGTATGTTGTCTATATTTTTGTTACTCCAATGGATGGTAGCCTTGTCATTATGGAAGGTAGTGTGTTGTCGAGATTTTTTATACTCCAATGGATTGTAGCCTTGTCATTATGGAAGGTACTCTGTTGTCGATATTTTTTTTACTCTAAGGGATGGTAGCCTTGTCATTATAGAAGGTAGTGTGTTATCGATATTTTTTTTATTCCAATGGATGGTAGCCTTGTCATTATGGAAGCCAGTCTGTTGTCGAGATTTTTGTTACTCCAATGGATTGTAGCCTTGTTATTATGGAAGGTATTCTATTGTCTATATTTTTGTTACTACAATGAACGGTAGCCTGGTCATTATGGAAGGTAGTCTGTTGTCCAGATTTTTGTTACAACAATAGATGGTAGCCTTGTCATTATGGAAGGTAGTTTGTTGTCGAGATTTTTGTCACTGCAATGGATGGTAGCCTTGTCATTATGGAAGGTAGTCTGCCGTTGTGATTTTCTGTTACTCTAATGGATTGTAGCCTTGTAATTAAGGACGGTAGTCTGTTGTTCATATTTTTGTTACTCCAATGGATGGTAGACTTGTCATTATGGAAGGTAATCTATTGTCGATATTTTTGTTACTCCATTAGATGGTAGCCTTGCCATTATGGAAGGTAGTGTGTTGTCGATATTTTTTGGTATTCCAATGGATGGTAGCCTTGTCATTATGGAAGGTAGTCTGTTGTCGTGATTTTTGTTACTCTAATGAATGGTAGCCTTGTCGCTAGGGAAGGTAGTATGTTGTCGATATCTTTGTTACTCCAATGGATGGTAGCCTTGTCATTATGGAAAGTAGTCTGTTGTCGAGATTTTTGTTACTCTAAGGGATGGTAGCCTTGTTATTATGGAAGGTAGTGTGTTGTCGATATTTTTGTTATTCCAATGGATGGTAGCCTTGTCATTATGTAAGGTAGTCTGTTGTCGTGATTTTTGTTACTCTAATGGATCGTAGCCTTGTCACTATGGAAGGTAGTATGTTGTCGATATCTTTGTTACTCCAATGGATGGTAGCCTTGTCATCATGGAAGGTAGTCTGTTGTTGAGATTTTTGTTACTCTAAGGGATGGTAGGCTTGTCATTATGGAAGGTAGTGTGTTGTCGATATTTTTGTTATTCCGATGGATGGTAGCCTTGTCATTATGGAAGGTAGTCTATTGTCGATATTTTTGTTACTACAATGGATGGTAGCCTTGTCATTATGGAAGGTAGTCTATTGTCGATATTTTTGTTATTCCAATGGATGGTAGCCTTGTCATTATGGAAGGTAGTCTGTTGTCGTGATTTTTGTTACTCCAATGGATGGTAGCCTTGTCACTATGGATTGTAGTATGTTATCGTTATATTTGTTAATCCAATGGATGGTAGCCTTGTCATTATGGAAGGTAGTCTATTGTCGAGATTTTTGTTAATCTAAGGGATGGTAGCCTTGTCATTATGGAAGGTAGTGTGTTATCGATATTTTTGTTATTCCAATGGATGGTAGCCTTGTCATTATGGAAGGTAGTTTGTTGTCGAGATTTTTGTTACTCCAATGGATGAAAGCCTTGTTATTATGGAAGGTAGTCTATTGTCGATATTTTTGTTACTACAATGGATGGTAGCCTTTTCATTATGGAAGGTAGTCTGTTGTCGTGATTTTGGTTACTACAATGGATTGTAGCCTTGTCGTTATGGAAGGTAGTCTGTTGTCGATATCTTTGTAACTCCAATGGATGGTAACCTAGTCATTATGGTAAGTAGTTTGTTATCGAGATTCTTTTTACTCCAATGGATGGTAGCCTTGTCATTATGGAAGGTAGTCTGTTGTCGATATTTCTGTTACTCCAATGGATGGTAGGCTTTTCATTATGGAAAGTAGGTTATTGTCGGGATCTGTGTTACTCCAATAGATGGTTGCCTTGTCATTATGGAAGGTAGTCTGTTGTCCAGATTTTTGTTACTCCAATGGATGGTAGCCTTGTCATTATGGAAGGTAGTCTATTGTAGATATTTTTCTTACTATAATGGATGGAAGCCTTTTCATTAAGGAAGGTATTTTGTTGTCGAGATTTTTGTTACTTCAATGGATTGTAGCCTTGTCGTTATTGAAGGTAGTATGTTGTCTATATTTTTGTTACTCCAATGGATGGTAGCCTTGTCATTATGGAAGGTAGTGTGTTGTCGAGATTTTTTATACTCCAATGGATTGTAGCCTTGTCATTATGGAAGGTACTCTGTTGTCGATATTTTTGTTACTCTAAGGGATGGTAGCCTTGTCATTATGGAAGGTAGTGTGTTATCGATATTTTTTTTATTCCAATGGATGGTAGCCTTGTCATTATGGAAGCCAGTCTGTTGTCGAGATTTTTGTTACTCCAATGGATTGTAGCCTTGTTATTATGGAAGGTATTCTATTGTCTATATTTTTGTTACTACAATGAACGGTAGCCTGGTCATTATGGAAGGTAGTCTGTTGTCCAGATTTTTGTTACAATAATAGATGGTAGCCTTGTCATTATGGAAGGTAGTTTGTTGTCGAGATTTTTGTCACTGCAATGGATGGTAGCCTTGTCATTATGGAAGGTAGTCTGCCGTTGTGATTTTCTGTTACTCTAATGGATTGTAGCCTTGTAATTAAGGACGGTAGTCTGTTGTTCATATTTTTGTTACTCCAATGGATGGTAGACTTGTCATTATGGAAGGTAATCTATTGTCGATATTTTTGTTACTCCATTAGATGGTAGCCTTGCCATTATGGAAGGTAGTGTGTTGTCGATATTTTTTGGTATTCCAATGGATGGTAGCCTTGTCATTATGGAAGGTAGTCTGTTGTCGTGATTTTTGTTACTCTAATGAATGGTAGCCTTGTCGCTAGGGAAGGTAGTATGTTGTCGATATCTTTGTTACTCCAATGGATGGTAGCCTTGTCATTATGGAAAGTAGTCTGTTGTCGAGATTTTTGTTACTCTAAGGGATGGTAGCCTTGTTATTATGGAAGGTAGTGTGTTGTCGATATTTTTGTTATTCCAATGGATGGTAGCCTTGTCATTATGTAAGGTAGTCTGTTGTCGTGATTTTTGTTACTCTAATGGATCGTAGCCTTGTCACTATGGAAGGTAGTATGTTGTCGATATCTTTGTTACTCCAATGGATGGTAGCCTTGTCATCATGGAAGGTAGTCTGTTGTTGAGATTTTTGTTACTCTAAGGGATGGTAGGCTTGTCATTATGGAAGGTAGTGTGTTGTCGATATTTTTGTTATTCCGATGGATGGTAGCCTTGTCATTATGGAAGGTAGTCTATTGTCGATATTTTTGTTACTACAATGGATTGTAGCCTTGTCATTATGGAATGTAGTCTGTTGTTGATATCTTTGTTACTCCAATGGATGGTAACCTAGTCATTATGGAAGGTAGTCTGTTGTCGAGATTTTTTTAGTCCAATGGATGGTAGCCTAGTCATTATGGAAGGTAGTCTATTGTCGATATTTTTGTTACTCCAATGGATGGTAGCCTTGTCATTATTGAAGGTAGTCTATTGTCGATATTTTTGTTATTCCAATGGATGGTAGCCTTGTCATTATGGAAGGTAGTCTGTTGTCGTGAATTTTGTTACTCCAATGGATGGTAGCCTTGTCACTATGGATTGTAGTATGTTGTCGTTATATTTGTTAATCCAATAATGGTAGCCTTGTCATTATGGAAGGTAGTCTGTTGTCGAGATTTTTGTTACTCTAAGGGATGGTAGCCTTGTCATTATGGAAGGTAGTGTGTTATCGATATTTTTGTTATTCCAATAGATGGTAGCCTTGTCATTATAGAAGGTAGTCTGTTGTCGAGATTTTTGTTACTCCAATGGATGGTAGCCTTGTTATTATGGAAGGTAGTCTATTGTCGATATTTTTGTTACTACAATGGATGGTAGCCTTTTCATTATGGAAGGTAGTCTGTTGTCGAGATTTTGGTTACTACAATGGATTGTAGCCTTGTCGTTATGGAAGTTAGTCTGTTGTCGATATCTTTGTAACTCCAATGGATGGTGTAATTGTTTAGTTATTGGCATGTATTTTTGGTAAAACCAGGTATGTGAATGTCATGACTGATGTCATAAGATTTTGGGTTATTAGGTACTTTATGCAGAAAAAGAATGGCATACAGTAGCTGCTCTTCATTAGTGTGTATCTGAGCATTTTGCAATGATCACATTTATTACATTCTACCAAAATCAGTAAACAGGATTCCTGTTGTCATAACCAATGTTAAGACATCCTGTACTGATCTAACAGTTATGCAGTTTGGTTAATTCTGAGATTTTTCAGGAATTTGGTTCATACATTCCAGAACAGAATCTCACGTGGACCTTAGATTAAGTTAGCTCAACCCTAATCTGGTTGATAAAGTCTTGTGACCAAGTCTTGAGGTTAACCCTAATTAACCATAGATTTTCGTGGAAGCCCTAATTGAAGAAACAACTGCATATATATTCAACAGGAAGGCTATTGGGAAGATCAACACTTTTAGACAGAAGTATCATTGTGATAAGTGACTTGGAGTAGGTTTTGATTGTAAGGGTTGTGTATCACTCAAAGCTTTGAAGCAAGAGTGTTTATGTCACTTGATTAAAGCTTTGAAGCAAGGTCAAGTTAGGTTTATGTATCACTCAAAGCTTTGAAGCACGAGTGTTTGTGTTGCTTGATTAAAAGATGTGAAGCATAATCAAGTGTATGTTCTGAAGAGTGTCTTCATAATTTCATTAGTCAATTGTTTAGTATCACTGCTGTGATTGAGGGGGAGTGAGTAGGAACTCAGGTATAAGTTGAACTTAGATTGAAGTTGCATTGAGTAGGTCTTAAGTGAAGGAGATAAACTAGTTGGTTTATTCCTGAATTAATATCTCGTATAGTGGATTTCCTCTCTGGCTTGGTAGCCCCCAGAGTAGGTGTTGTTTCACACTAAACTGGGTAAACAATTGACTGTGTTCTTTACTGTTTTTTTATTTACTGTCTTATAGAAAGTCAGATACGGTGTCATAACATTCATTGTGTCATTGAGTATCTGTTGCCAGAATTTCAATTGGCATCAGAGCAGGCACCCTGCCTGTATTACTGGGTGAGATCTAGGGATATCACTTTCTGGCGCTATGGACAAAGAAGGAGTTTTTGGAAACAGACCACCCATTTTGGATGGATCAAATTATGACTACTGGAAACCTCATATGGTTGCCTTCTTAAAATCACTGGACAAAAAGGCTTAGAGAGATGCTGACAAAGGATGGAACCATCCCACCATAACTGAGAAAGATGGGACAATCAGTCTGAAACCTGAGGAAGAATGGAGCAAAGAAGAAGATGAGTTAGCTCTGGTAAATTCCAAAGCATTAAATGCCTTGTTCAATGGAATTGATAAAAACATATTCAGACTAGTACATCAATGTGAACTGGCCAAGGAAGTATGAGACACTCTCAAAACTACCCATGAGGGCACATCCAAAGTAAAAATGTCAAGGCTTCAAATGCTGACTACCAAATTTGAGAACCTAAGGATGATGGAAGATGAAACCATTCATGAGTTTCACATGAACATCTTGGAGATTGCCAACACCTCAAGAGCATTGGGAGAAAAGATGTCAGAAGAAAAACTGGTGAGAAAGATTCTCAGATCCTTGCCTAAAAGATTTGTAATGAAGGTAACTACTATAGAGGAAGCGCATGATATCAGCAATTTGAAGGTGGATGAACTCATTGGGTCTCTTCAGACCTTTGAGATGGGGATCAGTGACAATGTCGACAAGAAAAACAAGAGCATAGCACTTGTATCTAACACTGAAGATGAAAAGAAGGAGGATGAAGAAGAAAATATTTCAGAAGCTATAGCCATGCTTGGAAGACAACTCAACAAACTCATCAAGAGAATGGATCCAAAGTCAAGGTCAAATGTCAAGAACATTCCGTCTGACATTAACAGATCTTATGACTCCAGCAGAAGACCAAAGTCTGAAGAGAAGGGAAATCAAAGCAGAGGAATTCAATGCCATGGATGTGAAGGATATGGGCACATTCGAGTTGAATGTCCTACCTTTCTTAAGAAACAAAAGAAAGGAATGTCTATTACTTGGTCTGACTGTGATTCAGAAAGTAATTCTGAAGAAGAATCTGCCAAACTAGTTACTGCACTAACTGGTATCTGTAACTCTGATAGTGATTCTAGTGACGAGGAAGTGACATTTGAAGAACTGGCTGATTCCTACAAGAAAGTATGTATCAGAAGTGCTGATGTCTGTCAGCAAAATGAGAGATAAACAAAACTCATACTAAAGTTGGAGGCTGAGAAAAGGGCAGACATTGATACTATAAGTCATATAGAAGGGGAAGTTCAAATGCTAAACTCAAAACTGGACCAGATGACAAAATCTGTCAAGATGCTGACAAATGGAACTGACAAATTGGAAGAAATCCTTCAGGTTGGACAAAATGTGGGAAACAAGTCTGGTATAGGATTTGTGGCAGCAAAGAAATCTGGTACAGACAAGAAGATCAGGCCTGATAAACAAATGTCAAAACAGATGTCACAACAAAGCACTCAACATCGTGAACAGAGAAATATGAAGAAAAAGTATCAAAGATGGAGATGTCATCATTGTGGGAGGTTTGGTCACATAAAGCCATTATGCTTCAGATTATATGGATATCCTAATCAGAACCCAGGTGTCAAACCTAAGTTTAACAAGGTACCATATACTCCACAGTGGAAGAAAAAGGCTACTTCCCTGATAGCTCACACTTCCCTTAGAGTCTCTGCAAAGGAAGACTGGTACTTTGACAGTGGATGTTCTAAGCACATGACTGGAATCAAGAACCTTCTCAATAATGTTAAACCTCACACCACTAGTTATGTGACCTTTGGAGATGGTGCTAGAGGAGAAATCAAAGGAGTTGGAAACTTGGACTGCCCTGGAGTTCCAAATCTAAATGAAGTATTGCTGGTAAGAGGCCTGATTGCTAATCTCATAAGTATCAGTCAATTATGCGATCTAGGATTCAAGGTCAACTTCTCAAAATCTGAATGTCTTGTAACTAATGAGAAACAAGAAGTTGTAATGAAAGGATTCAGATCTAAAGACAACTGCTACCTGTGGGAGCCTGAGAACACTAATTACTCTACTGTGTGTTCTATTGCAAAAGAAGAAAAAGAAGTGAAACTGTGGCACCAAAAACTTGGCCATCTACATCTAAGAGGAATGAAAAGGATTATATCCGTGGAGGCAGTCAGAGGGATTCCAAGACTGCAAATTGATGAAGGGAGAGTATGTGGTGAATGTCAGGTTGGTAAGCAGACTAGGATGTCGCATCCAAAGTCAAGACATCTGACCACCTCTAAGGTTCTAGAACTTCTACATATGGATCTGATGGGACCAATGCAGGTGGAAAGTCTTGGTGGAAAAAGATATGCCTATGTTGTTGTGGATGATTTTTCCAGATTCACCTGGATTAACTTCATTAGGGAAAAATGTGATGTATTTGAAGTTTTTAGAGAACTGTGCAAAAGAATTCAAAGAGAAAAAGAAGGATGCATTGTCAGAATTAGAAGTGATCATGGAAAGGAATTTGAAAACAGTAAGTTTAATGAGTTCTGTTCCTCAGAAGGAATTAATCATGAATTCTCTTCTCCTATAACTCCTCAACAAAATGGAGTTGTAGAAAGGAAAAACAGGACCATACAGGAATCTGCCAGAGCAATGATACATGCCAAAAGACTTCCTATTCATTTTTGGGCTGAAGCTATGAATATAGCCTGTTATGTCCATAACAGGGTCACCTTGAGAAAGGGAACCTCATCCACCATTTATGAACTATGGAAAGGAAGAAAGCCAACAGTGAAGTACTTCCATGTATTTGGCAGCAAATGCTATATTCTGGCAGATCGTGATCAAAGGAGAAAGCTGGACCCTAAAAGTGATGAAGGAATATTTCTAGGATACTCCACCAACAGCAGAGCTTATAGGGTATTCAATTCCAGGACCAAAGTCATGATGGAATCAATAAATGTCATAGTTGATGATTATCATGAGGAAACATATGTCCCTTGTAATGTTGAGACATTCTTTGAGACTTCAACTCAACAGAATGACCTACCTAACACCACTGCAGCAAACTCTGAATCCAAGGAAGCTAGCAAAATCCCTTCCATCATAATTCAGAAAGATCATCCTCAAGAACTCGTCATAGGAGATCCTAACAGTGGAGTCATTACAAGATCTAGAGAAATCATCTCAAACTCTTGCTTTGTGTCTAAAATTGAACCAAGAAATGTTAAGGAGGCTTTAACTGATGAATACTGGATTATGGCAATGGAAGATGAATTGAACCAATTCAAGCAACATTAAGTATGGAAGTTAGTTCCTAGACCAGAAGGAACAAACATCATTGGCACAAAATGGATATACAAGAACAAATCAGATGCTGAAGGAGTTGTCACCAGGAATAAGGCAAGACTTGTTGCTCAAGGATACACTCAAGTTGAAGGGGTTGATTTTGATGAGACCTTTGCCCCCGTAGCGAGACTGGAATCTATCAGACTCCTATTGGGAATTGCTTGTCTCCTGAAGTTCAAGTTATTTCAGATGGATAAAAAAAGTGCCTTCCTAAATGGGTACATAAATGAGGAAGTTTATATGGAACAGCCTAAAGGTTTTGTGGATCCAAACTACCCTGATCATGTCTACAAATTGAGGAAAGCTTTATATGGCCTGAAACAAGCTCCTTGAGCATAGTATGACAGCTTGACAAAATTTATCTCTGACAAAGGATACAGAAAAGGAGGCTTGGATAAAACCCTCTTTGTCAAAAATGAAGGAGGAAAGATAATGGTAGCTCAAATCTATGTTGATGACATAGTGTTTGGGGGAATGTCAGATAAAATGCTTAAACATTTTGCTGACCAAATACAGGCTGAATTCGAAATGAGCTTCATGGGAGAATTGACCTACTTTCTTGGACTACAAGTCACACAGATGGAAGACTCAATTTTTCTGTCTCAAAGTAATTATGCAAAGAACATTGTCAAGAAGTTTGTTATGGAGAATGTCAGCCACAAAAGGACTCCTGCTCCTACTCATTTAAAGCTATCCAAAGATTCAAGTGGGGTTAAGGTGGACCAAAGCCTGTACAGAAGCATGATAGGAAGTCTGTTATATTTAACAGCCAGCAGACCTGACATTTCTTTTGCAGTTGGAGTATGTGCAAGATACCAAGATGATCCCAAAGTCAGTCATATCAACCAAGTAAAGAGAATTTTGAAGTATGTAAGTGGAACTTACAACTATGGCTTGTTGTACTCTCATGGTTGTGAACCAACTCTGACTGGTTACTGTGATGCTGATTGGGCTGGAAGTGCTGATGATAGAAAGAGCACCTCTGGAGGATGTTTCTTCTTAGGAAATAATTTGGTCTCCTGGTTTAGCAAGAAACAGAACTGTGTGTCTCTCTCTACTATTGAAGTTGAATACATTACAGCTGGTAGTAGCTGTTCTCAAATGATCTGGATGAAACATATGCTTACTGAGTATAATGTCACACAAGATGTTATGACATTGTACTGTGACAATCAGAGTACAATCAACATTTCCAAGAATCCTATTCAGCATAGCAGGACCAAGCATATTGACATTATACATTATTTTATCAGAGATCTTGTAGAGGAGAAGACGATTAAACTGGAACATGTTGCCACTGAACTACAACTGGCTGACATTTTTACCAAAGAACTCGATGCAAATCAATTTGAAAATTTGAGGGGCAAGTTGGGTATTTGCCAACATGAGGAAATGTAGCAATTAATTTTGCTTAAAACAAGGGATGAAGGAGTTTTTTGTGTTAAGTCTATTTTGATTGGGTTAATCATATGTTTTCCTATTTCTTTCAAAATTGTTAAGAAGTTGAATAGACACTCATTTACCTCCTTCCTTTCTCGCTCTATAACAATCCCCATTCTCTCAATCAAAGATTTCTCTCTCGTTGTTACTGGTTTTCTAAGACTATCAAAATGTCTCAAACATCATCCTCTTCCAAGACGACTGTTTCATCCGCATCCTCTGAACGAGATCCTAGGGCAATCACAACATGCATGGATTCTGAAGTCCTAGAGATTACTCCTCTTAGAGAACTGGCAACTAACCCCTCTAAGGTTAAAAAGCTGAGAACAAGGCATGCAGGAAGGTCTCAAGATACGTCATCTGGTAATACCTCTAAACCATCATCTTTTGTTCCCTCAGGAATAGCAAATTGGGAAGGCACAGCTTATGTTCATCAAGCAATAGCTAGACTTGTTACAAGAATTCTGAATGAAAACCACTCTGTACCGGGCATTTCTGTTCCTTTAAATCAAGAATCTGCTAGTCCAAATGTGGAAATAAATCCAGATGTCTCTAAGAATGTTGAGACACCAGACAACAACATTCAGAAAACATCTGAAAATCTTGATGATATCCAGAACCCGTCAGAGAAGGATGTTGAACCACCGGTTATTGATGTGGATGAAGAATACTCAGACAATGACCTAATTGAAAATATCAACCCTAGCATATCTAGGAGGATAATGAACAGAAAATGTAAGCAGGATGCTGCAAAATGTCTGACCAAAGAGAAGACTGATGATGTTGCTCATAAGAAAACCAGGTCTGAAGGCAAGACTGGTGTAGAAACTGTGAAGACAGGATTTTCCAAAGGGAAGGTGAAAACCCGAGTACATGCTGGTAGTCTCTCAAAGCCTGTGAGACAACCAATAGCAAAGAAAAGGAAAGAGCCTGAACCTTCTGATTCTGATGAGGAATCAGAATTTGAAGTTGATGCTGAAGACATCTCTCTCAGAAGGAAACTCACTTCAAGAAAAATGGCTAAAGTTCCTGAAGTCCCCACTGACAACATTTCTTTTCACCACCCTGAAAATGCCAACAGATGGAAGTATGTTTGTTTAAAAAGAATAGCCTTGGAAAGAGAACTAAACAATGGTGCCATGGAATGTAAGGAGATCATGGACCTAATCAAAACTGCTGGACTAATGAATAATGTGGTAAAGTTTACCAACTGCTATGAAAATCATGTCAAGGAATTCATAGTGAATTTATCTGATGGATGTGCTGATGAAAGGTCAGCTGACTTTAAATGTGTCTATGTGAGAGGAAGAAAAGTTAATTTCTCTCCCTCTGAAATTAAAAAATTCCTTGGAAGACCAGATGAGGCTTGCCCTGAATTAGAGGTTACTGACAACCAAGTATGCCAAACCATCACTGCAAATCAAGTCAAGAGCTGGCCCTTAAAAGGCAAGCTGAATGCAAGCAAGCTAAGCATGAAATTTGCCATGCTGCACAAGATTGGTGCATCCAACTGGGTTCCTACCAACCATAAATCAACCATCTCCACAGGATTGGGAAGATTCATTTATGCTGTTGGAACCAGGACAGAATTTGACTATGGCAGGTATATCTTTGATCAAACTTTAAAACATGCTGGAAGCTATGCTGTTAAAGGCCCTATTTCCTTTCCCTCCCTCCTATGTGGTATTGTCCTTGCTCAGTATCCTGACATTCTAGTAGAAAGAGATATTGTATGCAAAAGAGCCCCTGCTCTTGGGTTGCACTATAAGCTATTTCAGGGAACTCATGTTCCTGACATTGTCATGACATCAGCTGAGATATCAACTATCAAAACTCAGTCCAAGAAATCTGATGTTATAGCTGTGCTGAAGGAAACCTGCAAAGAGCTGGAGACACGGAAAAGGACTCTTGAGATCCTAATTGCCAGACTAGAACAGGAGGAGGTTGAAGGACAAAGAAGGGAAGAGGATGCTGCTGAAGATCAGATTAATGCTGAAGATAGTGCCTCATCTGAAGATGGCAGTGCTTGAAGATCAGTGGAGTGTCAAGCATGCTGCTGATTCCTGTTGTTGCATGTAATTTCAGACTTTTTGTTGTTTTTATTACTCATTTTGGATGACTGTATAACCTAACAATACTTGTATCTTTGGCCTATTTATGGCTAAAGAGGGGGAGAAGATTATGTGTTAATTATTCTTGGTAGACATTATTTTTTTCTGCAGACATATTATTTCTACTGCTCTCTATTTTCTGATTGTTTAGGGGTTTTAGCCAAAAATTTGCCAAAGGGGGAGTTTGTAAGTGTTTAGTTATTGGCATGTATTTTTGGTAAAACCAGATGTGTGAATGTCATGACTGATGTCATAACATTCTGGGTTATTAGGTACTTTATGCAGAAAAAGAATGGCATACAGTAGCTTCTCTTCATGAGTGTGTATCTGAGCATTTTGCAATGATCAAATTTATTACATTCTACCAAAATCAGTAAACAGGATTCCTGTTGTCATAACCAATGTTAAGACATCCTGTACTGATCTAACAGTTATGCAGTTTGGTTAATTCTGAGATTTTTCAGGAATTTGGTTCATACATTCCAGAACAGAATCTCACGTGGACCTTAGGTTAACTTAGCTCAACCCTAATCTAGTTGATAAAGTCTTGTGACCAAGTCTTGAGGTTAACCCTAATTAACCCTAACTTTCCGTGGAAGCCCTAACTGAAGAAACAACTGCATATATATTCAACAGGAAGGTTGTTGGGAAGATCAACACTTTTAGACAGAAGATCTACAAGGAGCTGTATAGTTTTAACTACTGTAATCCAAGCAATTATCATTGTGATAAGTGACTTGGAGTAGGTTTTGATTGTAAGGGTTGTGTATCACTCAAAGCTTTGAAGCAAGAGTGTTTGTGTCACTTGATTAAAGCATTGAAGCAAGGTCAAGTTAGGTTTATGTGTCACTCAAAGCTTTGAAGCACGAGTGTTTGTGTTGCTTGATTAAAAGTTGTGAAGCATAATCTAGTGTATGTTCTGAAGAGTGTCTTCATAATTTCATTAGTCAATTGTTTAGTATCACTGCTGTGATTGAGGGGGAGTGAGTAGGAACTCAGGTATAAGTTGAACTTAGATTGAAGTTGCATTGGTTAGGTCTTAAGTGAAGGAGATAAACTGGTTGGTTTATTCCTGAATTAATATCTCTTATAGTGGATTTCCTCCCTGGCTTGGTAGCCCCCAGAGTAGGTGTTGTTTCACACTGAACTGGGTAAACAATTGACTGTGTTCTTTACTGTTTTTTTATTTACTGTCTTATAGAAAGTCAGATATGGTGTCATAACATTCATTGTGACATTGAGTATCTGTTGCCATAATTTCAGATGGTAACCTAGTTATTATGGAAGGTAGTTTGTTGTCGAGATTCTTTTTACTCCAATGGATGGTAGGCTTTTCATTATGGAAAGTAGGTTATTGTCGGGATTTTTGTTACTCCAATGGATGGTAGCCTTGTCATTATGGAAGGTAGTCTGTTGTCCATATTTTTGTTACTCCAATGGATGGTAGCCTTGTCATTATGGAAGGTAGTCTATTGTCGATATTTTTGTTACTATAATGGATGGAAGCCTTTTCATTATGGAAGGTAGTCTGTTGTCGAGATTTTTGTTACTACAATGGATTGTAGCCTTGTCGTTATGGAAGGTAGTTTGTTGTCTAGATTTTTATTACTCCAATGGATAATAGCTTTGTCATTATGCAAGGTACTGTGTTGTCGAGATTTTTTATACTCCAATGGATTGTAGCCTTGTTATTATGGAATGTAGTCTGTGGTCGAGATTTTTGTTACTCTAAGGGATGGTAGCCTTGTCATTATGGAAGGTAGTGTGTTGTCGATATTTTTGTTATTCCAATGGATGGTAGCCTTGTCTTTATGGAAGCTATTATGTTGTCGAGATTTTTGTTACTCCAATGGATGGTAGCCTTGTTATTATGGAAGGTAGTCTATTGTCGATATTTTTGTTACTACAATGGATGGTAGCCTTGTCATTATGGAAGGTAGACTGTTGTCGAGATTTTTGTTACAATAATAGATGGTAGCCTTGTCATTATGGAAGGTAGTCTGTTGTCGAGATTTTTGTCACTGCAATGGATGGTAGCCTTGTCATTATGGAAGGTAGTCTGTCATTGTGATTTTCTGTTACTCTAATGGATGGTAGCCTTGTCATTAAGGACGGTAGTCTGTTGCTCATATTTTTGTTACTCCAACGGATGGTAGACTTGTCATTATGGAAGGTAATCTATTGTCGATATTTTTGTTACTCCATTGGATGGTAGCCTTGCCATTATGGAAGGTAGTGTGTTGTCGATATTTTTGTTATTCCAATGGATGGTAGCCTTGTCATTATGGAAGGTAGTCTATTGTCGTGATTTTTGTTACTCCAGTGGATGGTAGCCTTGTCACTATGGAAGGTAGTATGTTGTCGATATCTTTGTTACTCCAATGGATGGTAGCCTTGTCATTATGGAAAGTAGTCTGTTGTCGAGATTTTTGTTACTCTAAGGGATGGTAGCCTTGTTATTATGGAAAGTAGTATGTTGTCGATATTTTTGTTATTCCAATGGATGGTAGCCTTGTCATTATGTAAGGTAGTCTGTTGTCGTGATTTTTGTTACTCCAATGGATGGTATCCTTGTCACTATGGAAGGTAGTATGTTGTCGATATCTTTGTTACTCCAATGGATGGTAGCCTTGTCATTATGGAAGGTAGTCTGTTGTTGAAATTTTTGTTACTCAAAGGGATGGTAGGCTTGTCATTATGGAAGGTAGTGTGTTGTCGATATTTTTGTTATTCCAATGGATGGTAGCCTTATCATTATGGAAGGTAGTCTGTTGTCCATATTTTTGTTACTACAATGGATTGTAGCCTTGTCATTATGGAATGTAGTCTTTTGTCGATATCTTTGTTACTCCAATGGATGGTAACCTAGTCATTATGGATGGTAGTCTGTTGTCGAGATTTTTGTTACTCCAATGGATGGTAGCCTTGTCATTATGGAAGGTAGTCTATTGTCGAGATTTTTTATACTCTAATGGATTGTAGCCTTGTCACTATGGAAGGTAGTCTATTGTCGAGATTTTTGTTACTCCAATGATGGTACCCTTATCATTATGGAAGGTAGTCTACTGTCGAGATTTTTGTTACTCTGATGGATGGTAGCCTTGTCATTATGGAAGGTAGGCTATTGTCGGGATTTTTGTTACTCCAATGGAGGGTAGCCTTGTCATTATGGAAGGTAGTATGTTGTCTAGATTTTTTTAACAACAATAGATGGTAGCCTTGTCATTTTGGAAGGTAGTCTATTTTCGAGATTTTGGTCACTACAATGGATGGTATCCTTGT
The DNA here is from genome assembly GCA_948472305.1 of Vicia faba. Classification (NCBI taxonomy): domain Eukaryota; kingdom Viridiplantae; phylum Streptophyta; class Magnoliopsida; order Fabales; family Fabaceae; genus Vicia; species Vicia faba. Next base: position 461,087,359 of record OX451741.1, read on the forward strand.
CATTAAGGAAGGTAGTCTGTCGTTGTCATTTACAATCACTCCAATGGATGGTAGCCTTGTCATTAAGGATGGTAGTCTGGTTTTCAGATTTTTGTTACTCCAATGGATGCTAGACTTGTCATTATGGAAGGTAATCCATTGTCGATATTTTTGTTACTCCATTGGATTGTAGCCTTGCCATTATGGAAGGTAGTGTGTTGTCGATATTTTTGTTATTCCAATGGATGGTAGCCTAGTCATTATGGAAGGTAGTCTGTTGTCGAGATTTTTGTTACTCCAATGGATGGTAGCCTTGTCATTATGGAAGGTAGTCTATTGTCGAGATTTTTTATACTCTAATGGATTGTAGCCTTATCATTATGGAAGGTAGTCTGTTGTCGTGATTTTTGTTACTCCAATGGATGGTAGCCTTGTCACTATGGAAGGTAGTATGTTGTCGATATCTTTGTTACTCCAATGGATGGTAGCCTTGTCATTATGGAAGGTAGTCTGTTGTTGAGATTTTTGTTACTCTAAGGGATGGTAGGCTTGTCATTATGGAAGGTAGTGTGTTGTTGATATTTTTGTTATTCCAATGGATGGTAGCGTTGTCATTATGGAAGGTAGTCTGTTGTCAATATTTTTGTTACTACAATGGATTGTAGCCTTGTCATTATGGAATGTAGTCTGTTGTCGATATCTTTGTTACTCCAATGGATGGTAACCTAGTCATTATGGAAGGTAGTCTGTTGTCGAGATTTTTGTTACTCCAATGGATGGTAGCCTTGTCATTATGGAAGGTAGTCTGTTGTCGAGATTTTTGTTACTCTGATGGATTGTAGCCTTGTCATTATGGAAGGTAGTCAGTTGTCGAGATTTATGTTACTCTAACGGATGGTAGCCTTGTCATTATGGAAGGTAGGCTATTGTCGGGATTTTTGTTACTCCAATGGATGGTAGCCTGGTCATTATGGAAGGTAGTCTGTTGTCTAGATTTTTTTTACAACAATAGATGGTAGCCTTGTCATTTTGGAAGGTAGTCTGTTTTCGAGATTTTGGTCACGGCAATGGATGGTATCCTTGTCATTAAGGAAGGTAGTCTAACGTTGTCATTGACATTCACTCTAATGGATAGTAGCCTTGTCATTAAGGATGGTAGTCTGGTTTTCAGATTTTTGTTACTCCAATGGATGGTAGACTTGTCATTATGGAAGGTAATCTATTGTCGATATTTTTGTTACTCCATTGGATTGTAGACTTGCCATTATGGAAGGTAGTGCGTTGTCGATATTTTTGTTATTCCAATGGATGGTAGCCTTGTCATTATGGAAGGTAGTCTGTTGTCGTGATTTTTGTTACTCCAATGGATGGTAGCCTTGTCACTATGGAAGGTAGTATGTTGTCGATATCTTTGTTACTCCAATGGATGGTAGCCTTGTCATTATGGAAGGTAGTCTGTTGTTGAGATTTTTGTTACTCTAAGGGATGGTAGCCTTGGTATTATGGAAGGTAGTGTGTTGTCGATATCTTTGTTACTCCAATGGATGGTAGCCTTGTCATTATGGAAGGTAGTCTGTTGTTGAGATTTTTGTTACTCTAAGGGATGGTAGGCTTGTCATTATGGAAGGTAGTTTGTTGTCGATATTTTTGTTATTCCAATGGATGGTAGCCTTGTCATTTTGGAAGGTAGTCTGTTGTCGATATTTTTGTTACTACAATGGATTGTAGCCTTGTCATTATGGAATGTAGTCTGTTGTCGATATCTTTGTTACTCCAATGGATGGTAACCTAGTCATTATGGAAGGTAGTCTGTTGTCGAGATTTTTGTTACTCCAATGGATGGTACCCTTGTCATTATGGAAGGTAGTCTGTTGTCGATATTTTTTATACTCTAATGGATTGTAGCCTTGTCACTATGGAAGGTAGTCTATTGTCAAGATTTTTGTTACTCCAATGATGGTACCCTTGTCATTATGGAAGGTAGTCTGCTGTCCAGATTTTTGTTACTCTGATGGATGGTAGCCTTGTCATTATGGAAGGTAGTCAGTTGTTGAGATTTCTGTTACTCTAACGGATGGTAGCCTTGTCATTATGGAAGGTAGGCTATTGTCGGGATTTTTGTTACTCCAATGGATGGTAGCCTTGTCATTATGGAAGGTAGTATGTTGTCTAGATTTTTTTAACAACAATAGATGGTAGCCTTGTCATTTTGGAAGGTAGTCTGCTTTCGAGATTTTGGTCACTGCAATGGATGGTATCCTTGTCATTAAGGAAGGTAGTCTGTCGTTGTCATTTACATTTACTCCAATGGATCGTAGCCTTGTCATTAAGGACGGTAGTCTGTTGTTCAGATTTTTGTTACTCCAATGGATGGTAGACTTGTCATTATGGAAGGTAATCTATTGTCGATATTTTTGTTACTCCATTGGATGGTATCCTTGCCATTTTGGAAGGTAGTGTGTTGTCGATATTTTTGTTATTCCAATGGATGGTAGCCTTGTCATTATGGAAGGTAGTCTGTTGTCGTGATTTTTGTTACTCCAATGGATGGTAGCCTTGTCATTATGGAAGCTAGTATGTTGTCGATATCTTTGTTACTCCAATGGATGGTAGCCTTGTCATTATGGAAGGTAGTCTGTTGTTGAGATTTTTGTTACTCTAAGGGATGGTAGGCTTGTCATTATGGAAGGTAGTTTGTTGTCGATATTTTTGTTATTCCAATGGATGGTAGCCTTGTCATTTTGGAAGGTAGTCTGTTGTCGATATTTTTGTTACTACAATGGATTGTAGCCTTGTCATTATGGAATGTAGTCTGTTGTCGATATCTTTGTTACTCCAATGGATGGTAACCTAGTCATTATGGAAGATAGTCTGTTGTCGAGATTTTTGTTACTCCAATGGATGGTAGCCTTGTCATTATGGAAGGTAGTCTGTTGTCGAGATTTTTTATACTCTAATGGATTGTAGCCTTGTCACTATGGAAGGTAGTCTATTGTCGAGATTTTTGTTATTCCAATGATGGTACCCTTGTCATTAAGGAAGGTAGTCTGCTGTCGACATTTTTGTTACTCTGATGGATGGTAGCCTTGTTATTATGGAAGGTAGTCATTTGTCGAGATTTCTGTTACTCTAACGGATGGTAGACTTGTCATTATGGAAGGTAGGCTATTGTCGGGATTTTTGTTACTCCAATGGATGGTAGCCTTGTCATTATGGAAGGTAGTCTGTTGTCTAGATTTTTTTAACAACAATACATGGTAGCCTTGTCATTTTGGAAGGTACTCTATTTTCGAGATTTTGGTCACTGCAATGGATGGTAGCCTTGTCATTAAGGACGGTAGTCTGTTGTTCAGATTTTTGTTACTCCAATGGATGGTAGACTTGTCATTATGGAAGGTAATCTATTGTCAATATTTTTGTTACTCCATTGGATTGTAGCCTTTCCATTATGGAAGATAGTGTGTTGTCGATATTTTTGTTATTCCAATGGATGGTATCCTTGTCAATATGGAAGGTAGTCTGTTGTCGTGATTTTTGTTACTCCAATGGATGGTAGCCTTGTCACTATGGAAGGTAGTATGTTATCGATATCTTTGTTACTCCAATGGATGGTAGCCTTGTCATTATGGAAAGTAGTCCGTTGTCGAGATTTTTGTTACTCTAAGGGATGGTAGCCTTGTTATTATGGAAGGTAGTGTGTTGTCGATATTTTTGTTATTCCAATGGATGGTAGCCTTGTCACTATGGAAGGTAGTATGTTGTCGATATCTTTGTTACTCCAATGGATGGTAGCCTTGTCATTATGGAAGGTAGTCTGTTGGTGAGATTTTTCTTACTCTAAGGGATGATAGGCTTGTCATTATGGAAGGTAGTATGTTGTCGATATTTTTGTTACTACAATGGATTGTAGCCTTCTCATTATGGAATGTAGTCTGTTGTCGATATCTTTGTTACTCCAATGGATGGTAACCTAGTCATTATGGAAGGTAGTCTGTTGTCGAGATTTTTGTTACTCCAATGGATGGTAGCCTTGTCATTATGGAAGGTAGTCTGTTGTCGATATTTTTTATACTCTAATGGATTGTAGCCTTGTCACTATGGAAGGTAGTCTATTGCCGAGATTTTTGTTACTCCAATGATGGTATCCTTGTCATTATGGAAGGTAGTCTACTGTCGAGATTTTTGTTACTCTGATGGATGGTAGCCTTGTCATTATGGAAGGTAGTCAGTTGTCGAGATTTCTGTTACTCTAACGGATGGTAGCCTTGTCATTATGGAAGGTAGGTTATTGTCGGGATTTTTGTTACTCCAATGGATGGTAGCCTTGTCATTATGGAAGGTAGTCTGTTGTCTAGATTTTTTTAACAACAATAGATGGTAGCCTTGTAATTTTGGAAGGTAGTCTGTTTTTGAGATTTTGGTCACTTCAATGGATGGTATCCTTGTCATTAACGAAGGTAGTTTGTCGTTGTCATTTACATTTACTCCAATGGATGGTAGCCTTGTCATTAAGGACGGTAGTCTTATGTTCAGATTTTTCTTACTCCAATGGATAGTTGACTTTTCAATATGGAAGGTAGTCTATTGTAGAGATTTTTGTTACTCAATTGGATGGTAGCCTTGTCATTATGGAAGGTATTATGTTGGCGATATTTTTGTTATTCGAATGGATGGTAGCCTTGTCATTATTGAAGGTAGTCTGTTGTTGTGATTTTTGTTACTCTAAGGGATGGTAGCCTTGTCATTATAGAAGGTAGTATGTTGTCGATATTTTTGTTATTCCAATGAATGGTAGCCTTGTCATTATGGAAGGTAGTCTATTGTTGAGATTTTTGTTACTCTAAGGGATGGTAGCCTTGTCACTATGGATTTTAGTATGTTGTCGTTATCTTTGTTAATCCAATGGATGCTAGCCTTGTCATTATGGAAGGTAGTCTGTTGTCGAGATTTTTGTTACTCTAAGGGATGGTAGCCTTGTCATTATGGAAGCTAGTCTGTTGTGGAGATTTTTGTTACTCCAATGGATGGTAGCCTTGTTATTATGGAAGGTAGTCTATTGTCGATATTTTTGTTACTACAATGGATGGTAGCCTTTTCATTATTAAAGGTAGTCTGTTGTCGTGATTTTTGTTACTCCAATGGATGGTAGCCTTGTCACTATGGATTATAGTATGTTGTCGTTATCTTTGTTAATCCAATCGATGGTAGCCTTGTCATTATGGAAGGTAGTCTGTTGTCGAGATTTTTGTTTCTCTAAGGGATGGTAGCCTTGTCATTATGGAAGGTAGTGTGTTGTCGATATTTTTGTTATTCCAATGGATGGTAGCCTTGTCATTATGGAAGCTAGTCTATTGTTTATATTTTTGTTACTCCAATGGATGGTAGCCTTGTCGTTATGGAAGGTAGTCTGTTGTCGATATCTTTGTAACTCCAATGGATGGTAACCTAGTCATTATGGAAGGTAGTATGTTGTCGAGATTTTTGTTACTCCAATGGATGGTAGCCTTGTCATTATGGAAGGTAGTTTGTTGTCGATATCTTTGTTACTCCAATGGATGGTAGCCTTGTCATTATGGAAGGTAGTCTGTTGTTGAGATTTTTGTTACTCTAAGGGATGGTAGGCTTGTCATTATGGAAGGTAGTTTGTTGTCGATATTTTTGTTATTCCAATGGATGGTAGCCTTGTCATTTTGGAAGGTAGTCTGTTGTCGATATTTTTGTTACTACAATGGATTGTAGCCTTGTCATTATGGAATGTAGTCTGTTGTCGATATCTTTGTTACTCCAATGGATGGTAACCTAGTCATTATGGAAGATAGTCTGTTGTCGAGATTTTTGTTACTCCAATGGATGGTAGCCTTGTCATTATGGAAGGTAGTCTGTTGTCGAGATTTTTTATACTCTAATGGATTGTAGCCTTGTCACTATGGAAGGTAGTCTATTGTCGAGATTTTTGTTATTCCAATGATGGTACCCTTGTCATTAAGGAAGGTAGTCTGCTGTCGACATTTTTGTTACTCTGATGGATGGTAGCCTTGTTATTATGGAAGGTAGTCATTTGTCGAGATTTCTGTTACTCTAACGGATGGTAGACTTGTCATTATGGAAGGTAGGCTATTGTCGGGATTTTTGTTACTCCAATGGATGGTAGCCTTGTCATTATGGAAGGTAGTCTGTTGTCTAGATTTTTTTAACAACAATACATGGTAGCCTTGTCATTTTGGAAGGTACTCTATTTTCGAGATTTTGGTCACTGCAATGGATGGTAGCCTTGTCATTAAGGACGGTAGTCTGTTGTTCAGATTTTTGTTACTCCAATGGATGGTAGACTTGTCATTATGGAAGGTAATCTATTGTCAATATTTTTGTTACTCCATTGGATTGTAGCCTTTCCATTATGGAAGATAGTGTGTTGTCGATATTTTTGTTATTCCAATGGATGGTATCCTTGTCAATATGGAAGGTAGTCTGTTGTCGTGATTTTTGTTACTCCAATGGATGGTAGCCTTGTCACTATGGAAGGTAGTATGTTATCGATATCTTTGTTACTCCAATGGATGGTAGCCTTGTCATTATGGAAAGTAGTCCGTTGTCGAGATTTTTGTTACTCTAAGGGATGGTAGCCTTGTTATTATGGAAGGTAGTGTGTTGTCGATATTTTTGTTATTCCAATGGATGGTAGCCTTGTCATTATGTAAGGTAGTCAGTTGTCGTGATTTTTGTTACTCCAATGGATGGTAGCCTTGTCACTATGGAAGGTAGTATGTTGTCGATATCTTTGTTACTCCAATGGATGGTAGCCTTGTCATTATGGAAGGTAGTCTGTTGGTGAGATTTTTCTTACTCTAAGGGATGATAGGCTTGTCATTATGGAAGGTAGTATGTTGTCGATATTTTTGTTACTACAATGGATTGTAGCCTTCTCATTATGGAATGTAGTCTGTTGTCGATATCTTTGTTACTCCAATGGATGGTAACCTAGTCATTATGGAAGGTAGTCTGTTGTCGAGATTTTTGTTACTCCAATGGATGGTAGCCTTGTCATTATGGAAGGTAGTCTGTTGTCGATATTTTTTATACTCTAATGGATTGTAGCCTTGTCACTATGGAAGGTAGTCTATTGCCGAGATTTTTGTTACTCCAATGATGGTATCCTTGTCATTATGGAAGGTAGTCTACTGTCGAGATTTTTGTTACTCTGATGGATGGTAGCCTTGTCATTATGGAAGGTAGTCAGTTGTCGAGATTTCTGTTACTCTAACGGATGGTAGCCTTGTCATTATGGAAGGTAGGTTATTGTCGGGATTTTTGTTACTCCAATGGATGGTAGCCTTGTCATTATGGAAGGTAGTCTGTTGTCTAGATTTTTTTAACAACAATAGATGGTAGCCTTGTAATTTTGGAAGGTAGTCTGTTTTTGAGATTTTGGTCACTTCAATGGATGGTATCCTTGTCATTAACGAAGGTAGTTTGTCGTTGTCATTTACATTTACTCCAATGGATGGTAGCCTTGTCATTAAGGACGGTAGTCTTATGTTCAGATTTTTCTTACTCCAATGGATAGTTGACTTTTCAATATGGAAGGTAGTCTATTGTAGAGATTTTTGTTACTCAATTGGATGGTAGCCTTGTCATTATGGAAGGTATTATGTTGGCGATATTTTTGTTATTCGAATGGATGGTAGCCTTGTCATTATTGAAGGTAGTCTGTTGTTGTGATTTTTGTTACTCTAAGGGATGGTAGCCTTGTCATTATAGAAGGTAGTATGTTGTCGATATTTTTGTTATTCCAATGAATGGTAGCCTTGTCATTATGGAAGGTAGTCTATTGTTGAGATTTTTGTTACTCTAAGGGATGGTAGCCTTGTCACTATGGATTTTAGTATGTTGTCGTTATCTTTGTTAATCCAATGGATGCTAGCCTTGTCATTATGGAAGGTAGTCTGTTGTCGAGATTTTTGTTACTCTAAGGGATGGTAGCCTTGTCATTATGGAAGCTAGTCTGTTGTGGAGATTTTTGTTACTCCAATGGATGGTAGCCTTGTTATTATGGAAGGTAGTCTATTGTCGATATTTTTGTTACTACAATGGATGGTAGCCTTTTCATTATTAAAGGTAGTCTGTTGTCGTGATTTTTGTTACTCCAATGGATGGTAGCCTTGTCACTATGGATTATAGTATGTTGTCGTTATCTTTGTTAATCCAATCGATGGTAGCCTTGTCATTATGGAAGGTAGTCTGTTGTCGAGATTTTTGTTTCTCTAAGGGATGGTAGCCTTGTCATTATGGAAGGTAGTGTGTTGTCGATATTTTTGTTATTCCAATGGATGGTAGCCTTGTCATTATGGAAGCTAGTCTATTGTTTATATTTTTGTTACTCCAATGGATGGTAGCCTTGTCGTTATGGAAGGTAGTCTGCTGTCGATATCTTTGTAACTCCAATGGATGGTAACCTAGTCATTATGGAAGGTAGTATGTTGTCGAGATTTTTGTTACTCCAATGGATGGTAGCCTTGTCATTATGGAAGGTAGTTTGTTGTCGATATTTCTGTTACTCCAATAGATGGTTGGCTTGTCATTATGGAAGGTAGGTTATTGTCGGGATTTTTGTTACTCCAATGGATGGTAGCCTTGTTATTATGGAAGGTAGTCTGTTTTCGTGATTTTGGTTGCTGCAATGGATGGTATCCTTGTTATTAAGGAAGGTAGTCTGTCGTTGTCATTTACATTTACTCCAATGGATGGTAGCCTTGTCATTAAGGACGGTAGTCTGGTTTTCATATTTTTGTTACTCCAATGGATAGTTGACTTGTCATTATGGAAGGTAGTCTATTGTCGAGATTTTTGTTACTAAATTGGATGGTAGCCTTGTCATTATGGAAGGTATTGTGTTGTCGATATTTTTGTTATTCTAATGGATGGTAGCCTTGTCATTATGGAAGGTAGTCTGTTGTTGTGATTTTTGTTACTCTAAGGGATGGTAGCATTGTCATTATGGAAGGTAGTATGTTGTCGATATTTTTGTTATTCCAATTAATGGTAGCCTTGTCATTATGGAAGGTAGTCTATTATTGAGATTTTTGTTACTCTAAGGGATGGTAGCCTTGTCACTATGGATTGTAGTATGTTGTCGTTATCTTTCTTAATCCAATGTATGGTAGCCTTGTCATTATGGAAGGTAGTCTGTTGTCGAGATTTTTGTTACTCTAAGGGATGGTAGCCTTATCATTATGGAAGCTAGTCTATTGTCGAGATTTTTGTTACTCCAATGGATGGTAGCCTTTTCATTATGGAAGGTAGTCTGTTGTTGAGATTTTTGTTACTCTAAGGGATGGTAGGCTTGTCATTATGGAAGCTAGTGTGTTGTCGATATTTTTGTTATTCCAATGGATGGTAGCCTTGTCATTATGGAAGGTAGTCTGTTGTCGATATTTTTGTTACTACAATGGATTGTAGCCTTGTCATTATGGAATGTAGTTTGTTGTCGATATCTTTGTTACTCCAATGGATGGTAGCCTTGTTATTGTGGAAGGTAGTCTATTGTCGATATTTTTGTTACTACAATGGATGGTAGCCTTTTCATTATGGAAGGTAGTCTGTTGTCGAGATTTTGGTTACTACAATCGATTGTAGCATTGTCGTTATGGAAGGTAGTCTGTTGGCGATATCTTTTTAACTCCAATGGATGGTAACCTAGTCATTATGGAAGGTAGTATGTTGTCGAGATTCTTTTTACTCCAATGGATGGTAGCCTTGTCATTATGGAAGGTAGTTTGTTGTCGATATTTATGTTACTCCAATGGATGGTTGGCTTGTCATTATGGAAGGTAGGTTATTTTCGGTATTTCTGTTTATTCCAATGGATGGTAGCCTTGTCATTATGGAAGGTAGTCTGTTTTCGAGATTTTGGTCGCTGCAATGGATGGTATCCTTGTCATTAAGGAAGGTAGTCTGTTGTCGATATTTTTGTTACTCCAATCGATGGTAGCCTTGTCATTATGGAAGGTAGTATGTTGTCGAGATTTTTTATACTCTAATGGATTATAGCCTTGTCACTATGGAAGGTAGTCTATTGTCGAGATTTTTGTTTCTCCAATGATGGTGCCCTTGTCATTATGGAATGTAGTCTGCTGTCGAGATGTTTGTTACTCCGATGGATGGTAGCCTTGACATTATGGAAGATAGTCTATTGACGAGATTTTTGTTACTCAATTGGATGGTAGCCTTGTCATTATGGAAGGTATTGTGTTGTCGATATTTTTGTTATTCCAATGGATGGTAGCCTTGTCATTATCGAAGGTAGTCTGTTGTTGTGATTTTTGTTACTCTAAGGGATGGTAGCCTTGTCATTATGGAAGGTAGTATGTTGTCTATATTTTTGTTATTCCAATGAATGGTAGCCTTGTTATTATGGAAGGTAGTCTGTTGTCGACATTTTTGTTACTCTAAGGAATGGTAGCCTTGTCACTATGGATTGTAGTATGTTGTCGTTATCTTTGTTAATCAAATGGATGGTAGCCTTGTCATTATGGAATGTAGTCTATTGTCGATATTTTTTTTACTACAATGAATGGTAGTCTTTTCATTATGGAAGGTAGTCCGTTGTCGAGATTTTTGTTACTACAATGGATTGTAGCCTTGTCGTTATGGAAGGTAGTCTGTTGTCGATATCTTTGTAACTCCAATGGATGGTAACCTAATCATTATGGAAGGTAGTTTGTTGTCGAGATTCTTTTTACTCCAATGGATAGTAGCCTTGTCATTATGGAAGGTAGTTTGTTGTCGATATTTCTGTTACTCCAATGGATGGTAGGCTTGTCATTATGGAAGGTAGGTTATTGTCGGGATTTTTGTTACTCCAATGGATGGTAGCCTTGTCATTATGGAAGGTAGTCTATTGTCCAGATTTTAATTACTCCAATTGATGGTAGCCTGTCATTATGGAAGGTAGTCTATTGTCGATATTTCTGTTACTACAATGGATGGAAGCCTTTTCATTATGGAAGGTAGTCTGTTGTCGAGATTTTTGTTACTACAATGGATTGTAGCCTTGTCGTTATGGAAGGTAGTCTGTTGTCAAGATTTTTGTTACTCCAATGGATGGTAGCCTTGTCATTATCAAAGGTAGTGTGTTGTAGAGATTTTTTATACTCCAATGGATTGTAGCCTTGTCATTATGGAAGGTAGGTTATTGTCGGGATTTTTGTTACTCCAATGGAGTGTAGCCTTCTCATTATGGAAGGTAGTCTGTTGTCCAGATTTTTGTTACTCTAATGGATGGTAGCCTTGTCATTATGGAAGGTAGTCTATTGTCAATATTTTTGTTACTACAATGGATGGTAGCCTTGTCATTGTGGAAGGTAGGTTATTGTCGGGATTTTTGTTACTCTAATGAATGGTAGCGTTGTCATTATGGAAGGTAGTCTGTTGTCCAGATTTTTGTTACAACAATAGATGGTAGCCTTGTCATTGTGGAAGGTAGTCTGTTGTCGAAATATTTGTCACTCCAATGGATGGTAGCCTTGTCATTATGGAAGGTAGTGTGTTGTCGAGATTTTTTTATACTCCAATGGATTGTAGCCTTGTCATTATGGAAGGTAGTCTCTTGTGGATATTTTTGTTACTCTAATGATGGTACCCTTGTCATTATGGAAGGTAGTCTGCTATCGAGATTTTTGTTACTCCAATGGATGGTAGTCTTTTCATTATGGAAGGTAGTCTATTGTCGATATTTCTGTTACTCCAATGGACGGTAGCCTTGTCATTTTGGAAGGTAGGTTATTGTCGGGATTTTTGTTACTCCAATGAATGGTAGCCTTGTCATTATGGAAGGTAGTCTATTTTCCAGATTTTTGTTACAACAATAGATGGTAGCCTTGTCATTATGGAAGGAAGTCTGTTGTCGAGATCTTTGTCACTACAATGGATGGTAGCCTTCTCATTATGGAAGGGAGTATGTTGTCCATATTTTTGTTACTCCAATTGATGGTAGCCTTGTCATTAAGGACGGTAGTCTGTAGTTCATATTTTTGTTACTCCAATGGATGGTAGACTTGTCATTATGGAAGGTAAACTATTTTCAATATTTTTCTTACTCCATTGGATGGTAGCCTTGCTATTATGGAAGGTAGTGTGTTGTCGATATTTTTATTATTCCAATGGATGGTAGCCTTGTCATTATGGAAGGTAGTCTGTTGTCGTGATTTTTGTTACTCCAATGGATGGTAGCATTGTCACTATGGAAGTTAGTATGTTCTCGATATCTTTGTTACTCCAATGGATGGAAGCCTTGTCATTATGGAAAGTAGTCTATTGTCGAGATTTTTTTTACTCTAAGGGATGGTAGCCTTGTTATTATGGAAGGTAGCGTGTTGTCGATATTTTTGTTATTCCAATGGATGGTAGCCTTGTCATTATGTAAGTTAGTCTGTTGTCGTGATTTTTGTTACTCCTATGGATGGTAGTCTTGTCACTATGGAAGGTAGTATGTTGTCGATATCTTTGTTACTCCAATGGATGATAGCTTTGTCATTATGGAAGGTAGTCTATTGTTGAGAATTTTGTTACTCTAAGGGATGGTAGGCTTGTCATTATGGAAGGTAGTGTGTTGTTGATATTTTTGTTATTCCAATGGATGGTAGCCTTGTCATTATGGAAGGTAGTCTGTTGTCGATATTTTTGTTCCTACAATGAATGGTAGCCTTGTCATTATGGAATGTAGTTTTTTGTCGATATCTTTGTTACTCCAATGGATGGTAACCTAATCATTATGGAAGCTAGTCTATTGTCGAGATTTTTGTTACTCCAATCGATGGTAGCCTTGTCATTATGGAAGGTAGTCTGTTGTCGATATTTTTTATACTCCAATGGATGGTACCCTTGTCATTATGGAAGGTAGTCTGCTGTCGAGATTTCTGTTACTCTAATGGATGGTTGCCTTGTCATTATGGAAGGTAGGCTATTGTCGGGATTTTGTTACTCCAATGGATGGTAGCCTTGTCATTATGGAAGGTAGTCTGTTGTTGTGATTTTTGTTACTCTAAGGGATGGTAGCCTTATCACTATGGATTGTAGTATTTTGTCATTATCTTTGTTAATCCAATGGATGGTAGCCTTGTCATTATGGAAGGTAGTCTGTTGTCGAGATATTTGTTACTCTAAGGGATGGTAGCCTTGTCATTATGGAAGCTAGTCTGTTGTCGAGATTTTTGTTACTCTAATGAATGGTAGCCTTGTTATTATGGAAGGTAGTCTATTGTCGATATTTTTGTTACTACAATGGATGGTAGCCTTGTCGTTATGGAAGGTAGTTTGTTGTCGATATCTTTGTAACTCCAATGGATGGTAAACTAGTCATTATGCAAGGTAGTTTGTTGTCGAGATTATTTTTACACCAATGGATGGTAGCCTTGTCATTATGGAAGGTAGTCTGTTGACGAGATTTCTGTTACTCCAATGGATGGTAGGCTTGTCATTATGGAAGGTAGGTTATTGTCGAGATTTTTGTTACTCCAATGGATGGTAGGCTTGTCATTATGGAAGGTAGGTTATTGTCGGGATTTTTGTTACTCCAATGGATGGTAGCTTTGTCATTATGGAAGGTAGTCTGTTGTGGATATTTTTGTTACTATAATGATGGTACCCTTGTCATTAAGGAAGGTAGTCTGCTATCGAGATTTTTGTGACTCCAATGGATGGTAGCCTTTTCATTATGGAAGGTGGTCTATTGTCGAGATTTTTGTTACTCCAATGGATGGTAGCCTTTTCATTATCGAAGGTAGTGTGTTATCGAGATTTTTTATACTCCAATGGATTGTAGCCTATTCATTATGGAAGGTAGTCTGTTGTGGATATTTTTGTTACTCTAATGATGGTACCCTTGTCATTAAGGAAGGTAGTCTGCTATCGAGATTTTTGACACTCCAATGGATGGTAGCCTTTTCATTATGGAAGGTAGTCTATTGTCGAGATTTCTGTTACTCCAATGGATGGTAGCCTTGTCATTATGGAAGGTAGGTTATTGTTGGGATATTTGTTACTCCAATGAATGGTAGCCTTGTCATTATGGAAGGTAGTTTGTTGTCCAGATTTTTGTTACAATAATAGATGGTAGCCTTGTCATTATGGAAGGTAGTCTATCATTGTGATTTTCTGTTACTCCAATGGATGGTAGCCTTGTCATTAAGGACGGTAGTCTATTGTTCATATTTATGTTACTCTAATGGATGGTAGACTTGTCATTATGGAAGGTAATCTATTGTTGATATTTTTTTTACTCCATTGGATGATAGCCTTGCCATTATGGAAGGTAGTGTGTTATCGATATTTTTATTATTCCAATGGATGGTAGCCTTGTCATTATGGAAGGTAGTCTGTTGTCGTGATTTTTGTTACTCCAATGGATGGTATCCTTGTCACTATGGAAAGTAGTCTATTGTTGAGATTTTTGTTACTCTAAGGGATTGTAGGCTTGTCATTATGGAAGGTAGTGTGTTATCGATATTTTTGTTATTCCAATGGATGGTAGCCTTGTCATTATTGAAGGTAGTATGTTGTCGAGATTTCTGTTACTACAATGGATTATAGCCTTGTCATTATGGAATGTAGTCTGTTGTCGATATCTTTGTTACTCCGATGGATGGTAACCTAGTCATTATGGAAGGTAGTATGTTGTCGAGATTTTTGTTACTCCAATGGATGGTAGCCTTGTCATTATGGAAGGTAGTCTGTTGTCGAGATTTTTTATACTCCAATGGATTATAGCCTTGTCACTATGGAAGGTAGTCTATTGTCTAGATTTTTGTTACTCCAATGATGGTACCCTTGTCATTATGGAAGGTAGTCTGCTGTCGAGATTTTTGTTACTTCGATGGATGGTAGCCTTGTCATTATGGAAGGTAGTAAGTTGTCGAGATTTCTGTTACTCTAATGGATGGTAGCCTTGTCATTATGGAAGGTAGGCTATTGTCGGGATTTTTGTTACTGCAATGGATGGTAGCCTTGTCATTATGGAAGGTAGTCTGTTGTCTAGATTTTTTTAACAATATATGGTAGCCTTGTCATTTTGGAAGGTAGTCTATTTTCTAGATTATGGTCACTGCAATGGATGGTATCCTTGTCATTCAGGAAAGAAGTTTGTCGTTGTCATTTACTATTACTCCAATGGAAAGTAGCCTTGTCATTAAGGACGGTAGTCTGTTGTTCAGATTTGTGTTACTCCAATGGATGGTAGACTTGTCATTATTGAAGGTAGTCTATTGTCGAGATTTTTGTTACTCAAATGGATGGTAGCCTTGTCATTATGGAAGGTATTGTGTTGTCGATTTTTTTTTATTCCAATGGATGGTTGCCTTGTCATTATGGAAGGTAGTCTTTTGTTGTGATTTTTGTTACTCTAAGGGATGGTAGCCTTGTCATTATGAAAGGTAGTATGTTTTCGATATTTTTGTTATACCAATGTATGGTAGCCTTGTCATTATGGAAGGTAGTTTGTTGTCGAGATTTTTGTTACTCTAAGGGATGGTAGCCTTATCATTATGAAAGATAGTCTATTATCGGGAGTTTGGTTACTCTAATGGATTGTAGCCTTTTCGTTATGGAATGTAGTTTGTTGTCAAAATCTTTGTTACTCCAATGGATGGTAACCTATTCATTATAGAAGGTAGTCTGTTGTCGAGATTTTTGTTATTCCAATGGATGGTAGCCTTGTCATTATGTAAGGTAGTATGTTGTCGTGATTTTTTGTTACTCCAATGGATGGTAGCCTTGTCACTATGGAAGGTAGTATGATGTCCATATCTTTGTTACTCCAATGGATGGTAGCCTTGTCATTATGGAAGGTAGTCTGTTGTTGAGATTTTTGTTACTCTAAGGGATGGTAGGCTTGTCATTATGGAAGGTAGTGTGTTGTCGATATTTTTGTTATTCCAATGGATGGTAGCCTTGTCATTATGGAAGGTAGTCTATTGTCGAGATTTTTGTTACTACAATGGATTGTAGCCTTGTCGTTATGGAATGTAGTTTGTTGTCGATATCTTTGTGACTCAAATGGATGGTAACCTAGTCATTATGGAAGGTCGTATGTTGCCGATATTTTTGTTACTCCAATGGATGGTAGCCTTGTCACTATGGAAGGTAGTATGATGTCCATATCTTTGTTACTCCAATGGATGGTAGCCTTGTCATTATGGAAGGTAGTCTGTTGTTGATATTTTTGTTACTCTAAGGGATGGTAGGCTTGTCATTATGGAAGGTAGTGTGTTGTAGATATTTTTGTTATTCCAATGGATGGTAGCCTTGTCATTATGGATGGTAGTCGGTTGTCTAGATTTTTGTTACTACAATGGATTGTAGCCTTGTCGTTATGGAATGTAGTTTGTTGTCGATATCTTTGTTACTCCATTGGATGGTAGCCTTGTCATTATGGATGGTAGTGTGTTATCGATATTTTTGTTATTTTAATGGATGGTAGCCTTGTCATTATGGAAGGTAGTATGTTGCCGATATTTTTGTTACTCCAATGGATGGTAGCCTTGTCACTATAGAAGGTAGTATTTTGTCGATATCTTTGTTACTCCAATGGATGCTAGCCTTGACATTATGGAAGGTAGTCTGTTGTTGAGATTTTTGTTACTCTAAGGGATGGTAGGCTTGTCATTATGGAAGGTAGTGTGTTGTAGATATTTTTGTTATTCCAATGGATGGTAGCCTTGTCATTATGGATGGTAGTCTGTTGTCTAGATTTTTGTTACTACAATGGATTGTAGCCTTGTCGTTATGGAATGTAGTTTGTTGTCGATATCTTTGTTACTCCATTGGATGGTAGCCTTGTCATTATGGATGCTAGTGTGTTATCGATATTTTTGTTATTCCAATGGATGGTAGCCTTGTCATTATGGAAGTTAGTTTGTTGTCGTGTTTTTATTTACTTCAATGGATGGTAGCCTTGTCATTATGCAAGGTAGTATGTTTTTGATATCTTTGTTACTCCAATGGATGGTAGCCTTGTCATTATGGAAAGGAGTCTGTTGTCGAGATTTTTGTTACTCTAAGGGATGGTAGCCTTGTTATTATGGAAGGTAGTGTGTTGTTGATATTTTTGTTATTGCAATGGATGGTAGCTTTTTCATTATGGAAGGTATTCTGTTGTCGGTATTTTTGTTACTCCAATGGATGGTAGCCTTGTCATTATGGAAGGTAGTCTGTTGTTCAGATTTTTGTTACTCCAATGATGATAGCCTTGTCATTATGGAAGGTAGTCTGCTGTTGAGATTTTTGTTACTCCGATGGATGGTAGCCTTGTCATTAAGGAAGGTAGTCTGTTGTCGTGATTTTTGTTACTCCAATGGATGGTAGCCTTGTCATTATGGAAGGTAGTATGTTTTCGATATCTTTGTTACTCCAATGGATGGTAGCCTTGTAATTATGGAAAGGAGTCTGTTGTCGAGATTTTTGTTACTCTAAGGGATGGTAGCCTTGTTATTATGGAAGGTAGTGTGTTGTTGATATTTTTGTTATTGCAATGGATGGTAGCCTTGTCATTATGGAAGGTATTCTGTTGTAGGTATTTTTGTTACTCCAATGGATGGTAGCCTTGTCATTATGGAAGGTAGTCTGTTGTTCAGATTTTTGTTACTCCAATGATGATACCCTTGTCATTATGGAAGTTAGTCTGCTGTTGAGATTTTTGTTACTCCGATGGATGGTAGCCTTTTCATTATGGAAGGTAGCCAGTTGTCGAGATTTTTGTTACAATAATGGATTGTAGCCTTGTCATTATGGAATGTAGTCTGTTATCGATATCTTTGTTACTCTGATGGATGGTAACCTAGTCATTATGGAAGGTAGTCTGTTGTCGAGATTTTTGTTACTCCAATAGATGGTAGCCTTGTCATTAAGGAAGGTAGTCTATTGTCAAGATTTTTTATACTCCAATGGATTGTAGCCTTGTCACCATGGAAGGTAGCCTATTGTCTAGATTTTTGTTACTCCAATGATGGTACCCTTGTCATTATGGAAGGTAGTCTGCTGTCGAGATTTTTGTTACTACGATGGATGGTAGCCTTGTCATTATGGTAGGTAGTCAGTTCTCAAGATTTCTGTTACTCTAATGGATGGTAGCCTTGTGATTATGGAAGGTAGGCTATTGTCGGGATTTTTTTTACTCCAATGGATGGTAGCCTTGTGATTATGGAAGGTAGTCTGTTGTCTAGATTTTTTTAACAGAATATGGTAGCCTTGTCATTTTGGAAGGTAGTCTGTTTTCGAGATTTTGGTCACTGCAATGGATGGTATCCTTGTCATTAAAGAAGGTAGTCTGTCGTTGTCATTTACTATTACTCCAATGGATGGTAGCCTTGTCTTTAAGGACGGTAGTCTGTTGTTCATATTTTTGTTACTCGAATGGATGGTAGACTTGTCATTATGGAAGGTAGTCTATTGTCGAGATTTTTGTTACTCAATTGGATGGTAGCCTTGTCATTATGGAAGGTATTGTGTTGTCGATATTTTTTTTATTCCAATGGATGGTAGCCTTGTCATTATGGAAGGTAGTATGTTGTTGTGATTTTTGTTACTCTAAGGGATGGTAGCCTTGTCATTATGAAAGGTAGTATGTTGTCGATATTTTTGTTATTCCAATGTATGGTAGCCTTGTCATTATGGAAGGTAGTTTGTTGTCGAGATTTTTGTTACTCTAAGGGATGGTAACCTTGTCATTATGAAAGGTAGTCTATTGTCGAGTGTTTTGTTACTCTAGTGGATTGTAGCCTTGTCGTTATGGAATGTAGTTTGTTGTCGATATCTTTGTTACTCCAATGGATGGTAACCTATTCATTATAGAAGGTAGTCTGTTGTCGAGATTTTTGTTATTCTAATAGACAGTAGCCTTGTCATTATGTAAGGTAGTATGTTGTCGTGATTTTTGTTACTCCAATGGATGGTAGCCTTGTCACTATGGAAGGTAGTATGATGTTCATATCGTTGTTACTCCAATGGATGGTAGCCTTGTCATTATGGAAGGTAGTCTGTTGTTGAGATTTTTGTTACTCTAAGGGATGGTAGGCTTGTCATTATGGAAGGTAGTGTGTTGTCGATATTTTTGTTATTCCAATGGATGGTAGGCTTGTCATTATGGAAGGTAGGCTGTTGTCGAGATTTTTGTTACTACAATGGATTGTAGCCTTGTCGTTACGGAAAGTAGTTTGTTGTCGATATCTTTGTTACTCCAATGGATGGTAACCTAGTCATTATTGAAGGTAGTATGTTGCCGAGATTTTTGTTACTCCAATGGATGGTAGCCTTGTCACTATGGAAGGTAGTATTTTGTCGATATCTTTGTTACTCCAATGGATGGTAGGCTTGTCATTATTGAAGGTAGTTTGTTGTTGAGATTTTTGTTACTCTAAGGGATAGTAGCCTTGTCACTAGTGAAGGTAGTATGTTGTCGATATTTTTGTTATTACAATGGACGGTAGCCTTGTCAATATGGAAGGTAGTCTGTTATCGAGATTTTTGTTACTCTAAGGGATGGTAGGCTTGTCATTATGGAAGGTAGTATGTTGTCAATATTTTTTTTTATTCCAATGGATGATAGCCTTGTCATTATAGAAGGTAGTCTATTGTCGAGTTTTTGTTACTACAATGGATTGTAGCCTTGTCGTTATGGAATGTAGTCTATTGTCAATATCTTTGTTACTCCAATGGATGGTAACTTAGTCATTATGGAAGGTAGTCTATTGTCTAGATTTTTGTTACTACAATGGATTGTATCCTTGTCGTTATGGAATGTAGTCTGTTGTCGATATCTTTGTTACTCCATTGGATAGTAGCCTTGCATTATGGAAGGTAGTGTGTTATCGATATTTTTGTTATTCCAATGGATGGTAGCCTTGTCATTATGGAAGGTAGTCTGTTGTCGTGATTTTTGTTACTCCAATGGATGGTAGCCTTGTCATTATGGAAGGTAGTATGTTTTCGATATCTTTGTTACTCCAATGGATGGTAGCCTTGTCATTATGGAAAGGAGTCTGTTGTCGAGATTTTTGTTACTCTAAGGGATGGTAGCCTTGTTATTATGGAAGGTAGTGTGTTGTTGATATGTTTGTTATTACAATGGATGGTAGCCTTGTCATTGTGGAAGGTATTTTGTTGTCTGTATTTTTGTTACTCTAAGGGATGGTAGCCTTGTCATTTTGGAAGGTAGTATATTTTCGAGATTTTGGTACTGCAATGGATGGTATCCTTGTCATTAAGGATGGTAGCTTTTTGTTGCCATTTACTATTACTCCAATGGATGGTAGCCTTGTCATTATGGAAGGTAGTCTATTGTCGAGATTTTTGTTACTCAATTGGATGGTAGCCTTGTCATTATGGAAGGTATTGTGTTGTGGATATTTTTATTATTCCAATGGATGTTAGCCTTATCATTATGGAAGGTAGTCTGTTGTTGTGATTTTTGTTACTCAAAGGGATGGTAGCCTTGTCACTATGGAAGGTAGTATGTTGTCGATATTTCTTTTATTATAATGGATGGTAGCCTTGTCATTATGGAAGGTAGTCTGTTATCAAGATTTTTGTTACTCTAAGGGATGGTAGGCTTGTCATTATGGAAGGTAGTATGTTGTCAATATTTTTTTTATTCCAATGGATGGTAGCCTTGTCATTATAGAAGGTAGTCTGTTGTCGAGTTTTTGTTACTATAATGGATTTTACCCTTGTCGTTATGGAATGTAGTTTGTTGTCGATATCTTTGTTACTCCAATGGATGGTAACCTAGTCATTA
This sequence comes from Vicia faba, assembly GCA_948472305.1. Lineage (NCBI taxonomy): Eukaryota > Viridiplantae > Streptophyta > Magnoliopsida > Fabales > Fabaceae > Vicia > Vicia faba. The sequence goes on from OX451741.1 coordinate 461,108,120, forward strand.
TGGAAGGTAGTCTGTTGTCGAGACTTTTGTTACTCCAATGGATGGTAGCCTTGTCACTATGGAAGGTAGTATTTTGTCGATATCTTTTTTACTCCAATGGATAGTAGCCTTGTCATTATGGAAGGTAGTCTGTTGTTGATATTTTTGTTACTCTAAGGGATGGTAGGCTTGTTATTATGGAAGGTAGTGTGTTGTCGATATTTTTGTTATAACAATGGATGGTAGCCTTGTCATTATAGAAGGTAGGCTGTTGTCGAGATTTTTGTTACTACAATGGATTGTAGCGTTGTCGTTATGGAATGTAGTCTGTTGTAGATATCTTTGTTACTCCAATGGATGGTAAACTAGTCATTATGGAAGGTAGTCTGTTGTTTATACTTTTGTTACTCCAATGGATTGTAGCCTTGTCATTATGGAAGGTAGTCTCTTGTGGATTTTTTTGTTACTCCAATGATGGTACCCTTGTCATTATAGAAGGTAGTATGTTGTCGAGTTTTTGTTACTCCAACGGATGGTAGCCTTATCATTATGGAAGGTAGTCTATTGTCAAGATTTATGTTACTCCAATGGATGGTAGCCTTGTCATTATGGAAGGGATTCTATTGTGGAGATTTTTGTTACTACAATGGATTGTAGCCTTGTCGCTATGGAATGTAGTATGTTGTCGATATCTTTGTTACTCCATTGGATGGTAGCCTTGTCATTATGGAAGGTAGTCTGTTGTCGTGATTTTTGTTACTCCAATGGATGGTAGCCTTGTCACTATGGAAGGTAGTATGTTTTCGATATCTTTGTTACTCCAATGGATGGTAGCCTTGTCATAATGGAAATTAGTTTGTTGTCGATATTTTTGTTACTCTAAGGGTTGGTAGCCTTGTTATTATGGAAGGTAGTCTGTTGTCGATATTTTTGTTATTCCAATGGATGGTAGCCTTGTCACTATGGAAGGTAGTATCTTGTCGATATCTTTGTTACTCCAATGGATGGTAGCCTTGTCATTATGGAAGGTAGTCTGTTGTTGAGATTTTTGTTACTCTAAGGGATGGTAGGCTTGTCATTATGGAAGGTAGTGTGTTGTCGTTATTTTTGTTATTCCAATGGATGGTAGCCTTGTCATTATGGAAGGTAGTCTGTTGTCAAGATTTTTGTTACTAAAATGGATTGTAGCCTTGTTGTTATGGAATGTAGTCTGTTTTCGATATCTTTGTTACTCCAATGGATGGTAACCTAGTCATTATGGAAGGTAGTCTGTTGTCGAGATTTTTGTTACTCCAATGGATGGTAGCCTTATCATTATGGAAGGTAGTCTGTTGTCAAGATTTTTGTTACTAAAATGGATTGTAGCCTTGTTGTTACGGAATGTAGTCTGTTGTCGATATCTTTGTTACTCCAATGGATGGTAACCTAGTCATTTTGGAAGGTAGTCTGTTGTCGAGATTTTTGTTACTCCAATGGATGGTAGCCTTGTCATTATGGAAGGTAGTCTGTTGTCGAGATTTTTTATACTCCAATGGATTGTAGCCTTGTCATTATGGAAGGTAGTCTATTGTGGATTTTTTTGTTACTCCAATGATGGTAGCCTTGTCATTATGGAAGGTAGTCTGTTGTGGATATTTTTGTTACTATAATGGATGGTAGTCTTTTCATTATGGAAGGTAGTCCGTTGTCGAGATTTTTGTTACATCAATGGATGGTAGCCTTGTCATTATGGAAGGTAGTCTGTTGTTGATATTTTTGTTACTTTAAGGGTGGTAGGCTTGTCATTATGGAAGGTAGTGTGTTGTCGATATTTTTGTTATTCCAATGGATGGTAGCCTTGTCATTATGGAAGGTAGTCTATTGTCGAGATTTTTGTTACTATAATGGATTGTAGCCTTGTCGTTATGGAATGTAGTCTGTTGCCGATAACTTTGTTACTCCAATGGATGGTAACCTAGCCATTATGGAAGGTAGTCTGTTGTCGAGACTTTTGTTATTCCAATGGATGGTAGCCTTGTCACTATGGAAGGTAGTGTTTTGTCGATATCTTTGTTACTCCAATGGATGGTAGCCTTGTCATTATGGAAGGTAGTCTGTTGTTGAGATTTTTGTTACTCTAAGGGATGGTAGGCTTGTCATTATGGAAGGTAGTGTTTTGTCAATATTTTTGTTATTCCAATGGATGGTAGCCTTGTCATTGTGGAAGGTAGTCTGTTGTCGAGATTTTTGTTACTACAATGGATTTCAGCGTTGTCGTTATGGAATGTAGTTTGTTGTCGATATCTTTGTTACTCCATTGGATGGTAGGCTTGTCATTATGGAAGGTAGTGTGTTATCGATATTTTTGTTATACCAATGGATGGTAGCCTTGTCATTATGTAAGGTAGTCTGTTGTCGTGATTTTTGTTACTCCAATGGATGGTAGCCTTGTCACTATGGAAGGTAGTATGTTGTCGATATCTTTGTTACTCCAATGGATGGTACCCTTGTCATTATGGAAGGTAGTATGTTGTTGAGATTTTTATTACTCTAAGGGATGGTAGGCTTGTCATTATGGAAGGTAGTGTGTTGTCGATATTTTTGTTATTCTAATGGATGGTAGCCTTGTCATTATGGAGGGTAGTCTGTTGTCGAGATTTTTGTTACTAAAATGGATTGTAGCCTTGTCATTATGGAATGTAGTCTTTTGTCGATATCTTTGTTACTCCATTGGATGGTAACCTAGTAATTATGGAAGGTAGTCTGTTGTCGAGATTTTTGTTACTCCAATGGATGGTAGCCTTGTCATTATGGAAGGTAGTCTTTTGTCGAGATTTTTTATACTCCAATGGATTGTAGCCTTGTAATTATGGAAGGTAGTCTCTTATGGATATATTTGTTACTCCAATGATGGTACCCTTGTCATTATGGAAGGTAGTTTGTTGTCGAGATTTCTGTAACTCTAATGGATGGTAGCCTTGTCATTGTGGAAGGTAGGCTATTGTTGGGATTTTTGTTACTCTAATGGATGGTAGCCTTGTCATTATGGAAGGTAGTCTGTTGTCCAGATTTTTGTTACAACAATAGATGGTAGCCTTGTCATTTTGGAAGGTAGTCTATTTTCGAGATTTTGGTCACTTTAATGGATGATATCCTTGTCATTAAGGAAGGTAGTTTGTCGTTGTCATTTATTGGTACTCCAAGGGATGGTATCCTTGTCATTAAGGACGGTAGTATGTTGTTCAGATTTTTGTTACTCCAATGGATGGTAGACTTGTCATTATAGAAGGTAGTCTATTGTCGAGATTTTTGTTACTCAATTGGATGGTAGCCTTGTCATTATGGAAGGTATTATGTTGTCGATATTTTTGTTATTCCAATGGATGGTAGCCTTGTCATTATGGAAGGTAGTCTGTTGTCGTGATTATTATTACTCTAAGGGATGGTAGCCTTGTAATTTTGGAAGGTAGTCTCTTGTCGATTTTTTTGTTACTCCAATGATGGTACCCTTGTCATTATGGAAGGTAGTCTGCTGTCGAGATTTTTGTTACTCCAACGGATGGTATCCTTGTCATTATGGAAGGTAGTTTGGTGTCGAGATTTCTGTTACTCTAATGGATGGTAGCCTTGTCATTATGGAAGGTAGGCTATTGTCGGGATTTTTGTTACTCCAATGGATGGTAGCCTTGTCATTATGGAAGGTAGTCTGTTGTCCAGATTTTTGTTACAACACTAGATGGTAGCCTTGTCATTTTGGAAGGTAGTCTGTTTTCGAGATTTTGGTCACTACAATGGATGGTATCCTTGTCATTAAGAAAGGTAGTCTGTCGTTGTCATTTACTGTTACTCCAATGGATGGTAGCCTTGTCATTAAGGACGGTAGTCTGTTGTTCAGATTTTTTTTACTCCAATGGATGGTAGACTTGTCATTATGGAAGGTAGTATGTTGTCGATATTTTAGTTATTCCAATGGATGGTAGCCTTGTCATTATGGAAGATAGTCTGTTGTCGAGATTTTTGTTACTCCAATGGATGGTAGCCTTGTCATTATGGAAGGTCGTCTATTATCGATATTTTTGTTACTACAATGGATGGTAGCCTTGTCATTATGGAAGGTAGTATGTTGTTGAGTTTTTGTTACTCCAACGGATGGTAGCCTTGTCATTATGGAAGGTAGTCTGTTGTCGATATTTTTGTTATTCCAATGGATGGTAGCCTTGTCATTATGGAAGGTAGTTTGTTGTCGTGATTTTTTTACTCCAATGAATGGTAGCCTTGTCACTATGGAAGGTAGTATGTTGTCGTAATTTTTGTTACTCGATTGGATGGTAGCCTTGTCATTATGGAAGGTATTCCGTTGTCAAGATTTTTGTTACTCTAATGGATGGTAGCCTTGTGTTATGGAAGGTAGTGTGTTTTCGATATTTTTGTTATTCCAATGGATGGTAGCCTTATCATTATCGAAGGTAGTCTATTGTCGTAATTTTTGTTACTCCCATGGATGGTAGCCTTGTCATTATGGAAGCTAGTCTCTTGCTGATATTTTTGTTACTCCAATGGATGGTAGCCTTGTCATTATGGAAGGTAGTCTGTTGTTCATATTTTTGTTACTCCAATGGATGGTAGACTTGTCATTACGAAAGGTAGTGTGTTGTCGATATTTTTGTTATTCCAATGGATGGTAGCCTTGTGATTATGGAAGGTAGTGTGTTGTCGATATATTTGTTATTCCAATGGATGGTAGCCTTGTCATTATGGAAGGTAGTTTGTTGTCTTGATTTTTTTTACTCCAATGGATAGTAGCCTTGTCACTATGGAAGGTAGTATGTTGTCGATATCTTTTTTACTCCAATGGATGGTAGCCTTGTCATTATGGAAGGTAGTCTGTTGTTGAGATTTTTGTTACTCTAAGGGATGGTAGCCTTGTCATTATGGAAGGTAGTGTGTTGTCGATATTTTAGTTATTCCAATGGATGATAGCCTTGTCATTATGGAAGGTAGGCTGTTGTCGATATTTTTGTTACTCCAATGGATGGTAGCCTTGTCATTATGGAAGGTAGTATGTTGTCGAGTTTTTGTTACTCCAACGGATGGTAGCCTTGTCATTATGGAAGGTAGTCTGTTATCGAGATTTCTATTACTCCAATGGATGGTAGCCTTGTCATTATGGAAGGTAGTCTGTTGCAGAGATTTTTGTTACTATAATGGATGGTAGCCTTGTCATTATGGAAGGTAGTCTGTTGTCGAGATTTTTGTTAATCCAATGGATGGTAGCCTTGTCATTACGAAAGGTAGTCTATTGTCGATATTTTTGTTACTACAATGAAGGTAGCCTTGTCATTATGGAAGGTAGTGTGTTGTCGATATATTTGTTATTCCAATGGATGGTAGCCTTGTCATTATGGAAGGTAGTATCTTGTCGTGATTTTTTTACTGTAATGGATGGTAGCCTTGTCACTATGGAAGGTAGTATGTTGTCGATATCTTTGTTACTCCAATGGATGGTAGCCTTGTCATTATGGAAGGTAGTCTGTTGTTGAGATTTTTGTTACTCTAAGGGATGGTAGCTTTGTCATTATGGAAGGTAGTGTGTTGTCGATATTTTAGTTATTCCAATGAATGGTAGCCATGTCATTATGGAAGGTAGTCTGTTGTCAAGATTTTTGTTACTCCAATGGATGGTAGCCTTGTAATTATGGAAGGTCGTCTATTGTCGGTATTTTTGTTACTACAATGTATCGTAGCCTTGTCATTATGGAAGGTAGTATATTGTCGAGTTTTTGTTACTCCAACGGATGGTAGCCTTGTCATTATGGAAGGTAGTCTGTTGCGGAGATTTTTGTTACTATAATGGATGGTAGCCTTGTCATTATGGAAGGTAGTCTGTTGTCGAGATTTTTGTTACTCCAATTGATGGTAGCTGTGTCATTATGGAAGGTAGTCTATTGTAGATATTTTTGTTACTACAATGGATGTTAGCCTTGTCATTATGGAAGGTAGTATGTTGTCGAGTTTTTGTTACTCCAACGGATTGTAGCCTCGTCATTATGGAATGTAGTCTGTTTTTGAGATTTTTGTTACTGTAATGGATGGTAGCCTTCTCATTATGGAATGTAGTCTGTTGTGGAGATTTTTGTTACTCCAATGGATGGTAGCCTTGTCATTATGGAAGGTAGTCTGTCGTTGTGATTTTTGTTACTCCAATGGATGATATCCTTGTCATTAAGGATGATAGTCTGTTGTTCAGATTTTTGTTACTCCAATGGATGGTAGACTTGGTATTACGAAAGGTAGTCTGTTGTCGAAATTTTTGTTACTCCATTGGACGGTAGCCTTGTCATTATGGAAGGTAGTGTGTTGTCGATATTTTTGTTATTCCAATGGATGGTAGCCATGTCATTATGGAAGGTAGTATGTTGTCGTAATTTTTGTTACTCCAATGGATGGTAGCCTTGTCATTATGGAAGGTAGTCCGTTGTCGTGATTTTTGTTACTCTAAGGGATAGTAGCCTTCTGATTATGGAAGGTAGTGTGTTTTCGACATTTTTGTAATTCCAATGGATGGTAGCCTTGTCATTATGGAAAGTAGTCTGTTGTCGTGATTTTATTTACTCCAATGGATGGTAGCCTTGTCACTATGGAAGGTAGTATGTTTCGATATCTTTGTTACTCCAATGGATCGTAGCCTTGTCATTATGGAAGGTAGTCTGTTGTTGAGATTTTTGTTACTCTAAGGGATGGTAGCCTTGTCATTATGGAAGGTAGTGTGTTGTCGATATTTTTGTTATTCCAATGGATGGTAGACTTGTCATTATGGAAGGTAGTCTGTTGTCGTGATTTTTTTTACTCCAATGGATGGTAGCCTTGTCACTATGGAAGGTAGTATGTTGTCGATATCTTTGTTACTAAAATGGATGGTAGCCTTGTCAATATGGAAGGTAGTCTGTTGTTGAGATTTTTGTTACTCTAAGGGATGGTAGCCTTGTCATTATGGAAGGTAGTGTGTTGTCTATATTTTAGTTATTCCAATGGATGGTAGCCTTGTCATTATGGAAGGTAGTCTGTCGTTATGATTTCTGTTACTCCAATGGATGGTAGCCTTGTCATTAAGGAAGATAGTCTGTTGTTCAGATTTTTGTTACTCCAATGGATGGTAGACTTGTAATTACGAAGGGTAGTCTGTAGTCGAAATTTTTGTTAATCGATTGGATGGTAGCCTTGTCATTATGGAAGGTAGTGTGTTATCGATATTTTTGTTATTCCAATGGATGGTAGCCATGTTAATATGGAAGGTAGTCTATTGTCGTAATTTTTGTTACTCCAATGGATGGTAGCCTTGTCATTATGGAAGGTAGTCCGTTGTCGAGATTTTTTTACTCTAAGGGATTGTAGCCTTTTGATTATGGAAGGTAGTGTGTTTTCGATATTTTTGTTATTCCAATGGATGGTAGCCTTATCATTATCGAAGGTAGTCTATTGTCGAGATTTTTGTTACTCCCATGGATGGTAGCCTTGTCATTATAGAAGCTAGTCTCTTGTTGATATTTTTGTTACTCCAATGGATGGTAGCCTTGTCATTATGGAAGGTAGTTTGTTGTTCAGATTTTTGTTACTCCAATGGATGGTAGACTTGTCATTACGAAAGGTAGTGTGTTGTCGATATTTTTGTTATTCCAATGGATGGTAGCCTTATCATTAAGGAAGGTAGTGTGTTGTCGATATTTTTGTTATTCCAATGGATGGTAGCCTTGTCATTATGGAAGGTAGTCTGTTGTCGTGATTTTTTTTACTCCAATGGATGGTAGCCTTGTCACTATGGAAGGTAGTATGTTGTCGATATCTTTGTTACTCCAATGGATGGTAGCCTTGTCATTATGGAAGGTAGTATGTTGTTGAGATTTTTGTTACTCTAAGGGATGGTTGCCTTGTCATTATGGAAGGTAGTGTGTTGTCGATATTTTAGTTATTCCAATGGATGGTAGCCTGGTCATTATGGAAGGTCGTCTATTGTCGATATTTTTGTTACTACAATGGATGGTAGCCTTGTCATTATGGAAGGTAGTATGTTGTCGAGTTTTTGTTACTCCAACGGATTGTAGCCTTGTCATTATGGAATGTAGTCTGTTGTGGAGATTTTTGTTACTGTAATGGATGGTAGCCTTGTCATTATGGAAGGTAGTCTGTTGTCCATATTTTTGTTACTCTAATGGATGGTAGCCTTTCCATTATAGAAGGTAGTATGTTGTCGAGATTTTTGTTACTGCAATGGATGGTAGCCTTATCATTATGGAAGGTAGTCTGTCCTTGTGATTTATGTTACTCCAATGGATGGTAGCCTTGTCATTAAGGACGATAGTCTGTTGTTCATATTTTTGTTACTCCAATGGATGGTAGACTTGTAATTACGAAAGGTACTCTAGTGTCGAAATTTTTGTTACTCCATTGGATGGTAGCCTTGTCATTATGGAAGGTAGTGTGTTGTCGAGATTTTTGTTATTCCAATGGATGGTAGCCATGCCATTATGGAAGGTAGTCTGTTGTCCTAATTTTTGTTACTCCAATGGATGGTATCCTTGTCATTATGGAAGGTAGTCCGTTGTCGAGATTTTTGTTACTCTAAGGGATGGTAGCCGTGTGATTATGGAAGGTAGTGTGTTTTCGACATTTTTGTAATTCCAATGGATGGTAGCCTTGTCATTATCGAAAGTAGTCTGCTGTCGTGATTTTATTTACTCCAATGGATGGTAGCCTTGTCACTATGGAAGGTAGTATGTTTCGATATCTTTGTTACTCCAATGGATCGTAGCCTTGTCATTATGGAAGGTAGTCTGTTGTTGAGATTTTTGTTACTCTAAGGGATGGTAGCCTTGTCATTATAGAAGGTAGTGTGTTGTCGATATTTTTGTTATTCCAATGGATGGTAGACTTGTCATTATGGAAGGTAGTCTGTTGTCGTGATTTTTTTTACTCCAATGGATGGTAGCCTTGTCACTATGGAAGGTAGTATGTTGTGGATATCTTTGTTACTAAAATGGATGGTAGCCTTGTCATTATGGAAGGTAGTCTGTTGTTGAGATTTTTGTTACTCTAAGGGATGGTAGCCTTGTCATTATGGAAGGTAGTGTGTTGTCTATATTTTAGATATTCCAATGGATGGTAGCCTTGTCATTATGGAAGGTAGTCTGTTGTCGAGATTTTTGTTACTCCAATGGATGGTAGCCTTGTCATTATGGAAGGTCGTCTATTGTCGATATTTTTGTTACTACAATGGATGGTAGCCTTGTCATTATGGAAGGTAGTCTGTTATCGAGATTTCTATTACTCCAATGGATGGAAGCCTTGTCATTATGGAACGTAGTCTGTTGCGGAGATTTTTGTTACTATAATGGATGGTAGCCTTGTCATTATGGAAGGTAGTCTGTTGTCGAGATTTTTGTTACTGCAATGGATGGTAGCTGTGTCATTATGGAAGGTAGTCTATTGTCGATATTTTTGTAACTACAATGGATGGTAGCCTTGTCATTATGGAAGGTAGTATGTTGTCCATATTTTTGTTACTCTAATGGATGGTAGCCTTTGCCATTATAAAAGGTAGTTTGTTGATGAGATTTTTGTTACTGCAATGGATGGTAGCGTTGTCATTATGGAAGGTAGTCTGTCGTTATGATTTCTGTTACTCCAATGGATGGTAGCCTTGTCATTAAGGACGATAATCTGTTGTTCAGATTTTTGTTACTCCAATGGATGGTAGACTTGTAATTACGAAAGGTAGTCTATTGTCGAAATTTTTGTTACTCCATTGGATGGTAGCCTTGTCATTATGGAAGGTAGTATGTTGTCGATATTTTTGTTATTCCAATGGATGGTAGCCATGTCATTATAGAAGGTAGTCTGTTGTCGTAATTTTTGTTACTCCAATGGATGGAAGCCTTGTCATTATGGAAGGTAGTCCTTTGTCGAGATTTTTGTTACTCTAAGGGATGGTAGCCTTGTGATTGGGGAAGTTAGTGTGTTTTCGATATTTTTGTAATTCTAATGGATGGTAGCCTTGTCATTATGGAAGGTAGTCTGCTGTCGTGATTTTTTTTACTCCAATGGATGGTAGCCTTGTCATTATGGAAGGTAGTCTGCTGTCGTAATTTTTGTTACTCCAATGGATGGTAGCCTTGTCATTATGGAAGGTAGTGTGTTGTTGAGATTTTTGTTACTCTAAGGGATGGTAGCCTTGTCATTATGGAAGGTAGTGTGTTGTCGAGATTTTTGTTACTCCAATGAATGGTAGCCTTGCCATTATGGAAGGTCGTCTATTGTCAATATTTTTATTACTCCAATGGATGGTAGCCGTGTCATTATGGAAGGTAGTATGTTGTCAAGTTTTTGTTACTCCAACAGATTGTAGCCTTGTCATTATGGAATGTAGTCTGTTGTGGAGATTTTTGTTACTGTAATGGATGGTAGCCTTGTCATTATGGAAGGTAGTCTGTTGTCCATATTTTTGTTACTCTAATGGATTGTAGCCTTGCCATTATAGAAGGTAGTTTGTTGTCGAGATTTTTGTTACTGCAATGGATGGTAGCGTTGTCATTATGGAAGGTAGTTTGTCGTTGTGATTTCTGTTACTCCAATGGATGGAAGCCTTGTCATTAAGGATGATAGTCTGTTGTTCATATTTTTGTTACTCCAATGGATGGTAGACTTGTAATTACGAAAGGTAGTCTATTGTCGAAATTTTTGTTACTCCATTGGATGGTAGCCTTGTCATTATGGAAGGTAGTGTGTTGTCGATATATTTGTTATTCCAATGGATGGTAGCCATGTCATTATGGAAGGTAGTCTGTTGTCATAATTTTTGTTACTCCAATGGATGGTAGCCTTGCCATTATGGAAGGTAGTCCGTTGTCGAGATTTTTGTTACTCTAAGGGATGGTAGCCTTGTGATTGTGGAAGTTAGTGTGTTTTCGATATTTTTGTAATTCCAATGGATGGTAGCCTTGTCATTATGGAAGGTATTCTGCTGTCGTGATTTTTTTTACTCTAATGGATGGTAGCCTTGTCATTATGGAAGATAGTCTGCTGTCGTAATTTTTATTACTCCAATGGATGGTAGCCTTGTCATTATGGAAGGTAGTCTGTTGTCGAGATTTTTGTTACTCCAATGGATGGTAGCCTTGTCATTATGGAAGGTCGTCTATTGTCGATATTTTTGTTACTACAATGGATGGTAGCCTTGTCATTATGGAAGGTAGTCTGTTATCGAGATTTCTATTACTCCAATGGATGGAAGCCTTGTCATTATGGAACGTAGTCTGTTGCGGAGATTTTTGTTACTATAATGGATGGTAGCCTTGTCATTATGGAAGGTAGTCTGTTGTCGAGATTTTTGTTACTGCAATGGATGGTAGCCGTGTCATTATGGAAGGTAGTCTATTGTCGATATTTTTGTTACTACAATGGATGGTAGCCTTGTCATTATGGAAGGTAGTATGTTGTCCATATTTTTGTTACTCTAATGGATGGTAGCCTTTGCCATTATAAAAGGTAGTTTGTTGATGAGATTTTTGTTACTGCAATGGATGGTAGCGTTGTCATTATGGAAGGTAGTCTGTCGTTATGATTTCTGTTACTCCAACGGATGGTAGCCTTGTCATTAAGGACGATAATCTGTTGTTCAGATTTTTGTTACTCCAATGGATGGTAGACTTGTAATTACGAAAGGTAGTCTATTGTCGAAATTTTTGTTACTCCATTGGATGGTAGCCTTGTCATTATGGAAGGTAGTATGTTGTCGATATTTTTGTTATTCCAATGGATGGTAGCCATGTCATTATAGAAGGTAGTCTGTTGTCGTAATTTTTGTTACTCCAATGGATGGAAGCCTTGTCATTATGGAAGGTAGTCCTTTGTCGAGATTTTTGTTACTCTAAGGGATGGTAGCCTTGTGATTGGGGAAGTTAGTGTGTTTTCGATATTTTTGTAATTCTAATGGATGGTAGCCTTGTCATTATGGAAGGTAGTCTGCTGTCGTGATTTTTTTTACTCCAATGGATGGTAGCCTTGTCATTATGGAAGGTAGTCTGCTGTCGTAATTTTTGTTACTCCAATGGATGGTAGCCTTGTCATTATGGAAGGTAGTGTGTTGTTGAGATTTTTGTTACTCTAAGGGATGGTAGCCTTGTCATTATGGAAGGTAGTGTGTTGTCGAGATTTTTGTTACTCCAATGAATGGTAGCCTTGCCATTATGGAAGGTCGTCTATTGTCAATATTTTTATTACTCCAATGGATGGTAGCCGTGTCATTATGGAAGGTAGTATGTTGTCGAGTTTTTGTTACTCCAACAGATTGTAGCCTTGTCATTATGGAATGTAGTCTGTTGTGGAGATTTTTGTTACTGTAATGGATGGTAGCCTTGTCATTATGGAAGGTAGTCTGTTGTCCATATTTTTGTTACTCTAATGGATTGTAGCCTTGCCATTATAGAAGGTAGTTTGTTGTCGAGATTTTTGTTACTGCAATGGATGGTAGCGTTGTCATTATGGAAGGTAGTTTGTCGTTGTGATTTCTGTTACTCCAATGGATGGAAGCCTTGTCATTAAGGATGATAGTCTGTTGTTCATATTTTTGTTACTCCAATGGATGGTAGACTTGTAATTACGAAAGGTAGTCTATTGTCGAAATTTTTGTTACTCCATTGGATGGTAGCCTTGTCATTATGGAAGGTAGTGTGTTGTCGATATATTTGTTATTCCAATGGATGGTAGCCATGTCATTATGGAAGGTAGTCTGTTGTCATAATTTTTGTTACTCCAATGGATGGTAGCCTTGCCATTATGGAAGGTAGTCCGTTGTCGAGATTTTTGTTACTCTAAGGGATGGTAGCCTTGTGATTGTGGAAGTTAGTGTGTTTTCGATATTTTTGTAATTCCAATGGATGGTAGCCTTGTCATTATGGAAGGTATTCTGCTGTCGTGATTTTTTTTACTCTAATGGATGGTAGCCTTGTCATTATGGAAGATAGTCTGCTGTCGTAATTTTTATTACTCCAATGGATGGTAGCCTTGTCATTATGGAAGGTAGTCTGTTGTTGAGATTTTTGTTACTCTAAGGGATGGTAGCCTTGTCATTATGGAAGGTAGTCTGTTGTCCATATTTTTGTTACTCTAATGGATTGTAGCCTTGCCATTATAGAAGGTAGTTTGTTGTCGAGATTTTTGTTACTGCAATGGATGGTAGCGTTGTCATTATGGAAGGTAGTTTGTCGTTGTGATTTCTGTTACTCCAATGGATGGAAGCCTTGTCATTAAGGATGATAGTCTGTTGTTCATATTTTTGTTACTCCAATGGATGGTAGACTTGTAATTACGAAAGGTAGTCTATTGTCGAAATTTTTGTTACTCCATTGGATGGTAGCCTTGTCATTATGGAAGGTAGTGTGTTGTCGATATATTTGTTATTCCAATGGATGGTAGCCATGTCATTATGGAAGGTAGTCTGTTGTCATAATTTTTGTTACTCCAATGGATGGTAGCCTTGCCATTATGGAAGGTAGTCCGTTGTCGAGATTTTTGTTACTCTAAGGGATGGTAGCCTTGTGATTGTGGAAGTTAGTGTGTTTTCGATATTTTTGTAATTCCAATGGATGGTAGCCTTGTCATTATGGAAGGTATTCTGCTGTCGTGATTTTTTTTACTCTAATGGATGGTAGCCTTGTCATTATGGAAGATAGTCTGCTGTCGTAATTTTTATTACTCCAATGGATGGTAGCCTTGTCATTATGGAAGGTAGTCTGTTGTCGAGATTTTTGTTACTCCAATGGATGGTAGCCTTGTCATTATGGAAGGTCGTCTATTGTCGATATTTTTGTTACTACAATGGATGGTAGCCTTGTCATTATGGAAGGTAGTCTGTTATCGAGATTTCTATTACTCCAATGGATGGAAGCCTTGTCATTATGGAACGTAGTCTGTTGCGGAGATTTTTGTTACTATAATGGATGGTAGCCTTGTCATTATGGAAGGTAGTCTGTTGTCGAGATTTTTGTTACTGCAATGGATGGTAGCCGTGTCATTATGGAAGGTAGTCTATTGTCGATATTTTTGTTACTACAATGGATGGTAGCCTTGTCATTATGGAAGGTAGTATGTTGTCCATATTTTTGTTACTCTAATGGATGGTAGCCTTTGCCATTATAAAAGGTAGTTTGTTGATGAGATTTTTGTTACTGCAATGGATGGTAGCGTTGTCATTATGGAAGGTAGTCTGTCGTTATGATTTCTGTTACTCCAACGGATGGTAGCCTTGTCATTAAGGACGATAATCTGTTGTTCAGATTTTTGTTACTCCAATGGATGGTAGACTTGTAATTACGAAAGGTAGTCTATTGTCGAAATTTTTGTTACTCCATTGGATGGTAGCCTTGTCATTATGGAAGGTAGTATGTTGTCGATATTTTTGTTATTCCAATGGATGGTAGCCATGTCATTATAGAAGGTAGTCTGTTGTCGTAATTTTTGTTACTCCAATGGATGGAAGCCTTGTCATTATGGAAGGTAGTCCTTTGTCGAGATTTTTGTTACTCTAAGGGATGGTAGCCTTGTGATTGGGGAAGTTAGTGTGTTTTCGATATTTTTGTAATTCTAATGGATGGTAGCCTTGTCATTATGGAAGGTAGTCTGCTGTCGTGATTTTTTTTACTCCAATGGATGGTAGCCTTGTCATTATGGAAGGTAGTCTGCTGTCGTAATTTTTGTTACTCCAATGGATGGTAGCCTTGTCATTATGGAAGGTAGTGTGTTGTTGAGATTTTTGTTACTCTAAGGGATGGTAGCCTTGTCATTATGGAAGGTAGTGTGTTGTCGAGATTTTTGTTACTCCAATGAATGGTAGCCTTGCCATTATGGAAGGTCGTCTATTGTCAATATTTTTATTACTCCAATGGATGGTAGCCGTGTCATTATGGAAGGTAGTATGTTGTCGAGTTTTTGTTACTCCAACAGATTGTAGCCTTGTCATTATGGAATGTAGTCTGTTGTGGAGATTTTTGTTACTGTAATGGATGGTAGCCTTGTCATTATGGAAGGTAGTCTGTTGTCCATATTTTTGTTACTCTAATGGATTGTAGCCTTGCCATTATAGAAGGTAGTTTGTTGTCGAGATTTTTGTTACTGCAATGGATGGTAGCGTTGTCATTATGGAAGGTAGTTTGTCGTTGTGATTTCTGTTACTCCAATGGATGGAAGCCTTGTCATTAAGGATGATAGTCTGTTGTTCATATTTTTGTTACTCCAATGGATGGTAGACTTGTAATTACGAAAGGTAGTCTATTGTCGAAATTTTTGTTACTCCATTGGATGGTAGCCTTGTCATTATGGAAGGTAGTGTGTTGTCGATATATTTGTTATTCCAATGGATGGTAGCCATGTCATTATGGAAGGTAGTCTGTTGTCATAATTTTTGTTACTCCAATGGATGGTAGCCTTGCCATTATGGAAGGTAGTCCGTTGTCGAGATTTTTGTTACTCTAAGGGATGGTAGCCTTGTGATTGTGGAAGTTAGTGTGTTTTCGATATTTTTGTAATTCCAATGGATGGTAGCCTTGTCATTATGGAAGGTATTCTGCTGTCGTGATTTTTTTTACTCTAATGGATGGTAGCCTTGTCATTATGGAAGATAGTCTGCTGTCGTAATTTTTATTACTCCAATGGATGGTAGCCTTGTCATTATGGAAGGTAGTCTGTTGTTGAGATTTTTGTTACTCTAAGGGATGGTAGCCTTGTCATTATGGAAGGTAGTGTGTTGTCTATATTTTAGTTATTCCAATGGATGGTAGCCTTGTCATTATGGAAGGTAGTCTGTTGTCGAGATTTTTGTTACTCCAATGGATGGTAGCCTTGTCATTATGGAAGGTCGTCTATTGTCGATATCTTTGTTACTACAATGGATGGTACCCTTGTCATTATGGAAGGTAGTCTGTTATCGAGATTTCTATTACTCCAATGGATGGAAGCCTTGTCATTATGGAAGGTAGTCTGTGGCGGAGATTTTTGTTACTATAATGGATGGTAGCCTTGTTATTATGTAAGGTAGTCTATTGTCGAGATTTTTGTTACTCCAATGGATGGTAGCCGTGTCATTATGGAAGGTAGTATGTTGTCCATATTTTTGTTACTCTAATGGATGGTAGCCTTACCATTATAAAAGGTTGTTTGTTGATGAGATTTTTTTTACTGCAATGGATGGTAGCGTTGTCATTATGGAAGGTAGTCTGTCGTTATGATTTCTGTTACTCCAATGGATGGTAGCCTTGTCATTAAGGACGATAGTCTGTTGTTCAGATTTTTGTTACTCCAATGGATGGTAGACTTGTAATTACGAAAGGTAGTCTATTGTCGAAATTTTTGTTACTCCATTGGATGGTAGCCTTGTCATTATGGAAGGTAGTGTGTTGTTGATATTTTTGTAATTCCAATGGATGGTAGCCATGTCATTATGGAAGGTAGTCTGTTGTCGTAATTTTTGTTACTCCAATGGATGGAAGCCTTGTCATTATGGAAGGTAGTCCTTTGTCGAGATTTTTGTTACTCTAAGGGATGGTAGCCTTGTGATTGGGGAAGTTAGTGTGTTTTCGATATTTTTGTAATTCCAATGGATGGTAGCCTTGTCATTATGGAAGGTAGTCTGCTGTCGTGATTTTTTTTACTCCAATGGATGGTAGCCTTGTCATTATGGAAGGTAGTCTACTGTCGTAATTTTTGTTACTCCAATGGATGGTAGCCTTGTCATTATGGAAGGTAGTCTGTTGTTGAGATTTTTGTTACTCTAAGGGATGGTAGCCTTGTCATTATGGAAGGTAGTGTGTTGTCGATATTTTTGTTATTCCAATGGATGGTAACCTTGTCACTATGGAAGGTAGTCTGTTGTCGAGATTTTTGTTACTCCAATGGATGGTAGCCTTGCCATTATGGAAGGTCGTCTATTGTCAATATTTTTGTTACTACAATGGATGGTAGCCTTGTCATTATGGAAGGTAGTCTGTTATCGAGATTTCTATTACTTCAACGGATGGTAGCCTTGTCATTATGGAAGGTAATCTGTTGCGGAGATTTTTGGTACTATAATGGATGGTAGCCTTGTCATTATGGAAGGTAGTTTGTTGTCGAGATTTTTGTTACTCCAATGGATGGTAGCCGTGTCATTATGGAAGGTAGTATGTTGTCGAGTTTTTGTTACTCCAACAGATTGTAGCCTTGTCATTATGGAATGTAGTCTGTTGTGGAGATTTTTGTTACTGTAATGGATGGTAGCCTTGTCATTATGGAAGGTAGTCTGTTGTCCATATTTTTGTTACTCTAATGGATTGTAGCCTTGCCATTATAGAAGGTAGTTTGTTGTCGAGATTTTTGTTACTGCAATGGATGGTAGCGTTGTCATTATGGAAGGTAGTTTGTCGTTGTGATTTCTGTTACTCCAATGGATGGAAGCCTTGTCATTAAGGATGATAGTCTGTTGTTCATATTTTTGTTACTCCAATGGATGGTAGACTTGTAATTACGAAAGGTAGTCTATTGTCGAAATTTTTGTTACTCCATTGGATGGTAGCCTTGTCATTATGGAAGGTAGTGTGTTGTCGATATATTTGTTATTCCAATGGATGGTAGCCATGTCATTATGGAAGGTAGTCTGTTGTCATAATTTTTGTTACTCCAATGGATGGTAGCCTTGCCATTATGGAAGGTAGTCCGTTGTCGAGATTTTTGTTACTCTAAGGGATGGTAGCCTTGTGATTGTGGAAGTTAGTGTGTTTTCGATATTTTTGTAATTCCAATGGATGGTAGCCTTGTCATTATGGAAGGTATTCTGCTGTCGTGATTTTTTTTACTCTAATGGATGGTAGCCTTGTCATTATGGAAGATAGTCTGCTGTCGTAATTTTTATTACTCCAATGGATGGTAGCCTTGTCATTATGGAAGGTAGTCTGTTGTTGAGATTTTTGTTACTCTAAGGGATGGTAGCCTTGTCATTATGGAAGGTAGTGTGTTGTCTATATTTTAGTTATTCCAATGGATGGTAGCCTTGTCATTATGGAAGGTAGTCTGTTGTCGAGATTTTTGTTACTCCAATGGATGGTAGCCTTGTCATTATGGAAGGTCGTCTATTGTCGATATCTTTGTTACTACAATGGATGGTACCCTTGTCATTATGGAAGGTAGTCTGTTATCGAGATTTCTATTACTCCAATGGATGGAAGCCTTGTCATTATGGAAGGTAGTCTGTGGCGGAGATTTTTGTTACTATAATGGATGGTAGCCTTGTTATTATGTAAGGTAGTCTATTGTCGAGATTTTTGTTACTCCAATGGATGGTAGCCGTGTCATTATGGAAGGTAGTATGTTGTCCATATTTTTGTTAATCTAATGGATGGTAGCCTTACCATTATAAAAGGTTGTTTGTTGATGAGATTTTTTTACTGCAATGGATGGTAGCGTTGTCATTATGGAAGGTAGTCTGTCGTTATGATTTCTGTTACTCCAATGGATGGTAGCCTTGTCATTAAGGACGATAGTCTGTTGTTCAGATTTTTGTTACTCCAATGGATGGTAGACTTGTAATTACGAAAGGTAGTCTATTGTCGAAATTTTTGTTACTCCATTGGATGGTAGCCTTGTCATTATGGAAGGTAGTGTGTTGTTGATATTTTTGTAATTCCAATGGATGGTAGCCATGTCATTATGGAAGGTAGTCTGTTGTCGTAATTTTTGTTACTCCAATGGATGGAAGCCTTGTCATTATGGAAGGTAGTCCTTTGTCGAGATTTTTGTTACTCTAAGGGATGGTAGCCTTGTGATTGGGGAAGTTAGTGTGTTTTCGATATTTTTGTAATTCCAATGGATGGTAGCCTTGTCATTATGGAAGGTAGTCTGCTGTCGTGATTTTTTTTACTCCAATGGATGGTAGCCTTGTCATTATGGAAGGTAGTCTACTGTCGTAATTTTTGTTACTCCAATGGATGGTAGCCTTGTCATTATGGAAGGTAGTCTGTTGTTGAGATTTTTGTTACTCTAAGGGATGGTAGCCTTGTCATTATGGAAGGTAGTGTGTTGTCGATATTTTTGTTATTCCAATGGATGGTAACCTTGTCACTATGGAAGGTAGTCTGTTGTCGAGATTTTTGTTACTCCAATGGATGGTAGCCTTGCCATTATGGAAGGTCGTCTATTGTCAATATTTTTGTTACTACAATGGATGGTAGCCTTGTCATTATGGAAGGTAGTCTGTTATCGAGATTTCTATTACTTCAACGGATGGTAGCCTTGTCATTATGGAAGGTAATCTGTTGCGGAGATTTTTGGTACTATAATGGATGGTAGCCTTGTCATTATGGAAGGTAGTTTGTTGTCGAGATTTTTGTTACTCCAATGGATGGTAGCCGTGTCATTATGGAAGGTAGTATGTTGTCGAGTTTTTGTTACTCCAATGGATGGTAGCGTGTCATTATGGAAGGTAGTCTGTTGTCCATATTTTTGTTACTCTAATGGATGATAGCCTTGCCATTATAGAAGGTAGTTTGTTGTCGAGATTTTTGTTACTGCAATGGATGGTAGTGTTGTCATTATGGAAGGTAGTCTGTCGTTGTGATTTCTGTTACTCCAATGGATGGTAGCCTTGTCATTAAGGATGATAGTCTGTTGTTCAGATTTTTGTTACTACAATGGATGGTAGACTTGTAATTACGAAAGGTAGTCTATTGTCGAAATTTTTGTTACTCCATTGGATGGTAGCCTTGTCATTATGGAAGGAGTGTGTTGTCGATATATTTGTTATTCCAATGGATGGTAGCCATGTCATTATGGAAGGTAGTCTGCTGTGGTAATTTTTGTTACTCCAATGGATGGTAGCCTTGTCATTATGGAAGGTAGTCTGTTGTTGAGATTTTTGTTACTCTAAGGGATGGTAGCCTTGTCATTATGGAAGGTAGTGTGTTGTCGATATTTTTGTTATTCCAATGGATGGTAACCTTGTCACTATGGAAGGTAGTCTGTTGTCGAGATTTTTGTTACTCCAATGGATGGTAGCCTTGCCATTATGGAAGGTCGTCTATTGTCAATATTTTTGTTACTACAATGGATGGTAGCCTTGTCATTATGGAAGGTAGTCTGTTATCGAGATTTCTATTACTTCAACGGATGGTAGCCTTGTCATTATGGAAGGTAATCTGTTGCGGAGATTTTTGGTACTATAATGGATGGTAGCCTTGTCATTATGGAAGGTAGTTTGTTGTCGAGATTTTTGTTACTCCAATGGATGGTAGCCGTGTCATTATGGAAGGTAGTATGTTGTCGAGTTTTTGTTACTCCAATGGATGGTAGCGTGTCATTATGGAAGGTAGTCTGTTGTCCATATTTTTGTTACTCTAATGGATGATAGCCTTGCCATTATAGAAGGTAGTTTGTTGTCGAGATTTTTGTTACTGCAATGGATGGTAGTGTTGTCATTATGGAAGGTAGTCTGTCGTTGTGATTTCTGTTACTCCAATGGATGGTAGCCTTGTCATTAAGGATGATAGTCTGTTGTTCAGATTTTTGTTACTACAATGGATGGTAGACTTGTAATTACGAAAGGTAGTCTATTGTCGAAATTTTTGTTACTCCATTGGATGGTAGCCTTGTCATTATGAAAGGAGTGTGTTGTCGATATATTTGTTATTCCAATGGATGGTAGCCATGTCATTATGGAAGGTAGTCTGCTGTGGTAATTTTTGTTACTCCAATGGATGGTAGCCTTGTCATTATGGAAGGTAGTCTGTTGTTGAGATTTTTGTTACTCTAAGGGATGGTAGCCTTGTCATTATGGAAGGTAGTGTGTTGTCGATATTTTTGTTACTCCAACGGATGGTAGCCTTGTCATTATGGAAAGTAGTCTGTTATCAAGATTTCTATTACTCTAAGGGATGGTAGGCTTGTCATTATGGAAGGTAGTCTGTTGTGGAGATTTTTGTTACTATAATGGATTGTAGCCTTGTCATTATGGAAGGTAGTCTGTTGTCGAGATTTTTGTTACTCCAATGGATGGTAGCCGTGTAATTATGGAAGGTAGTCTATTGTCGATATTTTTGTTACTACAATGGATGGTAGCCTTGTCATTATGGAAGGTAGTATGTTGTCGAGTTTTTGTTACTCCAATGGATGGTAGCCTTGTCTTTAAGGACGGTAGTAAGTTGTTCAGATTTTTGTTACTCCAATGGATGGTAGACTTGTAATTACAAAAGGTAGTGTGTTATCGATATTTTTGTTATTCCAATGGATGGTAGCCATGTCATTATGGAAGGTAGTCTATTGTCATAATTTTTGTTACTCCAATGGATGTTAGCCTTGTCATTATGGAAGGTAGTCCGTTGTCGAGATTTTTCTTACTCTAAGGGATGGTAGCCTTGTGATTGTGGAAGTTAGTGTGTTTTTGATATTTTTGTAATTCCAATGGATGGTAGCCTTGTCATTATGGAAGGTAGTCTGCTATCGTGATTTTTTTTACTCCAATGGATGGTAGCCTTGTCATTATGGAAGGTAGTCTGCAGTCGTAATTTTTGTTACTCCAATGGATGGTAGCCTTGTCATTATGGAAGGTAGTCTATTGTTGAGATTTTTGTTACTCTAAGGAATGGTAGCCTTGTCATTATTGAAGGTAGTGTGTTGTCGATATTTTTGTTATTCCAATGGATGGTAGCCTTGTCACTATGGAAGGTAGTCTGTTGTCGATATTTTTGTTACTCCAATAGATGGTAGCCTTGCCATTATGGAAGGTCGTCTATTGTCAATATTTTTGTTACTACAATGGATGGTAGCCTTGTCATTATGGAAGGTAGTCTGTTATCGAGATTTCTATTACTCCAATGGATGGTAGCCTTGTCATTATGGAAGGTAGTCTGTTGCGGAGATTTTTGTTACTATAATGGATGGTAGCCTTGTCATTATGGGAGGTAGTCTGTTGTCGAGATTTTTGTTACTCCAATGGATGGTAGCCGTGTCATTATGGAAGGTAGTCTATTGTCGATATTTTTGTTACTACAATGGATGGTAGCCTTGTCATTATGGAAGGTAGTATGTTGTCGAGTTTTTGTTACTCCAACAGATTGTAGCCTTGTCATTATGGAATGTAGTCTGTTGTGGAGATTTTTGTTACTGTAATGGATGGTAGCCTTGTCATTATGGAAGGTAGTCTGTTGTCCATATTTTTGTTACTCTAATGGATGGTAACTTTGCCATTATAGAAGATAGTTTATTGTCGATATTTTTGTTACTGCAATGGGTGGTAGCGTTGTCATTATGGAAGGTAGTCTGTCGTTGTGATTTCTGTTACTCCAATGGATGGTAGCCTTGTCATTAAGGACGATAGTCTGTTGTTCAGATTTTTGTTACTCCAATGGATGGTGGACTTGTAATTACGAAAGGTAGTCTATTGTCGAAATTTTGGTTACTCCATTGGATGGTAGCCTTGTCATTATGGAAGGTAGTGTGTTATCGACATTTTGGTTATTCCAATGGATGGTAGCCATGTCATTATGGAAGGTAGTCTGTTGTCATAATTTTTGTTACTCCAATGGATGGTAGCCTTGTCATTATGGAAGGTAGTCCGTTGTCGAGATTTTTCTTACTCTAAGGGATGGTAGCCTTGTGATTGTGGAAGTTAGTGTGTTTTCGATATTTTTGTAATTCCAATGGATGGTAGCCTTGTCATTATGGAAGGTATTCTGCTGTCGTGATTTTTTTTACTCCAATGGATGGTAGCCTTGTCATTATGGAAGGTAGTCTGTTGTCGTAATTTTTGTTACTCCAATGGATGGTAGCCTTGTCATTATGGAAGGTAGTCTGTTGTTGAGATTTTTGTTACTCTAAGGGATGGTAGCCTTGTCATTATGGAAGGTAGTGTGTTGTCGATATTTTTGTTATTCCAATGGATGATAGCCTTGTCATTATGGAAGGTAGTCTGTTGTCGAGATTTTTGTTACTCCAATGGATGGTAGCCTTGTCATTATGGAAGGTCGTCTATTATCGATATTTATGTTACTATAATGGATGGTAGCCTTGTCATTATGGAAGGTAGTATGTTGTCGAGTTTTTGTTACTCCAACGGATGGTAGCCTTGTCATTATGGAAGGTAGTCTGTTATCGAGATTACTATTACTCTAAGGGATGGTAGGCTTGTCATTATGGAAGGTAGTCTGTTGTGGAGATTTTTGTTACTATGATGAATTGTAGCCTTGTCATTATGGAAGGTAGTCTGTTGTCGAGATTTTTGTTACTCTAATGGATGGTAGCCGTGTCATTATGGAAGGTAGTCTATTGTCGATATTTTTGTTACTACAATGGATGGTAGCCTTGTCATTATGGAAGGTAGTATGTTGTCGAGTTTTTGTTACTCCAATGGATGGTAGCCTTGTCTTTAAGGACGGTAGTAAGTTTTTCAGATTTTTGTTACTCCAATGGATGGTAGACTTGTAATTACAAAAGGTAGTGTGTTATCGATATTTTTGTTATTCCAATGGATGGTAGCCATGTCATTATGGAAGGTAGTCTATTGTCATAATTTTTGTTACTCCAATGGATGGTAGCCTTATCATTATGGAAGGTAGTCCGTTGTCGAGATTTTTCTTACTCTAAGGGATGGTAGCCTTGTGATTGTGGAAGTTAGTGTGTTTTCGATTTTTTGTAATTCCAATGGATGGTAGCCTTGTCATTATGGAAGGTAGTCTGCTGTCGTGATTTTTTTTACTCCAATGGATGGTAGCCTTGTCATTATGGAAGGTAGTCTGCTGTCGTAATTTTTGTTACTCCAATGGATGATAGCCTTGTCATTATGGAAGGTAGTCTATTGTTGAGATTTTTGTTACTCTAAGGAATGGTAGCCTTGTCATTATGGAAGGTAGTGTGTCGTTGTGATTTCTGTTACTCCAATGGATAGTAGCCTTGTCATTATGCAAGCTAGTCTCTTATTGATATTTTTGTTACTCCAATGGATGGTAGCCTTGTCATTATGGAAGGTAGTTTGTTGTTTTGATTTTTGTTACTCCAATGGATGGTAGCCTTGTCATTATGGAAGGTAGTGTGTTGTCGATATTTTTTTTATTCCAATGGATGGTAGCCTTGTCACTATAGAAGGTAGTATGTTGTCGATATCTTTGTTACTCCAATGGATGGTAGCCTTGTCATTATGGAAGGTAGTCTGTTGTTGATATTTTTTTTACGCCAATGGATGATAGCCTTGTCATTATGGAAGGTAGTCTATTGTCGATATTTTTGTTACTACAATGGATGGTAGCCTAGTCATTATGAAAGGTAGTATGTTGTCGAGTTTTTGTTACTCCAATGGATTGTAGCCTTGTCATTATGGAAGGTAGTTTGTTGTGGAGATTTTTGTTACTGTAATGGACGGTAGCCTTGTCATTATGGAAGGTAGTCTGTTGTCCAGATTGTTGTTACTCTAATGGATGGTAGCCTTGCCATTATAGAAGGTAGTATGTTGTTGAGATTTTTGTTACTGCAATGGATAGTAGCCTTGTCATTATGGTTGGTAGTCTGTCTTTGTGATTTCTGTTACTCCAATGGATGGTAGCCTTGTCTTCAAGGACGGTAGTCAGTTGTTCAGATTTTTATTACTCCAATGGATGGTAGACTTGTAATTACAAAAGGTAGTGTGTTGTCGAAATTTTTGTTACTCCATTGGATGGTAGCCTTGTCATTATGGAAGGTAGTGTGTTGTCGATATTTTTGTTATTCCAATGGATGGTTGCCAAGTCATTATGGAAGGTAGTCTTTTGTCGTAATTTTTGTTACTCCAATGGATGGTAGCCTTGTCATTATGGAAGGTAGTCCGTTGTCGAGATTTTTTTTACTCTAAGGGATGGTAGCCTTGTGATTATGGAAGGTAGTGTGTTTTCGATATTTTTGTTATTCCAATAGCCTTGTCATTATCGAAGGTAGTCTATTGTCGAGATTTTTGTTACTCCAATGGATGGTAGACTTGTCATTATGCAAGCTAGTCTCTTGTTACTCCAATGGACGGTAGCCTTGTAGTATGGAAGGTAGTTTGTTCTCCATATTTTTGTTACTCCAATGGATGGTAGACTTGTCATTATGGAAGGTAGTGTGTTGTTGATATTTTTGTTATTCCAATGGATGGTAGCCTTGTCATTATGGAAGGTAGTGTGTTGTCGATATTTTTGTTATTCCAATGGATGGTAGCCATGTCATTATGGAAGGTAGTCTTTTGTCGTTATTTTTGTTACTCCAATGGATGGTAGCCTTGTCATTATGGAAGGTAGTCCGTTGTCGATATTTTTGTTACTCTAAGGGATGGTAGCCTTGTGATTATGGAAGGTAGTGTGTTTTCGATATTTTTGTTATTCCAATGGATTGTAGCCTTGTCATTATCGAAGGTAGTCTATTGTCGAGATTTTTGTTACTCCAATGGATGGTAGCCTTGTCATTATGCAAGCTAGTCTCTTGTTAATATTTTTGTTACTCCAATGGATGGTAGCCATGTCAATATGGAAGGTAGTCTGTTGTCCATATTTTTGTTACTCCAATGGATGGTAGCCTTGTCATTATGGAAGGTAGTGTGTTGTTGATATTTTTGTTATTCCAATGGATGGTAGCCTCGTCATTATGGAAGGTAGTGTGTTGTCGATATTTTTGTTATTCCAATGGATGGTAGCCTTGTCATTATGGAAGGTAGTATGTTGTCGTGATTTTTTTTACTCCAATGGATCGTAGCCTTGTCACTATGGAAGGTAGTATGTTGTCGATATCTTTGTTACTCCAATGGATGGTAGCCTTGTCATTATGGAAGGTAGTCTGTTGTTGAGATTTTTGTTACTCTAAGGGATGGTAGCCTTGTCATTATGGAAGGTTGTGTGTTGTCGATATTTTTGTTATTCTAATGGATGATAGCATTGTCATTATGGAAGGTAGTCTGTTGTCGAGATTTTTGTTACTCTAATGGATGGTAGCCTTGTCATTATGGAAGGTAGTCTATTGTCAATATTTTTGTTACTACAATGAATGGTAGCCTCGTCATTATGGAAGGTAATATGTTGTCGAGTTTTTGTTACTCCAACAGATGGTAGCCTTGTCGTTATGGAGAGTAGTCTGTTGTCGAGATTTTTGTTACTCCAATGGATGGTAGCCTTGTCATTATGGAAGGTAGTCTGTTATGGAGATTTTTGTTACTATAATGGACTGTAGCCTTGTCATTATGGAAGGTAGTCTGTTGTCGAGATTTTTGTTACTCCATTGGATGGTAGCCTTGTCATTATGGAAGATAGTATGTTGTCGAGATGGTAGCCTAGTCATTATGGAAGGTAGTTTGTTTCGAAATTTATGTTACTCCAACGGATGGCAGCGTTTTCATTATCGAAGGTAGTCTGTTGTCGAGATTTCTGTTACTCCATTGGATGGTAGCCTTGTCATTAATGAAGGTAGTGTGTTGTCAATATTTTTATAATTCCAATGGATGGTAGCCTTGTCATTATGGAAGGTAGTTTGTTGTCGTGATTTTTTTTACTCCTATGGATGGTAGCCTTGTCACTATGGAAGTTAGTATGTTGTCGATATCTTTGTTACTCCAATGGATGGTAGCCTTGTCATTATGGAAGGTAGTCTGTTGTTGATATTTTTGTTACTCTTAGGGATGGTAGCCTTGTCATTATGGAAGGTAGTGTGTTGTCGATATTTTTTTTATTCCAATGGATGGTAGCCTTGTCATTATGGAAGGTAGTCTATTGCCAATATTTTTGTTACTACAATGGATGGTAGCCTTGTCATTACGGAAGGTAGTATGTTGTCGAGTTTTTATTACTCCAACGGATGGTAGCATTGTCATTATGGAAGGTAGTTTGTTGTCGATAATTCTATTACTCCAATGGATGGTAGCCTTGTCACTATGGAAGGTAGTCTGTTGCGGAGATTTTTGTTACTATGATGGATGGTAGCCTTGTCATTATGGAAGGTAGTCTGTTGCGGAGATTTTTGTTACTATAATGGATTGTAGCCTTGTCATTATGGAAGGTAGTTTGTTGTCGAGATTTTTGTTACTCCATTGGATGGTAGCCTTGTCATTATGGAAGATAGTATGTTGTCAAGATTTTTATTATTCCAATGGATGGTAGCCTAGTCATTATGGAAGGTATTTTGTTTCAAAATTTTTGTTACTCCAACGGATGGCAGCCTTATCATTATCGAAGGTAGTCTGTTGTCGAGATTTTTGTTACTCCATTGGATGGTAGCCTTGTCATTATGGAAGGTAGTGTGTTGTCGATATTTTTGTTATTCCAATGGATGGTAGCCTTATCAATATGGAAGGTAGTCTGTTGTCGTGATTTTATTTACTCCAATGGATGGTAGCCTTGTCACTATGGAAGGTAGTATGTTGTCGATATCTTTGTTACTCCAATGGATCGTAGCCTTGTCATTATGGAAGGTATTCTGTTGTTGAGATTTTTGTTACTCTAAGGGATGGTAGCCTTGTCATTATGGAAGGTAGTGTGTTGTCGATATTTTTGTTATTCCAATGGATGGTAGAATTGTCATTTTGGAAGGTAGTCTGTTGTCGAGATTTTTGTTACTCCAATGGATGGTAGCCTTGTCATTATGGAAGGTAGTCTATTATCGATATTTTAGTTACTACAATGAATGGTAGCCTAGTCATTATGGAAGGTAGCATGTTGTCGTGTTTTTGTTACTCCAACAGATGGTAGCCTTGTCAATATGGGGAGTAGTCTGTTGTCGAGATTTTTGTTACTCCAATGGATGGTAGCCTTGTCATTATGGAAGGTAGTCTGTTATGGAGATTTTTGTTACTATAATGGATTCTAGCCTTGTCATTATGGAAGATAGTCTGTTGTCGAGATTTTTGGTACTCCATTGGATGGTAGCCTTGTCATTATGGAAGGTAGTTTATTGTCGATATTTCTATTACTCCAATGGATGGTAGCCTTGTCACTATGGAAGGTAGTCTGTTGCGGAGATTTTTGTTACTATGATGGATGGTAGCCTTATCATTATGGAAGGTAGTCTGTTGCGGAGATTTTTGTTACTATAATGGATTGTAGCCTTGTCATTATGGAAGGTAGTTTGTTGTCGATATTTTTGTTACTCCATTGGATGGTAGACTTGTCATTATGGAAGATAGTATGTTGTCGAGATTTTTATTATTCCAATGGATGGTCGCCTAGTCATTATGGAAGGTATTTTGTTTCGAAATTTTTGTTACTCCAACGGATGGCAGCCTTGTCATTATCGAAGGTAGTCTGTTGTCGAGATTTTTGTTACTCCATTGGATGGTAGCCTTGTCATTATGGAAGGTAGTGTGTTGTCGATATTTTTGTTATTCCAATGGATTGTAGCCTTGTCATTATGGAAGGTAGTCTGTTGTCGTCATTTTATTTACTCCAATGGATGGTAGCCTTGTCACTATGGAAGGTAGTATGTTGTCGATATCTTTGTTACTCCAATGGATGGTAGCCTTGTCATTATGGAAGGTAGTCTGTTGTTAAGATTTTTGTTACTCTAAGGGATGGTAGCCTTGTCATTATAAAAGGTAGTGTGTTGACGATATTTTTGTTATTCCAATGGATGGTAGAATTGTCATTATGGAAGGTAGTCTGTTGTCGAGATTTTTGTTACTCCAATGGACGGTAGCCTTGTCATTATGAAAGGTAGTCTCTTGTGGATGTTTTTGTTACTCCAATGATGGTACCCTTGTCATTATGGAAGGTAGTATGTTATCGAGATTTTTGTTACTCCAATGGATGGTAGCCTTTCATTATGGAAGGTAGTCTGTTATGGAGATTTTTGTTACTATAATGGATTGTAGCCTTGTCATTATGGAAGGTAGTCTGTTGTCGAGATTTTTTTTACTCCATTGGATGGTAGCCTTGTCATTATGGAAGATAGTATGTTGTCGAGATGGTAGCCTAGTCATTATGGAAGGTAGTTTGTTTCGAAATTTTTGTTACTCCAACGGATGGCAGCCTTGTCATTATCGAAGGTAGTCTGTTGTCAAGATTTTTGTTACTCCATTGGATGGTAGCCTTGTCATTACGGAAGGTAGTATGTTATCGAGTTTTTATTACTCCAACGGATGGTAGCCTTGTCATTATGGAAGTTAGTTTGTTGTCGATATTTCTATTACTCTAATGGATGGTAGCCTTGTCACTATGGAAGGTAGTCTGTTGCAGAGATTTTTGTTACTATAATGGATGGTAGCCTTGTCATTATGGAAGGTAGTCTGTTGAGGAGATTTTTGTTACTATAATGGATTATAGCCTTGTCATTATGGAAGGTAGTCTGTTGTCGAGATTTTTGTTACTCCATTGGATGGTAGCCTTGTCATTATGGAAGATAGTATGTTGTCGAGATTTTTATTATTCCAATGGATGGTAGCCTATTCATTATGGAAGGTCATTTGTTTCGAAATTTTTGTTACTCCAACAAATGGCAGCCTTATCATTATCGAAGGTAGTCTGTTGTCGAGATTTTTGTTACTCCATTGGATGGTAGCCTTGTCATTATAGAAGGTAGTGTGTTATCGATATTTTTGTTATTCCAATGGATTGTAGCCTTGTCATTATGGAAGGTAGTCTGTTGTCGTGATTTTATTTACTCCAATGGATGGTAGCCTTGTCACTATGGAAGGTAGTATGTTGTCGATATCTTTGTTACTCCGATGGATGGTAGCCTTGTCATTATGGAAGGTAGTATGTTGTCAATATTTTTATTATTCCAATGGATGGTAGCCTAGTCATTATGGAAGGTATTTTGTTTCGAAATTTTTGTTACTCCAACGGATGACAGCCTTATCATTATCGAAGGTAGTCTGTTGTCGAGATTTTTGTTACTCCATTGGATGGTAGCCTTGTCATTATGGAAGGTAGTGTGTTGTCGATATTTTTGTTATTCCAATGGATGGTAGCCTTGTCATTATGGAAGGTAGTCTGTTGTCGTGATTTTATTTACTCCAATGGATGGTAGCCTTGTCACTATGGAAGGTAGTGTGTTGTCGATATTTTTGTTATTCCAATGGATGGTAGAATTGTCATTATGGAAGGTAGTCTGTTGTCGAGATTTTTGTTACTCCAATGGATGGTAGCCTTGTCATTATGGAAGGTAGTCTATTATCGATATTTTTGTTACTACAATGAATGGTAGCCTCGTCATTATGGAAGGTAATATGTTGTCGAGTTTTTGTTACTCCAACAGATGATAGCCTTGTCGTTATGGAGAGTAGTCTGTTGTCGAGATTTTTGTTACTCCAATGGATGGTAGCCTTGTCATTATGGAAGGTATTCTGTTATGGAGATTTTTGTTACTATAATGGATTGTAGCCTTGTCATTATGGAAGGTAGTCTGTTGTCGAGATTTTTGTTACTCCATTGGATGGTAGCCTTGTCATTATGGAAGATAGTATGTTGTCGAGATGGTAGCCTAGTCATTATGGAAGGTAGTTTGTTTCGAAATTTTTGTTACTCCAACGGATGGCAGCGTTTTCATTATCGAAGGTAGTCTGTTGTCGAGATTTCTGTTACTCCATTGGATGGTAGCCTTGTCATTAATGAAGGTAGTGTGTTGTCAATATTTTTATAATTCCAATGGATTGTAGCCTTGTCATTATGGAAGGTAGTTTGTTGTCGTGATTTTTTTTACTCCTATGGATGGTAGCCTTGTCACTATGGAAGTTAGTATGTTGTCGATATCTTTGTTACTCCAATGGATGGTAGCCTTGTCATTATGGAAGGTAGTCTGTTGTTGATATTTTTGTTACTCTTAGGGATGGTAGCCTTGTCATTATGGAAGGTAGTGTGTTGTCGATATTTTTTTTTATTCCAATGGATGGTAGCCTTGTCATTATGGAAGGTAGTCTATTGCCAATATTTTTGTTACTACAATGGATGGTAGCCTTGTCATTACGGAAGGTAGTATGTTGTCGAGTTTTTATTACTCCAACGGATGGTAGCATTGTCATTATGGAAGGTAGTTTATTGTCGATATTTCTATTACTCTAATGGATGGTAGCCTTGTCACTATGGAAGGTAGTCTGTTTCGGAGATTTTTGTTACTATGATGGATGGTAGCCTTGTCATTATGGAAGGTAGTCTGTTGCGGAGATTTTTGTTATTATAATGGATTGTAGCCTTGTCATTATGGAAGGTAGTTTGTTGTCGAGATTTTTGTTACTCCATTGGATTGTAGCCTTGTCATTATGGAAGATAGTATGTTGTCAAGATTTTTATTATTCCAATGGATGGTAGCCTAGTCATTATGGAAGGTATTTTGTTTCGAAATTTTTGTTACTCCAACGGATGGCAGCCTTATCATTATCGAAGGTAGTCTGTTGTCGAGATTTTTGTTACTCCATTGGATGGTAGCCTTGTCATTATGGAAGGTAGTGTGTTGTCGATATTTTTGTTATTCCAATGGATGGTAGCCTTGTCATTATGGAAGGTAGTCTGTTGTCGTGATTTTATTTACTCCAATGGATGGTAGCCTTGTCACTATGGAAGGTAGTATGTTGTCGATATCTTTGTTACTCCAATGGATCGTAGCCTTGTCATTATGGAAGGTAGTCTGTTGTTGAGATTTTTGTTACTCTAAGGGATGGTAGCCTTGTCATTATGGAAGGTAGTGTGTTGTCGATATTTTTGTTATTCCAATGGATGGTAGAATTGTCATTATGGAAGGTAGTCTGTTGTCGAGATTTTTGTTACTCCAATGGATGGTAGCCTTGTCATTATGGAAGGTAGTCTATTATCGATATTTTAGTTACTACAATGAATGGTAGCCTAGTCATTATGGAAGGTAGTATGTTGTCGAGTTTTTGTTACTCCAACAGATGGTAGCCTTGTCAATATGGGGAGTAGTCTGTTGTCGAGATTTTTGTTACTCCAATGGATGGTAGCCTTGTCATTATGGAAGGTAGTCTGTTATGGAGATTTTTGTTACTATAATGGATTGTAGCCTTGTCATTATGGAAGGGAGTCTGTTGTCGAGATTTTTGGTACTCCATTGGATGGTAGCCTTGTCATTATGGAAGGTAGTTTATTGTCGATATTTCTATTACTCCAATGGATGGTAGCCTTGTCACTATGGAAGGTAGTCTGTTGCGGAGATTTTTGTTACTATGATGGATGGTAGCCTTGTCATTATGGAAGGTAGTCTGTTGCGGAGATTTTTGTTACTATAATGGATTATAGCCTTGTCATTATGGAAGGTAGTTTTTTGTCGAGATTTTTGTTACTCCATTGGATGGTAGACTTGTGATTATGGAAGATAGTATGTTGTCGAGATTTTTATTATTCCAATGGATGGTAGCCTAGTCATTATGGAAGGTATTTTGTTTCGAAATTTTTGTTACTCCAACGGATGGCAGCCTTGTCATTATCGAAGGTAGTCTGTTGTCGAGATTTTTGTTACTCCATTGGATGGTAGCCTTGTCATTATGGAAGGTAGTGTGTTGTCGATATTTTTGTTATTCCAATGGATTGTAGCCTTGTCACTATGGAAGGTAGTATGTTGTCGATATCTTTGTTACTCCAATGGATGGTAGCCTTGTCATTATGGAAGGTAGTCTGTTGTTGAGATTTTTGTTACTCTAAGGGATGGTAGCCTTGTCATTATAAAAGGTAGTGTGTTGACGATATTTTTGTTATTCCAATGGATGGTAGAATTGTCATTATGGAAGGTAGTCTGTTGTCGAGATTTTTGTTACTCCAATGGATGGTAGCCTTGTCATTATGGAAGGTAGTCTCTTGTGGATGTTTTTGTTACTCCAATGATGGTACCCTTGTCATTATGGAAGGTAGTATGTTATCGAGATTTTTGTTACTCCAACGGATGGTAGCCTTGTCATTATGGAAGGTAGTGTGTTGTCGATATTTTTGTTATTCCAATGGATGGTAGCCTTGTCATTATGGAAGGTAGTCAGTTATGGAGATTTTTGTTACTATAATGGATTGTAGCCTTGTCATTATGGAAGGTAGTTTGTTGTCGAGATTTTTGTTACTCCATTTGATGGTAGCCTTGTCATTATGGAAGATAGTATGTTGTCGAGATGGTAGCCTAGTCATTATGGAAGGTAGTTTGTTTCGAAATTTTTGTTACTCCAACGGATGGCAGCCTTGTCATTTTCGAAGGTAGTCTGTTGTCGAGATTTTTGTTACTCCATTGGATGGTAGCCTTGTCATTATGGAAGGTAGTGTGTTGTCGATATTTTTGTAATTCCAATGGATGGTAGCCTTGTCATTATGGAAGGTAGTTTGTTGTCGTGATTTTTTTTACTCCTATGGATGGTAGCCTTGTCACTATGGAAGTTAGTATGTTGTCGATATCTTTGTTACTCCAATGGATGGGAGTTTTGTCATTATGGAAGGTAGTCTGTTGTTGAGATTTTTGTTACTCTAAGGGATGGTAACCTTGTCATTATGGAAGGTAGTGTGTTGTCGATATTTTTGTTATTCCAATGGATGGTAGCATTGTCATTATGGAAGGTAGTCTCTTGTCGAGATTTTTGTTACTCCAATGGATGGTAGCCTTGTCATTACGGAAGGTAGTATGTTGTCGAGTTTTTATTACTCCAACGAATGGTAGCCTTGTCATTATGGAAGGTAGTTTGTTGTCAATATTTCTATTACTCCAATGGATGGTAGCCTTGTCACTATGGAAGGTAGTCTGTTGCGGAGATTTTTGTTACTATAATGGATGGTAGCCTTGTCATTATGGAAGGTAGTCTGTTGCGGAGATTTTTGTTACTATAATGGATTTTAGCCTTGTCATTATGGAAGGTAGTCTGTTGTCGAGATTTTTGTTACTCCATTGGATGGTAGCCTT
The DNA here is from genome assembly GCA_948472305.1 of Vicia faba. Taxonomy (NCBI): domain Eukaryota; kingdom Viridiplantae; phylum Streptophyta; class Magnoliopsida; order Fabales; family Fabaceae; genus Vicia; species Vicia faba. The sequence continues at coordinate 461,141,951 of OX451741.1, forward strand.
GTGATTATGGAAGATAGTATGTTGTCGAGATTTTAATTATTCCAATGGATGGTAGCCTATTCATTATGGAAGGTATTTTGTTTCGAAATTTTTGTTACTCCAACAAATGGCAGCCTTGTCATTATCGAAGGTAGTCTGTTGTCGAGATTTTTGTTACTCCAATGGATGGTAGCCTTGTCATTACGGAAGGTAGTATGTTCTCGAGTTTTTATTACTCCAACGGATGGTAGCCTTGTCATTATGGAAGGTAGTTTGTTGTCGATATTTCTATTACTCCAATGGATGGTAGCCTTGTCACTATGGAAGGTAGTCTGTTGCGGAGATTTTTGTTACTATAATGGATGGTAGCCTTGTCATTATGGAAGGTAGTCTGTTGCGGAGATTTTTGTTACTATAATGGATTTTAGCCTTGTCATTATGGAAGGTAGTCTGTTGTCGAGATTTTTGTTACTCCATTGGATGGTAGCCTTGTCATTATGGAAGATAGTATGTTGTCGAGATTTTTATTATTCCAATGGATGGAAGCCTATTCATTATGGAAGGTATTTTGTTTCGAAATTTTTGTTACTCCAACAGATGGCAGCCTTGTCGTTATCGAAGGTAGTCTGTTGTCGAGATTTTTGTTACTCCATTGGATGGTAGCCTTGTCATTATGGAAGGTAGTGTGTTATCGATATTTTTGTTATTCCAATGGATTGTAGCCTTGTCATTATGGAAGGTAGTCTGTTGTCGTGATTTTATTTACTCCAATGGATGGTAGCCTTGTCACTATGGAAGGTAGTATGTTGTCGATATCTTTGTTACTCCAATGGATGGTAGCCTTGTCATTATGGAAGGTAGTGTGTTGTTGAGATTTTTGTTACTCTAAGGGATGGTAGCCTTGTCATTATGGAAGGTAGTGTGTTGTCGATATTTTTGTTATTCCAATGGATGGTAGCATTGTCATTATGGAAGGTAGTCTGTTGTCAAGATTTTTGTTACTCCAATGGATGGTAGCCTTGTCATTATGGAAGGTAGTCTGTTGTCAAGATTTTTGTTACTCCAATGATGGTACCCTTGTCATTATGGAAGGTAGTATGTTATCGAGATTTTTGTTACTCCAACGGATGGTAGCCTTGTCATTATGGAAGGTAGTGTGTTGTCGATATCTTTGTTACTCCAATGGATGGTAGCCTTGTCATTATGGAAGGTAGTCTGTTGTTGATATTTTTGTTACTCTTAGGGATGGTAGCCTTGTCATTATGGAAGGTAGTGTGTTGTTGATATTTTTTTTTATTCCAATGGATGGTAGCCTTGTCATTATGGAAGGTAGTCTATTGCCAATATTTTTGTTACTACAATGGATGGTAGCCTTGTCATTACGGAAGGTAGTATGTTGTCGAGTTTTTATTACTCCAACGGATGGTAGCATTATCATTATGGAAGGTAGTTTGTTGTCGATATTTCTATTACTCCAATGGATGGTAGCCTTGTCACTATGGAAGGTAGTCTGTTGCGGAGATTTTTGTTACTATGATGGATGGTAGCCTTGTCATTATGGAAGGTAGTCTGTTGCGGAGATTTTTGTTACTATAATGGATTGTAGCCTTGTCATTATGGAAGGTAGTTTGTTGTCGAGATTTTTGTTACTCCATTGGATGGTAGCCTTGTCATTATGGAAGATAGTATGTTGTCAAGATTTTTATTATTCCAATGGATGGTAGCCTAGTCATTATGGAAGGTATTTTGTTTCGAAAGTTTTGTTACTCCAACGGATGGCAGCCTTATCATTATCGAAGGTAGTCTGTTGTCGAGATTTTTGTTACTCCATTGGATGGTAGCCTTGTCAATATGGAAGGTAGTGTGTTGTCGATATTTTTGTTATTCCAATGGATGGTAGCCTTGTCATTATGGAAGGTAGTTTGTTGTCGTGATTTTATTTACTCCAATGGATGGTAGCCTTGTCACTATGGAAGGTAGTATGTTGTCGATATCTTTGTTACTCCAATGGATCGTAGCCTTGTCATTATGGAAGGTAGTCTGTTGTTGAGATTTTTGTTACTCTAAGGGATGGTAGCCTTGTCATTATGGAAGGTAGTGTGTTGTCGATATTTTTGTTATTCCAATGGATGGTAGAATTGTCATTATGGAAGGTAGTCTGTTGTCGAGATTTTTGTTACTCCAATGGATGGTAGCCTTGTCATTATGGAAGGTAGTCTATTATCGATATTTTAGTTACTATAATGAATGGTAGCCTAGTCATTATGGAAGGTAGTATGTTGTCGAGTTTTTGTTACTCCAACAGATGGTAGCCTTGTCAATATGGGGAGTAGTCTGTTGTCGAGATTTTTGTTACTCCAATGGATGGAAGCCTTGTCATTATGGAAGGTAGTCTGTTATGGAGATTTTTGTTACCATAATGGATTGTAGCCTTGTCATTATGGAAGGTAGTCTGTTGTCGAGATTTTTGGTACTCCATTGGATGGTAGCCTTGTCATTATGGAAAGTAGTTTATTGTCGATATTTCTATTACTCCAATGGATGGTAGCCTTGTCACTATGGAAGGTAGTCTGTTGCGGATATTTTTGTTACTATGATGGATGGTAGCCTTGTCATTATGTAAGGTAGTCTGTTGCGGAGATTTTTGTTACTATAATGGATTGTAGCCTTGTCATTATGGAAGGTAGTTTGTTGTCGAGATTTTTGTTACTCCATTGGATGGTAGACTTGTCATTATGGAAGATAGTATGTTGTCGAGATTTTTATTATTCCAATGGATGGTAGCCTAGTCATTATGGAAGGTATTTTGTTTCGAAATTTTTGTTACTCCAACGAATGGCAGCCTTGTCATTATCGAAGGTAGTCTGTTGTCGAGATTTTTGTTACTCCATTGGATGGTAGCCTTGTCATTATGGAAGGTAGTGTGTTGTTGAGATTTTTGTTACTCTAAGGGATGGTAGCCTTGTCATTATGGAAGGTAGTGTGTTGTCGATATTTTTGTTATTCCAATGGATGGTAGCATTGTCATTATGGAAGGTAGTCTGTTGTCAAGATTTTTGTTACTCCAATGGATGGTAGCCTTGTCAATATGGAAGGTAGTCTCTTGTGGATGTTTTTGTTACTCCAATGATGGTACCCTTGTCATTATGGAAGGTAGTATGTTATCGAGATTTTTGTTACTCCAACGGATGGTAGCCTTGTCATTATGGAAGGTAGTGTGTTGTCGATATCTTTGTTACTCCAATGGATGGTAGCCTTGTCATTATGGAAGGTAGTTTGTTGTTGATATTTTTGTTACTCTTAGGGATGGTAGCCTTGTCATTATGGAAGGTAGTGTGTTGTCGATATTTTTTTTTATTCCAATGGATGGTAGCCTTGTCATTATGGAAGGTAGTCTATTGCCAATATTTTTGTTACTACAATGGATGGTAGCCTTGTCATTACGGAAGGTAGTATGTTGTCGAGTTTTTATTACTCCAACGGATGGTAGCATTGTCATTATGGAAGGTAGTTTGTTGTCGATATTTCTATTACTCCAATGGATGGTAGCCTTGTCACTATGGAAGGTAGTCTGTTGCGGAGATTTTTGTTACTATGATGGATGGTAGCCTTGTCATTATGGAAGGTAGTCTGTTGCAGAGATTTTTGTTACTATAATGGATTGTAGCCTTGTCATTATGGAAGGTAGTTTGTTGTCGAGATTTTTGTTACTCCATTGGATGGTAGCCTTGTCATTATGGAAGATAGTATGTTGTCAAGATTTTTATTATTCCAATGGATGGTAGCCTAGTCATTATGGAAGGTATTTTGTTTCGAAATTTTTGTTACTCCAACGGATGGCAGCCTTATCATTATCGAAGGTAGTCTGTTGTCGAGATTTTTGTTACTCCATTGGATGGTAGCCTTGTCATTATGGAAGGTAGTGTGTTGTCGATATTTTTGTTATTCCAATGGATGGTAGCCTTGTCATTATGGAAGGTAGTCTGTTGTCGTGATTTTATTTACTCCAATGGATGGTAGCCTTGTCACTATGGAAGGTAGTATGTTGTCGATATCTTTGTTACTCCAATGGATCGTAGCCTTGTCATTATGGAAGGTAGTTTGTTGTCGTGATTTTTTTTACTCCTATGGATGGTAGCCTTGTCACTATGGAAGTTAGTATGTTGTCGATATCTTTGTTACTCCAATGGATGGTAGTCTTGTCATTATGGAAGGTAGTCTGTTGTTGAGATTTTTGTTACTCTAAGGGATGGTAGCCTTGTCATTATGGAAGGTAGTGTGTTGTCGATATTTTTGTTATTCCAATGGATGGTAGCATTGTCATTATGGAAGGTAGTCTCTTGTCGAGATTTTTGTTACTCCAATGGATGGTAGCCTTGTCATTACGGAAGGTAGTATGTTATCGAGTTTTTATTACTCCAAGGGATGGTAGCCTTGTCATTATGGAAGGTAGTTTGTTGTCGATATTTCTATTACTCCAATGGATGGTAGCCTTGTCATTATGGAAGGTAGTCTGTTGCGGAGATTTTTGTTACTATAATGGATGGTAGCCTTGTCATTATGGAAGGTAGTCTGTTGCGGAGATTTTTGTTACTATAATGGATTTTAGCCTTGTCATTATGGAAGGTAGTCTGTTGTCGAGATTTTTGTTACTCCATTGGATGGTAGCCTTGTGATTATGGAAGATAGTATGTTGTCGAGATTTTAATTATTCCAATGGATGGTAGCCTATTCATTATGGAAGGTATTTTGTTTCGAAATTTTTGTTACTCCAACAAATGGCAGCCTTGTCATTATCGAAGGTAGTCTGTTGTTGAGATTTTTGTTACTCCAATGGATGGTAGCCTTGTCATTACGGAAGGTAGTATGTTCTCGAGTTTTTATTACTCCAACGGATGGTATCCTTGTCATTATGGAAGGTAGTTTGTTGTCGATATTTCTATTACTCCAATGGATGGTAGCCTTGTCACTATGGAAGGTAGTCTGTTGCGGAGATTTTTGTTACTATAATGGATGGTAGCCTTGTCATTATGGAAGGTAGTCTGTTGCGGAGATTTTTGTTACTATAATGGATTTTAGCCTTGTCATTATGGAAGGTAGTCTGTTGTCGAGATTTTTGTTACTCCATTGGATGGTAGCCTTGTCATTATGGAAGATAGTATGTTGTCGAGATTTTTATTATTCCAATGGATGGTAGCCTATTCATTATGGAAGGTATTTTTTTTCGAAATTTTTGTTACTCCAACAGATGGCAGCCTTGTCGTTATCGAAGGTAGTCTGTTGTCGAGATTTTTGTTACTCCATTGGATGGTAGCCTTGTCATTATGGAAGGTAGTGTGTTGTCGATATCTTTGTTATTCCAATGGATGGTAGCCTTGTCATTATGGAAGGTAGTTTGTTGTTGAGATTTTTGTTACTCTAAGGGATGGTAGCCTTGTCATTATGGAAGGTAGTGTGTTGTCGATATTTTTGTTATTCCAATGGATGGTAGCATTGTCATTATGGAAGGTAGTCTGTTGTCAAGATTTTTGTTACTCCAATGGATGGTAGCCATGTCATTATGGAAGGTAGTCTCTTGTGGATGTTTTTGTTACTCCAATGATGGTACCCTTGTCATTATGGAAGGTAGTATGTTATCGAGATTTTTGTTACTCCAACGGATGGTAGCCTTGTCATTATGGAAGGTAGTGTGTTGTCGATATCTTTGTTACTCCAATGGATGGTAGCCTTGTCATTATGGAAGGTAGTCTGTTGTTGATATTTTTGTTACTCTTAGGGATGGTAGCCTTGTCATTATGGAAGGTAGTGTGTTGTCGATATTTTTTTTTACTCCAATGGATGGTAGCCTTGTCATTATGGAAGGTAGTCTATTGCCAATATTTTTGTTACTACAATGGATGGTAGCCTTGTCATTACGGAAGGTAGTATGTTGTCGAGTTTTTATTACTCCAACGGATGGTAGCATTGTCATTATGGAAGGTAGTTTGTTGTCGATATTTCTATTACTCCAATGGATGGTAGCCTTGTCACTATGGAAGGTAGTCTGTTGCGGAGATTTTTGTTACTATGATGGATGGTAGCCTTGTCATTATGGAAGGTAGTCTGTTGCGGAGATTTTTGTTACTATAATGGATTGTAGCCTTGTCATTATGGAAGGTAGTTTGTTGTCGAGATTTTTGTTACTCCATTGGATGGTAGCCTTGTCATTATGGAAGATAGTATGTTGTCAAGATTTTTATTATTCCAATGGATGGTAGCCTAGTCATTATGGAAGGTATTTTGTTTCGAAATTTTTGTTACTCCAACGGATGGCAGCCTTATCATTATCGAAGGTAGTCTGTTGTCGAGATTTTTGTTACTCCATTGGATGGTAGCCTTGTCATTATGGAAGGTAGTGTGTTGTCGATATTTTTGTTATTCCAATGGATGGTAGCCTTGTCATTATGGAAGGTAGTCTGTTGTCATGATTTTATTTACTCCAATGGATGGTAGCCTTGTCACTATGGAAGGTAGTATGTTGTCGATATCTTTGTTACTCCAATGGATCGTAGCCTTGTCATTATGGAAGGTAGTCTGTTGTTGAGATTTTTGTTACTCTAAGGGATGGTAGCCTTGTCATTATGGAAGGTAGTGTGTTGTCGATATTTTTATTATTCCAATGGATGGTAGAATTGTCATTATGGAAGGTAGTCTGTTGTCGAGATTTTTGTTACTCCAATGGATGGTAGCCTTGTCATTATGGAAGGTAGTCTATTATCGATATTTTAGTTACTACAATGAATGGTAGCCTAGTCATTATGGAAGGTAGTATGTTGTCGAGTTTTTGTTACTCCAACAGATGGTAGCCTTGTCAATATGGGGAGTAGTCTGTTGTCGAGATTTTTGTTAATCCAATGGATGGTAGCCTTGTCATTATGGAAGGTAGTCTGTTATGGAGATTTTTGTTACCATAATGGATTGTAGCCTTGTCATTATGGAAGGTAGTCTGTTGTCGAGATTTTTGGTACTCCATTGGATGGTAGCCTTGTCATTATGGAAGGTAGTTTATTGTCGATATTTCTATTACTCCAATGGATGGTAGCCTTGTCACTATGGAAGGTAGTATGTTGCGGAGATTTTTGTTACTATGATGGATGGTAGCCTTGTCATTATGGAAGGTAGTCTGTTGCGGAGATTTTTGTTACTATAATGGATTGTAGCCTTGTCATTATGGAAGGTAGTTTGTTGTCGAGATTTTTGTTACTCCATTGGATGGTAGACTTGTCATTATGGAAGATAGTATGTTGTCGAGATTTTTATTATTCCAATGGATGGTAGCCTAGTCATTATGGAAGGTATTTTGTTTCGAAATTTTTGTTACTCCAACGGATGGCAGCCTTGTCATTATCGAAGGTAGTCTGTTGTCGAGATTTTTGTTACTCCATTGGATGGTAGCCTTGTCATTATGGAAGGTAGTGTGTTGTTGAGATTTTTGTTACTCTAAGGGATGGTAGCCTTGTCATTATGGAAGGTAGTGTGTTGTCGATATTTTTGTTATTCCAATGGATGGTAGCATTGTCATTATGGAAGGTAGTCTGTTGTCAAGATTTTTGTTACTCCAAAGGATGGTAGCCTTGTCATTATGGAAGGTAGTCTCTTGTGAATGTTTTTGTTACTCCAATGATGGTACCCTTGTCATTATGGAAGGTAGTATGTTATCGAGATTTTTGTTACTCCAACGGATGGTAGCCTTGTCATTATGGAAGGTAGTGTGTTGTCGATATCTTTGTTACTCCAATGGATGGTAGCCTTGTCATTATGGAAGGTAGTCTGTTGTTGATATTTTTGTTACTCTTAGGGATGGTAGCCTTGTCATTATGGAAGGTAGTGTGTTGTCGATATTTTTTTTTACTCCAATGGATGGTAGCCTTGTCATTATGGAAGGTAGTCTATTGCCAATATTTTTGTTACTACAATGGATGGTAGCCTTGTCATTACGGAAGGTAGTATGTTGTCGAGTTTTTATTACTCCAACGGATGGTAGCATTGTCATTATGGAAGGTAGTTTGTTGTCGATATTTCTATTACTCCAATGGATGGTAGCCTTGTCACTATGGAAGGTAGTCTGTTGCGGAGATTTTTGTTACTATGATGGATGGTAGCCTTGTCATTATGGAAGGTAGTCTGTTGCGGAGATTTTTGTTACTATAATGGATTGTAGCCTTGTCATTATGGAAGGTAGTTTGTTGTCGAGATTTTTGTTACTCCATTGGATGGTAGCCTTGTCATTATGGAAGATAGTATGTTGTCAAGATTTTTATTATTCCAATGGATGGTAGCCTAGTCATTATGGAAGGTATTTTGTTTCGAAATTTTTGTTACTCCAACGGATGGCAGCCTTATCATTATCGAAGGTAGTCTGTTGTCGAGATTTTTGTTACTCCATTGGATGGTAGCCTTGTCATTATGGAAGGTAGTGTGTTGTCGATATTTTTGTTATTCCAATGGATGGTAGCCTTGTCATTATGGAAGGTAGTCTGTTGTCATGATTTTATTTACTCCAATGGATGGTAGCCTTGTCACTATGGAAGGTAGTATGTTGTCGATATCTTTGTTACTCCAATGGATCGTAGCCTTGTCATTATGGAAGGTAGTCTGTTGTTGAGATTTTTGTTACTCTAAGGGATGGTAGCCTTGTCATTATGGAAGGTAGTGTGTTGTCGATATTTTTATTATTCCAATGGATGGTAGAATTGTCATTATGGAAGGTAGTCTGTTGTCGAGATTTTTGTTACTCCAATGGATGGTAGCCTTGTCATTATGGAAGGTAGTCTATTATCGATATTTTAGTTACTACAATGAATGGTAGCCTAGTCATTATGGAAGGTAGTATGTTGTCGAGTTTTTGTTACTCCAACAGATGGTAGCCTTGTCAATATGGGGAGTAGTCTGTTGTCGAGATTTTTGTTAATCCAATGGATGGTAGCCTTGTCATTATGGAAGGTAGTCTGTTATGGAGATTTTTGTTACCATAATGGATTGTAGCCTTGTCATTATGGAAGGTAGTCTGTTGTCGAGATTTTTGGTACTCCATTGGATGGTAGCCTTGTCATTATGGAAGGTAGTTTATTGTCGATATTTCTATTACTCCAATGGATGGTAGCCTTGTCACTATGGAAGGTAGTATGTTGCGGAGATTTTTGTTACTATGATGGATGGTAGCCTTGTCATTATGGAAGGTAGTCTGTTGCGGAGATTTTTGTTACTATAATGGATTGTAGCCTTGTCATTATGGAAGGTAGTTTGTTGTCGAGATTTTTGTTACTCCATTGGATGGTAGACTTGTCATTATGGAAGATAGTATGTTGTCGAGATTTTTATTATTCCAATGGATGGTAGCCTAGTCATTATGGAAGGTATTTTGTTTCGAAATTTTTGTTACTCCAACGGATGGCAGCCTTGTCATTATCGAAGGTAGTCTGTTGTCGAGATTTTTGTTACTCCATTGGATGGTAGCCTTGTCATTATGGAAGGTAGTGTGTTGTTGAGATTTTTGTTACTCTAAGGGATGGTAGCCTTGTCATTATGGAAGGTAGTGTGTTGTCGATATTTTTGTTATTCCAATGGATGGTAGCATTGTCATTATGGAAGGTAGTCTGTTGTCAAGATTTTTGTTACTCCAAAGGATGGTAGCCTTGTCATTATGGAAGGTAGTCTCTTGTGAATGTTTTTGTTACTCCAATGATGGTACCCTTGTCATTATGGAAGGTAGTATGTTATCGAGATTTTTGTTACTCCAACGGATGGTAGCCTTGTCATTATGGAAGGTAGTGTGTTGTCGATATCTTTGTTACTCCAATGGATGGTAGCCTTGTCATTATGGAAGGTAGTCTGTTGTTGATATTTTTGTTACTCTTAGGGATGGTAGCCTTGTCATTATGGAAGGTAGTGTGTTGTCGATATTTTTTTTTACTCCAATGGATGGTAGCCTTGTCATTATGGAAGGTAGTCTATTGCCAATATTTTTGTTACTACAATGGATGGTAGCCTTGTCATTACGGAAGGTAGTATGTTGTCGAGTTTTTATTACTCCAACGGATGGTAGCATTGTCATTATGGAAGGTAGTTTGTTGTCGATATTTCTATTACTCCAATGGATGGTAGCCTTGTCACTATGGAAGGTAGTCTGTTGCGGAGATTTTTGTTACTATGATGGATGGTAGCCTTGTCATTATGGAAGGTAGTCTGTTGCGGAGATTTTTGTTACTATAATGGATTGTAGCCTTGTCATTATGGAAGGTAGTTTGTTGTCGAGATTTTTGTTACTCCATTGGATGGTAGCCTTGTCATTATGGAAGATAGTATGTTGTCAAGATTTTTATTATTCCAATGGATGGTAGCCTAGTCATTATGGAAGGTATTTTGTTTCGAAATTTTTGTTACTCCAACGGATGGCAGCCTTATCATTATCGAAGGTAGTCTATTGTCGAGATTTTTGTTACTCCATTGGATGGTAGCCTTGTCATTATGGAAGGTAGTGTGTTGTCGATATTTTTGTTATTCCAATGGATGGTAGCCTTGTCATTATGGAAGGTAGTCTGTTGTCATGATTTTATTTACTCCAATGGATGGTAGCCTTGTCACTATGGAAGGTAGTATGTTGTCGATATCTTTGTTACTCCAATGGATCGTAGCCTTGTCATTATGGAAGGTAGTCTGTTGTTGAGATTTTTGTTACTCTAAGGGATGGTAGCCTTGTCATTATGGAAGGTAGTGTGTTGTCGATATTTTAATTATTCCAATGGATGGTAGCCTAGTCATTATGGAAGGTAGTCTGTTGTCGAGATTTTTGTTACTCCAATGGATGGTAGCCTTGTCATTATGGAAGGTAGTCTATTATCGATATTTTAGTTACTACAATGAATGGTAGCCTAGTCATTATGGAAGGTAGTATGTTGTCGAGTTTTTGTTACTCCAACAGATGGTAGCCTTGTCAATATGGGGAGTAGTCTGTTGTCGAGATTTTTGTTACTCCAATGGATGGTAGCCTTGTCATTATGGAAGGTAGTCTGTTATGGAGATTTTTGTTACCATAATGGATTGTAGCCTTGTCATTATGGAAGGTAGTCTGTTGTCGAGATTTTTGGTACTCCATTGGATGGTAGCCTTGTCATTATGGAAGGTAGTTTATTGTCGATATTTCTATTACTCCAATGGATGGTAGCCTTGTCACTATGGAAGGTAGTCTGTTGCGGAGATTTTTGTTACTATGATGGATGGTAGCCTTGTCATTATGGAAGGTAGTCTGTTGCGGAGATTTTTGTTACTATAATGGATTGTAGCCTTGTCATTATGGAAGGTAGTTTGTTGTCGAGATTTTTGTTACTCCATTGGATGGTAGACTTGTCATTATGGAAGATAGTATGTTGTCGAGATTTTTATTATTCCAATGGATGGTAGCCTAGTCATTATGGAAGGTATTTTGTTTCGAAATTTTTGTTACTCCAACGGATGGCAGCCTTGTCATTATCGAAGGTAGTCTGTTGTCGAGATTTTTGTTACTCCATTGGATGGTAGCCTTGTCATTATGGAAGGTAGTGTGTTGTTGAGATTTTTGTTACTCTAAGGGATGGTAGCCTTGTCATTATGGAAGGTAGTGTGTTGTCGATATTTTTGTTATTCCAATGGATGGTAGCATTGTCATTATGGAAGGTAGTCTGTTGTCAAGATTTTTGTTACTCCAATGGATGGTAGCCTTGTCATTATGGAAGGTAGTCTCTTGTGAATGTTTTTGTTACTCCAATGATGGTACCCTTGTCATTATGGAAGGTAGTATGTTATCGAGATTTTTGTTACTCCAACGGATGGTAGCCTTGTCATTATGGAAGGTAGTGTGTTGTCGATATCTTTGTTACTCCAATGGATGGTAGCCTTGTCATTATGGAAGGTAGTCTGTTGTTGATATTTTTGTTACTCTTAGGGATGGTAGCCTTGTCATTATGGAAGGTAGTGTGTTGTGGATATTTTTATTTATTCCAATGGATGGTAGCCTTGTCATTATGGAAGGTAGTCTATTGCCAATATTTTTGTTACTACAATGGATGGTAGCCTTGTCATTACGGAAGGTAGTATGTTGTCGAGTTTTTATTACTCCAACGGATGGTAGCATTGTCATTATGGAAGGTAGTTTGTTGTCGATATTTCTATTACTCCAATGGATGGTAGCCTTGTCACTATGGAAGGTAGTCTGTTGCGGAGATTTTTGTTACTATGATGGATGGTAGCCTTGTCATTATGGAAGGTAGTCTGTTGCGGAGATTTTTGTTACTATAATGGATTGTAGCCTTGTCATTATGGAAGGTAGTTTGTTGTCGAGATTTTTGTTACTCCATTGGATGGTAGCCTTGTCATTATGGAAGATAGTATGTTGTCAAGATTTTTATTATTCCAATGGATGGTAGCCTAGTCATTATGGAAGGTATTTTGTTTCGAAATTTTTGTTACTCCAACGGATGGCAGCCTTATCATTATCGAAGGTAGTCTGTTGTCGAGATTTTTGTTACTCCATTGGATGGTAGCCTTGTCATTATGGAAGGTAGTGTGTTGTCGATATTTTTGTTATTCCAATGGATGGTAGCCTTGTCATTATGGAAGGTAGTCTGTTGTCGTGATTTTATTTACTCCAATGGATGGTAGCCTTGTCACTATGGAAGGTAGTATGTTGTCGATATCTTTGTTACTCCAATGGATGGTAGCCTAGTCATTATGGAAGGTATTTTGTTTCGAAATTTTTGTTACTCCAACGGATGGCAGCCTTATCATTATCGAAGGTAGTCTATTGTCGAGATTTTTGTTACTCCATTGGATGGTAGCCTTGTCATTATGGAAGGTAGTGTGTTGTCGATATTTTTGTTATTCCAATGGATGGTAGCCTTGTCATTATGGAAGGTAGTCTGTTGTCATGATTTTATTTACTCCAATGGATGGTAGCCTTGTCACTATGGAAGGTAGTATGTTGTCGATATCTTTGTTACTCCAATGGATCGTAGCCTTGTCATTATGGAAGGTAGTCTGTTGTTGAGATTTTTGTTACTCTAAGGGATGGTAGCCTTGTCATTATGGAAGGTAGTGTGTTGTCGATATTTTAATTATTCCAATGGATGGTAGCCTAGTCATTATGGAAGGTAGTCTGTTGTCGAGATTTTTGTTACTCCAATGGATGGTAGCCTTGTCATTATGGAAGGTAGTCTATTATCGATATTTTAGTTACTACAATGAATGGTAGCCTAGTCATTATGGAAGGTAGTATGTTGTCGAGTTTTTGTTACTCCAACAGATGGTAGCCTTGTCAATATGGGGAGTAGTCTGTTGTCGAGATTTTTGTTACTCCAATGGATGGTAGCCTTGTCATTATGGAAGGTAGTCTGTTATGGAGATTTTTGTTACCATAATGGATTGTAGCCTTGTCATTATGGAAGGTAGTCTGTTGTCGAGATTTTTGGTACTCCATTGGATGGTAGCCTTGTCATTATGGAAGGTAGTTTATTGTCGATATTTCTATTACTCCAATGGATGGTAGCCTTGTCACTATGGAAGGTAGTCTGTTGCGGAGATTTTTGTTACTATGATGGATGGTAGCCTTGTCATTATGGAAGGTAGTCTGTTGCGGAGATTTTTGTTACTATAATGGATTGTAGCCTTGTCATTATGGAAGGTAGTTTGTTGTCGAGATTTTTGTTACTCCATTGGATGGTAGACTTGTCATTATGGAAGATAGTATGTTGTCGAGATTTTTATTATTCCAATGGATGGTAGCCTAGTCATTATGGAAGGTATTTTGTTTCGAAATTTTTGTTACTCCAACGGATGGCAGCCTTGTCATTATCGAAGGTAGTCTGTTGTCGAGATTTTTGTTACTCCATTGGATGGTAGCCTTGTCATTATGGAAGGTAGTGTGTTGTTGAGATTTTTGTTACTCTAAGGGATGGTAGCCTTGTCATTATGGAAGGTAGTGTGTTGTCGATATTTTTGTTATTCCAATGGATGGTAGCATTGTCATTATGGAAGGTAGTCTGTTGTCAAGATTTTTGTTACTCCAATGGATGGTAGCCTTGTCATTATGGAAGGTAGTCTCTTGTGAATGTTTTTGTTACTCCAATGATGGTACCCTTGTCATTATGGAAGGTAGTATGTTATCGAGATTTTTGTTACTCCAACGGATGGTAGCCTTGTCATTATGGAAGGTAGTGTGTTGTCGATATCTTTGTTACTCCAATGGATGGTAGCCTTGTCATTATGGAAGGTAGTCTGTTGTTGATATTTTTGTTACTCTTAGGGATGGTAGCCTTGTCATTATGGAAGGTAGTGTGTTGTGGATATTTTTATTTATTCCAATGGATGGTAGCCTTGTCATTATGGAAGGTAGTCTATTGCCAATATTTTTGTTACTACAATGGATGGTAGCCTTGTCATTACGGAAGGTAGTATGTTGTCGAGTTTTTATTACTCCAACGGATGGTAGCATTGTCATTATGGAAGGTAGTTTGTTGTCGATATTTCTATTACTCCAATGGATGGTAGCCTTGTCACTATGGAAGGTAGTCTGTTGCGGAGATTTTTGTTACTATGATGGATGGTAGCCTTGTCATTATGGAAGGTAGTCTGTTGCGGAGATTTTTGTTACTATAATGGATTGTAGCCTTGTCATTATGGAAGGTAGTTTGTTGTCGAGATTTTTGTTACTCCATTGGATGGTAGCCTTGTCATTATGGAAGATAGTATGTTGTCAAGATTTTTATTATTCCAATGGATGGTAGCCTAGTCATTATGGAAGGTATTTTGTTTCGAAATTTTTGTTACTCCAACGGATGGCAGCCTTATCATTATCGAAGGTAGTCTGTTGTCGAGATTTTTGTTACTCCATTGGATGGTAGCCTTGTCATTATGGAAGGTAGTGTGTTGTCGATATTTTTGTTATTCCAATGGATGGTAGCCTTGTCATTATGGAAGGTAGTCTGTTGTCGTGATTTTATTTACTCCAATGGATGGTAGCCTTGTCACTATGGAAGGTAGTATGTTGTCGATATCTTTGTTACTCCAATGGATCGTAGCCTTGTCATTATGGAAGGTAGTCTGTTGTTGAGATTTTTGTTACTCTAAGGGATGGTAGCCTTGTCATTATGGAAGGTAGTGTGTTGTCGATATTTTTTTTATTCCAATGGATGGTAGAATTGTCATTATGGAAGGTAGTCTATTGTCGAGATTTTTGTTACTCCAATGGATGGTAGCCTTGTCATTATGGAAGGTAGTCTATTATCGATATTTTAGTTACTACAATGAATGGTAGCCTTCTCATTATGGAAGGTAGTATGTTGTCGAGTTTTTGTTACTCCAACAGATGGTAGCCTTGTCAATATGGGGAGTAGTCTGTTGTCGAGATTTTTGTTACTCCAATGGATGGTAGCCTTGTCATTATGGAAGGTAGTCTGTTATGGAGATTTTTGTTACTATAACGGATTGTAGCCTTGTCATTATGGAAGGTAGTCTGTTGTCGAGATTTCTGGTACTCCATTGGATGGTAGCCTTGTCATTATGGAAGGTAGTTTATTGTCGATATTTCTATTACTCCAGTGGATGGTAGCCTTGTCACTATGGAAGGTAATCTGTTGCGGAGATTTTTGTTACTATGATGGATGGTAGCCTTGTCATTATGGAAGATAGTCTGTTGCGGAGATTTTTGTTACTATAATGGATTGTAGCCTTGTCATTATGGAAGGTAGTTTGTTGTCGAGATTTTTGTTACTCCATTGGATGGTAGACTTGTCATTATGGAAGATAGTATGTTGTCGAGATTTTTATTATTCCAATGGATGGTAGCCTAGTCATTATGGAAGGTATTTTGTTTCGAAATTTTTGTTACTCCAACGGATGGCAGACTTGTCATTATCGAAGGTAGTCTGTTGTCGAGATTTTTGTTACTCCATTGGATGGTAGCCTTGTCATTATGGAAGGTAGTGTGTTGTCGATATTTTTGTTATTCCAATGGATTGTAGCCTTGTCATTATGGAAGGTAGTCTGTTGACGTCATTTTATTTACTCCAATGGATGGTAGCCTTGTCACTATGGAAGGTAGTATGTTGTCGATATCTTTGTTACTCCAATGGATGGTAGCCTTGTCATTATGGAAGGTAGTCTGTTGTTGAGATTTTTGTTACTCTAAGGGATGGTAGCCTTGTCATTATAAAAGGTAGTGTGTTGACAATATTTTTGTTATTCCAATGGATGGTAGAATTGTCATTATGGAAGGTAGTCTGTTGTCGAGATTTTTGTTACTCCAATGGATGGTAGCCTTGTCATTATGGAAGGTAGTCTCTTGTGGATGTTTTTCTTACTCCAATGATGGTACCCTTGTCATTATGGAAGGTAGTATGTTATCGAGATTTTTGTTACTCCAACGGATGGTAGCCTTGTCATTATGGAAGGTAGTGTGTTGTCGATATTTTTGTTATTCCAATGGATGGTAGCCTTGTCATTATGGAAGGTAGTCAGTTATGGAGATTTTTGTTACTATAATGGATTGTAGCCTTGTCATTATGGAAGGTAGTCTGTTGTCGAGATTTTTGTTACTCCAATGGATGGTAGTCTTGTCATTATGGAAGGAAGTCTGTTGTTGAGATTTTTGTTACTCTAAGGGATGGTAGCCTTGTCATTATGGAAGGTAGTGTGTTGTCGATATTTTTGTTATTCCAATGGATGGTATCATTGTCATTATGGAGGGTAGTCTCTTGTCGAGTTTTTGTTACTCCAACGGATGGTAGCCTTGTCATTATGGAAGGTAGTTTGTTGTCGATATTTCTATTACTCCAATGGATGGTAGCCTTGTCACTATGGAAGGTAGTCTGTTGCGGAGATTTTTGTTACTATAATGGATGGTAGCCTTGTCATTATGGAAGGTAGTCTGTTGTGGAGATTTTTGTTACTATAATGGATTTTAGCCTTGTCATTATGGAAGGTAGTCTGTTGTCGAGATTTTTGTTACTCCATTGGATGGTAGCCTTGTGATTATGGAAGATAGTATGTTGTCGAGATTTTTATTATTCCAATGGATGGTAGCCTATTCATTATGGAAGGTATTTTGTTTCGAAATTTTTGTTACTCCAACAAATGGCAGCCTTGTCATTATCGAAGGTAGTTTGTTGTCGAGATTTTTGTTACTCCAATGGATGGTAGCCTTGTCATTACGGAAGGTAGTATGTTCTCGAGTTTTTATTACTCCAACGGATGGTAGCCTTGTCATTATGGAAGGTAGTTTGTTGTCGATATTTCTATTACTCCAATGGATGGTAGCCTTGTCACTATGGAAGGTAGTCTGTTGCGGAGATTTTTGTTACTATAATGGATGGTAGCCTTGTCATTATGGAAGGTAGTCTGTTGCGGAGATTTTTGTTACTATAATGGATTTTAGCCTTGTCATTATGGAAGGTAGTCTGTTGTCGAGATTTTTGTTACTCCATTGGATGGTAGCCTTGTCATTATGGAAGATAGTTTGTTGTCGATATTTTTATTATTCCAATGGATGGTAGCCTATTCATTATGGAAGGTATTTTGTTTCGAAATTTTTGTTACTCCAACAGATGGCAGCCTTGTCGTTATCGAAGGTAGTCTGTTGTCGAGATTTTTGTTACTCCATTGGATGGTAGCCTTGTCATTATGGAAGGTAGTCTGTTGTCGTGATTTTATTTACTCCAATGGATTGTAGCCTTGTCATTATGGAAGGTAGTCTGTTGTCGTGATTTTATTTACTCCAATGGATGGTAGCCTTGTCACTATGGAAGGTAGTATGTTGTCGATATCTTTGTTACTCCAATGGATGGTAGCCTTGTCATTATGGAAGGTAGTGTGTTGTTGAGATTTTTGTTACTCTAAGGGATGGTAGCCTTGTCATTATGGAAGGTAGTGTGTTGTCGATATTTTTGTTATTCCAATGGATGGTAGCATTGTCATTATGGAAGGTAGTCTGTTGTCAAGATTTTTGTTACTCCAATGGATGGTAGCCTTGTCATTATGGAAGGTAGTCTATTGTGGATTTTTTGTTACTACATTGAATGGTAGCCTAGTCATTATGGAAGGTAGTATGTTGTCGAGTTTTAGTTACTCCAACAGATGGTAGCCTTGTCAATATGGAGAGTAGTCTGTTGTCGAGATTTTAGTTACTCCAATGGATGGTAGCCTTGTCATTATGGAAGGTAGTCTGTTATGGAGATTTTTGTTACTATAATGGATTGTAGCCTTGTCATTATGGAAGGTAGTCTGTTGTCGAGATTTTTTTTACTCCTATGGATGGTAGCCTTGTCACTATGGAAGTTAGTATGTTGTCGATATCTTTGTTACTCCATTGGATGGTAGCCTTGTCATTATGGAAGATAGTATGTTGTCGAGATTTTTATTATTCCAATGGATGGTAGCCTATTCACTATGGAAGGTATTTTGTTTCGAAATTTTTGTTACTCCAACGGATGGCAGCCTTGTCATTATCGAAGGTAGTCTATTGTCGTGATTTTTGTTACTCCATTGGATGGTAGCCTTGTCATTATGGAAGGTAGTCTGTTGTCGTGATTTTTTTTACTCCAATGGATGATAGCCTTGTCACTATGGAAGTTAGTATGTTGTCGATATCTTTGTTACTCCAATGGATGGTAGCCTTGTCATTATGGAAGGTAGTCTGTTGTTGATATTTTTGATACTCTAAGGGATGGTAGCCTTGTCATTATGGAAGGTAGTGTGTTGTCGATATTTTTTTTATTCCAATTGATGGTAGCCTTGTCATTATGGAAGGTAGTCTATTGTCAATATTTTTGTTACTACAATGGATGGTAGCCTTGACATTACGGAAGGTAGTATGTTGTCGAGTTTTTTTTACTCCAACGGATGGTAGCCTTGTCATTATGGAAGGTAGTTTGTTGTCGAGATTTCTATTACTCCAATGGATGGTAGCCTTGTCATTATGGAAGGTAGTCTGTTGCAGAGATTTTTGTTACTATAATGGATGGCAGCCTTGTCATTATTGAAGGTAGTCTGTTGTCGACATTTTTGTTACTCCATTGGATGGTAGCCTTGTCATTATGGAAGGTAGTATGTTGTCGAGATTTTTGTTACTCCAAAGGATTGTAGCCTTGTCATTATGGAAGGTAGTTTGCTGTTGTGATTTTTGTTAATCCAATGGATGGTAGCCTTGTCATTATGGACGGTAGTCTGCTATTCAGATTTTTGTTACTCCAATGGATGGTAGACTTGTCATTACGAAAGGTAGTCTTTTACCGAGATTTTTGTTACTCCATTGGATGGTAGCCTTGTCATTATGGAAGGTAGTGTGTTGTCGATATTTTTGTTATTCCAATGGATCGTAGCCGTGTCATTATGGAAGGTAGTATGTTGCCGTGATTTATTTTGTTACTCCAATGGATGGTAGCCTTGTCATTATGGAATGTAGTCCGTTGTCGAGATTTTTGTTACTCTAAGGGATGGTAGCCTTGTCATTATGGAAGGTAGTCTATTGTCGAGATTTTTGTTACTCCAATGGATGGTAGCCTTGTCATTATTGAAGGTAGTCTCTTGTGGATATTTTATTTACTCCAATGATGGTACCCTTGTCATTATGGAAGGTAGTATGTTGTCGAGATTTTTGTTACTCCAACGAATGGTAGCCTTGTCATTATGGAAGGTAGTCTGTTGTGGAGAGTTTTGGTACTATAAAGATGGTAGCCTTGTCATTATGGAAGGTAGTCTATTGTCGAGATTTTTGTTACTCCATTGGATGGTAGCCTTGTCATTATGGTAGGTAGTATGTTGTCTAGATTTTTGTTAATCCAATGGATGGTAGCCTGTCATTATCGAAGGTAGTCTATTGTCGAGATTTTTGTTACTCCAATGGATGGTAGCCTTTCATTATGGAAGCTAGTCTCTTGTTGATATTTTTGTTACTCCAATGGATGGTAGCCTTGTCATTATGGAAGGTAGTCTGCTTCCCATATTTTTGTTACTCTAATGGATGGTAGCCTTGCCATTATGGAAGGTAGTCTGTTGTCGAGATTTTTTTTACTCCATTGGATGGTAGCCTTGTCATTCTGGAAGGTAGTCTGTTGTCGAGATTTTTGTTACTCCAATGGATGGTAGCCTTGTCATTATGGAAGATAGTCTATCGTCGAGATTTTTGTTTCTACAATGGATCGTAGCCTTGTCATTATGGAAGGTAGTCTGTTGTTGAGATTTTTGTTACTACAATGGATTGTATTCTTGTCGTTATGGAAGGTAGTCTCTTGTCGATATCTTTGTTACTCCAATGGATGGTAGTCATTATGGAAGGTAGTCTATTGTCGAGATTTTTGTTACTCTAATGGATGGTAGCCTTGTCATTATGGAAGGTAGTCTGTTGTCGAGATTTTTTATAGTCCAATGGATTGTAGCCTTGTCATTATGGAAGGTAGTCTCTTGTGGATGTTTTTGTTACTCTAATGATGGTACCCTTGTCATTATGGAAGGTAGTATGTTATCGAGATTTTTGTTACTCCAACGGATGGTAGCCTTGTCATTATGGAAGGTAGTCTGTTGTGGAGATTTTTGTTACTTTAATGGATGATAGCCTTGTCATTATGGAAGGTAGTCTGTTGTCGAGATTTTTGTTACTCCATTGGATGGTAGCCTTGTCATTATGGAAGGTAGTATGTTGTCTAGATTTTTGTTATTCCAATGGATGGTAGCCTAGTCATTATGGAAGGTAGTTTGTTTCGAAATTTTTTTACTCCAATGGATGGTAGCCTGTCATTATCGAAGGTAGTCTATTGTCGAGATTTTTGTTACTCCAATGGATGGTAGCCTTGTCATTATGGATGGTAGTCTGCTGTCCATATTTTTATTACTCTAATGGATGGTAGCCTTGCCATTATGGAAGGTACTCTGTTGTCGAGATTTTTGTTACTGCAATGGATGGTAGCGTTGTCATTATGGAAGGTAGTATGTCGTTGTGATTTTTGTTTCTCTAATGGATGGTAGCCTTGTCATTAAGGACAGTAGTCTATTGTTCAAATTTTTGTTACTCCAATGGATGGTAGACTTGTCATTATGAAAGGTATTCTTTTGTCAAGATTTTTGTTCCTCCAATTGGATGGTAACCTTGTCATTATGAAAGGTAGTATGTTGTTGATATTTTTGTTATTCCAATGGATTGTAGCCATGTCATTATGGAAGGTAGTCTGTTGTCGAGATTTTTGTTACTCCATTGGATGGTAGCCTTGTCATTATGGAAGATAGTATGTTGTCGAGATTTTTATTATTCCAATGGATGGTAGCCTAGTCATTGTGGAAGGTATTTTGTTTCGAAATTTTTGTTACTCCAACAGATGGCAGCCTTGTCATTATCGAAGGTAGTATGTTGTCGAGATTTTTGTTACTCCATTGGATGGTAGCCTTGTCATTATGGAAGGTAGTGTGTTGTCGATATTTTTGTTATTCCAGTGGATGGTAGCCTTGTCATTATGGAAGGTAGTCTGTTGTCGTGATTTTATTTACTCCAATGGATGGTAGCTTTGTCACTATGAAAGGTAGTATGTTGTCGATATCTTTGTTACTCCAAAGGATGGTAGCCTTGTCATTATGGAAGGTAGTCTGTTGTTGAGATTTTTGTTACTCTAAGGGATGGTAGCCTTGTCATTATGGAAGGTAGTGTGTTGTCGATATTTTTGTTATTCCAATGGATGGTAGCCTTGTCATTATGGAAGGTAGTCTGTTGTCGTGATTTTATTTACTCCAATGGATGGTAGCCTTGTCACTATGGAAGGTAGTCTGTTGTCGATATCTTTGTTACTATAATGGATTGTAGCCTTGTCATTATGGAAGGTAGTATGTTGTCGAGATTTCTGGTACTCCATTGGATGGTAGCCTTGTCATTATGGAAGGTAGTGTGTTTTCGATATTTTTGTTATTCCAATGGATGGTAGCCTTGTCATTATGGAAGGTAGTCTGTTGTCGAGATTTTTGTTACTCCAATGGATGGTAGCCTTGTCATTATGGAAGGTAGTCTGTTGTCGATATTTTTGTTACTACAATGAATGGTAGCCTAGTCATTATGGAAGGTAGTTTGTTGTCCAGTTTTTGTTACTCCAACAGATGGTAGCCTTGTCAATATGGAGAGTAGTATGTTGTCGAGATTTTTGGTACTCCAATGGATGGTAGCCTAGTCATTATGGAAGGTAGTCTGTTATGGAGATTTTTGTTACTATAATGGATTGTATCCCTGTCATTATGGAAGGTAGTCTATTGTCGAGATTTTTGTTACTCCATTGGATGGTAGCCTTGTCATTATGGAAGATAATATGTTGTCGAGATGGTAGCCTCGTCATTATGGAAGGTAGTTTGTTTCGAAATTTTTGTTACTCCAACAAATGGCAGCCTTATCATTATCGAAGGTAGTCTGTTGTCGAGATTTTTGTTACTCCATTGGATGGTAGCCTTGTCATTATGGAAGGTAGTGTGTTGTCGATATTTTTGTAATTCCAATGGATGGTAGCCTTGTCATTATGGAAGGTAGTTTGTTGTCGTGATTTTTTTTACTCCTATGGATGGTAGCCTTGTCACTATGGAAGTTAGTATGTTGTCGATATCTTTGTTACTCCAATGGATGGTAGCCTTGTCATTATGGAAGGTAGTCTGTTGTTGATATTTTTGTTACTCTAAGGGATGGTAGCCTTGTCATTATTGGAAGGTAGTGTGTTGTCGATATTTTTTTTTATTCCAATGGATGGTAGCCTTGTCATTATGGAAGGTAGTCTATTGTCAATATTTTTGTTACTACAATGGATGGTAGCCTTGTCATTACGGAAGGTAGTATGTTGTCGAGTTTTTATTACTCCAACGGATGGTAGCCTTGTCATTATGGAAGGTAGTTTGTTGTCGATATTTCTATTACTCCAATGGATGGTAGCCTTGTCACTATGGAAGGTAGTCTGTTGCGGAGATTTTTGTTACTATAATGGATGGTAGCCTTGTCATTATGGATGGTAGTCTGTTGCGGAGATTTTTGTTACTATAATGGATTGTAGCCTTGTCATTATGGAAGGTAGTCTGTTGTCGAGATTTTTGTTACTCCTATCGATGGTAGCCTTGTCACTATGGAAGTTAGTATGTTGTCGATATCTTTGTAACTCCATTGGATGGTAGCCTTGTCATTATGGAAGATAGTATGTTGTCGAGATTTTTATTATTCCAATGGATGGTAGCCTATTCACTATGGAAGGTATTTTGTTTCGAAATTTTTGTTACTCCAACGGATGGCAGCCTTATCATTATCGAAGGTTGTCTATTGTCGAGATTTTTGTTACTCGATTGGATGGTAGCCTTGTCATTATGGAAGGTAGTCTGTTGTCGTGATTTTTTTTACTCCAATGGATGATAGCCTTGTCACTATGGAAGTTAGTATGTTGTCGATATCTTTGTTACTGAAATGGATGGTAGCCTTGTCATTATGGAAGGTAGTATGTTGTTGATATTTTTGATACTCTAAGGGATGGTAGCCTTGTCATTATGGAAGGTAGTGTGTTGTCGATATTTTTTTTATTCCAATGGATGGTAGCCTTGTCATTATGGAAGGTAGTCTATTGTCAATATTTTTGTTACTACAATGGATGGTAGCCTTGTCATTACGGAAGATAGTATGTTGTCGAGTTTTTATTACTCCAACGGATGGTAGCCTTGTATTTATGGAAGGTAGTTTGTTGTCGATATTTCTATTACTCCAATGGATGGTAGCCTTGTCATTATGGAAGGTAGTCTGTTGCAGAGATTTTTGTTACTATAATGGATGGTAGCCTTGTCATTATGGAAGGTAGTCTGTTGTCGATATTTTTGTTACTCCATTGGATGGTAGCCTTGTCATTATGGAAGGTAGTACGTTGTTGAGATTTTGGTTATTCCAGTGGATGGTAGCCTAGTCATTATGGAAGTTAGTATGTTGTTGATATCTTTGTTACTCCAATGGATGGTAGCCTTGTCATTATGGAAGGTAGTCTGTTGTTGATATTTTTGTTACTCTAAGGGATGGTAGCCTTGTCATTATTGGAAGGTAGTGTGTTGTCGATATTTTTTTTTATTCCAATGGATGGTAGCCTTGTCATTATGGAAGGTAGTCTATTGTCAATATTTTTGTTACTACAATGGATGGTAGCCTTGTCATTACGGAAGGTAGTATGTTGTCGAGTTTTTATTACTCCAACGGATGGTAGCCTTGTATTTATGGAAGGTAGTTTGTTTCGAAATTTTTGTTACTCCAACAAATGGCAGCCTTATCATTATCGAAGGTAGTCTGTTGTCGAGATTTTTGTTACTCCATTGGATGGTAGCCTTGTCATTATGGAAGGTAGTGTGTTGTCGATATTTTTGTAATTCCAATGGATGGTAGCCTTGTCATTATGGAAGGTAGTTTGTTGTCGTGATTTTTTTTACTCCTATGGATGGTAGCCTTGTCACTATGGAAGTTAGTATGTTGTCGATATCTTTGTTACTCCAATGGATGGTAGCCTTGTCATTATGGAAGGTAATCTGTTGTTGATATTTTTGTTACTCTAAGGGATGGTAGCCTTGTCATTATTGGAAGGTAGTGTGTTGTCGATATTTTTTTTTATTCCAATGGATGGTAGCCTTGTCATTATGGAAGGTAGTTTATTGTCAATATTTTTGTTACTACAATGGATGGTAGCCTTGTCATTACGGAAGGTAGTATGTTGTCGAGTTTTTATTACTCCAACGGATGGTAGCCTTGTCATTATGGAAGGTAGTTTGTTGTCGATATTTCTATTACTCCAATGGATGGTAGCCTTGTCACTATGGAAGGTAGTCTGTTGCAGAGATTTTTGTTACTATAATGGATGGTAGCCTTGTCATTATGGAAGGTAGTCTGTTAGAGAGATTTTTGTTACTATAATGGATTGTAGCCTTGTCATTATGGAAGGTAGTCTGTTGTCGAGATTTTTGTTACTCCTATGGATGGTAGCCTTGTCACTATGGAAGTTAGTATGTTGTCGATATCTTTGTTACTCCATTGGATGGTAGCCTTGTCATTATGGAAGATAGTATGTTGTCGAGATTTTTATTATTCCAATGGATGGTAGCCTATTCACTATGGAAGGTATTTTGTTTCGAAATTTTTGTTACTCCAACGGATGGCAGCCTTGTCTTTATCGAAGGTTGTCTATTGTCGAGATTTTTGTTACTCGATTGGATGGTAGCCTTGTCATTATGGAAGGTAGTCTGTTGTCGTGATTTTTTTTACTCCAATGGATGATAGCCTTGTCACTATGGAAGTTAGTATGTTGTCGATATCTTTGTTACTGAAATGGATGGTAGCCTTGTCATTATGGAAGGTAGTATGTTGTTGATATTTTTGATACTCTAAGGGATGGTAGCCTTGTCATTATGGAAGGTAGTGTGTTGTCGATATTTTTTTTATTCCAATGGATGGTAGCCTTGTCATTATGGAAGGTAGTCTATTGTCAATATTTTTGTTACTACAATGGATGGTAGCCTTGTAATTACGGAAGGTAGTATGTTGTCGAGTTTTTATTACTCCAACGGATGGTAGCCTTGTAATTATGGAAGGTAGTTTGTTGTCGATATTTCTATTACTCCAATGGATGGTAGCCTTGTCATTATGGAAGGTAGTCTGTTGCAGTGATTTTTGTTACTATAATGGATGGTAGCCTTGTCATTATGGAAGGTAGTCTGTTGTCGATATTTTTGTTACTCCATTGGATGGTAGCCTTGTCATTATGGAAGGTAGTACGTTGTTGAGATTTTGGTTATTCCAGTGGATGGTAGCCTAGTCATTATGGAAGTTAGTTTGTTTCAAAATTTTTGTTACTCCAACGGATGGTAGCCTTGTCATTATTGAAGGTAGTCTGTTGTCGAGATTTTTGTTACTCCAATGGATGGTAGCCTTGTCATTATGGAAGGTAGTCTGTTGTCGACATTTTTGTTACTCCATTGGATGGTAGCCTTGTCATTATGGAAGGTAGTATGTTGTCGAGATTTTTGTTACTCCAAAGGATTTTAGCCTTGTCATTATGGAAGGTAGTCTGTTGTCGAGATTTTTGTTACTACAATGGATGGTAGCCTTGTCATTATGGAAGGTAGTTTGTTGTTGTGATTTCTGTTAATCCAATGGATGGTAACCTTGTCATTATGGACGGTAGTCTGCTGTTCATATTTTTGTTACTCCAATGGATGGTAGACTTGTCATTACGAAAGGTAGTCTTTTACCGAGATTTTTGTTACTCCATTGGATGGTAGCTCTGTCATTAAGGAAGGTAGTGTGTTGTCGATATTTTTGTTATTCCAATGGATCGTAGCCGTGTCATTATGGAAGGTAGTATGTTGCCGTGATTTTTTTTGTTACTCTAATGGATGGTAGCCTTGTCATTATGGAATGTAGTCCGTTGTCGAGATTTTTGTTACTCTAAGGGATGGTAGCCTTGTCATTATGGAATGTAGTCTATTGTCGTGATTTTATTTACTCCAATGGATGGTAGCTTTGTCACTATGAAAGGTAGTATGTTGTCGATATCTTTGTTACTCCAAAGGATGGTAGCCTTGTCATTATGGAAGGTAGTTTGTTGTTGAGATTTTTGTTACTCTAAGGGATGGTAGCCTTGTCATTATGGAAGGTAGTGTGTTGTCGATATTTTTGTTATTCCAATGGATGGTAGCCTTGTCATTATGGAAGGTAGTCTGTTGTCGTGATTTTATTTACTCCAATGGATGGTAGCCTTGTCACTATGGAAGGTAGTATGTTGTCGATATCTTTGTTACTCCAATGGATGGTAGCCTAGTCATTATGGAAGGTAGTATGTTGTCGAGTTTTCTTACTCTAAGGGATGGTAGCCTTGTCATTATGGAAGGTAGTGTGTTTTCGATATTTTTGTTATTCCAATGGATGGTAGCATTGTCATTATGGAAGGTAGTCTGTTGTCGAGATTTTTGTTACTCTAATGGATGGTAGCCTTGTCATTATGGAAGGTAGTCTATTGTCGATATTTTTGTTACTACAATGAATGGTAGCCTAGTCATTATGGAAGGTAGTATGTTGTCGAGTTTTTGTTACTCCAACAGATGGTAGCCTTGTCAATATGGAGAGTAGTCTGTTGTCGAGATTTTTGTTACTCCAATGGATGGTAGCCTTGTCATTATGGAAGGTAGTCTATTATGGAGATTTTTGTTACTATAATGGATTGTATCCTTGTCATTATGGAAGTTAGTCTGTTGTCGAGATTTTTGTTACTCCATTGGATGGTAGCCTTGTCATTATGGAAGATAATATGTTGTCGAGATGGTAGCCTAGTCATTATGGAAGGTAGTTTGTTTCGAAATTTTTGTTACTCCAACAAATGGCAGCCTTATCATTATCGAAGGTAGTCTGTTGTCGAGATTTTTGTTACTCCATTGGATTGTAGCCTTGTCATTATGGAAGGTAGTGTGTTGTCGATATTTTTGTAATTCCAATGGATGATAGCCTTGTCATTATGGAAGGTAGTTTGTTGTCGTGATTTTTTTTACTCCTATGGATGGTAGCCTTGTCACTATGGAAGTTAGTATGTTGTCGATATCTTTGTTACTCCAATGGATGGTAGCCTTGTCATTATGGAAGGTAGTCTGTTGTTGATATTTTTGTTACTCTAAGGGATGGTAGCCTTGTCATTATTGGAAGGTAGTGTGTTGTCGATATTTTTTTTTATTCCAATGGATGGTAGCCTTGTCATTATGGAAGGTAGTTTATTGTCAATATTTTTGTTACTACAATGGATGGTAGCCTTGTCATTACGGAAGGTAGTATGTTGTCGAGTTTTTATTACTCCAACGGATGGTAGCCTTGTCATTATGGAAGGTAGTTTGTTGTCGATATTTCTATTACTCCAATGGATGGTAGCCTTGTCACTATGGAAGGTAGTCTGTTGCGGAGATTTTTGTTACTATAATGGATGGTAGCCTTGTCATTATGGAAGGTAGTCTGTTGCGGAGATCTTTATTACTATAATAGATTGTAGCCTTGTCATTATGGAAGGTAGTCTGTTGTCGAGATTTTTGTTACTCCTATGGATGGTAGCCTTGTCACTATTGAAGTTAGTATGTTGTCGATATCTTTGTTACTCCATTGGATAGTAGCCTTGTCATTATGGAAGATAGTATGTTGTCGAGATTTTTATTATTCCAATGGATGGTAGCCTATTCACTATGGAAGGTATTTTGTTTCGAAATTTTTGTTACTCCAACGGATGGCAGCCTTGTCATTATCGAAGGTTGTCTATTGTCGAGATTTTTGTTACTCGATTGGATGGTAGCCTTGTCATTATGGAAGGTAGTCTGTTGTCGTGATTTTTTTTACTCCAATGGATGATAGCCTTGTCACTATGGAAGTTAGTATTTTGTCGATATCTTTGTTACTGAAATGGATGGTAGCCTTGTCATTATGGAAGGTAGTATGTTGTTGATATTTGGAATACTCTAAGGGATGGTAGCCTTGTCATTATGGAAGGTAGTGTGTTATCGATATTTTTTTTATTCCAATGGATGGTAGCCTTGTCATTATGGAAGGTAGTCTATTGTCAATATTTTTGTTACTACAATGGATGGTAGCCTTGTCATTACGGAAGGTAGTATGTTGTCGAGTTTTTATTACTCCAACGGATGGTAGCCATGTAATTATGGAAGGTAGTTTGTTGTCGATATTTCTATTACTCCAATGGATGGTAGCCTTGTCATTATGGAAGGTAGTCTGTTGCAGAGATTTTTGTTACTATAATGGATGGTAGCCTTGTCATTATGGAAGGTAGTCTGTTGTCGATATTTTTGTTACTCCATTGGATGGTAGCCTTGTCATTATGGAAGGTAGTATGTTGTTGAGATTTTGGTTATTCCAGTGGATGGTAGCCTAGTCATTATGGAAGTTAGTATGTTGTCGATATCTTTGTTACTCCAATGGATGGTAGCCTTATCATTATGGAAGGTAGTCTGTTGTTGATATTTTTGTTACTCTAAGGGATGGTAGCCTTGTCATTATTGGAAGGTAGTGTGTTGTCTATATATTTTTTTATTCCAATGGATGGTAGCCTTGTCATTATGGAAGGTAGTCTTTGTCAATATTTTTGTTACTACAATGGATGGTAGCCTTGTCATTACGGAAGGTAGTATGTTGTCGAGTTTTTATTACTCCAACGGATGGTAGCCTTGTCATTATGGAAGGTAGTTTGTTGTCGATATTTCTATTACTCCAATGGATGGTACCCTTGTCACTATGGAAGGTAGTCTGTTGCGGAGATTTTTGTTACTATAATGGATGGTAGCCTTGTCATTATGGAAGGTAGTCTGTTGCGGAGATTTTTGTTACTATAATGGATTGTAGCGTTGTCATTATGGAAGGTAGTCTGTTGTCGAGATTTTTGTTACTCCTATGGATGGTAGCCTTGTCACTATGGAAGTTAGTATGTTGTCGATATCTTTGTTACTCCATTGGATGGTAGCCTTGTCATTATGGAAGATAGTATGTTGTCGAGATTTTTATTATTCCAATGGATGGTAGCCTATTCACTATGGAAGGTATTTTGTTTCGAAATTTTTGTTACTCCAACGGATGGCAGCCTTGTCATTATCGAAGGTTGTCTATTGTCGAGATTTTTGTTACTCGATTGGATGGTAGCCTTGTCATTATGGAAGGTAGTCTGTTGTCGTGATTTTTTTTACTCCAATGGATGATAGCCTTGTCACTATGGAAGTTAGTATGTTGTCGATATCTTTGTTACTGAAATGGATGGTAGCCTTGTCATTATGGAAGGTAGTATGTTGTTGATATTTTTGATACTCTAAGGGATGGTAGCCTTGTCATTATGGAAGGTAGTGTGTTGTCGATATTTTTTTTATTCCAACGGATGGTAGCCTTGTCATTATGGAAGGTAGTCTATTGTCAATATTTTTGTTACTATAATGGATGGTAGCCTTGTCATTACGGAAGGTAGTATGTTGTCGAGTTTTTATTACTCCAACGGATGGTAGCCTTGTAATTATGGAAGGTAGTTTGTTGCCGATATTTCTATTACTCCAATGGATGGTAGCCTTGTCATTATGGAAGGTAGTCTGTTGCAGAGATTTTTGTTACTATAATGGATGGTAGCCTTGTCATTATGGAAGGTAGTCTGTTGTCGATATTTTTGTTACTCCATTCGATGGTAGCCTTGTCATTATGGAAGGTAGTACGTTGTTGAGATTTTGGTTATTCGAGTGGATGGTAGCCTATTCATTATGGAAGTTAGTTTGTTTCGAAATTTTTGTTACTCCAACGGATGGTAGCCTTGTCATTATTGAAGGTAGTCTGTTGTCGAGATTTTTGTTACTCCAATGGATGGTAGCCTTGTCATTATGGAAGGTAGTCTGTTTTCGACATTTTTGTTACTCCATTGGATGGTAGCCTTGTCATTATGGAAGGTAGTATGTTGTCGAGATTTTTGTTACTCCAAAGGAGTTTAGCCTTGTCATTATGGAAGGTAGTCTGTTGTCGAGATTTTTGTTACTACAATGGATGGTAGCCTTGTCATTATGGAAGGTAGTTTGTTGTTGTGATTTCAGTTAATCCAATGGATGGTAGCCTTGTCATTATGGACGGTAGTCTGCTGTTCATATTTTTGTTACTCCAATGGATGGTAGACTTGTCATTACGAAAGGTAGTCTTTTACCGAGATTTTTGTTACTCCATTGGATGGTAGCTCTGTCATTAAGGAAGGTAGTGTGTTGTCGATATTTTTGTTATTCCAATGGATCGTAGCCGTGTCATTATGGAAGGTAGTATGTTGCCGTGATTTTTTTTGTTACTCCAATGGATGGTAGCCTTGTCATTATGGAATGTAGTCCGTTGTCGAGATTTTTGTTACTCTAAGGGATGGTAGCCTTGTCATTATGGAAGGTAGTCTATTGTCGAGATTTTAGTTACTCCAATGGATGGTAGCCTTGTCATTATTGACGGTAGTCTCTTGTGGATATTTTATTTACTCCAATGATGGTACCCTTGTCATTATGGAAGGTAGTATGTTGTCGAGATTTTTGTTACTCTAACGAATGGTAGCCTTGTCATTATGGAATGTAGTCTGTTGTGGAGAGTTTTGTTACTATAAAGATGGTAGCCTTGTCATTATGGAAGGTAGTCTATTGTCGAGATTTTTGTTACTCCATTGGATGGTAGCCTTGTCATTATGGTAGGTAGTATGTTGTCTAGATTTTTGTTAATCCAATGGATGGTAGCCTGTCATTATCGAAGGTAGTCTATTGTCGAGATTTTTGTTACTCCAATGGATGGTAGCCTTTCATTATGGAAGCTAGTCTCTTGTTGGTATTTTTGTTACTCCAATGGATGGTAGCCTTGTCATTATGGAAGGTAGTCTGCTTCCCATATTTTTGTTACTCTAATGGATGGTAGCCTTGCCATTATGGAAGGTAGTCTGTTGTCAAGATTTTTTTTACTCCATTGGATGGTAGCCTTGTCATTCTGGAAGGTAATCTGTTGTCGAGATTTTTGTTACTCTAATGGATGGTAGCCTTGTCATTATGGAAGATAGTCTATCGTCGAGATTTTTGTTTCTACAATGGATCGTAGCCTTGTCATTATGGAAGGTAGTCTGTTGTTGAGATTTTTGTTACTACAATGGATTGTAGTCTTGTCGTTATGGAAGGTAGTCTCTTGTTGATATCTTTGTTACTCCAATGGATGGTAGTCATTATGGAAGGTAGTCTATTGTCGATGTTTTTGTTACTCTAATGTATGGTAGCCTTGTCATTATGGAAGGTAGTCTCTTGTGGATGTTTTTGTTACTACAATGATGGTACCCTTGTCATTATGGAAGGTAGTATGTTATCGAGATTTTTGTTACTCTAACAGATGGTAGCCTTGTCATTATGGAAGGTAGTGTGTTGTTGATATTTTTGTTATTCCAATGGATGGTAGCCTTGTCATTATGGAAGGTAGTCTGTTGTCGTGATTTTATTTACTCCAATGGATGGTAGCCTTGTAACTATGGAAGGTAGTATGTTGTCGATATCTTTGTTATTCCAATGGATGGTAGCCTAGTCATTATGGAAGGTAGTATGTTGTCGAGTTTTTGTTACTCTAAGGGATGGTAGCCTTGTCATTATGGAAGGTAGTGTGTTGTCGATATTTTTGTTATTCCAATGGATGGTAGCATTGTCATTATGGAAGGTAGTCTGTTGTCGAGATTTTTGTTACTCCAATGGATGGTAGCCTTGTCATTATGGAAGGTAATCTATTGTCGATATTTTTGTTACTACAATGAATGGTAGCCTAGTCATTATGGAAGGTAGTATGTTGTCGAGTTTTTGTTACTCCAACAGATGGTAGCCTTGTCAATATGGAGAGTAGTCTGTTGTCGAGATTTTTGTTACTCCAATGGATGGTAGCCTTGTCATTATGGAAGGTAGTTTGTTATGGAGATTTTTGTTACTATAATGGATTGTATCCTTGTCATTATGGAAGGTAGTCTGTTGTCGAGATTTTTGTTACTCCATTGGATGGTAGCCTTGTCATTATGGAAGATAGTATGTTGTCGAGATGGTAGCCTAGTCATTATGGAAGGTAGTTTGTTTCGAAATTTTTGTTACTCCAACGGATGGCAGCCTTATCATTATCGAAGGTAGTCTGTTGTCGAGATTTTTGTTACTCCATTGGATGGTAGCCTTGTCATTATGGAAGGTAGTGTGTTGTCGATATTTTTGTAATTCCAATGGATGGTAGCCTTGTCATTATGGAAGGTAGTTTGTTGTCGTGATTTTTTTTACTCCTATGGATGGTAGCCTTGTCACTATGGAAGTTAGTATGTTGCCGATATCTTTGTTACTCCAATGGATGGTAGCCTTGTCATTATGGAAGGTAGTCTGTTGTTGATATTTTTGTTACTCTAAGGGATGGTAGCCTTGTCATTATGGAAGGTAGTGTGCTGTCGATATTTTTTTTTATTCCAATGGATGGTAGCCTTGTCATTATGGAAGGTAGTCTATTGTCAATATTTTTGTTACTACAATGGATGGTAGCCTTGTCATTACCGAAGGTAGTATGTTGTCGAGTTTTTATTACTCCAACGGATGGTAGGCTTGTCATTATGGAAGGTAGTTTGTTGTCGATATTTCTATTACTCCAATGGATGGTAGCCTTGTCACTATGGAAGGTAGTCTGTTGCGGAGATTTTTGTTACTATAATGGATGGTAGCCTTGTCATTATGGAAGGTAGTCTGTTGTCGAGATTTTTGTTACTCCATTGGATGGTAGCCTTGTCATTATGGAAGGTAGTCTGTTGTCGAGATTTTTGTTACTCCATTGGATGGTAGCCTTGTCTTTATGGAAGATAGTATGATGTCGAGATTTTTATTATTCCAATGGATGGTAGCCTATTCATTATGGAAGGTATTTTGTTTCGAAATTTTTGTTACTCCAACAGATGGCAGCCTTGTCATTGTCGAAGGTAGTCTGTTGTCGAGATTTTTGTTACTCCATTGGATGGTAGCCTTGTCATTATGGAAGGTAGTGTGTTGTCGATATTTTTGTTATTCCAATGGATGGTAGCCTTGTCATTATGGAAGGTAGTCTATTGTCGTGATTTTATTTACTCCAATGGATGGTAGCCTTGTCACTATGGAAGGTAGTATGTTGTCGATATCTTTGTTACTCCAATGGATGGTAGCCTTGTCATTATGGAAGGTAGTCTGTTGTTGAGATTTTTGTTACTCTAAGGGATGGTAGCCTTGTCATTATGGAAGGTAGTGTGTTGTCGATATTTTTGTTATTCCAATGGATGG
The DNA here is from genome assembly GCA_948472305.1 of Vicia faba. Taxonomy (NCBI): domain Eukaryota; kingdom Viridiplantae; phylum Streptophyta; class Magnoliopsida; order Fabales; family Fabaceae; genus Vicia; species Vicia faba. The sequence continues at coordinate 461,175,797 of OX451741.1, forward strand.
TAGCATTGTCATTATGGAAGGTAGTCTGTTGTCGAGATTTTTGTTACTCCAATGGGTGGTAGCCTTGTCATTATGGAAGGTAGTCTATTGTCGATATTTTTGTTACTACAATGAATGGTAGTCTAGTCATTATGGAAGGTAGTATGTTGTCGAGTTTTTGTTACTCCAACAGATGGTAGCCTTGTTAATATGGAGAGTAGTCTGTTGTCGAGATTTTTGTTACTCCAATGGATGGTAGCCTTGTCATTATGTAAGGTAGTCTGTTATTGAGATTTTTGTTACTATAATGGATTGTAGCCTTGTCATTATGGAAGGTAGTCTGTTGTCGAGATTTTTGTTACTCCATTGGATGGTAGCCTTGTCATTATGGAAGATAGTATGTTGTCGAGATGGTAGCCTAGTCATTATGGAAGGTAGTTTGTTTCGAAATTTTTGTTACTCCAACGGATGGCAGCCTTGTCATTATCGAAGGTAGTCTGTTGTCGAGATTTTTGTTACTCCATTGGATGGTAGCCTTGTCATTATGGAAGGTAGTGTGTTGTCGATATTTTTGTAATTACAATGGATGGTAGCCTTGTCATTATGGAAGGTAGTTTGTTGTCGTGATATTTTTTACTCCTATGGATGGTAGCCTTGTCACTATAGAAGTTAGTATGTTGTCGTTATCTTTGTTACTCCAATGGATGGTAGCCTTGTCATTATGGAAGGTAGTCTGTTGTTGATATTTTTGTTACTCTAAGGGATGGTAGCCTTGTCATTATGGAAGGTAGTGTGTTGTCGATATTTTTTTTTTCCAATGGATGGTAGCCTTGTCATTATGGAAGGTAGTCTATTGTCAATATTTTTGTTGCTACAATGGATGGTAGCCTTGTCATTACGGAAGGTAGTATGTTGTCGAGTTTTTATTACTCCAACGGATGGTAGCCTTGTCATTATGGAAGGTAGTTTGTTGTTGATATTTCTATTACTCCAATGGATGGTAGCCTTGTCACTATGGAAGGTAGTCTGTTGCGGAGATTTTTGTTACTATAATGGATGGTAGCCTTGTCATTATGGAAGGTAGTCTGTTGCGGAGATTTTTGTTACTATAATGGATTGTAGCCTTGTCATTATGGAAGGTAGTCTGTTGTCGAGATTTTTGTTACTCCATTGGATGGTAGCCTTGTCATTATGGAAGATAGTATGTTGTCGAGATTTTTATTATTCCAATGGATGGTAGCCTATTCATTATGGAAGGTAGTTTGTTTCGAAATTTTTGTTACTCCAACGGATGGCAGCCTTGTCATTATCCAAGGTAGTCTGTTGTCGAGATTTTTGTTACTCCATTGGATGGTAGCCTTGTCATTATGGAAGGTGGTGTTTTGTCGATATTTTTGTTATTCCAATGGATGGTAGCCTTGTCATTATGGAAGGTAGTCTGTTGTCGTGATTTTATTTACTCCTATGGATGGTAGCCTTGTCACTATGGAAGTTAGTATGTTGTCGAAATCTTTGTTACTCCAATGGATGGTAGCCTTGTCATTATGGAAGGTAGTCTGTTGTTGATATTTTTGTTACTCTAAGGGATGGTAGCCTTGTCATTATGGAAGGTAGTGTGTTGTCGATATTTTTTTTTATTCCAATGGATGGTAGCCTTGTCATTATGGAAGGTAGTCTATTGTCAATATTTTTGTCACTATAATAGATGGTAGCCTTGTCATTACAGAAGGTAGTATGTTGTCGAGTTTTTATTACTCCAACGGATGGTAGCCTTGTCATTATGGAAGGTAGTTTGTTGTCGATATTTCTATTACTCCAATGGATGGTAGCCTTGTCACTATGGAAGGTAGTCTGTTGCGGAGATTTTTGTTACTATAATGGATGGTAGCCTTGTCATTATGGAAGGTAGTCTGTTGCGGAGATTTTTGTTACTATAATGGATTGTAGCCTTGTCAGTATGGAAGGTAGTCTGTTGTCGAGATTTTTGTTACTCCATTGGATGGTAGCCTTGTCATTATGGAAGATAGTATGTTGTCGAGATTTTTATTATTCCAATGGATGGTAGCCTATTCATTATGGAAGGTATTTTGTTTCGAAATTTTTGTTACTCCAACAGATGGCAGCCTTGTCATTATCGAAGGTAGTCTTTTGTCGAGATTTTTGTTACTCCATTGGATGGTAGCCTTGTCATTATGGAGGGTAGTGTGTTGTCGATATTTTTGTTATTCCAATGGATGGTAGCCTTGTCATTATGGAAGGTAGTCTGTTGTCGTGATTTTATTTACTCCAATGGATGGTAGCCTTGTCACTATGGAAGGTAGTATGTTGTCGATATCTTTGTTACTCTAATGGATGGTAGCCTTGTCATTATGGAAGGTAGTCTGTTGTTGAGATTTTTGTTACTCTAAGGGATGGTAGCCTTGTCATTATGGAAGGTAGTGTGTTGTCGATATTTTTGTTATTCCAATGGATGGTAGCATTGTCATTATGGAAGGTAGTCTGTTGTCGAGATTTTTGTTACTCCAATGGATGGTAGCCTTGTCATTATGGAAGGTAGTCTATTGTCGATATTTTTGTTACTACAATGAATGGTAGCCTAGTCATTATGGAAGGTAGTATGTTGTCAAGTTTTTGTTACTCCAACATATGGTAGCCTTGTCAATATGGAGAGTAGTCTGTTGTCGAGATTTTTGTTACTCCAATGGATGGTAGCCTTGTCATTATGTAAGGTAGTCTGTTATGGTGATTTTTGTTACTATAATGGATTGTAGCCTTGTCATTATGGAAGGTAGTCTGTTGTCGAGATTTTTGTTACTCCATTGGATGGTAGCCTTGTCATTATGGAAGATAGTATGTTGTCGACATGGTAGCCTAGTCATTATGGAAGGTAGTTTGTTTCGAAATTTTTGTTACTCCAACGGATGGCAGCCTTGTCATTATCGAAGGTAGTTTGTTGTCGAGATTTTTGTTACTCCATTGGATGGTAGCCTTGTCATTATGGAAGGTAGTGTGTTGTCGATATTTTTGTAATTCCAATGGATGGTAGCCTTGTCATTATGGAAGGTAGTTTGTTGTCGTGATTTTTTTTACTCCTATGGATGGTAGCCTTGTCACTATGGAAGTTAGTATGTTGTCGATATCTTTGTTACTCCAATGGATGGTAGCCTTGTCATTATGGAAGGTAGTCTGTTGTTGATATTTTTGTTACTCTAAGGGATGGTAGCCTTGTCATTATGGAAGGTAGTCTATTGTCAATATTTTTGTTACTACAATGGATAGTAGCCTTGTCATTACAGAAGGTAGTATGTTGTCGAGTTTTTATTACTCCAACGGATGGTAGCCTTGTCATTATGGAAGGTAGTTTGTTGTCGATATTTCTATTACTCCAATGGATGGTAGCCTTGTCACTATGGAAGGTAGTCTGTTGCGGAGATTTTTGTTACTATAATGGATGGTAGACTTGTCATTATGGAAGGTAGTCTGTTGCGGAGATTTTTGTTACTGTAATGGATTGTAGCCTTGTCATTATGGAAGGTAGTCTGTTGTCGAGATTTTTGTTACTCCATTGGATGGTAGCCTTGTCATTATGGAAGATAGTATGTTGTCGAGATTTTTATTATTCCAATGGATGGTAGCCTATTCATTATGGAAGGTATTTTGTTTCGAAATTTTTGTTACTCCAACAGATGGCAGCCTTGTCATTATCGAAGGTAGTTTGTTGTCAAGATTTTTGTTACTCCATTGGATGGTAGCCTTGTCATTATGGAAGGTAGTGTGTTGTCGATATTTTTTTTATTCCAATGGATGGTAGCCTTGTCATTATGGAAGGTAGTCTGTTGTCGTGATTTTATTTACTCCAATGGATGGTAGCCTTGTCACTATGGAAGGTAGTATGTTGTCGATATCTTTGTTACTCTAATGGATGGTAGCCTTGTCCTTATGGAAGGTAGTCTGTTGTTGAGATTTTTGTTACTCTAAGGGATGGAAGCCTTGTCATTATGGAAGGTAGTGTGTTGTCGATATTTTTGTTATTCCAATGGATGGTAGCATTGTCATTATGGAAGGTAGTCTGTTGTCGTGATTTTTGTTACTCCAATGGATGGTAGCCTTGTCATTATGGAAGGTAGTCTATTGTCGATATTTTTGTTACTACAATGAATGGTAGCCTAGTCATTATGGAAGGTAGTATGTTGTCGAGTTTTTGTTACTCCAACATATGGTAGCCTTGTCAATATGGAGAGTAGTCTGTTGTCGAGATTTCTGTTACTCCAATGGATGGTAGCCTTGTCATTATGTAAGGTAGTCTGTTATGGAGATTTTTGTTACTATAATGGATTGTAGCCTTGTCAGTATGGAAGGTAGTCTGTTGTCGAGATTTTTGTTACTCCATTGGATGGTAGCCTTGTCATTATGGAAGATAGTATGTTGTCGAGATTTTTATTATTCCAATGGATGGTAGCCTATTCATTATGGAAGGTATTTTGTTTCGAAATTTTTGTTACTCCAACAGATGGCAGCCTTGTCATTATCGAAGGTAGTCTTTTGTCGAGATTTTTGTTACTCCATTGGATGGTAGCCTTGTCATTATGGAGGGTAGTGTGTTGTCGATATTTTTGTTATTCCAATGGATGGTAGCCTTGTCATTATGGAAGGTAGTCTGTTGTCGTGATTTTATTTACTCCAATGGATGGTAGCCTTGTCACTATGGAAGGTAGTATGTTGTCGATATCTTTGTTACTCTAATGGATGGTAGCCTTGTCATTATGGAAGGTAGTCTGTTGTTGAGATTTTTGTTACTCTAAGGGATGGTAGCCTTGTCATTATGGAAGGTAGTGTGTTGTCGATATTTTTGTTATTCCAATGGATGGTAGCATTGTCATTATGGAAGGTAGTCTGTTGTCGAGATTTTTGTTACTCCAATGGATGGTAGCCTTGTCATTATGGAAGGTAGTCTATTGTCGATATTTTTGTTACTACAATGAATGGTAGCCTAGTCATTATGGAAGGTAGTATGTTGTCAAGTTTTTGTTACTCCAACATATGGTAGCCTTGTCAATATGGAGAGTAGTCTGTTGTCGAGATTTTTGTTACTCCAATGGATGGTAGCCTTGTCATTATGTAAGGTAGTCTGTTATGGTGATTTTTGTTACTATAATGGATTGTAGCCTTGTCATTATGGAAGGTAGTCTGTTGTCGAGATTTTTGTTACTCCATTGGATGGTAGCCTTGTCATTATGGAAGATAGTATGTTGTCGACATGGTAGCCTAGTCATTATGGAAGGTAGTTTGTTTCGAAATTTTTGTTACTCCAACGGATGGCAGCCTTGTCATTATCGAAGGTAGTTTGTTGTCGAGATTTTTGTTACTCCATTGGATGGTAGCCTTGTCATTATGGAAGGTAGTGTGTTGTCGATATTTTTGTAATTCCAATGGATGGTAGCCTTGTCATTATGGAAGGTAGTTTGTTGTCGTGATTTTTTTACTCCTATGGATGGTAGCCTTGTCACTATGGAAGTTAGTATGTTGTCGATATCTTTGTTACTCCAATGGATGGTAGCCTTGTCATTATGGAAGGTAGTCTGTTGTTGATATTTTTGTTACTCTAAGGGATGGTAGCCTTGTCATTATGGAAGGTAGTCTATTGTCAATATTTTTGTTACTACAATGGATAGTAGCCTTGTCATTACAGAAGGTAGTATGTTGTCGAGTTTTTATTACTCCAACGGATGGTAGCCTTGTCATTATGGAAGGTAGTTTGTTGTCGATATTTCTATTACTCCAATGGATGGTAGCCTTGTCACTATGGAAGGTAGTCTGTTGCGGAGATTTTTGTTACTATAATGGATGGTAGACTTGTCATTATGGAAGGTAGTCTGTTGCGGAGATTTTTGTTACTGTAATGGATTGTAGCCTTGTCATTATGGAAGGTAGTCTGTTGTCGAGATTTTTGTTACTCCATTGGATGGTAGCCTTGTCATTATGGAAGATAGTATGTTGTCGAGATTTTTATTATTCCAATGGATGGTAGCCTATTCATTATGGAAGGTATTTTGTTTCGAAATTTTTGTTACTCCAACAGATGGCAGCCTTGTCATTATCGAAGGTAGTTTGTTGTCGAGATTTTTGTTACTCCATTGGATGGTAGCCTTGTCATTATGGAAGGTAGTGTGTTGTCGATATTTTTGTAATTCCAATGGATGGTAGCCTTGTCATTATGGAAGGTAGTTTGTTGTCGTGATTTTTTTTACTCCTATGGATGGTAGCCTTGTCACTATGGAAGTTAGTATGTTGTCGATATCTTTGTTACTCCAATGGATGGTAGCCTTGTCATTATGGAAGGTAGTCTGTTGTTGATATTTTTGTTACTCTAAGGGATGGTAGCCTTGTCATTATGGAAGGTAGTCTATTGTCAATATTTTTGTTACTACAATGGATAGTAGCCTTGTCATTACAGAAGGTAGTATGTTGTCGAGTTTTTATTACTCCAACGGATGGTAGCCTTGTCATTATGGAAGGTAGTTTGTTGTCGATATTTCTATTACTCCAATGGATGGTAGCCTTGTCACTATGGAAGGTAGTCTGTTGCGGAGATTTTTGTTACTATAATGGATGGTAGACTTGTCATTATGGAAGGTAGTCTGTTGCGGAGATTTTTGTTACTGTAATGGATTGTAGCCTTGTCATTATGGAAGGTAGTCTGTTGTCGAGATTTTTGTTACTCCATTGGATGGTAGCCTTGTCATTATGGAAGATAGTATGTTGTCGAGATTTTTATTATTCCAATGGATGGTAGCCTATTCATTATGGAAGGTATTTTGTTTCGAAATTTTTGTTACTCCAACAGATGGCAGCCTTGTCATTATCGAAGGTAGTTTGTTGTCAAGATTTTTGTTACTCCATTGGATGGTAGCCTTGTCATTATGGAAGGTAGTGTGTTGTCGATATTTTTTTTATTCCAATGGATGGTAGCCTTGTCATTATGGAAGGTAGTCTGTTGTCGTGATTTTATTTACTCCAATGGATGGTAGCCTTGTCACTATGGAAGGTAGTATGTTGTCGATATCTTTGTTACTCTAATGGATGGTAGCCTTGTCCTTATGGAAGGTAGTCTGTTGTTGAGATTTTTGTTACTCTAAGGGATGGAAGCCTTGTCATTATGGAAGGTAGTGTGTTGTCGATATTTTTGTTATTCCAATGGATGGTAGCATTGTCATTATGGAAGGTAGTCTGTTGTCGTGATTTTTGTTACTCCAATGGATGGTAGCCTTGTCATTATGGAAGGTAGTCTATTGTCGATATTTTTGTTACTACAATGAATGGTAGCCTAGTCATTATGGAAGGTAGTATGTTGTCGAGTTTTTGTTACTCCAACATATGGTAGCCTTGTCAATATGGAGAGTAGTCTGTTGTCGAGATTTCTGTTACTCCAATGGATGGTAGCCTTGTCATTATGTAAGGTAGTCTGTTATGGAGATTTTTGTTACTATAATGGATTGTAGCCTTGTCAGTATGGAAGGTAGTCTGTTGTCGAGATTTTTGTTACTCCATTGGATGGTAGCCTTGTCATTATGGAAGACAGTATGTTGTCGAGATTTTTATTATTCCAATGGATGGTAGCCTATTCATTATGGAAGGTATTTTGTTTCGAAATTTTTGTTACTCCAACAGATGGCAGCCTTGTCATTATCGAAGGTAGTCTTTTGTCGAGATTTTTGTTACTCCATTGGATGGTAGCCTTGTCATTATGGAGGGTAGTGTGTTGTCGATATTTTTGTTATTCCAATGGATGGTAGCCTTGTCATTATGGAAGGTAGTCTGTTGTCGTGATTTTATTTACTCCAATGGATGGTAGCCTTGTCACTATGGAAGGTAGTATGTTGTCGATATCTTTGTTACTCTAATGGATGGTAGCCTTGTCATTATGGAAGGTAGTCTGTTGTTGAGATTTTTGTTACTCTAAGGGATGGTAGCCTTGTCATTATGGAAGGTAGTGTGTTGTCGATATTTTTGTTATTCCAATGGATGGTAGCATTGTCATTATGGAAGGTAGTCTGTTGTCGAGATTTTTGTTACTCCAATGGATGGTAGCCTTGTCATTATGGAAGGTAGTCTATTGTCGATATTTTTGTTACTACAATGAATGGTAGCCTAGTCATTATGGAAGGTAGTATGTTGTCAAGTTTTTGTTACTCCAACATATGGTAGCCTTGTCAATATGGAGAGTAGTCTGTTGTCGAGATTTTTGTTACTCCAATGGATGGTAGCCTTGTCATTATGTAAGGTAGTCTGTTATGGTGATTTTTGTTACTATAATGGATTGTAGCCTTGTCATTATGGAAGGTAGTCTGTTGTCGAGATTTTTGTTACTCCATTGGATGGTAGCCTTGTCATTATGGAAGATAGTATGTTGTCGACATGGTAGCCTAGTCATTATGGAAGGTAGTTTGTTTCGAAATTTTTGTTACTCCAACGGATGGCAGCCTTGTCATTATCGAAGGTAGTTTGTTGTCGAGATTTTTGTTACTCCATTGGATGGTAGCCTTGTCATTATGGAAGGTAGTGTGTTGTCGATATTTTTGTAATTCCAATGGATGGTAGCCTTGTCATTATGGAAGGTAGTTTGTTGTCGTGATTTTTTTACTCCTATGGATGGTAGCCTTGTCACTATGGAAGTTAGTATGTTGTCGATATCTTTGTTACTCCAATGGATGGTAGCCTTGTCATTATGGAAGGTAGTCTGTTGTTGATATTTTTGTTACTCTAAGGGATGGTAGCCTTGTCATTATGGAAGGTAGTCTATTGTCAATATTTTTGTTACTACAATGGATAGTAGCCTTGTCATTACAGAAGGTAGTATGTTGTCGAGTTTTTATTACTCCAACGGATGGTAGCCTTGTCATTATGGAAGGTAGTTTGTTGTCGATATTTCTATTACTCCAATGGATGGTAGCCTTGTCACTATGGAAGGTAGTCTGTTGCGGAGATTTTTGTTACTATAATGGATGGTAGACTTGTCATTATGGAAGGTAGTCTGTTGCGGAGATTTTTGTTAATGTAATGGATTGTAGCCTTGTCATTATGGAAGGTAGTCTGTTGTCGAGATTTTTGTTACTCCATTGGATGGTAGCCTTGTCATTATGGAAGATAGTATGTTGTCGAGATTTTTATTATTCCAATGGATGGTAGCCTATTCATTATGGAAGGTATTTTGTTTCGAAATTTTTGTTACTCCAACAGATGGCAGCCTTGTCATTATCGAAGGTAGTTTGTTGTCGAGATTTTTGTTACTCCATTGGATGGTAGCCTTGTCATTATGGAAGGTAGTGTGTTGTCGATATTTTTTTTATTCCAATGGATGGTAGCCTTGTCATTATGGAAGGTAGTCTGTTGTCGTGATTTTATTTACTCCAATGGATGGTAGCCTTGTCACTATGGAAGGTAGTATGTTGTCGATATCTTTGTTACTCTAATGGATGGTAGCCTTGTCCTTATGGAAGGTAGTCTGTTGTTGAGATTTTTGTTACTCTAAGGGATGGAAGCCTTGTCATTATGGAAGGTAGTGTGTTGTCGATATTTTTGTTATTCCAATGGATGGTAGCATTGTCATTATGGAAGGTAGTCTGTTGTCGTGATTTTTGTTACTCCAATGGATGGTAGCCTTGTCATTATGGAAGGTAGTCTATTGTCGATATTTTTGTTACTACAATGAATGGTAGCCTAGTCATTATGGAAGGTAGTATGTTGTCGAGTTTTTGTTACTCCAACATATGGTAGCCTTGTCAATATGGAGAGTAGTCTGTTGTCGAGATTTCTGTTACTCCAATGGATGGTAGCCTTGTCATTATGTAAGGTAGTCTGTTATGGAGATTTTTGTTACTATAATGGATTGTAGCCTTGTCAGTATGGAAGGTAGTCTGTTGTCGAGATTTTTGTTACTCCATTGGATGGTAGCCTTGTCATTATGGAAGATAGTATGTTGTCGAGATTTTTATTATTCCAATGGATGGTAGCCTATTAATTATGGAAGGTATTTTGTTTCGAAATTTTTGTTACTCCAACAGATGGCAGCCTTGTCATTATCGAAGGTAGTCTTTTGTCGAGATTTTTGTTACTCCATTGGATGGTAGCCTTGTCATTATGGAGGGTAGTGTGTTGTCGATATTTTTGTTATTCCAATGGATGGTAGCCTTGTCATTATGGAAGGTAGTCTGTTGTCGTGATTTTATTTACTCCAATGGATGGTAGCCTTGTCACTATGGAAGGTAGTATGTTGTCGATATCTTTGTTACTCTAATGGATGGTAGCCTTGTCATTATGGAAGGTAGTCTGTTGTTGAGATTTTTGTTACTCTAAGGGATGGTAGCCTTGTCATTATGGAAGGTAGTGTGTTGTCGATATTTTTGTTATTCCAATGGATGGTAGCATTGTCATTATGGAAGGTAGTCTGTTGTCGAGATTTTTGTTACTCCAATGGATGGTAGCCTTGTCATTATGGAAGGTAGTCTATTGTCGATATTTTTGTTACTACAATGAATGGTAGCCTAGTCATTATGGAAGGTAGTATGTTGTCAAGTTTTTGTTACTCCAACATATGGTAGCCTTGTCAATATGGAGAGTAGTCTGTTGTCGAGATTTTTGTTACTCCAATGGATGGTAGCCTTGTCATTATGTAAGGTAGTCTGTTATGGTGATTTTTGTTACTATAATGGATTGTAGCCTTGTCATTATGGAAGGTAGTCTGTTGTCGAGATTTTTGTTACTCCATTGGATGGTAGCCTTGTCATTATGGAAGATAGTATGTTGTCGACATGGTAGCCTAGTCATTATGGAAGGTAGTTTGTTTCGAAATTTTTGTTACTCCAACGGATGGCAGCCTTGTCATTATCGAAGGTAGTTTGTTGTCGAGATTTTTGTTACTCCATTGGATGGTAGCCTTGTCATTATGGAAGGTAGTGTGTTGTCGATATTTTTGTAATTCCAATGGATGGTAGCCTTGTCATTATGGAAGGTAGTTTGTTGTCGTGATTTTTTTTACTCCTATGGATGGTAGCCTTGTCACTATGGAAGTTAGTATGTTGTCGATATCTTTGTTACTCCAATGGATGGTAGCCTTGTCATTATGGAAGGTAGTCTGTTGTTGATATTTTTGTTACTCTAAGGGATGGTAGCCTTGTCATTATGGAAGGTAGTCTATTGTCAATATTTTTGTTACTACAATGGATAGTAGCCTTGTCATTACAGAAGGTAGTATGTTGTCGAGTTTTTATTACTCCAACGGATGGTAGCCTTGTCATTATGGAAGGTAGTTTGTTGTCGATATTTCTATTACTCCAATGGATGGTAGCCTTGTCACTATGGAAGGTAGTCTGTTGCGGAGATTTTTGTTACTATAATGGATGGTAGACTTGTCATTATGGAAGGTAGTCTGTTGCGGAGATTTTTGTTACTGTAATGGATTGTAGCCTTGTCATTATGGAAGGTAGTCTGTTGTCGAGATTTTTGTTACTCCATTGGATGGTAGCCTTGTCATTATGGAAGATAGTATGTTGTCGAGATTTTTATTATTCCAATGGATGGTAGCCTATTCATTATGGAAGGTATTTTGTTTCGAAATTTTTGTTACTCCAACAGATGGCAGCCTTGTCATTATCGAAGGTAGTTTGTTGTCGAGATTTTTGTTACTCCATTGGATGGTAGCCTTGTCATTATGGAAGGTAGTGTGTTGTCGATATTTTTTTTATTCCAATGGATGGTAGCCTTGTCATTATGGAAGGTAGTCTGTTGTCGTGATTTTATTTACTCCAATGGATGGTAGCCTTGTCACTATGGAAGGTAGTATGTTGTCGATATCTTTGTTACTCTAATGGATGGTAGCCTTGTCCTTATGGAAGGTAGTCTGTTGTTGAGATTTTTGTTACTCTAAGGGATGGAAGCCTTGTCATTATGGAAGGTAGTGTGTTGTCGATATTTTTGTTATTCCAATGGATGGTAGCATTGTCATTATGGAAGGTAGTCTGTTGTCGTGATTTTTGTTACTCCAATGGATGGTAGCCTTGTCATTATGGAAGGTAGTCTATTGTCGATATTTTTGTTACTACAATGAATGGTAGCCTAGTCATTATGGAAGGTAGTATGTTGTCGAGTTTTTGTTACTCCAACATATGGTAGCCTTGTCAATATGGAGAGTAGTCTGTTGTCGAGATTTCTGTTACTCCAACGGATGGTAGCCTTGTCATTATGTAAGGTAGTCTGTTATGGAGATTTTTGTTACTATAATGGATTGTAGCCTTGTCATTATGGAAGGTAGTCTGTTGATTAGATTTTTGTTACTCCATTGGATGGTAGCCTTGTCATTATGGAAGATAGTATGTTGTCGAGATGGTAGCCTAGTCATTATGGAAGGTAGTTTGTTTCGAAATTTTTGTTACTCCAACGGATGGCAGCCTTGTCATTATCGAAGGTAGTCTGTTGTCGAGATTTTTGTTACTCCATTGGATGGTAGCCTTGTCATTATGGAAGGTAGTGTTTTGTCGATATTTTTGTTATTCCAATGGATGGTAGCCTTGTCATTATGGAAGGTAGTCTGTTGTCGTTATTTTATTTACTCCAATGGATGGTAGCCTTGTCACTATGGAAGGTAGTATGTTGTCGATATCTTTGTTACTCCAATGGATGGTAGCATTGTCATTATGGAAGGTAGTCTGTTGTCGAGATTTTTGTTACTCCAATGGATGGTAGCCTTGACATTATGGAAGGTAGTCTATTGTCGATATTTTTGTTACTACAATGAATGGTAGCCTTGTCATTATGGAAGGTAGTATGTTGTCGAGTTTTTGTTACTCCAACATATGGTAGCCTTGTCAATATGGAGAGTAGTCTGTTGTCGAGATTTTTTTTACTCCAATGGATGGTAGCCTTGTCATTATGGAAGGTAGTCTGTTATGGAGATTTTTGTTACTATAATGGATGGTACCCTTGTCATTATGGAAGGTAGTCTGTTGTCGAGATTTTTTTTACTCCATTGGATGGTAGCCTTGTCATTATGGAAGATAGTAGTATGTCGAGATGGTAGCCTAGTCATTATGGAAGCTAGTTTGTTTCGAAATTTTTGTTACTCCAACGGATGGCAGCCTTGTCATTATCGAAGGTAGTCTGTTGTCGAGATTTTTGTTACTCCATTGGATGGTAGCCTTGTCATTATGGAAGGTAGTGTTTTGTCGATATTTTTGTTATTCCAATGGATGGTAGCCTTGTCATTATGGAAGGTAGTCTGTTGTCGTTATTTTATTTACTCCAATGGATGGTAGCCTTGTCACTATGGAAGGTAGTATGTTGTCGATATCTTTGTTACTCCAATGGATGGTAGCATTGTCATTATGGAAGCTAGTCTGTTGTCGAGATTTTTGTTACTCCATTGGATGGTAGCCTTGTCATTATGGAAGGTAGTGTTTTGTCGATATTTTTGTTATTCCAATGGATGGTAGCCTTGTCATTATGGGAGGTAGTCTGTTGTCGTGATTTTATTTACTCCAATGGATGGTAGCCTTGTCACTATGGAAGGTAGTATGTTGTCGATATCTTTGTTACTCCAATGGATGGTAGCCTTGTCATTATGGAAGGTAGTCTGTTGTTGAGATTTTTGTTACTCTAAGGGATGGTAGCCTTGTCATTATGGAAGGTAGTGTGTTGTCGATATTTTTGTTATTCCAATGGATGGTAGCACTGTCATTATGGAAGGTAGTCTGTTGTCTAGATTTTTGTTACTCCAATGGATGGTAGCCTTGACATTATGTAAGGTAGTCTATTGTCGATATTTTTGTTACTACAATGAATGGTAGCCTTCTCATTATGGAAGGTAGTATGTTGTCGAGTTTTTGTTACTCCAACATATGGTAGCCTTGTCAATATGGAGAGTAGTCTGTTGTCGAGATTTCTTTTACTCCAATGGATGGTAGCCTTGTCATTATGGAAGGTAGTCTGTTATGGAGATTTTTGTTACTATAATGGATGGTACCCTTGTCTTTATGGAAGGTAGTCTGTTGTCGAGATTTTTGTTACTCCATTGGATGGTAGCCTTGTCATTATGGAAGATAGTATGTTGTCGAGATGGTAGCCTAGTCATTATGGAAGGTAGTTTGTTTCGAAATTTTTGTTACTCCAACGGATGGCAGCCTTGTCATTATTGAAGGTAGTCTGTTGTCGAGATTTTTATTACTCCATTGGATGGTAGCCTTGTCATTATGGAAGGTAGTGTGTTGTCGATATTTTTGTAATTCCAATGGATGGTAGCCTTGTCATTATGGAAGGTAGTTTGTTGTCGTGATTTTTTTTACTCCTATGGATGGTAGCCTTGTCACTGTGGAAGTTAGTATGTTGTCGATATCTTTGTTACTCCAATGGATGGTAGCCTTGTCATTATGGAAGGTAGTCTATTGTTGATATTTTTGTTACTCTAAGGGATGGTATCCTTGTCATTATGGAAGGTAGTGTGTTGTCGATATTTTTTTTATTCCAATGGATGGTAGCCTTGTCATTATGGAAGGTAGTCTATTGTCAATACTTTTGTTACTACAATGGATGGTAGCCTTGTCATTACGGAAGGTAGTATGTTGTCGAGCTTTTATTACTCCAACGGATGGTAGCCTTGTCATTATGGAAGGTAGTTTGTTGTCGATATTTCTATTACTCCAATGGATGGTAGCCTTGTCACTATGGAAGGTAGTCTGTTGCGGAGATTTTTGTTACTATAATGGATGGTAGACTTGTCATTATGGAAGGTAGTCTGTTGCGGAGATTTTTGTTACTATAATGGATTGTAGCCTTGTCATTATGGAAGGTAGTCTGTTGTCGAGATTTTTGTTACTCCGTTGGATGGTAGCCTTGTCATTATGGAAGATAGTATGTTGTCGAGATTTTTATTATTCCAATGGATGGTAGCCTATTCATTATGGAAGGTATTTTGTTTCGAAATTTTTGTTACTCCAACAGATGGCAGCCTTGTCATTATCGAAGGTAGTTTGTTGTCGAGATTTTTGTTACTCCATTGGATGGTAGCCTTGTCATTATGGAAGGTAGTGTGTTGTCGATATTTTTGTTATTCCAATGGATGGTAGCCTTGTCATTATGGAAGGTAGTCTGTTGTCGTGATTTTATTTACTCCAATGGATGGTAGCCTTGTCACTATGGAAGGTAGTATGTTGTCGATATCTTTGTTATTCTAATGGATGGTAGCCTTGTCATTATGGAAGGTAGTCTGTTGTTGAGATTTTTGTTACTCTAAGGGATGGTAGCCTTGTCATTATGGAAGGTAGTGTGTTGTCGATATTTTTGTAATTCCAATGGATGGTAACATTGTCATTATGGAAGGTAGTCTGTTGTCGAGATTTTTGTTACTCCAATGGATGGTAGCCTTGTCATTATGGAAGGTAGTCTATTGTCGATACTTTTGTTACTACAATGAACGGTAGCCTAGTCATTATGGAAGGTAGTATGTTGTCGAGTTTTTGTTACTCCAACATATGGTAGCCTTGTCAATATGGAGAGTAGTCTGTTGTTGAGATTTTTGTTACTCCAATGGATGGTAGCCTTGTCATTATGTAAGGTAGTCTGTTATGGAGATTTTTGTTACTATAATGGATTGTAGCCTTGTCATTATGGAAGGTAGTCTGTTGTCGAGATTTTTGTTACTCCATTGGATGGTAGCCTTGTCATTATGGAAGATAGTATGTTGTCGAGATGGTAGCCTAGTCATTATGAAAGGTAGTTTGTTTTGAAATTTTTGTTACTCCAACGGATGGCAGCCTTGTCATTATCGAAGGTAGTCTATTGTCGAGATTTTTGTCACTCCATTGGATGGTAGCCTTGTCATTATGGAAGGTAGTGTGTTGTCGATATTTTTGTAATTCCAATGGATGGTAGCCTTGTCATTATGGAAGGTAGTTTGTTGTCGTGATTTTTTTTACTCCTATGGATGGTAGCCTTGTCACTATGGAAGTTAGTATGTTGTCGATATCTTTGTTACTCCAATGGATGGTAGCCTTGTCATTATGGAAGGTAGTCCGTTGTTGATATTTTTGTTACTCTAAGGGATGGTAGCCTTGTCATTATGGAAGGTAGTCTATTGTCAATATTTTTGTTACTACAATGGATGGTAGCCTTGTCATTACGGAAGGTAGTATGTTGTCGAGTTTTTATAACTCCAACGGATTTTAGCCTTGTCATTATGGAAGGTAGTTTGTTGTCGATATTTCTATTACTCCAATGGATGGTAGCTTTGTCACTATGGAAGGTAGTCTGTTGCGGAGATTTTTGTTACTATAATGGATTGTAGCCTTGTCATTATGGAAGGTAGTCTGTTGTCGAGATTTTTGTTACTCCATTGGATGGTAGCCTTGTCATTATGGAAGATAGTATGTTGTCGATATTTTTGTTATTCCAATGGATGGTAGCCTATTCATTATGGAAGGTATTTTGTTTCGAAATTTTTGTTACTCCAACAGATGGCAGCCTTGTCATTATCGAAGGTAGTTTGTTGTCGAGATTTTTGTTACTCCATTGGATGGTAGCCTTGTCATTATGGAAGGTAGTGTGTTGTCGATATTTTTGATATTCCAATGGATGGTAGCCTTGTCATTATGGAAGGTAGTCTGTTGTCGTGATTTTATTTACTCCAATCGATGGTAGCCTTGTCACTATGGAAGGTAGTATGTTGTCGATATCTTTGTTATTCTAATGGATGGTAGCCTTGTCATTATGGAAGGTAGTCTGTTTTTGAGATTTTTGTTACTCTAAGGGATGGTAGCCTTGTCATTATGGAAGGTAGTGTGTTGTCGATATTTTTGTTATTCCAATGGATGGTAACATTGTCATTATGGAAGGTAGTCTGTTGTCGAGATTTTTGTTACTCCAATGGATGGTAGCCTTGTCAATATGGAGAGTAGTCTGTTGTCGAGATTTTTTTTACTCCAATGGACGGTAGCCTTGTCATTATGGAAGCTAGTCTGTTATGGAGATTTTTGTTACTATAATGGATGGTACCCTTGTCATTATGGAAGGTAGTCTGTTGTCGATATTTTTGTTAATCCATTGGATGGTAGCCTTGTCATTATGGAAGATAGTATGTTGTCGAGATGGTAGCCTAGTCATTATGGAAGGTAGTTTGTTTCAAAATTTTTGTTACTCCAACGGATGGCAGCCTTGTCATTATCGAAGGTAGTCTGTTGTCGAGATTTTTGTTACTCCATTGGATGGTAGCCTTGTCATTATGGAAGGTAGTGTGTTGTCGATATTTTTGTAATTCCAATGGATGGTAGCCTTGTCATTATGGAAGGTAGTTTGTTGTCGTGATTTTTTTTACTCCTATGGATGGTAGCCTTGTCACTATGGAAGTTAGTATGTTGTCGATATCTTTGTTACTCCAATGGATGGTAGCCTTGTCATTATGGAAGGTAGTCTGTTGTTGATATTTTTGTTACTCTAAGGGATGGTAGCCTTGTCATTATGGAAGGTAGTGTGTTGTCGATATTTTTTTTTATTCCAATGGATGGTAGCCTTGTCATTATGGAAGGTAGTCTATTGTCAATATTTTTGTTACTACAATGGATGGTAGCCTTGTCATTACGGAAGGTAGTATGTTGTCGAGTTTTTATTACTCCAACGGATGGTAGCCTTGTCATTATGGAAGGTAGTTTGTTGTCGATATTTCTATTACTCCAATGGATGGTAGCCTTGTCACTATGGAAGGTAGTCTATTGCGGATATTTTTGTTACTATAATGGATGGTAGACTTGTCATTATGGAAGGTAGTCTGTTGCGGAGATTTTTGTTACTATAATGGATTGTAGCCTTGTCATTATGGAAGGTAGTCTGTCGTCGAGATTTTTGTTACTCCATTGAATGGTAGCCTTGTCATTATGGAAGATAGTATGTTGTCGAGATTTTTATTATTCCAATAGATGGTTGCCTATTCATTATGGGAGGTATTTTGTTTCGAAATTTTTGTTACTCCAACAGATGGCAGCCTTGTCATTATCGAAGGTAGTTTGTTGTCGAGATTTTTGTTACTCCATTGGATGGTAGCCTTGTCATTATGGAAGGTAGTGTGTTGCCGATATTTTTGTTATTCCAATGGATGGTAGCCTTGTCATTATGGAAGGTAGTCTGTTGTCGTGATTTTATTTACTCCAATGGATGGTAGCCTTGTCACTATGGAAGATAGTATGTTGTCGACATCTTTGTTACTCTAATGGATGGTAGCCTTGTCATTATGGAAGGTAGTATGTTGTTGAGATTTTTGTTACTCTAAGGGATGGTAGCCTTGTCATTATGGAAGGTAGTGTGTTGTCGATATTTTTGTTATTCCAATGGATGGTAGCATTGTCATTATGGAAGGTAGTCTGTTGTCGAGATTTTTGTTACTCCAATGGATGGTAGCCTTGTCATTATGGAAGGTAGTCTATTGTCAATATTTTTGTTACTACAATGAACGGTAGCCTAGTCATTATGGAAGGTAGTATGTTGTCGAGTTTTTGTTACTCCAACATATGGTAGCCTTGTCAATATGGAGAGTAGTCTGTTGTCGAGATTTTTGTTACTCCAATGGATGGTAGCCTTGTCATTATGTAAGGTAGTCTGTTATGGAGATTTTTGTTACTATAATGGATTGTAGCCTTGTCATTATGGAAGGTAGTCTGTTGTCGAGATTTTTGTTACTCCATTGGATGGTAGCCTTGTCATTATGGAAGATAGTATGTTGTCGAGATGGTAGCCTAGTCATTATGAAAGGTAGTTTGTTTCGAAATTTTTATTACTCCAACGGATGGCAGCCTTGTCATTATCGAAGGAAGTCTGTTGTCGAGATTTTTGTTACTCCATTGGATGGTAGCCTTGTCATTATGGAAGGTAGTGTGTTGTCGATATTTTTTTAATTCCAATGGATGGTAGCCTTGTCATTATGGAAGGTAGTTTGTTTTCATGATTTTTTTTACTCCTATGGATGGTAGCCTTATCACTATGGAAGTTAGTATGTTGTCGATATCTTTGTTACTCCAATGGATGGTAGCCTTGTCATTATGGAAGGTAGTCTGTTGTTGATATTTTTGTTACTCTAAGGGATGGTAGCCTTGTCATTATGGAAGGTAGTGTGTTGTCGATATTTTTTTTTATTCCAATGGATGGTAGCCTTGTCATTATGGAAGGTAGTCTATTGTCAATATTTTTGTTACTACAATGGATGGTAGCCTTGTCATTACGGAAGGTAGTATGTTGTCGAGTTTTTATTACTCCAACGGATGGTAGCCTTGTCATTATGGAAGGTAGTTTGTTGTCGATATTTCTATTACTCCAATGGATGGTAGCCTTGTCACTATGGAAGGTAGTCTGTTGCGGAGATTTTTGTTACTATAATGGATGGTAGACTTGTCATTATGGAAGGTAGTCTGTTGCGGAGATTTTTGTTACTATAATGGATTGTAGCCTTGTCATTATGGAAGGTAGTCTGTCGTCGAAATTTTTGTTACTCCATTGGATGGTAGCCTTGTCATTATGGAAGATAGTATGTTGTCGAGATTTTTGTTACTCCAATGGATGGTAGCCTTGTCATTATGGAAGGTAGTCTATTGTCGATATTTTTGTTACTACAATGAATGGTATCCTAGTCATTATGGAAGGTAGTATGTTGTCGAGTTTTTGTTACTCCAACATATGGTAGCCTTGTCAATATGGAGAGTAGTCTGTTGTCGAGATTTTTGTTACTCCAATGGATGGTTGCCTTGTCATTATGTAAGGTAGTCTGTTATGGAGATTTTTGTTACTATAATGGATTGTAGCCTTGTCATTATGGAAGGTAGTCTGTTGTCGAGATTTTTGTTACTCCATTGGATGGTAGCCTTGTCATTATGGAAGATAGTATGTTGTCGAGATGGTAGCCTAGTCATTATGAAAGGTAGTTTGTTTCGAAATTTTTATTACTCCAACGGATGGCAGCCTTGTCATTATCGAAGGTAGTCTGTTGTCGAGATTTTTGTTACTCCATTGGATGGTAGCCTTGTCATTATGGAAGGTAGTGTGTTGTCGATATTTTTTTAATTCCAATGGATGGTAGCCTTGTCATTATGGAAGGTAGTTTGTTGTCATGATTTTTTTTACTCCTATGGATGGTAGCCTTATCACTATGGAAGTTAGTATGTTGTCGATATCTTTGTTACTCCAATGGATGGTAGCCTTGTCATTATGGAAGGTAGTCTATTGTTGATATTTTTGTTACTCTAAGGGATGGTAGCCTTGTCATTATGGAAGGTAGTGTGTTGTCGATATTTTTTTTTATTCCAATGGATGGTAGCCTTGTCATTATAGAAGGTAGTCTATTGTCAATATTTTTGTTACTACATTGGATGGTAGCCTTGTCATTACGGAAGGTAGTATGTTGTCGAGTTTTTATTACTCCAACGGATGGTAGCCTTGTCATTATGGAAGGTAGTTTGTTGTCGATATTTCTATTACTCCAATGGATGGTAGCCTTGTCACTATGGAAGGTAGTCTGTTGCGGAGATTTTTGTTACTATAATGGATGGTAGACTTGTCATTATGGAAGGTAGTCTGTTGCGGAGATTTTTATTACTATAATGGACTATAGCCTTGTCATTATGGAAGGTAGTCTGTCGTCGAGATTTTTGTTACTCCATTGGATGGTAGCCTTGTCATTATGGAAGATAGTACGTTGTCGAGATTTTTATTATTCCAATGGATGGTAGCCTATTCATTATGGAAGGTATTTTGTTTCGAAATTTTTGTTACTCCAACAGATGGCAGCCTTGTCATTATCGAAGATAGTTTGTTGTCGAGATTTTTGTTACTCCATTGGATGGTAGCCTTGTCATTATGGAAGGTAGTGTGTTGTCGATATTTTTGTTATTCCAGTGGATGGTAGCCTTGTCATTATGGAAGGTAGTCTGTTGTCGTGATTTTATTTACTCCAATGGATGGTAGCCTTGTCACTATGGAAGGTAGTATGTTGTCGATATCTTTGTTACTCCAATGGATGGTAGCCTTGTCATTATGGAAGGTAGTCTATTGTTGAGATTTTTGTTACTCTAAGGGATGGTAGCCTTGTCATTATGGAAGGTAGTGTGTTGTCGATATTTTTGTTATTCCAATGGATGGTAGCATTGTCATTATGGAAGGTAGTCTGTTGTCGAGATTTTTGTTAATCCAATGGATGGTAGCCTTGTCATTATGGAAGGTAGTCTATTGTGGATATTTTTGTTACTACAATGAATGGTAGCCTAGTCATTATGGAAGGTAGTATGTTGTCGAGTTTTTGTTACTCCAACAAATGGTAGCCTTGTCAATATGGAGAGTAGTCTGTTGTCGAGATTTTTGTTACTCCAATGGATGGTAGCCTTGTCATTATGGAAGGTAGTCTGTTATGGAGATTTTTGTTACTATAATGGATTGTAGCCTTGTCATTATGGAAGGTAGTCTGTTGTCGAGATTTTTGTTACTCCATTGGATGGTAGCCTTGTCATTATGGAAGATAGTATGTTGTCGATATTTTTGTAATTCCAATGGATGGTATCCTTGTCATTATGGAAGGTAGTTTGTTGTCGTGATTTTTTTTACTCCTATGGATGGTAGCCTTGTCACTATGGAAGTTAGTATGTTGTCGATATCTTTGTTACTCCAATGGATGGTAGCCTGGTCATTATGGAAGGTAGTCTGTTGTTGATATTTTTTTTACTCTAAGGGATTGTAGCCTTGTCATTATGGAAGGTAGTGTGTTGTCGATATTTTTTTTTATTCCAATGGATGGTAGCCTTGTCATTATGGAAGGTAGTCTATTGTCAATATTTTTGTTACTACAATGGATGGTAGCCTTGTCATTACGGAAGGTAGTATGTTGTCGAGTTTTTATTACTCCAACGGATGGTAGCCTTGTCATTATGGAAGGTAGTTTGTTGTCGATATTTCTATTACTCCAATGGATGGTAGCCTTGTCACTATGGAAGGTAGTCTGTTGCGGAGATTTTTGTTACTATAATGGATGGTAGCCTTGTCATTATGGAAGGTAGTCTGTTGCGGAGATTTTTGTTACTATAATGGATTGTAGCCTTGTCATTATGGAAGATAGTATGTTGTCGAGATTTTTATTATTCCAATGGATGGTATCCTATTCATTATGGAAGGTATTTTGTTTCGAAATTTTTGTTACTCCAACGGATGACAGCCTTGTCATTATCGAAGGTAGTCTGTTGTCGAGATTTTTGTTACTCCATTGGATGGTATCCTTGTCATTATGGAAGGTAGTCTATTGTCGTGATTTTTTTACTCCAATGTATGATAGCCTTGTCACTATGGAAGTTAGTATGTTATTGATATCTTTGTTACTCCAATGGATGGTAGCCTTGTCATTATGGAAGGTAGTCTGTTGTTGATATTTTTGTTACTCTAAGGGATGGTAGCCTTGTCATTATGGAAGGTATTGAGTTGTCGATATTTTTTTTATTCCAATGGATGGTAGCCTTGTCATTATGGAAGGTAGTCTATTGTCAATATTTTTGTTACTACAATGGATGGTAGCCTTGTCATTACGGAAGGTAGTATGTTGTTGAGTTTTTATTACTCCAACGGATGGTAGCCTTGTCATTATGGAACGTAGTTTGTTGTCGAGATTTCTATTACTCCAATGGATGGTAGCCTTGTCATTATGGAAGGTAGTCTGTTGCAGAGATTTTTGTTACTATAATGGATGGTAGCCTTGTCATTATGGAAGGTAGTCTGTTGTCGAGATTTTTGTTACTCCATTGGATGGTAGCCTTGTCATTATGGAAGGTAGTACGTTGTCGAGATTTTTGTTATTCCAATGGATGGTAGCCTAGTCATTATGGAAGTTAGTTTGTTTCGAAATTTTTGTTACTCTAACGGATGGTAGCCTTTTCATTATTGAAGGTAGTCTGTTGTCCAGATTTTTGTTACTCCAATGGATGGTAGCCTTGTCATTATGGAAGGTAGTCTGTTGTCGACATTTTTGTTACTCTATTGGATGGTAGCCTTGTCATTATGGAAGGTAGTATGTTGTCGAGATTTTTGTTACTACAAAGGATGGTAGCCTTGTCATTATGGAAGGTAGTCTGTTGTCGAGATTTTTGTTACTACAATGGATGGTAGCCTTGTCATTATGGAAGGTAGTTTGTTGTTGTGATTTATGTTAATCCAATGGATGGTAGCCTTGTCATTATGGACGGTAGTCTGCTTTTCAGATTTTTGTTACTCCAATGGATGGTAGACTTGTCATTATGAAAGGTAGTCTTTTACCGAGATTTTTTTTTACTCCATTGGATGGTAGCCTTGTCATTATGGAAGGTAGTGTGTTGTCGATATTTTTGTTATTCCAATGGATCGTAGCCGTGTCATTATGGAAGGTAGTATGTTGCCGTGATTTTTTTGTTACTCCAATGGATGGTAGCCTTGTCATTATGGAATGTAGTCCGTTGCCGAGATTTTTGTTACTCTAAGGGATGGTAGCCTTGTCATTATGGAAGGTAGTCTATTGTCGAGATTTTTGTTACTCCAATGGATGGTAGCCTTGTCATTATGGAAGGTAGTTTGTTTTTGAGATTTTTTATACTCCAATGGATTGTAGCCTTGTCATTATGGAAGGTAGTCTCTTTTGGATATTTTATTTAATCCAATGATGGTACCCTTGTCATTATGGAAGGTAGTATGTTGTCGAGATTTTTGTTACTCCAACAGATGGTAGCCTTGTCATTATGGAAGGTAGTCTGTTGTGGAGAGTTTTGTTACTATAAAGATGGTAGCTTTGTCATTATGGAAGGTTGTCTATTGTCAAGATTTTTGTTACTCCATTGGATGGTAGCCTTGTCATTATGGTAGGTAGTATGTTGTCTAGATTTTTGTTAATCCAATGGATGGTAGCATGTCATTATCGAAGGTAGTCTATTGTCGAGATTTTTGTTACTGCAATGGATTGTAGCCTTTCATTATGGAAGCTAGTCTCTTGTTGATATTTTTTTTACTCCAATGGATGGTAGCCTTGTCATTATGGAAGGTAGTCTGCTTCCCATATTTTTGTTACTCTAATGGATGGTAGCCTTGCCATTATGGAAGGTAGTCTGTTGTCGAGATTTTTTTTACTCCGTTGGATGGTAGCCTTGTCATTATGGAAGGTAGTTTGTTGTCGAGATTTTTGTTACTCCAATGGATGGTAGCCTTGTCATTATGGAAGGTAGTCTGTCGTCGAGATTTTTGTTACTACAATGGATCATAGCCTTGTCATTATGGAAGGTAGTCTGTTGTCGAGATTTTTGTTACTACAATGGATTGTAGTCTTGTCGTTATGGAAGGTAGTCTCTTGTCGATATCTTTGTTACTCCAATGGATGGTAGTCATTATGGAAGGTAGTTTATTGTCGATATTTTTGTTACTCTAATGGATGGTAGCCTTGTCATTATGGAAGGTAGTCTGTTATCGAGATTTTTTATAGTCCAATGGATTGTAGCCTTGTCATTATGGAAGGTAGTCTCTTGTGGATGTTTTTGTTACTCCAATGATGGTACCCTTGTCATTATGGAAGGTAGTATGTTGTCGAGATTTATGTTACTCCAACGGATGGTAGCCTTGTCATTATGGAAGGTAGTCTGTTGTGGTGATTTTTGTTACTTTAATGGATGATAGCCTTGTCATTATGGAAGGTAGTCTGTTGTTGAGATTTTTGTGGCTCCATTGGATGGTAGCCTTGTCATTATGGAAGGTAGTATGTTGTCTAGATTTTTGTTATTCCAATGGATGGTAGCCTAGTCATTATGGAAGGTAGTTTGTTTCGAAATTTGTTACTCCAATGGATGGTAGCCTGTCATTATCGAAGGTAGTCTATTGTCGAGATTTTTGTTACTCCAATGGATGGTAGCCTTGTCATTATGGATGGTAGTCTGCTGTCCATATTTTTATTACTCTAATGGATTGTAGCCTTGCCATTATGGAAGGTACTCTGTTGTCGAGATTTTTGTTACTACAATGGATGGTAGCCTTGTCATTATGGAAGGTAGTATGTCGTTGTGATTTTTGTTTCTCTAATGGATGGTAGCCTTGTCATTAAGGATGGTAGTCTGTTGTTCAAATTTTTGTTACTCCAATGGATGGTAGACTTGTCATTACGAAAGGTAGTCTTTTGTCAAAATTTTTGTTCCTCCATTGGATGGTAGCCTTGTCATTATGAAAGGTAGTATGTTGTTGATATTTTTGTTATTCCAATAGATTGTAGCCATGTCATTATGAAAGGTAGTCAGTTGTCGTGATTTTTGTTACTCCAATGGATGGTAGCCTTGTTATTATGGAAGGTAGTTCGTTGTCGAGATTTTTGTTACTATAAGGGATGGTAGCCTTGTCATTATGGAAGGTAATGTGTTTTCGATATTTTTGTTATTCCAATGGATGGTAGCCTTGTCATTATGGAAGGTAGTTTGGTGTCGAGATTTTTGTTACTACAATGGATTGTAGCCTTGTCGTTATGGAAGGTTGTATGTTGTCGATATCTTTGTTACTCCAATGGATGGTAGCCTTGTCATTATGGAATGTAGTCTGTTGTCGAGATTTTTGTTACTCCAATGGATGGTAGCCTTGTCATCATGAAAGGCAGTCTATTTTCGATATTTTTGTTACTACAATGGATGGTAGCATAGTCATTATGGAAGGTAGTATGTTGTCAAGTTTTTGTTACTCCAACGAATGGTAGCCTTGTAATTAAGGAGAGTAGTCTGTTGTCGAGATTTCTGTTACTCCAATGGATGGTAGCCTTGTCATTATGGAAGGTAGTCTGTTGAGGAGATTTTTGTTAGTATAATGGATTTTAGCCTTGTCATTATGGAAGGTAGTCTATTGTAAAGATTTTTGTTACTCCATTGGATGGTAGCCTTGTCATTATAGAAGATAGTATGTTGTCGAGATTTTTGATCTTCCAATGGATGGCAGCCTAGTCATTATGGAAGGTAGTTTGTTTCGAAATTTTTGTTACTCTAACGGATGGTAGCCTTGTCATTATGAAAGGTAGTTTGTTGTTGAGATTTTTGTTACTCCAATGGATGGTAGCCTTGACATTATGGAAGGTAGTATTTTGTCGAGATATTTGTTACTGCAATGGATGGTAGTCTTGTCATTATGGAAGGTAGTTTGTTGTTGTGATTTCTGTTACTACAATGGATGGTAGCCTTGTCATTAAGGACGATAGTCTGTTGTTCAGATTTTTCTTACTCCAATGGATGGTAGACTTGTCATTACGAAAGGTAGTATGTTGTCGAGATTTTTGTTACTCCATTGGATGGTAGCCTTGTCATTATGGAAGGTAGTGTGTTGTCGATATTTTTGTAATTCCAATGGATGGTAGCCTTGTCATTATGGAAGGTAGTATGTTGTCGAGATTTATGTTACTCCAATGGATGGTAGCCTTGTCATTATGGAAGGTAGTGTGTTGTCGAGATTTTTGTAATTCCAATGGATGGTAGCCTTGTCATTATGGAAGGTAGTCTAATGTCGTGATTTTTTTTACTTCAATGGATGGTAGCCTTGTCACTAAGGAAGGTAGTATGTTGTCGATATCTTTGTTACTCCAATGGTTGGTAGCCTTGTCATTATGGAAGGTAGTTTATTGTTGATATTTTTGATAATCTAAGGGATGGTAGCCTTGTCATTATGGAAGGTAGTGTGTTGTCGATATTTTTGTTATTCCAATGGATGGTAGCCTTGTTATTATGGAAGGTGTTCTGTTGTTGATATTTTTGTTACTCCAATGGATGGTAGCCTTGTCATTATGGAAGGTAGTCTATTTTCGATATTTTTGTTACTACAATGGATGGTAGCCTTGCCATTATGGAAGGTAGTATGTTTTCGAGTTTTTGTTACTCCAACGGATTGTAGCGTTGTCATTATGGAAGGTAGTTTATTGTCGAGATTTCTATTACTCCATTGGATGGTAGCCTTCTCATTATGGAAGGTAGTCTGTTGCGAAGATTTTTGTTACTATAATGGATGGTAGCCTTGTCATTATGGAAGGTAGTCTGTTGTCGAGATTTTTGTTACTCCATTGGTTGGTAGCCTTGTCATTATGGAAGGTAGTATGTTGTCGAGATTTTTGTTATTCCCATGGATGGTAGCCTAGTCATTATGGAAGGTAGTTAGTTTCGAAATTTCTGTTACTCCAACGGATGGTAGCCTTGTCATTATTGAAGGTAGTGTGTTGTCGAGATTTTTGTTACTCCAATGGATGGTAGCCTTGTCATTATGGAAGGTAGTCTGTTGTCGAGATTTTTGTTACTCAATTGGATGTTAGCCTTGTCATTATGGAAGGTAGTTTGTTGTTGTGATTTATGTTAATCCAATGGATGGTAGCCTTGTCATTATGGACGGTAGTCTGCTTTTCAGATTTTTGTTACTCCAATGGATGGTAGACTTGTCATTATGAAAGGTAGTCTTTTACCGAGATTTTTTTTTACTCCATTGGATGGTAGCCTTGTCATTATGGAAGGTAGTGTGTTGTCGATATTTTTGTTATTCCAATGGATCGTAGCCGTGTCATTATGGAAGGTAGTATGTTGCCGTGATTTTTTTGTTACTCCAATGGATGGTAGCCTTGTCATTATGGAATGTAGTCCGTTGCCGAGATTTTTGTTACTCTAAGGGATGGTAGCCTTGTCATTATGGAAGGTAGTCTATTGTCGAGATTTTTGTTACTCCAATGGATGGTAGCCTTGTCATTATGGAAGGTAGTTTGTTTTTGAGATTTTTTATACTCCAATGGATTGTAGCCTTGTCATTATGGAAGGTAGTCTCTTTTGGATATTTTATTTAATCCAATGATGGTACCCTTGTCATTATGGAAGGTAGTATGTTGTCGAGATTTTTGTTACTCCAACAGATGGTAGCCTTGTCATTATGGAAGGTAGTCTGTTGTGGAGAGTTTTGTTACTATAAAGATGGTAGCTTTGTCATTATGGAAGGTTGTCTATTGTCAAGATTTTTGTTACTCCATTGGATGGTAGCCTTGTCATTATGGTAGGTAGTATGTTGTCTAGATTTTTGTTAATCCAATGGATGGTAGCATGTCATTATCGAAGGTAGTCTATTGTCGAGATTTTTGTTACTGCAATGGATTGTAGCCTTTCATTATGGAAGCTAGTCTCTTGTTGATATTTTTTTTACTCCAATGGATGGTAGCCTTGTCATTATGGAAGGTAGTCTGCTTCCCATATTTTTGTTACTCTAATGGATGGTAGCCTTGCCATTATGGAAGGTAGTCTGTTGTCGAGATTTTTTTTACTCCATTGGATGGTAGCCTTGTCATTATGGAAGGTAGTTTGTTGTCGAGATTTTTGTTACTCCAATGGATGGTAGCCTTGTCATTATGGAAGGTAGTCTGTCGTCGAGATTTTTGTTACTACAATGGATCATAGCCTTGTCATTATGGAAGGTAGTCTGTTGTCGAGATTTTTGTTACTACAATGGATTGTAGTCTTGTCGTTATGGAAGGTAGTCTCTTGTCGATATCTTTGTTACTCCAATGGATGGTAGTTATTATGGAAGGTAGTTTATTGTCGATATTTTTGTTACTCTAATGGATGGTAGCCTTGTCATTATGGAAGGTAGTCTGTTATCGAGATTTTTTATAGTCCAATGGATTGTAGCCTTGTCATTATGGAAGGTAGTCTCTTGTGGATGTTTTTGTTACTCCAATGATGGTACCCTTGTCATTATGGAAGGTAGTATGTTGTCGAGATTTATGTTACTCCAACGGATGGTAGCCTTGTCATTATGGAAGGTAGTCTGTTGTGGTGATTTTTGTTACTTTAATGGATGATAGCCTTGTCATTATGGAAGGTAGTCTGTTGTTGAGATTTTTGTGGCTCCATTGGATGGTAGCCTTGTCATTATGGAAGGTAGTATGTTGTCTAGATTTTTGTTATTCCAATGGATGGTAGCCTAGTCATTATGGAAGGTAGTTTGTTTCGAAATTTGTTACTCCAATGGATGGTAGCCTGTCATTATCGAAGGTAGTCTATTGTCGAGATTTTTGTTACTCCAATGGATGGTAGCCTTGTCATTATGGATGGTAGTCTGCTGTCCATATTTTTATTACTCTAATGGATTGTAGCCTTGCCATTATGGAAGGTACTCTGTTGTCGAGATTTTTGTTACTACAATGGATGGTAGCCTTGTCATTATGGAAGGTAGTATGTCGTTGTGATTTTTGTTTCTCTAATGGATGGTAGCCTTGTCATTAAGGATGGTAGTCTGTTGTTCAAATTTTTGTTACTCCAATGGATGGTAGACTTGTCATTACGAAAGGTAGTCTTTTGTCAAAATTTTTGTTCCTCCATTGGATGGTAGCCTTGTCATTATGAAAGGTAGTATGTTGTTGATATTTTTGTTATTCCAATAGATTGTAGCCATGTCATTATGAAAGGTAGTCAGTTGTCGTGATTTTTGTTACTCCAATGGATGGTAGCCTTGTTATTAT
Source organism: Vicia faba (assembly GCA_948472305.1). NCBI lineage: Eukaryota > Viridiplantae > Streptophyta > Magnoliopsida > Fabales > Fabaceae > Vicia > Vicia faba. The sequence goes on from OX451741.1 coordinate 461,205,297, forward strand.
GGAAGGTAGTTCGTTGTCGAGATTTTTGTTACTATAAGGGATGGTAGCCTTGTCATTATGGAAGGTAATGTGTTTTCGATATTTTTGTTATTCCAATGGATGGTAGCCTTGTCATTATGGAAGGTAGTTTGGTGTCGAGATTTTTGTTACTACAATGGATTGTAGCCTTGTCGTTATGGAAGGTTGTATGTTGTCGATATCTTTGTTACTCCAATGGATGGTAGCCTTGTCATTATGGAATGTAGTCTGTTGTCGAGATTTTTGTTACTCCAATGGATGGTAGCCTTGTCATCATGAAAGGCAGTCTATTTTCGATATTTTTGTTACTACAATGGATGGTAGCATAGTCATTATGGAAGGTAGTATGTTGTCAAGTTTTTGTTACTCCAACGAATGGTAGCCTTGTAATTAAGGAGAGTAGTCTGTTGTCGAGATTTCTGTTACTCCAATGGATGGTAGCCTTGTCATTATGGAAGGTAGTCTGTTGAGGAGATTTTTGTTAGTATAATGGATTTTAGCCTTGTCATTATGGAAGGTAGTCTATTGTAAAGATTTTTGTTACTCCATTGGATGGTAGCCTTGTCATTATAGAAGATAGTATGTTGTCGAGATTTTTGATCTTCCAATGGATGGCAGCCTAGTCATTATGGAAGGTAGTTTGTTTCGAAATTTTTGTTACTCTAACGGATGGTAGCCTTGTCATTATGAAAGGTAGTTTGTTGTTGAGATTTTTGTTACTCCAATGGATGGTAGCCTTGACATTATGGAAGGTAGTATTTTGTCGAGATATTTGTTACTGCAATGGATGGTAGTCTTGTCATTATGGAAGGTAGTTTGTTGTTGTGATTTCTGTTACTACAATGGATGGTAGCCTTGTCATTAAGGACGATAGTCTGTTGTTCAGATTTTTCTTACTCCAATGGATGGTAGACTTGTCATTACGAAAGGTAGTATGTTGTCGAGATTTTTGTTACTCCATTGGATGGTAGCCTTGTCATTATGGAAGGTAGTGTGTTGTCGATATTTTTGTAATTCCAATGGATGGTAGCCTTGTCATTATGGAAGGTAGTATGTTGTCGAGATTTATGTTACTCCAATGGATGGTAGCCTTGTCATTATGGAAGGTAGTGTGTTGTCGAGATTTTTGTAATTCCAATGGATGGTAGCCTTGTCATTATGGAAGGTAGTCTAATGTCGTGATTTTTTTTACTTCAATGGATGGTAGCCTTGTCACTATGGAAGGTAGTATGTTGTCGATATCTTTGTTACTCCAATGGTTGGTAGCCTTGTCATTATGGAAGGTAGTTTATTGTTGATATTTTTGATAATCTAAGGGATGGTAGCCTTGTCATTATGGAAGGTAGTGTGTTGTCGATATTTTTGTTATTCCAATGGATGGTAGCCTTGTTATTATGGAAGGTGTTCTGTTGTTGATATTTTTGTTACTCCAATGGATGGTAGCCTTGTCATTATGGAAGGTAGTCTATTTTCGATATTTTTGTTACTACAATGGATGGTAGCCTTGCCATTATGGAAGGTAGTATGTTTTCGAGTTTTTGTTACTCCAACGGATTGTAGCGTTGTCATTATGGAAGGTAGTTTATTGTCGAGATTTCTATTACTCCATTGGATGGTAGCCTTCTCATTATGGAAGGTAGTCTGTTGCGAAGATTTTTGTTACTATAATGGATGGTAGCCTTGTCATTATGGAAGGTAGTCTGTTGTCGAGATTTTTGTTACTCCATTGGTTGGTAGCCTTGTCATTATGGAAGGTAGTATGTTGTCGAGATTTTTGTTATTCCCATGGATGGTAGCCTAGTCATTATGGAAGGTAGTTAGTTTCGAAATTTCTGTTACTCCAACGGATGGTAGCCTTGTCATTATTGAAGGTAGTGTGTTGTCGAGATTTTTGTTACTCCAATGGATGGTAGCCTTGTCATTATGGAAGGTAGTCTGTTGTCGAGATTTTTGTTACTCAATTGGATGTTAGCCTTGTCATTATGGAAGGTAGTATGTTGTCGAGATTTTTGTTACTCTAAAGGATGGTAGCCTTGTCATTATGGAAGGTAGTTTGTTGTCGAGATTTTTTTTACTGCAATGGATGGTAGCCTTGTCATTATGGAAGGTAGTCTGTTGTTGTTATTTCTGTTAATCCAATGGATGGTAGCCTTGTCATTAAGGACGCTAGTCTGCTGTTCAGATTTTTGTTACTCCAATGAATGGTAGACTATTCATTATGGAAGGTAGTCTGTTGTCGAGATTTTTGTTACTCCATTGGATGGTATCCTTGTCATTATGGAAGGTAGTATGTTATCAAGATTTTTTTTACTCCAAAGGATGGTAGCCTTGTCATTATGGAAGGTAGTCTGTTGTTGAGATTTTTGTTACTGCAATGGATAGTAGCCTTGTCATTATCGAAGGTTATCTGTTATCGAGATTTTTGTTACTCCATTGGATGGTAGCCTTGTCATTATGGAAGGTAGTGTGTTGTCGATATTTTTGTTATTCCAATGGATCGTAGCCATGCCATTATGGAAGGTAGTTTGTTGCCGTAATTTTTTTACTCCAATGGATGGTAGCCTGGTCATTATGGAAGGTAGTCCGTTGTTGAGATTTTTGTTACTCTAAGGGATAGTAGACTTATCATTATGGAAGGTAGTCTATTGTCGAGGTTTTTGTTACTCCAATGGATGGTAGCCTTGTCATTATGGAAGGTAGTCTCTTGTGGATATTTTTGTTACTCCAATGATGGTACCCTTGTCATTATGAAAGGTAGTCTGTTGCGGAGATTTTTGTTACTATAACGGATGGTAGCCTTGTCATTATGGAAGGTAGTCTGTTGTCGAGATTTTTTGTTACTCCATTGGATGGTAGCCTTGTCATTATGGAAGGTAGTATGTTGTCGAGATTTTTGTTATTCCATTGGATGGTAGCCTAGTCATTATGGAAGGTAGTTTGTTTCGAAATTTTTTTTACTCCAACGGATGGTAGCCTTGTCATTATGGAAGGTAGTATGTTGTCGAGATTTTTGTTACTCCATTGGATGGTAGCCTTGTCATTATGGAAGGTAGTATGTTGTCGAGATTTTTGTTAATCCAAAGGATGGTAGCCTTGTCATTATGGAAGGTAGTCTGTTGTCGAGATTTTTGTCACTACAATGGATGGTAGCCTTGTCATTATGGAAAGTAGTCTATTGTTGTGATTTCTGTTAATCCAATGGATGGTAGCCTTGTCATTAAGGACGGTAGTCTGTTGTTCATATTTTTGTTACTCTAATGGATGGTAGACTTGTCATTACGAAAGGTAGTCTGTTATCGAGATTTTTGTTACTCCATTGGATGGTATCCTTGTCATTATCGAAGGTAGTCTGTTATCGAGATTTTTGTTACTCCAATGTATGGTAGCTTTGTCATTATGGAAGGTAGTCTGTTGCCGAGATATTTGTTACTCCATTGGATGGTATCCTTGCCATTATGGAAGGTAGTATGTTATCGAGAATTTTTTTACTCCAAAGGATGGTAGCCTTGTCATTATGGAAGGTAGTCTGTTGTTGAGATTTTTGTTACTGCAATGGATAGTAGCCTTGTCATTATGGAAGGTAGTCTGTTGTTGTGATTTCTGTTAATCCAATGGATGGTAGCCTTGTCATTAAGGACGCTAGTTTGCTATTCAGATTTTTGTTACTCCAATGGATGGTCGACTTGTCGTTACGAAAGGTAGTCTGTTATTGAGATTTTTGTTACTCCATTGGATGGTAGCCTTGTCATTATTGAAGGTAATGTGTTGTCGATATTTTTGTTATTCCAATGGATCATAGCCATGCCATTATGGAAGTTAGTCTGTTGCCGTGATTTTTGTTACACCAATGGATGGTAGCCTTGTCATTATGGAAGGTAGTCTGTTGTTGAGATTTTTGTTACTCTAAGGGATGGTAGACTTGTCATTATGGAAGGTAGTCTATTGTCGAGATTTTTGTTACTCTAATGGATGGTAGCCTTGTCATTATGGAAGGTAGTCTCTTGTGGATATTTTTGTTACTCCAATGATGGTACCCTTGTCATTATGGAAGGTAGTCTGTTGCAGAGATTTTTGTTACTATAATGGATGGTAGCCTTGTCATTATGGAAGGTAGTATGTTGTCGAGATTTTTGTTATTCCAATGGATGGTAGCCTAGTCATTATGGAAGGTAGTTTGTTTCGAAATTTTTTTACTCCAACGGATGGTAGCCTTGTCATTATCGAAGGTAGTGTGTTGTCGAGATTTTTTATACTCTAATGGATGGTAGCCTTATCATTATGGAAGGTAGTCTGTTGTCGAGATTTTTTTTACTCCATTGGATGGTAGCCTTGTCATTATGGAAGGTTGTATGTTATCGAGATTTTTGTTACTCCATAGTATGGTAGCCTTGTCATTATGGAAGGTAGGCTGTTGTCAAGATTTTTGTTACTGCAATGGATGGTAGCCTTGTCATTATGGAAGGTAGTCTATTGTTGTGATTTCTGTTAATCCAATGGATGGTAGCCTTGTCATTAAGGACGGTAGTCTGTTGTTCATATTTTTGTTACTCCAATGGATGGTAGACTTCTAATTACGAAAGGTAGTCTGTTATCGAGATTTTTGTTACTGCATTGGATGGTAGCCTTGTCATTATGGAAGTTAGTGTGTTGTCGATATTTTTGTTATTCCAATGGATCGTAGCCATGTCATTATGGAAGGTAGTATGTTGTCGTGATTTTTGTTACTCATATGGATGGTAGCCTTGTCATTATGGAAGGTAGTCCGTTGTCGAGATTTTTGTTACTCTAAGGGATGGTAGCCATGTCATTATGGAAGGTAGTCTATTGTCGAGATTTTTGTTACTCCAATGGATGTTAGCCTTGTCATTATGGTAGGTAGTCTGTTGCAGAGATTTTTGTTACTATAATGGATGGTAGCCTTGTCATTATCGAAGGTAGTCTGTTGTCGAGATTTTTGTTACTCCATTGGATGGTAGCCTTGTCATTATTGAAGGTTGTATGTTGTCGAGATTTTTGTTATTCCCATGGATGGTAGCCTAGTCATTATGGAAGGTAGTTAGTTTCGAAATTTTTGTTACTCCAACGGATGGTAGCCTTGTCATTATCGAAGGTAGTGTGTTGATGAGATTTTTGTTACTCCAATGGATGGTAGCCTTGTCATTAAGGAAGGTAGTCTGTTGTCGAGATTTTTGTTACTCCATTGGATGGTAGCCTTGTCATTATGGAAGGTAGTATGTTGTCGAGATTTTTGTTACTCCAAAGGATGGTAGCCTTGTCATTATGGAAGGTAGTCCGTTGTCGAGATTTTTGTTACTCTAAGGGATGGTAGCCTTGTCATTATGGAAGGTAGTCTATTGCCAAGATTTTTGTTATTCTAATGGATGGTAGCCTTGTCATTATGGAAGTTAGTTTGTTGTTGAGATTTCTATTACTCCAATGGATGGTAGCCTTGTCATTATGAAAGGTAGTCTGTTGCGAAGATTTTTGTTACTATAATGGATGGTAGCCTTGTCATTATTGAAGATAGTCTATTGTCGAGATTTTTGTTACTCCATTGGATGGTAGCCTTGTCATTATGGAAGGTAGTATGTTGTCGAGATTTTTGTTATTCCCATGGATGGTAGCCTAGTCATTATGGAAGGTAGTTAGTTTCGAAATTTCTGTTACTCCAACGGATGGTAGCCTTGTCATTATTGAAGGTAGTGTGTTGTCTAGATTTTTGTTACTCCAATGGATGGTAGCCTTGTCATTATGGAAGGTAGTCTGTTGTCAATATTTTTGTTACTCAATTGGATGGTAGCCTTGTCATTATGGAAGGTAGTATGTTGTCGAGATTTTTGTTACTCTAAAGGATGGTAGCCTTGTCATTATGGAAGGTAGTTTGTTGTCGAGATTTTTTTTACTGCAATGGATGGTAGCCTTGTCATTATGGAAGGTAGTATGTTGTTGTGATTTCTGTTAATCCAATGGATGGTAGCCTTGTCATTAAGGACGCTAGTCTGCTGTTCATATTTTTGTTACTCCAATGGATGGTAGACTTTTCATTACGAAAGGTAGTCTGTTATCGAGATTTTTGTTACTCCATTGGATGGTAGCTTTGTCAATATTGAAGGTAGTCTGTTATCGAGATTTTTGTTACTCCAATGTATGGTAGCCTTGTCATTATGGAAGGTAGTCTGTTGTGGAGATTTTTGTTACTCCATTGGATGGTATCCTTGTCATTATGGAAGGTATTATGTTATCGAGATTTTTTTTACTCCAAAGGATGGTAGCCTTGTCATTATGGAAGGTAGTCTGTTGTTGAGATTTTTGTTACTGCAATGGATAGTAGCCTTGTCATTATCGAAGGTAGTGTGTTGATGAGATTTTTGTTACTCCAATGGATGGTAGCCTTGTCATTATGGAAGGTAGTCTATTTTCGAGATTTTTGTTACTCCATTGGATGGTAGCCTTGTCATTATGGAAGGTTATCTGTTATCGAGATTTTTGTTACTCCATTGGATGGTAGCCTTGTCATTATGGAAGGTAGTGTGTTGTCGATATTTTTGTTATTCCAATGGATCGTAGCCATGCCATTATGGAAGGTAGTCTGTTGCCGTGATTTTTGTTACTCCAATGGATGGTAGCCTGGTCATTATGGAAGGTAGTCTGTTGTTGAGATTTTTGTTACTCTAAGGGATAATAGACTTGTCATTATGGAAGGTAGTCTATTGTCGAGATTTTTTCACTCCAATGGATGGCAGCCTTGTCATTATGGAAGGTAGTCTCTTGTGGATATTTTTGTTACTCCAATGATGGTACCCTTGTCATTATGGAAGGTAGTCTGTTGCGGAGATTTTTGTTACTATAATGGATGGTAGCCTTGTCATTATGGAAGGTAGTCTGTTGTCGAGATTTTTTGTTACTCCATTGGATGGTAGCCTTGTCATTATGGAAGGTAGTATGTTGTCAAGATTTTTGTTATTCCAATGGATGGTAGCCTAGTCATTATGAAAGGTAGTTTGTTTCGAAATTTTTTTTACTCCAACGGATGGTAGCCTTGTCATTATGGAAGGTAGTATGTTGTCGAGATTTTTTTTACTCCATTGGATGGTAGCCTTGTCATTATGGAAGGTAGTATGTTGTCGAGATTTTTGTTACTCCAAAGGATGGTAGCCTTGTCATTATGGAAGGTAGTCTGTTGTCGAGATTTTTGTTACTGCAATGGATGGTAGCCTTGTCATTATGGAAAGTAGTCTATTGTTGTGATTTCTGTTAATCCAATGGATGGTATCCTTGTCATTAAGGACGGTAGTCTGTTGTTCATATTTTTGTTACTCTAATGGATGGTAGACTTGTCATTACGAAAGGTAGTCTATTATCGAGATTTTTGTTACTCCATTGGATGGTAGCCTTGTCATTATCGAAGGTAGTCTGTTATCGAGATTTTTGTTACTCCAATGTATGGTAGCTTTGTCATTATGGAAGGTAGTCTGTTGTCGAGATTTTTGTTACTCCATTGGATGGTATGATTGTCATTATGGAAGGTAGTATGTTATCGAGATTTTTTTTACTCCAAAGGATGGTAGCCTTGTCATCAAGGAAGGTAGTCTGTTGTTGAGATTTTTGTTACTACAATGGATGGTAGCCTTGTCATTATGGAAGGTAGTCTGTTGTTGTGATTTCTGTTAATCCAATGGATGGTAGCCTTGTCATTAAGGACGGTAGTCTGCTGTTCAGATTTTTGTTACTCCAATGGATGGTAGACTTGTCATTACGAAAGGTAGTCTGTTATCGAGATTTTTGTTACTCCATTGGATGGTAGCCTTGTCATTATGGAAGGTAGTGTGTTGTCGATATTTTTGTTATTCCAATGGATCGTAGCCATGTAATTATGGAAGGTAGTCTGTTACCGTGATTTTTGTTACACCAATGGATGGTAGCCTTGTCATTATGGAAGGTAGTCCGTTGTTGAGATTTTTGTTACTCTAAGGGATGGTAGCCTTGTCATTATGGAAGGTAGTCTATTGTCGAGATTTTTGTTACTCCAATGGATGGTAGCCTTGTCATTTGGAAGGTAGTTTGTTGTCGAGATTTCCATTACTCTAATGAATGGTAGCCTTGTCATTATGGAAGGTAGTCTGTTGCGGAGATTTTTGTTACTATAATGGATGGTAGCCTTGTCATTATGGAAGGTAGTCTGTTGTAGAGATTTTTGTTACTATAATGGATTGTAGCCTTGTCATTATGAAAGGTAGTCTGTTGTCGAGATTTTTGTTACTCCATTGGATGGTAGCCTTGTCATTATGGAAGGTAGTATGTTGTCGAGATTTTTGTTATTCCCATGGATGGTAGCCTAGTCATTATGGAAGGTAGTTAGTTTCAATTATTTTGTTACTCCAACGGATGGTAGCCTTGTCATTATCGAAGGTAGTGTGTTCATGAGATTTTTGTTACTCCAATAGATGGTAGCCTTGTCATTATGGAAGGTAGTCTGTTGTCGAGATTTTTGTTACTCCATTGGATGGTAGCCTTGTCATTATGGAAGGTAGTATGTTGTCGAGATTTTTGTTACTCCAAAGGATGGTAGCCTTGTCATTATGGAAGGTAGTTTGTTGTCGAGATTTTTGTTACTGCAATGGATGGTAGCCTTGTCATTATGGAAGGTAGTTTATTGTTGTGATTTTTGTTAATCCAATGGATAGTAGCCTTGTCTTTAAGGACGCTAGTCTGCTATTCACATTTTTGTTACTCCAATGGATGGTAGACTTGTCATTACGAAAGGTCGTCTGTTATCGAGATTTTTGTTACTCCATTGGATGGTAGCCTTGTTAATATGGAAGGTAGTCTGCTGTTCATATTTTTGTTACTCCAACGGATGGTAGCCTTGTCATTATCGAAGGTAGTGTGTTGTCGAGATTTTTTATACTCCAATGGATGGTAGACTTGTCATTATGGAAGGTAGTCTATTGTCGAGATTTTTGTTACTCCAATGGATGGTAGACTTGTCATTATGGAACGTAGTCTGTTGACGAGATTTTTTATACTCTAATGGATTGTAGCCTTGTCATTATGGAAGGTAGTTTCTCGTGGATATTTTTGGTACTCCAATGATGGTACCCTTGTCATTATGGAAGGTAGTCTGTTGTGGAGATTTTTGTTACTATAATGGATGGTAGCCTTGTCATTATGGAAGGTAGTCTGTTGTCGAGATTTTTGTTACTCCATTGGATGGTAGCCTTGTCATTATGGAAGGTAGTATGTTGTCGAGATTTTTGTTATTCCAATGGATAATAGCCTAGTGATTATGGAAGGTAGTTTGTTTCGAAATTTTTGTTACTCCAACGGATAGTAGCCTTGTCATTATCGAAGGTAGTCTGTTGTCGAGATTTTTGGTACTCCAATGGATGGTAGCCTTGTCATTATGGAAGGTAGTCTGTTGTCGAGATTTTTGTTACTCCATTGGATGGTATCCTTGTCATTGTGGAAGGTATTATGTTGTCGAGATTTTTGTTACTCCAAAGGATGGTAGCCTTGTCATTATGGAAGGTAGTCTGTTGTCGAGATTTTTGTTACTGCAATGGATGGTAGCCTTGTCATTATGGAAGGTAGTCTGTTGTTGTGATTTTTGTTAATCCAATAGATGGTAGCCTTATCATTAAGGACGATAGTCTGCTGTTCAGATTTTTGTTACTCCAATTGATGGTAGACTTGTCATTACGAAAGGTAGTCTATTATCGAGATTTTTGTTACTCCATTGGATGGTAGCCTTGTCATTATGGAAGGTAGTGTGTTGTCGATATTTTAGTTATTCCAATGGATCGTAGCCATGTCATTATGGAAGGTAGTCTGTTGCCGTGATTTTTGTTACACCAATGGATGGTAGCCTTGTCATTATGGAAGGTAGTCCGTTGTCGAGATTTTTATTACTCTAAGGGATGGTAGCCTTGTCATTATGGAAAGTAATCTATTGTCGAGATTTTTGTTACTCCAATGGATGGTAGCCTTGTCATTTGGAAGGTAATTTGTTGTCGAGATTTCCATTACTCTAATGGATGGTAGCCTTGTCATTATGGAAGGTAGTCTGTTGCGGAGATTTTTGTTACTATAATGGATGGTAGCCTTGTCATTATGGAAGGTAGTCTGTTGTTGAGATTTTTGTTACTCCATTGGATGGTAGCCTTGTAATTATGGAAGGTAGTATGTTGCGGATATTTTTGTTACTATAATGGATGGTAGCCTTGTCATTATAGAAGGTAGTCTATTGTCGAGATTTTTGTTACTCCAATTGATGGTAGCCTTCTCATTATGGAAGGTAGTATGTTGTCGATATTTTTGTTATTCTAATGGATGGTAGCCTAGTGATTATGGAAGGTAGTTTGTTTCAAAAATTTTATTTCTCCAATGGATGGTATCCTTGTAATTATCGAAGGTAGTATGTTGTCTAGATTTTTGTTACTCCAATGGATGGTAGCCTTGTCATTATGGAAGGTAGTCTATTGTCGAGATTTTTGTTACTCCATTGGATGGTATCCTTGTCATTGTGGAAGGTATTATGTTGTCGAGATTTTTGTTACTCCAAAGGATGGTAGCCTTGTCATTATGGAATGTAGTTTGTTGTCGAGATTTTTTTTACTGCAATGGATGGTAGCCTTGTCATTATGGAAGGTAGTCTGTTGTTGTGATTTCTGTTAATCCAATGAATGGTAGCCTTGTCATTAAGGACGGTAGTCTGCTGTTCAGATTTTTGTTACTCCAATGGATGGTAGACTTGTCATTACGAAAGGTAGTCTGTTATCGAGATTTTTGTTACTCCATTGGATGGTAGCCTTCTCATTATGGAAGGTAGTGTGTTGTCGATATTTTTGTTATTCCAATGGATCGTAGCCATGTCATTATAGAAGGTAGTATGTTGCCATGATTTTTGTTACACCAATGGATGGTAGCCTTGTCATTATGGAAGGTAGTCCGTTGTCGAGATTTTTGTTACTCTAAGGGATGGTAGCCTTGTCATTATGGAAGGTAGTCTATTGTCGAGATTTTTGTTACTCCAATGGATGGTAGCCTTGTCATTTGGAAGGTAGTTTGTTGTCGAGATTTCCATTACTCTAATGGATGGTAGCCTTGTCTTTATGAAAGGTAGTCTGTTGCCGAGATTTTTGTTACTATAATGGATGGTAGCCTTGTCATTATGGAAGGTAGTCTGTTGTTGAGATTTTTGTTACTCCATTGGATGGTAGCCTGGTCATTATGGAAGGTAGTATGTTGCGGAGATTTTTGTTACTATAATGGATGGTAGCAATGTCATTATGGAAGGTAGTCTATTGTCGAGATTTTTTTTACTCCAATGGATGGTAGCCTCGCCATTTGGAAGGTAGTTTGTTGTCGAGATTTCCATTACTCTAATGAATGGTAGCCTTTTCATTATGAAAGGTAGTCTGTTGCGGAGATTTTTGTTACTATAATGGATGGTAGCCTTGTCATTATGGAAGGTAGTCTGTTGTTGAGATTTTTGTTACTCCATTGGATGGTAGCCTAGTCATTATGGAAGGTAGTATGTTGTGGAGATTATTGTTACTATAATGGATGGTAGCATTGTCATTATGGAAGGTAGTCTATTGTCGAGATTTTTTTTACTCCAATGGATGGTAGCCTCGTCATTTGGAAGGTAGTTTGTTGTCGAGATTTCCATTACTCCAATGGATGGTAGCCTTGTCATTATGGAAGGTAGTCTATTGCGGAGATTTTTTTTACTATAATGGATGGTAGCCTTGTCATTATGGAAGGTAGTCTGTTGTTGAGATTATTGTTACTCCATTGGATGGTAGCCTTGTCATTATGGAAGGTAGTATGTTGTAGAGATTTTTGTTACTCCAAAGGATGGTAGCCTTGTCATTATTGAAGGTAGTCTGTTGTCAAGATTTTTGTTACTCCAATTGATGGTAGCCTTGTCATTATGGAAGGTAGTATGTTGTCGAGATTTTTGTTATTCCAATGGATGATAGCCTAGTCATTATGGAAGGTAGTTTGTTTCAAAATTTTTATTACTCCAACGGATGGTAGCCTTGTCATTATCGAAGGTAGTCTGTTGTCGAGATTTTTGTTACTCTAATGGATGGTACCCTTGTCATTATGGAAGGTAGTCTGTTGTCGAGATTTTTGTTACTCCATTGGATGGTATCCTTGTCATTATGGAAGGTAGTATGTTGTAGAGATTTTTGTTACTCCAAAGGATGGTAGCCTTGTCATTATTGAAGGTAGTCTGTTGTCGAGATTTTTGTTACTGCAATGGATGGTAGCCTTGTCATTATGGAAGGTAGTCTGTTGTTGTGATTTCTGTTAATCCAATGGATGGTAGCCTTGTCATTAAGGACAGTAGTCTGCTGTTCAGATTTTTGTTACTCCATTGGATGGTAGACTTGTCATTATGAAAGGTAGTCTGTTATCGAGATTTCTGTTACTCCATTGGATGGTAGCCTTGTCATTATGGAAGGTAGTGTGTTGTCGATATTTTTGTTATTCCAATGGATCGTAGCCATGTCATTATGGAAGGTAGTCTGTTGCCGTGATTTTTGTTACACCAATGGATGGTAGCCTTGTCATTATGGAAGGTAGTCCGTTGTCGAGATTTTTGTTACTCTAAGGGATGGTAGCCTTGTCATTATGGAAGGTAGTCTATTGTCGAGATTTTTGTTACTCCAATGGATGGTAGCCTTGTCATTTGGAAGGTAGTTTGTTGTCGAGATTTCCATTACTCTAATGGATGGTAGCCTTTTTATTATGGAAGGTAGTCAGTTGCGGAGATTTTTGTTACTATAATGGATGGTAGCCTTGTCATTATGGAAGGTAGTCTGTTGCAGAGATTTTTGTTACTATAATGGATGGTAGCCTTGTCATTATGGAAGGTAGTTTGTTGTCGAGATTTTTGTTACTGCAATGGATGGTAGCCTTGTCATTATGGAAGGTAGTTTATTGTTGTGATTTTTGTTAATCCAATGGATAGTAGCCTTGTCTTTAAGGACGCTAGTCTGCTATTCACATTTTTGTTACTCCAATGGATGGTAGACTTGTCATTACGAAAGGTCGTCTGTTATCGAGATTTTTGTTACTCCATTGGATGGTAGCCTTGTTAATATGGAAGGTAGTCTGCTGTTCATATTTTTGTTACTCCAACGGATGGTAGCCTTATCATTATCGAAGGTAGTGTGTTGTCGAGATTTTTTATACTCCAATGGATGGTAGACTTGTCATTATGGAAGGTAGTCTATTGTCGAGATTTTTGTTACTCCAATGGATGGTAGACTTGTCATTATGGAACGTAGTCTGTTGACGAGATTTTTTATACTCTAATGGATTGTAGCCTTGTCATTATGGAAGGTAGTTTCTCGTGGATATTTTTGGTACTCCAATGATGGTACCCTTGTCATTATGGAAGGTAGTCTGTTGTGGAGATTTTTGTTACTATAATGGATGGTAGCCTTGTCATTATGGAAGGTAGTCTGTTGTCGAGATTTTTGTTACTCCATTGGATGGTAGCCTTGTCATTATGGAAGGTAGTATGTTGTCGAGATTTTTGTTATTCCAATGGATAATAGCCTAGTGATTATGGAAGGTAGTTTGTTTCGAAATTTTTGTTACTCCAACGGATGGTAGCCTTGTCATTATCGAAGGTAGTCTGTTGTCGAGATTTTTGTTACTCCAATGGATGGTAGCCTTGTCATTATGGAAGGTAGTCTGTTGTCGATAATTTTGTTACTCCATTGGATAGTAGCCTTGTCATTATGGAAGGTAGTATGTTGTTGAGATTTTTGTTACTCCAATTGATGGTAGCCTTGTCATTATGGAAGGTAGTATGTTGTCGAGATTTTTGTTATTCCAATGGATGGTAGCCTAGTCATTATGGAAAGTAGTTTGTTTCAAAATTTTTGTTACTCCAACGAATGGTAGCCTTGTCATTATCGAAGGTAGTCTGTTGTCGAGATTTTTGGTACTCCAATGGATGGTAGCCTTGTCATTATGGAAGGTAGTCTGTTGTCGAGATTTTTGTTACTCCATTGGATGGTATCCTTGTCATTGTGGAAGGTATTATGTTGTCGAGATTTTTGTTACTCCAAAGGATGGTAGCCTTGTCATTATGGAAGGTAGTCTGTTGTCGAGATTTTTGTTACTGCAATGGATGGTAGCCTTGTCATTATGGAAGGTAGTCTGTTGTTGTGATTTTTGTTAATCCAATAGATGGTAGCCTTATCATTAAGGACGATAGTCTGCTGTTCAGATTTTTGTTACTCCAATGGATGGTAGACTTGTCATTACGAAAGGTAGTCTATTATCGAGATTTTTGTTACTCCATTGGATGGTAGCCTTGTCATTATGGAAGGTAGTGTGTTGTCGATATTTTAGTTATTCCAATGGATCGTAGCCATGTCATTATGGAAGGTAGTCTGTTGCCGTGATTTTTGTTACACCAATGGATGGTAGCCTTGTCATTATGGAAGGTAGTCCGTTGTCGAGATTTTTATTACTCTAAGGGATGGTAGCCTTGTCATTATGGAAAGTAATCTATTGTCGAGATTTTTGTTACTCCAATGGATGGTAGCCTTGTCATTTGGAAGGTAATTTGTTGTCGAGATTTCCATTACTCTAATGGATGGTAGCCTTGTCATTATGGAAGGTAGTCTGTTGCGGAGATTTTTGTTACTATAATGGATGGTAGCCTTGTCATTATGGAAGGTAGTCTGTTGTTGAGATTTTTGTTACTCCATTGGATGGTAGCCTTGTAATTATGGAAGGTAGTATGTTGCGGATATTTTTGTTACTATAATGGATGGTAGCCTTGTCATTATAGAAGGTAGTCTATTGTCGAGATTTTTGTTACTCCAATTGATGGTAGCCTTCTCATTATGGAAGGTAGTATGTTGTCGATATTTTTGTTATTCCAATGGATGGTAGCCTAGTGATTATGGAAGGTAGTTTGTTTCAAAAAATTTATTACTCCAATGGATGGTATCCTTGTAATTATCGAAGGTAGTATGTTGTCTAGATTTTTGTTACTCCATTGGATGGTAGCCTTGTCATTATGGAAGGTAGTCTATTGTCGAGATTTTTGTTACTCCATTGGATGGTATCCTTGTCATTGTGGAAGGTATTATGTTGTCGAGATTTTTGTTACTCCAAAGGATGGTAGCCTTGTCATTATGGAATGTAGTCTGTTGTCGAGATTTTTTTTACTGCAATGGATGGTAGCCTTGTCATTATGGAAGGTAGTCTGTTGTTGTGATTTCTGTTAATCCAATGAATGGTAGCCTTGTCATTAAGGACGGTAGTCTGCTGTTCAGATTTTTGTTACTCCAATGGATGGTAGACTTGTCATTACGAAAGGTAGTCTGTTATCGAGATTTTTGTTACTCCATTGGATGGTAGCCTTCTCATTATGGAAGGTAGTGTGTTGTCGATATTTTTGTTATTCCAATGGATCGTAGCCATGTCATTATGGAAGGTAGTATGTTGCCATGATTTTTGTTACACCAATGGATGGTAGCCTTGTCATTATGGAAGGTAGTCCGTTGTCGAGATTTTTGTTACTCTGAGGGATGGTAGCCTTGTCATTATGGAAGGTAGTCTATTGTCGAGATTTTTGTTACTCCAATGGATGGTAGCCTTGTCATTTGGAAGGTAGTTTGTTGTCGAGATTTCCATTACTCTAATGGATGGTAGCCTTGTCTTTATGAAAGGTAGTCTGTTGCCGAGATTTTTGTTACTATAATGGATGGTAGCCTTGTCATTATGGAAGGTAGTCTGTTGTTGAGATTTTTGTTACTCCATTGGATGGTAGCCTGGTCATTATGGAAGGTAGTATGTTGCGGAGATTTTTGTTACTATAATGGATGGTAGCAATGTCATTATGGAAGGTAGTCTATTGTCGAGATTTTTTTTACTCCAATGGATGGTAGCCTCGCCATTTGGAAGGTAGTTTGTTGTCGAGATTTCCATTACTCTAATGAATGGTAGCCTTTTCATTATGAAAGGTAGTCTGTTGCGGAGATTTTTGTTACTATAATGGATGGTAGCCTTGTCATTATGGAAGGTAGTCTGTTGTTGAGATTTTTGTTACTCCATTGGATGGTAGCCTAGTCATTATGGAAGGTAGTATGTTGTGGAGATTATTGTTACTATAATGGATGGTAGCATTGTCATTATGGAAGGTAGTCTATTGTCGAGATTTTTTTTACTCCAATGGATGGTAGCCTCGTCATTTGGAAGGTAGTTTGTTGTCGAGATTTCCATTACTCCAATGGATGGTAGCCTTGTCATTATGGAAGGTAGTCTGTTGCAGAGATTTTTGTTACTATAATGGATGGTAGCCTTGTCATTATGGAAGGTAGTCTGTTGTTGAGATTATTGTTACTCCACTGGATGGTAGCCTTGTCATTATGGAAGGTAGTATGTTGTAGAGATTTTTGTTACTCCAAAGGATGGTAGCCTTGTCATTATTGAAGGTAGTCTGTTGTCAAGATTTTTGTTACTCCAATTGATGGTAGCCTTGTCATTATGGAAGGTAGTATGTTGTCGAGATTTTTGTTATTCCAATGGATGATAGCCTAGTCATTATGGAAGGTAGTTTGTTTCAAAATTTTTGTTACTCCAACGGATGGTAGCCTTGTCATTATCGAAGGTAGTCTGTTGTCGAGATTTTTGTTACTCTAATGGATGGTACCCTTGTCATTATGGAAGGTAGTCTGTTGTCGAGATTTTTGTTACTCCATTGGATGGTATCCTTGTCATTATGGAAGGTAGTATGTTGTAGAGATTTTTGTTACTCCAAAGGATGGTAGCCTTGTCATTATTGAAGGTAGTCTGTTGTCGAGATTTTTGTTACTGCAATGGATGGTAGCCTTGTCATTATGGAAGGTAGTCTGTTGTTGTGATTTCTGTTAATCCAATGGATGGTAGCCTTGTCATTAAGGACGGTAGTCTGCTGTTCAGATTTTTGTTACTCCAATGGATGGTAGACTTGTCATTATGAAAGGTAGTCTGTTATCGAGATTTCTGTTACTCCATTGGATGGTAGCCTTGTCATTATGGAAGGTAGTGTGTTGTCGATATTTTTGTTATTCCAATGGATCGTAGCCATGTCATTATGGAAGGTAGTCTGTTGCCGTGATTTTTGTTACACCAATGGATGGTAGCCTTGTCATAATGGAAGGTAGTCCGTTGTCGAGATTTTTGTTACTCTAAGGGATGGTAGCCTTGTCATTATGGAAGGTAGTCTATTGTCGAGATTTCCATTACTATAATGGATGGTAGCCTTGTCATTATGGAAGGTAGTCTGTTGCAGAGATTTTTGTTACTATAATGGATGGTAGCCTTGTCATTATGGAAGGTAGTCTGTTGTCGAGATTTTTGTTACTCCATTGGATGGTAGCCTTGTCATTATTAAAGGTTGTATGTTGTCGAGATTTTTGTTATTCCCATGGATGGTAGCCTAGTCATTATGGAAGGTAGTTAGTTTCAAAAATTTTGTTACTCCAACGGATGGTAGCCTTGTCATTATCGAAGGTAGTGTGTTGATGAGATTTTTGTTACTCCAATGGATGGTAGCCTTGTCATTATGGAAGGTAGTCTGTTGTCGAGATTTTTGTTACTCCATTGGATGGTAGCCTTGTCATTATGGAAGGTAGTATGTTGTCGAGATTTTTGTTACTCCAAAGGATGGTAGCCTTGTCATTATGGAAGGTAGTTTGTTGTCGAGATTTTTGTTACTGCAATGGATGGTAGCCTTGTCATTATGGAAGGTAGTTTGTTGTTGTGATTTTTGTTAATCCAATGGATAGTAGCCTTGTCATTAAGGACGCTAGTCTGCTGTTCACATTTTTGTTACTCCAATGGATGGTAGACTTGTCATTACGAAAGGTAGTCTGTTATCGAGAATTTTGTTACTCCATTGGATGGTAGCCTTGTTATTATGGAAGGTAGTTTGCTGTTCATATTTTTGTTACTCCAACGGATTGTAGCCTTGTCATTATCGAAGGTAGTGTGTTGTCGAGATTTTTTATACTCCAATGGATGGTAGCCTTGTCATTATGGAAGGTAGTCTATTGTCGAGATTTTTGTTACTCCAATGGATGGTAGACTTGTCATTATGGAAGGTAGTCTGTTGACGATATTTTTTATACTCTAATGGATTGTAGCCTTGTCATTATGGAAGGTAGTCTCTTGTGGATATTTTTGGTACTCCAATGATGGTACCCTTGTCATTATGGAAGGTAGTCTGTTGTGGAGATTTTTGTTACTATAATGGATGGTAGCCTTGTCATTATGGAAGGTAGTCTGTTGTCGAGATTTTTGTTACTCCATTGGATGGTAGCCTTGTCATTATGGAAGGTAGTATGTTGTCGAGATTTTTGTTATTCCAATGGATAGTAGCCTAGTGATTATGGAAGGTAGTTTGTTTCGAAATTTTTGTTACTCCAACGGATGGTAGCCTTGTCATTATCGAAGGTAGTCTATTGTCGAGATTTTTGTTACTCCAATGGATGGTAGCCTTGTCATTATGGAAGGTAGTCTGTTGTCGATATTTTTGTTACTCCAACGGATGGTAGCCTTGTCATTATCGAAGGTAGTCTATTGTCGAGATTTTTGGTACTCCAATGGATGGTAGCCTTGTCATTATGGAAGGTAGTCTGTTGTCGAGATTTTTGTTACTCCATTGGATGGTATCCTTGTCATTGTGGAAGGTATTATGTTTTCAAGATTTTTGTTACTCCAAAGGATGGTAGCCTTGTCATTATGGAAGGTAGTCTGTTGTCGAGATTTTTGTTACTGCAATGGATGGT
Source organism: Vicia faba (assembly GCA_948472305.1). NCBI lineage: Eukaryota > Viridiplantae > Streptophyta > Magnoliopsida > Fabales > Fabaceae > Vicia > Vicia faba. Next base: position 461,224,127 of record OX451741.1, read on the forward strand.
AGCCTTGTCATTATGGAAGGTAGTCTGTTGTTGTGATTTTTGTTAATCCAATGGATGGTAGCCTTATCATTAAGGACGATAGTCTGCTGTTCAGATTTTTGTTACTCCAATGGATGGTAGACTTGTCATTATGAAAGGTAGTCTATTATCGAGATTTTTGTTACTCCATTGGATGGTAGCCTTGTCATTATGGAAGGTAGTGTGTTATCGATATTTTTGTTATTCCAATGGATCGTAGCCATGTCATTATGGAAGGTAGTCTGTTGCCGTGATTTTTGTTACACCAATGGATGGTAGCCTTGTCATTATGGAAGGTAGTCTGTTGTCGAGATTTTTGTTACTCTAAGGGATGGTAGCCTTGTCATTATGGAAAGTAGTCTATTGTCGAGATTTTTGTTACTCCAATGGATGCTAGCCTTGTCATTTGGAAGGTAATTTGTTGTCGAGATTTCCATTACTCTAATGGATGGTAGCCTTGTCATTATGGAAGGTAGTCTGTTGCGGAGATTTTTGTTACTATAATGGATGGTAGCCTTGTCATTATGGAAGGTAGTCTGTTGTTGAGATTTTTGTAACTCCATTGGATGGTAGCATTGTAATTATGGAAGGTAGTATGTTGCGGATATTTTTGTTACTATAATGGATGGTAGCCTTGTCATTATGGAAGGTAGTCTATTGTCGAGATTTTTGTTACTCCAATTGATGGTAGCCTTGTCATTATGGAAGGTAGTATGTTGTCGATATTTTTGTTATTCCAATGGATGGTAGCCTAGTGATTATGGAAGGTAGTTTGTTTCGAAATTTTTATTACTCCAACGGATGGTATCCTTGTCATTATCGAAGGTAGTCTGTTGTCGAGATTTTTGTTACTCCAATGGATGGTAGCCTTGTCATTATGGAAGGTAGTTTGTTGTCGAGATTTTTGTTACTCCATTGGTTGGTAGCCTTGTCATTATGGAAGGTAGTATGTTGTCGAGATTTTTGTTACTCCAAAGGATGGTAGCCTAGTCATTATGGAAGGTAGTCTGTTGTCAAGATTTTTGTTACTGTAATGGATGGTATCCTTGTCATTATGGAAGGTAGTCTGTTCTTATGATTTCTGTTATTCCAATGGATGGTAGCCTTGTCATTAAGGACGGTAGTATGCTGTTCAGATTTTTGTTACTCCAATGGATGGTAGACTTGTCATTACGAAAGGTAGTCTGTTATCGAGATTTTTGTTACTCCATTGGATGATAGCTTTGTCATTATGGAGGGTAGTATGTTGTAGATATTTTTGTTATTTCAATGGATCGTAGCGATGTCATTATGGAAGGTAGTCTGTTGCCGTGATTTTTGTTACACCAATGGATAGTAGCCTTGTCATTATGGAAGGTATTCCGTTGTCGAGATTTTTGTTACTCTAAGGGATGGTAGCCTTGTCATTATGGAAGGTACTCTATTGTCGAGATTTTTTCTAATCCAATGGATGGTAGCCTTGTCATTTGGAAGGTAGTTTGTTGTCGAGATTTCCATTACTCCAATGGATGGTAGCCTTGTCATTATGGAAGGTAGTCTGTTGCGGAGATTTTTGTTACTATAATGGATTGTAGCCTTGTCATTATGGAAGGTAGTCTGTTGTTGAGATTATTGTTACTCCATTGGATGGTAGCCTTGTCATTATGGAAGGTAGTATGTTGCGGAGATTTTTGTTACTATAATGGATGGTAGCCTTGTCATTATGGAAGGTAGTCTGTTTTCGATATTTTTGTTACTCCAATTGATGGTAGCCTTGTCAATATGGAAGGTAGTATGTTGTCGATATTTTTGTTATTCCAATGGATGGTAGCCTAGTCATTATGGAAGGTAGTTTGTTTCGAAATTTTTGTTACTCCAACGGATGGTAGCTTTGTCATTATCGAAGGTAGTCTGTTGTCGAGATTTTTGTTACTCCAATGGATGGTAGCCTTGTCATTATGGAAGGTAGTCTGTTGTCGAGATTTTTGTTACTCCATTGGATGGTATCCTTGTCATTATGGAAGGTAGTATGTTGCCGAGATTTTTGTTACTCCAAATGATGGTAGCCTTGTCATTATGGAAGGTAGTCTGTTGTCGAGATTTTTGTTACTACAATGGATGGTAGCCTTGTTATTATGGAAGGTAGTCTGTTGTTGTGATTTCTGTTAATCCAATGGATGGTAGCCTTGTCATTAAGGACGGTAGTCTGCTGCTCAGATTTTTGTTACTCCAATGGATGGTAGACTTGTCATTACGAAAGGTAGTCTGTTATCGAGATTTTTGTTACTCCATTGGATGGTAGCCTTGTCATTATGGAAAGTAGTGTGTTGTCGATATTTTTGTTATTCCAATGGATGGTAGCCATGTCATTATGGAAGGTAGTCTGTTGCCGTGATTTTTGTTACACCAATGGATGGTAGCCTTGTCATTATGGAAGGTAGCCTGTTGTCGAGATTTTTGTTACTCTAAGGAATGGTAGCCTTGTCATTATGGAAGTTAGTCTATTGTCGAGATTTTTGTTACTCCAATGGATGGTAGAACTTGCCATTTGGAAGGTAGTTTGTTGTCGATATTTCCATTACTCTAATGGATAGCAGCCTTGTCATTATGGAAGGTAGTCTGTTGCGAAGATTTTTGTTACTATAATGGATGGTAGCCTTGTCATTACGGAAGGTAGTCTGTTGTTGAGATTTTTCTTACTCCATTGGATGGTAGCCTTGTCATTATGGAAGGTAGTATGTTGCGGAGATTTTTGTTACTATAATGGATGGTAGCCTTGTCATTATTGAAGGTAGTCTGTTTTCGAGATTTTTGTTACTCCATTGGATGGTAGTCTTGTCATTATGGAAGGTAGTATGTTGTCGAGATTTTTGTTACTCCAAAGGATGGTAGCCTTGTCATTATGGAAGGTAGTCTGTTCTCGAGATTTTTGTTACTACAATGGATGGTAGCCTTGTCCTTATGGAAGGTAGTCTGTTGTTGTGATTTCTGTTAATCCAATGGATGTTAGCCTTGTCATTAAGGATGGTAGTCTGCTGTTCAGATTTTTGTTACTCCAATGGATGGTATACTTGTCATTATGAAAGGTAGTCTGTTATCGAGATTTTTGTTACTCCATTGGATGGTAGCTTTGTCATTATGGAAGGTAGTGTGTTGTCGATATTTTTGTTATTCCAATGGATCGTAGCCATGTCATTATGAAAGGTAGTCTGTTGCCGTGATTTTTGTTACACCAATGGATGGTAGCCTTGTCATTATGGAAGGTAGCCCGTTGTCGAGATTTTTGTTACTCTAAGGGATGGTAGCCTTGTCATTATGGAAGGTAGTCTATTGTCGAGATTATTGTTACTCCATTGGATGGTAGCCTTGTCATTATGGAAGGTAGTCAATTGTCGAGATTTTTGTTACTCCAATTGATGGTAGCCTTGTCATTATGGAAGGTAATATGTTGTCGATATTTTTGTTATTCCAATGGATGGTAGCCTAGTGATTATGGAAGGTAGTTTGTTGCGAAATTTTTGTTACTCCAACGGATGGTAGCCTTGTCATTATCGAAGGTAGTCTGTTGTCGAGATTTTTGTTACTCTAATTGATGGTACCCTTGTCATTATGGAAGGTAGTCTGTTGTCGAGATTTTTGTTACTCCATTGGATGGTATCCTTGTCATTATGGAAGGTAGTATGTTGTAGAGATTTTTGTTACTCCAAAGGATGGTAGCCTTGTCATTATTGAAGGTAGTCTGTTGTCGAGATTTTTGTTACTGCAATGGATGGTAGCCTTGTCATTATGGAAGGTAGTCTGTTGTTGTGATTTCTATTAATCCAATGAATGGTAGACTTGTCATTACGAAAGGTAGTCTGTTATCGAGATTTTTGTTACTCCATTGGATGGTAGCCTTGTCATTATGGAAGGTAGTGTGTTGTCGATATTTTTGTTATTCCAATGGATCATAGCCATGTCATTATGGAAGGTAGTCTGTTGCCGTGATTTTTGTTACACCAATGGATGGTAACCTTGTCATTATGGAAGGTAGTCCGTTGTTGAGATTTTTGTTACTCTAAGGGATGGTAGCCTTATCATTATGGAAGGTAGTCTATTGTCGAGATTTTTGTTACTCCAATGGATGGTAGCCTTGTCATTTGGAAGGTAGTTTGTTGTCGAGATTTCCATTACTCTAATGGATGGTAGCCTTGTCATTATGGAAGGTAGTCTGTTGCGGAGATTTTTGTTACTATAATGGATGGTAGCATTGGCATTATGGAAGGTAGTCTATTGTCGAGATTTTTTTTACTCCAATGGATGGTAGCCTTGTCATTTGGAAGGTAGCTTGTTGTCGGGATTTCCATTACTCCAATGGATGGTAGCCTTGTCATTATGGAAGGTAGTCTGTTGCGGAGATTTTTGTTACTATAATGGATGGTAGCCTTGTCATTATGGAAGGTAGTCTGTTGTTGAGATTATTATTACTCCATTGGATGGTAGCCTTGTCATTATGGAAGGTAGTATGTTGCGGAGATTTTTGTTACTATAATGGATGGTAGCCTTGTCATTATGGAAGGTAGTCTGTTGTCGAGATTCTTGTTACTCCAATTGATGGTAGCCTTGTCATTATGGAAGGTAGTATGTTGTCGAGATTTTTGGTATTCCAATGGATGGTAGCCTAGTCATTATGGAAGGTAGTTTGTTTCGAAATCTTTGTTACTCCAATGGATGGTAGCCTTGTCATTATCGAAGGTAGTCTGTTGTCGAGATTTTTGTTACTCCAATGGATGGTAGCCTTGTCATTATGGAAGGTAGTCTGTTGTCGAGATTTTTGTTACTCCATTGGATGGTATCCTTGTCATTATGGAAGGTAGTATGTTGTAGGGATTTTTGTTACTCCAAAGGATGGTAGCCTTGTCATTATTGAAGGTAGTCTGTTGTCGAGATTTTTGTTACTGCAATGGATGGTAGCCTTTTCATTATGGAAGGTAGTCTGATGTTGTGATTTTTGTTAATCCAATGGATGGAAGCCTTGTCATTAAGGACGGTAGTCTGCTGTTCAGATTTTTGTTACTCTAATGGATGGTAGACTTGTCATTACGAAAGGTAGCCTGTTATCGAGATTTTTGTTACTCCATTGGATGGTAGCCTTGTCATTATGGAAGGTAGTGTGTTGTCAATATTTTTGTTATTCCAATGGATCGTAGCCATGTCATTATGGAAGGTAGTCTGTTGCCGTGATTTTTGTTACACCAATGGATGGTAGCCTTGTCATTATGGAAGGTAGTCCGTTGTCGAGATTTTTGTTACTCTAAGGGATGGTAGCCTTGTAATTATGGAAGGTAGTCTATTGTCGAGATTTTTGTTACTCCAATGGATGGTAGCCTTGTCATTTGGTAGGTAGTTTGTTGTTGAGATTTCCATTACTCTAATGGATGGTAGCCTTGTCATTATGGAAGGTAGTCTGTTGTGGAGATTTTTGTTACTATAATGGATGGTAGCCTTGTCATTATGGAAGGTAGTCTGTTGTTGAGATTATTGTTACTCCATTGGATGGTAGCCTTTTCATTATGGAAGTTAGTATGTTGCGGAGATTTTTGTTACTATAATGGATGGTAGCCTTGTCATTATGGAAGGTAATCTGTTGTCGAGAATTTTGTTACTCCAATTGATGATAGCCTTGTCATTATGGAAGGGACTATGTTTTCGAGATTTTTGTTATTCCAACGGATGGTAGCCTAGTCATTATGGAAGGTAGTTTGTTTCGAAATTTTTGTTACTCCAACGGATGGTAGCCTTGTCATTATCGAAGGTAGTCTGTTGTCGAGATTTTTGTTACTCCAATGGATGGTAGCCTTGTCATTATGGAAGGTAGTCTGTTGTCGAGATTTTTGTTACTCCATTGGATGGTATCCTTGTCATTATGGAAGGTAGTATGTTGCAGAGATTTTTGTTACTCCAAAGGATGGTAGCCTTGTCATTATGGAAGGTAGTCTGTTGTCGAGATTTTTGTTACTGCAATGGATGGTAGCCTTTTCATTATGGAAGGTAGTCTGTTGTTGTGATTTCTATTAATCCAATGGATGGTAGCCTTGTCATTAAGGATGGTAGTCTGCTGTTCAAATTTTTGTTACTCCAATGGATGGTAGACTTGTCATTACGAAAGGTAGCCTGTTATCGAGATTTTTGTTACTCCATTGGATGGTAGCCTTGTCATTATGGAAGGTAGTGTGTTGTCGATATTTTTGTTATTCCAAGTGATTGTAGCCATGTCATTATGGAAGGTAGTCTGTTGCCGTGATTTTTGTTACACCAGTGGATGGTAGCCTTGTCATTATGGAAGGTAGTCTATTGTCTAGATTTTTGTTACTCCAATGGATGGTAGCCTTGTCATTTGGAAGGTAGTTTGTTGTCGAGATTTCCATTACTCTAATGGATGGTAGCCTTGTCATTATGGAAGGTAGTCTGTTGCGGAGATTTTTGTTACTATAATGGATGGTAGCCTTGTCATTATGGAAGGTAGTCTGTTGTTGAGATTTTTGTTACTCCATTGGATGGTAGCCTTGTCATTATGGAAGGTAGTATGTTGCGGAGTTTTTTGTTACTATAATGGATGGGAGCATTGTCATTATGGAAGGTAGTCTATTGTCGAGATTTTTTTTACTCCAATGGATGGTAGGCTTGTCATTTGGAAGGTAGTTTGTTGTCGAGATTTCCATTACTCCAATGGATGGTAGCCTTGTCATTATGGAAGGTAGTCTGTTGCGGATATTTTTGTTACTATAATGGATGGTAGCCTTGTCATTATAGAAGGTAGTCTGTTGTTGAGATTATTGTTACTCCATTGGATGGTAGCCTTGTCATTATGGAAGGTATTATGTTGCGGAGATTTTTGTTACTATAATGGATGGTAGCCTTGTCATTAAGGACGGTAGTCTGCTGTTCATATTTTTGTTACTCCAATGGATGGTAGACTTGTCATTACGAAAGGTAGTCTGTTATCGAGATTTTTGTTACTCCATTGGATGGTAGCCTTGTCATTATGGAAGGTAGTGTGTTCTCGATATTTTTGTTATTCCACTGGATCGTAGCCATGTCATTATGGAAGGTAGTCTGTTGCCGTGATTTTTGTTACTCTAAGGGATGGTAGCCTTGTCATTATGGAAGGTAGTCTATTGTCGAGATTTTTGTTACTCCATTGGATGGTATCCTTGTCATTATGGAAGGTAGTATGTTGTAGAGATTTTTGTTACTCCAAAGGATGGTAGCCTTGTCATTATGGAAGGTAGTCTGTTGTCGAGATTTTTGTTACTTCAATGGATGGTAGCCTTGTCATTATGGAAGGTAGTCTGTTGTTATGATTTCTGTTAATCCAATGGATGGTAGTCGTGTCATTAAGGACGGTAGTCTGCTGTTCAGATTTTTGTTACTCCAATGGATGGTAGACTTGTCATTACGAAAGGTAGTCTGTTATCGAGATTTTTGTTACTCCATTGGATGGTAGCCTTGTCATTATGGAAGGTAGTGTGTTCTCGATATTTTTGTTATTCCAATGGATCGTAGCCATGTCATTATGGAAGGTAGTCTGTTGCCGTGATTTTTGTTACTCTAAGGGATGGTAGCCTTGTCATTATGCAAGGTAGTCTATTGTTGAGATTTTTGTTACTCCAATGGATGATAGCCTTGTCATTTGGAAGGTAGTTTGTTGTCGAGATTTCCATTATTCTAATGGATTGCAGCCTTGTCATTATGGAAGGTAGTCTGTTGCGAAGATTTTTGTTACTATAATGGATGGTAGCCTTGTCATTTTGGAAGGTAGTCCATTATTGTAATTTTTGTTACTCCATTGGATGGTAGCCTTGTCATTATGGAAGGTAGTATGTTGCGGAGATTTTTGTTACACCAATGGATGGTAGCCTTGTCATTATGGAAGGTAGTCTATTGTCGAGATTTTTGTTACTCCAATTGATGGTAGCCTTGTCATTATGGAAGGTAGTCCGTTGTCGAGATTTTTGTTACTCTAAGGGATGGTAGCCTTTTCATTATGGAAGGTAGTCTATTGTCGAGATTTTTGTTACTCCAATGGATGGTAGCCTTGTCATTTGGAAGGTAGTTTGTTGTCGAGATTTCCATTACTGTAATGGATGGTAGCCTTGTCATTATGGAAGGTATTCTGTTGCGGAGATTTTTGTTACTATAATGGATGGTAGCCTTGTCATTATGGAAGGTAGTCTGTTGTTGAGATTTTTGTTACTCCATTGGATGATAGCCTTGTCATTATGGAAGGTCGTATGTTGCGGAGATTTTTGTTACTATAATGGATGGTAGCATTGTCATTATGGAAGGTAGTCTATTGTCGAGATTTTTGTTACTCCAATTGATGGTAGCCTTGTCATTATGGAAGGTAGTCTGTTGTCGAGATTTTTGTTACTGCAATGGATGGTAGCCTTGTCATTTTGGAAGGTAGTCTGTTGTTGTGATTTCTTTTAATCCAATGGATGGTAGCCTTGTCATTAAGGACGGTAGTCTGCTGTTCATATTTTTGTTACTCCAATGGATGGTAGACTTGTCATTACGAAAGGTAGTCTGTTATCGAGATTTTTGTTACTCCATTGGATGGTAGCCTTGTCATTATGGAAGGTAGTGTGTTCTCGATATTTTTGTTATTCCAATGGATCGTAGCCATGTCATTATGGAAGGTAGTCTGTTGCCGTGATTTTTGTTACTCTAAGGGATGGTAGCCTTGTCATTATGCAAGGTAGTCTATTGTTGAGATTTTTGTTACTCCAATGGATGATAGCCTTGTCATTTGGAAGGTAGTTTGTTGTCGAGATTTCCATTATTCTAATGGATGGCAGCCTTGTCATTATGGAAGGTAGTCTGTTGCGAAGATTTTTGTTACTATAATGGATGGTAGCCTTGTCATTATGGAAGGTAGTCCGTTATTGAGATTTTTGTTACTCCATTGGATGGTAGCCTTGTCATTATGGAAGGTAGTATGTTGCGGAGATTTTTGTTACACCAATGGATGGTAGCCTTGTCATTATGGAAGGTAGTCTATTGTCGAGATTTTTGTTACTCCAATTGATGGTAGCCTTGTCATTATGGAAGGTAGTCCGTTGTCGAGATTTTTGTTACTCTAAGGGATGGTAGCCTTTTCATTATGGAAGGTAGTCTATTGTCGAGATTTTTGTTACTCCAATGGATGGTAGCCTTGTCATTTGGAAGGTAGTTTGTTGTCGAGATTTCCATTACTGTAATGGATGGTAACCTTGTCATTATGGAAGGTATTCTGTTGCGGAGATTTTTGTTACTATAATGGATGGTAGCCTTGTCATTATGGAAGGTAGTCTGTTGTTGAGATTTTTGTTACTCCATTGGATAATAGCCTTGTCATTATGGAAGGTCGTATGTTGCGGAGATTTTTGTTACTATAATGGATGGTAGCATTGTCATTATGGAAGGTAGTCTATTGTCGAGATTTTTGTTACTCCAATTGATGGTAGCCTTGTCATTATGGAAGGTAGTGTGTTGTCAAGATTTTTGTTACTGCAATGGATGGTAGCCATGTCATTATGGAAGGTAGTCTGTTGTTGTGATTTCTTTTAATCCAATGGATGGTAGCCTTGTCATTAAGGACGGTAGTCTGCTGTTCAGATTTTTGTTACTCCAATGGATGGTAGACTTGTCATTACGAAAGGTAGTCTGTTATCGAGATTTTTGTTACTCCATTGGATGGTAACCTTGTAGTTATGGAAGGTAGTGTGTTGTCGGTATTTTGTTATTCCAATGGATCGTAGCCATGTCATTATGAAAGGTAGTCTGTTTCCGTCATTTTTGTTACACCAATGGATGGTAGCCTTGTCATTATGGAAGGTAGTCCGTTGTCGAGATTTTTGTTACTCTAAGGGATGGTAGCCTTGTCATTATGGAAGGTAGTCTATTGTCGAGATTTTTGTTACTCCAATGGATGATAGCCTTGTCATTTGGAAGGTAGTTTGTTGTCGAGATTTCCATTACTCTAATGGATGGCAGCCTTGTCATTATGGAAGGTAGTCTGTTGTGGAGATTTTTGTTACTATAATGGATGGTAGCCTTGTCATTATGGAAGGTAGTCTGTTGTTGAGATTTTTGTTACTCCAACGGATGGTAGACTTGTTATTATCGAAGGTAGTCTGTTGTCGAGATTTTTTTTACTCCAACGGATGGTAGCCTTGTCATTATGGAAGGTAGTCTGTTGTCGAGATTTTTGTTACTGCAATGGATGGTAGCCTTGTCATTATGGAAGGTAGTCTGTTGATGTGATTTCTTTTAATCCAATGGATGGTAGCCTTGTCATTAAGGACGGTAGTCTGCTGTTCAGATTTTTGTTACTCCAATGGATGGTAGACTTGTCATTACGAAAGGTAGTCTGTTATCGAGATTTTTGTTACTCATTTGGATTGTAGCCATGTCATTATGGAAGGTAGTGTGTTGTCGGTATTTTTGTTATTCCAATGGATCGTAGCCATGTCATTATGGAAGGTAGTCTGTTGCCGTGATTTTTGTTACAGCAATGGATGGTACCCTTGTCATTATGGAAGGTAGTCCGTTGTCATGATTTTTGTTACTCTAAGGGATGGTAGCCTTGTCATTATGGAAGGTAGTCTATTGTCGAGTTTTTTTTACTCCAATGGATGGTAGCCTTGTCATTTGGAAGGTAGTTTGTTGTCGAGATTTCCATTACTCCAATGGATGGTAGCCTTGTCATTATGGAAGGTAGTCTATTGCGGAGATTTTTGTTACTATAATGGATGGTAGCCTTGTCATTATGGAAGGTAGTCTGTTGTTGAGATTATTGTTACTCCATTGGATGGTAGCCTTGTCATTATGGAAGGTAGTATGTTGCGGAGATTTTTGTTACTATAATGGATGGTAGCCTTGTCATTATGGAAGGTAGTCTGTTGTCGAGATTTTTGTTACTCCAATTGAGGGTAGCCTTGTCATTATGGAAGGTAGTATGTTGTCGAGATTTTTGTTATTCCAATGGATGGTAGCCTAGTCTTTATGGAAGGTAATTTGTTTTGAAATTTTTGTTACTCCAACGGATGGTAGCCTTGTCATTATCGAAGGTAGTATGTTGTCGAGATTTTTGTTACTCCATTGGATGGTATCCTTGTCATTATGGAAGGTAGTATGTTGTAGTGATTTTTGTTACTCCAAAGGATGGTAGCCTTGTCATTATGGAAGGTAGTCTGTTGTCGAGATTTTTGTTACTGCAATGGATGGTAGCCTTGTCATTATGGACGGTAGTGTGTTGTCGATATTTTTGTTATTCCAATGGATCGTAGCCATGTCATTATGGAAGGTAGTCTGTTGCCGTGATTTTTGTTACACTAATGGATGGTAGCCTTGTCATTATGGAAGGTAGTCTGTTATCGAGATTTTTGTTACTCTAAGGGATGGTAGCCTTGTCATTATGGAAGGTATTCTATTGTCGAGATTTTTGTTACTCCAATGGATGGTAGCCTTGTCATTTGGAAGGTAGTCTGTTGTTGTGATTTCTGTTTATCCAATGGATGGTAGCCTTGTCATTAAGGACGGTAGTCTGCTGTTAAGATTTTTGTTAATCCAATGGATGGTAGACTTGTCATTATGAAAGGTTGTTTGTTATCGAGATTTTTGTTACTCCATTGGATGGTAGCCTTGTCATTATGGAAGGTAGTCTGTTGCCGTGACTTTTGTTACACCAATGGATGGTAGCCTTGTCATTATGGAAGGTAGTCTATTGTCTAGATTTTTGTTACTCCAATGGATGGTAGCATTGTCATTTGGAAGGTAGTTTGTTGTCGAGATTTCCATTACTCCAATGGATGGTAGCCTTGTCATTATGGAAGCTAGTCTGTTGCGGAGATTTTTGTTACTATAATGGATGGTAGCCTTGTCATTATGGAAGGTAGTCTGTTGTTGAGATTTTTATTACTCCATTGGATGGTAGCCTTGTCATTATAGAAGATAGTATGTTGCGGAGACTTTTGTTATTATAATGGATGGTAGCCTTGTCATTATGGAAGGTAGTCTGTTGTCGAGATTTTTGTTACTCCAATTGATGGTAGCCTTGTCATTATCGAAGGTAGTCTGTTGTCGAGATTTTTGTTACTCCAATGGATGGTAGCCTTGTCATTATGGAAGGTAGTCTGTTGTCGAGATTTTTGTTACTCCATTAGATGGTAGCCTTGTCATTATGGAAGGTAGTATGTTGTCGAGATTTTTGTTACTCCATTGGATGGTAGCCTTCTCATTATGGAAGGTAGTATGTTGTCGAGATTTTTGTTACTCCATTGGATGGTAGCCTTGTCATTATGGAAGGTAGTATGTTGTCGAGATATTTGTTATTCTAATGGATGGTAGCCTAGTCATTATGGCAGGTAGTTTGTTTCGAAATTTTTGTTACTCCAACAGATGGTTGCCTTGTCATTATCAAAGGTAGTTTGTTGTCGAGATTTTTGTTACTCCAATGGATGGTAGCCTTGTCATTATGAAAGGTAGTCTGTTGTCGAGATTTTTGTTACTCCATTGGTTGGTAGCCTTGTCATTATGGGAGGTAGTATGTTGTCGAGATTTTTGTTACTCCAAAGGATGGTAGCCTTGTCATTATGGAAGGTAGTCTGTTGTCGAGATTTTTGTTACTGCAATGGATGGTAGCCTTATCATTATGGACGGTAGTCTGTTGTTGTGATTTTTGTTATTCCAATGGATGGTAGCCTTGTCATTAAGGACCGTAGTCTGTTGTTCAGATTTTTGTTACTCCAATTGATGGTAGACTTGTCATTACGAAAGGGAGTGTGTTATCGAGATTTTTGTTACTCCATTGGATCGTAGCCTTGTCATTATGGAAGGTAGTATGTTTCGAAATTTTTGTTACTCCAATGGATGGTAGCCTTGTCATTATCGGAGGTAGTCTGTTGTCGAGATTTTTGTTACTCCAAAGGATGGTAGCCTTGTCATTATGGAAGGTAGTCTGTTGTTGAGATTTTTGTTACTCCGTTGGATGGTAGCCTTGTCATTATCGAAGGTAGTCTATTGTCGAGATTTTTGTTACTCCAATGGATGGTAGCCTTGTCATTATGGAAGGTAGTCTGTTGTCGAGATTTTTGTTACTCCATTGGATGGTAGCCTTGTCATTATGGAAGGTAGTATGTTGTCGAGATTTTTGTTACTCCATTGGATGGTAGCCTTGTCATTATGGAAGGTAGTATGTTGTCGAGATTTTTGTTACTCCAAAGGATGGTAGCCTTGTCATTATGGAAGGTAGTATGTTGTCGAGATTTTTGTTACTCCATTGGATGGTAGCCTTGTCATTATGGAAGGTAGTATGTTGTCGAGATTTTTGTTACTCCAATGGATGGTAGCCTTGTCATTATGGAAGGTAGTCTGTTGTCGAGATTTTTGTTACTCCATTGGATGGTATCCTTGTCATTATGGATGGTAGTATGTTGTAGTGATTTTTGTTACTCCAAAGGATGGTAGCCTTGTCATTATGGAAGGTAGTTTGTTGTCGAGATGTTTGTTACTACAATGGATGGTAGCCTTGTCATTATGGAAGGTAGTCTGTTGTTGTGATTTCTGTTAATCAAATGGATGGTAGCCTAGCCATTAAGGACGGTAGTCTGCTGTTCAGATTTTTGTTACTCCTTTGGATGGTAGGCTTGTCATTATGAAAGGTAGTATGTTATCGAGATTTTTGTTACTCCATTGGATGGTAGCCTTGTCATTATGGAAGGTAGTGTGTTGTCGATATTTTTGTTATTCCAATGGATCGTAGCCATGTCATTATGGAAGGTAGTCTGTTGCCGTGATTTTTGTTACACTAATGGATGGTAGCCTTGTCATTATGGAAGGTATTCTATTTTCGAGATTTTTGTTACTCCAATGGATGGTAGCCTTGTCATTTGGACGGTAGTCTGTTGTTGTGATTTCTGTTTATCCAATGGATGGTAGCCTTGTCATTAAGGACGGTAGTCTGCTGTTCAGATTTTTGTTAATCCAATGGATGGTAGACTTGTCATTATGAAAGGTTGTCTGTTATCGAGATTTTTGTTACTCCATTGGATGGTAGCCTTGTCATTATGGAAGGTAGTGTGTTGTCGATATTTTTGTTATTCCAATGGATCGTAGCCATGTCATTATGGAAGGTAGTCTGTTGCCGTGATTTTTGTTACACCAATGGATGGTAGCCTTGTCATTATGGAAGGTAGTCTGTTGTCGAGATTTTTGTTACTCTAAGGGATGGTAGCCTTGTCATTATGGAAGGTAGTCTATTGTCTAGATTTTTGTTACTCCAATGGATGGTAGCATTGTGATTTGGAAAGTAGTTTGTTGTCGAGATTTCCATTACTCCAATGGATGGTAGCCTTGTCATTATGGAAGCTAGTCTGTTGCGGAGATTTTTGTTACTATAATGGATGTTAGCCATGTCATTATGGAAGGTAGTCTGTTGTTGAGATTTTTATTACTCCAATTGATGGTAGCCTTGTCATTATGGAAGGTAGTATGTTGTCGAGATTTTTTTTATTCCAATGGATGGTAGCCTAGTCATTATGGAAGGTAGTTTGTTTCGAAATTTTTGTTACTCCAAGGGATGGTTGCCTTGTCATTATCGAAGGTAGTCTGTTGTCGAGATTTTTGTTACTCCAATGGATGGTAGCCTTGTCATTATGGAAGGTAGTCTGTTGTCGAGATTTTTGTTACTCCATTAGATGGTAGCCTTGTAATTATGGAAGGTAGTATGTTGTCGAGATTTTTGTTACTCCATTGGATGGTAGCCTTGTCATTATGGAAGGTATTATGTTGTCGAGATATTTGTTATTCCAATAGATGGTAGCCTAGTCATTATGGCAGGTAGTTTGTTTCGAAATTTTTGTTACTCCAACAGATGGTTGCCTTGTCATTATCAAAGGTAGTTTGTTGTCGAGATTTTTGTTACTCCAATGGATGGTAGCCTTGTCATTATGGAAGGTAGTCTATTTTCGAGATTTTTGTTACTCCATTGGTTGGTAGCCTTGTCATTATGGAAGGTAGTATGTTGTCGAGATTTTTGTTACTCCAAAGGATGGTAGCCTAGTCATTATGGAAGGTAGTCTGTTGTCGAGATTTTTGTTACTGCAATGGATGGTAGCCTTATCATTATGGAAGGTAGTTTATTGTTGTGATTTTTGTTAATCCAATGGATGGTAGCCATGTCATTAAGGACCGTAGTCTGTTGTTCAGATTTTTGTTACTCCAATTGATGGTAGACTTGTCATTACGAAAGGTAGTGTGTTATCGAGATTTTTGTTACTCCGTTGGGTCGTAGCCTTGTCATTATGGAAGGTAGTATGTTTCGAAATTTTTGTTACTCCAATTGATGGTAGCCTTGTCATTATCGGAGGTAGTCTGTTGTCGAGATTTTTGTTACTCCAAAAGATGGTAGCCTTGTCATTATGGAAGGTAGTCTGTTGTTGAGATTTTTGTTACTCCATTGGATGGTAGCCTTGTCATTATGGAAGATAGTATGTTGTCGAGATTTTTATTATTCCAATGGATGGTAGCCTAGTCATTATGGAAGGTAGTCTGTTGTCGAGATTTTTGTTACTCCAATGGATGGTTGCCTTGTCATTATGGAAGGTAGTATGTTGTCGAGATATTTGTTATAACAATGGATGGTTGCCTAGTAATTAAGGAAGGTAGTTTGTTTTGAAATTTTTGTTACTCCAAGGGATGGTTGCCTTGTCATTATCGAAGGTAGTCTGTTGTCGAGATTTTTGTTACTCCAATGGATGGTAGCCTTGTCATTATGGAAGGTAGTCTGTTGTCGAGATTTTTGTTACTCCATTGGATGGTAGCCTTGTCATTATGGAAGGTAGTATGTTGTCGAGATTTTTGTTACTCCATTGGATGGTAGCCTTATCATTATGGAAGGTAGTATGTTGTCGAGATTTTTGTTACTCCAAAGGATGGTAGCCTTGTCATTATGGAAGGTAGTCTGTTGTCGAGATTTTTGTTACTGCAATGGATGGTAGCCTTGTCGTTATGGATGGTAGTCTGTTGTTGTGATTTCGGTTAATCCAATGGATGGTAGCCTTGTTATTAAGGACGATAGTCTGCTGTTCAGATTTTTGTTACTCCATAGGATGGTAGACTTGTCATTACGAAAGGTAGACTGTTATCGAGATTTTTGTAACTCCATTGGATGGTAGCCTTGTCATTATGGAAGGTAGCGTGTTGCCGATATTTTTGTTATTCCAATGGATCGTAGCCATGTCATTATGGAAGGTAGTCTGTTGCCGTGATTTTTGTTACACCAATGGATGGTAGCCTTGTCATTAGGGAAGGTAGTCTGTTGTCGAGATTTTTTTTACTCTAAGGGATGGTAGCCTTCTCATTATGGAAGGTAGTCTATTGTCGAGATTTTTGTTACTCCAATGGATGGTAGCCTTGTCATTTGGAAGGTAGTTTGTTGTCGAGATTTGCATTACTCCAATGGATGGTAGCCTTGTCATTATGGAAGGTAGTCTGTTGCAGAGATTTTTGTTACTATAATGGATGGTAGCCTTGTCATTATGGAAGGTAGTCTGTTGTTGAGATTAATGTTACTCCATTGGATGGTAGCTTTGTCATTATGGAAGGTAGTATGATGCGGAGATTTTTGTTACTATAATGGATGGTAGCCTTGTCATTATGGAAGGTAGTCCGTTGTCGAGATTTTTGTTACTCTAAGGGATGGTAGCCTTGTCATTATGGAAGGTAGTCTATTGTCGAGATTTTTGTTACTCCAATGGATGGTAGCTTTGTCATTATGGAAGGTAGTTTGTTGTCGAGATTTCTATTACTCCAATGGATGGTAGCCTTGTCATTATGGAAGGTAGTCTGTTGCGGAGATTTTTGTTATTATAATGGATGGTAGCCTTGTCATTATCGAAGGTAGTGTGTTGTCCAGATTTTTGTTACTCCAATGGATGGTAGCCTTGTCATTATGGAAGGTAGTCTGTTGTCGAGATTTTTGTTACTCCATTGGATGGTAGCCTTGTCATTATGGAAGGTAGTATTTTGTCAAGATTTTTGTTACTCCAAAGGATGGTAGCCTTGTCATTATGGAAGGTAGTTTGTTGTCGAGATTTTTGTTACTGCAATGGATGGTAGACTTGTCATTATGGAAGGTAGTCTGTTGTTATGATTTCTGTTAATCCAATGGATTGTAGCCTTGTCATTAAGGATGGTAGTCTGCTGTTCAGATTTTTGTTACTCCAATGGATGGTAGACTTGTCATTATGAAAGGTAGTCTGTTATCGAGATTTTTGTTACTCCATTGGATCGTAGCCTTGTCATTATGGAAGGTAGTGTGTTGTCGATATTTTTGTTATTCCAATGGATCGTAGCCATGTCATTATGGAAGGTAGTCTGTTGCCGTGATTTTTGTTACTCCAATGGATGGTTGCCTTGTCATTATGGAAGGTAGTCCGTTGTCGAGATTTTTGTTACTCTAAGGGATGGTAGCCTTGTCATTATGGAAGGTAGTCTATTGTCGAGATTTTTGTTACTCCAATGGATGATAGCCTTGTCATTATGGAAGGTAGTTTGTTGTCGAGTTTTCTATTTCTCCAATGGATGGTAGCCTTGTCATTATGGAAGGTAGTCTGTTGCGGAGATTTTTGTTACTATAATGGATTGTAGCCTTGTCATTATGGAAGGTAGTCCGTTATCGAGATTTTTGTTACTCCAATGGATGGAGGCCTTGTCATTATGGAAGGCAGTCTGTTGTCGAGATTTTTGTTACTCCATTGGATGGTAGCCTTGTCATTATGAAACGTAGTATGTTGTCGAGATTTTTGTTACTGCAATGGATGGTAGCCTTGTCATTATGGAAGGTAGCATGTCGTTGTGATTTCTTTTACTCCAATGGATGGTAGCCTTGTCACTATGGAAGGTAGTCTGTTTACGAGATTTTGGTTACTTCAATGGATGGTAACCTTGTCATTATGGAAGGTAGTCTGTTGTCGAGATTTTTTATACTCCAATGGATTGTAGCCTTGTCATTATGGAAGGTAGTCTCTTGTTGATATTTTTGTTACTCCAATGATGGTACCCTTGTCATTATTGAAGGTTGTATGTTGTCGAGATTTTTATTACTCCAACGGATGGTAGCCTTGTCATTTAGGAAGGTAGTCTGTTATCGGGATTTTTGTTACTCCAATTGATGGCAGCCTTGTCATTATGCAAGGTAGTCTGTTGTCCAGATTTTTGTTACAACAATGGATGGTAGCCTTGTCATTATGGAAGGTAGTTTGGTGTCGAGATTTTTGTTACTGCAATGGATGGTAGCCTTGTCATTATGGAAGGTAGTCTGTCGTTGTGATTTCTGTTACTCTAATGGATGGTAGCCTTGTCATTATGGAAGGAAGTCTATTATCGATATTTTTGTTACTCCATTGGATGGTAGCCTTGTGATTATGGAAGGTAGTGTGTTGTCGATATTTTTGTTATTCCCATGGATGGTAGCCTTGTCATTATGGAAGGTAGTCTGTTGTCGTGATTTTTTTACTCCAATGGATGGTAGCCTTGTCATTATGGAAGGTAGTATGTTGTCTATATCTTTATTACACCAATGGATGGTAACCTTATCATTATGGAAGGTAGACTGTTGTCGAGATTTTTGTTACTCTAAGGGATTGTAGCCTTGTAATTATGGAAGGTACTTTGTTGTCGAAATTTTTGTTATTCCAATGGATAGTAGCCTTGTCATTATGGAAGGTAGTGCGTCGTCGAGATTTTTGTTACTACAATGGATTGTAGCCTTGTCGTTATGGAAGGTAGTCTGTTGTCGATATCTTTATTACTCCAATGGATGGTAGCCTAGTCATTATGGAAGGTAGTGTGTTTTCGATATTTTTGTTACTCCAATGGATGGTAGCCTTGTCATTATGGAAGGTAGTCTGTTGTCAAGATTTTTTATACTCCAATGGATTGTAGCCTTGTCATTATGGAAGGTAGTCTCTTGTGGATAATTTTGTTACTCCAATGTTGGTACCCTTTTCATTATGGAAGGTAGTATGCTTTCTAGATTTTTGCTACTCCAATGGATGGTAGCCTTGTCATTATGGAAGGTAGTCTATTGTCGAGATTTATGTTTCTTCAATGGATGGTAGCTTTGTCATTGAGGAAGGTAGTCTGTTATCAGCATTTTTGTTACTCCAATGGATGGTAGCCTTGTCATTATACAAGGTAGTCTGCTGTCCAGATTTTTGTTACAACAATGGATGGTAGCCTTGTCATTATGGAAGGCAGTCTGTTGTCGAAATTTTTGTTACTACAATGGATGGTAGACTTGTCATTTTGGAAGGTAGTATGTTGTCGACTTTTTGTAACTCTAACAGATTGTAGCCTTGTCATTATGGAAGGTAGTCTGTTGTGGAGATTTTTGTTACTATAATGGATGGTAGCCTTGTCATTATGGAAGGTAGTCTATTGTCCATATTTTTGTTACTCTAATGGATTGCAGCCTTGCCATTATAGAAGGTAGTCTGTTGTCGAGATTTTCGTTACTGCGATGGATGGTAGCCTTGTCATTATGGAAGGTAGTTTGTCGTTGTGATTTCTGTTACTCCAATGGATGGTAGCCTTGTCATTAAGGACGGTAGTCTGTTGTTCAGATTTTTGTTACTCCAATGGATGGTAGACTTGGCATTACGAAAGGAAGTCTGTTGTCGAAATTTTTGTTACTCCATTGGATGGTAGCCTTGTCATTATGGAAGGTAGTGTGTTGTCCATATTTTTGTTATTCCAATGGATGGTAGCCATGTCATTATGGAAGGAAGTCTGTTGTCGTAATTTTTGTTACTCCAATGGACAATAGCCTTGTCATTATGGAAGGTAGTCCATTATCGATAATTTTGTTACTCTAAGGGATGGTAGCCTTGTGATTATGGAAGGTAGTGTGTTTTCGATATTTTTGTTATTCCAATGGATGGTAGCCTTGTCATTATGGAAGGTAGTATGTTGTTGAGTTTTTGTTACTCCAACGGATTGTAGCCTTGTCATTATGGAAGGTAGTCTGTTATGGAGATTTTAGTTACTATAATGGATGGTAGCCTTGTCATTATGGAAGGTACTCTACTGTCCATATTTTTGTTACTCTAATGGATTGTAGCCTTGCCATTATGGAAGGTAGTCTGTTGTCTAGATTTTTGTTACTGCAATGGATGGTAGCCTTGTCATTATGGAAGGTAGTCTGTCGTTGTGATTTCTGTTACTTCAATGCATGGTAGCCTTGTCATTAAGGACGGTAGTCTGTTGTTCAGATTTATTTTACTCCAATGGATGGTAGACTTAGCATTACGAAAGGAAGTATGTTGTCGAAATTTTTGTTACTTCATTGGATGGTAGCCTTGTCATTATGGAAGGTAGTGTGTTGTCGATATTTTTGTTATTCCAATGGATGGTAGCCATGTCATTATGGAAGGAAGTCTGTTATCGTAATTTTTGTTACTCCAATGGACAGTACCCTTGTCATTATGGAAGGTAGTCCGTTGTCGATAATTTTGTTACTCTAAGGGATGGTAGCCTTGTGATTATGGAAGGTAGTGTCTTTTCGATATTTTTGTTATTCCAATGGATGGTAGCCTTGCCATTATCGAAGGTAGTCTATTGTCGATAATTTTATTACTCCAATGGATGGTAGACTTGTCATGATGGAAGATAGTCTCTTGTTGATATTTTTGTTACTCCAATGGATGGTAGCCTTGTCATTATGGAAGGTAGTCTATTGTCCATATTTTTGTTACTCTAATGGATTGTTGCCTTGCCATTATGGAAGGTAGTCTATTGTCGAGATTTTTGTTACTGCAATGGATGGTAGCCTTGTCATTATGGAAGGTAGTTTGTCGTTGTGATTTCTGTTACTCCGATGGATGGTAGCCTTGTCATTAAGGACAGTAGCCTGTTGTTCATATTTTTGTTACTCCAATGGATGGTAGACTTGGCATTACGAAAGGTAGTCTGTTGTCGAAATTTTTGTTACTCCATTGGATGGTAGCCTTGTCATTATGGAAGGTAGTGTGTTATTGATATTTTTGTTATTCCAATGGATGGTAGCCATGTCATTATGGAAGGAAGTTTGTTGTCATAATTTTTGTTACTCCAATGGATAGTAGCCTTGTCATTATGGAAGGTAGTCCGTTGTCGATAATTTTGTTACTCTAAGGGATGGTAGCCTTGTGATTATGGAAGGTAGTGTGTTTTCGATATTGTAATTCCAATGTATGGTAGCCTTTCCATTATCGAAGGTAGTCTATTGTCGAGATTTTTATTACTCCAATGGATGGTAGACATGTCATTATGGAAGCTAGTCTCTTGTTGATATTTTTGTTACTCCAATGGCTGGTAGCCTTGTTATTATGGAAGGTAGTCTGTTGTCCAGATTTTTGTTACTCTAATGGATGATAGCCTTGCCATTATGGACGGTAGTTTGTTGTCGAGATTTTTATTACTGCAATGGATGGGAGCCTTGTCATTATGGAAGGTATTATGTCGTTGTGATTTCTGTTACTCCAATGGATGGTAGCATTGTCATTAAGGATGGTAGTCTGTTGTTCAGATTTTTGTTACTCCAATGGATGGTAGACTTGTCATTACGAAAGGTAGTCTGTTGTCGAGATTTTTGTTACTCCATTGGATGATAGCCTTGTCATTATGGAAGGTAGTGTGTTGTTGATATTTTTGTTATTCCAATGGATCGTAGCCATGTCATTATGCAAGGTAGTCTATTGTCGTGATTTTTGTTACTCCAATGTATGGTAGCCTTGTCATTATGGAAGGTAGTTTGTTGTCGAGATTTTTGTTACTCTAAGGGATGGTAGCCTTGTTATTATGGAACGTAGTGTGTTTTTGATATTTTTGTTATTCCAACGGATGGTAGCCTTGTCATTATGGAAGGTAGTCTGTCGTCGAGATTTTTGTTACTCCAATGGATGGTAGCCTTATCATTATAGAAGGTAGTCTATCGTCAAGATTTTTGTTACTACAATGGATGGTAGCCTTGTCATTATGAAAGGTATTCTGTTGTCGAGATTTTTGTTACTACAATGGATTGTAGCATTATCATTATGGAAGGTAGTATGTTTTCGATATCTTTGTTACTCCAATGGATGGTAGCCTAGTCATTATGGAATGTAGTCTCTTGTCGAGATTTTTGTTACTCCAATGAATTCTAGCCTTGTCATTATGGAAGGAAGTCTGTTGTCGATATTTTTTATACTCCAATGGATTGTAGCCTTGTCATTAGGGAAGGTATTTTCTTGTGGATATTTTTGTTACTCCAACGATGGTACCCTTGTCATTATGGATAGTAGTATGTTGTCGAGATTTTTGTTACTCCAACGGATGGTAGCCTTGTCATTATGGAAGGTAGTATGTTGTCGTGATTATTGTTACTCCATTGGATGGTAGCCTTGTCATTATGGAAGGTAGTATGTTGTCGAGATTTTTGTTATTCCAATGGATCATAGCCATGTCATTATGCAAGGTAGTCTATTGTCGTGATTTTTGTTACTCCAACGGATGGTAGCCTTGTCATTATGGAAGGTAGTATGTTGTCGAGTTTTTGTAACTCTAACAGATTGTAGCCTTGTCATTATGGAAGGTAGTCTGTTGTGGAGATTTTTGTTACTATAATGGATGGTAGCCCTGTCATTATGGAAGGTAGTCTATTGTCCATATTTTTGTTACTCTAATGGATTGTAGCCTTGCCATTATAGAAGGTAGTATGTTGTCGGGATTTTTGTTACTTGCAATGGATGGTAGCCTTGTCATTATGGAAGGTAGTCTGTCGTTGTGATTTCTGTTACTCCAATGGATGGTAGCCTTGTCATTAAGGACGGTAGTCTGTTGTTCAGATTTTTGTTACTCCAATGGATGGTAGACTTGGCATTACGAAAGGAAGTTTGTTGTCGAAATTTTTGTTACTCCATTGGATGGTAGCCTTGTCATTATGGAAGGTAGTGTGTTGTTGATATTTTTGTTATTCTAATGGATGGAGGCCATGTCATTATGGAAGGATGTCTGTTGTCGCAATTTTTGTTACTCCAATGGACAGTGGCCTTGTCATTATGGATGGTAGTCCATTGTCGATAATTTTGTTACTCTAAGGGATGATAGCCTTGTGATTATGGAAGGTAGTGTGTTTTCGATATTTTTGTTTTTCTAATGGATGGTAGCCTTGTCATTATGGAAGGTAGTCTGTCATTGTGATTTCTGTTACTCCAATGGATGGTAGCCTTGTCATTAAGGACGTTAGTCTGTTGTTCAGATTTTTGTTACTCCAATGGATGGTAGACTTAGCATTACGAAAGGAAGTATGTTGTCGAAAATTTTGTTACTTCATTGGATGGTAGCCTTGTCATTATGGAAGGTAGTGTGTTGTCGATATTTTTGTTATTCCAATGGATGGTAGCCATGTCATTATGGAAGGAAGTCTGTTATCGTAATTTTTTTTACTCCAATGGACAGTACCCTTGTCATTATGGAAGGTAGTCCGTTGTCGATAATTTTGTTACTCTAAGGGATGGTAGCCTTGTGATTATGGAAGGTAGTGTCTTTTCGATATTTTTGTTATTCCAATGGATGGTAGCCTTGCCATTATCGAAGGTAGTCTATTGTCGATATTTTTATTACTCCAATGGATGGTAGACTTGTCATTATGGAAGCTAGTCTCTTGTTGATATTTTTGTTACTCCAATGGATGGTAGCCTTGTCATTATGGAAGGTAGTCTATTGTCCATATTTTTGTTACTATAATGGATTGTTGCCTTGCCATTATGGAAGGTAGTTTATTGTCGAGATTTTTGTTACTGCAATGGATGGTAGCCTTGTCATTATGGAAGGTAGTCTGTCGTTGTTATTTCTGTTACTCCAATGGATGGTAGCCTTGTCATTAAGGACGGTAGTCTGTTGTTCAGATTTTTGTTACTCCAATGGATGGTAGACTTGGCATTACGAAAGGAAGTTTGTTGTCGAAATTTTTGTTACTCCATTGGATGGTAGCCTTGTCATTATGGAAGGTAGTGTGTTGTTGATGTTTTTATTATTCCAATGGATGGTAGCCATCTCATTATGGAAGGATGTCTGTTGTCGCAATTTTTGTTACTCCAATGGACAGTGGCCTTGTCATTATGGATGGTAGTCCATTGTCGATAATTTTGTTACTCTAAGGGATGATAGCCTTGTGATTATGGAAGGTAGTGTGTTTTCGATATTTTTGTTATTCCAATGGATGGTAGCCATGCCATTATGGAAGGAAGTCTGTTATCGTAATTTTTGTTACTCCAATGGATAGTAGCCTTGTCATTATGGAAGGTAGTCCGTTGTCGATAATTTTGTTACTCTAAGGGATGGTAGCCTTATGATTATGGAAGGTAGTGTGTTTTCGATATTTTTGTAATTCCAATGGATGGTAGCCTTGCCATTATCGAAGGTAGTCTATTGTCGAGATTTTTATTACTCCAATGGATGGTAGACATGTCATTATGGAAGCTAGTCTCTTGTTGATATTTTTGTTACTCCAATGGATGGTATCCTTGTCATTATGGAAGGTAGTCTGTTGTCCAGATTTTTGTTACTCTAATGGATGGTAGCCTTGCCATAATGGAAGGTAGTTTGTTGTCGAGATTTTTATTACTGAAATGGATGGGAGCCTTGTCATTATGGAAGGTAGTCTGTCGTTGTGATTTCTGTTACTCCAATGGATGGTAACATTGTCATTAAGGATGGTAGTTTGTCGTTCAGATTTTTGTTACTCCAATGGATGGTAGACTTGTCATTACGAAAGGTAGTCTGTTGTCGAGATTTTTTTTACTCCATTGGATGATAGCCTTGTCATTATGGAAGGTAGTGTGTTGTCGATATTTTTGTTATTCCAATGGATCATAGCCATCTCATTATGCAAGGTAGTCTATTGTCGTGATTTTTGTTACTCTAATGGATGGTAGCCTTGTCATTATGGAAGGTAGTATGTTGTCGAGATTTTTGTTACTCTAAGGGATGGTAGCCTTGTTATTATGGAACGTAGTGTGTTTTTGATATTTTTGTTATTCCAACGGATGGTAGCCTTGTCATTATGGAAGGTAGTCTGTCGTCGAGATTTTTGTAACTCCAATGGATGGTAGCCTTATCATTATAGAAGGTAGTCTATCGTCAAGATTTTTATTACTACAATGGATGGTAGCCTTGTCATTATGGAAGGTATTTTGTTGTCGAGATTTTTGTTACTACAATTGATTGTAGCCTCGTCGTTATGGAAGGTAGTATGTTGTCGATATCTTTGTTACTCCAATGAATGGTAGCCTAGTCATTATGGAAGGTAGTATGTTGTCGAGATTTTTGTTACTCCAACGGATGGTAGCCTTGTCATTATGGAAGGTAGTCTGTTGTCGAGATTTTTGTTACTCCATTGGATGGTAACCTTGTCATTATGGAAGGTAGTATGTTGTCGAGATTTTTGTTATTCCAATGGATCATAGCCATGTCATTATGCAAGGTAGTCTATTGTCGTGATTTTTGTTACTCCAATGGATGGTAGCCTTGTCATTATGGAAGGTAGCCCGTTGTCGATATTTTTTATACTCCAATGGATGGTAGCCTTGTCATTATGGAAGCTAGTCTCTTGTTGATATTTTTGTTACTCCAAGGGATGGTAGCCTTGTCATTTTGGAAGGTAGTCTGCTATCCATATTTTTGTTACTCTAATGGATGGTAGCCTTGCCATTATGGAAGGTAGTCTATTGTCGATATTTTTGTCACTGCAATGGATGGTAGCCTTGTCGTTATGGAAGGTAGTATGTCGTTGTGATTTCTGTTACTCCAATGGATGGTAGCCTTGTCATTAAGGACGGTAGTCTATTGTTCATATTTTTGTTACTCCAATGAATGGTAGACTTGTCATTACGAAAGGTAGTCTGTTGTCTAGATTTTTGTTACTCCATTAGATGGTAGCCTTGTCATTATGGAAGGTAGTGTGTTGTCGATATTTTTGTTACTCTAAGGGATGGTAGCCTTGTCATTATGAAAGGTAGTGTGTTTTTGATATTTTTGTTATTCCAATGGATGGTATCCTTGCCATTATCGAAGGTAGTCTATTGTCGAGATTTTTATTACTCCAATGGATGGTAGACTTGTCATTATGGAAGCTAGTCTCTTGTTGATATTTTTGTTACTCCAATGGATGGTAGCCCATTCATTATGGAAGGTAGTCTATTGTCCCGATTTGTGT
Source organism: Vicia faba (assembly GCA_948472305.1). Lineage (NCBI taxonomy): Eukaryota > Viridiplantae > Streptophyta > Magnoliopsida > Fabales > Fabaceae > Vicia > Vicia faba. The sequence continues at coordinate 461,250,384 of OX451741.1, forward strand.
TACTCTAATGGTTTGTAGCCTTGCCATTATGGAAGGTAGTCTATTATCGAGATTTTTGTTACTACAATGGATGGTAGCCTTGTCATTATGGAAGGTAGTCTGTCGTTGTGATTTCTGTTACTCCAATGGATGGTAGCCTTGTCATAAAGGACAGTAGTCTATTGTTCAGATTTTTGTTACTCCAATAGATGGTTGACTTGGCATTACGAAAGGTAGTCTATTGTCGAAATTTTTGTTACTCCATTTGATGGTAGCCTTGTCATTATGGAAGGTAGTGTGTTGTCGATATTTTTGTTATTCCAATGGATCGTAGCCATGTCATTAAGGAAGGAAGTCTATTGTCGTAATTTTTGTTACTCCAATGGATAATAGCCTTGTCATTATGGAAGGTAGTCCGTTGTCGATAATTTTGTTACTCTAAGGGATGGTAGCTTTGTGATTATTGAAGGTAGTGTGTTTTCGATATTTTTGTAATTCCAATGGATGGTAGCCTTGCCATTATCAAAGGTAGTCTATGGTCGAGATTTTTATTACTCCAATGGATGGTAGGCTTGTCATTATTGAAGCTAGTCTCTTGTTGATATTTTTGTTACTCCAATGGATGGTAGCCTTGTCATTATGGAAGGTAGTCTGTTGTCCAGATTTTTGTTACTCTAATGGATGGTAGCCTTGCCATTATGGAAGGTAGTTTGTTGTTGAGATTTTTATTACTACAATGGATAGGAGACTTGTCATTATGGAAGCTAGTTTGTCGTTGTGATTTATGTTACTCCAATGGATGGTAGCATTGTAATTAAGGATGGTAGTCTGTTGTTTAGATTTGTGTTACTCCAATGTATGGTAGACTTGTCATTACGGAAGGTATTGTGTTGTCGATATTTTTGGTATTCCATTGGATCGTAGCCATGTCATTATGCAAGGTAGTCAATTGTCGTGATTTTTGTTACTCCAATGGATGGTAGCCTTGTCATTATGGAAGGTAGTGTGTTATCGATATTTTTGTTACTCTAAGGGATGGTAGCCTTGTCATTATGGAAGGCAGTTTGTTGTCGATATTTCTGTTACTACAATGAATGGTAGCCTTGTCATTATGGAAGGTAGTCTATCTTCGAGATTTTTGTTACTCCAATGGATGCTAGCCTTATCATTATAGAAGGTAGTCTATCATCGAGATTTTTGTTACTACAATGGATGGTAGCCTTATCATTATGGAAGGTATTCTGTTGTCGAGATTTTTGTTACTCCAACGGATGGTAGCCTTGTCATTATGGAAGGTAGTCTGTTGTCGAGATTTTTGTTATTCCAGTGGGTGGTATCCTTGTCATTATGGAAGGTAGTATGTTGTCGAGATTTTTGTTATTGCAATGGATCGTAGCCATGTCATTATCGAAGGTAGTCTGTTTCAAAATTTTTGTAACTCCAACGGATGGTAGCCTGTCATTATCGAAGGTAGTCTATTGTCGAGATTTTTGTTACTCCAATGGATGGTAGCCTTGTCATTATGGAAGCTAGCCTATTGTTGATATTTTGTTTACTCCAATGGATGGTAGCCTTGTCATTGTGGAAGGTAGTCTGCTATCCATATTTTTGTTACTCTAATGGATGGTAGCCTTGCCATTATGGAAGGTAGTCTATTGTCGAGATTTTTGTTTCTGCAATGGATGGTAGACTTGTCATTATGAAAGGTAGTATGTCATTGTGATTTTTGTTACTCCAATGGATGGTAGCCTTGTCATTAAGGACGGTAGTCTGTTGATCATATTTTTGTTACTCCAATGGATGGTAGCCTTGTCATTATGGAAGGTAGTGTGTTATCGATATTTTTGTTACTCTAAGGGATGGTAGCCTTGTCATTAAGGAAGGTAGTCTATCGTCGAGATTTTTGTTACTACAATGGATTGTAGCCTTGTCATTATGGAAGGTATTCTGTTGTTGAGATTTTTGTTACTACAATGGATTGTAGCCTTGTTGTTATGGAAGGTAGTATGTTGTCGATATCTTTGTTACTCCAATGGATGGTAGCCTAGTCTTGATGGAATGTAGTCTGTTGTCGAGATATTTGTTACTCCAATGGATTCTAGCCTTGTCATTATGGAAGGCAGTCTGTTGTCGATATTTCTGTTACTACAATGGATGGTAGCCTTGTCATTATGGAAGGTAGGCTATTATAGGAATTTTTGTTACTCCAATGGATTGTAGCTTTGTCATTATGGAGGTTAGTTTGTTGTCGTAATTTTTGTTACTCCAATGGATGGTAGCCTTCTCATTATGGAAGGTAGTCTATTGTCGATATTTTTGTTACTACAATGGATGGTAGCCTTGTCATTATGGAAGTTAGTATGTTCTCGAGTTTTTGTTACTCCAACGGATTGTAGCCTTGTAATAATGGAAGGTAGTCTATTGTAGAGATTTTTGTTACTATAATGGATGGTAGCCTTGTCATTATGGAAGGTAGTCCATCGTTGTGATTTTTGTTACTCCAATGGATGGTAGCCTTGTCATTAAGGACGGTAGTTTGTTGTTTAGATTTTTGTTACTCCAATGGATGGTAGACTTTTCATTATGGAAGGTAGTCTATTGTCGAGATTTTTGTTACTCCAACGGATGGTAGCCTTGTCCTTATGCAAGGTAGTCTGTTGTGGATAATTTTGTTACTATAATGGATGGAAGCCTTGTCAATATGGAAGGTAGTCTGTTGTCGAGATTTTTATTACTCTATTGGATGGTAGCCTTGTCATTATGGAAAGTAGTATATTGTCGAGATTTTTGTTATTCCAATGGATCGTAGCCATGTCATTATGGAAGGTAGTCTATTTCAAAATTTTTGTTACTCCAACGGATGGTAGCCTGTCATTATCGAAGGTAGTCTATTGTCAAGATTTTTGTTACTCCAATGGATGGTAGCCTTGTCATTATGGAAGCTAGCCTCTTGTTGATATTTTTGTTACTCCAATGGATGGTAGCCTTGTCATTATGGAAGGTAGTCTGCTATCCATATTTTTGTTACTCTAATGGATGGTAGCCTTGCCATTATGGAAGGTAGTCTATTGTCGAGATTTTTGTTTCTGCAATGGATGGTAGACTTGTCATTATGGAAGGTAGTATGTCGTTGTCATTTTTGTTACCCCAATGGATGGTAGCCTTGTCATTAAGGATGATAGTCTGTTGTTCAGATTTTTGTTACTCCAATGGATGGTAGCCTTGTCATTATGGAAGGTAGTGTGTTATCGATATTTTTGTTACTCTAAGGGATGGTAGCCTTGTCATTTAGGAAGGTAGTGTGTTTTCGATATTTTTGTTATTCCAATGGATAGTATCCTTGTCATTATGGAAGGTAGTCTGTCGTCGAGATTTTTGTTACTCCAATGGATGGTAGCCTTGTCATTATGGAAGGTAGTCTATCGTCGAGATTTTTGTAACTACAATGGATGGTAGCCTTGTCATTATGGAAGGTATTCTGTTGTCGAGATTTTTGTTTCTACAATGGATTGAAGCCTTGTCGTTATGGAAGGTAGTATGTTGTCGATATCTTTGTTACTCCAATGGATGGTAGCCTAGTCATGATGAAATGTAGTCTGTTGTCGAGATATTTGTTACTCCAATGGATTCTAGCCTTGTCATTATGGAAGGCAGTCTGTTGTCGATATTTTTGTTACTACAATGGATGGTAGCCTTGTCATTATGGAAGGTAGGCTATTATAGGAATTTTTGTTACTCCAATGGATTGTAGCCTTGTCATTATGGAGGCTAGTTTGTTGTCGTAATTTTTGTTACTCCAATGGATGGTAGCCTTGTCATTATGGAATGTAGTCTATTGTCGATATTTTTGTTACTACAATGGATGGTAGCCTTGTCATTATGGAAGTTAGTATGTTGTCGAGTTTTTGTTACTCCAACGGATTGTAGCCTTGTAATAATGGAAGGTAGTCTGTTGTGGAGATTTTTGATACTATAATGGATGGTAGCCTTGTCATTATGGAAGGTAGTCTATCGTTGTGATTTCTGTTACTCCAATGGATGGTAGCCTTGTCATTAGGACGACAGTTTGTTGTTCAGATTTTTGTTACTCCAATGGATGGTAGACTTTTCATTATGGAAGGTAGTCTATTGTCGAGATTTTTGTTACTCCAACAGATGGTAGCCTTGTCCTTATGGAAGGTAGTCTGTTGTGGATAATTTTGTTACTATAATGGATGGTAGCCTTGTCATTATGGAAGGTAGTCTGTTGTCGAGATTTTTGTTACTCCATTGGATGGTAACCTTGTCATTATGGAAGGTAGTATGTTGTCGAGATTTTTGTTATTCCAATGGATCATAGCCATGTCATTATGAAAGGTAGTCTATTGTCGTGATTTTTGTTACTCCAATGGATGGTAGCCTTGTCATTATGGAAGGTAGCCCGTTGTCGATATTTTTTATACTCCAATGGATGGTAGCCTTGTCATTATGGAAGATAGTCTATTGTCGATATTTTTGTCACTGCAATGGATGGTAGCCTTGTCATTATGGAAGGTAGTATGTCGTTGTGATTTCTGTTACTCCAAAGGATGATAGCCTTGTCATTAAGGACGGTAGTCTATTGTTCATATTTTTGTTACTCCAATGGATGGTAGACTTGTCATTACGAAAGGTAGTCTGTTGTCTAGATTTTTGTTACTCCATTAGATGGTAGCCTTGTCATTATGGAAGGTAGTGTGTTTTCAATATTTTTGTTATTCCAATGGATGGTATCCTTGCCATTATCGAAGGTAGTCTATTGTCGAGATTTTTATTACTCCAATGGATGGTAGACTTGTCATTATGGAAGCTAGTCCCTTGTTGATATTTTTGTTACTCCAATGGATGGTAGCCCATTCATTATGGAAGGTAGTCTATTGTTCCGATTTGTGTTACTCTAATGGTTTGTAGCCTTGCCATTATGGAAGGTAGTCTATTATCGAGATTTTTATTACTACAATGGATGGTAGCCTTGTCATTATGGAAGGTAGTCTGTCGTTGTGATTTCTGTTACTCCAATGGATGGTAGCCTTGTCATTAAGGACAGTAGTCTATTGTTCAAATTTTTGTTACTCCAATGGATGGTTGACTTGGCATTACGAAAGGTAGTCTGTTGTCGAAATTTTTGTTACTCCATCGGATGGTAGCCTTGTCATTATGGAAGGTAGTGTGTTGTCGATATTTTTGTTATTCCAATGGATCGTAGCCATGTCATTAAGGAAGGAAGTCTATTGTCGTAATTTTTGTTACTCCAATGGAGAGTAGCCTTCTCATTATGGAAGGTAGTCCGTTGTCGATAATTTTGTTACTCTAAGGGATGGTAGCTTTGTGATTATGGAAGGTAGTGTGTTTTCGATATTTTTGTAATTCCAATGGATGGTAGCCTTGCCATTATCAAAGGTAGTCTATTGTCGAGATTTTTATTACTCCAATGGATGGTAGGCTTGTCATTATGGAAGCTAGTCTCTTGTTGATATTTTTGTTACTCCAATGGATGGTAGCCTTGTCATTATGGAAGGTAGTCCGTTGTCCAGATTTTTGTTACTCTAATGGATGGCAGCCTTGCCATTATGGAAGGTAGTTTGTTGTTGAGATTTTTATTACTACAATGGATGGGAGACTTGTCATTAAGGAAGGTAGTTTGTCGTTGTGATTTCTGTTACTCCAATGGATGGTAGCATTGTAATTAAGGATGGTAGTCTGTTATTTAGATTTTTGTTACTCCAATGGATGGTAGACTTGTCATTACGGAAGGTAGTGTGTTGTCGATATTTTTGGTATTCCAATGGATCGTAGCCATGTAATTATGCAAGGTAGTCTATTGTCGTGATTTTTGTTACTCCAATGGATGGTAGCCTTGTCATTATGGAAGGTAGTGTGTTATCGATATTTTTTTTACTCTAAGGGATGGTAGCCTTGTCATTATGGAAGGCAGTCTGTTGTCGATATTTCTGTTACTACAATGAATGGTAGCCTTGTCATTATGGAAGGTAGTCTGTCTTCGAGATTTTTGTTACTCCAATGGATGGTAGCCTTATCATTATAGAAGGTAGTTTATCATCGAGATTTTTGTTACTTCAATGGATGGTAGCCTTATCATTATCGAAGGTATTCTGCTGTCGAGATTTTTGTTACTCCAACGGATGGTAGCCTTGTCATTATGGAAGGTACTCTGTTGTCGAGATTTTTGTTATTCGAGTGGGTGGTATCCTTGTTATTATGGAAGGTAGTATGTTGTCGAGATTTTTGTTATTCCAATGGATCGTAGCCATGTCATTATCGAAGGTAGTCTGTTTCAAAATTTTTGTAACTCCAACGGATGGTAGCCTGTCATTATCGAAGGTAGTCTATTGTCGAGATTTTTGTTACTCCAATGGATGGTAGCCTTTTCATTATGGAAGCTAGCCTCTTGTTGATATTTTTGTTACTCCAATGGATGGTAGCCTTGTCATTATGGAAGGTAGGCTATTATAGGAATTTTTGTTACTCCAATGGATTGTAGCCTTGTCATTATGGAGGCTAGTTTGTTGTCGTAATTTTTGTTACTCCAATGGATGGTAGCCTTGTCATTATGGAATGTAGTCTATTGTCGATATTTTTGTTACTACAATGGATGGTAGCCTTGTCATTATGGAAGTTAGTATGTTGTCGAGTTTTTGTTACTCCAACGGATTGTAGCCTTGTAATAATGGAAGGTAGTCTGTTGTGGAGATTTTTGATACTATAATGGATGGTAGCCTTGTCATTATGGAAGGTAGTCTATCGTTGTGATTTCTGTTACTCCAATGGATGGTAGCCTTGTCATTAGGACGACAGTTTGTTGTTCAGATTTTTGTTACTCCAATGGATGGTAGACTTTTCATTATGGAAGGTAGTCTATTGTCGAGATTTTTGTTACTCCAACGGATGGTAGCCTTGTCCTTATGGAAGGTAGTCTGTTGTGGATAATTTTGTTACTATAATGGATGGTAGCCTTGTCATTATGGAAGGTAGTCTGTTGTCGAGATTTTTGTTACTCCATTGGATGGTAACCTTGTCATTATGGAAGGTAGTATGTTGTCGAGATTTTTGTTATTCCAATGGATCATAGCCATGTCATTATGAAAGGTAGTCTATTGTCGTGATTTTTGTTACTCCAATGGATGGTAGCCTTGTCATTATGGAAGGTAGCCCGTTGTCGATATTTTTTATACTCCAATGGATGGTAGCCTTGTCATTATGGAAGCTAGTCTCTTGTTGATATTTTTGTTACTCCAAGGGATGGTAGCCTTGTCATTATGGAAGGTAGTCTGCTATCCATATTTTTGTTACTCTAATGGATGGTAGCCTTGCCATTATGGAAGATAGTCTATTGTCGATATTTTTGTCACTGCAATGGATGGTAGCCTTGTCATTATGGAAGGTAGTATGTCGTTGTGATTTCTATTACTCCAATGGATGATAGCCTTGTCATTAAGGACGGTAGTCTATTGTTCATATTTTTGTTACTCCAATGGATGGTAGACTTGTCATTACGAAAGGTAGTCTGTTGTCTAGATTTTTGTTACTCCATTAGATGGTAGCCTTGTCATTATGGAAGGTAGTGTGTTTTCAATATTTTTGTTATTCCAATGGATGGTATCCTTGCCATTATCGAAGGTAGTCTATTGTCGAGATTTTTATTACTCCAATGGATGGTAGACTTGTCATTATGGAAGCTAGTCCCTTGTTGATATTTTTGTTACTCCAATGGATGGTAGCCCATTCATTATGGAAGGTAGTCTATTGTTCCGATTTGTGTTACTCTAATGGTTTGTAGCCTTGCCATTATGGAAGGTAGTCTATTATCGAGATTTTTATTACTACAATGGATGGTAGCCTTGTCATTATGGAAGGTAGTCTGTCGTTGTGATTTCTGTTACTCCAATGGATGGTAGCCTTGTCATTAAGGACAGTAGTCTATTGTTCAGATTTTTGTTACTCCAATGGATGGTTGACTTGGCATTACGAAAGGTAGTCTGTTGTCGAAATTTTTGTTACTCCATCGGATGGTAGCCTTGTCATTATGGAAGGTAGTGTGTTGTCGATATTTTTGTTATTCCAATGGATCGTAGCCATGTCATTAAGGAAGGAAGTCTATTGTCGTAATTTTTGTTACTCCAATGGAGAGTAGCCTTCTCATTATGGAAGGTAGTCCGTTGTCGATAATTTTGTTACTCTAAGGGATGGTAGCTTTGTGATTATGGAAGGTAGTGTGTTTTCGATATTTTTGTAATTCCAATGGATGGTAGCCTTGCCATTATCAAAGGTAGTCTATTGTCGAGATTTTTATTACTCCAATGGATGGTAGGCTTGTCATTATGGAAGCTAGTCTCTTGTTGATATTTTTGTTACTCCAATGGATGGTAGCCTTGTCATTATGGAAGGTAGTCCGTTGTCCAGATTTTTGTTACTCTAATGGATGGCAGCCTTGCCATTATGGAAGGTAGTTTGTTGTTGAGATTTTTATTACTACAATGGATGGGAGACTTGTCATTAAGGAAGGTAGTTTGTCGTTGTGATTTCTGTTACTCCAATGGATGGTAGCATTGTAATTAAGGATGGTAGTCTGTTATTTAGATTTTTGTTACTCCAATGGATGGTAGACTTGTCATTACGGAAGGTAGTGTGTTGTCGATATTTTTGGTATTCCAATGGATCGTAGCCATGTAATTATGCAAGGTAGTCTATTGTCGTGATTTTTGTTACTCCAATGGATGGTAGCCTTGTCATTATGGAAGGTAGTGTGTTATCGATATTTTTTTTACTCTAAGGGATGGTAGCCTTGTCATTATGGAAGGCAGTCTGTTGTCGATATTTCTGTTACTACAATGAATGGTAGCCTTGTCATTATGGAAGGTAGTCTGTCTTCGAGATTTTTGTTACTCCAATGGATGGTAGCCTTATCATTATAGAAGGTAGTTTATCATCGAGATTTTTGTTACTTCAATGGATGGTAGCCTTATCATTATCGAAGGTATTCTGCTGTCGAGATTTTTGTTACTCCAACGGATGGTAGCCTTGTCATTATGGAAGGTACTCTGTTGTCGAGATTTTTGTTATTCGAGTGGGTGGTATCCTTGTTATTATGGAAGGTAGTATGTTGTCGAGATTTTTGTTATTCCAATGGATCGTAGCCATGTCATTATCGAAGGTAGTCTGTTTCAAAATTTTTGTAACTCCAACGGATGGTAGCCTGTCATTATCGAAGGTAGTCTATTGTCGAGATTTTTGTTACTCCAATGGATGGTAGCCTTTTCATTATGGAAGCTAGCCTCTTGTTGATATTTTTGTTACTCCAATGGATGGTAGCCTTGTCATTATGGAAGGTAGTCTGCTATCCATATTTTTGTTACTCTAATGGATGGTAGCCTTGCCATTATGGAAGGTAGTCTATTGTCGAGATTTTTGTTTCTGCAATGGATGGTAGCCTTGTCATTATGGAAGGTAGTATATTGTTGAGATTTTTGTTACTACAATGGATGGTAGCCTTGTCATTATGGAAGGTATTCTGTTGTCGAGATTTTTGTTACTACAATGGATTGTAGCCTTGTTGTTATGGAAGGTAGTATGTCGTCGATATCTTTGTTACTCCAATGGATGGTAGCCTAGTCTTGATGGAATGTAGTCTATTGTCGAGATATTTGTTACTCCAATGGATTCTAGCCTTGTCGATATTGAAGGCAGTCTGTTGTCGATATTTTTGTTACTACAATGGATGGTAGCCTTGTCATTATGGAAGGTAGGCTATTATAGGAATTTTTGTTACTCCAATGGATTGTAGCCTTGTCATTATGGAGGCTAGTTTGTTGTCGTAATTTTTATTACTCCAATGGATGGTAGCCTTGTCATTATGGAAGGTAGTCGATTGTCGATATTTTTGTTACTACAATGGATGGTAGCCTTGTCATTATGGAAGTTAGTATGTTGTCGAGTTTTTGTTACTCCAACGGATTGTAGCCTTGTAATAATGGAAGGTAGTCTGTTGTGGAGATTTTTGTTACTATAATGGATGGTAGCCTTGTCATTATGGAAGGTAGTCTATCGTTGTGATTTTTGTTACTCCAATGGATGGTAGCCTTGTCATTAATGACGGTAGTTTGTTGTTCAGATTTTTGTTACTCCAATGGATGGTAGACTTTTCATTATGGAAGGTAGTCTATTGTCGAGATTTTTGTTACTCCAACGGATGGTAGCCTTGTCCTTATGGAAGGTAGTCTGTTGTGGATAATTTTGTTACTATAATGGATGGAAGCCTTGTCATTATGGAAGGTAGTCTGTTGTCGAGATTTTTAATACTCCATTGGATGGTAGCCTTGTCATTATGGAAAGTAGTATGTTGTCGAGATTTTTGTTATTCCAATGGATCGTAGCCATGTCATTATGGAAGGTAGTCTGTTTCAAAAATTTTGTTACTCCAACGGATGGTAGCCTGTCATTATCGAAGGTAGTCTATTGTCGAGATTTTTGTTACTCCAATGGATGGTAGCCTTGTCATTATGAAAGCTAGCCTCTTGTTGATATTTTTGTTACTCCAATGGATGGTAGCCTTGTCATTATGGAAGGTAGTCTGCTATCCATATTTTTGTTACTCTAATGGATGGTAGCCTTGCCATTATGGAAGGTAGTCTATTGTCGAGATTTTTGTTTCTGCAATGGATGGTAGCCTTGTCATTATGGAAGGTAGTATGTCGTTGTCATTTTTGTTACCCCAATGGATGGTAGCCTTGTCATTAAGGATGGTAGTCTGTTGTTCAAATTTTTGTTACTCCAATGGATGGTAGCCTTGTCATTATGGAAGGTAGTGTGTTATCGATATTTTTGTTACTCTAAGGGATGGTAGCCTTGTCATTAAGGAAGGTAGTGTGTTTTCGATATTTTTGTTATTCCAATGGATGGTATCCTTGTCATTATTGAAGGTAGTCTGTCGTCGAGATTTTTGTTACTCCAATGGATGGTAGCCTTGTCATTATGGAAGGTAGTCTATCGTCGAGATTTTTGTAACTACAATGGATGGTAGCCTTGTCATTATGGAAGGTATTCTGTTGTCGAGATTTTTGTTTCTACAATGGATTGTAGCCTTGTCGTTATGGAAGGCAGTATGTTGTCGATATCTTTGTTACTCCAATGGATGGTAGCCTAGTCATGATGGAATGTAGTCTGTTGTCGAGATATTTGTTACTCCAATGGATTCTAGCCTTGTCATTATGGAAGGCAGTCTGTTGTCGATATTTCTGTTACTACAATGGATGGTAGCCTTGTCATTATGGAAGGTAGGCTATTATAGGAATTTTTGTTACTCCAATGGATTGTAGCCTTGTCATTATGGAGGCTAGTTTGTTGTCGTAATTTTTGTTACTCCAATGGATGGTAGCCTTGTCATTATGGAAGGTAGTCTATTGTCGATATTTTTGTTACTACAATGGATGGTAGCCTTGTCATTATGGAAGTTAGTATGTTGTCGAGTTTTTGTTACTCCAACGGATTGTAGCCTTGTAATAATGGAAGGTAGTCTGTTGTGGAGATTTTTTTTACTATAATGGATGGTAGCCTTGTCATTATGGAAGGTAGTCTATCGTTGTGATTTCTGTTACTCCAATGGATGGTAGCCTTGTCATTAGGATGGCAGTTTGTTGTTCAGATTTTTGTTACTCCAATGGATGGTAGACTTTTCATTATGGAAGGTAGTCTATTGTCGAGATTTTTGTTACTCCAACGGATGGTAGCCTTGTCCTTATGGAAGGTAGTCTGTTGTGGATAATTTTGTTACTATAATGGATGGAAGCCTTGTCATCATGGAAGGTAGTCTGTTGTCGAGATTTTTGTTACTCCATTGATGGTAGCCTTGTCATTATGGAAGGTAGTATGTTGTCGAGATTTTTGTTATTCAAATGGATCGTAGCCATGTCATTATGGAAGGTAGTCTGTTTCGAAATTTTTGTTACTCCAACGGATGGTAGCCTGTCATTATCGAAGGTAGTCTATTGTCGAGATTTTTGTTACTCCAATGGATGGTAGCCTTGTCATTATGGAAGCTAGTCTATTGTCGAGATTTTTGTTACTACAATGGATGGTAGCCTTGTCATTATGGAAGGTATTCTGTTGTCGAGATTTTTGTTACTACAATGGATTGTAGCCTTGTTGTTATGGAAGGTAGTATGTCATCGATATCTTTGTTACTCCAATGAATGGTAGCCTAGTCTTGATGGAATGTAGTCTATTGTCGAGATATTTGTTACTCCAATGGATTCTAGCCTTGTCATTATGGAAGGCAGTCTGTTGTCGATATTTTTGTTACTACAATGGATGGTAGCCTTGTCATTATGGAAGGTAGGCTATTATAGGAATTTTTGTTACTCCAATGGATTGTAGCCTTGTCATTATGGAGGCTAGTTTGTTGTCGTAATTTTTGTTACTCCAATGGATGGTAGCCTTGTCATTATGGAAGGTAGTCTATTGTCGATATTTTTGTTACTACAATGGATGGTAGCCTTGTCATTATGGAAGTTAGTATGTTGTCGAGTTTTTGTTACTCCAACGGATTTTAGCCTTGTAATAATGGAAGGTAGTCTGTTGTGGAGATTTTTGTTACTATAATGGATGGTAGCCTTGTCATTATGGAAGGTAGTCTATCATTGTGATTTTTGTTACTCCAATGGATGGTAGCCTTGTCATTAAGGACGGTAGTTTGTTGTTCAGATTTTTTGTTACTCCAATGGATGGTAGACTTTTCATTATGGAAGGTAGTCTATTGTCGAGATTTTTGTTACTCCAACGGATGGTAGCCTTGTCCTTATGGAAGGTAGTCTGTTGTGGATAATTTTGTTACTATAATGGATGGAAGCCTTGTCATTATGGAAGGTAGTCTGTTGTCGAGATTTTTATTACTCCATTGGATGGTAGCCTTGTCATTATGGAAAGTAGTATGTTGTCGAGATTTTTGTTATTCCAATGGATCGTAGCCATGTCATTATGGAAGGTAGTCTGTTTCAAAATTTTTGTTACTCCAACGGATGGTAGCCTGTCATTATCGAAGGTAGTCTATTGTCGAGATTTTTGTTACTCCAATGGATGGTAGCCTTGTCATTATGGAAGCTAGCCTCTTGTTGATATTTTTGTTACTCCAATGGATGGTAGCCTTGTCATTATGGAAGGTAGTCTGCTATCCATATTTTTGTTACTCTAATGGATGGTAGCCTTGCCATTATGGAAGGTAGTCTATTGTCGAGATTTTTGTTTCTGCAATGGATGGTAGCCTTGTCATTATGGAAGGTAGTATGTCGTTGTCATTTTTGTTACCCCAATGGATGGTAGCCTTGTCATTAAGGATGGTAGTCTGTTGTTCAAATTTTTGTTACTCCAATGGATGGTAGCCTTGTCATTATGGAAGGTAGTGTGTTATCGATATTTTTGTTACTCTAAGGGATGGTAGCCTTGTCATTAAGGAAGGTAGTGTGTTTTCGATATTTTTGTTATTCCAATGGATGGTATCCTTGTCATTATTGAAGGTAGTCTGTCGTCGAGATTTTTGTTACTCCAATGGATGGTAGCTTTGTCATTATGGAAGGTAGTCTATCGTCGAGATTTTTGTAACTACAATGGATGGTAGCCTTGTCATTATGGAAGGTATTCTGTTGTCGAGATTTTTGTTTCTACAATGGATTGTAGCCTTGTCGTTATGGAAGGCAGTATGTTGTCGATATCTTTGTTACTCCAATGGATGGTAGCCTAGTCATGATGGAATGTAGTCTGTTGTCGAGATATTTGTTACTCCAATGGATTCTAGCCTTGTCATTATGGAAGGCAGTCTGTTGTCGATATTTCTGTTACTACAATGGATGGTAGCCTTGTCATTATGGAAGGTAGGCTATTATAGGAATTTTTGTTACTCCAATGGATTGTAGCCTTGTCATTATGGAGGCTAGTTTGTTGTCGTAATTTTTTTTACTCCAATGGATGGTAGCCTTGTCATTATGGAAGGTAGTCTATTGTCGATATTTTTGTTACTACAATGGATGGTAGCCTTGTCATTATGGAAGTTAGTATGTTCTCGAGTTTTTGTTACTCCAACGGATTGTAGCCTTGTAATAATGGAAGGTAGTCTGTTGTGGAGATTTTTTTTACTATAATGGATGGTAGCCTTGTCATTATGGAAGGTAGTCTATCGTTGTGATTTCTGTTACTCCAATGGATGGTAGCCTTGTCATTAGGATGGCAGTTTGTTGTTCAGAATTTTGTTACTCCAATGGATGGTAGACTTTTCATTATGGAAGGTAGTCTATTGTCGAGATTTTTGTTACTCCAACGGATGGTAGCCTTGTCCTTATGGAAGGTAGTCTGTTGTGGATAATTTTGTTACTATAATGGATGGAAGCCTTGTCATTATGGAAGGTAGTCTGTTGTCGAGATTTTTGTTACTCCATTGATGGTAGCCTTGTCATTATGGAAGGTAGTATGTTGTCGAGATTTTTGTTATTCAAATGGATTGTAGCCATGTCATTATGGAAGGTAGTCTATTTCAAAATTTTTGTTACTCCAACGGATGGTAGCCTGTCATTATCGAAGGTAGTCTATTGTCGAGATTTTTGTTACTCCAATGGATGGTAGCCTTGTCATTATGGAAGCTAGCCTCTTGTTGATATTTTTGTTACTCCAATGGATGGTAGCCTTGTCATTATGGAAGGTAGTCTGCTATCCATATTTTTGTTACTCTAATGGATGGTAGCCTTGCCATTATGGAAGGTAGTCTATTGTCGAGATTTTTGTTACTGCAATGGATGGTAGCCTTGTCATTATGGAAGGTAGTCTATCGTCGAGATTTTTGTTACTACAATGGATGGTATCCTTGTCGTTATGGAAGGTAGTCTGTTGTCGATATCTTTGTTACTCCAATGGATGGTAGCCTAGTCATTATTGAATGTAATCTGTTGTCGAGATATTTGTTACTCCAATGGATTCTAGCCTTGTCATTATGGAAGGCAGTCTGTTGTCGATATTTTTGTTACTACAATGGATTGTAGCCTTGTAATTATGGAAGGTAGTCTTTTGTCGAGATTTTTTTTACTCTAAGGGATGGTAGCCTTGTGATTATGGAAGGTAGTGTGTTTTCGATATTTTTGTTATTCCAATGGATGGTAGCTTTGTCATTATCGAAGGTAGTCTATTGTCGAGATTTTTGTTACTCCAATGGATGGTAGACTGGTCATTATGGAAACTAGTCTCTTGTTGATATTTTTGTTACTCAAATGGATGGTAGCCTTGTCATTTTGGAAGGTAGTCTGTTGTGGAGATTTTTGTTACTATAATGGATGGTAGCCTTGTCATTATGGAAGGCAGTCTATTGTCGAGATTTTTGTTATTGCAATGGATGGTAGCCTTGTCATTATGGAAGGTAGTCTGTCGTTGTGATTTCTGATACTCCAATGGATGGTAGCCTTTTCATTAAGGAAGGTAGTATGTTGTCTATATTTTTTTTATTCCAATGGATTGTAGACTTATCATTACGAAAGGTAGTCCGTTGTCGAGATTTTTGTTACTCCATTGGATGGTAGCCTTGTCATTATGGAAGGTAGTATGTTGTCGATATTTTTGTTATTCCAATGGATCGTAGCCATGTCATTATGGAAGGTAGTGTATTGTCGTGATTTTTGTTACTCCAATGGAAGGTAGCCTTGTCATTATGGAAGGTAGTCCGTTGTCCAGATTTTTGTTACTCTAAGGGATGGTAGCCTTGTCATTATGGAAGGTAGTGTGTTTTCGATATTTTTGTTATTGCAATGGATGGTAGCCTTGTCATTATGGAAGGTAGTCTGTCGTTGAGATATTTGTTACTTCAATGGATGGTAGCCTTGTCATTATGGAAGGTAGTCTAGCGTCGAGATTTTTGTTACTACAATGGATGGTAGCCTTGTAATTATGGAAGGTATTATATTGTCGAGATTTTTGTTACTACAATGGATTTTAGCCTTGTCGTTATGGAAGGTAGTATGTTGTCGATATCTTTGTTACTCCAATGGATGGTAGCCTAGTCATTATGGAATGTAGTCTGTTGTCTAGATTTTTGTTACTCCAATGGATTCTAGCCCTGTCATTATGGAAGGCAGTCTGTTGTTGATATTTATTATACTCCAATGGATTGTAGCCTTGTCATTATTGAAAGTAGTCTCTTGTGGATATTTTATTTACTCCAATGATGGTACCCTTGTCATTATGGAAGGTAGTATGTTGTCGAGATTTTTGTTACTCCAATAGATGGTAGCCTTGTCAATAAGGAAGGTAGTCTGTTGTGGAGATTTTTGTTACTATAATGGATGGTAGCCTTGTCATTATGGAAGGCAGTCTGTTGTCGAGATTTTTGTTACTCCATTGGATGGTAACCTTGTCATTATGGAAGGTAGTATGTTGTCGAGATTTTTGATACTCCATGGATGGTAGCCTATCATTATCGAAGGTAGTCTATTGTCGAGATTTTTGTTACTCCAATGGATGGAAGCCTTGTCATTATGGAAACTAGTCTCTTGTTGATATTTTTGTTACTCCAATGGATGGTAGCCTTGTCATTATGGAAGGTATTATGTTGTCAATATCTTTGTTACTCCAATGGATGGTAACCTTGTCATTATGGAAGGTAGTCTGTTGTCGAGATTTTTGTTACTCTAAGGGATGGTAGCCTTGTCATTATGGAAGGTATTGTGTTGTCGAAATTATTGTTATTCCAATGGATGGTAGCCTTGTCATTATGGAAGGTAGTCCGTTGTCGATATTTTTGTTACTCCAATGGATGGTAGCCTTATCATTATGAAAGGTAGTCAATCGTCGAGATTTTTGTTACTACAATGGATGGTAACCTTGTCATTATGGAAGGTAGTCTGTTGTCGATATCTTTGTTACTCCAATGGTGGTAGCCTAGTCATTATGGAAGGTAGTATGTATTTCGAGATTTTGGTTACTCCAATGGATGGTAGCCTTGTCATTATGGAAGGTAGTCTCTTGTGGATATTTTTGTTACTCCAATGATGGTACCCTTGTCATTATTGAAGGTAGTATGTTGTCGATATTTTTATTACTCCAACGGATGGTAGCCTTGTCATTAAGCAAGGTAGTCTGTTATCGGGATTTTTGTTACTCCAATTAATGGCAGCCTTGTCATTATGCAAGGTAGTCTGTTGTCCATATTTTTGTTACAACAATGGTTGGTAGCCTTGTCATTATGGAAGGTAGTCTGTTGTCGAGATTTTTGTTACTGCAATGGATGGTAATCTTGTCATTATGGAAGGTAGTCTGTTGTCGAGATTTCTGTTACTCCAATGGAGGGTAACCCTGTCATTAAGGACAGTAGTTTGTGGTTCAGATTTTTGTTACTCCAATGGATGGTAGACTTGTCATTATGGAAGGAAGTCTATTGTCGATATTTTTGTTACTCCATTGGATGGTAGCCTTGTCATTATGGAAGGTAGTGTGTTGTCGATATTTTTGTTACTCCAATGGATGGTAGCCTTGTTATTATGGAAGGTAGTCTGTTGACGAGATGTTTTATACTCCAATGGATTGTAGCCTTGTCATTATGGAAGGTTGTCTCTTGTGGATAATTTTGTTACCCTAATGATGGTACCCTTGTCATTATGGAAGGTAGTATGTTGTCTAGATTTTTGTTACTCCAATGGATGGAAGCCTTGTCATTATGGAAGGTAGTCTGTTATCGAGATTTCTGTTTCTTCAATGGATGGTAGCTTTGTCATTGAGGCAGGTAGTCTGTTATCAGGATTTCTGTTACTCCAATGGATGGTAGCCTTGTCATTATGCAAGGTAGTCTATTGTCCAGATTTTTGTTACAACAATGGATGGTAGCCTTGTCATTATCGAAGGTAGTCAATTGTCGAGATTTTTGTTACTCCAATGGATGGTAGACTTGTCATTATGGAAACTAGTCTCTTGGTGATATTTTTGTTACTCAAATGGATGGTAGCCTTGTCATTATGGAAGGTAGTCTATTGTCCATATTTTTGTTACTCTAATGGATGGTAGCCTTGCCATTATGGAAGGTAGTCTGTTGTCGAGATTTTTGTTACTGCAATGGATGGTAGCCTTGTCTTTATGGAAGGTAGTCGGTCGTTGTGATTTCTGATACTCCAATGGATGGTAGCCTTGTCATTAAGGAAGGTAGTATGTTGTCTATATTTTTGTTATTCCAATGGATTGTAGACTTATCATTACGAAAGGAAGTATGTTGTCGATATCTTTGTCACTCCAATGGATGGTAGCCTATTCATTATGGAATGTATTCTGTTGTCGAGATTTTTGTTACTCCAATGGATGGTAGCCTTGTCATTATGGAAGGTATTATGTTGTCGATATCTTTGTTACTCCAATGGATGGTAACCTTGTCATTATGGAAGGTAGTCTGTTGTCGAGATTTTTGTTACTCTAAGGGATGGTAGCCTTGTCATTATGGAAGGTATTGTGTTGTCGAAATTATTGTTATTCCAATTGATGGGAGCCTTGTCATTATGGAAGGTAGTCCATTGTCGATATTTTTGTTACTCCAATGGATGGTAGCCTATATCATTATGAAAGGTAGTCTATCGTCGAGATTTTTGTTACTACAATGGATGGTAGCCTTGTCATTATGGAAGGTAGTCTATTGTCGATATCTTTGTTACTCCAATGGTGGTAGCCTAGTCATTATGGAAGGTAGTCTGTATTTCGAGATTTTGGTTACTCCAATGGATGGTAGCCTTGTCATTATGGAAGGTAGTCTGTTGTCGAGATTTTTTATACTCCAATGGATTGTAGCCTTGTCATTATGGAAGGTAGTCTCTTGTGGATATTTTTGTTACTCCAATGATGGTACCCTTGTCATTATTGAAGGTAGTATGTTGTCGATATTTTTGTTACTCCAACGGATGGTAGCCTTGTCATTAAGGAAGGTAGTCTGTTATCGGGATTTTTGTTACTCCAATTAATGGCAGCCTTGTCATTATGCAAGGTAGTCTATTGTCCAGATTTTTGTTACAACAATGGTTGGTAGCCTTGTCATTATGGAAGGTAGTCTATTGTCGAGATTTTTGTTACTACAATGGATGGTAATCTTGTCATTATGGAAGGTAGTCTGTTGTCGAGATTTCTGTTACTCCAATGGATGGTAACCTTGTCATTAAGGACAATAGTTTGTTGTTCAGATTTTTGTTACTCCAATGGATGGTAACCCTGTCATTAAGGACACTAGTTTGTTGTTCAGATTTTTGTTACTCCAATGGATGGTAGACTTGTCATTATGGAAGGAAGTCTATTGTCGATATTTTTGTTACTCCATTGGATGGTAGCCTTGTCATTATGGAAGGTAGTGTGTTGTCAATATTTTTGTTACTCCAATGGATGGTAGCCTTGTTATTATGGAAGGTAGTCTGTTGTCGAGATGTTTTATACTCCAATGGATTGTAGCCTTGTCATTATGGAAGGTTGTCTCTTGTGGATAATTTTGTTACCCTAATGATGGTACCCTTGTCATTATGGAAGGTAGTATGTTGTCTAGATTTTTGTTACTCCAATGGATGGTAGCCTTGTCATTATGGAAGGTATTCTGTTGTCGAGATTTCTGTTTCTTCAATGGATGGTAGCTTTGTCATTGAGGCAGGTAGTCTGTTGTCAGGATTTTTGTTACTCCAATGGATGGTAGCCTTGTCATTATGCAAGGTAGTCTATTGTCCAGATTTTTGTTACAACAATGGATGGTAGCCTTGTCATTATCGAAGGTAGTCTATTATCGAGATTTTTGTTACTCCAATGGATGGTAGACTTGTCATTATGGAAACTAGTCTCTTGTTGATATTTTTGTTACTCAAATGGATGGTAGCCTTGTCATTATGGAAGGTAGTCTATTGTCCATATTTTTGTTACTCTAACGGATGGTAGCCTTGCCATTATGGAAGGTAGTCTGTTGTCGAGATTTTTGTTACTGCAATGGATGGTAGCCTTGTCATTATGGAAGGTAGTCGGTCGTTGTGATTTCTGATACTCCAATGGATGGTAGCCTTGTCATTAAGGAAGGTAGTATGTTGTCTATATTTTTGTTATTCCAATGGATTGTAGACTTATCATTACGAAAGGTAGTATGTTGTCGATATCTTTGTTACTGCAATGGATGGTAGCCTATTCATTATGGAATGTATTCTGTTGTCGAGATTTTTGTTACTCCAATGGATGGTAGCCTTGTCATTATGGAAGGTATTATGTTGTCGATATCTTTGTTACTCCAATGGATGGTAACCTTGTCATTATGGAAGGTAGTCTGTTGTCGATATTTTTGTTACTCTAAGGGATGGTAGCCTTGTCATTATGGAAGGTATTGTGTTGTCGAAATTATTGTTATTCCAATGGATGGTAGCCTTGTCATTATGGAAGGTAGTCCTTTGTCGATATTTTTGTTACTCCAATGGATGGTAGCCTTATCATTATGAAAGGTAGTCTATCGTCGAGATTTTTGTTACTACAATGGATGGTAGCCTTGTCATTATGGAAGGTAGTCTGTTGTCGATATCTTTGTTACTTCAATGGTGGTAGCCTAGTCATTATGGAAGGTAGTCTGTATTTCGAGATTTTGGTTACTCCACTGGATGGTAGCCTTGTCATTATGGAAGGTAGTCTGTTGTCGAGATTTTTTATACTCCAATGGATTGTAGCCTTGTCATTATGGAAGGTAGTCTCTTATGGATATTTTTGTTACTCCAATGATGGTACCCTTGTCATCATTGAAGGTAGTATGTTGTCGATATTTTTGTTACTCCAACGGATGGTAGCCTTGTCATTAAGGAAGGTAGTCTGTTGTGGAGATTTCTGTTACTATAATAGATGGTAGCCTTGTCATTAGGGAAGGCAGTCTATTGTCGAGATTTTTGTTACTCCATTGGAAGGTAACCTTGTCATTATGGAAGATAGTATGTTGTCGAGATTTTTGATACTCCAATGGATGGTAGCCTGTCATTATCGAAGGTAGTCTATTGTCGAGATTTTTGTTACTCCAATGTATAGAAGCCTTGTCATTATGGAAGCTAGTCTCTTGTTGATATTTTTGTTACTCCAATGGATTGTAGCCTTGTCATTATGGAAGCTATTATGTTTTCGATATCTTTGTTACTCCAATGGATGGTAACCTTGTCATTATGGAAGGTAGTCTATTGTCGAGATTTTTGTTACTCCATTGGATGGTAGCCTTGTCATTATGGAAGGTAGTATGTTGTCGAGACTTTTGTTACTCCAATTGATCGTAGCCATGTCATTATGGAAGGTAGTTTGTTTCAAAAAATTTGATACTCCAATGGATGGTAGCCTGTTATTATCGAAGGTAGTCTATTGTCGAGATTTTTGTTACTCCAATGGACGGTAGCCTTGTCATTATGGAAGCTAGTCTCTTGTTGATATTTTTGTTACTCCAATGGATGGTAGCCTTGTCATTATGGAAGGTAGTCTTCTATCCATATTTTTGTTACTCTAATGGATGGTAGCCTTGCCATTATGGAAGGTAGTCTATTGTCGAGATTTGTGTTACTGCAATGGATGGTAGTCTTGTCATTATGGAAGGTACCCCGTCGTTGAGATTTTTGTTACTACAATGGATTGTAGCCTAGTCATTATGGAAGGTAATGTGTTGTCGAGATTTTTGTTACTGCAATGGATGTTAGCCTTGTCATTATGGAAGGTAGTCTGTTGTCGAGATGTTTTATACTCCAATGGATTGTATCCTTGTCATTATGGAAGGTTGTCTCTTGTGGATAATTTTGTTACCCTAATGATGGTACCCTTGTCATTATGGAAGGTAGTATGTTGTCTAGATTTTTGTTACTCCAATGGATGGTAGCCTTGTCATTATGGAAGGTAGTCTGTTGTCGATATTTCTGTTTCTTCAATGGATGGTAGCTTTGTCATTGAGGAAGGTAGTCTGTTATCAGGATTTTTGTTACTCCAATGGATGGTAGCCTTGTCATTATGGAAGGAAGTCTATTGTCGATATTTTTGTTACTCCATTGGATGGTAGCCTTGTCATTATGGAAGGTAGTGTGTTGTCAATATTTTTGTTACTCCAATGGATGGTAGCCTTGTTATTATGGAAGGTAGTCTGTTGTCGAGATGTTTTATACTCCAATGGATTGTAGCCTTGTCATTATGGAAGGTTGTCTCTTGTGGATAATTTTGTTACCCTAATGATGGTACCCTTGTCATTATGGAAGGTAGTATGTTGTCTAGATTTTTGTTACTCCAATGGATGGTAGCCTTGTCATTATGGAAGGTATTCTGTTGTCGAGATTTCTGTTTCTTCAATGGATGGTAGCTTTGTCATTGAGGCAGGTAGTCTGTTGTCAGGATTTTTGTTACTCCAATGGATGGTAGCCTTGTCATTATGCAAGGTAGTCTATTGTCCAGATTTTTGTTACAACAATGGATGGTAGCCTTGTCATTATCGAAGGTAGTCTATTATCGAGATTTTTGTTACTCCAATGGATGGTAGACTTGTCATTATGGAAACTAGTCTCTTGTTGATATTTTTGTTACTCAAATGGATGGTAGCCTTGTCATTATGGAAGGTAGTCTATTGTCCATATTTTTGTTACTCTAACGGATGGTAGCCTTGCCATTATGGAAGGTAGTCTGTTGTCGAGATTTTTGTTACTGCAATGGATGGTAGCCTGTTATTATCGAAGGTAGTCTATTGTCGAGATTTTTGTTACTCCAATGGACGGTAGCCTTGTCATTATGGAAGCTAGTCTCTTGTTGATATTTTTGTTACTCCAATGGATGGTAGCCTTGTCATTATAGAAGGTAGTCTTCTATCCATATTTTTGTTACTCTAATGGATGGTAGCCTTGCCATTATGGAAGGTAGTCTATTGTCGAGATTTGTGTTACTGCAATGGATGGTAGTCTTGTCATTATGGAAGGTACCCCGTCGTTGAGATTTTTGTTACTACAATGGATTGTAGCCTAGTCATTATGGAAGGTAATGTGTTGTCGAGATTTTTGTTACTGCAATGGATGTTAGCCTTGTCATTATGGAAGGTAGTCTGTTGTCGAGATGTTTTATACTCCAATGGATTGTATCCTTGTCATTATGGAAGGTTGTCTCTTGTGGATAATTTTGTTACCCTAATGATGGTACCCTTGTCATTATGGAAGGTAGTATGTTGTCTAGATTTTTGTTACTCCAATGGATGGTAGCCTTGTCATTATGGAAGGTAGTCTGTTGTCGATATTTCTGTTTCTTCAATGGATGGTAGCTTTGTCATTGAGGAAGGTAGTCTGTTATCATGATTTTTGTTACTCCAATGGATGGTAGCCTTGTCATTATGGAAGGTAGTCTATTGTCGAAATTTTTGTTACTCCAATGGATGGTAGACTTGTCATTATGGAAACTAGTCTCTTGTTGATATTTTTGTTACTCAAATGGATGGTAGCCTTGCCATTATGAAAGGTAGTCTGTTGTCGAGATTTTTGTTACTGCAATGGATGGTAGCCTTGTCATTATGGAAGGTAGTCTGTCGTTGTGATTTCTGATACTCCAATGGATGGTAGCCTTGTCATTAAGGAAGGTAGTATGTTGTCTATATTTTTGTTATTCCAATGGATTGTAGACTTATCATTACGAAAGGTAGTCTGTTGTCGAGATTTTTGTTACTCCATTGGATGGTAGCCTTGTCAATATGGAAGGTAGTATGTTGTCGATATTTTTATTATTCCAATGGATCGTAGCAATGTCATTATGGAAGGTAGTCTATTGTCGTGATTTTTGTTACTCCAATGGATGGTAGCCTTGTCATTATGGAAGGTAGTTCGTTGTCGAGATTTTTGTTACTCTAAGGGATGGTAGCCTTGTCATTATGGAAGGTAGTCTATCGTCGAGATATTTGTTACTCCAATGGATGGTAGCCTTGTCATTATGGAAGGTAGTCCATCGTCGAGATTTTTGTTACTACAATGGATGGTACCCTTGTCATTATGGAAGGTATTATAATGTCGAGATTTTTGTTAATACAATGGATTTTAACCTTATCTTTATGGAAGGTAGTATTTTCTCGATATCTTTGTTACTCCAATGGATTGTAGCCTAGTCATTATGGAATGTAGTCTGTTGTCGAGATTTTTGTTACTCCAATGGATTCTAGCCTTGTCATTATGGAAGGCAGTCTGTTGTCGATATTTTTTATACTCCAATGGATTGTAGCCTTGTCATTATGGAAGGTAGTCTCTTGTGGATATTTTATTTACTCCAATGATGGTACCCTTGTCATTATGGAAGGTAGTATGTTGTCGAGATTTTTGTTACTCCAATAGATGGTAGCCTTGTCATTATGGAAGGCAGTCTGTTGTCGAGATTTTTGTTACTCCATTGGATGGTAACCTTGTCATTATGGAAGGTAGTATGTTGTCGAGACTTTTGATACTCCAATGGATGGTAGCCTGTCATTATCGAAGGTAGTCTATTGTCGAGATTTTTGTTACTCCAATGGATGGAAGCCTTGTCATTATGGAAGCTAGTCTCTTGTGTATATTTTTGTTACTCCAATGGATGGTAGCCTTGTCATTATGTAAGGTATTATGTTGTCGATATCTTTGTTACTCCAATGGATGGTAACCTTGTCATTATGGAAGGTAGTCTGTTGTCGAGATTTTTGTTACTCCATTGGATGGTAGCCTTGTCATTATGGAAGGTAGTATGTTGTCGAGACTTTTGTTATTCCAATGGATCGTAGCCATGTCATTATGGAAGGTAGTTTGTTTCAAAAATTTTGTTACTCCAATGGATGGTAGCCTGTTATTATCGAAGTTAGTCTATTGTCGAGATTTTTGTTACTCCAATGGATGGTAGCCTTGTCATTATGGAAGGTAGTCTGCTATCCATATTTTTGTTACTCTAATGGATGCTAGCCTTGCCATTATGGAAGGTAGTCTATTGTCGAGATTTGTGTTACTGCAATGGATGGTAGCCTTGTCATTATGGAAGGTACTCCATCGTTGAGATTTTTGTTACTACAATGGATTCTAGCCTTGTCGTTATGGAAGGTTGTCTGTTGTCGATATCTTTGTTACTCCGATGGATGGTAGCCTAGTCATTATGGAAGGTAATGTGTTGTCGAGATTTTTGTTACTCCAATGGATGGTAGCCTTGTCATTATGGAAGGTAGTATGTTGTCGAGATGTTTTATACT
Source organism: Vicia faba (assembly GCA_948472305.1). NCBI lineage: Eukaryota > Viridiplantae > Streptophyta > Magnoliopsida > Fabales > Fabaceae > Vicia > Vicia faba. The sequence continues at coordinate 461,275,594 of OX451741.1, forward strand.
CAAATGGATTGTAGCCTTGTCATTATGGAAGGTTCTCTCTTGTGGATAATTTTGTTACCCTAATGATGGTACCCTTGTCATTATGGAAGGTAGTATGTTGTCTAGATTTTGGTTACTCCAATGGATGGTAGCCTTGTCATTATGGAAGGTAGTCTGTTGTCGAGATTTCTGTTTCTTCAATGGATGGTAGCTTTGTCATTGAGGAAGATAGTCTGTTATCAGGATTTTTTTACTCCAATGGATGGTAGCCTTGTCATTATGCAAGGTAGTCTGTTGTCCAATTTTTGTTACAACAATGGATGGTAGCCTTGTCATTATGGAATGTAGTCTATTGTCGAGATTTTTGTTACTGCAATGGATGGTAGCCTTGTCATTATGGAAGGTAGTCGGTCGTTGTGATTTCTGTTACTCCATTGGATGGTAGCCTTGTCATTAAGGATGGTAGTTTGTTGTTCAGATTTTTGTTACTCCAATGGATGGTAGACTTGTCATTATGGAAGGTAGTCTATTGTCGAGATTTTTGTTACTCCAACGGATGGTAGCCTTGTCCTTATGGAAGGTAGTTTGTTGTGGTGATTTTTGTAACTATAATGGATGGAAGACTTGTCATTATGGAAGGTAGTCTGTTGTCGAGATTTTTGTTACTCCATTGGATGGTAGCCTTGTTATTATGGAAGGTAGTATGTTGTCGAGACTTTTGTTATTCCAATGGATCGTAGCCATGTCATTATGGAAGGTAGTTTGTTTCAAAATTTTTGTTACTCCAAATGATGGTAGCCTGTTATTATCGAAGGTAGTCTATTGTCGATATTTTTGTTACTCCAATGGATGGTAGCCTTGTCATTATGGAAGCTAGTCTCTTGTTGATATTTTTGTTACTACAATGGATGGTAGCCTTGTCATTATGGAAGTTACTCTACTATCCATATTTTTGTTACTCTAACGGATGGTAGCCTTGCCATTACGGAAGGTAGTCTATTGTCGAGATTTTTGTTACTGCAATGGATGGTAGCCTTGTCATTATGGAAGGTAGCATGTCTTTGTGATTTCTGTTACTCCAATGGATGGTAGCCTTGTCATTAAGGACGGTAGTCTGTTGTTCATATTTTTGTTACTCCAATGGATGGTAGCCTTGTCATTGTGGAAGGTAGTCTATCGTCGAGATTTTTGTTACTACAATGGATGGTATCCTTGTCGTTATGGAAGGTAGTCTATTGTAGATATCTTTGTTACTCCAATGGATGGTACCCTAGTCATTATGGAATGTAATTTGTTTTCGAGATATTTGTTAATCCAATGGATTCTAGCCTTATCATTATGGAAGGCAGGCTGTTGTCAATATTTTTGTTACTACAATGGATGGTAGCCTTGTCATTATGGAAGGTAGTCTGTTGTCGATATTTTTGCTACTCCAATGGATGGTAGCCTTATCATTATAAAAGGTAGTCTATCGTCGAGATTTTTGTTACTCCAATGGATTGTAGCCTTGTCATTATGGAAGGTAGTCTTTTGTCGAGATTTTTTTTACTCTAAGGGATGGTAGCCTTGTGATTATGGAAGGTAGTGTGTTTTCGATATTTTGGTTATTCCAATGGATGGTAGCCTTGTCATTATCTAAGGTAGTCTATTGTCGAGATTTTTGTTACTTCAATGGATGGTAGACTTGTCATTATGGAAACTAGTCTCTTGTTGATTTTTTTGTTACTCAAATGGATGGTAGCCTTGTCATTATGGAAGGTAGTCTATTGTCCAGATTTTTGTTACTCTAATGGATGGTAGCCTTGCCATTATGGAAGGTAGTCTGTTGTCGAGATTTTTGTTACTGCAATGGATGGTAGCCTTGTAATTATGGAAGGTAGTCTGTCATTGTGATTTCTGATACTCCAATCGATGGTAGCCTTGTCATTAAGGAAGGTAGTATGTTGTCTATATTTTTGTTATTCCAATGGATTGTAGACTTATCATTACGAAAGGTAGTATGTTGTCGATATCTTTGTTACTCCAATGGATGGTAGCCTATTCATTATAGAATGTAGTCTGTTGTTGAGATTTTTGTTACTCCAATGGATGCTAGACTTGTCATTATGGAAACTAGTCTCTTGTTGATATTTTTGTTACTCAAATGGATGGTAGCCTTGTCATTATGGAAGGTAGTCTATTGTCCAGATTTTTGTTACTCTAATGGATGGTAGCCTTGCCATTATGGAAGGTAGTTTGTTGTCGAGATTTTTGTTACTGCAATGGATGGTATCCTTGTCATTATGGAAGGTAGTCTGTTATTGTGATTTCTGATACTCCAATGGATGGTAAACTTGTCATTAAGGAAGGTAGTATGTTGTCTATATTTTTGTTATTCCAATGGATTGTAGACTTATCATTATGAAAGGTAGTCTGTTGTCGAGATTTTTGTTACTCCATTGGATGGTAGCCTTGTCATTATGGAAGGTAGTATGTTGTCAATATTTTTGTTTTTCCAGTGGATCGTAGCCATGTCATTATGGAAGGTAGTCTATTGTCGTGATTTTTGTTACTCCAATGGATGGTAGCCTTGTCATTATGGAAGGTAGTCCGTTGTCGAGATTTTTGTTACTCTAAGGGATGGTAGCCTTCTCATTATGGAAGGTAGTGTGTTTTCGATATTTTTGTTATTGCAATGGATGGTAGCCTTGTAATTATGGAAGGTAGTCTGTCGTCGAGATATTTGTTACTCCAATGGATGGTAGCCTTGTCATTATGGAAGGTAGTCTATCGTCGAGATTTTTGTTACTACAATGGATGGTAGCCTTGTCATTATGGAAGGTATTATATTATCGAGATTTTTGTTACTACAATGGATTTTAGCCTTGTCGTTATGGAAGGTAGTATGTTGTCGATATTTTTGTTACTCCAATGGATGGTAGCCTAGTCATTATGGAATGTAGTCTGTTGTCGAGATTTTTGTTACTCCAATGGATTCTAGCCTTGTCATTATGGAAGGCAGTCTGTTGTCGATATTTTTTATACTCTAATGGATTGTAGCCTTGTCATTATGGAAGGTAGTCTCTTGTGGATATTTTATTTACTCCAATGATAGTTCCCTTGTCATTATGGAAGGTAGTATGTTGTCGAGATTTTTATTACTCCAATAAATGGTAGCCTTTTCATTATGGAAGGCAGTCTATTGTCGAGATTTTTGTTACTCCATTGGATGGTAGCCTTGTCATTATGGAAGGTAGTATGTTGTCGAGATTTTTGATTCTCCAATGGATGGTAGCCTGTCATTATTGAAGGTAGTCTATTGTCGAGATTTTTGTTACTCCAATTGATGGAAGCCTTGTCATTATGGAAGCTAGTCTCTTGTTGATATTTTTGTTACTCCAATAGATTGTAGCCTTGTCATTATGGAAGGTATTATGTTGTCGATATCTTTGTTACTCCAATGGATGGTAACCTTGTCATTATGGAAAGTAGTCTATTGTCGAGATTTTTGTTACTCTAAGGGATGGTAGCCTTGTCATTATGGAATGTATTGTGTTGTCGAAATTATTGTTATTCCAATGGATGGTAGCCTTGTCATTATGGAAGGTAGTCCGTTGTCGATATTTTTGTTACTCCAATGGATGTTAGCCTTATCATTATGAAAGTAAGTCTATCGTCGAGATTTTTGTTACTACAATGGATGGTAGCCTTGTCATTATGTTAGGTAGTCTATTGTCGAGATTTTTGTTACTACAATGGATTGTAGCCTTGTCGTTATGGAAGGTAGTATGTTGTCGATATCTTTGTTACTCCAATGGTTGTAGCCTAGTCATTATGGAAGGTAGTCTGTATTTCGAGATTTTGGTTACTCCAATGGATGGTAGCCTTGTCATTATGGAAGGTAGTCTATTGTTGAGATTTTTTATACTCCAATGGATTGTAGCCTTGTCATTGTAGAAGGTAGACTCTTCTGGATATTTTTGTTATTACATTGGTGGTAGCCTTGTCATTATGGAAGGTAGTCTGTTGTCGAGATTTTTGTTACTGCAATGGATGGTAACATTGTCATTATGGAACGTAGTCTGTTGTCGAGATTTCTGTTACTCCAATGGATGGTAGCCCTGTCATTAAGGACAGTAGTTTGTTGTTCAAATTTTTGTTACTCCATTGGATGGTAGACTTGTCATTATTGAAGGTAGTGTGTTGTCGATATTTTTGTTATTCCAATGGATGGTAGCCTTGTCATTATGGAACGTAGTCTGTTGTCATGATTTTTTTTTACTCCAATGGATGGTAGCCTTGTCATTATGGAAGGTAGTATGTTGTCGATATCTTTATTTCTCCAATGGATGGTAACCTTGTCATTATGGAAGGTAGTTTGTTGTCGAGATTTTTGTTACTCTAAGGGATGGTAGCCTTGTAATTATGGAAGGTACTGTGTTGTCGAAATTTTTGTTATTCCAATGGATAGTAGCCTTGTCATTATGGAAGGTAGTCCGTCGTCGAGATTTTTGTTACTACAATGGATTGTAGCCTTGTCATTATGGAAGGTAATGTGTTGTCGAGATTTTTGTTACTCCAATGGATGGTAGCCTTGTCATTATGGAAGGTAGTCTGTTGTCGAGATGTTTTATACTCCAATGGATTGTAGCCTTGTCATTATGGAAGGTTGTCTTTTGTGGATAATTTTGTTACCCTAATGATGGTACCCTTGTCATTATGTGTTGTCTAGATTTTTGTTACTCCAATGGATGGTAGCCTTGTCATTATGGAAGGTAGTCTGTTGTCGAGATTTCTGTTTCTTCAATGGATGGTAGCTTTGTCATTGAGGCAGGTAGTCTGTTATCAGGATTTTTGTTACTCCAATGGATGGTAATCTTGTCATTATGCAAGGTAGTCTATTGTCCAGATTTTTGTTACAACAATGGATGGTAGCCTTGTCATTATGGAAGATAGTCTATTGTCGAGATTTTTGTTACTGCAATGGATGGTAGCCTTATCATAATGGAAGGTTGTCTGTCGTTGTGATTTCTGTTACTCCAATGGATGCTAGCCTTGTCATTAAGGACGGTAGTTTGTTGTTCAGATTTTTTTTACTCCAATGGATGGTAGACTTTTCATTATGGAAGGTATTCTATTGTCAAGATTTTTGTTACTCCAACAGATGGTAGCCTTGTCATTATGGAAGGTAGTCTGTTATGGAGATTTTTGTTACTATAATGGATGGAAGCCTTGTCATTATGGAAGGTAGTCTGTTGTCGAGATTTTTGTTAATTCATTGGATGGTAGCCTTGTCATTATGGAAGGTAGTATGTTGTCGAGATTTTTGTTATTCAAATGGATCGTAGCCATGTCATTATGGAAGGTAGTTTGTTTCAAAATTTTTGTTACTCCAATGGATGGTAGCCTGTTACTATCGAAGGTAGTCTATTGTCGAGATTTTTGTTACTCCAATGGATGGTAGCCTTGTCATTATGGAAGCTAGTCTCTTGTTGATATTTTTATTACTCCAATGGATGGTAGCCTTGTCATTATGGAAGGTAGTCTGCTATCCATATGTTTGTTACTCTAATGGATGGTAGCCTTGCCATTACGGAAGGTAGTCTATTGTCGATATTTTTGTTACTGCAATGGATGGTAGCCTTGTCATTATGGAAGGTAGCATGTCTTTGTGATTTCTGTTACTCCAATGGATGGTAGCCTTGTCATTAAGGACGGTGGTCTGTTGTTCAGATTTTTGTTACTCCAATGAATGGTAGCCTTTTTATTATGGAAGGTAGTATGTTGTCGATATCTTTGTTACTCCAATGGTTGTAGCCTAGTCATTATGGAAGGTAGTATGTATTTCGAGATTTTGGTTACTCCAATGGATGGTAGCCTTGTCATTATGGAAGGTAGTCTATTGTCGAGATTTTTTATACTCCAATGGATTGTAGCCTTGTCATTGTAGAAGGTAGACTCTTCTGGATATTTTTGTTATTACATTGGTGGTAGCCTTGTCATTATGGAAGGTAGTCTGTTGTCGAGATTTTTGTTACTGCAATGGATGGTAACATTGTCATTATGGAACGTAGTCTGTTGTCGAGATTTCTGTTACTCCAATGGATGGTAGCCCTGTCATTAAGGACAGTAGTTTGTTGTTCAAATTTTTGTTACTCCATTGGATGGTAGACTTGTCATTATTGAAGGTAGTGTGTTGTCGATATTTTTGTTATTCCAATGGATGGTAGCCTTGTCATTATGGAACGTAGTCTGTTGTCGTGATTTTTTTTTACTCCAATGGATGGTAGCCTTGTCATTATGGAAGGTAGTATGTTGTCGATATCTTTATTTCTCCAATTGATGGTAACCTTGTCATTATGGAAGGTAGTTTGTTGTCGAGATTTTTGTTACTCTAAGGGATGGTAGCCTTGTAATTATGGAAGGTACTGTGTTGTCGAAATTTTTGTTATTCCAATGGATAGTAGCCTTGTAATTATGGAAGGTAGTCCGTCGTCGAGATTTTTGTTACTACAATGGATTGTAGCCTTGTCATTATGGAAGGTAGTCTGTTGTCGATATCTTTGTTACTCCAATGGATGGTAGCCTAGTCATTATGGAAGGTAATGTGTTGTCGAGATTTTTGTTACTCCAATGGATGGTAGCCTTGTCATTATGGAAGGTAGTCTATTGTCGAGATGTTTTATACTCCAATGGATTGTAGCCTTGTCATTATGGAAGGTTGTCTTTTGTGGATAATTTTGTTACCCTAATGATGGTACCCTTGTCATTATGTGTTGTCTAGATTTTTGTTACTCCAATGGATGGTAGCCTTGTCATTATGGAAGGTAGTCTGTTGTCGAGATTTCTGTTTCTTCAATGGATGGTAGCTTTGTCATTGAGGCAGGTAGTCTGTTATCAGGATTTTTGTTACTCCAATGGATGGTAACCTTGTCATTATGCAAGGTAGTCTATTGTCCAGATTTTTGTTACAACAATGGATGGTAGCCTTGTCATTATGGAAGATAGTCTATTGTCGAGATTTTTGTTACTGAAATGGATGGTAGCCTTATCATAATGGAAGGTTGTCTGTCGTTGTGATTTCTGTTACTCCAATGGATGCTAGCCTTGTCATTAAGGACGGTAGTTTGTTGTTCAGATTTTTTTTACTCCAATGGATGGTAGACTTTTCATTATGGAAGGTATTCTATTGTCGAGATTTTTGTTACTCCAACAGATGGTAGCCTTGTCATTATGGAAGGTAGTCTGTTATGGAGATTTTTGTTACTATAATGGATGGAAGCCTTGTCATTATGGAAGGTAGTCTGTTGTCGAGATTTTTGTTAATTCATTGGATGGTAGCCTTGTCATTATGGAAGGTAGTATGTTGTCGAGATTTTTGTTATTCAAATGGATCGTAGCCATGTCATTATGGAAGGTAGTTTGTTTCAAAAATTTTGTTACTCCAATGGATGGTAGCCTGTTACTATCGAAGGTAGTCTATTGTCGAGATTTTTGTTACTCCAATGGATGGTAGCCTTGTCATTATGGAAGCTAGTCTCTTGTTGATATTTTTGTTACTCCAATGGATGGTAGCCTTGTCATTATGGAAGGTAGTCTGCTATCCATATGTTTGTTACTCTAATGGATGGTAGCCTTGCCATTACGGAAGGTAGTCTATTGTCGATATTTTTGTTACTGCAATGGATGGTAGCCTTGTCATTATGGAAGGTAGCATGTCTTTGTGATTTCTGTTACTCCAATGGATGGTAGCCTTGTCATTAAGGACGGTGGTCTGTTGTTCAGATTTTTGTTACTCCAATGAATGGTAGCCTTGTTATTATGGAAGGTAGTCTGTTGTCGATATCTTTGTTACTCCAATGGATGGTAGCCTAGTCATTATGGAATGTAGTCTGTTGTCGAGATATTTGTTACTCCAATGGATTCTAGCCTTGTCATTATGGAAGGCAGTTTGTTGTCGATATTTTTGTTACTACAATGGATTGTAGCATTATCGTTATGGAAGGTAGTCTGTTGTCGATATCTTTGTTACTCCAATGGATGGTAGCCTAGTCATTATGGAAGGTAATATGTTGTCGAGAGTTTTGTTACTCCAATGGATGGTAGCCTTGTCATTATGGAAGGTAGTCTGCTGTGGAGATGTTTTATACTCCAATGGATTGTAGCCTTGTCATTATGGAAGGTTGTCTCTTGTGGATAATTTTGTTACCCTAATGATGGTACCATTGTCATTATGGAAGGTAGTATGTTGTCTAGATTTTTGTTACTCCAATGGATGGTAGCCTTGTCATTATGGAAGCTAGTCTCTTGTTGATATTTTTGTTACTCCAATGGATGGTAGCCTTGTCATTATGGAAGGTAGTCTGCTATCCATATGTTTGTTACTCTAATGGATGGTAGCCTTGCCATTACGGAAGGTAGTCTATTGTCGATATTTTTGTTATTGCAATGGATGATAGCCTTGTCATTATGGAAGGTAGCATGTCTTTGTGATTTCTGTTACTCCAATGGATGGTAGCCTTGTCATTAAGGACGGTGGTCTGTTGTTCAGATTTTTGTTACTCCAATGGATGGTAGCCTTGTTATTATGGAAGGTAGTCTATCATCGAGATTTTTGTTACTACAATGGATGGTAGCCTTGTCGTTATGGAAGGTAGTCTGTTGTCGATATCTTTGTTACTCCAATGGATGGTAGCCTAGTCATTATGGAATGTAGTCTGTTGTCGAGATATTTGTTACTCCAATGGATTCTAGCCTTGTCATTATGGAAGGCAGTCTGTTGTCGATATTTTTGTTACTACAATGGATGGTAGCCTTGTAATTATGGAAGGTAGGCTATTGTAGGGATTTTTGTTAGTCGAATGGATTGTAGCCTTGTCATTATGGAAAGTACTCTGTTGTCGAGATTTTTGTTACTCCAATGGATGGTAGCCTTGTCATTATAGAAGGTAGTCTATTGTCGATATTTTTGTTACTATAATGTATGGTAGCCTTGTCATTATGGAAGGTAGTTTGTTGTCGAGTTTTTGTTACTCCAACGGATTGTAGCCTTTTAATAATGGAAGGTAGTCTGTTGTGGTGATTTTTGTTACTATAAGGGATGGTAGCCTTGTCATTATGGAAGGTAGTCTATTGTCCATATTTTTGTTAATCTAATGGATTGTAGCCTTTCCATTATGGAAGGTAGTCTGTTGTCGAGATTTTTGTTACTGCAATGGATGGTAGCCTTGTCATTATGGAAGGTAGTTTGTCATTGTGATATCTGTTACTCCAATGGATGGTAGCCTTGTCATTAAGGACGGTAGTCTGTTGTTCAGATTTTTGTTACTCTAATGGATGGCAGACTTGTCATTACGAAAGGTAGTCTATTGTCAAAAAATTTGTTACTCCATTGGATGGTAGCCTTGTCATTATGGAAGGTAGTGTGTTGTCGATATTTTTGTTATTCCAATGGATGGTAGCCATGTCATTATGGAAGGTAGTCTCTTCTCATAATTTTTGTTACTCCAATGGATGGTAGCCATGTCATTATGGAAGGTAGTTTGTTGTCGAGATTTTTGTTACTCTAAGGGATGATAGCTTTGTGATTATGGAAGGTAGTGTGTTTTCGATATTTTTGTTATTCCAATAGATGGTAGCCTTGTTATTATGGAAGGTAGTCCGTCGTCGAGATTTTTGTTACTACAATTGATTGTAGCCTTGTCGTTATGGAAGGTAGTCTATTTTCGATATCTTTGTTACTCCAATGGATGGTAGCCTAGTCATTATGGAAGGTAATGTGTTGTCGAGATTTTTCTTACTCCAATGGATGGTAGCCTTGTCATTATGGAAGGTAGTCTGTTGTCGAGATGTTTTATACTCCAATGGATTGTAGCCTTGTCATTATGGAAGGTTGTCTCTTGTGGATAATTTTGTTACCCTAATGATGGTACCCTTGTCATTATGGAAGGTAGTATGTTGTCTAGATTTTTGTTACTCCAATGGATGGTAGCCTTGTCATTATGGAAGGTAGTCTGTTGTCGAGATTTCTGTTTCTTCAATGGATGGTAGCTTTGTCATTGAGGCAGGTAGTCTGTTATCGGGATTTTTGTTACTCCAATGCATGGTAACCTTGTCATTATGCAAGGTAGTCTATTGTCCAGATTTTTGTTACAACAATGGATGGTAGCCTTGTCATTATGGAAGATAGTCTATTGTCGAGATTTTTGTTACTGCAATGGATGGTAGCCTTATCATTATGGAATGTAGTATGTCGTTGTGATTTTTGTTACTCCAATGGATGGTAGCCTTGTCATTAAGGACGGTAGTTTGTTGTTCAGATTTTTGTTACTCCAATGGATGGTAGACTTTTCATTATGGAAGGTATTCTATTGTCGAGATTTTTGTTACTCCAACAGATGGTAGCCTTGTCATTATGGAAGGTAGTGTGTTGTCGAGATTTTTGTTAATTCATTGGATGGTAGCCTTGTCATTATGAAAGGTAGTATGTTGTCGAGATTTTTGTTATTCAAATGGATCGTAGCCATGTCATTATGGAAGGTAGTTTGTTTCAAATTTTTTGTTACTCCAATGGATGGTAGCCTGTTATTATCGAAGGTAGTCTATTGTCGAGATTTTTGTTACTCCAATGGATGGTAGCCTTGTCATTATGGAAGCTAGTCTCTTGTTGATATTTTTGTTACTCCAATGGATGGTAGCCTTGTCATTATGGAAGGTAGTCTGCTATCCATATTTTTGTTAATCTAATGGATGGTAGCCTTGCCATTACGGAAGGTAGTCTATTGTCGATATTTTTGTTACTGCAATGGATGGTAGCCTTGTCATTATGGAAGGTAGCATGTCTTTGTGATTTCTGTTACTCCAATGGATGGTAGCCTTGTCATTAAGGACGGTGGCCTGTTGTTCAGGCTTTTGTTACTCTAATGGATGGTAGCCTTGTTATTATGGAAGGTAGTCTATCGTCGAGATTTTTGTTACTACAATGGATGGTAGCCTTGTCGTTATGGAAGGTAGTCTGTTGTCGATATCTTTGTTACTCCAATGGATGGTAGCCTAGTCATTATGGAATGTAGTCTGTTGTCGAGATATTTGTTACTCCAATAGATTCTAGCCTTGTCATTATGGAAGGCAGTCTGTTGTCGATATTTTTGTTACTACAATGGATGGTAGCCTTGTCATTATGGAAGGTAGGCTATTGTAGGGATTTTTGTTACTCCAATGGATTGTAGCCTTGTCATTATGGAAGGTAGTCTGTTGTCGATATTTTTGTTACTCCAATGGATGGTAGCGTTGTCATTATAGAAGGTAGTCTATTGTCGATATTTTTGTTACTACAATGTATGGTAGCCTTGTCATTATGGAAGGTAGTATGTTGTCGAGTTTTTTTTACTCCAACGGATTGTAGCGTTTTAATAATGGAAGGTAGTCTGTTGTGGTGATTTTTGTTACTATAATGGATGGTAGCCTTGTCATTATGGAAGGTAGTTTATTGTCCATATTTTTGTTAATCTAATGGATTGTAGCCTTTCCATTATGGAAGGTAGTCTGTTGTCGAGATTTTTGTTACTGCAATGGATGGTAGCCTTGTCATTATGGAAGGTAGTTTGTCATTGTGATTTCTGTTACTCCAATGGATGGTAGCCTTGTCATTAAGGACGGTAGTCTGTTGTTCAGATTTTTGTTACTCTAATGGATCGTAGACTTGTCATTACGAAAGGTAGTCTATTATCAAAAAATTTGTTACTCCATTGGATGGTAGCCTTGTAATTATGGAAGGTAGTGTGTTGTCAATATTTTTGTTATTCCAATGGATGGTAGCCATTTCATTATGGAAGGTAGTCTCTTCTCATAATTTTTGTTACTCCAATGGATGGTAGCCTTGTCATTATGGAAGGTAGTCTGTTGTCGAGATTTTTGTTACTCTAAGGGATGATAGCTTTGTGATTATGGAAGGTAGTGTGTTTTCGATATTTTTGTTATTCCAATGGATGGTAGCCTTGTTATTATCGAAGGTACTCTATTGTCGAGATTTTTGTTACTCCAATGGATGGTAGACTTGTCATTATAGAAGCTAGTCTCTTGTTGATATTTTTGTTACTCCAATGGATGGTAGCCTTGTCATTATGGAAGGTAGTCTGTTGTCCAGATTTTTGTTACTCTAATGGATGGTAGCCTTGCCATTATGGAAGGTAGTCTGTTGTCGAGATTTTTGTTACTGCAATGGATGGTAGCCTTGTCATTACGAAAGGTAGTTTGTTGTCGAGATTTTTGTTACTCCATTGGATGGTAGCCTTGTCATTATGGAAGGTAGTCTGTCGTCTAGATTTTTGTTACTCCATTGGATGGTAACCATGTCATTATGGAAGGTAGTATGTTGTCGATATCTTTATTACTCCAATGTATGGTAACCTTGTCATTATGGAAGGTAGTCTGTTGTCGAGATTTTTGTTACTCTAAGGGATGGTAGCCTTGTAATTATGGAAGGTACTGTGTTGTCGAAATTTTTGTTATTCCAATGGATATTAGCCTTGTCATTATGGAAGGTAGTCTGTCGTCGAGATTTTTGTTACTCCAATGGATGGTAGCCTTCTCATTATGTAAGGTAGTCTATCGTCGAAATTTTTGTTACTACAATGGATGGTAGCCTTGTCATTATGGAAGGTATTCTGTTGTCGAGATTTTTGTTACTACAATGGATTGTAGCCTTGTCGTTATGGAAGGTAGTATGTTGTCGATATCTTTGTTACTCCAATGGATGGTAGCCTAGTCATTATGGAATGTAGTCTGTTGTCGTGATTTTTGTTACTCCATTGGGTTCTAGCCTTCTCATTATGGAAGGCAGTCTGTTGTCGATATTTTTTATACTCCAATGGATTGTAGCCTTGTCAATATGGAAGGTAGTCTATTGGGGATATTTTATTTACTCCAATGATGGTACCCTTGTCATTATGGAAGGTAGTATGTTGTCGAGATTTTTGTTACTCCAACGGATGGTAGCCTTGTGATTATGGAAGGTAGTCTGTTGTCGAGATTTTTATTACTCCAATGGATGGTAGCCTAGTCATTATGGAAGGTAGTCTATTTCGAAATTTTTGTTACTCTAATGGATGGTAGCCTGTCATTATCGAAGGTAGTCTATTGTCGAGATTTTGGTTACTCCAATGGATGGAAGCCTTGTCATTATGGAAGCTAGTCTCTTGTTGTTATTTTTGTTACTCCAATGGATGGTAACCTTGTCATTATGGAAGGTAGTTTGTTGTCGAGATTTTTGTTACTCTAAAGGATGGTAGCCTTGTCATTATGGAAGGTATTGTGTTGTCAAAATTTTTGTTATTCCAATGGATGGTAGCCTTGTCATAATGGAAGGTAGTCCGTTGTCGAGATTTTTGTTATTCCAATGGATGGTAGCCTTGTCATTAAGGAAGGTAATCTGTTATCGGGATTTTTGTTTGTCATTATGCAAGGTAGTCTGTTGTGCAGATTTTTGTTACAACAATGGATGGTAGCCTTGTTATTATGGTAGGTAGTCTGTTGTCGAGATTTTTGTTACTGCAATGGATGGTAGCCTTATCATTACGGAAGGTAGTCTGTCGTTATTATTTCTGTTACTCCAATGGATGGTAGCCTTGTCATTATGGAAGGTAGTCTATTGTCGAGATTTTTGTTACTCCAATGGATGGTAGCCTTGTCATTAAGGAAGGTAGTATGTTGTCGATATTTTTGTTATTCCAATGGATGGTAGACTTATCATTACGAAAGGTAGTCTATTGTCGAGATTTTTGTTACTCCATTGGATGGTAACCTTGTCATTATGGAAGGTAGTATGTTGTCGATACTTTTGTTATTCCAATTGATCGTAGCCATTTCATTATGGAAGGTAGTCTATTGTCGTGATTTTTATTACTCCAATGGTTGGTAGCCTTGTCATTATGGAAGGTAGTCTGTTGTCAAGATTTTTTATACTCTAAGGGATGGTAGCCTTGTCATTATGGAAGGTAGTTTGTCTTCGATAATTTTGTTATTCTAATGGATGGTAGTCTTGTCATTATGGAATGTAGTCTGTCGTCGAGATTTTTGTTACTCCAATGGATGGTAGCCTTCTCATTATGTAAGGTAGTCTATCGTCGAGATTTTTGTTACTACATTGGATGGTAGCCTTGTAATTATGGAAGGTATTCTGTTGTCGAGATTTTTGTTACTATAATGGATTTTAGACTTCTCATTATGGAAGGTAGTATGTTGTCGATATCTTTGTTACTCCAATGGATGGTAGCCTAGTCATTATGGAATGTAGTCTGTTGTAGAGATTTTTGTTACTCTAATGGATTCTAGCCGTGTCATTATGTAAGGCAGTTTGTTGTCGATATTTTTTATACTCCAATGGATTGTAGCCTTGTCATAATGGAAGGTAGTCTCTTGTGGATATTTTATTTACTCCAATGATGGTACCCTTGTCATTATGGAAGGTAGTCTGTTGTCGAGATTTTTGTTACTCTAAGGGATTGTAGCCTTGTCATTATGGAAGGTATTGTGTTGTAGAAATTATTGTTATTCCAATACATGGTAGCCTTGTCATTATGGAAGGTAGTCCGTTGTCGATATTTTTGTTACTCCAATGGATGGTAGCCTTATCATTATGAAAGGTAGTCTATCGTCGAGATTTTTGTTACTACAATGGATGCTAGCCTTGTCATTATGTTAGGTAGTCTATTGTCGAGATTTTTGTTACTACAATGGATTGTAGCCTTGTCGTTTTGGAAGGTAGTCTGTAATCGATATCTTTGTTACTCCAATGGTGGTAGCCTAGTCATTATGGAAGGTAGTCTGTATTTCGAGATTTTGGTTACTCCAATGGATGGTAGCCTTGTCATCATGGAAGGTAGTCTATTGTTGAGATTTTTTATACTCCAATGGATTGTAGCCTTGTCATTATGGAAGGTAGTCTGTTATCGGGATTTTTGTTACTCCAATTGATGGTAGCCTTATCATTATGCAAGGTAGTCATTTGTCCAGATTTTTGTTACAACAATGGTTGGTAGCCTTGTCATTATGGAAGGTAGACTGTTGTCGAGATTTTTGTTACTGCAATGGATGGTAACCTTGTCATTATGGAAGGTAGTCTGTTGTCGAGATTTCTGTTACTCCAATGGATGGTATCCCTGTCATTAAGGACAATAGTTTGTTGTTCAGATTTTTGTTACTCCAATGGATGGTAGACTTGTCATTATTGAAGGAAGTCTATAGTCGATATTTTTGTTACTCCATTGGATGGTAGCCTTCTCATTATGGAAGGTAGTGTGTTGTCGATATTTTTGTTATTCCAATGGATGGTAGCCTTGTCATTATGGAACGTATTCTATTGTCGTGATTTTTTTTACTCCAATGGATGGTAGCCTTGTCATTATGGAAGGTAGTATGTGGTCGATATCTTTATTAATCCAATGGATGGTAACCTTGTCATTATGGAAGGTAGTTTGTTGTCGAGATTTTTGTTACTCTAAGGGATGGTAGCCTTGTAATTATAGAAGGTACTGTGTTGTCGAAATTTTTGTTATTCCAATGGATAATAGCCTTGTCATTATGGAAGGTAGTCCTTCGTCGAGATTTTTGTTACTACAATGGATTGTAGCCTTGTCGTTATGGAAGGTAGTCTGTTGTCGATATTTTTGTTACTACAATGGATGGTAGCCTTGTCATTATGGAAGGTAGGCTATTGTAGGAATTTTTGTTACTCCAATGGATTGTAGCATTATCATTATGGAAGGTAGTCTTTTGTCGAGATTTTTTTTACTCTAAGGGATGGTAGCCTTGTGATTATGGAAGGTAGTGTGTTTTTGATATTTTTGTTATTCCAATGGATTGTAGCCTTGTCATTATCGAAGGTAGTCTATTGTCGAGATTTTTGTTACTCCAATGGATGATAGACTTTTCATTATGGAAACTAGTCTCTTGTTGATATTTTTGTTACTCAAATGGATGGTAGCCTTGTCATTATGGAAGGTAGTCTATTGTCCAGATTTTTGTAACTCTAATGGATGGTAGCCTTGCCATTACGGAAGGTAGTCTGTTGTCGAGATTTTTGTTACTGCAATGGATGGTAGCCTTGTCATTATGGAAGGTAATTTGTCGTTGTGATTTCTGATACTCCAATGGATGGTAGCCTTGTCATTAAGGAAGGTAGTATGTTGTCTATATTTTTGTTATTCCAATGGATTGTAGACTTATCATTACGAAAGTTAGTCTGTTGTCGAGATTTTTGTTACTCCATTGGATGGTAGCCTTATCATTATGGAAGATAGTATGTTGTCGATATTTTTGTTATTCCAATGGATCGTAGCCATGTCATTATGGAAGGTAGTCTATTGTCGTGATTTTTGTTACTCCAATGGTTGGTAGCCTTGTCATTATGGAAGGTTGTTCGTTGTCGAGATTTTTGTTACTCTAAGGGATGGTAGCCTTGTCATTATGGAAGGTAGTGTGTTTTCGATATTTTTATTATTGTAATGGATGGTAGCCTTGTCATTATGGAAGGTAGTCTGTCGTCGAGATATTTGTTACTCCAATGGATGGTAGCCTTGTCATTATGGAAGGTAGTCTATCATCGAGATTTTTGTTACTACAGTGGATGGTAGCCTTGTCATTATGGAAGGTATTATATTGTCGAGATTTTTTTACTACAATGGATTTTAGCCTTGTCGTTATGGAAGGTAGTATGTTGTCGATATCTTTGTTACTCCAATGGATGGTAGCCTAGTCATTATGGAATGTAGTCTGTTGTCGAGATTTTTGTTACTCCAATGGATTCTAGCCTTGTCATTATGGAAGGCAGTCTGTTGTCGATATTTTTTATACTCCAATGGATTGTAGCCTTGTCATTATGTCAGGTAGTCTCTTGTGGATATTTTATTTACTCCAATGATGGTTCCCTTGTCATTATGGAAGGTAGTATGTTGTCGAGATTTTTTGTACTCCAATAGATGGTAGCCTTGTAATTATGGAAGGTAGTCTGTTGTGGAGATTTTTGTTACTATAATGGATGGTAGCCTTGTCATTATGAAAGGCAGTCTGTTGTCGAGATTTTTGTTACTCCATTGGATGGTAACGTTGTCATTATGGAAGGTAGTATGTTGTCGAGATTTTTGTTACTCCAATGGATGGTAGCCTGTCATTATCGAAGGTAGTCTATTGTCGAGATTTTTGTTACTCCAATGGATGGAAGCCTTGTCATTATGGAAGCTAGTCTCTTGTTGATATTTTTGTTACTCCAATGGATGGTAGCCTTGTCATTATGGAAGGTATTATGTTGTCGATATCTTTGTTACTCCAATGGATGGTAACCTTGTCATTATGGAAGGTAGTCTGTTGTCGAGATTTTTGTTACTCTAAGGGATGGTAGCCTTGTCATTATGGAAGGTATTGTGTTGTCGAAATTATTGTTATTCCAATGGATGGTAGCCTTGTCATTATGGAAGGTAGTCCGTTGGCGATATTTTTGTTACTCCAATGGATGGTAGCCTTATCATTTTTGTCGATATTTTGGTTACTCCAATGGATGGTAGCCTTGTCATTATGGAAGGTTGTCTGTTGTCGAGATTTTTTATACTCCAATGGATTGTAGCCTTGTCATTATGGAAGGTAGTCTGTTGTGGATATCTTTGTTACTCCAATGGTGGTACCCTTGTCGTTATTGAAGGTAGTATGTTGTCGAGATTTTTGTTACTCCAACTGATGGTAGCCTTTTCATTAAGGAAGGTAGTATGTTATCGGGATTTTTGTTACTCCAATTGATGGCAGCCTTGTCATTATGCAAGGTAGTCTGTTGTCCAGATTTTTGTTACAACAATGGTTGGTAGCCTTGTCATTAGGGAAGGTAGTCTGTTGTCGAGATTTTTGTTACTGCAATGGATGGTAACCTTGTCATTATGGAAGGTAGTATGTTGTCGAGATTTCTGTTACTCCAATGGATGGTAGCCCTGTCATTAAGGACAGTAGTTTGTTGTTCAGATTTTTGTTACTCCTTTGGATGGTAGCCTTGTCATTATGGAAAGTAGTGTGTTGTCGATATTTTTGTTATTCCAATGGATGGTAGCCTTGTCATTATGGAACGTAGTCTGTTGTCGTGATTTTTTTTACTCCAATGGATGGTAGCCTTGTCATTATGGAAGGTAGTATGTTGTCGATATCTTTATTACTCCAATGGATGGTAACCTTGTCATTATGGAAGGTAGTTTGTTGTCGAGATTTTTGTTACTCTAAGGGATGGTAGCCTTGTAATTATGGAAGGTACTGTGTTGTCGAAATTTTTGTTATTCCAATGGATAGTAGCCTTGTCATTATGGAAGGTAGTCCGTCATCGAGATTTTTGTTACTACAATGGATTGTAGCCTTGTCGTTATGGAAGGTAGTCTGTTGTCGATATCTTTGTTACTCCAATGGATGGTAGCCTAGTCATTATGGAAGGTAATGTGTTGTTGAGATTTTTGTTACTCCAATGGATGGTAGCCTTGTCATTATGGAAGGTAGTCTGTTGGCGAGATGTTTTATACTCCAATGGATTCTAGCCTTTTCATTATGGAAGGTTGTCTCTTGTGGATAATTTTGTTACCCTAATGATGGTACCCTTGTCATTATGGAAGGTAGTATGATGTCTAGATTTTTTTTACTCCAATGGATGGTAGCCTTGTCATTATGGAAGGTAGTCTGTTGTCGAGATTTCTGTTTCTTCAATGAATGGTAGCTTTGTCATTGAGGCAGGTAGTCTGTTATCAGGATTTTTGATACTCCAATGGATGGTAACCTTGTCATTATGCAAGGTACTATATTGTCCAGATTTTTGTTACAACAATGGATGGTAGCCTTGTCATTATGGAAGATAGTCTATTGTCGAGATTTTTGTTACTGCAATGGATGGTAGCCTTGTCATTATGGAAGGTAGTCTGTCGTTGTGATTCCTGTTACTCCAATGGATGGTAGCCTTGTCATTAAGGACGGTAGTTTGTTGTTCAGATTTTTGTTACTCCAATGGATGGTAGACTCGTCATTATGGAAGGTAGTCTATTGTCGAGATTTTTTTTACTCCAACAGATGGTAGCCTTGTCAATAAGGAAGTTAGTCTATTGTCGAGATTTTTGTTAATTCATTGGATGGTAGCCTTGTCATTATGGAAGGTAGTATGTTGTCGAGATTTTTGTTATTCCAATGGATCGTAGCCATGTCATTATGGAAGGTAGTTTGTTTCAAAAATTTTGTTACTCCAATGGATGGTAGCCTATTATTATCGAAGGTAGTCTATTGTCGAGATTTTTTTTACTCCAATGGATGGTAGCCTTGTCATTATGGAAGCTAGTCTCTTGTTGATATTTTTGTTACTCCAATGGATGGTAGCCTTGTCATTATGGAAGGTAGTCTGCTATCCATATTTTTGTTACTCTAATGGATGGTAGCCTTGCCATTACGGAAGGTAGTCTATTGACGATATTTTGGTTACTACAATGGATGGTAGCCTTGTCATTATGGAAGGTAGCATGTCGTTGTGATTTCTGTTACTCCAATGGATGGTAGCCTTGTCATTAAGGACGGTGGTCTGTTGTTCAGATTTTTGTTACTCCAATGGATGGTAGCCTTGTCATTATGGAAGGTAGTCTATCGTCGAGATTTTTGTTACTACAATGGATGGTAGCCTTTTCGTTATGGAAGGTAGTCTATTGTCAATATATTTGTTACTCCAATGGATGATAGCCTAGTCATTATGGAATGTAGTATGTTGTCGAGATATTTGTTACTCCAATGGATTCTAGCCTTGTCATTATGGAAGGCAGTTTGTTGTCGATATTTTTGTTACTACAATGGATGGTAGACTTGTCATTATGGAAGGTAGGCTATTGTAGGGATTTTTGTTACTCCAAGGAATTGTAGGCTTGTCATTATGGAAGGTAGTCTGTTGTCGAGATTTTTGTTACTCTAATGGATGGTGGCCTTGTCATTATAGAAGGTAGTCTATTGTCGATATTTTTGTTACTATAATGTATGGTAGACTTGTAATTATGGAAGGTAGTATGTTGTCGAGTTTTTGTTACTCCAACGGATTGTAGCCTTTTAATAATGGAAGGTAGTCTGTTGTGGAGATTTTTGTTACTATAATGGATGGTAGCCTTGTCATTATGGAAGGTAGTCTATTGTCCATATTTTTGTTAATCTAATGGATTGTAGCCTTGCCATTATGGAAGGTAGTCTGTTGTCGATATTTTTGTTACTGTAATGGATGGTAGCCTTGTCATTATGGAAGGTAGTTTGTCATTGTGATTTCTGTTACTCCAATGGATGGTAGCCTTGTCATTAAGGACGGTAGTCTGTTGTTCAGATTTTTGTTACTCTAATGGATGGTAGCCTTGTCATTACGAAAGGTAGTCTATCATCGAGATTTTTGTTACTACAATGGATGGTAGCCTTGTCGTTATGGAAGGTAGTTTGTTGTCAATATCTTTGTTACTCCAATGGATGATAGCCTAGTCATTATGGAATGTAGTATGTTGTCGAGATATTTGTTACTCAAATGGATTCTAGCCTTGTCATTATGGAAGGCAGTTTGTTGTCGATATTTTTGTTACTACAATGGATGGTAGACTTGTCATTATGGAAGGTAGGCTATTGTAGGGATTTTTGTTACTCCAATGGATTTTAGGCTTGTCATTATGGAAGGTAGTCTGTTGTCGAGATTTTTGTTACTCCAATGGATGGTGGCCTTGTCATTATAGAAGGTAGTCTATTGTCGATATTTTTGTTACTATAATGTATGGGAGCCTTGCCATTATGGAAGGTAGTATGTTGTCGAGTTTTTGTTACTCCAACGGATTGTAGCCTTTTAATAATGGAAGGTAGTCTGTTGTGGAGATTTTTGTTACTATAATGGATGGAAGCCTTGTCATTATGGATGGTAGTCTATTGTCCATATTTTTGTTAATCTAATGGATTGTAGCCTTGCCATTATGGAAGGTAGTCTGTTGTCGAGATTTTTTTTACTGCAATGGATGGTAGCCTTGTCATTATGGAAGGTAGTTTGTCATTGTGATTTCTGTTACTCCAATGGATGGTAGCCTTGTCATTAAGGACGGTAGTCTGTTGTTCAGATTTTTGTTACTCTAATGGATGGTAGACTTGTCATTACGAAAGGTAGTCTATTGTCAAAAAATTTGTTACTCCATTGGATGGTAGCCTTGTCATTATGGAAGGTAGTGTGTTGTCGATATTTTTGTTATTCCAATGGATGGTAGCCATGTCATTATGGAAGGTAGTCTCTTCTCATAATTTTTGTTACTCCAATGGATGGTAGCCTTGTCATTATGGAAGGTAGTCTGTTGTCGAGATTTTTGTTACTCTAAGGGATGATAGCTTTGTGATTATGGAAGGTAGTGTGATTTCGATATTTTTGTAATTCCAATGGATGGTAGCCTTGTCATTATCGAAGGTACTCTATTGTCGAGATTTTTGTTACTCTAATGGATGGTAGACTTGTCATTATGGAAGCTAGTCTCTTGTTGATATTTTTGTTACTCCAATGGATGGTAGCCTTGTCATTATGGAAGGTAGTCTGTTGTCCAGATTTTTGTTACTCTAATTGATGGTAGCCTTGCCATTATGGAAGGTAGTCTGTTGTCGAGATTTTTGTTACTGCAATGGATGGTAGCCTTGTCATTATGGAAGGTAGTCTGTCGTTGTGATTTTTGATACTCTAATGGATGGTAGTCTTGTCATTAAGGAAGGTAGTATGTTGTCGATATTTTTGTTATTCCAATGGATGGTAGCCTTGTCATTATGGAAGGTAGTCTGTCGTCTAGATTTTTGTTACTCCATTGGATGGTGACCATGTAATTATGGAAGGTAGTATGTTGTCGATATCTTTATTACTCCAATGTATGGTAACCTTGTCATTATGGAAGGTAGTCTGTTGTCGAGATTTTTGTTACTCTAAGGGATGGTAGCCTTGTAATTATGAAAGGTAATGTGTTGTCGAAATTTTTGTTATTCCAATGGATATTAGCCTTGTCATTATGGAAGGTAGTCTGTCGTCGAGATTTTTGTTACTCCAATGGATGGTAGCCTTCTCATTATGTAAGGTAGTCTATCGTCGAGATTTTTGTTACTACATTGGATGGTAGCCTTGTCATTATGGAAGGTATTCTGTTGTCGAGATTTTTTGTTACTATAATGGATTGTAGCCTTGTCGTTATGGAAGGTAGTATGTTGTCGATATCTTTGTTACTCCAATGGATGGTAGCCTAGTCATTATGGAATGTAGTCTGTTGTCGAGATTTTTGTTACTCCATTGGATTCTAGCCTTGTCATTATGGAAGGTAGTCTATTGTGGATATTTTATTTACTCCAATGATGGTACCCTTGTCATTATGGAAGGTAGTATGTTGTCGAGATTTTTGTTACTCCAACGGATGGTAGCCTTGTGATTATGGAAGGTAGTCTATTGTCGAGATTTTTGTTACTCCATTGGATGGTAACCTTGTCATTATGGAAGGTAGTATGTTGTCGAGATTTTTGTTATTCCAATGGATGGTAGCCTAGTCATTATGGAAGGTAGTCTGTTTCGAAATTTTTGTTACTCTAATGGATGGTAGCCTGTCATTATCGAAGGTAGTCTATTGTCGAGATTTTGGTTACTCCAATGGATGGAAGCCTTGTCATTATGGAAGCTAGTCTCTTGTTGTTATTTTTATTACTACAATGGATGGTAGCCTTGTCATTATGGAAGGTAGTCTGTTGTCGATATCTTTGTTACTCCAATGGATGGTAACCTTGTCATTATGGAAGGTAGTTTGTTGTCGACATTTTTGTTACTCTAAAGGATGGTAGCCTTGTCATTATGGAAGGTATTGTGTTGTCAAAATTTTTGTTATTCCAATGGATGGTAGCCTTGTCATAATGGAAGGTAGTCCGTTGTCGAGATTTTTGTTATTCCAATGGATGGTAACCTTGTCATTAAGGAAGAAAATCTGTTATCGGGATTTTTGTTACTCTAATTAATGGCAGCCTTGTCATTATGCAAGGTAGTCTGTTGTCCAGATTTTGGTTACAACAATGGATGGTAGCCTTGTCATTATGGAAGGTAGTCTGTTGTCGAGATTTTTGTTACTGCAATGGATGGTAGCCTTGTCATTATGGAAGGTAGTCTGTCGTTATGATTTCTGTTACTCCAATGGATGGTAGCCTTGTCATTATGGAAGGTAGTCTATTGTCGAGATTTTTGTTACTCCAATGGATGGTAGCCTTGTCACTAAGGAAGCTAGTATGTTATCGATATTTTTGTTATTCCAATGGATGGTAGACTTATCATTACGAAAGGTAGTCTATTGTCGAGATTTTTGTTACTCCATTGGATGGTAACCTTGTCATTATGGAAGGTAGTATGTTTTCGATACTTTTGTTATTCCAATTAATCGTAGCCATGTCATTATGGAAGGTAGTCTATTGTCGTGATTTTTATTACTCCAATGGTTGGTATCCTTGTCATTATGGAAGGTAGTCCGTTGTCGAGATTTTTTATACTCTAAGGGATGGTAGCCTTGTCATTATGGAAGGTAGTTTGTTTTCGATATTTTTGTTATTCCAATGGATGGTAGTCTTGTCATTATGGAATGTAGTCTATCGTCGAGATTTTTGTTACTCCAATGGATGGTAGCCTTCTCATTATGTAAGGTAGTCTATCGTCGAGATTTTTGTTACTACATTGCATGGTAGCCTTGTCATTATGGAAGGTATTTTGTTGTCGAGATTTTTGTTACTATAATGGATTGTAGACTTTTCATTATGGAAGGTAGTATGTTGTCGATATCTTTGTTACTCCAATGGATGGTAGCCTAGTCATTATAAAATGTAGTCTGTTGTCGAGATTTTTGTTACTCCAATGGATTCTAGCCTTGTCATTATGGAAGGCAGTTTGTTGTCGATATTTTTTATACTCCAATGGATTGTAGCCTTGTCATTATGGAAGGTACTCTCTTGTGGATATTTTATTTACTCCAATGATGGTACCCTTGTCATTATGGAAGGTAGTATGTTGTCGAGATTTTTGTTACTCCAACGGATGGTAGCCTTGTGATTATGGAAGGTAGTCTGTTGTCGAGATTTTTGTTATTCCAATGGTTGGTAGCCTAGTCATTATAGAAGGTAGTCTGTTTCGAAATTTTTGTTACTCTAATGGATGGTAGCCTGTCATTATCGAAGGTAGTCTATTGTCGAGATTTTTGTTACTCTAATGGATGGAATCCTTGTCATTATGGAAGCTAGTCTCTTGTTTATATTTTTGTTACTCCAATGGATGGTAGCCTTGTCATTATGGAAGGTAGTCTATTGTAGATATCTTTGTTACTCCAATGGATGGTAACCTTGTCATTATGGAAGGTAGTTTGTTGTCGAGATTTTTTTTACTCTAAAGGATGGTAGCCTTTTCATAATGGAAGGTATTGTGTTGCCAAAATTTTTGTTATTCCAATGGATGGTAGCCTTGTCTTAATGGAACGTAGTCCGTTGTCGAGATTTTTGTTACTCCAATTGATGCTAGCCTTGTCATTATGCAAGGTAGTGTGTTGTCCGGATTTTTGTTACAACAATGGATGGTAGCCTTGTCATTATGGAAGGTAGTCTGTTGTTGAGATTTTTGTTACTGCAATGGATGGTAGCCTTGTCATTATGGAAGGTAGTCTGTCGTTATGAATTTTATTACTCCAATGGATGGTAGCCTTGTCATTAAGGATAATAGTTTGTTGTTCAGATTTTTGTTACTCCAGTGGATGGTAGACTTATCATTATGGAAGGTAGTCTATTGTCGAGATTTTTGTTACTCCATTGGATGGTAGCCTTGTCATTATGGAAGGTAGTCTGTTGTCGATATTTTTGTTATTCCAATAGATGGTAGCCTTGTCCTTATGGAAGGTAGTCTGTTTTCATGATGTTTTTTACTCCACTGGATGGTAGCCTTGTCATTATGGAAGGTAGTATGTTGTCGAGATTTTTGTTACTCCAATGGATGGTAGACTTGTCATTATGGAAGGTAGTCTCTTGTTGATATTTTTATTGCTCAAATGGATGGTAGCCTTGTCATTATGGAAGGTACTCTGTCGTCGAGATTTCTATTACTCCATTGGATTTTAGCTTTGTCATTCAGGAATGTAGTCTGTTATCAGGATTTTTGTTACTCCAATGGATGGTAGCCTTATCATTTTGCAAGATAGTCTGTTGTCCAGATTTTTGTTACAACAATGGATGGTAGCCTTGTCATTCTGGAAGGTAGTCTGTTGTCGAGATTTTTGTTACTGCAATGGATGGTAGCCTTGTCATTATGGAAGGTAGTCTGTCGTTGTGATTTTTGTTACTCCAATGGATGGTAGCCTTGTCATTAAGGACAATAGTTTGTTGTTCAGATTTTTGTTACTCCAATGGATGGTAGACTTGTCATTATAGAAGGTAGTCTATTGTCGAGATTTTTATTACTCCATTGGATGGTAGCCTTGTCATTATGGAAGGTAGTGTGTTGTCGATATTTTTGTTATTCTAATGGATGGTAGCCTTGTCGTTATGGAAGGTAGTCTGTTGTCGTGATGTTTTTTACTCCACTGGATGGTAGCCTTGTCATTATGGAAGGTAGTATGTTGTCGATATCTTTATCACTCCAATGGATGGTAACCTTGTCATTATGGAAGGTAGTATGTTGTCGAGATTTTTGTTACTCTAAGGGATGGTAGCCTTGTAATTATGGAAGGTACTGTGTTGTCTAAATATTTTTTATTCCAATGGATAGTAGCCTTGTCATTATGGAAGGTAGTCTGTCGTCGAGATTTTTGTTACTACAATGTATTGTAGCCTTGTCATTATGGAAGGTAGTCTATTGTCGATATCTTTGTTACTCTAATGGATGGTTGCCTAGTCATTATGGAAGGTAGTGTGTTGTCGAGATTTTTGTTACTCCAATGGATGGTAGCCTTTTCATTATAGAAGGTAGTCTGTTGTCGAAATTTTTTATACTCCAATGGATTATAGCCTTGTCATTATGGAAGGTAGTCTCTTGTGGATAATTTTGTTACTCCAATGATGGTACCCTTGTCATTATGGAAGGTAGTATGTTGTCGATATTTTTGTTACTCCAATGGATGGTAGCCTTGTCATTATGGAAGGCAGTCTGTTTTCCAGATTTCTGTTTCTTCAATGGATGGTAGCTTTGTCATTGTGGAACGTAGTCTGTTATCAGGATTTTTGTTACTCCAATGGATGGTAGCCTTGTCATTATGCAAGATAGTCTATTGTCCAGATTTTTATTACAACAATGGATGGTAGCCTTGTCATTATGGAAGGTCGTCTGTTGTCGAGATTTCTATTACTGCAATGGATGGTAGCCTTGTCATTAAGGACGGTAGTTTGTTGTTCAGATTTTTGTTACTCCAATGGATGGTAGACTTGTCATTATGGAAGGTAGTGTATTGTCAAGATTTTTGTTACTCCATTGGATGGTAGCCTTGTCATTATGGAAGGTAGTGTGTTGCCGATATTTTTGTTATTCCAATGGATGGTAGCCTTGTCCTTATGGAAGGTAGTCTGTTTTCATGATGTTTTTTACTCCACTGGATGGTAGCCTTGTCATTATGGAAGGTAGTATGTTGTCGAGATTTTTGTTACTCCAATGGATGGTAGACTTGTCATTATGGAAGGTAGTCTCTTGTTGATATTTTTATTGCTCAAATGGATGGTAGCCTTGTCATTATGGAAGGTAATGTGTTGTCGAAATTTTTGTAATTCCAATGGATATTAGCCTTGTCATTATGGAAGGTACTCTGTCGTCGAGATTTCTATTACTCCATTGGATTTTAGCTTTGTCATTGAGGAACGTAGTCTGTTATCAGGATTTTTGTTACTCCAATGGATGGTAGCCTTATCATTTTGCAAGATAGTCTGTTGTCCAGATTTTTGTTACAACAATGGATGGTAGCCTTGTCATTATCGAAGGTAGTCTGTTGTCGAGATTTTTGTTACTGCAATGGATGGTAGCCTTGTCATTATGGAAGGTAGTCTGTCGTTGTGATTTTTGTTACTCCAATGGATGGTAGCCTTGTCATTAAGGACAATAGTTTGTTGTTCAGATTTTTGTTACTCCAATGGATGGTAGACTTGTCATTATAGAAGGTAGTCTATTGTCGAGATTTTTATTACTCCATTGGATGGTAGCCTTGTCATTATGGAAGGTAATGTGTTGTCGAAATTTTTGTAATTCCAATGGATATTAGCCTTGTCATTATGGAAGGTACTCTGTCGTCGAGATTTCTATTACTCCATTGGATTTTAGCTTTGTCATTGAGGAACGTAGTCTGTTATCAGGATTTTTGTTAATCCAATGGATGGTAGCCTTATCATTTTGCAAGATAGTCTGTTGTCCAGATTTTTGTTACAACAATGGATGGTAGCCTTGTCATTATCGAAGGTAGTCTGTTGTCGAGATTTTTGTTACTGCAATGGATGGTAGCCTTGTCATTATGGAAGGTAGTCTGTCGTTGTGATTTTTGTTACTCCAATGGATGGTAGCCTTGTCATTAAGGACAATAGTTTGTTGTTCAGATTTTTGTTACTCCAATGGATGGTAGACTTGTCATTATAGAAGGTAGTCTATTGTCGAGATTTTTATTACTCCATTGGATGGTAGCCTTGTCATTATGGAAGGTAGTGTGTTGTCGTTATTTTTGTTATTCTAATGGATGGTAGCCTTGTCATTATGGAAGGTAGTCTGTTGTCGTGATGTTTTTTACTCCACTGGATGGTAGCCTTGTCATTATGGAAGGTAGTATGTTGTCGATATCTTTATCACTCCAATGGATGGTAACCTTGTCATTATGGAAGGTAGTATGTTGTCGAGATTTTTGTTACTCTAAGGGATGGTAGCCTTGTAATTATGGAAGGTACTATGTTGTCTAAATATTTTTTATTCCAACGGATAGTAGCCTTGTCATTATGGAAGGTAGTCTGTCGTCGAGATTTTTGTTACTACAATGTATTGTAGCCTTGTCATTATGGAAGGTAGTCTATTGTCGATATCTTTGTTACTCTAATGGATGGTAGCCTAGTCATTATGGAAGGTAGTGTGTTGTCGAGATTTTTGTTACTCCAATGGATGGTAGCCTTTTCATTATAGAAGGTAGTCTGTTGTCGAAATTATTTATACTCCAATGGATTATAGCCTTGTCATTATGGAAGGTAGTCTCTTGTGGATAATTTTGTTACTCCAATGATGGTAGCCTTGTCATTATGGAAGGTAGTATGTTGTCCAGATTTTTATTACAACAATGGATGGTAGCTTTATCATTATGGAAGGTCGTCTGTTGTCGAGATTTCTATTACTGCAATGGATGGTAGCCTTGTCATTAAGGACGTAGTTTGTTGTTCAGATTTTGGTTACTCCAATGGATGGTAGACTTGTCATTATGGAAGGTAGTCTATTGTCGAGATTTTTGTTACTCCATTGGATGGTAGCCTTGTCATTATGGAAGGTAGTATGTTGTCTATATTTTTGTTATTCCAATGGATGGTAGCCTTGTCATTATGGAAGGTAGTCTATTGTCTATATTTTTGTTACTCCATTGGATGGTAGCCTTGTCATTATGGAAGGTAGTATGTTTTCGATATCTTTGTTACTCCAATGGATGGTAACCTTGTCATTATGGAAGGTAGTTTGTTGTCGAGATTTTTATTACTCTATGGGATGGTAGCCTTGTCATTATGGTAGGTATTTTGTTGTTGAAATTTTTGTTATTCCAATGGATGGTAGCCTTGTCATTATGGAAGGTAGTTTGTTGTCGAGATTTTTGTAACTCCAATGGATGGTAGCCTTGTAATTATGGAAGGTAGTCTATTGTCTAGATTTTTGTTACTACAATGGATGATAGCCTTGTCAATATGGAAGGTAGTATGTCGTCGAGATTTTTGTTACTACAATGTATTGTAACCTTGTCGTTTTGGAAGGTAGTCTGTTGTCGATATCTTTGTTACTCTAATGGATGGTAGCCTAGTCATTATGGAAGGTAGTGTTTTGACGAGATTTTTGTTACTCCAATGGATGGTAGCCTTGTCATTATGGAAGGTAGTCTGTTGTCGAGATTTTTTATACTCCAATTGATTATGGCCTTCTCATTATCGAAGGTAGTCTCTTGTGGATAATTTTGTTACTCCAATGATGGTACCCTTCTCTTTATTGAAGGTAGTATGTTGTGGAGATTTTTGTTACTCCAATAGAGGGTAGCCTTGTCATTATGGAAGGTAGTCTGTTGTCGAGATTTCTGTTTCTTCAATGGAGGGTAGCTTTGTCATTGAGGAATGTAGTCTGTTATCAGGATTTTTGTTACTCCAATTGATGGTAGCCTTGTCATTATGCAAGGTAGTCTATTGTCCAGATTTTTGTTACAATAATGGATGGTAGCCTTGTCATTATGGAAGGTAGTCTGTCGTTGTGATTTCTGTTACTCCATTGGATGGTAGCCTTGTCATTAAGGATGGTAGTTTGTTGTTCAGATTTTTGTTACTCCAATGGATGGTAGACTTGTAATTATGGAAGGTAGTCTATTGTCGAGATTTTTGTTACTCCATTGGATGGTAGCCTTGTCATTATGGAAGGTAGTTTGTTGTCGATATTTTTGTTATTCCAATGGACGGTAGTCTTGTCATTATGGAAAGTAGTCTATTGTCGTGATTTTTTTTACTACAATGGATGGTAGCCTTGTAATTATGGAAGGTAGAATGTTGTCGATATCTTTTTTACTCCAATGGATGGTAACCTTGTTATTATGGAAGGTAGTTTGTGGTCGAGATTTATATTACTATAAGGGATGGTAGCCATGTCATTATGGAAGGTATTGTGTTGTCGAAATTTTTGTTATTCCAATGGATGGTAGCCTTGTCATTATGGAAGGTAGTTTGTTGTCGAGATTTTTGTTACTCCAATGGATGGTAGACTTTTCATTATGGAAGGTAGTCTATTGTCGAGATTTTTGTTACTACAATGGATGATAGCGTTGTCAATATGGAAGGTAGTCTTTTGTCGAGATTTTTGTTACTACAATGGATTGTAGCCTTGTCGTTATGGAAGGTAGTCTGTTGTCGATATCTTTGTTACTCCAATGGATGGTAGCCGAGTCATTATGGAAGGTAGTCTATTGTCGAGATTTTGGTTACTCAATGGATTCTAGCCATGTCAGTTGTCGAGATTTTTAATACTCCAATGGATTGTAGCCTTGTCATTATGGAAGGTAGTCTCTTGTGGATATATTTCTTACTCCAATGATGGTACCCTTGTCATTGTGGAAGGTAGTCTGCTGTCGAGATTTCTGTTACTCCAATGGATTGTAGCCTTGTCATTATGGAAGGTAATCTGTTGTCTAGATTTATGTTACTCCAATGGATGGTAGCCTTGTCATTAGGGAACGTAGTCTGCTGTCGAGATTTTTGTTACTGCAATGGATGGTAGCCTTTTCATTATGGAAGGCAGTCTGTCATTGTGTTTTTTGTTACTCCAATGGATGGTAGCCTTGTCATTATGGAAGGTAGTGTATTGTCAAGATTTTTGTTACTCCATTGGATGGTAGCCTTGTCATTATGGAAGGTAGTGTATTGTTAATATTTTTGTTATTCCAATGAATGGTATACTTGTCATTATGGAAGGTAGCATGTGTTTTTGTTACTCCAATGGATGGTAGCCTTGTCATTATGGAAGGTAGTATGTTGTTGATATCTTTGTTACTCCAATGGATGGTAGCCTTGTCATTATGGAAAGTATTTTGTTGTCGAGATTTCTGTTACTCCAATGGATGGTAGCCTTTTCATTAAGGAAGGTAGTCTGTTGTCGATATTTTTGTTATTCCAATGGATGGTTGCCTTGTCATTAGGGAAGGTACTCTGTTGTCGAGATTTTTGTTACTACAATGGATGGTAGCCTTGTCATTATGGAAGGTAGTCTGTTGCCGAGATTTTTGTTACTGCAATGGATCGTAGCCTTGTCATTATGGAAGGTAGTTTGTCGTTGTGATTTACGTTACTCCTATGGATGGTAGCCTTGTCATTAAGGACGGTAGTCTGTTGTTCAAATTTTTGTTACTCCAATGGATGGTAGCCTTGTCATTATGGAAGGTTGTATGTTGTCATGATTTTTGATACTCTAAGGGATGGTAGCCTTGTCATTATGGAAGGTAGTATGTTGTCGATATCTTTGTTACTCCAATGGATGGTAGCCTTGTCATTATGGAAGGCAATCAGTTGTCGAGAATTTTGATACTCTAAGGGATTGTAGCCTTGTCATTATGGAACATAGTCGGTTGTCGAGATTTTTGTTGTTCCAATGGACGGTAGCCTTGTCATTATGAAAAGTAGTCAATTGTCGAGATTTTTGATACTATAATAGATTGTAAACTTGTCATTATGGAAGGTAGTATGTTGTCGAGATTTTTGATACTCCAGTGGATTGTAGCCTTGTAATTATGGAAGGTAGTGTTTTGTCGAGATTTCTGTTACTCCAATGGATGGTAGCCTTGTCATTATGGAAGGTAGTCTGTTGTTGGGATTTTTGTTACTCCAATGGATGGTAGCCTTGTCATTATGGAAGCTAGTCTGTTGTCTAGATTTTTGTTACAACAATTGATGGTGGCCTTGTCATTATGGAAGGTAGTCTGTTGTCGAGATTTTTGTTACTGCAATGGATCGTAGCCTTGTCATTATGGAAGGTAGTTTGTCGTTGTGATTTACATTACTCCTATGGATGGTAGCCTTGTCATTAAGGACGGTAGTCTGTTGTTCAAATTTTTGTCACTCCAATGGATGGTAGCCTTGTCATTATGGAAGGTAGTATGTTGTCATGATTTTTGATACTCTAAGGGATGGTAGCCTTGTTATTATGGAATGTAGTATTTTGTCTATATCTTTGTTACTCCAATGGATGGTAGCCTTGTCATTATGGAAGGCAGACAGTTGTCGAGATTTTTGATACTCTAAGGGATCGTAGCCTTGTCATTATGGAACATAGTCTGTTGTCGAGATTTTTGTTATTCCAATGGACGGTAGCCTTGTCATTATTAAAAGTAGTCAATTGTCGAGATTTTTGTTACTATAATAGATTGTAAACTTGTCATTATGGAAGGTAGTATGTTGTCGAGATTTTTGTTACTCCAGTGGATTGTAGCCTTGTAATTATGGAAGGTAGTCTATTGTGGAGATTTTTGTCACTACAATGGATGGTAGCCTTGTCATTATGGAAGGTAGTTTGTTGTCGAGATTTTTGTTACTCCAATGGATGGTAGCCTTGTCATTATAGAAGGTAGTATTTTGTTAAGATTTTTAATAATCCAATGGATTGTAGACTTGTCATTATTGAAGGTAGTCTCTTGTGGATATTTTTGTTACTCAAATGATGGTACCCTTGTCATTATGGAAGGTAGTATGCTATCGAGATTTTTGTTACTTCAATGGACGGTAGCCTTTTCATTACGGAAGGTAGTTTGTTGTCCAGATTTCTGTTACTCCAATGGATGGTAGCCTTGTCATTATGGAAGGTACTCTATTGTCTAGATTTTTGTTACTCCAATGTATGGTAGCCTTGTCATTATGGAAGGTAGTCTATCATCGATATTTCTTTTCCTAAAATGGATGGTAGCCTTGTCATTATGGAAGGTAGTCTGTTGTCGAGATTTTTATTACTACAATGGATTGTAGCCTTGTCGTTAAAGAAGGTAGTTTATTGTCAATATCTTTGTTACTCTAATGGATGGTAATCTAGTCATTATGGAAGGTAGTCTATTATCGACATTTTTGTTACTCCAATGTATGGTAACCTAGTCATTATGGGAGGTAGTCTGTTGTCCAGCTTTCTATTACTCCAATGGATGGTAGCCTTGTATTTATGGAAGGTAGTTTGTTGTTGAGATTTTTGTTACTGCAATGGATGTTAGGCTTGTCATTATGGACGGTAGTCTGTCGTTGTGATTTCTGTTACTCCAATGGATGGTAGCCTTGTCATTATGGTAGGTAGTGTGTTGTCGAGATTTTTGTTACTCCATTGGATGGTAGCCTTGTCATTATGGAAGGTAGTTTGTTGTCGTGATTTTTGTTACTCCAATGGATGGTAGCCTTGTCATTATGGAAGGAAGTATGTTCTCTATATCTTTGTTAGTCCAATGGATGATAGCCTCATCATTATGGAAAGTAGTTTGTTGTCGAGATTTTTGTTACTCTAAGGGATGGTTGCCTTGTCATTATGTAACGTAGTGTGTTGTCGATATTTTTGTTATTCCAATGGATGGTAGCCATGTCATTATGGAAGGTACTCTGTTGTCGAGATTTTTGGTACTGCAATGGATGGTAGCCTTATCATTGGGGAAGGCACTATATTTTCGATATTTTTTTTACTACAATGGATGGTAGCGTTGTCATTATGGAAGGTAGTCTATTGTCGAGATTTTTGTTACTGCAATGGATGGTAGCCTTGTCATTATGGAAGGTACTATATTGTCGATATTTTTTTTACTCCAATGGAGGTAACCAAGTCATTATGGA
This sequence comes from Vicia faba, assembly GCA_948472305.1. Classification (NCBI taxonomy): domain Eukaryota; kingdom Viridiplantae; phylum Streptophyta; class Magnoliopsida; order Fabales; family Fabaceae; genus Vicia; species Vicia faba. The sequence goes on from OX451741.1 coordinate 461,309,131, forward strand.
AGGTAGTCTGCTATCGATATTTTTGTTACTCCAATGGATGGTAGCCTTGTCATTATGGAAGATAGTGTTTTGTCAAGATTTCTGTTAATCCAATGGATGGTAGCCTTGTCATTATGGAAGGTAGTCTTTTGTTGGGATTTTTGTTACTCCAATGGATGGTAGCCTTGTCATTATAGAAGGTAGTCTATTGTCTAGATTTTTGTTATAATAATGGATGGTGGCCTTGTAATTATGGAAGGTAGTCTGTTGTCGAGATTTTGGTTACTACAATGGATCGTAGCCTTATCATTATGGAAGGTAGTTTGTCGTTGTGATTTCTGTTAGTCCAATGGATGGTAGCCTTTTTATTAAGGACGGTAGTCTGTTGTTCAGATTTTTGTTACTCCAATGGATGGTAGACTTGTCATTATGGAAGGTAGTCTATTGTCGAGATTTTTGTTACTCCACTGGATGGTAGCCTTTTCATTATGGTAGGTAGTGTGTTTTCGATATTTTTATTATTCCATTGGGTGGTTGCCTTGTCATTATGGTAAGTAGTGTGTTGTCGAGATTTTTGTTACTCCAATGGATGGTAGCCTTGTTATTATGGAAGGTAGTCTATTGTCGAGATTTTTTATACTCCAATGGATTGTAGCCTTGTCATTATGGAAGGTAGTCTCTTGTGGATATTTTGGTTACGCCAATGATGGTACCCATGTCATTATGGAAGGTAGTCTGCTATCGAGATTTCTGTTACTCCAATAGATGGTAGCCTTGTCATTATGGAAGGTAGTCTATTGTTGGGATTTTTGTTACTCCAATGGATAGTAGCCTTGTCATTATGGAAGGTAGTCTATTGTCGAGATTTTTGTTACTCTAATGGATGGTAGACTTGACATTATGGAAAGTAGTCTGGTTTCGAGATTTTTGTTACCACAATGGATGGTAGGCGTCTCATTACGGAACGTAGTTTGTTGTCGATATTTTTTTTACTCCAATGGATGGTAGCCTTGTCGTTATGGAAGGTAGTTTGTTCTCTAGATTTTTGTTACTCCAATGGATGATAGCCTTGTCATTATGGAAGGTAGTCTGTTGTAGAGATTTATGTTACTCCAATGGATGGTAGCCTTGTCATTATGGAAGGAAGTCTGTTGTATATATTTTTGTAACTCCAATCGATGGTAGCCTTGTCATTATGTAAGGTAGTCTGTTGTCGAGATTTTTCTTACTGTAATGGATGGTACCTTTGTCTTAATGGAAGGTACTTTGTTGTCGATATTTTTGTTACTCCAATGGATGGTAGCCTTGTCTTTATGGAAGGTAGTCTATTGCCGATATTTTTGTTACTCCTATGAATGGTAGCCTTGTCATTATGGAAGGTAGTCTATTATCGAGATCTTTGTTACTCATTGGATGGTAGCCTTGTCATTATGAAAGGTAGTCTGTTGTAGAGATTTTTGATACTCTAATGGATGGTAGCCTTGTCATTATGGAAGGAAGTCTTTTGTCGAGATATTTGTTAGTCCAATGGATGGTAGCCTTGTCATTATGGACTGTGGTCTATTGTCGAGATTTTTGTTACTCCAATGGATGGTAACCTTATAATTATGGAAGGTAGTCTGTTTCAAGATTTTTTTTACTCCAATGGGTGGTAGCCTTGTCATTATGGAAGGTAGTCTATTGAGGAGATTTTTGTTATTGCAATGGATGGTAGCCATTTCTTTATGGAAGGTAGTTTGTTGTCGATATTTTTGTTACTCCAATGGATGGTAGCCTTGTCTTTATTAAAGGTAGTCTGTTGTCGATATTTTTGGTACTCCTATGGATGGTAGCCAAGTCATTATGGAAGGTAGTATGTCGTTGAGATTTTTGTTACTCCAATGGATTTTAGCATTATCTTTATGGAAGGTAGTCTGTTATCGATATTTTTGTTACTCCAATGGATGGTAGACTTGACATTATGGAAAGTTGTCTGGTTTCGAGATTTTTGTTACTACAATGGATGGTAGTCGTGTCATTATGCATCATAGTTCGTTGTCGATATTTTTGTTACTCCAATGGATGGTAGCCTTGTCGTTATGGAAGGTAGTCTGTTGAGGAGATTTTTGATACTCTATTGGATGGTAGCCTTGTTATTATGGAAAGAAGTTTTTTGTCTAGATATTTGTTAGTGCAATGGATGGTAGCCTTGTCATTATGGACTGTGGTCTATTGTCGAGATTTTGTTACTCCAATGGATGGTAACCTTGTAATTATGGAAGGTAGTCTGTTGTCGAGATTTTTGTTACTCCAATGGATGGTAGCCTTGTCATTTTGGAAGGTAGTCTGCTGTCGATATTTTTGTTACTCCAATGGATGGTAGCCTTGTCATTATGGAAGGTAGTTTATTGTCGAGATTTTTTTTACTGCAATGGATGGTAGCCTTGTCATTATGGAAGGTAGTCTATTGTCGATATCTTTGTTACTCAATGGATGGTAGCCTTGTCATTATGGAAGGTAGTCTATTGTCGATATCTTTGTTACTCAATGGATGGTAGCTTTGTCATTATGGCAGGTAGTCTGTTGTTGATATCTTTGTTACCCAATGGATGCTAGCCTTGTCAATATGGAAGGTAGTCTGCTGTCGAGATTTTTGTTACTCTAATGGATGGTGGCCTTGTCTTTATGGAACATAGTCTATTGTCGAGATTTTTGTAACTCCAATGGATGGTAGCCTTGTCATTATGGAACATACTGTGTTGTTGATATTTTTGTTACTCCAATGGATGGTAGGCTTTTCATTTTTGAAGATAGTCTATTGTCAAGATTTTTGTTACTCCAATGGATGGTAGCTGTTGTCGAGATTTTTTTTACTCTAATGGATGATATCCTTGTCATTATGGAAAGTAGTCTGTTGTCGATATCTTTGTTACTCAATGGATGGTTGCCTTGTCATTATGGAAGGTAGTCTGTTGTCGATATCTTTGTTACTCAATGGATGGTAGCCTTGTAATTATGGAAGGTAGTCTATTGTCGATATCTTTGTTACTCAATAGATGCTAGCCTTGTCATTATGGTAGGTAGTCTGTTGTCAAGATTTTTGTTACTCCAAAGGATGGTAGCCTTGTAATTATGGAAGGTAGTCTATTGTAGATATTTTTGTTACTCCAATGGATGGTATCCTTGTCATTATGGAAGGTAGTCTATTGTCGAGATTTTTGTTACTCTAATGGATGGTAGCCTTGTCTTTATGGGACGTAGTTTGTTGACGATATTTTTGTTACTCCAATGGATGGTAGCCTTGTCATTATGGAAGGAAGTCTGTTGTATAGTTTTTTGTAACACCAATGGATGGTAGCCTTGTCATTATGGAAGGTAGTGTAATATCGAGATTTTTGTTACTCTAAAGGATGGTAGCCTTTTCTTTATGGAAGGTAGTCTGTTGTCGAGATTTTTGTTACTCCAATGGATGGTAGCCTTGTCACTATGGAACGTAGTGTGTTGTTGATATTTTTGTTACTCCAATGGATGGTAGCCTTGTCATTATGGAAGGTAGTTTGTTGTCAATATTTTTGTTACCCCAATGGATTTTAGCCTTGTCATTATGGAAGGTAGTCTGTTATAGAGATTTTTGTTACTCCAATGTATGGTAGCCATCTCATTATGGAAGGTAGTCTGTTGTCGAGATTTTTGTTACTGCAATGGATGGTAGCTTTGTCTTTATAGAAGGTTGTCTCTTGTCGATATTTTTGTTACTCCAATGGATGGTAGCCTTGTCTTTATGGAAGGAAGTCTATTGTCGATATTTTTGTTACTCATATGGATGGTGGCCTTGTCATTATGGAAGGTAGTCTATTTCTGAGATCTTTGTTACTCAATGGATGGTAGCCTTGTCATTATGGAAGGTAGTCTGTTGTAGAGATTTTTGTTACTCTAATGGATGGTAGCCTTGCCATTATGGAAGGAAGTCTTTTGTCGAGATTTTTGTTACTCCAATGGATGGTAGCCTTGTCATTATGGAAGGTAGTCTATTGTCGAGATTTCTTTTACTACAATGGATGGAAGCCTTGTCATTATGGAAGGTACTCTGTTGTCGAGATTTTTTTTACTACAATGGATGGTAGCCTTGTCATTATGGAAGGTAGTATGTTGTCGATATCTTTGTTACTCAATGGATGGTAGCCTTGTCATTATGGCAGGTAGTCAATTGTCGATATCTTTGTTACTCAATGGATGGTAGCCTTGTCATTATGCCAGGTAGTCTGTTGTCCATATCTTTGTTACCCAATGGATGGTAGCCATGTCATTATGGAAGGTAGTATGTTGTCGAGATTTTTGTAACTCTAATGGATGGTGGCCTTGTCTTTATGGAACATAGTCTATTGTCGAGATTTTTGTTACTCCAATGGATGGTAGCCTTGTCATTATGGAACGTAGTGTGTTGTTGATATTTTTGTTACTCCAATGGATGGTAGCCTTTTCATTTTTGAAGATAGTCTATTGTCGAGATTTTTGTTACTCCAATGGATGGTAGCCTTGTCATTATGGATGGTAGTCTGTTGTCGAGACTTTTTTTACTCCAATGGATGGTAGCCTTGTTATATGTAAGGTAGTCTGTTGTCGAGATTTTTTTTACTCCAATGGATGGTATCCTTGTCATTATGCAAAGTAGTCTATTGTCGATATTTTGGTTATACCAATGGATGGTAACCTTGTCATTATGGAAGGTAGTCTATTGTCGATATTTTTGATACCCCAATGGATGTTAGCCTTGTCATTATGGAAGATAGTCTGTTGTCGATATTTTTGTTACTCCAATGGACGGTAGCCTTGTCATTATGGAAGGTAGTTTGTTGTCTAGATTTTTGTTATTCCAATGGATGATAGCCTTGTCATTATGGAAGGTAGTCTATTGTAGATATTTTTGTTACTCCAATGGATGGTAGCCTTGTCATTATGGAAGGTAGTCTATTGTCGAGATTTTTGTTACTCTAATGGATGGTAGCCTTGTCTTTATGGGACGTAGTTTGTTGACGATATTTTTGTTACTCTAATGGATGGTAGCCTTGTCATTATGGAAGGAAGTCTGTTGTATAGTTTTTTGTAACACCAATGCATGGTAGCCTTGTCATTATGGAAGGTAGTGTAATATCTTGATTTTTGTTACTCTAAAGGATGGTAGCCTTTTCTTTAAGGAAGGTAGTCTGTTGTTGATATTTTTGTTACTCCAATGGATGGTAGCCTTGTCATTATGGAAGGTATTTTGTTGTCGATATTTTTGTTACCCCAATGGATGTTAGCCTTGTCATTATGGAAGGTAGTCAGTTATAGAGATTTTTGTTACTCCAATGTATGGTAGCCATGTCATTATGGAAGGTAGTCTGTTGTCGAGATTTTTGTTACTGCAATGGATGGTAGCTTTGTCTTTATAGAAGGTTGTCTCTTGTCGATATTTTTGTTACTCCAATGGATGGTAGCCTTGTCTTTATGGAAGGTAGTCTATTGTCGATATTTTTGTTACTCATATGGATGGTGGCCTTGTCATTATGGAAGGTAGTCTATTTCTGAGATCTTTGTTACTCAATGGATGGTAGCCTTGTCATTATGGAAGCTAGTCTGTTGTAGAGATTTTTGTTCCTCTAATGGATGGTAGCCTTGCCATTATGGAAGGAAGTCTTTTGTCGAGATTTTTGTTACTCCAATGGATGGTAGCCTTGTCATTATGGAAGGTAGTCTGTTGTCGAGATTTCATTTACTACAATTGATGGAAGCCTTGTCATTATGGAAGGTACTTTGTTGTCGAGATGTTTTTTACTGCAATGGATGGTAGCCTTGTCATTATGGAAGGTAGTATGTTGTCGATATCTTTGTTACTCAATGGATGGTAGCCTTGTCATTATGGCAGGTATTCTGTTGTCGATATCTTTGTTACTCAATGGATGGTAGCCTTGTCATTATGCCAGGTAGTCTGTTGTCCATATCTTTGTTACCCAATGGATGGTAGCCATGTCTTTATGGAAGGTAGTATGTTGTCGAGATTTTTGTTACTCTAATGGATGGTGGCCTTGTCTTTATGGAACGTAGTCTATTGTCGAGATTTTTGTTACTCCAATGGATGGTAGCCTTGTCATTATGGAACATAGTGTGGTGTTGATATTTTTGTTACTCCAATGGATGGTATCCTTATCATTATGGAAGGTAGTCTGCTGTCGATATTTTTATTACTCCAATGGAATGTAGCCTTGTCGTTATGGAAGGTAGTCTGTTGTTGAGATTTTTTTTATTCCAATAGATTGTAGCCTTGTCATTATGGAAGGTAGTCTATTGTCAATATTTTTTTTACTCCAACGGATGGTAGCCTTGTCATATGGAAGGTAGTCTGTTGTCGAGATTTTTTTTACTGCAGTGGATGGTAGCCTTGTCATTATGGAAGGAAGTCTGTTGTCGAGATTTTTTTTACTACAATGGATAATAGCCTTGTCATTGTGGAAGGTAGTCTGATGTCGATATTTTTGTTACTCCAATGGATGATAGCCTTGTCATTATGGAAGGTAGTCTGTTGTCGTGATTTTTGTTACTCTAATGGATTGTAGCCTTGTCATTATGGAAGGTAATCTGTTGTCGAGATTTTTGTTACTCTAAGGGATGGTAGCCTTGTAATTATGGAAGGTAGTATGTTGTCGATATCTTTGTTACTCCAATGGATGGTAGCCTCTTCATTATGGAAGGTAGTCTGTTGTCGAGATTTTTGTTACTCTAAGGGATGGTAGCCTTGTCCATATGGAAGGTAGTCTGTTGTCGAGATTTTTGTTACTCTAAGGGATGGTAGCCTTGTCCATATAAAAGGTAGTCTGTTGTCGAGATTTTTGTTATTCCAATGGATGGTAGTGTTGTCATTATAGAAGGTAGTATGTTATCGAGATTTTTGTCACTACAATGGATGGTATCCTTGTCATTATGGAAGGTAGTCTGTTGTCGAGATATTTGTTACTACAATGGATTGTAGCCTTGTCGTTATGGAAGATAGTCTGTTGTCGATATCTTTGTTACTCCAATGGATGGTAGCCTAGTCATTATGGAAGGTAGTTTGTGTACGAGATTTTAGTTACTCCAATGGATGGTAGCCTTGTCATTATGGAAGGTAGTCTGTTGTCGAGATTTTTGTTACTCCAATGGATGGTAGCCTTGTCATTATAGAAGGTAATACATTGTCGAGATTTTTGTCACTATAATGGATGGTAGCCTTGTCATTATGGAAGGTAGTCTATTGTCGAGATTTTTGTTACTATAATGGATTGTATCCTTGTCGTTGTGGAAGGTAGTCTGTTATCGATATCTTTGTTACTCTAATGGATGGTAGCCTAGTCATTATGGAAGGTAGTTTGTGTATGAGATTTTAGTTACTCCAATGGATGTTAGCCTTGTCATTATGGAATGTAGTTTGTTGTTGAGATTTTTTATACTCCAATGGATTGTAGCCTTGTCATTATGGAAGGTATTCTGTTGTCGAGATTTTTGTCACTACAATGGATGGTAGCCTTGTCATTATGGAATGTAGTCTGTTGTCGATATTTTTGTTATTCCAATGTATGGTAGCCTTGTCATTATGGAACATAGTTTCTTGTCGAGATTTTTGTTATTCCAATGGATGGTAGCGTTCTCATTATAGAAGGTAGTATGTTATCAAGATTTTTGTCACTACAATGGATGGTAGCCTTGTCATTATGGAATGTAGTCTATTGTCGAGATTTTTGTTATTCCAATGGATGGTAGCCTTGTCATTATGAAAGGTAGTCTATTGTCAATATTTTTGTTACTATAATAGATCGTAGCCTTGTCATTATGGAAGGTAGTCTATTGTCGAGATTTTGGTTACTCCAATGGATGGTAGCCTTGTAATTATAGAAGGTAGTATATTGTTGAGATTTTTGTCACTACAATGAATGGTATCCTTGTCATTATGGAAGGTAATCTGTTGTCGATATTTTTGTTACTAGAATGGATTATAGCCTTGTCGTTATGGAAGGTAGTCTATTGTCGATATCTTTGTTACTCCAATGGATGGTAGCCTAGTCATTATGGAAGGTAGTTTGTGTACGATATTTTTGATATTCCAATGGATGGTAGCGTTGTCATTATGAAAGGTAGTCTATTGACGTGATTTTTGTTACTCTAAGGGATGGTAGCCTTGTCATTATGGAAGGTAGTAAGTTGTCGATATCTTTGTTACTCCAATGGATGGTAGCCTTGTCATTATGGAAGGTGGTTTGTTGTCGAGATATTTGTTACTCTAAGGGATGATAGCTTGTCATTATGGAACATAGTCTGTTTTCGAGATTTTGTTATTCCAATGGATGGTAGCATTGTCATTATAGAAGGTAGTATATTATCGATATTTTTGTCACTACAATGGATGGTAGCCTTGTCATTAAGGAACATAGTCTGTTGTCGAGATTTTTGTTATTCCAATGGATGGTAGCCTTGTCATTATGAAAGGTATTCTATTGTCAAGATTTTTGTTACTATAATAGATTGTAGCCTTGTCATTATGGAAGGTAGTCTGTTGTCGAGATTTTTGTTACTCCAATGGATGGTAGCCTTGTAATTATAGAAGGTAGTATATTGTTGAGATTTTTGTCACTACAATGAATGGTAGCCTTGTCATTATGGAAGGTAATATGTTGTCGAGATTTTTGTTACTACAATGGATTATAGCCTTGTCATTATGGAAGGTAGTCTGTTGTGGATATCTTTGTTACTCCAATGGATGGTAGACTAGTCATTTTTGAAGGTCGTTTGTGTATGATATTTTTGTTATTCCAATGGATGGTAGCCTTGTCATTATGAAAGGTAGTCTATTGTCGTGGTTTTTGTTACTCGAAGGGATGGTAGCCTTGTCATTATGGAAGGTAGTATGTTGTCGATATCTTTGTTACTCCAATGGATGGTAGCCTTTTCATTATGGAAGGTGGTTTGTTGTCGAGATATTTGTTACTCTAAGGGATGATAGCCTTATCATTATGGAACATAGTTTGTTGTCGAGATTTTTGTTATTCCAATGGATGGTAGCGTTCTCATTATAGAAGGTAGTATATTATCGAGATTTTTGTCACTACAATGGATGGTAGCCTTGTCATTATGGAATGTAGTCTGTTGTCAAGATTTTTGTTATTCCAATGGATGGTAGCCTTGTCATTATGTAAGGTAGTCTATTGTCAAGATTTTTGTTACTATAATAGATTGTAGCCTTGTCATTATGGAAGGTAGTCTGTTGTCGAGATTTTGGTTACTCCAATGGATGGTAGCCTTGTAATTATAGAAGGTAGTATATTGTTGAGATTTTTGTCACTACAATGAATGGTATCCTTGTCATTATGGAAGGTAATCTGTTGTCGAGATTTTTATTACTACAATGGATTATAGCCTTGTCATTATGGAAGGTAGTTTGTTGTCGATATCTTTGTTACTCCAATGGATGGTAGACTAGTCATTTTTGAAGGTCGTTTATGTACGATATTTTTTTTATTCCAACGGATGGTAGCCTTGACATTATGAAAGGTAGTCTATTGTCGTGATTTTTGTTACTCGAAGGGATGGTAGCCTTGTCATTATGGAAGGTAGTATGTTGTCGATATCTTTGTTACTCCAATGGATGGTAGCCTAGTCATTATGGAATGTGGTATGTTGTCGAGTTATTTGTTACTCTAAGGGATGATAGCCTTGTCATTATGGAACATAGTTTGTTGTCGAGATTTTTGTTATTCCAATGGATGGTAGCGTTCTCATTATAGAAGGTAGTATATTATCAAGATTTTTGTCACTACAATGGATGGTAGCCTTGTCATTATGGAATGTAGTCTATTGTCGAGATTTTTGTTATTCCAATGGATGGTAGCCTTGTCATTATGAAAGGTAGTCTATTGTCAAGATTTTTGTTACTATAATAGATTGTAGCCTTGTCATTATGGAAGGTAGTCTATTGTCGAGATTTTGGTTACTCCAATGGATGGTAGCCTTGTAATTATAGAAGGTAGTATATTGTTGAGATTTTTGTCACTACAATGAATGGTATCCTTCTCATTATGGAAGGTAATCTGTTGTCGATATTTTTGTTACTAGAATGGATTATAGCCTTGTCGTTATAGAATGTAGTCTATTGTCAATATCTTTGTTACTCCAATGGATGGTAGCCTAGTCATTATGGAAGGTAGTTTGTGTACGATATTTTTGTTATTCCAATGGATGGTAGCCTTGTCATTATGAAAGGTAGTCTATTGACGTGATTTTTGTTACTCTAAGGGATGGTAGCCTTGCGTTATGGAAGGTAGTATGTTGTCGATATCTTTGTTACTCAAATGGATGGTAGCCTTGACATTATGGAAGGTGGTTTGTGGTCGAGATATTTGTTACTCTAAGGAATGATAGCTTGTCATTATGGAACATAGTCTGTTGTCGAGATTTTTGTTATTCCAATGGATGGTAGCATTGTCATTATAGAAGGTAGTATATTATCGATATTTTTGTCACTACAATGGATGGTAGCCTTGTCATTACGGAACATAGTCTGTTGTCGAGATTTTTGTTATTCCAATGGATGGTAGCCTTGTCATTATGAAAGGTATTCTATTGTCAAGATTTTTGTTACTATAATAGATTGTAGCCTTGTCATTATGGAAGGTAGTCTATTGTCGAGATTTTTGTTACTCCAATGGATGGTAGCGTTGTAATTATAGAAGGTAGTATATTGTTGGGATTTTTGTCACTACAATGAATGGTAGCCTTGTCATTATGGAAGGTAATATGTTGTCGAGATTTTTGTTACTACAATGGATTATAGCCTTGTCATTATGGAAGGTAGTCTGTTGTCGATATCTTTGTTACTCCAATGGATGGTAGACTAGTCATTTTTGAAGGTCGTTTGTGTATGATATTTTTGTTATTCCAATGGATGGTAGCCTTGTCATTATGAAAGGTAGTCTATTGTCGTGGTTTTTGTTACTCGAAGGGATGGTAGCCTTGTCATTATGGAAGGTAGTATGTTGTCGATATCTTTGTTACTCCAATGGATGGTAGCCTTGTCATTATGGAAGGTGGTTTGTTGTCGAGATATTTGTTACTCTAAGGGATTATAGCCTTATCATTATGGAACATAGTTTTTTGTCGAGATTTTTGTTATTCCAATGGATGGTAGCGTTCTCATTATAGAAGGTAGTATATTATCGAGATTTTTGTCACTACAATGGATGGTAGCCTTGTCATTATGGAATGTAGTCTGTTGTCGAGATTTTTGTTATTCCAATGGATGGTAGCCTTGTCATTATGAAAGTTAGTCTATTGTCAAGATTTTTGTTACTATAATAGATTGTAGCCTTGTCATTATGGAAGGTAGTCTGTTGTCGAGATTTTGGTTACTCCAATGGATGGTAGCCTTGTAATTATAGAAGGTAGTATATTGTTGAGATTTTTGTCACTACAATGAATGGTATCCTTGTCATTATGGAAGGTAATCTGTTGTCGAGATTTTTGTTACTACAATGGATTATAGCCTTGTCATTATGGAAGGTAGTTTGTTGTCGATATCTTTATTACTCCAATGGATGGTAGACTAGTCATTTTTGAAGGTCGTTTATGTACGATATTTTTTTTATTCCAATGGATGGTAGCCTTGACATTATGAAAGGTAGTCTATTGTCGTGATTTTTGTTACTCGAAGGGATGGTAGCCTTGTCATTATGGAAGGTAGTATGTTGTCGATATCTTTGTTACTCCAATGGATGGTAGCCTTGTCATTATGGAAGGTGGTTTGTTGTCGAGATATTTGTTACTCTAAGGGATGATAGCCTTGTCATTATGGAACATAGTTTGTTGTCGAGATTTTTGTTATTCCAATGGATGGTAGCGTTCTCATTATAGAAGGTAGTATATTATCAAGATTTTTGTCACTACAATGGATGGTAGCCTTGTCATTATGGAATGTAGTCTATGGTCGAGATTTTTGTTATTCCAATGGATGGTAGCCTTGTCATTATGAAAGGTAGTCTATTATCAAGATTTTTGTTACTATAATAGATTGTAGCCTTGTCATTATGGAATGTAGTCTATTGTCGAGATTTTGGTTACTCCAAATGATGGTAGCCTTGTAATTATAGAAGGTAGTATATTGTTGAGATTTTTGTCACTACAATGAATGGTATCCTTGTCATTATGGAAGGTAATCTGTTGTCGAGATTTTTGTTACTAGAATGGATTATAGCCTTGTCGTTATGGAAGGTAGTCTATTGTCGATATCTTTGTTACTCCAATGGATGGTAGCCTAGTCATTATGGAAGGTAGTTTGTACGATATTTTTGTTATTCCAATGGATGGTATCCTTGTCATTATGAAAGGTAGTCTATTGACGTGATTATTGTTACTCTAAGGGATGGTAGCCTTGTCATTATGGAAGGTAGTATGTTGTCGATATCTTTGTTACTCCAATGGATGGTAGCCTTGTCATTATGGAAGGTGGTTTGTTGTCGAGATATTTGTTACTCTAAGGGATGATAGCTTGTCATTATGGAACATAGTCTGTTGTCGAGATTTTTGTTATTCCAATGGATGGTAGCATTGTCATTATAGAAGGTAGTATATTATCGATATTTTTGTCACTACAATGGATGGTAGCCTTGTCATTACGGAACATAGTCTGTTGTCGAGATTTTTGTTATTCCAATGGATGGTAGCCTTGTCATTATGAAAGGTATTCTATTGTCAAGATTTTTGTTACTATAATAGATTGTAGCCTTGTCATTATGGAAGGTAGTCTGTTGTCGAGATTTTTGTTACTCCAATGAATGGTAGCCTTGTAATTATAGAAGGTAGTATATTGTTGAGATTTTTGTCACTACAATGAATGGTAGCCTTGTCATTATGGAAGGTAATATGTTGTCGAGATTTTTGTTACTACAATGGATTATAGCCTTGTCATTATGGAAGGTAGTCTGTTGTCGATATCTTTGTTACTCCAATGGATGGTAGACTAGTCATTTTTGAAGGTCGTTTGTGTATGATATTTTTGTTATTCCAATGGATGGTAGCCTTGTCATTATGAAAGGTAGTCTATTGTCGTGGTTTTTGTTACTCAAAGGGATGGTAGCCTTGTCATTATGGAAGGTAGTATGTTGTCGATATCTTTGTTACTCCAATGGATGGTAGCCTTGTCATTATGGAAGGTGGTTTGTTGTCGAGATATTTGTTACTCTAAGGGATGATAGCCTTATCATTATGGAACATAGTCTGTTGTCGAGATTTTTGTTATTCCAATGGATGGTAGCATTGTCATTATAGAAGGTAGTATATTATCGATATTTTTGTCACTACAATGGATGGTAGCCTTGTCATTACGAAACATAGTCTGTTGTCGAGATTTTTGTTATTCCAATGGATGGTAGCCTTGTCATTATGAAAGGTATTCTTTTGTCAAGATTTTTGTTACTATAATAGATTGTAGCCTTGTCATTATGGAAGGTAGTCTGTTGTCGAGATTTTTGTTACTCCAATGGATGGTAGCGTTGTAATTATAGAAGGTAGTATATTGTTGAGATTTTTGTCACTACAATGAATGGTAGCCTTGTCATTATGGAAGGTAATATGTTGTCGAGATTTTTGTTACTACAATGGATTATAGCCTTGTCATTATGAAAGGTAGTCTGTTGTCGATATCTTTGTTACTCCAATGGAAGGTAGACTAGTCATTTTTTAAGGTCGTTTGTGTACGATATTTTTGTTATTCCAATGGATGGTAGCCTTGTCATTATGAAAGGTATTCTATTGTCGTGGTTTTTGTTACTTGAAGGGATGGTAGCCTTGTCAATATGGAAGGTAGAATGTTGTCGATATCTTTGTTACTCCAATGGATGGAAGCCTTGTCATTATGGAAGGTGGTTTGTTGTCGAGATATTTGTTACTCTAAGGGATGATAGCCTTATCATTATGGAACATAGTTTTTTGTCGAGATTTTTGTTATTCCAATGGATGGTAGCGTTCTCATTATAGAAGGTAGTATATTATCGAGATTTTTGTCACTACAATGGATGGTAGCCTTGTCATTATGGAATGTAGTCTGTTGTCGAGATTTTTGTTATTCCAATGGATGGTAGCCTTGTCATTATGAAAGGTAGTCTATTGTCAAGATTTTTGTTACTATAATAGATTGTAGCCTTGTCATTATGGAAGGTAGTCTGTTGTCGAGATTTTGGTTACTCCAATGGATGGTAGCCTTGTAATTATAGAAGGTAGTATATTGTTGAGATTTTTGTCACTACAATGAATGGTATCCTTGTCATTATGGAAGGTAATCTGTTGTCGAGATTTTTGTTACTACAATGGATTATAGCCTTGTCATTATGGAAGGTAGTTTGTTGTCGATATCTTTATTACTCCAATGGATGGTAGACTAGTCATTTTTGAAGGTCGTTTATGTACGATATTTTTTTTATTCCAATGGATGGTAGCCTTGACATTATGAAAGGTAGTCTATTGTCGTGATTTTTGTTACTCGAAGGGATGGTAGCCTTGTCATTATGGAAGGTAGTATGTTGTCGATATCTTTGTTACTCCAATGGATGGTAGCCTTGTCATTATGGAAGGTGGTTTGTTGTCGAGATATTTGTTACTCTAAGGAATGATAGCCTTGTCATTATGGAACATAGTTTGTTGTCGAGATTTTTGTTATTCCAATGGATGGTAGCGTTCTCATTATAGAAGGTAGTATATTATCAAGATTTTTGTCACTACAATGGATGGTAGCCTTGTCATTATGGAATGTAGTCTATGGTCGAGATTTTTGTTATTCCAATGGATGGTAGCCTTGTCATTTTGAAAGGTAGTCTATTATCAAGATTTTTGTTACTATAATAGATTGTAGCCTTGTCATTATGGAAGGTAGTCTATTGTCGAGATTTTGGTTACTCCAAATGATGGTAGCCTTGTAATTATAGAAGGTAGTATATTGTTGAGATTTTTGTCACTACAATGAATGGTAGCCTTGTCATTATGGAAGGTAATATGTTGTCGAGATTTTTGTTACTACAATGGATTATAGCCTTGTCATTATGGAAGGTAGTCTGTTGTCGATATCTTTGTTACTCCAATGGATGGTAGACTAGTCATTTTTGAAGGTCGTTTGTGTATGATATTTTTGTTATTCCAATGGATGGTAGCCTTGTCATTATGAAAGGTAGTCTATTGTCATGGTTTTTGTTACTCGAAGGGATGGTAGCCTTGTCATTATGGAAGGTAGTATGTTGTCGATATCTTTGTTACTCCAATGGATGGTAGCCTTGTCATTATGGAAGGTGGTTTGTTGTCGAGATATTTGTTACTCTAAGGGATGATAGCCTTATCATTATGGAACATAGTCTGTTGTCAAGATTTTTGTTATTCCAATGGATGGTAGCATTGTCATTATAGAAGGTAGTATATTATCGATATTTTTGTCACTACAATGGATGGTAGCCTTGTCATTACGAAACATAGTCTGTTGTCGAGATTTTTATTATTCCAATGGATGGTAGCCTTGTCATTATGAAAGGTATTCTATTGTCAAGATTTTTGTTACTATAATAGATTGTAGCCTTGTCATTATGGAAGGTAGTCTGTTGTCGAGATTTTTGTTACTCCAATGGATGGTAGCCTTGTAATTATAAAAGGTAGTATATTGTTGAGATTTTTGTCACTACAATGAATGGTAGCCTTGTCAATATGGAAGGTAATATGTTGTCGAGATTTTTGTTACTACAATGGATTATAGCCTTGTCATTATGAAAGGTAGTCTGTTGTCGATATCTTTGTTACTCCAATGGAAGGTAGACTAGTCATTTTTTAAGGTCGTTTGTGTACGATATTTTTGTTATTCCAATGGATGGTAGCCTTGTCATTATGAAAGGTAGTCTATTGACGTGATTTTTGTTACTCTAAGGGATGGTAGCCTTGTCAATATGGAAGGTAGTATGTTATCGATATCTTTGTTACTCCAATGGATGGTAGCCTTGTCATTATGGAAGGTGGTTTGTTGTCGAGATATTTGTTACTCTAAGGGATGATAGCTTGTCATTATGGAACATAGTCTGTTGTCGAGATTTTTGTTATTCCAATGGATGGTAGCATTGTCATTATAGAAGGTAGTATATTATCGATATTTTTGTCACTACAATGGATGGTAGCCTTGTCATTACGAAACATAGTCTGTTGTCGAGATTTTTGTTATTCCAATGGATGGTAGCCTTGTCATCATGAAAGGTATTCTATTGTCAAGATTTTTGTTACTATAATAGATTGTAGCCTTGTCATTATGGAAGGTAGTCTGTTGTCGAGATTTTTGTTACTCCAATGGATGGTAGCCTTGTAATTATAGAAGGTAGTATATTGTTGATATTTTTGTCACTACAATGAATGGTAGCCTTGTCATTATGGAAGGTAATATGTTTTCGAGATTTTTGTTACTACAATGGATTATAGCCTTGTCATTATGAAAGGTAGTCTATTGTCGATATCTTTGTTACTCCAATGGAAGGTAGACTAGTCATTTTTTAAGGTCGTTTGTGTACGATATTTTTGTTATTCCAATGGATGGTAGCCTTGTCATTATGAAAGGTAGTCTATTGACGTGATTTTTGTTACTCTAAGGGATGGTAGGCTTGTCATTATGGAAGGTAGTATGTTGTCGATATCTTTGTTACTCCAATGGATGGTAGCCTTGTCATTATGGAAGGTGGTTTGTTGTCGAGATATTTGTTACTCTAAGGGATGATAGCTTGTCATTATGGAACATAGTCTGTTGTCGAGATTTTTGTTATTCCAATGGATGGTAGCATTGTCATTATAGAAGGTAGTATATTATCGATATTTTTGTCACTACAATGGATGGTAGCCTTGTCATTACGAAACATAGTCTGTTGTCGAGATTTTTATTATTCCAATGGATGGTAGCCTTGTCATTATGAAAGGTATTCTATTGTCAAGATTTTTGTTACTATAATAGATTGTAGCCTTGTCATTATGGAAGGTAGTCTGTTGTCGAGATTTTTGTTACTCCAATGGATGGTAGCCTTGTAGTTATAGAAGGTAGTATATTGTTGAGATTTTTGTCACTACAATGAATGGTAGCCTTGTCATTATGGAAGGTAATATGTTGTCGAGATTTTTGTTACTACAATGGATTATAGCCTTGTCATTATGAAAGGTAGTCTGTTGTCGATATCTTTGTTACTCCAATGGAAGGTAGACTAGTCATTTTTTAAGGTCGTTTGTGTACGATATTTTTGTTATTCCAATGGATGGTAGCCTTGTCATTATGAAAGGTAGTCTATTGACGTGATTTTTGTTACTCTAAGGGATGGTAGCCTTGTCAATATGGAAGGTAGTATGTTGTCGATATCTTTGTTACTCCAATGGATGGTAGCCTTGTCATTATGGAAGGTGGTTTGTTGTCGAGATATTTGTTACTCTTAGGGATGATAGCTTGTCATTATGGAACATAGTCTGTTGTCGAGATTTTTGTTATTCCAATGGATGGTAGCATTGTCATTATAGAAGGTAGTATATTATCGATATTTTTGTCACTACAATGGATGGTAGCCTTGTCATTACGGAACATAGTCTGTTGTCAAGATTTTTGTTATTCCAACGGATGGTAGCCTTGTCATTATGAAAGGTATTCTATTGTCAAGATTTTTGTTACTATAATAGATTGTTGCCTTGTCATTATGGAAGGTAGTCTGTTGTCGAGATTTTTGTTACTCCAATGGATGGTAGCCTTGTAATTATAGAAGGTAGTATATTGTTGAGATTTTTGTCACTACAATGAATGGTAGCCTTGTCATTATGGAAGGTAATATGTTGTCGAGATTTTTGTTACTACAATGGATTATAGCCTTGTCATTATGAAAGGTAGTCTGTTGTCGATATCTTTGTTACTCCAATGGAAGGTAGACTAGTCATTTTTTAAGGTCGTTTGTGTACGATATTTTTGTTATTCCAATGGATGGTAGCCTTGTCATTATGAAAGGTAGTCTATTGACGTGATTTTTGTTACTCTAAGGGATGGTAGCCTTGTCATTATGGAAGGTAGTATGTTGTCGATATCTTTGTTACTCCAATGGATGGTAGCCTTGTCATTATGGAAGGTGGTTTGTTGTCGAGATATTTGTTACTCTAAGGGATAATAGCTTGTCATTATGGAACATAGTCTGTTGTCGAGATTTTTGTTATTCCAATGGATGGTAGCATTGTCATTATAGAAGGTAGTATATTATCGATATTTTTGTCACTACAATGGATGGTAGCCTTGTCATTACAGAACATAGTCTGTTGTCGAGATTTTTGTTATTCCAATGGATGGTAGCCTTTTCATTATGAAAGGTATTCTATTGTCAAGATTTTTGTTACTATAATAGATTGTAGCCTTGTCATTATGGAAGGTAGTCTGTTGTCGAGATTTTTGTTACTCCAATGGATGGTAGCCTTGTAATTATAGAAGGTAGTATATTGTTGAGATTTTTGTCACTACAATGAATGGTAGCCTTGTCATTATGGAAGGTAATATGTTGTCGAGATTTTTGTTACTACAATGGATTATATCCTTGTCATTATGGAAGGTAGTCTGTTGTCGATATCTTTGTTACTCCGATGGATGGTAGACTAGTCATTTTTGAAGGTCGTTTGTTTACGATATTTTTGTTATTCCAATGGATGGTAGCCTTGTTATTATGAAAGGTAGTCTATTGTCGTGGTTTTTGTTACTCGAAGGGATGGTAGCCTTGTCATTATGGAAGGTAGTATGTTGTCGATATCTTTGTTACTCCAATGGATGGTAGCCTTGTCATTATGGAAGGTGGTTTGTTGTCGAGATATTTGTTACTCTAAGGGATGATAGCCTTGTCATTATGGAACATAGTTTGTTGTCGAGAATTTTGTTATTCCAATGGATGGTAGCGTTCTCATTATAGAAGGTAGTATATTATCGAGATTTTTGTCACTACAATGGATGGTAGCCTTGTCATTATGGAATGTAGTCTGTTGTCGAGATTTTTGTTATTCTAATGGATGGTAGCCTTGTCATTATGAAAGGTAGTCTATTGTCAAAATTTTTGTTACTATAATAGATTGTAGCCTTGTCATTATGGAAGGTAGTCTGTTGTCGAGATTTTGGTTACTCCAATGGATGGTCGCCTTGTAATTATAGAAGGTAGTATATTGTTGAGATTTTTGTCACTACAATGAATGGTATCCTTGTCATTATGGAAGGTAATCTGTTGTCGAGATTTTTGTTACTACAATGGATTATAGCCTTGTCATTATGGAAGGTAGTATGTTTTCGATATCTTTGTTACTCCAATGGATGGTAGACTAGTCATTTTTGAAGGTCGTTTATGTACGATATTTTTTTTATTCCAATGGATGGTAGCCTTGTCATTATGAAAGGTAGTCTATTGTCGTGATTTTTGTTACTCGAAGGGATGGTAGCCTTGTCATTATGGAAGGTAGTATGTTGTCGACATCTTTGTTACTCCAATGGATGGTAGCCTTGTCATTATGGAAGGTGGTTTGGTGTCGAGATATTTGTTACTCTAAGGGATGATAGCCTTGTCATTATGGAACATAGTTTGTTGTCGAGATTTTTATTATTCCAATGGATGGTAGCGTTCTCATTATAGAAGGTAGTATATTATCGAGATTTTTGTCACTACAATGGATGGTAGCCTTGTCATTATGGAATGTAGTCTATTGTCGATAATTTTGTTATTCCAATGGATGGTAGCCTTGTCATTATGAAAGGTAGTCTATTGTCAAGATTTTTGTTACTATAATAGATTGTAGCCTTGTCATTATGGAAGGTAGTCTGTTGTCGAGATTTTGGTTACTCCAATGGATGGTAGCCTTGTAATTATAGAAGGTAGTATATTGTTGAGATTTTTGTCACTACAATGAATGGTATCCTTGTCATTATGGAAGGTAATCTGTTGTCGAGATTTTTGTTACTACAATGGATTATAGCCTTGTCATTATGGAAGGTAGTCTGTTGTCGATATCTTTGTTACTCCAATGGATGGTAGACTAGTCATTTTTGAAGGTCGTTTATGTACGATATTTTTTTTATTCCAATGGATGGTAGCCTTGTCATTATGAAAGGTAGTCTATTGTCGTGATTTTTGTTACTCGAAGGGATGGTAGCCTTGTCATTATGGAAGGTAGTATGTTGTCAATATCTTTGTTACTCCAATGGATGGTAGCCTTGTCATTATAGAAGGTGGTTTGGTGTCGAGATATTTGTTACTCTAAGGGATGATAGCCTTGTAATTATGGAACATAGTTTGTTGTCGAGATTTTTGTTATTCCAATGGATGGTAGCGTTCTCATTATAGAAGGTAGTATATTATCGAGATTTTTGTCACTAAAATGGATGGTAGCCTTGTCATTATGGAATGTAGTCTATTGTCGAGATTTTTGTTATTCCAATGGATGGTAGCCTTGTCATTATGAAAGGTAGTCTATTGTCAAGATTTTTGTTACTATAATAGATTGTAGCCTTGTCATTATGGAAGGTAGTCTGTTGTCGAGATTTTTGTTACTCCAATGGATGGTAGCCTTGTAATTATAGAAGGTAGTATATTGTTGAGATTTTTTTCACTACAATGAATGGTATCCTTGTCATTATGGAAGGTAATCTGTTGTCGAGATTTTTGTTACTAGAATGGATTGTAGCCTTGTCGTTATGGAAGGTAGTCTATTGTCGATATCTTTGTTACTCCAATGGATGGTAGCCTAGTCATTATGGAAGGTAGTTTGTGTACGATATTTTTGTTATTCCAATGGATGGTAGCCTTGTCATTATGAAATGTAGTCTATTGACATGATTTTTGTTACTCTAAGGGATGGTAGCCTTGTCATTATGAAAGGTAGTATGTTGTCGATATCTTTGTTACTCCAATGGATGGTAGCCTTGTCATTATAGAAGGTGGTTTGTTGTCGAGATATTTGTTACCCTAAGGGATGATAGCTTGTCATTATGGAACATAGTCTGTTGTCGAGATTTTTGTTATTCCAATGAATGGTAGCGTTGTCATTATAGAAGGTAGTATATTATCGATATTTTTGTTACTACAATGGATGGTAGCCTTGTCATTACGGAACATAGCCTGTTGTCGAGATTTTTGTTATTCCAATGGATGATAGCCTTGTCATTATGAAAGGTAGTCTATTGTCAAGATTTTTGTTACTATAATAGATTGTAGCCTTGTCATTATGGAAGGTAGTCTGTTGTCGAGATTTTGGTTACTCCAATGGATGGTAGCCTTGTAATTATAGAAGGTAGTATATTGTTGAGATTTTTGTCACTATAATGAAATGTATCCTTGTCATTATGGAAGGTAATCTGTTGTCGAGATTTTTGTTACTACAATGGATTATAGCCTTGTCATTATGGAAGGTAGTCTGTTGTCGATATCTTTGTTACTCCAATGAATGGTAGACTAGTCATTTTTGAAGGTCGTTTATGTACGATATTTTTTTTATTCCAATGGATGGTAGCCTTGTCATTATGAAAGGTAGTCTATTGTCGTGATTTTTGTTACTCGAAGGGATGGTAGCCTTGTCATTATGGAAGGTAGTATGTTGTCGATATCTTTGTTACTCCAATGGATGGTAGCCTTGTCATTATGGAAGGTGGTTTGGTGTCGAGATTTTTGTTACTCTAAGGGATGATAGCCTTGTAATTATGGAACATAGTTTGTTGTCGAGATTTTTGTTATTCCAATGGATGGTAGCGTTCTCATTATAGAAGGTAGTATATTATCGAGATTTTTGTCACTACAATGGATGGTAGACTTGTCATTATGGAATGTAGTCTATTGTCGAGATTTTTGTTATTCCAATGGATGGTAGCCTTGTCATTATGAAAGGTAGTCTATTGTCAAGATTTTTGTTACTATAATAGATTGTAGCCTTGTCATTATGGAAGGTAGTCTGTTGTCGAGATTTTTGTTACTCCAATGGATGGTAGCCTTGTAATTATAGAAGGTAGTATATTGTTGAGATTTTTGTCACTACAATGAATGGTATCCTTGTCATTATGGAAGGTAATCTGTTGTCGAGATTTTTGTTACTAGAATGGATTGTAGCCTTGTCGTTATAGAAGGTAGTCTATTGTCGATATCTTTGTTACTCCAATGGATGGTAGCCTAGTCATTATGGAAGGTAGTTTGTGTACGATATTTTTGTTATTCCAATGGATGGTAGCCTTGTCATTATGAAATGTAGTCTATTGACGTGATTTTTGTTACTCTAAGGGATGGTAGCCTTGTCATTACGGAAGGTAGTATGTTGTCGATATCTTTTTTACTCCAATGGATGGTAGCCTTGTCATTATGGAAGGTGGTTTGTTGTCGAGATATTTGTTACTCTAAGGGATGATAGCTTGTCATTATGGAACATAGTCTGTTGTGGAGATTTTTGTTATTCCAATGGATGGTAGCATTGTCATTATAGAAGGTAGTATATTATCGATATTTTTGTCACTACAATGGATGGTAGCCTTGTCATTACGGAACATAGTCTGTTGTCGAGATTTTTATTATTCCAATGGATGGTAGCCTTGTCATCATGAAAGGTATTCTATTGTCAAGATTTTTGTTACTATAATAGATTGTAGCCTTGTCATTATGGAAGGTAGTCTGTTGTCGAGATTTTTGTTTTTCCATTGGATGGTAGCCTTGTAATTATAGAAGGTAGTATATTGTTGAGATTTTTGTCACTACAATGAATGGTAGCCTTGTCATTATGAAAGGTAATATGTTGTCGAGATTTTTGTTACTACAATGGATCATATCCTTGTCATTATGGAAGGTAGTCTGTTGTCGATATCTTTGTTACTCCAATGGATGGTAGACTAGTCATTTTTGAAGGTCGTTTGTGTACGATATTTTTGTTATTCCAATGGATGGTAGCCTTGTCATTATGAAAGGTAGTCTATTGTCGTGGTTTTTGTTACTCGAAGGGATGGTAGCCTTGTCATTATGGAAGGTAGTATGTTGTCGATATCTTTGTTACTCCAATGGATGGTAGCCTTGTCATTATGGAAGGTGGTTTGGTGTCGAGATTTTTGTTACTCTAAGGGATGATAGCCTTGTAATTATGGAACATAGTTTGTTGTCGAGATTTTTGTTATTCCAATGGATGGTAGCGTTCTCATTATAGAAGGTAGTATATTATCGAGATTTTTGTCACTACAATGGATGGTAGCCTTGTCATTATGGAATGTAGTCTATTTTCGAGATTTTTGTTATTCCAATGGATGGTAGCCTTGTCATTATGAAAGGTAGTCTATTGTCAAGATTTTTGTTACTATAATAGATTGTAGCCTTGTCATTATGGAAGGTAGTCTGTTGTCGAGATTTTGGTTACTCCAATGGATGGTAGCCTTGTAATTATAGAAGGTAGTATATTGTTGAGATTTTTGTCACTACAATGAATGGTATCCTTGTCATTATGGAAGGTAATCTGTTGTCGAGATTTTTGTTACTACAATGGATTATAGCCTTGTCATTATGGAAGGTAGTCTGTTGTCGATATCTTTGTTACTCCAATGGATGGTAGACTAGTCATTTTTGAAGGTCGTTTATGTACGATATTTTTTTTATTCCAATGGATGGTAGCCTTGTCATTATGAAATGTAGTCTATTGTCGTGATTTTTGTTACTCGAAGGGATGGTAGCCTTGTCATTATGGAAGGTAGTATGTTGTCGATATCTTTGTTACTCCAATGGATGGTAGCCTTGTCATTATGGAAGGTGGTTTGGTGTCGAGATATTTGTTACTCTAAGGGATGATAGCCTTGTCATTATGGAACATAGTTTGTTTTCGAGATTTTTGTTATTCCAATGGATGGTAGCGTTCTCATTATAGAAGGTAGTATATTATCGAGATTTTTGTCACTACAATGGATGGTAGCCTTGTCATTATGGAATGTAGTCTATTGTCGAGATTTTTGTTATTCCAATGGATGGTAGCCTTGTCATTATGAAAGGTAGTCTATTGTCAAGATTTTTGTTACTATAATAGATTGTAGCCTTGTCATTATGGAAGGTAGTCTGTTGTCGAGATTTTTGTTACTCCAATGGATGGTAGCCTTGTAATTATAGAAGGTAGTATATTGTTGAGATTTTTTTCACTACAATGAATGGTATCCTTGTCATTATGGAAGGTAATCTGTTGTCAAGATTTTTGTTACTAGAATGGATTGTAGCCTTGTCGTTATGGAAGGTAGTCTATTGTCGATATCTTTGTTACTCCAATGGATGGTAGCCTAGTCATTATGGAAGGTAGTTTGTGTACGATATTTTTGTTATTCCAATGGATGGTAGCCTTGTCATTATGAAATGTAGTCTATTGACATGATTTTTGTTACTCTAATGGATGGTAGCCTTGTCATTACGGAAGGTAGTATGTTGTTGATATCTTTGTTACTCCAATGGATGGTAGCCTTGTCATTATAGAAGGTGGTTTTTTGTCGAGATATTTGTTACTCTAAGGGATGATAGCTTGTCATTATGGAACATAGTCTGTTGTTGAGATTTTTGTTATTCCAATGAATGGTAGCGTTGTCATTATAGAAGGTAGTATATTATCGATATTTTTGTCACTACAATGGATGGTAGCCTTGTCATTACGGAACATAGCCTGTTGTCGAGATTTTTGTTATTCCAATGGATGATAGCCTTGTCATTATGAAAGGTAGTCTATTGTCAAGATTTTTGTTACTATAATATATTGTAGCCTTGTCATTATGGAAGGTAGTCTGTTGTCGAGATTTTGGTTACTCCAATGGATGGTAGCCTTGTAATTATAGAAGGTAGTATATTGTTGAGATTTTTGTCACTACAATGAATGGTATCCTTGTCATTATGGAAGGTAATCTGTTGTCGAGATTTTTGTTACTACAATGGATTATAGCCTTGTCATTATGGAAGGTAGTCTGTTGTCGATATCTTTGTTACTCCAATGGATGGTAGACTAGTCATTTTTGAAGGTCGTTTATGTACGATATTTTTTTTATTCCAATGGATGGTAGCCTTGTCATTATGAAAGGTAGTCTATTGTCGTGATTTTTGTTACTCGAAGGGATGGTAGCCTTGTCATTATGGAAGGTAGTATGTTGTCGATATCTTTGTTACTCCAATGGATGGTAGCCTTGTCATTATGGAAGGTGGTTTGGTGTCGAGATATTTGTTACTCTAAGGGATGATAGCCTTGTCATTATGGAACATAGTCTGTTGTTGAGATTTTTGTTATTCCAATGGATGGTAACGTTCTCATTATAGAAGGTAGTATATTATCGAGATTTTTGTCACTACAATGGATGGTAGCCTTGTCATTATGGAATGTAGTCTATTGTCGAGATTTTTGTTATTCCAATGAATGGTAGCCTTGTCATTATGAAAGGTAGTCTATTGTCAAGATTTTTGTTACTATAATAGATTGTAGCCTTGTCATTATGGAAGGTAGTCTGTTGTCGAGATTTTGGTTACTCCAATGGATGGTAGCCTTGTAATTATAGAAGGTAGTATATTGTTGAGATTTTTGTCACTACAATGAATGGTATCCTTGTCATTATGGAAGGTAATCTGTTGTCGAGATTTTTGTTACTAGAATGGATTGTAGCCTTGTCGTTATAGAAGGTAGTCTATTGTCGATATCTTTGTTACTCCAATGGATGGTAGACTAGTCATTTTTGAAGGTCGTTTATGTACGATATTTTTTTTATTCCAATGGATGGTAGCCTTGTCATTATGAAAGGTAGTCTATTGTCGTGATTTTTGTTACTCGAAGGGATGGTAGCCTTGTCATTATGGAAGGTAGTATGTTGTCGATATCTTTGTTACTCCAATGGATGGTAGCCTTGTCATTATGGAAGGTGGTTTGGTGTCGAGATATTTGTTACTCTAAGGGATGATAGCCTTGTCATTATGGAACATAGTTTGTTGTCGAGATTTTTGTTATTCCAATGGATGGTAGCTTCTCATTATAGAAGGTAGTATATTATCGAGATTTTTGTCACTACAATGGATGGTAGCCTTGTCATTATGGAATGTAGTCTATTGTCGAGATTTTTGTTATTCCAATGAATGGTAGCCTTGTCATTATGAAAGGTAGTCTATTGTCAAGATTTTTGTTACTATAATAGATTGTAGCCTTGTCATTATGGAAGGTAGTCTGTTGTCGAGATTTTTGTTACTCCAATGGATGGTAGCCTTGTAATTATAGAAGGTAGTATATTGTTGAGATTTTTGTCACTACAATGAATGGTATCCTTGTCATTATGGAAGGTAATCTGTTGTCGAGATTTTTGTTACTAGAATGGATTGTAGCCTTGTCGTTATAGAAGGTAGTCTATTGTCGATATCTTTGTTACTCCAATTGATGGTAGCCTAATCATTATGGAAGGTAGTTTGTGTACGATATTTTTGTTATTCCAATGGATGGTAGCCTTGTCATTATGAAATGTAGTCTATTGACGTGATTTTTGTTACTCTAAGGGATGGTAGCCTTGTCATTACGGAAGGTAGTATGTTGTCGATATCTTTGTTACTCCAATGGATGGTAGCCTTGTCATTATAGAAGGTGGTTTGTTGTTGAGATATTTGTTACTCTAAGGGATGATAGCTTGTCATTATGGAACATAGTCTGTTGTCGAGATTTTTGTTATTCCAATGGATGGTAGCGTTGTCATTATAGAAGGTAGTATATTATCGATATTTTTGTCACTATAATGGATGGTAGCCTTGTCATTACGGAACATAGTCTGTTGTTGAGATTTTTGTTATTCCAATGGATGATAGCCTTGTCATTATGAAAGGTATTCTATTGTCAAGATTTTTGTTACTATAATAGATTGTAGCCTTGTCATTATGGAAGGTAGTCTGTTGTCGAGATTTTTGTTACTCCAATGGATGGTAGCCTTGTAATTATAGAAGGTAGTATATTGTTGAGATTTTTGTCACTACAATGAATTGTAGCCTTGTCATTATGGAAGGTAATATGTTGTCGAGATTTTTGTTACTACAATGGATTATAGCCTTGTCATTATGGAAGGTAGTCTGTTGTCGATATCTTTGTTACTCCAATGGATGGTAAACTAGTCATTTTTGAAGCTCGTTTGTGTACGATATTTTTGATATTCCAATGGATGGTAGCCTTGTCATTATGAAAGGTAGTCTATTGTCGTGGTTTTTGTTACTCGAAGGGATGGTAGCCTTGTCATTACGGAAGGTAGTATGTTGTCGATATCATTGTTACTCCAATGGATGGTAGCCTTGTCATTATGGAAGGTGGTTTGTTGTCGAGATATTTGTTACTCTAAGGGATGATAGCCTTGTCATTATGGAACATAGTTCGTTGTCGAGATTTTTGTTATTCTAATGGATGGTAGCGTTCTCATTATAGAAGGTAGTATATTATCGAGATTTTTGTCACTACAATGGATGGTAGCCTTGTCATTATGGAATGTAGTCTATTGTTGAGATTTTGGTTATTCCAATGGATGGTAGCCTTGTCATTATGAAAGGTAGTCTATTGTCAAGATTTTTGTTACTATAATAGATTGTAGCCTTGTCATTATGGAAAGTAGTCTGTTGTCGAGATTTTGGTTACTCCAATGGATGGTAGCCTTGTAATTATAGAAGGTAGTATATTGTTGAGATTTTTGTCACTACAATGAATGGTATCCTTGTCATTATGGAAGGTAATCTGTTGTCGAGATTTTTGTTACTACAATGGATTATAGCCTTGTCGTTATGGAAGGTAGTCTGTTGTCGATATCTTTGTTACTCCAATGGATGGTAGACTAGTCATTATTGAAGGTAGTTTGTGTACAATATTTTTGTTATTCCAATGGATGGTAGCCTTGTCCTTATTAAAGGTAGTCTATTGTCGTGATTTTTGTTACTCTTAGGGATGGTAGCCTTGTCATTATGGAACATAGTTTGTTGTCGAGATTTTTGTTATTCCAATGGATGGTAGCATTGTCATTATAGAAGGTAGTATATTATCGAGATTTTTGTCACTACAATGGATGGTAGCCTTGTCATTATGGAAGGTAGTTTGTGTACGATATTTTTGTTATTCCAATGGATGGTAGCCTTGTCATTATGGAAGGTGGTTTGGTGTCGAGATATTTGTTACTCTAAGGGATGATAGCCTTGTCATTATGGAACATAGTCTGTTGTTGAGATTTTTGTTATTCCAATGGATGGTAACGTTCTCATTATAGAAGGTAGTATATTATCGAGATTTTTGTCACTACAATGGATGGTAGCCTTGTCATTATGGAATGTAGTCTATTGTCGAGATTTTTGTTATTCCAATGAATGGTAGCCTTGTCATTATGAAAGGTAGTCTATTGTCAAGATTTTTGTTACTATAATAGATTGTAGCCTTGTCATTATGGAAGGTAGTCTGTTGTCGAGATTTTGGTTACTCCAATGGATGGTAGCCTTGTAATTATAGAAGGTAGTATATTGTTGAGATTTTTGTCACTACAATGAATGGTATCCTTGTCATTATGGAAGGTAATCTGTTGTCGAGATTTTTGTTACTAGAATGGATTGTAGCCTTGTCGTTATAGAAGGTAGTCTATTGTCGATATCTTTGTTACTCCAATGGATGGTAGACTAGTCATTTTTGAAGGTCGTTTATGTACGATATTTTTTTTATTCCAATGGATGGTAGCCTTGTCATTATGAAAGGTAGTCTATTGTCGTGATTTTTGTTACTCGAAGGGATGGTAGCCTTGTCATTATGGAAGGTAGTATGTTGTCGATATCTTTGTTACTCCAATGGATGGTAGCCTTGTCATTATGGAAGGTGGTTTGGTGTCGAGATATTTGTTACTCTAAGGGATGATAGCCTTGTCATTATGGAACATAGTTTGTTGTCGAGATTTTTGTTATTCCAATGGATGGTAGCTTCTCATTATAGAAGGTAGTATATTATCGAGATTTTTGTCACTACAATGGATGGTAGCCTTGTCATTATGGAATGTAGTCTATTGTCGAGATTTTTGTTATTCCAATGAATGGTAGCCTTGTCATTATGAAAGGTAGTCTATTGTCAAGATTTTTGTTACTATAATAGATTGTAGCCTTGTCATTATGGAAGGTAGTCTGTTGTCGAGATTTTTGTTACTCCAATGGATGGTAGCCTTGTAATTATAGAAGGTAGTATATTGTTGAGATTTTTGTCACTACAATGAATGGTATCCTTGTCATTATGGAAGGTAATCTGTTGTCGAGATTTTTGTTACTAGAATGGATTGTAGCCTTGTCGTTATAGAAGGTAGTCTATTGTCGATATCTTTGTTACTCCAATTGATGGTAGCCTAATCATTATGGAAGGTAGTTTGTGTACGATATTTTTGTTATTCCAATGGATGGTAGCCTTGTCATTATGAAATGTAGTCTATTGACGTGATTTTTGTTACTCTAAGGGATGGTAGCCTTGTCATTACGGAAGGTAGTATGTTGTCGATATCTTTGTTACTCCAATGGATGGTAGCCTTGTCATTATAGAAGGTGGTTTGTTGTTGAGATATTTGTTACTCTAAGGGATGATAGCTTGTCATTATGGAACATAGTCTGTTGTCGAGATTTTTGTTATTCCAATGGATGGTAGCGTTGTCATTATAGAAGGTAGTATATTATCGATATTTTTGTCACTATAATGGATGGTAGCCTTGTCATTACGGAACATAGTCTGTTGTTGAGATTTTTGTTATTCCAATGGATGATAGCCTTGTCATTATGAAAGGTATTCTATTGTCAAGATTTTTGTTACTATAATAGATTGTAGCCTTGTCATTATGGAAGGTAGTCTGTTGTCGAGATTTTTGTTACTCCAATGGATGGTAGCCTTGTAATTATAGAAGGTAGTATATTGTTGAGATTTTTGTCACTACAATGAATTGTAGCCTTGTCATTATGGAAGGTAATATGTTGTCGAGATTTTTGTTACTACAATGGATTATAGCCTTGTCATTATGGAAGGTAGTCTGTTGTCGATATCTTTGTTACTCCAATGGATGGTAAACTAGTCATTTTTGAAGCTCGTTTGTGTACGATATTTTTGATATTCCAATGGATGGTAGCCTTGTCATTATGAAAGGTAGTCTATTGTCGTGGTTTTTGTTACTCGAAGGGATGGTAGCCTTGTCATTACGGAAGGTAGTATGTTGTCGATATCATTGTTACTCCAATGGATGGTAGCCTTGTCATTATGGAAGGTGGTTTGTTGTCGAGATATTTGTTACTCTAAGGGATGATAGCCTTGTCATTATGGAACATAGTTCGTTGTCGAGATTTTTGTTATTCTAATGGATGGTAGCGTTCTCATTATAGAAGGTAGTATATTATCGAGATTTTTGTCACTACAATGGATGGTAGCCTTGTCATTATGGAATGTAGTCTATTGTTGAGATTTTGGTTATTCCAATGGATGGTAGCCTTGTCATTATGAAAGGTAGTCTATTGTCAAGATTTTTGTTACTATAATAGATTGTAGCCTTGTCATTATGGAAAGTAGTCTGTTGTCGAGATTTTGGTTACTCCAATGGATGGTAGCCTTGTAATTATAGAAGGTAGTATATTGTTGAGATTTTTGTCACTACAATGAATGGTATCCTTGTCATTATGGAAGGTAATCTGTTGTCGAGATTTTTGTTACTACAATGGATTATAGCCTTGTCGTTATGGAAGGTAGTCTGTTGTCGATATCTTTGTTACTCCAATGGATGGTAGACTAGTCATTATTGAAGGTAGTTTGTGTACAATATTTTTGTTATTCCAATGGATGGTAGCCTTGTCCTTATTAAAGGTAGTCTATTGTCGTGATTTTTGTTACTCTTAGGGATGGTAGCCTTGTCATTATGGAACATAGTTTGTTGTCGAGATTTTTGTTATTCCAATGGATGGTAGCATTGTCATTATAGAAGGTAGTATATTATCGAGATTTTTGTCACTACAATGGATGGTAGCCTTGTCATTATGGAAGGTAGTTTGTGTACGATATTTTTGTTATTCCAATGGATGGTAGCCTTGTCATTATGAAATGTAGTCTATTGACGTGATTTTTGTTACTCTAAGGGATGGTAGCCTTGTTATTATGGAAGGTAGTATGTTGTCGATATCTTTGTTACTCCAATGGACGGTAGCCTTGTCATTATGGAAGGTGGTTTGTTGTCGAGATATTTGTTACTCTAAGGGATGATAGCTTGTCATTATGGAACATAGTCTGTTGTCGAGATTTTTGTTATTCCAATGGATGGTAGCGTTGTCATTATAGAAGGTAGTATATTATCGATATTTTTGTCACTACAATGGATGGTAGCCTTGTCATTACGGAACATAGTCTGTTGTCGACGTTTTTGTTATTCCAATGGATGGTAGCCTTGTCATTATGAAAGGTATTCTATTGTCAAGATTTTTGTTACTATAATAGATTGTAGCCTTGTCATTATGGAAGGTAGTCTGTTGTCGAGATTTTTGTTACTCCAATGGATGGTAGCCTTGTAATTATAGAAGGTAGTATATTGTTGAGATTTTTTTCACTACAATGAATGGTATCCTTGTCATTATGGAAGGTAATCTGTTGTCGAGATTTTTGTTACTAGAATGGATTGTAGCCTTGTCGTTATGGAAGGTAGTCTATTGTCGATATCTTTGTTACTCCATTGGATGGTAGCCTAGTCATTATGGAAGGTAGTTTGTGTATGATATTTTTGTTATTCCAATGGATGGTAGCCTTGTCATTATGAAATGTAGTCTATTGACATGATTTTTGTTACTCTAAGGGATGGTAGCCTTGTCATTACGGAAGGTAGTATGTTGTCGATATCTTTGTTACTCCAATGGATGGTAGCCTTGTCATTATAGAAGGTGGTTTGTTGTCGAGATATTTGTTACTCTAAGGGATGATAGCTTGTCATTATGGAACATAGTATGTTGTCGAGATTTTTGTTATTCCAATGAATGGTAGCGTTGTCATTATAGAAGGTAGTATATTATCGATATTTTTGTCACTACAATGGATGGTAGCCTTGTCATTACGGAACATAGCCTGTTGTCGAGATTTTTGTTATTCCAATGGATGATAGCCTTGTCATTATGAAAGGTAGTCTATTGTCAAGATTTTTGTTACTATAATATATTGTAGCCTTGTCATTATGGAAGGTAGTCTGTTGTCGAGATTTTGATTACTCCAATGGATGGTAGCCTTGTAATTATAGAAGGTAGTATATTGTTGAGATTTTTGTCACTACAATGAATGGTATCCTTGTCATTATGGAAGGTAATCTGTTGTCGAGATTTTTGTTACTACAATGGATTATAGCCTTGTCATTATGGAAGGTAGTTTGTTGTCGATATCTTTGTTACTCCAATGGATGGTAGACTAGTCATTTTTGAAGGTCGTTTATGTATGATATTTTTTTTATTCCAATGGATGGTAGCCTTGTCATTATGAAAGGTAGTCTATTGTCGTGATTTTTGTTACTCGAAGGGATGGTAGCGTTGTCATTATGGAAGGTAGTATGTTGTCGATATCTTTGTTACTCCAATGGATGGTAGCCTTGTCATTATGGAAGGTGGTTTGGTGTCGAGATATTTGTTACTCTAAGGGATGATAGCCTTGTCATTATGGAACATAGTTTGTTGTCGAGATTTTTGTTATTCCAATGGATGGTAGCGTTCTCATTATAGAAGGTAGTATATTATCGAGATTTTTGTCACTACAATGGATGGTAGCCTTGTCATTATGGAATGTAGTCTGTTGTCAAGATTTTTGTTATTCCAATGGATGGTAGCCTTGTCATTATGAAAGGTAGTCTATTGTCAAGATTTTTGTTACTATAATAGATTGTAGCCTTGTCATTATGGAAGGTAGTCTGTTGTCGAGATTTTGGTTACTCCAATGGATGGTAGCCTTGTAATTATAGAAGGTAGTATATTGTTGAGATTTTTGTCACTACAATGAATGGTATCCTTGTCATTATGGAAGGTAATCTGTTGTCGAGATTTTTGTTACTAGAATGGATTGTAGCCTTGTCGTTATGGAAGGTAGTTTGTTGTCGATATCTTTGTTACTCCAATGGATGGTAGACTACTCATTTTTGAAGGTCGTTTATGTACGATATTTTTTTTATTCCAACGGATGGTAGCCTTGACATTATGAAAGGTAGTCTATTGTCGTGATTTTTGTTACTCGAAGGGATGGTAGCCTTGTCATTATGGAAGGTAGTATGTTGTCGATATCTTTGTTACTCCAATGGATGGTAGCCTAGTCATTATGGAAGGTGGTATGTTGTCGAGTTATTTGTTACTCTAAGGGATGATAGCCTTGTCATTATGGAACATAGTTTGTTGTCGAGATTTTTGTTATTCCAATGGATGGTAGCGTTCTCATTATAGAAGGTAGTATATTATCAAGATTTTTGTCACTACAATGGATGGTAGCCTTGTCATTATGGAATGTAGTCTATTGTCGAGATTTTTGTTATTCCAATGGATGGTAGCCTTGTCATTATGAAAGGTAGTCTATTGTCAAGATTTTTGTTACTATAATAGATTGTAGCCTTGTCATTATGGAAGGTAGTCTATTGTCGAGATTTTGGTTACTCCAATGGATGGTAGCCTTGTAATTATAGAAGGTAGTATATTGTTGAGATTTTTGTCACTACAATGAATGGTAGCCTTGTCATTATGGAAGGTAATATGTTGTCGAGATTTTTGTTACTACAATGGATTATAGCCTTGTCATTATGGAAGGTAGTCTGTCGTCGATATCTTTGTTACTCCAATGGATGGTAGACTAGTCATTTTTGAAGCTCGTTTGTGTACAATATTTTTGATATTCCAATGGATGGTAGCCTTGTCATTATGAAAGGTAGTCTATTGTCAAGATTTTTGTTACTATAATAGATTGTAGCCTTGTCATTATGGAAGGTAGTCTGTTGTCGAGATTTTTGTTACTCCAATGGATGGTAGCCTTGTAATTATAGAAGGTAGTATATTGTTGAGATTTTTGTCACTACAATGAATGGTATCCTTGTCATTATGGAAGGTAATCTGTTGTCGAGATTTTTGTTACTAGAATGGATTGTAGCCTTGTCGTTATAGAAGGTAGTCTATTTTCGATATCTTTGTTACTCCAATTGATGGTAGCCTAGTCATTATGGAAGGTAGTTTGTGTACGATATTTTTGTTATTCCAAAGGATGGTAGCCTTGTCATTATGAAATGTAGTCTATTGATGTGATTTTTGTTATTCTAAGGGATGGTAGCCTTGTCATTACGGAAGGTAGTATGTTGTCGATATCTTTGTTACTCCAATGGATGGTAGCCTTGTCATTATAGAAGGTGGTTTGTTGTCGAGATATTTGTTACTCTAAGGGATGATAGCTTGTCATTATGGAACATAGTCTGTTGTCGAGATTTTTGTTATTCCAATGGATGGTAGCGTTGTCATTATAGAAGGTAGTATATTATCGATATTTTTTTCACTATAATGGATGGTAGCCTTGTCATTACGGAACATAGTTTGTTGTTGAGATTTTTGTTATTCCAATGGATGATAGCCTTGTCATTATGAAAGGTATTCTATTGTCAAGATTTTTGTTACTATAAAAGATTGTAGCCTTGTCATTATGGAAGGTAGTCTGTTGTCGAGATTTTTGTTACTCCAATGGATGGTAGCCTTGTAATTATAGAAGGTAGTATATTGTTGAGATTTTTGTCACTACAATGAATGGTAGCCTTGTCATTATGGAAGGTAATATGTTGTCGAGATTTTTGTTACTACAATGGATTATAGCCTTGTCATTATGGAAGGTAGTCTGTCGTCGATATCTTTGTTACTCCAATGGATGGTAGACTAGTCATTTTTGAAGCTCGTTTGTGTACGATATTTTTGATATTCCAATGGATGGTAGCCTTGTCATTATGAAAGGTAGTCTATTGTCGTGGTTTTTGTTACTCGAAGGGATGGTAGCCTTGTCATTATGGAAGGTAGTATGTTGTCGATATCATTGTTACTCCAATGGATGGTAGCCTTGTCATTATTGAAGGTGGTTTGTTGTCGAGATATTTGTTACTCTAAGGGATGATAGCCTTGTCATTATGGAACATAGTTCGTTGTCGAGATTTTTGTTATTCTAATGGATGGTAGCGTTCTCATTATAGAAGGTAGTATATTATCGAGATTTTTGTCACTACAATGGATGGTAGCCTTGTCATTATGGAATGTAGTCTATTGTCGAGATTTTGGTTATTCCAATGGATGGTAGCCTTGTCATTATGAAAGGTAGTCTATTGTCAAGATTTTTGTTACTATAATAGATTGTAGCCTTGTCATTATGGAAAGTAGTCTGTTGTCGAGATTTTGGTTACTCCAATGGATGGTAGCCTTGTAATTATAGAAGGTAGTATAATGTTGAGATTTTTGTCACTACAATGAATGGTATCCTTGTCATTATGGAAGGTAATCTGTTGTCGAGATTTTTGTTACTACAATGGATTATAGCCTTGTCGTTATGGAAGGTAGTCTGTTGTCGATATCTTTGTTACTCCAATGGATGGTAGACTAGTCATTATTGAAGGTAGTTTGTGTACAATATTTTTGTTATTCCAATGGATGGTAGCCTTGTCCTTATTAAAGGTAGTCTATTGTCGTGATTTTTGTTACTCTTAGGGATGGTAGCCTTGTCATTATGGAACATAGTTTGTTGTCGAGATTTTTGTTATTCCAATGGATGGTAGCATTGTCATTATAGAAGGTAGTATATTATCGAGATTTTTGTCACTACAATGGATGGTAGCCTTGTCATTATGGAAGGTAGTTTGTGTACGATATTTTTGTTATTCCAATGGATGGTAGCCTTGTCATTATGAAATGTAGTCTATTGACGTGATTTTTGTTACTCTAAGGGATGGTAGCCTTGTCATTATGGAAGGTAGTATGTTGTCGATATCTTTGTTACTCCAATGGATGGTAGCCTTGTCATTATGGAAGGTGGTTTGTTGTCGAGATATTTGTTACTCTAAGGGATGATAGCTTGTCATTATGGAACATAGTTTGTTGTCGAGATTTTTGTTATTCCAATGGATGGCAGCGTTGTCATTATAGAAGGTAGTATATTATCGATATTTTTGTCACTACAATGGATGGTAGCCTTGTCATTACGGAACATAGTCTGTTGTCGACGTTTTTGTTATTCCAATGGATGGTAGCCTTGTCATTATGAAAGGTATTCTATTGTCAAGATTTTTGTTACTATAATAGATTGTAGCCTTGTCATTATGGAAGGTAGTTTGTTGTCGAGATTTTTGTTACTCCAATGGATGGTAGCCTTGTAATTATAGAAGGTAGTATATTGTTGAGATTTTTGTCACTACAATGAATGGTAGCCTTGTCATTATGGAAGGTAATATGTTGTCGAGATTTTTGTTACTACAATGGATTATTGCCTTGTCATTATGGAAGGTAGTCTGTTGACGATATCTTTGTTACTCCAATGGATGGTAGCCTTGTCATTATGGAAGGTGGTTTGTTGTCGAGATATTCGTTACTCTAAGGGATGATAGCTTGTCATTATGGAACATAGTCTGTTGTCGAGATTTTTGTTATTCCAATGGATGGTAGCGTTGTCATTATAGAAGGTAGTATATTATCGATATTTTTGTCACTACAATGGATGGTAGCCTTGTCATTACGGAACATAGTCTGTTGTCGACGTTTTTGTTATTCCAATGGATGGTAGCCTTGTCATTATGAAAGGTATTCTATTGTCAAGATTTTTGTTACTATAATAGATTGTAGCCTTGTCATTATGGAAGGTAGTCTGTTGTCGAGATTTTTGTTACTCCAATGGATGGTAGCCTTGTAATTATAGAAGGTAGTATATTGTTGAGATTTTTTTCACTACAATGAATGGTATCCTTGTCATTATGGAAGGTAATCTGTTGTCGAGATTTTTGTTACTAGAATGGATTGTAGCCTTGTCGTTATGGAAGGTAGTCTATTGTCGATATCTTTGTTACTCCAATTGATGGTAGCCTTGTCATTATGGAAGGTAGTTTGTGTACGATATTTTTGTTATTCCAATGGATGGTAGCCTTGTCATTATGAAATGTAGTCTATTGACGTGATTTTTGTTACTCTAAGGGATGGTAGCCTTGTCATTATGGAAGGTAGTATGTTGTCGATATCTTTGTTACTCCAATGGATGGTAGCCTTGTCATTATGGAAGGTGGTTTGTTGTCGAGATATTTGTTACCCTAAGGGATGATAGCTTGTCATTATGGAACATAGTCTGTTGTCGAGATTTTTGTTATTCCAATGGATGGTAGCGTTGTCATTATAGAAGGTAGTATATTATCGATATTTTTGTCACTACAATGGATGGTAGCCTTGTCATTACGGAACATAGTCCGTTGTCGACGTTTTTGTTATTCCAATGGATGGTAGCCTTGTCATTATGAAAGGTATTCTATTGTCAAGATTTTTGTTACTATAATAGATTGTAGCCTTGTCATTATGGAAGGTAGTTTGTTGTCGAGATTTTTGTTACTCCAATGGATGGTAGCCTTGTAATTATAGAAGGTAGTATATTGTTGAGATTTTTGTCACTACAATGAATGGTAGCCTTGTCATTATGGAAGGTAATATGTTGTCGAGATTTTTGTTACTACAATGGATTATTGCCTTGTCATTATGGAAGGTAGTCTGTTGACGATATCTTTGTTACTCTTATGGATGGTAGACTAGTCATTTTTGAAGCTCATTTGTGTACGATATTTTTTATATTCCAATGGATGGTAGCCTTGTCATTATGAAAGGTAGTTTATTGTCGTGATTTTTGTTACTCGAAGGGATGGTAGCCTTGTCATTATGGAAGGTAGTATGTTGTCGATATCTTTGTTACTCCAATGGATGGTAGCCTTGTCATTATGGAAGGTGGTTTGTTGTCGAGATATTTATTACTCTAAGGGATGATAGCCTTGTCATTATGGAACATAGTTTGTTGTCGAGATTTTTGTTATTCCAACGGATGGTAGCGTTCTCATTATAGAAGGTAGTATATTATCGAGATTTTTGTCACTACAATGGATGGTAGCCTTGTCATTATGGAATGTAGTCTATTGTCGAGATTTTTGTTATTCCAATGGATGGTAGCCTCGTCATTATGAAAGGTAGTCTATTGTCAAGATTTTTGTTACTATAATGGATTGTAGCCTTGTCATTATGGAAGGTAGTCTGTTGTCGAGATTTTGGTTACTCCAATGGATGGTAGCCTTGTAATTATAGAAGGTAGTATATTGTTGAGATTTTTGTCACTACAATGAATGGTATCCTTGTCATTATGGAAGGTAATCTGTTGTCGATATTTTTGTTACTACAATGGATTATAGCCTTGTCGTTATGGAAGGTAGTCTGTTGTCGATATCTTTGTTACTCCAATGGATGGTAGACTAGTCATTATTGAAGGTAGTTTGTGTACAATACTTTTGTTATTCCAATGGATGGTAGCCTTGTCATTATTAAAGGTAGTTTGTTGTCGTGATTTTTGTTACTCTAAGGGATGGTAGCCTTGTCATTATGGAAGGTAGTATGTTGTCGATATCTTTATTACTCCAATGGATGGTAGCCTTGTCGTTATGGAAGGTAGTCTGTTGTCGATATCTTTGTTACTCCAATGGATGGTAGCCTAGTCATTATGGAAGGTAGTTTGTGTACGATATTTTTGTTATGCCAACGGATGGTAGCCTTGTCATTATGAAAGGTAGTCTATTGTCGTTATTTTTGTTACTCTTAGGGATGATGGTAGCCTTGTCATTATGGAACGTAGTTTGTTGTCGAGATTTTTGTTATTCCAATGGATGGTAGCATTGTCATTATAGAAGGTAGTATATTATCGAGATTTTTGTCACTAAAATGGATGGTAGCCTTGTCATTATGGAAGGTAGTTTGTGTACGATATTTTTGTTATTCCAATGGATGGTAGCCTTGTCATTATGAAATGTAGTCTATTGACGTGATTTTTGTTACTCTAAGGGATGGTAGCCTTGTTATTATGGAAGGTAGTATGTTGTCGATATCTTTGTTACTCCAATGGATGGTAGCCTTGTCATTATGGAAGGTGGTTTGTTGTCGAGATATTTGTTACTCTAAGGGATGATAGCTTGTCATTATGGAACATAGTCTGTTGTCGAGATTTTTGTTATTCCAATGGATGGTAGCGTTGTCATTACAGAAGGTAGTATATTATCGATATTTTTGTCACTACAATGGATGGTAGCCTTGTCATTACGGAACATAGTCTGTTGTCGAGGTTTTTGTTATTCCAATCGATGGTAGCCTTGTCATTATGAAAGGTATTCTATTGTCAAGATTTTTGTTACTATAATAGATTGTAGCCTTGTCATTATGGAAGGTAGTCTGTTGTTGAGATTTTTGTTACTCCAATGGATGGTAGCCTTGTAATTATAGAAGGTAGTATATTGGTGAGATTTTTGTCACTACAATGAATGGTAGCCTTGTCATTATGGAAGGTAATATGTTGTCGAGATTTTTGTTACTACAATGGATTATAGCCTTGTCATTATGGAAGGTAGTTTGTTGTCGATATCTTTGTTACTCCAATGGATGGTAGACTAGTCATTTTTGAAGCTCGTTTGTGTACGATATTTTTGATATTCCAATGGATGGTAGCCTTGTCATTATGAAAGGTAGTCAATTGTCGTGGTTTTTGTTACTCGAAGGGATGGTAGCCTTGTCATTATGGAAGGGAGTATGTTGTCGATATCTTTGTTATTCCAATGGATGGTAGCCTTGTCATTATGGAAGGTGGTTTGTTGTCGAGATATTTGTTACTCTAAGGGATGATAGCCTTGTCATTATGGAACATAGTTTGTTGTCGAGATTTTTGTTATTCCAATGGATGGTAGCATTCTCATTATAGAAGGTATTATATTATCGAGATTTTTGTCACTATAATGGATGGTAGCCTTGTCATTATGGAATGTAGTCTGTTGTCGAGATTTTTGTTATTCCAATGGATGGTAGCTTTGTCATTATGAAAGGTAGTCTATTGTCAAGATTTTTGTTACTATAATAGATTGTAGCCTTGTCATTATGGAAGGTAGTCTGTTGTCGAGATTTTGGTTACTCCAATGGATGGTAGCCTTGTAATTATAGAAGGTAGTATATTGTTGAGATTTTTGTCACTACAATGAATGGTATCCTTGTCATTATCGAAGGTAATCTGTTGTCGAGATTTTTGTTACTACAATGGATTACAGCCTTGTCGTTATGGAAGGTAGTCTGTTGTCGATATCTTTGTTACTCCAACGGATGGTAGACTAGTCATTATTGAAGGTAGTTTGTGTACAATATTTTTGTTATTCCAATGGATGG
Organism: Vicia faba; assembly: GCA_948472305.1. Classification (NCBI taxonomy): domain Eukaryota; kingdom Viridiplantae; phylum Streptophyta; class Magnoliopsida; order Fabales; family Fabaceae; genus Vicia; species Vicia faba. The sequence goes on from OX451741.1 coordinate 461,349,582, forward strand.
TAGCCTTGTCATTATTAAAGGTAGTTTGTTGTCGTGATTTTTGTTACTCTAAGGGATGGTAGCCTTGTCATTATGGAAGGTAGTATGTTGTCGATATCTTTATTACTCCAATGGATGGTAGCCTTGTCGTTATGGAAGGTAGTCTGTTGTCGATATCTTTGTTACTCCAATGGATGGTAGCCTAGTCATTATGGAAGGTAGTTTATGTACGATATTTTTGTTATTCCAACGGATAGTAGCCTTGTCATTATGAAAGGTAGTCTATTTTCGTGATTTTTGTTACTCTTAGGGATGGTAGCCTTGTCATTATGGAACGTAGTTTGTTGTCGAGATTTTTGTTATTCCAATGGATGGTAGCATTGTCATTATAGAAGGTAGTATATTATCGATATTTTTGTCACTACAATGGATGGTAGCCTTGTCATTATGGAAGGTAGTCTATTGTTAAGATTTTTGTTACTATAATGGATTGTAGCGTTGTCGTTATGGAAGGTAGTTTGTTGTCGATATCTTTGTTAGTCCAATGGATGGTAGCCTAGTCATTATGGAAGGTAGTTTGTGTACGAGATTTTAGATACTTTAATGGATGGTAGCCTTGTCATTATGGAAGGTAGTCTGTTGTCGAGATTTTTTATACTCCAATGGATTATAGCCTTGTAATTATGGAAGGTAGTCTCTTGTTGATATTTTTCTTACTCCAATGATGATACCCTTGTCATTATGGAAGGTAATCTATTCCCGAGATTTTTGTTAATCCATTGCATGGTAGACTTGTCATTATGGTAGGTAGTGTGTTGTAGATATTTTTGTTATTCCAATGGATAGTAGCCTTGCCATTATGGAAGGTAGTCTGTTGTCGTGATTTTTGTTACTCCAATGGATGGTAGCCTTGTCATTATGGAAGGTACTATGTTGTCCATATCTTTGTTACTCAAATGGATGGTAGCCTTGTCATTATGGAAGGTAGTCTATTGTCGAGATTTTTGTTACTCTAAGGGATGGTAGCCTTGTCCATATGGAAGGTAGTCTGTTGTCGAGATTTTTGTTATTCCAATGGATCATAGCGTTGTCATTATAGAAGGTAGTATATTGTCGAGATTTTTGTCACTACAACGGATGGTAGCCCTGTCGTTATGTAAGGTAGTCTGTTGTCGAGATTTTTGTTACTAGAATGGATTGTAGCCTTGTCGTTATGAAGGGTAGTCTATTGTCGATATCTTTATTACTCCAATGGATGGTAGCCTAGTCATTATGGAAGGTAGTTTATGTACGATATTTTTGTTATTCCAATGGATGGTAGCCTTGTCATTATGAAAGGTAGTCTATTGTCGTGATTTTTTTTACTCTAAGGGATGGTAGCCTTATCATTATGGAAGGTAGTATGTTCTCGATATCTTTGTTACTCCAATGGATGGTAGCCTTGTCATTATGGAAGGTGGTTTGTTGTCGAGATATTTGTTACTCTAAGGGATGATAGCCTTGTCATTATGGAACATAGTCTGTTGTCGAGATTTTTGTTATTCCAATGGATGGTAGCATTGTCATTATAGAAGGTAGTATAATATCGATATTTTTGTCACTACAATGGATGGTAGCCTTGTCATTATGGAATGTAGTCTGTTCTCTAGATTTTTGTTATTCCAATGGATGGTAGCCTTGTCATTATGAAAGGTAGTCTATTGTCGAGATTTTTGGTACTATAATAGATTGTAGCCTTTTCATTATGAAAGGTAGTCTATTGTCGAGATTTTTGTTACTCCAATGGATGGTAGCCTTGTAATTATAGAAGGTAGTATATTGTTGAGATTTTTGACACTACAATGAATGGTAGCCTTGTCATTATGGAAGGTAATCTGTTGTCGAGATCTTTATTACTCCAATGGATGGAAGACTAGTCATTATTGAAGGTAGTTTGTGTACGATATTTTTGTTATTCCAATGGATGGTAGCCTTGTCATTATGGAAGGTAGTCTATTGTCGAGATATTTGTTACTACAATGGATTGTAGCCTTGTCGTTATGGAAGATAGTCTGTTGTCAATATCATCGTTACTCCAATGGATGGTAGCCTAGTCATTAAGGAAGGTAGTTTGTGTACGAGATTTTAGTTACTCTAATGGATGGTAGCCTTGTCATTATGGAAGGTAGTCTGTTGTCGAGATTTTTGTTACTCCGTTGCATGGTAGCCTTGTCATTATGGAAGGTAGTGTTTTGTAGATATTTTTGTTATTCCAATGGATGGTAGCCTTGTCATTATGGAAGGTAGTCTATTCTCAAGATTTTTGTTACTCCAATGGAGGGTGGCCTTGTCATTATGGAAGGTACTATGTTGTCGATATCTTTGTTACTGCAATGGATGGTAGCCTTGTCATTATGGAAGGTAGTCTATTGTCGAGATTTTTGTTACTCTAACGGATGGTAGCCTTGTTCATATGGGAGGTAGTTTGTTGTCGAGATATTTTTTATTCCAATGGATGGTAGTGTTATCATTATAGAAGGTAGTATATTGTCGAGATTTTTGTCACTACAATGGATGGTAGCCTTGTCATTATGTAAGGTAGTCTGTTGTCGAGATTTTTGTTACCATAATGGATTGTAGCCTTGTTGTTATGGAAGGTAGTCTATTGTCAATATCATTGTTTCTCCAATGGATGGTAGCCTAGTCATTATGGAAGGTAGTTTGTATACCATATTTTTGTTATTCCAATGGATGGTAGCCTTGTCATTATGAAAGGTAGTCTATTGTCATGATTTTTGTTACTCTAAGGGATGGTAGCCTTGTCATTATGGAAGGTAGTATGTTGTCGATATCTTTGTTACTCCAATGGATGGTAGCCTTGTCATTATGGAAGGTGGTTTGTTGTCGAGATATTTATTACTCTAAGGGATGATAGCCTTGTCATTATGGAACATAGTTTGTTGTCGAGATTTTTGTTATTCCAACGGATGGTAGCGTTCTCATTATAGAAGGTAGTATATTATCGAGATTTTTGTCACTACAATGGATGGTAGCCTTGTCATTATGGAATGTAGTCTATTGTCGAGATTTTTGTTATTCCAATGGATGGTAGCCTCGTCATTATGAAAGGTAGTCTATTGTCAAGATTTTTGTTACTATAATGGATTGTAGCCTTGTCATTATGGAAGGTAGTCTGTTGTCGAGATTTTGGTTACTCCAATGGATGGTAGCCTTGTAATTATAGAAGGTAGTATATTGTTGAGATTTTTGTCACTACAATGAATGGTATCCTTGTCATTATGGAAGGTAATCTGTTGTCGATATTTTTGTTACTACAATGGATTATAGCCTTGTCGTTATGGAAGGTAGTCTGTTATCGATATCTTTGTTACTCCAATGGATGGTAGACTAGTCATTATTGAAGGTAGTTTGTGTACAATACTTTTGTTATTCCAATGGATGGTAGCCTTGTCATTATTAAAGGTAGTTTGTTGTCGTGATTTTTGTTACTCTAAGGGATGGTAGCCTTGTCATTATGGAAGGTAGTATGTTGTCGATATCTTTATTACTCCAATGGATGGTAGCCTTGTCGTTATGGAAGGTAGTCTGTTGTCGATATCTTTGTTACTCCAATGGATGGTAGCCTAGTCATTATGGAAGGTAGTTTGTGTACGATATTTTTGTTATGCCAACGGATGGTAGCCTTGTCATTATGAAAGGTAGTCTATTGTCGTTATTTTTGTTACTCTTAGGGATGATGGTAGCCTTGTCATTATGGAACGTAGTTTGTTGTCGAGATTTTTGTTATTCCAATGGATGGTAGCATTGTCATTATAGAAGGTAGTATATTATCGAGATTTTTGTCACTAAAATGGATGGTAGCCTTGTCATTATGGAAGGTAGTTTGTGTACGATATTTTTGTTATTCCAATGGATGGTAGCCTTGTCATTATGAAATGTAGTCTATTGACGTGATTTTTGTTACTCTAAGGGATGGTAGCCTTGTTATTATGGAAGGTAGTATGTTGTCGATATCTTTGTTACTCCAATGGATGGTAGCCTTGTCATTATGGAAGGTGGTTTGTTGTCGAGATATTTGTTACTCTAAGGGATGATAGCTTGTCATTATGGAACATAGTCTGTTGTCGAGATTTTTGTTATTCCAATGGATGGTAGCGTTGTCATTACAGAAGGTAGTATATTATCGATATTTTTGTCACTACAATGGATGGTAGCCTTGTCATTACGGAACATAGTCTGTTGTCGAGGTTTTTGTTATTCCAATCGATGGTAGCCTTGTCATTATGAAAGGTATTCTATTGTCAAGATTTTTGTTACTATAATAGATTGTAGCCTTGTCATTATGGAAGGTAGTCTGTTGTTGAGATTTTTGTTACTCCAATGGATGGTAGCCTTGTAATTATAGAAGGTAGTATATTGGTGAGATTTTTGTCACTACAATGAATGGTAGCCTTGTCATTATGGAAGGTAATATGTTGTCGAGATTTTTGTTACTACAATGGATTATAGCCTTGTCATTATGGAAGGTAGTTTGTTGTCGATATCTTTGTTACTCCAATGGATGGTAGACTAGTCATTTTTGAAGCTCGTTTGTGTACGATATTTTTGATATTCCAATGGATGGTAGCCTTGTCATTATGAAAGGTAGTCAATTGTCGTGGTTTTTGTTACTCGAAGGGATGGTAGCCTTGTCATTATGGAAGGGAGTATGTTGTCGATATCTTTGTTATTCCAATGGATGGTAGCCTTGTCATTATGGAAGGTGGTTTGTTGTCGAGATATTTGTTACTCTAAGGGATGATAGCCTTGTCATTATGGAACATAGTTTGTTGTCGAGATTTTTGTTATTCCAATGGATGGTAGCGTTCTCATTATAGAAGGTATTATATTATCGAGATTTTTGTCACTATAATGGATGGTAGCCTTGTCATTATGGAATGTAGTCTGTTGTCGAGATTTTTGTTATTCCAATGGATGGTAGCTTTGTCATTATGAAAGGTAGTCTATTGTCAAGATTTTTGTTACTATAATAGATTGTAGCCTTGTCATTATGGAAGGTAGTCTGTTGTCGAGATTTTGGTTACTCCAATGGATGGTAGCCTTGTAATTATAGAAGGTAGTATATTGTTGAGATTTTTGTCACTACAATGAATGGTATCCTTGTCATTATCGAAGGTAATCTGTTGTCGAGATTTTTGTTACTACAATGGATTACAGCCTTGTCGTTATGGAAGGTAGTCTGTTGTCGATATCTTTGTTACTCCAACGGATGGTAGACTAGTCATTATTGAAGGTAGTTTGTGTACAATATTTTTGTTATTCCAATGGATGGTAGCCTTGTCATTATTAAAGGTAGTTTGTTGTCGTGATTTTTGTTACTCTAAGGGATGGTAGCCTTGTCATTATGGAAGGTAGTATGTTGTCGATATCTTTATTACTCCAATGGATGGTAGCCTTGTCGTTATGGAAGGTAGTCTGTTGTCGATATCTTTGTTACTCCAATGGATGGTAGCCTAGTCATTATGGAAGGTAGTTTATGTACGATATTTTTGTTATTCCAACGGATAGTAGCCTTGTCATTATGAAAGGTAGTCTATTTTCGTGATTTTTGTTACTCTTAGGGATGGTAGCCTTGTCATTATGGAACGTAGTTTGTTGTCGAGATTTTTGTTATTCCAATGGATGGTAGCATTGTCATTATAGAAGGTAGTATATTATCGATATTTTTGTCACTACAATGGATGGTAGCCTTGTCATTATGGAAGGTAGTCTATTGTTAAGATTATTGTTACTATAATGGATTGTAGCGTTGTCGTTATGGAAGGTAGTTTGTTGTCGATATCTTTGTTAGTCCAATGGATGGTAGCCTAGTCATTATGGAAGGTAGTTTGTGTACGAGATTTTAGATACTTTAATGGATGGTAGCCTTGTCATTATGGAAGGTAGTCTGTTGTCGAGATTTTTTATACTCCAATGGATTATAGCCTTGTAATTATGGAAGGTAGTCTCTTGTTGATATTTTTCTTACTCCAATGATGATACCCTTGTCATTATGGAAGGTAATCTATTCCCGAGATTTTTGTTAATCCATTGCATGGTAGACTTGTCATTATGGTAGGTAGTGTGTTGTAGATATTTTTGTTATTCCAATGGATAGTAGCCTTGCCATTATGGAAGGTAGTCTGTTGTCGTGATTTTTGTTACTCCAATGGATGGTAGCCTTGTCATTATGGAAGGTACTATGTTGTCCATATCTTTGTTACTCAAATGGATGGTAGCCTTGTCATTATGGAAGGTAGTCTATTGTCGAGATTTTTGTTACTCTAAGGGATGGTAGCCTTGTCCATATGGAAGGTAGTCTGTTGTCGAGATTTTTGTTATTCCAATGGATCATAGCGTTGTCATTATAGAAGGTAGTATATTGTCGAGATTTTTGTCACTACAACGGATGGTAGCCCTGTCGTTATGTAAGGTAGTCTGTTGTCGAGATTTTTGTTACTAGAATGGATTGTAGCCTTGTCGTTATGAAGGGTAGTCTATTGTCGATATCTTTATTACTCCAATGGATGGTAGCCTAGTCATTATGGAAGGTAGTTTATGTACGATATTTTTGTTATTCCAATGGATGGTAGCCTTGTCATTATGAAAGGTAGTCTATTGTCGTGATTTTTTTTACTCTAAGGGATGGTAGCCTTATCATTATGGAAGGTAGTATGTTCTCGATATCTTTGTTACTCCAATGGATGGTAGCCTTGTCATTATGGAAGGTGGTTTGTTGTCGAGATATTTGTTACTCTAAGGGATGATAGCCTTGTCATTATGGAACATAGTCTGTTGTCGAGATTTTTGTTATTCCAATGGATGGTAGCATTGTCATTATAGAAGGTAGTATAATATCGATATTTTTGTCACTACAATGGATGGTAGCCTTGTCATTATGGAATGTAGTCTGTTCTCTAGATTTTTGTTATTCCAATGGATGGTAGCCTTGTCATTATGAAAGGTAGTCTATTGTCGAGATTTTTGGTACTATAATAGATTGTAGCCTTTTCATTATGAAAGGTAGTCTATTGTCGAGATTTTTGTTACTCCAATGGATGGTAGCCTTGTAATTATAGAAGGTAGTATATTGTTGAGATTTTTGACACTACAATGAATGGTAGCCTTGTCATTATGGAAGGTAATCTGTTGTCGAGATCTTTATTACTCCAATGGATGAAAGACTAGTCATTATTGAAGGTAGTTTGTGTACGATATTTTTGTTATTCCAATGGATGGTAGCCTTGTCATTATGGAAGGTAGTCTATTGTCGAGATATTTGTTACTACAATGGATTGTAGCCTTGTCGTTATGGAAGATAGTCTGTTGTCAATATCATCGTTACTCCAATGGATGGTAGCCTAGTCATTAAGGAAGGTAGTTTGTGTACGAGATTTTAGTTACTCTAATGGATGGTAGCCTTGTCATTATGGAAGGTAGTCTGTTGTCGAGATTTTTGTTACTCCGTTGCATGGTAGCCTTGTCATTATGGAAGGTAGTGTTTTGTAGATATTTTTGTTATTCCAATGGATGGTAGCCTTGTCATTATGGAAGGTAGTCTATTCTCAAGATTTTTGTTACTCCAATGGAGGGTGGCCTTGTCATTATGGAAGGTACTATGTTGTCGATATCTTTGTTACTGCAATGGATGGTAGCCTTGTCATTATGGAAGGTAGTCTATTGTCGAGATTTTTGTTACTCTAACGGATGGTAGCCTTGTTCATATGGGAGGTAGTTTGTTGTCGAGATATTTTTTATTCCAATGGATGGTAGTGTTATCATTATAGAAGGTAGTATATTGTCGAGATTTTTGTCACTACAATGGATGGTAGCCTTGTCATTATGTAAGGTAGTCTGTTGTCGAGATTTTTGTTACCATAATGGATTGTAGCCTTGTTGTTATGGAAGGTAGTCTATTGTCAATATCATTGTTTCTCCAATGGATGGTAGCCTAGTCATTATGGAAGGTAGTTTGTATACCATATTTTTGTTATTCCAATGGATGGTAGCCTTGTCATTATGAAAGGTAGTCTATTGTCATGATTTTTGTTACTCTAAGGGATGGTAGCCTTGTCATTATGGAAGGTAGTATGTTGTCGATATCTTTGTTACTCCAATGGATGGTAGCCTTGTCATTATGGTAGGTGGTCTCTTGTCGAGATATTTGTTACATTAAGGGATGGTAGCCTTGTCATTATGGAACATACTATGTTGTCGAGATTTTTAATATTCCAATGGATGGTAGCGTTGTCATTATAGAAGGTAGTTTATTATTGAGATTTTTTTCACTACAATGGATGGTAGCCTTGTCATTATGGAAGGTAGTCTGTTGTCGATATATTTGTTACTACAATGGATTGTAGCCTTGTTGTTATGGAAGATAGTCTGTTGTCGATATCTTTGTTACTCCAATGGATGGTAGCCTAGTCATTATGGAAGGTAGTTTGTGTACGAGATTTTAGTTACTCCAATGGATGGTAGTCTTGTCATTATGGAAGGTAGTCCGTTGTCGAGATTTTTTTTACTCCAATGGATGGTAACCTTATAATTATAGAAGGTAATATATTGTCGAGATTTTTGTCACTATAATGGATGGTAGCCTTGTCATTATGGAAGGTAGCCTATTGTCGAGATTTTTGTTACTATAATGGATTGTAGCCTTGTCGTTGTGGAAGGAAGTCTATTTTCGATATCTTTGTTACTCTAATGGATGGTAGCCTAGTCATTATGGAAGGTAGTTTGTGTATTAGATTTTAGTTACTCCAATGGATTGAAGCCTTGTCATTATGGAAGGTAGTCTGTTGTCGATATTTTTGTTACTCTAAGGGATGGTAGCCTTGTCATTATGGAATGTAGTCTGTTGTCGAGATTTTTGTTATTCCAATGGATGGTAGCCTTGTCATTATGAAAGGTAGCCTATAGTCGAGATTTTTGTTACTGTAATAGATTGTAGCCTTGTCATTATGGAAGGTAGTCTGTTCTCGAGATTTTTGTTACTCCAATGGATGGTAGCCTTGTAATTATAGAAGGTAGTATATTGTTGATATTTTTGTCACTACAATGAATGGTAGCCTTGTCATTATGGAAGGTAATCTGTTGTCGAGATTTTTGTTACTACAATGGATTGTAGCCTTGTCATTATGGAAGGTAGTCTGTTGTCGATATCTTTGTTACTCCAATGGATGGTAGACTAGTCATTATTGAAGGTAGTTTGTGTACGATATTTTTGTTATTCCAATGGATGGCAGCCTTGTCATTATGAAAGGTAGTCTTTTATCGTGATTTTTGTTACTCTAAGGGATGGTAGCCTTGTCATTATGGAAGATAGTATGTTGTCGATATCTTTGTTACTCCAATGGATGGTAGCCTTGTCGTTATGGAAGGTAGTCTCTTGTCGATATCTTTGATACTTCAATGGATGGTAGCCTAGTCATTATGGAAGGTAGTTTGTGTACGATATTTTTGTTATTCCAATGGATGGTAGCCTTGTCATTATAAAGGTAGTCTGTTGTCGTGATTTTTGTTACTCTAAGGGATGATAGCCTTGTCATTATGGAAGGTAGTATGTTGTCGATATCTTGGTTACTTCAACGGATGGTAGCCTTGTCATTATGGAAGGTAGTCTGTTGTCCAGATTTTTGTTACTCTTAGGGATGGTAGCCTTGTCATTATGTAACGTAGTTTGTTGTCAAGATTATTGTTATTCCAATGGATGGTAGAGTTGTCATTATAGTAGGTAGTATATTATCGAGATTTTTGTCACTACAATGGATGGTAGCCTTGTCATTATGGAAGGTAGTTTGTTGTTAAGATTTTGGTTACTATAATGGATTGTAGCCTTGTCGTTATGGAAGATAGTTTGTTGTCGATATCTATGTTAGTCCAATGGATGGTAGCCTAGTCATTATGGAAGGTAGTTTGTGTACGAGATTTTAGTTACTTTAATGGATGGTAGCCTTGTCATTATGGAAGGTAGTCTGTTGTCGAGATTTTTTATACTCCAATGGATTGTAGCCTTGTAATTATGGAAGGTATTCTCTTGTTGATATTTTGGTTACTCCAATGATGGTACCCTTGTCATTATGGAAGGTAGTCTATTGCCGAGATTTTTGTTACTTCATTGCATGGTAGCCTTGTCATTATTGACGGTAGTGTGTTGTAGATATTTTTGTTATTCCAATGGATGGTAGCCTTGTCATTATGGTATGTAGTCTGTTGTCGTGAATTTTGTTACTCCAATGTATGGTAGCCTTGTCATTATGGAAGGTATTATGTTGTCGATATCTTCTTTACTCCAATGGATGGTAGCCTTGTCATTATGGAAGGTAGTCTATTGTCGAGATTTTAGTTACTCCAATGGATGGTAGCCTTGTCATTATGGAAGGTAGTCTATTGTCGAGATTTTTGTTACTCCAATGGATTGTAGCCATGTAATTGTAGAAGATAGTCTCTTGTCGAGATTTTTGTCACTATATTGGATGGTAGCCTTGTCATTATGGAAGGTAGTCTGTTGTCGAGATTTTTGTTACTATAATGGATTTTAGCCTTGTCGTTGTGGAAGGTAGTCTATTGTCGATATCTTTGTTACTCTAATGGATGGTAGCCTAGTCATTATGGAAGGTAGATTGTGTACGAGATTTTAGTTACTCCAATGGATGGTAGCCTTGTCATTATGGGAGGTAGTCTGTTGTCAAGATAATTTATACTCCAATGGATTGTAGCCTTGTCATTATTGAAGGCAGTCTGTTGTCGAGATTTTTGTTACTCTAAGGGATGGTAGCCTTGTCATTATGGAATGTAGTCTGTTGTCGAGATTTTTGTTATTCCAATGGATGGTAGCCTTGTCATTATAAAAGGTAGTCTATTGTCGAGATTTTTGTTACTATAATAGATTGTAGACTTGTCATTATGGAAGGTAGTCTGTTGTCGAAATTTTTGTTACTCCAATGGATGGTGAACTTGTCATTATAGAAGGTAGTATATTGTTGAGATTTTTATCAGTATAATGAATGGTAGCCATGTCATTATGGAAGGTAATATGTTGTCGATATTTTTGTTACTACAATGGATTGTAGCCTTGTCATTATGGAAGGTAGTCTGTTGTCGATATCTTTGTCACTCCAATGGATGGTAGACTAGTCATTATTGAAGGTAGTTTGTGTACGATATTTTTGTTATTTCAATGGATGGTAGCCTTGTCATTATGAAAGGTAGTCTGTTGTCGTGATTTTTGTTACTCTAAGGGATTGTAGCCTTGTCATTATGGAAAGTAGTATGTTGTCGATATCTTTGTTACTCCAATGGATGGTAGCCTTGTCGTTATGGAAGGTAGTCTGTTGTCCAGATTTTTGTTACTCTTAGTGATGGTAGCTTTGTCATTATGGAACGTAGTCTGTTGTTGAGATTTTTGTTATTCCAATGGATGGTAGCATTCTCAATATAGAAGGTAGTATATTATCGAGATTTTTGTCACTACAATGGATGGTAGCCTTGTCATTATGGAAGGTAATCTGTTGTTAAGATTTTAGTTACTATAATGGATTGTAGCCTTGTCGTTATGGAAGGTAGTTTGTTGTCGATATCTTTGTTAGTCCAATGGATGGTAGCCTAGTCATTATGGAAGGTAGTTTGTGTACGAGATTTAAGTTACTTTAATGGATGGTAGCCTTGTCATTATGGAAGGTAGTCTGTTGTCGAGATTTTTGTTACTATAATGGATTGTATCCTTGTCGTTGTGGAAGGTAGTCTGTTGTCGATATCTTTGTTACTCTAATGGATGGTAGCCTAGTCATTATGGAAGGTAGTTTGTGTACGAGATTTTAGTTACTCCAATGGATGTTAGCCTTGTCATTATGGAAGGTAGTCTATTGTCAAGATAATTTATACTACAAGGGATTGTAGCCTTGTCATTATGGAAGGCAGTCTGTTGTCGAGATTTTTGTTACTCTAAGGGATGGTAGCCTTGTCATTATGGAATGTAGTCTGTTGTCGAGATTTTTGTTATTCCAATGGATGGTAGCCTTGTCATTATGAAAGGTAGTCTATTGTCGAGATTTTTGTTACTATAATAGATTGTATCCTTGTCATTATGGAAGATAGTCTGTTGTCGAGATTTTTGTTACTCCAATGGATGGGGGACTTGTCATTATAGAAGGTAGTATATTGTTGAGATTATTGTCACTACATTGAATGGTAGCCTTGTCATTATGGAAGGTAATTTGTTGTCGAGATTTTTGTTACTACAATGGATTGTAGCCTTGTCATTATAGAAGGAAGTCTGTGGTCGATATCTTTGTCACTCCAATGGATGGAAAACTAGTCATTATTGAAGGTAGTTTGTGTACGATATTTTTGTTATTCCAATGGATGGTAACCTTGTCATTATGAAAGGTAGTATGTTGTCGTGATTTTTGTTACTCTAAGGAATGGTAGCCTTGTCATTATGGAAGGTAGTATGTTGTCGATATCTTTGTTACTCCAATGGATGGTAGCCTTGTCGTTATGGAAGGTAGTTTGTGTACGACATTTTTGTTATTCCAATGGATGGAAGCCTTGTCATTATGAAAAGTAGTATGTTGTCGTGATTTTTGATACTCTAAGGGATGGTAGCCTTGTCATTATTGAAGGTAGTATGTGGGTGATATATTTGTTACTCCAATGGATGGTAGCCTTGTCATTATGGAAGGTAATCTGTTGTCCAGATTTTTGTTACTCTTAGGGATGGTAGCCTTGTCATTATGGAACATAGTCTGTTGTCGAGATTTTTGTTATTCCAATGGATGGTAGCGTTGTCAATATAGAAGGTAGTATATTATCGAGATTTTTGTCACTACAATGGATGGTAGCCTTGTCATTATGGAAGGTAGTCTGTTGTTAAGATTTTTGTTACTATAATGGACTGTAGCTTTGTCTTTATGGAAGGTAGTTTGTTGTCGATATCTTTGTTAGTCTAATGGATGGTAGCCTAGTCATTATGGAAGGTAGTTTGTGTACGAGATTTAAGTTACTTTAATGGATGGTAGCCTTGTCATTATGGAAGGTAGTCTGTTGTCGAGATTTTTTATACTCCAATGGATTGTAGCCTTGTAATTATGGAAGGTAGTCTCTTGTTGATATTTTGGCTACTCCAATGATGGTACCCTTGTCATTTTGGAAGGTAGTCTATTGCCGAGATTTTCGTTACTCCATTGCATGGTAGCCTTGTCATTATGGAAGGTAGTGTGTTGTAGATATTTTTGTTATTCCAATGGATGGTAGCCTTGTCATTATGGGAGGTAGTCTATTGTCGTGATTTTTGTTACTCCAATGGATGGTAGCCTAGTCATTATGGAAGGTACTATGTTGTCGATATCTTTTTTACTCCAATGGACGGTAGCCTTGTCATTATGGAAGGTAGTCTATTGTCGAGATTTTTGTTACTCTAAGGGATGGTTGCCTTGTCCATATGGAAGGTAGTCTGTTGTCGAGATTTTTGTTATTCCAATGGATGGGAGCATTGTCATTATAGAAGGTAGTATATTGTTGAGATTTTTATCATTACAATGAATGGTAGCCATGTCATTATGGAAGGTAATCTGTTGTCGATATTTTTGTTACTACAATGGATTGTAGCCTTGTCATTATGGAAGGTAGTCTGTTGTCGATATCTTTGTCACTCCAATGGATGGTAGACTAGTCATTATTGAAGGTAGTTTGTGTACGATATTTTTGTTATTTCAATGGATGGTAGCCTTGTCATTATGAAAGGTAGTCTATTGTCGTGATTTTTGTTACTCTAAGGGATTGTAGCCTTGTCATTATGGAAAGTAGTATGTTGTCGATATCTTTGTTACTCCAATGGATGGTAGCCTTGTCGTTATGGAAGGTAGTTTGTTGTCCAGATTTTTGTTACTCTTAGTGATGGTAGCTTTGTCATTATGGAACGTAGTCTGTTATCGAGATTTTTGTTATTCCAATGGATGGTAGCATTGTCAATATAGAAGGTAGTATATTATCGAGATTTTTGTCACTACAATGGATGGTAGCCTTGTCATTATGGAAGGTAATCTGTTATTTAGATTTTAGTTACTATAATGGATTGTAGCCTTGTCGTTATGGAAGGTAGTTTGTTGTCGATATCTTTGTTAGTCCAATGGATGGTAGCCTAGTCATTATGGAAGGTAGTTTGTGTACGAGATTTAAGTTACTTTAATGGATGGTAGCCTTGTCATTATGGAAGGTAGTCTGTTGTCGAGATTTTTGTTACTATAATGGATTGTATCCTTGTCGTTGTGGAAGGTAGTCTGTTGTCGATATCTTTGTTACTCTAATGGATGGTAGCCTAGTCATAATGGAAGGTAGTTTGCGTACGAGATTTTAGTTACTCCAATGGATGTTAGCCTTGTCATTATGGAAGGTAGTCTATTGTCAAGATAATTTATACTACAAGGGATTGTAGCCTTGTCATTATGGAAGGCAGTCTGTTGTCGAGATTTTTGTTACTCTAAGGGATGGTAGCCTTGTCATTATGGAATGTAGTCTGTTGTCGAGATTTTTGTTATTCCAATGGATGGTAGCCTTGTCATTATGAAAGGTAGTCTATTGTCGAGATTTTTGTTACTATAATAGATTGTATCCTTGTCATTATGGAAGGTAGTCTGTTGTCGAGATTTTTGTTACTCCAATGGATGGGGGACTTGTCATTATAGAAGGTAGTATATTGTTGAGATTATTGTCACTACAATGAATGGTAGCCTTGTCATTATGGAAGGTAATTTGTTGTCGAGATTTTTGTTACTACAATGGATTGTAGCCTTGTCATTATAGAAGGAAGTCTGTGGTCGATATCTTTCTCACTCCAATGGATGGAAAACTAGTCATTATTGAAGGTAGTTTGTGTACGATATTTTTGTTATTCCAATGGATGGTAACCTTGTCATTATGAAAGGTAGTCTGTTGTCGTGATTTTTGTTACTCTAAGGGATGGTAGCCTTGTCATTATTGAAGGTAGTATGTGGGTGATATATTTGTTACTCCAATGAATGGTAGCCTTGTCATTATGGAAGGTAATCTGTTGTCCAGATTTTTGTTACTCTTAGGGATGGTAGCCTTGTCATTATGGAACGTAGTCTGTTGTCGAGATTTTTGTTATTCCAATGGATGGTAGCGTTGTCAATATAGAAGGTCGTATATTATCGAGATTTTTGTCACTACAATGGATGGTATCCTTGTCATTATGGAAGGTAGTCTATTGTTAAGATTTTTGTTACTATAATGGATTGTAGCCTTGTCGTTATGGAAGGTAGTTTGTTGTCGATATCTTTGTTAGTCCAATGGATGGTAGCCTAGTCATTATGGAAGGTAGTTTGTGTACGAGATTTAAGTTACTTTAATGGATGGTAGCCTTGTCATTATGGAAGGTAGTCTGTTGTCGAGATTTTTTATACTCCAATGGATTGTAGCCTTGTAATTATGGAAGGTAGTCTCTTGTTGATATTTTGGCTACTCCAATGATGGTACCCTTGTCATTATGGAAGGTAGTCTATTGCCGAGATTTTCGTTACTCCATTGCATGGTAGCACTGTCATTATGGAAGGTAGTGTGTTGTAGATATTTTTGTTATTCCAATGGATGGTAGCCTTGTCATTATGGAAGGTAGTCTGTTGTCGTGATTTTTGTTACTCCAATGGATGGTAGCCTAGTCATTATGGAAGGTAATCTGTTGTCGATATCTTTGTTACTCTAATGGACGGTAGCCTTGTCATTATGGAAGGTAGTCTATTGTCGATATCTTTGTTAGTCCAATGGATGGTAGCCTAGTCATTATGGAAGGTAGTTTGTGTACGAGATTTTTGTTATTCAAATGGATGGGAGCATTGTCATTATAGAAGGTAGTATATTGTTGAGATTTTTTTCACTATAATGGATGGTATCCTTGTCATTATGTAAGGTAGTCTGTTGTCGAGATTTTTGTTATTCCAATGGATGGTAGCATTGTCATTATAGAAGGTAGTATATTGTTGAGATTTTTGTCACTACAATGGATGGTAGCCTTGTCATTATGTAAGGTAGTCTGTTGTCGAGATTTTTGTTACTAGAATGGATTGTAGCCTTGTCGTTAGGGAAGGTAGTCTATTGTCGATATCTTTGTTACTCCAATGGATGGTAGCCTAGTCATTATGGAAGGTAGTTTGTGAATGATATTTTTGTTATTCCAATGGATGGTAGCCTTGTCATTATGAAAGGTAGTCTATTGTCGTGATTTTTGTTACTCTAAGGGATGGTAGCCTTGTCATTATTAAAGGTAGTATGATGTCGATATCTTTGTTACTCCAATGGATGGTAGCCTTGTCATTATGGAAGGTAGTCTGTTGTCCAGATTTTTGTTACTCTTAGGGATGGTAGCCTTGTCATTATGGAACATAGTCTGTTGTCGTGATTTTTGTTATTCCAATGGATGGTAGCGTTGTCAATATGAAAGGTAGTATATTATCGAGATTTTCGTCACTACAATGGATGGTAGCCTTGTCATTATGGAAGGTAGTCTGTTGTTAAGATTTTTGTTACTATAATGGATTGTAGCCTTGTCGTTATGGAAGGTAGTTTGTTGTCGATATCTTTGTTAGTCCAATGGATGGTAGCCTAGTAATTGTGGAAGGTAGTTTGTGTACGAGATTTAAGTTACTTTAATGGATGGTAGCCTTGTCATTATGGAAGGTAGTCTGTTGTCGAGATTTTTTATACTCCAATGGATTGTAGCCTTGTAATTATGGAAGGTAGTCTCTTGTTGATATTTTGGCTACTCCAATGATGGTACCCTTGTCATTATGGAAGGTAGTCTATTGCCGAGATTTTTGTTACTCCATTGCATGGTAGCCTTGTCATTATGGAAGGTAGTGTGTTGTAGATATTTTTGTTATTCCAACGGATGGTAGCCTTGTCATTATGGAAGGTAGTCTGTTGTCGTGATTTTTGTTACTCCAATGGATGGTAGCCTAGTCATTATGGAAGGTAATCTGTTGTTAAGATTTTTATTACTATAATGGATTGTAGCCTTGTCGTTTTGGAAGGTAGTTTGTTGTCGATATCTTTGTTAGTCCAATGGATGGTAGCCTAGTCATTATGGAAGGTAGTTTGTGTACGAGATTTAAGTTACTTTAATGGATGGTAGCCTTGTCATTATGGAAGGTAGTGTGTTGTCGAGATTTTTGTTACTATAATGGATTGTATCCTTGTCGTTGTGGAAGGTAGTCTGTTGTCGATATCTTTGTTACTCTAATGGATGGTAGCCTAGTCATTATGGAAGGTAGATTGTGTACGAGATTTTAGTAACTCCAATGGATGTTAGCCTTGTCATTATGGAAGGTAGTTTGTTGTCAAGATAATTTATACTCCAATGGATTGTAGCCTTGTCATTATGGAAGGCAGTCTGTTGTCGAGATTTTTGTTACTCTAAGGGATGGTAGCCTTGTCATTATGGAATGTAGTCTGTTGTCGAGATTTTTGTTATTCCAATGGATGGTAGCCTTGTCATTATGAAAGGTAGTCTATTGTCGAGATTTTTGTTACTATAATAGATTGTAGCCTTGTCATTATGGAAGGTAGTCTATTGTCGAGATTTTTGTTACTCCAATGGATGGGGGACTTGTCATTATAGAAGGTAGTATATTGTTGAGATTGTTGTCACTACAATGAATGGTAGCCTTGTCATTATGGAAGGTAATATGTTGTCGAGTTTTTTGTTACTACAATGGATTGTAGCCTTGTCATTATAGAAGGAAGTCTGTTGTCGATATCTTTGTCACTCCAATGGATGGAAGACTAGTCATTATTGAAGGTAGTTTGTGTATGATATTTTTGTTATTCCAATGGATGGTAGCCTTGTCATTATGAAAGGTAGTCTGTTGTCGTGATTTTTGTTACTCTAAGGGATAGTAGCCTTGTCATTATGGAAGGTAGTATGTTGTCGATATCTTTGTTACTCCAATGGATGGTAGCCTAGTCATTATGGAAGGTAGTTTGTGTACGATATTTTTGTTATTCCAATGGATGGTAGCCTTGTCATTATGAGAAGTAGTATGTTGTCGTGATTTTTGATACTCTAAGGGATGGTAGCCTTGTCATTATTGAAGGTAGTATGTTGTCGATATATTTGTTACTCCAATGGATGGTAGCCTTGTCATTATGGAAGGTAGTCTGTTGTCCAGATTTTTGTTACTCTTAGGGATGGTAGCCTTGTCATTATGGAACGTAGTCTGTTGTCGAGATTTTTGTTATTCCAATGGATGGTAGCGTTGTCAATATAGAAGGTAGTATATTATCGAGATTTTTGTCACTACAATGGATGGTAGCCTTGTCATTATGGAAGGTAGTCTGTTGTTAAGATTTTTGTTACTATAATGGACTGTAGCTTTATCTTTATGGAAGGTAGTTTGTTGTCGATATCTTTGTTAGTCTAATGGATGGTAACCTAGTCATTATGGAAGGTAGTTTGTGTACGAGATTTAAGTTACTTTAATGGATGGTAGCCTTGTCATTATGGAAGGTAGTCTGTTGTCGAGATTTTTTATACTCCAATGGATTGTAGCCTTGTAATTATGGAAGGTAGTCTCTTGTTGATATTTTGGCTACTCCAATGATGGTACCCTTGTCATTATGGAAGGTAGTCTATTGTCGAGATTTTCGTTACTCCATTGCATGGTAGCCTTGTCATTATGGAAGGTAGTGTGTTGTAGATATTTTTGTTATTCCAATGGATGGTAGCCTTGTCATTATGGGAGGTAGTCTATTGTCGTGATTTTTGTTACTCCAATGGATGGTAGCCTAGTCATTATGGAAGGTACTATGTTGTCGATATCTTTGTTACTCTAATGGACGATAGCCTTGTCATTATGGAAGGTAGTCTATTGTCGAGATTTTTGTTACTCTAAGGGATTGTTGCCTTGTCCATATGGAAGGTAGTCTGTTGTCGAGATTTTTGTTATTCCAATGGATGGGAGCATTGTCATTATAGAAGGTAGTATATTGTTGAGATTTTTGTCACTATAATGGATGGTATCCTTGTCATTATGTAAGGTAGTCTGTTGTCGAGATTTTTGTTATTCCAATGGATGGTAGCATTGTCATTATAGAAGGTAGTATATTGTTGAGATTTTTGTCACTACAATGGATGGTAGCCTTGTCATTATGTAAGGTAGTCTGTTGTCGAGATTTTTTTTACTAGAATGGATTGTAGCCTTGTCGTTAGGGAAGGTAGTCTATTGTCGATATCTTTGTTACCCCAATGGATGGTAGCCTAGTCATTATGGAAGGTAGTTTGTGAACGATATTTTTGTTATTCCAATGGATGGTAGCCTTGTCATTATGAAAGGTAGTCTATTGTCGTGATTTTTGTTACTCTAAGGGATGGTAGCCTTGTCATTATTGAAGGTAGTATGTTGTCGATATCTTTGTTACTCCAATGGATGGTAGCCTTGTCATTATGGAAGGTAGTCTGTTGTCCAGATTTTTGTTACTCTTAGAGATGGTAGCCTTGTCATTATGGAACATAGTCTGTTGTCGTGATTTTTGTTATTCCAATGGATGGTAGCGTTGTCAATATAAAAGGTAGTATATTATCGAGATTTTCGTCACTACAATGGATGGTAGCCTTGTCATTATGGAAGGTAGTTTGTTGTTAAGATTTTTGTTACTATAATGGATTGTAGCCTTGTCGTTATGGAAGGTAGTTTGTTGTCGATATCTTTGTTACTCCAATGGATGGTAGCCTTGTCGTTATGGAAGGTAGTCTCTTGTCGATATCTTTGATACTTCAATGGATGGTAGCCTAGTCATTATGGAAGGTAGTTTGTGTACGATATTTTTGTTATTCCAATGGATGGTAGCCTTGTCATTATAAAGGTAGTCTGTTGTCGTGATTTTTGTTACTCTAAGGGATGATAGCCTTGTCATTATGGAAGGTAGTATGTTGTCGATATCTTGGTTACTTCAACGGATGGTAGCCTTGTCATTATGGAAGGTAGTCTGTTGTCCATATTTTTGTTACTCTTAGGGATGGTAGCCTTGTCATTATGTAACGTAGTTTGTTGTCAAGATTATTGTTATTCCAATGGATGGTAGAGTTGTCATTATAGTAGGTAGTATATTATCGAGATTTTTGTCACTACAATGGATGGTAGCCTTGTCATTATGGAAGGTAGTTTGTTGTTAAGATTTTGGTTACTATAATGGATTGTAGCCTTGTCGTTATGGAAGATAGTTTGTTGTCGATATCTATGTTAGTCCAATGGATGGTAGCCTAGTCATTATGGAAGGTAGTTTGTGTACGAGATTTTAGTTACTTTAATGGATGGTAGCCTTGTCATTATGGAAGGTAGTCTGTTGTCGAGATTTTTTATACTCCAATGGATTGTAGCCTTGTAATTATGGAAGGTATTCTCTTGTTGATATTTTGGTTACTCCAATGATGGTACCCTTGTCATTATGGAAGGTAGTCTATTGCCGAGATTTTTGTTACTCCATTGCATGGTAGCCTTGTCATTATTGACGGTAGTGTGTTGTAGATATTTTTGTTATTCCAATGGATGGTAGCCTTGTCATTATGGTATGTAGTCTGTTGTCGTGAATTTTGTTACTCCAATGTATGGTAGCCTTGTCATTATGGAAGGTATTATGTTGTCGATATCTTCTTTACTCCAATGGATGGTAGCCTTGTCATTATGGAAGGTAGTCTATTGTCGAGATTTTAGTTACTCCAATGGATGGTAGCCTTGTCATTATGGAAGGTAGTCTATTGTCGAGATTTTTGTTACTCCAATGGATTGTAGCCATGTAATTGTAGAAGGTAGTCTCTTGTCGAGATTTTTGTCACTATATTGGATGGTAGCCTTGTCATTATGGAAGGTAGTCTGTTGTCGAGATTTTTGTTACTATAATGGATTTTAGCCTTGTCGTTGTGGAAGGTAGTCTATTGTCGATATCTTTGTTACTCTAATGGATGGTAGCCTAGTCATTATGGAAGGTAGATTGTGTACGAGATTTTAGTTACTCCAATGGATGGTAGCCTTGTCATTATGGGAGGTAGTCTGTTGTCAAGATAATTTATACTCCAATGGATTGTAGCCTTGTCATTATTGAAGGCAGTCTGTTGTCGAGATTTTTGTTACTCTAAGGGATGGTAGCCTTGTCATTATGGAATGTAGTCTGTCGTCGAGATTTTTGTTATTCCAATGGATGGTAGCCTTGTCATTATAAAAGGTAGTCTATTGTCGAGATTTTTGTTACTATAATAGATTGTAGACTTGTCATTATGGAAGGTAGTCTGTTGTCGAAATTTTTGTTACTCCAATGGATGGTGAACTTGTCATTATAGAAGGTAGTATATTGTTGAGATTTTTATCAGTACAATGAATGGTAGCCATGTCATTATGGAAGGTAATCTGTTGTCGATATTTTTGTTACTACAATGGATTGTAGCCTTGTCATTATGGAAGGTAGTCTGTTGTCGATATCTTTGTCACTCCAATGGATGGTAGACTAGTCATTATTGAAGGTAGTTTGTGTACGATATTTTTGTTATTTCAATGGATGGTAGCCTTGTCATTATGAAAGGTAGTCTGTTGTCGTGATTTTTGTTACTCTAAGGGATTGTAGCCTTGTCATTATGGAAAGTAGTATGTTGTCGATATCTTTGTTACTCCAATGGATGGTAGCCTTGTCGTTATGGAAGGTAGTCTGTTGTCCAGATTTTTGTTACTCTTAGTGATGGTAGCTTTGTCATTATGGAACGTAGTCTGTTGTTGAGATTTTTGTTATTCCAATGGATGGTAGCATTCTCAATATAGAAGGTAGTATATTATCGAGATTTTTGTCACTACAATGGATGGTAGCCTTGTCATTATGGAAGGTAATCTGTTGTTAAGATTTTAGTTACTATAATGGATTGTAGCCTTGTCGTTATGGAAGGTAGTTTGTTGTCGATATCTTTGTTAGTCCAATGGATGGTAGCCTAGTCATTATGGAAGGTAGTTTGTGTACGAGATTTAAGTTACTTTAATGGATGGTAGCCTTGTCATTATGGAAGGTAGTCTGTTGTCGAGATTTTTGTTACTATAATGGATTGTATCCTTGTCGTTGTGGAAGGTAGTCTGTTGTCGATATCTTTGTTACTCTAATGGATGGTAGCCTAGTCATTATGGAAGGTAGTTTGTGTACGAGATTTTAGTTACTCCAATGGATGTTAGCCTTGTCATTATGGAAGGTAGTCTATTGTCAAGATAATTTATACTACAAGGGATTGTAGCCTTGTCATTATGGAAGGCAGTCTGTTGTCGAGATTTTTGTTACTCTAAGGGATGGTAGCCTTGTCATTATGGAATGTAGTCTGTTGTCGAGATTTTTGTTATTCCAATGGATGGTAGCCTTGTCATTATGAAAGGTAGTCTATTGTCGAGATTTTTGTTACTATAATAGATTGTATCCTTTTCATTATGGAAGATAGTCTGTTGTCGAGATTTTTGTTACTCCAATGGATGGGGGACTTGTCATTATAGAAGGTAGTATATTGTTGAGATTATTGTCACTACATTGAATGGTAGCCTTGTCATTATGGAAGGTAATTTGTTGTCGAGATTTTTGTTACTACAATGGATTGTAGCCTTGTCATTATAGAAGGAAGTCTGTGGTCGATATCTTTGTCACTCCAATGGATGGAAAACTAGTCATTATTGAAGGTAGTTTGTGTACGATATTTTTGTTATTCCAATGGATGGTAACCTTGTCATTATGAAAGGTAGTATGTTGTCGTGATTTTTGTTACTCTAAGGAATGGTAGCCTTGACATTATGGAAGGTAGTATGTTGTCGATATCTTTGTTACTCCAATGGATGGTAGCCTTGTCGTTATGGAAGGTAGTTTGTGTACGACATTTTTGTTATTCCAATGGATGGAAGCCTTGTCATTATGAAAAGTAGTATGTTGTCGTGATTTTTGATACTCTAAGGGATGGTAGCCTTGTCATTATTGAAGGTAGTATGTGGGTGATATATTTGTTACTCCAATGGATGGTAGCCTTGTCATTATGGAAGGTAATCTGTTGTCCAGATTTTTGTTACTCTTAGGGATG
Organism: Vicia faba; assembly: GCA_948472305.1. Taxonomy (NCBI): domain Eukaryota; kingdom Viridiplantae; phylum Streptophyta; class Magnoliopsida; order Fabales; family Fabaceae; genus Vicia; species Vicia faba. Next base: position 461,372,701 of record OX451741.1, read on the forward strand.
GTAGCCTTGTCATTATGGAACGTAGTCTGTTGTCGAGATTTTTGTTATTCCAATGGATGGTAGCGTTGTCAATATAGAAGGTAGTATATTATCGAGATTTTTGTCACTACAACGGATGGTAGCCTTGTCATTATGGAAGGTAGTCTGTTGTTAAGATTTTTGTTACTATAATGGACTGTAGCTTTGTCTTTATGGAAGGTAGTTTGTTGTCGATATCTTTGTTAGTCTAATGGATGGTAGCCTAGTCATTATGGAAGGTAGTTTGTGTACGAGATTTAAGTTACTTTAATGGATGGTAGCCTTGTCATTATGGAAGGTAGTCTGTTGTCGAGATTTTTTATACTCCAATGGATTGTAGCCTTGTAATTATGGAAGGTAGTCTCTTGTTGATATTTTGGCTACTCCAATGATGGTACCCTTGTCATTTTGGAAGGTAGTCTATTGCCGAGATTTTCGTTACTCCATTGCATGGTAGCCTTGTCATTATGGAAGGTAGTGTGTTGTAGATATTTTTGTTATTCCAATGGATGGTAGCCTTGTCATTATGGGAGGTAGTCTATTGTCGTGATTTTTGTTACTCCAATGGATGGTAGCCTAGTCATTATGGAAGGTACTATGTTGTCGATATATTTGTTACTCCAATGGACGGTAGCCTTGTCATTATGGAAGGTAGTCTATTGTCGAGATTTTTGTTACTCTAAGGGATGGTTGCCTTGTCCATATGGAAGGTAGTCTGTTGTCGAGATTTTTGTTATTCCAATGGATGGGAGCATTGTCATTATAGAAGGTAGTATATTGTTGAGATTTTTATCATTACAATGAATGGTAGCCATGTCATTATGGAAGGTAATCTGTTGTCGATATTTTTGTTACTACAATGGATTATAGCCTTGTCATTATGGAAGGTAGTCTGTTGTCGATATCTTTGTCACTCCAATGGATGGTAGACTAGTCATTATTGAAGGTAGTTTGTGTACGATATTTTTGTTATTTCAATGGATGGTAGCCTTGTCATTATGAAAGGTAGTCTATTGTCGTGATTTTTGTTACTCTAAGGGATTGTAGCCTTGTCATTATGGAAAGTAGTATGTTGTCGATATCTTTGTTACTCCAATGGATGGTAGCCTTGTCGTTATGGAAGGTAGTTTGTTGTCCAGATTTTTGTTACTCTTAGTGATGGTAGCTTTGTCATTATGGAACGTAGTCTGTTGTCGAGATTTTTGTTATTCCAATGGATGGTAGCATTGTCAATATAGAAGGTAGTATATTATCGAGATTTTTGTCACTACAATGGATGGTAGCCTTGTCATTATGGAAGGTAATCTGTTGTTTAGATTTTAGTTACTATAATGGATTGTAGCCTTGTCGTTATGGAAGGTAGTTTGTTGTCGATATCTTTGTTAGTCCAATGGATGGTAGCCTAGTCATTATGGAAGGTAGTTTGTGTACGAGATTTAAGTTACTTTAATGGATGGTAGCCTTGTCATTATGGAAGGTAGTCTGTTGTCGAGATTTTTGTTACTATAATGGATTGTATCCTTGTCGTTGTGGAAGGTAGTCTGTTGTCGATATCTTTGTTACTCTAATGGATGGTAGCCTAGTCATAATGGAAGGTAGTTTGTGTACGAGATTTTAGTTACTCCAATGGATGTTAGCCTTGTCATTATGGAAGGTAGTCTATTGTCAAGATAATTTATACTACAAGGGATTGTAGCCTTGTCATTATGGAAGGCAGTCTGTTGTCGAGATTTTTGTTACTCTAAGGGATGGTAGCCTTGTCATTATGGAATGTAGTCTGTTGTCGAGATTTTTGTTATTCCAATGGATGGTAGCCTTGTCATTATGAAAGGTAGTCTATTGTCGAGATTTTTGTTACTATAATAGATTGTATCCTTGTCATTATGGAAGGTAGTCTGTTGTCGAGATTTTTGTTACTCCAATGGATGGGGGACTTGTCATTATAGAAGGTAGTATATTGTTGAGATTATTGTCACTACAATGAATGGTAGCCTTGTCATTATGGAAGGTAATTTGTTGTCGAGATTTTTGTTACTACAATGGATTGTAGCCTTGTCATTATAGAAGGAAGTCTGTGGTCGATATCTTTCTCACTCCAATGGATGGAAAACTAGTCATTATTGAAGGTAGTTTGTGTACGATATTTTTGTTATTCCAATGGATAGTAACCTTGTCATTATGAAAGGTAGTCTGTTGTCGTGATTTTTGTTACTCTAAGGGATGGTAGCCTTGTCATTATTGAAGGTAGTATGTGGGTGATATATTTGTTACTCCAATGAATGGTAGCCTTGTCATTATGGAAGGTAATCTGTTGTCCAGATTTTTGTTACTCTTAGGGATGGTAGCCTTGTCATTATGGAACGTAGTCTGTTGTCGAGATTTTTGTTATTCCAATGGATGGTAGCGTTGTCAATATAGAAGGTAGTATATTATCGAGATTTTTGTCACTACAATGGATGGTATCCTTGTCATTATGGAAGGTAGTCTATTGTTAAGATTTTTGTTACTATAATGGATTGTAGCCTTGTCGTTATGGAAGGTAGTTTGTTGTCGATATCTTTGTTAGTCCAATGGATGGTAGCCTAGTCATTATGGAAGGTAGTTTGTGTACGAGATTTAAGTTACTTTAATGGATGGTAGCCTTGTCATTATGGAAGGTAGTCTGTTGTCGAGATTTTTTATACTCCAATGGATTGTAGCCTTGTAATTATGGAAGGTAGTCTCTTGTTGATATTTTGGCTACTCCAATGATGGTACCCTTGTCATTATGGAAGGCAGTCTATTGCCTAGATTTTCGTTACTCCATTGCATGGTAGCCTTGTCATTATGGAAGGTAGTGTGTTGTAGATATTTTTGTTATTCCAATGGATGGTAGCCTTGTCATTATGGAAGGTAGTCTGTTGTCGTGATTTTTGTTACTCCAATGGATGGTAGCCTAGTCATTATGGAAGGTAATCTGTTGTCGATATCTTTGTTACTCTAATGGACGGTAGCCTTGTCATTATGGAAGGTAGTCTATTGTCGATATCTTTGTTAGTCCAATGGATGGTAGCCTAGTCATTATGGAAGGTAGTTTGTGTACGAGATTTTTGTTATTCAAAATGATGGGAGCATTGTCATTATAGAAGGTAGTATATTGTTGAGATTTTTGTCACTATAATGGATGGTATCCTTGTCATTATGTAAGGTAGTCTGTTGTCGAGATTTTTGTTATTCCAATGGATGGTAGCATTGTCATTATAGAAGGTAGTATATTGTTGAGATTTTTGTCACTACAATGGATGGTAGCCTTGTCATTATGTAAGGTAGTCTGTTGTCGAGATTTTTGTTACTAGAATGGATTGTAGCCTTGTCGTTAGGGAAGGTAGTCTATTGTCGATATCTTTGTTACTCCAATGGATGGTAGCCTAGTCATTATGGAAGGTAGTTTGTGAACGATATTTTTGTTATTCCAATGGATGGTAGCCTTGTCATTATGAAAGGTAGTCTATTGTCGTGATTTTTGTTACTCTAAGGGATGGTAGCCTTGTCATTATTGAAGGTAGTATGATGTCGATATCTTGGTTACTCCAATGGATGGTAGCCTTGTCATTATGGAAGGTAGTCTGTTGTCCAGATTTTTGTTACTCTTAGGGATGGTAGCCTTGTCATTATGGAACATAGTCTGTTGTCGTGATTTTTGTTATTCCAATGGATGGTAGCGTTGTCAATATGAAAGGTAGTATATTATCGAGATTTTCGTCACTACAATGGATGGTAGCCTTGTCATTATGGAAGGTAGTCTGTTGTTAAGATTTTTGTTACTATAATGGATTGTAGCCTTGTCGTTATGGAAGGTAGTTTGTTGTCGATATCTTTGTTAGTCCAATGGATGGTAGCCTAGTCATTGTGGAAGGTAGTTTGTGTACGAGATTTAAGTTACTTTAATGGATGGTAGCCTTGTCATTATGGAAGGTAGTCTGTTGTCGAGATTTTTTATACTCCAATGGATTGTAGCCTTGTAATTATGGAAGGTAGTCTCTTGTTGATATTTTGGCTACTCCAATGATGGTACCCTTGTCATTATGGAAGGTAGTCTATTGCCGAGATTTTTGTTACTCCATTGCATGGTAGCCTTGTCATTATGGAAGGTAGTGTGTTGTAGATATTTTTGTTATTCCAACGGATGGTAGCCTTGTCATTATGGAAGGTAGTCTGTTGTCGTGATTTTTGTTACTCCAATGGATGGTAGCCTAGTCATTATGGAAGGTAATCTGTTGTTAAGATTTTTATTACTATAATGGATTGTAGCCTTGTCGTTATGGAAGGTAGTTTGTTGTCGATATCTTTGTTAGTCCAATGGATGGTAGCCTAGTCATTATGGAAGGTAGTTTGTGTACGAGATTTAAGTTACTTTAATGGATGGTAGCCTTGTCATTATGGAAGGTAGTGTGTTGTCGAGATTTTTGTTACTATAATGGATTGTATCCTTGTCGTTGTGGAAGGTAGTCTGTTGTCGATATCTTTGTTACTCTAATGGATGGTAGCCTAGTCATTATGGAAGGTAGATTGTGTACGAGATTTTAGTAACTCCAATGGATGTTAGCCTTGTCATTATGGAAGGTAGTTTGTTGTCAAGATAATTTATACTCCAATGGATTGTAGCCTTGTCATTATCGAAGGCAGTCTGTTGTCGAGATTTTTGTTACTCTAAGGGATGGTAGCCTTGTCATTATGGAATGTAGTCTGTTGTCGAGATTTTTGTTATTCCAATGGATGGTAGCCTTGTCATTATGAAAGGTAGTCTATTGTCGAGATTTTTGTTACTATAATAGATTGTAGCCTTGTCATTATGGAAGGTAGTCTATTGTCGAGATTTTTGTTACTCCAATGGATGGGGGACTTGTCATTATAGAAGGTAGTATATTGTTGAGATTGTTGTCACTACAATGAATGGTAGCCTTGTCATTATGGAAGGTAATATGTTGTCGAGTTTTTTGTTACTACAATGGATTGTAGCCTTGTCATTATAGAAGGAAGTCTGTTGTCGATATCTTTGTCACTCCAATGGATGGAAGACTAGTCATTATTGAAGGTAGTTTGTGTATGATATTTTTGTTATTCCAATGGATGGTAGCCTTGTCATTATGAAAGGTAGTCTGTTGTCGTGATTTTTGTTACTCTAAGGGATAGTAGCCTTGTCATTATCGAAGGTAGTATGTTGTCGATATCTTTGTTACTCCAATGGATGGTAGCCTAGTCATTATGGAAGGTAGTTTGTGTACGATATTTTTGTTATTCCAATGGATGGTAGCCTTTTCATTATGAAAAGTAGTATGTTGTCGTGATTTTTGATACTCTAAGGGATGGTAGCCTTGTCATTATTGAAGGTAGTATGTTGTCGATATATTTGTTACTCCAATGGATGGTAGCCTTGTCATTATGGAAGGTAGTCTGTTGTCCAGATTTTTGTTACTCTTAGGGATGGTAGCCTTGTCATTATGGAACGTAGTATGTTGTCGAGATTTTTGTTATTCCAATGGATGGTAGCGTTGTCAATATAGAAGGTAGTATATTATCGAGATTTTTGTCACTACAATGGATGGTAGCCTTGTCATTATGGAAGGTAGTCTGTTGTTAAGATTTTTGTTACTATAATGGACTGTAGCTTTGTCTTTATGGAAGGTAGTTTGTTGTCGATATCTTTGTTAGTCTAATGGATGGTAACCTAGTCATTATGGAAGGTAGTTTGTGTACGAGATTTAAGTTACTTTAATGGATGGTAGCCTTGTCATTATGGAAGGTAGTCTGTTGTCGAGATTTTTTATACTCCAATGGATTGTAGCCTTGTAATTATGGAAGGTAGTCTCTTGTTGATATTTTGGCTACTCCAATGATGGTACCCTTGTCATTATGGAAGGTAGTCTATTGCCGAGATTTTCGTTACTCCATTGCATGGTAGCCTTGTCATTATGGAAGGTAGTGTGTTGTAGATATTTTTGTTATTCCAATGGATGGTAGCCTTGTCATTATGGGAGGTAGTCTATTGTCGTGATTTTTGTTACTCCAATGGATGGTAGCCTAGTCATTATGGAAGGTACTATGTTGTCGATATCTTTGTTACTCTAATGGACGGTAGCCTTGTCATTATGGAAGGTAGTCTATTGTCGAGATTTTTGTTACTCTAAGGGATGGTTGACTTGTCCATATGGAAGGTAGTCTGTTGTCGAGATTTTTGTTATTCCAATGGATGGGAGCATTGTCATTATAGAAGGTAGTATATTGTTGAGATTTTTGTCACTATAATGGATGGTATCCTTGTCATTATGTAAGGTAGTCTGTTGTCGAGATTTTTGTTATTCCAATGGATGGTAGCATTGTCATTATAGAAGGTAGTATATTGTTGAGATTTTTGTCACTACAATGGATGGTAGCCTTGTCATTATGTAAGGTAGTCTGTTGTCGAGATTTTTTTTACTAGAATGGATTGTAGCCTTGTCGTTAGGGAAGGTAGTCTATTGTCGATATCTTTGTTACCCCAATGGATGGTAGCCTAGTCATTATGGAAGGTAGTTTGTGAACGATATTTTTGTTATTCCAATGGATGGTAGCCTTGTCATTATGAAAGGTAGTCTATTGTCGTGATTTTTGTAACTCTAAGGGATGGTAGCCTTGTCATTATTGAAGGTAGTATGTTGTCGATATCTTTGTTACTCCAATGGATGGTAGCCTTGTCATTATGGAAGGTAGTCTGTTGTCCAGATTTTTGTTACTCTTAGAGATGGTAGCCTTGTCATTATGGAACATAGTCTGTTGTCGTGATTTTTGTTATTCCAATGGATGGTAGCGTTGTCAATATAAAAGGTAGTATATTATCGAGATTTTCGTCACTACAATGGATGGTAGCCTTGTCATTATGGAAGGTAGTCTGTTGTTAAGATTTTTGTTACTATAATGGATTGTAGCCTTGTCGTTATGGAAGGTAGTTTGTTGTCGATATCTTTGTTAGTCCAATGGATGGTAGCCTAGTCATTATGGAAGGTAGTTTGTGTACGATATTTAAGTTACTTTAATGGATGGTAGCCTTGTCATTATGGAAGGTAGTCTGTTGTCGAGATTTTTGTTACTATAATGAATTGTATCCTTGTCGTTGTGGAAGGTAGTCTGTTGTCGATATCTTTGTTACTCTAATGGATGGTAGCCTAGTCATTATGGAAGGTAGATTGTGTACGAGATTTTAGTAACTCCAATGGATGTTAGCCTTGTCATTATGGAAGGTAGTTTGTTGTCAAGATAATTTATACTCCAATGGATTGTAGCCTTGTCATTATGGAAGGCAGTCTGTTGTCGAGATTTTTGTTACTCTAAGGGATGGTAGCCTTGTCATTATGGAATGTAGTCTGTTGTCGAGATTTTTGTTATTCCAATGGATGGTAGCCTTGTCATTATGAAAGGTAGTCTATTGTCGAGATTTTTGTTACTATAATAGATTGTAGCCTTGTCATTATGGAAGGTAGTCTGTTGTCGAGATTTTTGTTACTCCAATGGATGGGGGACTTGTCATTATAGAAGGTAGTATATTGTTGAGATTGTTGTCACTACAATGAATGGTAGCCTTGTCATTATGGAAGGTAATATGTTGTCGAGTTTTTTGTTACTACAATGGATTGTAGCCTTGTCATTATAGAAGGAAGTCTGTTGTCGATATCTTTGTCACTCCAATGGATGGAAGACTAGTCATTATTGAAGGTAGTTTGTGTACGATATTTTTGTTATTCCAGTGGATGGTAGCCTTGTCATTATGAAAGGTAGTCTATTGTCGTGATTTTTGTTACTCTAAGGGATAGTAGCCTTGTCATTATGGAAGGTAGTATGTTGTCGATATCTTTGTTACTCCAATGGATGGTAGCCTAGTCATTATGGAAGGTAGTTTGTGTACGATATTTTTGTTATTCCAATGGATGGTAGCCTTGTCATTATGAAAAGTAGTATGTTGTCGTGATTTTTGATACTCTAAGGGATGGTAGCCTTGTCATTATTGAAGGTAGTATGTTGTCGATATATTTGTTACTCCAATGGATGGTAGCCTTGTCATTATGGAAGGTAGTCTGTTGTCCAGATTTTTGTTACTCTTAGGGATGGTAGCCTTGTCATTATGGAACGTAGTCTGTTGTCGAGATTTTTGTTATTCCAATGGATGGTAGCGTTGTCAATATAGAAGGTAGTATATTATCGAGATTTTTGTCACTACAATGGATGGTAGCCTTGTCATTATGGAAGGTAGTCTGTTGTTAAGATTTTTGTTACTATAATGGACTGTAGCTTTGTCTTTATGGAAGGTAGTTTGTTGTCGATATCTTTGTTAGTCTAATGGATGGTAGCCTAGTCATTATGGAAGGTAGTTTGTGTACGAGATTTAAGTTACTTTAATGGATGGTAGCCTTGTCATTATGGAAGGTAGTCTGTTGTCGAGATTTTTTATACTCCAATGGATTGTAGCCTTGTAATTATGGAAGGTAGTCTCTTGTTGATATTTTGGCTACTCCAATGATGGTACCCTTGTCATTATGGAAGGTAGTCTATTGCCGAGATTTTCGTTACTCCATTGCATGGTAGCCTTGTCATTATGGAAGGTAGTGTGTTGTAGATATTTTTGTTATTCCAATCGATGGTAGCCTTGTCATTATGGGAGGTAGTCTATTGTCGTGATTTTTGTTACTCCAATGGATGGTAGCCTAGTCATTATGGAAGGTACTATGTTGTCGATATCTTTGTTACTCTAATGGATGGTAGCCTTGTCATTATGGAAGGTAGTCTATTGTCGAGATTTTTGTTACTCTAAGGGATGGTTGCCTTGTCCATATGGAAGGTAGTCTGTTGTCGAGATTTTTGTTATTCCAATGGATGGGAGCATTGTCATTATAGAAGGTAGTATATTGTTGAGATTTTTGTCACTATAATGGATGGTATCCTTCTCATTATGTAAGGTAGTCTGTTGTCGAGATTTTTGTTATTCCAATGGATGGTAGCATTGTCATTATAGAAGGTAGTATATTGTTGAGATTTTTGTCACTACAATGGATGGTAGCCTTGTCATTATGTAAGGTAGTCTGTTGTCGAGATTTTTGTTACTAGAATGGATTGTAGCTTTGTCGTTAGGGAAGGTAGTCTATTGTCGATATCTTTGTTACCCCAATGGATGGTAGCCTAGTCATTATGGAAGGTAGTTTGTGAACGATATTTTTGTTATTCCAATGGATGGTAGCCTTGTCATTATGAAAGGTAGTGTATTGTCGTGATTTTTGTTACTCTAAGGGATGGTAGCCTTGTCATTATTGAAGGTAGTATGTTGTCGATATCTTTGTTACTCCAATGGATGGTAGCCTTGTCATTATGGAAGGTAGTCTGTTGTCCAGATTTTTGTTACTCTTAGGGATGGTAGCCTTGTCATTATGGAACATAGTCTGTTGTCGTGATTTTTGTTATTCCAATGGATGGTAGCGTTGTCAATATAAAAGGTAGTATATTATCGAGATTTTCGTCACTACAATGGATGGTAGCCTTGCCATTATGGAAGGTAGTCTGTTGTTAAGATTTTTGTTACTATAATGGATTGTAGCCTTGTCGTTATGGAAGGTAGTTTGTTGTCGATATCTTTGTTAGTCCAATGGATGGTAGCCTAGTCATTATGGAAGGTAGTTTGTGTACGAGATTTAAGTTACTTTAATGGATGGTAGCCTTGTCATTATGGAAGGTAGTCTGTTGTCGAGATTTTTTATACTCCAATGGATTGTAGCCTTGTAATTATGGAAGGTATTCTCTTGTTGATATTTTGGCTACTCCAATGATGGTACCCTTGTCATTATGGAAGGTAGTCTATTGCCGAGATTTTTGTTACTCCATTGCATGGTAGCCTTGTCATTATGGAAGGTAGTGTGTTGTAGATATTTTTGTTATTCCAATGGATGGTAGCCTTGTCATTATGAAAGGTAGTCTGTTGTCGTGATTTTTGTTACTCCAATGGATGGTAGCCTTGTCATTATGGAAGGTACTATGTTGTCGATATCTTTGTTACTCCAATGGATGGTAGCCTTGTCATTATGGAAGGTAGTCTATTGTCGAGATTTTTGTTACTCTAAGTGATGGTTGCCTTGTCCATATGGAAGGTAGTCTGTTGTCGAGATTTTTGTTATTCCAATGGATGGTAGCATTGTCATTATAGAAGGTAGTAAATTGTTGGGATTTTTGTCACTACAATGGATGGTATCCTTGTCATTATGTAAGGTAGTCTGTTGTCGAGATTTTTGTTACTAGAATGGATTGTAGCCTTGTCGTTAGGGAAGGTAGTCTATTGTCGATATCTTTGTTACTCCAATAGATGGTAGCCTAGTCATTATGGAAGGTAGTTTGTGAACGATATTTTTGTTATTCCAATGGATGGTAGCCTTGTCATTATGAAAGGTAGTCTATTGTCGTGATTTTTGTTACTCTAAGGGATGGTAGCCTTGTCATTATTGAAGGTAGTAAGTTGTCGATATCTTTGTTAGTCCAATGGATGGTAGCCTAGTCATTATGGAAGGTAGTTTGTGTACGAGATTTAAGTTACTTTAATGGATGGTAGCCTTGTCATTATGGAAGGTAGTCTGTTGTCGAGATTTTTTATACTCCAATGGATTTTAGCCTTGTAATTATGGAAGGTAGTCTCTTGTTGATATTTTGGCTACTCCAATGATGGTACCCTTGTCATTATGGAAGGTAGTCTATTGCCGAGATTTTTGTTACTCCATTGCATGGTAGCCTTGTCATTATGGAAGGTAGTGTGTTGTAGATATTCTTGTTATTCCAATGTATGGTAGCCTTGTCATTATGGAAGGTAGTCTGTTGTCGTGATTTTTGTTACTCCAATGGATGGTAGCCTTGTCATTATGGAAGGTACTATGTTGTCGATATCTTTGTTACTCCAATGGATGGTAGCCTTGTCATTATGGAAGGTAGTCGATTGTCCAGATTTTTGTTACTCTAAGTGATGGTTGCCTTGTCCATATGGAAGGTAGTCTGTTGTCGAGATTTTTGTTATTCTAATGGATGGTAGCATTGTCATTATAGAAGGTAGTATATTGTTGAGATTTTTGTCACTACCATGGATGGTAGCCTTGTCATTATGTAAGGTAGTTTGTTGTCGAGATTTTTGTTACTAGAATGGATTGTAGCCTTGTCATTAGGGAAGGTAGTCTATTGTCGATATCTTTGTTACTCCAATGGATGGTAGCCTAGTCATTATGGAAGGTAGTTTGTGAACGTTATTTTTGTTATTCCAATGGATGGTAGCCTTGTCATTATGAAAGGTAGTCTATTGTCGTGATTTTTGTAACTCTAAGGGATGGTAGCCTTGTCATTATGGAAGGTAGTATGTTATCGATATCTTTGTTACTCCAATGGATGGTAGCCTTGTCATTAGGGAAGGTAGTCTGTTGTCGAGATTTTTGTTATTCCAATGGATTGTAGCGTTGTCATTATAGAAGGCAGTATGTTATCAATATTTTTGTCACTACAATAGATGGTAGCCTTGTCATTATGGAAGGTAGTCTATTGTCGAGATTTTTGTTACTACAATGGATTGTAGCCTTGTCGTTATGGAAGATTGTCTGTTGTCGATATCTTTGTTACTCCAATGGAAGGTAGCCTAGTCATTATGGAAGGTAGTTTGTGTACGAGATTTTAGTTACTCCAATGGATGGTAGCCTTGTCATTATGGAAGGTAGTCTGTTGTCGAGATTTTTTATACTCCAATGGATTGTAGCCTTGTAATTATGGAAGGTAGTCTCTTGTTGATATTTTGGTTACTCCAATGATGGTAGCCTTGTCATTATGGAAGGTAGTTTATTGTCGAGATTTTGGTTACTCCATTGCATGGTAGCCTTGTCATTATGGAAGGTAGTGTGTTGTCGATATTTTTGTTATTCCAATGGATGGTAGCCTTATTATTATGGAAGGTAGTCTATTGTCGTGATTTTTGTTACTCCAATGGATGGTAGCCTTGTCATTATGGAAGGTAGTCTGTTGTCGAGATTTTTGTTACTATAATGGATTGTAGCCTTGTCGTTATAGAAGATAGTCTATTGTCGATATCTTTGTTACTCCAATGGATGGTAGCCTAGTCATTATGGAAGGTAGTTTGTGTACGAGATTTTAGTTACTCCAATGGGTGGTAGCCTTGTCATTATGGAAGGTAGTCTATTATCGAGATTTTTGTTACTCCAATGGATGGTAGCCTTGTCATTATAAAAGGATATATGTTGTCGAGATTTTTGTCACTATATTGGATGGTATCCTTGTCATTATGGAATGTAGTTTGTTGTCGAGATTTTTGTTATTCCATTGGATGGTAGCGTTGTCATTATATAAGGTAGTATATTATCGAGATTTTTGTCAGTACAATGGATGGTAGCCTTGTCTTTATGGAAGGTAGTCTGTTTTCAAGATTTTTGTTACTACAATGGATTGTAGCCTTGTCGTTATGGAAGGTAGTTTGTTGTTGATATCTTTGTTAGTCCAATGGATGGTAGCCTAGTCATTATGGAAGGTAGTTTGTGTACGAGATTTTAGTTACTTTATTGGATGGAAGCCTTATCATTATGAAAGGTAGTCTATGTTAGAACAAAGTTTGAATCTACTACCCTAAGTTTAAGTTTTGATGATAACAAAATGAAATGATATATTAATGATGTGATTCATGTAAGAACTATTTGCTACCTAAAAATTACTTTCTGTTTTACAGAAACACTGATGGGTATCAGCAAGAGTACATCATAATCAGCATCAGAAAATTGGATATCAACATCAGCATCAGAAGATGCTATATCAGATACCAGAATCAGAAGAACAACTCACGCATATGCTGAAGCTTGAAGAACAGATCTGCGCTCAACACTCTGAACTTTGATAAAGACAACAATAGTTCATCAGCACTTAAGCAGCGTCAGAATGAGCCAAAGCCAGAACACGCGTAAGTGCTACGGTTCTGTGCATTCAAGATGAGTTATTACCAACGGCATCATTCCAGACAAGATCTGCTTAATAAGGAAAGATTGTTATTGGCATTGAATCTGAATTATTGCTCCAACGTTCACTAATTCCAATGCTATATAAACAAGTCAATGAAGATTGAGTTGGCTAATGCTCTACAACAATCTACACGCCAAAAAGCTAATCATCATCTTCCTCACTCTCAGTTTGCTAAAAGATCCAAAATTCCTTACTCAATTATTTTAGCAATCTAGTTTCCATAAGCTTAATTTGTGTAGTATCACAGTTGTGATAAAAAGTTTTGTAGAAAACATTCACACACCTAGATTTCAATTCTTTGTAAGAAAGTAATTCCTTGAGAAACCGGATTGTGGTTTGCTTCAAGAAGGCTTTAGCAGTTGTTAAAGAAGATTGTAATATTCTGTTGAATATAGTGGATTAAGACCTCGTTGGAGAGAGGCGAAATCACCTTGACGGGTGGACTAGAGTAGTTTGAGATCAAACGAACTAGGATAAAAATATCGTGTTCATTGCATTGATTTTCAGTTTTACAATTCAACCCCCCTTCTTGTGTTTTTCACTTCTTCAATTGGTATCAGCGCCTGGTTCTGAGCTAAAACACTTAACTGTGTCAGTACAAGATCCAACGTCAGAAACACACAATGGCAGGAACTTATCATCACACCAGCAATGACAACAATGAAGACAGAGACAGATTCAGCGGCAAACCTCCAGTCTTTGATGGAGAAAATTTTGATTAGTGGAAAGACAGAATTGAAAGCTTCTTTCTGGCACATGATGCTGATTTGTGGGACATGGTGACAGATGGATACACGCACCCTGTGAATGCAAGCGGTCAGAAGATTGATAGGAAAGCAATGACTGACCAACAAAAGCGTGACTTCAAAAAACACCACAAGGCCAGAACCATCCTTCTCAGCGCCATCTCTTATGCTGAATATGAAAAGATCTCTAACAGAGACACATCAAAGAACATGTTTGACTCACTCAGAATGACGCATGAGGGCAACGTTCAGGTCAAAGAAACTAAAGCTCTTGCGCTCATTCAGAAGAATGAGGCATTCAAAATGGAAGAAAGTGAATCCATTGAAACAATGTTCTCAAGATTCCAAATTCTGGTAGCTGGTCTCAAGGTTCTGGACAAAGGTTACTCTATTGTTGATCACGTCAAGAAGATCATCAGAAGCTTACCAAAGCAGTGGAGGCCAATGGTTACAGCACTGAAGCTAGCAAAAGATCTCAACAAAATTTCTCTGGAGGAACTTATCAGCTCCCTCAGAAGTCATGAGATAGAGCTAGAAGCTGATGAACCTCAGAAGAAAGGTAAGCCTTTAGCATTAAAATCTAACAAAAAATCTGAGTCTAAAGTTTTGCAGGCAGTTGAAGAAACATCTGATGGATCCTCATCAGAAGAAGACGAACTTTCTATCCTCTCCAGAAGAGTGAATCAACTGTGGAAGTAGAGGCAAAGGAAGTTCAGGAATCCCAGAAGATCTGATCAGAACGAGTCCTCTTCCAGATATAGAAGGACAAATTCTTCCTCTGGATACAAAAGATCTGATAGCTCCTCAGGAAGCAGAAAGCCAAACACCAAGGACATCATCTGCTATGAGTGTAATGAGCAAGGACACTACAAGAGTGACTGCCCAAAGATTCAGAGGGAAAAGCCCAAAAAGAAGTTTGGAAGAGAAAAGAAGAAAAGTCTCATGGATACATGGGATGACTCTGACTCGTCTGAAGCTGACTCAGAATCAAATGATGAGAGAGCAAACATAGCTCTCATGGCCAACATTTCATAAGAGAGTGAAGCTTCTGAATCAGACTCAGAATCAGATACTGAAGAGGTATTGCCTGACTTTGCAATTAATTTTACTAAGGCTGAACTTGCTGAAAGCCTTAATGAAATTCTGGAAAGGTACCAGCAGATTAGAGTTAAATTCAGAAACCTGAAAAGGAATCTTGAATCTGACTCTGATAAGACTGAGAGTCTTAAATTGGAAAATTCTGAGCTGAGAAATAAAATTTCAAAATTAGAAAATGTTTTACAAAACTCTCAGAAGGAACCAATTTCTGAAACTCCCAGCAGCGCCGATGAGATCATCAAGGAGTATGATCACAGTTTCCAGAAGTTCTTTGCTAAAAGCATAGATAGAAGCAAAATGGCTTCAATGATCTATGGAGTTAGCAGAAACGGAAGGAAGGGAATAGGATACCAAGGTAAGGTTCCTACACCAAAGAATGTAATGGATTTAACCATTAAACACACTCCTCTGAACTCACATTTTGTGTATGGTCACACACATGATATAAAATACACTAGCAGTAAGTATTCTGTGAAACCAAAATTCAACCAGAGTTTTGGTAAATCTAACAAATCAGGACCCAAGAAAATCTGGGTACCTAAGGATAAAATAATACATGTTGCAGATATCTTTAGCAGCAAATCAGAAACACTAGTCATGGTACCTGGACTCTGGCTGCTCGCGACACATGACATGAAGAAGGCATATGTTCCAAAGCCTGAAACTTAAACCTGGAGGCCACGTTGGCTTTGGAGGCAATCAGAGGGGAAAGATCATTGGCTCTGGAACTGTAGGTAATGGAAATCTTCCCTCTATTAATAATGTTCTGCTAGTAGATGGATTAATGCATAATCTGTTATCAAATAAGTCAATTAAGTGATAACGTTTATGATATAATCTTTAATCAAAAATCATGTAAAGCTGTTAGTCAGAAAGATGGGACTATCCTGTTTAATGGAAAGAGGAAAAACAACATTTACAAAATCAAACTTTATGAACTGAAAAGTCAGAATGTAAAGTGTCTTCTGTCTGTTAACAACGAGCAGTGGATCTAGCACAGAAGATTGGGGCATGTTAGTATGAGAAGAATATCTCAGATTAACAAACTCAATCTGGTCAGAGGACTTCCTAATTTGAAGTTCAATTCAGATGCTCTGTGTGAAGCATGTCAGAAAGGCAAGTTTTCAAAACCTTCTTTCAAATCTAAAAATGTTGTTTCTACCTCTAAGACATTAGAACTTCTGCACATTGACTTATTTGGACCAGTTAAAACTGCTTCAGTCAGTGGCAAGAAGTATGGGTTAGTAATCGTAGATGACTATAGCAGATGGACATGGGTAAAGCTCTTAAGAAACAAGGACGAGTCACACTTTGTGTTTGTTACCTTCTGTAACCAAGTTCAGAATGAAAAGGATCTTAGAATCGTTAAAGTCAGAAGTGATCATGGTGGAGAGTTTGAAAACAAAGATTTTGAGTCATTCTTTAATGACAGAGGAATTCTGCATGATTTCTCTTGTCCTAGAACTCCCCAACAAAATGGAGTTGTAGAATGAAAGAACAGAACATTGCAAGAAATTGCCAGAACCATGATCCATGAGACAAACGTTGCTAAGATCTTCTGGGCAGAGGCAATAAACACAGCGTGCACAATTCAGAATAGAATCTCAATAAGACTTATTCTGGAAAAGACTCCATATGAATTGTGGAAGAACAGAAAGCCCAACATTTCATATTTTCATCCTTTTGGATGTACTTGCTTTATGTTAAATACAAAAAATTATTTGAACAAGTTTGACTCTAAAGAACAGAAGTGTATTATGTTAGGATACTCTGAACGCTCAAGAGAGTACAGAGTATACAATACAGAAACACAGATTGTGGAAGAATCAATCAGTGTTCGTTTTGATGATAAGCTTGACTTTGAAAAGTCAAAGCAGAATGAAGTTTTTGCAGGTATGGAAATTGAATTTACAGGTTCTTAAGACAAGTCATCATAAGCTCCCAACACAGACACCCGTTCAACATCTGACAGGAGCACTGCTAGCAATCCTACAACAGCTGCTGATCAACCTCAGAAGAGACTACCCAGAAGCAGCTTGAATCATCCAGAAGAAACTATCTTAGGAAGAAAGGAAGATCCAATCAGAACAAGAGCAAGCTTCAGAAACTCTGAAGAATCCCTCATGGGACTTGTATCTCTGATTGAACCTTCTTCTATTAATGAAGCACTTCTGGACAACGACTGGATTCTAGCAATGCAAGAAGAGCTGAATCAATTCACCAAAAATGACGTATGGGATCTTGTTCCAAGACCAAAAGGATTCAACGTCATTGGAACAAGATTGGTGTTCAGAAACAAGCTAAATGAACAAGGTGAAGTCATCAGAAACAAGGCACGACTGGTAGCACAAGGTTATAGTCAGCAAGAGGGAATAGACTATACAGAAACCTTTGCTCCAGTCGCCGGGATAGAATCTATCAGACTTTTAATTTCATTTGTTGTTAATAGAGGCATCACTCTGTATCAGATGGATGTCAAGAGTGCATTCTTAAATGGTTATATAGAAGAAGAGGTTTATGTGCACCAACCCCCTGGTTTTGAAAATACAAAACATCCAGAACATGTTTCAAACTAAAGAAGTCACTATATGGTCTGAAACAAGCTCCCAGAGCTTGGTATGAAAGACTAAGTAACTTTCTGTTAGAAAATGAATTCACCAGAGGGAAGGTGGACACTACCTTATTCTGTAAGTCAGTTAAGAATGACATCTTAGTCTGTCAAATTTATGTTGATGATATTATTTTTGGATCTACTAATCCTTCTCTTGGAAGAAAATTTGCAAAGTGTATGCAAGCAGAATTTGAGATGAGCCTCATGGGGGAACTAAAATTCTTTCTAGGAATTCAGATCAATCAAACTCCAGAGGGAACTTACATTCATCAGAGCAAATATGTCAGAGATCTTCTGAAGAAATTTAACCTCTCAGAATGTAAGCCATCAAAGATTCCAATGCATCCCACGTGCATTCTGGAAAGAGAAGAGGTAAGCAAAAAGGTAGAACAGAAGGTCTACAGAGGTATGATTGGTTCTCTCCTTTATCTGACAGCTTCAAGGCCTCATATCTTATTCAGCGCTTGTATTTGTGCTAGATTCCAATCAGATCCTAGAGAATCTCACTTAACAGCTGTTAAGCGAATTTTCAAGTATCTGAAAGGTACTACTAATTTGGGTTTATTTTATAGAAAATCTAGTGATTACAGCTTAGTAGGCTACTGCGATGCTGACTTTGCTGGAGACAGAGTAGAGAGTAAAAGTACTTCTGGAAGCTGCCAGTTTCTGGGAGAAAATCTGATCTCTTGGTCCAGCAAAAGGCAATCCACAATTGTGCTATCAACAGCAGAAGCTGAGTACATAGCAGCAGCAGGATGCAGCACACAAATGCTCTGGATGAAAAGTCAGCTTGAAGACTTCCAGATTTTTGAGAGTAACATCCCTATACTCTATGAAAATACTTCTGCTATTTGTTTAAGTAATAATCTCGTTTTACATTCTAGAGCTAAGCATATAGAAATAAAACATCATTTCATTAGGGACTATATTCAGAAAGGAATTTTGAACTTAAAATTTATTGATACAGACCATCAATGGGTTGATATCTTCACTAAACCCCTTTCTGAAGATAGATTCAATTTCATTCTGAAACATCTCAGCATGAAAATCTGCCCAGAATGAAAATGTTTTAAGTTTATATATTTATCTTCAGAATGTATTTGTTTTACTATGAACTTCTGATCAATCTCTCTTAAGGTTCTGAGCATTTCAACTAAAGGATAGACATGCTGCTCACTAAATCAAACAAGTGTCATCCAATCATCAGCAAATCTCTGAAGCAGAACGCGTGCATGCTTCTGAGAAGGCAAAACGCTGATTGGGTGCATTGAGACACATGTCTGGTAACTGTTTCAAGTATCTTTCTCAAATCCCCCAAAATCAGCAAGCATTAAATGAAAGTAATCATGTTTTAAAACGTAATCATGATTTTATTTCTTTTTCTTGAAATTGTTTACACTTTCAAAAAGTATTTTGAAATCTATTTAAGCACTTTAACTTCTTTCAATAATCCTTTACCGTTTCTTACAATCTCACAAATATTTTTCTGCATTTTCTGTGTGTTCATCTCTCTCAAAAGAAACCCATTTTTCAGTTTTCTAAGAAAAAACCCTAAGTGTGAACATGGCAACCTCTAGCAATGTTTCTGCAGGTTCTCAGAAGAAGGCTTCTTCTGAACAATACCAAGTTCCATTCAGAACACTCCTTACACCAGTGAAGAATTTGGAAGTGTTGTCTGAACTGATTATTGACTTCTCCAGTCTGAAAGAAAATGGATTTGACTTGACAGAAGAAGTTAGGGCACAGGGATGGGAGAGATATTTTGATAGGTTGGTTGGACCAACGTTCCCAGTTTTGGTCAAGGAGTTCTGGATTCATGCGTCCTCATCAACGCATCAAGTCACCTCCTACATAATGGGAAAGAAGATTGTGATCACTGAGGATCACATAGCAAGATTGATTGGATACAGTGGCGGTGGTGTCCGCTGTATCGATATGGATGAAAGATGCTCTGAGGTTGGTGTCATTGCAGAGCAGATTTTCACCCATGGGGTTCCCAGCAGCAAGATCAGAGACTTAAAGGATCACCACAGAGTATGGGCGAAGATCATTCTGGGGTGCTTTAATCATAGGAAGCCAACAAGCTCCCCTGATTATATAAATATAGATCAGCAGTTTCTGATCTATTTTATTAATCAGAAGGTAAAAATCAACTTGGCTCATCTTCTATTTAATCACCTCAGGACCAGCGTCAAGGAGACCAGGGAAGAAGAAAGAACAAAGAGGGATTGGATACCCTTTGGCAGGTTAATATCAGTTATTCTGACAGAGAATAGGCTGATAGAGCACCTCACAGAAGCTCAAGAATTAATATCTATTGAACCAACTGTTGGCAAGCCTCTGAACGCCAAGAATCTTAAGAAAATGAAACTGATAGAGAATATCAGAAAGGAGCCCAGCGTTACTCCTCTTGCTGACATCACCAGAAGAAGAGTCCCCCTGGACGACTTTCCATTATTTTCTGAGATAGAATCTAAACCAGTGGTGGTTCTCAGATACTTGGACGCTTGCAAGGCTGATGGTACAGATCCCAAGCTGAATATCAAAGATTTGCACCAACCACAACCAGAAGTTACACTGAAGAAGACGAAGAAAAGGAAGGCCACTTCAGAAGGATCATCCCAGCAGCCCCCAAGAAAAGAGGTAATTTATCTGCTGCTTCTGTTTTAAATTCTTCTGCTATTCCAACATCAATCCCAACTCCAGCTTCACATGAAATTCCAATCCCCATACCAACTATTGATGAAACCGAACTAGAAGATGACCCTTCTGAGTCACTGACTCTCAGGAGACCCCGCACCAAACATCCAAAACCCACAACTTCAATAGCATCAGAACTTGACAAAGTTCTGTCTGACATTGATCAACGTGTTTCTGATCACCTCTCAAATAATCCAAACACTGAACCAGAAATTGCCCACTCTCCTCAACCAGAACAACCTCTCTCACCCATACCAGAAGAACCACAAATTCCACAACAACGAGAAATTCAACAAGAAATTCAACCTCCTTCTCCATAACCAGCAATTCCTCCTCCCTCTCCTCAACCAGAAATTCATCCTCCATCACCTCAACCATCACCTCCACCATCACCTCAACCTAAGTTTCATCATTCTGAAACTCCCTCACCTGAACCTCATTCTCCTCAATCCTCTGAGCCACAACCCTTGGCAATTCAGTTGCCATGTGGAACAACCGTAACAATGGCCCAGCTGCCATCCTTGCCAGAAACTACCCCTCCAAATACTCCAAAAACCCCAAACAGTCCAATTATTATTTCTGATTCTCCCACTCCATCTCCCAAACAAACATCTCCCAAACAAACTACAGAAGACCCCAGCAGGACCTTCATCAATTTAACAATCCTTGACCGTCTTGCTGATCTCAAAAATTAAATAGCCATTCCAAAACCAAAACAGCCAGATGTTGGCTCTGGCATTGTGAATTTTGAAACAGGTTTGCAGCAATGGATTGCTTCTCTAAAGCAAGTCTGACTTGGAATGATTGATCCTGCTTCCTCAGACCAGCTCTGGACATACTTCAGAATATGGGTACGTGCTGAAGCCCTCAAGTTGCAAGATATCAACTATGAGCAGGCACAACAGAACTTCAGCAAGTTGCTGAAGGAAGTTCAAAGTCAGCTGCCACAGGAAGATGTGCTCCTTCTGGATAAGCGCCCAACTTTAAAAGTACAGCCAGAAGAAGATCAGACAATTCAAGCTGAAGAGGTTAGACAAGCTGAAGACGTTGCAGAAAGCTCTCAGAAGCTTCCTGCTTCTGATGTTTCTCAAGCTGCCTTGGACAGGCAGACTCTGGAAGAGCTGAAGCTGAATGATATGCGTCTGCAGCAAAGAATGGATGAAAGTGATCGGAAGATGAAGGAAAGGATGGATGTGCAAGACATCAAGATAGATACAGTAGTCAGCATGGTGCACAAGCAGACTGAAACTGCTGATCAGATTAAGGCAATGCTGGAGACTCTGTTCACACGCTTCCCACCCCATCCTTAGTTTTTCATTCATGATAATCTTCAATGTTTTCTTTGCATATCTTTTGTACTGTTTTGTCTGGCTCTGAATTTTAATATAACAAGTTTTTCTGCTCTGATCGTTTTAGCACATCACCTACACTTTTTGATTGCTGACAAAAGGGGGGAGAACAAGAATGATATTTTTCAATAACGGATTACTGAGACAAAAAGTCTCAAACATTCTAACTCTGATATACTTGAATATGTTTTATGTTTTTGCATAAGTCTACAGGTACAAGAAGTTAATCACCTCTGATACACTGAAGCTATGATATTCTGATATGAAGTTCTGATAGTCAAAGCTCTGATATTTTGATCTGAAGCTCTAATATTCTGATGTTCAAAGAAAGTCAATAAACATCTGATCCTGAAGAACTCTTGGAATTAAAAAGGGAAGTAATAAATTCAGGGGGAGTATCTACGATCTAAACTCTGATATCTCTTTATCCCTTATCTTTGATAACTTCTTATTTAATTCTGATACAACTTATCATTTAGTTATCTCTGATACTTTTCACGCTATTTTCAATTAAAAAATATCTAGTTTTTGTCATCATCAAAAAGGGGGAGATTGTTAGAACAAAGTTTAAATCTACTACCCTAAGTTTAAGGTTTGATGATAACAAAATGAAATGATATATTAATTATGTGATTCATGTAAGAACTATTTGCTACCTAACAATTACTTTCTGTTTTACAGAAACTCTGATGGGTATCAGCAAGAGTACATCATAATCAGCATCAGAAAATTGTATATCAACATCAGCATTAGAAGATGCTATATCCGATACTATAATCAGAAGAACAACTCACGCTTATGCTGAAGCTTGATGAACAGATCTGCGCTCAACACTCTAAACTCTGATAAAGACAACAACAGTTCATCAGCACTTAAGCAGCATCATAATGAGCCAAAGCCAGAACACGCGTAAGTGGTAACGGTTCTGTGCATTCAAGATGAGTTATTACCAACGGCATCATTCTAGACAAGATCTGCTTAATAAGGAAAGATTGTTATTGGCATTGAATCAGAATTATTGCTCCAACGTTCACTAATTCCAATGCTATATAAACAAGTCAATGAAAATTGAATTGGCTAATGCTCTACAACAATCGACACGCCAAAAAGCTAATCATCATCTTCCTCACTCTCAGTTTGCTAAAAGATCCAAAATACCTTACTCAATTATTTTAGCAATCTAGTTTCCATAAGCTTAATTTGTGTAGTATCACAGTTGTGATAAACAGTTTTGTAGAAAACATTCACACACCTAGATTTCAATTCTTTGGAAGAAAGTAATTCCTTGAGAAACCGGTTTGTGGTTTGCTTCAAGAAGGCTTTAGCAATTGTTAAAGCAGATTGTAATATTCAGTTGAATATAGTGGATTAAGACCTCGTTGGAGAGAGGCGAAATCACCTTGACGGGTGGACTGGAGTAGTTTGAGATCAAACGAACCAGGATTAAAATATCGTGTTCATTGCATTGATTTTCAGTTTTACAATTCAACCCCCCTTCTTGTGTTTTTCACTTCTTCAGTCTGTTGTCGAGATTTTTTATACTCCAATGGATTGTAGCCTTGTAATTATGGAAGGTAGTCTCTTGTTGATATTTTGGGTATTCCAATGATGGTACCCTTATCATTATGGAAGGTAGTTTATTGCCGAGATTTTTGTTACTCCATTGCATGGTAACCTTGTCATTATGGAAGGTAGTGTGTTGTCGATATTTTTGGTATTCCAAATGATGGTAGCCTTGTCATTATGGAAGGTAGTCTGTTGTCATGATTTTTGTTACTCCAATGGATGGTAGCCTTGCCATTATTGAAGGTAGTTTCTTATCAATATCTTTGTTTCTCCAATGGATGGTAGCCTTGTCATTATAGAAGATAGTCTATTGTCGAGATTTTTGTTACTCTAAGGGATGGTAGGCTTGTCCATATGGAAGGTAGTCTGTTGTCAAGATTTTTGTTATTCCAATGGATGGTAGCATTGTCATTATAGAAGGTACTATATTGTCGAGATTTTTGTCACTACAATGGATGGTAGCCTTGTCATTAGGTAAGGTAGTCTGTTGTCGAGATATTTGTTACTAGAATAGATTGTAGCCTTGTCGTTATGGAAGGTAGTCTGTTGTTGATATCTTTGTTACTCCAATGGATGGTAGCCTAGTCATTATGGAAGGTAGTTTGTGTAATATATTTTTGTTATTCCAATGGATTATAGCCTTGTCATTATGAAAGGTAGTCTATTGTCGTGATTTTTATTACTCTAAGGGATGGTAGCCTTGTCATTATGGAAGGTAGTATGTTGTCGATATCTTTGTTACTCCAATGGATGGTAGCCTTGTCATTATGGAAGGTAGTCTGTTGTCGATATTTTTTTTACTCTATGGGATGGTAGCCTTGTCATTATGGAAGATAGTCTATTGCCGAGATTTTTGTTACTCCATTGCATGGTAGCCTTGTCAATATGGAAGGTAGTGTGTTGTCGATATTTTTGTTATTCCAATGGACGGTAGCCCTGTCATTATGAAAGGTAGTCTCTTGTCGTGATTTTTGTTACTCCAATGGATGGTAGCCTTGTCATTATGTAAGGTGGTCTATTGTCGACATATTTGTTACTCTAAGGGATGGTAGCCTTGCCATTATGGAACGTAGTCTGTTATCGAGATTTTTGTTATTCCAATGGATGGTAACATTTTCATTATAGAAGGTAGTATATTATCAATATTTTTGTTACTACAATGGATGGTAGCCTTGTCATTATAGAAGGTAGTCTGTTGTCGAGATTTTTGTTACTACAATGGATTGTATCCTTGTCGTTATGGAAGATAGTCTGTTGTCGAGATCTTTGTTACTCCAATGGATAGTAGCCTAGACATTATGGAAGGTAGTTTGTGTACGAGATTTTAGTTACTCCAATGGATGGTAGCCTTGTCATTATGGAAGGTAGTCTGTTGTCGAGATTTTTGTTACTCCAATGGATGGTAGCCTTGTCATTATAGAAGGTAATATATTGTCGAGATTTTTGTCACTATATTGGATGGTAGCCTTGTCATTATGGAACGTCGTTTGTTGTCAAGATTTTTGTTATTCCATTGGATGGTAGCGTTGTCATTATAAAAGGTAGTATATTATCGAGATTTTTGTCACTACAATGGATGGTAGCCTTGTCATTATGGAAGTTAGTCTGTGTCAAGATTTTTGTTACTACAATGGATTGTAGCCTTGTCGTTATGGAAGGTAGTTTGTTGTCGATATCTTTTTTAGTCCAATGGATGGTAGCCTAGTCATTATGGAAGGTAGTTTGTGTACGAGATTTTAGTTACTTTAATGGATGGTAGCCTTGTCATTATGAAAGGTAGCCTGTTGTCGAGATTTTTTATACTCCAATGGATTGTAGCGTTGTAATTATGGAAGGTAGTCTCTTGTTGATATTTTGGTTACTCCAATGATGGTACCCTTGTCATTATGGAAGGTAGTCTATTGCCGAGATTTTTGTTACTCCATTGCATGGTAGCCTTGTCATTATTGAAGGTAGTGTGTTGTAGATATTTTTGTTATTCCAATGGATGGTAGCCTTGTCATTATGGTAGGTAGTCTGTTGTCGTGAATTTTGTTACTCCAAATGATGGTAGCCTTGTCATTATGGAAGGTACTATGTTGTCGTTATCTTCGTTACTCCAATGGATGGTAGCCTTGTCATTATGGAAGGTAGTCTATTGTCGAGATTTTTGTTACTCCAATGGATTGTAGCCATGTAATTATAGAAGGTAGTCTCTTGTCGAGATTTTTGTCACTATAATGGATGGTAGCCTTGTCATTATGGAAGGTAGTCTATTGTCGATATTTTTGTTACTATAATGGATTATAGCCTTGTCGTTGTGAAACGTAGTCTGTTGTCGATATCTTTGTTACTCTAATGGATGGTAGCCTAGTCATTATGGAAGGTAGTTTGTGCACGAGATTTTAGTTAATCCAATGGATGGTAGCCTTGTCATTATGGAAGGTAGTCTGTTGTCGAGATTTTTTATACTCCAATGGATTGTAGCCTTTTCATTATGAAAGGAAGTTTGTTGTCCAGAGTTTTGTTACTCTAAGGGATGGTAGCCTAGTCATTATGGAATGTAGTCTGTTGTCGAGATTTTTGTTATTCCAATTGATGGTAGCCTTGTCATTATGAAAGGTAGTCTATTGTCGAGATTTTTGTTACTATAATAGATTGTAGCCTTGTCATTATGGAAAGTAGTCTGTTGTCGAAATTTTTGTTACTCCAATGGATGGTGGAATTGTCATTATAGAAGGTAGTATATTGTTGAGATTTTTATCACTACAATGAATGGTAGCCATGTAATTATGGAAGGTAATCTGTTGTCGAGATTTTTGTTACTACAATGGATTGTAGCCTTGTCATTATGGAAGGTAGTCGGTTGTCGATATCTTTGTCACTCCAATGGATGGTAGACTAGTCGTTATTGAAGGTAGTTTGTGTACGATATTTTTGTTATTCCAATGGATGGTAGCCTTGTCATTATGAAAGGTAGTCTGTTGTTGTGATTGTTGTTACTCTAAGGGATGGTAGCCTTGTCATTATGGAAGGTAGTCTGTTGTCGATATCTTTGTTACTCAAATGGATGGTAGCCTAGTCATTATGGAAGGTAGTTTGTGTACGATATTTTTGTTATTCCAATGGATGGTAGCCTTGTCATTATGAAAGGTAGTCTGTTGTCGTGATTTTTGTTACTCTAAGGGATGGTAGCCTTGCCATTATGGAAGGTAATATGTTGTCGATATCTTGGTTACTCCAATGGATGGTAGCCTTGTCATTATGGAACGTAGTTTGTTGTCGAGATTTTAGTTATTCCAATGGATGGTAGCGTTGTCATTATAGAAGGTAGTATATTATCGAGATTTTTGTCACTACAAAGGATGGTAGCCTTTCCATTATGGAAGGTAGTCTGTTGTTAAGATTTTTGTTACTATAAAGGATTGTAGCCTTGTCGTTATGGAAGGTAGTTTGTTGTCGATATCTTTGTTAGTCCAATGGATGGTAGCCTAGTCATTATGGAAGGTAGTTTGTGTACGTGATTTTAGTTACTTTAATGGATGGTAGCCTTGTCATTATGGAAGGTAGTCTGTTGTCGAGATTTTTTATACTACAATGGATTGTAGCCTTGTAATTATGGAAGGTAGTCTCTTGTTGATATTTTGGTTACTCCAATGATGGTACCCTTACCATTATGGAAGGTAGTCTATTGCCGAGATTTTGTTACTCCATTGCATGGTAGCCTTGTCATTTTGGAAGGTAGTCTATTGCCAAGATTTTTGTTACTCCAATGGATTGTAGCCTTGTCATTATGGAAGATAGTCTATTGTCGTGATTTTTGTTACTCCAATGGATTGAAGCCTTGTCATTATGGAAGGTAGTCTATTGACGTGATTTTTGTTACTCCAATGGATTGTAGCCTTGTCATTATGGAAGATACTATGTTTTCGATATCTTTGTTACTCCAATGGATGCTAGCCTTGACATTATGGAAGGTAGTCTATTGTCTATATTTTTGTTACTCTAAGGGATGGTAGCCTTGTCCATATGGAAGGTAGTCTGTTGTCGAGATTTTATTATTCCAATGGATGGTAGCTTTGTCATTATAGGAGGTAGTATATTGTCGAGACTTTTGTCACTACAATGGATGGTAGCCTTTACAATATGGAAGGTAGTATGTTGTCGATATCTTTGTTACTCCAATGGATGGTAGCCTTGTCGTTATGGAAGGTAGTCTGTTGTCGATATCTTTGTTACTCCAATGGATGGTAGACTAGTCATTTTGGAAGGTAGTTTGTGTACGATATTTTTGTTATTCCAATGGATCGTAGCCTTGTCATTATAAAAGGTAGTCTATTGTCGTGAGTTTTGTTACTCTAAGGGATGGTAGCCATGTCATTATGGAAGGTAGTATGTTGTCGATATCTTTGTTACTCCAATGGATGGTAGCCTTGTCATTATGGAAGGTAGTCTGTTGTCGATATTTTTTTTACTCTATGGGATGGTGGCCTTGTCATTATGGAAGATAGTCTATTGCCGAGATTTTTGTTACTCCATTGCATGGTAGCCTTGTCATTATGGAAGGTAGTGTGTTGTCGATATTTTAGTTATTCCAATGGACGGTAGCCCTGTCATTATGAAAGGTAGTCTCTTGTCGTGATTTTTGTTACTCCAATGGATGGTAGCCTTGTCATTATGTAAGGCGGTCTATTGTCGACATATTTGTTACTCTAAGGGATGGTAGCCTTGCCATTATGGAACGTAGTCTGTTATCGAGATTTTTGTTATTCCAATGGATGGTAACATTTTCATTATAGAAGGTAGTATATTATCAATATTTTTGTCACTACAATGGATGGTAGCCTTGTCATTATAGAAGGTAGTCTGTTGTCGAGATTTTTGTTACTACAATGGATTGTATCCTTGTCGTTATGGAAGATAGTCTGTTGTCGAGATCTTTGTTACTCCAATGGATAGTAGCCTAGACATTATGGAAGGTAGTTTGTGTACGAGATTTTAGTTACTCCAATGGATGGTAGCCTTGTCATTATGGAAGGTAGTCTGTTGTCGAGATTTTTGTTACTCCAATGGATGGTAGCCTTGTCATTATAGAAGGTAATATATTGTCGAGATTTTTGTCACTATATTGGATGGTAGCCTTGTCATTATGGAACGTAGTCTGTTGTCAAGATTTTTGTTATTCCATTGGATGGTAGCGTTGTCATTATAAAAGGTAGTATATTATCGAGATTTTTGTCACTACAATGGATGGTAGCCTTAACATTATGGAAGTTAGTCTGTGTCAAGATTTTTGTTACTACAATGGATTGTAGCCTTGTCGTTATGGAAGGTAGTTTGTTGTTGATATCTTTTTTAGTCCAATGGATGGTAGCCTAGTCATTATGGAAGGTAGTTTGTGTACGAGATTTTAGTTACTTTAATGGATGGTAGCCTTGTCATTATGAAAGGTAGCCTGTTGTCGAGATTTTTTATACTCCAATGGATTGTAGCGTTGTAATTATGGAAGGTAGTCTCTTGTTGATATTTTGGTTACTCCAATGATGGTACCCTTGTCATTATGGAAGGTAGTCTATTGCCGAGATTTTTGTTACTCCATTGCATGGTAGCCTTGTCATTATTGAAGGTAGTGTGTTGTAGATATTTTTGTTATTCCAATGGATGGTAGCCTTGTCATTATGGTAGGTAGTCTGTTGTCGTGAATTTTGTTACTCCAAATGATGGTAGCCTTGTCATTATGGAAGGTACTATGTTGTCGTTATCTTCGTTACTCCAATGGATGGTAGCCTTGTCATTATGGAAGGTAGTCTATTGTCGAGATTTTAGTTACTCTAAGGGATGGTATCCTTGTCCATATGGAAGGTAGTATGTTGTCGAGATTTTTGTTATTCCAATGGATGGTAGCATTGTCATTATAAAAGGTAGTATATTGTCGAGATTTTTGTCACTACAATGGATGGTAGCCTTGTCATTAGGTAAGGTAGTCTGTTGTCGAGATTTTTGTTACTAGAATGGATTGTAGCCTTGTCGTTATGGAAGGTAGTCTATTGTCGATATCTTTGTTACTCCAATGGATGGTAGCCTAGTAATTATGGAAGGTAGTTTGTGTATGATATTTTTGTTATTCCAATGGATGATAGCCTTGTCATTATGAAAGGTAGTCTATTGTCGTGATTTTTATTACTCTAAGGGATGGTAGCCTTATCATTATGGAAGGTAGTATGTTGTCGATATCTTTGTTACTCCAATGGATGGTAGCCTAGTCATTATGGAAGGTAGTTTGTGTATGATATTTTTGTTATTCCAATGGATGATAGCCTTGTCATTATGAAAGGTAGTCTATTATCGTGATTTTTATTACTCTAAGGGATGGTAGCCTTATCATTATGGAAGGTAGTATGTTGTCGATATCTTTGTTACTCCAATGGATGGTAGCCTTGTCATTATGGAAGGTAGTCTGCTGTCGATATTTTTTTTACTCTAAGGGATGGTAGCCTTGTCATTATGGAAGGTAGTCTATTGCCGAGATTTTTGTTACTCTATTGCATGGTAGCCTTGTCATTATGGAAAGTAGCGTGTTGTCGATATTTTTGTTATTCCAATGGATGGTAGCCCTGTCATTATGGAAGGTAGTCTCTTGTCGTGATTTTTGTTACTCCAATGGATGGTAGCCTTGTCACTATGTAAGGTGGTCTGTTGTCGAGATATTTGTTACTCTAAGAGATGGTAGCCTTGCCATTATGGAACGTAGT
Source organism: Vicia faba (assembly GCA_948472305.1). Classification (NCBI taxonomy): domain Eukaryota; kingdom Viridiplantae; phylum Streptophyta; class Magnoliopsida; order Fabales; family Fabaceae; genus Vicia; species Vicia faba. Next base: position 461,402,564 of record OX451741.1, read on the forward strand.
CTGTTATCGAGATTTTTGTTATTCCAATGGATGGTAGCGTTGTCATTATAGATGGTAGTATATTATCGATATTTTTTTCACTACAATGGATGGTAGCCTTATAATTATGGAAGGTAGTCTGTTGTCGAGATTTTTGTTACTACAATGGATTGTAGCCTTGTCGTTATGGAAGATAGTCTGTTTTCGATATCTTTGTTATTCCAATGGATGGTAGCCTTATTATTATGGAAGGTAGTCTATTGTCGTGATTTTTGTTACTCCAATGGATGGTAGCCTTGTCATTATGGAAGGTAGTCTGTTGTCTAGATTTTTGTTACTACAATGGATTGTAGCCTTGTCGTTATAGAAGATAGTCTGTTGTCGATATCTTTGTTATTCCAATGGATGGTAGCCTTATTATTATGGAAGGTAGTCTATTGTAGTGATTTTTGTTACTCCCATGGATGGTAGCCTTGTCATTATAGAAGGTAGTCTGTTGACGAGATTTTTGTTACTACAATGGATTATAGCCTTGTCGTTATAGAAGATAGTTTGTTGTCGATATCTTTGTTACTCCAATGGATGGTAGCCTAGTCATTATGGATGGTAGTTTGTGTACGATATTTTAGTTACTCCAATGGATGGTAGCCTTGTCATTATGGAAGGTAGTCTGTTGTCGAGATTTTTGTTACTCCAATGGATGGTAGCCTTGTCATTATAGAAGGTAATATATTGTCGAGATTTTTGTCACTATATTGGATGGTAGCCTTGTCATTATGGAACGTAGTCTGTTCTCGAGATTTTTGTTATTCCATTGGATGGTAGCATTGTCATTATAGAAGGTAGTATATTATCGAGATTTTTTTCACTATAATGGATGGTAGCCTTGTCATTATGGAAGGTAGTCTGTTGTCAAGATTTTTGTTACTACAATGGATTGTAGCCTTGTCGTTATGGAAGGTAGTTTGTTGTCGATATCTTTGTTAGTCCAATGGATGGTAGCCTAGTCATTATGGAAGGTAGTTTGTGTACGAGATTTTAGTTACTTTAATGGATGGTAGCCTTGTCATTATGAAAGGTAGTCTGTTGTCGAGATTTTTTATACTCCAATGGATTGTAGCCTTGTAATTATGGAAGGTAGTCTCTTGTTGATATTTTGGTTACTCCAATGATGGTACCCTTATCATTATGGAAGGTAGTCTATTGCTGAGATTTTTGTTACTCCATTGCATGGTAACCTTGTCATTAAGGAAGGTAATGTGTTGTCGATATTTTTGTTATTCCAATAGATGGTAGCCTTGTCATTATGGAAGGTAGTTTGTTGTCATGATTTTTGTTACTCCAATGGATGGTAGCCTTGCCATTATGGAAGGTAGTATGTTATCAATATCTTTGTTTCTCCAATTGATGGTAGCCTTGTCATTATAGAAGGTAGTCTATTGTCGAGATTTTTGTTACTCTAAGGGATGGTATCCTTGTCCATATGGAAGGTAGTATGTTGTCGAGATTTTTGTTATTCCAATGGATGGTAGCATTGTCATTATAAAAGGTAGTATATTGTCGAGATTTTTGTCACTACAATGGATGGTAGCCTTGTCATTATGGAACGTAGTCTGTTGTCAAGATTTTTGTTATTCCATTGGATGGTAGCGTTGTCATTATAAAAGGTAGTATATTATCGAGATTTTTGTCACTACAATGGATGTTAGCCTTGTCATTATGGAAGTTAGTCTGTGTCAAGATTTTTGTTACTACAATGGATTGTAGCCTTGTCGTTATGGAAGGTAGTTTGTTGTTGATATCTTTTTTAGTCCAATGGATGGTAGCCTAGTCATTATGGAAGGTAGTTTGTGTACGAGATTTTAGTTACTTTAATGGATGGTAGCCTTGTCATTATGAAAGGTAGCCTGTTGTCGAGATTTTTTATACTCCAATGGATTGTAGCGTTGTAATTATGGAAGGTAGTCTCTTGTTGATATTTTGGTTACTCCAATGATGGTACCCTTGTCATTATGGAAGGTAGTCTATTGCCGAGATTTTTGTTACTCCATTGCATGGTAGCCTTGTCATTATTGAAGGTAGTGTGTTGTAGATATTTTTGTTATTCCAATGGATGGTAGCCTTGTCATTATGGTAGGTAGTCTGTTGTCGTGAATTTTGTTACTCCAAATGATGGTAGCCTTGTCATTATGGAAGGTACTATGTTGTCGTTATCTTCGTTACTCCAATGGATGGTAGCCTTGTCATTATGGAAGGTAGTCTATTGTCGAGATTTTAGTTACTCTAAGGGATGGTATCCTTGTCCATATGGAAGGTAGTATGTTGTCGAGATTTTTGTTATTCCAATGGATGGTAGCATTGTCATTATAAAAGGTAGTATATTGTCGAGATTTTTGTCACTACAATGGATGGTAGCCTTGTCATTAGGTAAGGTAGTCTGTTGTCGAGATTTTTGTTACTAGAATGGATTGTAGCCTTGTCGTTATGGAAGGTAGTCTATTGTCGATATCTTTGTTACTCCAATGGATGGTAGCCTAGTAATTATGGAAGGTAGTTTGTGTATGATATTTTTGTTATTCCAATGGATGATAGCCTTGTCATTATGAAAGGTAGTCTATTGTCGTGATTTTTATTACTCTAAGGGATGGTAGCCTTATCATTATGGAAGGTAGTATGTTGTCGATATCTTTGTTACTCCAATGGATGGTAGCCTAGTCATTATGGAAGGTAGTTTGTGTATGATATTTTTGTTATTCCAATGGATGATAGCCTTGTCATTATGAAAGGTAGTCTATTATCGTGATTTTTATTACTCTAAGGGATGGTAGCCTTATCATTATGGAAGGTAGTATGTTGTCGATATCTTTGTTACTCCAATGGATGGTAGCCTTGTCATTATGGAAGGTAGTCTGCTGTCGATATTTTTTTTACTCTAAGGGATGGTAGCCTTGTCATTATGGAAGGTAGTCTATTGCCGAGATTTTTGTTACTCTATTGCATGGTAGCCTTGTCATTATGGAAAGTAGCGTGTTGTCGATATTTTTGTTATTCCAATGGATGGTAGCCCTGTCATTATGGAAGGTAGTCTCTTGTCGTGATTTTTGTTACTCCAATGGATGGTAGCCTTGTCACTATGTAAGGTGGTCTGTTGTCGAGATATTTGTTACTCTAAGGGATGGTAGCCTTGCCATTATGGAACGTAGTCTGTTATCGAGATTTTTGTTATTCCAATGGATGGTAGCGTTGTCATTATAGATGGTAGTATATTATCGATATTTTTTTCACTACAATGGATGGTAGCCTTATAATTATGGAAGGTAGTCTGTTGTCGAGATTTTTGTTACTACAATGGATTGTAGCCTTGTCGTTATGGAAGATAGTCTGTTTTCGATATCTTTGTTATTCCAATGGATGGTAGCCTTATTATTATGGAAGGTAGTCTATTGTCGTGATTTTTGTTACTCCAATGGATGGTAGCCTTGTCATTATGGAAGGTAGTCTGTTGTCTAGATTTTTGTTACTACAATGGATTGTAGCCTTGTCGTTATAGAAGATAGTCTGTTGTCGATATCTTTGTTATTCCAATGGATGGTAGCCTTATTATTATGGAAGGTAGTCTATTGTAGTGATTTTTGTTACTCCCATGGATGGTAGCCTTGTCATTATAGAAGGTAGTCTGTTGACGAGATTTTTGTTACTACAATGGATTATAGCCTTGTCGTTATAGAAGATAGTTTGTTGTCGATATCTTTGTTACTCCAATGGATGGTAGCCTAGTCATTATGGATGGTAGTTTGTGTACGATATTTTAGTTACTCCAATGGATGGTAGCCTTGTCATTATGGAAGGTAGTCTGTTGTCGAGATTTTTGTTACTCCAATGGATGGTAGCCTTGTCATTATAGAGGGTAATATATTGTCGAGATTTTTGTCACTATATTGGATGGTAGCCTTGTCATTATGGAACGTAGTCTGTTCTCGAGATTTTTGTTATTCCATTGGATGGTAGCATTGTCATTATAGAAGGTAGTATATTATCGAGATTTTTTTCACTATAATGGATGGTAGCCTTGTCATTATGGAAGGTAGTCTGTTGTCAAGATTTTTGTTACTACAATGGATTGTAGCCTTGTCGTTATGGAAGGTAGTTTGTTGTCGATATCTTTGTTAGTCCAATGGATGGTAGCCTAGTCATTATGGAAGGTAGTTTGTGTACGAGATTTTAGTTACTTTAATGGATGGTAGCCTTGTCATTATGAAAGGTAGTCTGTTGTCGAGATTTTTTATACTCCAATGGATTGTAGCCTTGTAATTATGGAAGGTAGTCTCTTGTTGATATTTTGGTTACTCCAATGATGGTACCCTTATTATTATGGAAGGTAGTCTATTGCTGAGATTTTTGTTACTCCATTGCATGGTAACCTTGTCATTAAGGAAGGTAATGTGTTGTCGATATTTTTGTTATTCCAATAGATGGTAGCCTTGTCATTATGGAAGGTAGTTTGTTGTCATGATTTTTGTTACTCCAATGGATGGTAGGCTTGCCATTATGGAAGGTAGTATGTTATCAATATCTTTGTTTCTCCAATTGATGGTAGCCTTGTCATTATAGAAGGTAGTCTATTGTCGAGATTTTTGTTACTCTAAGGGATGGTATCCTTGTCCATATGGAAGGTAGTATGTTGTCGAGATTTTTGTTATTCCAATGGATGGTAGCATTGTCATTATAAAAGGTAGTATATTGTCGAGATTTTTGTCACTACAATGGATGGTAGCCTTGTCATTAGGTAAGGTAGTCTGTTGTCGAGATTTTTGTTACTAGAATGGATTGTAGCCTTGTCGTTATGGAAGGTAGTCTATTGTCGATATCTTTGTTACTCCAATGGATGGTAGCCTAGTCATTATGGAAGGTAGTTTGTGTATGATATTTTTGTTATTCCAATGGATGATAGCCTTGTCATTATGAAAGGTAGTCTATTGTCGTGATTTTTATTACTCTAAGGGATGGTAGCCTTATCATTATGGAAGGTAGTATGTTGTCGATATCTTTGTTACTCCAATGGATGGTAGCCTAGTCATTATGGAAGGTAGTTTGTGTATGATATTTTTGTTATTCCAATGGATGATAGCCTTGTCATTATGAAAGGTAGTCTATTATCGTGATTTTTATTACTCTAAGGGATGGTAGCCTTATCATTATGGAAGGTAGTATGTTGTCGATATCTTTGTTACTCCAATGGATGGTAGCCTTGTCATTATGGAAGGTAGTCTGCTGTCGATATTTTTTTTACTCTAAGGGATGGTAGCCTTGTCATTATGGAAGGTAGTCTATTGCCGAGATTTTTGTTACTCTATTGCATGGTAGCCTTGTCATTATGGAAGGTAGCGTGTTGTCGATATTTTTGTTATTCCAAAGGATGGTAGCCCTGTCATTATGGAAGGTAGTCTCTTGTCGTGATTTTTGTTACTCCAATGGATGGTAGCCTTGTCACTATGTAAGGTGGTCTGTTGTCGAGATATTTGTTACTCTAAGGGATGGTAGCCTTGCCATTATGGAACGTAGTCTGTTATCGAGATTTTTGTTATTCCAATGGATGGTAGCGTTGTCATTATAGATGGTAGTATATTATCGATATTTTTTTCACTACAATGGATGGTAGCCTTATAATTATGGAAGGTAGTCTGTTGTCGAGATTTTTGTTACTACAATGGATTGTAGCCTTGTCGTTATGGAAGATAGTCTGTTTTCGATATCTTTGTTATTCCAATGGATGGTAGCCTTATTATTATGGAAGGTAGACTATTGTCATGATTTTTGTTACTCCAATGGATGGTAGCCTTGTCATTATGGAAGGTAGTCTGTTGTCTAGATTTTTGTTACTACAATGGATTGTAGCCTTGTCGTTATAGAAGATAGTCTGTTGTCGATATCTTTGTTATTCCAATGGATGGTAGCCTTATTATTATGGAATGTAGTCTATTGTAGTGATTTTTGTTACTCCAATGGATGGTAGCCTTGTCATTATAGAAGGTAGTCTGTTGTCGAGATTTTTGTTACTACAATGGATTATAGCCTTGTCGTTATAGAAGATAGTTTGTTGTCGATATCTTTGTTACTCCAATGGATGGTAGCCTAGTCATTATGGATGGTAGTTTGTGTACGATATTTTAGTTACTCCAATGGATGGTAGCCTTGTCATTATTGAAGGTAGTCTGTTGTCGAGATTTTTGTTACTCCAATGGATGGTAGCCTTGTCATTATAGAAGGTAATATATTGTCGAGATTTTTGTCACTATATTGGATGGTAGCCTTGTCATTATGGAACGTAGTCTGTTCTCGAGATTTTTGTTATTCCATTGGATGGTAGCATTGTCATTATAGAAGGTAGTATATTATCGAGATTTTTTTCACTATAATGGATGGTAGCCTTGTCATTATGGAAGGTAGTCTGTTGTCAAGATTTTTGTTACTACAATGGATTGTAGCCTTGTCGTTATGGAAGGTAGTTTGTTGCCGATATCTTTGTTAGTCCAATGGATGGTAGCCTAGTCATTATGGAAGGTAGTTTGTGTACGAGATTTTAGTTACTTTAATGGATGGTAGCCTTGTCATTATGAAAGGTAGTCTGTTGTCGAGATTTTTTATACTCCAATGGATTGTAGCCTTGTAATTATGGAAGGTAGTCTCTTGTTGATATTTTGGTTACTCCAATGATGGTACCCTTATCATTATGGAAGGTAGTCTATTGCTGAGATTTTTGTTACTCCATTGCATGGTAACCTTGTCATTAAGGAAGGTAATGTGTTGTCGATATTTTTGTTATTCCAATAGATGGTAGCCTTGTCATTATGAAAGGTAGTTTGTTGTCATGATTTTTGTTACTCCAATGGATGGTAGCCTTGCCATTATGGAAGGTAGTATGTTATCAATATCTTTGTTTCTCCAATTGATGGTAGCCTTGTCATTATAGAAGGTAGTCTATTGTCGAGATTTTTGTTACTCTAAGGGATGGTATCCTTGTCCATATGGAAGGTAGTATGTTGTCGAGATTTTTGTTATTCCAATGGATGGTAGCATTGTCATTATAAAAGGTAGTATATTGTCGAGATTTTTGTCACTACAATGGATGGTAGCCTTGTCATTAGGTAAGGTAGTCTGTTGTCGAGATTTTTGTTACTAGAATGGATTGTAGCCTTGTCGTTATGGAAGGTAGTCTATTGTCGATATCTTTGTTACTCCAATGGATGGTAGCCTAGTCATTATGGAAGGTAGTTTGTGTATGATATTTTTGTTATTCCAATGGATGATAGCCTTGTCATTATGAAAGGTAGTCTATTGTCGTGATTTTTATTACTCTAAGGGATGGTAGCCTTATCATTATGGAAGGTAGTATGTTGTCGATATCTTTGTTACTCCAATGGATGGTAGCCTTGTCATTATGGAAGGTAGTCTGCTGTCGATATTTTTTTTACTCTAAGGGATGGTAGCCTTGTCATTATGGAAGGTAGTCTGCTGTCGATATTTTTTTTACTCTAAGGGATGGTAGCCTTGTCATTATGGAAGGTAGTGTGTTGTCGATATTTTTGTTATTCCAATGGATGGTAGCCCTGTCATTATGGAAGGTAGTCTCTTGTCGTGATTTTTGTTACTCCAATGGATGGTAGCCTTGTCACTATGTAAGGTGGTCTGTTGTCGAGATATTTGTTACTCTAAGGGATGGTAGCCTTGCCATTATGGAACGTAGTCTGTTATCGAGATTTTTGTTATTCCAATGGATGGTAGCGTTGTCATTATAGATGGTAGTATATTATCGATATTTTTTTCACTACAATGGATGGTAGCCTTGTAATTATGGAAGGTAGTCTGTTGTCGAGATTTTTGTTACTACAATGGATTGTAGCCTTGTCGTTATGGAAGATAGTCTGTTTTCGATATCTTTGTTATTCCAATGCATGGTAGCCTTATTATTATGGAAGGTAGTCTATTGTCGTGATTTTTGTTACTCCAATGGATGGTAGCCTTGTCATTATGGAAGGTAGTCTGTTGTCATGATTTTTGTTACTACAATGGATTGTAGCCTTGTCGTTATGGAAGGTAGTTTGTTGTCGATATCTTTGTTACTCCAATGGATGGTAGCCTAGTCATTATGGAAGGTAGTTTGTGTACGAGATTTTAGTTACTTTAATGGATGGTAGCCTTGTCATTATGAAAGGTAGTCTGTTGTCGAGATTTTTTATACTCCAATGGATTGTAGCCTTGTAATTATGGAAGGTAGTCTATTGTTGATATTTTGGTTACTCCAATGATGGTACCCTTGTCATTATGGAAGGTAGTCTATTGCCGAGATTTTTGTTACTCCATTGCATGGTAGCCTTGTCATTATGGAAGGTAGTGTGTTGTCGATATTTTTGTTATTCCAATAGATGGTAGCCTTGCCATTATGGAAGGTAGTATGTTATCAATATCTTTGTTTCTCCAATTGATGGTAGCCTTGTCATTATAGAAGGTAGTCTATTGTCGAGATTTTTGTTACTCTAAGGGATGGTAGCCTTGTCCGTATGGAAGGTAGTATGTTGTCGAGATTTTTGTTATTCCAATGGATGGTAGCATTGTCATTATAAAAGGTAGTATATTGTTGAGATTTTTGTCACTACAATGGATGGTAGCCTTGTCATTAGGTAAGGTAGTCTGTTGTCGAGATTTTTGTTACTAGAATGGATTGTAGCCTTGTCGTTATGGAAGGTAGTCTATTGTCGATATCTTTGTTATTCCAATGGATGGTAGCCTTGTCATTATGGTAGGTAGTCTGTTGTCGTGAATTTTGTTACTCCAAATGATGGTAGCCTTGTCATTATGGAAGGTACTATGTTGTCGTTATCTTCGTTACTCCAATGGATGGTAGCCTTGTCATTATGGAAGGTAGTCTATTGTCGAGATTTTAGTTACTCCAATGGATGGTAGCCTTGTCATTATGGAAGGTAGTCTGTTGTCGAGATTTTTGTTACTCCAATGGATTGTAGCCATGTAATTATAGAAGGTAGTCTCTTGTCGAGATTTTTGTCACTATAATGGATGGTAGCCTTGTCATTATGGAAGGTAGTCTATTGTCGAGATTTTTGTTACTATAATGGATTGTAGCCTTGTCGTTGTGAAACGTAGTCTGTTGTCGATATCTTTGTTACTCTAATGGATGGTAGCCTAGTCATTATGGAAGGTAGTTTGTGCACGAGATTTTAGTTAATCCAATGGATGGTAGCCTTGTCATTATGGAAGGTAGTCTGTTGTTGAGATTTTTTATACTCCAATGGATTGTAGCCTTTTCATTATGAAAGAAAGTTTGTTGTCCAGAGTTTTGTTACTCTAAGGGATGGTAGCCTAGTCATTATGGAATGTAGTCTGCTGTCGAGATTTTTGTTATTCCAATTGATGGTAGCCTTGTCATTATGAAAGGTAGTCTATTGTCGAGATTTTTGTTACTATAATAGATTGTAGCCTTGTCATTATGGAAAGTAGTCTGTTGTCGAAATTTTTGTTACTCCAATGGATGGTGGAATTGTAATTATAGAAGGTAGTATATTGTTGAGATTTTTATCACTACAATGAATGGTAGCCATGTAATTATGGAAGGTAATCTGTTGTCGAGATTTTTGTTACTACAATGGATTGTAGCCTTGTCATTATGGAAGGTAGTCGGTTGTCGATATCTTTGTCACTCCAATGGATGGTAGACTAGTCGTTATTGAAGGTAGTTTGTGTACGATATTTTTGTTATTCCAATGGATGGTAGCCTTGTCATTATGAAAGGTAGTCTGTTGTTGTGATTGTTGTTACTCTAAGGGATGGTAGCCTTGTCATTATGGAAAGTAGTATGTTGTCGATATCTTTGTTACTCCAATGGATGGTAGCCTTGTCGTTATGGAAGGTAGTCTGTTGTCGATATCTTTGTTACTCAAATGGATGGTAGCCTAGTCATTATGGAAGGTAGTTTGTGTACGATATTTTTGTTATTCCAATGGATGGTAGCCTTGTCATTATGAAAGGTAGTCTGTTGTCGTGATTTTTGTTACTCTAAGGGATGGTAGCCTTGCCATTATGGAAGGTAATATGTTGTCGATATCTTGGTTACTCCAATGGATGGTAGCCTTGTCATTATGGAACGTAGTTTGTTGTCGAGATTTTAGTTATTCCAATGGATGGTAGCATGTCATTATATAAGGTAGTATATTATCGAGATTTTTGTCACTACAATGGATGGTAGCCTTTCCATTATGGAAGGTAGTCTGTTGTTAAGATTTTTGTTACTATAATGGATTGTAGCCTTGTCGTTATGGAAGGTAGTTTGTTGTCGATATCTTTGTTAGTCCAATGGATGGTAGCCTAGTCATTATGGAAGGTAGTTTGTGTACGTGATTTTAGTTACTTTAATGGATGGTAGCCTTGTCATTATGGAAGGTAGTCTGTTGTCGAGATTTTTTATACTACAATGGATTGTAGCCTTGTAATTATGGAAGGTAGTCTCTTGTTGATATTTTGGTTACTCCAATGATGGTACCCTTACCATTATGGAAGGTAGTCTATTGCCGAGATTTTGTTACTCCATTGCATGGTAGCCTTGTCATTTTGGAAGGTAGTCTATTGCCGAGATTTTTGTTACTCCAATGGATTGTAGCCTTGTCATTATGGAAGGTAGTCTATTGTCGTGATTTTTGTTACTCCAATGGATTGAAGCCTTGTCATTATGGAAGGTAGTCTATTGACGTGATTTTTGTTACTCCAATGGATTGTAGCCTTGTCATTATGGAAGGTACTATGTTTTCGATATCTTTGTTACTCCAATGGATGCTAGCCTTGACATTATGGAAGGTAGTATATTGTCTAGATTTTTGTTACTCTAAGGGATGGTAGCCTTGTCCATATGGAAGGTAGTCTGTTGTCGAGATTTTATTATTCCAATGGATGGTAGCTTTGTCATTATAGGAGGTAGTATATTGTCGAGACTTTTGTCACTACAATGGATGGTAGCCTTGTCAATATGGAAGGTAGTATGTTGTCGATATCTTTGTTACTCCAATGGATGGTAGCCTTGTCGTTATGGAAGGTAGTCTGTTGTCGATATCTTTGTTACTCCAATGGATGGTAGCCTAGTCATTATGGAAGGTAGTTTGTGTACGAGATTTTAGTTACTTTAATGGATGGAAGCCTTGTCATTATGAAAGGTAGTCTGTTGTCGAGATTTTTTATACTCCAATGGATAGTAGCCTTGTAATTATGGAAGGTAGTCTCTTGTTGATATTTTGGTTACTCCAATGATGGTACCCTTATCATTATGGAAGGTAGTCTATTGCTGAGATTTTTGTTACTCCATTGCATGGTAACCTTGTGATTAAGGAAGGTAATGTGTTGTCGATATTTTTGTTATTTCAATAGATGGTAGCCTTGTCATTATGGAAGGTAGTCTGTTGTCATGATTTTTGTTACTCCAATGGATGGTAGCCTTGCCATTATGGAAGGTAGTATGTTATCAATATCTTTGTTTCTCCAATGGATGGTAGCCTTGTCATTATAGAAGGTAGTCTATTGTCGAGATTTTTGTTACTCTAAAGGATGGTAGCCTTGTCCATATGGAAGGTAGTCTGTTGTCGAGATTTTTGTTATTCCAATGGATGGTAGCATTGTCATTATAGAAGGTAGTATATTGTCGAGATTTTTGTCACTACAATGGATGGTAGCCTTGTCATTAGGTAAGGTAGTCTGTTGTCGAGATTTTTGTTACTAGAATGGATTGTAGCCTTGTCGTTATGGAAGGTAGTCTATTGTCGATATCTTTGTTCCTCCAATGGATGGTAGCCTAGTCATTATGGAAGGTATTTTGTGTACGATATTTTTGTTATTCCAATGGATGATAGCCTTGTCATTATGAAAGGTAGTCTATTGTCGTTATTTTTATTACTCTAAGGGATGGTAGCCTTGTCATTATGGAAGGTAGTATGTTGTCGATATCTTTGTTACTCCAATGGATGGTAGCCTTTTCATTATGGAAGGTAGTCTGTTGTCGATATTTTTTTTACTCTAAGGGATTATAGCCTTGTCATTATGGAAGGTAGTCTATTGCCGAGATTTTTTGTTACTCCATTGCATGGTAGCCTTGTCATTATTGAAGGTAGTGTATTATCGATATTTTTGTTATTCCAATGGATGATAGCCCTGTCATTATGGAAGGTAGTCTCTTGTCGTGATTGTTGTTAGTCCAATGGATGGTATCCTTGTCATTATGTAAGGTGGTCTGTTGTCGAGATATTTGTTACTCTAAGGGATGGTAGCCTTGCCATTATGGAACGTAGTCTGTTATCGAGATTTTTGTTATTCCAATGGATGGTAGCGTTGTCATTATAGAAGGTAGTATATTATCGATATTTTTTTCACTACAATGGATGGTAGCCTTGTAATTATGGAAGGTAGTCTGTTGTCGAGATTTTTGTTACTACAATGGATTGTAGCCTTGTCGTTATGGAAGATAGTCTGTTGTCGATATCTTTGTTATTCCAATGGATGGTAGCCTTATTATTATGGAAGGTAGTCTATTGTAGTGATTTTTGTTACTCCAATGGATGGTAGCCTAGTCATTATGGAAGGTAGTTTCTGTACGATATTTTAGTTACTCCAATGGATGGTAGCCTTGTCATTATGGAAGGTAGTCTGTTGTCGAGATTTTTGTTACTCCAATGGATGGTAGCCTTGTCATTATAGAAGGTAATATATTGTCGAGATTTTTGTCACTATATTGGATGGTAGCCTTGTCATTATGGAACGTAGTCTGTTGTCGAGATTTTTGTAATTCCATTGGATGGTAGCGTTGTCATTATAGAAGGTAGTATATTATCGTGATTTTTGTCACTACAATGGATGGTAGCCTTGTCATTATGGAAGGTAGTCTGTTGTCATGATTTTTGTTACTACAATGGATTGTAGCCTTGTCGTTATGGAAGGTAGTTTGTTGTCGATATCTTTGTTAGTCCAATGGATGGTAGCCTAGTCATTATGGAAGGTAGTTTGTGTACGAGATTTTAGTTACTTTAATGGATGGTAGCCTTGTCATTATGAAAGGTAGTCTGTTGTCGAGATTTTTTATACTCCAATGGATTGTAGCCTTGTAATTATGGAAGGTAGTCTATTGTTGATATTTTGGTTACTCCAATGATGGTACCCTTGTCATTATGGAAGGTAGTCTATTGCCGAGATTTTTGTTACTCCATTGCATGGTAGCCTTGTCATTATGGAAGGTAGTGTGTTGTCGATATTTTTGTTATTCCAATAGATGGTAGCCTTGTCATTATGGAAGGTAGTTTGTTGTCATGATTTTTGTTACTCCAATGGATGGTAGCCTTGCCATTATGGAAGGTAGTATGTTATCAATATCTTTGTTTCTTTAATTGATGGTAGCCTTGTCATTATAGAAGGTAGTCTATTGTCGAAATTTTTGTTACTTTAAGGGATGGTAGCCTTGTCCGTATGGAAGGTAGTATGTTGTCGAGATTTTTGTTATTCCAATGGATGGTAGCATTGTCATTATAAAAGGTAGTATATTGTCGAGATTTTTGTCACTACAATGGATGGTAGCCTTGTCATTAGGTAAGGTAGTCTGTTGTCGAGATTTTTGTTACTAGAATGGATTGTAGCCTTGTCGTTATGGAAGGTAGTCTATTGTCGATATCTTTGTTACTCCAATGGATGGTATCCTAGTCATTATGGAAGGTAGTTTGTGTATGATATTTTTGTTATTCCAATGGATGATAGCCTTGTCATTATGAAAGGTAGTCTATTGTCGTGATTTTTATTACTCTAAGGGATGGTAGCCTTATCATTATGGAAGGTAGTATGTTGTCGATATCTTTGTTACTCCAATGGATGGTAGCCTTGTCATTATGTAAGGTAGTCTGCTGTCGATATTTTTTTTACTCTAAGGGATGGTAGCCTTGTCATTATGGAAGGTAGTCTATTGCCGAGATTTTTGTTACTCTATTGCATGGTAGCCTTGTCATTATGGAAGGTAGTGTGTTGTCGATATTTTTGTTATTCCAATGGATGGTAGCCCTGTCATTATGGAAGGTAGTCTCTTGTCGTGATTTTTGTTACTCCAATGGATGGTAGCCTTGTCACTATGTAAGGTGGTCTGTTGTCGAGATATTTGTTACTCTAAGGGATGGTAGCCTTGCCATTATGGAACGTAGTCTGTTATCGAGATTTTTGTTATTCCAATGGATGGTAGCGTTGTCATTATAGATGGTAGTATATTATCGATATTTTTTTCACTACAATGGATGGTATCCTTGTAATTATGGAAGGTAGTCTGTTGTCGAGATTTTTGTTACTACAATGGATTGTAGCCTTGTCGTTATGGAAGATAGTCTGTTTTCGATATCTTTATTATTCCAATGGATGGTAGCCTTATTATTATGGAAGGTAGTCTATTGTCGTGATTTTTGTTACTCCAATGGATGGTAGCCTTGTCATTATAGAAGGTAGTCTGTTGTCTAGATTTTTGTTACTACAATGGATTGTAGCCTTGTCGTTATAGAAGATAGTCTGTTGTCGATATCTTTGTTACTCCAATGGATGGTAGCCTAGTCATTATGGAAGGTAGTTTGTGTACGAGATTTTAGTTACTCCAATGGATGGTAGCCTTGTCATTATGGAAGGTAGTCTGTTGTCGAGATTTTTGTTACTCCAATGGATGGTAGCCTTGTCATTATAGAAGGTAATATATTGTCGAGATTTTTGTCACTATATTGGATGGTAGCCTTGTCATTATGGTACGTAGTCTGTTGTCGAGATTTTTGTTATTCCATTGGATGGTAGCGTTGTCATTATAGAAGGTAGTATATTATCGTGATTTTTGTCACTACAATGGATGGTAGCCTTGTCATTATGGAAGGTAGTCTGTTGTCATTATTTTTGTTACTACAATGGATTGTAGCCTTGTCGTTATGGAAGGTAGTTTGTTGTCGATATCTTTGTTAGTCCAATGGATGGTAGCCTAGTCATTATGGAAGGTAGTTTGTGTACGAGATTTTAGTTACTTTAATGGATGGTAGCCTTGTCATTATGAAAGGTAGTCTATTGTCGAGATTTTTTATACTCCAATGGATTGTAGCCTTGTAATTATGGAAGGTAGTCTATTGTTGATATTTTGGTTACTCCAATGATGGTACCCTTGTCATTATGGAAGGTAGTCTATTGCCGAGATTTTTGTTACTCCATTGCATGGTAGCCTTGTCATTATGGAAGGTAGTGTGTTGTCGATATTTTTGTTATTCCAATAGATGGTAGCCTTGTCATTATGGAAGGTAGTTTGTTGTCATGATTTTTGTTACTCCAATGGATGGTAGCCTTGCCATTATGGAAGGTAGTATGTTATCAATATCTTTGTTTCTCCAATTGATGGTAGCCTTGTCATTATAGAAGGTAGTCTATTGTCGAGATTTTTGTTACTTTAAGGGATGGTAGCCTTGTCCGTATGGAAGGTAGTATGTTGTCGAGATTTTTGTTATTCCAATGGATGGTAGCATTGTCATTATAAAAGGTAGTATATTGTCGAGATTTTTGTCACTACAATGGATGGTAGCCTTGTCATTAGGTAAGGTAGTCTGTTGTCGAGATTTTTGTTACTAGAATGGATTGTAGCCTTGTCGTTATGGAAGGTAGTCTATTGTCGATATCTTTGTTACTCCAATGGATGGTATCCTAGTCATTATGGAAGGTAGTTTGTGTATGATATTTTTGTTATTCCAATGGATGATAGCCTTGTCATTATGAAAGGTAGTCTATTGTCGTGATTTTTATTACTCTAAGGGATGGTAGCCTTATCATTATGGAAGGTAGTATGTTGTCGATATCTTTGTTACTCCAATGGATGGTAGCCTTGTCATTATGTAAGGTAGTCTGCTGTCGATATTTTTTTTACTCTAAGGGATGGTAGCCTTGTCATTATGGAAGGTAGTCTATTGCCGAGATTTTTGTTACTCTATTGCATGGTAGCCTTGTCATTATGGAAGGTAGTGTGTTGTCGATATTTTTGTTATTCCAATGGATGGTAGCCCTGTCATTATGGAAGGTAGTCTCTTGTCGTGATTTTTGTTACTCCAATGGATGGTAGCCTTGTCACTATGTAAGGTGGTCTGTTGTCGAGATATTTGTTACTCTAAGGGATGGTAGCCTTGCCATTATGGAACGTAGTCTGTTATCGAGATTTTTGTTATTCCAATGGATGGTAGCGTTGTCATTATAGATGGTAGTATATTATCGATATTTTTTTCACTACAATGGATGGTAGCCTTGTAATTATGGAAGGTAGTCTGTTGTCGAGATTTTTGTTACTACAATGGATTGTAGCCTTGTCGTTATGGAAGATAGTCTGTTTTCGATATCTTTGTTATTCCAATGGATGGTAGCCTTATTATTATGGAAGGTAGTCTATTGTCGTGATTTTTGTTACTCCAATGGATGGTAGCCTTGTCATTATAGAAGGTAGTCTGTTGTTTAGATTTTTTATACTCCAATAAATTGTAGCCTTGTAATTATGGAAGGTAGTATCTTGTTGATATTTCGGTTACTCCAATGATGGTACCCTTGTTATTATGGAAGGTAGTCTATTGCCAAGATTTTTGTTACTCCATTGCATGGTAGCCTTATCATTATGGAAGGTAGTGTGTTGTCGATATCTTTGTTACTCCAATGGATGGTACCCTTGTCATTATGGAAGGTAGTATGTTGTCGATATCTTTGTTACTCCAATGGATGGTAGACTTGTCATTATGGAAGGTAGTCTATTATCGATATTTTTGTTACTCTAAGGGATGGTAGCCTTATCCATATGGAAGGTAGTCTGTTGTCGAGATTTTTGTTATTCCAATGGATGGTAGCGTTGTCCTTATAGAAGGTAGTATATTGTCGAGATTTTTATCACTACAGTGGATGGTAGCCTTGTCATTATGTAAGGTAGTCTGTTGTCGAGATTTTTGTTACTAGAATGGGTTGTAGCCTTGTCGTTATGGAAGGTAGTATGTTGTCTATATCTTTGTTACTCCAATGGATGGTAGCCTAGTCATTATGGAAGGTAGTTTGTGTACGAGATTTTAGTTACTTTAATGGATGGTAGCCTTGTCATTATGGAAGGTAGTCTGTTGTCGAGATTTTTTATACTCCAATAAATTGTAGCCATGTAATTATGGAAGGTAGTCTCTTGTTGATATTTTGGTTACTCCAATGATGGTACCCTTGTCATTATGGAAGGTAGTCTATTGCCGAGAGTTTTGTTACTCCGTTGCATGGTAGCCTTGTCATTATGGAAGGTAGTGTGTTGTCGATATTTTTGTTATTCCAATGGATGGTAGCCTAGTAATTATGGAAGGTAGTCTGTTTTCGTGATTTTTGTTACTCCAATGGATGGAAGCCTTGTCATTATGGAAGGTAGTATGTTGTCGATATTTTTGTTACTCTAAGGTATGGTAGCCTTATCCATATGAAAGGTAGTCTGTTGTCGAGATTTTTGTTATTCCAATGGATGGTAGCCTAGTCATTATGGAAGGTAGTCTGTTGTCGAGATTTTTGTTACTAGAATGGGTTGTAGCCTTGTCGTTATGGAAGGTAGTATGTTGTCTATATCTTTGTTACTCCAATGGATGGTAGCCTAGTCATTATGTAAGGTAGTTTGTGTACGATATTTTTTTATTCCAATGGATGGTAGCCTTGTCATTATGAAAGGAAGTTTATTGTCCTGATTTTTGTTACTCTAAGGGATGGTAGCCTTGTCATTATGGAAGGTAGTATGTTGTCGATATCTTTGTTACTCCAATGGATGGTAGCCTTGTCATTATGGAAGGTAGTCTGTTGTCCAGATTTTTTTTATTCTAAGGGATGATAGCCTTTTCATTATGGAACATAGTCTGTTGTCGACATTATTGTTATTCCAATGGATGGTAGTGTTGTCATTATAGAAGGTAGTATATTATCGAGGTTTTTGTCACTACAATGGATGGTAGCCTTGTCATTATTGAAGGTAGTCTGTTGTCAAGATTTTTGTTACTAAAATGGATTGTAGCCTTGTCGTTATGGAGTGTAGTTTGTTGTTGATATCTTTGTTAGTCCAATGGATGGTAGCCTAGTCATTATGGAAGGTAGTTTGTGTACGAGATTTTAGTTACTTTAATGGATGGTAGCCTTGTCATTATGGAAGGTAGTCTGTTGTCGAGATTTTTTATACTCCAATAAATTATAGCCTTGTAATTATGGAAGGTAGTCTCTTGTTGATATTTTGGTTACTCCAAAGATGGTACCCTTGTCATTATGGAATGTAGTCTATTGCCGAGATTTTTGTTACTCCATTGCATGGTAGCCTTGTCATTATGCAAGGTAGTGTGTTGTCGATATTTTTGTTATTCCAATGGATCGTAGCCTTGTCATTATGGAAGGTAGTCTGTTTTCGTGATTTTTGTTACTCCAATGGATGGTAGCCTTGTCATTATGGAAGGTAGTATGTTGTCGATATCTTTGTTACTCCAATGGATGGTAGCCTTGTCATTATGGAAGGTAGTCTGTTGTCCAGATTTTTGTTACTCTAAGGGATGGTAGCCTTGTCGTTATGGAACATAGTCTGTTGTCGAGATTTTTGTTATTCCAATGGATGGTAGCATTGTCATTATTGAAGGTAGTATATTATCGATATTTTTGTCACTACAATGGATGGTAGCCTTGTCATTATGGAAGGTAGTCTGTTGTCAAGATTTTTGTTACTACAATGGATTGTAGCCTTGTCGTTATGGAAGGTAGTTTGTTGTCGATATCTTTGTTAGTCTAAGGGATGGTAGCCTAGTCATTATGGAAGGTAGATTGTGTACGAGATTTTAGTTACTTTAATGGATGGTAGCCTTGTCATTATTGAAGGTAGTCTGTTGTCGAGATTTTTTATACTCCAATAAATTGTAGCCTTGTAATTATGGAAGGTAGTCTCTTGTTGATATTTTGGTTACTCCAATGATGGTACCCTTGTTATTATGGAAGGTAGTCTATTGCCAAGATTTTTGTTACTCCATTGCATGGTAGCCTTGTCATTATGGAAGGTAGTGTGTTGTCGATATTTTTGTTATTCCAATGGATGGTAGCCTTGTCATTATGGAAGGTAGTCTATTGTCGATATCTTTGTTACTCCAATGGATGGTAGCCTTGTCATTATGGAAGGTAGTCTATTGTCGATATTTTTGTTACTTTAAGGGATGGTAGCCTTGTCCATATGGAAGGTAGTCTATGGTCGAGATTTTTGTTATTCCAATGGATGGTAGCGTTGTCATTATTTAAGGTAGTATATTGTCGAGATTTTTATCACTACAATGGATGGTAGCCTTGTCATTATGTAAGGTAGTCTGTTGTCGAGATTTTTGTTACTAGAATGGGTTGTAGCCTTGTCGTTATGGAAGGTAGTATGTTGTCTATATCTTTGTTACTCCAATGGATGGTAGCCTAGTCATTATGGAAGGTAGTTTGTGTACGAGATTTTAGTTACTTTAATGGATGGTAGCCTTGTCATTATGGAAGGTAGTCTGTTGTCGAGATTTTTTATACTCCAATAAATTGTAGCCTTGTAATTATGGAAGGTAGTCTCTTGTTGATATTTTGGTTACTCCAATGATGGTACCCTTGTCATTATGGAAGGTAGTCTATTGCCGAGATTTTTGTTACTCCGTTGCATGGTAGCCTTGTCATTATGGAAGGTAGTGTGTTGTCGATATTTTTGTTATTCCAATGGATGGTAGCCTAGTCATTATGGAAGGTAGTCTATTTTCGTGATTTTTGTTACTCCAATGGATGGAAGCCTTGTCATTATGGAAGGTAGTATGTTGTCGATATTTTTGTTACTCTAAGGTATGGTAGCCTTATCCATATGAAAGGTAGTCTGTTGTCGAGATTTTTGTTATTCCAATGGATGGTAGCCTAGTCATTATGGAAGGTAGTCTGTTGTCGAGATTTTTGTTACTAGAATGGGTTGTAGCCTTGTCGTTATGGAAGGTAGTATGTTGTCTATATCTTTGTTACTCCAATGGATGGTAGCCTAGTCATTATGTAAGGTAGTTTGTGTACGATATTTTTTTATTCCAATGGATGGTAGCCTTGTCATTATGAAAGGAAGTTTATTGTCCTGATTTTTGTTACTCCAATGGATGGTAGCCTAGTCATTATGGAAGGTAGATTGTGTACGAGATTTTAGT
The DNA here is from genome assembly GCA_948472305.1 of Vicia faba. Taxonomy (NCBI): domain Eukaryota; kingdom Viridiplantae; phylum Streptophyta; class Magnoliopsida; order Fabales; family Fabaceae; genus Vicia; species Vicia faba. The sequence goes on from OX451741.1 coordinate 461,422,801, forward strand.
TACTTTAATGGATGGTAGCCTTGTCATTATTGAAGGTAGTCTGTTGTCGAGATTTTTTATACTCCAATAAATTGTAGCCTTGTAATTATGGAAGGTAGTATCTTGTTGATATTTCGGTTACTCCAATGATGGTACCCTTGTTATTATGGAAGGTAGTCTATTGCCAAGATTTTTGTTACTCCATTGCATGGTAGCCTTATCATTATGGAAGGTAGTGTGTTGTCGATATCTTTGTTACTCCAATGGATGGTACCCTTGTCATTATGGAAGGTAGTATGTTGTCGATATCTTTGTTACTCCAATGGATGGTAGACTTGTCATTATGGAAGGTAGTCTATTATCGATATTTTTGTTACTCTAAGGGATGGTAGCCTTATCCATATGGAAGGTAGTCTGTTGTCGAGATTTTTGTTATTCCAATGGATGGTAGCGTTGTCATTATAGAAGGTAGTATATTGTCGAGATTTTTATCACTACAGTGGATGGTAGCCTTGTCATTATGTAAGGTAGTCTGTTGTCGAGATTTTTGTTACTAGAATGGGTTGTAGCCTTGTCGTTATGGAAGGTAGTATGTTGTCTATATCTTTGTTACTCCAATGGATGGTAGCCTAGTCATTATGGAAGGTAGTTTGTGTACGAGATTTTAGTTACTTTAATGGATGGTAGCCTTGTCATTATGGAAGGTAGTCTGTTGTCGAGATTTTTTATACTCCAATAAATTGTAGCCTTGTAATTATGGAAGGTAGTCTCTTGTTGATATTTTGGTTACTCCAATGATGGTACCCTTGTCATTATGGAAGGTAGTCTATTGCCGAGATTTTTGTTACTCCGTTGCATGGTAGCCTTGTCATTATGGAAGGTAGTGTGTTGTCGATATTTTTGTTATTCCAATGGATGGTAGCCTAGTCATTATGGAAGGTAGTCTATTTTCGTGATTTTTGTTACTCCAATGGATGGAAGCCTTGTCATTATGGAAGGTAGTATGTTGTCGATATTTTTGTTACTCTAAGGTATGGTAGCCTTATCCATATGAAAGGTAGTCTGTTGTCGAGATTTTTGTTATTCCAATGGATGGTAGCCTAGTCATTATGGAAGGTAGTCTGTTGTCGAGATTTTTGTTACTAGAATGGGTTGTAGCCTTGTCGTTATGGAAGGTAGTATGTTGTCTATATCTTTGTTACTCCAATGGATGGTAGCCTAGTCATTATGTAAGGTAGTTTGTGTACGATATTTTTTTATTCCAATGGATGGTAGCCTTGTCATTATGAAAGGAAGTTTATTGTCCTGATTTTTGTTACTCTAAGGGATGGTAGCCTTGTCATTATGGAAGGTAGTATGTTGTCGATATCTTTGTTACTCCAATGGATGGTAGCCTTGTCATTATGGAAGGTAGTCTGTTGTCCAGATTTTTGTTATTCTAAGGGATGATAGCCTTTTCATTATGGAACGTAGTCTGTTGTCGACATTTTTGTTATTCCAATGGATGGTAGCGTTGTCATTATAGAAGGTAGTATATTATCGAGGTTTTTGTCACTACAATGGATGGTAGCCTTGTCATTATTGAAGGTAGTCTGTTGTCAAGATTTTTGTTACTAAAATGGATGGTAGCGTTGTCGTTATGGAGTGTAGTTTGTTGTTGATATCTTTGTTAGTCCAATGGATGGTAGCCTAGTACTTATGGAAGGTAGTTTGTGTACGAGATTTTAGTTACTTTAATGGATGGTAGCCTTGTCATTATGGAAGGTAGTCTGTTGTCGAGATTTTTTATACTCCAATAAATTATAGCCTTGTAATTATGGAAGGTAGTCTCTTGTTGATATTTTGGTTACTCCAAAGATGGTACCCTTGTCATTATGGAATGTAGTCTATTGCCGAGATTTTTGTTACTCCATTGCATGGTAGCCTTGTCATTATGCAAGGTAGTGTGTTGTCGATATTTTTGTTATTCCAATGGATCGTAGCCTTGTCATTATGGAAGGTAGTCTGTTTTCGTGATTTTTGTTACTCCAATGGATGGTAGCCTTGTCATTATGGAAGGTAGTATGTTGTCGATATCTTTGTTACTCCAATGGATGGTAGCCTTGTCATTATGGAAGGTAGTCTATTGTTGATATTTTTGTTACTCTAAGGGTTGGTAGCCTTGTCAATATGGATGGTAGTCTATTGTCGATATTTTTGTTATTCCAATGGATGGTAGCGTTGTCATTATAGAAGGTAGTATATTGTCGAGATTTTTGTCACTACACTGGATGGTAGCCTTATCATTATGTAAGGTAGTCTTTTGTCGAGATTTTTGTTACTAGAATGGATTGTAGACTTGTCGTTATGGAAGGTAGTATGTTGTCTATATCTTTGTTACTTCAATGTATGGTAGTCTAGTCATTATGGAAGGTAGTTTGTGTACGATATTTTTGTTATTCCAATGGATGGTAGCCTTGTCATTATGAAAGGAAGTCTATTGTCCTGATTTTTGTTACTCTAAGGGATGGTAGCCTTGTCATTATGGAAGGTAGTATGTTGTCGATATCTTTGTTACTCCAATGGATGGTAGCCTTGTCATTATGGAAGGTAGTCTGTTGTCCAGATTTTTGTTACTCTAAGGGATGGTAGCCTTGTCGTTATGGAACATAGTCTGTTGTCGAGATTTTTGTTATTCCAATGGATGGTAGCATTGTCATTATTGAAGGTAGTATATTATCGATATTTTTGTCACTACAATGGATGGTAGCCTTGTCATTATGGAAGGTAGTCTGTTGTCAAGATTTTTGTTACTACAATGGATTGTAGCCTTGTCGTTATGGAAGGTAGTTTGTTGTCGATATCTTTGTTAGTCTAAGGGATGGTAGCCTAGTCATTATGGAAGGTAGATTGTGTACGAGATTTTAGTTACTTTAATGGATGGTAGCCTTGTCATTATGGAAGGTAGTCTGTTGTCGAGATTTTTTATACTCCAATAAATTGTAGCCTTGTAATTATGGAAGGTAGTCTCTTGTTGATATTTTGGTTACTCCAATGATGGTACCCTTGTTATTATGGAAGGTAGTCTATTGCCAAGATTTTTGTTACTCCATTGCATGGTAGCCTTGTCATTATGGAAGGTAGTGTGTTGTCGATATTTTTGTTATTCCAATGGATGGTAGCCTTGTCATTATGGAAGGTAGTCTATTGTCGATATCTTTGTTACTCCAATGGATGGTAGCCTTGTCATTATGGAAGGTAGTCTATTGTCGATATTTTTGTTACTCTAAGGGATGGTAGCCTTGTCCATATGGAAGGTAGTCTATTGTCGAGATTTTTGTTATTCCAATGGATGGTAGCGTTGTCATTATTTAAGGTAGTATATTGTCGAGATTTTTATCACTACAATGGATAGTAGCCTTGTTATTATGTAAGGTTGTCTATTGTCGAGATTTTTGTTACTAGAATGGGTTGTAGCCTTGTCGTTATGGAAGGTAGTATGTTGTCTATATCTTTGTTACTCCAATGGATGGTAGCCTATTCATTATGGAAGGTAGTTTGTGTACGATATTTTTGTTATTCCAATGGATGGTAGCGTTGTCATTATGGAAGGTAGTATGTTATCAATATTTTTGTTACTCCAATGGATGGTAGCCTTGTCATTATGGAAGGTAGTCTGTTGTCCAGATTTTTGTTACTCTAAGGGATGGTAGCCTTTTCATTATGGAACGTAGTCTGTTGTCGAGATTTTTGTTATTCCCATGGATGGTAGCGTTGTCATTATAGAAGGTAGTATATTATCGAGATTTTTGTAACTACAATGGATGGTAGCCTTGTCATTATTGAAGGTAGTCTATTGTCAAGATTTTTGTTACTACAATGGATTGTAGCCTTGTCGTTATGGAATGTAGTTTGTTGTCGATATCTTTGTTAGTCCAATGGATGGTAGCCTAGTCATTATGGAAGTTAGTTTGTATACGAGATTTTAGTTACTTTAATGGGTGGTAGCCTTGTCAATATGGAAGGTAGTCTCTTGTTGATATTTTGGTTACTCCAATGATGGTACGCTTATCATTATGGAAGGTAGTCTATTGCCGAGATTCTTGTTACTCCATTGCATGGTAGCCTTGTCATTATGGAACATAGTCTGTTGTCGAGATTTTTGTTATTCCATTAGATGGTAGCGTTGTCATTATAGAAGGCAGTATATTATCGAGATTTTTGTCACTACATTGGATGGTATCCTTGTCATTATGTAAGGTAGTCTATTGTCGAGATTTTTGTTACTAGAATGGATTGTAGCCTTGTCGTTATGGAAGGTAGTATGTTGTCCATATCTTTGTTACTCCAATGGATGGTAGCCTAGCCATTATGGAAGGTAGTTTGTGTACGAGAATTTAGTTACTTTAATGGATGGTAGCCTTGTCATTATGGAAGGTAGTCTGTTGTCGAGATTTTTTATACTCCAATAGATTGTAGCCTTGTAATTATGGAAGGTAGTCTGTTTTCGTGATTTTTGTTACTCCAATGGATGGTAGCCTTGTCATTATGGAAGGTAGTATGTTATCGATATCTTTGTTACTCCAATGGATGGTAGCCTTGTCATTATGGAAGGTAGTCTATTGTCGAGATTTTTGTCACTACAATGGATGGTAGCCTTGTCATTATGTAAGGTAGTCTATTGTCGAGATTTTTGTTACTAGAATGGATTGTAGCCTTGTCGTTATGGAAGGTAGTATGTTGTCTATATCTTTGTTACTCCAATGGATGGTAGCCTTGTCATTATGGAAGGTAGTTTGTGTACGAGATTTTAGTTACTTTAATGGATGGTAGCCTTGTCATTATGGAAGGTAGTCTGTTGTCGAGATTTTTTATACTCCAATAAATTGTAACCTTGTAATTATGGAAGGTAGTCTCTTGTTGATATTTTGGTTACTCCAATGATGGTACCCTTGTCATTATGGAAGGTAGTCTGTTTTTGTGATTTTTGTTACTCCAACGGATGGTAGCCTTGTCATTATGGAAGGTAGTATGTTGTCAATATCTTTGTTACTCCAATGGATGGTAGCCTTGTCATTATGGAAGGTAGTCTATTGTCGATATTTTTGTTACTCTAAGGGATGGTAGCCCTATCCATATGGAAGGTAGTCTGTTGTCGAGATTTTTGTTATTCCTATGGATGGTAGCATTTTCATTATAGAAGGTAGTATATTGTAGAGATTTTGTCACTACAATGGATGGTAGCCTTGTAATTATGTAAGGTAGTCTATTGTCGAGATTTTTGTTACTATAATGGATTGTAGCCTTGTCGTTATGGAAGGTAGTCTGTTGTCTATATCTTTGTTACTCCAATGGATGGTATCCTAGTCATTATGGAAGGTAGTCTGTTGTCGAGATATTTTATACTCCAATAAATTGTAGCCTTGTAATTATGGAAGGTAGTCTCTTGTTGATATTTTGGTTACTCCAATGATGGTAGCCTTGTCATTATGGAAAGTAGTCTATTGCCGAGAATTTTGTTACTCCGTTGCATGGTAGCCTTGTCATTATGGAAGGTAGTGTATTTTCGATATTTTTGTTATTCCAATGGATGGTAACCTTGTCATTATGGTAGGTAGTCTGTTGTCAAGATTTTTGTTACTAAAATGGATGGTAGCCTTGTCGTTATGGAGTGTAGTTTGTTGTTGATATCTTTGTTAGTCCAATGGATGGTAGCCTAGTCATTATGGAAGGTAGTTTGTGTACGAGATTTTAGTTACTTTAATGGATGGTAGCCTTGTCATTATGGAAGGTAGTCTGTTGTCGAGATTTTTTATACTCCAATAAATTATAGCCTTGTAATTATGGAAGGTAGTCTCTTGTTGATATTTTGGTTACTCCAAAGATGGTACCCTTGTCATTATGGAATGTAGTCTATTGCCGAGATTTTTGTTACTCCATTGCATGGTAGCCTTGTCATTATGCAAGGTAGTGTGTTGTCGATATTTTTGTTATTCCAATGGATCGTAGCCTTGTCATTATGGAAGGTAGTCTGTTTTCGTGATTTTTGTTACTCCAATGGATGGTAGCCTTGTCATTATGGAAGGTAGTATGTTGTCGATATCTTTGTTACTCCAATGGATGGTAGCCTTGTCATTATGGAAGGTAGTCTGTTGTCCAGATTTTTGTTACTCTAAGGGATGGTAGCCTTGTCGTTATGGAACATAGTCTGTTGTCGAGATTTTTGTTATTCCAATGGATGGTAGCATTGTCATTATTGAAGGTAGTATATTATCGATATTTTTGTCACTACAATGGATGGTAGCCTTGTCATTATGGAAGGTAGTCTGTTGTCAAGATTTTTGTTACTACAATGGATTGTAGCCTTGTCGTTATGGAAGGTAGTTTGTTGTCGATATCTTTGTTAGTCTAAGGGATGGTAGCCTAGTCATTATGGAAGGTAGATTGTGTACGAGATTTTAGTTACTTTAATGGATGGTAGCCTTGTCATTATGGAAGGTAGTCTGTTGTCGAGATTTTTTATACTCCAATAAATTGTAGCCTTGTAATTATGGAAGGTAGTCTCTTGTTGATATTTTGGTTACTCCAATGATGGTACCCTTGTTATTATGGAAGGTAGTCTATTGCCAAGATTTTTGTTACTCCATTGCATGGTAGCCTTGTCATTATGGAAGGTAGTGTGTTGTCGATATTTTTGTTATTCCAATGGATGGTAGCCTTGTCATTATGGAAGGTAGTCTATTGTCGATATCTTTGTTACTCCAATGGATGGTAGCCTTGTCATTATGGAAGGTAGTCTATTGTCGATATTTTTGTTACTTTAAGGGATGGTAGCCTTGTCCATATGGAAGGTAGTCTATGGTCGAGATTTTTGTTATTCCAATGGATGGTAGCGTTGTCATTATTTAAGGTAGTATATTGTCGAGATTTTTATCACTACAATGGATAGTAGCCTTGTTATTATGTAAGGTTGTCTATTGTCGAGATTTTTGTTACTAGAATGGGTTGTAGCCTTGTCGTTATGGAAGGTAGTATGTTGTCTATATCTTTGTTACTCCAATGGATGGTAGCCTAGTCATTATGGAAGGTAGATTGTGTACGAGATTTTAGTTACTTTAATGGATGGTAGCCTTGTCATTATTGAAGGTAGTCTGTTGTCGAGATTTTTTATACTCCAATAAATTGTAGCCTTGTAATTATGGAAGGTAGTATCTTGTTGATATTTCGGTTACTCCAATGATGGTACCCTTGTTATTATGGAAGGTAGTCTATTGCCAAGATTTTTGTTACTCCATTGCATGGTAGCCTTATCATTATGGAAGGTAGTGTGTTGTCGATATCTTTGTTACTCCAATGGATGGTACCCTTGTCATTATGGAAGGTAGTATGTTGTCGATATCTTTGTTACTCCAATGGATGGTAGACTTGTCATTATGGAAGGTAGTCTATTATCGATATTTTTGTTACTCTAAGGGATGGTAGCCTTATCCATATGGAAGGTAGTCTGTTGTCGAGATTTTTGTTATTCCAATGGATGGTAGCGTTGTCATTATAGAAGGTAGTATATTGTCGAGATTTTTATCACTACAGTGGATGGTAGCCTTGTCATTATGTAAGGTAGTCTGTTGTCGAGATTTTTGTTACTAGAATGGGTTGTAGCCTTGTCGTTATGGAAGGTAGTATGTTGTCTATATCTTTGTTACTCCAATGGATGGTAGCCTAGTCATTATGGAAGGTAGTTTGTGTACGAGATTTTAGTTACTTTAATGGATGGTAGCCTTGTCATTATGGAAGGTAGTCTGTTGTCGAGATTTTTTATACTCCAATAAATTGTAGCCTTGTAATTATGGAAGGTAGTCTCTTGTTGATATTTTGGTTACTCCAATGATGGTACCCTTGTCATTATGGAAGGTAGTCTATTGCCGAGATTTTTGTTACTCCGTTGCATGGTAGCCTTGTCATTATGGAAGGTAGTGTGTTGTCGATATTTTTGTTATTCCAATGGATGGTAGCCTAGTCATTATGGAAGGTAGTCTATTTTCGTGATTTTTGTTACTCCAATGGATGGAAGCCTTGTCATTATGGAAGGTAGTATGTTGTCGATATTTTTGTTACTCTAAGGTATGGTAGCCTTATCCATATGAAAGGTAGTCTGTTGTCGAGATTTTTGTTATTCCAATGGATGGTAGCCTAGTCATTATGGAAGGTACTCTGTTGTCGAGATTTTTGTTACTAGAATGGGTTGTAGCCTTGTCGTTATGGAAGGTAGTATGTTGTCTATATCTTTGTTACTCCAATGGATGGTAGCCTAGTCATTATGTAAGGTAGTTTGTGTACGATATTTTTTTATTCCAATGGATGGTAGCCTTGTCATTATGAAAGGAAGTTTATTGTCCTGATTTTTGTTACTCCAATGGATGGTAGCCTAGTCATTATGGAAGGTAGATTGTGTACGAGATTTTAGTTACTTTAATGGATGGTAGCCTTGTCATTATTGAAGGTAGTCTGTTGTCGAGATTTTTTATACTCCAATAAATTGTAGCCTTGTAATTATGGAAGGTAGTATCTTGTTGATATTTCGGTTACTCCAATGATGGTACCCTTGTTATTATGGAAGGTAGTCTATTGCCAAGATTTTTGTTACTCCATTGCATGGTAGCCTTATCATTATGGAAGGTAGTGTGTTGTCGATATCTTTGTTACTCCAATGGATGGTACCCTTGTCATTATGGAAGGTAGTATGTTGTCGATATCTTTGTTACTCCAATGGATGGTAGACTTGTCATTATGGAAGGTAGTCTATTATCGATATTTTTGTTACTCTAAGGGATGGTAGCCTTATCCATATGGAAGGTAGTCTGTTGTCGAGATTTTTGTTATTCCAATGGATGGTAGCGTTGTCATTATAGAAGGTAGTATATTGTCGAGATTTTTATCACTACAGTGGATGGTAGCCTTGTCATTATGTAAGGTAGTCTGTTGTCGAGATTTTTGTTACTAGAATGGGTTGTAGCCTTGTCGTTATGGAAGGTAGTATGTTGTCTATATCTTTGTTACTCCAATGGATGGTAGCCTAGTCATTATGGAAGGTAGTTTGTGTACGAGATTTTAGTTACTTTAATGGATGGTAGCCTTGTCATTATGGAAGGTAGTCTGTTGTCGAGATTTTTTATACTCCAATAAATTGTAGCCTTGTAATTATGGAAGGTAGTCTCTTGTTGATATTTTGGTTACTCCAATGATGGTACCCTTGTCATTATGGAAGGTAGTCTATTGCCGAGATTTTTGTTACTCCGTTGCATGGTAGCCTTGTCATTATGGAAGGTAGTGTGTTGTCGATATTTTTGTTATTCCAATGGATGGTAGCCTAGTCATTATGGAAGGTAGTCTATTTTCGTGATTTTTGTTACTCCAATGGATGGAAGCCTTGTCATTATGGAAGGTAGTATGTTGTCGATATTTTTGTTACTCTAAGGTATGGTAGCCTTATCCATATGAAAGGTAGTCTGTTGTCGAGATTTTTGTTATTCCAATGGATGGTAGCCTAGTCATTATGGAAGGTAGTCTGTTGTCGAGATTTTTGTTACTAGAATGGGTTGTAGCCTTGTCGTTATGGAAGGTAGTATGTTGTCTATATCTTTGTTACTCCAATGGATGGTAGCCTAGTCATTATGTAAGGTAGTTTGTGTATGATATTTTTTTATTCCAATGGATGGTAGCCTTGTCATTATGAAAGGAAGTTTATTGTCCTGATTTTTGTTACTCTAAGGGATGGTAGCCTTGTCATTATGGAAGGTAGTATGTTGTCGATATCTTTGTTACTCCAATGGATGGTAGCCTTGTCATTATGGAAGGTAGTCTGTTGTCCAGATTTTTGTTATTCTAAGGGATGATAGCCTTTTCATTATGGAACGTAGTCTGTTGTCGACATTTTTGTTATTCCAATGGATGGTAGCGTTGTCATTATAGAAGGTAGTATATTATCGAGGTTTTTGTCACTACAATGGATGGTAGCCTTGTCATTATTGAAGGTAGTCTGTTGTCAAGATTTTTGTTACTAAAATGGATGGTAGCGTTGTCGTTATGGAGTGTAGTTTGTTGTTGATATCTTTGTTAGTCCAATGGATGGTAGCCTAGTACTTATGGAAGGTAGTTTGTGTACGAGATTTTAGTTACTTTAATGGATGGTAGCCTTGTCATTATGGAAGGTAGTCTGTTGTCGAGATTTTTTATACTCCAATAAATTATAGCCTTGTAATTATGGAAGGTAGTCTCTTGTTGATATTTTGGTTACTCCAAAGATGGTACCCTTGTCATTATGGAATGTAGTCTATTGCCGAGATTTTTGTTACTCCATTGCATGGTAGCCTTGTCATTATGCAAGGTAGTGTGTTGTCGATATTTTTGTTATTCCAATGGATCGTAGCCTTGTCATTATGGAAGGTAGTCTGTTTTCGTGATTTTTGTTACTCCAATGGATGGTAGCCTTGTCATTATGGAAGGTAGTATGTTGTCGATATCTTTGTTACTCCAATGGATGGTAGCCTTGTCATTATGGAAGGTAGTCTATTGTTGATATTTTTGTTACTCTAAGGGTTGGTAGCCTTGTCAATATGGATGGTAGTCTATTGTCGATATTTTTGTTATTCCAATGGATGGTAGCGTTGTCATTATAGAAGGTAGTATATTGTCGAGATTTTTGTCACTACACTGGATGGTAGCCTTATCATTATGTAAGGTAGTCTTTTGTCGAGATTTTTGTTACTAGAATGGATTGTAGACTTGTCGTTATGGAAGGTAGTATGTTGTCTATATCTTTGTTACTTCAATGTATGGTAGTCTAGTCATTATGGAAGGTAGTTTGTGTACGATATTTTTGTTATTCCAATGGATGGTAGCCTTGTCATTATGAAAGGAAGTCTATTGTCCTGATTTTTGTTACTCTAAGGGATGGTAGCCTTGTCATTATGGAAGGTAGTATGTTGTCGATATCTTTGTTACTCCAATGGATGGTAGCCTTGTCATTATGGAAGGTAGTCTGTTGTCCAGATTTTTGTTACTCTAAGGGATGGTAGCCTTGTCGTTATGGAACATAGTCTGTTGTCGAGATTTTTGTTATTCCAATGGATGGTAGCATTGTCATTATTGAAGGTAGTATATTATCGATATTTTTGTCACTACAATGGATGGTAGCCTTGTCATTATGGAAGGTAGTCTGTTGTCAAGATTTTTGTTACTACAATGGATTGTAGCCTTGTCGTTATGGAAGGTAGTTTGTTGTCGATATCTTTGTTAGTCTAAGGGATGGTAGCCTAGTCATTATGGAAGGTAGATTGTGTACGAGATTTTAGTTACTTTAATGGATGGTAGCCTTGTCATTATGGAAGGTAGTCTGTTGTCGAGATTTTTTATACTCCAATAAATTGTAGCCTTGTAATTATGGAAGGTAGTCTCTTGTTGATATTTTGGTTACTCCAATGATGGTACCCTTGTTATTATGGAAGGTAGTCTATTGCCAAGATTTTTGTTACTCCATTGCATGGTAGCCTTGTCATTATGGAAGGTAGTGTGTTGTCGATATTTTTGTTATTCCAATGGATGGTAGCCTTGTCATTATGGAAGGTAGTCTATTGTCGATATCTTTGTTACTCCAATGGATGGTAGCCTTGTCATTATGGAAGGTAGTCTATTGTCGATATTTTTGTTACTCTAAGGGATGGTAGCCTTGTCCATATGGAAGGTAGTCTATTGTCGAGATTTTTGTTATTCCAATGGATGGTAGCGTTGTCATTATTTAAGGTAGTATATTGTCGAGATTTTTATCACTACAATGGATAGTAGCCTTGTTATTATGTAAGGTTGTCTATTGTCGAGATTTTTGTTACTAGAATGGGTTGTAGCCTTGTCGTTATGGAAGGTAGTATGTTGTCTATATCTTTGTTACTCCAATGGATGGTAGCCTATTCATTATGGAAGGTAGTTTGTGTACGATATTTTTGTTATTCCAATGGATGGTAGCGTTGTCATTATGGAAGGTAGTATGTTATCAATATTTTTGTTACTCCAATGGATGGTAGCCTTGTCATTATGGAAGGTAGTCTGTTGTCCAGATTTTTGTTACTCTAAGGGATGGTAGCCTTTTCATTATGGAACGTAGTCTGTTGTCGAGATTTTTGTTATTCCCATGGATGGTAGCGTTGTCATTATAGAAGGTAGTATATTATCGAGATTTTTGTAACTACAATGGATGGTAGCCTTGTCATTATTGAAGGTAGTCTATTGTCAAGATTTTTGTTACTACAATGGATTGTAGCCTTGTCGTTATGGAATGTAGTTTGTTGTCGATATCTTTGTTAGTCCAATGGATGGTAGCCTAGTCATTATGGAAGTTAGTTTGTATACGAGATTTTAGTTACTTTAATGGGTGGTAGCCTTGTCAATATGGAAGGTAGTCTCTTGTTGATATTTTGGTTACTCCAATGATGGTACGCTTATCATTATGGAAGGTAGTCTATTGCCGAGATTCTTGTTACTCCATTGCATGGTAGCCTTGTCATTATGGAACATAGTCTGTTGTCGAGATTTTTGTTATTCCATTAGATGGTAGCGTTGTCATTATAGAAGGCAGTATATTATCGAGATTTTTGTCACTACATTGGATGGTATCCTTGTCATTATGTAAGGTAGTCTATTGTCGAGATTTTTGTTACTAGAATGGATTGTAGCCTTGTCGTTATGGAAGGTAGTATGTTGTCCATATCTTTGTTACTCCAATGGATGGTAGCCTAGCCATTATGGAAGGTAGTTTGTGTACGAGAATTTAGTTACTTTAATGGATGGTAGCCTTGTCATTATGGAAGGTAGTCTGTTGTCGAGATTTTTTATACTCCAATAGATTGTAGCCTTGTAATTATGGAAGGTAGTCTGTTTTCGTGATTTTTGTTACTCCAATGGATGGTAGCCTTGTCATTATGGAAGGTAGTATGTTATCGATATCTTTGTTACTCCAATGGATGGTAGCCTTGTCATTATGGAAGGTAGTCTATTGTCGAGATTTTTGTCACTACAATGGATGGTAGCCTTGTCATTATGTAAGGTAGTCTATTGTCGAGATTTTTGTTACTAGAATGGATTGTAGCCTTGTCGTTATGGAAGGTAGTATGTTGTCTATATCTTTGTTACTCCAATGGATGGTAGCCTAGTCATTATGGAAGGTAGTTTGTGTACGAGATTTTAGTTACTTTAATGGATGGTAGCCTTGTCATTATGGAAGGTAGTCTGTTGTCGAGATTTTTTATACTCCAATAAATTGTAACCTTGTAATTATGGAAGGTAGTCTCTTGTTGATATTTTGGTTACTCCAATGATGGTACCCTTGTCATTATGGAAGGTAGTCTGTTTTTGTGATTTTTGTTACTCCAACGGATGGTAGCCTTGTCATTATGGAAGGTAGTATGTTGTCAATATCTTTGTTACTCCAATGGATGGTAGCCTTGTCATTATGGAAGGTAGTCTATTGTCGATATTTTTGTTACTCTAAGGGATGGTAGCCCTATCCATATGGAAGGTAGTCTGTTGTCGAGATTTTTGTTATTCCTATGGATGGTAGCATTTTCATTATAGAAGGTAGTATATTGTAGAGATTTTGTCACTACAATGGATGGTAGCCTTGTAATTATGTAAGGTAGTCTATTGTCGAGATTTTTGTTACTATAATGGATTGTAGCCTTGTCGTTATGGAAGGTAGTCTGTTGTCTATATCTTTGTTACTCCAATGGATGGTATCCTAGTCATTATGGAAGGTAGTCTGTTGTCGAGATATTTTATACTCCAATAAATTGTAGCCTTGTAATTATGGAAGGTAGTCTCTTGTTGATATTTTGGTTACTCCAATGATGGTAGCCTTGTCATTATGGAAAGTAGTCTATTGCCGAGAATTTTGTTACTCCGTTGCATGGTAGCCTTGTCATTATGGAAGGTAGTGTATTTTCGATATTTTTGTTATTCCAATGGATGGTAACCTTGTCATTATGGTAGGTAGTCTGTTTTCTAGATTTTTGTTACTCCAATGGATGGTAGCCTTGTCATTATGGAAGGTAGTATGTTGTCGATATCTTTGTTACTCCAATGGATGGTAGCCTTCTAATTGTGGAAGGTAGTCTATTGTCATATGTTTGTTACTCTAAGGGATGGTAGCCCTGTCCATATGGAAGGTAGTATGTTGTCGAGATTTTTGTTATTCTAATGGATGGTAGCGTTGTCATTATAAAAGGTAGTATATTGTCGAGATTTTTGTCACTACAATGGATGGTAGCCTTGTCATTATGTAAGGTAGTCTATTGTCGAGATTTTTGTTACTAGAATGGATTGTAGCCTTGTCATTATGGAAGGTAGTCTGTTGTCTATATCTTTGTTACTCCAATGGATGGTAGCCTAGTAATTATGGAAGGTAGTTTGTGTACGATATTTTTGTTATTCCAATGGATGGTAGCCTTGTCATTATGAAAGGAAGTCTATTGTCCTGATTTTTGTTAGTCTAGGGGATGGTAGCCTTGTCATTATGGAAGGTAGTATGTTGTCGATATCTTTGTTACTCCAATGGATGTTAGCCTTGTCATTATGGAAGGTAGTATGTTGTCAAGATTTTTGTTACTCTAAGGGAAGGTAGCCTTGTCATTATGGAACGTAGTCTGTTGTTGAGATTTTTGTTATTCCAATTGATGGTAGCATTGTCATTATAGAAGGTAGTATATTATCGAGATTATTGTCACTACAATGGATTGTAGCCTTGTCATTATGGAAGGTAGTCTGTTGTCAAGATTTTTGTTACTACAATGGATTATAGCCTTGTTGTTATGGAAGGTAGTTTGTTGTTGATATCTTTGTTAGTCCAATGGATGGTAGCCTAGTCATTATGGAAGGTAGTTTGTGTACGAGATTTTAGTTACTTTAATGGATGGTAGCCTTGTTATTATGGAAGGTAGTCTGTTGTCGAGATTTTTTATAATCCAATAAATTGTAGCCTTGTAATTATGGAAGGTAGTCTCTTGTTGATATTTTGGTTACTCCAATGATGGTACCCTTATCATTATGGAAGGTAGTCTATTGCCGAGATTTTTGTTACTCCATTGCATGGTAGCCTTGTCATTATGGAAGGTAGTGTGTTGTCGATATTTTTGTTATTCCAATGGATGGTAGCCTTGTCATTATGAAAGGAAGTCTATTGTCCTGAATTTTGTTACTCTAAAGGATGGTAGCTTTGTCATTATGGAAGGTAGTATGTTGTCGATATCTTTGTTACTCCAATGGATGGTAGCCTTGTCATTATGGAAGGTAGTCTGTTGTCCAGATTTTTGTTACTCTAAGGGATGGTAGCTTTTTCATTATAGAAGGTAGTATATTATCGAGATTTTTGTCACTACAATGGATGGTAGCCTTGTCATTATGGAAGGTAGTCTGTTTTCAAGATTTTTGTTACTACAATGGACTGTAGCCTTGTCGTTATGGAAGGTAGTTTGTATACGAGATTTTAGTTACTTTAATGGGTGGTAGCCTTGTCAATATGGAAGGTAGTCTGTTGTCGAGATTTTTTATACTCCAATAAATTATAGCCTTGTAATTATGGAAGGTAGTCTCTTGTTGATATTTTGGTTACTCCAATGATGGTACGCTTATCATTATGGAAGGTAGTCTATTGCCGAGATTCTTGTTACTCCATTGCATGGTAGCCTTGTCATTATGGAACGTAGTCTGTTGTCGAGATTTTTGTTATTCCATTAGATGGTAGCATTGTCATTATAGAAGGCAGTATATTATCGAGATTTTTGTCACTACATTGGATGGTATCCTTGTCATTATGTAAGGTAGTCTATTGTCGAGATTTTTGTTACTAGAATGGATTGTAGCCTTGTCGTTATGGAAGGTAGTATGTTGTCTATATCTTTGTTACTCCAATGGATGGTAGCCTAGCCATTATGGAAGGTAGTTTGTGTACGAGAATTTAGTTACTTTAATGGATGGTAGCCTTGTTATTATTGAAGGTAGTATGTTGTCGAGATTTTTTATACTCCAATAGATTGTAGCCTTGTAATTATGGAAGGTAGTCTGTTTTCGTGATTTTTGTTACTCCAATGGATGGTAGCCTTGTCATTGTGGAAGGTAGTATGTTGTCGATATCTTTGTTACTCCAATGGATGGTAGCCTTGTCATTATGGAAGGTAGTCTATTGTCGAGATTTTTGTCACTACAATGGATGGTAGCCTTGTCATTATGTAAGGTAGTCTATTGTCGAGATTTTTGTTACTAGAATGGATTGTAGCCTTGTCGTTATGGAAAGTAGTATGTTGTCTATATCTTTGTTACTCCAATGGATGGTAGCCTAGTCATTATGGAAGGTAGTTTGTGTACGAGATTTTAGTTACTTTAATGGATGGTAGCCTTGTCATTATGGAAGGTAGTCTGTTGTCGAGATTTTTTATACTCTAATAAATTGTAACCTTGTAATTATGGAAGGTAGTCTCTTGTTGATATTTTAGTTACTCCAATGATGGTACCCTTGTCATTATGGAAGGTAGTCTGTTTTTGTGATTTTTGTTACTCCAACGGATGGTAGCCTTGTCATTATGGAAGGTAGTATGTTGTCAATATCTTTGTTACTCCAATGGATGGTAGCCTTGTCATTATGGAAGGTAGTCTATTGTCGATATTTTTGTTACTCTAAGGGATGGTAGCCCTATCCATATGGAAGGTAGTCTGTTGTCGAGATTTTTGTTATTCCTATGGATGGTAGCGTTTTCATTATAGAAGGTAGTATATTGTAGAGATTTTGTCACTACAATGGATGGTAGCCTTGTAATTATGTAAGGTAGTCTATTGTCGAGATTTTTGTTACTATAATGGATTGTAGCCTTGTCGTTATGGAAGGTAGTCTGTTGTCTATATCTTTGTTACTCCAATGGATGGTATCCTAGTCATTATGGAAGGTAGTCTGTTGTCGAGATATTTTATACTCCAATAAATTGTAGCCTTGTAATTATGGAAGGTAGTCTCTTGTTGATATTTTGGTTACTCCAATGATGGTAGCCTTGTCATTATGGAAAGTAGTCTATTGCCGAGAATTTTGTTACTCCGTTGCATGGTAGCCTTGTCATTATGGAAGGTAGTGTATTTTCGATATTTTTGTTATTCCAATGGATGGTAACCTTATCATTATGGAAGGTAGTCTGTTTTCTAGATTTTTGTTACTCCAATGGATTGTAGCCTTGTCATTATGGAAGGTAGTATGTTGTCGATATCTTTGTTACTCCAATGGATGGTAGCCTTCTAATTATGGAAGGTAGTCTATTGTCATATGTTTGTTACTCTAAGGGATGGTAGCCCTGTCCATATGGAAGGTAGTATGTTGTCGAGATTTTTGTTATTCTAATGGATGGTAGCGTTGTCATTATAAAAGGTAGTATATTGTCGAGATTTTTGTAACTACAACGGATGGTAGCCTTGTCATTATGTAAGGTAGTCTATTGTCGAGATTTTTGTTACTAGAATGGATTGTAGCCTTGTCATTATGGAAGGTAGTCTGTTGTCTATATCTTTGTTACTCCAATGGATGGTAGCCTAGTCATTATGGAAGGTAGTTTGTGTACGATATTTTTGTTATTCCAATGGATGGTAGCCTTGTCATTATGAAAGGAAGTCTATTGTCCTGATTTTTGTTAGTCTAGGGGATGGTAGCCTTGTCATTATGGAAGGTAGTATGTTGTCGATATCTTTGTTACTCCAATGGATGTTAGCCTTGTCATTATGGAAGGTAGTATGTTGTCAAGATTTTTGTTACTCTAAGGGAAGGTAGCCTTGTCATTATGGAACGTAGTCTGTTGTTGAGATTTTTGTTATTCCAATTGATGGTAGCATTGTCATTATAGAAGGTAGTATATTATCGAGATTTTTGTCACTACAATGGATTGTAGCCTTGTCATTATGGAAGGTAGTCTGTTGTCAAGATTTTTGTTACTACAATGGATTATAGCCTTGTTGTTATGGAAGGTAGTTTGTTGTTGATATCTTTGTTAGTCCAATGGATGGTAGCCTAGTCATTATGGAAGGTAGTTTGTGTACGAGATTTTAGTTACTTTAATGGATGGTAGCCTTGTTATTATGGAAGGTAGTCTGTTGTCGAGATTTTTTATAATCCAATAAATTGTAGCCTTGTAATTATGGAAGGTAGTCTCTTGTTGATATTTTGGTTACTCCAATGATGGTACCCTTGTCATTATGGAAGGTAGTCTATTGCCGAGATTTTTGTTACTCCATTTCATGGTAGCCTTGTCATTATGGAAGGTAGTGTGTTGTCGATATTTTTGTTATTCCAATGGATGGTAGCCTTGTCATTATGAAAGGAAGTCTATTGTCCTGAATTTTGTTACTCTAAAGGATGGTAGCTTTGTCATTATGGAAGGTAGTATGTTGTCGATATCTTTGTTACTCCAATGGATGGTAGCCTTGTCATTATGGAAGGTAGTCTGTTGTCCAGATTTTTGTTACTCTAAGGGATGGTAGCTTTTTCATTATAGAAGGTAGCATATTATCGAGATTTTTGTCACTACAATGGATGGTAGCCTTGTCATTATGGAAGGTAGTCTGTTGTCAAGATTTTTGTTACTACAATGGACTGTAGCCTTGTCGTTATGGAAGGTAGTTTGTTGTCGATATCTTTGTTAGTACAAGGGATGGTAGCCTAGTCATTATGGAAGGTAGATTGTGTACGAGATTTTAGTTACTTTAATGGATGGTAGCCTTGTCATTATGGAAGGTAGTCTGTTGTCGAGATTTTTTATACTCCAATAAATTGTAGCCTTGTAATTATGGAAGGTAGTCTCTTATTGATATTTCGGTTACTCCAATGATGGTACCCTTGTTATTATGGAAGGTAGTCTATTGCCAAGATTTTTGTTACTCCATTGCATGGTAGCCTTGTCATTATGGAAGGTAGTGTGTTGTCGATATTTTTGTTATTCTAATGGATGGTAGCCTTGTCATTATGGAAGGTAGTCTGTTTTCGTGATTTTTGTTACTCCAATGGATGGTAGCCTTGTCATTATGGAAGGTAGTATGTTGTCGATATCTTTGTTACTCCAATGGATGGTAGACTTGTCATTATGGAAGGTAGTCTATTGTCGACATTTTTGTTACTCTAAGGGATGGTAGCCTTATCCATATGGAAGGTAGTCTGTTGTCGAAATTTTTGTTATTCCAATGGATGGTAGCGTTGTCATTATAGAAGGTAGTATATTGTCGAGATTTTTATCACTATAGTGGATGGTAGCCTTGTCATTATGTCAGGTAGTCTGTTGTCGAGATTTTTGTTATTAGAATGGGTTGTAGCCTTGTCGTTATGGAAGGTAGTATGTTGTCTATATCTTTGTTAATCCAATGGATGGTAGCCCAGTCATTATGGAAGGTAGTTTTTGTACGAGATTTTAGTTACTTTAATGGATGGTAGCCTTGTCATTATGGAAGGTAGTCTGTTGTCGAGATTTTTTATACTCCAATAAATTATAGCCTTGTAATTATGGAAGGTAGTCTCTTGTTGATATTTTGGTTACTCCAATGATGGTACCCTTGTCATTATAGAAGGTAGTCTATTGCCGAGATTTTTGTTACTCCGTTGCATGGTAGCCTTGTCATTATGGAAGGTAGTGTGTTATCGATATTTTTGTTATTCCAATGGATGGTAGCCTTGTCATTATGGAAGGTAGTCTATTTTCGTGATTTTTGTTACTCCAATGGATGGTAGCCTTGTCATTATGGAAGGTAGTATGTTGTCAATATCTTTGTTACTCCAATGGATGGTAGCCTTGTCATTATGGAAGGTAGTCTATTGTCGATATTTTTGTTACTCTAAGGGATGGTAGCCCTATCCATATGGAAGGTAGTCTGTTGTCGAGATTTTTGTTATTCCAATGGATGGTAGCATTGTCATTATAGAAGGTAGTATATTGTCGAGATTTTTGTCACTACAATGGATGGTAGCCTTGTCATTATGTAAGGTAGTCTATTGTCAAGATTTTTGTTACTAGAATGGATTGTAGCCTTGTCGTTATGGAAGGTAGTCTGTTGTTTATATCTTTGTTACTTCAATGGATGGTAGCCTAGTCATTATGGAAGGTAGTCTGTTGTCGAGATTTTTTATACTCCAATAAATTGTAGCCTATGGAAGGTAGTCTCTTGTTGATATTTTGGTTAATCCAATGATGGTACCCTTGTCATTATGGAAAGTAGTCTATTGCCGAGATTTTTGTTACTCCATTGCATGGTAGCCTTGTCATTATGGAAGGTAGTGTGTTGTCGATATTTTTGTTATTCCAATGGATGGTAGCCTTGTCATTATGAAAGGAAGTCTATTGTCCTGATTTTTGTTAGTCTAGGGGATGGTAGCCTTGTCATTATGGAAGGTAGTATGTTGTCGATATCTTTGTTACTCCAATGGATGGTAGCCTTGTCATTATGGAAGGTAGTCTGTTGTCTAGATTTTTATTACTCTAAGGGATGGTATCTTTGTCATTATAGAAGCTAGTATATTATCGAGATTTTTGTCACTATAATGGATGGTAGCCTTGTCATTATGGAAGGTAGTCTGTTGTCAAGATTTTTGTTACTACAATGGATTGTAGCCTTGTCGTTATGGAAGGTAGTTTGTTGTTGATATCTTTGTTAGTCCAAGGGATGGTAGCCTAGTCATTATGGAAGGTAGATTGTGTACGAGATTTTAGTTACATTAATGGATGGTAGCCTTGTCATTATGGAAGGTAGTCTGCTGTCGAGATTTTTTATACTCCAATAAATTGTAGCCTTGTAATTATGGAAGGTAGTCTCTTGTTGATATTTTGGTTACTCCAATGATGGTACCCTTGTTATTATGGAAGGTAGTCTATTGCCAAGATTTTTGTTACTCCATTGCATGGTAGCCTTGTCATTATGGAAGGTAGTGTGTTGTCGATATTTTTGTTATTCCAATGGATGGTAGCCTTGTCATTATGGAAGGTAGTCTGTTTTCGTGATTTTTGTTACTCCAATGGATGTTAGCCTTGTCATTATGGAAGGTAGTATGTTGTCGATATCTTTGTTACTCCAATGGATGGTAGCCTTGTCATTATGGAAGGTAGTCTATTGTCGATATTTTTGTTACTCTAAGGGATGATAGCCCTGTCCATATGGAAGGTAGTCTATTGTCGAGATTTTTTTTATTCCAATGGATGGTAGCGTTGTCATTATAGAAGGTAGTATATTGTCTAGATTTTTGTCACTACAATGGATGGTAGCCTTGTCATTATGTAAGGTAGTCTATTGTCGATATTTTTGTTACTAGAATGGATCGTAGCCTTGTCGTTATGGAAGGTAGTCTGTTGTCTATACCTTTGTTACTCCAATGGATGGTAGCCTAGTCATTATGGAAGGTAGTTTGTGTACGAGATTTTAGTTACTTTAATGGATGGTAGCCTTGTCATTATGGAAGGTAGTCTGTTGTCGAGATTTTTTAAATTCCAATAAATTGTAGCCTTGTAATTATGGAAGGTAGTCTCTTGTTGATATTTTGGTTACTCCAATGATGGTACCCTTGTCATTATGGAAGGTAATCTATTGCCGAGATTTTTGTTACTCCGTTGCATGGTAGCCTTGTCATTATGGAAGGTAGTGTGTTGTCGATATTTTTGTTATTCCAATGGATGGTAGCCTAGTCATTATGGAAGGTAGTCTGTTTTCGTGATTTTTGTTGCTCCAATGGATGGTAGCCTTGTCATTATGGAGGGTAGTATGTTGTCGATATCTTTGTTACTCCAATGGATGGTAGCCTTGTAATTATGGAAGGTAGTCTATTGTCGATATTTTTGTTACTCTAAGGGATGGTAGCCTTGTCCATATGGAAGGTAGTCTATTGTCGAGATTTTTGTTATTCCAATGGATGGTAGCGTTGTCATTATTTAAGGTAGTCTGTTGTTGAGATTTTTGTTATTCCAATGGATGGTAGCCTAGTCATTATGGAAGGTAGTCTTTTGTCGAGATTTTTGTTACTTGAATGGGTTGTAGCCTAGTCATTATGGAAGGTAGTTTGTGTAAGATATTTTTTTTATTCCAATGAATGGTAGCCTTGTCATTATGAAAGGAAGTTTATTGTCCTGATATTTGTTACTCTAAGGGATGGTAGGCTTGTCATTATGGAAGGTAGTATGTTGTCGATATCTTTGTTACTCCAATGGATGGTAGCCTTGTCATTAAAGAAGGTAGTTTGTTGTCCAGATTTTTGTTATTCTAAGGGATGGTAGCCTTTTCATTATGGAACGTTGTCTGTTGTCGAGATTTTTGTTATTCCAATGGATGGTAGCGTTGTCATTATAGAAGGTAGTATATTATCGAGGTTTTTGTCACTACAATGGATGGTAGCGTTGTCATTATTGAAGGTAGTCTGTTGTCAAGATTTTTGTTACTAAAATGGATTGTAGCCTTGTCGTTATGGAATGTAGTTTGTTGTCGATATCTTTGTTAGTCCAATGGATGGTAGCCTAGTCATTATGGAAGGTAGTTTGTGTACGAGATTTTAGTTACTTTAATGGATGGTAGCCTTGTCATTATGGAAGGTAGTATGTTGTCTAGATTTTTTATACTCCAATAAATTATAGCCTTGTAATTATGGAAGGTAGTCTCTTGTTGATATTTTGGTTACTCCAATGACGGTACCCTTGTCATTATGGAAGGTAGTCTATTGCCGAGATTTTTGTTACTCCATTGCATGGTAGCCTTGTCATTATGCAAGGTAGTGTGTTGTCGATATTTTTGTTATTCCAATGGATGGTAGCCTTGTCATTATGGAAGGTAGTCTGTTGTCGTGATTTTTGTCACTCCAATAGATGGTAGCCTTGTCATTATGGAAGGTAGTATGTTGTCGATATCTTTGTTACTCCAATGGATGGCAGCCTTGTTTGTTATGGAAGGTAGTCTGTTGTTTATATCTTTGTTACTTCAATGGATGGTAGCCTAGTCATTATGGAAGGTAGTCTGTTGTCGAGATTTTTTATACTCCAATAAATTGTAGCCTATGGAAGGTAGTCTCTTGTTGATATTTTGGTTACTCCAATGATGGTACCCTTGTCATTATGGAAAGTAGTCTATTGCCGAGATTTTTGTTACTCCATTGCATGGTAGCCTTGTCATCATGGAAGGTAGTGTGTTATCGATATTTTTGTTATTCCAATGGATGGTAGACTTGTCATTATGTAAGGTAGTCTATTGTCGAGATTTTTGTTACTAGAATGGATCGTAGCCTTGTCGTTATGGAAGGTAGTATGTTGTCTATATCTTTGTTACTCCAATGGATGGTAGCCTTGTCATTATGGAAGGTAGTCTGTTGTCCAGATTTTTATTACTCTAAGGGATGGTATCTTTGTCATTATAGAAGGTAGTATATTATCGAGATTTTTGTCACTATAATGGATGGTAGCCTTGTAATTATGGAAGGTAGTCTCTTGTTGATATTTTGGTTACTCCAATGATGGTACCCTTGTCATTATGGAAGGTAATCTATTGCCGAGATTTTTGTTACTCCGTTGCATGGTAGCCTTGTCATTATGGAAGGTAGTTTGTGTACGAGATTTTAGTTACTTTAATGGATGGTAGCCTTGTCATTATGGAAGGTAGTCTGTTGTCGAGATTTTCTAAACTCCAATAAATTGTAGCCTTGTAATTATGGAAGGTAGTCTCTTGTTGATATTTTGGTTACTCCAATGATGGTACCCTTGTCATTATAGAAGGTAATCTATTGCCGAGATTTTTGTTACTCCGTTGCATGGTAGCCTTGTCATTATGGAAGGTAGTGTGTTGTCGATATTTTTGTTATTCCAATGGATGGTAGCCTAGTCATTATGGAAGGTAGTCTGTTTTCGTGATTTTTGTTGCTCCAATGGATGGTAGCCTTGTCATTATGGAAAGTAGTATGTTGTCGATATCTTTTTTACTCCAATGGATAGTAGCCTTGTCATTATGGAAGGTAGTCTATTGTCGATATTTTTGTTACTCTAAGGGATGGTAGCCCTGTCTATATGGAAGGTAGTCTGTTGTCGAGATTTTTTTTATTCCAATGGATGGTAGCGTTGTCATTATAGAAGGTAGTATATTGTCTAGATTTTTGTCACTACAATGGATGGTAGCCTTGTCATTATGTAAGGTAGTCTATTGTCGAGATTTTCGTTACTAGAATAGATCGTAGCCTTGTCGTTATGGAAGGTAGTCTATTGTCTATATCTTTGTTACTCCAATGGATGGTAGCCTAGTCATTATGGAAGGTAGTTTGTGTACGAGATTTTAGTTACTTTAATGGATGGTAGCCTTGTCATTATGGAAGGTAGTCTGTTGTCGAGATTTTTTAAACTCCAATAAATTGTAGCCTTGTAATTATGGAAGGTAGTCTCTTGTTGATATTTTGGTTACTCCAATGATGGTACCCTTGTCATTATGGAAGGTAATCTATTGTCGAGATTTTTGTTACTCCGTTGCATGGTAGCCTTGTCATTATGGAAGGTAGTGTGTTGTCGATATTTTTGTTATTCCAATGGATGGTAGCCTAGTCATTATGGAAGGTAGTCTGTTTTCGTGATTTTTGTTGCTCCAATGGATGGTAGCCTTGTCATTATGGAAGGTAGTATGTTGTCGATATCTTTGTTACTCCAATGGATGGTAGCCTTGTCATTATGGAAGGTAGTCTATTGTCGATATTTTTGTTACTCTAAGGGATGGTAGCCTTGTCCATATGGAAGGTAGTCTATTGTCGAGATTTTTGTTATTCCAATGGATGGTAGCGTTGTCATTATTTAAGGTAGTCTGTTGTCGAGATTTTTGTTATTCCAATGGATGGTAGCCTAGTCATTATGGAAGGTAGTCTTTTGTCGAGATTTTTGTTACTAGAATGGGTTGTAGCCTTGTCGTTATGGAAGGTAGTTTGTGTACGATATTTTTTTATTCCAATGGATGGTAGCCTTGTCATTATGAAAGGAAGTTTATTGTCCTGATTTTTGTTACTCTAAGGGATGGTAGCCTTGTCATTATGGAAGGTAGTATGTTGTCGATATCTTTGTTACTCCAATGGATGGTAGCCTTGTCATTAAAGAAGGTAGTTTGTTGTCCATATTTTTGTTATTCTAAGGGATGGTATCCTTTTCATTATGGAACGTAGTCTGTTGTCGAGATTTTTGTTATTCCAATGGATGGTAGCGTTGTCATTATAGAAGGTAGTATATTATCAAGGTTTTTGTCACTACAATGGATGGTAGCCTTGTCATTATTGAAGGTAGTCTGTTGTAAAGATTGTTGTTACTAAAATGGATTGTAGCCTTGTCGTTATGGAATGTAGTTTGTTGTCGATATCTTTGTTAGTCCAATGGATGGTAGCCTAGTCATTATGGAAGGTAGTTTGTGTACGAGATTTTAGTTACTTTAATGGATGGTAGCCTTGTCATTATGGAAGGTAGTCTGTTGTCGAGATTTTCTAAACTCCAATAAATTGTAGCCTTGTAATTATGGAAGGTAGTCTCTTGTTGATATTTTGGTTACTCCAATGATGGTACCCTTGTCATTATAGAAGGTAATCTATTGCCGAGATTTTTGTTACTCCGTTGCATGGTAGCCTTGTCATTATGGAAGGTAGTGTGTTGTCGATATTTTTGTTATTCCAATGGATGGTAGCCTAGTCATTATGGAAGGTAGTCTGTTTTCGTGATTTTTGTTGCTCCAATGGATGGTAGCCTTGTCATTATGGAAAGTAGTATGTTGTCAATATCTTTGTTACTCCAATGGATAGTAGCCTTGTCATTATGGAAGGTAGTCTATTGTCGATATTTTTGTTACTCTAAGGGATGGTAGCCCTGTCTATATGGAAGGTAGTCTGTTGTCGAGATTTTTTTTATTCCAATGGATGGTAGAGTTGTCATTATAGAAGGTAGTATATTGTCTAGATTTTTGTCACTACAATGGATGGTAGCCTTGTCATTATGTAAGGTAGTCTATTGTCGAGATTTTCGTTACTAGAATGGATCGTAGCCTTGTCGTTATGGAAGGTAGTCTATTGTCTATATCTTTGTTACTCCAATGGATGGTAGCCTAGTCATTATGGAAGGTAGTTTGTGTACGAGATTTTAGTTACTTTAATGGATGGTAGCCTTGTCATTATGGAAGGTAGTCTGTTGTCGAGATTTTTTAAACTCCAATAAATTGTAGCCTTGTAATTATGGAAGGTAGTCTCTTGTTGATATTTTGGTTACTCCAATGATGGTACCCTTGTCATTATGGAAGGTAATCTATTGTCGAGATTTTTGTTACTCCGTTGCATGGTAGCCTTGTCATTATGGAAGGTAGTGTGTTGTCGATATTTTTGTTATTCCAATGGATGGTAGCCTAGTCATTATGGAAGGTAGTCTGTTTTCGTGATTTTTGTTGCTCCAATGGATGGTAGCCTTGTCATTATGGAAGGTAGTATGTTGTCGATATCTTTGTTACTCCAATGGATGGTAGCCTTGTCATTATGGAAGGTAGTCTATTGTCGATATTTTTGTTACTCTAAGGGATGGTAGCCTTGTCCATATGGAAGGTAGTCTATTGTCGACATTTTTGTTATTCCAATGGATGGTAGCGTTGTCATTATTTAAGGTAGTCTGTTGTCGAGATTTTTGTTATTCCAATGGATGGTAGCCTAGTCATTATGGAAGGTAGTCTTTTGTCGAGATTTTTGTTACTAGAATGGGTTGTAGCCTTGTCGTTATGGAAGGTAGTTTGTGTACGATATTTTTTTATTCCAATGGATGGTAGCCTTGTCATTATGAAAGGAAGTTTATTGTCCTGATTTTTGTTACTCTAAGGGATGGTAGCCTTGTCATTATGGAAGGTAGTATGTTGTCGATATCTTTGTTACTCCAATGGATGGTAGCCTTGTCATTAAAGAAGGTAGTTTGTTGTCCAGATTTTTGTTATTCTAAGGGATGGTATCCTTTTCATTATGGAACGTAGTCTGTTGTCGAGATTTTTGTTATTCCAATAGATGGTAGCGTTGTCATTATAGAAGGTAGTATATTGTCTAGATTTTTGTCACTACAATGGATGGTAGCCTTGTCATTATTGAAGGTAGTCTGTTGTAAAGATTTTCGTTACTAAAATGGATTTTAGCCTTGTCGTTATGGAATGTAGTCTGTTGTCAATATCTTTGTTAGTCCAATGGATGGTAGCCTAGTCATTATGGAAGGTAGTTTGTGTACGAGATTTTAGTTACTTTAATGGATGGTAGCCTTGTCATTATGGAAGGTAGTCTGTTGTCGAGATTTTTTAAACTCCAATAAATTGTAGCCTTGTAATTATGGAAGGTAGTCTCTTGTTGATATTTTGGTTACTCCAATGATGGTACCCTTGTCATTATGGAAGGTAATCTATTGTCGAGATTTTTGTTACTCCGTTGCATGGTAGCCTTGGCATTATGGAAGGTAGTGTGTTGTCGATATTTTTGTTATTCCAATGGATGGTAGCCTAGTCATTATGGAAGGTAGTCTGTTTTCGTGATTTTTGTTACTCTAATGGATGGTAGCCTTGTCATTATGGAAGGTAGTATGTTGTCGATATCTTTGTTACTCCAATGGATGGTAGCCTTGTCATTATGGAAGGGAGTCTATTGTCGATATTTTTGTTACTCTAAGGGATGGTAACCTTGTCCATATGGAAGGTAGTCTATTGTCGAGATTTTTGTTATTCCAATGGATGGTAGCGTTGTCATTATTTAAGGTAGTCTGTTGTCGAGATTTTTGTTATTCCAATGGATGGTAGCCTAGTCATTATGGAAGGTAGTCTTTTGTCGAGATTTTTGTTACTAGAATGGGTTGTAGCCTTGTCGTTATGGAAGGTAGTTTGTGTACGATATTTTTTTATTCCAATGGATGGTAGCCTTGTCATTATGAAAGGAAGTTTATTGTCCTGATTTTTGTTACTCTAAGGGATGGTAGCCTTGTCATTATGGAAGGTAGTATGTTGTCGATATCTTTGTTACTCCAATGGATGGTAGCCTTGTCATTAAAGAAGGTAGTTTGTTGTCCAGATTTTTGTTATTCTAAGGGATGGTATCCTTTTCATTATGGAACGTAGTCTGTTGTCGAGATTTTTGTTATTCCAATGGATGGTAGCGTTGTCATTATAGAAGGTAGTATATTATCAAGGTTTTTGTCACTACAATGGATGGTAGCCTTGTCATTATTGAAGGTAGTCTGTTGTAAAGATTTTTGTTACTAAAATTGATTTTAGCCTTGTCGTTATGGAATGTAGTTTGTTGTCGATATCTTTGTTAGTCCAATGGATGGTAGCCTAGTCATTATGGAAGGTAGTTTGTGTACGAGATTTTAGTTACTTTAATGGATGGTAGCCTTGTCATTATGGAAGGTAGTCTGTTGTCGAGATTTTTTAAACTCCAATAAATTGTAGCCTTGTAATTATGGAAGGTAGTCTCTTGTTGATATTTTGGTTACTCCAATGATGGTACCCTTGTCATTATGGAAGGTAATCTATTGTCGAGATTTTTGTTAATCCGTTGCATGGTAGCCTTGTCATTATGGAAGGTAGTGTGTTGTCGATATTTTTGTTATTCCAATGGATGGTAGCCTAGTCATTATGGAAGGTAGTCTGTTTTCGTGATTTTTGTTGCTCCAATGGATGGTAGCCTTGTCATTATGGAAGGTAGTATGTTGTCGATATCTTTGTTACTCCAATGGATGGTAGCCTTGTCATTATGGAAGGTAGTCTATTGTCGATATTTTTGTTACTCTAAGGGATGGTAACCTTGTCCATATGGAAGGTAGTCTATTGTCGAGATTTTTGTTATTCCAATGGATGGTAGCGTTGTCATTATTTAAGGTAGTCTGTTGTCGAGATTTTTGTTATTCCAATGGATGGTAGCCTAGTCATTATGGAAGGTAGTCTTTTGTCGAGATTTTTGTTACTAGAATGGGTTGTAGCCTTGTCGTTATGGAAGGTAGTTTGTGTACGATATTTTTTTATTCCAATGGATGGTAGCCTTGTCATTATGAAAGGAAGTTTATTGTCCTGATTTTTGTTACTCTAAGGGATGGTAGCCTTGTCATTATGGAAGGTAGTATGTTGTCGATATCTTTGTTACTCCAATGGATGGTAGCCTTGTCATTAAAGAAGGTAGTTTGTTGTCCAAATTTTTGTTATTCTAAGGGATGGTATCCTTTTCATTATGGAACGTAGTCTGTTGTCGAGATTTTTGTTATTCCAATGGATGGTAGCGTTGTCATTATAGAAGGTAGTATATTATCAAGGTTTTTGTCACTACAATGGATGGTAGCCTTCTCATTATTGAAGGTAGTCTGTTGTAAAGATTTTTGTTACTAAAATGGATTGTAGCCTTGTCGTTATGGAATGTAGTTTGTTGTCGATATCTTTGTTAGTCCAATGGATGGTAGCCTAGTCATTATGGAAGGTAGTTTGTGTACGAGATTTTAGTTACTTTAATGGATGGTAGCCTTGTCATTATGGAAGGTAGTCTGTTGTCTAGATTTTTTATACTCCAATAAATTATAGCCTTGTAAATATGGAAGGTAGTCTCTTGTTGATATTTTGGTTACTCCAATGATGGTACCCTTGTCATTATGGAAGGTAGTCTATTGCCGAGATTTTTGTTACTCCATTGCATGGTAGCCTTGTCATTATGCAAGGTAGTGTGTTGTCGATATTTTTGTTATTCCAGTGGATGGTAGCCTTGTC
This sequence comes from Vicia faba, assembly GCA_948472305.1. Lineage (NCBI taxonomy): Eukaryota > Viridiplantae > Streptophyta > Magnoliopsida > Fabales > Fabaceae > Vicia > Vicia faba. The sequence goes on from OX451741.1 coordinate 461,452,558, forward strand.
ATTATTCAAGGTAGTTTGTTGTCGTGATTTTTGTCACTCCAATGGATGGTAGCCTTGTCATTATGGAAGGTAGTATGTTGTCGATATCTTTGTTACTCCAATGGATGGTAGCCTTGTCATTATGGAAGGTAGTCTATTGTTGATATTTTTGTTACTCTAAAGGTTGGTAGCCTTGTCCATATGGAAGGTAGTCTGTTGTAGAGATTTTTGTTATTCCAATAGATGGTAGCGTTGTCATTATAGAAGGTAGTATATTGTCTAGATTTTTGTCACTACAATGGATGGTAGCCTTGTCATTATGTAAGGTAGTCTTTTGTCGAGATTTTTGTTACTAGAATGGATTGTAGCCTTGTCGTTATGGAAGGTAGTATGTTGTCTATATCTTTGTTACTTCAATGTATGGTAGTCTAGTCATTATAGAAGGTAGTTTGTGTATGATATTTTTTTTATTCCAATGGATGGTAGCCTTGTCATTATGAAAGGAAGTCTATTGTCCTAATTTTTGTTACTCTAAGGGATGGTAGCCTTGTCATTATGGAAGGTAGTATGTTGTCAATATCTTTGTTACTCCAATGGATGGTAGCCTTCTCATTATGGAAGGTAGTCTGTTGTCCAGATTTTTGTTACTCTAAGGGATGGTAGCCTTGTCATTATGCAACGTAGTCTGTTGTCGAGATTTTTGTTATTCCAATGGATGGTAGCGTTGTCAATATTTAAGGTAGTATATTGTCGAGATTTTTATCACTACAATGGATAGTAGCCTTGTTATTATTTAAGGTTGTCTATTGTCGAGATTTTTGTTACTAAAATGGGTTGTAGCCTTGTCGTTATGGAAGGTAGTATGTTGTCTATATCTTTGTTACTCCAATGGATGGTAGCCTATTCATTATGGAAGGTAGTTTGTGTACGATATTTTTGTTATTCCAATGGGTGGTAGCCTTGTCAATATGGAAGGTAGTCTGTTGTCGAGATTTTTTATACTCCAATAAATTATAGCCTTGTAATTATGGAAGGTAGTCTCTTGTTGATATTTTGGTTACTCCAATGATGGTACGCTTATCATTATGGAAGGTAGTCTATTGCCGAGATTCTTGTTACTCCATTGCATGGTAGCCTTGTCATTATGGAAGGTAGTGTGTTGTCGATATGTTTGTTATTCCATTGGATGATAGCCTTGTCATTATGGAAGGTAGTCTGTTGTCGTGATTTTTGTTAATCCAATGGATAGTAGCCTTGTCATTATGGAAGGTAGTCTGTTGTCGAGATTTTTGTTACTACAATGGATTGTAGCCTTTTTGTTATGGAAGATAGTCTGTTGTCGATATCTTTGTTACTCCATTGGATGGTAGCCTAGTCATTATGGAAGGTAGTTTGTGTACGTGATTTTAGTTACTCCAATGGTTGGTAGACTTATCATTATGGAAGGTAGTCTGTTGTCGAGATTTTTGTTACTCCAATGGATTGTAGCCTTGTCATTATAGAAGGTGATATATTGTCACTATAATGGATGGTAGCCTTGTCATTATGGAACGTTGTCTGTTCTCGAGATTTTTGTTATTCCATTAGATGGTAGCGTTGTCATTATAGAAGGCAGTATATTATCGAGATTTTTGTCACTACAATGGATGGTGGCCTTGTCATTATGGAAGGTAGTTTGTTGTCAAGATTTTTATTACTACAATGGATTGTGGCCTTGTCGTTATGGAAGGTAGTTTGTTGTCGATATCTTTGTTACTCCAATGGATGTTAGCCTTGTCATTATGGAAGGTAGTATGTTGTCAAGATTTTTGTTACTCTAAGGGAAGGTAGCCTTGTCATTATGGAACGTAGTCTGTTGTCGAGATTTTTGTTATTCCAATTGATGGTAGCATTGTCATTATAGAAGGTAGTATATTATCGAGATTTTTGTCACTACAATGGATTGTAGCCTTGTCATTATGGAAGGTAGTCTGTTGTCAAGATTTTTGTTACTACAATGGATTATAGCCTTGTCGTTATGGAAGGTAGTTTGTTGTCGATAGCTTTGTTAGTCTAATGGATGGTAGCCTAGTCATTATGGAAGGTAGTTTGTGTACGAGATTATAGTTACTTTAATGGATGGTAGCCTTGTCATTATGGAAGGTGGTCTATTGTCGAGATTTTTTATACTCCAATAAATTGTAGCCTTGTAATTATGGAAGGTAGTCTCTTATTGATATTTCGGTTACTCCAATGATGGTACCCGTGTTATTATGGAAGGTAGTCTATTGCCAAGATTTTTGTTACTCCATTGCATGGTAGCCTTGTCATTATGGAAGGTAGTGTGTTGTCGATATTTTTGTTATTCCAATGGATGGTAGCCTTGTCATTATAGAAGGTAGTTTGTTTTCGTGATTTTTGTTACTCCAATGGATGGTAGCCTTGTCATTATGGAAGGTAGTATGTTGTCGATATCTTTGTTACTCCAATGGATGGTAGACTTGTCATTATGGAAGGTAGTCTATTGTCGATATTTTTGTTACTCTAAGGGATGGTAGCCTTATCCATATGGAAGGTAGTCTGTTGTCGAGATTTTTGTTATTCCAATGGATGGTAGCGGTGTCATTATAGAAGGTAGTATATTGTCGAGATTTTTATCACTACAGTGGATGGTAGCCTTGTCATTATGTAAGGTAGTCTATTGTCGAGATTTTTGTTACTAGAATGGGTTGTAGACTTGTTGTTATGGAAGGTAGTATGTTGTCTATATCTTTGTTACTCCAATGGATGGTAGCCTAGTCATTATGGAAGGTATTTTTTGCACGAGATTTTAGTTACTTTAATGGATGGTAGCCTTGTCATTATGGAAGGTAGTCTATTGTCGAGATTTTTTATACTCCAATAAATTATAGCCTTGTAATTATGGAAGGTAGTCTCTTGTTGATATTTTGGTTACTCCAATGATGGTACCCTTGTCATTATGGAAGGTAGTCTATTGCCGAGATTTTTGTTACTCCGTTGCATGGTAGCCTTGTCATTATGGAAGGTAGTGTGTTGTCGATATTTTTGTTATTCCAATGGATGGTAGCCTTGTAATTATGGAAGGTAGTATGTTTTCAATATCTTTGTTACTCCAATGGATGGTAGCCTTGTCATTATGGAAGGTAGTCTATTGTCGATATTTTTTTTACTCTAAGGGATGGTAGCCCTATCCATATGGAAGGTAGTCTATTGTCCAGATTTTTGTTATTCCAATGGATGGTAGCATTGTCATTATAGAAGGTAGTATATTGTCGAGATTTTTGTCACTACAATGGATGGTAGCCTTGTCATTATGTAAGGTAGTCTATTGTCCAGATTTTTGTTACTAGAATTGATTGTATCCATGTCGTTATGGAAGGTAATCTGTTGTTTATATCTTTGTTACTTCAATGGATGGTAGCCTAGACATTATGGAAGGTAGTCTGTTGTCGAGATTTTTTATACTCCAATAATTTGTAGCCTATGGAAGATAGTCTCTTGTTGATATTTTGGTTACTCCAATGATGGTACCCATGTCATTATGGAAAGTAGTCTATTGCCGAGATTTTTGTTACTCCATTGCACGGTAGCCTTGTCATTATGGAAGGTAGTGTGTTGTCGATATTTTTGTTATTCCAATGGATGGTAGCCTTGTCATTATGAAAGGAAGTCTATTGTCCTGATTTTTGTTACTCTAAGGGATGGTATCCTTGTCATTATGGAAGGTAGTGTGTTGTCGATATTTTTGTTATTCCAATGGATGGTAGTCTTGTCATTATGGAAGGTAGTCTGTTTTCGTGATTTTTGTTACTCCAATGGATGGTAGCCTTGTCATTTTGGAAGGTAGTATGTTGTTGATATCTTTGTTACTCCAATGGATGGTAGCCTTGTCATTATGGAAGGTAGTCTATTGTCAATATTTTTGTTACTCTAAGGGATGGTAGCCCTGTCCATATGGAAGGTAGTCTGTTGTCGAGAATTTTTTTATTCCAATGGATTGTAGCGTTGTCATTATAGAAGGTAGTATATTGTCAAGATTTTTGTCACTACAATGGATGGTAGCCTTGTCATTATGTAAGGTAGTATATTGTCGAGATTTTTGTTACTAGAATGGATCGTAGCCTTGTCGTTATGGAAGGTAGTCTGTTGTCTATATCTTTGTTACTCCAATGGATGGTAGCCTAGTCATTATGGAAGGTAGTTTGTGTACGAGATTTTAGATACTTTAATGGATGGTATCCTTGTCATTATGGAAGGTAGTCTCTTGTTGATATTTTGGTTACTCCAATGATGGTACCCTTGTCATTATGGAAGGTAATCTATTGTCGAGATTTTTGTTACTCCGTTGCATGGTAGCCTTGTCATTATGGAAGGTAGTGTGTTGTCGATATTTTTGTTATTCCAATGGATGGTAGCCTAGTCATTATGGAAGGTAGTCTGTTTTCGTGATTTTTGTTACTCCAATGGATGGTAGCCTTGTCATTATGGAAAGTAGTATGTTTTTGATATCTTTGTTACTCCAATGGATGGTAGCCTTGTCATTATGGAAGGTGGTCTATTATTGATATTTTTGTTACTCTAAGGGATGGTAGCCTTGTCCATATGGAAGGTAGGCTATTGTCGAGATTTTTGTTATTCCAATGGATGGTAGCGTTGTCATTATTTAAGGTAGTCTGTTGTCGAGATTTTTGTTATTCCAATGGATGGTAGCCTATTCATTATGGAAGGTAGTCCTTTGTCAAGATTTTTGTTACTAGAATGGGTTGTAGCCTTGTCATTATGGAAGGTAGTTTGTGTACGATATTTTTTTTATTCCAATGGATGGTAGCCTTGTCATTATGAAAGGAAGTTTATTGTCCTGATTTTTGTTACTCTAAGGGATGGTAGCCTTGTCATTATGGAAGGTAGTATGTTGTCGATATCTTTGTTACTCCAATGGATGGTAGCCTTGTCATTAAAGAAGGTAGTTTGTTGTCCAGATTTTTGTTATTCTAAGGGATGGTAGCCTTTTCATTATGGAACGTAGTCTGTTGTCGAGATTTTTGTTATTCCAATGGATGGTAGCGTTGTCATTATAGAAGGTAGTATATTATCGAGGTTTTTGTCACTACAATGGATGGTAGCCTTGTCATTATTGAAGGTAGTCTGTTGTCAAGATTTTTGTTACTAAAATGGATTGTAGCCTTGTCGTTATGGAATGTAGTTTGTTGTCGATATCTTTGTTAGTCCAATGGATGGTAGCCTAGTCATTATGGAAGGTAGTTTGTGTACGAGATTTTAGTTACTTTAATGGATGGTAGCCTTGTAATTATGGAAGGTAGTCTCTTGTTGATATTTTGGTTACTCCAATGATGGTACCCTTGTCATTATGGAAGGTAGTCTATTGCCGAGATTTTTGTTACTCCATTGCATGGTAGCCTTTTCATTATGCAAGGTAGTGTGTTGTCGATATTTTTGTTATTCCAATGGATGGTAGCCTTGTCATTATGGAAGGTAGTCTGTTGTCGTGATTTTTGTCACTCAAATGGATGGTAGCCTTGTCATTATGGAAGGTAGTATGTTGTCGATATCTTTGTTACTCCAATGGATGGTAGCCTTGTCATTATGGAAGGTAGTCTGTTGTTTATATCTTTGTTACTTCAATGGATGGTAGCCTAGTCATTATGGAAGGTAGTCTGTTGTCGAGATTTTTTATACTCTAATAAATTGTAGCCTATGGAAGGTAGTCTCTTGTTTATATTTTGGTTACTCCAATGATGGTACCCTTGTCATTATGGAAAGTAGTCTATTGCCGAGATTTTTCTTACTCCATTGCATGGTAGCCTTGTCATTATGGAAGGTAGTGTGTTGTCGATATTTTTGTTATTCCAATGGATGGTAGCCTTGTCATTATGAAAGAAAGTCTATTGTCCTGATTTTTGTTACTCTAAGGGATGGTATCCTTGTCATTATGGAAGGTAGTATGTTGTCGATATCTTTGTTACTCCAATGGATGGTAGCCTTGTCATTATGGAAGGTAGTCTGTTGTCCAGATTTTTATTACTCTAAGGGATGGTATCTTTGTCATTATAGAAGGTAGTATATTGTCGAGATTTTTGTCACTACAATGGATGGTAGCCTTGTCATTATGTAAGGTAGTCTGTTGTCGAGATTTTTGTTACTAGAATGGATCGTAGCCTTGTCGTTATGGAAGGTAGTATGTTGTCTATATCTTTGTTACTCCAATGGATGGTAGCCTAGTCATTATGGAAGGAAGTTTGTGTACGAGATTTTAGTTACTTTAATGGATGGTAGCCTTGTCATTATGGAAGGTAGTCTGTTGTTGAGATTTTTTATACTCCAATAAATTGTAGCCTTGTAATTATGGAAGGTAGTCTCTTGTTGATATTTTGGTTACTCCAATGATGGTACCCTTGTCATTATAGAAGGTAATCTATTGCCGAGATTTTTGTTACTCCGTTGCATGGTAGCCTTGTCATTATGGAAGGTAGTGTGTTGTTGATATTTTTGTTATTCCAATGGATGGTAGCCTAGTCATTATGGAAGGTAGTCTGTTTTCGTGATTTTTGTTGCTCTAATGGATGGTAGCCTTGTCATTATGGAAGGTAGTATGTTGTTGATATCTTTGTTACTGCAATGGATGGTAGCCTTGTCATTTTGGAAGGTAGTCTATTGTCGATATTTTTGTTACTCTAACGGATGGTAGCCTTATCCATATGGAAGGTAGTCTATTGACGAGATTTTTGTTATTCCAATGGATGATAGCGTTGTCATTATAGAAGGTACTATATTGTCGAGATTATTGTCAATACAATGGATGGTAGCCTTGTCATTATGTAAGGTAGTTTGTTGACGAGATTTTTGTTATTCCAATGGATGGTAGCGTTGTCATTATAGAAGGTACTATATTGTCGAGATTATTGTCACTACAATGGATGGTAGCCTTGTCATTATGTAAGGTAGTCTTTTGTCGAGATTTTTGTTACTAGAATGGATTGTAGCCTTGTCGTTATGGAAGGTAGTATGTTGTCTATATCTTTGTTACTCCAATGGATGGTAGCCTAGTCATTATGGAAGGTAGTTTGTGTACGATATATTTGTTATTCCAATGGATGGTAGCCTTGTCATTATGAAAGGAATTCTATTGTCCTGATTTTTGTTACTCTAAGGGATGGTAGCCTTGTCATTATGGAAGGTAGTATGTTGTCGATATCTTTGTTACTCCAATGGATGGTAGCCTTGTCATTATGGAAGGTAGTCTGTTGTCCAGATTTTTGTTACTCTAAGGGATGGTAGCCTTGTCATTATGGAACGTAGTCTGTTGTCGAGATTTTTGTTATTCCAATGAATGGTAGCGTTTTCATTATTGAAGGTAGTATATTATCGAGATTTTTGTCACTTAAATGGATGGTAGCCTTGTCATTATGGAAAGTTGTCTGTTGTCAAGATTTTTGTTACTACAATGGATTGTAGCCTTGTCGTTATGGAATGTAGTTTGTTATCGATATCTTTGTTCGTCCAATGGATGGTACCCTAGTCATTATGGAAGGTAGTTTGTGTACGAGATTTTAGTTACTTTAATGAATGGTAGCCTTGTCATTATGGAAGGTAGTTTGTTGTCGAGATTTTTTATACTCCAATAAATTGTAGCCTTGTAATTATGGAAGGTAGTCTCTTGTTGATATTTTGGTTACTCCAATGATGGTGCCCTTGTCATTATGGAAGACAGTCTATTGCCGAGATTTTTGTTACTCCATAGCATGGTAGCCTTGTCATTATGGAAGGTAGTGTGTTATCGATATGTTTGTTATTATAATGGATGATAGCCTTGTCATTATGGAAGGTAGTCTGTTGTATTGATTTTTGTTACTCCAATGGATGGTAGCCTTGTCATTATGGAAGGTAGTATGTTGTTGATATCTTTGTTACTGCAATGGATGGTAGCCTTGTCATTATGGAAGGTAGTCTATTGTCGATATTTTTGTTACTCTAACGGATGGTAGCCTTATCCATATGGAAGGTAGTCTGTTGACGAGATTTTTGTTATTCCAATGGATGGTAGCGTTGTCATTATAGAAGGTACTATATTGTCGAGATTTTTGTCACTACAATGGATGGTAGCCTTGTCATTATGTAAGGTAGTCTTTTGTCGAGATTTTTGTTACTAGAATGGATTGTAGCCTTGTCGTTATGGAATGTAGTATGTTGTCTATATCTTTGTTACTCCAATGGATGGTAGCCTAGTCATTATGGAAGGTAGTTTGTGGACGATCTTTTTGTTATTCCAATCGATGGTAGCCTTATCATTATGAAAGGAATTCTATTGTCCTGATTTTTGTTAGTCTAAGGGATGGTAGCCTTGTCATTATGGAAGGTAGTATGTTGTGGATATCTTTGTTACTCCAATGGATGGAAGCCTTGTCATTATGGAAGGTAGTCTGTTGTCGAGATTTTTGTTATTCCAATGGATGGTAGCGTTGTCATTATAGAAGGTAGTATATTATCGAGATTTTTGTCACTACAATGGATGGTAACCTTGTCATTATGGAAGGTAGTGTGTTGTCAAGATTTTTGTTACTACAATGAATTGTAGCCTTCTTGTTATGGAATGTAGTTTGTTGTCGATATCTTTGTTCGTCCAATGGATGGTAGCCTAGTCATTATGGAAGGTAGTTTGTGTATGAGATTTTAGTTACTTTAATGGATGGTAGCCTTATCATTATGGAAGGAAGTTTGTTGTCGAGATTTTTTATACTCCAATAAATTGTACCCTTGTAATTATGGAAGGTAGTCTCTTGTTGATATTTTGGTTACTCCAATGATGGTACCCTTGTCATTATGGAAGGTAGTCTATTGCCGAGATTTTTGGTACTCCATTGCATGGTAGCCTTGTCATTATGGAAGGTAGTGTGTCGTCGATATGTTTGTTATTCCAATGGATGATAGCCTTGTCATTATGGAAGGTAGTCTGTTGTCGTGATTTTTGTCACTCCAATGGATGGTAGCCTTGTCATTATGGAAGGTAGTATGTTGTCGATATCTTTGTTACTCCAATGGATGGTAGCCATGTCATTATGGAAGGTAGACTATTGTCGAGATTTTTGTTACTCTAACGGATGGTAGCCTTATCCATATGGAAGGTAGTCTATTGACGAGATTTTTGTTATTCCAATGGATGGTAGCGTTGTCATTATAGAAGGTAGTATATTATCGAGATTTTTGTCACTACAATGGATGGTAGCCTTGTCATTATGTAAGGTAGTATGTTGTCGAGATTTTTGTTACTAGAATGGATTGTAGCCTTGTTGTTATGGAAGGTAGTATGTTTTCTATATCTTTGTTACTCCAATGGATGGTAACCTAGTCATTATGGAAGGTAGTTTGTGTATGATATTTTTATTATTCCAATGGATGGTAGCCTTGTCATTATTAAAGGAAGTCTATTGTCCTGATTTTTGTTACTCTAAGGGATGGTAGCCTTGTCATTATGGAAGGTAGAATGTTGTTGATATCTTTGTTACTCTAATGGATTGTAGCCTTGTCATTATGGAAGGTAGTCCGTTGTCCAGATTTTTGTTACTCTAAGGGATGGTAGCCTTGTCATTATGGAACATAGTCTGTTATCGAGATTTTTGTTATACCAATGGATGGTAGCGTTGTCATTATAGAAGGTAGTATATTATCGAGATTTTTGTCACTACAATGGTTGGTAGCCTTGTCATTATGGAAGGTAGTCTGTTGTCGAGATTTTTTATACTCCAATAAATTGTAGCCTTGTAATTATGGAAGGTAGTCTCTTGTTGATATTTTGGTTACTCCAATGATGGTACCCTTTTTATTATGGAAGGTAGTCTATTGTCGAGATTTTTGTTACTCTAACGGATGTTAGCCTTATCCATATGGAAGGTAGTCTATTAAAGAGATTTTTGTTATTCCAAATGATGGTAGCGTTGTCATTATAGAAGGTAGTATATTGTCGAGATTTTTGTCACTACAATGGATGGTAGCCTTGTCATTATGTAAGGTAGTATGTTGTCGAGATTTTTGTTACTAGAATGGATTGTAGCCTTGTCGTTATAGAAGGTAGTATGTTGTCTATATCTTTGTTACTCTAATGGATGGTAGCCTAGTCATTATGGAAGGTAGTTTGTGTATGATATTTTTATTATTCCAATGGATGGTAGCCTTGTCATTATAAAAGGAAGTCTATTGTCCTGATTTTTGTTACTCTAAGGGATGGTAGCCTTGTCATTATGGAAGGTAGAATGTTGTCGATATCTTTGTTACTCTAATGGATTGTAGCCTTGTCATTATGGAAGGTAGTCCGTTGTCCAGATTTTTGTTACTCTAAGGGATGGTAGCCTTGTCATTATGGAACAACATCTGTTGTCGAGATTTTTGTTATTCCAATGGATGGTAGCGTTGTCATTATAGAACGTAGTATATTATCGATATTTTTGTCACTACAATGGTTGGTAGCCTTGTCATTATGGAAGGTAGTCTGTTGTCGAGATTTTTTATACTCCAATAAATTGTAGCCTTGTAATTATGGAAGGTAGTCTCTTGTTGATATTTTGGTTACTCCAATGATGGTACCCTTTTTATTATGGAAGGTAGTCTATTGCCGAGATTTTTGTTACTCCATTGCATGGTAGCCTTGTCATTATGCAAGGTAGTGTGTTGTCGATATTTTTGTTATTCCAATGGATGGTAGCCTTGTCATTATGGAAGGTAGTCTATTTTTGTGATTTTTGTTACACAAATGGATGGTAGCCTTGTCATTATGGAAGGTAGTATGTTGTCGATATCTTTGTTACTCCAAAGGATGGTAGCCTTGTCATTATGGAAGGTAGTCCATTGTTGATATTTTTGTTACTCTAAGGGTTGGTAGCCTTGTCCATATGGAAGGCAGTCTGTTGTCGAGATTTTTGTTATTCCAATGAATGGTAGCATTGTCATTATAGAAGGTAGTATATTGTCGAGATTTTTGTCACTGCAATGGATGGTAGCCTTGTCATTATGTAAGGTAGCCTGTTGTCGAGATTTTTGTTACTAGAATGGATTGTAGCCTTGTTGTTATGGAAGGTAGTATGTTGTCTATATCTTTGTTACTCCAATGAATGGTAGCCTAGTCATTATGGAAGGTAGTTTGTGTACGATATTTTTGTTATTCCAATGGCTGGTAGCCTTGTCATTATGAAAGGAAGTCTATTGTCCTGATTTTTGTTACTCTAAGTGATGGTAGCCTTGTCATTATGGAAGGTAGTATGTTGTCGATATCTTTGTTACTCCAATGGATGGTAGCCTTGTCATTATGGAAGGTAGTCTGTTGTCCAAATTTTTGTTACTCTAAGAGATGGTAGCCTTGTCATTATGGAACGTAGTCTGTTGTCGAGATTTTTGTTATTCCAATGGATGGTAGCGTTGTCATTATAGAAGGTAGTATATTATCGAGATTTTTGTCACTACAATGGATGGTAGCCTTGTCATTATGGAAGGTGGTCTATTGTCAAGATTTTTGTTACTATAATGGATTGTAGCCTTGTCGTTATGGAATGTTATATTATTGTCGATATCTTTGTTAGTCCAATGGATGGTAGCCTAGTCATTATAGAATGTGGTTTGTGTACGAGATTTTAGTTACTTTAATGGATGGTAGCCTTATAATTATGGAAGGTAATCTCTTGTTGATATTTTGGTTACTCCAATGATGGTACCCTTGTCATTAGGGAAGGCAGTCTATTGCCTAGATTTTTTTTACTCCATTGCATGGTAGCCTTGTCATTATGGAAGGTAGTGTGTTGTCGATATGTTTGTTATTCCAATGGATGATAGCATTGTCATTATGGAAGGTAGTTTGTTGTCGTGATTTTTGTCACTCCAATAAATGGTAGCCTTGTCATTATGGAAGGTAGTATGTTGTCGATATCTTTGTTACTCCAATGGATGGTAGCCTAGTCATTATGGAAGGTAGTTTGTGTACGATATTTTTGTTATTCCAATGGCTGGTAGCCTTGTCATTATGAAAGGAAGTCTATTGTCCTGATTTTTGTTACTCTAAGTGATGGTAGCCTTGTCATTATGGAAGGTAGTATGTTGTCGATATCTTTGTTACTCCAATGGATGGTAGCCTTGTCATTATGGAAGGTAGTCTGTTGTCCAAATTTTTGTTACTCTAAGGGATGGTAGCCTTGTCATTATGGAACGTAGTCTGTTGTCGAGATTTTTGTTATTCCAATGGATGGTAGCGTTGTCATTATAGAAGGTAGTATATTATCGAGATTTTTGTCACTACAATGGATGGTAGCCTTGTCATTATGGAAGGTAGTCTATTGTCAAGATTTTTGTTACTATAATGGATTGTAGCCTTGTCGTTATGGAATGTAATTTGTTGTCGATATCTTTGTTAGTCCAATGGATGGTAGCCTAGTCATTATGGAATGTGGTTTGTGTACGAGATTTTAGTTACTTTAATGGATGGTAGCCTTATAATTATGGAAGGTAGTCTCTTGTTGATATTTTGGTTACTCCAATGATGGTACCCTTGTCATTAGGGAAGGCAGTCTATTGCCTAGATTTTTTTACTCCATTGCATGGTAGCCTTGTCATTATGGAAGGTAGTGTGTTGTCGATATGTTTGTTATTCCAATGGATGATAGCATTGTCATTATGGAAGGTAGTTTGTTGTCGTGATTTTTGTCACTCCAATGAATGGTAGCCTTGTCATTATGGAAGGTAGTATGTTGTCGATATCTTTGTTACTCCAATGGATGGTAGCCTTGTCATTATGGAAGGTAGTCTATTGTCGATATTTTTGTTACTCTAACGGATGGTAGCCTTATCCATCTGGAAGGTAGTCTGTTGACGAGATTTTTGTTATTCGAATGGATGGTAGCGTTGTCATTATAGAAGGTAGTATATTGTCGAGATTTTTGTCACTGCAATGGATGGTAGCCTTGTCATTATGTAAGGTAGTCTATTGTCGAGATTTTTGTTACTAGAATGGATTGTAGCCTTGTCGTTATGGAAGGTAGTATGGTTTCTATATCTTTGTTACTCCAATGGATGGTAGCCTAGTCATTATGGAAGGTAGTTTGTGTACGATATATTTGTTATTCCAATGGATGGTAGCCTTGTCATTATGAAAGGAAGTCTATTGTCCTGATTTTTGTTACTCTAAGGGATGGTAGCCTTGTCATTATGGAAGGTAGTATGTTGTCGATATCTTTGTTACTCAAATGGATTGTAGCCTTGTCATTATGGAAGGTAGTAGTTGTCCAGATTGTTGTTACTCTAAGGGATGTTAGCCTTGTCATTATGGAACATAGTTTGTTGTCGAGATTTTTGTTATTCTAATGGATGGTAGCATTGTCATTATAGAAGGTAGTATATTATCGAGATTTTTGTCACTACAATGGATGGTAGCCTTGTCATTATGGAAGGTGGTCTATTGTCAAGATTTTTGTTACTATAATGGATTGTAGCCTTGTCGTTATGGAATGTTATATTATTGTCGATATCTTTGTTAGTCCAATGGATGGTAGCCTAGTCATTATAGAATGTGGTTTGTGTACGAGATTTTAGTTACTTTAATGGATGGTAGCCTTATAATTATGGAAGGTAATCTCTTGTTGATATTTTGGTTACTCCAATGATGGTACCCTTGTCATTAGGGAAGGCAGTCTATTGCCTAGATTTTTTTTACTCCATTGCATGGTAGCCTTGTCATTATGGAAGGTAGTGTGTTGTCGATATGTTTGTTATTCCAATGGATGATAGCATTGTCATTATGGAAGGTAGTTTGTTGTCGTGATTTTTGTCACTCCAATAAATGGTAGCCTTGTCATTATGGAAGGTAGTATGTTGTCGATATCTTTGTTACTCCAATGGATGGTAGCCTAGTCATTATGGAAGGTAGTTTGTGTACGATATTTTTGTTATTCCAATGGCTGGTAGCCTTGTCATTATGAAAGGAAGTCTATTGTCCTGATTTTTGTTACTCTAAGTGATGGTAGCCTTGTCATTATGGAAGGTAGTATGTTGTCGATATCTTTGTTACTCCAATGGATGGTAGCCTTGTCATTATGGAAGGTAGTCTGTTGTCCAAATTTTTGTTACTCTAAGGGATGGTAGCCTTGTCATTATGTAACGTAGTCTGTTGTCGAGATTTTTGTTATTCCAATGGATGGTAGCGTTGTCATTATAGAAGGTAGTATATTATCGAGATTTTTGTCACTACAATGGATGGTAGCCTTGTCATTATGGAAGGTAGTCTATTGTCAAGATTTTTGTTACTATAATGGATTGTAGCCTTGTCGTTATGGAATGTAATTTGTTGTCGATATCTTTGTTAGTCCAATGGATGGTAGCCTAGTCATTATGGAATGTGGTTTGTGTACGAGATTTTAGTTACTTTAATGGATGGTAGCCTTATAATTATGGAAGGTAGTCTCTTGTTGATATTTTGGTTACTCCAATGATGGTACCCTTGTCATTAGGGAAGGCAGTCTATTGCCTAGATTTTTTTACTCCATTGCATGGTAGCCTTGTCATTATGGAAGGTAGTGTGTTGTCGATATGTTTGTTATTCCAATGGATGATAGCATTGTCATTATGGAAGGTAGTTTGTTGTCGTGATTTTTGTCACTCCAATGAATGGTAGCCTTGTCATTATGGAAGGTAGTATGTTGTCGATATCTTTGTTACTCCAATGGATGGTAGCCTTGTCATTATGGAAGGTAGTCTATTGTCGATATTTTTGTTACTCTAACGGATGGTAGCCTTATCCATCTGGAAGGTAGTCTGTTGACGAGATTTTTGTTATTCGAATGGATGGTAGCGTTGTCATTATAGAAGGTAGTATATTGTCGAGATTTTTGTCACTGCAATGGATGGTAGCCTTGTCATTATGTAAGGTAGTCTATTGTCGAGATTTTTGTTACTAGAATGGATTGTAGCCTTGTCGTTATGGAAGGTAGTATGTTGTCTATATCTTTGTTACTCCAATGGATGGTAGCCTAGTCATTATGGAAGGTAGTTTGTGTACGATATATTTGTTATTCCAATGGATGGTAGCCTTGTCATTATGAAAGGAAGTCTATTGTCCTGATTTTTGTTACTCTAAGGGATGGTAGCCTTGTCATTATGGAAGGTAGTATGTTGTCGATATCTTTGTTACTCAAATGGATTGTAGCCTTGTCATTATGGAAGATAGTATGTTGTCCAGATTTTTGTTACTCTAAGGGATGTTAGCCTTGTCATTATGGAACATAGTTTGTTGTCGAGATTTTTGTTATTCTAATGGATGGTAGCATTGTCATTATAGAAGGTAGTGTTTTATCGAGATTTTTGTCAGTACAATGGATGGTAGCCTTGTCATTATGGAAGGCAGTCTGTTGTCGAGATTTTTTATACTCCAATAAATTATAGCTTTGTAATTATGGAAGGTAGTCGCTTGTTGATATTTTGGTTACTCCAATGATGGTACCTTTATTATTATGGAAAGTAGTCTATTGCCGAGATTTTTGTTACTCCATTGCATGGTAGCCTTTTCATTATGGAAGGTAGTGTTTTGTCGATATGTTTGTTATTCCAATGGATGATAGCCTTGTCATTATGGAAGGTAGTTTGTTGTCGTGATTTTTGTCACTCCAATGGATGGTAGCCTTGTCATTATGGAAGGTAGTATGTTGTCGATATCTTTGTTACTCCAATGGATGGTAGCCTTGTCATTATGGAAGGTAGTCTATTGTCGAGATTTTTGTTACTCTAACGGATGGTAGCCTTATCCATATGGAAGGTAGTCTATCGACGATATTTTTGTTATTAAAATGGATGGTAGCGTTGTCATTATAGAAGGTAGTATATTGTCGAGATTGTTGTCACTGCAATGGATGGTAGCCTTGTCATTATGTAAGGTAGCCTGTTGTCGAGATTTTTGTTACTAGAATGGATTGTAGCCTTATCGTTATGGAAGGTAGTATGTTGTCTATATCTTTGTTACTCCAATGGATGGTAGCCTAGTCATTATGGAAGGTAGTTTGTGTATGATATTTTTGTTATTCCAATGGATGGTAGCCTTGTCATTATGAAAGGAAGTCTATTGTCCTGATTTTTGTTACTCTAAGGGATGGTAGCCTTGTCATTATGGAAGGTAGTATGTTGTCGATATCTTTGTTACTCCAATGGATGGTAGCCTTGTCATTATGGAAGGTAGTTTGTTGTCCAAATTTTTGTTACTCTAAGGGATGGTAGCCTTGTCATTATGGAACGTAGTCTGTTGTCGAGATTTTTGTTATTCCAATGGATGGTAGCGTTGTCATTATAAAAGGTAGTATATTATCGAGATTTTTGTCACTACAATGGATGGTAGCCTTGTCATTATGGAAGGTAGTCTGTTGTCAAGATTTTTGTTACTACAATGGATTGTAGCCTTGTCGTTATAGAAAGTAGTTTGTTGTCGATATCTTTGTTTGTCCATTGGATGGTAGCCTACTCATTATGGAAGGTGGTTTATGTACGAGATTTTAGTTACTTTAATGGATGGTAGCCTTATAATTATGGAAGGTGGCCTCTTGTTGATATTTTGGTTACTCCAATGATGGTACCCTTGTCATTATGGAAGGTAGTCTATTGCCGAGATTTTTGTTACTCCATTGCATGGTAGCCTTGTCATTATGGAAGGTAGTGTTTTGTCGATATGTTTGTTATTCCAATGGATGATAGCCTTGTCATTATGGAAGGTAGTCTATTGTCATGATTTTTGTCACTCCAATGGATGGTAGCCTTGTCATTATGGAAGGTAGTATGTTGTCGATATCTTTGTTACTCCAATGGATGGTAGCCTTGTCATTATGGAAGGTAGTCCATTGTCGAGATTTTTGTTACTCTAACGGATGGTTGCCTTATCCATATGGAAGGTAGTCTATCGACGATATTTTTGTTATTCCAATGGATGGTAGCGTTGTCATTATAGAAGGTAGTATATTGTCGAGATTTTTGTCACTGCAATGGATGGTAGCCTTGTCATTATGTAAGGTAGCCTGTTGTCGAGATTTTTGTTACTAGAATGGATTGTAGCCTTGTCATTATGGAAGGTAGTATGTTGTCTATATCTTTGTTACTCCAATGGATGGTAGCCTAGTCATTATGGAAGGTAGTTTGTGTATGATATTTTTGTTATTCCAATGGATGGTAGCCTTGTCATTATGAAAGGAAGTCTATTGTCCTGATTTTTGTTACTCTAAGGGATGGTAGCCTTGTCATTATGGAAGGTAGTATGTTGTCGATATCTTTGTTACTCCAATGGATGGTAGCCTTGTCATTATGGAAGGTAGTTTGTTGTCCAAATTTTTGTTACTCTAAGGGATGGTAGCCTTGTCATTATGGAACGTAGTCTGTTGTCGAGATTTTTGTTATTCCAATGGATGGTAGCGTTGTCATTATAAAAGGTAGTATATTATCGAGATTTTTGTCACTACAATGGATGGTAGCCTTGTCATTATGGAAGGTAGTCTGTTGTCAAGATTTTTGTTACTACAATGGATTGTAGCCTTGTCGTTATAGAAAGTAGTTTGTTGTCGATATCTTTGTTTGTCCATTGGATGGTAGCCTACTCATTATGGAAGGTGGTTTATGTACGAGATTTTAGTTACTTTAATGGATGGTAGCCTTATAATTATGGAAGGTGGCCTCTTGTTGATATTTTGGTTACTCCAATGATGGTACCCTTGTCATTATGGAAGGTAGTCTATTGCCGAGATTTTTGTTACTCCATTGCATGGTAGCCTTGTCATTATGGAAGGTAGTGTTTTGTCGATATGTTTGTTATTCCAATGGATGATAGCCTTGTCATTATGGAAGGTAGTCTATTGTCATGATTTTTGTCACTCCAATGGATGGTAGCCTTGTCATTATGGAAGGTAGTATGTTGTCGATATCTTTGTTACTCCAATGGATGGTAGCCTTGTCATTATGGAAGGTAGTCCATTGTCGAGATTTTTGTTACTCTAACGGATGGTTGCCTTATCCATATGGAAGGTAGTCTATCGACGATATTTTTGTTATTCCAATGGATGGTAGCGTTGTCATTATAGAAGGTAGTATATTGTCGAGATTTTTGTCACTGCAATGGATGGTAGCCTTGTCATTATGTAAGGTAGCCTGTTGTCGAGATTTTTGTTACTAGAATGGATTGTAGCCTTGTCATTATGGAAGGTAGTATGTTGTCTATATCTTTGTTACTCCAATGGATGGTAGCCTAGTCATTATGGAAGGTAGTTTGTGTATGATATTTTTGTTATTCCAATGGATGGTAGCCTTGTCATTATGAAAGGAAGTCTATTGTCCTGATTTTTGTTACTCTAAGGGATGGTAGCCTTGTCATTATGGAAGGTAGTATGTTGTCGATATCTTTGTTACTCCAATGGATGGTAGCCTTGTCATTATGGAAGGTAGTTTGTTGTCCAAATTTTTGTTACTCTAAGGGATGGTAGCCTTGTCATTATGGAACGTAGTCTGTTGTCGAGATTTTTGTTATTCCAATGGATGGTAGCGTTGTCATTATAGAAGGTAGTATATTATCGAGATTTTTGTCACTACAATGGATGGTAGCCTTGTCATTATGGAAGGTAGTCTGTTGTCAAGATTTTTGTTACTACAATGGATTGTAGCCTTGTCGTTATAGAAAGTAGTTTGTTGTCGATATCTTTGTTTGTCCATTGGATGGTAGCCTACTCATTATGGAAGGTGGTTTATGTACGAGATTTTAGTTACTTTAATGGATGGTAGCCTTATAATTATGGAAGGTAGCCTCTTGTTGATATTTTGGTTACTCCAATGATGGTACCCTTGTCATTATGGAAGGTAGTCTATTGCCGAGATTTTTGTTACTCCATTGCATGGTAGCCTTGTCATTATGGAAGGTAGTGTTTTATCGATATGTTTGTTATTCCAATGGATGATAGCCTTGTCATTATGGAAGGTAGTCTATTGTCGTGATTTTTGTCACTCCAATGGATGGTAGCCTTGTCATTATGGAAGGTATTATGTTGTCGATATCTTTGTTACTCCAATGGATGGTAGCCTTGTCATTATGGAAGGTAGTCCATTGTCGAGATTTTTGTTACTCTAACGGATGGTTGCCTTATCCATATGGAAGGTAGTCTATTGACGATATTTTTGTTATTCCAATGGATGGTAGCGTTGTCATTATAGAAGGTAGTATATTGTCGAGATTTTTGTCACTGCAATGGATGGTAGCCTTGTCATTATGTAAGGTAGCATGTTGTCGAGATTTTTGTTACTAGAATGGATTGTAGCCTTGTCATTATGGAAGGTAGTATGTTGTCTATATCTTTGTTACTCCAATGGATGGTAGCCTAGTCATTATGGAAGGTAGTTTGTGTACGATATTTTTGTTATTCCAATGGCTGGTAGCCTTGTCATTATGAAAGGAAGTCTATTGTCCTGATTTTTGTTACTCTAAGGGATGGTAGCCTTGTCATTATGGAAGGTAGTATGTTGTCGATATCTTTGTTACTCCAATGGATGGTAGCCTTGTCATTATGGAAGGTAGTCTATTGTCCAAATTTTTGTTACTCTAAGGGATGGTAGCCTTGTCATTATGGAACGTAGTCTGTTGTCGAGATTTTTGTTATTCTAATGGATGGTAGCGTTGTCATTATAGAAGGTAGTATATTATCGAGATTTTTGTCACTACAATGGATGGTAGCCTTGTCATTATGGAAGGTAGTCTGTTGTCAAGATTTTTGTTACTACAATGGATTGTAGCCTTGTCGTTATAGAATGTAGTTTGTTGTCGATATCTTTGTTAGTCCAATGGATGGTAGCCTAGTCATTATGGAAGGTGGTTTGTGTATGAATTTTAGTTACTTTAATGGATGGTAGCCTTATAATTATGGAAGGTAGCCTCTTGTTGATATTTTGGTTACTCCAATGATGGTACCCTTGTCATTATGGAAGGTAGTCTATTGCCGAGATTTTTGTTACTCCATTGCATGGTAGCCTTGTCATTATGGAAGGTAGTGTTTTATCGATATGTTTGTTATTCCAATGGATGATAGCCTTGTCATTATGGAAGGTAGTCTATTGTCGTGATTTTTGTCACTCCAATGGATGGTAGCCTTGTCATTATGGAAGGTAGTATGTTGTCGATATCTTTGTTACTCCAATGGATGGTAGCCTTGTCATTATGGAAGGTAGTCTATTGTCGAGATTTTTGTTACTCTAACGGATGGTTGCCTTATCCATATGGAAGGTAGTCTATTGACGATATTTTTGTTATTCCAATGGATGGTAGCGTTGTCATTATAGAAGGTAGTATATTGTCGAGATTTTTGTCACTGCAATGGATGGTAGCCTTGTCATTATGTAAGGTAGCCTGTTGTCGAGATTTTTGTTACTAGAATGGATTGTAGCCTTGTCGTTATGGAAGGTAGTATGTTGTCTATATCTTTGTTACTCCAATGGATGGTAGCCTAGTCATTATGGAAGGTAGTTTGTGTACGATATTTTTGTTATTCCAATGGCTGGTAGCCTTGTCATTATGAAAGGAAGTCTATTGTCCTGATTTTTGTTACTCTAAGGGATGGTAGCCTTGTCATTATGGAAGGTAGTATGTTGTCGATATCTTTGTTACTCCAATGGATGGTAGCCTTGTCATTATGGAAGGTAGTCTATTGTCCAAATTTTTGTTACTCTAAGGGATGGTAGCCTTGTCATTATGGAACGTAGTCTGTTGTCGAGATTTTTGTTATTCTAATGGATGGTAGCGTTGTCATTATAGAAGGTAGTATATTATCGAGATTTTTGTCACTACAATGGATGGTAGCCTTGTCATTATGGAAGGTAGTCTGTTGTCAAGATTTTTGTTACTACAATGGATTGTAGCCTTGTCGTTATAGAATGTAGTTTGTTGTCGATATCTTTGTTAGTCCAATGGATGGTAGCCTAGTCATTATGGAAGGTGGTTTGTGTATGAATTTTAGTTACTTTAATGGATGGTAGCCTTATAATTATGGAAGGTAGCCTCTTGTTGATATTTTGGTTACTCCAATGATGGTACCCTTGTCATTATGGAAGGTAGTCTATTGCCGAGATTTTTGTTACTCCATTGCATGGTAGCCTTGTCATTATGGAAGGTAGTGTTTTTTCGATATGTTTGTTATTCCAATGGATGATAGCCTTGTCATTATGGAAGGTAGTCTATTGTCGTGATTTTTGTCACTCCAATGGATGGTAGCCTTGTCATTATGGAAGGTAGTATGTTGTCGATATCTTTGTTACTCCAATGGATGGTAGCCTTGTCATTATGGAAGGTAGTCTATTGTCGAGATTTTTGTTACTCTAACGGATGGTTGCCTTATCCATATGGAAGGTAGTCTATTGACGATATTTTTGTTATTCCAATGGATGGTAGCGTTGTCATTATAGAAGGTAGTATATTGTCGAGATTTTTGTCACTGCAATGGATGGTAGCCTTGTCATTATGTAAGGTAGCATGTTGTCGAGATTTTTGGTACTAGAATGGATTGTAGCCTTGTCGTTATGGAAGGTAGTATGTTGTCTATATCTTTGTTACTCCAATGGATGGTAGCCTAGTCATTATGGAAGGTAGTTTGTGTACGATATTTTTTTTATTCCAATGGCTGGTAGCCTTGTCATTATGAAAGGAAGTCTATTGTCCTGATTTTTGTTACTCTAAGGGATGGTAGCCTTGTCATTATGGAAGGTAGTATGTTGTCGATATCTTTGTTACTCCAATGGATGGTAGCCTTGTCATTATGGAAGGTAGTCTATTGTCCAAATTTTTGTTACTCTAAGGGATGGTAGCCTTGTCATTATGGAACGTAGTCTGTTGTCGAGATTTTTGTTATTCTAATGGATGGTAGCGTTGTCATTATAGAAGGTAGTATATTATCGAGATTTTTGTCACTACAATGGATGGTAGCCTTGTCATTATGGAAGGTAGTCTGTTGTCAAGATTTTTGTTACTATAATGGATTGTAGCCTTGTCGTTATGGAATGTAATTTGTTGTCGATATCTTTGTTAGTCCAATGGATGGTAGCCTAGTCATTATGGAATGTGGTTTGTGTACGAGATTTTAGTTACTTTAATGGATGGTAGCCTTATAATTATGGAAGGTAGTCTCTTGTTGATATTTTGGTTACTCCAATGATGGTACCCTTGTCATTAGGGAAGGCAGTCTATTGCCTAGATTTTTTTACTCCATTGCATGGTAGCCTTGTCATTATGGAAGGTAGTGTGTTGTCGATATGTTTGTTATTCCAATGGATGATAGCATTGTCATTATGGAAGGTAGTTTGTTGTCGTGATTTTTGTCACTCCAATGAATGGTAGCCTTGTCATTATGGAAGGTAGTATGTTGTCGATATCTTTGTTACTCCAATGGATGGTAGCCTTGTCATTATGGAAGGTAGTCTATTGTCGATATTTTTGTTACTCTAACGGATGGTAGCCTTATCCATCTGGAAGGTAGTCTGTTGACGAGATTTTTGTTATTCGAATGGATGGTAGCGTTGTCATTATAGAAGGTAGTATATTGTCGAGATTTTTGTCACTGCAATGGATGGTAGCCTTGTCATTATGTAAGGTAGTCTATTGTCGAGATTTTTGTTACTAGAATGGATTGTAGCCTTGTCGTTATGGAAGGTAGTATGTTATCTATATCTTTGTTACTCCAATGGATGGTAGCCTAGTCATTATGGAAGGTAGTTTGTGTACGATATATTTGTTATTCCAATGGATGGTAGCCTTGTCATTATGAAAGGAAGTCTATTGTCCTGATTTTTGTTACTCTAAGGGATGGTAGCCTTGTCATTATGGAAGGTAGTATGTTGTCGATATCTTTGTTACTCAAATGGATTGTAGCCTTGTCATTATGGAAGGTAGTATGTTGTCCAGATTTTTGTTACTCTAAGGGATGTTAGCCTTGTCATTATGGAACATAGTTTGTTGTCGAGATTTTTGTTATTCTAATGGATGGTAGCATTGTCATTATAGAAGGTAGTGTTTTATCGAGATTTTTGTCAGTACAATGGATGGTAGCCTTGTCATTATGGAAGGCAGTCTGTTGTCGAGATTTTTTATACTCCAATAAATTATAGCTTTGTAATTATGGAAGGTAGTCGCTTGTTGATATTTTGGTTACTCCAATGATGGTACCTTTATTATTATGGAAAGTAGTCTATTGCCGAGATTTTTGTTACTCCATTGCATGGTAGCCTTTTAATTATGGAAGGTAGTGTTTTGTCGATATGTTTGTTATTCCAATGGATGATAGCCTTGTCATTATGGAAGGTAGTCTGTTGTCGTGATTTTTGTCACTCCAATGGATGGTAGCCTTGTCATTATGGAAGGTAGTATGTTGTCGATATCTTTGTTACTCCAATGGATGGTAGCCTTGTCATTATGGAAGGTAGTCTATTGTCGAGATTTTTGTTACTCTAACGGATGGTAGCCTTATCCATATGGAAGGTAGTCTATCGACGATATTTTTGTTATTAAAATGGATGGTAGCGTTGTCATTATAGAAGGTAGTATATTGTCGAGATTGTTGTCACTGCAATGGATGGTAGCCTTGTCATTATGTAAGGTAGCCTGTTGTCGAGATTTTTGTTACTAGAATGGATTGTAGCCTTGTCGTTATGGAAGGTAGTATGTTGTCTATATCTTTGTTACTCCAATGGATGGTAGCCTAGTCATTATGGAAGGTAGTTTGTGTATGATATTTTTGTTATTCCAATGGATGGTAGCCTTGTCATTATGAAAGGAAGTCTATTGTCCTGATTTTTGTTACTCTAAGGGATGGTAGCCTTGTCATTATGGAAGGTAGTATGTTGTCGATATCTTTGTTACTCCAATGGATGGTAGCCTTGTCATTATGGAAGGTAGTTTGTTGTCCAAATTTTTGTTACTCTAAGGGATGGTAGCCTTGTCATTATGGAACGTAGTCTGTTGTCGAGATTTTTGTTATTCCAATGGATGGTAGCGTTGTCATTATAAAAGGTAGTATATTATCGAGATTTTTGTCACTACAATGGATGGTAGCCTTGTCATTATGGAAGGTAGTCTGTTGTCAAGATTTTTGTTACTACAATGGATTGTAGCCTTGTCGTTATAGAAAGTAGTTTGTTGTCGATATCTTTGTTTGTCCATTGGATGGTAGCCTACTCATTATGGAAGGTGGTTTATGTACGAGATTTTAGTTACTTTAATGGATGGTAGCCTTATAATTATGGAAGGTAGCCTCTTGTTGATATTTTGGTTACTCCAATGATGGTACCCTTGTCATTATGGAAGGTAGTCTATTGCCGAGATTATTGTTACTCCATTGCATGGTAGCCTTGTCATTATGGAAGGTAGTGTTTTATCGATATGTTTGTTATTCCAATGGATGATAGCCTTGTCATTATGGAAGGTAGTCTATTGTCATGATTTTTGTCACTCCAATGGATGGTAGCCTTGTCATTATGGAAGGTAGTATGTTGTCGATATCTTTGTTACTCCAATGGATGGTAGCCTTGTCATTATGGAAGGTAGTCCATTGTCGAGATTTTTGTTACTCTAACGGATGGTTGCCTTATCCATATGGAAGGTAGTCTATTGACGATATTTTTGTTATTCCAATGGATGGTAGCGTTGTCATTATAGAAGGTAGTATATTGTCGAGATTTTTGTCACTGCAATGGATGGTAGCCTTGTCATTATGTAAGGTAGCATGTTGTCGAGATTTTTGGTACTAGAATGGATTGTAGCCTTGTCATTATGGAAGGTAGTATGTTGTCTATATCTTTGTTACTCCAATGGATGGTAGCCTAGTCATTATGGAAGGTAGTTTGTGTACGATATTTTTGTTATTCCAATGGCTGGTAGCCTTGTCATTATGAAAGGAAGTCTATTGTCCTGATTTTTGTTACTCTAAGGGATGGTAGCCTTGTCATTATGGAAGGTAGTATGTTGTCGATATCTTTGTTACTCCAATGGATGGTAGCCTTGTCATTATGGAAGGTAGTCTATTGTCCAAATTTTTGTTACTCTAAGGGATGGTAGCCTTGTCATTATGGAACGTAGTCTGTTGTCGAGATTTTTGTTATTCCAATGGATGGTAGCGTTGTCATTATAGAAGGTAGTATATTATCGAGATTTTTGTCACTACAATGGATGGTAGCCTTGTCATTATGGAAGGTAGTCTGTTGTCAAGATTTTTGTTACTACAATGGATTGTAGCCTTGTCGTTATGGAATCTAGTTTGTTGTCGATATCTTTGTTAGTCCAATGGATGGTAGCCTTGTCATTATGGAAGGTGGTTCGTGTACGAGATTTTAGTTACTTTAATGGATGGTAGCCTTATAATTATGGAAGGTAGTCTCTTGTTGATATTTTGGTTACTCCAATGATGGTACCCTTGTCATTATGGAAGGTAGTCTATTGCCTAGATTTTTTTTACTCCATTGCATGGTAGCCTTGTCATTATGGAAGGTAGTGTGTTGTCGATATTTTTGTTATTCCAATGGATGATAGCATTGTCATTATGGAAGGTAGTCTGTTGTCGTCATTTTTGTCACTCCAATAAATGGTAGCCTTGTCATTATGGAAGGTAGTATGTTGTCGATATCTTTGTTACTCCAATGGATGGTAGCCTTGTCATTATGGAAGGTAGTCTATTGTCGATATTTTTGTTACTATAACGGATGGTAGCCTTATCCATATGGAAGGTAGTCTGTTGACGAGATTTTTGTTATTCCAATGGATGGTAGCGTTGTCATTATAGAAGGTAGTATATTGTCGAGATTTTTGTCACTGCAATGGATGGTAGCCTTGTCATTATGTAAGGTAGTCTGTTGTCGAGATTTTTGTTACTAGAATGGATTGTAGCCTTGTCGTTATGGAAGGTAGTATGTTGTCTATATCTTTGTTACTCCAATGGATGGTAGCCTAGTCATTATGGAAGGTAGTTTGTGTATGATATTTTTGTTATTCCAATGGATGGTAGCCTTGTCATTATGAAAGGAAGTCTATTATCCTGATTTTTGTTACTCTAAGGGATGGTAGCCTTGTCATTATGGAAGGTAGTATGTTATCGATATCTTTGTTATTCCAATGGATGGTAGCCCTGCCATTATGAAAGGAATTCTATTGTCCTGATTTTTGTTACTCTTAGGGATGGTAGCCTTGTCATTATAGAAGGTAGTATGTTGTCGAGATTTTTGTTATTCTAAAGGATGGTAGCGTTGTCATTATAGAAGGTAGTGTATTATCGAGATTTTTGTCACTACAATGGATGGTAGCCTTGTCATTATGGAAGGTAGTCTGTTGTCGAGATTTTTTATACTCCAATAAATTGTAGCCTTGTAATTATGGAAGGTAATCGCTTGATGATATTTTGGTTACTCCAATGATGGTACCTTTGTTACTATGGAAAGTAGTCTATTGCCGAGATTTTTGTTACTCCATTGCATGGTAGCCTTGTCATTATGCAAGGTAGTGTGTTGTCGATATTTTTGTTATTCCAATGGATGGTAGCCTTGTCATTATGGAAGGTAGTATGTTGTCGATATTTTTGTTATTCCAATGGATGGTAGCCTTGTCATTATGGAAGGTAGTTTGTTTTTGTGATTCTTGTTACTCCAATGAATGGTAGCCTTGTCATTATGGAAGGTAGTATGTTGTCGATATCTTTGTTACTCCAATGGATGGTAGCCTTGTCATTATGGAAGGTAGTCTATTGTCGATATTTTTGTTACTCTAAGGGATGTTAGCCTTGTCCATATGGAAGGTAGTCTGTTGTCGAGATTTTTGTTATTCCAATGGATGGTAGCATTGTCATTATAGAAGGTAGTATATTGTCGAGATTTTTATCACTACAATGGATGGTAGCCTTGTCAATATGTAAGGTAGTCTGTTGTCGAGATTTTTGTTACTAGAATGGATTGTAGCCTTGTCGTTATGGAAGGTAGTATGTTGTCTATATCTTTGTTACTCCAATGGATGGTTGCCTAGTCATTATGGAAGGTAGTTTGTGTACGATATTTTTGTTATTCCAATGGCTGGTAGCCTTGTCATTTTGAAAGGAAGTCTATTGTCCTGATTTTTGTTACTCTAAGGGATGGTAGCCTTGTCATTATTGAAGGTAGTATGTTGTCGATATCTTTGTTACTCCAATGGATGGTAGCCTTGTCATTATGGAAGGTAGTCTGTTGTCCAGATTTTTGTTACTCTAAGGGATGGTAGCCTTGTCATTATGGAACGTAGTCTGTTGTCGAGATTTTTGTTATTCTAATGGATGGTAGCATTGTCATTATAGAAGGTAGTATATTATCGAGATTTTTGTCACTACAATGGATGGTAGCCTTGTCATTATGGAAGGTAGTCTGTTGTCAAGATTTTTGTTACTACAATGGATTGTAGCCTTGTCGTTATGGAATGTAGTTTGTTGTCGATATCTTTCTTAGTCCAATGGATGGTAGCCCAGTCATTATGGAAGGTGGTTTGTGTACGAGATTTTAGTTACTTTAATGGATGGTAGCCTTATAATTATGGAAGGTATTCTCTTGTTTATATTTTGGTTACTCCAATGATGGTACCCTTGTCATTATGGAAGGTAGTCTATTGTCGAAATTTTTGTTACTCCATTGCATGGTAGCCTTGTCATTATGGAAGGTAGTGTTTTTTCGATATGTTTGTTATTCCAATGGATGATAGCCTTGTCATTATGGAAGGTAGTCTGTTTTCGTGATACTTGTGACTCCAATGGATGGTAGCCTTGTCATTATGGAAGGTAGTATGTTGTCGATATCTTTGGTACTCCAATGGATGGTAGCCTTGTCATTATGGAAGGTAGTCTATTGTCGAGATTTTTGTTACTCTAACGGATGGTAGCCTTATCCATATGGAAGGTAGTCTATTGACGATATTTTTGTTATTCCAATGGATGGTAGCGTTGTCATTATAGAAGGTAGTATAGTGTCGAGATTTTTGTCACTGCAATGGATGGTAGCCTTGTCATTATGTAAGGTAGCATGTTGTCGAGATTTTTGGTACTAGAATGGATTGTAGCCTTGTCGTTATGGAAGGTAGTATGTTTTCTATATCTTTGTTACTCCAATGGATGGTAGCCTAGTCATTATGGAAGGTAGTTTGTGTACGACATTTTTTTTATTCCAATGGCTGGTAGCCTTGTCATTATGAAAGGAAGTCTATTGTCCTGATTTTTGTTACTCTAAGGGATGGTAGCCTTGTCATTATGGAAGGTAGTATGTTGTCGATATCTTTGTTACTCCAATGGATGGTAGCCTTGTCATTATGGAAGGTAGTCTATTGTCCAAATTTTTGTTACTCTAAGGGATGGTAGCCTTGTCATTATGGAACGTAGTCTGTTGTCGAGATTTTTGTTATTCCAATGGATGGTAGCGTTGTCATTATAGAAGGTAGTATATTATCGAGATTTTTGTCACTACAATGGATGGTAGCCTTGTCATTATGGAAGGTAGTCTGTTGTCAAGATTTTTGTTACTATAATGGATTGTAGCCTTGTCGTTATGGAATCTAGTTTGTTGTCGATATCTTTGTTAGTCCAATGGATGGTAGCCTAGTCATTATGGAAGGTGGTTTGTGTACGAGATTTTAGTTACTTTAATGGATGGTAGCCTTATAATTATGGAAGGTAGTCTCTTGTTGATATTTTGGTTACTCCAATGATGGTACCCTTGTCATTATGGAAGGTAGTCTATTGCCTAGATTTTTTTTACTCCATTGCATGGTAGCCTTGTCATTATGGAAGGTAGTGTGTTGTCGATATTTTTGTTATTCCAATGGATGATAGCATTGTCATTATGGAAGGTAGTCTGTTGTCGTCATTTTTGTCACTCCAATAAATGGTAGCCTTGTCATTATGGAAGGTAGTATGTTGTCGATATCTTTGTTACTCCAATGGATGGTAGCCTTGTCATTATGGAAGGTAGTCTATTGTCGATATTTTTGTTACTATAACGGATGGTAGCCTTATCCATATGGAAGGTAGTCTGTTGACGAGATTTTTGTTATTCCAATTGATGGTAGCGTTGTCATTATAGAAGGTAGTATATTGTCGAGATTTTTGTCACTGCAATGGATGGTAGCCTTGTCATTATGTAAGGTAGTCTGTTGTCGAGATTTTTGTTAGTAGAATGGATTGTAGCCTTGTCGTTATGGAAGGTAGTATGTTGTCTATATCTTTGTTACTCCAATGGATGGTAGCCTAGTCATTATGGAAGGTAGTTTGTGTACGATATTTTTGTTATTCCAATGGATGGTAGCCTTGTCATTATGAAAGGAAGTCTATTATCCTGATTTTTGTTACTCTAAGGGATGGTAGCCTTGTCATTATGGAAGGTAGTATGTTATCGATATCTTTGTTATTCCAATTGATGGTAGCCCTGCCATTATGAAAGGAATTCTATTGTCCTGATTTTTGTTACTCTAAGGGATGGTAGCCTTGTCATTATAGAAGGTAGTATGTTGTCGAGATTTTTGTCATTCTAAAGGATGGTAGCGTTGTCATTATAGAAGGTAGTGTATTATCGAGATTTTTGTCACTACAATGGATGGTAGCCTTGTCATTATGGAAGGTAGTCTGTTGTCGAGATTTTTTATACTCCAATAAATTGTAGCCTTGTAATTATGGAAGGTAATCGCTTGACGATATTTTGGTTACTCCAATGATGGTACCTTTGTTACTATGGAAAGTAGTCTATTGCCGAGATTTTTGTTACTCCATTGCATGGTAGCCTTGTCATTATGCAAGGTAGTGTGTTGTCGATATTTTTGTTATTCCAATGAATGGTAGCCTTGTCATTATGGAAGGTAGTATGTTGTCGATATTTTTGTTATTCCAATGGATGGTAGCCTTGTCATTATGGAAGGTAGTTTGTTTTTGTGATTCTTGTTACTCCAATGAATGGTAGCCTTGTCATTATGGAAGGTAGTATGTTGTCGATATCTTTGTTACTCCAATGGATGGTAGCCTTGTCATTATGGAAGGTAGTCTATTGTCGATATTTTTGTTACTCTAAGGGATGTTAGCCTTGTCCATATGGAAGGTAGTCTGTTGTCGAGATTTTTGTTATTCCAATGGATGGTAGCATTGTCATTATAGAAGGTAGTATATTGTCGAGATTTTTATCACTACAATGGATGGTAGCCTTGTCAATATGTAAGGTAGTCTGTTGTCGAGATTTTTGTTACTAGAATGGATTGTAGCCTTGTCGTTATGGAAGGTAGTATGTTGTCTATATCTTTGTTACTCCAATGGATGGTTGCCTAGTCATTATGGAAGGTAGTTTGTGTACGATATTTTTGTTATTCCAATGGCTGGTAGCCTTGTCATTTTGAAAGGAAGTCTATTGTCCTGATTTTTGTTACTCTAAGGGATGGTAGCCTTGTCATTATTGAAGGTAGTATGTTGTCGATATCTTTGTTACTCCAATGGATGGTAGCCTTGTCATTATGGAAGGTAGTCTGTTGTCCAGATTTTTGTTACTCTAAGGGATGGTAGCCTTGTCATTATGGAACGTAGTCTGTTGTCGAGATTTTTGTTATTCTAATGGATGGTAGCATTGTCATTATAGAAGGTAGTATATTATCGAGATTTTTGTCACTACAATGGATGGTAGCCTTGTCATTATGGAAGGTAGTCTGTTGTCAAGATTTTTGTTACTACAATGGATTGTAGCCTTGTCGTTATGGAATGTAGTTTGTTGTCGATATCTTTCTTAGTCCAATGGATGGTAGCCCAGTCATTATGGAAGGTGGTTTGTGTACGAGATTTTAGTTACTTTAATGGATGGTAGCCTTATAATTATGGAAGGTATTCTCTTGTTTATATTTTGGTTACTCCAATGATGGTACCCTTGTCATTATGGAAGGTAGTCTATTGTCGAAATTTTTGTTACTCCATTGCATGGTAGCCTTGTCATTATGGAAGGTAGTGTTTTTTCGATATGTTTGTTATTCCAATGGATGATAGCCTTGTCATTATGGAAGGTAGTCTGTTTTCGTGATACTTGTGACTCCAATGGATGGTAGCCTTGTCATTATGGAAGGTAGTATGTTGTCGATATCTTTGGTACTCCAATGGATGGTAGCCTTGTCATTATGGAAGGTAGTCTATTGTCGAGATTTTTGTTACTCTAACGGATGGTAGCCTTATCCATATGGAAGGTAGTCTATTGACGATATTTTTGTTATTCCAATGGATGGTAGCGTTGTCATTATAGAAGGTAGTATAGTGTCGAGATTTTTGTCACTACAATGGATGGTAGCCTTGTCATTATGTAAGGTAGCATGTTGTCGAGATTTTTGGTACTAGAATGGATTGTAGCCTTGTCGTTATGGAAGGTAGTATGTTTTCTATATCTTTGTTACTCCAATGGATGGTAGCCTAGTCATTATGGAAGGTAGTTTGTGTACGACATTTTTTTTATTCCAATGGCTGGTAGCCTTGTCATTATGAAAGGAAGTCTATTGTCCTGATTTTTGTTACTCTAAGGGATGGTAGCCTTGTCATTATGGAAGGTAGTATGTTGTCGATATCTTTGTTACTCCAATGGATGGTAGCCTTGTCATTATGGAAGGTAGTCTATTGTCCAAATTTTTGTTACTCTAAGGGATGGTAGCCTTGTCATTATGGAACGTAGTCTGTTGTCGAGATTTTTGTTATTCCAATGGATGGTAGCGTTGTCATTATAGAAGGTAGTATATTATCGAGATTTTTGTCACTACAATGGATGGTAGCCTTGTCATTATGGAAGGTAGTCTGTTGTCAAGATTTTTGTTACTATAATGGATTGTAGCCTTGTCGTTATGGAATCTAGTTTGTTGTCGATATCTTTGTTAGTCCAATGGATGGTAGCCTAGTCATTATGGAAGGTGGTTTGTGTACGAGATTTTAGTTACTTTAATGGATGGTAGCCTTATAATTATGGAAGGTAGTCTCTTGTTGATATTTTGGTTACTCCAATGATGGTACCCTTGTCATTATGGAAGGTAGTCTATTGCCTAGATTTTTTTTACTCCATTGCATGGTAGCCTTGTCATTATGGAAGGTAGTGTGTTGTCGATATTTTTGTTATTCCAATGGATGATAGCATTGTCATTATGGAAGGTAGTCTGTTGTCGTCATTTTTGTCACTCCAATAAATGGTAGCCTTGTCATTATGGAAGGTAGTATGTTGTCGATATCTTTGTTACTCCAATGGATGGTAGCCTTGTCATTATGGAAGGTAGTCTATTGTCGATATTTTTGTTACTATAACGGATGGTAGCCTTATCCATATGGAAGGTAGTCTGTTGACGAGATTTTTGTTATTCCAATTGATGGTAGCGTTGTCATTATAGAAGGTAGTATATTGTCGAGATTTTTGTCACTGCAATGGATGGTAGCCTTGTCATTATGTAAGGTAGTCTGTTGTCGAGATTTTTGTTAGTAGAATGGATTGTAGCCTTGTCGTTATGGAAGGTAGTATGTTGTCTATATCTTTGTTACTCCAATGGATGGTAGCCTAGTCATTATGGAAGGTAGTTTGTGTACGATATTTTTGTTATTCCAATGGATGGTAGCCTTGTCATTATGAAAGGAAGTCTATTATCCTGATTTTTGTTACTCTAAGGGATGGTAGCCTTGTCATTATGGAAGGTAGTATGTTATCGATATCTTTGTTATTCCAATTGATGGTAGCCCTGCCATTATGAAAGGAATTCTATTGTCCTGATTTTTGTTACTCTAAGGGATGGTAGCCTTGTCATTATAGAAGGTAGTATGTTGTCGAGATTTTTGTCATTCTAAAGGATGGTAGCGTTGTCATTATAGAAGGTAGTGTATTATCGAGATTTTTGTCACTACAATGGATGGTAGCCTTGTCATTATGGAAGGTAGTCTGTTGTCGAGATTTTTTATACTCCAATAAATTGTAGCCTTGTAATTATGGAAGGTAATCGCTTGACGATATTTTGGTTACTCCAATGATGGTACCTTTGTTACTATGGAAAGTAGTCTATTGCCGAGATTTTTGTTACTCCATTGCATGGTAGCCTTGTCATTATGCAAGGTAGTGTGTTGTCGATATTTTTGTTATTCCAATGAATGGTAGCCTTGTCATTATGGAAGGTAGTATGTTGTCGATATTTTTGTTATTCCAATGGATGGTAGCCTTGTCATTATGGAAGGTAGTTTGTTTTTGTGATTCTTGTTACTCCAATGAATGGTAGCCTTGTCATTATGGAAGGTAGTATGTTGTCGATATCTTTGTTACTCCAATGGATGGTAGCCTTGTCATTATGGAAGGTAGTCTATTGTCGATATTTTTGTTACTCTAAGGGATGTTAGCCTTGTCCATATGGAAGGTAGTCTGTTGTCGAGATTTTTGTTATTCCAATGGATGGTAGCATTGTCATTATAGAAGGTAGTATATTGTCGAGATTTTTATCACTACAATGGATGGTAGCCTTGTCAATATGTAAGGTAGTCTGTTGTCGAGATTTTTGTTACTAGAATGGGTTGTAGCCTTGTCGTTATGGAAGGTAGTATATTTTCTATATCTTTGTTACTCCAATGGATGGTAGCCTAGTCATTATGGAAGGTAGTTTGTGTACGATATTTTTGTTATTCCAATGGATGGTAGCCTTGTCATTATGAAAGGAAGTTTATTGTCCTGATTTTTGTTACTCTAAGGGATGGTAGCCTTGTCATTATTGAAGGTAGTATGTTGTCGATATCTTTGTTACTCCAATGGATGGTAGCCTTGTCATTATGGAAGGTAGTCTGTTGTCCAGATTTTTGTTACTCTAAGGGATGGTAGCCTTTTCATTATGGAACGTAGTCTATTGTCGAGATTTTTGTTATTCCAATGGATGGTAGCATTGTCATTATAGAAGGTAGTATATTATCGAGATTTTTGTCACTATAATGGATGGTAGCCTTGTCATTATGGAAGGTAGTCTATTGTCAAGATTTTTGTTACTACAATGGATTGTAGCCTTGTCGTTATGGAATGTAGTTTGTTAGTCCAATGGATGGTAGCCTAGTCATTATGGAAGGTAGTTTGTGTATGAGATTTTAGTTACTTTAATGGATGGTAGCCTTGTCATTATGGAAGGTAGTCTGTTGTCGAGATTTTTTATACTCCAATAAATTGTAGCCTTTTAATTATGGAAGGTAGTCTCTTGTTGATATTTTGGTTACTCCAATGGATTTTAGCCTTGTAATTATGGAAGGTAGTCTCTTCTTGATATTTTGGTTAATCCAATGATGGTACCCTTGTCATTATGGAAGGTAGTCTATTGCCGAGATTTTTGTTACTCCATCGAATGGTAGCCTTGTCATTATGGAAGGTAGTGTGTTGTCGATATGTTTGTTATTCCAATGGATGATAGCCTTGTCATTATGGAAGGTAGTTTGTTGTCGTGATTTTTGTTATTCCAATGGATGGTAGCCTTGTCATTATGGAAGGTAGTATGTTGTTGATATCTTTGTTACTCCAATGGATGGTAACCTTGTCATTATGGAAGGTAGTCTATTGTCGATATTTTTGTTAATCTAAAGGATGGTAGCCTTAACCATATGGAAGGTAGTGTGTTGACGAAATTTTTGTTATTCCAATGGATGGTAGCGTTGTCGTTATAGAAGGTAGTATATTGTCGAGATTTTTGTCACTACAATGGATGGTAGCCTTGTCATTTTGTAAGGTAGTCTATTGTCGAGATTTTTGTTACTAGAATGTATTGTAGCCTTGTCGTTATGGAAGGTAGTTTGTTGTCTATATCTTTGTTACTCCAATGCATGGTAGCCTAGTCATTATGGAAGGTAGTTTGTGTATGATATTTTTGTCATTACGGAAGGTAGTCTATTGCCGTGATTTTTGTTACTCCATTGCATGGAAGCCTTGTCATTATGGAAGGTAGTGTGTTGTCGGTAATTTTGTTATTCCAATGGATGGTAGCCTTGTCATTATGGAAGGTAGTCTGTTGTCGTGATTTTTGTTACTCCAATGGATGGTAGCCTTGTCATTATGGAAGGTAGTATGTTGTCGATATCTTTGTTACTCTAATGGATGGTAGCCTTGTCATTATGGAAGGTGGTCTGTTGTCGAGATATTTGTTACTCTAAGGGATGGTAGCCTTGTCATTATGGAAGGTACTATGATGTCGATATTTTTGTTATTCCAATGGATGGTAGCCTTGTCGTTATGGGAGGTAGTCTATTTTCGAGAGTTTTGTTACTACAATGGATTGTAGCCTTGTCGGTTTGAAAGGTAGTCTGTTGTCGATATCTTTGTTACTCCAATGGATGGTAAACTAGTCATTATAAAAGGTAGTTTGTTGTCAATATTTTTGTTACTCCAATGGATTGTAGCCTTGTCATTATGGATTTTACCCTTGTTATTATGGAAGGTAGTGTGCTGTAGAGATTTTTGTTACTCCTATGGATGGTAGCCTTGTCATTATGGAGGTAGTCTGTTGTCGAGATTTATGTAACTACAATGGATGGTAGCCTTGTCATTATGGAAGGTAGGTTATTGTCAGGATTTTTGTTATTCCAATGGATCGTGGCCTTGTCATTATGGAAGGTAGTCTGTTGTCCAGATTTTTGTTACAACAATAGATGGTAGCCTTGTCATTATGGAAGGTAGTCAGTTGTTGTGATTTTTTCTGTTACTTTAATGGATGGTAGCCTTGTCATTAAGGATGGTAATCTATTGTTCATATTTTTGTTACTCCAATGGATGGTAGACTTGTCATTATAGAAGGTAGTCTGTTGTCGCGATTTTTATTACTCCAATGGATGGTAGCCTTGTTATTATGGAAGTTAGTCTGTTGCCGAGATTTTCGTTACTCTAAGGGATGGTAGCCTTGTTATTATGGAAGGTAGTGTCTTGTCGATATTTTATTTATTCCCAAGGATGGTAGCCTTGTAATTATGGAAGCTAGTCTGTTGTTTAGATTTTTGTTACTCCAATGGATGGTAACCCAGTCATTATGGAAGGTAGTCTGTTGTCGAGATTTTCGTTACACCAATGGATGGTAGCCTTGTCATTATGGAAGGTAGTCTGTTGTCGAGATTTTTTATACTCCAATGGATTGTTGCCTTGTCATTATGGAAGGTAGTCTCTTGCCGATATTTTTGTTACTCCAATGATGGTACCCTTATCATTATGGAAGGTAGTTTGTTGTCGAGATTTTTGTTACTCCAATGGATGGTAGCCTTGTCATTATGGAAGGTAGTATGTTGTCGCGATTTCTGTTACTCCATTGGATGGTAGCCTTGTCATTATGGAAGGTAGGTTATTGTCGGGATTTTTGTTACTCCAACGAATGGTAGCCTTGTCATTATGGAAGGTAGTCTGTTGTCCAGATTCTTTTTACAACAATAGATGGTAGCCTTGTCATTAAGGAAGGTAGTCTGTTGTAGAGATTTTTGTCACTGCAATGGATGGTAGCCTTGTCATCAAGGACGGTAGTCTGTTGTTCATATTTTTGTTACACCAATGGATGGTAGACTTTTCATTATGGAAGGTAATCTATTGTCGATATTTTTGTTACTCCATTGGATGGTAGCCTTATCATTATGGAAGGTAGTGTGTTGTCGATATTTTTGTTATTCCAATGGATGGTATCCTTGTCATTTTATAAGGTAGTATGTTGTCGATATCTTTGGTACTCCAATGGATGGTAGCCTTGTCATTATGGAAGGTAGTCTGTTGTTAAAATTTATGTTACTCTAAGGGATGGTAGCCTTGTTATTATGGAAGGTAGTGTGTTGTCGATATTTTTGTTATTCCAATGGATGATAGCCTTGTGATTATGGAAGGTAGTATGTTGTCGATATCTTTGTTACTCGAATGGATGGTAGACTTGTCATTATGGAAGATAGTCTGTTGTCGAGATTTTGTGTTACTCCAATGGATTGTAGCCTTGTCATTAAGGACGGTAGTCTGTTGTTCATATTTTTGTTACTCCAATGGATCGTAGACTTTTCATTATGGAAGGTAATCTATTGTCGATATTTTTGTTACTCCATTGGATGGTAGCCTTGTCATTATGGAAGGTAGTGTGTTGTCGAGATTTTTGTTACTCCAATGGATGGTAACCTTTTCATTAGGGAAGGTAGTCTGTTGTCGAGATTTCTGTTACAACAATGGATGGTAGCCTTGTCATTATAGAAGGTAGGTTATTGTCGAGATTTTTGTTACTCCAATGGATGGTAGCCTTGTCATTATGGAAGGTAGTATGTTTTCCAGATTTTTTTTACAACAATAGATGGTAGCCTTGTCATTAAGGAAGGTAGTCTGTTGTCGAGATTTTTGTCACTGCAATGGATGGTAGCCTTATCATTATGGAAGGTAGTCTGTCGTTGTGATTTTCTGTTACTCCAATGGATGGTAGCCTTGTCATCAAGAACGATAGTCTATTGTTCATATTTTTGTTACTCCAATGGATGGTAGACTTTTCATTATGGAAGGTAATCTATTTTCGATATTTCTGTTACTCCAATGGATGGTAGCCTTGTCATTATGGAAGGTAGTCTGTTGTCGAGATTTTTTATACTCCAATGGATTGTAGCCTTGTCATTATGGAAGGTAGTCTCTTATGGATATTTTTGTTACTCCAATGATGGTACCCTTGTCATTATGGAAGGTAGTCTACTGTCGAGATTTTTGTTACTCCAATGGATGGTAGCCTTGTAATTATGAAAGGTAGTCTGTTGTCGAGATTTCTGTTACTCCAATTGATGGTATCCTTATCATTATGGAAGGTAGGTTATTGTCGGGATTTTTGTTACTCCAATAGATGGTAGCCTTGGCAGTATGGAAGGTAGTCTGTTGTCCAAATTTTTGTTACAACAATAGATGGTAGCGTTGTCATTATGGAAGGTAGTCTGTTGTCGAGATTTTTGTCACTGCAATGGATGGTAGTCTTGTAATTGTGGAAGGTAGTCTGTCGTTGTGATTTTTTGTTACTCTAATGGATGGTAGCCTTGTCATTATTGAAGGTAGTTTGTTGTCTAGATTTTTGTTACTCCAATAGGATGGTAGACATGTCATTATGGAAGGTAGTCTGTTGTCGAGATTTTTGTCACTGCAATGGATGGTAGCCTTGTCATTATGGAAGGTAGTCAGTAGTTGAAATTTTCTGTTACTCCAATGGATGGTAGCCTTGTCATTAAGGACGGTAGTCTGTTGTTCATATTTTTGTTGCTCCAATGGATGGTAGACTTTTCATTATGGAAGGTAATCTATTGTCGATATTTTTGTTACTCCATTGGATGGTAGCCTTGTCATTATGGAAGGTAGTGTGTTGTCGAGATTTTTGTTACTCCAATGGATGGTAACCTTTTCATTATGGAAGGTAGTCTGTTGTCGAGATTTTTGTTACAACAATGGATGGTAGCCTTATCATTATAAAAGGTAGGTTATTGTCGGGATTTTTGTTACTCCAATGGATGGTAGCCTTGTCATTATGGAAGGTAGTATGTTTTCCAGATTTTTTTTACAACAATAGATGGTAGCCTTGTCATTAAGGAAGGTAGTCTGTTGTCGAGATTTTTGTCACTGCAATGGATGGTAGCCTTGTCATTTTGGAAGGTAGTCTGTCGTTGTGATTTTCTGTTACTCCAATGGATGGTAGCCTTGTCATCAAGGACGGTAGTCTATTGTTCATATTTTTGTTACTCCAATGGATGGTAGACTTTTAATTATGGAAGGTAATCTATTTTCGATATTTCTGTTACTCCAATGGATGGTAGCCTTGTCATTATGGAAGGTAGTCTGTTGTCGAGATTTTTTATACTCCAATGGATTGTAGCCTTGTCATTATGGAAGGTAGTCTCTTATGGATATTTTTGTTACTCCAATGATGGTACCCTTGTCATTATGGAAGGTAGTCTACTGTCGAGATTTTTGTTACTCCAATGGATGGTAGCCTTGTAATTATGAAAGGTAGTCTGTTGTCGAGATTTCTGTTACTCCAATTGATGGTATCCTTATCATTATGGAAGGTAGGTTATTGTCGGGATTTTTGTTACTCCAATAGATGGTAGCCTTGGCAGTATGGAAGGTAGTCTGTTGTCCAAATTTTTGTTACAACAATAGATGGTAGCGTTGTCATTATGGAAGGTAGTCTATTGTCGAGATTTTTGTCACTGCAATGGATGGTAGTCTTGTAATTGTGGAAGGTAGTCTGTCGTTGTGATTTTTTGTTACTCTAATGGATGGTAGCCTTGTCATTATTGAAGGTAGTTTGTTGTCTAGATTTTTGTTACTCCAATAGGATGGTAGACATGTCATTATGGAAGGTAGTCTGTTGTCGAGATTTTTGTCACTGCAATGGATGGTAGCCTTGTCATTATGGAAGGTAGTCAGTAGTTGAGATTTTCTGTTACTCCAATGGATGGTAGCCTTGTCATTAAGGACGGTAGTCTGTTGTTCATATTTTTGTTACTCCAATGGATGGTAGACTTTTCATTATGGAAGGTAATCTATTGTCGATATTTTTGTTACTCCATTGGATGGTAGCCTTGTCATTATGGAAGGTAGTGTGTTGTCGAGATTTTTGTTACTCCAATGGATGGTAACCTTTTCATTATGGAAGGTAGTCTGTTGTCGAGATTTTTGTTACAACAATGGATGGTAGCCTTATCATTATAGAAGGTAGGTTATTGTCGGGATTTTTGTTACTCCAATGGATGGTAGCCTTGTCATTATGGAAGGTAGTATGTTTTCCAGATTTTTTTTACAACAATAGATGGTAGCCTTGTCATTAAGGAAGGTAGTTTGTTGTCGAGATTTTTGTCACTGCAATGGATGGTAGCCTTGTCATTATGGAAGGTAGTCTATCGTTGTGATTTTCTGTTACTCCAATGGATGGTAGCCTTGTCATCAAGGACGGTAGTCTATTGTTCATATTTTTGTTACTCCAATGGATGGTAGACTTTTAATTATGGAAGGTAATCTATTTTCGATATTTCTGTTACTCCAATGGATGGTAGCCTTGTCATTATGGAAGGTAGTCTGTTGTCGAGATTTTTTATACTCCAATGGATTGTAGCCTTGTCATTATGGAAGGTAGTCTCTTGTGGATATTTTTGTTACTCCAATGATGGTACCCTTGTCATTATGGAAGGTAGTCTGCTGTCCAGATTTTTGTTACTCCAATGGATGGTAGCCTTGTAATTATGAAAGGTAGTCTGTTGTCGAGATTTCTGTTACTCCAATTGATGGTAGCCTTATCATTATCGAATGTAGGTTATTGTCGGGATTTTTGTTACTCCAATAGATGGTAGCCTTGGCATTATGGAAGGTAGGTTATTGTCGGGATTTTTGTTACTACAATGGATGGAAGCCTTATCATTATGGAAGGTAGTGTGCTGTCGATATTTTTGTTACTCCATTGGATCGTAGCCTTGTCATTATGGAAGGTAGTGTCTTGTCGATATTTTTGTTATTCCAATGGATGGTTGCCTTGTCATTTTGGAAGGTAGTATGTTTTCGATATATTTGTTATTCCAATGGATGGTAGCCTTGTCATTATGGAAGGTAGTCTCTTGTCGA
Organism: Vicia faba; assembly: GCA_948472305.1. NCBI lineage: Eukaryota > Viridiplantae > Streptophyta > Magnoliopsida > Fabales > Fabaceae > Vicia > Vicia faba. Next base: position 461,493,160 of record OX451741.1, read on the forward strand.
GATTTTTGTTACTCTAAGGGATGGTAGCCTTGTTATTATGGAAGGTAGTGTGTTGTTGATATTTTTGTTATTCCAATGGATGGTAGCCTTGTCACTATGGAAGGTAGTATGTTGTCGATATCTTTGTTACTCAAATAGATGGTAGCCTTGTCATTATGGAAGGTAGTCTGCTATCGATATTTTTGTTACTCTAAGGGATGGTAGCCTTGTCATTATGGAAGGTAGTCTATTGTCGATATTTTTGTTATTCCAAAGGATGGTAGCCTTGTCATTATGGAAGCTAGTCTATTGTCGCGATTTTTTTTACTCCAATGGATGGTAGCCTTGTTATTATGGAAGGTAGTCTATTGTCGATATTTTTGTTATTCCAATGGATGGTAGCCTTGTCATTATGGAAGGTAGTTTGTTGTCGTGATTTTTGTTACTCCAATGGACGGTAGCCTTGTCACTATGAAACGTAGTATGTTGTCGATATCTTTGTTAATCCAATGGAGGGTAGGCTTGTCATTATAGAAGGTAGCCTATTGTCGATATTTTTTTTACTCCAATGGGTGGTAGCCTTGTCATTATGGAAGGTAGTCCGTTGCCGAGATTTTTTATACTCCAATTGATTGTAGCCTTGTCATTGTGGAAGGTGGTCTCTTGTGGATATTTTTGTTACTCCAATGATGGTACCCTTGTCATTATGGAAGGTAGTCTACTATCGAGATTTTTATTACTCCAATGGATGGTAGCCTTGTCATTATGGAAGGTATTCTATTGTCGAGATTTCTGTTACTCCAATGGATGGTAGCCTTGTCATTATGGAAGATAGGTTATTGTTGGGATTTCTGTTACTCCAATGGATGGTAGCCTTGTCATTATGGAAGGTAGTCTGTTGTCCAGATATTTGTTACAACAATAGATGGTAGCCTTGTCATTATCGAAGGTAGTCTGTTGTCGAGATTTTTGTCACTGCAATGGATGGTAGCCTTATCATTATGGAAGGTAGTCTGTGTTGTGATTTTCTATTACTCCAATAGATGGTAGCCTTGTCATTAAGGACGGTAGTCTATTGTTCATATTTTTGTTACTCCAATGGATGGTAGACTTGTCATTATGGAAGATAATCTATTATCGATATTTTTGTTACCCCAATGGATGGTAGGCTTGTCATTATGGAAGGTAGTGTGTTGTCGATATTTTTGTTATTCCAATGGATGGTAGCCTTGTCATTATGGAAGGTATTCAATTATCGTGATTTTTGTTACTCCAATGGATGGTAGCCTTGTCACTATGGAAGGTAGTATGTTGTCGATATCTTTGTAACTCCAATGGATGGTAGCCTTGTCATTATGGAAGGTAGTGTGTTGTCGAGATTTTTGTTACTTTAAGGGATAGTAGCCTTGTTATTATGAAAGGTAGTGTCTTGTCGTTATTTTTGTTATTCCAATGGATGGTAGCCTTGTAATTATGGATGGTAGTCTATTGTCGTGATTTTTGTTACTCCAATGGATGGTAGCCTTGTCATTATGGAAGTTAGGTTATTGTCGGGATTTTTGTTACTACAATGGATGGAAGCCTTATCATTATGGAAGGTAGTGTGTTGTCGAGATTTTTGTTAATACGATGGATTGTAGGCTTGTCATTATGGAAGGTAGTCTGTTGTAGATATATTTGTCACTCCAATGGATGGTAACCTAGTCATTATGGAAGGTAGTCTGCTCACGAGATTTTTTTTACTCCAATGGATGGTAGCCTTCTCATTATGGAAGGTAGTCTGTTGTCGAGATTTTTTATACTCCAATGGATTGCAGCCTTGTCATTATGGAAGGTAGGTTATTGTCGGGATTTTTGTTACTCCAATGGATGGTAGCCTTGTCATTATGGAAGGTAGTCTATTTTCCAGATTTTTGTTACAACAATAGATGGTAGCATTGTCATTATGGAAGGTAGTCTGTTGTCGATATTTTTGTCACTACAATGGATGGTAGCCTTGTCATTATGGAAGGTAGTATGTCGTTGTGATTTTCTGTTACTCCAATGGATGGTAGCCTTGTCATTAAGGACGATAGTCTGTTTTTCATATTTTTTTTACTCCACTGGATGGTAGACTTGTCATTATGGAAGGTAATCTATTGTCGATATTTTTGTTACTCCATTGGATGGTAGCCTTGTCATTACGGAAGGTAGTGTAATGTCGATATTTTTTTTACTCTAAGGGATGGTAGCCTTGCTATTATGGAAGGTAGTGTGTTTTCGATATCTTTGTAACTCCAATGGATGGTAGCCTTGTCATTATGGAAGGTAGTTTGTTGTCGAGAATTTTGTTACTCTAAGGGATGGTAGCCTTGTTATTATGGAAGGTAGTGTCTTGTCTATATTTTTGTTATTCCAAAGGATGGTAGCCTTTTCATTATGGAAGGTAGTCTGCTGTCCAGATTTTTGTTACTCCAATGGATGGTAGCCTTGTCACTATGGAAGGTAGTATGTTGTTGATATCTTTGTTACTCCAATGGATGGTAGCCTTCTCATTATGGAAGGTAGTTTTTTGTCGAGATTTTTGATACTCTAAGGGATGGTAACCTTGTCATTATGGAAGGTAGTATGTTGTCGATATTTTTGTTATTCCAATGGATGGTAGCCTTGTCATTATGGAAGGTAGTCTATTGTCGAGATTTTTGTTACTACAATGGATTGTAGCCTTGTCGGTATGAAAGGTAGTATGTTGTCGATATCTTTGTTACTCCAATGGATGGTAAACTAGTCATTATGGAAGGTAGTCTGTTGTCGATATTTTTGTTACTCCAATGGATGGTAGCCTTGTCATTATGGAAGGTAGTGTGATGTCGAGATTTTTTATACTCCAATGGATTGTAGCCTTGTCATTATGGAAGGTAGTCTCTTGTGGATATTTTTGTTACTCTAATGATTTTACCCTTGTCATTATGAAAGGTAGTGTGCTGTCGAGATTTTTGTTACTCCTATGGATGGTAGCCTTGTCATTATGGAAGTTAGTCTATTGTCGAGATTTCTGTAACTACAATGGATGGTAGCCTTGTCATTATGGAAGGTAGGTTATTGTCGGGATTTTTGTTACTCCAATGGATGTAGCCTTGTCATTATGGAAGGTAGTCTGTTGTCCAGATTTTTGTTACAACAATAGATGGTAGCCTTGTCATTATGGAAGGTAGTCTGTCATTGTGATTTTATGTTACTTTAATGGATGGTAGCCTTGTCATTAAGGATGGTAGTCTATTGTTCATATTTTTGTTACTCCAATGGATGGTAGACTTGTCATTATAGAAGGTAGTCTGTTGTCGCGATTTTTGTTACTCCAATGGATGGTAGCCTTGTCATTATGGAAGTTAGTTTGTTGCCGAGATTTTCGTTACTCTAAGGGATGGTAGCCTTGTTATTATGGAAGGTAGTGTCTACCGATATTTTTGTTATTCCCAAGGATGGTAGCCTTGTCATTATGGAAGCTAGTCTGTTGTTGTGATTTTTGTTACTCCAATGGATGGTAACCCAGTCATTATGGAAGGTAGTCTGTTGTCGAGATTTTTGTTACACCAATGGATGGTAGCCTTGTCATTATGGAAGGTAGTCTGTTGTCGAGATTTTTTATACTCCAATGGATTGTACCCTTATCATTATGGAAGGTAGTCTGCTGTCGAGATTTTTGTTACTCCAATGGATGGTAGCCTTGTCATTATGGAAGGTAGGTTATTGTCGGGATTTTTGTTACTCCAATGAATGGTAGCCTTGTCATTATGGAAGGTAGTCCGTTGTCCAAATTTTTTTTACAACAATAAATGGTAGCCTTGTCATTAAGGAAGGTAGTCTGTTGTCGAGATTTTTGTCACTGCAATGGATGGTAGCCTTGTCATTATGGAAGGTAGTCTATCGTTGTGATTTTTTGTTACTCCAATGGATGGTATCCTTTTCATCAAGGACGGTAGTCTGTTGTTCATATTTTTGTTACTCCAATTGATGGTAGACTTTTCATTATGGAAGGTAATCTATTATTGATATTTTTGTTACCCCATTGGATGGTAGGCTTGTCATTATGGAAGGTAGTGTGTTGTCGATATTTTTGTTATTCCAATGGATGGTAGCCTTGTCATTATGGAAGGTATTCAGTTGTCGTGATTTTTGTTACTCCAATGAATGGTAGCCTTGTCACTATGGAAGGTAGTATGTTGTCGATATCTTTGTAACTCCAATGGATGGTAGCCTTGTCATTATGGAAGGTAGTGTGTTATCGAGATTTTTGTTACTCTAAGGGATGGTAGCCTTGTTATTATGAAAGGTAGTGTCTTGTCGTTATTTTTGTTATTCCAAAGGATGGTAGCCTTGTCATTATGGAATCTAGTCTGTTGTCGAGATTTTTCTTACTCCAGTGGATGATAGCTTCTCATTATGGAAGGTAGTCTATTTTCGATATTTTTGTTATTCCAATGGATGGTAGCCTTGTCATTATGGAAGGTAGTCTGTTGTCGTGATTTTTGATACTACAATGGATGGAAGCCTTATCATTATGGAAGGTTGTGTGTTATCGAGATTTTTGTTAATACGATGGATTGTAGCCTTGTCATTATGAAAGGTAGTCTGTTGTAGATATATTTGTCACTCCAATGGATGGTAGCCTTGTCATTATGGAAGGTAGTCTGTTGTGGAGATTTTTTATACTCCAATAGATTGCAGCCTTGTCATTATGGAAGGTAGGTTATTGTCGGGATTTTTGTTATTCCAATGGATGGTAGCCTTGTCATTATGGAAGGTAGTCTATTGTCTAGATTTTTGTTACAACAATAGATGGTAGCATTGTCATTATGGAAGGTAGTCTGTTGTCGATATTTTTGTCACTACAATGGATGGTAGCCTTGTCATTATGGAAGGTAGTCTGTCGTTGTGATTTTTTGTTACTCCAATGGATGGTAGCCTTGTCATTAAGGACGATAGTCTGTTGTTCATATTTTTTTTCCTCCACTGGATGGTACACTTGTCATTATGGAAGGTAATCTATTTTCGATATTTTTGTTACTCCATTGGATGGTAGCCTTGTCATTACGGAAGGTAGTGTAATGTCAATATTTTTTTTACTCTAAGGGATGGTAGCCTTGTTATTATGGAAGGTAATGTGTTTTCGATATCTTTGTAACTCCAATGGATGGTAGCCTTGTCATTATGGAAGGTAGTGTGTTATCGAGATTTTTGTTACTCTAAGGGATGGTAGCCTTGTTATTATGAAAGGTAGTGTCTTGTCGTTATTTTTGTTATTCCAAAGGATGGTAGCCTTGTCATTATGGAATCTAGTCTGTTGTCGAGATTTTTCTTACTCCAGTGGATGATAGCTTCTCATTATGGAAGGTAGTCTATTTTCGATATTTTTGTTATTCCAATGGATGGTAGCCTTGTCATTATGGAAGGTAGTCTGTTGTCGTGATTTTTGATACTACAATGGATGGAAGCCTTATCATTATGGAAGGTTGTGTGTTATCGAGATTTTTGTTAATACGATGGATTGTAGCCTTGTCATTATGAAAGGTAGTCTGTTGTAGATATATTTGTCACTCCAATGGATGGTAGCCTTGTCATTATGGAAGGTAGTCTGTTGTGGAGATTTTTTATACTCCAATGGATTGCAGCCTTGTCATTATGGAAGGTAGGTTATTGTCGGGATTTTTGTTATTCCAATGGATGGTAGCCTTGTCATTATGGAAGGTAGTCTATTGTCTAGATTTTTGTTACAACAATAGATGGTAGCATTGTCATTATGGAAGGTAGTCTGTTGTCGATATTTTTGTCACTACAATGGATGGTAGCCTTGTCATTATGGAAGGTAGTCTGTCGTTGTGATTTTTTGTTACTCCAATGGATGGTAGCCTTGTCATTAAGGACGATAGTCTGTTGTTCATATTTTTTTTCCTCCACTGGATGGTACACTTGTCATTATGGAAGGTAATCTATTTTCGATATTTTTGTTACTCCATTGGATGGTAGCCTTGTCATTACGGAAGGTAGTGTAATGTCAATATTTTTTTTACTCTAAGGGATGGTAGCCTTGTTATTATGGAAGGTAATGTGTTTTCGATATCTTTGTAACTCCAATGGATGGTAGCCTTGTCATTATGGAAGGTAGTGTCTTGTCTATATTTTTGTTATTCCAAAGGATGGTAACCTTTTCATTATGGAAGGTAGTCTGCTGTCCAGATTTTTGTTACTCCAATGGATGGTAGCCTTGTCACTATGGAAGGTAGTATGTTGTCGATATCTTTGTTACTCCAATGGATGGAAGCCTTCTCATTATGGAAGGTAGTTTGTTGTCGAGATTTTTGATACTCTAAGGGATGGTAGCCTTGTCATTATGGAAGGTAGTATGTTGTCGATATTTTTGTTATTCTAATGGATGGTAGCCTTGCCATTATGGAAGGTTGTCTATTGTCGAGATTTTTGTTACTACAATGGATTGTAGCCTTGTCGGTATGAAAGGTAGTCTGTTGTCGATATCTTTGTTACTCCAATGGATGGTAAACTAGTCATTATGGAAGGTAGTCTGTTGTCGATATTTTTGTTACTCCAATGGATGGTAGCCTTGTCATTATGGAAGGTAGTGTGTTGTCAATATTTTTTATACTCCAATGGATTGTAGCCTTGTCATTATGGAAGGTAGTCTCTTGTGGATATTTTTGTTACTCTAATGATTTTACCCTTGTCATTAGGGAAGGTAGTGTGCTGTCGAGATTTTTGTTTTTCCTATGGATGGTAGCCTTGTCATTATGGAAGGTAGTCTGTTTTCGTGATTTCTGTAACTACAATGGATTGTAGCCTTGTCATTATGGAAGGTAGGTTATTGTCGGGATTTTTGTTACTCCAATGGATGGTAGCCTTGTCATTATGGAAGGTAGTGTGTTGTCCAGATTTTTGTTACACCAATAGATGGTAGCCTTGTCATTATGGAAGGTAGTCTGTCGTTGTGATTTTTTGTTACTTTAATGGATGGTAGCCTTGTCATTAAGGACGGTAGTCTATTGTTCATATTTTTGTTACTCCAATGGATGGTAGACTTGTCATTATAGAAGGTAGTCTATTGTCGCGATTTTTGTTACTCCAATGGATGGTAGCCTTGTCATTATGGAAGTTAGTTTGTTGCCGAGATTTTCGTTACTCTAAGGGATGGTAGCCTTGTTATTATGGAAGGTAGTGTCTTGTCGATATTTTTGTTATTCCCAAGGATGGTAGCCTTGTCATTATGGAAGCTAGCCTGTTGTTGAGATTTTTGTTACTCCAATGGATGGTAACCCAGTCATTATGGAAGGTAGTCAGTTGTCGAGATTTTTGTTACACCAATGGATGGTAGTCTCTTGCCGATATTTTTGTTACTCCAATGATGGTACCCTTATCATTATGGAAGGTAGTCTAATGTCTAGATTTTTGTTACTCCAATGGATGGTAGCCTTGTCATTATGGAAGGTAGTTTGTTGTCGCGATTTCTGTTACTCCAATGGATGGTAGCCTTGTTATTATGGAAGGTAGGTATTGTCGGGATTTTTGTTACTCCAATGAATGGTAGCCTTGTCATTAAGGAAGGTAGTCTGTTGTCGAGATTTTTGTCACTGCAATGGATGGTAGCCTTGTCATTATGGAAGGTAGTCTGTCGTTGTGATTTTCTATTACTCCAATGGATGGTAGCCTTGTCATCAAGGACGGTAGTCTGTTGTTCATATTTTTGTTACTCCAATGGATGGTAGACTTTTCATTATGGAAGGTAATCTATTGTCGATATTTTTGTTACTCCATTGGATGGTAGCCTTGTCATTATGGAAGGTAGTGTGTTGTCGATATTTTTGTTATTCCAATGGATGGTATCCTTGTTATTATGGAAGGTAGTGTGTTTTCGATATTTTTGTTATTCCAATGGATGGTAGCCTTCTCACTATGGAAGGTAGTATGTTGTCGATATCTTTGTTACTCCAACGGATGGTAGCCTTGTCATTATGGAAGGTAGTCTATTGTCGATATTTTTGTTATTCCAATGGATGGTAGCCTTGTTATTATGGAAGGTAGTCTATTGTTGATATTTTTGTTACTCCAATGGATGGTAGCCTTGTCACTATGGAACGTAGTATGTTGTCGATATCTTTGTTAATCCAATGGACGATAGGCTTGTCATTATAGAAGGTAGTATGTTGTTGAGATTTTTGTTACTCCAATGGATGGTAGCCTTGTCATTATGGAAGGTAGTCTGTTGTCGAGAGTTTTTATACTCCAATGGATTGTAGCCTTGTCATTATGTAAGGTAGTCTCTTGTGGATATTTTTGTTACTCCAATGATGGTACCCTTGTCATTATGGAAGGTAGTCTACTGTCGAGATTTTTGTTACTCCAATGGATGGTAGCCTTGTTATTGTGGAAGGTAGTCTATTGTCGATATTTTTGTTATTCCAATGGATGGTAGCCTTGTCATTATGGAAGGTAGTCTGTTGTCTTGATTTTTGTTACTCCAATGGATGGTAGCCTTGTCACTATGGAACGTAGTATGTTGTCATTATCTCTGTTAAACCAATGGACGGTAGGCTTGTCATTATAGAAGGTAGTCTATTGTCGATATTTTTGTTACTCCAATGGATGGTAGCCTTGTAATTATGGAAGGTAGTCCGTTGTCGAGATTTTTTATACTCCAATGGATTGTAGCCTTGTCATTATGGAAGGTAGCCTCTTTTTAATATTTTTGTTACTCTAATGATGGTACCCTTGATTATGGAAGGTAGTCTACTGTCGAGATTTTTGTTACTCCAATGGATGGTAGCCTTGTCATTATGGAAGGTAGTCTGTTGTCGAGATTTCAATTACGCCAATGGATGGTATCCTTGTCATTATGGAAGATAGGTTATTGTCGGGATTTTTGTTACTCCAATGGATGGTAGCCTTGTCATTATGGAAGGTAGTCTGTTGTCCAAATATTTGTTACAACAATAGATGGTAGCCTTGCCATTATGGAAGGTAGTCTGTTGTCGAGATTTTTGACACTGCAATGGATGGTAGCCTTGTCATTATGGAAGGTAGTCTGTTGTTGTGATTTTCTGTTACTCCAATGGATGGTAGCCTTGTCATTAAGGACGGTAGTCTGTTGTTCATATTTTTGTTACTCCAATGGATGGTAGACTTGTCATTATAGAAGGTAATCTATTATCGATATTTTTGTTACCCCATTGGATGGTAGGCTTGTCATTATGGAAGGTAGTGTGTTGTCGATATTTTTATTATTCCAATGGATGGTAGCCTTATCATTATGGAAGGTAGTCAGTTGTCATGATTTTTGTTACTCCAATGGATCGTAGCCTTATCACTATGGAAGGTAGTATGTTTTCGATATCTTTGTAACTCCAATGGACGGTAGCCTTGTCATTATTGAAGGTAGTTTGTTGTCGAGATTTTTGTTACTCTAAGGGGTGGTAGCCTTGTTATTTTGGAAGGTAGTGTCTTGTCCATATTTTTGTTATTCCAAAGGATGGTAGCCTTGTCGTTATGGAAGCTAGTCTGTTGTCGAGATTTTTGTTACTCCAATGGCTGATAGCCTTATCATTATGGAAGGTAGTCTATTGTCGATATTTTTGTTATTCAAATGGATGGTAGCCTTTCATTATGGAAGGTAGTCTGTTATCGTGATTTTTATAACTTCAATGGATGGTAACCTTGTCATTATGGAAGGTAGGTTATTGTCGGGATTTTTTTACTACAATGGATGGAAGCCTTATCATTATGGAAGGTAGTGTGTTGTCGAGATTTTTGTTAATACGATGGATTGTAGCCTTGTCGTTATGGAAGGTAGTCTGTTGTAAATATCTTTGTTACTCCAATGGATGGTAACCTAGTCATTATGGAAGTTAGTCTGCTCTCGAGATTTTTTTTACTCCAATGGATGGTAGCCTTGTCATTATGGTAGGTAGTCTGTTGTCGAGATTTTTTATACTCCAATTGATTGCACCCTTGTCATTATGGAACGTAGGTTATTGTCAGGATTTTTGTTACTCCAATGGATGGTAGCCTTATCATTATGGAAGGTAGTCTATTGTCCAGATTTTTGTTACAACAATAGATGGTAGCGTTGTCATTATGGAAGGTAGTCTGTTGTCGATATTTTTGTCACTACAATGGATGGTAGCCTTGTCATTATGGAAGGTAGTCTGTCGTTGTGATTTTCTGTTACTCCAATGGATGGTAGCATTGTCATTAGGGACGGTAGTCTATTGTTCATATTTTTGTTACTCCAATGGATGGTAGACTTGTCATTATGGAAGGTAATCTATTGTCAATATTTTTGTTACTCCATTGGATGGTAGCCTTGTCATTATGGAAGGTAGTGTGTTGTCAATATTTTTGTTATTCAAAGGATGGTAGCCTTGTCATTATGGAAAGTAGTTTGTTGTCGTGATTTTTGTTACTCCAATGGATGGTAGCCTTGTCACTATGGAAAGTAGTATGCTGTCGATATCTGTGTTACTCCAATGGATGGTAGCCTTGTCATTATGGAAGGTAGTCTGTTGTCGAGATTTTTGTTAATCTAATGGATGGTAGCCTTGTTATTATGGAAGGTAGTGTGATGTCGTTATTTTTGTTATTCTTATGGATGGAAGCCTTGTCATTATGGAAGGCAGTCTGTTGTCTAGATTTTTGTTACTCCAATGGATGGTAGCCTTGTCATTATGGAAGGTAGTCTGTTGTCGTGATTTTTGTTACTCTAGGGGATGGTAGCCTTGTCATTATGGAAGGTAGTAAGTTGTCGATATCTTTGTTACTCTAATGGATGGTAGCCTTATCATTACGGAAGGTAGTCTGTTGTCGAGATTTTTGTTACTCTAAGGGATGGTAGCGTTGTCATTACGAAAGGTAGTCTATTGTCGAGATTTTTGTTACTATAATAGATTGTAGGCTTGTCATTATGGAAGGTAGTCTGTTGTCGATATTTTTTATACTCCAATTGATTGTAGCCTTGTAATTATGGAAGGTAGTCTCTTGTGGATTTTTTTGTTACTCCAATGATGGTACCCTTGTCATTATGGAAGGTAGTATGTTGTCGAGTTTTTGTTACTCCAACGGATGGTAGCCTTGTCATTATGGAAGGTAGTCTATTGTCGAGATTTCTGTTACTCCAATGGATGGTAGCCTTGTCATTATGGAAGGTAGTCTGTTGTGGAGATTTTTGTTACTATAATGGATGGTAGCCTTGTCATTATGGAAGGTAGTCTGTTGTCGAGATTTTTGTTACAACAATGGATGGTAGCCTTGTCATTATGGAAGGTATCGTGTTGTCGATATTTTTGTTACTCCATTGGATGGTTGGCTTATCATTATGGAAGGTAGTGTGTTGTCGATATTTTTGTTATTACAATGGATGATAGCCTTGTCATTATAGAAGGTAGTTTGTTGTCGTGATTTTTGTTACTTCAATGGATGGTAGCCTTGTCACTATGGAAGGTAGTATGTTGTCGATATCTTTGTAACTCCAATGGATGGTAGCCTTGTCATTATGGAAGGTAGTCTGTTGTCAAGATTTTTGTTACTCTTAGGCATGGTAGCCTTGTTATTATAGAAGGTAGTGTCCTATCGATATTTTTGTTATTCCAAAGGATGGTAGCCTTGTCATTATGGAAGCTAGTCTATTGTCGAGATTTTTGTTACTCTAATGGAGGGTAGCCTTGTCATTATGGAAGGTAGTCTATTATCGATATTTTTGTTATTCCAATGGATGGTAGCCTTGTCAATATGGAAGGTAGTCTGTTGTCGTGATTTATGTTACTCCAATGGATGGTAGCCTTGTCACTATGGAACGTAGTATGTTGACGATATCTTTGTTAATCCAATGGATGGTAGCCTTGTCATTGTGGAAGGTAGTCTGTTGTTGAGATTATTGTTACTACAATGGATTGTAGCCTTGTCGTTATGGAAGATAGTCTATTGTCGATATATTTGTTACTCCAATAGATGGTAAACTAGTCATTAGGAAGGTAGTCTGTTGTCGATATTTTTTATACTCCAATGGATTGTAGCCTTGTCATTATGGAAGGTAGTCTCTTGTGGATATTTTTGTTACTCCAATGATGGTACCCTTGTCACTATGGAAGGTAATCTGCTCTCGAGATTTTTGTTACTCCAATGGATTGTAGCCTTGTCATTATGGAAGGTAGTCTGTTGTCGAGATTTCTGTTACTCCAATGGATGGTAGCCTTGTCATTATGGAAGGTAGGTTATTGTCGGGATTTTTGTTACTCCAATGGATTGTAGCCTTGTCATTATGGTAGGTAATCTGTTGTCCAGATTTATGTTACAACAATAGATGGTAGCCTTGTCATTATGGAAGGTAGTCTATTGTCTAGATTTTTGTCACTGCAATGGATGGTAGCCTTGTCATTATGGAAGGTAGTCTGTTGTCCAGATTTTTGTTACAACAATAGATGGTAGCCTTGTCATTATGGAAGGTAGTATGTTGTCCATAGTTTTGTCACTGCAATGGATGGTAGCCTTGTCATTATGGAAGGTACTCTATTGTCGTGATTTTTGTTACTGCAATGGATGGTAGCCTTGTCACTATGGAAGGTAGTATGTTGTCGATATCTTTGTAACTCCAATGGATGGTAGCCTTGTAATTATGGAAGGTAGCCTGTTGTTGAGATTTTTGTTACAACAATGGATGGTAGCCTTGTCATTATGGAAGGTATCATGTTGTCGATATTTTTGTTACTCCATTGGATGGTAGGCTTATCATTATGGAAGGTAGTGTGTTGTCGATATTTTTGTTATTACAATGGATGATAGCCTCGTCATTATGGAAGGTAGTTTGTTGTCGTGATTTTTGTTACTCCAATGGATGGTAGCCTTGTCACTATGGAAGGTTATATGTTGTCGATATCTTTGTAACTCCAATGGATGGTAGCCTTGTCATTATGGAAGGTAGTCTGTTGTCGAGATTTTTGTCACTCTAAGGGATGGTAGCCTTTTTATTATGGAAGGTAGTGTCCTATCGATATTTTTGTTATTCCAAAGGATGGTAGCCTTGTAATTATGGAAGCTAGTCTATTGTCGAGATTTTGGTTACTCTAATGGAGGGTAGCCTTGTCATTATGGAAGGTAGTCTATTGTCGATATTTTTGTTATTCCAATGGATGGTAGCCTTGTCAATATGGAAGGTAGTCTGTTGTCGTGATTTATGTTACACCAATGGATGGTAGCCTTGTCACTATGGAACGTAGTATGTTGACGATATCTTTGTTAATCCAATGGATGGTAGCCTTGTCATTCTGGAAGGTAGTCTGTTGTCGAGATTATTGTTACCACAATGGATTGTAGCCTTGTCGTTATGGAAGATAGTCTATTGTCGATATCTTTGTTACTCCAATAGATGGTAAACTAGTCATTATCGAAGGTAGTCTGTTGTCGATATTTTTGTAACTCCAATGGATGGTAGCTTTGTCATTATGGAAGGTAGGCTGTTGTCGAGATTTTTTATACTCCAATGGATTGTAGCCTTGTCACTATGGAAGGTAATCTGCTCTCGAGATTTTTGTTACTCCAATGGATGGTAGCCTTGTCATTATGGAAGGTAGTCTGTTGTCGAGATTTCTGTTACTCCAATGGATGGTAGCCTTGTCATTATGGAAGGTAGGTTATTGTCGGCATTTTTGTTACTCCAATGGATTGTAGCCTTGTCATTATGGTAGGTAGTCTGTTGTCCAGATTTACGTTACAACAATAGATGGTAGCCTTGTCATTATGGAAGGTAGTCTGTTGTCCAGATTTTTGTCACTGCAACGGATGGTAGCCTTGTCATTATGGAAGGTAGTCTGTTGTCCAGATTTTTGTTACAACAATAGATGGTAGCCTTGTCATTATGGAAGGTAGTCTGTTGTCCATATTTTTGTCACTGCAATGGATGGTAGCCTTGTCATTATGGAAGGTACTCTATTGTCGTGATTTTTGTTACTGCAATGGATGGTAGCCTTGTCACTATGGAAGGTAGTATGTTGTCGATATCTTTGTAACTCCAATGGATGGTAGCCTTGTAATTATGGAAGGTAGCCTGTTGCTGAGATTTTTGTTACAACAATGGATGGTAGCCTTGTCATTATGGAAGGTATCATGTTGTCGATATTTTTGTTACTCCATTGGATGGTAGGCTTATCATTATGGAAGGTAGTGTGTTGTCTATATTTTTTGTTATTCCAATGGATGGTAGCCTTGTCATTATGGAAGGTAGTTTGTTCTCGTGATTTTTGTTACTCTAATGGATGGTAGCCTTGTCACTACGGAAGTTAGTATGTTGTCGATATCTTTGTAACTCCAATGGGTGGTAGCCTTGTCATTATGGAAGGTAGTCTGTTGTCGAGATTTTTGTTACTCTAAGGGATGGTAGCCTTGTTATTATGGAAGGTAGTGTCCTATCGATATTTTTGTTATTCCAAAGGATGGTAGCCTTGTCATTATTGAAGCTAGTATATTGTCGAGATTTTTGTTACTCTAATGGATGGTAGCCTTGTCATTATGGAAGGTAGTCTATTGTCGATATTTTTGTTATTCCAATGGATGGTAGCCTTGTCAATATGGAAGGTAGTCTGTTGTCGTGATTTTTGTTACTCCAATCGATGGTAGCCTTGTCACGATGGAACGTAGTATGTTGACGATACCTTTCTTAATCCAATGGATGGTAGCCTTGTCATTATGGAAGGTAGTCGGTTGTCGAGATTTTTGTTACTCCAATGGATGGTAGCCTTGTCATTATGGAAGGTAGTCTGTTGTCGAGATTTTTTATACTCCAATGGATTTTAGCCTTGTCATTATGGAAGGTAGTCTCTTGTGGATATTTTTGTTACTCCAATGATGGTACCCTTGTTATTATGGAAGGTAGTCTACTGTCGAGATTTTTGTTACTCCAATGGATGGTAGCCTTGTCATTATGGAAGGTAGTCTGTTGTCGAGATTTCTGTTACTCCAATGGATGGTAGCCTTGTCATTATGGAAGGTAGGTTATTGTCGGGATTTTTGTTACTCCAATGGATGGTAGCCTTGTCATTATGGTAGGTAGTCTGTTGTCCAGATTTATGTTACAACAATAGATCGTAGCCTTGTCATTATGGAAGGTAGTCTGTTATCGAGATTTTTGTCACTGCAACGGATGGTAGCCTTGTCATTATGGAAGGTAGTCTGTTGTCCAGATTTTTGTTACAACAATAGATGGTAGCCTTGTCATTATGGAAGGTAGTCTGTTGTCCATATTTTTGTCACTGCAATGGATGGTAGCCTTGTCATTATGGAAGGTACTCTATTGTCGTGATTTTTGTTACTGCAATGGATGGTAGCCTTGTCACTATGGAAGGTTGTATGTTGTCGATATCTTTGTAACTCCAATGGATGGTAGCCTTGTAATTATGGAAGGTAGCCTGTTGCTGAGATTTTTGTTACAACAATGGATGGTAGCCTTGTCATTATGGAAGGTATCATGTTGTCGATATTTTTGTTACTCCATTGGATGGTAGGCTTATCATTATGGAAGGTAGTGTGTTGTCTATATTTTTTGTTATTCCAATGGATGGTAGCCTTGTCATTATGGAAGGTAGTTTGTTCTCGTGATTTTTGTTACTCTAATGGATGGTAGCCTTGTCACCACGGAAGTTAGTATGTTGTCGATATCTTTGTAACTCCAATGGATGGTAGCCTTGTCATTATGGAAGGTAGTCTGTTGTCGAGATTTTTGTTACTCTAAGGGATGGTAGCCTTGTTATTATGGAAGGTAGTGTCCTATCGATATTTTTGTTATTCCAAAGGATGGTAGCCTTGTCATTATTGAAGCTAGTATATTGTCGAGATTTTTGTTACTCTAATGGATGGTAGCCTTGTCATTATGGAAGGTAGTCTATTGTCGATATTTTTGTTATTCCAATGGATGGTAGCCTTGTCAATATGGAAGGTAGTCTGTTGTCGTGATTTTTGTTACTCCAATCGATGGTAGCCTTGTCACGATGGAACGTAGTATGTTGATGATACCTTTCTTAATCCAATGGATGGTAGCCTTGTCATTATGGAAGGTAGTCGGTTGTCGAGATTTTTGTTACTCCAATGGATGGTAGCCTTGTCATTATGGAAGGTAGTCTGTTGTCGAGATTTTTTATACTCCAATGGATTTTAGCCTTGTCATTATGGAAGGTAGTCTCTTGTGGATATTTTTGTTACTCCAATGATGGTACACTTGTTATTATGGAAGGTAGTCTACTGTCGAGATTTTTGTTACTCCAATGGATGGTAGCCTTGTCATTATGGAAGGTAGTCTGTTGTCGAGATTTCTGTTACTCCAATGGATGGTAGCCTTGTCATTATGGAAGGTAGGTTATTGTCGGGATTTTTGTTACTCCAATGGATGGTAGCCTTGTCATTATGGTAGGTAATCTGTTGTCCAGATTTATGTTACAACAATAGATCGTAGCCTTGTCATTATGGAAGGTTGTCTGTTATCGAGATTTTTGTCACTGCAACGGATGGTAGCCTTGTCATTATGGAAGGTAGTCTGTTGTCCAGATTTTTGTTACAACAATAGATGGTAGCCTTGTCATTATGGAAGGTAGTCTGTTGTCCATATTTTTGTCACTGCAATGGATGGTAGCCTTGTCATTATGGAAGGTACTCTATTGTCGTGATTTTTGTTACTGCAATGGATGGTAGCCTTGTCACTATGGAAGGTAGTATGTTGTCGATATCTTTGTAACTCCAATGGATGGTAGCCTTGTAATTATGGAAGGTAGCCTGTTGCTGAGATTTTTGTTACAACAATGGATGGTAGCCTTGTCATTATGGAAGGTATCATGTTGTCGATATTTTTGTTACTCCATTGGATGGTAGGCTTATCATTATGGAAGGTAGTGTGTTGTCTATATTTTTTGTTATTCCAATGGATGGTAGCCTTGTCATTATGGAAGGTAGTTTGTTGTCGTGATTTTTGTTACTCTAATGGATGGTAGCCTTGTCACTACGGAAGTTAGTATGTTGTCGATATCTTTGTAACTCCAATGGATGGTAGCCTTGTCATTAGGGAAGGTAGTCTGTTGTCGAGATTTTTGTTACTCTAAGGGATGGTAGCCTTGTTATTATGGAAGGTAGTGTCCTATCGATATTTTTGTTATTCCAAAGGATGGTAGCCTTGTCATTATTGAAGCTAGTATATTGTCGAGATTTTTGTTACTCTAATGGATGGTAGCCTTGTCATTATGGAAGGTATTCTATTGTCGATATTTTTGTTATTCCAATGGATGGTAGCCTTGTCAATATGGAAGGTAGTCTGTTGTCGTGATTTTTGTTACTCCAATCGATGGTAGCCTTGTCACGATGGAACGTAGTATGTTGACGATACCTTTCTTAATCCAATGGATGGTAGCCTTGTCATTATGGAAGGTAGTCGGTTGTCGAGATTTTTGTTACTACAATGGATGGTAGCCTTGTCATTATGGAAGGTAGTCTGTTGTCGAGATTTTTTATACTCCAATGGATTGTAGCCTTGTCATTATGGAAGGTAGTCTCTTGTGGATATTTTTGTTACTCCAATGATGGTACCCTTGTTATTATGGAAGGTAGTCTACTGTCGAGATTTTTGTTACTCCAATGGATGGTAGCCTTGTCATTATGGAAGGTAGTCTGTTGTCGAGATTTCTGTTACTCCAATGGATGGTAGCCTTGTCATTATGGAAGGTAGGTTATTGTCGGGATTTTTGTTACTCCAATGGATGGTAGCCTTGTCATTATGGAAGGTAGTTTGTTGTCCAGATTTATGTTACAACAATAGATGGTAGCCTTGTCATTATGGAAGGTAGTCTGTTATCGAGATTTTTGTCACTACAATGGATGGTAGCCTTGTCATTATGGAAGGTAGTCTGTTGTCCAAATTTTTGTTACAATAATAGATGGTAGCCTTGTCATTACGGAAGGTAGTCTGTTGTCCAGATTTTTGTCACTGCAATGGATGGTAGCCTTGTCATTATAGAAGGTACTTTGTTGTCATGATTTTTGTTACTGCAATGGATGGTAGCCTTGTCAATATGGAAGGTAGTATGTTGTCGATATCTTTGTAACTCCAATGGATGGTAGCCTTGTCATTATGGAAGGTAGCCTGTTGTCGAGATTTTTGTTACTCTAAGGGATGGTAGCCATGTTATTATGGAAGGTAGTGTCTTGTCGATATTTTTGTTATTCCAAAGGATGGTAGCCTTGTCATTATGGAAGCTAGTCTGTTGTCGAGATTTTTGTTACTCCAATGGATGGTAGCCTTGTCATTGTGGAAGGTAGTCTATTGTCGATATTTTTGTGACTACAATAGAAGGTAGCCTTTTCATTATGGAAGGTAGTCTGTTGTCGAGATTTCTGTTACTACGATGGATTGTAGCCTTGTCATTATGGAAGGTAGTCTGTTGTCGATATATTTGTTACTCCAATGGATGGTAACCTAGTCATTATGGAAGGTAGTCTGTTGTCGAGTTTTTTGTTACTCCAATGGATGGTAACCTTTTCATTATTGAAGGTAGTCTGTTGTGGAGATTTTTGTCATTGCAATGGTTTGTAGCCTTGTCATTATGGAAGGTAGTTTGTTGTCCAGATTTTTGTTACAACAATAGATGGTAGCCTTGTCATTATGGAAGGTAGTCTGTTGTCTAGATTTTTGTCACTGCAATGGATGGTAGCCATGTCATTATGGAAGGTACTCTGTAGTCGTGATTTTTTGTTACTGCAATGGATGGTAGCCTTTTCGCTATGGAAGGTAGTATGTTGTCGATATGTTTGTAACTCCAATGGATTGTAGCCTTGTCATTATGGAAGGTAGCCTATTGTCGATATTTTTATTACTCTAAGGGACGGTAGCCTTGTTATTATGGAAGGTAGTGTCTTGTTGATATTTTTGTTATTCCAAAGGATGGTAGCCTTGTCATTATGGAAGCTAGTCTGTTGTCAAGATTTTTGTTACTCTAATGGATGGTAGCGTTGTCATTATGGAAGGTAGTCTATTTTCGATATTTTTGTTATTCCAATGGATGGTAGCCTTGTCATTATGGAAGGTAGTCCGTTGTCGTTATTTTTGTTACTCCAATGGATGGTAGTCTTGTCACTATGGAACGTAGTATGTTTTTTATATCTTTGTTAATCCAATGGACGGTAGGCTAGTCATTATGGAAGGTACTCTGTTGTCGATATTTTTGTTACTCTAAGGGATGGTAGCCTTGTCATTATGGAAGGTAGTGTGTTGTCGATATTTTTGTTATTCCAATGGATGGTAGCCTTGTCATTATGGAAGCTAGTCTGTTGTCGAGATTTTTATTACTCCAATGGATGGTAGCCTTGTCATTGTGGAAGGTAGTCTATTGTCGATATTTTTGTGACTACAATGGATGGTAGCCTTTTCATTATGGAAGGTAGTCTGTTGTCGAGATTTTTGTTACTACGATGGATTGTAGCCTTGTCGTTATGGAAGGTAGTTTGTTGTCGATATCTTTGTTACTCCAATGGATGATAACCTAGTCATTATGGAAGGTAGTCTGTTGTTGATATTTTTGTTACTCTAAGGGATGGTAGCCTTGTCATTATGGAAGGTAGTCTGTTGTCCAAATTTTTGTTACAATAATAGATGGTAGCCTTGTCATTACGGAAGGTAGTCTGTTGTCCAGATTTTTGTCACTGCAATGGATGGTAGCCTTGTCATTATGGAAGGTACTTTGTTGTCGTGATTTTTGTTACTGCAATGGATGGTAGCCTTGTCAATATGGAACGTAGTATGTTGTCGATATCTTTGTACTCCAATGGATGGTAGCCTTGTCATTATGGAAGGTAGCCTGTTGTCGAGATTTTTGTTACTCTAAGGGATGGTAGCCTTGTCATTATGGAAGGTAGTGTGTTGTCGATATTTTTGTTATTCCAATGGATAGTAGCCTTGTCATTATGGAAGATAGTCTGTTGTCGAGATTTTTGTTACTCCAATGGATGGTAGCCTTTTCATTGAGGAAGGTAGTCAATTGTCGACATTTTTGTGACTACAATGGATGGTACCCTTTTCATTATGGAAGGTAGTCTATTGTCGAGATTTCTGTTACTACGATGGATTGTAGCCTTGTTGTTATGGAAGGTAGTCTGTTGTCGATATCTTTTTTACTCCAATGGATGGTAACCTAGTCATTATGGAAGGTAGTCTGTTGTCGAGTTTTTTGTTACTCCAATGGATGGTAGCCTTGTCATTATTGAAGGTAGTCTATTGTCGAGATTTCTGTTACTCCAATGGATGGTAGCCTTGTCATTATGGAAGGTAGGTTATTGTCGGGATTTTTTTTACTCCAATGGATGGTAGCCTTGTCATTATGGTAGGTAGTCTGTTGTCCAGATTTATGTTACAACAATAGATGGTAGCCTTGTCATTATGGAAAGTACTCTGTTGTCGTGATTTTTGTTACTGCAATGGATGGTAGCCTTTTCATTATGGAAGGTAGTATGTTGTCGATATCTTTGTAACTTCAATGGATGGTAGCCTTATCATTATGGAAGGTAGCCTGTTGTCGAGATTTTTATTACTCTAAGGGATCGTAGCCTTGTTATTATGGAAGGTAGTGTCTTGTCGATATTTTGGTTATTCCAAAGGATGGTAGCCTTGTCATTATGGAAGCTAGTCTGTTGTCGAGATTTTTGTTACTCTAATGGATGGTAGCCTTGTCATTATGGAAGGTAGTCTATTTTCGATATTTTTGTTATTCCAATGGATGGTAGTCTTGTCACTATGGAACATAGTATGTTTTCTATATCTTTGTTAATTCAATGGACGGTAGGCTAGTCATTATGGAAAGTAGTCTGTTGTCGATATTTTTGTTACTCTAAGGGATGGTAGCCTTGTCATTATCGAAGGTAGTGTGTTGTCGATATTTTTGTTATTCCAATGGATGGTAGCCTTGTCATTATGGAAGCTAGTCTGTTGTCGAGATTTATGTTACTCCAATGGATGGTAGCCTTGTCATTGTGGAAGGTAGTCTATTGTCGATATTTTCGTGACTACAATGGATGGTAGCCTTTTCATTATGGAAGGTAGTCTGTTGTCGAGATTTTTGTTACTACGATGGATTGTAGCCTTGTCGTTATGGAAGGTAGTCTATTATCGATATCTTTGTTACTCCAATGGATGGTAACCTAGTCATTATGGAAGGTAGTCTGTTGTCGAGTTTTTTGTTGCTCCAATGGATGGTAGCCTTTTCATTATTGAAGGTAGGTTATTGTCGGGATTTTTGTTACTCCAACGAATGGTAGCCTTGTCATTATGGAAGGTAGTCTGTTGTCCAGATTTTTGTTACAACAATAGATCGTAGCCTTGTCATTATGGAATGTAGTCTGTTGTGTAGATTTTTGTAACTGCAATGGATGGTAGCATTGTCATTATGGAAGGTACTCTGTTTTCGTGATTTTTGTTACTGCAATGGATGGTAGCCTTGTCACTATGGAAGGTAGTATGTTGTCGATATCTTTGTAACTCCAATGGATGGTAGCCTTGTTATTATGGAAGGTAGCCTGTTGTCGAGATTTTTGTTACTCTAAGGGATGGTAGCCTTGTTATTATGGAAGGTAGTGTCTTGTCTATATTTTTGTTATTTAAAAGGATGGTAGCCTTGTCATTATGGAAGCTAGTATGTTGTCGGAATTTTTGTTACTCCAATGGATGGTAGCTTTGTCATTATGGAAGGTAGTCTATTTTCGATATTTTTGTTACTCCAATGGATAGTAGTCTTGTCACTATGGAACATAGTATGTTGTCGATATCTTTGTTAATCCAATGGACGATAGCCTTGTCATTATGGAAGGTAGTCTATTGTCGAGATTTTTGTTACTCTAAGGGATGGTAGCCTCGTCATTATGGAAGGTAGTGTGTTGTCGATATTTTTATTATTCCAATGGATGGTAGCCTTGTCATTATGGAAGCTAGTCTGTTGTCGAGATTTTTGTTACTCCAATCGATGGTAGCCTTGTCATTGTGGAAGGTAGTCTATTGTCGATATTTTTGTGACTACAATGGATGGTAGCCTTTTCATTATGGAAGGTAGTCTTTTGTCCAGATTTTTGTTACTACGATGGATTATAGCCTTGTCGTTATGGAAGGTAGTCTGTTGTCGATATCTTTGTTACTCCAATGGATGGTAACCTAGTCATTATGGAAGGTAGTTTGTTGTCGAGTTTTTTGTTAGTCCAATGGATGGTAGCCTTGTCATTATGGAAGGTAGTCTGTTGTCCAGATTTATGTTACAACAATAGATGGTAGCCTTGTCATTATGGAAGGTAGTCTGTTGTCGAGATTTTTGTCACTGCAATGGATGGTAGCCTTGTCATTATGGAAGGTAGTCTGTTGTCCAGATTTTTGTTACAACAATAGATGGTAGCCTTGTCATTATGGAAGGTAGTCTGTTGTCGAGATTTTTGTCACTGCAATGGATGGCAGCCTTGTCATTATGGAAGGTACTCTGTTGTCGAGATTTTTGTTACTGCAATGGATGATAGCCTTGTCATTATGGAAGGTAGTCTGTTGTCAAGATTTTTGTTACTCTAAGGGATGGTAGCATTGTTATTATGGAAGGTAGTCTCTTGTTGATATTTTTGTTATTCCAAAGGATGGTAGCCTTGTCATTATGGAAGCTAGTCTATTGTCAAGATTTTTGTTACTCCAATGGATGGTAGACTTGTCATTATGGAAGGTAGTCTATTGTCGATATTTTTGTTATTCCAATGGATGGTAGCCTTTACATTATGGAAGGTAGTCTGCTGTCGTGATTTTTGTTACTCCAATGGATGGTAGCCTTGTCACTATGGAAGGTAGTATGTTGTCCATATCTTTGTAACTCCAATGGATGGTAGCCTTGTTATTATCGAAGGTAGTCTGTTGTCGAGATTTTTGTTACTCTAAGGGATTGTAGCCTTGTTATTATGGAAGCTAGTGTCTTGTCGATATTTTTGTTATTCCAAAGGATGGTAGCCTTGTCATTATGGAAGCTAGTCTGTTGTCGAGATTTTTGTTACTCTAATGGATGGTAGCCTTGTCATTATGGAAGGTAGTCTATTTTCGATATTTTTGTTATTCCAACGGATGGTAGCCTTGTCATTATGGAAGGTAGTCTGTTGTCGATATTTTTGTTACTCTAAGGGATGGTAGACTTGTCATTATGGAAGGTAGTGTGTTGTCGATATTTTTGTTATTCCAATGGATGGTAGCCTTGTCATTATGGAAGCTAGTCTGTTGTCGATATTTTTGTTACTCCAATGGATGGTAGCCTTGTCATTGTGGAAGGTAGTCTATTTTCGATATTTTTGTGACTACAATGGATGGTAGCCTTTTCATTATGGAAGGTAGTCTGTTGTCCACATTTTTGTTACTACGATGGATTGTAGCCTTGTCGTTATGGAAGGTAGTCTGTTGTCGATATCTTTGTTACTCCAATGGATGGTAACCTAGTCATTATGGAAGGTAGTCTGTTATCGAGTTTTTTGTTGCTCCAATGGATGGTAGCCTTGTCATTATTAAAGGTAGGTTATTTTCGGGATTTTTGTTACTCCAATGGATGGTAGCCTTGTCATTATGGAAGGTAGTCTGTTGTCCAGATTTATGTTTCAACGATAGATGTTAGCCTTGTCATTATGGAAGGTAGTCTACTATCGAGATTTTTGTTACTCCAATGGATGGTAGCCTTGTCATTATGGAAGATAGTCTGTTGTCGAGATTTATGTTACTCCAATGGATGGTAGCCTTGTCATTATGGAAGGTAGGTTATTGTCGGGATTTTTGTTACTCCAATGGATGGTAGCCTTGTCATTATGGAAGGTAGTCTGTTGTCCAGATTTATGTTACAACAATAGATGGTAGCCTTGTCATTATGGAATGTAGTCTGTTGTCTAGATTTTTGTCACTGCAATGGATGGTAGCATTGTCATTATGGTAGGTAGTCTATTGTCTAGATTTTTGTTACTGCAATGGATGGTAGCCTTGTCACTATGGAAGGTAGTATGTTGTCGTCATCTTTGTAACTCCAATGGATTGTAGCCTTGTTATTATGGAAGGTAGCCTGTTGTCGAGATTTTTGTTACTCTAAGGGATGGTAGCCTTGTTATTATGGAAGGTAGTGTCTTGTCGATATTTTTGTTATTCTAAAGGATGGTAGCCTTGTCATTATGGAAGCTAGTATGTTGTCGATATTTTTGTTACTCCAATGGATGGTAGCCTTGTCATTATGGAAGGTAGTGTGTTGTCGATATCTTTGTTATTCCAATGGTTTGTAGCGTTGTCATTATGGAAGCTAGTCTGTTGTCGAGATTTTTGTTACTCCAATGGATGGGAGCCTTGTCATTGTGGAAGGTAGTCTATTGTCTATATTTTTGTGACTACAATGGATGGTAGCCTTGTAATTATGGAAGGTAGTGTCTTGTCGAGATTTTTGTTATTCCAAAGGATGGTAGCCTTGTCATTATGGAAGCTAGTCTATTGTCGAGATTTTTGTTACTCCAATGGATGGTAGCCTTGTCATTATGGAACGTAGTCTGTTGTCGTGATTTTTTTTACTCCAATGGATGGTAGACTTGTCACTATGGAATGTAGTATGTTGTCGATATCTTTGTTAATCTAATGGACGGTAGCCTTGTAATTATGGAAGGTAGTCTGTTATCGAGATTTTTGTTACTCTAAGGGATGGTAGCCTTGTCATTATGGAAGGTAGTATGTTGTCGATATTTTTGTTATTCCAATGGATGGTAGCCTTGTCATTATTGAAGCTAGTCTGTTGTCGAGATTTTTTTTACTCCAATGAATGGTAGCCTTGTCATTATGGAAGGTAGTCTATTGTCGATATTTTTGTGACTACAATGGATGGTAGCCTTTTCATTATGGAAGGTAGTTTGTTGTCGAGATTTTTGTTACTATGATGGATTGTAGCCTTGTTGTTATGGAAGGTAGTCTGTTGTCTATATCTTTGTTACTCCGAGGGATGGAAACCTAGTCATTATGGAAGGTAGTCTGTTGTCGAGTTTTTTGTTACTCCAATGGATGGTAGCCTTGTCATTATGGAAGGTAGTCTGTTGTCGTTATTTTTGTTACTCCAATGGATGGTAGCCTTGTCACTATTGAAGGTAGTATGTTGTCTATATCTTTGTAACTCAAATGGATGGTAGCCTTGTCATTATGGAAGCTAGTCTATTTTCGATATTTTTGTTACTCCAATGGATGGTAGCCTTGTCACTATGGAAGGTAGTATGTTGTCGAGATTTTTGTTAGTACAATGGATTGTAGCCTTGTCGTTATGGAAGATAGTCTATTGTCGATATCTTTGTTACTCCAATAGATGGTAAACTAGTCATTATGGAAGGTAGTCTGGTGTCGAGATTTTTGTTACTCCAATGGATGGTAGCCTTATCATTATGGAAGGTAGTCTGTTGTCGAGATTTTTTATACTCCAATGGATTGTAGACTTGTCATTATGGAAGGTAGTCTCTTGTGGATATTTTTGTTACTCCAATGATTGTACCCTTGTCATTATGGAAGGTAGTCTGCTGTCGAGATTCTTGTTACTCTAATCGATGGTAGCCTTGTCATTATGGAAGGTAGTCTGTTGTCGAGATTTCTGTTACTCCAATGGATGGTAGCCTTGTTATTATGGAAGGTAGGTTATTGTCAGGATTTTTGTTACTCCAATGGATGGTAGCCTCATCATTATGGAAGGTATTCTGTTGTCTAGATTTATGTTACAACAATAGATGGTAGCCTTGTCATTATGGAAGGTAGTCTTTTATCGAGATTTTTGTAACTCCAATGGATGGTAGCCTTGTCATTATGGAAGGTAGTCTGTTGTCGAGATTTTTGTTACTCTAAGGGATGGTAGCCTTGTCATTATCGAAGGTAGTCTATTGTCGAGATTTTTGTCACTGCAATGGATGGTAGCCTTGTCATTATGGAAGGTACTCTGTTGTTGTGATTTTTGTAACTCCCATGGATGGCAGCCTTGTCACTATGGAAGGCAGTATGTTGTCGATATCTTTGTAACTCCAATGGATGGTAGCCTTGTCATTATGGAAGGTAGCCTGTTGTCGAGATTTTTGTTACTCTAAGGGATGGTAGCCTTGTTATTATGGAAGGTAGTGTCTTGTCGATATTTTTGTTATTCCAAAGGATGGTAGCCTTGTCATTATGGAAGCTAGTCTATTGTCGATCTTTTTGTTACTCCAATGGATGGTAGCCTTGTCATTATTGAAGGTAGTCTATTTTCGTTATTTTTGTTATTCCAATTGATGGTAGCCTTGTCATTATGGAAGGTAGTCTGTTGTCGTGATTTTTGTTACTCCAATGGATGGTAGCCTTGTCACTATGGAACATAGTATGTTGTCGATATCTTTGTTAATCTAATGGACGGTAGCCTTGTCATTATGGAAGGTAGTCTGTTGTCGTGATTTTTGTTACTCTAAGGGATGGTAGCCTTGTCATTATGGAAGGTAGTGTGTTTTCGATATTTTGTTATTCCAATGGATGGTATCCTTGTCATTATGGAAGCTAGTATGTTGTCGAGATTTTGGTTACTCCAATGGATGATAGCCTTGTCATTGTGGAAGGTAGTCTATTGTCTATATTTTTGTGACTCCAATGGATGGTAGCCTTGTCATTATGGAAGCTAGTCTGTTGTTGAGATTTTTGTTACTATGATGGATTGTAGCCTTGTCGTTATGGAAGGTAGTCTGTTGTCGATATCTTTGTTACTCTAATGGATGGTAACCTAGTCATTATGGAAGGTAGTCTGTTGTCGAGTTTTTTGTTACTCCAATGGATGGTAGCCTTGTCATTATGGAAGGTAGTCTGTTGTCATGATTTTTGTTACTCCAATGGATGGTAGCCTTGTCACTATGGAAGGTAGTATGTTGTCGATATCTTTGTAACTCCAATGGATGGTAGCCTTGTCATTATGGAAGGTAGTCTGTTGTCGAGATTTTTGTTACTCTAAGGGATGGTAGCCTTGTCATTATGGAAGGTAGTCTGTTGTCGAGATTTTTGTCACTACAATGGATGGTAGCCTTGTCATTATGGAAATTAGTCTGTTGTCCAGATTTTTGTTACAACAATAGATGGTAGCCTTGTCATTATGGAAGGTAGTCTATTGTCGAGATTTTTGTCACTGCAATGGATGGTAGCCTTGTCATTATTGAAGGTAATCTGTTGTTTTGATTTTTGTTACTCCCTTGGATGGTAGCCTTGTCACTATGGAAGGTAGTATGTTGTCGATATCTTTGTAACTCCAATGGATGGTAGCCTTGTCATTATGGAAGGTAGCCTGTTGTCGAGATTTTTGTTACTCTAAGGGATGGTAGCCTTGTTATTATGGGAGGTAGTGTCTTGTCGATATTTTTGTTATTCCAAAGGATGGTAGCCTTGTTATTATGGAAGCTAGTCTATTGTCGATATTTTTGTTACTCCAATGGATGGTAGCCTTGTCATTTTGGAAGGTAGTCTATTTTCAATATTTTTGTTATTCCAATTGATGGTAGCCTTGTCATTATGGAAGGTAGTCTGTTGTCGTGATTTTTATTACTCCAATGGATGGTAGCCTTGTCACTATGGAACGTAGTATGTTGTCGATATCTTTGTTAATCTAATGGACGGTAGCCTTGCCATTATGGAAGGTAGTCTGCTGTCGAGAATTTTGTTACTCTAAGGGATGGTAGCCTTGTCATTATGGAAGGTAGTGTGTTGTCGATATTTTTGTTATTCCAATGGATTGTAGCCTTGTCATTTTGGAAGCTAGTCTGTTGTCGATATTTTTGTTACTCCAATGGATGGTAACATTGTCATTGTGGAAGGTAGTCTATTGTCTATATTTTTGTGACTACAATGGATGGTAGCCTTGTCATTATGGAAGCTAGTCTGTTGTCGAGATTTTTGTTACTCCAATGGATGGTAGCCTTGTCGTTATGGAAGGTAGTGTATTTTCGATATTTTTGTTATTCCAATGGATGGTAGCCTTGTCATTATGGAAGGTAATCTGTTGTCGTGATTTTTGTTACTCCAATGGATGGTAGCCTTGTCACTATGGAACGTAGTATGTTGTCGATATCTTTGTTAATCTAATGGACGGTAGCCTTGTCATTATGGAAGGTAGTTTGTTGTCGAGATTTTTGTTACTCTAAGGGATGGTAGCCTTGTCATTATGGAAGGTAGTGTGTTTTCAATATTTTTGTTATTCCAATGGATGGCAGCCTTGTCATTATGGGAGCTAGTCTGTTGTCGAGATTTTTGTTACTCCAATGGATGGTAGCCTTGTCATTATGGAAGGTAGTCTATTGTCGATATTTTTGTGACTACAATGGATGGTAGCCTTTTCATTATGGAAGGTAGTCTGTTGTCGAGATTTTTGTTACTATGATGGATTGTAGCCTTGTCATTATGGAACGTAGTCTGTTGTCGATATCTTTGTTACTCCAATGGATGGTAACCTAGTCATTATGGAAGGAAGTCTGTTGTCGAGTTTTTTGTTACTCCAATGGATTGTAGCCTTGTCATTATGGAAGGTAGTATGTTGTCGTGATTTTTGTTACTCCAATGGATGGTATCCTTGTAACTATGGAAGGTAGTATGTTGTCGATATCTTTGTGACTCCAATGGATGGTAGCCTTGTCATTATGGAAGGTAGTCTGTTGTCGATATCTTTGTAACTCCAATGGATGGTAGCCTTGTCATTATGGAAGGTAGCTTGTTGTCGAGATTTTGGTTTCTCTAAGGGATGGTAGCCTTGTTATTATGGAAGGTAGTGTCTTGTTGATATTTTTGTTATTCCAAAGGATGGTAGCCTTGTTATTATGGAAGCTAGTCTATTGTCGAGATTTTTGTTACTCCAATGGATGGTAGCCTTGTCATTATGGAAGGTAGCCTGTTGTCGTGATTTTTGTTACTCCAATGGATGGTAGCCTTGTCACTATGGAACGTAGTATGTTGTCGATATCTTTGTTAATCTAATGGTCGGTAGCCTTGTCATTATGGAAGGTAGTCTGTTGTCGAGATTTTTGTTACTCTAAGGGATGGTAGCCTTGTCATTATGGAAGGTAGTGTGTTGTCAATATTTTTGTTATTCCAATGGATGGTAGCCTTATCATTATGGGAGCTAGTCTGTTGTCGAGATTTTTGTTACTCCAATGGATGGTAGCCTTGTCATTATGGAAGGTAGTCTATTGTCGATATTTTTGTGACTACAATGGATGGTAGCCTTTTCATTATGGAAGGTAGTTTGTTGTCGAGATTTTTGTTACTATGATGGATTGTAGCCTTGTCGTTATGGAACGTAGTCTGTTGTCGATATCTTTGTTACTCCAATGGATGGTAACCTAGTCATTATGGAAGGAAGTCTGTTGTCGAGTTTTTTGTTACTCCAATGGATGGTAGCCTTGTCATTATGGAAGGTAGTCTGTTGTCGTGATTGTTGTTACTCCAATTGATGGTATCCTTGTCACTATGGAAGGTAGTATGTTGTCGATATCTTTGTAACTCCAATGGATGGTAGCCTTGTCATTATGGAAGGTAGTCTGTTGTCGATATCTTGGTAACTCCAATGGATGGTAGCCTTGTCATTATGGAAGGTAGCCTGTTGTCGAGATTTTTTTACTCTAAGGGATGGTAGCCTTGTTATTATGGAAGGTAGTGTCTTGTCGATATTTTTGTTATTCCAAAGGATGGTAGCCTTGTCATTATGGAAGCTAGTCTATTGTCGAGATTTTTGTTACTCCAATGGATGGTAGCCTTGTCAATATGGAAGGTAGTCTATTTTCGATATTTTTGTTATTCCAATTGATGGTAGCCTTGTCATTATGGAAGGTAGTCTGTTGTCGTGATTTTTATTACTCCAATGGATGGTAGCCTTGTCACTATGGAACGTAGTATGTTGTCGATATCTTTGTTAATCTAATGGACGGTAGCCTTGCCATTATGGAAGGTAGTCTGCTGTCGAGATTTTTGTTACTCTAAGGGATAGTAGCCTTGTCATTATGGAAGGTAGTGTGTTGTCGATATTTTTTTTATTCCAATGGATGGTAGCCTTGTCATTATGGAAGCTAGTCTGCTGTCTAGATTTCTGTTACTCCAATGGATGGTAGCCTTGTCATTGTGGAAGGTAGTCTATTGTCTATATTTTTGTGACTACAATGGATGGTAGCCTTTTCATTATGGAAGGTAGTCTGTTGTCGATATCTTTGTTACTCCAATGGATGGTAACCTAGTCATTATGGAAGGTAGTTTGTTCTCGAATTTTTTGTTACTCCAATGGATGGTAACCTAGTCATTATGGATGTTAGTCTGTTGTCGAGTTTTTTGTTACTCCAATGGATGGAAGCCTTGTCATTATGGAAGGTAGTCTGTTGTCGTGATTTTTGTTACTCCAATGGATGGTATCCTTGTCACTATGGAAGGTAGTATGTTGTCGATATCTTTGTAACTCCAATGGATGGTAGCCTTGTCATTATGGAAGGTAGTCTGTTGTCGATATCTTTGTAACTCCAATGGATGGTAGCCATGTCATTATGGAAGGTAGCCTGTTGTCGAGATTTTTGTTACTCCAATGGATGGTAGCCTTGCCACTATGGAACGTAGTATGTTGTCGATATCTTTGTTGATCTAATGGACGGTAGCCTTGTCATTATGGAAGGTAGTCTGTTGTCTAGATTTTTGTTACTCTAAGGGATGGTAGCCTTGTCATTATGGAAGGTAGTGTGTTTTCGATATTTTGTTATTCCAATGGATGGTAGCCTTGTCATTATGGAAGCTAGTCTGTTGTCGAGATTTTTGTTACTCCAATGGATGGTAGCCTTGTCATTGTGGAAGGTAGTCTATTGTCTATATTTTTGTGACTACAATGGATGGTAGCCTGGTCATTATGGAAGCTAGTCTGTTGTTGAGATTTTTGTTACTATGATGGATTGTAGCCTTGTCGTTATGGAAGGTAGTCTGTTGTCGATATCTTTGTTACTCCAATGGATGGTAACCTAGTCATTATGGAAGGTAGTCTGTTGTCGAGTTTTTTGTTACTCCAATGGATGGAAGCCTTGTCATTATGGAAGGTAGTCTGTTGTCCTGATTTTTGTTACTCCAATGGATGGTATCCTTGTCACTATGGAAGGTAGTCTGTTGTCGATATCTTTGTAACTCCAATGGATAATAGCCTTGTCATTATGGAAGGTAGTTTGTTGTCGATATCTTTGTAACTCCAATGGATGGTAGCCTTGTCATTATGGAAGGTAGCCTGTTGTCGAGATTTTTCTTACTCTAAGGGATGGTAGCCTTATTATTATGGAAGGTAGTCTCTTGTCGATATTTTTGTTATTCCAAAGGATGGTAGCCTTGTCATTATGGAAGCTAGTCTATTGTCGAGATTTTTGTTACTCCAATGGATGGTAGCCTTTTCATTATGGAAGGTAGTCTATTTTCGATATTTTTGTTTTTCCAATTGATGGTAGCCTTGTCATTATGGATGGTAGTCTGTTGTCGTGATTTTTGTTACTCCAATGGATGGTAGCCTTGTCACTTTGGAACGTACTATGTTGTTGATATCGTTGTTAATCTAATGGACGGTAGCCTTGTCATTATGGAAGGTAGTCTGTTGTCGAGATTTTTGTTACTCCAATGGATGGTAGCCTTGTCATTATGGAAGGTAGTCTATTATCGATATTTTTGTGACTACAATGGATGGTGGCCTTTTCATTATGGAAGGTAGTCTGTTGTCGAGATTTTTATTACTATGATGGATTGTAGCCTTGTCGTTATGGAAGGTAGTCTATTGTCGATATCTTTGTTACTCCAATGGATGGTAACCTAGTCATTATGGAAGTTAGTCTGTTGTCGAGTTTTTTGTTACTCCAATGGATGGAAGCCTTGTCATTATGGAAGGTAGTCTGTTGTCGTGATTTTTGTTACTCCAATGGATGGTATCCTTGTCACTATGGAAGGTAGTATGTTGTCGATATCTTTGTAACTCCAATGGATGGTAGCCTTGTCATTATGGAAGGTAGTCTGTTGTCGATATCTTTGTAACTCCAATGGATGGTAGCCATTTCATTATGGAAGGTAGCCTGTTGTCGAGATTTTTCTTACTCTAAGGGATGGTAGCCTTGTTATTATGGAAGGTAGTGTCTTGTCGATATTTTTGTTATTCCAAAGGATGGTAGCCTTGTCATTATGGAAGCTAGTCTATTGTCGAGATTTTTGTTACTCCAATGGATGGTAGCCTTTTCATTATGGAAGGTAGTCTATTTTCGATATTTTTGTTTTTCCAATTGATGGTAGCTTTGTCATTATGGAAGGTAGTCTGTTGTCGTGATTTTTTTTACTCCAATGGATGGTAGACGTGTCACTATGGAACGTAGTATGTTGTTGATATCTTTGTTAATCTAATGGACGGTAGCCTTGTCATTATGGAAGGTAGTCTGTTGTCGAGATTTTTGTTACTCTAAGGGATAATAGCCTTGTCATTATGGAAGGTAGTGGGTTGTCGATATTTTTTTTATTCCAATGGATGGTAGCCTTGTCATTATGGAAGCTAGTCTGCTGTCTAGATTTCTGTTACTCCAATGGATGGTAGCCTTGTCATTGTGGAAGGTAGTCTATTGTCTATATTTTTGTGACTACAATGGATGGTAGCCTTTTCATTATGGAGGGTAGTCTGTTGGCGAGATTTTTGTTACTATGATGGATTGTAGCCTTGTCGTTATGGAAGGTAGTCTGTTGTCGATATCTTTGTTACTCCAATGGATGGTAACCTAGTCATTATGGAAGGTAGTTTGTTCTCGAATTTTTTGTTACTCCAATGGATGGTAGCCTTGTCATTATGGAAGGTAGTCTGTTGTCGTGATTTTTGTTACTCCAATGGATGGTAGCCTTGTCACTATGGAAGGTAGTATGTTTTCGATATCTTTGTAACTCCAATGGATGGTAGCCTTGTCATTATGGAAGGTAGTCTGTTGTCGAGATTTTTGTTACTCTAAGGGATGGTAGCCTTGTCATTATGGAAGGTAGTCTGTTGTCGATATTTTTGTCACTACAATGGATGGTAGCCTGGTCATTATGGAAGGTAGTCTGTTGTCCAGGTTTTTGTTACAACAATAGATGGTAGCCTTGTTATTATGGAAGGTAGTCTATTGTCGATATTTTTGTCACTACAATGGATGGTAGCCTTGTCATTATGGAAGGTACTCTGTTGTCGTGATTTTTGTTACTCCAATGAATGGTAGCCTTGTCTCTATGGAAGGTAGTATGTTTTCGATATCTTTGTAACTCCAATGAATGGTAGCCTTGTTTTTATTGAAGGTAGTCTGTTGTCGAGATTTTTGTTACTCTAAGGGATGGTAGCCTTGTTATTATGGAAGGTAGTGTCTTGTCAATATTTTTGTTATTCCAAAGGATGGTAGCCTTGTCATTATGGAAGCTAGTCTGTTGTCGAGATTTTTGTTACTCCAATGGATGGTATCCTTGTCATAATCGAAGGTAGTATATTCTCGATATTTTTGTTATTCCAATCGATGGTAGCTTTGTCATTATGGAAGGTAGTCTGTTGTCGTGATTTTTGTTACTCCAACGAATGGTAGCCTTCTCATTATGGAAGGTAGTCTATTGTCGATATTTTTGTTACTACAATGTATGGTAGCCTTTTCATTATGGAAGGTAGTATGTTGTCGATATTTTTGTTACTATGATGGATTATAGCCTTGTCGTTATGGAAGGTAGTCTGTTGTCGATATCTTTGGTACTCCAATGGATGGTAACCTAGTCATTATGGAAGGTAGTCTATTGTCGAGATTTTTGTTACACCAATGGATGGTAGCCTTGTCATTATAGAAGGTAGTTTGTTGTCGATATTTTTTATACTCCAAAGGATTGTAGCCTTTTCATTATGGAAGGTAGTCTCTTGTGGATATTTTTGTTACTCCAATGATGGCACCCTTGTCATTATGGAAGGTAGTCTGCTGTCGAGCTTTTTGTTACTCCAATGGATGGTAGCCTTATCATTATGGAAGGTAGTCTGTTGTCGAGATTTCTGTTACTCCAATGAATGGTAGCCTTGTCATTTAGGAAGGTAGGTTATTGTCGGGATTTTTGTTACTCCAATGGATGGTAGCCTTGTCATTATAGAAGGTAGTCTGTTGTCGAGATTTTTGTCACTGCAATGGATGGTAGCCTTTTCATTATGGAAGGTAGTGTGTTGTCGATATTTTTGTTATTCCAATGGATGATAGCCTTGTCATTATGGAAGGTAGTCTTTGTCGTGATTTTTCTTACTCCAATGGATGGTAGCCTTGTCACTATGGAAGGTAGTATGTTGTCGATATCTTTGTTACTCCAATGGATGGTAGCCTTGTCATTATGGAAGGTAGTCTGTAGTCGAGATTTTTGTTACTCCAATGGATGGTAGCCTTGTCATAATGGAAGGTAGTCTGTTGTCGAGATTTTTTATACTCCAATGGATTGTAGCCTTGTCATTATGGAAAGTAGTCTCTTGTGGATATTTTTTGTTACTCCAATGATGGTACTCTTGTCATTATGGAAGGTAGTCTGTTGTCGAGATTTTTGTTACTCCAATGGATGGTAGCCTTGTCATTATCGAAGGTAGTCTATTGTCGAGATTTTGGTCACTACAATGGATGGTAGCCTTTTCATTATGGAAGGTAGTTTGTCGTTGTGATTTTCAGTTACTTCATTGGATGGTAGCCTTGTAATTATGAAAGGTAGTGTATTGTCCATATTTTTGTTATTCCAATGGATGGTATCCTTATCATTACGGAAGGTAGTCTGTTGTCGAGATTTTTGTTACTACAATGGACTGTAGCCTTGTCGTTATGGAAGGTAGCTTGTTGTCTATATCTTTGTTACTCCAATGGATGGTAAACTAGTCATTATGGAAGGTAGTCTGTTGTCGAGATTTTTGTTACTCCAATGGATGGTAGCCTTGTCATAATGGAAGGTAGTCTGTTGTCAAGATTTTTTATACTCCAACAGATTGTAGCCTTGTCATTATGGAAGGTAGTCTCTTGTGGATATTTTTTGTTACTCCAATGATGGTACCCTTGTCATTATTCAAGGTAGTCTGCTGTCGAGGTTTTTGTTACTCCAATGGATGGTAGCCTTGTCATTATCGAAGGTAGTCTGTTGTCGAGATTTCTGTTACTCCAATGGATGGTAGCCTTGTCATTATGGAAGGTTGGCTATTGTCGGGATTTTTGTTACTCAAATGGATGGTAGCCTTGTCATTATAGAAGGTAGTCAGTTGACCAAATTTTTGTTACAACAATAGATGGTACCCTTTTCATTATGGAAGGTAGTCTGTTTTCGAGATTTTTGTCACTACAATGGATGGTATCCTTGTCATTAAGGAAGGTAGTCTGTCGTTGTGATTTACTGTTACTCCGATGGATGGTAGCCTAGTCATTAAGGACGGTAGTTTGTTGTTCATATTTCTGTTACTCCAATGGATGGTAGACTTGTCATTATGGAAGGTAGTCTATTGTCAAGATTTTTGTTACTCCATTGGATTGTAGCCTTGTCATTACGGAAGGTATCGTGTTATCGATATTTTTGTTATTCCGATGGATGGTAGCCTTTTTATTATGGAAGGTAGTCTATTGTCGTGATTTTTATTACTCTAAGGGATGGTAGCCTTGTCATTATGGAAGGTAGTATGTTGTCGATATCTTTGTTACTCCAATGGATGGTAGCCTTGTCATTACGGAAGGTAGTCTCTTGTCGATAGTTTTGTTACTCTAACGGATGGTAGCATTATCATTATGAAAGGTAGTCTATTGTCGAGATTTTGGTTACTATAATAGATTGTAGGCTTGTCATTATGGAAGGTAGTCTGTTGTCGATATTTTTTATACTCTAATGGATTGTAGCCTTGTCATTATGGAAGGTAGTATGTTGTCGACTTTTTGTTACTCCAACGGATGGTATCCTTGTCATTATGGAAGGTAGTCTATTTTTGATATCTTTGTTACTCTAATGGATGGTAGCCTAGTCATTATGTAAGGTAGTTTGTTGTCGAGATTTTTGTTACTCCAATGGATGGTAGCCTTGTCATTATTGAAGGTAGTCTGTTGTCGAGATTTTTGTCACTCCAATGGATGGTAGCCTTGTATTATGAAAGGTCGTCTGTCGTTGTGATTTTTGTCACTCCAATGGATGGTAGCCTTGTCATTATGGAAGGTAGTCTGTTGTCGTGATTTTTGTTACTCCAATGGATGGTAGCCTTCTCACTATGGAACGTAGTATGGTGTTGATATCTTTGTTAATCCAATGGATGGTAGCCTTGTCATTATGGAAGCTAGTCTGTTATCGAGATTTTTGTTACCCCAATGGATGGTAGCCTTGTCATTATTGAAGATAGTCTATTGTCAATATTTTTGTTAGTATAATGGATGGTAGCCTTTTCATTATGGAATGTAGTCTATTGTCGAGATTTTTGTTACTACAATTGATTGTAGCCTCGTCGTTATGGAAGGTAGTCTGTTGTCAATATCTTTGTAACTCCAATGGATGGTAACCTAGTCATTATGGAAGGTAGTTTGTTGTCGAGATTTTTGTTACTCGATTGGATAGTAGCCTTGTCCTTATCGAAGGTAGTTTGTTGTCGAGATTTCTGTTACTCTAATGGATGGTAGCCTTGTCATTTTGGAAGGTAAGTTATTGTCGGGATTTTTCTTACTCCAATGGATGGTAGCCTTGTCATTATGGAAGGTAGTCTATTGTCCAGGTTTTGTTACTCCAATGGATGGTAGCCTTGTCATTATGGAAGGTAGTCTATTGTCGATATTATTGTTACTACAATGGATGGTAGCCTTTTCATTATGAAAGGTAGTCTGTTATCGAGATTTTTGTTACTACAATGGATTGTAGACTTGTCATTATGGAAGGTAGCCTATTGTCTATATCTTTGTTACTCCAATGGATGGTAACCTAGTCATTATGGAAGGTAGTCTGTTGTCGAGGTTTTTTCTACACCAATGGATTGTAGCCTTGTCATTATGGAAGGTAGTATCTTATGGATATTTTTGTTACTACAATGATGGTACCCTTGTCATTATGAAAGGTAGTCTGCAGTGGAGATTTTTGTTACTCCAATGGATGGTACCCTTCTCATTATGGAAGGTAGTCTGTTGTCTAGATTTTTGTTACTCCAAAGGATCGTAGCCTTGTAATTATGGAAGGTAGGTTATTGTCGGGATTTTTGTTACTCCAATTGATGGTAGCCTTGTCATTATGGAAGGTAATTTGTTATCCAGATTTTTGTTACAACAATAGATGGTAGCCTTGTCATTATGGATGGTAGTCTGTTGTGCATATTTTTGTCACTACAATGGATGGTAGCCTTGTCATTATGGAAGGTAGTTTGTCGTTGTGATTTTCTGTTACTCCAATGGATGGTAGCCTTGTCATTAAGGACGGTAGTCTGTTGTTCATATTTTTGTTACTCCAATGGATGGTAGACTTGTCATTATGGAAGGTAGTGTGTTGTCTATATTTTTGTTATTCTAATGGATGTTAGCTTTGTCATTATGGAAGCTAGTCTGTTGTCGATATTTTTGTTACTCCAATGGATGGTAGCCTTGTCATTATGGAAGGTAGTCTATTGTCGATATTTTTGTTATTCCAATGGATGGTAGTCTTGTCATTATGGAAGGTAGTCTGTTGTCGTGATTTTTGTTACTCTAGTGGATGGTAGCATTGTCACTATGGAACGTAGTATGTTGTTGATATCTTTTTTAATCCAATGGATGGTAGCCTTGTCATTATGGATGGTAGTCTGTTGTCAAGATTTTTGTTACTCTAAGGGACGGTAGCCTTGTCATTATGGAAGGTAGTGTGTTGTCGATATTTTTGTTATTCCAATGATGGTACCCTTGTCATTATGAAAGGTAGTCTGCTGTCGAGATTTTTGTTACTCCAATGGATGGTAGCCTTGTCATTATGGAAGGTATTTTGTTGTCTAGATTTTTGTTACTCCAATTGATCGTAGCCTTGTCATTATGGAAGGTAGGTTATTGTCGGGATTTTTCTTACTCCAATTGATGGTAGCCTTGTCATTATGGAAGGTAGTTTGTTGTCCAGATTTTTGTTACAACAATAGATGCTAGCCTTGTCATTATGGATGGTAGTCTGTTGTCCATATTTTTGTCACTGCAATGGATGGTAGCCTTGTCATTATGGAAGGTAGTCTGTCGTTGTGATTTTCTGTTACTCCAATGGATGGTAACCTTGTCATTAAGGACGGTAGTCTGTTGTTCATATTTTTGTTATTCCAATGGATGGTAGCCTTGTCATTATGGAAGGTAGTCTGTTGTATATATTTTTTTATTCCAATGGATGGTAGCCTTGTCATTATGGAAGGTAGTCTATTGTCGATATTTTTGTTATTCCAATGGATGGTAGCCTTGTCATTATGGAAGGTAGTCTGTTGTCGTGATTTTTGTTACTCCAATGGATGGTAGCCTTGTCATTATGGAAGGTAGTATGTTGTCGATATCTTTGTTACTCCAATGGATGGTAGCCTTGTCATTACGGAAGGTAGTCTCTTGTCGATAGTTTTGTTACTCTAACGGATGGTAGCATTATCATTATGAAAGGTAGTCTATTGTCGAGATTTTTGTTACTATAATAGATTGTAGGCTTGTCATTATGGAAGGTAGTCTGTTGTCGATATTTTTTATACTCTAATGGATTGTAGCCTTGTCATTATGGAAGGTAGTATGTTGTCGACTTTTTGTTACTCCAACGGATGGTAGCCTTGTCATTATGGAAGGTAGTCTATTGTCGAGATTTCTGTTACTCCAATGGATGTTAGCCTTGTCATTATCAAAGGTAGTCTGTTGTGGAGATTTTTTTTACTATAATGGATGGTAGCCTTGTCATTATGGAAGGTAGTCTGTTGTCGAGATTTTTGTTACAACAATGGATGGTATCCTTGTCATTATGAAAGGTAGTCTATTTTTGATATCTTTGTTACTCTAATGGATGGTAGCCTAGTCATTATGTAAGGTAGTTTGTTGTCGAGATTTTTGTTACTCCAATGGATGGTAGCCTTGTCATTATTTAAGGTAGTCTGTTGTCGAGATTTTTGTCACTCCAATGGATGGTAGCCTTGTATTATGAAAGGTCGTCTGTCGTTGTGATTTTTGTCACTCCAATGGATGGTAGCCTTGTCATTATGGAAGGTAGTCTGTTGTCGTGATTTTTGTTACTCCAATGGATGGTAGCCTTGTCACTATGGAACGTAGTATGGTGTTGATATCTTTGTTAATCCAATGGATGGTAGCCTTGTCATTATGGAAGCTAGTCTGTTATCGAGATTTTTGTTACCCCAATGGATGGTAGCCTCGTCATTATGGAAGATAGTCTATTGTCAATATTTTTGTTACTATAATGGATGGTAGCCTTTTCATTATGGAATGTAGTCTATTGTCGAGATTTTTGTTACTACAATGGATTGTAGCCTCGTCGTTATGGAAGGTAGTCTGTTGTCAATATCTTTGTAACTCCAATGGATGGTAACCTAGTCATTATGGAAGGTAGTTTGTTGTCGAGATTTTTGTTACTCGATTGGATAGTAGCCTTGTCCTTATCGAAGGTAGTTTGTTGTCGAGATTTCTGTTACTCTAATGGATGGTAGCCATGTCGTTTTGGAAGGTAAGTTATTGTCGGGATTTTTCTTACTCCAATGGATGGTAGCCTTGTCATTATGGAAGGTAGTCTATTGTCCAGGTTTTGTTACTCCAATGGATGGTAGCCTTGTCATTATGGAAGGTAGTCTATTGTCGATATTATTGTTACTACAATGGATGGTAGCCTTTTCATTATGAAAGGTAGTCTGTTATCGAGATTTTTGTTACTACAATGGATTGTAGACTTGTCATTATGGAAGGTAGCCTATTTTCTATATCTTTGTTACTCCAATGGATGGTAACCTAGTCATTATGGAAGGTAGTCTGTTGTCGAGGTTTTTTCTACACCAATGGATTGTAGCCTTGTCATTATGGAAGGTAGTATCTTATGGATATTTTTGTTACTACAATGATGGTACCCTTGTAATTATGGAAGGTAGGTTATTGTCGGGATTTTTGTTACTCCCATTGATGGTAGCCTTGTCATTATGGAAGGTAATTTGTTGTCCAGATTTTTGTTACAACAATAGATGGTAGCCTTGTCATTATGGATGGTAGTCTGTTGTGCATATTTTTGTCACTACAATGGATGGTAGCCTTGTCATTATGGAAGGTAGTCTGTCGTTGTGATTTTCTGTTACTCCAATGGATGGTAGCCTTGTCATTAAGGACGGTAGTCTGATGTTCATATTTTTGTTATTCCAATGGATGGTAGCCTTGTCATTATGGAAGGTAGTCTGTTGTATATATTTTTGTTATTCCAATGGATGGTAGCCTTGTCATTATGGAAGGTAGTCTATTGTCGATATTTTTGTTATTCCAATGGATGGTAGCCTTGTCATTATGGAAGGTAGTCTGTTGTCGTGATTTTTGTTACTCCAATGGAAGGTAGACTTGTCACTATGGAACATAGTATGTTGTCGATATCTTTGTTAATCCAATGGATGGTAGCCTTGTCATTGTGGATGGTAGTCTGTTGTCGAGATTTTTTTTTCTCTAAGGGATGGTAGCCTTGTCATTATGGAAGGTAGTGTGTTGTCAATATTTTTGTTATTCCAATGGATGGTATCCTTTTCATTATGGAAGGTAGTCTGTTGTCTAGATTTTTGTTACTACAATGGATGGTAGCCTTTCCATTATGGAAGGTAGTCTGTTGTCAAGATTTTTGTTACTACAATGGATTGTAGCCTTGTCATTATGGAAGGTAGTCTATTGTCGATATCTTTGTTACTCCAATGGATGGTAACCTAGTCATTATGGAAGGTAGTCTGTTGTCGAGATTTTTGTTACTCCAATGGATGGTAGGCTTGTCATTATGGAAGGTAGTCTGTTGTCGAGGTTTTTTATACTCCAATGGATTGTAGCCTTCTCATTATGGAAGGTAGTCTCTTGTGGATATTTTCGTTACTACAAT
This sequence comes from Vicia faba, assembly GCA_948472305.1. Lineage (NCBI taxonomy): Eukaryota > Viridiplantae > Streptophyta > Magnoliopsida > Fabales > Fabaceae > Vicia > Vicia faba. The sequence goes on from OX451741.1 coordinate 461,534,258, forward strand.
GATGGTACCCTTGTCATTATGGAAGGTAGTCTGTTGTCCAGATTTTTGTTACAACAATAGATGGTAGCCTTGTCATTATGGATGGTAGTCTGTTGTCCAGATTTTTGTCACTGCAATGGATGGTAGCCTTGTCATTATGGAAGGTAGTTTGTCGTTGTGATTTTCTGTTACTCCAATGGATGGTAGCCTTGTCATTAAGGATGGTAGTCTGTTGTTCATATTTTTGTTACTCCAATGGATGGTAGACTTGTCATTATGGAAGGTAGTGTGTTGTCTATATTTTTGTTATTCTAATGGATGGTAGCTTTGTCATTATGGAAGCTAGTCTGTTGTCGATATTTTTGTTACTCCAATGGATGGTAGCCTTCTCATTATGGAAGGTAGTCTATTGTCGATATTTTTGTTATTCCAATGGATGGTAGTCTTGTCATTATGGAAGGTAGTCTGTTGTCGTGATTTTTGTTACTCCAGTGGATGGTAGCATTGTCACTATGGAACGTAGTATGTTGTTGATATCTTTTTTAATCCAATGGATGGTAGCCTTGTCATTATGGATGGTAGTTTGTTGTCAAGATTTTTGTTACTCTAAGGGACCGTAGCCTTGTCATTATGGAAGGTAGTGTGTTGTCGATATTTTTGTTATTCCAATGATGGTACCCTTGTCATTATGAAAGGTAGTCTGCTGTCGAGATTTTTGTTACTCGAATGGATGGTAGCCTTGTCATTATGGAAGGTATTTTGTTGTCTAGATTTTTGTTACTCCAATTGATCGTAGCCTTGTCATTATGGAAGGTAGGTTATTGTCGGGATTTTTGTTACTCCAATTGATGGTAGCCTTATCATTATGAAAGGTAGTTTGTTGTCCAGATTTTTGTTACAACAATAGATGCTAGCCTTGTCATTATGGATGGTAGTTTGTTGTCCATATTTTTGTCACTGCAATGGATGGTAGCCTTGTCATTATGGAAGGTAGTCTGTCGTTGTGATTTTCTGTTACTCCAATGGATGGTAACCTTGTCATTAAGGACGGTAGTCTGTTGTTCATATTTTTGTTATTCCAATGGATGGTAGCCTTGTCATTATGGAAGGTAGTCTGTTGTATATATTTTTTTATTCCAATGGATGGTAGCCTTGTCATTATGGAAGGTAGTCTATTGTCGATATTTTTGTTATTCCAATGGATGGTAGCCTTGTCATTATGGAAGGTAGTCTGTTGTCATGATTTTTGTTACTCCAATGGATGGTAGCCTTGTCACTATGGAACGTAGTATGTTGTCGATATCTTTGTTAATCCAACGGATGGTAGCCTTGTCATTATGGATGGTAGTCTGTTGTCGAGATTTTTTTTACTCTAAGGGATGGTAGCCTTGTCATTATGGAAGGTAGTGTGTTGTCGATATTTTTGTTATTCCAATGGATGGTAGCCTTTTCATTATGGAAGGTAGTATGTTTTCTAGATTTTTGTTACTCCAATGGATGGTAGCCTTTCCATTTCCGAAGGTAGTCTATTGTCGAGATTTTTGTTACTCCAATGGATGGTAGCCTTGTCATTATGGAAGGTAGGTTATTGTCGGGATTTTTGTTACTCCAATGGATGGTAGCCTTGTCATTATGAAAGGTAGTCTGTTGTCCATATTTATGTTACTCCAATGGATGTTAGCCTTGTCATTATGGAAGGTAGTCTATTGTCGATATTTTTGTTACTCCAATGGATTGTAGCCTTTTCATTACGGAAGGTAGTCTGTTTGCAACATTTTTGTTACTACAATGGATTGTAGCCTTGTCATTATGGAAGGTAGTCTCTTGTCGATATTTTTGTTACTACAATGATGGTACCCTTGTCATTATGGAAGGTAGGTTATTGTCGGGATTTTTGTTACTCCAATTTATGGTAGCCTTGTCATTATGGAAGGTAGTCTGTTGTCCAGATTTTTGTTACAACAATAGATGGTAGCCTTATCATTATGGATGGTAGCCTATTGTCCAGATTTTTGTCACTAGAATGGATGCTAGCCTTGTCATTATGGAAGGTAGTTTGTCGTTGTGATTTTCTATTACTCCAATGGATGGTAGCCTTGTCATTAAGGACGATAGTCTGTTGTTCATATTTTTGTTACTCCAATGGATGGTAGACTTGTCATTATGGAAGGTAGCATGTTGTCTATATTTTTGTTATTCCAATGGATGGTAGCCTTGTCATTATGGAAGCTAGTCTGTTGTCGATATTTTTGTTACTCCAATGGATGGTAGCCTTGTCATTATGGAAGGTAGTCTATTGTCGATATTTTTGTTATACAAATGGATGGTAGTCTTGTCATTATGGAAGGTAGTCTTTTGTCGTGATTTTTGTTACTCCAATGGATGGTAGCATTGTCACTATGGAACGTAGTATGTTGTCGATATCTTTGTTAATCCAATGGATGGCAGCCTTGTCATTATGGATGGTAGTCTGTTGTCGAGATTTTTGTTACTCTAAGGGACGGTAGCCTTGTCATTATGAAAGGTAGTGCATTGTCGATATTTTTGTTATTCCAATGGATGATAGCCTTGTAATTATGGAAATTAGTATGTTGTCAAGATTTTTGTTACTCCAATGGATGGTAGCCTTGTCATTATGGAAGGTAGTCTCTTGTGGATATTTTTGTTACTACAATGATGGTACCCTTGTCATTATGGAAGGTAGGTTATTGTCGGGATTTTTGTTACTCTAATTGATGGTAGCCTTGTCATTATGGAAGGTAGTCTGTTGTCCAGATTTTTGTTACAACAATAGATGGTAGCCTTGTCATTATGGATGGTAGTCTTTTGTCCAGATTTTTGTCACTGCAATGGATGGTGGCCTTGTCATTATGGAAGGTAGTCTGTCATTGTGATTTTCTGTTACTCCAATGGATGGTAGCCTTGTCATTAAGGACGATAGTCTGTTGTTCATATTTTTGTTACTCCAATGGATGGTAGACTTGTAATTATGGAAGGTAGTGTGTTGTCTATATTTTTGTTATTCCAATGGATGGTAGCCTTGTCATTATGGACGTTAGTCTGTTGTTGATATTTTTGTTACTCCAATGGATGGTAGCCTTATCATTATGGAAGGTAGTCTATTGTCGATATTTTTGTTATTCCAATGGATGGTAGTCTTTTCATTATGGAAGGTAGTCTGTTGTCATAATTTTTGTTACTCCAATAGATGGTAGTATTGTCACTATGGAACGTAGTATGTTGTCGATATCTTTGTTAATCCAATGGATGGTAGCCTTGTCATTATGGATGGTAGTCTGTTGTCGAGATTTTTGTTACTCTAAGGGACGGTAGCCTTGTCATTATGGAAGGTAGTGCGTTGTCGATATTTTTGTTATTCCAATGGATGATAGCCTTGTAATTATGGAAATTAGTATGTTGTCAAGATTTTTGTTACTCCAATGGATGGTAGCCTTGTCATTATGGAAGGCAGTCTCTTGTGGATATTTTTGTTACTACAATGATGGTACCCTTGTCATTATGGAAGGTAGGTTATTGTCGGGATTTTTGTTACTCTAATTGATGGTAGCCTTGTAATTATGGAAGGTAGTCTGTTGTCTAGATTTTTGTTACAACAATAGATGGTAGCCTTGTCATTATGGATGGTAGTCTTTTGTCCAGATTTTTGTCACTACAATGGATGGTGGCCTTGTCATTATGGAAGGTAGTCTGTATTTGTGATTTTCTATTACTCCGATGGATGGTAGCCTTGTCATTAAGGACGTTAGTCTGTTGTTCATATTTTTGTTACTCCAATGGATGGTAGACTTGTAATTATGGAAGGTAGTGTGTTGTCTATATTTTTGTTATTCCAATGGATGGTAGCCTAGCCATTATGGAAGTTAGTCTGTTGTTGTTATTTTTGTTACTCCAATGGATGGTAGCCTTATCATTATGGAAGGTAGTCTATTTTCGATATTTTTGTTATTCCAATGGATGGTAGTCTTTTCATTATGGAAGGTAGTCTGTTGTCGTGATTTTTGTTACTCCAATGGATGGTAGTATTGTCACTATGGAACGTAGTATGTTGTTGATATCTTTGTTAATCCAATGGATGGTAGCCTTGTCATTATGGATGGTAGTCTGTTGTCGAGATTTTTGTTACTCTAAGGGACGGTAGCCTCGTCATTATGGAAGGTAGTGCGTTGTCGATATTTTTGTTATTCCAATGGATGGTAGCCTTGTAATTATGGAAATTAGTATGTTGTCAAGATTTTTGTTACTCCAATGGATGGTAGCCTTGTCATTATGGAAGGTTGTCTATTTTCGATATTTTTGTTGCTACAATGGATGGTAGCCTTTTCATTATGGAAGGTAGTCTATTGTCGAGATTTTTCTTACTACAATGGATTGTAGCCTTGTCGTTAGGGAAGGTAGTTTGTTGTCGATATCTTTGTAACTCCAATGGATGGTAACCTAGTAATTATGGAAGGTAGTTTGTTGTCTAGATTTTTGTCACTCTAATGGATGGTAGCCTTTCCGTTATGGAAGGTAGTCTGTTGTCGAGATTTCTATTATTCCAATGGATGGTAGCCTTGTCATTATGGAAAGTAGGTTATTGTTGGGATTTTTGTTACTCCAAAGGATGGTAGCCTTGTCATTATGAAAGGTAGTCTGTTGTCCATATTTCAGTTACTCCAATGGATGTTAGCCTTGTCATTATGGAAGGTAGTCTATTGTCGATATTTTTGTTACTACAATGGATGGTAGCCTTTTCATTAAGGAAGGTAGTCTGTTGTCGATATTTTTGTTACTACAATGGATTGTAACCTTGTCATTATGGAAGGTAGTCTATTGTCTATATCTTTGTTACTCCAATGGATGGTAACCTAGTCATTATGGAAGGTAGTCTGTTGTCGAGATTTTTGTTACTCCAATGGATGGTAGCCTTGTCATTATGGAAGGTAGTCTGTTGTCGAGGTTTTTTATACTCCAATGGATTGTAGCCTTGTCATTATGGAAGGTAGTCTCTTGTGCATATTTTTATTACTACAATGATGGTACCCTTGTCATTATAGAAGGTAGTCTACTATTGAGATTTTTGTTACAACAATAGATGGTAGCCTTGCCATTATGGATGGTAGTCTGTTGTCGAGATTTTTGTTACTCTAAGGGACGGTAGCCTTGTCATTATGGAAGGTAGTGTGTTGTCGATATTTTTGTTATTCCAATGGATGGTAGCCTTGTAATTATGGAAATTAGTATGTTGTCAAGATTTTTGTTACTCCAATGGATGGTAGCCTTGTCATTATGGAAGGTAGTCTATTGTCGATATTTTTGTTGCTACAATGGATGGTAGCCTTTTCATTATGGAAGGTAGTCTATTGTCGAGATTTTTCTTACTACAATGGATTGTAGCCTTGTCGTTATGCAAGGTAGTCTGTTGTAGATATCTTTGTAACTCCAATGGATGGTAACCTAGTCATTATGGAAGGTAGTTTGTTGTCTAGATTTTTGTCACTGCAATGGATGGTAGCCTTTCCATTATGGAAGGTAGTCTGTTGTCGAGATTTCTATTATTCCAAATGGATGGTAGCCTTGTCATTATGGAAGGTAGGTTATTGTCGGGATTTTTGTTACTCCAATGGATGGTAGCCTTGTCATTATGAAAGGTAGTCTGTTGTCCATATTTGTGTTACTCCAATGGATGTTAGCCTTGTCATTATGGAAGGTAGTCTATTGTCGATATTTTTGTTACTACAATGGATGGTATCCTTTTCATTAAGGAAGGTAGTTTGTTGTCGAGATTTTTGTTACTACAATAGATTGTAACCTTGTCATTATGGAAGGTAGTCTATTGTCGATATCTTTGTTACTCCAATGGATGGTAACCTAGTCATTATGGAAGGTAGTCTGTTGTCGAGATTTTTGTTACTCCAATGGATGGTAGCCTTGTCATTAAGGACGGTAGTCTGATGTTCATATTTTTGTTATACCAATGGATGGTAGCCTTGTCATTATGGAAGGTAGTCTGTTGTATATATTTTTGTTATTCCAATGGATGGTAGCCTTGTCATTATGGAAGGTAGTCTATTGTCGATATTTTTGTTATTCCAATGGATGGTAGCCTTGTCATTATGGAAGGTAGTTTGTTGTCGTGATTTTTGTTACTCCAATGGATGGTAGCCTTGTCACTATGGAACATAGTATGTTGTCGATATCTTTGTTAATCCAATGGATGGTAGCCTTATCATTATGGATGGTAGTCTGTTGTCGAGATTTTTGTTACTAGAAAGGATGGTAGCCTTGTCATTATGGAAGGTAGGTTATTGTCGGGATTTTTGTTACTCCAATTGATGGTAGCCTTGTCATTATGGAAGGTAGTCTGTTGTCCAGATTTTTGTTACAACAATAGATGGTAGCCTTGTCATTATGGATGGTAGTTTGTTGTCGAGATTTTTGTTACTCTAAGGGACGGTAGCCTTGTCATTATGGAAGGTAGTGTGTTGTCGATATTTTTGTTATTCCAATGGAAGGTAGCCTTGTAATTATGGAAATTAGTATGTTGTCAAGATTTTTGTTACTCCAATGGATGGTAGCCTTGTCATTATGGAAGGTAGTCTATTGTCGATATTTTTGTTGCTACAATGGATGGTAGCCTTTTCATTATTGAAGGTAGTCTATTGTCGAGATTTTTCTTACTACAATGGATTGTAGCCTTGTCGTTATGCAAGGTAGTCTGTTGTCGATATCTTTGTAACTCCAATGGTAGGTAACCTAGTCATTATGGATGGTAGTTTGTTGTCTAGATTTTTGTCACTGCAATGGATGGTAGCCTTTCCATTATGGAAGGTAGTCTGTTGTCGAGATTTCTATTATTCCAAATGGATGGTAGCCTTGTCATTATGGAAGGTAGGTTATTGTCGGGATTTTTGTTACTCCAATGAATGGTAGCCTTGTCATTATGAAAGGTAGTCTGTTGTCCATATTTGTGTTACTCCAATGGATGTTAGCCTTGTCATTATGGAAGGTAGTTTATTGTCGATATTTTTGTTACTACAATGGATGGTAGCCTTTTCATTAAGGAAGGTAGTTTGTTGTCGAGATTTTTGTTACTACAATAGATTGTAACCTTGTCATTATGGAAGGTAGTCTATTGTCGATATCTTTGTTACTCCAATGGATGGTAACTTAGTCATTATGGAAGGAAGTCTGTTGTCGAGATTTTTGTTACTCCAATGGATGGTAGCCTTGTCATTAAGGACGGTAGTCTGTTGTTCATATTTTTGTTACTCCAATGGATGGTAGACTTGTAATTATGGAAGGTAGTGTGTTGTCTATATTTTTGTTATTCCAATGGATGGTAGCCTTGTCATTATGGACGTTAGTCTGTTGTTGATATTTTTGTTACTCGAATGAATTGTAGCCTTATCATTATGGAAGGTGGTCTATTGTCGATATTTTTGTTATTCCAATGGATGGTAGTCTTTTCATTATGGAAGGTAGTCTGTTGTCATGATTTTTGTTACTCAAATGGATGGTAGTATTGTCACTATGGAACGTAGTATGTTGTCGATATCTTTGTTAATCCAATGGATGGTAGCCTTGTCATTATGGATGGTAGTCTGTTGTCGAGATTTTTGTTACTCTAAGGGACGGTAGCCTTGTCATTATGGAAGGTAGTGCGTTGTCGATATTTTTGTTATTCCAATGGATGATAGCCTTGTAATTATGGAAATTAGTATGTTGTCAAGATTTTTGTTACTCCAATGGATGGTAGCCTTGTCATTATGGAAGGTAGTCTCTTGTGGATATTTTTGTTACTACAATGATGGTACCCTTGTCATTATGGAAGGTAGGTTATTGTCGGGATTTTTGTTACTCTAATTGATGGTAGCCTTGTCATTATGGAAGGTAGTCTGTTGTCTAGATTTTTGTTACAACAATAGATGGTAGCCTTGTCATTATGGATGGTAGTCTTTTGTCCAGATTTTTGTCACTGCAATGGATGGTGGCCTTGTCATTATGGAAGGTAGTCTGTATTTGTGATTTTCTGTTACTCCAATGGATGGTAGCCTTGTCATTAAGGACGTTAGTCTGTTGTTCATATTTTTGTTACTCCAATGGATGGTAGACTTGTAATTATGGAAGGTAGTGTGTTGTCTATATTTTTGTTATTCCAATGGATGGTAGCCTTGCCATTATGGAAGTTAGTCTGTTGTTGATATTTTTGTTACTCCAATGGATGGTAGCCTTATCATTATGGAAGGTAGTCTATTTTCGATATTTTTGTTATTCCAATGGATGGTAGTCTTTTCATTATGGAAGGTAGTCTGTTGTCGTTATTTTTGTTACTCCAATGGATGGTAGTATTGTCACTATGGAACGTAGTATGTTGTTGATATCTTAGTTAATCCAATGGATGGTAGCCTTGTCATTATGGATGGTAGTCTGTTGTCGAGATTTTTGTTACTCTAAGGGACGGTAGCCTCGTCATTATGGAAGGTAGTGCGTTGTCGATATTTTTGTTATTCCAATGGATGGTAGCCTTGTAATTATGGAAATTAGTATGTTGTCAAGATTTTTGTTACTCCAATGGATGGTAGCCTTGTCATTATGGAAGGTTGTCTATTTTCGATATTTTTGTTGCTACAATGGATGGTAGCCTTTTCATTATGGAAGGTAGTCTATTGTCGAGATTTTTCTTACTACAATGGATTGTAGCCTTGTCGTTAGGGAAGGTAGTTTGTTGTCGATATCTTTGTAACTCCAATGGATGGTAACCTAGTCATTATGGAAGGTAGTTTGTTGTCTAGATTTTTGTCACTCTAATGAATGGTAGCCTTTCCGTTATGGAAGGTAGTCTGTTGTCGAGATTTCTATTATTCCAATGGATGGTAGCCTTGTCATTATGGAAGGTAGGTTATTGTCGGGATTTTTGTTACTCCAAAGGATGGTAGCCTTGTCATTATGAAAGGTAGTCTGTTGTCCATATTTCTGTTACTCCAATGGATTTTAGCCTTGTCATTATGGAAGGTACTCTATTGTCGATATTTTTGTTACTACAATGGATGGTAGCCTTTTCATTAAGGAAGGTAGTCTGTTGGCGATATTTTTGTTACTACAATGGATTGTAACCTTGTCATTATGGAAGGTAGTCTATTGTCTATATCTTTGTTACTCGAATGGATGGTAACCTAGTCATTATGGAAGGTAGTCTGTTGTCGAGATTTTTGTTACTCCAATGGATGGTAGCCTTGTCATTATGGAAGGTAGTCTGTTGTCGAGGTTTTTTATACTCCAATGGATTGTAGCCTTGTCATTATGGAAGGTAGTATCTTGTGCATATTTTTATTACTACAATGATGGTACCCTTGTCATTATGGAAGGTAGTCTACTATTGAGATTTTTGTTACAACAATAGATGGTAGCCTTGTCATTATGGATGGTAGTTTGTTGTCGAGATTTTTGTTACTCTAAGGGACGGTAGCCTTGTCATTATGGAAGGTAGTGTGTTGTCGATATTTTTGTTATTCCAATGGATGGTAGCCTTGTAATTATGGAAATTAGTATGTTGTCAAGATTTTTGTTACTCCAATGGATGGTAGCCTTGTCATTATGGAAGGTAGTCTATTGTCGATATTTTTGTTGCTACAATGGATGGTAGCCTTTTCATTATTGAAGGTAGTCTATTGTCGAGATTTTTCTTAGTACAATGGATTGTAGCCTTGTCGTTATGCAAGGTAGTCTGTTGTCGATATCTTTGTAACTCCAATGGATGGTAACCTAGTCATTATGGAAGGTAGTTTGTTGTCTAGATTTTTGTCACTGCAATGGATGGTAGCCTTTCCATTATGGAAGGTAGTCTTTTGTCGAGATTTCTATTATTCCAAATGGATGGTAGCCTTGTCATTATGGAAGGTAGGTTATTGTCGGGATTTTTGTTACTCCAATGAATGGTAGCCTTGTCATTATGAAAGGTAGTCTGTTGTCCATATTTGTGTTACTCCAATGGATGTTAGCCTTGTCATTATGGAAGGTAGTTTATTGTCGATATTTTTGTTACTACAATGGATGGTAGCCTTTTCATTAAGGAAGGTAGTTTGTTGTCGAGATTTTTGTTACTACAATAGATTGTAACCTTGTCATTATGGAAGGTAGTCTATTATCGATATCTTTGTTACTCCAATGGATGGTAACTTAGTCATTATGGAAGGTAGTCTGTTGTCGAGATTTTTGTTACTCCAATGGATGGTAGCCTTGTCATTAAGGACGGTAGTCTGATGTTCATATTTTTGTTATACCAATGGATGGTAGCCTTGTCATTATGGAAGGTAGTCTGTTGTATATATTTTTGTTATTCCAATGGATGGTAGCCTTGTCATTATGGAAGGTAGTCTATTGTCGATATTTTTGTTATTCCAATGGATGGTAGCCGTGTCATTATGGAAGGTAGTTTGTTGTCGTGATTTTTGTTACTCGAATGGATGGTAGCCTTGTCACAATGGAACATAATATGTTGTCGATATCTTTGTTAATCCAATGGATGGTAGCCTTGTCATTATGGATGGTAGTCTGTTGTCGAGATTTTTGTTACTAGAAAGGATGGTAGCCTTGTCATTATGGAAGGTAGGTTATTGTCGGGATTTTTGTTACTCCAATTGATGGTAGCCTTGTTATTATGGAAGGTAGTCTGTTGTCCAGATTTTTGTTACAACAATAGATGGTAGCCTTGTCATTATGGATGGTAGTTTGTTGTCGAGATTTTTGTTACTCTAAGGGACGGTAGCCTTGTCATTATGGAAGGTAGTGTGTTGTCGATATTTTTGTTATTCTAATGGATGGTAGCCTTGTAATTATGGAAATTAGTATGTTGTCAAGATTTTTGTTACTCCAATGGATGGTAGCCTTGTCATTATGGAAGGTAGTCTATTGTCGATATTTTTGTTGCTACAATGGATGGTAGCCTTTTCATTATTGAAGGTAGTCTATTGTCGAGATTTTTCTTAGTACAATGGATTGTAGCCTTGTCGTTATGCAAGGTAGTCTGTTGTCGATATCTTTGTAACTCTAATGGATGGTAACCTAGTCATTATGGAAGGTAATTTGTTGTCTAGATTTTTGTCACTGCAATGGATGGTAGCCTTTCCATTATGGAAGGTAGTCTGTTGTCGAGATTTCTATTATTCCAAATGGATGGTAGCCTTGTCATTATGGAAGGTAGGTTATTGTCGGGATTTTTGTTACTCCAATGAATGGTAGCCTTGTCATTATGAAAGGTAGTCTGTTGTCCATATTTGTGTTACTCCAATGGATGTTAGCCTTGTCATTATGGAAGGTAGTTTATTGTCGATATTTTTGTTACTACAATGGATGGTAGCCTTTTCATTAAGGAAGGTAGTTTGTTGTCGAGATTTTTGTTACTACAATAGATTGTAACCTTGTCATTATGGAAGGTAGTCTATTATCGATATCTTTGTTACTCCAATGGATGGTAACTTAGTCATTATGGAAGGTAGTCTGTTGTCGAGATTTTTGTTACTCCAATGGATGGTAGCCTTGTCATTAAGGACGGTAGTCTGATGTTCATATTTTTGTTATACCAATGGATGGTAGCCTTGTCATTATGGAAGGTAGTCTGTTGTATATATTTTTGTTATTCCAATGGATGGTAGCCTTGTCATTATGGAAGGTAGTCTATTGTCGATATTTTTGTTATTCCAATGGATGGTAGCCGTGTCATTATGGAAGGTAGTTTGTTGTCGTGATTTTTGTTACTCCAATGGATGGTAGCCTTGTCACTATGGAACATAATATGTTGTCGATATCTTTGTTAATCCAATGGATGGTAGCCTTGTCATTATGGATGGTAGTCTGTTGTCGAGATTTTTGTTACTAGAAAGGATGGTAGCCTTGTCATTATGGAAGGTAGGTTATTGTCGGGATTTTTGTTACTCCAATTGATGGTAGCCTTGTTATTATGGAAGGTAGTCTGTTGTCCAGATTTTTGTTACAACAATAGATGGTAGCCTTGTCATTATGGATGGTAGTTTGTTGTCGAGATTTTTGTTACTCTAAGGGACGGTAGCCTTGTCATTATGGAAGGTAGTGTGTTGTCGATATTTTTGTTATTCCAATGGATGGTAGCCTTGTAATTATGGAAATTAGTATGTTGTCAAGATTTTTGTTACTCCAATGGATGGTAGCCTTGTCATTATGGAAGGTAGTCTATTGTCGATATTTTTGTTGCTACAATGGATGGTAGCCTTTTCATTATTGAAGGTAGTCTATTGTCGAGATTTTTCTTACTACAATGGATTGTAGCCTTGTCGTTATGCAAGGTAGTCTGTTGTCGATATCTTTGTAACTCCAATGGATGGTAACCTAGTCATTATGGAAGGTAGTTTGTTGTCTAGATTTTTGTCACTGCAATGGATGGTAGCCTTTCCATTATGGAAGGTAGTCTGTTGTCGAGATTTCTATTATTCCAAATGGATGGTAGCCTTGTCATTATGGAAGGTAGGTTATTGTCGGGATTTTTGTTACTCCAATGAATGGTAGCCTTGTCATTATGAAAGGTAGTCTGTTGTCCATATTTGTGTTACTCCAATGGATGTTAGCCTTGTCATTATGGAAGGTAGTTTATTGTCGATATTTTTGTTACTACAATGGATGGTAGCCTTTTCATTAAGGAAGGTAGTTTGTTGTCGAGATTTTTGTTACTACAATAGATTGTAACCTTGTCATTATGGAAGGTAGTCTATTATCGATATCTTTGTTACTCCAATGGATGGTAACTTAGTCATTATGGAAGGTAGTCTGTTGTCGAGATTTTTGTTACTCCAATGGATGGTAGCCTTGTCATTAAGGACGGTAGTCTGATGTTCATATTTTTGTTATACCAATGGATGGTAGCCTTGTCATTATGGAAGGTAGTCTGTTGTATATATTTTTGTTATTCCAATGGATGGTAGCCTTGTCATTATGGAAGGTAGTCTATTGTCGATATTTTTGTTATTCCAATGGATGGTAGCCGTGTCATTATGGAAGGTAGTTTGTTGTCGTGATTTTTGTTACTCCAATGGATGGTAGCCTTGTCACAATGGAACATAATATGTTGTCGATATCTTTGTTAATCCAATGGATGGTAGCCTTGTCATTATGGATGGTAGTCTGTTGTCGAGATTTTTGTTACTAGAAAGGATGGTAGCCTTGTCATTATGGAAGGTAGGTTATTGTCGGGATTTTTGTTACTCCAATTGATGGTAGCCTTGTTATTATGGAAGGTAGTCTGTTGTCCAGATTTTTGTTACAACAATAGATGGTAGCCTTGTCATTATGGATGGTAGTTTGTTGTCGAGATTTTTGTTACTCTAAGGGACGGTAGCCTTGTCATTATGGAAGGTAGTGTGTTGTCGATATTTTTGTTATTCCAATGGATGGTAGCCTTGTAATTATGGAAATTAGTATGTTGTCAAGATTTTTTTTACTCCAATGGATGGTAGCCTTGTCATTATGGAAGGTAGTCTATTGTCGATATTTTTGTTGCTACAATGGATGGTAGCCTTTTCATTATTGAAGGTAGTCTATTGTCGAGATTTTTCTTAGTACAATGGATTGTAGCCTTGTCGTTATGCAAGGTAGTCTGTTGTCGATATCTTTGTAACTCCAATGGATGGTAACCTAGTCATTATGGAAGGTAGTTTGTTGTCTAGATTTTTGTCACTGCAATGGATGGTAGCCTTTCCATTATGGAAGGTAGTCTGTTGTCGAGATTTCTATTATTCCAAATGGATGGTAGCCTTGTCATTATGGAAGGTAGGTTATTGTCGGGATTTTTGTTACTCCAATGAATGGTAGCCTTGTCATTATGAAAGGTAGTATGTTGTCCATATTTGTGTTACTCCAATGGATGTTAGCCTTGTCATTATGGAAGGTAGTTTATTGTCGATATTTTTGTTACTACAATGGATGGTAGCCTTTTCATTAAGGAAGGTAGTTTGTTGTCGAGATTTTTGTTACTACAATAGATTGTAACCTTGTCATTATGGAAGGTAGTCTATTATCGATATCTTTGTTACTCCAATGGATGGTAACTTAGTCATTATGGAAGGTAGTCTGTTGTCGAGATTTTTGTTACTCCAATGGATGGTAGCCTTGTCATTAAGGACGGTAGTCTGATGTTCATATTTTTGTTATACCAATGGATGGTAGCCTTGTCATTATGGAAGGTAGTCTGTTGTATATATTTTTGTTATTCCAATGGATGGTAGCCTTGTCATTATGGAAGGTAGTCTATTGTCGATATTTTTGTTATTCCAATGGATGGTAGCCGTGTCATTATGGAAGGTAGTTTGTTGTCGTGATTTTTGTTACTCCAATGGATGGTAGCCTTGTCACTATGGAACATAATATGTTGTCGATATCTTTCTTAATCCAATGGATGGTAGCCTTGTCATTATGGATGGTAGTCTGTTGTCGAGATTTTTGTTACTAGAAAGGATGGTAGCCTTGTCATTATGGAAGGTAGGTTATTGTCGGGATTTTTGTTACTCCAATTGATGGTAGCCTTGTTATTATGGAAGGTAGTCTGTTGTCCAGATTTTTGTTACAACAATAGATGGTAGCCGTGTCATTATGGATGGTAGTTTGTTGTCGAGATTTTTGTTACTCTAAGGGACGGTAGCCTTGTCATTATGGAAGGTAGTGTGTTGTCGATATTTTTGTTATTCCAATGGATGGTAGCCTTGTAATTATGGAAATTAGTATGTTGTCAAGATTTTTGTTACTCCAATGGATGGTAGCCTTGTCATTATGGAAGGTAGTCTATTGTCGATATTTTTGTTGCTACAATGGATGGTAGCCTTTTCATTATTGAAGGTAGTCTATTGTCGAGATTTTTCATACTACAATGGATTGTAGCCTTGTCGTTATGCAAGGTAGTCTGTTGTCGATATCATTGTAACTCCAATGGATGGTAACCTAGTCATTATGGAAGGTAGTTTGTTGTCTAGATTTTTGTCACTGCAATGGATGGTAGCCTTTCCATTATGGAAGGTAGTCTGTTGTCGAGATTTCTATTATTCCAAATGGATGGTAGCCTTGTCATTATGGAAGGTAGGTCATTGTCGGGATTTTTGTTACTCCAATGAATGGTAGCCTTGTCATTATGAAAGGTAGTCTGTTGTCCATATTTGTGTTACTCCAATGGATGTTAGCCTTGTCATTATGGAAGGTAGTTTATTGTCGATATTTTTGTTACTACAATGGATGGTAGCCTTTTCATTAAGGAAGGTAGTTTGTTGTCGAGATTTTTGTTACTACAATAGATTGTAACCTTGTCATTATGGAAGGTAGTCTATTGTCGATATCTTTGTTACTCCAATGGATGGTAACTTAGTCATTATGGAAGGTAGTCTGTTGTCAAGATTTTTGTTACTCCAATGGATGGTAGCCTTGTCATTAAGGACGGTAGTCTGATGTTCATATTATTGTTATACCAATGGATGGTAGCCTTGTCATTATGGAAGGTAGTCTGTTGTATATATTTTTGTTATTCCAATGGATGGTAGCCTTGTCATTATGGAAGGTAGTCTATTGTCGATATTTTTGTTATTCCTATGGATGGTAGCCTTGTCATTATGGAAGGTAGTCTGTTGTCGTGATTTTTGTTACTCCAATGGATGGTAGCCTTGTCACTATGGAACATAGTATGTTGTCGATATCTTTGTTAATCGAATGGATGGTAGCCTTGTCATTATGGATGGTAGTCTGTTGTCGAGATTTTTTTTTCTCTAAGGGATGGTAGCCTTGTCATTATGGAAGGTAGTGTGTTGTCAATATTTTTGTTATTCCAATGGATGGTAGCCTTTTCATTATGGAAGGTAGTCTGTTGTCTAGATTTTTGTTACTCCAATGGATGGTAGCCTTTCCATTATGGAAGGTAGTCTGTTGTCAAGATTTTTGTTACTCCAATGGATGGTAGCCTTGTCATTATAGAAGGTAGGTTATTGTCGGGATATTTGTTACTCCAATGGATGTTAGCCTTGTCATTATGGAAGATAGTCTATTGTCGATATTTTTATTACTACAATGGATGGTAGCCTTTTCATTACGGAAGGTAGTCTGTTGTCGAGATTTTTGTTACTACAATGGATTGTAGCCTTGTCATTATGGAAGGTAGTCTATTGTTGATATCTTTGTTACTCCAATGGATGGTAACCTAGTCATTATGGAAGGTAGTCTGTTGTCGAGATTTTTGTTACTCCAATGTATGGTAGGCTTGTCATTATGGAAGGTAGTCTGTTGTCGAGGTTTTTTATACTCCAATGGATTGTAGCCTTGTCATTATGGAAGGTAGTCTCTTGTGGATATTTTTGTTACTACAATGATGGTACCCTTGTCATTATGGAAGGTAGGTTATTATCGGGATTTTTGTTACTCCAATTTATGGTAGCCTTGTCATTATGGAAGGTAGTCTGTTGTCCAGATTTTTGTTACAACAATAGATGGTATCCTTGTCATTATGGATGGTAGTCTGTTGTACAGATTTTTGTCACTGCAATGGATGGTAGCCTTGTCATTATGGAAGGTAGTTTGTCGTTGTGATTTTCTGTTACTCCAATGGATGGTAGCCTTGTCATTAAGGACGGTAGTCTGTTGTTCATATTTTTGTTACTCCAATGGATGGTAGACTTGTCATTATGGAAGGTAGTGTGTTGTCTATATTTTTGTTATTCCAATGGATGGTAGCCCTGTCATTATGGAAGCTAGTCTGTTGTCGATATTTTTGTTACTCCAATGGATGGTAGCCTTGTCATTATGGAACGTAGTCTATTGTCGATATTTTTGTTATTCCAATGGATGGTAGTCTTGTCATTATGGAAGGTAGTCTGTTGTCGTGATTTTTGTTACTCCAATGGATGGTAGCATTGTCACTATTGAACGTAGTATGTTGTTGATATCTTTTTTAATCCAATGGATGGTAGCCTTGTCATTATGGTTGGTAGTCTGTTGTCAAGATTTTTGTTACTCTAAGGGACGGTAGCGTTATCATTATGGAAGGTAGTGTGTCGATATTTTTGTTATTCCAATGATGGTACCCTTGTCATTATGAAAGGTAGTCTGCTGTCGAGATTTTTGTTACTCCAATGGATGGTAGCCTTGTCATTATGGAAGGTATTCTGTTGTCTAGATTTTTGTTACTCCAATTGATCGTAGCCTTGTCATTATGGAAGGTAGGTTATTGTCGGGATTTTTGTTACTCCAATTGATGGTAGCCTTGTCATTATGGAAGGTAGTCTGTTGTCCATATTTTTGTCACTGCAATGGATGGTAGCCTTGTCATTATGGAAGGTAGTCTGTCGTTGTGATTTTCTGTTACTCCAATGGATGGTAGCCTTGTCATTAAGGACGGTAGTCTATTGTTCATATTTTTGTTATTCCAATGGATGGTAGCCTTGTCATTATGGAAGGTAGTCTGTTGTATATATTTTTGTTATTCCAATGGATGGTAGCCTTGTCATTATGGAAGGTAGTTTATTGTCGATATTTTTGTTATTCCAATGGATGGTAGCCTTGTCATTATGGAAGGTAGTCTGTTGTCGTGATTTTTGTTACTCTAATGGATGGTAGCCTTGTCACTATGGAACGTAGTATGTTGTCGATATCTTTGTTAATCCAATGGATGGTAGCCTTGTCATTATGGATGGTAGTCTGTTGTCGAGATTTTTTTTACTCTAAGGGATGGTAGCCTTGTCATTATGGAAGGTAGTGTGTTGTCGATATTTTTGTTATTCCAATGGATGGTAGCCTTTTCATTATGGAAGGTAGTCTGTTTTCTAGATTTTTGTTACTCCAATGGATGGTAGCCTTTCCATTATGGAAGGTAGTCTATTGTCGAGATTTTTGTTACTCCAATGGATGGTAGCCTTGTCATTATGGAAGGTAGGTTATTGTCGGGATTTTTGTTACTCCAATGGATGGTAGCCTTGTCATTATGAAAGGTAGAATGTTGTCCATATTTGTGTTACTCCAATGGATGTTAGCCTTGTCATTATGGAAGGTAGTCTATTGTCGATATTTTTGTTACTCCAATGGATGGTAGCCTTTTCATTACGGAAGGTAGTCTGTTGTCGAGATTTTTGTTACTCCAATGGATGGTAGCCTTGTCATTATGGAAGGTAGTCTCTTGTGGATATTTTTGTTACTACAATGATGGTACCCTTGTCATTAGGGAAGGTAGGTTATTGTCGGGATTTTTGTTACTCTAATTGATGGTAGCCTTGTCATTATGGAAGGTAGTCTGTTGTCCAGATTTTTGTTACAACAATAGATGGTAGCCTTGTCATTATGGATGGTAGTCTTTTGTCCAGATTTTTGTAACTGCAATGGATGGTGGCCTTGTCATTATGGAAGGTAGTCTGTCGTTGTGATTTTCTGTTACTCCAATGGATGGTAGCCTTGTCATTAAGGACGGTAGTCTGTTGTTCATATTTTTGTTACTCCAATGGATGGTAGACTTGTAATTATGGAAGGTAGTGTGTTGTCTATATTTTTGTTATTCCAATGGATGGTAGCCTTGTCATTATGGAAGCTAGTCTGTTGTTGATATTTTTGTTACTCCAATGGATGGTAGCCTTATCATTATGGAAGGTAGTCTATTGTGGATATTTTTGTTATTCCAATGGATGGTAGTCTTTTCATTATGGAAGGTAGTCTG
The DNA here is from genome assembly GCA_948472305.1 of Vicia faba. Lineage (NCBI taxonomy): Eukaryota > Viridiplantae > Streptophyta > Magnoliopsida > Fabales > Fabaceae > Vicia > Vicia faba. The sequence goes on from OX451741.1 coordinate 461,552,937, forward strand.
TTGTCGTGATTTTTGTTACTCCAATGAATGGTAGTATTGTCACTATGGAACGTAGTATGTTGTCGATATCTTTGTTAATCCAATGGATGGTAGCCTTGTCATTATGGATGGTAGTCTGTTGTCGAGATTTTTGTTACTCTAAGGGACGGTAGCCTCGTCATTATGGAAGGTAGTGCATTGTCGATATTTTTGTTATTCCAATGGATGGTAGCCTTGTAATTATGGAAATTAGTATGTTGTCAAGATTTTTGTTACTCCAATGGTTGGTAGCCTTGTCATTATGGAAGGTAGTCTATTTTCGATATTTTTGTTGCTACAATGGATGGTAGGCTTTTCATTATGGAAGGTAGTCTATTGTCAAGATTTTTCTTACTACAATGGATTGTAGCCTTGTCTTTATGGAAGGTAGTTTGTTGTCGATATCTTTGTAACTCCAATGGATGGTAGCCTTGTCATTATGGAAGGTAGTCAGTTGTCGAGGTTTTTTATACTCCAATGGATTGTAGCCTTGTCATTATGGAAGGTAGTCTCTTGTGCATATTTTTATTACTACAATGATGGTACCCTTGTCATTATGGAAGGTAGTCTGCTGTTGAGATTTTTGTTACTCCAATGGATGGTAGCCTTGTCATTATGGAAGGTAGTCTGTTGTCGTGATTTTTGTTACTAGAAAGGATGGTAGCCTTGTCATTATGGAAGGTAGGTTATTGTCGGGATTTTTGTTACTCCAATTGATGGTAGCCTTGTCATTATGGAAGGTAGTCTGTTGTCCAGATTTTTGTTACAACAATAGATGGTAGCCTTGTCATTATGGATGGTAGTCTGTTGTCGAGATTTTTGTTACTCTAAGGGACGGTAGCCTTGTCATTATGGAAGGTAGTGTGTTGTCGATATTTTTGTTATTCCAATGGATGGTAGCCTTGTAATTATGGAAATTAGTATGTTGTCAAGATTTTTGTTACTCCAATGGATGGTAGCCTTGTCATTATGGAAGGTAGTCTATTGTCGATATTTTTGTTGCTACAATGTATGGTAGCCTTTTCATTATGTAAGGTAGTCTATTGTCGAGATTTTTCTAACTACAATGGATTGTAGCCTTGTCGTTATGCAAGGTAGTCTGTTGTCGATATCTTTGTAACTCCAATGGATGGTAACCTAGTCATTATGGAAGGTAGTTTGTTGTCTAGATTTTTGTCACTGCAATGGATGGTAGCCTTTCCATTATGGAAGGTAGTCTGTTGTCGAGATTTCTATTATTCCAAATGGATGGTAGCCTTGTCATTATGGAAGGTAGGTTATTGTCGGGATTTTTGTTACTCCAATGGATGGTAGCCTTGTCATTATGAAAGGTAGTCTGTTGTCCATATTTGTGTTACTCCAATGGATGTTAGCCTTGTCATTATGGAAGGTAGTCTATTGTCGATATTTTTGTTACTACAATGGATGATAGCCTTTTCATTAAGGAAGGTAGTTTGTTGTCGAGATTTTTGTTACTACAATAGATTGTAACCTTGTCATTATGGAAGGTAGTCTATTGTCGATATCTTTGTTACTCCAATGGATGGTAGCCTTGTCATTATGGAAGGTAGTTTGTTGTCGAGGTTTTTTATACTCCAATGGATTGTAGCCTTGTCATTATGGAAGGTAGTCTCTTGTGCATATTTTTATTACTACAATGATGGTACCCTTGTCATTATGGAAGGTAGTCTGCTGTTGAGATTTTTGTTACTCCAATGGATGGTAGCCTTGTCATTATGGAAGGTAGTCTGTTGTCGAGATTTTTGTTACTAGAAAGGATGGTAGCCTTGTCATTATGGAAGGTAGGTTATTGTCGGGATTTTTGTTACTCCAATTGATGGTAGCCTTGTCATTATGGAAGGTAGTCTGTTGTCCAGATTTTTGTTACAACAATAGATGGTAGCCTTGTCATTATGGATGGTAGTCTGTGTCCAGATTTTTGCCACTGCAATGGATGGTAGCCTTGTCATTATGGAAAGTAGTATGTCGTTGTGATATTCTGTTACTCCAATGGATGGTAGCCTTGTTATTAAGGACGGTAGTCTGTTGTTCATATTTTTGTTACTCCAATGGATGGTAGACTTTTCATTATGGAAGGTAGTCTGTTGTCTATATTTTTGTTATTCCAATGGATGGTAGCCTTATCATTGTGGAAGCTAGTCTGTTGTCAATATTTTTGTTACTCCAATGGATGGTAGCCTTGTCATTATGGAAGGTAGTCTATTGTCGATATTTTTGTTATTCCAATGGATGTTAGCCTTGTCATTATGGAAGGTAGTCTGTTGTCGTGATTTTTGTTACTCCAATGGATGGTAGCATTGTCACTATGGAACGTAGTATGTTGTCGATATCTTTGTTAATCCAATGAATGGTAGCCTTGTCATTATGGATGGTAGTCTGTTGTCGAGATTTTGATTATTCTAAGGGACGGTAGCCTTGTCATTATGGAAGGTAGTGTGTTGTCGATATTTTTGATATTCCAATGGATGGTAGCCTTGTAATTATGGAAGCTAGTCTGTTGTCAAGATTTTTGTTACTCCAATGGATGGTAGCCTTGTCATAATGGAAGGTAGTCTATTGTCGATATTTTTGTTACTATAATGGATGATAGCCTTTTCATTATGGAAGGTAGTCTATTGTCGAGATTTTTCTTACTACAATGGATTGTAGCCTTGTCGTTATGGAAGGTAGTCTATTTTCGATATCTTTGTAACTCCAATGGATGGTAACCTAGTCATTATGGAAGGTAGTTTGTTGTCTAGATTTTTGTCACTCCAATGGATGGTAGCCTTTCCATTATGGAAGGTAGTCTTTTTTCGAGATTTCTGTTATTCCAATGGATGGTAGCCTTGTCATTATGGAAGGTAGGTTATTGTCTGGATTTTTGTTACTCCAATGGATGGTAGCCTTGTCATTATGAAAGGTAGTCTGTTGTCCATTTTTGTGTTACTCCAATGGATGTTAGCCTTGTCATTATGGAAGTTAGTCTATTGTCCATATTTTTCTTACTACAATGGATGGTAGACTTTTCATTATGGAAGGTAGTCTGTTGTCGAGATTTTTGTTACTACAATGGATTGTAGCCTTGTCATTATGGAAGGTAGTCTATTGTCGATATCTTTGTTACTCCAATGGATGGTAACCTAGTCATTATGGAAGGTAGTCTGTTGTCGAGATTTTTGTTGCTCCAATGGATGGTAGCCTTGTCATTATGGAAGGTAGTCTGTTGTCGAGGATTTTTATACTCCAATGGATTGTAGCCTTGTCATTATGGAAGGTAGTCTCTTGTGGATATTTTTATTACTACAATGATGGTACCCTTGTCATTATGGAAGGTAGTCTGCTGTTGAGATTTTTGTTACTCCAATGGATTATAGCCTTGTCATTATGGAAGGTAGTCTATTGTCGAGATTTTTGTTACTAGAAAAGATGGTAGCCTTGTCATTATGGAAGGTAGGTTATTGTTGGGATTTTTGTTATACTCCAATTGATGGTAGCCTTGTCATTATGGAAGGTAGTCTGTTGTCCAGATTTTTGTAACAACAATAAATGGTAGCCTTGTCATTATGGATGGTAGTCTGTTGTCCAGATTTTTGTCACTGCAATGGATGGTAGCCTTGTCATTATGGAAGGTAGTCTGTCGTTGTGATATTCTGTTACTCCAATGGATGGTAGCCTTGTCATTAAGGACCATAGTTTGTTGTTCATATTTTTGTTACTCCAATGGATGGTAGACTTGTCGTTATGTAAGGTAGTGTGTTGTCTATATTGTTGTTATTCCAATGGATGGTAGCCTTGTCATTATGGAAGCTAGTCTGTTGTCGATATTTTTGTTACTCCAATGGATGGTAGCCTTGTTATTATGGAAGGTAGTCTATTGTCGATATTTTTGTTATTCCAATGGATGGTAGCCTTGTCATTATGGAAGGTAGTCTGTTGTCTTGATTTTTGTTACTCCAATGGATGGTAGCATTGTCACTATGGAACATAGTATGTTGTCGATATCTTTGTTAATCCAATGAATGGTAGCCTTGTCATTATGGATGGTAGTGTGTTGTCGAGATTTTTGTTATTCTAAGGGACGGTAGCCTTGTCATTATGGAAGGTAGTGTGTTGTCGATATTATTGTTATTCCAATGGATGGTAGCCTTGTAATTATGGAAGCTAGTCTGTTGTCAAGATTTTTGTTACTCCAATGGATGGTAGCCTTGTCATAATGGAAGGTAGTCTCTTGTGGATATTTTTGTTACTCCAATGGATGGTAACCTAGTCATTATGGAAGGTAGTCTGTTGTCGAGATTTTTGTTACTCCAATGGATGGTAGCCTTGTCATTATGGAAGGTAGTCTGTTGTCGAGGTTTGTTATATTCCAATGAATTGTAGCCTTGTCATTATGGAAGGTAGTCTCTTGTGGATATTTTTGTTACTACAATGATGGTACCCTTGTCATTATGGATGGTAGGTTATTGTCGGGATTTTTGTTACTCCAATTTATGGTAGCCTTATCATTATGGAAGGTAGTCTGTTATCCAGATTTTTGTTACAACAAATGATGGTAGCCTTGTCATTATGGATGGTAGTCTGTTGTCCAGATTTTTGTCACTACAATGGATGGTAGCCTTCTCATTATGGAAGGTATTTTGTCGTTGTGATTTTCTGTTACTCCAATGGATGGTAGCCTTGTCATTAAGGACGGTAGTCTGTTGTTCATATTTTTGTTACTCCAATGGATGGTAGACTTGTCATTATGGAAGGTAGTGTGTTGTCTATATTTTTGTTATTCCAATGGATGGTAGCCTTGTCATTATGGAAGCTAGTCTGTTGTCGATATTTTTGTTACTCCAATGGATGGTAGCCTTGTCATTATGGAAGGTAGTCTATTGTCGATATTTTTGTTATTCCAATGGATGGTAGTCTTGTCATTATGGAAGGTAGTCTGTTTTCGTGATTTTTGTTAATCCAATGGATGGTAGCATTGTCACTATGGAACGTAGTATGTTGTCGATATCTTTGTTAATCCAATGGATGGTAGCCTTGTCGTTATGGATGGTAGTCTGTTGTCGATATTTTTGTTATTCTAAGGAACGGTAGCCTTGTCATTATGGAAGGTAGTGTGTTGTCGATATTTTTGTTATTCCAATGGATGGTAGCCTTGTAATTATTGAAATTAGTATGTTGTCAAGATTTTTGTTACTCCAATGGATGGTAGCCTTGTCATTATGGAAGGTAGTCTCTTGTGGATATTTTTGTTACTACGATGATGGTACCCTTGTCATTATGGAAGGTAGGTTATTGTCGGGATTTTTGTTACTCCAATTGATGGTAGCCTTGTCATTATGGAAGGTAGTTTGTTGTCCAGATTTTTGTTACAACAATAGATGGTAGCCTTGTCATTATGGATGGTAGTCTGTTGTCCAGATTTTTGTCACTATAATGGATGGTAGCCTTGTCATTATGGAAGGTAGTCTGTCGTTGTGATTTTCTGTAACTCCAATGGATGGTGGCCTTGTCATTAAGGACGGTAGTCTGTTGTTCATATTTTTGTTACTCCAATGGATGGTAGACTTTTCATTATGGAAGGTAGTGTGTTGTCTATATTTTTGTTATTCCAACGGATGGTAGCCTTGTCATTATGGAAGCTAGTCTGTTGTCGATATTTTTGTTACTCCAATGGATGGTAGCCTTGTCATTATGGAAGGTAGTCTATTGTCAATATTTTTATTATTCCAATGGATGGTAGTCTTTTCATTATGGCAGGTAGTCTGTTGTCGTGATTTTTGTTACTCCAATGGATGGTAGTATTGTCACTATGGAACGTAGTATGTTGTCGATATCTTTGTTAATCCAATGGATGGTAGCCTTGTCATTATGGATGGTAGTATGTTGTCGATATTTTTGTTACTCTAAGGGACGGTAGCCTTGTCATTATGGAAGGTAGTGTGTTGTCGATATTGTTGTTATTCCAATGGATGGTAGCCTTGTAATTATGGAAATTATTATGTTGTCAAGATTTTTGTTACTCCAATAGATGGTAGCCTTGTCATTATGGAAGGTAGTCTATTGTCGATATTTTTGTTGCTACAATGTATGGTAGCCTTTTCATTATGGAATGTAGTCTATTGTCGAGATTTTTCTTACTACAATGGATTGTAGCCTTGTCGTTATGGAAGGTAGTCTGTTGTCGATATCTTTGTAACTCCAATGGATGGTAACCTAGTCATTATGGAAGGTAGTTTGTTGTCTAGATTTTTGTCACTCCAATGGATGGTAGCCTTTCGATTATGGAAGGTAGTCTGTTGTCGAGATTTCAGTTATTCCAATGGATGGTAGCCTTGTCATTATGGAAGGTAGGTTATTGTCGGGATTTTTGTTACACCAATGGATGGTAGCCTTGTCATTATGAAAGGTAGTCTGTTCTCCATATTTATGTTACTCCAATGGATGTTGGCCTTGTCATTATGGAAGGTAGTCTATTGTCAATATCTTTGTTACTGCAATGGATGGTAAACTAGTCATTATGGAAGGTAGTCTGTTGTCGAGATTTTTGTTACTTCAATGGATGGTAGCCTTGTCATTATGGAAGGTAGTCTGTTATCGAGGTTTTTTATACTCCAATGGATTGTAGCCTTGTCATTATGGAAGGTAGTCTGTTGTCGAGATTTTTGTTACTAGAAAGGATGGTAGCCTTGTCATTATGGAAGGTAGGTTATTGTCGGGATTTTTGTTACTCCAATTGATGGTAGCCTTGTCATTACGGAAGGTAGTCTGTTGCCCAGATTTTTGTTACAACAATAGATGGTAGCCTTGTCATTATGGATGGTAGTCTGTTGTCCTGATTTTTGTCAATGCAATCGATGGTAGCCTTGTCATTATGGAAGGTAGTATGTCGTTGTGATATTCTGTTACTCCAATGGATGATAGCCTTGTCATTAAGGACGATAGTCTGTTGTTCATATTTTTGTTACTCCAATGGATGGTAGACTTGTCATTATGGAAGGTAATGTGTTGTCTATATTTTTGTTATTCCAATGGATGGTAGCCTTGTCATTATGGAAGCTAGTTTGTTGTCGATATTTTTGTTACTCCAATGGATGGTAGCCTTGTCATTATGGAAGGTAGTCTATTGTCGATATTTTTGTTATTCCAATTGATGGTAGCCTTGTCATTATGGAAAGTAGTTTGTTGTCGTGATTTTTGTTACTCCAATGGATGATAGCATTGTCACTATGGAACATAGTATGTTGTTCATATTTTTGGTACTCCAATGGATGGTAGACTTGTCATTATTGATGGTATTCTGTTGTCGAGATTTTTGTTATTCTAAGGGACGGTAGCCTTGTCATTATGGAAGGTAGTGTGTTATCGATATTTTTGTTATTCCAATGGATGGTAGCCTTGTAATTATGGAAGCTAGTCTGTTGTCAAGATTTTTGTTACTCCAATGGATGGTAGCCTTGTCATAATGGAAGGTAGCCTATTGTCGATATTTTTGATACTGCAATGGATGGTAGCCTTGTCGTTATGGAAGGTAGTCTGTTGTCGATATCTTTGTAACTCCAATGGATGGTAACCTAGTCATTATGGAAGGTAGTTTGTTGTCTAGATTTTTGTCACTCCAATGGATGGTAGCCTTTCCATTATGGAAGGTAGTCTGTTGTCGAGATTTCTATTATTCCAATGGAGGGTAGCTTTGTCATTATGGAAGGTAGTGTGTTATCGGGATTTTTGTTACTCCAATGGATGGTAGCCTTGTCATTATGAAAGGTAGTCTGTTCTCCATATTTGTGGTACTCCAATGGATGTTAGCCTTGTCATTATGGAAGATAGTCTATTGTCGATATTTTTGTTACTACAATGGATGGTAGCCTTTTCATTATGGAAGGTAGTCTGTTGTCGAGATTTTTGTTACTACAATGGGTTGTAGCCTTGTCATTATGGAAGGTAGTCTATTGTCGATATCTTTGTTACTCCAATGGATGGTAACCTAGTCATTATGGAAGGTAGACTGTTGTCGAGATTTTTGTTACTCCAATGGATGGTAGCCTTGTCATTATGGAAGGTAGTCTGTTGTCGAGGTATTTTATACTCCAATGGATTGTAGCCTTGTCATTATGGAAGGTAGTCTCTTGTGGATATTTTTATTACTACAATGATGGTACCCTTGTCATTATGGAAGGTTGTCTGTTGTTTAGATTTTTGTTACTCCAATGGATGGTAGCCTTGTCATTATGGAAGGTAGTCTGTTGTCGTGATTTTTTTTTCTACAAAGGATGATAGCCTTGTCATTATGGAAGGTAGGTTATTGTCGGGATTTTTGTTACTCCAATTGATGGTAGCCTTGTCATTATGGAAGGTAGTCTGTTGTCCAGATTTTTGTTACAACAATAGATGGTAGCCTTGTCATTATGGATGGTAGTCTGTTGTCCAGATTTTTGTCACTGCAATGGATGGTATCCTTGTCATTATGGAAGGTAGTCTGTCATTGTGATATTCTGTTACTCCAATGGATGGTAGCCTGGTCATTAAGGATGATAGTCTGTTGTTCATATTTCTGTTACTCCATTGGATGGTAGACTTGTCATTATGGAAGGTAGTGTGTTGTCTATATTTTTGTTATTCCAATGGATGGTAGCCTTGTCATTATGGAAGCTAGTCTATTGTCGATATTTTTGTTACTCCAATGGATGGTAGCCTTGTCATTATGGAAGGTAGTCTATTGTCGATATTTTTGTTATTCCAATGGATGGTAGCCTTGTCATTATGGAAGGTAGTCTATTGTCGTGATTTTTGTTACTCCAATGGATGGTAGCATTGTCACTATGGAACGTAGTATGTTGTCGATATCTTTGTTAATCCAATGAATTGTAGCCTTGTCATTATGGATGGTAGTCTGTTGTCGAGATTTTTGTTATTCTAAGGGACGGTAGCCTTGTCATTATGGAAGGTAGTGTGTTGTCGATATTTTTGATATTCCAATGGATGGTAGCCTTGTAATTATGGAAGCTAGTCTGTTGTCAAGATTTTTATTACTCCAATGGATGGTAGCCTTGTCATTATGGAAGGTAGTCTATTGTCGATATTTTTGTTACTACAATGGATGGTAGCCTTTTCATTATGCAAGGTAGTCTATTATCGATATCTTTGTTACTCCAATGGATGGTAACCTAGTCATTATGGAAGGTAATCTGTTGTCGAGATTTTTGTTACTCCAATTGATGGTAGCCTTGTCATTATGGAAGGTAGTCTGTTGTCGAGGTTTTTTATACTCCAATGGATTGTAGCCTTGTCATTATGGAAGGTAGTCTCTTGTGGATATTTTTGTTACTACAATCATGGTACCCTTGTCATTATGGAAGGTAGTCTGCCGTTGAGATTTTTGTTACTCCAATGGATGGTAGCCTTGTCATTATGGAAGATAGTCTGTTGTCGAGATTTTTGTTACTACAGAGGATGGTAGCCTTGTCATTATGGAAGGTAGGTTATTGTCGGGATTTTTGTTACTCCAATTGATGGTAGCCTTGTCATTATGGATGGTAGTCTGTTGTCCAGATTTTTGTTACAACAATAGATGGTGGCCTTATCATTATGGATGGTAGTCTGTTGTCTAGATTTTTGTCAGTTCAATGGATGGTAGCCTTGTCATTATGGAAGGTAGTTTGTCATTGTGATATTCTGTTACTCCAATGGATGGTAGCCTTGTCATTAAGGACGGTAGTCTGTTGTTCATATTTTTGTTACTCCAATGGATGGTAGACTTGTCATTATGAAAGGTAGTGTGTTGTCTATATTTTTGTTATTCCAATGGATGGTAGCCTTGTCATTATGGAATCTAGTATGTTGTCGATATTTTTGTTACTCCAATGGATGGTAGCCTTGTCATTATGGAAGGTAGTCTGTTGTCGTGATTTTTGTTACTCCAATGGATGGTAGCATTGTCATTATGGAACGTAGTATTTTGTCGATATCTTTGTTAAGCCAATGGATGGTAGCCTTGTCATTATGGATGGTAGTCTGTTGTCGAGATTTTTGTTACTCTTATGGATGGTAGCCTTTTCATTATGGAAGGTAGTCTGTTGTCGATATTTTTGTTACTCCAATGGATGGTAGCCTTGTCATTATGGAAGGTAGTCTATTGTCGATATTTTTGTTATTCCAATGGATGGTAGCCTTGTCATTATGGAATGTAGTCTGTTGTTGTGATTTTTGTTACTCCAATGGATGGTAGCCTTGTCACTATGGAACATAGTATGTTGTCGATATCTTTGTTAATCCAAGGGATGGTAGCCTTGTAATTATGGAAGCTAGTCTGTTGTCAACATTTTTGTTACTTCAATGGATGGTAGCCTTGTCATTATGGAAGGTAGTCTATTATCGATATTTTTGTTACTACAATGGATGGTAGCCATTTCATTATGGAAGGTAGTCTATTGTCGAGATTTTTGTTACTATAATGGATTATAGCCTAGTCGTTATGGAAGGTAGTCTGTTGTCGATATCTTTGTAATTTCAATGGATGGTAACCTAGTCATTATGGAAGGTAGTTTGTTGTCTAGATTTTTGTTACTCCAATGGATGGTAGCCTTTCCATTATTGAAGGTAGTCTGTTGTCGAGATTTTTGTTACTCCAATGGATGGTAGCCTTGTTATTAGTGAAGGTAGGTTATTGTCGAGATTTTTTTTACTCCAATGGATGGTAGCCTTATCATTTCGAAAGGTAGTCTGTGGTCCATATTTTTGTTACTCCAATGGATGGTAGCCTTGTCACTATGGAACGTAGTATGTTGTCGATATCTTTGTTAATTCAATGGATGGTAGCCTTGTCATTATGGATGGTAGTTTGTTGTCGAGATTTTTGTTACTCTAAGGGATGGTAGCCTTGTCATTATGGAAGGTAGTGTGTTGCCGATATTTTTGTTATTCCAATGGATGGTAGCCTTGTAATTATGGAAGCTAGTCTGTTGTCAAGATTTTTGTTACTTCAATGGATGGTAGCCTTGTCATTATGGAAAGTAGTCTATTATCGATATTTTTTTACTACAATGGATGGTAGCCTTTTCATTATGGAAGGTAGTCTGTTGTCGAGATTTTTGTTACTACAATGGATTATAGCCTTGTCGTTATGGTAGGTAGTCTGTTGTCGATATCTTTGTAACTCCAATGGATGGTAACCTAGTCATTATGAAAGGTAGTTTGTTGTCTAGATTTTTGTTACTCCAATGGATGGTAGCCTTTCCATTATGGAAGGTAGTCTGTTGTTATAGAAGGTAGGTTATTGTCGGGATTTTTGTTACTACAATTGATGGTAGCCTTGTCATTATGGAAGGTAGTCTGTTGTCCAGATTTTTGTTACAACAATAGATGGTGGCCTTATCATTATGGATGGTAGTTTGTTGTCTAGATTTTTGTCACTGCAATGGATGGTAGCCTTGTCATTATGGAAGGTAGTTTGTCATTGTGATATTCTGTTACTCCAATGGATGGTAGCCTTGTCATTAAGGATGGTAGTCTGTTATTCATATTTTTGTTACTCCAATGGATGGTAGACTTGTCATTATGGAAGGTAGTGTGTTGTCTATATTTTTGTTATTCCAATGGATGGTAGCCTTGTCATTATGGAATCTAGTATGTTGTCGATATTTTTGTTACTCCAATGGATGGTAGCCTTGTCATTATGGAAGGTAGTCTATTGTCGTGATTTTTGTTACTCCAATGGATGGTAGCATTGTCATTATGGAACATAGTATTTTGTCGATATCTTTGTTAATCTAATGGATGGTAGCCTTGTCATTATGGATGGTAGTCTGTTGTCGAGATTTTTGTTACTCTAATGGTTGGTAGCCTTTTCATTATGAAAGGTAGTCTGTTGTCAATATTTTTGTTACCCCAATGGATGGTAGCCTTGTCATTATGGAAGGTAGTCTATTGTCGATATTTTTGTTATTCCAATGGATGGTAGCCTTGTCATTATGGAATGTAGTCTGTTGTCGTGATTTTTGTTACTCCAATGGATGGTAGCCTTGTCACTATGGAACATAGTATGTTGTCGATATCTTTGTTAATCCAAGGGATGGTAGCCTTGTAATTATGGAAGCTAGTTTGTTGTCAAGAATTTTGTTACTTCAATGGATGGTAGCCTTGTCATTATGGAAGGTAGTCTATTGTCGATATTTTTGTTATTCCAATGGATGGTAGCCTTGTCATTATGGAATGTAGTCTGTTGTCGTGATTTTTGTTACTCCAATGGATGGTAGCCTTGTCACTATGGAACATAGTATGTTGTCGATATCTTTGTTAATCCAAGGGATGGTAGCCTTGTAATTATGGAAGCTAGTCTGTTGTCAAGAATTTTGTTACTTCAATGGATGGTAGCCTTGTCATTATGGAAGGTAGTCTATTATCGAGATTTTTGTTACTATAATGGATTATAGCCTTGTCGTTATGGAAGGTAGTCTGTTGTCGATATCTTTGTAATTCCAATGAATGGTGACCTAGTCATTATGGAAGGTAGTTTGTTGTCTAGATTTTTGTTACTCCAATGGATGGTAGCCTTTCCATTATGGAAGGTAGTCTGTTGTCGAGATTTCTGTTACTCCAATGGATGGTAGCCTTGTCATTAGAGAAGGTAGGTTATTGTCGGGATTTTGGTTACTCCAATGGATGGTAGCCTTGTCATTACGAAAGGTAGTCTGTTGTCCATATTTTTGTTACTCCAATGGATGTTAGCCTTGTCATTATGGAAGGTAGTCTTTTGTCGATATTTTTGTTACTATAATGGATGGTTGCTTATGGAAGGTAGTCTGTTGTCGATATTTTTGTTACTCCAATGGATGGTAGCGTTGTCATTATGGAAGGTAGTCTATTGTCAATATTTTTGTTATTCCAATGGATGGTAGCCTTGTCATTATGGAAGGTAGTCTGTTGTCGTGATTTTTGTTACTCCAATGGATGGTAGCCTTGTCACTATGGAACGTAGTATGTTGTCGATATCTTTGTTAATCCAATGGATGATAGCCTTGTCATTATGGATGGTAGTTTGTTGTCGAGATTTTTGTTAATCTAAGGGATGGTAGCCTTGTCATTATGGAAGGTAGTGTGTTGCCGATATTTTTGTTATTCCAATGGATGGTAGCCTTGTAATTATGGAAGCTAGCCTGTTGTCAAGATATTTGTTACTTCAATGGATGGTAGCCTTGTCATTATGGAAAGTAGTCTATTATCGATATTTTTTTACTACAATGGATGGTAGCCTTTTCATTATGGAAGGTAGTCTGTTGTCGAGATTTTTGTTACTACAATGGATTATAGCCTTGTCGTTATGGAAGGTAGTCTGTTGTCGATATCTTTGTAACTCCAATGGATGGTAACCTAGTCATTATGAAAGGTAGTTTGTTGTCTAGATTTTTGTTACTCCAATGGATGGTAGCCTTTCCATTATGGAAGGTAGTCTGTTGACGAGATTTCTGTTACTCCAATGGATGGTAGCCTTGTTATTATAGAAGGTAGGTTATTGTCGGGATTTTTGTTACTCCAATTGATGGTAGCCTTGTCATTATGGAAGGTAGTCTGTTGTCAAGATTTTTGTTACAACAATAGATGGTGGCCTTATCATTATAGATGGTAATCTGTTGTCTAGATTTTTGTCACTGCAATGGATGGTAGCCTTGTCATTATGGAAGGTAGTTTGTCATTGTGATATTCTGTTACTCCAATGGATGGTAGCCTTGTCATTAAGGACGGTAGTCTGTTGTTCATATTTTTGTTACTCCAATGGATGGTAGACTTGTCATTATGGAAGGTAGTGTGTTGTCTATATTTTTGTTATTCCAATGGATGGTAGCCTTGTCATTATGGAATCTAGTATGTTGTCGATATTTTTGTTACTCCAATGGATGGTAGCCTTGTCATTATGGAAGGTAGTCTGTTGTCGTGATTTTTGTTACTCCAATGGATGGTAGCATTGTCATTATGGAACATAGTATTTCATCGATATCTTTGTTAATCCAATGGATGGTAGCCTTGTCATTATGGATGGTAGTCTGTTGTCGAGATTTTTGTTACTCTAATGGATGGTAGCCTTTTCATTATGGAAGGTAGTCTGTTGTCGATATTTTTTTTACTCCAATGGATGGTAGCCTTTTCATTATGGAAGATAGTCTATTGTCGATATTTTTGTTATTCCAATGGATGGTAGCCTTGTCATTATGGAATGTAGTCTGTTGTCGTCATTTTTGTTACTCCAATGGATGGTAGCCTTGTCACTATGGAACATAGTATGTTGTTGATATCTTTGTTAATCCAAGGGATGGTAGCCTTGTAATTATGGAAGCTAGTATGTTGTCAAGATTTTTGTTACTTCAATGGATGGTAGCCTTGTCATTATGGAAGGTAGTCTATTATCGATATTTTTGTTACTACAATGGATGGTAGCCATTTCATTATGGAAGGTAGTCTATTGTCGAGATTTTTGTTACTATAATGGATTATAGCCTTGTCGTTATGGAAGGTAGTCTGTTGTCGATCTCTTTGTAATTCCAATGGATGGTAACCTAGTCATTATGGAAGGTAGTTTGTTGTCTAGATTTTTGTTACTCCAATGGATGGTAGCCTTTCCATTATGGAAGGTAGTCTGTTGTCGGGATTTCTGTTACTCCAATGGATGGTAGCCTTGTTATTAGAGAAGGTAGGTTATTGTCAGGATTTTTGTTACTCCAATGGATGGTAGCCTTGTCATTACGAAAGGTAGTCTGTTGTCCATATTTTTGTTACTCCAATGGATGTTAGCCTTGTCATTATGGAAGGTAGTCTTTTGTCGATATTTTTGTCACTATAATGGATGGTAGCCTTTTCATTATGGAAGGTAGTCTGTTGTCGATATTTTTGTTACTCCAATGGATGGTAGCGTTGTCATTATGGAAGGTAGTCTATTGTCAATATTTTTGTTATTCCAATGGATGGTAGCCTTGTCATTATGGAAGGTAGTCTATTGTCGTCATTTTTGTTACTCCAATGGATGGTAGCCTTGTCACTATGGAACGTAGTATGTTGTCGATATCTTTGTTAATCCAATGGATGGTAGCCTTGTCATTATGGATGGTAGTTTGTTGTCGAGATTTTTGTTACTCTAAGGGATGGTAGCCTTGTCATTATGGAAGGTAGTGTGTTGCCTATATTTTTGTTATTCCAATGGATGGTAGCCTTGTAATTATGGAAGCTAGTCTGTTGTCAAGATTTTTGTTACTTCAATGGATGGTAGCCTTGTCATTATGGAAAGTAGTCTATTATCGATATTTTTTTACTACAATGGATGGTAGCCTTTTCATTATGGAAGGTAGTCTGTTGTCGAGATTTTTGTTCCTACAATGGATTATAGCCTTGTCGTTACGAAAGGTAGTATGTTGTCGATATCTTTGTAACTCCAATGGATGGTAACCTAGTCATTATGAAAGGTAGTTTGTTGTCTAGATTTATGTTACTCCAATGGATGGTAGCCTTTCCATTATGGAAGATAGTCTGTTGTCGAGATTTCAATTACTCCAATGGATGGTAGCCTTGTTATTATAGAAGGTAGCTTATTGTCGGGATTTTTGTTACTCCAATGGATGGTAGCCTTGTCATTATGAAAGGTAGTCTGTTGTCCATATTTTTGTTACTCCAATGGATTTTAGCCTTGTCATTATGGAAGGTAGTCTTTTGTAGATATTTTTGTTACTATAATGGATGGTAGCCTTTTCATTATGGAAGGTAGTCTGTTGTCGATATTTTTGTTACTCCAATGGATGGTAGCCTTGTCATTATGGAAGGTAGTCTATTGTCGATATTTTTGTTATTCCAATGGATGGTAGCCTTGTCATTATGGAAGGTAGTCTGTTGTCGTGATTTTTGTTACTCCAATGGATGGTAGCCTTGTCACTATGGAACGTAGTATGTTGTCGATATCTTTGTTAATCCAATGGATGGTAGCCTTGTCATTATGGATGGTATTCTGTTGTCGAGATTTTTGTTACTCTAAGGGACAGTAGCCTTGTCATTACGGAAGGTAGTGTGTTGCCGATATTTTTGTTATTCCAATGGATGGTAGCCTTGTAATTATGGAAGCTTGTCTGTTGTCAAGATTTTTGTTACTCCAATGGATGGTAGCCTTGTCATTATGGAAGGTAGTCTATTGTCGATATTTTTGTTACTACAATGGATGGTAGCCTTTTCATTATGGAAAGTAGTCTATTGTCGAGATTTTTGTTACTACAATGGATTGTAGCCTTGTCATTATGGAAGGTAGTTTGTTGTCGATATCTTTGTAACTCCAATGGATGGTAACCTTGTCGTTATGGAATGTAGTCTGTTGTTGATATCTTTGTTACTCCAATGGATGGTAACCTAGTCATTTTGGAAGGTAGTCTGTTGTCGAGATTTTTGTTACTCCAATGGATGGTACCCTTGTCATTATGGAAGGTAGTCTATTGTCGAGATTTTTTATACTCTAATGGATTGTAGCCTTGTCATTATGGAAGGTAGTCTCTTGTGAATATTTGTGTTACTCCAATGGATGGTAGCCTTATCATTATGGAAGGTAGTCTATTGTCGATATTTTTGTTACTACAATAGATGGTAGCCTTGTCATTATGGAAGGTAGTTTGTTGTCGATATCTTTGTAACTCCAATGGATTGTAGCCTTGTCGTTATGGAATGTAGTCTGTTGTCGAGATTTCTGTTACTCAAATGGATGGTAGCCTTGTCATTATGGAAGGTAGGTTATTGTCGGGATTTTTGTTACTCCAATGGATGGTAGCCTTGTCATTATTGAAGGTAGTCTGTTGTCCAGATTTTTGTTACAAAAATAGATGGTAGCTTTGTGATTATAGAAGGTAGTCTGTTGCCGAGATTTTTGTCACTGCAATGGATGGTAGCCTTGTCATAATGGAAGGTAGTCTGTCATTGTGATTTTCTTTTACTCCAATGGATGGTAGCCTTGTCATTAAGGACGGTAGTCTGTTTTTCATATTTTTGCTACTCCAATGGATGGTAGACTTGTCATTATGGAAGGTAATCTATTGTCGATATTTTTGTTACTCCATTGGATGGTAGCCTTGTCATTATGGAAGGTAGTGTGTTGTCGATATTTTTGTTATTCCCATGGATGGTAGCCTTGTCATTATGGAAGGTAGTCTCTTTTCGAGAGTTTTGTTACTCTAAGGGATGGTAGCATTGTCATTATGAAAGGTAGTATATTGTCAAGATTTTTGTTACTATAATAGATTGTAGGCTTGTCATTATGGAAGGTAGTCTGTTGTCGATATTTTTTATACTCCAATGGATTGTAGCCTTGTCATTATGAAAGGTAGTCTCTTGTGGATATTTTTGTTACTCCAATGATGGTACCCTTGTCATTATGGAAGGTAGTATGTTGTCGAGTTTTTGTTACTCCAACAGATGGTAGCCTTGTCATTATGGAAGGTAGTCTGTTGTCGAGATTTCTATTACTCCAATGGATGGTAGCCTTTACATTATGGAAGGTAGACTGTTGTGGAGATTTTTGTTACTATAATGGATGGTAGTCTTGTCATTATGGAAGGTAGTATGTTGTCGATATTTTTGTTACAACAATGGATGTTAGCCTTGTCATTATGGAAGGTAGTCAGTTGTCCATATTTTTGTTTCTCTAATGGATGGTAGCTTTGCCATTATGGAACATAGTCTGTTGTCGAGATTTTTGTTACTGCCTTGTCATTATGGAAGGTACTATGTTGTCGAGATTTTTTTTATTCCAATGGATAGTAGCCTAGTCATTATGGAAGTTAGTCTGTTTCGAGATTTTTGTTACTCCAATGGATGGTAGCCTTATCATTATCGAAGGTAGTCTGTTGTCGAGATTTTTGTTACTCCAATGGTTGGTATCCTTGTCATTATTGAAGCTAGTCTCTTGTTGAGATTTTTGTTACTCATTTGGATGGTAGCCTTGTTATTATGGAAGGTAGTGTGTTGTAGACTTTTTTGTTATTCCAATGGATGGTAGCCTTGTCATTATGGAATCTAGTCTGTTGTTGATATTTTTGTCACTCTAATGGATGGTAGCCTTGTCATTATGGAAGGTAGTCTGTTGTCGTGATTTTTGTTACTCCAATGGATGGTAGCCTTGTCACTATGGAACGTAGTATGTTGTCGATATTTTTGTTACTACAATGGATGGTAGCCTTTTCTTTATGGAAAGTAGTCTATTGTCGAGATTTTTGTTACTACAATGGATTGTAGCCTTGTCATTATGGAAGGTAGTTTGTTGTCGATATCTTTGTAACTCCAATGGATGGTAACCTTGTCGTTATGGAATGTAGTATGTTGTCGATATCTTTGTTACTCCAATGGATGGTAACCTAGTCATTATGGAAGGTAGTCTGTTGTCGAGATTTTTGTTTCTCCAATGGATGGTAGCCTTGTCATTATGGAAGGTAGTCTATTGTCGAGATTTTTTATACTCTAATGGATTGTAGCCTTGTCATTATGGAAGGTAGTCTCTTGTGAATATTTGTGTTACTCCAATGATGGTACCCTTGTCATTATGGAAGGTAGTCTGTTGTCGAGATTTTTGTTACTCCAATGGATGGTAGCCATGTCATTATGGAAGGTAGTCTGTTGTCGAGATTTTTGTTACTCCAATGGATGGTAGCCTTGTCATTATGGAAGGTAGTCCGTTGTCGTGATTTTTGTTACTCCAATAGATGGTAGCCTTGTAACTATGGAACGTAGTATGTTTTCGATATCTTTGTTAATCTAATGGATGGTAGCCTTGTCATTATGGATGTTATTCTGTTAACGAGATTTTTGTTACTCTAAGGGACGGTAGCCTTGTCATTATGGAAGGTAGTGTGTTGCCGATATTTTTGTTATTCCAATGGATGGTAGCCTTGTAATTATGGAAGCTTGTCTGTTGTCAAGATTTTTGTTACTCCAATGGATGGTAGCCTTGTCATTATGGAAGATAGTCTATTGTCGATATTTTTGTTACTACAATAGATGGTAGCCTTGTCATTATGGAAGGTAGTTTGTTGTCGATATCTTTGTAACTCCAATGGATTGTAGCCTTGTCGTTATGGAAGGTAGTCTCTTGTGGATATTTTTGTTACTCCAATGGATGGAAACCTAGTCATTATGGAAGGTAGTCTGTTGTCGAGATTTTTGTTACTCCAATGGATGGTAGCCATGTCATTATGGAATGTAGTCTGTTGTCGAGTTTTCTGTTACTCAAATGGATGGTAGCCTTGTCATTATGGAAGGTAGGTTATTATCGGGATTTTTGTTACTCCAATGGATGGTAGCCTTGTCATTATTGAAGGTAGTCTGTTGTCCCGATTTTTGTTACAAAAATAGATGGTAGCCTTGTGATTATAGAAGGTAGTCTGTTGCCGAGATTTTTGTCACTGCAATGGATGGTAGCCTTGTCATAAAGGAAGGTAGTCTGTCATTGTGATTTTCTGTTACTCCAATGGATGGTAGCCTTGTCATTAAGGACGGTAGTCTGTTGTTCATATTTTTGCTACTCCAATGGATGGTAGACTTGTCATTATGGAAGGTAATCTATTGTCGATATTTTTGTTACTCCATTGGATGGTAGCCTTGTCATTATGGAAGGTAGTGTGTTGTCGATTTTTTTGTTATTCCAATGGATGGTAGCCTTGTCATTATGGAAGGTAGTCAGTTCTCATGATTTTTGTTACTCCAATGGATGGTAGCCTTGTCACTATGGAAGGTAGTATGTTGTCGATATCTTTGTTACTCCAATGGATGGTAGCCTTGTCATTACGGAAGGTAGTCTCTTTTCGAGAGTTTTGTTACTCTAAGGGATGGTAGCATTGTCATTATGAAAGGTAGTATATTGTCGAGATTTTTGTTACTATAATAGATTGTAGGCTTGTCATTATGGAAGGTAGTCTGTTGTCGATATTTTTTATACTCCAATGGATTGTAGCCTTGTCATTATGAAAGGTAGTCTCTTGTGGATATTTTTGTTACTCCAATGATGGTACCCTTGTCATTATGGAAGGTAGTATGTTGTCGAGTTTTTGTTACTCCAACGGATGGTAGCCTTGTCATTATGGAAGGTAGTCTGTTGTCGAGATTTCTATTACTCCAATGGATGGTAGCCTTGTCATTATGGAAGGTAGACTGTTGTGGAGATTTTTGTTACTATAATGGATGGTAGTCTTGTCATTATGGAAGGTAGTATGTTGTCGAGATTTTTGTTACAACAATGGATGTTAGCCTTGTCATTATGGAAGGTAGTCTGTTGTCCATATTTTTGTTTCTCTAATGGATGGTAGCTTTGCCATTATGGAACATAGTCTGTTGTCGAGATTTTTGTTACTGCCTTGTCATTATGGAAGGTACTATGTTGTCGAGATTTTTTTTATTCCAATGGATAGTAGCCTAGTCATTATGGAAGTTAGTCTGTTTCGAGATTTTTGTTACTCCAATGGATGGTATCCTTGTCATTATTGAAGCTAGTCTCTTGTTGAGATTTTTGTTACTCATTTGGATGGTAGCCTTGTTATTATGGAAGGTAGTGTGTTTTAGACTTTTTTGTTATTCCAATGGATGGTAGCCTTGTCATTATGGAATCTAGTCTGTTGTTGATATTTTTGTAACTCTAATGGATGGTAGCCTTGTCATTATGGAAGGTAGTATGTTGGCGATATTTTTGTTATTCCAATGGATGGTAGCCTTGTAATTATGGAAGCTTGTCTGTTGTCAAGATTTTTGTTACTCCAATGGATGGTAGCCTTATCATTATGGAAGGTAGTCTATTGTCGATATTTTTGTTACTACAATAGATGGTAGCCTTGTCATTATGGAAGGTAGTTTGTTGTCGATATCTTTGTAACTCCAATGGATTGTAGCCTTGTCGTTATGGAATGTAGTCTGTTGTCGAGATTTCTGTTACTCAAATGGATGGTAGCCTTGTCATTATGGAAGGTAGGTTATTGTCGGGATTTTTGTTACTCCAATGGATGGTAGCCTTGGCATTATTGAAGGTAGTCTGTTGTCCAGATTTTTGTTACAAAAATAGATGGTAGCTTTGTGATTATAGAAGGTAGTCTGTTGCCTAGATTTTTGTCACTGCAATGGATGGTAGCCTTGTCATAATGGAAGGTAGTCTGTCATTGTGATTTTCTGTTACTCCAATGGATGGTAGCCTTGTCATTAAGGACGGTAGTCTGTTTTTCATATTTTTGCTACTCCAATGGATGGTAGACTTGTCATTATGGAAGGTAATCTATTGTCGATATTTTTGTTACTCCATTGGATGGTAGCCTTGTCATTATGGAAGGTAGTGTGTTGTCGATATTTTTGTTATTCCCATGGATGGTAGCCTTGTCATTATGGAAGGTAGTCTCTTTTCGAGAGTTTTGTTACTCTAAGGGATGGTAGCATTGTCATTATGAAAGGTAGTATATTGTCGAGATTTTTGTTACTATAATAGATTGTAGGCTTGTCATTATGGAAGGTAGTCTGTTGTCGATATTTCTTATACTCCAATGGATTGTAGCCTTGTCATTATGAAAGGTAGTCTCTTGTGGATATTTTTGTTACTCCAATGATGGTACCCTTGTCATTATGGAAGGTAGTATGTTGTCGAGTTTTTGTTACTCCAACAGATGGTAGCCTTGTCATTATGGAAGGTAGTCTGTTGTCGAGATTTCTATTACTCCAATGGATGGTAGCCTTTACATTATGGAAGGTAGACTGTTGTGGAGATTTTTGTTACTATAATGGATGGTAGTCTTGTCATTATGGAAGGTAGTATGTTGTCGAGATTTTTGTTACAACAATGGATGTTAGCCTTGTCATTATTGAAGGTAGTCAGTTGTCCATATTTTTGTTTCTCTAATGGATGGTAGCTTTGCCATTATGGAACATAGTCTGTTGTCGAGATTTTTGTTACTGCCTTGTCATTATGGAAGGTACTATGTTGTCGAGATTTTTTTTATTCCAATGGATAGTAGCCTAGTCATTATGGAAGTTAGTCTGTTTCGAGATTTTTGTTACTCCAATGGATGGTAGCCTTATCATTATCGAAGGTAGTCTGTTTCGAGATTTTTGTTACTCCAATGGATGGTATCCTTGTCATTATTGAAGCTAGTCTCTTGTTGAGATTTTTGTTACTCATTTGGATGGTAGCCTTGTTATTATGGAAGGTAGTGTGTTTTAGACTTTTTTGTTATTCCAATGGATGGTAGCCTTGTCATTATGGAATCTAGTCTGTTGTTGATATTTTTGTAACTCTAATGGATGGTAGCCTTGTCATTATGGAAGGTAGTATGTTGGCGATATTTTTGTTATTCCAATGGATGGTAGCCTTGTAATTATGGAAGCTTGTCTGTTGTCAAGATTTTTGTTACTCCAATGGATGGTAGCCTTATCATTATGGAAGGTAGTCTATTGTCGATATTTTTGTTACTACAATAGATGGTAGCCTTGTCATTATGGAAGGTAGTTTGTTGTCGATATCTTTGTAACTCCAATGGATTGTAGCCTTGTCGTTATGGAATGTAGTCTGTTGTCGAGATTTCTGTTACTCAAATGGATGGTAGCCTTGTCATTATGGAAGGTAGGTTATTGTCGGGATTTTTGTTACTCCAATGGATGGTAGACTTGGCATTATTGAAGGTAGTCTGTTGTCCAGATTTTTGTTACAAAAATAGATGGTAGCTTTGTGATTATAGAAGGTAGTCTGTTGCCTAGATTTTTGTCACTGCAATGGATGGTAGCCTTGTCATAATGGAAGGTAGTCTGTCATTGTGATTTTCTGTTACTCCAATGGATGGTAGCCTTGTCATTAAGGACGGTAGTCTGTTTTTCATATTTTTGCTACTCCAATGGATGGTAGACTTGTCATTATGGAAGGTAATCTATTGTCGATATTTTTGTTACTCCATTGGATGGTAGCCTTGTCATTATGGAAGGTAGTGTGTTGTCGATATTTTTGTTATTCCCATGGATGGTAGCCTTGTCATTATGGAAGGTAGTCTCTTTTCGAGAGTTTTGTTACTCTAAGGGATGGTAGCATTGTCATTATGAAAGGTAGTATATTGTCGAGATTTTTGTTACTATAATAGATTGTAGGCTTGTCATTATGGAAGGTAGTCTGTTGTCGATATTTCTTATACTCCAATGGATTGTAGCCTTGTCATTATGAAAGGTAGTCTCTTGTGGATATTTTTGTTACTCCAATGATGGTACCCTTGTCATTATGGAAGGTAGTATGTTGTCGAGTTTTTGTTACTCCAACAGATGGTAGCCTTGTCATTATGGAAGGTAGTCTGTTGTCGAGATTTCTATTACTCCAATGGATGGTAGCCTTTACATTATGGAAGGTAGACTGTTGTGGAGATTTTTGTTACTATAATGGATGGTAGTCTTGTCATTATGGAAGGTAGTATGTTGTCGAGATTTTTGTTACAACAATGGATGTTAGCCTTGTCATTATTGAAGGTAGTCAGTTGTCCATATTTTTGTTTCTCTAATGGATGGTAGCTTTGCCATTATGGAACATAGTCTGTTGTCGAGATTTTTGTTACTGCCTTGTCATTATGGAAGGTACTATGTTGTCGAGATTTTTTTTATTCCAATGGATAGTAGCCTAGTCATTATGGAAGTTAGTCTGTTTCGAGATTTTTGTTACTCCAATGGATGGTAGCCTTATCATTATCGAAGGTAGTCTGTTGTCGAGATTTTTGTTACTCCAATGGTTGGTATCCTTGTCATTATTGAAGCTAGTCTCTTGTTGAGATTTTTGTTACTCATTTGGATGGTAGCCTTGTTATTATGGAAGGTAGTGTGTTGTAGACTTTTTTGTTATTCCAATGGATGGTAGCCTTGTCATTATGGAATCTAGTCTGTTGTTGATATTTTTGTTACTCTAATGGATGGTAGCCTTGTCATTATGGAAGGTAGTATGTTGGCGATATTTTTGTTATTCCAATGGATGGTAGACTTGTCATTATGGAAGGTAGTCTGTTGTCGTGATTTTTGTTACTCCAATGGATGGTAGCCTTGTCACTATGGAACGTAGTATGTTGTCGATATTTTTGTTACTACAATGGATGGTAGCCTTTTCATTATGGAAAGTAGTCTATTGTCGAGATTTTTGTTACTACAATGGATTGTAGCCTTGTCATTATGGAAGGTAGTTTGTTGTCGATATCTTTGTAACTCCAATGGATGGTAACCTTGTCATTATGGAAGGTAGTCTGTTGTCGAGATTTTTGTTTCTCCAATGGATGGTAGCCTTGTCATTATGGAAGGTAGTCTATTGTCGAGATTTTTTATACTCTAATGGATTGTAGCCTTGTCATTATGGAAGGTAGTCTCTTGTGAATATTTGTGTTACTCCAATGATGGTACCCTTGTCATTATGGAAGGTAGTCTGTTGTCGAGATTTTTGTTACTCCAATGGATGGTAGCCATGTCATTATGGAAGGTAGTCTGTTGTCGAGATTTTTGTTACTCCAATGGATGATAGCCTTGTCATTATGGAAGGTAGTCTGTTGTCGTGATTTTTGTTACTCCAATAGATGGTAGCCTTGTAACTATGGAACGTAGTATGTTTTCGATATCTTTGTTAATCTAACGGATGGTAGCCTTGTCATTATGGATGTTATTCTGTTAACGAGATTTTTGTTACTCTAAGGGACGGTAGCCTTGTCATTATGGAAGGTAGTGTGTTGCCGATATTTTTGTTATTCCAATGGATGGGAGCCTTGTAATTATGGAAGCTTGTCTGTTGTCGAGATTTTTGTTACTCCAATGGATGGTAGCCTTGTCATTATGGAAGATAGTCTATTGTCGATATTTTTGTTACTACAATAGATGGTAGCCTTGTCATTATGGAAGGTAGTTTGTTGTCGATATCTTTGTAACTCCAATGGATTGTAGCCTTGTCATTATGGAAGGTAGTCTCTTGTGGATATTTTTGTTACTCCAATGGATGGTAACCTAGTCATTATGGAAGGTAGTCTGTTGTCGAGATTTTTGTTACTCCAATGGATGGTAGCCATGTCATTATGGAATGTAGTCTGTTGTCGAGTTTTCTGTTACTCAAATGGATGGTAGCCTTGTTATTATGGAAGGTAGGTTATTATCGGGATTTTTGTTACTCCAATGGATGGTAGCCTTGTCATTATTGAAGGTAGTCTGTTGTCCCGATTTTTGTTACAAAAATAGATGGTAGCCTTGTGATTATAGAAGGTAGTCTGTTGCCGAGATTTTTGTCACTGCAATGGATGGTAGCCTTGTCGTAAAGGAAGGTAGTCTGTCATTGTGATTTTCTGTTACTCCAATGGATGGTAGCCTTGTCATTAAGGACGATAGTCTGTTGTTCATATTTTTGCTACTCCAATGGATGTTAGACTTGTCATTATGGAAGGTAATCTATTGTCGATATTTTTGTTACTCCATTGGATGGTAGCCTTGTCATTATGGAAGGTAGTGTGTTGTCGATTTTTTTGTTATTCCAATGGATGGTAGCCTTGTCAATATGGAAGGTAGTCAGTTCTCATGATTTTTGTTACTCCAATGGATGGTAGCCTTGTCACTATGGAAGGTAGTATGTTGTCGATATCTTTGTTACTCCAATGGATGGTAGCCTTGTCATTACGGAAGGTAGTCTCTTTTCGAGAGTTTTGTTACTCTAAGGGATGGTAGCATTGTCATTATGAAAGGTAGTATATTGTCGAGATTTTTATTACTATAATAGATTGTAGGCTTGTCATTATGGAAGGTAGTCTGTTGTCGATATTTTTTATACTCCAATGGATTGTAGCCTTGTCATTATGAAAGGTAGTCTCTTGTGGATATTTTTGTTACTCCAATGATGGTACCCTTGTCATTATGGAAGGTAGTATGTTGTCGAGTTTTTGTTACTCCAACGGATGGTAGCCTTGTCATTATGGAAGGTAGTCTGTTGTCGAGATTTCTATTACTCCAATGGATGGTAGCCTTGTCATTATGGAAGGTAGACTGTTGTGGAGATTTTTGTTACTATAATGGATGGTAGTCTTGTCATTATGGAAGGTAGTATGTTGTCGAGATTTTTGTTACAACAATGGATGTTAGCCTTGTCATTATGGAAGGTAGTCTGTTGTCCATATTTTTGTTTCTCTAATGGATGGTAGCTTTGCCATTATGGAACATAGTCTGTTGTCGAGATTTTTGTTACTGCCTTGTCATTATGGAAGGTACTATGTTGTCGAGATTTTTTTTATTCCAATGGATAGTAGCCTAGTCATTATGGAAGTTAGTCTGTTTCGAGATTTTTGTTACTCCAATGGATGGTATCCTTGTCATTATTGAAGCTAGTCTCTTGTTGAGATTTTTGTTACTCATTTGGATGGTAGCCTTGTTATTATGGAAGGTAGTGTGTTTTAGACTTTTTTGTTATTCCAATGGATGGTAGCCTTGTCATTATGGAATCTAGTCTGTTGTTGATATTTTTGTAACTCTAATGGATGGTAGCCTTGTCATTATGGAAGGTAGTATGTTGGCGATATTTTTGTTATTCCAATGGATGATAGACTTGTCATTATGGAAGGTAGTCTGTTGTCGTGATTTTTGTTACTCCAATGGATGGTAGCCTTGTCACTATGGAATGTAGTATGTTGTCGATATCTTTGTTAATCCAATGGATGGTAGCCTTGTCATTATGGAAGGTAGTCTGTTGTCGAGATTTTTGTTACTCTAAGGGATGGTAGCCTTGTCATAATGGTAGGTAGTGTGTTGTCGATATTTTTGTTATTCCAATGGATGATAGCCTTGTCATTATGGAAGCAAGTCTATTGTCGAGATTTTTGTTACTCCAATGGATGGTAGCCTTGTCATTATGGAAGGTAGTCTATTGTCGATATTTTTGTTACTATAATGGATGGTAGCCTTTTCGTTATGGAAGGTAGTCTATTTTCGAGATTTTTGTTACTACAATGGATTGTAGCCTTGTCGTTATGTAAGGTAGTTTGTTGTCGATATCTTTGTAACTCCAATGGATGGTAACCTAGTCATTATGGAAGGTAGTTTGTTGTCGAGATTTTTGTTACTCCAATGGATGGTAGCCTTGTCATTATGGAAGGTAGTCTGTTGTCGAGTTTTCTGTTACTCCAATGGATGGTAGCCTTGTCATTATGGAAGGTAAGTTATTGTCGGGATTTTTGTTACTCCAATGGATGGTAGCCTTGTCATTATGGAAGGTAGTCTGTTTTCCAGATTTTTGTTACTCCAATGGATGGTAGCCTTGTCATTATGGAAGGTAGTCTATTGTCGATATTTTTGTTACTACAATGGATGGTAGCCTTTTCATTATGAAAGGTAGTCTATTGTCAAGATTTTTGTTACTACAATGGATTGTAGCCTTATCGTTATGGAAGGTAGTCTATTGTCGATATCTTTGTTACTCCAATGGATGGTAACCTACTCATTATGGAAGGTAGTCTGTTGTTGAGATTTTTGTTACACCAATGGATGGTAGCCTTGTCATTATGGAAGGTAGTCTGTTGTCGAGATTTTTATACTCCAATGGACTATAGCCTTGTCATTATGGAAGGTAGTCTCTTGTGGATATTTTTGTTACTCCAATGATAGTACCCTTGTCATTATGGAAGGTAGTATGTTGTCGAGTTTTTGTTACTCCAACGGATGGTAGCATTGTCATTATGGAAGGTAGTTTGTTGTCAAGATTTCTGTTACTCCAATGGATGGTAGCCTTGTCATTATGGAAGGTAGACTGTTGTGGAGATTTTTTTTACTATAATGGATGGTAGTCTTGTCATTATGGAAGGTAGTCTGTTGCCGAGATTTTTTTTACAACAATGGATTGTAGCCTTGTCGTTATGGAAGGTAGTCTGTTGTGGATATCTTTTTAACTCCAGTGGATGGTCACCTAGTCATTATGGAAGGTAGTTTGTTGTCGAGATTTTTGTTACTCTAATGGATGGTAGCCTTGTCATTTTGGAAGGTAGTTTGTTGTCGAGACTTTTGTTACTCTAATGGATGATAGCCTTGTCATTATAAAAGGTAGGTTATTGTCAGGATTTTTGTTACTCCAATGGATGGTAGCCTTGTCATTATGGAAGGTAGTCTGTTGTCCAGATTATTGTTACTCCAATGGATGGTAGCCTAGTCATTATGGAAGCTAGTCTATTGTCGATATTTTTGTTACTCCAATGGATGGTAGCCTTGTCATTATGGAAGGTAGTTTGTTGTCCAGATTTTTGTTACAAGAACAGATGGTAGCCTTGTCATTATGGAACGTAGTCTTTTGTCGAGATTTTTGTTACTGCAATGGATGGTAGCCTTGTCATTATGGAAGGTAGTCTATCATTTTGATTTTCTGTTACTCCAATGGATGGTAACCTTGTCATTAAGGATAATAGTCTGTTGTTCATATTTTTGTTACTCCAATAGATGGTAGACTTGTCATTATGGAAGGTAATCTATTGTCGGTATTTTTGTTACTCCATTGGATGGTAGCCTTGTCATTATGGAAGGTAGTGTGTAGTCGATATTTATGTTATTCCAATGGATGGTAGCCTTGTTATTATGGAAGGTAGTCTGTTGTCGGGATTTTTGTTACTCCAATGGATGGTAGCCTTGTAACTATGGAAGGTAGTATGTTGTCGATATCTTTGTTACTCCAATGGATGGTACCCTTGTCATTATGGAAGGTAGTCTGTTGACGTGATTTTTATTACTCTAAGGGATGGTAGCCTTGTCATTATGGAAGGTAGTGTGTTGTCGATATCTTTGTTACTCCAATGGATGGTAGCCTTGTCATTACGGAAGGTAGTCTGTTTTCGAGAGTTTTGTTACTCTGAGGGATGGTAGCATTGTCATTATGAAAGCTAGTATATTGTCGATATTTTTTTTACTATAATATATTGTAGGCTTGTCATTATGGAAGGTAGTTTGTTGTTGATATTTTTTATACTCCAATGGATTGTAGCCTTGTCATTATGGAAGGTAGTCTCTTCTGGATATTTTTGTTACTCCAATGATGGTACCCTTTTCATTATGGAAGGTAGTATGTTGTCAAGTTTTTGTTACTCCAACGGATGGTAGCTATGTCATTATGGAAGGTAGTCTGTTGTCGAGATTTTTTTTACTCCAATGGATGGTAGCCTTGTCATTATGGAACGTAGACTGTTGTGGTAATTTTTGTTACTATAATGGATGGTAGTCTTGTCATTATGGAAGGTAGTCTGTTGCCGAGATTTTTTTTACAATAATGGATTGTAGCCTTATCGTTATGGAAGGTAGTCTATTGTGGATATCTTTGTAACTCCAGTGGATGGTAACCTAGTCATTATGGAAGGTAGTTTTTTGTCGAGATTTTTGTTACTCTAATGGATGGTAGCCTTGTCATTATGGAAGGTAGTCTGCTGTCAAGATTTTTGTTACTCCAATGGATGGTAGCCTTGTCATTATGGAAGGTAGTCTGTTGTCGAGATTTTTATTACTCCAATGGATGGAAGCCTTGTTATTATGGAACGTAGGTTTTTGTCTGGATTTTTGTTACTCCAATGGATGGTAGCCTTGTCATTATGGAAGGCAGTCTGATGTCCAGATTTTTGTTACAACAATAGATGGTAGCCTTGTCATTATGGAATGTATTGTTTTGTCGAGATTTTTGTCACTGCAATGGATGGTAGCTTTGTCATTATGGAAGGTAGTCTGTCATTGTGATTTTCTGTTACTCCATTGGATGGTAGCCTTGTCATTAAGGACAATAGTCTGTTGTTCATATTTTTGTTACTCCAATGGATGGTAGACTTGTCATTATGGAAGGTAATCTATTGTCGGTATTTTTGTTACTCCATTGGATGGTAGCCTTGTCATTATGGAAGGTAGTGTGTAGTCGATATTTTTGTTATTCCAATGGATGGTAGCCTTGTTATTATGGAAGGTAGTCTGTTGTCGTGATTTTTGTTACTCCATTGGATGGTAGCCTTGTCACTATGGAAGGTAGTATGTTGTCGATATCTTTGTTACTCCAATGGATGGTAGCCTTGTCATTATGGAAGGTAGTCTGTTGACGTGATTTTTATTACTCTAAGGGATGGTAGCCTTGTCATTATGGAAGGTAGTGTGTTGTCGATATTTTGTTTACTCTAATGGATGGTAGCCTTGTCATTACGGAAGGTAGTCTGTTTTCGAGAGTTTTGTTACTCTAAGGGATGGTAGCGTTGTCATTATTAAAGGTAGTATATTGTCGATATTTTTGTTACTATAATAGATTGTAGGCTTGTCATTATGGAAGGTAGTCTGTTGTTGAGATTTTTTATACTCCAATGGATTGTAGCCTTGTCATTATGGAAGGTAGTCTCTTGTGGATATTTTTGTTACTCCAATGATGGTACCCTTGTCATTATGGAAGGCAGTATGTTGTCGAGTTTTTGTTACTCCAACGGATGGTAGCATTGTCATTATGGAAGGTAGTCTGTTGTCAAGATTTCTGTTACTCCAATGGATTGTAGCCTTGTCATTATGGAAGGTAGACTGTTGTGGAGATTTTTGTTACTATGATGGATGGTAGTCTTGTCATTATGGAAGGTAGTCTGTTGCGGAGATTTTTTTTACAACAATGGATTGTAGCCTTGTCGTTATGGAAGGTAGTCTGTTGTGGAT
Organism: Vicia faba; assembly: GCA_948472305.1. NCBI lineage: Eukaryota > Viridiplantae > Streptophyta > Magnoliopsida > Fabales > Fabaceae > Vicia > Vicia faba. The sequence continues at coordinate 461,583,615 of OX451741.1, forward strand.
ATCTTTGTAACTCTAGTGGATGGTAACCTAGTCATTATGGAAGGTAGTTTGTTGTCGAGATTTTTGTTACTCTAATCGATGGTAGCCTTTTCATTTTGGAAGGTAGTTTGTTGTCGAGACTTTAGTTACTCTAATGGATGATAGCCTTGTCATTATGGAAGGTAGGTTATTGTCAGGATTTTTGTTACTCCAATGGATGGTAGCCTTGTCATTATGGAAGGTAGTCTGTTGTCCAGATTATTGTTACTCCAATGGATGGTAGCCTAGTCATTATGGAAGGTAGTCTATTGTCGATATTTTTGTTACTCCAATGGATGGTAGCCTTGTCATTATGGAAGGTAGTTTGTTGTCCAGATTTTTGTTACAACAATAGATGGTAGCCTTGTCATTATGGAAGGTAGTCTTTTGTCGAGATTTTTGTCACTGCAATGGATGGTAGCCTTGTCATTATGGAAGGTAGTCTGTCATTGTGATTTTCTGTTACTCCAATGGATGGTATCCTTGTCATTAAGGATAATAGTCTGTTGTTCATATTTTTGTTACTCCATAGGATGGTAGACTTGTCATTATGGAAGGTAGTCTGTTGCCGAGATTTTTTTTACAACAATGGATTGTAGCCTTATCGTTATGGAAGGTAGTCTATTGTGGATATCTTTGTAACTCCAGTGGATGGTAACCTAGTCATTATGGAAGGTAGTTTTTTGTCGAGATTTTTGTTACTCTAATGGATGGTAGCCTTGTCATTATGGAAGGTAGTCTGTTGTCGAGATTTTTGTTACTCTAATGGATGGTAGCCTTGTCATTATGGAAGGTAGGTAATTTTCGGGATTTTTGTTACTCCAATGGATGGTAGCCTTGTCATTATGGAAGGTAGTCTGTTGTCCAGATTTGTGTTACTCAAATGGATGGTAGCCTAGTCATTATGGAAGGTAGTCTATTGTCGCAATTTTTGTTACTACAATGGATGGTAGCCTTTTCATTATGGAAGGTAGTCTGTTGTCGAGATTTTTGTTACTACAATGGGTTGTAGCCTTGTCGTTATGGAAGGTAGTCTGTTGTCGATATCTTTGTTACTCCAATGGATGGTAAACTACTCATTATGGAAGGTATTCTGTTGTTTAGATTTTTCTTACACCAATGGATGGTAGTGTTGTCATTATGGAAGGTAGTCTGTTGTCGAGATTTTTTATACTCCAATGGATTGTAGCCTTGTCATTATGGAAGGTAGTCTCTTGTGGATATTTTTGTTACTCCAATGATAGTACCCTTGTTATTATAGAAGGTAGTCTGCTGTCGAGATTTTTGTTACTCCAATGGATGGTAGCCTTGTCATTATGGAAGGTAGTCTGTTGTCGAGATTTTTGTTACTCCAATGGATGGAAGCCTTGTCATTATGGAAGGTAGGTTATTGTAGGGATTTTTGTTACTCCAATGGATGGTAGCCTTGTCATTATGGAAGGTAGTCTGTTGTCCAGATTTTTGTTACAACAATAGATGGTAGCCTTGTTATTATGGAAGGTAGTCTGTTGTCGAGATTTTTGTCACTGCAATGGATAGTAGCCTTGTCATTATGGAAGGTAGTCTGTCATTGTGGTTTTCTATTACTCCAATGGATGGTAGCCTTGTCATTATCGAAGGTAGGCTATTGTCGAGATTTTTGTTACTCCAATGGTTGGTAGCCTTGTCATTATTGAAGATAGTCTCTTGTTGATATTTTTATTACTCCAATGGATGGTAGCCTTGTCATTATTGAAGGCAGTCTGTTGTCCATATTTTTGTTTCTCTAATTGATGGTAGCTTTGCCATTATGCAAGGTAGTATGTTGTAGAGATTTTTGTTACTACAATGCATGGTAACCTTGTCATTATGGAAGGTAGTCTGTTGTTGTGATTTCTGTTACTCTAATGGATGGTAGCCTTGTCATTAAGGACGATATTCTTTTGTTCAGATTTCTATTACTTCAATGGATGGTAGCCTTGTCATTATGGAAGGTAGGCAATTGTCGTGATTTTTGTTACTCCATTGGATGGTAGCCTTGTTATTATGGAAGGTAGTGTGTTGTCGACATTTTTGTTATTCCAATGGATTGTAGCCTTGTCATTATGGAAGCTAGTCTCTTCTGGATATTTTTGTTACTCCAATGATGGTACCCTTGTCATTATGGAAGGTAGTATGTTGTCGAGTTTTTGTTACTCCAACGGATGGTAGCTATGTCATTATGGAAGGTAGTCTGTTGTCGAGATTTTTGTTACTCCAATGGATGGTAGCCTTGTCATTATGGAACGTAGACTGTTGTGGAGATTTTTGTTACTATAATGGATGGTAGTCTTGTCATTATGGAAGGTAGTCTGTTGCCGATATTTTTTTTACAACAATGGATTGTAGCCTTATCGTTATGGAAGGTAGTCTATTGTGGATATCTTTGTAACTCCAGTGGATGGTAACCTAGTCATTATGGAAGGTAGTTTTTTGTCGAGATTTTTGTTACTCTAATGGATGGTAGCCTTGTCATTATGGAAGGTAGTCTGTTGTCGAGATTTTTGTTACTCTAATGGATGGTAGCTTTGTCATTATGGAAGGTAGGTTATTTTCGGGATTTTTGTTACTCCAATGGATGGTAGCCTTGTCATTATGGAAGGTAGTCTGTTGTCCAGATTTGTGTTACTCCAATGGGTTGTTGCCTTGTCGTTATGGAAGGTAGTCTGTTGTCGATATCTTTGTTACTCCAATGGATGGTAAACTACTCATTATGGAAGGTAGTCTGTTGTTTAGATTTTTGTTACACCAATGGATGGTAGTGTTGTCATTATGGAAGGTAGTCTGTTGTCGAGATTTTTTATACTCCAATGGATTGTAGCCTTGTCATTATGGAAGGTAGTCTCTTGTGGATATTTTTGTTAATCCAATGATAGTACCCTTGTTATTATTGAAGGTAGTCTGCTGTCGAGATTTTTGTTACTCCAATGGATGGTAGCCTTGTCATTATGGAAGGTAGTCTGTTGTCGAGATTTTTGTTACTCCAATGGATGGAAGCCTTGTCATTATGGAAGGTAGGTTATTGTAGGGATTTTTGTTACTCCAATGGATGGTAGCCTTGTCATTATGGAAGGTAGTTTGTTGTCCAGATTTTTGTTACAACAATAGATGGTAGCCTTGTTATTATGGAAGGTAGTCTGTTGTCGAGATTTTTGTCACTGCAATGGATGGTAGCCTTGTCATTATGGAAGGTAGTCTGTCATTGTGGTTTTCTATTACTCCAATGGATGGTAGCCTTATCATTATCGAAGGTAGGCTATTGTCGAGATTTTTGTTACTCTAATGGTTGGTAGCCTTGTCATTATTGAAGATAGTCTCTTGTTGATATTTTTATTACTCCAATGGATGGTAGCCTTGTCATTATTGAAGGCAGTCTGTTGTCCATATTTTTGTTTCTCTAATGGATGGTAGCTTTGCCATTATGCAAGGTAGTATGTTGTCGAGATTTTTGTTACTACAATGCATGGTAGCCTTGTCATTATGGAAGGTAGTCTGTTGTTGTGATTTCTGTTACTCTAATGGATGGTAGCCTTGTCATTAAGGACGATATTCTGTTGTTCAGATTTCTATTACTTCAATGGATGGTAGCCTTGTCATTATGGAAGGTAGGCAATTGTCGAGATTTTTGTTATTCCATTGGATGGTAGCCTTGTTATTATGGAAGGTAGTGTGTTGTCGACATTTTTGTTATTCCAATGGATGGTAACCCAGTCATTATGGAAGGTAGTTTGTTGTCGAGATTTTTGTTACTCCAATGGATGGTTGCCTTGTCATTATGGAAGGTAGTCTATTATCGAGTTTTCTGTTACTCCAATGGATGGTAGCCTTGTCATTATGGAAGGTAAGTTATTGTCGGGATTTTTGTTACTCCAATGGATGGTAGCCTTGTCATTATGGAAGGTAGTCTGTTTTCCAGATTTTTGTTACTCCAATGGATGGTAGCCTTGTCATTATGGAAGGTAGTCTATTGTCGATATTTTTGTTAGTACAATGGATGGTAGCCTTTTCATTATGAAAGGTATTCTATTGTCGAGATTTTTGTTACTACAATGGATTGTAGCCTTGTCGTTATGGAAGGTAGTCTATTGTCGATATCTTTGTTACTCCAATGGATGGTAACCTACTCATTATGGAAGGTAGTCTGTTGTTGAGATTTTTGTTACACCAATGGAAGGTAGCCTTGTCATTATGGAAGGTAGTCTGTTGTCGAGATTTTTATACTCCAATGGACTATAGCCTTGTCATTATGGAAGGTAGTCTCTTGTGGATATTTTTGTTACTCCAATGATAGTACCCTTGTCATTATGGAAGGTAGTATGTTGTCGAGTTTTTGTTATTCCAACGGATGGTAGCATTGTCATTATGGAAGGTAGTTTGTTGTCAAGATTTATGTTACTCCAATGGATGGTAGCCTTGTCATTATGGAAGGTAGACTGTTGTGGAGATTTTTGTTACTATAATGGATGGTAGTCTTGTCATTATGGAAGGTAGTCTGTTGCCGAGATTTTTTTTACAACAATGGATTGTAGCCTTGTCGTTATGGAAGGTAGTCTGTTTTGGATATCTTTGTAACTCCAGTGGATGGTCACCTAGTCATTATGGAAGGTAGTTTGTTGTCGAGATTTTTGTTACTCTAATGGATGGTAGCCTTGTCATTTTGGAAGGTAGTTTGTTGTCGAGACTTTTGTTACTCTAATGGATGATAGCCTTGTCATTATAAAAGGTAGGTTATTGTCAGGATTTTTGTTACTCCAATGGATGGTAGCCTTGTCATTATGGAAGGTAGTCTGTTGTCCAGATTATTGTTACTCCAATGGATGGTAGCCTAGTCATTATGGAAGCTAGTCTATTGTCGATATTTTTGTTACTCCAATGGATGGTAGCCTTGTCATTATGGAAGGTAGTTTGTTGTCCAGATTTTTGTTACAACAACAGATGGTAGCCTTGTCATTATGGAAGGTAGTCTTTTGTCGAGATTTTTGTCACTGCAATGGATGGTAGCCTTGTCATTATGGAAGGTAGTCTATCATTGTGATTTTCTGTTACTCCAATGGATGGTAGCCTTGTCATTAAGGATAATAGTCTGTTGTTCATATTTTTGTTACTCCAATAGATGGTAGACTTGTCATTATGGAAGGTAATCTATTGTCGGTATTTTTGTTACTCCATTGGATGGTAGCCTTGTCATTATGGAAGGTAGTGTGTAGTCGATATTTTTGTTATTCCAATGGATGGTAGCCTTGTTATTATGGAAGGTAGTCTGTTGTCGAGATTTTTGTTACTCCAATGGATGGTAGCCTTGTCACTATGGAAGGTAGTATGTTGTCGATATCTTTGTTACTCCAATGGATGGTAGCCTTGTCATTATGGAAGGTAGTCTGTTGATGTGATTTTTATTACTCTAAGGGATGGTAGCCTTGTCATTATGGAAGGTAGTGTGTTGTCGATATCTTTGTTACTCCAATGGATGGTAGCCTTGTCATTATGGAAGGTAGTTTGTTTTCGAGAGTTTTGTTACTCTAAGGGATGGTAGCGTTGTCATTATGAAAGCTAGTATATTGTCGATATTTTTGTTACTATAATAGATTGTAGGCTTGTCATTATGGAAGGTTGTTTGTTGTCGATATTTTTTATACTCCAATGGATTGTAGCCTTGTCATTATGGAAGGTAGTCTCTTCTGGATATTTTTGTTACTCCAATGATGGTACCCTTGTCATTATGGAAGGTAGTATGTTGTCAAGTTTTTGTTACTCCAACGGATGGTAGCTATGTCATTATGGAAGGTAGTCTGTTGTCGAGATTTTTTTTACTCCAATGGATGGTAGCCTTGTCATTATGGAACGTAGACTGTTGTGGAGATTTTTGTTACTATAATGGATGGTAGTCTTGTCATTATGGAAGGTAGTCTGTTGCCGAGATTTTTTTTACAATAATGGATTGTAGCCTTATCGTTATGGAAGGTAGTCTATTGTGGATATCTTTGTAACTCCAGTGGATGGTAACCTAGTCATTATGGAAGGTAGTTTTTTGTCGAGATTTTTGTTACTCTAATGGATGGTAGCCTTGTCATTATGGAAGGTAGTCTGCTGTCGAGATTTTTGTTACTCCAATGGATGGTAGCCTTGTCATTATGGAAGGTAGTCTGTTGTCGAGATTTTTGTTACTCCAATGGATGGAAGCCTTGTTATTATGGAACGTAGGTTTTTGTCTGGATTTTTGTTACTCCAATGGATGGTAGCCTTGTCATTATGGAAGGCAGTCTGATGTCCAGATTTTTGTTACAACAATAGATGGTAGCCTTGTCATTATGGAATGTATTGTTTTGTCGAGATTTTTGTCACTGCAATGGATGGTAGCTTTGTCATTATGGAAGGTAGTCTGTCATTGTGATTTTCTGTTACTCCATTGGATGGTAGCCTTGTCATTAAGGACAATAGTCTGTTGTTCATATTTTTGTTACTCCAATGCATGGTAGACTTGTCATTATGGAAGGTAATCTATTGTCGGTATTTTTGTTACTCCATTGGATGGTAGCCTTGTCATTATGGAAGGTAGTGTGTAGTCGATATTTTTGTTATTCCAATGGATGGTAGCCTTGTTATTATGGAAGGTAGTCTGTTGTCGTGATTTTTGTTACTCCATTGGATGGTAGCCTTGTCACTATGGAAGGTAGTATGTTGTCGATATCTTTGTTACTCCAATGGATGGTAGCCTTGTCATTATGGAAGGTAGTCTGTTGACGTGATTTTTATTACTCTAAGGGATGGTAGCCTTGTCATTATGGAAGGTAGTGTGTTGTCGATATTTTGTTTACTCCAATGGATGGTAGCCTTGTCATTACGGAAGGTAGTCTGTTTTCGAGAGTTTTGTTACTCTAAGGGATGGTAGCGTTGTCATTATTAAAGGTAGTATATTGTCGATATTTTTGTTACTATAATAGATTGTAGGCTTGTCATTATGGAAGGTAGTCTGTTGTTGAGATTTTTTATACTCCAATGGATTGTAGCCTTGTCATTATGGAAGGTAGTCTCTTGTGGATATATTTGTTACTCCAATGATGGTACCCTTGTCATTATGGAAGGTAGTATGTTGTCGAGTTTTTGTTACTCCAACGGATGGTAGCATTGTCATTATGGAAGGTAGTCTGTTGTCAAGATTTTTGTTACTCCAATGGATTGTAGCCTTGTCATTATGGAAGGTAGACTGTTGTGGAGATTTTTGTTACTATAATGGATGGTAGTCTTGTCATTATGGAAGGTAGTCTGTTGCGGAGATTTTTTTTACAACAATGGATTGTAGCCTTGTCGTTATGGAAGGTAGTCTGTTGTGGATATCTTTGTAACTCCAGTGGATGGTAACCTAGTCATTATGGAAGGTAGTTTGTTGTCGAGATTTTTGTTACTCTAATGGATGGTAGCCTTTTCATTTTGGAAGGTAGTTTGTTGTCGAGACTTTTGTTACTCTAATGGATGATAGCCTTGTCATTATGGAAGGTAGGTTATTGTCAGGATTTTTGTTACTCCAATGGATGGTAGCCTTGTCATTATGGAAGGTAGTCTGTTGTCCAGATTATTGTTACTCCAATGGATGGTAGCCTAGTCATTATGGAAGGTAGTCTATTGTCGATATTTTTGTTACTCCAATGGATGGTAGCCTTGTCATTATGGAAGGTAGTCTATCATTGTGATTTTCTGTTACTTCAATGGATGGTATCCTTGTCATTAAGGATAATAGTCTGTTGTTCATATTTTTGTTATTCCATAGGATGGTAGACTTGTCATTATGGAAGGTAGTCTGTTGCCGAGATTTTTTTTACAACAATGGATTGTAGCCTTATCGTTATGGAAGGTAGTCTATTGTGGATATCTTTGTAACTCCAGTGGATGGTAACCTAGTCATTATGGAAGGTAGTTTTTTGTCGAGATTTTTGTTACTCTAATGGATGGTAGCCTTGTCATTATGGAAGGTAGTCTGTTGTCGAGATTTTTGTTACTCTAATGGATGGTAGCCTTGTCATTATGGAAGGTAGGTAATTTTCGGGATTTTTGTTACTCCAATGGATGGTATCCTTGTCATTATGGAAGGTAGTCTGTTGTCCAGATTTGTGTTACTCCAATGGATGGTAGCCTAGTCATTATGGAAGGTAGTCTATTGTCGTTATTTTTGTTACTACAATGGATGGTAGCCTTTTCATTATGGAAGGTAGTCTGTTGTCGAGATTTTTGTTACTACAATGGGTTGTAGCCTTGTCGTTATGGAAGGTAGTCTGTTGTCGATATCTTTGTTACTCCAATGGATGGTAAACTACTCATTATGGAAGGTATTCTGTTGTTTAGATTTTTCTTACACCAATGGATGGTAGTGTTGTCATTATGGAAGGTAGTCTGTTGTCGAGATTTTTTATACTCCAATGGATTGTAGCCTTGTCATTATGGAAGGTAGTCTCTTGTGGATATTTTTGTTACTCCAATGATAGTACCCTTGTTATTATAGAAGGTAGTCTGCTGTCGAGATTTTTTTTACTCCAATGGATGGTAGCCTTGTCATTATGGAAGGTAGTCTGTTGTCGAGATTTTTGTTACGCCAATGGATGGAAGCCTTGTCATTATGGAAGGTAGGTTATTGTAGGGATTTTTGTTACTCCAATGGATGGTAGCCTTGTCATTATGGAAGGTAGTCTGTTGTCCAGATTTTTGTTACAACAATAGATGGTAGCCTTGTTATTATGGAAGGTAGTCTGTTGTCGAGATTTTTGTCACTGCAATGGATGGTAGCCTTGTCATTATGGAAGGTAGTCTGTCATTGTGGTTTTCTATTACTCCAATGGATGGTAGCCTTGTCATTATCGAAGGTAGGCTATTGTCGAGATTTTTGTTACTCCAATGGTTGGTAGCCTTGTCATTATTGAAGATAATCTCTTGTTGATATTTTTATTACTCCAATGGATGGTAGCCTTGTCATTATTGAAGGCAGTCTGTTGTCCATATTTTTGTTTCTCTAATGGATGGTAGCTTTGCCATTATGCAAGGTAGTATGTTGTAGAGATTTTTGTTACTACAATGCATGGTAACCTTGTCATTATGGAAGGTAGTCTGTTGTTGTGATTTCTGTTACTCTAATGGATGGTAGCCTTGTCATTAAGGACGATATTCTGTTGTTCAGATTTCTATTACTTCAATGGATGGTAGCCTTGTCATTATGGAAGGTAGGCAATTGTCGTGATTTTTGTTACTCCATTGGATGGTAGCCTTGTTATTATGGAAGGTAGTGTGTTGTCGACATTTTTGTTATTCCAATGGATTGTAGCCTTGTCATTATGGAAGCTAGTCTCTTCTGGATATTTTTGTTACTCCAATGATGGTACCCTTGTCATTATGGAAGGTAGTATGTTGTCGAGTTTTTGTTACTCCAACGGATGGTAGCTATGTCATTATGGAAGGTAGTCTGTTGTCGAGATTTTTGTTACTCCAATGGATGGTAGCCTTGTCATTATGGAACGTAGACTGTTGTGGAGATTTTTTTTACTATAATGGATGGTAGTCTTGTCATTATGGAAGGTAGTCTGTTGCCGATATTTTTTTTACAACAATGGATTGTAGCCTTATCGTTATGGAAGGTAGTCTATTGTGGATATCTTTGTAACTCCATTGGATGGTAACCTAGTCATTATGGAAGGTAGTTTTTTGTCGAGATTTTTGTTACTCTAATGGATGGTAGCCTTGTCATTATGGAAGGTAGTCTGTTGTCGAGATTTTTGTTACTCTAATGGATGGTAGCCTTGTCATTATGGAAGGTAGGTTATTTTCGGGATTTTTGTTACTCCAATGGATGGTAGCCTTGTCATTATGGAAGGTAGTCTGTTGTCCAGATTTGTGTTACTCCAATGGGTTGTAGCCTTGTCGTTATGGAAGGTAGTCTGTTGTCGATATCTTTGTTACTCCAATGGATGGTAAACTACTCATTATGGAAGATAGTCTGTTGTTTAGATTTTTGTTACACCAATGGATGGTAGTGTTGTCATTTTGGAAGGTAGTCTGTTGTCGAGATTTTTTATACACCAATGGATTGTAGCCTTGTCATTATGGAAGGTAGTCTCTTGTGGATATTTTTGTTAATCCAATGATAGTACCCTTGTTATTATTGAAGGTAGTCTGCTGTCGAGATTTTTGTTACTCCAATGGATGGTAGCCTTGTCATTATGGAAGGTAGTCTGTTGTTGAGATTTTTGTTACTCCAATGGATGGAAGCCTTGTCATTATGGAAGGTAGGTTATTGTAGGGATTTTTGTTACTCCAATGGATGGTAGCCTTGTCATTATGGAAGGTAGTTTGTTGTCCAGATTTTTGTTACAACAATAGATGGTAGCCTTGTTATTATGGAACGTAGTCTGTCGTCGAGATTTTTGTCACTGCAATGGATGGTAGCCTAGTCATTATGGAAGGTAGTTTGTCATTGTGGTTTTCTATTACTCCAATGGATGGTAGCCTTATCATTATCGAAGGTAGGCTATTGTCAAGATTTTTGTTACTCCAATGGTTGGTAGCCTTGTCATTATTGAAGATAGTCTCTTGTTGATATTTTTATTACTCCAATGGATGGTAGCCTTGTCATTATTGAAGGCAGTCTGTTGTCCATATTTTTGTTTCTCTAATGGATGGTAGCTTTGCCATTATGCAAGGTAGTATGTTTTCGAGATTTTTGTTACTACAATGCATGGTAGCCTTGTCATTATGGAAGGTAGTCTGTTGTTGTGATTTCTGTTACTCTAATGGATGGTAGCCTTGTCATTAAGGACGATATTCTGTTGTTCAGATTTCTATTACTTCAATGGATGGTAGCCTTGTCATTATGGAAGGTAGGCAATTGTCGAGATTTTTGTTACTCCATTGGATGGTAGCCTTGTTATTATGGAAGGTAGTGTGTTGTCGACATTTTTGTTATTCCAATGGATGGTAGCCTTGTCATTATGGAAGCTAGGCTGTTGTTGAGATTTTTGTTACTCCAATGGATGGTAGCCTTGTCATTATGGAAGGTAGTTTGTTATCCAGATTTTTGTTACAACAATAGATGGTAGCCTTGTCATTATGGAAGGTAGTCTATTGTCGTGATTTTTGTTACTCCAATGGATGGTAGCCTTGTCACTATGGAACATAGTATGTTATCGATATCTTTGTTAATCCAATGGATGGTAGCCTTGTCATTATGGAAGGTAGTATGTCGTCGAGATTTCTGTTACTCTAAGGGATGGTAGCCTTGTCATTATGGAAGGTAGTGTGTTTTCGATATTTTTGTTATTCCAATGGATGATAACTTTATCATTATGGAAGCTAGTCTATTGTCGAGATTTTTGTTACTCCAATGGATGGTAGCCTTGTCATTATGGAAGGTAGTCTATTATCGATGTTTTTGTTACTACAATGGATGGTAGCCTTTTCATTATGGAAGGTAGTCTGTTGTTGAGATTTTTGTTACTACAATGGATTGTAGCCTTGTCGTTATGGAAGGTAGTTTGTTGTCGATATCATTGTAACTCCAATGGATGGTAACCTAGTCATTATGGAAGGTAGTCTCTTGTTGAGATTTTTGTTACTCCAATGGATGGTAGCCTTGTCATTATGGAAGGTAGTCTGTTGTCGAGATTTTTTATACTCCAATGGATTGTAGCCTTGTCATTATGGAAGGTAGTGTGTTGTCGATATTTTTGTTATTCCAATGGATGGTAGCCATGTCATTATGGAAGGTAGTCTGTTGTCGAAATTTTTGTCAATGCAATGGATGATAGCCCTGTCATTATGGAAGGTACTATGTCATTGTGATTTTCTGTTACTCCAATGGATGGTAGCCTTGTCATTAAGGACGGTAGTCTGTTGTTCATATTTTTGTTATTCAAATGGATGGTAGACTTGTCATTATGGAAGTTAATCTATTATCGATATTTTTGTTACTCCATTGTATGGTAGCCTTGTCATTTTGGAAGGTAGTGTGTTGTCGATATTTTTGTTATTCTAATGGATGGTAGCCTTGTCATTATGGAAGGTAGTCTATTTTCGTGATTTTTGTTACTCCAATGGATGGTAGCCTTGTCACTATGGAAGGTAGTATGTTATCGATATCTTTGTTACTCCAATGGATGGTAGCCTTGCCATTATGGAAGGTAGTCTGTTATCGTGAGTTTGTTACTCTAAGGGATTGTAGCCTTGTCATTATGGAAGGTAGTGCGATGTCGATATATTTGTTACTCCAATGGAAGGTAGCCTTGTCATTATGGAAGGTAGTGTGGTGTCGCGATTTTTGTTACTCTAAGGGATGGTAGCGTTGTTATTATGAAAGGTATTCTATTGTCGAGATTTTTGTTACTATAATAGATTGTAGGCTTGTCATTATGGAAGGTAGTCTGTTCTCGATATTTTTTATACTCCAATGGATTGTAGCCTTGTCATTATGGAAGGTAGTCTCTTGTGGATATTTTTGTTACTCCAATGATGGTACCCTTGTCATTATGGAAGGTAGTATGTTATCTAGTTTTTGTTACTCCAACGGATGGTAGCCTTGTCATTATGGAAGGTAAGTTGTTGTCGAGATTTCTGTTACTCCAATGGATGGTAGCCTTGTCATTATGGAAGGTAGTCTGTTATCCATATTTTTGTTTCTCTAATGGATGTAGCCTTGCCATTATGGAAGGTAGTCTGTTGTCGAGATTTTTGTTACTGCAATGGATGGTAGCCTTGTAATTATGGAAGTTAGTCTGTTGTTGTGATTTCAGTTACTCCAATGGATGGTAGCCTTGTAATTAAGGACGGTAGTCTGTTGTTCAGATTTCTGTTACTTCAATGGATGGTAGCCTTGTCATTATGGAAGGTAGGCAATTGTCGAGATTTTTGTTACTCCATTGGATGGTAGCCTTGTTATTATGGAAGGTAATGTGTTGTTGATATTTTTATTATTCCAATGGATAGTAGCCTTGTCATTATGGAAGTTAGTCTATTGTCGAGATTTTTGTTACTCCAATGGATGGTAGCCTTGTCATCATAGAAGGTAGTTTATTGTCGATATTTTTGTTATTCCAATGGATGGTAGCCTTGTCATTATGGAAGGTAGTCTGTTGTTGTGATTTTTGATACTCCAATGGATGGTAGCCTTGTCATTATGGAAGGTAGTCTGTTGTCGAGATTTTTGTTTCTCTAAGGGATGGTAGCCTTGTCATTATGGAAGGTAGTGTGTTGTCGATATTTTTATTATTCCAAAGGATGGTAGCCTTGTCATTATGGAAGCTAGTTTGTTGTCGAGATTTTTTTTACTCCAATGGATGGTAGCCTTGTCATTATGGAAGGTAGTCTATTGTCGAGGTTTTTGTTACTACAATGGATTGTAGCCTTGTCGTTAAGGTAGGTAGTCTGTTGTCGATATCTTTCTAACTCCAATGGATGGTAACCTAGTCATTATGGAAGGTAGTCTGCTGTCGAGATTTTTGTTACTCCAATGGATGGTAGCCTTGTCATTATGGAAGGTAGTCTGTTGTTCATATTTTTTTTATTCCAATGGATGGTAGACTTGTCATTCTGGAAGGTAATCTATTGTTGATGTTTTTGTTACTCCATTGGATGGTAGTCTTGTCATTCTGGAAGGTAGTGAGTTTTCGAAATTTTTGTTATTCCAATGGATGGTAGCCTTGTCATTATGGAAGGTAGTCTGTTGTCGTGATTTTTGTTACTCCAATGGATGGTAGCCTTGTCACTATGGAAGGTAGTCTATTGTCGATATTTTTGTTACTTCAATGGATGGTAGCCTTTTCTTTATAGAAGGTAGTCTATTGTCGAGGTTTTTGTTACTACAATGGATTGTAGCCTTGTCGTTAAGGTAGGTAGTCTGTTGTCGATATCTTTCTAACTCCAAAGGATGGTAATCTAGTCATTATGGAAGGTAGTCTGCTGTCGAGATTTTTGTTACTCCAATGGATGGTAGCCTTGTCATTATGGAAGGTAGTCTGTTGTTCATATTTTTGTTATTCCAATGGATGGTAGACTTGTCATTCTGGAAAGTAATCTATTGTTGATGTTTTTGTTACTACATTGGATGGTAGTCTTGTCATTCTGGAAGGTAGTGAGTTTTCGAAATTTTTGTTATTCCAATGGATGGTAGCCTTGTCATTATGGAAGGTAGTTTGTTGTCGTGATTTTTGTTACTCCAATGGATGGTAGCCTTGTCACTATGGAAGGTAGTATGTTGTCGATATCTTTGTTACTCCTATGGATGGTAGCCTTGTCATTATGGAAGGTAGTTTGTTGTCGTGATTTTTTTATTCCAAGGGATGGTAGGCTTGTCATTATGGAAGGTAGTGTGTTGTCGATATCTTTGTTACTCCAATGGATGGTAGCCTTGTCATTACGGAAGGTAGTCTGTTGTCGAGATTTTTTTTACTCTAAGGGATGGTAGCGTTGACATTATGAAAGGTTGTCTATTGTCGAGATTTTTGTTACTATAATAGATTGTAGGCTTGTCATTATGGAAGGTAGTCTATTGTGGATATTTTTGTTACTCCAATGATGGTACCCTTGTCATTATGGAAGGTAGTATGTTGTCGAGTTTTTGTTACTCCAATGGATGGTAGCCTTGTCATTTCGGAAGGTAGTCTATTGTCGAGATATCTGTTACTCCAATGGATGGTAGCCTTGTCATTATGGAAGGTAGTTTGTTGTCCATATTTTTATTTCTCTAATGGATGGTAGCCTTGCCATTATGGAAGGTAGTCTGTTGTCGAGATTTTGGTTACTGCAATGGATGGTAGCCTTGTAATTATGGAAGGTAGTCTGTTGTTGTGATTTCCGTTATTCCAATGGATGGTATCCTTGTAATTAAGGACGATAGTCTATTGTTTAGATTTCTGTTACTTCAATGGATGGTAGCCTTGTCATTATGGAAGGTAGGCAATTGTCGAGATTTTTGTTACTCCATTGGATTGTAGCCTTGTTATTATGGAAGGTAGTGTGATGTCGATATTTTTGTTATTCCAAAGGATGGTAGCCTTGTCATTATGGAAGGTAGTCTATTTTCGAGATTTTTGTTATTGCAATGGATGGTGGCCTTATCATTATGGAAGGTAGTTTGTTGTCGAGATTTTTGTTTCTCTTAGGGATGGTAGCCTTGTCATTATGGAAGCTAGTTTGTTGTCGAGATTTTTGTTACTCCAATGGATGGTAGCCTTGTCATTATGGAAGGTAGTCTATTGTCGATATTTTTGTTACTCCAATGGATGGTAGCCTTGTCATTATGGAAGGTAGTCTATTGTCGATATTTTTGTTACTCCAATGGATGGTAGCCTTGTCATTATGGAAGGTAGTCTATTGTCGATATTTTTGTTATTCCATTGGATGGTATCCTTGTCATTATGGAAGGTAGTCTATTGTCGATATTTTTGTTATTCCATTGGATGGTATCCTTGTCACTATGGATTGTAGTATGTGGTCGTTATATTTGTTAATCCAATGGATGGTAGCCTTGTCATTATGGAAGGTAGTATGTTGTCGAGATTTTTGTTACTCTAAGGGATGGTAGCCTTGTCATTATGGAAGGTAGTGTGTTATCGATATTTTTGTTATTCCAATGGATGGTAGCCTTGTCATTATGGAAGGAAGTCTGTTGTCCAGATTTTTGTTACTCCAATGGATGGTAGCCTTGTTATTATGGAAGGTAGTCTATTGTCGATATTTTTGTTACTACAATGGATGGTAGCCTTTTCATTATGGAAGGTAGTCTGTTGTCGAGGTTTTGGTTACTACAATGGATTATAGCCTTGTCGTTATGGAAGGTAGTCTGTTGTCGATATCTTTGTAACTCTAATTGATGGTATCCTAGTCATTATGGAAGGTAGTTTGTTGTCGAGATTCTTTTTACTCCAATGGATGGTAGCCTTGTCATTATGGAAGGTAGTCTGTTGTCGTGATTTTTGTTACTCCAATGGATGGTAGCCTTGTCACTATGGAAGGTAGTATGTTGTCGATATCTTTGTTACTCCAATGGATGGTAGCTTTGTCATTATGGAAGGTAGTCTGTTGTCGTGATTCTTTGTTACTCCAATGGATGGTAGCCTTGTCATTACGGAAGGTAGGCAATTGTCGAGATTTTTGTTACTCTAAGGGATGGTAGCGTTGTCATTATGAAAGGTAGTCTATTGTCGAGATTTTTGTTACTATAATAGATTGTAGGCTTGTCATTATGGAAGGCAGTCGATTGTCGATATTTTTATACTCCAATGGATTGTAGCCTTGTCATTATGGAAGATAGTATGTTGTCTAGTTTTTGTTACTCCTACGGATGGTAGCCTTGTCATTATGGAAGGTAGTCTATTGTCGAGATATCTGTTACTCCAATGGATGGTAGACTTGTCATTATGGAAGGTAGTCTGTTGTCCATATTTTTTCCCCTCTAATGGATGTTAGCCTTGCCATTATGGAAGGTAGTCTGTTGTCGAGATTTTTGTTACTGTAATGGATGGTAGCCTTGTAATTATGGAAGGTAGTCTGTTGTTGTGATTTCCGTTACTCCAATGGATGGTAGCCTTATAATTAAGGACGATAGTCTGTTGTTCAGATTTCTGTTACTTCAATGGATGGAAGCCTTGTCATTATGGAAGGTAGCCAATTGTCGAGATTTTTGTTACTCCATTGGATTATAGCCTTGTTATTATGGAAGGTAGTGTGTTGTCGATATTTTTGTATTCCAATGGATGGTAGCCTTGTCAATATGGAAGGTAGTCTGTTGTCGAGATTTTTGTTACTGCAATGGATGGTAGCCTTATCATTATGGAAGGTAGTTTATTGTCGATATTTTTGTTATTCCAATGGATGGTAACCTTGTCATTATGGAAGGTAGTCTATTGTCGTGATTTTTGTTACTCCAATGGATGGTAGCCTTGTCATTAAGGAAGGTAGTCTGTTGTCGAGATTTTTGTTTCTCTAAGGGATGGTAGTGTTAGAACAATGTTTGAATCTAGTACCCTATATTTAAGTTTTGATGATAACAAAGTGAAAAGATATAGTAGTTAAATATTTCATGATTGAATTATATGCTACCTAAAATTACTATGCTCTGATTTGCAGATATGCTGATTAAAATAAGCAAGATCACGTTTTCAGCATCAGAATATGAGTTTGCACATCAGCATCAGAAGTTGCTGAATCAGAACGTCAAGATCAGATGATCAACGCTTGCACATGCTGAAGCTTGATGAACAGAACTGCGCGTAAAACACTCTGATACAGAAACAAATTAGTTCATCAGCAGCGAAGCAGAATCAGAATGAGCCAAGCCAGAACGTGCATTGAAGAAGCAACGGTACTGTGCATTGAAAGCTAATCAATACCAACGGCATCATTCTAGACAAGATCTGCTCAAAAAGGAAAGCTTGTTAATAGCATTGAATCAAGAATATTTGCTTCAACGTTCATCTTCTCAAGTGCTATATAAACCAAGCTTTGAAGATTATCACGGCTAATGCTTCCAAACTCTCTACACGCAAAAAGCTGAACAATAATCTTCACTCTACAAGTTTTGCTAAACCAACAAACTCTGATACTTTATTAGTGTTTAGCAACCTAGTAATCTAAGCTTCATTTGTGTAAACATCACAGTTGTGATATAGTTTTTGTAGAAAACATTCACACACATTTGCTTATACCTTTGTAAGAAAGTGTTGCCTTGACAAACCGGATTGTGGTTTGAGTCAAGAAGGTTTTAGCAGTTGCTAAAGCAGATTTGTATTCAGTTGAATATAGTGAATTAAGACCTCGTTGGAGAGAGGCGAAATCACCTTGAACGGGTGGACTGGAGTAGTTTGAGATCAAACGAACCAGGATAAAAATACCTTGTCATTTGCTTTAAGATTCCAGTTTTACAATTCAACCCCCCCTTCTTGTGTTTTTCACCCCTTCAATTGGCATCAGAGCGCCTGGTTCTGAGCTAAAACACTTAACCGTGTCAGTACAAGATCCAGCGTCAGAAAAACACTATGGCAGGAAACAACTCTCATTTCAGCAATGACACCAATGAGGACAGAGACAGATTCAGCGGCAAACCTCCAGTCTTTGATGGAGAAAACTTTGACTACTGGAAAGACAGAATTGAAAGCTTCTTTCTAGCACATGATGCTGATCTGTGGGATATGGTGACAGATGGATACACGCACCCTGTTAATGCAACTGGTCAGAAGATTGATAGAAAATCAATGACTGATCAACAAAAGCGTGATTTCAAGAATCACCATAAGGCCAGAACCATCCTACTCAGTGCTATCTCCTATACTGAGTATGAGAAGATCTCCAACAGAGACACAGCTAAGAACATCTTTGATTCTCTCAGAATGACGCATGAGGGCAACGTTCAAGTCAAGGAAACAAAAGCTCTGGCGCTCATTCAGAAGTATGAGGCGTTTAAAATGGAAGAATCTGAATCCATTGAAACTATGTTCTCTAGATTCCAGATTCTGGTAGCTGGTCTCAAAGTTCTGGACAAGGGATACTCTACTGCTGACCATGTCAAGAAGATAATCAGAAGTTTACCCAAGCAGTGGAGGCCTATGGTTACTGCTCTGAAGCTGGCGAAAGATCTCAACAAAATCACTCTGGAGGAACTTATAAGCTCCCTCAGAAGTCATGAGATAGAGCTGGAAGCTGACGAGCCTCAGAAGCAAGGTAAGCCTATAGCTTTAAAATCTAACATAAAATCTGAATCTAAAGTTTTGCAGGCAGTTGAAGAAACATCTGATGGATCCTCATCAGAAGAAGACGAGCTTTCTCTTCTCTCCAGAAGAG
This sequence comes from Vicia faba, assembly GCA_948472305.1. Taxonomy (NCBI): domain Eukaryota; kingdom Viridiplantae; phylum Streptophyta; class Magnoliopsida; order Fabales; family Fabaceae; genus Vicia; species Vicia faba. The sequence goes on from OX451741.1 coordinate 461,602,458, forward strand.
TAAATCAACTGTGGAAGCAAAGACAAAGGAAGTTCAGGAATCCCAGAAGATCTGATCAGAACGAGTCTTCTTCCAGATACAGAAGGACAGATTCTTCCTCTGGATACAGAAGATCTGAAGGCTCCTCAGGTAGCAAGAAGCCAAATACAAAAGACATCATCTGCTACGAGTGCAATGAGCAAGGACACTACAAGAGTGACTGTCCAAAGCTTCAGAGGGAAAAGCCCAAAAATAAGTTTGGAAGAGAGAAGAAGAAAAGTCTCATGGCCACATGGGATGACTCTGACTCGTCTGAAGCTGACTCAGAATCAGATGATGAAAGGGCGAACATAGCGCTTATGGCTAACATTCCAGATGACAGTGAAGCTTCTGACTCAGACTCAGAATCAGACACAGAAGAGGTATTCCCTAACTTCGCTGTTAATTTTACAAAGGCTGAACTCGCTGAAAGCCTAAATGAAATTCTGGAACGTTATCAGCAGATTAGAGCTAAATTCAGAGATCTGAAAAGGACTCTTGAATCTGACTCTAATAAGTCTGAGAGTCTCAAATTGGAAAACTCTGAGCTGAGAGATAAAATTTTAAAATTAGAAAACTCTTTACAAAACTCTCATAAGGAACCAATTGCTGAAACTCCCAGCAACGCTGATGAGATCATCAAGGAGTATGATCATAGTTTCCAGAAGTTCCTTGCTAAAAGCATAGATAGAAGCAGAATGGCTTCAATGATCTATGGTGTTAGCAGAAACGGCAGGAAAGGAATAGGATACCTAGGTAAGGTTCCTACACCTAAAAATGTCATGGATTTAACCATTAAACACACTCCTCTAAATTCACACTTTGTGTATGGTCACACACATGACATCAAGTATACTAGTAGTAATCACTTTGTGAAACCAAAATTCAACCAGAGTTTTGGTAAGACTAACAAATCAGGACCCAAGAAGATCTGGGTACCTAAGGATAAAATAATACATGTTGCAGATATCTTTAGCAGCAAGTCAGAAACACCAGTCATGGTACCTGGACTCTGGCTGCTCACGTCACATGACGGGAAGAAGGCATATGTTCCAAAGCCTGGAACTTAAGCCTGGAGGCCACGTTGGCTTTGGAGGCAATCAGAGGGGAAAGATAATTGGCTCTAGAACTGTAGGTAACGGAAATCTTCCCTCTATTAATAATGTTCTGCTTGTTGATGGATTGATGCATAACCTGTTATCCATAAGTCAATTAAGTGATAACGGTTATGATATAATCTTTAATCAAAAATCATGTAAAGCTGTTAGTCAGAAAGATGGGACTATCCTATTTAATGGTAAGAGGAAAAACAACATTTACAAAATCAAACTTTCTGAACTAAAGAGTCAGAACGTAAAATGTCTTCTGTCTGTTAACAACGAGCAGTGGATCTGGCACAGAAGATTGGGGCATGTTAGTATGAGAAGAATATCTCAGATTAACAAACTCAATCTGGTCAGAGGACTTCCAAATTTGAAGTTCAATTCAGATGCTCTGTGTGAAGCATGTCAGAAAGGCAAATTTGCAAAACCCTCTTTTAAATCCAAAAATGTTGTTTCTACCTCTAAGCCATTAGAACTTCTGCACATTGACTTATTTGGACCAGTTAAGACTGCTTCTGTCAGTGGCAAGAAGTATGGGTTAGTAATCGTAGATGACTATAGCAGATGGACATGGGTAAAGTTCTTAAGACACAAGGACGAGTCACACTCTGTGTTTGTTACCTTCTGTAACCAAGTTCAGAATGAAAAAGATCTTAGAATCGTTAAAGTCAGAAGTGATCATGGTGGAGAATTTGAAAATAAAGATTTTGAGTCATTCTTTAATGACAAAGGCATTCTGCATGATTTCTCTTGTCCTAGAACTCCCCAACAAAATGGAGTTGTAGAACGAAAGAACAGAACATTGCAAGAAATGGCCAGAACCATGATCAACGAGACAAACGTTGCTAAGACTTTCTGGGCAGAGGCAATAAACACAGCGTGCTACATTCAGAATAGAATCTCAATAAGACCTATTCTGGAAAAGACTCCATATGAATTGTGGAAGAACAGAAAGCCCAACATTTCGTATTTTCATCCATTTGGATGTACTTGCTATATGTTAAACACTAAGAATTATTTGAACAAGTTTGATTCTAAGGCACAGAAGTGTATTATGTTAGGATACTCTGAACGCTCAAGAGGGTACAGAGTATACAATACAGAAACACAGATTGTGGAAGAATCAATCAGTGTTCATTTTGATGACAAGCTTGACTCTGAAAAGTCAAAGCAGAATGAAAATCTTGCAGGTATAGAAATTGAATTTGCAGGTTCTGAAGACAAGTCATCAGAAGCTCTCAACACAGACATTCCTTCAACATCTGAAAGAAGCAATGCTAGAAATCCTACAACTGCTGATCAACCTCAGAAGAGATTACCCAGAAGCAGTTTGGATCACCCAGAAGAGACTATTCTAGGAAGAAAGGAAGATCCAATCAGAACAAGAGCAAGCTTCAGAAACTCTGAAGAAACTCTGATGGGACTTGTGTCTCTGATTGAACCTTCTTCTATTGATGAAGCACTTCTGGACAATGACTGGATTCTGGCAATGCAAGAAGAGCTGAATCAATTCACCAGAAACGACGTATGGGATCTCGTTCCAAGACCAAAAGGATTCAACGTCATTGGAACAAGATGGGTGTTCAGAAACAAGCTTAATGAACAAGGTGAAGTCGTCAGAAACAAGGCACGACTGGTTGCACAAGGTTATAGTCAGCAAGAGGGGATAGACTATACAGAAACCTTTGCCCCAGTCGCCAGGTTAGAATCTATAAGACTTTTAATCTCATTTGCTGTTAATAGAGGCATCACTCTGTATCAGATGGATGTCAAAAGTGCATTCTTAAATGGTTATATAGAAGAAGAAGTGTATGTTCACCAACCCCCAGGTTTTGAAAATACAAAACATCCAGAACATGTTTTCAAACTGAAAAAGTCACTGTATGGTCTGAAACAAGCTCCCAGAGCTTGGTATGAAAGGCTAAGTAACTTTCTGCTTGAAAATGAGTTCACCAGAGGGAAAGTGGACACCACTCTATTCTGTAAAACAGTTAAGAGTGACATTTTAGTCTGTCAAATTTATGTTGATGATATAATCTTTGGTTCTACTAATCCTTCTCTTGGAAGAAAATTTGCTAAGTGTATGCAGGCAGAATTTGAGATGAGCCTCATGGGGGAACTGAAGCTCTTTCTAGGAATTCAGATCAATCAAACTCCAGAGGGAACTTACATTCATCAGAGCAAATACATCAGAGATCTTCTGAAGAAATTTGACCTCTCAGAATGTAAGCCATCAAAGATTCCAATGCATCCCACGTGCATTCTGGAAAGAGAAGAGGTAAGCAAAAGCGTAGAACAGAAAGTCTACAGAGGTATGATTGGTTCTCTCCTTTATCTGACTGCCTCAAGACCTGATATTCTATTCAGCGTATGTATTTGTGCTAGATTCCAATCAGATCCTAGAGAATCTCACTTAACAGCTGTTAAGCGAATTTTCAAGTATCTGAAAGGTACTACTAATCTGGGTTTGTTTTATAGAAAATCTAGTGATTACAGTTTAGTAGGCTACTGCGACGCTGATTTTGCTGGAGACAGAGTGGAACGAAAAAGTACTTCTGGAAGCTGTCAGTTTCTGGGAGAAAATCTGATCTCGTGGTCCAGCAAAAGGCAATCAACTATTGCTCTGTCAACAGCAGAAGCTGAGTACATAGCAGCAGCAGGATGTAGCACACAGATGCTCTGGATGAAAAGTCAGCTTGAAGACTTCCAGATTTTTGAGAGTAACATTCCTATTCTTTGTGATAATACTTCTGCTATTTGCTTAAGTAAGAATCCTATTTTACATTCTAGAGCTAAGCATATAGAAATAAAACATCATTTCATTAGGGACTATATTCAGAAAGGAATTTTAAACTTGAAATTTATAGATACAGACCATCAATGGGCTGATATCTTTACTAAACACCTTTCAGAAGATAGGTTTAATTTCATTCTGAAACATCTCAGCATGAAAGTATGCCCAGAATGAAAATGCTTTAATTCCATATTTTTATCTTTCAGAATGTATTTATATTACTGTGAACTTCTGATCAATCTTCTTTCAGAAAGATAGAACATGCAGATTGTATCAGAGGCAAGTCTAAAGATCTGAGAGTCTAATCTCAAATACAGACGTGCTGATCACTACATCAAACAAGTGTCATCCAATCATCAGCAAATCCCTGAAGCAGAACGCGTGCACGTTTCTGAGAAGGCAAAGCGCTGATTGGGTGCATTGAGACACATGTCTGGTAACCGTTTTTAAGTATCTTTCTCAAATCCCCCAAAATCAGCAAGCATTAAATGCAAAAGTAATCACGCTTGTTAATGGCAATCATTATTTTTTTTCTCTCTCTTAAAAACGTTTTATTTTTCAAAATAATTTTTGAAAATTCTATTTAAGCACATTACTCTTCATTCTTAATCTTTACGCTTACTCATAATATCTCAAGTATTCTCTGCATATCTCCTTCAAAAACCCTAGCTTTTCTCAAATCACTCTCAAGCTTTTTGTGTGAGAACAATGGCATCCTCCAGCATTTCTGCAGGAAATCAGAAGAAAGAAACCTCTGAGCAATATCAAGCGCCTACAAGAACTCTTCTCACACCGGTAAAGAATCTTGAGGTTCTCTCTGAATTGATCATCGATTTCGAAAGTTTGAAGGAAAATGGATTTGACCTAACTGCGGAAGTCAAAGCTCAAAAGTGGGAGAGGTACTTTGATAGATTAGTTGGACCAACCTTCCCAGAGCTTGTCAAAGAATTTTGGATTCATGCCAAGATTGATAAGCATCTAGTCATCTCTTCTGTCATGGGAAAGAAGATAATAATTTCTGAAGACCTCATTGCTAGGTTAATTGGTCAAAGTGGTGGTGGAGTCCGTTGTGTGGACATGGCTGATAGATGCCCTGATATTGGTGTGGTAGCCAACTGCATTTTCACTCTTGGTTTTCCCAGCAGCAAAATCAAGGATCTGAAGGATCACTGCAGAGTGTGGGCCAAGATTGTTCTAGGCTGTTTCAATCACAGGAAGCCAACAAGCTCTCCTGACTATATAAACGTGGATCAGCAATTTCTGATCTACTTTATTGATCAGAGGGTGAAGATCAATTTGGCACACTTCCTGTTCAATCATCTGAAGACTAGTGTGAAAGAGACTAGAGAAGAAGAAAGGACCAAAAGGGACTGGATACCATTTGGGAGGCTCATATCAGATATTCTGACAGAGAATAAGCTGATAGATTATCTGAGCGAAGCTAAAGTACTGGGCAATTTTGAACCAACTGTTGGAAAACCGCTGAATGCTAAGAACCTGAAAAAGATGAAGCTGATAGACAATATCAGGAAGGAACCCAGAGCTTCTTCAACTGCTGATATCTCCAGAAGAAGAGTGCCTCTGAGTGATTTCCCAAGATTTTCTGAAATGGAATCCCAACCTGATATGTTTGTCAAGTATCCAGATTCATACAAGGAAGAAGATGCAGGTTCAAAGCTGAAGATCAAAGATCTGAGTCAAGTTCAACCTGAAGTGATTCAGAAGAAGTCAAAGAAGAGGAAAGCAGAAGGATCATCTCACCAGACTCCAAAGAAACGAGGTAATTCATCTGCTGCTCCTATTTCAATTTCCTCTACTATTCCAACATCTGTTGCTCCTCCTCAAACCTCTCACAGAATATCCATTCCAATCCCCACTATTGATGAAACCATACCAGAAGACCCTTCTGAGGCCTTACAACTCAGAAGAACCAGAATTAAAATCCCAATCAAAATTACCAAACAACAACCAACTGTTTCAACAACACCAGCACTTGATAGAGTGCTAGCTGACATTGAGCGTGAACATGCTTCTGTTCAACCTCACTCTGAACCACCAAATATTCCTCCTCCACAACCTGAACCAGAAACACAACCAGAACATCATCAAGAACCAGAACCACAATCTCAACAACCTATCACAGAAGAACCTCTGATCCCTGAGTAATCAGAGATTCCTCCTCCTCAACCAGAAAATAATCCTCCCTCACCTCAAACAGAGTTTCATCGCTATGAAACCCCATCTCCTCATCATTCTGATCCCCACTCACCTCAACCCTCACCGCTGGCAATACAGTTGCCATGTGGAACCACCATTGTCAGACCCCAGTTACCATCATCAGAGGAATCAACACCTCCAAAAACTCCAACCACTCCAATAAATATATCCTCTGACTCTGATAACCATCCTCCAAAACAAACAGCACCTCAGCACACCTCTGAAAACCAATCCTCTGAAAACCCCAGCAAAACTTTCATTGACTTAACAAGTCTTGAACGTCTTGCTGATTTAAGACACAAATTGGCCATTCCCAAACCAAAGCAACTAGATGTTGGCTCTGGTATTTTGGACTTTGAAACAGGTATGCTGCAGTGGATTGCTTCTTTGAAGCAAGTCTGTCCCGGGATGATCGACCCAGCTGCTTCTGATCAGCTCTGGTCACAGTTCAGAGTATGGGTTCGTGCTGAAGCACTCAAGCTGCAGGACGTCAACTATGAGCAGGCTTAACAGAACTTTAGCAAGCTGCTGAAGGAAGTTGAGAGTCAGCTGCCTCAAGAAGTTGTGCTCCCTCTGGACTCTGAATCGTGGTCTGAGAAAGAACAAGCTGCACAGGTGCAACCTTCAGAAGAAGACAAGACTCTTCAGGAAGAGAATCCAGCAGAAGATGTGGCTGAAAGTTCTGAGAAGCTTCCTCCTGCTGAAAGTTCTCAAGCTGCCTTGGACAGGCAGGCTCTGGAAGAATTAAGGCTGAATGACTTGCGTCTACAACAGCGGATGGAAGAGAATGATCAGAAGATGGAAGCAACAATGAATGTCCAGGACAGCAAGATTGATACTGTTGTCACCATGGTTCAGAAGCAGAATGCAACTTCTGAAAAGATTCAGGCAATGCTGGAAAGCCTGTTCTCACGCATGCCCCCACAACCTTGAATTTTTTTCATGCATGACATTCTCTATATTTTCTTCATTTTCTGATGTACTTTTGACTATGTTTTGACTATGTTTGTGTAATGCTCTTGTGATCTGAACTATTTTTAATATAATTTGTTTTTCTGATCTAAATTGTTTTAGCACATCACTAACACTTTTTGATTGCTGACAAAAAGGGGGAGAACAAGAATGATATTTAAAATCAATAACGGCTAACTAGACAGAAACTCTCAAACATTCTAACTCTATTACTTGAAATGTCTTTCTGTTTTGTTGTTAAGTCTACAGGCACAAGGAAGCTCCGAAGACTAAGAACTAGAAACTAGAAGCTCTGATCAAAATGTAGAAGCTCATATTGCTCTGATCAAATATGAAGTTCTGATATATGAAGCTCTGATCGACCTAACACTCTGATCCAAAGCAAAGCTCTGACAGGAAAAGCTCTGAAGCTCTGCTCTCTGATAAGTCAAAGACTTATAATCTGATGCTCAAAGATAGAAAAAGATCTAACTCTGAAGAACACGCATATCAAAGGGAAGTAACAAACTCAGGGGGAGTATCTCTTAACTCTGATTTCTCCGTACTTCTTATTCTGATACATAGATCTGATAACTTTTCACGTTATTTTTCATTTAAAATATCTAGTTTTTGTCATCATCAAAAAGGGGGAGATTGTTAGAACAATGTTTGAATCTAGTACCCTATATTTAAGTTTTGATGATAACAAAGTGAAAAGATATAGTAGTTAAATATTTCATGATTGAATTATATGCTACCTAAAATTACTATGCTCTGATTTGCAGATATGCTGATTAAAATAAGCAAGATCACGTTTTCAGCATCAGAATATGAGTTTGCACATCAGCATCAGAAGTTGCTGAATCAGAACGTCAAGATCAGATGATCAACGCTTGCACATGCTGAAGCTTGATGAACAGAACTGCGCGTAAAACACTCTGATACAGAAACAAATTAGTTCATCAGCAGCGAAGCAGAATCAGAATGAGCCAAGCCAGAACGTGCATTGAAGAAGCAACGGTACTGTGCATTGAAAGCTAATCAATACCAACGGCATCATTCTAGACAAGATCTGCTCAAAAAGGAAAGCTTGTTAATAGCATTGAATCAAGAATATTTGCTTCAACGTTCATCTTCTCAAGTGCTATATAAACCAAGCTTTGAAGATTATCACGTCTAATGCTTCCAAACTCTCTACACGCAAAAAGCTGAACAATAATCTTCACTCTACAAGTTTTGCTAAACCAACAAACTCTGATACTTTATTAGTGTTTAGCAACCTAGTAATCTAAGCTTCATTTGTGTAAACATCACAGTTGTGATATAGTTTTTGTAGAAAACATTCACACACATTTGCTTATACCTTTGTAAGAAAGTGTTGCCTTGACAAACCGGATTGTGGTTTGAGTCAAGAAGGTTTTAGCAGTTGCTAAAGCAGATTTGTATTCAGTTGAATATAGTGAATTAAGACCTCGTTGGAGAGAGGCGAAATCACCTTGAACGGGTGGACTGGAGTAGTTTGAGATCAAACGAACCAGGATAAAAATACCTTGTCATTTGCTTTAAGATTCCAGTTTTACAATTCAACCCCCCCTTCTTGTGTTTTTCACCCCTTCAGGTAGCCTTGTCATTATGGAAGGTAGTGTGTTGTCGAGATTTTTGTTACTCCAATGGATGGTAGCCTTGTCATTATCGAAGGTAGTCTGTTGTCGAGATTTTTGTTACTCCAATGGATGGTAGCCTTATCATTATGGAAGGTAGTCTATTGTCGATATTTTTGTTACTCCATTGGATGGTATCCTTGTTATTATGGAAGGTAGTATGTTGTAGAGAATTTTGTTACTCCAAAGGATGGTAGCTTTATCATTATGGAAGGTAGTCTGTTGTCGAGATTTTTGTTACTCTAAGGGATGGTAGCATTGTCTTTATGAAAGGTAGTCTATTGTCGAGATTTTTGTTACTATAATAGATTGTAGGCTTGTCATTATGGAAGGTAGTCTGTTGTCGATATTTTTTATACTCCAATGGATTGTAGCCTTGTAATTATTGAAGGTAGTCTATTATGGATATGTTACTCCAATGATGGTACCCTTGTCATTATAGAAGGTAGTATGTTGTCGAGTTTTTGTTACTCCAAGGGATGGTAGCCTTGTCATTATGGAAGGTAGTCTATTGTCGAGATATCTGTTACTCCAATGGATGGTAGCCTTGCCATTATGGAAGGTAGTCTGTTGTCAAGATTTTTGTTACTGCAATGGATGGTAGCCTTGTAATTATGGAAGGTAGTCTGTTGTTGTGATTTCCGTTACTCCAATGGATGGTAGCTTTGTAATTAAGGACGATAGTCTGTTGTTCAGATTTTTGTTACTTCAATGGATGGTAGCCTTGTCATTATGGAAGGTAGGCAATTGTCGAGATTTTTGTTACTCCATTGGATTGTAGCCTTGTTATTATGGAAGGTAGTGTGTTGTCGATATTTTTATTATTCCAATGGATGGTAGCCTTGTCATTATGGAAGGTAGTCTATTGTCGAGCTTTTTGTTACTGCAATGGATGTTAGCCTTATCATTATGGAAGGTAATTTATTGTCGATATTTTTGTTATTCCAATGGATGGTAGCCTTGTCATTAAGGAAGGTAGTCTGTTGTCTTGATTTTTGTTACTCCAATGGATGGTAGCCTTGTCATTATGGAAGGTAGTCTGTTGTCGAGATTTTTGTTTCTCTAAGGGATGGTAGCCTTGTCATTATGGAAGGTAGTGTGTTGTCGATATTTTTATTATTCCAATGGATGGTAGCCTTGTCATTATGGAAGCTAGTCTGTTGTCGAGATTTTTGTTACTCCAATGGATGGTAGCCTTGTAATTATGGAAGGTAGTCTATTGTCGATATTTTTGTTACTCCAATGGATGGTAGCCTTGTCATTATGGAAGGTAGTCTATTGTCGATATTTTTGTTATTCCAATGGATGGTAGCCTTGTCATTATGGAAGGTAGTCTGTTGTCGTGATTTTTGTTACTCCAATGGATGGTAGCCTTGTCACTATGGATTGTAGTATGTTATCGTTATATTTGTTAATCCAATGGATGGTAGCCTTGTCATTATGGAAGGTAGTCTATTGTCGAGATTTTTGTTACTCTAAGGGATGGTAGCCTTGTCATTATGGAAGGTAGTGTGTTATCGATATTTTTGTTATTCCAATGGATGGTAGCCTTGTCATTATGGAAGGTAGTTTGTTGTCGAGATTTTTGTTACTCCAATGGATGGTAGCCTTGTTATTATGGAAGGTAGTCTATTGTCGATATTTTTGTTACTACAATGGATGGTAGCCTTTTCATTATGGAAGGTAGTCTGTTGTCGTGATTTTGGTTACTACAATGGATTGTAGCCTTGTCGTTATGGAAGGTAGTCTGTTGTCGATATCTTTGTAACTCCAATGGATGGTAACCTAGTCATTATGGAAAGTAGTTTGTTATCGAGATTCTTTTTACTCCAATGGATGGTAGCCTTGTCATTATGGAAGGTAGTCTGTTGTCGATATTTCTGTTACTCCAATGGATGGTAGGCTTTTCATTATGGAAAGTAGGTTATTGTCGGGATCTGTGTTACTCCAATAGATGGTAGCCTTGTCATTATGGAAGCTAGTCTGTTGTCGAGATTTTTGTTACTCCAATGGATGGTAGCCTTGTAATTATGGAAGGTAGTCTATTGTCGATATTTTTGTTACTCCAATGGATGGTAGCCTTGTCATTATGGAAGGTAGTCTATTGTCGATATTTTTGTTATTCCAATGGATGGTAGCCTTGTCATTATGGAAGGTAGTCTGTTGTCGTGATTTTTGTTACTCCAATGGATGGTAGCCTTGTCACTATGGATTGTAGTATGTTATCGTTATATTTGTTAATCCAATGGATGGTAGCCTTGTCATTATGGAAGGTAGTCTATTGTCGAGATTTTTGTTACTCTAAGGGATGGTAGCCTTGTCATTATGGAAGGTAGTGTGTTATCGATATTTTTGTTATTCCAATGGATGGTAGCCTTGTCATTATGGAAGGTAGTTTGTTGTCGAGATTTTTGTTACTCCAATGGATGGTAGCCTTGTTATTATGGAAGGTAGTCTATTGTCGATATTTTTGTTACTACAATGGATGGTAGCCTTTTCATTATGGAAGGTAGTCTGTTGTCGTGATTTTGGTTACTACAATGGATTGTAGCCTTGTCGTTATGGAAGGTAGTCTGTTGTCGATATCTTTGTAACTCCAATGGATGGTAACCTAGTCATTATGGAAAGTAGTTTGTTATCGAGATTCTTTTTACTCCAATGGATGGTAGCCTTGTCATTATGGAAGGTAGTCTGTTGTCGATATTTCTGTTACTCCAATGGATGGTAGGCTTTTCATTATGGAAAGTAGGTTATTGTCGGGATCTGTGTTACTCCAATAGATGGTAGCCTTGTCATTATGGAAGCTAGTCTGTTGTCGAGATTTTTGTTACTCCAATGGATGGTAGCCTTGTAATTATGGAAGGTAGTCTATTGTCGATATTTTTGTTACTCCAATGGATGGTAGCCTTGTCATTATGGAACGTAGTCTATTGTTGATATTTTTGTTATTCCAATGGATGGTAGCCTTGTCATTATGGAAGGTAGTCTGTTGTCGTGATTTTTGTTACTCCAATGGATGGTAGCCTTGTCACTATGGATTGTAGTATGTTATCGTTATATTTGTTAATCCAATGGATGGTAGCCTTGTCATTATGGAAGGTAGTCTATTGTCGAGATTTTTGTTACTCTAAGGGATGGTAGCCTTGTCATTATGGAAGGTAGTTTGTTATCGATATTTTTGTTATTCCAATGGATGGTAGCCTTGTCATTATGGAAGCTAGTCTGTTGTCGAGATTTTTGTTACTCCAATGGATTGTAGCCTTGTTATTATGGAAGGTATTCTATTGTCTATATTTTTGTTACTACAATGAACGGTAGCCTGGTCATTATGGAAGGTAGTCTGTTGTCCAGATTTTTGTTACAATAATAGATGGTAGCCTTGTCATTATGGAAGGTAGTTTGTTGTCGAGATTTTTGTCACTGCAATGGATGGTAGCCTTGTCATTATGGAAGGTAGTCTGCCGTTGTGATTTTCTGTTACTCTAATGGATTGTAGCCTTGTAATTAAGGACGGTAGTCTGTTGTTCATATTTTTTTTACTCCAATGGATGGTAGACTTGTCATTATGGAAGGTAATCTATTGTCGATATTTTTGTTACTCCATTGGATGGTAGCCTTGCCATTATGGACGGTAGTGTGTTGTCGATATTTTTTGGTATTCCAATGGATGGTAGCCTTGTCATTATGGAAGGTAGTCTGTTGTCGTGATTTTTGTTACTCTAATGAATGGTAGCCTTGTCGCTATGGAAGGTAGTATGTTGTCGATATCTTTGTTACTCCAATGGATGGTAGCCTTGTCATTATGGAAAGTAGTCTGTTGTCGAGATTTTTGTTACTCTAAGGGATGGTAGCCTTGTTATTATGGAAGGTAGTGTGTTGTCGATATTTTTGTTATTCCAATGGATGGTAGCCTTGTCATTATGTAAGGTAGTCTGTTGTCGTGATTTTTGTTACTCTAATGGATCGTAGCCTTGTCACTATGGAAGGTAGTATGTTGTCGATATCTTTGTTACTCCAATGGATGGTAGCCTTGTCATCATGGAAGGTAGTCTGTTGTTGAGATTTTTGTTACTCTAAGGGATGGTAGGCTTGTCATTATGGAATGTAGTGTGTTGTCGATATTTTTGTTATTCCGATGGATGGTAGCCTTGTCATTATGGAAGGTAGTCTGTTGTCGATATTTTTGTTACTACAATGGATTGTAGCCTTGTCATTATGGAATGTAGTCTGTTGTTGATATCTTTGTTACTCCAATGGATGGTAACCTAGTCATTATGGAAGGTAGTCTGTTGTCGAGATTTTTTTAGTCCAATGGATGGTAGCCTAGTCATTATGGAAGGTAGTCTATTGTCGATATTTTTGTTACTCCAATGGATGGTAGCCTTGTCATTATTGAAGGTAGTCTATTGTCGATATTTTTGATATTCCAATGGATGGTAGCCTTGTCATTATGGAAGGTAGTCTGTTGTCGTGATTTTTGTTACTCCAATGGATGGTAGCCTTGTCACTATGGATTGTAGTATGTTGTCGTTATATTTGTTAATCCAATAATGGTAGCCTTGTCATTATGGAAGGTAGTCTGTTGTCGAGATTTTTGTTACTCTAAGGGATGGTAGCCTTGTCATTATGGAAGGTAGTGTGTTATCGATATTTTTGTTATTCCAATGGATGGTAGCCTTGTCATTATGGAAGCTAGTCTGTTGTCGAGATTTTTGTTACTCCAATGGATTGTAGCCTTGTTATTATGGAAGGTATTCTATTGTCTATATTTTTGTTACTACAATGAACGGTAGCCTGGTCATTATGGAAGGTAGTCTGTTGTCCAGATTTTTGTTACAATAATAGATGGTAGCCTTGTCATTATGGAAGGTAGTTTGTTGTCGAGATTTTTGTCACTGCAATGGATGGTAGCCTTGTCATTATGGAAGGTAGTCTGCCGTTGTGATTTTCTGTTACTCTAATGGATTGTAGCCTTGTAATTAAGGACGGTAGTCTGTTGTTCATATTTTTTTTACTCCAATGGATGGTAGACTTGTCATTATGGAAGGTAATCTATTGTCGATATTTTTGTTACTCCATTGGATGGTAGCCTTGCCATTATGGACGGTAGTGTGTTGTCGATATTTTTTGGTATTCCAATGGATGGTAGCCTTGTCATTATGGAAGGTAGTCTGTTGTCGTGATTTTTGTTACTCTAATGAATGGTAGCCTTGTCGCTATGGAAGGTAGTATGTTGTCGATATCTTTGTTACTCCAATGGATGGTAGCCTTGTCATTATGGAAAGTAGTCTGTTGTCGAGATTTTTGTTACTCTAAGGGATGGTAGCCTTGTTATTATGGAAGGTAGTGTGTTGTCGATATTTTTGTTATTCCAATGGATGGTAGCCTTGTCATTATGTAAGGTAGTCTGTTGTCGTGATTTTTGTTACTCTAATGGATCGTAGCCTTGTCACTATGGAAGGTAGTATGTTGTCGATATCTTTGTTACTCCAATGGATGGTAGCCTTGTCATCATGGAAGGTAGTCTGTTGTTGAGATTTTTGTTACTCTAAGGGATGGTAGGCTTGTCATTATGGAATGTAGTGTGTTGTCGATATTTTTGTTATTCCGATGGATGGTAGCCTTGTCATTATGGAAGGTAGTCTGTTGTCGATATTTTTGTTACTACAATGGATTGTAGCCTTGTCATTATGGAATGTAGTCTGTTGTTGATATCTTTGTTACTCCAATGGATGGTAACCTAGTCATTATGGAAGGTAGTCTGTTGTCGAGATTTTTTTAGTCCAATGGATGGTAGCCTAGTCATTATGGAAGGTAGTCTATTGTCGATATTTTTGTTACTCCAATGGATGGTAGCCTTGTCATTATTGAAGGTAGTCTATTGTCGATATTTTTGATATTCCAATGGATGGTAGCCTTGTCATTATGGAAGGTAGTCTGTTGTCGTGATTTTTGTTACTCCAATGGATGGTAGCCTTGTCACTATGGATTGTAGTATGTTGTCGTTATATTTGTTAATCCAATAATGGTAGCCTTGTCATTATGGAAGGTAGTCTGTTGTCGAGATTTTTGTTACTCTAAGGGATGGTAGCCTTGTCATTATGGAAGGTAGTGTGTTATCGATATTTTTGTTATTCCAATGGATGGTAGCCTTGTCATTATGGAAGCTAGTCTGTTGTCGAGATTTTTGTTACTCCAATGGATTGTAGCCTTGTTATTATGGAAGGTATTCTATTGTCTATATTTTTGTTACTACAATGGATGGTAGCATTTTCATTATGGAAGGTAGTCTGTTGTCGAGATTTTGGTTACTACAATGGATTGTAGCCTTGTCGTTATGGAAGTTAGTCTGTTGTCGATATCTTTGTAACTCCAATGGATGGTGTAAGTGTTTAGTTATTGGCATGTATTTTTGGTAAAACCAGGTATGTGAATGTCATGACTGATGTCATAAGATTTTGGGTTATTAGGTACTTTATGCAGAAAAAGAATGGCATACACTAGCTGCTCTTCATTAGTGTGTATCTGAGCATTTTGCAATGATCACATTTATTACATTCTACCAAAATCAGTAAACAGGATTCCTGTTGTCATAACCAATGTTAAGACATCCTGTACTGATCTAACAGTTATGCAGTTTGGTTAATTCTGAGATTTTTCAGGAATTTGGTTCATACATTCCAGAACAGAATCTCACGTGGACCTTAGATTAACTTAGCTCAACCCTAATCTGGTTGATAAAGTCTTGTGACCAAGTCTTGAGGTTAACCCTAATTAACCATAGATTTTCGTGGAAGCCCTAATTGAAGAAACAACTGCATATATATTCAACAGGAAGGCTATTGGGAAGATCAACACTTTTAGACAGAAGTATCATTGTGATAAGTGACTTGGAGTAGGTTTTGATTGTAAGGGTTGTGTATCACTCAAAGCTTTGAAGCAAGAGTGTTTGTGTCACTTGATTAAAGCTTTGAAGCAAGGTCAAGTTAGGTTTATGTATCACTCAAAGCTTTGAAGCACGAGTGTTTGTGTTGCTTGATTAAAAGCTGTGAAGCATAATCAAGTGTATGTTCTGAAGAGTGTCTTCATAATTTCATTAGTCAATTGTTTAGTATCACTGCTGTGATTGAGGGGGAGTGAGTAGGAACTCAGGTATAAGTTGAACTTAGATTGAAGTTGCATTGGGTAGGTCTTAAGTGAAGGAGATAAACTAGTTGGTTTATTCCTGAATTAATATCTCGTATAGTGGATTTCCTCTCTGGCTTGGTAGCCCCCAGAGTAGGTGTTGTTTCACACTAAACTGGGTAAACAATTGACTGTGTTCTTTACTGTTTTTTTATTTACTGTCTTATAGAAAGTCAAATACGGTGTCATAACATTCATTGTGTCATTGAGTATCTGTTGCCAGAATTTCAATTGGCATCAGAGCAGGCACCCTGCCTGTATTACTGGGTGAGATCTAGGGATATCACTTTCTGGCGCTATGGACAAAGAAGGAGTTTTTGGAAACAGACCACCCATTTTGGATGGATCAAATTATGACTACTGGAAACCTCATATGGTTGCCTTCTTAAAATCACTGGACAAAAAGGCTTGGAGAGATGCTGACAAAGGATGGAACCATCCCACCATAACTGAGAAAGATGGGACAATCAGTCTGAAACCTGAGGAAGAATGGAGCAAAGAAGAAGATGAGTTAGCTCTGGTAAATTCCAAAGCATTAAATGCCTTGTTCAATGGAATTGATAAAAACATATTCAGACTAGTACATCAATGTGAACTGGCCAAGGAAGTATGGGACACTCTCAAAACTACCCATGAGGGCACATCCAAAGTAAAAATGTCAAGGCTTCAAATGCTGACTACCAAATTTGAGAACCTAAGGATGATGGAAGATGAAACCATTCATGAGTTTCACATGAACATCTTGGAGATTGCCAACACCTCAGGAGCATTGGGAGAAAAGATGTCAGAAGAAAAACTGGTGAGAAAGATTCTCAGATCCTTGCCTAAAAGATTTGCAATGAAGGTAACTGCTATAGAGGAAGCGCAGGATATCAGCAATTTGAAGGTGGATGAACTCATTGGGTCTCTTCAGACCTTTGAGATGGGGATCAGTGACAATGTCGACAAGAAAAACAAGAGCATAGCACTTGTATCTAACACTGAAGATGAAAAGAAGGAGGATGAAGAAGAAAATATTTCAGAAGCTATAGCCATGCTTGGAAGACAACTCAACAAACTCATCAAGAGAATGGATCCAAAGTCAAGGTCAAATGTCAAGAACATTCCGTCTGACATTAACAGATCTTATGACTCCAGCAGAAGACCAAAGTCTGAAGAGAAGGGAAATCAAAGCAGAGGAATTCAATGCCATGGATGTGAAGGATATGGCCACATTCGAGTTGAATGTCCTACATTTCTTAAGAAACAAAAGAAAGGAATGTCTATTACTTGGTCTGACTGTGATTCAGAAAGTAATTCTGAAGAAGAATCTGCCAAACTAGTTACTGCACTAACTGGTATCTGTAACTCTGATAGTGATTCTAGTGACGAGGAAGTGACATTTGAAGAACTCGCTGATTCCTACAAGAAAGTATGTATCAGAAGTGTTGATGTCTGTCAGCAAAATGAGAGATAAACAAAACTCATACTAAAGTTGGAGGCTGAGAAAAGGGCAGACATTGATACTACAAGTCATATAGAAGGGGAAGTTCAAATGCTAAACTCAAAACTGGACCAGATGACAAAATCTGTCAAGATGCTGACAAATGGAACTGACAAATTGGAAGAAATCCTTCAGGTTGGACAAAATGTGGGAAACAAGTCTGGTATAGGATTTGTGGCAGCAAAGAAATCTGGTACAGACAAGAAGATCAGGCCTGATAAACAAATGTCAAAACAGATGTCACAACAAAGCACTCAACATCGTGAACAGAGAAATATGAAGAAAAAGTATCAAAGATGGAGATGTCATCATTGTGGGAGGTTTGGTCACAAAAAGCCATTATGCTTCAGATTATATGGATATCCTAATCAGAACCCAGGTGTCAAACCTAAGTTTAACAAGGTACCATATACTCCACAGTGGAAGAAAAAGGCTACTTCCCTGATAGCTTACACTTCCCTTAGAGTCTCTGCAAAGGAAGACTGGTACTTTGACAGTGGATGTTCTAAGCACATGACTGGAATCAAGAACCTTCTCAATAATGTTAAACCTCACACCACTAGTTATGTGACCTTTGGAGATGGTGCTAGAGGAGAAATCAAAGGAGTTGGAAACTTGGACTGCCCTGGAGTTCCAAATCTAAATGAAGTATTGCTGGTAAGAGGCCTGATTGCTAATCTCATAAGTATCAGTCAATTATGCGATCTAGGATTCAAGGTCAACTTCTCAAAATCTGAATGTCTTGTAACTAATGAGAAACAAGAAGTTGTAATGAAAGGATTCAGATCTAAAGACAACTGCTACCTGTGGGAGCCTGAGAACACTAATTACTCTACTGTGTGTTCTATTGCAAAAGAAGAAAAAGAAGTGAAACTGTGGCACCAAAAACTTGGCCATCTACATCTAAGAGGAATGAAAAGGATTATATCCGTGGTGGCAGTCAGAGGGATTCCAAGACTGCAAATTGATGAAGGGAGAGTATGTGGTGAATGTCAGGTTGGTAAGCAGACTAGGATGTCACATCCAAAGTCAAGACATCTGACCACCTCTAAGGTTCTAGAACTTCTACATATGGATCTGATGGGACCAATGCAGGTGGAAAGTCTTGGTGGAAAAAGATATGCCTATGTTGTTGTGGATGATTTTTCCAGATTCACCTGGATTAACTTCATTAGGGAAAAATGTGATGTATTTGAAGTTTTTAGAGAACTGTGCAAAAGAATTCAAAGAGAAAAAGAAGGATGCATTGTCAGAATTAGAAGTGATCATGGAAAGGAATTTGAAAACAGTAAGTTTAATGAGTTCTGTTCCTCAGAAGGAATTAATCATGAATTCTCTTCTCCTATAACTCCTCAACAAAATGGAGTTGTAGAAAGGAAAAACAGGACCATAAAGGAATCTGCCAGAGCAATGATACATGCCAAAAGACTTCCTATTCATTTTTGGGCTGAAGCTATGAATATAGCCTGTTATGTCCATAACAGGGTCACCTTGAGAAAGGGAACCTCATCCACCATTTATGAACTATGGAAAGGAAGAAAGCCAACAGTGAAGTACTTCCATGTATTTGGCAGCAAATGCTACATTCTGGCAGATCGTGATCAAAGGAGAAAGCTGGACCCTAAAAGTGATGAAGGAATATTTCTAGGATACTCCACCAACAGCAGAGCTTATAGGGTATTCAATTCCAGGACCAAAGTCATGATGGAATCAATAAATGTCATAGTTGATGATTATCATGAGGAAACATATGTCCCTTGTAATGTTGAGACATTCTTTGAGACTTCAACTCAACAGAATGACCTACCTAACACCACTGCAGCAAACTATGAATCCAAGGAAGCTAGCAAAATCCCTTCCATCATAATTCAGAAAGATCATCCTCAAGAACTCGTCATAGGAGATCCTAACAGTGGAGTCATTACAAGATCTAGAGAAATCATCTCAAACTCTTGCTTTGTGTCTAAAATTGAACCAAGAAATGTTAAGGAGGCTTTAACTGATGAATACTGGATTATGGCAATGGAAGATGAATTGAACCAATTCAAGCAACATTAAGTATGGAAGTTAGTTCCTAGACCAGAAGGAACAAACATCATTGGCACAAAATGGATATACAAGAACAAATCAGATGCTGAAGGAGTTGTCACCAGGAATAAGGCAAGACTTGTTTCTCAAGGATACACTCAAGTTGAAGGGGTTGATTTTGATGAGACCTTTGCCCCTGTAGCGAGATTGGAATCTATCAGACTCCTATTGGGAATTGCTTGTCTCCTGAAGTTCAAGTTATTTCAGATGGATAAAAAAAGTGCCTTCCTAAATGGGTACTTAAATGAGGAAGTTTATATGGAACAGCCTAAAGGTTTTGTGGATCCAAACTACCCTGATCATGTCTACAAATTGAGGAAAGCTTTATATGGCCTGAAACAAGCTCCTTGAGCATAGTATGACAGGTTGACAAAATTTATCTCTGACAAAGGATACAGAAAAGGAGGCTTGGATAAAACCCTCTTTGTCAAAAATGAAGGAGGAAAGATAATGGTAGCTCAAATCTATGTTGATGACATAGTGTTTGGGGGAATGTCAGATAAAATGGTTAAACATTTTGCTGACCAAATGCAGGCTGAATTCGAAATGAGCTTCATGGGAGAATTGACCTACTTTCTTGGACTGCAAGTCACACAGATGGAAGACTCAATTTTTCTGTCTCAAAGTAATTATGCAAAGAACATTGTCAAGAAGTTTGTTATGGAGAATGCCAGCCACAAAAGGACTCCTGCTCCTACTCATTTAAAGCTATCCAAAGATTCAAGTGGGGTTAAGGTGGACCAAAGCCTGTACAGAAGCATGATAGGAAGTCTGTTATATTTAACAGCCAACAGACCTGACATTTCTTTTGCAGTTGGTGTATGTGCAAGATACCAAGATGATCCCAAAGTCAGTCATATCAACCAAGTAAAGAGAATTTTGAAGTATGTAAGTGGAACTTACAACTATGGCTTGTTGTACTCTCATGGTTGTGAACCAACTCTGACTGGTTACTGTGATGCTGATTGGGCTGGAAGTGCTGATGATAGAAAGAGCACCTCTGGAGGATGTTTCTTCTTAGGAAATAATTTGGTCTCCTGGTTCAGCAAGAAACAGAACTGTGTGTCTCTCTCTACTATTGAAGTTGAATACATTACAGCTGGTAGTAGCTGTTCTCAAATGATCTGGATGAAACATATGCTTACTGAGTATAATGTCACACAAGATGTTATGACATTGTACTGTGACAATCAGAGTACAATCAACATTTCCAAGAATCCTATTCAGCATAGCAGGACCAAGCATATTGACATTATACATTATTTTATCAGAGATCTTGTAGAGGAGAAGACGATTAAACTGGAACATGTTGCCACTGAACTACAACTGGCTGACATTTTTACCAAAGAACTTGATGCAAATCAATTTGAAAATTTGAGGGGCAAGTTGGGTATTTGCCAACATGAGGAAATGTAGCAATTAATTTTGCTTAAAACAAGGGATGAAGGAGTTTTTTGTGTTAAGTCTATTTTGATTGGGTTAATCATATGTTTTCCTATTTCTTTCAAAATTGTTAAGAAGTTGAATAGACACTCATTTACCTCCTTCCTTTCTCGCTCTATAACAATCCCCATTCTCTCAATCAAAGATTTCTCTCTCGTTGTTACTGGTTTTCTAAGACTATCAAAATGTCTCAAACATCATCCTCTTCCAAGACGACTGTTTCATCCGCATCCTCTGAACGAGATCCTAGGGCAATCACAACATGCATGGATTCTGAAGTCCTAGAGATTACTCCTCTTAGAGAACTGGCAACTAACCCCTCTAAGGTTAAAAAGCTGAGAACAAGGCATGCAGGAAGGTCTCAAGATACGTCATCTGGTAATATCTCAAAACCATCATCTTCTGTTCCCTCAGGAATAGCAAATTGGGAAGGCACAGCTTATGTTCATCAAGCAATAGCTAGACTTGTTACAAGAATTCTGAATGAAAACCACTCTGTACCGGGTATTTCTGTTCCTTTAAATCAAGAATCTGCTAGTCCAAATGTGGAAATAAATCCAGATGTCTCTAAGAATGTTGAGACACCAGACAACAACATTCAGAAAACATCTGAAAATCTTGATGATATCCAGAACCCGTCAGAGAAGGATGTTGAACCACCGGTTATTGATGTGGATGAAGAATACTCAGACAATGACCTAATTGAAAATATCAACCCTAGCATATCTAGGAGGATAATGAACAGAAAATGTAAGCAGGATGCTGCAAAATGTCTGACCAAAGAGAAGACTGATGATGTTGCTCATAAGAAAACCAGGTCTGAAGGCAAGACTGGTGTAGAAACTGTGAAGATAGGATTTTCCAAAGGGAAGGTGAAAACCCGAGTACATGCTGGTAGTCTCTCAAAGCCTGTGAGACAACCAATAGCAAAGAAAAGGAAAGAGCCTGAACCTTCTGATTCTGATGAGGAATCAGAATTTGAAGTTGATGCTGAAGACATCTCTCTCAGAAGGAAACTCCCTTCAAGAAAAATGGCTAAAGTTCCTGAAGTCCCCACTGACAACATTTCTTTTCACCACCCTGAAAATGCCAACAGATGGAAGTATGTTTGTTTAAAAAGAATAGCCTTGGAAAGAGAACTAAACAATGGTGCCATGGAATGTAAGGAGATCATGGACCTAATCAAAACTGCTGGACTAATGAATAGTGTGGTAAAGTTTACCAACTGCTATGAAAATCATGTCAAGGAATTCATAGTGAATTTATCTGATGGATGTGCTGATGAAAGGTCAGCTGACTTTAAATGTGTCTATGTGAGAGGAAGAAAAGTTAATTTCTCTCCCTCTGAAATTAAAAAATTCCTTGGAAGACCAGATGAGGCTTGCCCTGAATTAGAGGTTACTGACAACCAAGTATGCCAAACCATCACTGCAAATCAAGTCAAGAGCTGGCCCTTAAAAGGCAAGCTGAATGCAAGCAAGCTAAGCATGAAATTTGCCATGCTGCACAAGATTGGTGCATCCAACTGGGTTCCTACCAACCATAACTCAACCATCTCCACAGGATTGGGAAGATTCATTTATGCTGTTGGAACCAGGACAGAATTTGACTATGGCAGGTATATCTTTGATCAAACTTTAAAACATGCTGGAAGCTATGCTGTTAAAGGCCCTATTTCCTTTCCCTCCCTCCTATGTGGTATTGTCCTTGCTCAGTATCCTGACATTCTAGTAGAAAGAGATATTGTATGCAAAAGAGCCCCTGCTCTTGGGTTGCACTATAAGCTATTTCAGGGAACTCATGTTCCTGACATTGTCATGACATCAGCTGAGATATCAACTATCAAAACTCAGTCCAAGAAATCTGATGTTATAGTTGTGCTGAAGGAAACCTGCAAAGAGCTGGAGACAAGGAAAAGGACTCTTGAGAACCTAATTGCCAGACTAGAACAGGAGGAGGTTGAAGGACAAAGAAGGGAAGAGGATGCTGCTGAAGATCAGATTAATGCTGAAGATAGTGCCTCATCTGAAGATGGCAGTGCTTGAAGATCAGTGGAGTGTCAAGCTTGCTGCTGATTCCTGTTGCTGCATATAATTTCAGACTTTTTGTTGTTTTTATTACTCATTTTGGATGACTGTATAACCTAACAATACTTGTATCTTTGGCCTATTTATGGCTAAAGAGGGGGAGAAGATTATGTGTTAATTATTCTTGGTAGACATTATTTTTTTCTGCAGACATATTATTTCTACTGCTCTCTATTTTCTGATTGTTTAGGGGTTTTAGCCAAAAATTTGCCAAAGGGGGAGTTTGTATGTGTTTAGTTATTGGCATGTATTTTTGGTAAAACCAGATGTGTGAATGTCATGACTGATGTCATAACATTCTGGGTTATTAGGTACTTTATGCAGAAAAAGAATGGCATACAGTAGCTGCTCTTCATGAGTGTGTATCTGAGCATTTTGCAATGATCACATTTATTACATTCTACCAAAATCAGTAAACAGGATTCTTGTTGTCATAACCAATGTTAAGACATCCTGTACTGATCTAACAGTTATGCAGTTTGGTTAATTCTGAGATTTTTCAGGAATTTGGTTCATACATTCCAGAACAGAATCTCACGTGGACCTTAGGTTAACTTAGCTCAACCCTAATCTAGTTGATAAAGTCTTGTGACCAAGTCTTGAGGTTAACCCTAATTAACCCTAGCTTTCCGTGGAAGCCCTAACTGAAGAAACAACTGCATATATATTCAACAGGAAGGTTGTTGGGAAGATCAACACTTTTAGACAGAAGATCTACAAGGAGCTGTATAGTTTTAACTACTGTAATCCAAGCAATTATCATTGTGATAAGTGACTTGGAGTAGGTTTTGATTGTAAGGGTTGTGTATCACTCAAAGCTTTGAAGCAAGAGTGTTTGTGTCACTTGATTAAAGCATTGAAGCAAGGTCAAGTTAGGTTTATGTATCACTCAAAGCTTTGAAGCACGAGTGTTTGTGTTGCTTGATTAAAAGTTGTGAAGCATAATCTAGTGTATGTTCTGAAGAGTGTCTTCATAATTTCATTAGTCAATTGTTTAGTATCACTGCTGTGATTGAGGGGGAGTGAGTAGGAACTCAGGTATAAGTTGAACTTAGATTGAAGTTGCATTGGTTAGGTCTTAAGTGAAGGAGATAAACTGGTTGGTTTATTCCTGAATTAATATCTCTTATAGTGGATTTCCTCCCTGGCTTGGTAGCCCCCAGAGTAGGTGTTGTTTCACACTGAATTGGGTAAACAATTGACTGTGTTCTTTACTGTTTTTTTATTTACTGTCTTATAGAAAGTCAGATATGGTGTCATAACATTCATTGTGACATTGAGTATCTGTTGCCATAATTTCAGATGGTAACCTAGTCATTATGGAAGGTAGTTTGTTGTCGAGATTCTTTTTACTCCAATGGATGGTAGGCTTTTCATTATGGAAAGTAGGTTATTGTCGGGATTTTTGTTACTCCAATGGATGGTAGCCTTGTCATTATGGAAGGTAGTCTGTTGTCCATATTTTTGTTACTCCAATGGATGGTAGCCTTGTCATTATGGAAGGTAGTCTATTATCGATATTTTTGTTACTATAATGGATGGAAGCCTTTTCATTATGGAAGGTAGTCTGTTGTCGAGATTTTTGTTACTACAATGGATTGTAGCCTTGTCGTTATGGAAGGTAGTTTGTTGTCTAGATTTTTATTACTCCAATGGATAATAGCCTTGTCATTATGCAAGGTAGTGTGTTGTCGAGATTTTTTATACTCCAATGGATTGTAGCCTTGTTATTATGGAAGGTAGTCTGTTGTCGAGATTTTTGTTACTCTAAGGGATGGTAGCCTTGTTATTATGGAAGGTAGTGTGTTGTCGATATTTTTGTTATTCCAATGGATGGTAGCCTTGTCATTATGGAAGGTAGTCTATTGTCGATATTTTTGTTACTCCAATGGATGGTAGCCTTGTCATTATGGAAGGTAGACTGTTGTCGAGATTTTTGTTACAATAATAGATGGTAGCCTTGTCATTATGGAAGGTAGTCTGTTGTCGAGATTTTTGTCACTGCAATGGATGGTAGCCTTGTCATTATGGAAGGTAGTCTATCGTTGTGATTTTCTGTTACTCTAATGGATGGTAGCCTTGTCATTAAGGGCGGTAGTCTGTTGTTCATATTCTTGTTACTCCAACGGATGGTAGACTTGTCATTATGGAAGGTAATCTATTGTCGATATTTTTGGTACTCCATTGGATGGTAGCCTTGCAAATTTGGAAGGTAGTGTGTTGTCGATATTTTTGTTATTCCAATGGATGGTAGCCTTGTCATTATGGAAGGTAGTCTATTGTCGTGATTTTTGTTACTCCAGTGGATGGTAGCCTTGTCACTATGGAAGGTAGTATGTTGTCGATATCTTTGTTACTCCAATGGATGGTAGCCTTGTCATTATGGAAAGTAGTCTGTTGTCGAGATTTTTGTTACTCTAAGGGATGGTAGCCTTGTTATTATGGAAAGTAGTGTGTTGTCGATATTTTTGTTATTCCAATGGATGGTAGCCTTGTCATTATGTAAGGTAGTCTGTTGTCGTGATTTTTGTTACTCCAATGGATGGTATCCTTGTCACTATGGAAGGTAGTATGTTGTCGATATCTTTGTTACTCCAATGGATGGTAGCCTTGTCATTATGGAAGGTAGTCTGTTGTTGAGATTTTTGTTACTCAAAGGGATGGTAGGCTTGTCATTATGGAAGGTAGTGTGTTGTCGATATTTTTGTTATTCCAATGGATGGTAGCCTTATCATTATGGAAGGTAGTCTGTTGTCCATATTTTTGTTACTACAATGGATTGTAGCCTTGTCATTATGGAATGTAGTCTTTTGTCGATATCTTTGTTACTCCAATGGATGTTAACCTAGTCATTATGGATGGTAGTCTGTTGTCGAGATTTTTGTTACTCCAATGGATGGTAGCCTTGTCATTATGGAAGGTAGTCTATTGTCGAGATTTTTTATACTCTAATGGATTGTAGCCTTGTCACTATGGAAGGTAGTCTATTGTCGAGATTTTTGTTACTCCAATGATGGTACCCTTATCATTATGGAAGGTAGTCTACTGTCGAGATTTTTGTTACTCTGATGGATGGTAGCCTTGTCATTATGGAAGGTAGTCAGTTTTCGAGATTTCTGTTACTCTAACGGATGGTAGCCTTGTCATTATGGAAGGTAGGCTATTGTCGGGATTTTTGTTACTCCAATGGAGGGTAGCCTTGTCATTATGGAAGGTAGTATGTTGTCTAGATTTTTTTAACAACAATAGATGGTAGCCTTGTCATTTTGGAAGGTTGTTTATTTTCGAGATTTTGGTCACTACAATGGATGGTATCCTTGTCATTAAGGAAGGTAGTCTGTCGTTGTCATTTACATTCACTCCAATGGATGGTAGCCTTGTCATTAAGGATGGTAGTCTGGTTTTCAGATTTTTGTTACTCCAATGGATGGTAGACTTGTCATTATGGAAGGTAATCCATTGTCGATATTTTTGTTACTCCATTGGATTGTAGCCTTGCCATTATGGAAGGTAGTGTGTTGTCGATATTTTTGTTATTCCAATGGATGGTAGCCTAGTCATTATGGAAGGTAGTCTGTTGTCGAGATTTTTGTTACTCCAATGGATGGTAGCCTTGTCATTATGGAAGGTAGTCTATTGTCGAGATTTTTTATACTCTAATGGATTGTAGCCTTGTCATTATGGAAGGTAGTCTGTTGTCGTGATTTTTGTTACTCCAATGGATGGTAGCCTTGTCACTATGGAAGGTAGTATGTTGTCGATATCTTTGTTACTCCAATGGATGGTAGCCTTGTCATTATGGAAGGTAGTCTGTTGTTGAGATTTTTGTTACTCTAAGGGATGGTAGGCTTGTCATTATGGAAGGTAGTGTGTTGTTGATATTTTTGTTATTCCAATGGATGGTAGCGTTGTCATTATGGAAGGTAGTCTGTTGTCGATATTTTTGTTACTACAATGGATTGTAGCCTTGTCATTATGGAATGTAATCTGTTGTCGATATCTTTGTTACTCCAATGGATGGTAACCTAGTCATTATGGAAGGTAGTCTGTTGTCGAGATTTTTGTTACTCCAATGGATGGTAGCCTTGTCATTATGGAAGGTAGTCTATTGTCGAGATTTTTTATACTCTAATGGATTGTAGCCTTGTCACTATGGAAGGTAGTCTATTGTCGAGATTTTTGTTACTCCAATGATGGTACCCTTATCATTATGGAAGGTAGTCTACTGTCGAGATTTTTGTTACTCTGATGGATGGTAGCCTTGTCATTATGGAAGGTAGTCAGTTTTCGAGATTTCTGTTACTCTAACGGATGGTAGCCTTGTCATTATGGAAGGTAGGCTATTGTCGGGATTTTTGTTACTCCAATGGAGGGTAGCCTTGTCATTATGGAAGGTAGTATGTTGTCTAGATTTTTTTAACAACAATAGATGGTAGCCTTGTCATTTTGGAAGGTAGTTTATTTTCGAGATTTTGGTCACTACAATGGATGGTATCCTTGTCATTAAGGAAGGTAGTCTGTCGTTGTCATTTACATTCACTCCAATGGATGGTAGCCTTGTCATTAAGGATGGTAGTCTGGTTTTCAGATTTTTGTTACTCCAATGGATGGTAGACTTGTCATTATGGAAGGTAATCCATTGTCGATATTTTTGTTACTCCATTGGATTGTAGCCTTGCCATTATGGAAGGTAGTGTGTTGTCGATATTTTTGTTATTCCAATGGATGGTAGCCTAGTCATTATGGAAGGTAGTCTGTTGTCGAGATTTTTGTTACTCCAATGGATGGTAGCCTTGTCATTATGGAAGGTAGTCTATTGTCGAGATTTTTTATACTCTAATGGATTGTAGCCTTGTCATTATGGAAGGTAGTCTGTTGTCGTGATTTTTGTTACTCCAATGGATGGTAGCCTTGTCACTATGGAAGGTAGTATGTTGTCGATATCTTTGTTACTCCAATGGATGGTAGCCTTGTCATTATGGAAGGTAGTCTGTTGTTGAGATTTTTGTTACTCTAAGGGATGGTAGGCTTGTCATTATGGAAGGTAGTGTGTTGTTGATATTTTTGTTATTCCAATGGATGGTAGCGTTGTCATTATGGAAGGTAGTCTGTTGTCGATATTTTTGTTACTACAATGGATTGTAGCCTTGTCATTATGGAATGTAATCTGTTGTCGATATCTTTGTTACTCCAATGGATGGTAACCTAGTCATTATGGAAGGTAGTCTGTTGTCGAGATTTTTGTTACTCCAATGGATGGTAGCCTTGTAATTATGGAAGGTAGTCTGTTGTCGAGATTTTTGTTACTCTGATGGATGGTAGCCTTGTCATTATGGAAGGTAGTCAGTTGTCGAGATTTATGTTACTCTAACGGATGGTAGCCTTGTCATTATGGAAGGTAGGCTATTGTCGGGATTTTTGTTACTCCAATGGATGGTAGCCTGGTCATTATGGAAGGTAGTCTGTTGTCTAGATTTTTTTTACAACAATAGATGGTAGCCTTGTCATTTTGGAAGGTAGTCTGTTTTCGAGATTTTGGTCACGGCAATGGATGGTATCCTTGTCATTAAGGAAGGTAGTCTAACGTTGTCATTGACATTCACTCTAATGGATAGTAGCCTTGTCATTAAGGATGGTAGTCTGGTTTTCAGATTTTTGTTACTCCAATGGATGGTAGACTTGTCATTATGGAAGGTAATCTATTGTCGATATTTTTGTTACTCCATTGGATTGTAGCCTTGCCATTATGGAAGGTAGTGTGTTGTCGATATTTTTGTTATTCCAATGGATGGTAGCCTTGTCATTATGGAAGGTAGTCTGTTGTCGTGATTTTTGTTACTCCAATGGATGGTAGCCTTGTCACTATGGAAGGTAGTATGTTGTCGATATCTTTGTTACTCCAATGGATGGTAGCCTTGTCATTATGGAAGGTAGTCTGTTGTTGAGATTTTTGTTACTCTAAGGGATGGTAGCCTTGTTATTATGGAAGGTAGTGTGTTGTCGATATTTTTGTTATTCCAATGGATGGTAGCCTTGTCATTATGTAAGGTAGTCTGTTGTCGTGTTTTTTGTTACTCCAATGGATGGTAGCCTTATCACTATGGAAGGTAGTATGTTGTCGATATCTTTGTTACTCCAATGGATGGTAGCCTTGTCATTATGGAAGGTAGTCTGTTTTTGAGATTTTTCTTACTCTAAGGGATGATAGGCTTGTCATTATGGAAGGTAGTATGTTGTCGATATTTTTGTTACTACAATGGATTGTAGCCTTGTCATTATGGAATGTAGTCTGTTGTCGATATCTTTGTTACTCCAATGGATGGTAGCCTAGTCATTATGGAAGGTAGTCTGTTGTCGAGATTTTTGTTACTCCAATGGATGGTAGCCTTGTCATTATGGAAGGTAGTCTATTGTCGAGATTTTTTATACTCTAATGGATTGTAGCCTTGTCATTATGGAAGGTAGTCTGTTGTCGTGATTTTTGTTACTCCAATGGATGGTAGCCTTGTCACTATGGAAGGTAGTATGTTGTCGATATCTTTGTTACTCCAATGGATGGTAGCCTTGTCATTATGGAAGGTAGTCTGTTGTTGAGATTTTTGTTACTCTAAGGGATGGTAGGCTTGTCATTATGGAAGGTAGTGTGTTGTTGATATTTTTGTTATTCCAATGGATGGTAGCGTTGTCATTATGGAAGGTAGTCTGTTGTCGATATTTTTGTTACTACAATGGATTGTAGCCTTGTCATTATGGAATGTAATCTGTTGTCGATATCTTTGTTACTCCAATGGATGGTAACCTAGTCATTATGGAAGGTAGTCTGTTGTCGAGATTTTTGTTACTCCAATGGATGGTAGCCTTGTCATTATGGAAGGTAGTCTATTGTCGAGATTTTTTATACTCTAATGGATTGTAGCCTTGTCACTATGGAAGGTAGTCTATTGTCGAGATTTTTGTTACTCCAATGATGGTACCCTTATCATTATGGAAGGTAGTCTACTGTCGAGATTTTTGTTACTCTGATGGATGGTAGCCTTGTCATTATGGAAGGTAGTCAGTTTTCGAGATTTCTGTTACTCTAACGGATGGTAGCCTTGTCATTATGGAAGGTAGGCTATTGTCGGGATTTTTGTTACTCCAATGGAGGGTAGCCTTGTCATTATGGAAGGTAGTATGTTGTCTAGATTTTTTTAACAACAATAGATGGTAGCCTTGTCATTTTGGAAGGTAGTTTATTTTCGAGATTTTGGTCACTACAATGGATGGTATCCTTGTCATTAAGGAAGGTAGTCTGTCGTTGTCATTTACATTCACTCCAATGGATGGTAGCCTTGTCATTAAGGATGGTAGTCTGGTTTTCAGATTTTTGTTACTCCAATGGATGGTAGACTTGTCATTATGGAAGGTAATCCATTGTCGATATTTTTGTTACTCCATTGGATTGTAGCCTTGCCATTATGGAAGGTAGTGTGTTGTCGATATTTTTGTTATTCCAATGGATGGTAGCCTAGTCATTATGGAAGGTAGTCTGTTGTCGAGATTTTTGTTACTCCAATGGATGGTAGCCTTGTCATTATGGAAGGTAGTCTATTGTCGAGATTTTTTATACTCTAATGGATTGTAGCCTTGTCATTATGGAAGGTAGTCTGTTGTCGTGATTTTTGTTACTCCAATGGATGGTAGCCTTGTAACTATGGAAGGTAGTATGTTGTCGATATCTTTGTTACTCCAATGGATGGTAGCCTTGTCATTATGGAAGGTAGTCTGTTGTTGAGATTTTTGTTACTCTAAGGGATGGTAGGCTTGTCATTATGGAAGGTAGTGTGTTGTTGATATTTTTGTTATTCCAATGGATGGTAGCGTTGTCATTATGGAAGGTAGTCTGTTGTCGATATTTTTGTTACTACAATGGATTGTAGCCTTGTCATTATGGAATGTAATCTGTTGTCGATATCTTTGTTACTCCAATGGATGGTAACCTAGTCATTATGGAAGGTAGTCTGTTGTCGAGATTTTTGTTACTCCAATGGATGGTAGCCTTGTAATTATGGAAGGTAGTCTGTTGTCGAGATTTTTGTTACTCTGATGGATGGTAGCCTTGTCATTATGGAAGGTAGTCAGTTGTCGAGATTTATGTTACTCTAACGGATTGTAGCCTTGTCATTATGGAAGGTAGGCTATTGTCGGGATTTTTGTTACTCCAATGGATGGTAGCCTGGTCATTATGGAAGGTAGTCTGTTGTCTAGATTTTTTTTACAACAATAGATGGTAGCCTTGTCATTTTGGAAGGTAGTCTGTTTTCGAGATTTTGGTCACGGCAATGGATGGTATCCTTGTCATTAAGGAAGGTAGTCTAACGTTGTCATTGACATTCACTCTAATGGATAGTAGCCTTGTCATTAAGGATGGTAGTCTGGTTTTCAGATTTTTGTTACTCCAATGGATGGTAGACTTGTCATTATGGAAGGTAATCTATTGTCGATATTTTTGTTACTCCATTGGATTGTAGCCTTGCCATTATGGAAGGTAGTGTGTTGTCGATATTTTTGTTATTCCAATGGATGGTAGCCTTGTCATTATGGAAGGTAGTCTGTTGTCGTGATTTTTGTTACTCCAATGGATGGTAGCCTTGTCACTATGGAAGGTAGTATGTTGTCGATATCTTTGTTACTCCAATGGATGGTAGCCTTGTCATTATGGAAGGTAGTCTGTTGTTGAGATTTTTGTTACTCTAAGGGATGGTAGCCTTGTTATTATGGAAGGTAGTGTGTTGTCGATATTTTTGTTATTCCAATGGATGGTAGCCTTGTCATTATGTAAGGTAGTCTGTTGTCGTGTTTTTTGTTACTCCAATGGATGGTAGCCTTATCACTATGGAAGGTAGTATGTTGTCGATATCTTTGTTACTCCAATGGATGGTAGCCTTGTCATTATGGAAGGTAGTCTGTTTTTGAGATTTTTCTTACTCTAAGGGATGATAGGCTTGTCATTATGGAAGGTAGTATGTTGTCGATATTTTTGTTACTACAATGGATTGTAGCCTTGTCATTATGGAATGTAGTCTGTTGTCGATATCTTTGTTACTCCAATGGATGGTAACCTAGTCATTATGGAAGGTAATCTGTTGTCGAGATTTTTGTTACTCCAATGGATGGTACCCTTGTCATTATGGAAGGTAGTCTGTTGTCGATATTTTTTATACTCTAATGGATTGTAGCCTTGTCACTATGGAAGGTAGTCTATTGTCAAGATTTTTGTTACTCCAATGATGGTACCCTTGTCATTATGGAAGGTAGTCTGTTGTCCAGATTTTTGTTACTCTGATGGATGGTAGCCTTGTCATTATGGAAGGTAGTCAGTTGTTGAGATTTTTTTTACTCTAATGGATGGTAGCCTTGTCATTATGGAAGGTAGGCTATTGTGGGGATTTTTGTTACTCCAATGGATGGTAGCCTTGTCATTATGGAAGGTAGTATGTTGTCTAGATTTTTTTAACAACAATAGATGGTAGCCTTGTCATTTTGGAAGGTAGTCTGCTTTCGAGATTTTGGTC
This sequence comes from Vicia faba, assembly GCA_948472305.1. Lineage (NCBI taxonomy): Eukaryota > Viridiplantae > Streptophyta > Magnoliopsida > Fabales > Fabaceae > Vicia > Vicia faba. Next base: position 461,635,042 of record OX451741.1, read on the forward strand.
ACTGCAATGGATGGTATCCTTGTCATTAAGGAAGGTAGTCTGTCGTTGTCATTTACATTTACTCCAATGGATCGTAGCCTTGTCATTAAGGACGGTAGTCTGTTGTTTAGATTTTTGTTACTCCAATGGATGGTAGACTTGTCATTATGGAAGGTAATCTATTGTCGATATTTTTGTTACTCCATTGGATGGTATCCTTGCCATTTTGGAAGGTAGTGTGTTGTCGATATTTTTGTTAATCCAATGGATGGTAGCCTTGTCATTATGGAAGGTAGTCTGTTGTCGTGAATTTTGTTACTCCAATGGATGGTAGCCTTGTCACTATGGAAGGTAGTATGTTGTCGATATCTTTGTTACTCCAATGGATGGTAGCCTTGTCATTATGGAAGGTAGTCTGTTGTTGAGATTTTTGTTACTCTAAGGGATGGTAGGCTTGTCATTATGGAAGGTAGTTTGTTGTCGATATTTTTGTTATTCCAATGGATGGTAGCCTTGTCATTTTGGAAGGTAGTCTGTTGTCGATATTTTTGTTACTACAATGGATTGTAGCCTTGTCATTATGGAATGTAGTCTGTTGTCGATATCTTTGTTACTCCAATGGATGGTAACCTAGTCATTATGGAAGGTAGTCTGTTGTCGAGATTTTTGTTACTCCAATGGATGGTACCCTTGTCATTATGGAAGGTAGTCTGTTGTCGATATTTTTTATACTCTAATGGATTATAGCCTTGTCACTATGGAAGGTAGTCTATTGTCAAGATTTTTGTTACTCCAATGATGGTACCCTTGTCATTATGGAAGGTAGTCTGCTGTCCAGATTTTTGTTACTCTGATGGATGGTAGCCTTGTCATTATGGAAGGTAGTCAGTTGTTGAGATTTCTGTTACTCTAACGGATTGTAGCCTTGTCATTATGGAAGGTAGGCTATTGTCGGGATTTTTGTTACTCCAATGGATGGTAGCCTTGTCATTATGGAAGGTAGTATGTTGTCTAGATTTTTTTAACAACAATAGATGGTAGCCTTGTCATTTTGGAAGGTAGTCTGCTTTCGAGATTTTGGTCACTGCAATGGATGGTATCCTTGTCATTAAGGAAGGTAGTCTGTCGTTGTCATTTACATTTACTCCAATGGATCGTAGCCTTGTCATTAAGGACGGTAGTCTGTTGTTCAGATTTTTGTTACTCCAATGGATGGTAGACTTGTCATTATGGAAGGTAATCTATTGTCGATATTTTTGTTACTCCGTTGGATGGTATCCTTGCCATTTTGGAAGGTAGTGTGTTGTCGATATTTTTGTTATTCCAATGGATGGTAGCCTTGTCATTATGGAAGGTAGTCTGTTGTCGTGATTTTTGTTACTCCAATGGATGGTAGCCTTGTCACTATGGAAGGTAGTATGTTGTCGATATCTTCGTTACTCCAATGGATGGTAGCCTTGTCATTATGGAAGGTAGTCTGTTGTTGAGATTTTTGTTACTCTAAGGGATGGTAGGCTTGTCATTATGGAAGGTAGTTTGTTGTTGATATTTTTGTTATTCCAATGGATGGTAGCCTTGTCATTTTGGAAGGTAGTCTGTTGTCGATATTTTTGTTACTACAATGGATTGTAGCCTTGTCATTATGGAATGTAGTCTGTTGTCGATATCTTTGTTACTCCAATGGATGGTAACCTAGTCATTATGGAAGATAGTCTGTTGTCGAGATTTTTGTTACTCCAATGGATGGTAGCCTTGTCATTATGGAAGGTAGTCTGTTGTCGAGATTTTTTATACTCTAATGGATTGTAGCCTTGTCACTATGGAAGGTTGTCTATTGTCGAGATTTTTGTTACTCCAATGATGGTACCCTTGTCATTAAGGAAGGTAGTCTGCTGTCGACATTTTTGTTACTCTGATGGATGGTAGCCTTGTTATTATGGAAGGTAGTCATTTGTCGAGATTTTTGTTACTCTAACGGATGGTAGACTTGTCATTATGGAAGGTAGGCTATTGTCGGGATTTTTGTTACTCCAATGGATGGTAGCCTTGTCATTATGGAAGGTAGTCTGTTGTCTAGATTTTTTTAACAACAATAGATGGTAGCCTTGTCATTTTGGAAGGTACTCTATTTTCGAGATTTTGGTCACTGCAATGGATGGTAGCCTTGTCATTAAGGACGGTAGTCTGTTGTTCAGATTTTTGTTACTCCAATGGATGGTAGACTTGTCATTATGGAAGGTAATCTATTGTCAATATTTTTGTTACTCCATTGGATTGTAGCCTTGCCATTATGGAAGATAGTGTGTTGTCGATATTTTTGTTATTCCAATGGATGGTAGCCTTGTCAATATGGAAGGTAGTCTGTTGTCGTGATTTTTGTTACTCCAATGGATGGTAGCCTTGTCACTATGGAAGGTAGTATGTTATCGATATCTTTGTTACTCCAATGGATGGTAGCCTTGTCATTATGGAAAGTAGTCCGTTGTCGAGATTTTTGTTACTCTAAGGGATGGTAGCCTTGTTATTATGGAAGGTAGTGTGTTGTCGATATTTTTGTTATTCCAATGGATGGTAGCCTTGTCATTATGTAAGGTAGTCAGTTGTCGTGATTTTTGTTACTCCAATGGATGGTAGCCTTGTCACTATGGAAGGTAGTATGTTGTCGATATCTTTGTTACTCCAATGGATGGTATCCTTGTCATTATGGAAGGTAGTCTGTTGGTGAGATTTTTCTTACTCTAAGGGATGATAGGCTTGTCATTATGGAAGGTAGTATGTTGTCGATATTTTTGTTACTACAATGGATTGTAGCCTTCTCATTATGGAATGTAGTCTGTTGTCGATATCTTTGTTACTCCAATGGATGGTAACCTAGTCATTATGGAAGGTAGTCTGTTGTCGAGATTTTTGTTACTCCAATGGATGGTAGCCTTGTCATTATGGAAGGTAGTCTGTTGTCGATATTTTTTATACTCTAATTGATTGTAGCCTTGTCACTATGGAAGGTAGTCTATTGTCGAGATTTTTGTTACTCCAATGATGGTATCCTTGTCATTATGGAAGGTAGTCTACTGTCGAGATTTTTGTTACTCTGATGGATGGTAGCCTTGTCATTATGGAAGGTAGTCAGTTGTCGAGATTTCTGTTACTCTAACGGATGGTAGCCTTGTCATTATGGAAGGTAGGCTATTGTCGGGATTTTTGTTACTCCAATGGATGGTAGCCTTGTCATTATGGAAGGTAGTCTGTTGTCTAGATTTTTTTAACAACAATAGATGGTAGCCTTGTCATTTTGGAAGGTAGTCTGTTTTCGAGATTTTGGTCACTTCAATGGATGGTATCCTTGTCATTAACGAAGGTAGTTTGTCGTTGTCATTTACATTTACTCCAATGGATGGTAGCCTTGTCATTAAGGACGGTAGTCTTATGTTCAGATTTTTCTTACTCCAATGGATAGTTGACTTTTCATTATGGAAGGTAGTCTATTGTAGAGATTTTTGTTACTCAATTGGATGGTAGCCTTGTCATTATGGAAGGTATTGTGTTGGCGATATTTTTGTTATTCGAATGGATGGTAGCCTTGTCATTATGGAAGGTAGTCTGTTGTTGTGATTTTTGTTACTCTAAGGGATGGTAGCCTTGTCATTATAGAAGGTAGTATGTTGTCGATATTTTTGTTATTCCAATGAATGGTAGCCTTGTCATTATGGAAGGTAGTCTATTGTTGAGATTTTTGTTACTCTAAGGGATGGTAGCCTTGTCACTATGGATTTTTGTATGTTGTCGTTATCTTTGTTAATCCAATGGATGCTAGCCTTGTCATTATGGAAGGTAGTCTGTTGTCGAGATTTTTGTTACTCTAAGGGATGGTAGCCTTGTCATTATGGAAGCTAGTCTGTTGTGGAGATTTTTGTTACTCCAATGGATGGTAGCCTTGTTATTATGGAAGGTAGTCTATTGTCGATATTTTTGTTACTACAATGGATGGTAGCCTTTTCATTATTAAAGGTAGTCTGTTGTCGTGATTTTTGTTACTCCAATGGATGGTAGCCTTGTCACTATGGATTATAGTATGTTGTCGTTATCTTTGTTAATCCAATCGATGGTAGCCTTGTCATTATGGAAGGTAGTCTGTTGTCGAGATTTTTGTTTCTCTAAGGGATGGTAGCCTTGTCATTATGGAAGGTAGTGTGTTGTCGATATTTTTGTTATTCCAATGGATGGTAGCCTTGTCATTATGGAAGCTAGTCTATTGTTTATATTTTTGTTACTCCAATGGATGGTAGCCTTGTTATTATGGAAGGTAGTCTATTGTCGATATTTTTGTTACTACAATGGGTGGTAGCCTTTTCATTATGGAAGGTAGTCTGTTGTCGAGATTTTGGTTACTACAATCGATTGTAGCTTTGTCATTATGGAAGGTAGTCTGTTGTCGATATCTTTGTAACTCCAATGGATGGTAACCTAGTCATTATGGAAGGTAGTATGTTGTCGAGATTCTTTTTACTCCAATGGATGGTAGCCTTGTCATTATGGAAGGTAGTTTGTTGTCGATATTTCTGTTACTCCAATGGATGGTTGGCTTGTCATTATGGAAGGTAGGTTATTGTCGGGATTTTTGTTACTCCAATGGATGGTAGCCTTGTTATTATGGAAGGTAGTCTGTTTTCGTGATTTTGGTTGCTGCAATGGATGGTATCCTTGTTATTAAGGAAGGTAGTCTGTCGTTGTCATTTACATTTACACCAATGGATGGTAGCCTTGTCATTAAGGACGGTAGTCTGGTTTTCAGATTTTTGTTACTCCAATGGATAGTTGACTTGTCATTATGGAAGGTAGTCTATTGTCGAGATTTTTGTTACTAAATTGGATGGTAGCCTTGTCATTATGGAAGGTATTGTGTTGTCGATATTTTTGTTATTCTAAGGGATGGTAGCATTGTCATTATGGAAGGTAGTATGTTGTCGATATTTTTGTTATTCCAATTAATGGTAGCCTTGTCATTATGGAAGGTAGTCTATTATTGAGATTTTTGTTACTCTAAGGGATGGTAGCCTTGTCACTATGGATTGTAGTATGTTGTCGTTATCTTTCTTAATCCAATGTATGGTAGCCTTGTCATTATGGAAGGTAGTCTGTTGTCGAGATTTTTGTTACTCTAAGGGATGGTAGCCTTATCATTATGGAAGCTAGTCTATTGTCGAGATTTTTGTTACTCCAATGGATGGTAGCCTTGTCATTATGGAAGGTAGTCTGTTGTCTAGATTTTTTTAACAACAATAGATGGTAGCCTTGTCATTATGGAAGGTAGTCTGTTTTCGAGATTTTGGTCACTTCAATGGATGGTATCCTTGTCATTAACGAAGGTAGTTTGTCGTTGTCATTTACATTTACTCCAATGGATGGTAGCCTTGTCATTAAGGACGGTAGTCTTATGTTCAGATTTTTCTTACTCCAATGGATAGTTGACTTTTCATTATGGAAGGTAGTCTATTGTAGAGATTTTTGTTACTCAATTGGATGGTAGCCTTGTCATTATGGAAGGTATTGTGTTGGCGATATTTTTGTTATTCGAATGGATGGTAGCCTTGTCATTATGGAAGGTAGTCTGTTGTTGTGATTTTTGTTACTCTAAGGGATGGTAGCCTTGTCATTATAGAAGGTAGTATGTTGTCGATATTTTTGTTATTCCAATGAATGGTAGCCTTGTCATTATGGAAGGTAGTCTATTGTTGAGATTTTTGTTACTCTAAGGGATGGTAGCCTTGTCACTATGGATTTTTGTATGTTGTCGTTATCTTTGTTAATCCAATGGATGCTAGCCTTGTCATTATGGAAGGTAGTCTGTTGTCGAGATTTTTGTTACTCTAAGGGATGGTAGCCTTGTCATTATGGAAGCTAGTCTGTTGTGGAGATTTTTGTTACTCCAATGGATGGTAGCCTTGTTATTATGGAAGGTAGTCTATTGTCGATATTTTTGTTACTACAATGGATGGTAGCCTTTTCATTATTAAAGGTAGTCTGTTGTCGTGATTTTTGTTACTCCAATGGATGGTAGCCTTGTCACTATGGATTATAGTATGTTGTCGTTATCTTTGTTAATCCAATCGATGGTAGCCTTGTCATTATGGAAGGTAGTCTGTTGTCGAGATTTTTGTTTCTCTAAGGGATGGTAGCCTTGTCATTATGGAAGGTAGTGTGTTGTCGATATTTTTGTTATTCCAATGGATGGTAGCCTTGTCATTATGGAAGCTAGTCTATTGTTTATATTTTTGTTACTCCAATGGATGGTAGCCTTGTTATTATGGAAGGTAGTCTATTGTCGATATTTTTGTTACTACAATGGGTGGTAGCCTTTTCATTATGGAAGGTAGTCTGTTGTCGAGATTTTGGTTACTACAATCGATTGTAGCTTTGTCATTATGGAAGGTAGTCTGTTGTCGATATCTTTGTAACTCCAATGGATGGTAACCTAGTCATTATGGAAGGTAGTATGTTGTCGAGATTCTTTTTACTCCAATGGATGGTAGCCTTTTCATTATGGAAGGTAGTTTGTTGTCGATATTTCTGTTACTCCAATGGATGGTTGGCTTGTCATTATGGAAGGTAGGTTATTGTCGGGATTTTTGTTACTCCAATGGATGGTAGCCTTGTTATTATGGAAGGTAGTCTGTTTTCGTGATTTTGGTTGCTGCAATGGATGGTATCCTTGTTATTAAGGAAGGTAGTCTGTCGTTGTCATTTACATTTACACCAATGGATGGTAGCCTTGTCATTAAGGACGGTAGTCTGGTTTTCAGATTTTTGTTACTCCAATGGATAGTTGACTTGTCATTATGGAAGGTAGTCTATTGTCGAGATTTTTGTTACTAAATTGGATGGTAGCCTTGTCATTATGGAAGGTATTGTGTTGTCGATATTTTTGTTATTCTAAGGGATGGTAGCATTGTCATTATGGAAGGTAGTATGTTGTCGATATTTTTGTTATTCCAATTAATGGTAGCCTTGTCATTATGGAAGGTAGTCTATTATTGAGATTTTTGTTACTCTAAGGGATGGTAGCCTTGTCACTATGGATTGTAGTATGTTGTCGTTATCTTTCTTAATCCAATGTATGGTAGCCTTGTCATTATGGAAGGTAGTCTGTTGTCGAGATTTTTGTTACTCTAAGGGATGGTAGCCTTATCATTATGGAAGCTAGTCTATTGTCGAGATTTTTGTTACTCCAATGGATGGTAGCCTTTTCATTATGGAAGGTAGTCTGTTGTTGAGATTTTTGTTACTCTAAGGGATGGTAGGCTTGTCATTATGGAAGGTAGTGTGTTGTCGATATTTTTGTTATTCCAATGGATGGTAGCCTTGTCATTATGGAAGGTAGTGTGTTGTCGATATTTTTGTTATTCCAATGGATGGTAGCCTTGTCATTATGGAAGGTAGTCTGTGGTCGATATTTTTGTTACTACAATGGATTGTAGCCTTGTCATTATGGAATGTAGTTTGTTGTCGATATCTTTGTTACTCCAATGGATGGTAGCCTTGTTATTGTGGAAGGTAGTCTATTGTCGATATTTTTGTTACTACAATGGATGGTAGCCTTTTCATTATGGAAGGTAGTCTGTTGTCGAGATTTTGGTTACTACAATCGATTGTAGCATTGTCGTTATGGAAGGTAGTCTGTTGGCGATATCTTTTTAACTCCAATGGATGGTAACCTAGTCATTATGGAAGGTAGTATGTTGTCGAGATTCTTTTTACTCCAATGGATGGTAGCCTTGTCATTATGGAAGGTAGTTTGTTGTCGATATTTCTGTTACTCCAATGGATGGTTGGCTTGTCATTATGGAAGGTAGGTTATTTTCGGTATTTCTGTTTATTCCAATGGATGGTAGCCTTGTCATTATGGAAGGTAGTCTGTTTTCGAGATTTTGGTCGCTGCAATGGATGGTATCCTTGTCATTAAGGAAGGTAGTCTGTTGTCGATATTTTTGTTCCTCCAATCGATGGTAGCCTTGTCATTATGGAAGGTAGTTTGTTGTCGAGATTTTTTATACTCTAATGGATTATAGCCTTGTCACTATGGAAGGTAGTCTATTGTCGAGATTTTTGTTTCTCCAATGATGGTGCCCTTGTCATTATGGAATGTAGTCTGCTGTCGAGATGTTTGTTACTCCGATGGATGGTAGCCTTGACATTATGGAAGGTAGTCTATTGACGAGATTTTTATTACTCAATTGGATGGTAGCCTTGTCATTATGGAAGGTATTGTGTTGCCGATATTTTTGTTATTCCAATGGATGGTAGCCTTGTCATTATCGAAGGTAGTCTGTTGTTGTGATTTTTGTTACTCTAAGGGATGGTAGCCTTGTCATTATGGAAGGTAGTATGTTGTCTATATTTTTGTTATTCCAATGAATGGTAGCCTTGTTATTATGGAAGGTAGTCTGTTGTCGACATTTTTGTTACTCTAAGGAATGGTAGCCTTGTCACTATGGATTGTAGTATGTTGTCGTTATCTTTGTTAATCAAATGGATGGTAGCCTTGTCATTATGGAATGTAGTCTATTGTCGATATTTTTTTTACTACAATGAATGGTAGTCTTTTCATTATGGAAGGTAGTCTGTTGTCGAGATTTTTGTTACTACAATGGATTCTAGCCTTGTCGTTATGGAAGGTAGTCTGTTGTCGATATCTTTGTAACTCCAATGGATGGTAACCTAATCATTATGGAAGGTAGTTTGTTGTCGAGATTCTTTTTACTCCAATGGATGGTAGCCTTGTCATTATGGAAGGTAGTTTGTTGTCGATATTTCTGTTACTCCAATGGATGGTAGGCTTGTCATTATGGAAGGTAGATTATTGTCGGGATTTTTGTTACTCCAATGGATGGTAGCCTTGTCATTATGGAAGGTAGTCTGTTGTCCAGATTTTAATTACTCCAATTGATGGTAGCCTGTCATTATGGAAAGTAGTCTATTGTCGATATTGCTGTTACTACAATGGATGGAAGCCTTTTCATTATGGAAGGTAGTCTGTTGTCGAGATTTTTGTTACTACAATGGATTGTAGCCTTGTCGTTATGGAAGGTAGTCTGTTGTCGAGATTTTTGTTACTCCAATGGATGGTAGCCTTGTCATTATCAAAGGTAGTGTGTTGTAGAGATTTTTTATACTCCAATGGATTGTAGCCTTGTCATTATGAAAGGTAGGTTATTGTCGGGATTTTTGTTACTCCAATGGAGTGTAGCCTTCTCATTATGGAAGGTAGTCTGTTGTCCAGATTTTTGTTACTCTAATGGATGGTAGCCTTGTCATTATGGAAGGTAGTCTATTGTCAATATTTTTGTTACTACAATGGATGGTAGCCTTGTCATTGTGGAAGGTAGGTTATTGTCGGGATTTTTGTTCCTCTAATGAATGGTAGCCTTGTCATTATGGAAGGTAGTCTGTTGTCCAGATTTTTGTTACAACAATAGATGGTAGCCTTGTCATTGTGGAAGGTAGTCTGTTGTCGAGATATTTGTCACTCCAATGGATGGTAGCCTTGTCATTATGGAAGGTAGTGTGTTGTCGAGATTTTTTTATACTCCAATGGATTGTAGCCTTGTCATTATGGAAGGTAGTCTCTTGTGGATATTTTTGTTACTCTAATGATGGTACCCTTGTCATTATGGAAGGTAGTCTGCTATCGAGATTTTTATTACTCCAATGGATGGTAGTCTTTTCATTATGGAAGGTAGTCTATTGTCGATATTTCTGTTACTCCAATGGACGGTAGCCTTGTCATTTTGGAAGGTAGGTTATTGTCGGTATTTTTGTTACTCCAATGAATGGTAGCCTTGTCATTATGGAAGGTAGTCTATTTTCCAGATTTTTGTTACAACAATAGATGGTAGCCTTGTCATTATGGAAGGAAGTCTGTTGTCGCGATCTTTGTCACTACAATGGATGGTAGCCTTCTCATTATGGAAGGGAGTATGTTGTCCATATTTTTGTTACCCCAATTGATGGTAGCCTTGTCATTATGGAAGGTAGTCTATTGTCGATATTTTTGTTTATACAATGGATGGAAGCCTTTTCATTATAGAAGGTAGTCTGTTGTCGAGTATTTTGTTACTACAATGGATTGTAGCCTGGTCGTTATGGAAGGGAGTCTGTTGTCGAGATTTTTGCTACTCCAATGGATGGTAGCCTTGTCATTATGGAAGGTAGTGTGTTGTCGAGATTTTTTATACTCCAATGGATTGTAGCCTTGTAATTATGGAAGGTAGTCTCTTGTGGATATTTTTGTTACTCTAACGATGATACCTTTGTCATTATGGAATGTAGTCTGCTATCGAGATTTTTGTTACTCCAATGGATGGTACCCTTTTCATTATGGAAGGTAGTCTATTGTCGAGATTTTTATTACTCCAATGGATGGTAGCCTTGTCATTATGGAAGGTAGTTTGTTGTCCAGATTTTTGTTACAACAATAGAGGGTAGCCTTGTCATTATGGAAGGTAGTCTGTTGTCGAGATTTTTGTCACTGCAATGGATGGTATCCTTGTCATTAAGGACGGTAGTCTGTTGTTCATATTTTTGTTACTCCAATGGATGGTAGACTTGTCATTATGGAAGGTAATCTATTTTCAATATTTTTATTACTCCATTGGATGGTAGCCTTGCTATTATGGAAGGTAGTGTGTTGTCGATATTTTTATTATTCCAATGGATGGTAGCCTTGTCATTATGGAAGGTAGTCTGTTGTCGTGATTTTTGTTACTCCAATGGATGGTAGCATTGTCACTATGGAAGTTAGTATGTTCTCGATATCTTTGTTACTCCAATGGATGGAAGCCTTGTCATTATGGAAAGTAGTCTATTGTCGAGATTTTTGTTACTCTAAGGGATGGTAGCCTTGTTATTATGGAAGGTAGCATGTTGTCGATATTTTTGTTATTCCAATGGGTGGTAGCCTTGTCATTATGTAAGTTAGTCTGTTGTCGTGATTTTTGTTACTCCTATGGATGGTAGTCTTGTCACTATGGAAGGTAGTATGTTGTCGATATCTTTGTTACTCCATTGGATGATAGCTTTGTCATTATGGAAGGTAGTCTATTATTGAGAATTTTGTTACTCTAAGGGATGGTAGGCTTGTCATTATGGAAGGTAGTGTGTTGTCGATATTTTTGTTATTCCAATGGACGGTAGCCTTGTCATTATGGAAGGTAGTCTGTTGTCGATATTTTTGTTCCTACAATGAATGGTAGCCTTGTCATTATGGAATGTAGTTTTTTGTCGATATCTTTGTTACTCCAATGGATGGTAACCTAATCATTATGGAAGCTAGTCTATTGTCGAGATTTTTGTTACTCCAATCGATGGTAGCCTTGTCATTATGGAAGGTAGTCTGTTGTCGAGATTTTTTATACTCTAATGGATTATAGCCTTGTCACTACGGAAGGTAGTCTATTGTCGAGATTTTTGTTTCTCCAATGATGGTACCCTTGTCATTATGGAAGGTAGTCTGCTGTCGAGATTTCTGTTACTCTAATGGATGGTTGCCTTGTCATTATGGAAGGTAGGCTATTGTCGGGATTTTTGTTACTCCAATGGATGGTAGCCTTGTCATTATGGAAGGTAGTCTGTTGTTGTGATTTTTGTTACTCTAAGGGATGGTAGCCTTATCACTATGGATTGTAGTATTTTGTCATTATCTTTGTTAATCCAATGGATGGTAGCCTTGTCATTATGGAAGGTAGTCTGTTGTCGAGATATTTGTTACTCTAAGGGATGGTAGCCTTGTCATTATGGAAGCTAGTCTATTGTCGAGATTTTTGTTACTCTAATGAATGGTAGCCTTGTTATTATGGAAGGTAATCTATTTTCGATATTTTTGTTACTACAATGGATGGTAGCCTTGTCGTTATGGAAGGTAGTTTGTTGTCTATATCTTTGTAACTCCAATGGATGGTAAACTAGTCATTATGCAAGGTAGTTTGTTGTCGAGATTATTTTTACTCCAATGGATGGTAGCCTTGTCATTATGGAAGGTAGTCTGTTGACGAGATTTCTGTTACAACAATGGATGGTAGGCTTGTCATTATGGAAGGTAGGTTATTGTCGGGATTTTTGTTACTCCAATGGATGGTAGGCTTGTCATTATGGAAGGTAGGTTATTGTCGGGATTTTTGTTACTCCAATGGATGGTAGCTTTGTCATTATGGAAGGTAGTCTATTGTCGATCTTTTTGTTACTACAATGGATGGAAGCCTTTTCATTATGGAAGGTAGTTTGTTGTCGAGATTTTTGTTACTACAATGGATTGTAGCCTTGTCGTTATGGAAGGTAGTCTTTTGTCGAGATTTTTGTTACTCCAATGGATGGTAGCCTTTTCATTATCGAAGGTAGTGTGTTGTCGAGATTTTTTATACTCCAATGGATTGTAGCCTATTCATTATGGAAGGTAGTCTGTTGTGGATATTTTTGTTACTCTAATGATGGTACCCTTGTCATTAAGGAAGGTAGTCTGCTATCGAGATTTTTGTGACTCCAATGGATGGTAGCCTTTTCATTATGGAAGGTAGTCTATTGTCCAGATTTCTGTTACTCCAATGGATGGTAGCCTTGTCATTATGGAAGGTAGGTTATTGTCGGGATATTTGTTACTCCAATGAATGGTAGCCTTGTCATTATGGAAGGTAGTTTGTTGTCCAGATTTTTGTTACAATAATAGATTGTAGCCTTGTCATTATGGAAGGTAGTCTATCATTGTGATTTTCTGTTACTCCAATGGATGGTAGCCTTGTCATTAAGGACGGTAGTCTATTGTTCATATTTATGTTACTCTAATGGATGGTAGACTTGTCATTATGGAAGGTAATCTATTGTTGATATTTTTGTTACTCCATTGGATGATAGCCTTGCCATTATGGAAGGTAGTGTGTTGTCGATATTTTTATTATTCCAATGGATGGTAGCCTTGTCATTATGGAAGGTAGTCTGTTGTCGTGATTTTTGTTACTCCAATGGATGGTATCCTTGTCACTATGGAAAGTAGTCTATTGTTGAGATTTTTGTTACTCTAAGGGATTGTAGGCTTGTCATTATAGAAGGTAGTGTGTTATCGATATTTTTGTTATTCCAATGGATGGTAGCCTTGTCATTATTGAAGGTAGTATGTTGTCGAGATTTCTGTTACTACAATGGATTATAGCCTTGTCATTATGGAATGTAGTCTGTTGTCGATATCTTTGTTACTCCGATGGATGGTAACCTAGTCATTATGGAAGGTAGTCTGTTGTCGAGATTTTTGTTACTCCAATGGATGGTAGCCTTGTCATTATGGAAGGTAGTCTGTTGTCGAGATTTTTTATACTCCAATGGATTGTAGCCTTGTCACTATGGAAGGTAGTCTATTGTCTAGATTTTTGTTACTCCAATGATGGTACCCTTGTCATTATGGAAGGTAGTCTGCTGTCGAGATTTTTGTTACTCCGATGGATGGTAGCCTTGTCATTATGGAAGGTAGTAAGTTGTCGAGATTTCTGTTACTCTAATGGATGGTAGCCTTGTCATTATGGAAGGTAGGCTATTGTCGGGATTTTTGTTACTCCAATGGATGGTAGCCTTGTCATTATGGAAGGTAGTCTGTTGTCTAGATTTTTTTAACAATATATGGTAGCCTTGTCATTTTGGAAGGTAGTCTATTTTCTAGATTATGGTCACTGCAATGGATGGTATCCTTGTCATTCAGGAAGGAAGTCTGTCGTTGTCATTTACTATTACTCCAATGGAAAGTAGCCTTGTCATTAAGGACGGTAGTCTGTTGTTCAGATTTGTGTTACTCCAATGGATGGTAGACTTGTCATTATTGAAGTTAGTCTATTGTCGAGATTTTTGTTACTCAATTGGATGGTAGCCTTGTCATTATGGAAGGTATTGTGTTGTCGATTTTTTTTTATTCCAATGGATGGTTGCCTTGTCATTATGGAAGGTAGTCTTTTGTTTTGATTTTTGTTACTCTAAGGGATGGTAGCCTTGTCATTATGAAAGGTAGTATGTTGTCGATATTTTTGTTATTCCAATGTATGGTAGCCTTGTCATTATGGAAGGTAGTTTGTTGTCGAGATTTTTGTTACTCTAAGGGATGGTAACCTTATCATTATGAAAGATAGTCTATTATCGGGAGTTTGGTTACTCTAATGGATTGTAGCCTTGTCGTTATGGAATGTAGTTTGTTGTCAAAATCTTTGTTACTCCAATGGATGGTAACCTATTCATTATAGAAGGTAGTCTGTTGTCAAGATTTTTGTTATTCCAATGGATGGTAGCCTAGTCATTATGTAAGGTAGTATGTTGTCGTGATTTTTTGTTACTCCAATGGATGGTAGCCTTGTCACTATGGAAGGTAGTATGATGTCCATATCTTTGTTACTCCAATGGATGGTAGCCTTGTCATTATGGAAGGTAGTCTGTTGTTGAGATTTTTGTTACTCTAAGGGATGGTAGGCTTGTCATTATGGAAGGTAGTGTGTTATCGATATTTTTGTTATTCCAATGGATGGTAGCCTTGTCATTATGGAAGGTAGTCTATTGTCGAGATTTTTGTTACTACAATGGATTGTAGCCTTGTCGTTATGGAATGTAGTTTGTTGTCGATATCTTTGTGACTCAAATGGATGGTAACCTAGTCATTATGGAAGGTCGTATGTTGCCGATATTTTTGTTACTCCAATGGATGGTAGCCTTGTCACTATGGAAGGTAGTATTTTGTCGATATCTTTGTTACTCCAATGGATGCTAGCCTTGTCATTATGGAAGGTAGTCTGTTGTTGATATTTTTGTTACTCTAAGGGATGGTAGGCTTGTCATTATGGAAGGTAGTGTGTTGTAGATATTTTTGTTATTCCAATGGATGGTAGCCTTGTCATTATGGATGGTAGTCGGTTGTCTAGATTTTTGTTACTACAATGGATTGTATCCTTGTCGTTATGGAATGTAGTTTGTTGTCGATATCTTTGTTACTCCATTGGATGGTAGCCTTGTCATTATGGATGGTAGTGTGTTATCGATATTTTTGTTATTCTAATGGATGGTAGCCTTGTCATTATGGAAGGTAGTATGTTGCTGATATTTTTGTTACTCCAATGGATGGTAGCCTTGTCACTATGGAAGGTAGTATTTTGTCGATATCTTTGTTACTCCAATGGATGCTAGCCTTGACATTATGGAAGGTAGTCTGTTGTTGAGATTTTTGTTACTCTAAGGGATGGTAGGCTTGTCATTATGGAAGGTAGTGTGTTGTAGATATTTTTGTTATTCCAATGGATGGTAGCCTTGTCATTATGGATGGTAGTCTGTTGTCTAGATTTTTGTTACTACAATGGATTGTAGCCTTGTCGTTATGGAATGTAGTTTGTTGTCGATATCTTTGTTACTCCATTGGATGGTAGCCTTGTCATTATGAATGCTAGTGTGTTATCGATATTTTTGTTATTCCAATGGATGGTAGCCTTGTCATTATGGAAGGTAATTTGTTGTCGTGTTTTTATTTACTTCAATGGATGGTAGCCTTGTCATTATGGAAGGTAGTATGTTTTTGATATCTTTGTTACTCCAATGGATGGTAGCCTTGTCATTATGGAAAGGAGTCTGTTGTCGAGATTTTTGTTACTCTAAGGGATGGTAGCCTTGTTATTATGGAAGGTAGTGTGTTGTTGATATATTTGTTATTGCAATGGATGATAGCTTTTTCATTATGGAAGGTATTCTGTTGTCGGTATTTTTGTTACTCCAATGGATGGTAGCCTTGTCATTATGGAAGGTAGTCTGTTGTTCAGATTTTTGTTACTCCAATGATGATACCCTTGTCATTATGGAAGGTAGTCTGCTGTTGAGAATTTTGTTACTCCGATGGATGGTAGCCTTGTCATTAAGGAAGGTAGTCTGTTGTCGTGATTTTTGTTACTCCAATGGATGGTAGCCTTGTCATTATGGAAGGTAGTATGTTTTCGATATCTTTGTTACTCCAATGGATGGTAGCCTTGTAATTATGGACAGGAGTCTGTTGTCGAGATTTTTGTTACTCTAAGGGATGGTAGCCTTGTTATTATGGAAGGTAGTGTGTTGTTGATATTTTTGTTATTGCAATGGATGGTAGCCTTGTCATTATGGAAGGTATTCTGTTGTAGGTATTTTTGTTACTCCAATGGATGGTAGCCTT
Source organism: Vicia faba (assembly GCA_948472305.1). Lineage (NCBI taxonomy): Eukaryota > Viridiplantae > Streptophyta > Magnoliopsida > Fabales > Fabaceae > Vicia > Vicia faba. The sequence continues at coordinate 461,651,225 of OX451741.1, forward strand.
GTCATTATGAAAGGTAGTCTGTTGTTCAGATTTTTGTTACTCCAATGATGATACCCTTGTCATTATGGAAGTTAGTCTGCTGTTGAGATTTTTGTTACTCCGATGGATGGTAGCCTTTTCATTATGGAAGGTAGCCAGTTGTCGAGATTTTGGTTACAACAATGGATTGTAGCCTTGTCATTATGGAATGTAGTCTGTTATCGATATCTTTGTTACTCTGATGGATGGTAACCTAGTCATTATGGAAGGTAGTCTGTTGTCGAGATTTTTGTTACTCCAATAGATGGTAGCCTTGTCATTAAGGAAGGTAGTCTATTGTCAAGATTTTTTATACTCCAATGGATTGTAGCCTTGTCACCATGGAAGGTAGCCTATTGTCTAGATTTTTGTTACTCCAATGATGGTACCCTTGTCATTATGGAAGGTAGTCTGCTGTCGAGATTTTTGTTACTCCGATGGATGGTAGCCTTGTCATTATGGTAGGTAGTCAATTCTCAAGATTTCTGTTACTCTAATGGATGGTAGCCTTGTGATTATGGAAGGTAGGCTATTGTCGGGATTTTTTTTACTCCAATGGATGGTAGCCTTGTGATTATGGAAGGTAGTCTGTTGTCTAGATTTTTTTAACAGAATATGGTAGCCTTGTCATTTTGGAAGGTAGTCTGTTTTCGAGATTTTGGTCACTGCAATGGATGGTATCCTTGTCATTAAGGAAGGTAGTCTGTCGTTGTCATTTACTATTACTCCAATGGATGGTAGCCTTGTCTTTAAGGACGGTAGCCTGTTGTTCATATTTTTGTTACTCGAATGGATGGTAGACTTGTCATTATGGAAGGTAGTCTATTGTCGAGATTTTTGTTACTCAATTGGATGGTAGCCTTGTCATTATGGAAGGTATTGTGTTGTCGATATTTTTTTATTCCAATGGATGGTAGCCTTGTCATTATGGAAGGTAGTATGTTGTTGTGATTTTTGTTACTCTAAGGGATGGTAGCCTTGTCATTATGAAAGGTAGTATGTTGTCGATATTTTTGTTATTCCAATGTATGGTAGCCTTGTCATTATGGAAGGTAGTTTGTTGTCGAGATTTTTGTTACTCTAAGGGATGGTAACCTTGTCGTTATGAAAGGTAGTCTATTGTCGAGAGTTTTGTTACTCTAATGGATTGTAGCCTTGTCGTTATGGAATGTAGTTTGTTGTCGATATCTTTGTTACTCCAATGGATGGTAACCTATTCATTATAGAAGGTAGTCTGTTGTCGATATCTTTGTTACTCCAATGGATGGTAACCTAGTCATTATGGAAGGTAGTCTGTTGTCGAGACTTTTGTTACTCCAATGGATGGTAGCCTTGTCACTATGGAAGGTAGTATTTTGTCGATATCTTTTTTACTCCAATGGATGGTAGCCTTGTCATTATGGAAGGTAGTCTGTTGTTGATATTTTTGTTACTCTAAGGGATGGTAGGCTTGTAATTATGGAAGGTAGTGTGTTGTCGATATTTTTGTTATTCCAATGGATGGTAGGCTTGTCATTATGGAAGGTAGGCTGTTGTCGAGATTTTTGTTACTACAATGGATTGTAGCAATGTCGTTACGGAAAGTAGTTTGTTGTAGATATCTTTGTTACTCCAATGGATGGTAACCTAGTCATTATGGAAGGTAGTATGTTGCCGAGATTTTTGTTACTCCAATGGATGGTAGCCTTGTCACTATGGAAGGTAGTATTTTGTCGATATCTTTGTTACTCCAATGGATGGTAGGCTTGTCATTATTGAAGGTAGTTTGTTGTTGAGATTTTTGTTACTCTAAGGGATAGTAGCCTTGTCACTAGTGAAGGTAGTATGTTGTCGATATTTTTGTTATTACAATGGATGGTAGCCTTGTCATTATGGAAGGTAGTCTGTTATCGAGATTTTTGTTACTCTAAGGGATGGTAGGCTTGTCATTATGGAAGGTAGTATGTTGTCAATATTTTTTTTTATTCCAATGGATGATAGCCTTGTCATTATAGAAGGTAGTCTGTTGTCGAGTTTTTGTTACTACAATGGATTGTAGCCTTGTCGTTATGGAATGTAGTCTATTGTCGATATCTTTGTTACTCCAATGGATGGTAACTTAGTCATTATGGAAGGTAGTCTATTGTCTAGATTTTTGTTACTACAATGGATTGTATCCTTGTCGTTATGGAATGTAGTCTGTTGTCGATATCTTTGTTACTCCATTGGATAGTAGCCTTGCATTATGGAAGGTAGTGTGTTATCGATATTTTTGTTATTCCAATGGATGGTAGCCTTGTCATTATGGAAGGTAGTCTGTTGTCGTGATTTTTGTTACTCCAAAGGATGGTAGCCTTGTCATTATGGAAGGTAGTATGTTTTCGATATCTTTGTTACTCCAATGGATGGTAGCCTTGTCATTATGGAAAGGAGTCTGTTGTCGAGATTTTTGTTACTCTAAGGGATGGTAGCCTTGTTATTATGGAAGGTAGTGTGTTGTTGATATGTTTGTTATTACAATGGATGGTAGCCTTGTCATTATGGAAGGTATTTTGTTGTTGGTATTTTTGTTACTCCAATGGATGGGAGCCTTGTCATTATGGAAGGTAGTCTGTTGTCCAGATTTTTGTTACTCCAATGATGATACCCTTGTCATTATGGAAGGTAGTCTGCTGTTGAGATTTTTTTTACTCCGATGGATGGTAGCCTTGTCATTAGGGAAGGTAGTCAGTTGTCGAGATTTTTGTTACAATAATAGATGGTAGCCTTGTCATTTTGGAAGGTAGTCTATTTTCGAGATTTTGGTACTGCAATGGATGGTATCCTTGTCATTAAGGATGGTAGTTTTTTGTTGCCATTTACTATTACTCCAATGGATGGTAGCCTTGTCATTATGGAAGGTAGTCTATTGTCGAGATTTTTGTTACTCAATTGGATGGTAGCCTTGTCATTATGGAAGGTATTGTGTTGTGGATATTTTTATTATTCCAATGGATGGTAGCCTTATCATTATGGAAGGTAGTCTGTTGTTGTGATTTTTGTTACTCAAAGGGATGGTAGCCTTGTCACTATGGAAGGTAGTATGTTGTCGATATTTTTTTTATTATAATGGATGGTAGCCTTGTCATTATGGAAGGTAGTATGTTGTCAATATTTTTTTTATTCCAATGGATGGTAGCCTTGTCATTATAGAAGGTAGTCTGTTGTCGAGTTTTTGTTACTATAATGGATTTTAGCCTTGTCGTTATGGAATGTAGTTTGTTGTCAATATCTTTGTTACTCCAATGGATGGTAACCTAGTCATTATGGAAGGTAGTCTGTTGTCGAGACTTTTGTTACTCCAATGGATGGTAGCCTTGTCACTATGGAAGGTAGTATTTTGTCGATATCTTTTTTACTCCAATGGATAGTAGCCTTGTCATTATGGAAGGTAGTCTGTTGTTGATATTTTTGTTACTCTAAGGGATGGTAGGCTTGTTATTATGGAAGGTAGTGTGTTGTCGATATTTTTGTTATAACAATGGATGGTAGCCTTGTCATTATAGAAGGTAGGCTGTTGTCGAGATTTTTGTTACTACAATGGATTGTAGCCTTGTCGTTATGGAATGTAGTCTGTTGTCGATATCTTTGTTACTCCAATGGATGGTAAACTAGTCATTATGGAAGGTAGTCTGTTGTTTATACTTTTGTTACTCCAATGGATTGTAGCCTTGTCATTATGGAAGGTAGTCTCTTGTGGATTTTTTTGTTACTCCAATGATGGTACCCTTGTCATTATGGAAGGTAGTATGTTGTCGAGTTTTTGTTACTCCAACGGATGGTAGCCTTATCATTATGGAAGGTAGTCTATTGTCAAGATTTATGTTACTCCAATGGATGGTAGCCTTGTCATTATGGAAGGGATTCTATTGTGGAGATTTTTGTTACTACAATGGATTGTAGCCTTGTCGCTATGGAATGTAGTATGTTGTCAATATCTTTGTTACTCCATTGGATGGTAGCCTTGTCATTATGGAAGGTAGTCTGTTGTCGTGATTTTTGTTACTCCAATGGATGGTAGCCTTGTCACTATGGAAGGTAGTATGTTTTCGATATCTTTGTTACTCCAATGGATGGTAGCCTTGTCATAATGGAAATTAGTTTGTTGTCGATATTTTTGTTACTCTAAGGGATGGTAGCCTTGTTATTATGGAAGGTAGTCTGTTGTCGATATTTTTGTTATTCCAATGGATGGTAGCCTTGTCACTATGGAAGGTAGTATCTTGTCGATATCTTTGTTACTCCAATGGATGGTAGCCTTGTCATTATGGAAGGTAGTCTGTTGTTGAGATTTTTGTTACTCTAAGGGATGGTAGGCTTGTCATTATGGAAGGTAGTGTGTTGTTGTTATTTTTGTTATTCCAATGGATGGTAGCCTTGTCATTATGGAAGGTAGTCTGTTGTCAAGATTTTTGTTACTAAAATGGATTGTAGCCTTGTTGTTATGGAATGTAGTCTGTTTTCGATATCTTTGTTACTCCAATGGATGGTAACCTAGTCATTATGGAAGGTAGTCTGTTGTCGAGATTTTTGTTACTCCAATGGATGGTAGCCTTATCATTATGGAAGGTAGTCTGTTGTCAAGATTTTTGTTACTAAAATGGATTGTAGCCTTGTTGTTACGGAATGTAGTCTGTTGTCGATATCTTTGTTACTCCAATGGATGGTAACCTAGTCATTTTGGAAGGTAGTCTGTTGTCGAGATTTTTGTTACTCCAATGGATGGTCGCCTTGTCATTATGGAAGGTAGTCTGTTGTCGAGATTTTTTATACTCCAATGGATTGTAGCCTTGTCATTATGGAAGGTAGTCTATTGTGGATTTTTTTGTTACTCCAATGATGGTAGCCTTGTCATTATGGAAGGTAGTCTGTTGTGGATATTTTTGTTACTATAATGGATGGTAGTCTTTTCATTATGGAAGGTAGTCTGTTGTCGAGATTTTTGTTACATCAATGGATGGTAGCCTTGTCATTATGGAAGGTAGTCTGTTGTTGAGATTTTTGTTACTTTAAGGGATGGTAGGCTTGTCATTATGGAAGGTAGTGTGTTGTCGATATTTTTGTTATTCCAATGGATGGTAGCCTTGTCATTATGGAAGGTAGTCTATTGTCGAGATTTTTGTTACTATAATGGATTGTAGCCTTGTCGTTATGGAATGTAGTCTGTTGCCGATAACTTTGTTACTCCAATGGATGGTAACCTAGCCATTATGGAAGGTAGTCTGTTGTCGAGACTTTTGTTATTCCAATGGATGGTAGCCTTGTCACTATGGAAGGTAGTGTTTTGTCGATATCTTTGTTACTCCAATGGATGGTAGCCTTGTCATTATGGAAGGTAGTCTGTTGTTGAGATTTTTGTTACTCTAAGGGATGGTAGGCTTGTCATTATGGAAGGTAGTGTTTTGTCGATATTTTTGTTATTCCAATGGATGGTAGCCTTGTCATTGTGGAAGGTAGTCTGTTGTCGAGATTTTTATTACTACAATGGATTTCAGCGTTGTCGTTATGGAATGTAGTTTGTTGTCGATATCTTTGTTACTCCATTGGATGGTAGGCTTGTCATTATGGAAGGTAGTGTGTTATCGATATTTTTGTTATACCAATGGATGGTAGCCTTGTCATTATGTAAGGTAGTCTGTTGTCGTGATTTTTGTTACTCCAATGGATGGTAGCCTTGTCACTATGGAAGGTAGTATGTTGTCGATATCTTTGTTACTCCAATGGATGGTACCCTTGTCATTATGGAAGGTAGTATGTTGTTGAGATTTTTATTACTCTAAGGGATGGCAGGCTTGTCATTATGGAAGGTAGTGTGTTGTCGATATTTTTGTTATTCTAATGGATGGTAGCCTTGTCATTATGGAGGGTAGTCTGTTGTCGAGATTTTTGTTACTAAAATGGATTGTAGCCTTGTCATTATGGAATGTAGTCTTTTGTCGATATCTTTGTTACTCCATTGGATGGTAACCTAGTAATTATGGAAGGTAGTCTGTTGTCGAGATTTTTGTTACTCCAATGGATGGTAGCCTTGTCATTATGGAAGGTAGTCTTTTGTCGAGATTTTTTATACTCCAATGGATTGTAGCCTTGTAATTATGGAAGGTAGTCTCTTATGGATATTTTTGTTACTCCAATGATGGTACCCTTGTCATTATGGAAGGTAGTTTGTTATCGAGATTTCTGTAACTCTAATGGATGGTAGCCTTGTCATTATGGAAGGTAGGCTATTGTTGGGATTTTTGTTACTCTAATGGATGGTAGCCTTGTCATTATGGAAGGTAGTCTGTTGTCCAGATTTTTGTTACAACAATAGATGGTAGCCTTGTCATTTTGGAAGGTAGTCTATATTCGAGATTTTGGTCACTTCAATGGATGATATCCTTGTCATTAAGGAAGGTAGTTTGTCGTTGTCATTTATTGGTACTCCAAGGGATGGTATCCTTGTCATTAAGGACGGTAGTATGTTGTTCAGATTTTTGTTACTCCAATGGATGGTAGACTTGTCATTATAGAAGGTAGTCTATTGTCGAGATTCTTGTTACTCAATTGGATGGTAGCCTTGTCATTATGGAAGGTATTATGTTGTCGATATTTTTGTTATTCCAATGGATGGTAGCCTTGTCATTATGGAAGGTAGTCTGTTGTCGTGATTTTTATTACTCTAAGGGATGGTAGCCTTGTAATTATGGAAGGTAGTCTCTTGTGGATTTTTTTGTTACTCCAATGATGGTACCCTTGTCATTATGGAAGGTAGTCTGCTGTCGAGATTTTTGTTACTCCAACGGATGGTATCCTTGTCATTATGGAAGGTAGTTTGGTGTCGAGATTTCTGTTACTCTAATGGATGGTAGCCTTGTCATTATGGAAGGTAGGCTATTGTCGGGTTTTTTGTTACTCCAATGGATGGTAGCCTTGTCATTATGGAAGGTAGTCTGTTGTCCATATTTTTGTTACAACACTAGATGGTAGCCTTGTCATTTTGGAAGGTAGTCTGTTTTCGAGATTTTGGTCACTACAATGGATGGTATCCTTGTCATTAAGAAAGGTATTCTGTCGATGTCATTTACTGTTACTCCAATGGATGGTAGCCTTGTCATTAAGGACGGTAGTCTGTTGTTCAGATTTTTGTTACTCCAATGGATGGTAGACTTGTCATTATAGAAGGTAGTCTATTGTCGTGATTTTTGTTACTCAATTGGATGGTAGCCTTGTCATTATGGAAGGTATTATGTTGTCGATATTTTTGTTATTCCAATGGATGGTAGCCTTGTCATTATGGAAGGTAGTCTGTTATCGTGATTTTTGATACTCTAAGGGATGGTAGCCTTGTCATTATGGAAGGTAGTCTCTTGTGGATTTTTTTGTTACTCCAATGATGGTACCCTTGTCATTATGGAAGGTAGTCTGCTGTCGAGATTTTTGTTACTCCAATGGATGGTAGCCTTGTCATTATGGAAGGTAGTTTGGTGTCGAGATTTCTGTTACTCAAATGGATGGTAGCCTTGTCATTATTGAAGGTAGGCTATTGTCGGGATTTTTGTTACTCCAATGGATGGTAGCCTTGTCATTATGGAAGGTAGTCTGTTGTCCAGATTTTTGTTACAACACTAGATGGTAGCCTTGTCATTTTGGAAGGTAGTCTGTTTTCGAGATTTTGGTCACTATAATGGATGGTATCCTTGTCATTAAGAAAGGTAGTCTGTCGTTGTCATTTACTGTTACTCCAATGGATGGTAGCCTTGTCATTAAGGACAGTAGTCTGTTGTTCAGATTTTTGTTACTCCAATGGATGGTAGACTTGTCATTATGGAAGGTAGTGTGTTGTCGATATTTTAGTTATTCCAATGGATGGTAGCCTTGCCATTATGGAAGATAGTCTGTTGTCGAGATTTTTGTTACTCCAATGGATGGTAGCCTTGTCATTATGGAAGGTCGTCTATTGTCGATATTTTTGTTACTACAATGGATGGTAGCCTTGTCATTATGGAAGGTAGTATGTTGTTGAGTTTTTGTTACTCCAACGGATGGTAGACTTGGTATTACGAAAGGTAGTCTGTTGTCGATATTTTTGTTATTCCAATGGATGGTAGCCTTGTCATTATGGAAGGTAGTTTGTTGTCGTGATTTTTTTACTCCAATGAATGGTAGCCTTGTCACTATGGAAGGTAGTATGTTGTCGTAATTTTTGTTACTCGATTGGATGGTAGCCTTGTCATTATGGAAGGTAGTCCGTTGTCGAGATTTTTGTTACTCTAAGGGATGGTAGCCTTGTGATTATGGAAGGTAGTGTGTTTTCGATATTTTTGTTATTCCAATGGATGGTAGCCTTATCATTATCGAAGGTAGTCTATTGTCGAGATTTTTGTTACTCCCATGGATGGTAGCCTTGTCATTATGGAAGCTAGTCTCTTGCTGATATTTTTGTTACTCCAATGGATGGTAGCCTTGTCATTATGGAAGGTAGTCTGTTGTTCATATTTTTGTTACTCCAATGGATGGTAGACTTGTCATTACGAAAGGTAGTGTGTTGTCGATATTTTTGTTATTCCAATGGATGGTAGCCTTGTGATTATGGAAGGTAGTGTGTTGTCGATATATTTGTTATTCCAATGGATGGTAGCCTTGTCATTATGGAAGGTAGTTTGTTGTCTTGATTTTTTTTACTCCAATGGATAGTAGCCTTGTCACTATGGAAGGTAGTATGTTGTCGATATCTTTTTTACTCTAATGGATGGTAGCCTTGTCATTATGGAAGGTAGTCTGTTGTTGAGATTTTTGTTACTCTAAGGGATGGTAGCCTTGTCATTATGGAAGGTAGTGTGTTGTCGATATTTTAGTTATTCCAATGGATGATAGTCTTGTCATTATGGAAGGTAGGCTGTTGTCGATATTTTTGTTACTCCAATGGATGGTAGCCTTGTCATTATGGAAGGTAGTATGTTGTCGAGTTTTTGTTACTCCAACGGATGGTAGCCTTGTCATTATGGAAGGTAGTCTGTTATCGAGATTTCTATTACTCCAATGGATGGTAGCCTTGTCATTATGGAAGGTAGTCTGTTGCGGAGATTTTTGTTACTATAATGGATGGTAGCCTTGTCATTATGGAAGGTAGTCTGTTGTCGAGATTTTTGTTACTCCAATGGATGGTAGCCTTGTCATTACGAAAGGTAGTCTATTGTCGATATTTTTGTTACTACAATGGAAGGTAGCCTTGTCATTATGGAAGGTAGTGTGTTGTCGATATATTTGTTATTCCAATGGATGGTAGCCTTGTCATTATGGAAGGTAGTATCTTGTCGTGATTTTTTTACTGTAATGGATGGTAGCCTTGTCACTATGGAAGGTAGTATGTTGTCGATATCTTTGTTACTCCAATGGATGGTAGCCTTGTCATTATGGAAGGTAGTCTGTTGTTGAGATTTTTGTTACTCTAAGGGATGGTAGCTTTGTCATTATGGAAGGTAGTGTGTTGTCGATATTTTAGTTATTCCAATGAATGGTAGCCTTGTCATTATGGAAGGTAGTCTGTTGTCGAGATTTTTGTTACTACAATGGATGGTAGCCTTGTAATTATGGAAGGTCGTCTATTGTCGGTATTTTTGTTACTACAATGTATCGTAGCCTTGTCATTATGGAAGGTAGTATATTGTCGAGTTTTTGTTACTCCAACGGATGGTAGCCTTGTCATTATGGAAGGTAGTCTGTTGCGGAGATTTTTGTTACTATAATGGATGGTAGCCTTGTCATTATGGAAGGTAGTCTGTTGTCGAGATTTTTGTTACTCCAATTGATGGTAGCTGTGTCATTATGGAAGGTAGTCTATTGTAGATATTTTTGTTACTACAATGGATGGTAGCCTTGTCATTATGGAAGGTAGTATGTTGTCGAGTTTTTGTTACTCCAACGGATTGTAGCCTCGTCATTATGGAATGTAGTCTGTTTTGGAGATTTTTGTTACTGTAATGGATGGTAGCCTTCTCATTATGGAATGTAGTCTGTTGTGGAGATTTTTGTTACTCCAATGGATGGTAGCCTTGTCATTATGGAAGGTAGTCTGTCGTTGTGATTTCTGTTACTCCAATGGATGATATCCTTGTCATTAAGGACGATAGTCTGTTGTTCAGATTTTTGTTACTCCAATGGATGGTAGACTTGGTATTACGAAAGGTAGTCTGTTGTCGAAATTTTTGTTACTCCATTGGACGGTAGCCTTGTCATTATGGAAGGTAGTGTGTTGTCGATATTTTTGTTATTCCAATGGATGGTAGCCATGTCATTATGGAAGGTAGTATGTTGTCGTAATTTTTGTTACTCCAATGGATGGTAGCCTTGTCATTATGGAAGGTAGTCCGTTGTCGTGATTTTTGTTACTCTAAGGGATAGTAGCCTTCTGATTATGGAAGGTAGTGTGTTTTCAATATTTTTGTAATTCCAATGGATTGTAGCCTTGTCATTATCGAAGGTAGTCTATTGTCGAGATTTTTGTTACACCAATGGATGGTAGCCTTGTCATTATAGAAGCTAGTCTCTTGTTGATATTTTTGTTACTCCAATGGATGGTAGCCTTGTCATTATGGAAGGTAGTCTGTTGTTCAGATTTTTGTTACTCCAATGGATGGTAGCCTTGTCATTATGGAAGGTAGTGTGTTGTCGATATTTTTGTTATTCCAATGGATGGTAGCCTTGTCATTATGGAAGGTAGTGTGTTGTCGATATTTTTGTTATTCCAATGGATGGTAGCCTTGTCATTATGGAAGGTAGTCTATTGTTGAGATTTTTGTTACTCTAAGGGATGGTAGCCTTATCATTATGGAAGGTAGTCTGTTGTCCAGATTTTTGTTACTCTAATGGATGGTAGCCTTGCCATTATAGAAGGTAGTCTGTTGTCGAGATTTTTGTTATTGTAATGGATGGTAGCCTTGTCATTATGGAAGGTAGTCTGTCATTGTGATTTCTGTGACTCCAATGGATGGTAGCCTTGTCATTAAGGACGATAGTCTGTTGTTCAGATTTTTGTTACTCCAATGGATGGTAGACTTGTAATTACGAAGGGTAGTCTGTAGTCGAAATTTTTGTTAATCGATTGGATGGTAGCCTTGTCATTATGGAAGGTAGTGTGTTATCGATATTTTTGTTATTCCAATGGATGGTAGCCATGTCAATATGGAAGGTAGTCTGTTGTCGTAATTTTTGTTACTCCAATGGATGGTAGCCTTGTCATTATGGAAGGTAGTCTGTTGTCGAGATTTTTGTTACTCCCATGGATGGTAGCCTTGTCATTATAGAAGCTAGTCTCTTGTTGATATTTTTGTTACTCCAATGGATGGTAGCCTTGTCATTATGGAAGGTAGTTTTTGTTCAGATTTTTGTTACTCCAATGGATGGTAGACTTGTCATTACGAAAGGTAGTGTGTTGTCGATATTTTTGTTATTCCAATGGATGGTAGCTTTATCATTAAGGAAGGTAGTGTGTTGTCGATATTTTTGTTATTCCAATGGATGGTAGCCTTGTCATTATGGAAGGTAGTCTGTTGTCGTGATTTTTTTTACTCCAATGGATGGTAGCCTTGTCACTATGGAAGGTAGTATGTTGTCGATATCTTTGTTACTCCAATGGATGGTAGCCTTGACATTATGGAAGGTAGTATGTTGTTGAGATTTTTGTTACTCTAAGGGATGGTTGCCTTGTCATTATGGAAGGTAGTGTGTTGTCGATATTTTAGTTATTCCAATGGATGGTAGCCTGGTCATTATGGAAGGTCGTCTATTGTCGATATTTTTGTTACTACAATGGATTGTAGCCTTGTCATTATGGAAGGTAGTATGTTGTCGAGTTTTTGTTACTCCAACGGATTGTAGCCTTGTCATTATGGAATGTAGTCTGTTGTGGAGATTTTTGTTACTGTAATGGATGGTAACCTTGTCATTATGGAAGGTAGTTTGTTGTCCATATTTTTGTTACTCTAATGGATGGTAGCCTTTCCATTATAGAAGGTAGTATGTTGTCGAGATTTTTGTTCTGCAATGGATGGTAGCCTTGTCATTATGGAAGGTAGTCTGTCCTTGTGATTTATGTTACTCCAATGGATGGTAGCCTTGTCATTAAGGAAGATAGTCTGTTGTTCAGATTTTTGTTACTCCAATGGATGGTAGACTTGTAATTACGAAAGGTAGTCTATTGTCGAAATTTTTGTTACTCCATTTGATGGTAGCCTTGTCATTATGGAAGGTAGTGTGTTGTCGAGATTTTTGTTATTCCAATGGATGGTAGCCATGTCATTATGGAAGGTAGTCTGCTGTCTTAATTTTTGTTACTCCAATGGATGGTATCCTTGTCATTATGGAAGGTAGTCCATTGTCGAGATTTTTGTTACTCTAAGGGATGGTAGCCTTGTGATTATGGAAGGTAGTGTGTTTTCGACATTTTTGTAATTCCAATGGATGGTAGCCTTGTCATTATGGAAAGTAGTCTGCTGTCGTGATTTTATTTACTCCAATGAATGGTAGCCTTGTCACTATGGAAGGTAGTATGTTTCGATATCTTTGTTACTCCAATGGATCGTAGCCTTGTCATTATGGAAGGTAGTCTGTTGTTGAGATTTTTGTTACTCTAAGGGATGGTAGCCTTGTCATTATGGAAGGTAGTGTGTTGTCGATATTTTTGTTATTCCAATGGATGGTAGACTTGTCATTATGGAAGGTAGTCTGTTGTCGTGATTTTTTTTACTCCAATGGATGGTAGCCTTGTCACTATGGAAGGTAGTATGTTGTCGATATCTTTGTTACTAAAATGGATGGTAGCCTTGTCAATATGGAAGGTAGTCTGTTGTTGAGATTTTTGTTACTCTAAGGGATGGTAGCCTTGTCATTATGGAAGGTAGTGTGTTGTCTATATTTTAGTTATTCCAATGGATGGTAGCCTTGTCATTATGGAAGGTAGTCTGTCGTTATGATTTCTGTTACTCCAATGGATGGTAGCCTTGTCATTAAGGAAGATAGTCTGTTGTTCAGATTTTTGTTACTCCAATGGATGGTAGACTTTTAATTACGAAGGGTAGTCTGTAGTCGAAATTTTTGTTAATCGATTGGATGGTAGCCTTGTCATTATGGAAGGTAGTGTGTTATCGATATTTTTGTTATTCCAATGGATGGTAGCCATGTCAATATGGAAGGTAGTCTATTGTCGTAATTTTTGTTACTCCAATGGATGGTAGCCTTGTCATTATGGAAGGTAGTCCGTTGTCGTGATTTTTTTACTCTAAGGGATTGTAGCCTTTCGATTATGGAAGGTAGTGTGTTTTCGATATTTTTGTTATTCCAATGGATGGTAGCCTTATCATTATCGAAGGTAGTCTATTGTCGAGATTTTTGTTACTCCCATGGATGGTAGCCTTGTCATTATAGAAGCTAGTCTCTTGTTGATATTTTTGTTACTCCAATGGATGGTAGCCTTGTCATTATGGAAGGTAGTTTGTTGTTCAGATTTTTGTTACTCCAATGGATGGTAGACTTGTCATTACGAAAGGTAGTGTGTTGTCGATATTTTTGTTATTCCAATGGATGGTAGCCTTATCATTAAGGAAGGTAGTGTGTTGTCGATATTTTTGTTATTCCAATGGATGGTAGCCTTGTCATTATGGAAGGTAGTATGTTGTCGTGATTTTTTTTACTCCAATGGATGGTAGCCTTGTCACTATGGAAGGTAGTATGTTGTCGATATCTTTGTTAGTCCAATGGATGGTAGCCTTGTCATTATGGAAGGTAGTATGTTGTTGAGATTTTTGTTACTCTAAGGGATGGTAGCCTTGTCATTATGGAAGGTAGTGTGTTGTCGATATTTTAGTTATTCCAATGGATGGTAGCCTGGTCATTATGGAAGGTCGTCTATTGTCGATATTTTTGTTACTACAATGGATGGTAGCCTTGTCATTATGGAAGGTAGTATGTTGTCGAGTTTTTGTTACTCCAACGGATTGTAGCCTTGTCATTATGGAATGTAGTCTGTTGTGGAGATTTTTGTTACTGTAATGGATGGTAGCCTTGTCATTATGGAAGGTAGTCTGTTGTCCATATTTTTGTTACTCTAATGGATGGTAGCCTTTCCATTATAGAAGGTAGTATGTTGTCGAGATTTTTGTTACTGCAATGGATGGTAGCCTTATCATTATGGAAGATAGTATGTTGTCAAGATTTTTATTATTCCAATGGATGGTAGCCTAGTCATTATGGAAGGTATTTTGTTTCGAAATTTTTGATACTCCAACGGATGGCAGCCTTATCATTATCGAAGGTAGTCTGTTGTCGAGATTTTTGTTACTCCATTGAATGGTAGCCTTGTCATTATGGAAGGTAGTGTGTTGTCGAAATTATTGTTATTCCAATGGATGGTAGCCTTGTCATTATGGAAGGTAGTCTGTTGTCGTGATTTTATTTACTCCAATGGATGGTAGCCTTGTCACTATGGAAGGTAGTATGTTGTCGATATCTTTGTTACTCCAATGGATCGTAGCCTTGTCATTATGGAAGGTAGTCTGTTGTCGTGATTTTTGTTACTCTAAGGGATGGTAGCTTGTCATTATGGAAGGTAGTGTGTTGTCGATATTTTTGTTATTCCAATGGATGGTAGAATTGTCATTATGGAAGGTAGTCTATTGTTGAGATTTTTGTTACTCCAATGGATGGTAGCCTTGTCATTATGGAAGGTAGTCTATTATCGATATTTTAGTTACTACAATGAATGGTAGCCTAGTCATTATGGAAGGTAGTATGTTGTCGAGTTTTTGTTACTCCAACAGATGGTAGCCTTGTCAATATGGGGAGTAGTCTGTTGTCGAGATTTTTGTTACTCCAATGGATGGTAGCCTTGTCATTATGGAAGGTAGTCTGTTATGGAGATTTTTGTTACTATAATGGATTGTAGCCTTGTCATTATGGAAGGTAGTCTGTTGTCGAGATTTTTGGTACTCCATTGGATGGTAGCCTTGTCATTATGGAAGGTAGTTTATTGTCGATATTTCTATTACTCCAATGGATGGTAGCCTTGTAACTATGGAAGGTAGTCTCTTGCGGAGATTTTTGTTACTATGATGGATGGTAG
Source organism: Vicia faba (assembly GCA_948472305.1). Lineage (NCBI taxonomy): Eukaryota > Viridiplantae > Streptophyta > Magnoliopsida > Fabales > Fabaceae > Vicia > Vicia faba. Next base: position 461,666,358 of record OX451741.1, read on the forward strand.
CCTTGTCATTATGGAAGGTAGTTTGTTGGGGAGATTTTTGTTACTATAATGGATTGTAGCCTTGTCATTATGGAAGGTAGTTTGTTGTCGAGATTTTTGTTACTCCATTGGATGGTAGACTTGTCATTATGGAAGATAGTATGTTGTCGAGATTTTTATTATTCCAATGGATGGTAGCCTAGTCACTATGGAAGGTATTTTGTTTCGAAATTTTTGTTACTCCAACGGATGGCAGCCTTGTCATTATCGAAGGTAGTCTGTTGTCGAGATTTTTGTTACTCCATTGGATGGGAGCCTTGTCATTATGGAAGGTAGTGTGTTGTCGATATTTTTGTTATTCCAATGGATGGTAGCCTTGTCATTATGGAAGGTAGTCTATTGTCGTCATTTTATTTACTCCAATGGATGGTAGCCTTGTCACTATGGAAGGTAGTATGTTGTCGATATCTTTGTTACTCCAATGGATGGTAGCCTTGTCATTATGGAAGGTAGTTTGTTGTTGAGATTTTTGTTACTCTAAGGGATGGTAGCCTTGTCATTATAAAAGGTAGTGTGTTGTCGATATTTTTGTTATTCCAATGGATGGTAGAATTGTCATTATGGAAGGTAGTCTGTTGTCAAGATTTTTGTTACTCCAATGGATGGTAGCCTTATCATTATGGAAGGTAGTCTCTTGTGGATGTTTTTGTTACTCCAACGATGGTACCCTTGTCATTATGGAAGGTAGTATGTTATCGAGATTTTTGTTACTCCAACGGATGGTAGCCTTGTCATTATGGAAGGTAGTGTGTTGTCGATATTTTTGTTATTCCAATGGATGGTAACCTTGTCATTATGGAAGGTAGTTTGTTATGGAGATTTTTGTTACTATAATGGATTGTAGCCTTGTCATTATGGAAGGTAGTCTGTTGTCGAGATTTTTGTTACTCCATTGGATGGTAGCCTTGTCATTATGGAAGATAGTATGTTGTCGAGATGGTAGCCTAGTCATTATGGAAGGTAGTTTGTTTCGAAATTTTTGTTACTCCAACGCATGGCAGCCTTGTCATTATCGAAGGTAGTCTGTTGTCGAGATTTTTGTTACTCCATTGGATGGTAGCCTTGTCATTATGGAAGGTAGTGTGTTGTCGATATTTTTGTAATTCCAATGGATGGTAGCCTTGTCATTATGGAAGGTAGTTTGTTGTCGTGATTTTTTTTACTCCTATGGATGGTAGCCTTGTCACTATGGAAGTTAGTATGTTGTCGATATCTTTATTACTCCAATGGATGGTAGTCTTGTCATTATGGAAGGTAGTCTGTTGTTGAGATTTTTGTTACTCTAAGGGATGGTAGCCTTGTCATTATGGAAGGTAGTGTGTTGTCGATATTTTTGTTATTCCAATGGATGGTAGCATTGTCATTATGGAAGGTAGTCTGTTGTCGAGATTTTTGTTACTCCAATGGATGGGTGCCTTGTCATTACGGAAGGTAGTATGTTGTCGAATTTTTATTACTCCAACGGATGATAGCCTTGTCATTATGGAAGGTAGTTTGTTGTCGATATTTCTATTACTCCAATGGATGGTAGCCTTGTCACTATGGAAGGTAGTCTGTTGCGGAGATTTTTGTTACTATAATGGATGGTAGCCTTGTCATTATGGAAGGTAGTCTGTTGCGGAGATTTTTGTTACTATAATGGATTTTAGCCTTGTCATTATGGAAGGTAGTCTGTTGTCGAGATTTTTGTTACTCCATTGGATGGTAGCCTTGTGATTATGGAAGATAGTATGTTGTCTAGATTTTTATTATTCCAATGGATGGTAGCCTACTCATTATGGAAGGTATTTTGTTTCGAAATTTTTGTTACTCCAACAGATGGCAGCCTTGTCATTATCGAAGGTAGTCTGTTGTCGAGATTTTTGTTACTCCAATGGATGGTAGCCTTGTCATTATGGAAGGTAGTATGTTATCGAGTTTTTATTACTCCAACGGATGGTAGCCTTGTCATTATGGAAGTTAGTTTGTTGCTGATATTTCTATTACTCCAATGGATGGTAGCCTTGTCACTATGGAAGGTAGTCTGTTGCAGAGATTTTTGTTACTATAACGGATGGTAGCCTTGTCATTATGGAAGGTAGTCTGTTGAGGAGATTTTTGTTACTATAATGGATTGTAGCCTTGTCATTATGGAAGGTAGTCTGTTGTCGAGATTTTTGTTACTCCATTGGATGGTAGCCTTGTCATTATGGAAGATAGTATGTTGTCGAGATTTTTATTATTCCAATGGATGGTAGCCTATTCATTATGGAAGGTCATTTGTTTCGAAATTTTTGTTACTCCAACAGATGGCAGCCTTGTCATTATCGAAGGTAGTCTGTTGTCGAGATTTTTGTTACTCCATTGGATGGTAGCCTTGTCATTATGGAAGGTAGTGTGTTATCGATATTTTTGTTATTCCAATGGATTGTAGCCTTGTCATTATGGAAGGTAGTCTGTTGTCGTGATTTTATTTACTCCAATGGATGGTAGCCTTGTCACTATGGAAGGTAGTATGTTGTCGATATCTTTGTTACTCCGATGGATGGTAGCCTTGTCATTATGGAAGGTAGTATGTTGTCAAGATTTTTATTATTCCAATGGATGGTAGCCTAGTCATTATGGAAGGTATTTTGTTTCGAAATTTTTTTTACTCCAACGGATGACAGCCTTATCATTATCGAAGGTAGTCTGTTGTCGAGATTTTTGTTACTCCATTGGATGGTAGCCTTGTCATTATGGAAGGTAGTGTGTTGTCGATATTTTTGTTATTCCAATGGATGGTAGCCTTGTCATTATGGAAGGTAGTCTGTTGTCATGATTTTATTTACTCCAATGGATGGTAGCCTTGTCACTATGGAAGGTAGTGTGTTGTCGATATTTTTGTTATTCCAATGGATGGTAGAATTGTCATTATGGAAGGTAGTCTGTTGTCGAGATTTTTGTTACTCCAATGGATGGTAGCCTTGTCATTATGGAAGGTAGTCTATTATCGATATTTTTGTTACTACAATGAATGGTAGCCTCGTCATTATGGAAGGTAATATGTTGTCGAGTTTTTGTTACTCCAACAGATGGTAGCCTTGTCGTTATGGAGAGTAGTCTGTTGTCGAGATATTTGTTACTCCAATGGATGGTAGCCTTGTCATTATGGAAGGTAGTCTGTTATGGAGATTTTTGTTACTATAATGGATTGTAGCCTTGTCATTATGGAAGGTAGTCTGTTGTCGAGATTTTTGTTACTCCATTGGATGGTAGCCTTGTCATTATGGAAGATAGTATGTTGTCGAGATGGTAGCCTAGTCATTATGGAAGGTAGTTTGTTTCGAAATTTATGTTACTCCAACGGATGGCAGCATTTTCATTATCGAAGGTAGTCTGTTGTCGAGATTTCTGTTACTCCATTGGATGGTAGCCTTGTCATTAATGAAGGTAGTGTGTTGTCAATATTTTTATAATTCCAATGGATGGTAGCCTTGTCATTATGGAAGGTAGTTTGTTGTCGTGATTTTTTTTACTCCTATGGATGGTAGCCTTGTCACTATGGAAGTTAGTATTTTGTCGATATCTTTGTTACTCCAATGGATGGTAGCCTTGTCATTATGGAAGGTAGTCTGTTGTTGATATTTTTGTTACTCTTAGGGATGGTAGCCTTGTCATTATGGAAGGTAGTGTGTTGTCGATATTTTTTTTTATTCCAATGGATGGTAGCCTTGTCATTATGGAAGGTAGTCTATTGCCAATATTTTTGTTACTACAATGGATGGTAGCCTTGTCATTACGGAAGGTAGTATGTTGTCGAGTTTTTATTACTCCAACGGATGGTAGCATTGTCATTATGGAAGGTAGTTTGTTGTCGATATTTCTATTACTCCAATGGATGGTAGCCTTGTCACTATGGAAGGTAGTCTGTTGCGGAGATTTTTGTTACTATGATGGATGGTAGCCTTGTCACTATGGAAGGTAGTCTGTTGCGGAGATTTTTGTTACTATAATGGATTGTAGCCTTTTCATTATGGAAGGTAGTTTGTTGTCGAGATTTTTGTTACTCCATTGGATGGTAGCCTTGTCATTATGGAAGATAGTATGTTGTCAAGATTTTTATTATTCCAATGGATGGTAGCCTAGTCATTATGGAAGGTATTTTGTTTCAAAATTTTTGTTACTCCAACGGATGGCAGCCTTATCATTATCGAAGGTAGTCTGTTGTCGAGATTTTTGTTACTCCATTGGATGGTAGCCTTGTCATTATGGAAGGTAGTGTGTTGTCGATATTTTTGTTATTCCAATGGATGGTAGCCTCATCAATATGGAAGGTAGTCTGTTGTCGTGATTTTATTTACTCCAATGGATGGTAGCCTTGTCACTATGGAAGGTAGTATGTTGTCGATATCTTTGTTACTCCAATGGATCGTAGCCTTGTCATTATGGAAGGTATTCTGTTGTTGAGATTTTTGTTACTCTAAGGGATGGTAGCCTTGTCATTATGGAAGGTAGTGTGTTATCGATATTTTTGTTATTCCAATGGATGGTAGAATTGTCATTTTGGAAGGTAGTCTGTTGTCGAGATTTTTGTTACTCCAATGGATGGTAGCCATGTCATTATGGAAGGTAGTCTATTATCGATATTTTAGTTACTACAATGAATGGTAGCCTAGTCATTATGGAAGGTAGTATGTTGTCGAGTTTTTGTTACTCCAACAGATGGTAGCCTTGTCAATATGGGGAGTAGTCTTTTGTCGAGATTTTTGTTACTCCAATGGATGGTAGCCTGGTCATTATGGAAGGTAGTCTGTTATGGAGATTTTTGTTACTATAATGGATTGTAGCCTTGTCATTATGGAAGGTAGTCTGTTGTCGAGATTTTTGGTACTCCATTGGATGGTAGCCTTGTCATTATGGAAGGTAGTTTATTGTCGATATTTCTATTACTCCAATGGATGGTAGCCTTGTCACTATGGAAGGTAGTCTGTTGCGGAGATTTTTTTTACTATGATGGATGGTAGCCTTGTCATTATGGAAGGTAGTCTGTTGCGGAGATTTTTGTTACTATAATGGATTGTAGCCTTGTCATTATGGAAGGTAGTTTGTTGTCGAGATTTTTGTTACTCCATTGGATGGTAGACTTGTCATTATGGAAGATAGTATGTTGTCGAGATTTTTATTATTCCAATGGATGGTAGCCTAGTCATTATGGAAGGTATTTTGTTTCGAAATTTTTGTTACTCCAACGGATGGCAGCCTTGTCATTATCGAAGGTAGTCTGTTGTCGAGATTTTTGTTACTCCATTGGATGGTAGCCTTGTCATTATGGAAGGTAGTGTGTTGTCAATATTTTTGTTATTCCAATGGATTGTAGCCTTGTCATTATGGAAGGTAGTTTGTTGTCGTCATTTTATTTACTCCAATGGATGGTAGCCTTGTCACTATGGAAGGTAGTATGTTGTCGATATCTTTGTTACTCCAATGGATGGTAGCCTTGTCATTATGGAAGGTAGTCTGTTGTTAAGATTTTTGTTACTCTAAGGGATGGTAGCCTTGTCATTATAAAAGGTAGTGTGTTGACCATATTTTTGTTATTCCAATGGATGGTAGAATTGTCATTATGGAAGGTAGTCTGTTGTCGAGATTTTTGTTACTCCAATGGATGGTAGCCTTGTCATTATGAAAGGTAGTCTCTTGTGGATGTTTTTGTTACTCCAATGATGGTACCCTTGTCATTATGGAAGGTAGTATGTTATCGAGATTTTTGTTACTCCAACGGATTGTAGCCTTGTCATTATGGAAGGTAGTGTGTTGTCGATATTTTTGTTATTCCAATGGATGGTAGCCTTGTCATTATGGAAGGTAGTCTGTTATGGAGATTTTTGTTACTATAATGGATTGTAGCCTTGTCATTATGGAAGGTAGTCTGTTGTCGAGATTTTTGTTACTCCATTGGATGGTAGCCTTGTCATTATGGAAGATAGTATGTTGTCGAGATGGTAGCCTAGTCATTATGGAAGGTAGTTTGTTTCGAAATTTTTGTTACTCCAACGGATGGCAGCCTTGTCATTATCGAAGGTAGTCTGTTGTCGAGATTTTTGTTACTCCATTGGATGGTAGCCTTGTCATTACGGAAGGTAGTATGTTATCGAGTTTTTATTACTCCAACGGATGGTAGCCTTGTCATTATGGAAGTTAGTTTGTTGTCGATATTTCTATTACTCCAATGGATGGTAGCCTTGTCACTATGGAAGGTAGTCTGTTGCAGAGATTTTTGTTACTATAATGGATGGTAGCCTTGTCATTATGGAAGGTAGTCTGTTGAGGAGATTTTTGTTACTATAATGGATTGTAGCCTTGTCATTATGGAAGGTAGTCTGTTGTCGAGATTTTTGTTACTCCATTGGATGGTAGCCTTGTCATTATGGAAGATAGTATGTTGTCGAGATTTTTATTATTCCAATGGATGGTAGCCTATTCATTATGGAAGGTCATTTGTTTCGAAATTTTTGTTACTCCAACAAATGGAAGCCTTGTCATTATCGAAGGTAGACTGTTGTCGAGATTTTTGTTACTCCATTGGATGGTAGCCTTGTCATTATAGAAGGTAGTGTGTTATCGATATTTTTTTTATTCCAATGGATTGTAGCCTTGTCATTATGGAAGGTAGTCTGTTGTCGTGATTTTATTTACTCCAATGGATGGTAGCCTTGTCACTATGGAAGGTAGTATGTTGTCGATATCTTTGTTACTCCGATGGATGGTAGCCTTGTCATTATGGAAGGTAGTATGTTGTCAAGATTTTTATTATTCCAATGGATGGTAGCCTAGTCATTATGGAAGGTATTTTGTTTCGAAATTTTTGTTACTCCAACGGATGACAGCCTTATCATTATCGAAGGTAGTCTGTTGTCGAGATTTTTGTTACTCCATTGGATGGTAGCCTTGTCATTATGGAAGGTAGTGTGTTGTCGATATTTTTGTTATTCCAATGGATGGTAGCCTTGTCATTATGGAAGGTAGTCTGTTGTCGTGATTTTATTTACTCCAATGGATGGTAGCCTTGTCACTATGGAAGGTAGTGTGTTGTCGATATTTTTGTTATTCCAATGGATGGTAGAATTGTCATTATGGAAGGTAGTCTGTTGTCGAGATTTTTGTTACTCCAATGGATGGTAGCCTTGTCATTATGGAAGGTAGTCTATTATCGATATTTTTGTTACTACAATGAATGGTAGCCTCGTCATTATGGAAGGTAATATGTTGTCGAGTTTTTGTTACTCCAACAGATGGTAGCCTTGTCGTTATGGAGAGTAGTCTGTTGTCGAGATTTTTGTTACTCCAATGGATGGTAGCCTTGTCATTATGGAAGGTAGTCTGTTATGGAGATTTTTGTTACTATAATGGATTGTAGCCTTGTCATTATGGAAGGTAGTCTGTTGTCGAGATTTTTGTTACTCCATTGGATGGTAGCCTTGTCATTATGGAAGATAGTATGTTGTCGAGATGGTAGCCTAGTCATTATGGAAGGTAGTTTGTTTCGAAATTTTTGTTACTCCAACGGATGGCAGCGTTTTCATTATCGAAGGTAGTCTGTTGTCGAGATTTCTGTTACTCCATTTGATGGTAGCCTTGTCATTAATGAAGGTAGTGTGTTGTCAATATTTTTATAATTCCAATGGATGGTAGCCTTGTCATTATGGAAGGTAGTTTGTTGTCGTGATTTTTTTTACTCCTATGGATGGTAGCCTTGTCACTATGGAAGTTAGCATGTTGTCGATATCTTTGTTACTACAATGGATGGTAGCCTTGTCATTATGGAAGGTAGTCTGTTGTTGATATTTTTGTTACTCTTAGGGATGGTAGCCTTGTCATTATGGAAGGTAGTGTGTTGTCGATATTTTTTTTTATTCCAATGGATGGTAGCCTTGTCATTATGGAAGGTAGTCTATTGCCAATATTTTTGTTACTACAATGGATGGTAGCCTTGTCATTACGGAAGGTAGTATGTTGTCGAGTTTTTATTACTCCAACGGGTGGTAGGATTGTCATTATGGAAGGTAGTTTGTTGTCGATATTTCTATTACTCTAATGGATGGTAGCCTTGTCACTATGGAAGGTAGTCTGTTGCGGAGATTTTTGTTACTATGATGGATGGTAGCCTTGTCATTATGGAAGGTAGTCTGTTGCGGAGATTTTTGTTACTATAATGGATTGTAGCCTTGTCATTATGGAAGGTAGTTTGTTGTCGAGATTTTTGTTACTCCATTGGATGGTAGCCTTGTCATTATGGAAGATAGTATGTTGTCAAGATTTTTATTATTCCAATGGATGGTAGCCTAGTCATTATGGAAGGTATTTTGTTTCGAAATTTTTGTTACTCCAACGGATGGCAGCCTTATCATTATCGAAGGTAGTCTGTTGTCGAGATTTTTGTTACTCCATTGGATGGTAGCCTTTTCATTATGGAAGGTAGTGTGTTGTCGATATTTTTGTTATTCCAATGGATGGTAGCCTTGTCATTATGGAAGGTAGTCTGTTGTCGTGATTTTATTTACTCCAATGGATGGTAGCCTTGTCACTATGGAAGGTAGTATGTTGTCGATATCTTTGTTACTCCAATGGATCGTAGCCTTCTCATTATGGAAGGTAGTCTGTTGTTGAGATTTTTGTTACTCTAAGGGATGGTAGCCTTGTCATTATGGAAGGTAGTGTGTTGTCGATATTTTTGTTATTCCAATGGATGGTAGAATTGTCATTATGGAAGGTAGTCTGTTGTCGAGATTTTTGTTACTCCAATGGATGGTAGCCTTGTCATTATGGAAGGTAGTCTATTATCGATATTTTAGTTACTACAATGAATGGTAGCCTAGTCATTATGGAAGGTAGTATGTTGTCGAGTTTTTGTTACTCCATTAGATGGTAGCCTTGTCAATATGGGGAGTTGTCTGTTGTCGAGATTTTTGTTACTCCAATGGATGGTAGCCTTGTCATTATGGAAGGTAGTCTGTTATGGAGATTTTTGTTACTATAATGGATTGTAGCCTTGTCATTATGGAAGGTAGTCTGTTGTCGAGATTTTTGGTACTCCATTGGATGGTAGCCTTGTCATTATGGAAGGTAGTTTATTGTCGATATTTCTATTACTCCAATGGATGGTAGCCTTGTCACTATGGAAGGTAGTCTATTGCGGAGATTTTTGTTACTATGATGGATGGTAGCCTTGTCATTATGGAAGGTAGTCTGTTGCGGAGATTTTTGTTATTATAATGGATTGTAGCCTTGTCATTATGGAAGGTAGTTTGTTGTCGAGATTTTTGTTACTCCATTGGATGGTAGACTTGTCATTATGGAAGATAGTATGTTGTCGAGATTTTTATTATTCCAATGGATGGTAGCCTAGTCATTATGGAAGGTATTTTGTTTCGAAATTTTTGTTACTCCAACAGATGGCAGCCTTGTCATTATCGAAGGTAGTCTGTTGTCGAGATTTTTGTTACTCCATCGGATGGTAGCCTTGTCATTATGGAAGGTAGTGTGTTGTCGATATTTTTGTTATTCCAATGGATTGTAGCCTTGTCATTATGGAAGGTAGTCTGTTGTCGTCATTTTATTTACTCCAATGGATGGTAGCCTTGTCACTATGGAAGGTAGTATGTTGTCGATATCTTTGTTACTCCAATGGATGGTAGCCTTGTCATTATGGAAGGTAGTCTGTTGTTGAGATTTTTGTTACTCTAAGGGATGGTAGCCTTGTCATTATAAAAGGTAGTGTGTTGACGATATTTTTGTTATTCCAATGGATGGTAGAATTGTCATTATGGAAGGTAGTCTGTTGTCGAGATTTTTGTTACTCCAATGGATGGTAGCCTTGTCATTATGGAAGGTAGTCTCTTGTGGATGTTTTTGTTACTCCAATGATGGTACCCTTGTCATTATGGAACGTAGTATTTTATCGAGATTTTTGTTACTCCAACGGATGGTAGCCTTGTCATTATGGAAGGTAGTGTGTTGTCGATATTTTTGTTATTCCAATGGATGGTAGCCTTGTCATTATGGAAGGTAGTCAGTTATGGAGATTTTTGTTACTATAATGGATTGTAGCCTTGTCATTATGGAAGGTAGTCTGTTGTCGAGATTTTTGTTACTCCATTTGATGGTAGCCTTGTCATTATGGAAGATAGTATGTTGTCGAGATGGTAGCCTAGTCATTATGGAAGGTAGTTTGTTTCGAAATTTTTGTTACTCCAACGGATGGCAGCCTTGTCATTTTCGAATGTAGTCTGTTGTCGAGATTTTTGTTACTCCATTGGATGGTAGCCTTGTCATTATGGAAGGTAGTGTGTTGTCGATATTTTTGTAATTCCAATGGATGGTAGCCTTGTCATTATGGAAGGTAGTTTGTTGTCGTGATTTTTTTTACTCCTATGGATGGTAGCCTTGTCACTATGGAAGTTAGTATGTTGTCGATATCTTTGTTACTCCAATGGATGGTAGTCTTGTCATTATGGAAGGTAGTTTGTTGTTGAGATTTTTGTTACTCTAAGGGATGGTAGCCTTGTCATTATGGAAGGTAGTGTGTTGTCGATATTTTTGTTATTCCAATGGATGGTAGCATTGTCATTATGGAAGGTAGTCTCTTGTCGAGATTTTTGTTACTCCAATGGATGGTAGCCTTGTCATTACGGAAGGTAGTATGTTGTCGAGTTTTTATTACTCCAACGGATGGTAGCCTTGTCATTATGGAAGGTAGTTTGTTGTCGATATTTCTATTACTCCAATGGATGGTAGCCTTGTCACTATGGAAGGTAGTCTGTTGCAAAGATTTTTGTTACTATAATGGATGGTAGCCTTGTCATTATGGAAGGTAGTCTGTTGCGGAGATTTTTGTTACTATAATGGATTTTAGCCTTGTCATTATGGAAGGTAGTCTGTTGTCGAGATTTTTGTTACTCCATTGGATGGTAGCCTTGTGATTATGGAAGATAGTTTGTTGTCGAGATTTTAATTATTCAAATGGATGGTAGCCTATTCATTATGGAAGGTATTTTGTTTCGAAATTTTTGTTACTCCAACAAATGGCAGCCTTGTCATTATCGAAGGTAGTCTGTTGTCGAGATTTTTGTTACTCCAATGGATGGTAGCCTTGTCATTACGGAAGGTAGTATGTTCTCGAGTTTTTATTACTCCAACGGATGGTAGCCTTGTCATTATGGAAGGTAGTTTGTTGTCGATATTTCTATTACTCCAATGGATGGTAGCCTTGTCACTATGGAAGGTAGTCTGTTGCGGAGATTTTTGTTACTATAATGGATGGTAGCCTTGTCATTATGGAAGGTAGTCTGTTGCGGAGATTTTTGTTACTATAATGGATTTTAGCCTTATCATTATGGAAGGTAGTCTGTTGTCGAGATTTTTGTTACTCCATTGGATGGTAGCCTTGTCATTATGGAAGATAGTATGTTGTCGAGATTTTTATTATTCCAATGGATGGTAGCCTATTCATTATGGAAGGTATTTTGTTTCGAAATTTTTGTTACTCCAACAGATGGCAGCCTTGTCGTTATCGAAGGTAGTCTGTTGTCGAGATTTTTGTTACTCCATTGGATGGTAGCCTTGTCATTATGGAAGGTAGTGTGTTATCGATATTTTTGTTATTCCAATGGATTGTAGCCTTGTCATTATGGAAGGTAGTCTGTTGTCGTGATTTTATTTACTCCAATGGATGGTAGCCTTGTCACTATGGAAGGTAGTATGTTGTCGATATCTTTGTTACTCCAATGGATGGTAGCCTTGTCATTATGGAAGGTAGTGTGTTGTTGAGATTTTTGTTACTCTAAGGGATGGTAGCCTTGTCATTATGGAAGGTAGTGTGTTGTCGATATTTTTGTTATTCCAATGGATGGTAGCATTGTCATTATGGAAGGTAGTTTGTTGTCAAGATTTTTGTTACTCCAATGGATGGTAGCCTTGTCATTATGGAAGGTAGTCTCTTGTGGATGTTTTTGTTACTCCAATGATGGTACCCTTGTCATTATGGAAGGTAGTATGTTATCGAGATTTTTGTTACTCCAACGGATGGTAGCCTTGTCATTATGGAAGGTAGTGTGTTGTCGATATTTTTGTTATTCCAATGGATGGTAGCCTTGTCATTATGGAAGGTAGTCAGTTATGGAGATTTTTGTTACTATAATGGATTGTAGCCTTGTCATTATGGAAGGTAGTCTGTTGTCGAGATTTTTGTTACTCCATTGGATGGTAGCCTTGTCATTATGGAAGATAGTATGTTGTCGAGATGGTAGCCTAGTCATTATGGAAGGTAGTTTGTTTCGAAATTTTTGTTACTCCAATGGATGGCAGCCTTGTCATTTTCGAAGGTAGTCTGTTGTCGAGATTTTTGTTACTCCATTGGATGGTAGCCTTGTCATTATGGAAGGTAGTGTGTTGTCGATATTTTTGTAATTCCAATGGATGGTAGCCTTGTCATTATGGAAGGTAGTTTGTTGTCGTGATTTTTTTTACTCCTATGGATGGTAGCCTTGTCACTATGGAAGTTAGTATGTTGTCGATATCTTTGTTACTCCAATGGATGGTAGTCTTGTCATTATGGAAGGTAGTCTGTTGTTGAGATTTACTCTAAGGGATGGTAGCCTTGTCATTATGGAAGGTAGTGTGTTGTCGATATTTTTGTTATTCCAATGGATGGTAGCATTGTCATTATGGAAGGTAGTCTCTTGTCGAGATTTTTGTTACTCCAATGGATGGTAGCCTTGTCATTACGGAAGGTAGTATGTTGTCGTGTTTTTATTACTCCAACGAATGGTAGCCTTGTCATTATGGAAGGTAGTTTGTTGTCGATATTTCTATTACTCCAATGGATGGTAGCCTTGTCACTATGGAAGGTAGTCTGTTGCGGAGATTTTTGTTACTATAATGGATGGTAGCCTTGTCATTATGGAAGGTAGTCTGCTGCGGAGATTTTTGTTACTATAATGGATTTTAGCCTTGTCATTATGGAAGGTAGTCTGTTGTCGAGATTTTTGTTACTGCATTGGATGGTAGCCTTGTGATTATGGAAGATAGTATGTTGTCGAGATTTTAATTATTCCAATGGATGGTAGCCTATTCATTATGGAAGGTATTTTGTTTCGAAATTTTTGTTACTCCAACAAATGGCAGCCTTGTCATTATCGAAGGTAGTCTGTTGTCGAGATTTTTGTTACTCCAATGGATGGTAGCCTTGTCATTACGGAAGGTAGTATGTTCTCGAGTTTTTATTACTCCAACGGATGGTAGCCTTGTCATTATGGAAGGTAGTTTGTTGTCGATATTTCTATTACTCCAATGGATGGTAGCCTTGTCACTATGGAAGGTAGTCTGTTGCGGAGATTTTTGTTACTATAATGGATGGTAGCCTTGTCATTATGGAAGGTAGTCTGTTGCGGAGATTTTTGTTACTATAATGGATTTTAGCCTTGTCATTATGGAAGGTAGTCTGTTGTCGAGATTTTTGTTACTCCATTGGATGGTAGCCTTGTCATTATGGAAGATAGTATGTTGTCGAGATTTTTATTATTCCAATGGATGGTAGCCTATTCATTATGGAAGGTATTTTGTTTCGAAATTTTTGTTACTCCAACAGATGGCAGCCTTGTCGTTATCGAAGGTAGTCTGTTGTCGAGATTTTTGTTACTCCATTGGATGGTAGCCTTGTCATTATGGAAGGTAGTGTGTTATCGATATTTTTGTTATTCCAATGGATTGTAGCCTTGTCATTATGGAAGGTAGTCTGTTGTCGTGATTTTATTTACTCCAATGGATGGTAGCCTTGTCACTATGGAATGTAGTATGTTGTCGATATCTTTGTTACTCCAATGGATGGTATCCTTGTCATTATGGAAGGTAGTGTGTTGTTGAGATTTTTGTTACTCTAATGGATGGTAGCCTTGTCATTATGGAAGGTAGTGTGTTGTCGATATTTTTGTTATTCCAATGGATGGTAGCATTGTCATTATGGAAGGTAGTCTGTTGTCAAGATTTTTGTTACTCCAATGGATGGTAGCCTTGTCATTATGGAAGGTAGTCTCTTGTGGATGTTTTTGTTACTCCAATGATGGTACCCTTGTCATTATGGAAGGTGGTATGTTATCGAGATTTTTGTTACTCCAACGGATGGTAGCCTTGTCATTATGGAAGGTAGTGTGTTGTCGATATCTTTGTTACTCCAATGGATGGTAGCCTTGTCATTATGGAAGGTAGTCTGTTGTTGATATTTTTGTTACTCTTAGGGATGGTAGCCTTGTCATTATGGAAGGTAGTGTGTTGTCGATATTTTTTTTTATTCCAATGGATGGTAGCCTTGTCATTATGGAAGGTAGTCTATTGCCAATATTTTTTTTACTACAATGGATGGTAGCCTTGTCATTACGGAAGGTAGTATGTTGTCGAGTTTTTATTACTCCAACTGATGGTAGCATTGTCATTATGGAAGGTAGTTTGTTGTCGATATTTCTATTACTCCAATGGATGGTAGCCTTGTCACTATGGAAGGTAGTCTGTTGCGGAGATTTTTGTTACTATGATGGATGGTAGCCTTGTCATTATGGAAGGTAGTGTGTTGCGGAGATTTTTGTTACTATAATGGATTGTAGCCTTGTCATTATGGAAGGTAGTTTGTTGTCGAGATTTTTGTTACTCCATTGGATGGTAGCCTTGTCATTATGGAAGATAGTATGTTGTCAAGATTTTTATTATTCCAATGGATGGTAGCCTAGTCATTATGGAAGGTATTTTGTTTCGAAATTTTTGTTACTCCAACGGATGGCAGCCTTATCATTATCGAAGGTAGTCTGTTGTCGAGATTTTTGTTACTCCATTGGATGGTAGCCTTATCATTATGGAAGGTAGTGTGTTGTCGATATTTTTGTTATTCCAATGGATGGTAGCCTTGTCATTATGGAAGGTAGTCTGTTGTCGTGATTTTATTTACTCCAATGGATGGTAGCCTTGTCACTATGGAAGGTAGTATGTTGTCGATATCTTTGTTACTCCAATGGATCGTAGCCTTGTCATTATGGAAGGTAGTCTGTTGTTGAGATTTTTGTTACTCTAAGGGATGGTAGCCTTGTCATTATGGAAGGTAGTGTGTTGTCGATATTTTTGTTATTCCAATGGATGGTAGATTTGTCATTATGGAAGGTAGTCTGTTTTCGAGATTTTTGTTACTCCAATGGATGGTAGCCTTGTCATTATGGAAGGTAGTCTATTATCGATATTTTAGTTACTACAATGAATGGTAGCCTAGTCATTATGGAAGGTAGTATGTTGTCGAGTTTTTGTTACTCCAACAGATGGTAGCCTTGTCAATATGGGGAGTAGTCTGTTGTCGAGATTTTTGTTACTCCAATGGATGGTAGCCTTGTCATTATGGAAGGTAGTCTGTTATGGAGATTTTTGTTACCATAATGGATTGTAGCCTTGTCATTATGGAAGGTAGTCTGTTGTCGAGATTTTTAGTACTCCATTGGATGGTAGCCTTGTCATTATGGAAGGTAGTTTATTGTCGATATTTCTATTACTCCAATGGATGGTAGCCTTGTCACTATGGAAGGTAGTCTGTTGCGGAGATTTTTGTTACTATGATGGATGGTAGCCTTGTCATTATGGAAGGTAGTCTGTTGCGGAGATTTTTGTTACTATAATGGATTGTAGCCTTGTCATTATGGAAGGTAGTTTGTTGTCGAGATTTTTGTTACTCCATTGGATGGTAGACTTGTCATTATGGAAGATAGTATGTTGTCGAGATTTTTATTATTCCAATGGATGGTAGCCTAGTCATTATGGAAGGTATTTTGTTTCGAAATTTTTGTTACTCCAACGGATGGCTGCCTTGTCATTATCGAAGGTTGTCTGTTGTCGAGATTTTTGTTACTCCATTGGATGGTAGCCTTGTCATTATGGAAGGTAGTGTGTTGTTGAGATTTTTGTTACTCTAAGGGATGGTAGCCTTGTCATTATGGAAGGTAGTGTGTTGTCGATATTTTTGTTATTCCAATGGATGGTAGCATTGTCATTATGGAAGGTAGTCTGTTGTCAAGATTTTTGTTACTCCAATGGATGGTAGCCTTGTCATTATGGAAGGTAGTCTCTTGTGGATGTTTTTGTTACTCCAATGATGGTACCCTTGTCATTATGGAAGGTAGTATGTTATCGAGATTTTTGTTACTCCAACGGATGGTAGCCTTGTCATTATGGAAGGTAGTGTGTTGTCGATATCTTTGTTACTCCAATGGATGGTAGCCTTGTCATTATGGAAGGTAGTCTGTTGTTGATATTTTTGTTACTCTTAGGGATGGTAGCCTTGTCATTATGGAAGGTAGTGTGTTGTCGATATTTTTTTTTATTCCAATGGATGGTAGCCTTGTCATTATGGAAGGTAGTCTATTGCCAATATTTTTGTTACTACAATGGATGGTAGCCTTGTCATTACGGAAGGTAGTATGTTGTCGAGTTTTTATTACTCCAACTGATGGTAGCATTGTCATTATGGAAGGTAGTTTGTTGTCGATATTTCTATTACTCCAATGGATGGTAGCCTTGTCACTATGGAAGGTAGTCTGTTGCGGAGATTTTTGTTACTATGATGGATGGTAGCCTTGTCATTATGGAAGGTAGTCTGTTGCGGAGATTTTTGTTACTATAATGGATTGTAGCCTTGTCATTATGGAAGGTAGTTTGTTGTCGAGATTTTTGTTACTCCATTGGATGGTAGCCTTGTCATTATGGAAGATAGTATGTTGTCAAGATTTTTATTATTCCAATGGATGGTAGCCTTGTCATTATGGAAGGTATTTTGTTTCGAAATTTTTGTTACTCCAACGGATGGCAGCCTTATCATTATCGAAGGTAGTCTGTTGTCGAGATTTTTGTTACTCCATTGGATGGTAGCCTTGTCATTATGGAAGGTAGTGTGTTGTCGATATTTTTGTTATTCCAATGGATGGTAGCCTTGTCATTATGGAAGGTAGTCTGTTGTCGTGATTTTATTTACTCCAATGGATGGTAGCCTTGTCACTATGGAAGGTAGTATGTTGTCGATATCTTTGTTACTCCAATGGATCGTAGCCTTGTCATTATGGAAGGTAGTCTGTTGTTGAGATTTTTGTTACTCTAAGGGATGGTAGCCTTGTCATTATGGAAGGTAGTGTGTTGTCGATATTTTTGTTATTCCAATGGATGGTAGAATTGTCATTATGGAAGGTAGTCTGTTGTCGAGATTTTTGTTACTCCAATGGATGGTAGCCTTGTCATTATGGAAGGTAGTCTATTATCGATATTTTAGTTACTACAATGAATGGTAGCCTAGTCATTATGGAAGGTAGTATGTTGTCGAGTTTTTGTTACTCCAACAGATGGTAGCCTTGTCAATATGGGGAGTAGTCTGTTGTCGAGATTTTTGTTACTCCAATGGATGGTAGCCTTGTCATTATGGAAGGTAGTCTGTTATGGAGATTTTTGTTACCATAATGGATTGTAGCCTTGTCATTATGGAAGGTAGTCTGTTGTCGAGATTTTTAGTACTCCATTGGATGGTAGCCTTGTCATTATGGAAGGTAGTTTATTGTCGATATTTCTATTACTCCAATGGATGGTAGCCTTGTCACTATGGAAGGTAGTCTGTTGCGGAGATTTTTGTTACTATGATGGATGGTAGCCTTGTCATTATGGAAGGTAGTCTGTTGCGGAGATTTTTGTTACTATAATGGATTGTAGCCTTGTCATTATGGAAGGTAGTTTGTTGTCGAGATTTTTGTTACTCCATTGGATGGTAGACTTGTCATTATGGAAGATAGTATGTTGTCGAGATTTTTATTATTCCAATGGATGGTAGCCTAGTCATTATGGAAGGTATTTTGTTTCGAAATTTTTGTTACTCCAACGGATGGCAGCCTTGTCATTATCGAAGGTTGTCTGTTGTCGAGATTTTTGTTACTCCATTGGATGGTAGCCTTGTCATTATGGAAGGTAGTGTGTTGTTGAGATTTTTGTTACTCTAAGGGATGGTAGCCTTGTCATTATGGAAGGTAGTGTGTTGTCGATATTTTTGTTATTCCAATGGATGGTAGCATTGTCATTATGGAAGGTAGTCTGTTGTCAAGATTTTTGTTACTCCAATGGATGGTAGCCTTGTCATTATGGAAGGTAGTCTCTTGTGGATGTTTTTGTTACTCCAATGATGGTACCCTTGTCATTATGGAAGGTAGTATGTTATCGAGATTTTTGTTACTCCAACGGATGGTAGCCTTGTCATTATGGAAGGTAGTGTGTTGTCGATATCTTTGTTA
Organism: Vicia faba; assembly: GCA_948472305.1. NCBI lineage: Eukaryota > Viridiplantae > Streptophyta > Magnoliopsida > Fabales > Fabaceae > Vicia > Vicia faba. The sequence goes on from OX451741.1 coordinate 461,684,705, forward strand.
CTCCAATGGATGGTAGCCTTGTCATTATGGAAGGTAGTCTGTTGTTGATATTTTTGTTACTCTTAGGGATGGTAACCTTGTCATTATGGAAGGTAGTGTGTTGTCGATATTTTTTTTTATTCCAATGGATGGTAGCCTTGTCATTATGGAAGGTAGTCTATTGCCAATATTTTTGTTACTACAATGGATGGTAGCCTTGTCATTACGGAAGGTAGTATGTTGTCGAGTTTTTATTACTCCAACGGATGGTAGCATTGTCATTATGGAAGGTAGTTTGTTGTCGATATTTCTATTACTCCAATGGATGGTAGCCTTGTCACTATGGAAGATAGTCTGTTGCGGAGATTTTTGTTACTATGATGGATGGTAGCCTTGTCATTATGGAAGGTAGTCTGTTGCGGAGATTTTTGTTACTATAATGGATTGTAGCCTTGTCATTATGGAAGGTAGTGTGTTGTCGAGATTTTTGTTACTCCATTGGATGGTAGCCTTATCATTATGGAAGATAGTATGTTGTCAAGATTTTTATTATTCCAATGGATGGTAGCCTAGTCATTATGGAAGGTATTTTGTTTCGAAATTTTTGTTACTCCAACGGATGGCAGCCTTATCATTATCGAAGGTAGTCTGTTGTCGAGATTTTTGTTACTCCAATGGATGGTAGCCTTGTCATTACGGAAGGTAGTATGTTCTCGAGTTTTTATTACTCCAACGGATGGTAGCCTTGTCATTATGGAAGGTAGTTTGTTGTCGATATTTCTATTACTCCAATGGATGGTAGCCTTGTCACTATGGAAGGTAGTCTGTTGCGGAGATTTTTGTTACTATAATGGATGGTAGCCTTGTCATTATGGAAGGTAGTCTATTGCGGAGATTTTTGTTACTATAATGGATTTTAGCCTTGTCATTATGGAAGGTAGTCTGTTGTCGAGATTTTTGTTACTCCATTGGATGGTAGCCTTGTCATTATGGAAGATAGTATGTTGTCGAGATTTTTATTATTCCAATGGATGGTAGCCTATTCATTATGGAAGGTATTTTGTTTCGAAATTTTTGTTACTCCAACAGATGGCAGCCTTGTCGTTATCGAAGGTAGTCTGTTGTCGAGATTTTTTTTACTCCATTGGATGGTAGCCTTGTCATTATGGAAGGTAGTGTGTTATCGATATTTTTGTTATTCCAATGGATTGTAGCCTTGTCATTATGGAAGGTAGTCTGTTGTCGTGATTTTATTTACTCCAATGGATGGTAGCCTTGTCACTATGGAATGTAGTATGTTGTCGATATCTTTGTTACTCCAATGGATGGTATCCTTGTCATTATGGAAGGTAGTGTGTTGTTGAGATTTTTGTTACTCTAAGGGATGGTAGCCTTGTCATTATGGAAGGTAGTGTGTTGTCGATATTTTTGTTATTCCAATGGATGGTAGCATTGTCATTATGGAAGGTAGTCTGTTGTCAAGATTTTTGTTACTCCAATGGATGGTAGCCTTGTCATTATGGAAGGTAGTCTCTTGTGGATGTTTTTGTTACTCCAATGATGGTACCCTTGTCATTATGGAAGGTAGTATGTTATCGAGATTTTTGTTACTCCAACGGATGGTAGCCTTGTCATTATGGAAGGTAGTGTGTTGTCGATATCTTTGTTACTCCAATGGATGGTAGCCTTGTCATTATGGAAGGTAGTCTGTTGTTGATATTTTTGTTACTCTTAGGGATGGTAGCCTTGTCATTATGGAAGGTAGTGTGTTGTCGATATTTTTTTTTATTCCAATGGATGGTAGCCTTGTCATTATGGAAGGTAGTCTATTGCCAATATTTTTGTTACTACAATGGATGGTAGCCTTGTCATTACGGAAGGTAGTATGTTGTCGAGTTTTTATTACTCCAACTGATGGTAGCATTGTCATTATGGAAGGTAGTTTGTTGTCGATATTTCTATTACTCCAATGGATGGTAGCCTTGTCACTATGGAAGGTAGTCTGTTGCGGAGATTTTTGTTACTATGATGGATGGTAGCCTTGTCATTATGGAAGGTAATCTGTTGCGGAGATTTTTGTTACTATAATGGATTGTAGCCTTGTCATTATGGAAGGTAGTTTGTTGTCGAGATTTTTGTTACTCCATTAGATGGTAGCCTTGTCATTATGGAAGATAGTATGTTGTCAAGATTTTTATTATTCCAATGGATGGTAGCCTAGTCATTATGGAAGGTATTTTGTTTCGAAATTTTTGTTACTCCAACGGATGGCAGCCTTATCATTATCGAAGGTAGTCTGTTGTCGAGATTTTTGTTACTCCATTGGATGGTAGCCTTGTCATTATGGAAGGTAGTGTGTTGTCGATATTTTTGTTATTCCAATGGATGGTAGCCTTGTCATTATGGAAGGTAGTCTGTTGTCGTGATTTTATTTACTCCAATGGATGGTAGCCTTGTCACTATGGAAGGTAGTATGTTGTCGATATCTTTGTTACTCCAATGGATCGTAGCCTTGTCATTATAGAAGGTAGTCTGTTGTTGAGATTTTTGTTACTCTAAGGGATGGTAGCCTTGTCATTATGGAAGGTAGTGTGTTGTCGATATTTTTGTTATTCCAATGGATGGTAGAATTGTCATTATGGAAGGTAGTCTGTTGTCGAGATTTTTGTTACTCCAATGGATGGTAGCCTTGTCATTATGGAAGGTAGTCTATTATCGATATTTTAGTTACTACAATGAATGGTAGCCTAGTCATTATGGAAGGTAGTATGTTGTCGAGTTTTTGTTACTCCAACAGATGGTAGCCTTGTCAATATGGGGAGTAGTCTGTTGTCGAGATTTTTGTTACTCCAATGGATGGTAGCCTTGTCATTATGGAAGGTAGTCTGTTATGGAGATTTTTGTTACCATAATGGATTGTAGCCTTGTCATTATGGAAGGTAGTCTGTTGTCGAGATTTTTAGTACTCCATTGGATGGTAGCCTTGTCATTATGGAAGGTAGTTTATTGTCGATATTTCTATTACACCAATGGATGGTAGCCTTGTCACTATGGAAGGTAGTCTGTTGCGGAGATTTTTGTTACTATGATGGATGGTAGCCTTGTCATTATGGAAGGTAGTCTGTTGCGGAGATTTTTGTTACTATAATGGATTGTAGCCTTGTCATTATGGAAGGTAGTTTGTTGTCGAGATTTTTGTTACTCCATTGGATGGTAGACTTGTCATTATGGAAGATAGTATGTTGTCGAGATTTTTATTATTCCAATGGATGGTAGCCTAGTCATTATGGAAGGTATTTTGTTTCGAAATTTTTGTTACTCCAACGGATGGCAGCCTTGTCATTATCGAAGGTAGTCTGTTGTCGAGATTTTTGTTACTCCATTGGATGGTAGCCTTGTCATTATGGAAGGTAGTGTGTTGTTGAGATTTTTGTTACTCTAAGGGATGGTAGCCTTGTCATTATGGAAGGTAGTGTGTTGTCGATATTTTTGTTATTCCAATGGATGGTAGCATTGTCATTATGGAAGGTAGTCTGTTGTCAAGATTTTTGTTACTCCAATGGATGGTAGCCTTGTCATTATGGAAGGTAGTCTCTTGTGGATGTTTTTGTTACTCCAATGATGGTACCCTTGTCATTATGGAAGGTAGTATGTTATCGAGATTTTTGTTACTCCAACGGATGGTAGCCTTGTCATTATGGAAGGTAGTGTGTTGTCGATATCTTTGTTACTCCAATGGATGGTAGCCTTGTCATTATGGAAGGTAGTCTGTTGTTGATATTTTTGTTACTCTTAGGGATGGTAGCCTTGTCATTATGGAAGGTAGTGTGTTGTCGATATTTTTTTTTATTCCAATGGATGGTAGCCTTGTCATTATGGAAGGTAGTCTATTGCCAATATTTTTGTTACTACAATGGATGGTAGCCTTGTCATTACGGAAGGTAGTATGTTGTCGAGTTTTTATTACTCCAACGGATGGTAGCATTGTCATTATGGAAGGTAGTTTGTTGTCGATATTTCTATTACTCCAATGGATGGTAGCCTTGTCACTATGGAAGGTAGTCTGTTGCGGAGATTTTTGTTACTATGATGGATGGTAGCCTTGTCATTATGGAAGGTAGTCTGTTGCGGAGATTTTTGTTACTATAATGGATTGTAGCCTTGTCATTATGGAAGGTAGTGTGTTGTCGAGATTTTTGTTACTCCATTGGATGGTAGCCTTGTCATTATGGAAGATAGTATGTTGTCAAGATTTTTATTATTCCAATGGATGGTAGCCTAGTCATTATGGAAGGTATTTTGTTTCGAAATTTTTGTTACTCCAACGGATGGCAGCCTTATCATTATCGAAGGTAGTCTGTTGTCGAGATTTTTGTTACTCCATTGGATGGTAGCCTTGTCATTATGGAAGGTAGTGTGTTGTCGATATTTTTGTTATTCCAATGGATGGTAGCCTTGTCATTATGGAAGGTAGTCTGTTGTCGTTATTTTATTTACTCCAATGGATGGTAGCCTTGTCACTATGGAAGGTAGTATGTTGTCGATATCTTTGTTACTCCAATGGATCGTAGCCTTGTCATTATGGAAGGTAGTTTGTTGTCGTGATTTTTTTTACTCCTATGGATGGTAGCCTTGTCACTATGGAAGTTAGTATGTTGTCGATATCTTTGTTACTCCAATGGATGGTAGTCTTGTCATTATGGAAGGTAGTCTGTTGTTGAGATTTTTGTTACTCTAAGGGATGGTAGCCTTGTCATTATGGAAGGTAGTGTGTTGTCGATATTTTTGTTATTCCAATGGATGGTAGCATTGTCATTATGGAAGGTAGTCTCTTGTCGAGATTTTTGTTACTCCAATGGATGGTAGCCTTGTCATTACGGAAGGTAGTATGTTGTCGAGTTTTTATTACTCCAACGGATGGTAGCCTTGTCATTATGGAAGGTAGTTTGTTGTCGATATTTCTATTACTCCAATGGATGGTAGCCTTGTCACTATGGAAGGTAGTCTGTTGCGGAGATTTTTGTTACTATAATGGATGGTAGCCTTGTCATTATGGAAGATAGTCTGTTGCGGAGATTTTTGTTACTATAATGGATTTTAGCCTTGTCATTATGGAAGGTAGTCTGTTGTCGAGATTTTTGTTACTCCATTGGATGGTAGCCTTGTGATTATGGAAGATAGTATGTTGTCGAGATTTTAATTATTCCAATGGATGGTAGCCTATTCATTATGGAAGGTATTTTGTTTCGAAATTTTTGTTACTCCAACAAATGGCAGCCTTGTCATTATCGAAGGTAGTCTGTTGTCGAGATATTTGTTACTCCAATGGATGGTAGCCTTGTCATTACGGAAGGTAGTATGTTCTCGAGTTTTTATTACTCCAACGGATGGTAGCCTTGTCATTATGGAAGGTAGTTTGTTGTCGATATTTCTATTACTCCAATGGATGGTAGCCTTGTCACTATGGAAGGTAGTCTGTTATGGAGATTTTTGTTACTATAATGGATGGTAGCCTTGTCATTATGGAAGGTAGTCTGTTGCGGAGATTTTTGTTACTATAATGGATTTTAGCCTTGTCATTATGGAAGGTAGTCTGTTGTCGAGATTTTTGTTACTCCATTGGATGGTAGCCTTGTCATTATGGAAGATAGTATGTTGTCAAGATTTTTATTATTCCAATGGATGGTAGCCTAGTCATTATGGAAGGTATTTTGTTTCGAAATTTTTGTTACTCCAACGGATGGCAGCCTTATCATTATCGAAGGTAGTCTGTTGTCAAGATTTTTGTTACTCCATTGGATGGTAGCCTTGTCATTATGGAAGGTAGTGTGTTGTCAATATTTTTGTTATTCCAATGGATGGTAGCCTTGTCATTATGGAAGGTAGTCTGTTGTCGTGATTTTATTTACTCCAATGGATGGTAGCCTTGTCACTATAGAAGGTAGTATGTTGTCGATATCTTTGTTACTCCAATGGATCGTAGCCTTGTCATTATGGAAGGTAGTCTGTTGTTGAGATTTTTGTTACTCTAAGGGATGGTAGCCTTGTCATTATGGAAGGTAGTGTGTTGTCGATATTTTTGTTATTCCAATGGATGGTAGAATTGTCATTATGGAAGGTAGTCTGTTGTCGAGATTTTTGTTACTCCAATGGATGGTAGCCTTGTCATTATGGAAGGTAGTCTATTATCGATATTTTAGTTACTACAATGAATGGTAGCCTAGTCATTATGGAAGGTAGTATGTTGTCGAGTTTTTGTTACTCCAACAGATGGTAGCCTTGTCAATATGGGGAGTAGTCAGTTGTCGAGATTTTTGTTACTCCAATGGATGGTAGCCTTTTCATTATGGAAGGTAGTCTGTTATGGAGATTTTTGTTACCATAATGGATTGTAGCCATGTCATTATGGAAGGTAGTCTGTTGTCGAGATTTTTAGTACTCCATTGGATGGTAGCCTTGTCATTATGGAAGGTAGTTTATTGTCGATATTTCTATTACTCCAATGGATGGTAGCCTTGTCACTATGGAAGGTAGTCTGTTGCGGAGATTTTTGTTACTATGATGGATGGTAGCCTTGTCATTATGGAAGGTAGTCTGTTGCGGAGATTTTTGTTACTATAATGGATTGTAGCCTTGTCATTATGGAAGGTAGTTTGTTGTCAAGATTTTTGTTACTCCATTGGATGGTAGACTTGTCATTATGGAAGATAGTATGTTGTCGAGATTTTTATTATTCCAATGGATGGTAGCCTAGTCATTATGGAAGGTATTTTGTTTCGAAATTTTTGTTACTCCAACGGATGGCAGCCTTGTCATTATCGAAGGTAGTCTGTTGTCGAGATTTTTGTTACTCCATTGGATGGTAGCCTTGTCATTATGGAAGGTAGTGTGTTGTTGAGATTTTTGTTACTCTAAGGGATGGTAGCCTTGTCATTATGGAAGGTAGTGTGTTGTCGATATTTTTGTTATTCCAATGGATGGTAGCATTGTCATTATGGAAGGTAGTCTGTTGTCAAGATTTTTGTTACTCCAATGGATGGTAGCCTTGTCATTATGGAAGGTAGTCTCTTGTGGATGTTTTTGTTACTCCAATGATGGTACCCTTGTCATTATGGAAGGTAGTATGTTATCGAGATTTTTGTTACTCCAACGGATGGTAGCCTTGTCATTATGGAAGGTAGTGTGTTGTCGATATCTTTGTTACTCCAATGGATGGTAGCCTTGTCATTATGGAAGGTAGTCTGTTGTTGATATTTTTGTTACTCTTAGGGATGGTAGCCTTGTCATTATGGAAGGTAGTGTGTTGTCGATATTTTTTTTTATTCCAATGGATGGTAGCCTTGTCATTATGGAAGGTAGTCTATTGCCAATATTTTTGTTACTACAATGGATGATAGCCTTCTCATTACGGAAGGTAGTATGTTGTCGAGTTTTTATTACTCCAACGGATGGTAGCATTGTCATTATGGAAGGTAGTTTGTTGTCGATATTTCTATTACTCCGATGGATGGTAGCCTTGTCACTATGGAAGGTAGTCTGTTGCGGAGATTTTTGTTACTATGATGGATGGTAGCCTTGTCATTATGGAAGGTAGTTTGTTGCGGAGATTTTTGTTACTATAATGGATTGAAGCCTTGTCATTATGGAAGGTAGTTTGTTGTCGAGATTTTTGTTACTCCATTGGATGGTAGCCTTGTCATTATGGAAGATAGTATGTTGTCAAGATTTTTATTATTCCAATGGATGGTAGCCTAGTCATTATGGAAGGTATTTTGTTTCGAAATTTTTGTTACTCCAACGGATGGCAGCCTTATCATTATCGAAGGTAGTCTGTTGTCGAGATTTTTGTTACTCCATTGGATGGTAGCCTTGTCATTATGGAAGGTAGTGTGTTGTCGATATTTTTGTTATTCCAATGGATGGTAGCCTTGTCATTATGGAAGGTAGTCTGTTGTCGTGATTTTATTTACTCCAATGGATGGTAGCCTTGTCACTATGGAAGGTAGTATGTTGTCGATATCTTTGTTACTCCAATGGATCGTAGCCTTGTCATTATGGAAGGTAGTCTGTTGTTGAGATTTTTTTTACTCCTATGGGATGGTAGCCTTGTCATTATGGAAGGTAGTGTGTTGTCGATATTTTTGTTATTCCAATGGATGGTAGAATTGTCATTACGGAAGGTAGTCTGTTGTCGAGATTTTTGTTACTCCAATGGATGGTAGCCTTGTCATTATGGAAGGTAGTCTATTATCGATATTTTAGTTACTACAATGAATGGTATCCTAGTCATTATGGAAGGTAGTATGTTGTCGAGTTTTTGTTACTCCAACAGATGGTAGCCTTGTCAATATGGGGAGTAGTCTGTTGTCGAGATTTTTGTTACTCCAATGGATGGTAGCCTTGTTATTATGGAAGGTAGTCTGTTATGGAGATTTTTGTTACTATAATGGATTGTAGCCTTGTCATTATGGAAGGTAGTCTGTTGTCGAGATTTTTGGTACTCCATTGGATGGTAGCCTTGTCATTATGGAAGGTAGTTTATTGTCGATATTTCTATTACTCCAATGGATGGTAGCCTTGTCACTATGGAAGGTAGTCTGTTGCGGAGATTTTTGTTACTATGATGGATGGTAGCCTTGTCATTATGGAAGGTAGTCTGTTACGGAGATTTTTGTTACTATAATGGATTGTAGCCTTGTCATTATGGAAGGTAGTTTGTTGTCGAGATTTTTGTTACTCCATTGGATTGTAGCCTTGTCATTATGGAAGATAGTATGTTGTCAAGATTTTTATTATTCCAATGGATGGTAGCCTAGTCATTATGGAAGGTATTTTGTTTCGAAATTTTTGTTACTCCAACGGATGGCAGCCTTATCATTATCCAAGGTAGTCTGTTGTCGAGATTTTTGTTACTCCATTGGATGGTAGCCTTGTCATTATGGGAGGTAGTGTGTTGTCGATATTTTTGTTATTCCAATGGATGGTAGCCTTGTCATTAGGGAAGGTAGTCTGTTGTCGTGATTTTATTTACTCCAATGGATGGTAGCCTTGTCACTATGGAAGGTAGTATGTTGTCGATATCTTTGTTACTCCAATGGATCGTAGCCTTGTCATTATGGAAGGTAGTCTGTTGTTGAGATTTTTGTTACTCTAAGGGATGGTAGCCTTGTCATTATGGAAGGTAGTGTGTTGTCGATATTTTTGTTATTCCAATGGATGGTAGAATTGTCATTATGGAAGGTAGTCTATTGTCGAGATTTTTGTTACTCCAATGGATGGTAGCCTTGTCATTATGGAAGGTAGTCTATTATCGATATTTTAGTTACTACAATGAATGGTAGCCTAGTCATTATGGAAGGTAGTATGTTGTCGAGTTTTTGTTACTCCAACAGATGGTAGCCTTGTCAATATGGGGAGTAGTCTGTTGTCGAGATTTTTGTTACTCCAATGGATGGTAGCCTTGTCATTATGGAAGGTAGTCTGTTATGGAGATTTTTGTTACTATAATGGATTGTAGCCTTGTCATTATGGAAGGTAGTCTGTTGTCGAGATTTTTGGTACTCCATTGGATGGTAGCCTTGTCATTATGGAAGGTAGTTTATTGTCGATATTTCTATTACTCCAATGGATGGTAGCCTTGTCACTATGGAAGGTAGTCTGTTGCGGAGATTTTTGTTACTATGATGGATGGTAGCCTTGTCATTATGGAAGGTAGTCTGTTGCGGAGATTTTTGTTACTATAATGGATTGTAGCCTTGTCATTATGGAAGGTAGTTTGATGTCGAGATTTTTGTTACTCCATTGGATGGTAGACTTGTCATTATGGAAGATAGTATGTTGTCGAGATTTTTGTTACTCCATTGGATGGTAGCCTTGTCATTATGGAAGGTAGTGTGTTGTCGATATTTTTGTTATTCCAATGGATTGTAGCCTTGTCATTATGGAAGGTAGTCTGTTGTCGTCATTTTATTTACTCCAATGGATGGTAGCCTTGTCACTATGGAAGGTAGTATGTTGTCGATATCTTTGTTACTCCAATGGATGGTAGCCTTGTCATTATGGAAGGTAGTCTGTTGTTGAGATTTTTGTTACTCTAAGGGATGGTAGCCTTGTCATTATAAAAGGTAGTGTGTTGACAATATTTTTGTTATTCCAATGGATGGTAGAATTGTCATTATGGAAGGTAGTCTGTTGTCGAGATTTTTGTTACTCCAATGGATGGTAGCCTTGTCATTATGGAAGGTAGTCTCTTGTGGATGTTTTTGTTACTACAATGATGGTACCCTTGTCATTATGGAAGGTAGTATGTTATCGAGATTTTTGTTACTCCAACGGATGGTAGCCTTGTCATTATGGAAGGTAGTGTGTTGTCGATATTTTTGTTATTCCAATGGATGGTAGCCTTGTCATTATGGAAGGTAGTCAGTTATGGAGATTTTTGTTACTATAATGGATTGTAGCCTTGTCATTATGGAAGGTAGTCTGTTGTCGAGATTTTTGTTACTCCATTGGATGGTAGCCTTGTCATTATGGAAGATACTATGTTGTCGAGATGGTAGCCTAGTCATTATGGAAGGTAGTTTGTTTCGAAATTTTTGTTACTCCAACGGATGGCAGCCTTGTCATTTTCGAAGGTAGTCTGTTGTCGAGATTTTTGTTACTCCATTGGATGGTAGCCTTGTCATTATGGAAGGTAGTGTGTTGTCGATATTTTTGTAATTCCAATGGATGGTAGCCTTGTCATTATGGAAGGTAGTTTGTTGTCGTGATTTTTTTTACTCCTATGGATGGTAGCCTTGTCACTATGGAAGTTAGTATGTTGTCGATATCTTTGTTACTCCAATGGATGGTAGTCTTGTCATTATGGAAGGTAGTCTGTTGTTGAGATTTTTGTTACTCTAAGGGATGGTAGCCTTGTCATTATGGAAGGTAGTGTGTTGTCGATATTTTTGTTATTCCAATGGATGGTAGCATTGTCATTATGGAAGGTAGTCTCTTGTCGAGATTTTTGTTACTCCAATGGATGGTAGCCTTGTCATTACGGAAGGTAGTATGTTGTCGAGTTTTTATTACTCCAACGGATGGTAGCCTTGTCATTATGGAAGGTAGTTTGTTGTCGATATTTCTATTACTCCAATGGATGGTAGCCTTGTCACTATGGAAGGTAGTCTGTTGCGGAGATTTTTGTTACTATAATGGATGGTAGCCTTGTCATTATGGAAGGTAGTCTGTTGTGGAGATTTTTGTTACTATAATGGATTTTAGCCTTGTCATTATGGAAGGTAGTCTGTTGTCGAGATTTTTGTTACTCCAATGGATGGTAGCCTTGTCATTATGGAAGGTAGTCTCTTGTGGATGTTTTTGTTACTACAATGATGGTACCCTTGTCATTATGGAAGGTAGTATGTTATCGAGATTTTTGTTACTCCAACGGATGGTAGCCTTGTCATTATGGAAGGTAGTGTGTTGTCGATATTTTTGTTATTCCAATGGATGGTAGCCTTGTCATTATGGAAGGTAGTCAGTTATGGAGATTTTTGTTACTATAATGGATTGTAGCCTTGTCATTATGGAAGGTAGTCTGTTGTCGAGATTTTTGTTACTCCATTGGATGGTAGCCTTGTCATTATGGAAGATACTATGTTGTCGAGATGGTAGCCTAGTCATTATGGAAGGTAGTTTGTTTCGAAATTTTTGTTACTCCAACGGATGGCAGCCTTGTCATTTTCGAAGGTAGTCTGTTGTCGAGATTTTTGTTACTCCATTGGATGGTAGCCTTGTCATTATGGAAGGTAGTGTGTTGTCGATATTTTTGTAATTCCAATGGATGGTAGCCTTGTCATTATGGAAGGTAGTTTGTTGTCGTGATTTTTTTTACTCCTATGGATGGTAGCCTTGTCACTATGGAAGTTAGTATGTTGTCGATATCTTTGTTACTCCAATGGATGGTAGTCTTGTCATTATGGAAGGTAGTCTGTTGTTGAGATTTTTGTTACTCTAAGGGATGGTAGCCTTGTCATTATGGAAGGTAGTGTGTTGTCGATATTTTTGTTATTCCAATGGATGGTAGCATTGTCATTATGGAAGGTAGTCTCTTGTCGAGATTTTTGTTACTCCAATGGATGGTAGCCTTGTCATTACGGAAGGTAGTATGTTGTCGAGTTTTTATTACTCCAACGGATGGTAGCCTTGTCATTATGGAAGGTAGTTTGTTGTCGATATTTCTATTACTCCAATGGATGGTAGCCTTGTCACTATGGAAGGTAGTCTGTTGCGGAGATTTTTGTTACTATAATGGATGGTAGCCTTGTCATTATGGAAGGTAGTCTGTTGTGGAGATTTTTGTTACTATAATGGATTTTAGCCTTGTCATTATGGAAGGTAGTCTGTTGTCGAGATTTTTGTTACTCCATTGGATGGTAGCCTTGTGATTATGGAAGATAGTATTTTGTCGAGATTTTTATTATTCCAATGGATGGTAGCCTATTCATTATGGAAGGTATTTTTTTTCGAAATTTTTGTTACTCCAACAAATGGCAGCCTTGTCATTATCGAAGGTAGTCTGTTGTCGAGATTTTTGTTACTCCAATGGATGGTAGCCTTGTCATTACGGAAGGTAGTATGTTCTCGAGTTTTTATTACTCCAACGGATGGTAGCCTTGTCATTATGGAAGGTAGTTTGTTGTCGATATTTCTATTACTCCAATGGATGGTAGCCTTGTCACTATGGAAGGTAGTCTGTTGCGGAGATTTTTGTTACTATAATGGATGGTAGCCTTGTCATTATGGAAGGTAGTCTGTTGCGGAGATTTTTGTTACTATAATGGATTTTAGCCTTGTCATTATGGAAGGTAGTCTGTTGTCGAGATTTTTGTTACTCCATTGGATGGTAGCCTTGTCATTATGGAAGATAGTATGTTGTCGAGATTTTTATTATTCCAATGGATGGTTTCCTATTCATTATGGAAGGTATTTTGTTTCGAAATTTTTGTTACTCCAACAGATGGCAGCCTTGTCGTTATCGAAGGTAGTCTGTTGTCGAGATTTTTGTTACTCCATTGGATGGTAGCCTTGTCATTATGGAAGGTAGTGTGTTATCGATATTTTTGTTATTCCAATGGATTGTAGCCTTGTCATTATGGAAGGTAGTCTGTTGTCATGATTTTATTTACTCCAATGGATGGTAGCCTTGTCACTATGGAAGGTAGTATGTTGTCGATATCTTTGTTACTCCAATGGATGGTAGCCTTGTCATTATGGAAGGTAGTGTGTTGTTGAGATTTTTGTTACTCTAAGGGATGGTAGCCTTGTCATTATGGAAGGTAGTGTGTTGTCGATATTTTTGTTATTCCAATGGATGGTAGCATTGTCATTATGGAAGGTAGTCTGTTGTCAAGATTTTTGTTACTCCAATGGATGGTAGCCTTGTCATTATGGAAGGTAGTCTATTGTGGATTTTTTGTTACTACAATGAATGGTAGCCTAGTCATTATGGAAGGTAGTATGTTGTCGAGTTTTAGTTACTCCAACAGATGGTAGCCTTGTCAATATGGAGAGTAGTCTGTTGTCGAGATTTTAGTTACTCCAATGGATGGTAGCCTTGTCATTATGGAAGGTAGTCTGTTATGGAGATTTTTGTTACTATAATGGATTGTAGCCTTGTCATTATGGAAGGTAGTCTGTTGTCGAGATTTTTGTTACTCCATTGGATGGTAGCCTTGTCATTATGGAAGATAGTATGTTGTCGAGATGGTAGCCTAGTCATTATGGAAGGTAGTTTGTTTCGAAATTTTTGTTACTCCAACGGATGGCAGCCTTGTCATTATCGAAGGTAGTCTGTTGTCGAGATTTTTGTTACTCCATTGGATGGTAGCCTTGTCATTATGGAAGGTAGTGTGTTGTCGATATTTTTGTAATTCCAATGGATGGTAGCCTTGTCATTATGGAAGGTAGTTTGTTGTCGTGATTTTTTTTACTCCTATGGATGGTAGCCTTGTCACTATGGAAGTTAGTATGTTGTCGATATCTTTGTTACTCCATTGGATGGTAGCCTTGTCATTATGGAAGATAGTATGTTGTCGAGATTTTTATTATTCTAATGGATGGTAGCCTATTCACTATGGAAGGTATTTTGTTTCGAAATTTTTGTTACTCCAATGGATGGCAGCCTTGTCATTATCGAAGGTAGTCTATTGTCGAGATTTTTGTTACTCCATTGGATGGTAGCCTTATCATTATGGAAGGTAGTCTGTTGTCGTGATTTTTTTTACTCCAATGGATGATAGCCTTGTCACTATGGAAGTTAGTATGTTGTCGATATCTTTGTTACTCCAATGGATGGTAGCCTTGTCATTATGGAAGGTAGTCTGTTGTTGATATTTTTGATACTCTAAGGGATGGTAGCCTTGTCATTATGGAAGGTAGTGTGTTGTCGAGATTTTTTTTATTCCAATGGATGGTGGCCTTGTCATTATGGAAGGTAGTCTATTGTCAATATTTTTGTTACTACAATGGATGGTAGCCTTGACATTACGGAAGGTAGTATGTTGTCGAGTTTTTATTACTCCAACAGATGGTAGCCTTGTCATTATGGAAGGTAGTTTGTTGTCGATATTTCTATTACTCCAATGGATGGTAGCCTTGTCATTATGGAAGGTAGTCTGTTGCAGAGATTTTTGTTACTATAATGGATGGTAGCCTTGTCATTATGGAAGGTAGTCTGTTGTCGAGATTTTTGTTACTCCATTGGATGGTAGCCTTGTCATTATGGAAGGTAGTACGTTGTTGAGATTTTGGTTATTCCAATGGATGGTAGCCTAGTCATTATGGAAGTTAGTTTGTTTCGAAATTTTTGTTACTCCAACAGATGGTAGCCTTGTCATTATTGAAGGTAGTCTGTTGTCGAGAGTTTTGTTACTCCAATGGATGGTAGCCTTGTCACTATGGAAGGTAGTCTGTTGCGGAGATTTTTGTTACTATAATGGATGGTAGCCTTGTCATTATGGAAGGTAGTCTGTTGCGGAGATTTTTGTTACTATAATGGATTTTAGCCTTGTCATTATGGAAGGTAGTCTGTTGTCGAGATTTTTGTTACTCCATTGGATGGTAGCCTTGTAATTATGGAAGATAGTATGTTGTCGAGATTTTTATTATTCCAATGGATGGTAGCCTATTCATTATGGAAGGTATTTTGTTTCGAAATTTTTGTTACTCTAACAAATGGCAGCGTTGTCATTATCGAAGGTAGTCTGTTGTCGAGATTTTTGTTACTCCAATGGATGGTAGCCTTGTCATTACGGAAGGTAGTATGTTCTCGAGTTTTTATTACTCCAACGGATGGTAGCCTTGTCATTATGGAAGGTAGTTTGTTGTCGATATTTCTATTACTCCAATGGATGGTAGCCTTGTCACTATGGAAGGTAGTCTGTTGCGGAGATTTTTGTTACTATAATGGATGGTAGCCTTGTCATTATGGAAGGTAGTCTGTTGCGGAGATTTTTGTTACTATAATGGATTTTAGCCTTGTCATTATGGAAGGTAGTCTGTTGTCGAGATTTTTGTTACTCCATTGGATGGTAGCCTTGTCATTATGGAAGATAGTATGTTGTCGAGATTTTTATTATTCCAATGGATGGTAGCCTATTCATTATGGAAGGTATTTTGTTTCGAAATTTTTGTTACTCCAACAGATGGCAGCCTTGTCGTTATCGAAGGTAGTCTGTTGTCGAGATTTTTGTTACTCCATTGGATGGTAGCCTTGTCATTATGGAAGGTAGTGTGTTATCGATATTTTTGTTATTCCAATGGATTGTAGCCTTGTCATTATGGAAGGTAGTCTGTTGTCGTGATTTTATTTACTCCAATGGATGGTAGCCTTGTCACTATGGAAGGTAGTATGTTGTCGATATCTTTGTTACTCCAATGGATGGTAGCCTTGTCATTATGGAAGGTAGTGTGTTGTTGAGATTTTTGTTACTCTAAGGGATGGTAGCCTTGTCATTATGGAAGGTAGTGTGTTGTCGATATTTTTGTTATTCCAATGGATGGTAGCATTGTCATTATGGAAGGTAGTCTGTTGTCAAGATTTTTGTTACTCCAATGGATGGTAGCCTTGTCATTATGGAAGGTAGTCTATTGTGGATTTTTTGTTACTACAATGAATGGTAGCCTAGTCATTATGGAAGGTAGTATGTTGTCGAGTTTTAGTTACTCCAACAGATGGTAGCCTTGTCAATATGGAGAGTAGTCTGTTGTCGAGATTTTAGTTACTCCAATGGATGGTAGCCTTGTCATTATGGAAGGTAGTCTGTTATGGAGATTTTTGTTACTATAATGGATTGTAGCCTTGTCATTATGGAAGGTAGTCTGTTGTCGAGATTTTTGTTACTCCATTGGATGGTAGCCTTGTCATTATGGAAGATAGTATGTTGTCGAGATGGTAGCCTAGTCATTATGGAAGGTAGTTTGTTTCGAAATTTTTGTTACTCCAACGGATGGCAGCCTTGTCATTATCGAAGGTAGTCTGTTGTCGAGATTTTTGTTACTCCATTGGATGGTAGCCTTGTCATTATGGAAGGTAGTGTGTTGTCGATATTTTTGTAATTCCAATGGATGGTAGCCTTGTCATTATGGAAGGTAGTTTGTTGTCGTGATTTTTTTTACTCCTATGGATGGTAGCCTTGTCACTATGGAAGTTAGTATGTTGTCGATATCTTTGTTACTCCATTGGATGGTAGCCTTGTCATTATGGAAGATAGTATGTTGTCGAGATTTTTATTATTCTAATGGATGGTAGCCTATTCACTATGGAAGGTATTTTGTTTCGAAATTTTTGTTACTCCAACGGATGGCAGCCTTGTCATTATCGAAGGTAGTCTATTGTCGAGATTTTTGTTACTCCATTGGATGGTAGCCTTATCATTATGGAAGGTAGTCTGTTGTCGTGATTTTTTTTACTCCAATGGATGATAGCCTTGTCACTATGGAAGTTAGTATGTTGTCGATATCTTTGTTACTCCAATGGATGGTAGCCTTGTCATTATGGAAGGTAGTCTGTTGTTGATATTTTTGATACTCTAAGGGATGGTAGCCTTGTCATTATGGAAGGTAGTGTGTCGTCGAGATTTTTTTTATTCCAATGGATGGTAGCCTTGTCATTATGGAAGGTAGTCTATTGTCAATATTTTTGTTACTACAATGGATGGTAGCCTTGACATTACGGAAGGTAGTATGTTGTCGAGTTTTTATTACTCCAACAGATGGTAGCCTTGTCATTATGGAAGGTAGTTTGTTGTCGATATTTCTATTACTCCAATGGATGGTAGCCTTGTCATTATGGAAGGTAGTCTGTTGCAGAGATTTTTGTTACTATAATGGATGGTAGCCTTGTCATTATGGAAGGTAGTCTGTTGTCGAGATTTTTGTTACTCCATTGGATGGTAGCCTTGTCATTATGGAAGGTAGTACGTTGTTGAGATTTTGGTTATTCCAATGGATGGTAGCCTAGTCATTATGGAAGTTAGTTTGTTTCGAAATTTTTGTTACTCCAACGGATGGTAGCCTTGTCATTATTGAAGGTAGTCTGTTGTCGAGAGTTTTGTTACTCCAATGGATGGTAGCCTTGTCACTATGGAAGGTAGTCTGTTGCGGAGATTTTTGTTACTATAATGGATGGTAGCCTTGTCATTATGGAAGGTAGTCTGTTGCGGAGATTTTTGTTACTATAATGGATTTTAGCCTTGTCATTATGGAAGGTAGTCTGTTGTCGAGATTTTTGTTACTCCATTGGATGGTAGCCTTGTGATTATGGAAGATAGTATGTTGTCGAGATTTTTATTATTCCAATGGATGGTAGCCTATTCATTATGGAAGGTATTTTGTTTCGAAATTTTTGTTACTCCAACAAATGGCAGCCTTGTCATTATCGAAGGTAGTCTGTTGTCGAGATTTTTGTTACTCCAATGGATGGTAGCCTTGTCATTACGGAAGGTAGTATGTTCTCGAGTTTTTATTACTCCAACGGATGGTAGCCTTGTCATTATGGAAGGTAGTTTGTTGTCGATATTTCTATTACTCCAATGGATGGTAGCCTTGTCACTATGGAAGGTAGTCTGTTGCGGAGATTTTTGTTACTATAATGGATGGTAGCCTTGTCATTATGGAAGGTAGTCTGTTGCGGAGATTTTTGTTACTATAATGGATTTTAGCCTTGTCATTATGGAAGGTAGTCTGTTGTCGAGATTTTTGTTACTCCATTGGATGGTAGCCTTGTCATTATGGAAGATAGTATGTTGTCGAGATTTTTATTATTCCAATGGATGGTAGCCTATTCATTATGGAAGGTATTTTGTTTCGAAATTTTTGTTACTCCAACAGATGGCAGCCTTGTCGTTATCGAAGGTAGTCTGTTGTCGAGATTTTTGTTACTCCATTGGATGGTAGCCTTGTCATTATGGAAGGTAGTGTGTTATCGATATTTTTGTTATTCCAATGGATTGTAGCCTTGTCATTATGGAAGGTAGTCTGTTGTCGTGATTTTATTTACTCCAATGGATGGTAGCCTTGTCACTATGGAAGGTAGTATGTTGTCGATATCTTTGTTACTCCAATGGATGGTAGCCTTGTCATTATGGAAGGTAGTGTGTTGTTAAGATTTTTGTTACTCTAAGGGATGGTAGCCTTGTCATTATGGAAGGTAGTGTGTTGTCGATATTTTTGTTATTCCAATGGATGGTAGCATTGTCATTATGGAAGGTAGTCTGTTGTCAAGATTTTTGTTACTCCAATGGATGGTAGCCTTGTCATTATGGAAGGTAGTCTATTGTGGATTTTTTGTTACTACAATGAATGGTAGCCTAGTCATTATGGAAGGTAGTATGTTGTCGAGTTTTAGTTACTCCAACAGATGGTAGCCTTGTCAATATGGAGAGTAGTCTGTTGTCGAGATTTTAGTTACTCCAATGGATGGTAGCCTTGTCATTATGGAAGGTAGTTTGTTATGGAGATTTTTGTTACTATAATGGATTGTAGCCTTGTCATTATGGAAGGTAGTCTGTTGTCGAGATTTTTGTTACTCCATTGGATGGTAGCCTTGTCATTATGGAAGATAGTATGTTGTCGAGATGGTAGCCTAGTAATTATGGAAGGTAGTTTGTTTCGAAATTTTTGTTACTCCAACGGATGGCAGCCTTGTCATTATCGAAGGTAGTCTGTTGTCGAGATTTTTGTTACTCCATTGGATGGTAGCCTTGTCATTATGGAAGGTAGTGTGTTGTCGATATTTTTGTAATTCCAATGGATGGTAGCCTTGTCATTATGGAAGGTAGTTTGTTGTCGTGATTTTTTTTACTCCTATGGATGGTAGCCTTGTCACTATGGAAGTTAGTATGTTGTCGATATCTTTGTTACTCCATTGGATGGTAGCCTTGTCATTATGGATGATAGTATGTTGTCGAGATTTTTATTATTCCAATGGATGGTAGCCTATTCACTATGGAAGGTATTTTGTTTCGAAATTTTTGTTACTCCAACGGATGGCAGCCTTGTCATTATCGAAGGTAGTCTATTGTCGAGATTTTTGTTACTCCATTGGATGGTAGCCTTGTCATTATGGAAGGTAGTCTATTGTCGTGATTTTTTTTACTCCAATGGATGATAGCCTTGTCACTATGGAAGTTAGTATGTTGTCGATATCTTTGTTACTCCAATGGATGGTAGCCTTGTCATTATGGAAGGTAGTCTGTTGTTGATATTTTTGATACTCTAAGGGATGGTAGCCTTGTCATTATGCAAGGTAGTGTGTTGTCGATATTTTTTTTATTCCAATGGATGGTAGCCTTGTCATTATGGAAGGTAGTCTATTGTCAATATTTTTGTTACTACAATGGATGGTAGCCTTGACATTACGGAAGGTAGTATGTTGTCGAGTTTTTATTACTCCAACGGATGGTAGCCTTGTCATTATGGAAGGTAGTTTGTTGTCGAGATTTCTATTACTCCAATGGATGGTAGCCTTGTCATTATGGAAGGTAGTCTGTTGTCGAGATTTTTGTTACTACAATGGATGGTAGCCTTGTCATTATGGAAGGTAGTTTGTTGTTGTGATTTTTGTTAATCCAATGGATGGTAGCCTTGTCATTATGGACGGTAGTCTGCTGTTCAGATTTTTGTTACTCCAATGGATGGTAGACTTGTCATTACGAAAGGTAGTCTTTTACCGAGATTTTTGTTACTCCATTGGATGGTAGCCTTGTCATTATGGAAGGTAGTGTGTTGTCGATATTTTTGTTATTCCAATGGATCGTAGCCGTGTCATTATGGAAGGTAGTATGTTGCCGTGATTTATTTTGTTACTCCAATGGATGGTAGCCTTGTCATTATGGAATGTAGTCCGTTGTCGAGATTTTTGTTACTCTAAGGTATGGTAGCCTTGTCATTATGGAAGGTAGTCTATTGTCGAGATTTTTGTTACTCCAATGGATGGTAGCCTTGTCATTATTGAAGGTAGTCTCTTGTGGATATTTTATTTACTCCAATGATGGTACCCTTTTCATTATGGAAGGTAGTATGTTGTCGAGATTTTTGTTACTCCAACGAATGGTAGCCTTGTCATTATGGAAGGTAGTCTGTTGTGGAGAGTTTTGTTACTATATAGATGGTAGCCTTGTCATTATGGAAGGTAGTCTATTGTCGAGATTTTTGTTACTCCATTGGATGGTAGCCTTGTCATTATGGTAGGTAGTATGTTGTCTACATTTTTGTTAATCCAATGGATGGTAGCCTGTCATTATCGAAGGTAGTCTATTGTCGAGATTTTTGTTACTCCAATGGATGGTAGCCTTTCATTATGGAAGCTAGTCTCTTGTTGATATTTTTGTTACTCCAATGGATGGTAGCCTTGTCATTATGGAAGGTAGTTTGCTTCCCATATTTTTGTTACTCTAATGGATGGTAGCCTTGCCATTATGGAAGGTAGTCTGTTGTCGAGATTTTTTTTACTCCATTGGATGGTAGCCTTGTCATTCTGGAAGGTAGTCTGTTGTCGAGATTTTTGTTACTCCAATGGATGGTAGCCTTGTCATTATGGAAGATAGTCTATCGTCGAGATTTTTGTTTCTACAATGGATCGTAGCCTTGTCATTATGGAAGGTAGTCTGTTGTTGAGATTTTCGTTACTACAATGGATTGTATTCTTGTCGTTATGGAAGGTAGTCTCTTGTCGATATCTTTGTTACTCCAATGGATGGTAGTCATTATGGAAGGTAGTCTATTGTCGAGATTTTTGTTACTCTAATGGATGGTAGCCTTGTCATTATGGAAGGTAGTCTGTTGTCGAGATTTTTTATAGTCCAATGGATTGTAGCCTTGTCATTATGGAAGGTAGTCTCTTGTGGATGTTTTTGTTACTCTAATGATGGTACCCTTGTCATTATGGAAGGTAGTATGTTATCGAGATTTTTGTTACTCCAACGGATGGTAGCCTTGTCATTATGGAAGGTAGTCTGTTGTGGAGATTTTTGTTACTTTAATGGATGATAGCCTTGTCATTATGGAAGGTAGTCTGTTGTCGAGATTTTTGTTACTCCATTGGATGGTAGCCTTGTCATTATGGAAGGTAGTATGTTGTCTAGATTTTTGTTATTCCAATGGATGGTAGCCTAGTCATTATGGAAGGTAGTTTGTTTCGAAATTTTTTTACTCCAATGGATGGTAGCCTGTCATTATCGAAGGTAGTCTATTGTCGAGATTTTTGTTACTCCAATGGATGGTAGCCTTGTCATTATGGATGGTAGTCTGCTGTCCATATTTTTATTACTCTAATGGATGGTAGCCTTGCCATTATGGAAGGTACTCTATTGTCGAGATTTTTGTTACTGCAATGGATGGTAGCGTTGTCATTATGGAAGGTAGTATGTCGTTGTGATTTTTGTTTCTCTAATGGATGGTAGCCTTGTCATTAAGGACGGTAGTCTGTTGTTCAAATTTTTGTTACTCCAATGGATGGTAGACTTGTCATTATGAAAGGTATTCTTTTGTCAAGATTTTTGTTCCTCCAATTGGATGGTAACCTTGTCATTATGAAAGGTAGTATGTTGTTGATATTTTTGTTATTCCAATGGATTGTAGCCATGTCATTATGGACGATAGTCTGTTGTCGAGATTTTTGTTACTCCATTGGATGGTAGCCTTGTCATTATGGAAGATAGTATGTTGTCGAGATTTTTATTATTCCAATGGATGGTAGCCTAGTCATTGTGGAAGGTATTTTGTTTCGAAATTTTTGTTACTCCAACAGATGGCAGCCTTGTCATTATCGAAGGTAGTATGTTGTCGAGATTTTTGTTACTCCATTGGATGGTAGCCTTGTCATTATGGAAGGTAGTGTGTTGTCGATATTTTTGTTATTCCAATGGATGGTAGCCTTGTCATTATGGAAGGTAGTCTGTTGTCGTGATTTTATTTACTCCAATGGATGGTAGCTTTGTCACTATGAAAGGTAGTATGTTGTCGATATCTTTGTTACTCCAAAGGATGGTAGCCTTGTCATTATGGAAGGTAGTCTGTTGTTGAGATTTTTGTTACTCTAAGGGATGGTAGCCTTGTCATTATGGAAGGTAGTGTGTTGTCGATATTTTTGTTATTCCAATGGATGGTAGCCTTGTCATTATGGAAGGTAGTCTGTTGTCGTGATTTTATTTACTCCAATGGATGGTATCCTTGTCACTATGGAAGGTAGTATGTTGTCGATATCTTTGTTACTCCAAAGGATGGTAGCCTAGTCATTATGGAAGGTAGTATGTTGTCGAGTTTTTGTTACTCTAAGGGATGGTAGCCTTGTCATTATGGAAGGTAGTGTGTTTTCGATATTTTTGTTATTCCAATGGATGGTAGCATTGTCATTATGGAAGGTAGTCTGTTGTCGAGATTTTTGTTACTCCAATGTATGGTAGCCTAGTCATTATGGAAGGTAGTCTATTGTCGATATTTTTGTTACTACAATGAATGGTAGCCTAGTCATTATGGAAGGTAGTATGTTGTCCAGTTTTTGTTACTCCAACAGATGGTAGCCTTGTCAATATGGAGAGTAGTCTGTTGTCGAGATTTTTGGTACTCCAATGAATGGTAGCCTTGTCATTATGGAAGGTAGTCTGTTATGGAGATTTTTGTTACTATAATGGATTGTATCCTTGTCATTATGGAAGGTAGTCTGTTGTCGAGATTTTTGTTACTCCATTGGATGGTAGCCTTGTCATTATGGAAGATAATATGTTGTCGAGATGGTAGCCTCGTCATTATGGAAGGTAGTTAGTTTCGAAATTTTTGTTACTCCAACAAATGGCAGCCTTATCATTATCGAAGGTAGTCTGTTGTCGAGATTTTTGTTACTCCATTGGATGGTAGCCTTGTCATTATGGAAGGTAGTGTGTTGTCGATATTTTTGTAATTCCAATGGATGGTAGCCTTGTCATTATGGAAGGTAGTTTGTTGTCGTGATTTTTTTTACTCCTATGGATGGTAGCCTTGTCACTATGGAAGTTAGTATGTTGTCGATATCTTTGTTACTCCAATGGATGGTAGCCTTGTCATTATGGAAGGTAGTCTGTTGTTGATATTTTTGTTACTCTAAGGGATGGTAGCCTTGTCATTATTGGAAGGTAGTGTGTTGTCGATATTTTTTTTTATTCCAATGGATGGTAGCCTTGTCATTATGGAAGGTAGTCTATTGTCAATATTTTTGTTACTACAATGGATGGTAGCCTTGTCATTACGGAAGGTAGTATGTTGTCGAGTTTTTATTACTCCAACGGATGGTAGCCTTGTCATTATGGAAGGTAGTTTGTTGTCGATATTTCTATTACTCCAATGGATGGTAGCCTTGTCACTATGGAAGGTAGTCTGTTGCGGAGATTTTTGTTACTATAATGGATGGTAGCCTTGTCATTATGGAAGGTAGTCTGTTGCGGAGATTTTTGTTACTATAATGGATTGTAGCCTTGTCATTATGGAAGGTAGTCTGTTGTCGAGATTTTTGTTACTCCTATGGATGGTAGCCTTGTCACTATGGAAGTTAGTATGTTGTCGATATCTTTGTTACTCCATTGGATGGTAGCCTTGTCATTATGGAAGATAGTATGTTGTCGAGATTTTTATTATTCCAATGGATGGTAGCCTATTCACTATGGAAGGTATTTTGTTTCGAAATTTTTGTTACTCCAACGGATGGCAGCCTTGTCATTATCGAAGGTTGTCTATTGTCGAGATTTTTGTTACTCGATTGGATGGTAGCCTTGTCATTATGGAAGGTAGTCTGTTGTCGTGATTTTTTTTACTCCAATGGATGATAGCCTTGTCACTATGGAAGTTAGTATGTTGTCGATATCTTTGTTACTGAAATGGATGGTAGCCTTGTCATTATGGAAGGTAGTATGTTGTTGATATTTTTGATACTCTAAGGGATGGTAGCCTTGTCATTATGGAATGTAGTGTGTTGTCGATATTTTTTTTATTCCAATGGATGGTAGCCTTGTCATTATGGAAGGTAGTCTATTGTCAATATTTTTGTTACTACAATGGATGGTAGCCTTGTCATTACGGAAGATAGTATGTTGTCGAGTTTTTATTACTCCAACGGATGGTAGCCTTGTAATTATGGAAGGTAGTTTGTTGTCGATATTTCTATTACTCCAATGGATGGTAGCCATGTCATTATGGAAGGTTGTCTGTTGCAGAGATTTTTGTTACTATAATGGATGGTAGCCTTGTCATTATGGAAGGTAGTCTATTGTCGATATTTTTGTTACTCCATTGGATGGTAGCCTTGTCATTATGGAAGGTAGTACGTTGTTGAGATTTTGGTTATTCCAGTGGATGGTAGCCTAGTCATTATGGAAGTTAGTATGTTGTTGATATCTTTGTTACTCCAATGGATGCTAGCCTTGTCATTATGGAAGGTAGTCTGTTGTTGATATTTTTGTTACTCTAAGGGATGGTAGCCTTGTCATTATTGGAAGGTAGTGTGTTGTCGATATTTTTTTTTATTCCAATGGATGGTAGCCTTGTCATTATGGAAGGTAGTCTATTGTCAATATTTTTGTTACTACAATGGATGGTAGCCTTGTCATTACGGAAGGTAGTATGTTGTCGAGTTTTTATTACTCCAACGGATGGTAGCCTTGTCATTATGGAAGGTAGTTTGTTGTCGATATTTCTATTACTCCAATGGATGGTAGCCTTGTCACTATGGAAGGTAGTCTGTTGCGGAGATTTTTGTTACTATAATGGATGGTAGCCTTGTCATTATGGAAGGTAGTCTGTTGCGGAGATTTTTGTTACTATAATGGATTGTAGCGTTGTCATTATGGAAGGTAGTCTGTTGTCGAGATTTTTGTTACTCCTATGGATGGTAGCCTTGTCACTATGGAAGTTAGTATGTTGTCGATATCTTTGTTACTCCATTGGATGGTAGCCTTGTCATTATGGAAGATAGTATGTTGTCGAGATTTTTATTATTCCAATGGATGGTAGCCTATTCACTATGGAAGGTATTTTGTTTCGAAATTTTTGTTACTCCAACGGATGGCAGCCTTGTCATTATCGAAGGTTGTCTATTGTCGAGATTTTTTTTACTCGATTGGATGGTAGACTTGTCATTATGGAAGGTAGTCTGTTGTCGTGATTTTTTTTACTCCAATGGATGATAGCCTTGTCACTATGGAAGTTAGTATGTTGTCAATATCTTTGTTACTGAAATGGATGGTAGCCTTGTCATTATGGAAGGTAGTATGTTGTTGATATTTTTGATACTCTAAGGGATGGTAGCCTTGTCATTATGGAAGGTAGTGTGTTGTCGATATTTTTTTTATTCCAATGGATGGTAGCCTTGTCATTACGGAAGGTAGTCTATTGTCAATATTTTTGTTACTACAATGGATGGTAGCCTTGTCATTACGGAAGGTAGTATGTTGTCGAGTTTTTATTACTCCAACGGATGGTAGCCTTGTAATTATGGAAGGTAGTTTGTTGTCGATATTTCTATTACTCCAATGGATGGTAGCCTTGTCATTATGGAAGGTAGTCTGTTGCAGAGATTTTTGTTACTATAATGGATGGTAGCCTTGTCATTATGGAAGGTAGTCTGTTGTCGATATTTTTGTTACTCCATTGGATGGTAGCCTTGTCATTATGGAAGGTAGTACGTTGTTGAGATTTTGGTTATTCCAGTGGATGGTAGCCTAGTCATTATGGAAGTTAGTTTGTTTCGAAATTTTTTTTACTCCAACGGATGGTAGCCTTGTCATTATTGAAGGTAGTCTGTTGTCGAGATTTTTGTTACTCCAATGGATGGTAGCCTTGTCATTATGGAAGGTAGTCTGTTGTCGACATTTTTGTTACTCCATTGGATGGTAGCCTTGTCATTATGGAAGGTAGTATGTTGTCGAGATTTTTGTTACTCCAAAGGATTTTAGCCTTGTCATTATGGAAGGTAGTCTGTTGTCGAGATTTTTGTTACTACAATGGATGGTAGCCTTGTCATTATGGAAGGTAGTTTGTTGTTGTGATTTCTGTTAATCCAATGGATGGTAGCCTTGTCATTATGGACGGTAGTCTGCTGTTCATATTTTTGTTACTCCAATGGATGGTAGACTTGTCATTACGAAAGGTAGTCTTTTACCGAGATTTTTGTTACTCCATTGGATGGTAGCTCTGTCATTAAGGAAGGTAGTGTGTTGTCGATATTTTTGTTATTCCAATGGATCGTAGCCGTGTCATTATGGAAGGTAGTATGTTGCCGTGATTTTTTTTGTTACTCCAATGGATGGTAGCCTTGTCATTATGGAATGTAGTTCGTTGTCGAGATTTTTGTTACTCTAAGGGATGGTAGCCTTGTCATTATGGAAGGTAGTCTATTGTCGTGATTTTATTTACTCCAATGGATGGTAGCTTTGTCACTATGAAAGGTAGTATGTTGTCGATATCTTTGTTACTCCAAAGGATGGTAGCCTTGTCATTATGGAAGGTAGTCTGTTGTTGAGATTTTTGTTACTCTAAGGGATGGTAGCCTTGTCATTATGGAAGGTAGTGTGTTGTCGATATTTTTGTTATTCCAATGGATGGTAGCCTTGTCATTATGGAAGGTAGTCTGTTGTCGTGATTTTATTTACTCCAATGGATGGTAGCCTTGTCACTATGGAAGGTAGTATGTTGTCGATATCTTTGCTACTCCAATGGATGGTAGCCTAGTCATTATGGAAGGTAGTATGTTGTCGAGTTTTTGTTACTCTAAGGGATGGTAGCCTTGTCATTATGGAAGGTAGTGTGTTTTCGATATTTTTGTTATTCCAATGGATGGTAGCATTGTCATTATGGAAGGTAGTCCGTTGTCGAGATTTTTGTTACTCCAATGGATGGTAGCCTTGTCATTATGGAAGGTAGTCTATTGTCGATATTTTTGTTACTACAATGAATGGTAGCCTAGTCATTATGGAAGGTAGTATGTTGTCGAGTTTTTGTTACTCCAACAGATGGTAGCCTTGTCAATATGGAGAGTAGTCTGTTGACGAGATTTTTGTTACTCCAATGGATGGTAGCCTTGTCATTATGGAAGGTAGTCTGTTATGGAGATTTTTGTTACTATAATGGATTGTATCCTTGTCATTATGGAAGGTAGTCTGTTGTCGAGATTTTTGTTACTCCATTGGATGGTAGCCTTGTCATTATGGAAGATAATATGTTGTCGAGATGGTAGCCTAGTCATTATGGAAGGTAGTTTGTTTCGAAATTTTTGTTACTCCAACAAATGGCAGCCTTATCATTATCGAAGGTAGTCTGTTGTCGAGATTTTTGTTACTCCATTGGATGGTAGCCTTGTCATTATGGAAGGTAGTGTGTTGTCGATATTTTTGTAATTCCAATGGATGGTAGCCTTGTCATTATGGAAGGTAGTTTGTTGTCGTGATTTTTTTTACTCCTATAGATGGTAGCCTTGTCACTATGGAAGTTAGTATGTTGTCGATATCTTTGTTACTCCAATGGATGGTAGCCTTGTCATTATGGAAGGTAGTCTGTTGTTGATATTTTGGTTACTCTAAGGGATGGTAGCCTTGTCATTATTGGAAGGTAGTGTGTTGTCGATATTTTTTTTTATTCCAATGGATGGTAGCCTTGTCATTATGGAAGGTAGTTTATTGTCAATATTTTTGTTACTACAATGGATGGTAGCCTTGTCATTACGGAAGGTAGTATGTTGTCGAGTTTTTATTACTCCAACGGATGGTAGCCTTGTCATTATGGAAGGTAGTTTGTTGTCGATATTTCTATTACTCCAAATGATGGTAGCCTTGTCACTATGGAAGGTAGTCTGTTGCGGAGATTTTTGTTACTATAATGGATGGTAGCCTTGTCATTATGGAAGGTAGTCTGTTGCGGAGATTTTTGTTACTATAATGGATTGTAGCCTTGTCATTATGGAAGGTAGTCTGTTGTCGAGATTTTTGTTACTCCTATGGATGGTAGCCTTGTCACTATGGAAGTTAGTATGTTGTCGATATCTTTGTTACTCCATTGGATGGTAGCCTTGTCATTATGGAAGATAGTATGTTGTCGAGATTTTTATTATTCCAATGGATGGTAGCCTATTCACTATGGAAGGTATTTTGTTTCGAAATTTTTGTTACTCCAACGTATGGCAGCCTTGTCATTATCGAAGGTTGTCTATTGTCGAGATTTTTGTTACTCGATTGGATGGTAGCCTTGTCATTATGGAAGGTAGTCTGTTGTCGTGATTTTTTTTACTCCAATGGATGATAGCCTTGTCACTATGGAAGTTAGTATGTTGTCGATATCTTTGTTACTGAAATGGATGGTAGCCTTGTCATTATGGAAGGTAGTATGTTGTTGATATTTTTGATACTCTATGGGATGGTAGCCTTGTCATTATGGAAGGTAGTGTGTTGTCGATATTTTTTTTATTCCAATGGATGGTAGCCTTGTCATTATGGAAGGTAGTCTATTGTCAATATTTTTGTTACTACAATGGATGGTAGCCTTGTCATTACGGAAGGTAGTATGTTGTCGAGTTTTTATTACTCCAACGGATGGTAGCCTTGTAATTATGGAAGGTAGTTTGTTGTCGATATTTCTATTACTCCAATGGATGGTAGCCTTGTCATTATGGAAGGTAGTCTGTTGCAGAGATTTTTGTTACTATAATGGATGGTAGCCTTGTCATTATGGAAGGTAGTTTGTTGTCGATATTTTTGTTACTCCATTGGATGGTAGCCTTGTCATTATGGAAGGTAGTACGTTGTTGAGATTTTGGTTATTCCAGTGGATGGTAGCCTAGTCATTATGGAAGTTAGTTTGTTTCGAAATTTTTGTTACTCCAACGGATGGTAGCCTTGTCATTATTGAAGGTAGTCTGTTGTCGAGATTTTTGTTACTCCAATGGATGGTAGCCTTGTCATTATGGAAGGTAGTCTGTTGTCGACATTTTTGTTACTCCATTGGATGGTAGCCTTGTCATTATGGAAGGTAGTATGTTGTCGAGATTTTTGTTACTCCAAAGGATTTTAGCCTTGTCATTATGGAAGGTAGTCTGTTGTCGAGATTTTTGTTACTACAATGGATGGTAGCCTTGTCATTATGGAAGGTAGTTTGTTGTTGTGATTTCTGTTAATCCAATGGATGGTAGCCTTGTCATTATGGACGGTAGTCTGCTGTTCATATTTTTGTTACTCCAATGGATGGTAGACTTGTCATTACGAAAGGTAGTCTTTTACCGAGATTTTTGTTACTCCATTGGATGGTAGCTCTGTCATTAAGGAAGGTAGTGTGTTGTCGATATTTTTGTTATTCCAATGGATCGTAGCCGTGTCATTATGGAAGGTAGTATGTTGCCGTGATTTTTTTTGTTACTCCAATGGATGGTAGCCTTGTCATTATGGAATGTAGTTCGTTGTCGAGATTTTTGTTACTCTAAGGGATGGTAGCCTTGTCATTATGGAAGGGAGTCTATTGTCGTGATTTTATTTACTCCAATGGATGGTAGCTTTGTCACTATGAAAGGTGGTATGTTGTCGATATCTTTGTTACTCCAAAGGATGGTAGCCTTGTCATTATGGAAGGTAGTCTGTTGTTGAGATTTTTGTTACTCTAAGGGATGGTAGCCTTGTCATTATGGAAGGTAGTGTGTTGTCGATATTTTTGTTATTCCAATGGATGGTAGCCTTGTCATTATGGAAGGTAGTCTGTTGTCGTGATTTTATTTACTCCAATGGATGGTAGCCTTGTCACTATGGAAGGTAGTATGTTGTCGATATCTTTGTTACTCCAATGGATGGTAGCCTAGTCATTATGGAAGGTAGTATGTTGTCGAGTTTTTGTTACTCTAAGGGATGGTAGCCTTGTCATTATGGAAGGTAGTGTGTTTTCGATATTTTTGTTATTCCAATGGATGGTAGCATTGTCATTATGGAAGGTAGTCCGTTGTCGAGATTTTTGTTACTCCAATGGATGGTAGCCTTGTCATTATGGAAGGTAGTCTATTGTCGATATTTTTGTTACTACAATGAATGGTAGCCTAGTCATTATGGAAGGTAGTATGTTGTCGAGTTTTTGTTACTCCAACAGATGGTAGCCTTGTCAATATGGAGAGTAGTCTGTTGACGAGATTTTTGTTACTCCAATGGATGGTAGCCTTGTCATTATGGAAGGTAGTCTGTTATGGAGATTTTTGTTACTATAATGGATTGTATCCTTGTCATTATGGAAGGTAGTCTGTTGTCGAGATTTTTGTTACTCCATTGGATGGTAGCCTTGTCATTATGGAAGATAATATGTTGTCGAGATGGTAGCCTAGTCATTATGGAAGGTAGTTTGTTTCGAAATTTTTGTTACTCCAACAAATGGCAGCCTTATCATTATCGAAGGTAGTCTGTTGTCGAGATTTTTGTTACTCCATTGGATGGTAGCCTTGTCATTATGGAAGGTAGTGTGTTGTCGATATTTTTGTAATTCCAATGGATGGTAGCCTTGTCATTATGGAAGGTAGTTTGTTGTCGTGATTTTTTTTACTCCTATAGATGGTAGCCTTGTCACTATGGAAGTTAGTATGTTGTCGATATCTTTGTTACTCCAATGGATGGTAGCCTTGTCATTATGGAAGGTAGTCTGTTGTTGATATTTTGGTTACTCTAAGGGATGGTAGCCTTGTCATTATTGGAAGGTAGTGTGTTGTCGATATTTTTTTTTATTCCAATGGATGGTAGCCTTGTCATTATGGAAGGTAGTTTATTGTCAATATTTTTGTTACTACAATGGATGGTAGCCTTGTCATTACGGAAGGTAGTATGTTGTCGAGTTTTTATTACTCCAACGGATGGTAGCCTTGTCATTATGGAAGGTAGTTTGTTGTCGATATTTCTATTACTCCAAATGATGGTAGCCTTGTCACTATGGAAGGTAGTCTGTTGCGGAGATTTTTGTTACTATAATGGATGGTAGCCTTGTCATTATGGAAGGTAGTCTGTTGCGGAGATTTTTGTTACTATAATGGATTGTAGCCTTGTCATTATGGAAGGTAGTCTGTTGTCGAGATTTTTGTTACTCCTATGGATGGTAGCCTTGTCACTATGGAAGTTAGTATGTTGTCGATATCTTTGTTACTCCATTGGATGGTAGCCTTGTCATTATGGAAGATAGTATGTTGTCGAGATTTTTATTATTCCAATGGATGGTAGCCTATTCACTATGGAAGGTATTTTGTTTCGAAATTTTTGTTACTCCAACGTATGGCAGCCTTGTCATTATCGAAGGTTGTCTATTGTCGAGATTTTTGTTACTCGATTGGATGGTAGCCTTGTCATTATGGAAGGTAGTCTGTTGTCGTGATTTTTTTTACTCCAATGGATGATAGCCTTGTCACTATGGAAGTTAGTATGTTGTCGATATCTTTGTTACTGAAATGGATGGTAGCCTTGTCATTATGGAAGGTAGTATGTTGTTGATATTTTTGATACTCTATGGGATGGTAGCCTTGTCATTATGGAAGGTAGTGTGTTGTCGATATTTTTTTTATTCCAATGGATGGTAGCCTTGTCATTATGGAAGGTAGTCTATTGTCAATATTTTTGTTACTACAATGGATGGTAGCCTTGTCATTACGGAAGGTAGTATGTTGTCGAGTTTTTATTACTCCAACGGATGGTAGCCTTGTAATTATGGAAGGCAGTTTGTTGTCGATATTTCTATTACTCCAATGGATGGTAGCCTTGTCATTATGGAAGGTAGTCTGTTGCAGAGATTTTTGTTACTATAATGGATGGTAGCCTTGTCATTATGGAAGGTAGTCTGTTGTCGATATTTTTGTTACTCCATTGGATGGTAGCCTTGTCATTATGGAAGGTAGTACGTTGTTGAGATTTTGGTTATTCCAGTGGATGGTAGCCTAGTCATTATGGAAGTTAGTTTGTTTCGAAATTTTTGTTACTCCAACGGATGGTAGCCTTGTCATTATTGAAGGTAGTCTGTTGTCGAGATTTTTGTTACTCCAATGGATGGTAGCCTTGTCATTATGGAAGGTAGTCTGTTGTCGACATTTTTGTTACTCCATTGGATGGTAGCCTTGTCATTATGGAAGGTAGTATGTTGTCGAGATTTTTGTTACTCCAAAGAATTTTAGCCTTGTCATTATGGAAGGTAGTCTGTTGTCGAGATTTTTGTTACTACAATGGATGGTAGCCTTGTCATTATGGAAGGTAGTTTGTTGTTGTGATTTCTGTTAATCCAATGGATGGTAGCCTTGTCATTATGGACGGTAGTCTGCTGTTCATATTTTTGTTACTCCAATGGATGGTAGACTTGTCATTACGAAAGGTAGTCTTTTACCGAGATTTTTGTTACTCCATGGGATGGTAGCTCTGTCATTAAGGAAGGTAGTGTGTTGTCGATATTTTTGTTATTCCAATGGATCGTAGCCGTGTCATTATGGAAGGTAGTATGTTGCCGTGATTTTTTTTGTTACTCCAATGGATGGTAGCCTTGTCATTATGGAATGTAGTCCGTTGTCGAGATTTTTGTTACTCTAAGGGATGGTAGCCTTGTCATTATGGAAGGTAGTCTATTGTCGTGATTTTATTTACTCCAATGGATGGTACCTTTGTCACTATGAAAGGTAGTATGTTGTCGATATCTTTGTTACTCCAAAGGATGGTAGCCTTGTCATTATGGAAGGTAGTCTGTTGTTGAGATTTTTGTTACTCTAAGGGATGGTAGCCTTGTCATTATGGAAGGTAGTGTGTTGTCGATATTTTTGTTAATCCAATGGATGGTAGCCTTGTCATTATGGAAGGTAGTCTGTTGTCGTGATTTTATTTACTCCAATGGATGGTAGCCTTGGCACTATGGAAGGTAGTATGTTGTCGATATCTTTGTTACTCCAATGGATGGTAGCCTAGTCATTATGGAAGGTAGTATGTTGTCGAGTTTTTGTTATTCTAAGGGATGGTAGCCTTGTCATTATGGAAGGTAGTGTGTTTTCGATATTTTTGTTATTCCAATGGATGGTAGCATTGTCATTATGGAAGGTAGTCCGTTGTCGAGATTTTTGTTACTCCAATGGATGGTAACCTTGTCATTATGGAAGGTAGTCTATTGTCGATATTTTTGTTACTACAATGAATGGTAGCCTAGTCATTATGGAAGGTAGTATGTTGTCGAGTTTTTGTTACTCCAACAGATGGTAGCCTTGTCAATATGGAGAGTAGTCTGTTGACGAGATTTTTGTTACTCCAATGGATGGTAGCCTTGTCATTATGGAAGGTAGTCTGTTATGGAGATTTTTGTTACTATAATGGATTGTATCCTTGTCATTATGGAAGGTAGTCTGTTGTCGAGATTTTTGTTACTCCATTGGATGGTAGCCTTGTCATTATGGAAGATAATATGTTGTCGAGATGGTAGCCTAGTCATTATGGAAGGTAGTTTGTTTCGAAATTTTTGTTACTCCAACAAATGGCAGCCTTATCATTATCGAAGGTAGTCTGTTGTCGAGATTTTTGTTACTCCATTGGATGGTAGCCTTGTCATTATGGAAGGTAGTGTGTTGTCGATATTTTTGTAATTCCAATGGATGGTAGCCTTGTCATTATGGAAGGTAGTTTGTTGTCGTGATTTTTTTTACTCCTATAGATGGTAGCCTTGTCACTATGGAAGTTAGTATGTTGTCGATATCTTTGTTACTCCAATGGATGGTAGCCTTGTCATTATGGAAGGTAGTCTGTTGTTGATATTTTGGTTACTCTAAGGGATGGTAGCCTTGTCATTATTGGAAGGTAGTGTGTTGTCGATATTTTTTTTTATTCCAATGGATGGTAGCCTTGTCATTATGGAAGGTAGTTTATTGTCAATATTTTTGTTACTACAATGGATGGTAGCCTTGTCATTACGGAAGGTAGTATGTTGTCGAGTTTTTATTACTCCAACGGATGGTAGCCTTGTCATTATGGAAGGTAGTTTGTTGTCGATATTTCTATTACTCCAAATGATGGTAGCCTTGTCACTATGGAAGGTAGTCTGTTGCGGAGATTTTTGTTACTATAATGGATGGTAGCCTTGTCATTATGGAAGGTAGTCTGTTGCGGAGATTTTTGTTACTATAATGGATTGTAGCCTTGTCATTATGGAAGGTAGTCTGTTGTCGAGATTTTTGTTACTCCTATGGATGGTAGCCTTGTCACAATGGAAGTTAGTATGTTGTCGATATCTTTGTTACTCCATTGGATGGTAGCCTTGTCATTATGGAAGATAGTATGTTGTCGAGATTTTTATTATTCCAATGGATGGTAGCCTATTCACTATGGAAGGTATTTTGTTTCGAAATTTTTGTTACTCCAACGTATGGCAGCCTTGTCATTATCGAAGGTTGTCTATTGTCGAGATTTTTGTTACTCGATTGGATGGTAGCCTTGTCATTATGGAAGGTAGTCTGTTGTCGTGATTTTTTTTACTCCAATGGATGATAGCCTTGTCACTATGGAAGTTAGTATGTTGTCGATATCTTTGTTACTGAAATGGATGGTAGCCTTGTCATTATGGAAGGTAGTATGTTGTTGATATTTTTGATACTCTATGGGATGGTAGCCTTGTCATTATGGAAGGTAGTGTGTTGTCGATATTTTTTTTATTCCAATGGATGGTAGCCTTGTCATTATGGAAGGTAGTCTATTGTCAATATTTTTGTTACTACAATGGATGGTAGCCTTGTCATTACGGAAGGTAGTATGTTGTCGAGTTTTTATTACTCCAACGGATGGTAGCCTTGTAATTATGGAAGGCAGTTTGTTGTCGATATTTCTATTACTCCAATGGATGGTAGCCTTGTCATTATGGAAGGTAGTCTGTTGCAGAGATTTTTGTTACTATAATGGATGGTAGCCTTGTCATTATGGAAGGTAGTCTGTTGTCGATATTTTTGTTACTCCATTGGATGGTAGCCTTGTCATTATGGAAGGTAGTACGTTGTTGAGATTTTGGTTATTCCAGTGGATGGTAGCCTAGTCATTATGGAAGTTAGTTTGTTTCGAAATTTTTGTTACTCCAACGGATGGTAGCCTTGTCATTATTGAAGGTAGTCTGTTGTCGAGATTTTTGTTACTCCAATGGATGGTAGCCTTGTCATTATGGAAGGTAGTCTGTTGTCGACATTTTTGTTACTCCATTGGATGGTAGCCTTGTCATTATGGAAGGTAGTATGTTGTCGAGATTTTTGTTACTCCAAAGGATTTTAGCCTTGTCATTATGGAAGGTAGTCTGTTGTCGAGATTTTTGTTACTACAATGGATGGTAGCCTTGTCATTATGGAAGGTAGTTTGTTGTTGTGATTTCTGTTAATCCAATGGATGGTAGCCTTGTCATTATGGACGGTAGTCTGCTGTTCATATTTTTGTTACTCCAATGGATGGTAGACTTGTCATTACGAAAGGTAGTCTTTTACCGAGATTTTTGTTACTCCATGGGATGGTAGCTCTGTCATTAAGGAAGGTAGTGTGTTGTCGATATTTTTGTTATTCCAATGGATCGTAGCCGTGTCATTATGGAAGGTAGTATGTTGCCGTGATTTTTTTTGTTACTCCAATGGATGGTAGCCTTGTCATTATGGAATGTAGTCCGTTGTCGAGATTTTTGTTACTCTAAGGGATGGTAGCCTTGTCTTTATGGAAGGTAGTCTATTGTCGTGATTTTATTTACTCCAATGGATGGTACCTTTGTCACTATGAAAGGTAGTATGTTGTCGATATCTTTGTTACTCCAAAGGATGGTAGCCTTGTCATTATGGAAGGTAGTCTGTTGTTGAGATTTTTGTTACTCTAAGGGATGGTAGCCTTGTCATTATGGAAGGTAGTGTGTTGTCGATATTTTTGTTAATCCAATGGATGGTAGCCTTGTCATTATGGAAGGTAGTCTGTTGTCGTGATTTTATTTACTCCAATGGATGGTAGCCTTGGCACTATGGAAGGTAGTATGTTGTCGATATCTTTGTTACTCCAATGGATGGTAGCCTAGTCATTATGGAAGGTAGTATGTTGTCGAGTTTTTGTTACTCTAAGGGATGGTAGCCTTGTCATTATGGAAGGTAGTGTGTTTTCGATATTTTTGTTATTCCAATGGATGGTAGCATTGTCATTATGGAAGGTAGTCCGTTGTCGAGATTTTTGTTACTCCAATGGATGGTAGCCTTGTCATTATGGAAGGTAGTCTATTGTCGATATTTTTGTTACTACAATGAATGGTAGCCTAGTCATTATGGAAGGTAGTATGTTGTCGAGTTTTTGTTACTCCAACAGATGGTAGCGTTGTCAATATGGAGAGTAGTCTGTTGTCGAGATTTTTGTTACTCCAATGGATGGTAGCCTTGTCATTATGGAAGGTAGTCTGTTATGGAGATTTTTGTTACTATAATGGATTGTATCCTTGTCATTATGGAAGGTAGTCTGTTGTCGAGATTTTTGTTACTCCATTGGATGGTAGCCTTGTCATTATGGAAGATAATATGTTGTCGAGATGGTAGCCTAGTCATTATGGAAGGTAGTTTGTTTCGAAATTTTTGTTACTCCAACAAATGGCAGCCTTATCATTATCGAAGGTAGTCTGTTGTCGAGATTTTTGTTACTCCATTGGATGGTAGCCTTGTCATTATGGAAGGTAGTGTGTTGTCGATATTTTTGTAATTCCAATGGATGGTAGCCTTGTCATTATGGAAGGTAGTTTGTTGTCGTGATTTTTTTTACTCCTATAGATGGTAGCCTTGTCACTATGGAAGTTAGTATGTTATCGATATCTTTGTTACTCCAATGGATGGTAGCCTTGTCATTATGGAAGGTAGTCTGTTGTTGATATTTTGGTTACTCTAAGGGATGGTAGCCTTGTCATTATTGGAAGGTAGTGTGTTGTCGATATTTTTTTTTATTCCAATGGATGGTAGCCTTGTCATTATGGAAGGTAGTTTATTGTCAATATTTTTGTTACTACAATGGATGGTAGCCTTGTCATTACGGAAGGTAGTATGTTGTCGAGTTTTTATTACTCCAACGGATGGTAGCCTTGTCATTATGGAAGGTAGTTTGTTGTCGATATTTCTATTACTCCAATGGATGGTACCCTTGTCACTATGGAAGGTAGTCAGTTGCGGAGATTTTTGTTACTATAATGGATGGTAGCCTTGTCATTATGGAAGGTAGTCTGTTGCGGAGATTTTTGTTACTATAATGGATTGTAGCGTTGTCATTATGGAAGGTAGTATGTTGTCGAGATTTTTGTTACTCCTATGGATGGTAGCCTTGTCACTATGGAAGTTAGTATGTTGTCGATATCTTTGTTACTCCATTGGATGGTAGCCTTGTCATTATGGAAGATAGTATGTTGTCGAGAATTTTATTATTCCAATGGATGGTAGCCTATTCACTATGGAAGGTATTTTGTTTCGAAATTTTTGTTACTCCAACGGATGGCAGCCTTGTCATTATCGAAGGTTGTCTATTGTCGAGATTTTTGTTACTCGATTGGATGGTAGCCTTGTCATTATGGAAGGTAGTCTGTTGTCGTGATTTTTTTTACTCCAATGGATGATAGCCTTGTCACTATGGAAGTTAGTATGTTGTCGATATCTTTGTTACTGAAATGGATGGTAGCCTTGTCATTGTGGAAGGTAGTATGTTGTTGATATTTTTGATACTCTAAGGGATGGTAGCCTTGTCATTATGGAAGGTAGTGTGTTGTCGATATTTTTTTTATTCCAATGGATGGTAGCCTTGTCATTATGGAAGGTAGTTTATTGTCAATATTTTTGTTACTACAATGGATGGTAGCCTTGTCATTACGGAAGGTAGTATGTTGTCGAGTTTTTATTACTCCAACGGATGGTAGCCTTGTAATTATGGAAGGTGGTTTGTTGTCGATATTTCTATTACTCCAATGGATGGTAGCCTTGTCATTATGGAAGGTAGTCTGTTGCAGAGATTTTTGTTACTATAATGGATGGTAGCCTTGTCATTATGGAAGGTAGTCTGTTGTCGATATTTTTGTTACTCCATTGGATGGTAGCCTTGTCATTATGGAAGGTAGTACGTTGTTGAGATTTTGGTTATTCGAGTGGATGGTAGCCTAGTCATTATGGAAGTTAGTTAGTTTCGAAATTTTTGTTACTCCAACGGATGGTAGCCTTGTCATTATTGAAGGTAGTCTGTTGTCGAGATTTTTGTTACTATAATGGATGGTAGCCTTGTCATTATGGAAGGTAGTCTGTTGTCGACATTTTTGTTACTCCAATGGATGATAGCCTTGTCATTATTGAAGGTAGTCTCTTGTGGATATTTTATTTACTCCAATGATGGTACCCTTGTCATTATGGAAGGTAGTATGTTGTCGAGATTTTTGTTACTCT
Source organism: Vicia faba (assembly GCA_948472305.1). Lineage (NCBI taxonomy): Eukaryota > Viridiplantae > Streptophyta > Magnoliopsida > Fabales > Fabaceae > Vicia > Vicia faba. The sequence continues at coordinate 461,723,619 of OX451741.1, forward strand.
AACGAATGGTAGCCTTGTCATTATGGAATGTAGTCTGTTGTGGAGAGTTTTGTTACTATAAAGATGGTAGCCTTGTCATTATGGAAGGTAGTCTATTGTCGAGATTTTTGTTACTCCATTGGATGGTAGCCTTGTCATTATGGTAGGTAGTATGTTGTCTAGATTTTTGTTAATCCAATGGATGGTAGCCTGTCATTATCGAAGGTAGTCTATTGTCGAGATTTTTGTTACTCCAATGGATGGTAGCCTTTCATTATGGAAGCTAGTCTCTTGTTGGTATTTTTGTTACTCCAATGGATGGTAGCCTTGTCATTATGGAAGGTAGTCTGCTTCCCATATTTTTGTTACTCTAATGGATGGTAGCCTTGCCATTATGGAAGGTAGTCTGTTGTCAAGATTTTTTTTACTCCATTGGATGGTAGCCTTGTCATTCTGGAAGGTAATCTGTTGTCGAGATTTTTGTTACTCTAATGGATGGTAGCCTTGTCATTATGGAAGATAGTCTATCGTCGAGATTTTTGTTTCTACAATGGATCGTAGCCTTGTCATTATGGAAGGTAGTCTGTTGTTGAGATTTTTGTTACTACAATGGATTGTAGTCTTGTCGTTATGGAAGGTAGTCTCTTGTTGATATCTTTGTTACTCCAATGGATGGTAGTCATTATGGAAGGTAGTCTATTGTCGAGATTTTTGTTACTCTAATGTATGGTAGCCTTGTCATTATGGAAGGTAGTCTCTTGTGGATGTTTTTGTTACTCCAATGATGGTACCCTTGTCATTATGGAAGGTAGTATGTTATCGAGATTTTTGTTACTCCAACAGATGGTAGCCTTGTCATTATGGAAGGTAGTGTGTTGTCGATATTTTTGTTATTCCAATGGATGGTAGCCTTGTCATTATGGAAGGTAGTCTGTTGTCGTGGTTTTATTTACTCCAATGGATGGTAGCCTTGTAACTATGGAAGGTAGTATGTTGTCGATATCTTTGTTACTCCAATGGATGGTAGCCTAGTCATTATGGAAGGTAGTATGTTGTCGAGTTTTTGTTACTCTAAGGGATGGTAGCCTTGTCATTATGGAAGGTAGCGTGTTGTCGATATTTTTGTTATTCCAATGGATGGTAGCATTGTCATTATGGAAGGTAGTCTGTTGTCGAGATTTTTGTTACTCCAATGGATGGTAGCCTTGTCATTATGGAAGGTAATCTATTGTCGATATTTTTGTTACTACAATGAATGGTAGCCTAGTCATTATGGAAGGTAGTATGTTGTCGAGTTTTTGTTACTCCAACAGATGGTAGCCTTGTCAATATGGAGAGTAGTCTGTTGTCGAGATTTTTGTTACTCCAATGGATGGTAGCCTTGTCATTATGGAAGGTAGTGTGTTATGGAGATTTTTGTTACTATAATGGATTGTATCCTTGTCATTATGGAAGGTAGTCTGTTGTCGAGATTTTTGTTACTCCATTGGATGGTAGCCTTGTCATTATGGAAGATAGTATGTTGTCGAGATGGTAGCCTAGTCATTATGGAAGGTAGTTTGTTTCGAAATTTTTGTTACTCCAACGGATGGCAGCCTTATCATTATCGAAGGTAGTCTGTTGTCGAGATTTTTGTTACTCCATTGGATGGTAGCCTTGTCATTATGGAAGGTAGTGTGTTGTCGATATTTTTGTAATTCCAATGTATTGTAGCCTTGTCATTATGGAAGGTAGTTTGTTGTCGTGATTTTTTTACTCCTATGGATGGTAGTCTTGTCACTATGGAAGTTAGTATGTTGTCGATATCTTTGTTACTCCAATGGATGGTATCCTTGTCATTATGGAAGGTAGTCTGTTGTTGATATTTTTGTTACTCTAAGGGATGGTAGCCTTGTCATTATGGAAGGTAGTGTGCTGTCGATATTTTTTTTATTCCGATGGATGGTAGCCTTGTCATTATGGAAGGTAGTCTATTGTCAATATTTTTGTTACTACAATGGATGGTAGCCTTGTCATTACGGAAGGTAGTATGTTGTCGAGTTTTTATTACTCCAACGGATGGTAGGCTTGTCATTATGGAAGGTAGTTTGTTGTCGATATTTCTATTACTCCAATGGATGGTAGCCTTGTCACTATGGAAGGTAGTCTGTTGCGGAGATTTTTGTTACTATAATGGATGATAGCCTTGTCATTATGGAATGTAGTCTGTTGTCGAGATTTTTGTTACTCCATTGGATGGTAGCCTTGTCATTATGGAAGGTAGTCTGTTGTCGAGATTTTTGTTACTCCATTGGATGGTAGCCTTGTCTTTATGGAAGATAGTATGTTGTCGAGATTTTTATTATTCCAATGGATGGTAGCCTATTCATTATGGAAGGTATTTTGGTTCGAAATTTTTGTTACTCCAACAGATGGCAGCCTTGTCATTGTCGAAGGTAGTCTTTTGTCGAGATTTTTGTTACTCCATTGGATGGTAGCCTTGTCATTATGGAGGGTAGTGTGTTGTCGATATTTTTGTAATTCCAATGGATGGTAGCCTTGTCATTATGGAAGGTAGTCTGTTGTCGTGATTTTATTTACTCCAATGGATGGTAGCCTTGTCACTATGGAAGGTAGTATGTTGTCGATATCTTTGTTACTCTAATGGATGGTAGCCTTGTCATTATGGAAGGTAGTCTGTTGTTGAGATTTTTGTTACTCTAAGGGATGGTAGCCTTGTCATTATGGAAGGTAGTGTGTTGTCGATATTTTTGTTATTCCAATGGATGGTAGCATTTTCATTATGGAAGGTAGTCTGTTGTCGAGATTTTTGTTACTCCAATGGATGGTAGCCTTGTCATTATGGAAGGTAGTCTATTGTCGATATTTTTGTTACTATAATGAATGGTAGCCTAGTCATTATGGAAGGTAGTATGTTGTCGAGTTTTTGTTACTCCAACATATGGTAGCCTTGTCAACATGGAGAGTAGTCTGTTGTCGAGATTTTTGTTACTCCAATGGATGATAGCCTTGTCATTATGTAAGGTAGTCTGTTATGGTGATTTTTGTTACTATAATGGATTGTAGCCTTGTCATTATGGAAGGTAGTCTGTTGTCGAGATTTTTGTTACACCATTGGATGGTAGCCTTGTCATTATGGAAGATAGTATGTTGTCGAGATGGTAGCCTAGTCATTATGGAAGGTAGTTTGTTTCGAAATTTTTGTTACTCCAACGGATGGCAGCCTTGTCATTATCCAAGGTAGTCTGTTGTCGAGATTTTTGTTACTCCATTGGATGGTAGCCTTGTCATTATGGAAGGTAGTGTTTTGTCGATATTTTTGTTATTCCAATGGATGGTAGCCTTGTCATTATGGAAGGTAGTCTGTTGTCGTGATTTTATTTACTCCTATGGATGGTAGCCTTGTCACTATGGAAGTTAGTATGTTGTCGATATCTTTGTTACTCCAATGGATGGTAGCCTTGTCATTATGGAAGGTAGTCTGTTGTTGATATTTTTGTTACTCTAAGGGATGGTAGCCTTATCATTATGGAAGGTAGTGTGTTGTCGATATTTTTTTTTATTCCAATGGATGGTAGCCTTGTCATTATGGAAGGTAGTCTATTGTCAATATTTTTGTCACTACAATAGATGGTAGCCTTGTCATTACAGAAGGTAGTATGTTGTCGAGTTTTTATTACTCCAACGGATGGTAGCCTTGTCATTATGGAAGGTAGTTTGTTGTCGATATTTCTATTACTCCAATGGATGGTAGCCTTGTCACTATGGAAGGTAGTCTGTTGCGGAGATTTTTGTTACTATAATGGATGGTAGCCTTGTCATTATGGAAGGTAGTCTGTTGCGGAGATTTTTGTTACTATAATGGATTGTAGCCTTATCAGTATGGAAGGTAGTCTGTTGTCGAGATTTTTGTTACTCCATTGGGTGGTAGCCTTGTCATTATGGAAGATAGTATGTTGTCGATATTTTTATTATTTCAATGGATGGTAGCCTATTCATTATGGAAGGTATTTTGTTTCGAAATTTTTGTTACTCCAACAGATGGCAGCCTTGTCATTATCGAAGGTAGTCTTTTGTCGAGATTTTTGTTACTCCATTGGATGGTAGCCTTGTCATTATGGAGGGTAGTGTGTTGTCGATATTTTTGTTATTCCAATGTATGGTAGCCTTGTCATTATGGAAGGTAGTCTGTTGTCGTGATTTTATTTACTCCAATGGATGGTAGCCTTGTCACTATGGAAGGTATTATGTTGTCGATATCTTTGTTACTCTAATGGATGTTAGCCTTGTCATTATGGAAGGTAGTCTGTTGTTGAGATTTTTGTTACTCTAAGGGATGGTAGCCTTGTCATTATGGAAGGTAGTGTGTTGTCGATATTTTTGTTATTCTAATGGATGGTAGCATTTTCATTATGGAAGGTAGTCTGTTGTCGAGATTTTTGTTACTCCAATGGATGGTAGCCTTGTCATTATGGAAGGTAGTCTATTGTCGATATTTTTGTTACTACAATGAATGGTAGCCTAGTCATTATGGAAGGTAGTATGTTGTCGAGTTTTTGTTACTCCAACATATGGTAGCCTTGTCAATATGGAGAGTAGTCTGTTGTCGAGATTTTTGTTACTCCAATGGATGGTAGCCTTGTCATTATGTAAGGTAGTCTGTTATGGTGATTTTTGTTACTATAATGGATTGTAGCCTTGTCATTATGGAAGGTAGTCTGTTGTCGAGATTTTTGTTACACCATTGGATGGTAGCCTTGTCATTATGGAAGATAGTATGTTGTCGAGATGGTAGCCTAGTCATTATGGAAGGTAGTTTGTTTCGAAATTTTTGTTACTCCAACGGATGGCAGCCTTGTCATTATCGAAGGTAGTTTGTTCTCGAGAGTTTTGTTACTCCATTGGATGGTAGCCTTGTCATTATGGAAGGTAGTGTGTTGTCGATATTTTTGTAATTCCAATGGATGGTAGCCTTGTCATTATGGAAGGTAGTTTGTTGTCGTGATTTTTTTTACTCCTATGGATGGTAGCCTTGTCACTATGGAAGTTAGTATGTTGTCGATATCTTTGTTACTCCAATGGATGGTAGCCTTGTCATTATGGAAGGTAGTCTGTTGTTGATATTTTTGTTACTCTAAGGGATGGTGGCCTTGTCATTATGGAAGGTAGTCTATTGTCAATATTTTTGTTACTACAATGGATAGTAGCCTTGTCATTACAGAAGGTAGTATGTTGTCGAGTTTTTATTACTCCAACGGATGGTAGCCTTGTCATTATGGAAGGTAGTTTGTTGTCGATATTTCTATTACTCCAATGGATGGTAGCCTTGTCACTATGGAAGGTAGTCTGTTGCGGAGATTTTTGTTACTATAATGGATGGTAGACTTGTCATTATGGAAGGTAGTCTGTTGCGGAGATTTTTGTTACTATAATGGATTGTAGCCTTGTCATTATGGAAGGTAGTCTGTTGTCGAGATTTTTGTTACTCCATTGGATGGTAGCCTTGTCATTATGGAAGATATTATGTTGTCGAGATTTTTATTATTCCAATGGATGGTAGCCTATTCATTATGGAAGGTATTTTGTTTCGAAATTTTTGTTACTCCAACAGATGGCAGCCTTGTCATTATCGAAGGTAGTTTGTTGTCGAGATTTTTGTTACTCCATTGGATGGTAGCCTTGTCATTATGGAAGGTAGTGTGTTGTCGATATTTTTGTTATTCCAATGGATGGTAACCTTGTCATTATGGAAGGTAGTCTGTTGTCGTGATTTTATTTACTCCAATGGATGGTAGCCTTGTCACTATGGAAGGTAGTATGTTGTCGATATCTTTGTTACTCTAATGGATGGTAGCCTTGTCCTTATGGAAGGTAGTCTGTTGTTGAGATTTTTGTTACTCTAAGGGATGGAAGCCTTGTCATTATGGAAGGTAGAGTGTTGTCGATATTTTTGTTATTCCAATGGATGGTAGCATTGTCATTATGGAAGGTAGTCTGTTGTCGTGATTTTTGTTACTCCAATGGATGGTAGCCTTGTCATTATGGAAGGTAGTCTATTGTCGATATTTTTGTTACTACAATGAATGGTAGCCCAGTCATTATGGAAGGTAGTATGTTGTCGAGTTTTTGTTACTCCAACATATGGTAGCCTTGTCAATATGGAGAGTAGTCTGTTGTCGAGATTTCTGTTACTCCAATGGATGGTAGCCTTGTCATTATGTAAGGTAGTCTGTTATGGAGATTTTTGTTACTATAATGGATTGTAGCCTTGTCATTATGGAAGGTTGTCTGTTGATTAGATTTTTGTTACTCCATTGGATGGTAGCCTTGTCATTATGGAAGATAGTATGTTGTCGAGATGGTAGCCTAGTCATTATGGAAGGTAGTTTGTTTCGAAATTTTTGTTACTCCAACTGATGGCAGCCTTGTCATTATCGAAGGTAGTCTGTTGTCGAGATTTTTGTTACTCCATTGGATGGTAGCCTTGTCATTATGGAAGGTAGTGTTTTGTCGATATTTTTGTTATTCCAATGGATGGTAGCCTTGTCATTATGGAAGGTAGTCTGTTGTCGTTATTTTATTTACTCCAATGGATGGTAGCCTTGTCACTATGGAAGGTAGTATGTTGTCGATATCTTTGTTACTCCAATGGATGGTAGCATTGTCATTATGGAAGGTAGTCTGTTGTCGAGATTTTTGTTACTCCAATGGATGGTAGCCTTGACATTATGGAAGGTAGTCTATTGTCGATATTTTTGTTACTACAATGAATGGTAGCCTTGTCATTATGGAAGGTAGTATGTTGTCGAGTTTTTGTTACTCCAACATATGGTAGCCTTGTCAATATGGAGAGTAGTCTGTTGTCGAGATTTTTTTTACTCCAATGGATGGTAGCCTTGTCATTATGGAAGGTAGTCTGTTATGGAGATTTTTGTTACTATAATGGATGGTACCCTTGTCATTATGGAAGGTAGTCTGTTGTCGAGATTTTTGTTACTCCATTGGATGGTAGCCTTGTCATTATGGAAGATAGTATGTTGTCGAGATGGTAGCCTAGTCATTATGGAAGCTAGTTTGTTTCGAAATTTTTGTTACTCCAACGGATGGCAGCCTTGTCATTATCGAAGGTAGTCTGTTGTCGAGATTTTTGTTACTCCATTGGATGGTAGCCTTGTCATTATGGAAGGTAGTGTTTTGTCGATATTTTTGTTATTCCAATGGATGGTAGCCTTGTCATTATGGAAGGTAGTCTGTTGTCGTGATTTTATTTACTCCAATGGATGGTAGCCTTGTCACTATGGAAGGTAGTATGTTGTCGATATCTTTGTTACTCCAATGGATGGTAGCCTTGTCATTATGGAAGGTAGTCTGTTGTTGATATTTTTGTTACTCTAAGGGATGGTAGCCTTGTCATTATGGAAGGTAGTCTATTGTCAATATTTGTGTTACTACAATGGATAGTAGCCTTGTCATTACAGAAGGTAGTATGTTGTCGAGTTTTTATTACTCCAACGGATGGTAGCCTTGTCATTATGGAAGGTAGTTTGTTGTCGATATTTCTATTACTCCAATGGATGGTAGCCTTGTCACTATGGAAGGTAGTCTGTTGCGGAGATTTTTGTTACTATAATGGATGGTAGACTTGTCATTATGGAAGGTAGTCTGTTGCGGAGATTTTTGTTACTATAATGGATTGTAGCCTTGTCATTATGGAAGGTAGTCTGTTGTCGAGATTTTTGTTACTCCATTGGATGGTAGCCTTGTCATTATGGAAGATATTATGTTGTCGAGATTTTTATTATTCCAATGGATGGTAGCCTATTCATTATGGAAGGTATTTTGTTTCGAAATTTTTGTTACTCCAACAGATGGCAGCCTTGTCATTATCGAAGGTAGTTTGTTGTCGAGATTTTTGTTACTCCATTGGATGGTAGCCTTGTCATTATGGAAGGTAGTGTGTTGTCGATATTTTTGTTATTCCAATGGATGGTAACCTTGTCATTATGGAAGGTAGTCTGTTGTCGTGATTTTATTTACTCCAATGGATGGTAGCCTTGTCACTATGGAAGGTAGTATGTTGTCGATATCTTTGTTACTCTAATGGATGGTAGCCTTGTCCTTATGGAAGGTAGTCTGTTGTTGAGATTTTTGTTACTCTAAGGGATGGAAGCCTTGTCATTATGGAAGGTAGTGTGTTGTCGATATTTTTGTTATTCCAATGGATGGTAGCATTGTCATTATGGAAGGTTGTCTGTTGTCGTGATTTTTGTTACTCCAATGGATGGTAGCCTTGTCATTATGGAAGGTAGTCTATTGTCGATATTTTTGTTACTACAATGAATGGTAGCCTAGTCATTATGGAAGGTAGTATGTTGTCGAGTTTTTATTACTCCAACATATGGTAGCCTTGTCAATATGGAGAGTAGTCTGTTGTCGAGATTTCTGTTACTCCAATGGATGGTAGCCTTGTCATTATGTAAGGTAGTCTGTTATGGAGATTTTTGTTACTATAATGGATTGTAGCCTTGTCATTATGAAAGGTAGTCTGTTGATTAGATTTTTGTTACTCCATTGGATGGTAGCCTTGTCATTATGGAAGATAGTATGTTGTCGAGATGGTAGCCTAGTCATTATGGAAGGTAGTTTGTTTCGAAATTTTTGTTACTCCAACGGATGGCAGCCTTGTCATTATCGAAGGTAGTCTGTTGTCGAGATTTTTGTTACTCCATTGGATGGTAGCCTTGTCATTATGGAAGGTAGTGTTTTGTCGATATTTTTGTTATTCCAATGGATGGTAGCCTTGTCATTATGGAAGGTAGTCTGTTGTCGTTATTTTATTTACTCCAATGGATGGTAGCCTTGTCACTATGGAAGGTAGTATGTTGTCGATATCTTTGTTACTCCAATGGATGGTAGCATTGTCATTATGGAAGGTAGTCTGTTGTCGAGATTTTTGTTACTCCAATGGATGGTAGCCTTGACATTATGGAAGGTAGTCTATTGTCGATATTTTTGTTACTACAATGAATGGTAGCCTGGTCATTATGGAAGGTAGTATGTTGTCGAGTTTTAGTTACTCCAACATATGGTAGCCTTGTCAATATGGAGAGTAGTCTGTTGTCGAGATTTTTTTTACTACAATGGATGGTAGCCTTGTCATTATGGAAGGTAGTATGTTATGGAGATTTTTGTTACTATAATGGATGGTACCCTTGTCATTATGGAAGGTAGTCTGTTGTCGAGATTTTTGTTACTCCATTGGATGGTAGCCTTGTCATTATGGAAGATAGTATGTTGTCGAGATGGTAGCCTAGTCATTATGGAAGCTAGTTTGTTTCGAAATTTTTGTTACTCCAACGGATGGCAGCCTTGTCATTATCGAAGGTAGTCTGTTGTCGAGATTTTTGTTACTCCATTGGATGGTAGCCTTGTCATTATGGAAGGTAGTGTTTTGTTGATATTTTTGTTATTCCAATGGATGGTAGCCTTGTCATTATGGAAGGTAGTCTGTTGTCGTGATTTTATTTACTCCAATAGATGGTAGCCTTGTCACTATGGAAGGTAGTATGTTGTCGATATCTTTGTTACTCCAATGGATGGTAGCCTTGTCATTATGGAAGGTAGTCTGTTGTTGAGATTTTTGTTACTCTAAGGGATGGTAGCCTTGTCATTATGGAAGGTAGTGTGTTGTCGATATTTTTGTTATTCCAATGGATGGTAGCACTGTCATAATGGAAGGTAGTCTGTTGTCTAGATTTTTGTTACTCCAATGGATGGTAGCCTTGACATTATGGAAGGTAGTCTATTGTCGATATTTTTGTTACTACAATGAATGGTAGCCTTCTCATTATGGAAGGTAGTATGTTGTCGAGTTTTTGTTACTCCAACATATGGTAGCCTTGTCAATATGGAGAGTAGTCTGTTGTCGAGATTTTTTTTACTCCAATGGATGGTAGCCTTGTCATTATGGAAGGTAGTCTGTTATGGAGATTTTTGTTACTATAATGGATGGTACCCTTGTCATTATGGAAGGTAGTCTGTTGTCGAGATTTTTGTTACTCCATTGGATGGAAGCCTTGTCATTATGGAAGATAGTATGTTGTCGAGATGGTAGCCTAGTCATTATGGAAGGTAGTTTGTTTCGAAATTTTTGTTACTCCAACGGATGGCAGCCTTGTCATTATCGAAGGTAGTCTGTTGTCGAGATTTTTGTTACTCCATTGGATGGTAGCCTTGTCATTATGGAAGGTAGTGTATTGTCGATATTTTTGTAATCCCAATGGATGGTAGCCTTGTCATTATGGAAGGTAGTTTGTTGTCGTGATTTTTTTTACTCCTATGGATGGTAGCCTTGTCACTGTGGAAGTTAGTATGTTGTCGATATCTTTGTTACTCCAATGGATGGTAGCCTTGTCATTATGGAAGGTAGTCTGTTGTCGTGATTTTATTTACTCCAATGGATGGTAGCCTTGTCACTATGGAAGGTAGTATGTTGTCGATATCTTTGTTACTCCAATGGATGGTAGCCTTGTCATTATGGAAGGTAGTCCGTTGTTGAGATTTTTGTTACTCTAAGGGATGGTAGCCTTGTCATTATGGAAGGTAGTGTGTTGTCGATATTTTTGTTATTCCAATGGATGGTAGCACTGTGATTGTGGAAGGTAGTCTGTTGTCTAGATTTTTGTTACTCCAATGGATGGTAGCCTTGACATTATGGAAGGTAGTCTATTGTCGATATTTTTGTTACTACAATGAATGGTAGCCTTCTCATTATGGAAGGTAGTATGTTGTCGAGTTTTTGTTACTCCAACATATGGTAGCCTTGTTAATATGGAGAGTAGTCTGTTGTCGAGATTTTTTTTACTCCAATGGATGGTAGCCTTGTCATTATGGAAGGTAGTCTGTTATGGAGATTTTTGTTACTATAATGGATGGTACCCTTGTCATTATGGAAGGTAGTCTGTTGTCGAGATTTTTGTTACTCCATTGGATGGTAGCCTTGTCATTATGGAAGATAGTATGTTGTCGAGATGGTAGCCTAGTCATTATGGAAGGTAGTTTGTTTCGAAATTTTTGTTACTCCAACGGATGGCAGCCTTGTCATTATCGAAGGTAGTCTGTTGTCGAGATTTTTGTTACTCCATTGGATGGTAGCCTTGTCATTATGGAAGGTAGTGTGTTGTCGATATTTTTGTAATTCCAATGGATGGTAGACTTGTCATTATGGAAGGTAGTTTGTTGTCGTGATTTTTTTTACTCCTATGGATGGTAGCCTTGTCACTGTGGAAGTTAGTATGTTGTCGATATCTTTGTTACTCCAATGGATGGTAGCCTTGTCATTATGGAAGGTAGTCTGTTGTTGATATTTTTGTTACTCTAAGGGATGGTATCCTTGTCATTATGGAAGGTAGTGTGTTGTCGATATTTTTTTTATTCCAATGGATGGTAGCCTTGTCATTATGGAAGGTAGTCTATTGTCAATATTTTTGTTACTACAATGGATGGTAGCCTTGTCATTACGGAAGGTAGTATGTTGTCGAGCTTTTATTACTCCAACGGATGGTAGCCTTGTCATTATGGAAGGTAGTTTGTTGTCGATATTTCTATTACTCCAATGGATGGTAGCCTTGTCACTATGGAAGGTAGTCTGTTGCGGAGATTTTTGTTACTATAATGGATGGTAGACTTGTCATTATGGAAGGTAGTCTGTTGCGGAGATTTTTGTTACTATAATGGATTGTAGCCTTGTCATTATGGAAGGTAGTTTGTTGTCGAGATTTTTGTTACTCCATTGGATGGTAGCCTTGTCATTATGGAAGATAGTATGTTGTCGAGATTTTTATTATTCCAATGGATGGTAGCCTATTCATTATGGAAGGTATTTTGTTTCGAAATTTTTGTTACTCCAACAGATGGCAGCCTTGTCATTATCGAAGGTAGTTTGTTGTCGAGATTTTTGTTACTCCATTGGATGGTAGCCTTGTCATTATGGAAGGTAGTGTGTTGTCGATATTTTTGTTATTCCAATGGATGGTAGCCTTGTCATTATGGAAGGTAGTCTGTTGTCGTGATTTTATTTACTCCAATGGATGGTAGCCTTGTCACTATGGAAGGTAGTATGTTGTCGATATCTTTGTTATTCTAATGGATGGTAGCCTTGTCATTATGGAAGGTAGTCTGTTGTTGATATTTTTGTTACTCTAAGGGATGGTAGCCTTGTCATTATGGAAGGTAGTGTGTTGTCGATATTTTTGTAATTCCAATGGATGGTAACATTGTCATTATGGAAGGTAGTCTGTTGTCGAGATTTTTGTTACTCCAATGGATGGTAGCCTTGTCATTATGGAAGGTAGTCTATTGTCGATACTTTTGTTACTACAATGAACGGTAGCCTAGTCATTATGGAAGGTAGTATGTTGTCGAGTTTTTGTTACTCCAACATATGGTAGCCTTGTCAATATGGAGAGTAGTCTGTTGTCGAGATTTTTTTTACTACAATGGATGGTAGCCTTGTCATTATGGAAGGTAGTATGTTATGGAGATTTTTGTTACTATAATGGATGGTACCCTTGTCATTATGGAAGGTAGTCTGTTGTCGAGATTTTTGTTACTCCATTGGATGGTAGCCTTGTCATTATGGAAGATAGTATGTTGTCGAGATGGTAGCCTAGTCATTATGGAAGCTAGTTTGTTTCGAAATTTTTGTTACTCCAACGGATGGCAGCCTTGTCATTATCGAAGGTAGTCTGTTGTCGAGATTTTTGTTACTCCATTGGATGGTAGCCTTGTCATTATGGAAGGTAGTGTTTTGTTGATATTTTTGTTATTCCAATGGATGGTAGCCTTGTCATTATGGAAGGTAGTCTGTTGTCGTGATTTTATTTACTCCAATGGATGGTAGCCTTGTCACTATGGAAGGTAGTATGTTGTCGATATCTTTGTTACTCCAATGGATGGTAGCCTTGTCATTATGGAAGGTAGTCTGTTGTTGAGATTTTTGTTACTCTAAGGGATGGTAGCCTTGTCATTATGGAAGGTAGTGTGTTGTCGATATTTTTGTTATTCCAATGGATGGTAGCACTGTCATTATGGAAGGTAGTCTGTTGTCTAGATTTTTGTTACTCCAATGGATGGTAGCCTTGACATTATGGAAGGTAGTCTATTGTCGATATTTTTGTTACTACAATGAATGGTAGCCTTCTCATTATGGAAGGTAGTATGTTGTCGAGTTTTTGTTACTCCAACATATGGTAGCCTTGTCAATATGGAGAGTAGTCTGTTGTCGAGATTTTTTTTACTCCAATGGATGGTAGCCTTGTCATTATGGAAGGTAGTCTGTTATGGAGATTTTTGTTACTATAATGGATGGTACCCTTGTCATTATGGAAGGTAGTCTGTTGTCGAGATTTTTGTTACTCCATTGGATGGAAGCCTTGTCATTATGGAAGATAGTATGTTGTCGAGATGGTAGCCTAGTCATTATGGAAGGTAGTTTGTTTCGAAATTTTTGTTACTCCAACGGATGGCAGCCTTGTCATTATCGAAGGTAGTCTGTTGTCGAGATTTTTGTTACTCCATTGGATGGTAGCCTTGTCATTATGGAAGGTAGTGTATTGTCGATATTTTTGTAATCCCAATGGATGGTAGCCTTGTCATTATGGAAGGTAGTTTGTTGTCGTGATTTTTTTTACTCCTATGGATGGTAGCCTTGTCACTGTGGAAGTTAGTATGTAATCGATATCTTTGTTACTCCAATGGATGGTAGCCTTGTCATTATGGAAGGTAGTCTGTTGTCGTGATTTTATTTACTCCAATGGATGGTAGCCTTGTCACTATGGAAGGTAGTATGTTGTCGATATCTTTGTTACTCCAATGGATGGTAGCCTTGTCATTATGGAAGGTAGTCCGTTGTTGAGATTTTTGTTACTCTAAGGGATGGTAGCCTTGTCATTATGGAAGGTAGTGTGTTGTCGATATTTTTGTTATTCCAATGGATGGTAGCACTGTGATTGTGGAAGGTAGTCTGTTGTCTAGATTTTTGTTACTCCAATGGATGGTAGCCTTGACATTATGGAAGGTAGTCTATTGTCGATATTTTTGTTACTACAATGAATGGTAGCCTTCTCATTATGGAAGGTAGTATGTTGTCGAGTTTTTGTTACTCCAACATATGGTAGCCTTGTTAATATGGAGAGTAGTCTGTTGTCGAGATTTTTTTTACTCCAATGGATGGTAGCCTTGTCATTATGGAAGGTAGTCTGTTATGGAGATTTTTGTTACTATAATGGATGGTACCCTTGTCATTATGGAAGGTAGTCTGTTGTCGAGATTTTTGTTACTCCATTGGATGGTAGCCTTGTCATTATGGAAGATAGTATGTTGTCGAGATGGTAGCCTAGTCATTATGGAAGGTAGTTTGTTTCGAAATTTTTGTTACTCCAACGGATGGCAGCCTTGTCATTATCGAAGGTAGTCTGTTGTCGAGATTTTTGTTACTCCATTGGATGGTAGCCTTGTCATTATGGAAGGTAGTGTGTTGTCGATATTTTTGTAATTCCAATGGATGGTAGCCTTGTCATTATGGAAGGTAGTTTGTTGTCGTGATTTTTTTTACTCCTATGGATGGTAGCCTTGTCACTGTGGAAGTTAGTATGTTGTCGATATCTTTGTTACTCCAATGGATGGTAGCCTTGTCATTATGGAAGGTAGTCTGTTGTTGATATTTTTGTTACTCTAAGGGATGGTATCCTTGTCATTATGGAAGGTAGTGTGTTGTCGATATTTTTTTTATTCCAATGGATGGTAGCCTTGTCATTATGGAAGGTAGTCTATTGTCAATATTTTTGTTACTACAATGGATGGTAGCCTTGTCATTACGGAAGGTAGTATGTTGTCGAGCTTTTATTACTCCAACGGATGGTAGCCTTGTCATTATGGAAGGTAGTTTGTTGTCGATATTTCTATTACTCCAATGGATGGTAGCCTTGTCACTATGGAAGGTAGTCTGTTGCGGAGATTTTTGTTACTATAATGGATGGTAGACTTGTCATTATGGAAGGTAGTCTGTTGCGGAGATTTTTGTTACTATAATGGATTGTAGCCTTGTCATTATGGAAGGTAGTTTGTTGTCGAGATTTTTGTTACTCCATTGGATGGTAGCCTTGTCATTATGGAAGATAGTATGTTGTCGAGATTTTTATTATTCCAATGGATGGTAGCCTATTCATTATGGAAGGTATTTTGTTTCGAAATTTTTGTTACTCCAACAGATGGCAGCCTTGTCATTATCGAAGGTAGTTTGTTGTCGAGATTTTTGTTACTCCATTGGATGGTAGCCTTGTCATTATGGAAGGTAGTGTGTTGTCGATATTTTTGTTATTCCAATGGATGGTAGCCTTGTCATTATGGAAGGTAGTCTGTTGTCGTGATTTTATTTACTCCAATGGATGGTAGCCTTGTCACTATGGAAGGTAGTATGTTGTCGATATCTTTGTTATTCTAATGGATGGTAGCCTTGTCATTATGGAAGGTAGTCTGTTGTTGAGATTTTTGTTACTCTAAGGGATGGTAGCCTTGTCATTATGGAAGGTAGTGTGTTGTCGATATTTTTGTAATTCCAATGGATGGTAACATTGTCATTATGGAAGGTAGTCTGTTGTCGAGATTTTTGTTACTCCAATGGATGGTAGCCTTGTCATTATGGAAGGTAGTCTATTGTCGATACTTTTGTTACTACAATGAACGGTAGCCTAGTCATTATGGAAGGTAGTATGTTGTCGAGTTTTTGTTACTCAAACATATGGTAGCCTTGTCAATATGGAGAGTAGTCTGTTGTCGAGATTTTTGTTACTCCAATGGATGGTAGCCTTGTCATTATGTAAGGTAGTCTGTTATGGAGATTTTTGTTACTATAATGGATTGTAGCCTTGTCATTATGGAAGGTAGTCTGTTGTCGATATTTTTGTTACTCCATTGGATGGTAGCCTTGTCATTATGGAAGATAGTATGTTGTCGAGATGGTAGCCTAGTCATTATGAAAGGTAGTTTGTTTCGAAATTTTTGTTACTCCAACGGATGGCAGCCTTGTCATTATCGAAGGTAGTCTCTTGTCGAGATTTTTGTTATTCCATTGGATGGTAGCCTTGTCATTATGGAAGGTAGTGTGTTGTCGATATTTTTGTAATTCCAATGGATGGTAGCCTTGTCATTATGGAAGGTAGTTTGTTGTCGTGATTTTTTTTACTCCTATGGATGGTAGCCTTGTCACTATGGAAGTTAGTATGTTGTCGATATCTTTGTTACTCCAATGGATGGTAGCCTTGTCATTATGGAAGGTAGTCCGTTGTTGATATTTTTGTTACTCTAAGGGATGGTAGCCTTGTCATTATGGAAGGTAGTCTATTGTCAATATTTTTGTTACTACAATGGATGGTAGCCTTGTCATTACGGAAGGTAGTATGTTGTCGAGTTTTTATAACTCCAACGGATGTTAGCCTTGTCATTATGGAAGGTAGTTTGTTGTCGATATTTCTATTACTCCAATGGATGGTAGCCTTGTCACTATGGAAGGTAGTCTGTTGCGGAGATTTTTGTTACTATAATGGATGGTAGACTTGTCATTATGGAAGGTAGTCTGTTGTAGAGATTTTTGTTACTATAATGGATTGTAGCCTTGTCATTATGGAAGGTAGTCTGTTGTCGAGATTTTTGTTACTCCATTGGATGGTAGCCTTGTCATTATGGAAGATAGTATGTTGTCGATATTTTTATTATTCCAATGGATGGTAGCCTATTATTTATGGAAGGTATTTTGTTTTGAAATTTTTGTTACTCCAACAGATGGCAGCCTTGTCATTATCGAAGGTAGTTTGTTGTCGAGATTTTTGTTACTCCATTGGATGGTAGCCTTGTCATTATGGAAGGTAGTGTGTTGTCGATATTTTTGTTATTCCAATGGATGGTAGCCTTGTCATTATGGAAGGTAGTCTGTTGTCGTGATTTTATTTACTCCAATGGATGGTAGCCTTGTCACTATGGAAGGTAGTATGTTGTCGATATGTTTGTTATTCTAATGGATGGTAGCCTTGTCATTATGGAAGGTAGTCTGTTGTTGAGATTTTTGTTACTCTAAGGGATGGTAGCCTTGTCATTATGGAAGGTAGTGTGTTGTCGATATTTTTGTTATTACAATGGATGGTAACATTGTCATTATGGAAGGTAGTCTGTTGTCGAGATTTTTGTTACTCCAATGGATGGTAGCCTTGTCAATATGGAGAGTAGTCTGTTGTCGAGATTTTTTTTACTCTAATGGACGGTAGCCTTGTCATTATGGAAGCTAGTCTATTATGGAGATTTTTGTTACTATAATGGATGGTACCCTTGTCATTATGGAAGGTAGTCTGTTGTCAATATTTTTGTTACTCCATCGGATGGTAGCCTTGTCATTATGGAAGATAGTATGTTGTCGAGATGGTAGCCTAGTCATTATGGAAGGTAGTTTGTTTCGAAATTTTTGTTACTCCAACGGATGGCAGCCTTGTCATTATCGAAGGTAGTCTGTTGTCGAGATTTTTGTTACTCCATTGGATGGTAGCCTTGTCATTATGGAAGGTAGTGTGTTGTCGATATTTTTGTAATTCCAATGGATGGTAGCCTTGTCATTATGGAAGGTAGTTTGTTGTCGTGATTTTTTTTACTCCTATGGATGGTAGCCTTGTCACTATGGAAGTTAGTATGTTGTCGATATCTTTGTTACTCCAATGGATGGTAGCCTTGTCAGTATGGAAGGTAGTCTGTTGTTGATATTTTTGTTACTCTAAGGGATGGTAGCCTTGTCATTATGGAAGGTAGTGTGTTGTCGATATTTTTTTTTATTCCAATGGATGGTAGCCTTGTCATTATGGAAGGTAGTCTATTGTCAATATTTTTGTTACTACAATGGATGGTAGCCTTGTCATTACGGAAGGTAGTATGTTGTCGAGTTTTTATTACTCCAACGGATGGTAGCCTTGTCATTATGGAAGGTAGTTTGTTGTCGATATTTCTATTACTCCAATGGATGGTAGCCTTGTCACTATGGAAGGTAGTCTATTGCGGATATTTTTGTTACTATAATGGATGGTAGACTTGTCATTATGGAAGGTAGTCTGTTGCGGAGATTTCTGTTACTATAATGGATTGTAGCCTTGTCATTATGGAAGGTAGTCTGTCGTCGAGATTTTTGTTACTCCATTGAATGGTAGCCTTGTCATTATGGAAGATAGTATGTTGTAGAGATTTTTATTATTCCAATGGATGGTTGCCTATTCATTATGGGAGGTATTTTGTTTCGAAATTTTTGTTACTCCAACAGATGGCAGCCTTGTCATTATCGAAGGTAGTTTGTTGTCGAGATTTTTGTTACTCCATTGGATGGTAGCCTTGTCATTATGGAAGGTAGTGTGTTGCCGATATTTTTGTTATTCCAATGGATGGTAGCCTTGTCATTATGGAAGGTAGTCTGTTGTCGTGATTTTATTTACTCCAATGGATGGTAGCCTTGTCACTATGGAAGGTAGTATGTTGCCGACATCTTTGTTACTCTAATGGATGGTAGCCTTGTCATTATGGAAGGTAGTCTGTTGTTGAGATTTTTGTTATTCTAAGGGATGGTAGCCTTGTCATTATGGAAGGTAGTGTGTTGTCGATATTTTTGTTATTCCAATGGATGGTAGCATTGTCATTATGGAAGGTAGTCTGTTGTCGAGATTTTTGTTACTCCAATGGATGGTAGCCTTGTCATTATGGAAGGTAGTCTATTGTCAATATTTTTGTTACTACAATGAACGGTAGCCTAGTCATTATGGAAGGTAGTATGTTGTCGAGTTTTTGTTACTCCAACATATGGTAGCCTTGTCAATATGGAGAGTAGTCTGTTGTCGAAATTTTTGTTACTCCAATGGATGGAAGCCTTGTCATTATGTAAGGTAGTCTGTTATGGATATTTTTGTTACTATAATGGATTGTAGCCTTGTCATTATGGAAGGTAGTCTGTTGTCGAGATTTTTGTTACTCCATTGGATGGTAGCCTTGTCATTATGGAAGATAGTATGTTGTCGAGATGGTAGCCTAGTCATTATGAAAGGTAGTTTGTTTCGAAATTTTTATTACTCCAACGGATGGCAGCCTTGTCATTATCGAAGGTAGTCTATTGTCGAGATTTTTGTTACTCCATTGGATGGTAGCCTTGTCATTATGGAAGGTAGTGTGTTGTCGATATTTTTTTAATTCCAATGGATGGTAGCCTTGTCATTATGGAAGGTAGTTTGTTGTTATGATTTTTTTACTCCTATGGATGGTAGCCTTATCACTATGGAAGTTAGTATGTTGTTGATATCTTTGTTACTCCAATGGATGGTAGCCTTGTCATTATGGAAGGTAGTCTGTTGTTGATATTTTTGTTACTCTAAGGGATGGTAGCCTTGTCATTATGGAAGGTAGTGTGTTGTCGATATTTTTTTTTATTCCAATGGATGGTAGCCTTGTCATTATGGAAGGTAGTCTATTGTCAATATTTTTGTTACTACAATGGATGGTAGCCTTGTCATTACGGAAGGTAGTATGTTGTCGAGCTTTTATTACTCCAACGGATGGTAGCCTTGTCATTATGGAAGGTAGTTTGTTGTCGATATTTCTATTACTCCAATGGATGGTAGCCTTGTCACTATGGAAGGTAGTCTGTTGCGGAGATTTTTGTTACTATAATGGATGGTAGACTTGTCATTATGGAAGGTAGTCTGTTGCGGAGATTTTTGTTACTATAATGGATTGTAGCCTTGTCATTATGGAAGGTAGTTTGTTGTCGAGATTTTTGTTACTCCATTGGATGGTAGCCTTGTCATTATGGAAGATAGTATGTTGTCGAGATTTTTATTATTCCAATGGATGGTAGCCTATTCATTATAGAAGGTATTTTGTTTCGAAATTTTTGTTCTCCAACAGATGGCAGCCTTGTCATTATCGAAGGTAGTTTGTTGTCGAGATTTTTGTTACTCCATTGGATGGTAGCCTTGTCATTATGGAAGGTAGTGTGTTGTCGATATTTTTGTTATTCCAATGGATGGTAGCCTTGTCATTATGGAAGGTAGTCTGTTGTCTTGATTTTATTTACTCCAATGGATGGTAGCCTTGTCACTATGGAAGGTAGTATGTTGTCGATATCTTTGTTATTCTAATGGATGGTAGCCTTGTCATTATGGAAGGTAGTCTGTTGTTGAGATTTTTGTTACTCTAAGGGATGGTAGCCTTGTCATTATGGAAGGTAGTGTGTTGTCGATATTTTTGTAATTCCAATGGATGGTAACATTGTCATTATGGAAGGTAGTCTGTTGTCGAGATTTTTGTTACTCCAATGGATGGTAGCCTTGTCATTATGGAAGGTAGTCTATTGTCGATACTTTTGTTACTACAATGAACGGTAGCCTAGTCATTATGGAAGGTAGTATGTTGTCGAGTTTTTGTTACTCCAACATATGGTAGCCTTGTCAATATGGAGAGTAGTCTGTTGTCGAGATTTTTGTTACTCCAATGGATGGTAGCCTTGTCATTATGTAAGGTAGTCTGTTATGGAGATTTTTGTTACTATAATGGATTGTAGCCTTGTCATTATGGAAGGTAGTCTGTTGTCGAGATTTTTGTTATTCCATTGGATGGTAGCCTTGTCATTATGGAAGGTAGTGTGTTGTCGATATTTTTGTAATTCCAATGGATGGTAGCCTTGTCATTATGGAAGGTAGTTTGTTGTCGTGATTTTTTTTACTCCTATGGATGGTAGCCTTGTCACTATGGAAGTTAGTATGTTGTCGATATCTTTGTTACTCCAATGGATGGTAGCCTTGTCATTATGGAAGGTAGTCCGTTGTTGATATTTTTGTTACTCTAAGGGATGGTAGCCTTGTCATTATGGAAGGTAGTCTATTGTCAATATTTTTGTTACTACAATGGATGGTAGCCTTGTCATTACGGAAGGTAGTATGTTGTCGAGTTTTTATAACTCCAACGGATGTTAGCCTTGTCATTATGGAAGGTAGTTTGTTGTCGATATTTCTATTACTCCAATGGATGGTAGCCTTGTCACTATGGAAGGTAGTCTGTTGCGGAGATTTTTGTTACTATAATGGATGGTAGACTTGTCATTATGGAAGGTAGTCTGTTGCAGAGATTTTTGTTACTATAATGGATTGTAGCCTTGTCATTATGGAAGGTAGTCTGTTGTCGAGATTTTTGTTACTCCATTGGATGGTAGCCTTGTCATTATGGAAGATAGTATGTTGTCGATATTTTTATTATTCCAATGGATGGTAGCCTATTATTTATGGAAGGTATTTTGTTTCGAAATTTTTGTTACTCCAACAGATGGCAGCCTTGTCATTATCGAAGGTAGTTTGTTGTCGAGATTTTTGTTACTCCATTGGATGCTAGCCTTGTCATTATGGAAGGTAGTGTGTTGTCGATATTTTTGTTATTCCAATGGATGGTAGCCTTGTCATTATGGAAGGTAGTCTGTTGTCGTGATTTTATTTACTCCAATGGATGGTAGCCTTGTCACTATGGAAGGTAGTATGTTGTCGATATGTTTGTTATTCTAATGGATGGTAGCCTTGTCATTATGGAAGGTAGTCTGTTGTTGAGATTTTTGTTACTCTAAGGGATGGTAGCCTTGTCATTATGGAAGGTAGTGTGTTGTCGATATTTTTGTTATTACAATGGATGGTAACATTGTCATTATGGAAGGTAGTCTGTTGTCGAGATTTTTGTTACTCCAATGGATGGTAGCCTTGTCAATATGGAGAGTAGTCTGTTGTCGAGATTTTTTTTACTTTAATGGACGGTAGCCTTGTCATTATGGAAGCTAGTCTGTTATGGAGATTTTTGTTACTATAATGGATGGTACCCTTGTCATTATGGAAGGTAGTCTGTTGTCAATATTTTTGTTACTCCATTGGATGGTAGCCTTGTCATTATGGAAGATAGTATGTTGTCGAGATGGTAGCCTAGTCATTATGGAAGGTAGTTTGTTTCGAAATTTTTGTTACTCCAACGGATGGCAGCCTTGTCATTATCGAAGGTAGTCTGTTGTCGAGATTTTTGTTACTCCATTGGATGGTAGCCTTGTCATTATGGAAGGTAGTGTGTTGTCGATATTTTTGTAATTCCAATGGATGGTAGCCTTGTCATTATGGAAGGTACTTTGTTGTCGTGATTTTTTTTACTCCTATGGATGGTAGCCTTGTCACTATGGAAGTTAGTATGTTGTCGATATCTTTGTTACTCCAATGGATGGTAGCCTTGTCAGTATGGAAGGTAGTCTGTTGTTGATATTTTTGTTACTCTAAGGGATGGTAGCCTTGTCATTATGGAAGGTAGTGTGTTGTCGATATTTTTTTTTATTCCAATGGATGGTAGCCTTGTCATTATGGAAGGTAGTCTATTGTCAATATTTTTGTTACTACAATGGATGGTAGCCTTGTCATTACGGAAGGTAGTATGTTGTCGAGTTTTTATTACTCCAACGGATGGTAGCCTTGTCATTATGGAAGGTAGTTTGTTGTCGATATTTCTATTACTCCAATGGATGGTAGCCTTGTCACTATGGAAGGTAGTCTATTGCGGATATTTTTGTTACTATAATGGATGGTAGACTTGTCATTATGGAAGGTAGTCTGTTGCGGAGATTTCTGTTACTATAATGGATTGTAGCCTTGTCATTATGGAAGGTAGTCTGTCGTCGAGATTTTTGTTACTCCATTGAATGGTAGCCTTGTCATTATGGAAGATAGTATGTTGTCGAGATTTTTATTATTCCAATGGATGGTTGCCTATTCATTATGGGAGGTATTTTGTTTCGAAATTTTTGTTACTCCAACAGATGGCAGCCTTGTCATTATCGAAGGTAGTTTGTTGTCGAGATTTTTGTTACTCCATTGGATGGTAGCCTTGTCATTATGGAAGGTAGTGTGTTGCCGATATTTTTGTTATTCCAATGGATGGTAGCCTTGTCATTATGGAAGGTAGTCTGTTGTCGTGATTTTATTTACTCCAATGGATGGTAGCCTTGTCACTATGGAAGGTAGTATGTTGTCGACATCTTTGTTACTCTAATGGATGGTAGCCTTGTCATTATGGAAGGTAGTCTGTTGTTGAGATTTTTGTTATTCTAAGGGATGGTAGCCTTGTCATTATGGAAGGTAGTGTGTTGTCGATATTTTTGTTATTCCAATGGATGGTAGCATTGTCATTATGGAAGGTAGTCTGTTGTCGAGATTTTTGTTACTCCAATGGATGGTAGCCTTGTCATTATGGAAGGTAGTCTATTGTCAATATTTTTGTTACTACAATGAACGGTAGCCTAGTCATTATGGAAGGTAGTATGTTGTCGAGTTTTTGTTACTCCAACATATGGTAGCCTTGTCAATATGGAGAGTAGTCTGTTGTCGAAATTTTTGTTACTCCAATGGATGGAAGCCTTGTCATTATGTAAGGTAGTCTGTTATGGAGATTTTTGTTACTATAATGGATTGTAGCCTTGTCATTATGGAAGGTAGTCTGTTGTCGAGATTTTTGTTACTCCATTGGATGGTAGCCTTGTCATTATGGAAGATAGTATGTTGTCGAGATGGTAGCCTAGTCATTATGAAAGGTAGTTTGTTTCGAAATTTTTATTACTCCAACGGATGGCAGCCTTGTCATTATCGAAGGTAGTCTATTGTCGAGATTTTTGTTACTCCATTGGATGGTAGCCTTGTCATTATGGAAGGTAGTGTGTTGTCGATATTTTTTTAATTCCAATGGATGGTAGCCTTGTCATTATGGAAGGTAGTTTGTTGTTATGATTTTTTTACTCCTATGGATGGTAGCCTTATCACTATGGAAGTTAGTATGTTGTTGATATCTTTGTTACTCCAATGGATGGTAGCCTTGTCATTATGGAAGGTAGTCTGTTGTTGATATTTTTGTTACTCTAAGGGATGGTAGCCTTGTCATTATGGAAGGTAGTGTGTTGTCGATATTTTTTTTTATTCCAATGGATGGTAGCCTTGTCATTATGGAAGGTAGTCTATTGTCAATATTTTTGTTACTACAATGGATGGTAGCCTTGTCATTACGGAAGGTAGTATGTTGTCGAGTTTTTATTACTCCAACGGATGGTAGCCTTGTCATTATGGAAGGTAGTTTGTTGTCGATATTTCTATTACTCCAATGGATGGTAGCCTTATCACTATGGAAGGTAGTCTGTTGCGGAGATTTTTGTTACTATAATGGATGGTAGACTTGTCATTATGGAAGGTAGTCTGTTGCGGAGTTTTTTGTTACTATAATGGATTGCAGCCTTGTCATTATGGAAGGTAGTCTGTCGTCGAGATTTTTGTTACTCCATTGGATGGTAGCCTTGTCATTATGGAAGATAGTATGTTGTCGAGATTTTTGTTACTCCAATGGATGGTAGCCTTGTCATTATGGAAGGTAGTCTATTGTCGATATTTTTGTTACTACAATGAATGGTAGCCTAGTCATTATGGAAGGTAGTATGTTGTCGAGTTTTTGTTACTCCAACATATGGTAGCCTTGTCAATATGGAGAGTAGTCTGTTGTCGAGATTTTTGTTACTCCAATGGATGGTAGCCTTGTCATTATGTAAGGTAGTCTGTTATGGAGATTTTTGTTACTATAATGGATTGTAGCCTTGTCATTATGGAAGGTAGTCTGTTGTCGAGATTTTTGTTACTCCATTGGATGGTAGCCTTGTCATTATGGAAGATAGTATGTTGTCGAGATGGTAGCCTAGTCATTATGAAAGGTAGTTTGTTTCGAAATTTTTATTACTCCAACGGATGGCAGCCTTGTCATTATCGAAGGTAGTCTGTTGTCGAGATTTTTGTTACTCCATTGGATGGTAGCCTTGTCATTATGGAAGGTAGTGTGTTGTCGATATTTTTTTAATTCCAATGGATGGTAGCCTTGTCATTATGGAAGGTAGTTTGTTGTCATGATTTTTTTTACTCCTATGGATGGTAGCCTTATCACTATGGAAGTTAGTATGTTGTCGATATCTTTGTTACTCCAATGGATGGTAGCCTTGTCATTATGGAAGGTAGTCTGTTGTTGATATTTTTGTTACTCTAAGGGATGGTAGCCTTGTCATTATGGAAGGTAGTGTGTTGTCGATATTTTTTTTTATTCCAATGGATGGTAGCCTTGTCATTATGGAAGGTAGTCTATTGTCAATATTTTTGTTACTACATTGGATGGTAGCCTTGTCATTACGGAGGTAGTATGTTGTCGAGTTTTTATTACTCCAACGGATGGTAGCCTTGTCATTATGGAAGGTAGTTTGTTCTCGATATTTCTATTACTCCAATGGATTGTAGCCTTGTCACTATGGAAGGTAGTCTGTTGTGGAGATTTTTGTTACTATAATGGATGGTAGACTTGTCATTATGGAAGGTAGTCTGTTGCGGAGATTTTTGTTACTATAATGGATTGTAGCCTTGTCATTATGGAAGGTAGTCTGTCGTCGAGATTTTTGTTACTCCATTGGATGGTAGCCTTGTCATTATGGAAGATAGTACGTTGTCGAGATTTTTATTATTCCAATGGATGGTAGCCTATTCATTATGGAAGGTATTTTGTTTGGAAATTTTTGTTACTCCAACAGATGGCAGCCTTGTCATTATCGAAGATAGTTTGTTGTCGAGATTTTTGTTACTCCATTGGATGGTAGCCTTGTCATTATGGAAGGTAGTGTGTTGTCGATATTTTTGTTATTCCAGTGGATGGTAGCCTTGTCATTATGGAAGGTAGTCTGTTGTCGTGATTTTATTTACTCCAATGGATGGTAGCCTTGTCACTATGGAAGGTAGTATGTTGTCGATATCTTTGTTACTCCAATGGATGGTAGCCTTGTCATTATGGAAGGTAGTCTATTGTTGAGATTTTTGTTACTCTAAGGGATGGTAGCCTTGTCATTATGGAAGGTAGTGTGTTGTCGATATTTTTGTTATTCCAATGGATGGTAGCATTGTCATTATGGAAGGTAGTCTGTTGTCGAAATTTTTGTTAATCCAATGGATGGTAGCCTTGTCATTATGGAAGGTAGTCTATTGTGGATATTTTTGTTACTACAATGAATGGTAGCCTAGTCATTATGGAAGGTAGTATGTTGTCGAGTTTTTTTACTCCAACAAATGGTAGCCTTGTCAATATGGAGAGTAGTCTGTTGTCGAGATTTTTGTTACTCCAATGGATGGTAGCCTTGTCATTATGGAAGGTAGTCTGTTATGGAGATTTTTGTTACAATAATGGATTGTAGCCTTGCCATTATGGAAGGTAGTCTGTTGTCGAGATTTTTGTTACTCCATTGGATGGTAGCCTTGTCATTATGGAAGATAGTATGTTGTCGATATTTTTGTAATTCCAATGGATGGTATCCTTGTCATTATGGAAGGTAGTTTGTTGTCGTGATTTTTTTTACTCCTATGGATGGTAGCCTTGTCACTATGGAAGTTAGTATGTTGTCGATATCTTTGTTACTCCAATGGATGGTAGCCTGGTCATTATGGAAGGTAGTCTGTTGTTGATATTTTTTTTACTCTAAGGGATTGTAGCCTTGTCATTATGGAAGGTAGTGTGTTGTCGATATTTTTTTTTATTCCAATGGATGGTAGCCTTGTCATTATGGAAGGTAGTCTATTGTCAATATTTTTGTTACTACAATGGATGGTAGCCTTGTCATTACGGAAGGTAGTATGTTGTCGAGTTTTTATTACTCCAACGGATGGTAGCCTTGTCATTATGGAAGGTAGTTTGTTGTCGATATTTCTATTACTCCAATGGATGGTAGCCTTGTCACTATGGAAGGTAGTCTGTTGCGGAGATTTTTGTTACTATAATGGATGGTAGCCTTGTCATTATGGAAGGTAGTCTGTTGCGGAGATTTTTGTTACTATAATGGATTGTAGCCTTGTCATTATGGAAGATAGTATGTTGTCGAGATTTTTATTATTCCAATGGATGGTATCCTATTCATTATGGAAGGTATTTTGTTTCGAAATTTTTGTTACTCCAACGGATGGCAGCCTTGTCATTATCGAAGGTAGTCTGTTGTCGAGATTTTTGTTACTCCATTGGATGGTAGCCTTGTCATTATGGAAGATAGTCTATTGTCGTGATTTTTTTTACTCCAATGTATGATAGCCTTGTCACTATGGAAGTTAGTATGTTATTGATATCTTTGTTACTCCAATGGATGGTAGCCTTGTCATTATGGAAGGTAGTCTGTTGTTGATATTTTTGTTACTCTAAGGGATGGTAGCCTTGTCATTATGGAAGGTATTGAGTTGTCGATATTTTTTTTATTCCAATGGATGGTAGCCTTGTCATTATGGAAGGTAGTGTGTTGTCGATATTTTTTTTATTCCAGTGGATGGTAGCCTTGTCATTATGGAAGGTAGTCTGTTGTCGTGATTTTATTTACTCCAATGGATGGTAGCCTTGTCACTATGGAAGGTTGTATGTTGTCGATATCTTTGTTACTCCAATGGATGGTAGCCTTGTCATTATGGAAGGTAGTCTATTGTTGAGATTTTTGTTACTCTAAGGGATGGTAGCCTTGTCATTATGGAAGGTAGTGTGTTGTCGATATTTTTGTTATTCCAATGGATGGTAGCATTGTCATTATGGAAGGTAGTCTGTTGTCGAAATTTTTGTTAATCCAATGGATGGTAGCCTTGTCATTATGGAAGGTAGTCTATTGTGGATATTTTTGTTACTACAATGAATGGTAGCCTAGTCATTATGGAAGGTAGTATGTTGTCGAGTTTTTGTTACTCCAACAAATGGTAGCCTTGTCAATATGGAGAGTAGTCTGTTGTCGAGATTTTTGTTACTCCAATGGATGGTAGCCTTGTCATTATGGAAGGTAGTCTGTTATGGAGATTTTTGTTACTATAATGGATTGTAGCCTTGCCATTATGGAAGGTAGTCTGTTGTCGAGATTTTTGTTACTCCATTGGATGGTAGCCTTGTCATTATGGAAGATAGTATGTTGTCGATATTTTTGTAATTCCAATGGATGGTATCCTTGTCATTATGGAAGGTAGTTTGTTGTCGTGATTTTTTTTACTCCTATGGATGGTAGCCTTGTCACTATGGAAGTTAGTATGTTGTCGATATCTTTGTTACTCCAATGGATGGTAGCCTGGTCATTATGGAAGGTAGTCTGTTGTTGATATTTTTTTTACTCTAAGGGATTGTAGCCTTGTCATTATGGAAGGTAGTGTGTTGTCGATATTTTTTTTTATTCCAATGGATGGTAGCCTTGTCATTATGGAAGGTAGTCTATTGTCAATATTTTTGTTACTACAATGGATGGTAGCCTTGTCATTACGGAAGGTAGTATGTTGTCGAGTTTTTATTACTCCAACGGATGGTAGCCTTGTCATTATGGAAGGTAGTTTGTTGTGGATATTTCTATTACTCCAATGGATGGTAGCCTTGTCACTATGGAAGGTAGTCTGTTGCGGAGATTTTTGTTACTATAATGGATGGTAGCCTTGTCATTATGGAAGGTAGTCTGTTGCGGAGATTTTTGTTACTATAATGGATTGTAGCCTTGTCATTATGGAAGATAGTATGTTGTCGAGATTTTTATTATTCCAATAGATGGTATCCTATTCATTATGGAAGGTATTTTGTTTCGAAATTTTTGTTACTCCAACGGATGGCAGCCTTGTCATTATCGAAGGTAGTCTGTTGTCGAGATTTTTGTTACTCCATTGGATGGTAGCCTTGTCATTATGGAAGGTAGTCTATTGTCGTGATTTTTTTTACTCCAATGTATGATAGCCTTGTCACTATGGAAGTTAGTATGTTATTGATATCTTTGTTACTCCAATGGATGGTAGCCTTGTCATTATGGAAGGTAGTCTGTTGTTGATATTTTTGTTACTCTAAGGGATGGTAGCCTTGTCATTATGGAAGGTATTGAGTTGTCGATATTTTTTTTATTCCAATGGATGGTAGCCTTGTCATTATGGAAGGTAGTGTGTTGTCGATATTTTTGTTATTCCAGTGGATGGTAGCCTTGTCATTATGGAAGGTAGTCTGTTGTCGTGATTTTATTTACTCCAATGGATGGTAGCCTTGTCACTATGGAAGGTAGTATGTTGTCGATATCTTTGTTACTCCAATGGATGGTAGCCTTGTCATTATGGAAGGTAGTCTATTGTTGAGATTTTTGTTACTCTAAGGGATGGTAGCCTTGTCATTATGGAAGGTAGTGTGTTGTCGATATTTTTGTTATTCCAATGGATGGTAGCATTGTCATTATGGAAGGTAGTCTGTTGTCGAGATTTTTGTTAATCCAATGGATGGTAGCCTTGTCATTATGGAAGGTAGTCTATTGTGGATATTTTTGTTACTACAATGAATGGTAGCCTAGTCATTATGGAAGGTAGTATGTTGTCGAGTTTTTGTTACTCCAACAAATGGTAGCCTTGTCAATATGGAGAGTAGTCTGTTGTCGAGATTTTTGTTACTCCAATGGATGGTAGCCTTGTCATTATGGAAGGTAGTCTGTTATGGAGATTTTTGTTACTATAATGGATTGTAGCCTTGCCATTATGGAAGGTAGTCTGTTGTCGAGATTTTTGTTACTCCATTGGATGGTAGCCTTGTCATTATGGAAGATAGTATGTTGTCGATATTTTTGTAATTCCAATGGATGGTATCCTTGTCATTATGGAAGGTAGTTTGTTGTCGTGATTTTTTTTACTCCTATGGATGGTAGCCTTGTCACTATGGAAGTTAGTATGTTGTCGATATCTTTGTTACTCCAATGGATGGTAGCCTGGTCATTATGGAAGGTAGTCTGTTGTTGATATTTTTTTTACCCTAAGGGATTGTAGCCTTGTCATTATGGAAGGTAGTGTGTTGTCGATATTTTTTTTTATTCCAATGGATGGTAGCCTTGTCATTATGGAAGGTAGTCTATTGTCAATATTTTTGTTACTACAATGGATGGTAGCCTTGTCATTACGGAAGGTAGTATGTTGTCGAGTTTTTATTACTCCAACGGATGGTAGCCTTGTCATTATGGAAGGTAGTTTGTTGTCGATATTTCTATTACTCCAATGGATGGTAGCCTTGTCACTATGGAAGGTAGTCTGTTGCGGAGATTTTTGTTACTATAATGGATGGTAGCCTTGTCATTATGGAAGGTAGTCTGTTGCGGAGATTTTTGTTACTATAATGGATTGTAGCCTTGTCATTATGGAAGATAGTATGTTGTCGAGATTTTTATTATTCCAATAGATGGTATCCTATTCATTATGGAAGGTATTTTGTTTCGAAATTTTTGTTACTCCAACGGATGGCAGCCTTGTCATTATCGAAGGTAGTCTGTTGTCGAGATTTTTGTTACTCCATTGGATGGTAGCCTTATCATTATGGAAGGTAGTCTATTGTCGTGATTTTTTTTACTCCAATGTATGATAGCCTTGTCACTATGGAAGTTAGTATGTTATTGATATCTTTGTTACTCCAATGGATGGTAGCCTTGTCATTATGGAAGGTAGTCTGTTGTTGATATTTTTGTTACTCTAAGGGATGATAGCCTTGTCATTATGGAAGGTATTGAGTTGTCGATATTTTTTTTATTCCAATGGATGGTAGCCTTGTCATTATGGAAGGTAGTCTATTGTCAATATTTTTGTTACTACAATGGATGGTAGCCTTGTCATTACGGAAGGTAGTATGTTGTTGAGTTTTTATTACTCCAATGGATGGTAGCCTTGTCATTATGGAACGTAGTTTGTTGTCGAGATTTCTATTACTCCAATGGATGGTAGCCTTGTCATTATGGAAGGTAGTCTGTTGCAGAGATTTTTGTTACTATAATGGATGGTAGCCTTGTCATTATGGAAGGTAGTCTGTTGTCGAGATTTTTGTTACTCCATTGGATGGTAGCCTTGTCATTATGGAAGGTAGTACGTTGTCGAGATTTTTGTTATTCCAATGGATGGTAGCCTAGTCATTATGGAAGTTAGTTTGTTTCGAAATTTTTGTTACTCTAACGGATGGTAGCCTTTTCATTATTGAAGGTAGTCTGTTGTCGAGATTTTTGTTACTCCAATGGATGGTAGCCTTGTCATTATGGAAGGTAGTCTGTTGTCGACATTTTTGTTACTCTATTGGATGGTAGCCTTGTCATTATGGAAGGTAGTATGTTGTCGAGATTTTTGTTACTACAAAGGATGGTAGCCTTGTCATTATGGAAGGTAGTCTGTTGTCGAGATTTTTGTTACTAC
This sequence comes from Vicia faba, assembly GCA_948472305.1. Classification (NCBI taxonomy): domain Eukaryota; kingdom Viridiplantae; phylum Streptophyta; class Magnoliopsida; order Fabales; family Fabaceae; genus Vicia; species Vicia faba. The sequence goes on from OX451741.1 coordinate 461,754,941, forward strand.
AATGGATGGTAGCCTTGTCATTATGGAAGGTAGTTTTGTTGTTGTGATTTATGTTAATCCAATGGATGGTAGCCTTGTCATTATGGACGGTAGTCTGCTTTTCAGATTTTTGTTACTCCAATGGATGGTAGACTTGTCATTATGAAAGGTAGTCTTTTACCGAGATTTTTTTTTACTCCATTGGATGGTAGCCTTGTCATTATGGAAGGTAGTGTGTTGTCGATATTTTTGTTATTCCAATGGATCGTAGCCGTGTCATTATGGAAGGTAGTATGTTGCCGTGATTTTTTTGTTACTCCAATGGATGGTAGCCTTGTCATTATGGAATGTAGTCCGTTGCCGAGATTTTTGTTACTCTAAGGGATGGTAGACTTGTCATTATGGAAGGTAGTCTATTGTCGAGATTTTTGTTACTCCAATGGATGGTAGCCTTGTCATTATGGAAGGTAGTTTGTTGTTGAGATTTTTTATACTCTAATGGATTGTAGCCTTGTCATTATGGAAGGTAGTCTCTTGTGGATATTTTATTTAATCCAATGATGGTACCCTTGTCATTATGGAAGGTAGTATGTTGTCGAGATTTTTGTTACTCCAACAGATGGTAGCCTTGTCATTATGGAAGGTAGTCTGTTGTGGAGAGTTTTGTTACTATAAAGATGGTAGCTTTGTCATTATGGAAGGTTGTCTATTGTCAAGATTTTTGTTACTCCATTGGATGGTAGCCTTGTCATTATGGTAGGTAGTATGTTGTCTAGATTTTTGTTAATCCAATGGATGGTAGCATGTCATTATCGAATGTAGTCTATTGTCGAGATTTTTGTTACTGCAATGGATTGTAGCCTTTCATTATGGAAGCTAGTCTCTTGTTGATATTTTTTTTACTCCAATGGATGGTAGCCTTGTCATTATGGAAGGTAGTCTACTTCCCATATTTTTGTTACTCTAATGGATGGTAGCCTTGCCATTATGGAAGGTAGTCTGTTGTCGAGATTTTTTTTACTCCATTGGATGGTAGCCTTGTCATTATGGAAGGTAGTCTGTTGTCGAGATTTTTGTTACTCCAATGGATGGTAGCCTTGTCATTATGGAAGGTAGTCTGTCGTCGAGATTTTTGTTACTACAATGGATCGTAGCCTTGTCATTATGGAAGGTAGTCTGTTGTCGAGATTTTTGTTACTACAATGGATTGTAGTCTTGTCGTTATGGAAGGTAGTCTCTTGTCGATATCTTTGTTACTCCAATGGATGGTAGTCATTATGGAAGGTAGTCTATTGTCGATATTTTTGTTACTCTAATGGATGGTAGCCTTGTCATTATGGAAGGTAGTCTGTTATCGAGATTTTTTATAGTCCAATGGATTGTAGCCTTGTCATTATGGAAGGTAGTCTCTTGTGGATGTTTTTGTTACTCCAATGATGGTACCCTTGTCATTATGGAAGGTAGTATGTTGTCGAGATTTATGTTACTCCAACGGATGGTAGCCTTGTCATTATGGAAGGTAGTCTGTTGTGGTGATTTTTGTTACTTTAATGGATGATAGCCTTGTCATTATGGAAGGTAGTATGTTGTCGAGATTTTGGTTGCTCCATTGGATGGTAGCCTTGTCATTATGGAAGGTAGTATGTTGTCTAGATTTTTGTTATTCCAATGGATGGTAGCCTAGTCATTATGGAAGGTAGTTTGTTTCGAAATTTGTTACTCCAATGGATGGTAGCCTATCATTATCGAAGGTAGTCTATTGTCGAGATTTTTGTTACTCCAATGGATGGTAGCCTTGTCATTATGGATGGTAGTCTGCTGTCCATATTTTTATTACTCTAATGGATTGTAGCCTTGCCATTATGGAAGGTACTCTGTTGTCGAGATTTTTGTTACTACAATGGATGGTAGCCTTGTCATTATGGAAGGTAGTATGTCGTTTTGATTTTTGTTTCTCTAATGGATGGTAGCCTTGTCATTAAGGATGGTAGTCTGTTGTTCAAATTTTTGTTACTACAATGGATGGTAGACTTGTCATTACGAAAGGTAGTCTTTTGTCAAAATTTTTGTTCCTCCATTGGATGGTAGCCTTGTCATTATGAAAGGTAGTATGTTGTTGATATTTTTGTTATTCCAATAGATTGTAGCCATGTCATTATGAAAGGTAGTTAGTTGTCGTGATTTTTGTTACTCCAATGGATGGTAGCCTTGTTATTATGGAAGGTAGTTTGTTGTCGAGATTTTTGTTACTATAAGGGATGGTAGCCTTGTCATTATGGAAGGTAATGTGTTTTCGATATTTTTGTTATTCCAATGGATGGTAGCCTTGTCATTATGGAAGGTAGTTTGGTGTCGAGATTTTTGTTACTACAATGGATTGTAGCCTTGTTGTTATGGAAGGTAGTATGTTGTTGATATCTTTGTTACTCCAATGGATGGTAGCCTTGTCATTATGGAATGTAGTCTGTTGTCGAGATTTTTGTTACTCCAATGGATGGTAGCCTTGTCATCATGAAAGGCAGTCTATTTTCGATATTTTTGTTACTACAATGGATGGTAGCATAGTCATTATGGAAGGTAGTATGTTGTCAAGTTTTTGTTACTCCAACGAATGGTAGCCTTGTCATTAAGGAGAGTAGTCTGTTGTCGAGATTTCTGTTACTCCAATGGATGGTAGCCTTGTCATTATGGAAGGTAGTCTGTTGAGGAGATTTTTGTTAGTATAATGGATTTTAGCCTTGTCATTATGGAAGGTAGTCTATTGTAAAGATTTTTGTTACTCCATTGGATGGTAGCCTTGTCATTATAGAAGATAGTATGTTGTCGAGATTTTTGTTCTTCCAATGGATGGTAGCCTAGTCATTATGGAAGGTAGTTTGTTTCGAAATTTTTGTTACTCTAACGGATGGTAGCCTTGTCATTATGAAAGGTAGTTTGTTGTTGAGATTTTTGTTACTCCAATGGATGGTAGCCTTGACATTATGGAAGGTAGTATTTTGTCGAGATTTTTGTTACTGCAATGGATGGTAGTCTTGTCATTATGGAAGGTAGTTTCTTGTTGTGATTTCTGTTACTACAATGGATGGTAGCCTTGTCATTAAGGACGATAGTCTGTTGTTCAGATTTTTCTTACTCCAATGGATGGTAGACTTGTCATTACGAAAGGTAGTATGTTGTCGAGATTTTTGTTACTCCATTGGATGGTAGCCTTGTCATTATGGAAGGTAGTGTGTTGTCGATATTTTTGTAATTCCAATGGATGGTAGCCTTGTCATTATGGAAGGTAGTATGTTGTCGAGATTTATGTTACTCCAATGGATGGTAGCCTTGTCATTATGGAAGGTAGTGTGTTGTCGAGATTTTTGTAATTCCAATGGATGGTAGCCTTGTCATTATGGAAGGTAGTCTAATGTCGTGATTTTTTTTACTTCAATGGATGGTAGCCTTGTCACTATGGAAGGTAGTATGTTGTCGATATCTTTGTTACTCCAATGGTTGGTAGCCTTGTCATTATGGAAGGTAGTTTATTGTTGATATTTTTGATAATCTAAGGGATGGTAGCCTTGTCATTATGGAAGGTAGTGTGTTGTCGATATTTTTGTTATTCCAATGGATGGTAGCCTTGTTATTATGGAAGGTGTTCTGTTGTTGATATTTTTGTTACTCCAATGGATGGTAGCCTTGTCATTATGGAAGGTAGTCTATTTTCGATATTTTTGTTACTACAATGGATGGTAGCCTTGCCATTATGGAAGGTAGTATGTTTTCGAGTTTTTGTTACTCCAACGGATTGTAGCCTTGTCATTATGGAAGGTAGTTTATTGTCGAGATTTCTATTACTCCATTGGATGGTAGCCTTCTCATTATGGAAGGTAGTCTGTTGCGAAGATTTTTGTTACTATAATGGATGGTAGCCTTGTCATTATGAAAGGTAGTCTGTTGCGAAGATTTTTGTTACTATAATCGATGGTAGCCTTGTCATTATGGAAGGTAGTCTATTGTCGAGATTTTTGTTACTCCATTGGATGGTAGCCTTGTCATTATGGAAGGTAGTATGTTGTCGAGATTTTTGTTATTCCCATGGATGGTAGCCTAGTCATTATGGAAGGTAGTTAGTTTCGAAATTTCTGTTACTCCAACGGATGGTAGCCTTGTCATTATTGAAGGTAGTGTGTTGTCTAGATCTTTGTTACTCCAATGGATGGTAGCCTTGTCATTATGGAAGGTAGTCTGTTGTCGAGATTTTTGTTACTCAATTGGATGGTAGCCTTGTCATTATGGAAGGTAGTATGTTGTCGAGATTTTTGTTACTCTAAAGGATGGTAGCCTTGTCATTATGGAAGGTAGTTTGTTGTCGAGATTTTTTTTACTGCAATGGATGGTAGCCTTGTCATTATGGAAGGTAGTCTGTTGTTGTTATTTCTGTTAATCCAATGGATGGTAGCCTTGTCATTAAGGACGCTAGTCTGCTGTTCAGATTTTTGTTACTCCAATGAATGGTAGACTATTCATTACGAAAGGTAGTCTGTTATCAAGATATTTGTTACTCCATTGGATGGTAGCCTTGTCAATATTGAAGGTAGTCTGTTATCGAGATTAGTGTTACTCCAATGTATGGTAGCCTTGTCATTATGGAAGGTAGTCTGTTGTCGAGATTTTTGTTACTCCATTGGATGGTATCCTTGTCATTATGGAAGGTAGTATGTTATCGAGATTTTTTTTACTCCAAAGGATAGTAGCCTTGTCATTATGGAAGGTAGTCTGTTGTTGAGATTTTTGTTACTGCAATGGATAGTAGCCTTGTCATTATCGAAGGTAGTGTGTTGATGAGATTTTTGTTACTCCAATGGATGGTAGCCTTGTCATTATGGAAGGTAGTCTGTTGTCGAGATTTTTGTTACTCCATTGGATGGTAGCCTTGTCATTATGGAAGGTTATCTGTTATCGAGATTTTTGTTACTCCATTGGATTGTAGCCTTGTCATTATGGAAGGTAGTGTGTTGTCGATATTTTTGTTATTCCAATGGATCGTAGCCATGCCATTATGGAAGGTAGTTTGTTGCCGTAATTTTTTTACTCCAATGGATGGTAGCCTGGTCATTATGGAAGGTAGTCCGTTGTTGAGATTTTTGTTACTCTAAGGGATAGTAGACTTGTCATTATGGAAGGTAGTCTATTGTCGAGATTTTTGTTACTCCAATGGATGGTAGCCTTGTCATTATGGAAGGTAGTCTCTTGTGGATATTTTTGTTACTCCAATGATGGTACCCTTGTCATTATGAAAGGTAGTCTGTTGCGGAGATTTTTGTTACTATAATGGATGGTAGCCTTGTCATTATGGAAGGTAGTCTGTTGTCGAGATTTTTTGTTACTCCATTGGATGGTAGCCTTGTCATTATGGAAGGTAGTATGTTGTCGAGATTTTTGTTAATCCAAAGGATGGTAGCCTTGTCATTATGGAAGGTAGTCTGTTGTCGAGATTTTTGTTACTACAATGGATGGTAGCCTTGTCATTATGGAAAGTAGTCTATTGTTGTGATTTCTAATAATCCAATGGATGGTAGCCTTGTCATTAAGGACGGTAGTCTGTTGTTCATATTTTTGTTACTCTAATGGATGGTAGACTTGTCATTACGAAAGGTAGTCTGTTATCGAGATTTTTGTTACTCCATTGGATGGTATCCTTGTCATTATCGAAGGTAGTATGTTATCGAGATTTTTGTTACTCCAATGTATGGTAGCTTTGTCATTATGGAAGGTAGTCTGTTGCCGAGATATTTGTTACTCCATTGGATGGTATCCTTGCCATTATGGAAGGTAGTATGTTATCGAGATTTTTTTTACTCCAAAGGATGGTAGCCTTGTCATTATGGAAGGTAGTCTGTTGTTGAGATTTTTGTTACTGCAATGGATAGTAGCCTTGTCATTATGGAAGGTAGTCTGTTGTTGTGATTTCTGTTAATCCAATGGATGGTAGCCTTGTCATTAAGGACGCTAGTTTGCTGTTCAGATTTTTGTTACTCCAATGGATGGTCGACTTGTCATTACGAAAGGTAGTCTGTTATCGAGATTTTTTTTACTCCATTGGATGGTAGCCTTGTTATTATGGAAGGTAATGTGTTGTCGATATTTTTGTTATTCCAATGGATCGTAGCCATGCCATTATGGAAGTTAGTCTGTTGCCGTGATTTTTGTTACACCAATGGATGGTAGCCTTGTCATTATGGAAGGTAGTCTGTTGTTGAGATTTTTGTTACTCTAATGGATGGTAGACTTGTCATTATGGAAGGTAGTCTATTGTCGAGATTTTTGTTACTCTAATGGATGGTAGCCTTGTCATTATGGATGGTAGTCTCTTGTGGATATTTTTGTTACTCCAATGATGGTACCCTTGTCATTATGGAAGGTAGTCTGTCGCAGAGATTTTTGTTACTATAATGGATGGTAGCCTTGTCATTATGGAAGGTAGTATGTTGTCGAGATTTTTGTTATTCCAATGGATGGTAGCCTAGTCATTATGGAAGGTAGTTTGTTTCGAAATTTTTTTACTCCAACGGATGGTAGCCTTGTCATTATCGAAGGTAGTGTGTTGTCGAGATTTTTTATACTCTAATGGATGGTAGCCTTGTCATTATGGAAGGTAGTCTGTTGTCGAGATTTTTTTTACTCCATTGGATGGTAGCCTTGTCATTATGGAAGGTAGTATGTTATCGAGATTTTTGTTACTCCATAGGATGGTAGCCTTGTCATTATGGAAGGTAGGCTGTTGTCAAGATTTTTGTTACTGCAATGGATGGTAGCCTTGTCATTATGGAAGGTAGTCTATTGTTGTGATTTCTGTTAATCCAATGGATGGTAGCCTTGTCATTAAGGACAGTAGTCTGTTGTTCATATTTTTGTTACTCCAATGGATGGTAGACTTCTAATTACGAAAGGTAGTCTGTTATCGAGATTTTTATTACTCCATTGGATGGTAGCCTTGTCATTATGGAAGTTAGTGTGTTGTCGATATTTTTGTTATTCCAATGGATCGTAGCCATGTCATTTTGGAAGGTAGTATGTTGTCGTGATTTTTGTTACTCATATGGATGGTAGCCTTGTCATTATGGAAGGTAGTCCGTTGTCGAGATTTTTGTTACTCTAAGGGATGGTAGCCATGTCATTATGGAAGGTAGTCTATTGTCGAGATTTTTGTTACTCCAATGGATGTTAGCCTTGTCATTATGGTAGGTAGTCTGTTGCAGAGATTTTTGTTACTATAATGGATGGTAGCCTTGTCATTATCGAAGGTAGTCTGTTGTCGAGATTTTTGTTACTCCATTGGATGGTAGCCTTGTCATTATTAAAGGTTGTATGTTGTCGAGATTTTTGTTATTCCCATGGATGGTAGCCTAGTCATTATGGAAGGTAGTTAGTTTCGAAATTTTTGTTACTCCAACGGATGGTAGCCTTGTCATTATCGAAGGTAGTGTGTTGATGAGATTTTTGTTACTCCAATGGATGGTAGCCTTGTCATTAAGGAAGGTAGTCTGTTTTCGAGATTTTTGTTACTCCATTGGATGGTAGCCTTGTCATTATGGAAGGTAGTATGTTGTCGAGATTTTTGTTACTCCAAAGGATGGTAGCCTTGTCATTATGGAAGGTAGTCCGTTGTCGAGATTTTTGTTACTCTAAGGGATGGTAGCCTTGTCATTATGGAAGGTAGTCTATTGTCAAGATTTTTGTTACTCTAATGGATGGTAGCCTTGTCATTATGGAAGTTAGTTTGTTGTTGAGATTTCTATTACTCCAATGGATGGTATCCTTGTCATTATGAAAGGTAGTCTGTTGCGAAGATTTTTGTTACTATAATGGATGGTAGCCTTGTCATTATGGAAGGTAGTCTATTGTCGAGATTTTTGTTACTCCATTGGATGGTAGCCTTGTCATTATGGAAGGTAGTATGTTGTCGAGATTTTTGTTATTCCCATGGATGGTAGCCTAGTCATTATGGAAGGTAGTTAGTTTCGAAATTTCTGTTACTCCAACGGATGGTAGCCTTGTCATTATTGAAGGTAGTGTGTTGTCTAGATTTTTGTTACTCCAATGGATGGTAGCCTTGTCATTATGGAAGGTAGTAAGTTGTCGAGATTTTTGTTACTCAATTGGATGGTAGCCTTGTCATTATGGAAGGTGGTATGTTGTCGAGATTTTTGTTACTCTAAAGGATGGTAGCCTTGTCATTATGGAAGGTAGTTTGTTGTCGAGATTTTTTTTACTGCAATGGATGGTAGCCTTGTCATTATGGAAGGTAGTATGTTGTTGTGATTTCTGTTAATCCAATGGATGGTAGCCTTGTCATTAAGGACGCTAGTCTGCTGTTCATATTTTTGTTACTCCAATGGATGGTAGACTTGTCATTACGAAAGGTATTCTGTTATCGAGATTTTTGTTACTCCATTGGATGGTAGCCTTGTCAATATTGAAGGTAGTCTGTTATCGAGATTTTTGTTACTCCAATGTATGGTAGCCTTGTCATTATGGAAGGTAGTCTGTTGTGGAGATTTTTGTTACTCCATTGGATGGTATCCTTGTCATTATGGAAGGTATTATGTTATCGAGATTTTTTTTACACCAAAGGATGGTAGCCTTGTCATTATGGAAGGTAGTCTGTTGTTGAGATTTTTGTTACTGCAATGGATAGTAGCCTTGTCATTATCGAAGGTAGTGTGTTGATGAGATTTTTGTTACTCCAATGGATGATAGCCTTGTCGTTATGGAAGGTAGTCTATTGTCGAGATTTTTGTTACTCCATTGGATGGTAGCCTTGTCATTATGGAAGGTTATCTGTTATCGAGATTTTTGTTACTCCATTGAATGGTAGCCTTGTCATTATGGAAGGTAGTGTGTTGTCGATATTTTTGTTATTCCAATGGATCGTAGCCATGCCATTATGGAAGGTAGTCTGTTGCCGTGATTTTTGTTACTCCAATGGATGGTAGCCTGGTCATTATGCAAGGTAGTCTGTTGTTGATATTTTTGTTACTCTAAGGGATAATAGACTTGTCATTATGGAAGGTAGTCTATTGTCGAGATTTTTGTTACTCCAATGGATGGTAGCCTTGTCATTATGGAAGGTAGTCTCTTGTGGATATTTTTGTTACTCCAATGATGGTACCCTTGTCATTATGGAAGGTAGTCTGTTGCGGAGATTTTTGTTACTATAATGGATGGTAGCCTTGTCATTATGGAAGGTAGTCTGTTGTCGAGATTTTTTGTTACTCCATTGGATGGTAGCCTTGTCATTATGGAAGGTAGTATGTTGTCGAGATTTTTGTTATTCCAATGGATGGTAGCCTAGTCATTATGAAAGGTAGTTTGTTTCAAAATTTTTTTTACTCCAACGGATGGTAGCCTTGTCATTATGGAAGGTAGTATGTTGTCGAGATTTTTGTTACTCCATTGGATGGTAGCCTTGTCATTATGGAAGGTAGTATGTTGTCGAGATTTTTGTTACTCCAAAGGATGGTAGCCTTGTCATTATGGAAGGTAGTCTGTTGTCGAGATTTTTGTTACTGCAATGGATGGTAGCCTTGTCATTATGGAAAGTAGTCTATTGTTGTGATTTCTGTTAATCCAATGGATGGTATCCTTGTCATTAAGGACGGTAGTCTGTTGTTCATATTTTTGTTACTCTAATGGATGGTAGACTTGTCATTACGAAAGGTAGTCTATTATCGAGATTTTTGTTACTCCATTGGATGGTAGCCTTGTCATTATCGAAGGTAGTCTGTTATCGAGATTTTTGTTACTCCAATGTATGGTAGCTTTGTCATTATGGAAGGTAGTCTGTTGTCGAGATTTTTTTTACTCCATTGGATGGTATGATTGTCATTATGGAAGGTAGTATGTTATCGAGATTTTTTTTACTCCAAAGGATGGTAGCCTTGTCATCAAGGAAGGTAGTCTGTTGTTGAGATTTTTGTTACTACAATGGATGGTAGCCTTGTCATTATGGAAGGTAGTCTGTTGTTGTGATTTCTATTAATCCAATGGATGGTAGCCTTGTCATTAAGGACGGTAGTCTGCTGTTCAGTTTTTGTTACTCCAATGGATGGTAGACTTGTCATTACGAAAGGTAGTCTGTTATCGAGATTTTTGTTACTCCATTGGATGGTAGCCTTGTCATTATGGAAGGTAGTGTGTTGTCGATATTTTTGTTATTCCAATGGATCGTAGCCATGTCATTATGGAAGGTAGTCTGTTGCCGTGATTTTTGTTACACCAATGGATGGTAGCCTTGTCATTATGGAAGGTAGTCCGTTGTTGATATTTTTGTTACTCTAAGGGATGGTAGCCTTGTCATTATGGAAGGTAGTCTATTGTCGAGATTTTTGTTACTCCAATGGATGGTAGCCTTGTCATTTGGAAGGTAGTTTATTGTCGAGATTTCCATTACTCTAATGGATGGTAGCCTTGTCATTATGGAAGGTAGTCTGTTGCGGAGATTTTTGTTACTATAATGGATGGTAGCCTTGTCATTATGGAAGGTAGTCTATTGTAGAGATTTTTGTTACTATAATGGATTGTAGCCTTGTCATTATGGAAGGTAGTCTGTTGTCGAGATTTTTGTTACTCCATTGGATGGTAGCCTTGTCATTATGGAAGGTAGTATGTTGTCGAGATTTTTGTTATTCCCATGGATGGTAGCCTAGTCATTATGGAAGGTTGTTAGTTTCAAATATTTTGTTACTCCAACGGATGGTAGCCTTGTCATTATCGAAGGTAGTGTGTTGATGAGATTTTTGTTACTCCAATAGATGGTAGCCTTGTCATTATGGAAGGTATTCTGTTGTCGAGATTTTTGTTACTCCATTGGATGGTAGCCTTGTCATTATGGAAGGTAGTATGTTGTCGAGATTTTTGTTACTCCAAAGGATGGTAGCCTTGTCATTATGGAAGGTAGTTTGTTATCGAGATTTTTGTTACTGCAATGGATGGTAGCCTTGTCATTATGGAAGGTAGTTTGTTGTTGTGATTTTTGTTAATCCAATGGATAGTAGCCTTGTCTTTAAGGACGCTAGTCTGCTATCCACATTTTTGTTACTCCAATGGATGGTAGACTTGTCATTACGAAAGGTCGTCTGTTATCGAGATTTTTGTTACTCCATTGGATGGTAGCCTTGTTATTATGGAAGGTAGTCTGCTGTTCATATTTTTGTTACTCCAACGGATGGTAGCCTTGTCATTATCGAAGGTAGTGTGTTGTCGAGATTTTTTATACTCCAATGGATGGTAGACTTGTCATTATGGAAGGTAGTCTATTGTCGAGATTTTTGTTACTCCAATGGATGGTAGACTTGTCATTATGGAAGGTAGTCTGTTGACAAGATTTTTTATACTCTAATGGATTGTAGCCTTGTCATTATGGAAGGTAGTTTCTCGTGGATATTTTTGGTACTCCAATGATGGTACCCTTGTCATTATGGAAGGTAGTCTGTTGTGGAGATTTTTGTTACTATAATGGATGGTAGCCTTGTCATTATGGAAGGTAGTCTGTTGTCGAGATTTTTGTTACTCCATTGGATGGTAGCCTTGTCATTATGGAAGGTAGTATGTTGTCGAGATTTTTGTTATTCCAATGGATAATAGCCTAGTGATTATGGAAGGTAGTTTGTTTCGAAATTTTTGTTACTCCAACGGATGGTAGCCTTGTCATTATCGAAGGTAGTCTGTTGTCGAGATTTTTGTTACTCCAATGGATGGTAGCCTTGTCATTATGGAAGGTAGTCTGTTGTCGATAATTTTGTTACTCCATTGGATAGTAGCCTTGTCATTATGGAAGGTAGTATGTTGTCGAGATTTTTGTTACTCCAATTGATGATAGCCTTGTCATTATGGAAGGTAGTATGTTGTCGAGATTTTTGTTATTCCAATGGATGGTAGCCTAGTCATTATGGAAAGTAGTTTGTTTCAAAATTTTTGTTACTCCAACGGATGGTAGCCTTGTCATTATCGAAGGTAGTCTGTTGTCGAGATTTTTGGTACTCCAATGGATGGTAGCCTTGTCATTATGGAAGGTAGTCTGTTGTCGAGATTTTTGTTACTCCATTGGATGGTATTCGTGTCATTGTGGAAGGTATTATGTTGTCGAGATTTTTGTTACTCCAAAGGATGGTAGCCTTGTCATTATGGAAGGTAGTCTGTTGTCGAGATTTTTGTTACTGCAATGGATGGTAGCCTTGTCATTATGGAAGGTAGTCTATTGTTGTGATTTTTGTTAATCCCATGGATGGTAGCCTTATCATTAAGGACGATAGTCTGCTGTTCAGATTTTTGTTACTCCAATGGATGGTAGACTTGTCATTACGAAAGGTAGTCTATTATCGAGATTTTTGTTACTCCATTGGATGGTAGCCTTGTCATTATGGAAGGTAGTGTGTTGTCGATATTTTTGTTATTCCAATGGATCGTAGCCATGTCATTATGGAAGGTAGTCTGTTGCCGTGATTTTTGTTACACCAATGGATGGTAGCCTTGTCATTATGGAAGGTAGTCCGTTGTCGAGATTTTTATTACTCTAAGGGATGGTAGCCTTGTCATTATGGAAAGTAGTCTATTGTCGAGATTTTTGTTACTCCAATGGATGGTAGCCTTGTCATTTGGAAGGTAATTTGTTGTCGAGATTTCCATTACTCTAATGGATGGTAGCCTTGTCATTATGGAAGGTAGTCTGTTGCGGAGATTTTTGTTACTATAATGGATGGTAGCCTTGTCATTATGGAAGGTAGTTTGTTGTTGAGATTTTTGTTACTCCATTGGATGGTAGCCTTGTAATTATGGAAGGTAGTATGTTGCAGATATTTTTGTTACTATAATGGATGGTAGCCTTGTCATTATAGATGGTAGTCTATTGTCGAGATTTTTGTTACTCCAATTGATGGTAGCCTTCTCATTATGGAAGGTAGTATGTTGTCGATATTTTTGTTATTCCAATGGATGGTAGCCTAGTGATTATGGAAGGTAGTTTGTTTCAAAATTTTTATTACTCCAATGGATGGTATCCTTGTAATTATCGAAGGTAGTATGTTGTCTAGATTTTTATTACTCCAATGGATGGTAGCCTTGTCATTATGGAAGGTAGTCTATTGTCGAGATTTTTGTTACTCCATTGGATGGTATCCTTGTCATTGTGGAAGGTATTATGTTGTCGAGATTTTTGTTACTCCAAAGGATGGTAGCCTTGTCATTATGGAAGGTAGTCTGTTGTCGAGATTTTTTTTACTGCAATGGATGGTAGCCTTGTCATTATGGAAGGTAGTCTGTTGTTGTGATTTCTGTTAATCCAATGAATGGTAGCCTTGTCATTAAGGACGGTAGTCTGCTGTTCAGATTTTTGTTACTCCAATGGATGGTAGACTTGTCATTACGAAAGGTAGTCTGTTATCGAGATTTTTGTTACTCCATTGGATGGTAGTCTTCTCATTATGGAAGGTAGTGTGTTGTCGATATTTTTGTTATTCCAATGGATCGTAGCCATGTCATTATGGAAGGTAGTATGTTGCCATGATTTTTGTTACACCAATGGATGGTAGCCTTGTCATTATGGAAGGTAGTCCGTTGTCGAGATTTTTGTTACTCTAAGGGATGGTAGCCTTGTCATTATGGAAGGTAGTCTATTGTCGAGATTTTTGTTACACCAATGGATGGTAGCCTTGTCATTTGGAAGGTAGTTTGTTGTCGAGATTTCCATTACTCTAATGGATGGTAGCCTTGTCATTATGAAAGGTAGTCTGTTGCCGAGATTTTTGTTACTATAATGGATGGTAGCCTTGTCATTATGGAAGGTAGTCTGTTGTTGAGATTTTTGTTACTCCATTGGATGGTAGCCTTGTCATTATGGAAGGTAGTATGTTGCGGAGATTTTTGTTACTATAATGGATGGTAGCCTTGTCATTATGGAAGGTAGTCTGTTGTTGAGATTATTGTTACTCCATTGGATGGTAGCCTTGTCATTATGGAAGGTAGTATGTTGTAGAGATTTTTGTTACTCCAAAGGATGGTAGCCTTGTCATTATTGAAGGTAGTCTGTTGTCGAGATTTTTGTTACTCCAATTGATGGTAGCCTTGTCATTATGGAAGGTAGTATGTTGTCGAGATTTTTGTTATTCCAATGGATGATAGCCTAGTCATTATGGAAGGTAGTTTGTTTCAAAATTTTTGTTACTCCAACGGATGGTAGCCTTGTCATTATCGAAGGTATTCTGTTGTCGAGATTTTTGTTACTCTAATGGATGGTACCCTTGTCATTATGGAAGGTAGTCTGTTGTCGAGATTTTTGTTACTCCATTGGATGGTATCCTTGTCATTATGGAAGGTAGTATGTTGTAGAGATTTTTGTTACTCCAAAGGATGGTAGCCTTGTCATTATTGAAGGTTGTCTGTTGTCGAGATTTTTGTTACTGCAATGGATGGTAGCCTTGTCATTATGGAAGGTAGTCTGTTGTTGTGATTTCTGTTAATCCAATGGATGGTAGCCTTGTCATTAAGGACGGTAGTCTGCTGTTCAGATTTTTGTTACTCCAATGGATGGTAGACTTGTCATTATGAAAGGTAGTCTGTTATCGAGATTTCTGTTACTCCATTGGATGGTAGCCTTGTCATTATGGAAGGTAGTGTGTTTTCGATATTTTTGTTATTCCAATGGATCGTAGCCATGTCATTATGGAAGGTAGTCTGTTGCCGTGATTTTTGTTACACCAATGGATGGTAGCCTTGTCATTATGGAAGGTAGTCCGTTGTCGAGATTTTTGTTACTCTAAGGGATGGTAGCCTTGTCATTATGGAAGGTAGTCTATTGTCGAGATTTTTGTTACTCCAATGGATGGTAGCCTTGTCATTTGGAAGGTAGTTTGTTGTCGAGATTTCCATTACTCTAATGGATTGTAGCCTTTTTATTATGGAAGGTAGTCAGTTGCGGAGATTTTTGTTACTATAATGGATGGTAGCCTTGTCATTATGGAAGGTAGTTTGTTGCAGAGATTTTTGTTACTATAATGGATGGTAGCCTTGTCATTATGGAAGGTAGTCTGTTGTCGAGATTTTTGTTACTCCATTGGATGGTAGCCTTGTCATTATTGAAGGTTGTATGTTGTCGAGATTTTTGTTATTCCCATGGATGGTAGCCTAGTCATTATGGAAGGTAGTTAGTTTCAAAAATTTTGTTACTCCAACGGATGGTAGCCTTGTCATTATCGAAGGTAGTGTGTTGATGAGATTTTTGTTACTCCAATGGATGGTAGCCTTGTCATTATGGAAGGTAGTCTGTTGTCGAGATTTTTGTTACTCCATTGGATGGTAGCCTTGTCATTATGGAAGGTAGTATGTTGTCGAGATTTTTGTTACTCCAAAGGATGGTAGCCTTGTCATTATGGAAGGTAGTTTGTTGTCGAGATTTTTGTTACTGCAATGGATGGTAGCCTTGTCATTATGGAAGGTAGTTTGTTGTTGTGATTTTTGTTAATCCAATGGATAGTAGCCTTGTCATTAAGGACGCTAGTCTGCTGTTCACGTTTTTGTTACTCCAATGGATGGTAGACTTGTCATTACGAAAGGTAGTCTGTTATCGAGATTTTTGGTACTCCATTGGATGGTAGCCTTGTTATTATGGAAGGTAGTTTGCTGTTCATATTTTTGTTACTCCAACGGATGGTAGCCTTCTCATTATCGAAGGTAGTGTGTTGTCGAGATTTTTTATACTCCAATGGATGGTAGCCTTGTCATTATGGAAGGTAGTCTATTGTCGAGATTTTTGTTACTCCAATGGATGGTAGACTTGTCATTATGGAAGGTAGTCTGTTGACGATATTTTTTATACTCTAATGGATTGTAGCCTTGTCATTATGGAAGGTAGTCTCTTGTGGATATTTTTGGTACTCCAATGATGGTACCCTTGTCATTATGGAAGGTAGTCTGTTGTGGAGATTTTTGTTACTATAATGGATGGTAGCCTTGTCATTATGGAAGGTAGTCTGTTGTCGAGATTTTTGTTACTCCATTGGATGGTAGCCTTGTCATTATGGAAGGTAGTATGTTGTCGAGATTTTTGTTATTCCAATGGATAGTAGCCTAGTGATTATGGAAGGTAGTTTGTTTCGAAATTTTTGTTACTCCAACGGATGGTAGCCTTGTCATTATCGAAGGTAGTCTGTTGTCGAGATTTTTGTTACTCCAATGGATGGTAGCCTTGTCATTATGGAAGGTAGTCTGTTGTCGATATTTTTGTTACTCCAACGGATGGTAGCCTTGTCATTATCGAAGGTAGTCTATTGTCGAGATTTTTGGTACTCCAATGGATGGTAGCCTTGTCATTATGGAAGGTAGTCTGTTGTCGAGATTTTTGTTACTCCATTGGATGGTATCCTTGTCATTGTGGAAGGTATTATTTTGTCGAGATTTTTGTTACTCCAAAGGATGGTAGCCTTGTCATTATGGAAGGTAGTCTGTTGTCGAGATTTTTGTTACTGCAATGGATGGTAGCCTTGTCATTATGGAAGGTAGTCTGTTGTTGTGATTTTTGTTAATCCAATGGATGGTAGCCTTATCATTAAGGACGATAGTCTGCTGTTCAGATTTTTGTTACTCCAATGGATGGTAGACTTGTCATTATGAAAGGTAGTCTATTATCGAGATTTTTGTTACTCCATTGGATGGTAGCCTTGTCATTATGGAAGGTAGTGTGTTGTCGATATTTTTGTTATTCCAATGGATAGTAGCCTAGTGATTATGGAAGGTAGTTTGTTTCGAAATTTTTGTTACTCCAACGGATGGTAGCCTTGTCATTATCGAAGGTAGTCTGTTGTCGAGATTTTTGTTACTCCAATGGATGGTAGCCTTGTCATTATGGAAGGTAGTCTGTTGTCGATATTTTTGTTACTCCAACGGATGGTAGCCTTGTCATTATGGAAGGTAGTCTGTTGCCGTGATTTTTGTTACACCAATGGATGGTAGCCTTGTCATTTGGAAGGTAATTTGTTGTCGAGATTTCCATTACTCTAATGGATGGTAGCCTTGTCATTATGGAAGGTAGTCTGTTGCGGAGATTTTTGTTACTATAATGGATGGTAGCCTTGTCATTATGGAAGGTAGTCTGTTGTTGAGATTTTTGTTACTCCATTGGATGGTAGCATTGTAATTATTGAAGGTAGTATGTTGCGGATATTTTTGTTACTATAATGGATGGTAGCCTTGTCATTATGGAAGGTAGTCTATTGTCGAGATTTTTGTTACTCCAATTGATGGTAGCCTTGTCATTATGGAAGGTAGTATGTTGTCGATATTTTTGTTATTCCAATGGATGGTAGCCTAGTGATTATGGAAGGTAGTTTGTTTCGAAATTTTTATTACTCCAACGGATGGTATCCTTGTCATTATCGAAGGTAGTTTGTTGTCGAGATTGTTGTTACTCCAATGGATGGTAGCCTTGTCATTATGGAAGGTAGTTTGTTGTCGAGATTTTTGTTACTCCATTGGTTGGTAGCCTTGTCATTATGGAAGGTAGTATGTTGTCGAGATTTTTGTTACTCCAAAGGATGGTAGCCTAGTCATTATGGAAGGTTGTCTGTTGTCGAGATTTTTGTTATTGTAATGGATGGTAGCCTTGTCATTATGGAAGGTAGTCTGTTGTTGTGATTTTTGTTAATCCAATTGATGGTAGCCTTATCATTAAGGACGATAGTCTGCTGTTCAGATTTTTGTTACTCCAATGGATGGTAGACTTGTCATTATGAAAGGTAGTCTATTATCGAGATTTTTGTTACTCCATTGGATGGTAGCCTTGTCATTATGGAAGGTAGTCTGTTGTCGAGATTTTTGTTACTCCATTGGATGGTATCCTTGTCATTGTGGAAGGTATTATTTTGTCGAGATTTTTGTTACTCCAAAGGATGGTAGCCTTGTCATTATGGAAGGTAGTCTGTTGTCGAGATTTTTGTTACTGCAATGGATGGTAGCCTTGTCATTATGGAAGGTAGTCTGTTGTTGTGATTTTTGTTAATCCAATGGATGGTAGCCTTATCATTAAGGACGATAGTCTGCTGTTCAGATTTTTGTTACTCCAATGGATGGTAGACTTGTCATTATGAAAGGTAGTCTATTATCGAGATTTTTGTTACTCCATTGGATGGTAGCCTTGTCATTATGGAAGGTAGTGTGTTGTCGATATTTTTGTTATTCCAATGGATAGTAGCCTAGTGATTATGGAAGGTAGTTTGTTTCGAAATTTTTGTTACTCCAACGGATGGTAGCCTTGTCATTATCGAAGGTAGTCTGTTGTCGAGATTTTTGTTACTCCAATGGATGGTAGCCTTGTCATTATGGAAGGTAGTCTGTTGTCGATATTTTTGTTACTCCAACGGATGGTAGCCTTGTCATTATCGAAGGTAGTCTATTGTCGAGATTTTTGGTACTCCAATGGATGGTAGCCTTGTCATTATGGAAGGTAGTCTGTTGTCGAGATTTTTGTTACTCCATTGGATGGTATCCTTGTCATTGTGGAAGGTATTATTTTGTCGAGATTTTTGTTACTCCAAAGGATGGTAGCCTTGTCATTATGGAAGGTAGTCTGTTGTCGAGATTTTTGTTACTGCAATGGATGGTAGCCTTGTCATTATGGAAGGTAGTCTGTTGTTGTGATTTTTGTTAATCCAATGGATGGTAGCCTTATCATTAAGGACGATAGTCTGCTGTTCAGATTTTTGTTACTCCAATGGATGGTAGACTTGTCATTATGAAAGGTAGTCTATTATCGAGATTTTTGTTACTCCATTGGATGGTAGCCTTGTCATTATGGAAGGTAGTGTGTTGTCGATATTTTTGTTATTCCAATGGATAGTAGCCTAGTGATTATGGAAGGTAGTTTGTTTCGAAATTTTTGTTACTCCAACGGATGGTAGCCTTGTCATTATCGAAGGTAGTCTGTTGTCGAGATTTTTGTTACTCCAATGGATGGTAGCCTTGTCATTATGGAAGGTAGTCTGTTGTCGATATTTTTGTTACTCCAACGGATGGTAGCCTTGTCATTATCGAAGGTAGTCTATTGTCGAGATTTTTGGTACTCCAATGGATGGTAGCCTTGTCATTATGGAAGGTAGTCTGTTGTCGAGATTTTTGTTACTCCATTGGATGGTATCCTTGTCATTGTGGAAGGTATTATTTTGTCGAGATTTTTGTTACTCCAAAGGATGGTAGCCTTGTCATTATGGAAGGTAGTCTGTTGTCGAGATTTTTGTTACTGCAATGGATGGTAGCCTTGTCATTATGGAAGGTAGTCTGTTGTTGTGATTTTTGTTAATCCAATGGATGGTAGCCTTATCATTAAGGACGATAGTCTGCTGTTCAGATTTTTGTTACTCCAATGGATGGTAGACTTGTCATTATGAAAGGTAGTCTATTATCGAGATTTTTGTTACTCCATTGGATGGTAGCCTTGTCATTAAGGAAGGTAGTGTGTTGTCGATATTTTTGTTATTCCAATGGATCGTAGCCATGTCATTATGGAAGGTAGTCTGTTGCCGTGATTTTTGTTACACCAATGGATGGTAGCCTTGTCATTTGGAAGGTAATTTGTTGTCGAGATTTCCATTATTCTAATGGATGGTAGCCTTGTCATTATGGAAGGTAGTCTGTTGCGGAGATTTTTGTTACTATAATGGATGGTAGCCTTGTCATTATGGAAGGTAGTCTGTTGTTGAGATTTTTGTTACTCCATTGGATGGTAGCATTGTAATTATTGAAGGTAGTATGTTGCGGATATTTTTGTTACTATAATGGATGGTAGCCTTGTCATTATGGAAGGTAGTCTATTGTCGAGATTTTTGTTACTCCAATTGATGGTAGCCTTGTCATTATGGAAGGTAGTATGTTGTCGATATTTTTGTTATTCCAATGGATGGTAGCCTAGTGATTATGGAAGGTAGTTTGTTTCGAAATTTTTATTACTCCAACGGATGGTATCCTTGTCATTATCGAAGGTAGTCTGTTGTCGAGATTGTTGTTACTCCAATGGATGGTAGCCTTGTCATTATGGAAGGTAGTTTGTTGTCGAGATTTTTGTTACTCCATTGGTTGGTAGCCTTGTCATTATGGAAGGTAGTATGTTGTCGAGATTTTTGTTACTCCAAAGGATGGTAGCCTAGTCATTATGGAAGGTTGTCTGTTGTCGAGATTTTTGTTATTGTAATGGATGGTAGCCTTGTCATTATGGAAGGTAGTCTGTTGTTGTGATTTTTGTTAATCCAATGGATGGTAGCCTTATCATTAAGGACGATAGTCTGCTGTTCAGATTTTTGTTACTCCAATGGATGGTAGACTTGTCATTATGAAAGGTAGTCTATTATCGAGATTTTTGTTACTCCATTGGATGGTAGCCTTGTCATTATGGAAGGTAGTGTGTTGTCGATATTTTTGTTATTCCAATGGATCGTAGCCATGTCATTATGGAAGGTAGTCTGTTGTCGTGATTTTTGTTACACCAATGGATGGTAGCCTTGTCATTATGGAAGGTAGTCTGTTGTCGAGATTTTTGTTACTCTAAGGGATGGTAGCCTTGTCATTATGGAAAGTAGTCTATTGTCGAGATTTTTGTTACTCCAATGGATGGTAGCCTTGTCATTAGGAAGGTAATTTGTTGTCGAGATTTCCATTACTCTAATGGATGGTAGCCTTGTCATTATGGAAGGTAGTCTGTTGCGGAGATTTTTGTTACTATAATGGATGGTAGCCTTGTCATTATGGAAGGTAGTCTGTTGTTGAGATTTTTGTTACTCCATTGGATGGTAGCCTTGTAATTATGGAAGGTAGTCTGTTGTGGATATTTTTGTTACTATAATGGATGGTAGCCTTGTCATTATGGAAGGTAGTCTATTGTCGAGATTTTTGTTACTCCAATTGATGGTAGCCTTGTCATTATGGAAGGTAGTATGTTGTCGATATTTTTTTTATTCCAATGGATGGTAGCCTAGTGATTATGGAAGGTAGTTTGTTTCGAAATTTTTATTACTCCAACGGATGGTATCCTTGTCATTATCGAAGGTAGTCTGTTGTCGAGATTTTTGTTACTCCAATGGATGGTAGCCTTGTCATTATGGAAGGTAGTTTGTTGTCGAGATTTTTGTTACTCCATTGGTTGGTAGCCTTCTCATTATGGAAGGTAGTATGTTGTCGAGATTTTTGTTACTCCAAAGGATGGTAGCCTAGGCATTATGGAAGGTAGTCTGTTGTCGAGATTTTTGTTACTGTAATGGATGGTATCCTTGTCATTATGGAAGGTAGTCTGTTCTTATGATTTCTGTTATTCCAATGGATGGTAGCCTTGTCATTAAGGACGGTAGTATGCTGTTCAGATTTTTGTTACTCCAATGGATGGTAGACTTGTCATTACGAAAGGTAGTCTGTTATCGAGATTTTTGTTACTCCATTGGATGATAGCTTTGTCATTATGGAAGGTAGTATGTTGTAGATATTTTTGTTATTTCAATGGATCGTAGCGATGTCATTATGGAAGGTAGTCTATTGCCGTGATTTTTGTTACACCAATGGATAGTAGCCTTTTCATTATGGAAGGTATTCCGTTGTCGAGATTTTTGTTACTCTAAGGGATGGTAGCCTTGTCATTTGGAAGGTAGTTTGTTGTCTAGATTTCCATTACTCCAATGGATGGTAGCCTTGTAATTATGGAAGGTAGTCTGTTGCGGAGATTTTTGTTGCTATAATGGATTGTAGCCTTGTCATTATGGAAGGTAGTCTGTTGTTGAGATTATTGTTACTCCATTGGATGGTAGCCTTGTCATTATGGAAGGTAGTATGTTGCGGAGATTTTTGTTACTATAATGGATGGTAGCCTTGTCATTATGGAAGGTAGTCTGTTTTCGATATTTTTGTTACTCCAATTGAGGGTAGCCTTGTCAATATGGAAGGTAGTATGTTGTCGATATTTTTGTTATTCCAATGGATGGTAGCCTAGTCATTATGGAAGGTAGTTTGTTTCGAAATTTTTGTTACTCCAACGGATGGTAGCTTTGTCATTATCGAAGGTAGTCTGTTGTCGAGATTTTTGTTACTCCAATGGATGGTAGCCTTGTCATTATGGAAGGTAGTCTGTTGTCGAGATTTTTGTTACTCCATTGGATGGTATCCTTGTCATTAGGAAGGTAGTATGTTGCCGAGATTTTTGTTACTCCAAATGATGGTAGCCTTGTCATTATGGAAGGTAGTCTGTTGTCGAGATTTTTGTTACTACAATGGATGGTAGCCTTGTCATTATGGAAGGTAGTCTGTTGTTGTGATTTCTGTTAATCCAATGGATGGTAGCCTTGTCATTAAGGACGGTAGTCTGCTGCTCAGATTTTTGTTACTCCAATGGATGGTAGACTTGTCATTACGAAAGGTAGTCTGTTATCGAGATTTTTGTTACTCCATTGGATGGTAGCCTTGTCATTATGGAAAGTAGTGTGTTGTCGATATTTTTGTTATTCCAATGGATCGTAGCCATGTCATTATGGAAGGTAGTCTGTTGCCGTGATTTTTGTTACACCAATGGATGGTAGCCTTGTCATTATGGAAGGTAGCCCATTGTCGATATTTTTGTTACTCTAAGGAATGGTAGCCTTGTCATTATGGAAGTTAGTCTATTGTCGAGATTTTTGTTACTCCAATGGATGGTAGAACTTGCAATTTGGAAGTTAGTTTGTTGTCGATATTTCCATTACTCTAATGGATGGCAGCCTTGTCATTATGGAAGGTAGTCTGTTGCGAAGATTTTTGTTACTATAATGGATGGTAGCCTTGTCATTACGGAAGGTAGTCTGTTGTTGAGATTTTTCTTACTCCATTGGATGGTAGCCTTGTCATTATGGAAGGTAGTATGTTGTCGATATTTTTGTTATTCCAATTTATGGTAGCCTAGTGATTATTGAAGGTAGTTTGTTGTCGAGATTTTTGTTACTCCAATGGATGGTAGCCTTGTCATTATGGAAGGTAGTCTGTTTTCGAGATTTTTGTTACTCCATTGGATGGTAGCCTTGTCATTATGGAAGGTAGTATGTTGTCGAGATTTTTGTTACTCCAAAGGATGGTAGCCTTGTCATTATGGAAGGTAGTCTGTTCTCGAGATTTTTGTTACTACAATGGATGGTAGCCTTGTCCTTATGGAAGGTAGTCTGTTGTTGTGATTTCTGTTAATCCAATGGATGTTAGCCTTGTCATTAAGGATGGTAGTCTGCTGTTCAGATTTTTGTTACTCCAATGGATGGTATACTTGTCATAACGAAAGGTAGTCTGTTATCGAGATTTTTGTTACTCCATTGGATGGTAGCTTTGTCATTATGGAAGGTAGTGTGTTGTCGATATTTTTGTTATTCCAATGGATCGTAGCCATGTCATTATGAAAGGTAGTCTGTTGCCGTGATTTTTGTTACACCAATGGATGGTAGCCTTGTCATTATGGAAGGTAGCCCGTTGTCGAGATTTTTGTTACTCTAAGGGATGGTAGCCTTGTCATTATGGAAGGTAGTCTATTGTCGAGATTATTGTTACTCCATTGGATGGTAGCCTTGTCATTATGGAAGGTAGTCAATTGTCGAGATTTTTGTTACTCCAATTGATGGTAGCCTTGTCATTATGGAAGGTAATATGTTGTCGATATTTTTGTTATTCCAATGGATGGTAGCCTAGTTATTATGGAAGGTAGTTTGTTTCGAAATTTTTGTTACTCCAACGGATGGTAGCCTTGTCATTATCGAAGGTAGTCTGTTGTCGAGATTATTGTTACTCCAATGGATGGTAGCCTTGTCATTATGGAAGGTAGTCTGTTGTCGAGATTTTTGTTACTCCATTGGATGGTAGCCTTGTCATTATGGAAAGTAGTATGTTGTCGAGATTTTTGTTACTCCAAAGGATGGTAGCCTTGTCATTATGGAAGGTAGTCTGTTGTCGAGGTTTTTGTTACTGCAATGGATGGTAGCCTTGTCATTATGGAAGTTAGTATGTTGTTGTGATTTCTGTTAATCCAATGGATGGTAGCCTTGTCATTAAGGACGGTAGTCTGCTGCTCAGATTTTTGTTACTCTAATGGATGGTAGACTTGTCATTACGAAAGGTAGTCTGTTATCGAGATATTTTTTACTCCATTGGATGGTAGATTTGTCATTATGGAAGGTAGTGTGTTGTCGATATTTTTGTTATTCCAATGGATCGTAGCCATGTCATTATGGAAGGTAGTCTGTTGCCGTGATTTTTGTTACACCAATGGATGGTAGCCTTGTCATGATGGAAGGTAATCCGTTGTCGAGATTTTTGTTACTCTAAGGGATGGTAGCCTTGTCATTATGGAAGGTAGTCTATTGTCGAGAATTTTTTTACTCCAATGGATGGTAGCCTTGTCATTTGGAAGATAGTTTGTTGTCGAGATTTCCATTACTCCAATGGATGGTAGCCTTGTCATTATGGAAGGTAGTCTGTTGCTGAGATTTTTGTTACTATAATGGATGGTAGCCTTGTCATTATGGAAGGTAGTCTGTTGTTGAGATTATTGTTACTCCATTGGATGGTAGCCTTGTCATTATGGAAGGTAGTATGTTGCGGAGATTTTTGTTACTATAATTGATGGTAGCCTTGTCGTTATGGAAGGTAGTCTATTGTCGAGATTTACGTTACTCCAATTGATGGTAGCCTTGTCATTATGGAAGGTAGTATGTTGTGGAGATTTTTTTTATTCCAATGGATGGTAGCCTAGTCATTATGGAAGGTAGTTTGTTTCGAAAATTTTGATACTCCAACGGATGGTAGCCTTGTCATTATCAAAGGTAGTTTGTTGTCGAGATTTTTGTTACTCCAATGGATGGTAGCCTTGTCATTATGGAAGGTAGTTTGTTGTCGAGATTTTTGTTACACCATTGGATGGTATCCTTGTCATTATGGAAGGTAGTATGTTGTAGAGATTTTTGTTACTCCAAAGGATGGTAGCCTTGTCATTATGGAAGGTAGTCTGTTGTCGATATTTTTGTTACTGCAATGGATGGTAGCCTTGTCATTATGGAAGGTAGTCTGTTGTTGTGATTTCTGTTAATCCAATGGATGGTAGCCTTGTCATTAAGGACGGTAGTCTGCTGCTCAGATTTTTGTTACTCCAATGGATGGTAGACTTGTCATTACGAAAGGTAGTCTGTTATCGAGATTTTTGTTACTCCATTGGATGGTAGCCTTGTCATTATGGAAAGTAGTGTGTTGTCGATATTTTTGTTATTCCAATGGATCGTAGCCATGTCATTATGGAAGGTAGTCTGTTGCCGTGATTTTTGTTACACCAATGGATGGTAGCCTTGTCATTATGGAAGGTAGCCCGTTGTCGATATTTTTGTTACTCTAAGGAATGGTAGCCTTGTCATTATGGAAGTTAGTCTATTGTCGAGATTTTTGTTACTCCAATGGATGGTAGAACTTGCAATTTGGAAGTTAGTTTGTTGTCGATATTTCCATTACTCTAATGGATGGCAGCCTTGTCATTATGGAAGGTAGTCTGTTGCGAAGATTTTTGTTACTATAATGGATGGTAGCCTTGTCATTACGGAAGGTAGTCTGTTGTTGAGATTTTTCTTACTCCATTGGATGGTAGCCTTGTCATTATGGAAGGTAGTATGTTGTCGATATTTTTGTTATTCCAATTTATGGTAGCCTAGTGATTATTGAAGGTAGTTTGTTGTCGAGATTTTTGTTACTCCAATGGATGGTAGCCTTGTCATTATGGAAGGTAGTCTGTTTTCGAGATTTTTGTTACTCCATTGGATGGTAGCCTTGTCATTATGGAAGGTAGTATGTTGTCGAGATTTTTGTTACTCCAAAGGATGGTAGCCTTGTCATTATGGAAGGTAGTCTGTTCTCGAGATTTTTGTTACTACAATGGATGGTAGCCTTGTCCTTATGGAAGGTAGTCTGTTGTTGTGATTTCTGTTAATCCAATGGATGTTAGCCTTGTCATTAAGGATGGTAGTCTGCTGTTCAGATTTTTGTTACTCCAATGGATGGTATACTTGTCATAACGAAAGGTAGTCTGTTATCGAGATTTTTGTTACTCCATTGGATGGTAGCTTTGTCATTATGGAAGGTAGTGTGTTGTCGATATTTTTGTTATTCCAATGGATCGTAGCCATGTCATTATGAAAGGTAGTCTGTTGCCGTGATTTTTGTTACACCAATGGATGGTAGCCTTGTCATTATGGAAGGTAGCCCGTTGTCGAGATTTTTGTTACTCTAAGGGATGGTAGCCTTGTCATTATGGAAGGTAGTCTATTGTCGAGATTATTGTTACTCCATTGGATGGTAGCCTTGTCATTATGGAAGGTAGTCAATTGTCGAGATTTTTGTTACTCCAATTGATGGTAGCCTTGTCATTATGGAAGGTAATATGTTGTCGATATTTTTGTTATTCCAATGGATGGTAGCCTAGTTATTATGGAAGGTAGTTTGTTTCGAAATTTTTGTTACTCCAACGGATGGTAGCCTTGTCATTATCGAAGGTAGTCTGTTGTCGAGATTATTGTTACTCCAATGGATGGTAGCCTTGTCATTATGGAAGGTAGTCTGATGTCGAGATTTTTGTTACTCCATTGGATGGTAGCCTTGTCATTATGGAAAGTAGTATGTTGTCGAGATTTTTGTTACTCCAAAGGATGGTAGCCTTGTCATTATGGAAGGTAGTCTGTTGTCGAGGTTTTTGTTACTGCAATGGATGGTAGCCTTGTCATTATGGAAGTTAGTATGTTGTTGTGATTTCTGTTAATCCAATGGATGGTAGCCTTGTCATTAAGGACGGTAGTCTGCTGTTCAGATTTTTGTTACTCTAATGGATGGTAGACTTGTCATTACGAAAGGTAGTCTGTTATCGAGATATTTTTTACTCCATTGGATGGTAGCTTTGTCATTATGGAAGGTAGTGTGTTGTCGATATTTTTGTTATTCCAATGGATCGTAGCCATGTCATTATGGAAGGTAGTCTGTTGCCGTGATTTTTGTTACACCAATGGATGGTAGCCTTGTCATGATGGAAGGTAATCCGTTGTCGAGATTTTTGTTACTCTAAGGGATGGTAGCCTTGTCATTATGGAAGGTAGTCTATTGTCGAGAATTTTTTTACTCCAATGGATGGTAGCCTTGTCATTTGGAAGATAGTTTGTTGTCGAGATTTCCATTACTCCAATGGATGGTAGCCTTGTCATTATGGAAGGTAGTCTGTTGCTGAGATTTTTGTTACTATAATGGATGGTAGCCTTGTCATTATGGAAGGTAGTCTGTTGTTGAGATTATTGTTACTCCATTGGATGGTAGCCTTGTCATTATGGAAGGTAGTATGTTGCGGAGATTTTTGTTACTATAATGGATGGTAGCCTTGTCGTTATGGAAGGTAGTCTATTGTCGAGATTTACGTTACTCCAATTGATGGTAGCCTTGTCATTATGGAAGGTAGTATGTTGTGGAGATTTTTTTTATTCCAATGGATGGTAGCCTAGTCATTATGGAAGGTAGTTTGTTTCGAAATTTTTGATACTCCAACGGATGGTAGCCTTGTCATTATCAAAGGTAGTTTGTTGTCGAGATTTTTGTTACTCCAATGGATGGTAGCCTTGTCATTATGGAAGGTAGTTTGTTGTCGAGATTTTTGTTACACCATTGGATGGTATCCTTGTCATTATGGAAGGTAGTATGTTGTAGAGATTTTTGTTACTCCAAAGGATGGTAGCCTTGTCATTATAGAAGGTAGTCTGTTGTCGAGATTTTTGTTACTGCAATGGATGGTAGCCTTGTCATTATGGAAGGTAGTCTGTTGTTGTGATTTCTGTTAATCCAATGAATGGTAGCCTTGTCATTAAGGACGGTAGTCTGCTGTTCATATTTTTGTTACTCCAATGGATGGTAGACTTGTCATTACGAAAGGTAGTCTGTTATCGAGATTTTTGTTACTCCATTGGATGGTAGCCTTGTCATTATGGAAGGTAGTGTGTTGTCGATATTTTTGTTATTCCAATGGATCGTAGCCATGTCATTATGGAAGGTAGTCTGTTGCCATGATTTTTGTTACACCAATGGATGGTAGCCTTGTCATTATGGAAGGTAGTCCGTTGTCGAGATTTTTGTTACTCTAAGGGATGGTAGCCTTGTCATTATGGAAGGTAGTCTATTGTCGAGATTTTTGTTACTCCAATGGATGGTAACCTTGTCATTTGGAAGGTAGTTTGTTGTCGAGATTTCCATTACTCTAATGGATGGTAGCCTTGTCATTATGAAAGGTAGTCTGTTGCGGAGATTTTTGTTACTATAATGGATGGTAGCCTTGTCATTATGGAAGGTAGTCTGTTGTTGAGATTTTTGTTACTCCATTGGATGGTAGCCTTGTCATTATGGAAGGTAGTATGTTGCGGAGATTTTTGTTACTATAATGGATGGTAGCCTTGTCATTATGGAAGGTAGTCTGTTGTCGAGATTTTTGTTACTCCAATTGATGGTAGCCTTGTCATTATGGAAGGTAGTATGTTGTCGAGATTTTTGTTATTCCAATGGATGGTAGCCTAGTCATTATGGAAGGTAGTTTGTTTCGAAATTTTTGTTACTCCAACGGATGGTAGCCTTGTCATTATCGAAGGTAGTCTGTTGTCGAGATTTTTGTTACTCTAATGGATGGTACCCTTGTCATTATGGAAGGTAGTCTGTTGTCGAGATTTTTGTTACTCCATTGGATGGTATCCTTGTCATTATGGAAGGTAGTATGTTGTAGAGATTTTTGTTACTCCAAAGGATGGTAGCCTTGTCATTATTGAAGGTAGTCTGTTGTCGAGATTTTTGTTACTGCAATGGATGGTAGCCTTGTCATTATGGAAGGTAGTTTGTTGTTGTGATTTCTGTTAATCCAATGGATGGTAGCCTTGTCATTAAGGACGGTAGTCTGCAGTTCAGATTTTTGTTACTCCAATGGATGGTAGACTTGTCATTATGAAAGGTAGTCTGTTATCGAGATTTTTGTTACTCCATTGGATGGTAGCCTTGTCATTATGGAAGGTAGTGTGTTGTCGATATTTTTGTTATTCCAATGGATCGTAGCCATGTCATTATGGAAGGTAGTCTGTTGCCGTGATTTTTGTTACACCAATGGATGGTAGCCTTGTCATTATGGAAGGTAGTCCGTTGTTGAGATTTTTGTTACTCTAAGGGATGGTAGCCTTGTCATTATGGAAGGTAGTCTATTGTCGAGATTTTTGTTACTCCAATGGATGGTAGCCTTGTCATTTGGAAGGTAGTTTGTTGTCGAGATTTCCATTATTCTAATGGATGGTAGCCTTGTCATTATGGAAGGTAGTCTGTTGCAGAGATTTTTGTTACTATAATGGATGGTAGCATTGGCATTATGGAAGGTAGTCTATTGTCGAGATTTTTTTTACTCCAATGGATGGTAGCCTTGTCATTTGGAAGGTAGCTTGTTGTCGGGATTTCCATTACTCCAATGGATGGTAGCCTTGTCATTATGGAAGGTAGTCTGTTGCGGAGATTTTTGTTACTATAATGGATGGTAGCCTTGTCATTATGGAAGGTAGTCTGTTGTTGAGATTTTTGTTACTCCATTGGATGGTAACCTTGTCATTATGGAAGGTAGTATGTTGCGGAGATTTTTGTTACTATAATGGATGGTAGCATTGGGATTATGGAAGGTAGTCTATTGTCGAGATTTTTTTTACTCCAATGGATGGTAGCCTTGTCATTTGGAAGGTAGCTTGTTGTCGGGATTTCCATTACTCCAATGGATGGTAGCCTTGTCATTATGGAAGGTAGTCTGTTGCGGAGATTTTTGTTACTATAATGGATGGTAGCCTTGTCATTATGGAAGGTAGTCTGTTGTTGAGATTATTATTACTCCATTGGATGGTAGCCTTGTCATTATGGAAGGTAGTATGTTGCGGAGATTTTTGTTACTATAATGGATGGTAGCCTTGTCATTATGGAAGGTAGTCTGTTGTCGAGATTCTTGTTACTCCAATTGATGGTAGCCTTGTCATTATGGAAGGTAGTATGTTGTCGAGATTTTTGGTATTCCAATGGATGGTAGCCTCTTAATTATGGAAGGTAGTTTGTTTCGAAATCTTTGTTACTCCAATGGATGGTAGCCTTGTCATTATCGAAGGTAGTCTGTTGTCGAGATTTTTGTTACTGCAATGGATGGTAGCCTTTTCATTATGGAAGGTAGTCTGTTGTTGTGATTTTTGTTAATCCAATGGATGGTAGCCTTGTCATTAAGGACGGTAGTCTGCTGTTCAGATTTTTGTTACTCTAATGGATGGTAGACTTGTCATTACGAAAGGTAGCCTGTTATCGAGATTTTTGTTACTCCATTGGATGGTAGCCTTGTCATTATGGAAGGTAGTGTGTTGTCAATATTTTTGTTATTCCAATGGATCGTAGCCATGTCATTATGGAAGGTAGTCTGTTGCCGTGATTTTTGTTACACCAATGGATGGTAGCCTTGTCATTATGGAAGGTAGTCCGTTGTCGAGATTTTTGTTACTCTAAGGGATGGTAGCCTTGTAATTATGGAAGGTAGTCTATTGTCGAGATTTTTGTTACTCCAATGGATGGTAGCCTTGTCATTTGGTAGGTAGTTTGTTGTTGAGATTTCCATTATTCTAATGGATGGTAGCCTTGTCATTATAGAAGGTAGTCTGTTGTGGAGATTTTTGTTACTATAATGGATGGTAGCCTTGTCATTATGGAAGGTAGTCTGTTGTTGTGATTATTGTTACTCCATTGGATGGTAGCCTTTTCATTATGGAAGTTAGTATGTTGCGGAGATTTTTGTTACTATAATGGATGGTAGCCTTATCATTATGGAAGGTAATTTGTTGTCGAGATTTTTGTTACTCCAATTGATGATAGCCTTGTCATTATGGAAGGGAGTATGTTTTCGAGATTTTTGTTATTCCAACGGATGGTAGCCTAGTCATTATGGAAGGTAGTTTGTTTCGAAATTTTTGTTACTCCAACGGATGGTAGCCTTGTCATTATCGAAGGTAGTCTGTTGTCGAGATTTTTGTTACTCCAATGGATGGTAGCCTTGTCATTATGGAAGGTAGTCTGTTGTCGAGATTTTTGTTACTCCATTGGATGGTATCCTTGTCATTATGGAAGGTAGTATGTTGTAGAGATTTTTGTTACTCCAAAGGATGGTAGCCTTGTCATTATGGAAGGTAGTCTGTTGTCGAGATTTTTGTTACTGCAATGGATGGTAGCCTTTTCATTATGGAAGGTAGTCTGTTGTTGTGATTTCTATTAATCCAATGGATGGTAGCCTTGTCATTAAGGATGGTAATCTGCTGTTCAAATTTTTGTTACTCCAATGGATGGTAGACTTGTCATTACGAAAGGTAGCCTGTTATCGAGATTTTTGTTACTCCATTGGATGGTAGCCTTGTCATTATGGAAGGTAGTGTGTTGTCGATATTTTTGTTATTCCAAGTGATCGTAGCCATGTCATTATGGAAGGTAGTCTGTTGCCGTGATTTTTGTTACACCAGTGGATGGTAGCCTTGTCATTATGGAAGGTAGTCCGTTGTCGAGATTTTTGTTACTCTAAGGGATGGTAGCCTTGTCATTATGGAAGGTAGTCTATTGTCTAGATTTTTGTTACTCCAATGGATGGTAGCCTTGTCATTTGGAAGGTAGTTTGTTGTCGAGATTTCCATTACTCTAATGGATGGTAGCCTTGTCATTATGGAAGGTAGTCTATTGCGGAGATTTTTGTTACTATAATGGATGGTAGCCTTGTCATTATGGAAGGTAGTCTGTTGTTGAGATTTTTGTTACTCCATTGGATGGTAGCCTTGTCATTATGGAAGGTAGTATGTTGCGGAGTTTTTTGTTACTATAATGGATGGGAGCATTGTCATTATGGAAGGTAGTCTATTGTCGAGATTTTTTTTACTCCAATGGATGGTAGGCTTGTCATTTGGAAGGTAGTTTGTTGTCGAGATTTCCATTACTCCAATGGATGGTAGCCTTGTCATTATGGAAGGTAGTCTGTTGCGGAGATTTTTGTTACTATAATGGATGGTAGCCTTGTCATTATGGAAGGTAGTCTGTTGTTGAGATTTTTGTTACTCCATTGGATGGTAGCCTTGTCATTATGGAAGGTAGTATGTTGCGGAGTTTTTTGTTACTATAATGGATGGGAGCATTGTCATTATGGAAGGTAGTTTATTGTCGAAATTTTTTTTACTCCAATGGATGGTAGGCTTGTCATTTGGAAGGTAGTTTGTTGTCGAGATTTCCATTACTCCAATGGATGGTAGCCTTGTCATTATGGAAGGTAGTCTGTTGCGGAGATTTTTGTTACTATAATGGATGGTAGCCTTGTCATTATAGAAGGTAGTCTGTTGTTGAGATTATTGTTACTCCATTGGATGGTAGCCTTGTCATTATGGAAGGTATTATGTTGCGGAGATTTTTGTTACTATAATGGATGGTAGCCTTGTCATTATGGAAGGTAGTCTGTTGTCGAGATTTTTGTTACTCCAATTGATGGTAGCCTTGTCATTATGGAAGGTAGTATGTTGTCGAGATTTTTGTTACTCCAATGGATGGTAGCCTTGTCATTATGGAAGGTAGTCTGTTGTCGAGATTTTTGTTACTCCATTGCATGGTATCCTTGTCATTATGGAAGGTAGTATGTTGTAGAGATTTTTGTTACTCCAAAGGATGGTAGCCTTGTAATTATGGAAGGTAGTCTGTTGTCGAGATTTTTGTTACTTCAATGGATGGTAGCCTTGTCATTATGGAAGGTAGTCTGTTGTTATGATTTCTGTTAATCCAATGGATGGTAGCCGTGTCATTAAGGACGGTAGTCTGCTGTTCAGATTTTTGTTACACCAATGGATGGTAGACTTGTCATTACGAAAGGTAGTCTGTTATCGAGATTTTTGTTACTCCATTGGATGGTTGCCTTGTCATTATGGAAGGTAGTGTGTTCTCGATATTTTTGTTATTCCAATGGATCGTAGCCATGTCATTATGGAAGGTAGTCTGTTGCCGTGATTTTTGTTACTCTAAGGGATGGTAGCCTTGTCATTATGCAAGGTAGTCTATTGTTGAGATTTTTGTTACTCCAATGGATGATAGCCTTGTCATTTGGAAGGTAGTTTGTTGTCGAGATTTCCATTATTCTAATGGATGGCAGCCTTGTCATTATGGAAGGTAGTCTGTTGCGAAGATTTTTGTTACTATAATGGATGGTAGCCTTGTCATTATGGAAGGTAGTCCATTATTGAGATTTTTGTTACTCCATTGGATGGTAGCCTTGTCATTATGGAAGGTAGTATGTTGCGGAGATTTTTGTTACACCAATGGATGGTAGCCTTGTCATTATGGAAGGTAGTCTATTGTCGAGATTTTTGTTACTCCAATTGATGGTAGCCTTGTCATTATGGAAGGTAGTCCGTTGTCAAGATTTTTGTTACTCTAAGGGATGGTAGCCTTTTCATTATGGAAGGTAGTCTATTGTCGAGATTTTTGTTACTCCAATGGATGGTAGCCTTGTCATTTGGAAGGTAGTTTGTTGTCGAGATTTCCATTACTGTAATGGATGGTAGCCTTGTCATTATGGAAGGTATTCTGTTGCGGAGATTTTTGTTACTATAATGGATGGTAGCCTTGTCATTATGGAAGGTAGTCTGTTGTTGAGATTTTTGTTACTCCATTAGATGATAGCCTTGTCATTATGGAAGGTCGTATGTTGCGGAGATTTTTGTTACAATAATGGATGGTAGCATTGTCATTATGGAAGGTAGTCTATTGTCGAGATTTTTGTTACTCCAATTGATGGTAGCCTTGTCATTATGGAAGGTAGTCTGTTGTCGAGATTTTTGTTACTGCAATGGATGGTAGCCTTGTCATTTTGGAAGGTAGTCTGTTGTTGTGATTTCTTTTAATCCAATGGATGGTAGCCTTGTCATTAAGGACGGTAGTCTGCTGTTCATATTTTTGTTACTCCAATGGATGGTAGACTTGTCATTACGAAAGGTAGTCTGTTATCGAGATTTTTGTTACTCCATTGGATGGTAGCCTTGTCATTATGGAAGGTAGTGTGTTCTCGATATTTTTGTTATTCCAATGGATCGTAGCCATGTCATTATGGAAGGTAGTCTGTTGCCGTGATTTTTGTTACTCTAAGGGATGGTAGCCTTGTCATTATGCAAGGTAGTCTATTGTTGAGATTTTTGTTACTCCAATGGATGATAGCCTTGTCATTTGGAAGGTAGTTTGTTGTCGAGATTTCCATTATTCTAATGGATGGCAGCCTTGTCATTATGGAAGGTAGTCTGTTGCGAAGATTTTTGTTACTATAATGGATGGTAGCCTTGTCATTATGGAAGGTAGTCCGTTATTGAGATTTTTGTTACTCCATTGGATGGTAGCCTTGTTATTATGGAAGGTAGTATGTTGCGGAGATTTTTGTTACACCAATGGATGGTAGCCTTGTCATTATGGAGGGTAGTCTATTGTCGAGATTTTTGTTACTCCAATTGATGGTAGCCTTGTCATTATGGAAGGTAGTCCGTTGTCGAGATTTTTGTTACTCTAAGGGATGGTAGCCTTTTCATTATTGAAGGTAGTCTATTGTCGATATTTTTGTTACTCCAATGGATGGTAGCCTTGTCATTTGGAAGGTAGTTTGGTGTCGAGATTTCCATTACTGTAATGGATGGTAGCCTTGTCATTATGGAAGGTATTCTGTTGCGGAGATTTTTGTTACTATAATGGATGGTAGCCTTGTCATTATGGAAGGTAGTCTGTTGTTGAGATTTTTGTTACTCCATTGGATAATAGCCTTGTCATTATGGAAGGTCGTATGTTGCGGAGATTTTTGTTACTATAATGGATGGTAGCATTGTCATTATGGAAGGTAGTCTATTGTCGAGATTTTTGTTACTCCAATTGATGGTAGCCTTGTCATTATGGAAGGTAGTCTGTTGTCAAGATTTTTGTTACTGCAATGGATGGTCGCCTTGTCATTATGGAAGGTAGTCTGTTGTTGTGATTTCTTTTAATCCAATGGATGGTAGCCTTGTCATTAAGGACGGTAGTCTGCTGTTCAGATTTTTGTTACTCCAATGGATGGTAGACTTGTCATTACGAAAGGTAGTCTGTTATCGAGATTTTTGTTACTCCATTGGATGGTAACCTTGTCATTATGGAAGGTAGTGTGTTGTCGGTATTTTGTTATTCCAATGGATCGTAGCCATGTCATTATGGAAGGTAGTATGTTGCCGTGATTTTTGTTACAGCAATGGATGGTAGCCTTGTCATTATGGAAGGTAGTCCGTTGTCGTGATTTTTGTTATTCTAAGGGATGGTAGCCTTGTCATTATGGAAGGTAGTCTATTGTCGAGATTTTTGTTACTCTAATGGATGGTAGCCTTGTCATTTGGAAGGTAGTTTGTTGTCGAGATTTCCATTACTCCAATGGATGATAGCCTTGTCATTATGGAAGGTAGTCTATTGCGGAGATTTTTGTTACTATAATGGATTGTAGCCTTGTCATTATGGAAGGTAGTCTGTTGTTGAGATTATTGTTTCTCCATTGGATGGTAGCCTTGTCATTATGGAAGGTAGTATGTTGCGGAGATTTTTGTTACTATAATGGATGGTAGCCTTGTCATTATGGAAGGTAGTCTGTTGTCGAGATTTTTGTTTTTCCAATTGATGGTAGCCTTGTCATTATGGAAGGTAGTATGTTGTCGAGATTTTTGTTATTCCAATGGATGTTTGACTAGTCATTATGGAAGGTAGTTTGTTTCGAAATTTTTGTTCCTCCAACGGATGATAGCCTTGTCATTATCGAAGGTAGTCTGTTGTCGAGATTTTTGTTACTCCAATGGATGGTAGCCTTGTCATTATGGAAGGTAGTCTTATGTCGAGATTTTTCTGACTCCATTGGATGGTATCCTTGTCATTATGGAAGGTAGTATGTTGTAGAGATTTTTGTTACTCCAAAGGATGGTAGCCTTGTCATTATGGAAGGTAGTCTGTTGTCGAGATTTTTGTTACTTCAATGGATGGTAGCCTTGTCATTATGGAACGTAGTCTCTTGTTGTGATTTCTGTTAATCCAATGGATGGTAGCCGTGTCATTAAGGACGGTAGTCTACTGTTCAGATTTTTGTTACTCCAATGGATGATAGACTTGTCATTACGAAAGGTAGTCTGTTATCGAGATTTTTGTTACTCCATTGGATGGTAGCCTTGTCATTATGGAAGGTAGTGTGTTGTCGATATTTTTGTTATTCCAATGGATCGTAGCCATGTCATTATGAAAGGTAGTCTGTTGCCGTGATTTTTGTTACACCAATGGATGGTAGCCTTGTCATTATGGAAGGTAGTCCGTTGTCGAGATTTTTGTTACTCTAAGGGATGGTAGCCTTGTCATTATGGAAGGTAGTCTATTGTCGAGATTTTTGTTACTCCAATGGATGATAGCCTTGTCATTTGGAAGGTAGTTTGTTGTCGAGATTTCCATTACTCTAATGGATGGCAGCCTTGTCATTATGGAAGGTAGTCTGTTGTGGAGATTTTTGTTACTATAATGGATGGTAGCCTTGTCATTATGGAAGGTAGTCTGTTGTTGAGATTTTTGTTACTCCATTGGATGGTAGCCTTGTCATTATGGAAGGTAGTATGTTGCGGAGATTTTTGTTACTATAATGGATGGTAGCATTGTCATTATGGAAGGTAGTCTGTTGTCGAGATTTTTGTTACTCCAATTGATGGTAGCCTTGTCATTATGGAAGGTAGTATGTTGTCGAGATTTTTGTTATTCCAATGTATGGTAGCCTAGTGATTATGGAAGGTAGTTTGTTTCGAAATTTTTGTTACTCCAACGGATGGTAGACTTGTTATTATCGAAGGTAGTCTGTTTTCGAGATTTTTTTTACTCCAACGGATGGTAGCCTTGTCATTATGGAAGGTAGTCTGTTGTCGAGATTTTTGTTACTGCAATGGATGGTAGCCTTGTCATTATGGAAGGTAGTTTGTTGATGTGATTTCTTTTAATCCAATGGATGGTAGCCTTGTCCTTAAGGACGGTAGTCTGCTGTTCAGATTTTTGTTACTCCAATGGATGGTAGACTTGTCATTACGAAAGGTAGTCTGTTATCGAGATTTTTGTTACTCATTTGGATTGTAGCCATGTCATTATGGAAGGTAGTGTGTTGTCGGTATTTTTGTTATTCCAATGGATCGTAGCCATGTCATTATGGAAGGTAGTCTGTTGCCGTGATTTTTGTTACAGCAATGGATGGTACCCTTGTCATTATGGAAGGTAGTCCGTTGTCATGATTTTTGTTACTCTAAGGGATGGTAGCCTTGTCATTATGGAAGGTAGTCTATTGTCGAGTTTTTTTTACTCCAATGGATGGTAGCCTTGTCATTTGGAAGGTAGTTTGTTGTCGAGATTTCCATTACTCCAATGGATGGTAGCCTTGTCATTATGGAAGGTAGTCTATTGCGGAGATTTTTGTTACTATAATGGATGGTAGCCTTGTCATTATGGAAGGTAGTCTGTTGTTGAGATTTTTATTACTCCATTGGATGGTAGCCTTGTCATTATGGAAGATAGTATGTTGCAGAGACTTTTGTTATTATAATGGATGGTAGCCTTGTCATTATGGAAGGTAGTATGTTGTCGAGATTTTTGTTATTCCAATGGATGGTAGCCTAGTCATTATGGAAGGTAGTTTGTTTCGAAATTTTTGTTACTCCAAGGGATGGTTGCCTTGTGATTATCGAAGGTAGTCTGTTGTCGAGATTTTTGTTACTCCAATGGATGGTAGCCTTGTCATTATGGAAGGTAGTCTGTTGTCGAGATTTTTGTTACTCCATTAGATGGTAGCCTTGTCATTATGGAAGGTAGTATGTTGTCGAGATTTTTGTTACTCCATTGGATGGTAGCCTTCTCATTATGGAAGGTAGTATGTTGTTGAGATTTTTGTTACTCCATTGGATGGTAGCCTTGTCATTATGGAAGGTAGTATGTTGTCGAGATATTTGTTATTCCAATGGATGGTAGCCTAGTCATTATGGCAGGTAGTTTGTTTCGAAATTTTTGTTACTCCAACAGATGGTTGCCTTGTCATTATCAAAGGTAGTTTGTTGTCGAGATTTTTGTTACTCCAATGGATGGTAGCCTTGTCATTATGGAAGGTAGTCTGTTGTCGAGATTTTTGTTACTCCATTGGTTGGTAGCCTTGTCATTATGGGAGGTAGTATGTTGTCGAGATTTTTGTTACTCCAAAGGATGGTAGCCTTGTCATTATGGAAGGTAGTCTGTTGTCGAGATTTTTGTTACTGCAATGGATGGTAGCTTTATCATTATGGAAGGTAGTCTGTTGTTGTGATTTTTGTTATTCCAATGGATGGTAGCCTTGTCATTAAGGACCGTAGTCTGTTGTTCAGATTTTTGTTACTCCAATTGGATCGTAGCCTTGTCATTATGGAAGGTAGTATGTTTCGAAATTTTTGTTACTCCAATGGATGGTAGCCTTATCATTATCGGAGGTAGTCTGTTGTCGAGATTTTTGTTACTCCAAAGGATGGTAGCCTTGTCATTATGGAAGGTAGTCTGTTGTTGAGATTTTTGTTACTCCGTTGGATGGTAGCCTTGTCATTATGGAAGGTAGTCTGTTGTCGAGATTTTTGTTACTCCAATGGATGGTAGCCTTGTCATTATGGAAGGTAGTTTGTTGTCGAGATTTCTGTTACTCCATTGGATGGTAGCCTTGTCATTATGGAAGGTAGTATGTTGTCGAGATTTTTGTTACTCCATTGGATGGTAGCCTTGTCATTATGGAAGGTAGTATGTTGTCGAGATTTTTGTTACTCGAAAGGATGGTAGCCTTGTCATTATGGAAGGTAGTATGTTGTCGAGATTTTTGTTACTCCATTGGATGGTAGCCTTGTCATTATGGAAGGTAGTATGTTGTCGAGATTTTTGTTACTCCAATGGATGGTAGCCTTGTCATTATGGAAGGTAGTCTGTTGTCGAGATTTTTGTTACTCCATTGGATGGTATCCTTGTCATTATGGATGGTAGTATGTTGTAGTGATTTTTGTTACTCCAAAGGATGGTAGCCTTGTCATTATGGAAGGTAGTCTGTTGTCGAGATGTTTGTTACTGCAATGGATGGTAGCCTTGTCATTATGGAAGGTAGTCTGTTGTTGTGATTTCTGTTAATCAAATGGATGGTAGCCAGGCCATTAAGGACGGTAGTCTGCTGTTCAGATTTTTGTTACTCCTATGGATGGTAGACTTGTCATTATGAAAGGTAGTATGTTATCGAGATTTTTGTTACTGCATTGGATGGTAGCCTTGTCATTATGGAAGGTAGTGTGTTGTCGATATTTTTGTTATTCCAATGGATCGTAGCCATGTCATTATGGAAGGTAGTCTGTTGCCGTGATTTTTGTTACACTAATGGATGGTAGCCTTGTCATTATGGAAGGTAGTCCGTTGTCGAGATTTTTGTTACTGTAAGGGATGGTAGCCTTGTCATTATGGAAGGTATTCTATTTTCGAGATTTTTGTTACTCCAATGGATGGTAGCCTTGTCATTTGGAAGGTAGTCTGTTGTTGTGATTTCTGTTTATCCAATGGATGGTAGCCTTGTCATTAAGGACGGTAGTCTGCTGTTCAGATTTTTGTTAATCCAATGGATGGTAGACTTGTCATTATGAAAGGTTGTCTGTTATCGAGATTTTTGTTACTCCATTGGATGGTAGCCTTGTCATTATGGAAGGTAGTGTGTTGTCGATATTTTTGTTATTCCAATGGATCGTAGCCATGTCATTATGGAAGGTAGTCTGTTGCCGTGATTTTTGTTACACCAATGGATGGTAGCCTTGTCATTATGGAAGGTAGTCTGTTGTCGAGATTTTTGTTACTCTAAGGGATGGTAGCCTTGTCATTATGGAAGGTAGTCTATTGTCTAGATTTTTGTTACTCCAATGGATGGTAGCATTGTGATTTGGAAAGTAGTTTGTTGTCGAGATTTCCATTACTCCAATGGATGGTAGCCTTGTCATTATGGAAGCTAGTCTGTTGCGGAGATTTTTGTTACTATAATGGATGTTAGCCATGTCATTATGGAAGGTAGTCTGTTGTTGAGATTTTTATTACTCCAATTGATGGTAGCCTTGTCATTATGGAAGGTAGTATGTTGTCGAGATTTTTGTTATTCCAATGGATGGTAGCCTAGTCATTATGGAAAGTAGTTTGTTTCGAAATTTTTGTTACTCCAAGGGATGGTTGCCTTGTCATTATCGAAGGTAGTCTGTTGTCGAGATTTTTGTTACTCCAATGGATGGTAGCCTTGTCATTATGGATAGTAGTCTGTTGTCGAGATTTTTGTTACTCCATTAGATGGTAGCCTTGTCATTATGGAAGGTAGTATGTTGTCGAGATTTTTGTTACTCCATTGGATGGTAGCCTTGTAATTATGGAAGGTAGTATGTTGTCGAGATTTTTGTTACTCCATTGGATGGTAGCCTTGTCATTATGGAAGGTATTATGTTGTCGAGATATTTGTTATTCCAATAGATGGTAGCCTAGTCATTATGGCAGTTAGTTTGTTTCGAAATTTTTGTTACTCCAACAGATGGTTGCCTTGTCATTATCAAAGGTAGTTTGTTGTCGAGATTTTTGTTACTCCAATGGATGGTAGCCTTGTCATTTGGAAGGTAGTCTGTTTTCGAGATTTTTGTTACTCCATTGGTTGGTAGCCTTGTCATTATGGAAGGTAGTATGTTGTCGAGATTTTTGTTACTCCAAAGGATGGTAGCCTAGTCATTATGGAAGGTAGTCTGTTGTCGAGATTTTTGTTACTCCATTGGATGGTAGCCTTGTCATTATGGAAGGTATTATGTTGTCGAGATATTTGTTATTCCAATGGATGGTAGCCATGTCATTAAGGACCGTAGTCTGTTGTTCAGATTTTTGTTACTCCAATTGATGGTAGACTTGTCATTACGAAAGGTAGTGTGTTATCGAGATTTTTGTTACTCCATTGGGTCGTAGCCTTGTCATTATGGAAGGTAGTATGTTTCGAAATTTTTGTTACTCCAATTGATGGTAGCCTTGTCATTATCGGAGGTAGTCTGTTGTCGAGATTTTTGTTACTCCAAAAGATGGTAGCCTTGTCATTATGGAAGGTAGTCTGTTGTTGAGATTTTTGTTACTCCATTGGATGGTAGCCTTGTCATTATGGAAGATAGTATGTTGTCGAGATTTTTATTATTCCAATGGATGGTAGCCTAGTCATTATGGAAGGTAGTCTGTTGTCGAGATTTTTGTTACTCCAATGGATGGTTGCCTTGTCATTATGGAAGGTAGTATGTTGTCGAGATATTTGTTATTCCAATGGATGGTTGCCTAGTAATTAAGGAAGGTAGTTTGTTTTGAAATTTTTGTTACTCCAAGGGATGGTTGCCTTGTCATTATCGAAGGTAGTCTGTTGTCGAGATTTTTGTTACTCCAATGGATGGTAGCCTTGTATTTATGGAAGGTAGTCTGTTGTCGAGATTTTTGTTACTCCATTAGATGGTAGCCTTGTCATTATGGAAGGTAGTATGTTGTCGAGATTTTTGTTACTCCATTGGATGGTAGCCTTATCATTATGGAAGGTAGTATGTTGTCGAGATTTTTGTTACTCCAAAGGATGGTAGCCTTGTCATTATGGAAGGTAGTCTGTTGTCGAGATTTTTGTTACTGCAATGGATGGTAGCCTTGTCGTTATGGATGGTAGTCTGTTGTTGTGATTTCGGTTAATCCAATGGATGGTAGACTTGTCATTACGAAAGGTAGACTGTTATCGAGATTTTTGTTACTCCATTGGATGGTAGCCTTTTCATTATGGAAGGTAGTGTGTTGCCGATATTTTTGTTATTCCAATGGATCGTAGCCATGTCATTATGGAAGGTAGTCTGTTGCCGTGATTTTTGTTACACCAATGGATGGTAGCCTTGTCATTAGGGAAGGTAGTCTGTTGTCGAGATTTTTTTTACTCTAAGGGATGGTAGCCTTCTCATTATGGAAGGTAGTCTATTGTCGAGATTTTTGTTACTCCAATGGATGGTAGCCTTGTCATTTGGAAGGTAGTTTGTTGTCGAGATTTGCATTACTCCAATGGATGGTAGCCTTGTCATTATGGAAGGTAGTCTGTTGCAGAGATTTTTGTTACTATAATGGATGGTAGCCTTGTCATTATGGAAGGTAGTCTGTTGTTGAGATTATTGTTACTCCATTGGATGGTAGCTTTGTCATTATGGAAGGTAGTATGATGCGGAGATTTTTGTTACTATAATGGATGGTAGCCTTGTCATTATGGAAGGTAGTCCGTTGTCGAGATTTTTGTTAATCTAAGGGATGGTAGCCTTGTCATTATGGAAGGTAGTCTATTGTCGAGATTTTTGTTACTCCAATGGATGGTAGCTTTGTCATTATGGAAGGTAGTTTGTTGTCGAGATTTCTATTACTCCAATGGATGGTAGCCTTGTCATTATGGAAGGTAGTCTGTTGCGGAGATTTTTGTTACTATAATGGATGGTAGCCTTGTCATTATCGAAGGTAGTGTGTTGTCGAGATTTTTGTTACTCCAATGGATGGTAGCCTTGTCATTATGGAAGGTAGTCTGTTGTCGAGATTTTTGTTACTCCATTGGATGGTATCCTTGTCATTATGGAAGGTAGTAT
The DNA here is from genome assembly GCA_948472305.1 of Vicia faba. Taxonomy (NCBI): domain Eukaryota; kingdom Viridiplantae; phylum Streptophyta; class Magnoliopsida; order Fabales; family Fabaceae; genus Vicia; species Vicia faba. Next base: position 461,797,726 of record OX451741.1, read on the forward strand.
TTTGTCAAGATTTTTGTTACTCCAAAGGATGGTAGCCTTGTCATTATGGAAGGTAGTTTGTTGTCGAGATTTTTGTTACTGCAATGGATGGTAGACTTGTCATTATGGAAGGTAGTCTGTTGTTATGATTTCTGTTAATCCAATGGATTGTAGCCTTGTCATTAAGGATGGTAGTCTGCTGTTCAGATTTTTGTTACTCCAATGGATGGTAGACTTGTCATTATGAAAGGTAGTCTGTTATCGAGATTTTTGTTACTCCATTGGATCGTAGCCTTGTCATTATGGAAGGTAGTGTGTTGTCGATATTTTTGTTATTCCAATGGATCGTAGCCATGTCATTATGGAAGGTAGTCTGTTGCCGTGATTTTTGTTACTCCAATGGATGGTAGCCTTGTCATTATGGAAGGTAGTACGTTGTCGAGATTTTTGTTACTCTAAGGGATGGTAGCCTTGTAATTATGGAAGGTAGTCTATTGTCGAGATTTTTGTTACTCCAATGGATGATAGCCTTGTCATTATGGAAGGTAGTTTGTTGTCGAGTTTTCTATTTCTCCAATGGATGGTAGCCTTGTCATTATGGAAGGTAGTCTGTTGCGGAGATTTTTGTTACTATAATGGATTGTAGCCTTGTCATTATGGAAGGTAGTCTGTTGTAGAGATTTTTGTTACTCCATTGGATGGTAGCCTTGTCATTATGGAAGGTAGTATGTTGTCGAGATTTTTGTTATTCCAATGGATGGTAGCCTAGTTATTATGGAAGGTAGTTTGTTTCAAAATTTTTGTTACTCCAACGGATGGTAGCCTTGTAATTATCGAAGGTAGTCTGTTATCGAGATTTTTGTTACTCCAATGGATGGAGGCCTTGTCATTATGGAAGGCAGTCTGTTGTCGAGATTTTTGTTACTCCATTGGATGGTAGCCTTTTCATTATGAAACGTAGTATGTTGTCGAGATTTTTGTTACTGCAATGGATGGTAGCCTTGTCATTATGGAAGGTAGCATGTCGTTGTGATTTCTTTTACTCTAATGGATGGTAGCCTTGTCACTATGGAAGGTAGTCTGTTTACGAGATTTTGGTTACTTCAATGGATGGTAGCCTTGTCATTATGGAAGGTAGTCTGTTGTCGAGATTTTTTATACTCCAATGGATTGTAGCCTTGTCATTATGGAAGGTAGTCTCTTGTTGATATTTTTGTTACTCCAATGATGGTACCCTTGTCGTTATTAAAGGTTGTATGTTGTCGAGATTTTTATTACTCCAACGGATGGTAGCCTTGTCATTTAGGAAGGTAGTCTGTTATCGGGATTTTTGTTACTCCAATTGATGGCAGCCTTGTCATTATACAAGGTAGTCTGTTGTCCAGATTTTTGTTACAACAATGGATGGTAGCCTTGTCATTATGGAAGGTAGTTTGTTGTCGAGATTTTTGTTACTGCAATGGATGGTAGCCTTGTCATTATGGAAGGTAGTCTGTCGTTGTGATTTCTGTTACTCTAATGGATGGTAGCCTTGTCATTATGGAAGGAAGTCTATTATCGATATTTGTGTTACTCCATTGGATGGTAGCCTTGTCAGTATGGAAGGTAGTGTGTTGTCGATATTTTGTTACTCCCATGGATGGTAGCCTTGTCATTATGGAAGGTAGTCTGTTGTCGTGATTATTTTACTCCAATGGATGGTAGCCTTGTCATTATGGAAGGTAGTATGTTGTCGATATCTTTATTACACCAATGGATGGTAACCTTATCATTATGGAAGGTAGACTGTTGTCGAGATTTTTGTTACTCTAAGGGATGGTAGCCTTGTAATTATGGAAGGTACTGTGTTGTCGAAATTTTTGTTATTCCAATGGATAGTAGCCTTGTCATTATGGAAGGTAGTGCGTCGTTGAGATTTTTGTTACTACAATGGATTGTAGCCTTGTCGTTATGGAAGGTAGTCTGTTGTCGATATCTTTATTACTCCAATGGATGGTAGCCTAGTCATTATGGAAGGTAGTGTGTTTTCGATATTTTTGTTACTCCAATGGATGGTAGCCTTGTCATTATGGAAGGTAGTCTGTTGTCAAGATTTTTTATACTCCAATGGATTGTAGCCTTGTCATTATGGAAGGTAGTCTCTTGTGGATAATTTTGTTACTCCAATGTTGGTACCCTTTTCATTATGGAAGGTAGTATGCTTTCTAGATTTTTGCTACTCCAATGGATGGTAGCCTTGTCATTATGGAAGGTAGTCTATTGTCGAGATTTATGTTTCTTCAATGGATGGTAGCTTTGTCATTGAGGAAGGTAGTCTGTTATCAGGATTTTTGTTACTCCAATGGATGGTAGCCTTGTCATTATACAAGGTAGTCTGCTGTCCAGATTTTTGTTACAACAATGGATGGTAGCCTTGTCATTATGGAAGGCAGTCTGTTGTCGAAATTTTTGTTACTACAATGGATGGTAGACTTGTCATTTTGGAAGGTATTATGTTGTCGAGTTTTTGTAACTCTAACAGATTGTAGCCTTGTCATTATGGAAGGTAGTCTGTTGTGGAGATTTTTGTTACTATAATGGATGGTAGCCTTGTCATTATGGAAGGTAGTCTATTGTCCATATTTTTGTTACTCTAATGGATTGCAGCCTTGCCATTATAGAAGGTAGTCTGTTGTCGAGATTTTCGTTACTGCGATGGATGGTAGCCTTGTCATTATGGAAGGTAGTTTGTCGTTGTGATTTCTGTTACTCCAATGGATGGTAGCCTTGTCATTAAGGACGGTAGTCTGTTGTTCAGATTTTTGTTACTCCAATGGATGGTAGACTTGGCATTACGAAAGGAAGTCTGTTGTCGAAATTTTTGTTACTCCATTGGATGGTAGCCTTGTCATTATGGAAGGTAGTGTGTTGTCGATATTTTTGTTATTCCAATGGATGGTAGCCATGTCATTATGGAAGGAAGTCTGTTGTCGTAATTTTTGTTACTCCAATGGACAATAGCCTTGTCATTATGGAAGGTAGTCCATTATCGATAATTTTGTTACTCTAAGGGATGGTAGCCTAGTGATTATGGAAGGTAGTGTGTTTTCGATATTTTTGTTATTCCAATGGATGGTAGCCTTGTCATTATGGAAGGTAGTATGTTGTTGAGTTTTTGTTACTCCAACGGATTGTAGCCTTGTCATTATGGAAGGTAGTCTGTTATGGAGATTTTAGTTACTATAATGGATGGTAGCCTTGTCATTATGGAAGGTAGTCCATTGTCGATAATTTTGTTACTGTAAGGGATGATAGCCTTGTGATTATGGAAGGTAGTGTGTTTTCGATATTTTTGTTTTTCCAATGGATGGTAGCCTTGTCATTATGGAAGGTAGTCTGTCATTGTGATTTCTGTTACTCCAATGGATGGTAGCCTTGTCATTAAGGACGGTAGTCTGTTGTTCAGATTTTTGTTACTCCAATGGATGGTAGACTTAGCATTACGAAAGGAAGTATGTTGTCGAAAATTTTGTTACTTCATTGGATGGTAGCCTTGTCATTATGGAAGGTAGTGTGTTGTCGATATTTTTGTTATTCCAATGGATGGTAGCCATGTCATTATGGAAGGAAGTCTGTTATCGTAATTTTTGTTACTCCAATGGACAGTACCCTTGTCATTATGGAAGGTAGTCCGTTGTCGATAATTTTGTTACTCTAAGGGATGGTAGCCTTGTGATTATGGAAGGTAGTGTCTTTTCGATATTTTTGTTATTCCAATGGATGGTAGCCTTGCCATTATAGAAGGTAGTCTATTGTCGATATTTTTATTACTCCAATGGATGGTAGACTTGTCATTATGGAAGCTAGTCTCTTTGTTGATATTTTTGTTACTCCAATGGATGGTAGCCTTGTCATTATGGAAGGTAGTCTATTGTCCATATTTTTGTTACTATAATGGATTGTTGCCTTGCCATTATGGAAGGTAGCTTATTGTCGAGATTTTTGTTACTGCAATGGATGGTAGCCTTGTCATTATGGAAGGTAGTCTGTCTATGTGATTTCTGTTACTCCAATGGATGGTAGCCTTGTCATTAAAGACGGTAGTCTGTTGTTCAGATTTTTGTTACTCCAATGGATGGTAGACTTGGCATTACGAAAGGAAGTTTGTTGTCGAAATTTTTGTTACTCCATTGGATGGTAGCCTTGTCATTATAGAAGGTAGTGTGTTGTTGATATTTTTGTTATTCCAATGGATGGTAGCCATCTCATTATGGAAGGATGTCTGTTGTCACAATTTTTGTTACTCCAATGGACAGTGGCCTTGTCATTATGGATGGTAGTCCATTGTCGATAATTTTGTTACTCTAAGGGATGATAGCCTTGTGATTATGGAAGGTAGTGTGTTTTCGATATTTTTGTTATTCCAATGGATGGTAGCCATGCCATTATGGAAGGAAGTCTGTTGTCGTAATTTTTGTTACTCCAATGGATAGTAGCCTTGTCATTATGGAAGGTAGTCCGTTGTCGATAATTTTGTTACTCTAAGGGATGGTAGCCTTATGATTATGGAAGGTAGTGTGTTTTCGATATTTTTGTAATTCCAATGGATGGTAGCCTTGCCATTATCGAAGGTAGTCTATTGTCGAGATTTTTATTACTCCAATGGATGGTAGACATGTCATTATGGAAGCTAGTCTCTTGTTGATATTTTTGTTACTCCAATGGATGGTATCCTTGTCATTATGGAAGGTAGTCTGTTGTCCAGATTTTTGTTACTCTAATGGATGGTAGCCTTGCCATAATGGAAGGTAGTTTGTTGTCGAGATTTTTATTACTGAAATGGATGGGAGCCTTGTCATTATGGAAGGTAGTCTGTCGTTGTGATTTCTGTTACTCCAATGGATGGTAGCATTGTCATTAAGGATGGTAGTTTGTCGTTCAGATTTTTGTTACTTCAATGGATGGTAGACTTGTCATTACGAAAGGTAGTCTGTTGTCGAGATTTTTGTTACTCCATTGGATGATAGCCTTGTCATTATGGAAGGTAGTGTGTTGTCGATATTTTTGTTATTCCAATGGATCGTAGCCATCTCATTATGCAAGGTAGTCTATTGTCGTGATTTTTGTTACTCTAATGGATGGTAGCTTTGTCATTATGGAAGGTAGTCTGTTGTCGAGATTTTTGTTACTCTAAGGGATGGTAGCCTTGTTATTATGGAACGTAGTGTGTTTTTGATATTTTTGTTATTCCAACGGATGGTAGCCTTGTCATTATGGAAGGTAGTCTGTCGTCGAGATTTTTGTAACTCCAATGGATGGTAGCCTTATCATTATAGAAGGTAGTCTATCGTCAAGATTTTTATTACTACAATGGATGGTAGCCTTGTCATTATGGAAGGTATTTTGTTGTCGAGATTTTTGTTACTACAATTGATTGTAGCCTCGTCGTTATGGAAGGTAGTATGTTGTCGATATCTTTGTTACTCCAATGAATGGTAGCCTAGTCATTATGGAAGGTAGTATGTTGTCGATATTTTTGTTACTCCAACGGATGGTAGCCTTGTCATTATGGAAGGTAGTCTGTTGTCGAGATTTTTGTTACTCCATTGGATGGTAACCTTGTCATTATGGAAGGTAGTATGTTGTCGAGATTTTTGTTATTCCAATGGATCATAGCCATGTCATTATGCAAGGTAGTCTATTGTCGTGATTTTTGTTACTCCAATGGATGGTAGCCTTGTCATTATGGAAGGTAGCCCGTTGTCGATATTTTTTATACTCCAATGGATGGTAGCCTTGTCATTATGGAAGCTAGTCTCTTGTTGATATTTTTGTTACTCCAAGGGATGGTAGCCTTGTCATTTTGGAAGGTAGTCTGCTATCCATATTTTTGTTACTCTAATGGATGGTAGCCTTGCCATTATGGAAGGTAGTCTATTGTCGATATTTTTGTCACTGCAATGGATGGTAGCCTTGTCGTTATGGAAGGTAGTATGTCGTTGTGATTTCTGTTACTCCAATGGATGGTAGCCTTGTCATTAAGGACGGTAGTCTATTGTTCATATTTTTGTTACTCCAATGGATGGTAGACTTGTCATTACGAAAGGTAGTCTGTTGTTTTAGATTTTTGTTACTCCATTAGATGGTAGCCTTGTCATTATGGGAGGTAGTGTGTTGTCGATATTTTTGTTACTCTAAGGGATGGTAGCCTTGTCATTATGAATGGTAGTGTGTTTTCAATATTTTTGTTATTCCAATGGATGGTATCCTTGCCATTATCGAAGGTAGTCTATTGTCGAGATTTTTATTACTCCAATGGATGGTAGACTTGTCATTATGGAAGCTAGTCTCTTGTTGATATTTTTGTTACTCCAATGGATGGTAGCCCATTCATTATGGAAGGTAGTCTATTGTCCCGATTTGTGTTACTCTAATAGTTTGTAGCCTTGCCATTATGGAAGGTAGTCTATTATCGAGATTTTTGTTACTACAATGGATGGTAGCCTTGTCATTATGGAAGGTAGTCTGTCGTTGTGATTTCTGTTACTCCAATGGATGGTAGCCTTGTCATAAAGGACAGTAGTCTATTGTTCAGATTTTTGTTACTCCAATAGATGGTTGACTTGGCATTACGAAAGGTAGTCTGTTGTCGAAATTTTTGTTACTCCTTTGGATGGTAGCCTTGTCATTATGGAAGGTAGTGTGTTGTCGATATTTTTGTTATTCCAATGGATCGTAGCCATGTCATTAAGGAAGGAAGTCTATTGTCGTAATTTTTGTTACTCCAATGGATAATAGCCTTGTCATTATGGAAGGTAGTCCGTTGTCGATAATTTTGTTACTCTAAGGGATGGTAGCTTTGTGATTATGGAAGGTAGTGTGTTTTTGATATTTTTGTAATTCCAATGGATGGTAGCCTTGCCATTATCAAAGGTAGTCTATGGTCGAGATTTTTATTACTCCAATGGATGGTAGGCTTGTCATTATGGAAGCTAGTCTCTTGTTGATATTTTTGTTACTCCAATGGATGGTAGCCTTGTCATTATGGAAGGTAGTCTGTTGTCCAGATTTTTGTTACTCTAATGGATGGTAGCCTTGCCATTATGGAAGGTAGTTTGTTGTTGAGATTTTTATTACTACAATGGATGGGAGACTTGTCATTATGGAAGCTAGTTTGTCGTTGTGATTTATGTTACTCCAATGGATGGTAGCATTGTAATTAAGGATGGTAGTCTGTTGTTTAGATTTGTGTTACTCCAATGGATGGTAGACTTGTCATTACGGAAGGTAGTGTGTTGTCGATATTTTTGGTATTCCAATGGATCGTAGCCATGTCATTATGCAAGGTAGTCAATTGTCGTGATTTTTGTTACTCCAATGGATGGTAGCGTTGTCATTATGGAAGGTAGTGTGTTATCGATATTTTTGTTACTCTAAGGGATGGTAGCCTTGTCATTATGGAAGGCAGTCTGTTGTCGATATTTCTGTTACTACAATGAATGGTAGCCTTGTCATTATGGAAGGTAGTCTGTCTTCGAGATTTTTGTTACTCCAATGGATGCTAGCCTTATCATTATAGAAGGTAGTCTATCATCGAGATTTTTGTTACTACAATGGATGGTAGCCTTATCATTATGAAAGGTATTCTGTTGTCGAGATTTTTGTTACTCCAACGGATGGTAGCCTTGTCATTATGGAAGGTAGTCGGTTGTCGAGATTTTTGTTATTCCAGTGGGTGGTATCCTTGTCATTATGGAAGGTAGTATGTTGTCGAGATTTTTGTTATTGCAATGGATCATAGCCATGTCATTATCGAAGGTAGTCTGTTTCAAAATTTTTGTAACTCCAACGGATGGTAGCCTGTCATTATCGAAGGTAGTCTATTGTCGAGATTTTTGTTACTCCAATGGATGGTAGCCTTGTCATTATGGAAGCTAGCCTATTGTTGATATTTTTGTTACTCCAATGGATGGTAGCCTTGTCATTATGGAAGGTAGTCTGCTATCCATATTTTTGTTACTCTAATGGATGGTAGCCTTGCCATTATGGAAGGTAGTCTATTGTCGAGATTTTTGTTTCTGCAATGGATGGTAGACTTGTCATTATGAAAGGTAGTATGTCGTTGTGATTTTTGTTACTCCAATGGATGGTAGCCTTGTCATTAAGGACGGTAGTCTGTTGATCATATTTTTGTTACTCCAATGGATGGTAGCCTTGTCATTATGGAAGGTAGTGTGTTATCGATATTTTTGTTACTCTAAGGGATGGTAGCCTTGTCATTAAGGAAGGTAGTGTGTTTTCGATATTTTTGTTATTCCAATGGATGGTATCCTTGTAATTATGGAAGGTAGTCTATCGTCGAGATTTTTGTTACTACAATGGATTGTAGCCTTGTCATTATGGAAGGTAGTCTATTGTTGAGATTTTTGTTACTACAATGGATGGTAGCCTTGTCATTATGGAAGGTATTCTGTTGTCGAGATTTTTGTTACTACAATGGATTGTAGCCTTGTTGTTATGGAAGGTAGTATGTCGTCGATATCTTTGTTACTCCAATGGATGGTAGCCTAGTCTTGATGGAATGTAGTCTGTTGTCGAGATATTTGTTACTCCAATGGATTCTAGCCTTGTCATTATGGAAGGCAGTCTGTTGTCGATATTTCTGTTACTATAATGGATGGTAGCCTTGTCATTATGGAAGGTAGGCTATTATAGGAATTTTTGTTACTCCAATGGATTGTAGCCTTGTCATTATGGAGGTTAGTTTGTTGTCGTAATTTTTGTTACTGCAATGGATGGTAGCCTTCTCATTATGGAAGGTAGTCTATTGTCGATATTTTTGTTACTACAATGGATGGTAGCCTTGTCATTATGGAAGTTAGTATGTTCTCGAGTTTTTGTTACTCCAACGGATTGTAGCCTTGTAATAATGGAAGGTAGTCTTTTGTGGAGATTTTTGTTACTATAATGGATGGTAGCCTTGTCATTATGGAAGGTAGTCCATCGTTGTGATTTTTGTTACTCCAATGGATGGTAGCCTTGTCATTAAGGACGGTAGTTTGTTGTTCAGATTTTTGTTACTCCAATGGATGGTAGACTTTTCATTATGGAAGGTAGTCTATTGTCGAGATTTTTGTTACTCCAACGGATGGTAGCCTTGTCCTTATGCAAGGTAGTCTGTTGTGGATAATTTTGTTACTATAATGGATGGAAGCCTTGTCAATATGGAAGGTAGTCTGTTGTCGAGATTTTTATTACTCCATTGGATGGTAGCCTTGTCATTATGGAAAGTAGTATATTGTCGAGATTTTTGTTATTCCAATGGATCGTAGCAATGTCATTATGAAAGGTAGTCTATTGTCGTGATTTTTGTAACTACAATGGATGGTAGCCTTGTCATTATGGAAGGTATTCTGTTGTCGAGATTTTTGTTTCTACAATGGATTGAAGCCTTGTCGTTATGGAAGGTAGTATGTTGTCGATATCTTTGTTACTCCAATGGATGGTAGCCTAGTCATGATGGAATCTAGTCTGTTGTCGAGATATTTGTTACTCCAATGGATTCTAGCCTTGTCATTATGGAAGGCAGTCTGTTGTCGATATTTCTGTTACTACAATGGATGGTAGCCTTGTCATTATGGAAGGTAGGCTATTATAGGAATTTTTGTTACTCCAATGGATTGTAGCCTTGTCATTATGGAGGCTAGTTTGTTGTCGTAATTTTTGTTACTCCAATGGATGGTAGCCTTGTCATTATGGAATGTAGTCTATTATCGATATTTTTGTTACTACAATGGATGGTAGCCTTGTCATTATGGAAGTTAGTATGTTGTCGAGTTTTTGTTACTCCAACGGATTGTAGCCTTGTAATAATGGAAGGTAGTCTGTTGTGGAGATTTTTGATACTATAATGGATGGTAGCCTTGTCATTATGGAAGGTAGTCTATCGTTGTGATTTCTGTTACTCCAATGGATGGTAGCCTTGTCATTAGGACGGCAGTTTGTTGTTCAGATTTTTGTAACTCCAATGGATGGTAGACTTTTCATTATGGAAGGTAGTCTATTGTCGAGATTTTTGTTACTCCAACGGATGGTAGCCTTGTCCTTATGGAAGGTAGTCTGTTGTGGATAATTTTGTTACTATAATGGATGGTAGCCTTGTCATTATGGAAGGTAGTCTGTTGTCGAGATTTTTGTTACTCCAATGGATGGTAGCCTTGTCATTATGGAAAGTAGTATATTGTCGAGATTTTTGTTATTCTAATGGATCGTAGCCATGTCATTATGGAAGGTAGTCTGTTTCAAAATTTTTGTTACTCCAACGGATGGTAGCCTGTCATTATCGAAGGTAGTCTACTATCGAGATTTTTGTTACTCCAATGGATGGTAGCCTTGTCATTATGGAAGCTAGCCTCTTGTTAATATTTTTGTTACTCCAATGGATGGTAGCCTTGTCATTATGGAAGGTAGTCTGCTATCCATATTTTTGTTACTCTAATGGATGGTAGCCTTGCCATTATGGAAGGTAGTCTATTGTCGAGATTTTTGTTTCTGCAATGGATGGTAGCCTTGTCATTATGGAAGGTAGTATGTCGTTGTCATTTTTGTTACCCCAATGGATGGTAGCCTTGTCATTAAGGATGGTAGTCTGTTGTTCAGATTTTTGTTACTCCAATGGATGGTAGCCTTGTCATTATGGAAGGTAGTGTGTTATCGATATTTTTGTTACTCTAAGGGATGGTAGCCTTGTCATTAAGGAAGGTAGTGTGTTTTCGATATTTTTGTTATTCCAATGGATGGTATCCTTGTCATTATGGAAGGTAGTCTGTCGTCGAGATTTTTGTTACTCCAATGGATGGTAGCCTTGTCATTATGGAAGGTAGTCTATCGTCGAGATTTTTGTAACTACAATGGATGGTAGCCTTGTCATTATGGAAGGTATTCTGTTGTCGAGATTTTTGTTTCTACAATGGATTGTAGCCTTGTCGTTATGGAAGGCAGTATGTTGTCGATATCTTTGTTACTCCAATGGATGGTAGCCTAGTCATGATGGAATGTAGTCTGTTGTCGAGATATTTGTTACTCCAATGGATTCTAGCCTTGTCATTATGGAAGGCAGTCTGTTGTCGATATTTCTGTTACTACAATGGATGGTAGCCTTGTCATTATGGAAGGTAGGCTATTATAGGAATTTTTGTTACTCCAATGGATTGTAGCCTTGTCATTATGGAGGCTAGTTTGTTGTCGTAATTTTTGTTACTCCAATGGATGGTAGCCTTGTCATTATGGAAGGTAGTCTATTGTCGATATTTTTGTTACTACAATGGATGGTAGCCTTGTCATTATGGAAGTTAGTATGTTGTCGAGTTTTTGTTACTCCAACGGATTGTAGCCTTGTAATAATGGAAGGTAGTCCGTTGTAGAGATTTTTTTTACTATAATGGATGGTAGCCTTGTCATTATGGAAGGTAGTCTATCGTTGTGATTTCTGTTACTCCAATGGATGGTAGCCTTGTCATTAGGATGGCAGTTTGTTGTTCAGATTTTTGTTACTCCAATGGATGGTAGACTTTTCATTATGGAAGGTAGTCTATTGTCGAGATTTTTGTTACTCCAACGGATGGTAGCCTTGTCCTTATGGAAGGTAGTTTGTTGTGGATAATTTTGTTACTATAATGGATGGAAGCCTTGTCATTATGGAAGGTAGTCTGTTGTCGAGATTTTTGTTACTCCATTGATGGTAGCCTTGTCATTATGGAAGGTAGTATGTTGTCGAGATTTTTGTTATTCAAATGGATCGTAGCCATGTCATTATGGAAGGTAGTCTGTTTCGAAATTTTTGTTACTCCAACGGATGGTAGCCTGTCATTATCGAAGGTAGTCTATTGTCGAGATTTTTGTTACTCCAATGGATGGTAGCCTTGTCATTATGGAAGCTAGTCTATTGTCGAGATTTTTGTTACTACAATGGATGGTAGCCTTGTCATTATGGAAGGTATTCTGTTGTCGAGATTTTTGTTACTACAATGGATTGTAGCCTTGTTGTTATGGAAGGTAGTATGTCGTCGATATCTTTGTTACTCCAATGAATGGTAGCCTAGTCTTGATGGAATGTAGTCTATTGTCGAGATATTTGTTACTCCAATGGATTCTAGCCTTGTCATTATGGAAGGCAGTCTATTGTCGATATTTTTGTTACTACAATGGATGGTAGCCTTGTCATTATGGAAGGTAGGCTATTATAGGAATTTTTGTTACTCCAATGGATTGTAGCCTTGTCATTATGGAGGCTAGTTTGTTGTCGTAATTTTTGTTACTCCAATGGATGGTAGCCTTGTCATTATGGAAGGTAGTCTATTGTCGATATTTTTGTTACTACAATGGATGGTAGCCTTGTCATTATGGAAGTTAGTATGTTGTCGAGTTTTTGTTACTCCAACGGATTGTAGCCTTGTAATAATGGAAGGTAGTCTGTTGTGGAGATTTTTGTTACTATAATGGATGGTAGCCTTGTCATTATGGAAGGTAGTCTATCGTTGTGATTTTTGTAACTCCAATGGATTGTAGCCTTGTCATTAAGGACGGTAGTTTGTTGTTCAGATTTTTGTTACTCCAATGGATGGTAGACTTTTCATTATGGAAGGTAGTCTATTGTCGAGATTTTTGTTACTCCAACGGATGGTAGCCTTGTCCTTATGGAAGGTAGTCTGTTGTGGATAATTTTGTTACTATAATGGATGGAAGCCTTGTCATTATGGAAGGTGGTCTGTTGTCGAGATTTTTATTACTCCATTGGATGGTAGCCTTGTCATTATGGAAAGTAGTATGTTGTCGAGATTTTTGTTATTCCAATGGATCGTAGCCATGTCATTATGGAAGGTAGTCTGTTTCAAAATTTTTGTTACTCCAACGGATGGTAGCCTGTCATTATCGAAGGTAGTCTATTGTCGAGATTTTTGTTACTCCAATGGATGGTAGCCTTGTCATTATGGAAGCTAGCCTCTTGTTGATATTTTTGTTACTCCAATGGATGGTAGCCTTGTCATTATGGAAGGTAGTCTGCTATCCATATTTTTGTTACTCTAATGGATGGTAGCCTTGCCATTATGGAAGGTAGTCTATTGTCAAGATTTTTGTCTCTGCAATGGATGGTAGCCTTGTCATTATGGAAGGTAGTATGTCGTTGTCATTTTTGTTACCCCAATGGATGGTAGCCTTGTCATTAAGGATGGTAGTCTGTTGTTCAAATTTTTGTTACTCCAATGGATGGTAGCCTTGTCATTATGGAAGGTAGTGTGTTATCGATATTTTTGTTACTCTAAGGGATGGTAGCCTTGTCATTAAGGAAGGTAGTCTATCGTCGAGATTTTTGTAACTACAATGGATGGTAGCCTTGTCATTATGGAAGGTATTCTGTTGTCGAGATTTTTGTTTCTACAATGGATTGTAGCCTTGTCGTTATGGAAGGCAGTATGTTGTCGATATCTTTGTTACTCCAATGGATGGTAGCCTAGTCATGATGGAATGTAGTCTGTTGTCGGGATATTTGTTACTCCAATGGATTCTAGCCTTGTCATTATGGCAGGCAGTCTGTTGTCGATATTTCTGTTACTACAATGGATGGTAGCCTTGTCATTATGGAAGGTAGGCTATTATAGGAATTTTTGTTACTCCAATGGATTGTAGCCTTGTCATTATGGAGGCTAGTTTGTTGTCGTAATTTTTGTTACTCCAATGGATGGTAGCCTTGTCATTATGGAAGGTAGTCTATTGTCGATATTTTTGTTACTACAATGGATGGTAGCCTTGTCATTATGGAAGTTAGTATGTTCTCGAGTTTTTGTTACTCCAACGGATTGTAGCCTTGTAATAATGGAAGGTAGTCTGTTGTGGAGATTTTTTTTACTATAATGGATGGTAGCCTTGTCATTATGGAAGGTAGTCTATCGTTGTGATTTCTGTTACTCCAATGGATGGTAGCCTTGTCATTAGGATGGCAGTTTGTTGTTCAGATTTTTGTTACTCCAATGGATGGTAGACTTTTCATTATGGAAGGTAGTCTATTGTCGAGATTTTTGTTACTCCAACGGATGGTAGCCTTGTCCTTATGGAAGGTAGTCTGTTGTGGATAATTTTGTTACTATAATGGATGGAAGCCTTGTCATTATGGAAGGTAGTCTGTTGTCGAGATTTTTGTTACTCCATTGATGGTAGCCTTGTCATTATGGAAGGTAGTATGTTGTCGAGATTTTTGTTATTCAAATGGATTGTAGCCATGTCATTATGGAAGGTAGTCTGTTTCGAAATTTTTGTTACTCCAACGGATGGTAGCCTGTCATTATCGAAGGTAGTCTATTGTCGAGATTTTTGTTACTCCAATGGATGGTAGCCTTGTCATTATGGAAGCTAGCCTCTTGTTGATATTTTTGTTACTCCAATGGATGGTAGCCTTGTCATTATGGAAGGTAGTCTGCTATCCATATTTTTGTTACTCTAATGGATGGTAGCCTTGCCATTATGGAAGGTAGTCTATTGTCGATATTTTTGTTACTCTAATGGATGGTAGCCTTGTAATTATGGAAGGTAGTCTATCGTCGAGATTTTTGTTACTACAATGGATGGTATCCTTGTCGTTATGGAAGGTAGTCTGTTGTCGATATCTTTGTTACTCCAATGGATGGTAGCCTAGTCATTATTGAATGTAATCTGTTGTCGAGATATTTGTTACTTCAATGGATTCTAGCCTTGTCATTATGGAAGGCAGTCTGTTGTCGATATTTTTGTTACTACAATGGATGGTAGCCTTGTCATTATGGAAGGTAGGCTATTGTAGGAATTTTTGTTACTCCAATGGATTGTAGCCTTGTAATTATGGAAGGTAGTCTTTTGTCGAGATTTTTTTTACTCTAAGGGATGGTAGCCTTGTGATTATGGAAGGTAGTGTGTTTTCGATATTTTTGTTATTCCAATGGATGGTAGCTTTGTCATTATCGAAGGTAGTCTATTGTCGAGATTTTTGTTACTCCAATGGATGGTAGACTGGTCATTATGGAAACTAGTCTCTTGTTGATATTTTTTTTACTCAAATGGATGGTAGCCTTGTCATTTTGGAAGGTAGTCTGTTGTGGAGATTTTTGTTACTATAATGGATGGTAGCCTTGTCATTATGGAAGGCAGTCTGTTGTCGAGATTTTTGTTACTGCAATGGATGGTAGCCTTGTCATTATGGAAGGTAGTCTGTCGTTGTGATTTCTGATACTCCAATGGATGGTAGCCATTTCATTAAGGAAGGTAGTATGTTGTCTATATTTTTGTTATTCCAATGGATTGTAGACTTATCATTACGAAAGGTAGTCCGTTGTCGAGATTTTTGTTACTCCATTGGATGGTAGCCTTGTCATTATGGAAGGTAGTATGTTGTCGATATTTTTGTTATTCCAATGGATCGTAGCCATGTCATTATGGAAGGTAGTGTATTGTCGTGATTTTTGTTACTCCAATGGAAGGTAGCCTTGTCATTATGGAAGGTAGTCCGTTGTCCAGATTTTTGTTACTCTAAGGGATGGTAGCCTTGTCATTATGGAAGGTAGTGTGTTTTCGATATTTTTGTTATTGCAATGGATGGTAGCCTTGTCATTATGGAAGGTAGTCTGTCGTTGAGATATTTGTTACTTCAATGGATGGTAGCCTTGTCATTATAGAAGGTAGTCTATCGTCGAGATTTTTGTTACTACAATGGATGGTAGCCTTGTCATTATGGAAGGTATTATATTGTCGAGATTTTTGTTACTACAATGGATTTTAGCCTTGTCGTTATGGAAGGTAGTATGTTGTCGATAACTATGTTACTCCAATGGATGGTAGCCTAGTCATTATGGAATGTAGTCTGTTGTCGAGATTTTTGTTACTGCAATGGATTCTAGCCTTGTCATTATGGAAGGCAGTCTGTTGTTGATATTTTTTATACTCCAATGGATTGTAGCCTTGTCATTATGGAAAGTAGTCTCTTGTGGATATTTTATTTACTCCAATGATGGTACCCTTGTCATTATGGAAGGTAGTATGTTGTCGAGATTTTTGTTACTCCAATAGATGGTAGCCTTGTCAATATGGAAGGTAGTCTGTTGTGGAGATTTTTGTTACTATAATGGATGGTAGCCTTGTCATTATGGAAGGCAGTCTGTTGTCGAGATTTTTGTTACTCCATTGGATGGTAACCTTGTCATTATGGAAGGTAGTATGTTGTCGAGATTTTTGATACTCCAATGGATGGTAGCCTGTCATTATCGAAGGTAGTCTATTGTCG
Source organism: Vicia faba (assembly GCA_948472305.1). Taxonomy (NCBI): domain Eukaryota; kingdom Viridiplantae; phylum Streptophyta; class Magnoliopsida; order Fabales; family Fabaceae; genus Vicia; species Vicia faba. Next base: position 461,813,990 of record OX451741.1, read on the forward strand.
AGATTTTTGTTACTCCAATGGATGGAAGCCTTGTCATTATGGAAACTAGTCTCTTGTTGATATTTTTGTTACTCCAATGGATGGTAGCCTTGTCATTATGGAAGGTATTATGTTGTCGATATCTTTGTTACTCCAATGGATGGTAACCTTGTCATTATAGAAGGTAGTCTGTTGTCGAGATTTTTGTTACTCTAAGGGATGGTAGCCTTGTCATTATGGAAGGTATTGTGTTGTCGAAATTATTGTTATTCCAATGGATGGTAGCCTTGTCATTATGGAAGGTAGTCCGTTGTCGATATTTTTGTTACTCCAATGGATGGTAGCCTTATCATTATGAAAGGTAGTCTATCGTCGAGATTTTTGTTACTACAATGGATGGTAACCTTGTCATTATGGAAGGTAGTCTGTTGTCGATATCTTTGTTACTCCAATGGTGGTAGCCTAGTCATTATGGAAGGTAGTATGTATTTCGAGATTTTGGTTACTCCAATGGATGGGAGCCTTGTCATTATGGAAGGTAGTCTCTTGTGGATATTTTTGTTACTCCAATGATGGTACCCTTGTCATTATTGAAGGTAGTATGTTGTCGATATTTTTATTACTCCAACGGATGGTAGCCTTGTCATTAAGGAAGGTAGTCTGTTATCGGGATTTTTATTACTCCAATTAATGGCAGCCTTGTCATTATGCAAGGTAGTCTGTTGTCCAGATTTTTGTTACAACAATGGTTGGTAGCCTTGTCATTATGGAAGGTAGTCTGTTGTCGAGATTTTTGTTACTGCAATGGATGGTAATCTTGTCATTATGGAAGGTAGTCTGTTGTCGAGATTTCTGTTACTCCAATGGAGGGTAACCCTGTCATTAAGGACAGTAGTTTGTGGTTCAGATTTTTGTTACTCCAATGGATGGTAGACTTGTCATTATGGAAGGAAGTCTATTGTCGATATTTTTGTTACTCCATTGGATGGTAGCCTTGTCATTATGGAAGGTAGTGTGTTGTCGATATTTTTGTTACTCCAATGGATGGTAGCCTTGTTATTATGGAAGGTAGTCTGTTGTCGAGATGTTTTATACTCCAATGGATTGTAGCCTTGTCATTATGGAAGGTTGTCTCTTGTGGATAATTTTGTTACCCTAATGATGGTACCCTTGTCATTATGGAAGGTAGTATGTTGTCTAGATTTTTGTTACTCCAATGGATGGAAGCCTTGTCATTATGGAAGGTAGTCTGTTGTCGAGATTTCTGTTTCTTCAATGGATGGTAGCTTTGTCATTGAGGCAGGTAGTCTGTTATCAGGATTTTTGTTACTCCAATGGATGGTAGCCTTGTCATTATGCAAGGTAGTCTATTGTCCAGATTTTTGTTACAACAATGGATGGTAGCCTTGTCATTATCGAAGGTAGTCGATTGTCGAGATTTTTGTTACTCCAATGGATGGTAGACTTGTCATTATGGAAACTAGTCTCTTGGTGATATTTTTGTTACTCAAATGGATGGTAGCCTTGTCATTATGGAAGGTAGTCTATTGTCCATATTTTTGTTACTCTAATGGATGGTAGCCTTGCCATTATGGAAGGTAGTCTGTTGTCGAGATTTTTGTTACTGCAATGGATGGTAGCCTTGTCATTATGGAAGGTAGTCGGTCGTTGTGATTTCTGATACTCCAATGGATGGTAGCCTTGTCATTAAGGAAGGTAGTATGTTGTCTATATTTTTGTTATTCCAATGGATTGTAGACTTATCATTACGAAAGGAAGTATGTTGTCGATATCTTTGTTACTCCAATGGATGGTAGCCTATTCATTATGGAATGTATTCTGTTGTCGAGATTTTTGTTACTCCAATGGATGGTAGCCTTGTCATTATGGAAGGTATTATGTTGTCGATATCTTTGTTACTCCAATGGATGGTAACCTTGTCATTATGGAAGGTAGTCTGTTGTCGAGATTTTTGTTACTCTAAGGGATGGTAGCCTTGTCATTATGGAAGGTATTGTGTTGTCGAAATTATTGTTATTCCAATTGATGGGAGCCTTGTCATTATGGAAGGTAGTCCATTGTCGATATTTTTGTTACTCCAATGGATGGTAGCCTATATCATTATGAAAGGTAGTCTATCGTCGAGATTTTTGTTACTACAATGGATGGTAGCCTTGTCATTATGGAAGGTAGTATGCTGTCGATATCTTTGTTACTCCAATGGTGGTAGCCTAGTCATTATGGAAGGTAGTCTGTATTTCGAGATTTTGGTTACTCCAATGGATGGTAGCCTTGTCATTATGGAAGGTAGTCTGTTGTCGAGATTTTTTATACTCCAATGGATTGTAGCCTTGTCATTATGGAAGGTAGTCTCTTGTGGATATTTTTGTTACTCCAATGATGGTACCCTTGTCATTATTGAAGGTAGTATGTTATCGATATTTTTGTTACTCCAACGGATGGTAGCCTTGTCATTAAGGAAGGTAGTCTGTTATCGGGATTTTTGTTACTCCAATTAATGGCAGCCTTGTCATTATGCAAGGTAGTCTATTGTCCAGATTTTTGTTACAACAATGGTTGGTAGCCTTGTCATTATGGAAGGTAGTCTGTTGTCGAGATTTTTGTTACTGCAATGGATGGTAATCTTGTCTTTATGGAAGGTAGTTTGTTGTCGAGATTTCTGTTACTCCAATGGATGGTAACCCTGTCATTAAGGACAGTAGTTTGTTGTTCAGATTTTTGTTACTCCAATGGATGGTAACCCTGTCATTAAGGACACTAGTTTGTTGTTCAGATTTTTGTTACTCCAATGGATGGTAGACTTGTCATTATGGAAGGAAGTCTATTATCGATATTTTTGTTACTCCATTGGATGGTAGCCTTGTCATTATGGAAGGTAGTGTGTTGTCAATATTTTTGTTACTCCAATGGATGGTAGCCTTGTTATTATGGAAGGTAGTCTGTTGTCGAGATGTTTTATACTCCAATGGATTGTAGCCTTGTCATTATGGAAGGTTGTCTCTTGTGGATAATTTTGTTACCCTAATGATGGTACCCTTGTCATTATGGAAGGTAGTATGTTGTCTAGATTTTTGTTACTCCAATGGATGGTAGCCTTGTCATTATGGAAGGTATTCTGTTGTCGAGATTTCTGTTTCTTCAATGGATGGTAGCTTTGTCATTGAGGCAGGTAGTCTGTTGTCAGGATTTTTGTTACTCCAATGGATGGTAGCCTTGTCATTATGCAAGGTAGTCTATTGTCCAGATTTTTGTTACAACAATGGATGGTAGCCTTGTCATTATCGAAGGTAGTCTATTGTCGAGATTTTTGTTACTCCAATGGATGGTAGACTTGTCATTATGGAAACTAGTCTCTTGTTGATATTTTTGTTACTCAAATGGATGGTAGCCTTGTCATTATGGAAGGTAGTCTATTGTCCATATTTTTGTTACTCTAACGGATGGTAGCCTTTCCATTATGGAAGGTAGTCTGTTGTCGAGATTTTTGTTACTGCAATGGATGGTAGCCTTGTCATTATGGAAGGTAGTCGGTCGTTGTGATTTCTGATACTCCAATGGATGGTAGCCTTGTCATTAAGGAAGGTAGTATGTTGTCTATATTTTTGTTATTCCAATTGATTGTAGACTTATCATTACGAAAGGTAGTATGTTGTCGATATCTTTGTTACTCCAATGGATGGTAGCCTATTCATTATGGAATGTATTCTGTTGTCGAGATTTTTGTTACTCCAATGGATGGTAGCCTTGTCATTATGGAAGGTATTATGTTGTCGATATCTTTGTTACTCCAATGGATGGTAACCTTGTCATTATGGAAGGTAGTCTGTTGTCGAGATTTTTGTTACTCTAAGGGATGGTAGCCTTGTCATTATGGAAGGTATTGTGTTGTCGAAATAATTGTTATTCCAATGGATGGTAGCCTTGTCATTATGGAAGGTAGTCCTTTGTCGATATTTTTGTTACTCCAATGGATGGTAGCCTTATCATTATGAAAGGTAGTCTATCGTCGAGATTTTTGTTACAACAATGGATGGTAGCCTTGTCATTATGGAAGGTAGTCTGTTGTCGATATCTTTGTTACTTCAATGGTGGTAGCCTAGTCATTATGGAAGGTAGTCTGTATTTCGAGATTTTGGTTACTCCAATGGATGGTAGCCTTGTCATTATGGAAGGTAGTCTGTTGTCGAGATTTTTTATACTCCAATGGATTGTAGCATTGTCATTATGGAAGGTAGTCTCTTATGGATATTTTTGTTACTCCAATGATGGTACCCTTGTCTTTATTGAAGGTAGTATGTTGTCGATATTTTTGTTACTCCAACGGATGGTAGCCTTGTCATTAAGGAAGGTAGTCTGTTGTGGAGATTTATGTTACTATAATAGATGGTAGCCTTGTCATTAGGGAAGGCAGTCTATTGTCGAGATTTTTGTTACTCCATTGGAAGGTAACCTTGTCATTATGGAGTATAGTATGTTGTCGAGATTTTTGATACTCCAATGGATGGTAGCCTGTCATTATTGAAGGTAGTCTATTGTCGAGATTTTTGTTACTCCAATGGATAGAAGCCTTGTCATTATCGAAGCTAGTCTCTTGTTGATATTTTTGTTACTCCAATGGATTGTAGCCTTGTCATTATGGAAGCTATTATGTTTTCGATATCTTTGTTACTCCAATGGATGGTAACCTTGTCATTATGGAAGGTAGTCTATTGTCGAGATTTTTGTTACTCCATTGGATGGTAGCCTTGTCATTATGGAAGGTAGTATGTTGTCGAGACTTTTGTTATTCCAATTGATCGTAGCCATGTCATTATGGAAGGTAGTTTGTTTCAAAAAATTTGATACTCCAATGGATGGTAGCCTGTTATTATCGAAGGTAGTCTATTGTCGAGATTTTTGTTACTCCAATGGACGGTAGCCTTGTCATTATGGAAGCTAGTCTCTTGTTGATATTTTTGTTACTCCAATGGATGGTAGCCTTGTCATTATGGAAGGTAGTCTGCTATCCATATTTTTGTTACTCTAATGGATGGTAGCCTTGCCATTATGGAAGGTAGTCTATTGTCGAGATTTGTGTTACTGCAATGGATGGTAGTCTTGTCATTATGGAAGGTACCCCGTCGTTGAGATTTTTGTTACTACAATGGATTGTAGCCTAGTCATTATGGAAGGTAATGTGTTGTCGAGATTTTTGTTACTGCAATGGATGTTAGCCTTGTCATTATGGAAGGTAGTCTGTTGTCGAGATGTTTTATACTCCAATGGATTGTATCCTTGTCATTATGGAAGGTTGTCTCTTGTGGATAATTTTGTTACCCTAATGATGGTACCCTTGTCATTATGGAAGGTAGTATGTTGTCTATATTTTTGTTACTCCAATGGATGGTAGCCTTGTCATTATGGAAGGTAGTCTGTTGTCGATATTTCTGTTTCTTCAATGGATGGTAGCTTTGTCATTAAGGAAGGTAGTCTGTTATCAGGATTTTTGTTACTCCAATGGATGGTAGCCTTGTCATTATGGAAGGTAGTCTATTGTCGAAATTTTTGTTACTCCAATGGATGGTAGACTTGTCATTATGGAAACTAGTCTCTTGTTGATATTTTTGTTACTCAAATGGATGGTATCCTTGCCATTATGAAAGGTAGTCTGTTGTCGAGATTTTTGTTACTGCAATGGATGGTAGCCTTGTCATTATGGAAGGTAGTCTGTCGTTGTGATTTCTGATACTCCAATGAATGGTAGCCTTGTCATTAAGGAAGGTAGTATGTTGTCTATATTTTTGTTATTCCAATGGATTGTAAACTTATCATTACGAAAGGTAGTCTATTGTCGTGATTTTTGTTACTCCATTGGATGGTAGCCTTGTCAATATGGAAGGTAGTATGTTGTCGATATTTTTATTATTCCAATGGATCGTAGCAATGTCATTATGGAAGGTAGTCTATTGTCGTGATTTTTGTTACTCCAATGGATGGTAGCCTTGTCATTATGGAAGGTAGTTCGTTGTCGAGATTTTTGTTACTCTAAGGGATGGTAGCCTTGTCATTATGGAAGGTAGTCTATCGTCGAGATATTTGTTACTCCAATGGATGGTAGCCTTGTCATTACGGAAGGTAGTCCATCGTCGAGATTTTTGTTACTACAATGGATGGTACCCTTGTCATTATGGAAGGTATTATAATGTCGAGATTTTTGTTAATACAATGGATTTTAACCTTATCTTTATGGAAGGTAGTATTTTGTCGATATCTTTGTTACTCCAATGGATTGTAGCCTAGTCATTATGGAATGTAGTCTGTTGTCGAGATTTTTGTTACTCCAATGGATTCTAGCCTTGTCATTATGGAAGGCAGTCTGTTGTCGATATTTTTTATACTCCAATGGATTGTAGCCTTGTCATTATGGAAGGTAGTCTCTTGTGGATATTTTATTTACTCCAATGATGGTACCCTTGTCATTATGGAAGGTAGTATGTTGTCGAGATTTTTGTTACTCCAATAGATGGTAGCCTTGACATTACGGAAGGCAGTCTGTTGTCGAGATTTTTGTTACTCCATTGGATGGTAACCTTGTCATTATGGAAGGTAGTATGTTGTCGAGATTTTTGATACTCCAATGGATGGTAGCCTGTCATTATCGAAGGTAGTCTATTGTCGAGATTTTTGTTACTCCAATGGATGGAAGCCTTGTCATTATGGAAGCTAGTCTCTTGTGTATATTTTTGTTACTCCAATGGATGGTAGCCTTGTCATTATGTAAGGTATTATGTTGTCGATATCTTTGTTACTCCAATGGATGGTAACCTTGTCATTATGGAAGGTAGTCTGTTGTCGAGATTTTTGTTACTCCATTGGATGGTAGCCTTGTCATTATGGAAGGTAGTATGTTGTCGAGACTTTTGTTATTCCAATGGATCGTAGCCATGTCATTATGGAAGGTAGTTTGTTTCAAAAATTTTGTTACTCCAATGGATGGTAGCCTGTTATTATCGAAGTTAGTCTATTGTCGATATTTTTGTTACTCCAATGGATGGTAGCCTTGTCATTATGGAAGGTAGTCTGCTATCCATATTTTTGTTACTCTAATGGATGCTAGCTTTTCCATTATGGGAGGTAGTCTATTGTCGAGATTTGTGTTACTGTAATGGATGGTAGCCTTATCATTATGGAAGGTACTCCATCGTTGAGATTTTTGTTACTACAATGGATTCTAGCCTTGTCGTTATGGAAGGTTGTCTGTTGTCGATATCTTTGTTACTCCGATGGATGGTAGCCTAGTCATTATGGAAGGTAATGTGTTGTCGAGATTTTTGTTACTCCAATGGATGGTAGCCTTGTCATTATGGAAGGTAGTATGTTGTCGAGATGTTTTATACTCAAATGGATTGTAGCCTTGTCATTATGGAAGGTTCTCTCTTGTGGATAATTTTGTTACCCTAATGATGGTACCCTTGTCATTATGGAAGGTAGTATGTTGTCTAGATTTTGGTTACTCCAATGGATGGTAGCCTTGTCATCATGGAAGGTAGTCTGTTGTCGAGATTTCTGTTTCTTCAATGGATGGTAGCTTTGTCATTGAGGAAGATAGTCTGTTATCAGGATTTTTTTACTCCAATGGATGGTAGCCTTGTCATTATGCAAGGTAGTCTATTGTCCAATTTTTATTACAACAATGGATGGTAGCCTTGTCATTATGGAATGTAGTCTATTGTCGAGATTTTTGTTACTGCAATGGATGGTAGCCTTGTCATTATGGAAGGTAGTCGGTCGTTGTAATTTCTGTTACTCCATTGGATGGTAGCCTTGTCATTAAGGACGGTAGTTTGTTGTTCAGATTTTTGTTACTCCAATGGATGGAAGACTTGTCATTATGGAAGGTAGTCTATTGTCGAGATTTTTGTTACTCCAACGGATGGTAGCCTTGTCCTTATGGAAGGTAGTTTGTTGTGGTGATTTTTGTAACTATAATGGATGGAAGACTTGTCATTATGGAAGGTAGTCTGTTGTCGAGATTTTTGTTACTCCATTGGATGGTAGCCTTGTTATTATGGAAGGTAGTATGTTGTCGAGACTTTTGTTATTCCAATGGATCGTAGCCATGTCATTATGGAAGGTAGTTTGTTTCAAAAATTTTGTTACTCCAAATGATGGTAGCCTGTTACTATCGAAGGTAGTCTATTGTCGAGATTTTTGTTACTCCAATGGATGGTAGCCTTGTCATTATGGAAGCTAGTCTCTTGTTGATATTTTTGTTACTCCAATGGATGGTAGCCTTGTCATTATGGAAGTTACTCTGCTATCCATATTTTTGTTACTCTAATGGATGGTAGCCTTGCCATTACGGAAGGTAGTCTATTGTCGAGATTTTTGTTACTGCAATGGATGGTAGCCTTGTCATTATGGAAGGTAGCATGTCTTTGTGATTTCTGTTACTCCAATGGATGGTAGCCTTGTCATTAAGGACGGTGGTCTGTTGTTCAGATTTTTGTTACTCCAATGAATGGTAGCCTTGTTATTATGGAAGGTAGTCTGTTGTCGATATCTTTGTTACTCCAATGGATGGTAGCCTAGTCATTATGGAATGTAGTCTGTTGTCGAGATATTTGTTACTCCAATGGATTCTAGCCTTGTCATTATGGAAGGCAGTTTGTTGTCGATATTTTTGTTACTACAATGGATTGTAGCGTTGTCGTTATGGAAGGTAGTCTGTTGTCGATATCTTTGTTACTCCAATGGATGGTAGCCTAGTCATTATGGAAGGTAATATGTTGTCGAGAGTTTTCTTACTCCAATGGATGGTAGCCTTGTCATTATGGAAGGTAGTCTGCTGTGGAGATGTTTTATACTCCAATGGATTGTAGCCTTGTCATTATGGAAGGTTGTCTCTTGTGGATAATTTTGTTACCCTAATGATGGTACCCTTGTCATTATGGAAGGTAGTATGTTGTCTAGATTTTTGTTACTCCAATGGATGGTAGCCGTGTCATTATGGAAGCTAGTCTCTTGTTGATATTTTTGTTACTCCAATGGATGGTAGCCTTGTCATTATGGAAGGTAGTCTGCTATCCATATGTTTGTTACTCTAATGGATGGTAGCCTTGCCATTACGGAAGGTAGTCTATTATCGATATTTTTGTTATTGCAATGGATGGTATCCTTGTCATTATGGAAGGTAGCATGTCTTTGTGATTTCTGTTACTCCAATGGATGGTAGCCTTGTCATTAAGGACGGTGGTCTGTTGTTCAGATTTTTGTTACTCCAATGGATGGTAGCCTTGTTATTATGGAAGGTAGTCTATCGTCGAGATTTTTGTTACTACAATGGATGGTAGCCTTGTCGTTATGGAAGGTAGTCTGTTGTCGATATCTTTGTTACTCCAATGGATTCTAGCCTTGTCATTATGGAAGGCAGTTTGTTGTCGATATTTTTGTTACTACAATGGATGGTAGCCTTGTCATTATGGAAGGTAGGCTATTGTAGGGATTTTTGTTACTCCAATGGATTGTAGCCTTGTCATTATAGAAGGTAGTCTGTTGTCGAGATTTTTGTTACTCCAATGGATGGTAGCCTTGTCATTATAGAAGGTAGTCTATTGTCGATATTTTTGTTACTACAATGTATGGTAGCCTTGTCATTATGGAAGGTAGTATGTTGTCGAGTTTTTGTTACTCCAACGGATTGTAGCCTTTTAATAATGGAAGGTAGTCTGTTGTGGTGATTTTTGTTACTATAATGGATGGTAGCCTTGTCATTATGGAAGGTAGTCTATTGTCCATATTTTTGTTAATCTAATGGATTGTAGCCTTTCCATTATGGAAGGTAGTCTGTTGTCGAGATTTTTGTTACTGCAATGGATGGTAGCCTTGTCATTATGGAAGCTAGTTTGTCATTGTGATTTCTGTTACTCCAATGGATGGTAGCCTTGTCATTAAGGACGGTAGTCTGTTGTTCAGATTTTTGTTACTCTAATGGATGGTAGACTTGTCATTACAAAAGGTAGTCTATTGTCAAAAAATTTGTTACTCCATTGGATGGTAGCCTTGTCATTATGGAAGGTAGTGTGTTGTCGATATTTTTATTATTCCAATGGATGGTAGCCATGTCATTATGGAAGGTAGTCTCTTCTCATAATTTTTGTTACTCCAATGGATGGTAGCCTTGTCATTATGGAAGGTAGTTTGTTGTCGAGATTTTTGTTACTCTAAGGGATGATAGCTTTGTGATTATGGAAGGTAGTGTGTTTTCGATATTTTTGCTATTCCAATGGATGGTAGCCTTGTTATTATGGAAGGTAGTCCGTCGTCGAGAGTTTTGTTACTACAATGGATTGTAGCCTTGTCGTTATGGAAGGTAGTCTGTTGTCGATATCTTTGTTACTCCAATGGATGGTAGCCTAGTCATTATGGAAGGTAATGTGTTGTCGAGATTTTTGTTACTCCAATGGATGGTAGCCTTGTCATTATGGAAGGTAGTCTGTTGTCGAGATGTTTTATACTCCAATGGATTGTAGCCTTGTCATTATGGAAGGATGTCTCTTGTGGATAATTTTGTTACCCTAATGATGGTACCCTTGTCATTATGGAAGGTAGTATGTTGTCTAGATTTTTGTTACTCCAATGGATGGTAGCCTTGTCATTATGGAAGGTAGTCTGTTGTCGAGATTTCTGTTTCTTCAATGGATGGTAGCTTTGTCATTGAGGCAGGTAGTCTGTTATCAGGATTTTTGTTACTCCAATGGATGTTAACCTTGTCATTATGCAAGTTAGTCTATTGTCCAGATTTTTGTTACAACAATGGATGGTTGCGTTGTCATTATGGAAGATAGTCTATTGTCGAGATTTTTGTTACTGCAATGGATGGTAGCCTTATCATTACGGAAGGTGGTCTGTCGTTGTGATTTCTGTTACTCCAATGGATGCTAGCCTTGTCATTAAGGACGGTAGTTTGTTGTTCAGATTTTTGTTACTCCAATGGATGGTAGACTTTTCATTATGGAAGGTATTCTATTGTCGAGATTTTTGTTACTCCAACAGATGGTAGCCTTGTCATTATGGAAGCTAGTCTGTTATGGGGATTTTTGTTACTATAATGGATGGAAGCCTTGTCATTATGGAAGGTAGTCTGTTGTCGAGATTTTTGTTAATTCATTGGATGGTAGCCTTCTCATTATGGAAGGTAGTATGTTGTCGAGATTTTTGTTATTCAAATGGATCGTAGCCATGTCATTATGGAAGGTAGTTTGTTTCAAAATTTTTGTTACTCCAATGGATGGTAGCCTGTTATTATCGAAGGTAGTCTATTGTCGAGATTTATGTTACTCCAATGGATGGTAGCCTTGTCATTATGGAAGCTAGTCTCTTGTTGATATTTTTGTTACTCCAATGGATGGTAGCCTTGTCATTATGGAAGGTAGTCTGCTATCCATATTTTTGTTACTCTAATGCATGGTAGCCTTGCCATTACAGAAGGTAGTCTATTGTCGATATTTTTTTTACTGCAATGGACGATAGCCTTGTCATTATGGAAGGTAGCATGTCTTTGTGATTTCTGTTACTCCAACGGATGGTAGCCTTGTCATTAAGGACGGTGGTCTGTTGTTCAGATTTTTGTTACTCCAATGGATGGTAGCCTTGTTATTATGGAAGGTAGTCTATCGTCGAGATTTTTGTTACTACAATGGATGGTAGCCTTGTCGTTATGGAAGGTAGTCTGTTGTCGATATCTTTGTTACTCCAATGGATGGTAGCCTAGTTATTATGGAATGTAGTCTGTTGTCGAGATATTTGTTAATCCAATGGATTCTAGCCTTGTCATTATGGAAGGCAGTCTGTTGTCGATATTTTTGTTACTACAATGGATGGTAGCCTTGTAATTATGGAAGGTAGGCTATTGTAGGGATTTTTGTTAGTCGGAAGGATTGTAGCCTTGTCATTATGGAAGGTACTCTGTTGTCGAGATTTTTGTTACTCCAATGGATGGCAGCCTTGTCATTATAGAAGGTAGTCTATTGTCGATATTTTTGTTACTACAATGTATGGTAGCCTTGTAATTATGGAAGGTAGTTTGTTGTCGAGTTTTTGTTACTCCAACGGATTGTAGCCTTTTAATAATGGAAGGTAGTCTGTTGTGGTGATTTTTGTTACTATAAGGGATGGTAGCCTTGTCATTATGGAAGGTAGTCTATTGTCCATATTTTTGTTAATCTAATGGATTGTAGCCTTTCCATTATGGAAGGTAGTCTGTTGTCGAGATTTTTGTTACTGCAATGGATGGTAGCCTTGTCATTATGGAAGGTAGTTTGTCATTGTGATATCTGTTACTCCAATGGATGGTAGCCTTGTCATTAAGGACGGTAGTCTGTTGTTCAGATTTTTGTTACTCTAATGGATGGCAGACTTGTCATTACGAAAGGTAGTCTATTGTCAAAAAATTTGTTACTCCATTGGATGGTAGCCTTGTCATTATGGAAGGTAGTGTGTTGTCGATATTTTTGTTATTCCAATGGATGGTAGCCATGTCATTATGGAAGGTAGTCTCTTCTCATAATTTTTGTTACTCGAATGGATGGTAGCCTTGTCATTATGGAAGGTAGTTTGTTGTCGAGATTTTTGTTACTCTAAGGGATGATAGCTTTGTGATTATGGAAGGTAGTGTGTTTTCGATATTTTTGTTATTCCAATAGATGGTAGCCTTGTTATTATGGAAGGTAGTCCGTCGTCGAGATTTTTGTTACTACAATGGATTGTAGCCTTGTCGTTATGGAAGGTAGTCTGTTGTCGATATCTTTGTTACTCCAATGGATGGTAGCCTAGTCATTATGGAAGGTAATGTGTTGTCGAGATTTTTCTTACTCCAATGGATGGTAGCCTTGTCATTATGGAAGGTAGTCTATTGTCGAGATGTTTTATACTCCAATGGATTGTAGCCTTGTCATTATGGAAGGTTGTCTCTTGTGGATAATTTTGTTACCCTAATGATGGTACCCTTGTCATTATGGAAGGTAGTATGTTGTCTAGATTTTTGTTACTCCAATGGATGGTAGCCTTGTCATTATGGAAGGTAGTCTGTTGTCGAGATTTCTGTTTCTTCAATGGATGGTAGATTTGTCATTGAGGCAGGTAGTCTGTTATCAGGATTTTTGTTACTCCAATGGATGGTAACCTTGTCATTATGCAAGGTAGTCTATTGTCCAGATTTTTGTTACAACAATGGATGGTAGCCTTGTCATTATGGAAGATAGTCTATTGTCGAGATTTTTGTTACTGCAATGGATGGTAGCCTTATCATTATGGAAGGTAGTATGTCGTTGTGATTTCTGTTACTCCAATGGATGGTAGCCTTGTCATTAAGGACGGTAGTTTGTTGTTTAGATTTTTGTTACTCCAATGGATGGTAGACTTTTCATTATGGAAGGTATTCTATTGTCGAGATTTTTGTTACTCCAACAGATGGTAGCCTTGTCATTATGGAAGGTAGTCTGTTATGGAGATTTTTGTTACTATAATGGATGGAAGCCTTGTCATTATGGAAGGTAGTGTGTTGTCGAGATTTTTGTTAATTCATTGGATGGTAGCCTTGTCATTATGAAAGGTAGTATGTTGTCGAGATTTTTGTTATTCAAATGGATCGTAGCCATGTCATTATGGAAGGTAGTTTGTTTCAAATTTTTTGTTACTCCAATGGATGGTAGCCTGTTATTATCGAAGGTAGTCTATTGTCGAGATTTTTGTTACTCCAATGGATGGTAGCCTTGTCATTATGGAAGCTAGTCTCTTGTTGATATTTTTGTTACTCCAATGGATGGTAGCCTTGTCATTATGGAAGGTAGTCTGCTATCCATATTTTTGTTACTCTAATGGATGGTAGCCTTGCCATTACGGAAGGTAGTCTATTGTCGATATTTTTGTTACTGCAATGGATGGTAGCCTTGTCATTATGGAAGGTAGCATGTCTTTGTGATTTCTGTTACTCCAATGGATGGTAGCCTTGTCATTAAGGACGGTGGCCTGTTGTTCAGATTTTTGTTACTCTAATGGATGGTAGCCTTGTTATTATGGAAGGTAGTCTATCGTCGAGATTTTTGTTACTACAATGGATGGTAGCCTTGTCGTTATGGAAGGTAGTCTGTTGTCGATATCTTTGTTACTCCAATGGATGGTAGCCTAGTCATTATGGAATGTAGTCTGTTGTCGAGATATTTGTTACTAAAATAGATTCTAGCCTTGTCATTATGGAAGGCAGTCTGTTGTCGATATTTTTGTTACTACAATGGATGGTAGCCTTGTCATTATGGAAGGTAGTATGTTGTCGATATTTTTGTTATTCCAATGGATGGTAGACTTATCATTACGAAAGGTAGTCTGTTGTCGAGATTTTTGTTACTCCAATGGATGGTAGCCTGTTATTATCGAAGGTAGTCTATTGTCGAGATTTATGTTACTCTAATGGATGGTAGCCTTGTCATTATGGAAGCTAGTCTCTTGTTGATATTTTTGTTACTCCAATGGATGGTAGCCTTGTCATTATGGAAGGTAGTCTGCTATCCATATTTTTGTTACTCTAATGCATGGTAGCCTTGCCATTACGGAAGGTAGTCTATTGTCGATATTTTTTTTACTGCAATGGACGATAGCCTTGTCATTATGGAAGGTCGCATGTCTTTGTGATTTCTGTTACTCCAACGGATGGTAGCCTTGTCATTAAGGACGGTGGTCTGTTGTTCAGATTTTTGTTACTCCAATGGATGGTAGCCTTGTTATTATGGAAGGTAGTCTATCGTCGAGATTTTTTTTACTACAATGGATGGTAGCCTTGTCGTTATGGAAGGTAGTCTGTTGTCGATATCTTTGTTACTCCAATGGATGGTAGCCTAGTTATTATGGAATGTAGTCTGTTGTCGAGATATTTGTTAATCCAATGGATTCTAGCCTTGTCATTATGGAAGGCAGTCTATTGTCGATATTTTTGTTACTACAATGGATGGTAGCCTTGTAATTATGGAAGGTAGGCTATTGTAGGGATTTTTGTTAGTCGAATGGATTGTAGCCTTGTCATTATGGAAGGTACTCTGTTGTCGAGATTTTTGTTACTCCAATGGATGGCAGCCTTGTCATTATAGAAGGTAGTCTATTGTCGATATTTTTGTTACTACAATGTATGGTAGCCTTGTCATTATGGAAGGTAGTTTGTTGTCGAGTTTTTGTTACTCCAACGGATTGTAGCCTTTTAATAATGGAAGGTAGTCTGTTGTGGTGATTTTTGTTACTATAAGGGATGGTAGCCTTGTCATTATGGAAGGTAGTCTATTGTCCATATTTTTGTTAATCTAATGGATTGTAGCCTTTCCATTATGGAAGGTAGTCTGTTGTCGAGATTTTTGTTACTGCAATGGATGGTAGCCTTGTCATTATGGAAGGTAGGTTGTCATTGTGATATCTGTTACTCCAATGGATGGTAGCCTTGTCATTAAGGACGGTAGTCTGTTGTTCAGATTTTTGTTACTCTAATGGATGGCAGACTTGTCATTACGAAAGGTAGTCTATTGTCAAAAAATTTGTTACTCCATTGGATGGTAGCCTTGTCATTATGGAAGGTAGTGTGTTGTCGATATTTTTGTTATTCCAATGGATGGTAGCCATGTCATTATGGAAGGTAGTCTCTTCTCATAATTTTTGTTACTCGAATGGATGGTAGCCTTGTCATTATGGAAGGTAGTTTGTTGTCGAGATTTTTGTTACTCTAAGGGATGATAGCTTTGTGATTATGGAAGGTAGTGTGTTTTCGATATTTTTGTTATTCCAATAGATGGTAGCCTTGTTATTATGGAAGGTAGTCCGTCGTCGAGATTTTTGTTACTACAATGGATTGTAGCCTTGTCGTTATGGAAGGTAGTCTGTTGTCGATATCTTTGTTACTCCAATGGATGGTAGCCTAGTCATTATGGAAGGTAATGTGTTGTCGAGATTTTTCTTACTCCAATGGATGGTAGCCTTGTCATTATGGAAGGTAGTCTGTTGTCGAGATGTTTTATACTCCAATGGATTGTAGCCTTGTCATTATGGAAGGTTGTCTCTTGTGGATAATTTTGTTACCCTAATGATGGTACCCTTGTCATTATGGAAGGTAGTATGTTGTCTAGATTTTTGTTACTCCAATGGATGGTAGCCTTGTCATTATGGAAGGTAGTCTGTTGACGAGATTTCTGTTTCTTCAATGGATGGTAGCTTTGTCATTGAGGCAGGTAGTCTGTTATCAGGATTTTTGTTACTCTAATGGATGGTAACCTTGTCATTATGCAAGGTAGTCTATTGTCCAGATTTTTGTTACAACAATGGATGGTAGCCTTGTCATTATGGAAGATAGTCTATTGTCGAGATTTTTGTTACTGCAATGGAAGGTAGCCTTATCATTATGGAAGGTAGTATGTCGTTGTGATTTCTGTTACTCCAATGGATGGTAGCCTTGTCATTAAGGACGGTAGTTTGTTGTTCAGATTTTTGTTACTCCAATGGATGGTAGACTTTTCATTATGGAAGGTATTCTATTGTCGAGATTTTTGTTACTCCAACAGATGGTAGCCTTGTCATTATGGAAGGTAGTCTGTTATGGAGATTTTTGTTACTATAATGGATGGAAGCCTTGTCATTATGGAAGGTAGTGTGTTGTCGAGATTTTTGTTAATTCATTGGATGGTAGCCTTGTCATTATGAAAGGTAGTATGTTGTCGAGATTTTTGTTATTCAAATGGATCGTAGCCATGTCATTATGGAAGGTAGTTTGTTTCAAATTTTTTGTTACTCCAATGGATGGTAGCCTGTTATTATCGAAGGTAGTCTATTGTCGAGATTTTTGTTACTCCAATGGATGGTAGCCTTGTCATTATGGAAGCTAGTCTCTTGTTGATATTTTTGTTACTCCAATGGATGGTAGCCTTGTCATTATGGAAGGTAGTCTGCTATCCATATTTTTGTTACTCTAATGGATGGTAGCCTTGCCATTACGGAAGGTAGTCTATTGTCGATATTTTTGTTACTGCAATGGATGGTAGCCTTGTCATTATGGAAGGTAGCATGTCTTTGTGATTTCTGTTACTCCAATGGATGGTAGCCTTGTCATTAAGGACGGTGGCCTGTTGTTCAGATTTTTGTTACTCTAATGGATGGTAGCCTTGTTATTATGGAAGGTAGTCTATCGTCGAGATTTTTGTTACTACAATGGATGGTAGCCTTGTCGTTATGGAAGGTAATCTGTTGTCGATATCTTTGTTACTCCAATGGATGGTAGCCTAGTCATTATGGAATGTAGTCTGTTGTCGAGATATTTGTTACTCCAATAGATTCTAGCCTTGTCAATATGGAAGGCAGTATGTTGTCGATATTTTTGTTATTCCAATGGATGGTAGACTTATCATTACGAAAGGTAGTCTGTTGTCGAGATTTTTGTTACTCCATTGGATGGTAGCCTTGTCATTATGGAAGGTAGTCTGTTGTCGATATTTTTGTTACTCCAATGGATGGTAGCATTGTCATTATAGAAGGTAGTCTATTGTCGATATTTTTGTTACTACAATGTATGGTAGCCTTGTCATTATGGAAGGTAGTATGTTGTCGAGTTTTTTTTACTCCAACGGATTGTAGCGTTTTAATAATGGAAGGTAGTCTGTTGTGGTGATTTTTGTTACTATAATGGATGGTAGCCTTGTCATTATGGAAGGTAGTTTATTGTCCTTATTTTTGTTAATCTAATGGATTGTAGCCTTTCCATTATGGAAGGTAGTCTGTTGTCGAGATTTTTGTTACTGCAATGGATGGTAGCCTTGTCATTATGGAAGGTAGTTTGTCATTGTGATTTCTGTTACTCCAATGGATGGTAGCCTTGTCATTAAGGACGGTAGTCTGTTGTTCAGATTTTTGTTACTCTAATGGATCGTAGACTTGTCATTACGAAAGGTAGTCTATTGTCAAAAAATTTGTTACTCCATTGGATGGTAGCCTTGTAATTATGGAAGGTAGTGTGTTGTCAATATTTTTGTTATTCCAATGGATGGTAGCCATGTCATTATGGAAGGTAGTCTCTTCTCATAATTTTTGTTACTCCAATGGATGGTAGCCTTGTCATTATGGAAGGTAGTCTGTTGTCGAGATTTTTGTTACTCTAAGGGATGATAGCTTTGTGATTATGGAAGGTAGTGTGTTTTCGATATTTTTGTTATTCCAATGGATGGTAGCCTTGTTATTATCGAAGGTACTCTATTGTCGAGATTTTTGTTACTCCAATGGATGGTAGACTTGTCATTATAGAAGCTAGTCTCTTGTTGATATTTTTGTTACTCCAATGGATGGTAGCCTTGTCATTATGGAAGGTAGTCTGTTGTCCAGATTTTTGTTACTCTAATGGATGGTAGCCTTGCCATTATGGAAGGTAGTCTGTTGTCGAGATTTTTGTTACTGCAATGGATGGTAGCCTTGTCATTATGGAAGGTAGTCTGTCGTTGTGATTTTTGATACTCTAATGGATGGTAGCCTTGTCATTAAGGAAGGTAGTATGTTGTCGATATTTTTGTTATTCCAATGGATGGTAGACTTATCATTACGAAAGGTAGTCTGTTGTCGAGATTTTTGTTACTCCATTGGATGGTAGCCTTGTCATTATGGAAGGTAGTCTGTCGTCTAGATTTTTGTTACTCCATTAGATGGTAACCATGTCATTATGGAAGGTAGTATGTTGTCGATATCTTTATTACTCCAATGTATGGTAACCTTGTCATTATGGAAGGTAGTCTGTTGTCGAGATTTTTGTTACTCTAAGGGATGGTAGCCTTGTAATTATGGAAGGTACTGTGTTGTCGAAATTTTTGTTATTCCAATGGATATTAGCCTTGTCATTATGGAAGGTAGTCTGTCGTCGAGATTTTTGTTACTCCAATGGATGGTAGCCTTCTCATTATGTAAGGTAGTCTATCGTCGAAATTTTTGTTACTACAATGGATGGTAGCCTTGTCATTATGGAAGGTATTCTGTTGTCGAGATTTTTGTTACTACAATGGATTGTAGCCTTGTCGTTATGGAAGGTAGTATGTTGTCGATATCTTTGTTACTCCAATGGATGGTAGCCTAGTCATTATGGAATGTAGTCTGTTGTCGTGATTTTTGTTACTCCATTGGATTCTAGCCTTCTCATTATGGAAGGCAGTCTGTCGTCGATATTTTTTATACTCCAATGGATTGTAGCCTTGTCAATATGGAAGGTAGTCTATTGTGGATATTTTATTTACTCCAATGATGGTACCCTTGTCATTATGGAAGGTAGTATGTTGTCGAGATTTTTGTTACTCCAACGGATGGTAGCCTTGTTATTATGGAAGGTAGTCTGTTGTCGAGATTTTTATTACTCCAATGGATGGTAGCCTAGTCATTATGGAAGGTAGTCTGTTTCGAAATTTTTGTTACTCTAATGGATGGTAGCCTGTCATTATCGAAGGTAGTCTATTGTCGAGATTTTGGTTACTCCAATGGATGGAAGCCTTGTCATTATGGAAGCTAGTCTCTTGTTGTTATTTTTGTTACTCCAATGGATGGTAACCTTGTCATTATGGAAGGTAATTTGTTGTCGAGATTTTTGTTACTCTAAAGGATGGTAGCCTTGTCATTATGGAAGGTATTGTGTTGTCAAAATTTTTGTTATTCCAATGGATGGTAGCCTTGTCATAATGGAAGGTAGTCCGTTGTCGAGATTTTTGTTATTCCAATGGATGGTAGCCTTGTCATTAAGGAAGGTAATCTGTTATCGGGATTTTTGTTTGTCATTATGCAAGGTAGTCTGTTGTGCAGATTTTTGTTACAACAATGGATGGTAGCCTTGTTATTATGGAAGGTAGTCTGTTGTCGAGATTTTTGTTACTGCAATGGATGGTAGCCTTATCATTATGGAAGGTAGTCTGTCGTTATGATTTCTGTTACTCCAATGGAAGGTAGCCTTGTCATTATGGAAGGTAGTCTATTGTCGAGATTTTTGTTACTCCAATGGATGGTAGCCTTGTCATTAAGGAAGGTAGTATGTTGTCGATATTTTTGTTATTCCAATGGATGGTAGACTTATCATTACGAAAGGTAGTCTATTGTCGAGATTTTTGTTACTCCATTGGATGGTAACCTTGTCATTATGGAAGGTAGTATGTTGTCGATACTTTTGTTATTCCAATTGATCGTAGCCATTTCATTATGGAAGGTAGTCTATTGTCGTGATTTTTATTACTCCAATGGTTGGTAGCCTTGTCATTATGGAAGGTAGTCTGTTGTCAAGATTTTTTTACTCTAAGGGATGGTAGCCTTGTCATTATGGAAGGTAGTTTGTCTTTGATATTTTTGTTATTCTAATGGATGGTAGTCTTGTCATTATGGAATGTAGTCTGTCGTCGAGATTTTTGTTACTCCAATGGATGGTAGCCTTCTCATTATGTAAGGTAGTCTATCGTCGAGATTTTTGTTACTACATTGGATGGTAGCCTTCTCATTATGGAAGGTAGTATGTTGTCGATATCTTTGTTACTCCAATGGATGGTAGCCTAGTCATTATGGAATGTAGTCTGTTGTAGAGATTTTTGTTACTCTAATGGATTCTAGCCGTGTCATTATGTAAGGCAGTTTGTTGTCGATATTTTTTATACTCCAATGGATTGTAGCCTTGTCATAATGGAAGGTAGTCTCTTGTGGATATTTTATTTACTCCAATGATGGTACCCTTGTCATTATGGAAGGTAGTCTGTTGTCGAGATTTTTGTTACTCTAAGGGATTGTAGCCTTGTCATTATGGAAGGTATTGTGTTGTAGAAATTATTGTTATTCCAATACATGGTAGCCTTGTCATTATGGAAGGTAGTCCGTTGTCGATATTTTTGTTACTCCAATGGATGGTAGCCTTATCATTATGAAAGGTAGTCTATCGTCGAGATTTTTGTTACTACAATGGATGCTAGCCTTGTCATTATGTTAGGTAGTCTATTGTCGAGATTTTTGTTACTACAATGGATTGTAGCCTTGTCGTTTTGGAAGGTAGTCTGTAATCGATATCTTTGTTACTCCATTGGTGGTAGCCTAGTCATTATGGAAGGTAGTCTGTATTTCGAGATTTTGGTTACTCCAATGGATGGTAGCCTTGTCATTATGGAAGGTAGTCTATTGTTGAGATTTTTTATACTCCAATCGATTGTAGCCTTGTCATTATGGAAGGTAGTCTGTTATCGGGATTTTTGTTACTCCAATTGATGGCAGCCTTATCATTATGCAAGGTAGTCATTTGTCCAGATTTTTGTTACAACAATGGTTGGTAGCCTTGTCATTATGGAAGGTAGACTGTTGTCGAGATTTTTGTTACTGCAATGGATGGTAACCTTGTCATTATGGAAGGTAGTCTGTTGTCGAGATTTCTGTTACTCCAATGGATGGTATCCCTGTCATTAAGGACAATAGTTTATTGTTCAGATTTTTGTTACTCCAATGGATGGTAGACTTGTCATTATTGAAGGAAGTCTATAGTCGATATTTTTGTTACTCCATTGGATGGTAGCCTTCTCATTATGGAAGGTAGTGTGTTGTCGATATTTTTGTTATTCCAATGGATGGTAGCTTGTCATTATGGAACGTATTCTATTGTCGTGATTTTTTTTACTCCAATGGATGGTAGCCTTGTCATTATGGAAGGTAGTATGTGGTCGATATCTTTATTAATCCAATGGATGGTAACCTTGTCATTATGGAAGGTAGTTTGTTGTCGAGATTATTGTTACTCTAAGGGATGGTAGCCTTGTAATTATAGAAGGTACTTTGTTGTCGAAATTTTTGTTATTCCAATGGATAATAGCCTTGTCATTATGGAAGGTAGTCCTTCGTCGAGATTTTTGTTACTACAATGGATTGTAGCCTTGTCGTTATGGAAGGTAGTCTGTTGTCGATATTTTTGTTACTACAATGGATGGTAGCCTTGTCATTATGGAAGGTAGGCTATTGTAGGAATTTTTGTTACTCCAATGGATTGTAGCATTATCATTATGGAAGGTAGTCTTTTGTCGAGATTTTTTTTACTCTAAGGGATGGTAGCCTTGTGATTATGGAAGGTAGTGTGTTTTTGATATTTTTGTTATTCCAATGGATTGTAGCCTTGTCATTATCGAAGGTAGTCTATTGTCGAGATTTTTGTTACTCCAATGGATGATAGACTTTTCATTATGGAAACTAGTCTCTTGTTGATATTTTTGTTACTCAAATTGATGGTAGCCTTGTCATTATGGAAGGTAGTCTATTGTCCAGATTTTTGTAACTCTAATGGATGGTAGCCTTGCCATTACGGAAGGTAGTCTGTTGTCGAGATTTTTGTTACTGCAATGGATGGTAGCCTTGTCATTATGGAAGGTAGTTTGTCGTTGTGATTTCTGATACTCCAATGGATGGTAGCCTTGTCATTAAGGAAGGTAGTATGTTGTCTATATTTTTGTTATTCCAATGGATTGTAGACTTATCATTACGAAAGGTAGTCTGTTGTCGATATTTTTGTTACTCCAATGGATTGTAGCCTTGTCATTATGGAAGGTAGTTCGTTGTCGAGATTTTTGTTACTCTAAGGGATGGTAGCCTTGTCATTATGGAAGGTAGTGTGTTTTCGATATTTTTATTATTGCAATGGATGGTATCCTTGTCATTATGGAAGGTAGTCTGTCGTCGAGATATTTGTTACTCCAATGGATGGTAGCCTTGTCATTATGGAAGGTAGTCTATCTTCGAGATTTTTGTTACTACAGTGGATGGTAGCCTTGTCATTATGGAAGGTATTATATTGTCGAGATTTTTTTACTACAATGGATTTTAGCCTTGTCGTTATGGAAGGTAGTATGTTGTCGATATCTTTGTTACTCCAATGGATGGTAGCCTAGTCATTATGGAATGTAGTCTGTTGTCGAGATTTTTGTTACTCCAATGGATTCTAGCCTTGTCATTATGGAAGGCAGTCTGTTGTCGATATTTTTTATACTCCAATGGATTGTAGCCTTGTCATTATGTCAGGTAGTCTCTTGTGGATATTTTATTTACTCCAATGATGGTTCCCTTGTCATTATGGAAGGTAGTATATTGTCGAGATTTTTTGTACTCCAATAGATGGTAGCCTTGTAATTATGGAAGGTAATCTGTTGTGGAGATTTTTGTTACTATAATGGATGGTAGCCTTGTCATTATGAAAGGCAGTCTGTTGTCGAGATTTTTGTTACTCCATTGGATGGTAACGTTGTCATTATGGAAGGTAGTATGTTGTCGAGATTTTTGTTACTCCAATGGATGGTAGCCTGTCATTATCGAAGGTAGTCTATTGTCGAGATTTTTGTTACTCCAATGGATGGAAGCCTTGTCATTATGGAAGCTAGTCTCTTGTTGATATTTTTGTTACTCCAATGGATGGTAGCCTTGTCATTATGGAAGGTATTACGTTGTCGATATCTTTGTTACTCCAATGGATGGTAACCTTGTCATTATGGAAGGTAGTCTGTTGTCGAGATTTTTGTTACTCTAAGGGATGGTAGCCTTGTCATTATGGAAGGTATTGTGTTGTCGAAATTATTGTTATTCCAATGGATGGTAGCCTTGTCATTATGGAAGGTAGTCCGTTGTCGATATTTTTGTTACTCCAATGGATGGTAACCTTATCATTTTTGTCGATATTTTGGTTACTCCAATGGATGGTAGCCTTGTCATTATGGAAGGTTGTCTGTTGTCGAGATTTTTTATAC
The DNA here is from genome assembly GCA_948472305.1 of Vicia faba. Lineage (NCBI taxonomy): Eukaryota > Viridiplantae > Streptophyta > Magnoliopsida > Fabales > Fabaceae > Vicia > Vicia faba. The sequence goes on from OX451741.1 coordinate 461,837,764, forward strand.
TCCAATGGATTGTAGCCTTGTCATTATGGAAGGTAGTCTGTTGTGGATATCTTTGTTACTCCAATGGTGGTACCCTTGTCGTTATTGAAGGTAGTATGTTGTCGAGATTTTTGTTACTCCAACTGATGGTAGCCTTGTCATTAAGGAAGGTAGTCTGTTATCGGGATTTTTGTTACTCCAATTGATGGCAGCCTTGTCATTATGCAAGGTAGTCTGTTGTCCAGATTTTTGTTACAACAATGGTTGGTAGCCTTGTCATTATGGAAGGTAGTCTGTTGTCGAGATTTTTGTTACTGCAATGGATGGTAACCTTGTCATTATGGAAGGTAGTATGTTGTCGAGATTTCTGTTACTCCAATGGATGGTAGCCCTGTCATTAAGGACAGTAGTTTGTTGTTCAGATTTTTGTTACTCCTTTGGATGGTAGCCTTGTCATTATGGAAGGTAGTGTGTTGTCGATATTTTTGTTATTCCAATGGATGGTAGCCTTGTCATTATGGAACGTAGTCTGTTGTCGTGATTTTTTTTACTCCAATGGATGGTAGCCTTGTCATTATGGAAGGTAGTATGTTGTCGATATCTTTATTACTCCAATGGATGGTAACCTTGTCATTATGGAAGGTAGTTTATTGTCGAGATTTTTGTTACTCTAAGGGATGGTAGCCTTGTAATTATGGAAGGTACTGTGTTGTCGAAATTTTTGTTATTCCAATGGATAGTAGCCTTGTCATTATGGAAGGTAGTCCGTCGTCGAGATTTTTGTTACTACAATGGATTGTAGCCTTGTCGTTATGGAAGGTAGTCTGTTGTCGATATCTTTGTTACTCCAATGGATGGTAGCCTAGTCATTATGGAAGGTAATGTGTTGTCGAGATTTTTGTTACTCCAATGGGTGGTAGCCTTGTCATTATGGAAGGTAGTTTGTTGTCGAGATGTTTTATACTCCAATGGATTCTAGCCTTTTCATTATGGAAGGTTGTCTCTTGTGGATAATTTTGTTACCCTAATGATGGTACCCTTGTCATTATGGAAGGTAGTATGATGTCTAGATTTTTGTTACTCCAATGGATGGTAGCCTTGTCATTATGGAAGGTAGTCTGTTGTCGAGATTTATGTTTCTTCAATGAATGGTAGCTTTGTCATTGAGGCAGGTAGTCTGTTATCAGGATTTTTGATACTCCAATGGATGGTAACCTTGTCATTATGCAAGGTACTATATTGTCCAGATTTTTGTTACAACAATGGATGGTAGCCTTGTCATTATGGAAGATAGTCTATTGTCGAGATTTTTGTTACTGCAATGGATGGTAGCCTTGTCATTATGGAAGGTAGTCTGTCGTTGTGATTCCTTTTACTCCAATGGATGGTAGCCTTGTCATTAAGGACGGTAGTTTGTTGTTCAGATTTTTGTTACTCCAATGGATGGTAGACTCGTCATTATGGAAGGTAGTCTATTGTCGAGATTTTTTTTACTCCAACAGATGGTAGCCTTGTCAATAAGGAAGTTAGTCTGTTGTCGAGATTTTTGTTAATTCATTGGATGGTATCCTTGTCATTATGGAAGGTAGTATGTTGTCGAGATTTTTGTTATTCCAATGGATCGTAGCCATGTCATTATGGAAGGTAGTTTGTTTCAAAAATTTTGTTACTCCAATGGATGGTAGCCTGTTATTATCGAAGGTAGTCTATTGTCGAGATTTTTGTTACTCCAATGGATGGTAGCCTTGTCATTATGGAAGCTAGTCTCTTGTTGATATTTTTGTTACTCCAATGGATGGTAGCCTTGTCATTATGGAAGGTAGTCTGCTATCCATATTTTTGTTACTCTAATGGATGGTAGCCTTGCCATTACGGAAGGTAGTCTATTGACGATATTTTGGTTACTACAATGGATGGTAGCCTTGTCATTATGGAAGGTAGCATGTCGTTGTGATTTCTGTTACTCCAATGGATGGTAGACTTGTCATTAAGGACGGTGGTCTGTTGTTCAGATTTTTGTTACTCCAATGGATGGTAGCCTTGTCATTATGGAAGGTAGTCTATTGTCGAGATATTTGTTACTCCAATGGATTCTAGCCTTGTCATTATGGAAGGCAGTTTGTTGTCGATATTTTTGTTACTACAATGGATGGTAGATTTGTCATTATGGAAGGTAGGCTATTGTAGGGATTTTTGTTACTCCAAGGAATTGTAGGCTTGTCATTATGGAAGGTAGTCTGTTGTCGAGATTTTTATTACTCTAATGGATGGTGGCCTTGTCATTATAGAAGGTAGTCTATTGTCGATATTTTTGTTACTATAATGTATGGTAGCCTTGTAATTATGGAAGGTAGTATGTTGTCGAGTTTTTGTTACTCCAACGGATTGTAGCCTTTTAATAATGGAAGGTAGTCTGTTGTGGAGATTTTTGTTACTATAATGGATGGTAGCCTTGTCATTATGGAAGGTAGTCTATTGTCCATATTTTTGTTAATCTAATGGATTGTAGCCTTGCCATTATGGAAGGTAGTCTGTTGTCGATATTTTTGTTAATGTAATGGATGGTAGCCTTGTCATTATGGAAGGTAGTTTGTCATTGTGATTTCTGTTACTCCAATGGATGGTAGCCTTGTCATTAAGGACGGTAGTCTGTTGTTCAGATTTTTGTTACTCTAATGGATGGTAGCCTTGTCATTACGAAAGGTAGTCTATCATCGAGATTTTTGTTACTACAATGGATGGTAGCCTTGTCGTTATGGAAGGTAGTCTGTTGTCAATATCTTTGTTACTCCAATGGATGATAGCCTAGTCATTATGGAATGTAGTATGTTGTCGAGATATTTGTTACTCAAATGGATTCTAGCCTTGTCATTATGGAAGGCAGTTTGTTTTCGATATGTTTGTTACTACAATGGATGGTAGACTTGTCATTATGGAAGGTAGGCTATTGTAGGGATTTTTGTTACTCCAATGGATTTTAGGCTTGTCATTATGGAAGGTAGTCTGTTGTCGAGATTTTTGTTACTCCAATGGATGGTGGCCTTGTCATTATAGAAGGTAGTCTATTGTCGATATTTTTGTTACTATAATGTATGGGAGCCTTGTCATTATGAAAGGTAGTATGTTGTCGAGTTTTTGTTACTCCAACGGATTGTAGCCTTTTAATAATGGAAGGTAGTCTGTTGTGGAGATTTTTGTTACTATAATGGATGGAAGCCTTGTCATTATGGAAGGTAGTCTATTGTCCATATTTTTGTTAATCTAATGGATTGTAGCCTTGCCATTATGGAAGGTAGTCTGTTGTCGAGATTTTTGTTACTGCAATGGATGGTAGCCTTGTCATTATGGAAGGTAGTTTGTCATTGTGATTTCTGTTACTCCAATGGATGGTAGCCTTGTCATTAAGGACGGTAGTCTGTTGTTCAGATTTTTGTTACTCTAATGGATGGTAGACTTGTCTTTACGAAAGGTAGTCTATTGTCAAAAAATTTGTTACTCCATTGGATGGTAGCCTTGTCATTATGGAAGGTAGTGTGTTGTCGATATTTTTGTTATTCCAATGGATGGTAGCCATGTCATTATGGAAGGTAGTCTCTTCTCATAATTTTTGTTACTCCAATGGATGGTAGCCTTGTCATTATGGAAGGTAGTCTGTTGTCGAGATTTTTGTTACTCTAAGGGATGATAGCTTTGTGATTATGGAAGGTAGTGTGATTTCGATATTTTTGTAATTCCAATGGATGGTAGCCTTGTCATTATCGAAGGTACTCTATTGTCGAGATTTTTGTTACTCTAATGGATGGTAGACTTGTCATTATGGAAGCTAGTCTCTTGTTGATATTTTTGTTACTCCAATGGATGGTAGCCTTGTCATTATGGAAGGTAGTCTGTTGTCCAGATTTTTGTTACTCTAATTGATGGTAGCCTTGCCATTATGGAAGGTAGTCTGTTGTCGAGATTTTTGTTACTGCAATGGATGGTAGCCTTGTCATTATGGAAGGTAGTCTGTCGTTGTGATTTTTGATACTCTAATGGGTGGTAGTCTTGTCATTAAGGAAGGTAGTATGTTGTCGATATTTTTGTTATTCCAATGGATGGTAGACTTATCATTACGAAAGGTAGTCTGTTGTCGAGATTTTTGTTACTCCATTGGATGGTAGCCTTGTCATTATGGAAGGTAGTCTGTCGTCTAGATTTTTGTTACTCCATTGGATGGTAACCATGTAATTATGGAAGGTAGTATGTTGTCGATATCTTTATTACTCCAATGTATGGTAACCTTGTCATTATGGAAGGTAGTCTGTTGTCGAGATTTTTGTTACTCTAAGGGATGGTAGCCTTGTAATTATGAAAGGTACTGTGTTGTCGAAATTTTTGTTATTCCAATGGATATTAGCCTTGTCATTATGGAAGGTAGTCTGTCGTCGAGATTTTTGTTACTCCAATGGATGGTAGCCTTCTCATTATGTAAGGTAGTCTATCGTCGAGATTTTTGTTACTACATTGGATGGTAGCCTTGTCATTATGGAAGGTATTCTGTTGTCGAGATTTTTGTTACTATAATGGATTGTAGCCTTGTCGTTATGGAAGGTAGTATGTTGTCGATATCTTTGTTACTCCAATGGATGGTAGCCTAGTCATTATGGAATGTAGTCTGTTGTCGAGATTTTTGTTACTCCATTGGATTCTAGCCTTGTCATTATGGAAGGCAGTCTGTTGTCGATATTTTTTATACTCCAATGGATTGTAGCCTTGTCATTATGGAAGGTAGTCTATTGTGGATATTTTATTTACTCCAATGATGGTACCCTTGTCATTATGGAAGGTAGTATGTTGTCGAGATTTTTGTTACTCCAACGGATGGTAGCCTTGTGATTATGGAAGGTAGTCTGTTGTCGAGATTTTTGTTACTCCATTGGATGGTAACCTTGTCATTATGGAAGGTAGTATGTTGTCGAGATTTTTGTTATTCCAATGGATGGTAGCCTAGTCATTATGGAAGGTAGTCTGTTTCGAAATTTTTGTTACTCTAATGGATGGTAGCCTGTCATTATCGAAGGTAGTCTATTGTCGAGATTTTGGTTACTCCAATGGATGGTAGCCTTGTCATTATGGAAGGTAGTATGTTGTCGATATCTTTATTACTCCAATGGATGGTAACCTTGTCATTATGGAAGGTAGTTTATTGTCGAGATTTTTGTTACTCTAAGGGATGGTAGCCTTGTAATTATGGAAGGTACTGTGTTGTCGAAATTTTTGTTATTCCAATGGATAGTAGCCTTGTCATTATGGAAGGTAGTCCGTCGTCGAGATTTTTGTTACTACAATGGATTGTAGCCTTGTCGTTATGGAAGGTAGTCTGTTGTCGATATCTTTGTTACTCCAATGGATGGTAGCCTAGTCATTATGGAAGGTAATGTGTTGTCGAGATTTTTGTTACTCCAATGGGTGGTAGCCTTGTCATTATGGAAGGTAGTTTGTTGTCGAGATGTTTTATACTCCAATGGATTCTAGCCTTTTCATTATGGAAGGTTGTCTCTTGTGGATAATTTTGTTACCCTAATGATGGTACCCTTGTCATTATGGAAGGTAGTATGATGTCTAGATTTTTGTTACTCCAATGGATGGTAGCCTTGTCATTATGGAAGGTAGTCTGTTGTCGAGATTTATGTTTCTTCAATGAATGGTAGCTTTGTCATTGAGGCAGGTAGTCTGTTATCAGGATTTTTGATACTCCAATGGATGGTAACCTTGTCATTATGCAAGGTACTATATTGTCCAGATTTTTGTTACAACAATGGATGGTAGCCTTGTCATTATGGAAGATAGTCTATTGTCGAGATTTTTGTTACTGCAATGGATGGTAGCCTTGTCATTATGGAAGGTAGTCTGTCGTTGTGATTCCTTTTACTCCAATGGATGGTAGCCTTGTCATTAAGGACGGTAGTTTGTTGTTCAGATTTTTGTTACTCCAATGGATGGTAGACTCGTCATTATGGAAGGTAGTCTATTGTCGAGATTTTTTTTACTCCAACAGATGGTAGCCTTGTCAATAAGGAAGTTAGTCTGTTGTCGAGATTTTTGTTAATTCATTGGATGGTATCCTTGTCATTATGGAAGGTAGTATGTTGTCGAGATTTTTGTTATTCCAATGGATCGTAGCCATGTCATTATGGAAGGTAGTTTGTTTCAAAAATTTTGTTACTCCAATGGATGGTAGCCTGTTATTATCGAAGGTAGTCTATTGTCGAGATTTTTGTTACTCCAATGGATGGTAGCCTTGTCATTATGGAAGCTAGTCTCTTGTTGATATTTTTGTTACTCCAATGGATGGTAGCCTTGTCATTATGGAAGGTAGTCTGCTATCCATATTTTTGTAACTCTAATGGATGGTAGCCTTCCCATTACGGAAGGTAGTCTATTGACGATATTTTGGTTACTACAATGGATGGTAGCCTTGTCATTATGGAAGGTAGCATGTCGTTGTGATTTCTGTTACTCCAATGGATGGTAGACTTGTCATTAAGGACGGTGGTCTGTTGTTCAGATTTTTGTTACTCCAATGGATGGTAGCCTTGTCATTATGGAAGGTAGTCTATTGTCGAGATATTTGTTACTCCAATGGATTCTAGCCTTGTCATTATGGAAGGCAGTTTGTTGTCGATATTTTTGTTACTACAATGGATGGTAGACTTGTCATTATGGAAGGTAGGCTATTGTAGGGATTTTTGTTACTCCAAGGAATTGTAGGCTTGTCATTATGGAAGGTAGTCTGTTGTCGAGATTTTTATTACTCTAATGGATGGTGGCCTTGTCATTATAGAAGGTAGTCTATTGTCGATATTTTTGTTACTATAATGTATGGTAGCCTTGTAATTATGGAAGGTAGTATGTTGTCGAGTTTTTGTTACTCCAACGGATTGTAGCCTTTTAATAATGGAAGGTAGTCTGTTGTGGAGATTTTTGTTACTATAATGGATGGTAGCCTTGTCATTATGGAAGGTAGTCTATTGTCCATATTTTTGTTAATCTAATGGATTGTAGCCTTGCCATTATGGAAGGTAGTCTGTTGTCGATATTTTTGTTAATGTAATGGATGGTAGCCTTGTCATTATGGAAGGTAGTTTGTCATTGTGATTTCTGTTACTCCAATGGATGGTAGCCTTGTCATTAAGGACGGTAGTCTGTTGTTCAGATTTTTGTTACTCTAATGGATGGTAGCCTTGTCATTACGAAAGGTAGTCTATCATCGAGATTTTTGTTACTACAATGGATGGTAGCCTTGTCGTTATGGAAGGTAGTCTGTTGTCAATATCTTTGTTACTCCAATGGATGATAGCCTAGTCATTATGGAATGTAGTATGTTGTCGAGATATTTGTTACTCAAATGGATTCTAGCCTTGTCATTATGGAAGGCAGTTTGTTTTCGATATGTTTGTTACTACAATGGATGGTAGACTTGTCATTATGGAAGGTAGGCTATTGTAGGGATTTTTGTTACTCCAATGGATTTTAGGCTTGTCATTATGGAAGGTAGTCTGTTGTCGAGATTTTTGTTACTCCAATGGATGGTTGCCTTGTCATTATAGAAGGTAGTCTATTGTCGATATTTTTGTTACTATAATGTATGGGAGCCTTGTCATTATGGAAGGTAGTATGTTGTCGAGTTTTTGTTACTCCAACGGATTGTAGCCTTTTAATAATGGAAGGTAGTCTGTTGTGGAGATTTTTGTTACTATAATGGATGGAAGCCTTGTCATTATGGAAGGTAGTCTATTGTCCATATTTTTGTTAATCTAATGGATTGTAGCCTTGCCATTATGGAAGGTAGTCTGTTGTCGAGATTTTTGTTACTGCAATGGATGGTAGCCTTGTCATTATGGAAGGTAGTTTGTCATTGTGATTTCTGTTACTCCAATGGATGGTAGCCTTGTCATTAAGGACGGAAGTCTGTTGTTCAGATTTTTGTTACTCTAATGGATGGTAGACTTGTCTTTACGAAAGGTAGTCTATTGTCAAAAAATTTGTTACTCCATTGGATGGTAGCCTTGTCATTATGGAAGGTAGTGTGTTGTCGATATTTTTGTTATTCCAATGGATGGTAGCCATGTCATTATGGAAGGTAGTCTCTTCTCATAATTTTTGTTACTCTAATGGATGGTAGCCTTGTCATTATGGAAGGTAGTCTGTTGTCGAGATTTTTGTTACTCTAAGGGATGATAGCTTTGTGATTATGGAAGGTAGTGTGATTTCGATATTTTTGTAATTCCAATGGATGGTAGCCTTGTCATTATCGAAGGTACTCTATTGTCGAGATTTTTGTTACTCTAATGGATGGTAGACTTGTCATTATGGAAGCTAGTCTCTTGTTGATATTTTTGTTACTCCAATGGATGGTAGCCTTGTCATTATGGAAGGTAGTCTGTTGTCCAGATTTTTGTTACTCTAATTGATGGTAGCCTTGCCATTATGGAAGGTAGTCTGTTGTCGAGATTTTTGTTACTGCAATGGATGGTAGCCTTGTCATTATGGAAGGTAGTCTGTCGTTGTGATTTTTGATACTCTAATGGGTGGTAGTCTTGTCATTAAGGAAGGTAGTATGTTGTCGATATTTTTGTTATTCCAATGGATGGTAGACTTATCATTACGAAAGGTAGTCTGTTGTCGAGATTTTTGTTACTCCATTGGATGGTAGCCTTGTCATTATGGAAGGTAGTCTGTCGTCTAGATTTTTGTTACTCCATTGGATGGTAACCATGTAATTATGGAAGGTAGTATGTTGTCGATATCTTTATTACTCCAATGTATGGTAACCTTGTCATTATGGAAGGTAGTCTGTTGTCGAGATTTTTGTTACTCTAAGGGATGGTAGCCTTGTAATTATGAAAGGTACTGTGTTGTCGAAATTTTTGTTATTCCAATGGATATTAGCCTTGTCATTATGGAAGGTAGTCTGTCGTCGAGATTTTTGTTACTCCAATGGATGGTAGCCTTCTCATTATGTAAGGTAGTCTATCGTCGAGATTTTTGTTACTACATTGGATGGTAGCCTTGTCATTATGGAAGGTATTCTGTTGTCGAGATTTTTGTTACTATAATGGATTGTAGCCTTGTCGTTATGGAAGGTAGTATGTTGTCGATATCTTTGTTACTCCAATGGATGGTAGCCTAGTCATTATGGAATGTAGTCTGTTGTCGAGATTTTTGTTACTCCATTGGATTCTAGCCTTGTCATTATGGAAGGCAGTCTGTTGTCGATATTTTTTATACTCCAATGGATTGTAGCCTTGTCATTATGGAAGGTAGTCTATTGTGGATATTTTATTTACTCCAATGATGGTACCCTTGTCATTATGGAAGGTAGTATGTTGTCGAGATTTTTGTTACTCCAACGGATGGTAGCCTTGTGATTATGGAAGGTAGTCTGTTGTCGAGATTTTTGTTACTCCATTGGATGGTAACCTTGTCATTATGGAAGGTAGTATGTTGTCGAGATTTTTGTTATTCCAATGGATGGTAGCCTAGTCATTATGGAAGGTAGTCTGTTTCGAAATTTTTGTTACTCTAATGGATGGTAGCCTGTCATTATCGAAGGTAGTCTATTGTCGAGATTTTGGTTACTCCAATGGATGGAAGCCTTGTCATTATGGAAGCTAGTCTCTTGTTGTTATTTTTGTTACTACAATGGATGGTAGCCTTGTCATTATGGAAGGTAGTCTGTTGTCGATATCTTTGTTACTCCAATGGATGGTAACCTTGTCATTATGGAAGGTAGTTTGTTGTCGACATTTTTGTTACTCTAAAGGATGGTAGCCTTGTCATTATGGAAGGTATTGTGTTGTCAAAATTTTTGTTATTCCAATGGATGGTAGCCTTGTCATAATGGAAGGTAGTCCGTTGTCGAGATTTTTGTTATTCCAATGGATGGTAACCTTGTCATTAAGGAAGAAAATCTGTTATCGGGATTTTTATTACTCTAATTGATGGCAGCCTTGTCATTATGCAAGGTAGTCTGTTGTCCAGATTTTGGTTACAACAATGGATGGTAGCCTTGTCATTATGGAAGATAGTCTGTTGTCGAGATTTTTGTTACTACAATGGATGGTAGCCTTGTCATTATGGAAGGTAGTCTGTCGTTATGATTTCTGTTACTCCAATGGATGGTAGCCTTGTCATTACGAAAGGTAGTCTATTGTCGAGATTTTTGTTACTCCATTGGATGGTAACCTTGTCATTATGGAAGGTAGTATGTTGTCGATACTTTTGTTATTCCAATTAATCGTAGCCATGTCATTATGGAAGGTAGTCTATTGTCGTGATTTTTATTACTCCAATGGTTGGTATCCTTGTCATTATGGAAGGTAGTCCGTTGTCGAGATTTTTTATACTCTAAGGGATGGTAGCCTTGTCATTATGGAAGGTAGTTTGTTTTCGATATTTTTGTTATTCCAATGGATGGTAGTCTTGTCATTATGGAATGTAGTCTGTCGTCGAGATTTTTGTTACTCCAATGGATGGTAGCCTTCTCATTATGTAAGGTAGTCTATCGTCGAGATTTTTGTTACTACATTGCATGGTAGCCTTGTCATTATGGAAGGTATTTTGTTGTCGAGATTTTTGTTACTAAAATGGATTGTAGACTTTTCATTATGGAAGGTAGTATGTTGTCGATATCTTTGTTACTCCAATGGATGGTAGCCTCGTCATTATAGAATGTAGTCTGTTGTCGAGATTTTTGTTACTCCAATGGATTCTAGCCTTGTCATTATGGAAGGCAGTTTGTTGTCGATATTTTTTATACTCCAATGGATTGTAGCCTTGTCATTATGGAAGGTACTCTCTTGTGGATATTTTATTTACTCCAATGATGGTACCCTTGTCATTATGGAAGGTAGTATGTTATCGAGATTTTTGTTACTCCAACGGATGGTAGCCTTGTGATTATGGAAGGTAGTCTGTTGTCGAGATTTTTGTTACTCCATTGGATGGTAACTTGTCATTATGGAAGGTAGTATGTTGTCGAGATTTTTGTTATTCCAATGGTTGGTAGCCTAGTCATTATAGAAGGTAGTCTGTTTCGAAATTTTTGTTACTCTAATGGATGGTAGCCTGTCATTATCGAAGGTAGTCTATTGTCGAGATATTTGTTACTCTAATGGATGGAATCCTTGTCATTATGGAAGCTAGTCTCTTGTTTATATTTTTGTTACTCCAATGGATGGTAGCCTTGTCATTATGGAAGGTAGTCTGTTGTAGATATCTTTGTTACTCCAATGGATGGTAGCCTTGTCTTAATGGAACGTAGTCCGTTGTCGAGATTTTTGTTACTCCAATTGATGCTAGCCTTGTCATTATGCAAGGTAGTGTGTTGTCCGGATTTTTGTTACAACAATGGATGGTAGCCTTGTCATTATGGAAGGTAGTCTGTTGTTGAGATTTTTGTTACTGCAATGGATGGTAGCCTTGTCATTATGGAAGGTAGTCTGTCGTTGTGAATTTTATTACTCCAATGGATGGTAGCCTTGTCATTAAGGATAATAGTTTGTTGTTCAGATTTTTGTTACTCCAGTGGATGGTAGACTTATCATTATGGAAGGTAGTCTATTGTCGAGATTTTTGTTACTCCATTGGATGGTAGCCTTGTCATTATGGAAGGTAGTGTGTTGTCGATATTTTTGTTATTCCAATGGATGGTAGCCTTGTCCTTATGGAAGGTAGTCTGTTTTCATGATGTTTTTTACTCCACTGGATGGTAGCCTTGTCATTATGGAAGGTAGTATGTTGTCGAGATTTTTGTTACTCCAATGGATGGTAGACTTGTCATTATGGAAGGTAGTCTCTTGTTGATATTTTTATTGCTCAAATGGATGGTAGCCTTGTCATTATGGAAGGTAATGTGTTGTCGAAATTTTTGTAATTCCAATGGATATTAGCCTTGTCATTATGGAAGGTACTCTGTCGTCGAGATTTCTATTACTCCATTGGATTTTAGCTTTGTCATTGAGGAACGTAGTCTGTTATCAGGATTTTTGTTACTCCAATGGATGGTAGCCTTATCATTTTGCAAGATAGTCTGTTGTCCAGATTTTTGTTACAACAATGGATGGTAGCCTTGTCATTATGGAAGGTAGTCTGTTGTCGAGATTTTTGTTACTGCAATGGATGGTAGCCTTGTCATTATGGAAGGTAGTCTGTCGTTGTGATTTTTGTTACTCCAATGGATGGTAGCCTTGTCATTAAGGACAATAGTTTGTTGTTCAGATTTTTGTTACTCCAATGGATGGTAAACTTGTCATTATAGAAGGTAGTCTATTGTCGAGATTTTTATTACTCCATTGGATGGTAGCCTTGTCATTATGGAAGGTAGTGTGTTGTCGATATTTTTGTTATTCTAATGGATGGTAGCCTTGTCATTATGGAAGGTAGTCTGTTGTCGTGATGTTTTTAACTCCACTGGATGGTAGCCTTGTCATTATGGAAGGTAGTATGTTGTCGATATCTTTATCACTCCAATGGATGGTAACCTTGTCATTATGGAAGGTAGTATGTTGTCGAGATTTTTGTTACTCTAAGGGATGGTAGCCTTGTAATTATGGAAGGTATTGTGTTGTCTAAATATTTTTTATTCCAATGGATAGTAGCCTTGTCATTATGGAAGGTAGTCTGTCGTCGAGATTTTTGTTACTACAATGTATTGTAGCCTTGTCATTATGGAAGGTAGTCTATTGTCGATATCTTTGTTACTCTAATGGATGGTAGCCTAGTCATTATGGAAGGTAGTGTGTTGTCGAGATTTTTGTTACTCCAATGGATGGTAGCCTTTTCATTATAGAAGGTAGTCTGTTGTCGAAATTTTTTATACTCCAATGGATTATAGCCTTGTCATTATGGAAGGTAGTCTCTTGTGGATAATTTTGTTACTCCAATGATGGTACCCTTGTCATTATGGAAGGTAGTATGTTGTCGATATTTTTGTTACTCCAATGGATGGTAGCCTTGTCATTATGGAAGGCAGACTGTTGTCCAGATTTCTGTTTCTTCAATGGATGGTAGCTTTGTCATTGTGGAACATAGTCTGTTATCAGGATTTTTGTTACTCCAATGGATGGTAGCCTTGTCATTATGCAAGATAGTCTATTGTCCAGATTTTTATTACAACAATGGATGGTAGCCTTGTCATTATGGAAGGTCGTCGAGATTTCTATTACTGCAATGGATGGTAGCCTTGTCATTAAGGACGGTAGTTTGTTGTTCAGATTTTTGTTACTCCAATGGATGGTAGACTTGTCATTATGGAAGGTAGTCTATTGTCGAGATTTTTGTTACTCCATTGGATGGTAGCCTTGTCATTATGGAAGGTAGTATGTAGTCTATATTTTTGTTATTCCAATGGATGGTAGCCTTGTCATTATGGAAGGTAGTCTATTGTCGATATTTTTGTTACTCCATTGGATGGTAGCCTTGTCATTATGGAAGGTAGTATGTTTTCGATATCTTTGTTACTCCAATGGATGGTAACCTTGTCATTATGGAAGGTAGTCTGTTGTCGAGATTTTTATTACTCTATGGGATGGTAGCCTTGTCATTATGGAAGGTAGTTTGTTGTCAAGATTTTTGTAACTCCAATGGATGGTAGCCTTGTAATTATGGAAGGTAGTCTATTGTCTAGATTTTTGTTACTACAATGGATGATAGCCTTGTCAATATGGAAGGTAGTATGTCGTCGAGATTTTTGTTACTACAATGTATTGTAACCTTGTCGTTTTGGAAGGTAGTCTGTTGTCGATATCTTTGTTACTCTAATGGACGGTAGCCTAGTCATTATGGAAGGTAGTGTTTTGACGAGATTTTTGTTACTCCAATGGATGGTAGCCTTGTCATTATGGAAGGTAGTCTGTTGTCGAGATTTTTTATACTCCAATTGATTATGGTCTTCTCATTATCGAAGGTAGTCTCTTGTGGATAATTTTGTTACTCCAATGATGGTACCCTTGTCATTATTGAAGGTAGTATGTTGTCGAGATTTTTGTTACTCCAATAGAGGGTAGCCTTGTCATTATGGAAGGTAGTCTGTTGTCGAGATTTCTGTTTCTTCAATGGAGGGTAGCTTTGTCATTGAGGAATGTAGTCTGTTATCAGGATTTTTGTTACTCCAATTGATGGTAGCCTTGTCATTATGCAAGGTAGTCTATTGTCCAGATTTTTGTTACAATAATGGATGGTAGCCTTGTCATTATGGAAGGTAGTCTGTCGTTGTGATTTCTGTTACTCCATTGGATGGTAGCCTTGTCATTAAGGATGGTAGTTTGTTGTTCAGATTTTTGTTACTCCAATGGATGGTAGACTTGTAATTATGGAAGGTAGTCTATTGTCGAGATTTTTGTTACTCCATTGGATGGTAGCCTTGTCATTATGGAAGGTAGTTTGTTGTCGATATTTTTGTTATTCCAATGGACGGTAGTCTTGTCATTATGGAAAGTAGTCTATTGTCGTGATTTTTTTACTACAATGGATGGTAGCCTTGTAATTATGGAAGGTAGAATGTTGTCGATATCTTTTTTACTCCAATGGATGGTAACCTTGTTATTATGGAAGGTAGTTTGTGGTCGAGATTTATATTACTATAAGGGATGGTAGCCATGTCATTATGGAAGGTATTGTGTTGTCGAAATTTTTGTTATTCCAATGGATGGTAGCCTTGTCATTATGGAAGGTAGTCTGTTGTCGAGATTTTTGTTACTCCAATGGATGGTAGACTTTTCATTATGGAAGGTAGTCTATTGTCGAGATTTTTGTTACTACAATGGATGATAGCGTTGTCAATATGGAAGGTAGTCTTTTGTCGAGATTTTTGTTACTACAATGGATTGTAGCCTTGTCGTTATGGAAGGTAGTCTGTTGTCGATATCTTTGTTACTCCAATGGATGGTAGCCGAGTCATTATGGAAGGTAGTCTATTGTCGAGATTTTGGTTACTCAATGGATTCTAGCCATGTCAGTTGTCGAGATTTTTAATACTCCAATGGATTGTAGCCTTGTCATTATGGAAGGTAGTCTCTTGTGGATATATTTCTTACTCCAATGATGGTACCCTTGTCATTGTGGAAGGTAGTCTGCTGTCGAGATTTCTGTTACTCCAATGGATTGTAGCCTTGTCATTATGGAAGGTAATCTGTTGTCTAGATTTATGTTACTCCAATGGATGGTAGCCTTGTCATTAGGGAACGTAGTCTGCTGTCGAGATTTTTGTTACTGCAATGGATGGTAGCCTTTTCATTATGGAAGGCAGTCTGTCATTGTGATTTTTGTTACTCCAATGGATGGTAGCCTTTTCATTATGGAAGGTAGTGTATTGTCAAGATTTTTGTTACTCCATTGGATGGTAGCCTTGTCATTATGGAAGGCAGTGTATTGTTAATATTTTTGTTATTCCATTGAATGGTATACTTGTCATTATGGAAGGTAGCATGTGTTTTTGTTACTCCAATGGATGGTAGCCTTGTCATTATGGAAGGTAGTATGTTGTTGATATCTTTGTTACTCCAATGGATGGTAGCCTTGTCATTATGGAAAGTATTTTGTTGTCAAGATTTTTGTTACTCTAAGGGACGGTAGCCTTGTCATTATGGAAGGTAGTGTGTTGTCGATATTTTTGTTATTCCAATGGATGGTTGCCTTGTCATTAGGGAAGGTACTCTGTTGTCGAGATTTTTGTTACTACAATGGATGGTAGCCTTGTCATTATGGAAGGTAGTCTGTTTTTATTACGGCAATGGATGGTATCCTTGTCATTATGGAAGGTAGTATGTTGTTGATATCTTTGTTACTCCAATGGATGGTAGCTTTATCATTATCGAAACTAGTATGTTGTCGAGATTTTTGTAACTCTAAGGGATGGTAGCCTTGTCATTATGGAAGGTAGTGTGTTGTTGATATTTTTGTTATTCCAATGAATGGTGGCCTTGTCATTATGGAAGGTACTCTGCTGTCGAGATTTTTGTTACTCCAATGGATGGTAGCCTTGTCATTATGGAAGGTAGTCTATTGTCATGTATTTTTGTTACTACAATGGATGGTAGCGTTGTCATTATGGAAGGTAGTATGTTGTCGAGATTTTCGTTACTACAATGGATTGTAGCCTTGCCGTTAAGGAAGGTAGTCTATTGTCGATATATTTGTTACTCCAATGGATGGTAGCCTAGTCATTATGGAAGGTAGTCTATTGTCGAGATTTTTGTTACTCCAATGGATGGTAGCCTTGTCATTATGGAAGGTAGTCTGTTGTCGAGATTTTTTATACTCCAATGGATTGTAGCATTTTCATTATGGAAGGTAGTCTCTTGTGGTTATTTTTGTTACTCAAATGATGGTACCCTTGTCAATATGGAAGGTAGTCTACTGTCGAGATTTTTGTTACTCCAATGGATGGTAGCCTTGTCATTATGGAAGGTAGTATGTTGTCCAAATTTCTATTACTCCAATGGATGGTAGCCTTGTATTTATGGAAGGTGGTCTGTTGTTAAGATTTGTGTAACTGCAATGGATGTTAGCCTTGTCATTATGGACGGTAGTCTGTCATTGTGATTTCGGTTACTCCAATGGATGGTATCCTTGTCATTATGGAAGGTAGAATGTTGTCGATATCTTTGTTACTCCAATGGATGGTAACCTTGTTATTATGGAAGGTAGTTTGTGGTCGAGATTTATATTACTCTAAGGGATGGTAGCCTTGTCATTATGGAAGGTATTGTGTTGTCGAAATTTTTGTTATTCCAATGGATGGTAGCCTTGTCATTATGGAAGGTAGTCTGTTGTCGAGATTTTTATTACTCCAATGGATGGTAGCCTTGTCATTATGGAAGGTAGTCTATTGTCGAGATTTTTGTTACTACAATGGATGATAGCCTTGTCAATACGGAAGGTAGTCTATTGTCGAGATTTTTGTTACTACAATGGATTGTAGCCTTGTCGTTATGGAAGGTAGTCTATTGTCAATATCTTTGTTACTCCAATGGATGGTAGCCTAGTCATTATGGAAGGTAGTCTATTGTCGAGATTTTGGTTACTCCAATGGATTCTAGCCACGTCATTATGGAAAGTAGTCTGTTGTCGAGATTTTTAATACTCCAATGGATTGTAGCCTTCTCATTATGGAAGGTAGTCTCTTGTGGATATATTTGTTACTCTAATGTTGGTACCCTTGTAATTGTGGAAGGTAGTCTGCTGTCGAGATTTTTGTTACACCAATGGATGGTAGCCTTGTCATTATGGAAGGTAATCTGTTGTCTAGATTTATGTTACTCCAATGGATGGTAGCCTTGTCATTAGGGAACGTAGTCTGTTGTCGAGATTTTTGTTACTGCAATGGATGGTAGCCTTTTCATTATGGAAGGTAGTCTGTCATTGTGATTTCTGTTACTCCAATGGATGGTAGCCTTGTCATTATGGAAGGTAGTGTATTGTCAAGATTTTTGTTACTCCATTGGATGGTAGCCTTGTCATTATGGAAGGTAGTGTATTATCAATATTTTTGTTATTCCAATGGATGGTACCCTCTTGTGGATATTTTTGTTACTCAAATGATGTTACCCTTGTCATTATGGAAGGTAGTCTGTTGTTGAGATTTTTGTTACTCCAATGGATGGTAGCCTTGTCATTACGGAAGGTAGTCTGTTGTCCAAATTTCTGTTACTCCAATGGATGGTAGCCTTGTCATTATGGAAGGTACTTTGTTGTCGAGATTTTTATTACTCCAATTGATGGTAGCCTTGTCATTATGGAAGGTAGTCTATTGTTGATATTTTTTTTACTACAATGGATGGTAGCCTTGTAATTATAGAAGGTAGTCTGTTGTTGAGATTTTTGTTACTACAGTGGATTGTAGCCTTGTAATTATAGAAGGTAGTCTGTTATAGAAGGTAGTCTATTTTCGATATCTTTGTTACTCTAATGGATGGTAACCTAGTCATTATGGAAGGTAGTCTGCTGTCGAGATTTTAGTTACTCCAATGGATGGTAGCCTTGTCATTATGGAAGGTAGTCTGTTGTCGATATTTTTTATACTCCAATGGATTATTGCTCTGTCATTATGGAAGGTAGTCTCTTCTGGATATTTTTGTTGTTCCAATGATGGTACCCTTGTCATTATGGAAGGTAGTCTGCTATCGAGATTTTTATTACTCCAATGGATGGTAGCCTTGTCATTATGGAAGGTAGTGTTTTGTCGAGATTTTTGTTACTCCAATGGATGGTAGCCTTGTCATTATGGAAGGTAGTCTGTTGTTGGGATTTTTGTTACTCCAATGGATGGTAGCCTTGTCATTATGGAAGGTAGTCTGTTGTCTAGATTTTTGTTACAACAATGGATGGTGGCCTTGTCATTATGGAAGGTAGTCAGTTGTCGAGATTTTTGTTACTGCAATGGATCGTAGCCTTGTCATTATGGAAGGTTATTTGTCATTGTGATTTACGTTACTCCTATGGATGGTAGCCTTGTCATTAAGGACGGTAGTCTGTTGTTCAGATTTTTGTTACTCCAATGGATGGTAGCCTTGTCATTATGGAAGGTAGTATGTTGTCATGATTTTTGATACTCTAAGGGATGGTAGCCTTGTCATTATGGAAGGTAGTATGTTGTCGATATCTTTGTTACTCCAATGGATGGTAGCCTTGTCATTATCGAAGGCAGTCAGTTGTCGAGATTTTTGATACTCTAAGGGATCGTAGCCTTGTCATTATGGAACATAGTCTGTTGTCGAGATTTTTGTTATTCCAATGGACGGTAGCCTTGTCATTATGAAAAGTAGTCAATTGTCTAGATATTTGTTACTATAATAGATTGTAAACTTGTTATTATGGAAGGTAGTTTGTTGTCGAGATTTTTGTTACTCCAGTGGATTGTAGCCTTGTAATTATGGAAGGTAGTCTATTGCCGAGATTTTTGTCACTACAATTGATGGTAGCCTTGTCATTATGGAAGGAAGTTTGTTGTCGAGATTTTTGTTACTCCAATGGATGGTAGCCTTGTCATTATGGAAGGTAGTATGTTGTCGAGATTTTTAATACTCCAATGGATTGTAGATTTGTCATTATTGAAGGTAGTCTCTTGTGGATATTTTTGTTACTCAAATGATGGTACCCTTGTCATTATGGAAGGTAGTATGTTGTCGAGATTTTTGTTACTCCAATGGACGGTAGCCTTGTCATTACAGAAGGTAGTTTGTTGTCCAGATTTCTGTTACTCCAATGGATGGTAGCCTTGTCATTATGGAAGGTACTCTGTTGTCTAGATTTTTGTTACTCCAATGTATGGTAGCCTTGTCATTATGGAAGGTAGTCTATCATCGATATTTCTTTTCCTAAAATGGATGGTACTCTTGTCATTATGGAAGGTAGTCTGTTGTCGAGATTTTTGTTACTACAATGGATTGTAGCCTTGTCATTAAATAAGGTAGTTTATTATCGATATCTTTGTTACTCGAATGGATGGTAACCTAGTCATTATGGAAGGTAGTCTATTATCGACATCTTTGTTTCTCCAATGTATGGTGACCTAGTCTTTACGGGAGGTAGTCTGTTGTCCAGCTTTCTATTACTCCAATGGATGGTAGCCTTGTATTTATGGAAGGTAGTTTGTTATTGAGATTTTTGTTACTGCAATGGATGTTAGGCTTGTCATTATGGACGGTAGTCTGTCGTTGTGATTTTTGTTACTCCAATGGATGGTAGCCTTGTCATTATGGTACGTAGTGTGTTGTCGAGATTTTTGTTACTCCATTGGATGGTAGCCTTATCATTATGGAAGGTAGTGTGTTGTCGATATTTTTGTTATTCCAATTAATGGTAGCCTTGTCATTATGGAAGGTAGTTTGCTGTCGTGATTTTTGTTACTCCAATGGATGGTAGCCTTGTCATTATGGAAGGAAGTATGTTCTCTATATCTTTGTTACTCCAAGGGATGGTTGCCTTGTCATTATGTAAGGTAGTGTGTTTTCGATATTTTTGTTATTCCAATGGATGGTAGCCTTGTCATTATGGAAGGTACTCTGTTGTCGATATTTTTGGTACTGCAATGGATGGTAGCCTTATCATTGGGGAAGGTACTATATTGTCGATATTTTTTTACTACAATGGATGGTAGCCTTGTCATTATGGAATGTAGTCTATTGTCGAGATTTTTGTTACTGCAATGGATGGTAGCCTTGTCATTATGGAAGGTACTATATTGTCGATATTTTTTTTACTCCAATGGATGGTAACCTAGTCATTATGGAAGGTAGTCTGCTATCGAGATTTTTGTTACTCCAATGGATGGTAGCCTTGTCATTATGGAAGATAGCGTTTTGTCAAGATTTCTGTTAATCCAATGGATGTTAGCCTTGTCATTATGGAAGGTAGTCTATTGTTGGGATTTTTGTTACTCCAATGGATGGTAGCCTTGTCATTATAGAAGGTAGTCTATTGTCTAGATTTTTGTTACAATAATGGATGGTGGCCTTGTCATTATGGAAGGTAGTCTGTTGTCGAGATTTTGGTTACTGCAATGGATCGTAGCCTTATCATTATGGAAGGTAGTTTGTCGGTGTGATTTCTGTTAGTCTAATGGATGGTAGCCTTTTTATTAAGGACAATAGTCTGTTGTTCATATTTTTGTTACTCCAATGGATGGTAGACTTGTCATTATGGAAGGTAGTCTATTGTCGAGATTTTTGTTACTCCACTGGATGGTAGCCTTTTCATTATGGTAGGTAGTGTGTTGTCGATATTTTTGTTATTCCATTGGGTGGTAGCCTTGTCATTATGGTAGGTAGTGTGTTGTCGAGATTTTTGTTACTCCAATGGATGGTAGCCTTGTTATTATGGAAGGTAGTCTGTTGTCGAGATTTTTAATACTCCAATGGATTGTAGCCTTGTCATTATGGAAGGTAGTCTCTTGTGGATATTTTGGTTACTCCAATGATGGTACCCATGTCATTATGGAAGGTATTCTGCTATCGAGATTTTTGTTACTCCAATGGATGGTAGCCTTGTCATTATGGAAGGTAGTCTATTGTTGGGATTTTTGTTACTCCAATGGATAGTAGCCTTGTCATTATGGAAGGTAGTCTATTGTTACTCCAATGGATGGTAGCCTTGTCACTATAGAAGGTAGTCTGTTGTCTAGATTTTTGTTACAACAATGGATGGTGGCCTTGTCATTATGGAAAGTAGTCTGTTGTCGAGATTTTTGTTACTGCAATGGATCGTAGCCTTATCATTATGGAAGGTAGTTTATCGTTGTGATTTCTTTTAGTCTAATGGATGGTAGCCTTGTCATTAAGGACGTTAGTCTGTTGTTCTGATTTTTGTTACTCCAATGGATGGTAGCCTTGTCATTATGGAAGGTAGTATGATGTCATGATTTTTGATACTCTAAGGGATGGTAGCCTTGTGATTATGGAAGGTAGTATGTTGTCTATATCTTTGTTACTCCAATGGATGGTAGCCTTGTCATTATGGAAGGCAGTCAGTTGTCGAGATTTTAGATACTCTAAGGGATCGTAGCCTTGTCATTATGGAACATAGTCTGTTGTCGAGATTTTTGTTATTCCAATGGACGGTAGCCTTGTCATTATGAAAAGTAGTCAATTGTCGAGATTTTTGTTACTATAATAGATTGTAAACTTGTCATTATGGAAGGTAGTATGTTGTCGAGATTTTTGTTACTCCAGTGGATTATAGCCTTGTAATTATGAAAGGTAGTGTTTTGTCGAGATTTCTGTTACTCCAATGGATGGTAGCCTTTTCATTAAGGAAGGTAGTCTGTTGTTGGGATTTTTGTTACTCCAATGGATGGTAGCGTTGTCATTATGGAAGGTAGTCAGTTGTCTAGATTTTTGTTACAACAATGGATGGTGGCCTTGTCATTATGGAAGGTAGTCTGTTGTCGAGATTTTTGTTACTGCAATGGATCGTAGCCTTGTCATTATGGAAGGTAATTTGTCGTTGTGATTTACGTTACTCCTATGGATGGTAGCCTTGTCATTAAGGACGGTAGTCTGTTGTTCAAATTTTTGTTACTCCAATGGATGGTAGCCTTGTCATTATGGAAGGTAGTATGTTGTCATGATTTTTGATACTCTAAGGGATGGTAGCCTTGTCATTATGGAAGGTAGTATGTTGTCGATATCTTTGTTACTCCAATGGATGGTAGCCTTGTCATTATGGAAGGTAGTCTGTTGTCTAAATTTTTGTTACAACAATGGATGGTTGCCTTGTCATTATGGAAGGTAGTCAGTTGTCGAGATTTTTGTTACTGCAATGGATCGTAGCCTTGTCATTATGGAAGGTTGTTTGTCGTTGTGATTTACGTTACTCCTATGGATGGTAGCCTTGTCATTAAGGACGCTAGTCTGTTGTTCATATTTTTGTTACTCCAATGGATGGTAGCCTTGTCATTATGGAAGGTAGTATGATGTCATGATTTTTGATACTCTAAGGGATGGTAGCCTTGTGATTATGGAAGGTAGTATGTTGTCTATATCTTTGTTACTCCAATGGATGGTAGCCTTGTCATTATGGAAGGCAGTCAGTTGTCTAGATTTTTGATACTCTAAGGGATCGTAGCCTTGTCATTATGGAACATAGTCTGTTGTCGAGATTTTTGTTATTCCAATGGACGGTAGCCTTGTCATTATGAAAAGTAGTCAATTGTCTAGATTTTTGTTTCTATAATAGATTGTAAACTTGTCATTATGGAAGGTAGTATGTTGTCGAGATTTTTGTTACTCTAGTGGATTGTAGCCTTGTAATTATAGAAGGTAGTATATTGTCGAGATTTTTGTAACTACAATGGATGGTAGCCTTGTCATTATGGAAGGTAGTTTGTTGTCGAGATTTTTGTTACTCCAATGGATGGTAGCCTTGTCATTATGGAAGGTAGTATGTTGTCGAGATTTTTAATACTCCAATGGATTGTAGACTTGTCATTATTGAAGGTAGTCTGTTGTCGAGATTTTTGTTACTCAAATGATGGTACCCTTGTCATTATGGAAGGTAGTATGCTGTCGAGATTTTTGTTACTCCAATGGACGGTAGCCTTGTCATTACGGAAGGTAGTTTGTTGTCCAGATTTCTGTTACTCCAATGGATGGTAGCCTTGTCATTATGGAAGGAAGTATGTTCTCTATATCTTTGTTACTCCAAGGGATGGTTGCCTTGTCATTATGTAAGGTAGTGTGTTTTCGATATTTTTGTTATTCCAATGGATGGTAGCCTTGTCATTATGGAAGGTACTCTGTTGTCGATATTTTTGGTACTGCAATGGATGGTAGCCTTATCATTGGGGAAGGTACTATATTGTCGATATTTTTTTACTACAATGGATGGTAGCCTTGTCATTATGGAATGTAGTCTATTGTCGAGATTTTTGTTACTGCAATGGATGGTAGCCTTGTCATTATGGAAGGTACTATATTGTCGATATTTTTTTTACTCCAATGGATGGTAACCTAGTCATTATGGAAGGTAGTCTGCTATCGAGATTTTTGTTACTCCAATGGATGGTAGCCTTGTCATTATGGAAGATAGTGTTTTGTCAAGATTTCTGTTAATCCAATGGATGTTAGCCTTGTCATTATGGAAGGTAGTCTATTGTTGGGATTTTTGTTACTCCAATGGATGGTAGCCTTGTCATTATAGAAGGTAGTATATTGTCTAGATTTTTGTTACAATAATGGATGGTGGCCTTGTCATTATGGAAGGTAGTCTGTTGTCGAGATTTTGGTTACTGCAATGGATCGTAGCCTTATCATTATGGAAGGTAGTTTGTCGGTGTGATTTCTGTTAGTCTAATGGATGGTAGCCTTTTTATTAAGGACAATAGTCTGTTGTTCATATTTTTGTTACTCCAATGGATGGTAGACTTGTCATTATGGAAGGTAGTCTATTGTCGAGATTTTTGTTACTCCACTGGATGGTAGCCTTTTCATTATGGTAGGTAGTGTGTTGTCGATATTTTTGTTATTCCATTGGGTGGTAGCCTTGTCATTATGGTAGGTAGTGTGTTGTCGAGATTTTTGTTACTCCAATGGATGGTAGCCTTGTTATTATGGAAGGTAGTCTGTTGTCGAGATTTTTAATACTCCAATGGATTGTAGCCTTGTCATTATGGAAGGTAGTCTCTTGTGGATATTTTGGTTACTCCAATGATGGTACCCATGTCATTATGGAAGGTAGTCTGCTATCGAGATTTTTGTTACTCCAATGGATGGTAGCCTTGTCATTATGGAAGGTAGTCTATTGTTGGGATTTTTGTTACTCCAATGGATAGTAGCCTTGTCATTATGGAAGGTAGTCTATTGTTACTCCAATGGATGGTAGCCTTGTCACTATAGAAGGTAGTCTGTTGTCTAGATTTTTGTTACAACAATGGATGGTGGCCTTGTCATTATGGAAAGTAGTCTGTTGTCGAGATTTTTGTTACTGCAATGGATCGTAGCCTTATCATTATGGAAGGTAGTTTATCGTTGTGATTTCTTTTAGTCTAATGGATGGTAGCCTTGTCATTAAGGACGCTAGTCTGTTGTTCTGATTTTTGTTACTCCAATGGATGGTAGCCTTGTCATTATGGAAGGTAGTATGATGTCATGATTTTTGATACTCTAAGGGATGGTAGCCTTGTGATTATGGAAGGTAGTATGTTGTCTATATCTTTGTTACTCCAATGGATGGTAGCCTTGTCATTATGGAAGGCAGTCAGTTGTCGAGATTTTAGATACTCTAAGGGATCGTAGCCTTGTCATTATGGAACATAGTCTGTTGTCGAGATTTTTGTTATTCCAATGGACGGTAGCCTTGTCATTATGAAAAGTAGTCAATTGTCGAGATTTTTGTTACTATAATAGATTGTAAACTTGTCATTATGGAAGGTAGTATGTTGTCGAGATTTTTGTTACTCCAGTGGATTATAGCCTTGTAATTATGAAAGGTAGTGTTTTGTCGAGATTTCTGTTACTCCAATGGATGGTAGCCTTTTCATTAAGGAAGGTAGTCTGTTGTTGGGATTTTTGTTACTCCAATGGATGGTAGCGTTGTCATTATGGAAGGTAGTCAGTTGTCTAGATTTTTGTTACAACAATGGATGGTGGCCTTGTCATTATGGAAGGTAGTCTGTTGTCGAGATTTTTGTTACTGCAATGGATCGTAGCCTTGTCATTATGGAAGGTAATTTGTCGTTGTGATTTACGTTACTCCTATGGATGGTAGCCTTGTCATTAAGGACGGTAGTCTGTTGTTCAAATTTTTGTTACTCCAATGGATGGTAGCCTTGTCATTATGGAAGGTAGTATGTTGTCATGATTTTTGATACTCTAAGGGATGGTAGCCTTGTCATTATGGAAGGTAGTATGTTGTCGATATCTTTGTTACTCCAATGGATGGTAGCCTTGTCATTATGGAAGGTAGTCTGTTGTCTAAATTTTTGTTACAACAATGGATGGTTGCCTTGTCATTATGGAAGGTAGTCAGTTGTCGAGATTTTTGTTACTGCAATGGATCGTAGCCTTGTCATTATGGAAGGTTGTTTGTCGTTGTGATTTACGTTACTCCTATGGATGGTAGCCTTGTCATTAAGGACGCTAGTCTGTTGTTCAGATTTTTGTTACTCCAATGGATGGTAGCCTTGTCATTATGGAAGGTAGTATGATGTCATGATTTTTGATACTCTAAGGGATGGTAGCCTTGTGATTATGGAAGGTAGTATGTTGTCTATATCTTTGTTACTCCAATGGATGGTAGCCTTGTCATTATGGAAGGCAGTCAGTTGTCTAGATTTTTGATACTCTAAGGGATCGTAGCCTTGTCATTATGGAACATAGTCTGTTGTCGAGATTTTTGTTATTCCAATGGACGGTAGCCTTGTCATTATGAAAAGTATTCAATTGTCTAGATTTTTGTTTCTATAATAGATTGTAAACTTGTCATTATGGAAGGTAGTATGTTGTCGAGATTTTTGTTACTCTAGTGGATTGTAGCCTTGTAATTATGGAAGGTAGTATATTGTCGAGATTTTTGTAACTACAATGGATGGTAGCCTTGTCATTATGGAAGGTAGTTTGTTGTCGAGATTTTTGTTACTCCAATGGATGGTAGCCTTGTCATTATGGAAGGTAGTATGTTGTCGAGATTTTTAATACTCCAATGGATTGTAGACTTGTCATTATTGAAGGTAGTCTGTTGTCGAGATTTTTGTTACTCAAATGATGGTACCCTTGTCATTATGGAAGGTAGTATGCTGTCGAGATTTTTGTTACTCCAATGGACGGTAGCCTTGTCATTACGGAAGGTAGTTTGTTGTCCAGATTTCTGTTACTCCAATGGATGGTAGCCTTGTCATTATGGAAGGTACTCTGTTGTCTAGATTTTTGTTACTCCAATGTATGGTAGTCTTGTGATTATGGAAGGTAGTCTATCATCGATATTTCTTTTCCTAAAATGGATGGTAGTCTTGTCATTATGGAAGGTAGTCTATTGTCGAGATTTTTGTTACTACAATAGATTGTAGCCTTGTCATTAAAGAAGGTAGTTTATTGTCGATATCTTTGTTACTCCAATGGATGGTAACCTAGTCATTATGGAAGGTAGTCTATTATCGACATCTTTGTTACTCCAATGTATGGTAACCTAGTCATTACGGGAGGTAGTCTGTTGTCCAGCTTTCTATTACTCCAATGGATGGTAGCCTTGTATTTATGGAAGGTAGTTTGTTGTTGAGATTTTTGTTACTGCAATGGATGTTAGGCTTGTCATTATGGACGGTAGTCTTTCGTTGTGATTTTTGTTACTCCAATGGATGGTAGCCTTGTCATTATGGTAGGTAGTGTGTTGTCGAGATTTTTGTTACTCCAATGGATGGTAGCCTTGTCATTATGGAAGGAAGTATGTTCTCTATATCTTTGTTACTCCAATGGATGATAGCCTCATCATTATGGAAAGTAGTCTGTTGTCGAGATTTTTGTTACTCCAAGGGATGGTTGCCTTGTCATTATGTAAGGTAGTGTGTGTTCGATATTTTTGTTATTCCAATAGATGGTAGCCTTGTCATTATGGAAGGTACTATGTTGTCGAGATTTTTGGTACTGCAATGGATGGTAGCCTAATCATTGGGGAAGGTACTATATTGTCGATATTTTTTTACTACAATGGATGGTAGCCTTGTCATTATGGAAGGTAGTCTATTGTCGAGATTTTTGTTACTGCAATGGATGGTAGCCTTGTCATTATGGAAGGTACTATATTGTCAATATTTTTTTTACTCCAATGGATGGTAACCTAGTCATTATGGAAGGTAGTCTGCTATCGAAATTTTTGTTACTCCAATGGATGGTAGCCTTGTCATTATGGAAGATAGTGTTTTGTCAAGATTTCTGTTAATCCAATGGATGGTAGCCTTGTCATTATGGAAGGTAGTCTATTGTTGGGATTTTGTTACTCCAATGGATGGTAGCCTTGTCATTATAGAAGGTAGTCTATTGTCTAGATTTTTGTTACAATAATGGATGGTGGCCTTGTCATTATGGAAGGTAGTCTGTTGTCGAGATTTTAGTTACTGCAATGGATCGTAGCCTTATCATTATGGAATGTAGTTTGTCGGTGTGATTTCTGTTAGTCCAATGGATGGTAGCCTTTTTATTAAGGACGATAGTCTGTTGTTCATATTTTTGTTACTCCAATGGATGGTAGACTTGTCATTATGGAAGGTAGTCTATTGTCGAGATTTTTGTTACTCCACTGGATGGTAGCCTTTTCATTATGGTAGGTAGTGTGTTGTCGATATTTTTGTTATTCCATTGGGTGGTTGCCTTGTCATTATGGTAGGTAGTGTGTTGTCGAGATTTTTGTTACTCCAATGGATGGTAGCCTTGTTATTATGGAAGGTAGTCTGTTGTCGAGATTTTTTATACTCCAATGGATTGTAGCCTTGTCATTATGGAAGGTAGTCTCTTGTGGATATTTTGGTTACTCCAATGATGGTACCCATGTCATTATGGAAGGTAGTCTGCTATCGAGATTTTTGTTACTCCAATGGATGGTAGCCTTGTCATTATGGAAGGTAGTCTATTGTTGGGATTTTTGTTACTCCAATGGATAGTAGCCTTGTCATTATGGAAGGTAGTCTATTGTTACTCCAATGGATGGTAGCCTTGTCACTATAGAAGGTAGTTTGTTGTCTAGATTTTTGTTACAACAATGGATGGTGGCCTTGTCATTATGGAAGGTAGTCTGTTGTTGAGATTTTTGTTATTGCAATGGATCATAGCTTTATCATTATGGAAGGTAGTTTATCGTTGTGATTTCTTTTATTCTAATGGATGGTAGCCTTGTCATTAAGGACGCTAGTCTGTTGTTCAGATTTTTGTTACTCCAATGGATGGTAGCCTTGTCATTATGGAAGGTAGTATGATGTCATGATTTTTGATACTCTAAGGGATGGTAGCCTTGTGATTATGGAAGGTAATATGTTGTCTATATCTTTGTTACTCCAATGGATGGTAGCCTTGTCATTATGGAAGGCAGTCAGTTGTCGAGATTTTTGATACTCTAAGGGATCGTAGCCTTGTCATTATGGAACATAGTCAGTTGTCGAGATTTTTGTTATTCCAATGGACGGTAGCCTTGTCATTATGAAAAGTAGTCAATTGTCGAGATTTTTGTTACTATAATAGATTGTAAACTTGTCATTATGGAAGGTAGTATGTTGTCGAGATTTCTGTTACTCCAGTGGATTGTAGCCTTGTAATTATGGAAGGTAGTGTTTTGTCGAGATTTCTGTTACTCCAATTGATGGTAGCCTTTTCATTAAGGAAGGTAGTCTGTTGTTGGGATTTTTGTTACTCCAATGGATGGTAGCCTTGTCATTATGGAAGGTAGTCTGTTGTCTATATTTTTGTTACAACAATGGATGGTGGCCTTGTCATTATGGAAGGTAGTCTGTTGTCGAGATTTTTGTTACTGCAATGGTTCGTAGCCTTGTCATTATGGAAGGTAGTTTGTCGTTGTGATTTACGTTACTCCTATGGATGGTAGCCTTGTCATTAAGGACGGTAGTCTGTTGTTCAAATTTTTGTTACTCCAATGGATGGTAGCCTTGTCATCATGGAAGGTTGTATGTTGTCATGATTTTTGATACTCTAAGGGATGGTAGCCTTGTCATTATGGAAGGTAGTATGTTGTCGATATCTTTGTTACTCCAATGGATGGTAGCCTTGTCATTATGGAAGGCAATCAGTTGTCGATAATTTTGATACTCTAAGGGATTGTAGCCTTGTCATTATGGAACATAGTCGGTTGTCGATATTTTTGTTATTCCAATGGACGGTAGCCTTGTCATTATGAAAAGTAGTCAATTGTCGAGATTTTTGATACTATAATAGATTGTAAACTTGTCATTATGGAAGGTAGTATGTTGTCGAGATTTTTGATACTCCAGTGGATTGTAGCCTTGTAATTATGGAAGGTAGTGTTTTGTCGAGATTTCTGTTACTCCAATGGATGGTAGCCTTTTCATTAAGGAAGGTAGTCTGTTGTTGGGATTTTTGTTACTCCAATGGATGGTAGCCTTGTCATTATGGAAGGTAGTCTGTTGTCTATATTTTTGTTACAACAATGGATGGTGGCCTTGTCATTATGGAAGGTAGTCTGTTGTCGAGATTTTTGTTACTGCAATGGTTCGTAGCCTTGTCATTATGGAAGGTAGTTTGTCGTTGTGATTTACGTTACTCCTATGGATGGTAGCCTTGTCATTAAGGACGGTAGTCTGTTGTTCAAATTTTTGTTACTCCAATGGATGGTAGCCTTGTCATTATGAAAGGTTGTATATTGTCATGATTTTTGATACTCTAAGGGATGGTAGCCTTGTCATTATGGAAGGTAGTATGTTGTCGATATCTTTGTTACTCCAATGGATGGTAGCCTTGTCATTATGGAAGGCAATCAGTTGTCGATAATTTTGATACTCTAAGGGATTGTAGCCTTGTCATTATGGAACATAGTCGGTTGTCGAGATTTTTGTTATTCCAATGGACGGTAGCCTTGTCATTATGAAAAGTAGTCAATTATCGAGATTTTTGATACTATAATAGATTGTAAACTTGTCATTATGGAAGGTAGTATGTTGTCGAGATTTTTGATACTCCAGTGGATTGTAGCCTTGTAATTATGGAAGGTAGTGTTTTGTCGAGATTTCTGTTACTCCAATGGATGGTAGCCTTGTCATTATGGAAGGTAGTCTGTTGTTGGGATTTTTGTTACTCCAATGGATGGTAGCCTTGTCATTATGGAAGGTAGTCTGTTGTCTAGATTTTTGTTACAACAATTGATGGTGGCCTTGTCATTATGGAAGGTAGTCTGTTGTCGAGATTTTTGTTACTGCAATGGATCGTAGCCTTGTCATTATGGAAGGTAGTTTGTCGTTGTGATTTACATTACTCCTATGGATGGTAGCCTTGTCATTAAGGACGGTAGTCTGTTGTTTAAATTTTTGTCACTCCAATGGATGGTAGCCTTGTCATTATGGAAGGTAGTATGTTGTCATGATTTTTGATACTCTAAGGGATGGTAGCCTTGTTATTATGGAAGGTAGTATTTTGTCGATATCTTTGTTACTCCAATGGATGGTAGCCTTGTCATTATGGAAGGCAGACAGTTGTCGAGATTTTTGATACTCTAAGGGATCGTAGCCTTGTCATTATGGAACATAGTCTGTTGTCGAGATTTTTGTTATTCCAATGGACGGTAGCCTTGTCATTATTAAAAGTAGTCAATTGTCGAGATTTTTGTTACTATAATAGATTGTAAACTTGTCATTATGGAAGGTAGTATGTTGTCGAGATTTTTGTTACTCCAGTGGATTGTAGCCTTGTAATTATGGAAGGTAGTCTATTGTCGAGATTTTTGTCACTACAATGGATGGTATCCTTGTCATTATGGAAGGTAGTTTGTTGTCGAGATTTTTGTTACTCCAATGGATGGTAGCCTTGTCATTATGGAAGGTAGTATGTTGTCAAGATTTTTAATAATCCAATGGATTGTAGACTTGTCATTATTGAAGGTAGTCTCTTGTGGATATTTTTGTTACTCAAATGATGGTACCCTTGTCATTATGGAAGTTAGTATGCTATCGAGATTTTTGTTACTCCAATGGACGGTAGCCTTTTCATTACGGAAGGTAGTTTGTTGTCCTGATTTCTGTTACTCCAATGGATGGTAGCCTTGTCATTATGGAAGGTACTCTATTGTCTAGATTTTTGTTACTCCAATGTATGGTAGCCTTGTCATTATGGAAGGTAGTCTATCATCGATATTTCTTTTCCTAAAATGGATGGTAGCCTTGTCATTATGGAAGGTAGTCTGTTGTCGAGATTTTTATTACTACAATGGATTGTAGCCTTGTCGTTAAAGAAGGTAGTTTATTGTCAATATCTTTGTTACTCTAATGGATGGTAATCTAGTCATTATGGAAGGTAGTCTATTATCGACATTTTTGTTACTCCAATGTATGGTAACCTAGTCATTACGGGAGGTAGTCTGTTGTCCAGCTTTCTATTACTCCAATGGATGGTAGCCTTGTATTTATGGAAGGTAGTTTGTTGTTGAGATTTTTGTTATTGCAATGGATGTTAGGCTTGTCATTATGGACGGTAGTCTGTCGTTGTGATTTCTGTTACTCCAATGGATGGTAGCCTTGTCATTATGGTAGGTAGTGTGTTGTCGAGATTTTTGTTACTCCATTGGATGGTAGCCTTGTCATTATGGAAGGTAGTTTGTTGTCGTGATTTTTGTTACTCCAATGGATGGTAGCCTTGTCATTATGGAAGGAAGTATGTTCTCTATATCTTTGTTAGTCCAATGGATGATAGCCTCATCATTATGGAATGTAGTCTGTTGTCGAGATTTTTGTTACTCTAAGGGATGGTTGCCTTGTCATTATGTAACGTAGTGTGTTGTCGATATTTTTGTTATTCCAATGGATGGTAGCCTTGTCATTATGGAAGGTACTCTGTTGTCGAGATTTTTGGTACTGCAATGGATGGTAGCCTTATCATTGGGGAAGGTATTATATTTTCGATATTTTTTTTACTACAATGGATGGTAGCGTTGTCATTATGGAAGATAGTCTATTGTCGAGATTTTTGTTACTGCAATGGATGGTAGCCTTGTCATTATGGAAGGTACTATATTGTCGATATTTTTTTTACTCCAATGGATGGTAACCAAGTCATTATGGAAGGTAGTCTGCTATCGATATTTTTGTTACTCCAATGGATGGTAGCCTTGTCATTATGGAAGATAGTGTTTTGTCAAGATTTCTGTTAATCCAATGGATGGTAGCCTTGTCATTATGGAAGGTAGTCTATTGTTGGGATTTTTGTTACTCCAATGGATGGTAGCCTTGTCATTATAGAAGGTAGTCTATTGTCTAGATTTTTGTTATAATAATGGATGGTGGCCTTGTAATTATGGAAGGTAGTCTGTTGTCGAGATTTTGGTTACTACAATGGATCGTAGCCTTATCATTATGGAAGGTAGTTTGTCGTTGTGATTTCTGTTAGTCCAATGGATGGTAGCTTTTTTATTAAGGACGGTAGTCTGTTGTTCAGATTTTTGTTACTCCAATGGATGGTAGACTTGTCATTATGGAAGGTAGTCTATTGTCGAGATTTTTGTTACTCCACTGGATGGTAGCCTTTTCATTATGGTAGGTAGTGTGTTTTCGATATTTTTATTATTCCATTGGGTGGTTGCCTTGTCATTATGGTAGGTAGTGTGTTGTCGAGATTTTTGTTACTCCAATGGATGGTAGCCTTGTTATTATGGAAGGTAGTCTATTGTCGAGATTTTTTATACTCCAATGGATTGTAGCCTTGTCATTATGGAAGGTAGTCTCTTGTGGATATTTTGGTTACGCCAATGATGGTACCCATGTCATTGTGGAAGGTAGTCTGCTATCGAGATTTCTGTTACTCCAATAGATGGTAGCCTTGTCATTATGTAAGGTAGTGTATTGTTTGGATTTTTGTTACTCCAATGGATAGTAGCCTTGTCATTATGGAAGGTAGTCTATTGTTGGGATTTTTGTTACTCCAATGGATGGTAGCCTTGTCATTATAGAAGGTAGCCTGTTGTCTAGATTTTTGTTACAACAATGGATGGTGGCCTTGTCATTATGGAAGGTAGTCTGTTGTCGAGATTTTTGTTACTGCAATGGATCGTAGCCTTATCATTATGGAAGGTAGTTTGTCGTTGTGATTTCTGTTAGTCCAATGGATGGTAGCCTTTTTATTAAGGACGGTAGTCTAATGTTCAGATTTTTGTTACTCCAATGGATGGTAGACTAGTCATTATGGAAGGTAGTCTATTGTCGAGATTTTTGTTACTCCACTGGATGGTAGCCTTTTCATTATGGTAGGTAGTGTGTTGTTGATATTTTTGTTATTCCATTGGGTGGTTGCCTTGTCATTATGGTAGGTAGTGTGTTGTCGAGATTTTTGTTACTCCAATGGATGGTAGCCTTGTTATTATGGAAGGTAGTCTGTTGTCGAGATTTTTTATACTCCAATGGATTGTAGCCTTGTCATTATGGAAGGTAGTCTCTTGTGGATATTTTGGTTA
This sequence comes from Vicia faba, assembly GCA_948472305.1. NCBI lineage: Eukaryota > Viridiplantae > Streptophyta > Magnoliopsida > Fabales > Fabaceae > Vicia > Vicia faba. The sequence continues at coordinate 461,871,391 of OX451741.1, forward strand.
CTCCAATGATGGTACCCATGTCATTATGGAAGGTAGTTTGCTATCGAGATTTATGTTACTCCAATGGATGGTAGCCTTGTCATTATGGAAGGTAGTCTATTGTTGGGATTTTTGTTACTCCAATGGATGGTAGCCTTGTCATTATAGAAGGTAGTCTGTGTTAGAACAGAGTTTAAGTCTACTACCCTAAGTTTAAGTTTTGATGATAACAAAATGAAAGGATATATTAATTATGTGATTCATATAAGAAATATTTGCTACCTAAATTATTACGTTCTGTTTTGAAGAAACTCTGATAGGTATCAGCAAAAGTACATCTTAATCAGCATCAGAATATTGGTTATAAACATCAGCATCAGAAGATGCTATAATCAGAATACCAAAATCAGAAGAACAACTCACGCGTATGCTGAAGCTTGATGAACAGAACTGCGCTCAACACTCTGATTAAAAGAGAACAACAGTTCATCAGCACTTAAGCAGAGTCAGAATGAGGCCAAGCCAGAACACGCTTTAAGTAGCAACGGTACTGTGCATTCAAAGCTAATTATTACCAACGGCATCATTCCAGACAAGATCTGCTCAATAAGGAAAGTTTGTTATTGGCATTGAATCAAGAATATTGCTCCAACGTTCAACAAATTCAGTGCTATATAAACAAGACAATGAAGATTGAATTGGCTAATGCTCCATATCATATTACACGCCTAAAAAGCTAATCATCATCTACCTTCTCTCAGTTTGCTAAATGCTTCATATCTCCTTACTCAGTATTTTAGCAATCTAGTTTCATAAGCTTAAGTTGTGTAATATCACAGTTGTGATAAACTGTTTTTGTAGAAAACACTCACACACTTAGATTTCCATTATGTGTAAGAAAGTGATTCCTTGACAAACCGGGTTGTGGTTTGCATCAAGAAGGCTTTAGCAGTTGTTAAAGCAGATTGTAATATTCAGTTGAATATAGTGGATTAAGACCTCGTTGGAGAGAGGCGAAATCACCTTGACGGGTCGACTGGAGTAGTTTGAGATCAAACGAACCAGGATAAAAATATCGTGTTCATTGCAATTGATTTTCAGTTTTACAATTCAACCCCCCTTCTTGGGTTTTTCACTTCTTCAATTTGTATTAGAGCGCCTGGTTTTGAGCTAAAACACTTAACCGTGTCAGTACAAGATCCAGCGTCAGAAAAACACAATGGCAGGAAATTATTCTCACACCAGCAATGACAACCATGAGGACAGAGACAGATTCAGCGGGAAACCTCCAGTCTTTGATGGAGAAAACTCTGATTACTGGAAAGACAGAATTGAAAGCTTCTTTCTGGCACATGATGCTGATCTGTGGGATATGGTGACAAATGGATACACGCACCCTGTGAATGCAAGCGGTCAGAAGATTGATAGGAAAACAATGTCTGACCAACAAAAGCGTGACTTCAAGAATCACCACAAGGCCAGAACCATCCTTCTCAGCGCCATCTCGTATGCTGAATATGAAAAGATCTCCAACAGAGACACAACAAAGAACATGTTTGACTCACTCAGAATGACGCATGAGGGCAACGTTCAGGTCAAAGAAACTAAAGCTCTGGCGCTCATTCAGAAGTATGAGGCATTCAAAATGGAAGAAAGTGAATCCATTGAAACAATGTTCTCAAGATTCCAGATTCTGGTAGCTGGTCTCAAGGTTCTGGACAAAGGTTACTCTACTGCTGATCACGTCAAGAAAATCATCAGAAGCTTACCCAAGCAGTGGAGGCCAATGGTTACAGCTCTGAAGCTAGCAAAAGATCTCAACAAAATTTCTCTGGAGGAACTTATCAGCTCCCTCAGAAGTCATGAGATAGAGCTAGAAGTTGATGAACCCCAGAAGCAAGGTAAGCCTTTAGCATTAAAATCTAACAAAAAATCTTAGTTTAAAGTTTTGCAGGCAGTTGAAGAAACATCTGATGGATCCTCATCAGAAGAAGACGAACTCTCCCTCCTCTCTAGAAGAGTGAATCAACTGTGGAAGCAGAGGCAAAGTAAGTTCAGGAATCCCAGAAGATCTGATCAGAACGAGTCTTCTTCCAGATACCGAAGGACATATTCTTCCTCTGGATACAGAATATCTGAAGGCTCCTTAGGTAGCAGAAAGCCAAACACCAAGGACATCATCTGCTATGAGTGCAATGAGCAAGGACACTACAAGAGTGACTGCCCAAAGATTCAGAGGGAAAAGCCCAAAAAGAAGTTTGGAAGAGAAAAGAAGAAAAGTCTCATGGCTACATGGGATGACTCTGACTCGTCTGAAGCTGACTCAGAATCAGATGATGAGAGAGCAAACATAGCTCTCATGGCTAACATTTCAGAAGATAGTGAAGCTTCTGAATCAAACTCAGAATCAGATACTGAAAAGGTATTTCCTGACTTTGCTGTTAATTTTACCAAGGCTGAACTTGCTGAAAGCCTTAATGAAATCCTGGAAAGGTATCAGCAGATTAGAGTTAAATTCAGAGACCTAAAAAGGAATCTTGAATCTGACTCTAATAAGACTGAGAGTCTTAAATTGGAGAATTCTGAGCTGAGAATTAAAATTTCAAAATTAGAAAATACTTTACAAAACTCTCAGAAGGAACAAATTTCTGAAACTCCCAGCAACGCTGATGAGATCATCAAGGAGTATGATCACAGTTTCCAGAAGTTCCTTTCTAAAAGCATAGATAGAAGCAAAATGGCTTCAATGATCTATGGAGTTAGCAGAAACGGCAGGAAGGGAATAGGATACCAAGGTAAGGTTCCTACACCAATGAATGTCATGGATTTAACAATTAAACACACTCCTCTGAATTCACATTTTGTGTATGGTCACACACATGATATTAAATACACTAGCAGTAAGTACTCTGTGAAACCAAAATTCAACCAGAGTTTTGGTAAATCTAACAAATCAGGACCCAAGAAAATCTGGGTACCTAAGGATAAAATAATACATGTTGCAGATATCTTTAGCAGGAAATCAGAAACACCAGTCATGGTACCTGGACTCTGGCTGCTCGCAACACATGACGGGAAGAAGGCATATGTTCCAAAGCCTGGAACTTAAGCCTGGAGGCCACGTTGGCTTTGGAAGCAATTCGAGGGGAAAGATAATTGGCTCTGGAACTGTAGGTAATGGAAATCTTCCCTCTATTAATAATGTTCTGCTAGTAGATGGATTAATGCATAATCTGTTATCCATAAGTCAATTAAGTGATAACGATTATGATATAATCTTTAATCAAAAATCATGTAAAGCTGTTAGTCAGAAAGATGGGACTATCCTGTTTAATGGAAAGAGGAAAAACAACATTTACAAAATCAAACTTTCTAAACTGAAAAGTCAGAATGTAAAGTGCCTTCTATCTGTTACGAACGAGCAGTGGATCTGGCACAGAAGATTGGGGCATGTTAGTATGAGAAGAATATCTCAGATTAACAAACTCAATCTGGTCAGAGGACTTCCTAATTTGAAGTTCAACTCAGATGCTATGTGTGAAGCATGTCAGAAAGGCAAGTTTGCAAAACCTTCTTTTAAATCAAAAAATGTTGTTTCTACCTCTAAGCCATTAGAACTTCTGCATATTGACTTATTTGGACCAGTTAAAACTGCATCAGTCAGTGGCAAGAAGTATGGGTTAGTAATTATAGATGACTATAGCAGATGGACATGGGTAAAGTTCCTAAGACACAGAGACAAGTCACACTCTGTGTTTGTTACCTTCTGTAACCAAGTTCAGAATGAAAAGGATCTTAGAATCGTTAAAGTCAGAAGTGATCATGGTGGAGAATTTGAAAACAAAGATTTTGAGTCATTCTTTAATGACAGAGGCATTCTGCATGATTTCTCTTGTCCTAGAACACCCCAACAAAATGGAGTTGTAGAACGAAAGAACAAAACATTGCAAGAAATGGCCAGAACCATGATCAATGAGACAAACGTTGCTAAGATCTTCTGGGTAGAGGCAATAAACACAGCGTGCTACATTCAGAATAGAATCTCAATAAGACCTATTATGGAAAAGACACCATATGAATTGTGGAAGAACAGAAAGCCCAACATTTCATATTTTCATCCATTTGGATGTACCTGTTTTATGTTAAATACAATGAATTATTTGAACAAGTTTGACTCTAAAGCACAGAAGTGTATTATGTTAGGATACTCTGAACGCTCAAGAGGGTACAGAGTATACAATACAGAAACACAGATTGTGGAAGAATCAATCAATGTTCGTTTTGATGATAAGCTTGACTCTGAAAAGTCAAAGCAGAATGAAGTTTTTGCAGGTATGGAAATTGAACTTACAGGTTCTGAAGACAAGTCATCAGAAGCTCTCAACACAGACACTCCTTCAACGTCTGAAAGAAGCAATGCTAGCAATCCTACAACAACTGCTGATTAACCTCAGAAGAGATTACCCAGAAGCAGCTTGGATCACCCAGAAGAAACTATCTTAGGAAGAAAGGAAGATCCAATCAGAACAAGAGCAAGCTTCAGAAACTCTGAAGAAACCCTCATGGGACTTATGTCTCTGATTGAACCTTCTTCTATTGATGAAGCACTTCTGGATAATGACTGGATTCTGGCAATGCAAGAAGAGCTGAATCAATTCACCAGAAATGACGTATGGGATCTTGTTCCCAGACCAAAAGGATTCAACGTCATTGGAACAAGATGGGTGTTCAGAAACAAGCTAAATGAACAAGGTGAAGTCATCAGAAACAAAGCACGACTGGTTGCACAAGGTTATAGTCAACAAGAGAGGATAGACTATACATAAACCTTTTCCCCAGTCGCCAGGTTAGAATCTATCAGACTTTTAATTTCATTTGCTGTTAATAGAGGCATCACTCTGTATCAGATGGATGTCAAGAGTGCATTCTTAAATGGTTATATAGAAGAAGAGGTTTATGTGCACCAACCCCCTGGTTTTGAAAATACAAAACATCCAGAACATGTTTTCAAACTAAAGAAGTCGCTATATGGTCTGAAACAAGCTCCAAGAGCATGGTATGAAAGGCTAAGTAACTTTCTGTTAGAAAATGAATTCACCAGAGGGAAGGTGGACACTACCTTATTCTGTAAGTCAGTTAAGAATGACATCTTAGTATGTCAAATTTATGTTGATGATATTATTTTTGGTTCTACTAATCCTTCTCTTGGAAGAAAATTTGCTAAGTGTACGCAGGCAGAATTTGAGATGAGCCTCATGGGGGAACTGAAATTCTTCCTAGGAATTCAGATCAATCAAACTCCAGAGGGAACTTACATTCATCAGAGAAAATACATCAGAGATCTTCTGAAGAAATTTGACCTCTCAGAATGTAAGCCATCAAAGATTCCAATGCATCCCACATGCATTCTGGAAAGAGAAGAGGTAAGCAAAAATGTAGAATAGAAAGTCTACAGAGGTATGATTGGTTCTCTCCTTTATCTGACAGCTTCAAGACCTGATATATTATTCAGCGTATGTATTTGTGCTAGATTCCAATCAGATCCTAGAGAATATCACTTAACAGCTGTTAAGTGAATTTTCAAGTATCTGAAAGGTACTACTAATCTGGGTTTGTTTTACAGAAAATCTAGTGATTACAGTTTAGTAGGCTACTGCGATGCTGACTTTGCTGGAGACAGAGTAGAGCGTAAAAGTACTTCTGGAAGCTGCCAGTTTCTGGGAGAAAATCTGATCTCTTGGTCCAGCAAAAGGCAATCCACAATTGCGCTATCAACAGCAGAAGCTGAGTACATAGCAGCAGCAGGATGTAGCACACAAATGCTCTGGATGAAAACTCAGCTTGAAGACTTCCAGATTTTTGAGAGTAACATCCCTATACTCTGTGATAATACTTCTGTTATTTGCTTAAGTAAGAATCCTATTTTACATTCTAGAGCTAAGCATATAGAAATAAAACATCATTTCATTAGGGACTATATTAAGAAAGGAATTTTGAACTTAAAATTTATAGATACAGACCATCAATGGGCTGATATCTTCACTAAACCCCTTTCTGAAGATAGGTTCAATTTCATTCTGAAACATCTCAGCATGAAAATCTGCCCAGAGTGAAAATGTTTTAATTCCATATATTTATCTTCAGAATGTATTTATTTTACTGTGAACTTCTGATCAATCTCTTTTTCAGAAAGATAGAACATGCAGATTATATCAGATGCTAGTCTTAAAGGTCTGAGCGTTTCAGCTCAAGGATAGACGTGCTGATCACTAAATCAAACAAGTGTCATCCAATCATCAGCAAATATCTGAAGCAGAACGCGTGCATGCTTCTGAGAAGGCAAAACGCTGATTGGGTGCATTGAGACACGTGTCTGGTAACCGTTTTAAGTATCTTTCTCAAATCCCCCAAAATCAGCAAGCATTAAATGAAAGTAATCATGTTTTTAAAACGTAATCATGATTTTATTTCTCTTTCTTGAAAATGTTTACACTTTCAAAATATTCTGAAGCCTATTTAAGCACGTTAACCTCTCACTTTAATCTTTTACAGTTTCTCATTATCTCTCAAAAAATTTATGCATTTTCTCTGTGTTCATCTCTTTCAAACCCATTTTCTCAGTTTTTCTCAAAATCCCTAAGTGTGAACATGGCAACCTCCAGCAGTGCTTCTGCAGGTTCTCAGAAGAAAGCATCCTCTGAACAGTACCAAGTTCCATTCAGAATACTCCTTACTCTAGTGAAGAATCTTGAAGTGTTGTCTAAACTGATCATTGATTTTTGCAGTCTGAAAGAGAATGGTTTTAATTTAACAGAAGAAGTTAGGGCACAAAAATGGGAAAGGTATTTTGACAGGTTGGTTGGACCAACATTCCCAATGTTAGTCAAGGAGTTCTGGATTCATGCAAATGCTTCAACGCATCAAGTCACCTCCTACATAATGGGGAAGAAGATTGTGATCACTGAGGATCACATAGCAAAGTTGATTGGTTATAGTGGCGGTGGCGTCCGTTGTATTGATATGGCTGAAAGATGCTCTGACGTGGGTGTCATAGCAAAAAGGATTTTCACCCATGGGGTGCCCAGCAGCAAGATCAGAGATCTGAAGGATCACCACAGAGTTTGGGCGAAGATAATTCTGGGGTGCTTTAATCATAGGAAGCCAACTAGTTCCCCTGATTACATAAATATAGAACAGCAGTTTCTGATCTATTTTATCAATCAGAAGGTAAAAATCAACTTGGCTCATCTTCTGTTCAATCACCTCAGAACAAGCGTGAAGGAGACCAGGGAAGAAGAAAGAACAAAGAGGGATTGGATACCATTTGGAAGGTTAATATCAGATATTCTGACTGAGAATAGGCTGATAGAGCACCTGATAGAAGCTCAAGAGTTAAGCACCATTGAACCAACGGTTGGGAAGCCTCTGAACACGAAGAATCTGAAGAAAATGAAGTTAATAGAGAATATCAAAAAGGAACCCAGCGTTACTCCCACTGCTGACATCACCAGCAGAAGAGTCCCACTGAGTGACTTTCCTTTATTTTCTGAGATAGAATCTAAACCGGTGGTGGTTCTCAGATATTTGGACGCGTGCAAGGCTGATGGTACAGATCCCAATCTGAATATCAAAGATCTGCACCAACCTCAACCAGAAGTTACACTGAATAAGACGAAGAAAAGGAAGGCCCCTTCAGAAGGAACATCCCAGCAGACACCCAAGAAAAGAGGTAATTTATCTACTGCTTCTGTTTTAAATTCTTCTGCTATTCCAACATCAATCCCAACTCCAACTTCTCATAGAATCCCAATCCCCATCCCAACAATAGATGAAACCGAACCAGAAGATGACCCCTCTGAGGCACTACAACTCAGAAGACTCCGCACCAAACATCCCAAACCAACAATTTCAACAGCATCAGCAATTGACAAAGTGTTGTCTGACATTGATCGACATGCCTCTGATCATCCCTCCAATAATCCAAACTCTGAACCACAAATTGTCCACTCTCCTCAACCAGAACAACCTCTCTCACCCATTCCAGAAGAACCACATATTCCTGAACAACCAGAAATTCCTCCTCCTTCTCCACAACCAGCAATTCCTTCTCCCTCTCCTCAACCAGAAATTCATCCACCATCACCTCAACCTGAGTTTCATCATTCTAAAACTCCATCTCCTCCTCCTTCTGAACCTCACTCTCCTCAATCATCTGAACCACAACCTCTGGCAATCCAGCTGCCATGTGGAACAACAGTAACAATGGCTCAGCTGCCATCCTCGCCTGAAACCACACCACCAAATACTCCCAAAACTCCCCCCAGTCCAATCATTATCTCTGATTCTCCCACTCCTTCTCCAAATCAAACAGATCCCAAACAAACCACAGAAAACCCCAGCAGGACCTTCATAGATTTAACAATCCTTGACCGTCTTGCTGATCTGAAAAATAAAATAGCCATTCCAAAACCAAAACAGCCGGATGTTGGCTCTGGCATTATGAATTTTGAAACAGGTTTACAGCAGTGGATTGCTTCTCTGAAGCAAGTCTGTCCTGGAATGATTGATCCAGCTGCCTTTGACCAGCTCTGGTCACAATTCAGAATTTGGGTACGTGCTAAAGCTCTAAACTTGCAAGACATCAATTATGAGCAAGCACAGCAGAATTTCAGCAAGCTTCTGAATGAAGTTGGATGTCAGCTGCTGAAAGAAGACGTGCTCCTTCTGGATAGTGAGCCATGGTCTGAGAAGCGTCCAGCTTCAAAGGTGCAGTCAGAAGAAGATCAGACTATTCAAGCTGAAGCCAGTCAAGCTGAAGATGTTGCAGAAAGCTCTCAGAAGCTCCCTGCTTCTGATGTTTCTCAAGCTGCCTTGGACAGGCAGACTCTGGAAGAGCTAAAGCTGAATGATATTCGTCTGCAGCAAAGGATGTATGAAAATGACTAGAAGATGAAATAAAGGATGGATGTGCAGGATAGCAAGATAGACACAGTAGTCAGCATGGTTCACAAGCAGACTGAGACTGCTGATCAGATCAAAGCAATGTTGGAGACTCTGTTCACACGCCTTCCTTCCCAACCTTAGATTTTCATTCATGTCATTTTCATGTTTTCTTTGCATATCTTCTGTACTGTTTTGTTTGGTTCTGAACTTTTTAATATGATAAGTTTTTCTGCTCTAAATGTTTTAGCACATCACTTACACTTTTTGATTGCTGACAAAAAGGGGGAGAACAAGAATGATATTTTTCAATAACGGATTACTGAGACAGAAAATATCAAACATTCTAACTCTGATATACTTGAATGTTTTCATCTGTTTTTGCTTAAGTCTACAGGTACAAGAATGCTCTCTAACTCACTGAAGACTAAAGCTCTGATACTTTGATCCAAAGCAAAGCTCTGATAAAGCTCTGATATTCTGATCTGAAGCTCTGCTCTGATATTTTGATCTAAAGCCTCTTATAGTCAAAGCTCTGATATTCTGATGATCAAAGAAAGACAATAAAGATCTGATCCTGAAGAACTCTTGGAATTAAAAAGGGAAGTAATAAATTCAGGGGGAGTATCTCTCAACTCTCATATCTCTTTATCCCTTATTCTTGATAACTTCTTACTCTGATACATCTTATCATTTAGTTATCTCTGATACTTTTCACATTATTCTCAATTAAAAATATCTAGTTTTTGTCATCATCAAAAAGGGGGAGATTGTTAGAACAAAGTTTGAATCTACTACCCTAAGTTTAAGTTTTGATGATAACAAAATGAAAGGATATATTAATTATGTGATTCATATAAGAAATATTTGCTACCTAACTTATTACGTTCTGTTTTGCAGAAACTCTGATAGGTATCAGCAAAAGTACATCTTAATCAGCATCAGAATATTGGTTATAAACATCAGCATCAGAAGATGTTATAATCAGAATACCAGAATCAGAAGAACAACTCACGCGTATGCTGAAGCTTGATGAACAGAACTACGCTCAACACTCTGATTAAAAGACAACAACAGTTCATCAGCACTTAAGTAGAGTCAGAATGAGGCCAAGCCAGAACACGCTTTAAGTAGCAACGGTACTGTGCATTCAAAGCTAATTATTACCAACGGCATCATTCCAGACAAGATCTGCTCAATAAGGAAAGTTTGTTATTGGCATTGAATAAAGAATATTGCTCCAATGTTCAACAAATTCAGTGCTATATAAACAAGACAATGAAGATTGAATTGGCTAATGCTCTACATCATATTACACGCCTAAAAAGCTAATCATCATCTACCTTCTCTCAGTTTGCTAAACGCTTCATATCTCCTTACTCAGTATTTTAGCAATCTAGTTTCATAAGCTTAAGTTGTGTAATATCAGAGTTATGATAAATTGTTTTTGTAGAAAACACTCACACACTTAGATTTCCATTATGTGTAAGAAAGTGATTCCTTTACAAACCGGGTTGTGGTTTGCATCAAGAAGGCTTTAGCAGTTGTTAAAGCAGATTGTAATATTCAGTTGAATATAGTGGATTAAGACCTCGTTGGAGAGAGGCGAAATCACCTTGACGGGTGGACTGGAGTAGTTTGAGATCAAACGAACCAGGATAAAAATATCGTGTTCATTGCAATTTATTTTCAGTTTTACAATTCAACCCCCCTTCTTGTGTTTTTCACTTCTTCAGTCTGTTGTCTAGATTTTTGTTACAACAATGGATGGTGGCCTTGTCATTATGGAAGGTAGTCTGTTGTCGAGATTTTTGTTACTGCAATGGATCGTAGCCTTATCATTGTGGAAGGTAGTTTGTCGTTGTGATTTCTGTTAGTCCAATGGATGGTAGCCTTGTCATTAAGGACGCTAGTCTGTTGTTCAGATTTTTGTTACTCCAATAGATGGTAGACTTGTCATTATGGAAGGTAGTCTATTGTCGAGATTTTTGTTACATCATTGGATGGTAGCCTTGTCATTATGGTAGGTAGTTTGTTCTCGATATTTTAGTTATTCCAATGGATGGTAGCCTTGTCATTATGGTAGGTAGTGTGTTGTCGAGATTTTTGTTACTCCAATGGATGGTAGCTTTGTTATTATGGAGGTAGTCTGTTGTCGAGATTTTTTATACTCCAATGGATTGTAGCCTTGTCGTTATGGAAGGTAGTCTCTTATGGATATTTTTGTTACTCCAATGATGGTACCCATGTCATTATCGAAGGTAGTCTACTATCGAGATTTCTGTTACTCCAATGGATGGTAGCGTTGTCATTATGGAAGGTAGTCTATTGTTGGGATTTTTGTTACTCCAATGGATGGTAACCTTGTCATTATGGAAGGTAGTCTATTGTATAGATTTTTGTTACTGCAATGGATCGTAGCCTTGTCATTATGGAAGGTAGTTTGTCGTTGTGATTTATGTTACTCCAATGGATGGTAGCCTTGTCATTAAGGACAATTGTCTGTTGTTCATATTTTTGTTACTACAATGGATGGTAGCCTTGTCATTTTGGAAGGTAGTCTGTTTTCATGATTTTTGTTACTCTAAGGGATGGTAGCCACGTAATTATGGAAGGTAGTATGTTTTCGATATCTTTGTTAATCCAATGGATGGTAGCCTTGTCATTATGGAAGGAAGTCTGTTGTCGATATTTTTGTTACTCTAAGGGATTGTAGCCTTGTCATTATTGAACATAGTCTGTTGTCGAGAGTTTTGTTATTCCAATGGACGGTAGCCTTGTCATTATGAAAGGTAGTCAGTTGTCGAGATTTTTGTTACTATAATAGATTGTAACCTTGTCATTATGAAAGGTAGTATGTTGTCGAGATTTTTGTTACTCTAGTGGATTTAAGCCTTGTCATTATGGAAGGTAGTCTATTGTCGAGAATTTTGTCACTACAATGGATGGTAGCCTTGTCATTATGGAAGGTAGTTTGTTGTCGTGATTTTTGTAACTCTAATGGATGGTAGCCTTGTCATTATGGTAGGTAGTTTGTTGTCGATATTTTTGTTATTCCAATGGATGGTAGCCTTGTCATTATGGTAGGTAGTGTGTTGTCGAGATTTTTGTTACTCTAATGGATGGTAGCCTTGTTATTATGGAGGTAGTCTGTTGTCGAGATTTTTTATACTCCAATGGATTGTAGCCTTATCATTATGGAAGGTAGTCTCTTGTGGATATTTTTGGTACTCCAATGATGGTACCCATATCATTATCGAAGGTAGTCTACTATCGAGATTTCTGTTACTCCAATGGATGGTAGCGTTGTCATTATGGAAAGTAGTCTATTGTTGGGATTTTTGTTACTCCAATGGATTGTAGCCTTGTCATTATGGAAGGTAGTCTATTGTCTAGATTTTTGTTACAACAATGGATGGTAGCCTTGTCATTATGGAAGGTAGTCTGTTGTCAAGATTTTTGTTACTGCAATGGATCGTAGCCTTGTCCTTTTGGAAGGTAGTTTGTCGTTGTGATTTCTGTTACTCCAATGGATGGTAGCCTTGTCATTAAGAACAATAGTCTATTGTTCATATTTTTGTTACTCCAATGGATGGTAGCCTTGTCATTATGGAAGGTAGTCTGTTGTCATGATTTTTGTTACTCTAAGGGATGGTAGCCTTGTCATTATGGAAGGTAGTATGTTTTTGATATCTTTGTTATTCCAATGGATGGTAGCCTTGTCTTTGTGGAAGGAAGTCTGTTGTCGATATTTTTGTTACTCTAAGGGATCGTAGCCTTGTCATTATTGAACATAGTCTGTTGTCGAGAGTTTTGTTATTCCTATGGACGGTAGCCTTGTCATTATGAAAGGTAATCAGTTGTCGAGATTTTTGTTACTATAATAGATTGTAACCTTGTCATTATGGAAGGTAGTATGTTGTCGAGATTTTTGTTACTCCAGTGGATTTAAGCCTTGTCATTATGGAAGGTAGTCTATTGTCGAGATTTTTGTCACTACAATGGATGGTAGCCTTGTCATTATGGAAGGTAGTTTGTTGTCGTGATTTTTGTTACTCCAATGGATGGTAGCCTTGTCATTATGGAAGGAAGTATGTTCTCTATATCTTTGTTACTCCAATGGATGATAGCCTCGTCATTATGGAAAGTAGTCTATTGTCGAGATTTTTGTTACTTTAAGGGATGGTAGCTTTGTCATTATGGAAGGTAGTGTGTTGTCGATATTTTTTTTATTCCAATGGATGGTAGCCTTGTCATTATGGAAGGTACTCTGTTGTCGAGATTTTTGTTACTGCAATGGATGGTAGCCTTGTCATTATGGAAGGTACTATATTGTCGATATTTTTTTACTACAATGGATGGTAGCCTTGTCATTATGGAAGGTAGTCTGTTGTCGAAATTTTTGTTACTATAATGGATTTTAGCCTTGTCGTTATAGAAGGTAGTGTATTGTCGATATCTTTGTTACTCCAATGGATGGTAACCTAGTCATTATGGAAGGTAGTCTGCTATCGAGATTTTTGATACTCCAAGGGATGGTAGCCTTGTCATTATGGAAGGTAGTGTTTTGCTGAGATTTCTGTTAATCCAATGGTTGGTAGCCTTGTCATTATGGAAGGTAGTCTATTTTTGGGATTTTTGTTAATCCAATGGATTGTAGCCTTGTCATTATAGAAGGTAGTCAGTTGTCTAGATTTTTGTTACAATAATGGATGGTGGCCTTGTCATTATGGAAGGTAGTCTGTTGTCGAGAGTTTTGTTACTGCAATGTATCGTAGCCTTATCATTATGGAAGGTAGTTTGTCGTTGTGATTTCTATTAGTCCAATGGATGGTAGCCTTGTCATTAAGGACGGTAGTCTGTTGTTCAGATTTTTTTTACTCCAATGGATGGTAGACTTGTCATTATGGAAGGTAGTCTATTGTCGAGATTTTTGTTACTCCATTGGATGGTAGCCTTGTCATTATGGTAGGTAGTGTGTTGTCGATATTTTTGTTATTCTAATGGATGGTAGCCTTGTCATTATGGTAGCTAGTGTGTTGTCGTGATTTTTGTTACTCCAATGGATGTTAGCCTTGTTATTATGGAAGGTAGTCTGTTGTCGAGATTTTTAATACTCCAATGGATTGTAGCCTTATCATTATGGAAGGTAGTCTCTTGTGGATATTTTTGTTACTCCAATGATGGTACCCATGTCATTATCGAAGGTAGTCTACTATCGAGATTTTTGTTACTCCATTGGGATGGTAGCGTTTTCATTATGGAAGGTAGTCTATTGTTGGGATTTTTGTTACTCCAATGGATGGTAGCCTTTTCATTATGGAAGGTAGTATGTTCTCTAGATTTTTGTTACAACAATGGATGGTAGCCTTGTCATTATGATAGATAGTTTTTTGTCGTGATTTTTGTTACTGCAATGGATCGTAGCCTTGTCATTATGGAAGGTGGTTTGTCGTTGTGATTTCTATTAGTCCAATGGATGGTAGCCTTGTCATTAAGGACGCTAGTCTGTTGTTCAGATTTTTGTTACTCCAATAGATGGTAGACTTGTCATTATGGAAGGTAGTCTATTGTCGAGATTTTTGTTACATCATTGGATGGTAGCCTTGTCATTATGGTAGGTAGTTTGTTCTCGATATTTTAGTTATTCCAATGGATGGTAGCCTTGTCATTATGGTAGGTAGTGTGTTGTCGAGATTTTTGTTACTCCAATGGATGGTAGCTTTGTTATTATGGAGGTAGTCTGTTGTCGAGATTTTTTATACTCCAATGGATTGTAGCCTTGTCGTTATGGAAGGTAGTCTCTTATGGATATTTTTGTTACTCCAATGATGGTACCCATGTCATTATCGAAGGTAGTCTACTATCGAGATTTCTGTTACTCCAATGGATGGTAGCGTTGTCATTATGGAAGGTAGTCTATTGTTGGGATTTTTGTTACTCCAATGGATGGTAACCTTGTCATTATGGAAGGTAGTCTATTGTATAGATTTTTGTTACTGCAATGGATCGTAGCCTTGTCATTATGGAAGGTAGTTTGTCGTTGTGATTTATGTTACTCCAATGGATGGTAGCCTTGTCATTAAGGACAATTGTCTGTTGTTCATATTTTTGTTACTACAATGGATGGTAGCCTTGTCATTTTGGAAGGTAGTCTGTTTTCATGATTTTTGTTACTCTAAGGGATGGTAGCCACGTAATTATGGAAGGTAGTATGTTTTCGATATCTTTGTTAATCCAATGGATGGTAGCCTTGTCATTATGGAAGGAAGTCTGTTGTCGATATTTTTGTTACTCTAAGGGATTGTAGCCTTGTCATTATTGAACATAGTCTGTTGTCGAGAGTTTTGTTATTCCAATGGACGGTAGCCTTGTCATTATGAAAGGTAGTCAGTTGTCGAGATTTTTGTTACTATAATAGATTGTAACCTTGTCATTATGAAAGGTAGTATGTTGTCGAGATTTTTGTTACTCTAGTGGATTTAAGCCTTGTCATTATGGAAGGTAGTCTATTGTCGAGAATTTTGTCACTACAATGGATGGTAGCCTTGTCATTATGGAAGGTAGTTTGTTGTCGTGATTTTTGTAACTCTAATGGATGGTAGCCTTGTCATTATGGTAGGTAGTTTGTTGTCGATATTTTTGTTATTCCAATGGATGGTAGCCTTGTCATTATGGTAGGTAGTGTGTTGTCGAGATTTTTGTTACTCTAATGGATGGTAGCCTTGTTATTATGGAGGTAGTCTGTTGTCGAGATTTTTTATACTCCAATGGATTGTAGCCTTATCATTATGGAAGGTAGTCTCTTGTGGATATTTTTGGTACTCCAATGATGGTACCCATATCATTATCGAAGGTAGTCTACTATCGAGATTTCTGTTACTCCAATGGATGGTAGCGTTGTCATTATGGAAAGTAGTCTATTGTTGGGATTTTTGTTACTCCAATGGATTGTAGCCTTGTCATTATGGAAGGTAGTCTATTGTCTAGATTTTTGTTACAACAATGGATGGTAGCCTTGTCATTATGGAAGGTAGTCTGTTGTCAAGATTTTTGTTACTGCAATGGATCGTAGCCTTGTCATTTTGGAAGGTAGTTTGTCGTTGTGATTTCTGTTACTCCAATGGATGGTAGCCTTGTCATTAAGAACAATAGTCTATTGTTCATATTTTTGTTACTCCAATGGATGGTAGCCTTGTCATTATGGAAGGTAGTCTGTTGTCATGATTTTTGTTACTCTAAGGGATGGTAGCCTTGTCATTATGGAAGGTAGTATGTTTTTGATATCTTTGTTATTCCAATGGATGGTAGCCTTGTCTTTGTGGAAGGAAGTCTGTTGTCGATATTTTTGTTACTCTAAGGGATCGTAGCCTTGTCATTATTGAACATAGTCTGTTGTCGAGAGTTTTGTTATTCCTATGGACGGTAGCCTTGTCATTATGAAAGGTAATCAGTTGTCGAGATTTTTGTTACTATAATAGATTGTAACCTTGTCATTATGGAAGGTAGTATGTTGTCGAGATTTTTGTTACTCCAGTGGATTTAAGCCTTGTCATTATGGAAGGTAGTCTATTGTCGAGATTTTTGTCACTACAATGGATGGTAGCCTTGTCATTATGGAAGGTAGTTTGTTGTCGTGATTTTTGTTACTCCAATGGATGGTAGCCTTGTCATTATGGAAGGAAGTATGTTCTCTATATCTTTGTTACTCCAATGGATGATAGCCTCGTCATTATGGAAAGTAGTCTATTGTCGAGATTTTTGTTACTTTAAGGGATGGTAGCTTTGTCATTATGGAAGGTAGTGTGTTGTCGATATTTTTTTTATTCCAATGGATGGTAGCCTTGTCATTATGGAAGGTACTCTGTTGTCGAGATTTTTGTTACTGCAATGGATGGTAGCCTTGTCATTATGGAAGGTACTATATTGTCGATATTTTTTTACTACAATGGATGGTAGCCTTGTCATTATGGAAGGTAGTGTGTTGTCGAAATTTTTGTTACTATAATGGATTTTAGCCTTGTCGTTATAGAAGGTAGTGTATTGTCGATATCTTTGTTACTCCAATGGATGGTAACCTAGTCATTATGGAAGGTAGTCTGCTATCGAGATTTTTGATACTCCAAGGGATGGTAGCCTTGTCATTATGGAAGGTAGTGTTTTGCTGAGATTTCTGTTAATCCAATGGTTGGTAGCCTTGTCATTATGGAAGGTAGTCTATTTTTGGGATTTTTGTTAATCCAATGGATTGTAGCCTTGTCATTATAGAAGGTAGTCAGTTGTCTAGATTTTTGTTACAATAATGGATGGTGGCCTTGTCATTATGGAAGGTAGTCTGTTGTCGAGAGTTTTGTTACTGCAATGTATCGTAGCCTTATCATTATGGAAGGTAGTTTGTCGTTGTGATTTCTATTAGTCCAATGGATGGTAGCCTTGTCATTAAGGACGGTAGTCTGTTGTTCAGATTTTTTTTACTCCAATGGATGGTAGACTTGTCATTATGGAAGGTAGTCTATTGTCGAGATTTTTGTTACTCCATTGGATGGTAGCCTTGTCATTATGGTAGGTAGTGTGTTGTCGATATTTTTGTTATTCTAATGGATGGTAGCCTTGTCATTATGGTAGCTAGTGTGTTGTCGTGATTTTTGTTACTCCAATGGATGTTAGCCTTGTTATTATGGAAGGTAGTCTGTTGTCGAGATTTTTAATACTCCAATGGATTGTAGCCTTATCATTATGGAAGGTAGTCTCTTGTGGATATTTTTGTTACTCCAATGATGGTACCCATGTCATTATCGAAGGTAGTCTACTATCGAGATTTTTGTTACTCCATTGGGATGGTAGCGTTTTCATTATGGAAGGTAGTCTATTGTTGGGATTTTTGTTACTCCAATGGATGGTAGCCTTTTCATTATGGAAGGTAGTATGTTCTCTAGATTTTTGTTACAACAATGGATGGTAGCCTTGTCATTATGATAGATAGTTTTTTGTCGTGATTTTTGTTACTGCAATGGATCGTAGCCTTGTCATTATGGAAGGTGGTTTGTCGTTGTGATTTCTATTAGTCCAATGGATGGTAGCCTTGTCATTAAGGACGCTAGTCTGTTGTTCAGATTTTTGTTACTCCAATAGATGGTAGACTTGTCATTATGGAAGGTAGTCTATTGTCGAGATTTTTGTTACATCATTGGATGGTAGCCTTGTCATTATGGTAGGTAGTTTGTTCTCGATATTTTAGTTATTCCAATGGATGGTAGCCTTGTCATTATGGTAGGTAGTGTGTTGTCGAGATTTTTGTTACTCCAATGGATGGTAGCTTTGTTATTATGGAGGTAGTCTGTTGTCGAGATTTTTTATACTCCAATGGATTGTAGCCTTGTCGTTATGGAAGGTAGTCTCTTATGGATATTTTTGTTACTCCAATGATGGTACCCATGTCATTATCGAAGGTAGTCTACTATCGAGATTTCTGTTACTCCAATGGATGGTAGCGTTGTCATTATGGAAGGTAGTCTATTGTTGGGATTTTTGTTACTCCAATGGATGGTAACCTTGTCATTATGGAAGGTAGTCTATTGTATAGATTTTTGTTACTGCAATGGATCGTAGCCTTGTCATTATGGAAGGTAGTTTGTCGTTGTGATTTATGTTACTCCAATGGATGGTAGCCTTGTCATTAAGGACAATTGTCTGTTGTTCATATTTTTGTTACTACAATGGATGGTAGCCTTGTCATTTTGGAAGGTAGTCTGTTTTCATGATTTTTGTTACTCTAAGGGATGGTAGCCACGTAATTATGGAAGGTAGTATGTTTTCGATATCTTTGTTAATCCAATGGATGGTAGCCTTGTCATTATGGAAGGAAGTCTGTTGTCGATATTTTTGTTACTCTAAGGGATTGTAGCCTTGTCATTATTGAACATAGTCTGTTGTCGAGAGTTTTGTTATTCCAATGGACGGTAGCCTTGTCATTATGAAAGGTAGTCAGTTGTCGAGATTTTTGTTACTATAATAGATTGTAACCTTGTCATTATGAAAGGTAGTATGTTGTCGAGATTTTTGTTACTCTAGTGGATTTAAGCCTTGTCATTATGGAAGGTAGTCTATTGTCGAGAATTTTGTCACTACAATGGATGGTAGCCTTGTCATTATGGAAGGTAGTTTGTTGTCGTGATTTTTGTAACTCTAATGGATGGTAGCCTTGTCATTATGGTAGGTAGTTTGTTGTCGATATTTTTGTTATTCCAATGGATGGTAGCCTTGTCATTATGGTAGGTAGTGTGTTGTCGAGATTTTTGTTACTCTAATGGATGGTAGCCTTGTTATTATGGAGGTAGTCTGTTGTCGAGATTTTTTATACTCCAATGGATTGTAGCCTTATCATTATGGAAGGTAGTCTCTTGTGGATATTTTTGGTACTCCAATGATGGTACCCATATCATTATCGAAGGTAGTCTACTATCGAGATTTTTGTTACTCCAATGGATGGTAGCGTTGTCATTATGGAAAGTAGTCTATTGTTGGGATTTTTGTTACTCCAATGGATTGTAGCCTTGTCATTATGGAAGGTAGTCTATTGTCTAGATTTTTGTTACAACAATGGATGGTAGCCTTGTCATTATGGAAGGTAGTCTGTTGTCAAGATTTTTGTTACTGCAATGGATCGTAGCCTTGTCATTTTGGAAGGTAGTTTGTCGTTGTGATTTCTGTTACTCCAATGGATGGTAGCCTTGTCATTAAGAACAATAGTCTATTGTTCATATTTTTGTTACTCCAATGGATGGTAGCCTTGTCATTATGGAAGGTAGTCTGTTGTCATGATTTTTGTTACTCTAAGGGATGGTAGCCTTGTCATTATGGAAGGTAGTATGTTTTTGATATCTTTGTTATTCCAATGGATGGTAGCCTTGTCTTTGTGGAAGGAAGTCTGTTGTCGATATTTTTGTTACTCTAAGGGATCGTAGCCTTGTCATTATTGAACATAGTCTGTTGTCGAGAGTTTTGTTATTCCTATGGACGGTAGCCTTGTCATTATGAAAGGTAATCAGTTGTCGAGATTTTTGTTACTATAATAGATTGTAACCTTGTCATTATGGAAGGTAGTATGTTGTCGAGATTTTTGTTACTCCAGTGGATTTAAGCCTTGTCATTATGGAAGGTAGTCTATTGTCGAGATTTTTGTCACTACAATGGATGGTAGCCTTGTCATTATGGAAGGTAGTTTGTTGTCGTGATTTTTGTTACTCCAATGGATGGTAGCCTTGTCATTATGGAAGGAAGTATGTTCTCTATATCTTTGTTACTCCAATGGATGATAGCCTCGTCATTATGGAAAGTAGTCTATTGTCGAGATTTTTGTTACTTTAAGGGATGGTAGCTTTGTCATTATGGAAGGTAGTGTGTTGTCGATATTTTTTTTATTCCAATGGATGGTAGCCTTGTCATTATGGAAGGTACTCTGTTGTCGAGATTTTTGTTACTGCAATGGATGGTAGCCTTGTCATTATGGAAGGTACTATATTGTCGATATTTTTTTACTACAATGGATGGTAGCCTTGTCATTATGGAAGGTAGTCTGTTGTCGAAATTTTTGTTACTATAATGGATTTTAGCCTTGTCGTTATAGAAGGTAGTGTATTGTCGATATCTTTGTTACTCCAATGGATGGTAACCTAGTCATTATGGAAGGTAGTCTGCTATCGAGATTTTTGATACTCCAAGGGATGGTAGCCTTGTCATTATGGAAGGTAGTGTTTTGCTGAGATTTCTGTTAATCCAATGGTTGGTAGCCTTGTCATTATGGAAGGTAGTCTATTTTTGGGATTTTTGTTAATCCAATGGATTGTAGCCTTGTCATTATAGAAGGTAGTCAGTTGTCTAGATTTTTGTTACAATAATGGATGGTGGCCTTGTCATTATGGAAGGTAGTCTGTTGTCGAGAGTTTTGTTACTGCAATGTATCGTAGCCTTATCATTATGGAAGGTAGTTTGTCGTTGTGATTTCTATTAGTCCAATGGATGGTAGCCTTGTCATTAAGGACGGTAGTCTGTTGTTCAGATTTTTTTTACTCCAATGGATGGTAGACTTGTCATTATGGAAGGTAGTCTATTGTCGAGATTTTTGTTACTCCATTGGATGGTAGCCTTGTCATTATGGTAGGTAGTGTGTTGTCGATATTTTTGTTATTCTAATGGATGGTAGCCTTGTCATTATGGTAGCTAGTGTGTTGTCGTGATTTTTGTTACTCCAATGGATGTTAGCCTTGTTATTATGGAAGGTAGTCTGTTGTCGAGATTTTTAATACTCCAATGGATTGTAGCCTTATCATTATGGAAGGTAGTCTCTTGTGGATATTTTTGTTACTCCAATGATGGTACCCATGTCATTATCGAAGGTAGTCTACTATCGAGATTTTTGTTACTCCATTGGGATGGTAGCGTTTTCATTATGGAAGGTAGTCTATTGTTGGGATTTTTGTTACTCCAATGGATGGTAGCCTTTTCATTATGGAAGGTAGTATGTTCTCTAGATTTTTGTTACAACAATGGATGGTAGCCTTGTCATTATGATAGATAGTTTGTTGTCGTGATTTTTGTTACTGCAATGGATCGTAGCCTTGTCATTATGGAAGGTGGTTTGTCGTTGTGATTTTTGTTACTCCAATGGATGGTAGCCTTGTCATTAAGGACAATAGTCTGTTGTTCAGATTTTTGTTACTCCAATGGATGGTAGCCTTGTCATTATGGAAGGTAGTTTGTTGTCATGATTTTTTTTACTCTAAGGGATGGTAGCCTTGTCATTATGGAAGGTAGTATGTTTTCGATTTCTTTGGTACTCCAATGGATGGTAGCCTTGTCATTGTGGAAGGCGGTTTGTTATCGATATTTTTGTTACTCTAAGGGATCGTAGCCTTGTCATTATGGAACATAGTCTGTTGTCGAGTGTTTTGTTATTCCAATGGATGGTAACCTTGTCATTATGAGAGTTAGTCAGTTGTCGAGATTTTTGTTACTATAATAGATTGTAACCTTGTCATTATGGAAGGTAGTACGTTGTCGAGATTTTTGTTACTCCAGTGGATTGAAGCCTTGTCATTATGGAAGGTAGTCTATTATCGAGATTTTTGTCACTACAATGGATGGTAGCTTTGTCATTATGGAAGGTAGTTTATTTTCGTGATTTTTGTTACTCCAATGGATGGTAGCCTCGTCATTATGGAAAGTAGTCTGTTGTCGAGATATTTGTTACTCTAAGGGATGGTAGCCTTGTCATTATGGAAGGTAGTGTGTTGTCGATATTTTTGTTATTCCAATGGATGGAAACCTTGTCATTATGGAAGGTAGTCTGTTGTTGAGATTTTTGTTACTGCAATGGATTTTAGCCTTGTCATTATAGAAGGTAGTCTATTGTCGATATCTTTGTTACTCCAATGGATGGTAACCTAGTCATTATAGAAGGTAGTCTGCTATCGATATTTTTGTTACTCCAATGGATGGTAGCCTTGTCATTATGGAAGGTAGTGTTTTGTCGAGATTTCTGTTAATCCAATGGATGGTAGCCTTGTCATTATGCAAGGTAGTCTATTGTTGGGATTTTTGTTACTCCAATGGATGGTAGCCATGTCATTATAGAAGATACTTTGTTGTCTAGATTTTTGTTACAACAACGGATGGTTGCCTTGTCATTATGGAAGGTAATCTGTTGTCTAGATTTTTGTTACTACAATGGATCGTAGCTTTATCATAATGGAAGGTAGTTTGTCGTTGTGATTTCTGTTTCTCCAATGGATGGTAGACTTGTCATTATGGAAGGTAGCCTATTGTAGAGATTTTTCTTACTCCATTGGATGGTAGCCTTGTCATTATGGCAGGTAGTGTGTTGTCGATATTTTTGTTATTCCAATGGATAGTAGCCTTTGTCATTATGCTAGGTAGTGTGTTGTCGAGATTTTTGTTACTCCAATGGATGGTAGCCTTGTTATTATGGAAGGTAGTCTGTTGTCGAAATTTTTTATACTCCAATGGATTGTAGCCTTGTAATTATGGAAGGTAGTCTCTTATGGATATTTTTGTTACTCCAATGATGGTACCCATGTCATTATGGAAGGTAGTATGCTATCGAGATATCGGTTACTCCAATGGATGGTAGCCTTGTCATTATGGAAGGTAGTCTATTGTCGGGATTTTTGTTACTCCAATGGATGGTAGCCTTGTCATTATGGAAGGTAGTCTATTTTCTAGATTTTTGTTACAACAATGGATGGTAGCCTTGTCATTATGGAAGGTAGTCTGTTGTCGAGATTTTTGTTACTGCAATGGATCGTAGCCTTGTCATTATGGAAGGTAGTTTGTCGTTGTGATTTCTGTTACTCCAATGGATGGTAGCCTTGTCATTAAGGATGGTAGTCTGTTGTTCAGATTTTTGTTACTCCAACGGATGGTAGCCTTGTCATTATGGAAGGTAGTCTATTGTCATGATTTTTGTTACTCTAAGGGATGGTAGCGTTGTCATTATGGAAGGTAGTATGTTTTCAATATCTTTGTTACTCCAATGGATGGTAGCCTTGTCATTATGGAAGGCAGTCTGTTGTCGATATTTTTTTTACTCTAAGGGATTCTAGCCTTGTCATTATGGAACATAGTCTGTTGTCGAGATTTTTGTTATTCCAATGGACGGTAGCCTTGTCATTATGAAAGGTAGGCAATTGTCGAGATTTTGGTTACTATAATAGATTGTAACCTTGTCATTATGTAAGGTAGTATGTTGTCGAGATTTTTGTCACTACAATGGATGGTAGCCTTGTCAATATGGAAGGTAGTCTGTTGTCGAGATTTTTGTTACTCCAATGGATGGTAGCCTTCTCATTATGGAAGGTAGTCTGTTGTCGATATCTTTGTTACTCCATTGGATTGTAGCGTAGTCATTATGGAAGGTAGTCTATTGTCGAGATTTTTGTTACTACAATGGATGGTAGCCTTGTTATTAAGGAAGGTAGTCTTTTGTTGAGAATTTTATTACTTTAATGGATGGTAGACTTGTCATTATGGAAGGTAGTCTGTTGTCGAGATTTTTGTTACTCCATTGCGTGGTAGCATTGTCATTATGGAAGGTAGTCTATTGACGAGATTTTAGTTACTCCAATGGATGGTAGCTTTTTCATTATAGATGGTAGTCTATTGTCGAGATTTTTGTTACTCAAATGGATGGTAGCCTTGTCATCATGGAAGGTAGTCTGTTGTCGAGATTTCTGTTACTCCAATGGATGGTAGCCTTGTCTTATGGAAGGTAGTCTATTGTTGGGATTTTTGTTACTCCAATGAATGGTAGCCTTGTCATTATAGAAGGTAGTCAGTTGTCTAGATTTTTGTTACATTAATGGATGGTGGCCTTGTCATTATGGAAGGTAGTCTGTTATCGAGATTTTTGTTACTGCAATGGATCTTAGCCTTATCATTATGGAAGGTAGTTTGTCGTTGTGATTTCTGTTAGTCCAATGGATGGTAGCCTTGTCATTAAGGACGGTAGTCTGTTGTTCAGATTTTTTTTACTCCAATGGATGGTAGACTTGTCATTATGGAAGGTAGTCTATTGTCGAGATTTTTGTTACTCCATTGGATGGTAGCCTTGTCATTATGGTAGGTAGTGTGTTGTCGATATTTTTGTTATTCCAATGGATGGTAGCCTTGTCATTATGGTAGGTAGTTTGTTGTCGTGATTTTTGTTACTCCAATGGATGTTAGCCTTGTTATTATGGAAGGTAGTCTGTTGCCGAGATTTTTAATACTCTAATGGACTGTAGCCTTATCATTATGGAAGGTAGTCTCTTGTGGATATTTTTGTTACTCCAATGATGGTACCCATGTCATTATCGAAGGTAGTCTACTATCGAAATTTTTGTTACTCCATTGGGATGGTAGCGTTGTCATTATGAAAGGTAGTCTATTGTTGGGATTTTTGTTACTCCAATGGATGGTAGCCTTTTCATTATGGAAGGTAGTATGTTGTCTAGATTTTTGTTACAACAATGGATGGTAGCCTTGTCATTATGGAAGGTAGTCTTTTGTCGTGATTTTTATTACTGCAATGGATCGTAGCCTTGTCATTATGGAAGGTGGTTTGTCGTTGTGATTTTTGTTACTCCAATGGATGGTAGCCTTGTCATTAAGGACGGTAGTCTGTTGTTCAGATTTTTTTTACTCCAATGGATGGTAGACTTGTCATTAAGGACAATTGTCTGTTGTTCATATTTTTGTTACTCCAATGGATGGTAGCCTTGTCATTATGGAAGGTAGTATGTTTTCATGATTTTTGTTACTCTAAGGGATGGTAGCCATGTAATTATGGAAGGTAGTATGTTTTCGATATCTTTGTTAATCCAATGGATGGTAGCCTTGTCATTGTGGAAGGCAGTCTGTTGTCGATATTTTTGTTACTCTAAGGGATTGTAGCCTTGTCATTATTGAACATAGTCTGTTGTCGAGAGTTTTGTTATTCCAATGGATGGTAGCCTTATCATTATGAAAGGTAGTCAGTTGTCGAGATTTTTGTTACTATAATAGATTGTAACCTTGTCATTATGAAAGGTAGTATGTTGTCGAGATTTTTGTTACTCTAGTGGATTTAAGCCTTGTCATTATGGAAGGTAGTCTATTGTCGAGAATTTTGTCACTACAATGGATGGTAGCCTTGTCATTATGGAAGGAAGTTTGTTGTCGTGATTTTTGTAACTCCAATGGATGGTAGTCTTGTCATTATGGTAGGTAGTTTGTGGTCGATATTTTTGTTATTCCAATGGATGGTAGCCTTGTCATTATGGTAGGTAGTGTGTTGTCGAGATTTTTGTTACTCTAATGGATGGTAGCCTTGTTATTATGGAGGTAGTCTGTTGTCGATATTTTTTATACTCCAATAGATTGTAGCCTTATCATTATGGAAGGTAGTCTCTTGTGGATATTTTTGTTACTCCAATGGTGGTACCCATATCATTATCGAAGGTAGTCTACTATCGAGATTTTTGTTACTCCAATGGATGGTAGCGTTGTCCTTATGGAAGGTAGTCTATTGTTGGGATTTTTGTTACTCCAATGGATGGTAGCCTTGTCATTATGGAAGGTAGTCTATTGTCTAGATTTTTGTTACAACAATGGATGGCAGCCTTGTCATTATGGAAGGTAGTCTGTTGTCAAGATTTTTGTTACTGGGATGGATCGTAGCCTTGTCATTATGGAATGTAGTTTGTCGTTGTGATTTCTGTTACTCCAATGGATGGTAGCCTTGTCATTAAGAACAATAGTCTGTTGTTCATATTTTTGTTACTCCAATGGATGGTAGCCTTGTCATTATGGAAGGTAGTGTGTTGTCATGATTTTTGTTACTCTAAGGGATGGTAGCCTTGTCATTATGGAAGGTAGTATGTTTTTGATATCTTTGTTAATCCAATGGATGGTAGCCTTGTCTTTGTGGAAGGAAGTCTGTTGTCGATATTTTTGTTACTCTAAGGGATCGTAGCCTTGTCATTATTGAACATAGTCTGTTGTCGAGTGTTTTGTTATTCCTATGGACGGTAGCCTTGTCATTATGAAAGGTAATCAGTTGTCGAGATTTTTGTTACTATAATAGATTGTAACCTTGTCCTTATGGAAGGTAGTATGTTGTCAAGATTTTTGTTACTCCAGTGGATTTAAGCCTTGTCATTATGGAAGGTAGTCTATTGTCGAGATTTTTTTCACTACAATGGATGGTAGCCTTGTCATCATGGAAGGTAGTTTGTTGTCGTGATTTTTGTTACTCCAATGAATGGTAGCCTTGTCTTTATGGAAGGAAGTATGTTCTCTATATCTTTGTTACTCCAATGGATGATAGCCTCGTCATTATGGAAAGTAGTCTATTGTCGAGATTTTTGTTACTTTAAGGGATGGTAGCTTTGTCATTATGGAAGGTAGTGTGTTGTCGATATTTTTTTTATTCCAATGGATGGTAGCCTTGTCATTATGGAAGGTACTCTGTTGTCGAGATTTTTGTTACCGCAATGGATGGTAGCCTTGTCATTATGGAAGGTACTATATTGTCGATAGTTTTTTACTACAATGGATGGTAGCCTTGTCATTATGGAAGGTAGTCTGTTGTCGAAATTTTTGTTACTATAATGGATTTTAGCCTTGTCGTTATAGAAGGTAGTGTATTGTCGATATCTTTGTTACTCCAATGGATGGTAACCTAGACATTATGGAAGGTAGTCTGCTATCGAGATTTTTGTTACTCCAAGGGATGGTAGCCTTGTCATTATGGAAGGTAGTGTTTTGCTGAGATTTCTATTAATCCAATGGTTGGTAGCCTTGTCATTATGGAAGGTAGTCTATTGTTGGGATTTTTGTTTCTCCAATGGATGGTAGCCTTGTCATTATAGAAGGTAGTCAGTTGTCTAGATTTTTGTTACAATAATGGATGGTGGCCTTGTCATTATGGAAGGTAGTCTGTTGTCGAGATTTTTGTTACTGCAATGGATCATAGCCTTATCATTATGGAAGGTAGTTTGTCGTTGTGATTTCTGGTAGTCCAATGGATGGTAGCCTTGTCATTAAGGACGGTAGTCTGTTGTTCAGATTTTTTTTACTCCAATGGATGGTAGACTTGTCATTATGGAAGGTAGTCTATTGTCGAGATTTTTGTTACTCCATTGGATGGTAGCCTTGTCATTATGGTAGGTAGTGTGTTGTCGATATTTTTGTTATTCCAATGGATGGTAGCCTTGTCATTATGGCAGGTAGTGTGTTGTCGTGATTTTTGTTACTCCAATGGATGTTAGCCTTGTTATTATGGAAGGTAGTCTGTTGTCGAGATTTTTAATACTCCAATGGATTGTAGCCTTATCATTATAGAAGGTAGTCTCTTGTGGATATTTTTGTTACTCCAATGATGGTACCCATGTCATTATCGAAGGTAGTCTACTATCGAGATTTTTGTTACTCCATTGGGATGGTAGCGTTGTCATTATGGAAGGTAATCTATTATTGGGATTTTTGTTACTCCAATGGATGGTAGCCTTTTCATTATGGAATGTAGTATGTTGTCTAGATTTTTGTTACAACAATGGATGGTAGCCTTGTCATTATGAAAGGTAGTCTGTTGTCGTGATTTTTGTTACTGCAATGGATCGTAGCCTTGTCATTATGGAAGGTGGTTTGTCGTTGTGATTTTTGTTACTTCAATGGATGGTAGCCTTGTCATTAAGGACAATAGTCTGTTGTTCAGATTTTTGTTACTCCAATGGATGGTAGCCTTGTCATTATGGAAGGTAGTTTGTTGTCATGATTTTTGTTACTCTAAGGGATGGTAGCCTTGTCATTATGGAAGGTAGTATGTTTTCGATATCTTTGTTACTCCAATGGATGGTAGCCTTGTCATTGTGGAAGGCGGTTTGTTGTCGATATTTTTGTTACTCTAAGGGATCGTAGCCTTGTCATTATGGAACATAGTCTGTTGTCGAGTGTTTTGTTATTCCAATGTATGGTAACCTTGTCATTATGAGAGTTAGTCAGTTGTCGAGATTTTTGTTACTATAATAGATTGTAACCTTGTCATTATGGAAGGTAGTACGTTGTCGAGATTTTTGTTACTCCAGTGGATTTAAGCCTTGTCATTATGGAAGGTAGTCTATTATCGATATTTGTGTCACTACAATGGATGGTAGCTTTTTCATTATGGAAGGTAGTTTATTTTCGTGATTTTTGTTACTCCAATGGATGGTAGCCTCGTCATTATGGAAAGTAGTCTGTTGTCGAGATATTTGTTACTCTAAGGGATGGTAGCCTTGTCATTATGGAAGGTAGTGTGTTGTCGATATTTTTGTTATTCCAATGGATGGAAACCTTGTCATTATGGAAGGTACTCTATTGTCGAGATTTTTGTTACTGCAATGGATGGTAGCCTTGTCATTATGGAAGGTACTATATTGTCGATATTTTTTTACTACAATGGATGGTAGCCTTGTCATTATGGAAGGTAGTCTGTTGTCGACATTTTTGTTACTACAATGGATTTTAGCCTTGTCATTATAGAAGGTAGTCTATTATCGATATCTTTGTTACTCCAATGGATGGTAACCTAGTCATTATAGAAGGTAGTCTGCTATCGATATTGTTGTTACTCCAATGGATGGTAGCCTTGTCATTATGGAAGGTAGTGTTTTGTCGAGATTTTTGTTACTCCAATGGATGGTAGCCTTGTCATTATGGAAGGTAGTCTATTGTTGGGATTTTTGTTACTCCAATGGATGGTAGCCTTGTCATTATAGAAGATACTTTGTTGTCTAGATTTTTGTTACAACAACGGATGGTGGACTTGTCATTATGGATAGTAGTCTTTTGTCGAGATTTTTGTTACTACAATGGATCGTAGCCTTATCATAATGGAAGTTAGTTTGTCGTTGTGATTTCTGTTACTCCAATGGATGGTAGACTTGTCATTATGGACAATTGTCTGTTGTTCATATTTTTGTTACTCCAATGGATGGTAGCCTTGTCATTATGGAAGGTAGTCTGTTTTCATGATTTTTGTTACTCTAAGGGATGGTAGCTATGTAATTATGGAAGGTACTATGTTTTCGATATCTTTGTTAATCCAATGGATGGTAGCCTTGTCATTGTGGAAGGCAGTCTGTTGTCGATATTTTTGTTACTCTAAGGGATTGTAGCCTTGTCATTATTGAACATAGTCTGTTGTCGAGAGTTTTGTTATTCCAATGGACGGTAGCCTTGTCATTATGAAAGGTAGTCAGTTGTTGAGATTTTTGTTACTATAATAGATTGTAACCTTGAAATTATGAAAGGTAGTATGTTGTCGAGATTTTTGTTACTCTAGTGGATTTAAGCCTTGTCATTATGGAAGGTAGTCTATTGTCGAGAATTTTGTCACTACAATGGATGGTAGCCTTGTCATTATGGTAGGTAGTTTGTTGTCGATATTTTTGTAACTCCAATGGATGGTAGCCTTGTCATTATGGTAGGTAGTGTGTTGTCGAGATTTTTCTCACTCTAATGGATGGTAGCCTTGTTATTATGGAGGTACTCTGTTGTCGAGATTTTTTATACTCCAATGGATTGTAGCCTTATCATTATGGAAGGTAGTCTCTTGTTGATATTTTTGTTACTCCAATGATGGTACCCATATCATTATCGAAGGTAGTCTACTATCGAGATTTCTGTTACTCCAATGGATGGTAGCGTTGTCATTATGGAAGGTAGTCTATTGGTGGGATTTTTGTTACTCCAATGGATGGTAGCCTTGTCGTTATGGAAGGTAGTCTATTGTCTAGATTTTTGTTACAATAATGGATGGTAGCCTTGTCATTATGGAAGGTAGTCTGTTGTCAAGATTTTTGTTACTGCAATGGATCGTAGCCTTGTCATTATGGAAGGTAGTTTGTCGTTGTGATTTCTGTTACTCCAATGGATGGTAGCCTTGTCATTAAGAACAATAGTCTGTTGTTCATATTTTTGTTACTCCAATGGATGATAGCCTTGTCATTATGGAAGGTAGTCTGTTGTCATGATTTTTGTTACTCTAAGGGATGGTAGCCATGTCATTATGGAAGGTAGTATGTTTTTGATATCTTTGTTAATCCAATGGATGGTAGCCTTGTCTTTGTGGAAGGAAGTCTGTTGTCGATATTTTTGTTACTCTAAGGGATCGTAGCCTTGTCATTATTGAACATAGTCTGTTGTCGAGAGTTTTGTTATTCCTATGGACGGTAGCCTTGTCATTATGAAAGGTAATCAGTTGTCGAGATTTTTGTTACTATAATAGATTGTAACCTTGTCATTATGGAAGGTAGTATGTTGTCGAGATTTTTGTTACCCCAGTGGATTTAAGCCTTGTCATTATGGAAGGTAGTCTATTGTCGAGATTTTTGTCACTACAATGGATGGTAGCCATGTCATTATGGAAGGTAGTTTGTTGTCGTGATTTTTGTTACTCCAATGGATGGTAGCCTTGTCATTATGGAAGGAAGTATGTTCTCTATATCTTTGTTACTCCAATGGATGATAGCCTCGTCATTATGGAAAGTAGTCTATTGTCGAGATTTTTGTTACTTTAAGGGATGGTAGCTTTGTCATTATGGAAGGTAGTGTGTTATCGATATTTTTTTTATTCCAATGGATGGTAGCCTTGTCATTATGGAAGGTACTCTGTTGTCGATATTTTTTTTACTGCAATGGATGGTAGCCTTGTCATTATGGAAGGTACTATATTGTCGATATTTTTTTACTACAATGGATGGTAGCCTTGTCATTATGGAAGGTAGTCTGTTGTCGAAATTTTTGTTACTATAATGGATTTTAGCGTTGTCGTTATAGAAGGTAGTGTATTGTCGATATCTTTGTTACTCCAATGGATGGTAGCCTTGTCATTATGGAAGGTAGTGTTTTGCTGAGATTTCTGTTAATCCAATGGTTGGTAGCCTTATCATTATGGAAGGTAGTCTATTGTTGGGATTTTTGTTACTCCAATGGATGGTAGCCTTGTCATTATAGAAGGTAGTCAGTTGTCTAGATTTTTGTTACAATAATGGATGGTGGCCTTGTCATTATCGAAGGTAGTCTGTTGTCGAGATTTTTGTTACTGCAATGGATCGTAGCCTTATCATTATGGAAGGTAGTTTGTCGTTGTGATTTATGTTAGTCCAATGGATGGTAGCCTTGTCATTAAGGACGGTAGTCTGTTGTTCAGATTTTTTTTACTCCAATGGATGGTAGACTTGTCATTATGGAAGGAAGTCTATTTTCGAGATTTTTGTTACTCCATTGGATGGTAGCCTTGTCATTATGGAAGGTAGTATGTTGTCGATATTTTTGTTATTCCAATGGATGGTAGCCTTGTCATTATTGTAGGTAGTGTATTGTCGTGATTTTTGTTACTCTAATGGATGTTAGCCTTGTTATTATGGAAGGTAGTCTGTTGTCGAGATTTTTAATTCTCCAATGGATTGTAGCCTTATCATTATGGAAGGTAGTCACTTGTGGATATTTTTGTTACTCCAATGATGGTACCCATGTCATTATCGAAGGTAGTCTACTATCGAGATTTTTGTTACTCCATTGGGATGGTAGCGTTGTCATTATGGAAGGTAGTCTATTGTTGGGATTTTTGTTACTCCAATGGATGGTAGCCTTTTCATTATGGAAGGTAGTATGTTGTCTAGATTTTTGTTACAAGAATGGATGGTAGCCTTGTCATTATGAAAGGTAGTCTGTTGTCGTGATTTTTGTTACTGCAATGGATCGTAGCCTTGTCATTATGGAAGGTGGTTTGTCGTTGTGATTTTTGTTACTCCAATGGATGGTAGCCTTGTTATTAAGGACAATAGTCTGTTGTTCAGATTTTTGTTACTCCAATGGATGGTAGCCTTGTCCTTATGGAAGGTAGTTTGTTGTCATTATTTTATTTACTCTAAGGGATGGTAGCCTTGTCATTATGGAAGGTAGTATGTTTTCGATATCTTTGTTACTCCAATGGATGGTAGCCTTGTCATTGTGGAAGGCGGTTTGTTGTCGATATTTTTGTTACTCTAAGGGATCGTAGCCTTGTCATTATGGAACATAGTCTATTGTCGAGTGTTTTGTTATTCCAATGGATGGTAACCTTGTCATTATAAGAGTTAGTCAGTTGTCAAGATTTTTGTTACTATAATAGATTGTAACCTTGTCATTATGGAAGGTAGTACGTTGTCGAGATTTTTGTTACTCCAGTGGATTTAAGCCTTGTCATTATGGAAGGTAGTCTATTATCGAGATTTTTGTCACTACAATGGATGGTAGCTTTGTCATTATGGAAGGTAGTTTATTTTCGTGATTTTTGTTACTCCAATGGATGGTAGCCTCGTCATTATGGAAAGTAGTCTGTTGTCGAGATATTTGTTACTCTAAGAGATGGAAGCCTTGTCATTATGGAAGGTAGTGTGTTGTCGATATTTTTGTTATTCCAATGGATGGAAACCTTGTCATTATGGAAGGTACTATGTTGTCGAGATTTTTGTTACTGCAATGGATGGTAGCCTTGTCATTATGGAAGGTACTATATTGTCGATATTTTTTTAATACAATGGATGGGAGCCTTATCATTATGGAAGGTAGTCTATTGTCGACATTTTTGTTACTACAATGGATTTTAGCCTTGTCATTATAGAAGGTAGTCTATTGTCGATATCTTTGTTACTCCAATGGATGGTAACCTAGTCATTATAGAAGGTAGTCTGCTATCGATATTTTTGTTACTCCAATGGATGGTATCCTTGTCATTATAGAAGGTAGTGTTTTGTCAAGATTTCTGTTAATCCAATGGATGGTAGACTTGTCATTATGGAAGGTAGTCTATTGTTGGGATTTTTGTTACTCCAATGGATGGTAGCCTTGTCATTATAGAAGATACTTTGTTGTCTAGATTTTTGTTACAACAACGGATGGTGGCCTTGTCATTATGGAAGGTAGTCTGTTGTCGAGATTTTTCTTACTACAATGGATCGTAGCCTTATCATAATGGAAGGTAGTTTGTCGTTGTGATTTCTGTTACTCCAATGGATGGTAGACTTATCATTATGGAAGGTAGCCTATTGTAGAGATTTTTCTTACTCCATTGGATGGTAGCCTTGTCATTATGGTAGGTAGTGTGTTGTCGATATTTTTGTTATTCCAATGGATGGTAGCCTTTGTCATTATGCTAGGTAGTGTGTTGTCGAGATTTTTGTTACTCCAATGGATGGTAGCCTTGTTATTATGGAAGGTAGTCTGTTGTCGAAATTTTTTATACTCCAATGGATTGTAGCCTTGTAATTATGGAAGGTAGTATCTTGTGGATATTTTTGTTACTCCAATGATGGTACCCATGTCATTATGGATGGTAGTATGCTATCGAGATATCGGTTACTCCAATGGATGGTAGCCTTGTCATTATGGAAGGTAGTCTATTGTCGGGATTTTTGTTACTCCAATGGATGGTAGTCTTGTCATTATGGAAGGTAGTTTATTTTCTAGATTTTTGTTACAACAATGGATGGTAGCCTTGTCATTATGGAAGGTAGTCTGTTGTCGAGATTTTTGTTACTGCAATGGATCGTACCTTGTCATTATGGAAGGTAGTTTGTCGTTGTGATTTTTGTTACACCAATGGATGGTAGCCTTGTCATTAAGGACGGTAGTCTGTTGTTCAGATTTTTGTTACTCCAATGGATGGTAGCCTTGTCATTATGGAAGGTAGTCTGTTGTCATGATTTTTGTTACTCTAAGGGATGGTAGCCTTGTCATTATGGAAGGTAGTATGTTTTCAATATCTTTGTTACTCCAATGGATGGTAGCCTTGTCATTATGGAAGGCAGTCTGTTGTCGATATTTTTTTTACTCTAAGGGATTGTAGCCTTGTCATTATGGAACATAAACTGTTGTCGAGATTTTTGTTATTCCAATGGACGGTAGCCTTGTCATTATGAAAGGTAGGCAATTGTCGAGATTTTGGTTAATATAATAGATTGTAACCATGTCATTATGTAAGGTAGTATGTTGTCGAGATTTTTGTCACTACAATGGATGGTAGCCTTGTCATTATGGAAGGTAGTCTGTTGTCGAGATTTTTGTTACTCCAATGGATTGTAGCCTTGTCATTATGGAACGTAGTCTCTTGTGGATATTTTTGTTACTCAAATGATGGTACCCTTGTCATTATGGAAGGTAGTTTGCTGTCGAGATTTTTGTTACTCCAATGGACGGTAGCCTTGTCATTGCGGAAGGTAGTCTATTATCGATATTGTTTTTACTACAATGGATTGTAGCCTTGTCATTATGCAAGCTAGTTTGTTGTCGAGATTTGTGTTACTACAATGGATTGTAGCCTTGTCGTTATAGAGGGTAGTCTATTTTTGATATCTTTGTTACTCCAATGGATGGTAACCTAGTCATTATGGAAGGTAGTCTGCTGTCGAGATTTTCGTTACTCCAATGGATGGTAACCTTGTCATTATGGAAGGTAGTTTGTTGTTGAGATTTTTTATACTCCAATGGATTGTAGCCTTGTCCTTATGGAAGGTAGTCTCTTGTGGATATTTTTGTTGCTCCAATGATGGTACCCTTGTCATTATGGAAGGTAGTCTACTGTCGAGATTTTTGTTACTCCAACGGATGGTAGCCTTGTCATTATGGAAGGTAGTGTTTTGTCGAGATCTCTGTTACTCCAATGGAAGGTAGCCTTGTCATTATGGAAGGTAGTTTGTCGAGATTTTTGTTATTCCAATGGATGGTAGCCTTGTCATTATGAAATGTAGTCTGTTGTCGATATCTTTGTTACTCCAATGGATGGTAGCGTATTCATTATGGAAGGTAGTCTATTGTCGAGATTTTTTTTACTACAATGAATGGTAGCCTTGTCATTATGGAAGGTAGTGTGTTGTCGAGATTTTTGTTACTCCAATGGATGGTAGCCTTGTCATTATGGAAGGTAGTCTGTTGTCGAGATTGTTAATACTCCAATGGATTGTAGCCTTGTCATTATGGAAGGTAGTCTCTTGTGGATATTTTTGTTACTCAGATGGATGGTACCCTATTCATTATGGAAGGTAGTATGTTGTAGATATTTTTGTTACTTCAATGGATGGTAGCCTTGTCATTAAAGAAGGTAGTCTGTTGTCGAGATTTTTGTTACTCCATTGGATGGTAGCCTTGACATTGTGGAAGGTAGTATGTTGTGGATATCTATGTTACTCCAATGGATCTTAGACTTGTCATTATGGAAGGTAGTTTGTTGTCGAGATTTTTGTTACTCCAATGGATGGTAGCCTTGTCATTATGGAAGGTAGTCTGTTGTCGAGATTTTTAATACTCCAATGGATTGTAGCCTTGTCATTATGGAACGTAGTCTCTTGTGGATATTTTTGTTACTCAAATGATGGTACCCTTGTCATTATGGAAGGTAGTCTGCTGTCGAGATTTTTGTTACTCCAATGGACGGTAGCCTTGTCATTGCGGAAGGTAGTCTATTGTCGATATTGTTTTTACTACAATGGATTGTAGCCTTGTCATTATGCAAGCTAGTTTGTTGTCGAGATTTTTGTTACTACAATGGATTGTAGCCTTGTCGTTATAGAGGGTAGTCTATTTTTGATATCTTTGTTACTCCAATGGATGGTAACCTAGTCATTATGGAAGGTAGTCTGCTGTCGAGATTTTCGTTACTCCAATGGATGGTAGCCTTGTCATTATGGAAGGTAGTCTGTTGTGGAGATTTTTTATACTCCAATGGATTGTAGCCTTGTCCTTATGGAAGGTAGTCTCTTGTGGATATTTTTTTTGCTCCAATGATGGTACCCTTGTCATTATGGAAGGTAGTCTACTGTCGAGATTTTTGTTACTCCAATGGATGGTAGCCTTGTCATTATGGAAGGTAGTGTTTTGTCGAGATCTCTGTTACTCCAATGGAAGGTAGCCTTGTCATTATGGAAGGTAGTTTGTCGAGATTTTTGTTATTCCAATGGATGGTAGCCTTGTCATTATGAAAGGTAGTCTGTTGTCGATATCTTTGTTACTCCAATGGATGGTAGCCTATTAATTATGGAAGGTAGTCTATTGTCGAGATTTTTTTTACTACAATGAATGGTAGCCTTGTCATTATGGAAGGTAGTGTGTTGTCGAGATTTTTGTTACTCCAATGGATGGTAGCCTTGTCATTATGGAAGGTAGTCTGTTGTCGAGATTTTTAATACTCCAATGGATTGTAGCCTTGTCATTATGGAAGGTAGTCTCTTGTGGATATTTTTGTTACTCAGATGGATGGTACCCTATTCATTATGGAAGGTAGTATGTTGTAGATATTTTTGTTACTTCAATGGATGGTAGCCTTGTCATTAAAGAAGGTAGTCTGTTGTCGAGATTTTTGTTACTCCATTAGATGGTAGCCTTGACAATGTGGAAGGTAGTATGTTGTGGATATCTATGTTACTCCAATGGATCTTAGACTTGTCATTATGGAAGGTAGTTTGTTGTCGAGATTTTTGTTACTCCAATGGATGGTAGCCTTGTCATTATGAAAGGTAGTCTGTTGTCGATATCTTTGTTACTCCATTGGATTGTAGCCTAGTCATTATGGAAGGTAGTCTATTGTCGAGATTTTTGTTACTACAATGGATGGTAGCCTTGTAAATATGGAAGGTAGTCTGTTGTCGAGATTTTTGTTACTCCAATGGATGGTATCCTTGTCATTAAGGAAGGTAGTCTTTTGTCGAGAATTTTATTACTTTAATGGTTGGTAGACTTGTCATTATGGAAGGTAGTCTGTTGTCGAGATTTTTGTTACTCCATTGCATGGTAGCATTGTCATTTTGGAAGGTAGTCTGTTGTCGAGATTTTTGTTACTCTAATGGATGGTAGTCTTTTCATTATAGATGGTAGTCTATTGTCGAGATTTTTGTTACTCAAATGGATGGTAGCCTTGTTATCATGGAAGGTAGTCTGTTGTCGAGATTTCTGTTACTCCAATGGATGGTAGCCTTGTCTTATGGAAGGTAGTCTATTGTTGGGATTTTTGTTACTCCAATGGATGGTAGCCTTGTCATTATGGAAGGTAGTCTGTTGTCTAGATTTTTGTTACAACAATGGATGGTGGC
This sequence comes from Vicia faba, assembly GCA_948472305.1. Lineage (NCBI taxonomy): Eukaryota > Viridiplantae > Streptophyta > Magnoliopsida > Fabales > Fabaceae > Vicia > Vicia faba. The sequence goes on from OX451741.1 coordinate 461,908,953, forward strand.
CTTGTCATTATGCAAGGTAGTCTGTTGTCGAGATTTTTGTTACTGCAATGGATCATAGCCTCTTCATTATGGAAGGTAGTTTTTCATTGTGATTTATGTTACTCCAATGGATGGTAGCCTAGTCATTAAGGACGGTAGTCTGCTGTTCAGATTTTTGTTACTCCAATGGATGGTAGCCTTGTCATTATGGAAGGTAGTATGTTGTCATGATTTTTGATACTCTAAGGGATGGTAGCCTTGTCATTATGGAATGTATTATGTTGTCGATATCTTTGTTACTCTAAGGGATTGTAGCCTTGTCATTATGGAACATAGTCTATTGTCGAGATTTTTGTTACTCCAATGGACGGTAGCCTTGTCATTATGAAAGGTAGTCAGTTGTCGAGATTTTTGTTACTATAATAGATTGTAAACTTGTCATTATGGAAGGTAGTATGTTGTCGAGATTTTTGTTATTCCAGTGGATTGTAGCCTTGTCATTATAGAAGGTAGTCTATTGTCGAGATTTTTCTCACTACAATGGATGGTAGCCTTGTCATTATGGAAGGTAGTCTGTTGTCAATATTTTTGTTACTCCAATGGATGATAGCCTTGTCATTATGGAAGGTAGTCTGTTCTCGAGATTTTTAATACTCCAATGGATTGTAGCCTTGTAATTATGGAAGGTAGTCTCTTGTGGATATTTTTGTTACTCAAATGATGGTACCCTTGTCATTATGGAAAGTAGTCTGCTGTCGAGATTTTTGTTACTATAATGGACGGTAGCCTTGTCATTACGGAAGGTAGTTTGTTGTCCAGATTTCTGTTACTCCAATGGATGGTAGCCTTGTCATTATGGAAGGTAGTCTATTGTCGATATCTTTGTTACTCCAATGGATGGTAACCTAGTCATTATGGAAGGTAGTCTATTGTCGAGATTTTTGTTACTCCAATGGATGGTAGCCTTGTCATTATGGAAGGTAGTCTGTTGTCGATATTTTTTATACTTTAATTGAGTGTAGCGTTGTCATTATGGAAGGTAGTCTCTTGTGGATATTTTTGTTGCTCTAATGATGGTACCCTTCTCATTATGGAAGGTAGTCTGCTATCTAGATTTTTGTTACTCCAATGGATGGTAGCCTTGTCATTATGGAAGGTAGTGTTTTTTCGAGATTTCTGTTACTCCAATGGATGGTAGCCTTGTCATTATGGAAGGTAGTCTATTGTTGGGATTTTTGTTACTCCAATAAATGGTAGCCTTATCATTATGGAAGGTAGTCTGTTGTCGATATTTTTGTTACTGCAATGGATCATATCCTTGTCATTATGGAAGGTAGTTTATCGTTGTGATTTCTGTTACTCCAATGGATGGTAGCCTTGTCATTAACGACGGTAGTCTGTTGTTCAGATTTTTGTTACTCCAATGGATGGTAGACTTGTCATTATGGAAGGTAGTCCATTGTCGAGATTTTTGTTACTCCATTGGATGGTAGCCTTGTCATTATGGTGGATAGTCTGTTGTCGATATTTTTATTATTCCAATGGATGGTAGCCTTGTCATTATTGTAGGTATTGTGTTGTCGAGATATTTGTTACTCCAATGGATGGTAGCCTTGTCATTATGGAAGGTAGTCTATTGTCGATATTTTTTATAATCCAATGGATTGTAGCCTTGTCATTATGTAAGGTAGTCTCTTTTGGATATTTTTGTTACTCCAATGATGGTACCCTTATCATTATGGAAGGTAGTATGCTATCCAGATTTCTGTTACTCCAATGGATGGTAGCCTTGTAATTATTGAAGGTAGTCTATTGTCGGGATTTTTGTTACTCCAATGGATGGAAGCCTTGTCATTATGGAAGGTAGTATGTTGTCTATATTTTTGTTACTCCAACGGATGGTAGCCTTGTCATTATGGAAGGTAGTGTTTTGTCGAGATCTCTGTTACTCCAATGGAAGGTAGCCTTGTCATTATGGAAGGTAGTTTGTCGAGATTTTTGTTATTCCAATGGATGGTAGCCTTGTCATTATGAAAGGTAGTTTGTTGTCGATATCTTTGTTACTCCAATGGATGGTAGCGTATTCATTATGGAAGGTAGTCTATTGTCGAGACTTTTTTTACTACAATGAATGGTAGCCTTGTCATTATGGAAGGTAGTGTGTTGTCGAGATTTTTGTTACTCCAATGGATGGTAGCCTTGTCATTATGGAAGGTAGTCTGTTGTCGAGATTGTTAATACTCCAATGGATTGTAGCCTTGTCATTATGGAAGGTAGTCTCTTGTGGATATTTTTGTTACTCAGATGGATGGTACCCTATTCATTATGGAAGGTAGTATGTTGTAGATATTTTTGTTACTTCAATGGATGGTAGCCTTGTCATTAAAGAAGGTAGTCTGTTGTCGAGATTTTTGTTACTCCATTGGATGGTAGCCTTGACATTGTGGAAGGTAGTATGTTGTGGATATCTATGTTACTCCAATGGATCTTAGACTTGTCATTATGGAAGGTAGTTTGTTGTCGAGATTTTTGTTACTCCAATGGATGGTAGCCTTGTCATTATGGAAGGTAGTCTGTTGTCGAGATTTTTAATACTCCAATGGATTGTAGCCTTGTCATTATGGAACGTAGTCTCTTGTGGATATTTTTGTTACTCAAATGATGGTACCCTTGTCATTATGGAAGGTAGTCTGCTGTCGAGATTTTTGTTACTCCAATGGACGGTAGCCTTGTCATTGCGGAAGGTAGTCTATTGTCGATATTGTTTTTACTACAATGGATTGTAGCCTTGTCATTATGCAAGCTAGTTTGTTGTCGAGATTTTTGTTACTACAATGGATTGTAGCCTTGTCGTTATAGAGGGTAGTCTATTTTTGATATCTTTGTTACTCCAATGGATGGTAACCTAGTCATTATGGAAGGTAGTCTGCTGTCGAGATTTTCGTTACTCCAATGGATGGTAGCCTTGTCATTATGGAAGGTAGTCTGTTGTGGAGATTTTTTATACTCCAATGGATTGTAGCCTTGTCCTTATGGAAGGTAGTCTCTTGTGGATATTTTTTTTGCTCCAATGATGGTACCCTTGTCATTATGGAAGGTAGTCTACTGTCGAGATTTTTGTTACTCCAATGGATGGTAGCCTTGTCATTATGGAAGGTAGTGTTTTGTCGAGATCTCTGTTACTCCAATGGAAGGTAGCCTTGTCATTATGGAAGGTAGTTTGTCGAGATTTTTGTTATTCCAATGGATGGTAGCCTTGTCATTATGAAAGGTAGTCTGTTGTCGATATCTTTGTTACTCCAATGGATGGTAGCCTATTAATTATGGAAGGTAGTCTATTGTCGAGATATTTTTTACTACAATGAATGGTAGCCTTGTCATTATGGAAGGTAGTGTGTTGTCGAGATTTTTGTTACTCCAATGGATGGTAGCCTTGTCATTATGGAAGGTAGTCTGTTGTCGAGATTTTTAATACTCCAATGGATTGTAGCCTTGTCATTATGGAAGGTAGTCTCTTGTGGATATTTTTGTTACTCAGATGGATGGTACCCTATTCATTATGGAAGGTAGTATGTTGTAGATATTTTTGTTACTTCAATTGATGGTAGCCTTGTCATTAAAGAAGGTAGTCTGTTGTCGAGATTTTTGTTACTCCATTGGATGGTAGCCTTGACAATGTGGAAGGTAGTATGTTGTGGATATCTATGTTACTCCAATGGATCTTAGACTTGTCATTATGGAAGGTAGTTTGTTGTCGAGATTTTTGTTACTCCAATGGATGGTAGCCTTGTCATTATGAAAGGTATTCTGTTGTCGATATCTTTGTTACTCCATTGGATTGTAGCATAGTCATTATGGAAGGTAGTCTATTGTCGAGATTTTTGTTACTACAATGAATGGTAGCCTTGTCAATATGGAAGGTAGTTTGTTGTCGAGATTTTTGTTACTCCAATGGATGGTATCCTTGTCATTAAGGAAGGTAGTCTTTTGTCGAGAATTTTATTACTTCAATGGTTGGTAGACTTGTCATTATGGAAGGTAGTCTGTTGTCGAGATTTTTGTTACTCCATTGCATGGTAGCATTGTCATTTTGGAAGGTAGTCTGTTGTCGAGATTTTTGTTACTCCAATGGATGGTAGCCTTTTCATTATAGATGGTAGTCTATTGTCGAGATTTTTGTTACTCAAATGGATGGTAGCCTTGTTATCATGGAAGGTAGTCTGTTGTCGAGATTTCTGTTACTCCAATGGATGGTAGCCTTGTCTTATGGAAGGTAGTCTATTGTTGGGATTTTTGTTACTCCAATGGATGGTAGCCTTGTCATTATGGAAGGTACTCTGTTGTCTAGATTTTTGTTACAACAATGGATGGTGGCCTTGTCATTATGCAAGGTAGTCTGTTGTCGAGATTTTTGTTACTGCAATGGATCATAGCCTCTTCATTATGGAAGGTAGTTTTTCATTGTGATTTATGTTACTCAAATGGATGGTAGCCTAGTCATTAAGGACGGTAGTCTGCTGTTCAGATTTTTGTTACTCCAATGGATGGTAGCCTTGTAATTATGGAAGGTAGTATGTTGTCATGATTTTTGATACTCTAAGGGATGGTAGCCTTGTCATTATGGAATGTATTATGTTGTCGATATCTTTGTTACTCTAAGGGATCGTAGCCTTGTCATTATGGAACATAGTCTATTGTCGAGATTTTTGTTACTCCAATGGACGGTAGCCTTGTCATTATGAAAGGTAGTCAGTTGTCGAGATTTTTGTTACTATAATAGATTGTAAACTTGTCATTATGGAAGGTAGTATGTTGTCGAGATATTTGTTATTCCAGTGGATTGTAGCCTTGTCATTATAGAAGGTAGTCTATTGTCGAGATTTTTCTCACTACAATGGATGGTAGCCTTGTCATTATGGAAGGTAGTCTGTTGTCGATATTTTTGTTACTCCAGTGGATGATAGCCTTGTCATTATGGAAGGTAGTCTGTTCTCGAGATTTTTAATACTCCAATGGATTGTAGCCTTGTAATTATGGAAGGTAGTCTCTTGTGGATATTTTTGTTACTCAAATGATGGTACCCTTGTCATTATGGAAAGTAGTCTGCTGTCGAGATTTTTGTTACTATAATGGACGGTAGCCTTGTCATTACGGAAGGTAGTTTGTTGTCCAGATTTCTGTTACTCCAATGGATGGTAACCTAGTCATTATGGAAGGTAGTCTATTGTCGAGATTTTTGTTACTCCAATGGATGGTAGCCTTGTCATTATGGAAGGTAGTCTGTTGTCGATATTTTTTATACTTCAATTGAGTGTAGCGTTGTCATTATGGAAGGTAGTCTCTTGTGGATATTTTTGTTGCTCTAATGATGGTACCCTTCTCATTATGGAAGGTAGTCTGCTATCTAGATTTTTGTTACTCCAATGGATGGTAGCCTTGTCATTATGGAAGGTAGTGTTTTTTCGAGATTTCTGTTACTCCAATGGATGGTAGCCTTGTCATTATGGAAGGTAGTCTATTGTTGGGATTTTTGTTACTCCAATAAATGGTAGCCTTATCATTATGGAAGGTAGTCTGTTGTCGATATTTTTGTTACTGCAATGGATCGTAGCCTTGTCATTATGGAAGGTAGTTTATCGTTGTGATTTCTGTTACTCCAATGGATGGTAGCCTTGTCATTAACGACGGTAGTCTGTTGTTCAGATTTTTGTTACTCCAATGGATGGTAGACTGTCATTATGGAAGGTAGTCCATTGTCGAGATTTTTGTTACTCCATTGGATGGTAGCCTTGTTATTATGGTGGATAGTCTGTTGTCGATATTTTTATTATTCCAATGGATGGTAGCCTTGTCATTATTGTAGGTATTGTGTTGTCGAGATATTTGTTACTCCAATGGATGGTAGCCTTGTCATTATGGAAGGTAGTCTATTGTCGATATTTTTTATAATCCAATGGATTGTAGCCTTGTCATTATGGAAGGTAGTCTCTTTTGGATATTTTTGTTACTCCAATGATGGTACCCTTATCATTATGGAAGGTAGTATGCTATCCAGATTTCTGTTACTCCAATGGATGGTAGCCTTGTAATTATTGAAGGTAGTCTATTGTCGGGATTTTTGTTACTCCAATGGATGGAAGCCTTGTCATTATGGAAGGTAGTATGTTGTCTATATTTTTGTTACAACAATGGATGGTAGCCTTGTCATTATGGAAGGTAGTCTGTTGTCGAGATTTTTGTTACTACAAAGGATTGTAGCCTTGTCATTATGGAAGGTAGTTTGCCATTGTGATTTATGTTACTCCAATGGATGGTAGCCTTGTCATTTAGGACAATAGTCTGTTGTGCAGATTTTTGTTACTCCAATGGATGGTAGCCTTGTCATTATGGAAGGTAGTCTGTTGTCATGATTTTTGTATCTCTAAGGGACGGTAGCCTTGTCATTATGGAAGGTAGTGTGTTGTTGATATCTTTGTTACTCAAATGGATGGTAGCCTTGTCATTATGGAAGGTAGTCTGTTGTCGAGATTTTTGTTATTCCGATGGATGGTAGCCTTGTCATTATGAAAGGTAGTCAGTTGTCGAGATTTTTGATACTATAATAGATTGTAACCTTGTCATTATGAAAGGTAGTATGTTGTCGAGATTTTTGTTACTCTAGTGGATTGTAGCCTTGTCATTATGGAAGGTAGTCTATTGTCGATATTTTTGTTACTCCAATGGATGGTAGCCTTGTCATTATGGAAGGTATTATGTTGTCGATATCTTTATTACTCCAATGGATGGTAGCCTTGTCATTATGGAAGGTATTATGTTGTCGATATCTTTGTTACTCCAATGGATGGTAGCCTTGTCATTATGGAAAGTAGTCTGTTGTCGAGATTTCTGTTACTCCAATGGATGGTAGCCTTGTCATTATGGAAGGTACTTTGTTGTCGAGATTTTTGTTACTTCAATGGATGGTAGCCTTGTCATTATGGAAGGTAGTCTATTGTCGATATTTCTTTTACTACAATGGATGGTAGCCTTGTCATTATGGAAGGTAGTCTGTTGTCGATATTTTTTATACTTCAATTGAGTGTAGCGTTGTCATTATGGAAGGTAGTCTCTTGTGGATATTTTTGTTGCTCTAATGATGGTACCCTTCTCATTATGGAAGGTAGTCTGCTATCTAGATTTTTGTTACTCCAATGGATGGTAGCCTTGTCATTATGGAAGGTAGTGTTTTTTCGAGATTTCTGTTACTCCAATGGATGGTAGCCTTGTCATTATGGAAGGTAGTCTATTGTTGGGATTTTTGTTACTCCAATAAATGGTAGCCTTATCATTATGGAAGGTAGTCTGTTGTCGATATTTTTGTTACTGCAATGGATCGTAGCCTTGTCATTATGGAAGGTAGTTTATCGTTGTGATTTCTGTTACTCCAATGGATGGTAGCCTTGTCATTAACGACGGTAGTCTGTTGTTCAGAATTTTGTTACTCCAATGGATGGTAGACTTGTCATTATGGAAGGTAGTCCATTGTCGAGATTTTTGTTACTCCATTGGATGGTAGCCTTGTCATTATGGTGGATAGTCTGTTGTCGATATTTTTATTATTCCAATGGATGGTAGCCTTGTCATTATTGTAGGTATTGTGTTGTCGAGATATTTGTTACTCCAATGGATGGTAGCCTTGTCATTATGGAAGGTAGTCTATTGTCGATATTTTTTATAATCCAATGGATTGTAGCCTTGTCATTATGGAAGGTAGTCTCTTTTGGATATTTTTGTTACTCCAATGATGGTACCCTTATCATTATGGAAGGTAGTATGCTATCCAGATTTCTGTGACTCCAATGGATGGTAGCCTTGTAATTATTGAAGGTAGTCTATTGTCGGGATTTTTGTTACTCCAATGGATGGAAGCCTTGTCATTATGGAAGGTAGAATGTTGTCTATATTTTTGTTACAACAATGGATGGTAGCCTTGTCATTATGGAAGGTAGTCTGTTGTCGAGATTTTTGTTACTACAAAGGACTGTAGCCTTGTCATTATGGAAGGTAGTTTGCCATTGTGATTTCTGTTACTCCAATGGATGGTAGACTTGTCATTTAGGACAATAGTCTGTTGTGCAGATTTTTGTTACTCCAATGGATGGTAGCCTTGTCATTATGGAAGGTAGTCTGTTGTCATGATTTTTGTATCTCTAAGGAACGGTAGCCTTGTCATTATGGAAGGTAGTATGTTGTTGATATCTTTGTTACTCAAATGGATGGTAGCCTTGTCATTATGGAAGGTAGTCTGTTGTCGAGATTTTTGTTATTCCGATGGATGGTAGCCTTGTCATTATGAAAGGTAGTCAGTTGTCGAGATTTTTGATACTATAATAGATTGTAACCTTGTCATTATGAAAGGTAGTATGTTGTCGAGATTTTTGTTACTCTAGTGGATTGTAGCCTTGTCATTATGGAAGGTAGTCTATTGTCGATATTTTTGTTACTCCAATGGATGGTAGCCTTGTCATTATGGAAGGTATTATGTTGTCGATATCTTTGTTACTCCAATGGATGGTAGCCTTGTCATTATGGAAGGTATTATGTTGTCGATATCTTTGTTACTCCAATGGATGGTAGCCTTGTCATTATGGAAAGTAGTCTGTTGTCGAGATTTCTGTTACTCCAATGGATGGTAGCCTTGTCATTATGGAAGGTACTTTGTTGTCGAGATTTTTGTTACTTCAATGGATGGTAGCCTTGTCATTATGGAAGGTAGTCTATTGTCGATATTTCTTTTACTACAATGGATGGTAGCCTTGTCATTATGGAAGGCAGTCTGTTGTCGAGATTTTTGTCACTATAATGGATTGTACCCTTGTCATTATAGAAGGTAGTCTATTGTCGAGATTTTTGTTACTCCAATGGATGGTAACCTAGTCATTATGGAAGGTAGTCTATTGTCGAGATTTTTGTTAGTCCAATGGATGGTAGCCTCGTCATTATGGAACATAGTCTGTTGTCGAGATTTTTGTTATTCCAATGGACGGTAGCCTTGTCATTATGAAAGGTAGTCAGTTGTCGAGATTTTTGTTACTCCAATGGATGGTAGCCTTGTCATTATGGAAGGTAGTCTATTGTCGGGATTTTTGTTACTGCAATGGATGGTAGCCTTGTCATTATGGAAGGTAGTCTATTGTGTAGTTTTTTGTTACAACAATGGATGGTAGCCTTGTCATTATGGAAGGTAGTCTATTGTCGAGATTTTTGTTACTCCAATGGATGGTTGCCTTGTCATTATGGAAGGTAGTCTGTTGTCATGATTTTTGTATCTCTAAGGAATGGTAGCCTTGTCATTATGGAAGGTAGTATGTTGTTGATATCTTTGTTACTCAAATGGATGGTAGCCTTGTCATTATGGAAGGTAGTCTGTTGTCGAGATTTTTGTTATTCCGATGGATGGTAGCCTTGTCATTATGAAAGGTAGTCAGTTGTCGAGATTTTTGATACTATAATAGATTGTAACCTTGTCATTATGAAAGGTAGTATGTTGTCGAGATTTTTGTTACTCCAGTGGATTGTAGCCTTGTCATTATAGAAGGTAGGCTGTTGTCGAGATTTTTGTTACTCCAATGGATGGTAGCCTTGTCATTATGGAAGGTATTATGTTGTCGATATCTTTGTTACTCCAATGGATGGTAGCCTTGTCATTATGGAAGGTATTATGTTGTCGATATCTTTGTTACTCCAATGGATGGTAGCCTTGTCATTATGGAAAGTAGTCTGTTGTCGAGATTTCTGTTACTCCAATGGATGGTAGCCTTGTCATTATGGAAGGTACTTTGTTGTCGAGATTTTTGTTACTTCAATGGATGGTAGCCTTGTCATTATGGAAGGTAGTCTATTGTCGATATTTCTTTTACTACAATGGATGGTAGCCTTGTCATTATGGAAGGCAGTCTGTTGTCGAGATTTTTGTCACTATAATGGATTGTACCCTTGTCATTATAGAAGGTAGTCTATTGTCGAGATTTTTGTTACTCCAATGGATGGTAACCTAGTCATTATGGAAGGTAGTCTATTGTCGAGATTTTTGTTAGTCCAATGGATGGTAGCCTCGTCATTATGGAACATAGTCTGTTGTCGAGATTTTTGTTATTCCAATGGACGGTAGCCTTGTCATTATGAAAGGTAGTCAGTTGTCGAGATTTTTGTTACTCCAATGGATGGTAGCCTTGTCATTATGGAAGGTAGTCTATTGTCGGGATTTTTGTTACTGCAATGGATGGTAGCCTTGTCATTATGGAAGGTAGTCTATTGTGTAGTTTTTTGTTACAACAATGGATGGTAGCCTTGTCATTATGGAAGGTAGTCTATTGTCGAGATTTTTGTTACTCCAATGGATGGTTGCCTTGTCATTATGGAAGGTAGTCTGTTGTCATGATTTTTGTTTCTCTAAGGGATGGTAGCCTTGTCATTATGGAAGGTAGTATGTTGTTGATATCTTTGTTACTCAAATGGATGGTAGCCTTGTCATTATGGAAGGTAGTCTGTTGTCGAGATTTTTGTTATTCCGATGGATGGTAGCCTTGTCATTATGAAAGGTAGTCAGTTGTCGAGATTTTTGATACTATAATAGATTGTAACCTTGTCATTATGAAAGGTAGTATGTTGTCGAGATTTTTGTTACTCCAGTGGATTGTAGCCTTGTCATTATAGAAGGTAGGCTGTTGTCGAGATTTTTGTTACTCCAATGGATGGTAGCCTTGTCATTATGGAAGGTATTATGTTGTCGATATTTTTGTTACTCCAATGGATGGTAGCCTTGTCATTATGGAAGGTATTATGTTGTCGATATCTTTGTTACTCCAATGGATGGTAGCCTTGTCATTATGGAAAGTAGTCTGTTGTCGAGATTTTTGTTACTCCAATGGATGGTAGCCTTGTCATTATGGAAGGTACTTTGTTGTCGAGATTTTTGTAACTCCAATGGATGGTAACCTAGTCATTATGGAAGGTAGTCTATTGTCGAGATTTTTGTTAGTCCAATGGATGGTAACCTCGTCATTATGGAACATAGTCTGTTGTCGAGATTTTTGTTATTCCAATGGACGGTAGCCTTGTCATTATGAAAGGTAGTCAGTTGTCGAGATTTTTGTTACTCCAATGGATGGTAGACTTGTCATTATGGAAGGTAGTCTATTGTCGGGATTTTTGTTACTGCAATGGATGGTAGCCTTGTCATTATGGAAGGTAGTCTATTGTCTAGTTTTTTGTTACAACAATGGATGGTAGCCTTGTCATTATGGAAGGTAGTCTATTGTCGAGATTTTTGTTACTACAATGGATCGTAGTCTTGTCATTTTGGAAGGTAGTCTGTCGTTGTGATTTATGTTACTCCAATGGATGGTAGCTTTGTCATTAAGGACGGTAGTCTGTTGTTCAGATTTTTGTTACTCCAATGGATGGTAGACTTGTCAATATGGAAAGTAGTGTATTGTCGAGATTTTTGTTACTACATTGGATGGTAGCCTTGTCATTATGATAGGTAGTCTATTGTCATGATTTTTTTTACTCTAAGGGATGGTAGCCTTGTCATTATGGAAGGTAGTATGTTGTCGATATATTTGTTTCTCTAAGGGATGGTAGCCTTGTCATTATGGAAGGTAGTATGTTGTTGATATCTTTGTTACTCAAATGGATGGTAGCCTTGTCATTATGGAAGGTAGTATGTTGTTGAGATTTTTGTTATTCCGATGGATGGTAGCCTTGTCATTATGAAAGGTAGTCAGTTGTCGAGATTTTTGATACTATAATAGATTGTAACCTTGTCATTATGAAAGGTAGTATGTTGTCGAGATTTTTTTTACTCCAGTGGATTGTAGCCTTGTCATTATAGAAGGTAGGCTGTTGTCGAGATTTTTGTTACTCCAAAGGATGGTAGCCTTGTCATTATAGAAAGTATTATGTTGTCGATATCTTTGTTACTCCAATGGATGGTAGCCTTGTCATTATGGAAAGTAGTTTGTTGTCGAGATTTCTGTTACTCCAATGGATGGTAGCCTTGTCATTATGGAAGGTACTTTGTTGTCGAGATTTTTGTTACTCCAATGGATGGTAGCCTTGTCATTATCGAAGGTAGTCTATTGTTGATATTTCTTTTACTACAATGGATGGTAGCCTTGTCATTATGGAAGGCAGTCTGTTGTCGAGATTTTTGTTACTATAATGGATTGTACCCTTGTCATTATAGAAGGTAGTCTATTGTCGATATTTTTGTTACTCCAATGGATGGTAACCTAGTCATTATGGAAAGTAGTCTATTATCGAGATTTTTGTTACTCCAATGGATGGTATCCTCGTCATTATGGAACATAGTCTGTTGTCGAGATTTTTGTTATTCCAATGCACGGTAGCCTTGTCATAATGAAAGGTAGTCAATTGTCGAGATTTTTGTTACTCCAATGGATGGTAGCCTTGTCATTATGGAAGGTAGTCTATTGTCGGGATTTTTGTTACTACAATGGATGGTAGCCTTGTCATTATGGAAGGTAGTCTATTGTCTAGTTTTTGGTTACAACAATGGATGGTAGCCTTGTCATTATGGAAGGTAGTATGTTGTCGAGATTTTTGTTACTATAATGGATCGTAGCCTTGTCATTTTGGAAGGTAGTATGTCGTTGTTATTTCTGTTACTCCAATGGATGGTAGCCTTGTCATTAAGGACGGTAGTCTGTTGTTCAGATTTTTGTTACTCCAATGGATGGTAGACTTGTCAATATGGAAAGTAGTGTATTGTCGAGATTTTTGTTACTCCATTGGATGGTAGCCTTGTCATTGTGGAAGGTAATATGTTGTCGATATCTTTGTTACTCCAATGGATGGTAGTCTTGTCATTATGGAAGGCAGTCTATTGTCGAGATTTTTGTTACTCTAAGGGATGGTAGCCTTGTCATTATGGAACATAGTCTGTTGTCGAGATTTTTGTTATTCCAATGGACGGTAGCCTTGTCATTATGAAAGGTAGTCTGTTGTCGAGATTTTGGTTTCTATAATAGATTGTAGGCTTTTCATTATGGAAGGTAGTATGTTGTTGAGATTTTTGTTACTCTAGTGGATGGTAGCCTTGTAATTATGGAAGGTAGTCTATTGTCGATATTTTTGTCACTACAATGGATGGTAGCCTTGTCATTATGGAAGGTAGTCTGTTGTCGATATTTTTGTTACTATAATGGATTGTAGCCTTGCCGTTATGGAAGGTTATTTGTTATCGATATCTTTGTTACTCCAAAGGATGGTATCCTAGTCATTATGGAAGGTAGTCTATTGTCGAGATTTTTGTTACTCCAATGGATGGTATCCTTGTCATTATGGAAGGTAGTATGTTATCGATATCTTTGTTACTCCAATGGACGGTAGCCTTGTCATTATGAAAGGTAGTCAGTTGTCGAGATTTTTGTTACTATAATAGATTGTAAACTTGTCATTATGGAAAGTAGTATGTTGTCGAGATTTTTGTTACTCGAGTGGATTGTAGCCTTGTCATTATGGAAGGTAGTCTATTGTTGAGATTTTTGTCACTACAATGGATGGTAGCCTTGTCATTATGGAAGGTAGTCTGTTGTCGTGATTTTTGTTATTCCAATGGATGGTAGCCTTGTCATTATGGAAGGTAGTCTGTTGTCGAGATTTTTAATACTCCAATGGATTGTAGCCTTGTCATTATGGAAGGTAGTATCTTGTGGATATTTTTGTTACTCAAATGATGGTACCCTTGTCATTATGGAAGGTACTCTGCAGTCGAGATTTTTGTTACTCCAATGGACGGTAGCCTTGTCATTACGGAAGGTAGTTTGTTGTCTAGATTTCTGTTACTCTAATGGATTGTAGCCTTGTCATTATGGAAGGTAGTCTATTGTCGATATTTCTTTTACTACAATGGATGGTAGCCTTGTCATTATGGAAGGTAGTCTGTTGTCGAGATTTTTGTTACTACAATGGATGGTAACCTAGTCATTATGGAAGGTAGTCTATTGTCGAGATTTTTGTTAGTCCAATGGATGGTAGCCTCGTCATTATGGAACATAGTCTGTTGTCGAGATTTTTGTTATTCCAATGGACGGTAGCCTTGTCATTATGAAAGGTAGTCAGTTGTCGAGATTTTTGTTACTCCAATGGATGGTAGCCTTGTCATTATGGAAGGTAGTCTATTGTCGGGATTTTTGTTACTGCAATGGATGGTACCCTTGTCATTATGGAAGGTAGTCTGCTATCGAGATTTTTGTTACTCCAATGGATGGTAGCCTTGTCATTATGGAAGGTAGTGTTTTGTCAAGATTTCTGTTACTCCAATGGACGATAGCCTTGTCATTATGAAAGGTAGTAAGTTGTCGAGATTTTTGTTACTATAATAGATTGTAAACCTGTCATTATGGAAGGTAGTATGTTGTCGAGATTTTTGTTATTCTAGTGGATTGTAGCCTTGTCATTATGGAAGGTAGTCTATTGTCGAGATTTTTCTCACTACAATGGATGGTAGCCTTGTCATTATGGAAGGTAGTCTTGTTGATATTTTTGTTACTCCAATGGATGGTAGCCTTGTCATTATGGAAGGTAGTCAGTTGTCGTGACTTTTAATACTCCGATGGATTGTATCCTTGTCATTATGGAAGGTAGTCTCTTGTGGATATTTTTGTTACTCACATGATGGTACCCTTGTCATTAATGGACGGTAGCCTTGTCATTACAGAAGGTAGTTTGTTGTCCAGATTTCTGTTACTCCAATGGATGCTAGCCTTGTCATTATGGAAGGTACTCTATTGTCGAGATTTTTGTTACTCCAATGGATGGTAGCCTTGTCATTATGGAAGGTAGTCTATTGTCAATATTTCTATTACTACAATGGATGGTAGCCTTGTCATTATGGAAGGTAGTCTGTTGTCGAGATTTTTGTTACTCCAATGGATGGCAGCCTTGTCATTATGGATGGTAGTCTGTTGTCGAGATTTTTTATACTCCAATTGATTGTAGCGTTGTCATTATGGAAGGTAGTCTCTTGTGGATATTTTTGTTGCTCTAATGATGGTACCCTTCTCATTATGGAAGGTAGTCTGCTATCGAGATTTTTCTTACTCCAATGGATGGTAGCCTTGTCATTATGGAAGGTAGTGTTTTGTCGAGATTTCTGTTACTCAAATGGATGGTAGCCTTGTCATTATGGAAGGTAGTCTATTGTTGGAATTTTTGTTACTCCAATGGATGGTAGCCTTATCATTATGGAAGGTAGTCTGTGGTCGAGATTTTTGTTACTGCAATGGATGGTATCCTTGTCATTATGGAAGGTAGTGTTTTGTCGAGATTTCGGTTACTCCTATGGATGGTAGCCTTGTCATTATGGAAGGTAGTCTATTTTCGGGATTTTTGTTACTGTAATGGATGGTAGCCTTGTCATTATGGAAGGTAGTCTGTTGTCTAGTTTTTTGTTACAACAATGGATGGTAGCCTTGTCATTATGGAAGGTAGTCTATTGTCGAGATTTTTGTTACTACAATGGATCGTAGCCTTGTCATTTTGGAAGGTAGTCTGTTGTTGTGATTTCTGTTACCCCAATGGATGGTAGCCTTGTCATTATGGTGGGTAGTCTGTTGTCGATATTTTTGTTATTCTAGTGGATGGTAGCCTTGTCATTATGGTATGTATTGTGTTGTCGAGATTTTTGTAACTCCAATGGATGGTTGCTTTGTCATTATGGAAGGTAGTCTGTTGTCGAGATTTTTTATAATCCAAAGGATTGTAGCCTTGGAATTATGGAAGGTAGTCTCTTGTGGATATTTTTGTTACTCCAATGATTGTACCCTTATCATTATGGAAGGTAGTCTGCTATCCAAATTTCTGTTACTCCAATGGATGGTAGTCTTGTCATTATTGAAGGTAGTCTATTGTCGGGATTTTTGTTACTCCAATGGATGGTAGCCTTGTCATTTTGGAAGGTAGTCTGTTGTCTAGATTTTTGTTACAACAATGGATGGTAGCCTTGTCATTATGGAAGGTAGTCTGTTGTCGAGATTTTTGTTACTACAATGGATTGTAGCCTTGTCATTATGGAAGGTAGTTTTCCGTTGTGATTTTTGTTACTCCAATGGATGGTAGCCTTGTCATTTAGGACGGTAGTCTGTTGTTCAGATTTTTGTTACTCCATTGGATGGTAGCCTTGTCATTCTAGAGGGTAGTCTGTTGTCATGATTTTTGTTTCTCTAAGGGATGGTAGCCTTGTCATTATGGAATGTAGTGTTTTGTCGAGATTTCTGTTACTCCAATGGATGGTAACCTAGTCATTATGGAAGGTAGTTTATTGTCGAGATTTTGGTTACTCCAATGGATGGTAGCCTTGTCTTTATGGAAGGTAGTCTGTTGTCGAGATTTTTTATACTCCAATTGATTGTAGCGTTGTCATTATGGAAGGTAGTCTCTTGTGGATATTTTTGTTGCTCTAATGATGGTACCCTTCTCATTATGGAAGGTAGTCTGCTATCGAAATTTTTGTTACTCCAATGGATGGTAGCCTTGTCATTATGGAAGGTAGTTAGTTGTCGTGACTTTTAATACTCCGATGGATTGTATCCTTGTCATTATGGAAGGTAGTCTCTTGTGGATATTTTTGTTACTCAAATGATGGTACCCTTGTCATTATGGAAGGTAGTCTGCTGTCGAGATTTTTGTTACTATAATGGACGGTAGCCTTGTCATTACAGAAGGTAGTTTGTTGTCCAGATTTCTGTTACTCCAATGGATGCTAGCCTTGTCATTATGGAATGTACTCTATTGTCGAGATTTTTGTTACTCCAATGGATGGTAGCCTTGTCATTATGGAAGGTAGTCTATTGTCAATATTTCTATTACTACAATGGATGGTAGCCTTGTCATTATGGAAGGTAGTCTGTTGTCGAGATTTTTGTTACTACAATAGATTGTAGCCTTGTCGTTATAGAAGGTAGTCTATTGTCGATATCTTTGTTACTCCAATGGATGGTAACCTAGTCATTATGGAAGGTAGTCTATTGTCGAGATTTTTGTTACTCCAATGGATGGTAGCCTTGTCATTATGGATGGTAGTCTGTTGTCGAGATTTTTTATACTCCAATTGATTGTAGCGTTGTCATTATGGAAGGTCGTCTCTTGTGGATATTTTTGTTGCTCTAATGATGGTACCCTTCTCATTATGGAAGGTAGTCTGCTATCGAGATTTTTCTTACTCCAATGGATGGTAGCCTTGTCATTATGGAAGGTAGTGTTTTGTCGAGATTTTTGTTACTCAAATGGATGGTAGCCTTGTCATTATGGAAGGTAGTCTATTGTTGGGATTTTTGTTACTCCAATGGATGGTAGCCTTATCATTATGGAAGGTAGTCTGTGGTCGAGATTTTTGTTACTGCAATGGATGGTATCCTTGTCATTATGGAAGGTAGTGTTTTGTCGAGATTTTGGTTACTCCTATGGATGGTAGCCTTGTCATTATGGAAGGTAGTCTATTTTTGGGATTTTTGTTACTGTAATGCATGGTAGCCTTGTCATTATGGAAGGTAGTCTGTTGTCTAGTTTTTTGTTACAACAATGGATGGTAGCCTTGTCATTATGGAAGGTAGTCTATTGTCGAGATTTTTGTTACTACAATGGATCGTAGCCTTGTCATTTTGGAAGGTAGTCTGTTGTTGTGATTTCTGTTACCCCAATGGATGGTAGCCTTGTCATTATGGTGGGTAGTCTGTTGTCGATATTTTTGTTATTCTAGTGGATGGTAGCCTTGTCATTATGGTAGGTATTGTGTTGTCGAGATTTTTGTAACTCCAATGGATGGTAGCTTTGTCATTATGGAAGGTAGTCTGTTGTCGAGATTTTTTATAATCCAAAGGATTGTAGCCTTGTAATTATGGAAGGTAGTCTCTTGTGGATATTTTTGTTACTCCAATGATGGTACCCTTATCATTATGGAAGGTAGTCTGCTATCCAAATTTCTGTTACTCCAATGGATGGTAGCCTTGTCATTATGGAAGGTAGTCTGTTGTCGGGATTTTTGTTACTCCAATGGATGGTAGCCTTGTCATTATGGAAGGTAGTCTGTTGTCGAGATTTTTGTTACTACAATGGATTGTAGCCTTGTCATTATGGAAGGTAGTTTTCCGTTGTGATTTTTGTTACTCCAATGGATGGTAGCCTTGTCATTTAGGACGGTAGTCTGTTGTTCAGATTTTTGTTACTCCATTGGATGGTAGCCTTGTCATTCTAGAGGGTAGTCTGTTGTCATGATTTTTGTTTCTCTAAGGGATGGTAGCCTTGTCATTATGGAAGGTAGTGTTTTGTCGAGATTTCTGTTACTCCAATGGATGGTAACCTAGTCATTATGGAAGGTAGTTTATTGTCGAGATTTTTGTTACTCCAATGGATGGTAGCCTTGTCATTATGGAAGGTAGTCTGTTGTCGAGATTTTTTATACTCCAATTGATTGTAGTGTTGTCATTATGGAAGGTAGTCTCTTGTGGATATTTTTGTTGCTCTAATGATGGTACCCTTCTCATTATGGAAGGTAGTCTGCTATCGAAATTTTTGTTACTCCAATGGATGGTAGCCTTGTCATTATGGAAGGTAGTGTTTTGTCGAGATTTTTGTTACTCAAATGGATGGTAGCCTTGTCATTATGGAAGGTAGTTTATTGTTGGGATTTTTGTTACTCCAATGGATGGTAGCCTTATACTTATGGAAGGTAGTCTATTGTCGAGATTTTTGTTATTGCAATGGATGGTATCCTTGTCAATATGGAAGGTAGTGTTTTGTCGAGATTTCGGTTACTCCAATGGATGGTAGCCTTGTCATTATGGAAGGTAGTCTATTGTCGGGATTTTTGCTACTGCAATGGATGGTAGCCTTGTCATTGTGGAAGGTAGTCTGTTGTCTAGTTTTTTGTTACAACAATGGATGGTAGCCTTGTCATTATGGAAGGTAGTCTGTCGTTGTAATTTATGTTACTCCAATGGATGGTAGCCTTGTCATTAAGGACGGTAGTCTGTTGTTCAGATTTTTGTTACTCCAATGGATGGTAGACTTATCAATATGGAAAGTAGTGTATTGTCGAGATTTTTGTTACTCCATTGGATGGTAGCCTTGTCATTATGGAAGGTAGTCTATTGTCATGATTTTTGTTACTCTAAGGGATGGTAGCCTTGTCATTATGGAAGGTAGTCTATTGTCATGATTTTTTATACTCTAAGGGATGGTAGCCTTGTCATTGTGGAAGGTAGTATGATGTCGATATCTTTGTTACTACAATGGATGGTAGTCTTGTCATTATGGAAGGCAGTTTATTGTCGAGATTTTTGTTACTCTAAGGGATGGTAGCCTTGTCATTATGGAACATAGTCTGTTGTCGAGATTTTTTTTATTCCAATGGATGGTAGCCTTGTCATTATGAAAGGTAGTCAGTTGTCGAGATTTTTGTTACTATAATAGATTGTAAACTTGTCATTATGGAAGGTAGTATGTTGTCGAGATTTTTGTTACTCCAGTGGATTGTAGCCTTGTCATTATGGAAGGTAGTCTGTTGTCGAGATTTTTGTTACTATAAGGGATGGAAGCCTTGTCATTATGGAACATAGTCTATTGTCTAGATTTTTGTTAATACGATGGACGGTAGCCTTATCATTATGAAAGGTAGTCAGTTGTCGAGATTTTTGTTACTATAATAGATTGTAACCTTATCATTATGAAAGGTAGTATGTTGTCGAGATTTTTGTTACTCCAGTGGATTGTAGCCTTGTCATTATGGAAGGTAGTCTATTGTCGAGATTTTTGTCACTACAATGGATGGTAGCCTTGTCATTATAGAAGGTAGTCTGTTGTCGAGATTTTTGTTACTCCAATGGATGGTAGCCTTGTCATTATGGAAGGTAGTCTGTTGTCGAGATTTTTTATAATCCAATGGATTGTAGCCTTGTCATTATGGAAGGTAGTCTCTTGTGGATATTTTTGTTACTCAAATGATGGTACCCTTGTCATTATGGAAGGTAGTCTGCTGTCGAGATTTTTGTTACTCCAATGGACGGTAGCCTTGTCATTACGGAAGGTAGTCTGTTGTCCAGATTTCTG
This sequence comes from Vicia faba, assembly GCA_948472305.1. Lineage (NCBI taxonomy): Eukaryota > Viridiplantae > Streptophyta > Magnoliopsida > Fabales > Fabaceae > Vicia > Vicia faba. Next base: position 461,929,044 of record OX451741.1, read on the forward strand.
TTACTCCAATGGATGGTAGCCTTATCATTATGTAAGGTAGTTTGTTGTTGAGATTTTTGTTACTAAAATGGATGTTAGCCTTGTCATTATGTAAGGTAGTCTGTCGTTGTGATTTCTGTTACTCCAATGGATGGTAGCCTTGTCATTAAGGACGATAGTCTGTTGTTCATATTTTTTTTACTCCAATGGATGGTAGACTTGTCATTAGGGAAGGTAGTATATTGTCGAGATTTTTGTTACTCCATTGGATGGTAGCATTGTCTATATGGAAGGTAGTGTGTTGTCAATATTTTTGTTTTTCCAATGAATGGTAGACTTGTCATTATGAAAGGTAGTCTGGTGTCGTGATTTTTGTTACTCCAATGGACGGTAGCCTTGTCATTATGGAAGGTATTATGTTTTCGATATCTTTGTTACTCCAATTGATGGTAGCCTTGTCAGTATGGAAAGTAGTCTGTTGTCGAGATTTTTGTTACTCCAATGGATGGTTGCCTTTTCATTATGGAAGGTAGTCTATTGTGGATATTTTTTTACTACAATGGATGGTAGCCTTTTCATTATGGAAGGTAGTCTGTTGTCGATATTTTTGTTACTACAATGGATTGTAGCCTTGTCGTTATAGAAGGTAGTCTGTTGTCGATATCTTTGTTACTCCAATGGACGGTAACCTAGTCATTATGGAAGGTAGTCTGCTGTCGAGATTTTTGTTACTCCAATGGATGGTAGCCTTGTCATTCTTGAAGGTAGTCTATTGTCGAGATTTTTTATACTCCAATGAATTGTAGCCTCGTCATTATGGAACATAGTCTGTTGTCGAGATTTTTTGTTATTCCAATGAACGGTAGCCTTGTCATTATGAAAGGTAGTCAGTTGTCGAGATTTTTGTTACTCCAATGGATGGTAGCCTTGTCATTATGGAAGGTAGTGTTTTGTCTAGATTTCTGTTACTCCAATGGATGGTAGCCTTGTCATTATGGAAGGTAGTCTATTGTCGGGATTTTTGTTACTGCAATGGATGGTAGCCTTGTCCTTATGGAAGGTAGTCTGTTGTCTAGTTTTTTGTTACAACAATGGATGGTAGCCTTGTCATTATGGAAGGTAGTCTGTCGTTGTGATTTTTGTTTCTCCAATGGATGGTAGCCTTGTCATTAAGGACGATAGTCTGTTGTTCAAATTTTTTTACTCCAATGGATGGTAGACTTGTCAATATGGAAAGTAGTGTATTGTCGAGATTTTTGTTACTCCATTGGATGGTAGCTTTGTCATTATGGAAGGTAGTCTATTGTCATGATTTTTGTTACTCTAAGGGATGGTAGCCTTGTCATTATGGAAGGTTGTATGTTGTCGATATCTTTGTTACTCCAATGGATGGTAGTTTTGTCATTATGGAAGGGAGTCTGTTGTCGAGATTTTTGTTACACTAAGGGATGGTAGCCTTGTCATTATGGAACATAGTCTGTTGTCGAGATTTTTGTTATTCCAATGGACGGTAGCCTTGTCATTATGAAAGGTAGTCTGTTGTCGAGATTTTGGTTTCTATAATAGATTGTAGGCTTGTCATTATGGAAGGTAGTATGTTGTCGAGATTTTTGTTACTCCAGTGGATGGTAGCCTTGTAATTATGGAAAGTAGTCTATTGTAGAGATTTTGGTCACTACAATGGATGGTAGCCTTGCCATTATGAAAGGTAGTCTGTTGTCGAGATTTTTGTTACTCTAAGGGATGGTAGCCTTGTCATTATGGAAGGTAGTGTGTTGTCGATATTTTTGTTCTTCCAATGCATGGTAGCCTTGTCATTATGGAATGTAGAATGTTGTCGAGATTTTTGTTACTCCAATGTATTGTAGCCTTGTCATTCTGGAAGTTAGTTTGTTGTCGAGATATTTGTTACTCCAATGGATGGTATCCTTGTCATTATGGAAGGTAGTATGTTATCGATATCTTTGTTACTCCAACGGATGGTAGCCTTGTCATTATGGAAGGTAGTCTATTGTCGAGATTTTTGTTACTATAATAGATTGTAAACTTGTCATTATGGAAGGTAGTATGTTGTCGAGATTTTTGTTACTATAAGGGATGGAAGCCTTGTCATTATGGAACATAGTCTGTTGTCTAGATTTTTGTTAATCCGATGGAAGGTAGCCTTATCATTATGAAAGGTAGTCAGTTGTCGAAATTTTTGTTACTATAATATATTATAACCTTATCATTATGAAAGGTAGTATGTTGTCGAGATTTTTGTTACTCCAGTGGATTGTAGCCTTGTCATTATGGAAGGTAGTCTATTGTCGAGATTTTTGTCACTACAATGGATGGTAGCCTTGTCATTATAGAAGGTAGTCTGTTGTCGAGATTTTTGTTACTCCAATGGATGGTAGCCTTGTCATTATGGAAGGTAGGCCGTTGTCGAGATTTTTTATACTCGAATGGTTTGTAGCCTTGTCATTAAGGAAGGTAGTCTCTTGTGGATATTTTTGTTACTCAAATGATGGTACCCTTGTCATTATGGAAGGTAGTCTGCTGTCGAGATTTTTGTTACTCCAATGGACGGTAGCCTTGTCATTACGGAAAGTAGTCTATTGTTCAGATTTCTGTTACTCCAATGGATGGTAGCCTTATCATTATGTAAGGTAGTCTGTTGTTGAGATTTTTGTTACTACAATGGATGTTAGCCTTGTCATTATGTAAGGTAGTCTGTCGTTGTGATTTCTGTTAATCCAATGGATGGTAGCCTTGTCATTAAGGACGGTAGTCTGTTGTTCATATTTTTTTTACTCCAATGGATGGTAGACTTGTCATTAGGGAAGGTAGTATATTGTCGAGATTTTTGTTACTCCATTGGATGGTAGCATTGTCCATATGGAAGGTAGTGTGTTGTCGATATTTTTGTTTTTCCAATGAATGGTAGACTTGTCATTATGAAAGGTAGTCTAGTGTCCTGATTTTTGTTACTCCAATGGACGGTAGCCTAGTCATTATGGAAGGTATTATGTTGTCGATATCTTTGTTACTCCAATGGATGGTAGCCTTGTCATCATGGAAAGTAGTCTGTTGTCGATATTTTTGTTACTCCAATGGATGGTTGCCTTATCATTATGGAAGGTAGTCTATTGTTGATATTTTTTTTACTACAATGGATGGTAGCCTTGTCATTATGGAAGGTAGTCTGTTGTCGAGATTTTTGTTACTACAATGGATTGTAGCCTTGTCGTTATAGAAGGTAGTCTGTTGTCGATATCTTTGTTACTCCAATGGATGGTAACCTAGTCATTATGGAAGGTAGTCATCTGTCGAGATTTTTGTTACTCCAATGGATGGTAGCCTTATCATTCTTGAAGGTAGTCTATTGTCGAGATTTTTTATACTCCAATGAATTATAGCCTCGTCATTATGGAACATAGTCTGTTGTCGAGATTTTTGTTATTCCAATGGACGATAGCCTTGTTATTATGAAAGGTAGTCAGTTGTCGAGATTTTTGATACTCCAATGGATGGTAACCTTGTCATTATGGAAGGTAGTGTTTTGTCTAGATTTCTGTTTCTCCAATGGATGGTAGCCTTGTCATTATGGAAGGTAGTCTATTGTCAGGATTTTTGTTACTGCAATGGATGGTAGCCTTGTCATTATGGAAGGTAGTCTGTTGTCTAATTTTTTGTTACAACAACGGAGAGTAGCCTTGTCATTATGGAAGGTAGTTTGTCGTTGTGATTTCTGTTACTCCAATGGATGGTAGCCTTGTTATTAAGGACGGTAGTTTGTTGTTCAAATTTTTGTTACTCCAATGGATGGTAGACTTGTCAATATGGAAAGTAGTGCATTGTCGAGATTTTTGTTACTCCATTGGATGGTAGCCTTGTCATTATGGAAGGTAGTCTATTGTCATGATTTTTGTTACTCTAAGGGATGGTAGCCTTGTCATTATGGAAGGTAGTATGTTGTCGATATCTTTGTTACTCCAATGGATGGTAGTTTGGTCATTATGGAAGGAAGTCTGTTGTCGAGATTTTTGTTACACTAAGGGATGGTAGCCTTGTCATTATGGAACATAGTCTTTTGACGAGATTTTTGTTATTCCAATGGACGGTAGCCTTGGCATTATGAAAGGTAGTCTGTTGTCGAGATTTTGGTTTCTATAATAGATTGTAGGCTTGTCATTATGGAAGGTAGTATGTTGTCGAGATTTTTGTTACTCCAGTGGATGGTAGCCTTGTAATTATGGAAGGTAGTCTATTGTACAGATTTTTGTCACTACAATGGATGGTAGCCTTGTCATTATGGAAGGTAGTCTGTTGTCGAGATTTTTGTTACTACAATGGATTGTAGCCTTGCCGTTATGGAAGGTTATCTGTTATCGATATCTTTGTTACTCCAAAGGATGGTAGCCTAGTCATTATGGAAGGTAGTTTGTTGTCGAGATTTTTGTTACTCCAATGGATGGTAGCCTTGTCATTATGGAAGGTAGAATGTTGTCGAGATTTTTGTTACTCCAATGTATTGTAGCCTTGTCATTCTGGAAGTTAGTCTGTTGTCGAGATTTTTGTTACTCCAATGGATGGTATCCTAGTCATTATGGAAGGTAGTATGTTATCGATATCCTTGTTACTACAACGGATGGTAGCCTTGTCATTATGGAAGGTAGTCTATTGTCGAGATTTTATTACTACAATGGATTGTAGCCTTGTCATTAAAGAACATAGTCTGTTGTCAAGATTTTTTTTATTCCAATGGATGGTAGCCTTGTCATTATGAAAGGTAGTCAGTTGTCGGGATTTTTGTTACTATAATAGATTGTAAACTTGTCATTATGGAAGGTAGTATGTTGTCGAGATTTTTGTTACTCCAGTGGATTGTAGCCTTGTCATTATGGAAGGTAGTCTGTTGTCGAGATTTTTGTTACTGTAAGGGATGGAAGCCTTGTCATTATGGAACATAGTCTATTGTCTAGATTTTTGTTAATACGATGGACGGTAGCCTTATCATTATGAAAGGTAGTCAGTTGTCGAGATTTTTGTTACTATAATAGATTGTAACCTTATCATTATGAAAGGTAGTATGTTGTCGAGATTTTTGTTACTCCAGTGGATTGTAGCCTTGTCATTATGGAAGGTAGTCTATTGTCGAGATTTTTGTCACTACAATGGATGGTAGCCTTGTCATTATAGAAGGTAGTCTGTTGTCGAGATTTTTGTTACTCCAATGGATGGTAGCCTTGTCATTATGGAAGGTAGTCTGTTGTCGAGATTTTTTATACTCCAATGGATTGTAGCCTTGTCATTATGGAAGGTAGTCTCTTGTGGATATTTTTGTTACTCAAATGATGGTACCCTTGTCATTATGGAAGGTATTCTGTTGTCGAGATTTTTGTTACTCCAATGGACGGTAGCCTTGTCATTACGGAAGGTAGTCTGTTGTTCAGATTTCTGTTACTCCAATGGATGGTAGCCTTATCATTATGTAAGGTAGTCTGTTGTTGAGATTTTTGTTACTACAATGGATGTTAGCCTTGTCATTATGTAAGGTAGTCTGTCGTTGTGATTTCTGTTAATCCAATGGATGGTAGCCTTGTCATTAAGGACGGTAGTCTGTTGTTCATTTTTTTTACTACAATGGATGGTAGCCTTGTCATTATGGAAGGTAGTCTGTTGTCGAGATTTTTGTTACTACAATGGATTGTAGCCTTGTCGTTATAGAAGGTAGTCTGTTGTCGATATCTTTGTTACTCCAATGAATGGTAACCTAGTCATTATGGAAGGTAGTCATCTGTCGAGATTTTTGTTACTCCAATGGATGGTAGCCTTATCATTCTTGAAGGTAGTCTATTGTCGATATTTTTTATACTCCAATGAATTATAGCCTCGTCATTATGGAACATAGTCTGTTGTCGAGATTTTTGTTATTCCAATGGACGCTAGCCTTGTCATTATGAAAGGTAGTCAGTTGTCGAGATTTTTGTTACTCCAATGGATGGTAGCCTTGTCATTATGGAAGGTAGTGTTTTGTCTAGATTTCTGTTACTCCAATGGATGGTAGCCTTGTTATTATGGAAGGTAGCCTATTGTCAGGATTTTTGTTACTGCAATGGATGGTAGCCTTGTCATTATGGAAGGTAGTCTGTTGTCTAATTTTTTGTTACAACAATGGATAGTAGCCTTGTCATTATGGAAGGTAGTTTGTCGTTGTGATTTCTGTTACTCCAATGGATGGTAGCCTTGTTGTTAAGGACGGTAGTTTGTTGTTCAGATTTTTGTTACTCCAATGGATGGTAGACTTGTCAATATGGAAAGTAGTGCATTGTCGAGATTTTTGTTACTCCATTGGATGGTAGCCTTGTCATTATGGAAGGTAGTCTATTGTCATGATTTTTGTTACTCTAAGGGATGGTAGCCTTGTCATTATGGAAGGTAGTATGTTGTCGATATCTTTGTTACTCCAATGGATGGTAGTTTGGTCATTATGGAAGGAAGTCTGTTGTCGAGATTTTTGTTACACTAAGGGATGGTAGCCTTGTCATTATGGAACATAGTCTTTTGACGAGATTTTTGTTATTCCAATGGACGGTAGCCTTGGCATTATGAAAGGTAGTCTGTTGTCGAGATTTTGGTTTCTATAATAGATTGTAGGCTTGTCATTATGGAAGGTAGTATGTTGTCGAGATTTTTGTTACTCCAGTGGATGGTAGCCTTGTAATTATGGAAAGTAGTCTATTGTAGAGATTTTGGTCACTACAATGGATGGTAGCCTTGTCATTATTGAAGGTAGTCTATTGTCGAGATTTTTGTTACTACAATGGATTGTAGCCTTGCCGTTATGGAAGGTTATCTGTTATCGATATCTTTGTTACTCCAAAGGATGGTAGCCTAGTCATTATGGAAGGTAGTATGTTGTCTAGATTTTTGTTACTCCAATGGATGGTATCCTTGTCATTATGGAAGGTAGTATGTTATCGATATCTTTGTTACTCCCATGGATGGTAGCCTTGTAATTATGGAAGGTAGTCTGTTGTCGAGATTTTTGTTACTCTAAGGGATGGTAGCCTTGTCATTATGGAAGGTAGTATGTTGTCGATATTTTTGTTCTTCCAATGCATGGTAGCCTTGTCATTATGGAAGGTAGAATGTTGTCGAGATTTTTGTTACTCCAATGTATTGAAGCTTTGTCATTATTGAAGGTAGTCTATTGTCGAGATTTTTGTTACTACAATGGATTGTAGCCTTGCCGTTATGGAAGGTTATCTGTTATCGATATCTTTGTTACTCCAAAGGATGGTAGCCTAGTCATTATGGAAGGTAGTATGTTGTCTAGATTTTTGTTACTCCAATGGATGGTATCCTTGTCATTATGGAAGGTAGTATGTTATCGATATCTTTGTTACTCCCATGGATGGTAGCCTTGTAATTATGGAAGGTAGTCTGTTGTCGAGATTTTTGTTACTCTAAGGGATGGTAGCCTTGTCATTATGGAAGGTAGTATGTTGTCGATATTTTTGTTCTTCCAATGCATGGTAGCCTTGTCATTATGGAAGGTAGAATGTTGTCGAGATTTTTGTTACTCCAATGTATTGAAGCCTTGTCATTCTGGAAGTTAGTCTGCTGTCTAGATTTTTGTTACTCCAATGGATGGTATCCTTGTCATTATGGAAGGTAGTATGTTATCGATATCTTTGTTACTCCAACGGATGGTAGCCTTGTCATTATTGAAGGTAGTCTATTGTCTAGATTTTATTACTATAATGGATTGTAGCCTTGTCATTAAGGAACATAGTTTATTGTCAAGATTTTTTTTATTCCAATGGACGGTAGCCTTGTCATTATGAAAGGTAGTCAGTTGTCGAGATTTTTGTTACTATAATAGATTGTAAACTTGTCATTATGGAAGGTAGTATGTTGTCGAGATTTTTGTTACTCCAGTGGATTGTAGCCTTGTCATTATGGAAGGTAGTCTGTTGTCGAGATTTTTGTTACTATAAGGGATGGAAGCCTTGTCATTATAGAACATAGTCTGTTGTCTAGATTTTTGTTAATCCGATGGACGGTAGCCTTGTCATTATGAAAGGTAGTCAGTTGTCGAGATTTTTGTTACTATAATAGATTGTAACCTTATCATTATGAAAGGTAGTATGTTGTCAAGATTTTTGTTACTCCAGTGGATTGTAGCCTTGTCATTATGGAAGGTAGTCTATTGTCGAGATTGTTGTCACTACAATGGATGGTAGCCTTGTCATTATAGAAGGTAGTCTGTTGTCGAGATTTTTGTTACTCCAATGGATGGTAGCCTTGTCATTATGGAAGGTAGTCTGTTGTCGATAGTTTTTATACTCCAATGGATTGTAGCCTTGTCATTATGGAAGGTAGTCTCTTGTGGATATTTTTGTTACTCAAATGATGGTACCCTTGTCATTATGGAAGGTAGTTTGTTGTCGAGATTTTTGTTACTCCAATGGACGGTAGCCTTGTCATTACGGAAGGTAGTCTGTTGTCCAGATTTCTGTTACTCCAATGGATGGTAGCCTTATCATTATGTAAGGTAGTATGTTGTTGAGATTTTTGTTACTACATTGGATGTTAGCCTTGTCATTATGTAAGGTAGTCTGTCGTTGTGATTTCTGTTACTCCAATGGATGGTAGCCTTGTCATTAAGGACGGTAGTCTGTTGTTCATATTTTTTTACTCCAATGGATGGTAGACTTGTTGTGGTACGGTGGGAGAACTGACTATGAGTTTTGCGTTTGTATTCGCACTTGTTCGGTTGAGCAAGAGTCGCCACCGACTTTTTATTTTATCCTAAAGGAAAGGTTAAAAAAGCACAGCAAAAACCTTTTGAGATAGCAAACATAGCTATCATGGCCAACATTTCTGTAGTATCACAGTTGTGATAAACAGTTTTTTAGAAAACATTCACACACCTAGATTTCAATTCTTTGGAAGAAAGTAATTCCTTGAGAAACCGGTTTGTGGTTTGCTTCAAGAAGGCTTTAGCAGTTGTTAAAGCAGATTGTAATATTCAGTTGAATATAGTGGATTAAGACCTCGTTGGAGAGAGGCGAAATCACCTTGACGGGTGGACTGGAGTAGTTTGAGATCAAACGAACCCGGATTAAAATATCGTGTTCATTGCATTGATTTTCAGGTTTACAATTCAACCCCCCTTCTTGTGTTTTTCACTTCTTCAGTCTGTTGTCGAGATTTTTTATACTCCACTGGATTGTAGCCTTGTAATTATGGAAGGTAGTCTATTGTTGATATTTTGGGTATTCCAATGATGGTACCCTTATCATTATGGAAGGTAGTTTATTGCCGAGATTTTTGTTACTCCATTGCATGGTAACCTTGTCATTATGGAAGGTAGTGTGTTGTCGATATTTTTGGTATTCCAAATGATGGTAGCCTTGTCATTATGGAAGGTAGTCTGTTGTCATGATTTTTGTTACTCCAATGGATGGTAGCCTTGCCATTATTGAAGGTAGTTTCTTATCAATATCTTTGTTTCTCCAATGGATGGTAGCCTTGTCATTATAGAAGGTAGTCTATTGTCGAGATTTTTGTTACTCTAAGGGATGGTAGGCTTGTCCATATGGAAGGTAGTCTGTTGTCAAGATTTTTGTTATTCCAATGGATGGTAGCATTGTCATTATAGAAGGTAGTATATTGTCGAGATTTTTGTCACTACAATGGATGGTAGCCTTGTAATTAGGTAAGGTAGTCTGTTGTCGAGATTTTTGTTACTAGAATAGATTGTAGCCTTGTCGTTATGGAAGGTAGTCTGTTGTTGATATCTTTCTTACTCCAATGGATGGTAGCCTAGTCATTATGGAAGGTAGTTTGTGTAAGATATTTTTGTTATTCCAATGGATGATAGCCTTGTCATTATGAAAGGTAGTCTATTGTCGTGATTTTTATTACTCTAAGGGATGGTAGCCTTGTCATTATGGAAGGTAGTATGTTGTCGATATCTTTGTTACTCCAATGGATGGTAGCCTTGTCATTATGGAAGGTAGTCTGTTGTCGATATTTTTTTTACTCTATGGGATGGTAGCCTTGTCATTATGGAAGATAGTCTATTGCCGAGATTTTTGTTACTCCATTGCATGGTAGCCTTGTCATTATGGAAGGTAGTGTGTTGTCGATATTTTTGTTATTCCAATGGACGGTAGCCCTGTCATTATGGAAGGTAGTCTCTTGTCGTGATTTTTGTTACTCCAATGGATGGTAGCCTTGTCATTATGTAAGGTGGTCTATTGTCGAGATATTTGTTACTCTAAGGGATGGTAGCCTTGCCATTATGGAACGTAGTCTGTTATCGAGATTTTTGTTATTCCAATGGATGGTAACATTGTCATTATAGAAGGTAGTATATTATCAATATTTTTGTCACTACAATGGATGGTAGCCTTGTCATTATAGAAGGTAGTATATTATCAATATTTTTGTCACTACAATGGATGGTAGCCTTGTCATTATGGAAGATAGTCTGTTGTCGATATCTTTGTTATTCCAATGGATGGTAGCCTTATTATTATGGAAGGTAGTCTATTGTCGTGATTTTTTTTACTCCAATGGATGGTAGCCTTGTCATTATGGAAGGTAGTCTGTTGTCGAGATTTTTGTTACTACAATGGATTGTAGCCTTGTCGTTATAGAATATAGTCTGTTGTCGATACCTTTGTTACTCCAATGCATAGTAGCCTAGACATTATGGAAGGTAGTTTGTGTACGAGATTTTAGTTACTCCAATGGATGGTAGCCTTGTCATTATGGAAGGTAGTCTGTTGTCGAGATTTTTGTTACTCCAATGGATGGTAGCCTTGTCATTATAGAAGGTAATATATTGTCGAGATTTTTGTCACTATATTGGATGGTAGCCTTGTCATTATGGAACGTAGTCTGTTGTCAAGATTTTTGTTATTCCATTGGATGGTAGCGTTGTCATTATAAAAGGTAGTATATTATCGAGATTTTTGTCACTACAATGGATGGTAGCCTTGTCATTATGGAAGTTAGTCTGTGTCAAGATTTTTGTTACTACACTGGATTGTAGCCTTGTCGTTATGGAAGGTAGTTTGTTGTCGATATCTTTTTTAGTCCAATGGATGGTAGCCTAGTCATTATGGAAGGTAGTTTGTGTACGAGATTTTAGTTACTTTAATGGATGGTAGCCTTGTCATTATGAAAGGTAGCCTGTTGTCGAGATTTTTTATACTCCAATGGATTGTAGCGTTGTAATTATGGAAGGTAGTCTCTTGTTGATATTTTGGTTACTCCAATGATGGTACCCTTGTCATTATGGAAGGTAGTCTATTGCCAAGATTTTTGTTACTCCATTGCATGGTAGCCTTGTCATTATTGAAGGTAGTATGTTGTAGATATTTTTGTTATTCCAATGGATGGTAGCCTTGTCATTATGGTAGGTAGTCTGTTGTCATGAATTTTGTTACTCCAAATGATGGTAGCCTTGTCATTATGGAAGGTACTATGTTGTCGTTATCTTCGTTACTCCAATGGATGGTAGCCGTGTCATTATGGAAGGTAGTCTATTGTCGAGATTTTAGTTACTCCAATGGATGATAGCCTTGTCATTATGGAAGGTAGTCTGTTGTCGAGATTTTTGTTACTCCAATGGATTGTAGCCATGTAATTATAGAAGGTAGTCTCTTGTCGAGATTTTTGTCACTATAATGGATGGTAGCCTTGTCATTATGGAAGGTAGTCTATTGTCGAGATTTTTGTTACTATAATGGATTGTAGCCTTGTCGTTGTGAAACGTAGTCTGTTGTCGATATCTTTGTTACTCTAATGGATGGTAGCCTAGTCATTATGGAAGGTAGTTTGTGCACGAGATTTTAGTTAATCCAATGGATGGTAGCCTTGTCATTATGGAAGGTAGTCTGTTGTCGAGATTTTTTATACTCCAATGGATTGTAGCCTTTTCATTATGAAAGGAAGTTTGTTGTCCAGAGTTTTGTTACTCTAAGCGATGGTAGCCTAGTCATTATGGAATGTAGTCTGTTGTCGAGATTTTTGTTATTCCAATTGATGGTAGCCTTGTCATTATGAAAGGTAGTCTATTGTCGAGATTTTTGTTACTATAATAGATTGTAGCCTTGTCATTATGGAAAGTAGTCTGTTGTTGAAATTTTTGTTACTCCAATGGATGGTGGAATTGTCATTATAGAAGGTAGTATATTGTTGAGATTTTTATCACTACAATGAATGGTAGCCATGTAATTATGGAAGGTAATCTGTTGTCGAGATTTTTGTTACTACAATGGATTGTAGCCTTGTCATTATGGATGGTAGTCGATTGTCGATATCTTTGTCACTCCAATGGATGGTAGACTAGTCGTTATTGAAGGTAGTTTGTGTACGATATTTTTGTTATTCCAATGGATGGTAGCCTTGTCATTATGAAAGGTAGTCTGTTGTTGTGATTGTTGTTACTCTAAGGGATGGTAGCCTTGTCATTATGGAAAGTAGTATGTTGTCGATATCTTTGTTACTCAAATGGATGGTAGCCTTGTTGTTATGGAAGGTAGTCTGTTGTCGATATCTTTGTTACTCAAATGGATGGTAGCCTAGTCATTATGGAAGGTAGTTTGTGTACGATATTTTTGTTATTCCAATCGATGGTAGCCTTGTCATTATGAAAGGTAGTCTTTTGTCGTGATTTTTGTTACTCTAAGGGATGGTAGCCTTGCCATTATGGAAGGTAGTATGTTGTCGATATCTTGGTTACTCCAATGGATGGTAGCCTTGTCATTATGGAACGTAGTTTGTTGTCGAGATTTTTGTTATTCCAATGGATGGTAGCATTGTCATTATAGAAGGTAGTATATTATCGAGATTTTTGTCACTACAATGGATGGTAGCCTTTCCATTATGGAAGGTAGTCTGTTGTTAAGATTTTTGTTACTATAATGGATTGTAGCCTTGTCGTTATGGAAGGTAGTTTGTTGTCGATATCTTTGTTAGTCCAATGGATGGTAGCCTAGTCATTATGGAAGGTAGTTTGTGTACGAGATTTTAGTTACTTTAATGGATGGTAGCCTTGTCATTATGGAAGGTAGTCTGTTGTCGAGATTTTTTATACTACAATGGATTGTAGCCTTGTAATTATGGAAGGTAGTCTCTTGTTTATATTTTGGTTACTCCAATGATGGTACCCTTACCATTATGGAAGGTAGTCTATTGCCGAGATTTTTGTTACTCCATTGCATGGTAGCCTTGTCATTTTGGAAGGTAGTCTATTGCCGTGATTTTTGTTACTCCAATGGATTGTAGTCTTGTCATTATGGAAGGTAGTCTATTGTCGTGGTTTTTGTTACTCCAATGGATTGAAGCCTTGTCATTATGGAAGGTAGTCTATTGACGTGATTTTTGTTACTCCAATGGATTGTAGCCTTGTCATTATGGAAGGTACTATGTTTTCGATATCTTTGTTACTCCAATGGATGGTAGCCTTGACATTACGGAAGGTAGTCTATTGTCTAGATTTTTGTTACTCTAAGGGATGGTAGCCTTGTCCATATGGAAGGTAGTCTGTTGTCGAGATTTTATTATTCCAGTGGATGGTAGCTTTGTCATTATAGGAGGTAGTATATTGTCGAGACTTTTGTCACTACAATGGATGGTAGCCTTGTCAATATGGAAGGTAGTGTGTTGTCGATATCTTTGTTACTCCAATGGATGGTAGCCTTGTCGTTATGGAAGGTAGTCTGTTGTCGATATCTTTGTTACTCCAATGGATGGTAGCCTAGTCATTATGGAAGGTAGTTTGTGTACGATATTTTTGTTATTCCAATGGATGGTAGCCTTGTCATTATAAAAGGTAGTCTATTGTCGTGAGTTTTGTTACTCTAAGGGATGGTAGCCTTGTCATTATGGAAGGTAGTCTATTGTCGAGATTTTTGTTACTATAATGGATTGTAGCCTTGTCGTTGTGAAACGTAGTCTGTTGTCGATATCTTTGTTACTCTAATGGATGGTAGCCTAGTCATTATGGAAGGTAGTTTGTGCACGAGATTTTAGTTAATCCAATGGATGGTAGCCTTGTCATTATGGAAGGTAGTCTGTTGTCGAGATTTTTTATACTCCAATGGATTGTAGCCTTTTCATATGAAAGGAAGTTTGTTGTCCAGAGTTTTGTTACTCTAAGCGATGGTAGCCTAGTCATTATGGAATGTAGTCTGTTGTCGAGATTTTTGTTATTCCAATTGATGGTAGCCTTGTCATTATGAAAGGTAGTCTATTGTCGAGATTTTTGTTACTATAATAGATTGTAGCCTTGTCATTATGGAAAGTAGTCTGTTGTTGAAATTTTTGTTACTCCAATGGATGGTGGAATTGTCATTATAGAAGGTAGTATATTGTTGAGATTTTTATCACTACAATGAATGGTGGCCATGTAATTATGGAAGGTAATCTGTTGTCGAGATTTTTGTTACTACAATGGATTGTAGCCTTGTCATTATGGATGGTAGTCGATTGTCGATATCTTTGTCACTCCAATGGATGGTAGACTAGTCGTTATTGAAGGTAGTTTGTGTACGATATTTTTGTTATTCCAATGGATGGTAGCCTTGTCATTATGAAAGGTAGTCTGTTGTTGTGATTGTTGTTACTCTAAGGGATGGTAGCCTTGTCATTATGGAAAGTAGTATGTTGTCGATATCTTTGTTACTCAAATGGATGGTAGCCTTGTCGTTATGGAAGGTAGTCTGTTGTCGATATCTTTGTTACTCAAATGGATGGTAGCCTAGTCATTATGGAAGGTAGTTTGTGTACGATATTTTTGTTATTCCAATAGATGGTAGCCTTGTCATTATGAAAGGTAGTCTGTTGTCGTGATTTTTGTTACTCTAAGGGATGGTAGCCTTGCCATTATGGAAGGTAGTATGTTGTCGATATCTTGGTTACTCCAATGGATGGTAGCCTTGTCATTATGGAACGTAGTTTGTTGTCGAGATTTTTGTTATTCCAATGGATGGTAGCATTGTCATTATAGAAGGTAGTATATTATCGAGATTTTTGTCACTACAATGGATGGTAGCCTTTCCATTATGGAGGGTAGTCTGTTGTTAAGATTTTTGTTACTATAATGGATTGTAGCCTTGTCGTTATGGAAGGTAGTTTGTTGTCGATATCTTTGTTAGTCCAATGGATGGTAGCCTAGTCATTATGGAAGGTAGTTTGTGTACGAGATTTTAGTTACTTTAATGGATGGTAGCCTTGTCATTATGGAAGGTAGTCTGTTGTCGAGATTTTTTATACTACAATGGATTGTAGCCTTGTAATTATGGAAGGTAGTCTCTTGTTTATATTTTGGTTACTCCAATGATGGTACCCTTACCATTATGGAAGGTAGTCTATTGCCGAGATTTTTGTTACTCCATTGCATGGTAGCCTTGTCATTTTGGAAGGTAGTCTATTGCCGTGATTTTTGTTACTCCAATGGATTGTAGTCTTGTCATTATGGAAGGTAGTCTATTGTCGTGGTTTTTGTTACTCCAATGGATTGAAGCCTTGTCATTATGGAAGGTAGTCTATTGACGTGATTTTTGTTACTCCAATGGATTGTAGCCTTGTCATTATGGAAGGTACTATGTTTTCGATATCTTTGTTACTCTAATGGATGGTAGCCTTGACATTACGGAAGGTAGTCTATTGTCTAGATTTTTGTTACTCTAAGGGATGGTAGCCTTGTCCATATGGAAGGTAGTCTGTTGTCGAGATTTTATTATTCCAGTGGATGGTAGCTTTGTCATTATAGGAGGTAGTATATTGTCGAGACTTTTGTCACTACAATGGATGGTAGCCTTGTCAATATGGAAGGTAGTGTGTTGTCGATATCTTTGTTACTCCAATGGATGGTAGCCTTGTCGTTATGGAAGGTAGTCTGTTGTCGATATCTTTGTTACTCCAATGGATGGTAGCCTAGTCATTATGGAAGGTAGTTTGTGTACGATATTTTTGTTATTCCAATGGATGGTAGCCTTGTCATTATAAAAGGTAGTCTATTGTCGTGAGTTTTGTTACTCTAAGGGATGGTAGCCATGTCATTATGGAAGGTAGTATGTTGTCGATATCTTTGTTACTCCAATGGATGGTAGCCTTCTCATTATGGAAGGTAGTCTGTTTTCGAGATTTTTGTTATTCCAATGGATGGTAACATTGTCATTATAGAAGGTAGTATATTATCAAGATTTTTGTCACTACAATGGATGGTAGCCTTGTTATTATGGAAGGTAGTCTGTTGTCGAGATTTTTGTTACTACAATGGATTGTAGCCTTGTCGTTATGGAAGGTAGTTTGTTACTGATATATTTGTTAGTCCAATGGATGGTAACCTAGTCATTATGGAAGGTAGTTTGTGTACGAGATTTTAGTTACTTTAATGGATGGAAGCCTTGTCATTATGAAAGGTAGTCTGTTGTCGAGATTTTTTATACTCCAATGGATTGTAGCCTTGTAATTATGGAAGGTAGTCTCTTGTTGATATTTTGGTTACTCCAATGATGGAACCCTTATCATTATGGAAGGTAGTCTATTGCTGAGATTTTTGTTACTCCATTGCATGGTAACCTTGTGATTAAGGAAGGTAATGTGTTGTCGATATTTTTGTTATTTCAATAGATGGTAGCCTTGTCATTATGGAAGGTAGTCTGTTGTCATGGTTTTTGTTACTCCAATGGATGGTAGCCTTGCCATTATGGAAGGTAGTATGTTATCAATATCTTTGTTTCTCCAATGGATGGTAGCCTTGTCATTATAGAAGGTAGTCTATTGTCGAGATTTTTGTTACTCTAAAGGATGGTAGCCTTGTCCATATGGAAGTTAGTCTGTTGTCGAGATTTTTGTTATTCCAATGGATGGTAGCATTGTCATTATAGAAGGTAGTATATTGTCGAGATTTTTGTCACTACAATGGATGGTAGCCTTGTCATTAGGTAAGGTAGTCTGTTGTCGAGATTTTTGTTACTAGAATGGATTGTAGCCTTGTCGTTATGGAAGGTAGTCTATTGTCGATATCTTTGTTCCTCCAATGGATGGTAGCCTAGTCATTATGGAAGGTAGTTTGTGTACGATATTTTTGTTATTCCAATGGATGATAGCCTTGTCATTATGAAAGGTAGTCTATTTTCGTTATTTTTATTACTCTAAGGGATGGTAGCCTTGTCATTATGGAAGGTAGTATGTTGTCGATATCTTTGTTACTCCAATGGATGGTAGCCTTTTCATTATGGAAGGTAGTCTGTTGTCGATATTTTTTTTACTCTAAGGGATTATAGCCTTGTCATTATGGAAGGTAGTCTATTGCCGAGATTTTTTGTTACTCCATTGCATGGTAGCCTTGTCATTATGGAAGGTAGTGTATTATCGATATTTTTGTTATTCCAATGGATGATAGCCCTGTCATTATGGAAGGTAGTCTCTTGTCGTGATTGTTGTTACTCCAATGGATGGTATCCTTGTCATTATGTAAGGTGGTCTGTTGTTGAGATATTTGTTACTCTAAGGGATGGTAGCCTTGCCATTATGGAACGTAGTCTGTTATCGAGATTTTTGTTATTCCAATGGATGGTAGCGTTGTCATTATAGAAGGTAGTATATTATCGATATTTTTTTCACTACAATGGATGGGAGCCTTGTCATTGTGGAAGGTAGTCTGTTGTCGAGATTTTTGTTACTACAATGGATTGTAGCCTTGTCGTTATGGAAGATAGTCTGTTGTTGATATCTTTGTTATTCCAATGGATGGTAGCCTTATTATTATGGAAGGTAGTCTATTGTAGTGATTTTTGTTACTCCAATGGATGGTAGCCTTGTCATTATGGAAGGTAGTCTGTTGTCGAGATTTTTGTTACTACAATGGATTGTAGCCTTGTCGTTATAGAAGATAGTTTGTTGTCGATATCTTTGTTACTCCAATGGATGGTAGCCTAGTCATTATGGATGGTAGTTTGTGTACGATATTTTAGTTACTCCAACGGATGGTAGCCTTGTCATTATGGAAGGTAGTCTGTTGTCGAGATTTTTGTTACTCCAATGGATGGTAGCCTTGTCATTATAGAAGGTAATATATTGTCGAGATTTTTGTCACTATATTGGATGGTAGCCTTGTCATTATGGAACGTAGTCTGTTCTCGATATTTTTGTTATTCCATTGGATGGTAGCGTTGTCATTATAGAAGGTAGTATATTATCGAGGTTTTTGTCACTACAATGGATGGTAGCCTTGTCATTATGGAAGGTAGTCTGTTGTCAAGATTTTTGTTACTACAATGGATTGTAGCCTTGTCGTTATGGAAGGTAGTTTGTTACTGATATATTTGTTAGTCCAATGGATGGTAGCCTAGTCATTATGGAAGGTAGTTTGTGTACGAGATTTTAGTTACTTCAATGGATGGAAGCCTTGTCATTATGAAAGTTAGTCTGTTGTCGAGATTTTTTATACTCCAATGGATTGTAGCCTTGTAATTATGGAAGGTAGTCTCTTGTTGATATTTTGGTTACTCCAATGATGGAACCCTTATCATTATGGAAGGTAGTCTATTGCTGAGATTTTTGTTACTCCATTGCATGGTAACCTTGTGATTAAGGAAGGTAATGTGTTGTCGATATTTTTGTTATTTCAATAGATGGTAGCCTTGTCATTATGGAAGGTAGTCTGTTGTCATGGTTTTTGTTACTCCAATGGATGGTAGCCTTGCCATTATGGAAGGTAGTATGTTATCAATATCTTTGTTTCTCCAATGGATGGTAGCCTTGTCATTATAGAAGGTAGTCTATTGTCGAGATTTTTGTTACTCTAAAGGATGGTAGCCTTGTCCATATGGAAGTTAGTCTGTTGTCGAGATTTTTGTTATTCCAATGGATGGTAGCATTGTCATTATAGAAGGTAGTATATTGTCGAGATTTTTGTCACTACAATGGATGGTAGCCTTGTCATTAGGTAAGGTAGTCTGTTGTCGAGATTTTTGTTACTAGAATGGATTGTAGCCTTGTCGTTATGGAAGGTAGTCTATTGTCGATATCTTTGTTCCTCCAATGGATGGTAGCCTAGTCATTATGGAAGGTAGTTTGTGTACGATATTTTTGTTATTCCAATGGATGATAGCCTTGTCATTATGAAAGGTAGTCTATTTTCGTTATTTTTATTACTCTAAGGGATGGTAGCCTTGTCATTATGGAAGGTAGTATGTTGTCGATATCTTTGTTACTCCAATGGATGGTAGCCTTTTCATTATGGAAGGTAGTCTGTTGTCGATATTTTTTTTACTCTAAGGGATTATAGCCTTGTCATTATGGAAGGTAGTCTATTGCCGAGATTTTTTGTTACTCCATTGCATGGTAGCCTTGTCATTATGGAAGGTAGTGTATTATCGATATTTTTGTTATTCCAATGGATGATAGCCCTGTCATTATGGAAGGTAGTCTCTTGTCGTGATTGTTGTTACTCCAATGGATGGTATCCTTGTCATTATGTAAGGTGGTCTGTTGTTGAGATATTTGTTACTCTAAGGGATGGTAGCCTTGCCATTATGGAACGTAGTCTGTTATCGAGATTTTTGTTATTCCAATGGATGGTAGCGTTGTCATTATAGAAGGTAGTATATTATCGATATTTTTTTCACTACAATGGATGGGAGCCTTGTCATTGTGGAAGGTAGTCTGTTGTCGAGATTTTTGTTACTACAATGGATTGTAGCCTTGTCGTTATGGAAGATAGTCTGTTGTTGATATCTTTGTTATTCCAATGGATGGTAGCCTTATTATTATGGAAGGTAGTCTATTGTAGTGATTTTTGTTACTCCAATGGATGGTAGCCTTGTCATTATGGAAGGTAGTCTGTTGTCGAGATTTTTGTTACTACAATGGATTGTAGCCTTGTCGTTATAGAAGATAGTTTGTTGTCGATATCTTTGTTACTCCAATGGATGGTAGCCTAGTCATTATGGATGGTAGTTTGTGTACGATATTTTAGTTACTCCAACGGATGGTAGCCTTGTCATTATGGAAGGTAGTCTGTTGTCGAGATTTTTGTTACTCCAATGGATGGTAGCCTTGTCATTATAGAAGGTAATATATTGTCGAGATTTTTGTCACTATATTGGATGGTAGCCTTGTCATTATGGAACGTAGTCTGTTCTCGAGATTTTTGTTATTCCATTGGATGGTAGCATTGTCATTATAGAAGGTAGTATATTATCGAGATTTTTGTCACTATAATGGATGGTAGCCTTGTCATTATGGAAGGTAGTCTGTTGTCAAGATTTTTGTTACTACAATGGATTGTAGCCTTGTCGTTATGGAAGGTAGTTTGTTGTCGATATCTTTGTTAGTCCAATGGATGGTAGCCTAGTCATTATGGAAGGTAGTTTGTGTACGAGATTTTAGTTTCTTTAATGGATGGTAGCCTTGTCATTATTAAAGGTAGTCTGTTGTCGAGATTTTTTATACTCCAATGGATTGTAGCCTTGTAATTATGGAAGGTAGTCTCTTGTTGATATTTTGGTTACTCCAATGATGGTACCCTTATCATTATGGAAGGTAGTCTATTGCTGGGATTTTTGTTACTCCATTGCATGGTAACCTTGTCATTAAGGAAGGTAATGTGTTGTCGATATTTTTGTTATTCCAATAGATGGTAGCCTTGTCATTATGGAAGGTAGTTTGTTGTCATGATTTTTGTTACTCCAATGGATGGTAGCCTTGCCATTATGGAAGGTAGTATGTTATCAATATCTTTGTTTCTCCAATTGATGGTAGCCTTGTCATTATAGAAGGTAGTCTATTGTCGAGATTTTTGTTACTCTAAGGGATGGTAGCCTTGTCCATATGGAAGGTAGTATGTTGTCGAGATTTTTGTTATTCCAATGGATGGTAGCATTGTCATTATAAAAGGTAGTATATTGTCGAGATTTTTGTCACTACAATGGATGGTAGCCTTGTCATTAGGTAAGGTAGTATGTTGTCGAGATTTTTGTTACTAGAATGGATTGTAGCCTTGTCGTTATGGAAGGTAGTCTATTATCGATATATTTGTTACTCCAATGGATGGTAGCCTAGTCATTATGGAAGGTAGTTTGTGTATGATATTTTTGTTATTCCAATGGATGATAGCCTTGTCATTATGAAAGGTAGTCTATTGTCGTGATTTTTATTACTCTAAGGGATGGTAGCCTTATCATTATGGAAGGTAGTATGTTGTCGATATCTTTGTTACTCCAATGGATGGTAGCCTTGTCATTATGGAAGGTAGTCTGCTGTCGATATTTTTTTTAATCTAAGGGATGGTAGCCTTGTCATTATGGAAGGTAGTCTATTGCCAAGATTTTTGTTACTCTATTGCATGGTAGCCTTGTCATTATGGAAGGTAGTGTGTTGTCGATATTTTTGTTATTCCAATGGATGGTAGCCCTGTCATTATGGAAGGTAGTCTCTTGTCGTGATTTTTGTTACTCCAATGGATGGTAGCCTTGTCACTATGTAAGGTGGTCTGTTGTCGAGATATTTGTTACTCTAAGGGATGGTAGCCTTGCCATTATGGAACGTAGTCTGTTATCGAGATTTTTGTTATTCTAATGGATGGTAGCGTTGTCATTATAGATGGTAGTATATTATCGATATTTTTTTCACTACAATGGATGGTAGCCTTGTAATTATGGAAGGTAGTCTGTTGTCGAGATTTTTGTTACTACAATGGATTGTAGCCTTGTCGTTATGGAAGATAGTCTGTTTTCGATATCTTTGTTATTCCAATGGATGGTAGCCTTATTATTATGGAAGGTAGTCTATTGTCGTGATTTTTGTTACTCCAATGGATGGTAGCCTTGTCATTATGGAAGGTAGTCTGTTGTCTAGATTTTTGTTACTACAATGGATTGTAGCATTGTCGTTATAGAAGATAGTCTGTTGTCGATATCTTTGTTACTCCAATGGATGGTAGCCTAGTCATTATGGAAGGTAGTTTGTGTACGAGATTTTAGTTACTCCAATGGATGGTAGCCTTGTCATTATGGAAGGTAGTTTGTTGTCGAGATTTTTGTTACTCCAATGGATGGTAGCCTTGTCATTATAGAAGGTAATATATTGTCGAGATTTTTGTCACTATATTGGATGGTAGCCTTGTCATTATGGTACGTAGTATGTTGTCGAGATTTTTGTTATTCCATTGGATGGTAGCGTTGTCATTATAGAAGGTAGTATATTATCGTGATTTTTGTCACTACAATGGATGGTAGCCTTGTCATTATGGAAGGTAGTCTGTTGTCATGATTTTTGTTACTACAATGGATTGTAGCCTTGTCGTTATGGAAGGTAGTTTGTTGTCGATATCTTTGTTAGTCCAATGGATGGTAGCCTAGTCATTATGGAAGGTAGTTTGTGTACGAGATTTTAGTTACTTTAATGGATGGTAGCCTTGTCAATATGAAAGGTAGTCTGTTGTCGAGATTTTTTATACTCCAATGGATTGTAGCCTTGTAATTATGGAATGTAGTCTATTGTTGATATTTTGGTTACTCCAATGATGGTACCCTTGTCATTATGGAAGGTAGTCTATTACCGAGATTTTTGTTACTCCATTGCATGGTAGCCTTGTCATTATGGAAGGTAATTTGTTGTCGATATTTTTGTTATTCCAATAGATGGTAGCCTTGTCATTATGGAAGGTAGTTTGTTGTCATGATTTTTGTTACTCCAATGGATGGTAGCCTTGCCATAATGGAAGGTAGTATGTTATCAATATCTTTGTTTCTCCAATTGATGGTAGCCTTGTCATTATAGAAGGTAGTCTATTGTCGAGATTTTTGTTACTCTAAGGGATGGTAGCCTTGTCCATATGGAAGGTAGTATGTTGTCGAGATTTTTGTTATTCCAATGGATGGTAGCATTGTCATTATAAAAGGTAGTATATTGTCGAGATTTTTGTCACTACAATGGATGGTAGCCTTGTCATTAGGTAAGGTAGTCTGTTGTCGAGATTTTTGTTACTAGAATGGATTGTAGCCTTGTCGTTATGGAAGGTAGTCTATTGTCGATATCTTTGTTACTCCAATGGATGGTAGCCTAGTCATTATGGAAGGTAGTTTGTGTATGATATTTTTGTTATTCCAATGGATGATAGCCTTGTCATTATGAAAGGTAATCTATTGTCCTGATTTTTATTACTCTAAGGGATTGTAGCCTTATCATTATGGAAGGTAGTATGTTGTCGATATATTTGTTACTCCAATGGATGGTAGCCTTGTCATTATGGAAGGTAGTCTGCTGTCGATATTTTTTTTACTCTAAGGGATGGTAGCCTTGTCATTATGGAAGGTAGTCTATTGCCGAGATTTTTGATACTCTATTGCATGGTAGCCTTGTCATTATGGAAGGTAGTGTGTTGTCGATATTTTTGTTATTCCAATGGATGGTAGCCCTGTCATTATGGAAGGTAGTCTCTTGTCGTGATTTTTGTTATTCCAATGGATGGTAGCCTTGTCACTATGTAAGGTGGTCTGTTGTCGAGATATTTGTTACTCTAAGGGATGGTAGCCTTGCCATTATGGAACGTAGTCTGTTATCGAGATTTTTGTTATTCCAATGGATGGTAGCGTTGTCATTATAGATGGTAGTATATTATCGATATTTTTTTCACTACAATGGATGGTAGCCTTGTAATTATGGAAGGTAGTCTGTTGTCGAGATTTTTGTTACTACAATGGATTGTAGCCGTGTCGTTATGGAAGATAGTCTGTTTTCGATATCTTTGTTATTCCAATGGATGGTAGCCTTATTATTATGGAAGGTAGTCTATTGTCGTGATTTTTGTTACTCCAATGGATGGTAGTCTTGTCATTATGGAAGGTAGTCTGTTGTCTAGATTTTTGTTACTACAATGGATTGTAGCCTTGTCGTTATAGAAGATAGTCTGTTGTCAATATCTTTGTTACTCCAATGGATGGTAGCCTAGTCATTATGGAAGGTAGTTTGTGTACGAGATTTTAGTTACTCCAATGGATGGTAGCCTTGTCATTATGGAAGGTAGTCTGTTGTCGAGATTTTTGTTACTCCAATGGATGGTAGCCTTGTCATTATAGAAGGTAATATATTGTCGAGATTTTTGTCACTATATTGGATGGTAGCCTTGTCATTATGGTACGTAGTCTGTTGTCGAGATTTTTGTTATTCCATTGGATGATAGCGTTGTCATTATAGAAGGTAGTATATTATCGTGATTTTTGTCACTACAATGGATGGTAGCCTTGTCATTATGGAAGGTAGTCTGTTGTCATGATTTTTGTTACTACAATGGATTGTAGCCTTGTCGTTATGGAAGGTAGTTTCTTGTCGATATCTTTGTTAGTCCAGTGGATGGTAGCCTAGTCATTATGGAAGGTAGTTTGTGTACGAGATTTTAGTTACTTTAATGGATGGTAGCCTTGTCATTATGAAAGGTAGTCTGTTGTCGAGATTTTTTATACTCCAATGGATTGTAGCCTTGTAATTATGGAAGGTAGTCTATTGTTGATATTTTGGTTACTCCAATGATGGTACCCTTGTCATTATGGAAGGTAGTCTATTGCCGAGATTTTTGTTACTCCACTGCATGGTAGCCTTGTCATTATGGAAGGTAGTGTGTTGTCGATATTTTTGTTATTCCAATAGATGGTAGCCTTGTCATTATGGAAGGTAGTTTGTTGTCATGATTTTTGTTACTCCAATGGATGGTAGCCTTGCCATTATGGAAGGTAGAATGTTATCGATATATTTGTTTCTCCAATGGATGGTAGCCTTGTCATTATAGAAGGTAGTCTATTGTCGAGATTTTTGTTACTCTAAGGGATGGTAGCCTTGTCCATATGGAAGGTAGTTTGTTGTCGAGATTTTTGTTATTCCAATGGATGGTAGCATTGTCTTTATAGAAGGTAGTATATTGTCGAGATTTTTGTCACTACAATGGATGGTAGCCTTGTCATTAGGTAAGGTAGTCTGTTGTCGAGATTTTTGTTACTAGAATGGATTGTAGCCTTGTCGTTATGGAAGGTAGTCTGTTGTCGATATTTTTGTTATTCCAATGGATGATAGCCTTGTCATTATGAAAGGTAGTCTATTGTCGTGATTTTTATTACTCTAAGGGATGGTAGCCTAGACATTATGGAAGGTAGTATGTTGTCGATATCTTTGTTACTCCAATGGATGGTAGCCTTGTCATTATGGAAGGTAGTCTGTTGTCGATATTTTTTTTACTCTAAGGGATGGTAGCCTTGTCATTATGGAAGGTAGTCTATTGCCGAGATTTTTGTTACTCCATTGCATGGTAGCCTTGTCGTTATGGAAGGTAATATATTGTCGAGATTTTTGTCACTATACTGGATGGTAGCCTTGTCATTATGGAACGTAGTCTGTTGTCGAGATTTTTGTTATTCCATTGGATGGTAGCGTTGTCATTATAGAAGGTAGTATATTATCGAGATTTTTGTCACTACAATGGATGGTAGCCTTGTCATTATGGAAGGTAGTCTGTTGTCAAGATTTTTGTTACTACAATGGATTGTAGCCTTGTTGTTATGGAAGATAGTTTGTTGTCGATATCTTTGTTAGTCAGATGGATGGTAGCCTAGTCATTATGGAAGGTAGTTTGTGTACGAGATTTTAGTTACTTTAATGGATGGTGGCCTTGTCATTATGAAAGGTAGTCTGTTGTCGAGATTTTTATACTCCAATGGATTGTAGCCTTGTAATTATGGAAGGTAGTCTCTTGTTGATATTTTGGTTACTCCAATGATGGTACCCTTGTCATTATGGAAGGTAGTCTATTGCCGAGATTTTTGTTACTCCATTGCATGGTAGCCTTGTCATTATGGAAGGTAGTGTGTTATCGATATTTTTGTTATTCCAATAGATGGTAGCCTTGTCATTATCGAAGGTAGTCTGTTGTCATGATTTTTGTTACTCCAATGGATGGTAGCCTTGCCATTATGGAAGGTAGTATGTTATCGATATCTTTGTTTCTCCAATGGATGGTAGCCTTGTCATTATAGAAGGTAGTCTATTGTCGAGATTTTTGTCACTACAATGGATGGTAGCCTTGTCATTAGATAAGGTAGTCTGTTGTCGAGATTTTTGTTACTAGAATGGATTGTAGCCTTGTCGTTATGGAAGGTAGTCTGTTGTCGATATTTTTGTTATTCCAATGGATGATAGCCTTGTCATTATGAAAGGTAGTCTATTGTCGTGATTTTTATTACTCTATGGGATGGTAGCCTAGACATTATGGAAGGTAGTATGTTGTCGATATCTTTGTTACTCCAATGGATGGTAGCCTTGTCATTATGGAAGGTAGTCTGTTGTCGATATTTTTTTTACTCTAAGGGATGGTAGCCTTGTCATTATGGAAGGTAGTCTATTGCCGAGATTTTTGTTACTCCATTGCATGGTAGCCTTGTCATTATGGAAGGTAATATATTGTCGAGATTTTTGTCACTATATTGGATGGTAGCCTTGTCATTATGGAACGTAGTCTGTTGTCGAGATTTTTGTTATTCCATTGGATGGTAGCGTTGTCATTATAGAAGGTAGTATATTATCGAGATTTTTGTCATTACAATGGATGGTAGCCTTGTCATTATGGAAGGTAGTCAGTTGTCAAGATTTTTGTTACTACAATGGATTGTAGCCTTGTCGTTATGGAAGGTAGTTTGTTGACGATATCTTTGTTAGTCCAATGGATGGTAGCCTAGTCATTATGGAAGGTAGTTTGTGTACCAGATTTTAGTTACTTTAATGGATGGTAGCCTTGTCATTATGAAAGGTAGTCTGTTGTCGAGATTTTTTATACTCCAATGGATTGTAGCCTTGTAATTATGGAAGGTAGTCTCTTGTTGATATTTTGGTTACTCCAATGATGGTACCCTTGTCATTATGGAAGGTAGTCTATTGCCGAGATTTTTGTTACTCCATTGCATGGTAGCCTTGTCATTATGGAAGGTAGTGTGTTATCGATATTTTTGTTATTCCAATAGATGGTAGCCTTGTCATTATGGAAGGTAGTCTGTTGTCATGATTTTTTTTACTCCAATGGATGGTAGCCTTGCCATTATGGAAGGTAGTATGTTATCGATATCTTTGTTTCTCCAATGGATGGTAGCCTTGTCATTATAGAAGGTAGTCTATTGTCGAGATTTTTGTCACTACAATGGATGGTAGCCTTGTCATTAGATAAGGTAGTCTGTTGTCGAGATTTTTGTTACTAGAATGGATTGTAGCCTTGTCGTTATGGAAGGTAGTCTGTTGTCGATATTTTTGTTATTCCAATGGATGATAGCCTTGTCATTATGAAAGGTAGTGTATTGTCGTGATTTTTATTACTCTAAGGGATGGTAGCCTAGACATTATGGAAGGTAGTATGTTGTCGATATCTTTGTTACTCCAATGGATGGTAGCCTTGTCATTATGGAAGGTAGTCTGTTGTCGATATTTTTTTTATTCTAAGGGATGGTAGCCTTGTCATTATGGAAGGTAGTCTATTGCCGAGATTTTTGTTACTCCATTGCATGGTAGCCTTGTCATTATGGAAGGTAATATATTGTCGAGATTTTTGTCACTATATTGGATGGTAGCCTTGTCATTATGGAACGTAGTCTGTTGTCGATATTTTTGTTATTCCATTGGATGGTAGCGTTGTCATTATAGAAGGTAGTATATTATCGAGATTTTTGTCACTACAATGGATGGTAGCCTTGTCATTATGGAAGGTAGTCTGTTGTCAAGATTTTTGTTACTACAATGGATTGTAGCCTTGTCGTTATGGAAGGTAGTTTGTTGTTGATATCTTTGTTAGTCCAATGGATGGTAGCCTAGTCATTATGGAAGGTAGTTTATGTACGAGATTTTAGTTACTTTAATGGATGGTAGCGTTGTCATTATGAAAGGTAGTCTGTTGTCGAGATTTTTTATACTCCAACGGATTGTAGCGTTGTAATTATGGAAGGTAGTCTCTTGTTGATATTTGGGTTACTCCAATGATGGTACCCTTGTCATTATGGAAGGTAGTCTATTGCCGAGATTTTTGTTACTCCATTGCAAGGTAGCCTTGTCATTATGGAAGGTAGTGTGTTGTCAATATTTTTGTTATTCCAATAGATGGTAGCCTTGTCATTATGGAAGGTAGTCTGTTGTCATGATTTTTGTTACTCCAATGGATGGTAGCCTTGCCATTATGGAAGGTAGTATGTTATCGATATCTTTGTTTCTCCAATGGATGGTAGCCTTGTCATTATAGAAGGTAGTCTATTGTCGAGATTTTTGTCACTACAATGGATGGTAGCCTTGTCATTAGATAAGGTAGTCTGTTGTCGAGATTTTTGTTACTGGAATGGATTGTAGCCTTGTCGTTATGGAAGGTAGTCGGTTGTCGATATCTTTGTTACTCCAATGGATGGTAGCCAAGTCAGTATGGAAGGTAGTTTGTTTACGATATTTTTGTCATTCCAATGGATGATAGCCTTGTCATTATGAAAGGTAGTCTATTGTCGTGATTTTTATTACTCTAAGGGATGGTAGCCTTGACATTATAGAAGGTAGTATGTTGTCGATATCTTTGTTACTCCAATGGATGGTAGCCTTGTCATTATGGAAGGTAGTCTGTTGTCGATGTTTTTTTTACTCTAAGGGATTATAGCCTTGTCATTATGGAAAGTAGTCTATTGCCGAGATTTTTGTTACTCCATTGCATGGTAGCCTTGTCATTATGGAAGGTAGTGTGTTGTCGATATTTTTGTTATTCCAATCGATGGTAGCCCTGTCATTATGGAAGGTAGTCTCTTGTCATGATTTTTGTTACTCCAATGGATGGTAGCCTTGTCATTATGTAAAGTGGTCTGTTGTCGAGATATTTGTTACTCTAAGGGATGGTAGCCTTGCCGTTATGGAACGTAGTATTTTATCGAGATTTTTATTATTCTAATGGATGGTATCGTTGTCATTATAGAAGGTAGTATATTATCGATATTTTTGTCACTACAATGGATGGTAGCCTTGTCATTATGGAAGGTAGTCTGTTGTCGAGATTTTTGTTACTACAATGGATTGTAGCCTTGTCGTTATGGAAGATAGTCTGTTGTCGATATCTTTGTTATTCCAATGGATGGTAGCCTTATTATTATGGAAGGTAGTCTATTGTCGTGATTTTTGTTACTCCAATGGATGGTAGCCTTGTCATTATGGAAGGTAGTCTGTTGTCGAGATTTTTGTTACTATAATGGATTGTAGCCTTGTCATTATAGAAGATAGTCTGTTGTCGATATCTTTGTTACTCCAATGGATGGTAGCCTAGTCATTATGGAAGGTAGTCTATTGCCGAGATTTTTGTTACTCCATTGCATGGTAGCCTTGTCATTACGGAAGGTAATATATTGTCGAGATTTTAGTCACTATATTGGATGGTAGCCTTGTCATTATGGAACGTAGTCTGTTGTCGAGATTTTTGTTATTCCATTGGATGGTAGCGTTGTCATTATAGAAGGTAGTATATTATCGAGATTTTTGTCACTACAATGGATGGTAGCCTTGTCATTATAGAAGGTAGTCTGTTGTCAAGATTTTTGTTACTACAATGGATTGTAGCCTTGTCGTTATGGAAGGTAGTTGGTTGTCGATATCTTTGTTACTCCAATGGATGGTAGCCAAGTCATTATGGAAGGTAGTTTGTGTACGACATTTTTGTTATTCCAATGGATGATAGCCTTGTCATTATGAAAGGTAGTCTATTGTCGTGATTTTTATTACTCTAAGGGATGGTAGTCTTGACATTATAGAAGGTAGTATGTTGTCGATATCTTTGTTACTCCAATGGATGGTAGCCTTGTCATTATGGAAGGTAGTCTGTTGTCGATATTTTATTTACTCTAAGGGATGATAGCCTTATCATTATGGAAAGTAGTCTATTGCCGAGATTTTTGTTACTCCATTGCATGGTAGCCTTGTCATTATGTAAGGTAGTGTGTTGTCGATATTTTTGTTATTCCAATCGATGGTAGCCCAGTCATTATGGAAGGTAGTCTCTTGTCGTGATTTTTGTTACTCCAATGGATGGTAGCCTTGTCATTATGTAAGGTGGTCTGTTGTCGAGATATTTGTTACTCTAAGGGATGGTAGCCTTGCCGTTATGGAACATAGTATTTTATCGAGATTTTTGTTATTCTAATGGATGGTAGCGTTGTCATTATAGAAGGTAGTATATTATCGATATTTTTGTTACTACAATGGATTGTAACCTTGTCGTTATGGAAGATAGTCTGTTGTCGATATCTTTGTTATTCCAATGGATGGTAGCCTTATTATTATGGAAGGTAGTCTATTGTCGTGATTTTTGTTACTCCAATGGATGGTAGCCTTGTCATTATGGAAGGTAGTCTGTTGTCGAGATTTTTGTTACTATAATGGATTGTAGCCTTGTCGTTATAGAAGATAGTCTGTTTTCGATATCTTTGTTACTCCAATGGATGGTAGCCTAGTCATTATGGAAGGTAGTTTGTGTACGAGATTTTAGTTACTCCAATGAATGGTAGCCTTGTCATTATGGAAGGTAGTCTATTGTCGAGATTTTTGTTACTCCAATGGATGGTAGCCTTGTCATTATAGAAGGTAATATATTGTCGAGATTTTTGTCACTATATTGGATGGTAGCCTTGTCATTATGGAACGTAGTCTGTTGTCGAGATTTTTGTTATTCCATTGGATTATAGCGTTGTCATTATAGAAGGTAGTATATTATCGAGATTTTTGTCACTATAATGGATGGTAGCCTTTTCATTATGGAAGGTAGTCAATTGTCAAGATTTTTGTTACTACAATGGATGGTAGCCTTGTCGTTATGGAAGGTAGTTTGTGGTCGATATGTTTGTTAGTCCAATGGATGGTAGCCTAGTCATTTTGGAAGGTACTTTGTGTACGAGATTTTAGTTACTTTAATGGATCATAGCCTTTACATTATGAAAGGTAGTCTGTTGTCGAGATTTTTTATACTCCAATGGATTGTAGCCTTGTAATTATGGAAGGTAGTCTCTTGTTGATATTTTGGTTACTCCAATGATTGTACCCTTGTCATTATGTAAGGTAGTCTATTGCCGATATTTTTGTTACTCCATTGCATGGTAGCCTTGTCATTATGTAAAGTATTTTTTTGTCGATATTTTTGTTATTCCAATAGATGGTAGAGTTGTCCATATGGAAGGTAGTCTATTGTCATGATTTTTGTTACTCCAATGGATGGTAGCCTTGCCATTATGGAAGGTAGTATGTTATCGATATCTTTGTTTCTCCAATGGATGGTAGCCTTGTCATTATAGAAGGTAGTCTTTTGTCAAGATTTTTGTTACTCTAAGGGATGGTAGCCTTGTCCATATGGAATGTAGTCTGTTGTCGAGATTTTTGTTATTCCAATGGATGGTAGCATTGTCATTATAGAAGGTAGTATATTGTCGAGATTTTTGTCACTACAATGGATGGTAGCCTTGTCATTAGGTAAGGTAGTCTGTTGTCGAGATTTTTGTTACTAGAATGGATTGTAGCCTTGTCGTTATGGAAGGTAGTCTGTTGTCGATAACTTTGTTACTCCAATGGATGGTAGCCTAGTCATTATGGAAGGTAGTTTCTGTACTATATTTTTGTTATTCCAATGGATGATAGCTTTGTCATTATGAAAGGTAGTCTATTGTCGTGATTTTTATTACTCTAAGGGATGGTAGCCTTGTCATTATGGAGTAGTATGTTGTCGATATCTTTGTTACTCCAATGGATGGTAGCCTTGTCATTATGGAAGGTAGTCTGTTGTCGATATTTTTTTTACTCTAAGGGATGGTAACCTTGTCATTATGGAAGGTAGTCTATTGCCGAGATTTTTGTTACTCCATTGCATGGTAGCCTTGTCATTATGGAAGGTAGTGTGTTGTCGATATTTTTGTTATTCCATTGGATGGTAGCCCTGTCATTATGGAAGGTTGTCTATTGTCGTGATTTTTGTTACTCCAATGGATGGTAGCCTTGTCATTATGGAAGGTGGTCTGTTGTCGAGATATTTGTTACTCTAAAGGATGGTAGCCTTGCCATTATGGAACGTAGTCTGTTATCGAGATTTTTGTTATTCCAATGGATGGTAGCGTTATCATTATAGAAGGTAGTATATTATCGATATTTTTGTCACTACAATGGATGGTAGCCTTGTCATTATGGAAGGTAGTCTGTTGTCAAGATTTTTGTTACTACAATGGATTGTAGCCTTGTCGTTATGGAAGGTAGTTTGTTGTTGATATCTTTGTTAGTCCAATGGATGGTAGGCTAGTCATTATGGAAGGTAGTTTATGTACGAGATTTTAGTTACTTTAATGGATGGTAGCGTTGTCATTATGAAAGGTAGTCTGTTGTCGAGATTTTTTATACTCCAACGGATTGTAGCGTTGTAATTATGGAAGGTAGTCTCTTGTTGATATTTGGGTTACTCCAATGATGGTACCCTTGTCATTATGGAAGGTAGTCTATTGCCGAGATTTTTGTTACTCCATTGCAAGGTAGCCTTGTCATTATGGAAGGTAGTGTGTTGTCAATATTTTTGTTATTCCAATAGATGGTAGCCTTGTCATTATGGAAGGTAGTCTGTTGTCATGATTTTTGTTACTCCAATGGATGGTAGCCTTGCCATTATGGAAGGTAGTATGTTATCGATATCTTTGTTTCTCCAATGGATGGTAGCCTTGTCATTATAGAAGGTAGTCTATTGTCGAGATTTTTGTCACTACAATGGATGGTAGCCTTGTCATTAGATAAGGTAGTCTGTTGTCGAGATTTTTGTTACTGGAATGGATTGTAGCCTTGTCGTTATGGAAGGTAGTCGGTTGTCGATATCTTTGTTACTCCAATGGATGGTAGCCAAGTCAGTATGGAAGGTAGTTTGTTTACGATATTTTTGTCATTCCAATGGATGATAGCCTTGTCATTATGAAAGGTAGTCTATTGTCGTGATTTTTATTACTCTAAGGGATGGTAGCCTTGACATTATAGAAGGTAGTATGTTGTCGATATCTTTGTTACTCCAATGGATGGTAGCCTTGTCATTATGGAAGGTAGTCTGTTGTCGATGTTTTTTTTACTCTAAGGGATTATAGCCTTGTCATTATGGAAAGTAGTCTATTGCCGAGATTTTTGTTACTCCATTGCATGGTAGCCTTGTCATTATGGAAGGTAGTGTGTTGTCGATATTTTTGTTATTCCAATCGATGGTAGCCCTGTCATTATGGAAGGTAGTCTCTTGTCATGATTTTTGTTACTCCAATGGATGGTAGCCTTGTCATTATGTAAAGTGGTCTGTTGTCGAGATATTTGTTACTCTAAGGGATGGTAGCCTTGCCGTTATGGAACGTAGTATTTTATCGAGATTTTTATTATTCTAATGGATGGTAGCGTTGTCATTATAGAAGGTAGTATATTATCGATATTTTTGTCACTACAATGGATGGTAGCCTTGTCATTATGGAAGGTAGTCTGTTGTCGAGATTTTTGTTACTACAATGGATTGTAGCCTTGTCGTTATGGAAGATAGTCTGTTGTCGATATCTTTGTTATTCCAATGGATGGTAGCCTTATTATTATGGAAGGTAGTCTATTGTCGTGATTTTTGTTACTCCAATGGATGGTAGCCTTGTCATTATGGGAGGTAGTCTGTTGTCGAGATTTTTGTTACTATAATGGATTGTAGCCTTGTCATTATAGAAGATAGTCTGTTGTCGATATCTTTGTTACTCCAATGGATGGTAGCCTAGTGATTATGGAAGGTAGTCTATTGCCGAGATTTTTGTTACTCCATTGCATGGTAGCCTTGTCATTATGGAAGGTAATATATTGTCGAGATTTTTGTCACTATATTGGATGGTAGCCTTGTCATTATGGAACGTAGTCTGTTGTCGAGATTTTTGTTATTCCATTGGATGGTAGCGTTGTCATTATAGAAGGTAGTATATTATCGAGATTTTTGTCACTACAATGGATGGGAGCCTTGTCATTATGGAAGGTAGTCTGTTGTCAAGATTTTTGTTACTACAATGGATTGTAGCCTTGTTGTTATGGAAGGTAGTTGGTTGTCGATATCTTTGTTACTCCAATGGATGGTAGCCAAGTCATTATGGAAGGTAGTTTGTGTACGACATTTTTGTTATTCCAATGGATGATAGCCTTGTCATTATGAAAGGTAGTCTATTGTCGTGATTTTTATTACTCTAAGGGATGGTAGCCTTGACATTATAGAAGGTAGTATGTTGTCGATATCTTTGTTACTCCAATGGATGGTAGCCTTGTCATTATGGAAGGTAGTCTGTTGTCGATATTTTATTTACTCTAAGGGATGATAGCCTTGTCATTATGGAAAGTAGTCTATTGCCGAGATTTTTGTTACTCCATTGCATGGTAGCCTTGTCATTATGGAAGGTAGTGTGTTGTCGATATTTTTGTTATTCCAATCGATGGTAGCCCAGTCATTATGGAAGGTAGTCTCTTGTCGTGATTTTTGTTACTCCAATGGATGGTAGCCTTGTCATTATGTAAGGTGGTCTGTTGTCGAGATATTTGTTACTCTAAGGGATGGTAGCCTTGCCGTTATGGAACGTAGTATTTTATCGAGATTTTTGTTATTCTAATGGATGGTAGCGTTGTCATTATAGAAGGTAGTATATTATCGATATTTTTGTTACTACAATGGATTGTAACCTTGTCGTTATGGAAGATAGTCTGTTGTCGATATCTTTGTTATTCCAATGGATGGTAGCCTTATTATTATGGAAGGTAGTCTATTGTCGTGATTTTTGTTACTCCAATGGATGGTAGCCTTGTCATTATGGAAGGTAGTCTGTTGTCGAGATTTTTGTTACTATAATGGATTGTAGCCTTGTCGTTATAGAAGATAGTCTGTTTTCGATATCTTTGTTACTCCAATGGATGGTAGCCTAGTCATTATGGAAGGTAGTTTGTGTACGAGATTTTAGTTACTCCAATGGATGGTAGCCTTGTCATTATGGAAGGTAGTCTATTGTCGAGATTTTTGTTACTCCAATGGATGGTAGCCTTGTCATTATAGAAGGTAATATATTGTCGAGATTTTTGTCACTATATTGGATGGTAGCCTTGTCATTATGGAACGTAGTCTGTTGTCGAGATTTTTGTTATTCCATTGGATGGTAGCGTTGTCATTATAGAAGGTAGTATATTATCGAGATTTTTGTCACTACAATGGATGGTAGCCTTTTCATTATGGAAGGTAGTCAATTGTCAAGATTTTTGTTACTACAATGGATGGTAGCCTTGTCGTTATGGAAGGTAGTTTGTGGTCGATATGTTTGTTAGTCCAATGGATGGTAGCCTAGTCATTTTGGAAGGTACTTTGTGTACGAGATTTTAGTTACTTTAATGGATCATAGCCTTTACATTATGAAAGGTAGTCTGTTGTCGAGATTTTTTATACTCCAATGGATTGTAGCCTTGTAATTATGGAAGGTAGTCTCTTGTTGATATTTTGGTTACTCCAATGATTGTACCCTTGTCATTATGTAAGGTAGTCTATTGCCGATATTTTTGTTACTCCATTACATGGTAGCCTTGTCATTATGGAAGGTATTTTTTTGTCGATATTTTTGTTATTCCAATAGATGGTAGAGTTGTCCATATGGAAGGTAGTCTATTGTCATGATTTTTGTTACTCCAATGGATGGTAGCCTTGCCATTATGGAAGGTAGTATGTTATCGATATCTTTGTTTCTCCAATGGATGGTAGCCTTGTCATTATAGAAGGTAGTCTTTTGTCAAGATTTTTGTTACTCTAAGGGATGGTAGCCTTGTCCATATGGAATGTAGTCTGTTATCGAGATTTTTGTTATTCCAATGGATGGTAGCGTTGTCATTATAGAAGGAAGTATATTATCGATATTTTTGTCACTACAATGGATGGTAGCCTTGTCATTATGGAAGGTAGTCTGTTGTCGAGATTTTTGTTACTACAAGGGCTTGTAGCCTTGTCGTTATGGAAGATAGTCTGTTGTCGATATGTTTGTTATTCCAATGGATGGTAGCCTTATTATTATGGAAGGTAGTCTATTGTCGTGATTTTTGTTACTCCAATGGATGGTAGCCTTGTCATTATGGAAGGTAGTCTGTTGTCGAGATTTTTGATACTACAATGGATTGTAGCCTTGTCGTTATAGAAGATAGTCTGTTGTCGATATCTTTGTTACTCCAATGGATGGTAGCCTAGTCATTATGGAAGGTAGTTTGTGTACGAGATTTTAGTTACTCCAATGGATGGTAGTCTTGACATTATGGAAGGTAGTATGTTGTCAATATCTTTGTTACTCCAATGGATGGTAGCCTTGTCATTATGGAAGGTAGTCTGTTGTCGATATTTTTTTTACTCTAAGGGATGGTAGCCTTGTTATTATGGAAGGTAGTCTATTGCCGAGATTTTTGTTACTCCATTGCATGGTAGCCTTGTCATGATGGAAAGTAGTGTGTTGTCGATATTTTTTTTATTCCAATGGATGGTAGCCCTGTCATTATTGAAGGTAGTCTTATGTCGTGATTTTTGTTACTCCAATGGATGGTAGCCTTGTCATTATGGAAGGTGGTTTGTTGTCGAGATATTTGTTATTCTAAGGGATGGTAGCCTTGCTATTATGGAACGTAGTCTGTCATCGAGATTTTTGTTATTCCAATGGATGGTAGCGTTGTCATTATAGAAGGTAGTATATTATCGATATTTTTTTCACTACAATGGATGGTAGCCTTGTCATTATGGAAGGTAGTCTGTTGTCGAGATTTTTGTTACTATAAGGGCTTGTAGCCTTGTCGTTATGGAAGATAGTCTGTTGTCGATATCTTTGTTATTCCAATGGATGGTAGCCTTATTATTATGGAAGGTAGTCTATTGTCGTGATTTTTGTTACTCCAATGGATGGTAGCCTTGTCATTATGGAAGGTAGTCTGTTGTCGAGATTTTTGTTACTACAATGGATTGTAGCCTTGTCGTTATAGAAGATAGTCTGTTGTCGATATCTTTGTTACTCCAATTGATGGTAGCCTAGTCATTATGGAAGGTAGTTTGTGTACGAGATTTTAGTTACTCCAATGGATGGTAGTCTTGACATTATGGAAGGTAGTATGTTGTCAATATCTTTGTTACTCCAATGGATGGTAGCCTTGTCATTATGGAAGGTAGTCTGTTGTCGATATTTTTTTTACTCTAAGGAATGGTAGCCTTGTCATTATGGAAGGTAGTCTATTGCCGAGATTTTTGTTACTCCATTGCATGGTAGCCTTGTCATTATGGAAGGTAGTGTGTTGTCGATATTTTTGTTATTCCAATGGATGGTAGCCTTGTCATTATGGAAGGTGGTCTGTTGTCGAGATATTTGTTACTCTAAGGGATGGTAGCCTTGCTATTATGGAACGTAGTCTGTCATCGAGATTTTTGTTATTCCAATGGATGGTAGCGTTGTCATTATAGAAGGTAGTATAGTATCGATATTTTTGTCACTACAATGGATGGTAGCCTTGTCATTATGGAAGGTAGTCTGTTGTCGAGATTTTTGTTACTACAATGGATGGTAGCCTTGTCGTTATGGAAGATAGTCTATTGTCGATATGTTTGTTATTCCAATGGATGGTAGCCTTATTATTATGGAAGGTAGTCTATCGTCGTGATTTTTGTTACTCCAATGGATGGTAGCCTTGTCATTATGGAAGGTAGTCTGTTGTCGAGATTTTTGTTACTACAATGGATTGTAGCCTTGTCGTTATAGAAGATAGACTGATGTCGATATCTTTGTTACTCCAATGGATGGTAGCCTAGTCATTATGGAAGGTAGTTTGTGTACGAGATTTTAGTTACTCCAATGGATGGTAGCCTTGTCATTATGGAAGGTAGTCTGTTGTCGAGATTTTTGTTACTCCAATGGATGGTAGCCTTGTCATTATAGAAGGTAATATATTGTCGAGATTTTTGTCACTATATTGGATGGTAGCCTTGTCATTATGGAACGTAGTCTGTTGTCGAGATTTTTGTTATTCCATTGGATGGTAGCGTTGTCATTATAGAAGGTAGTATATTATCGAGATTTTTGTCACTACAATGGATGGTAGCCTTGTCATTATGGAAGGTAGTCTATTGTCAAGATTTTTGTTACTCTAAGGGATGGTAGCCTTGTCCATATGGAAGGTAGTCTGTTGTCGAGATTTTTGTTATTCCAATGGATGGTAGCATTGTCATTATAGAAGGTAGTATAATGTCGAGATTTTTGTCACTACAACGGATGGTAGCCTTGTCATTAGGTAAGGTAGTCTGTTGTCGAGATTTTTGTTACTAGAATGGATTGTAGCCTTGTCGTTATGGAAGGTAGTCTATTGTCGATATCTTTGTTACTCCAATGGATGGTAGCCTAGTCATTATGGAAGGTAGTTTGTGTACGATATTTTTGTTATTCCAATGGATGATAGCCTTGTCATTATGAAAGGTAGTCTATTGCCGTGATTTTTATTACTCTAAGGGATGGTAGCCTTGTCATTATGGCAGGTAGTATGTTGTCGATATCTTTGTTACTCCAATGGATGGTAGCCTTGTCTCTATGGAAGGTAGTTTGTTGTCGATATTTTTTTTACTCTAAGGGATGGTAGCCTTGTTATTATGGAAGGTAGTCTATTGCCGAGATTTTTGTTACTCCATTTCATGGTAGCCTTGTCATTATGGAAGGTAGTGTGTTGTCGATATTTTTGTTATTCCAATGGATGGTAGCCCTGTCATTATGGAAGGTAGTCTTATGTCGTGATTTTTGTTATTCCAATGGATGGTAGCCTTGTCATTATGTAAGGTGGTTTGTTATCGAGATATTTATTACTCTAAGGGATGGTAGCCTTGCCATTATGGAACGTAGTCTGTTATCGAGATTTTTGTTATTCCAATGGATGGTAGCATTGTCATTATAGAAGGTAGTATATTATCGATATTTTTTTCACTACAATGGATGGTAGCCTTGTCATTATGGAAGGTAGTATGTTGTCGAGATTTTTGTTACTACAAGGGATTGTAGCCTTGTCGTTATGGAAGATAGTCTGTTGTCGATATCTTTGTTATTCCAATGGATGGTAGCCTTATTATTATGGAAGGTAGTCTATTGTCGTGATTTCTGTTACTCCAATTGATGGTAGCCTTGTCATTATGGAAGGTAGTCTGTTGTCGAGATTTTTGTTACTACAATGGATTGTAGCCTTGTCGTTATAGAAGATAGTCTGTTGTCGATATCTTTGTTACTCCAATGGATGGTAGCCTAGTCATTATGGAAGGTAGTTTGTGTACGAGATTTTAGTTACTCCAATGGATGGTAGTCTTGACATTATGGAAGGTAGTATGTTGTCAATATCTTTGTTACTCCAATGGATGGTAGCCTTGTCATTATGGAAGGTAGTCTGTTGTCGATATTTTTTTTACTCTAAGGGATGGTAGCCTTGTCATTATGGAAGGTAGTCTATTGCCGAGATTTTTGTTACTCCATTGCATGGTAGCCTTGTCATTATGGAAGGTAGTATGTTGTCGATATTTTTGTTATTCCAATGGATGGTAGCCCTGTCATTATGGAAGGTTGTCTATTGTCGTGATTTTTGTTACTCCAATGGATGGTAGCCTTGTCATTATGGAAGGTGGTCTGTTGTCGAGATATTTGTTACTCTAAGGGATGGTAGCCTTGCTATTATGGAACGTAGTCTGTCATCGAGATTTTTGTTATTCCAATGGATGGTAGCGTTGTCATTATAGAAGGTAGTATAGTATCGATATTTTTGTCACTACAATGGATGGTAGCCTTGTCATTATGGAAGGTAGTCTGTTGTCGAGATTTTTGTTACTACAATGGATTGTAGCCTTGTCGTTATGGAAGATAGTCTATTGTCGATATCTTTGTTATTCCAATGGATGGTAGCCTTATTATTATGGAAGGTAGTCTATCGTCGTGATTTTTGTTACTCCAATGGATGGTAGCCTTGTCATTATGGAAGGTAGTCTGTTGTCGAGATTTTTGTTACTACAAAGGATTGTAGCCTTGTCGTTATAGAAGATAGATTGATGTCGATATCTTTGTTACTCCAATGGATGGTAGCCTAGTCATTATGGAAGGTAGTTTGTGTACGAGATTTTAGTTACTCCAATGGATGGTAGCCTTGTCATTATGGAAGGTAGTCTGTTGTCGAGATTTTTGTTACTCCAATGGATGGTAGCCTTGTCATTATAGAAGGTAATATTTTGTCGAGATTTTTGTCACTATATTGGATGGTAGCCTTGTCATTATGGAACGTAGTCTGTTGTCGAGATTTTTGTTATTCCATTGGATGGTAGCGTTGTCATTATAGAAGGTAGTATATTATCGAGATTTTTGTCACTACAATGGATGGTAGCCTTGTCATTATGGAAGGTAGTCTATTGTCAAGATTTTTGTTACTCTAAGGGATGGTAGCCTTGTCCATATGGAAGGTAGTCTGTTGTCGAGATTTTTGTTATTCCAATGAATGGTAGCATTGTCATTATAGAAGGTAGTATAATGTCGAGATTTTTGTCACTACAATGGATGGTAGCCTTGTCATTAGGTAAGGTAGTCTGTTGTCGAGATTTTTGTTACTAGAATGGATTGTAGCCTTGTCGTTATGGAAGGTAGTCTATTGTCGATATCTTTGTTACTCCAATGGATGGTAGCCTAGTCATTATGGAAGGTAGTTTGTGTACGATATTTTTGTTATTCCAATGGATGATAGCCTTGTCATTATGAAAGGTAGTCTATTGCCGTGATTTTTATTACTCTAAGGGATGGTAGCCTTGTCATTATGGCAAGTAGTATGTTGTCGATATCTTTGTTACTCCAATGGATGGTAGCCTTGTCTCTATGGAAGGTAGTCTGTTGTCGATATTTTTTTTACTCTAAGGGATGGTAGCCTTGTTATTATGGAAGGTAGTCTATTGCCGAGATTTTTGTTACTCCATTTCATGGTAGCCTTTTCATTATGGAAGGTAGTGTGTTGTCGATATTTTTGTTATTCCAATGGATGGTAGCCCTGTCATTATGGAAGGTAGTCTTATGTCGTGATTTTTGTTATTCCAATGGATGGTAGCCTTGTCATTATGTAAGGTGGTTTGTTATCGAGATATTTGTTACTCTAAGGGATGGTAGCCTTGCCATTATGGAACGTAGTCTGTTATCGAGATTTTTGTTATTCCAATTGATGGTAGCGTTGTCATTATAGAAGGTAGTATATTATCGATATTTTTTTCACTACAATGGATGGTAGCCTTGTCATTATGGAAGGTAGTATGGTTTCGAGATTTTTGTTACTACAACGGATTGTAGCCTTGTCGTTATGGAAGATAGTCTGTTGTCGATATCTTTGTTATTCCAATGGATGGTAGCCTTATTATTATGGAAGGTAGTCTATTGTCGTGATTTTTGTTACTCCAATGGATGGTAGCCTTGTCATTATGGAAGGTAGTTTGTTGTCGAGATTTTTGTTACTACAAAGGATTGTAGCCTTGTCGTTATAGAAGATAGATTGATGTCGATATCTTTGTTACTCCAATGGATGGTAGCCTAGTCATTATGGAAGGTAGTTTGTGTACGAGATTTTAGTTACTCCAATGGATGGTAGCCTTGTCATTATGGAAGGTAGTCTGTTGTCGAGATTTTTGTTACTCCAATGGATGGTAGCCTTGTCATTATAGAAGGTAATATTTTGTCGAGATTTTTGTCACTATATTGGATGGTAGCCTTGTCATTATGGAACGTAGTCTGTTGTCGAGATTTTTGTTATTCCATTGGATGGTAGCGTTGTCATTATAGAAGGTAGTATATTA
Organism: Vicia faba; assembly: GCA_948472305.1. Classification (NCBI taxonomy): domain Eukaryota; kingdom Viridiplantae; phylum Streptophyta; class Magnoliopsida; order Fabales; family Fabaceae; genus Vicia; species Vicia faba. Next base: position 461,970,946 of record OX451741.1, read on the forward strand.
TCGAGATTTTTGTCACTACAATGGATGGTAGCCTTGTCATTATGGAAGGTAGTCTATTGTCAAGATTTTTGTTACTCTAAGGGATGGTAGCCTTGTCCATATGGAAGGTAGTCTGTTGTCGAGATTTTTGTTATTCCAATGAATGGTAGCATTGTCATTATAGAAGGTAGTATAATGTCGAGATTTTTGTCACTACAATGGATGGTAGCCTTGTCATTAGGTAAGGTAGTCTGTTGTCGAGATTTTTGTTACTAGAATGGATTGTAGCCTTGTCGTTATGGAAGGTAGTCTATTGTCGATATCTTTGTTACTCCAATGGATGGTAGCCTAGTCATTATGGAAGGTAGTTTGTGTACGATATTTTTGTTATTCCAATGGATGATAGCCTTGTCATTATGAAAGGTAGTCTATTGCCGTGATTTTTATTACTCTAAGGGATGGTAGCCTTGTCATTATGGCAAGTAGTATGTTGTCGATATCTTTGTTACTCCAATGGATGGTAGCCTTGTCTCTATGGAAGGTAGTCTGTTGTCGATATTTTTTTTACTCTAAGGGATGGTAGCCTTGTTATTATGGAAGGTAGTCTATTGCCGAGATTTTTGTTACTCCATTTCATGGTAGCCTTTTCATTATGGAAGGTAGTGTGTTGTCGATATTTTTGTTATTCCAATGGATGGTAGCCCTGTCATTATGGAAGGTAGTCTTATGTCGTGATTTTTGTTATTCCAATGGATGGTAGCCTTGTCATTATGTAAGGTGGTTTGTTATCGAGATATTTGTTACTCTAAGGGATGGTAGCCTTGCCATTATGGAACGTAGTCTGTTATCGAGATTTTTGTTATTCCAATTGATGGTAGCGTTGTCATTATAGAAGGTAGTATATTATCGATATTTTTTTCACTACAATGGATGGTAGCCTTGTCATTATGGAAGGTAGTATGGTTTCGAGATTTTTGTTACTACAACGGATTGTAGCCTTGTCGTTATGGAAGATAGTCTGTTGTCGATATCTTTGTTATTCCAATGGATGGTAGCCTTATTATTATGGAAGGTAGTCTATTGTCGTGATTTTTGTTACTCCAATGGATGGTAGCCTTGTCATTATGGAAGGTAGTTTGTTGTCGAGATTTTTGTTACTACAAAGGATTGTAGCCTTGTCGTTATAGAAGATAGATTGATGTCGATATCTTTGTTACTCCAATGGATGGTAGCCTAGTCATTATGGAAGGTAGTTTGTGTACGAGATTTTAGTTACTCCAATGGATGGTAGCCTTGTCATTATGGAAGGTAGTCTGTTGTCGAGATTTTTGTTACTCCAATGGATGGTAGCCTTGTCATTATAGAAGGTAATATTTTGTCGAGATTTTTGTCACTATATTGGATGGTAGCCTTGTCATTATGGAACGTAGTCTGTTGTCGAGATTTTTGTTATTCCATTGGATGGTAGCGTTGTCATTATAGAAGGTAGTATATTATCGAGATTTTTGTCACTACAATGGATGGTAGCCTTGTCATTATGGAAGGTAGTCTATTGTCAAGATTTTTGTTACTCTAAGGGATGGTAGCCTTGTCCATATGGAAGGTAGTCTGTTGTCGAGATTTTTGTTATTCCAATGAATGGTAGCATTGTCATTATAGAAGGTAGTATAATGTCGAGATTTTTGTCACTACAATGGATGGTAGCCTTGTCATTAGGTAAGGTAGTCTGTTGTCGAGATTTTTGTTACTAGAATGGATTGTAGCCTTGTCGTTATGGAAGGTAGTCTATTGTCGATATCTTTGTTACTCCAATGGATGGTAGCCTAGTCATTATGGAAGGTAGTTTGTGTACGATATTTTTGTTATTCCAATGGATGATAGCCTTGTCATTATGAAAGGTAGTCTATTGCCGTGATTTTTATTACTCTAAGGGATGGTAGCCTTGTCATTATGGCAAGTAGTATGTTGTCGATATCTTTGTTACTCCAATGGATGGTAGCCTTGTCTCTATGGAAGGTAGTCTGTTGTCGATATTTTTTTTACTCTAAGGGATGGTAGCCTTGTTATTATGGAAGGTAGTCTATTGCCGAGATTTTTGTTACTCCATTTCATGGTAGCCTTTTCATTATGGAAGGTAGTGTGTTGTCGATATTTTTGTTATTCCAATGGATGGTAGCCCTGTCATTATGGAAGGTAGTCTTATGTCGTGATTTTTGTTATTCCAATGGATGGTAGCCTTGTCATTATGTAAGGTGGTTTGTTATCGAGATATTTGTTACTCTAAGGGATGGTAGCCTTGCCATTATGGAACGTAGTCTGTTATCGAGATTTTTGTTATTCCAATTGATGGTAGCGTTGTCATTATAGAAGGTAGTATATTATCGATATTTTTTTCACTACAATGGATGGTAGCCTTGTCATTATGGAAGGTAGTATGGTTTCGAGATTTTTGTTACTACAACGGATTGTAGCCTTGTCGTTATGGAAGATAGTCTGTTGTCGATATCTTTGTTATTCCAATGGATGGTAGCCTTATTATTATGGAAGGTAGTCTATTGTCGTGATTTTTGTTACTCCAATGGATGGTAGCCTTGTCATTATGGAAGGTAGTTTGTTGTCGAGATTTTTGTTACTACAAAGGATTGTAGCCTTGTCGTTATAGAAGATAGATTGATGTCGATATCTTTGTTACTCCAATGGATGGTAGCCTAGTCATTATGGAAGGTAGTTTGTGTACGAGATTTTAGTTACTCCAATGGATGGTAGCCTTGTCATTATGGAAGGTAGTCTGTTGTCGAGATTTTTGTTACTCCAATGGATGGTAGCCTTGTCATTATAGAAGGTAATATTTTGTCGAGATTTTTGTCACTATATTGGATGGTAGCCTTGTCATTATGGAACGTAGTCTGTTGTCGAGATTTTTGTTATTCCATTGGATGGTAGCGTTGTCATTATAGAAGGTAGTATATTATCGAGATTTTTGTCACTACAATGGATGGTAGCCTTGTCATTATGGAAGGTAGTCTATTGTCAAGATTTTTGTTACTCTAAGGGATGGTAGCCTTGTCCATATGGAAGGTAGTCTGTTGTCGAGATTTTTGTTATTCCAATGAATGGTAGCATTGTCATTATAGAAGGTAGTATAATGTCGAGATTTTTGTCACTACAATGGATGGTAGCCTTGTCATTAGGTAAGGTAGTCTGTTGTCGAGATTTTTGTTACTAGAATGGATTGTAGCCTTGTCGTTATGGAAGGTAGTCTATTGTCGATATCTTTGTTACTCCAATGGATGGTAGCCTAGTCATTATGGAAGGTAGTTTGTGTACGATATTTTTGTTATTCCAATGGATGATAGCCTTGTCATTATGAAAGGTAGTCTATTGCCGTGATTTTTATTACTCTAAGGGATGGTAGCCTTGTCATTATGGCAAGTAGTATGTTGTCGATATCTTTGTTACTCCAATGGATGGTAGCCTTGTCTCTATGGAAGGTAGTCTGTTGTCGATATTTTTTTTACTCTAAGGGATGGTAGCCTTGTTATTATGGAAGGTAGTCTATTACCGAGATTTTTGTTACTCCATTTCATGGTAGCCTTTTCATTATGGAAGGTAGTGTGTTGTCGATATTTTTGTTATTCCAATGGATGGTAGCCCTGTCATTATGGAAGGTAGTCTTATGTCGTGATTTTTGTTATTCCAATGGATGGTAGCCTTGTCATTATGTAAGGTGGTTTGTTATCGAGATATTTGTTACTCTAAGGGATGGTAGCCTTGCCATTATGGAACGTAGTCTGTTATCGAGATTTTTGTTATTCCAATTGATGGTAGCGTTGTCATTATAGAAGGTAGTATATTATCGATATTTTTTTCACTACAATGGATGGTAGCCTTGTCATTATGGAAGGTAGTATGGTTTCGAGATTTTTGTTACTACAACGGATTGTAGCCTTGTCGTTATGGAAGATAGTCTGTTGTCGATATCTTTGTTATTCCAATGGATGGTAGCCTTATTATTATGGAAGGTAGTCTATTGTCGTGATTTTTGTTACTCCAATGGATGGTAGCCTTGTCATTATGGAAGGTAGTCTGTTGTCGAGATTTTTGTTACTACAATGGATTGTAGCCTTGTCGTTATAGAAGATAGTCTGTTGTCGATATCTTTGTTACTCCAATGGATGGTAGCCTAGTCATTATGGAAGGTAGTTTGTGTACGAGATTTTAGTTACTCCAATGGATGGTAGTCTTGACATTATGGAAGGTAGTATGTTGTCAATATCTTTGTTACTCCAATGGATGGTAGCCTTGTCATTATGGAAGGTAGTCTATTGTCGATATTTTTTTTACTCTAAGGGATGGTAGCCTTGTCATTATGGAAGGTAGTCTATTGCCGAGATTTTTGTTACTCCATTGCATGGTAGCCTTGTCATTATGGAAGGTAGTGTGTTGTTGATATTTTTGTTATTCCAATGGATGGTAGCCCTGTCATTATGGAAGGTTGTCTATTGTCGTGATTTTTGTTACTCCAATGGATGGTAGCCTTGTCATTATGGAAGGTGGTTTGTTGTCGAGATATTTGTTACTCTAAGGGATGGTAGCCTTGCTATTATGGAACGTAGTCTGTCATCGAGATTTTTGTTATTCCAATGGATGGTAGCGTTGTCATTATAGAAGGTAGTATAGTATCGATATTTTTGTCACTACAATGGATGGTAGCCTTGTCATTATGGAAGGTAGTCTGTTGTCGAGGTTTTTGTTACTACAATGGATTGTAGCCTTGTCGTTATGGAAGATAGTCTATTGCCGATATCTTTGTTATTCCAATGGATGGTAGCCTTATTATTATGGAAGGTAGTCTATCGTCGTGATTTTTGTTACTCCAATGGATGGTAGCCTTGTCATTATGGAAGGTAGTCTGTTGTCGAGATTTTTGTTACTACAATGGATTGTAGCCTTGTCGTTATAGAAGATAGACTGATGTCGATATCTTTGTTACTCCAATGGATGGTAGCCTAGTCATTATGGAAGGTAGTTTGTGTACGAGATTTTAGTTACTCCAATGGATGGTAGCCTTGTCATTATGGAAGGTAGTCTGTTGTCGAGATTTTTGTTACTCCAATGGATGGTAGCCTTGTCATTATAGAAGGTAATATATTGTCGAGATTTTTGTCACTATATTGGATGGTAGCCTTGTCATTATGGAACGTAGTCTGTTGTCGAGATTTTTGTTATTCCATTGGATGGTAGCGTTGTCATTATAGAAGGTAGTATATTATCGAGATTTTTGTCACTACAATGGATGGTAGCCTTGTCATTATGGAAGGTAGTCTATTGTCAAGATTTTTGTTACTCTAAGGGATGGTAGCCTTGTCCATATGGAAGGTAATCTGTTCTTGAGATTTTTGTTATTCCAATGGATGGTAGCATTGTCATTATAGAAGGTAGTATAATGTCGAGATTTTTGTCACTACAATGGATGGTAGCCTTGTCATTAGGTAAGGTAGTCTGTTGTCGAGATTTTTGTTACTAGAATGGATTGTAGCCTTGTCGTTATGGAAGGTAGTCTATTGTCGATATCTTTGTTACTCCAATGGATGGTAGCCTAGTCATTATGGAAGGTAGTTTGTGTATGATATTTTTGTTATTCCAATGGATGATAGCCTTGTCATTATGAAAGGTAGTCTATTGCCGTGATTTTTATTACTCTAAGGGATGGTAGCCTTGTCATTATGGCAAGTAGTATGTTGTCGATATCTTTGTTACTCCAATGGATGGTAGCCTTGTCTCTATGGAAGGTAGTCTGTTGTCGATATTTTTTTTACTCTAAGGGATGGTAGCCTTGTTATTATGGAAGGTAGTCTATTGCCGAGATTTTTGTTACTCCATTTCATGGTAGCCTTTTCATTATGGAAGGTAGTGTGTTGTCGATATTTTTGTTATTCCAATGGATGGTAGCCCTGTCATTATGGAAGGTAGTCTTATGTCGTGATTTTTGTTATTCCAATGGATGGTAGCCTTGTCATTATGTAAGGTGGTTTGTTATCGAGATATTTGTTACTCTAAGGGATGGTAGCCTTGCCATTATGGAACGTAGTCTGTTATCGAGATTTTTGTTATTCCAATTGATGGTAGCGTTGTCATTATAGAAGGTAGTATATTATCGATATTTTTTTCACTACAATGGATGGTAGCCTTGTCATTATGGAAGGTAGTATGGTTTCGAGATTTTTGTTACTACAACGGATTGTAGCCTTGTCGTTATGGAAGATAGTCTGTTGTCGATATCTTTGTTATTCCAATGGATGGTAGCCTTATTATTATGGAAGGTAGTCTATTGTCGTGATTTTTGTTACTCCAATGGATGGTAGCCTTGTCATTATGGAAGGTAGTCTGTTGTCGAGATTTTTGTTACTACAATGGATTGTAGCCTTGTCGTTATAGAAGATAGTCTGTTGTCGATATCTTTGTTACTCCAATGGATGGTAGCCTAGTCATTATGGAAGATAGTCTGTTGTCGATATTTTTGTTACTCCAATGGATGGTAGCCTAGTCATTATGGAAGGTAGTTTGTGTACGAGATTTTAGTTACTCCAATGGATGGTAGCCTTGTCATTATGGAAGGTAGTCTGTTGTCGAGATTTTTGTTACTCCAATGGATGGTAGCCTTGTCATTATAGAAGGTAATATATTGTCGAGATTTTTGTCACTATATTGGATGGTAGCCTTGTCATTATGGAACGTAGTCTGTTGTCGAGATTTTTGTTATTCCATTGGATGGTAGCGTTGTCATTATAGAAGGTAGTATATTATCAAGATTTTTGTCACTACAATGGATGGTAGCCTTGTCATTATGGAAGGTAGTCTATTGTCAAGATTTTTGTTACTCTAAGGGATGGTAGCCTTGTCCATATGGAAGGTAATCTGTTCTCGAGATTTTTGTTATTCCAATGGATGGTAGCATTGTCATTATAGAAGGTAGTATAATGTCGAGATTTTTGTCACTACAATGGATGGTAGCCTTGTCATTAGGTAAGGTAGTCTGTTGTCGAGATTTTTGTTACTAGAATGGATTGTAGCCTTGTCGTTATGGAAGGTAGTCTATTGTCGATATCTTTGTTACTCCAATGGATGGTAGCCTAGTCATTATGGAAGGTAGTTTGTGTACGATATTTTTGTTATTCCAATGGATGATAGCCTTGTCATTATGAAAGGTAGTCTATTGCCGTGATTTTTATTACTCTAAGGGATGGTAGCCTTGTCATTATGGCAGGTAGTATGTTGTCGATATCTTTGTTACTCCAAGTGATGGTAGCCTTGTCTCTATGGAAGGTAGTCTGTTGTCGATATTTTTTTTACTCTAAGGGATGGTAGCCTTGTTATTATGGAAGGTAGTCTATTGCCGAGATTTTTGTTACTCCATTTCATGGTAGCCTTGTCATTATGGAAGGTAGTGTGTTGTCGATATTTTTGTTATTCCAATGGATGGTATCCCTGTCATTATGGAAGGTAGTCTTATGTCGTGATTTTTGTTATTCCAATGGATGGTAGCCTTGTCATTATGTAAGGTGGTTTGTTATCGAGATATTTGTTACTCTAAGGGATGGTAGCCTTGCCATTATGGAACGTAGTCTGTTATCGAGATTTTTGTTATTCCAATGGATGGTAGCGTTGTCGTTATAGAAGGTAGTATATTATCGATATTTTTTTCACTACAATGGATGGTAGCCTTGTCATTATGGAAGGTAGTCTGTTGTCGAGATTTTTGTTACTACAAGGGATTGTAGCCTTGTCGTTATGGAAGATAGTCTGTTGTCGATATCTTTGTTATTCCAATGGATGGTAGCCTTATTATTATGGAAGGTAGTCTATTGTCGTGATTTTTGTTACTCCAATGGATGGTAGCCTTGTCATTATGGAAGGTAGTCTGTTGTCGAGATTTTTGTTACTACAATGGATTGTAGCCTTGTCGTTATAGAAGATAGTCTGTTGTCGATATCTTTGTTACTCCAATGGATGGTAGCCTAGTCATTATGGAAGGTAGTTTGTGTACGAGATTTTAGTTACCCCAATGGATGGTAGTCTTGACATTATGGAAGGTAGTATGTTGTCAATATCTTTGTTACTCCAATGGATGGTAGCCTTGTCATTATGGAAGATAGTCTGTTGTCGATATTTTTTTTACTCTAAGGGATGGTAGCCTTGTCATTAGGTAAGGTAGTCTGTTGTCGAGATTTTTGTTACTAGAATGGATTGTAGTCTTGTCGTTATAGAAGGTAGTCTGTTGTCGATATCTTTGTTACTCCAATGGATGGTAGCCTAGTCATTATGGAAGGTAGTTTGTGTACGAGATTTTAGTTACTCCAATGGATGGTAGTCTTGACATTATGGAAGGTAGTATGTTGTCAATATCTTTGTTACTCCAATGGATGGTAGCCTTGTCATTATGGAAGGTAGTCTGTTGTCGATATTTTTTTTACTCTAAGGGATGGTAGCCTTGTCATTATGGAAGGTAGTCTATTGCCGAGATTTTTGTTACTCCATTGCATGGTAGCCTTGTCATTATGGAAGGTAGTATGTTGTCGATATTTTTGTTATTCCAATGGATGGTAGCCCTGTCATTATGGAAGGTTGTCTATTGTCGTGATTTTTGTTACTCCAATGGATGGTAGCCTTGTCATTATGGAAGGTGGTCTGTTGTCGAGATATTTGTTACTCTAAGGGATGGTAGCCTTGCTATTATGGAACGTAGTCTGTCATCGAGATTTTTGTTATTCCAATGGATGGTAGCGTTGTCATTATAGAAGGTAGTATAGTATCGATATTTTTGTCACTACAATGGATGGTAGCCTTGTCATTATGGAAGGTAGTCTGTTGTCGAGATTTTTGTTACTACAATGGATTGTAGCCTTGTCGTTATGGAAGATAGTCTATTGTCGATATCTTTGTTATTCCAATGGATGGTAGCCTTATTATTATGGAAGGTAGTCTATCGTCGTGATTTTTGTTACTCCAATGGATGGTAGCCTTGTCATTATGGAAGGTAGTCTGTTGTCGAGATTTTTGTTACTACAAAGGATTGTAGCCTTGTCGTTATAGAAGATAGATTGATGTCGATATCTTTGTTACTCCAATGGATGGTAGCCTAGTCATTATGGAAGGTAGTTTGTGTACGAGATTTTAGTTACTCCAATGGATGGTAGCCTTGTCATTATGGAAGGTAGTCTGTTGTCGAGATTTTTGTTACTCCAATGGATGGTAGCCTTGTCATTATAGAAGGTAATATTTTGTCGAGATTTTTGTCACTATATTGGATGGTAGCCTTGTCATTATGGAACGTAGTCTGTTGTCGAGATTTTTGTTATTCCATTGGATGGTAGCGTTGTCATTATAGAAGGTAGTATATTATCGAGATTTTTGTCACTACAATGGATGGTAGCCTTGTCATTATGGAAGGTAGTCTATTGTCAAGATTTTTGTTACTCTAAGGGATGGTAGCCTTGTCCATATGGAAGGTAGTCTGTTGTCGAGATTTTTGTTATTCCAATGAATGGTAGCATTGTCATTATAGAAGGTAGTATAATGTCGAGATTTTTGTCACTACAATGGATGGTAGCCTTGTCATTAGGTAAGGTAGTCTGTTGTCGAGATTTTTGTTACTAGAATGGATTGTAGCCTTGTCGTTATGGAAGGTAGTCTATTGTCGATATCTTTGTTACTCCAATGGATGGTAGCCTAGTCATTATGGAAGGTAGTTTGTGTACGATATTTTTGTTATTCCAATGGATGATAGCCTTGTCATTATGAAAGGTAGTCTATTGCCATGATTTTTATTACTCTAAGGGATGGTAGCCTTGTCATTATGGCAAGTAGTATGTTGTCGATATCTTTGTTACTCCAATGGATGGTAGCCTTGTCTCTATGGAAGGTAGTCTGTTGTCGATATTTTTTTTACTCTAAGGGATGGTAGCCTTGTTATTATGGAAGGTAGTCTATTGCCGAGATTTTTGTTACTCCATTTCATGGTAGCCTTTTCATTATGGAAGGTAGTGTGTTGTCGATATTTTTGTTATTCCAATGGATGGTAGCCCTGTCATTATGGAAGGTAGTCTTATGTCGTGATTTTTGTTATTCCAATGGATGGTAGCCTTGTCATTATGTAAGGTGGTTTGTTATCGAGATATTTGTTACTCTAAGGGATGGTAGCCTTGCCATTATGGAACGTAGTCTGTTATCGAGATTTTTGTTATTCCAATTGATGGTAGCGTTGTCATTATAGAAGGTAGTATATTATCGATATTTTTTTCACTACAATGGATGGTAGCCTTGTCATTATGGAAGGTAGTATGGTTTCGAGATTTTTGTTACTACAACGGATTGTAGCCTTGTCGTTATGGAAGATAGTCTGTTGTCGATATCTTTGTTATTCCAATGGATGGTAGCCTTATTATTATGGAAGGTAGTCTATTGTCGTGATTTTTGTTACTCCAATGGATGGTAGCCTTGTCATTATGGAAGGTAGTCTGTTGTCGAGATTTTTGTTACTACAATGGATTGTAGCCTTGTCGTTATAGAAGATAGTCTGTTGTCGATATCTTTGTTACTCCAATGGATGGTAGCCTAGTCATTATGGAAGGTAGTTTGTGTACGAGATTTTAGTTACTCCAATGGATGGTAGTCTTGACATTATGGAAGGTAGTATGTTGTCAATATCTTTGTTACTCCAATGGATGGTAGCCTTGTCATTATGGAAGGTAGTCTGTTGTCGATATTTTTTTTACTCTAAGGGATGGTAGCCTTGTCATTATGGAAGGTAGTCTATTGCCGAGATTTTTGTTACTCCATTGCATGGTAGCCTTGTCATTATGGAAGGTAGTGTTTTGTTGATATTTTTGTTATTCCAATGGATGGTAGCCCTGTCATTATGGAAGGTTGTCTATTGTCGTGATTTTTGTTACTCCAATGGATGGTAGCCTTGTCATTATGGAAGGTGGTTTGTTGTCGAGATATTTGTTACTCTAAGGGATGGTAGCCTTGCTATTATGGAACGTAGTCTGTCATCGAGATTTTTGTTATTCCAATGGATGGTAGCGTTGTCATTATAGAAGGTAGTATAGTATCGATATTTTTGTCACTACAATGGATGGTAGCCTTGTCATTATGGAAGGTAGTCTGTTGTCGAGGTTTTTGTTACTACAATGGATTGTAGCCTTGTCGTTATGGAAGATAGTCTATTGCCGATATCTTTGTTATTCCAATGGATGGTAGCCTTATTATTATGGAAGGTAGTCTATCGTCGTGATTTTTGTTACTCCAATGGATGGTAGCCTTGTCATTATGGAAGGTAGTCTGTTGTCGAGATTTTTGTTACTACAATGGATTGTAGCCTTGTCGTTATAGAAGATAGACTGATGTCGATATCTTTGTTACTCCAATGGATGGTAGCCTAGTCATTATGGAAGGTAGTTTGTGTACGAGATTTTAGTTACTCCAATGGATGGTAGCCTTGTCATTATGGAAGGTAGTCTGTTGTCGAGATTTTTGTTACTCCAATGGATGGTAGCCTTGTCATTATAGAAGGTAATATATTGTCGAGATTTTTGTCACTATATTGGATGGTAGCCTTGTCATTATGGAACGTAGTCTGTTGTCGAGATTTTTGTTATTCCATTGGATGGTAGCGTTGTCATTATAGAAGGTAGTATATTATCGAGATTTTTGTCACTACAATGGATGGTAGCCTTGTCATTATGGAAGGTAGTCTATTGTCAAGATTTTTGTTACTCTAAGGGATGGTAGCCTTGTCCATATGGAAGGTAATCTGTTCTTGAGATTTTTGTTATTCCAATGGATGGTAGCATTGTCATTATAGAAGGTAGTATAATGTCGAGATTTTTGTCACTACAATGGATGGTAGCCTTGTCATTAGGTAAGGTAGTCTGTTGTCGAGATTTTTGTTACTAGAATGGATTGTAGCCTTGTCGTTATGGAAGGTAGTCTATTGTCGATATCTTTGTTACTCCAATGGATGGTAGCCTAGTCATTATGGAAGGTAGTTTGTGTATGATATTTTTGTTATTCCAATGGATGATAGCCTTGTCATTATGAAAGGTAGTCTATTGCCGTGATTTTTATTACTCTAAGGGATGGAAGCCTTGTCATTATGGCAAGTAGTATGTTGTCGATATCTTTGTTACTCCAATGGATGGTAGCCTTGTCTCTATGGAAGGTAGTCTGTTGTCGATATTTTTTTTACTCTAAGGGATGGTAGCCTTGTTATTATGGAAGGTAGTCTATTGCCGAGATTTTTGTTACTCCATTTCATGGTAGCCTTTTCATTATGGAAGGTAGTGTGTTGTCGATATTTTTGTTATTCCAATGGATGGTAGCCCTGTCATTATGGAAGGTAGTCTTATGTCGTGATTTTTGTTATTCCAATGGATGGTAGCCTTGTCATTATGTAAGGTGGTTTGTTATCGAGATATTTGTTACTCTAAGGGATGGTAGCCTTGCCATTATGGAACGTAGTCTGTTATCGAGATTTTTGTTATTCCAATTGATGGTAGCGTTGTCATTATAGAAGGTAGTATATTATCGATATTTTTTTCACTACAATGGATGGTAGCCTTGTCATTATGGAAGGTAGTATGGTTTCGAGATTTTTGTTACTACAACGGATTGTAGCCTTGTCGTTATGGAAGATAGTCTGTTGTCGATATCTTTGTTATTCCAATGGATGGTAGCCTTATTATTATGGAAGGTAGTCTATTGTCGTGATTTTTGTTACTCCAATGGATGGTAGCCTTGTCATTATGGAAGGTAGTCTGTTGTCGAGATTTTTGTTACTACAATGGATTGTAGCCTTGTCGTTATAGAAGATAGTCTGTTGTCGATATCTTTGTTACTCCAATGGATGGTAGCCTAGTCATTATGGAAGATAGTCTGTTGTCGATATTTTTGTTACTCCAATGGATGGTAGCCTAGTCATTATGGAAGGTAGTTTGTGTACGAGATTTTAGTTACTCCAATGGATGGTAGCCTTGTCATTATGGAAGGTAGTCTGTTGTCGAGATTTTTGTTACTCCAATGGATGGTAGCCTTGTCATTATAGAAGGTAATATATTGTCGAGATTTTTGTCACTATATTGGATGGTAGCCTTGTCATTATGGAACGTAGTCTGTTGTCGAGATTTTTGTTATTCCATTGGATGGTAGCGTTGTCATTATAGAAGGTAGTATATTATCGAGATTTTTGTCACTACAATGGATGGTAGCCTTGTCATTATGGAAGGTAGTCTATTGTCAAGATTTTTGTTACTCTAAGGGATGGTAGCCTTGTCCATATGGAAGGTAATCTGTTCTCGAGATTTTTGTTATTCCAATGGATGGTAGCATTGTCATTATAGAAGGTAGTATAATGTCGAGATTTTTGTCACTACAATGGATGGTAGCCTTGTCATTAGGTAAGGTAGTCTGTTGTCGAGATTTTTGTTACTAGAATGGATTGTAGCCTTGTCGTTATGGAAGGTAGTCTATTGTCGATATCTTTGTTACTCCAATGGATGGTAGCCTAGTCATTATGGAAGGTAGTTTGTGTACGATATTTTTGTTATTCCAATGGATGATAGCCTTGTCATTATGAAAGGTAGTCTATTGCCGTGATTTTTATTACTCTAAGGGATGGTAGCCTTGTCATTATGGCAGGTAGTATGTTGTCGATATCTTTGTTACTCCAAGTGATGGTAGCCTTGTCTCTATGGAAGGTAGTCTGTTGTCGATATTTTTTTTACTCTAAGGGATGGTAGCCTTGTTATTATGGAAGGTAGTCTATTGCCGAGATTTTTGTTACTCCATTTCATGGTAGCCTTGTCATTATGGAAGGTAGTGTGTTGTCGATATTTTTGTTATTCCAATGGATGGTATCCCTGTCATTATGGAAGGTAGTCTTATGTCGTGATTTTTGTTATTCCAATGGATGGTAGCCTTGTCATTATGTAAGGTGGTTTGTTATCGAGATATTTGTTACTCTAAGGGATGGTAGCCTTGCCATTATGGAACGTAGTCTGTTATCGAGATTTTTGTTATTCCAATGGATGGTAGCGTTGTCGTTATAGAAGGTAGTATATTATCGATATTTTTTTCACTACAATGGATGGTAGCCTTGTCATTATGGAAGGTAGTCTGTTGTCGAGATTTTTGTTACTACAAGGGATTGTAGCCTTGTCGTTATGGAAGATAGTCTGTTGTCGATATCTTTGTTATTCCAATGGATGGTAGCCTTATTATTATGGAAGGTAGTCTATTGTCGTGATTTTTGTTACTCCAATGGATGGTAGCCTTGTCATTATGGAAGGTAGTCTGTTGTCGAGATTTTTGTTACTACAATGGATTGTAGCCTTGTCGTTATAGAAGATAGTCTGTTGTCGATATCTTTGTTACTCCAATGGATGGTAGCCTAGTCATTATGGAAGGTAGTTTGTGTACGAGATTTTAGTTACCCCAATGGATGGTAGTCTTGACATTATGGAAGGTAGTATGTTGTCAATATCTTTGTTACTCCAATGGATGGTAGCCTTGTCATTATGGAAGATAGTCTGTTGTCGATATTTTTTTTACTCTAAGGGATGGTAGCCTTGTCATTAGGTAAGGTAGTCTGTTGTCGAGATTTTTGTTACTAGAATGGATTGTAGTCTTGTCGTTATAGAAGGTAGTCTGTTGTCGATATCTTTGTTACTCTAATTTATGGTAGCCTAGTCATTATGGAAGGTAGTTTGTGTACGATATTTTTGTTATTCCAATGGATGATAGCCTTGTCATTATGAAAGGTAGTCTATTGTCGTGATTTTTATTACTCTAAGGGATGGTAGCCTTGTCATTATGGAAGGTAGTATGTTGTCGATATCATTGTTACTCCAATGGATGGTAGCCTTGTCATTATGGAAGGTAGTCTGTTGTCGATATTTTATTTACTCTAAGGGATGGTAGCCTTGTCATTATTGAAGGTAGTCTATTGCCGAGATTTTTGTTACTCCATTGCATGATAGCCTTGTCATTATGGAAGGTAGTGTGTTGTCGATATTTTTGTTATTCCAATGGATGGTAGCCCTGTCATTATGGAAGGTTGTCTATTATCGTGATTTTTGTTACTCCAATGGATGGTAGCCTTGTCATTATGGAAGGTGGTCTGTTGTCGAGATATTTGTTACTGTAAGGGATGGTAGCCTTGCCATTATGGAACGTAGTCTATTATCGATATCTTTGTTATTCCAATGGATGGTAGCCTTATTATTATGGAAGGTAGTCTATCGTCGTGATTTTTGTTACTCCAATGGATGGTAGCCTTGTCATTATGGAAGGTAGTCTGTTGTCGAGATTTTTGTTACTACAATGGATTGTAGCCTTGTCGTTATAGAAGATAGACTGTTGTCGATATCTTTGTTACTCCAATGGATGGTAGCCTAGTCATTATAGAAGGTAGTTTCTGTACGAGATTTTAGTTACTCCAATGGATGGTAGCCTTGTCATTATGGAAGGTAGTCTTTTGTCGAGATTTTTGTTACTCCAATGGATGGTAGCCTTGTCATTATAGAAGGTAATATAATGTCGAGATTTTTGTCACAATATTGGATGGTAGCCTTGTCATTATGGAACGTAGTCTGTTGTCGAGATTTTTGTTATTCCATTGGATGGTAGCGTTGTCATTATAGAAGGTAGTATATTATCTAGATTTTTGTCACTACAATGGATGGTAGCCTTGTCATTATGGAAGGTAGTCTGTTGTCAAGATTTTTGTTACTACAATGGATTTTAGCTGTGTCATTATGGAAGTTAGTTTGTTGTCGATATCTTTGTTAGTCTAATGGATGGTAGCCTAGTCATTATGGAAGGTAGTTTGTGTACGAGATTTTAGTTACTTTAATGGATGGTAGCCTTGTCATTATGAAAGGTAGTCTGTTGTCGATATTTTTTATACTCCAATGGATTGTAGCCTTGTAATTATGGAAGGTAGTCTCTTGTTGATATTTTGGTTACTCCAATGATGGTACCCTTATCATTATGGAAGGTAGTCTATTGCTGAGATTTTTGTTACCCCATTGCATGGTAACCTTGTCATTAAGGAAGGTAATGTGTTGTCGATATTTTTTTTATTCCAATAGATGGTAGCCTTGTCATTATGGAAGGTAGTCTGTTGTCATGATTTTTGTTACTCAAATGGATGGTAGCCTTGCCATTATGGAAGGTAGTATGTTATCAATATCTTTGTTTCTCCAATGGATGGTAGCCTTGTCTTTATAGAAGGTAGTCTATTGTCGAGATTTTTATTACTCTAAGGGATGGTATCCTTGTTCATATGGAAGGTAGTCTGTTGTCGAGATTTTTGTTATTCCAATGGATGGTAACATTGTCATTATAGAAGGTAGTATATTGTCGAGATTTTAGTCACTACAATGGATGGTAGCCTTGTCATTAGGTAAGGTAGTCTGTTGTCGAGATTTTTGTAACTAGAATGAATTGTAGCCTTGTCGTTATAGAAGGTAGTCTATTGTCGATATCTTTGTTACTCCAATGGATGGTAGCCTAGTCATTATGGAAGGTAGTTTGTGTACGATATTTTTGTTATTCCAATGGATGATAGCCTTGTCATTATGAAAGGTAGTCTATTGTCGTGATACTTATTACTCTAAGGGATGGTAGCCTTGTCATTATGGAAGGTAGTATGTTGTCGATATCTTTGTTACTCCAATGGATGGTAGCCTTGTCATTATGGAAGGTAGTCTGTTGTCGATATTTTTTTTACTCTAAGGGATGGTAGCCTTGTCATTATGGAAGGTAGTCTATTGTCGAGATTTTTGTTACTCCATTTCATGGTAGCCTTGTCATTATGGAAAGTAGTGTGTTGTCGATATTTTTGTTATTCCAATGGATGATAGCCCTGTCATTATGGAAGGTAGTCTTATGTCATGATTTTTGTTACTCCAATGGATGGTAGCTGTTGTACCCCAAAATTTGCCCTCCCATATTCTTCAAAGAAATGCCAAGTCAAAGCTTCAAAATCTCCTCAAGGGTTGCACAGTTCAAGGGCCTCCTAAACAGTCAAAAATTAGGGTTTTGGTTCTGACAAAGTAAATGAAGTTTCCAAGGACCCAATCAAGTCCCACATGCCTATAAATATGGTCAAGCATCCTCATACCAAGTTTCAAGACTTTCAGCACAAAATTGCACAGTAAAAAACCCTAAATTGCACTACAGTCAACTGTAGGGGCAAAATGGTCATTTGACAGTCAAAAATCCAAATTTTTGGTCAACATCTCATTTTGAAACCACAAACATCATTTGATCAATGCTTGATCATGATTCTCAAAGCTTGGCTCAAAAATTATCAAGATGCAAAAGTTTCCTTATTTGGACAGTTGAAAAAGTCAACTGTAAATTGACTAGGGCATAACTTTCACATGGATTATCAGAAAAATTCCATCCAAAGCTCATTTTGAAGATAAAGACATTTCCTACAACTCCTCCTCATACTTCAAGTCCAAGAAATGCTCTCACAAAAAGTTATCAATTTCAACATTATAGGTCATTTTCAAAAGTCAACAAAAAGGGACTTTAAGTCAAAGGCCATAACTTGAGATTTGTAAATCAAACTGACATGGGACCAAAGGAATTGGTTAAAGGACTCAAAGTCCTTTCCAAAATGTCCAAGAACATGAGCAAAGCTTAAAAATTGAGCAAGTTATGCCTTGTGGAAGTTGGGAAATTTT
Organism: Vicia faba; assembly: GCA_948472305.1. Classification (NCBI taxonomy): domain Eukaryota; kingdom Viridiplantae; phylum Streptophyta; class Magnoliopsida; order Fabales; family Fabaceae; genus Vicia; species Vicia faba. Next base: position 461,988,681 of record OX451741.1, read on the forward strand.
TGGATATTTTGAAAAGTCAACATTGCTTCAAATGACCTAAAATTGCTAATGGGCCTCTTTTTCTTCCACAATTCATTATCCAAGGCATGTGCACGACCATTTGGCCCAAAGGGAAGTTTTTATCATTTTTATTTTATTTATTTGGATTTTTAATCATTAATAATTCATTTAATTAAAATAAATAGGTGAAAAATACTAAACCTAATTTTCTAAATCTTTTTGTGCATAAAATAATCTCAATATTTCGTGTACAAACAAATATGGAAGGAATTATGATGATTGGCCATGATTTGTACCAAATAGACATGGAAAAATATTTGAAAAGATCTTTGAAAATCAAATCTTGCAAATCATGAATGCAAAGGTTTTTGTGTGATTTCTTTGACCTAAAACCTTCACACATACATATACAGTGAAACCCTGATGCCAAAAGACTGGAAGCTGCGCAGAAGAGCCATAAGCAAACTTGAAATTTTCAAGAAAAACTCCAATACTGAAAACTGAGTTTTAAGGCAATTCAAGGCAAAATATCTGTTCCATTGGCTTCCTGAGGCATCAAGCAACATATCTGAATCATTTTCCACATTCATAACACCCAGAATCGGTGAATAGAACTCAAGTTTTTTCACTTTTTTGCATATATCGTGTTTTACCATTCATGGTGTGATTTCAAATTCTTATGCATGTTTTGTGTTGCTCTCATGATTCTGAAGCTTACTCTATATTTTAATTGAGTTTTTATACACTGTATGCGAAGATGCCATTGGTATATTTTAGGTTTTTCAGAACCTTGAATTAGGGCTTCTTAATTAAGGAAAAATTAGCACTCAAGACCTGGACCATTGGAACAAGCGTGCTTGGACGAAAAGAAAATGATCCTCGCGCTAAATTTATTAGCTGCCCTGAGCTATTCGTTATTTTTGCAAAAGTGACTTTCTGGAACGGTTCAAAACCGTTGCCAGTTCTTTTTTGTGTTTCAAAAAAAAACAAAACAAGGAGGAAGATGACGAAGTGTCCAGCGTTGGTTGGTTGATTCAAATATTCGCGCGAAAAAGAAGCACTAACCTTTGTTTTATTTTATTATGTTTATTAGCTATATGATGGACAAAGAAACAAAGCAGCGCATTTGGCAAGCATAAGCATTGGTAATCATCAGGACCTGGGTTCGAGCCCCAGGTCCCCACCCCCTTTCATATTATTTTTCATATAACGGTCATATGCAGTTTCAGCGCCAAGGTGTATCATACATCCTCAAAATCAAGCCATACACGCGCCTACTAGGATGGATCAAAGGGTCACGATTGAAGGAACATGGTGAACCTCAGTCAACGCCCATGCATGCTAATAGAAAAGTCAATCAGGCCAGAACTTATTGGGCCTAAAATTGCTGGACTTCACCTCACATTTGGGGACAGACCCCCCTAGGTTTGCAAGCTTTTACATTTTTTTTTAATTTCTTTTTGTTTATTTCAATTATTGTTTTTAATTAATTTAAGATTTTCACAATAATATAAAAAACACAAAAAAAAATCAGAAAAAGACAAAATTAAAATATATTTATTTAATTGATATTTTTGTAAATAAAACCTTTATTAATTAATTAGTTTTAATCTAGGGTTAATCTTAATAATTTTTTTTAATAAACTTAAAACTTGGTAGAATTAGGGTTTGTAATAGTTTTTATCCTTTTTTTCTTTTCTTTCATAATAATTAAATATTTCCTATTATTTTTATAAATTAAAATTGCATGTAAATAATTAGGTTAATTTAGGTTTAATTTTAGTACTTTCTTAATAAATTAAAAAAATTGTAGAATTAGGTTCAAATTTCAGTTAATTCTCATAAAAGTCATAAATACCAAAAATAACTTCTTTTCTTTTTAATTTCATTAATTTAATAATCATTTAATTTAATTTCATTAAAAAGGGTCCAACGCCCTCGTTTCTAATTTTAATTTAATTCGCGTATTTATTTATTTTTCTTTTAATATTCATGTACTTCTCCCAAAGCCGTGTAACTTCATACTTTCTCGCACTTTTACTTTACTTATTTATTTTCTGTCAAATCGGGTCCTGGAAATTTTGGCGATGTGGACCCGTGCCTTTTGTAATAGTTTAGAAGTTTACCTTTTTCGCAATTTTTAACTGTTAACAAATGCATGCAAGACTGAATGGACAATAAATAAAAACAAACGCGTAGATCACCCATGACATGACAAGACAAAATAAATGAAAACGACACACAAATCACACACCACCCCTAGGGTACGCCTCACTGTTGCCTTGCCTCAAAAGGTGATCGTCGAGTAGAGGATGTCTTAGTAAGTCCTCATGATCCGGCAACCTGGCATGAGGGTAGCTTCTAAGGTATCTTCCCGTTGCTCTGGTGATCACCATGTCCCTAACCTCGAATTGACCCGAACACCTCCAACGGTGGTGCTACCTACCTCTCAATGGTGGGATGGCACTACTTTAAAGGACATTTACACAGACGAATTCCTTAGGGTAGGTAGACAACTCTAGATACTTGCTCTAATTTCAAAACAAAAGTCAAAAATACTTTTCACACCAACACATTTTCAAAAGCTTTCGAAAGCAATTTTTCAAACACTCTTGAGGACCGATACAAGAGTCGAACTGGAATTTTCAAAGAAACTTTTTAAAACCCACAGTTGAAAAGCAAACAAACATTTTTGAAAACACAAATGAGCAAATATCTAAGAGCCCATGGATAACCATGGATAGAAAGGGTGCTAACACCTTCCATTTCTATAACCTACCTCCCGAACCGAGAGCAATCACTTTAAGGAATTTTTTTGTGCTTTTGTCCTTTCCATTTGGAGAAAATAAAAGACGGTGGCGACTCTTGCTTCCGCGGCATTTCGCGAACCAGCGTTAAACAGTCAGTTCCAGATCCACCGGTCACAGAACTGGCGACTCTGCTGGGGAAGCTTTATAAAGTGAGGTGTACCTTAGGGTTAGTTCATAACTGTGTTTTCAATTGTATTGACTTGTCTGCTTTAAATTTGTGGGTTGCATGGGAGTTACATAGATCCTAACCCGGATCTGGGGATACCCTGTTTAAGTAGCAACAAGGCTGTGAGGGAACTGTGCGGGGTATACCGACATGGTTGAAACAGTCTGCTACGTTGATGTGGCACTTTGGTGTGTACCGGTAACCCTTGAGTTCAGTCAAGGAGAGTACGGGGCCTCCGTGTGGTGTCGTGAAGCATCAACAGACCTTAGGAACCTTAATTGAACTATCTTGGCCTCTTTAGGGTAGTGAGATAACTGACTTTGGTGAAGTCCGAGGTTGGTTGATACTCGATACTACACTCAATTGAGGGTTGCTTTCCTGGAATATTTCGGTCGCCAGTTCAGTGGCTAAATCGAAACGATGAACAATGAAAGCAATCCCGTGATATTGGGACCCTTAGAACCCGGTTACTTCTAATAGGACAGGTTGAACCCACCAACTTCAAGAGGGTACTACCCAGACCCCATGCTGGCCTTAAACCCTAAGGGCTTGTCTTGTGTGTCTTGTGTGCCTTACATATTTGTCTTTGTAAATATCTGTGGTGTGTTTAATCATAACATCATGACATCATCCAGCATCATATGCTTTGACTAACCATTTTAGGGGTTCGAATTTTCATCTTTGTTCTTATTTTGTAGGACATGGAAACTGTTCGCAGAAAGACAATTCAAGTCAGTCTTGTAAGGATCCCTCCTCAACTTAAGGAACTTATATCCAGGATTCCCGAGAACTCTTCATTCAGTGAAAGACATGGAAGTCTCATCAGCTTGGTCAATACCAACATTGAGGAAGATATGATCAAGGTCCTGTTCCAATTCTTTGACCCTCTGCATCACTGTTTCACCTTCTTGGATTATCAGCTGGTACCTACATTGGAGGAGTTCTCCCGACTCCTGAGGATCCCTATTCTTGATCAACTACCCTACAACGGTACGGAAAAGGAACCCAAGCTTGAAGAGATTGCTAAATCCTTGCACCTACAGTCATCTGACCTCAATGGACATTGGGAAGTTAGAAGTGGTATCAAAGGGTTCTTAGCCAGGTTCCTGTTTGAAAAGGCCCATGAATGTTGAAACTCCCTTGATTTGCAAGCTTTTGAAGAAGTGGTGGCCCTCCTTGTCTATGGTTTGGTGTTGTTCCCTAACCCAGATCAGCTTATTGATATCAGTGTTGTCCAGATCTTCATGTCGAGGAATCCTATACCTACGTTGCTGGGGGACATCCTTCACTCATGTTACACTCGAACCATGAGAAAAAGAGGTGTCCTTATGTGTTGCACTCCTCTCCTGGGAAGGTGGTTTATTTCGCACCTTCCACAATCAGTTTTGAAGAATGAGCGGGGTTTGAGATGGTCACAACGGTTGATGACTCTTACACATGCAGACATACAATGGTGCCCTAGGTCCAGAGAAGATGTCACTATCATTGATCGTTGCGGGGAATACCCTAATGTTCCTTTACTTGGAATCAGAGGAGGTATTACTTACAACCCATGCCTGGCTTGGAGACAGTTTGGTTATGCTCGGAGGGATGGCCCTCATGACATGTTAATTCCTGACATAGTCTTTGACTTCGACAACGATACTCAAGGACTTCGCCAGAGATTTATCAGAGCCTGGAAGATGCCCAGTAGGATAGACAGCAAGACACTGGGGCACAGGAATTCCATCCCATTGGAACCTTATCTCAAGTGGGTACGAGCCCGCTCCCAGAAGTTAGTGATGCCTTATCCTCATATGCTCCCAGTAATCAAAGAACCAGTCTTGGAAGGAGAAGTGTCTTGCACTATTCAGCACCCTGATATGCCCACATCCTGGGAAGAGATGCAGAAGAGCTGGATCCAGCTTAAGGAAGAACAGAATTCTCTTGAGACCAGTCTACATGCTAGTGAAAATCAGGTCTTGGAGCTCACCCGCCTGTTGCATGAGGAGAGGAATCTCAACACTTACATAGCTCCAAAAAGGATGCGTAGTGTATTTTCGGATTGATTTGCTTTTGTATTATTTTGCCCATGAGGCTTTGATGTACTGAACAATTATTTCCTTAATGATAACGTGTGTTCCTTTTTGTCTACAACAAATTTGAACTTTCGAACCCTTGAATGCATTGCATAAACACATGTCATTCATCATGTGCATAGCAGGTTTTCTTCTTTTCAGGTTGCTTACAGTTCTTCGCTGTTTATTTCAGCATCATGAATCCTGACTCATCATCAACCGAGATGTCCATCAAGGCTCTTCAGGCGCAGAATGTGCAATTTCAGGAACTAATCATGGGTTTTGCTCAGGGCCAAGAAGAGCTGAAGGCTCTGCTTCTGAAGAAGGAAAAGAAGAAGAAGAGAAGAATTGTTCTGTTTAACTCGGGCCGAAGGTTTGGCAATACTCTGCAAAATGAAGAGGCTGGTTCTTCCATTGGCAAGGGTACTCCTCAAGCGGAAAAAGGTCCTAGTCCGGTAGTCTCTGACAACGAGACTGATTTTGATGAAGAGCAATATCCTCCGCAGAAGACCGTTACAAGCAGTTGGAAGACAGGCTGAATGCTATGGAGATACAACAGGTACCTGGGCTGGATTTTGGAGATTTGGGTTTGTCTACTGGTGTGATCATTCCTCGTAAATTCAAAGCACCATCTTTCACTAAGTACGACGGGGCGTCTTGTCCCAAGCTACATCTCAGGTATTATGTGCGGAAGATTCAACCGTACTCAGTGGATAAGAATTTGTGGATCCACTTCTTCCAGGAGAGTCTTTCAGGGACTCATCTCGAATGGTTCTATCATCTGGATGGGACCAAGGTTCGTAACTGGGAGGAGTTGGCTACTGCTTTCTATAAGCAGTATCAATATAATGCCCACCTTGCCCCAACACGTACCCAACTCCAGGGTATGTCGTTAGGTTCAAGTGAAGGTTTTAAAGAGTACGCTCAGAAGTGGAGGGATCTGGCTGGCAGGGTGCAGCCTCCGTTGACTGATCAGGAGTTGGTAGACATGTTCTTGGGGACCCTATCTGGGCCATTTTTCAACCATCTTATCGGTAACTCATCTGCAGGGTTTACTGATCTTATTCTGACTGGAGAGAGAATTGAGGCTGGGTTGAAGTCTGGTAAGATTCCGAAGGGTGCATCTACAAGTTCAGAGAAGAAACCCTTCAAGAAGGAGGCTAGTGCTGTGTATGGCTCTAGAAGACAAGAGAAATCTGAGTGCCGCCAATCTGTCAGTGCGGTAATGATTGCTAAGCCTGCTGCCGCTCCTCGGCCAACCAATCCTCAAAGGGCTGAAAGACCCCGGAGAGAGTTTACCCGTTTGAGCATGACCTTATCCCAAATCTTGCTGCAATTGCTATCCACCAATCTAGTGACTGTCAGAGAGGCCCCCAAAGCTGTAAACACTGCCTCTCCGAAATACAACCCAAATTCTCGCTGTGCTTACCATTCTGATAGCCCGGGGCATTCCACTGATGACTGTTGGGCATTAAGGAGCAAGCTACAGGATCTTATTGATGCCAAGGAGGTACAATTTGAGGCATCAGAGAAGCCTAATGTAGTGACAGCTCCCCTGCCTGCTCATGGAGTGAATGATGTTGGCGACGAAGACGAAGTGGATGAAGCTGAGTTTGATAGCTGGATTTACTCGGCAACCGACAGTGGACTTAGCAATTGGAGTGAAAAGGACAACCTACCTGTTTATCTTGTTACTAAGTAATGAATTCCTATGTTTTGGTATTTGTAATTAATAATAAATTGAACTATATGGCCCGGTGTCTTACCCGAGGCACCATGGTTTTATTTGTGAGGGCATATAAATTGTCATTTCATATATCATAAATGAAAATCTTGGACGTTTTCTCATTTCAAATCTTATGCTCCTTTTCTGTCTTTCCTTCCTTTATACATATTTCAAAACAGCTGTATTTACACACACACTCACTCATACAGGTTTCAATCCACCCTGGATCTCACTGGTAACGACTCTGCTACTGCCAGTTATGACTTCGAAAATCCGATCAACTTAGCCGAAGACGAAGGTGAAGATGATTGCGAAGTGCCTGACGAGCTTGCAAGACTGTTACTTCAGGAAGAGAGGGCAATTCAACCACATGAAGAGCCAGTGGAAATAATTAACTTGGGTACTGAAGAAGACAGGAAAGAGGTAAAGATTGGTGCCAACCTAGAGCTCAGCGTAAAGCAACGGTTTACTAAGATGCTACATGATTATATGGAGATCTTTGCCTAGTCTTACGAAGACATGCCCGTTTTGGATACTGACATTGTGGTACATCATTTGCCTACTAAGGAAGACTACCCTCCGGTTAAGCAAAAGGTCCGCCGTATGCGTCCAGAGATGTCTGAGAAGATTAAAGCCGAGGTTATGAAACAGTTTGATGCTGGGTTCCTTGCAGTGACGTCTTACCCTCAGTGGGTTGCTAATGTGGTGCCGGTACCAAAGAAGGACGGTAAGGTCAGAATGTGTGTCGACTACAGGGATCTGAACAGGGCCAGCCCCAAGGATGACTTCCCTCTACCTCACATTGATGTCCTTGTGGATAATAATGCTCAGCATAAGGTGTTCTCTTTCATGGATGGCTTTTCAGGTTACAATCAGATGAAGATGGCGCTTGAAGACATGGAAAAGACTACATTTGTTACTCAGTGGGGAACCTTCTGTTACAAGGTCATGCCTTTCGGACTAAAGAAAGCTGGGGCAACCTACTAACGTGCCATGGTTGCTTTATTTCATGACATGATCCATCATGAGATAGAAGTGTATGTGGACGACATGATCACAAGGTCCCAGACTGAGGAAGAGCACCTAGATCATCTGCAGAAGTTGTTCGACCGATTGAAACTGTACAAGCTGAGGTTGAACCCAAACAAGTGCACCTTCGGGGTAAGATCTGGAAAGTTGCTAGGCTTCGTTGTAAGTGATAAGGGTATTCAAGTTGACCCTGCCAAGGTCAAAGCTATTCAAGAGATGCCAGTTCCTAAGACAGAGAAGGAAGTCAGAGGCTTTTTAGGACGCCTGAATTACATTGCTCGGTTCATCTCACACCTAACTGCTACCTGTGAGCCAATCTTCAAGCTGCTGAAGAAAGATCAGGTAGTACGTTGGAACGATGAATGTCAGGCTTCTTTTGACAGAATCAAGGAGTATCTCCAAGAACCACCCATCCTTATGCCACCGGTTGAAGGGAGACCTCTGATACTATACCTGACAGTACTTGACAACTCAATGGGGTGTGTGCTGGGGCAGCATGACGAGTCTGGCCGAAAAGAGCATGCCATTTATTACATTAGCAAAAAGTTTACCAACTGTGAGACCCGATACTCACTGCTTGAGAAAACTTACTGCGCTTTGGTATGGGCTGCTCGCCGGCTGAGACAGTATATGCTGACTCGCACTACCTTGTTGATCTCAAAGATGGATCCTATAAAGTACATATTCGAAAAGCCTGCTCTGTCTGGGAGAATTGCAAGATGGCAAATGATCTTTACGGAATACGACATTCAGTACACGACTCAGAAAGCCATCAAGGGAAGTGTATTGGCAGACCACTTGGCACATCAGGCCGTAGACGACTATCAGTCAATGAACTTCGAGTTTCCAGGCGAGAGCATCATGATTGTGACTGATTGTGAAGTACCTGGACCGGATGAAGGACCTGAGGAAGGATCCTGATGGTCTATGCACTTTGACGGAGCCTCCAATGCTTTGGGTAACGGTATCGGTGCTGTAATCATATCACCTCAAGGCACTCATACTCCGCTCACTGCCCGACTATGTTTCAACTGTACCAACAACATGGCGGAGTATGAGGCATGCATCATGGGTCTTCAAGCTGCGATCGACCTAAGGATCAAGTTTCTCAGTGTCTTCGGAGATTCCGCTCTTGTGATCAATCAGATCAAAGGAGAGTGGGATACGAAACATCCGAATCTTATTCCTTACAGAGAATGTGTGTTGACCTTGATCCCCCACTTTACGAAGATAACCTTTGAACACTTTCCGAGAGAGGAGAATCAGCTGGCGGACGCGTTAGCTACAATGTCTTCTATGTTAAAGGTTAAATGGGACAATGAGGCTCCCTGAATCATCATCTGGAAACTGGACGAACCGGCATACTGTTGCGATATCGAGACTGAATTGGGGACTGAAAAGCCTTGGTACCATGAGGTGAAGAGATACTTGGAAGCTCAGGAATACCCTGAGGGTGCCTCTGTCAATGATAAGAAGTTCCTGAGAAGGTTCGTGCCAATGTTCTTCCTTAGCAACGGCATCTTGTACAAGCGAAACCATGATTCAACCTTACTGCGTTGTGTGGATAAAACTGAAGCAGAAAGGATCATGGAAGAGCTACATGAAGGGACCTTTGGTACACACTCCAGTGGACATACTATGGCTAAGAAAATCCTTCGGGCAGGGTATTACTGGTCCACAATGGAAGCTGACTGCTACCAACATTCCAGGACATGCCATAAGTGCCAGATTTATGTAGACAAGGTGCATGTTCCTCCAGTTCCTCTGAATGTTCTGACTGCGCCTTAGCCGTTAGCAATGTGGGGCATAGACATGATCAGTGAGATTAAACCTACGGCATCTAATGGGCATCGCTTCATCCTAGTGGCGATTGATTATTTTACAAAGTGGGTCGAAGCAGCGTCCTATGCTACGGTAACCAAGACTGTTGTGGCACGGTTTATTCGGCATAATCTGATCTGTCGGTACGGCGTCCCAGAAAGGATCATTACAGACAACGGTACCAATCTGAATAACAAGATGATCACTAAGCTTTGCGAGCAGTTCAAGATACAGCACCACAATTCTTCTCCTTACAGACCGAAGATGAATGGGGCTGTAGAAGCGGCAAATAAAAATATCAAGAAAATCGTGCAGAAGATGACAGTGACTTATAAAGATTGGCACGAGATGTTACCGTTCGCTCTACATGGGTACCGTACCTCAGCCAGGACGTCAACCGGGGCAACTCCTTTCTCTTTGGTTTATGGTATGGAGGCAGTCTTACCGATCGAAGTACAAATACCCTCTCTCCGGATAATGAAGGATGCAAATCTGAACGAAGATGATTGGATCAAGACACGACTTGATCAATTAAACCTCATTGATGAAAAGAGACTTGCTGCTATCTGTCACGGTCAGACGTATCAGAAACGGATGATCAGGGCATTTAACAAAAAGGTCAGACCACAGGAATATCAAGTTGGGGATCTGGTAATCAAGCGAATCATCCTTCCTCAGAGTGATCCAAGGGGCAAATGGACCCCTACGTACGAAGGGCCATTTGTGGTTAAACATGTGTTCTCAGGAGGAGCCATGATTCTAACCAATATGGATGGTGACGACCTTCCTCACCCCGCCAATGCAGACATAGTAAAAAGATACTACGCATGAAAAAGACCCGCTAGGCTGACATGCCTAGGCAAAAATTAGGGCTTCCCGGCAAACCAAAAGGGTTCGGGCAAAATGAAGGGATGAAATGAAAAAAAATCTGTACACCTGGTAAGTCGAAAACCTGAAAAGGCGGCTTGGGAAAAAATGGGTATCCCGGTGGACTGAAAACCCGAAAGGGCGGTCCAGGCAAAAGTTAGGGATAAAAGCGTAATACTATGTCTCATTGGATCACTTTGCATCCAGAATCCGGTATCTACATCAAGTTCAGACGGCATTGATCAGTCAGCTTCATCTTCGTTTAGGTCATCAAGTGATGAGACGCTCAGAGTTATAAAGGCAATAGCAGAGTTGAAACCCAGTGGATCATTCATTTCACACAGCTGTTTTATTTTCTTTTCTACAAAATTTGTATAAACTCTCTTGTTCGGCGGCGTTCTCTTACTAGGACGTCAGCCTCTTGTACATAAAACGCCTATTTTACAGGCACATTCAAAATCAATACAAATACATCTTTCAGTTAAAATTGCCAATTGTTTTTCCTTTTCCTGTTTTGTTTTGCGAAGAACTTCCAAGGTTCAATTTGTGATATATGCATTGACAATAATTTGCTAACCCATAAATATTTGCATACGAAATAAAGGATCAATTACAGGTAACACTAGAAACAGGGGCAATAAAGAGTTGTCTACGCAATCTAATTGTTCTATCCTCCAAGGTACCAACGTAGGTTCAACTAAAGAACACAGCCAGTATGTCGTAATTCCCCAGAGAGTGAGCCAGCAAGTTAGTATACTCTCCTCGAGCAAAGCTACTATCAACTTAAAGAAGTTGGGTATCCTCCAGCAGATCGCAATATTCCCCGGCAGCAATATACATATATTCTTAACAAGCATCCCCGGCAGTCTTGACCTAAAGATTGTTCCCCGGCGGTATATCGAGCATTCAACGGAGTTACTTCCCCAGCATATCAAAAATCCCCCAGGAGAGTCCAATCTAGTTCCCCAGGAAATTTGGAAGTCATCTCCCCAAGCAGTAAGCTTATCCCTAGTAGATTCTGGAAGCTTATCCTCACAGAGCATGAACGCGTCTCCCGGCTTTATTCAAAGAGTTATTTCCGTACCAGGATATAACTGGGTTATCCTCAGCCAAAAGCCATGGAAAGAGGGTCCTCGACGAAGTCTTTTTATCCCCAGCGAAGTCTATTAACACTTCCAACACAACAAGGGTATCCCCAGCAAGTTATTACCATCAACTCAACGAAGTGTCTCTCTCCCCACAGAGTATTGCTTCCCAGCAAGATCGCTAGAGTACTTTTCTCCCCGCAGAATAATCCATTCGCCAAGTTTATTCCCCAACGGAGTCATCTTCTCCTACCGGTATTCTTGCAACTATCATCCCCAGCTGAAGTAAAAGCTTATTCGTCAACATCAGCCCAGGAGTGACTTCCCGGCACCCGTCAAGGATTTACTTTCCTAGACCAAAACATACATAAACATCACATACATTATTATAGCATGCATGTACGCGTGATATCTTACAAATCTCATTTATGTTGAGGACATCATTGCTTGATCCATATCATGCATTGCATATGACTGACCTTTACCTTTCAGGAAAAGATTCAGTTAAGTTCTCGGCTATATTTCAAGACCTAGACCGGTTCAGTTAAATCGACTCCAAAGATTTCTTATCCAGTCCAAGGCCTTCTCTAGTCCAGCTAAATCGACCCCAAACAGATTTTCCTGATAAAGACTTAGTAGAAGATACCCAAGATTCTCTCAATGTTTCCTGTTGAGGTTGTAGTCGCCTATGGTTCTCTCCCCGATCCTGCAGAGTTGGTAATCCCAGATTTCACTCAACGATTGCTGTTGAAGTGAAGTTATCCAAGATTCTCTCAATGTTTGTTGTTGAGGTTGTAGTCTCCTATGGTTCTTTCCCCGATCCTGTGGAGTTGGTAATCCCAGATTTCGCTCAACGATTGCTGTTGAAGTGAAGTTATCCAAGATTCTCTCAATGTTTGCTGTTGAGGTTGTAGTCGCCTATGGTTCTCTCCCCGATCCTGCAGAGTTGGTAATCCCAGATTTCGCTCAACGATTGCTGTTGAAGTGAAGTTATCCAAGATTCTCTCAATGTTTGCTGTTGAGGTTGTAGTCGCCTATGGTTCTCTCCCCGATCCTGCGGAGTTGGTAATCCCAGATTTCGCTCAACGATTGCTGTTGAAGTGAAGTTATCCAAGGTTCTCTCAATGTTTGCTGTTGAGGTTGTAGTCGCCTATGGTTCTCTCCCCGATCCTGCGGAGTTGGTAATCCCAGATTTCGCTCAACGATTGCTGTTGAAGTGAAGTTATCCAAGATTCTCTCAATGTTTGCTGTTGAGGTTGTAGTCGCCTATGGTTCTCTCCCCGATCCTGCGGAGTTGGTAATCCCAGATTTCGCTCAACGATTGTTGTTGAAGTGAAGTTATCCAAGATTCTCTCAATGTTTGCTGTTGAGGTTGTAGTCGCCTATGGTTCTCTCCCCGATCCTGCGGAGTTGGTAATCCCAGATTTCGCTCAACGATTGCTGTTGAAGTGAAGTTATCCAAGATTCTCTCAATGTTTGCTGTTGAGGTTGTAGTCTCCTATGGTTCTCTCCCCGATCCTGCGGAGTTGGTAATCCCAGATTTCACTCAACGATTGCTGTTGAAGTGAAGTTATCCAAGATTCTCTCAATGATTGTTGTTGAGGTTGTAGTCGCCTATGGTTCTCTCCCCGATCCTGCGGAGTTGGTAATCCCAGATTTCGCTCAACGATTGCTGTTGAAGTGAAGTTATCCAAGATTCTCTCAATGTTTGTTGTTGAGGTTGTAGTTGCCTATGGTTCTCTCCCCGATCCTGCGGAGTTGGTAATCCCAGATTTCGCTCAACGATTGCTGTTGAAGTGAAGTTATCCAAGATTCTCTCAATGTTTGCTGTTGAGGTTAAAGTCATCCATGGTTCTCTCACCGTTCCTGTTGAGGTAGTAACCATCCCTGGTCCATTCATCACTGTTTGAAGCTCCAGATCCAGCTCCTGTAACCAGTCAGGACACATCTATCTGAAGACCAGCTCCTGTAATAGGTCAGGTAATCATTTTTCTTTTGCAGGTACACAGGTTCTCGCTGAGGAATATCTTACGCGATCAACATCCAGATGGCATCTATAAGCCCATCCACCTTCCATCATCTCTTAGCATTAGCCCATCATCCTATCCATCAATCTCCAAATGGCATCTATAAGCCCGTTCCCACCATCACACTACTATGTGAGCGCAAATTTCTGGGCACTCTAGTGTTCAATTATCTTCTACCTTCGGATTACGAAAGCCACCTCAGCCAATCTGCATCCTCAGGTCTAAGAAGATTGAACAGGGGCAACTGTTGTACCCCAAATTTGCCCTCCCATATTCTACAAAGAATTTCCAAGTCAAAGCTTCAAAATCTCCTCAAGGGTTGCACAGTTCAAGGGCCTCCTAAACAGTCAAAAATTAGGGTTTTGGTTCTGACAAAGTAAATGTAGTTTCCAAGGACCCAATCAAGTCCCAAATGCCTATAAATATGGTCAAGCATCCTCATACCAAGTTTCAAGACTTTCAGCACAAAATTGCACAGTCAGAAACCCTAAATTGCACTACAGTCAACTGTAGGGGCAAAATGGTCATTTGACAGTCAAAAGTCCAAATTTTTGGTCAACATCTCATTTTGAAGCCACAAACATCATTTGATCAATGCTTGATCATGATTCTCAAAGCTTGGCTCAAAAATTATCAAGATGCAAAAGTTTTCTTATTTGGACAGTTGAAAAAGTCAACTGTAAATTGACCAGGGCATAACTTTCACATGGTTTATCAGAAAAATTCCATCCAAAGCTCATTTTGAAGATAAAGAAATTTCCTACAACTCCTCTTCATACTTCAAGTCCAAGAAATGCTCTCACAAAAAGTTATCAATTTCAACATTATAGGTCATTTTCAAAAGTCAACAAAAAGGGACTTTAAGTCAAAGGCCATAACTTGATATTGGTAAATCAAAATGACATGGGACCAAAGGCATTGGTTAAAGGACTCAAATAAATTTCCAAAATGTCCAAGAACATGAGCAAAGCTTAAAAATTGAGCATGTTATGCCTTGTGGAAGTTGGGAAATTTTTGGATATTTTGAAAAGTCAACATTGCTTCAAATGACCTAAAATTGCTAATGGGCCTCTTTTTCTTCCACAATTCATTATCCAAGGCATGTGCACGAACATTTGGCCCAAAGGGAAGTTTTTATCATTTTTATTTTATTTATTTGGATTTTTAATCATTAATAATTCATTTAATTAAAATAAATAGGTGAAAAATACTAAACCTAATTTTCTAAATCTTTTTGTGCATAAAATAATCTCAATATTTCGTGTACAAACAAATATGGAAGGAATTATGATGATTGGCCATGATTTGTACCAAATAGGCATGGGAAAATATTTGAAAAGATCTTTGAAAATCAAATCTTGCAAATCATGAATGCAAAGGTTTTTGTGTGATTTCTTTGACCTAAAACCTTCACACATACATATACAGTGAAACCTTGATGCCAAAAGACTGGAAGCTGCGCAGAAGAGCCATAAGCAAACTTGAAATTTTCAAGAAAAACTCCAATACTGAAAACTGAGTTTTAAGGCGATTCAAGGCAAATTATCTGTTCCATTGACTTCCTGAGGCATCAAGCAACATATCTGAATCATTTTCCACATTCATAACACCCAGAATCGGTGAATAGAACTCAAGTTTTTTCACTTTTTTGCATATATCGTGTTTTACCATTCATGGCGTGATTTCAAATTCTAATGCATGTTTTGTGTTGCTCTCATGATTCTGAAGCTTACTCTATATTTTAATTGAGTTTTTATACACTGTATGCGAAGATGCCATTGGTATATTTTAGGTTTTTCAGAACCTTGAATTAGGGCTTCTTAATTAAGGAAAAATTAGCACTCAAGACCTGGACCATTGGAACAAGAGTGCTTGGACGAAAAGAAAACGATCCTCGCGCTCAACTTATGAGCTGCCCTGAGCTATTCGTTATTTTTGCAAAAGTGACTTTCTGGAACGGTTCAAAACCGTTGCTAGTTCTTTTTTGTGTTTCAAAAACAAAACAAAACAAGGAGGAAGATGATGAAGTGTCCAGGGTTGGTTGGTTGATTCAAATATTCGCGCGAAAAAGAAGCACTAACCTTTGTTTTATTTTATTATGTTTATTAGCTATATGATGGACAAAGAAACAAAGCAGCGCATTTGGCAAGCATAAGCATTGGTAATCATCAGGACCTGGGTTCGAGCCCCAGGTCCCCACCCCCTTTCATATTATTTTTCATATAACGGTCATATGCAGTTTCAGCGCCAAGGTGTATCATACATCCTCAAAATCAAGCCATACACGCGCCTACTAGGATGGATGAAAGGGTCACGATTGAAGGAACATGGTGAACCTCAGTCAACGCCCATGCATGCTAATAGAAAAGTCAATCAGGCCAGAACTTATTGGGCCTAAAATTGCTGGACTTCACCTCACATTTGGGGACAGACCCCCCTAGGTTTGCAAGCTTTTACATTTTTTTTATTATTTGTTTTTGTTTATTTCAATTATTGTCTTTAATTAATTTAAGATTTTCACAATAATATAAAAAACACAAAAAAAATCAGAAAAAGACAAAATTAAAATATATTTATTTAATTGATATTTTTGTAAATAAAACCTTTATTAATTAATTAGTTTTAATCTAGGGTTAATCTTAATAATATTTTTTTTAATAAACTTAAAACTTGGTAGAATTAGGGTTTGTAATAGTTTTTATCCTTTTTTTCTTTTCTTTCATAATAATTAAATATTTCCTATTATTTTTATAAATTAAAATTGCATGTAAATAATTAGGTTAATTTAGGTTTAATTTTAGTACTTTCTTAATAAATTAAAAAAATTGTAGAATTAGGTTTAAATTTCATTTAATTTCATTAAAAAGGGTCCAACGCCCTCGTTTCTAATTTTAATTTAATTCGCGTATTTATTTCTTTTTCTTTTAATATTCATGTACTTCTCCCAAAGCCGTGTAACTTCATACTTTCTCGCACTTTTACTTTACTTATTTATTTTCTGTCAAATCGGGTCCTGGAAATTTTGGCGATGTGGACCCGCGCCTTTTGTAATAGTTTAGAACTTTACCTTTTTCGCAATTTTTAACTGTTAACAAATGCATGCAAGAATGAATGGACAATAAATAAAAACAAACGCGTAGATCACCCATGACATGACAAGACAAAATAAATGAAAACGACACACAAATCACACACCACCCCTAGGGTACGCCTCACTGTTGCCTTGCCTCGAAAGGTGATCGTCAAGTAGAGGATGTCTTAGTAAGTCCTCATGATCCGGGAACCTGGCATGAGGGTAGCTTCTAAGGTATCTTCCCATTGCTCTGGTGATCACCATGTCCCTAACCTCGAATTGACCCGAACACCTCCAACGGTGGTGCTACCTACCTCTCAATGGTGGGATGACACTACTTTAAAGGACATTTACACAGACGAATTCCTTAGGGTAGGTAGACAACTCTAGATACTTGCTCTAATTTCAAAACAAAAGTCAAAAATACTTTTCACACCAACACATTTTCAAAAGCTTTCGAAAGCAATTTTTCAAACACTCTTGAGGACCGATACAAGAGTCGAACTGGAATTTTCAAAGAAACTTTTTAAAACCCACAGTTGAAAAGCAAACAAACATTTTTGAAAACACAAATGAGCAAATATCTAAGAGCCCATGGATAACAATGGATAGAAAGGTTGCTAACACCTTCCCTTTCTATAACCTACCTCCCGAACCGAGAGCAATCTCCTTAAGGAATTTTTCTGTGCTTTTGTCCTTTCCATTTGGAGAAAATAAAAGACGGTGGTGACTCTTGCTTCCGCGACATTTCGCGAACCAGCGTTAAACAGTCAGTTCCAGATCCACCGGTCACAGAAGCCTTGTCATTATGTAAGGTGGTTTGTTGTCGAGATATTTGTTACTCTAAGGGATGGTAGCCTTGCCATTATGGAACGTAGTCTGTTATCGAGATTTTTGTTATTCCAATGGATGGTAGCGTTGTCATTATAGAAGGTAGTATATTATCGATATTCTTTTCACTACAATGGATGGTAGCCTTGTCATTATGGAAGGTAGTCTGTTGTCGAGATTTTTGTTACTACAATGGATTGTAGCCTTGTCATTATGGAAGATAGTCTGTTGTCGATATCTTTGTTATTCCAATGGATGGTAGCCTTATTTTTATGGAAGTTGTCTATTGTCGTGATTTTTGTTACTCCAATGGATGGTAGCCTTGTCATTATGGAAGGTAGTCTGTTGTCGAGATTTTTGTTACTACAATGGATTATAGCCTTGTCGTTATAGAAGATAGTCTTTTGCCGATATCTTTGTTACTCCAATGGATGGTAGCCTAGTCATTATGGAAGGTAGTTTGTGTACGAGATTTTAGTTACTCCAATTGATGGTAGCCTTGTCATTATGGAAGGTAGTCTGTTGTCGAGATTTTTGTTACTCCAATGGATGGTAGCCTTGTCATTATAGCAGGTAATATATTGGCGCGATTTTTTTCACTATATTTGATGGTAGCCTTGTCATTATGGAACGTAGTCTGTTGTCGATATTTTTGTTATTCCATTGGATGGTAGCGTTGTCATTATAGAAGGTAGTATATTATGGAGATTTTTGTCACTATAATGGATGGTAGCCTTATCATTATGGAAGGTAGTCTGTTGTCAAGATTTTCGTTACTACAATGGATTGTAGCCTTGTCATTATGGAAGGTAGTTTGTTGTCGATATCTTTGTTAGTCCAATGGATGGTAGCCTAGTCATTATGGAAGGTAGTTTGTGTACGAGATTTTAGTTACTTTAATGGATGGTAGCCTTGTCATTATGAAAGGTAGTCTTTTGTCGAGATTTTTTATACTCCAATGGATTGTAGCCTTGTAATTATGGAAGGTAGACTCTTGTTGATATTTTGGTTACTCCAATGATGGTACCCTTGTCATTATGGAAGGTAGTTTATTGCCGAGATTTTTGTTACTCCATTGCATGGTATCCTTGTCATTATGGAAGGTAGTGTGTTGTCGATATTTTTGTTATTCCAATAGATGGTAGCCTTGTCATTATGGAAGGTAGTCTATTGTCATGATTTTTGTGACTCCAATGGATGGTAGCCTTGCCATTATGGAAGGTAGAATGTTATCGATATCTTTGTTTCTCCAATGGATGGTAGCCTTGTCATTATAGAAGGTAGTCTATTGTCGAGATTTTTGTTACTCTAAGGGATGGTAGCCTTGTCCATATGGAAGGTAGTCTGTTGTCGAGATTTTTGTTATTCCAATTGATGGTAGCATTGTCTTTATAGAAGGTAGTATATTGTCGAGATTTTTGTCACTACAATGGATGGTAGCCTTGTCATTAGGTAAGGTAGTCTGTTGTCGAGATTTTTGTTACTAGAATGGATTGTAGCCTTGTCGTTATGGAAGGTAGTCTGTTGTCGATATCTTTGTTACTCCAATGGATGGTAGCCTAGTCATTATGGAAGGTAGTTTGTGTACGATATTTTTGTTATTCCAATGGATGATAGCCTTGTCATTAGGAAAGGTATTCTATTGTAATGATTTTTATTACTCTAAGGGATGGTAGCCTTGACATTATGGAAGGTAGTATGTTGTCGATATCTTTGTTACTCCAATGGATGGTAGCCTTGTCATTATGGAAGGTAGTCTGTTGTCGATATTTTTTTTACTCTAAGGGATGGTAGCCTTGTCATTATGGAAGGTAGTCTATTGCCGAGATTTTTGTTACTCCATTGCATGGTAGCCTTGTCATTATGGAAGGTAGTGTGTTGTCGATATTTTTGTTATTCCAATAAATGGTAGCCCTGTCATTATGGAAGGTAGTCTCTTGTCGTGATTTTTGTTACTCCAATGGATGGTAGCCTTGTCATTATGTAAGGTGGTCTGTTGTCGAGATATTTGTTACTCTAAGGGATGGTAGCCTTGCTATTATGGAACGTAGTATTTTATCGAGATTTTTGTTATTCCAATGGATGGTAGCGTTGTCATTATAGAAGGTAGTATATTATCGATATTTTTGTCACTACAATGGATGGTAGCCTTGTCATTATGGAAGGTAGTCTGTTGTCGAGATTTTTGTTACTACAATGGATTGTAGCCTTGTCATTATGGAAGATAGTCTGTTGTCGATATCTTTGTTATTCCAATGGATGGTAGCCTTATTATTATGGAAAGTAGTCTATTGTCGTGATTTTTGTTACTCCAATGGATGGTAGCCTTGTCATTATGGAAGGTAGTCTGTTGTCGAGATTTTTGTTACTACAATGGATTGTAGCCTTGTCGTTATAGAAGATAGTCTGTTGTCGATATCTTTGTTACTCCAATGGATGGTAGCCTAGTCATTATGGAAGGTAGTTTATGTACGAGATTTTAGTTACTCCAATGGATGGTAGCCTTGTCATTATGGAAGGTAGTCTATTATCGAGATTTTTGTTACTCCAATGAATGGTAGCCTTGTCATTATAGAAGGTAATATATTGTCAAGATTTTTGTCACTATATTGGATGGTAGCCTTGTCATTATGGAACGTAGTCTGTTGTCGAGATTTTTGTTATTCCATAGGATGGTAGCGTTGTCGTTATGGAAGTTAGTATATTATCGAGATTTTTGTCACTACAATGGATGGTAGCCTTGTCATTATGGAAGGTAGTCTGTTGTCAAGATTTTTGTTACTGCAGTGGATTGTAGCCTTGTCGTTATGGAAGGTAGTTTGTTGTCTATATGTTTGTTAGTCCAATGGATGGTAGCCTAGTCATTATGGAAGGTAGCTTGTGTACGAGATTTTGGTTACTTTAATGGATGGTAGCCTTGTCATTATGAAAGGTAGTCTGTTGTCGAGATTTTTTATACTCCAATGGATTGTAGCCTTGTAATTATGGAAGGTAGTCTCTTGTTGATATTTTGGTTACTCCAATGATGGTACCCTTGTCATTATGGAAGGTAGTCTATTGCCGAGATTTTTGTTACTCCATTGCATGGTAGCCTTGTCATTATGGAAGGTAGTGTGTTGTCGATATTTTTGTTATTCCAATAGATGGTAGCGTTGTCATTATGGAAGGTAGTCTGTTGTCATGATTTTTGTTACTCCAATGGATGGTAGCCTTGCCATTATAGAAGGTAGTATGTTATCGATATCTTTGTTTCTCCAATGGATGGTAGCCTTGTCATTATAGAAGGTAGTCTATTGTCGAGATTTTTGTTACTCTAAGGGATGGTAGCCTTGTCCATATGGAAGGTAGTCTGTTGTCGAGATTTTTGTTATTCCAATGGATGGTAGCATTGTCATTATAGAAGGTAGTATATTGTCGAGATTTTTGTCACTACAATGGATGGTAGCCTTGTCATTAGGTAAGGTAGTCTGTTGTCGAGATTTTTGTAACTAGAATAGATTGTAGCCTTGTCGTTATAGAAGGTAGTCTGTTGTCGATATCTTTGTTACTCCAATGGATGGTAGCCTAGTCATTATGGAAGGTAGTTTGTGTATGATATTTTTGTTATTCCAATGGATGATAGCCTTGTCATTATTAAAGGTAGTCTATTGTCGTGATTTTTATTACTCTAAGGGATGGTAGCCTTGTCATTATGGAAGGTAGTATGTTGTCGATATCTTTGTTACTCCAATGGATGGTAGCCTTGTCATTATGGAAGGTAGTCTGTTGTCGATATTTTTTTTACTCTAAGGGATGGTAGCCTTGTCATTATGGAAGGTAGTCTATTGCCGAGATTTTTGTTACTCCATTGCATGGTAGCCTTGTCATTATGGAAGGTAGTGTGTTGTCGATATTTTTGTTATTCCAATGGATCGTATCCCTGTCATTATGGAAGGTAAGGTAGTCTATTGTCGTGATTTTTGTTACTCCAATGGATGGTAGCCTTGTCATTATGGAAGGTGGTCTGTTGTCGAGATATTTGTTACTCTAAGGGATGGTAGCCTTGCCATTATGGAACGTAGTCTGTTATCGAGATTTTTGTTATTCCAATGGATGGTAGCATTGTCATTATAGAAGGTAGTATATTATTGATATTTTTGTCATTACAATGGATGGTAGCCTTGTCATTATGGAAGGTAGTCTGTTGTCGAGATTGTTGTTACTTCAATGGATTGTAGCCTTGTCATTATGGAAGATAGTCTGTGGTCGATATCTTTGTTACTCCAATGGATGGTAGCCTAGTCATTATGGAAGGTAGTATGTGTACGAGATTTTAGTTACTCTAATGGATGGTAGCCTTGTGATTATGGAAGGTATTCTGTTGTCGAGATTTTTGTTACTCCAATGGATGGTAGCCTTGTCATTGTAGAAGGTAATATATTGTCGAGATTTTTGTAACTATATTGGATGGTAGCCTTGTCATTATGGAACATAGTCTGTTTTCAAGATTTTTGTTATTCAATTGGATGGTAGCGTTGTCATTATAGAAGTTAGTATATTATCAAGATTTTTGTCACTACAATGGATGGTAGCCTTGTCATTATGGAAGGTAGTCTGTTGTCAAGATTTTTGTTACTACAATGGATTGTAGCCTTGTCGTTATGGAAGGTAGTTTGTTGTTGATATGTTTGTTAGTCCAATGGATGGTAGCCTAGTCATTATGGAAGGTAGTTTGTGTACGAGATTTTAGTTACTTTAATGGATGGTAGCCTTGTCATTATGAAAGATAGTCTGTTGTCGAGATTTCTTATACTCCAATGGATTGTATCCTTGTAATTATGGAAGGTAGTCTCTTGTTGATATTTTGGTTACTCCAATGATGGGACCCTTGTCATTATGGAAGGTAGTCTATTGCCGAGATTTTTGTTACTCCATTGCATGGTAGCCTTGTCATTATGGAAGGTAGTGTGTTATCGATATTTTTGTTATTCCAATAGATGGTTGCGTTGTCATTATGGAAGGTAGTCTGTTGTCATGATTTTTGTTACTCCAATGGATGGTAGCCTTGCCATTATGGAAGGTAGTATGTTATCGATATCTTTATTTATCCATTGGATGCTAGCCTTGTCATTATAGAAGGTAGTCTATTGTCGAGATTTTTGTTACTCTAAGGGATGGTAGCCTTGTCCATATGGAAGGTAGTCTATTGTCTAGATTTTTGTTATTCCAATGGATGGTAGAATTGTCATTATAGAAGGTAGTATATTGTCGAGATTTTTGTCACTACAATGAATGGTAGCCTTGTCATTAGGTAAGGTAGTCTGTTGTCGAGATTTTTTTACTAGAATGGATTGTAGCCTTGTCGTTATGGAAGGTTGTTTGTTATCGATATCTTTGTTTCTCCAATGGATGATAGCCTTGTCATTATAGAAGGTAGTCTATTGTCGAGATTTTTGTTACTCTAAGGGATGGTAGCCTTGTCCATATGGAAGGTAGTCTATTGTCGAGATTTTTGTTATTCCAATGGATGCTAGCATTGTCATTATAGAAGGTAGTGTATTGTCGAGATTTTTGTCACTACAATGGATGGTAGCCTTGTCATTATGGAAGGTAGTTTGTTTTCGTGATTTTTGTTACTCCAATGGATGGTAACCTTGTCATTATGGAAGGTAGTATGTTGTCGATATCTTTTTTAGTCCAATGGATGGTAGCCTTGTCATTATGGAAGTTAGTCTATTGTCGAGATTTTTGTTTCTACAATGGATTGTAGCCATGTCGTTATGGAAGGTAGTCTATTGTCGTGATTTTTGTTACTCCAATGGATGGTAGCCTTGTCATTATGGAAGGTGGTCTGTTGTCGAGATATTTGTTACTCTAAGGGATGGTAGCCTTGCCATTATGGAACGTAGTCTGTTATCGAGATTTTTGTTATTCCAATGGATGGTAGCATTGTCATTATAGAAGGTAGTATATTATTGATATTTTTGTCACTACAATGGATGGTAGCCTTGTCATTATGGAAGGTAGTCTGTTGTTGAGATTTTTGTTACTACAATGGATTGTAGCCTTGTCGTTATGGAAGATAGTCTGTTTTCGATATCATTGTTATTCCAATGGTTGGTAGCCTTATTATTATGGAAGGTAGTCTATTGTCGTGATTTTTGTTACTCCAATGGATGGTAGCCTTGTCATTATAGAAGATAGTCTGTTTTCGGTATCTTTGTTACTCCAATAGATGGTAGCCTAGTCATTATGGAAGGTAGTTTGTGTACGAGATTTTAGTTACTCCAATGGATGGTAGCCTTGTGATTATGGAAGGTATTCTGTTGTCGAGATTTTTGTTACTCCAATGGATGGTAGCCTTGTCATTATAGAAGGTAATATATTGTCGAGATTTTTGTCACTATATTGGATGGTAGCCTTGTCATTATGGAACATAGTCTGTTGTCGAGATTTTTGTTATTCCATTGGATGGTAGCGTTGTCATTATAGAAGTTAGTATATTATCAAGATTTTTGTCACTACAATGGATGGTAGCCTTGTCATTATGGAAGGTAGTCTGTTGTCAAGATTTTTGTTACTACAATGGATTGTAGCCTTGTCGTTATGGAAGGTAGTTTGTTGTCGATATGTTTGTTAGTCCAATGGATGGTAGCCTAGTCATTATGGAAGGTAGTTTGTGTACGAGATTTTAGTTACTTTAATGGATGGTAGCCTTGTCATTATGAAAGGTAGTCTGTTGTCGAGATTTTTTATACTCCAATGGAATGTAGCCTTGTAATTATGGAAGGTAGTCTCTTTTTGATATTTTGGTTACTCCAATGATGGTAGCCTTGTCATTATGGAAGGTAGTCTATTGCCGAGATTTTTGTTACTCCATTGCATGGTAGCCTTGTCATTATGGAAGGTAGTGTGTTATCGATATTTTTGTTATTCCAATAGATGTTTGCGTTGTCATTATGGAAGGTAGTCTGTTGTCATGATTTTTGTTACTCCAATGGATGGTAGCCTTGCCATTATGGAAGGTAGTATGTTATCGATATCTTTGTTTATCCATTGGATGCAAGCCTTGTCATTATAGAAGGTAGTCTATTGTCGAGATTTTTGTTACTCTAAGGGATGGTAGCCTTGTCCATATAGAAGGTAGTCTGTTGTCGAGATTTTTGTTATTCCAATGGATGGTAGCATTGTCATTATAGAAGGTAGTGTATTGTCGAGATTTTTGTCACAACAATGGATGGTAGCCTTGTCATTAGGTAAGGTAGTCTGTTGTCGATATTTTTGTTACTAGAATGGATTGTAGCCTTGTCGTTATGGAAGGTAGTCTGTTGTCGATATCTTTGTTACTCCAATGGATGGTAGCCTAGTCATTATTGAAGGTAGTTTGTGTACGATATTTTTGTTATTCCAATGGATGATAGCCTTGTCATTATGAAAGGTAGTCTATTGTCGTGATTTTTATTACTCTAAGGGATGGTAGCCTTGTCATTATGGAAGGTAGTATGTTATCGATATCTTTGTTACTCCAATGGATGGTAGCCTTGTCATTATGGAAGGTAGTTTGTTGTCGATATTTTTTTTACTCTAAGGGATGGTAGCCTTGTCATTATGGAAGGTAGTCTATTACCGAGATTTTTGTTACTCCATTGCATGGTAGCCTTGTCATTATGGAAGGTAGTGTGTTGTCGATATTTTTGTTATTCCAATGGATGGTAGCCCTGTCATTATAGAAGGTAGTCTATTATCGTGATTTTTGTTACTCCAATGGATGGTAGCCTTGCCATTATGGAAGGTGGTCTGTTGTCGAGATATTTGTTACTCTAAGGGATGGTAGCCTTGCCATTATGGAACGTAGTCTGTTATCGAGATTTTTGTTATTCCAATGGATGGTAGCGTTGTCATTATAGAAGGTAGTATATTATCGATATTTTTGTCACTACAATGGATGGTAGCCTTGTCATTATGGAAGGTAGTCTGTTGTCGAGATTTTTGTTACTACAATGGATTGTAGCCTTGTCGTTATGGAAGATAGTCTGTTGTCGATATCTTTGTTATTCCAATGGATGGTAGCCTTATTATTATGGAAGGTAGTCTATTTTCGTGATTTTTGTTACTCCAATGGATGGTAGCCTTGTCATTATGGAAGGTAGTCTGTTGTCAGGTTTGTTGTCGATATCTTTGTTACTCCAATGGATGGTAGCATAGTCATTATGGAAGGTAGTTTGTGTACGAGATTTTAGTTACTCCAATGGATGGTAGCCTTGTGATTATGGAAGGTAGTCTGTTGTCGAGATCGTTGTTACTCCAATGGATGGTAGCCTTGTCATTATAGAAGGTAATATATTGTCGAGATTTTTGTCACTATATTGGATGGTAGCCTTGTCATTATGGAACGTAGTCTGTTGTCGAGATTTTTGTTATTCC
This sequence comes from Vicia faba, assembly GCA_948472305.1. Taxonomy (NCBI): domain Eukaryota; kingdom Viridiplantae; phylum Streptophyta; class Magnoliopsida; order Fabales; family Fabaceae; genus Vicia; species Vicia faba. Next base: position 462,014,576 of record OX451741.1, read on the forward strand.
ATTGGATGGTAGCGTTGTCATTATGGAAGTTAGTATATTATCGAGATTTTTGTCACTACAATGGATGGTAGCCTTGTCATTATGGAAGGTAGTCTGTTGTCAAGATTTTTGTTACTGCAGTGGATTGTAGCCTTGTCGTTATGGAAGGTAGTTTGTTGTCGATATGTTTGTTAGTCCAATGGATGGTAGCCTAGTCATTATGGAAGGTAGCTTGTGTACGAGATTTTGGTTACTTTAATGGATGGTAGCCTTGTCATTATGAAAGGTAGTCTGTTGTCGAGATTTTTTATACTCCAATGGATTGTAGCCTAGTAATTATGGAAGGTAGTCTCTTGTTGATATTTTGGTTACTCCAATGATGGTACCCTTCTCCATATGGAAGGTAGTCTGTTGTCGAGATTTTTGTTATTACAATGGATGGTAGCGTTGTCATTAAAGAAGATAGTATATTGTCGAGTTTTTTGTCACTACAATGGATGGTAGCCTTGTCATTATGTAAGGTAGTCTGTTGTCGAGATTTTTGTTACTAGAATGGATTGTAGCCTTGTCATTATGGATGGTAGTTTGTTGTCTATATATTTGTTACTCCAATGGATGAAAGCCTAGTCATTATGGAAGGTAGTTTGTGTACGAGATTTTTTTTATTTTAATGGATGGTAGCCTTGTCATTATGGAAGGTAGTCTGTTGTCGAGATTTTTTATACTCCAATAAATTGTAGCCTTGTAATTATGGAAGGTAGTCTCTTGTTGATATTTTGGTTACTACAATGATGGTACCCTTTTCATTATGGAAGGTAGTCTATTGCCGAGATTTTTGTTACTCCGTTGCATGGTAGCCTTGTCATTATGGAAGGTAGTGTGTTGTCGATATTTTTGTTATTCCAATGGATGGTAGCCTTGTCATTATGGAAGGTAATATATTGTCGAGATTTTTGTCACTATATTGGATGGTAGCCTTGTCATTATGGAACGTAGTCTGTTGTCGAGATTTTTGTTATTCCATCGGATGGTAGCATTGTCATTATAGAAGGAAGTATATTATCGAGATTTTTGTCACTATAATGGATGGTAGCCTTGTCGTTATGGAAGGTAGTATGTTGTCAAGATTTTTGTTACTACAATGGATTGTAGCCTTGTCGTTATGGAAGGTAGTTTGTTGTCGATATCTTTGTTAGTCCAATGGATGGTAGCCTAGTCATTATGAAAGGTAGTTTGTGTACGAGATTTTAGTTACTTTAATGGATGGTAGCCTTGTCATTATGAAAGGTAGGCTGTTGTCGAGATTTTTTATACTCCAATGGATTGTAGCCTTGTAATTATGGAAGGTAGACTCTTGTTGATATTTTGGTTACTCCAATGATGGTACCCTTGTCATTATGGAAGGTAGTCTATTGCCGAGATTTTTGTTACTCCATTGCATGGTAGCCTTGTCATTATGGAAGGTAGTGTGTTTTCGATATTTTTGTTATTCCAATAGATGGTAGCCTTGTCATTATGGAAGGTAGTCTGTTGTCATGATTTTTGTTACTCCAATGGATGGTAGCCTTGCCATTATGGAAGGTAGTATGTTGTTGATATCTTTGTTACTCCAATGGATGGTAGCCTTGTCATTATAGAAGGTAGTCTATTGTCGAGATATTTGTCACTATAATGGATGGTAGCCTTGTCATTATGGAACGTAGTCTGTTGTCGAGATTTTTGTTATTCCATTAGATGGTAGCGTTGTCATTATAGAAGGTAGTATATTATCGAGATTTTTGTCACTACAATGGATGGTGGCCTTGTCATTATGGAAGGTAGTCTGTTGTCAAGATTTTTGTTACTACAATGGATTGTGGCTATGTCGTTATGGAAGGTAGTTTGTTGTCGATATCTTTGTTAGTCCAATGGATGGTAGCCTAGTCATTATGGAATGTAGTTTGTGTACGAGATTTTAGTTACTTTAATGGATGGCAGCCTTGTCATTATGGAAGGTAGTCTGTTGTCGAGATTTTTTATACTCCAATAGATTGTAGCCTTGTAATTATGGAAGGTAGTCTCTTGTTGATATTTTGGTTACTCCAATGATGGTACCCTTGTCATTATGGAAGATAGTGTGTTGTCGATATTTTTGTTATTCCAATGGATGGTAGCCTTGTCATTATGGAAGGTAGTCTGTTTTTGTGATTTTTGTTACTCCAATGGATGGTAGCCTTGTCATTATGGAAGGTAGTATGTTGTCGATATCTTTGTTACTCCAATGGATGGTAGACTTGTCATTATGGAAGGTAGTCTATTGTCGAGATTTTTGTTACTCTAAGGGATGGTAGCCTTGTCCATATGGAAGGTAGTCTGTTGTCGAGATTTTTGTTATTCCAATGGATGGTAGCATTGTCATTAAAGAAGGTAGTATATTGTCGAGATTTTTGTCACTACAATGGATGGTAGCCTTGTCATTATGGAAGGTAGTCTGTTGTCAAGATTTTTGTTACTGCAATGGATTGTAGCCTTGTCGTTATGGAAGGTAGTTTGTTGTCGATATGTTTGTTAGTCCAATGGATGGTAGCCTAGTCATTATGGAAGGTAGTTTGTGTACGAGATTTTGGTTACTTTAATGGATGGTAGCCTTGTCATTATGAAAGGTAGTCTGTTGTCGAGATTTTTTATACTCCAATGGATTGTAGCCTTGTAATTATGGAAGGTAGTCTCTTGTTGATATTATGGTTACTCCAATGATGGTACCCTTGTCCATATGGAAGGTAGTCTGTTGTCGAGATTTTTGTTATTACAATGGATGGTAGCGTTGTCATTAAAGAAGATAGTATATTGTCGAGTTTTTTGTCACTACAATGGATGGTAGCCTTGTCATTATGTAAGGTAGTCTGTTGTCGAGATTTTTGTTACTAGAATGGATTGTAGCCTTGTCATTATGGATGGTAGTTTGTTGTCTATATATTTGTTACTCCAATGGATGGTAGCCTTGTCATTATGGAAGGTAGTCTGTTGTCGAGATTTTTTATACTCCAATAAATTGTAGCCTTGTAATTATTGAAGGTAGTCTCTTGTTGATATTTTGGTTACTCCAATGATGGTACCCTTGTCATTATGGAAGGTAGTCTATTGCCGAGATTTTTGTTACTCCGTTGCATGGTAGCCTTGTCATTATGGAAGGTAGTGTGTTGTCGATATTTTTGTTATTCTAATGGATGGTAGCCTTGTCATTATGGAAGGTAATATATTGTCGAGATTTTTGTCACTATATTGGATGGTAGCCTTGTCATTATGGAACGTAGTCTGTTGTCGAGATTTTTGTTATTCCATCGGATGGTAGCATTGTCATTATAGAAGGTAGTATATTATCGAGATTTTTGTCACTATAATGGATGGTAGCCTTGTCGTTATGGAAGGTAGTATGTTGTCAAGATTTTTGTTACTACAATGGATTGTAGCCTTGTCGTTATGGAAGGTAGTTTGTTGTCGATATCTTTGTTAGTCCAATGGATGGTAGCCTAGTCATTATGAAAGGTAGTTTGTGTACGAGATTTTAGTTACTTTAATGGATGGTAGCCTTGTCATTATGAAAGGTAGTCTGTTGTCGATATTTTTTATACTCCAATGGATTGTAGCCTTGTAATTATGGAAGGTAGACTCTTGTTGATATTTTGGTTACTCAAATGATGGTACCCTTGTCATTATGGAAGATAGTCTATTGCCGAGATTTTTGTTACTCCATTGCATGGTAGCCTTGTCATTATGGAAGGTAGTGTGTTTTCGATATTTTTGTTATTCCAATAGATGGTAGCCTTGTCATTATGGAAGGTAGTCTGTTGTCATGATTTTTGTTACTCCAATGGATGGTAGCCTTGCCATTATGGAAGGTAGTATGTTGTTGATATCTTTGTTACTCCAATGGATGGTAGTCTTGTCATTATAGAAGGTAGTCTATTGTCGAGATATTTGTCACTATAATTGATGGTAGCCTTGTCATTATGGAACGTAGTCTGTTGTCGAGATTTTTGTTATTCCATTAGATGGTAGCGTTGTCATTATAGAAGGTAGTATATTATCGAGATTTTTGTCACTACAATGGATGGTGGCCTTGTCATTATGGAAGGTAGTCTGTTGTCAAGATTTTTGTTACTACAATGGATTGTGGCTATGTCGTTATGGAAGGTAGTTTGTTGTCGATATCTTTGTTAGTCCAATGGATGGTAGCCTAGTCATTATGGAATGTAGTTTGTGTACGAGATTTTAGTTACTTTAATGGATGGCAGCCTTGTCATTATGGAAGGTAGTCTGTTGTCGAGATTTTTTATACTCCAATAGATTGTAGCCTTGTAATTATGGAAGGTAGTCTCTTGTTGATATTTTGGTTACTCCAATGATGGTACCCTTGTCATTATGGAAGATAGTGTGTTGTCGATATTTTTGTTATTCCAATGGATGGTAGCCTTGTCATTATGGAAGGTAGTCTATTTTCGTGATTTTTGTTACTCCAATGGATGGTAGCCTTGTCATTATGGAAGGTAGTATGTTGTCGATATCTTTGTTACTCCAATGGATGGTAGACTTGTCATTATGGAAGGTAGTCTATTGTCGAGATTTTTGTTACTCTAAGCGATGGTAGCCTTGTCCATATGGAAGGTAGTCTGTTGTCGAGATTTTTGTTATTCCAATGGATGGTAGCGTTGTCATTAAAGAAGGTAGTATATTGTCGAGATTTTTGTCACTACAATGGATGGTAGCCTTGTCATTATGGAAGGTAGTCTGTTGTCAAGATTTTTGTTACTGCAGTGGATTGTAGCCTTGTCGTTATGGAAGGTAGTTTGTTGTCGATATGTTTGTTAGTCCAATGGATGGTAGCCTATTCATTATGGAAGGTAGTTTGTGTACGAGATTTTGGTTACTTTAATGGATGGTAGCCTTGTCATTATGAAAGGTAGTCTGTTGTCGAGATTTTTTATACTCCAATGGATTGAAGCCTTGTAATTATGGAAGGTAGTCTCTTGTTGATATTTTGGTTACTCCAATGATGGTACCCTTGTCCATATGGAAGGTAGTCTGTTGTCGAGATTTTTGTTATTACAATGGATGGTAGCATTGTCATTAAAGAAGATAGTATATTGTCGAGTTTTTTGTCACTACAATGGATGGTAGCCTTGTCATTATGTAAGGTAGTCTGTTGTCGAGATTTTTGTTACTAGAATGGATTGTAGCCTTGTCATTATGGAAGGTAGTTTGTTGTCTATATATTTGTTACTCCAATGGATGGTAGTCTAGTCATTATGGAAGGTAGTTTGTGTACGAGATTTTTTTTACTTTAATGGATGGTAGCCTTGTCATTATGGAAGGTAATCTGTTGTCGAGATTTTTTATACTCCAATAAATTGTAGCCTTGTAATTATGGAAGGTAGTCTCTTGTTGATATTTTGGTTACTCCAATGATGGTACCCTTGTCATTATGGAAGGTAGTCTATTGCCGAGATTTTTGTTACTCCGTTGCATGGTAGCCTTGTCATTATGGAAGGTAGTGTGTTGTCGATATTTTTGTTATTCCAATGGATGGTAGCCTTGTCATTATGGAAGGTAATATATTGTCGAGATTTTTGTCACTATATTGGATGGTAGCCTTGTCATTATGGAACGTAGTCTGTTGTCGAGATTTTTGTTATTCCATTGGATGGTAGCATTGTCATTATAGAAGGTAGTATATTATCGAGATTTTTGTCACTATAATGGATGGTAGCCTTGTCGTTATGGAAGGTAGTATGTTGTCAAGATTTTTGTTCCTACAATGGATTGCAGCCTTGTCGTTATGGAAGGTAGTTTGTTGTCGATATCTTTGTTAGTCCAATGGATGGTAGCCTAGTCATTATGAAAGGTAGTTTGTGTACGAGATTTTAGTTACTTTAATGGATGGTAGCCTTGTCATTATGAAAGGTAGTCTGTTGTCGAGATTTTTTATACTCCAATGGATTGTAGCCTTGTAATTATGGAAGGTAGACTCTTGTTGATATTTTGGTTACTCCAATGATGGTACCCTTGTCATTATGGAAGGTAGTCTATTGCCGAGATTTTTGTTACTCCATTGCATGGTAGGCTTGTCATTATGGAAGGTAGTGTGTTTTCGATATTTTTGTTATTCCAATAGATGGTAGCCTTGTCATTATGGAAGGTAGTCTGTTGTCATGATTTTTGTTACTCCAATGGATGGTAGCCTTGCCATTATGGAAGGTAGTATGTTGTTGATATCTTTGTTACTCCAATGGATGGTAGCCTTGTCATTATAGAAGGTAGTCTATTGTCGAGATATTTGTCACTATAATGGATGGTAGCCTTGTCATTATGGAACGTAGTCTGTTGTCGAGATTTTTGTTATTCCATTAGATGGTAGCGTTGTCATTATAGAAGGTAGTATATTATCGAGATTTTTGTCACTACAATGGATGGTGGCCTTGTCATTATGGAAGGTAGTCTGTTGTCAAGATTTTTGTTACTACAATGGATTGTGGCTATGTCATTATGGAAGGTAGTTTGTTGTCGATATCTTTGTTAGTCCAATGGATGGTAGCCTAGTCATTATTGAAGGTAGTTTGTGTACGAGATTTTAGTTACTTTAATGGATGGCAGCCTTGTCATTATGGAAGGTAGTCTGTTGTCGAGATTTTTTATACTCCAATAGATTGTAGCCTTGTAATTATGGAAGGTAGTCTCTTGTTGATATTTTGGTTACTCCAATGATGATACCCTTGTCATTATGGAAGATAGTGTGTTGTCGATATTTTTGTTATTCCAATGGATGGTAGCCTTGTCATTATGGAAGGTAGTCTGTTTTCGTGATTTTTGTTACTCCAATGGATGGTAGCCTTGTCATTATGGAAGGTAGTATGTTGTCGATATCTTTGTTACTCCAATGGATGGTAGCCTTGTCATTATGGAAGGTAGTCTATTGTCGAGATTTTTGTTACTCTAAGGGATGGTAGCCTTGTCCATATGGAAGGTAGTCTGTTGTCGAGATTTTTGTTATTCCAATGGATGGTAGCGTTGTCATTAAAGAAGGTAGTATATTGTCGAGATTTTTGTCACTACAATGGATGGTAGCCTTGTCATTATGGATGGTAGTCTGTTGTCAAGATTTTTGTTACTGCAGTGGATTGTAGCCTTGTCGTTATGGAAGGTAGTTTGTTGTCGATATGTTTGTTAGTCCAATGGATGGTAGCCTAGTCATTATGGAAGGTAGTTTGTGTACGAGATTTTGGTTACTTTAATGGATGGTAGCCTTGTCATTATGAAAGGTAGTCTGTTGTCGAGATTTTTTATACTCCAATGGATTGTAGCCTTGTAATTATGGAAGGTAGTCTCTTGTTGATATTTTGGTTACTCCAATGATGGTACCCTTGTCCATATGGAAGGTAGTCTGTTGTCGAGATTTTTGTTATTACAATGGATGGTAGCGTTGTCATTAAAGAAGATAGTATATTGTCGAGTTTTTTGTCACTACAATGGATGGTAGCCTTGTCATTATGTAAGGTAGTCTGTTGTCGAGATTTTTGTTACTAGATTGGATTGTAGCCTTGTCATTATGGAAGGTAGTTTGTTGTCTATATATTTATTACTCCAATGGATGGTAGCCTAGTCATTATGGAAGGTAGTTTGTGTACGAGATTTTTTTTACTTTAATGGATGGTAGCCTTGTCATTATGGAAGGTAGTCTGTTGTCGAGATTTTTTATACTCCAATAAATTGTAGCCTTGTAATTATGGAAGGTAGTCTCTTATTGATATTTTGGTTACTCCAATGATGGTACCCTTGTCATTATGGAAGGTAGTCTATTGCCGAGATTTTTGTTACTCCGTTGCATGGTAGCCTTGTCATTATGGAAGGTAGTGTGTTGTCGATATTTTTGTTATTCCAATGGATGGTAGCCTTGTCATTATGGAAGGTAATATATTGTCGAGATTTTTGTCACTATATTGGATGGTAGTCTTGTCATTATGGAACGTAGTCTGTTGTCGAGATTTTTGTTATTCCATCGGATGGTAGCATTGTCGTTATAGAAGGTAGTATATTATCGAGATTTTTGTCACTATAATGGATGGTAGCCTTGTCGTTATGGAAGGTAGTATGTTGTCAAGATTTTTGTTACTACAATGGATTGTAGCCTTGTCGTTATGGAAGGTAGTTTGTTGTCGATATCTTTGTTAGTCCAATGGATGGTAGCCTAGTCATTATGAAAGGTAGTTTGTGTACGAGATTTTAGTTACTTTAATGGATGGTAGCCTCGTCATTATGAAAGGTAGTCTGTTGTCGAGATTTTTTATACTCCAATGGATTGTAGCCTTGTAATTATGGAAGGTAGACTCTTGTTGATATTTTGGTTACTCCAATGATGGTACCCTTGTCATTATGGAAGGTAGTCTATTGCCGAGATTTTTGTTACTCCGTTGCATGGTAGCCTTGTCATTATGGAAGGTAATGTGTTTTCGATATTTTTGTTATTCCAATAGATGGTAGCCTTGTCATTATGGAAGGTAGTCTGTTGTCATGATTTTTGTTACTCCAATGGATGGTAGCCTTGCCATTATGGAAGGTAGTATGTTGTGTATATCTTTGTTACTCTAATGGATGGTAGCCTTGTCATTATAGAAGGTAGTCTATTGTCGAGATATTTGTCACTATAATGGATGGTAGCCTTGTCATTATGGAACATAGTCTGTTGTCGAGATTTTTGTTATTCCATTAGATGGTAGCGTTGTCATTATAGAAGGTAGTATATTATCGAGATTTTTGTCACTACAATGGCTGGTGGCCTTGTCATTATGGAAGGTAGTCTGTTGTCAAGATTTTTGTTACTACAATGGATTGTGGCTATGTCGTTATGGAAGGTAGTTTGTTGTCGATATCTTTGTTAGTCCAATGGATGGTAGCCTAGTCATTATGGAAGGTAGTTTGTGTACGAGATTTTAGTTACTTTAATGGATGGCAGCCTTGTCATTATGGAAGGTAGTCTGTTGTCGAGATTTTTTATACTCCAATTGATTGTAGCCTTGTAATTATGGAAGGTAGTCTCTTGTTGATATTTTGGTTACTCCAATGATGGTACCCTTGTCATTATGGAAGATAGTGTGTTGTCGATATTTTTGTTATTCCAATGGATGGTAGCCTTGTCATTATGGAAGGTAGTCTGTTTTCGTGATTTTTGTTACTCCAATGGATGGTAGCCTTGTCATTATGGAAGGTAGTATGTTGTCGATATCTTTGTTACTCCAATGGATGGTAGCCTTGTCATTATGGAAGGTAGTCTATTGTCGAGATTTTTGTTACTCTAAGGGATGGTAGCCTTGTCCATATGGAAGGTAGTCTGTTGTCGAGATTTTTGTTATTCCAATGGATGGTAGCGTTTTCATTAAAGAAGATAGTATATTGTAGAGATTTTTGTCACTACAATGGATGGTAGCCTTGTCATTATGTAAGGTAGTCAGTTGTCGAGATTTTTGTTACTAGAATGGATTGTAGCCTTGTCGTTATGGAAGCTAGTTTCTTGTCTATATCTTTGTTACTCCAATGGATGGTAGCCTAGTCATTATGGAAGGTAGTTTGTGTACGAGATTTTAGTTACTTTATAGGATGGTAGCCTTGTCATTATGGAAGGTAGTCTGTTGTTGAGATTTTTTATACTCCAATAAATTGTAGCCTTGTAATTATGGAAGGTAATCTCTTGTTGATATTTTGGTTACTCCAATGATGGTACACTTGTCATTATGGAAGTTAGTGTGTTGTCGATATTTTTGTTATTCCAATGGATGGTAGCCTTGTCATTATGGAAGGTAGTCTGTTTTCGTGATTTTTTTTACTCCAATGGATGGTAGCCTTGTCATTATGGAAGGTAGTATGTTGTCGATATCTTTGTTACTCCAATGGATGGTAGCCTTGTCATTATGGAAGGTAGTCTATTGTCGAGATTTTTGTTACTCTAAGGGATGGTAGCCTTGTCCATATGGAAGGTAGTCTGTTGTTGAGATTTTTGTTATTACAATGGATGGTAGCGTTGTCATTAAAGAAGATAGTATATTATCGAGTTTTTTGTCACTACAATGGATGGTAGCCTTTTCATTATGTATGGTAGTCTGTTGTCGAGATTTTTGTTACTAGAATGGATTCTAGCCTTGTCATTATGGAAGGTAGTTTGTTGTCTATATCTTTGTTACTCCAATGGATGGTAGCCTAGTCATTATGGAAGGTAGTTTGTGTACGAGATTTTTTTTTACTTTAATGGATGGTAGCCTTTTCATTATGGAAGGTAGTCTGTTGTCGAGATTTTTTATACTCCAATAAATTGTAGCCTTGTAATTATGGAAGGTAGTCTCTTGTTGATATTTTGGTTACTCCAATGATGGTACCCTTGTCATTATGGAAGGTAGTCTATTGCCGAGATTTTTGTTACTCCGTTGCATGGTAGCCTTGTCATTATGGAAGGTAGTGTGTTGTCGATATTTTTGTTATTCCAATGGATGGTAGCCTTGTCATTATGGAAGGTAGTCTCTTTTTGTGATTTTTGTTACTCCAATGGATAGTAGCCTTGTCATTATGGAAGGTAGTCTGCTGTCGAGATTTTTGTTACTACAATGGATTGTAGCCTTGTCGTTATGGAAGATAGTCTGTTGTCGATATATTTGTTACTCCAATGGATGGTAGCTTAGTCATTACGGAAGGTAGTTTGTGTACGAGATTTTAGTTACTCCAATGGATGGTAGCCTTGTCATAATGGAAGGTAGTCTGTTGTCGAGATTTTTGTTACTCCAATGGATGGTAGCCTTGTCATTATAGAAGGTAATATATTGTCGAGATTTTTGTCACTATATTGGATGGTAGCCTTGTCATTATGGAACATAGTCTGTTGTCGAGATTTTTGTTATTCCATCGGATGGTAGCATTGTCATTATAGAAGGTAGTATATTATCGAGATTTTTGTCACTATAATGGATGGTAGCCTTGTCGTTATGGAAGGTAGTCTGTTGTCGAGATTTTTGTTACTACAATGGATTGTAGCCTTGTCGTTATGGAAGGTAATTTGTTGTCGATATCTTTGTTAGTCCAATGGATGGTAGCCTAGTCATTATGAAAGGTAGTTTGTGTACGAGATTTTAGTTACTTTAATGGATGGTAGCCTTGTCATTATGGAAGGTAGTCTATTGTCGAGATTTTTTATACTCGAATAGATTGTAGCCTTGTAATTATGGAAGGTAGACTCTTGTTGATATTTTGGTTACTCCAATGATGGTACCCTTGTCATTATGGAAGGTAGTCTATTGCCGAGATTTTTGTTACTCCATTGCATGGTAGCCTTATCATTATGGAAGGTAGTGTGTTGTCGATATTTTTGTTATTCTAATAGATGGTAGCCTTGTCATTATGGAAGGTAGTCTGTTGTCATGATTTTTGTTACTCCAATGGATGGTAGCCTTGCCATTATGGAAGGTAGTATGTTGTCGATATCTTTGTTACTCCAATGGATAGTAGCCTTGTCATTATAGAAGGTAGTATATTGTCGAGATTTTTGTCACTATAATGGATGGTAGCCTTGTCATTATTGAACGTAGTCTGTTGTCGAGATTTTTGTTATTCCATTAGATGGTAGCGTTGTCATTATAGAAGGTAGTATGTTATCGAGATTTTTGTCACTACAATGGATGGTGGCCTTGTCATTATGGAAGGTAGTCTGTTGTCAAGATTTTTGTTACTACAATGGATTGTGGCCTTGTCGTTATGGAAGGTAGTTTGTTGTCGATATCTTTGTTTGTCCAATGGATGGTAGTCTAGCCATTATGGAAGGTAGTTTGTGTACGAGATTTTAGTTACTTTAATGGATGATAGCCTTGTCATTATGGAAGGTAGTTTGTTGTCTAGATTTTTTATACTCCAATGGGTTGTAGCCTTGTAATTATGGAACGTAGTCTCTTGTTGATATTTTGGTTACTCCAATGATGGTACGCTTGTCATTATGGAAGGTAGTCTATTTACGAGATTTTTGTTACTCCATTGCATGGTAGCCTTGTCATTATGGAAGGTAGTGTGTTATCGATATTTTTGTTATTCCAATGGATGGTAGCCTTGTCATTATGGAAGGTGGTCTGTTCTCGAGATATTTGTAACTCTAAGGGATGGTAGCCTTCCCATTATGGAACGTAGTCTGTTGTCGAGATTTTTGTTATTCCAATGGATGGTAGCATTGTCATTATAGAAGGTAGTATATTATCGATATTTTTGTCACTCCAATGGATGGTAGCCTTGTCATTAGGGAAGGTAGTCTGTTGTCGAGATTTTTGTTACTACAATGAATTGTAGCCTTGTCGTTATGGAAGATAGTTTGTTGTCGATATCTTTGTTACTCCAATGGATGGTAGCCTAGTCATTATGGAAGGTAGTTTGTGTATGAGATTTTATTTACTCTAATGGATGGTAGCCTTGTCATTATGGAAGGTAGTCTGTTGTCAAGATTTTTGTTACTACAATGGATTGTAGCCTTGTCGTTATGGAAGGTAGTTTGTTGTCGATATCTTTGTTAGTCCAATGGATGGTAGCCTAGTCATTATGGAAGGTAGTTTGTGTACGAGATTTTAGTTACTTTAATGGATGGTAGCCTTGTCATTATGGAAGGTAGTCTGTTGTCGATATTTTTTATATTCCAATAGATAGTAGCCTTGTAATTATGGAAGGTAGTCTCTTGTTGATATTTTGGTTACTCCAATGATGGTACCCTTGTCATTATGGAAGGTAGTGTGTTGTCGATTTTTTTGTTAGTCCATTCCATGGTAGCCTTGTCATTATGGAAGGTAGTGTGTTGTCGATATTTTTGTTATTCCAATGGATGGTAGCCTTGTCATTATGGAAGGTAGTCTGTTTTCGTGATTTTTGTTACTCCAATGGATGGTACCCTTGTCATTATGGAAGGTAGTATTTTTTCGATATCTTTGTTACTCCAAAGGATGGTAGCCTTTTCATTATGGAAGGTAGTCTGTTGTCGAGATTTTTTTTATTCCAATGGATGGTAGCGTTGTCATTAAAGAAGGTAATATATTGTCGAGTTTTTTGTCACTACAATGGATGGTAGCCTTGTCATTATGTAAGGTAGTCTGTTGTCGAGATTTTTGTTACTAGAATGGATTGTAGCCTTGTCGTTATGGAAGGTAGTTTGTTGTCTATATCTTTGTTACTCCCATGGATGGTAGCCTAGTTATTATGGAAGGTAGTTTGTGTACGAGATTTTTTTTACTTTAATGGATGGTAGCCTTGTCATTATGGAAGGTAGTCTGCTGTCGAGATTTTTTATACTCCAAAAAATTGTAGCCTTGTAATTACGGAAGTTAGTCTCTTGTTGATATTTTGGTTACTCCAATGATGGTACCCTTGTCATTATGGAAGGTAGTCTATTGCCGAGATTTTTGTTACTCCGTTGCATGGTAGCCTTGTCATTATGGAAGGTAGTGTGTTGTCGATATTTTTGTTATTCCAATGGATGGTAGCCTTGTCATTATGGAAGTAGTTTATTTTTGTGATTTTTGTTAGTCCAATGGATGGTAGCCTAGTCATTATGGAAGGTAGTTTGTTGTCGAGATTTTTGTTACTACAATGGATTGTAGCCTTGTCGTTATGGAAGATAGTTTGTTGTTGATATCTTTGTTACTCGAATGGATGGTAGCCTAGTCATTATGGAAGGTAGTTTGTGTACGAGATTTTAGTTACTCCAATGGATGGTAGCCTTGTCATTGTGGAAGGTAGTCTGTTGTCGAGATTTTTGATACTCCAATGGATGGTAGCCTTGTCATTATAGAAGGTAATATATTGTCGAGATTTTTGTCACTATATTGGATGGTAGCCTTGTCATTATGGATTGTAGTCTGTTGTCGAGATTTTTGTTATTCCATTGAATGGTGGCGTTGTCATTAAAGAAGGTAGAATATTATCGAGATTTTTGTCACTAGAATGGATGGTAGCCTTCTCATTATGGAAGGTAGTCTGTTGTCAAGATTTTTGTTACTACAATGGATTGTAGCCTTGTCGTTATGGAAGGTAGTTTGTTGTCGATATCTTTGTTAGTCTAATGGATGGTAGCCTAGTCATTATGGAAGGTAGTTTGTGTATGAGATTTTAGTTACTTTAATGGATGGTAGCCTTGTCATTATGAAAGGTAGTCTGTTGTCGAGTTTTTATACTCCAATGGATTGTAGCCTTGTAATTATGGAAGGTAGTCTCTTGTTGATATTTTGGTTACTCCAATGATGGTACCCTTGTCATTATGGAAGGTAGTCTATTGCCGAGATTTTTGTTACGCCATTGCATGGTAGCCTTATCATTATGGAAGGTAGTGTGTTGTCGATATTTTTGTTATTCTAATAGATGGTAGCCTTGTCATTATGGAAGGTAGTCTGTTGTCATGATTTTTGTTACTCCAATGGATGGTAGCCTTGCCATTATGGAAGGTAGTATGTTGTCGATATCTTTGTTACTCCAATGGATGGTAGCCTTGTCATTATAGAAGGTAGTCTATTGTCGAGATTTTTGTTACTCTAAGGGATGGTAGCCTTGTCCATATGGAAGGTAGTCTGTTGTCGAGATTTTTGTTATTCCAATGGATGGTAGCATTGTCATTATAGAAGGTACTATATTGTCGAGATTTTTGTCACTACAATGGATGGTAGCCTTGTCATTAGGTAAAGTAGTCTGTTGTCGAGATTTTTATTACTAGAATGGATTGTAGCCTTGTCGTTATGGAAGGTAGTCTGTTGTCGATATCTTTGTTACTCAAATGGATGGTAGCCTAGTCATTATGGAAGGTAGTTTGTGTATGATATTTTTGTTATTCCAATGGATGATAGCCTTGTCATTATGAAAGGTAGTCTATTGTCGTGATTTTTATTACTCTAAGGGATGGTAGCCTTGTCATTATGGAAGGTAGTATGTTGTCGATATCTTTGTTACTCCAATGGATGGTAGCCTTGTCATTATGGAAGGTAGTCTGTTGCCGAGATTTTTCTTACTCCATTGCATGTTAGCCTTGTCATTATGGAAGGTAGTGTGTTGTCGATATTTTTGTTATTCTAATGGGTGCTAGCCCTGTCATTATGGAAGGTAGTCTATTGTCGTGACTTTTGTTACTCCAATGAATGGTAGCCTTGTCATTATGGAAGGTGGTTTGTTGTCGAGATATTTGTTACTCTAAGGGATGGTACACTTGTCATTATGGAAGGTAGTATGTTATCGAGATTTTTGTTATTCCAATGGATGGTAGCATTTTCATTATAAGAGGTAGTATGTTATCGATATTTTTGTCACTACAATGGATGGTAGCCTTGTCATTATGGAAGGTAGTCTGTTGTCGAGATTTTTGTTACTACAATGGATTGTAGCCTTGTCGTTATGGTAGGTAGTTTGTTGTCGATATCTTTGTTAGTCCAATGGATGGTAGCCTAGTCATTATGGAAGGTAGTTTGTGTATGATATTTTAGTTACTTTAATGGATGGTAGCCTTGTCATTATGGAAGGTAGTCTATTGTCGAGATTTTTTATACTCGAATAGATTGTAGCCTTGTAATTATGGAAGGTAGTCTCTTGTTGATATTTTGGTTACTCCAATGATGGTACCCTTGTCATTATGGAAGGTAGTCTATAGCCGAGATTTTTGTTACTCCATTGCATGGTAGCCTTGTCATTATGGATGGTAGTGTGTTGTCGATATTTTTGTTATTCCAATGGATGGTAGCCTTGTCATTATGGAAGGTAGTCTGTTTTTGTGATTTTTGTTACTCCAATGGATGGTAGCCTTGTCATTATGGAAAGTAGTATATTGTCGATATCTTTGGTACTCCAATGGATGGTATCCTTGTCATTATGGAAGGTAGTCTATTGTCGACATTTTTGTTACTCTAAGGGATGGTAGCCTTTTCCATATTGAAGGTAGTCTGTTGTTGAGATTTTTGTTATTCCAATGGATGGTAGCATTGTCATTAAAGAAGGTAGTATGTTGTCGAGATTTTTGTCACTACAATGGATGGTAGCCTTGTCATTATGTAAGGTAGTCTGTTGTCGAGATTATTGTTACTAGAATGGATTGTAGCCTTGTCGTTATGGAAGGTAGTTTCTTGTCTATATCTTTGTTACTCCAATGGATGGTAGCCTAGTCATTATGGAAGGTAGTTTATGTACGAGATTTTAGTTACTTTAATGGATGGTAGCCTTGTCATTATGGAAGGTAGTCTGTTGTCGAGATTTTTTATACTCCAATAAATTGTAGCCTTGTAATTATGGAAGGTAGTCTCTTGTTGATATTTTGGTTACTCCAATGATGGTACCCTTGTCATTATGGAAGGTAGTCTATTGCTGAGATTTATTTTACTCCGTGCATGGTAGCCTTGTCATTATGGAAGGTAGTGTGTTGTCAATATTTTTGTTATTCCAATGTATGGTAGCCTTGTCATTATGGAAGGTAGTATGTTTTCGTGATTTTTGTTACTCCAATGGAAAGTAGCCTTGTCATTATGGAAGGTAGTCTGTTGTTGAGATTTTTGTTACTACAATGGATTGTAGCCTTGTCGTTATGGAAGATAGTCTGTTGTCGATATCTTTGTTACTCCAATGGATGGTAGCCTAGTCATTATGGAAGGTAGTTTGTGGACGAGATTTTAGTTACTCCAATTGATGGTAGCCTTGTCATTATGGAAGGTAGTCTGTTGTCGAGATTTTTGTTACTCCAATGGATGGTAGCCTTGTCATTATAGAAGGTAACATATTGTCACTATAATGGATGGTAGCCTTGTCATTATGGAACGTAGTCTGTTGTCGAGATTTTTGTTATTCCATTAAATGGTAGTGTTGTCATTATAGAAGGCAGTATATTATCGAGATTTTTGTCACTACAATGGATGGTGGCCTTGTCATTATGGAAGGTAGTCTATTGTCAAGATTTTTATTACTACAATGGATTGTGGCCTTGTCGTTATGGAAGGTAGTTTGTTGTCGATATCTTTGTTAATCCAATGGATGGTAGCCTAGTCATTATGGAAGGTAGTTTGTGTACGAGATTTTAGTTACTTTAATGGATGGTAGCCTTGTCATTATGGAAGGTAGTCTGTTGTCGAGATTTTTTATACTCCAATAGATTGTAGCCTTGTAATTATGGAAGGTAGTCTCTTGTTGATATTTTGGTTACTCCAATGATGGTACCCTTGTCATTATGGAAGGTAGTCTGTTATCGAGATTTTTGTCACTACAATGGATGGTAGCCTTGTCATTATGGAAGGTAGTCTGTTATCAAGATTTTTGTTACTAAAATGGATTGTAGCCTTGTCGTTATGGAAGGTAGTTTGTTGTCGATATCTTTTTTAGTCCAATGGATGGTAGCCTAGTCATTATGGAAGGTAGTTTGTGTATGATATTTTAGTTACTTTAATGGATGATAGCCTTGTCATTATGGAAGGTAGTCTATTGTCGAGATTTTTTATACTCGAATAGATTGTAGCCTTGTAATTATGGAAGGTAGTCTCTTGTTGATATTTTTGTTACTCCATTGCATGGTAGCCTTGTCATTATGGAAGGTAGTATGTTGTCGATATTTTTTTTATTCCAATGGATGGTAGCCTTGTCATTATGGAAGGTAGTCTGTTTTCGTGATTTTTGTTACTCCAATGGATGGTAGCCTTGTCATTATGGAAAGTAGTATATTGTCGAAATCTTTGGTACTCCAATGGATGGTAGCCTTGTCATTATGGAAGGTAGTCTATTGTCGACATTTTTGTTACTCTAAGGGATGGTAGCCTTTTCCATATTGAAGGTAGTATGTTGTTGAGATTTTTGTTATTCCAATGGATGGTAGCGTTGTCATTAAAGAAGGTAGTATATTGTCGAGATTTTTGTCACTACAATGGATGGTAGCCTTGTCATTATGTAAGGTAGTCTGTTGTCAAGATTATTGTTAATAGAATGGATTGTAGCCTTGTCGTTATGGAAGGTAGTTTGTTGTCTATATCTTTGTTACTCCAATGGATGGTAGCCTAGTCATTATGGAAGGTAGTTTATGTACGAGATTTTAGTTACTTTAATGGATGGTAGCCTTGTCATTATGGAAGGTAGTCTGTTGTCGAGATTTTTTATACTCCAATAAATTGTAGCCTTGTAATTATGGAAGGTAGTCTCTTGTTGATATTTTGGTTACTCCAATGATGGTACCCTTGTCATTATGGAAGGTAGTCTATTGCTGAGATTTATGTTACTCCGTGCATGGTAGCCTTGTCATTATGGAAGGTAGTGTGTTATCAATATTTTTGTTATTCCAATGCATGGTAGCCTTGTCATTATGGAAGGTAGTATGTTTTCGTGATTTTTGTTACTCCAATGGATAGTAGCGTTGTCATTATGGAAGGTAGTCTATTGTCGAGATTTTTGTTACTACAATGGATTTTAGCCTTGTCGTTATGGAAGATAGTCTGTTGTCGATATCTTTGTTACTCCAATGGATGGTAGCCTAGTCATTATGGAAGGTAGTTTGTGTACGAGATTTTAGTTACTCCAATTGATGGTAGCCTTGTCATTATGGAAGGTAGTCTGTTGTCGAGATTTTTGTTACTCCAATGGATGGTAGCCTTGTCATTATAGAAGGTAATATATTGTCACTATAATGGATGGTAGCCTTCTCATTATGGAACGTAGTCTGTTGTCGAGATTTTTGTTATTCCATTAAATGGTAGCGTTGTCATTATAGAAGGCAGTATATTATCGAGATTTTTGTCACTACAATGGATGGTGGCCGTGTCATTATGGAAGGTAGTCTATTGTCAAGAATTTTATTCCTACAATGGATTGTGGCCTTATCGTTATGGAAGGTAGTTTGTTGTCGATATCTTTGTTAATCCAATGGATGGTAGCCTAGTCATTATGGAAGGTAGTTTGTGTACGAGATTTTAGTTACTTTAATGGATGGTAGCCTTGTCATTATGGAAGGTAGTCTGTTGTCGAGATTTTTTATACTCCAATAGATTGTAGCCTTGTAATTATGGAAGGTAGTCTCTTGTTGATATTTTGGTTACTCCAATGATGGTACCCTTGTCATTATGGAAGGTAGTCTATTGCCGAGATTTTTATTACTCCATTGCATGGTAGCCTTGTCATTATGGAAGGTAGTCTGTTTTCGTGATTTTTGTTACTCCAATGGATGGTAGCCTTGTCATTATGGAAGGTAGTATGTTGTCGATATCTTTGTTACTTCAATGGATGGTAGCCTTGTCATTATGGAAGGTAGTCTATTGTCGAGATTTTTGTCACTACAATGGATGGTAGCCTTGTCATTATGTAAGGTAGTCTGTTGTAGAGATTTTTGTTACTAGAATGGATTGTAGCCTTGTCGTTATGGAAGGTAGTCTGTTGTCTATATCTTTGTTACTCCAATGGATGGTAGCCTAGTCATTATGGAAGGTAGTTTGTGTACGAGATTTTAGTTACTTTAATGGATGGTAGCCTTGTCATTATGGAAGGTAGTCTGTTGTCGAGATTTTTTATTATACAATAAATTGTAACCTTGTAATTATGGAAGGTAGTCTCTTGTTGATATTTTGGTTACTCCAATGATGGTACCCTTGTCATTATGGATGGTAGTCTATTGCCGAGATTTTTACTACTCTGTTGCATGGTAGCCTTGTCATTATGGAAGGTAGTGTGTTGTCGATATTTTTGTTATTCCAATGGATGGTAGCCTTGTCATTATGGAAGGTAGTCTGCTTTCGTGATTTTTGTTACTCCAATGGATGGTAGCTTTATCATTATGGAAGGTAGTATGTTGTCAATATCTTCGTTACTCCAATGGATGGTAGCCTTGTTATTATGGAAGGTAGTCTATTGTCGATATTTTTGTTACTCTAAGGGATGGTAGCCCTATCCATATGGAAGGTAGTCTGTTGTCGAGATTTTTTTTATTCCAATGGATGGTAGCGTTGTCATTATAGAAGGTAGTATATTGTAGAGATATTTGTCACTACAATGGATGGTAGCCTTGTCATTATGTAAGGTAGTCTATTGTCGAGATTTCTGTTACTAGAATGGATTGTAGCCTTGTCGTTA
Organism: Vicia faba; assembly: GCA_948472305.1. NCBI lineage: Eukaryota > Viridiplantae > Streptophyta > Magnoliopsida > Fabales > Fabaceae > Vicia > Vicia faba. The sequence continues at coordinate 462,034,661 of OX451741.1, forward strand.
TGGAAGGTAGTCTGTTGTCTATGTCTTTGTTACTCCAATGGATGGTATCCTAGTCATTATGGAAGGTAGTCTGTTGTCGAGATTTTTTATACTCCAATAAATTGTAGCCTTGTAAATATGGAAGGTAGTCTCTTGTTGATATTTTGGTTACTCCAATGATGGTACCCTTGTCATTATGGAAGGTAGTCTATTGCCGAGATTTTTGTTACTCCGTTGCATGGTAGCCTTGTCATTATGGAAGATAGTGTGTTTTTGATATTTTTGTTATTCCAATGGATGGTAACCTTGTCATTATGGAAGGTACTCTGTTTTCGTGATTTTTGTTACTCCAATGGATGGTAGCCTTGTCATTATGGAAGGTAGTATGTTGTCGATATATTTGTTACTCCAATGGATGGTAGCCTTGTCATTATGGAAGGTAGTCTATTGTTGATATTTTTGTTACTCTAAGGGATGGTAGCCCTGTCCATATGGAAGGTAGTATGTTGTCGAGATTTTTGTTATTCCAATGGATGGTAGCGTTGTCATTATAAAAGGTAGTATATTGTCGAGATTTTTGTCACTACAATGGATGGTAGCCTTGTCATTATGTAAGGTAGTCTATTGTCGAGATTTTTGTTACTAGAATGGATTGTAGCCTTGTCATTATGGAAGGTAGTCTATTGTCTATATCTTTGTTACTCCAATGGATGGTAGCCTAGTCATTATGGAAGGTAGTTAGTGTACGATATTTTTGTTATTCCAATGGATGGTAGCGTTGTCGTTATGAAAGGAAGTCTATTGTCCTGATTTTTGTTACTCTAGGGGACGGTAGACTTGTCATTATGGAAGGTAGTATGTTGTCGATATCTTTGTTACTCCAATGGATGGTAGCCTAGTCATTATGGAAGGTAGTTTGTGTACGAGATTTTAGTTACTTTAATGGATGGTATCCTAGTCATTATGGAAGGTAGTCTGTTGTCGAGATTTTTTATACTCCAATAAATTGTAGCCTTGTAATTATGGAAGGTAGTCTCTTGTTGATATTTTGGTTACTCCAATGATGGTACCCTTGTCATTATGGAAGGTAGTCTATTGCTGAGATTTATGTTACTCCGTGCATGGTAGCCTTGTCATTATGGAAGGTAGTGTGTTGTCAATATTTTTGTTATTCCAATGGATGGTAGCCTTGTCATTATGGAAGGTAGTATGTTTTCGTGATTTTTGTTACTCCAATGGATAGTAGCCTTGTCATTATAGAAGGTAGTCTGTTGTCGAGATTTTTGTTACTACAATGGATTTTAGCCTTGTCGTTATGGAAGATAGTTTGTTGTCGATATCTTTGTTACTCCAATGGATGGTAGCCTAGTCATTATGGAAGGTAGTTTGTGTACGAGATTTTAGTTACTCCAATGGATGGTAGCCTTGTCATTATGGAAGGTAGTCTGTTGTCGAGATTTTTGTTACTCCAATGGATGGTAGCCATGTCATTATAGAAGGTAATATATTGTCAATATAATGGATGGTAGCCTTATCATTATGGAACGTAGTCTGTTGTCGAGATTTTTGTTATTCCATTAGATGTTAGCGTTGTCATTATAGAAGGCAGTATATTATCGAGATTTTTGTCACTACAATGGATGGTGGCCTTGTCATTATGGAAGGTAGTCTATTGTCAAGATTTATATTACTACAATGGATTGTGGCCTTGTCGTTATGGAAGGTAGTTTGTTGTCGATATCTTTGTTAGTCTAATGGATGGTAGCCTAGTCATTATGGAAGGTAGTTTGTGTACGAGATTTTAGTTACTTTAATGGATGGTAGCCTTGTCATTATGGAAGGTAGTCTGTTGTCGAGATTTTTTATACTCCAATAGATTGTAGCCTTGTAATTATGGAAGGTAGTCTCTTGTTGATATTTTGGTTACTCCAATGATGGTACCCTTGTCATTATGGAAGGTAGTCTATTGCTGAGATTTATGTTACTCCGTGCATGGTAGCCTTGTCATTATGGAAGGTAGTGTGTTGTCAATATTTTTGTTATTCCAATGGATGGTAGCCTTGTCATTATGGAAGGTAGTATGTTTTCGTGATTTTTGTTACTCCAATGGATAGTAGCCTTGTCATTATAGAAGGTAGTCTGTTGTCGAGATTTTTGTTACTACAATGGATTTTAGCCTTGTCGTTATGGAAGATAGTTTGTTGTCGATATCTTTGTTACTCCAATGGATGGTAGCCTAGTCATTATGGAAGGTAGTTTGTGTACGAGATTTTAGTTACTCCAATGGATGGTAGCCTTGTCATTATGGAAGGTAGTCTGTTGTCGAGATTTTTGTTACTCCAATGGATGGTAGCCATGTCATTATAGAAGGTAATATATTGTCAATATAATGGATGGTAGCCTTATCATTATGGAACGTAGTCTGTTGTCGAGATTTTTGTTATTCCATTAGATGTTAGCGTTGTCATTATAGAAGGCAGTATATTATCGAGATTTTTGTCACTACAATGGATGGTGGCCTTGTCATTATGGAAGGTAGTCTATTGTCAAGATTTTTATTACTACAATGGATTGTGGCCTTGTCGTTATGGAAGGTAGTTTGTTGTCGATATCTTTGTTAGTCTAATGGATGGTAGCCTAGTCATTATGGAAGGTAGTTTGTGTACGAGATTTTAGTTACTTTAATGGATGGTAGCCTTGTCATTATGGAAGGTAGTCTGTTGTCGAGATTTTTTATACTCCAATAGATTGTAGCCTTGTAATTATGGAAGGTAGTCTCTTGTTGATATTTTGGTTACTCCAATTATGGTACCCTTGTCATTATGGAAGGTAGTCTATTGCCGAGATTTTTATTACTCCATTGCATGGTAGCCTTGTCATTATGGAAGGTAGTCTGTTTTCGTGATTTTTGTTACTCCAATGGATGGTAGCCTTGTCATTATGGAAGGTAGTATGTTGTCGATATCTTTGTTACTTCAATGGATGGTAGCCTTGTCATTATGGAAGGTAGTCTATTGTCGAGATTTTTGTCACTACAATGGATGGTAGCCTTGTCATTATGTAAGGTAGTCTGTTGTAGAGATTTTTGTTACTAGAATGGATTGTAGCCTTGTCGTTATGGAAGGTAGTCTGTTGTCTATATCTTTGTTACTCCAATGGATGGTAGCCTAGTCATTATGGAAGGTAGTTTGTGTACGAGATTTTAGTTACTTTAATGGATGGTAGCCTTGTCATTATGGAAGGTAGTCTGTTGTCGAGATTTTTTATTATACAATAAATTGTAACCTTGTAATTATGGAAGGTAGTCTCTTGTTGATATTTTGGTTACTCCAATGATGGTACCCTTGTCATTATGGATGGTAGTCTATTGCCGAGATTTTTACTACTCTGTTGCATGGTAGCCTTGTCATTATGGAAGGTAGTGTGTTGTCGATATTTTTGTTATTCCAATGGATGGTAGCCTTGTCATTATGGAAGGTAGTCTGCTTTCGTGATTTTTGTTACTCCAATGGATGGTAGCTTTATCATTATGGAAGGTAGTATGTTGTCAATATCTTCGTTACTCCAATGGATGGTAGCCTTGTCATTATGGAAGGTAGTCTATTGTCGATATTTTTGTTACTCTAACGGATGGTAGCCCTATCCATATGGAAGGTAGTCTGTTGTCGAGATTTTTTTTATTCCAATGGATGGTAGCGTTGTCATTATAGAAGGTAGTATATTGTAGAGATATTTGTCACTACAATGGATGGTAGCCTTGTCATTATGTAAGGTAGTCTATTGTCGAGATTTCTGTTACTAGAATGGATTGTAGCCTTGTCGTTATGGAAGGTAGTCTGTTGTCTATGTCTTTGTTACTCCAATGGATGGTATCCTAGTCATTATGGAAGGTAGTCTGTTGTCGAGATTTTTTATACTCCAATAAATTGTAGCCTTGTAATTATGGAAGGTAGTCTCTTGTTGATATTTTGGTTACTCCAATGATGGTACCCTTGTCATTATGGAAGGTAGTCTATTGCCGAGATTTTTGTTACTCCGTTTCATGGTAGCCTTGTCATTATGGAAGATAGTGTGTTTTTGATATTTTTGTTATTCCAATGGATGGTAACCTTGTCATTATGGAAGGTACTCTGTTTTCGTGATTTTTGTTACTCCAATGGATGGTAGCCTTGTCATTATGGAAGGTAGCATGTTGTCGATATATTTGTTACTCCAATGGATGGTAGCCTTGTCATTATGGAAGGTAGTCTATTGTTGATATTTTTGTTACTCTAAGGGATGGTAGCCCTGTCCATATGGAAGGTAGTATGTTGTCGAGATTTTTGTTATTCCAATGGATGGTAGCGTTGTCATTATAAAAGGTAGTATATTGTCGAGATTTTTGTCACTACAATGGATGGTAGCCTTGTCATTATGTAAGGTAGTCTATTGTCGAGATTTTTGTTACTAGAATGGATTGTAGCCTTGTCATTATGGAAGGTAGTCTATTGTCTATATCTTTGTTACTCCAATGGATGGTAGCCTAGTCATTATGGAAGGTAGTTAGTGTACGATATTTTTGTTATTCCAATGGATGGTAGCCTTGTCGTTATGAAAGGAAGTCTATTGTCCTGATTTTTGTTACTCTAGGGGACGGTAGACTTGTCATTATGGAAGGTAGTATGTTGTCGATATCTTTGTTACTCCAATGGATGGTAGCCTAGTCATTATGGAAGGTAGTTTGTGTACGAGATTTTAGTTACTTTAATGGATGGTATCCTAGTCATTATGGAAGGTAGTCTGTTGTCGAGATTTTTTATACTCCAATAAATTGTAGCCTTGTAATTATGGAAGGTAGTCTCTTGTTGATATTTTGGTTACTCCAATGATGGTACCCTTGTCATTATGGAAGGTAGTCTATTGCTGAGATTTATGTTACTCCGTGCATGGTAGCCTTGTCATTATGGAAGGTAGTGTGTTGTCAATATTTTTGTTATTCCAATGGATGGTAGCCTTGTCATTATGGAAGGTAGTATGTTTTCGTGATTTTTGTTACTCCAATGGATAGTAGCCTTGTCATTATAGAAGGTAGTCTGTTGTCGAGATTTTTGTTACTACAATGGATTTTAGCCTTGTCGTTATGGAAGATAGTTTGTTGTCGATATCTTTGTTACTCCAATGGATGGTAGCCTAGTCATTATGGAAGGTAGTTTGTGTACGAGATTTTAGTTACTCCAATGGATGGTAGCCTTGTCATTATGGAAGGTAGTCTGTTGTCGAGATTTTTGTTACTCCAATGGATGGTAGCCATGTCATTATAGAAGGTAATATATTGTCACTATAATGGATGGTAGCCTTATCATTATGGAACGTAGTCTGTTGTCGAGATTTTTGTTATTCCATTAGATGTTAGCGTTGTCATTATAGAAGGCAGTATATTATCGAGATTTTTGTCACTACAATGGATGGTGGCCTTGTCATTATGGAAGGTAGTCTATTGTCAAGATTTTTATTACTACAATGGATTGTGGCCTTGTCGTTATGGAAGGTAGTTTGTTGTCGATATCTTTGTTAGTCTAATGGATGGTAGCCTAGTCATTATGGAAGGTAGTTTGTGTACGAGATTTTAGTTACTTTAATGGATAGAAGCCTTGTCATTATGGAAGGTAGTCTGTTGTCGAGATTTTTTATACTCCAATAGATTGTAGCCTTGTAATTATGGAAGGTAGTCTCTTGTTGATATTTTGGTTACTCCAATGATGGTACCCTTGTCATTATGGAAGGTAGTCTATTGCCGAGATTTTTATTACTCCATTGCATGGTAGCCTTGTCATTATGGAAGGTAGTCTGTTTTCGTGATTTTTGTTACTCCAATGGATGGTAGCCTTGTCATTATGGAAGGTAGTATGTTGTCGATATCTTTGTTACTTCAATGGATGGTAGCCTTGTCATTATGGAAGGTAGTCTATTGTCGAGATTTTTGTCACTACAATGGATGGTAGCCTTGTCATTATGTAAGGTAGTCTGTTGTAGAGATTTTTGTTACTAGAATGGATTGTAGCCTTGTCGTTATGGAAGGTAGTCTGTTGTCTATATCTTTGTTACTCCAATGGATGGTAGCCTAGTCATTATGGAAGGTAGTTTGTGTACGAGATTTTAGTTACTTTAATGGATGGTAGCCTTGTCATTATGGAAGGTAGTCTGTTGTCGAGATTTTTTATACTACAATAAATTGTAACCTTGTAATTATGGAAGGTAGTCTCTTGTTGATATTTTGGTTACTCCAATGATGGTACCCTTGTCATTATGGATGGTAGTCTATTGCCGAGATTTTTACTACTCTGTTGCATGGTAGCCTTGTCATTATGGAAGGTAGTGTGTTGTCGATATTTTTGTTATTCCAATGGATGGTAGCCTTGTCATTATGGAAGGTAGTCTGCTTTCGTGATTTTTGTTACTCCAATGGATGGTAGCTTTATCATTATGGAAGGTAGTATGTTGTCAATATCTTCGTTACTCCAATGGATGGTAGCCTTGTCATTATGGAAGGTAGTCTATTGTCGATATTTTTGTTACTCTAAGGGATGGTAGCCCTATCCATATGGAAGGTAGTCTGTTGTCGAGATTTTTTTTATTCCAATGGATGGTAGCGTTGTCATTATAGAAGGTAGTATATTGTAGAGATATTTGTCACTACAATGGATGGTAGCCTTGTCATTATGTAAGGTAGTCTATTGTCGAGATTTCTGTTACTAGAATGGATTGTAGCCTTGTCGTTATGGAAGGTAGTCTGTTGTCTATGTCTTTGTTACTCCAATGGATGGTATCCTAGTCATTATGGAAGGTAGTCTGTTGTCGAGATTTTTTATACTCCAATAAATTGTAGCCTTGTAATTATGGAAGGTAGTCTCTTGTTGATATTTTGGTTACTCCAATGATGGTACCCTTGTCATTATGGAAGGTAGTCTATTGCCGAGATTTTTGTTACTCCGTTGCATGGTAGCCTTGTCATTATGGAAGATAGTGTGTTTTTGATATTTTTGTTATTCCAATGGATGGTAACCTTGTCATTATGGAAGGTACTCTGTTTTTGTGATTTTTGTTACTCCAATGGATGGTAGCCTTGTCATTATGGAAGGTAGTATGTTGTCGATATATTTGTTACTCCAATGGATGGTAGCCTTGTCATTATGGAAGGTAGTCTATTGTTGATATTTTTGTTACTCTAAGGGATGGTAGCCCTGTCCATATGGAAGGTAGTATGTTGTCGAGATTTTTGTTATTCCAATGGATGGTAGCGTTGTCATTATAAAAGGTAGTATATTGTCGAGATTTTTGTCACTACAATGGATGGTAGCCTTGTCATTATGTAAGGTAGTCTATTGTCGAGATTTTTGTTACTAGAATGGATTGTAGCCTTGTCATTATGGAAGGTAGTCTATTGTCTATATCTTTGTTACTCCAATGGATGGTAGCCTAGTCATTATGGAAGGTAGTTAGTGTACGATATTTTTGTTATTCCAATGGATGGTAGCCTTGTCGTTATGAAAGGAAGTCTATTGTCCTGATTTTTGTTACTCTAGGGGACGGTAGACTTGTCATTATGGAAGGTAGTATGTTGTCGATATCTTTGTTACTCCAATGGATGGTAGCCTAGTCATTATGGAAGGTAGTTTGTGTACGAGATTTTAGTTACTTTAATGGATGGTATCCTAGTCATTATGGAAGGTAGTCTGTTGTCGAGATTTTTTATACTCCAATAAATTGTAGCCTTGTAATTATGGAAGGTAGTCTCTTGTTGATATTTTGGTTACTCCAATGATGGTACCCTTGTCATTATGGAAGGTAGTCTATTGCTGAGATTTATGTTACTCCGTGCATGGTAGCCTTGTCATTATGGAAGGTAGTGTGTTGTCAATATTTTTGTTATTCCAATGGATGGTAGCCTTGTCATTATGGAAGGTAGTATGTTTTCGTGATTTTTGTTACTCCAATGGATAGTAGCCTTGTCATTATAGAAGGTAGTCTGTTGTCGAGATTTTTGTTACTACAATGGATTTTAGCCTTGTCGTTATGGAAGATAGTTTGTTGTCGATATCTTTGTTACTCCAATGGATGATAGCCTAGTCATTATGGAAGGTAGTTTGTGTACGAGATTTTAGTTACTCCAATGGATGGTAGCCTTGTCATTATGGAAGGTAGTCTGTTGTCGAGATTTTTGTTACTCCAATGGATGGTAGCCATGTCATTATAGAAGGTAATATATTGTCACTATAATGGATGGTAGCCTTATCATTATGGAACGTAGTCTGTTGTCGAGATTTTTGTTATTACATTAGATGTTAGCGTTGTCATTATAGAAGGCAGTATATTATCGAGATTTTTGTCACTACAATGGATGGTGGCCTTGTCATTATGGAAGGTAGTCTATTGTCAAGATTTTTATTACTACAATGGATTGTGGCCTTGTCGTTATGGAAGGTAGTTTGTTGTCGATATCTTTGTTAGTCTAATGGATGGTAGCCTAGTCATTATGGAAGGTAGTTTGTGTACGAGATTTTAGTTACTTTAATGGATGGTAGCCTTGTCATTATGGAAGGTAGTCTGTTGTCGAGATTTTTTATACTCCAATAGATTGTAGCCTTGTAATTATGGAAGGTAGTCTCTTGTTGATATTTTGGTTACTCCAATGATGGTACCCTTGTCATTATGGAAGGTAGTCTATTGCCGAGATTTTTATTACTCAATTGCATGGTAGCCTTGTCATTATGGAAGGTAGTGTGTTGTCAATATTTTTGTTATTCCAATGGATGGTAGCCTTGTCATTATGGAATGTAGTCTGTTTTCGTGATATTTGTTACTCCAATGGATGGTAGCCTTATCATTATGGAAGGTAGTATGTTGTCGATATCTTTGTTACTCCAATGGATGGTAGCCTTGTCATTATGGAAGGTAGTCTATTGTCGAGATTTTTGTCACTACAATGGATGGTAGCCTTGTCATTATGTAAGGTAGTCTGTTGTCGAGATTTTTGTTACTAGAATGGATTGTAGCCTTGTCGTTATGGAAGGTAGTCTGTTGTCTATATCTTTGTTACTCCAATGGATGGTAGCCTAGTCATTATAGAAGGTAGTTTGTGTACGAGATTTTAGTTACTTTAATGGATGGTAGCCTTGTCATTATGGAAGGTAGTCTGTTGTCGAGATTTTTTATACTCCATTAAATTGTAACCTTGTAATTATGGAAGGTAGTCTCTTGTTGATATTTTGGTTACTCCAATGATGGTACCCTTGTCATTATGGAAGGTAGTCTATTGCCGAGATTTTTGTTACTCCGTTGCATGGTAGCCTTGTCATTATGGAAGATAGTGTGTTTTCGATATTTTTGTTATTCCAATGGATGGTAACGTTGTCATTATGGAAGGTAGTCTGTTTTCGTGATTTTTGTTACTCCAATGGATGGTAGCCTTGTCATTATGGAAGGTAGTATGTTGTCGATATCTTTGTTACTCCAATGGATGGTAGCCTTGTCATTATGGAAGGTAGTCTATTGTCGATATTTTTGTTACTCTAAGGGATGGTAGCCCTGTCCATATGGAAGGTAGTATGTTGTCGAGATTTTTGTTATTCCAATGGATGCTAGCGTTGTCATTATAAAAGGTAGTATATTGTCGAGATTTTTGTCACTACAATGGATGGTAGCCTTGTCATTATGTAAGGTAGTCTATTGTCGAGATTTTTGTTACTAGAATGGATTGTAGCCTTGTCATTATGGAAGGTAGTTTGTTGTCTATATCTTTGTTACTCCAATGGATGGTAGCCTAGTCATTATGGAAGGTAGTTAGTGTACGATAATTTTGTTATTCCAATGGATGGTAGCCTTGTCATTATGAAAGGAAGTCTATTGTCCTGATTTTTTTTACTCTAGGGGACGGTAGCCTTGTCATTATGGAAGTTAGTATGTTGTCGATATCTTTGTTACTCCAATTGATGGTAGCCTAGTCATTATGGAAGGTAGTTTGTGTACGAGATTTTAGTTACTTTAATGGATGGTATCCTAGTCATTATGGAAGGTAGTCTGTTGTCGAGATTTTTTATACTCCAATAAATTGTAGCCTTGTAATTATGGAAGGTAGTCTCTTGTTGATATTTTGGTTACTCCAATGATGGTACCCTTGTCATTATGGAAGGTAGTCTATTGTCGAGAGTTTTGTTACTCCGTTGCATGGTAGCCTTGTCATTATGGAAGGTAGCGTGTTTTCGATATTTTTGTTATTCCAATGGATGGTAACCTTGTCATTATGGAAGGTAGTCTATTTTCGTGATTTTTGTTACTCCAATGGATGGTAGCCTTGTCATTATGGAAGGTAGTATGTTGTCGATATCTTTGTTACTCCAATGAATGGTAGCCTTGTCATTATGGAAGGTAATCTATTGTCGATATTTTTGTTACTCTAAGGGATGGTAGCCTTGTCCATATGGAAGGTAGTATGTTGTCGAGATTTTTGTTATTCCAATGGATGGTAGCGTTGTCATTATAAAAGGTTGTATATTGTCGAGATTTTTGTCACTACAATGGATGGTAGCCTTGTCATTATGTAAGGTAGTCTATTTTCGAGATTTTTGTTACTAGAATGGATTGTAGCCTTGTCATTATGGAAGGTAGTCTGTTGTCTATATATTTGTTACTCCAATGGATGGTAGCCTAGTCATTTTGGAATGTAGTTTGTGTACGATATTTTTGTTATTCCAATGGATGGTAGCCTTGTCATTATGAAAGGAAGTCTATTGTCCTGATTTTTATTACTCTAGGGGATGGTAGCCTTGTCATTATGGAAGGTAGTATGTTGTCGATATCTTTGTTACGCCAATGGATGGTAGCCTTGTCATTATGGAAGGTAGTATGTTGTCCATATTTTTGTTACTCAAAGGGAAGGTAGCCTTGTCATTATGGAACGTAGTCTGTTGTCGAGATTTTTGATATTCTAATTGATGGTAGCATTGTCATTATAGAAGGTAGTATATTATCGAGATTTTTGTCACTACAATGGATTATAGCCTTGTCATTATGGAAGGTTGTCTGTTGTCAAGATTTTTGTTACTACAATGGATTATAGCCTTGTCGTTATGGAAGGTAGTTTGTTGTCGATATCTTTGTTAGTCCAATGGATGGTAGCCTAGTCATTATGGAAGGTAGATTGTGTACGAGATTTTAGTTACTTTAATGGATGGTAGCCTTGTCATTATTGAAGGTAGTCTGTTGTCGAGATTTTTTATACTCCAATAAATTGTAGCCTTGTAATTATGGAAGGTAGTCTCTTGTTGATATTTCGGTTACTCCAATGATGGTACCCTTGTTATTATGGAAGGTAGTCTATTGCCAAGATTTTTGTTACTCCATTGCATGGTAGCCTTATCATTATGGAAGGTAGTGTGTTGTCGATATCTTTGTTACTCCAATGGATGGTACCCTTGTCATTATGGAAGGTAGTATGTTGTCGATATCTTTGTTACTCCAATGGATGGTAGACTTGTCATTATGGAAGGTAGTCTATTATCGATATTTTTGTTACTCTAAGGGATGGTAGCCTTATCCATATGGAAGGTAGTCTGTTGTCGAGATTTTTGTTATTCCAATGGATGGTAGCGTTGTCATTATAGAAGGTAGTATATTGTCGAGATTTTTATCACTACAGTGGATGGTAGCCTTGTCATTATGTAAGGTAGTCTGTTGTCGAGATTTTTGTTACTAGAATGGGTTGTAGCCTTGTCGTTATGGAAGGTAGTATGTTGTCTATATCTTTGTTACTCCAGTGGATGGTAGCCTAGTCATTATGGAAGGTAGTTTGTGTACGAGATTTTAGTTACTTTAATGGATGGTAGCCTTGTCATTATGGAAGGTAGTCTGTTGTCGAGATTTTTTATACTCCAATAAATTGTAGCCTTGTAATTATGGAAGGTAGTCTCTTGTTGATATTTTGGTTAATCCAATGATGGTACCCTTGTCATTATGGAAGGTAGTCTATTGCCGAGATTTTTGTTACTCCGTTGCATGGTAGCCTTGTCATTATGGAAGGTAGTGTGTTGTCGATATTTTTGTTATTCCAATGGATGGTAGCCTAGTCATTATGGAAGGTAGTCTGTTTTCGTGATTTTTGTTACTCCAATGGATGGAAGCCTTGTCATTATGGAAGGTAGTATGTTGTCAATATTTTTGTTACTCTAAGGTATGGTAGCCTTATCCATATGAAAGGTAGTCTGTTGTCGAGATTTTTGTTATTCCAATGGATGGTAGCCTAGTCATTATGGAAGGTAGTCTGTTGTCGAGATTTTTGTTACTAGAATGGGTTGTAGCCTTGTCGTTATGGAAGGTAGTATGTTGTCTATATCTTTGTTACTCCAATGGATGGTAGCCTAGTCATTATGTAAGGTAGTTTGTGTACGATATTTTTTTATTCCAATGGATGGTAGCCTTGTCATTATGAAAGGAAGTTTATTGTCCTGATTTTTGTTACTCTAAGGGATGGTAGCCTTGTCATTATGGAAGGTAGTATGTTGTCGATATCTTTGTTACTCCAATGGATGGTAGCCTTGTCATTATGGAAGGTAGTCTGTTGTCCAGATTTTTGTTATTCTAAGGGATGATAGCCTTTTCATTATGGAACGTAGTCTGTTGTCGAGATTTTTGTTATTCCAATGGATGGTAGCGTTGTCATTATAGAAGGTAGTATATTATCGAGGTTTTTGTCACTACAATGGATGGTAGCCTTGTCATTATTGAAGGTAGTCTGTTGTCAAGATTTTTGTTACTAAAATGGATTGTAGCCTTATCGTTATGGAGTGTAGTTTGTTGTTGATATCTTTGTTAGTCCAATGGATGGTAGCCTAGTCATTATGGAAGGTAGTTTGTGTACGAGATTTTAGTTACTTTAATGGATGGTAGCCTTGTCATTATGGAAGGTAGTCTGTTGTCGAGATTTTTTATACTCCAATAAATTGTAGCCTTGTAATTATGGAAGGTAGTCTCTTGTTGATATTTTGGTTACTCCAATGATGGTACCCTTGTCATTATGGAAGGTAGTCTATTGCCGAGAGTTTTGTTACTCCGTTGCATGGTAGCCTTGTCATTATGGAAGGTAGCGTGTTTTCGATATTTTTGTTATTCCAATGGATGGTAACCTTGTCATTATGGAAGGTAGTCTGTTTTCGTGATTTTTGTTACTCCAATGGATGGTAGCCTTGTCATTATGGAAGGTAGTATGTTATTGATATCTTTGTTACTCCAATGAATGGTAGCCTTGTCATTATGGAAGGTAATCTATTGTCGATATTTTTGTTACTCTAAGGGATGGTAGCCTTGTCCATATGGAAGGTAGTATGTTGTCGAGATTTTTGTTATTCCAATGGATGGTAGCGTTGTCATTATAAAAGGTAGTATATTGTCGAGATTTTTGTCACTACAATGGATGGTAGCCTTGTCATTATGTAAGGTAGTCTATTTTCGAGATTTTTGTTACTAGAATGGATTGTAGCCTTGTCATTATGGAAGGTAGTCTGTTGTCTATATATTTGTTACTCCAATGGATGGTAGCCTAGTCATTTTGGAATGTAGTTTGTGTACGATATTTTTGTTATTCCAATGGATGGTAGCCTTCTCATTATGAAAGGAAGTCTATTGTCCTGATTTTTATTACTCTAGGGGATGGTAGCCTTGTCATTATGGAAGGTAGTATGTTGTCGATATCTTTGTTACGCCAATGGATGGTAGCCTTGTCATTATGGAAGGTAGTATGTTGTCCATATTTTTGTTACTCTAAGGGAAGGTAGCATTGTCATTATGGAACGTAGTCTGTTGTCGAGATTTTTGTTATTCCAATTGATGGTAGCATTGTCATTATAGAAGGTAGTATATTATCGAGATTTTTGTCACTACAATGGATTATAGCCTTGTCATTATGGAAGGTTGTCTGTTGTCAAGATTTTTGTTACTACAATGGATTATAGCCTTGTCGTTATGGAAGGTAGTTTGTTGTCGATATCTTTGTTAGTCCAATGGATGGTAGCCTAGTCATTATGGAAGGTAGATTGTGTACGAGATTTTAGTTACTTTAATGGATGGTAGCCTTGTCATTATTGAAGGTAGTCTGTTGTCGAGATTTTTTATACTCCAATAAATTGTAGCCTTGTAATTATGGAAGGTAGTCTCTTGTTGATATTTCGGTTACTCCAATGATGGTACCCTTGTTATTATGGAAGGTAGTCTATTGCCAAGATTTTAGTTACTCCATTGCATGGTAGCCTTATCATTATGGAAGGTAGTGTGTTGTCGATATCTTTGTTACTCCAATGGATGGTACCCTTGTCATTATGGAAGGTAGTATGTTGTCGATATCTTTGTTACTCCAATGGATGGTAGACTTGTCATTATGGAAGGTAGTCTATTATCGATATTTTTGTTACTCTAAGGGATGGTAGCCTAATCCATATGGAAGGTAGTCTGTTGTCGAGATTTTTGTTATTCCAATGGATGGTAGCGTTGTCATTATAGAAGGTAGTATATTGTCGAGATTTTTATCACTACAGTGGATGGTAGCCTTGTCATTATGTAAGGTAGTCTGTTGTCGAGATTTTTGTTACTAGAATGGGTTGTAGCCTTGTCGTTATGGAAGGTAGTATGTTGTCTATATCTTTGTTACTCCAATGGATGGTAGCCTAGTCATTATGGAAGGTAGTTTGTGTACGAGATTTTAGTTACTTTAATGGATGGTAGCCTTGTCATTATGGAAGGTAGTCTGTTGTCGAGATTTTTTATACTCCAATAAATTGTAGCCTTGTAATTATGGAAGGTAGTCTCTTGTTGATATTTTGGTTACTCCAATGATGGTACCCTTGTCATTATGGAAGGTAGTCTATTGCCGAGATTTTTGTTACTCCGTTGCATGGTAGCCTTGTCATTATGGAAGGTAGTGTGTTGTCGATATTTTTGTTATTCCAATGGATGGTAGCCTAGTCATTATGGAAGGTAGTCTGTTTTCGTGATTTTTGTTACTCCAATGGATGGAAGCCTTGTCATTATGGAAGGTAGTATGTTGTCAATATTTTTGTTACTCTAAGGTATGGTAGCCTTATCCATATGAAAGGTAGTCTGTTGTCGAGATTTTTGTTATTCCAATGGATGGTAGCCTAGTCATTATGGAAGGTAGTCTGTTGTCGAGATTTTTGTTACTAGAATGGGTTATAGCCTTGTCGTTATGGAAGGTAGTATGTTGTCTATATCTTTGTTACTCCAATGGATGGTAGCCTAGTCATTATGTAAGGTAGTTTGTGTACGATATTTTTTTATTCCAATGGATGGTAGCCTTGTCATTATGAAAGGAAGTTTATTGTCCTGATTTTTGTTACTCTAAGGGATGGTAGCCTTGTCATTATGGAAGGTAGTATGTTGTCGATATCTTTGTTACTCCAATGGATGGTAGCCTTGTCATTATGGAAGGTAGTCTGTTGTCCAGATTTTTGTTATTCTAAGGGATGATAGCCTTTTCATTATGGAACGTAGTCTGTTGTCGAGATTTTTGTTATTCCAATGGATGGTAGCGTTGTCATTATAGAAGGTAGTATATTATCGAGGTTTTTGTCACTACAATGGATGGTAGCCTTGTCATTATTGAAGGTAGTTTGTTGTCAAGATTTTTGTTACTAAAATGGATTGTAGCCTTGTCGTTATGGAGTGTAGTTTGTTGTTGATATCTTTGTTAGTCCAATGGATGGTAGCCTAGTCATTATGGAAGGTAGTTTGTGTACGAGATTTTAGTTACTTTAATGGATGGTAGCCTTGTCATTATGGAAGGTAGTCTGTTGTCGAGATTTTTTATACTCCAATAAATTGTAGCCTTGTAATTATGGAAGGTAGTCTCTTGTTGATATTTTGGTTACTCCAATGATGGTACCCTTGTCATTATGGAAGGTAGTCTATTGCCGAGAGTTTTGTTACTCCGTTGCATGGTAGCCTTGTCATTATGGAAGGTAGCGTGTTTTCGATATTTTTGTTATTCCAATGGATGGTAACCTTGTCATTATGGAAGGTAGTCTGTTTTCGTGATTTTTGTTACTCCAATGGATGGTAGCCTTGTCGTTATGGAAGGTAGTATGTTGTCGATATCTTTGTTACTCCAATGAATGGTAGCCTTGTCATTATGGAAGGTAATCTATTGTCGATATTTTTGTTACTCTAAGGGATGGTAGCCTTGTCCATATGGAAGGTAGTATGTTGTCGAGATTTTTGTTATTCCAATGGATGGTAGCGTTGTCATTATAAAAGGTAGTATATTGTCGAGATTTTTGTCACTACAATGGATGGTAGCCTTGTCATTATGTAAGGTAGTCTATTTTCGAGATTTTTGTTACTAGAATGGATTGTAGCCTTGTCATTATGGAAGGTAGTCTGTTGTCTATATATTTGTTACTCCAATGGATGGTAGCCTAGTCATTTTGGAATGTAGTTTGTGTACGATATTTTTGTTATTCCAATGGATGGTAGCCTTGTCATTATGAAAGGAAGTCTATTGTCCTGATTTTTATTACTCTAGGGGATGGTAGCCTTGTCATTATGGAAGGTAGTATGTTGTCGATATCTTTGTTACGCCAATGGATGGTAGCCTTGTCATTATGGAAGGTAGTATGTTGTCCATATTTTTGTTACTCTAAGGGAAGGTAGCCTTGTCATTATGGAACGTAGTCTGTTGTCGAGATTTTTGTTATTCCAATTGATGGTAGCATTGTCATTATAGAAGGTAGTATATTATCGAGATTTTTGTCACTACAATGGATTATAGCCTTGTCATTATGGAAGGTTGTCTGTTGTCAAGATTTTTGTTACTACAATGGATTATAGCCTTGTCGTTATGGAAGGTAGTTTGTTGTCGATATCTTTGTTAGTCCAATGGATGGTAGCCTAGTCATTATGGAATGTAGATTGTGTACGAGATTTTAGTTACTTTAATGGATGGTAGCCTTGTCATTATTGAAGGTAGTCTGTTGTCGAGATTTTTTATACTCCAATAAATTGTAGCCTTGTAATTATGGAAGGTAGTCTCTTGTTGATATTTCGGTTACTCCAATGATGGTACCCTTGTTATTATGGAAGGTAGTCTATTGCCAAGATTTTTGTTACTCCATTGCATGGTAGCCTTATCATTATGGAAGGTAGTGTGTTGTCGATATCTTTGTTACTCCAATGGATGGTACCCTTGTCATTATGGAAGGTAGTATGTTGTCGATATCTTTGTTACTCCAATGGATGGTAGACTTGTCATTATGGAAGGTAGTCTATTATCGATATTTTTGTTACTCTAAGGGATGGTAGCCTTATCCATATGGAAGGTAGTCTGTTGTCGAGATTTTTGTTATTCCAATGGATGGTTGCGTTGTCATTATAGAAGGTAGTATATTGTCGAGATTTTTATCACTACAGTGGATGGTAGCCTTGTCATTATGTAAGGTAGTCTGTTGTCGAGATTTTTTTTACTAGAATGGGTTGTAGCCTTGTCGTTATGGAAGGTAGTATGTTGTCTATATCTTTGTTACTCCAATGGATGGTAGCCTATTCATTATGGAAGGTAGTTTGTGTACGATATTTTTGTTATTCCAATGGATGGTAGCGTTGTCATTATGAAAGGAAGTTAATTGACCTGATTTTTGTTACTCTATGGGATGGTAGCCTTGTCATTATGGAAGGTAGTATGTTATCAATATTTTTGTTACTCCAATGGATGGTAGCCTTGTCATTATGGAAGGTAGTCTGTTGTCCAGATTTTTGTTACTCTAAGGGATGGTAGCCTTTTCATTATGGAACGTAGTCTGTTGTCGAGATTTTTGTTATTCCAATGGATGGTAGCGTTGTCATTATAGAAGGTAGTATATTATCGATATTTTTGTCACTACAATGGATGGTAGCCTTGTCATTATTGAAGGTAGTCTATTGCCAAGATTTTTGTTACTACAATGGATTGTAGCCTTGTCGTTATGGAATGTAGTTTGTTGTCGATATCTTTGTTAATCCAATGGATGGTAGCCTAGCCATTATGGAAGGTAGTTTGTGTACGAGAATTTAGTTACTTTAATGGATGGTAGCCTTGTCATTATGGAAGGTAGTTTGTTGTCGAGATTTTTTATACTCCAATAGATTGTAGCCTTGTAATTATGGAAGGTAGTCTCTTGTTGATATTTTGGTTACTCCAATGATGGTACCCTTGTCATTATGGAAGGTAGTCTATTGCCGAGATTTTTGTTACTCCATTGCATGGTAGCCTTGTCATTATGGAAGGTAGTGTGTTGTCGATATTTTTTTTATTCCAATGGATGTTAGCCTTGTCATTATGGAAGGTAGTCTGTTTTCGTGATTTTTGTTACTCCAATGGATGGTAGCCTTGTCATTATGGAAGGTAGTATGTTGTCGATATCTTTGTTACTCCAATGGATGGTAGCCTTGTCATTATGGAAGGTAGTCTATTGTCGAGATTTTTGTCACTACAATGGATGGTAGCCTTGTCATTATGTAAGGTAGTCTATTGTCGAGATTTTTGTTACTAGAATGGATTGTAGCCTTGTCGTTATGGAAGGTAGTATGTTGTCTATATCTTTGTTACTCCAATGGATGGTAGCCTAGTCATTATGGAAGGTAGTTTGTGTACGAGATTTTAGTTACTTTAATGGATGGTAGCCTTGTCATTATGGAAGGTAGTCTGTTGTCGAGATTTTTTATACTCCAATAAATTGTAACCTTGTAATTATGGAAGGTAGTCTCTTGTTGATATTTTGGTTACTCCAATGATGGTACCGTTGTCATTATGGAAGGTAGTCTGTTTTTGTGATTTTTGTTACTCCAATGGATGGTAGCCTTGTCATTATGGAAGGTAGTATGTTGTCAATATCTTTGTTACTCCAATTGATGGTAGCCTTGTCATTATGGAAGGTAGTCTATTGTCGATATTGATGTTACTCTAAGGGATGGTAGCCCTATCCATATGGAAGGTAGTCTATTGTCGAGATTTTTGTTATTCCTATGGCTGGTAGCGTTTTCATTATAGAAGGTAGTATATTGTAGAGATTTTGTAACTACAATGGATGGTAGCCTTGTAATTATGTAAGGTAGTCTATTGTCGAGATTTTTGTTACTATAATGGATTGTAGCCTTGTCGTTATGGAAGGTAGTCTGTTGTCTATATCTTTGTTACTCCAATGGATGGTATCCTAGTCATTATGGAAGGTAGTCTGTTGTCGAGATATTTTATACTCCAATAAATTGTAGCCTTGTAATTATGGAAGGTAGTCTCTTGTTGATATTTTGGTTACTCCAATGATGGTAGCCTTGTCATTATGGAAAGTAGTCTATTGCCGAGAATTTTGTTACTCCGTTGCATGGTAGCCTTGTCATTATGGAAGGTAGTGTGTTTTCGATATTTTTGTTATTCCAATGGATGGTAACCTTGTCATTATGGAAGGTAGTCTGTTTTCTAGATTTTTGTTACTCCAATGGATGGTAGCCTTGTCATTATGGAAGGTAGTATGTTGTCGATATCTTTGTTACTCCAATGGATGGTAGCCTTCTAATTATGGAAGGTAGTCTATTGTCATATGTTTGTTACTCTAAGGGATGGTAGCCCTGTCCATATGGAAGGTAGTATGTTGTCGAGATTTTTTTATTCTAATGGATGGTAGCGTTGTCATTATAAAAGGTAGTATATTGTCGAGATTTTTGTCACTATAATGGATGGTAGCCTTGTCATTATGTAAGGTAGTCTACTGTCGAGATTTTTGTTACTAGAATGGATTGTAGCCTTGTCATTATGGAAGGTAGTCTGTTGTCTATATCTTTGTTACTCCAATGGATGGTAGCCTAGTCATTATGGAAGGTAGTTTGTGTACGATATTTTTGTTATTCCAATGGATGGTAGCCTTGTCATTATGAAAGGAAGTCTATTGTCCTGATTTTTGTTAGTCTAGGGGATGGTAGCCTTGTCATTATGGAAGGTAGTATGTTGTCGATATCTTTGTTACTCCAATGGATGTTAGCCTTGTCATTATGGAAGGTAGTATGTTGTCAAGATTTTTGTTACTCTAAGGGAAGGTAGCCTTGTCATTATGGAACGTAGTCTGTTGTTGAGATTTTTGTTATTCCAATTGATGGTAGCATTGTCATTATAGAAGGTAGTATATTATCGAGATTTTTTTCACTACAATGGATTATAGCCTTGTTGTTATGGAAGGTAGTTTGTTGTTGATATCTTTGTTAGTCCAATGGATGGTAGCCTAGTCATTATGGAAGGTAGTTTGTGTACGAGATTTTAGTTACTTTAATGGATGGTAGCCTTGTTATTATGGAAGGTAGTCTGTTGTCGAGATTTTTTATAATCCAATAAATTGTAGCCTTGTAATTATGGAAGGTAGTCTCTTGTTGATATTTTGGTTACTCCAATGATGGTACCCTTGTCATTATGGAAGGTAGTCTATTGCCGAGATTTTTGTTACTCCATTGCATGGTAGCCTTGTCATTATGGAAGGTAGTGTGTTGTCGATATTTTTGTTATTCCAATGGATGGTAGCCTTGTCATTATGAAAGGAAGTCTATTGTCCGGAATTTTGTTACTCTAAAGGATGGTAGCTTTGTCATTATGGAAGGTAGTATGTTGTCGATATCTTTGTTACTCCAATGGATGGTAGCCTTGTCATTATGGAAGGTAGTCTGTTGTCCAGATTTTTGTTACTCTAAGGGATGGTAGCTTTTTCATTATAGAAGGTAGTATATTATCGAGATTTTTGTCACTACAATGGATGGTAGCCTTGTCATTATGGAAGGTAGTCTGTTGTAAAGATTTTTGTTACTACAATGGACTGTAGCCTTGTCGTTATAGAAGGTAGTTTTTTGTCGATATCTTTGTTAGTACAAGGGATCGTAGCCTAGTCATTATGGAAGGTAGATTGTGTACGAGATTTTAGTTACTTTAATGGATGGTAGCCTTGTCATTATGGAAGGTAGTCTGTTGTCGAGATTTTTTATACTCCAATAAATTGTAGCCTTGTAATTATGGAAGGTAGTCTCTTATTGATATTTCGGTTACTCCAATGATGGTACCCTTGTTATTATGGAAGGTAGTCTATTGCCAAGATTTTTGTTACTCCATTGCATGGTAGCCTTGTCATTATGGAAGGTAGTGTGTTGTCGATATTTTTGTTATTCTAATGGATGGTAGCCTTGTCATTATGGAAGGTAGTCTGTTTTCGTGATTTTTGTTACTCCAATGGATGGTAGCCTTGTCATTATGGAAGGTAGTATGTTGTCGATATCTTTGTTACTCCAATGGATGGTAGACTTGTCATTTTGGAAGGTAGTCTATTGTCGATATTTTTGTTACTCTAAGGGATGGTAGCCTTATCCATATGGAAGGTAGTCTGTTGTCGAGATTTTTGTTATTCCAATGGATGGTAGCGTTGTCATTATAGAAGGTAGTATATTGTCGAGATTTTTATCACTACAGTGGATGGTAGCCTTGTCATTATGTCAGGTAGTCTGTTGTCGAGATTTTTGTTATTAGAATGGGTTGTAGCCTTGTCGTTATGGAAGGTAGTATGTTGTCTATATCTTTGTTAATCCAATGGATGGTAGCCTAGTCATTATGGAAGGTAGTTTTTGTACGAGATTTTAGTTACTTTAATGGATGGTAGCCTTGTCATTATGGAAGGTAGTCTGTTGTTGAGATTTTTTATACTCCAATAAATTATAGCCTTGTAATTATGGAAGGTAGTCTCTTGTTGATATTTTGGTTACTCCAATGATGGTACCCTTGTCATTATAGAAGGTAGTCTATTGCCGAGATTTTTGTTACTCCGTTGCATGGTAGCCTTGTCATTATGGAAGGTAGTGTGTTATCGATATTTTTGTTATTCCAATGGATGGTAGCCTTGTCATTATGGAAGGTAGTCTGTTTTCGTGATTTTTGTTACTCCAATGGATGGTAGCCTTGTCATTATGGAAGGTAGTATGTTGTCAATATCTTTGTTACTCCAATGGATGGTAGCCTTGTCATTATGGAAGGTAGTCTATTGTCGATATTTTTGTTACTCTAAGGGATGGTAGCCCTATCCATATGGAAGGTAGTCTGTTGTCGAGATTTTTGTTATTCTAATGGATGGTAGCATTGTCATTATAGAAGG
Organism: Vicia faba; assembly: GCA_948472305.1. Taxonomy (NCBI): domain Eukaryota; kingdom Viridiplantae; phylum Streptophyta; class Magnoliopsida; order Fabales; family Fabaceae; genus Vicia; species Vicia faba. The sequence goes on from OX451741.1 coordinate 462,056,827, forward strand.
TAGTATATTGTCGAGATTTTTGACACTACAATGGATGGCAGCCTTGTCATTATGTAAGGTAGTCTATTGTCAAGATTTTTGTTACTAGAATGGATTGTAGCCTTGTCGTTATGGAAGGTAGTCTGTTGTTTATATCTTTGTTACTTCAATAGATGGTAGCCTAGTCATTATGGAAGGTAGTCTGTTGTCGAGATTTTTTATACTCCAATAAATTGTAGCCTATGGAAGGTAGTCTCTTGTTGATATTTTGGTTAATCCAATGATGGTACCCTTGTCATTATGGAAAGTAGTCTATTGCCGAGATTTTTGTTACTCCATTGCATGGTAGCCTTGTCATTATGGAAGGTAGTGTGTTGTCGATATTTTTGTTATTCCAATGGATGGTAGCCTTGTCATTATGAAAGGAAGTCTATTGTCCTGATTTTTGTTACTCTAAGGGATGGTATCCTTGTCATTATGGAAGGTAGTATGTTGTCGATATCCATGTTACTCCAATGGATGGTAGCCTTGTCATTATGGAAGGTAGTCTGTTGTCTAGATTTTTATTACTCTAAGGGATGGTATCTTTGTCATTATAGAAGGTAGTATATTATCGAGATTTTTGTCACTATAATGGATGGTAGCCTTGTCATTATGGAAGGTAGTCTGTTGTCAAGATTTTTGTTACTACAATGGATTGTAGCCTTGTCGTTATGGAAGGTAGTTTGTTGTTGATATCTTTGTTAGTCCAAGGGTTGGTAGCCTAGTCATTATGGAAGGTAGATTGTGTACGAGATTTTAGTTACTTTAATGGATGGTAGCCTTGTCATTATGGAAGGTAGTCTGCTGTCGAGATTTTTTATACTCCAATAAATTGTAGCGTTGTAATTATGGAAGGTAGTCTCTTGTTGATATTTTGGTTACTCCAATGATGGTACCCTTGTTATTATGGAAGGTAGTCTATTGCCAAGATTTTTGTTACTCCATTGCATGGTAGCCTTGTCATTATGGAAGGTAGTGTGTTGTCGATATTTTTGTTATTCCAATGGATGGTAGCCTTGTCATTATGGAAGGTAGTCTGTTTTCGTGATTTTTGTTACTCCAATGGATGTTAGCCTTGTCATTATGGAAGGTAGTATGTTGTCGATATCTTTGTTACTCCAATGGATGGTAGCCTTGTCATTATGGAAGGTAGTCTATTGTCGATATTTTTGTTATTCCAATTGGTGCTAGCGTTGTCATTATTTAAGGTAGTCTGTTGTCGAGATTTTTGTTATTCCAATGGATGGTAGCCTAGTCATTATGGAAGGTAGTCTTTTGTCGAGATTTTTGTTACTAGAATGGGTTGTAGCCTTGTCGTTATGGAAGGTAGTATGTTGTCTATATCTTTGTTACTCCAATGGATGGTAGCCTAGTCATTATGGAAGGTAGTTTGTGTACGATATTTTTTTTATTCCAATGGATGGTAGCCTTGTCATTATGAAAGGAAGTTTATTGTCCTGATTTTTGTTACTCTAAGGGATGGTAGCCTTGTCATTATGGAAGGTAGTATGTTGTCGATATCTTTGTTACTCCAATGGATGGTAGCCTTGTCATTAAAGAAGGTAGTTTGTTGTCCAGATTTTTGTTATTCTAAGGGATGGTAGCCTTTTCATTATGGAACGTAGTCTGTTGTCGAGATTTTTGTTATTCCAATGGATGGTAGCGTTGTCATTATAGAAGGTAGTATATTATCGAGGTTTTTGTCACTACAATGGATGGTAGCCTTGTCATTATTAAGGGTAGTCTATAGTCAAGATTTTTGTTACTAAAATGGATTGTAGCCTTCTCGTTACGGAATGTAGTTTGTTGTCGATATCTTTGTTAGTCCAATGGATGGTAGCCTAGTCATTATGGAAGGTAGTTTGTGTACGAGATTTTAGTTACTTTAACGGATGGTAGCCTTGTCATTATGGAAGGTAGTATGTTGTCTAGATTTTTTATACTCCAATAAATTATAGCCTTGTAATTATGGAAGGTAGTCTCTTGTTGATATTTTGGTTACTCCAATGATGGTACCCTTGTCATTATGGAAGGTAGTCTATTGCCGAGATTTTTGTTACTCCATTGCATGGTAGCTTTGCCATTATGCAAGGTAGTGTGTTGTCGATATTTTTGATATTCCAATGGATGGTAGCCTTGTCATTATGGAAGGTAGTCTGTTGTCGTGATTTTTGTCACTCCAATGGATGGTAGCCTTGTCATTATGGAAGGTAGTATGTTGTCGATATCTTTGTTACTCCAATGGATGGTAGCCTTGTTTGTTATGGAAGGTAGTCTGTTGTTTATATCTTTGTTACTTCAATGGATGGTAGCCTAGTCATTATGGAAGGTAGTCTGTTGTCGAGATTTTTTATACTCCAATAAATTGTAGCCTATGGAAGGTAGTCTCTTGTTGATATTTTGGTTACTCCAATGATGGTACCCTTGTCATTATGGAAAGTAGTCTATTGCCGAGATTTTTGTTACTCCATTGCATGGTAGCCTTGTCATTATGGAAGGGAGTGTGTTGTCGATATTTTTGTTATTCCAATGGATGGTAGACTTGTCATTATGTAAGGTAGTCTATTGTCGAGATTTTTGTTACTAGAATGGATCGTAGCCTTGTCGTTATGGAAGGTAGTCTGTTGTCTATATCTTTGTTACTCCAATGGATGGTAGCCTTGTCATTATGGAAGGTAGTCTGTTGTCCAGATTTTTATTACTCTAAGGGATGGTATCTTTGTCATTATAGAAGGTAGTATATTATCGAGATTTTTGTCACTATAATGGATGGTAGCCTTGTAATTATGGAAGGTAGTCTCTTGTTGATATTTTGGTTACTCCAATGATGGTACCCTTGTCATTATGGAAGGTAATCTATTGCCAAGATTTTTGTTACTCCGTTGCATGGTAGCCTTGTCATTATGGAAGGTAGTTTGTGTACGAGATTTTAGTTACTTTAATGGATGGTAGCCTTCTCATTATGGAAGGTAGTCTGTTGTCGAGATTTTTTAAACTCCAATAAATTGTAGCCTTGTAATTATGGAAGGTAGTCTCTTGTTGATATTTTGGTTACTCCAATGATGGTACCCTTGTCATTATGGATGGTAATCTATTGCTGAGATTTTTGTTACTCCGTTGCATGGTAGCCTTGTCATTATGGAAGGTAGTGTGTTGTCGATATTTTTATTATTCCAATGGATGGTAGCCTAGTCATTATGGAAGGTAGTCTGTTTTCGTGATTTTTGTTGCTCCAATGGATGGTAGCCTTGTCATTATGGAAGGTAGTATGTTGTCGATATCTTTGTTACTCCAATGGATGGTAGCCTTGTCATTATGGAAGGTAGTCTATTGTCGATATTTTTGTTACTCTAAGGGATGGTAGCCCTGTCTATATGGAAGGTAGTCTGTTGTCGAGATTTTTTTTATTCCAATGGATGGTAGCGTTGTCATTATAGAAGGTAGTATATTGTCGAGATTTTTGTCACTACAATGGATGGTAGACTTGTCATTATGTAAGGTAGTCTATTGTCGAGATTTTTTTTACTAGAATGGATCGTAGCCTTGTCGTTATGGAAGGTAGTCTGTTGTCTATATCTTTGTTACTCCAATGGATGGTAGCCTAGTCATTATGGAAGGTAGTTTGTGTACGAGATTTTAGATACTTTAATGGATGGTAGCCTTGTCATTATGGAAGGTAGTCTGTTGTCGAGATTTTTTAAACTCCAATAAATTGTAGCCTTGTAATTATGGAAGGTAGTCTCTTGTTGATATTTTGGTTACTCCAATGATGGTACCCTTGTCATTATGGAAGGTAATCCATTGCCGAGATTTTTGTTACTCTGTTGCATGGTAGCCTTGTCATTATGGAAGGTAGTGTGTGTTCGATATTTTTGTTATTCCAATGGATGGTAGCCTTGTCATTATGGAAGGTAGTCTGTTTTCGTTATTTTTGTTACTCCAATGGATGGTAGCCTTGTCATTATGGAAGGTAGTATGTTGTCGATATCTTTGTTACTCCAATGGATGGTAGCCTTGTCATTTTGGAAGGTAGTCTATTGTCGATATTTTTGTTACTCTAAGGGATGGTAGCCTTGTCCATATGGAAGGTAGTCTATCGTCGAGATTTTTGTTATTCCAATGGATGGTAGCGTTGTCATTATTTAAGGTAGTCTGTTGTCGAGATTTTTGTTATTCCAATGGATGGTAGCCTAGTCATTATGGAAGGTAGTCTTTTGTCGAGATTTTTGTTACTTGAATGGGTTGTAGCCTAGTCATTATGGAAGGTAGTTTGTGTACGATATTTCTTTTATTCCAATGGATGGTAGCCTTGTCATTATGAAAGGATGTTTATTGTCCTGATTTTTGTTACTCTAAGGGATGGTAGCCTTGTCATTATGGAAGGTAGTATGTTGTCGATATCTTTGTTACTCCAATGGATGGTAGCCTTGTCATTAAAGAAGGTAGTTTGTTGTCCAGATTTTTGTTATTCTAAGGGATGGTAGCCTTTTCATTATGGAACGTAGTCTGTTGTCGAGATTTTTGTTATTCCAATGGATGGTAGCGTTGTCATTATAGAAGGTAAGATATTATCGAGGTTTTTGTCACTACAATGGATGGTAGCCTTGTCATTATTGAAGGTAGTCTGTTGTCAAGATTTTTGTTACTAAAATGGATTGTAGCCTTGTCGTTATGGAATGTAGTTTGTTGTCGATATCTTTGTTAGTCCAATGGATGGTAGCCTAGTCATTATGGAAGGTAGTTTGTGTACGAGATTTTAGTTACTTTAATGGATGGTAGCCTTGTCATTATGGAAGGTAGTATGTTGTCTAGATTTTTTATACTCCAATAAATTATAGCCTTGTAATTATGGAAGGTAGTCTCTTCTTGATATTTTGGTTACTCCAATGATGGTACCCTTGTCATTATGGAAGGTAGTCTATTGTCGAGATTTTTGTTACTCCATTGCATGGTAGCCTTGTCATTATGCAAGGTAGTGTGTTGTCGATATTTTTGTTATTCCAATGGATGGTAGCCTTGTCATTATGGAAGGTAGTCTGTTGTCGTGATTTTTGTCACTCCAATAGATGGTAGCCTTGTCATTATGGAAGGTAGTATGTTGTCGATATCTTTGTTACTCCAATGGATGGCAGCCTTGTTTGTTATGGAAGGTAGTCTGTTGTTTATATCTTTGTTACTTCAATGGATGGTAGCCTAGTCATTATGGAAGGTAGTCTATTGTCGAGATTTTTTATACTCCAATAAATTGTAGCCTATGGAAGGTAGTCTCTTGTTGATATTTTGGTTACTCCAATGATGGTACCCTTGTCATTATGGAAAGTAGTCTATTGCCGAGATTTTTGTTACTCCATTGCATGGTAGCCTTGTCATTATGGAAGGTAGTGTGTTGTCGATATTTTTGTTATTCCAATGGATGGTAGACTTGTCATTATGTAAGGTAGTCTATTGTCGAGATTTTTGTTACTAGAATGGATCGTAGCCTTGTCGTTATGGAAGGTAGTCTGTTGTCTATATCTTTGTTACTCCAATGAATGGTAGCCTTGTCATTATGGAAGGTAGTCTGTTGTCCAGATTTTTATTACTCTAAGGGATGGTATCTTTGTCATTATAGAAGGTAGTATATTATCGAGATTTTTGTCACTATAATGGATGGTAGCCTTGTAATTATGGAAGGTAGTCTCTTGTTGATATTTTGGTTACTCCAATGACGGTACCCTTGTCATTATGGAAGGTAATCTATTGCCGAGATTTTTGTTACTCTGTTGCATGGTAGCCTTGTCATTATGGAAGGTAGTTTGTGTACGAGATTTTTGTTATTTTAATGGATGGTAGCCTTGTCATTATGGAAGGTAGTCTGTTGTCGAGATTTTTTAAACTCCAATAAATTGTAGCCTTGTAATTATGGAAGGTAGTCTCTTGTTGATATTTTGGTTACTCCAATGATGGTACCCTTGTCATTATAGAAGGTAATCTATTGCCGAGATTTTTGTTACTCCGTTGCATGGTAGCCTTGTCATTATGGAAGGTAGTGTGTTGTCGATATTTTTGTTATTCCAATGGATGGTAGCCTAGTCATTATGGAAGGTAGTCTGTTTTCGTGATTTTTGTTGCTCCAATGGATGGTAGCCTTGTCATTATGGAAGGTAGTATGTTGTCGATATCTTTGTTACTCCAATGGATAGTAGCCTTGTCATTATGGAAGGTAGTCTATTGTCGATATTTTTGTTACTCTAAGGGATGGTAGCCCTGTCTATATGGAAGGTAGTCTGTTGTCCAGATTTTTTTTATTCCAATGGATGGTAGCGTTGTCATTATAGAAGGTAGTATATTGTCTAGATTTTTGTCACTACAATGGATGGTAGCCTTGTCATTATGTAAGGTAGTCTATTGTCGAGATTTTCGTTACTAGAATGGATCGTAGCCTTGTCGTTATGGAAGGTAGTCTATTGTCTATATCTTTGTTACTCCAATGGATGGTAGCCTAGTCATTATGGAAGGTAGTTTGTGTACGAGATTTTAGTTACTTTAATGGATGGTAGCCTTGTCATTATGGAAGGTAGTCTGTTGTCGAGATTTTTTAAACTCCAATAAATCGTAGCCTTGTAATTATGGAAGGTAGTCTCTTGTTGATATTTTGGTTACTCCAATGATGGTACCCTTGTCATTATGGAAGGTAATCTATTGTCGAGATTTTTGTTACTCCGTTGCATGGTAGCCTTGTCATTATGGAAGGTAGTGTGTTGTCGATATTTTTGTTATTCCAATGGATGGTAGCCTAGTCATTATGGAAGGTAGTCTGTTTTCGTGATTTTTGTTGCTCCAATGGATGGTAGCCTTGTCATTATGGAAGGTAGTATGTTGTCGATATCTTTGTTACTCCAATGGATGGTAGCCTTGTCATTATGGAAGGTAGTCTATTGTCGATATTTTTGTTACTCTAAGGGATGGTAGCCCTGTCTATATGGAAGGTAGTCTGTTGTCCAGATTTTTTTTATTCCAATGGATGGTAGCGTTGTCATTATAGAAGGTAGTATATTGTCTAGATTTTTGTCACTACAATGGATGGTAGCCTTGTCATTATGTAAGGTAGTCTATTGTCGAGATTTTCGTTACTAGAATGGATCGTAGCCTTGTCGTTATGGAAGGTAGTCTATTGTCTATATCTTTGTTACTCCAATGGATGGTAGCCTAGTCATTATGGAAGGTAGTTTGTGTACGAGATTTTAGTTACTTTAATGGATGGTAGCCTTGTCATTATGGAAGGTAGTCTTTGTCGAGATTTTTTAAACTCCAATAAATTGTAGCCTTGTAATTATGGAAGGTAGTCTCTTGTTGATATTTTGGTTACTCCAATGATGGTACCCTTGTCATTATGGAAGGTAATCTATTGTCGAGATTTTTGTTACTCCGTTGCATGGTAGCCTTGTCATTATGGAAGGTAGTGTCTTGTCGATATTTTTGTTATTCCAATGGATGGTAGCCTAGTCATTATGGAAGGTAGTCTGTTTTCGTGATTTTTGTTGCTCCAATGGATGGTAGCCTTGTCATTATGGAAGGTAGTATGTTGTCGATATCTTTGTTACTCCAATGGATGGTAGCCTTGTCATTATGGAAGGTAGTCTATTGTCGATATTTTTGTTACTCTAAGGGATGGTAGCCTTGTCCATATGGAAGGTAGTCTATTGTCGAGATTTTTGTTATTCCAATGGATGGTAGCGTTGTCATTATTTAAGGTAGTCTGTTGTCGAGATTTTTGTTATTCCAATGGATGGTAGCCTAGTCATTATGGAAGGTAGTCTTTTGTCGAGATTTTTGTTACTAGAATGGGTTGTAGCCTTGTCGTTATGAAAGGAACTTTATTGTCCTGATTTTTGTTACTCTAAGGGATGGTAGCCTTGTCATTATGGAAGGTAGTATGTTGTCGATATCTTTGTTACTCCAATGGATGGTAGCCTTGTCATTAAAGAAGGTAGTTTGTTGTCCAGATTTTTGTTATTCTAAGGGATGGTATCCTTTTCATTATGGAACGTAGTCTGTTGTCGAGATTTTTTTTATTCCAATGGATGGTAGCCTTGTCATTATGAAAGGAAGTTTATTGTCCTGATTTTTGTTACTCTAAGGGATGGTAGCCTTGTCATTATGGAAGGTAGTATGTTGTCGATATCTTTGTTACTCCAATGGATGGTAGCCTTGTCATTAAAGAAGGTAGTTTGTTGTCCAGATTTTTGTTATTCTAAGGGATGGTATCCTTTTCATTATGGAACGTAGTCTGTTGTCGAGATTTTTGTTATTCCAATGGATGGTAGCGTTGTCATTATAGAAGGTAGTATATTATCAAGGTTTTTGTCACTACAATGGATGGTAGCCTTGTCATTATTGAAGGTAGTCTGTTGTCAAGATTTTTGTTACTAAAATGGATTGTAGCCTTGTCGTTATGGAATGTAGTTTGTTGTCGATATCTTTGTTAGTCCAATGGATGGTAGCCTAGTCATTATGGAAGGTAGTTTGTGTACAAGATTTTAGTTACTTTAATGGATGGTAGCCTTGTCATTATGGAAGGTAGTCTGTTGTCTAGATTTTTTATACTCCAATAAATTATAGCCTTGTAAATATGGAAGGTAGTCTCTTGTTGATATTTTGATTACTCCAATGATGGTACCCTTGTCATTATGGAAGGTAGTCTATTGCCGAGATTTTTGTTACTCCATTGCATGGTAGCCTTGTCATTATGCAAGGTAGTGTGTTTTCGATATTTTTGTTATTCCAGTGGATGGTAGCCTTGTCATTATTGAAGGTAGTCTGTTGTCGTGATTTTTGTCACTCCAATGGATGGTAGCCTTGTCATTATGGAAGGTAGTATGTTGTCGATATCTTTGTTACACCAATGGATGGTAGCCTTGTCATTATGGAAGGTAGTCTATTGTTGATATTTTTGTTACTCTAAAGGTTGGTAGCCTTGTCCATATGGAAGGTAGTCTGTTGTCGAGATTTTTGTTATTCCAATAGATGGTAGCGTTGTCATTATAGAAGGTAGTATATTGTCTAGATTTTTGTCACTACAACGGATGGTAGCCTTGTCATTATGTAAGGTAGTCTTTTGTCGAGATTTTTGTTACTAGAATGGATTGTAGCCTTGTCGTTATGGAAGGTAGTATGTTGTCTATATCTTTGTTACTTCAATGTATGGTAGTCTAGTCATTATAGAAGGTAGTTTGTGTATGATATTTTTTTTATTCCAATGGATGGTAGCCTTGTCATTATGAAAGGAAGTCTATTGTCCTGATTTTTGTTACTCTAAGGGATGGTAGCCTTGTCATTATGGAAGGTAGTATGTTGTCAATATCTTTGTTACTCCAATGGATGGTAGCCTTCTCATTATGGAAGGTAGTCTGTTGTCCAGATTTTTGTTACTCTAAGGGATGGTAGCCTTGTCATTATGCAACGTAGTCTGTTGTCGAGATTTTTGTTATTCCAATGGATGGTAGCGTTGTCATTATTTAAGGTAGTATATTGTCGAGATTTTTATCACTACAATGGATAGTAGCCTTGTTATTATTTAAGGTTGTCTATTGTCGAGATTTTTGTTACTAGAATGGGTTGTAGCCTTGTCGTTATGGAAGGTAGTATGTTGTCTATATCTTTGTTACTCCAATGGATGGTAGCCTACTCATTATGGAAGGTAGTTTGTGTACGATATTTTTGTTATTCCAATGGGTGGTAGCCTTGTCAATATGGAAGGTAGTCTGTTGTCGAGATTTTTTATACTCCAATAAATTATAGCCTTGTAATTATGGAAGGTAGTCTCTTGTTGATATTTTGGTTACTCCAATGATGGTACGCTTATCATTATGGAAGGTAGTCTATTGCCGAGATTCTTGTTACTCCATTGCATGGTAGCCTTGTCATTATGGAAGGTAGTGTGTTGTCGATATGTTTGTTATTCCATTGGATGATAGCCTTGTCATTATGGAAGGTAGTCTGTTGTCGTGATTTTTGTTACTCCAATGGATAGTAGCCTTGTCATTATGGAAGGTAGTCTGTTGTCGAGATTTTTGTTACTACAATGGATTGTAGCCTTTTTGTTATGGAAGATAGTCTGTTGTCGATATCTTTGTTACTCCATTGGATGGTAGCCTAGTCATTATGGAAGGTAGTTTGTGTACGAGATTTTAGTTACTCCAATGGATGGTAGACTTGTCATTATGGAAGGTAGTCTGTTGTCGAGATTTTTGTTACTCCAATGGATTGTAGCCTTGTCATTATAGAAGGTGATATATTGTCACTATAATGGATGGTATCCTTGTCATTATGGAACGTTGTCTGTTGTCGAGATTTTTGTTATTCCATTAGATGGTAGCGTTGTCATTATAGAAGGCAGTATATTATCGAGATTTTTGTCACTACAATGGATGGTGGCCTTGTCATTATGGAAGGTAGTTTGTTGTCAAGATTTTTATTACTACAATGGATTGTGGCCTTGTCGTTATGGAAGGTAGTTTGTTGTCGATATCTTTGTTAGTCCAATGGATGGAAGCCTAGCCATTATGGAAGGTAGTTTGTGTACGAGAATTTAGTTACTTTAATGGATGGTAGCCTTGTCATTATGGAAGGTAGTCTGTTGTCGAGATTTTTTATACTCCAATAGATTGTAGCCTTGTAATTATAGAAGGTAGTCTCTTGTTGATATTTTGGTTACTCCAATGATGGTACCCTTGTCATTATGGAAGGTAGTCTATTGCCGAGATTTTTGTTACTCCATTGCATGGTAGCCTTTTCATTATGGAAGGTAGTGTGTTGTCGATATTTTTGTTATTCCAATGGATGGTAACCTTGTCATTATGGAAGGTAGTCTGTTTTCGTGATTTTTGTTACTCCAATGGATGGTAGCCTTGTCATTATGGAAGGTAGTATGTTATCGATATCTTTGTTACTACAATGGATGGTAACCTTGTCATTATGGAAGGTAGTCTATTGTCGAGATTTTTGTCACTACAATGGATGGTAGCCTTGTCATTATGTAAGGTAGTCTATTGTCGAGATTTTTGTTACTAGAATGGATTGTAGCCTTGTCGTTATGGAAGGTAGTATGTTGTCTATATCTTTGTTACTCCAATGGATGGTAGCCTAGTCATTATGGAAGGTAGTTTAGGTACGAGATTTTAGTTACTTTAATGGATGGTAGCCTATTCATTATGGAAGGTAGTCTGTTGTCGAGATTTTTTATACTCCAATAAATTGTAACCTTGTAATTATGGAAGGTAGTCTCTTGTTGATATTTTGGTTACTCCAATGGATGGTAGCCTTGTCATTATGGAAGGTAGTATGTTGTCAATATCTTTGTTACTCCAATGGATGGTAGCCTTGTCATTATGGAAGGTAGTCTATTGTCGATATTTTTGTTACTCTAAGGGATGGTAGCCCTATCCATATGGAACGTAGTCTGTTGTCGAGATTTTTGTTATTCCTATGGATGGTAGCATTTTCATTATAGAAGGTAGTATATTGTAGAGATTTTTGTCACTACAATGAATGGTAGCCTTGTAATTATGTAAGGTTGTCTATTGTCGAGATTTTTGTTACTAGAATGGATTGTAGCCTTGTCGTTATGGAAGGTAGTCTGTTGTCTATATCTTTGTTACTCCAATGGATGATATCCTAGTCATTATGGAAGGTAGTCTGTTGTCGAGATATTTTATACTCCAATAAATTGTAGCCTTGTAATTATGGAAGGTAGTCTCTTGTTGATATTTTAGTTACTCCAATGATGGTACCTTTGTCATTATGGAAGGTAGTCTATTGCCATGATTTTTGTTACTCCGTTGCATGGTAGCCTTGTCATTATGGAAGGTAGTGTGTTTTCGATATTTTTGTTATTCCAATGGATGGTAACCTTGTCATTATGGAAGGTAGTCTGTTTTCTTGATTTTTGTTACTCCAATGGATGGTAGCCTTGTCATTATGGAAGTTAGTATGTTGTCGATATCTTTGTTACTCCAATGGATGGTAGCCTTGTCATTATGGAAGGTAGTCTATTGTCGATATTTTTGTTACTCTAAGGGATGGTAGCCCTGTCCATATGGAAGGTAGTATGTTGTCGAGATTTTTGTTATTCCAATGGATGGTAGCATTGTCATTATAAAAGCTAGTATATTGTCAAGATTTTTGTCACTATAATGGATGGTAGCCTTGTCATTATGTAAGGTAGTCTATTGTCGAGATTTTTGTTACTAGAATGGATTATAGCCTTGTCATTATGGAAGGTAGTCTGTTGTCTATATCTTTGTTACTCCAATGGATGGTAGCCTAGTCATTATGGAAGGTAGTTTGTGTACGATATTTTTGTTATTCCAATGGATGGTAGCCTTGTCATTATGAAAGGAAGTTTATTGTCCTGATTTTTGTTAGTCTAGGTGATGGTAGCCTTGTCATTATGAAAGGTAGTTTGTTGTCGATATCTTTGTTACTCCAATGGATGTTAGCCTTGTCATTATGGAAGGTAGTATGTTGTCAAGATTTTTGTTACTCTAAGGGAAGGTAGCCTTGTCATTATGGAACGTAGTCTATTGTCGAGATTTTTGTTATTCCAATTGATGGTAGCATTGTCATTATAGAAGGTAGTATATTATCGAGATTTTTGTCACTACAATGGATTGTAGCCTTGTCATTATGGAAGGTAGTCTGTTGTCAAGATTTTTGTTACTACAATGGATTATAGCCTTATCGTTATGGAAGGTAGTTTGTTGTCGATAGCTTTGTTAGTCCAATGGATGGTAGCCTAGTCATTATGGAAGGTAGTTTGTGTACGAGATTTTAGTTACTTTAATGGATGGTAGCCTTGTCATTATGGAAGGTAGTCTATTGTCGAGATTTTTTATAATCCAATAAATTGTAGCCTTTGAATTATGGAAGGTAGTCTCTTATTGATATTTTGGATACTCCAATGATGGTACCCTTGTCATTATGGAAGGTAGTCTATTGCCGAGATTTTTGTTACTCCATTGCATGGTAGCCTTGTCATTATGGAAGGTAGTGTGTTGTCGATATTTTTGTTATTCCAATGGATGGTAGCCTTGTCATTATGAAAGGAAGTCTATTGTCCTGAATTTTGTTAATCTAAGGGATGGTAGTCTTGTCATTATGGAAGGTAGTATGTTGTCGATATCTTTGTTACTCCAATGGATGGTAGCCTTGTCATTATGGAAGGTAGTCTGTTGTCCAGATTTTTGTTACTCTAAGGGATGGTAGCTTTGTCATTATAGAAGGCAGTATATTATCGAGATTTTTGTCACTACAATGGATGGTAGCCTTGTCATTATGGATGGTAGTCTGTTGTCAAGATTTTTGTTACTACAATGGATTGTAGCCTTGTCGTTATGGAAGGTAGTTTGTTGTCGATATCTTTGTTAGTCCAAGGGATGCTAGCCTAGTCATTATGGAAGGTAGATTGTGTACGAGATTTTAGTTACTTTAATGGATGGTAGCCTTGTCATTATGGAAGGTAGTCTGTTGTTGAGATTTTTTATACTCCAATAAATTGTAGCCTTGTAATTATGGAAGGTAGTCTCTTATTGATATTTCGGTTACTCCAATGATGGTACCCGTGTTATTATGGAAGGTAGTCTATTGCCAAGATTTTTGTTACTCCATTGCATGGTAGCCTTGTCATTATGGAAGGTAGTGTGTTGTCGATATTTTTGTTATTCCAATGGATGGTAGCCTTGTCATTATAGAAGGTAGTTTGTTTTCGTGATTTTTGTTACTCCAATGGATGGTAGCCTTGTCATTATGGAAGGTAGTATGTTGTCGATATCTTTGTTACTCCAATGGATGGTAGACTTGTCATTATGGAAGGTAGTCTATTGTCGATATTTTTGTTACTCTAAGGGATGGTAGCCTTATCCATATGGAAGGTAGTCTGTTGTCGAGATTTTTGTTATTCCAATGGATGGTAGCGGTGTCATTATAGAAGGTAGTATATTGTCGAGATTTTTATCACTACAGTGGATGGTAGCCTTGTCATTATGTAAGGTAGTCTATTGTCGAGATTTTTGTTACTAGAATGGGTTGTAGCCTTGTTGTTATGGAAGGTAGTATGTTGTCTATATCTTTGTTACTCCAATGGATGGTAGCCTAGTCATTATGGAAGGTAGTTTTTGCACGAGATTTTAGTAACTTTAATGGATGGTAGCCTTGTCATTATGGAAGGTAGTCTGTTGTCGAGATTTTTTATACTCCAATAAATTATAGCCTTGTAATTATGGAAGGTAGTCTCTTGTTGATATTTTGGTTACTCCAATGATGGTACCCTTGTCATTATGGAAGGTAGTCTATTGCCGAGATTTTTGTTACTCCGTTGCATGGTAGCCTTGTCATTATGGAAGGTAGTGTGTTGTCGATATTTTTGTTATTCCAATGGATGGTAGCCTTGTCATTATGGAAGGTAGTCTGTTTTCGTGATTTTTGTTACTCCAATGGATGGTAGCCTTGTCATTATGGAAGGTAGTATGTTGTCAATATCTATGTTACTCCAATGGATGGTAGCCTTGTCATTATGGAAGGTAGTCTATTGTCGATATTTTTTTTACTCTAAGGGATGGTAGCCCTATCCATATGGAAGGTAGTCTATTGTCCAGATTTTTGTTATTCCAATGGATGGTAGCATTGTCATTATAGAAGGTAGTATATTGTCGAGATTTTTGTCACTACAATGGATGGTAGCCTTGTCATTATGTAAGGTAGTCTATTGTCAAGATTTTTGTTACTAGAATGGATTGTAGCCATGTCGTTATGGAAGGTAGTCTGTTGTTTATATCTTTGTTACTTCAATGGATGGTAGCCTAGTCATTATGGAAGGTAGTCTGTTGTCGAGATTTTTTATACTCCAATAAATTGTAGCCTATGGAAGGTAGTCTCTTGTTGATATTTTGGTTACTCCAATGATGGTACCCTTGTCATTATGGAAAGTAGTCTATTGCCGAGATTTTTGTTACTCCATTGCACGGTAGCCTTGTCATTATGGAAGGTAGTGTGTTGTCGATATATTTGTTATTCCAATGGATGGTAGCCTTGTCATTATGAAAGGAAGTCTATTGTCCTGATTTTTGTTACTCTAAGGGATGGTATCTTTGTCATTATGGAAGGTAGTATGTTGTCGATATCTTTGTTACTCCAATGGATGGTAGCCTTGTCATTATGGAAGGTAGTCTGTTGTCCAGATTTTTATTACTCTAAGGGATGGTATCTTTGTCATTATAGAAGGTAGTATATTATCGAGATTTTTGTCACTATAAGGGATGGTAGCCTTGTCATTATGGAAGGTAGTCTGTTGTCAAGATTTTTGTTACTACAATGGATTGTAGCCTTGTCGTTATGGAAGGTAGTTTGTTGTCGATATCTTTGTTAGTCCAAGGGATTGTAGCCTAGTCATTATGGAAGGTAGATTGTGTACGAGATTTTAGATACTTTAATGGATGGTATCCTTGTCATTATGGAAGGTAGTCTGTTGTCGAGATTTTTTATACTCCAATAAATTGTAGCCTTGTAATTATGGAAGGTAATCTATTGTCGAGATTTTTGTTACTCCGTTGCATGGTAGCCTTGTCATTATGGAAGGTAGTGTGTTGTCGATATTTTTGTTATTCCAATGGATGGTAGCGTAGTCATTATGGAAGGCAGTCTGTTTTCGTGATTTTTGTTACTCCAATGGATGGTAGCCTTGTCATTATGGAAAGTAGTATGTTTTCGATATCTTTGTTACTCCAATGGATGGTAGCCTTGTCATTATGGAAGGTGGTCTATTATCGATATTTTTGTTACTCTAAGGGATGGTAGCCTTGTCCATATGGAAGGTAGTCTATTGTCGAGATTTTTGTTATTCCAATGGATGGTAGCGTTGTCATTATTTAAGGTAGTCTGTTGTCGAGATTTTTGTTATTCCAATGGATGGTAGCCTAGTCATTATGGAAGGTAGTCCTTTGTCAACATTTTTGTTACTAGAATGGGTTGTAGCCTTGTCGTTATGGAAGGTAGTTTGTGTACGATATTTTTTTTATTCCAATGGATGGTAGCCTTGTCATTATGAAAGGAAGTTTATTGTCCTGATTTTTGTTACTCTAAGGGATGGTAGCCTTGTCATTATGGAAGGTAGTATGTTGTCGATATCTTTGTTACTCCAATGGATGGTAGCCTTGTCATTAAAGAATGTAGTTTGTTGTCCAGATTTTTGTTATTCTAAGGGATGGTAGCCTTTTCATTATGGAACATAGTCTGTTGTCGAGATTTTTGTTATTCCAATGGATGGTAGCATTGTCATTATAGAAGGTAGTATATTATCGAGGTTTTTGTCACTACAATGGATGGTAGCCTTGTCATTATTGAAGGTAGTCTGTTGTCAAGATTTTTGTTACTAAAATGGATTGTAGCCTTGTCGTTATGGAATGTAGTTTGTTGTCGATATCTTTGTTAGTCCAATGGATGGTAGCCTAGTCATTATGGAAGGTAGTTTGTGTACGAGATTTTAGTTACTTTAATGGATGGTAGCCTTGTAATTATGGAAGGTAGTCTCTTGTTGATATTTTGGTTACTCCAATGATGGTACCCTTGTCATTATGGAAGGTAGTCTATTGCCGAGATTTTTGTTACTCCATTGCATGGTAGCCTTTTCATTATGCAAGGTAGTGTGTTGTCGATATTTTTGTTATTCCAATGGATGGTAGCCTTGTCATTATGGAAGGTAGTCTGTTGTCGTGATTTTTGTCACTCAAATGGATGGTAGCCTTGTCATTATGGAAGGTAGTATGTTGTCGATATCTTTGTTACTCCAATGGATGGTAGCCTTTTCGTTATGGAAGGTAGTCTGTTGTTTATATCTTTGTTACTTCAATGGATGGTAGCCTAGTCATTATGGAAGGTAGTCTGTTGTCGAGATTTTTTATACTCTAATAAATTGTAGCCTATGGAAGGTAGTCTCTTGTTTATATTTTGGTTACTCCAATGATGGTACCCTTGTCATTATGGAAAGTAGTCTATTGCCGAGATTTTTCTTACTCCATTGCATGGTAGCCTTGTCATTATGGAAGGTAGTGTGTTGTCGATATTTTTGTTATTCCAATGGATGGTAGCCTTGTCATTATGAAAGAAAGTCTATTGTCCTGATTTTTGTTACTCTAAGGGATGGTATCCTTGTCATTATGGAAGGTAGTATGTTGTCGATATCTTTGTTACTCCAATGGATGGTAGCCTTGTCATTATGGAAGGTAGTCCGTTGTCCAGATTTTTATTACTCTAAGGGATGGTATCTTTGTCATTATAGAAGGTAGTATATTTTCGAGATTTTTGTCACTATAATGGATGGTAGCCTTGTCATTATGGAAGGTAGTCTGTTGTCAAGATTTTTGTTACTACAATGGATTGTAGCCTTGTCGTTATGGAAGGTAGTTTGTTGTCGATATCTTTGTTAGTCCAAGGGATGGTAGCCTAGTCATTATGGAAGGTAGATTGTGTATGAGATTTTAGTTCATTTAATGGATGGTAGCCTTGTCATCCTGGAAGGTAGTCTACTGTCGAGATTTTTTATACTCCAATAAATTGTAGCCTTGTAATTATGGAAGGTAGTCTCTTGTTGATATTTTGGTTACTCCAATGATGGTACCCTTGTTATTATGGAAGGTAGTCTCTTGTTGATATTTTGGTTACTCCATTGCATGGTAGCCTTGTCATTATGGAAGGTAGTGTGTTGTCGATATTTTTGTTATTCCAATGGATGGTAGCCTTGTCATTATGGAAGGTAGTCTGTTTTCGTTATTTTTGTTACTCCAATGGATGGTAGCCTTGTCATTATGGAAGGTAGTATGTTGTCGATATCTTTGTTACTCCAATGGATGGTAGCCTTGTCATTATGGAAGGTAGTCTATTGTCGATATTTTTGTTACTCTAAGGGATGGTAGCCCTGTCCATATGGAACGTAGTCTGTTGTCGAGATTTTTTTTATTCCAATGGATGGTAGCGTTGTCATTATAGAAGGTAGTATATTGTCGAGATTTTTGTCACTACAATGGATGGTAGCCTTGTCATTATGTAAGGTAGTCTATTGTCGAGATTTTTGTTACTAGAATGGATCGTAGCCTTGTCGTTATGGAAGGTAGTATGTTGTCTATATCTTTGTTACTCCAATGGATGGTAGCCTAGTAATTATGGAAGGTAGTTTGTGTACGAGATTTTAGTTACTTTAATGGATGGTAGCCTTGTCATTATGGAAGGTAGTCTGTTGTTGAGATTTTTTATACTCCAATAAATTGTAGCCTTGTAATTATGGAAGGTAGTCTCTTGTTGATATTTTGGTTACTCCAATGATGGTACCCTTGTCATTATGGAAGGTAATCTATTGCCGAGATTTTTGTTACTCCGTTGCATGGTAGCCTTGTCATTATGGAAGGTAGTGTGTTGTCGATATTTTTGTTATTCTAATGGATGGTAGCCTAGTCATTATGGAAGGTAGTTTGTTTTCGTGATTTTTGTTGCTCTAATGGATGGTAGCCTTGTCATTATGGAAGGTAGTATGTTGTCGATATCTTTGTTACTCCAATGGATGGTAGCCTTGTCATTATGGAAGGTAGTCTATTATCGATATTTTTGTTACTCTTAGGGATGGTAGCCTTGTCTATATAGAAGGTAGTCTATTGTCGAGATTTTTTTTATTCCAATGGATGGTAGCGTTGTCATTATTTAAGGTAGTCTGTTGTCGAGATTTTTGTTATTCCAATGGATGGTAGCCTAGTCATTATGGAAGGTAGTCTTTTCTCGAGATTTTTGTTACTAGAATGGGTTGTAGCCTTGTCGTTATGGAAGGTAGTATGTTGTCTATATCTTTGTTACTCCAATGGATGGTAGCCTAGTCATTATGGAAGGTAGTTTGTGTACGATATTTTTTTTATTCCAATGGATGGTAGCCTTGTCATTATGAAAGGAAGTTTATTGTCCTGATTTTTGTTACTCTAAGGGATGGTAGCCTTGTCATTATGGAAGGTAGTATGTTGTCGATATCTTTGTTACTCCATTGGATGGTAGCCTTGTCATTAAAGAAGGTAGTTTGTTGTCCAGATTTTTGTTATTCTAAGGGATGATAGCCTTTTCATTATGGAACGTAGTCTGTTGTCGAGATTTTTGTTATTCCAATGGATGGTAGCGTTGTCATTATAGAAGGTAGTATATTATCGAGGTTTTTGTCACTACAATGGATGGTAGCCTTGTCATTATTGAAGGTAGTCTGTTGTCAAGAATTTTTGTTACTAAAATGGATTGTAGCCTTGTCGTTATGGAATGTAGTTTGTTGTCGATATCTTTGTTAGTCTAATAAATGGTAGCCCAGTCATTATGGAAGGTAGTTTGTGTACGAGATTTTAGTTACTTTAATGGATGGTAGCCTTGTCATTATGGAAGGTAGTCTGTTGTCGAGATTTTTTAAACTCCAATAAATTGTAGCCTTGTAATTATGGAAGGTAGTCTCTTGTTGATATTTTGGTTACTCCAATGATGGTACCCTTGTCATTATGGAAGGTAATCTATTGCCGAGATTTTTGTTACTCCGTTGCATGGTAGCCTTGTCATTATGGAAGGTAGTGTGTTGTCGATATTTTTGTTATTCCAATGGATGGTAGCCTAGTCATTATGGAAGGTAGTCTGTTTTCGTGATTTTTGTTGCTCCAATGGATGGTAGCCTTGTCATTATGGAAGGTAGTATGTTGTCGATATCTTTGTTACTCCAATGGATGGTAGCCTTGTCATTATGGAAGGTAGTCTATTGTCGATATTTTTGTTACTCTAAGGGATGGTAGCCTTTTCCATATGGAAGGTAGTCTATTGTCGAGATTTTTGTTATTCCAATGGATGGTAGCGTTGTCATTATTTAAGGTAGTCTGTTGTCGAGATTTTTGTTATTCCAATGGATGGTAGCCTAGTCATTATGGAAGGTAGTCTTTTGTCGAGATTTTTGTTACTTGAATGGGTTGTAGCCTAGTCATTATGGAAGGTAGTTTGTGTACGATATTTTTTTTATTCCAATGGATGGTAGCCTTGTCATTATGAAAGGATGTTTATTGTCCTGATTTTTGTTACTCTAAGGGATGGTAGCCTTGTCATTATGGAAGGTAGTATGTTGTCGATATCTTTGTTACTCCAATGGATGGTAGCCTTGTCATTAAAGAAGGTAGTTTGTTGTCCAGATTTTTGTTATTCTAAGGGATGGTAGCCTTTTCATTATGGAACATAGTCTGTTGTCGAGATTTTTGTTATTCCAATGGATGGTAGCGTTGTCATTATAGAAGGTAGTATATTATCGAGGTTTTTGTCACTACAATGGATGGTAGCCTTGTCATTATTGAAGGTAGTCTGTTGTCAAGATTTTTGTTACTAAAATGGATTGTAGCCTTGTCGTTATGGAATGTAGTTTGTTGTCGATATCTTTGTTAGTCCAATGGATGGTAGCCTAGTCATTATGGAAGGTAGTTTGTGTACGAGATTTTAGTTACTTTAATGGATGGTAGCCTTGTAATTATGGAAGGTAGTCTCTTGTTGATATTTTGGTTACTCCAATGATGGTACCCTTGTCATTATGGAAGGTAGTCTATTGCCGAGATTTTTGTTACTGCATTCCATGGTAGCCTTTTAATTATGCAAGGTAGTGTGTTGTCGATATTTTTGTTATTCCAATGGATGGTAGCCTTGTCATTATGGAAGGTAGTCTGTTGTCGTGATTTTTGTCACTCAAATGGATGGTAGCCTTGTCATTATGGAAGGTAGTATGTTGTCGATATCTTTGTTACTCCAATGGATGGTAGCCTTGTCGTTATGGAAGGTAGTCTGTTGTTTATAACTTTGTTACTTCAATGGATGGTAGCCTAGTCATTATGGAAGGTAGTCTGTTGTCGAGATTTTTTATACTCTAATAAATTGTAGCCTATGGAAGGTAGTCTCTTGTTTATATTTTGGTTACTCCAATGATGGTACCCTTGTCATTATGGAAAGTAGTCTATTGCCGAGATTTTTCTTACTCCATTGCATGGTAGCCTTGTCATTATGGAAGGTAGTGTGTTGTCGATATTTTTGTTATTCCAATGGATGGTAGCCTTGTCATTATGAAAGAAAGTCTATTGTCCTGATTTTTGTTACTCTAAGGGATGGTATCCTTGTCATTATGGAAGGTAGTATGTTGTCGATATCTTTGTTACTCCAATGGATGGTAGCCTTGTCATTATGGAAGGTAGTACGTTGTCCAGATTTTTATTACTCTAAGGGATGGTATCTTTGTCATTATAGAAGGTAGTATATTATCGAGATTTTTGTCACTATAATGGATGGTAGCCTTGTCATTATGGAAGGTAGTCTGTTGTCAAGATTTTTGTTACTACAATGGATTGTAGCCTTGTCGTTATGGAAGGTAGTTTGTTGTCGATATCTTTGTTAGTCCAAGGGATGGTAGCCTAGTCATTATTGAAGGTAGATTGTGTACGAGATTTTAGTTCATTTAATGGATGGTAGCCTTGTCATCCTGGAAGGTAGTCTGCTGTCGAGATTTTTATACTCCAATAAATTGTAGCCTTGTAATTATGGAAGGTAGTCTCTTGTTGATATTTTGGTTACTCCAATGATGGTACCCTTGTTATTATGGAACGTAGTCTCTTGTTGATATTTTGGTTACTCCATTGCATGGTAGCCTTGTCATTATGGAAGGTAGTGTGTTGTCGATATTTTTGTTATTCCAATGGATGGTAGCCTTGTCATTATGGAAGGTAGTCTGTTTTCGTGATTTTTGTTACTCCAATGGATGGTAGCCTTGTCATTATGGAAGGTAGTATGTTGTCGATATCTTTGTTACTCCAATGGATGGTAGCCTTGTCATTATGGAAGGTAGTCTATTGTCGATATTTTTGTTAATCTAAGGGATGGTAGCCCTGTCCATATGGAACATAGTCTGTTGTCGAGATTTTTTTTATTCCAATGGATGGTAGCGTTGTCATTATAGAAGGTAGTATATTGTCGAGATTTTTGTCACTACAATGGATGGTAGCCTTGTCATTATGTAAGGTAGTCTATTGTCGAGATTTTTGTTACTAGAATGGATCGTAGCCTTGTCGTTATGGAAGGTAGTATGTTGTCTATATCTTTGTTACTCCAATGGATGGTAGCCTAGTCATTATGGAAGGTAGTTTGTGTACGAGATTTTAGTTACTTTAATGGATGGTAGCCTTGTCATTATGGAAGGTAGTCTGTTGTTGAGATTTTTTATACTCCAATAAATTGTAGCCTTGTAATTATGGAAGGTAGTCTCTTGTTGATATTTTGGTTACTCCAATGATGGTACCCTTGTCATTATGGAAGGTAATCTATTGCCGAGATTTTTGTTACTCCGTTGCATGGTAGCCTTGTCATTATGGAAGGTAGTGTGTTATCGATATTTTTGTTATTCCAACGGATGGTAGCCTAGTCATTATGGAAGGTAGTCTGTTTTCGTGATTTTTGTTGCTCTAATGGATGGTAGCCTTGTCATTATGGAAGGTAGTATGTTGTCGATATCTTTGTTACTCCAATGGATGGTAGCCTTGTCATTATGGAAGGTAGTCTATTGTCGATATTTTTGTTACTCTTAGGGATGGTAGCCTTGTCTATATGGAAGGTAGTCTATTGTCGAGATTTTTGTTATTCCAATGGATGGTAGCGTTGTCATTATTTAAGGTAGTCTGTTGTCGAGATTTTTGTTATTCCAATGGATGGTAGCCTAGTCATTATGGAAGGTAGTCTTTTGTCGAGATTTTTGTTACTAGAATGGGTTGTAGCCTTGTCGTTATGGAAGGTAGTATGTTGTCTATATCTTTGTTACTCCAATGGATGGTAGCCTAGTCATTATGGAAGGTAGTTTGTGTACGATATTTTTTTTATTCCAATGGATGGTAGCCTTGTCATTATGAAAGGAAGTTTATTGTCCTGATTTTTGTTACTCTAAGGGATGGTAGCCTTGTCATTATGGAAGGTAGTATGTTGTCGATATCTTTGTTACTCCATTGGATGGTAGCCTTGTCATTAAAGAAGGTAGTTTGTTGTCCAGATTTTTGTTATTCTAAGGGATGATAGCCTTTTCATTATGGAACGTAGTCTGTTGTCGAGATTTTTGTTATTCCAATGGATGGTAGCGTTGTCATTATAGAAGGTAGTATATTATCGAGGTTTTTGTCACTACAATGGATGGTAGCCTTGTCATTATTGAAGGTAGTCTGTTGTCAAGAATTTTTGTTACTAAAATGGATTGTAGCCTTGTCATTATGGAAGGTAGTCTGTTTTCGTGATTTTTGTTACTCCAATGGATGGTAGCCTTGTCATTATGGAAGGTAGTATGTTGTCCAGATTTTTGTTATTCTAAGGGATGGTAGCCTTTTCATTATGGAACGTAGTCTGTTGTCGAGATTTTTGTTATTCCAATGGATGGTAGCGTTGTCATTATAGAAGGTAGTATATTATCGAGGTTTTTGTCACCACAATGGATAGTAGCCTTGTCATTATTGAAGGTAGTCTGTTGTCAAGATTTTTGTTACTAAAATGGATTGTAGCCTTGTCGTTATGGAATGTAGTTTGCTGTCGATATCTTTGTTAGTCCAATAGATGGTAGCCCAGTCATTATGGAAGGTAGTTTGTGTACGAGATTTTAGTTACTTTAATGGATGGTAGCCTTGTCATTATGGAAGGTAGTCTGTTGTCTAGATTTTTTATACTCCAATAAATTATAGCCTTGTAATTATGGAAGGTAGTCTCTTGTTGATATTTTGGTTACTCCAATGGTGGTACCCTTGTCATTATGGAAGGTAGTCTATTGCCGAGATTTTTGTTACTCCATTGCATGGTAGCCTTGTCATTATGCAAGGTAGTGTGTTGTCGATATTTTTGTTATTCCAATGGATGGTAGCCTTGTCATTATGGAAGGTAGTCTGTTGTCGTGATTTTTGTCACTCCAATGGATGGTAGCCTTGTCATTATGGAAGGTAGTATGTTGTCGATATCTTGTTACTCCAATGGATGGTAGCCTTGTCATTATGGAAGGTAGTCTATTGTTGATATTTTTGTTACTCTAAAGGTTGGTAGCCTTGTCCATATGGAAGGTAGTCTGTTGTCGAGATTTTTGTTATTCCAATGGATGGTAGCGTTGTCATTATAGAAGGTAGTATATTGTCTAGATTTTTGTCACTACAATGGATGGTAGCCTTGTCATTATGTAAGGTAGTCTTTTGTCGAGATTTTTGTTACTAGAATGGATTGTAGCCTTGTCGTTATGGAAGGTAGTATGTTGTCTATATCTTTGTTACTTCAATGTATGGTAGTCTAGTCATTATGGAAGGTAGTTTGTGTATGATATTTTTGTTATTCCAATGGATGGTAGCCTTGTCATTATGAAAGGAAGTCTATTGTCCTGATTTTTGTTACTCTAAGGGATGGTAGCCTTGTCATTATGGAAGGTAGTATGTTATCGATATCTTTGTTACTCCAATGGATGTTAGCCTTGTCATTATGGAAGGTAGTCTGTTGTCCAGATTTTTGTTACTCTAAGGGATGGTAGCCTTGTCATTATGGAACGTAGTCTGTTGTCGAGATTTTTGTTATTCCAATGGATGGTAGCGTTGTCATTATAGAAGGTAGTATATTATCGATATTTTTGTCACTACAATGGATGGTAGCCTTGTCATTATGGAAGGTAGTCTGTTGTCAAGATTTTTGTTACTACAATGGATTGTAGCCTTGTCGTTATGGAAGGTAGTTTTGTTGTCGATATCTTTGTTAGTCTAAGGGATGGTAGCCTAGTCATTATGGAAGGTAGATTGTGTACGAGATTTTAGTTACTTGAACGGATGGTAGCCTTGTCATTATGGAAGGTAGTCTGTTGTCGAGATTTTTTATACTCCAATAAATTGTAGCCTTGTAATTATGGAAGGTAGTCTCTTGTTGATATTTTGGTTACTCCAATGATGGTACCCTTGTTATTATGGAAGGTAGTCTATTGCCAAAATTTTTGTTACTTACTGCATGGTAGCTCTGTCATTATGGAAGGTAGTGTGTTGTCGATATTTTTGTTATTCCAATGGATCGTAGCCTTGTCATTATGGAAGGTAGTCTATTTTCGTGATTTTTGTTACTCCAATGGATGGTAGCCTTGTCATTATGGAAGGTAGTATGTTGTCGATATCTTTGTTACTCCAATGGATGGTAGCCTTATCATTATGGAAGGTAGTCTATTGTCGATATTTTTTTTACTCTAAGGGATGGTAGCCTTGTCCATATGGAAGGTAGTCTATTGTCGAGATTTTTGTTATTCCAATGGATGGTAGCGTTGTCATTATTTGAGGTAGTATATAGTCGAGATTTTTATCACTACAATGGATGGTAGCCTTGTTATTATGTATGGTTGTCTGTTGTCGAGATTTTTGTTACTAGAATGGGTTGTAGCCTTGTCGTTATGGAAGGTAGTATGTTAACTATATCTTTGTTACTCCAATGGATGGTAGCCTAGTCATTATGGAAGGTAGTTTGTGTACGATATTTTTGTTATTCCAATGGATGGTAGCCTTGTCATTATGAAAGGAAGTTTATTGACCTGATTTTTGTTACTCTAAGGGATGGTAGCCTTGTCATTATGGAAGGTAGTCTGTTGTCAAGATTTTTGTTACTCTAAGGGATGGTAGCCTTTTCATTATGGAACGTAGTCTGTTGTCGAGATTTTTGTTATTCCAATGGATGGTAGCGTTGTCATTATAGAAGGTAGTATATTATCGAGATTTTTGTCACTACAATGGATGGTAGCCTTGTCATTATTGAAGGCAGTCTATTGTCAAGATTTTTGTTACTACAATGGATTGTAGCCTTGTCGTTATGGAATGTAGTTTGTTGTCGATATCTTTGTTAGTCCAATGGATGGTAGCCTAGTCATTATGGAAGGTAGTTTGTGTATGAGATTTTAGTTACTTTAACGGGTGGTAGCCTTGTCAATATGATAGGTAGTCTGTTGTCGAGATTTTTTATACTCCAATAAATTATATCCTTGTAATTATGGAAGGTAGTCTCTTGTTGATATTTTGGTTATTCCAATGATGGTACGCTTGTCATTATGGAAGGTAGTCTATTGCCGAGATTCTTGTTACTCCATTGCATGATAGCCTTGTCATTATGGAAGGTAGTCTGTTGTCGTGATTTTTGTAACTCCAATGGATGGTAGCCTTGTCATTATGGAAGGTAGTATGTTGTCGATATCTTTGTTACTCCAATGGATGGTAGCCTTGTCATTATGGAAGGTAGTCTATTATCGATATTTTTGTTACTCTAACGGATGGTAGCCTTATCCATATGGAAGGTAGTCTGTTGTCGAGATTTTTGTTATTCCAATGGATGGTAGCGTTGTCATTATAGAAGGTAGTATATTATCGAGATTTTTGTCACTACAATGGTTGGTAGCCTTGTCATTATGGAAGGTAGTCTGTTGTCGAGATTTTTTATACTCCAATAAATTTTAGCCTTGTAATTATGGAAGGTAGTCTCTTGTTGATATTTTGGTTACTCCAATGATGGTACCCTTGTTATTATGGAAGGTAGTCTATTGCTGAGATTTTTGTTACTCCCTTGCATGGTAGCCTTGTCATTATGCAAGGTAGTGTGTTGTCGATATTTTTGTTATTCCAATGGATGGTAGCCTTGTCATTATGGAAGGTAGTCTGTTTTCTTGATTTTTGTTACTCCAATGGATGGTAGCCTTGACATTATGGAAGGTAGTATGTTGTCGATATCTTTGTTACTCCAATGGATGGTAGCCTTGTCATTTTGGAAGGTAGTCTATTGTTGATATTTTTGTTACTCTAAGGGTTGGTAGCCTTGTCCATTTGGAAGGTAGTTTGTTGTCGAGATTTTTGTTATTCCAATGAATGGTAGCGTTGTCATTATAGAAGGTAGTATATTGTCGAGATTTTTGTCACTACAATGGATGGTAGCCTTGTCATTATGTAAGGTAGTCTTTTGTCGAGATTTTTGTTACTAGAATGGATTGTAGCCTTGTCGTTATGGAAGGTAGTATGTTGTCTATATCTTTGTTACTCCAATGGATGGTAGCCTAGTCATTATGGAAGGTAGTTTGTGTACGATATTTTTGTTATTCCAATGGATGGTAGCCTTGTCATTATGAAAGGAAGTCTATTGTCCTGATTTTTGTTACTCTAAGGGATGGTAGCCTCGTCATTATGGAAGGTAGTATGTTGTCGATATCTTTGTTACTCCAATGGATGGTAGCCTTGTTATTATGGAAGGTAGTCTGTTGTCCAGATTTTTGTTACTCTAAGGGATGTTAGCCTTGTCATTATGGAACGTAGTCTGTTGTCGAGATTTTTGTTATTCCAATGGATGGTAGTGTTGTCATTATAGAAGGTAGTATATTGTCGAGATTTTTGTCACTACAATGGATGGTAGCCTTGTCATTATGTAAGGTAGTCTTTTGTCGAGATTTTTGTTACTATAATGGATTGTAGCCTTGTCGTTATGGAAGGTAGTATGTTGTCTATATCTTTGTTATTCCAATGGATGGTAGCGTAGTCATTATGGAAGGTAGTTTATGTACGATATTTTTGTTATTCCAATGGATGGTAGCCTTGTCATTATGAAAGGAAGTCTATTGTCCTGATTTTTGTTACTCTAAGGGATGGTAGCCTTGTCATTATGGAAGGTAGTATGTTGTCGATATCTTTGTTACTCCAATGGATGGTAGCCTTGTCATTATGGAAGGTAGTTTGTTGTACAGATTTTTGTTACTCTAACGGATGGTAGCCTTGTCATTATGGAACGTAGTCTGTTGTC
This sequence comes from Vicia faba, assembly GCA_948472305.1. NCBI lineage: Eukaryota > Viridiplantae > Streptophyta > Magnoliopsida > Fabales > Fabaceae > Vicia > Vicia faba. The sequence goes on from OX451741.1 coordinate 462,084,718, forward strand.
GAGATTTTTGTTATTACAATGGATGGTAGCGTTGTCATTATAGAAGGTAGTATATTATCGAGATTTTTGTCACTATAATGGTTGGTAGCCTTGTCATTATGGAAGGTAGTCTGTTGTCAAGATTTTTTATACTCCAATAAATTGTAGCCTTCTAATTATGGAAGGTAGTCGCTTGTTGATATTTTGGTTACTCCAATGATGGTACCCTTGTTATTATGGAAGGTAGTCTATTGCTGAGATTTTTGTTACTCCCTTGCATAGTAGCCTTGTCATTATGCAAGGTAGTGTGTTGTCGATATTTTTGTTATTCCAATGGATGGTAGCCTTGTCATTATGGAAGGTAGTCTGTTTTCGTGATTTTTGTTACTCCAATGGATGGTACCTTGTCATTATGGAAGGTAGTATGTTGTCGATATCATTGTTACTCCAATGGATGGTAGCCTTGTCATTATGGAAGGTAGTCTATTGTTGATATTTTTGTTACTCTAAGGGTTGGTAGCCCTGTCCATATGGAAGGTAGTTTGTTTTCGAGATTTTTGTTATTCCAATGGATGGTAGCGTTGTCATTATAGAAGGTAGTATATTGTCGAGATTTTTTTCACTACAATGGATGGTAGCCTTGTCATTATGTAAGGTAGTCTTTTGTCAAGATTTTTGTTACTAGAATGGATTGTAGCCTTGTCGTTATGGAAGGTAGTATGTTGTCTATATCTTTGTTACTCCAATGGATGGTAGCCTAGTCATTATGGAAGGTAGTTTGTGTACGATATTTTTGTTATTCCAATGGATGGTAGCCTTGTCATTATGAAAGGAAGTTAATTGTCCTGATTTTTGTTACTCTAAGGGATGGTAGCCTTGTCATTATGGAAGGTAGTATGTTGTCGATATCTTTGTTACTCCAATGGATGGTAGCCTTGTTATTATGGAAGGTAGTCTGTTGTCCAGATTTTTGTTACTCTAAGGGATGTTAGCCTTGTCATTATGGAATGTAGTCTGTTGTCAAGATTTTTGTTATTCCAATGGATGGTAGCGTTGTCATTATAGAAGGTAGTATATTGTCGAGATTTTTGTCACTACAATGGATGGTAGCCTTGTCATTATGTAAGGTAGTCTTTTGTCGAGAGTTTTGTTACTAGAACAGATTGTAGCCTTGTCGTTATGGAAGGTAGTATGTTGTCTATATCTTTGTTACTCCAATGGATGGTAGCCTAGTCATTATGGAAGGTAGTTTGTGTATGTTATTTTTGTTATTCCAATGGATGGTAGCCTTGTCATTATGAAAGGAAGTCTATTGTCCTGATTTTTGTTACTCTAAGGGATGGTAGCCTTGTCATTATGGAAGGTAGTATATTGTCGATATCTTTGTTACTCCAATGGATGGTAGCCTTGTCATTATGGAAGGTAGTCTGTTGTCCAGATTTTTGTTACTCTAAGGGATGGTAGCCTTGTCATTATGGAACGTAGTCTGTTGTCGAGATTTTTGTTATTCCAATGGATGGTAGCGTTGTCATTATAGAAGGTAGTATATTATCGATATTTTATTCACTACAATGGATGGTAGCCTTGTCATTATGGAAGGTAGTTTGTTGTCGAGATTTTTTATACTCCAATAAATTGTAGCCTTGTAATTATGGAAGGTAGTCTCTTGTTGATATTTTGGTTACTCCAATGATGGTACCCTCGTTATTATGGAAGGTAGTCTATTGCTGAGATTTTTGTTACTCCCTTGCATGGTAGCATTGTCATTATGCAAGGTAGTGTGTTGTCGATATTTTTGTTATTCCAATGGATGGTAGCCTTGTCATTATGGAAGGTAGTCTGTTTTCGTGATTTTTGTTACTCCAATGGATGGTAGCCTTCTCACTATGGAAAGTAGTATGTTGTCGATATCTTTGTTACTCCAATGGATGGTAGCCTTGTCATTATGGAAGGTAGTCTATTGTTGATATTTTTGTTACTCTAAGGGTTGGTAGCCTTATCCATATGGAAGGTAGTTTGTTGTCGAGATTTTTGTTATTCCAATGGATGGTAGCATTGTCATTATAGAAGGTAGCATATTGTAGAGATTTTTCTCACTACAATGGATGGTAGCCTTGTCATTATGTAAGGTAGTCTTTTGTCGAGATTTTTGTTACTAGAATGGATTCTAGCCTTCTCGTTATGGAAGGTAGTATGTTGTCTACATCTTTGTTACTCCAATGGATGGTAGCCTAGTCATTATGGAAGGTAGTTTGTGTACGATATCTTTGTTATTCCAATGGATGGTAGCCTTGTCATTATGAAAGGAAGTCTATTGTCCTAATTTTTGTTACTCTAAGGGATGGTAGCCTTGTCATTATGGAAGGTAGTATGTTGTCGATATCTCTGTTACTCCAATGGATGGTAGCCTTGTTATTATGGAAGGTAGTTTGTTGTCCAGATTTTTGTTACTCTAAGGGATGGTAGCCTTGTCATTATGCAACGTAGTCTGTTGTCGAGATTTTTGTTATTCCAATGGATGGTAGCGTTTTCATTATAGAAGGTAGTATATTGTCGATATTTTTGTCACTACAATGGATGGTAGCCTTGTCATTATGTAAGGTAGTCTTTGGTCGAGATTTTTGTTACTAGAATGGATTGTAGCCTTGTCGTTATGGAAGGTAGTATGTTGTCTATATCTTTGTTACTCCAATGGATGGTAGCCTAGTAATTATGTAAGGTAGTTTGTGTACGATATTTTTGTTATTCCAATGGATGGTAGCCTTGTCATTATGAAAGGAAGTCTATTGTCCTGATTTTTGTTACTCTAAGGGATGGTAGCCTTGTCATTATGGAAGGTAATATGTTGTCGATATCTTTGTTACTCCAATGGATGGTAGCCTTATCATTATGGAAGGTAGTCTGTTGTCCAGATTTTTGTTACTCTAAGGGATGGTAGCCTTGTCATTTTGGAACGTAGTCTGTTATCGAGATTTTTGTTATTCCAATGGATGGTAGCATTGTCTTTATTGAAGATAGTATATTATCGAGATTTTTGTCACTATAATGGATGGTAGCCTTGTCATTATGGAAGGTAGTCTGTTGTCAAGATTTTTGTTACTACAATGGATTGTAGCCTTGTCGTTATGGAATGTAGTTTGTTGTCGATATCTTTGTTCGTCCAATGGATGGTAGCGTAGTCATTATGGAAGGTAGTTTGTGTACGAGATTTTAGTTACTTTAATGAATGGTAGCCTTGTCATTATGGAAGGTAGTTTGTTGTCGAGATTTTTTATACTCCAATAAATTGTAGCCTTGTAATTATGGAAGGTAGTCTCTTGTTGATATTTTGGTTACTCCAATGATGGTACCCTTGTCATTATGGAAGGCAGTCTATTGCCGAGATTTTTGTTATTCCATAGCATGGTAGCCTTGTCATTATGGAAGGTAGTGTGTTATCGATATGTTTGTTATTACAATGGATGATAGCCTTGTCATTATGGAAGGTTGTCTGTTGTCTTGATTTTTGTTACTCCAATGGATGGTAGCCTTGTCATTATGGAAGGTAGTATGTTGTTGATATCTTTGTTACTGCAATGGATGGTAGCCTTGTCATTTTGGAAGGTAATCTATTGTCGATATTTTTGTTACTCTAACGGATGGTAGCCTTATCCATATGGAAGGTAGTCTGTTGACGAGATTTTTGTTATTCCAATGGATGATAGCGTTGTCATTATAGAAGGTACTATATTGTCGAGATTATTGTCACTACAATGGATGGTAGCCTTGTCATTATGTAAGGTAGTCTGTTGACGAGATTTTTGTTATTCCAAGGGATGGTAGCGTTGTCATTATAGAAGGTACTATATTGTCGAGATTATTGTCACTACAATGGATGGTAGCCTTGTCATTATGTAAGGTAGTCTTTTGTCGAGATTTTTGTTACTAGAATGGATTGTAGCCTTGTCGTTATGGAAGGTAGTATGTTGTCTATATCTTTGTTACTCCAATGGATGGTAGCCTAGTCATTATGGAAGGTAATTTGTGTACGATATATTTGTTATTCCAATGGATGGTAGCCTTGTCATTATGAAAGGAAGTCTATTGTCCTGATTTTTGTTAGTCTAAGGGATGGTAGCCTTGTCATTATGGAAGGTAGTATGTTGTCGATATCTTTGTTACTCCAATTGATGGTAGCCTTGTTATTATGGAAGGTAGTTTGTTGTCCAGATTTTTGTTACTCTAAGGGATGGTAGCCTTGTCATTATGGAACGTAGTCTGTTGTCGAGATTTTTGTTATTCCAATGGATGGTAGCGTTGTCATTATAGAAGGTAGTATATTGTCGAGAGATTTGTCAATACAATGGATGGTAGCCTTGTCATTATGTAAGGTAGTCTTTTGTCGAGATTTTCGTTACTAGAATGGATTGTAGCCTTGTCGTTATGGAAGGTAGTATGTTGTATATATCTTTGTTACTCCAATGGATGGTAGCCTAGTCATTGTGGAAGGTAGTTTGTGTACGATATTTTTGTTACTCCAATGGATGGTAGCCTTGTCATTATGAAAGGAATTCTATTGTCCTGATTTTTGTTACTCTAAGGGATGGTAGCCTTGTCATTATGGAAGGTAGTATGTTGTCGATATCTTTGTTACTCCAATGGATGGTAGCCTTGTCATTATGGAAGGTAGTCTGTTGTCCAGATTTTTGTTACTCTAAGGGATGGTAGCCTTGTCATTATGGAACGTAGTTTGTTGTCGAGATTTTTGTTATTCCAATGGATGGTAGCGTTTTCATTATTGAAGGTAGTATATTATCGAGATTTTTGTCACTTAAATGGATGGTAGCCTTGTCATTATGGAAGGTAGTCTGTTGTCAAGATTTTTGTTACTACAATGGATTGTAGCCTTGTCGTTATGGAATGTAGTTTGTTGTCGATATCTTTGTTCGTCCAATGGATGGTACCCTAGTCATTATGGAAGGTAGTTTGTGTACGAGATTTTAGTTACTTTAATGAATGGTAGCCTTGTCATTATGGAAGGTAGTTTGTTGTCGAGATTTTTTATACTCTAATAAATTGTAGCCTTGTAATTATGGAAGGTAGTCTCTTGTTGATATTTTGGTTACTCCAATGATGGTACCCTTGTCATTATGGAAGGCAGTCTATTGCCGAGATTTTTGTTACTCCATAGCATGGTAGCCTTGTCATTATGGAAGGTAGTCTGTTGTATTGATTTTTGTTACTCCAATGGATGGTAGCCTTGTCATTATGGAAGGTAGTATGTTGTTGATATCTTTGTTACTGCAATGGATGGTAGCCTTGTCATTATGGAAGGTAGTCTATTGTCGATATTTTTGTTACTCTAACGGATGGTAGCCTTATCCATATGGAAGGTAGTCTGTTGACGAGATTTTTGTTATTCCAATGGATGGTAGCGTTGTCATTATAGAAGGTACTATATTGTCGAGATTTTTGTCACTACAATGGATGGTAGCCTTGTCATTATGTAAGGTAGTCTTTTGTCGAGATTTTTGTTACTAGAATGGATTGTAGCCTTGTCGTTATGGAAGGTAGTATGTTGTCTATATCTTTGTTACTCCAATGGATGGTAGCCTAGTCATTATGGAAGGTAGTTTGTGGACGATATTTTTGTTATTCCAATCGATGGTAGCCTTATCATTATGAAAGGAATTCTATTGTCCTAATTTTTGTTAGTCTAAGGGATGGTAGCCTTGTCATTATGGAAGGTAGTATGTTGTCGATATCTTTGTTACTCCAATGGATGGTAGCCTTGTCATTATGGAAGGTAGTCTGTTGTCGAGATTTTTTTTATTCCAATGGATGGTAGCGTTGTCATTATAGAAGGTAGTATAATATCGAGATTTTTGTCACTACAATGGATGGTAACCTTGTCATTATGGAAGGTAGTGTGTTGTCAAGATTTTTGTTACTACAATGAATTGTAGCCTTCTCGTTATGGAATGTAGTTTGTTGTCGATATCTTTGTTCGTCCAATGGATGGTAGCCTAGTCATTATGGAAGGTAGTTTGTGTATGAGATTTTAGTTACTTTAATGGATGGTAGCCTTATCATTATGGAAGGAAGTTTGTTGTCGAGATTTTTTATACTCCAATAAATTATACCCTTGTAATTATGGAAGGTAGTCTCTTGTTGATATTTTGGTTACTCCAATGATGGTACCCTTGTCATTATGGAAGGTAGTCTATTGCCGAGATTTTTGTTACTCCATTGCATGGTAGCCTTGTCATTATGGAAGGTAGTGTGTTGTCGATATGTTTGTTATTCCAATGGATGATATCCTTGTCATTATGGAAGGTAGTCTGTTGTCGTGATTTTTGTCACTCCAATGGATGGTAGCCTTGTCATTATGGAAGGTAGTATGTTGTCGATATCTTTGTTACTCCAATGGATGGTAGCCATGTCATTATGGAAGGTAGTCTATTGTCGAGATTTTTGTTACTCTAACGGATGGTAGCCTTATCCATATGGAAGGTAGTCTATTGACGAGATTTTTGTTATTCCAATGGATGGTAGCGTTGTCATTATAGAAGGTAGTATATTATCGAGATTTTTGTCACTACAATGGATGGTAGCCTTGTCATTATGTAAGGTAGTATGTTGTCGAGATTTTTGTTACTAGAATGGATTGTAGCCTTGTTGTTATGGAAGGTAGTATGTTGTCTATATCTTTGTTACTCCAATGGATGGTAACCTAGTCATTATGGAAGGTAGTTTGTGTATGATATTTTTATTATTCCAATGGATGGTAGCCTTGTCATTATGAAAGGAAGTCTATTGTCCTGATTTTTGTTACTCTAAGGGATGGTAGCCTTGTCATTATGGAAGGTAGAATGTTGTTGATATCTTTGTTACTCTAATGGATTGTAGCCTTGTCATTATGGAAGGTAGTCCGTTGTCCAGATTTTTTTTACTCTAAGGGATGGTAGCCTTGTCATTATGGAACATAGTCTGTTGTCGAGATTTTTGTTATTCCCATGGATGGTAGCGTTGTCATTATAGAAGGTAGTATATTATCGAGATTTTTGTCACTACAATGGTTGGTAACCTTGTCATTATGGAAGGTAGTCTGTTGTCGAGATTTTTTCTACTCCAATAAATTGTAGCCTTGTAATTATGGAAGGTAGTCTCTTGTTGATATTTTGGTTACTCCAATGATGGTACCCTTTTTATTATGGAAGGTAGTCTATTGTCGAGATTTTTGTTACTCTAACGGATGTTAGCCTTATCCATATGGAAGGTAGTCTATTAAAGAGATTTTTGTTATTCCAAATGATGGTAGCGTTGTCATTATAGAAGGTAGTATATTGTCGAGATTTTTGTCACTACAATGGATGGTAGCCTTGTCATTATGTAAGGTAGTATGTTGTCGAGATTTTTGTTACTAGAATGGATTGTAGCCTTGTCGTTATAGAAGGTAGTATGTTGTCTATATCTTTGTTACTCTAATGGATGGTAGCCTAGTCATTATGGAAGGTAGTTTGTGTATGATATTTTTATTATTCCAATGCATGGTAGCCTTGTCATTATGAAAGGAAGTCTATTGTCCTGATTTTTGTTACTCTAAGGGATGGTAGCCTTGTCATTATGGAAGGTAGAATGTTGTCGATATCTTTGTTACTCTAATGGATTGTAGCCTTGTCATTATGGAAGGTAGTCCGTTGTCCAGATTTTTGTTACTCTAAGGGATGGTAGCCTTGTCATTATGGAACATAGTCTGTTGTCGAGATTTTTGTTATTCCAATGGATGGTAGCGTTGTCATTATAGAAGGTAGTATATTATCTAGATTTTTGTCACTACAATGGTTGGTAGCCTTGTCATTATGGAAGGTAGTCTGTTGTCGAGATTTTTTATACTCCAATAAATTGTAGCCTTGTAATTATGGAAGGTAGTCTCTTGTTGATATTTTGGTTACTCAAATGATGGTACCCTTTTTATTATGGAAGGTAGTCTATTGCCGAGATTTTTGTTACTCCATTGCATGGTAGCCTTGTCATTATGCAAGGTAGTGTGTTGTCGATATTTTTGTTATTCCAATGGATGGTAGCCTTGTCATTATGGAAGGTAGTCTATTTTCGTGATTTTTGTTACACAAATGGATGGTAGCCTTGTCAATATGGAAGGTAGTATGTTGTCGATATCTTTGTTACTCCAAAGGATGGTAGCCTTGTCATTATGGAAGGTAGTCTATTGTTGATATTTTTGTTACTCTAAGGGTTGGTAGCCTTGTCCATATGGAAGGTAGTCTGTTGTCGAGATTTTTGTTATTCCAATGAATGGTAGCATTGTCATTATAGAAGGTAGTATATTGTCGAGATTTTTGTCACTGCAATGGATGGTAGCCTTGTCATTATGTAAGGTAGCCTGTTGTCGAGATTTTTGTTACTAGAATGGATTGTAGCCTTGTCGTTATGGAAGGTAGTATGTTGTCTATATCTTTGTTACTCCAATGGATGGTAGCCTAGTCATTATGGAAGGTAGTTTGTGTACGATATTTTTGTTATTCCAATGGCTGGTAGCCTTGTCATTATGAAAGGAAGTCTATTGTCCTGATTTTTGTTACTCTAAGGGATGGTAGCCTTGTCATTATGGAAGGTAGTATGTTGTGGATATCTTTGTTACTCCAATGGATGGTAGCCTTGTCATTATGGAAGGTAGTCTGTTGTCCAAATTTTTGTTACTCTAAGGGATGGTAGCCTTGTCATTATGGAACGTAGTCTGTTGTCGAGATTTTTGTTATTCCAATGGATGGTAGCGTTGTCATTATAGAAGGTAGTATATTATCGAGATTTTTGTCACTACAATGGATGGTAGCCTTGTCATTATGGAAGGTAGAATGTTGTCGAGATTTTTTATACTCCAATAAATTGTAGCCTTGTAATTATGGAAGGTAGTCTCTTGTTGATATTTTGGTTACTCCAATGATGGTACCCTTTTTATTATGGAAGGTAGTCTATTGTCGAGATTTTTGTTACTCTAACGGATGTTAGCCTTATCCATATGGAAGGTCGTCTATTAAAGAGATTTTTGTTATTCCAAATGATGGTAGCGTTGTCATTATAGAAGGTAGTATATTGTCGAGATTTTTGTCACTACAATGGATGGTAGCCTTGTCATTATGTAAGGTAGTATGTTGTCGAGATTTTTGTTACTAGAATGGATTGTAGCCTTGTCGTTATAGAAGGTAGTATGTTGTCTATATCTTTGTTACTCTAATGGATGGTAGCCTAGTCATTATGGAAGGTAGTTTGTGTATGATATTTTTATTATTCCAATGGATGGTAGCCTTGTCATTATGAAAGGAAGTCTATTGTCCTGATTTTTGTTACTCTAAGGGATGGTAGCCTTGTCATTATGGAAGGTAGAATGTTGTCGATATCTTTGTTACTCTAATGGATTGTAGCCTTGTCATTATGGAAGGTAGTCCGTTGTCCAGATTTTTGTTACTCTAAGGGATGGTAGCCTTGTCATTATGGAACATAGTCTGTTGTCGAGATTTTGTTATTCCAATGGATGGTAGCGTTGTCATTATAGAAGGTAGTATATTATCGAGATTTTTGACACTACAATGGTTGGTAGCCTTGTCATTATGGAAGGTAGTCTGTTGTCGAGATTTTTTATACTCCAATAAATTGTAGCCTTGTAATTATGGAAGGTAGTCTCTTGTTGATATTTTGGTTACTCAAATGATGGTACCCTTTTTATTATGGAAGGTAGTCTATTGCCGAGATTTTTGTTACTCCATTGCATGGTAGCCTTGTCATTATGCAAGGTAGTGTGTTGTCGATATTTTTGTTATTCCAATGGATGGTAGCCTTGTCATTATGGAAGGTAGTCTATTTTCGTGATTTTTGTTACACAAATGGATGGTAGCCTTGTCAATATGGAAGGTAGTATGTTGTCGATATCTTTGTTACTCCAAAGGATGGTAGCCTTGTCATTATGGAAGGTAGTCTATTGTTGATATTTTTGTTACTCTAAGGGTTGGTAGCCTTGTCCATATGGAAGGTAGTCTGTTGTCGAGATTTTTGTTATTCCAATGAATGGTAGCATTGTCATTATAGAAGGTAGTATATTGTCGAGATTTTTGTCACTGCAATGGATGGTAGCCTTGTCATTATGTAAGGTAGCCTGTTGTCAAGATTTTTGTTACTAGAATGGATTGTAGCCTTGTCGTTATGGAAGGTAGTATGTTGTCTATATCTTTGTTACTCCAATGGATGGTAGCCTAGTCATTATGGAAGGTAGTTTGTGTACGATATTTTTGTTATTCCAATGGCTGGTAGCCTTGTCATTATGAAAGGAAGTCTATTGTCCTGATTTTTGTTACTCTAAGGGATGGTAGCCTTGTCATTATGGAAGGTAGTATGTTGTGGATATCTTTGTTACTCCAATGGATGGTAGCCTTGTCATTATGGAAGGTAGTCTGTTGTCCAAATTTTTGTTACTCTAAGGGATGGTAGCCTTGTCATTATGGAACGTAGTCTGTTGTCGAGATTTTTGTTATTCCAATGGATGGTAGTGTTGTCATTATAGAAGGTAGTATATTATCGAGATTTTTGTCACTACAATGGATGGTAGCCTTGTCATTATGGAAGGTAGTCTGTTGTCAAGATTTTTGTTACTATAATGGATTGTAGCCTTGTCGTTATGGAATGTAATTTGTTGTCGATATCTTTGTTAGTCCAATGGATGGTAGCCTAGTCATTATGGAATGTGGTTTGTGTACGAGATTTTAGTTACTTTAATGGATGGTAGCCTTATAATTATGGAAGGTAGTCTCTTGTTGATATTTTGGTTACTCCAATGATGGTACCCTTGTCATTAGGGAAGGCAGTCTATTGCCTAGATTTTTTTTACTCCATTGCATGGTAGCCTTGTCATTAGGAAGGTAGTGTGTTGTCGATATGTTTGTTATTCCAATGGATGATAGCATTGTCATTATGGAAGGTAGTTTGTTGTCGTGATTTTTGTCACTCCAATAAATGGTAGCCTTGTCATTATGGAAGGTAGTATGTTGTCGATATCTTTGTTACTCCAATGGATGGTAGCCTTGTCATTATGGAAGGTAGTCTATTGTCGATATTTTTGTTACTCTAACGGATGGTAGCCTTATCCATATGGAAGGTAGTCTGTTGACGAGATTTTTGTTATTCGAATGGATGGTAGCGTTGTCATTATAGAAGGTAGTATATTGTCGAGATTTTTGTCACTGCAATGGATGGTAGCCTTGTCATTATGTAAGGTAGTCTATTGTCGAGATTTTTGTTACTAGAATGGATTGTAGCCTTGTCGTTATGAAAGGTAGTATGTTGTCTATATCTTTGTTACTCCAATGGATGGTAGCCTAGTCATTATGGAAGGTAGTTTGTGTACGATATTTTTGTTATTCCAATGGCTGGTAGCCTTGTCATTATGAAAGGAAGTCTATTGTCCTGATTTTTGTTACTCTAAGGGATGGTAGCCTTGTCATTATGGAAGGTAGTATGTTGTCGATATCTTTGTTACTCCAATGGATGGTAGCCTTGTCATTATGGAAGGTAGTCTATTATCCAAATTTTTGTTACTCTAAGGGATGGTAGCCTTGTCATTATGGAACGTAGTTTGTTGTCGAGATTTTTGTTATTCTAATGGATGGTAGCGTTGTCATTATAGAAGGTAGTATATTATCGAGATTTTTGTCACTACAATGGATGGTAGCCTTGTCATTATGGAAGGTAGTCTGTTGTCAAGATTTTTGTTACTACAATGGATTGTAGCCTTGTCGTTATAGAATGTAGTTTGTTGTCGATATCTTTGTTAGTCCAATGGATGGTAGCCTAGTCATTATGGAAGGTGGTTTGTGTACGAGATTTTAGTTACTTTAATGGATGGTAGCCTTATAATTATGGAAGGTAGCCTCTTGGTGATATTTTGGTTACTCCAATGATGGTACCCTTGTCATTATGGAAGGTAGTCTATTGCCGAGATTTTTGTTACTGCATTGCATGGTAGCCTTGTCATTATGGAAGGTAGTGTTTTGTCGATATGTTTGTTATTCCAATGGATGATAGACTTGTCATTATGGAAGGTAGTCTATTGTCGTGATTTTTGTCACTCCAATGGATGGTAGCCTTGTCATTATGGAAGGTAGTATGTTGTCGATATCTTTGTTACTCCAATGGATGGTAGCCTTGTCATTATGGAAGGTAGTCTATTGTCGAGATTTTTGTTACTCTAACGGATGGTTTCCTTATCCATATAGAAGGTAGTCTATTGACGATATTTTTGTTATTCCAATGGATGGTAGCGTTGTCATTATAGAAGGTAGTATATTGTCGAGATTTTTGTCACTGCAATGGATGGTAGCCTTGTCATTATGTAAGGTAGCCTGTTGTCGAGATTTTTGTTACTAGAATGGATTGTAGCCTTGTCGTTATGGAAGGTAGTATGTTGTCTATATCTTTGTTACTCCAATGGATGGTAGCCTAGTCATTATGGAAGGTAGTTTGTGTACGACATTTTTGTTATTCCAATGGCTGGTAGCCTTGTCATTATGAAAGGAAGTCTATTGTCCTGATTTTTGTTACTCTAAGGGATGGTAGCCTTGTCATTATGGAAGGTAGTATGTTGTCGATATCTTTGTTACTCCAATGGATGGTAGCCTTGTCATTATGGATGGTAGTCTATTGTCCAAATTTTTGTTACTCTAAGGTATGGTAGCCTTGTCATTATGGAACGTAGTCTGTTGTCGAGATTTTTGTTATTCCAATGGATGGTAGCGTTGTCATTATAGAAGGTAGTATATTATCGAGATTTTTGTCACTACAATGGATGGTAGCCTTGTCATTATGGAAGGTAGTCTGTTGTCAAGATTTTTGTTACTATAATGGATTGTAGCCTTGTCGTTATGGAATCTAGTTTGTTGTCGATATCTTTGTTAGTCCAATGGATGGTAGCCTAGTCATTATGGAAGGTGGTTTGTGTACGAGATTTTAGTTACTTTAATGGATGGTAGCCTTATAATTATGGAAGGTAGTCTCTTGTTGATATTTTGGTTACTCCAATGATGGTACCCTTGTCATTATGGAAGGTAGTCTATTGCCTAGATTTTTTTACTCCATTGCATGGTAGCCTTGTCATTATGGAAGGTAGTGTGTTGTCGATATGTTTGTTATTCCAATGGATGATAGCATTGTCATTATGGAAGGTAGTCTGTTGTCGTGATTTTTGTCACTCCAATAAATGGTAGCCTTGTCATTATGGAAGGTAGTATGTCGTCGATATCTTTGTTACTCCAATGGATGGTAGCCTTGTCATTATGGAAGGTAGTCTATTGTCGATATTTTTGTTACTATAACGGATGGTAGCCTTATCCATATGGAAGGTAGTCTGTTGACGAGATTTTTGTTATTCCAATGGATGGTAGCGTTGTCATTATAGAAGGTAGTATATTGTCGAGATTTTTGTCACTGCAATGGATGGTAGCCTTGTCATTATGTAAGGTAGTCTGTTGTCGAGATTTTTGTTACTAGAAGGGATTGTAGCCTTGTCGTTATGGAAGGTAGTATGTTCTCTATATCTTTGTTACTCCAATGGATGGTAGCCTAGTCATTACGGAAGGTAGTTTGTGTACGATATTTTTGTTATTCCAATGCATGGTAGCCTTGTCATTATGAAAGGAAGTCTATTATCCTGATTTTTGTTACTCTAAGGGATGGTAGCCTTGTCATTATGGAAGGTAGTATGTTATCGATATCTTTGTTATTCCAATGGATGGTAGCCCTGCCATTATGAAAGGAATTCTATTGTCCTGATTTTTGTTACTCTAAGGGATGGTAGCCTTGTCATTATAGAAGGTAGTATGTTGTCGAGATTTTTGTTATTCTATAGGATGGTACCGTTGTCATTATAGAAGGTAGTGTATTATCGAGATTTTTGTCACTACAATGGATGGTAGCCTTGTCATTATGGAAGGTAGTCTGTTGTCGAGATTTTTTATACTCCAATAAATTGTAGCCTTGTAATTATGGAAGGTAATCGCTTGATGATATTTTGGTTACTCCAATGATGGTACCTTTGTTACTATGGAAAGTAGTCTATTGCCGAGATTTTTGTTACTCCATTGCATGGTAGCCTTGTCATTATGCAAGGTAGTGTGTTGTCGATATTTTTGTTATTCCAATGGATGGTAGCCTTGTCATTATGGAAGGTAGTATGTTGTCGATATTTTTGTTATTCCAATGGATGGTAGCCTTGTCATTATGGAAGGTAGTTTGTTTTTGTGATTCTTGTTACTCCAATGAATGGTAGCCTTGTCATTATGGAAGGTAGTATGTTGTCGATATCTTTGTTACTCCAATGGATGGTAGCCTTGTCATTATGGAAGGTAGTCTATTGTCGATATTTTTGTTACTCTAAGGGATGTTAGCCTTGTCCATATGGAAGGTAGTTTGTTGTCGAGATTTTTGTTATTCCAATGGATGGTAGCATTGTCATTATAGAAGGTAGTATATTGTCGAGATTTTTATCACTACAATGGATGGTAGCCTTGTCAATATGTAAGGTAGTCTGTTGTCGAGATTTTTGTTACTAGAATGGGTTGTAGCCTTGTCGTTATGGAAGGTAGTATATTTTCTATATCTTTGTTACTCCAATGGATGGTAGCCTAGTCATTATGGAAGGTAGTTTGTGTACGATATTTTTGTTATTCCAATGGATGGTAGCCTTGTCATTATGAAAGGAAGTTTATTGTCCTGATTTTTGTTACTCTAAGGGATGGTAGCCTTGTCATTATTGAAGGTAGTATGTTGTCGATATCTTTGTTACTCCAATGGATGGTAGCCTTGTCATTATGGAAGGTAGTCTGTTGTCCAGATTTTTGTTACTCTAAGGGATGGTAGCCTTTTCATTATGGAACGTAGTCTATTGTCGAGATTTTTGTTATTCCAATGGATGGTAGCATTGTCATTATAGAAAGTAGTATATTATCGAGATTTTTGTCACTATAATGGATGGTAGCCTTGTCATTATGGAAGGTAGTCTATTGTCAAGATTTTTGTTACTACAATGGATTGTAGCCTTGTCGTTATGGAATGTAGTTTGTTAGTCCAATGGATGGTAGCCTAGTCATTATGGAAGGTAGTTTGTGTATGAGATTTTAGTTACTTTAATGGATGATAGCCTTGTCATTATGGAAGGTAGTCTGTTGTCGAGATTTTTTATACTCCAATAAATTGTAGCCTTTTAATTATGGAAGGTAGTCTCTTGTTGATATTTTGGTTACTCCAATGGATTGTAGCCTTGTAATTATGGAAGGTAGTCTCTTGTTGATATTTTGGTTAATCCAATGATGGTACCCTTGTCATTATGGAAGGTAGTCTATTGCCGAGATTTTTGTTACTCCATTGAATGGTAGCCTTGTCATTATGGAAGGTAGTGTGTTGTCGATATGTTTGTTATTCCAATGGATGATAGCCTTGTCATTATGCAAGGTAGTGTGTTGTCGATATTTTTGTTATTCCAATGGATGGTAGCCTTGTCATTATGGAAGGTAGTATGTTGTCGATATTTTTGTTATTCCAATGGATGGTAGCCTTGTCATTATGGAAGGTAGTTTGTTTTTGTGATTCTTGTTACTCCAATGAATGGTAGCCTTGTCATTATGGAAGGTAGTATGTTGTCGATATCTTTGTTACTCCAATGGATGGTAGCCTTGTCATTATGGAAGGTAGTCTATTGTCGATATTTTTGTTACTCTAAGGGATGTTAGCCTTGTCCATATGGAAGGTAGTTTGTTGTCGAGATTTTTGTTATTCCAATGGATGGTAGCATTGTCATTATAGAAGGTAGTATATTGTCGAGATTTTTATCACTACAATGGATGGTAGCCTTGTCAATATGTAAGGTAGTCTGTTGTCGAGATTTTTGTTACTAGAATGGGTTGTAGCCTTGTCGTTATGGAAGGTAGTATATTTTCTATATCTTTGTTACTCCAATGGATGGTAGCCTAGTCATTATGGAAGGTAGTTTGTGTACGATATTTTTGTTATTCCAATGGATGGTAGCCTTGTCATTATGAAAGGAAGTTTATTGTCCTGATTTTTGTTACTCTAAGGGATGGTAGCCTTGTCATTATTGAAGGTAGTATGTTGTCGATATCTTTGTTACTCCAATGGATGGTAGCCTTGTCATTATGGAAGGTAGTCTGTTGTCCAGATTTTTGTTACTCTAAGGGATGGTAGCCTTTTCATTATGGAACGTAGTCTATTGTCGAGATTTTTGTTATTCCAATGGATGGTAGCATTGTCATTATAGAAAGTAGTATATTATCGAGATTTTTGTCACTATAATGGATGGTAGCCTTGTCATTATGGAAGGTAGTCTATTGTCAAGATTTTTGTTACTACAATGGATTGTAGCCTTGTCGTTATGGAATGTAGTTTGTTAGTCCAATGGATGGTAGCCTAGTCATTATGGAAGGTAGTTTGTGTATGAGATTTTAGTTACTTTAATGGATGATAGCCTTGTCATTATGGAAGGTAGTCTGTTGTCGAGATTTTTTATACTCCAATAAATTGTAGCCTTTTAATTATGGAAGGTAGTCTCTTGTTGATATTTTGGTTACTCCAATGGATTGTAGCCTTGTAATTATGGAAGGTAGTCTCTTGTTGATATTTTGGTTAATCCAATGATGGTACCCTTGTCATTATGGAAGGTAGTCTATTGCCGAGATTTTTGTTACTCCATTGAATGGTAGCCTTGTCATTATGGAAGGTAGTGTGTTGTCGATATGTTTGTTATTCCAATGGATGATAGCCTTGTCATTATGGAAGGTAGTTTGTTGTCGTGGTTTTTGTTATTGCAATGGATGGTAGACTTGTTATTATGGAAGGTAGTATGTTGTTGATATCTTTGTTACTCCAATGGATGGTAGCCTTGTCATTATGGAAGGTAGTCTATTGTCGATATTTTTGTTAATCTAAAGGATGGTAGCCTTATCCATATGGAAGGTAGTCTGTTGACGAAATTTTTGTTATTCCAATGGATGGTAGCATTGTCATCATAGAAGGTAGTATATTGTCGAGATTTTTGTCACTACAATGGATGGTAGCCTTGTCATTATGTAAGGTAGTCTATTGTCGAGATTTTTGTTACTAGAATGTATTGTAGCCTTGTCGTTATGGAAGGTAGTTTGTTGTCTATATCTTTGTTACTCCAATGGATGGTAGCCTAGTCATTATGGAAGGTAGTTTGTGTATGATATTTTTGTCATTACGGAAGGTAGTCTATTGCCGTGATTTTTGTTACTCCATTGCATGGAAGCCTTGTCATTATGGAAGGTAGTGTGTTGTCGGTAATTTTGTTATTCCAATGGATGGTAGCCTTGTCATTATGGAAGGTAGTCTGTTGTCGTGATTTTTGTTACTCCAATGGATGGTAGCCTTGTCATTATGGAAGGTAGTATGTTGTCGATATCTTTGTTACTCTAATGGATGGTAGCCTTGTCATTATGGAAGGTGGTCTATTGTCGAGATATTTATTACTCTAAGGGATGGTAGCCTTGTCATTATGGAACATAGTCTGTTATCGAGATTTTTGTTATTCCAATGGATGGTAGCATTGTCATTATAGAAGGTATTATATTATCGATATTTTTGTCACTACAATGGATGGTAGCCTTGTCATTATGTAAGGTAGTCTGTTGTCGAGATTTTTGTTACTAGAATGGATTGTAGCCTTGTCGTTATGGAAGGTAGTATGTTGTCGATATCTTTGTTACTCCAATGGATGGTAGCCTTGTCATTATGGAAGGTAGTTTGTGTATGATATTTTTGTTATTCCAATGGATGGTAGCCTTGTCATTATGAAAGGTAGTCTATTGTCGTGATTTTTGTTACTCTAAGGGATGGTAGCCTTGTCATTATTGAAGGTAGTATGTTGTCGATATCTTTGTTACTCCAATGGATGGTAGCCTTGTCATTATGGAAGGTAGTTTGTTGTCGAGATTTTTGTTACTCTAAGTGATGGTAGCCTTGTCATTATGGAAAGTAGTCTGTTGTCGAGATGTTTGTTATTCCAATAGATGGTAGCATTGTCATTATGGAAGGTAGTCTGTTGTCGAGATTTTTGTTACTACAATGGATTGTAGCCTTGTCGTTATGGAAGGTAGTTTGTTGTCCATATCTTTGTTACTCCATAGGATGGTAGCTTAGTCATTATGGAAGGTAGTTTGTGTACGAGATTTTAGTTACTCCAATGGATGGTAGCCTTGTCATTATGGAAGGTAGTCTGTTGTCAAGATTTTTTATACTCCAATGGATTGTAGCCTTGTAATTATGGAAGGTAGTCTCTTGTTGATATTTTGGTTACTCCAATGATGGTACCCTTGTCATTATGGAAGGTAGTCTATTGCCGAGATTTTTGTTACTCCATAGCATGGTAGCCTTGTCATTATGGAAGGTAGTGTGTTGTCGATATGTTTGTTATTCCAATGGATGATAGCCTTGTCATTATGGAAGGTAGTTTGTCGTCGTGATTTTTGTTATTCCAATGGATGGTAGCCTTGTCATTATGGAAGGTAGTATGTTGTTGATATCTTTGTTACTCGAATGGATGGTAGCCTTGTCATTATGGAAGGTAGTCTATTATGGATATTTTTGTTACTGTAACGAATGGTAGCCTTATCCATATGGAAGGTAGTCTGTTGACGAGATTTTTGTTATTCCAATGGATGGTAGCGTTGTCATTATAGAAGGTAGTATATTGTCGAGATTTTTGTCACTACAATGGATGGTAGCCTTGTCATTATGTAAGGTAGTCTATTGTCGAGATTTTTGTTACTAGAATTGATTGTAGCCTTGTCGTTATGGAAGGTAGTCTGTTGTCTATATCTTTGTTACTCCAATGGATGGTAGCCTAGTCATTATGGAAGGTAGTTTGTGTATGATATTTTTGTTATTCCATTGGATGGTAGCCCTGCCATTATGAAAGGAATTCTATTGTCCTGATTTTTGTTACTCTAAGGGATGGTAGCCTTGTCATTATGGAAGGTAGTATGTTGTTGATATCTTTGTTACTCCAATGGATGGTAGCCTTGTCATTATGGAAGGTAGTCTGTTGTCGAGGTTTAAGTTTCTCTAAGGGATGGTAGCCTTGTCATTATGGAACGTAGTCTGTTGTCGAGATTTTTGTTATTCTAATGGATGGTAGTGTTGTCATTATAGAAGGTAGTATATTATCGAGATTTTTGTAACTATAATGGATTGTAGCCTTGTCATTATGGAAGGTTGTTTGTTGTCGAGATTTTTGTTACTACAATGGATTATAGCCTTGTCGTTATGGAAGGTAGTATGTTGTCGATATCTTTGTTACTCCAATGGATGGTAGCCTAGTAATTATGGAAGGTAGTTTTTGTACGATATTTTTATTATTCCAATGGATGGTAGCCTTGTCATTATGGAAGGTAGTCTGTTGTCCATATTTTTGTTACTCTAAGGGATGGTAGCCTTGTCTTTATGGAATGTAGTCTGTTGTCGAGATTTTGGTTATTCCAATTGATGGTAGCGTTGTCATTATAGAAGGTAGTATATAATCGATATTTTTGTCACTACAATGGATGGTAGCCTTGTCATTATGGGATGTAGTCTGTTGTCGATATTTTTGTTACTACAATGGATTGTAGCCTTGTCGTTATGGAAGGTTGTTGGATGTCGATATCTTTGTTACACCAATGGATGGTAGCCTAGTCATTATGGAAGGTAGTTTGTGTACGAGATGTTAGTTACTCCAATGGACGGTAGCCTTGTCATTATGGAAGGTAGTGTGTTGTCGATATTTTTTATACTCTAATGAATTGTAGCCTTGTAATTATGGAAGGTAGTCTCTTCTTGATATTTTGGTTACTCCAATGATAGTACCCTTGTCATTATGGAAGGTAGTCTATTGTCGAGATTTTTGTTACTCCATTGCATGGAAGCCTTGTCATTATGGAAGGTAGGTTATTGTCGGGATTTTTTTACTCCAATGGATGGTAGCCTTGTCATTATGGAAGGTAGTCTGTTGTCCAAATTTTTGTTACAACAATAGATGGTAGCCTTGTCATTCTAGAAGGTAGTCTGTTGTCGAGATTTTTGTCACTGCAATGGATGGTACACTTGTCATTATGGAAGGTAGTTTGTCGTTGTGATTTTCTGTTACTCCAATGGATGATAGCCTTGTCATAAAGGACAGTAGCCTGTTGTTCATATTTTTGTTAATCCAATGGATGGTAGACTTGTCATTTTGGAAGGTAATCTATTATCGATATTTTTGTTACTCCATTGGATGGTAGGCTTGTCATTATGGAAGGTAGTGTGTTGTCGAGATTTTTGTTATTCCAATGGATAGTAGCCTTGTCATTAGGGAAGGTAGTTTGTTGTGGTGATTTTTGTTACTCCAATGGATGGTAGCCTTGTCACTATGAAAGGTAGTATGTTGTCGATATCTTTGTAACTCCAATGGATGTTAGCCTTGTCATTATGGAAGGTAGTCTGTTGTCGAGATTTTTGTTACTCTAAGGAATGGTAGCCTTATTATTATGGAAGGTAGTGTCTTGTCGATATTTTTGTTATTCCAAAGGATGGTAACCTTGTCATTATGGAAGGTAGTTTGTTGTCTATATTTTTGTTACAACAATAGATGGTAGCCTTGTCATTATGGAAGGTAGTATGTTGTCGAGATTTTTATCACTACAATGGATGGTAGCCTTGTCATTATGGAAGGTAATCTGTCGTTGTGATTTTCTGTTACTCCAATGGATGGTAGCCTTGTCATTGTGGAAGGTAGTCTGTTGTCGTGATTTTTGTTACTCCAATGGATTGTAGCCTTGTCATTATTGAAGGTACTCTGTTGTCGAGATTTCTGTTACTCTAATGGATGGTAGCCTTTTCATTATGGAAGGTAGGTTATTGTCGGGATTTTTGTTACTCCAATGGATGGTAGCCTTGTCATTCTCGAAGGTGGTCTGTTGTCGAGATTTTTGTCACTGCAATGGATGATAGCCTTGTCATTATGGAAGGTAGTTTGTCGTTGTGATTTTCTGTTACTCCAATGTATGGTAGCCTTGTCATTAAGGACAGTAGTCTTTTGTTTATATTTTTGTTACTCCAATGGATGGTAGACTTGTCATTATGGAAGGTAATATATTATCGATATTTTTGTTACTCCATTGGATGGTAGGCTTGTCGATATGGAAGGTAGTGTGTTGTCAATATTTTTATTATTCCAATGGATGGTAGCCTTGTCATTATGGAAGATAGTCTGTTGTCGTGATTTTTGTTACTCCAATGGATGGTAGCCTTGTCACTATGGAAGGTAGTATGTTGTCGATATCTTGGTTACTCTAATGGATTGTAGCCTTCTCATTATGGAAGGTAGTCTGTTGTTGAGATTTTTTATACTCTAAGGGATGGTAGCCTTGTCATTATGGAAGGTAGTATGATGTCTATATTTTTGTTATTCCAATGGATGGTAGCCTTGTCGTTATGGGAGGTAGTCTATTTTCGAGAGTTTTGTTACTACAATGGATTGTAGCCTTGTCGGTTTGAAAGGTAGTCTGTTGTCGATATCTTTGTTAGTCCAATGGATGGTAAACTAGTCATTATGGAAGGTAGTCTGTTGTCGATATTTTTGTTACTCCAATGGATGGTAGCCTTGTCATTATGGAAGGTAGTGTGTTGTCGAGATTTTTATACTCCAATGGATTGTAGCCTTGTCATTATGGAAGGTAGTCTCTTGTGGATATTTTTGTTACTCTAATGATTTTACCCTTGTTATTATGGAAGGTAGTGTGCTGTAGAGATTTTTGTTACTCCTATGGATGGTAGCCTTGTCATTATGGAGGTAGTCTGTTGTCGAGATTTATGTAACTACAATGGATGGTAGCCTTGTCATTATGGAAGGTAGGTTATTGTCGGGATTTTTGTTACTCCAATGGATGGTGGCCTTGTCATTATGGAAGGTAGTCTGTTGTCCAGATTTTTGTTACAACAATAGATGGTAGCCTTGTCATTATGGAAGGTAGTCAGTCGTTGTGATTTTTTCTGTTACTTTAATGGATGGTAGCCTTGTCATTAAGGATGGTAATCTATTGTTCATATTTTTGTTACTCCAATGGATGGTAGATTTGTCATTATAGAAGGTAGTCTGTTGTCGCGATTTTTATTACTCCAATGGATGGTAGCCTTGTCATTATGGAAGTTAGTCTGTTGCCGAGATTTTCGTTACTCTAAGGGATGGTAGCCTTGTTATTATGGAAGGTAGTGTCTTGTCGATATTTTTGTTATTCCCAAGGATGGTAGCCTTGTCATTATGGAAGCTAGTCTGTTGTTTAGATTTTTGTTACTCCAATGGATGGTAACCCAGTCATTATGGAAGGTAGTCTG
Organism: Vicia faba; assembly: GCA_948472305.1. Lineage (NCBI taxonomy): Eukaryota > Viridiplantae > Streptophyta > Magnoliopsida > Fabales > Fabaceae > Vicia > Vicia faba. The sequence continues at coordinate 462,107,119 of OX451741.1, forward strand.
TTGTCGAGATTTTCGTTACACCAATGGATGGTAGCCTTGTCATTATGGAAGGTAGTCTGTTGTCGAGATTTTTTATACTCCAATGGATTGTAGCCTTGTCATTATGGAAGGTAGTCTCTTGCCGATATTTTTGTTACTCCAATGATGGTACCCTTATCATTATGGAAGGTAGTTTGTTGTCGAGATTTTTGTTACTCCAATGGATGGTAGCCTTGTCATTATGGAAGGTAGTCTGTTGTCGTGATTTCTGTTACTCCATTGGATGGTAGCCTTGTCATTATGGAAGGTAGGTTATTGTCGGGATTTTTGTTACTCCAACGAATGGTAGCCTTGTCATTATGGAAGGTAGTCTGTTGTCCAGATTCTTTTTACAACAATAGATGGTAGCCTTGTCATTAAGGAAGGTAGTCTGTTGTAGAGATTTTTGTCACTGCAATGGATGGTAGCCTTGTCATCAAGGACGGTAGTCTGTTGTTCATATTTTTGTTACTCCATTGGATGGTAGCCTTGTCATTATGGAAGGTAGTGTGTTGTCGATATTTTTGTTACTACAATGGATTGTAGCCTTGTCATTATGGAAGGAAGTCTGTTGTCGATATCTTTGTCACTCCAATGGATGGAAGACTAATCATTATTGAAGGTAGTTTATGTACGATATTTTCGTTATTCCAATGGATGGTAGCCTTGTCATTATGAAAGGTAGTCTGTTGTCGTGATTTTTGTTACTCTAAGGGATGGTAGCCTTGTCATTATGGAAGGTAGTATGTTGTCGATATCTTTGTTACTCCAATGGATGGTAGCCTTGTCGTTATGGAAAGTAGTCTGTTGTCGATATCTTTGTTACTCCAATGGATGGTAGCCTAGTCATTATGGAAGGTAGTTTGTGTACGATATTTTTGTTATTCCAATGGATGGTAGCCTTGTCATTATGAAAAGTAGTATGTTGTCGTGATTTTTGTTACTCTAAGGGATGGTAGCCTTGTCATTATTGAAGGTAGTATGTTGTCGATATCTTTGTTACTCCAATGGATAGTAGCCTTGTCATTATGGAAGGTAGTCTGTTGTTAAGATTTTTGTTACTATAATGGATTGTTACCTTGTCGTTATGGAAGGTAGTTTATTGTCGATATCTTTGTTAGTCCAATGGATGGTAGCCTAGTCATTATGGAAGGTAGTTTGTGTACGAGATTTTAGTTACTCCAATGGATGTTAGCCTTGTCATTATGGAAGGTAGTCTGTTGTCAAGATAATTTATACTCCAATGGATTGTAGCCATGTCATTATGGAAGGCATTCTGTTGTCGATATTTTTGTTACTCTAAGGGATGGTAGCCTTGTCATTATGGAAAGTAGTCTGTTGTCGAGATTTTTGTTATTCCAATGGATGGTAGCCTTGTCATTATGAAAGGTAGTCTATTGTCGAGATTTTTGTTACTATAATAGATTGTAGCCTTGTCATTATGGAAGGTAGTCTGTTGTCGAGATTTTTGTTACTCCAATGGATGGTGGACTTGTCATTATAGAAGGTAGTATATTGTTGAGATTTTTGTAACTACAATTAATGGTAGCCTTGTCATTATGGAAGGTAATCTGTTGTCGAGATTTTTGTTACTACAATGGATTGTAGCCTTGTCATTATGGAAGGAAGTCTGTTGTGGATATCTTTGTCACTCCAATGGATGGAAGACTAGTCATTATTGAAGGTAGTTTGTGTACGATATTTTTGTTATTCCAATGGATGGAAGCCTTGTCATTATGAAAGGTAGTCTATTGTCGTGTTTTTTGTTACTCTAAGGGATGGTAGCCTTGTCATTATGGAAGGTAGTATGTTGTTGATATCTTTGTTACTCCAATGGATGGTAGCCTTGTCGTTATGGAAGGTAGTCTGTTGTCGATATCTTTGTTACTCCAATCGATGGTAGCCTAGTCATTATGGAAGGTAGTTTGTGTACGATATTTTTGTTATTCCAATGGATGGTATCCTTGTCATTATGAAAAGTAGTATGTTGTCGTGATTTTTGTTACTCTAAGGGATGGTAGCCTTGTCACTATTGAAGGTAGTATGTTGTCGATATCTTTGTCACTCCAATGGATGGTAGCCTTGTCATTATGGAAGGTAGTCTGTTGTCCAGATTTTTGTTACTCTTAGGGATGGTAGCCTTGTCATTATGGAACGTAGTCTGTTGTCGAGATTTTTGTTATTCCAATGGATGGTAGCATTGTCAATATAGAAGGTAGTATATTATCGAGATTTTTGTCACTACAATGGATGGTAGCCTTGTCATTATCGAAGGTAGTCTGTTGTTAAGATTTTTGTTACTATAATGGATTGTAGCCTTGTCGTTATGGAAGGTAGTTTGTTATCGATATCTTTGTTAGTCCAATGGATGGTAGCCTAGTCATTATGGAAGGTAGTTTGCGTACGAGATTTAAGTTACATTAATGGATGTTAGCCTTGTCATTATGGAAGGTAGTCTGTTGTCGAGATTTTTTATACTCCAATGGATTGTAGCCTTGTAATTATGGAAGGTAGTCTCTTGTTGATATTTTGGCTACTCCAATGATGGTACCCTTGTCATTATGGTGGGTAGTCTATTGCCGAGATTTTTGTTACTCCATTTCATGGTAGCCTTGTCATTATGGAAGGTAGTGTGTTATAGATATTTTTGTTATTGCAATGGATGGTAGCCTTGTCATTATGGAAGGTAGTCTGTTGTCGTGATTTTTGTTACTCAATTGGATGGTAGCCTTGTCATTATGGAAGGTACTATGTTGTCGATATCTTTGTTACTCCAATGGATGGTAGCCTTGTCATTATGGAAGGTAGTCTATTGTCGAGATTTTTGTTACTCTAAGTGATGGTTGCCTTGTCCATAAGGAAGGTAGTCTATTGTCGAGATTTTTGTTATTCCAATGGATGGTAGCATTGTCATTATAGAAGGTAGTATATTGTTGAGATTTTTGTCACTACAATGGATGGTAGCCTTGTCATTATGTAAGGTAGTCTGTTGTCGAGATTTTTGTTACTAAAATGGATTATAGCCTTGACGTTATGGAAGGTAGTCTATTGTCGATATCTTTGTTACTCCAATGGATGGTAGCCTAGTCATTATGGAAGGTAGTTTGTGTACGATATTTTTGTTATTCCAATGGATGGTAGCCTTGTCATTATGAAAAGTAGTATGTTGTCGTAATTTTTGTTACTCTAAGGGATGGTAGCCTTGTCATTATTGAAGGTAGTATGTTGTCGATATCTTTGTTACTCCAATGGATGGTAGCCTTGTCATTATGCAAGTTAGTCAGTTCTCCAGATTTTTGTTACTCTTAGGGATGGTAGCCTTGTCATTATGGAACGTAGTCTGTTGTCGAGATTTTTGTTATTCCAATGGATGGTAGCGTTGTCAATATAGAAGGTAGTATATTATCGAGATTTTTGTCACTACAATGGATGGTAGCCTTGTCATTATGGAAGGTAGTCTGTTGTTAAGATTTTTGTTACTATAATGCATTGTAGCCTTGTCGTTACGGAAGGTAGTTTGTTATCGATATCTTTGTTAGTCCAATGGATGGTAGCCTAGTCATTATGGAAGGTAGTTTGTGTACGAGATTTAAGTTACTTTAATGGATGGTAGCCTTGTCATTATGGAAGGTAGTCTGTTGTCGAGATTTTTTATACTCCAATGGATTGTAGCCTTGTAATTATGGAAGGTAGTCTCTTGTTGATATTTTGGCTACTCCAATGATGGTACCCTTGTCATTATGGTGGGTAGTCTATTGCCGAGATTTTTGTTACTCCATTTCATGGTAGCCTTGTCATTATGGAAGGTAGTGTGTTGTAGATATTTTTGTTATTGCAATGGATGGTAGCCTTGTCATTATGGAAGGTAGTCTGTTGTCGTGATTTTTGTTACTCCAATGGATGGTAGCCTTGTCATTATGGAAGGTACTATGTTGTCGATATCTTTGTTACTCCAATGGATGGTAGCCTTGTCATTATGGAAGGTAGTCTATTGTCAAGATTTTTGTTACTCTAAGTGATGGTAGCCTTGTCCATATGGAAGGTAGTCTGTTGTCGAGATTTTTGTTATTCCAATGGATGGTAGCATTGTCATTATAGAAGGTAGTATATTGTTGAGATTTTTGTCACTACAATGGATGGTAGCCTTGTCATTATGTAAGGTAGTCTGTTGTCGAGATTTTTGTTACTAGAATGGATTGTAGCCTTGTCGTTAGGGAAGGTAGTCTATTGTCGATATCTTTGTTTTTCCAATGGATGGTAGCCTAGTCATAATGGAAGGTAGTTTGTGTACGATATTTTTGTTATTCCAATGGATGGTAACCTTGTCATTATGAAAGGAAGTCTATTGTCATGATTTTTGTTACTCTAAGGGATGGTAGCCTTGTCATCATGGAAGGTAGTATGTTATCGATATCTTTGTTACTCCAATGGATGGTAGCCTTGTCATTAGGGAAGATAGTCTCTTATTGAGATTTTTGTTATTTCAATGGATGGTAGCGTTGTCATTATAGAAGGTAGTATATTATCAATATTTTTGTCACTACAATGGATGGTAGCCTTGTTATTATGGAAGGTAGTCTATTGTCGAGATTTTTGTTACTACGATGGATTGTAGCCTTGTCGTTATGGAAGATAGTCTGTTGTCGATATCTTAGTTACTCCAATGGAAGGTAGCCTAGTCATTATGGAAGGTAGTTTGTGTACGAGATTTTAGTTACTCCAATGGATGGTAGCCTTGTCATTATGGAAGGTAGTCTGTTGTCGAGATTTCTTATACTCCAATGGATTGTAGCCTTGTAATTATGGAAGGTAGTCTCTTGTTGATAATTTGGTTACTCCAATGATGGTACCCTTGTCATTATAGAAGGTAGTTTATTGCCGAGATTTTTGTTACTCCATTGCATGGTAGCCTTGTCATTATGGAAGGTAGTATGTTGTCGATATTTTTGTTATTCCAATGGATAGTAGCCTTATCATTATGGAAGGTAGTCTATTGTCGTGATTTTTGTTACTCCAATGGATGGTAGCCTTGTCATTATGGAAGGTAGTCTGTTGTCGAGATTTTTGTTACTACAATGGATTGTAGCCTTGTCGTTATAGAAGATAGTCCATTGTCGATATCTTTGTTACTCCAATGGATGGTAGCCTAGTCATTATGGAAGGTAGTTTGTGTACGAGATTTTAGTTACTCCAATGGATGGTAGCCTTGTCATTATGGAAGGTAGTCTGTTGTCGAGATTTTTGTTACTCCAATGGATGGTAGCCTTGTGATTATAAAAGGTAATATATTGTCGAGATTTTTGTCACTATATTGGATGGTAGCATTGTCATTATGGAATGTAGTCTGTTGTCGAGATTTTTGTTACTACAATGGATTGTAGCCTTGTCGTTATGGAAGGTAGTTTGTTGTCGATATCTTTTTTAGTCCAATGGATGGTAGCCTAGTCATTATGGAAGGTAGTTTGTGTACGAGATTTAAGTTACTTTAATGGATGGTAGCCTTGTCATTATGGAAGGTAGTCTGTTGTCGAGATTTTTTATACTCCAATGGATTGTAGCGTTGTAATTATGGAAGGTAGTCTCTTGTTGATATTTTGGCTACTCCAATGATGGTACCCTTGTCATTATGGAAGGTAGTCTATTGCCGAGATTTTTGTTACTCCATTGCATGGTAGCCTTGTCATTATGGAAGGTAGTCTGTTGTCAAGATTTTTGTTACTAGAATGGATTGTAGCCTTGTCGCTATGGAAGGTAGTCTATTGTCGATATCTTTGTTACTCCAATGGATGGTAGCCTAGTCATTATGGAAGGTAGTTTGTGTACAATATTTTTGTTATTCCAATGGATGGTAGCCTTGTCATTATGAAAAGTAGTCTATTGTTGTGATTTTTTTTACTCTAAGGGATGGTAGCCTTGTCATTATGGAAGGTAGTATGTTATCGATATCTTTGTTACTCCAATGGATGGCAGCCTTGTCATCAGGGAAGGTAGTCTGTTGTTGAGATTTTTGTTATTCCAATGGATGGTAGCGTTGTCGTTATAGAAGGTAGTATATTATCAAAATTTTTGGCACTACAATGGATGGTAGCCTTGTTATTATGGAAGGTAGTCTATTTTCGAGATTTTTGTTACTACAATGGATTGTAGCCTTGTCGTTATGGAAGATAGTATGTTGTCGATATCTTTGTTACTCCAATGGAAGGTAGCCTAGTCATTATGGAAGGTAGTTTGTGTACGATATTTTAGTTACTTCAATGGATGGTACCCTTGTCATTATGGAAGGTAGTTTATTGCCGAGATGTTTGTTACTCCATAGCATGGTAACCTTGTCATTATGGAAGGTAGTGTTTTGTCGATATTTTTGTTATTCCAATGGATGGTAGCCTTGTCATTATGGAAGGTAGTCTATTGTCGTGATTTTTGTTACTCCAATGGATGGTAGCCTTGTCATTATGGAAGGTAGTCTGTTGTCGAGATTTTTGTTACTACAATGGATTGTAGCCTTGTCGTTATAGAAGATAGTCCGTTGTCGATATCTTTTTTACTCCAATGGATGGTAGCCTAGTCATTATGGAAGGTAGTTTGTGTACGAGATTTTAGTTACTCCAATGGATGGTAGCCTTGTCATTATGGAAGGTAGTCTGTTGTCGAGATTTTTGTTACTCCAATGGATGGTAGCCTTGTCATTATAAAAGGTAATATATTGTCGAGATTTTTGTTACTCGAAGGGATGGTAGCCTTGTCCATATGGAAGGTAGTCTGTTGTCGAGATTTTTGTTATTCCAATGGATGGTAGCATTGTCATTATAGAAGGTAGTATATTGTCGAGATTTTTGTCACTACAATGGATGGTAGCCTTGTCATTAGGTAAGGTAGTCTGTTGTCGAGATTTTTGTTACTAGAATGGATTGTAGCCTTGTCGTTATGGAAGGTAGTCTATTATCGATATCTTTGTTACTCCAATGGATGGTAGCCTAGTCATTATGGAAGTTAGTTTGTGTACGATATTTTTGTTATTCCAATGGATGATAGCCTTGTCATTATGAAAGGTAGTCTATTGTCGTGATTTTTATTACTCTAAGGGATGGTAGCCTTGTCATTATGGAAGGTAGTATGTTGTCGATATCTTTGTTACTCCAATGGATTGTAGCCTTGTCATTATGGAAGGTAGTCCGTTGTCGATATTTTTTTTACTCTAAGGGATGGTAGCCTTGTCATTATGGAAGGTAGTCTATTGCCGAGATTTTTGTTACTCCATTGCATGGTAGCCTTGTCATTATGGAAGGTAGTGTGTTGTCGATATTTTTGTTATTCCAATGGATGGTAGCCCTGTCATTATGGAAGGTAGTCTCTTGTCGTGATTTTTTGTTACTCCAATGGATGGTAGCCTTGTCATTATGTAAGGTGGTCTGTTGTCAAGATATTTGTTACTCTAAGGGATGGTAGCCTTGCCATTATTGAACGTAGTCTGTTATCGAGATTTTTGTTATTCCAATGGATGGTAGCGTTGTCATTATAGAAGGTAGTATATTATCGATATTTTTTTCACTACAATGGATGGTAGCCTTGTCATTATGGAAGGTAGTCTGTTGTCGAGATTTTTGTTACTACAATGGATTGTAGCCTTGTCGTTATGGAAGATAGTCTGTTGTCAATATCTTTGTTATTCCATTGGATGATAGCCTTATTATTATGGAAGATAGTCTATTGTCGTGATTTTTGTTACTCCAATGGATGGTAGCCTTGTCATTATGGAAGGTAGTCTGTTGTCGAGATTTTTGTTACTACAATGGATTGTAGCCTTGTCGTTATAGAAGATAGTTTGTTGTTGATATCTTTGTTACTCCAATGGATGGTAACCTAGTCATTATGGAAGGTAGTTTGTGTACGAGATTTTAGTTACTCCTATGGATGGTAGCCTTGTCATTATGGAAGGTAGTCTGTTGTCGAGATTTTTGTTACTCCAATGGATGGTAGCCTTGTCATTATAGAAGGTAATATATTGTCGAGATTTTTGTCACTATATTGGATGGTAGCCTTGTCATTATGGAACGTAGTATGTTGTCGATATTTTTGTTATTCCATTGGATGGTAGCGTTGTCGTTATAGAAGGTAGTATATTATCGAGATTTTTGTCACTACAATGGAAGGTAGCCTTGTCATTATGGAAGGTAGTCTGTTGTCAAGATTTTTGTTACTACAATGGATTGTAGCCTTGTCGTTATGGAAGGTAGTTTGTTGTCGATATCTTTGTTAATCCAATGGATTGTAGCCTAGTCATTATGAAGGGTAGTTTGTGTACAAGATTTTAGTTACTTTAATGGATGGTAGCCTTGTCATTATGGAAGGTAGTCTGTTGTCGAGATTTTTTATACTCCAATGGATTGTAGCCTTGTAATTATGGAAGGTAGTCTCTTGTTGATATTTTGGTTACTCCAATGATGGTACCCTTGTCATTATGGAAGGTAGTCTATTGCCGAGATTTTGGTTACTCCATTGCATGGTAGCCTTGTCATTATGGAAGGTAGTCTATTGCCGAGATTTTTGTTACTCCAATAGATTGTAGCCTTGTCATTATGGAAGGTAGTCTTTTGTCGTGATTTTTGTTACTCCAATGGATTGTAGCCTTGTCATTATGGAAGGTAGTCTGTCGTCGAGATTTTATTATTCCAATGGATGGTAGCATTGTCATTCTAGAAGGTAGTATATTGTCCAGACTTTTGTCAATACAATGGATGGTAGCCTTGTCAATATGGAAGGTATTATGTTGTCGATATCTTTGTTACTCCAATGGATGGTAGCCTTGTCGTTATGGAAGGTAGTCTGTTGTCGATATCTTTGTTACTCCAATGGATGGTAGCCTAGTCATTATGGAAGGTGGTTTGTGTACGATATTTTTGTTATTCCAATGGATGGTAGGCTTGTCATTATGAAAGGTAGTCTATTGTCGTGATTTTTGTTACTCTAAGGGACGGTAGCCTTGTCATTATGGAAGGTAGTATGTTGTCGATATCTTTGTTACTCCAATGGATGGTAGCCTTGTCATTATGGAAGGTAGTCTGTTTTCGAGATTTTTGTTATTCCAATGGATGGCAGCATTGTCATTATAGAAGGTAGTATATTATCAAGATTTTAGTTACTACAATGGATGATAGCCTTGTCATTATGGAAGGTAGTCTGTTGTCGAGATTTTTGTTACTACAATTGATTGTAGCCTTGTCATTATGGGAAGATAGTTTGTTGTCGATATCTTTGTTACTCCAATGGATGGTAGCCTAGTCATTATGGAAGGTAGTTTGTGTACGAGATTTTAGTTACTCCAATGGATGGTAGCCTTGTCATTATGGAAGGTAGTCTATTGTCGAGATTTTTGTTACTCCAATGGATTGTAGCCATGTAATTATAGAAGGTAGTCTCTTGTCGAGATTTTTGTCACTATAATGGATGGTAGCCTTGTCATTATGGAAGGTAGTCTGTTGTCGAGATTTTTGTTACTATAATAAATTGTATCCTTGTCGTTGTGGAAGGTAGTCTAATGTCGGTATCTTTGTTACTCTAATGGATGGTAGCCTAGTGATTATGGAAGGTAGTTTGTGTACAAGATTTTAGTTACTCCAATGGATGGTAGCCTTGTCATTACGAAAGGTAGTCTGTTGTCAAGATAATTTATACTCCAATGGATTGTAGCCTTGTCATTATGGAAGGCAGTCTGTTGTCGAGATTTTTGTTGCTCTAAGGGATGGTAGCCTTGTCATTATGGAATGTAGTATGTTGTCGAGATTTTTGTTATTCCAATGGATGGTAGCCTTGTCATTATGAAAGGTAGTCTATTGTCGAGATTTTTGTAACTATAATAGATTGTAGCCTTGTCATTATGGAAGGTAGTCTGTTGTCTAGATTTTTTTTACTCCAATGGATGGTGTACTTGTCATTATAGAAGGTAGTATATTGTTGAGACTTTTGTCACTACAATGAATGGTAGACTTGTCATTATGGAAGGTAATCTGTTGTCGAGATTTTTGTTACTACAATGGATTGTAGCCTTGTCATTATGGAAGGAAGTCTGTTGTCGATATCTTTGTCACTCCAATGGATGGAAGACTAGTCATTATTGAAGGTAGTTTGTGCACGATATTTTTGTTATTCCAATGGATGGTAGCCTTGTCATTATGAAAGGTAGTCTGTTGTCGTGATTTTTGTTACTCTAAGGGATGGTGGCCTTGTCATTATGGAAGGTAGTATGTTGTCGATATCTTTGTTACTCCAATGGATGGTAGCCTTGTCGTTATTGAAGGTAGTCTGTTGTCGATATCTTTGTTACTCCAATGGATTGTAGCCTAGTCATTATAGAAGGTAGTTTGTGTACGATATTTTTGTTATTCCAATGGATGGTAGCCTTGTCATTATGAAAAGTAGTATGTTGTCGTGATTTTTGTTACTCTAAGGGATGGTAGCCTTGTCATTGTTGAAGGTAGTATGTTGTCAATATCTTTGTTACTCCAATGGATGGTAGCCTTGTCATTATGGAAGGTAGTCTGTTGTCCAGATTTTTGTTACTCTTAGGGATGGTAGCCTTGTCATTATGGAACATAGTCTGTTGTCGAGATTTTTGTTATTCCAATGGATGGTATCATTGTCAATATAGAAGGTAGTATATTATCGAGATTTTTGTCACTACAATGGATGGTAGCCTTGTCATTATGGAAGGTAGTTTGTTGTTAATATTTTTGTTACTATAATGGATTGTGGCCTTGTCATTATGGAAGATAGTTTGTTGTCAATATCTTTGTCAGTCCAATGGATGGTAGCCTAGTCATTATGGAAGGTAGTTTGTGTACGAGATTTAAGTTACTTTAATGGATGGTAGCCTTGTCATTATGGAAGGTAGTCTGTTGTCAAGATTTTTTATACTCCAATGGATTGTAGCCTTGTAATTATGGAAGGTAGTCTCTTGTTGATATTTTGGCTACTCCAATGATGGTACCCTTGTCATTATAGAAGGTAGTCTATTGCCGAGATTTTTGTTACTCCATTGCATGGTAGCCTTGTCATTATGGAAGGTAGTGTGTTGTAGATATTTTTTTTTCCAATAGATGGTAGCCTTGTCATTATGGAAGGTAGTCCATTGTCGTGATTTTTGTTACTCCAATGGATGGTAGCCTTGTCATTATGGAAGGTACTATGTTGTCGATATCTTTGTTACTCCAATGGATGGTAGCCTTGTCATTACGGAAGGTAGTCTATTGTCAAGATTTTTGTTACTCTAAGGGATGGTTGCCTTGTCCATATGTAAGGTAGTCTATTGTCGAGAATTTTGTTATTCCAATGGATGGTAGCATTGTCATTATAGAAGGTAGTATATTGTCGAGATTTTTGTCACTACAATGGATGGTAGCCTTGTCATTATGTAAGGTAGTCTGTTGTCGAGATTTTTGTTACTAGAATTGATTTTAGCCTCGTCGTTATGGAAGGTAGTCTATTGTCGATATCTTTGTTTCTCCAATGGATGGTAGCCTAGTCATTATGGAAGGTAGTTTGTGTACGATATTTTTGTTATTCCAATGGATGGTAGCCTTGTCATTATGAAAGGTAGTCTATTGTCGTGATTTTTGTTACTCTAAGGGATGGTAGCCTTGTCATTATAGAAGGTAGTATGTTATCGATATCTTTGTTACTCCAATGGATGGTAGCCTTGTCATTATGGAAGGTAGTCTGTTGTCGAGATTTTTGTTATTCCAATGGATGGTAGCGTTGTCATTATAGAAGGTAGTATATTATCAATATTTTTGTCACTACAATGGATGGTAGCCTTGTCATTATGGAAGGTAGTCTATTGTCGAGATTTTTGTTACTACAATGGATTGTAGCCTTGTCGTTATGGAAGATAATCTGTTGTCGATATCTTTGTTACTCCAATGGAAGGTAGCCTAGTCATTATGGAAGGTAGTTTGTGTATGAGATTTTAGTTACTCCAATGGATTGTAGCCTTGTCATTATGGAAGGTATTCTGTTGTCGAGATTTTTTATACTCCAATGGATTGTAGCCTTGTAATTATGGAAGGTAGTCTCTTGTTGATATTTTGGTTACTCCAATGATGGTACCCTTGTCATTATGGAAGGTGGTTTATTGCCGAGATTTTTGTTACTCCATGGCATGGTAGCCTTGTCATTATGGAAGGTAGTGTGTTATCGATATTTTTGTTATTCTAGTGGACAGTAGCCTTATTATTATGGAAGGTAGTCTATTGTCGTGATTTTTGTTACTCCAATGGATGGTAGCCTTGTCATTATGGAAGGTAGTCTGTTGTCGAGATTTTTGTTACTACAAAGGATTGTAGCCTTGTCGTTTTAGAAGATATTCTGTTGTCGATATCTTTGTTACTCCAATGGATGGTAGCCTAGTCATTATGGAAGGTAGTTTGTGTACGAGATTTTAGTTACTCCAATGGATGGTAGCCTTGTCATTATGGAAGGTAGTCTGTTGTCGAGATTTTTGTTACTCCAATGGATGGTAGCCTTGTAATTATAGAAGGTAATATATTGTCGAGATTTTTGTCACTATATTGGATGGTAGCCTTGTCATTATGGAACGTAGTCTATTGTCGAGATTTTTGTTATTCCATTGGATGGTAGCGTTGTCATTATATAAGGTAGTATATTATCAAGATTTTTGTCAGTACAATGGATGGTAGCCTTGTCATTATGGAAGGTAGTCTGTTGTCAAGATTTTTGTTACTACAATGGATTGTAGCCTTGTCGTTAAGGAAGGTAGTTTGTTACTGATATCTTTGTTAGTCCAATGGATGGTAGCCTAGTCATTATGGAAGGTAGTTTGTGTACGAGATTTTAGTTACTTTAATGGATGGAAGCCTTGTCATTATGAAAGGTAGTCTGTTGTCGAGTTTTTTTATACTCCAATGGATTGTAGCCTTGTAATTATGGAAGGTAGTCTCTTGTTGATATTTTGGTTACTCCAATGATGGTACCCTTATCATTATGGAAGGTAGTCTATTGACGAGATTTTTGTTACTCCATTGCATGGTAACCTTGTCATTAAGGAAGGTAATGTGTTGTCGATATTTTTGTTATTTCAATAGATGGTAGCCTTGTCATTATGGAAGGTAGTCTGTTGTCATGATTTTTGTTACTCCAATGGATGGTAGCCTTGCCATTATGGAAGGTAGTATGTTATCAATATCTTTGTTTCTCCAATGGATGGTAGCCTTGTCATTATAGAAGGTAGTCTATTGTCGAGATTTTGGTACTCTAAGGGATGGTAGCCTTGTCCATATGGAAGGTAGTCTGTTGTCGAGATTTTTTGTTATTCCAATGGATGGTAGCATTGTCATTATAGAAGGTAGTATATTGTCGAGATTTTTGTCACTACAATGGATGGTAGCCTTGTCATTAGGTAAGGTAGTCTGTTGTCGAGATTTTTGTTACTAGAATGGATTGTAGCCTTGTCGTTATGGAAGATAGTCTGTTGTCGATATCTTTGTTATTCCAATGGATGGTAGACTTATTTATATGGAAGGTAGTCTATTGTCGTGATTTTTGTTACTTCAATGGATGGTAGCCTTGTCATTATGGAAGGTAGTCTGTTGTCGAGATTTATGTTACTACAATGGATTGTAGCCTTGTCGTTATAGAAGATAGTCTGTTGTCGATATCTTTGTTACTCCAATGGATGGTAGCCTAGTCATTATGGAAGGTAGTTTGTGTACGAGATTTTAGTTACTCCAATGGATGGTAGCCTTGTCATTATGGAAGGTAGTCTATTGTCGAGATTTTTGTTACTCCAATGGATGGTAGCCTTGTCATTATAGAAGGTAATATATTGTCGAGATTTTTGTCACTATATTGGATGGTAGCCTTGTCATTATGGAACGTAGTCTGTTGTCGAGATTTTTGTTATTCCATTGGATTGTAGCGTTGTCATTATAGAAGGTAGTATATTATCGAGATTTTTGTCACTACAATGGATGGTAGCCTTGTCATTATGAAAGGTTGTCTGTTGTCAAGATTTTTGTTACTACAATGGATTGTAGCCTTGTCGTTATGGAATGTAGTTTGTTATCGATATGTTTGTTAGTCCAATGGATGGTAGCCTAGTCATTATGGAAGGTAGTTTATGTATGAGATTTTAGTTACTTTAATGGATGGTAGCCTTGTCATTATGAAAGGTAGTCTGTTGTCGAGATTTTTTATACTCCAATGGATTGTAGCCTTGTAATTATGGAAGGTAGTCTCTTGTTGATATTTTGGTTACTCCAATGATGGTACCCTTGTCATTATGGAAGGTAGTCTATTGTCGAGATTTTTGTTACTCCATTGCATGGTAGCCTTGTCATTATGGAAGGTAGTATGTTGTCGATATTTTTGTTATTCCAATAGATGGTAGCGTTGTCATTATGGAAGTTAGTCTGTTGTCATGATTTTTGTTACTCCAATGGATGGTAGCCTTGCCATTATGGAAGGTAGTATGTTATCGATATCTTTGTTTCTCCAATGGATGGTAGCCTTGTCATTATAGAAGGTAGTCTATTGTCGAGATTTTTGTTACTCTAAGGGATGGTAGCCTTGTCCATATGGAAGGTAGTCTGTTGTCGAGATTTTTGTTATTCCAGTGGATGGTAGCATTGTCATTATAGAAGGTAGTATATTGTCGAGATTTTTGTCACTACAATGGATGGTAACCTTCTCATTAGGTAAGCTAGTCTGTTTTCGAGATTTTTGTTACTAGAATGGATTGTAGCCTTGTCGTTATGGAATGTAGTCTGTTGTCGATATCTTTGTTACTCCAATGGATGGTAGCCTAGTCATTATGGAAGGTAGTTTGTGTATGATATTTTTGTTATTCTAAGGGATGGTAGCCTTGTCATTATGGAAGGTAGTATGTTGTCGATATCTTTGTTACTCCAATGGATGGTAGCCTTGTCATTATGGAAGGTAGTCTGTTTTCGATATTTTTTTTACTCTAAGGGATGGTAGCCTTGTCATTATGGAAGGTAGTCTATTGCCGAGATTTTTGTTACTCCATTGCATGGTAGCCTTGTCATTATGGAAGGTAGTGTGTTGTCGATATTTTTGTTATTCCAATGGATGGTAGCCCTGTCATTATGGAAGGTAATCTCTTGTCGTGATTTTTTGTTACTCCAATGGATGGTAGCCTTGTCATTATGTAAGGTAGCTTGTTGTCGAGATATTTGTTACTCTAAGGGATGGTAGCCTTGCCATTATGGAACGTAGTCTATTATCGAGATTTTTGTTATTGCCTTGTCATTGTAGCCTTGTCATTATAGAAGGTAGTATATTATCGATATTTTTGTCAAATAATGGATGATAGCCTTGCCATTATGGAAGGTAGTCTGTTGTCGAGATTTTTGTTACTACAATGGATTGTAGCCTTGTCGTTATGGAAGATAGTCTGTTGTTGATATCTTTGTTACTCCAATGGATGGTAGCCTAGTCATTATGGAAGGTAGTTTGTGTACGAGATTTTAGTTACTCCAATGGATGGTAGCCTTGTCATTATGGAAGGTAGTCTGTTGTCGAGATTTTTGTTACTCCAATGGATGGTAGCCTTGTCATTATAGAAGGTAATATATTGCCGAGATTTTTGTCACTATATTGGATGGTAGCCTTGTCATTATTGAAGGTAGTCTGTTGTCGAGATTTTTGTTATTCCATTGGATGGTAGCGTTGTCATTATAGAAGGTAGTATATTATCGAGATTTTTGTCACTACAATGGATGGTAGCCTTGTCATTATGGAAGGTAGTCTGTTTTTAAGATTTTTGTTACTACAATGGATTGTAGCCTTGTCATTATGGAAGGTAGTTTGTTGTCGATATCTTTGTTAGTCCAATGGATGGTAGCCTAGTCATTATGGAAGGTAGTTTGTTGTCGATATTTTTTTTACTCTAAGGGATGGTAGCCTTGTCAATATGGAAGGTAGTCTATTGCCGAGATTTTTGTTACTCCATTGCATGGTAGCCTTGTCATTATGGAAGGTAGTGTGTTGTCGATATTTTTGTTATTCCAATGGATGGTAGCCCGGTCATTATGGAAGGTAGTCTATTGTCGTGATTTTTGTTACTCCAATGGATGGTAGCCTTGTCATTATGGAAGGTGGTTTGTTGTCGAGATATTTGTTACTCTAAGGGATGGTAGCCTTGCCATTATGGAACGTAGTCTGTTATCGAGATTTTTGTTATTCCAATGGATGGTAGCATTGTCAGTATAGAAGGTAGTATATTATCGATATTTTTGTTACTACAATGGATTGTAGCCTTGTCGTTATGGAAGATAGTCTGTTGTCGATATCTTTGTTACTCTAATGGATGGTAGCCTAGTCATTATGGAAGGTAGTTTGTGTACGAGATTTTATTTACTCCAATGGATGGTAGCCTTGTCATTATGGAAGGTAGTCTGTTGTCGAGATTTTTGTTACTCCAATGGATGGTAGCCTTGTCATTATAGAAGGTAATATATTATCGAGATTATTGTCAGTACAATGGATGGTAGCCTTGTCTTTATGGAAGGTAGTGTGTTGTCGAGATTTTTGGTACTACAATGGATTGTAGCCTTGTCGTTATGGAAGGTAGTTTATTGTTGATATCTTTGTTAGTCCAATGGATGGTAGCCTAGTCATTATGGAAGGTAGTTTGTGTACGAGATTTTAGTTACTTTAATGGATGGAAGCCATGTCATTATGAAAGGTAGTCTGTTGTCGAGATTTTTTATACTCCAATGGATTGTAGCCTTGTAATTATGGAAGGTATTCTCTTGTTGATATTTTGGTTACTCCAATGATGGTACCCTTATCATTATGGAAGGTAGTCTATTGCCGAGATTTTTGTTACTCCATTGCATGGTAACCTTGTCATTAAGGAAGGTAGTGTGTTGTCGATATTTTTGTTATTCCAATAGATGGTAGCCTTGTAATTATGGAAGGTAGTCTGTTGTCATGATTTTTGTTACTCCAATGGATGGTAGCCTTGCCATTATGGAAGGTAGTATGTTATCAATATCTTTGTTTCTCCAATGGATGGTAGCCTTGTCATTATAGAAGGTAGTCTATAGTCGAGATTTTTGTTACTCAAAGGGATGGTAGCCTTGTCCATATGGCAGGTAGTCTGTTGTCGAGATTTTTGTTATTCCAATGGATGGTAGCATTGTCATTATAGAAGGTAGTATATTGTCGAGATTTTTGTCACTACAATGGATGGTAGCCTTGTCATTAGGTAAGGTAGTCTGTTGTCGAGATTTTTGTTACTAGAATCGATTGTAGCCTTGTCGTTATGGAAGGTAGTCTATTGTCGATATCTTTGTTACTCCAATGGATGGTAGCCTAGTCGTTATGGAAGGTAGTTTGTGTATGATATTTTTGTTATTCCAATCGATGATAGCCTTTTCATTATGAAAGGTAGTCTATTGTCCTGATTTTTATTACTCTAAGGGATGGTAGCCTTGTCATTATGGAAGGTAGTATGTTGTCGATATCTTTGTTACTCCAATGGATGGTAGCCTTGTCATTATGGAAGGTAGTCTATTGTCGATATTTTTTTTACTCTAAGGGATTGTATCCTTGTCATTATGGAAGGTAGTCTATTGCCGAGATTTTTGTTACTCCATTGCATGGTAGCCTTGTCATTATGGAAGGTAGTGTGTTGTCGATATTTTTGTTATTCCAATGGATGGTAGCCCTGTCATTATGGAAGGTAGTCTCTTGTCATGATTTTTGTTACTCCAATGGATGGTAGCCTTGTCATTATGTAAGGTGGTCTGTTGTCGAGATATTTGTTACTCTAAGGGATGGTAGCCTTGCCATTATGGAACATAGTCTGTTATCGAGATTTTTGTTATTCCAATGGATGGTAGCGTTTTCATTATAGAAGGTAGTATATTATCGATATTTTTGTCACTACAATGGATGATAGCCTTGCCATTATGGAAGGTAGTCTGTTATCGAGATTTTTGTTACTACAATGGATGGTAGCCTTGTCGTTATGGATGGTAGCCTAGTCATTATGAAAGGTAGTCTGTAGCCTTGTAATTATGGAAGGTAGTCTCTTGTTGATATTTTGGTTACTCCAATGATGGTACCCTTGTCATTATGGAAGGTAGTCTATTGCCGAGATTTTTGTTACTCCATTGCATGGTAGCCTTGTCATTATGGAAGGTAGTCTGTTGTCATGATTTTTTTTACTCCAATGGATGGTAGCCTTGTCATTGTAGCCTTGTCATTGTAGAAGGTAGTATATTGTCGAGATTTTTGTCACTACAATGGATGGTAGCCTTGTCATTAGGTAAGGTAGTCTGTTGTCGAGATTTTTGTTACTAGAATGGATTATAGCCTTGTCGTTATGGAAGGTAGTCTATTGTCGATATCTTTGTTACTCCAATGGATGGTAGCCTAGTCATTATGGAAGGTAGTTTGTGTACGATATTTTTGTTATTGAAATGGATGATAGCCTTGTCATTATGAAAGGTAGTCTATTGTCGTGATTTTAATTACTCTAAGGGATGATAGCCTTGTCATTATGGAAGGTAGTATGTTGTCGATATCTTTGTTACTCCAATGGCTAGTAGCCTTGTCCTTATGGAAGGTAGTCTGTTGTCGATATTTTTTTTACTCTAAGGGATGGTAGCCTTATCATTATGGAAGGTAGTCTATTGCCGAGATTTTTGTTACTCCATTGCATGGTAGCCTTGTCATTATGGAAGGTAGTGTGTTATCGATATTTTTGTTATTCCAATGGATGGTAGCCCATTCATTATGGAAGGTAGTCTATTGTCGTGATTTTTGTTACTCCAATGGATGGTAGCCTTGTCATTATGGAAGGTGGTTTGTTGTCGAGATATTTGTTACTCTAAGGGATGGTAGCCTTGCCATTATGGAACGTAGTCTGTTATCGAGATTTTTGTTATTCCAATTGATGGTATCGTTGTCAGTATAGAAGGTAGTATATTATCGATATTTTTGTTACTACAATGGATTGTAGCCTTGTCGTTATTGAAGATAGTCTGTTGTCAATATCTTTGTTACTCTAATGGATGGTAGCCTAGTCATTATGGAAGGTAGTTTGTGTACGAGATTTTATTTACTCCAATGGATGGTAGCCTTGTCATCATGGAAGGTAGTCTGTTGTCGAGATTTTTGTTACTCCAATGGATGGTAGCCTTGTCATTATAGAAGGTAATATATTGTCGATATTTTTGTCACTATAATGGATGGTAGCCTTGTCATTATGGAACGTAGTCTGTTGTCGAGATTTTTGTTATTCCATTAGATGGTAGCGTTGTCATTATAGAAGGTAGTATATTATCGAGATTTTTGTCACTACAATGGTTGGTGGCCTTGTCATTATGGAAGGTAGTCTGTTGTCGAGATTTTTGTTACTACAATGGATTGTAGCCTTGTCGTTATGGAAGGTAGATTGTTGTCGATATCTTTGTTAGTCCAATGCATGGTAGCCTAGTCATTATGGAAGGTAGTTTGTGTACGAGATTTTAGTTACTTTAATGGATGATAGCCTTGTCATTATGGAAGGTAGTCTGTTGTCGAGATTTTTTATACTCCAATGGGTTGTAGCCTTGTAATTATGGAACGTAGTCTCTTGTTGATATTTTGGTTACTCCAATGATGGTACACTTGTCATTATGGAAGGTAGTCTATTGCCGAGATTTTTGTTACTTTATTGCATGGTAGCCTTGTCATTATGAAAGGTAGTGTGTTATCGATATTTTTGTTATTCCAATGGATGGTAGCCTTGTCATTATGGAAGGTGGTCTGTTGTCGAGATATTTGTTACTCTTAGGGATGGTAGCCTTGCCATTATGGAACATAGTCTGTTTTCGAGATTTTTGTTATTCCAATGGATGGTAGCGTTGTCATTATAGAAGGTAGTATATTATCGATATTTTTGTCACTACAATGGATGATAGGCTTGTCATTAAGGAAGGTAGTCTGTTGTCGAGATTTTTATTACTGCAATGAATTGTAGCCTTGTCGTTATTGAAGATAGTTTGTTGTCGATATCTTTGTTACTCCAACGGATGCTAGCCTAGTCATTATGTAAGGTAGTTTGTGTACGAGATTTTATTTACTCCAATGGATGGCAACCTTGTCATTATGGAAGGTAGTCTGTTGTCAAGATTTTTGTTACTACAATGGATTGTAGCCTTGTCGTTTTGGAAGGTAGTTTGTTGTCGATATCTTTGTTAGTCCAATGGATGGTAGCATAGTCATTATGGAAGGTAGTTTGTGTACGAGATTTTAGTTACTTTAATGGATGGTAGCCTTGTCATTATGGAAGGTAGTCAGATCTCGAGATTTTTTATACTCCAATAGATTGTAGCCTTGTAATTATGGAAGGTACTCTCTTGTTGATATTTTGGTTACTCCAATGATGGTACCCTTGTCATTATGGAAGATAGTCTATTTCGGAGATATTTGTTCCCCCATTGCATGGTAGCCTTGTCATTATGGAAGGTAGTGTGTTGTCGATATTTTTGTTATTCCAATGGATGGTAGGCTTGTCATTATGGAAGGTAGTTTGTTTTCGTGATTTTTGTTACTCCAATGGATGGTAGCCTTGTCATTATGGAAGGTAGTATGTTGTCGATATCTTTGTTACTCCAATGGATGGTAGCCTTGTCATTATGGAAGGTAGTCTATTGTCGAGATTTTTGTTACTCTAAGGGATGGTAGCCTTGTCCATATGGAAGGTAGTCTGTTGTCGAGATTTTTGTTATTCCAATGGATGGTAGCATTGTCATTAAAGAAGGTAGTATATTGTCGAGATTTTTGTCACTACAATGGATGGTAGCCTTGTCATTATGTAAGGTAGTCTGTTGTCGAGATTTTTGTTACTAGAATGGATTGTAGCCTTGTCGTTATGGAAGGTAGTTTGTTGTCTATATCTTTGTTACTCCAATGGATGGTAGCCTAGTCATTATGGAAGGTAGTTTGTGTACGAGATTTTAGTTACTTTAATGGATGGTAGCCTTGTCATTATGGAAGGTAGTCTGTTGTCGAGATTTTTTATACTCCAATGGGTTGTAGCCTTGTAATTATGGAACGTAGTCTCTTGTTGATATTTTGGTTACTCCAATGATGGTACACTTGTCATTATGGAAGGTAGTCTATTGCCGAGATTTTTGTTACTTTATTGCATGGTAGCCTTGTCATTATGGAAGGTAGTGTGTTATCGATATTTTTGTTATTCCAATGGATGGTAGCCTTGTCATTATGGAAGGTAGTCTGTTGTCGAGATATTTGTTACTCTTAGGGATGGTAGCCTTGCCATTATGGAACATAGTCTGTTTTCGAGATTTTTGTTATTCCAATGGATGGTAGCGTTGTCATTATAGAAGGTAGTATATTATCGATATTTTTGTCACTACAATGGATGATAGGCTTGTCATTAGGGAAGGTAGTCTGTTGTCGAGATTTTTGTTACTGCAATGAATTGTAGCCTTGTCGTTATTGAAGATAGTTTGTTGTCGATATCTTTGTTACTCCAACGGATGCTAGCCTAGTCATTATGGAAGGTAGTTTGTGTACGAGATTTTATTTACTCCAATGGATGGCAACCTTGTCATTATGGAAGGTAGTCTGTTGTCAAGATTTTTGTTACTACAATGGATTGTAGCCTTGTCGTTATGGAAGGTAGTTTGTTGTCGATATCTTTGTTAGTCCAATGGATGGTAGCATAGTCATTATGGAAGGTAGTTTGTGTACGAGATTTTAGTTACTTTAATGGATGGTAGCCTTGTCATTATGGAAGGTAGTCAGATCTCGAGATTTTTTATACTCCAATAGATTGTAGCCTTGTAATTATGGAAGGTACTCTCTTGTTGATATTTTGGTTACTCCAATGATGGTACCCTTGTCATTATGGAAGATAGTCTATTTCGGAGATATTTGTTCCCCCATTGCATGGTAGCCTTGTCATTATGGAAGGTAGTGTGTTGTCGATATTTTTGTTATTCCAATGGATGGTAGCCTTGTCATTATGGAAGGTAGTTTGTTTTCGTGATTTTTGTTACTCCAATGGATGGTAGCCTTGTCATTATGGAAGGTAGTATGTTGTCGATATCTTTGTTACTCCAATGGATGGTAGCCTTGTCATTATGGAAGGTAGTCTATTGTCGAGATTTTTGTTACTCTAAGGGATGGTAGCCTTGTCCATATGGAAGGTAGTCTGTTGTCGAGATTTTTGTTATTCCAATGGATGGTAGCATTGTCATTAAAGAAGGTAGTATATTGTCGAGATTTTTGTCACTACAATGGATGGTAGCCTTGTCATTATGTAAGGTAGTCTGTTGTCGAGATTTTTGTTACTAGAATGGATTGTAGCCTTGTCGTTATGGAAGGTAGTTTGTTGTCTATATCTTTGTTACTCCAATGGATGGTAGCCTAGTCATTATGGAAGGTAGTTTGTGTACGAGATTTTAGTTACTTTAATGGATGGTAGCCTTGTCATTATGGAAGGTAGTCTGTTGTTGAGATTTTTTATACTCCAATAAATTGTAGCCTTGTAATTATGGAAGGTAGTCTCTTGTTGATATTTTGGTTACTCCAATGATGGTACCCTTGTCATTATTGAAGGTAGTCTATTGCCGATATTTTTGTTACTCCGTTGCATGGTAGCCTTGTCATTATGGAAGGTAGTGTGTTGTCGATATTTTTGTTATTCCAATGGATGGTAGCCTTGTCATTATGGAAGGTAGTCTATTTTCGTGATTTTTGTTACTCCAATGGATGGTAGCCTTGTCATTATGGAAGGTAGTATGTTGTCGATATCTTTGTTACTTCAATGGATGGTAGCCTTGTCATTATGGAAGGTAGTCTATTGTCAGGATTTTTGTTACTCTAAGGGATGGTAGCCTTTTCCATATGGAAGGTAGTCTATTGTCTAGATTTTTGTTATTCCAATGGATGGTAGCGTTGTCATTAAAGAAGATAGTATATTGTCGAGTTTTTTGTCACTACAATGGATAGTAGCCTTGTCATTATGTAAGGTAGTCTGTTGTCGAGATTTTTGTTACTAGAATGGATTGTAGCCTTGTCGTTATGGAAGGTAGTTTGTTGTCTATATCTTTGTTAGTCCAATGGGTGGTAGCCTAGTCATTATGGAAAGTAGTTTGTGTACGTGATTTTTTTTACTTTAATGGATGGTAGCCTTGTCATTATGGAAGGTAGTCTGTTGTCGAGATTTTTTATACTCCAATAAATTGTAGCCTTGTAATTATGGAAGTTAGTCTCTTGTTGATATTTTGGTTACTCCAATGATGGTACCCTTGTCATTATGGAAGATAGTCTATTTCCGAGTTTTTTTTCCTCCATTGCATGGTAGCCTTGTCATTATGGAAGGTAGTGTGTTTTCGACATTTTTGTTATTCCAATGGATGGTAGCCTTGTCATTATGGAAGGTAGTCTGTTTTCGTGATTTTTGTTACTCCAATGGATGGTAGCCTTGTCATTATGGAAGGTAGTATGTTGTCGATATCTTTGTTACTCCAATGGATGGTAGCCTTGTCATTATGGAAGGTAGTCTATTGTCGAGATTTTTGTTACTCTAAGGGATGGTAGCCTTGTCCATATGGAAGGTAGTCTGTTGTCGAGATTTTTTTTATTCCAATGGATGGTAGCGTTGTCATTAAAGAAGGTAGGATATTGTCGAGATTTTTGTCACTACAATGGATGGTAGCCTTGTCATTATGTAAAGTAGTCTGTTGTCGAGATTTTTGTTACTAGAATGGATTGTAGCCTTATCGTTATGGAAGGTAGTTTGTTGTTTATATCTTTGTTACTCCAATGGATGGTAGCCTAGTCATTATGGAAGGCAGTTTGTGTACGAGATTTTAGTTACTTTAATGGATGGTAGCCTTGTCATTATGGAAGGTAGTCTGTTGTTGAGATATTTTATACTCCAATAAATTGTAGCCTTGTAATTATGGAAGGTAGTCTCTTGTTGATATTTTGGTTACTCCAATGATGTTACCCTTGTCATTATTGAAGGTAGTCTATTGCCTATATTTTTGTTACTCCGTTGCATGGTAGCCTTGTCATTATGGAAGGTAGTGAGTTGTCGATATTTTTGTTATTCCAATGGATGGTAGCCTTGTCATTATGGAAGGTAGTATGTTTTCGTGATTTTTGTTACTCCAATGGATGCTAGCCTTGTCATTATGGAAGGTAGTATGTTGTCGATATCTTTGTTACTCCAATGGATGGTAGCCTTGTCATTATGGAAGGTAGTCTATTGTTGAGATTTTTGTTACTCTAAGGGATGGTAACCTTGTCCATATGGAAGGTAGTTTGTTGTCGAGATTTTTGTTATTCCAATGGATGGTAGCGTTGTCATTAAAGAAGATAGTATATTGTCGAGTTTTTTGTCACTACAATGGATGGTAGCCTTGTCATTATGTAACGTAGTCTGTTGTCGAGATTTTTGTTACTAGAATGGATTGTAGCCTTGTCGTTATGGAAGGTAGTTTGTTGTCTATATCTTTGTTACTCCAATGGATGGTAGCCTAGTCATTATGGAAGGTAGTTTGTGTACGAGATTTTTTTTACTTTAATGGATGGTAGCCTTGTCATTATGGAAGGTAGTTTGTTGTCGAGATTTTTTATACTCCAATAAATTGTAGCCTTGTCATTATGGAAGGTAGTCTATTGCCGAGATTTTTGTTACTCCGTTGCATGGTAGCCTTGTCATTATGGAAGGTAGTGTGTTGTCGATATTTTTGTTATTCCAATGGATGGTAGCCTTGTCATTATAGAAGGTAGTCTATTTTTGTGATTTTTGTTACTCCAATGGATAGTAGCCTTGTCATTATGGAAGGTAGTCAGTTGTCGAGATTTTTGTTACTACAATGGATTGTAGCCTTGTCGTTATGGAAGATAGTCTGTTGTCGATATCTTTGTTACTCCAATGGATGGTAGCCTATTCATTATGGAAGGTAGTTTGTGTACGAGATTTTAGTTACTCCAATGGATGGTAGCCTTGTCATTATGGAAGGTAGTCTGTTGTCGAGATTTTTGTTACTCCAATGGATGGTAGCCTTGTCATTATAGAAGGTAATATATTGTCGAGATTTTTGTCACTATATTGGATGGTAGC
The DNA here is from genome assembly GCA_948472305.1 of Vicia faba. Taxonomy (NCBI): domain Eukaryota; kingdom Viridiplantae; phylum Streptophyta; class Magnoliopsida; order Fabales; family Fabaceae; genus Vicia; species Vicia faba. The sequence continues at coordinate 462,132,272 of OX451741.1, forward strand.
CTTGTCATTATGGAACGTAGTCTGTTGTCGAGGTTTTTGTTATTCCATCGGATGGTAGCGTTGTCATTATAGAAGGTAGTATATTATCGAGATTTTTGTCACTACAATGGATTGTAGCCTTGTCATTATGGAAGGTAGTCTGTTGTCAAGATTTTTGTTACTACAATGGATTGTAGCCTTGACGTTATGGAAGGTAGTTTGTTGTCGATATCTTTGTTAGTCCAATGGATGGTAGCCTAGTCATTATGAAAGGTAGTTTGTGTACGAGATTTTAGTTACTTTAATGGATGGTAGCCTTGTCATTATGAAAGGTAGTCTGTTGTCGAGATTTTTTATACTCCAATGGATTGTAGCCTTGTAATTATGGAAGGTAGACTCTTGTTGATATTTTGGTTACTCCAATGATGGTACCCTTGTCATTATGGAAGATAGTCTATTTCCGAGATTTTTGTTCCTCCATTGCATGGTAGCCTTGTCATTATGGAAGGTAGTGTGTTGTCGATATTTTTGTTATTCCAATGGATGGTAGCCTTGTCATTATGGAAGGTAGTCTATTTTCGTGATTTTTGTTACTCCAATGGATGGTAGCCTTGTCATTATGGAAGGTAGTATGTTGTCGATATCTTTGTTACTTCAATGGATGGTAGCCTTGTCATTATGGAAGGTAGTCTATTGTCGGGATTTTTGTTACTCTAAGGGATGGTAGCCTTGTCCATATGGAAGGTAGTCTATTGTCTAGATTTTTGTTATTCCAATGGATGGTAGCGTTGTCATTAAAGAAGATAGTATATTGTCGAGTTTTTTGTCACTACAATGGATGGTAGCCTTGTCATTATGTAAGGTAGTCTGTTGTCGAGATTTTTGTTACTAGAATGGATTGTAGCCTTGTCGTTATGGAAGGTAGTTTGTTGTCTATATCTTTGTTAGTCCAATGGGTGGTAGCCTAGTCATTATGGAAAGTAGTTTGTGTACGTGATTTTTTTTACTTTAATGGATGGTAGCCTTGTCATTATGGAAGGTAGTCTGTTGTCGAGATTTTTTATACTCCAATAAATTGTAGCCTTGTAATTATGGAAGTTAGTCTCTTGTTGATATTTTGGTTACTCCAATGATGGTACCCTTGTCATTATGGAAGATAGTCTTTTTCCGAGATTTTTGTTCCTCCATTGCATGGTAGCCTTGTCATTATGGAAGGTAGTGTGTTTTCGATATTTTTGTTATTCCAATGGATGGTAGCCTTGTCATTATGGAAGGTAGTCTGTTTTCGTGATTTTTGTTACTCCAATGGATGGTAGCCTTGTCATTATGGAAGGTAGTATGTTGTCGATATCTTTGTTACTCCAATGGATGGTAGCCTTGTCATTATGAAAGGTAGTCTATTGTCGAGATTTTTGTTACTCTAAGGGATGGAAGCCTTGTCCATATGGAAGGTAGTCTGTTGTCGAGATTTTTTTTATTCCAATGGATGGTAGCGTTGTCATTAAAGAAGGTAGGATATTGTCGAGATTTTTGTCACTACAATGGATGGTAGCCTTGTCATTATGTAAAGTAGTCTGTTGTCGAGATTTTTGTTACTAGAATGGATTGTAGCCTTATCGTTATGGAAGGTAGTTTGTTGTCTATATCTTTGTTACTCCAATGGATGGTAGCCTAGTCATTATGGAAGGCAGTTTGTGTACGAGATTTTAGTTACTTTAATGGATGGTAGCCTTGTCATTATGGAAGGTAGTCTGTTGTTGAGATATTTTATACTCCAATAAATTGTAGCCTTGTAATTATGGAAGGTAGTCTCTTGTTGATATTTTGGTTACTCCAATGATGTTACCCTTGTCATTATTGAAAGTAGTCTATTGCCGATATTTTTGTTACTCCGTTGCATGGTAGCCTTGTCATTATGGAAGGTAGTGAGTTGTCGATATTTTTGTTATTCCAATGGATGGTAGCCTTGTCATTATGGAAGGTAGTATGTTTTCGTGATTTTTGTTACTCCAATGGATGCTAGCCTTGTCATTATGGAAGGTAGTATGTTGTCGATATCTTTTGAACTCCAATGGATGGTAGCCTTGTCATTATGGAAGGTAGTCTATTGTTGAGATTTTTGTTACTCTAAGGGATGGTAACCTTGTCCATATGGAAGGTAGTCTGTTGTCGAGATTTTTGTTATTCCAATGGATGGTAGCGTTGTCATTAAAGAAGATAGTATATTGTCGAGTTTTTTGTCACTACAATGGATGGTAGCCTTGTCATTATGTAACGTAGTCTGTTGTCGAGATTTTTGTTACTAGAATGGATTGTAGCCTTGTCGTTATGGAAGGTAGTTTGTTGTCTATATCTTTGTTACTCCAATGGATGGTAGCCTAGTCATTATGGAAGGTAGTTTGTGTACGAGATTTTTTTTACTTTAATGGATGGTAGCCTTGTCATTATGGAAGGTAGTCTGTTGTCGAGATTTTTTATACTCCAATAAATTGTAGCCTTGTCATTATGGAAGGTAGTCTATTGCCGAGATTTTTGTTACTCCGTTGCATGGTAGCCTTGTCATTATGGAAGGTAGTGTGTTGTCGATATTTTTGTTATTCCAATGGATGGTAGCCTTGTCATTATAGAAGGTAGTCTATTTTTGTGATTTTTGTTACTCCAATGGATAGTAGCCTTGTCATTATGGAAGGTAGTCTATTGTCGAGATTTTTGTTACTACAATGGATTGTAGCCTTGTCGTTATGGAAGATAGTCTGTTGTCGATATCTTTGTTACTCCAATGGATGGTAGCCTAGTCATTATGGAAGGTAGTTTGTGTACGAGATTTTAGTTACTCCAATGGATGGTAGCCTTGTCATTATGGAAGGTAGTCTGTTGTCGAGATTTTTGTTACTCCAATGGATGGTAGCCTTGTCATTATAGAAGGTAATATATTGTCGAGATTTTTGTCACTATATTGGATGGTAGCCTTGTCATTATGGAACGTAGTCTGTTGTCGAGGTTTTTGTTATTCCATCGGATGGTAGCGTTGTCATTATAGAAGGTAGTATATTTTCGAGATTTTTGTCACTACAATGGATTGTAGCCTTGTCATTATGGAAGGTAGTCTGTTGTCAAGATTTTTGTTACTACAATGGATTGTAGCCTTGACGTTATGGCAGGTAGTTTGTTGTCGATATCTTTGTTAGTCCAATGGATGGTAGCCTAGTCATTATGAAAGGTAGTTTGTGTACGAGATTTTAGTTACTTTAATGGATGGTAGCCTTGTCATTATGAAAGGTAGTCTGTTGTCGAGATTTTTTATACTCCAATGGATTGTAGCCTTGTAATTATGGAAGGTAGACTCTTGTTGATATTTTGGTTACTCCAATGATGGTACCCTTGTCATTATGGAAGATAGTCTATTTCCGAGATTTTTGTTCCTCCATTGCATGGTAGCCTTGTCATTATGGAAGGTAGTGTGTTGTCGATATTTTTGTTATTCCAATGGATGGTAGCCTTGTCATTATGGAAGGTAGTCTATTTTCGTGATTTTTGTTACTCCAATGGATGGTAGCCTTGTCATTATGGAAGGTAGTATGTTGTCGATATCTTTGTTACTTCAATGGATGGTAGCCTTGTCATTATGGAAGGTAGTCTATTGTCGGGATTTTTGTTACTCTAAGGGATGGTAGCCTTGTCCATATGGAAGGTAGTCTATTGTCTAGATTTTTGTTATTCCAATGGATGGTAGCGTTGTCATTAAAGAAGATAGTATATTGTCGAGTTTTTTGTCACTACAATGGATGGTAGCCTTGTCATTATGTAAGGTAGTCTGTTGTCGAGATTTTTGTTACTAGAATGGATTGTAGCCTTGTCGTTATGGAAGGTAGTTTGTTGTCTATATCTTTGTTAGTCCAATGGGTGGTAGCCTAGTCATTATGGAAAGTAGTTTGTGTACGTGATTTTTTTTACTTTAATGGATGGTAGCCTTGTCATTATGGAAGGTAGTCTGTTGTCGAGATTTTTTATACTCCAATAAATTGTAGCCTTGTAATTATGGAAGTTAGTCTCTTGTTGATATTTTGGTTACTCCAATGATGGTACCCTTGTCATTATGGAAGATAGTCTTTTTCCGAGATTTTTGTTCCTCCATTGCATGGTAGCCTTGTCATTATGGAAGGTAGTGTGTTTTCGATATTTTTGTTATTCCAATGGATGGTAGCCTTGTCATTATGGAAGGTAGTCTGTTTTCGTGATTTTTGTTACTCCAATGGATGGTAGCCTTGTCATTATGGAAGGTAGTATGTTGTCGATATCTTTGTTACTCCAATGGATGGTAGCCTTGTCATTATGAAAGGTAGTCTATTGTCGAGATTTTTGTTACTCTAAGGGATGGAAGCCTTGTCCATATGGAAGGTAGTCTGTTGTCGAGATTTTTTTTATTCCAATGGATGGTAGCGTTGTCATTAAAGAAGGTAGGATATTGTCGAGATTTTTGTCACTACAATGGATGGTAGCCTTGTCATTATGTAAAGTAGTCTGTTGTCGAGATTTTTGTTACTAGAATGGATTGTAGCCTTATCGTTATGGAAGGTAGTTTGTTGTCTATATCTTTGTTACTCCAATGGATGGTAGCCTAGTCATTATGGAAGGCAGTTTGTGTACGAGATTTTAGTTACTTTAATGGATGGTAGCCTTGTCATTATGGAAGGTAGTCTGTTGTTGAGATATTTTATACTCCAATAAATTGTAGCCTTGTAATTATGGAAGGTAGTCTCTTGTTGATATTTTGGTTACTCCAATGATGTTACCCTTGTCATTATTGAAGGTAGTCTATTGCCGATATTTTTGTTACTCCGTTGCATGGTAGCCTTGTCATTATGGAAGGTAGTGAGTTGTCGATATTTTTGTTATTCCAATGGATGGTAGCCTTGTCATTATGGAAGGTAGTATGTTTTCGTGATTTTTGTTACTCCAATGGATGCTAGCCTTGTCATTATGGAAGGTAGTATGTTGTCGATATCTTTTGAACTCCAATGGATGGTAGCCTTGTCATTATGGAAGGTAGTCTATTGTTGAGATTTTTGTTACTCTAAGGGATGGTAACCTTGTCCATATGGAAGGTAGTCTGTTGTCGAGATTTTTGTTATTCCAATGGATGGTAGCGTTGTCATTAAAGAAGATAGTATATTGTCGAGTTTTTTGTCACTACAATGGATGGTAGCCTTGTCATTATGTAACGTAGTCTGTTGTCGAGATTTTTGTTACTAGAATGGATTGTAGCCTTGTCGTTATGGAAGGTAGTTTGTTGTCTATATCTTTGTTACTCCAATGGATGGTAGCCTAGTCATTATGGAAGGTAGTTTGTGTACCAGATTTTTTTTACTTTAATGGATGGTAGCCTTGTCATTATGGAAGGTAGTCTGTTGTCGAGATTTTTTATACTCCAATAAATTGTAGCCTTGTCATTATGGAAGGTAGTCTATTACCGAGATTTTTGTTACTCCGTTGCATGGTAGCCTTGTCATTATGGAAGGTAGTGTGTTGTCGATATTTTTGTTATTCCAATGGATGGTAGCCTTGTCATTATAGAAGGTAGTCTATTTTTGTGATTTTTGTTACTCCAATGGATAGTAGCCTTGTCATTATGGAAGGTAGTCTATTGTCGAGATTTTTGTTACTACAATGGATTGTAGCCTTGTCGTTATGGAAGATAGTCTGTTGTCGATATCTTTGTTACTCCAATGGATGGTAGCCTAGTCATTATGGAAGGTAGTTTGTGTACGAGATTTTAGTTACTCCAATGGATGGTAGCCTTGTCATTATGGAAGGTAGTCTGTTGTCGAGATTTTTGTTACTCCAATGGATGGTAGCCTTGTCATTATAGAAGGTAATATATTGTCGAGATTTTTGTCACTATATTGGATGGTAGCCTTGTCATTATGGAACGTAGTCTGTTGTCGAGGTTTTTGTTATTCCATCGGATGGTAGCGTTGTCATTATAGAAGGTAGTATATTATCGAGATTTTTGTCACTACAATGGATTGTAGCCTTGTCATTATGGAAGGTAGTCTGTTGTAAAGATTTTTGTTACTACAATGGATTGTAGCCTTGACGTTATGGAAGGTAGTTTGTTGTCGATATCTTTGTTAGTCCAATGGATGGTAGCCTAGTCATTATGAAAGGTAGTTTGTGTACGAGATTTTAGTTACTTTAATGGATGGTAGCCTTGTCATTATGAAAGGTAGTCTGTTGTCGAGATTTTTTATACTCCAATGGATTGTAGCCTTGTAATTATGGAAGGTAGACTCTTGTTGATATTTTGGTTACTCCAATGATGGTACCCTTGTCATTATGGAAGATAGTCTATTTCCGAGATTTTTGTTCCTCCATTGCATGGTAGCCTTGTCATTATGGAAGGTAGTGTGTTGTCGATATTTTTGTTATTCCAATGGATGGTAGCCTGTTCATTATGGAAGGTAGTTTGTTTTCGTGATTTTTGTTACTCCAATGGATGGTAGCCTTGTCATTATGGAAGGTAGTATGTTGTCGATATCTTTGTTACTCCAATGTATGGTAGCCTTGTCATTATGGAAGGTAGTCTATTGTCGAGATTTTTGTTACTCTAAGGGATGGTAACCTTGTCCATATGGAAGGTAGTCTGTTGTCGAGATTTTTGTTATTCCAATGGATGGTAGCGTTGTCATTAAAGAAGATAGTATATTGTCGAGTTTTTTGTCACTACAATGGATGGTAGCCTTGTCATTATGTAACGTAGTCTGTTGTCGAGATTTTTGTTACTAGAATGGATTGTAGCCTTGTCGTTATGGAAGGTAGTTTGTTGTCTATATCTTTGTTACTCCAATGGATGGTAGCCTAGTCATTATGGAAGGTAGTTTGTGTACGAGATTTTTTTTACTTTAATGGATGGTAGCCTTTTCATTATGGAAGGTAGTTTGTTGTCGAGATTTTTTATACTCCAATAAATTGTAGCCTTGTCATTATGGAAGGTAGTCTATTGCCGAGATTTTTGTTACTCCGTTGCATGGTAGCCTTGTCATTATGGAAGGTAGTGTGTTGTCGATATTTTTGTTATTCCAATGGATGGTAGCCTTGTCATTATAGAAGGTAGTCTATTTTTGTGATTTTTGTTACTCCAATGGATAGTAGCCTTGTCATTATGGAAGGTAGTCAGTTGTCGAGATTTTTGTTACTACAATGGATTGTAGCCTTGTCGTTATGGAAGATAGTCTGTTGTCGATATCTTTGTTACTCCAATGGATGGTAGCCTATTCATTATGGAAGGTAGTTTGTGTACGAGATTTTAGTTACTCCAATGGATGGTAGCCTTGTCATTATGGAAGGTAGTCTGTTGTCGAGATTTTTGTTACTCCAATGGATGGTAGCCTTGTCATTATAGAAGGTAATATATTGTCGAGATTTTTGTCACTATATTGGATGGTAGCCTTGTCATTATGGAACGTAGTCTGTTGTCGAGGTTTTTGTTATTCCATCGGATGGTAGCGTTGTCATTATAGAAGGTAGTATATTATCGAGATTTTTGTCACTACAATGGATTGTAGCCTTGTCATTATGGAAGGTAGTCTGTTGTCAAGATTTTTGTTACTACAATGGATTGTAGCCTTGACGTTATGGAAGGTAGTTTGTTGTCGATATCTTTGTTAGTCCAATGGATGGTAGCCTAGTCATTATGAAAGGTAGTTTGTGTACGAGATTTTAGTTACTTTAATGGATGGTAGCCTTGTCATTATGAAAGGTAATCTGTTGTCGAGATTTTTTATACTCCAATGGATTGTAGCCTTGTAATTATGGAAGGTAGACTCTTGTTGATATTTTGGTTACTCCAATGATGGTACCCTTGTCATTATGGAAGATAGTCTATTTCCGAGATTTTTGTTCCTCCATTGCATGGTAGCCTTGTCATTATGGAAGGTAGTGTGTTGTCGATATTTTTGTTATTCCAATGGATGGTAGCCTTGTCATTATGGAAGGTAGTCTATTTTCGTGATTTTTGTTACTCCAATGGATGGTAGCCTTGTCATTATGGAAGGTAGTATGTTGTCGATATCTTTGTTACTTCAATGGATGGTAGCCTTGTCATTATGGAAGGTAGTCTATTGTCGGGATTTTTGTTACTCTAAGGGATGGTAGCCTTGTCCATATGGAAGGTAGTCTATTGTCTAGATTTTTGTTATTCCAATGGATGGTAGCGTTGTCATTAAAGAAGATAGTATATTGTCGAGTTTTTTGTCACTACAATGGATGGTAGCCTTGTCATTATGTAAGGTAGTCTGTTGTCGAGATTTTTGTTACTAGAATGGATTGTAGCCTTGTCGTTATGGAAGGTAGTTTGTTGTCTATATCTTTGTTAGTCCAATGGGTGGTAGCCTAGTCATTATGGAAAGTAGTTTGTGTACGTGATTTTTTTTACTTTAATGGATGGTAGCCTTGTCATTATGGAAGGTAGTCTGTTGTCGAGATTTTTTATACTCCAATAAATTGTAGCCTTGTAATTATGGAAGTTAGTCTCTTGTTGATATTTTGGTTACTCCAATGATGGTACCCTTGTCATTATGGAAGATAGTCTTTTTCCGAGATTTTTGTTCCTCCATTGCATGGTAGCCTTGTCATTATGGAAGGTAGTGTGTTTTCGATATTTTTGTTATTCCAATGGATGGTAGCCTTGTCATTATGGAAGGTAGTCTGTTTTCGTGATTTTTGTTACTCCAATGGATGGTAGCCTTGTCATTATGGAAGGTAGTATGTTGTCGATATCTTTGTTACTCCAATGGATGGTAGCCTTGTCATTATGAAAGGTAGTCTATTGTCGAGATTTTTGTTACTCTAAGGGATGGAAGCCTTGTCCATATGGAAGGTAGTCTGTTGTCGAGATTTTTTTTATTCCAATGGATGGTAGCGTTGTCATTAAAGAAGGTAGGATATTGTCGAGATTTTTGTCACTACAATGGATGGTAGCCTTGTCATTATGTAAAGTAGTCTGTTGTCGAGATTTTTGTTACTAGAATGGATTGTAGCCTTATCGTTATGGAAGGTAGTTTGTTGTCTATATCTTTGTTACTCCAATGGATGGTAGCCTAGTCATTATGGAAGGCAGTTTGTGTACGAGATTTTAGTTACTTTAATGGATGGTAGCCTTGTCATTATGGAAGGTAGTCTGTTGTTGAGATATTTTATACTCCAATAAATTGTAGCCTTGTAATTATGGAAGGTAGTCTCTTGTTGATATTTTGGTTACTCCAATGATGTTACCCTTGTCATTATTGAAGGTAGTCTATTGCCGATATTTTTGTTACTCCGTTGCATGGTAGCCTTGTCATTATGGAAGGTAGTGAGTTGTCGATATTTTTGTTATTCCAATGGATGGTAGCCTTGTCATTATGGAAGGTAGTATGTTTTCGTGATTTTTGTTACTCCAATGGATGCTAGCCTTGTCATTATGGAAGGTAGTATGTTGTCGATATCTTTTGAACTCCAATGGATGGTAGCCTTGTCATTATGGAAGGTAGTCTATTGTTGAGATTTTTGTTACTCTAAGGGATGGTAACCTTGTCCATATGGAAGGTAGTCTGTTGTCGAGATTTTTGTTATTCCAATGGATGGTAGCGTTGTCATTAAAGAAGATAGTATATTGTCGAGTTTTTTGTCACTACAATGGATGGTAGCCTTGTCATTATGTAACGTAGTCTGTTGTCGAGATTTTTGTTACTAGAATGGATTGTAGCCTTGTCGTTATGGAAGGTAGTTTGTTGTCTATATCTTTGTTACTCCAATGGATGGTAGCCTAGTCATTATGGAAGGTAGTTTGTGTACGAGATTTTTTTTACTTTAATGGATGGTAGCCTTGTCATTATGGAAGGTAGTCTGTTGTCGAGATTTTTTATACTCCAATAAATTGTAGCCTTGTCATTATGGAAGGTAGTCTATTGCCGAGATTTTTGTTACTCCGTTGCATGGTAGCCTTGTCATTATGGAAGGTAGTGTGTTGTCGATATTTTTGTTATTCCAATGGATGGTAGCCTTGTCATTATAGAAAGTAGTCTATTTTTGTGATTTTTGTTACTCCAATGGATAGTAGCCTTGTCATTATGGAAGGTAGTCTATTGTCGAGATTTTTGTTACTACAATGGATTGTAGCCTTGTCGTTATGGAAGATAGTCTGTTGTCGATATCTTTGTTACTCCAATGGATGGTAGCCTAGTCATTATGGAAGGTAGTTTGTGTACGAGATTTTAGTTACTCCAATGGATGGTAGCCTTGTCATTATGGAAGGTAGTCTGTTGTCGAGATTTTTGTTACTCCAATGGATGGTAGCCTTGTCATTATAGAAGGTAATATATTGTCGAGATTTTTGTCACTATATTGGATGGTAGCCTTGTCATTATGGAACGTAGTCTGTTGTCGAGGTTTTTGTTATTCCATCGGATGGTAGCGTTGTCATTATAGAAGGTAGTATATTATCGAGATTTTTGTCACTACAATGGATTGTAGCCTTGTCATTATGGAAGGTAGTCTGTTGTCAAGATTTTTGTTACTACAATGGATTGTAGCCTTGACGTTATGGAAGGTAGTTTGTTGTCGATATCTTTGTTAGTCCAATGGATGGTAGCCTAGTCATTATGAAAGGTAGTTTGTGTACGAGATTTTAGTTACTTTAATGGATGGTAGCCTTGTCATTATGAAAGGTAGTCTGTTGTCGAGATTTTTTATACTCCAATGGATTGTAGCCTTGTAATTATGGAAGGTAGACTCTTGTTGATATTTTGGTTACTCCAATGATGGTACCCTTGTCATTATGGAAGATAGTCTATTTCCGAGATTTTTGTTCCTCCATTGCATGGTAGCCTTGTCATTATGGAAGGTAGTGTGTTGTCGATATTTTTGTTATTCCAATGGATGGTAGCCTGTTCATTATGGAAGGTAGTTTGTTTTCGTGATTTTTGTTACTCCAATGGATGGTAGCCTTGTCATTATGGAAGGTAGTATGTTGTCGATATCTTTGTTACTCCAATGTATGGTAGCCTTGTCATTATGGAAGGTAGTCTATTGTCGAGATTTTTGTTACTCTAAGGGATGGTAGCCTTGTCAATATGGAAGGTATTCTGTTGTCGAGATTTTTGTTATTCCAATGGATGGTAGCGTTGTCATTAAAGAAGGTAGTATATTGTCGAGATTTTTGTCACTACAATGGATGGTAGCCTTGTCATTATGTAAGGTAGTCTGTTGTCGAGATTTTTGTTACTAGAATGGATTGTAGCCTTATCGTTATAGAAGGTAGTTTGTTGTCTATATCTTTGTTACTCCAATGGATGGTAGCCTAGTCATTATGGAAGGCAGTTTGTGTACGAGATTTTAGTTACATTAATGGATGGTAGCCTTGTCATTATGGAAGGTAGTCTGTTGTTGAGATATTTTATACTCCAATAAATTGTAGCCTTGTAATTATGGAAGGTAGTCTCTTGTTGATATTTTGGTTACTCCAATGATGGTACCCTTGTCATTATTGAAGGTAGTCTATTGCCGATATTTTTTTACTCCGTTGCATGGTAGCCTTGTCATTATGGAAGGTAGTGAGTTGTCGATATTTTTGTTATTCCAATGGATGGTAGCCTTGTCATTATGGAAGGTACTCTGTTTTCGTGATTTTTGTTACTCCAATGGATGGTAGCCTTGTCATTATGGAAGGTAGTATGTTGTCGATATCTTTGTTACTCCAATGTATGGTAGCCTTGTCATTATGGAAGGTAGTCTATTGTGGAGATTTTTGTTACTCTAAGGGATGGTAGCCTTGTCCATATGGAAGGTAGTCTGTTGTCGAGATTTTTGTTATTCCAATGGATGGTAGCGTTGTCATTAAAGAAGAGAGAATATTGTCGAGTTTTTTGTCACTACAATGGATGGTAGCCTTGTCATTATGTAAGGTAGTCTGTTGTCGAGATTTTTGTTACTAGAATGGATTGTAGCCTTGTCGTTATGGAAGGTAGTTTGTTGTCTATATCTTTGTTACTCCAATGGATGGTAGCCTAGTCATTATGGAAGGTAGTTTGTGTACGAGATTTTTTTTTACTTTAATGGATGGAAGCCTTGTCATTATGGAAGGTAGTCTGTTGTCGAGATTTTTTATACTCCAATAAATTGTAGCCTTGTCATTATGGAAGGTAGTCTATTGCCGAGATTTTTGTTACTCCGTTGCATGGTAGCCTTGTCATTATGGAAGGTAGTGTGTTGTCGATATTTTTGTTATTCCAATGGATGGTAGCCTTGTCATTATGTAGGTAGTCTATTTTTGTGATTTTTGTTACTCCAATGGATAGTAGCCTTGTCATTATGGAAGGTAGTCTGTTGTCGAGATTTTTGTTACTACAATGGATTGTAGCCTTGTCGTTATGGAAGATAGTCTGTTGTCAATATCTATGTTACTCCAATGGATGGTAGCCTAGTCATTATGGAAGGTAGTATGTTGTCGATATCTTTGTTACTCCAATGGATGGTAGCCTTGTCATTATGGAAGGTAGTCTATTGTCGAGATTTTTGTTACTCTAAGGGATGGTAGCCTTGTCCATATGGAAGGTAGTCTGTTGTCGAGATTTTTGTTATTCCAATGGATGGTAGCGTTGTCATTAAAGAAGGTAGTATATTGTCGAGATTTTTGTCACTACAATGGATGGTAGCCTTGTCATTATGTAAGGTAGTCTGTTGTCGATATTTTTGTTACTAGAATGGATTGTAGCCTTATCGTTATGGAAGGTAGTTTGTTGTCTATATCTTTGTTACTCCAATGGATGGTAGCCTAGTCATTATGGAAGGCAGTTTGTGTACGAGATTTTAGTTACATTAATGGATGGTAGCCTTGTCATTATGGAAGGTAGTCTGTTGTTGAGATATTTTATACTCCAATAAATTGTAGCCTTGAAATTATGGAAGGTAGTCTCTTGTTGATATTTTGGTTACTCCAATGATGGTACCCTTGTCATTATTGAAGGTAGTCTATTGCCGATATTTTTGTTACTCCGTTGCATGGTAGCCTTGTCATTTTGGAAGGTAGTGAGTTGTCGATATTTTTGTTATTCCAATGGATGGTAGCTTTGTCATTATGGAAGGTAGTCTGTTTTCGTGATTTTTGTTACTCCAATGGATGCTAGCCTTGTCATTATGGAAGGTAGTATGTTGTCGATATCTTTGTTACTCCAATGGATGCTAGCCTTGTCATTATGGAAGGTAGTCTATTGTCGAGATTTTTGTTACTCTAAGGGATGGTAGCCTTGTCCATATGGAAGGTAGTCTGTTGTCGAGATTTTTATTATTCCAATGGATGGTAGCGTTGTCATTAAAGAAGATAGTATATTGTCGAGTTTTTTGTCACTACAATGGATGGTAGCCTTGTCATTATGTAAGGTAGTCTGTTGTCGAGATTTTTGTTACTAGAATGGATTGTAGCCTTATCATTATGGAAGGTAGTTTGTTGTCTATATCTTTGTTACTCCAATGGATGGTAGCCTAATCATTATGGAAGGTAGTTTGTGTACGAGATTTTTTGTACTTTAATGGACGGTAGCCTTGTCATTATGGAAGGTAGTCTGTTGTCGAGATTTTTTATACTCCAATAAATTGTAGCCTTGTCATTATGGAAGGTAGTCTATTGCCGAGATTTTTGTTACTCCGTTGCATGGTAGCCTTGTCATTATGGAAGGTAGTGTGTTGTCGATATTTTTGTTATTCCAATGGATTGTAGCCTTGTCGTTATGGAAGATAGTCTGTTGTCGATATCTTTGTTACTCCAATGGATGGTAGCCTAGTCATTATGGAAGGTAGTTTGTGTACGAGATTTTAGTTACTCCAATGGATGGTACTCTTGTCATTATGGAAGGTAGTCTGTTGTCGAGATTTTTGTTACTCCAATGGATGGTAGCCTTGTCATTATAGAAGGTAATATATTGTCGAGATTTTTGTCACTATATTGGATGGTAGCCTTGTCATTATGGAACGTAGTCTGTTGTCGAGGTTTTTGTTATTCCATCGGATGGTAGCGTTGTCATTATAGAAGGTAGTATATTATCGAGATTTTTGTCACTACAATGGATTGTAGCCTTGTCATTATGGAAGGTAGTCTGTTGTCAAGATTTTTGTTACTACAATGGATTGTAGCCTTGACGTTATAGAAGGTAGTTTGTTTTCGATATCTTTGTTAGTCCAATGGATGGTAGCCTAGTCATTATGAAAGGTAGTTTGTGTATGAGATTTTAGTTACTTTAATTGATGGTAGCCTTGTCATTATGAAAGGTAGTCTGTTGTCGAGATTTATTATACTCCATGGATTGTAGCCTTGTAATTATGGAAGGTAGACTCTTGTTGATATTTTGGTTACTCCAATGATGGTACCCTTGTCATTATGGAAGATAGTCTATTTCCGAGATTTTTGTTCCTCCATTGCATGGTAGCCTTGTCATTATGGAAGGTAGTCTGTTGTCGAGATTTTTTATACTCCAATAAATTGTAGCCTTGTCATTATGGAAGGTAGTCTATTGTCGAGATTTTTGTTACTCCGTTGCATGGTAGCCTTGTCATTATGGAAGGTAGTGTGTTGTCGATATTTTTGTTATTCCAATGGATGGTAGCCTTGTCATTATGGAAGGTAGTCTATTTTTGTGATTTTTGTTACTCCAATGGATAGTAGCCTTGTATTATGGAAGGTAGTCTGTTGTCGAGATTTTTGTTACTACAATGGATTGTAGCCTTGTCGTTATGGAAGATAGTCTGTTGTCAATATCTATGTTACTCCAATGGATGGTAGCCTAGTCATTATGGAAGGTAGTATGTTGTCGATATCTTTGTTACTCCAATGGATGGTAGCCTTGTCATTATGGAAGGTAGTCTATTGTCGAGATTTTTGTTACTCTAAGGGATGGTAGCCTTGTCCATATGGAAGGTAGTCTGTTGTCGAGATTTTTGTTATTCCATTGGATGGTAGCGTTGTCATTAAAGAAGGTAGTATATTGTCGAGATTTTTGTCACTACAATGGATGGTAGCCTTGTCATTATGTAAGGTAGTCTGTTGTCGATATTTTTGTTACTAGAATGGATTGTAGCCTTATCGTTATGGAAGGTAGTTTGTTGTCTATATCTTTGTTACTCCAATGGATGGTAGCCTAGTCATTATGGAAGGCAGTTTGTGTACGAGATTTTAGTTGCATTAATGGATGGTAGCCTTGTCATTATGGAAGGTAGTCTGTTGTTGAGATATTTTATACTCCAATAAATTGTAGCCTTGTAATTATGGAAGGTAGTCTCTTGTTGATATTTTGGTTACTCCAATGATGGTACCCTTGTCATTATTGAAGGTAGTCTATTGCCGATATTTTTGTTACTCCGTTGCATGGTAGCCTTGTCATTTTGGAAGGTAGTGAGTTGTCGATATTTTTGTTATTCCAATGGATGGTAGCTTTGTCATTATGGAAGGTAGTCTGTTTTCGTGATTTTTGTTACTCCAATGGATGCTAGCCTTGGCATTATGGAAGGTAGTATGTTGTCGATATCTTTGTTACTCCAATGGATGCTAGCCTTGTCATTATGGAAGGTAGTCTATTGTCGAGATTTTTGTTACTCTAAGGGATGGTAGCCTTGTCCTTATGGAAGGTAGTCTGTTGTCGAGATTTTTATTATTCCAATGGATGGTAGCGTTGTCATTAAAGAAGATAGTATATTGTCGAGTTTTTTGTCACTACAATGGATGGTAGCCTTGTCATTATGTAAGGTAGTCTGTTGTCGAGATTTTTGTTACTAGAATGGATTGTAGCCTTGTCGTTATGGAAGGTAGTTTGTTGTCTATATCTTTGTTACTACAATGGATTGTAGCCTAGTCATTATGGAAGGTAGTTTGTGTACGAGATTTTTTGTACTTTAATGGATGGTAGCCTTGTCATTATGGAAGGTAGTCTGTTGTCGAGATTTTTTATACTCCAATAAATTGTAGCCTTGTCATTATGGAAGGTAGTCTATTGCCGAGATTTTTGTTACTCCGTTGCATGGTAGCCTTGTCATTATGGAAGGTAGTGTGTTGTCGATATCTTTGTTACTCCAATGGATGGTAGCCTTGTCATTATGGAAGGTAGTCTATTTTTGTGATTTTTGTTACTCCAATGGATAGTAGCCTTGTCATTATGGAATGTAGTCTGTTGTCGAGATTTTTGTTACTACAATGGATTGTAGCCTTGTCGTTATGGAAGATAGTCTGTTGTCGATATCTTTGTTACTCCAATGGATGGTAGCATAGTCATTATGGAAGGTAGTTTGTGTACGAGATTTTAGTTACTCCAATGGATGGTAGCCTTGTCATTATGGAAGGTAGTCTGTTGTCGAGATTTTTGTTACTCCAATGGATGGTAGCCATGTCATTATAGAAGGTAATATATTGTCGAGATTTTTGTCACTATATTGGATGGTAGCCTTGTCATTATGGAACATAGTCTGTTGTCGAGGTTTTTGTTATTCCATCTGATGGTAGCGTTGTCATTATAGAAGGTAGTATATTATCGAGATTTTTGTCACTACAATGGATTGTAGCCTTGTCATTATGGAAGGTAGTCTGTTGTCAAGATTTTTTTTACTACAATGGATTATAGCCTTGTCGTTATGGAAGGTAGTTTGATGTCGATATCTTTGTTAGTCCAATGGATGGTAGCCTATTCATTATGAAAGGTAGTTTGTGTACTAGATTTTAGTTACTTTAATGGATGGTAGCCTTGTCATTATGAAAGGTAGTCTGTTGTCGAGATTTTTTATACTCCAATGGATTGTAGCCTTGTAATTATGGAAGGTAGACTCTTGTTGATATTTTGGTTACTCCAATTATGGTACCCTTGTCATTATGGAAGGTAGTCTATTGCCGAGATTTTTGTTACTCCATTGCATGGTAGCCTTGTCATTATGGAAGGTAGTGTGTTGTCGATATTTTTGTTATTCCAATAGATGGTAGCCTTGTCATTATGGAAGGTAGTCTGTTGTCATGATTTTTGTTACTCAAATGGATGGTAGCCTTGCCATTATGGAAGGTAGTATGTTGTTGATATCTTTGTTACTCCAATGGATGGTAGCCTTGTCATTATAGAAGGTAGTCTATTGTCGAGATTTTTTCCACTATAATGGATGGTAGCCTTGTCATTATGGAACGTAGTCTGTTGTCGAGATTTTTGTTATTCCATTAGATGGTAGCATTGTCATTATAGACGGTAGTATATTATTGAGATTTTTGTCACTACAATGGATGGTGGCCTTGTCATTATGGAAGGTAGTCTGTTGTCGAAATTTTTGTTACTAGAATGGATTGTAGCCTTGTCGTTATGGAAGGTAGTTTGTTGTCTATATCTTTGTTACTCTAATGGATGGTAGCCTAGTCATTATGGAAGGTAGTTTGTGTATGAGATTTTTTTTACTTTAATGGATGGTAGCCTTGTCATTATGGAAGGTAGTCTGTTGTCGAGATTTTTTATACTCCAATAAATTGTAGCCTTGTCATTATGGAAGGTAGTCTATTGCCGAGATTTTTGTTACTCCGTTGCATGGTAGCCTTGTCATTATGGAAGGTAGTGTGTTGTCGATATTTTTGTTATTCCAATGGATGGTAGCCTTGTCATTATGGAAGGTAGTCTATTTTTGTGATTTTTGTTACTCCAATGGATAGTAGCCTTGTCATTATGGAAGGTAGTCTGTTGTCGAGATTTTTGTTACTACAATGGATTTTAGCCTTGTCGTTATGGAAGATAGTCTGTTGTCGATATCTTTGTTACTCCAATGGATGGTAGCCTAGTCATTATGGAAGGTAGTTTGTGTACGAGATTTTAGTTACTCCAATGGATGGTAGCCTTGTCATTATGGAAGGTAGTCTGTTGTCGAGATTTTTGTTACTCCAATGGATGGCAGCCTTGTCATTATAGAAGGTAATATATTGTCGAGATTTTTGTCACTATATTGGATGTTAGCCTTGTCATTATGGAACGTAGTCTGTTGTCGAGGTTTTTGTTATTCCATCGGATGGTAGCGTTGTCATTATAGAAGGTAGTATATTATCGAGATTATTGTCACTACAATGGATTGTAGCATTGTCATTATGGAAGGTAGTCTGTTGTCAAGATTTTTTTTACTACAATGGATTGTAGCCTTGTCGTTATGGAAGGTAGTTTGTTGTCGATATCTTTGTTAGTCCAATGGATGGTAGCCTAGTCATTATGAAAGGTTGTTTGTGTACGAGAATTTAGTTACTTTAATGGATGGTAGCCTTGTCATTATGAAAGGTAGTCTGTTGTTGAGATTTTTTATACTCCAATGGATTGTAGCCTTGTAATTATGGAAGGTAGACTCTTGTTGATATTTTGGTTACTCCAATTATGGTACCCTTGTCATTATGGTAGGTAGTCTATTGCCGAGATTTTTGTTACTCCATTGCATGGTAGCCTTGTCATTATGGAAGGTAGTGTGTTGTCGATATTTTTGTTATTCCAATAGATGGTAGCCTTGTCATTATGGAAGGTAGTCTGTTGTCATGATTTTTGTTACTCAAATGGATGGTAGCCTTGCCATTATGGAAGGTAGTATGTTGTTGATATCTTTGTTACTCCAATGGATGGTAGCCTTGTCATTATAGAAGGTAGTCTATTGTCAAGATTTTTTCCACTATAATCGATGGTAGCCTTGTCATTATGGAACGTAGTCTGTTGTCGAGATTTTTGTTATTCCATTAGATGGTAGCATTGTCATTATAGACGGTAGTATATTATTGAGATTTTTGTCACTACAATGGATGGTGGCCTTGTCATTATGGAAGGTAGTCTGTTGTCGAGATTTTTGTTACTAGAATGGATTGTAGCCTTGTCGTTATGGAAGGTAGTTTGTTGTCTATATCTTTGTTACTCCAATGGATGGTAGCCTAGTCATTATGGAAGGTAGTTTGTGTATGAGATTTTTTTTACTTTAATGGATGGTAGCCTTGTCATTATGGAAGGTAGTCTGTTGTCGAGATTTTTTATACTCCAATAAATTGTAGCCTTGTCATTATGGAAGGTAGTCTATTGCCGAGATTTTTGTTACTCCGTTGCATGGTAGCCTTGTCATTATGGAAGGTAGTGTGTTGTCGATATTTTTGTTATTCCAATGGATGGTAACCTTGTCATTATGGAAGGTAGTCTATTTTTGTGATTTTTGTTACTCCAATGGATAGTAGCCTTGTCATTATGGAAGGTAGTCTGTTGTCGAGATTTTTGTTACTACAATGGATTGTAGCCTTGTCGTTATGGAAGATAGTCTGTTGTCGATATCTTTGTTACTCCAATGGATGGTAGCCTAGTCATTATGGAAGGTAGTTTGTGTACGAGATTTTAGTTACTCCAATGGATGGTAGCCTTGTCATTATGGAAGGTAGTCTGTTGTCGAGATTTTTGTTACTCCAATGGATGGTAGCCTTGTCATTATAGAAGGTAATATATTGTCGAGATTTTTGTCACTATATTGGATGTTAGCCTTGTCATTATGGAACGTAGTCTGTTGTCGAGGTTTTTGTTATTCCATCGGATGGTAGCGTTGTCATTATAGAAGGTAGTATATTATCGAGATTATTGTCACTACAATGGATTGTAGCCTTGTCATTATGGAAGGTAGTCTGTTGTAAAGATTTTTTTTACTACAATGGAATGTAGCCTTGTCGTTATGGAAGGTAGTTTGTTGTCGATATCTTTGTTAGTCCAATGGATGGTAGCCTAGTCATTATGAAAGGTTGTTTGTGTACGAGAATTTAGTTACTTTAATGGATGGTAGCCTTGTCATTATGAAAGGTAGTCTGTTGTCTAGATTTTTTTTACTCCAATGGATTGTAGCCTTGTAATTATGGAAGGTAGACTCTTGTTGATATTTTGGTTACTCCAATGATGGTACCCTTGTCATTATGGAAGGTAGTCTATTGCCGAGATTTTTGTTACTCCATTGCATGGTAGCCTTGTAATTATGGAAGGTAGTGTGCTGTCGATATTTTTGTTATTCCAATAGATGGTAGCCTTGTCATTATGGAAGGTAGTCTGTTGTCATGATTTTTGTTACTCCAATGGATGGTAGCCTTGCCATTATGGAAGGTAGTATGTTGTTGATATCTTTGTTACTCCAATGGATGGTAGCCTTGTCATTATAGAAGGTAGTCCATTGTCGAGATTTTTTCCACTATAATGGATGGTAGTCTTGTCATTATGGAACGTAGTCCGTTGTCGAGATTTTTGTTATTCCATTAGATGGTAGCATTGTCATTATAGAAGGTAGTATATTATTGAGATTTTTGTCACTACAATGGATGGTGGCATTGTCATTATGGAAGGTAGTCTGTTGTCAAGATTTTTGTTACTACAATGGATTGTGGCCTTGTCGTTATGGAAGGTAGTTTGTTGTCGATATCTTTGTTAGTCCAATGGATGGTAGCCCAGTCATTATGGAAGGTAGTTTGTGTACGAGATTTTAGTTACTTTAATGGATGATAGCCTTGTCATTATGGAAGGTAGTCCGTTGTCGAGATTTTTTATACTCCAATGGGTTGTAGCCTTGTAATTATGGAACGTAGTCTCTTGTTGATATTTTGGTTACTCCAATGATGGTACGCTTGTCATTATGGAAGGTAGTCTATTGCCGAGATTTTTGTTACTCCATTGCATGGTAGCCTTGTCATTATGGAAGGTAGTGTGTTATCGATATTTTTGTTATTCCAATGGATGGTAGCCTTGTCATTATGGAAGGTGGTCTGTTGTCGAGATATTTGTTACTCTTAGGGATGGTAGCCTTGCCATTATGGAACATAGTCTGTTGCCGAGATTTTTGTTATTCCAATGGATGGTAGCGTTGTCATTATAGAAGGTAGTATATTATCGATATTTTTTTCACTACAATGGATGGTAGGCTTGTCATTAGGGAAGGTATTCTGTTTTCGAGATTTTTGTTACTGCAATGAATTGTAGCGTTGTCGTTATGGAAGATAGTTTGTTGTCGATATCTTTGTTACTCCAATGGATGCAAGCCTAGTCATTATGGAAGGTAGTTCGTGTACGAGATTTTATTTACTCCAATGGATGGCAACCTTGTCATTATGGAATGTAGTCTGTTGTCAAGATTTTTGTTACTACAATGGATTGTAGCCTTATCGTTATGGAAGGTAGTTTGTTGTCGATATCTTTGTTAGTCCAATGGATGGTAGCCTAGTCATTATGGAAGGTAGTTTATGTCGAGATTTTTGTTACTCTAAGGGATGGTAGCCTTGTCCATATGGAAGGTAGTCTGTTGTCGAGACTTTTGTTATTCCAATGGATGGAAGCGTTGTCATTAAAGAAGGTAGTATATTGTCGAGATTTTTGTCACTACAATGGATGGTAGCCTTGTCATTATGTAAGGTAGTCTGTTGTCGAGATTTTTGTTACTAGAATGGATTGTAGCCTTATCGTTATGGAAGGTAGATTATTGTCTATATCTTTGTTACTCCAATGGATGGTAGCCTAGTCATTATGGAAGGCAGTTTGTGTACGAGATTTTAGTTACATTAATGCATGGTAGCCTTGTCATTATGGAAGGTAGTCTGTTGTTGAGATATTTTATACTCCAATAAATTGTAGCCTTGTAATTATGGAAGGTAGTCTCTTGTTGATATTTTGGTTAATCCAATGATGGTACCCCTGTCATTATTGAAGGTAGTCTATTGCCGATATTTTTGTTACTCCGTTGCATGGTAGCCTTGTCATTATGGAAGGTAGTGAGTTGTCGATATTTTTGTTATTCCAATGGATGGTAGCCTTGTCATTATGGAAGGTAGTCTGTTTTCGTGATTTTTGTTACTCCAATGGATGGTAGCCTTGTCATTATGGAAGGTAGTATGTTGTCGATATCTTTGTTACTCCAATGGATGGAAGCCTTGTCATTATGTAAGGTAGTCTATTGTCGAGATTTTTGTTACTCTAAGGGATGGTAGCCTTGTCCTTATGGAAGGTAGTCTGTTGTCGAGATTTTTATTATTCCAATGGATGGTAGCATTGTCATTAAAGAAGATAGTATATTGTCGAGTTTTTTGTCACTACAATGGATGGTAGACTTGTCATTATGTAAGGTAGTCTGTTGTCAAGATTTTTGTTACTAGAATTGATTGTAGCCTTGTCGTTATGGAAGGTAGTTTGTTGTCTATATCTTTGTTACTCCAATGGATTGTAGCCTAGTCATTATGGAAGGTAGTTTGTGTACGAGATTTTTTGTACTTTAATGGATGGTAGCCTTGTCATTATGGAAGGTAGTCTATTGTCGAGATTTTTTATACTCCAATAAATTGTAGCCTTGTCATTATGGAAGGTAGTCTATTGCCGAGATTTTGGTTACTCCGTTGCATGGTAGCCTTGTCATTATGGAAGGTAGTGTGTTGTCGATATTTTTGTTATTCCAATGGATGGTAGCCTTGTCATTATGGAAGGTAGTCTATTTTTGTGATTTTTGTTACTCCAATGGATAGTAGCCTTGTCATTATGGAAGGTAGTCTGTTGTCGAGATTTTTGTTACTACAATGGATTGTAGCCTTGTCGTTATGGAAGATAGTCTATTGTCGATATCTTTGTTACTCCAATGGATGGTAGCCTAGTCATTATGAAAGGTAGTTTGTGTACGAGATTTTAGTTACTCCAATGGATGGTAGCCTTGTCATTATGGAAGGTAGTCTGTTGTCGAGATTTTTTTTACTCCAATGGATGGTAGCCTTGTAATTATAGAAGGTAATATATTGTCGAGATTTTTGTCACTATATTGGATGTTAGCCTTGTCATTATGGAACGTAGTATGTTGTCGAGGTTTTTGTTATTCCATCGGATGGTAGCGTTGTCATTATAGAAGGTAGTATATTATCGAGATTTTTGTCACTACAATGGATTGTAGCCTTGTCATTATGGAAGGTAGTCTGTTGTCAAGATTTTTTTTACTACAATGGATTGTAGCCTTGTCGTTATGGAAGGTAGTTTGTTGTCGATATCTTTGTTAGTCCAATGGATGGTAGCCTAGTCATTATGAAAGGTTGTTTGTGTACGAGAATTTAGTTACTTTAATGGATGGTAGCCTTGTCATTATGAAAGGTAGTCTGTTGTCCAGATTTTTTTTACTCCAGTGGATTGTAGCCTTGTAATTATGGAAGGTAGACTCTTGTTGATATTTTGGTTACTCCAATGATGGTACCCTTGTCATTATGGAAGGTAGTCTATTGTCGAGATTTTTGTTACTCCATTGCATGGTAGCCTTTTCATTATGGAAGGTAGTGTGTTGTCGATATTTTTGTTATTCCAATAGATGGTAGCCTTGTCATTATGGAAGGTAGTCTGTTGTCATGATTTTTGTTACTCCAATGGATGGTAGCCTTGCCATTATGGAAGGTAGTATGTTGTTGATATCTTTGTTACTCCAATGGATGGTAGCCTTGTCATTATAGAAGGTAGTCTATTGTCGAGATTTTTTCCACTATAATGGATGGTAGTCTTGTCATTATGGAACATAGTCCGTTGTCGAGATTTTTGTTATTCCATTAGATGGTAGCATTGTCATTATAGAAGGTAGTATATTATTGAGATTTTTGTCACTACAATGGATGGTGGCCTTGTCATTATGGAAGGTAGTCTGTTGTCAAGATTTTTGTTACTACAATGGATTATGGCCTTGTCGTTATGGAAGGTAGTTTGTTGTCGATATCTTTGTTAGTCCAATGGATGGTAGCCTAGTCATTATGGAAGGTAGTTTATGTACGAGATTTTAGTTACTTTAACGGATGGTAGCCTTGTCATTATGGAAGGTAGTCAGTTGTCGAGATTTTTTATACTCCAATAGATTGTAGCCTTGTAATTATGGGCGGTAGTCTCTTGTTGATATTTTGGTTACTCCAATGATGGTACCCTTGTCATTATGGAAGATAGTCTATTTCCTAGATTTTTGTTCCTCCATTGCATGGTAGCCTTGTCATTATGGAAGGTAGTGTGTTGTCGATATTTTTGTTATTCCAATGGATGGTAGCCTGTTCATTATGGAAGGTAGTTTGTTTTCGTGATTTTTGTTACTCCAATGGATGGTAGCCTTGTCATTATGGAAGGTAGTATGTTGTCGATATCTTTGTTACTCCAATGTATGGTAGCCTTGTCATTATGGAAGGTAGTCTATTGTCGAGATTTTTGTTACTCTAAGGGATGGTAGCCTTGTCAATATGGAAGGTATTCTGTTGTCGAGATTTTTGTTATTCCAATGGATGGTAGCGTTGTCATTAATGTAGGTAGTATATTGTCGAGATTTTTGTCACTACAATGGATGGTAGCCTTGTCATTATGTAAGGTAGTCTGTTGTCGAGATTTTTGTTACTAGAATGGATTGTAGCCTTGTCGTTATCGAAGGTAGTTTGTTGTCTATATCAATGTTACTCCAATGGATGGTAGCCTAGTCATTATGGAAGGTAGTTTGTGTACGAGATTTTAGTTACTTTAATGGATGGTAGCCTTGTCATTATGGAAGGTAGTCTGTTGTTGAGATTTTTTATACTCCATTAAATTGTAGCCTTATAATTATGGAAGTTAGTCTCTTGTTGATATTTTGGTTACTCCAATAATGGTACCCTTGTCATTATTGAAGGTAGTCTATTGCCGATATTTTTGTTACTCTGTTGCATGGTAGCCTTGTCATTATGGAGAGTAGTGTGTTATCGATATTTTTGTTATTCCAATGGATGGTAGCCTTGTCATTATGGAAGGTAGTCTATTTTCGTGATTTTTGTTACTCCAATGGATGGTAGCCTTGTCATTATGGAAGGTAGTATGTTATCGATATCTTTGTTACTCCAATGGATGGTAGCCTTGTCATTATGGAAGGTAGTCTATTGTCGAGATTTTTGTTACTCTAAGGGATAGTAGCCTTGTCCATATGGAAGGTAGTCTGTTGTCGAGATTTTTGTTATTCCAATGCATGGTAGCGTTGTCTTTAAAGAAGATAGTATATTGTCGAGTTTTTTGTCACTACAATGGATGGTAGCCTTGTCATTATGTAAGGTAGTCTGTTGTCGAGATTTTTGTTACTAGAATGGATTGTAGCCTTGTCGTTATGGAATGTAGTTTGTTGTATATATCTTTGTTACTCCAATGGATGGTAGCCTAGTCATTATGGAAGGTAGTTTGTGTACGAGATTTTTTTTACTTTAATGGATGGTAGCCTTGTCATTATGGAAGGTAGTCTATTGTCGAGATTTTTTATACTCCAATAAATTGTAGCCTTGTAATTATGGAAGGTAGTCTCTTGTTGATATTTTGGTTACTCCAATGATGGTACCCTTGTCATTATGGAAGGTAGTTTATTGCCGAGATTTTTGTTACTCCGTTGCATGGTAGCCTTGTCATTATGGAAGGTAGTGTGTTGTCGATATTTTTTTATTCCAATGGATGGTAGCCTTGTCATTATGGAAGGTAGTCTGTTTTCGTGATTTTTGTTACTCCAATGGATGGTAGCCTTGTCATTATGGAAGGTAGTCTGTTGTCGAGATTTTATTTACTACAATGGATTGTAGCCTTGTCGTTATGGAAGATAGTCTGTTGTCGATATGTTTGTTACTCCAATGGATGGTAGCCTAGTCATTATAGAAGGTAGTTTGTGTACGAGATTTTAGTTACTCCAATGGATGGTAGCCTTGTCATTATGGAAGGTAGTCTGTTGTCGAGATTTTTGTTACTCCAATGGATGGTAGCCTTGTCATTATAGAAGGTAATATATTGTCGAGATTTTTGTCACTATATTGGATGGTAGCCTTGTCATTATGGAACGTAGTCTGTTGTCAAGGTTTTTGTTATTCCATCGGATGGTAGCGTTGTCATTATAGAAGGTAGTATATTATCGAGATTTTTGTCACTACAATGGATGGTAGCCTTGTCATTATGGAAGGTAGTCTGTTGTCAAGATTTTTGTTACTACAATGGATTGTAGCCTTGTCGTTATGGAAGTTAGTTTGTTGTCGATATCTTTGTTAGTCCAATGGATTGTAGCCTAGTCATTATGAAAGGTAGTTTGTGTACGAGATTTTAGTTACATTAATGGATGGTAGCCTTGTCATTATGAAAGGTAGTCTGTTGTCGAGATTTTTTATACTCCAATGGATTGTAGCCTTGTAATTATGGAAGGTAGTCTCTTGTTGATATTTTGGTTACTCCAATGATGGTACCCTTGTCATTATGGAAGGTAGTCTATTGCCGAGATTTTTGTTACTCCGTTGCATGGTAGCCTTGTCATTATGGAAGGTAGTGTGTTGTCGATATTTTTTTATTCCAATGGATGGTAGCCTTGTCATTATGGAAGGTAGTCTGTTTTCGTGATTTTTGTTACTCCAATGGATGGTAGCCTTGTCATTATGGAAGGTAGTCTGTTGTCGAGATTTTATTTACTACAATGGATTGTAGCCTTGTCGTTATGGAAGATAGTATGTTGTCGATATCTTTGTTACTCCAATGGATGGTAGCCTAGTCATTATAGAAGGTAGTTTGTGTACGAGATTTTAGTTACTCCAATGGATGGTAGCCTTGTCATTATGGAAGGTAGTCTGTTGTCGAGATTTTTGTTACTCCAATGGATGGTAGCCTTGTCATTATAGAAGGTAATATATTGTCGAGATTTTTGTCACTATATTGGATGGTAGCCTTGTCATTATGGAACGTAGTCTGTTGTCGAGGTTTTTGTTATTCCATCGGATGGTAGCGTTGTCATTATAGAAGGTAGTATATTATCGAGATTTTTGTCACTACAATGGATGGTAGCCTTGTCATTATGGAAGGTAGTCTGTTGTCAAGATTTTTGTTACTACAATGGATTGTAGCCTTGTCGTTATGGAAGTTAGTTTGTTGTCGATATCTTTGTTAGTCCAATGGATTGTAGCCTAGTCATTATGAAAGGTAGTTTGTGTACGAGATTTTAGTTACATTAATGGATGGTAGCCTTGTCATTATGAAAGGTAGTCTGTTGTCGAGATTTTTTATACTCCAATGGATTGTAGCCTTGTAATTATGGAAGGTAGACTCTTGTTGATATTTTGGTTACTCCAATGATGGTACCCTTGTCATTATGGAAGGTAGTCTATTGCTAAGATTTTTGTTACTCCGTTGCATGGTAGCCTTGTCATTATGGAAGGTAGTGTGTTGTCGATATTTTTTTATTCCAATGGATGGTAGCCTTGTCATTATGGAAGGTTGTCTGTTTTCGTGATTTTTGTTACTCCAATGGATGGTAGCCTTGTCATTATGGAAGGTAGTCTGTTGTCGAGATTTTTTTTACTACAATGGATTGTAGCCTTGTCGTTATGGAAGATAGTATGTTGTCGATATCTTTGTTACTCCAATGGATGGTAGCCTAGTCATTATAGAAGGTAGTTTGTGTACGAGATTTTAGTTACTCCAATGGATGGTAGCCTTGTCATTATGGAAGGTAGTCTGTTGTCGAGATTTTTGTTACTCCAATGGATGGTAGCCTTGTCATTATAGAAGGTAATATATTGTCGAGATTTTTGTCACTATATTGGATGGTAGCCTTGTCATTATGGAACGTAGTCTGTTGTCGAGGTTTTTGTTATTCCATCGGATGGTAGCGTTGTCATTATAGAAGGTAGTATATTATCGAGATTTTTGTCACTACAATGGATGGTAGCCTTGTCATTATGGAAGGTAGTCTGTTGTCAAGATTTTTGTTACTACAATGGATTGTAGCCTTGTCGTTATGGAAGTTAGTTTGTTGTCGATATCTTTGTTAGTCCAATGGATGGTAGCCTAGTCATTATGAAAGGTAGTTTATGTACGAGATTTTAGTTACTTTAATGTATGGTAGCCTTGTCATTATGGAAGGTAGTCTGTTGTCGATATTTTTTATACTCCAATAGATAGTAGCCTTGTAATTATGGAAGGTAGTCTCTTGTTGATATTTTGGTTACTCCAATGATGGTACCCTTGTCATTATGGAAGGTAGTCTATTGCCGAGATTTTTGTTACTCCATTACATGGTAGCCTTGTCATTATGGAAGGTAGTGTGTTGTCGATATTTTTGTTATTCCAACGGATGGTAGCCTTGTCATTATGGAAGGTAGTCTGTTTTCGTGATTTTTGTTACTCCAATGGATGGTAGCCTTGTCATTATGGAAGGTAGTATGTTGTCGATATCTTTGTTACTCCAATGGATGGTAGCCTTTTCATTATGGAAGGTAGTCTATTGTCGAGATTTTTGTTACTCTAAGGGATGGTAGCCTTGTCCATTTGGAAGGTAGTCTGTTGTCGAGATTTTTTTTATTCCAATGGATGGTAGCGTTGTCATTAAAGAAGGTAGTATATTGTCGAGTTTTTTGTCACTACAATGGATGGTAGCCTTGTCATTATGTAAGGTAGTATGTTGTCGAGATTTTTGTTACTAGAATGGATTGTAGCCTTGTCGTTATGGAAGGTAGTTTGTTGTTTATATCTTTGTTACTCCAATGGATGGTAGCCTAGTCATTATGGAAGGTAGTTTGTGTACGAGATTTTTTTTACTTTAATGGATTGTAGCCTTGTCATTATGGAAGGTAGTCTGTTGTCGAGATTTTTTATACTCCAATAAATTGTAGCCTTGTAATTATGGAAGGTAGTCTCTTGTTGATATTTTGGTTACTCCAATGATGGTACCCTTGTCATTATGGAAGGTAGTCTATTGCCGAGATTTTTGTTACTCCGTTGCATGGTAGCCTTGTCATTATGGAAGGTAGTGTGTTGTCGATATTTTTGTTATTCCAATGGATGGTAGCCTTGTCATTATGGAAGGTAGTCTATTTTTCTGATTTTTGTTACTCCAATGGATAGTAGCCTTGTCATTATGGAAGGTAGTCTGTTGTCGAGATTTTTGTTACTACAATGGATTGTAGCCTTGTCGTTATGGAAGATAGTCTGTTGTCGATATCTTTGTTACTCGAATGGATGGTAGCCTAGTCATTATGGAAGGTAGTTTGTGTACGAGATTTTAGTTACTCCAATGGATGGTAGCCTTGTCATTATGGAAGGTAGTCTGTTGTCGATATTTTTGTTACTCCAATGGATGGTAGCCTTGTCTTTATAGAAGGTAATATATTGTCGAGATTTTTGTCACTATATTGGATGGTAGTCTTGTCATTATGGAACGTAGTCTGTTGTCGAGATTTTTGTTATTCCATTGGATGGTGGCGTTGTCATTATAGAAGGTAGTATATTATCGAGATTTTTTTCACTACAATGGATGGTAGCCTTGCCATTATGGAAGGTAGTCTGTTGTCAAGATTTTTGTTACTACAAAGGATTGTAGCCTTGTCGTTATGGAAGGTAGTTTGTTGTCGATATCTTCGTTACTCCAATGGATGGTAGCCTAGTCATTATGGAAGGTAGTTTATGTATGAGATTTTAGTTACTTTAATGTATGGTAGCCTTGTCGTTATGGAAGGTAGTCTGTTGTCGATATTTTTTATACTCCAATAGATAGTAGCCTTGTAATTTTGGAAGGTAGTCTCTTGTTGATATTTTGGTTACTCCAATGATGGTACCCTTGTCATTATGGAAGGTAGTCTATTGCCGAGATTTTTGTTACTCCATTACATGGTAGCCTTGTCATTATGGAAGGTAGTGTGTTGTCGATATTTTTGTTATTCCAACGGATGGTAGCCTTGTCATTATGGAAGGTAGTCTGTTTTCGTGATTTTTGTTACTCCAATGGATGGTAGCCTTGTCATTATGGAAGGTAGTATGTTGTCGATATCTTTGTTACTCCAATGGATGGTATCCTTTTCATTATGGAAGGTAGTCTATTGTCGAGATTTTTGTTACTCTAAGGGATGGTAGCCTTGTCCATATGGAAGGTAGTCTGTTGTCGAGATTTTTTTTATTCCAATGGATGGTAGCGTTGTCATTAAAGAAGGTAGTATATTGTCGAGTTTTTTGTCACTACAATGGATGGTAGCCTTGTCATTATGTAAGGTAGTATGTTGTCGAGATTTTTGTTACTAGAATGGATTGTAGCCTTGTCGTTATGGAAGGTAGTTTGTTGTTTATATCTTTGTTACTCCAATGGATGGTAGCCTAGTCATTATGGAAGGTAGTTTGTGTACGAGATTTTTTTTACTTTAATGGATGGTAGCCTTGTCATTATGGAAGGTAGTCTGTTGTCGAGATATTTTATACTCCAATAAATTGTAGCCTTGTAATTATGGAAGGTAGTCTCTTGTTGATATTTTGGTTACTCCAATGATGGTACCCTTGTCATTATGGAAGGTTGTCTATTGCCGAGATTTTTGTTACTCCGTTGCATGGTAGCCTTGTCATTATGGAAGGTAGTGTGTTGTCGATATTTTTGTTATTCCAATGGATGGTAGCCTTGTCATTATGGAAGGTAGTCTATTTTTGGGATTTTTGTTACTCCAATGGATAGTAGCCTTGTCATTATGGAAGGTAGTCTGTTGTCGAGATTTTTGTTACTACAATGGATTGTAGCCTTGTCGTTATGGAAGATAGTCTGTTGTCGATATCTTTGTTACTCGAATGGATGGTAGCCTAGTCATTACGGAAGGTAGTTTGTGTACGAGATTTTAGTTACTCCAATGGATGGTAGCCTTGTCATTATGGAAGGTAGTCTGTTGTCGATATTTTTGTTACTCCAATGGATGCTAGCCTTGTCATTATAGAAGGTAATATATTGTCGAGATTTTTGTCACTATATTGGATGGTAGTCTTGTCATTATGGAACGTGTCTGTTGTCGAGATTTTTGTTATTCCATTGGATGGTGGCATTGTCATTATAGAAGGTAGTATATTATCGAGATTTTTTTCACTACAATGGATGGTAGCCTTGTCATTATGGAAGGTAGTTTGTTGTCAATATTTTTGTTACTACAATGGATTGTAGCCTTGTCGCTATGGAAGGTAGTTTGTTGTCGATATCTTTGTTACTATAATGGATGGTAGCCTAGTCATTATGGAAGGTAGTTTATGTACGAGATTTTAGTTACTTTAATGTATGGTAGCCTTGTCATTATGGAAGGTAGTCTGTTGTCGATATTTTTTATACTCCAATAGATAGTAGCCTTGTAATTATGAAAGGTAGTCTCTTGTTGATATTTTGGTTACTCCAATGATGGTACCCTTGTCATTTTGGAAGGTAGTCTATTGCCGAGATTTTTGTTACTCCATTACATGGTAGCCTTGTCATTATTGAAGGTAGTGTGTTGTCGATATTTTTGTTATTCCAACGGATGGTAGCCTTGTCATTATTGAAGGTAGTCTGTTTTCGTGATTTTTGTTACTCCAATGGATGGTAGCCTTGTCATTATGGAAGGTAGTATGTTGTTGATATCTTAGTTACTCCAATGGATGGTAGCCTTTTCATTATGGAAGGTAGTCTATTGTCGAGATTTTTGTTACTCTAAGGGATGGTAGCCTTGTCCATATGGAAGGTAGTCTGTTGTCGAGATTTTTTTTATTCCAATGGATGGTAGCGTTGTCATTAAAGAAGGTAGTATATTGTCGAGTTTTTTGTCACTACAATGGATGGTAGCCTTGTCATTATGTAAGGTAGTATGTTTTCGAGATTTTTGTTACTAGAATGGATTGTAGCCTTGTCGTTATGGAAGGTAGTTTGTTGTTTATATCTTTGTTACTCCAATGGATGGTAGCCTAGTCATTATGGAAGGTAGTTTGTGTACGAGATTTTTTTTACTTTAATGGATGGTAGCCTTGTCATTATGGAAGGTAGTCTGTTGTCGAGATATTTTATACTCCAATAAATTGTAGCCTTGTAATTATGGAAGGTAGTCTCTTGTTGATATTTTGGTTACTCCAATGATGGTACCCTTGTCATTATGGAAGGTAGTCTATTGCCGAGATTTTTGTTACTCCGTTGCATGGTAGCCTTGTCATTATGGAAGGTAATGTGTTGTCGATATTTTTGTTATTCCAATGGATGGTAGCGTTGTCATTATGGAAGGTAGTCTATTTTTGTGATTTTTGTTACTCCAATGGATAGTAGCCTTGTCATTATGGAAGGTAGTCTGTTTTCGAGATTTTTGTTACTACAATGGATTATAGCCTTGTCGTTATGGAAGATAGTCTGTTGTCGATATCTTTGTTACTCGAATGGATGGTAGCCTAGTCATTATGGAAGGTAGTTTGTGTACAAAATTTTAGTTACTCCAATGGATGGTAGCCTTGTCATTATGGAAGGTAGTCTGTTGTCGATATTTTTCTTACTCCAATGGATGGTAGCCTTGTCATTATAGAAGGTAATATATTGTCGAGATTTTTGTCACTATATTGGATGGTAGCCTTGTCATTATGGAACGTAGTCTGTTGTCGAGATTTTTGTTATTCCATTGGATGGTGGCGTTGTCATTATAGAAGGTAGTATATTATCGAGATTTTTTTTACTACAATTGATGGTAGCCTTGTCATTATGGAAAGTAGTGTGTTGTCAAGATTTTTGTTACTACAATGGATTGTAGCCTTGTCGTTATGGAAGGTAGTTTGTTATCGATATCTTTGTTAGTCAATGGATGGTAGCCTAGTCATTATGGAAGGTCGTTTGTGTACGAGATTTTAGTTACTTTAATGGATGGTAGCCTTGTCATTATGAAAGGTAGTCTGTTGTCGAGTTTTTTATACTCCAATGGATTGTAGCCTTGTAATTATGGAAGGTAGTCTCTTGTTGATATTTTGGTTACTCCAATGATGGTACCCTTGTCATTATGGAAGGTAGTCTATTGCCGAGATTTTTGTTACTCCATTACATGGTAGCCTTGTCATTATGGAAGGTAGTGTGTTGTCGATATTTTTGTTATTCCAATAGATGGTAGCCTTGTCATTATGGAAGGTAGTCTGTTGTCATGATTTTTGTTACTTCAATGGATGGTAACCTTGCCATTATGGAAGGTAGTTTGTTGTCGATATCTTTGTTACTCCAATGGATGGTAGCCTTGTCATTATGGAAGGTAGTCTATTATCGAGATTTTTGTTACTCTAAGGGATGGTAGCCTTGTCCATATGGAAGGTAGTCTGTTGTCGAGATTTTTTTTATTCCAATGGATGGTAGCGTTGTCATTAAAGAAGGTAGTATATTGTCGAGTTTTTTGTCACTACAATGGATGGTAGCCTTGTCATTATGTAAGGTAGTTTGTTGTCGAGATTTTTGTTACTAGAATGGATTGTAGCCTTGTCGTTATGGAAGGTAGTTTGTTGTTTATATCTTTGTTACTCCAATGGATGGTAGCGTAGTCATTATGGAAGGTAGTTTGTGTACGAGATTTTTTTTACTTTAATGGATGGTAGCCTTGTAATTATGGAAGGTAGTCTGTTGTCGAGATTTTTTATACTCCAATAAATTGTAGCCTTGTAATTATGGAAGGTAGTCTCTTGTTGATATTTTGGTTACTCCAATGATGGTACCCTTGTCATTATGGAAGGTAGTCTATTGCCGAGATTTTTGTTACTCCGTTGCATGGTAGCCTTGTCATTATGGAAGGTAATGTGTTGTCGAGATTTTTGTTATTCCAATGGATGGTAGCCTTGTCATTATGGAAGGTAGTCTATTTTTGGGATTTTTGTTACTCCAATGGATAGTAGCCTTGTCATTATGGAAGGTAGTCTGTTGTCGAGATTTTTGTTACTACAATGGATTGTAGCCTTGTCGTTATGGAAGATAGTCTGTTGTCGATATCTTTGTTACTCGAATGGATGGTAGCCTAGTCATTACGGAAGGTAGTTTGTGTACGAGATTTTAGTTACTCCAATGGATGGTAGCCTTGTCATTATGGAAGGTAGTCTGTTGTCGATATTTTTGTTACTCCAATGGATGCTAGCCTTGTCATTATAGAAGGTAATATATTGTCGAGATTTTTGTCACTATATTGGATGGTAGTCTTGTCATTATGGAACGTGTCTGTTGTCGAGATTTTTGTTATTCCATTGGATGGTGGCATTGTCATTATAGAAGGTAGTATATTATCGAGATTTTTTTCACTACAATGGATGGTAGCCTTGTCATTATGGAAGGTAGTTTGTTGTCAATATTTTTGTTACTACAATGGATTGTAGCCTTGTCGCTATGGAAGGTAGTTTGTTGTCGATATCTTTGTTACTATAATGGATGGTAGCCTAGTCATTATGGAAGGTAGTTTATGTACGAGATTTTAGTTACTTTAATGTATGGTAGCCTTGTCATTATGGAAGGTAGTCTGTTGTCGATATTTTTTATACTCCAATAGATAGTAGCCTTGTAATTATGAAAGGTAGTCTCTTGTTGATATTTTGGTTACTCCAATGATGGTACCCTTGTCATTTTGGAAGGTAGTCTATTGCCGAGATTTTTGTTACTCCATTACATGGTAGCCTTGTCATTATTGAAGGTAGTGTGTTGTCGATATTTTTGTTATTCCAACGGATGGTAGCCTTGTCATTATTGAAGGTAGTCTGTTTTCGTGATTTTTGTTACTCCAATGGATGGTAGCCTTGTCATTATGGAAGGTAGTATGTTGTTGATATCTTAGTTACTCCAATGGATGGTAGCCTTTTCATTATGGAAGGTAGTCTATTGTCGAGATTTTTGTTACTCTAAGGGATGGTAGCCTTGTCCATATGGAAGGTAGTCTGTTGTCGAGATTTTTTTTATTCCAATGGATGGTAGCGTTGTCATTAAAGAAGGTAGTATATTGTCGAGTTTTTTGTCACTACAATGGATGGTAGCCTTGTCATTATGTAAGGTAGTATGTTTTCGAGATTTTTGTTACTAGAATGGATTGTAGCCTTGTCGTTATGGAAGGTAGTTTGTTGTTTATATCTTTGTTACTCCAATGGATGGTAGCCTAGTCATTATGGAAGGTAGTTTGTGTACGAGATTTTTTTTACTTTAATGGATGGTAGCCTTGTCATTATGGAAGGTAGTCTGTTGTCGAGATATTTTATACTCCAATAAATTGTAGCCTTGTAATTATGGAAGGTAGTCTCTTGTTGATATTTTGGTTACTCCAATGATGGTACCCTTGTCATTATGGAAGGTAGTCTATTGCCGAGATTTTTGTTACTCCGTTGCATGGTAGCCTTGTCATTATGGAAGGTAATGTGTTGTCGATATTTTTGTTATTCCAATGGATGGTAGCGTTGTCATTATGGAAGGTAGTCTATTTTTGTGATTTTTGTTACTCCAATGGATAGTAGCCTTGTCATTATGGAAGGTAGTCTGTTTTCGAGATTTTTGTTACTACAATGGATTATAGCCTTGTCGTTATGGAAGATAGTCTGTTGTCGATATCTTTGTTACTCGAATGGATGGTAGCCTAGTCATTATGGAAGGTAGTTTGTGTACAAAATTTTAGTTACTCCAATGGATGGTAGCCTTGTCATTATGGAAGGTAGTCTGTTGTCGATATTTTTCTTACTCCAATGGATGGTAGCCTTGTCATTATAGAAGGTAATATATTGTCGAGATTTTTGTCACTATATTGGATGGTAGCCTTGTCATTATGGAACGTAGTCTGTTGTCGAGATTTTTGTTATTCCATTGGATGGTGGCGTTGTCATTATAGAAGGTAGTATATTATCGAGATTTTTTTTACTACAATTGATGGTAGCCTTGTCATTATGGAAAGTAGTGTGTTGTCAAGATTTTTGTTACTACAATGGATTGTAGCCTTGTCGTTATGGAAGGTAGTTTGTTATCGATATCTTTGTTAGTCAATGGATGGTAGCCTAGTCATTATGGAAGGTCGTTTGTGTACGAGATTTTAGTTACTTTAATGGATGGTAGCCTTGTCATTATGAAAGGTAGTCTGTTGTCGAGTTTTTTATACTCCAATGGATTGTAGCCTTGTAATTATGGAAGGTAGTCTCTTGTTGATATTTTGGTTACTCCAATGATGGTACCCTTGTCATTATGGAAGGTAGTCTATTGCCGAGATTTTTGTTACTCCATTACATGGTAGCCTTGTCATTATGGAAGGTAGTGTGTTGTCGATATTTTTGTTATTCCAATAGATGGTAGCCTTGTCATTATGGAAGGTAGTCTGTTGTCATGATTTTTGTTACTTCAATGGATGGTAACCTTGCCATTATGGAAGGTAGTTTGTTGTCGATATCTTTGTTACTCCAATGGATGGTAGCCTTGTCATTATGGAAGGTAGTCTATTATCGAGATTTTTGTTACTCTAAGGGATGGTAGCCTTGTCCATATGGAAGGTAGTCTGTTGTCGAGATTTTTTTTATTCCAATGGATGGTAGCGTTGTCATTAAAGAAGGTAGTATATTGTCGAGTTTTTTGTCACTACAATGGATGGTAGCCTTGTCATTATGTAAGGTAGTTTGTTGTCGAGATTTTTGTTACTAGAATGGATTGTAGCCTTGTCGTTATGGAAGGTAGTTTGTTGTTTATATCTTTGTTACTCCAATGGATGGTAGCGTAGTCATTATGGAAGGTAGTTTGTGTACGAGATTTTTTTTACTTTAATGGATGGTAGCCTTGTAATTATGGAAGGTAGTCTGTTGTCGAGATTTTTTATACTCCAATAAATTGTAGCCTTGTAATTATGGAAGGTAGTCTCTTGTTGATATTTTGGTTACTCCAATGATGGTACCCTTGTCATTATGGAAGGTAGTCTATTGCCGAGATTTTTGTTACTCCGTTGCATGGTAGCCTTGTCATTATGGAAGGTAATGTGTTGTCGAGATTTTTGTTATTCCAATGGATGGTAGCCTTGTCATTATGGAAGGTAGTCTATTTTTGGGATTTTTGTTACTCCAATGGATAGTAGCCTTGTCATTATGGAAGGTAGTCTGTTGTCGAGATTTTTGTTACTACAATGGATTGTAGCCTTGTCGTTATGGAAGATAGTCTGTTGTCGATATCTTTGTTACTCGAATGGATGGTAGCCTAGTCATTACGGAAGGTAGTTTGTGTACGAGATTTTAGTTACTCCAATGGATGGTAGCCTTGTCATTATGGAAGGTAGTCTGTTGTCGATATTTTTGTTACTCCAATGGATGCTAGCCTTGTCATTATAGAAGGTAATATATTGTCGAGATTTTTGTCACTATATTGGATGGTAGTCTTGTCATTATGGAACGTGTCTGTTGTCGAGATTTTTGTTATTCCATTGGATGGTGGCATTGTCATTATAGAAGGTAGTATATTATCGAGATTTTTTTCACTACAATGGATGGTAGCCTTGTCATTATGGAAGGTAGTTTGTTGTCAATATTTTTGTTACTACAATGGATTGTAGCCTTGTCGCTATGGAAGGTAGTTTGTTGTCGATATCTTTGTTACTATAATGGATGGTAGCCTAGTCATTATGGAAGGTAGTTTATGTACGAGATTTTAGTTACTTTAATGTATGGTAGCCTTGTCATTATGGAAGGTAGTCTGTTGTCGATATTTTTTATACTCCAATAGATAGTAGCCTTGTAATTATGAAAGGTAGTCTCTTGTTGATATTTTGGTTACTCCAATGATGGTACCCTTGTCATTTTGGAAGGTAGTCTATTGCCGAGATTTTTGTTACTCCATTACATGGTAGCCTTGTCATTATTGAAGGTAGTGTGTTGTCGATATTTTTGTTATTCCAACGGATGGTAGCCTTGTCATTATTGAAGGTAGTCTGTTTTCGTGATTTTTGTTACTCCAATGGATGGTAGCCTTGTCATTATGGAAGGTAGTATGTTGTTGATATCTTAGTTACTCCAATGGATGGTAGCCTTTTCATTATGGAAGGTAGTCTATTGTCGAGATTTTTGTTACTCTAAGGGATGGTAGCCTTGTCCATATGGAAGGTAGTCTGTTGTCGAGATTTTTTTTATTCCAATGGATGGTAGCGTTGTCATTAAAGAAGGTAGTATATTGTCGAGTTTTTTGTCACTACAATGGATGGTAGCCTTGTCATTATGTAAGGTAGTATGTTTTCGAGATTTTTGTTACTAGAATGGATTGTAGCCTTGTCGTTATGGAAGGTAGTTTGTTGTTTATATCTTTGTTACTCCAATGGATGGTAGCCTAGTCATTATGGAAGGTAGTTTGTGTACGAGATTTTTTTTACTTTAATGGATGGTAGCCTTGTCATTATGGAAGGTAGTCTGTTGTCGAGATATTTTATACTCCAATAAATTGTAGCCTTGTAATTATGGAAGGTAGTCTCTTGTTGATATTTTGGTTACTCCAATGATGGTACCCTTGTCATTATGGAAGGTAGTCTATTGCCGAGATTTTTGTTACTCCGTTGCATGGTAGCCTTGTCATTATGGAAGGTAATGTGTTGTCGATATTTTTGTTATTCCAATGGATGGTAGCGTTGTCATTATGGAAGGTAGTCTATTTTTGTGATTTTTGTTACTCCAATGGATAGTAGCCTTGTCATTATGGAAGGTAGTCTGTTTTCGAGATTTTTGTTACTACAATGGATTATAGCCTTGTCGTTATGGAAGATAGTCTGTTGTCGATATCTTTGTTACTCGAATGGATGGTAGCCTAGTCATTATGGAAGGTAGTTTGTGTACAAAATTTTAGTTACTCCAATGGATGGTAGCCTTGTCATTATGGAAGGTAGTCTGTTGTCGATATTTTTCTTACTCCAATGGATGGTAGCCTTGTCATTATAGAAGGTAATATATTGTCGAGATTTTTGTCACTATATTGGATGGTAGCCTTGTCATTATGGAACGTAGTCTGTTGTCGAGATTTTTGTTATTCCATTGGATGGTGGCGTTGTCATTATAGAAGGTAGTATATTATCGAGATTTTTTTTACTACAATTGATGGTAGCCTTGTCATTATGGAAAGTAGTGTGTTGTCAAGATTTTTGTTACTACAATGGATTGTAGCCTTGTCGTTATGGAAGGTAGTTTGTTATCGATATCTTTGTTAGTCAATGGATGGTAGCCTAGTCATTATGGAAGGTCGTTTGTGTACGAGATTTTAGTTACTTTAATGGATGGTAGCCTTGTCATTATGAAAGGTAGTCTGTTGTCGAGTTTTTTATACTCCAATGGATTGTAGCCTTGTAATTATGGAAGGTAGTCTCTTGTTGATATTTTGGTTACTCCAATGATGGTACCCTTGTCATTATGGAAGGTAGTCTATTGCCGAGATTTTTGTTACTCCATTACATGGTAGCCTTGTCATTATGGAAGGTAGTGTGTTGTCGATATTTTTGTTATTCCAATAGATGGTAGCCTTGTCATTATGGAAGGTAGTCTGTTGTCATGATTTTTGTTACTTCAATGGATGGTAACCTTGCCATTATGGAAGGTAGTTTGTTGTCGATATCTTTGTTACTCCAATGGATGGTAGCCTTGTCATTATGGAAGGTAGTCTATTATCGAGATTTTTGTTACTCTAAGGGATGGTAGCCTTGTCCATATGGAAGGTAGTCTGTTGTCGAGATTTTTTTTATTCCAATGGATGGTAGCGTTGTCATTAAAGAAGGTAGTATATTGTCGAGTTTTTTGTCACTACAATGGATGGTAGCCTTGTCATTATGTAAGGTAGTTTGTTGTCGAGATTTTTGTTACTAGAATGGATTGTAGCCTTGTCGTTATGGAAGGTAGTTTGTTGTTTATATCTTTGTTACTCCAATGGATGGTAGCGTAGTCATTATGGAAGGTAGTTTGTGTACGAGATTTTTTTTACTTTAATGGATGGTAGCCTTGTAATTATGGAAGGTAGTCTGTTGTCGAGATTTTTTATACTCCAATAAATTGTAGCCTTGTAATTATGGAAGGTAGTCTCTTGTTGATATTTTGGTTACTCCAATGATGGTACCCTTGTCATTATGGAAGGTAGTCTATTGCCGAGATTTTTGTTACTCCGTTGCATGGTAGCCTTGTCATTATGGAAGGTAATGTGTTGTCGAGATTTTTGTTATTCCAATGGATGGTAGCCTTGTCATTATGGAAGGTAGTCTATTTTTGTGATTTTTGTTACTCCAATGGATAGTATCCTTGTCATTATGGAAGGTAGTCTGTTGTCGAGATTTTTGTTACTACAATGGATTATAGCCTTGTCTTTATGGAAGATAGTCTGTTGTCGGTATCTTTGTTACTCGAATGGATGGTAGCCTAGTCATTATGGAAGGTAGTTTGTGTACGAGATTTTAGTTACTCCAATGGATGGTATCCTTGTCATTATTGAAGGTAGTTTGTTGTCGATATTTTTTTTACTCCAATGGATGGTAGCCTTGTCATTATAGAAGGTAATATATTGTCGAGATTTTTGTCACTATATTGGATGGTAGCCTTGTCATTATGGAACATAGTTTGTTGTCGAGATTTTTGTTATTCCATTGGATGGTGGCGTTGTCATTATAGAAGGTAGTATATTATCCATATATTTTTCACTACAATTGATGGTAGCCTTGTCATTATGGAAGGTAGTCTGTTGTCAAGATTTTTGTTACTACAATGGATTGTAGCCTTGTCGTTATGGAAGGTAGTTTGTTATCGATATCTTTGTTAGTCAATGGATGGTAGCCTAGTCATTATGGAAGGTCGTTTGTGTACGAGATTTTAGTTACTTTAATGGATGGTAGCCTTGTCATTATGAAAGGTAGTCTGTTGTCGAGTTTTTTATACTCCAATGGATTGTAGCCTTGTAATTATGGAAGGTAGTCTCTTGTTGATATTTTGGTTACTCCAATGATGGTACCCTTGTCATTATGGAAGGTAGTCTATTGCCGAGATTTTTGTTACTCCATTGCATGGTAGCCTTGTCATTATGGAAGGTAGTGTGTTGTCGATATTTTTGTTATTCCAATAGATGGTAGCCTTGTCATTATGGAAGGTAGTCTGTTGTCGAGATTTTTGTCACTACAATGGATGGTAGCCTTGTCATTAGGTAAGGTAGTCTGTTGTCGAGATTTTTGTTACTAGAATGGATTGTAGCCTTGTCGTTATGGAAGGTAGTCTATTGTCGATATCTTTGTTACTCCAATGGATGGTAGCCTAGTCATTATGGAAGGTAGTTTGTGTATGATATTTTTGTTATTCCAATGGATGATAGCCTTGTCATTATGAAAGGTAGTCTATTGTCTTGATTTTTATTACTCTAAGGGATGGTAGCCTTGTCATTATGGAAGGTAGTATATTGTCGATATCTTTGTTACTCCAATGGATGGTAGCCTTGTCATTATGGAAGGTAGTCTGTTGTCAAGATTTTTTTTACTCTAAGGGATGGTAGCCTTGTCATTATAGAAGGTAGTCTATTGCCGAGATTTTTGTTACTCCATTGCATGATAGCCTTGTCATTAAGGAAGGTAGTGTGTTGTCGATATTTTTGTTATTCCAATGGATGGTAGCCCTGTCATTATGGAAGGTAGTCTATTGTCGTGATTTTTGTTACTTCAATGGATGGTAGCCTTGTCATTATGGAAGGTGGTCTGTTGTCGAGATATTTGTTACTCTAACGGATGGTAGCCTTGCCATTATGGAACGTAGTCTGTTATCGAGATTTTTTTAACTCGAATAGATTGTAGCCTTGTAATTATGGAAGGTAGTCTCTTGTTGATATTTTGGTTACTCCAATGATGGTACCATTGTCATTATGGAAGGTAGTCTATTGCCGAGATTCTTGTTACTCCATTGCATGGTAGCCTTGTCATTATGGAAGGTAGTGTGTTGTCGTGATTTTTGTCACTCCAATGGATGGTAGCCTTGTCATTATGGAAGGTAGTATATTGTCGATATGTTTGTTACTCCAATGGATGGTAGCCTTGTCATTATGGAAGGTAGTCTATTGTCGATATTTTTGTTACTCTAACGGATGGTAGCCTTATCCATATGGAAGGTAGTTTGTTGTCGAGATTTTTGTTATTCCAATGGATGGTAGCGTTGTCATTATAGAAGGTAGTATATTGTCGAGATTTTTGTCACTACAATGGATGGTAGCATTGTCATTATGTAAGGTAGTCTTTTGTCGAGATTTTTGTCACTATAATGGATGGTAGCCTTGTCATTATGTAAGGTAGTCTATTATCGAGATTTTTTTTACTAGAATGGATTGTAGCCTTGTCGTTATGGAAGGTAGTATGTTGCGAATATCTTTGTTACTCCAATGGATGGTAGCGTAGTCATTATGGAAGGTAGTTTGTGTACGATATTTTTGTTATTCCAATGGATGGTAGCCTTGTCATTATGAAAGGAAGTCTATTGTCCTGATTTTTGTTACTCTAAGGGATGGTAGCCTTGTCATTATGGAAGGTAGTATGTTGTCGATATCTTTGTTACTCCATTGGATGGTAGCCTTGTCATTATGGA
The DNA here is from genome assembly GCA_948472305.1 of Vicia faba. Lineage (NCBI taxonomy): Eukaryota > Viridiplantae > Streptophyta > Magnoliopsida > Fabales > Fabaceae > Vicia > Vicia faba. The sequence continues at coordinate 462,174,586 of OX451741.1, forward strand.
AGGTAGTGTGTTGTCGATATGTTTGTTATTCCAATGGATGGTAGCCTTGTCATTATGGAAGGTAGTCTGTTTTCGTGATTTTTGTTACTCCAATGGATGGTAGCCTTGTCATTATGGAAGGTAGTATGTTGTCGATATCTTTGTTACTCCAATGGATGGTAGCCTTGTCATTATGGAAGGTAGTCTATTGTTGATATTTTTGTTACTCTAAGGGTTGGTAGCCTTGTCCATATGGAAGGTAGTTTGTTGTCGAGATTTTTGTTATTCCAATGGATGGTAGCGTTGTCATTATAGATGGTAGTATATTGTCGAGATTTTTGTCACTACAATGGATGATAGCATTGTCATTATGTAAGGTAGTCTTTTGTCGTGATTTTTGTTACTAGAATGGATTGTAGCCTTGTCATTATGGAAGGTAGTATGTTGTCTATATCTTTGTTACTCCAATGGATGGTAGCCTAGTCATTATGGAAGGTAGTTTGTGTACGATATTTTTGTTATTCCAATGGATGGTAGCCTTGTCATTATGAAAGGAAGTCTATTGTCCTGATTTTTGTTACTCTAAGGGATGGTAGCCTTGTCATTATGGAAGGTAGTCTATTGTCGATATTTTTGTTACTCTAACGGATGGTAGCCTTATCCATATGGAAGGTAGTTTGTTGACGAAATTTTTGTTATTCCAATGGATGGTAGCGTTGTCATTATAGAAGGTAGTATATTATCGAGATTTTTGTTATTCCAATGGATGGTAGCGTTGTCATTATCGAAGGTAGTATATTGTCGAGATTTTTGTCACTACAATGGATGGTAGCCTTGTCATTATGTAAGGTAGTCTTTTGTCGAGATTTTTGTTACTAGAATGGATTGTAGCCTTGTCGTTATGGAAGGTAGTATGTTATCTATAACTTTGTTACTCCAATGGATGGTAGCCTAGTCATTATGGAAGGTAGTTTGTGTACGATATTTTTGTTATTCTAATGGATGGTAGCCTTGTCATTATGAAAGGAAGTCTATTGTCCTGATTTTTGTTACTCTAAGGGATGGTAGCCTTGTCATTATGGAAGGTAGTATATTGTCGATATCTTTGTTACTCCAATGGATGGTAGCCTTGTCATTATGGAAGGTAGTCTGTTGTCCAGATTTTTGTTACTCTAAGGGGTGGTAGCCTTGTCATTATGGAACGTAGTCTGTTGTCGAGATTTTTGTTATTCCAATGGATGGTAGCGTTGTCATTATAGAAGGTAGTATATTATCGAGATTTTTGTCACTATAATGGATGGTAGCCTTGTCATTATGGAAGGTAGTCTGTTGTCAAAATATTTGTTACTACAATGGATTGTAGCCTTGTCGTTATGGAATGTAGTTTGTTGTCGATATCTTTGTTCATCCAATGGATGGTAGCCTAGTCATTATGGAAGGTAGTTTGTGTACGAGATTTTAGTTACTTTAATGAATGGTAGCCTTGTCATTATGGAAGGTAGTTTGTTGTCGATATTTTTTATACTCCAGTAAATTGTAGCCTTGTAATTATGGAAGGTAGTCTCTTGTTGATATTTTGGTTACTCCAATGATGGTACCCTTGTCATTATGGAAGGTAGTCTATTGCCGAGATTTTTCTTACTCCATAGCATGGTAGCCTTGTCATTATGGAAAGTAGTGTGTTATCGATATGTTTGTTATTACAATGGATGATAGCCTTGTCATTATGGAAGGTAGTTTGTTGTCGTGATTTTGGTTACTCCAATGGATGGTAGCCTTGTCATTATGGAAGGTAGTATGTTATCGATATCTTTGTTACTGCAATGGATGGTAGACTTGTCATTATGGAAGGTAGTCTATTGTCGATATTTTTGTTACTCTAACGGAAGGTAGCCTTATCCATATGGAAGGTAGTCTGTTGACGAGATTTTTGTTATTCCAATGGATGGTAGCGTTGTAATTATAAAAGGTAGTATATTGTCGAGATATTTGTAACTACAATGGATGGTAGCCTTGTCATTATGTATGGTAGTCTGTTGTCGAGATTTTTGTTACTAGAATGGATTGTAGCCTTGTCGTTATGGAAGGTAGTATGTTGTCTATATCTTTGTTACTCCAATGGATGGTAGCCTAGTCATTATGGAAGGTAGTTTGTGTACGATATTTTTGTTATTCCAATGGATGGTAGCCTTGTCATTGTGAAAGGAAGTCTATTGTCCTGATTTTTGTTACTCTAAGGGATGGTAGCCTTGTCATTATGGAAGGTAGTATGTTATCGATATCTTTGTTAATCCAATGGATGGTAGCTTTGTCATTATGGAAGGTAGTCTGGTGTCCAGATTTTTGTTACTCTAAAGGATGGTAGCCTTGTCATTATGGAACGTAGTCTGTTGTCGAGATATTTGTTATTCCATTGGATGGTAGCGTTGTCATTATAGAAGGTAGTATATTATCGAGATTTTTGTCACTACAATGGATGGTAGCCTTGTCGTTATGGAAGGTAGTTTGTTGTCGATATCTTTGTTAGTCCAATGGATGGTAGCCAAGTCATTATGGAAGATAGTTTGTGTACGAGATTTTAGTTACTTTAATGAATGGTAGCCTTGTCATTATGGAAGGTAGTCTGTTATCGAGATTTTTTATACTCCAATAAATTGTAGCCTTGTAATTATGGAAGGTAGTCTCTTGTTGATATTTTGGTTACTCCAATGATGGTACCCTTGTCATTATGGAAGGTAGTCCATTGCCGAGATTTTTGTTACTCCATAGCATGGTAGCCTTGTCATTATGGAAGGTAGTGTGTTGTCGATATGTTTGTTATTACAATGGATGATAGCCTTGTCATTATGGAAGGTAGTCTGTTGTCGTGATTTTTGTCACTCCAATGGATGGTAGCCTTGTCATTATGGAAGGCAGTATGTTTTCGATATCTTTGTTACTCCAATGGATGGTAGCCTTGTCATTATGGAAGGTAGTCTATTGTCGATATTTTTGTTACTCTAACGGATCGTAGCCTTATCCATATGGAAGGTAGTCTGTTGATGAGATTTTTGTTATTCCAATGGATGGTAGCGTTGTCATTATAGAAGGTAGTATATTGTCGAGATTTTTGTCACTACAATGGATGGTAGCCTTGTCATTATGTAAGGTAGTCTGTTGTCGAGATTTTTGTTACTAGAATGGATTGTAGCCTTGTCGTTAAGGAAGGTAGTATGTTGTCTATATCTTTGTTACTCCAATGGATGGTAGCGTAGTCATTATGGAAGGTAGTTTGTGTACGATATTTTTGTTATTCCAATGGATGGTAGCCTTGTCATTATAAAAGGAAGTCTATTGTCCTGATTTTTGTTACTCTAAGGGATGGTAGCCTTGTCATTATGGAAGGTAGTATGTTGTCGATATCTTTGTTACTCCAATGGATGGTAGCCTTGTCATTATGGAAGGTAGTCTGTTGTCCAGATTTTTGTTACTCTAAGGGATGGTAGCCTTGTCATTATGGAACGTAGTCTGTTGTCGAGATTTTTGTTATTCCAATGGATGGTAGCGTTGTCATTATAGAAGGTAGTATATTATCGAGATTTTTGTCACTACAATGGTTGGTAGCCTTGTCATTATGGAAGGTAGTCTGTTGTCGAGATTTTTTATACTCCAATAAATTGTAGCCTTGTAATTATGGAAGGTAGTCTCTTTTTGATATTTTGGTTACTCCAATGATGGTACCCTTGTTATTATGGAAGGTAGTCTATTGCTGAGATTATTGTTACTCCCTTGCATGGTAGCCCTTTCATTATGCAAGGTAGTGTGTTGTCGATATTTTTCTTATTCCAATGGATGGTAGCCTTGTCATTATGGAAGGTAGTCTGTTTTCTTGATTTTTGTTACTCCAATGGATGGTAGCCTTATCATTATGGAAGGTAGTATGTTGTCGATATCTTTGTTACTCCAATGGATGGTAGCCTTGTCATTATGGAAGGTAGTCTATTGTTGATATTTTTGTTACTATAATGGTTGGTAGCCTTGTCCATTATGGAACGTAGTCTGTTGTCGAGATTTTTGTTATTCCAATGGATGGTAGCGTTGTCATTATAGAAGGTAGTATATTATCGAGATTTTTGTCACTATAATGGATGGTAGCCTTGTCATTATGGAAGGTAGTCTATTGTCAAGATTTTTTTACTACAATGGATTGTAGCCTTGTCGTTATGGAAGGTAGTTTGTTGTCGATATCTTTGTTAGTCCAATGGATGGTAGCCAAGTCATTATGGAAGGTAGTTTGTGTACGAGATTTTAGTTACTTTAATGAATGGTAGCCTTGTCATTATGAGATTTTTTATACTCCAATAAATTGTAGCCTTGTAATTATGGAAGGTAGTCTCTTGTTGATATTTTGGTTACTCCAATGATGGTACCCTTGTCATTATGGAAGGTAGTCTATTGCCGAGATTTTTGTTACTCCATTGCATGGTAGCCTTGTCATTATGGAAGGTAGTGTGTCGTCGATATGTTTGTTATTACAATGGATGATAGCCTTGTCATTATGGAAGGTAGTCTGTTGTCGTGATTTTTGTTACTCCAATGGATGGTAGCCTTGTCATTATGGAAGGTAGTATGTTGTCGATATCTTTGTTACTACAATGGATGGTAGCCTTGTCATTATGGAAGGTAGTCTATTGTCGATATTTTTGTTACTCTAACGGATGGTAGCCTTATCCATAAGGAAGGTAGTCTGTTGACGAGATTTTTGTTATTCCAAAGGATGGTAGCATTGTCATTATAGAAGGTAGTATATTGTCGAGATTTTTGTCACTACAATGGATGGTAGCCTTGTCATTATGTAAGGTAGTCTGTTGTCGAGATTTTTGTTACTAGAATGGATTGTAGCCTTGTCGTTATGGAAGGTAGTATGTTGTCTATATCTTTGTTACTCCAATGGATGGTAGCCTAGTCATTATGGAAGGTAGTTTGTGTACGATATTTTTGTTATTCCAATGGATGGTAGCCTTGTCATTATGAAAGGAAGTCTATTGTCCTGATTTTTGTTACTCTAAGGGATGGTAGCCTTGTCATTATGGAAGGTAGTATGTTGTCGATATCTTTGTTAATCCAATGGATGGTAGCCTTGTCATTATGGAAGGTAGTCTGGTGTCCAAATTTTTTTTACTCTAAGGGATGGTAGCCTTGTCATTATGGAACGTAGTCTGTTGTCGAGATTTTTGTTATTCCAATGGATAGTAGCGTTGTCATAATAGAAGGTAGTATATTATCGAGATTTTTGTCACTACAATGGATGATAGCCTTGTCATTATGGAAGGTAGTCTGTTGTCAATATTTTTTTTACTACAATGGATTGTAGCCTTCTCGTAATGGAAGGTAGTTTGTTGTCGATATCTTTGTTAGTCCAATGGATGGTAGCCAAGTCATTATGGAAGGTAGTTTGTGTACGAGATTTTAGTTACTTTAATGAATGGTCGCCTTGTCATTATGGAAGGTAGTCTGTTGTCGAGATTTTTTATACTCCAATAAATTGTAGCCTTTTAATTATTGAAGGTAGTCTCTTGTTGATATTTTGGTTACTCCAATGATGGTACCCTTGTCATTATGGAAGTTAGTCTATTGCCGAGATTTTTGTTACTCCATTGCATGGTAGCCTTGTCATTATGGAAGGTAGTGTGTCGTCGATATGTTTGTTATTCCAATGGATGATAGCCTTGTCATTATGGAAGGTAGTCTGTTGTCGTGATTTTTGTCACTCCAATGGATGGTAGCCTTGTCATTATGGAAGGTAGTACGTTGTCGATATCTTTGTTACTCCAATGGATGGTAGCCTTGTCATTATGGAAGGTAGTCTATTGTCGAGATTTTTGTCACTCTAACGGATGGTAGCCTTATCCATATGGAAGGTAGTCTATTGCTGAGATTTTTGTTATTCCAATGGATGATAGCGTTGTCATTATAGAAGGTAGTATATTGTCGAGATTTTTGTCACTACAATGGATGGTAGCCTTGTCATTATGTAAGGTAGTATGTTTTCGAGATTTTTGTTACTAGAATGGATTGTAGCCTTGTCGTTATGGAAGGTGGTCTGTTGTCTATATCTTTGTTACTCCAATGGATGGTAGACTAGTCATTATGGAAGGTAGTTTGTGTACGATATTTTTGTTATTCCAATGGATGGTAGCCCTGCCATTATGAAAGGAAGTCTATTGTCCTGATTTTTGTTACTCTAAGGGATAGTAGCCTTGTCATTATGGAAGGTAGTATGTTTTTGATATCTTTGTTACTCCAATGGATGGTAGGCTTGTCATTATGGAAGGTAGTCTGTTGTCCAGATTTTTGTTACTCTAAGGGATGGTAGCCTTGTCATTATGGAACGTAGTCTGTTGTCGAGATTTTTGTTATTCTAATGGATGGTAGCGTTTTCATTAGAGAAGGTAGTATATTATCGATATTTTTGTCACTACAATGGATGGTAGCCTTGTCATTATGTAAGGTTGTCTGTTATCGAGATTTTTGTTACTACAATGGATTGTAGCCTTGTCGTTATGGAATGTAGTCTGTTGTCGATATCTTTGTTACTCCAATGGATGGTAGCCTAGTAATTATGGAAGGTAGTTTTTGTATGATATTTTTGTTATTCCAATGGATGGTAGCCTTATCATTATGAAAGGTAGTCTATTGTCGTGATTTTTGTTAATCTAAGGGATGGTAGCCTTGTCATTATGGAAGGTAGTATGTTGTCGATATCTTTGTTACTCCGATGGATGGTAGCCTTGTCATTATGGAAGGTAGTCTGTTTTCCAGATTTTTGTTACTCTAAGGGATGGTAGCCTTGTCTTTATGGAATGTAGTCTGTTGTCGAGATTTTTGTTATTCCAATGGATGGTAGCGTTGTCATTATAGAAGGTAGTATATTATCGATATTTTTGTCACTACAATGGATGGTAGCCTTGTCATTATGGGATGTAGTATGTTGTCGATATTTTTGTTACTACAATGGATTGTAGCCTTGTCGTTATTGAAGGTAGTCTGTTGTCGATATCTTTGTTACTCCAATGGATGGTAGCCTAGTCATTATGGAAGGTAGTTTGTGTACGAGATGTTAGTTACTCCAATGGATGGTAGCCTTGTCATTATGGAAGGTAGTCTGTTGTCGATATTTTTTATACTCGAATGAATTGTAGCCTTGTAATTATGGAAGGTAGTCTCTTCTCGATATTTTGGTTACTCCAATGATAGTACCCTTGTCATTATGGAAGGTATTCTATTGCCGAGATTTTTGTTACTCCATTGCATGGTAGCCTTGTCATTATGGAAGGTAGTGTGTTGTTGATATTTTTTTTATTCCAATGGATGGTAGCCTTGTCATTATGGAAGGTAGTCTGTTGTCGTGATTTTTGTTACTCCAATGGATGGTATCCTTGTCATTATGGAAGGTAGTATGTTGTCGATATCTTTGTTACTCTAATGGATGGTAGCCTTGTCATTATGGAACATAGTCTGTTGTCAAGATTTTTGTTATTCTAATGGATGGTAGCATTGTCATTATAAAAGGTAGTTTATTATCGATATTTTTGTCACTACAATGGATGATAGCCTTGTCATTATGTAAGGTAGTCTATTGTCGAAATTTTTGTTACTAGAATGGATTGTAGCCTTGTCATTATGGAAGGTAGTATGTTGTCGATATCTTTGTTACTCCAATGGATAGTAGCCTAGTCATTATGGAAGGTAGTTTGTGTATGATATTTTTGTTATTCTAATGGATGGTAGCCTTGTCATTATGAAAGGTATTCTATTGTCGTGATTTTTGTTACTCTAAGGGATGGTAGCCTTGTCATTATTGAAGGTAGTATGTTGTCGATATCTTTGTTACTCCAATGGATGGTAGCCTTGTCATTATGGAAGGTAGTTTGTTGTCGAGATTTTTGTTACTCTAAGTGATGGTAGCCTTGTCATTATGGAACGTAGTCTGTTGTCGAGATGTTTGTTATTCCAATAGATGGTAGCATTGTCATTATAGAAGGTAATATATTATCGATATTTTTGTCACTACAATGGATGGTAGCCTTGTCATTATGGAAGGTAGTCTGTTGTCGAGATTTTTGTTACTACAATGGATTGTAGCCTTGTCGTTATGGAAGGTAGTTTGTTGCCATATCTTTGTTACTCCAATGGATGGTAGCCTTGTCATTATGGAAGGTAGTCTGTTGTCAAGATTATTTATACTCCAATGGATTGTAGCCTTGTAATTATGGAAGGTAGTCTCTTGTTGATAGTTTGGTTACTCCAATGATGGTACCCTTGTCATTATGGAAGGTAGTCTATTGCCGAGATTTTTGTTACTCCTTTGCATAAGCCTTGTCATTATGGAAGGTAGTGTGTTGTCGATATGTTTGTTATTCCAATGGATGATAGCCTTGTCATTATGGAAGGTAGTCTGTTGTCGTGATTTTTGTTACTCCAATGGATGGTAGCCTTGTCATTATGAAAGGTAGTATGTTGTTGATATCTTTGTTACTCCAATGGATTGTAGCCTTGTCATTATGGAAGTTAGTCTATTGTCGATATTTTTGTTACTCTAACGGATGGTAGCCTTATCCATATGGAAGGTAGTCTGTTGACGAGATTTTTGTTATTCCAATGGATGGTAGCGTTGTCATTATAGAAGGTAGTATATTGTCGAGATTTTTATCACTACAATGGATGGTAGCCTTGTCATTATGTAAGGTAGTCTATTGTCGAGATTTTTGTTACTAGAATGGATTGTAGCCTTGTCGTTATGGAAGGTAGTCTGTTTTCTATATCTTTGTTACTCCAATGGATGGTAGCCTAGTCATTATGGAAGGTAGTTTGTGTATGATATTTTTGTTATTCCAATGGATGGTAGCCCTGCCATTATGAAAGGAATTCTATTGTCCTGATTTTGGTTAATCTAAGGGATGGTACCCTTGTCATTATGGAAGGTAGTCTATTGCCGAGATTTTTGTTACTCCATTGCATGGAAGCCTTGTCATTATGGAAGGTAGTGTGTTGTCGATATTTTTGTTATTCCAATGGATGGTAGCCTTGTCATTATGGAAGGTAGTCTGTCGTCGTGATTTTTGTTACTCCAATGGATGGTAGCCTTGTCATTATGGAAGGTAGTATGTTGTTGATATCTTTGTTACTCCAATGGATGGTAGCCTTGTCATTATGGAAGGTACTCTATTGTCGATATTTTTGTTACTCTAACGGATGGTAGCCTTATCCATATGGAAGGTAGTCTGTTGACGAGATTTTTGTTATTCCAATGGATGGTAGCGTTGTCATTATAGAAGGTAGTATATTGTCGAGATTTTTGTCACTACAATGAATGGTAGCCTTGTCATTATGTAAGGAAGTCTATTGTCGAGATTTTTGTTACTAGAATTGATTGTAGCCTTGTTGTTATGGAAGGTAGTCTGTTGTCTATATCTTTGTTACTCCAATGGATGGTAGCCTAGTCATTATGGAAGGTAGTTTTTGTATGATATTTTTGTTATTCCAATGGATGGTAGCCCTGCCATTATGAAAGGAATTCTATTGTCCTGATTTTTGTTACTCTAAGGGATGGTAGCCTTGTCATTATGGAAGGTAGTATGTTTTTGATATCTTTGTTACTCCAATGGTTGGTAGCCTTGTCATTATGGAAGGTTGTCTGTTGTCGAGGTTTAAGTTTCTCTAAGGGATGGTAGCCTTGTCATTATGGAACCTAGTCTGTTGTCGAGATTTTTGTTATTCTAATGGATGGTAGTGTTGTCATTATAGAAGGTAGTATATTATCGAGATTTTTGTAACTATAATGGATGGTAGCCTTGTCATTATGGAAGGTAGTCTGTTGTCAATATTTTTGTTACTACAATGGATTGTAGCCTTGTCGTTATGGAAGGTAGTCTGTTGTCGATATCTTTGTTACTCCAATGGATGGTAGCCTAGTAATTACGGAAGGTAGTTTTTGTCTGATATTTTTGTTATTCCAATGGATGGTAGCCTTGTCATTATGAAAGGTAGTCTATTGTCGTGATTTTTGTTAATCTAAGGGATGGTAGCCTTGTCATAATGGAAGGTAGTATGTTGTCTAGATATTTGTTACTCTAAGGGATGGTAGCCTTGTCATTATGGAACATAGTATGTTGTCGAGATGTTTGTTATTCCAATAGATGGTAGCATTGTCATTATAGAAGGTAGTATATTATCGATATTTTTGTCACTATAATGGATGGTAGCCTTGTCCTTATGGAAGGTAGTCTGTTGTCGAGATTTTTGTTACTACAATGGATTGTAGCCTTGTCGTTAAGGAAGGTAGTCTATTGTCTATATCTTTGTTACTCCAATGGATGGTAGCCTAGTCATTATGGAAGGTAGTTTGTGTACGAGATTTTAGTTACTCCAATGGATGGTAGCCTTGTCATTATGAAAGGTAGTCTGTTGTCGAGATTTTTTATACTCCAATGGATTGTAGCCTTGTAATTATGGAAGGTAGTCTCTTGTTGATATTTTGGTTACTCCAATGATGGTACCCTTGTCATTATGGAAGGAAGTCTATTGCCGAGATTTTTGTTACTCCATTGCATGGTAGTCTTGTCATTATGGAAGGTAGTGTGTTGTCGATATGTTTGTTATTCCAATGGATGATAGCCTTGTCATTATGGAAGGTAGTCTGTTGTCATGATTTTTGTTACTCCAATGGATGGTAGCCTTGTCATTATTGAAGGTAGTATGTTGTTGATATCTTTGTTACTCCAATGGATGGTAGCCTTGTCATTATGGAAGGTACTCTATTGTCGATATTTTTGTTACTCTAACGGATGGTAGCCTTATCCATATTGAAGGTAGTCTGTTGACGAGATTTTTGTTATTCCAATGGATGGTAGCGTTGTCATTATAGAAGGTAGTATATTGTCGAGATTTTTGTCACTACAATGAATGGTAGCCTTGTCATTATGTAAGGAAGTCTATTGTCGAGATTTCTGTTACTAGAATTGATTGTAGCCTTGTCGTTATGGAAGGTAGTTTGTTGTCTATATCTTTGTTACTCCAATGGATGGTAGCTTAGTCATTATGGAAGGTAGTTTGTGTACAAGATTTTAGTTACTCCAATGGATGGTAGCCTTGTCATTATGGAAGGTAGTCTGTTGTCAAGATTTTTTATACTCCAACGGATTGTAGCCTTGTAATTATGGAAGGTAGTCTCTTGTTGATATTTTGGTTACTCCAATGATGGTACCCTTGTCATTATGGAAGGTAGTCTATTGCCGATATTTTTGTTACTCCATTGCATGGTAGTCTTGTCATTATGGAAGGTAGTGTGTTGTCAATATGTTTGTTATTCCAATGGATGGTAGCCTTGTCATTATGTAAGGAAGTCTATTGTCGAGATTTTTGTTACTAGAATTGATTGTAGCCTTGTTGTTATGGAAGGTAGTTTGTTGTCTATATCTTTGTTACTCCAATGGATGGTAGCCTAGTCATTATGGAAGGTAGTTTTTGTATGATATTTTTGTTATTCCAATGGATGGTAGCCCTGCCATTATGAAAGGAATTCTATTGTCCTGATTTTTGTTACTCTAAGGGATGGTAGCCTTGTCATTATGGAAGGTAGTATGTTTTTGATATCTTTGTTACTCCAGTGGTTGGTAGCCTTGTCATTATGGAAGGTTGTCTGTTGTCGAGGTTTAAGTTTCTCTAAGGGATGGTAGCCTTGTCATTATGGAACCTAGTCTGTTGTCGAGATTTTTGTTATTCTAATGGATGGTAGTGTTGTCATTATAGAAGGTAGTATATTATCGAGATTTTTGTAACTATAATGGATGGTAGCCTTGTCATTATGGAAGGTAGTCTGTTGTCAAGATTTTTGTTACTACAATGGATTGTAGCCTTGTCGTTATGGAAGGTAGTCTGTTGTCGATATCTTTGTTACTCCAATGGATGGTAGCCTAGTAATTACGGAAGGTAGTTTTTGTCTGATATTTTTGTTATTCCAATGGATGGTAGCCTTGTCATTATGAAAGGTAGTCTATTGTCGTGATTTTTGTTAATCTAAGGGATGGTAGCCTTGTCATTATGGAAGGTAGTATGTTGTCGATATCTTTGTTACTCCAATGGATGGTAGCCTTGTCTTTATGGAATGTAGTGTGTTGTCGAGATTTTTGTTATTCCAATGGATGGTTGCGTTGTCATTATAGAAGGTAGTATATTATCGATATTTTTGTCACTACAATGGATGGTAGCCTTGTCATTATGCGATGTAGTCTGTTGTCGATATTTTTGTTACTACAATGGATTGTAGCCTTGTCGTTATGGAAGGTAGTCTGTTGTCGATATCTTTATTACTCCAATGGATGGTAGCCTTGTCATTATGGAAGGTAGTCTGTTGTCGATATTTTTTATACTCGAATGAATTGTAGCCTTGTAATTATGGAAGGTAGTCTCTTGTTGATATTTTGGTTACTCCAATGATAGTACCCTTGTCATTATGGAAGGTAGTCTATTGCTGAGATTTTTGTTACTCCATTGCATGGTAGCCTTATCATTATGGAAGGTAGTGTGTTGTTGATATTTTCGTTATTCCAATGGATGGTAGCCTTGTCATTATGGAAGGTAGTCTGTTGTCGTGATTTTTGTTACTCCAATGGATGGTAGCCTTGTCATTTTGGAAGTTAGTATGTTGTCGATATCTTTGTTACTCTAATGGATGGTAGCCTTGTCATTATGGAAGGTGGTCTGTTGTCTAGATATTTGTTACTCTAAGGGATGGTAGCCTTGTCATTATGGAACATAGTATGTTGTCGAGATGTTTGTTATTCCAATAGATGGTAGCATTCTCATTATAGAAGGTAGTATATTATCGATATTTTTGTCACTATAATGGATGGAAGCCTTGTCCTTATGGAAGGTAGTCTGTTGTCGAGATTTTTGTTACTACAATGGATTGTAGCCTTGTCGTTAAGGAAGGTAGTCTATTGTCTATATCTTTGTTACTCCAATGGATGGTAGCCTAGTCATTATGGAAGGTAGTTTGTGTACGAGATTTTAGTTACTCCAATGGATGGTAGCCTTGTCATTATGAAAGGTAGTCTGTTGTCGAGATTTTTTATACTCCAATGGATTGTAGCCTTGTAATTATGGAAGGTAGTCTCTTGTTGATATTTTGGTTACTCCAATGATGGTACCCTTGTCATTATGGAAGGAAGTCTATTGCCGAGATTTTTGTTACTCCATTGCATGTTAGTCTTGTCATTATGGAAGGTAGTGTGTTGTCGATATGTTTGTTATTCCAATGGATGATAGCCTTGTCATTATGGAAGGTAGTCTGTTGTCATGATTTTTGTTACTCCAATGGATGGTAGCCTTGTCATTATTGAAGGTAGTATGTTGTTGATATCTTTGTTACTCCAATGGATGGTAGCCTTGTCATTATGGAAGGTACTCTATTGTCGATATTTTTGTTACTCTAACGGATGGCAGCCTTATCCATATTGAAGGTAGTCTGTTGACGAGATTTTTGTTATTCCAATGGATGGTAGCGTTGTCATTATAGAAGGTAGTATATTGTCGAGATTTTTGTCACTACAATGAATGGTAGCCTTGTCATTATGTAAGGAAGTCTATTGTCGAGATTTCTGTTACTAGAATTGATTGTAGCCTTGTCGTTATGGAAGGTAGTTTGTTGTCTATATCTTTGTTACTCCAATGGATGGTAGCTTAGTCATTATGGAAGGTAGTTTGTGTACAAGATTTTAGTTACTCCAATGGATGGTAGCCTTGTCATTATGGAAGGTAGTCTGTTGTCAAGATTTTTTATACTCCAATGGATTGTAGCCTTGTAATTATGGAAGGTAGTCTCTTGTTGATATTTTGGTTACTCCAATGATGGTACCCTTGTCATTATGGAAGGTAGTCTATTGCCGATATTTTTGTTACTCCATTGCATGGTAGTCTTGTCATTATGGAAGGTAGTGTGTTGTCAATATGTTTGTTATTCCAATGGATGGTAGCCTTGTCATTATGTAAGGAAGTCTATTGTCGAGATTTTTGTTACTAGAATTGATTGTAGCCTTGTTGTTATGGAAGGTAGTCTGTTGTCTATATCTTTGTTACTCCAATGGATGGTAGCCTAGTCATTATGGAAGGTGTTGTCTTGATTTTTGTTACTCCAATGGATTGTAGCCTTGTCATTATGGAAGGTAGTATGTTGTCGATATCTTTGTTACTCTAATGGATGGTAGCCTTGTCATTATGGAAGGTGGTCTGTTGTCCAGATATTTGTTACTCTAAGGGATGGTAGCCTTGTCATTATGGAACATAGTATGTTGTCGAGATGTTTGTTATTCCAATAGATGGTAGCATTGTCATTATAGAAGGTAGTATATTATCGATATTTTTGTCACTATAATGGATGGTAGCCTTGTCCTTATGGAAGGTAGTCTGTTGTCGAGATTTTTGTTACTAGAATGGATTGTAGCCTTGTCGTTATGGAAGGTAGTTTGTTGTCCATATCTTTGTTACTCCAATGGATGGTAGCTTAGTCATTATGGAAGGTAGTTTGTGTACGAGATTTTAGTTACTCCAATGGATGGTAGCCTTGTCATTATGGAAGGTAGTATGTTGTCAAGATTTTTTATATTCCAATGGATTGTAGCCTTGTAATTATGGAAGGTAGTCTCTTGTTGATATTTTGGTTACTCTAATGATGGTACCCTTGTCATTATGGAAGGTAGTCTATTGCCGAGATTTTTGTTACTCCATTGCAAGGTAGTCTTGTCATTATGGAAGGTAGTGTGTTGTCGATATGTTTGTTATTCCAATGGATGATAGCCTTGTCATTATGGAAGGTAGTCTGTTGTCATGATTTTTGTTACTCCAATCGATGGTAGCCTTGTCATTATGGAAGGTTGTATGTTGTTGATATCTTTGTTACTCCAATGGATGGTAGCCTTGTCATTATGGAAGGTACTCTATTGTCGATATTTTTGTTACTCTAACGGATGGTAGCCTTATCCATATGGAAGGTAGTCTGTTGACGAGATTTTTGTTATTCCAATGGATGGTAGCGTTGTCATTATAGAAGGTAGTATATTGTCGAGATTTTTGTCACTACAATGAATGGTAGCCTTGTCATTATGTAAGGAAGTCTATTGTCGAGATTTGTGTTACTAGAATTGATTGTAGCCTTGTCGTTATGGAAGGTAGTCTGTTGTCTATATCTTTGTTACTCCAATGGATGGTAGCCTAGTCATTATGGAAGGTAGTTTGTGTATGATATTTTTGTTATTCCAATGGATGGTAGCCCTGCCATTATGAAAGGAATTCTATTGTCCTGATTTTTGTTACTCTAAGGGATGGTAGCCTTGTCATTATGGAAGGTAGTATGTTTTTGATATCTTTTTTACTCCAATGGTTGGTAGCCTTGTCATTATGGAAGGTAGTCTGTTGTCGAGGTTTAAGTTTCTCTAAGGGATGGTAGCCTTGTCATTATGGAACCTAGTATGTTGTCGAGATTTTTGTTATTTTAATGGATGGTAGTGTTGTCATTATAGAAGGTAGTATATTATCGAGATTTTTGTAACTATAATGGATGGTAGACTTGTCATTATGGAAGGTAGTCTGTTGTCAAGATTTTTGTTACTACAATGGATTGTAGCCTTGTCGTTATGGAAGGTAGTCTGTTGTCGATATCTTTGTTACTCCAATGGATGGTAGCCTAGTAATTACGGAAGGTAGTTTTTGTACGATATTTTTGTTATTCCAATGGATGGTAGCCTTGTCATTATGAAAGGTAGTCTATTGTCGTGATTTTTGTTAATCTAAGGGATGGTAGCCTTGTCATTATGGAAGGTAGTATGTTGTCGATATCTTTGTTACTCCAATGGATGGTAGCCTTGTCATTATGGACTGTAGTCTGTTGTCCAGATTTTTGTTACTCTAAGGGATGGTAGCCTTGTCTTTATGGAATGTAGTGTGTTGTCGAGATTTTTGTTATTCCAATGGATGGTTGCGTTGTCATTATAGAAGGTAGTATATTATCGATATTTTTGCCACTACAATGGATGGTAGCCTTGTCATTATGCGATGTAGTCTGTTGTTGATATTTTTGTTACTACAATGGATTGTAGCCTTGTCGTTATGGAAGGTAGTCTGTTGTCGATATCTTTGTTACTCCAATGGATGGTAGCCTTGTCATTATGGAAGGTAGTCTGTTGTCGATATTTTTTATACTCGAATGAATTGTAGCCTTGTAATTATGGAAGGTAGTATGTTGTTGATATTTTTGTTATTCCAATGGATGGTAGCCTTGTCATTATGGAAGGTAGTCTTTTGTCGTGATTTTTGTTACTCCAATGGATGGTAGCCTTGTCATTATGGAAGGTAGTATGTTGTCGATATCTTTGTTACTCTAATGGATGGTAGCCTTGTCATTATGGAAGGTGGTCTGTTGTCCAGATATTTGTTACTCTAAGGGATGGTAGCCTTGTCATTATGGAACATAGTATGTTGTCGAGATGTTTGTTATTCCAATAGATGGTAGCATTGTCATTATAGAAGGTAGTATATTATCGATATTTTTGTCACTATAATGGATGGTAGCCTTGTCCTTATGGAAAGTAGTCTATTGTCGAGATTTTTGTTACTACAATGGATTGTAGCCTTGTCGTTATGGAAGGTAGTTTGTTGTCCATATCTTTGTTACTCCAATGGATGGTAGCTTAGTCAATATGGAAGGTAGTTTGTGTACGAGATTTTAGTTACTCCAATGGATGGTAGCCTTGTCATTATGGAAGGTAGTCTGTTGTCAAGATTTTTTATACTCCAATGGATTGTAGCCTTATAATTATGGAAGGTAGTCTCTTGTTGATATTTTGGTTACTCCAATGATTGTACCCTTGTCATTATGGAAGGTAGTCTATTGCCGAGATTTTTGTTACTCCATTGCATGGTAGCCTTGTCATTATGGAAGGTAGTGTGTTGTCGATATGTTTGTTATTCCAATGGATGATAGCCTTGTCATTATGGAAGGTAGTATGTTATCGATATTTTTGTCACTACAATGGATGGTAGCCTTGTCATTATGGAAGGTAGTCTGTTGTCGAGATTTTTTTACTACAATGGATTGTAGCCTTGTCGTTATGGAAGGTAGTTTGTTGTCCATATCTTTGTTACTCCAATGGATGGTAGTTTAGTCATTATGGAAGGTAGTTTGTGTACAAGATTTTAGTTACTCCAATGGATGGTAGCCTTGTCATTATGGAAGGTAGTCTGTTGTCAAGATTTTTTATACTCCATTGGATTCTAGCCTTGTAATTATGGAAGATAGTCTCTTGTTGATATTTTGGTTACTTCAATGATGGTACCCTTGTCATTATGGAAGGTAGTCTATTGCCGAGATTTTTGTTACTCCATTGCATGGTAGCATTGTCATTATGGAAGGTAGTGTGTTGTCGATATTTTTGTTATTCCAATGGATGGTAGCCTTGTCATTATGGAAGGTAGTCTTTTGTCGTGATTTTTGTTACTCCAATGGATTGTAGCCTTGTCATTATGGAAGGTAGTATGTAGTTGATATCTTTGTTACTCTAATGGATGGTAGCCTTGTAATTTTGGAATGTGGTCTGTTGTCGACATATTCGTTACTATAAGGGATGGTAGCCTTGTCATTATGGAACGTAGTCTGTTGTCGAGATTTTTGTTATTCCAATGGATGGTAGCGTTGTCATTATAGAAGTTAGTATATTATCGATATTTTTATCACTAAAATGGATGGTAGCCTTGTCATTATGGAAGGTAGTCTGTTGTCGAGATTTTTGTTACTACAATGGATTGTAGCCTTGTCGTTATGGAAGATAGTCTGTTGTCGATATCTTTGTTACTCCAATGGATGGTAGCCTAGTCATTATGGAAGGTAGTTTGTGTACGAGATTTTAGTTACTCCAATGGATGGTAGCCTTGTCATTATGGAAGGTAGTCTGTTGTCGAGATTTTTGTTACTCTAATGGATGATAGCATTGTCATTATAGAAGGTAATATATTGTCGAGATTTTTGTCACTATAATGGATGGTAGCCTTGTCATTATGGAAGATAGTTTGTTGTCGAGATTTTTGTTACTACAACGGATTGTAGCCTTGTCGTTGTGGAAGGTAGTCTGTGTTGATATCTTTGTTACTCTAATGGATGGTAGCGTAGTCATTATGCAAGGTAGTTTGTGTACGAGATTTTAGTTACTCCAATGGATGGTAGCCTTGTCATTATGGAAGGTAGTCTGTTGTCGAGATTTTTTATACTTCAATGGATTTTAGCCTTGTCATTATGGAAGGTAGTCTGTTGTCAAGATTTTTGTTACTCTAAGGGATGGTAGCCTTGTCATTATGGAACGTAGTCTGTTTTCGAGATTTTTGTTATTCCAATGGATGGTATCCTTGTCATTTTGAAAGGTAGTCTATTGTCGAGATTTTTGTTACTATAATAGATTGTTGCCTTGTCATTATGGAAGGTAGTCTGTTGTCGAGATTTTTGTTACTCCAATGGATGATAGCCTTGTCATTATAGAAGGTAGTATATTGTTGAGATTTTTGTCACTACAATTAATGGTAGCCTTGTAATTATGGAAGGTAGTCTGTTGTCGAGATTTTTGTTACTACAATGGATTGTAGCCTTGTCATTATGGAAGGTAGTTTGTTGTCGATATCTTTGTTACTCCAATGGATGGTAGCCTAGTCATTATTGAAGGTAGTTTGTATACGATATTTTTGTTATTCCAATGGATGGTAGCCTTTTCATTATGAAAGGTAGTTTGTTGTCGTGATTTTTGTTACTCTAAGGGATGGTAGCCTTGTCATTATGGAAGGTAGTATGTTGTCGATATCTTTATTACTCCAATGGATGGTAGCCTTGTCGTTATGGAAGGTAGTCTGTTGTCGATATCTTTGTTACTCCAATGGATGGTAGCCTAGTCATAATGGAAGGTAGTTTGTGTACGATATTTTTGTTATTCCAATGGATGGTAGCCTTGTCATTATGAAAGGTAGTCTGTTGTCGTGATTTTTGTTACTTTAAGGGATGGTAGCCTTGTCATTATGAAAGGTAGTATGTTGTCTATATCTTGGTTACTCCAATGGATGGTAGCCTTGTCATTATGGAAGGTAGTCTATTGACGAGATTTTTCTTATTCCATTGGATGGTAGCATTGTCATTATAGAAGGTAGTATATTATCGAGATTTTTGTCACTACAATGGATGGTAGCCTTGTCATTATGGAAGGTAGTTTGTTGTCAAGATTTTTGTTACTACAATGGATTATAGCCTTCTCGTTATGGAAGGTAGTTTATTGTCGATAACTTTGTTAGTCCAATGGATGGTAGCCTAGTCATTATGGAAAGTAGTTTGTGTACGAGATTTTAGTTACTTTAATGGATGGTAGCCTTGTCATTATGGAAGGTATTCTGTTGTCCAGATTTTTTATACTCCAATGTATTGTAGCCTTGTAATTATGGAAGGTAGTCTCTTGTTGATATTTTGGTTACTCCAATGATGGTACCCTTATCATTATGGAAGGTAGTCTATTGCCGAGATTTTTGTTACTCCATTGCATGGTAGCCTTGTCATTATGGAAGGTAGTGTGTTGTCGATATTTTTGTTATTCCAATGCATGGTAGCCTTGTCATTATGGAAGGTAGTCTTTTGTCGTGATTTTTGTTACTCCAATGGATTGTAGCCTTGTCATTATGGAAGGTAGTATGTAGTTGATATCTTTGTTACTCTAATGGATGGTAGCCTTGTAATTTTGTAATGTGGTATGTTGTCGACATATTTGTTACTATAAGGGATGGTAGCCTTGTCATTATGGAAAGTAGTCTGTTGTCGAGATTTTTGTTATTCTAATGGATGGTAGCGTTGTCATTATAGAAGTTAGTATATTATCGATATTTTTATCACTACAATGGATGGTAGCCTTGTCATTATGGAAGGTAGTCTGTTGTCGAGATTTTTGTTACTACAATGGATTGTAGCCTTGTCGTTATGGAAGATAGTCTGTTGTCGATATCTTTGTTACTCCAATGGATGGTAGCCTAGTCTTTATGGAAGGTAGTTTGTGTATGAGATTTTAGTTACTCCAATGGATGGTAGCCTTGTCATTATGGAAGGTAGTCTGTTGTCGAGATTTTTGTTACTCTAATGGATGATAGCATTGTCATTATAGAAGGTAATATATTGTCGAGATTTTTGTCACTATAATGGATGGTAGCCTTGTCATTATGGAAGATAGTTTGTGGTCGAGATTTTTGTTACTACAATGGATTGTAGCCTTGTCGTTGTGGAAGGTAGTCTGTGTTGATATCTTTGTTACTCTAATGGATGGTAGCGTAGTCATTATGCAAGGTAGTTTGTGTACGAGATTTTAGTTACTCCAATGGATGGTAGCCTTGTCATTATGGAAAGTAGTCTGTTGTCGAGATTTTTTATACTTCAATGGATTTTAGCCTTGTCATTATGGAAGGTAGTCTGTTGTCAAGATTTTTGTTACTCTAAGGGATGGTAGCCTTGTCATTATGGAACGTAGTCTGTTTTCGAGATTTTTGTTATTCCAATGGATGGTATCCTTCTCATTTTGAAAGGTAGTCTATTGTCGAGATTTTTGTTACTATAATAGATTGTTGCCTTGTCATTATGGAAGGTAGTCTGTTGTCGAGATTTTTGTTACTCCAATGGATGATAGCCTTGTCATTATAGAAGGTAGTATATTGTTGAGATTTTTGTCACTACAATTAATTGTAGGCTTGTAATTATGGAAGGTAGTCTGTTGTCGAGATTTTTGTTACTACAATGGATTGTAGCCTTGTCATTATGGAAGGTAGTTTGTTGTCGATATCTTTGTTACTCCAATGGATGGTAGCATTGTCATTATGGAAGGTAGTTTGTATACGATATTTTTGTTATTCCAATGGATGGTAGCCTTTTCATTATGAAAGGTAGTTTGTTGTCGTGATTTTTGTTACTCTAAGGGATGGTAGCCTTGTCATTATGGAAGGTAGTATGTTGTCGATATCTTTATTACTCCAATGGATGGTAGCCTTGTTGTTATGGAAGGTAGTCTGTTGTCGATATCTTTGTTACTCCAATGGATGGTAGCCTAGTCATTATGGAAGGTAGTTTGTGTACGATATTTTTGTTATTCCAATGGATGGTAGCCTTGTCATTATGAAAGGTAGTCTGTTGTTGTGATTTTTGTTACTTTAAGGGATGGTAGCCTTGTCATTATGAAAGGTAGTATGTTGTCTATATCTTGGTTACTCCAATGGATGGTAGCCTTGTCATTATGGAAGGTAGTCTATTGTCGAGATTTTTCTTATTCCATTGGATGGTAGCATTGTCATTATAGAAGGTAGTATATTATCGAGATTTTTGTCAATACAATGGATGGTAGCCTTGTCATTATGGAAGGTAGTTTGTTGTAAAGATTTTTGTTACTACAATGGATTATAGCCTTCTCGTTATGGAAGGTAGTTTATTGTCGATAACTTTGTTAGTCCAATGGATGGTAGCCTAGTCATTATGGAAGGTAGTTTGTGTACGAGATTTTAGTTACTTTAATGGATGGTAGCCTTGTCATTATGGAAGGTATTCTGTTGTCCAGATTTTTTATACTCCAATGGATTGTAGCCTTGTAATTATGGAAGGTAGTCTCTTGTTGAAATTTTGGTTACTCCAATGATGGTACCCTTATCATTATGGAAGGTAGTCTATTGCCGAGATTTTTGTTACTCCAATGGATGGTAAACTTGTCATTATGGAAGGTAGTATGTTGTCGAGATGTTTGTCACTACAATGGATGGTGGCCTTGTCATTATGGAAGGTAGTTTGTTGTCGAGATTTTTGTTACTCTAAGGGATGGTATCCTTGTCATTATGGAACGTAGTCTGTGGTCGAGATTTTTTTTACTCCAATGGATGGTAGCCTTATCATTATGGAAGGTAGTATGTCGTAGAAATTTTTGTTAATCCAATGGATGGTGGCCTTGTCATTATGAAAGGTTGTTTATTGTCGAGATTTTTGTTAATCCAATGGATTGTAGCCTTGTCATTATGGAAGATAGTTTGTTGTCGAGATTTTTATTACTCCATTGGATGGTAGCCTTATCATTATGGAAGGTAGTCTGTTGTCGATATTTTTGTTATTCAAATGGATGGTAACCTTTTCATATAAGGTAGTCTGTTGTCGTGATTTTTGTTACTATAATGGATTGTTGCCATACCATTATGGAAGGTAGTTTGTCGTTGTAATTTTTGTTACTCCAATGGATGGTAGCCTTCTCATTATGGAAGATAATATGTTGTTCAAATTTTTGTTACTCTAATGGACGGTAGCCTTGTCATTATGGAAGGTAGTCTGTTGTCCAGATTTTTGTTACTCTAATGGATGGTAGCCTTGTCATTACGGAAGGTTGTCTGTTGTCGAAATTTTTGTTACTACAACGGATGGTACCCTTATCATTATGGAAGGTAGTCTATTGCCGAGATTTTTGTTACTCCAATGGATGGTAAACTTGTCATTATGGAAGGTAGTATGTTGTCGAGATGTTTGTCACTACAATGGATGGTGGCCTTGTCATTATGGAAGGTAGTTTGTTGTCGAGATTTTTGTTACTCTAAGGGATGGTATCCTTGTCATTATGGAACGTAGTCTGTGGTCGAGATTTTTTTTACTCCAATGGATGGTAGCCTTATCATTATGGAAGGTAGTATGTCGTAGAAATTTTTGTTAATCCAATGGATGGTGGCCTTGTCATTATGAAAGGTTGTTTATTGTCGAGATTTTTGTTAATCCAATGGATTGTAGCCTTGTCATTATGGAAGATAGTTTGTTGTCGAGATTTTTATTACTCCATTGGATGGTAGCCTTATCATTATGGAAGGTAGTCTGTTGTCGATATTTTTGTTATTCAAATGGATGGTAACCTTTTCATATAAGGTAGTCTGTTGTCGTGATTTTTGTTACTATAATGGATTGTTGCCATACCATTATGGAAGGTAGTTTGTCGTTGTAATTTTTGTTACTCCAATGGATGGTAGCCTTCTCATTATGGAAGATAATATGTTGTTCAAATTTTTGTTACTCTAATGGACGGTAGCCTTGTCATTATGGAAGGTAGTCTGTTGTCCAGATTTTTGTTACTCTAATGGATGGTAGCCTTGTCATTACGGAAGGTTGTCTGTTGTCGAAATTTTTGTTACTACAACGGATGGTACCCTTATCATTATGGAAGGTAGTCTATTGTCGAGATTTTTGTTACTCCAATGGATGGTAGCCTTGTCATTATATAAGGTAGTTTGTCAGTATGATTTTTGTTACTCCAATGGATGGTAGCCTTGTCATTATGGAAGGTAGTCTATTGTTCAGATTTTTCTTACTACAATGTGTGTTAGCCTTATCATTATGGAAGGTAGTCTATTGTAGAGATTTTTGTTACTCCATTGGATAGTAGCATTGTCAAGAAACAAGGTAGTCTGTTGTTGAGATTTTTGTTATTCCAATGGATGGTAGCCTAGTCCTTATGGAAGGTAGTCTGTTGTCGATATCATTGTTACTCCAATGGATGGTTGCCTAGTCATTATGGAAGGTAGTCTGTTGTCGATATTTTGGTTACTCTAAGGGATGGTAGCCTTGTCATTATTGAAGGTAGTCTATTGTCGACATTTTTGTTACAACAGTGGATTGTAGCCTTGTCACTATGGAAGGTAGTCTGTTTTCGAGATTTTTGTTACTACATTGGATGGTAGCCTTGTCATTATGGAAGGTAGTCTATTGTCGAGATTTTTGTTACTCCAATGGATGGTATCCTTGTCATTATGGAAGGTAGTCTGTCATAGAAATTTTTGTTATTCCAATGGATGGTAGCCTTGTCATTATGAAAGGTAATCTATTGTCGAGATTTTTGTTACTCTAATGGATTGTAGCCTTGTCATTATGGAAGGTAGTCTTTTGTCGAAATTTTTGTTACTCCAATGGATGGTAGCCTTCTTATTATGGAAGGTAGTCTGTTGTCGAGATTTTTGTTAATACAATGGATGGTAGCCTTATCATTATGGACGGTAGTCTGTTATCGAGATTTTTGTTATTCCAATTGGTGGTATCCTTGTCATTATGGAAGGTAGTCTGGTGTCGATATCTTTGTTACTCCAATGGAAGTAGCCTATTCATTATGGAATGTAGTCTGTTGTCGAGATTTTTGTTACTCCAATGGATGGTAGCCTTGTCATTATGGAAGGTAGTCTGTTGTCAAAAAAATTTATACTCCAATGGATGGAAGCCTTGTCAATATGGAAGGTAGTCTCTTGTTGATATTTTTGTTACTCCAATGGACGGTAGCCTTGCAATTATGGAAGGTAGTTTGTTGTCCAGATTTTTGTTACTCTAATGGACAGTAGCTTTGTCATTATGGAAGGTAGTTTGTTGTCGGGATTTTTGTTACTACAATGGATTGTTGCCTTGTCATTATGGAAGGTAGTCTGTCGTTGTGATTTTTATTACTCCAATGGATGGTAGCCATCTCATTATGGAAGGTAGCCTGTTGTTCAAATTTTTGTTACTACAATGTATGTTAGCCTTGTCATTATGGAAGGTAGTCTGTTATCGAGATTTTTGTTACTCCATTGGATAGTAGCCTTGTCATTATGGAAGGTAGTCTGTTGTCGAGACTTTTGTTATTCCAATGGATGGTAGCCAAGTCATTATGGAAGGTAGTTTATTTTCGAGATTTTTGTTACTCCAATGGATGGTAGCCTTCTTATTATGGAAGGTAGTCTGTTGTCGAGATTTTTGTTACTCCAATGGGTGGTAGCCTTGACATTATGGAAAGTAGTCTGGTGTCAATATCTTTGTTACTCCAATGGAAGTAGCCTATTCATTATGGAATGTAGTCTGTTGTCGAGATTTTTGTTACTCCAATGGATGGTAGCCTTGTCATTGTGGAAGGTAGTCTGTTGTCCAAAAATTTTATACTCCAATGGATTGTAGCCTTGTCATTATTGAAGGTAGACTCTTGTTGATATTTTTGTTACTCTAATGGATAGTAGCCTTGTCATTATGGAAGGTAGTTTGTTGTCCAGATTTTTGTTACTCTAATGGACGGTAGCTTTGTAATTACGGAAGGTAGTTTGTTCTCGAGATTTTTGTTACTCCATTGGATGGTAGCCTTATCATTATGGAAGGTAGTATATTGTTGATATTTTTTTTTCCAATGGATGGTAACCTTTTCGTATAAGGTAGTCTGTTGTCGTGATTTTTGTTACTATAATGGATTGTTGCCTTGTCATTATGGAAGGTAGTATGTCATTGTGATTTTTATTACTCCAATGGATGGTAGCTATCTCATTATGGAAGGTAGTCTGTTGTTCAAATTTTTGTTACTACAGTGTATGTTAGCCTTGTCATTATGGAAGGTAGTCTATTGTCGAGATTTTTGTTACTCCATTGGATAATAGCCTTGTCATTATGGAAGGTAGTCTGTTGTCGAGATTTTTGTTATTCCAATGGATGGTAGCCAAGTAATTATGGAAGGTAGTTTGTTTTCGAGATTTTTGTTACTCCAATGGATGGTAGCCTTGTCATTATGGAAGGTAGTCTGTTATCGATATTTTTGTTACTCCAATGGATGGTAGCCTTGTCATTATGGAAGGTAGTCTGTCATCGTGATTTTTATTACTACAATGGATTGTAGCCTTATCATTATGGAAGGTAGTCTATTGTCGAGATTTTTGTTACTCCAATGGATGGTAGCCTTATCATTATGGAAGGTAGTCTGTTGTCGAGATTTTTTTACTCCAATGGATGGTAGAATTATCATTATGGAAGGTAGTCTGTCGTTATGATTTTTGTTACTCCAATGGATGGTAGCCTTGTCATTATGGAAGGTAGTCTATTGTTCAGATTTTTCTTACTACAATGTGTGTTAGCCTTATCATTATGGAAGGTAGTCTATTGTCGATATTTTTGTTACTCCATTGGATAGTAGCATTGCCAATATGGAAGGTAGTCTGTTGTTGAGATTTTTGTTATTCTAATGGATGGTAGCCTAGTCAATATGGAAGGTAGTATTTTTTCGAGATTTTTGTTACTCTAATGGATTGTAGCCTTGTCATTATGGAAGGTAGTCTATTGTTGACATTTTTGTTACTCCAATGGATGGTAGCCTTGTCATTATGGAAGGTAGTCTATCATAGAAATTTTTGTTATTCCAATGGATGGTAGCCTTGTAATTATGAAAGGTAATCTGTTGTCGAGATTTTTGTTACTCCAATGGATTGTAGCCTTGTCATTATGGAAGGTAGTCTTTTGTCGAAATTTTTGTTACTCCAATGGATGGTAGCCTTCTTATTATGGAAGGTAGTATGTTGTCGAGATTTTTGTTAATACAATGGATGGTAGCCTTATCATTATGGAAGGTAGTCTGTTATCGAGATTTTTGTTACTCCAATGGATGGTAGCCTTGTCATTATGGAAGGTAGTATGTTGTCAAAAAAATTTATACTCCAATGGATGGTAGCCTTGTCAATATGGAAGGTAGTCTCTTGTTGATATTTTTGTTACTCCAATGGACAATAGCCTTGTCATTATGGAAGGTAGTCTGTTGTCCAGATTTTTGTTACTCTAATGGACGGTAGCTTTGTCATTATGGAAGGTAGTTTGTTCTCGAGATTTTTGTTACTCCATTGGATGGTAGCCTTATCATTATGGAAGGTAGTATATTGTTGATATTTTTTTTTTCCAATGGATGGTAACCTTTTCGTATAAGGTAGTCTGTTGTCGTGATTTTTGTTACTATAATGGATTGTTGCCTTGTCATTATGGAAGGTAGTTTTTCGTTGTGATTTTTATTACTCCAGTGGATGGTAACCATGTCATTATGGAAGGTAGCCTGTTGTTGAAATTTTAGTTTACTACAATGTATGTTAGCCTTGTCATTATGGAAGGTAGTCTGTTGTCGAGATTTTTGTTACTCCATTAGATAGTAGCCTTGTCATTATGGAAGGTGGTCGGTTGTCGAGATTTTTGTTATTCCAATGGATGGTAGCCAAGTCTTTATGGAAGGTAGTTTGTTTTCGAGATTTTTGTTACTCCAATGGATGGTAGCCTTCTTATTATGGAAGGTAGTATGTTGTCGATATTTTTGTTAATACAATGGATGGTAGCCTTATCATTATGGAAGGTCGTCTGTTGTCGAGATTTTTGTTACTCCAATGGGTGGCAGCCTTGTCATTATGGAAGGTAGTCTGGTGTCGATATCTTTGTTACTCCAATGGAAGTAGCCTATTCATTATCGAATGTAGTCTGTTGTCGAGATTTTTGTTACTCCAATGTATGGTAGCCTTGTCAATGTGAAAGGTAGTATGTTGTCAAAAAAATTATACTCCAATGGATGGTAGCCTTGTCATTATTGAAGGTAGACTTTGTTGATATTTTTCTTACTCCAATGGATAGTAGCCTTGTCATTATGGAAGGTAGTTTGTTGTCCAGATTTTTGTTACTCTAATGGACAGTAGCTTTGTCATTATGGTAGGTAGTTTGTTATCGAGATTTTTGTTACTCCATTGGATGGTAGCCTTATCATTATGGAAGGTAGTATGTTATCGATATTTTTGTTATTAAAATGGCTGGTAACCTTTTCATATAAGGTAGTCTATTGTCGTGATTTTTGTTACTACAATGGATTGTTTCCTTGTCATTATGGAAGGTAGTCTGTCGTTGTGATTTTTATTACTCCAATGGATGGTAGCCATCTCATTATGGAAGGTAGTATGTTGTTCAAATTTTTGTTACTACAGTGTATGTTAGCCTTGTCATTATGGAAGTTTGTCTGTTGTCGAGATTTTTGTTACAACATTGGATATTAGCCTTGTCATTATGGAAGGTAGTATATTGTCGAGATTTTTGTTATTCCAATGGATGGTAGCCAAGTCATTATGGAAGGTAGTTTGTCATCGTGATTTTTGTTACTCCAATGGATGGTAGCCGTGTCATTATGGAAGGTAGTCTGTTGCCGAGATTTTTGTTACTCCAATGGATGGTATCCTTATCATTATGGAAGGTAGTATGTTGTCGAGATTTTTGTTACTCCAATGGACGGTAGCCTTGTCATTATGGAAGGTAGTCTGTCGTTATGATTTTTGT
This sequence comes from Vicia faba, assembly GCA_948472305.1. NCBI lineage: Eukaryota > Viridiplantae > Streptophyta > Magnoliopsida > Fabales > Fabaceae > Vicia > Vicia faba. The sequence goes on from OX451741.1 coordinate 462,202,745, forward strand.
TACTCCAACGGATGGTAGCCTTGTCATTATGGAAGGTAGTCTATTGTTCATATTTTTCTTACTACAATGTGTGTTAGCCTTACCATTATGGAAGGTAGTCTATTGTCGAGATTTTTGTTACTCCATTGGATAGTAGCATTGTCAATAAGCTAGGTAGTCTGTTGTTGAGATTTTTGTTATTCCAATGGATGGTAGCCTAGTCAATATGGAAGGTAGTCTGTTGTCGATATCATTGTTACTCCAATGGATGGTAGCCTAGTCATTATGGAAGGTAGTCTGTTGTCGATATTTTTCTTACTCTAAGGGATGGTAGCCTTGTCATTATGGAAGTTAGTCTATTGTCGACATTTTTGTTACTACAATGGATTGTAGCCTTGTCGTTATGGCAGGTAGTCTAATATCGATATCTTTTTTACTCCAAAGGATGGTAGCCTAGTCATTATAGATGGTAGTCTGTATTCGAGATTTTTGTTATTCTAATGGATGGTATCCTTGTGATTATGAAAGGTAATATGTTGTCGATATCTTTGTTACTCCAATGGATGGTAGCCTTGTCATTATGGAAGGTAGTCTGTTGTAGAGATTTTTGTTACTCCAATGGATGGTAGCCTTGTCACTATGGAAGGTAGTTTGTTTTCGAGATTTTTGTTACTACATTGGATGGTAGCCTTGTCATTATGGAAGGTAGTCTATTGTCGAGATTTTTGTTACTCCAATGGATGGTAGCCTTGTCATTATGGAAGGTAGGCTGTCGTAGAAATTTTTGTTATTCCAATGGACGGTAGCCTTGTCATTATGAAAGGTAATCTATTGTCGAGATTTTTGTTACTCCAATGGATTGTAGCCTTGTCATTATGGAAGGTAGTCTTTTGTCGAAATTTTTGTTACTCCAATGGATGGTAGCCTTCTTATTATGGAAGGTAGTCTGTTGTCGAGATTTTTGTTAATACAATGGATGGTAGCCTTATCATTATGGAAGGTAGTCTGTTATCGAGATTTTTCTTACTCCAATTGGTGGTATCCTTGTCATTATGGAAGGTAGTCTGGTGTCGATATCTTTGTTACTCCGATGGAAGTAGCCTATTCATTATGGAATGTAGTATGTTGTCGAGATTTTTGTTACTCCAATGGATGGTAGCCTTGTCATTATGGAAGGTTGTCTGTTGTCAAAAAATTTTATACTCCAATGGATGGAAGCCTTGTCAATATGGAAGGTAGTCTCTTGTTGATATTTTTGTTACTCCAATGGACGGTAGCCTTGCCATTATGGAAGGTAGTTTGTTGTCCAGATTTTTGTTACTCTAATGGAAAGTAGCTTTGTCATTATGGAAGGTAGTTTGTTGTCGAGATTTTTGTTACTACAATGGATTGTTGCCTTGTCATTATGGAAGGTAGTCTGTCGTTGTGATTTTTATTACTCCAATGGATGGTAGCCATCTCATTATGGAAGGTAGCCTGTTGTTCAAATTTTTGTTACTACAATGTATGTTAGCCTTGTCATTATGGAAGGTAGTCTGTTGTCGAAATTTTTGTTACTCCATTGGATAGTAGCCTTGTCATTATGGAAGGTAGTCTGTTGTCGAGATTTTTGTTATTCCAATGGATGGTAGCCAAGTAATTATGGAAGGTAGTTTGTTTTCGAGATTTTTGTTACTCCAACGGATGGTAGCCTTGTCATTATGGAAGGTAGTCTGTTATCGATATTTTTGATACTCCAATGGATGGTAGCCTTGTCATTATGGAAGGTAGTCTGTTGTCGAGATTTTTGTTACTCCAATGGGTGGCAGCCTTGTCATTATGGAAGGTAGTCTGGTGTCGATATCTTTGTTACTCCAATGGAAGTAGCCTATTCATTATCGAATGTAGTCTGTTGTCGAGATTTTTGTTACTCCAATGTATGGTATCCTTGTCAATGTGAAAGGTAGTCTATTGTCAAAAAATTTATACTCCAATGGATGGTAGCCTTGTCATTATTGAAGGTAGACTCTTGTTGATATTTTTCTTACTCCAATGGATAGTAGCCTTGTCATTATGGAAGGTAGTTTGTTGTCCAGATTTTTGTTACTCTAATGGACGGTAGCTTTGTCATTATGGTAGGTAGTTTGTTATCGAGATTTTTGTTACTCCATTGGATGGTAGCCTTATCATTATGGAAGGTAGTATGTTATCGATATTTTTGTTATTAAAATGGATGGTAACCTTTTCATATAAGGTAGTCTATTGTCGTGATTTTTGTTACTACAATGGATTGTTTCCTTGTCATTATGGAAGGTAGTCTGTCGTTGTGATTTTTATTACTCCAATGGATGGTAGCCATCTCATTATGGAAGGTAGTATGTTGTTCGAATTTTTGTTACTACAGTGTATGTTAGCCTTGTCATTATGGAAGTTAGTCTGTTGTCGAGATTTTTGTTACAACATTGGATAGTAGCCTTGTCATTATGAAAGGTAGTCTATTGTCGAGATTTTTGTTATTCCAATGGATGGTAGCCAAGTCATTATGGAAGGTAGTTTGTTTTCGAGATTTTGGTTACTCCAATGGATGGTAGCCGTGTCATTATGGAAGGTAGTCTGTTGCCGAGATTTTTGTTACTCCAATGGATGGTAGCCTTGTCATTATGGGAGGTAGTTTGTCATCGTGATTTTTGTTACTACAATGGACTGTAGCCTTGTCATTATGGAAAGTAGTCTATTGTCGAGATTTTTGTTACTCCAATGGATGGTAGCCTTATCATTATGGAAGGTAGTCTGTTGTCGAGATTTTTGTTACTCCAATGGACGGTAGCCTTGTCATTATGGAAGGTAGTCTGTCGTTATGATTTTTGTTACTCCAATGGATGGTAGCCTTGTCATTATGGAAGGTAGTCTATTGTTCATATTTTTCTTACTACAATGTGTGCTAGCCTTATCATTATGGAAGGTAGTCTATTGTCAAGATTTTTGTTACTCCATTGGATAGTAGCATTGTCAATATGAAAGGTAGTCTGTTGTTGTGATTTTTGTTATTCCTATGGATGGTAGCCTAGTCAATATGGAATGTACTATGTTTTCGTGATTTTTGTTACTCCAATGGATGGTAGCCTTGTCATTGTGGAAGGTAGTCTGTTGTCCAAAAATTTTATACTCCAATGGATTGTAGCCTTGTCATTATTGAAGGTAGACTCTTGTTGATATTTTTGTTACTCTAATGGATAGTAGCCTTGTCATTATGGAAGGTAGTTTGTTGTCCAGATTTTTGTTACTCTAATGGACGGTAGCTTTGTAATTACGGAAGGTAGTTTGTTCTCGAGATTTTTGTTACTCCATTGGATGGTAGCCTTATCATTATGGAAGGTAGTATATTGTCGATATTTTTGTTTTTCCAATGGATGGTAACCTTTTCGTATAAGGTAGTCTTTGTCGTGATTTTTGTTACTCAAATGGATTGTTGCCTTGTCATTATGGAAGGTAGTATGTCGTTGTGATTTTTATTACTCCAATGGATGGTAGCTATCTCATTATGGAAGGTAGTCTGTTGTTCAAATTTTTGTTACTACAGTGTATGTTAGCCTTGTCATTATGGAAGGTAGTCTGTTGTCGAGATTTTTGTTACTCCATTGGATAGTAGCCTTGTCATTATGGAAGGTAGTCTGTTGTCGAGATTTTTGTTATTCCAATGGATGGTAGCCAAGTAATTATGGAAGGTAGTTTGTTTTCGAGATTTTTGTTACTCCAATGGATGGTAGCCTTGTCATTATGGAAGGTAGTCTGTTATCGATATTTTTGTTACTCCAATGGATGGTAGGCTTGTCATTATGGAAGGTAGTCTGTCATCGTGATTTTTATTACTATAATGGATTGTAGCCTTATCATTATGGAAGGTAGTCTATTGTCGAGATTTTTGTTACTCCAATGGATGGTAGCCTTATCATTATGGAAGGTAGTCTGTTGTCGAGATTTTTTTACTCCAATGGATGGTAGAATTATCATTATGGAAGGTAGTCTGTCGTTATGATTTTTGTTACTCCAATGGATGGTAGCCTTGTCATTATGGAAGGTAGTCTATTGTTCCGATTTTTCTTACTACAATGTGTGTTAGCCTTATCATTATGGAAGGTAGTCTATTGTCGAGATTTTTGTTACTCCATTGGATAGTAGCATTGTCAATATGGAAGGTAGTCTGTTGTTGAGATTTTTGTTATTCTAATGGATGGTAGCCTAGTCAATATGGAAGGTAGTATTTTTTCGAGATTTTTGTTACTCTAATGGATTGTAGCCTTGTCATTATGGAAGGTAGTCTATTGTTGAGATTTTTGTTACTCCAATGGATGGTAGCCTTGTCATTATGGAAGGTAGTCTATCGTAGAAATTTTTGTTATTCCAATGAATGGTAGCCTTGTCATTATGAAAGGTAATCTGTTGTCGAGATTTTTGTTACTCCGATGGATTGTAGCCTTGTCATTATGGAAGGTAGTCTTTTGTCGAAATTTTTGTTACTCCAATGGCTGGTAGCCTTCTTATTATGGAAGGTAGTATGTTGTCGAGATTTTTGTTAATACAATGGATGGTAGCCTTATCATTATGGAAGGTAGTCTGTTATCGAGATTTTTGTTACTCCAATGGGTGGTAGCCTTGTCATTATGGAAGGTAGTCTGGTGTCGATATCTTTGTTACTCCAATGGAAGTAGCCTATTCATTAAGGAATGTAGTCTGTTGTCGAGATTTTTGTTACTCCAATGGATGGTAGCCTTGTCATTATGGAAGGTAGTATGTTGTCAAAAAAATTTATACTCCAATGGATGGTAGCCTTGTCAATATGGAAGGTAGTCTCTTGTTGATATTTTTGTTACTCCAATGGACAATAGCCTTGTCATTATGGAAGGTAGTCTGTTGTTCAGATTTTTGTTACTCTAATGGACGGTAGCTTTGTCATTATGGAAGGTAGTTTGTTGTCGATATTTTTGTTACTCCATTAGATGGTAGCCTTATCATTATGGAAGGTAGTATGTTGTCGATATTTTTGTTATTCCAATGGATGGTAACCTTTTCATATAAGGTAGTTTGTTGTCGTGATTTTTGTTACTAGAATGGATTGTTGCCTTGTAATTATGGAAGGTAGTTTGTCGTTGTGATTTTTATTACTCCAATGGATGGTAACCATCTCATTATGGAAGGTAGCCTGTTGTTGAAATTTTAGTTTACTACAATGTATGTTAGCCTTGTCATTATGGAAGGTAGTCTGTTGTCGAGATTTTTGTTACTCCATTGGATAGTAGCCTTGTCATTATGGAAGGTAGTCTATTGTCGAGATTTTTGTTGTTCCAATGGATGGTAGCCAAGTAATTATGGAAGGTAGTTTGTTTTCCAGATTTTTGTTACTCCAATGGATGGTAGCCTTGTCATTATGGAAGGTAGTCTGTTATCGATATTTTTGTTACTCCAATGGATGGTAGCCTTGTAATTATGGAAGGTAGTCTGTTGTCGAGATTTTTGTTACTCCAATGGGTGGCAGCCTTGTCATTATGGAAGGTAGTCTGGTATCGATATCTTTGTTACTCCAATGGAAGTAGCCTATTCATTATCGAATGTAGTCTGTTGTCGAGATTTTTGTTAATCCAATGTATGGTAGCCTTGTCAATGTGAACGGTAGTCTATTGTCAAAAAATTTATACTCCAATGGATGGTAGCCTTGTCATTATTGAAGGTAGACTCTTGTTGATATTTTTCTTACTCCAATGGATAGTAGCCTTGTCATTATGGAAGGTAGTTTGTTGTCCAGATTTTTGTTACTCTAATGGACGGTAGCTTTGTCATTATGGTAGGTAGTTTGTTATCGAGATTTTTGTTACTCCATTGGATGGTAGCCTTATCATTATGGAAGGTAGTATGTTATCGATATTTTTGTTATTAAAATGGATGGTAACCTTTTCATATAAGGTAGTCTATTGTCGTGATTTTTGTTACTACAATGGATTGTTTCCTTGTCATTATGGAAGGTAGTCTGTCGTTGTGATTTTTATTACTCCAATGGATGGTAGCCATCTCATTATGGAAGGTAGTATGTTGTTCAAATTTTTGTTACTACAGTGTATGTTAGCCTTGTCATTATGGAAGTTAGTCTGTTGTCGAGATTTTTGTTACAACATTGGATAGTAGCCTTGTCATTATGAAAGGTAGTCTATTGTCGAGATTTTTGTTATTCCAATGGATGGTAGCCAAGTCATTATGGAAGGTAGTTTGTTTTCGAGATTTTGGTTACTCCAATGGATGGTAGCCGTGTCATTATGGAAGGTAGTCTGTTGCCGAGATTTTTTTTACTCCAATGGATGGTAGCCTTGTCATTATGGGAGGTAGTTTGTCATCGTGATTTTTGTTACTACAATGGACTGTAGCCTTGTCATTATGGAAGGTAGTCTATTGTCGAGATTTTTGTTACTCCAATGGATGGTAGCCTTATCATTATGGAAGGTAGTCTGTTGTCGAGATTTTTGTTACTCCAATGGACGGTAGCCTTGTCATTATGGAAGGTAGTCTGTCGTTATGATTTTTGTTACTCCAATGGATGGTAGCCTTGTCATTATGGAAGGTAGTCTATTGTTCATATTTTTCTTACTACAATGTGTGCTAGCCTTATCATTATGGAAGGTAGTCTAATGTCAAGATTTTTGTTACTCCATTGGATAGTAGCATTGTCAATATGAAAGGTAGTCTGTTGTTGTGATTTTTGTTATTCCTATGGATGGTAGCCTAGTCAATATGGAATGTACTATGTTTTCGAGATTTTTGTTACTCCAATGGATTGTAGCCTTGTCATTGTGGAAGGTAGCCTGTTGTCCAAAAATTTTATACTCCAATGGATTGTAGCCTTGTCATTATTGAAGGTAGACTCTTGTTGATATTTTTGTTACTCTAATGGATAGTAGCCTTGTCATTATGGAAGGTAGTTTGTTGTCCAGATTTTTGTTACTCTAATGGACGGTAACTTTGTAATTACGGAAGGTAGTTTGTTCTCGAGATTTTTGATACTCCATTGGAGGATAGCCTTATCATTATGGAAGGTAGTATATTGTCGATATTTTTGTTTTTCCAATGGATGGTAACCTTTTCGTATAAGGTAGTCTGTTGTCGTGATTTTTGTTACTACAATGGATTGTTGCCTTGTCATTATGGAAGGTAGTATGTCGTTGTGATTTTTATTACTCCAATGGATGGTAGCTATCTCATTATGGAAGGTAGTCTGTTGTTCAAATTTTTGTTACTACAGTGTATGTTAGCCTTGTCATTATGGAAGGTAGTTTGTTGTCGAGATTTTTGTTATTCCAATGGATGGTAGCCAAGTAATTATGGAAGGTAGTTTGTTTTCGAGATTTTTGTTACTCCAATGGATGGTAGCCTTGTCATTATGGAAGGTAGTCTGTTATCGATATTTTTGTTACTCCAATGGATGGTAGCCTTGTCATTATGGAAGGTAGTCTGTCATCGTGATTTTTATTACTACAATGGATTGTAGCCTTATCATTATGGAAGGTAGTCTATTGTCGAGATTTTTGTTACTCCAATGGATGGTAGCCTTATCATTATGGAAGGTAGTCTGTTGTCGAGATTTTTTTACTCCAATGGATGGTAGAATTATCATTATGGAAGGTAGTCTGTCGTTATGATTTTTGTTACTCCAATGGATGGTAGCCTTGTCATTATGGAAGGTAGTCTATTGTTCAGATTTTTCTTACTACAATGTGTGTTAGCCTTATCATTATGGAAGGTAGTCTATTGTCGAGATTTTTGTTACTCCATTGGATAGTAGCATTTTCAATTTGGAAGGTAGTCTGTTGTTTAGATTTTTGTTATTCTAATGGATGGTAGCCTAGTCAATATGGAAGGTAGTATTTTTTCGAGATTTTTGTTACTCTAATGGATTGTAGCCTTGTCATTATGGAAGGTAGTCTATTATTGAGATTTTTGTTACTCCAATGGATGGTATCCTTGTCATTATGGAAGGTAGTCTATCGTAGAAATTTTTGTTATTCCAATGGATGGTAGCCTTGTCATTATGAAAGGTAATCTGTTGTCGAGATTTTTGTTACTCCAATGGATTGTAGCCTTGTCATTATGGAATGTAGTCTTTTGTCGAAATTTTTGTTACTCCAATGGATGGTAGCCTTCTTATTATGGAAGGTTGTATGTTGTCGAGATTTTTGTTAATACAATGGATGGTAGCCTTATCATTATGGAAGGTAGTCTGTTATCGAGTTTTTTGTTACTCCAACGGGTGGTAGCCTTGTCATTATGGAAGGTAGCCTGGTGTCGATATCTTTGTTACTCCAATGGAAGTAGCCTATTCATTATGGAATGTAGTCTGTTGTCGAGATTTTTGTTACTCCAATGGATGGTAGCCTTGTCATTATGGAAGGTAGTATGTTGTCAAAAAAATTTATACTCCAATGGATGGTAGCCTTGTCAATATGGAAGGTAGTCTCTTGTTGATATTTTTGTTACTCCAATGGACAATAGCCTTGTCATTATGGAAGGTAGTCTGTTGTCCAGATTTTTGTTACTCTAATGGACGGTAGCTTTGTCATTATGGAAGGTAGTTTGTTGTCGAGATTTTTGTTACTCCATTAGATGGTAGCCTTATCATTATGGAAGGTAGTATGTTGTCGATATTTTTTGTTATTCCAATGGATGGTAACCTTTTCATATAAGGTAGTTTGTTGTCGTGATTTTTGTTACTAGAATGGATTGTTGCCTTGTCATTATGGAAGGTAGTTTGTCGTTGTGATTTTTATTACTCCAATGGATGGTAACCATCTCATTATGGAAGGTAGCCTGTTGTTGAAATTTTAGTTTACTACAATGTATGTTAGCCTTGTCATTATGGAAGGTAGTCTGTTGTCGAGATTTTTGTTACTCCATTAGATAGTAGCCTTGTCATTATGGAAGGTGGTCGGTTGTCGAGATTTTTGTTATTCCAATGGATGGTAGCCAAGTCTTTATGGAAGGTAGTTCGTTTTCGAGATTTTTGTTACTCCAACGGATGGTAGCCTTCTTATTATGGAAGGTAGTATGTTGTCGAGATTTTTGTTAATACAATGGATGGTAACCTTATCATTATGGAAGGTAGTCTATTGTCGAGATTTTTGTTACTCCAATGGGTTGCAGCCTTGTCATTATGGAAGGTAGTCTGGTGTCGATATCTTTGTTACTCCAATGGAAGTAGCCTATTCATTATCGAATGTAGTCTGTTGTCGAGATTTTTGTTACTCCAATGTATGGTAGCCTTGTCAATGTGAAAGGTAGTCTATTGTCAAAAAATTTATACTCCAATGGATGGTAGCCTTGTCATTATTGAAGGTAGACTCTTGTTGATATTTTTCTTACTCCAATGGATAGTAGCCTTGTCATTATGGAAGGTAGTTTGTTGTCCAGATTTTTGTTACTCTAATGGACGGTAGCTTTGTCATTATGGTAGGTAGTTTGTTATCGAGATTTTTGTTACTCCATTGGATGGTAGCCTTATCATTATGGAAGGTAGTATGTTATCGATATTTTTGTTATTAAAATGGATGGTAACCTTTTCATATAAGGTAGTCTATTGTCGTGATTTTTGTTACTACAATGGATTGTTTCCTTGTCATTATGGAAGGTAGTCTGTCGTTGTGATTTTTATTACTCCAATGGATGGTAGCCATCTCATTATGGAAGGTAGTATGTTGTTCAAATTTTTGTTACTACAGTGTATGTTAGCCTTGTCATTATGGAAGTTAGTCTGTTGTCGAGATTTTTGTTACAACATTGGATAGTAGCCTTGTCATTATGAAAGGTAGTCTATTGTCGAGATTTTTGTTATTCCAATGGATGGTAGCCAAGTCATTATGGAAGGTAGTTTGTTTTCGAGATTTTGGTTACTCCAATGGATGGTAGCCGTGTCATTATGGAAGGTAGTCTGTTGCCGAGATTTTTTTTACTCCAATGGATGGTAGCCTTGTCATTATGGGAGGTAGTTTGTCATCGTGATTTTTGTTACTACAATGGACTGTAGCCTTGTCATTATGGAAGGTAGTCTATTGTCGAGGTTTTTGTTACTCCAATGGATGGTAGCCTTATCATTATGGAAGGTAGTCTGTTGTCGAGATTTTTGTTACTCCAATGGACGGTAGCCTTGTCATTATGGAAGGTAGTCTGTCGTTATGATTTTTGTTACTCCAATGGATGGTAGCCTTGTCATTATGGAAGGTAGTCTATTGTTCATATTTTTCTTACTACAATGTGTGCTAGCCTTATCATTATGGAAGGTAGTCTAATGTCAAGATTTTTGTTACTCCATTGGATAGTAGCATTGTCAATATGAAAGGTAGTCTGTTGTTGTGATTTTTGTTATTCCTATGGATGGTAGCCTAGTCAATATGGAATGTACTATGTTTTCGAGATTTTTGTTACTCCAATGGATTGTAGCCTTGTCATTGTGGAAGGTAGCCTGTTGTCCAAAAATTTTATACTCCAATGGATTGTAGCCTTGTCATTATTGAAGGTAGACTCTTGTTGATATTTTTGTTACTCTAATGGATAGTAGCCTTGTCATTATGGAAGGTAGTTTGTTGTCCAGATTTTTGTTACTCTAATGGACGATAACTTTGTAATTACGGAAGGTAGTTTGTTCTCGAGATTTTTGATACTCCATTGGAGGATAGCCTTATCATTATGGAAGGTAGTATATTGTCAATATTTTTGTTTTTCCAATGGATGGTAACCTTTTCGTATAAGGTAGTCTGTTGTCGTGATTTTTGTTACTACAATGGATTGTTGCCTTGTCATTATGGAAGGTAGTATGTCGTTGTGATTTTTATTACTCCAATGGATGGTAGCTATCTCATTATGGAAGGTAGTCTGTTGTTCAAATTTTTGTTACTACAGTGTATGTTGGCCTTGTCATTATGGAAGGTAGTCTGTTGTCGAGATTTTTGTTACTCCATTGGATAGTAGCCTTGTCATTATGGAAGGTAGTCTGTTGTCGAGATTTTTGTTATTCCAATGGATGGTAGCCAAGTAATTATGGAAGGTAGTTTGTTTTCGAGATTTTTGTTACTCCAATGGATGGTAGCCTTGTCATTATGGAAGGTAGTCTGTTATCGATATTTTTGTTACTCCAATGGATGGTAGCCTTGTCATTATGGAAGGTAGTCTGTCATCGTGATTTTTATTACTACAATGGATTGTAGCCTTATCATTATGGAAGGTAGTCTATTGTCGAGATTTTTGTTACTCCAATGGATGGTAGCCTTATCATTATGGAAGGTAGTCTGTTGTCGAGATTTTTTTACTCCAATGGATGGTAGAATTATCATTATGGAAGGTAGTCTGTCGTTATGATTTTTGTTACTCCAATGGATGGTAGCCTTGTCATTATGGAAGGTAGTCTATTGTTCAGATTTTTCTTACTACAATGTGTGTTAGCCTTATCATTATGGAAGGTAGTCTATTGTCGAGATTTTTGTTACTCCATTGGATAGTAGCATTTTCAATTTGGAAGGTAGTCTGTTGTTTAGATTTTTGTTATTCTAATGGATGGTAGCCTAGTCAATATGGAAGGTAGTATTTTTTCGAGATTTTTGTTACTCTAATGGATTGTAGCCTTGTCATTATGGAAGGTAGTCTATTATTGAGATTTTTGTTACTCCAATGGATGGTATCCTTGTCATTATGGAAGGTAGTCTATCGTAGAAATTTTTGTTATTCCAATGGATGGTAGCCTTGTCATTATGAAAGGTAATCTGTTGTCGAGATTTTTGTTACTCCAATGGATTGTAGCCTTGTCATTATGGAATGTAGTCTTTTGTCGAAATTTTTGTTACTCCAATGGATGGTAGCCTTCTTATTATGGAAGGTTGTATGTTGTCGAGATTTTTGTTAATACAATGGATGGTAGCCTTATCATTATGGAAGGTAGTCTGTTATCGAGTTTTTTGTTACTCCAACGGGTGGTAGCCTTGTCATTATGGAAGGTAGCCTGGTGTCGATATCTTTGTTACTCCAATGGAAGTAGCCTATTCATTATGGAATGTAGTCTGTTGTCGAGATTTTTGTTACTCCAATGGATGGTAGCCTTGTCATTATGGAAGGTAGTATGTTGTCAAAAAAATTTATACTCCAATGGATGGTAGCCTTGTCAATATGGAAGGTAGTCTCTTGTTGATATTTTTGTTACTCCAATGGACAATAGCCTTGTCATTATGGAAGGTAGTCTGTTGTCCAGATTTTTGTTACTCTAATGGACGGTAGCTTTGTCATTATGGAAGGTAGTTTGTTGTCGAGATTTTTGTTACTCCATTAGATGGTAGCCTTATCATTATGGAAGGTAGTATGTTGTCGATATTTTTTGTTATTCCAATGGATGGTAACCTTTTCATATAAGGTAGTTTGTTGTCGTGATTTTTGTTACTAGAATGGATTGTTGCCTTGTCATTATGGAAGGTAGTTTGTCGTTGTGATTTTTATTACTCCAATGGATGGTAACCATCTCATTATGGAAGGTAGCCTGTTGTTGAAATTTTAGTTTACTACAATGTATGTTAGCCTTGTCATTATGGAAGGTAGTCTGTTGTCGAGATTTTTGTTACTCCATTAGATAGTAGCCTTGTCATTATGGAAGGTGGTCGGTTGTCGAGATTTTTGTTATTCCAATGGATGGTAGCCAAGTCTTTATGGAAGGTAGTTCGTTTTCGAGATTTTTGTTACTCCAACGGATGGTAGCCTTCTTATTATGGAAGGTAGTATGTTGTCGAGATTTTTGTTAATACAATGGATGGTAACCTTATCATTATGGAAGGTAGTCTATTGTCGAGATTTTTGTTACTCCAATGGGTTGCAGCCTTGTCATTATGGAAGGTAGTCTGGTGTCGATATCTTTGTTACTCCAATGGAAGTAGCCTATTCATTATCGAATGTAGTCTGTTGTCGAGATTTTTGTTACTCCAATGTATGGTAGCCTTGTCAATGTGAAAGGTAGTCTATTGTCAAAAAATTTATACTCCAATGGATGGTAGCCTTGTCATTATTGAAGGTAGACTCTTGTTGATATTTTTCTTACTCCAATGGATAGTAGCCTTGTCATTATGGAAGGTAGTTTGTTGTCCAGATTTTTGTTACTCTAATGGACGGTAGCTTTGTCATTATGGTAGGTAGTTTGTTATCGAGATTTTTGTTACTCCATTGGATGGTAGCCTTATCATTATGGAAGGTAGTATGTTATCGATATTTTTGTTATTAAAATGGATGGTAACCTTTTCATATAAGGTAGTCTATTGTCGTGATTTTTGTTACTACAATGGATTGTTTCCTTGTCATTATGGAAGGTAGTCTGTCGTTGTGATTTTTATTACTCCAATGGATGGTAGCCATCTCATTATGGAAGGTAGTATGTTGTTCAAATTTTTGTTACTACAGTGTATGTTAGCCTTGTCATTATGGAAGTTAGTCTGTTGTCGAGATTTTTGTTACAACATTGGATAGTAGCCTTGTCATTATGAAAGGTAGTCTATTGTCGAGATTTTTGTTATTCCAATGGATGGTAGCCAAGTCATTATGGAAGGTAGTTTGTTTTCGAGATTTTGGTTACTCCAATGGATGGTAGCCGTGTCATTATGGAAGGTAGTCTGTTGCCGAGATTTTTTTTACTCCAATGGATGGTAGCCTTGTCATTATGGGAGGTAGTTTGTCATCGTGATTTTTGTTACTACAATGGACTGTAGCCTTGTCATTATGGAAGGTAGTCTATTGTCGAGGTTTTTGTTACTCCAATGGATGGTAGCCTTATCATTATGGAAGGTAGTCTGTTGTCGAGATTTTTGTTACTCCAATGGACGGTAGCCTTGTCATTATGGAAGGTAGTCTGTCGTTATGATTTTTGTTACTCCAATGGATGGTAGCCTTGTCATTATGGAAGGTAGTCTATTGTTCATATTTTTCTTACTACAATGTGTGCTAGCCTTATCATTATGGAAGGTAGTCTAATGTCAAGATTTTTGTTACTCCATTGGATAGTAGCATTGTCAATATGAAAGGTAGTCTGTTGTTGTGATTTTTGTTATTCCTATGGATGGTAGCCTAGTCAATATGGAATGTACTATGTTTTCGAGATTTTTGTTACTCCAATGGATTGTAGCCTTGTCATTGTGGAAGGTAGCCTGTTGTCCAAAAATTTTATACTCCAATGGATTGTAGCCTTGTCATTATTGAAGGTAGACTCTTGTTGATATTTTTGTTACTCTAATGGATAGTAGCCTTGTCATTATGGAAGGTAGTTTGTTGTCCAGATTTTTGTTACTCTAATGGACGGTAACTTTGTAATTACGGAAGGTAGTTTGTTCTCGAGATTTTTGATACTCCATTGGAGGATAGCCTTATCATTATGGAAGGTAGTATATTGTCAATATTTTTGTTTTTCCAATGGATGGTAACCTTTTCGTATAAGGTAGTCTGTTGTCGTGATTTTTGTTACTACAATGGATTGTTGCCTTGTCATTATGGAAGGTAGTATGTCGTTGTGATTTTTATTACTCCAATGGATGGTAGCTATCTCATTATGGAAGGTAGTCTGTTGTTCAAATTTTTGTTACTACAGTGTATGTTGGCCTTGTCATTATGGAAGGTAGTCTGTTGTCGAGATTTTTGTTACTCCATTGGATAGTAGCCTTGTCATTATGGAAGGTAGTCTGTTGTCGAGATTTTTGTTATTCCAATGGATGGTAGCCAAGTAATTATGGAAGGTAGTTTGTTTTCGAGATTTTTGTTACTCCAATGGATGGTAGCCTTGTCATTATGGAAGGTAGTCTGTTATCGATATTTTTGTTACTCCAATGGATGGTAGCCTTGTCATTATGGAAGGTAGTCTGTCATCGTGATTTTTATTACTACAATGGATTGTAGCCTTATCATTATGGAAGGTAGTCTATTGTCGAGATTTTTGTTACTCCAATGGATGGTAGCCTTATCATTATGGAAGGTAGTCTGTTGTCGAGATTTTTTTAGTCCAATGGATGGTAGAATTATCATTATGGAAGGTAGTCTGTCGTTATGATTTTTGTTACTCCAATGGATGGTAGCCTTGTCATTATGGAAGGTAGTCTATTGTTCAGATTTTTCTTACTACAATGTGTGTTAGCCTTATCATTATGGAAGGTAGTCTATTGTCGAGATTTTTGTTACTCCATTGGATAGTAGCATTTTCAATATGGAAGGTAGTCTGTTGTTTAGATTTTTGTTATTCTAATGGATGGTAGCCTAGTCAATACGGAAGGTAGTATTTTTTCGAGATTTTTGTTACTCTAATGGATTGTAGCCTTGTCATTATGGAAGGTAGTCTATTGTTGAGATTTTTGTTACTCCAATGGATGGTATCCTTGTCATTATGGAAGGTAGTCTATCGTAGAAATTTTTGTTATTCCAATGGATGGTAGCCTTGTCATTATGAAAGGTAATCTGTTGTCGAGATTTTTGTTACTCCAATGGAATGTAGCCTTGTCATTATGGAATGTAGTCTTTTGTCGAAATTTTTGTTACTCCAATGGATGGTAGCCTTCTTATTATGGAAGGTTGTATGTTGTCGAGATTTTTGTTAATACAATGGATGGTAGCCTTATCATTATGGAAGGTAGTCTGTTATCGAGTTTTTTGTTACTCCAACGGGTGGTAGCCTTGTCATTATGGAAGGTAGCCTGGTGTCGATATCTTTGTTACTCCAATGGAAGTAGCCTATTCATTATGGAATGTAGTCTGTTGTCGAGATTTTTGTTACTCCAATGGATGGTAGCCTTGTCATTATGAAAGGTAGTATGTTGTCAAAAAAATTTATACTCCAATGGATGGTAGCCTTGTCAATATGGAAGGTAGTCTCTTGTTGATATTTTTGTTACTCCAATGGACAATAGCCTTGTCATTATGGAAGGTAGTCTGTTGTCCAGATTTTTGTTACTCTAATGGACGGTAGCTTTGTCATTATGGAAGGTAGTTTGTTGTCGAGATTTTTCTTACTCCATTAGATGGTAGCCTTATCATTATGGAAGGTAGTATGTTGTCGATATTTTTGTTATTCCAATGGATGGTAACCTTTTCATATAAGGTAGTTTGTTGTCGTGATTTTTGTTACTAGAATGGATTGTTGCCATGTCATTATGGAAGGTAGTTTGTCGTTGTGATTTTTATTACTCCAATGGATGGTAACCATCTCATTATGGAAGGTAGCCTGTTGTTGAAATTTTAGTTTACTACAATGTATGTTAGCCTTGTCATTATGGAAGGTAGTCTGTTGTCGAGATTTTTGTTACTCCATTAGATAGTAGCCTTGTCATTATGGAAGGTGGTCGGTTGCTGAGATTTTTGTTATTCCAATGGATGGTAGCCAAGTCTTTATGGAAGGTAGTTTGTTTTCGAGATTTTTGTTACTCCAATGGATGGTAGCCTTGTCATTATGGAAGGTAGTCTGTTATCGATATTTTTGTTACTCCAATGGATGGTAGCCTTGTCATTATGGAAGGTAGTCTGTCATCGTGATTTTTATTACTACAATGGATTGTAGCCTTATCATTATGGAAGGTAGTCTATTGTCGAGATTTTTGTTACTCCAATGGATGGTAGCCTTATCATTATGGAAGGTAGTCTGTTGTCGAGATTTTTTTACTCCAATGGATGGTAGAATTATCATTATGGAAGGTAGTCTGTCGTTATGATTTTTGTTACTCCAATGGATGGTAGCCTTGTCATTATGGAAGGTAGTCTATTGTTCAGATTTTTCTTACTACAATGTCTGTTAGCCTTATCATTATGGAAGGTAGTCTATTATCGAGATTTTTGTTACTCCATTGGATAGTAGCATTGTCAATATGGAAGGTAGTCTGTTGTTTAGATTTTTGTTATTCTAATGGATGGTAGCCTAGTCAATATGGAAGGTAGTATTTTTTCGAGATTTTTGTTACTCTAATGGATTGTAGCCTTGTCATTATGGAAGGTAGTCTATTGTTGAGATTTTTGTTACTCCAATGGATGGTAGCCTTGTCATTATGGAAGGTAGTCTATCGTAGAAATTTTTGTTATTCTAATGATTGGTAGCCTTGTCATTATGAAAGGTAATCTGTTGTCGAGATTTTTGTTACTCCAATGGATTGTAGCCTTGTCATTATGGAAGGTAGTCTTTTGTCGAAATTTTTGTTACTCCAATGGATGGTAGCCTTCTTATTATGGAAGGTAGTATGTTGTCGAGATTTTTGTTAATACAATGGATGGTAGCCTTATCATTATGGAAGGTAGTCTGTTATCGAGATTTTTGTTACTCCAATGGGTGGTAGCCTTGTCATTATGGAAGGTAGTCTGGTGTCGATATCTTTGTTACTCCAATGGAAGTAGCCTATTCATTATGGAATGTAGTCTGTTGTCGATATTTTTGTTACTCCAATGGATGGTAGCCTTGTCATTATGGAAGGTAGTATGTTGTCAAAAAAATTTATACTCCAATGGATGGTAGCCTTGTCAATATGGAAGGTAGTCTCTTGTTGATATTTTTGTTACTCCAATGGACAATAGCCTTGTCATTATGGAAGGTAGTCTGTTGTCCAGATATTTGTTACTCTAATGGACGGTAGCTTTGTCATTATGGAAGGTAGTTTGTTGTCGATATTTTTGTTACTCCATTAGATGGTATCCTTATCATTATGGAAGGTAGTATGTTGTCGATATTTTTTGTTATTCCAATGGATGGTAACCTTTTCATATAAGGTAGTTTGTTGTCGTGATTTTTGTTACTAGAATGGATTGTTGCCTTGTCATTATGGAAGGTAGTTTGTCGTTGTGATTTTTATTACTCCAATGGATGGTAACCATCTCATTATGGAAGGTAGCCTGTTGTTGAAATTTTAGTTTACTACAATGTATGTTAGCCTTGTCATTATGGAAGGTAGTCTGTTGTCGAGATTTTTGTTACTCCATTAGATAGTAGCCTTGTCATTATGGAAGGTGGTCGGTTGTCGAGATTTTTGTTATTCCAATGGATGGTAGCCAAGTCTTTATGGAAGGTAGTTCGTTTTCGAGATTTTTGTTACTCCAACGGATGGTAGCCTTCTTATTATGGAAGGTAGTATGTTGTCGAGATTTTTGTTAATACAATGGATGGTAACCTTATCATTATGGAAGGTAGTCTATTGTCGAGATTTTTGTTACTCCAATGGGTGGCAGCCTTGTCATTATGGAAGGTAGTCTGGTGTCGATATCTTTGTTACTCCAATGGAAGTAGCCTATTCATTATCGAATGTAGTCTGTTGTCGAGATTTTTGTTACTCCAATGTATGGTAGCCTTGTCAATGTGAAAGGTAGTCTATTGTCAAAAAATTTATACTCCAATGGATGGTAGCCTTGTCATTATTGAAGGTAGACTCTTGTTGATATTTTTCTTACTCCAATGGATAGTAGCCTTGTCATTATGGAAGGTAGTTTGTTGTCCAGATTTTTGTTACTCTAATGGACGGTAGCTTTGTCATTATGGTTGGTAGTTTGTTATCGAGATTTTTGTTACTCCATTGGATGGTAGCCTTATCATTATGGAAGGTAGTATGTTATCGATATTTTTGTTATTAAAATGGATGGTAACCTTTTCATATAAGGTAGTCTATTGTCGTGATTTTTGTTACTACAATGGATTGTTTCCTTGTCATTATGGAAGGTAGTCTGTCGTTGTGATTTTTATTACTCCAATGGATTGTAGCCATCTCATTATGGAAGGTAGTATGTTGTTCAAATTTTTGTTACTACAGTGTATGTTAGCCTTGTCATTATGGAAGTTAGTCTGTTGTCGAGATTTTTGTTACAACATTGGATAGTAGCCTTGTCATTATGAAAGGTAGTCTATTGTCGAGATTTTTGTTATTCCAATGGATGGTAGCCAAGTCATTATGGAAGGTAGTTTGTTTTCGAGATTTTGGTTACTCCAATGGATGGTAGCCGTGTCATTATGGAAGGTAGTCTGTTGCCGAGATTTTTGTTACTCCAATGGATGGTAGCCTTGTCATTATGGGAGGTAGTTTGTCATCGTGATTTTTGTTACTACAATGGACTGTAGCCTTGTCATTATGGAAGGTAGTCTATTGTCGAGATTTTTGTTACTCCAATGGATGGTAGCCTTATCATTATGGAAGGTAGTCTGTTGTCAAGATTTTTGTTACTCCAATGGATGGTAGCCTTGTCATTATGGAAGGTAGTCTGTTGTTATGATTTTTGTTACTCCAATGGATGGTAGCCTTGTCATTATGGAAGGTAGTCTATTGTTCATATTTTTCTTACTACAATGTGTGTTAGCCTTATCATTATGGAAGGTAGTCTATTGTCAAGATTTTTGTTACTCCATTGGATAGTAGCATTGTCAATATGAAAGGTAGTCTGTTGTTGTGATTTTTGTTATTCCTATGGATGGTAGCCTAGTCAATATGGAATGTATTATGTTTTCGAGATTTTTGTTACTCCAATGGATGGTAGCCTTGTCATTGTGGAAGGTAGTCTGTTGTCCAAAAATTTTATACTCCAATGGATTGTAGCCTTGTCATTATTGAAGGTAGACTCTTGTTGATATTTTTGTTAATCTAATGGATAGTAGCCTTGTCATTATGGAAGGTAGTTTGTTGTCCAGATTTTTGTTACTCTAATGGACGGTAGCTTTGTAATTACGGAAGGTAGTTTGTTCTCGAGATTTTTGATACTCCATTGGAGGATAGCCTTATCATTATGGAAGGTAGTATATTGTCGATATTTTTGTTTTTCCAATGGATGGTAACCTTTTCGTATAAGGTAGTCTGTTGTCGTGATTTTTGTTACTACAATGGATTGTTGCCTTGTCATTATGGAAGGTAGTATGTCGTTGTGATTTTTATTACTCCAATGGATGGTAGCTATCTCATTATGGAAGGTAGTCTGTTGTTCAAATTTTTGTTACTACAGTGTATGTTAGCCTTGTCATTATGGAAGGTAGTCTGTTGTCGAGATTTTTGTTACTCCATTGGATAGTAGCCTTGTCATTATGGAAGGTAGTCTGTTGTTGAGATTTTTGTTATTCCAATGGATGGTAGCCAAGTCTTTATGGAAGGTAGTTCGTTTTCGAGATTTTTGTTACTCCAACGGATGGTAGCCTTCTTATTATGGAAGGTAGTATGTTGTCGAGATTTTTGTTAATACAATGGATGGTAACCTTATCATTATGGAAGGTAGTCTATTGTCGAGATTTTTGTTACTCCAATGGGTGGCAGCCTTGTCATTATGGAAGGTAGTCTGGTGTCGATATCTTTGTTACTCCAATGGAAGTAGCCTATTCATTATCGAATGTAGTCTGTTGTCGAGATTTTTGTTACTCCAATGTATGGTAGCCTTGTCAATGTGAAAGGTAGTCTATTGTCAAAAAATTTATACTCCAATGGATGGTAGCCTTGTCATTATTGAAGGTAGACTCTTGTTGATATTTTTCTTACTCCAATGGATAGTAGCCTTGTCATTATGGAAGGTAGTTTGTTGTCCAGAATTTTGTTACTCTAATGGACGGTAGCTTTGTCATTATGGTAGGTAGTTTGTTATCGAGATTTTTGTTACTCCATTGGATGGTAGCCTTATCATTATGGAAGGTAGTATGTTATCGATATTTTTGTTATTAAAATGGATGGTAACCTTTTCATATAAGGTAGTCTATTGTCGTGATTTTTGTTACTACAATGGATTGTTTCCTTGTCATTATGGAAGGTAGTCTGTCGTTGTGATTTTTATTACTCCAATGGATGGTAGCCATCTCATTATGGAAGGTAGTATGTTGTTCAAATTTTTGTTACTACAGTGTATGTTAGCCTTGTCATTATGGAAGTTAGTCTGTTGTCGAGATTTTTGTTACAACATTGGATAGTAGCCTTGTCATTATGAAAGGTAGTCTATTGTCGAGATTTTTGTTATTCCAATGGATGGTAGCCAAGTCATTATGGAAGGTAGTTTGTTTTCGAGATTTTGGTTACTCCAATGGATGGTAGCCGTGTCATTATGGAAGGTAGTCTGTTGCCGAGATTTTTGTTACTCCAATGGATGGTAGCCTTGTCATTATGGGAGGTAGTTTGTCATCGTGATTTTTGTTACTACAATGGACTGTAGCCTTGTCATTATGGAAGGTAGTCTATTGTCGAGATTTTTGTTACTCCAATGGATGGTAGCCTTATCATTATGGAAGGTAGTCTGTTGTCGAGATTTTTGTTACTCCAATGGACGGTAGCCTTGTCATTATGGAAGGTAGTCTGTTGTTATGATTTTTGTTACTCCAATGGATGGTAGCCTTGTCATTATGGAAGGTAGTCTATTGTTCATATTTTTCTTACTACAATGTGTGTTAGCCTTATCATTATGGAAGGTAGTCTATTGTCAAGATTTTTGTTACTCCATTGGATAGTAGCATTGTCAATATGAAAGGTAGTCTGTTGTTGTGATTTTTGTTATTCCTATGGATGGTAGCCTAGTCAATATGGAATGTATTATGTTTTCGAGATTTTTGTTACTCCAATGGATGGTAGCCTTGTCATTGTGGAAGGTAGTCTGTTGTCCAAAAATTTTATACTCCAATGGATTGTAGCCTTGTCATTATTGAAGGTAGACTCTTGTTGATATTTTTGTTAATCTAATGGATAGTAGCCTTGTCATTATGGAAGGTAGTTTGTTGTCCAGATTTTTGTTACTCTAATGGACGGTAGCTTTGTAATTACGGAAGGTAGTTTGTTCTCGAGATTTTTGATACTCCATTGGAGGATAGCCTTATCATTATGGAAGGTAGTATATTGTCGATATTTTTGTTTTTCCAATGGATGGTAACCTTTTCGTATAAGGTAGTCTGTTGTCGTGATTTTTGTTACTACAATGGATTGTTGCCTTGTCATTATGGAAGGTAGTATGTCGTTGTGATTTTTATTACTCCAATGGATGGTAGCTATCTCATTATGGAAGGTAGTCTGTTGTTCAAATTTTTGTTACTACAGTGTATGTTAGCCTTGTCATTATGGAAGGTAGTCTGTTGTCGAGATTTTTGTTACTCCATTGGATAGTAGCCTTGTCATTATGGAAGGTAGTCTGTTGTTGAGATTTTTGTTATTCCAATGGATGGTAGCCAAGTCTTTATGGAAGGTAGTTCGTTTTCGAGATTTTTGTTACTCCAACGGATGGTAGCCTTCTTATTATGGAAGGTAGTATGTTGTCGAGATTTTTGTTAATACAATGGATGGTAACCTTATCATTATGGAAGGTAGTCTATTGTCGAGATTTTTGTTACTCCAATGGGTGGCAGCCTTGTCATTATGGAAGGTAGTCTGGTGTCGATATCTTTGTTACTCCAATGGAAGTAGCCTATTCATTATCGAATGTAGTCTGTTGTCGAGATTTTTGTTACTCCAATGTATGGTAGCCTTGTCAATGTGAAAGGTAGTCTATTGTCAAAAAATTTATACTCCAATGGATGGTAGCCTTGTCATTATGGAAGGTAGTCTGTCGTTGTGATTTTTATTACTCCAATGGATGGTAGCCATCTCATTATGGAAGGTAGTATGTTGTTCAAATTTTTGTTACTACAGTGTATGTTAGCCTTGTCATTATGGAAGTTAGTCTGTTGTCGAGATTTTTGTTACAACATTGGATAGTAGCCTTGTCATTATGAAAGGTAGTCTATTGTCGAGATTTTTGTTATTCCAATGGATGGTAGCCAAGTCATTATGGAAGGTAGTTTGTTTTCGAGATTTTGGTTACTCCAATGGATGGTAGCCGTGTCATTATGGAAGGTAGTCTGTTGCCGAGATTTTTGTTACTCCAATGGATGGTAGCCTTGTCATTATGGGAGGTAGTTTGTCATCGTGATTTTTGTTACTACAATGGACTGTAGCCTTGTCATTATGGAAGGTAGTCTATTGTCGAGATTTTTGTTACTCCAATGGATGGTAGCCTTATCATTATGGAAGGTAGTCTGTTGTCGAGATTTTTGTTACTCCAATGGACGGTAGCCTTGTCATTATGGAAGGTAGTCTGTTGTTATGATTTTTGTTACTCCAATGGATGGTAGCCTTGTCATTATGGAAGGTAGTCTATTGTTCATATTTTTCTTACTACAATGTGTGTTAGCCTTATCATTATGGAAGGTAGTCTATTGTCAAGATTTTTGTTACTCCATGTGATTTTTGTTATTCCTATGGATGGTAGCCTAGTCAATATGGAATGTATTATGTTTTCGAGATTTTTGTTACTCCAATGGATGGTAGCCTTGTCATTGTGGAAGGTAGTCTGTTGTCCAAAAATTTTATACTCCAATGGATTGTAGCCTTGTCATTATTGAAGGTAGTCTCTTGTTGATATTTTTGTTACTCCAATGGACAATAGCCTTGTCATTATGGAAGGTAGTCTGTTGTCCAGATTTTTTTTACTCTAATGGACGGTAGCTTTGTCATTATGGAAGGTAGTTTGTTGTCGAGATTTTTGTTACTCCATTAGATGGTAGCCTTATCATTATGGAAGGTAGTATGTTGTCGATATTTTTGTTATTCCAATGGATGGTAACCTTTTCATATAAGGTAGTTTGTTGTCGTGATTTTTGTTACTACAATGGATTGTTTCCTTGTCATTATGGAAGGTAGTCTGTCGTTGTGATTTTTATTACTCCAATGGATGGTAACCATCTCATTATGGAAGGTAGCCTGTTGTTGAAATTTTAGTTTACTACAATGTATGTTAGCCTTGTCATTATGGAAGGTAGTCTGTTGTCGAGATTTTTGTTACTCCATTAGAAAGTAGCCTTGTCATTATGGAAGGTGGTCGGTGGTCGAGATTTTTGTTATTCCAATGGATGGTAGCCATGTCTTTATGGAAAGTAGTTTGTTTTCGAGATTTTTGTTACTTTAATGGATGGTAGCCTTCTTATTATGGAAGGTAGTATGTTGTCGAGATTTTTGTTAATACAATGGATGGTAGCCTTATCATTATGGAAGGTAGTCTGTTGTCGAGATTTATGTTACTCCAATGGGTGGCAGCCTTGTCATTATGGAAGGTAGTCTGGTGTCGATATCTTTGTTACTCCAATGGAAGTAGCCTATTCATTATCCAATGTAGTCTGTTGTCGAGATTTTTGTTACTCCAATGTATGGTAGCCTTGTCAATGTGAAAGGTAGTCTGTTGTCAAAAAATTTATACTCCAATGGATGGTAGCCTTGTCATTATTGAAGGTAGACTCTTATTGATATTTTTCTTACTCCAATGGATAGTAGCCTTGTCATTATGGAAGGTAGTTTGTTGTCCAGATTTTTGTTACTCTAATGGACGGTAGCTTTGTCATTATGGTAGGTAGTTTGTTATCGAGATTTTTGTTACTCCATTGGATGGTAGCCTTATCATTATGGAAGGTAGTATGTTATCGATATTTTTGTTATTAAAATGGATGGTAACCTTTTCATATAAGGTAGTCTATTGTCGTGATTTTTGTTACTACAATGGATTGTTTCCTTGTCATTATGGAAGGTAGTCTGTCGTTGTGATTTTTATTACTCCAATGGATGGTAGCCATCTCATTATGGAAGGTAGTATGTTGTTCAAATTTTTGTTACTACAGTGTATGTTAGCCTTGTCATTATGGAAGTTAGTCTGTTGTCGAGATTTTTGTTACAACATTGGATAGTAGCCTTGTCATTATGAAAGGTAGTCTATTATCGAGATTTTTGTTATTCCAATGGATGGTAGCCAAGTCATTATGGATAGTAGTTTGTTTTCGAGATTTTTGTTACTCCAATGGATGGTAGCCGTGTCATTATGGAAGGTAGTCTGTTGCCGAGATTTTTGTTACTCCAATGGACGGTAGCCTTGTCATTATGGAAGGTAGTCTGTCGTTATGATTTTTGTTACTCCAATGGATGGTAGCCTTGTCATTATGGAAGGTAGTCTATTGTTCATATTTTTCTTACTACAATGTGTGTTAGCCTTATCACTATGGAAGGTAGTCTATTGTCAAGATTTTTGTTACTCCATTAGATAGTAGCATTGTCAATATGAAAGGTAGTCTGTTGTTGTGATTTTTGTTATTTCTATGGATGGTAGCCTAGTCAATATGGAATGTACTATGTTTTCGAGATTTTTGTTACTCCAATGGATGGTAGCCTTGTCATTATGGAAGGTAGTCTATTGTCGATATTTTTGTTACTCCAATGGATGGTAGCCTTGTCAATATGGGAGGTAGTTTTTCGTAGAAATTTTTGTTGTTCTAATGGATGGTAGCCTGGTCATTATGAAAGGTAGTCTATTGTCGATATTTGTGTTACTCTAATGGATTGTAGCCTTGTCATTATGGAAGGTAGTCTTTTGTCGAAATTTTTGTTACTCCAATGGATGGTAGCCTTCTTATTATGGAAGGTAGTCTGTTGTGGAGATTTTTCTTACTACAATGGATGGTAGCCTTTTCATTATGGAAGGTAGTCTGTTTGCGAGATTTCCGGTACTCCAATGGATGGTAGCCTTGTCATTATGGAAGGTAGTTTGTTATCGATATTTTTGTTACTCCAATGGATGGTAGCCTTATCATTATGGAAGGTAGTCTGTTGTCGAGAATTTTGTTACTCCAATGGATGGTAGCCTTATCATTATGGAAGGTAGTCTGTCGTTATGATTTTTGTTACTCCAATGGATGGTAGCCTTGTCATTATGGAAGGTAGTCTATTGTTCATATTTTTCTTACTACAATGTGTGTTAGCCTTATCATTATGGAAGGTAGTCTATTGTCGAGATTTTTGTTACTCCATTGGATAGTAGCATTGTCAATATGGAAGGTAGTCTGTTGTTGAGATTTTTTTAATTCTAATGGATGGTAGCCTAGTCAATATGGAAGGTAGCATATTTTCGAGATTTTTGTTACTCTAATGGATGGTAGCCTTGTCATTATGGAAGGTAGTCTATTGTCTAGATTTTTGTTACTCCAATGGATGGTAGCCTTGTCATTATGGAAGGTAGTTTGTCATAGAAATTTTTGTTATTCCAATGGATGGTAGCCTTTTCATTATGAAAGGTAATCTATTGTCGAGATTTTTGTTACTCCAATGGATTGTAGCCTTGTCATTATGGAAGGTAGTCTTTTGTCGAAATTTCCGTTACTCCAATGAATGGTAGCCTTCTTATTATGGAAGGTAGTCTGTTGTCGAGATTTTTCTTAATACAATGGATGGTAGCCTTATCATTATGGAAGGTAGTCTGTTATCGAGATTTTTGTTACTCCAATGGGTGGTAGCCTTGTCATTATGGAAGGTAGTCTGGTGTTAAAAAATTTTATACTCCAACGGATGGTAGCCTTGTCAATATGGAAGGTAGTCTCTTGTTGATATTTTTGTTACTCCAATGGACAGTAGCCTTGTCATTATGGAAGGTAGTCTGTTGTCCAGATTTTTGTTACTCTAATTGATGGTAGCTTTGTCATTATGGAAGGTAGTTTGTTGTCGAGATTTTTGTTACTCCATTGGATGGTAGCCTTATCATTATGGAAGGTAGTATGTTGTCGATATTTTTGTTATTCCAATGGATGGTAACCTTTTCATATAAGGTAGTCTGTTGTCGTAATTTTTGTTACTACAATGGATTTTTGCCTTGTCATTATGGAAGGTAGTTTGTCGTTGTGACTTTTATTACTCCAATGGATGGTAACCATCTCATTATGGAAGGTAGCCTGTTGTTCAAATTTTTGTTACTACAATGTATGTTAGCCTTGTCATTATGGAAGGTAGTCTGTTGTCGAGATTTTTGTTACTCCATTAGATAGTAGCCTTGTCATTATGGAAGGTGGTCGGTTGTCGAGATTTTTGTTATTCCAATGGATGGTAGCCAAGTCTTTATGGAAGGTAGTTTGTTATCGAGATTTTTGTTACTCCAATGGATGGTAGCCTTCTTATTATGGAAGGTAGTTTGTTGTCAAGATTTTTGTTAATACAATTGATTGTAGCCTTATCATTATGGAAGGTAGTCTGTTGTCGAGATTTTTGTTACTCCAATGGGTGGTAGCCTTGTCATTATGGAAGGTAGTCTGGTGTCGATATCTTTGTTACTCCAATGGAAGTAGCCTATTCATTATGGAATGTAGTCTGTTGTCGAGATTTTTGTTACTCCAATGTATGGTAGCCTTGTCAATGTGGAAGGTAGTCTGTTGTCAAAAAATTTATACTCCAATGGATGGTAGCCTTGTCATTATTGAAGGTAGACTCTTGTTGATATTTTTCTTACTCCAATGGATAGTAGCCTTGTCATTATGGAAAGTAGTTTGTTGTCCAGATTTTTGTTACTCTAATGGACGGTAGCTTTGTCATTATGGTAGGTAGTTTGTTATCGAGATTTTTGTTACTCCATAGGATGGTAGCCTTATCATTATGGAAGGTAGTATGTTGTCGATATTTTTGTTATTCCTATGGATGGTAACCTTTTCATATAAGGTAGTCTGTTGTCGTGATTTTTGTTACTACAATGGATTGTTTCCTTGTCATTATGGAAGGTAGTCTGTCGTTGTGATTTTTATTACTCCAATGGATGGTAGCCATCTCATTATGGAAGGTAGTCTGTTGTTCAAATTTTTGTTACTACAGTGTATGTTAGCCTTGTCATTATGGAAGGTTGTTTGTTGTCGAGATTTTTGTTACAACATTGGAGAGTAGCCTTGTCATTATGAAAGGTAGTCTGTTGTCGAGATTTTTGTTATTCCAATGGATGGTAGCCAAGTCATTATGGAAGGTAGTTTGTTTTCGAGATTTTTGTTACTCCAATGGATGGTAGCCTTGTCATTATGGAAAGTAGTCTGTTGCCAAGATTTTTGTTACTCCAATGGATGGTAGCCTTGTCATTATGGAAGGTATTCTGTCGTTGATATTTTTCTTATTCCAATGGATGATAGCCTTGTCATTATGAAAGGTAGTCTATTATCAAGATTTTTGTTACTCTAATGGATTATATCCTTGTCATTATGGAAGGTAGTTTGTTGTCGAGATTTTTGTTACTCCAATGAATGGTATCCTTGTCATTACGGAAGGTAGTATGTTGTCGAGATTTTTTTTACTACAATGGATGGTAGCCTTGTCATTATGGAAGGTAGTTTGTCGTCGTGATTTTTGTTACTACAATGGACTGTAGCCTTGTCAATATGGAAGGTAGTCTATTGTCGAGATTTTTGTTACTCCAATGGATGGTAGCCTTATCATCATGGAAGGTAGTCTGTTGTCGAGATTTTTGTTACTCCAATGGATGGTAGCCTTGTCATTATGGAAGGTAGTCTGTCGTTATGATTTTTGTTACTCCAATGGATGGTAGCCTTGTCATTATCGAAGGTAGTCTATTGTTCATATTTTTCTTACTATAATGTGTGTTAGCCTTATCATTATGGAAGGTAGTCTATTGTCAAGATTTTTGTTACTCCATTGGATAGTAGCATTGTCAATATGAAAGGTAGTCTGTTGTTGTGATTTTTGTTATTCCTATGGATGGTAGCCTAGTCAATATGGAAGGTAGTATTTTTTTGAAATTTTTGTTACTCCAATGGATTGTAGCCTTGTCATTATGGAAGGTAGTCTATTGTCGAGATTTTTGTTGTTCCAATGGATGGTAGCCTTGTCATTATGGGAGGTAGTTTGTCGTAGAAATTTTTGTTATTCTAATGGATTAAGCCTTGTCATTATGAAAGGTAGTCTATTGTCGATATTTTTGTTACTCCAATGGATTGTAGCCTTGTCATTATGGAAGGTAGTCTTTTGTCGAAATTTTTGTTCCTCCAATGGATGGTAGCCTTCTTATTATGGAAGGTAGTCTGTTGTCGAGATTTTTCTTACTACAATGGATGGTAGCCTTTTCATTATGTAAGGTAGTCTGTTTGCGAGATTTTCGTTACTACAATGGATTATAGCCTTGTCATTATGGAAGGTTGTCTGTTGTCGATATCTTTGTTACTCCATTGGATGGTAGCCTATTCATTATGGAATGTAGTCTGTTGTCGAGATTTTTGTTACTCCAATGGATGGTAGCCTTGTCATTATGCAAGGTAGTCTGTCGTTATTATTTTTGTTACTCCAATGGATGGTAGCCTTGTTATTATGGAAGGTAGTCTATTGTTCATATTTTTCTTACTATAATGTGTGTTAGCCTTATCATTATGGAAGGTAGTCTATTGTCAAGATTTTTGTTACTCCATTGGATAGTAGCATTGTCAATATGAAAGGTAGTCTGTTGTTGTGATTTTTGTTATTCCAATGGATGGTAGCATAGTTAATATGGAAGGTAGTATGTTTTCGAGATTTTTGTTACTCCAATGGATGGTAGCCTTGTCATTATGAAAGGTAGTCTATTGTCGATATTTTTGTTACTCCAATGGATGGTAGCCTTATCATTATGGAAGGTAGTCTGTCGTAGAAATTTTTGTTATTCCAATGGATGGTAGCCTTGTCATTATGAAAGGTAATCTATTGTCGAGATTTTTGTTACTCCAATGGATTGTAGCCTTGTCATTATGGAAGGTAGTCTTTTGTCGAAATTTTTGTTACTCCAATGGATGGTAGCCTTCTTATTATGGAAGGTAGTCTTTTGTCGAGATTTTTGTTATTCCAATGGATGATAGCCAAGTCATTATGGAAGGTAGTTTGTTTTTGAGATTTTTGTTACTCCAATGGATGGTAGCCTTGTCATTATGGAAGGTAGTCTGTCGTTGATATTTTTCTTATTCCAATGGTTGATAGCCTTGTCATTATGAAAGGTAGTCTATTGTCAAGATTTTTGTCACTCTAATGGATTATATCCTTGTCATTATGGAAGGTAGTTTGTTGTCGAGATTTTTGTTACTCTAATGGATGGTATCCTTGTCATTACAGAAGGTAGTCTATTGTCGAGATTTTTGTTACTACAATGGATGGTAGCCTTGTCATTATGGAAGGTAGTTTGTCGTCGTGATTTTTTTTACTACAATGGACTATAGCCTTATCATTATGGAAGGTAGTCTATTGTCAAGATTTTTGTTACTCCAATGGATGGTAGCCTTATCATTATGGAAGGTAGTCTGTTGTCGTGATTTTTGTTACTCCAATGGATGGTAGCCTTGTCATTAGGGAAGGTAGTCTGTCGTTATGATTTTTGTTACTCCAATGGATGGTAGCCTTGTCATTATGGAAGGTAGTCTATTGTTCATATTTTTCTTACTACAATGTGTGTTAGCCTTATCATTATGGAAGGTAGTCTATTATCCATATTTTTATTACTCTATTGGATAATAGCATTGTCAATATGAAAGGTAGTTTGTTGTTGTGATTTTTGTTATTCCTATGGATGGTAGCCTAGTCAATATGGAATGTAGTATGTTTTCGAGATTTTTGTTACTCCAATGGATAGCAGCCTTGTCATTATGGAAGGTAGTCTATTGTGGAGATTTTTCTTACTCCAATGGATGGTAGCCTTGTCATTATGGGAGGTAGTTTGTCTTAGATATTTTTGTTGTTCTAATGGATGGTAGCCTTGTCATTATGAAAGGTAGTCTATTGTCGATATTTTTGTTACTCCAATGGGTTGTAGCCTTGTCATTATGGAAGGTAGTCTTTTGTCGAAATTTTTGTTACTCCAATGGATGGTAGCCTTCTTATTATAGAAGGTAGTCTGTTGTCGAGATTTTTCTTACTACAATGGATGGTAGCCTTTTCATTATGGAAGGTAGTCTGTTTGCGAGATTTTCGTTACTACAATAGATTATAGCCTTGTCATTATGGAAGGTTGTCTGTTGTCGATATCTTTGTTACTCCATTGGATGGTAGCCTATTCATTATGGAATGTAGTCTGTTGTCGAGATTTTTGTTACTCCAATGGATGGTAGCCTTGTCATTATGGAAGGTAGTATGTCGTTATTATTTTTGTTACTCCAATGGATGGTAGCCTTGTCATTATGGGAGGTAGTTTGTCGTAGAAATTTTTGTTGTTCTAATGGATTAAGCCTTGTAATTATGAAAGGTAGTCTATTGTCGATATTTTTGTTACTCCAATGGATTGTAGCCTTGTCATTATGGAAGGTAGTCTTTTGTCGAAATTTTTGTTACTCCAATGGATGGTAGCCTTCTTATTATGGAAGGTAGTCTGTTGTCGACATTTTTCTTACTACAATGGATGGTAGCCTTTTCATTATGGAAGGTAGTCTATTTGCGAGATTTTCGTTACTACAATGGATTATAGACTTGTCATTATGGAAGGTTGTCTGTTGTCAATATCTTTGTTACTCCATTGGATGGTAGCCTATTCATTATGGAATGTAGTCTGTTGTCGAGATTTTTGTTACTCCATTGGATGGTAGCCTTGTCATTATGCAAGGTAGTCTGTCGTTATTATTTTTGTTACTCCAATGGATGGTAGCCTTGTTATTATGGAAGGTAGTCTATTGTTCATATTTTTCTTACTACAATGTGTGTTAGCCTTATCATTATGGAAGGTAGTCTATTGTCAAGATTTTTGTTACTCCATTGGATAGTAGCATTGTCAATATGAAAGGTAGTTTGTTGTTGTGATTTTTGTTATTCCAATGGATGGTAACCTAGTCAATATGGAAGGTAGTATGTTTTCGATATTTTTGTTACTCCAATGGATGGTAGCCTTGTCATTATGGAAGGTAGTCTATTATCGATATTTTTGTTACTCCAATGGATGGTAGCCTTGTCATTATGGAAGGTAGTCTGTCGTAGAAATTTTTGTTATTCCAATGGATGGTAGCCTTGTCATTATGAAAGGTAATCTATTGTCGAGATTTTTGTTACTCCAATGGATTGTTGCCTTGTCATTATGGAAGGTAGTCTTTTGTCGAAATTTTTGTTACTCCAATGGATGGTAGCCTTCTTATTATGGAAGGTAGTCTGTTGTCGAGATTTTTGTTATTCAAATGGATGGTAGCCAAGTCATTATGGAAGGTAGTTTGTTTTCGATATTTTTGTTACTCCAATGGATGGTAGCCTTGTCATTATGGAAGGTAGTTTGTCGTTGATATTTTTCTTATTCCAATGGATGATAGCCTTGTCATTATGAAAGGTAGTTTATTGTCAAGATTTTTGTTACTCTAATGGATTATATCCTTGTCATTATGGAAGGTAGTTTGTTGTCGAGATTTTTGTTACTCCAATGGATGGTATCCTTGTCATTACGGAAGGTAGTCTATTGTCCAGATTTTTGTTACTACAATGGATGGAAGCCTTGTCATTATGGAAGGTAGTTTGTCGTCGTGATTTTTGTTACTACAATGGACTGTAGCCTTGTCATTATGGAAGGTAGTCTATTGTCGAGATTTTTGTTACTCCAATGGATGGTAGCCTTATCATTATGGAAGGTAGTCTTTTGTCGAGATTTTTGTTGCTCCAATGGATGGTAGCCTTGTCATTCTGGAAGGTAGTCTGTCGTTATGATTTTTGTTACTCCAATGGATGGTAGCCTTGTCATTATGGAAGGTAGTCTATTGTTCATATTTTTCTTACTACAATGTGTGTTAGCCTTATCATTATGGAAGGTAGTCTATTGTCCAGATTTTTGTTACTCCATTGGATAGTAGCATTGTCAATATGAAAGGTAGTCTGTTGTTGTGATTTTTGTTATTCCTATGGATGGTAGCCTAGTCAATATGGAATGTAGTATGTTTTCGAGATTTTTGTTACTCCAATGGATGGCAGCCTTGTAATTATGGAAGGTAGTCTATTGTCGAGATTTTTGTTAATCCAATGGATGGTAGCCTTGTCATTATGGGAGGTAGTTTGTCTTAGAAATTTTTGTTGTTTTAATGGATGGTAGCCTTGTCATTATGAAAGGTAGTCTTTTGTCGAAATTTTTGTTACTCCAATGGATGGTAGCCTTGTCATTATGGAAGGTAGTCTGTTGTCGAGATTTTTCTTACTACAATGGATGGTAGCCTTTTCATTATGGAAGGTAGTCTGTTTGCGAGATTTTCGTTACTACAATAGATTATAGCCTTGTCATTATGGAAGGTTGTCTGTTGTCGATATCTTTGTTACTCCATTGGATGGTAGCCTATTCATTATGGAATGTAGTCTGTTGTCGAGATTTTTGTTACTCCAATGGATGGTAGCCTTGTCATTATGGAAGGTAGTCTGTCGTTATTATTTTTGTTACTCCAATGGATGGTAGCCTTGTTATTATGGAAGGTAGTCTATTGTTCATATTTTTCTTACTACAATGTGTGTTAGCCTTATCATTATGGAAGGTAGTCTATTGTCAAGATTTTTGTTACTCCATTGGATAGTAGCATTGTCAATATGAAAGGTAGTCTGTTGTTGTGATTTTTGTTATTCCAATGGATGGTAGCCTAGTCAATATGGAAGGTAGTATGTTTTCAAGATTTTTGTTACTCCAATGGATGGTAGCCTTGTCATTATGGAAGGTAGTCTATTGTCGATATTTTTGTTACTCCAATGGATGGTAGCCTTGTCATTATGGAAGGTAGTCTGTCATAGAAATTTTTGTTATTCCAATGGATGGTAGCCTTGTCATTATGAAAGGTAATCTATTGATGAGATTTTTGTTACTCTAATGGATTGTAGCCTTGTCATTATGGAAGGTAGTCTTTTGTCTAAATTTTTGTTACTCCAATGGATGGTAGCCTTCTTATTATGGAAGGTAGTCTGTTGTCGAGATTTTTTTAATACAATGGATGGTAGCCTTATCATTATGGAAGGTAGTCTGTTATCGAGATTTTTGTTACTCCAATGGGTGGTAGCCTTGTTATTATGGAAGGTAGTCTGGTGTCGATATCTTTGTTACTCCAATGGAAGTAGCCTATTTATCATGGAATGTAGTCTGTTGTCGAGATTTTTGGAACTCCAATGGATGGTAACCTTGTCATTATGGAAGGTAGTCTGTTATCAAAAAATTTTATACTCCAATGGATGGTAGCCTTGTCATTATGTAAGGTAATCTATTGTCGAGATTTTTGTTACTCCAATGGATTATAGCCTTGTCATTATGGAAGGTAGTCTGTTGTTGAGATTTTTGTTACTCCATTGGATAGTAGCCTTGTAATTATGGAAGGTAGTTTGTTTTCGATATTTTTGTTATTCCAATGGATGGTAACCTTTTCATATAAGGTAGTCTATTGTCGTGATTTTTGTTACTACAATGGATTGTTGCCTTGTCATTATGGAAGGTAGTTTGTCGTTGTGATTTTTATTACTCCAATGGATGGTAACCATCTCATTATGGAAGGTAGCCTGTTGTTCAAATTTTTGTTACTACAATGTATGTTAGCCTTGTCATTATGGAAGGTAGTTTGTTGTCGTGATTTTTGTTACTACAATGGATGGTAGCCTTATCATTATGGAAGGTAGTCTGGTGTCGATATCTTTGTTACTCCAATGGGTGGTAGCCTTGTCATTATGGAAGGTAGTCTGGTGTCGATATCTTTGTTACTCCAATGGAAGTAGCCTATTCATTATGGAATGTAGTCTGTTGTCTAGATTTTTGTTACTACAATGGATGGTAGCCTTGTCATTATGAAAGGTAGTCTATTGTTCATATTTTTCTTACTACAATGTGTGTTAGCCTTATCATAATGGAAGGTAGTCTATTGTCAACAAAATTGTTACTCCATTGGATAATAGCATTGTCAATATGAAAGGTAGTATGTTGTTGTGATTTTTGTTATTCCAATGGATGGTAGCCTAGTCAATATGGAAGGTAGTATGTTTTCGATATTTTTGTCACTCCAATGGATGGTAGCCTTGTCATTATGGAAGGTAGTCTATTGTCGATATTTTTGGTACTCCAATGGATGGTAGCCTTGTCATTATGGAAGGTAGTCTGTCGTAGAAATTTTTGTTATTCCAATGGATGGTAGCCTTGTCATTATGAAAGGTAATCTATTGTCGAGAATTTTGTTACTCCAATGGATTGTAGCCTTGTCATTATGGAAGGTAGTCTTTTGTCCAAATTTTTGTTACTCCAATGGATGGTAGCCTTCTTATTATGGAAGGTAGTCTGTTGTCGAGATTTTTTTTTAGTACAATGGATGGTAGCCTTATCATTATGGAAGGTAGTCTGTTATCGAGATTTTTGTTACTCCAATGGGTGGTAGCCTTGTCATTATGGAAGGTAGTCCGGTGTCAATATCTTTGTTACTCCAATGGAAGTAGCCAATTCCTTATGGAATGTAGTCAGTTGTGAAGATTTTTGGAACTCCAATGGATGGTAACCTTGTCATTATGGAAGGTAGTCTGTTGTCAAAAAATTTTATACTCCAATGGATGGTAGCCTTGTCATTATGGGAGGTAGTCTGTCGTAGAAATTTTTGTTGTTCTAATGGATGGTAGCCTTGTCATTATGAAAGGTAGTCTATTGTCGATATTTTTGTTACTCCAATGGATTGTATCCTTGTCATAATGGAAGGTAGTCTTTTGTCAAAATTTTTGTTACTCCAATGGATGGTTGCCTTCTTATTATGGAAGGTAGTCTGTTGTCGAGTTTTTTCTTACTACAATGGATTGTAGCCTTTTCATTATGGAAGGTAGTCTGTTTACGAGATTTTCGTTACTACAATGGATTGTAGCCTTGTCATTATGGAAGGTTGTCTGCTGTCGATATCCTTGATACTCCATTGGATGGTAGCCTATTCATTATGGAATGTAGTCTGTTGTCAAGATTTTTGTTACTCCAATGGATGGTAGCCTTGTCATTATGGAAGGTAGCCTGTCGTTATGATTTTTGTTACTCCAATGGATGGTAGCCTTGTCATTATGGGAGGTAGTTTGTCGTAGAAATTTTTGTTGTTCTAATGGATTAAGCCTTGTAATTATGAAAGGTAGTCTATTGTCGATATTTTTGTTACTCCAATGGATTGTAGCCTTGTCATTATGGAAGGTAGTCTTTTGTCGAAATTTTTGTTACTCCAATGGATGGTAGCCTTCTTATTATGGAAGGTAGTCTGTTGTCGACATTTTTCTTACTACAATGGATGGTAGCCTTTTCATTATGGAAGGTAGTCTATTTGCGAGATTTTCGTTACTACAATGGATTATAGCCTTGTCATTATGGAAGGTTGTCTGTTGTCAATATCTTTGTTACTCCATTGGATGGTAGCCTATTCATTATGGAATGTAGTCTGTTGTCGAGATTTTTGTTACTCCATTGGATGGTAGCCTTGTCATTATGCAAGGTAGTCTGTCGTTATTATTTTTGTTACTCCAATGGATGGTAGCCTTGTTATTATGGAAGGTAGTCTATTGTTCATATTTTTCTTACTACAATGTGTGTTAGCCTTATCATTATGGAAGGTAGTCTATTGTCAAGATTTTTGTTACTCCATTGGATAGTAGCATTGTCAATATGAAAGGTAGTTTGTTGTTGTGATTTTTGTTATTCCAATGGATGGTAGCCTAGTCAATATGGAAGGTAGTATGTTTTCGAGATTTTTGTTACTCCAATGGATGGTAGCCTTGTCATTATGGAAGGTAGTCTATTATCGATATTTTTGTTACTCCAATGGATGGTAGCCTTGTCATTATGGAAGGTAGTCTGTCGTAGAAATTTTTGTTATTCCAATGGATGGTAGCCTTGTCATTATGAAAGGTAATCTATTGTCGAGATTTTTGTTACTCCAATGGATTGTTGCCTTGTCATTATGGAAGGTAGTCTTTTGTCGAAATTTTTGTTACTCCAATGGATGGTAGCCTTCTTATTATGGAAGGTAGTCTGTTGTCGAGATTTTTGTTATTCAAATGGATGGTAGCCAAGTCATTATGGAAGGTAGTTTGTTTTCGATATTTTTGTTACTCCAATGGATGGTAGCCTTGTCATTATGGAAGGTAGTTTGTCGTTGATATTTTTCTTATTCCAATGGATGATAGCCTTGTCATTATGAAAGGTAGTTTATTGTCAAGATTTTTGTTACTCTAATGGATTATATCCTTGTCATTATGGAAGGTAGTTTGTTGTCGAGATTTTTGTTACTCCAATGGATGGTATCCTTGTCATTACGGAAGGTAGTCTATTGTCCAGATTTTTGTTACTACAATGGATGGAAGCCTTGTCATTATGGAAGGTAGTTTGTCGTCGTGATTTTTGTTACTACAATGGACTGTAGCCTTGTCATTATGGAAGGTAGTCTATTGTCGAGATTTTTGTTACTCCAATGGATGGTAGCCTTATCATTATGGAAGGTAGTCTTTTGTCGAGATTTTTGTTGCTCCAATGGATGGTAGCCTTGTCATTCTGGAAGGTAGTCTGTCGTTATGATTTTTGTTACTCCAATGGATGGTAGCCTTGTCATTATGGAAGGTAGTCTATTGTTCATATTTTTCTTACTACAATGTGTGTTAGCCTTATCATTATGGAAGGTAGTCTATTGTCCAGATTTTTGTTACTCCATTGGATAGTAGCATTGTCAATATGAAAGGTAGTCTGTTGTTGTGATTTTTGTTATTCCTATGGATGGTAGCCTAGTCAATATGGAATGTAGTATGTTTTCGAGATTTTTGTTACTCCAATGGATGGCAGCCTTGTCATTATGGAAGGTAGTCTATTGTCGAGATTTTTGTTAATCCAATGGATGGTAGCCTTGTCATTATGGGAGGTAGTTTGTCTTAGAAATTTTTGTTGTTTTAATGGATGGTAGCCTTGTCATTATGAAAGGTAGTCTATTGTCGATATTTTTGTTACTCCAATGGATTGTAGCCTTGTCATTATGGAAGGTAGTCTTTTGTCGAAATTTTTGTTACTCCAACGGATGGTAGCCTTCTTATTATGGAAGGTAGTCTGTTGTCGAGATTTTTCTTACTACAATGGATGGTAGCCTTTTCATTATGGAAGGTAGTCTGTTTGCGAGATTTTCGTTACTACAATAGATTATAGCCTTGTCATTATGGAAGGTTGTCTGTTGTCGATATCTTTGTTACTCCATTGGATGGTAGCCTATTCATTATGGAATGTAGTCTGTTGTCGAGATTTTTGTTACTCCAATGGATGGTAGCCTTGTCATTATGGAAGGTAGTCTGTCGTTATTATTTTTGTTACTCCAATGGATGGTAGCCTTGTTATTATGGAAGGTAGTCTATTGTTCATATTTTTCTTACTACAATGTGTGTTAGCCTTATCATTATGGAAGGTAGTCTATTGTCAAGATTTTTGTTACTCCATTGGATAGTAGCATTGTCAATATGAAAGGTAGTCTGTTGTTGTGATTTTTCTTATTCCAATGGATGGTAGCCTAGTCAATATGGAAGGTAGTATGTTTTCAAGATTTTTGTTACTCCAATGGATGGTAGCCTTGTCATTTTGGAAGGTAGTCTATTGTCGATATTTTTGTTACTCCAATGGATGGTAGCCTTGTCATTATGGAAGGTAGTCTGTCATAGAAATTTTTGTTATTCCAATGGATGGTAGCCTTGTCATTATGAAAGGTAATCTATTGATGAGATTTTTGTTACTCCAATGGATTGTAGCCTTGTCATTATGGAAGGTAGTCTTTTGTCTAAATTTTTGTTACTCCAATGGATGGTAGCCTTCTTATTATGGAAGGTAGTCTGTTGTCGAGATTTTTTTAATACAATGGATGGTAGCCTTATCATTATGGAAGGTAGTCTGTTATCGAGATTTTTGTTACTCCAATGGGTGGTAGCCTTGTCATTATGGAAGGTAGTCTGGTGTCGATATCTTTGTTACTCCAATGGAAGTAGCCTATTTATCATGGAATGTAGTCTGTTGTCGAGATTTTTGGAACTCCAATGGATGGTAACCTTGTCATTATGGAAGGTAGTCTGTTATCAAAAAATTTTATACTCCAATGGATGGTAGCCTTGTCATTATGTAAGGTAATCTATTGTCGAGATTTTTGTTACTCCAATGGATTATAGCCTTGTCATTATGGAAGGTAGTCTGTTGTTGAGATTTTTGTTACTCCATTGGATAGTAGCCTTGTAATTATGGAAGGTAGTTTGTTTTCGATATTTTTGTTATTCCAATGGATGGTAACCTTTTCATATAAGGTAGTCTATTGTCGTGATTTTTGTTACTACAATGGATTGTTGCCTTGTCATTATGGAAGGTAGTTTGTCGTTGTGATTTTTATTACTCCAATGGATGGTAACCATCTCATTATGGAAGGTAGCCTGTTGTTCAAATTTTTGTTACTACAATGTATGTTAGCCTTGTCATTATGGAAGGTAGTTTGTTGTCGTGATTTTTGTTACTACAATGGATGGTAGCCTTATCATTATGGAAGGTAGTCTGGTGTCGATATCTTTGTTACTCCAATGGGTGGTAGCCTTGTCATTATGGAAGGTAGTCTGGTGTCGATATCTTTGTTACTCCAATGGAAGTAGCCTATTCATTATGGAATGTAGTCTGTTGTCTAGATTTTTGTTACTACAATGGATGGTAGCCTTGTCATTATGAAAGGTAGTCTATTGTTCATATTTTTCTTACTACAATGTGTGTTAGCCTTATCATTATGGAAGGTAGTCTATTGTCAAAAAAATTGTTACTCCATTGGATAGTAGCATTGTCAATATGAAAGGTAGTATGTTGTTGTGATTTTTGTTATTCCAATGGATGGTAGCCTAGTCAATATGGAAGGTAGTATGTTTTCGATATTTTTGTCACTCCAATGGATGGTAGCCTTGTCATTATGGAAGGTAGTCTATTGTCGATATTTTTGGTACTCCAATGGATGGTAGCCTTGTCATTATGGAAGGTAGTCTGTCGTAGAAATTTTTGTTATTCCAATGGATGGTAGCCTTGTCATTATGAAAGGTAATCTATTGTCGAGAATTTTGTTACTCCAATGGATTGTAGCCTTGTCATTATGGAAGGTAGTCTTTTGTCCAAATTTTTGTTACTCCAATGGATGGTAGCCTTCTTATTATGGAAGGTAGTCTGTTGTCGAGATTTTTTTTAGTACAATGGATGGTAGCCTTATCATTATGGAAGGTAGTCTGTTATCGAGATTTTTGTTACTCCAATGGGTGGTAGCCTTGTCATTATGGAAGGTAGTCTGGTGTCAATATCTTTGTTACTCCAATGGAAGTAGCCAATTCCTTATGGAATGTAGTCAGTTGTGAAGATTTTTGGAACTCCAATGGATGGTAACCTTGTCATTATGGAAGGTAGTCTGTTGTCAAAAAATTCTATACTCCAATGGATGGTAGCCTTGTCATTATGGGAGGTAGTCTGTCGTAGAAATTTTTGTTGTTCTAATGGATGGTAGCCTTGTCATTATGAAAGGTAGTCTATTGTCGATATTTTTGTTACTCCAATGGATTGTAGCCTTGTCATAATGGAAGGTAGTCTTTTGTCAAAATTTTTGTTACTCCAATGGATGGTTGCCTTCTTATTATGGAAGGTAGTCTGTTGTCAGGTTTTTTCTTACTACAATGGATTGTAGCCTTTTCATTATGGAAGGTAGTCTGTTTACGAGATTTTCGTTACTACAATGGATTGTAGCCTTGTCATTATGGAAGGTTGTCTGCTGTCGATATCCTTGATACTCCATTTGATGGTAGCCTATTCATTATGGAATGTAGTCTGTTGTCGAGATTTTTGTTACTCCAATGGATGGTAGCCTTGTCATTATGGAAGGTAGCCTGTCGTTATGAATTTTGTTACTCCAATGGATGGTAGCCTTGTTATTATAGGAGGTAGTCTATTGTTCATATTTTTCTTACTACAATGTGTGTTAGCCTTATCATTATGGAAGGTAGTCTATTGTCAAGATTTTTGTTACTCCATTGGATAGTAGCATTGTCAATATGAAAGGTAGTCTGTTGTTGTGATTTTTGTTATTCCAATGGATGGTAGCCTAGTCAGTATGGAAGGTAGTATGTTTTCGAGATTTTTGTTACTCCAATGGATGGTAGCCTTGTCATTATGGAAGGTAGTCTATTGTCGATATTTTTGTTACTCCAATGGATGGTAGCCTTGTCATTATGGAAGGTAGTCTGTCGTAGAAATTTTTGTTATTCCAATGGATGGTAGCCTTGTCATTATGAAAGGTAATCTATTGTCGAGAATATTGTTACTCCAATGGATTGTAGCCTTGTCATTATGGAAGGTAGTCTTTTGTCGAACTTTTTGTTACTCCAATGGATGGTAGCCTTCTTATTATGGAAGGTAGTCTGATGTCGAGATTTTTTTTTAATACAATGGATGGTAGCCTTATCATTATGGAAGGTAGTCTGTTATCGAGATTTTTGTTACTCCAATGGGTGGTACCCTTGTCATTATGGAAGGTAGTCTGGTGTCGATATCTTTGTTACTCCAACGGAAGTAGCCTATTCATTTTGGAATGTAGTCTGTTGTCGAGATTTTTGGAACTCCAATGGATGGTAACCTTGTCATTATGGAAGGTAGTCTTTTGTCAAAAAATTTTATACTCCAATGGATGATAGCCTTGTCATTATGGGAGGTAGTCTGTCGTAGAAATTTTTGTTGTTCTAATGGATGGTAGCCTTGTCATTATGAAAGGTAGTCTATTGTCGTTATTTTTGTTACTCCAATGGATTGTAGCCTTGTCATTATGGAAGGTAGTCTTTTGTCGAAATTTTTGTTACTCCAATGGATGGTAGCCTTCTTATTATGGAAGGTAGTCTGTTGTCGAGATTTTTCTTACTACAATGGATTATAGCCTTTTCATTATGGAAGGTAGTCTATTTACGAGATTTTCGTTACTACAATGGATTGTAGCCTTGTCATTATGGAAGGTTGTCTGTTGTCGATATCTTTGTTACTCCATTGGATGGTAGCCTATTCATTATGGAATGTAGTCTGTTGTCGATATTTTTGTTACTCCAATGGATGGTAGCCTTGTCATTATGGAAGGTAGTCTCTCGTTATGATTTTTGTTACTCCAATGGATGGTAGCCTTGTTATTACAGGAGGTAGTCTATTGTTCATATTTTTCTTACTACAATGTGTGTTAGCCTTATCATTATGGAAGGTAGTCTATTGTCAAGATTTTTGTTACTCCATTGGATAGTAGCAATGTCAATATGAAAGGTAGTCTGTTGTTGTGATTTTTGTTATTCCAATGGATGGTAGCCTAGTCAATATGGAAGGTAGTATGTTTTCGAGATTTTTGTTACTCCAATGGATGGTAGCCTTGTCATTATGGAAGGTAGTCTATTGTCGATATTTTTGTTACTCCAATGGATGGTAGCCTTGTCATTATGGAAGGTAGTCTGTCGTAGAAATTTTTGTTATTCCAATGGATGGTAGCCTTGTCATTATGAAAGGTAATCTATTGTCGAGAATTTTGTTATTCCAATGGATTG
The DNA here is from genome assembly GCA_948472305.1 of Vicia faba. Taxonomy (NCBI): domain Eukaryota; kingdom Viridiplantae; phylum Streptophyta; class Magnoliopsida; order Fabales; family Fabaceae; genus Vicia; species Vicia faba. Next base: position 462,245,041 of record OX451741.1, read on the forward strand.
TAGCCTTGTCATTATGGAAGGTAGTCTTTTGTCGAACTTTTTGTTACTCCAATGGATGGTAGCCTTCTTATTATGGAAGGTAGTCTGATGTCGAGATTTTTTTTTAATACAATGGATGGTAGCCTTATCATTATGGAAGGTAGTCTGTTATCGAGATTTTTGTTACTCCAATGGGTGGTACCCTTGTCATTATGGAAGGTAGTCTGGTGTCGATATCTTTGTTACTCCAACGGAAGTAGCCTATTCATTTTGGAATGTAGTCTGTTGTCGAGATTTTTGGAACTCCAATGGATGGTAACCTTGTCATTATGGAAGGTAGTCTTTTGTCAAAAAATTTTATACTCCAATGGATGATAGCCTTGTCATTATGGGAGGTAGTCTGTCGTAGAAATTTTTGTTGTTCTAATGGATGGTAGCCTTGTCATTATGAAAGGTAGTCTATTGTCGTTATTTTTGTTACTCCAATGGATTGTAGCCTTGTCATTATGGAAGGTAGTCTTTTGTCGAAATTTTTGTTACTCCAATGGATGGTAGCCTTCTTATTATGGAAGGTAGTCTGTTGTCGAGATTTTTCTTACTACAATGGATTATAGCCTTTTCATTATGGAAGGTAGTCTATTTACGAGATTTTCGTTACTACAATGGATTGTAGCCTTGTCATTATGGAAGGTTGTCTGTTGTCGATATCTTTGTTACTCCATTGGATGGTAGCCTATTCATTATGGAATGTAGTCTGTTGTCGATATTTTTGTTACTCCAATGGATGGTAGCCTTGTCATTATGGAAGGTAGTATGTTGTTATGATTTTTGTTACTCCAATGGATGGTAGCCTTGTTATTATAGGAGGTAGTCTATTGTTCATATTTTTCTTACTACAATGTGTGTTAGCCTTATCATTATGGAAGGTAGTCTATTGTCAAGATTTTTGTTACTCCATTGGATAGTAGCATTGTCAATATGAAAGGTAGTCTGTTGTTGTGATTTTTGTTATTCCAATGGATGGTAGCCTAGTCAATATGGAAGGTAGTATGTTTTCGAGATTTTAGTTACTCCAATGGATGGTAGTCTTGTCATTTTGGAAGGTAGTCTATTGTCGATATTTTTGTTACTCCAATGGATGGTAGCCTTGTCATTATGTAAGGTAGTCTGTCGTAGAAATTTTTGTTATTCCAATGGATAGTAGCCTTGTCATTATGGAAGGCGGTCTGTTGTTGAGATTTTTGTTATTCCAATGGATGGTAGCCAAGTCATTATGGAAGGTAGTATGTTTTCGAGATTTTTGTTACTCCAATGGATGGTAGCCTTCTTATTATGGAAGGTAGTCTGTTGTCGAGATTTTTGTTAATACAATGGATGGTAGCCTTATCATTATGGAAGGTAGTCTGTTGTCGAGATTTTTGTTACTCCAATGGGTGGTAGCCTTGTCATTATGGAAGGTAGTCTGGTGTCGATATCTTTGTTACTCCAATGGAAGTAGCCTATTCATTATGGAATGTAGTTTGTTGTCGAGATTTTTGTTACTCCAATGGATGGTAGCCTTGTCAATGTGGAAGGTAGTCTGTTGTCAAAAAATTTTATACTCCAATGGATGGTAGCCTTGTCATTATGAAAGGTAATCTATTATCGAGATTTTTGTTACTCCAATGGATTGTAGCCTTGTCATTATGGAAGGTAGTCTTTTGTCGAAATTTTTGTTACTCCAATGGATGGTAGCCTTCTTATTATGGAAGGTAGTCTGTTGTCGAGAGTTTTGTTAATACAATGGATGGTAGCCTTGTCATTATGGAAGGTAGTCTGTTATCGAGATTTTTGTTACTCCAATGGGTGGTAGCCTTGTCATTATCGAAGGTAGTCTGGTGTCGATATCTTTGTTACTCCAATGGAAGTACCTATTCATTATGGAATGTAGTCTGTTGTCGAGATTTTTGTTACTCCAATGGATGGTAACCTTGTCATTATGAAGGTAGTCTATTGTCAAAAAATTTTATATCGAATGGATGGTAGCCTTGTCAATATGGAAGGTAGTCTCTTGTTGATATTTTTGTTACTCCAATGGACGGTAGCCTTGTCATTATGGAAGGTAGTCCGTTGTCCAGATTTTTGTTACTCTAATGGACGGTAGCTTTGTCATTATGGAAGGTAGTTTGTTGTCGAGATTTTTTTTACTCCATTTGATGGTAGCCTTATCATTATGGAAGGTAGTATGTTGTCGATATTTTTGTTATTCCAATGGATGGTAACCTTTTCATATAAGGTAGTCTGTTGTCGTGATTTTTGTTACTACAATTGATTGTTGCCTTGTCATTATGGAAGGTAGTTTGTCGTTGTGATTTTTATTACTCCAATGGATGGTAACCATCTCATTATGGAAGGTAGCCTGTTGTTTAAATTTTTGTTACTACAATGTATGTTAGCCTTGTCATTATGGAAGGTAGTCTGTTGTCGAGATTTTTGTTACTCCATTGGATAGTAGCCTTGTCATTATGGAAGGTGGTCTTATGTTTAGATTTTTGTTATTCCAATGGATGGTAGCCAAGTCATTATGGAAGGTAGTATGTTTTCGAGATTTTTGTTACTCCAATGGATGGTAGCCTTCTTATTATGGAAGGTAGTCTGTTGTCGAGATTTTTGTTAATACAATGGATGGTAGCCTTATCATTATGGAAGGTAGTCTGTTGTCGAGATTTTTGTTACTCCAATGGGTGGTAGCCTTGTCATTATGGAAGGTAGTCTGGTGTCGATATCTTTGTTACTCATTTGGAAGTAGCCTATTCATTATGGAATGTAGTTTGTTGTCGAGATTTTTGTTACTCCAATGGATGGTAGCCTTGTCAATGTGGAAGGTAGTCTGTTGTCAAAAAATTTTATACTCCAATGGATGGTAGCCTTGTCATTATGAAAGGTAATCTATTATCGAGATTTTTGTTACTCCAATGGATTGTAGCCTTGTCATTATTGAAGGTAGTCTTTTGTCGAAATTTTTGTTACTCTAATGGATGGTAGCCTTCTTATTATGGAAGGTAGTCTGTTGTCGAGATTTTTGTTAATACAATGGATGGTAGCCTTATCATTATGGAAGGTAGTCTGTTATCGTTATTTTTGTTACTCCAATGGTCGTAGCCTTGTCATTATAGAAGGTAGTCTGGTGTCAATATCTTTGAGACTCCAATGGAAGTAGCCTATTCATTATGGAATGTAGTCTGTTGTCGAGATTTTTGTTACTCCTATGGATGGTAACCTTGTCATTATGGAAGGTAGTCTGTTGTCAAAAAAATTTATACTCCAATGGATGGTAGCCTTGTCATTATGAAAGGTAATCTATTATCGAGATTTTTGTTACTCCAATGGATTGTAGCCTTGTCATTATGGAAGGTAGTCTTTTGTCGAAATTTTTGTTACTCCAATGGATGGTAGCCTTGTTATTATGGAAGGTAGTCTGTTGTCAAAAAATTTTATACTCCAATGGATGGTAGCCTTTTCAATATGGAAGGTAGTCTCTTGTTGATATTTTTGTTACTCCAATGGACGGTAGCCTTGTCATTATGGAAGTTAGTCTGTTGTCTAGATTTTTGTTACTCTAATGGACGGTAGCCTTATCATTATGGAAGGTAGTATGTTGTCGATATTTTTGTTATTCCAATGGATGGTAACCTTTTCATATAAGGTAGTCTGTTGTCGTGATTTTTGTTACTCCAATGGATTGTAGCCTTGTCATTATGGAAGGTAGTCTTTTGTCGAAATTTTTGTTACTCCAATGGATGGTAGCCTTCTTATTATGGAAGGTAGTCTGTTGACGAGATTTTTGTTAATACAATGGATGGTAGCCTTATCATTATGAAAGGTAGTCTGTTGTCGAGATTTTTGTTACTACAATGGGTGGTAGCCTTGTCATTATGGAAGGTAGTCTGGTGTCGATATCTTTGTTACTCCAATGGAAGTAGCCTATTCATTATGGAATGTAGTCTGTTGTCCAGATTTTTGTTACTCCAATGGATGGTAGCCTTGTCAATGTGGAAGGTAGTTTGTTGTCAAAAAAATTTATACTCTAATGGATGGTAGCCTTGTCATTATTGAAGGTAGACTCTTCTTGATATTTTTGTTACTCCAATGGATAGTAGCCTTGTCATTATGGAAGGTAGTTTGTTGTCTAGATTTTTGTTACTCTAATGGACGGTAGCTTTGTCATTATGGAAGGTTGTTTGTTGTCGAGATTTTTGTTACTCCATTGGATGGTAGCCTTATCATTATGGAAGGTAGTATGTTGTCGATATTTTTGTTATTCCAATGGATGGTAACCTTTTCATATAAGGTAGTCTGTTGTCGTGATTATTGTTACTACAATGGATTGTTGCCTTGTCATTACGGAAGGTAGTCTATCGTTGTGATTCTTATTACTCCAATGGATGGTAGCCATCTCATTATGGAAGGTAGTCTGTTGTTCAAATTTTTGTTACTACAATGTATGTTAGCCTTGTCATTATGGAAGGTAGTCTGTTGTGGAAATTTTTGGTTACTCCATTGGATAGTAGCCTTGTCATTATGGAAGGTAGTCTGTTGTTGAGATTTTTGTTACTCCAATGGGTGGTAGCCTTGTCATTATGGAAGGTAGTCTGGTGTCGATATCTTTGTTACTCCAATGGAAGTAGCCTATTCATTATGGAATGTAGTCTGTTGTCCAGATTTTTGTTACTCCAATGGATGGTAGCCTTGTCAATGTGGATGGTAGTCTGTTGTCAAAAAATTTTATACTCCAATGGATGGTAGCCTTGTCATTATTGAGGGTAGACTCTTGTTAATATTTTTGTTACTCCAATGGATAGTAGCCTTGTCATTATGGAAGGTACTCTGTTGTCTAGATTTTTGTTACTCTAATGGACAATAGCTTTGTCATTATGGAAGGTTGTTTGTTGTCGAGATTTTTGTTACTCCATTGGATGGTAGCCTTATCATTATGGAAGGTAGTATGTTGTCGATATTTTTGTTATTCCAATGGATGGTAACCTTTTCATATAAGGTAGTCTGTTGTCGTGATTTTTGTTAATACAATGGATTGTTGCCTTGTCATTATGGAAGGTAGTCTATCGTTGTGATTTTTATTACTCCAATGGATGGTAGCCATCTCATTATGGAAGGTAGTCTGTTGTTCAAATTTTTGTTACTACAGTGTATGTTAGCCTTGTCATTATGGAAGGTAGTCTGTTGTCGAAATTTTTTGTTACTTCATTGGATAGTAGCCTTGTCATTATGGAAGGTAGTCTGTTGTCGAGATTTTTGTTATTCCAATGTATGGTAGCCAAGTCATTATGAAAGGTAGTTTGTTTTCAAGATTTTTGTTACTCTAATGGATAATAGCCTTGTCATTATGGAAGCTAGTCTGTTATCTAGATTTTTGTTACTCCAATGGATGGTAGCCTGGTCATTATGGAAGGTAGTTTATCATCGTGATTTTTGTTACTACAGTGAATTGTAGCCTTGTCATTATGGAAGGTAGTCTATTGTCGAGATATTTGTTACTCCAATGGATGGTAGCCTTATCATTATGGAAGGTAGTCTATTGTCGAGATTTTTGTTACTCCAATGGATGGTAGCCTTGTCATTATGGAAGGTAGTCTTTTTGCGATATTTTCGTTACTACAATGGATTGTATCCTTGTCATTATGGAAGGTTGTCTGTTGTCAATATCTTTATTACTCCATTGGATGGTAGCCTATTCATTATGGAATGTAGTCTGTTGTCGAGATTTTTGTTACTCCAATGGATGGTAGCCTTATCATTATGGAAGGTAGTCTATCGTTATGATTTTTGTTACTCCAATGGATGGTAGCCTTGTTATTATGGAAGGTAGTATATTGGTCATATTTTTCTTACTACAATGTGTGTTAGACTTATCATTATGGAAGGTAGTCTATTGTCAAGATTTTTGTTACTCCATTGGATAGTAACATTGTCAATTTGAAAGGTAGTCTATTCTTGTGATTTTTGTTATTCCAATGGATGGTAGCCTAGTCAATATGGAAGGTAGTATGTTTTCGAGATTTTTGTTACTCCAATGGATGGTAGCCTTGTCATTATGGAAGGTAGTTTGTTGTTAACATTTTTGTTACTCCAATGGATGGTAGCCTTGTCATTACAGAAGGTAGTCTGTTGTCGAGATTTTTGTATCTACAATGAATGGTAGCCTGGTCATTATGGAAGGTAGTTTATCGTCGTGATTTTTGTTACTACAGTGAATTGTAGCCTTGTCATTATGGAAGGTAGTCTATTGTCGAGATATTTGTTACTCCAATGGATGGTAGCCTTATCATTATGGAAGGTAGTCTGTTGTCGAGATTTTTGTTACTCCAATGGATGGTAGCCTTGTCATTATGGAAGGTAGTCTGTTTGCGATATTTTCGTTACTACAATGGATTGTATCCTTGTCATTATGGAAGGTTGTATGTTGTCGATATCTTTATTACTCCATTGGATGGTAGCCTATTCATTATGGAATGTAGTCTTTTGTCGAGATTTTTGTTACTCCAATGGATGGTAGCCTAATCATTATGGAAGGTAGTCTGTCGTTATGATTTTTATTACTCCAATGGATAGTAACATTGTCAATATGAAAGGTAGTCTGTTGTTGTGATTTTTGTTATTCCAATGGATGGTAGCCTAGTCAATATGGAAGGTAGTATGTTTTCGACATTTTTGTTACTCCAATGGATGGTAGCCTTGTCATTATGGAAGGTAGTCTATTGTCGATATTTTTGTTACTCCAATGGATGGTAGCCTTGTCATTATGGAAGGTAGTCTGTCGTAGAAATTTTTTTTATTCCAATGGATGGTAGCCTTGTCATTGTGAAAGGTAATCTATTGTCGAGATTTTTCTTACTCCAATGGATTATAGCCTTGTCATTATGGAAGGTAGTCTTTTGTCTAAATTTTTGTTACTCCAATGGATGGTAGCCTTCTTATTATGGAAGGTAGTCTGTTGTCGATATTTTTTTCAATACAAGGGATGGTAGCCTTATCATTATGGAAGGTAGTCTGTTATCGAGATTTTTGTTACTCCAATGGGTGGTAGCCTTGTCATTATGGAAGGTAGTCTGGTGTCGATATCTTTGTTACTCCAATGGAAGTAGCCTATTCATTATGGAAGGTAGTCTGTTTTCGAGATTTTTGTTACTCCAATGGGTGGTAACCTTGTCATTATGGAAGGTAGTCTGTTGTAAAAAATTTTTATACTCCAATGGATGGTAGCCTTGTCAATATGGAAGGTAGTCTCTTGTTGATATTTTTGTTACTCCAATGGACGATAGCCTTGTCATTATGGAAGGTAGTGTGTTGTCCAGATTTTTGTTACTCTAATGGACGGTAGCTTTGTCATTATGGAAGGTAGTTTGTTGTCGAGATTTTTGTTACTCCATTGGATGGTAGCCTTATCATTATGGAAGGTAGTATGTTGTCGATATTTTTGTTATTCCAATGGATGGTAACCTTTTCATATAAGGTAGTCTGTTGTCGTGATTTTTGTTACTACAATGGATTGTTGCCTTGTCATTATGGAAGGTAGTTTGTCGTTGTGATTTTTATTACTCCAATGGATGGTAACCTTGTCATTATGGAAGGTAGTCTTTTGTCTAAATTTTTGTTAGTCCAATGGATGGTAGCCTTCTTATTATGGAAGGTAGTCTGTTGTCGAGATTTTTGTTACTCCATTGGATGGTAGCCTTATCATTATGGAAGGTAGTCTGTTATCGAGATTTTTGTTACTCCAATGGGTGGTAGCCTTGTCATTATGGAAGGTAGTCTGGTGTCGATATCTTTGTTACTCCAATGGAAGTAGCCTATTCATTATGGAATGTAGTCTGTTGTCGAGATTTTTGGAACTCCAATGGATGGTAACCTTGTCGTTATGTAAGGTAGTCTGTTGTCAAAAAATTTTATACTCCAATGGATGGTAGCCTTGTCATTATGAAAGGTAATCTATTGTCGAGATTGTTGTTACTCCAATGGATTGTAGCCTTGTCATTATGGCAGGTAGTCTTTTGTCGAAAGTTTTGTTACTCCAATGGATGGTAGCCTTCTTATTATGGAAGGTACTCTGTTGTCGAGATTTTTGTTAATACAATGGATGGTAGCCTTATCATTATGGAAGGTAGCCTGTTATCGAGATTTTTGTTACTCCAATGGGTGGTAGCCTTGTCAATATGGAAGGTAGTCTGGTGTCGATATCTTTGTTACTCCAATGGAAGTAGCCTATTCATTATGGAATGTAGTCTGTTGTCGAGATTTTTGGAACTCCAATGGATGGTAACCTTGTCGTTATGTAAGGTAGTCTGTTGTCAAAAAATTTTATACTCCAATGGATGGTAGCCTTGTCATTATGAAAGGTAGCCTTCTCATTATGGAAGTAGCCTATTCATTATGGAATGTAGTCTATTGTCGAGATTTTTGTTACTCCAATGGATGGTAGCCTTCTCATTATGGAAGGTAGTCAGTCGTAGAAATTTTTGTTGTTCTAATGGATGGTAGCCTTGTCATTATGAAAGGTAGTCTGTTGTCGATATTTTTGTTACTCCAATGGATGGTAGCCTTGTCATTACGGAAGGTAGTCTGTTGCCAAGAATTTTGTTACTACAATGGATGGTAGCCTTGTCATTATGGAAGGTGGTCTGTTGTCATGATTTTTGTTATTACAATGGATTGTAGCCTTGTCATTATGGAAGGTTGTCTGTTGTCGGTATCTTTCTTACTCCATTGGATGGTAGGCTATTCATTATGGAATGTAGTTTGTTGTCGAGATTTTTGTTAGTATTATGGATGGTAGCCTTGTCATTATGGAAGGTAGTCTGTTGTCGAGATTTTTGTTACTCCATTAGATGGTAGCCTTGTCATTTTGAAAGGTGGTTTGTTGTCATGAATTTTGTTACTCCAATGGATAGTACCCTTGTCATTATGGAAGATAGTCTATTGTCGAGATTTTTGTTACTACAATGGATGGTAGCCCTGTCATTATGGAAGGTAGTCTGTTGTCGTGATTTTTGTTACTACAATGGATTGTAGCCTTGTCATTTTGGAAGGTAGTCTGTCGCTGTGATTTTTGTTACTCTAATGGATGGTAGCCTTGTCATTATGGAAGGTAGTATGTTGTTCAGATATTTGTAATTACAATGTATGTTAGCCTTGTCATTTTGGAAGGTAGTCTATTGTTGAGATTTTTGTTACTCCTTTGATAATAGCCTTGTCATTATGGAAGGTAGTCTGTTGTTGAGATTTTTGTTATTCCAATGGATGGTAGCCTAGTCATTATGGAAGGTAGTCTATTTTCGAGATTTTTGTTACTACATTGGATGGTAGCCTTGTCATTATAGAAGGCAGTATGTTGTCGAGATTTTTATGACTCCAATGGATGGTAGCCTTGTCATTATGGAAGGTAGTCCGTCGTTGAAATTTTCTTTATACAAACGGATGGTAGTCGTGTCATTATGGAAGGTAGTCTATTGTCGATATCTTTGTTACTACAATGTATGTAAGCCTTATCATTATGGAAGGTAGTCTGTTGTCGATATTTTTGTTACTCCAATGGATGGTAGCCTTGTCATTACGGAAGGTAGTCTGTTGCCAAGAATTTTGTTACTACAATGGATGGTAGCCTTGTCATTATGGAAGGTGGTCTGTTGTCATGATTTTTGTTACTACAATGGATTGTAGCCTTGTCATTATGGAAGGTAGTCTATTGTCGAGATTTTTTTTACTCCAATGGATGGTAGACTTATCATTATGGAAGGTAGTCTATTATCGAGATTTTTGTTACTCCAATGGATGGTAACCTTGTATTATGGAAGGTAGTCTGTCGTTATGATTTTTGTTACTCCAATGGATGGTAGCCTTGTCATTCTGGAAGGTAGTCTATTGTTCATATATTTCTTACAACAATGTATGTTAGCCTTGTCATTATGGAAGGTAGTCTATTGTTGAGATTATTGTTACTCCATTGGATAGTAGCATTGTCAATATGAAAGGTAGTCTGTTGTTGTGATTTTTGTTATTCCAATGGATGGTAGCCTAGTCAATATGGAAGGTAGTACGTTTTTGAGATTTTTCTTACTCCAACGGATGGTAGCCTTGTCATTATTGAAGGTAGTCTATTGTCGAGATTTTTGTTACTCCAATGGATGGTAGCCTTGTCATTATGGAAGGTAGTCAGTCGTAGAAATTTTTGTTGTTCTAATGGATGGTAGCCTTGTCATTATGAAAGGTAGTCTTTTGTCGAAATTTTTGTTACTCCAATGGATGGTAGCCTTCTTATTATGGAAGGTAGTCTATTGTCGAGATTTTTCTTACTACAATGGATGGTAGCCTTTTCATTATGGAAGGTAGTTTGTTTGCGAGATTTTAGTTACTACAATGGATTGTAGCCTTGTCATTATGGAAGGTTATCTGTTGTCGATATCTTTGTTACTCCATTGGATGGTAGGCTATTCATTATGGAATGTAGTTTGTTGTCGAGATTTTTGTTAGTATTATGGATGGTAGCCTTGTCATTATGGAAGGTAGTCTGTTGTCGAGATTTTTGTTACTCCATTAGATGGTCGCCTTGTCATTTTGGAAGGTAGTTTGTTGTCATGATTTTTGTTACTCCAATGGATAGTACCCTTGTCATTATTGAAGATAGTCTATTGTCGAGATTTTTGTTACTACAATGGATGGTAGCCCTGTCATTATGGAAGGTAGTCTGTTGTCGTGATTTTTGTTACTACAATGGATTGTAGCCTTGTCATTTTGGAAGGTAGTCTGTCGCTGTGATTTTTGTTACTCTAATGGACGGTAGCCTTGTCATTATGAAAGGTAGTATGTTGTTCAGATTTTTGTAATTACAATGTATGTTAGCCTTGTCATTTTGGAAGGTAGTCTATTGTTGAGATTTTTGTTACTCCTTTGATAATAGCCTAGTCATTATGGAAGGTAGTCTATTTTCGAGATTTTTGTTACTACAATGGATGGTAGCCTTATCATTATGGAAGGTAGTCTGTCATTGATATTTTCTTTATACAAACGGATGGTAGCCGTGTCATTATGAAAGGTAGTCTATTGTCGAGATTTTTGTTACTCCAGTGGTTTGTATCCTTATCATTATGGAAGGTAGTCTGTTGTCGATATTTTTGTTACTCCAATGGATGGTAGCCTTGTCATTACGGAAGGTAGTCTGTTGCCAAGAATTTTGTTACTACAATGGATGGTAGCCTTGTCATTATGGAAGGTGGTCTGTTGTCATGATTTTTGTTACTACAATGGATTGTAGCCTTGTCATTATGGAAGGTAGTCTATTGTCGAGATTTTTTTTACTCCAATGGATGGTAGACTTATCATTATGGAAGGTAGTCTATTGTCGAGATTTTCGTTACTCCAATGGATGGTAACCTTGTATTATGGAAGGTAGTCTGTCGTTATGATTCTTGTTACTCCAATGGATGGTAACCTTGTCATTGTGGAAGGTAGTCTATTGTTCATATATTTCTTACTACAATGTATGTTAGCCTTGTAATTATGGAAGGTAGTCTATTGTTGAGATTATTGTTACTCCATTGGATAGTAGCATTGTCAATATGGAATGTAGTCTGTTTTCGAGATTTTTGTTACTCCAATGGATGGTAGCCTTGTCATTATGGAAGGTAGTCTACTGTCAAGATTTTTGTTACTCCAATGGATGGTAGCCTTGTCATTATGGAATGTAGTCTATTATCGAGATTTTTGTTAATCCAATGGATGGTAGCCTTTTCATTATGGAAGTTAGTCTGTCGCCGAAAATTTTGTTGTTCTAATGGATGGTAGCCTTGTCATTATGAAAGGTAGTCTATTGTCAAGATTTTTGTTACTACAATGGATTGTAGCATTGTCATTATGGAAGCTAGTCTGTTGTCGATATCTTTGTTACTACAATGTATGTTAGCCGTGTCATTATGGAAGGTAGTCTGGTGTCGAGACTTTTTTTACTCTATTGGATAGTAGCCTAGTCATTATGGAAGGTAGTATGTTATTGATATCTTTGTTACTCCAATGGATGGTAGCCTACTCATTATGGAAGGTAGTCGATCGTCGAGATTTTTTTTGTTCTAATGTATGGAAGCCTTGTCATTATGAAAGGTAATCTAATGTCGAGATTTTTGTTTCTCCAAAGGATTGTAGCCTTGTCATTATGGAAGGTAGTCTGTTGTTGAGATTTTTGTGCTCCAATGGATGGTAGCCTTTTTACTATCGAAGGTAGTCTGTTGTCGAGATTTTTGTTACTACAATGGATGGTATCCTTGTCATTATGGAAGGTAGTTTGTTGTCGATATCTTTGTTACTACAATGTATGTTAGCCTTGTCATTATGGAAGGTAGTCTGGTGTCGAGATTTTTGTTACTCCATTGGATAGTAGCCTAGTCATTATGGAAGGTAGTCTATAGTTGAGATTTTGGTTATTCCAATAAATGGTAGCCTAGTCATTATGGAAGGTAGTCTGTTTTCGAGATTTTTGTTACTCCAATGGATGGTAGCCTTGTCATTATGGAAGCTAGTCTGTTGTCGGGATTTTTGTTACTCCAATGGATGGTAGCCTTGTCATTATGAAAGGTAGTCTATTGTCGAGATTTTTGTTACTCCAATGGATTGTAGCCATGTCATTATGGAAGGTAGTCTATTGTCGATATCTTTGTTACTACAATGTATGTAAGCCTTGTCATTATGGAAGGTAGTCTAGTGTCGAGATTTTTTTTACTCCATTGGATAGTAGCCTAGTCATTATGGAAGGTAGTATGTTGTTGATATCTTTGTTACTCCAATGGATGGTAGCCTACTCATTATGGAAGGTAGTATGTCGTCGAGATTTTTTTTGTTCCAATGTATGGTAGCCTTGTCATTATGAAAGGTAGTCTATTGTCGAGATTTTTGTTACTCCAATGGATTGTATCCTTGTCATTATGGAAGGTAGTTTGTTTTTGAGATTTTTGTTACTCCAGTGGATGGTAGCCTTTTCACTATCGATGGTAGACTGTTGTCGAGATTTTTGTTACTACAATGGATGGTAGCCTTGTCATAATGGAAGGTAGTTTGTTGTCGAGATTTTTGTTACTCCAATGGATTCTAGCATTGTCATTATGGAAGGTAGTCTGTTGTCGATATCATTGTTACTACAATGTATGTTAGCCTTGTCATTATGGAAGGTAGTCTGGTGTCGAGATTTTTGTTACTCCATTGGATCATAGCCTAGTCATTAAGGAAGGTAGTCTGTTGTTGAGATTTTGGTTATTCCAATGGATGGTAGCCTAGTCATTATGGAAGGTAGTCTGTTTTCGAGATTTTTGTTACTCCAACGGATGGTAGCCTTGTCATTATGGAAGGTAGTCTATTGTCGGGATTTTTGTTACTCCAATGGATGGTAGCCTTGTCATTATGGAAGGTAGTCTGTCATTGATATTTTTTTTATTCCAATTGATGGTAGCCTTGTCAATATGAAATGTAGTCTATTGTCCATATTTTTGTTACTCCAATGGAATGTATCCTTGTCATTATGGAAGGTAGTCTGTTATCGAGATTTTTCTTACTACAATGGATGGTAGCCTTGTCATTATGGAAGGTAGTCTGTTGTAGAGATTTTTGTTACTCCAATGGATGGTATCCTTCTTACTATCAAAGGTAGTTTGTTGTCGAGATTTTTGTTACTACAATGGATGGTAGCCTTGTCATTATGGAATGTATTCTGTTGTCGAGATTTTTGTTACTCCAATGGATTGTAGTCTTGTCATTATGGAAGGTAGTCTATTGTCGATATCTTTGTTACTACAATGTATGTTATCCTTGTCATTATGGAAGGTAGTCTGTTTTTGAGATTTTTGTTACTCCAATGGATGGTAGCCTTCTCACTATCGAAGGTAGTCTGTTGTCGAGATTTTTGTTACTACAATGGATGGTAGCCTTGTCATTATGGAAGGTAGTTTGTTGTCGAGATTTTTGTTACTCCAATGGATTGTAGCCTTGTCATTATGGAAGGTAGTCTGTTGTCGATATCATTGTTACTACAATGTATGTTAGCCTTGTCATTATGGAAGGTAGTCTGGTGTCGAGATTTTTATTACTCCATTGGATAGTAGCCTAGTCATTATGGAAGGTAGTCTGTTGTTGAGATTTTGGTTATTCCAATGGATGGTAGCCTAGTCATTATGGAAGGTAGTCTGTTTTCGAGATTTTTGTTACTCCAACGGATGGTAGCCTTGTCATTATGGAAGGTAGTCTATTGTCGGGATTTTTGTTACTCCAATGGATGGTAGCCTTGTCATTATGGAAGGTAGTCTGTCATTGATATTTTTTTTATTCCAATTGATGGTAGCCTTGTCAATATGAAATGTAGTCTATTGTCCATATTTTTGTTACTCCAATGGAATGTATCCTTGTCATTATGGAAGGTAGTCTGTTATCGAGATTTTTCTTACTACAATGGATGGTAGCCTTGTCAATATGGAAGGTAGTCTAGTGTAGAGATTTTTGTTACTCCAATGGATGGTAGCCTTCTTACTATCGAAGGTAGTTTGTTGTCGAGATTTTTGTTACCACAATGGATGGTAGCCTTGTCATTATGGAAGGTAGTCTGTTGTCGAGATTTTTGTTACTCCAATGGATTGTAGTCTTGTCATTATGGAAGGTAGTCTATTGTCGATATCTTTGTTACTACAATGTATGTTAGCCTTGTCATTATGGAAGGTAGTCTGTTTTTGAGATTTTTGTTACTCCATTGGATAGTAGCCTAGTCATTATGGAAGGTAGTCTGTTGTTGAGATTTTTGTTATTCCAATGGATGGTAGCCTATTCATAATGGAAGTTAGTCTATTTTCGAGATTTTTCTTACTCCAATGGATGGTAGCCTTGTCGTTAAGGAAGGTAGTCAGTTGTTGGGATTTTTGTTACTCCAATGGATGGTAGCCTTGTCATTACGGAAGGTAGTCTGTTGCCATGAATTTTGTTACTACAATGGATGGTAGCCTTGTCATTATGGAAGGTAGTCTGTTATCATGATTTTTGTTACTACAATGGATTGTAGCCTTGCCATTATGGAAGGTAGTCTATTGTCGAGATTTTTTTTACTCCAATGGATGGAAGCATTGTCATTATGGAAGGTAGTTTGTTATCGAGATTTTTGTTACTCCAACAGATTGTAGCCTTGTCATTATGGAAGGTAGTCTGTCGTTGTGATTTTTGTTACTCCAATGAATGGTAGCCTTGTCATTACGGAAGGTAATCTGTTTTTCATATTTTTGTTACTATAATGCATGTTAGCCTTGTCATTATGGAAGGTAGTCTGTTGTCGATATTTTTGTTACTCCATTGGATAGTAGCCTTGTCAATATGGAAGGTAGTCTATTGTTGATATTTTTGTTATTCTAATGGATGGTAGCCTAGTCATTATGGAAGTTAGTTTATTTTCGAGAATTTTGTTACTCTAATGGATGGTAGCCTTGTCATTATGGAAGGTAGTCTGTTGTAGAAATTTTTGTTACTCCAATGGATGGTAGCCTTGTCATTATGGAAGGTAGTCTATTATCGAGATTTTTGTTACTCCAATGGATGGTAGCCTTTTCATTATGGAAGGTAGTCTGTCGTCGAAATTTTTGTTGTTCCAATGGATGGTAGCCTTGTCATTATGAAAGGTAGTCTGTTGTCGAGATTTTTGTTTCTCCAATGGATTGTAGCCTTGTCATTATGGAAGGTAGTCTATTGTTAAGAGTTTTGTTACTCCAATGGATGGTAGCCTTCTTACAATGGAAGGTAGTCTGTTGTCGAGATTTTTTTACTACAATGGATGGTAGCCTTGTCATTATGGAAGGTAGTCTCTTGTCGAGAGTTTTGTTACTCCAATGGATTGTAGCCTTGTCATTATGGAAGGTAGTCTGTTCTCGATATCTTTGTTACTACAATGTATGTTAGCCTTGTCATTATGGAAGGTAGTCTAGTGTCGAGATTTTTGTTACTCCATTGGATAGTAGCCTAGTCATATTGGTAGGTAGTCTGTTGTTGAGATTTTTCTTATTCCAATGGATGGTAGCCTAGTCATTTGGAAGGTAGGCTGTTGTCGAGATTTTTCTTACTAAAATTGATGGTAGCCTTGTCATTATAGAAGGTAGTCTGTTTTCGAGATTTTTGTTACTACAATGGATGGTAGCCTTTTCATTATGAAAGGTAGTCTGTTGTCTTAATTTTTGTTACTACAATAGATTGTAGCCTTGTCATTATGGAAGGTAGTCAATTGTCGAGATTTTTGTTACTCCAATGGATGGTAGCATTGTCATTATGGAAGGTAGTTTGTTGTCGAGATTTTTGTTACTCCAAAAGATGGTAGCCTTGTCATTATGTAAGGTAGTCTGTCGTTGTCATTTTTGTTACTCTAATGAATGGTAGCCTTGTCATTATGGAAGGTAGTTTGTTGTTCATATTTTTGTTACTACAATGCATGTTAGTCTTGTCATTATGGAAGGTAGTCTGTTGTCGATATTTTTGTTACTCCATTGGATAGTAGCCTTCTCATTATGGAAGGTAGTCTGTTGTTGAGATTTTTGTTATTCCAATGGATCGTAGGCTAGTCATTAGGGAAGTTAGTCTATTTTCGAGATTTTTGTTAATCCAATGGATGGTAGCCTTGCCATTATAGAAGGTAGTCTATTGTCGAGATTTTTGTTACTCCAATGGATGGTAGCCTTTTCATTATGGAAGGTAGTCTGTCGTCGAAATTTTTGTTGTTCCAATGGATGGTAGCCTTGTCATTATTAAAGGTAGTCTGTTGTCGAGATTTTTGTTTCTCCAATGGATAGTAGCCTTGTCATTATGGAAGGTAGCCTATTGTTGAGATTTTTGTTACTCCAATGGATGGTAGCCTTCTTACAATGGAAGGTAGTCTTTTGTCGAGATTTTTTTTACTACAATGGATGGTAGCCTTGTCATTATGGAAGGTAGTCTGTTGTCGAGATTTTTGTTACTCCAATGGATGGTAGCATTGTCATTATGGAAGGTAGTTTGTTGTCGAGATTTTTGTTACTCCAATAGATGGTAGCCTTGTCATTATGTAAGGTAGTCTGTTGTTCATATTTTTGTTACTACAATGCATGTTAGTCTTGTCATTATGGAAGGTAGTCTGTTGTCGAAATTTTTGTTACTCCATTGGATAGTAGCCTTGTCATTACGGAAGGTAGTCTGTTGTTGAGATTTTTGTTATTCCAATGGATGGTAGGCTAGTCATTAGGGAAGTTAGTCTATTTTCGAGATATTTGTTACTCCAATGGATGGTAGTCTTGCCATTATAGAAGGTAGTCTATTGTCGAGATTTATGTTACTCCAATGGATGGTAGCCTTTTCATTATCGAAGGTAGTCTGTCGTCTAAATTTTTGTTGTTCCAATGGATGGTAGCCTTGTCATTATTAAAGGTAGTCTGTTGTCGATATTTTTGTTTCTCCAATGGATTGTAGCCTTGTCATTATGGAAGGTAGTCTATTGTTGAGATTTTTGTTACTCCAATGGATGGTAGCCTTCTTACAATGGAAGGTAGTCTGTTGTCGAGATTTTTTTTACTACAATGGATGGTAGCCTTGTCATTATGGAAGGTAGTCTGTTGTCGAGAGTTTTGTTACTCCAATGGGTTGTAGCCTTATCATTATGGAAGGTAGTCTGTTTTCGATATCTTTGTTACTATAATTCATGTTAGCCTTGTCATTATGGAAGGTAGTCTGGTGTCAAGATTTTTGTGACTCCATTGGATAGTAGCCTAGTCATTATGGAAGGTAGTGTGTTGTTGATATTTTTGTTATTCCAATGGATGGTAGCCTAGTCATTATGGAGGGTAGTTTGTTATCGAGATTTTTGTTACTCCAACAGATGGTAGCCTTGTCATTATGGAAGGTAGTCTGTCGTTTTGATTTTTGTTACTTCAATGAATGGTAGCCTTGTCATTACGGAAGGTAATCTGTTTTTCATATTTTTGTTACTATAATGCATGTTAGCCTTGTCATTATGGAAGGTAGTCTGTTGTCAATATTTTTGTTACTCCATTGGATAGTAGCCTTGTCATTATGGAAGGTAGTCTGTTGTTGATATTTTTGTTATTCTAATGGATGGTAGCCTAGTCATTATGGTAGTTAGTCTATTTTCGAGATTTTTGTTACTCTAATGGATGGTAGCCTTGTCATTATGGAAGGTAGTCTGTTGTCGAAATTTTTGTTACTCCAATGGATGGTAGCCTTGTCATTATGGAAGGTAGTCTATTATTGAGATTTTTGTTACTCCAATGGATGGTAGCCTTTTCATTATGGAAGGTAGTCTGTCGTCGAAATTTTTGTTGTTTCAATGGATGGTAGCCATGTCATTATGAAAGGTAGTCTGTTGTCGAGATTTTTGTTTCTCCAATGGATTGTAGCCTTGTCATTATGGAAGGTAGTCTATTGTTGAGAGTTTTGTTACTCCAATGGATGGTAGCCTTCTTACAATGGAAGGTAGTCTGTTGTCAAGATATTTTTTACTACAATGGACGGTAGCCTTGTCATTATGGAAGGTAGTCTGTTGTCGAGAGTTTTGTTACTCCAATGGATGGTAGCCTTTTCATTATGGAAGGTAGTCCGTCGTCGAAATTTTTGTTGTTCCAATGGATGGAGCCTTGTCATTATTAAAGGTAGTCTGTTGTCGATATTTTTGTTTCTCCAATGGATTGTAGCCTTGTCATTATGGAAGGTAGTCTATTGTTGAGATTTTTGTTACTCCAATGGATGGTAGCCTTCTTACAATGGAAGGTAGTCTTTTGTCGAGATTTTTTATACTACAATGGATGGTAGCGTTGTCATTATGGAAGGTAGTCTGTTGTCGAGATTTTTGTTACTCCAATGGATGGTAGCATTGTCATTATGGAAGGTAGTCTATTTTTGAGATTTTTGTTACTCCAATGGATGGTAGCCTTCTTACAATGGAAGGTAGTCTGTTGTCGAGATTTTTTTTACTGCAATGGATGGTAGCCTTGTCATTATGGAAGGTAGTCTGTTGTCGAGAGTTTTGTTACTCCAATGGATTGTAGCCTTATCATTATGGAAGGTAGTCTGTTGTCGATATCTTTTTTACTATAATTCATGTTAGCCTTGTCATTATGGAAGGTAGTCTGGTGTCGAGATTTTTGTTACTCCATTGGATAGTAGCCTAGTCATTATGGAAGGTAGTGTGTTATTGAGATTTTTGTTATTCCAATGGATAGTAGCCTAGTCATTATGGAAGGTAGTCTGTTTTTGAAATTTTTGTTACTCCAATGGATAGTAGCCTTGTCATTATTGAAGGTAGTCTGTTGTCGAGATTTTTGTTACTCCAATGGATGGTAGCCTTGTCATTATGGAAGGTAGTATGTCGTTGATATTTTTGTTATTCCAATGGATGGTAGCCTTGTCAATATAAAAGGTTGTCTATTGTCCATATTTTTGTTACTCCAATGGAATGTATCCTTGTCATTATGGAAGGTAGTCTGTTGTCTTGATTTTTGTTACCACAATAGATTGTATCCTTGTCATTATGGAAGGTAGTCTATTGTCGAATTTTTGTTACTCCAATGGATGGTAGCATTGTCATTATGGAAGGTAGTTCATTGTCGAGATTTTTGTTACTCCAATAGATGGTAGCCTTTTCATTATGGAAGGTAGTCTGTCATTGAGATTTTTGTTATTCCAATGGATGGTAGCCTAGTCATTATGCAAGGTAGCCTATTTTTGAGATTTTTATTACTCCAATGGATGGTAGCCTTGTCATTATGGAAGGTAGTCTATTGTCAATATTTTTGTTACTGCATTAGATAGTAGCCTAGTCATTATGGAAGGCAGTCTATTGTTGAGATTTTGGTTATTCCAATGGAAGGTAGCCTAGTCATTATGGAAGGTAGTCTGTTATCGAGATTTTTGACACTCCAATGGATGGTAGCCTTGTCATTATGGAAGGTAGACTGTTGTCGGGATTTTTGTTACTCCAATGGCTGGTAGCCTTGTCATTATGGAAGGTAGTCTGTCGTTGATATTTTTGTTATTCCAATGGATGGTAGCCTTGTCATTATGGAAGGTAGTCTATTGTAGAGATTTTTGTTACTCCAATGGATGGTAGCCTTCTTACTATCGAAGGTAGTTTGTTGTCGAGATTTTTTTTACTACAATGGATGGTAGCCTTGTCATTATGGAAGGTAGTCTGTTGTCAAGATTTTTGTTACTCCAATGGATTGTAGCCTTGTCATTATGGAAGGTAGTCTATTGTCGATATCTTTGTTACTACAATGTATGTTAGCCTTGTCATTATGGAAGGTAGTCTGGTGTCGAGATTTTTGTTACTCCATTGGATAGTAGCCTAGTCATTATGGAAGGTAGTCTGTTATTGAGATTTTTGTTATTCCAATGGATGATAGCCTATTCATAATGGAAGGTAGTCTGTTTTCGAGATTTTTCTTACTCCAATGGATGGTAGCCTTGTTGTTAAGGAAGGTAGTCAGTTGTCGGGATTTTTGTTACTCCAATGGATGGTAGCCTTGTCATTATGGAAGGTAGTTTGTCGTTGAAATTTTCTTTATTCAAACGGATGGTAGCCGTGTCATTATGAAAGGTAGTCTATTGTCGAGATTTTTGTTACTCCCGTGGATTGTATCCTTATCTTTATGGAAGGTAGTCTGTTGTGGATATTTTTGTTACTCTAATGGATGGTAGCCTTGTCATTACGGAAGGTAGTCTGTTGCCAAGAATTTTGTTACTACAATGGATGGTAGCCTTGTCATTATGGAAGGTAGTCTGTTGTCATGATTTTTGTTACTACAATGGATTGTAGCCTTGTCATTATGGAAGGTAGTCTATTGTCGAGATTTTTTTTACTCCAATGGATGGAAGCATTGTCATTATGGAGGGTAGTTTGTTATCGAGATTTTTGTTACTCCAACAGATGGTAGCCTTGTCATTATGGAAGGTAGTCTGTCGTTGTGATTTTTGTTACTCCAATGAATGGTAGCCTTGTCATTACGGAAGGTAATCTGTTTTTCATATTTTTGATACTATAATGCATGTTAGCCTTGTCATTATGGAAGGTAGTCTGTTGTCGATATTTTTGTTACTCCATTGGATGGTAGCCTTGTCATTATGGAAGGTAGTCTATTATCGAGATTTTTGTTACTCCAATGGATGGTAGCCTTTTCATTATGGAAGGTAGTCTGTCGTCGAAATTTTTGTTGTTCCAATGGATGGTAGCCTTGTCATTATGAAAGGTAGTCTGTTGTCCAGATTTTTGTTTCTCCAATGGATTGTAGCCTTGTCATTATGGAAGGTAGTCTATTGTTGAGAGTTTTGTTACTCCAATGGATGGTAGCCTTCTTACAATGGAAGGTAATCTGTTGTCGAGATTATTTTTACTACAATGGATTGTAGCCTTGTCATTATGGAAGGTAGTCTGTTGTCGAGAGTTTTGTTACTCCAATGGATTGTAGCCTTGTCATTATGGAAGGTAGTCTGTTGTTGAGATTTTTGTTACTCCAATGGATGGTAGCCTTCTTACAATGGAAGGTAGTCTTTTGTCGAGATTTTTTTTACTACAATGGATGGTAGCCTTGTCATTATGGAAGGTAGTCTGTTATCGAGATTTTTGTTACTCCAATGGATGGTAGCATTGTCATTATGGAAGGTAGTTTGTTGTCGAGATTTTTGTTACTCCAATAGATGGTAGCCTTGTCATTATGTAAGGTAGTCTGTCGTTGTGATTTTTGTTACTCTAATGAATGGTAGCCTTGTCATTATGGAAGGTAGTCTGTTGTTCATATTTTTGTTACTACAATGCATGTTAGTCTTGTCATTATGGAAGGTAGTCTGTTGTCGATATTTTTGTTACTCCATTGGATAGTAGCCTTGTCATTATGGAAGGTAGTCTGTTGTTGAGATTTTTGTTATTCCAATGGATGGTAGGCTAGTCATTAGGGAAGTTAGTCTATTTTCGAGATTTTTGTTACTCCAATAGATGGTAGCCTTGCCATTATAGAAGGTAGTCTATTGTCGAGATTTTTGTTACTCCAATGGATGGTAGACTTTTCATTATGGAAGGTAGTCTGTTGTCGAAATTTTTGTTGTTCCAATGGATGGTAGCCTTGTCATTATTAAAGGTAGTTTGTTGTCGAGAGTTTTGTTTCTCCAATGGATTGTAGCCTTGTCATTATGGAAGGTAGTCTATTGTTGAGATTTTTGTTACTCCAATGGATGGTAGCCTTCTTACAATGGAAGGTAGTCTGTTGTCGAGATTTTTTTACTACAATGGATGGTAGCCTTGTCATTATGGAAGGTAGTCTGTTGTCGAGAGTTTTGTTACTCCAATGGATTGTAGCCTTATCATTATGGAACGTAGTCTGATGTCGATATCTTTGTTACTATAATTCATGTTAGCCTTGCCATTATGGAAGGTAGTCTGGTGTCGAGATTTTTGTTACTCCATTGGATAGTAGCCTAGTCATTATGGAAGGTAGTGTGTTGTTGAGATTTTTGTTATTCCAATGGATGGTAGCCTAGTCATTATGGAAGGTAGTCTATTTTTGAAATTTTTGTTACTCCAATGGATAGTAGCCTTGTCATTATTGAAGGTAGTCTGTTGTCGAGATTTTTGTTACTCCAATGGATGGTAGCCTTGTCATTATGGAAGGTAGTATGTCGTTGATATTTTTGTTATTCCAATGGATGGTAGCCTTCTCAATATAAAAGGTAGTCTATTGTCCATATTTTTGTTACTCCAATGGAATGTATCCTTGACATTATGGAAGGTAGTCTGTTGTCCTGATTTTTGCTACTACAATAGATTGTAGCCTTGTCATTATGGAAGGTAGTCTATTGTCGAGATTTTTGTTACTCCAATGGATGGTAGCATTGTCATTATGGAAGGTAGTTCATTGTGGAGATTTTTGTTACTCCAATAGATGGTAGCGTTTTCATTATGGAAGGTAGTCTGTCATTGAGATTTTTGTTATTCCAATGGATGGTAGCCTAGTCATTATGCAAGGTAGCCTATTTTTGAGATTTTTATTACTCCAATGGATGGTAGCCTTGTCATTATGGAAGGTAGTTTATTGTCAATATTTTTGTTACTCCTTTGGATAGTAGCCTAGTCATTATGGAAGGCAGTCTATTGTTGAGATTTTGGTTATTCTAATGGATGGTAGCCTAGTCATTATGGAAGGTAGTCTGTTTTCTAGATTTTTGTTACTCCAATGGATGGTAGCCTTGTCATTATGGAAGGTAGACTGTTGTCGGGATTTTTGTTACTCCAATGGATGGTAGCCTTGTCATTATGGAAGGTAGTCTGTCGTTGATATTTTTGTTATTCCAATTGATGGTAGCCTTGTCAATATGAAATGTAGTCTATTGTCCAGATTTTTGTTACTCCAATGGAATGTATCCGTGTCATTATGGATGGTAGTCAACTATCGAGATATTTCTTACTACAATGGATGGTAGCCTTGTCATTAAGGAAGGTAGTTTGTTGCCGAGATTTTTGTTACTCCAATGGATTGTAGCCTTGTCATTATGGAAGGTAGTCTGTTGTCGATATCTTTGTTACTACAATGAATGTTAGCCTTTTCATTATGGAAGGTAGTCTGGTGTCGAGATTTTTTCACTTCATTAGATAGTAGCGTAGTCATTATGGAAGGTAGTATGTTGTTGATATCTTTGTTACTCCAATGGATGGTAGCCTACTCTTTATGGAAGGTAGTCTGTCGTCGAGATTTTTTTTGTTCCAATAGATGGTAGCCTTGTCATTATGAAAGGTAGTCTATTGTCGAGATTTTTGTTACTCCAATGGATTGTATCCTTGTCATTATGGAAGGTAGTCTGTTGTTGAGATTTTTGTTACTCCAATGGATGGTAGCCTTCTTACTATCGAAGGTAGTCTGTTGTCGAGATATTTATTACTCCAATGGAATGTATCCTTGTCATTATGGAAGGTAGTGTGTTGTCGTGATTTTTCTTACTACAATGGATGGTAGCCTTGTCGTTATGGAAGGTAATCTGTTGTCTTGATTTTTGGTACTACAATAGATTGTAGCCTTGTCATTATGGAAGGTAGTGTATTGTCGAGATTTTTGTTACTCCAATGGATGGTAGCATTGTCATTATGGAAGGTAGTTTGTTGTCTAGATTTTTGTTACTCCAATAGATGGTAGCCTTTTCATTATGGAAGGTAGTCTGTCATTGAGAGTTTTGTTATTCCAATGGATGGTAGCCTAGTCATTATGGAAGGTAGCGTAATTTCAAGATTTTTATTACTTCAATGGATGGTAGCCTTGTCATTATGGAAGGTAGTCTATTGTCGATATTTTTGTTACTCCATTGGATAGTAGCTTTGTCATTATGGAAGGTACTCTGTTGTTGAGATTTTTTTTATTCTATTGAATGGTAGCCTAGTCAATATGGAAGGTAATCTGTTTTCGAGATTTTTGTTACTCCAATGGATGGTAGCCTTTTCATTATGGAAGGTAGTCTATTATCGAGATTTTTGTTACTCCAATGGATGGTAGCCTTTTCATTATGGAAGGTAGTCTGTCGTCGAAATTTTTGTTGTTCCAATGGATGGTAGCCTTGTCATTATGAAAGGTAGTATGTTGTCGAGATTTTTGTGACTACAATGGATGGTAGCCTTGTCATTATGGAAGGTAGTTTGTTGTCTTGATTTTTGTTACTACAATAGACTGTAGCCTTGTCATTATGGAAGGTAGTTTATTGTCAAGATTTTTGTTACTCCAATGGATGGTAGCATTGTCATTATGGAAGGTAGTTTGTTGTCGAGGTTTTTGTTACTCCAATAGATGGTAGCCTTGTCATTATGGAAGGTAGTCTGTCATTGTGATTTTTGTTACTCCAATGAATGGTAGCCTTGTGATTATGGAAGGTAGTTTGTTGTTCATATTTTTGTTACTACAATGCATGTTAGCCTTGTCATTATGGACGGTAGTCTATTGTCGATATTTTTGTTACTCCATTGGATAGTAGCCTTGTCATTATGGAAGGTAGTATGTTGATGAGATTTTTGTTATTCCAATGGATGGTAACCTAGTCATTATGGAAGTTTGTCTATTTTTGAGATTTTTGTTACTCCAATGGATGGTATCCTTATCATTATGGAAGGTAGTATATTGTCGAGATTTTTGTTACTCTAATGGATGGTAGCCTTGTCATTATGAAATGTAGTCTATTATCGAGATTTTTGTTACTCCAATGGATGTTAGCCTTTTCATTATGGAAGGTAGTCTGTCGTCGAAATTTTTGTTGTTCCAATGGATGGTAGCCTTGTCATTATGAAAGGTAGTCTATTTTCGAGATTTTTGTTACTCCAATGGATTGTAGCCTTGTCATTATGGAAAGTAGTCTGTTGTTGAGATTTTTGTTACTCTAATGGATGGTAGCCTTCTTACTATGGAAGGTAGTTTGTTGTCGAGATTTTTCTTACTACAATGGATGGTAGCCTTGTCATTATGGAAGGTAGTCTGTTGTTGACATTTTTGTTACTCCAATGGATTGTAGCCTTGTCATTATGGAAGGTAGCCTATTTTTGAGATTTTTATTACCCCAATGGATGGTAGCCTTATCATTATGGAAGGTAGTTTATTGTCAATATTTTTGTTACTCCATTGGATAGTAGCCTAGTCATTATGGAAGGCAGTCTATTGTTGAGATTTTGGTTATTCCAATGGATGGTAGCCTAGTCATTATGGAAGGTAGTCTGTTTTCGAGATTTTTGTTACTCCAATGGATGGTAGCCTTATCATTATGGAAGGTAGACTGTTGTCGGGATTTTTGTTACTCCAATGGATGGTAGCCTTGTCATTATGGAAGGTAGTCTGTCTTTGATATTTTTGTTATTCCAATTGATGGTAGCCTTGTCAATATGAAATGTAGTCTATTGTCCAGATTTTTGTTACTCTAATGGAATGTATCCGTGTCATTATGGATGGTAGTCAGCTATCAAGATTTTTCTTACTACAATGGATGGTAGCCTTGTCATTAAGGAAGGAAGTCTGTTGCCGAGATTTTTGTAACTCCAATGGATTGTAGCCTTGTCATTATGGAAGGTAGTCTGTTGTCGATATCTTTGTTACTACAATGTATGTTAGCCTTGTCATTATGGAAGGTAGTCTGGTGTCGAGATTTTTTCACTCCATTAGATAGTAGCATAGTCATTATGGAAGGTAGTATGTTGTTGATATCTTTGTTACTCCAATGGATGGTAGCCTACTCTTTATGGAAGGTAGTCTGTCGTCGAGATTTTTTTTGTTCCAATGGATGGTAGCCTTGTCATTATGAAAGGTAGTCTATTGTCGAGATTTTTGTTACTCCAATGGATTGTATCCTTGTCATTATGGAAAGTAGTTTGTTGTTGAGATTTTTGTTACTCCAATGGATGGTAGCCTTCTTACTATCGAAGGTAGTATGTTGTCGATATATTTATTACTCCAATGGAATGTATCCTTGTCATTATGGAAGGTAGTGTGTTGTCGTGATTTTTCTTACTACAATGGATGGTAGCCTTGTCATTATGGAAGGTAGTCTGTTGTCTTGATTTTTGTTACTACAATAGATTGTAGCCTTGTCATTATGGAAGGTAGTGTATTGTCGAGATTTTTGTTACTCCAATGGATGGTAGCATTGTCATTATGGAAGGTAGTTTGTTGTCGAGATTTTTGTTACTCCAATAGATGGTAGCCTTTTCATTATGGAAGGTAGTCTGTCATTGAGATTTTTGTTATTCCGATGGATGGTAGCCTAGTCATTATGCAAGGTAGCCTATTTTTGAGATTTTTATTACTCCAATGGATGGTAGCCTTGTCATTATGGAAGGTATTTTATTGTCAATATTTTTGTTACTCCTTTGGATAGTAGCCTAGTCATTATGGAAGGCAGTCTATTGTTGAGATTTTTGTTCTTCCAATGGATGGTAGCCTAGTCATTATGGAAGGTAGTTTGTTTTCGAGATTTTTGTTACTCCAATGGATGGTAGCCTTGTCATTATGGAAGGTAGACTGTTGTCGGGATTTTTGTTACTTCAATGGATGGTAGCCTTGTCATTATGGAAGGTAGTCTGTCGTTGATATTTTTGTTATTCCAATTGATGGTAGCCTTGTCAATATGAAATGTAGTCTATTGTCCAGATTTTTGTTACTCCAATGGAATGTATCCGTGTCATTATGGATGGTAGTCAGCTATCGAGATTTTTCTTACTACAATGGATGGTAGCCTTGTCATTAAGGAAGGTAGTCTGTTGCCGAGATTTTTGTTACTCCATTGGATTGTAGCCTTGTCATTATGGAAGGTAGTCTGTTGTCGATATCTTTGTTACTACAACGTATGTTAGCCTTGTCATTATGGAAGGTAGTCTGGTGTCGAGATATTTTCACTTTATTAGATAGTAGCGGAGTCATTATGGAAGGTAGTATGTTGTTGATATCTTTGTTACTCCAATGGATGGTAGCCTACTCTTTATGGAAGGTAGTCTGTCGTCGAGATTTTTTTTGTTCCAATGAATGGTAGCCTTCTCATTATGAAAGGTAGTCTATTGTCGAGATTTTTGTTACTCCAATGGATTGTATCCTTGTCATTATGGAAGGTAGTCTGTTGTTGAGATTTTTGTTACTCCAATGGATGGTAGCCTTCTTACTATCGAAGGTAGTCTGTTGTCGAGATATTTATTACTCCAATGGAATGTATCCTTGTCATTATGGAAGGTAGTGTGTTATCGTGATTTTTCTTACTACAATGGATGGTAGCCTTGTCATTATGGAAGGTAGTCTGTTGTCTTGATTTTTGTTACTACAATAGATTGTAGCCTTGTCATTATGGAAGGTAGTGTATTGTCGAGATTTTTGTTACTCCAATGGATGGTAGCATTGTCATTATGGAAGGTAGTTTCTTGTCTAGATTTTTGTTACTCCAATAGATGGTAGCCTTTTCATTATGGAAGGTAGTCTGTCATTGAGAGTTTTGTTATTCCAATGGATGGTAGCCTAGTCATTATGGAAGGTAGCCTAATTTCAAGATTTTTATTACTTCAATTGATGGTAGCCTTGTCATTATGGAAGGTAGTCTATTGTCGATATTTTTGTTACTCCATTGGATAGTAGCTTTGTCATTATGGAAGGTACTCTGTTGTTGAGATTTTTTTTATTCTATTGAATGGTAGCCTAGTCAATATGGAAGGTAATCTGTTTTCGAGATTTTTGTTACTCCAATGGATGGTAGCCTTTTCATTATGGAATGTAGTCTATTATCGAGATTTTTGTTACT
This sequence comes from Vicia faba, assembly GCA_948472305.1. Lineage (NCBI taxonomy): Eukaryota > Viridiplantae > Streptophyta > Magnoliopsida > Fabales > Fabaceae > Vicia > Vicia faba. Next base: position 462,273,352 of record OX451741.1, read on the forward strand.
CCAATGGATGGTAGCCTTTTCATTATGGAAGGTAGTCAGTCGTCGAAATTTTTGTTGTTCCAATGGATGGTAGCCTTGTCATTATGAAAGGTAGTTTATTGTCGAGATTTTTGTTACTCCAATGGATTGTAGCCTTGTCATTATGGAAGGTAGTTTGTTGTCGAGATTTGTGTTACTACAATGGATTGTAGCCTTGTCATTAGGGAAGGTAGTCTGTTGTCGAGGTTTTTCTTACTACAATGGATGGTAGCCTTGTCATTATGGAAGGTAGTCTGTTGTCGAGATTTTTGTGACTACAATGGATGGTAGGCTTGTCATTATGGAAGGTAGTTTGTTGTCTTGATTTTTGTTACTACAATAGATTGTAGCCTTGTCATTATGGAAGGTAGTCTATTGTCAAGATTTTTGTTACTCCAATGGATGGTAGCATTGTCATTATGGAAGGTAGTTTGTTGTCGAGGTTTTTGTTACTCCAATAGATGGTAGCCTTGTCATTATGGAAGGTAGTCTGTCATTGTGATTTTTGTTACTCCAATGAATGGTAGCCTTGTGATTATGGAAGGTAGTTTGTTGTTCATATTTTTGTTACTACAATGCATGTTAGCCTTGTCATTATGGACGGTAGTCTATTGTCGATATTTTTGTTACTCCATTGGATAGTAGCCTTGTCATTATGGAAGGTAGTATGTGGATGAGATTTTTGTTATTCCAATGGATGGTAACCTAGTCATTATGGAAGTTTGTCTATTTTTGAGATTTTTGTTACTCCAATGGATGGTATCCTTATCATTATGGAAGGTAGTATATTGTCGAGATTTTTGTTACTCTAATGGATGGTAGCCTTGTCATTATGAAATGTAGTCTATTATCGAGATTTTTGTTACTCCAATGGATGTTAGCCTTTTCATTATGGAAGGTAGTCTGTCGTCGAAATTTTTGTTGTTCCAATGGATGGTAGCCTTGTCATTATGAAAGGTAGTCTATTGTCGAGATTTTTGTTACTCCAATGGATTGTAGCCTTGTCATTATGGAAAGTAGTCTGTTGTTGAGATTTTTGTTACTCTAATGGATGGTAGCCTTCTTACTATGGAAGGTAGTTTGTTGTCGAGATTTTTCTTACTACAATGGATGGTAGCCTTGTCATTACGGAAGGTAGTCTGTTGTCGACATTTTTGTTACTCCAATGGATTGTAGCCTTGTCATTATGGAAGGTAGTATGTTGTCGATATCTTTGTTACTATAATGTATGTTAGCCTTGTCATTATGGAAGGTAGTCTGGTGTCGGTATTTTTGTTACTCCATTGGATAGTAGCCTAGTAATTATGGAAGGTAGTCTGTTGTTGAGATTTTTGTTATTCCAATGGATGGTAGCCTAGTCATTATGGAAGCTAGTATGTTTTCGAGGATTTTGTTACTACAATGGATGGTAGCCTTGTCATTATGGAAGCTAGTCTGTAGTAGGGATTTTTTTTACTCCAATGGATGATAGCCTTGTCATTATGGAATGTAGTCTATTATCGAGATTTTTGTTAATTCAATGGATGGTAGCCTTTTCATTATGGAATGTAGTTTGTCGCCGAAATTTTTGTTGTCCTAATGGATGGTAGCCTTGTCGTTATGAAAGGTAGTCTATTGTCGAGATTTTTGTTGCTCCAATGGATTGTAGCCTTGTCATTATGGAAGGTAGTCTGTTGTCGATATCTTTTTTTACTCCATTGGATAGTAGCGTAGTCATTATGGAAGGTAGTATGTCGTCGAGATTTTTTTTGTTCCAATGTATGGTAGCATTGTCATTATGAAGGGTAGTTTATTGTCAAGATTTTTGTTACTCCAATGGATTGTATCCTTGTCGTTATGGAAGGTAGTCTTTTGTTGAGATTTTTGTTACTCCAATGGATGGTAGCCTTCTTACTATCGAAGGTAGTCTGTTGTCGAGATTTTTGTAACTACAATGGATGGTAGCCTTGTCATTATGGAAGGTAGTCTGTTGTCGAGATTTTTGTTACTCCAATGGAATGTATCCTTGTCATTATGGAAGGTAGTCTATTGTCGTGATTTTTCTTACTACAATGGATGGTAGCCTTGTCATTATGGAAGGTAGTCTGTTGTCTAGATTTTTGTTACTACAATAGATTATAGCCTTGTCATTATGGAATTTAGTCTATTGTCGAGATTTTTGTTACTCCAATGGATGGTAGCATTGTCATTATGGAAGGTAGTTTATTGTCGAGATTTTTGTTACTCCAATAGATGGTAGCCTTTTCATTATGGAAGGTAGTCTGTCATTGAGATTTTTGTTATTCCAATGGATGGTAGCCTAGTCATTATGGAAGGTAGCCTATTTCGAGATTTTTATTACTCCAATGGATGGTAGCCTTGTCATTATGGAATGTAGTCTATTGTCGATATTTTCTTACTTCATTCGATAGTAGCTTTGTCATTATGGAAGGTACTCTGTTGTTGAGATTTTTATTATTCCAATGGATGGTATCCTAGTCAATATGGAAGGAAATATGTTTTCGATATTTTTGTTACTCCAATGGATGGTAGCCTTTTCATTATGGAAGGTAGTCTATTATCGAGATTTTTGTTACTCCAATTGATGGTAGCCTTTTCATTTTGGAAGGTAGTTTGTCATTGAAATTTTTGTTGTTCCAATGGATGGTAGGCTTGTCATTATGAAAGGTAGTCTATTGTCGAGATTTTTGTTACTCCAATGGATTATAGCCTTGTCATTATGGAAGGTAGTCTATTGTCGAGATTTGTGTTACTACAAAGGATTGTAGCCTTGTCATTATGGAAGGTAGTCTGTTGTCGAGATTTTTCTTACTACAATGGATGGTAGCCTTGTCATTATGGAAGGTTGTCTGTTGTCGAGATTTTTGTTACTACAATGGATGGTAGCCTTGTCATTATGGAAGGTAGTCTGTTGTCTTGATTTTTGTTACTACAATAGATTGTAGCCTTGTCATTATGGAAGGTAGTCTATTGTCAAGTTTTTTGTTACTCCAATGGATGGTAGCATTGTCATTATGGAAGGTAGTTTGTTGTCGAGGTTTTTGTTACTCCAATAGATGGTAGCCTTGTAATTATGGAAGGTAGTATGTCGTTGTGATTTTTATTAGTCCAAAGAATGGTAGCCTTGTCATTATGGAAGGTAGTCTGTTGTTCATATTTTTGTTACTACAATGCATGTTAGCCTTGTCATTATGGAAGGTAGTCTGTTGTCGATATTTTTGTTACTCCATTGGACAATAATCTTGTCATTATAGAAGGTAGTCTGTTGATGAGATTTTTGTTATTCCAATGGATGGTAGCCTAGTCATTATGGAAGTTTGTCTATTATCGAGATTTTGTTAATTCAATAGATGGTAGCCTTTTCATTATGGAAGGTAGTCTGTCGCCAAAATTTTTGTTGTTCTAATGGATGGTAGCCTTGTAATTATGAAAGGTAGTCTATTGTCGAGATTTTTGTTACTCCAATGGATTGTAGCCTTGTCATTATGGAAGGTAGTCTGTTGTCGATATCTTTGTTACTAAAATGTATGTTAGCCTTGTCATTATGGAAGGTAGTCTGGTGTCGAGATTTTTTTTACTCCATTGGATAGTAGTGTAGTCATTATGGAAGGTAGTATGTTGTTGATATCTTTGTTACTCCAATGGATGGTAGCCTACTCTTTATGGAAGGTAGTCTGTCGTCGAGATTTTTTTCGTTCCAATGTATGGTAGCCTTGTCATTACTCCAATGGATTGTATCCTTGCGTTATGGAAGGTAGTCTGTTGTTGAGATTTTTGTTACTCCAACAGAGGGTAGCCTTCTTACTATCGAAGGTAGTCTGTTGTCGAGATTTTTGTTACTACAATGGATGGTAGCCTTGTCACTATGGAAGGTAGTCTGTTGTCGAGATTTTTGTTACTCCAATGGATGGTAGCATTGTCATTTTGGAAGGTAGTTTGTTGTCGAGATTTTTGTTACTCCAATAGATGGTAGCCTTTTCATTATGGAAGGTACTCTGTTGTTAAGATTTTTTTTATTCCAATTGATGGTAGCCTAGTCAATATGGAAGGTAATCTGTTTTCGAGATTTTTGTTACTCCAATGGATGGTAGGCTTTTCATTATGGAAGGTAGTTTGTCGTTGAAATTTTTGTTGTTCCAATGGATGGTAGCCTTGTCATTATGAAAGGTAGTAGGTTTTCGAGATTTTTGTTACTCCAATGGATGATTGCCTTGTCATTATGGAATGTAGTCTATTATCGAGATTTTTGTTAATTCAATGGATGGTAGCCTTTTCATTATGGAAGGTAGTCTGTCGCCGAAATTTTTGTTGTTCTAATGAATGGTAGCCTAGTCATTATGGAAGTTTGTCTATTTTCGAGATTTTTGTTACTCCAATGGATGGTAGCATTGTCATTATGGAAGGTAGTCTATTGTCGAGATTTTTTGTACTCCAATGGATTGTAGCCTTGTCATTATGGAAGGTAGTCTGTTGTCCAGATTTTTGTTACTACAATGGATTGTAGCCTTGTCATTATGGAAGGTAGTCTGTTGTCGACATTTTTCTTACTACAATGGATGGTAGCCTTGTCATTATGGAAGGTAGTCTATTGTCGAGATTTTTGTTACTCCAATGGATTGTAGCCTTGTCATTATGGAAGGTAGTCTGGTGTCGATATTTTTGTTACTCTATTGGATGGTAGCCTTTTCATTATGGAAGGTAGTCTGTCGCCGAAATTTTTGTTGTTCTAATGGATGGTAGCCTTGTCATTATGAAAGGTAGTCAATTGTCGAGATTTTTGTTACTCCAATGGATTGTAGCCTTGTCATTATGGAAGGTAGTCTGTTGTCGATATCTTTGTTACTACAATGTATGTTAGCCTTGTGATTATGGAAGGTAGTCTGGTGTCCAGATTTTTTTAACTCCGTTGGATAGTAGCGTAGTCATTATGGAAGGTAGTATGTTGTTGATATCTTTGTTACTCCAATGGATGGTATCCTACTCATTATGGAAGGTAGTCTGTCGTCGAGATTTTTTTTGTTCCAATGTATGGTAGCTTTGTCATTATGAAAGGTAGTCTATTGTCGAGATTTTTGTTACTCCAATGGATTGTATCCTTGTCATTATGGAAGGTAGTCTGTTGTTGAGATTTTTGTTACTCCAATGGATGGTAGCCTTGTTACTATTGAAGGTAGTCTGTTGTCGAGATTTTTGTTACTACAATGGATGGTAGCCTTGTCATTATGGAAGGTAGTCTGTTGTCGAGATTTTTGTTACTCCAATGGAATGTATCCTTGTCATTATGGAAGGTAGTCTGTTGTCGTAATTTTTCTTACTACAATGGATGGTAGCCTTGTCATTATAGATGGTAGTCTGTTGTCTTGATTTTTGTTACTCCAATGGATGGTAGCCTTTTCATTATGGAATGTAGTCTGTCGTCAAAATTTTTGTTGTTCCAATGGATGGTAGCCTTGTCATTATGAAAGGTAGTCTATTGTGGAGATTTTTGTTACTCCAATGGATTGTAGCCTTGTCATTATGGAAGGTAGTCTGTTGTCGTGATTTTTCTTACTACAATGGATGGTAGCATTGTCGTTATGGAAGGTAGTTTGTTGTCGAGATTTTTGTTACTCCAATAGATGGTAGCCTTTTCATTATGGAAGGTAGCCTGTCATTGAGATTTTTGTTATTCCAATGGATGGTAGCCTAGTCATTATGGAAGGTAGCCTATTTTCGATATTTTTATTACTCCAATGGATGGTAGCCTTGTAATTATGTAAGGTAGTCTATTGTCGATATTTTTGTTACTCCATTGGATAGTAGCTTTGTCGATATGGAAGGTACTTTGTTATTGAGATTTTTTTTATTCCAATGGATGGTAGCCTAGTCAATATGGAAGGTAGTCTGTTTTTGAGATTTTTGTTACTCCAATGGATGGTAGCCTTGTCATTATGGAAGGTAGTCTATTATCGAGATTTTTGTTACTCCAATGGATGGTAGCCTTTTCATTATGGAAGGTAGTCTGTCGTCGAAATTTTTGTTGTTCCAATGGATGGTAGCCTTGTCATTATGAAAGGTAGTCTATTGTCGTGATTTTTGTTACTCCAATGGATTGTAGCCTTGTCATTATGGAAGGTAGTCTGTTGTCGAGATTTTTGTTACTACAATGGATTGTAGCCTTATCATTATGGAAGGTAGTCTGTTGTCGAGATTTTTCTTACTACAATGGATGGTAGCCTTGTCATTATGGAAGGTACTCTGTTGTCGAGATTTTTGTTACTACAATGGATGGTAGCCTTGTCATTATGGAAGGTAGTCTGTTGTCATGATTTTTGTTACTACAATAGATTGTAGCCTTGTCATTATGGAAGGTAGTCTATTGTCATGATTTTTGTTACTCCAATGGATGGTTGCATTGTCATTATGTAAGGTAGTTTGTTGTCGAGATTTTTGTTATTCCAATGGATGGTAGCCTAGTCATTATGGAAGGTAGCTTATTTTCGAGATTTTTGTTACTCCAAAGAATGGTAGCCTTGTCATTATGGAAGGTAGTTTGTTGTTCATATTTTTGTTACTACAATGCATGTTAGCCTTGTCATTATGGAAGGTAGTCTGTTGTCGATATTTTTGTTACTCCATTGGATAGTAGGCTTGTCATTATGGAAGGTAGTCTGTTGGTGAGATTTTTGTTATTCAAATGGATGGTAGCCTAGTCAATATGGAAGGTAGTCTGTTTTCGAGATTTTTCTTACTACAATGGATGGTATCCTTGTCATTATGGAAGGTAGTCTGTTGTCGAGATTTTTGTGACTACAATGGATGGTAGTCTTGTCATTGTGGAAGGTAGTCTGTTGTCTTGATTTTTGTTACTATAATAGATTGTAGCCTTGTCATTATGGAAGGTAGTCTATTGTCAAGATTTTTGTTACTCCAATGGATGGTAGCATTGTCATTATGTAAGGTAGTTTGTTGTCGAGGTTTTTGTTACTCCAATAGATGGTAGCCTTGTCATTATGGAAGGTAGTTTGTCGTTGTGATTTTTGTTACTCCAATGAATGGTAGCCTTGTCATTATGGAAGGTAGTCTGTTGTTCATATTTTTATTACTACAATGCATGTAAGACTTGTCATTATGGAAGGTAGTCTGTTGTCGATATTTTTGTTACTCCATTGGATTGTAGCCTTCTCATTATGGAAGGTAGTCTGTTGTCGATATTTTTGTTACTCCATTGGATAGTAGCCTTGTCATTATGGAAGGTAGTCTGTTGGTGAGAATTTTGTTATTCCAATGGATGGTAGCCTTATCATTATGGAAAGTAGTCTATTATCGAGATTTTTGTTACTACAATGGATGATAGCCTTGTCATTATGGAAGGTAGTCTATTGTCTTGATTTTTGTTACTACAATAGATTGTAGCCTTGTCATTATGGAAGGTAGTCAATTGTCAAGATTTTTGTTACTCCAATGGATGGTAGCATTGTCATTATGTAAGGTAGTTTGTTGTCGAGGTTTTTGTTACTCCAATAGATGGTAGCCTTGTCATTATGGAAGCTAGTCTGTCATTGTGATTTTTGTTACTCCAATGAATGGTAGCCTTTTAATTATGGAAGGTAGTTTGTTGTTCATATTTTTGTTACTACAATGCATGTTAGCCTTGTCATTATGGAAGGTAGTCTGTTGTCGATATTTTGGTTACTCCATTGGATAGTAGCCTTGTTATTATGGAAGATAGTCTGTTGGTGAGATTTTTGTTATTCCAATGGATGGTAGCCTAGTCATTATAGAAGTTTATCTATTTTTGAGATTTTTGTTACTCCAATGGATGGTAGCCTTGTCATTTTGGAAGGTAGTCTATTATCGAGATTTTTGTTACTCCAATGGATGGTAGCCTTTTCATTATGGAAGGTAGTCTGTCGTCGAAATTTTTGTTGTTCCAATGGATGGTAGCCTTGTCATTATGAAAGGTAGTCTATTGTCGTGATTTTTGTTACTCCAATGGATTGTAGCCTTGTCATTATGGAAGGTAGTCTGTTGTCGAGATTTTTTTTACTACAATGGATTGTAGCCTTATCATTATGGAAGGTAGTCTGTTGTCGAGATTTTTCTTACTACAATGGATGGTAGCCTTGTCATTATGGAAGGTACTCTGTTGTCGAGATTTTTGTTACTACAATGGATGGTAGCCTTGTCATTATGGAAGGTAGTTTGTTGTCATGATTTTTGTTACTACAATAGATTGTAGCCTTGTCATTATGGAAGGTAGTCTATTGTCATGATTTTTGTTACTCCAATGGATGGTTGCATTGTCATTATGTAAGGTAGTTTGTTGTCGAGATTTTTGTTATTCCAATGGATGGTAGCCTAGTCATTATGGAAGGTAGTCTGTTGTTCATATTTTTGTTACGACAATGCATGTTAGCCTTGTCATTATGGAAGGTAGTCTGTTGTCGATATTTTAGTTACTCCATTGGATAGTAGCCTTATCATTATGGAAGGTAGTCTGTTGGTGAGATTTTTGTTATTCCAATGGATGGTAGCCTAGTCATTATGGAAGTTTATTTATTTTCGAGATTTTTGTTACTCCAATGGATGGTATCCTTATCATTATGGAAGGTAGTCTATTATCGAGATTTTTGTTACTCTAATGGATGGTAGCCTTGTCATTATGGAAGGTAGTCTGTTGTCAAGATTTTTCTTACTACAATGGATGGTAGCCTTGTCATTATGGAAGTTAGTCTGTTGTCTAGATTTTGTTACTACAATGGATGGTAGCCTTGTCATTATGGAAGGTAGTTTGTTGTCTTGATTTTTGTTACTACAATAGATTGTAGCCTTGTCATTATGGAAGGTAGTCTATTGTCAAGATTTTTGTTACTCCAATGGATGGTAGCATTGTCATTATGTAAGGTAGTTTGTTGTTGAGGTTTTTTTTACTCCAATATATGGTAGCGTTCTCATTATGGAAGCTAGTCTGTCGTTGTGATTTTTGTTACTCCAATGAATGGTAGCCTTGTCATTATGGAAGGTAGTCTGTTGTTCATATTTTTGTTACTAAAATGCATGTTAACCTTGTCATTATGGAAGGTAGTCTGTTGTCGATATTTTTGTTACTCCATTGGATAGTAGCCTTGTCATTATGGAAGGTAGTCTGTTGGTGAGATTTTTGTTATTCCAATGGATGGTAGCCTAGTCATTATGGAAGTTTATCTATTTTCGAGATTTTTGTTACTCCAATGGATGGTAGCCTTATCATTATGGAAGGTAGTCTATTATCGATATTTTTGTCACTCTAATGGATGGTAGCCTTTTCATTATGGAAGGTAGTCTGTCGTCGAAATTTTTGTTGTTCCAATGGATGGTAGCCTTCTCATTATGAAAGGTAGTCTATTGTGGAGATTTTTGTTACTCCAATGGATTGTAGCCTTGTCATTATGGAAGGTAGTTTGTTGTTGAGATTTTTGTTACTCCAATGGATGGTAGCCTTCTTACTATGGAAGGTAGTCTGTTGTCGTGATTTTTCTTACTACAATGGATGGTAGCCTTGTCATTATGGAAGGTAGTCTGGTGTCGAGATTTTTGTTACTCCATTGGATAGTAGCCTAGTCATTATGGAAGGTAGTCTGTTGTTGAGATTTTTGTTATTCCAATGGATGGTAGCCTAGTCATTATGGAAGGTAGTCTATTTTCGAGATTTTTGTTACTCAAATGGATGGTAGCCTTGTCATTATGGAAGGTAGTTTGTTGTCGTGATTTTTGTTACTCCAATGAATGGTAGCATTGTCATTATTGAAGGTAGTATGTCGTTGATATTTTTGTTATTCCAATGGATGGTAGCCTTGTCAATATAAAAGGTAGTCTATTGACATGATTTTTGTTACTCCAATGGAATGTATCCTTGTCATTATGGAAGGTAGTCTGCTGTCGAGATTTGTCTTACTACAATGGATGGTAACCTCTTCATTATGGAAGGTAGTCTGTTGTCTTGATTTTTGTTACTCTAATAGATTGTAGCCATGTCATTATGGAAGGTAGTCTATTGTCGAGATTTTTGTTACTCCAATGGATTGTAGCCTTTTCATTATGGAAGGTTGTCTGTCATTGAGATTTTTGTTATACCAATGGATGGTAGCCTAGTCATTATGGAAGGTAGCCTATTTTAAAGATTTTTGTTACTCCAATGGATGGTAGCCTTGTCATTATGGAAGGTAGTCTATTGTCGATATTTTTGTTACTCCATTGGATAGTAGCTTTGTCAATATGGAAGGTACTCTGTTGTTGAGATTTTTTTTATTCCAATGGATGGTAGCCTGGTCAATATGGAAGGTAGTCTGTTTTCGAGATTTTTGTTACTCCAATGGATGGTAGCCTTGTAATTATGGAAGGTAGTCTATTATCGAGATTTTTGTTACTCCAATGGATGGTAGCCTTTTCATTATGGAAGGTAGTCTGTCATCGAAATTTTTGTTGTTCCAATGGATGGTAGCCATGTCATTATGAAAGGTAGTCTGTTGTCGAGATTTTTCTTACTACAATGGATGGTAGCCTTGTCATTATGGAAGGTAGTCTGTTGTCGAGATTTTTTTTACTACAATGGATGGTAGCCTTGTCATTATGGAAGGTAGTCTGTTGTCTTGATTTTTGTTACTACAATAGATTGTAGCCTTGTCATTATGGAAGGTAGTCTAATGTCAAGATTTTTGTTACTCCAATGGATGGTAGCATTGTCATTATGTAAGGTAGTTTGTTGTCGAGGTTTTTGTTACTCCAATAGATGGTAGCCTTGTCATTATGGATGCTAGTCTGTCGTTGTGATTTTTGTTACTCCAATGAATGGTAGCCTTGTCATTATGAAAGGTAGTCTGTTGTTCATATTTTTGTTACTACAATGCATGTTAGCCTTGTCATTATGGAAGGTAGTCTGTTGTCGAGATTTTTGTTACTCCATTGGATAGTAGCCTTGTCATTATGGAAGGTAGTCTGTTGGTGAGATTTTTGTTATTCCAATGGATGGTAGCCTAGTCATTATGGAAGTTTATCTATTTTCAAGATTTTTGTTACTCCAATGGATGGTAGCCTTATCATTATGGAAGGTAGTCTATTATCGATATTTTTGTTACTCTAATGGATGGTAGCCTTGTCATTATGGAAGGTAGTCTATTATCGAGATTTTTGTTTCTCCAATGGATGGTAGCCTTTTCATTATGGAAGGTAGTCTGTCGTCGAAATTTTTGTTGTTCCAATGGATGGTAGCCTTGTCATTATGAAAGGTAGTCTATTGTGGAGATTTTTGTTACTCCAATGGATTGTAGCCTTGTCATTATGGAAGGTAGTTTGTTGTTGAGATTATTGTTACTCCAATGGATGGTAGCCTTCTTACTATGGAAGGTAGTCTGTTGTCGTGATTTTTCTTACTACAATGGATGGTAGCCTTGTCATTATGGAAGGTAGTCTATTGTCAAGATTTTTGTTACTCCAATGGATTGTAGCCTTGTCATTATGGAAGGTAGTTTGTTGTCGATATCTTTGTTACTACAATGTATGCTAGCCTTGTCATTATGGAAGGTAGTCTAGTGTCGAGATTTTTGTTACTCCATTGGATAGTAGCCTAGTCATTATGGAAGGTAGTCTGTTGTTGAGATTTTTGTTATTCCAATGGATGGTAGCCTAGTCATTATGGAAGGTAGTCTGTTTTCGAGATTTCTGTTACTCCAATGCATGGTAGCATTGTCATTATTGAAGGTAGTATGTCGTTGATATTTTTGTTATTCCAATGGATGGTAGCCTTGTCAATATAAAAGGTAGTCTATTGACAAGAGTTTTGTTACTCCAATGGAATTTATCCTTGTCATTATGGAAGGTAGTCTCCTGTCGAGATTTGTCTTACTACAATGGATGGTAGCCTTGTCATTATGGAAGGTAGTCTGTTGTCTTGATTTTTGTTACTACAATAGATTGTAGCCATGTCATTATGGAAGGTAGTCTATTGTCGAGATTTTTGTTACTCCAATGGATGGTAGCATTGTCATTATGGAAGATAGTTTGTTGTCGAGATTTTTGTTACTCCAATAGATGGTAGCCTTTTCATTATGGAAGGTAGTCTGTCATTGAGATTTTTGTTATACCAATTGATGGTAGCCTAGTCATTATGGAAGGTAGCCTATTTTTAAGATTTTTGTTACTCCAATGGATGGTAGCCTTGTCATTATGGAAGGTAGTCTATTGTCGATATTTTTGTTACTCCATTGGATAGTAGCTTTGTCAATATGGAAGGTACTCTGTTGTTGAGATTTTTTTTATTCCAATGGATTGTAGCCTAGTCAATATGGAAGGTAGTCTGTTTTCGAGATTTTTGTTACTCCAATGGATGGTAGCCTTGTAATTATGGAAGGTAGTCTATTATCGAGATTTTTGTTACTCCAATGGATGGTAGCCTTTTCATTATGGAAGGTAGTCTGTCATCGAAATTTTTGTTGTTCCAATGGATGGTAGCCTTGTCATTATGAAAGGTAGTCTATTGTCGTTATTTTTGTTACTCCAATGGATTGTAGCCTTGTCATTATGGAAGGTAGTCTGTTGTCGAGATTTTTGATACTACAATGGATTGTATCCTTGTCATTAATGAAGGTAGTCTATTGTCGAGATTTTTCTTACTACAATGGATGGTATCCTTGTCATTATGGAAGGTGGTCTGTTGTCGAGATTTTTGTTACTACAATGGATGGTATCCTTGTCATTAAGGAAAGTAGTCTATTGTCAAGATTTTTGTTACTCCAATGGATGGTAGCATTGTCATTATGTAAGGTAGTTTGTTGTCGAGGTTTTTGTTACTCCAATAGATGGTAGCCTTTTTATTATGGAAGCTAGTCTGTCATTGTGATTTTTGTTACTCCAATGAATGGTAGCCTTGTCATTATGGAAGGTAGTCTGTTGTTCATATTTTTGTTACTACAATGCATGTTAGCCTTGTCATTATGGAAGGTAGTTTGTTGTCGATATTTTTGTTACTCCATTGGATAGTAGCCTTGTCATTATGGAAGGTAGTCTGTTGGTGAGATTTTTGTTATTCCAATGGATGGTAGCCTAGTCATTATGGAAGTTTATCTATTTTCGAGATTTTTGTTACTCCAATGGATGGTAGCCTTATCATTATCGAAGGTAGTCTATTATCGAGATTTTTGTTACTCTAATGGATGGTAGCCTTGTCATTATGGAAGGTAGTCTGTTGTCAAGATTTTTCTTACTACAATGGATGGTAGCCTAGTCATTATGGAAGGTAGTCTGTTTTCGACATTTTTGTTACTCAAATGGATGGTAGCCTTTTCATTATGGAAGGTAGTTTGTTGTCGAGATTTTTGTTACTCCAATGGATGGTAGCTTTGTCATTATTGAAGGTAGTATGTCGTTGATATTTTTGTTATTCCAATAGATGGTAGCCTTGTCAATATAAAAGGTAGTCTATTGACAAGATTTTTGTTACTCCAATGGAATGTATCCTTGTCATTATGGAAGGTAGTCTGCTGTCGAGATTTGTCTTACTACAATGGATGGTAGCCTTGTCATTATCGAAGGTAGTCTGTTGTCTTAATTTTTGTTACTACAATAGATTGTAGCCTTGTCATTATGGAAGGTAGTCTGGTGTCGAGATTTTTGTTACTCCATTGGATAGTAGCCTAGTCATTATGGAAGGTAGTCTGTTGTTGAGATTTTTGTTATTCTAATGGATGGTAGCCTAGTCATTATGAAAGGTAGTCTGTTTTCGAGATTTCTGTTACTCCAATGCATGGTAGCATTGTCATTATTGAAGGTAGTATGTCGTTGATATTTTTGTTATTCCAATGGATGGTAGCCTTGTCAATATAAAAGGTAGTCTATTGACAAGAGTTTTGTTACTCCAATGGAATGTATCCTTGTCATTATGGAAGGTAGTCTCCTGTCGAGATTTGTCTTACTACAATGGATGGTAGCCTTGTCATTATGGAAGGTAGTCTGTTGTCTTGATTTTTGTTACTACAATAGATTGTAGCCATGTCATTATGGAAGGTAGTCTATTGTCGAGATTTTTGTTACTCCAATGGATGGTAGCATTGTCATTATGGAAGATAGTTTGTTGTCGAGATTTTTGTTACTCCAATAGATGGTAGCCTTTTCATTATGGAAGGTAGTCTGTCATTGAGATTTTTGTTATACCAATTGATGGTAGCCTAGTCATTATGGAAGGTAGCCTATTTTAAAGATTTTTGTTACTCCAATGGATGGTAGCCTTGTCATTATGGAAGGTAGTCTATTGTCGATATTTTTGTTACTCCATTGGATAGTAGCTTTGTCAATATGGAAGGTACTCTGTTGTTGAGATTTTTTTTATTCCAATGGATTGTAGCCTAGTCAATATGGAAGGTAGTCTGTTTTCGAGATTTTTGTTACTCCAATGGATGGTAGCCTTGTAATTATGGAAGGTAGTCTATTATCGAGATTTTTGTTACTCCAATGGATGGTAGCCTTTTCATTATGGAAGGTAGTCTGTCATCGAAATTTTTGTTGTTCCAATGGATGGTAGCCTTGTCATTATGAAAGGTAGTCTATTGTCGTTATTTTTGTTACTCCAATGGATTGTAGCCTTGTCATTATGGAAGGTAGTCTGTTGTCGAGATTTTTGATACTACAATGGATTGTATCCTTGTCATTAATGAAGGTAGTCTATTGTCGAGATTTTTCTTACTACAATGGATGGTATCCTTGTCATTATGGAAGGTGGTCTGTTGTCGAGATTTTTGTTACTACAATGGATGGTATCCTTGTCATTAAGGAAGGTAGTCTATTGTCAAGATTTTTGTTACTCCAATGGATGGTAGCATTGTCATTATGTAAGGTAGTTTGTTGTCGAGGTTTTTGTTACTCCAATAGATGGTAGCCTTTTTATTATGGAAGCTAGTCTGTCATTGTGATTTTTGTTACTCCAATGAATGGTAGCCTTGTCATTATGGAAGGTAGTCTGTTGTTCATATTTTTGTTACTACAATGCATGTTAGCCTTGTCATTATGGAAGGTAGTTTGTTGTCGATATTTTTGTTACTCCATTGGATAGTAGCCTTGTCATTATGGAAGGTAGTCTGTTGGTGAGATTTTTGTTATTCCAATGGATGGTAGCCTAGTCATTATGGAAGTTTATCTATTTTCGAGATTTTTGTTACTCCAATGGATGGTAGCCTTATCATTATCGAAGGTAGTCTATTATCGAGATTTTTGTTACTCTAATGGATGGTAGCCTTGTCATTATGGAAGGTAGTCTGTTGTCAAGATTTTTCTTACTACAATGGATGGTAGCCTAGTCATTATGGAAGGTAGTCTGTTTTCGACATTTTTGTTACTCAAATGGATGGTAGCCTTTTCATTATGGAAGGTAGTTTGTTGTCGAGATTTTTGTTACTCCAATGGATGGTAGCTTTGTCATTATTGAAGGTAGTATGTCGTTGATATTTTTGTTATTCCAATGGATGGTAGCCTTGTCAATATAAAAGGTAGTCTATTGACAAGATTTTTGTTACTCCAATGGAATGTATCCTTGTCATTATGGAAGGTAGTCTGCTGTCGAGATTTGTCTTACTACAATGGATGGTAGCCTTGTCATTATCGAAGGTAGTCTGTTGTCTTAATTTTTGTTACTACAATAGATTGTAGCCTTGTCATTATGGAAGGTAGTCTGGTGTCGAGATTTTTGTTACTCCATTGGATAGTAGCCTAGTCATTATGGAAGGTAGTCTGTTGTTGAGATTTTTGTTATTCTAATGGATGGTAGCCTAGTCATTATGAAAGGTAGTCTGTTTTCGAGATTTCTGTTACTCCAATGCATGGTAGCATTGTCATTATTGAAGGTAGTATGTCGTTGATATTTTTGTTATTCCAATGGATGGTAGCCTTGTCAATATAAAAGGTAGTCTATTGACAAGAGTTTTGTTACTCCAATGGAATGTATCCTTGTCATTATGGAAGGTAGTCTACTGTCGAGATTTGTCTTACTACAATGGATGGTAGCCTTGTCATTATGGAAGGTAGTCTGTTGTCTTGATTTTTGTTACTACAATAGATTGTAGCCATGTCATTATGGAAGGTAGTCTATTGTCGAGATTTTTGTTACTCCAATGGATGGTAGCATTGTCATTATGGAAGATAGTTTGTTGTCGAGATTTTTGTTACTCCAATAGATGGTAGCCTTTTCATTATGGAAGGTAGTCTGTCATTGAGATTTTTGTTATACCAATTGATGGTAGCCTAGTCATTATGGAAGGTAGCCTATTTTAAAGATTTTTGTTACTCCAATGGATGGTAGCCTTGTCATTATGGAAGGTAGTCTATTGTCGATATTTTTGTTACTCCATTGGATAGTAGCTTTGTCAATATGGAAGGTACTCTGTTGTTGAGATTTTTTTTATTCCAATGGATTGTAGCCTAGTCAATATGGAAGGTAGTCTGTTTTCGAGATTTTTGTTACTCCAATGGATGGTAGCCTTGTAATTATGGAAGGTAGTCTATTATCGAGATTTTTGTTACTCCAATGGATGGTAGCCTTTTCATTATGGAAGGTAGTCTGTCATCGAAATTTTTGTTGTTCCAATGGATGGTAGCCTTGTCATTATGAAAGGTAGTCTATTGTCGTGATTTTTGTTACTCCAATGGATTGTAGCCTTGTCATTATGGAAGGTAGTCTGTTGTCGAGATTTTTGATACTACAATGAATTGTATCCTTGTCATTAATGAAGGTAGTCTGTTGTCGAGATTTTTCTTACTACAATGGATGGTATCCTTGTCATTATGGAAGGTGGTCTGTTGTCGAGATTTTTGTTACTACAATGGATGGTATCCTTGTCATTAAGGAAGGTAGTCTATTGTCAAGATTTTTGTTACTCCAATGGATGGTAGCATTGTCATTATGTAAGGTAGTTTGTTGTCGAGGTTTTTGTTACTCCAATAGATGGTAGCCTTTTCATTATGGAAGCTAGTCTGTCGTTGTTTTTTTTTACTCCAATGAATGGTAGCCTTGTCATTATGGAAGGTAGTCTGTTGTTCATATTTTTGTTACTACAATGCATGTTAGCCTTGTCATTATGGAAGGTAGTTTGTTGTCGATATTTTTGTTACTCCATTGGATAGTAGCCTTGTCATTATGGAAGGTAGTCTGTTGGTGAGATTTTTGTTATTCCAATGGATGGTAGCCTAGTCATTATGGAAGTTTATCTATTTTCGAGATTTTTGTTACTCCAATGGATGGTAGCCTTATCATTATCGAAGGTAGTCTATTATCGAGATTTTTGTTACTCTAATGGATGGTAGCCTTGTCATTATGGAAGGTAGTCTGTTGTCAAGATTTTTCTTACTACAATGGATGGTAGCCTAGTCATTATGGAAGGTAGTTTGTTTTCGAGATTTTTGTTACTCAAATGGATGGTAGCCTTGTCATTATGGAAGGTAGTTTGTTGTCGAGATTTTTGTTACTCCAATGGATGGTAGCTTTGTCATTATTGAAGGTAGTATGTCGTTGATATTTTTGTTATTCCAATGGATGGTAGCCTTGTCAATATAAAAGGTAGTCTATTGACAAGATTTTTGTTACTCCAATGGAATGTATCCTTGTCATTATGGAAGGTAGTCTGCTGTCGAGATTTGTCTTACTACAATGGATGGTAGCCTTGTCATTATCGAAGGTAGTCTGTTGTCTTAATTTTTGTTACTACAATAGATTGTAGCCTTGTCATTATGGAAGGTAGTCTGTTGTCGAGATTTTTGTTACTCCAATGGATGGTAGCCTTATCATTATCGAAGGTAGTCTATTATCAAGATTTTTGTTACTCTAATGGATGGTAGCCTTGTCATTATGGAAGGTAGTCTGTTGTCAAGATTTTTCTTACTACAATGGATGGTAGCCTAGTCATTATGGAAGGTAGTTTGTTTTCGAGATTTTTGTTACTCAAATGGATGGTAGCCTTGTCATTATGGAAGGTAGTTTGTTGTCGAGATTTTTGTTACTCCAATGGATGGTAGCTTTGTCATTATTGAAGGTAGTATGTCGTTGATATTTTTGTTATTCCAATGGATGGTAGCCTTGTCAATATAAAAGGTAGTCTATTGACAAGATTTTTGTTACTCCAATGGAATGTATCCTTGTCATTATGGAAGGTAGTCTGCTGTCGAGATTTGTCTTACTACAATGGATGGTAGCCTTGTCATTATCGAAGGTAGTCTGTTGTCTTAATTTTTGTTACTACAATAGATTGTAGCCTTGTCATTATGGAAGGTAGTCTGTTGTCGAGATTTTTGTTACTCCAATGGATGGTAGCCTTATCATTATCGAAGGTAGTCTATTATCGAGATTTTTGTTACTCTAATGGATGGTAGCCTTGTCATTATAGAAGGTAGTCTGTTGTCGAGATTTTTCTTACTACAATGGATGGTAGCCTAGTCATTATGGAAGGTAGTCTGTTTTCGAGATTTCTGTTACTCAAATGGATGGTAGCCTTGTGATTATGGAAGGTAGTTTGTTGTCGAGATTTTTGTTACACCAATGCATGGTAGCATTGTCATTATTGAAGGTAGTATGTCGTTGATATTTTTGTTATTCCAATGGATGGTAGCCTTGTCAATATAAAAGGTAGTCTATTGACAAGAGTTTTGTTACTCCAATGGAATGTATCCTTGTCATTATGGAAGGTAGTCTGCTGTCGAGATTTGTCTTACTACAATGGATGGTAGCCTTGTCATTATGGAAGGTAGTTTGTTGTCTTGATTTTTGTTACTACAATAGATTGTAGCCATGTCATTATGGAAGGTAGTCTATTGTCGAGATTTTTGTTACTCCAATGGATGGTAGCATTGTCATTATGGAAGATAGTTTGTTGTCGATATTTTTGTTACTCCAATAGATAGTAGCCTTTTCATTCTGGAAGGTAGTCTGTCGTTGAGATTTTTGTTATACCAATTGATGGTAGCCTAGTCATTATGGAAGGTAACCTATTTTAAAGATTTTTGTTACTCCAATGGATGGTAGCCTTGTCATTATGGAAGGTAGTCTATTGTCGATATTTTTGTTACTCCATTGGATAATAGCTTTGTCAATATGGAAGGTACTCTGTTGTTGAGATTTTTTTTATTCCAATGGATTCTAGCCTAGTCAATATGGAAGGTAGTCTGTTTTCGAGATTTTTGTTACTCCAATGGATGGTAGCCTTGTAATTATGGAAGGTAGTCTATTATCGAGATGTTTGTTACTCCAATGGATGGTAGCCTTTTCATTATGGAAGGTAGTCTGTCATCGAAATTTTTGTTGTTCCAATGGATGGTAGCCTTGTCATTATGAAAGGTAGTCTATTGTCGTGATTTTTGTTACTCCAATGGATTGTAGCCTTGTCATTATGGAAGGTAGTCTGTTGTCGAGATTTTTGTTACTACAATGGATTGTATCCTTGTTATTAATGAAGGTAGTCTGTTGTCGAGATTTTTCTTACTACAATGGATGGTATCCTTGTCATTATGGAAGGTAGTCTGTTGTCGATATTTTTGTTACTACAATGGATGGTAGCCTTGTCATTAAGGAAGGTAGTCTATTGTCAAGATTTTTGTTACTCCAATGGATGGTAGCATTGTCATTATGTAAGGTAGTTTGTTGTCGAGGTTTTTGTTACTCCAATAGATGGTAGCCTTTTCATTATGGAAGCTAGTCTGTCGTTGTGATTTTTGTTACTCCAATGAATGGTAGCCTTGTCATTATGGAAGGTAGACTGTTGTTCATATTTTTGTTACTACAATGCATGTTTGCCTTGTCATTATGGAAGGTAGTCTGTTGTCGATATTTTTGTTACTCCATTGGATAGTAGCCTTGTCATTATGGAAGGTAGTCAATTGGTGAGATTTTTGTTATTCCAATGGATGGTAGCCTAGTCATTATGGAAGTTTATCTATTTTCAAGATTTTTGTTACTCCAATGGATGGTAGCCTTATCATTATCGAAGGTAGTCTATTATCGAGATTTTTGTTACTCTAATGGATGGTAGCCTTGTCATTATGGAAGGTAGTCTGTTGTCAAGATTTTTCTTACTACAATGGATGGTAGCCTTGTCATTATGGAAGGTAGTCTGTTTTCGAGATTTTTGTTACTCAAATGGATGGTAGCCTTGTCATTATGGAAGGTAGTTTCTTGTCGAGATTTTTGTTACTCCAATGGATTGTAGCTTTGTCATTATTGAAGGTAGTATGTCGTTGATATTTTTGTTATTCCAATGGATGGTAGCCTTGTCAATATAAAAGGTAGTCTATTGACAAGATTTTTGTTACTCCAATGGAATGTATCCTTGTCATTATGGAAGGTAGTCTGCTGTCGAGATTTGTCTTACTACAATGGATGGTAGCCTTGTCATTATGGAAGGTAGTATGTTGTCTTGATTTTTGTTACTACAATAGATTGTAGCCTTGTCATTATGGAAGGTAGTCTGTTGTCGAGATTTTTGTTACTCCAATGGATGGTAGCATTGTCATTATGGAAGATAGTTTGTTGTCGAGATTTTTGTTACTCCAATAGATGGTAGCCTAGTCATTATGGAAGGTAGTCTGTCGTTGAGATTTTTGTTATACCAATGGATGGTAGCCTAGTCATTATGGAAGGTAGCCTATTTTAAAGATTTTTGTTACTCCAATGGATGGTAGCCTTGTCATTATGGAAGGTAGTCTATTGTCGATATTTTTGTTACTCCATTGGATAGTAGCTTTGTCAATATGGAAGGTACTCTGTTGTTGAGATTTTTTTTATTCCAATGGATGGTAGCCTAGTCAATATGGAAGGTAGTCTGTTTTCAAGATTTTTGTTACTCCAATGGATGGTAGCCTTGTAATTATGGAAGGTAGTCTATTGTCAAGATTTTTGTTACTACAATGGATTGTAGCCTTTTAATTATGGAAGGTAGTCTGTTGTCGAGATTTTTCTTACTACAATGGATGGTAGCCTTGTCATTATGGAAGGTAGTCTGTTGTCGAGATTTTTGTTACTACAATGGATGGTAGCCTTGTCATTATGGAAGGTAGTATGTTGTCTTGATTTTTGTTACTACAATAGATTGTAGCCTTGTCATTATGGAAGGTAGTCTATTGTCAAGATTTTTGTTACTCCAATGGATGGTAGCATTGTCATTATGTAAGGTAGTTTGTTGTCGAGGTTTTTGTTACTCCAATAGATGGTAGCCTTGTCATTATGGAAGCTAGTCTGTCGTTGTGATTTTTTTTACTCCAATGAATGGTAGCCTTGTCATTATAGAAGGTAGTCTGTTGTTCATATTTTTTTTACTACAATGCATGTTAGCCTTGTCATTATGGAAGGTAGTCTGTTGTCGATATTTTTGTTACTCCATTGGATAGTAGCCTTGTCATTATGGAAGGTAGTCTGTTGGTGAGATTTTTGTTATTCCGATGGAAGGTAGCCTAGTCATTATGGAAGTTTATCTATTTTTGAGATTTTTGTTACTCCAATGGATGATAACCCTATCATTATGGAAGGTAGTCTATTATCGAGATTTTTGTTACTCTAATGGATGGTATCCTTGTCATTATGGAAGGTAGTCTGTTGTCAAGATTTTTCTTACTACAATGGATGATAGCCTTGTCATTATGGAAGGTAGTCTGTTGTCTAGATTTTTGTTACTACAATGGATAGTAGCCTTGTCATTATGGAAGGTTGTCTGTTGTCTTGATTTTTGTTACTACAATAGATTGTAGCCTTGTCATTATGGAAGGTAGTCTATTGTCAAGATTTTTGTAACTCCATTGGATGGTAGCATTGTCATTATGTAAGGTAGTTTGTTGTCGAGGTTTTTGTTACTCCAATAGATGGTAGCCTTCTCATTATGGAAGCTAGTCTGTCATTGTGATTTTTGTTACTCCAATGAATGGTAGCATTGTCATTATGGAAGGTAGTATGTTGTTCATATTTTTGTTACTACAATGCATGTTAGCCTTGTCATAATGGAAGGTAGTCTGTTGTCGATATTTTTGTTACTCCATTGGATAGTAGCCTTGTCATTATGGAAGGTAGTCTGTTGGTGAGATTTTTTTTATTCCAATGGATGGTAGCCTAGTCATTATGGAAGTTTATCTATTTTCGAGATTTTTGTTACTCCAATGGATGGTAGCCTTATCATTATGGAAGGTAGTCTATTATCGATATTTTTGTTACTCTAATGGATGGTAGCCTTGTCATTATGGAAGGTAGTCTATTATCGATATTTTTGTTACTCCAATGGATGGTAGCCTTTTCATTATGAAAGGTAGTCTATCGTCGAAATTTTTGTTGTTCCAATGGATGGTAGCCTTATCATTATGAAAGGTAGTCTATTGTGGAGATTTTTGTTACTCCAATGGATTGTAGCCTTGTCATTATGGAAGGTAATTTGTTGTTGAGATTTTTGTTACTCCAATGGATGGTAGCCTTCTTACTATGGAAGGTAGTCTGTTGTCGTGATTTTTCTTACTACAATGGATGGTAGCCTTGTCATTATGGAAGGTAGTCTGTTGTCGAGATTTTTGTTACTCCAATGGATTGTAGCCTTGTCATTATGGAAGGTAGTCTATTGTCGATATCTTTGTTACTACAATATATGCTAGCCTTGTCATTATGGAAGGTAGTCTGGTGTCGAGATTTTTGTTACTCCATTGGATAGTAGCCTAGTCATTATGGAAGGTAGTCTGTTGTTGAGATTTTTGTTATTCCAATGGATGGTAGCCTAGTCATTATGGAAGGTAGTCTGTTTTCGATATTTTTGTTACTCAAATGGATGGTAGCCTTGTCATTATGGAAGGTAGTTTGTTGTTGAGATTTTTGTTACTCCAATGGATGGTAGCATTGTCATTATTGAAGGTAGTATGTCGTTGATATTTTTGTTATACCAATGGATGGTAGCCTTGTCAATATAAAAGGTAGTCTATTGACAACATTTTTGTTACTCCAATGGAATGTATCCTTGTCATTATGGAAGGTAGTCTGTTGTCGAGATTTTTCTTACTACAATGGATGGTAGCCTTGTCATTATGGAAGTTAGTCTGTTGTCTTGATTTTTGTTACTACAATAGATTGTAGCCATGTCATTATGGAAGGTAGTCTATTGTCGAGATTTTTGTTACTCCAATGGATGGTAGCATTGTCATTATGGAAGATAGTTTGTTGTCGAGATTTTTGTTACTCCAATAGATGGTAGCCTTTTCATTATGGAAGGTAGTCTGTCGTTGAGATTTTTGTTATACCAATGGATGGTAGCCTAGTCATTATGGAAGGTAGCCTGTTTTAAAGATTTTTGTTACTCCAATGGATGGTAGCCTTGTCATTATGGAAGGTAGTCTATTATCGATATTTTTGTTACTCCATTGGATAGTAGCTTTGTCAATATGGAAGGTACTCTGTTGTTGAGATTTTTTTTATTCCAATGGATGGTAGCCTAGTCAATATGGAAGGTAGTATGTTTTCGAGATTTTTGTTACTCCAATGGATGGGAGCCTTGTAATTATTGAAGGTAGTCTATTATCGAGATTTTTGTTACTCCAATGGATGGTAGCCTTTTCATTATGGAAGGTAGTCTGTCATCGAAATTTTTGTTGTTCCAATGGATGGTAGCCTTGTCATTATGAAAGGTAGTCTTTTGTCGTGATTTTTGTTACTCCAATGGATTGTAGCCTTGTCATTATGGAAGGTAGTCTGTTGTCGAGATTTTTGTTACTACAATGGATTGTAGCCTTGTCATTATGGAAGGTAGTATGTTGTCGAGATTTTTATTACTACAATGGATGGTAGCCTTGTCATTATGGAAGGTAGTCTGTTGTCGAGATTTTTGTTACTACAATGGATGGTAGCCTTGTCATTATGGAAGGTAGTCTGTTGTCTTGATTTCTGTTACCACAATAGATTGTAGCCTTGTCAATATGGAAGGTAGTCTATGGTCAAGATTTTTGTTACTCCAATGGATGGTGGCATTGTCATTATGTAAGGTAGTTTGTTGTCGAGGTTTTTGTTACTCCAATAGATGGTAGCCTTGTCATTATGGAAGCTAGTCTGTCGTTGTGATTTTTGTTACTCCAATGAATGGTAGCCTTGTCATTATGGAAGGTAGTCTGTTGTTCATATTTTTGTTAATACAATGCATGTTAGCCTTGTCATTATGAAAGGTAGTCTGTTGTCGATATTTTTGTTACTCCATTGATAGTAGCCTTGTGATTATTGAAGGTAGTCTGTTGGTGAGATTTTTGTTATTCCAATGGATGGTAGCCTAGTCATTATGGAAGTTTATCTATTTTTGAGATTTTTGTTACTCCAATGGATGGTAGCCTTATCATTATGGAAGGTAGTCTATTATCGAGATTTTTGTTACTCTAATGGATGGTAGCCTTGTCATTATGGAAGGTAGTCTGTTGTCAAGATTTTTCTTACTACAATGGATGGTAGCCTTGTCATTATGGAAGGTAGTCTGTTGTCGAGATTTTTGTTACTACAATGGATGGTAGCCTTGTCATTATGGAAGGTAGTCTGTTGTCTTGATTTTTGTTACTACAATAGATTGTAGCCTTGTCATTATGGAAGGTAGTCTATTGTCAAGATTTTTGTTACTCCAATGGATGGTAGCATTGTCATTATGTAAGGTAGTTTGTTGTCGAGGTTTTTGTTACTCCAATAGATGGTAGCCTTCTCATTATGGAAGCTAGTCTGTCGTTGTGATTTTTGTTACTCTAATGAATGGTAGCCTTTTCATTATGGAAAGTAGTCTGTTGTTCATATTCTTGTTACTACAATGCATGTTAGCCTTGTCATTATGGAAGGTAGTCTGTTGTCGATATTTTTGTTACTCCATTTGATAGTAGCCTTGTCATTATGGAAGGTAGTTTGTTGGTGAGATTTTTGTTATTCCAATGGATGGTAGCCTAGTCATTATGGAAGTTTATCTATTTTCGACATTTTTGTTACTCCAATGGATGGTAGCCTTATCATTATGCAAGGTAGTCTATTATCGATATTTTTGTTACTCTAATGGATGGTAGCCATGTCATTATGGAAGGTAGTCTATTATCGAGATTTTTGTGACTCCAATGGATGGTAGCCTTTTCATTATGGAAGGTAGTTTGTCGTCGAAACTTTTGTTTTCCAATGGATGGTAGCCTTGTCATTATGAAAGGTAGTCTATTGTGGAGATTTTTGTTACTCCAATGGATTGTAGCCTTGTCATTATGGAAGGTAGTCTGTTGTTGTGATTTTTGTTACTCCATTGGATGGTAGCCTTCTTACTATGGAAGGTAGTCTGTTGTCGTGATTTTTCTTACTACAATGGATGGTAGCCTTGTCATTATGGAAGGTAGTCTGGTGTCGAGATTTTTTTTACTCCAATGGATTGTAGCCTTGTCATTATGGAAGGTAGTCTATTGTCGATATCTTTGTTACTACAATGTATGCTAGCCTTGTCATTATGGAAGGTAGTCTGGTGTCGAGATTTTTGTTACTCCATTGGATAGTAGCCTAGTCATTATGGAAGGTAGTCTGTTGTTGAGATTTTTGTTATTCCAATGGATGGTAGCCTAGTCATTATTGAAGGTAGTCTGTTTTCGATATTTTTGTTACTCAAATGGATGGTAGCCTTGTCATTATGGAAGGTAGTTTGTTGTCGAGATTTTTGTTACTCCAACGGATGGTAGCATTGTCATTATTGAAGGTAGTATGTCGTTGATATTTTTGTTATTCCAATGGATGGTAGCCTTGTCAATATAAAAGGTAGTCTATTGACAACATTTTTGTTACTCCAATGGAATGTATCCTTGTCATTATGGAAGGTAGTCTGTTGTCGAGATTTTTCTTACTACAATGGATGGTAGCCTTGTCATTATGGAAGGTAGTCTGTTGTCTTGATTTTTGTTACTACAATAGATTGTAGCCATGTCATTATGGAAGGTAGTCTATTGTCGAGATTTTTGTTACTCCAATGGATGGTAGCATTGTCATTATGGAAGATAGTTTGTTGTCGAGATTTTTGTTACTCCACTAGATGGTAGCCTTTTCATTATGGAAGGTAGTCTGTCGTTGAGATTTTTGTTATACCAATGGATGGTAGCCTAGTCATTATGGAAGGTAGCCTGTTTTAAAGATTTTTGTTACTCCAATGGATGGTAGCCTTGTCATTATGGAAGGTAGTCTATTGTCGATATTTTTGTTACTCCATTGGATAGTAGCTTTGTCAATATGGAAGGTACTCTGTTGTTGAGATTTTTTTTATTCCAATGGATGGTAGCCTAGTCAATATGGAAGGTAGTCTGTTTTCGAGATTTTTGTTACTCCAATGGATGGTAGCCTTGTAATTATTGAAGGTAGTCTATTATCGAGATTTTTGTTACTCCAATGGATGGTAGCCTTTTCATTATGGAAGGTAGTCTGTCATCGAAATTTTTGTTGTTCCAATGGATGGTAGCCTTGTCATTATGAAAGGTAGTCTATTGTCGTGATTTTTGTTACTCCAATGGATTGTAGCCTTGTCATTATGAAAGGTAGTCTGTTGTCGAGATTTTTGTTACTACAATGGATTGTAGCCTTGTCATTATGGAAGGTAGTCTGTTGTCGAGATTTTTATTACTACAATGGATGGTAGCCTTGTCATTATGGAAGGTAGTCTGTTGTCGAGATTTTTGTTACTACAATGGATGGTAGCCTTGTCATTATGGAAGGTAGTCTGTTGTCTTGATTTTTGTTACCACAATAGATTGTAGCCTTGTCAATATGGAAGGTAGTCTATGGTCAAGATTTTTATTACTCCAATGGATGATGGCATTGTCATTATGTAAGGTAGTTTGTTGTCGAGGTTTTTGTTACTCCAATAGATGGTAGCCTTGTCATTATGGAAGCTAGTCTGTCGTTGTGATTTTTGTTACTCCAATGAATGGTAGCCTTGTCATTATGGAAGGTAGTCTGTTGTTCATATTTTTGTTAATACAATGCATGTTAGCCTTGTCATTATGCAAGGTAGTCTGTTGTCGATATTTTTGTTACTCCATTGGATAGTAGCCTTGTGATTATTGAAAGTAGTCTGTTGGTGAGATTTTTGTTATTCCAATGGATGATAGCCTTGTCATTATGGAAGTTTATCTATTTTTGAGATTTTTGTTACTCCAATGGATGGTAGCCTTATCATTATGGAAGGTAGTCTATTATCGAGATTTTTGTTACTCTAATGGATGGTAGCCTTGCCATTATGGAAGGTATTCTGTTGTCAAGATTTTTCTTACTACAATGGATGGTAGCCTTGTCATTATGGAAGGTAGTATGTTGTCGAGATTTTTGTTACTACAATGGATGGTAGCCTTGTCATTATGGAAGGTAGTCTGTTGTCTTGATTTTTGTTACTACAATAGATTGTAGCCTTGTCATTATGGAAGGTAGTCTATTGTCAAGATTTTTGTTACTCCAATGGATGGTAGCATTGTCATTATGTAAGGTAGTTTGTTGTCGAGGTTTTTGTTACTCCAATAGATGGTAGCCTTCTCATTATGGAAGCTAGTCTGTCGTTGTGATTTTTGTTACTCTAATGAATGGTAGCCTTTTCATTATGGAAAGTAGTCTGTTGTTCATATTTTTGTTACTACAATGCATGTTAGCCTTGTCATTATGGAAGGTAGTCTGTTGTCGATATTTTTGTTACTCCATTTGATAGTAGCCTTGTCAATATGGAAGGTTGTTTGTTGGTGAGATTTTTGTTATTCCAATGGATGGTAGCCTAGTCATTATGGAAGTTTATCTATTTTTGACATTTTTGTTACTCCAATGGATGGTAGCCTTATCATTATGCAAGGTAGTCTATTATCGATATTTTTGTTACTCTAATGGATGGTAGCCTTGTCATTATGGAAGGTAGTCTATTATCGAGATTTTTGTTACTCCAATGGATGGTAGCCTTTTCATTATGGAAGGTAGTTTGTCGTCGAAACTTTTGTTTTCCAATGGATGGTAGCCTTGTCATTATGAAAGGTAGTCTATTGTGGAGATTTTTGTTACTCCAATGGATTGTAGCCTTGTCATTATGGAAGGTAGTATGTTGTTGTGATTTTTGTTACTCCAATGGATGGTAGCCTTCTTACTATGGAAGGTAGTCTGTTGTCGTGATTTTTCTTACTACAATGGATGGTAGCCTTGTCATTATGGAAGGTAGTCTGGTGTCGAGATTTTTTTTACTCCAATGGATTGTAGCCTTGTCATTATGGAAGGTAGTCTATTGTCGATATCTTTGTTACTACAATGTATGCTAGCCTTGTCATTATGGAAGGTAGTCTGGTGTCGAGATTTTTGTTACTCCATTGGATAGTAGCCTAGTCATTATGGAAGGTAGTCTGTTGTTGAGATTTTTGTTATTCCAATGGATGGTAGCCTAGTCATTATTGAAGGTAGTCTGTTTTCGATATTTTTGTTACTCAAATGGATGGTAGCCTTGTCATTATGGAAGGTAGTTTGTTGTCGAGATTTTTGTTACTCCAACGGATGGTAGCATTGTCATTATTGAAGGTAGTATGTCGTTGATATTTTTGTTATTCCAATGGATGGTAGCCTTGTCAATATAAAAGGTAGTCTATTGACAACATTTTTGTTACTCCAATGGAATGTATCCTTGTCATTATGGAAGGTAGTCTGTTGTCGAGATTTTTCTTACTACAATGGATGGTAGCCTTGTCATTATGGAAGGTAGTCTGTTGTCTTGATTTTTGTTACTACAATAGATTGTAGCCATGTCATTATGGAAGGTAGTCTATTGTCGAGATTTTTGTTACTCCAATGGATGGTAGCATTGTTATTATGGAAGATAGTTTGTTGTCGAGATTTTTGTTACTCCACTAGATGGTAGCCTTTTCATTATGGAAGGTAGTCTGTCGTTGAGATTTTTGTTATACCAATGGATGGTAGCCTAGTCATTATGGAAGGTAGCCTGTTTTAAAGATTTTTGTTACTCCAATGGATGGTAGCCTTGTCATTATGGAAGGTAGTCTATTGTCGATATTTTTGTTACTCCATTGGATAGTAGCTTTATCAATATGGAAGGTACTCTGTTGTTGAGATTTTTTTTATTCCAATGGATGGTAGCCTAGTCAATATGGAAGGTAGTCTGTTTTCGAGATTTTTGTTACTCCAATGGATGGTAGCCTTGTAATTATTGAAGGTAGTCTATTATCGAGATTTTTGTTACTCCAATGGATGGTAGCCTTTTCATTATGGAAGGTAGTCTGTCATCGAAATTTTTGTTGTTCCAATGGATGGTAGCCTTGTCATTATGAAAGGTAGTCTATTGTCGTGATTTTTGTTACTCCAATGGATTGTAGCCTTGTCATTATGAAAGGTAGTCTGTTGTCGAGATTTTTGTTACTACAATGGATTGTAGCCTTGTCATTATGGAAGGTAGTCTGTTGTCGAGATTTTTATTACTACAATGGATGGTAGCCTTGTCATTATGGAAGGTAGTCTGTTGTCGAGATTTTTGTTACTACAATGGATGGTAGCCTTGTCATTATGGAAGGTAGTCTGTTGTCTTGATTTTTGTTACCACAATAGATTGTAGCCTTGTCAATATGGAAGGTAGTCTATGGTCAAGATTTTTGTTACTCCAATGGATGGTGGCATTGTCATTATGTAAGGTAGTTTGTTGTCGAGGTTTTTGTTACTCCAATAGATGGTAGACTTGTCATTATGGAAGCTAGTCTGTCGTTGTGATTTTTGTTACTCCAATGAATGGTAGCCTTGTCATTATGGAAGGTAGTCTGTTGTTCATATTTTTGTTAATACAATGCATGTTAGCCTTGTCATTATGCAAGGTAGTCTGTTGTCGATATTTTTGTTACTCCATTGGATAGTAGCCTTGTGATTATTGAAAGTAGTCTGTTGGTGAGATTTTTGTTATTCCAATGGATGATAGCCTTGTCATTATGGAAGTTTATCTATTTTTGAGATTTTTGTTACTCCAATGGATGGTAGCCTTATCATTATGGAAGGTAGTCTATTATCGAGATTTTTGTTACTCTAATGGATGGTAGCCTTGCCATTATGGAAGGTATTCTGTTGTCAAGATTTTTCTTACTACAATGGATGGTAGCCTTGTCATTATGGAAGGTAGTCTGTTGTCGAGATTTTTGTTACTACAATGGATGGTAGCCTTGTCATTATGGAAGGTAGTCTGTTGTCTTGATTTTTGTTACTACAATAGATTGTAGCCTTGTCATTATGGAAGGTAGTCTATTGTCAAGATTTTTGTTACTCCAATGGATGGTAGCATTGTCATTATGTAAGGTAGTTTGTTGTCGAGGTTTTTGTTACTCCAATAGATGGTAGCCTTCTCATTATGGAAGCTAGTCTGTCGTTGTGATTTTTGTTACTCTAATGAATGGTAGCCTTTTCATTATGGAAAGTAGTCTGTTGTTCATATTTTTGTTACTACAATGCATGTTAGCCTTGTCATTATGGAAGGTAGTCTGTTGTCGATATTTTTGATACTCCATTTGATAGTAGCCTTGTCAATATGGAAGGTAGTTTGTTGGTGAGATTTTTGTTATTCCAATGGATGGTAGCCTAGTCATTATGGAAGTTTATCTATTTTTGACATTTTTGTTACTCCAATGGATGGTAGCCTTATCATTATGCAAGGTAGTCTATTATCGATATTTTTGTTACTCTAATGGATGGTAGCCTTGTCATTATGGAAGGTAGTCTATTATCGAGATTTTTGTTACTCCAATGGATGGTAGCCTTTTCATTATGGAAGGTAGTTTGTCGTCGAAACTTTTGTTTTCCAATGGATGGTAGCCTTGTCATTATGAAAGGTAGTCTATTGTGGAGATTTTTGTTACTCCAATGGATTGTAGCCTTGTCATTATGGAAGGTAGTATGTTGTTGTGATTTTTGTTACTCCAATGGATGGTAGCCTTCTTACTATGGAAGGTAGTCTGTTGTCGTGATTTTTCTTACTACAATGGATGGTAGCCTTGTCATTATGGAAGGTAGTCTGGTGTCGAGATTTTTTTTACTCCAATGGATTGTAGCCTTGTCATTATGGAAGGTAGTCTATTGTCGATATCTTTGTTACTACAATGTATGCTAGCCTTGTCATTATGGAAGGTAGTCTGGTGTCGAGATTTTTGTTACTCCATTGGATAGTAGCCTAGTCATTATGGAAGGTAGTCTGTTGTTGAGATTTTTGTTATTCCAATGGATGGTAGCCTAGTCATTATGGAAGGTAGTCTGTTTTCGAGATTTTTGTTACTCAAATGGATGGTAGCCTTGTCATTATGGAAGGTAGTTTGATGTCGAGATTTTTGTTACTCCAATGGATGGTAGCATTGTCATTATTGAAGGTAGTATGTCATTGATATTTTTGTTATTCCAATGGATGGTAGCCTTGTCAATATAAAAGGTAGTCTATTGACAAGATTTTTGTTACTACAATGGAATGTATCCTTGTCATTATGGAAGGTAGTCTGTTGTCGAGATTTTTCTTACTACAATGGATGGTAGCCTTGTCATTATGGAAGGTAGTCTGTTGTCTTGATTTTTGTTACTACAATAGATTGTAGCCATGTCATTATGGAAGATAGTCTATTGTCGAGATTTTTGTTACTCCAATGGATGGTAGCATTGTCATTATGGAAGATAGTTTGTTGTCGAGATTTTTGTTACTCCAATAGATGGTAGCCTTTTTATTATGGAAGGTAGTCTGTCGTTGAGATTTTTGTTATACCAATGGATGGTAGCCTAGTCATTATGGAAGGTAGTCTATTGTCGATATTTTTGTTACTCCATTGGATAGTAGCTTTGTCAATATGGAAGGTACTCTGTTGTTGAGATTTTTTTTATTCCAATGGATGGTAGCATAGTCAATATGGAAGGTAGTCTGTTTTCGAGATTTTTGTTACTCCAATGGATGGTAGCCTTGTCATTATGGAAGGTAGTCTATTATCGAGATTTTTGTTACTCCAATGGATGGTAGCCTTTTCATTATGGAAGGTAGTCTGTCATCGAAATTTTTGTTGTTCCAATGGATGGTAGCCTTGTCATTATGAAAGGTAGTCTATTGTCGTGATTTTTGTTACTCCAATGGATTGTAGCCTTGTCATTATGGAAGGTATTCTGTTGTCGAGATTTTTGTTACTACAATGTATTGTAGCCTCGTCATTATGGAAGGTAGGCTGTTGTCGAGATTTTTCTTACTACAATGGATGGTAGCCTTGTCATTATGGAAGGTAGTTTGTTGTCTTGATTTTTGTTACTACAATAGATTGTGTTAGAAAATGTTTGAATCTAGTACCCTATATTTAAGTTTTGATGATAACAAAGTGAAAAGATATAGTATTTATATGTTTCATGTTTGAACTATATGCTGCCTAAAATTACTATGCTCTGACTTGCAGATACGCTGATTAAAATAAGCAAGATCACTTCTTCAGCATCAGAATTTGATTTCATACACCAGCATCAGAAGTTGCTGAATCAGAACGTGAAGATCAGATGATCAACTCACGTACATGCTGAAGCTTGATGAACAGAACTGCGCGTAAACACTCTGATACAAAAACAATAGTTCATCAGCAGCGAAGCAGAATCAGAATGAGCCAAGCCAGAACGTGCATTGAAGAAGCAACGGTACTGTGCATTGAACGCTAATTAATTCCAACGGCATCATTCTAGACAAGATCTGCTCAAAAAGGAAAGCTTGTTATTAGCATTGAATCAAGAATATTTGCATTCAACGTTCATCTTCTCAAGTGCTATATAAACAAGGCTTCGAAGATTATAATGGCTAATGCTCTCCAATTCTCTACACGCACAAAGCTGAACAATAATCTTCATCTACCAGTTTTGCTAAACCAACAAACTCTGATACTCCATTAGTGTTTAGCAATCTAGTTTCTAAGCTTAATTTGTGTATACATCACAGTTGTGATAAAGTTTTGTAGAAAACATTCACACACATTTGTTTTATACCTTTGTAAGAAAGTGTTGCCTTGACAAACCGGATTGTGGTTTGAATCAAGAAGGCTTTAGCAGTTGTTAAAGCAGTCTGTAATATTCAGTTGAATATAGTGAATTAAGACCTCGTTGGAGAGAGGCGAAATCACCTTGACGGGTGGACTGGAGTAGTTTGAGATCAAACGAACCAGGATAAAAATATCTTGTCAATTGCTTTAAGATTCCAGTTTTACAATTCAACCCCCCCTTCTTGTGTTTTTCACCCCTTCAATTGGCATCAGAGCGCCTGGTTCTGAGCTAAAACACTTAACCGTGTCAGTACAAGATCCAGCGTCAGAAAAACACAATGGCAGGAAACAACTCTCATTTCAGCAATGACAACAATGAGGATAGAGACAGATTCAGCGGCAAACCTCCAGTCTTTGATGGAGAAAACTTTGATTACTGGAAAGACAGA
Organism: Vicia faba; assembly: GCA_948472305.1. Taxonomy (NCBI): domain Eukaryota; kingdom Viridiplantae; phylum Streptophyta; class Magnoliopsida; order Fabales; family Fabaceae; genus Vicia; species Vicia faba. The sequence goes on from OX451741.1 coordinate 462,306,798, forward strand.
ATTGAAAGCTTCTTTCTAGCACATGATGCTGATCTGTGGGATATGGTGACAGATGGATACACGCACCCTGTGAATGCAACTGGTCAGAAGATTGAAAGAAAATCAATGACTGATCAACAAAAGCGTGACTTCAAGAATCACCATAAGGCCAGAACCATCCTCCTCAGTGCCATCTCCTATACTGAGTATGAAAAGATCTCCAACAGAGACACAGCTAAGAACATCTTTGATTCTCTCAGAATGACGCATGAGGGCAACGTTCAAGTCAAAGAAACAAAAGCTCTGGCGCTCATTCAGAAGTATGAGGCGTTCAAAATGGATGGTAGCCTTGTCTTTATGGAAGGTAGTCTATTGTCAAGATTTTTGTTACTCCAATGGATGGTAGCATTGTCATTATGTAAGGTAGTTTGTTGTCAAAGTTTTTGTTACTCCAATAGAAGGTAGCCTTGTCATTATGGAAGCTAGTCTGCCGTTGTAATTTTTGTTACTCCAATGAATGGTAGCCTTGTCATTATGGAAGGTAGTCTGGTGTTCATATTTTTGTTACTACAATGCATGTTAGCCTTGTCATTATGGAAGGTAGTCTGTTGTCGATATTTTTGTTACTCCATTTGATAGTAGCCTTGTCATTATGGAAGGTAGTCTGTTGGTGAGATTTTTGTTATTCCAATGGATGGTAGCCTAGTCATTATATAAGTTTATCTATTTTCGAGATTTTTGTTACTCCAATGGATGGTAGCCTTATCATTATGGAAGGTAGTATATTATCGAGATTTTTGTTACTCAATGGATAGTAGCCTTGTCATTATGGAAGGTAGTCTGTTGTCAAGATTTTTCTTACTACAATGGATGGTAGCCTTGTCATTATGGAAGGTAGTTTGTTGTCTTGATTTTTGTTACTACAATAGATTGTAGCCTTGTCATTATGGAAGGTAGTCTATTGTCAAGATTTTTGTTACTGCAATGGATGGTAGCATTGTCATTATGTAAGGTAGTTTGTTGTCGAGGTTTTTGTTACTCCAATAGATGGTAGCCTTCTCATTATGGAAGCTAGTCTGTCGTTGTGATTTTGTTACTCCAATGAATGGTAGCCTTGTCATTATGGAAGGTAGTCTGTTGTTCATGTTTTTGTTACTACAATGCATGTTAGCCTTGTCATTATGGAAGGTAGTCTGTTGTCGATATTTTTGTTACTCCATTGGATAGTAGCCTTGTCATTATGGAAGGTAGTCTGTTGGTGAAATTTTTGTTATTCCAATGGATGGTAGCCTAGTCATTATGGAAGTTTATCTATTTTCGAGATTTTTGTTACTCCAATGGATGGTAGCCTTATCAATATGGAAGGTAGTCTATTATCGATATTTTTGTTACTCTAATGGATGGTAGCCTTGTCATTATGGAAGGTTGTCTATTATCGAGATTTTTGTTACTCCAATGGATGGTAGCCTTTTCATTATAGAAGGTAGTCTGTCATCGAAATTTTTGTTGTTCCAATGGATGGTAGCCTTGTCATTTTGAAAGGTAGTCTATTGTCGTGATTTTTGTTACTCCAATGGATTGTAGCCTTGTCATTATGGAAGGTAGTCTATTGTCGAGATTTTTGTTACTACAATGGATTGTAGCCTTGTCATTATGGAAGGTAGTCTTTTGTCGAGATTTTTCTTACTATAATGAATGGTAGCCTTGTCATTATGGAAGATAGTCTGTTGTCGAGATTTTTGTTACTACAATGAATGGTAGCCTTGTCATTATGGAAGGTAGTCTATTGTCGATATCTTTGTTACTACAATGTATGCTAGCCTTGTCATTATGGAAGGTAGTCTGGTGTCGAGATTTTTGTTACTCCATTGGATAGTAGCCTAGTCATTATGGAAGGTAGTCTGTTGTTGAGATTTTTGTTATTCCAATGGATGGTAGCCTAGTCATTATGGAAGGTAGTCTGTTTTCGAGATTTTTGTTACTCAAATGGATGGTAGCCTTGTCATTATGGAAGGTAGTTTGATGTCGAGATTTTTGTTACTCCAATGGATGGTAGCATTGTCATTATTGAAGGTAGTATGTCATTGATATTTTTGTTATTCCAATGGATGGTAGCCTTGTCAATATAAAAGGTAGTCTATTGACAAGATTTTTGTTACTACAATGGAATGTATCCTTGTCATTATGGAAGGTAGTCTGTTGTCGAGATTTTTCTTACTACAATGGATGGTAGCCTTGTCATTATGGAAGGTAGTCTGTTGTCTTGATTTTTGTTACTACAATAGATTGTAGCCATGTCATTATGGAAGATAGTCTATTGTCGAGATTTTTGTTACTCCAATGGATGGTAGCATTGTCATTATGGAAGATAGTTTGTTGTCGAGATTTTTGTTACTCCAATAGATGGTAGCCTTTTTATTATGGAAGGTAGTCTGTCGTTGAGATTTTTGTTATACCAATGGATGGTAGCCTAGTCATTATGGAAGGTAGTCTATTGTCGATATTTTTGTTACTCCATTGGATAGTAGCTTTGTCAATATGGAAGGTACTCTGTTGTTGAGATTTTTTTTATTCCAATGGATGGTAGCATAGTCAATATGGAAGGTAGTCTGTTTTCGAGATTTTTGTTACTCCAATGGATGGTAGCCTTGTCATTATGGAAGGTAGTCTATTATCGAGATTTTTGTTACTCCAATGGATGGTAGCCTTTTCATTATGGAAGGTAGTCTGTCATCGAAATTTTTGTTGTTCCAATGGATGGTAGCCTTGTCATTATGAAAGGTAGTCTATTGTCGTGATTTTTGTTACTCCAATGGATTGTAGCCTTGTCATTATGGAAGGTATTCTGTTGTCGAGATTTTTGTTACTACAATGTATTGTAGCCTCGTCATTATGGAAGGTAGGCTGTTGTCGAGATTTTTCTTACTACAATGGATGGTAGCCTTGTCATTATGGAAGGTAGTTTGTTGTCTTGATTTTTGTTACTACAATAGATTGTGTTAGAAAATGTTTGAATCTAGTACCCTATATTTAAGTTTTGATGATAACAAAGTGAAAAGATATAGTATTTATATGTTTCATGTTTGAACTATATGCTGCCTAAAATTACTATGCTCTGACTTGCAGATACGCTGATTAAAATAAGCAAGATCACTTCTTCAGCATCAGAATTTGATTTCATACACCAGCATCAGAAGTTGCTGAATCAGAACGTGAAGATCAGATGATCAACTCACGTACATGCTGAAGCTTGATGAACAGAACTGCGCGTAAACACTCTGATACAAAAACAATAGTTCATCAGCAGCGAAGCAGAATCAGAATGAGCCAAGCCAGAACGTGCATTGAAGAAGCAACGGTACTGTGCATTGAACGCTAATTAATTCCAACGGCATCATTCTAGACAAGATCTGCTCAAAAAGGAAAGCTTGTTATTAGCATTGAATCAAGAATATTTGCATTCAACGTTCATCTTCTCAAGTGCTATATAAACAAGGCTTCGAAGATTATAATGGCTAATGCTCTCCAATTCTCTACACGCACAAAGCTGAACAATAATCTTCATCTACCAGTTTTGCTAAACCAACAAACTCTGATACTCCATTAGTGTTTAGCAATCTAGTTTCTAAGCTTAATTTGTGTATACATCACAGTTGTGATAAAGTTTTGTAGAAAACATTCACACACATTTGTTTTATACCTTTGTAAGAAAGTGTTGCCTTGACAAACCGGATTGTGGTTTGAATCAAGAAGGCTTTAGCAGTTGTTAAAGCAGTCTGTAATATTCAGTTGAATATAGTGAATTAAGACCTCGTTGGAGAGAGGCGAAATCACCTTGACGGGTGGACTGGAGTAGTTTGAGATCAAACGAACCAGGATAAAAATATCTTGTCAATTGCTTTAAGATTCCAGTTTTACAATTCAACCCCCCCTTCTTGTGTTTTTCACCCCTTCAATTGGCATCAGAGCGCCTGGTTCTGAGCTAAAACACTTAACCGTGTCAGTACAAGATCCAGCGTCAGAAAAACACAATGGCAGGAAACAACTCTCATTTCAGCAATGACAACAATGAGGATAGAGACAGATTCAGCGGCAAACCTCCAGTCTTTGATGGAGAAAACTTTGATTACTGGAAAGACAGAATTGAAAGCTTCTTTCTAGCACATGATGCTGATCTGTGGGATATGGTGACAGATGGATACACGCACCCTGTGAATGCAACTGGTCAGAAGATTGAAAGAAAATCAATGACTGATCAACAAAAGCGTGACTTCAAGAATCACCATAAGGCCAGAACCATCCTCCTCAGTGCCATCTCCTATACTGAGTATGAAAAGATCTCCAACAGAGACACAGCTAAGAACATCTTTGATTCTCTCAGAATGACGCATGAGGGCAACGTTCAAGTCAAAGAAACAAAAGCTCTGGCGCTCATTCAGAAGTATGAGGCGTTCAAAATGGATGGTAGCCTTGTCTTTATATAAGGTAGTCTATTGTCAAGATTTTTGTTACTCCAATGGATGGTAGCATTGTCATTATGTAAGGTAGTTTGTTGTCAAAGTTTTTGTTACTCCAATAGAAGGTAGCCTTGTCATTATGGAAGCTAGTCTGCCGTTGTAATTTTTGTTACTCCAATGAATGGTAGCCTTGTCATTATGGAAGGTAGTCTGGTGTTCATATTTTTGTTACTACAATGCATGTTAGCCTTGTCATTATGGAAGGTAGTCTGTTGTCGATATTTTTGTTACTCCATTTGATAGTAGCCTTGTCATTATGGAAGGTAGTCTGTTGGTGAGATTTTTGTTATTCCAATGGATGGTAGCCTAGTCATTATATAAGTTTATCTATTTTCGAGATTTTTGTTACTCCAATGGATGGTAGCCTTATCATTATGGAAGGTAGTATATTATCGAGATTTTTGTTACTCAATGGATAGTAGCCTTGTCATTATGGAAGGTAGTCTGTTGTCAAGATTTTTCTTACTACAATGGATGGTAGCCTTGTCATTATGGAAGGTAGTTTGTTGTCTTGATTTTTGTTACTACAATAGATTGTAGCCTTGTCATTATGGAAGGTAGTCTATTGTCAAGATTTTTGTTACTGCAATGGATGGTAGCATTGTCATTATGTAAGGTAGTTTGTTGTCGAGGTTTTTGTTACTCCAATAGATGGTAGCCTTCTCATTATGGAAGCTAGTCTGTCGTTGTGATTTTGTTACTCCAATGAATGGTAGCCTTGTCATTATGGAAGGTAGTCTGTTGTTCATGTTTTTGTTACTACAATGCATGTTAGCCTTGTCATTATGGAAGGTAGTCTGTTGTCGATATTTTTGTTACTCCATTGGATAGTAGCCTTGTCATTATGGAAGGTAGTCTGTTGGTGAAATTTTTGTTATTCCAATGGATGGTAGCCTAGTCATTATGGAAGTTTATCTATTTTCGAGATTTTTGTTACTCCAATGGATGGTAGCCTTATCAATATGGAAGGTAGTCTATTATCGATATTTTTGTTACTCTAATGGATGGTAGCCTTGTCATTATGGAAGGTTGTCTATTATCGAGATTTTTGTTACTCCAATGGATGGTAGCCTTTTCATTATGGAAGGTAGTCTGTCATCGAAATTTTTGTTGTTCCAATGGATGGTAGCCTTGTCATTTTGAAAGGTAGTCTATTGTCGTGATTTTTGTTACTCCAATGGATTGTAGCCTTGTCATTATGGAAGGTAGTCTATTGTCGAGATTTTTGTTACTACAATGGATTGTAGCCTTGTCATTATGGAAGGTAGTCTTTTGTCGAGATTTTTCTTACTATAATGAATGGTAGCCTTGTCATTATGGAAGATAGTCTGTTGTCGAGATTTTTGTTACTACAATGAATGGTAGCCTTGTCATTATGGAAGGTAGTCAGTTGTCTTGATTTTGGTTACTACAATAGATTGTAGCCTTGTCATTATGGAAGGTAGTCTATTGTCAAGATTTTTGTTACTCCAATGGATGGTAGCATTGTCATTATGTAAGGTAGTTTGTTGTCAAAGTTTTTGTTACTCCAATAGATGGTAGCCTTGTCATTATGGAAGCTAGTCTGTCGTTGTGATTTTTGTTACTCCAATGAATGGTAGCCTTGTCATTATGGAAGGTAGTCTGTTGTTCATATTTTTCTTACTACAATGCATGTTAGCCTTGTCATTATGGAAGGTAGTCTGTTGTCGATATTTTTGTTACTCCATTGGATAGTAGCCTTGTCATTATGGAAGGTAGTCTGTTGGTGAGATTTTTGTTATTCCAATGGATGGTAGCCTAGTCATTATATAATTTATCTATTTTCGAGATTTTTGTTACTCCAATGGATGGTAGCCTTATCATTATGGAAGGTAGTCTATTATCGAGATTTTTGTTACTCAATGGATGGTAGCCTTGTCATTATTGAAGGTAGTCTGTTGTCAAGATTTTTGTTACTCCAATGGATGGTAGCCTTGTCTTTATGGAAGGTAGTTTGTTGTCTTGATTTTTGTTACTACAATAGATTGTAGCCTTGTCATTATGGAAGGTAGTCTATTGTCAAGATTTTTGTTACTACAATGGATGGTAGCATTGTCATTATGTAAGGTAGTTTGTTATCGAGGTTTTTGTTACTCCAATAGATGGTAGCCTTCTCATTATGGAAGCTAGTCTGTCGTTGTGATTTTGTTACTCCAATGAATGGTAGCCTTGTCATTATGGAAGGTAGTCTGTTGTTCATATTTTTGTTACTACAATGCATGTTAGCCTTGTCATTATGGAAGGTAGTCTGTTGTCGATATTTTCGTTACTCCATTGGATAGTAGCCTTGTTATTATGGAAGGTAGTCTGTTGGTGAAATTTTTGTTATTCCAATGGATGGTAGCCTAGTCATTATGGAAGTTTATCTATTTTTGAGATTTTTGTTACTCCAATGGATGGTAGCCTTATCAATATGGAAGATAGTCTATTATCGATATTTTTGTTACTCTAATGGATGGTAGCCTTGTCATTATGGAAGGTTGTCTATTATCGAGATTTTTGTTACTCCAATGGATGGTAGCCTTTTCATTATGGAAGGTAGTCTGTCGTCGAAATTTTTGTTGTTCCAGTGGATGGTAGACTTGTCATTATGAAAGGTAGTCTATTGTGGAGATTTTTGTTACTCCAATGGATTGTAGACTTGTCATTATGGAAGGTAGTCTGTTGTTGAGATTTTTTTTACTCCAATGGATGGTAGCCTTCTTACTATGGAAGGTAGTCTATTGTCATGATTTTTTTACTACAATGGATGGTAGCCATGTCATTATGGAAGGTAGTCTGTTGTCAAGATTTTTGTTACTCCAATGGATTGTAGCCTTGTCATTATGGAAGGTAGTCTGTTGTCGATATCTTTGTTACTACAATGTATGCTAGCCTTGTCATTATGGAAGGTAGTCTGGTGTCGAGATTTTTCTTACTCCATTGGATAGTAGCCTATTCATTATGGAAGGTAGTCTGTTGTTGAGATTTTTGTTATTCCAATGGATGGTAGCCTAGTCATTATGGAAGGTAGTCTTTTTTCAACATTTTTGTTACTCAAATGGATGGTAGCCTTGTCATTATGGAAGGTAGTTTGTTGTCGAGATTTTTGTTACTCCAATGGATGGTAGAATTGTCATTATTGAAGGTAGTATGTCGTTGATATTTTTGTTATTCCAATGGATGGTAGCCTTGTCAATATAAAAGGTAGTCTATTGACAACATTTTTGTTACTCCAATGGAATGTATCCTTGTCATTATGGAAGGTAGTCTGTTGTCGAGATTTTTCTTACTACAATGGATGGTAGCCTTGTCATTATGGAAGGTAGTCTGTTGTCTTGATTTTTGTTACTACAATAGATTGTAGCCATGTCATTATGGAAGGTAGTCTATTGTCGAGATTTTTGTTACTCCAATGGATGGTAGCATTGTCATTATCGAAGATAGTTTGTTGTCGAGATTTTTGTTACTCCAATAGATGGTAGCCTTGTCATAATGGAAGCTAGTCTGTCGTTGTGATTTTTGTTACTCCAATGAATGATAGCCTTGTCATTATGGAAGGTAGTCTGTTGTTCATATTTTTGTTACTACAATGCATGTTAGCCTTGTCATTATGGAAGGTAGTCTGTTGTCTTGATTTTTGTTACTACAATGCATGTTAGCCTTGTCATTATGGAAGGTAGTTTGTTGTCTTAATTTTTGTTACTACAATAGATTGTAGCCTTGTCATTATGGAAGGTAGTCTATTGTCAAGATTTTTGTTACTCCAATGGATGGTAGCATTGTCATTATGTAAGGTAGTTTGTTGTCGAGGTTTTTGTTACTCCAATAGATGGTAGCCTTCTCATTATGGAAGCTAGTATGTCGTTGTGATTTTTGTTACTCTAATGAATGGTAGCCTTTTCATTATGGAAAGTTGTCTGTTGTTCATATTTTTGTTACTACAATGCATGTTAGCCTTGTCATTATGGAAGGTAGTCTGTTGTCGATATTTTTGTTACTCCATTGGATAGTAGCCTTGTCATTATGGAAGGTAGTCTGTTGGTGAGATTTTTGTTATTTCAATGGATGGTAGCCTAGTCACTATGGAAGTTTATCTATTTTCGAGATTTTTGTTACTCAAATGGATTGTAGCCTTATCATTATGCAAGGTAGTCTATTATCGATATATTTGTTACTCTAATGGATGGTAGCCTTGTCATTATGGAAGGTAGTCTGTTATCGAGATTTTTGTTACTCCAATGGATGGTAGCCTTTTCATTATGGAAGGTAGTCTGTCGTCGAAATTTTTGTTTTCCAATGGATGGTAGCCTTGTCATTATGAAAGGTAGTCTATTGTGGAGATTTTTGTTACTCCAATGGATTGTAGACTTGTCATTATGGAAGGTAGTCTGTTGTGGAGATTTTTGTTACTCCAATGGATGGTAGCCTTCTTACTATGGAAGGTAGTCTGTTGTCATGATTTTTCTTACTACAATGGATGGTAGCCATGTCATTATGGAAGGTAGTCTGTTGTCGAGATTTTTGTTACTCCAATGGATTGTAGCCTTGTCATTATGGAAGGTAGTCTGTTGTCGATATCTTTGTTACTACAATCTATGCTAGCCTTGTCATTATGGAAGGTAGTCTGGTGTCGAGATTTTTCTTACTCCATTGGATAGTAGCCTATTCATTATGGAAGGTAGTCTGTTGTTGAGATTTTTGTTATTCCAATGGATGGTAGCCTAGTCATTATGGAAGGTAGTCTGTTTTCGAGATTTTTGTTACTCAAATGGATGGTAGCCTTGTCATTATGGAAGGTAGTTTGTTGTCGAGATTTTTGTTACTCCAATGGATGGTAGAATTGTCATTATTGAAGGTAGTATGTCGTTGATATTTTTGTTATTCCAATGGATGGTAGCCTTGTCAATATAAAAGGTAGTCTATTGACAACATTTTTGTTACTCCAATGGAATGTATCCTTGTCATTATGGAAGGTAGTCTGTTGTCGAGATTTTTCTTACTACAATGGATGGTAGCCTTGTCATTATGGAAGGTAGTCTGTTGTCTTGATTTTTGTTACTACAATAGATTGTAGCCATGTCATTATGGAAGGTAGTCTATTGTCGAGATTTTTGTTACTCCAATGGATGGTAGCATTGTCATTATGGAAGATAGTTTGTTGTAGAGATTTTTGTTACTCCAATAGATGGTAGCCTTGTCATAATGGAAGCTAGTCTGTCGTTGTGATTTTTGTTACTCCAATGAATGGTAGCCTTGTCATTATGGAAGGTAGTCTGTTGTTCATATTTTTGTTACTACAATGCATGTTAGCCTTGTCATTATGGAAGGTAGTCTGTTGTCTTGATTTTTGTTACTACAATGGATGGTAGCCTTGTCATTATGGAAGGTAGTTTGTTGTCTTAATTTTTGTTACTACAATAGATTGTAGCCTTGTCATTATGGAAGGTAGTCTATTGTCAAGATTTTTGTTACTCCAATGGATGGTAGCATTGTCATTATGTAAGGTAGTTTGTTGTCGAGGTTTTTGTTACTCCAATAGATGGTAGCCTTCTCATTATGGAAGCTAGTATGTCGTTGTGATTTTTGTTACTCTAATGAATGGTAGCCTTTTCATTATGGAAAGTTGTCTGTTGTTCATATTTTTGTTACTACAATGCATGTTAGCTTTGTCATTATGGAAGGTAGTCTGTTGTCGATATTTTTGTTACTCCATTGGATAGTAGCCTTGTCATTATGGAAGGTAGTCTGTTGGTGAGATTTTTGTTATTTCAATGGATGGTAGCCTAGTCACTATGGAAGTTTATCTATTTTCGAGATTTTTGTTACTCAAATGGATTGTAGCCTTATCATTATGCAAGGTAGTCTATTATCGATATATTTGTTACTCTAATGGATGGTAGCCTTGTCATTATGGAAGGTAGTCTGTTATCGAGATTTTTGTTACTCCAATGGATGGTAGCCTTTTCATTATGGAAGGTAGTCTGTCGTCGAAATTTTTGTTTTCCAATGGATGGTAGCCTTGTCATTATGAAAGGTAGTCTATTGTGGAGATTTTTGTTACTCCAATGGATTGTAGACTTGTCATTATGGAAGGTAGTCTGTTGTGGAGATTTTTGTTACTCCAATGGATGGTAGCCTTCTTACTATGGAAGGTAGTCTGTTGTCATGATTTTTCTTACCACAATGGATGGTAGCCATGTCATTATGGAAGGTAGTCTGTTGTCGAGATTTTTGTTACTCCAATGGATTGTAGCCTTGTCATTATGGAAGGTAGTCTGTTGTCGATATCTTTGTTACTACAATCTATGCTAGCCTTGTCATTATGGAAGGTAGTCTGGTGTCGAGATTTTTCTTACTCCATTGGATAGTAGCCTATTCATTATGGAAGGTAGTCTGTTGTTGAGATTTTTGTTATTCCAATGGATGGTAGCCTAGTCATTATGGAAGGTAGTCTGTTTTCGAGATTTTTGTTACTCAAATGGATGGTAGCCTTGTCATTATTGAAGGTAGTTTGTTGTCGAGATTTTTGTTACTCCAATGGATGGTAGAATTGTCATTATTGAAGGTAGTATGTCGTTGATATTTTTGTTATTCCAATGGATGGTAGCCTTGTCAATATAAAAGGTAGTCTATTGGCAACATTTTTGTTACTCCAATGGAATGTATCCTTGTCATTATGGAAGGTAGTCTGTTGTCGAGATTTTTCTTACTACAATGGATGGTAGCCTTGTCATTATGGAAGGTAGTCTGTTGTCTTGATTTTTGTTACTACAATAGATTGTAGCCATGTCATTATGGAAGGTAGTCTATTGTCGAGATTTTTGTTACTACAATGGATGGTAGCATTGTCATTATGTAAGGTAGTTTGTTGTCGAGGTTTTTGTTACTCCAATAGATGGTAGCCTTCACATTTTGGAAGCTAGTCTGTCGTTGTGATTTTGTTACTCCAACGAATGGTAGCCTTGTCATTATGGAAGGTAGTCTGTTGTTCATATTTTTGTTACTACAATGCATGTTAGCCTTGTCATTATGGAAGGTAGTCTGTTGTCGATATTTTTGTTACTCCATTAGATAGTAGCCTTGTCATTATGGAAGGTAGTCTGTTGGTGAAATTTTTGTTATTCCAATGGATGGTAGCCTAGTCATTATGGAAGTTTATCTATTTTTGAGATTTTTGTTACTCCAATGGATGGTAGCCTTATCAATATGGAAGATAGTCTATTATCGATATTTTTGTTACTCTAATGGATGGTAGCCTTGTCATTATGGAAGGTAGTCTATTATCGAGATTTTTGTTACTCCAATGGATGGTAGCCTTTTCATTATGGAAGGTAGTCTGTCATCGAAAATTTTGTTGTTCCAATGGATGGTAGCCTTGTCATTTTGAAAGGTAGTCTATTGTCGTGATTTTTGTTACTCCAATGGATTGTAGCCTTGTCATTATGGAAGGTAGTCTATTGTCGAGATTTTTGTTACTACAATGGATTGTAGCCTTGTCATTATGGAAGGTAGTCTTTTGTCGAGATTTTTCTTACTACAATGGATGGTAGCCTTGTCATTATGGAAGGTAGTCTGTTGTCGAGATTTTTGTTACTACAATGGATGGTAGCCTTGTCATTATGGAAGGTAGTCTGTTGTCTTGATTTTTGTTACTACAATAGATTGTAGCCTTGTCATTATGGAAGGTAGTCTATTGTCAAGATTCTTGTTACTCCAATGGATGGTAGCATTGTCATTATGTAAGGTAGTTTGTTGTCAAAGTTTTTGTTACTCCAATAGATGGTAGCCTTGTCATTATGGAAGCTAGTCTGTCGTTGTAATTTTTGTTACTCCAATGAATGGTAGCCTTGTCATTATGGAAGGTAGTCTGTTGTTCATATTTTTGTTACTACAATGCATGTTAGCCTTGTCATTATGGAAGGTAGTCTGTTGTCGATATTTTTGTTACTTCATTTGATAGTAGCCTTGTCATTATGGAAGGTAGTCTGTTGGTGAGATTTTTGTTATTCCAATGGATGGTAGCCTAGTCATTATATAAGTTTATTTATTTTCGAGATTTTTGTTACTCCAATGGATGGTAGCCTTATCATTATGGAAGGTAGTCTATTGGCAACATTTTTGTTACTCCAATGGAATGTATCCTTGTCATTATGGAAGGTAGTCTGTTGTCGAGATTTTTCTTACTACAATGGATGGTAGCCTTGTCATTATGGAAGGTAGTCTGTTGTCTTGATTTTTGTTACTACAATAGATTGTAGCCATGTCATTATGGAAGGTAGTCTATTGTCGAGATTTTTGTTACTACAATGGATGGTAGCATTGTCATTATGTAAGGTAGTTTGTTGTCGAGGTTTTTGTTACTCCAATAGATGGTAGCCTTCTCATTTTGGAAGCTAGTCTGTCGTTGTGATTTTGTTACTCCAATGAATGGTAGCCTTGTCATTATGGAAGGTAGTCTGTTGTTCATATTTTTGTTACTACAATGCATGTTAGCCTTGTCATTATGGAAGGTAGTCTGTTGTCGATATTTTTGTTACTCCATTGGATAGTAGCCTTGTCATTATGGAAGGTAGTCTGTTGGTGAAATTTTTGTTATTCCAATGGATGGTAGCCTAGTCATTATGGAAGTTTATCTATTTTTGAGATTTTTGTTACTCCAATGGATGGTAGCCTTATCAATATGGAAGATAGTCTATTATCGATATTTTTGTTACTCTAATGGATGGTAGCCTTGTCATTATGGAAGGTAGTCTATTATCGAGATTTTTGTTACTCCAATGGATGGTAGCCTTTTCATTATGGAAGGTAGTCTGTCATCGAAAATTTTGTTGTTCCAATGGATGGTAGCCTTGTCATTTTGAAAGGTAGTCTATTGTCGTGATTTTTGTTACTCCAATGGATTGTAGCCTTGTCATTATGGAAGGTAGTCTATTGTCGAGATTTTTGTTACTACAATGGATTGTAGCCTTGTCATTATGGAACGTAGTCTTTTGTCGAGATTTTTCTTACTACAATGGATGGTAGCCTTGTCATTATGGAAGGTAGTCTGTTGTCGAGATTTTTGTTACTACAATGGATGGTAGCCTTGTCATTATGGAAGGTAGTCTGTTGTCTTGATTTTTGTTACTACAATAGATTGTAGCCTTGTCATTATGGAAGGTAGTCTTTTGTCAAGATTTTTGTTACTCCAATGGATGGTACCATTGTCATTATGTAAGGTAGTTTGTTGTCAAAGTTTTTGTTACTCCAATAGATGGTAGCCTTGTCATTATGGAAGCTAGTCTGTCGTTGTAATTTTTGTTACTCCAATGAATGGTAGCCTTGTCATTATGGAAGGTAGTCTGTTGTTCATATTTTTGTTACTACAATGCATGTTAGCCTTGTCATTATGGAAGGTAGTCTGTTGTCGATATTTTTGTTACTTCATTTGATAGTAGCCTTGTCATTATGGAAGGTAGTCTGTTGGTGAGATTTTTGTTATTCCAATGGATGGTAGCCTAGTCATTATATAAGTTTATTTATTTTCGAGATTTTTGTTACTCCAATGGATGGTAGCCTTATCATTATGGAAGGTAGTCTATTATCGAGATTTTAGTTACACAATGGATGGTAGCCTTGTCATTATGGAAGGTAGTCTGTTGTCAAGATTTTTCTTACTACAATGGATGGTAGCCTTGTCATTATGGAAGGTAGTTTGTTGTCTTGATTTTTGTTACTACAATAGATTGTAGCCTTGTCATTATGGAAGGTAGCCTATTGTCAAGATTTTTGTTACTACAATTGATGGTAGCATTGTCATTATGTAAGGTAGTTTGTTGTCGAGGTTTTTGTTACTCCAATAGATGGTAGCCTTCTCATTATGGAAACTAGTCTGTCGTTGTGATTTTGTTACTCCAATGAATGGTAGCCTTGTCATTATGGAAGGTAGTCTGTTGTTCATATTTTTGTTACTACAATGCATGTTAGCCTTGTCATTATGGAAGGTAGTCTGTTGTCGATATTTTTGTTACTCCATTGGATAGTAGCCTTGTCATTATGGAAGGTAGTCTGTTGGTGAAATTTTTGTTATTCCAATGGATGGTAGCCTAGTCATTATGGAAGTTTATCTATTTTTGAGATTTTTGTTACTCCAATGGATGGTAGCCTTATCAATATGGAAGATAGTCTATTATCGATATTTTTGTTACTCTAATGGATGGTAGCCTTGTCATTATGGAAGGTAGTCTATTATCGAGATTTTTGTTACTCCAATGGATGGTAGCCTTTTCATTATGGAAGGTAGTCTGTCATCGAAATTTTTGTTGTTCCAATGGATGGTAGCCTTGTCATTTTGAAAGGTAGTCTATTGTCGTGATTTTTGTTACTCCAATGGATTGTAGCCTTGTCATTATGGAAGGTAGTCTATTGTCGAGATTTTTGTTACTACAATGGATTGTAGCCTTGTCATTATGGAACGTAGTCTTTTGTCGAGATTTTTCTTACTACAATGGATGGTAGCCTTGTCATTATGGAAGGTAGTCTATTGTCGAGATTTTTGTTACTACAATGGATGGTAGCCTTGTCATTATGGAAGGTAGTCTGTTGTCTTGATTTTTGTTACTACAATAGATTGTAGCCTTGTCATTATGGAAGGTAGTCTATTGTCAAGATTTTTGTTACTCCAATGGATGGTAGCATTGTCATTATGTAAGGTAGTTTGTTGTCAAAGTTTTTGTTACTCCAATAGATGGTAGCCTTGTCATTATGGAAGCTAGTCTGTCGTTGTAATTTTTGTTACTCCAATGAATGGTAGCCTTGTCATTATGGAAGGTAGTCTGTTGTTCATATTTTTGTTACTATAATGCATGTTAGCCTTGTCATTATGGAAGGTAGTCTGTTGTCGATATTTTTGTTACTCCATTTGATAGTAGCCTTGTCATTATGGAAGGTAGTCTGTTGGTGAGATTTTTGTTATTCCAATGGATGGTAGCCTAGTCATTATATAAGTTTATCTATTTTCGAGATTTTTGTTACTCCAATGGATGGTAGCCTTATCATTATGGAAGGTAGTCTATTATCGAGATTTTTGTTACTCAATGGATGGTAGCCTTGTCATTATGGAAGGTAGTCTGTTGTCAAGATTTTTCTTACTACAATGGATGGTAGCCTTGTCATTATGGAAGGTAGTTTGTTGTCTTGATTTTTGTTACTACAATAGATTGTAGCCTTGTCATTATGGAAGGTAGCCTATTGTCAAGATTTTTTTTACTACAATTGATGGTAGCATTGTCATTATGTAAGGTAGTTTGTTGTCGAGGTTTTTGTTACTCCAATAGATGGTAGCCTTCTCATTATGGAAGCTAGTCTGTCGTTGTGATTTTGTTACTCCAATGAATGATAGCCTTGTCATTATGGAAGGTAGTCTGTTGTTCATATTTTTGTTACTACAATGCATGTTAGCTTTGTCATTATGGAAGGTAGTCTGTTGTCGATATTTTTGTTACTCCATTGGATAGTAGCCTTGTCATTATGGAAGGTAGTCTGTTGGTGAAATTTTTGTTATTCCAATGGATGGTAGCCTAGTCATTATGGAAGTTTTACTATTTTTGAGATTTTTGTTACTCCAATGGATGGTAGCCTTATCCATATGGAAGATAGTCTATTATCGATATTTTTGTTACTCTAATGGATGGTAGCCTTGTCATTATGGAAGGTAGTCTATTATCGAGATTTTTGTTACTCCAATGGATGGTAGCCTTTTCATTATGGAAGGTAGTCTGTCATCGAAATTTTTGTTGTTCCAATGGATGGTAGCCTTGTCATTTTGAAAGGTAGTCTATTGTCGTGATTTTTGTTACTCCAATGGATTGTAGCCTTGTCATTATGGAAGGTAGTCTATTGTCGAGATTTTTGTTACTACAATGGATTGTAGCCTTGTCATTATGGAACGTAGTCTTTTGTCGAGATTTTTCTTACTACAATGGATGGTAGCCTTGTCATTATGGAAGGTAGTCTATTGTCGAGATTTTTGTTACTACAATGGATGGTAGCCTTGTCATTATGGAAGGTAGTCTGTTGTCTTGATTTTTGTTACTACAATAGATTGTAGCCTTGTCATTATGGAAGGTAGTCTATTGTCAAGATTTTTGTTACTCCAATGGATGGTAGCATTGTCATCGTGTAAGGTAGTTTGTTGTCAAAGTTTTTGTTACTCCATTAGATGGTAGCCTTGTCATTATGGAAGCTAGTCTGTCGTTGTAATTTTTGTTACTCCAATGAATGGTAGCCTTGTCATTATGGAAGGTAGTCTGTTGTTCATATTTTTGTTACTACAATGCATGTTAGCCTTGTCATTATGGAAGGTAGTCTGTTGTCGATATTTTTGTTACTCCATTTGATAGTAGCCTTGTCATTATGGAAGGTAGTCTGTTGGTGAGATTTTTGTTATTCCAATGGATGGTAGCCTAGTCATTATATAAGTTTATCTATTTTCGAGATTTTTGTTACTCCAATGGATGGTAGCCTTATCATTATGGAAGGTAGTCTATTATCAAGATTTTTGTTACTCAATGGATGGTAGCCTTGTCATTATGGAAGGTAGTCTGTTGTCAAGATTTTTCTTACTACAATGGATGGTAGCCTTGTCATTAGGGAAGGTAGTTTGTTGTCTTGATTTTTGTTACTACAATAGATTGTAGCCTTGTCATTATGGAAGGTAGCCTATTGTCAAGATTTTTTTTACTACAATTGATGGTAGCATTGTCATTATGTAAGGTAGTTTGTTGTCGAGGTTTTTGTTACTCCAATAGATGGTAGCCTTCTCATTATGGAAGCTAGTCTGTCGTTGTGATTTTGTTACTCCAATGAATGATAGCCTTGTCATTATGGAAGGTAGTCTGTTGTTCATATTTTTGTTACTACAATGCATGTTAGCTTTGTCATTATGGAAGGTAGTCTGTTGTCGATATTTTTGTTACTCCATTGGATAGTAGCCTTGTCATTATGGAAGGTAGTCTGTTGGTGAAATTTTTGTTATTCCAATGGATGGTAGCCTAGTCATTATGGAAGTTTATCTATTTTTGAGATTTTTGTTACTCCAATGGATGGTAGCCTTATCCATATGGAAGATAGTCTATTATCGATATTTTTGTTACTCTAATGGATGGTAGCCTTGTCATTATGGAAGGTAGTCTATTATCGAGATTTTTGTTACTCCAATGGATGGTAGCCTTTTCATTATGGAAGGTAGTCTGTCATCGAAATTTTTGTTGTTCCAATGGATGGTAGCCTTGTCATTTTGAAAGGTAGTCTATTGTCGTGATTTTTGTTACTCCAATGGATTGTAGTCTTGTCATTATGGAAGGTAGTCTATTGTCGAGATTTTTGTTACTACAATGGATTGTAGCCTTGTCATTATGGAACGTTGTCTTTTGTCGAGATTTTTCTTACTACAATGGATGGTAGCCTTGTCATTATGGAAGGTAGTCTATTGTCGAGATTTTTGTTACTACAATGGATGGTAGCCTTGTCATTATGGAAGGTAGTCTGTTGTCTTGATTTTTGTTACTACAATAGATTGTAGCCTTGTCATTATGGAAGGTAGTCTATTGTCAAGATTTTTGTTACTCCAATGGATGGTAGCATTGTCGTTATGTAAGGTAGTTTGTTGTCAAAGTTTTTGTTACTCCAATAGATGGTAGCCTTGTCATTATGGAAGCTAGTCTGTCGTTGTAATTTTTGTTACTCCAATGAATGGTAGCCTTGTCATTATGGAAGGTAGTCTGTTGTTCATATTTTTGTTACTACAATGCATGTTAGCCTTGTCATTATGGAAGGTAGTCTGTTGTCGATATTTTTGTTACTCCATTTGATAGTAGCCTTGTAATTATGGAAGGTAGTCTGTTGGTGAGATTTTTGTTATTCCAATGGATGGTAGCCTAGTCATTATATAAGTTTATCTATTTTCGAGATTTTCGTTACTCCAATGGATGGTAGCCTTATCATTATGGAAGGTAGTCTATTATCGAGATTTTTGTTACTCAATGGATGGTAGCCTTGTCATTATGGAAGGTAGTCTGTTGTCAAGATTTTTCTTACTACAATGGATGGTAGCCTTGTCATTATGGAAGGTAGTTTGTTGTCTTGATTTTTGTTACTACAATAGATTGTAGCCTTGTCATTATGGAAGGTAGCCTATTGTCAAGATTTTTGTTACTACAATGGATAGTAGCATTGTCATTATGTAAGGTAGTTTGTTGTCGAGGTTTTTGTTACTCCAATAGATGGTGGCCTTCTCATTATGGAAGCTAGTCTGTCGTTGTGATTTTGTTACTCAAATGAATGGTAGCCTTGTCATTATGGAAGGTAGTTTGTTGTTCATATTTTTGTTACTACAATGCATGTTAGCCTTGTCATTATGGAAGGTAGTCTGTTGTCGATATTTTTGTTACTCCATTGGATAGTAGCCTTGTCATTATGGAAGGTAGTCCGTTGGTGAAATTTTTGTTATTCCAATGGATGGTAGCCTAGTCATTATGGAAGTTTATCTATTTTTGAGATTTTTGTTACTCTAATGGATGGTAGCCTTATTAATATGGAAGATAGTCTATTATCGATATTTTTGTTACTCTAATGGATGGTAGCCTTGTCATTATGGAAGGTTGTCTATTATCGAGATTTTTGTTACTCCAATGGATGGTAGCCTTTTCATTATGGAAGGTAGTCTGTCATCGAAATTTTTGTTGTTCCAATGGATGGTAGACTTGTCATTATGAAAGGTAGTCTATTGTGTAGATTTTTGTTACTCCAATGGATTGTAGACTTGTCATTATGGAAGGTAGTCTGTTGTTGAGATTTTTTTTACTCCAATGGATGGTAGCCTTCTTACTATGGAAGGTAGTCTGTTGTCATGATTTTTCTTACTACAATGGATGGTAGCCATGTCATCATGGAAGGTAGTCTGTTGTCGAGATTTTTGTTACTCTAATGGATTGTAGCCTTGTCATTATGGAAGGTAGTATGTTGTTGATATCTTTGTTACTACAATGTATGCTAGCCTTGTCATTATGGAAGGTAGTCTGTTGTCGAGATTTTTCTTACTCCATTGGATAGTAACCTATTTATTATGGAAGGTAGTCATTTGTTGAGATTTTTGTTATTCCAATGGATGGTAGCCTAGTCATTATGGAAGGTAGTCTGTTTTCGAGATTTTTGTTACTCAAAAGGATGGTAGCCTTGTCATTATGGAAGGTAGTTTGTTGTCGAGATTTTTGTTACTCCAATGGATGGTAGAATTGTCATTACTGAAGGTAGTATGTCATTGATATTTTTGTTATTCCAATGGATGGTAGCCTTGTCAATATAAAAGGTAGTCTATTGACAACATTTTTGTTACTCCAATTGAATGTATCCTTGTCATTATGGAAGGTAGTCTGTTGGCGAGATTTTTCTTACTACAATGGATGGTAGCCTTGTCATTATGGAAGGTAGTCGGTTGTCTTGATTTTTGTTACTACAATAGATTGTAGCCATGTCATTATGGAAGGTAGTCTATTGTCGAGATTTTTGTTACTCCAATGGATGGTGGCATTGTCATTATGGAAGATAGTTTGTTGTCGAGATTTTTGTTACTCCAATAGATGGTAGCCTTGTCATAATGGAAGCTAGTCTGTCGTTGTGATTTTTGTTACTCCAATGAATGGTAGCCTTGTCATTATGGAAGGTAGTCTGTTGTTCATATTTTTGTTACTACAATGCATGTTAGCCTTGTCATTATGGAAGGTAGTCTATTGTCGATATTTTTGTTACTCCATGGGATAGTAGCCTTGTCATTATGGGAGGCAGTCTGTTGGTGAGATTTTTGTTATTCCAATGGATGGTAGCCTAGTCATTATATAAGTTTATCTATTTTCGAGATTTTTGTTACTCCAATGGATGGTAGCCTTATCATTATGGAAGGTAGTCTATTATCGAGATTTTTGTTACTCTAATGGATGGTAGCCTTGTCATTATGGAAGGTAGTCTTTGGTCAAGATTTTTCTTACTACAATGGATGGTAGCCTTGTCATTATGGAAGGTAGTCTATTGTCGAGATTTTTTGTTACTACAATGGATGGTAGCCTTGTCAATATGGAAGGTAGTCTATTGTCTTTATTTTTGTTACTACAATAGATTGTAGCCTTGTCATTATGGAAGGTAGTCTATTGTCAAGATTTTTGATACTCCAATGGATTGTAGCATTGTCATTATGTAAGGTAGTTTGTTGTCGAGGTTTTTGCTACTCCAATAGATGGTAGCCTTCTCATTATGGAAGCTACTCTGTCGTTGTGATTTTTGTTACTCCAATGAATGGTAGCCTTATCATTATGGAAGGTAGTTTGTTGTTCATATTTTTGTTACTACAATGCATGTTAGCCTTGTCATTATGGAAGGTAGTCTGTTGTCGATATTTTTGTTACTCCATTGGATAGTAGCCTTGTCATTATGGAAGGTAGTCTGTTGGTGAAATTTTTGTTATTCCAATGGATGGTAGCCTAGTCATTATGGAAGTTTATCTATTTTTGAGATTTTTGTTACTCCAATGGATAGTTGCCTTATCATTATGGAAGGTAGTCTATTATCGATATTTTTGTTACTCTAATGGATGGTAGCCTTGTCATTATGGAAGGTAGTCTATTATCGATATTTTTGTTACTCCAATGGATGGTAGCCTTTTCATTATGGAAGGTAGTCTGTCGTCGAAATTTTTGTTGTTCCAATGGATGGTAGCCTTGTCATTATGAAAGGTAGTCTATTATGGAGATTTTTGTTACTCCAATGGATTGTAGACTTGTCATTATGGAAGGTAGTCTATTGTTGAGATTTTTGTTACTCCAATGGATGGTAGCCTTCTTACTATGGAAGGTAGTCTATTGTCATGATTTTTCTTACTACAATGGATGGTAGCCTTGTCATTATGGAAGGTAGTCTGTTGTCGAGATTTTTGTTACTCCAATGGATTATAGCCTTGTCATTATGGAAGGTAGTCTGTTGTCGATATCTTTGTTACTACAATGTATGCTAGCCTTATCATTATGAAAGGTAGTCTGGTGTCGGGATTTTTGTTACTCCATTGGATAGTAGCCTAGTCATTATGGAAGGTAGTCTGTTGTTGAGATTTTTGTTATTCCAATGGATGGTAGCCTAGTCATTATGGAAGGTAGTCTGTTTTCGAGATTTTTGTTACTCAAATGGATGGTAGCCTTGTCATTATGGAAGGTAGTTTGTTGTCGAGATTTTTGTTACTCCAATGGATGGTAGCATTGTCATTATTGAAGGTAGTATGTCGTTGATATTTTTGTTATTCCAATGGATGGTAGCCTCGTCAATATAAAAGGTAGTCTATTGACAAGATTTTTGTTACTCCAATGGAATGTATCCTTGTCATTATGGAAGGTAGTCTGTTGTAGAGATTTTTCTTACTACAATGGATGGTAGCCTTGTCATTATGGAAGGTAGTCTGTTGTCTTGATTTTTGTTACTACAATAGAATTAAGCCATGTCATTGTGGAAGGGAGTCTATTGTCGAGATTTTTGTTACTCCAATGGATGGTAGCATTGTCATTATGGAAGATAGTTTGTTGTCGAGATTTTTGTTACTCCAATAGATGGTAGCCTTTTCATTATGGAAGGTAGTCTGTTGTCTTGATTTTTGTTACTACAATAGATTGTAGCCTTGTCATTATGGAAGGTAGTCTATTGTCAAGATTTTTGTTACTCCAATGGATTGTAGCATTGTCATTATGTAAGGTAGTTTGTTGTCGAGGTTTTTGTTATTCCAATAGATGGTAGCCTTCTCATTATGGAAGCTAGTCTGTCGTTGTGATTTTTGTTACTCCAATGAATGGTAGCCTTGTCATTATGGAAGGTAGTCTGTTGTTCATATTTTTGTTACTACAATGCATGTTAGCCTTGTCATTATGGAAGGTAGTCTGTTGTCGATATTTTTGTTACTACATTGGATAGTAGCCTTGTCATTATGGAAGGTAGTCTGTTGGTGAAATTTTTGTTATTCCAATGGATGGTAGCCTAGTCATTATGGAAGTTTATCTATTTTTGAGATTTTTGTTACTCCAATGAATGGTTGCCTTATCATTATGGAAGGTAGTCTATTATCGATATTTTTGTTACTCTAATGGATGGTAGCCTTGTCATTATGGAAGGTAGTCTATTATCGAGATTTTTGTTACTCCAATGGATGGTAGCCTTTTCATTATGGAAGGTAGTCTGTCGTCGAAATTTTTGTTGTTCCAATGGATGGTAGCCTTGTCATTATGAAAGGTAGTCTATTGTGGAGATTTTTGTTACTCCAATGGATTATAGACTTGTCATTATGGAAGATAGTCTGTTGTTGAGATTTTTGTTACTCCAATGGATGGTAGCCTTCTTACTATGGAAGGTAGTCTATTGTCATGATTTTTCTTACTACAATGGATGGTAGCCTTGTCATTATGGAAGGTAGTCTGTTGTCGAGATTTTTGTTACTCCAATGGATTTTAGCCTTGTCATTATGGAAGGTAGTCTGTTGTCGATATCTTTGTTACTACAATGTATGCTAGCCTTGTCATTATGGAAGGTAGTCTGGTGTCGGGATTTTTGTTACTCCATTGGATAGTAGCCTAGTCATTATGGAAGGTAGTCTGTTGTTGAGATTTTTGTTATTCCAATGGATGGTAGCCTAGTCATTATGGAAGGTAGTCTATTTTCGAGATTTTTGTTTCTCAAATGGATGGTAGCCTTGTCATTATGGAAGGTAGTCTGTTGTCGAGATTTTTGTTACTCCAATGGATGGTAGCCTTGTCATTATGGAAGGTAGTATGATGTCTTGATTTTTGTTACTACAATAGAATTAAGCCATGTCATTATGTAAGGGAGTCTATTGTCGAGATTTTTGTTACTCCAATGGATGGTAGCATTGTCATTATGGAAGATAGTTTGTTGTCGAGATTTTTGTTACTCCAATAGATGGTAGCCTTTTCATTATGGAAGGTAGTCTGTTGTCTTGATTTTTGTTACTACAATAGATTGTAGCCTTGTCATTATGGAAGGTAGTCTATTGTCAAGATTTTTGTTACTCCAATGGATTGTAGCATTGTCATTATGTAAGGTAGTTTGTTGTCGAGGTTTTTGTTATTCCAATAGATGGTAGCCTTCTCATTATGGAAGCTAGTCTGTCGTTGTGATTTTTGTAACTCCAATGAATGGTAGCCTTGTCATTATGGAAGGTAGTATGTTGTTCATATTTTTGTTACTACAATGCATGTTAGCCTTGTCATTATGGAAGGTAGTCTGTTGTCGATATTTTTGTTACTCCATTGGATAGTAGCCTTGTCATTATGGAAGGTAGTCTGTTGGTGAAATTTTTTTTATTCCAATGGATGGTAGCCTAGTCATTATGGAAGTTTATCTATTTTTGAGATTTTTGTTACTCCAATGGATGGTTGCCTTATCATTATGGAAGGTAGTCTATTATCGATAAATTTTGTTACTCTAATGGATGGTAGCCTTGTCATTATGGAAGGTAGTCTACTATCGAGATTTTTGTTACTCCAATGGATGGTAGCCTTTTCATTATGGAATGTAGTTTGTCGTCGAAATTTTTGTTGTTCCAATGGATGGTAGCCTTGTCATTATGAAAGGTAGTCTATTGTGGAGATTTTTGTTACTCCAATGGATTGTAGACTTGTCATTATGGAAGGTAGTCTGTTGTTGAGATTTTTGTTACTCCAATGGATGGTAGCCTTCTTACTATGGAAGGTAGTCTATTGTCATGATTTTTCTTACTACAATGGATGGTAGCCTTGTCATTATGGAAGGTAGTCTATTGTCGAGATTTTTGTTACTCCAATGGATTGTAGCCTTGTCATTATGGAAGGTAGTCTATTGTCGATATCTTTGTTACTACAATGTATGCTAGCCTTGTCATTATGGAAGGTAGTCTGTTGTCGGAATTTTTGTTACTCCATTGGATAGTAGCCTTGTCATTATGGAAGGTAGTCTGTTGGTGAAATTTTTGTTATTCCAATGGATGGTAGCCTAGTCATTATGGAAGGTAGTCAGTTTTCGAGATTTTTGTTACTCAAATGGATGGTAGCCTTGTCATTATGGAAGGTAGTTTGTTGTCGAGATTTTTGTTACTCCAATGGATGGTAGCATTGTCATTATTGAAGGTAGTATGTCGTTGATATTTTTGTTATTCCAATGGATTGTAGCCTCGTCAATATAAAAGGTAGTCTATTGACAAGATTTTTGTTACTCCAATGGAATGTATCCTTGTCATTATGGAAGGTAGTCTGTTGTCGAGATTTTTCTTACTACAATGGATGGTAGCCTTGTCATTATGGAAGGTAGTATGTTGTCTTGATTTTTGTTACTACAATAGAATTAAGCCATGTCATTATGGAAGGGAGTCTATTGTCGAGATTTTTGTTACTCCAATGGATGGTAGCATTGTCATTATGGAAGATAGTTTGTTGTCGAGATTTTTGTTACTCCAATAGATGGTAGCCTTTTCATTATGGAAGGTAGTCTGTTGTTAAAGATTTTTGTTACTCCAATGGATGGTAGCCTTGTCATTATGGAAGGTAGTCTACTGTCGATATTTTTCTTACTCCATTGGATAGAAGCTTTGTCAATATGGAAGGTACTCTGTTGTTGAGATTTTTTTTATTCCAATGGATGGTAGCCTAGTCAATATGGAAGGTAGTCTGTTTTCGAGATTTTGTTACTCCAATGGATGGTAGCCTTGTCATTATGGAAGGTAGTCTATTATCGAGATTTTTGTTACTCCAATGGATCGTAGCCTTTTCATTATGGAAGGTACTCTATCATCGAAATTTTTGTTATTCCAATGGATAGTAGGCTTGTCATTATGAAAGGTAGTCTATTGTCGTGATTTTTGTTACTCCAATGGATTGTAGCCTCGTCAATATAAAAGGTAGTCTATTGAAAAGATTTTTGTTACTCCAATGGAATGTATCCTTGTCATTATGGAAGGTAGTCTGTTGTCGAGATTTTTCTTACTACAATGGATGGTAGCCTTGTCATTATGGAAGGTAGTCTGTTGTCTTGATTTTTGTTACTACAATAGATTGTAGCCATGTCATTATGGAAGGGAGTCTATTGTCGAGATTTTTGTTACTCCAATGGATGGTAGCATTGTCATTATGGAAGATAGTTTGTTGTCGAGATTTTTGTTACTCCAATAGATGGTAGCCTTTTCATTATGGAAGGTAGTCTGTTGTTAAAGATTTTTGTTACTCCAATGGATGGTAGCCTTGTCATTATGGAAGGTAGTCTACTGTCGATATTTTTCTTACTCCATTGGATAGAAGCTTTGTCAATATGGAAGGTACTCTGTTGTTGAGATTTTTTTTATTCCAATGGATGGTAGCCTAGTCAATATGGAAGGTAGTCTTTTTTCGAGATTTTTGTTACTCCAATGGATGGTAGCCTTGTCATTATGGAAGGTAGTCTATTATCGAGATTTTTGTTAATCCAATGGATCGTAGCCTTTTCATTATGGAAGGTACTCTATCATCGAAATTTTTGTTATTCCATTGGATAGTAGCCTTGTCATTATGAAAGGTAGTCTATTGTCGTGATTTTTGTTACTCCAATGGATTGTAGCCTTGTCATTATGGAAGGTAGTCTGTTGTCGAGATTTTTGTTACTACAATGGATTGTAGCCTTGTCATTATGGAAGGTAGTATGTTGTCGAGATTTTTCTTACTACAATGGATGGTAGCCTTGTCATTATGGAAGGTAGTCTGTTGTCGAGATTTTTGTTACTACAATGGATGGTAGCCTTGTCATTATGGAAGGTAATCTGTTGTTTTGATTTTTGTTACTACAATAGATTGTAGCCTTGTCATTATGATAGGTAGTCTATTGTCAAGATTTTTGTTACTCCAATGGATGGTAGCATTGTCATTATGTAAGGTAGTTTGTTGTCGAGTTTTTTGTTACTCCAATAGATGGTAGCCTTGTCATTATGGAAGCTAGTATGTTGTCGTGATTTTTATTACTCTGTTGTTGAGATTTTTTTTATTCCAATGGATGGTAGCCTAGTCAATATGGAAGGTCGTCTGTTTTCGAGATTTTTGTTACTCCAATGGATGGTAGCCTTGTCATTATGGAAGGTAGTATATTATCGAGATTTTTGTTACTACAATGGATGGTAGCCTAGTCATTATGGAAGGTAGTCTGTCATCGAAATTTTTGTTATTCCAATGGATGGTAGCCTTGTCATTATGAAAGGTAGTCTATTGTCATGATTTTTGTTGTTCCAATGGATGGTAGCCTTGTCATTATGAAAGGTAGTCTATTGTGGAGATTTTTGTTACTCCAATGGATTGTAGCCTTGTCATTATGAAAGGTAGTCTATCATCGAAATTTTTCTTATTCCAATGGATGGTAGCCTAGTCATTATGGAAGTTTGTCTATTTTCGAGATTTTTGTTACTCCAATGGATGGTAGCCTTATCATTATGAGAGGTAGTCTATTCTCGAGATTTTTGTTACTCCAATGGATGGTAGCCTTGTCAATATGTAAGGTAGTCTATTATCGAGATTTTTGTTACTCCAATGGATGTTAGCCTTCTCATTATGGAAGGTAGTCTGTCGTCGAAATTTTTGTTGTTCCAATGGATGGTAGCCTTGTCATTATGAAAGGTAGTCTATTGTGGAGATTTTTGTTACTCCAATGGATTGTAGCCTTGTCATTATGGAAGGTAGTCTGTTGTCGTGATTTTTCTTACTACAATGGATGGTAGCATTGTCATTATGGAAGGTAGTTTGTTGTCGAGATTTTTGTTACTCCAATAGATGGTAGCCTTTTCATTATGGAAGGTAGCCTGTCATTGAGTTTTTTGTTATTCCAATGGATGGTAGCCTAGTCATTATGGAAGGTAGCCTATTTCCAAGATTTTTATTACTCCAATGGATGGTAGCCTTGTCATTATGGAAGGTAGTCTATTGTCGATATTTTTCTTACTCCATTGGATAGTAGCTTTTTCAATATGGAAGGTACTCTGTTGTTGAGATTTTTTTTATTCCAATGGATGGTAGCCTAGTCAATATGGAAGGTAGTCTGTTTTCGAGATTTTTGTTACTCCAATGGATGGTAGCCTTGTCATTATGGAAGGTAGTCTATTATCGAGATTTTTGTTACTCCAATGGATGGTAACCTTTTCATTATGGAAGGTAGTCTGTCATCAAAATTTTTGTTATTCCAATGGATGGTAGCCTTGTCATTATGAAAGGTAGTCTATTGTCGTGATTTTTGTTACTCCAATGGATTGTAGCCTTGTCATTATGGAAGGTAGTCTGTTGTCGAGATTTTTCTTACTACAATGGATTGTAGCCTTGTCATTATGGAAGGTAGTATGTTGTCGAGATTTTTCTTACTACAATGGATGGTAGCCTTGTCATTATGGAAGGTAGTCTATTGTCGAGATTTTTGTTACTACAATGGATGGTAGCCTTGTCATTATGGAAGGTAGTATGTTGTCTTGATTTTTGTTACTACAATAGATTGTAGCCTTATCATTATGGAAGGTAGTCTATTGTCAAGATTTTTGTTACTCCAATGGATGGTAGCATTGTCATTATGTAAGGTAGTTTGTTGTCGAGGTTTTTGTTACTCTAATAGATGGTAGCCTTGTCATTATGGAAGCTAGTCTGTCGTTGTGATTTTTATTACTCCAATGAATGGTAGCCTTGTCATTATGGAAGGTAGTCTGTTGGTCATATTTTTGTTACTACAATGCATGTTAGCCTTGTCATTATGGAAGGCAGTCTGTTATCGATATTTTTGTTACTTCATTGGATAGTAGCCTTGTCATTATGGAAGGTAGTCTGTTGGTGAGATTTTTTTTATTCCAATGGATGGTAGTCTAGTCATTATGGAAGTTTATCTATTTTCGATATTTTTGTTACTCCAATGGATGGTAGCATTATCATTATGGAAGTTAGTCTATTATCGAGATTTTTGTTACTCTAATGGATGGTAGCCTTGTCATTATGGAAGGTAGTCTATTATCGAGATTTTTGTTACTCCAATGGATGGTAGCCTTTTCATTATGGAAGGTAGTCTATCGTCGAAATTTTTGTTGTTCCAATGGATGGTAACCTTGTCATTATGAAAGGTAGTCTATTGTGGAGTTTTTTGTTACTCCAATGGATTGTAGCCTTGTCATTATGGAAGGTAGTCTGTTGTTGAGATTTTTGTTGCTCCAATGGATGGTAGCCTTCTTACTATGGAATGTAGTCTGTTTTCGTGATTTTTCTTACTATAATGGATGGTAGCCTTGTCATTATGGAAGGTAGTCTATTGTTGAGATTTTTGTTACTCCAATGGATTGTAGCCTTGTCATTATGGAAGGTAGTCTGTTGTCGATATCTTTGTTACTACAATGTATGCTAGCATTTTCATTATGGAAGGTAGTCTGGTGTCGAGATTTTTGTTACTCCATTGGAATGTAGCCTAGTCATTATGGAAGGTAGTCTGTTGTTGAGATTTTTGTTATTCCAATGGATGGTAGCCTAGTCATTATGAAAGGTAGTCTGTTTTCGAGATTTTTATTACTCAAATGGATGGTAGACTTGTCATAATGGAAGGTAGTCTGTTGTCGAGATTTTTGTTACTCCAATGGATGGTAGCATTGTCATTATTGAAGGTAGTATGTCGTTGATATTTTTGTTATTCCAATGGATGGTAGCCTTGTCAATATAAAAGGTAGTCTATTGACAAGATTTTTGTTACTCCAATGGAATGTATCCCTGTCATTATGGAAGGTAGTCTGTTGTCGAGATTTTTCTTACTACAATGGATGGAAGCCTTGTCATTATGGAAGGTAGTCCGTTGTCGAGATTTTTGTTACTACAATGGATGGTAGCCTTGTCATTATGGAAGGTAGTCTGTTGTCTTGATTTTTGTTACTACAATAGATTGTAGCCTTGTCATTATGGAAGGTAGTTTATTGTCAAGATTTTAGTTACTCCAATGGATGGTAGCATTGTCATTATGGAAGGTAGTTTGTTGTCGAGATTTTTTTTACTCCAATAGATGGTAGCCTTGTCATTATGGAAGGTAGTCTGTCGTTGTGATTTTTGTTACTCCAATGAATGGTAGCCTTCTCATTATGGAAGGTAGTCTGTTGTTCATATTTTTGTTACTACAATGCATGTTAGCCTTGTCATTATGGAAGGTAGTCTGTTGTCGATATTTTTGTTACTCCATTGGATAGTAGCCTTGTCATTATGGAAGGCAGTCTGTTGGTGAGATTTTTGTTATTCCAATGGATGGTAGCCTAGTCATTATGGAAGTTTGTCTATATTCGAGATTTTTGTTACTCCAATGGATGGTAGCCTTATCATTATGGAAGGTAGTCTATTGTCGAGATTTTTGTTACTCTAATGGATGGTAGCCTTGTCATTATGTAAGGTAGTCTATTATCGAGATTTTTTTTACTCCAATGGATGTTAGCCTTCTCATTATGGAAGGTACTCTGTCGTCGAAATTTTTGTTGTTCCAATGGATGGTAGCCTTGTCATTTTGAAAGGTAGTCTATTGTCGAGATTTTTGTTACTCCAATGGATGGTAGCATTGTCATTATGGAAGGTAGTTTGTTGTCGAGATTTTTGTTACTCCAATAGATGGTAGCCTTTTCATTATGGAAGGTAGCCTGTCATTATGGAAGGTAGCCTATTTTTGAGATTTTTGTTACTCCAATGAATGGTAGCCTTGTCATTTTGGAAGGTAGTCTATTTTTGAGATTTTTATTACTCCAATGGATGCTAGCCTTGTCATTATGGTGGGTAGTCTAATGTCGATATTTTTGTTACTCCATTGGATAGTAGATTTGTCAATATGGAAGGTACTCTGGTGTTGAGATTTTTTTTAATCCAATGGATGGTAGCCTAGTCAATATGGAAGGTAGTCTGTTTTCGAGATTTTGTTTACTCCAATGGATGGTAGCCTTGTCATTATAGAAGGTAGTCTATTATCGAGATATTTGTTACTCCAATGGATGGTAGCCTTTTCATTATGGAAGGTAGTTTGTCATCGAAATTTTTGTTGTTCCAATGGATGGTAGCCTTGTCATTATGAAAGGTAGTCTATTGTCGTGATTTTTTTTACTCCAATGGATTGTAGCCTTGTCATTATGGAAGGTAGTTTGTTGTCGAGATTTTTGTTACTACAATGGATTGTAGCCTTGTCATTATGGAAGGTAGTAATTGTCGAGATTTTTCTTACTACAATGGATGGTAGCCTTCTCATTATGGAAGGTAGTCTGTTGTCGAGATTTTTGTTACTACAATGGATGGTAGCCTTGTCATTATGGAAGGTAGTCTGTTGTCTTGATATTTGTTACTACAATAGATTGTAGCCTTGTCATTATGGAAGGTAGTCTTTTGTCAAGATTTTTGTTACTCCAATGGATGGTAGCATTGTCATTATGTAAGATAGTTTTTTGTCGAGGTTTTTGTTACTCCAATAGATGGTAGCCTTGTCATTATGGAAGCTAGTCTGTCGTTGTGATTTTTGTTACTCCATTGGATAGTAGCCTTGTCATTATGGAAGGTAGTCTGTTAGTGAGATTTTTGTTATTCCAATCGATGGTATCCTAGTCATTATGAAAGTTTATCTATTTTCGAGATTTTTTTTACTCCAATGGATGGTAGCCTTATCATTATGGAAGGTAGTCTATTATCAAGATTTTTGTTATTCCAATGGATGGTAGCCTAGTCATTATGGAAGGTAGTTTGTTTTCGAGATTTTTGTTACTCCAATGGATGGTAGCCTTGTCATTATGGAAGGTAGTTTGTTATCGATATTTTTGTAACTCCAATGGATGGTAGCCTTGTCATTATGGAAGGTAGTATGTCGTTGATATTTTTGTTATCCAAATGGATGGTAGCCTTGTCAATATGAAATGTAGTCTATTGTCCAGATTTTTGTTAGTCCAATGGAATGTATCCTTGTCATTATGGAAGGTAGTCTGTTGTCGAGATTTTTCTTACTACAATGGATGGTAGCCTTTTCATTATGGAAGGTAGTCTATTCTCAATATTTTTGTTACTACAATGGATGGTAGCCTTGTCATTATGGAAGGTAGTATGTTGTCTTGATTTTTGTTACTACAATAGATTGTAGCCTTGTCATTATGGAAGGTAATCTATTGTCGGGATTTTTGTCACTCCAATGGATGGTAGCATTGTCATTATGGAAGGTAGTTTGTTTTCGAGATTTTTGTTACTCCAAGAGATGGTAGCTTTATCATTAAGGAAGGTAGTCTGTCGTTATGATTTTTGTTATTCCAATGAAGGGTAGCCTTGTCATTATGGAAGGTAGTCTGTTGTTCATATTTTTGTTACTACAATGCATGATAGCCATGTCATTATGGAAGGTAGTCTGTTGTCGATATTTTTGTTACTCCATTGGATATTAGCCTTGTCATTATGGAAGGTAGTCTGTTGGTGATATTTTTGTTATTCCAATGGATGGTAGCCTAGTCATTATGGAAGTTAGTCTATTATCGAGATTTTTGTTACTCCAATGGATGGTAGCCTTATCATTATGGAAGGTAGTCTATTGTCGAGATTTTTGTTACTCCAATGGATGATAGCCTTGTCATTATGGAAGGTAGTCTATTATCGAGATTTTTGTTACTCCAATGGATGGTAGCCTTTTCTTTATGGAAGGTAGTCTGTCTTCGAAATTTTTGTTGTTCCAATGGATGGTAGCCTTGTCATTATGAAAGGTAGTTTATTGTCGAGATTTTTGTTACTCCAATGGATTGTAGCCTTGTCATTATGGAAGGTAGTTAGTTGCTGAGATTTTTGTTACTCCAATGGATGGTAGCCTTCTTACTATGGAAGGTAGTCTATTGTCGCGATTTTTGTTACTACCATGGATTGAGCCTTGTCATTATGGAAGGTAGTTTGTTCTCGAGATTTTTGTTACTCCAATGGATTGTAGCGTTGTCATTATGGAAGTTAGTCTGTTATCGATATCTTTGTTACTACAATGTATGTTAGCCTTGAAATTATGGAAGGTAGTGTATTGTCGATATTTTTATTACTCCATTGGATAGTAGCTTTGTCATTATGGAAGGTACTTTGTTGTTGAGATTTTTTTTATTCCAATGGATGGTAGCCTAGTCAATATGGAAGGCAGTCTATTTTCAAGATTTTTGTTACTCCAATGGATGGTAGCCTTGTAATTATGGAAGGTAGTCTATTATCGAGATTTTTGTTACTCCAATGGATGGTAGCCTATTCATTATGGAAGGTAGTCTGTCGTCGAAATTTTTGTTGTTCCAATGGATGATAGCCTTGTAATTATGAAAGGTAGTCTATTGTCGAGATTTTTGTTACTCAAATGGATTGTAGCCTTGTCATTATGAAAGGTAGTCTATTGTCGAGATTTTTCTTACTACAATGGATGTTAGCCTCGTCAATATGAAAGGTAGTCTGTTGTCGAGATTTTTGTTACTACAATGGATGGTAGCCTTGTCATTATGGAAGGTAGTCTGTTGTCTTGATTTTTGTTACAACAATAGATTGTAGCCTTGTCATTATGGAAGGTAGTCTATTCTAAATATTTTTGTTACTCCAATGGATGGTAGCATTGTCATTATGGAAGGTAGTTTGTTGTCGAGATTTTTGTTACTCCAATAGATGGTAGCCTTGTCATTATGGAAGGTAGTCTGTTATCGATATTTTTGTTACTCAATTGGATAGAAGCCTTGTCATTATGGAAGGTAGTCTGTTGGTGAGATTTTTGTTATTCCAATGGATGGTAGCCTAGTCATTATGGAAGTTTGTCTATTTTCGAGATTTTTGTTACTCCAATGGATGGTAGCCTTATCATTATGGAAGGTAGTCTATTGTCGAGATTTTTGTTACTCTAATGGGTGGTAGCCTTGTCATTATGGAAGCTAGTCTATTATCGAGATTTTTGTTACTCCAATGGATGTTAGCCTTTTCATTATGGAAGGTAGTCTATCGTCGAAATTTTTGTTGTTCCAATGGATGGTAGCCTTGTCATCATTAAATGTAGTCTATTGTTGAGATTTTTGTTACTCCAATAGATTGTAGCCTTGTCATTATGGAAGGTAGTCTTTTGTTGAGATTTTTGTTACTCCAATGGATGGTAGCCTTCTTACTATGGAAGGTAGTCTGTTGTCAAGATTTTTGTTACTACAATGGATGGTAGCCTTGTCATTATGGAAGGTAGTCTATTTTCGTGATTTTTGTTACTCCAATGGATTGTAGCCTTGTCATAATGGAAGGTAGTCTATTGTCGATATCTTTGTTACTACAATGTATGTTAGCCTTGTCATTATGGAAGGTAGTCTAGTGTCGAGATTTTTGTTACTCCATTGGATAGTAGCCTAGTCATTATGGAAGGTAGTCTGTTGTTGAGATTTTTGTTATTCCAATGGATGCTAGCCTAGTCATTATGGAAGGTAGTCTGTTTTCGAGATTTGTGTTACTCCAATGGATGGTAGCCTTGTCATTATGGAAGGTAGTATGTCGTTGATATTTTTGTTATTCCAATGGATGGTAGCCTTGTCAATATAAAAGGTAGTCTATTGACAAGAATTTTGTTACTCCAATGGAATTTATCCTTGTCATTATGGAAGGTAGTATATTGTCGAGATTTTTCTTACTACAATGGATGGTAGCCTTGTCATTATGGAAGGTAGTCTGTTGTTGAGATTTTTGTTACTCCAATGGATGGTAGCCTTGTCATTATGGAAGGTAGTATGTCGTTGATATTTTTGCTATTCCAATGGATGGTGTGACACCCCAAATAATCCGATTATTAAATAATTAGAATTTTTAATTATTAATTTAATTGGAAATTTAATTATTGGTATTTTTGGATTATTGGAATTAATTTAATTAATTAAAGGAAAGAAGTATTGGTGGTTTGAAGAGTGATTAGAGGGTGTGAGGGGTAAAATACTCTACACTTACTAATTACTAATTTAATTATTTTATTGGAATAATAAAAGGAGTATTAAAAGGAAAAAGAAGAGAAAAAGAGTTATTTTGGAATATTCATCATACGTGCATTTGAGAAGAGGAAAAAGAAGGAGAAAACCGGAAGCGTCAGAATTCGAAGAACCCACGAGGTAAGGGGTGATTTCGATTAGTTAATTCGTATTATTGGTTTAGATATTCAATAGTATGGATCATAGTATGTTAGGGAATCCTGGTTTGGAATTCTAGGGTTCCGTAGAATTGTCCCTATTGCGTCGAATTGTAGGTTGAAAACTATTAGGGTGTCAGATGATAAAAAAGAATGATGAAATAATGTTGTTTGATGTTATAATGGTGCAAAATGGATGTGTTTTGGTGTTGTCATGTTGCAATTTGTATGGGTATGTTTGGAATTGGTTTAGAATGAATAAATGCTGTCAAAAGTGTAGAATTTCACTCTACAGGTCGTGGGAACCGGTTCCCAGTGGGGAGGAACCGGGTTCCACTGTGTGAGATTTTTGTTATTCCAATGGATGGTAGCCTAGTCATTATGGAAGGTACTCTGTTGTTGAGATTTTTTTTATTCCAGTGGACGATATCCTAGTCAATATGGAAGGTAGTCTGTTTTCGAGATTTTTGTTACTCCAATGGATGGTAGCCTTGTCATTATGGAAGGTAGTATGTCGTTGTGATTTTTGTTACTACAATGGATGGTAGCCTTGTCATTATTGAAGGTAGTCTGTTGTCTTGATTTTTGTTACTACAATAGATTGTAGCCTTGTCATTATGGAAGGTAGTCTATTGTCAATATTTTTGTTACTCCAATGGATGGTAGCATTTTCATTATGTAAGGTAGTTTGTTGTCGAGGTTTTTGTTACTCCAATAGATGGTAGCCTTGTCATTATGGAAGCTAGTCTGTCATTGTGATTTTTGTTACTCCAATGAATGGTAGCCTTGTCAATATGGAAGGTAGTCTGTTGTTCATATTTTTGTAACTACAATGCATGTTAGCCTTGTCATTATGGAAGGTAGTCTGTTGTCGATATTTTTGTTATTCCATTGGATAGTAGCCTTGTCATTATGGAAGGTAGTCTGTTGTCGAGATTTTTGTTACTCCAATTGATGGTAGCCTTGTCATTATGGAAGGTAGTCTGTCGTTGTGATTTTTGTTATTCCAATGAATGGTAGCCTTGTCATTATGGAAGGTAGTCTGTTGTTCATATTTGTGTTACTACAATGCATGTTAGCCTTATCATTATGGAAGGTAGTCTATTGTCGAGATTTTGTTACTCCATTGGATAGTAGCCTTGTCATTATGGAACGTAGTTTGTTGGTGAGATTTTTGTTATTCCAATGGATGGTAGCCTAATCATTGTGGAAGCTAGTCTATTATCGAGATTTTTGTTACACCAATGGATGGTAGCCTTATCATTATGGAAGGTAGTCTATTGTCGTGATTTTTGTTACTCCAATGGATGGTAGCCTTGTCATTATTAAAGGTAGTCTATTATCAAGATTTTTGTTACTCCAATGGATGGTAGCCTTTTCTTTATGGAAGGTAGTCTGTCGTCGAATTTTTTGTTGTTCCAATGGATGGTAGCCTTGTTATTATGAAAGGTAGTCCATTGTCGAGATTTTTGTTACTCCAATGGATTGTAGCCTTGTCATTATGGAAGGTAGTCTGTTGCTGAGATTTTTGTTACTCCAATGTATGGAAGCCTTCTTACTATGGAAGTTTATCTATTTTCGAGATTTTTGTTACTCCAATGGATGGTAGCCTTATCATTATGGAAGGTAGTCTATTATCGAGATTTTAGTTATTCCAATGGATGGTAGCCTAGTCATTATGGAAGGTAGTCTGTTTTCGAGATTTTTGTTACTCCAATGGATGGTAGCCTTGTCATTATGGAAGGTAGTCTGTTGTCGATATTTTTGTAACTCCAATGGATGGTAGCCTTGTCATTATTGAAGGTAGTATGTCGTTGATATTTTTGTTATCCAAATGGATGGTAGCCTTATCAATATGAAAGGTAGTCTATTGTCCAGATTTTTGTTAGTCCAATGGAATGTATCCTTTTCATTATGGAAGGTAGTCTGTTGTCGAGATTTTTCTTACTACAATGGATGGTAGCCTTGTCATTATGGAAGGTAGTCTATTGTCAATATTTTTGTTACTACAATGGATTGTAGCCTTGTCATTATGGAAGGTAGTCTGTTGGAGAGATTTTTGTTATTCCAATGGATGGTAGCGTAATCATTGTGGAAGTTAGTCTATTCTCGAGATTTTTGTTACTCAAATGGATGGTAGCATTGTCATTATGGAAGGTAGTTTGTTGTCGAGATTTTTGTTACTCCAATGGATGGTAGCATTGTCATTATGGAAGGTAGTCTGTTGTCGAGATTTTTGTTACTCCAATAGATGGTAGCCTTGTCATTATGGAAGGTAGTCTGTCGTTGTGAGTTTTGTTATTCCAATGAATGGTAGCCTTGTCATTATGGAAGGTAGTCTGTTGTTCATATTTTTGTTACTACAATGCATGTTAGCCTTGTCATTATGGAAGGTAGTCTGTTGTCGATATTTTTGTAACTCCATTGGATAGTAGCCTTGTCATTATGGAAGGTAGTCTGTTGGTGAGATTTTTGTTATTCCAATGGATGGTAGCCTAATCATTGTGGAAGTTAGTCTATTATCGAGATTTTTGTTACTCCAATGGATGGTAGCCTTATCATTATGGAAGGTAGTCTATTGTCGAGATTTTTGTTACTCCAATGGATGGTAGCCTTTTCTTTATGGAAGGTAGTCTGTCTTCGAAATTTTTGTTGTTCCAATGGATGGTATCCTTGTCATTATTAAAGGTAGTCTATTGTCGAGATTTTTGTTACTCCAATGGATTGTAGCCTTGTCAATATGGAAGGTAGTCTGTTGCTGAGATTTTTGTTACTCCAATGTATGGTAGCCTTCTTACTATGGAAGTTTATCTATTTTCGAGATTTTTGTTACTCCAATGGATGGTAGCCTTATCATTATGGAAGGTAGTCTATTATCGAGATTTTAGTTATTCCAATGGATGGTAGCCTAGTCATTATGGAAGGTAGTCTGTTTTCGAGATTTTTGTTACTCCAATGGATGGTAGCCTTGTCATTATGGAAGGTAGTCTGTTGTCGATATTTTTGTAATTCCAATGGATGGTAGCCTTGTCATTATTGAAGGTAGTATGTCATTGATATTTTTGTTATCCATATGGATGGTAGCCTTGTCAATATGAAAGGTAGTCTATTGTCCAGATTTTTGTTACTCCAATGGATGGTAGCATTATCATTATGGAAGGTAGTTTGTTGTCGAGATTTTTGTAACTCCAATAGATGGTACCCTTGTCATTATGGAAGGTAGTCTGTCGTTGTGATTATTGTTACTCCAATGAATGGTAGCCTTGTCATTATGGAAGGTAGTCTGTTGTTCATATTTTTGTTACTACAATGCATGTTAGCCTTGTCATTATGAAAGGTAGTCTGTTGTCGATATTTTTGTTACTCCATTGGATAATAGCCTTGTCATTATGAAAGGTAGTCTATTCGTGAGATTTTTGTTATTCCAATGGATGGTAGCCTAGTCATTATGGAAGTTTGTCTATATTCGAGATTTTTGTTACTCCAATGGATGGTAGCCTTATCATTATGGAAGGTAGTCTATTGTTGAGATTTTTGTTATTCCAATGGATGGTAGCCTTGTCATTTTGAAAGGTAGTCTATTGTCGAGATTTTTGTTACTCCAATGGATGTTAGCCTTCTCATTATGGAAGGTAGTTTGTTGTCGAGATTTTGGTTACTCCAATAGATGGTAGCCTTTTCATTATGGAAGGTAGCCTGTCATTGAGTTTTTTGTTATTCCAATGGATGCTAGCCTAATCATTATGGAAGGTAGCCTATTTTCGAGATTTTTATTACTCCAATGGATGCTAGCCTTGTCATTATGGAAGGTAGTCTATTGTCGATATTTTTGTTACTCCATTGGATAATAGATTTGTCAATATGGAAGGTACTCTGTTGTTGAGATTTTTTTTAATCCAATGGATGGTAGCCTAGTCAATATGGAAGGTAGTCTGTTTTCGAGATTTTTGTTACTCCAATGGATGGTAGCCTTGTCATTATGGAAGGTAGTCTATTATCGAGATATTTGTTACTCCAATGGATGGTAGCCTTTTCATTATGGAAGGTAGTCTGTCATCGAAATTTTTGTTGTTCCAATGGATGGTAGCCTTGTCATTATGAAAAGTAGTCTATTGTCGTGATTTTTGTTAATCCAATGGATTGTAGCCTTGTCATTATGGAAGGTAGTCTGTTGTCGAGATTTTTGTTACTACAATGGATTGTACCCTTGTCATTATGGAAGGTAGTAATTGTCGAGATTTTTCTTACTACAATGGATGGTAGCCTTGTCATTATGGAAGGTAGTCTGTTGTCGAGATTTTTGTTACTACAATAGATGGTAGCCTTGTCATTATGGAAGGTAGTCTGTTGTCTTGATTTTTGTTACTACAATAGATTGTAGCCTTGTCATTATGGAAGGTAGTCTTTTGTCAAGATTTTTGTTACTCCAATGGATGGTAGCATTGTCATTATGTAAGATAGTTTGTTGTCGAGGTTTTTGTTACTCCAATAGATGGTAGCCTGGTCATTATGGAAGCTAGTCTATCGTTGTGATTTTTGTTACTCCAATGAATGGTAGCCTTGTCATTATGGAAGGTAGTCTGTTGTTCATATTTTTGTTACTACAATGCATGTTAGCCTGGTCATTATGGAAGGTAGTCTATTGTCGTGATTTTTGTTACTCCAATGGATTGTAGCCTTGTCATTATGGAAGGTAGTCTGTTGTCGAGATTTTTGTTACTATAATGGATTGTAGCCTTGTCATTATGGAAGGTAGTAATTGTCGAGATTTTTCTTACTACAATGGATGGTAGCCTTGTCATTATGGAAGGTAGTCTGTTGTCGAGATTTTTATTACTACAATGGATGGTAGCCTTGTCATTATGGAAGGTAGTCTGTTTTCTTGATTTTTGTTACTACAATAGATTGTAGCCTTGTCATTATCGAAGGTAGTCTTTTTTCAAGATTTTTGTTACTCCAATTGATGGTAGCATTGTCATTATGGAAGGTAGTCTGTCGTCGAAATTTTTGTTGTTCCAATGGATGATAGCCTTGTAATTATGAAAGGTAGTCTGTTGTCGAGATTTTTGTTACTCCAGTGGATTGTAGCCTTGTCATTATGGAAGGTAGTCTGTTGTTGAGATTTTTGTTACTCCAATGGATTGTAGCCTTTTCATTATGGAAGGTAGTCTATTGTCGAGATTTTTCTTACTACAATGGATGTTAGCCTCGTCATTATGGAAGGTAGTCTGTTGTCGAGATTTTTGTTACTACAATGGATGGTAGCCTTGTCATTATGGAAGGTAGTCTGTTGTCTTGATTTTTGTTACAACAATAGATTGTAGCCTTGTCATTATGGAAGGTAGTCTATTCTCAAGATTTTTGTTACTCCAATGGATGGTAGCATTGTCATTATGGAAGGTAGTTTGTTGTCGAGATTTTAGTTATTCCAATGGATGGTAGCCTAGTCATTATGGAAGGTAGTCTGTTTTCGAGATTTTTGTTACTCCAATGGATGGTAGCCTTGTCATTATGGAAGGTAGTATGTCGTTGATATTTTTGTTATACAAATGGATGGTAGCCTTGTCAATATGAAAGGTAGTCTATTGTCTAGATTTTTGTTAGTCCATTTGAATGTATCCTTGTCATTATGGAAGGTAGTCTGTTGTCGAGATTTTTCTTACTACAATGGATGGTAGCCTTGTCATTATGGAAGGTAGTCTATTGTCAATATTTTTGTTAGTACAATGGATGGTAACCTTGTCATTATGGAAGGTAGTATGTTGTCTTGATTTTTGTTACTACAATAGATTGTAGCCTTGTCATTATGGAAGGTAATCTATTGTCGAGATTTTTGTTACTCCAATGGATGGTAGCATTGTCATTATGGAAGGTAGTTTGTTGTCGAGATTTTTGTTACTCCAATGGATGGTAGCATTGTCATTATGGAAGGTAGTCTGTTGTCGAGATTTTTGTTACTCCAATGGATGGTAGCATTGTCATTATGGAAGGTAGTCTGTTGTCGAGATTTTTGTTACTCCAATAGATGGTAGCCTTGTCATTATGGAAGGTAGTCTGTCGTTGTGATTTTTGTTATTCCAATAAATGGTAGCCTTGTCATTATGGAAGGTAGTATGTTGTTCATATTTTTATTACTACAATGCATGTTAGCCTTGTCATTATGGAAGGTAGTCTGTTGTCGATATTTTTGTTACTCCATTGGATAGTAGCCTTGTCAATATGGAAGGTAGTCTGTTGGTGAGATTTTTGTTATTCCAATGGATGGTAGCCTAATCATTGTGGAAGTTAGTCTATTATCGAGATTTTTGTTACTCCAATGGATGGTAGCTTTATCATTATGGAAGGTAGTCTATTGTCGAGATTTTTGTTACTCCAATGGATGGTAGCCTTGTCATTATGAAAAGTAGTCTATTATCGAGATTTTTGTTAGTCCAATGGATGGTAGCCTTTTCTTTATGTAAGGTAGTCTGTCGTCGAAATTTTTGTTGTTCCAATGGATGGTAGCCTTGTCATTATGAAAGGTAGTCTAATGTCGAGATTTTTGTTACTCCAATGGATTGTAGCCTTGTCATTATGGAAGGTAGTCTGTTGCTGAGATTTTTGTTACTCCAATGTACGGTAGACTTCTTACTATGGAAGTTTATCTATTTTCGAGATTTTTGTTACTCCAATGGATGGTAGCCTTATCATTATGGAAGGTAGTCTATTATCGAGATTTTAGTTATTCCAATGGATGGTAGCCTAGTCATTATGGAAGGTAGTCTGTTTTCGAGATTTTTGTTACTCCAATGGATGGTAGCCTTGTCATTATGGAAGGTAGTCTGTTGTCCATATTTTTGTAACTCCAATGGATGGTAGCCTTGTCATTATTGAAGGTAGTATGTCGTTGATATTTTTGTTATACAAATGGATGGTAGCCTTGTCAATATGAAAGGTAGTCTATTGTCTAGATTTTTGTTAGTCCATTTGAATGTATCCTTGTCATTATGGAAGGTAGTCTGTTGTCGAGATTTTTCTTACTACAATGGATGGTAGCCTTGTCATTATGGAAGGTAGTCTATTGTCAATATTTTTGTTACTACAATGGATGGTAACCTTGTCATTATGGAAGGTAGTATGTTGTCTTGATTTTTGTTACTACAATAGATTGTAGCCTTTTCATTATGGAAGGTAATCTATTGTCGAGATTTTTGTTACTCCAATGGATGGTAGCATTGTCATTATGGAAGGTAGTTTGTTGTCGAGATTTTTGTTACTCCAATGGATGGTAGCATTGTCATTATGGAAGGTAGTCTGTTGTCGAGATTTTTGTTACTCCAATGGATGGTAGCATTGTCATTATGGAAGGTAGTCTGTTGTCGAGATTTTTGTTACTCCAATAGATGGTAGCCTTGTCATTATGGAAGGTAGTCTGTCGTTGTGATTTTTGTTATTCCAATAAATGGTAGCCTTGTCATTATGGAAGGTAGTATGTTGTTCATGTTTTTGTTACTACAATGCATGTTAGCCTTGTCATTATGGAAGGTAGTCCGTTGTCGATATTTTTGTTACTCCATTGGATAGTAGCCTTGTCAATATGGAAGGTAGTCTGTTGGTGAGATTTTTGTTATTCCAATGGATGGTAGCCTAATCATTGTGGAAGTTAGTCTATTATCGAGATTTTTGTTACTCCAATGGATGGTAGCTTTATCATTATGGAAGGTAGTCTATTGTCGAGATTTTTGTTACTCCAATGGATGGTAGCCTTGTCATTATGAAAAGTAGTCTATTATCGAGATTTTTGTTAGTCCAATGGATGGTAGCCTTTTCTTTATGTAAGGTAGTCTGTCGTCGAAATTTTTGTTGTTCCAATGGATGGTAGCCTTGTCATTATGAAAGGTAGTCTAATGTCGAGATTTTTGTTACTCCAATGGATTGTAGCCTTGTCATTATGGAAGGTAGTCTGTTGCTGAGATTTTTGTTACTCCAATGTACGGTAGACTTCTTACTATGGAAGTTTATCTATTTTCGAGATTTTTGTTACTCCAATGGATGGTAGCCTTATCATTATGGAAGGTAGTCTATTATCGAGATTTTAGTTATTCCAATGGATGGTAGCCTAGTCATTATGGAAGGTAGTCTGTTTTCGAAATTTTTGTTACTCCAATGGATGGTAGCCTTGTCATTATGGAAGGTAGTCTGTTGTCCATATTTTTGTAACTCCAATGGATGGTAGCCTTGTCATTATTGAAGGTAGTATGTCGTTGATATTTTTGTTATCCAAATGGATGGTAGCCTTGTCAATATGAAAGGTAGTCTATTGTCCAGATTTTTGTTAGTCCAATGGAATGTATCCTTGTCATTATGGAAGGTAGTCTGTTGTCGAGATTTTTCTTACTACAATGGATGGTAGCCTTGTCATTATGGAAGGTAGTCTATTGTCAATATTTTTGTTACTACAATGGATGGTAGCCTTGTCATTATGGAAGGTAGTATGTTGTCTTGATTTTTGTTACTACAATAGATTGTAGCCTTGTCATTATGGAAGGTAATCTATTGTCGAGATTTTTGTTACTCCAATGGATGGTAGCATTGTCATTATGGAAGGTAGTTTGTTGTCGAGATTTTTGTTACTCCAATGGATGGTAGCATTGTCATTATGGAAGGTAGTTTGTTTTCGAGATTTTTGTTACTCCAATAGATGGTAGCCTTGTCATTATGGAAGGTAGTTTGTCATTGTGATTTTTGTTATTCTAATGAATGGTAGCCTTGTCATTATGGAAGGTAGTCTGTTGTTCATATTTTTGTTACTACAATGCATGTTAGCCTTGTCATTATGGAAGGTAGTCTGTTGTCAATAATTTTGTTACTCCATTGGATAGTAGCCTTGTCATTATGGAAGGTAGTCTTTTGGTGAGATTTTTGTTATTCCAATGGATGGTAGCCTAATCATTGTGGAAGTTAGTCTATTATCGAGATTTTTGTTACTCCAATGGATGGTAGCCTTATCATTATGGAAGGTAGTCTATTGTTGAGATTTTTGTTACTCCAATGGATGGTAGCCTTGTCATTATGAAAGGTAGTCTATTATCGAGATTTTTGTTACTCCAATGGATGGTAGCCTTTTCTTTATGGAAGGTAGTCTGTCGTCGAAATTTTTGTTGTTCCAATGGATGGTAGCCTTGTCATTTTTAAAGGTAGTCTATTGTCGAGATTTTTGTTACTCCAATGGATTGTAGCCTTGTCATTATGGAAGGTAGTCTGTTGCTGAGATTTTTGTTACTCCAATGTATGGTAGCCTTCTTACTATGGAAGGTAGTCTATTGTCGCGATTTTTGTTACTACAATGGATTGAGCCTTATCATTATGGATGGTAGTTTGTTCTCGAGATTTTTGTTACTCCAATGGATGGTAGCCTTATCATTTTGGAAGGTAGTCTATTATCGAGATTTTTGTTATTCCAATGGATGGTAGCCTAGTCATTATGGAAGGTAGTCTGTTTTCGAGATTTTTGTTACTCCAATGGATGGTAGCCTTGTCATTATGGAAGGTAGTCTGTTTTCGATATTTTTGTAACTCAAATGGATGGTAGCCTTGTCATTATGGAAGGTAGTATGTCGTTGATATTTTTGTTATCCAAATGGATGGTAGCCTTGTCAATATGAAAGGTAGTGTATTGTCCAGATTTTTGTTAGTCCAATGGAATGTATCCTTGTCATTATGGAAGGTAGTCTGTTGTTGAGATTTTTCTTACTACAATGGATGGTAGCCTAATCATTGTGGTAGTTAGTCTATTATCGAGATTTTTGTTACTCCAATGGATGGTAGCCTTATCATTATGGAAGGTAGTCTATTGTCGAGATTTTTGTTACTCCAATGGATGGTAGCCTTGTCATTATGAAAGGTAGTCTATTATCGAGATTTTTGTTACTCCAATGGATGGTAGCCTTT
This sequence comes from Vicia faba, assembly GCA_948472305.1. Lineage (NCBI taxonomy): Eukaryota > Viridiplantae > Streptophyta > Magnoliopsida > Fabales > Fabaceae > Vicia > Vicia faba. The sequence goes on from OX451741.1 coordinate 462,351,407, forward strand.
TCTTTATGGAAGGTAGTATGTCGTTGAAATTTTTGTTGTTCCAATGGATGGTAGCCTTGTCATTATGAAAGGTAGTCTAATGTCGAGATTTTTGTTACTCCAATGGATTGTAGCCTTGTCATTATGGAAGGTAGTCTGTTGCTGAGATTTTTGTTACTCCAATGTACGGTAGACTTCTTACTATGGAAGTTTATCTATTTTCGAGATTTTTGTTACTCCAATGGATGGTAGCCTTATCATTATGGAAGGTAGTCTATTATCGAGATTTTAGTTATTCCAATGGATGGTAGCCTAGTCATTATGGAAGGTAGTCTGTTTTCGAGATTTTTGTAACTCCAATGGATGGTAGCCTTGTCATTATGGAAGGTAGTCTGTTGTCGATATTTTTGTAACTCCAATGGATGGTAGCCTTGTCATTATGGAAGGTAGTATGTCGTTGATATTTTTGTTATCCAAATGGATGGTAGCCTTGTCAATATGAAAGGTAGTCTATTGTAAAGATTTTTGTTAGTCCAATGGAATGTATCCTTGTAATTATGGAAGGTAGTATGTTGTTGAGATTTTTCTTACTACAATGGATGGTAGCCTTGTCATTATGGAAGGTAGTCTATTGTTAATATTTTTGTTACTACAATGGATGGTAGCCTTGTCATTATGGAAGGTAGTATGTTGTCTTGATTTTTGTTACTACAATAGATTGTAGCCTTGTCATTATGGAAGGTAATCTATTGTCGAGATTTTTGTTACTCCAATGGATGGTAGCATTGTCATTATGGAAGGTAGTTTGTTGTCGAGATTTTTGTTACTCCAATGGATGGTAGCATTGTCATTATGGAAGGTAGTCTGTTGTCAAGATTTTTGTTACTCCAATAGATGGTAGCCTTGTCATTATGGAAGGTAGTCTGTCGTTGTGATTTTTGTTATTCCAATGAATGGTAGCCTTGTCATTATGGAAGGTAGTCTGTTGTTCGTATTTTTGTTACTACAATGCATGTTAGCCTTGTCATTATGGAAGGTAGTCTGTTGTCAATATTTTTGTTACTCCATTGGATAGTTGCCTTGTCATTATGGAAGGTAGTCTGTTGGTGAGATTTTTGTTATTCCAATGGATGGTAGCCTAGTCATTGTGGAAGTTAGTCTATTATCGTGATTTTTGTTACTCCAATGGATGGTAGCCTTATCATTATGGAAGGTAGTCTATTGTCGAGATTTTTTCTACTCCAATGGATGGTAGCCTTGTCATTATGAAAGGTAGTCTATTATCGAGATTTTTGTTACTCCAATAGATGGTAGCCTTTTCTTTATGGAAGGTAGTCTGTCATTGAAATTTTTGTTTTTCCAATGGATGGTAGCCTTGTCATTATGAAAGGTAGTCTATTGTCGAGATTTTTGTTACTCCAATGGATTGTAGCCTTGTCATTATGGAAGGTAGTCTGTTGCTGAGATTTTTGTTACTCTAATGGATGGTAGCCTTCTTACTATGGAAGGTAGTCTATTGTCGCGATTTTTGTTACTACAATGGATTGAGCCTTGCCATTATGGAAGGTAGTTTGATCTCGATATTTTTGTTACTCCAATGGATGGTAGCCTTATCATTTTGGAAGGTAGTCTATTATCGAGATTTTTGTTATTCCAATGGATGGTAGCCTAGTCATTATGGAAGGTGGTCTGTTTTCAAGATTTTTGTAACTCCAATGGATGGTAGCCTTGTCATTATGGAAGGTAGTCTGTTGTCGATATTTTTGTAACTCCAATGGATGGTAGCCTTCTCATTATGGAAGGTAGTATGTCGTTGATATTTTTGTTATCCAAATGGATGGTAGCCTTGTCAATATGAAAGGTAGTCTATTGGTAAGATTTTTGTTAGTCCAATGGAATGTATCCTTGCAATTATGGAAGGTAGTCTGTTGTCGAGATTTTTCTTACTACAATGGATGGTAGCCTTGTCATTATGGAAGGTAGTCTATTGTTAATATTTTTGTTACTACAATGGATGGTAGCCTTGTCATTATGGAAGGTAGTATGTTGTCTTGATTTTTGTTACTACAATAGATTGTAGCCTTGTCATTATGGAAGGTAATCTATTGTCGAGATTTTTGTTACTCCAATGGATGGTAGCATTGTCATTATGGAAGGTAGTTTGTTGTCGAGATTTTTGTTACTCCAATGGATGGTAGCATTGTCATTATGGAAGGTAGTTTGTTTTCGAGATTTTTGTTATTCTAATAGATGGTAGCCTTGTCATTATGGAAGGTAGTATGTCGTTGTGATTTTTGTTATTCCAATGAATGGTAGCCTTGTCATTATGGAAGGTAGTCTGTTGTTCATATTTTTGTTACTACAATGCATGTTAGCCTTGTCATTATGGAAGGTAGTATGTTGTCAATATTTTTGTTACTCCATTGGATAGTTGCCTTGTCATTATGGAAGGTAGTCTGTTGGTGAGATTTTTGTTATTCCAATGGATGGTAGCCTAGTCATTGTGGAAGTTAGTCTATTATCGAGATTTTTGTTACTCCAATGGATGGTAGCCTTATCATTATGGAAGGTAGTCTATTGTCGAGATTTTTGTTACTCAAATGGATGGTAGCCTTGTCATTATGAAAGGTAGTCTATTATCGAGATTTTTGTTACTCCAATAGATGGTAGCCTTTTCTATATGGAAGGTAGTCTGTCGTGGAAATTTTTGTTGTTCCAATGGATGGTAGCCATGTCATTATGAAAGGTAGTCTATTGTCGAGATTTTTGTTACTCCAATGGATTGTAGCCTTGTCATTATGGAAGGTAGTCTGTTGCTGAGATTTTTGTTACTCCAATGGATGGTAGCCTTCTTACTATGGAAGGTAGTCTATTGTCGCGATTTTTGTTACTACAATGGATTGAGCCTTGTCATTATGGAAGGTAGTTTGATCTCGAGATTTTTGTTACTCCAATGGATGGTAGCCTTATCATTTTAGAAGGTAGTCTATTATCGAGATTTTTGTTATTCCAATGGATGGTAGCCTAGTCATTATGGAAGGTAGTCTGTTTTCGAGATTTTTGTTACTCCAATGGATGGTAGCCTTGTCATTATGGAAGGTAGTCTGTTGTCGATATTTTTGTAACTCCAATTGATGGTAGCCTTGTCATTATGGAAGGTAGTATGTCGTTGATATTTTTGTTATCCAAATGGATGGTAGCCTTGTCAATATGAAAGGTAGTCTATTGTCAAGATTTTTGTTAGTCCAATGGAATGTATCCTTGTCATTATGGAAGGTAGTCTGTTGTCGAGATTTTTCTTACTACAATGGATGGTAGCCTTGTCATTATGGAAGGTAGTCTATTGTCAATATTTTTGTTACTACAATGGATGGTAGCCTAGTCATTATGGAAGGTAGTATGTTGTCTTGATTTTTGTTACTACAATAGATTGTAGCCTTGTCATTATGGAAGGTAATCTATTGTCGAGATTTTTGTTACTCCAATGGATGGTAGCATTGTCATTATGGAAGGTAGTTTGTTGTCGAGATTTTTGTTACTCCAATGGATGGTAGCATTGTCATTATGGAAGGTAGTTTGTTTTCGAGATTTTTGTTACTCCAATAGATGGTAGCCTTGTCATTATGGAAGGTAGTCTGTCATTGTGATTTTTGTTATTCTAATGAATGGTAGCCTTGTCATTATGGAAGGTAGTCTGTTGTTCATATTTTTGTTACTACGATGCATGTTAGCCTTGTCATTATGGAAGGTAGTCTGTTGTCAATATTTTTGTTACTCCATTGGATAGTAGCCTTGTCATTATGGAAGGTAGTCTTTTGGTGAGATTTTTGTTATTCCAATGGATGGTAGCCTAATCATTGTGGAAGTTAGTCTATTATCGAGATTTTTGTTACTCCAATGGATGGTAGCCTTATCATTATGGAAGGTAGTCTATTGTCGAGATTTTTGTTACTCCAATGGATGGTAGCCTTGTCATTATGAAAGGTAGTCTATTATCGAGATTTTTGTTACTCCAATGGATGGTAGCCTTTTCTTTATGGAAGGTAGTCTGTCGTCGAAATTTTTGTTGTTCCAATGGATGGTAGCCTTGTCATTTTGAAAGGTAGTCTATTGTCGAGATTTTTGTTACTCCAATGGATTGTAGCCTTGTCATTATGGAAGGTAGTCTGTTGCTGAGATTTTTGTTACTCCAATGTATGGTAGCCTTCTTACTATGGAAGGTAGTCTATTGTCGCGATTTTTGTTACTACAATGGATTGAGCCTTATCATTATGGATGGTAGTTTGTTCTCGAGATTTTTGTTACTCCAATGGATGGTAGCCTTATCATTTTGGAAGGTAGTCTATTATCGAGATTTTTGTTATTCCAATGGATGGTAGCCTAGTCATTATGGAAGGTAGTCTGTTTTCGAGATTTTTGTTACTCCAATGGATGGTAGCCTTGTCATTATGGAAGGTAGTCTGTTGTCGATATTTTTGTAACTCCAATTGATGGTAGCCTTGTCATTATGGAAGGTAGTATGTCGTTGATATTTTTGTTATCCAAATGGATGGTAGCCTTGTCAATATGAAAGGTAGTCTATTGTCAAGATTTTTGTTAGTCCAATGGAATGTATCCTTGTCATTATGGAAGGTAGTCTGTTGTCGAGATTTTTCTTACTACAATGGATGGTAGCCTTGTCATTATGGAAGGTAGTCTATTGTCAATATTTTTGTTACTACAATGGATGGTAGCCTAGTCATTATGGAAGGTAGTATGTTGTCTTGATTTTTGTTACTACAATAGATTGTAGCCTTGTCATTATGGAAGGTAATCTATTGTCGAGATTTTTGTTACTCCAATGGATGGTAGCATTGTCATTATGGAAGGTAGTTTGTTGTCGAGATTTTTGTTACTCCAATGGATGGTAGCATTGTCATTATGGAAGGTAGTTTGTTTTCGAGATTTTTGTTACTCCAATAGATGGTAGCCTTGTCATTATGGAAGGTAGTCTGTCATTGTGATTTTTGTTATTCTAATGAATGGTAGCCTTGTCATTATGGAAGGTAGTCTGTTGTTCATATTTTTGTTACTACAATGCATGTTAGCCTTGTCATTATGGAAGGTAGTCTGTTGTCAATATTTTTGTTACTCCATTGGATAGTAGCCTTGTCATTATGGAAGGTAGTCTTTTGGTGAGATTTTTGTTATTCCAATGGATGGTAGCCTAATCATTGTGGAAGTTAGTCTATTATCGAGATTTTTGTTACTCCAATGGATGGTAGCCTTATCATTATGGAAGGTAGTCTATTGTCGAGATTTTTGTTACTCCAATGGATGGTAGCCTTGTCATTATGAAAGGTAGTCTATTATCGAGATTTTTGTTACTCCAATGGATGGTAGCCTTTTCTTTATGGAAGGTAGTCTGTCGTCGAAATTTTTGTTGTTCCAATGGATGGTAGCCTTGTCATTTTGAAAGGTAGTCTATTGTCGAGATTTTTGTTACTCCAATGGATTGTAGCCTTGTCATTATGGAAGGTAGTCTGTTGCTGAGATTTTTGTTACTCCAATGTATGGTAGCCTTCTTACTATGGAAGGTAGTCTATTGTCGCGATTTTTGTTACTACAATGGATTGAGCCTTATCATTATGGATGGTAGTTTGTTCTCGAGATTTTTGTTACTCCAATGGATGGTAGCCTTATCATTTTGGAAGGTAGTCTATTATCGAGATTTTTGTTATTCCAATGGATGGTAGCCTAGTCATTATGGAAGGTAGTCTGTTTTCGAGATTTTTGTTACTCCAATGGATGGTAGCCTTGTCATTATGGAAGGTAGTCTGTTTTCGATATTTTTGTAACTCAAATGGATGGTAGCCTTGTCATTATGGAAGGTAGTATGTCGTTGATATTTTTGTTATCCAAATGGATGGTAGCCTTGTCAATATGAAAGGTAGTCTATTGTCCAGATTTTTGTTAGTCCAATGGAATGTATCCTTGTCATTATGGAAGGTAGTCTGTTGTTGAGATTTTTCTTACTACAATGGATGGTAGCCTAATCATTGTGGTAGTTAGTCTATTATCGAGATTTTTGTTACTCCAATGGATGGTAGCCTTATCATTATGGAAGGTAGTCTATTGTCGAGATTTTTGTTACTCCAATGGATGGTAGCCTTGTCATTATGAAAGGTAGTCTATTATCGAGATTTTTGTTACTCCAATGGATGGTAGCCTTTTCTTTATGGAAGGTAGTATGTCGTTGAAATTTTTGTTGTTCCAATGGATGGTAGCCTTGTCATTATGAAAGGTAGTCTAATGTCGAGATTTTTGTTACTCCAATGGATTGTAGCCTTGTCATTATGGAAGGTAGTCTGTTGCTGAGATTTTTGTTACTCCAATGTACGGTAGACTTCTTACTATGGAAGTTTATCTATTTTCGAGATTTTTGTTACTCCAATGGATGGTAGCCTTATCATTATGGAAGGTAGTCTATTATCGAGATTTTAGTTATTCCAATGGATGGTAGCCTAGTCATTATGGAAGGTAGTCTGTTTTCGAGATTTTTGTAACTCCAATGGATGGTAGCCTTGTCATTATGGAAGGTAGTCTGTTGTCGATATTTTTGTAACTCCAATGGATGGTAGCCTTGTCATTATGGAAGGTAGTATGTCGTTGATATTTTTGTTATCCAAATGGATGGTAGCCTTGTCAATATGAAAGGTAGTCTATTGTAAAGATTTTTGTTAGTCCAATGGAATGTATCCTTGTAATTATGGAAGGTAGTATGTTGTTGAGATTTTTCTTACTACAATGGATGGTAGCCTTGTCATTATGGAAGGTAGTCTATTGTTAATATTTTTGTTACTACAATGGATGGTAGCCTTGTCATTATGGAAGGTAGTATGTTGTCTTGATTTTTGTTACTACAATAGATTGTAGCCTTGTCATTATGGAAGGTAATCTATTGTCGAGATTTTTGTTACTCCAATGGATGGTAGCATTGTCATTATGGAAGGTAGTTTGTTGTCGAGATTTTTGTTACTCCAATGGATGGTAGCATTGTCATTATGGAAGGTAGTCTGTTGTCAAGATTTTTGTTACTCCAATAGATGGTAGCCTTGTCATTATGGAAGGTAGTCTGTCGTTGTGATTTTTGTTATTCCAATGAATGGTAGCCTTGTCATTATGGAAGGTAGTCTGTTGTTCGTATTTTTGTTACTACAATGCATGTTAGCCTTGTCATTATGGAAGGTAGTCTGTTGTCAATATTTTTGTTACTCCATTGGATAGTTGCCTTGTCATTATGGAAGGTAGTCTGTTGGTGAGATTTTTGTTATTCCAATGGATGGTAGCCTAATCATTGTGGAAGTTAGTCTATTATCGAGATTTTTGTTACTCCAATGGATGGTAGCCTTATCATTATGTGAGGTAGTCTATTGTCGAGATTTTTGTTACTCCAATGGATGGTAGCCTTGTCATTATGAAAGGTAGTCTATTATCGAAATTTTTGTTACTCCAATGGATGGTAGCCTTTTCTTTATGGAAGGTAGTCTGTCTTCGAAATTTTTGTTGTTCCAATGGATGGTAGCCTGGTCATTATGAAAGGTAGTCTATTGTCGAGATTTTTGTTACTCCAATGGGTTGTAGCCTTGTCATTATGGAAGGTAGTCTGTTGCTGAGATTTTTGTTACTCCAATGTATGGTAGCCTTCTTACTATGGAAGTTTATCTATTTTCGAGATTTTTATTACTCCAATGGATGGTAGCCTTATCATTATGGAAGGTAGTCTATTATCGAGATTTTAGTTATTCCAATGGATGGTAGCCTATTCATTATGGAAGGTAGTCTGTTTTCGAGATTTTTTGTACTCCAATGGATGGTAGCATTGTCATTATAGAAGGTAGTCTGTAGTCGATATTTTTGTAACTCCAATGGATGGTAGCCTTGTCATTATTGAAGGTAGTATGTCGTTAATATTTTTGTTATCCAAATGGATGGTAGCCTTATCAATATGAAAGGTAGTCTATTGTCCAGATTTTTGTTAGTCCAATGGAATGTATCCTTGTCATTATGGAAGGTAGTCTGTTGTCGAGATTTTTCTTACTACAATGGATGGTAGCCTTGTCATTATGGAAGGTAGTCTATTGTCAATATTTTTGTTACTACAATGGATGGTAGCCTTGTCATTATGGAAGGTAGTATGTTGTCTTGATTTTTGTTACTACAATAGATTGTAGCCTTGTCATTATGGAAGGTAATCTATTGTCGAGATTTTTGTTACTCCAATGGATGGTAGCATTGTCATTATGGAAGGTAGTTTGTTGTCGAGATTTTTGTTACTCCAATGGATGGTAGCATTGTCATTATGGAAGGTAGTTTGTTTTCGAGATTTTTGTTATTCTAATAGATGGTAGCCTTGTCATTATGGAAGGTAGTATGTCGTTGTGATTTTTGTTATTCCAATGAATGGTAGCCTTGTCATTATGGAAGGTAGTCTGTTGTTCATATTTTTGTTACTACAATGCATGTTAGCCTTGTCATTATGGAAGGTAGTATGTTGTCAATATTTTTGTTACTCCATTGGATAGTTGCCTTGTCATTATGGAAGGTAGTCTGTTGGTGAGATTTTTGTTATTCCAATGGATGGTAGCCTAGTCATTGTGGAAGTTAGTCTATTATCGAGATTTTTGTTACTCCAATGGATGGTAGCCTTATCATTATGGAAGGTAGTCTATTGTCGAGATTTTTGTTACTCAAATGGATGGTAGCCTTGTCATTATGAAAGGTAGTCTATTATCGAGATTTTTGTTACTCCAATAGATGGTAGCCTTTTCTATATGGAAGGTAGTCTGTCGTCGAAATTTTTGTTGTTCCAATGGATGGTAGCCATGTCATTATGAAAGGTAGTCTATTGTCGAGATTTTTGTTACTCCAATGGATTGTAGCCTTGTCATTATGGAAGGTAGTCTGTTGCTGAGATTTTTGTTACTCCAATGGATGGTAGCCTTCTTACTATGGAAGGTAGTCTATTGTCGCGATTTTTGTTACTACAATGGATTGAGCCTTGTCATTATGGAAGGTAGTTTGATCTCGAGATTTTTGTTACTCCAATGGATGGTAGCCTTATCATTTTAGAAGGTAGTCTATTATCGAGATTTTTGTTATTCCAATGGATGGTAGCCTAGTCATTATGGAAGGTAGTCTGTTTTCGAGATTTTTGTTACTCCAATGGATGGTAGCCTTGTCATTATGGAAGGTAGTCTGTTGTCGATATTTTTGTAACTCCAATTGATGGTAGCCTTGTCATTATGGAAGGTAGTATGTCGTTGATATTTTTGTTATCCAAATGGATGGTAGCCTTGTCAATATGAAAGGTAGTCTATTGTCAAGATTTTTGTTAGTCCAATGGAATGTATCCTTGTCATTATGGAAGGTAGTCTGTTGTCGAGATTTTTCTTACTACAATGGATGGTAGCCTTGTCATTATGGAAGGTAGTCTATTGTCAATATTTTTGTTACTACAATGGATTGTAGCCTTGTCATTATGGAAGGTAGTATGTTGTCTTGATTTTTGTTACTACTATAGATTGTAGCCTTGTCATTATGGAAGGTAATCTATTGTCGAGATTTTTGTTACTCCAACGGATGGTAGCATTGTCATTATGGAAGGTAGTTTGTTGTCGAGATTTTTGTTACTCCAATGGATGGTAGCATTGTCATTATGGAAGGTAGTTTGTTTTCGAGATATTTGTTACTCCAATAGATGGTAGCCTTGTCATTATGAAATGTAGTCTATCGTTGTGATTTTTGTTATTCCAACTAATGGTAGACTTGTCATTATGGAAGGTAGTCTTTTGTTCATATTTTTGTTACTACAATGCATGTTAGCCTTGTCATTATGGAAGGTAGTCTGTTGTCGATATTTTTGTTACTCCATTGGATAGTAGCCTTGTCATTATGGAAGGTAGTCTGTTGGTGAGATTTTTGTTATTCCAATGGATGGTAGCCTAGTCATTGTGGAAGTTAGTCTATTATCGAGATTTTTGTTACTCTAATGGATGGTAGCCTTATCATTATGGAAGGTAGTCTATTGTCGAGATTTTTGTTACTCCAATGGATGGTAGCCTTGTCATTATGGAAGGTAGTCTATTATCGAGATTTTTGTTACTCCAATGAATGGTAGCCTTTTCTTTATTGAAGGTAGTCTGTCATCGAAATTTCTGTTGTTCCAATGGATGGTAGCCTTGTCATTATGAAATGTAGTCTATTGTCGAGATTTTTGTTACTCGAATGGATTGTAGCCTTGTCATTATGGAAGGTAGTCTGTTGCTGAGATTTTTGTTACTCCAATGGATGGTAGCTTTCTTTCTATGGAAGGTAGTCTATTGTCGCGATTTTTGTTACTACAATGGATTGAGCCTTGTCATTATGGAAGGTAGTTTGTTCTCGAGATTTTTGTTACTCCAATGGATTGTAGCCTTGTCATTATGGAAGTTAGTCTGTTGTCGATATCTTTGTTAATACAATGTATGTTAGCCTTGAAATTATGGAAGGTAGTGTATTGTCGATATTTCTGTTACTCCATTGCATAGTAGCTTTGTCATTATGGAAGGTACTCTGTTGTTGAGATTTTTTTTATTCCAATGCATGGTAGCCTAGTCAATATGGAAGGTAGTCTATTTTCGAGATTTTTTTTACTCCAATGGATGGTAGCCTTGTCATTATGGAAGGTAGTCTATTATCGAGATTTTTGTTACTCCAATGGATGGTAGCCTTTTCATTATGGAAGGTAGTCTGTCGTCGAAATTTTTGTTGTTCCAATGGATGATAGCCTTTTCATTATGAAAGGTAGTCTATTGTCGAGATTTTTGTTACTCCAATGGATTATAGCCTTGTAATTATGGAAGGTAGTCTGTTGTTGAGATTTTTTTTAATCCAATGCATTGTAGTCTTTTCATTATGGAAGGTAGTCTATTGTCGAGATTTTTCTTACTACAATGGATGTTAGCCTCGTCATTATGGAAGGTAGTCTGTTGTCGAGATTTTTGTTACTACATTGGATGGTAGCCTTGTCATTATGGAAGGTAGTTTGTTGTCTTGATTTTTGTTACAACAATAGATTGTAGCCTTGTCATTATGGAAGGTAGTCTATTGTCAAGATTTTTGTTACTCCAATGGATGGTAGCATTGTCATTATGGAAGGTAGTTTGTTGTCGAGATTTTTGTTACTCCAATAGATGGTAGCCTTGTCATTATGGAAGGTAGTCTGTTGTCGATATTTTTGTTACTCCATTGGATAGTAGCCTTGTCATTATGGAAGGTAGTCTGTTGGTGAGATTTTTGTTATTCCAATGGATGGTAGCCTGGTCAATAAGGAAGTTTGTCTATTTTCGAGATTTTTGTTACTCCAATGGATGGTAGCCTTATCATTATGGAAGGTAGTCTATTGTCGAGATTTTTGTTACTCTAATGGATGGTAGCCTTGTCATTATGGAAGCTATTCTATTATCGAGATTTTTGTTACTCCAATGGATGGTAGCCTTTTCATTATGGAAGGTAGTTTGTCGTCGAAATTTTTGTTGTTCCAATGGATGGTAGCCTTGTCATTATGAAAGGTAGTCTATTCTTGAGATTTTTGTTACTCCAATAGATTGTAGCCTTGTCATTATGGAAGGTAGTCTGTTGTTGAGATTTTTGTTATTCCAATGGATGGTAGCCTTCTTACTATGGAAGGTAGTCTGTTGTCGAGATTTTTGTTACTACAATGGAGGGTAGCCTTGTCATTATGGAAGGTAGTCTATTCTCTTGATTTTTGTTACTCCAATGGATTGTAGCCTTGTCATTATGGAAGGTAGTCTGGTGTCGAGATTTTTGTTACTCCATTGGATAGTAGCCTAGTCATTATGGAAGGTAGTCTGTTGTTGAGATTTTTGTTATTCGAATGGATGCTAGCCTAGTCATTATGGAAGGTAGTCCGTTTTCGAGATTTGTGTTACTCCATTGGATGGTAGCCTTGTCATTACGGAAGGTACTATGTCGTTGATATTTTTGTTATTCCAATGGATGGTAGCCTTGTAAATATAAAAGGTAGTCTATTGACAAGAATTTTGTTACTCCAATGGAATGTATCCTTGTCATTATGGAAGGTAGTCTGTTGTCGAGATTTTTCTTACTACAATGGATGGTAGCCTTGTCATTATGGAAGGTAGTCTGTTGTTGAGATTTTTGTTACTCCATTGGATGGTAGCCTTGTCATTATGGAAGGTAGTATGTCGTTGATATTTTGTTATTCCAATGGATGGTAGCCTTGATAATATAAAAGGTAGTTTATTGACAAGATTTTTGTTACTACAATGGACTGTAGCCTTGTCATTATGGAAGGTATTCTGTTGTCTTGATTTTTGTTATTACAATAGATTGTAGCCTTTTCATAATGGAAGGTAGTCTATTGTCGAGATTGTTGTTACTCCAATGGATGGTAGCATTGTCATTATGGAAGGTAGTGTGGTGTCGAGATTTTTGTTACTCCATTGGATAGTAGCCTAGTCATTATGGAAGGTAGTCTGTTGTTGAGATTTTTGTTATTCCAATGTAAGGTAGCCTAGACATTATAGAAGGTAGTCTGTTTTCGAGATTTTTGTTACTCCAATGGATGGTAGCCTTGTCATTATGGAATGTAGTCTGTTGTCGAGATTTTTGTTACTCCAATGGATGGTAGCCTTGTCATTATGGAAGGTAGTATGTCGTTGATATTTTTGTTATTCCAATGGATGGTAGCCTTGTCAATATGAAAGGTAGTTTATTGTCCAGATTTTTGTTACTCCAGGGGAATGTATCCTTGTAATTATGAAAGGTAGTCTGTTGTCGAGATTTTTCTTACTACAATGGATGGTAGCCTTGTCATTATGGAAGGTAGTCTGTTCTCTTGATTTTTGTTACTACAATAGATTGTAGCCTTCTCATTATGGAAGGTAGTCAATTGTCGAGATTGTTGTTACTCCAATGGATGGTAGCATTGTCATTATGGAAGGTAGTTTGTTATCGAGATTTTTGTTACTCCAATAGATGGTAACCTTTTCATTATGGAAGGTAGTTTGTTGTCGAGATTTTTCTTACTAGAATGGATTGTAGCCTTGTCATTATGGAAGGTAGTATGTTGTCTTGATTTTTGTTACTACAATAGATTGTAGCCTTTTCATTATGGAATGTAGTTTATCGTTGAGATTTTTGTTAATCCAATGGATGGTAGCCTAGTCATTATAGAAGGTAGCCTATTTTCGAGATTTTTGTTACTCCAAAGGATGGTAGCCTTGTCATTATGGAAGGTAGTATATTATCGATATTTTTGTTACTCCATTGGATAGTAGCTTTGTCATTATGGAAGGTACTCTGTTGTTGAGATTTTTTTTATTCTAGTTTATGGTATCCTAGTCAATATGCAAGGTAGTCTGTTTTCGAGATTTTTGTTACTCCAATGGATGGTAGCCTTGTCATTATGGAAGGTAATCTATTATCAAGATTTTTGTTACTCCAATGGATCGTAGCCTTTTTATAATGGAAGGTAGTCTGTCGTCGAAACTTTTGTTGTTCCAATGGATGGTAGCCTTGTCATTATGAAAGGTAGTCTATTGTCAAGATTTTTGTTACTCCAATGGATTGTAGCCTTGTCATTATGTAAGGTAGTCTGTTGTTGAGATTTTTGTTACTCCAATGGATTGTAGCCTTGTCATTATGGAAGGTAGTCTGTTGTCGAGATTTTTGTTACTACAATGGATGGTAGCCTTGTCATTATGGCAGGTAGTCTCTTGTCTTGATTTTTGTTACTAAAATAGATTGTAGCCTTGTCATTAAGGAAGGTAGTCTATTGTCAAGATTTTTGTTACTCCAATGGATGGTAGCATTGTAATTATGGAAGGTAGTTTGTTGTCGATATTTTTGTTTCTCCAATAGATGGTAGCCTTCTCATTATGGAAGGTAGTCTGTCGTTGTGATTTTTGTTACTCCAATGAATGGTAGCCTTGTCATTATCGAAGGTAGTTTGTTGTTCATATTTTTGTTACTACAATGCATGTTAGCCTTGTCATTTTGGAAGGTAGTCTATTGTCGATATTTTGTTACTCCATTGGATAGTAGCCTTGTCATTATGGAAGGTAGTCAATTGGTGAGGTTTTTGTTATTCCAATGGATGGTAGCCTAGTCATTATGGAAATTTGTCTATTTTCGAGATTTTTGTTACTTTAATGGATGGTAGCCTTATCATTATGGAAGGTAGTCTATTGTCGAGATTTTTGTTACTCCAATGGATGGTAGCCTTGTCATTATGGAAGGTAGTCTATTATCGAGATTTTTGTTACTGCAATGGATGTTAGCCTTTTCATTATGGAAGGTAGTTTGTCGCCGAAATTTTTTTTGTTCCAATGGATGGTAGCCTTGTCATTATGAAAGGTACTCTATTGTCGAGATTTTTGTTACTCCAATAGATTGTAGCCTTGTCATTATGGAAGGTAGTCTATTGTTAAGATTTTTGTTATTCCAATGGATGGTAGCCTTCTTACAATGGAAGGTAGTGTGTTGTCGAAATTTTTCTTACTACAATGGATGGTAGCCTTGTCATTATGGAAGATTGTCTGTTGTCTTGATTTTTGTTACTACAATAGATTGTAGCCTTTTCATTATGGAAGGTAGTCTATTGTCGAGATTGTTGTTACTCCAATGGATGGTAGCATTGTCATTATGGAAGGTAGTCTGGTGTCGAGATTTTTGTTACTCCATTGGATAGTGGCCTAGTCATTATGGAAGGTAGTCTGTTGTTGAGATTTTTGTTATTCCAAAGGATGGTAGCCTAGTCATTATGGAAGGTAGTCTGTTTTAGAGATTTTTGTTACTCCAATGGATGGTAGCCTTGTCATTAAGTAAGGTAATATGTTGTCGAGATTGTGTTTACTCCAATGGATGGTAGCCTTGTCATTATGGAAGGTAGTCTATTGTCGAGATTTTTGTTACTCAAATGGATGGTAGCCTTGTCATTGTGGAATGTAGTCTATTGTTGATATTTTTGTTGCTCCAATGGATGGTAACCTTGTCATTATGGAAGGTAGTATGTTGTCGATATCTTTGTTAATCAATGGATGGTAGCCTTATCATTATGGAAGGTAGTCTATTGTAGAGATTTTTGTTACTCCATAGGATGGTAGTTTGTCATTTTGGAAGGTAATTTGTTTCCGATATCTTTGTTACTCAATGGATGGTAGCCTTGTCATTATGGAAGGTAGTTTGTTGTCAATATTTTTGTTATTCCAATGGATGGTAGCCTAGTCATTATGGAAGGTAGTATGTTTTCGAGATTTTTGTTACTCCAATGGATGGTAGCCTTGTAATTATGGAAGGTAGTCTATTGTCGATATTTTTGTTACTCCTTTGGATAGTAGCTTTGTCATTATGGAAGGTACTCTGTTGTTGAGATTTTTTTTATTCCAATGGATGGTAGCCTAGTCGATATGGAAAGTAGTATGTTTTCAAGATTTTTGTTACTCCAATGGATGGTTGCCTTTTCATTATGGAAGGTAGTGTGTCATCGAAATTTTTGATGGTAGCCTTGTCATTATGAAAGGTAGTCTATTGTCGAGATTTTTGTTACTCCAATGGATTGTAGCCTTGTCATTATGGAAGGTAGTCTGTTGTTGAGATTTTTGTTACTCTAATCGATGGTAGCCTTCTTACTATGGCCGGTAGTCTGTTGTCGAAATTTTTGTTACTACAATGGATTGAGCCTTGTCATTATGGAAGGTAGTCTGTTCTCGACATTTTTGTTACTCCAATGGATTGTAGCCTTTTCATTATGGAAGGTAGTCTGTTGTCGATATCTTTGTTACTACAATGTATGTTAGCCTTGAAATTATGGAAGGTAGTCTGGTGTTGAGATTTTTGTTACTCCATTGGATAGTGGCCTAGTCATTATGGATGGAAGTCTGTTGTTGAGATTTTTGTTATTCCAATGGATTATAGCGTAGTCATTACGCAAGGCAGTCTGTTTTTGAGATTTTTTTTACTCCAATGGATGGTAGCCATGTCATTATGGATGGTAGTTTGTTGTCGAGATTTTTGTTACTCCAATGGATGGTAGCCTTGTCATTATGGATGGTAGTATGTCGTCGAGATTTTTGTTACAACAATGGATGGTAGCCTTGTTATTACGGA
This sequence comes from Vicia faba, assembly GCA_948472305.1. NCBI lineage: Eukaryota > Viridiplantae > Streptophyta > Magnoliopsida > Fabales > Fabaceae > Vicia > Vicia faba. Next base: position 462,367,559 of record OX451741.1, read on the forward strand.
AGGTAGTCTGTTGTCTTGATTTTTGTTACTCCAATAGATGGTAGCCTTTTCATTATGGAAGGTAGTTTGTCGTTGAGATTTTTGTTATTCCAATGGATGGTAGCCTAGTCATTATGGAAGGTAGTCTGTTTTCGAGAATTTTGTTACTCCAATGGATGGTAGCCTTGTAATTATGGAAGGTAGTCTATTGTCGATATTTTTGTTTCTCCATTGGATAGTAGCTTTGTCATTATGGAAGATACTCTGTTGTTGAGATTTTTTTTATTCCAATGGATGGTAGCCTAGTCGATATGGAAGGTAGTATGTTTTCAAGATTTTTGTTACTCCAATGGATGGTAGCCTTGTCATTATGGAAGGTAGTCTATTATCAATATTTTTGTTACTCCAATGGATGGTGGCCTTTTCATTATGGAAGGAAGTGTGTCATCGAAATTTTTGTTGTTCCAATGGATGGTAGCCTTGTCATTATGGAAGGTAGTCTATTATCGAGATTTTTGTTACTCTAATGGATTTTAGCCTTGTCATTATGGAAGGTAGTCTGTTGTTGAGATTTTTGTTACTCCAATGGATGGTAGCCTTCTTACTATGGCAGGTAGTCTGTTCTCGACATTTTTGTTACTCCAATGGATTGTAGCCTTTTCATTATGGAAGATAGTCTGTTGTCGATATCTTTGTTACTACAATGTATGTTAGCCTTGAAATTATGGAAGGTAGTCTGGTGTCGAGATTTTTGTTACTCCATTGGATAGTGGCCTAGTCATTATGGAAGGTAGTCTGTTGTTTAGATTTTTGTTATTCCAATGGATGGTAGCCTAGTCATTATGGAAGGTAGTCTGTTTTTGAGATTTTTTTTACTCCAATGGATGGTAGCCTTGTCATTATGGATGGTAGTCTGTTGTCGAGATTTTTGTTAATCCAATGGATGGTAGCCTTGTCATTATGGATGGTAGTATGTCGTCGAGATTTTTGTTACAACAATGGATGGTAGCCTTGTTATTACGGAAGGTAGTCTGTTGTCTTGATTTTTGTTACTCCAATAGATGGTAGCCTTTTCATTATGGAAGGTAGTCTGTCGTTGAGATTTTTGATATTCCAATGGATGGTAGCCTAGTCATTATGAAAGTTTGTCTATTTTCGAGATTTTTGTAACTCCAATGGATGGTAGCCTTATCACTATGGAAGGTAGTCTATTGTCGAGATTTTGGTTACTCTAATGGATGGTAGCCTTGTCATTATGGAAGCTAGTTTATTATCGAGATTTTTGTTACTCCAATGGATGGTAGCCTTTTCATTATGGAAGGTAGTCTTTCGTCGAAATTTTTGTTGTTCCAATGGATGGTAGCCTTGTCATTATGAAAGGTAGTCTATTGTTGAGATTTTTGTTACTCCAATAGATTGTAGCCTTGTCATTATGGAAGATAGTCTGCTGTTGAGATTTTTGTTACTCCAATGGATGATAGCCTTCTTACTATGGAAGGTAGTCTGTTGTCGAGATTTTTGTTACTACAATGGATGGTAGCCTAGTCATTATGCAAGGTAGTCTACTTTTTAAGATTTTTTTTACTCCAATGGATGGTAGCCTTGCCATTATGGATGGTAGTTTGTTGTCGATATTTTTGTTACTCCAATGGATGGTAGCCTTGTCATTATGGATGGTAGTATGTCGTCGAGATTTTTGTTACAACAATGGATGGTAGCCTTGTTATTACGGAAGGTAGTCTGTTGTCTTGATTTTTGTTACTCCAATAGATGGTAGCCTTTACATTATGGAAGGTAGTCTGCCGTTGAGATTTTTGTTATTCCAATGGATGGTAGCCTAGTCATTATGGAAGGTAGTCTGTTTTCGAGAATTTTGTTACTCCAATGGATGGTAGCCTTGTGTTGCACCCCAAAATTTGCCCTCCCATATTCTTCAAGATTTGTCAAGTCAAAGTCACAAAATTCCCCAAGGGTTGTGCAGCTCAACTGTCTCCTATACAGTCAAAACTAGGGTTTGGGTTCTGATCAAGAATTGAAAGTTTTCAAAGGCCCAATAAAGTCTCATATGCTTACAAACATGGTCAAGCATCCTCATATCAAGTTTCAAGGCATTCAGCTCAAAATTGCACAGTCAAAACCCTAGATTGCACTACAGTCAACTGCAGGGGCAAAATGGTCATTTGGCAGTCAAAAGTTCAAATTTTTGGTCAACATATCATTTTGAAGCCACAAACATCATTTGATCAATGCTTGATCATGATTCTCAAAATTTGGCTCAGAAATCATCAAAGATGCAAAAGTTGCTATATTTGGACAGTTGAAAAAGTCAACTGAAATTGACCAGGGCATAACTTTCACATGGATTATCAGAAAAATTCCATCCAAAGCTCATTTTGAAGAGAAAGACATTTCCTACAACGCATCTTCATATTCCAAGTCCAAGAAATGCTCTCACAAAATGTTATCAATTTCAACATTATAGGTCATTTTCAAAAGTCAACAAAAAGGGACTTTAAGTCAAAGGCCATAACTTGAGATTGGTAAATCAAAATGACATGGGACCAAAGGCATTGGTTAGAGGACTCAAAGACCTTTCCAAAATGTCAAAGAACATGTGAAAAGCGTAAAAATTGAGCAAGTTATGCCTTGTGAAAGTTGGGAAATTTTTGGGAATTTTGAAAAGTCAACTTTGATTCAAATGGTCTAAAATTGCCAATGGGCCTACTTTTCTTCCATGATTCATCATTCCAAGCCTATGCACGACCATTGGGCCCAAAGGGAAGTATTTTCTCATTTTTTATTTATTTATTTGAATTTATATTAATATTAATTCATTTAAATTATTTAAATATATAGAAAATATCTAACTTGACCTAATGAATCTTTTTGTACACATTTTAGGCTCAATAATTCGTGCCTAAGCCAATTTGGAAAGATTTGGAGCATTGGGATATGATTTGCACAAAATACACATGAAAAGATATGGAAGATCCTTAAGGAAAATCAAATATTGGAATCCTTGAATGCAAGAGATTTTGGCCAGTTTTGTTGACCTAAATTATTCACTACATATGCTTGAATCAAAACCTAATGGCAAAGGACTAAAAGCTGCGCAAAAGACCATTGAACAAACTTGGAGTTTTTGGCAAAAAAGTGCAAAACTGAAAAGAACTCTAGAGGACGATTCAAGCCCTAATCTTGATCCCATTAGCTTGCTTGGGTAACTCTGAACGTATACCAATCAAGAACAACAAGCAAAGCTCCAAAAATTGGTAGATTATGTTCAAACTGAGTCACGAAATTCTTGAAATCGTATAGCATAATTCAAGCATCTTTTTGCATTTTTGTTTATTGATTCATGCTCATAATGATGTTTCTAAGCTAACCAACGTACTCAATTGTGTTTTTGTGCCACATATGCGAATCTACCATGTTTGGATATTAGGGTTTGCAGGTTTTAAAATTGGGGTTTCCCAAACCAAGTGAAATTAGGACTCAAGGCTATGACCATTGCAATCAGCATATTCCAATGAACAAGAAGCACTATTCGCGATGAATTTATGACCACCATAGCCCTATTAGCTATTTTCCCATAGCATGCCTAAAGCAACGCGTTAAAACCGTTGCTATTGTGTTTTGTTTACAGGGATGGTGGAGAAGACGACTCCGTGGCACGCAGGGATTGGTTGCATTTGAATTTCGCGCGTCTAACCACTACGCGTTGGTTTTTTTCCTTTTGTTATTTGTTGACTATAATATATTAATTGAAAGTTAGCGGCTCAGTTGGAAAAACGTGATAAGGTTAACCCTCAAGACCTGGGTTCAAGTCCCAGGTCTGGAAAATTTCAATGTTATTTTTCAATACAGATTCCTATGCAACGCTAGCCTTTGTGGTTCACCATGTTCCATCCTCATCCAGACATACACGCGTCCATCCAATCCAGATCAATGGCCAAGATTCGAAGAACGTTGTAGGCTTAAGTCAAAGCATCCACATACTATTCCAAAAAGTCAATGAGGCCAAAATCAATTGGGCCAACATTCCAGGCCTATACCTCCTAATTTGGGGCTACCCCCCCCCTGGTTTGCTTCTTTTTTTTATTTTATCTTTTAATTGTTATTTTGTTTTTCTAATTCAATTAATTATCTTTTTTTCTTACAAAATATGAAAACATCAAAAAATACAGAAAAATCAGAAAAGATAAAAATTTAATAATTATTTTATTTTAATTATTTTTAAATAAATTAACATGTAAATATTTAGTTTTAATTAGGTTATCATTTTAATTCTTTTTAACAACTAAAAATCCAAAAAAATAAAGCATTAGGTTAACTAACAATTTCTATTCCTTTTAAATTTTCCTTTTTTTTATCACAATATTATTTATTTATTTATTTTATTTTTTATAATTAAATGTATATAAATAACTTAGATTTAAATTAGGTTAAAAATTCAATCTTTTTCTTAATAACTTAAAAAAACATTAGAATTAGGGTTTACATCCAATTTTTTTAGTTTTAATTAATTCTTTTTCTTTTAAATCTTAAAAAACACAAAAAATACCAAAAACATTTAATTCTAATTTTAATTTTTAATTCCATATTAATTATTTGCAAAAGGGTCCAACGCCCATGTCCATAATTTATTTAATTTGCACATTTATTTTATATCGCTTATTATAATTATGTACATGTCCCAAAGCCTTGTAACAATTTTATTTCTCGCACTTTTATTGCTTTATTTATTTTCCGTCAAATCGGGTCCGGTTTAATTTTGGCGATGTGGACCCGCGCCATTTGTAATAGCCTTAGATTTATTTTCTCGCAAATATTCAACTGTTAAGAAAAGCATGAAAGAATGTATGGATCAAAATAAAATCAAGCGTAGATCACAAATAAACATGACAAGACAAATAACTGAAACATGACACACAATTCGCACACACCACCCCTAGGGTACGCCTCACTGTTGCCTTTCGAAAGGTGATCGTCGAGTAGAGGACGTCTTAGTAAGTCCTCATGATCCGGGAACCTGGCATGAGGGTAGCTTCTAAGGTGTCTTCCCATTGCTCTGGTGATCACCATGTCCCTAAAACTCGAATTGACCCGAACACCTCCAACGGTGGTGCTACCTACCTCTCAATGGTGGGATGGCACTACTTTAAAGGACATCTACACAGACGAATTCCTTAGGGTAGGTAGACGACTCTAGATACTTGCTCTAATTTCAAAACAATACAAAAAAATACTTTTCACACCAACACCTTTTCAAAAAGCTTTCGAAAGCAATTTTTCAAACACTCTTGAGGACCGATACAAGAGTCGAACTGAAATTTTCAAAGAAACTTTTTAAAACCCACAGTTGAAAAGAAAACAAACCATTTTTGAAAACACAAATGAGCAAGTATCTAAGAGCCCATGGATAACCATGGATAGAAAGGGTGCTAACACCTTCCCTTTCTATAATCTACCTCCCGAACCGAGAGCAATCTCTATAAGGAATTTTTCAGTGCTTTTGTCCTTTCCATTTGGAGAAAATAAAAGACGGTGGCGACTCTTGCTTCCGCGACATTTCGCGAACCAGCGTTAAACAGTCAGTTCCAGATCCACCGATCACAGAACTGGCGACTCTGCTGGGGACCCTTTTTAAAAGTGAGGTGTACCTTAGGGCTAGGTCATAACTGTGTTTTCACTTGTATTGTTTTGCTTGCTTTACTATTGTGGGTTGCATCGGAGATACATAGATCCTATCCCGGATCTGGGGATACCCTGTTTAGGTAGCATAAGCTGTGAGGGACCTGTCCGGCGTATACCGACATGGGTGAAGCAGTGGCTACGTTGGTGTGGCGCCTTGGTCTGTACCGATATCCCTCGTGTTGAAACGGGGAGAATATGGGTCTTCCAAGGAGTCATTAAGCACCAACAGACCTTAGAACCTTAAATGACCCATCTTGGCCATTAGAACAGTAGCAGTATGCTACGCCCATTGAGGCTAAACTCTCGTGATGGTTCTGGCCGCAAGAAAAGATTGCGATGCTGGAGTTATGACCGATTGAGGGTAGTCAATGATATTGGGATCCTCTAAGAACCCGGTTACTTCTAATAGGACAGGTTGAGCCCACCAACTTCAAGAGGGTAATACCCATACCCCATGCTGGCCTAAACTCTAAGGGTTTCTCTTGTGTGACTTGCGTGCCTTCGTACTTGACTATTTGCATGTTTGTTATCTGACACATGAACTACTTGCAGGTTTTGCTTATAGTCCTTAATTGGGACTCATAACGGGTTTTACTAAGTTTCTTGCAGGTTTTGCTTATAGTCCTTAATTGTGACTCCTAACAGAGTTTACTGAGTTTCTTGCAGGTTTTGGTGTGCAGTCCTTAATTGGGACTCATAACAAGGTTACCTACATTACCCCATGCACCATGACATCATACCATTGCATACATCCTAACCCATTTCAAGGATCTCAAGGGCTTGTGATGCAGGTCATGACGAATCAAACATCTAGCAAGGGGCAAAGAGGATTTATTTTCCTCTAACCAAAGTGGTCAGGGGCTATGACCCACTTGATATGGTGAGCTCTGACTCCTGAATAAAGTTCCCCTAACCAAGGTTGTTTGGAAATCAGAACTAGACATGATGACTAAAGTCAGGGGCTATGACCCACTGGACATGGTGAGCCTTTGACCCTTGAAGAAAGACTCTCAAAAAATATGAAGTTCTTTCAATCAAGCTACCGGACCCAAATTCTAACAAATTTTCTTGTTTACCCCGCGAGGTCCTTGAAAACATTTCATGCATGTCATACACATCATTACATAACAGGTATCTTTGTTGCAGGTCACTTACCTTTCTCGCCGTTTATTTCAGCAATGGCCTTCCAACCAGATAACCAGGACTGTCTTGCTCAAGAGACTCGATTCGGGGAAATCCTCCTGAATCTATCCAAGGGGCAGGAGGAGTTAAGGACACTTCTCAGGGAGACTTTGGTCAGGAACAGTGCTGAGGATGAACGGCTGAAACATCTGCAAGCTGAAGTGGATATAATGAAAGCCCAAATGCTGGGGCAGGTGACTGCCATTCAAGGGTTGGCTCAAAGACAAGACGAGCTCCGGTTTCTCGTCAACCAACTGCTTCAGGGTAACCAACTGGGGCAAACATCTAAGGGTAAAAAGCCATTCATCATCCAATCATCCTCGAGACAAGAGGATAAGGGGAAAGCTCCTCAAATGACTCCAGTGCCACAAATTCAGCATCAACCTCGCCAGTTTCAGCCAGACAAGCCCAGGAGGCAATTCACCCAGCTCAACATGTCGCTGTTTCAAGCTTTGCAACGCCTATTGAGGTTGAATCTGATCACATTAAGGGCTCATCCCCGGAACCCCAACACAGCATCTCCTGCCTATGATCCCAATAAGAGGTGTGCCTACCACTCTGCTAGCCCAGGACATGATACCAATGAATGTTGGGATCTGAGGAACAAAATCCAGGACCTGATCGATGAAGGGGCATTGGAGTTCACACAAGATGGACAGGCTGAATTTTTCTACCATTCCTCCAAGGCTCATCAGTTGAAGTGACAAGCTCCGAGACTAGGAAACTTTTGTTCATTTGAATGTTCAAGTTGTGTTTTTCTTTTGACCGTTTAAACATTTATTCATGTTAAACATTGTTATTCCATTAATGCATCGCTTATGGCTATTTTGAATCAGAATATTCGCATTCACTATATGCAAATTGTTTTCATATTTTTTCGGATGTCAACTCTTAATCTTAAATAATTCTAAACCTCTTGAGGGAGGATGACGAAAACGATACCGAATCTACAGTATGCTTTTGAACAGACCCCGCTGATGAGGTACAGGCATTGTTTCAATTCCTAAACACTGGAGTAATAAGGAAGATAATCCCTCGTCAACCCCTCTGAGCCAAAGAAGTAGGAGTTTTTATTTTCGAAAATTAAACCCTTAATCATAACCCGGGGCAGGGTAGTCTTCTCAGTTGATCCAAGTGCATGACGAATGGCACCGAAGAGATCTTTACAAAACGAACAAAGACAGTGATGGTTCAGAACAATCAAAAGGACAGGCAGTCATCATCAAAATTCATAAATGAAAAGCCCAAAAAGTCTAAACCCGTGAAGGAGACTTACAAAACTGGGACATCCCGCTGACTGTAATTCCAAAAAAGGAAACAGTTCAGGCAAAAAATAGGGATAACGAAATCAAAAGAGAGAGGTCCTACAAACCCTCAACAAAAAAACAAAGATGACTGCCTATTCAAAGAAATGTTCAACATCCGAACCATCACCGGAAAATCAGAGCAAAGACTCAAACAAGGTCCAACGTATGATCAACTGAGTTTAGGTTTGGAGAACATCACGAAGAGCGGGTGGGTACAAATAAAATTTGAGCCTTTATCCTTTGTTTCTTAAACCGTGAACCAGGCCACGTTATAACCCTCAAAAGTCCTAGCTGAAGCATGGGTTAGTTCGAAGGCATACTGTTACGAAGGTATCCTGACTCCTTAAGGCTTATAGTAAAATAACGAGTTGACATCACGTTTTACAAACAATCACTTGTTTTATGAAAAAATGCATTTTCAAAATCTTCAAGACAGACATAAGCTTTGCATTTTTTAACATAACTTTGTTTGCATATGACTTTTTGTTTGAACAGCATAGAAATTCGCATGACGAAAGCCTAATGAACAGAAGTACCTCCAATCAAGGGGCAGGCATGACTATTGTCAATCATCTGGGGTAATCCAATCAAGATTCGGAGAATCTCTCAAAAGGCCAAATAGCTTGGGGCAAATCTCTGCCTGAATCACTTGGGGCATTCCAACAATGAATCTTGCCTGATTAAACATCTTCTGGTGGCATGACAAAAACACTTCTAAACAGGGGCAACTCCCTACATTCTGAGAACATGGACATAACCGAAAAGTACTACGCAAAATCAAAGACCCGCTAGGTTGACATACCTAGGCAAAAAATAAGGGCTTCCCGGCGAACCAAAAGGGTTCGGGCAAAATGAGGGATGAAATGAAAATATTTGTACACCCGGCAAGTCGAAAACCTGAAAAGGCGGCTTGGGCAAAAATGGGTATCCCGGTGGACTGAAAACCCGAAAGGGCGGTCCAGGCAAAAGTTAGGGATCAAAGCGTACGACTATGTCCTGTCTTCCTGTCATCTGCCTACCAGAAGAAGGTTTGTCCGTCAACAACTATCAGCACCCCACAAGTGCCTCCCCCACAAGAAACAGGGGCAATAAAGGTTGGTCTGAGCAGTCTGATCGTTCTATCCTCCAAAGTATCAGGGTAGGTCCGGTTGAAGAACGTAACCAATACAGTTCAATACCTCCCCAGGAGAGTCCAATCCAATTCCCCCAGGAAAGTTGGAATTCATATCCCCAAGCAGTAAGCTTATCCCCAGTAAATTCTGGAAGCTTCCCCTCGCAGAGCACGAATGCGTCGCCCGGCTTTATTTAAAGAGTTATTTCCTTAACAGGATATAACTGGGTTATCCTCAGCCAAAAGCCGCAGAAAAGGCGTCGTCGACAAAGTCTTCCTATCCCCAGCGAAGTCTATCCATACTTCCAATACAACAATGATATCCTCAGCGAGTCATCCTCAACAATTCAGCAAAAAGCATCTCCCCACAAAGTATTTCTTCCCAGCATGGTCGCTAGAATATCTTTTTCTCCCCGCAGAATCCTCCATTCGCCAAGTTTATTCCCCAACGGAGTTATCTTCGTCTATTGGAATTCTTGCAACTATTCTGCAACATCAGCCCAGGATACGACTTCCCAGCACCCGTCAAGGATTTATTTTCCTACGACGAAAATATACATTCATAAACATCATATCCTCATACATTATAGCATGCATATGCATCATACTATACGAATCTCATTAATTTTGAAGACATACAGTTCATGCATCATGATTTTGCGTCCAATTATGTCTCGCCCTTTTCAGGAAAAAGATCAATACAAATGACTACTATCAAACTATCGCAATTCTGTCTAGATATAGTTTCAGATATAAACCAGATATGGTGACATTCTGATACTGCTTCCAGAATTCCTTTTTTAAGATGTTTCCCTCTCCGACGATGAGTGTGAGGTGATATTCTCCTATGGTCCCCTCTCCGACGATGAGTGTGAGGTGGTAATTCCTTTTTAAGATGTTTCCCTCTCCGACGATGAGTGTGAGGTGATATTCTCCTATGGTCCCCTCTCCGACGATGAGTGTGAGGTGGTAATTCCTTCTTCAGATGTTTCCCTCTCCGACGATGAGTGTGAGGTGATAATCTCTTATGGTCCCCTCTCCGACGATGAGTGTGAGGTGGTAATTCCTTTTTTAAGATGTTTCCCTCTCCGACGATGAGTGTGAGGTGATAGTCTTCTATGGTTCCCTCTCCGACAGTGTGTGAGGTGGTAAGTCCTTTTCAGATGTTTCCCTCTCCGACGATGAGTGTAAGGTGATAGTCTCTTATGGTTCCCTCTCCGACGGTGTGTGAGGTGGTAAGTCCTTTTCCTATGGTTCCCTCTCCAACGGTGTGTGAGGTGGTAAGTCCTTTTCAGATGTTTCCCTCTCCGACGATGAGTGTGAGGTGATAGTCTCCTATGGTTCCCTCTCCGACGGTGTGTGAGGTGGTAAGTCCTTTTCAGATGTTTCCCTCCCCGACGATGAGCGTGAGGTGATAGTCTCTTATGGTTCCCTCTCCGACGGTGTGTGAGGTGGTAAGTCCTTTTCAGATATTTCCCTCTCCGACGGTGAGTGAGGTGATCATTCCTTTCAGATTATAATTGCCTATGGTTCTCTTCCCAATACTGCGAAGATAATGATTCCCATCAAGATTTTCTCAATGAGCGTTATTGAAGTTAAAATCACCCAAGGTTCTCTTACCATTCATGCTGGGGAAGTAACCATCCCATGGTTCCCTCTCCGACGGTGTGTGAGGTAGTAAGTCCTTTTCAGATGATTCCCTCTCTGACGATGAGCGTGAGGTGATAGTCTCTTATGGTTCCCTCTCCGACGGTGTGTGAGGTGGTAAGTCCTTTTCAGATATTTCCCTCTCCGACGGTGAGTGAGGTGATCATTCCTTTCAGATTATAATTGCCTATGGTTCTCTTCCCAATACTGCGAAGATAATGATTCCCATCAAGATTTTCTCAACGAGCGTTGTTGAAGTTAAAATCACCCAAGGTTCTCTTATCATTCATGCTAAGGCAGTAACCATCCCTGGTTCATTCATCGCTGTTTGAAGCTCCAGACTCAGCTCCTGTAACCAGTCAGGACACATCTATACCAAGCATCTGAAAACCAGCTCCTGCAACGTGTCAGGTACTCATTTGTTCTTTTGCAGGTATGCAGGTTCTCGCTAAGGAATCTCCTACGCAATCAACATCCAGATGGCATCTATAAGCCCATCATCCTACCCAACAATCTCTAAATGGCATCTATAAGCCCATTCCACTATCACACTACTATGTGAGCGCAAATTTCTTGGCACTCTAGTGTTCAATCATCTTCCACCTTCGGATTACGAAAAGCACGTCAGCCAATCTGCATCCTAAGGTTTAAGAAGATTGAACAGGGGCAACTGTTGCACCCCAAAATTTGCCCTCCCATATTCTTCAAGATTTGTCAAGTCAAAGTCACAAAATTCCCCAAGGGTTGTGCAGCTCAACTGTCTCCTATACAGTCAAAACTAGGGTTTGGGTTCTGATCAAGAATTGAAAGTTTTCAAAGGCCCAATCAAGTCTCATATGCTTACAAACATGGTCAAGCATCCTCATATCAAGTTTCAAGGCATTCAGCTCAAAATTGCACAGTCAAAACCCTAGATTGCACTACAGTCAACTGCAGGGGCAAAATGGTCATTTGGCAGTCAAAAGTTCAAATTTTTGGTCAACATATCATTTTGAAGCCACAAACATCATTTGATCAATGCTTGATCATGATTCTCAAAATTTGGCTCAGAAATCATCAAAGATGCAAAAGTTGCTATATTTGGACAGTTGAAAAAGTCAACTGAAATTGACCAGGGCATAACTTTCACATGGATTATCAGAAAAATTCCATCCAAAGCTCATTTTGAAGAGAAAGACATTTCCTACAACTCATCTTCATATTCCAAGTCCAAGAAATGCTCTCACAAAAAGTTATCAATTTCAACATTATAGGTCATTTTCAAAAGTCAACAAAAAGGGACTTTAAGTCAAAGGCCATAACTTGAGATTGGTAAATCAAAATGACATGGGACCAAAGGCATTGGTTAGGGGACTCAAAGACCTTTCCAAAATGTCCAAGAACATGTGAAAAGCTTAAAAATTGAGCAAGTTATGCCTTGTGGAAGTTGGTAAATTTTTGGGAATTTTGAAAAGTCAACTTTGATTCAAATGGTCTAAAATTGCCAATGGGCCTACTTTTCTTCCATGATTCATCATTCCAAGCCTATGCACGACCATTGGGCCCAAAGGGAAGTATTTTCTCATTTTTTATTTATTTATTTGAATTTATATTAATATTAATTCATTTAAATTATTTAAATATATAGAAAATATCTAACTTGACCTAATGAATCTTTTTGTACACATTTTAGGCTCAATAATTCGTGCCTAAGCCAATTTGGAAAGATTTGGAGCATTGGGATATGATTTGCACAAAATACACATGAAAAGATATGGAAGATCCTTAAGGAAAATCAAATATTGGAATCCTTGAATGCAAGAGATTTTGGCCAGTTTTGTTGACCTAAATTATTCACTACATATGCTTGAATCAAAACCTAATGGCAAAGGACTAAAAGCTGCGCAAAAGACCATTGAACAAACTTGGAGTTTTTGGCAAAAAAGTGCAAAACTGAAAAGCACTCTAGAGGACGATTCAAGCCCTAATCTTGATCCCATTAGCTTCCTTGGGTAACTCTGAACGTATACCAATCAAGAACAACAAGCAAAGCTCCAAAAATTGGTAGATTATGTTCAAACTGAGTCACGAAATTCTTGAAATCGTATAGCATAATTCAAGCATCTTTTTGCATTTTTCTTTATTGATTCATGCTCATAATGATGTTTCTAAGCTAACCAACGTATTCAATTGTGTTTTTGTGCCACATATGCGAATCTACCATGTTTGGATATTAGGGTTTGCAGGTTTTAAAATTGGGGTTTCCCAAACCAAGTGAAATTAGGACTCAAGGCTATGACCATTGCAATCAGCATATTCCAATGAACAAGAAGCACTATTCGCGATGAATTTATGACCACCATAGCCCTATTCGCTATTTTCCCATAGCATGCCTAAAGCAACGCGTTAAAACCGTTGCTATTGTGTTTTGTTTACAGGGATGGTGGAGAAGACGACTCCGTGGCACGCAGGGATTGGTTGCATTTGAATTTCGCGCGTCTAACCACTACGCGTTGGTTTTTTTCCTTTTGTTATTTGTTGACTATAATATATTAATTGAAAGTTAGTGGCTCAGTTGGCAAAACGTGATAAGGTTAACCCTCAAGACCTGGGTTCAAGTCCCAGGTCTGGCAAATTTCAATGTTATTTTTCAATACAGATTCCTATGCAACGCTAGCCTTTGTGGTTCACCATGTTCCATCCTCATCCAGACATACACGCGTCCATCCAATCCAGATCAATGGCCAAGATTCGAAGAACGCTGTAGGCTTAAGTCAAAGCATCCACATACTATTCCAAAAAGTCAATGAGGCCAAAATCAATTGGGCCAACATTCCAGGCCTATACCTCCTAATTTGGGGCTACCCCCCCCCCCCCCCCCCCTGGTTTGCTTCTTTTTTTTATTTTATCTTTTAATTGTTATTTTGTTTTTCTAATTCAATTAATTATCTTTTTTTCTTACAAAATATGAAAACATCAAAAAATACAGAAAAATCAGAAAAGATAAAAATTTAATAATTATTTTATTTTAATTATTTTTAAATAAATTAACATGTAAATATTTAGTTTTAATTAGGTTATCATTTTAATTCTTTTTAACAACTAAAAATCCAAAAAAATAAAGCATTAGGTTAACTAACAATTTCTATTCCTTTTAAATTTTCCTTTTTTTTATCACAATATTATTTATTTATTTATTTTATTTTTTATAATTAAATGTATATAAATAACTTAGATTTAAATTAGGTTAAAAATTCAATCTTTTTCTTAATAACTTAAAAAAACATTAGAATTAGGGTTTACATCCAATTTTTTTAGTTTTAATTAATTCTTTTTCTTTTAAATCTTAAAAAACACAAAAAATACCAAAAACATTTAATTCTAATTTTAATTTTTAATTCCATATTAATTATTTGCAAAAGGGTCCAACGCCCATGTCCATAATTTATTTAATTTGCACATTTATTTTATATCGCTTATTATAATTATGTACATGTCCCAAAGCCTTGTAACAATTTTATTTCTCGCACTTTTATTGCTTTATTTATTTTCCGTCAAATCGGGTCCGGTTTAATTTTGGCGATGTGGACCCGCGCCATTTGTAATAGCCTTAGATTTATTTTCTCGCAAATATTCAACTGTTAAGAAAAGCATGAAAGAATGTATGGATCAAAATAAAATCAAGCGTAGATCACAAATAAACATGACAAGACAAATAACTGAAACATGACACACAATTCGCACACACCACCCCTAGGGTACGCCTCACTGTTGCCTTTCGAAAGGTGATCGTCGAGTAGAGGACGTCTTAGTAAGTCCTCATGATCCGGGAACCTGGCATGAGGGTAGCTTCTAAGGTGTCTTCCCATTGCTCTGGTGATCACCATGTCCCTAAAACTCGAATTGACCCGAAAACCTCCAACGGTGGTGCTACCTACCTCTCAATGGTGGGATGGCACTACTTTAAAGGACATCTACACAGACGAATTCTCTAGGGTAGGTAGACGACTCTAGATACTTGCTCTAATTTCAAAACAATTCAAAAAAATACTTTTCACACCAACACCTTTTCAAAAAGCTTTCGAAAGCAATTTTTCAAACACTCTTGAGGACCGATACAAGAGTCGAACTGAAATTTTCAAAGAAACTTTTTAAAACCCACAGTTGAAAAGCAAACAAACCATTTTTGAAAACACAAATGAGCAAGTATCTAAGAGCCCATGGATAACCATGGATAGAAAGGGTGCTAACACCTTCCCTTTCTATAATCTACCTCCCGAACCGAGAGCAATCTCTATAAGGAATTTTTCAGTGCTTTTGTCCTTTCCATTTGGAGAAAATAAAATACGCTGGCGACTCTTGCTTCCGCGACATTTCGTGAACCAGCGTTAAACAATCAGTTCCAGATCCACCGATCACACCTTGTAATTATGGAAGGTAGTCTATTGTCGATATTTTTGTTTCTCCATTGGATAGTAGCTTTGTCATTATGGAAGGTACTCTGTTGTTGAGATTTTTTTTATTCCAATGGATTGTAGCCTAGTCGATATGGAAGGTAGTCTGTTTTCAAGATTTTTGTTAGTCCAATGGATGGTAGCCTTGTCATTATGGAAGGTATGCTATTATCAAGATTTTTGTTACTCCAATGGATGGTAGCCTTTTCATTATGGAAGGTAGTGTGTCATCGAAATTTTTGTTGTTCCAATGGATGGTAGCCTTGTCATTATGGAAGGTAGTCTATTATCGAGATTTTTGTTACTCCAATGGATTGTAGCCTTGTCATTATGGAAGGTAGTCTGTTGTTGAGATTTTTGTTACTCCAATGGATGGTAGCCTTCTTACTATGGCAGGTAGTCTGTTGTCGAGATTTGTGTTACTACAATGGATTGAGCCTTGTCATTATGGAAGGTAGTCTGTTCTCGACATTTTTGTTACTCCAGTGGATTGTAGCCTTTTCATTTTGGAAGGTAGTCTGTTGTCGATATCTTTGTTACTACAATTTATGTTAGCCTTGAAATTATGGAAGGTAGTCTGGTGTCGAGATTTTTGTTACTCCATTGGATAGTGGCCTAGTCATTATGGAAGGTAGTCTGTTGTTTAGATTTTTGTTATTCCAATGGATGGTAGCCTAGTCATTATGGAAGGTAGTCTGTTTTTGAGATTTTTTTTACTCCAATGGATGGTAGCCTTGTCATTATGGATGGTAGTCTGTTGTCGATATTTTTGTTACTCCAATGGATGGTAGCCTTGTCATTATGGATGGTAGTATGTCGTCGAGATTTTTGTTACAACAATGGATGGTAGCCTTGTTATTACGGAAGGTAGTCTGTTGTCTTGATTTTTGTTACTCCAATAGATGGTAGCCTTTTCATTATGGAAGGTAGTCTGTCGTTGAGATTTTTGATATTCCAATGGATGGTAGCCTAGTCATTATGAAAGTTTGTCTATTTTCGAGATTTTTGTAACTCCAATGGATGGTAGCCTTATCATTATGGAAGGTAGTCTATTGTCGAGATTTTGGTTACTCTAATGGATGGTAGCCTTGTCATTATGGAAGCTAGTCTATTATCGAGATTTTTGTTACTCCAATGGATGGTAGCCTTTTCATTATGGAAGGTAGTCTGTCGTCGAAATTTTTGTTGTTCCTATGGATGGTAGCCTTGTCATTATGAAAGGTAGTCTATTGTTGAGATTTTTGTTACTCCAATAGATTGTAGCCTTGTCATTATGGAAGGTAGTCTGTTGTTGAGATTTTTGTTACTCCAATAGATGGTAGCCTTCTTACTATGGAAGGTAGTCTGTTGTCGAGATTTTTGTTAATACAATGGATGGTAGCCTAGTCATTATGCAAGGTAGTCTACTTTTGAAATTTTTTTTACTCCAATGGATGGTAGCCTTGTCATTATGGATGGTAGTTTGTTGTCGAGATTTTTGTTACTCCAATGGATGGTAGCCTTGTCATTATGGATGGTAGTATGTCGTCGAGATTTTTGTTACAACAATGGATGGTAGCCTTGTTATTACGGAAGGTAGTCTGTTGTCTTGATTTTTGTTACTCCAATAGATGGTAGCCTTTACATTATGGAAGGTAGTCTGTCGTTGAGATTTTTGTTATTCCAATGGATGGTAGCCTAGTCATTATGGAAGGTAGTCTGTTTTCGAGAATTTTGTTACTCCAATGGATGGTAGCCTTGTAATTATGGAAGGTAGTCTATTGTCGATATTTTTGTTTCTCCATTAGATAGTAGCTTTGTCATTATGGAAGGTACTCTGTTGTTGAGATTTTTTTTATTCCAATGGATGGTAGCCTAGTCGATATGGAAGGTAGTCTGTTTTCAAGATTTTTGTTACTCCAATGGATGGTAGCCTTGTCATTATGGAAGGTAGTCTATTATCAAGATTTTTGTTACTCCAATGGATGGTAGCCTTCTTACTATGGCAGGTAGTCTGTTGTCGAGATTTGTGTTACTACAATGGATTGAGCCTTGTCATTATGGAAGGTAGTCTGTTCTCGACATTTTTGTTACTCCAGTGGATTGTAGCCTTTTCATTTTGGAAGGTAGTCTGTTGTCGATATCTTTGTTACTACAATTTATGTTAGCCTTGAAATTATGGAAGGTAGTCTGGTGTCGAGATTTTTGTTACTCCATTGGATAGTGGCCTAGTCATTATGGAAGGTAGTCTGTTGTTTAGATTTTTGTTATTCCAATGGATGGTAGCCTAGTCATTATGGAAGGTAGTCTGTTTTTGAGATTTTTTTTACTCCAATGGATGGTAGCCTTGTCATTATGGATGGTAGTCTGTTGTCGATATTTTTGTTACTCCAATGGATGGTAGCCTTGTCATTATGGATGGTAGTATGTCGTCGAGATTTTTGTTACAACAATGGATGGTAGCCTTGTTATTACGGAAGGTAGTCTGTTGTCTTGATTTTTGTTACTCCAATAGATGGTAGCCTTTTCATTATGGAAGGTAGTCTGTCGTTGAGATTTTTGATATTCCAATGGATGGTAGCCTAGTCATTATGAAAGTTTGTCTATTTTCGAGATTTTTGTAACTCCAATGGATGGTAGCCTTATCATTATGGAAGGTAGTCTATTGTCGAGATTTTGGTTACTCTAATGGATGGTAGCCTTGTCATTATGGAAGCTAGTCTATTATCGAGATTTTTGTTACTCCAATGGATGGTAGCCTTTTCATTATGGAAGGTAGTCTGTCGTCGAAATTTTTGTTGTTCCTATGGATGGTAGCCTTGTCATTATGAAAGGTAGTCTATTGTTGAGATTTTTGTTACTCCAATAGATTGTAGCCTTGTCATTATGGAAGGTAGTCTGTTGTTGAGATTTTTGTTACTCCAATAGATGGTAGCCTTCTTACTATGGAAGGTAGTCTGTTGTCGAGATTTTTGTTAATACAATGGATGGTAGCCTAGTCATTATGCAAGGTAGTCTACTTTTGAAATTTTTTTTACTCCAATGGATGGTAGCCTTGTCATTATGGATGGTAGTTTGTTGTCGAGATTTTTGTTACTCCAATGGATGGTAGCCTTGTCATTATGGATGGTAGTATGTCGTCGAGATTTTTGTTACAACAATGGATGGTAGCCTTGTTATTACGGAAGGTAGTCTGTTGTCTTGATTTTTGTTACTCCAATAGATGGTAGCCTTTACATTATGGAAGGTAGTCTGTCGTTGAGATTTTTGTTATTCCAATGGATGGTAGCCTAGTCATTATGGAAGGTAGTCTGTTTTCGAGAATTTTGTTACTCCAATGGATGGTAGCCTTGTAATTATGGAAGGTAGTCTATTGTCGATATTTTTGTTTCTCCATTAGATAGTAGCTTTGTCATTATGGAAGGTACTCTGTTGTTGAGATTTTTTTTATTCCAATGGATGGTAGCCTAGTCGATATGGAAGGTAGTCTGTTTTCAAGATTTTTGTTACTCCAATGGATGGTAGCCTTGTCATTATGGAAGGTAGTCTATTATCAAGATTTTTGTTACTCCAATGGATGGTAGCCTTCTTACTATGGCAGGTAGTCTGTTGTCGAGATTTGTGTTACTACAATGGATTGAGCCTTGTCATTATGGAAGGTAGTCTGTTCTCGACATTTTTGTTACTCCAATGGATTGTAGCCTTTTCATTATGGAAGGTAGTCTGTTGTCGATATCTTTGTTACTACAATGTATGTTAGCCTTGAAATTATGGAAGGTAGTCTGGTGTCAAGATTTTTGTTACTCCATTGGATAGTGGCCTAGTCATTATGGAAGGTAGTCTATTGTTTAGATTTTTGTTATTCCAATGGATGGTAGCCTAGTCATTATGGAAGGTAGTCTGTTTTTGAGATTTTTTTTACTCCAATGGATGGTAGCCTTGTCATTATGGATGGTAGTCTGTTGTCGAGATTTTTGTTACTCCAATAGATGGTAGCCTTTTCATTATGGAAGGTAGTCTGTCGTTGAGATTTTTGATATTCCAATGGATGGTAGCCTTATCATTATGGAAGGTAGTCTATTGTCGAGATTTTGGTTACTCTAATGGATGGTAGCCTTGTCATTATGGAAGCTAGTCTATTATCGAGATTTTTGTTACTCCAATGGATGGTAGCCTTTTCATTATGGAAGGTAGTCTGTCGTCGAAATTTTTGTTGTTCCAATGGATGGTAGCCTTGTCATTATGGAAGGTAGTCTGTTGTTGAGATTTTTGTTACTCCAATGGATGGTAGCCTTCTTACTATGGAAGGTAGTCTGTTGTCGAGATTTTTGTTACTACAATGGATGGTAGCCTTGTCATTAGGGAAGGTAGTCTATTCTCGTGAATTTTGTTACTCCAATGGATTGTAGCCTTGTCATTATGGAAGGTAGTCTGTTGTCCATATATTTGTTACTACAATGTATGTTAGCCTTGTCATTATGGAAGGTAGTCTAGTGTCGAGATTTTTGTTACTCCATTGGATAGTAGCCTAGTCATTATGGAAGGTAGTCTGTTGTAGAGATTTTTGTTATTCCAATGGATGCTAGCCTAGTCATCATGGAAGGTAGTCTGTTTTCGAGATTTGTGTTACTCCAATGGATGGTAGCCTTGTCATTATGGAAGGTAGTATGTCGTTGATATTTTTGTTATTCCAATGGATGGTAGCCTTGTCAATATAAAAGGTAGTCTATTGACAAGAATTTTGTTACTCCAATGGAATGTATCCTTGTCATTATGGAAGGTAGTCTGTTGTCGAGATTTTTCTTACTACAATGAATGGTAGCCCTGTCATTATGGAAGGTAGTCTGTTGTTGAGATTTTTGTTACTCCAATGGATGGTAGCCTTGTCATTATGGAAGGTAGTATGTCGTTGATATTTTGTTATTCCAATAGATGGTAGCCTTGTCAATATAAAAGGTAGTTTATTGACAAGATTTTTGTTACTCCAATGGAATGTATCCTTGTCATTATGGAAGGTAGTCTGTTGTCTTGATTTTTGTTACTACAATAGATTGTAGCCTTTCCATTATGGAAGGTAGTCTATTATCGAGATTTTTGTTACTCTAATGGATGGTAGCATTGTCATTATGGAAGGTAGTTTGTTGTCGAGATTTTTGTTACTCCAATAGATGGTAGCCTTCTAATTATGGAAGGTAGTCTGTCGTTGTGATTTTTGTTACTTCAATGAATGGTAGCCTTGTCATTATGGAAGGTAGTCTGGTGTCGAGATTTTTGTTACTCCATTGGATAATAGCCTAGTCATTATGGAAGGTAGTCTGTTGTTGAGATTTTTGTTATTCCAATGGATGCTAGCCTAGTCATTATGGTAGGTAGTCTGTTTTCGAGATTTGTGTTACTCCAATGGATGGTAGCCTTGTCATTATGGAAGGTAGTATGTCGTTGATATTTTTGTTATTCCAATGGATGGTAGCCTTGTCAATATAAAAGGTAGTCTATTGACAAGAATTTTGTTACTCCAATGGAATGTATCCTTGTCATTATGGAAGGTAGTCTGTTGTCGAGATTTTTGTTACTACAATGGATGGTAGCCTTGTCATTAGGGAAGGTAGTCTATTCTCGTGATTTTTGTTACTCCAATGGATTGTAGCCTTGTCATTATGGAAGGTAGTCTGTTGTCGATATATTTGTTACTACAATGTATGTTAGCCTTGTCATTATGGAAGGTAGTCTAGTGTCGAGATTTTTGTTACTCCATTGGATAGTAGCCTAGTCATTATGGAAGGTAGTTTGTTGTTGAGATTTTTGTTATTCCAATGGATGCTAGCCTAGTCATTATGGAAGGTAGTCTGTTTTCGAGATTTGTGTACTCCAATGGATGGTAGCCTTGTCATTATGGAAGGTAGTATGTCGTTGATATTTTTGTTATTCCAATGGATGGTAGCCTTGTCAATATAAAAGGTAGTCTATTGACAAGAATTTTGTTACTCCAATGGAATGTATCCTTGTCATTATGGAAGGTAGTCTTTTGTCGAGATTTTTCTTACTACAATGAATGGTAGCCCTGTCATTATGGAAGGTAGTCTGTTGTTGAGATTTTTGTTACTCCAATGGATGGTAGCCTTGTCATTATGGAAGGTAGTATGTCGTTGATATTTTGTTATTCCAATAGATGGTAGCCTTGTCAATATAAAAGGTAGTTTATTGACAAGATTTTTGTTACTCCAATGGAATGTATCCTTGTCATTATGGAAGGTAGTGTGTCGTCGAGATTTTTCTTATTACAATGGATGGTAGCCTTGTCATTATGGAAGGTAGTCTGTTGTCTTTATTTTTGTTACTACAATAGATTGTAGCCTTTCCATTATGGAAGGTAGTCTATTATCGAGATTTTGGTTACTCGAATGGATGGTAGCATTGTCATTATGGAAGGTAGTTTGTTGTCGAGATTTTTGTTACTCCAATAGATGCTAGCCTTCTCATTATGGAAGGTAGTCTGTCGTTGTGATTTTTGTTACTTCAATGAATGGTAGCCTTGTCATTATGGAAGGTAGTCTGGTGTCGAGATTTTTGTTACGCCATTGGATAATAGCCTAGTCATTATGGAAGGTAGTCTGTTGTTGAGATTTTTGTTATTCCAATGGATTGTAGCCTTGTCATTATGGAAGGTAGTCTGTTGTTGAGATTTTTGTTACTCCAATGGATGGTAGCCTTCTTACTATGGCAGGTAGTCTGTTGTCGAGATTTGTGTTACTACAATGGATTGAGCCTTGTCATTATGGAAGGTAGTCTGTTCTTGACATTTTGTTTACTCCAATGGATTGTAGCCTTTTCATTATGGAAGGTAGTCTGTTGTCGATATCTTTGTTACTACAATGTATGTTAGCCTTGAAATTATGTAAGGTAGTCTGGTGTCGAGATTTTTGTTACTCCATTGGATAGTGGCCTAGTCATTATGGAAGGTAGTCTGTTGTTTAGATTTTTGTTATTCCAATGGATGGTAGCCTAGTCATTATGGAAGGTAGTCTGTTTTTGAGATTTTTTTTACTCCAATGGATGGTTGCCTTGTCATTATGGATGGTAGTCTGTTGTCGAGTTTTTTGTTACTCCAATGGATGGTAGCCTTGTCATTATGGATGGTAGTATGTCGTCGAGATTTTTGTTACAACAATGGATGGTAGCCTTGTTATTACGGAAGGTAGTCTGTTGTCTTGATTTTTGTTACTCCAATAGATGGTAGCCTTTTCATTATGGAAGGTAGTCTGTCGTTGAGATTTTTGATATTCCAATGGATGGTAGCCTTGTCATTATGAAAGGTAGTCTATTGTTGAGATTTTTGTTACTCCAATAGATTGTAGCCTTGTCATTATGGAAGGTAGTCTGTTGTTGAGATTTTTGTTACTCCAATGGATGGTAGCCTTCTTACTATGGAAGGTAGTCTGTTGTCGAGATTTTTGTTACTACAATGGATGGTAGCCTAGTCATTATGCAAGGTAGTCTACTTTTGAGATTTTTTTTACTCCAATGGATGGTAGCCTTGTCATTATGGATGGTAGTCTATTGTTGAGATTTTTGTTACTCCAATGGATGGTAGCCTTGTCATTATGGATGGTAGTATGTCGTCGAGATTTTTGTTACAACAATGGATGGTAGCCTTCTTACTATGGAAGGTAGTCTGTTGTCGAGATTTTTGTTACTACAATGGATGGTAGCCTAGTCATTATGCAAGGTAGTCTACTTTTGAGATTTTTTTACTCCAATGGATGGTAGCCTTGTCATTATGGATGGTAGTTTGTTGTCGAGCTTTTTTGACTCCAATGGATGGTAGCCTTGTCATTATGGAAGGTAGTCTGTCGTTGAGATTTTTGTTATTCCAATGGATGGTAGCCTAGTCATTATGGAAGGTAGTCTGTTTTCGAGAATTTTGTTACTCCAATGGATGGTAGCCTTGTAATTATGGAAGGTAGTCTATTGTCGATATTTTTGTTTCTCCATTGGATAGTAGCTTTGTCATTATGGAAGGTACTCTGTTGTTGAGATTTTTTTTATTCCAATGGATGGTAGTCTAGTGGATATGGAAGGTAGTCTGTTTTCAAGATTTTTGTTACTCCAATGGATGGTAGCCTTGTCATTATGGAAGGTAGTCTATTATCAAGATTTTTGTTACTCCAATGGATGGTAGCCTTGTCATTATGGAAGGTAGTGTGTCATCGAAATTTTTGTTGTTCCAATGGATGTTAGCCTTGTCATTATGGAAGGTAGTCAATTATCGAGATTTTTGTTACTCCAATGGATTGTAGCCTTGTGATTATGGAAGGTAGTCTGTTGTCGAGATTTGTGTTACTACAATGGATTGAGCCTTGTCATTATGGAAGGTAGTCTGTTCTCGACATTTTTGTTACTCCAATGGATTGTAGCCTTTTCATTATGGAAGGTAGTCTGTTGTCGATATCTTTGTTACTACAATGTATGTTAGCCTTGAAATTATGGAAGGTAGTCTGGTGTCGAGATTTTTGTTACTCCATTGGATAGTGGCCTAGTCATTATGGAAGGTAGTCTGTTGTTTAGATTTTTGTTATTCCAATGGATGGTAGCCTAGTCATTATGGAAGGTAGTCTGTTTTTGAGATTTTTGTTACTCCAATGGATGGTAGCCTTGTCATTATGGATGGTAGTCTGTTGTCGAGATTTTTGTTACTCCAATGGATGGTAGCCTTGTCATTATGGATGGTAGTATGTCGTCGAGATTTTTGTTACAACAATGGATGGTAGCCTTGTTATTACGGAAGGTAGTCTGTTGTCTTGATTTTTGTTACCCTAATAGATGGTAGCCTTTTCATTATGGAAGGTAGTCTGTCGTTGAGATTTTTGATATTCCAATGGATGGTAGCCTAGTCATTATGAAAGTTTGTCTATTTTCGAGATTTTTGTAACTCCAATGGATGGTAGCCTTATCATTATGGAAGGTAGTCTATTGTCGAGATTTTGGTTACTCTAATGGATGGTAGCCTTGTCATTATGGAAGCTAGTCTATTATCGAGATTTTTGTTACTCCAATGGATGGTAGCCTTTTCATTATGGAAGGTAGTCTGTCGTCGAAATTTTTGTTGTTCCAATGGATGGTAGCCTTGTCATTATGAAATGTAGTCTATTGTTGAGATTTTTTTTACTCCAATAGATTGTAGCCTTGTCATTATGGAAGGTAGTCTGTTGTTGAGATTTTTGTTACTCCAATGGATGGTAGCCTTCTTACTATGGAAGGTAGTCTGTTGTCGAGATTTTTGTTACTACAATGGATGGTAGCCTTGTCTTTAAGGAAGGTAGTCTATTCTCGTGATTTTTGTTACTCCAATGGATTGTAGCCTTGTCATTATGGAAGGTAGTCTGTTGTTGATATCTTTGTTACTACAAGTATGTTAGCCTTGAAATTATGGAAGGTAGTCTGGTGTTGAGATTTTTGTTACTCCATTGGATAGTGGCCTAGTCATTATGGATGGAAGTCTGTTGTTGAGATTTTTGTTATTCCAATGGATTGTAGCGTAGTCATTACGCAAGGCAGTCTGTTTTTGAGATTTTTTTTACTCCAATGGATGGTAGCCATGTCATTATGGATGGTAGTTTGTTGTCGAGATTTTTGTTACTCCAATGGATGGTAGCCTTGTCATTATGGATGGTAGTATGTCGT
This sequence comes from Vicia faba, assembly GCA_948472305.1. Classification (NCBI taxonomy): domain Eukaryota; kingdom Viridiplantae; phylum Streptophyta; class Magnoliopsida; order Fabales; family Fabaceae; genus Vicia; species Vicia faba. The sequence continues at coordinate 462,392,575 of OX451741.1, forward strand.
CGAGATTTTTGTTACAACAATGGATGGTAGCCTTGTTATTACGGAAGGTAGTCTGTTGTCTTGATTTTTGTTACTCCAATAGATGGTAGCCTTTTCATTATGGAAGGTAGTTTGTCGTTGAGATTTTTGTTATTCCAATGGATGGTAGCCTAGTCATTATGGAAGGTAGTCTGTTTTCGAGAATTTTGTTACTCCAATGGATGGTAGCCTTGTAATTATGGAAGGTAGTCTATTGTCGATATTTTTGTTTCTCCATTGGATAATAGCTTTGTCATTATGGAAGATACTCTGTTGTTGAGATTTTTTTTATTCCAATGGATGGTAGCCTAGTCGATATGGAAGGTAGTATGTTTTCAAGATTTTTGTTACTCCAATGGATGGTAGCCTTGTCATTATGGAAGGTAGTATATTATCAATATTTTTGTTATTCCAATGGATGGTGGCCTTTTCATTATGGAAGGTAGTGTGTCATCGAAATTTTTGTTGTTCCAATGGATGGTAGCCTTGTCATTATGGAAGGTAGTCTATTATCGAGATTTTTGTTACTCCAATGGATTTTAGCCTTGTCATTATGGAAGGTAGTCTGTTGTTGAGATTTTTGTTACTCCAATGGATGGTAGCCTTCTTACTATGGCAGGTAGTCTGTTCTCGACATTTTTGTTACTCCAATGGATTGTAGCCTTTTCATTATGGAAGATAGTCTGTTGTCGATATCTTTGTTACTACAATGTATGTTAGCCTTGAAATTATGGAAGGTAGTCTGGTGTCGAGATTTTTGTTACTCCATTGGATAGTGGCCTAGTCATTATGGAAGGTAGTCTGTTGTTTAGATTTTTGTTATTCCAATGGATGGTAGCCTAGTCATTATGGAAGGTAGTCTGTTTTTGAGATTTTTTTTACTCCAATGGATGGTAGCCTTGTCATTATGGATGGTAGTCTGTTGTCGAGATTTTTGTTAATCCAATGGATGGTAGCCTTGTCATTATGGATGGTAGTATGTCGTCGAGATTTTTGTTACAACAATGGATGGTAGCCTTGTTATTACGGAAGGTAGTCTGTTGTCTTGATTTTTGTTACTCCAATAGATGGTAGCCTTTTCATTATGGAAGGTAGTCTGTCGTTGAGATTTTTGATATTCCAATGGATGGTAGCCTAGTCATTATGAAAGTTTGTCTATTTTCGAGATTTTTGTAACTCCAATGGATGGTAGCCTTATCATTATGGAAGGTAGTCTATTGTCGAGATTTTGGTTACTCTAATGGATGGTAGCCTTGTCATTATGGAAGCTAGTCTATTATCGAGATTTTTGTTACTCCAATGGATGGTAGCCTTTTCATTATGGAAGGTAGTCTGTCGTCGAAATTTTTGTTGTTCCAATGGATGGTAGCCTTGTCATTATGAAATGTAGTCTATTGTTGAGATTTTTGTTACTCCAATAGATTGTAGCCTTGTCATTATGGAAGGTAGTCTGTTGTTGAGATTTTTGTTACTCCAATGGATGGTAGCCTTCTTACTATGGAAGGTAGTCTGTTGTCGAGATTTTTGTTACTACAATGGATGGTAGCCTTGTCTTTAAGGAAGGTAGTCTATTCTCGTGATTTTTGTTACTCCAATGGATTGTAGCCTTGTCATTATGGAAGGTAGTCTGTTGTTGATATCTTTGTTACTACAAGTATGTTAGCCTTGAAATTATGGAAGGTAGTCTGGTGTTGAGATTTTTGTTACTCCATTGGATAGTGGCCTAGTCATTATGGATGGAAGTCTGTTGTTGAGATTTTTGTTATTCCAATGGATTGTAGCGTAGTCATTACGCAAGGCAGTCTGTTTTTGAGATTTTTTTTACTCCAATGGATGGTAGCCATGTCATTATGGATGGTAGTTTGTTGTCGAGATTTTTGTTACTCCAATGGATGGTAGCCTTGTCATTATGGATGGTAGTATGTCGTCGAGATTTTTGTTACAACAATGGATGGTAGCCTTGTTATTACGGAAGGTAGTCTGTTGTCTTGATTTTTGTTACTCCAATAGATGGTAGCCTTTTCATTATGGAAGGTAGTTTGTCGTTGAGATTTTTGTTATTCCAATGGATGGTAGCCTAGTCATTATGGAAGGTAGTCTGTTTTCGAGAATTTTGTTACTCCAATGGATGGTAGCCTTGTAATTATGGAAGGTAGTCTATTGTCGATATTTTTGTTTCTCCATTGGATAATAGCTTTGTCATTATGGAAGATACTCTGTTGTTGAGATTTTTTTTATTCCAATGGATGGTAGCCTAGTCGATATGGAAGGTAGTATGTTTTCAAGATTTTTGTTACTCCAATGGATGGTAGCCTTGTCATTATGGAAGGTAGTATATTATCAATATTTTTGTTATTCCAATGGATGGTGGCCTTTTCATTATGGAAGGTAGTGTGTCATCGAAATTTTTGTTGTTCCAATGGATGGTAGCCTTGTCATTATGGAAGGTAGTCTATTATCGAGATTTTTGTTACTCCAATGGATTTTAGCCTTGTCATTATGGAAGGTAGTCTGTTGTTGAGATTTTTGTTACTCCAATGGATGGTAGCCTTCTTACTATGGCAGGTAGTCTGTTCTCGACATTTTTGTTACTCCAATGGATTGTAGCCTTTTCATTATGGAAGATAGTCTGTTGTCGATATCTTTGTTACTACAATGTATGTTAGCCTTGAAATTATGGAAGGTAGTCTGGTGTCGAGATTTTTGTTACTCCATTGGATAGTGGCCTAGTCATTATGGAAGGTAGTCTGTTGTTTAGATTTTTGTTATTCCAATGGATGGTAGCCTAGTCATTATGGAAGGTAGTCTGTTTTTGAGATTTTTTTTACTCCAATGGATGGTAGCCTTGTCATTATGGATGGTAGTCTGTTGTCGAGATTTTTGTTAATCCAATGGATGGTAGCCTTGTCATTATGGATGGTAGTATGTCGTCGAGATTTTTGTTACAACAATGGATGGTAGCCTTGTTATTACGGAAGGTAGTCTGTTGTCTTGATTTTTGTTACTCCAATAGATGGTAGCCTTTTCATTATGGAAGGTAGTCTGTCGTTGAGATTTTTGATATTCCAATGGATGGTAGCCTAGTCATTATGAAAGTTTGTCTATTTTCGAGATTTTTGTAACTCCAATGGATGGTAGCCTTATCATTATGGAAGGTAGTCTATTGTCGAGATTTTGGTTACTCTAATGGATGGTAGCCTTGTCATTATGGAAGCTAGTCTATTATCGAGATTTTTGTTACTCCAATGGATGGTAGCCTTTTCATTATGGAAGGTAGTCTGTCGTCGAAATTTTTGTTGTTCCAATGGATGGTAGCCTTGTCATTATGAAAGGTAGTCTATTGTTGAGATTTTTGTTACTCCAATAGATTGTAGCCTTGTCATTATGGAAGGTAGTCTGTTGTTGAGATTTTTGTTACTCCAATGGATGGTAGCCTTCTTACTATGGAAGGTAGTCTGTTGTCGAGATTTTTGTTACTACAATGGATGGTAGCCTAGTCATTATGCAAGGTAGTCTACTTTTTAAGATTTTTTTTACTCCAATGGATGGTAGCCTTGCCATTATGGATGGTAGTTTGTTGTCGATATTTTTGTTACTCCAATGGATGGTAGCCTTGTCATTATGGATGGTAGTATGTCGTCGAGATTTTTGTTACAACAATGGTTGGTAGCCTTGTTATTACGGAAGGTAGTCTGTTGTCTTGATTTTTGTTACTCCAATAGATGGTAGCCTTTACATTATGGAAGGTAGTCTGCCGTTGAGATTTTTGTTATTCCAATGGATGGTAGCCTAGTCATTATGGAAGGTAGTCTGTTTTCGAGAATTTTGTTACTCCAATGGATGGTAGCCTTGTAATTATGGAAGGTAGTCTATTGTCGATATTTTTGTTTCTCCATTGGATAGTAGCTTTGTCATTATGGAAGGTACTCTGTTGTTGAGATTTTTTTTATTCCAATGGATGGTAGCCTAGTCATTATGGAAGGTAGTCTGTTTTCGAGATTTTTGTTACTCCAATGGATGGTAGCCTTGTCATTATGGAAGGTATGCTATTATCAAGATTTTTGTTACTCCAATGGATGGTAGCCTTTTCATTATGGAAGGTAGTATGTCATCGAAATTTTTGTTGTTCCAATGGATGGTAGCCTTGTCATTATGGAAGGTAGTCTATTATCGAGATTTTTGTTACTCCAATGGATTGTAGCCTTGTCATTATGGAAGGTAGTCGGTTGTTGAGATTTTTGTTACTCCAATGGATTGTAGCCTTCTTACTATGGCAGGTAGTCTGTTGTCGAGATTTGTGTTACTACAATGGATTGAGCCTTGTCATTATGGAAGGTAGTCTGTTCTCGACATTTTTGTTACTCCAATGGATTGTAGCCTTTTCATTTTGGAAGGTAGTCTGTTGTCGATATCTTTGTTACTACAATTTATGTTAGCCTTGAAATTATGGAAGGTAGTCTGGTGTCGAGATTTTTGTTACTCCATTGGATAGTGGCCTAGTCATTATGGAAGGTAGTCTGTTGTTTAGATTTTTGTTATTCCAATGGATGGTAGCCTAGTCATTATGGAAGGTAGTCTGTTTTTGAGATTTTTTTTACTCCAATGGATGGTAGCCTTGTCATTATGGATGGTAGTCTGTTGTCGAGATTTTTGTTACTCCAATGGATGGTAGCCTTGTCATTATGGATGGTAGTATGTCGTCGAGATTTTTGTTACAACAATGGATGGTAGCCTTGTTATTACGGAAGGTAGTCTGTTGTCTTGATTTTTGTTACTCCAATAGATGGTAGCCTTTTCATTATGGAAGGTAGTCTGTCGTTGAGATTTTTGATATTCCAATGGATGGTAGCCTAGTCATTATGAAAGTTTGTCTATTTTCGAGATTTTTGTAACTCCAATGGATGGTAGCCTTATCATTATGGAAGGTAGTCTATTGTCGAGATTTTGGTTACTCTAATGGATGGTAGCCTTGTCATTATGGAAGCTAGTCTATTATCGAGATTTTTGTTACTCCAATGGATGGTAGCCTTTTCATTATGGAAGGTAGTCTGTCGTCGAAATTTTTGTTGTTCCAATGGATGGTAGCCTTGTCATTATGAAAGGTAGTCTATTGTTGAGATTTTTGTTACTCCAATAGATTGTAGCCTTGTCATTATGGAAGGTAGTCTGTTGTTGAGATGTTTGTTACTCCAATGCATGGTAGCCTTCTTACTATGGAAGGTAGTCTGTTGTCGAGATTTTTGTTACTACAATGGATGGTAGCCTTGTCTTTAAGGAAGGTAGTCTGTTGTCGATATATTTGTTACTACAATGTATGTTAGCCTTGTCATTATGGAAGGTAGTCTAGTGTCGAGATTTTTGTTACTCCGTTGGATAGTAGCCTAGTCATTATGGAAGGTAGTCTGTTGTTGAGATTTTTGTTATTCCAATGGATGCTAGCCTAGTCATTATGGAAGGTAGTCTGTTTTCGAGATTTGTGTTACTCCAATGGATGGTAGCCTTGTCATTATGGAAGGTAGTATATCGTTGATATTTTTGTTATTCCAATGGATGGTAGCCTTGTCAATATAAAAGGTAGTCTATTGACAAGAATTTTGTTACTCCAATGGAATGTATCCTTGTCATTATGGAAGGTAGTCTGTTGTCGAGATTTTTCTTACTACAATGGATGGTAGCCTTATAATTATGGAAGGTAGTCTGTTGTTGAGATTTTTGTTACTCCAATGGATGGTAGCCTTGTCATTATGGAAGGTAGTATGTCGTTGATATTTTGTTATTCCAATAGATGGTAGACTTGTCAATATAAAAGGTAGTTTATTGACAAGATTTTTGTTACTCCAATGGAATGTATCCTTGTCATTATGGAAGGTAGTCTGTTGTAGAGATTTTTCTTACTACAATGGATGGTAGCCTTGTCATTATGGAAGGTAGTTTGTTGTCTTGATTTTTGTTACTACAATAGATTGTAGCCTTTCCATTATGGAAGGTAGTCTATTATCGAGATTTTGGTTACTCCAATGGATGGTAGCATTGTCATTATGGAAGGTAGTTTGTTGTCGAGATTTTTGTTACTCCAATAGATGGTAGCCTTCTCATTATGGAAGGTAGTCTGTCGTTGTGATTTTTGTTACTTCAATGAATGGTAGCCTTGTCATTATGGAAGGTAGTATGGTGTCGAGATTTTTGTTACTCCATTGGATAATAGCCTAGTCATTATGGAAGGTAGTCTGTTGTTGAGATTTTTGTTATTCCAATGGATGCTATCCTAGTCATTATGGAAGGTAGTCTGCTTTCGAGATTTGTGTTACTCCAATGGATGGTAGACTTGTAATTATGGAAGGTAGTCTATTGTCGATATTTTTGTTACTTCATTGGATAGTAGCTTTGTCATTATGGAAGGTACTCTGTTGTTGAGATTTTTTTTATTCCAATGGATGGTAGCCTAGTCGATATGGAAGTTAGTCTATTATCAAGAATTTTGTTATTCCAATGGATGGTAGCCTTCTTACAATGGAAGGTAGTCTATTGTCGAGATTTTTCTTACTACAATGGATGGTAGCCTTGTCATTATGGAAGATAGTCTGTTGTCTTGATTTTTGTTACTACAATAGATTGTAGCCTTTTCATTATGGAAGGTAGTCTATTGTCGAGATTATTGTTACTCCAATGGATGGTAGCATTGTCATTATGGAAGGTAGTCTGGTGTCGAGATTTTTGTTACTCCATTGGATAGTAGCCTAGTCATTATGGAAGGTAGTATGTTGTTGAGATTTTTGTTATTCCAATGGATGGTAGCCTAGACATTATGGAAGGTAGTCTGTTTTCGATATTTTTGTTACCCCAATGGATGGTAGCCTTGTCATTATGGAAGGTAGTATGTCGTTGATATTTTTGTTATTCCAATGGATGGTAGCCTTGTCAATATGAAAGGTAGTCTATTGTCTAGATTTTTGTTAGTCTAATGGAATGTATCCTTGTAATTATGGAAGGTAGTCTGTTTTCGAGATTTTTCTTACTACAATGGATGGTAGCCTTGTCATTATGGAAGGTAGTCTGTTGTCTTGATTTTTGTTAGTACAATAGATTGTAGCCTTGTCATTATGGACGGTAATCTATTGTCGAGATTTTTGTTACTACAATGCATGTTAGCCTTGTCATTATGGAAGGTAGTCTGTTGTCGATATTTTTGTTACTCCATTGGATAGTAGCCTTGTCATTATGGAAGGTAGTCTGTTGCTGAGATTTTTGTTATTCCAATGGATGGTAGCCTAGTCATTATGGAAGTTAGTCTATTATCGAGATTTTTGTTACTCCAATGGATGGTAGCCTTATCATTATGGAAGGTAGTCTATTGTCGAGATTTTTGTTACTCCAATGGATGGTAGCTTTGTCATTATGGAAGGTAGTGTATTATCGAGGTTTTATTTACTCCAATGGATGGTAGCCTTGTCATTATGAAAGGTAGGCTATTGTCGAGATTTTTGTTACTCCAATTGATTGTACGCTTGTCATTATGGAAGGTAGTTTGTTGTTAAGATTTTTGTTACTCCAATGGATGGTAGCCTTCTTACTATGGCAGGTAGTCTGTTGTCAAAATTTTTGTTACTACAATGTATTGAGCCTTGTCATTATGGAAGGTAGTCTGTTCTCGACATGTTTGTTACTCCAATGTATGTTAGCCTTGAAATTATGGAAGGTTGTCTGGTGTCGAGATTTTTGTTACTCCATTGGATAGTGGCATAGTCATTATGGAAGGTAGTCTGTTGTTGAGTTTTTGTTATTCCAATGGATGGTAGCCTAGTCATTATGGAAGGTAGTCTGTTTTTGAGATTTTTGTTACTCCAATGGATGGTAGCCTTGTCATTATGGATGTTAGTCTATTGTCGAGATTTTTGTTACTCCAATGAATGGTAGCCTTGTCATTATGGATGGTAGTATGTCGTCGAGATTTTTGTTACAACAATGGATGGTAGCTTTGTTATTACGGAAGGTAGTCTATTGTCTTGATTTTTGTTACTCCAATAGATGGTAGCCTTTTCATTATGGAAGGTAGTCTGTCGTTGAGATTTTTGTTATTCCAATGGATGGTAGCCTAGTCTTTATGGAAGGTAGTCTGTTTTCGAGATTTTTGTTACTCCAATGGATGGTAGCCTTGTAATTATGGAAGGTAGTCTATTGTCGATATTTTTGTTACTCCATTAGATAGTAGCTTTATCATTATGGAAGGTACTCTGTTGTTGAGATTTGTTTTATTCCAATGGATGGTAGCCTAGTCGATATGGAAGGTAGTCTGTTTTCAAGATTTTTGTTACTCCAATGGATTGTAGCCTTGTCATTATGAAAGTTAGTCTATTATTAAGATTTTTGTTACTCCAATGGATGGTAGCCATTTCATTATGGAAGGTAGTGTGTCATCGAAATTTTTGTTGTTCCAATGGATGCTTGCCAGGTAGTCTATTGTCGAGATTTTTGTTACTCCAATGGATTGTAGCCTTGTCATTATAGAAGGTAGTCTGTTGTCGATATCTAAATTACTACAATGCATGTTAGCCTTGTCATTATGGAAGGTAGTCTGTTGTCGATATTTTTGTTACTCCATTGGATAGTAGCCTTGTCATTATGGAAGGTAGTCCGTTGGTGAGATTTTTGTTATTCCAATGGATGGTAGCCTAGTCATTATGGAAGTTAGTCTATTATCGAGATTTTTGTTACTCCAATGGATGGTAGCCTTATCATTATGGAAGGTAGTCTATTGTCGAGATTTTTGTTACTCCAATGGATGGTAGCTTTGTCATTACGGAAGGTAGTCTATTATCGAGGTTTTATTTACTCCAATGGATGGTAGCCTTGTCATTATGAAAGGTAGGCTATTGTCGAGATTTTTGTTACTCCAATTCATTGTACCCTTGTCATTATGGAAGGTAGTCTGTTGTTAAGATTTTTGTTACTCCAATGGATGGTAGCCTTCTTACTATGGCAGGTAGTATGTTATCGAGATTTTTGTTACTACAATGGATTGAGCCTTGTCATTATGGAAGGTAGTCTGTTTTCGACATTTTTGTTACTCCAATGGATGGTAGCCTTTTCATTATGGAAGGTAGTTTGTTGTCGATATCTTTGTTACTACAATGTATTTTAGCCTTGAAATTATGGAAGGTAGTCTGGTGTCGAGATTTTTGTTACTCCATTGGATAGTGGCCTAGTCATTATGGAAGATAGTCTGTTGTTGAGATTTTTGTTATTCCAATGGATGGTAGCCTAGTCATTATGGAAGGTAGTCTGTTTTTGAGATTTTTTTTACTTCAATGGATGGTAGCCTTGTCATTATGGATGGTAGTTTGTTGTTATTATGGATGGTAGTATGTCGTCGAGATTTTTGTTACAACAATGGATGGTAGCCTTGTTATTATGGAAGGTAGTCTATTGTCTTGATTTTTGTTACTCCAATAGATGGTAGCCTTTTCATTATGAAAGGTAGTCTGTCGTTGAGATTTTTGTTATTCCAATGGATGGTAGCCTAGTCATTATGGAAGGTAGTCTGTTTTCGAGATATTTGTTACTCCAATGGATGGTAGCTTTGTAATTATTGAAGGTAGTCTATTGTTGATATTTTTGTTACTCCATTGGATAGTAGCTTTATCATTATGGAAGGTACTCTGTTGTTGAGATTTTTTTTATTCCAATGGATGGTAGCCTAGTCGATATGGAAGGTAGTCTGTTTTCAAGATTTTTGTTACTCCAATGGATGGTAGCCTTGTCATTATGGAAGGTAGTCTATTGTCCAGATTTTTGTTACTCCAAGGAAATGTATCCTTGTCATTATGGAAGGGAGTCTATTGTCGAGATTTTTCTTACTACAATGAAAGGTAGCCTTGTCATTATGGAAGGTAGTCTGCTGTCGAGATTTTGTTTACTACAACGGATGGTAGCCTTGTCATTATGGAAGGTAGCCTGTTGACTTGATTTTTGTTACTATAATAGATTGTAGCCTTGTCATTATGGAAGGTAGTCTATTGTCGAGATTTTTGTTACTCCAATGGATGGTAGCCTTGATATTATGGATGGTAGTATGTCGTCGAGATTTTTGTTACAACAATGGATGGTAGCCTTGTTATTACGGAAGGTAATCTATTGTCTTGATTTTTATTACTCCAATAGATGGTAGCCTTTTCATTATGAAAGGTAGTCTGTCGTTGAGATTTTTGTTATTCCAATGGATGGTTGCCTAGTCATTATGGAAGGTAGTCTGTTTTCGAGATTTTTGTTACTCCAATGGATGGTAGCCTTGTAATTATTGAAGGTAGTCTATTGTTGATATTTTTGTTACTCCATTGGATAGTAGCTTTATCATTATGGAAGGTACTCTGTTGTTGAGATTTTTTTTATTCCAATGGATGGTAGCCTAGTCGATATGGAAGGTAGTCTGTTTTCAAGATTTTTGTTACTCCAATGGATGGTAGCCTTGTCATTATGGAAGGTAGTCTATTGTCCAGATTTTTGTTACTCCAAGGAAATGTATCCTTGTCATTATGGAAGGGAGTCTATTGTCGAGATTTTTCTTACTACAATGAATGGTAGCCTTGTCATTATGGAAGGTAGTCTGCTGTCGAGATTTTGGTTACTACAACGGATGGTAGCCTTGTCATTATGGAAGGTAGTCTGTTTTCAAGATTTTCGTTACTCCAATGGATGGTAGCCTTGTAATTATGGAAGGTAGTCTATTGTCGATATTTTTGTTACTCCATTGGATAGTAGCTTTGTCATTATGGAAGGAACTCTATTGTTGAGATTTTGTTTATTCCAATGGATGGTAGCCTAGTCAATATGGAAGGTAGTCTATTTTCAAGATTTTTGTTACTCCAATGGATGGTAGCCTTGTCATTATAGAAGGTAGTCTATTATCAAGATTTTTGTTACTCCAATGGATTGTAGCCTTGTCATTATGGAAGGTAGTCTGTTGTTGAGATTTTTGTTACTCCAATGGATTGTAGCCTTGTCACTATAGAAGGTAGTCTGTTGTCGATATCTTAATTACTACAATGTATGTTAGCCTTGTCATTATGGAAGGTAGTCTGATTACGAGATTTTTGTTACTCCATTGGATAGTAGCCTAGTCATTATGGAAGGTAGTCTGTTGTTGAGATTTTTGTTATTCTAATGGATGGTAGCCTTGTAAATATGGAAGGTAGTTTGTTTTCGAGATTTTTTTTAATCCAACGGATGGTAGCCTTGTCATTATGAAAGGTAGTATGTTGTTGTGATTTTTGATACTCCAATGGATGGTAGCCTTGTCATTATGGAAGGTAGTCTGTCGTTGATATTTTTTTTATTCTTATGGATGGTAGCCTTGTCAATATGAAATATAGTCTATTTTCCAGATTTTTGTTACTCCAAGGAAATGTATCTTTGTCATTATGGAAGGTAGTCTGTTGTCGATATTTTTATTACTACAATGAACGGTAGCCTTGTCATTATGGAAGGTAGTCTGCTGTCGATATTTTTGTTACTACAACAGATGGTAGCCTTGTTATTATGGAAGGTAGCCTGTTGTCTAGATTTTTGTTACTACAATAGATTGTAGCCTTGTCATTATGGAAGGTAGTCTGTTGTCGATATTTTTGTTACTCCATTGGATAATAGCCTTGTCATTATGGAAGGTAGTTAATTGGTGAGGTTTTTGTTTTTCCAATGGATGGTAGCCTAGTCATTATGGAAGTTTGTCTATTTTCGAGATTTTTGTTACTCCAATGGATGGTAGCCTTATCATTATGGAAGGTAGTCTATTGTCGAGATTTTTGTTACTCCAATGGATGGTAGCTTTGTCATTATGGAAGGTAGTGTATTATCGAGGTTTTATTTACTCCAATGGATGGTAGCCTTGTCATTATGAAAGGTAGGCTATTGTCGAGATTTTTGTTACTCCAATTGATTGTACGCTTGTCATTATGGAAGGTAGTTTGTTGTTAAGATTTTTGTTACTCCAATGGATGGTAGCCTTCTTACTATGGCAGGTAGTCTGTTGTCAAAATTTTTGTTACTACAATGTATTGAGCCTTGTCATTATGGAAGGTAGTCTATTCTCGACATGTTTGTTACTCCAATGTATGTTAGCCTTGAAATTATGGAAGGTTGTCTGGTGTCGAGATTTTTGTTACTCCATTGGATAGTGGCATAGTCATTATGGAAGGTAGTCTGTTGTTGAGTTTTTGTTATTCCAATGGATGGTAGCCTAGTCATTATGGAAGGTAGTCTGTTTTTGAGATTTTTGTTACTCCAATGGATGGTAGCCTTGTCATTATGGATGTTAGTCTATTGTCGAGATTTTTGTTACTCCAATGAATGGTAGCCTTGTCATTATGGATGGTAGTATGTCGTCGAGATTTTTGTTACAACAATGGATGGTAGCTTTGTTATTACGGAAGGTAGTCTATTGTCTTGATTTTTGTTACTCCAATAGATGGTAGCCTTTTCATTATGGAAGGTAGTCTGTCGTTGAGATTTTTGTTATTCCAATGGATGGTAGCCTAGTCTTTATGGAAGGTAGTCTGTTTTCGAGATTTTTGTTACTCCAATGGATGGTAGCCTTGTAATTATAGAAGGTAGTCTACTGTCCATATTTTTGTTACTCCATTGGATAGTAGCTTTGTCATTATGGAAGGTACTCTGTTGTTGAGATTTTTTTTATTCCAATGGATGGTAGCCTAGTCGATATGGAAGGTAGTCTGTTTTCAAGATTTTTGTTACTCCAATGGATCGTAGCCTTGTCATTATGGAAGGTAGTCTATTATCAAGATTTTTATTACTCCAATGGATAGTAGCCTTTTCATTATGGAAGGTAGTGTGTCATCGAAATTTTTGTTGTTCCAATGGATGGTAGCCTTGTAATTATGAAAGGTAGTCTATTATCGAGATTTTTGTTACTCCAATGGATTGTAGCCTTGTCATTATTGAAGGTAGTCTGTTGTTGAGATTTTTGTTACTCCAATGGATGATAGCCTTCTTACTATGGCAGGTAGTCTATTGTCGAGATTTTTGTTACTACAATGGATTGAGCCTTGTCATTATGGAAGGTAGTCTGTTTTCGACATTTTTGTTACTCCAATGGATGGTAGCCTTTTCATTATGGAAGGTAGTTTGTTGTCGATATCTTTGTTACTACAATGTATTTTAGCCTTGAAATTATGGAAGGTAGTCTGGTGTCGAGATTTTTGTTACTCCATTGGATAGTGGCCTAGTCATTATGGAAGATAGTCTGTTGTTGAGATTTTTGTTATTCCAATGGATGGTAGCCTAGTCATTATGGAAGGTAGTCTGTTTTTGAGATTTTTTTTACTTCAATGGATGGTAGCCTTGTCATTATGGATGGTAGTTTGTTGTTATTATGGATGGTAGTATGTCGTCGAGATTTTTGTTACAACAATGGATGGTAGCCTTGTTATTATGGAAGGTAGTCTATTGTCTTGATTTTTGTTACTCCAATAGATGGTAGCCTTTTCATTATGAAAGGTAGTCTGTCGTTGAGATTTTTGTTATTCCAATGGATGGTAGCCTAGTCATTATGGAAGGTAGTCTGTTTTCGAGATATTTGTTACTCCAATGGATGGTAGCTTTGTAATTATTGAAGGTAGTCTATTGTTGATATTTTTGTTACTCCATTGGATAGTAGCTTTATCATTATGGAAGGTACTCTGTTGTTGAGATTTTTTTTATTCCAATGGATGGTAGCCTAGTCGATATGGAAGGTAGTCTGTTTTCAAGATTTTTGTTACTCCAATGGATGGTAGCCTTGTCATTATGGAAGGTAGTCTATTGTCCAGATTTTTGTTACTCCAAGGAAATGTATCCTTGTCATTATGGAAGGGAGTCTATTGTCGAGATTTTTCTTACTACAATGAAAGGTAGCCTTGTCATTATGGAAGGTAGTCTGCTGTCGAGATTTTGTTTACTACAACGGATGGTAGCCTTGTCATTATGGAAGGTAGCCTGTTGACTTGATTTTTGTTACTATAATAGATTGTAGCCTTGTCATTATGGAAGGTAGTCTATTGTCGAGATTTTTGTTACTCCAATGGATGGTAGCCTTGATATTATGGATGGTAGTATGTCGTCGAGATTTTTGTTACAACAATGGATGGTAGCCTTGTTATTACGGAAGGTAATCTATTGTCTTGATTTTTATTACTCCAATAGATGGTAGCCTTTTCATTATGAAAGGTAGTCTGTCGTTGAGATTTTTGTTATTCCAATGGATGGTTGCCTAGTCATTATGGAAGGTAGTCTGTTTTCGAGATTTTTGTTACTCCAATGGATGGTAGCCTTGTAATTATTGAAGGTAGTCTATTGTTGATATTTTTGTTACTCCATTGGATAGTAGCTTTATCATTATGGAAGGTACTCTGTTGTTGAGATTTTTTTTATTCCAATGGATGGTAGCCTAGTCGATATGGAAGGTAGTCTGTTTTCAAGATTTTTGTTACTCCAATGGATGGTAGCCTTGTCATTATGGAAGGTAGTCTATTGTCCAGATTTTTGTTACTCCAAGGAAATGTATCCTTGTCATTATGGAAGGGAGTCTATTGTCGAGATTTTTCTTACTACAATGAATGGTAGCCTTGTCATTATGGAAGGTAGTCTGCTGTCGAGATTTTGGTTACTACAACGGATGGTAGCCTTGTCATTATGGAAGGTAGTCTGTTTTCAAGATTTTCGTTACTCCAATGGATGGTAGCCTTGTAATTATGGAAGGTAGTCTATTGTCGATATTTTTGTTACTCCATTGGATAGTAGCTTTGTCATTATGGAAGGAACTCTATTGTTGAGATTTTGTTTATTCCAATGGATGGTAGCCTAGTCAATATGGAAGGTAGTCTATTTTCAAGATTTTTGTTACTCCAATGGATGGTAGCCTTGTCATTATAGAAGGTAGTCTATTATCAAGATTTTTGTTACTCCAATGGATTGTAGCCTTGTCATTATGGAAGGTAGTCTGTTGTTGAGATTTTTGTTACTCCAATGGATTGTAGCCTTGTCACTATAGAAGGTAGTCTGTTGTCGATATCTTAATTACTACAATGTATGTTAGCCTTGTCATTATGGAAGGTAGTCTGATTACGAGATTTTTGTTACTCCATTGGATAGTAGCCTAGTCATTATGGAAGGTAGTCTGTTGTTGAGATTTTTGTTATTCTAATGGATGGTAGCCTTGTAAATATGGAAGGTAGTTTGTTTTCGAGATTTTTTTTAATCCAACGGATGGTAGCCTTGTCATTATGAAAGGTAGTATGTTGTTGTGATTTTTGATACTCCAATGGATGGTAGCCTTGTCATTATGGAAGGTAGTCTGTCGTTGATATTTTTTTTATTCTTATGGATGGTAGCCTTGTCAATATGAAATATAGTCTATTTTCCAGATTTTTGTTACTCCAAGGAAATGTATCTTTGTCATTATGGAAGGTAGTCTGTTGTCGATATTTTTATTACTACAATGAACGGTAGCCTTGTCATTATGGAAGGTAGTCTGCTGTCGATATTTTTGTTACTACAACAGATGGTAGCCTTGTTATTATGGAAGGTAGCCTGTTGTCTAGATTTTTGTTACTACAATAGATTGTAGCCTTGTCATTATGGAAGGTAGTCTGTTGTCGATATTTTTGTTACTCCATTGGATAATAGCCTTGTCATTATGGAAGGTAGTTAATTGGTGAGGTTTTTGTTTTTCCAATGGATGGTAGCCTAGTCATTATGGAAGTTTGTCTATTTTCGAGATTTTTGTTACTCCAATGGATGGTAGCCTTATCATTATGGAAGGTAGTCTATTGTCGAGATTTTTGTTACTCCAATGGATGGTAGCTTTGTCATTATGGAAGGTAGTGTATTATCGAGGTTTTATTTACTCCAATGGATGGTAGCCTTGTCATTATGAAAGGTAGGCTATTGTCGAGATTTTTGTTACTCCAATTGATTGTACGCTTGTCATTATGGAAGGTAGTTTGTTGTTAAGATTTTTGTTACTCCAATGGATGGTAGCCTTCTTACTATGGCAGGTAGTCTGTTGTCAAAATTTTTGTTACTACAATGTATTGAGCCTTGTCATTATGGAAGGTAGTCTATTCTCGACATGTTTGTTACTCCAATGTATGTTAGCCTTGAAATTATGGAAGGTTGTCTGGTGTCGAGATTTTTGTTACTCCATTGGATAGTGGCATAGTCATTATGGAAGGTAGTCTGTTGTTGAGTTTTTGTTATTCCAATGGATGGTAGCCTAGTCATTATGGAAGGTAGTCTGTTTTTGAGATTTTTGTTACTCCAATGGATGGTAGCCTTGTCATTATGGATGTTAGTCTATTGTCGAGATTTTTGTTACTCCAATGAATGGTAGCCTTGTCATTATGGATGGTAGTATGTCGTCGAGATTTTTGTTACAACAATGGATGGTAGCTTTGTTATTACGGAAGGTAGTCTATTGTCTTGATTTTTGTTACTCCAATAGATGGTAGCCTTTTCATTATGGAAGGTAGTCTGTCGTTGAGATTTTTGTTATTCCAATGGATGGTAGCCTAGTCTTTATGGAAGGTAGTCTGTTTTCGAGATTTTTGTTACTCCAATGGATGGTAGCCTTGTAATTATAGAAGGTAGTCTACTGTCCATATTTTTGTTACTCCATTGGATAGTAGCTTTGTCATTATGGAAGGTACTCTGTTGTTGAGATTTTTTTTATTCCAATGGATGGTAGCCTAGTCGATATGGAAGGTAGTCTGTTTTCAAGATTTTTGTTACTCCAATGGATCGTAGCCTTGTCATTATGGAAGGTAGTCTATTATCAAGATTTTTATTACTCCAATGGATAGTAGCCTTTTCATTATGGAAGGTAGTGTGTCATCGAAATTTTTGTTGTTCCAATGGATGGTAGCCTTGTAATTATGAAAGGTAGTCTATTATCGAGATTTTTGTTACTCCAATGGATTGTAGCCTTGTCATTATTGAAGGTAGTCTGTTGTTGAGATTTTTGTTACTCCAATGGATGATAGCCTTCTTACTATGGCAGGTAGTCTATTGTCGAGATTTTTGTTACTACAATGGATTGAGCCTTGTCATTATGGAAGGTAGTCTGTTCTCGACATTTTTGTTACTCCAATGGATTGTAGCCTTTTCATTATGGAAGGTAGTCTGTTATCGATATCTTTGTTACTACAATGTATGTTAGCCTTGAAATTATGGAAGGTAGTCTGGTGTCGAGATTTTTGTTACTCCATTGGATAGTGGCCTAGTAATTATGGAAGGTAGTCTATTGTTGAGATTTTTGTTATTCCAATGGATGGGAGCCTAGTCATTATGGAAGGTAGTCTGTTTTTGAGATTTTTTTTACTCCAATGAATGGTAGCCTTGTCATTATGGATGGTAGTCTGTTGTCGAGATTTTTGTTACTCCAATGGATGGTAGCCTTGACATTATGGATGGTAGTATGTCGTCGAGATTTTTGTTACAACAATGTATGGTAGCCTTGTTATTACGGAAGGTAGTCTATTGTCTTGATTTTTGTTACTCCGATAGATGGTAGCCTTTTCATTATAAAAGGTAGTATGTCGTTGAGATTTTTGTTATTCCAATGGATGGTAGCCTAGTCATTATGGAAGGTAGTCTGTTTTCGAGATTTTTGTTACTCCAATGGATGGTAGCCTTGTAATTATGGAAGGTAGTCTATTGTCGATATTTTTGTTACTCCATTAGATAGTAGCTTTATCATTATGGAAGGTACTCTGTTGTTGAGATTTGTTTTATTCCAATGGATGGTAGCCTAGTCGATATGGAAGGTAGTCTGTTTTCAAGATTTTTGTTACTCCAATGGATTGTAGCCTTGTCATTATGGAAGTTAGTCTATTATTAAGATTTTTGTTACTCCAATGGATGGTAGCCATTTCATTATGGAAGGTAGTGTGTCATCGAAATTTTTGTTGTTCCAATGGATGCTTGCCAGGTAGTCTATTGTCGAGATTTTTGTTACTCCAATGGATTGTAGCCTTGTCATTATAGAAGGTAGTCTGTTGTCGATATCTAAATTACTACAATGCATGTTAGCCTTGTCATTATGGAAGGTAGTCTGTTGTCGATATTTTTGTTACTCCATTGGATAGTAGCCTTGTCATTATGGAAGGTAGTCCGTTGGTGAGATTTTTGTTATTCCAATGGATGGTAGCCTAGTCATTATGGAAGTTAGTCTATTATCGAGATTTTTGTTACTCCAATGGATGGTAGCCTTATCATTATGGAAGGTAGTCTATTGTCGAGATTTTTGTTACTCCAATGGATGGTAGCTTTGTCATTACGGAAGGTAGTCTATTATCGAGGTTTTATTTACTCCAATGGATGGTAGCCTTGTCATTATGAAAGGTAGGCTATTGTCGAGATTTTTGTTACTCCAATTCATTGTACCCTTGTCATTATGGAAGGTAGTCTGTTGTTAAGATTTTTGTTACTCCAATGGATGGTAGCCTTCTTACTATGGCAGGTAGTATGTTATCGAGATTTTTGTTACTACAATGGATTGAGCCTTGTCATTATGGAAGGTAGTCTGTTTTCGACATTTTTGTTACTCCAATGGATGGTAGCCTTTTCATTATGGAAGGTAGTTTGTTGTCGATATCTTTGTTACTACAATGTATTTTAGCCTTGAAATTATGGAAGGTAGTCTGGTGTCGAGATTTTTGTTACTCCATTGGATAGTGGCCTAGTCATTATGGAAGATAGTCTGTTGTTGAGATTTTTGTTATTCCAATGGATGGTAGCCTAGTCATTATGGAAGGTAGTCTGTTTTTGAGATTTTTTTTACTTCAATGGATGGTAGCCTTGTCATTATGGATGGTAGTTTGTTGTTATTATGGATGGTAGTATGTCGTCGAGATTTTTGTTACAACAATGGATGGTAGCCTTGTTATTACGGAAGGTAATCTATTGTCTTGATTTTTATTACTCCAATAGATGGTAGCCTTTTCATTATGAAAGGTAGTCTGTCGTTGAGATTTTTGTTATTCCAATGGATGGTTGCCTAGTCATTATGGAAGGTAGTCTGTTTTCGAGATTTTTGTTACTCCAATGGATGGTAGCCTTGTAATTATTGAAGGTAGTCTATTGTTGATATTTTTGTTACTCCATTGGATAGTAGCTTTATCATTATGGAAGGTACTCTGTTGTTGAGATTTTTTTTATTCCAATGGATGGTAGCCTAGTCGATATGGAAGGTAGTCTGTTTTCAAGATTTTTGTTACTCCAATGGATGGTAGCCTTGTCATTATGGAAGGTAGTCTATTGTCCAGATTTTTGTTACTCCAAGGAAATGTATCCTTGTCATTATGGAAGGGAGTCTATTGTCGAGATTTTTCTTACTACAATGAATGGTAGCCTTGTCATTATGGAAGGTAGTCTGCTGTCGAGATTTTGGTTACTACAACGGATGGTAGCCTTGTCATTATGGAAGGTAGTCTGTTTTCAAGATTTTCGTTACTCCAATGGATGGTAGCCTTGTAATTATGGAAGGTAGTCTATTGTCGATATTTTTGTTACTCCATTGGATAGTAGCTTTGTCATTATGGAAGGAACTCTATTGTTGAGATTTTGTTTATTCCAATGGATGGTAGCCTAGTCAATATGGAAGGTAGTCTATTTTCAAGATTTTTGTTACTCCAATGGATGGTAGCCTTGTCATTATAGAAGGTAGTCTATTATCAAGATTTTTGTTACTCCAATGGATTGTAGCCTTGTCATTATGGAAGGTAGTCTGTTGTTGAGATTTTTGTTACTCCAATGGATTGTAGCCTTGTCACTATAGAAGGTAGTCTGTTGTCGATATCTTAATTACTACAATGTATGTTAGCCTTGTCATTATGGAAGGTAGTCTGATTACGAGATTTTTGTTACTCCATTGGATAGTAGCCTAGTCATTATGGAAGGTAGTCTGTTGTTGAGATTTTTGTTATTCTAATGGATGGTAGCCTTGTAAATATGGAAGGTAGTTTGTTTTCGAGATTTTTTTTAATCCAACGGATGGTAGCCTTGTCATTATGAAAGGTAGTATGTTGTTGTGATTTTTGATACTCCAATGGATGGTAGCCTTGTCATTATGGAAGGTAGTCTGTCGTTGATATTTTTTTTATTCTTATGGATGGTAGCCTTGTCAATATGAAATATAGTCTATTTTCCAGATTTTGTTACTCCAAGGAAATGTATCTTTGTCATTATGGAAGGTAGTCTGTTGTCGATATTTTTATTACTACAATGAACGGTAGCCTTGTCATTATGGAAGGTAGTCTGCTGTCGATATTTTTGTTACTACAACAGATGGTAGCCTTGTTATTATGGAAGGTAGCCTGTTGTCTAGATTTTTGTTACTACAATAGATTGTAGCCTTGTCATTATGGAAGGTAGTCTGTTGTCGATATTTTTGTTACTCCATTGGATAATAGCCTTGTCATTATGGAAGGTAGTTAATTGGTGAGGTTTTTGTTTTTCCAATGGATGGTAGCCTAGTCATTATGGAAGTTTGTCTATTTTCGAGATTTTTGTTACTCCAATGGATGGTAGCCTTATCATTATGGAAGGTAGTCTATTGTCGAGAATTTTGTTACTCCAATGGATGGTAGCCTTGTCATTATGGAAGGTAGTCTATTATCTAGATTTTTGTTACTGCAATGGATGTTATCCTTTTCATTATGGAAGGTAGTCTGTTGTCGAAATTTTTGTTGTTCCAATGGATGTTAGCCTTCTTACAATGGAAGGTGGTCTGCTATCGAGATTTTTCTTACTACAATGAATGATAGCCTTGTCATTATGGAAGATAGTGTGTTGTCTTGATTTTTGTTACTACAATAGATTGTAGCCTTTTCATTATGGAAGGTAGTCTATTGTCGAGATTGTTGTTACTCCAATGGATGGTAGCATTGTCAATATGGAAGGTAGTCTGGTGTCGAGATTTTTGTTACTCCATTGGATAGTAGCCTAGTCATTATGGAAGGTAGTATGTTGTTGAGATTTTTTTTATTCCAATGGATGGTAGCCTAGACATTATGGAAGGTAGTGTGTTTTCGAGATTTTTGTTACTCCAATGGATGGTAGCCTTGTCATTATGGAAGGTAGTCTGTTGTCGAGATTTTTGTTCGTCCAATGGAGGGTAGCCTTGTCATTATGGAAGGTAGTATGTCGTTGATATTTTTGTTACTCCAATGGATGGTAGCATTGTCATTATGGAAGGTAGTTTGTTGTCGAGATTTTTGTTACTCCAATAGATGGTAGCCTTGTCATTATGGAAGGTAGTATGTCGTTGTGATTTTTGTTACTCCAATGAATGGTAGCCTTGTCATTATGGAAGGTAGTAAGTTGTTCATATTTTTGTTACTACAATGCATGTTAGCCTTGTCATTATGGAAGGTAGTCTGTTGTCGATATTTTTGTTACTCCATTGGATAGTAGCCTTGTCATTATGGAAGGTAGTCGGTTGGTGAGATTTTTTTTATTCTAATGGATGGTAGCCTAGTCATTATGCAAGTTAGTCTATTATCGAGATTTTTGTTACTCCAATGGATGGTAGCCTTATCATTATGGAAGGTAGTCTATTGTCGAGATTTTTGTTACTCCAATGGATGGTAGCTTTGTCATTATGGAAGGTAGTCCATTATCGAGGTTTTATTTACTCCAATGGATGGTAGCCTTGTAATTATGAAAGGTAGGCTATTGTCGAGATTTAGGTTACTCCAGTTGATTGTACCCTTGTCATTATGGAAGGTAGTCTGTTGTTAAGATTTTTGTTACTCCAATGGATGGTAGCCTTCTTACTATGGCATGTAGTCTGTTGTCGAGATTTTTGTTACTACAATGGATTGAGCCTTGTCATTATGGAAGGTAGTCTGTTCTCGACATTTTTGTTACTCCAATGGATTGTAGCCTTTTCATTATGGAAGGTAGTTTGTTGTCGATATCTTTGTTACTACAATGTATGTTAGCCTTGAAATTATGGAAGGTAGTCTGGTGTCGAGATTTTTGTTATTCCTATGGATGGTAGCCTAGTCATTATGGAAGGTAGTCTGTTTTTGAGATTTTTGTTACTCCAATGGATGGTAGCCTTGTCATTATGGATGGTAGTCTGTTGTCGAGATTTTTGTTACTCCAATGAATGGTAGCCTTGTCATTATGGATGGTAGTATGTCGTCGAGATTTTTGTTACAACAATGGATGGTAGCTTTGTTTTTACGGAAGGTAGTCTATTGTCTTGATTTTTGTTACTCCAATAGATGGTAGCCTTTTAATTATGGAAGGTAGTCTGTCGTTGAGATTTTTGTTATTCCAATGGATGGTAGCCTAGTCATTATGGAAGGTAGTCTGTTTTCGAGATTTTTGTTACTCCAATGGATGGTAGCCTTGTAATTATGGAAGGTAGTCTATTGTCGATATTTTTGTTACTCCATTGGATAATAGCTTTGTCATTATGGAAGGTACTCTGTTATTGAGATTTTTTTTATTCCAATGGATGGTAGCCTAGTCGATATGGAAGGTAGTCTATTTTCAAGATTTTTGTTACTCCAATGGATGGTAGCCTTGTCATTATGGAAGGTAGTCTATTATCAAGATTTTTGTTACTCCAATGGATGGTAGCCTTTTCATTATGGAAGGTAGTGTGTCATCGAAATTTTTGTTGTTCCAATGGATGGTAGCCTTGTCATTATGAAAGGTAGTCTGTTGTTGAGATTTTTGTTACTCTAATGGAAGGTAGCCTTCTTACTATGGCAGGTAGTCTGTTGTCTAGATTTTTGTTACTACAATGGATTGAGCCTTGTCATTATGGAAGGTAGTCTGTTCTCGACATTTTTGTTACTCCAATGGATTGTAGCCTTTTCATTATGGAAGGTAGTCTGTTGTCGATATCTTTGTTACTACAATGTATGTTAAGCTTGAAATTATGGAAGGTAGTCTGGTGTCGAGATTTCTGTTACTCCATTGGATAGTGGCCTAGTCATTATGGAAGGTAGTCTGTTGTTGAGATTTTTGTTATTCCAATGGATGGTAGCCTAGTCATTATGGAAGGTAGTCTGTTTTTGAGATTTTTTTTACTCTAGTGGATGGTAGCCTTGTCATTATGGATGGTAGTCTGTTGTCGAGATTTTTGTTACTCCAATGGATGGTATCCTTGTAATTATGGATGGTAGTATGTCGTCGAGATTTTTGTTACAACAATGGATGGTAGCCTTGTTATTACGGAAGGTAGTCTATTGTCTTGATTTTTGTTACTCCAATAGATGGTAGCCTTTTCATTATGAAAGGTAGTCTGTCGTTGAGATTTTTGTTATTCCAATGGATGGTAGCCTAGTCATTATGGAAGGTAGTCTGTTTTCGAGATTTTTGTTACTCCAATGGATGGTAGCCTTGTAATTATTGAAGGTAGTCTATTGTCGATATTTTTGTTACTCCATTGGATAGTAGCTTTATCATTATGGAAGGTACTCTATTGTTGAGATTTTTTTTATTCCAATGGATGGTAGCCTAGTCGATATGGAAGGTATCCTGTTTTCAAGATTTTTGTTACTCCAATGGATGGTAGCCTTGTCATTATGGAAGGTAGTCTATTATCAAGATTTTTGTTACTCCAATGGATGGTAGCCATTTCATTATGGAAGGTAGTGTATTGTCTTGATTTTTGTTACTACAACGGATGGTAGCCTTGTCATTATGGAAGGTAGCCTGTTGTCTTGATTTTTGTTACTACAATAGATTGTAGCCTTGTCATTATGGAAGGTAGTTTGTTGTCGATATTTTTGTTACTCCATTGGATAATAGCCTTGTCATTAAGGAAGGTAGTCAATTGGTGAGGTTTTTGTTTTTCCAATGGATGGTAGCCTAGTCATTATGGAAGTTTGTCTATTTTCGAGATTTTTGTTACTCCAATGGATGGTAGCCTTATCATTATGGAAGGTAGTCTATTGTCGAGATTTTTGTTATTCCAATGGATGGTAGCCTTGTCATTATGGAAGTAGTCTATTATCTAGATTTTTGTTACTGCAACGGATGTTAGCCTTGTCATTATGGAAGGTAGTCTGTTGTCGAAATTTTTGTTGTTCCAATGGATGGTAGCCTTCTTACAATGGAAGGTAGTCTGTTGTCGAGATTTTTCTTACTACAATTGATGATAGCCTTGTCATTATGGAAGATAGTCTGTTGTCTTGATTTTTGTTACTACAATAGATTGTAGCCTTTTCATTATGGAAGGTAGTCTATTGTCGAGATTGTTGTTACTCCAATGGATGGTAGCATTGTCAATATGGAAGGTAGTCTGGTGTCGAGATTTTTGTTACTCCATTGGATAGTAGCCTAGTCATTATGGAAGGTAGTATGTTGTTGAGATTTTTTTTATTCCAATGGATGGTAGCCTAGACATTATGGAAGGTAGTGTGTTTTCGAGATTTTTGTTACTCCAATGGATGGTAGCCTTGTCATTATGGAAGGTAGTCTGTTGTCGAGATTTTTGTTCGTCCAATGGAGGGTAGCCTTGTCATTATGGAAGGTAGTATGTCGTTGATATTTTTGTTATTCCAATGGATGGTAGCCTTGTCAATATGAAAGGTAGTCTATTATCCAGATTTTTGTTAGTCTAATGGAATGTATCCTTGTCATTATGGAAGGTAGTCTGTTGTCGAGATTTTTCTTACTACAATGGATGGTAGCCTTGTCATTATGGAAGGTAGTCTGTTGTATTGATTTTTGTTAGTACAATAGATTGTAGCCTTGTCATTATGGACGGTAATCTATTGTCGAGATTTTTGTTACTCTAATGGATGGTAGCGTTGTCATTATGGAAGGTAGTTTGTTGTCGAGATTTTTGTTACTCCAATGGATGGTAGCATTGTCATTATGGAAGGTAGTTTGTTGTCGAGATTTTTGTTACTCCAATAGATGGTAGCCTTGTCATTATGGAAGGTAGTATGTCGTTGTGATTTTTGTTACTCTAATGAATGGTAGCCTTGTCATTATGGAAGGTAGTAAGTTGTTCATATTTTTGTTACTACAATGCATGTTAGCCTTGTCATTATGGAAGGTAGTCTGTTGTCGATATTTTTGTTACTCCATTGGATAGTAGCCTGGTCATTATGGAAGGTAGTCTGTTGGTGAGATTTTTTTTATTCCAATGGATGGTAGCCTAGTCATTATGAAAGTTAGTCTATTATCGAGATTTTTGTTACTCCAATGGATGGTAGCCTTATCATTATGGAAGGTAGTCTATTGTCGTGATTTTTGTTACTCCAATGGATGGTAGCTTTGTCATTATGGAAGGTAGTCTATTATCGAGGTTTTATTTACTCCAATGGATGGTAGCCTTGTCATTATGAAAGGTAGGCTATTGTCGAGATTTTTGTTACTCCAATTGATTGTACCCTTGTCATTATGGAAGGTAGTCTGTTGTTAAGATTTTTGTTACTCCAATGGATGGTAGCCTTCTTACTATGGCATGTAGTCTGTTGTCGAGATTTTTGTTACTACAATGGATTGAGCCTTGTCATTATGGAAGGTAGTCTGTTCTCGACATTTTTGTTACTCCAATGGATTGTAGCATTTTCATTATGGAAGGTAGTTTGTTGTCGATATCTTTGTTACTACAATGTATGTTAGCCTTGAAATTATGGCAGGTAGTCTGTTGTTGAGATTTTTTTTATTCCAATGGATGGTAGCCTAGTCATTATGGAAGGTAGTCTGTTTTTGAGATTTTTGTTACTCCAATGGATGGTAGCCTTGTCATTATGGATGGTAGTCTGTTGTCGAGATTTTTGTTACTCCAATGAATGGTAGCCTTGTCATTATGGATGGTAGTATGTTGTCGAGATTTTTTTACAACAATGGATGGTAGCTTTGTTTTTACGGAAGGTAGTCTATTGTCTTGATTTTTGTTACTCCAATAGATGGTAGCCTTTTCATTATGGAAGGTAGTCTGTCATTGAGATTTTTGTTATTCCAATGGATGGTAGCCTAGTCATTATGGAAGGTAGTCTGTTTTCGAGATTTTTGTTACTCTAATGGAAGGTAGCCTTCTTACTATGGCAGGTAGTCTGTTGTCTAGATTTTTGTTACTACAATGGATTGAGCCTTGTCATTATGGAAGGTAGTCTGTTCTCGACATTTTTGTTACTCCAATGGATTGTAGCCTTTTCATTATGGAAGGTAGTCTGTTGTCGATATCTTTGTTACTACAATGTATGTTAAGCTTGAAATTATGGAAGGTAGTCTGGTGTCGAGATTTCTGTTACTCCATTGGATAGTGGCCTAGTCATTATGGAAGGTAGTCTGTTGTTGAGATTTTTGTTATTCCAATGGATGGTAGCCTAGTCATTATGGAAGGTAGTCTGTTTTTGAGATTTTTTTTACTCTAGTGGATGGTAGCCTTGTCATTATGGATGGTAGTCTGTTGTCGAGATTTTTGTTACTCCAATGGATGGTATCCTTGTAATTATGGATGGTAGTATGTCGTCGAGATTTTTGTTACAACAATGGATGGTAGCCTTGTTATTACGGAAGGTAGTCTATTGTCTTGATTTTTGTTACTCCAATAGATGGTAGCCTTTTCATTATGAAAGGTAGTCTGTCGTTGAGATTTTTGTTATTCCAATGGATGGTAGCCTAGTCATTATGGAAGGTAGTCTGTTTTCGAGATTTTTGTTACTCCAATGGATGGTAGCCTTGTAATTATTGAAGGTAGTCTATTGTCGATATTTTTGTTACTCCATTGGATAGTAGCTTTATCATTATGGAAGGTACTCTATTGTTGAGATTTTTTTTATTCCAATGGATGGTAGCCTAGTCGATATGGAAGGTATCCTGTTTTCAAGATTTTTGTTACTCCAATGGATGGTAGCCTTGTCATTATGGAAGGTAGTCTATTATCAAGATTTTTGTTACTCCAATGGATGGTAGCCATTTCATTATGGAAGGTAGTGTATTGTCTTGATTTTTGTTACTACAACGGATGGTAGCCTTGTCATTATGGAAGGTAGCCTGTTGTCTTGATTTTTGTTACTACAATAGATTGTAGCCTTGTCATTATGGAAGGTAGTTTGTTGTCGATATTTTTGTTACTCCATTGGATAATAGCCTTGTCATTAAGGAAGGTAGTCAATTGGTGAGGTTTTTGTTTTTCCAATGGATGGTAGCCTAGTCATTATGGAAGTTTGTCTATTTTCGAGATTTTTGTTACTCCAATGGATGGTAGCCTTATCATTATGGAAGGTAGTCTATTGTCGAGATTTTTGTTATTCCAATGGATGGTAGCCTTGTCATTATGGAAGTAGTCTATTATCTAGATTTTTGTTACTGCAACGGATGTTAGCCTTGTCATTATGGAAGGTAGTCTGTTGTCGAAATTTTTGTTGTTCCAATGGATGGTAGCCTTCTTACAATGGAAGGTAGTCTGTTGTCGAGATTTTTCTTACTACAATTGATGATAGCCTTGTCATTATGGAAGATAGTCTGTTGTCTTGATTTTTGTTACTACAATAGATTGTAGCCTTTTCATTATGGAAGGTAGTCTATTGTCGAGATTGTTGTTACTCCAATGGATGGTAGCATTGTCAATATGGAAGGTAGTCTGGTGTCGAGATTTTTGTTACTCCATTGGATAGTAGCCTAGTCATTATGGAAGGTAGTATGTTGTTGAGATTTTTTTTATTCCAATGGATGGTAGCCTAGACATTATGGAAGGTAGTGTGTTTTCGAGATTTTTGTTACTCCAATGGATGGTAGCCTTGTCATTATGGAAGGTAGTCTGTTGTCGAGATTTTTGTTCGTCCAATGGAGGGTAGCCTTGTCATTATGGAAGGTAGTATGTCGTTGATATTTTTGTTATTCCAATGGATGGTAGCCTTGTCAATATGAAAGGTAGTCTCTTATCCAGATTTTTGTTAGTCTAATGGAATGTATCCTTGTCATTATGGAAGGTAGTCTGTTGTCGAGATTTTTCTTACTACAATGGATGGTAGCCTTGTCATTATGGAAGGTAGTCTGTTGTATTGATTTTTGTTAGTACAATAGATTGTAGCCTTGTCATTATGGACGGTAATCTATTGTCGAGATTTTTGTTACTCTAATGGATGGTAGCGTTGTCATTATGGAAGGTAGTTTGTTGTCGAGATTTTTGTTACTCCAATGGATGGTAGCATTGTCATTATGGAAGGTAGTTTGTTGTCGAGATTTTTGTTACTCCAATAGATGGTAGCCTTGTCATTATGGAAGGTAGTATGTCGTTGTGATTTTTGTTACTCTAATGAATGGTAGCCTTGTCATTATGGAAGGTAGTAAGTTGTTCATATTTTTGTTACTACAATGCATGTTAGCCTTGTCATTATGGAAGGTAGTCTGTTGTCGATATTTTTGTTACTCCATTGGATAGTAGCCTGGTCATTATGGAAGGTAGTCTGTTGGTGAGATTTTTTTTATTCCAATGGATGGTAGCCTAGTCATTATGAAAGTTAGTCTATTATCGAGATTTTTGTTACTCCAATGGATGGTAGCCTTATCATTATGGAAGGTAGTCTATTGTCGTGATTTTTGTTACTCCAATGGATGGTAGCTTTGTCATTATGGAAGGTAGTCTATTATCGAGGTTTTATATACTCCAATGGATGGTAGCCTTGTCATTATGAAAGGTAGGCTATTGTCGAGATTTTTGTTACTCCAGTTGATTGTACCCTTGTCATTATGGAAGGTAGTCTGTTGTTAAGATTTTTGTTACTCCAATGGATGGTAGCCTTCTTACTATGGCATGTAGTCTGTTGTCGAGATTTTTGTTACTACAATGGATTGAGCCTTGTCATTATGGAAGGTAGTCTGTTCTCGACATTTTTGTTACTCCAATGGATTGTAGCCTTTTCATTATGGAAGGTAGTTTGTTGTCGATATCTTTGTTACTACAATGTATGTTAGCCTTGAAATTATGGCAGGTAGTCTGTTGTTGAGATTTTTTTTATTCCAATGGATGGTAGCCTAGTCATTATGGAAGGTAGTCTGTTTTTGAGATTTTTGTTACTCCAATGGATGGTAGCCTTGTCATTATGGATGGTAGTCTGTTGTCGAGATTTTTGTTACTCCAATGAATGGTAGCCTTGTCATTATGGATGGTAGTATGTTGTCGAGATTTTTTTACAACAATGGATGGTAGCTTTGTTTTTACGGAAGGTAGTCTATTGTCTTGATTTTTGTTACTCCAATAGATGGTAGCCTTTTCATTATGGAAGGTAGTCTGTCATTGAGATTTTTGTTATTCCAATGGATGGTAGCCTAGTCATTATGGAAGGTAGTCTGTTTTCGAGATTTTTGTTACTCCAATGGATGGTAGCCTTGTAATTATGGAAGGTAGTCTATTGTCGATATTTTTGTTACTCCATTGGATAATAGCTTTGTCATTATGGAAGGTACTCTGTTATTGAGATTTTTTTTATTCCAATGGATGGTAGGCTTGTCGATATGGAAGGTAGTCTGTTTTCAAGATTTTTGTTACTCCAATGGATGGTAGCCTTGTCATTATGGAAGGTAGTCTATTATCAAGATTTTTGTTACTCCAATGGATGGTAGCCTTTTCATTATGGAAGGTAGTCTGTCATCGAAATTTTTGTTATTCCAATGGATGGTAGCCTTGTCATTATGAAAGGTAGTCTATTGTCGAGATTTTTGTTACTCCAATGGATTGTAGCCTTGTCATTATGGAAGGAAGTCTGTTGTTGAGATTTTTGTTACTCTAATGGATTGTAGCCTTGTCATTATAGAAGGTAGTCTGTTGTCGATATCTTAATTACTACAATGTATGTTAGCCTTGTCATTATGGAAGGTAGTCTGATTTCGAGATTTTTTTTACTCCATTGGATAGTAGCCTAGTCATTATGGAAGGTAGTCTGTTTTTGAGATTTTTGTTATTCCAATGGATGGTAGCCTTGTAAATATGGAAGGTAGTTTGTTTTCGAGATTTTTTTTAATCCAACGGATGGTAGCCTTGTCATTATGGAAGGTAGTCTGTTGTTGAGATTTTTGATACTCCAATGGATGGTAGCCTTGTCATTATGGAAGGTAGTCTGTCGTTGATATTTTTTTTATTCTAATGGATGGTAGCCTTGTCAATATGAAATGTAGTCTATTGTCCAGATTTTTGTTACTCCAAGGAAATGTATCAATGTCATTATGGAAGGTAGTCTGTCGTCGAGATTTTTCTTACTACAATGGATGGTAGCCTTGTCATTATGGAAGTTAGTCTGCTGTCGAGATTTTTGTTACTACAACGGATGGTAGCCTTGTCATTATGGAAGGTAGCCTGTTGTCTTGATTTTTGTTACTAAAATAGATTGTAGTCTTGTCATTATGGAAGGTAGTCTATTATCGAAATTTTTGTTACTCCAATGCATGGTAGCCTTTTCATTATGGAAGCTAGTCTGTCTACGAATTTTTTGTTGTTCCAATGGAGGGTAGCCTTTTCATTATGAAAGGTAGTCTATTGTTGAGATTTTTGTTACTCCATTGGATTGTAGCCTTTTCATTATGGAAAGTAGTCTGTTTTCGAGATTTTTGTTACTCCAATGGATGGTAGCCTTGTAATTATGGAAGGTTGTCTATTGTCGATATTTTTGTTACTCCATTTGATAGTAGCTTTGTCATTATGGAAGGTACTCTGTTGTTGAGATTTTGTTTATTCCAATGGATGGTAGCCTAGTCAATATGGAAGGTAGTCTATTTTCAAGATTTTTGTTACTCCAATGGATGGTAGCCTTGTCATTATGGAAGGTAGTCTATTATCAAGATTTTTGTTACTCCAATGGATGGTATCCTTGTCATTATGGAAGGTAGTCTGTCGTCGAAATTTTTGTTATTCCAATGGATGGTAGCCTTGTCATTATGAAAGGTAGTCTATTGTCGAGATTTTTGTTACTCCAATGGATTGTAGCCTTGTCATTATGGAAGGTAGTCTGTTGTTGAGATTTTTGTTACTCCAATGGATTGTAGTCTTGTCATTATAGAAGGTAGTCTATTGTCGATATCTTAATTACTACAATGTATGTTAGCCTTGTCATTATGGAAGGTAGTCTGATTTCGAGATTTTTGTTACTCCATTGGATAGTAGCCTAGTCATTATGGAAGGTAGTCTGTTTTTGAGATTTTTGTTATTCCAATGGATGGTAGCCTTGTAAATATGGAAGGTAGTTTGTTTTCGAGATTTTTTTTAATCCAATGGTTGGTAGCCTTGTCATTATGGAAGGTAGTCTGTTGTTGAGATTTTTGATACTCCAATGGATGGTAGCCTTATCATTATGGAAGGTAGTCTGTCGTTGATATTTTTTTTATTCTAATGGATGGTAGCCTTGTCAATATGAAATGTAGTCTATTGTCCAGATTTTTGTTACTCCAAGGAAATGTATCAATGTCATTATGGAAGGTAGTCTGTCGTCGAGATTTTTCTTACTACAATGGATGGTAGCCTTGTCATTATGGAAGTTAGTCTGCTGTCGAGATTTTTGTTACTACAACGGATGGTAGCCTTGTCATTATGGAAGGTAGCCTGTTGTCTTGATTTTTGTTACTAAAATAGATTGTAGCCTTGTCATTATGGAAGGTAGTCTATTATCGAAATTTTTGTTACTCCAATGCATGGTAGCCTTTTCATTATGGAAGGTAGTCTGTCGTCGAAATTTTTGTTGTTCCAATTGATGGTAGCCTTATCATTATGAAAGGTAGTCTATTGTCGAGATTTTTGTTACTCCAATGGATTGTAGCCTTGTCATTATGGAAGGTAGTCTGTTTTCGAGATTTTTGTTACTCCAATGGATGGTAGCCTTGTAATTATGGAAGGTAGTCTATTGTCGATATTTTTGTTACTCCATTGGATAGTAGCTTTGTCATTATGGAAGGTACACTGTTGTTGAGATTTTGTTTATTCCAATGGATGGTAGCCTAGTAAATATGGAAGGTAGTCTATTATCAAGATTTTTGTTACTCCAATGGATGGTAGCCTTGTCATTATGGAAGGTAGTCTGTCGTCGAAATTTTTGTTATTCCAATGGATGGTAGCCTTGTCATTATGAAAGGTAGTCTATTGTCACGATTTTTGTTACTCCAATGGATTGTAGCCTTGTCATTATGGAAGGTAGTCTGTTGTCGATATCTTAATTACTACAATGTATGTTAGCCTTGTCATTATGGAAGGTAGTCTGATTTCGAGATTTTTGTTACTCCATTGGATAGTAGGCTAGTCATTATGGAAGGTAGTCTATTTTTGAGATTTTTGTTATTCTAATGGCTGGTAGCCTTGTAAATATGGAAGGTAGTTTGTTTTCGAGATTTTTTTTTAATCCAACGGATGGTAGCCTTGTCATTATGGAAGGTAGTCTGTTGTTGAGATTTTTGATACTCCAATGGATGGTAGCCTTGTCATTATGGAAGGTAGTCTGTCGTTGATATTTTTTTTATTCTAATGGATGGTAGCCTTGTGAATATGAAATGTAGTCTATTGTCCAGATTTTTGTTACTCCAAGGAAATGTATCGTTGTCATTATGGAAGGTAGTCTGTTGTCGAGATTTTTCTTACTACAATGGATGGTAGCCTTGTCATTATGGAAGTTAGTGTGCTGTCGAGATTTTTGTTACTACAATGGATGGTAGCCTTGTCATTATGGAAGGTAGCCTGTTGTCTTGATTTTTGTTACTAAAATAGATTGTGGCCTTGTCATTATGGAAGGTAGTCTATTATCGAAATTTTTGTTACTCCAATGCATGGTAGCCTTTTCATTATGGAAGGTAGTCTGTCGTGGAAATTTTTGTTGTTCCAATGGATGGTAGCCTTGTCATTATGAAAGGTAGTCTATTGTCGAGATTTTTGTTACTCCAATGGATTATAGCCTTGTCATTATGGAATGTAGTCTGTTTTCGAGATTTTTGTTACTCCAATGGATGGTAGCCTTGTAATTATGGAAGATAGTTTCTTGTTGATATTTTTGTTACTCCGTTGGATAATAGCTTTGTCATTATGGAAGGTACTCTGTTGTTGAGATTTTTTTTATTCCAATGGATGGAAGCCTAGTCAATATGGAAGGTAGTCTGTTTTCAAGATTTTTGTTACTCCAATGGATGGTAGCCTTGTCATTATGGAAGGTATTCTATTATCATGATTTTTGTTACTCCAATGGATGGTAGCCTTTTCATTATGGAAGGTAGTCTGTCGTCGAAATTTTTGTTGTTCCAATGGATGGTAGCCTAGTCATTATGGAAGGTAGTCTGTTGTCGAGATTTTTGTTACTCCATTGGATGGTATCCTTATCATTATGGAAGGTAGTGTATTGTCGATATTTTTGTTATTCCAATGGATGGTAGCCTTGTCACTATGGAAGGTAGTCTATTGTCGTCATTTTTGTTACTCCAATGGATGGTATCCTTGTCATTATGGAAGGTAGTATGTTGTCGATATCTTTGTTACTCCAATGGATGGTAGCCTTGTCATTATGGAAGGTAGTCTATTGTCTAGATTTTTGTTATTCCAATGGATGGTAGCCTTGTCATTATGGAAGGTAGTCTGTTGTCGTCATTTTTGTTACTCCAATGGATGGTATCCTTGTCATTATGGAAGGTAGTATGTTGCGGATTTCTTTGTTACTCCAATGGATGGTAGCCTTGTCATTATGGAAGGTAGTTTGTTGTCTAGATTTTTGTTACTCCAACGAATGGTAGTCTAGTCATTATGGAAGGTAGTATGTTGTCTAGATTTTTGTTACTACATTGGATGGTAGCCTTGTCATTATGGAAGCTAGTCTGTTGTCGAGATTTTTGTTACTACAATGGATTGTAGCCTTGTCGTTATGGAAGGTAGTCTGTTGTCGATATCTTTGTTACTCCAATGGATGGTAGCCTAGTCATTATGGAAGGTAGTCTGTTGTCGAGATTTTTGTTACTCTAAGGGATGGTAGCCTTGTCATTATGGAAGGTAGTTTGTTGTCGAGATTTTTGTTACTACAATGGATTGTATCCTTGTCGTTACGGAAGGTAGTATGTTGTCGATATCTTTCTTACTCCAATGGATTGTAGCCTAGTCATTATGGAAGGTAGTATGTTGTCGAGATTTTTGTTACTCCATTGGATGGTAGCCTTGTCATTATGGAAGGTAGTGTGTTCTTGATATTTTTGTTATTCCAATGGATGGTAGCTTTGTCATTATGGAAAGTAGTTTGTTGTTGTTATTTTTGTTACTCCAATGGATGGTATCATTTACATTAAGGAAGATAATATGTTATCGATATCGTTGTTACTCCAATGGATGGTAACCTTGTCATTATGGAAGGTAGTCTGTTCTCGAGATTTTTCTTACTCTAAGGGATGGTAGCCTCGTCATTATGGAAAGTAATTTTGTTTTCAAGATTTTTGTTATTCCAATGGATTGTAGCCTTGTCATTATGAAAGGTAGTCTATTGTCAAGATTTTTGTTACTATAATAGATTGTAGCCTTGTCATTATGGAAGGTAGTCTGTTGTCGAGATTTTTGTTACTCCAATGGATGGTAGCTTTGTCATTATAGAAGGTAGTATATTGTCGAGATTTTTGTAAATACAATGGATGGTAGCCTTGTCATTATGGAAGGTAGTCTGTTGTCTAGATTTTTGTTACTACAATGGATTGTAGCCTTCTCGTTATGGAAGTTAGTCTGTTGTCGAGATTTTTGTTACTATGATAGATTGTAGCCTTGTCATTATGGAAGGTAGTATGTTGACGAGATTCTTGTTACTCCAATGGATGGTAACCTTGTCATTATGGAAGGTAGTCTATTATCGATATTTTTGTCACTACAATGGATGGTAGCCTTGTCATTATGGAAAGTAGTCTATTGTTGAGATTTTTGTTACTACAATGGATTGTAGCCTTGTCGTTATGGAAGGTAGTCTGTTATCGATATCTTTGTTACTCCAAAGGATGGTAGTCTAGTCATTATGGAAGGTAGTTTGTCGTCGATATTTTTGTTACTCCAATGGATGGTATCCTTGTCATTATTGAAGGTAGTCTGTTGTCTAGATTTTTGTTACTATAATGGATTGTATCCTTGTCATTATGGAAGGTAGTATGTTGTCGATATTTTTCTTACTCCAATGGATGGTAGCCTAGTCATTATGGAAGGTAGTCTGTTGTCAAGATTTTCTTTACTCCATTGGATGGTAGCCTTGTCATTATGGAAGGTAGTGTGTTGACAAAAAATTTTTTATTCCAATGGATGGTAGCCATGTCATTATGGAAGGTAGTCTGTTCTCGTGATTTTTGTTACTCCAATGGATGGTATCCTTGTCATTATGGAAGGTAGTATGTTGTCGATATCTTTGTTACTCCAACGAATGGTAGTCTAGTCATTATGGAAGGTAGTATGTTGTCTAGATTTTTGTTACTACATTGGATGGTAGCCTTGTCATTATGGAAGCTAGTCTGTTGTCGAGATTTTTGTTACTACAATGGATTGTAGCCTTGTCGTTATGGAAGGTAGTCTGTTGTCGATATCTTTGTTACTCCAATGGATGGTAGCCTAGTCATTATGGAAGGTAGTCTGTTGTCGAGATTTTTGTTACTCTAAGGGATGGTAGCCTTGTCATTATGGAAGGTAGTTTGTTGTCGAGATTTTTGTTACTACAATGGATTGTATCCTTGTCGTTACGGAAGGTAGTATGTTGTCGATATCTTTCTTACTCCAATGGATTGTAGCCTAGTCATTATGGAAGGTAGTATGTTGTCGAGATTTTTGTTACTCCATTGGATGGTAGCCTTGTCATTATGGAAGGTAGTGTGTTCTTGATATTTTTGTTATTCCAATGGATGGTAGCTTTGTCATTATGGAAAGTAGTTTGTTGTTGTTATTTTTGTTACTCCAATGGATGGTATCATTTACATTAAGGAAGATAATATGTTATCGATATCGTTGTTACTCCAATGGATGGTAACCTTGTCATTATGGAAGGTAGTCTGTTCTCGAGATTTTTCTTACTCTAAGGGATGGTAGCCTCGTCATTATGGAAAGTAATTTTGTTTTCAAGATTTTTGTTATTCCAATGGATTGTAGCCTTGTCATTATGAAAGGTAGTCTATTGTCAAGATTTTTGTTACTATAATAGATTGTAGCCTTGTCATTATGGAAGGTAGTCTGTTGTCGAGATTTTTGTTACTCCAATGGATGGTAGCTTTGTCATTATAGAAGGTAGTATATTGTCGAGATTTTTGTAAATACAATGGATGGTAGCCTTGTCATTATGGAAGGTAGTCTGTTGTCTAGATTTTTGTTACTACAATGGATTGTAGCCTTCTCGTTATGGAAGTTAGTCTGTTGTCGAGATTTTTGTTACTATGATAGATTGTAGCCTTGTCATTATGGAAGGTAGTATGTTGACGAGATTCTTGTTACTCCAATGGATGGTAACCTTGTCATTATGGAAGGTAGTCTATTATCGATATTTTTGTCACTACAATGGATGGTAGCCTTGTCATTATGGAAAGTAGTCTATTGTTGAGATTTTTGTTACTACAATGGATTGTAGCCTTGTCGTTATGGAAGGTAGTCTGTTATCGATATCTTTGTTACTCCAAAGGATGGTAGTCTAGTCATTATGGAAGGTAGTTTGTCGTCGATATTTTTGTTACTCCAATGGATGGTATCCTTGTCATTATTGAAGGTAGTCTGTTGTCTAGATTTTTGTTACTATAATGGATTGTATCCTTGTCATTATGGAAGGTAGTATGTTGTCGATATTTTTCTTACTCCAATGGATGGTAGCCTAGTCATTATGGAAGGTAGTCTGTTGTCAAGATTTTCTTTACTCCATTGGATGGTAGCCTTGTCATTATGGAAGGTAGTGTGTTGACAAAAATTTTTTTATTCCAATGGATGGTAGCCATGTCATTATGGAAGGTAGTCTGTTCTCGTGATTTTTGTTACTCCAATGGATGGTATCCTTGTCATTATGGAAGGTAGTATGTTGTCGATATCTTTGTTACTCCAATGGATGGTAGCCTTGTTATTATGGAAGGTAGTATGTTGTCTAGATTTTTGTTACTCCAATGGATGGTAGCCTTTTCATTATGGAAGGTAGTCTGTCGTCGAAATTTTTGTTGTTCCAATGGATGGTAGCCTAGTCATTATGGAAGGTAGTCTTTTGTCGAGATTTTTGTTACTCTATTGGATGGTATCCTTATCATTATGGAAGGTAGTGTATTGTCGATATTTTTGTTATTCCAATGGATGGTAGCCTTGTCATTATGGAAGGTAGTCTATTGTCGTCATTTTTGTTACTCCAATGGATGGTATCCTTGTCATTATGGAAGGTAGTATGTTGTCGATATCTTTGTTACTCAAATGGATGGTAGCCTTGTCATTATGGAAGGTAGTCTATTGTCTAGATTTTTGTTATTCCAATGGATGGTAGCCTTGTCATTATGGAAGGTAGTCTATTGTCGTCATTTTTGTTACTCCAATGGATGGTATCCTTGTCATTATGGAAGGTAGTATGTTGCGGATATCTTTGTTACTCCAATGGATGGTAGCCTTGTCATTATGGAAGGTAGTCTGTTGTCTAGAATTTTGTTACTCCAACGGATGGTAGTCTAGTCATTATGGAAGGTAGTATGTTGTCTAGATTTTTGTTACTACATTGGATGGTAGCCTTGTCATTATGGAAGCTAGTATGTTGTTGATATCTTTCTTACTCCAATGGATTGTAGCCTAGTCATTATGGAAGGTAGTATGTTGTCGAGATTTTTGTTACTCCATTGGATGGTAGCCTTGTCATTATGGAAGGTAGTGTGTTCTTGATATTTTTGTTATTCCAATGGATGGTAGCTTTGTCATTATGGAAAGTAGTTTGTTGTCGTTATTTTTGTTACTCCAATGGATGGTATCCTTTACATTAAGGAAGATAATATGTTATCGATATCTTTGTTACTCCAATGGATGGTAACCTTGTCATTATGGAAGGTAGTCTATTCTCGAGATTTTTCTTACTCTAAGGGATGGTAGCCTTATCATTATGGAAAGTAATTTTGTTTTCAAGATTTTTGTTATTCCAATGGATTGTAGCCTTGTCATTATGAAAGGTAGTCTATTGTCAATATTTTTGTTACTATAATAGATTGTAGCCTTGTCATTATGGAAGGTAGTCTGTTGTCGAGATTTTTGTTACTCCAATGGATGGTAGCTTTGTCATTATAGAAGGTAGTGTATTGTCGAGATTTTTGTAAATACAATTGATGGTAGCCTTGTCATTATGGAAGGTAGTCTGTTGTCTAGATTTTTGTTACTACAATGGATTGTAGCCTTGTCGTTATGGAAGTTAGTCTGTTGTCGAGATTTTTGTTACTATGATAGATTGTAGCCTTGTCATTATGGAAGGTAGTATGTTGACGAGATTCTTGTTACTCCAATGGATGGTAACCTTGTCATTATGGAAGGTAGTCTATTATCGATATTTTTGTCACTACAATGGATGGTAGCCTTGTCATTATGGAAAGTAGTCTATTGTTGAGATTTTTGTTACTACAATGGATTGTAGCCTTGTCGTTATGGAAGGTAGTCTGTTATCGATATCTTTGTTACTCCAAAGAATGGTAGCCTAGTCATTATGGAAGGTAGTCTGTCGTTGATATTTTTGTTACTCCAATGGATGGTATCCTTGTCATTATTTAACGTAGTATGTTGTCGATATCTTTATTACTTCAATGGATGGTAGCCTTGTCATTACGGAAGGTAGTCTGTTGTCGAGATTTTTGTTACTCTAAGGGATGGTAGCCTTGTCATTTTTGAAGGTAGTCTGTTGTCTAGATTTTTGTTACTATAATGGATTGTATCCTTGTCATTATGGAAGTTAGTATGTTGTCGATATTTTTCTTACTCCAATGGATGGTAGCCTAGTCATTATTGAAGGTAGTCTGTTGTCGAGATTTTCTTTACTCCATTGGATGGTAGCCTTGTCATTATGGAAGGTAGTGTGTTGTCAAAAATTTTGTTATTCCAATGGATGGTAGCCTTGTCATTATGGAAGGTAGTCTGTTGTCGTGATTTTTGTTACTCCAATGGATGGTATCCTTGTCATTATGGAAGGTAGTATGTTGTCGATATCTTTGTTACTCCAATGGATGGTAGCCTTGACATTTTGTAAGGTAGTATGTTGTCTAGATTTTTGTTACTCTAAGGGATGGTAGCCTTGTCATTATGGAAGGTAATCTGTTGTCGAGGTTTTTGTTACTACAATGGATTGTAGCCTTGTCGTTATGGAAGATAGTCTGTTGTCGAGATTTTTGTTACTATAATAGATTGTAGCCTTGTCATTAAGGAAGGTAGTCTATTGTCGAGATTTTTGTTACTAAAATGGATTGTAGCCTTGTCGTTATGGAAGGTAGTCTGTTATCGATATCTTTATTACTCCAAAGGATGGTAGCCTAGTCATTATGGAAGGTAGTCTGTTGTCGAGATTTTGGTTACTCCAATGGATGGTATACTTGTGATTATGGAAGGTAGTATGTTGTCGATATCTTTGTTACTCCAATGTATGGTAGCCTTGTCATTATGGAAGGGAGTCTGTTGTCGAGATATTTGTTACTCCAACGGATTGTAGCCTTGTCATTATGAAAGGTAGTCTGTTGTCGAGGATTTTGTTACTACATTGGATGGTAGCCTTGTCATTATCGAAGGTAGTCTATTGTCGAGATTTATGTTACTACAATGGATTATAGCCTTGTCGTAATGGAAGGTAGTCTGTTGTCGATATCTTTGTTACTCCAATGGATGGTAGCCTAGTCATTATGGAAGGTAGTCTGTTGTCTAGATTTTTGTTACTCTAAGGGATGGTAGCCTTGTCATTATGGAAGTTAGTTTATTGTCGAGATTTTCGTTATTCCAATGGATGGTGGCCTTGTCATTATGGAAGGTAGTTGGTTGTCGAGATTTTTGTTACTACAATGGATTGTATCCTTGTCGTTACGGAAGGTAGTATGTTGTCAATATCTTTCTGACTCCAATGGATTGTAGCCTAGTCATTATGGAAGGTAGTATGTTGTCGAGATTTTTGTTACTCCAGTGGATGGGAGCCTTGTCATTATGGAAGGTAGTGTGTTGTTGATATTTTTGTTATTCCAATGGATGGTAGCTTTGTCATTATGGAAGGTAGTTTGTTGTTGTTATTTTTGTTACTCCATGGATAGGATCCTTTACATTAAGCAAGATAGTATGTTATCGATATCTTTGTTACTCCAATGGATGGTAGCCTTGTCATTATGGAAGGTAGTCTATTGTCGAGATTTTTCTTACTCTAAGGGATGGTAGCCTCGTCATTATGGAAAGTAATTTTGTTTTCGAGATTTTTGTTATTCCAATGGATTGTAGCCTTGTCATTATGAAAGGTAGTCTATTGTCGAGATTTTTGTTAATATAATAGATTGTAGCCTTGTCATTATGGAAGGTAGTCTGTTGTCGAGATTTTTGTTACTCCAATGGATGGTAGCCTTGTCATTATAGAAGGTAGTATATTGTCGAGATTTTTGTAAATACAATGGATGGTAGCCTTGTCATTATGGAAGGTAGTCTGTTGTCTAGATTTTTGTTACTACAATGGATTATAGCCTTGTCGTTATGGAAGACAGTCTGTTGTCGAGATTTTTGTTACTATAATAGATTGTAGCCTTATCATTATGGAAGGTAGTATGTTGACGAGATTCTTGTTACTCCAATGGATGGTAGCCTTGTCATTATTGAAGGTAGTCTATTGTCGATATTTTTGTCACTACAATGGATGGTAGCCTTGTCATTATGGAAGGTACTCTATTGTCGAGATTTTTGTTACTACAATGGATGGTAGCCTTGTCGTTATGGAAGGTAGTCTGTTATCGATATCTTTGTTACTTCAAAGGATGTTAGCCTAGTCATTATGGAAGGTAGTCTATTGCCGATATTTTTGTTACTCCAATGGATGGTATCCTTGTCATTATTTAAGGTAGTATGTTGTCGATATCTTTATTACTTCAATGGATGGTAGCCTTGTCATTATGGAAGGTAGTCTGTTGTCGAGATATTTGTTACTCTAAGGGATGGTAGCCTTGTCATTATTGAAGTTAGTCTGTTGTGGAGATTTTTGTTACTACAACGGATGGTAGCCTTGTCATTATGGAAGGTAGCCTATTGTCTTGATTTTTGTTACTAAAATAGATTGTAGCCTTGTCATTATGGAAGGTAGTCTATTATCGAAACTTTTGTTACTCCAATGCATGGTAGCCTTTTCATTATGGAAGGTAGTCTCTCGTCGAAATTTTTGTTGTTCCAATGGATGGTATCCTTGTCATTATGGAAGGTAGTTTGATGTCTAGAATTTTGTTACTACATTGGATGGTAGCCTTGTCATTATGGAAGCTAGTCTGTTGTCGAGATTTTTGTTACTACAATGGATTGTAGCCTTGTCGTTATGGAAGGTAGTCTGTTGTCGATATCTTTGTTACTCCAATGGATGGTAGCCTAGTCATTATGGAAGGTAGTCTGTTGTCGTAATTTTTGTTACTCTAAGGGATGGTAGCCTTGTCATTATTGAAGTTAGTTTATTGTCGAGATTTTTGTTATTCCAATGGATGGTAGCCTTGTCATTATGGAAGGTAGTTTGTTGTCGAGATTTTTGTTACTACAATGGATTGTATCCTTGTCGTTCCGGAAGGTAGTATGTTTTCGATATCTTTCTGACTCCAATGGATTGTAGCTTAGTCATTATGGAAGGTAGTATGTTGTCGAGATTTTTGTTACTCCAATGGATGGTAGCTTTGTCATTATGGAAGGTAGTTTGTTGTCGTTATTTTTGTTACTCCAATGGATGGTAGCCTTGTCATTATGGAAGGTAGTCTGTTCTCGAGATTTTTCTTACTCTAAGGGATGGTAGCCTTGTCATTATGGAATGTAATTTTGTTTTCAAGATTTTTGTTATTCCAATGGATTGTAGCCTTGTCATTATGAAAGGTAGTCTATTGTCGAGATTTTTGTTACTATAATAGATTGTAGCCTTGCCATTATGGAAGGTAGTCTGTTGTCGAGATTTTTGTTTCTCCAATGGATGGTAGCTTTGTCATTATAGAAGGTATTATATTGTCAAGATTTTTGTAAATACAATGGATGGCAGCCTTGTCATTATGGAAGGTAGTCTATTGTTGAGATTTTTGTTACTATAATGGATTGTTGCCTTGTCGCAATGGAAGGTAGTCTGTTATCGATATCTTTGTTACTCCAAAGGATGGTAGCCTAGTCATTATGGAAGGTAGTCTGTCGTCGATATTTTTGTTACTCCAATGGATGGTATCCTTGTCATTATTTAACGTAGTATGCTGTCGATATCTTTATTACTTCAATGGATGGTATCCTTGTCATTATGGAAGGTAGTCTGTTGTCGAGATTTTTGTTACTCTAAGGGATGGTAGCCTTGTCATTATTGAAGGTAGTCTGTTGTCGAGATTTTTGTTACTATAATGGATTGTATCCTTGTCATTATGGAAGGTAGTATGTTGTCGATATTTTTCTTACTCCAATGGATGGTTTCCTAGTCATTATGGAAGGTAGTCTGTTGTCGAGATTTTCTTTACTCCATTGGATGGTAGCCTTGTCATTATGGAAGGTAGTGTGTTGTCAAAATTTTTGTTATTCCAATGGATGGAAGCCTTGTCATTATGGAAGGTAGTCTGTTGTCGTGATTTTTGTTACTCCAATGGATGGTATCCTTGTCATTATGGAAGGTAGTATGTTGTCGATATCTTTGTTACTCCAATGGATGGTAGCCTTGACATTTTGTAAGGTAGTATGTTGTCTAGATTTTTGTTACTCTAAGGGATGGTAGCCTTGTCATTATGGAAGGTAGTCTGTTGTCGAGATTTTTGTTACTACATTGGATGGTATCCTTGTCATTATGGAAGGTAGTCTATTGTAGAGATTTTTGTTACTACAATGGATTGCAGCCTTGTCGTTATGGAAGGTAGTCTGCTATCGATATCTTTGTTACTCCAAAGGATCGTAACCTAGTCATTATGGAAGGTAGTCTGTTGTCGAGATTTTTGTTACTCCAATGGATGGTATCCTTGTGATTATGGAAGGTAGTATGTTGTCGATATCTTTTTTACTCCAATGGATGGTAGCCTTGTCATTATGGAAGGTAGTCTGTTGTCGTGATTTTTCTTATTCCAATGGATGGAAGCCTTGTCATTATGGAAGGTAGTCTATTGTCGGGATTTTTATTACTCCAATGGATTGTAGCCTTCTCATTATGGAAGGTGGTGTGTTGTCGGTATTTTTGTTACTCTAATGGATGGTAGCCTATTCATTATGGGAGGTAGTCTGTTGTCGAGATTTTTGTTACTCCAATGGATGGTAGCCTTGTCATTATGGAAGGTGGTGTGTTGTCGATATTTTTGTTATTCCAATGGATGGTAGCCTTGTCATTATGGAAGTTAGTCTATTGTCGAGATTTTTGTTACTCCAATGGACGGTAGCCTTGTCATTATGGAAGGTAGTCTACTATCGATATGTTTGTTACTCCAAAGGATGGTAGCCTAGTCATTATGGAAGTTAGTCTGTTGTCGAGATTTTTGTTACTCCAATGGATGTTAGCCTTGTAATTATGGAAGGTAGTGTGTTGTCGATATTTTTGTTATTCCAATAGATGGTAGCCTTGTCATTATGGAAGGTAGTCTGTTGTCGAGATTTTTGTTACTCCAATGGATGGTAGCCTTGTCATTATGAAAGGTGGTCTGTTGTCGAGATTTTTGTTACTACATTGGATGGTAGCCTTGTCATTATGGAAGGTAGTCTGTTGTCGAGATTTTTGTTACTACAATGGATTGTAGCCTTGTCGTTATGGAAGGTAGTCTATTTTCGATATCTATCTTACTCCAATGGATGGTAGCCTAGTCATTACGGAAGGTAGTCTGTTGTCGAGATTATTGTTACTCCATTGGATGGTAGCCTTGTCATTATGGAAGGTAGTGTGTTGTTGATATCTTTGTTAATCCAATGGATGGTAGCCTTGTCATTATGGAAGGTAGTCTGTTGTCGAGATTTTTGTTACTCCAATGGATGGTAGCCTTGTCATTATGGAAGGTAGTCTGTTGTCGAGATTTGTGTTACTACATTGGATGGTAGCCTTATCGTTATGGAAGGTAATCTATTGTCGTGATTTTCATTACTACAATGTATTGTATCCATGTCGTTATGGAAGGTAGTCTGTTGTTGATATCTTTGTTACTCCAATGGATGGTAGCCTAGTCATTATGGAAGGTAGTATGTTATCGAGATTTTTGTTACTCTAAGGGATGGTAGCCTTGTCATTATGGAAGTTAGTTTATTGTCTAGATTTTTGTTATTCCATTGGATGGTAGCCTTCTCATTATAAAAGGTAGTTTGTTGTCGAGATTTTTGTTACTACAATGGATTGTATCCTTGTCGTTATTGAAGGTAGTATGTTGTCGATATCTTTGTTACTCCAATGGATGGTAGCCTAGTCATTATGGAAGGTTGTCTGTTGTCGAGATTTTTGT
Organism: Vicia faba; assembly: GCA_948472305.1. NCBI lineage: Eukaryota > Viridiplantae > Streptophyta > Magnoliopsida > Fabales > Fabaceae > Vicia > Vicia faba. Next base: position 462,437,158 of record OX451741.1, read on the forward strand.
TACTCCATTGGATGTTAGCCTAGTCATTATGGAAGGTTGTGTGTTATCGATATTTTTGTTATTCCAATGGATGGTAGCCTTGTCATTATGGAAGGTAATCTGTTGTCGAGATTTTTGTTACTCCAATGGATGGTGTCCTTGTGATTATGGAAGGTAGTATGTTGTCGATATCTTTTTTACTCCAATGGATGGTAGCCTTGTCATTATGGAAGGTAGTCTATTGTCGAGATTTTTGTTACTCCAATGGATGTTAGCCTTGTAATTATGGAAGGTAGTGTGTTGTCGATATTTTTGTTATTTCAATAGATGGTAGCCTTGTCATTATGGAAGGTAGTCTGTTGTCGAGATTTTTGTTACTCCAATGGATGGTAGCCTTGTCATTATGAAAGGTGGTCTGTTGTCGAGATTTTTGTTACTACATTGGATGGTAGCCTTGTCATTATGGAAGGTAGTCTGTTGTCGAGATTTTTGTTACTACAATGGATTGTAGCCTTGTCGTTATGGAAGGTAGTCTATTTTCGATATCTATCTTACTCCAATGGATGGTAGCCTAGTCATTACGGAAGGTAGTCTGTTGTCGAGATTATTGTTACTCCATTGGATGGTAGCCTTGTCATTATGGAAGGTAGTGTGTTGTCGATATTTTTCTTATTCCAATGGATGGAAGCCTTGTCATTATGGAAGGTAGTCTATTGTCGGGATTTTTATTACTCCAATGGATATTATCCTTCTCATTATGGAAGGTGGTATGTTGTTGATATCTTTGTTACTCCAATGGATGGTAGCCTTGTCATTATGGAAGGTAGTCTGTTGTCGAGATTTTTGTTACTCCAATGGATGGTAGCCTTGTCATTATGGAAGGTAGTCTGTTGTCGAGATTTGTGTTACTACATTGGATGGTAGCCTTATCGTTATGGAAGGTAATATGTTGTCGTGATTTTCATTACTACAATGTATTGTATCCATGTCGTTATGGAAGGTAGTCTGTTGTTGATATCTTTGTTACTCCAATGGATGGTAGCCTAGTCATTATGGAAGGTAGTATGTTATCGAGATTTTTGTTACTCTAAGGGATGGTAGCCTTGTCATTATGGAAGTTAGTTTATTGTCTAGATTTTTGTTATTCCATTGGATGGTAGCCTTGTCATTATAAAAGGTAGTCTGTTGTCAAGATTTTTGTTACTACAATGGATTGTATCCTTGTCGTTATTGAAGGTAGTATGTTGTCGATATCTTTGTTACTCCAATGGATGGTAGCCTAGTCATTATGGAAGGTAGTCTGTTGTCGAGATTTTTGTTACTCCAATGGATGTTAGCCTAGTCATTATGGAAGGTTGTGTGTTATCGATATTTTTGTTATTCCAATGGATGGTAGCCTTGTCATTATGGAAGGTAATCTGTTGTCGAGATTTTTGTTACTCCAATGGATGGTGTCCTTGTGATTATGGAAGGTAGTATGTTGTCGATATCTTTTTTACTCCAATGGATGGTAGCCTTGTCATTATGGAAGGTAGTCTATTGTCGAGATTTTTGTTACTCCAATGGATGTTAGCCTTGTAATTATGGAAGGTAGTGTGTTGTCGATATTTTTGTTATTCCAATAGATGGTAGCCTTGTCATTATGGAAGGTAGTCTGTTGTCGAGATTTTTGTTACTGCAATGGATGGTAGCCTTGTCATTATGAAAGGTGGTCTGTTGTCGATATTTTGGTTACTACATTGGATGGTAGCCTTGTCATTATGGAAGGTAGTCTGTTGTCGAGATTTTTGTTACTACAATGGATTGTAGCCTTGTCGTTATGGAAGGTAGTCTATTTTCGATATCTATCTTACTCCAATGGATGGTAGCCTAGTCATTACGGAAGGTAGTCTGTTGTCGAGATTATTGTTACTCCATTGGATGGTAGCCTTGTCATTATGGAAGGTAGTGTGTTGTCGATATTTTTCTTATTCCAATGGATGGAAGCCTTGTCATTATGGAAGGTAGTCTATTGTCGGGATTTTTATTACTCCAATGGATATTATCCTTCTCATTATGTAAGGTGGTATGTTGGTAATATCTTTGTTACTCCAATGGATGGTAGCCTTGTCATTATGGAAGGTAGTCTGTTGTCGAGATTTGTGTTACTACATTGGATTGAAGCCTTATCTTTATGGAAGGTAATCTGTTGTCGTGATTTTCATTACTACAATGTATTGTATCCATGTCGTTATGGAAGGTAGTCTGTTGTTGATATCTTTGTTACTCCAATGGATGGTAGCCTAGTCATTATGGAAGGTAGTATGTTATCGAGATTTTTGTTACTCTAAGGGATGGTAGCCTTGTCATTATGGAAGTTAGTTTATTGTCTAGATTTTTGTTATTCCATTGGTTGGTAGCCTTGTCATTATAAAAGGTAGTCTGTTGTCGAGATTTTTGTTACTACAATGGATTGTATCCTTGTCGTTATGGAAGGTAGTATGTTGTCGATATCTTTGTTACTCCAATGGATGGTAGCCTAGTCATTATGGAAGGTAGTCTGTTGTCGAGATTTTTGTTACTCCATTGGATGTTAGCCTTGTCATTATGGAAGGTTGTGTGTTATCGATATTTTTGTTATTCCAATGGATGGTAGCCTTGTCATTATGGAAGGTAGTCTGTTGTCGTGATTTTTTTACTCCAATGGATGGTATCCTTGTCATTATGGAAGGTAGTATGTTGTCGATATCTTTGTTCCTCGAATGGATGTTAGCCTTGTCATTATGGAAGGTAGTCTGTTGTCTAGATTTTTGTTACTATAAGGGATGGTGGCCTTCTCATTATGGAAGGTAGTCTGTTGTCGATATTTTTGTTACTCCAATGGATGGTAGCCTTTTCATTATAAAAGGTAGTATTTTGTCGAGATTTTTGTCACTACAATGGATGGTAGCCATGTCATTATGGAAGGTAGTCTGTTCTCGAGATTTTTGTTACTACAATAGATTGTAGCCTTTTCGTTATGGAAGATAGTCTGTTGTAGAGATTTTTGTTACTATAATTGAATGTAGCCTTGTCATTATGGAAGGTAGTATGTTGTCGAGATTCTTGTTACTACAATGGATGGTAGCCTTGTCATTATACAAGGTAGTCTATTGTCGAGATTTTTGTCACTACAATGGATGGTAGCCTTGTCATTATGGAAGGTAGTCCATTGTCGAGATTTTTGTTACTACAATGGATTGTAGCCTTGTCGTTATGGCAGTTAGTCTACTATCGATATCTTTGTTACTCCAAAGGATGGTAGCCTAGTCATTATAGAAGGTAGTCTGTTTTCGAAATTTTTGTTACTCCAATGCATGGTATCCTTGTGATTATGGAAGGTAGTATGTTGTCGATATCTTTGTTACTCCAATGGATGGTAGCCTTGTCATTATGGAAGGTAGTCTGTTGTAGAGATTTTTGTTACTTGAATGGATGGTATCCTTGTCATTATGCAAGGTAGTGTGTTATCGATATTTTTGTTATTCCAATAGATGTTAGCCTTGTCATTATGGAAGGTAGTCTGTTGTCGAGATTTTTGTTACTCAAATGGATGGTAGCGTTGTCACTATGGAAGGTAGTCCGTTGTCGAGATTTTTGTTACTACATTGGATGGTAGCCTTGTCATTATGGAAGGTAGTCTGTTGTCATGATTTTTGTTAATACAATGGAATGTAGCCTTGTCTTTATCGAAGGTAGTCTGTTGTCGATATCTTTGTTACTCCAATGGACGGTAGCTTAGTCATTATGGAAGGTAGTCTATTGTGGAGATTTTTGTTACTCTAAGGGACGGTAGCCTTGTCATTGTGGAAGGTAGTCTATTGTCGAGATTTTTGTTACTACAATGGATTGTAGCCTTGTTGTTATGGCAGGTAGTCTGCTATCGATATCTTTGTTACTCCAAAGGATGGTAGCCTAGTCATAATAGAAGGTAGTCTGTTTTCGAGATTTTTGTTACTCCAATAGATGGTATCCTTGTGATTATGGAAGGTAGTATGTTGTCGATATCTTTGTTACTCCAATGGATGGTAGCCTTGTCATTATGGAAGGTAGTGTGTTGTCAATATTTTTGTTATTCCAATGGATGGTAGCCTTGTCATTATGGAAGTTATTTTGTTGTCGAAATTTTTGTTACTACAATGGATGGTAGCCTTGTCATTATGGAAGGTTGTCTATTGTCGAGATTTTTGTTACTATAACGGATGGTAGCCTTGTCATTATGGAAGGTTGTCTGTTGTCGAGATATTTGTTATTACAATGGATTGTAGCCTTGTCTTTATGGAAGGTAGTATGTTTTCGATATCTTTGTTACTCCAATGGATGGTAGACTTGTCATTATGGAAGTTAGTATGTTGTCGAGATTTTTGTTACTCCAATGGATGGTAGCCTTGTCATTATGGAAGGTAGTTTGTTGTCGAGATTTTTGTTACTCCAATGAATGGTATCCTTGTGATTATGGAAGGTAGTATGTTGTCGATATCTTTGTTACTCCAATGGATGGTAGCCTTGTCAGTATGGAAGGTAGTCTGTTGTCGAGATTTTTGTTACTCCAATGGATGGTAGCCTTGTCATTATGGAAGGTAGTGTGTTGTCGATATTTTTGTTATTCCAATAGATGGTAGCCTTGTCATTATGGAAGGTAGTCTGTTGTCGAGATTTTTGTTACTCCAATGGATGGTAGCATTGTCATTATAATAGGTGGTCTGTTGTCGAGATTTTTGTTACTACATTGGATGGTAGCCTTGTCATTATGGAAGGTAGTATGTTGTCGAGATTTTTTTTACTACAATGGATTATAGCCTTGTCATTATGGAAGGTAGTCTATTGTCGATATCTTTCTTACTGCAATGGATGGTAGCCTAGTCATTACAGAAGGTAGTCTGTTGTCGAGATTATTGTTACTCCATTGGATGGTAGCCTTGTCATTATGGAAGGTAGTGTGTTATTGATATTTTTCTTATTCCAATGGATGGGAGCCTTGTCATTATGGAAGGTAGTCTATTGTCGTGATTTTTGTTACTCCAATGGATGGTATCCTCGTCATTATGGAAGGTGGTATGTTGTCGATATCTTTGTAACTCCAATGGATGGTAGCCTTGTCATTATGGAAGGCAGTCTATTGTCGCGATTTTTGTTACTCCAATGGATGGTAGCCTTGTCATTATGGAAGGTAGTCTGTTGTCGATATCTTTGTTACTCCAATGGATGGTAGCCTTGTCATTATGGAAGGTAGTCTGTTGTCGAGATTTTTGTTATTCTAAGGGATGGTATCCTTGTCGTTATCGAAGGTAGTCTGTTGTTGATATCTTTGTTACTCCAATGGATGGTAGCCTAGTCATTATGGAAGGTAGTATGTTGTCGAGATTTTTGTTACTCTAAGGGATGGTAGCCTTGTCATTATGGAAGTTAGTTTATTGTCGAGATTTTTGTTATTCCATTGGATGGTAGCCTTGTCATTATAGAAGGTAGTCTGTTGTCGAGATTTTTGTTACTACAATGGATTGTATCCTTGTTGTTATGGAAGGTAGTATGTTGTCGATATCTTTCTTACTCCAATGGATGGTAGCCTAGTCATTATGGAAGGTAGTCTATTGTCGAGATTTTTGTTACTCCATTGGATGGTAGCCTTGACATTATGGAAGGTAGTGTGTTATCGATATTTTTGTTATTCCAATGGATGGTAGCCTTGTCATTATGGAAGGTAGTCTGTTGTCGTGATTTTTTTACTCCAATGGATGGTATCCTTGTCATTATGGAAGGTAGTATGTTGTCGATATCTTTGTTACTATAAGGGATGGTGGCCTTGTCATTATGGAAAGTAGTTTGTTGTCGAGATTTTTGTTATTCCAATGGATGGTAGCCTTGTCATTATGAAAGGTAGTCTATTGTCGAGATTTTTGTTACTATAATAGAATGTAGCCTTGTCATTATGGATGGTAGTCTGTTGTCGATATTTTTGTTACCCCAATGGATGGTAGCCTTTTCATTATAAAAGGTAGTATTTTGTCGCGATCTTTGTTACTCTAATGGATGGTAGCTTTCTCATTATGGAAGGTAGTTTGTTGTAGATATTTTTGTTACTCCAATGGATGGTAGCCTTGTCATTATGCAAGTTAGTGTGTTATCGTTATTTTTGTTATTCCAATAGATGGTAGCTTTTTCATTATTGAATGTAGTCTGTTGTCGTAATTTTTGTTACTCCAATGGATGGTAGCCTTGTCACTATGGAAGGTAGTCTGTTGTCGAGATTTTTGTTACTACAATGGTTGGTAGCCTTGTCATTATGGAAGGTAGTCTGTTGTCGTGATTTTTGTTAATACAATGGATTATAGCCTTGTTGTTATGGCAGGTAGTCTACTATCGATATCTTGGTTACTCCAATGGATGGTAGCCTAGTCATTATGGAAGGTAGTCTGTTGTCGAGATTTTTGTTACTATAAGAGATGGTAGCCTTGTCATTATGGAAGGTAGTCTATTGTCGAGATTTTTATTACTACAATGGATTGTAGCCTTGTCGTTATGGCAGGTAGTCTGCTATAGATATCTTTGTTACTCCAATGGATGGTAGCCTAATCATTATAGAAGGTAGTCTGTTTTTGAGATTTTTGTTACTCCAATGGATGGTATCCTTGTGATTATGGAAGGTAGAATGTTGTTGATATCTTTGTTACTCCAATGGATGGTAGCCTTGTCATTATGTAAGGTAGTCTGTTGTCGATATCTTTGTTACTCCAATGGATGGTAGCCTAGTCATTATGGAAGGTAGTCTATTGTCGAGATTTTTGTTACTCTAAGGGATGATAGCCTTGTCATTATGAAAGGTAGTCTATTGTCGAGATTTTTATTACTACAATGGATTGTAGCCTTGTCACTATGGAAGGTAGTCTGTTGTCGAGATTTTTGTTACTACATTGGATGGTAGCCTTGTCATTATGGAAGGTAGTGTGTTGTCGATATTTTTCTTCTTCCAATGGATGGAAGCCTTGTCATAATGGAAGGTAGTGTGTTGTCGATATTTTTCTTATTCCAATGGATGGAAGCCTTGTCATTATGGAAGGTAGTCTATTGTCGTGATTTTTGTTACTCCAATGGATGGTATCCTTGTCATTATGGAAGGTGGTATGTTGTCGATGTCTTTGTTACTCCAATGGATGGTAGCCTTGTCATTATGGAAGGTAGTGTGTTGTCGAGATTTTTGTTACTCCAATGGATGGTAGGCTTGTCATTATGGAAGGTAGTCTATTGTCTAGATTTTGTTACTACATTGGATGGTAGCCTTGTCATTATAGAAGGTAGTCTGTTGTCGAGATTTTTGTTACTACAATGGATTATAGCCTTGTCGTTATAGAAGGTAGTCTGTTGTTGATATCTTTTTTACTCCAATGGATGGTAGCCTAGTCATTATGGAAGGTATTCTGTTGTCAAGATTTTTGTTAATCTAAGGGATGGTAGCCTTGTCATTATGGAATTTAGTTTATTGTCGAGATTTTTGTTATTCCATTGGATGGTAGCCTTGTCATTATAGAAGGTAGTATGTTGTCGAGATTTTTGTTACTACAATGGATTGTATCCTTGTCGTTATGGAAGGTAGTATGTTGTCAATATCTTTCTTACTCCAATTGATGGTAGCCTAGTCATTATGGAATGTAGTCTGTTGTCGAGATTTTTGTTTCTCCGTTGGATGGTAGCCTTGTCATTATGGAAGGTAGTGTGTTATCGATATTTTTGTTATTCCAATAGATGGTAGCCTTGCCATTATGGAAGGTAGTCTGTTGTCGTGATTTTTTTACTCCAATGGATGGTATCCTTGTCATTAGGGAAGGTAGTATGTTGTCGATATCTTTGTTACTCCAATGGATGGTAGCCTTGTCATTATGGAAGGTAGTCTATTGTCTAGATTTTTGTTACTATAAGGGATGGTAGCCTTGTCATTATGGAAAGTAGTTTGTTGACGAGATTTTTGTTATTCCAATGGATGGTAGCCTTGTCATTATGAAAGGTAGTCTATTGTCAATATTTTGTTACTATAATAGATTGTAGCCTTGTCTTTATGGAAGGTAGTCTGTTGTCGATATTTTTGTTACTCCAATGGATGGTAGCCTTGTCATTATAGAAGGTAGTATTTTGTCGAGATTTTTGTCACTACAATGGATGGTAGCCATGTCATTATGGAAGGTAATCTGTTGTCGAGATTTTTGTTACTACAATATATTGTAGCCTTTTCGTTATGGAAGATAGTCTGTTGTCGAGATTTTTGTTACTATAATAGATTGTAGCCTTGTCATTATGGAAGGTAGTATGTTGCCGAGATTCTTGTTACTACAAAGATGGTAGCCTTGTCATTATGGAAGGTAGTCTATTGTCGAGATTTTTGTCACTACAATGGATGGTAGCCTTGTCATTATGGAAGGTGGTCTAATGTCGAGATTTTTGTTACTACAATGGATTGTAGCCTTGTCGTTATGGCAGGTAGTCTGCTATCAATATCTTTGTTACTCTGAAGGATGGTAGCCTATTCATTATAGAAGGTAGTCTGTTTTCGAGATTTTTGTTACGCCAATGGATGGTATCCTTGTGATTATGGAAGGTAGTATGTTGCCGATATCTTTGTTACTCCAATGGATGGTAGCCTTGTCATTATGGAAGGTAATCTGTTGTAGAGATTTTTGTTACTCAAATGGATGGTAGCCTTGTCATTATGCAAGGTAGTGTGTTGTCGATATTTTTGTTATTCCAATAGATGGTAGCCTTGTTATTATGGAAGGTAGTCTATTTTCGAGATTTTTGTTACTCTAAGGGATTGTAGCCTTGTCATTATGGAAGGTAGTCTATTGTCGAGATTTTGGTTACTACAATGGATTGTAGCCTTGTCGTTATGGCAGGTAGTCTGCTATCGATATCTTTGTTACTCCAAAGGATGGTAGCCTAGTCATTATAGAAGGTAGTCTGTTTTCGAGATTTTTGTTACTTCAATGGATGGTATCCTTGTGATTATGGAAGGTAGTATGTTGTCGATATTTTTGTAACTCCAATGGATGGTATCCTTGTCATTATGGAAGGTAGTCTGTTGTAGAGATTTTTGTTACTCCAATAGATGGTAGCCTTTTCATTATGCAAGGTAGTGTGTTGTCGATATTTTTGTTACTACAATGCATGGTAGCCTTGTCATTATGGAAGGTAGTCTGTTGTCGAGATTTTTGTTACTCCAATGGATGGTTGCCTTGTCACTATGGAAGGTAGTTTGTTGTCGAGATTTTTGTTACTACATTGGATGGTAGCCTTGTCATTATGGAAGGTAGTGTGTTGTCGATATTTTTCTTATTCCAATGGATGGAAGCCTTGTCATTATGGAAGGTAGTGTGTTATCGATATTTTTCTTATTCCAATGGATGGAAGCCTTGTCATTATGGAAGGTAGTCTATTGTCGTGATTTTTGTTACTCCAATGGATGGTATCCTTGTCATTATGGAAGGTGGTATGTTGTCGATATCTTTGTTACTCCAATGGATGGTAGCCTTGTCATTATGGAAGGTAGTCTGTTGTCGAGATTTTTGTTACTCCAATGGATGGTAGGCTTGTCATTATGGAAGGTGGTCTATTGACGAGATTTTTGTTACTACATTGGATGGTAGCCTTGTCATTATGGAAGGTAGTCTATTGTCGAGATTTTTGTTACTACAATGGATTGTAGCCTTGTCGTTATGGAAGGTAGTCTGTTGTTGATATCTTTGTTACTCCAATGGATGGTAGCCTAGTCATTATGGAAGGTAGTCTGTTGCGAGATTTTTGTTAATCTAAGGGATGGTAGCCTTGTCATTATGGAAGTTAGTTTATTGTCGAGATTTTTGTTATTCCATTGGATGGTAGCCTTGTCATTATAGAAGGTAGTCTTTTGTCGAGATTTTTTTTACTACAATGGATTGTATCCTTGTCGTTATGGAAGGTAGTATGTTGTCGATATCTTTCTTACTCCAGTTGATGGTAGCCTAGTCATTATGGAATGTAGTCTATTGTCGAGATTTTTGTTTCTCCGTTGGATGGTAGCCTTGTCATTATGGAAGGTAGTCTATTGTCGAGATTTTTGTCACTACAATGGATGGTAGCCTTGTCATTCTTGAAGGTGGTCTAATGTCGAGATTTTTGTTACTACATTGAATTGTAGCCTAGTCATTATAGAAGGTAGTCTGTTTTCGAGATTTTTGTTACTCCAATGGATGGTATCCTTGTCATTATGGATGGTAGTATGTTGTCGATATTTTTGTTACCCCAATGGATGGTAGCCTTTTCATTATAAAAGGTAGTATTTTGTCGCGATCTTTGTTACTCTAATGGATGGTAGCTTTCTCATTATGGAAGGTAGTTTGTTGTAGATATTTTTGTTACTCCAATGGATGGTAGCCTTGTCATTATGCAAGTTAGTGTGTTATCGTTATTTTTGTTATTCCAATAGATGGTAGCTTTTTCATTATTGAATGTAGTCTGTTGTCGTAATTTTTGTTACTCCAATGGATGGTAGCCTTGTCACTATGGAAGGTAGTCTGTTGTCGAGATTTTTGTTACTACAATGGTTGGTAGCCTTGTCATTATGGAAGGTAGTTTGTTGTCGTGATTTTTGTTAATACAATGGATTATAGCCTTGTTGTTATGGCAGGTAGTCTACTATCGATATCTTGGTTACTCGAATGGATGGTAGCCTAGTCATTATGGAAGGTAGTCTGTTGTCAAGATTTTTGTTACTATAAGAGATGGTAGCCTTGTCATTATGGAAGGTAGTCTATTGTCGAGATTTTTATTACTACAATGGATTGTAGCCTTGTCGTTATGGCAGGTAGTCTGCTATCGATATCTTTGTTACTCCAATGGATGGTAGCCTAATCATTATAGAAGGTAGTCTGTTTTTGAGATTTTTGTTACTCCAATGGATGGTATCCTTGTGATTATGGAAGGTAGAATGTTGTTGATATCTTTGTTACTCCAATGGATGGTAGCCTTGTCATTATGTAAGGTAGTCTGTTATCGATATCTTTGTTACTCCAATGGATGGTAGCCTAGTCATTATGGAAGGTAGTCTATTGTCGAGATTTTTGTTACTCTAAGGGATGATAGCCTTGTCATTATGAAAGGTAGTCTATTGTCGAGATTTTTATTACTACAATGGATTGTAGCCTTGTCACTATGGAAGGTAGTCTGTTGTCGAGATTTTTGTTACTACATTGGATGGTAGCCTTGTCATTATGGAAGGTAGTGTGTTGTCGATATTTTTCTTCTTCCAATGGATGGAAGCCTTGTCATTATGGAAGGTAGTGTGTTGTCGATATTTTTCTTATTCCAATGGATGGAAGCCTTGTCATTATGGAAGGTAGTCTATTGTCGTGATTTTTGTTACTCCAATGGATGGTATCCTTGTAATTATGGAAGGTGGTATGTTGTCGATGTCTTTGTTACTCCAATGGATGGTAGCCTTGTAATTATGGAAGGTAGTGTGTTGTCGAGATTTTTGTTACTCCAATGGATGGTAGGCTTGTCATTATGGAAGGTAGTCTATTGTCTAGATTTTGTTACTACATTGGATGGTAGCCTTGTCATTATAGAAGGTAGTCTGTTGTCGAGATTTTTGTTACTACAATGGATTATAGCCTTGTCGTTATGGAAGGTAGTCTGTTGTTGATATCTTTTTTACTCCAATGGATGGTAGCCTAGTCATTATGGAAGGTATTCTGTTGTCGAGATTTTTGTTAATCTAAGGGATGGTAGCCTTGTCATTATGGAATTTAGTTTATTGTCGAGATTTTTGTTATTCCATTGGATGGTAGCCTTGTCATTATAGAAGGTAGTATGTTGTCGAGATTTTTGTTACTACAATGGATTGTATCCTTGTCGTTATGGAAGGTAGTATGTTGTCAATATCTTTCTTACTCCAATTGATGGTAGCCTAGTCATTATGGAATGTAGTCTGTTGTCGAGATTTTTGTTTCTCCGTTGGATGGTAGCCTTGTCATTATGGAAGGTAGTGTGTTATCGATATTTTTGTTATTCCAATAGATGGTAGCCTTGCCATTATGGAAGGTAGTCTGTTGTCGTGATTTTTTTACTCCAATGGATGGTATCCTTGTCATTAGGGAAGGTAGTATGTTGTCGATATCTTTGTTACTCCAATGGATGGTAGCCTTGTCATTATGGAAGGTAGTCTATTGTCTAGATTTTTGTTACTATAAGGGATGGTAGCCTTGTCATTATGGAAAGTAGTTTGTTGACGAGATTTTTGTTATTCCAATGGATGGTAGCCTTGTCATTATGAAAGGTAGTCTATTGTCAATATTTTTGTTACTATAATAGATTGTAGCCTTGTCTTTATGGAAGGTAGTCTGTTGTCGATATTTTTGTTACTCCAATGGATGGTAGCCTTGTCATTATAGAAGGTAGTATTTTGTCGAGATTTTTGTCACTACAATGGATGGTAGCCATGTCATTATGGAAGGTAGTCTGTTGTCGAGATTTTTGTTACTACAATATATTGTAGCCTTTTCGTTATGGAAGATAGTCTGTTGTCGAGATTTTTGTTACTATAATAGATTGTAGCCTTGTCATTATGGAAGGTAGTATGTTGCCGAGATTCTTGTTACTACAAAGATGGTAGCCTTGTCATTATGGAAGGTAGTCTATTGTCGAGATTTTTGTCACTACAATGGATGGTAGCCTTGTCATTATGGAAGGTGGTCTAATGTCGAGATTTTTGTTACTACAATGGATTGTAGCCTTGTCGTTATGGCAGGTAGTCTGCTATCAATATCTTTGTTACTCTGAAGGATGGTAGCCTATTCATTATAGAAGGTAGTCTATTTTCGAGATTTTTGTTACGCCAATGGATGGTATCCTTGTGATTATGGAAGGTAGTATGTTGCCGATATCTTTGTTACTCCAATGGATGGTAGCCTTGTCATTATGGAAGGTAGTCTGTTGTAGAGATTTTTGTTACTCCAATGGATGGTAGCCTTGTCATTATGCAAGGTAGTGTGTTGTCGATATTTTTGTTATTCCAATAGATGGTAGCCTTGTTATTATGGAAGGTAGTCTATTTTCGATATTTTTGTTACTCTAAGGGATTGTAGCCTTGTCATTATGGAAGGTAGTCTATTGTCGAGATTTTGGTTACTACAATGGATTGTAGCCTTGTCGTTATGGCAGGTAGTCTGCTATCGATATCTTTGTTACTCCAAAGGATGGTAGCCTAGTCATTATAGAAGGTAGTCTGTTTTCGAGATTTTTGTTACTTCAATGGATGGTATCCTTGTGATTATGGAAGGTAGTATGTTGTCGATATTTTTGTAACTCCAATGGATGGTATCCTTGTCATTATGGAAGGTAGTCTGTTGTAGAGATTTTTGTTACTCCAATAGATGGTAGCCTTTTCATTATGCAAGGTAGTGTGTTGTCGATATTTTTGTTACTACAATGCATGGTAGCCTTGTCATTATGGAAGGTAGTCTGTTGTCGAGATTTTTGTTACTCCAATGGATGGTAGCCTTGTCACTATGGAAGGTAGTTTGTTGTCGAGATTTTTGTTACTACATTGGATGGTAGCCTTGTCATTATGGAAGGTAGTGTGTTGTCGATATTTTTCTTATTCCAATGGATGGAAGCCTTGTCATTATGGAAGGTAGTGTGTTATCGATATTTTTCTTATTCCAATGGATGGAAGCCTTGTCATTATGGAAGGTAGTCTATTGTCGTGATTTTTGTTACTCCAATGGATGGTATCCTTGTCATTATGGAAGGTGGTATGTTGTCGATATCTTTGTTACTCCAATGGATGGTAGCCTTGTCATTATGGAAGGTAGTCTGTTGTCGAGATTTTTGTTACTCCAATGGATGGTAGGCTTGTCATTATGGAAGGTGGTCTATTGACGAGATTTTTGTTACTACATTGGATGGTAGCCTTGTCATTATGGAAGGTAGTCTATTGTCGAGATTTTTGTTAGTACAATGGATTGTAGCCTTGTCGTTATGGAAGGTAGTCTGTTGTTGATATCTTTGTTACTCCAATGGATGGTAGCCTAGTCATTATGGAAGGTAGTCTGTTGCGAGATTTTTGTTAATCTAAGGGATGGTAGCCTTGTCATTATGGAAGTTAGTTTATTGTCGAGATTTTTGTTATTCCATTGGATGGTAGCCTTGTCATTATAGAAGGTAGTCTTTTGTCGAGATTTTTTTTACTACAATGGATTGTATCCTTGTCGTTATGGAAGGTAGTATGTTGTCGATATCTTTCTTACTCCAGTTGATGGTAGCCTAGTCATTATGGAATGTAGTCTATTGTCGAGATTTTTGTTTCTCCGTTGGATGGTAGCCTTGTCATTATGGAAGGTAGTCTATTGTCGAGATTTTTGTCACTACAATGGATGGTAGCCTTGTCATTCTGGAAGGTGGTCTAATGTCGAGATTTTTGTTACTACATTGAATTGTAGCCTAGTCATTATAGAAGGTAGTCTGTTTTCGAGATTTTTGTTACTCCAATGGATGGTATCCTTGTGATTATGGAAGGTAGTATGTTGTCGATATCTTTGTTACTCCAATGGATGGTAGCCTTGTCATTATGGAAGGTAGTTTGTTGTAGAGATTTTTGTTACTCCAATGGATGGTAGCCTTGTCATTATGCAAGGTAGTGTGTTGTCGAGATTTTTGTTACTCCAATGGATGGTAGCCTTGTCGTTATGGAAGGTAGTATGTTGTCGATATCTTTCTTACTCCAATGGATGGTAGCCTAGTCATTATGGAATGTAGTCTGTTGTCTATATTTTTGTTATTCCAATGGATGGTAGCCTTGTCATTATGGAAGGTTGTCTGTTGTCGTGATTTGTTTACTCCAATGGATGGTATCCTTGTCATTATGGATGGTAGTATGTTGTCGATATCTTTGTTACTCCAATGGATGGTAGCCTTGTCATTATGGAAGGTAGTCTATTATCTAGATTTTTGTTACTATAAGGGATGGTGGCCTTGCCATTATGGAAAGTAGTTTGTTGGCGAGATTTTGGTTATTCCAATGGATGGTAGCCTTTTCATTATGAAAGGTAGTCTATTGTCAATATTTTTGTTACTATAATAGATTGTAGCCTTGTCATTATGGAAGGTAGTCAGTTGTCGATATTTTTGTTACTCCAATGGACGGTAGCCTTGTCATTATAGAAGGTAGTATTTTGTCGAGATTTTTGTCACTACAATGGATGGTAGCCATGTCATTATAGAAGGTAGTCTGTTTTCAAGATTTTTGTTACTCCAATGGATGGTATCCTTGTGATTATGGAAGGTAGTATGTTGTCGATATCTTTGTTACTCTAGTGGATGGTATCCTTGTCATTATGGAAGGTAGTCTGTTGTAGAAATTTTTGTTACTCCAATGGATGGTAGCCTTGTCGTTATGGAAGGTAGTATGTTGTCGATATCTTTCTTACTCCAATGGATGGTAGCCTAGTCATTATGGAATGTAGTCTATTGTCGAGATTTTTTTTTCTCCGTTGGATGGTAGCCTTGTCATTATGGAAGGTAGTGTGTTATCTATATTTTTGTTATTCCAATGGATGGTAGCCTTGTCATTATGGAAGGTTGTCTGTTGTCGTGATTTGTTTACTCCAATGGATGGTATCCTTGTTATTATGGATGGTAGTATGTTGTCGATATCTTTGTTACTCCAATGGATGGTAGCCTTGTCATTATGGAAGGTAGTCTATTGTCTAGATTTTTGTTACTATAAGGGATGGTGGCCTTGCCATTATGGAAAGTAGTTTGTTGGCGAGATTTTGGTTATTCCAATGGATGGTAGCCTTTTCATTATGAAAGGTAGTCTATTGTCAATATTTTTGTTACTATAATAGATTGTAGCCTTGTCATTATGGAAGGTAGTCAGTTGTCGATATTTTTGTTACTCCAATGGACGGTAGCCTTGTCATTATAGAAGGTAGTATTTTGTCGAGATTTTTGTCACTACAATGGATGGTAGCCATGTCATTATAGAAGGTAGTCTGTTTTCAAGATTTTTGTTACTCCAATGGATGGTATCCTTGTGATTATGGAAAGTAGTATGTTGTCGATATCTTTGTTACTCTAATGGATGGTATCCTTGTCATTATGGAAGGTAGTCTGTTGTAGAGATTTTTGTTACTCCAATGGATGGTAGCCTTGTCATTATGCAAGGTAGTCTGTTGTCGATATTTTTGTTACTACATTGGATGGTAGCCTTGTCATTATGGAAGGTAGTCTGTTGTCTTGATTTTTGTTACTACAATGGATTGTAGCCTTGTCTTTATGGAAGGTAGTCTGTTGTGGATATCTTTGTTACTCCAATGGATGGTAGCCTAGTCATTATGGAAGGTAGTCTGTTGTCGAGATTTTTGTAACTCTAAGGGATGGTAGCCTTGTCATTATGGAAGGTAGTCTATTGTCGATATTTTTGTTACTACAATGGATTGTAGACTTGTCGTTATTGAAGGTAGTCTGCTACGATATCTTTGTTACTCCAAAGGATGGTAGCCTAGTCATTATAGAAGGTAGTCTGTTTTCGAGATTTTTGTTACTCCAATGGATGGTATCCTTGTGATTATGGAAGGAAATATGTTGTCGATATCTTTGTTACTCCAATGGATGGCAGCCTTGTCATTATGGAAGGTAGTCTGTTGTAGAGATTTTTGTTACTCCAATGGATGGTAGTCTTGTCATTATGCAAGGTAGTGTGTTTTTGATATTTTTTTATTCCAATAGATGGTAGCCTTGTCATTATGGAAGGTAGTCTGTTGTCGAGATTTTTGTTACTCCAATGGATGGTAGCCTTGTCACTATGGAAGGTAGTCTGTTGTCGAGATTTTTGTTACTACATTGGATGGTAGCCTTGTCATTATGGAAGGTAGTGTGTTGTCGATATTTTTCTTATTCCAATGGATGGAAGTCTTTTCATTATGGAAGGTAGTCTGTTGTCGAGATTTTTGTTACTCCAATGGATGGAAGCCTTATCATTATGGAAGGTAGTCTGTTGTCGTGATTTTTGTTACTACAATGGATTGTAGCCTTGGCTTTATGGAAGGTAGTCTGTTGTCGAGAATTTTTTTATTCCATTGGATGGTAGCCTTGTCATTATAGAAGGTAGTCTGTTGTCGAGATTTTTGTTACTACAATGGATTGTATCCTTGTCGTTATGGAAGGTAGTATGTTGTCGATATCTTTGTTACTCCAATGGATTGTAGCCTTGTCATTATGGAAGGTAGTCTGTTGTAGAGATATTTGTTACTCCAATGGATGGTAGCCTTGTCATTATGCAAGGTAGTGTGTTGTCGATATTTTTGTTATTCCAATAGATGGTAGCCTTGTTATTATGGAAGGTAGTCTGTTGTCGAGATTTTTGTTACTCTAAGGGATGGTAGCCTTGTCATTATGGAATGTAGTCTATTGTCGAGATTTTTGTTACTTCAATGGATTGTAGCCTTGTCGTTATGGCAGGTAGTCTGCTATCGATATCTTTGTTACTCCAAAGGATGGTAGCCTAGTCATTATAGAAGGTAGTCTGTTTTGAAGATTTTTGTTACTCCAATGGATGGTATCCTTGTGATTATGGAAGGTAGTATGTTGTCGATATCTTTGTTACTCCAATGGATGGTATCGTTGTCATTATGGAAGGTAGTCTGTTGTAGAGATTTTTTTTACTCCAATAGATGGTAGCCTTGTCATTATGCAAGGTAGTGTGTTGTCGATATTTTTGTTATTCCAATAGATGGTAGCCTTGTCATTATTGAAGGTAATCTGTTGTCGAGATTTTTGTTACTCCAATAGATGGTAGCCTTGTCACTATGGAAGGTAGTCTGTTGTCGAGATTTTTGTTACTACATAGGATGGTAGCCTTGTCATTATGGAAGGTAGTCTGTTGTATCGATTTTTGTTACTACAATGGATTGTAGCCTTGTCTTTATGGAAGGTAGTCTGTTGTGGATTATTTTGTTACTCCAATGGATGGTAGCCTAGTCATTATGGAAAGTAGTCTGTTGTCGAGATTTTTGTTACTCTAAGGGATGGTAGCCTTGTCATTATGGAAGGTAGTCTATTGTCGAGATTTTTGTTACTACAATGGATTGTAGCTTTGTCGTTATGGCAGGTAGTCTGCTATCGATATCTTTGTTACTCCAAAGGATGGTAGCCTAGTCATTATAGAAGGTAGTCTGTTTTCGAGATTTTTGTTACTCCAATGGATGGTAGCCTTGTCATTTTGCAAAGTAGTGTGTTGTCGATATTTTTGTTATTCCAATAGATGGTAGCCTTGTCATTATGGAAGGTAGTCTGTTGTAGAGATTTTTGTTACTCCAATGGATGGTAGCCTTGTCATTATTCAAGATAGTGTGTTGTCGATATTTTTGTTATTCCAATAGATGGTAGCCTTGTCATTATGGAAGGTAGTCTGTTGTCGAGATTTTTGTTACTCCAATGGATGGTAGCCTTGTAACAATGGAAGGTAGTCTGTTGTCGAGATTTTTGTTACTACA
Organism: Vicia faba; assembly: GCA_948472305.1. Classification (NCBI taxonomy): domain Eukaryota; kingdom Viridiplantae; phylum Streptophyta; class Magnoliopsida; order Fabales; family Fabaceae; genus Vicia; species Vicia faba. The sequence goes on from OX451741.1 coordinate 462,455,676, forward strand.
TTGGATGGTAGCCTTGTCATTATGGAAGGTAGTCTCTTGTATCGATTTTTGTTACTACAATGGATTGTAGCCTTGTCTTTATGGAAGGTAGTCTGTTGTGGATATCTTTGTTACTCCAATGGATGGTAGCCTAGTCATTATGGAAGGTAGTCTGTTGTCGAGATTTTTGTTACTCTAAGGGATTGTTGCCTTGTCATTATGGAAGGTAGTCTATTGTCGAGATTTTTGTTACTACAATGGATTGTAGCTTTGTCGTTATGGCAGGTAGTCTGCTATCGATATCTTTGTTACTCCAAAGGATGGTAGCCTAGTCATTATAGAAGGTAGTCTGTTTTCGAGATTTTTGTTACTCCAATGGATGGTAGCCTTGTCATTATGCAAAGTAGTGTGTTGTCGATATTTTTGTTATTCCAATAGATGGTAGCCTTGTCATTATGGAAGGTAGTCTGTTGTAGAGATTTTTGTTACTCCAATGGACGGTAGCCTTGTCATTATGCAAGGTAGTGTGTTGTAGATATTTTTGTTATTCCAATAGATGGTAGCCTTGTCATTATGGAAGGTAGTCTGTTGTCGAGATTTTTGTTACTCCAATGGATGGTAGCCTTGTCACAATGGAAGGTAGTTTGTTGTCGAGATTTTTGTTACTACATTGGATGGTAGCCTTGTCATTATTGAAGGTAGTCTGTTGTCATTATTTTTTTTACTACAATGGAGTGTAGCCTTGTCTTTATGGAAGGTAGTCTGTTGTCGATATCTTTGTTACTCCAATGGATGGTAGCCTAGTCATTATGGAAGGTAGTCTGTTGTCTATATTTTTGTTACTCTAAGGGATGGTAGCCTTGTCATTATGGAATTTAGTTTATTGACGAGATTTTTTTATTCCAATGGATGGTAGCCTTGTCATTATGAAAGGTAGTCTGTTGTCGAGATTTTTGTTACTCCAATGGATGGTATCCTTGTGATTATGGAAGGTAGTATGTTGTCGATATCTTTGTTACTCCAATGGATGGTGGCCTTGTCACTATGCAAGGTAGTGTGTTGTCGATATTTTTGTTATTCCAATAGATGGAAGCCTTATCATTATTGAAGGTAATCTGTTGTCGAGATTTTTGTTACTCCAACGGATGGTAGCCTTGTCACTATGGAAGGTAGTCTGTTGTCGAGATTTTTGTTACTACATTGGATGGTAGCCTTGTCATTATGGAAGGTAGTTTGTTGTCTTGATTTTTGTTACTACAATGGATTGTAGCCTTGTCTTTATGGAAGGTAGTCTGTTGTGGATATCTTTGTTACTCCAATGGATGGTAGCCTAGTCATTATGGAAGGTAGTCTGTTGTCGAGATTTTTGTTACTCCAAGGGATGGTAGCCTTGTCATTATGGAAGGTAGTCTATTGTCGAGATTTTTGTTACTACAATGGATTGTAGCTTTATCGTTATGGCAGGTAGTCTGCTATCGATATCTTTGTTACTCCAAAGGATGGTAGCCTAGTCATTATAGAAGGTAGTCTGTTTTCGAGATTTTTGTTACTCCAATGGATGGTAGCCTTGTCATTATGCGAAGTAGTGTGTTGTCGATATTTTTGTTATTCCAATAGATGGTAGCCTTGTCATTATGGAAGGTAGCCTGTTGTAGAGATTTTTGTTACTCCAATGGATGGTAGCCTTGTCATTATGCAAGGTAGTGTGTTGTCGATATTTTTGTTATTCCAATAGATGGTAGCCTTGTCATTATGGAAGGTAGTCTGTTGTTGAGATTTTTGTTACTCCAATGGATGGTAGCCTTGTCACAATGGAAGGTAGTTTGTTGTCGAGATTTTTGTTACTACATTGGATGGTAGCCTTGTCATTATGGAAGGTAGTCTGTTGTCGTTATTTTTTTTTACTACAATGGAGTGTAGCCTTGTCTTTATGCAAGGTAGTTTGTTGTCAATATCTTTGTTACTCCAATGGATGATAGCCTAGTCATTATGGAAGGTAGTCTATTATCTTGATTTTTGTTACTCTAAGGGATGGTAGCCTTGTCATTATGGAATTTAGTTTATTGTCGAGATTTTTTTATTCCAATGGATGGTAGCCTTGTCATTACGGAAGGTAGTCTGTTGTCGAGACTTTTGTTACTCCAATGGATGGTATCCTTGTGATTATGGAAGGTAGTATGTTGTCGATATCTTTGTTACTCCAATGGATGGTGGCCTTATCATTATGCAAGGTAGTGTGTTGTCGATATTTTTGTTATTCCAATAGATGGTAGCCTTGTCATTATTGAAGGTAATCTGTTGTCGAGATTTTTGTTACTCCAATGGATGGTAGCCTTGTCACTATGGAAGGTAGTCTGTTGTCGAGATTTTTGTTACTACATTGGATGGTAGCCTTGTCATTATGGAAGGTAGTCTGTTGTCTTGATTTTTGTTACTACAATGGATTGTAGCCTTGTCTTTATGGAAGGTAGTCTGTTGTGGATATCTTTGTTACTCCAATGGATGGTAGCCTAGTCATTATGGAAGGTAGTCTGTTGTCGAGATTTTTGTTACTCTAAGGGATTGCAGCCTTGTCATTATGGAAGGTAGTCTATTGTCGAGATTTTTGTTACTACAATGGATTGTAGCTTTGTCGTTATGGCAGGTAGTCTGCTATCGATATCTTTGTTACTCCAAAGGATGGTAGCCTAGTCATTATAGAAGGTAGTCTGTTTTCGAGATTTTTGTAACTCCAATGGATGGTAGCCTTGTCATTATGCAAAGTAGTGTGTTGTCGATATTTTTGTTATTCCAATAGATGGTAGCCTTGTCATTATGGAAGGTAGTCTGTTGTAGAGATTTTTGTTACTCCAATGGACGGTAGCCTTGTCATTATGCAAGGTAGTGTGTTGTAGATATTTTTGTTATTCCAATAGATGGTAGCCTTGTCATTATGGAAGGTAGTCTGTTGTCGAGATTTTTGTTACTCCAATGGATGGTAGCCTTGTCACAATGGAAGGTAGTTTGTTGTCGAGATTTTTGTTACTACATTGGATGGTAGCCTTGTCATTATTGAAGGTAGTCTGTTGTCATTATTTTTTTTACTACAATGGAGTGTAGCCTTGTCTTTATGGAAGGTAGTCTGTTGTCGATATCTTTGTTACTCCAATGGATGGTAGCCTAGTCATTATGGAAGGTAGTCTGTTGTCTAGATTTTTGTTACTCTAAGGGATGGTAGCCTTGTCATTATGGAATTTAGTTTATTGACGAGATTTTTTTATTCCAATGGATGGTAGCCTTGTCATTATGAAAGGTAGTCTGTTGTCGAGATTTTTGTTACTCCAATGGATGGTATCCTTGTGATTATGGAAGGTAGTATGTTGTCGATATCTTTGTTACTCCAATGGATGGTGGCCTTGTCACTATGCAAGGTAGTGTGTTGTCGATATTTTTGTTATTCCAATAGATGGAAGCCTTATCATTATTGAAGGTAATCTGTTGTCGAGATTTTTGTTACTCCAATGGATGGTAGCCTTGTCACTATGGAAGGTAGTCTGTTGTCGAGATTTTTGTTACTACATTGGATGGTAGCCTTGTCATTATGGAAGGTAGTTTGTTGTCTTGATTTTTGTTACTACAATGGATTGTAGCCTTGTCTTTATGGAAGGTAGTCTGTTGTGGATATCTTTGTTACTCCAATGGATGGTAGCCTAGTCATTATGGAAGGTAGTCTGTTGTCGAGATTTTTGTTACTCCAAGGGATGGTAGCCTTGTCATTATGGAAGGTAGTCTATTGTCGAGATTTTTGTTACTACAATGGATTGTAGCTTTATCGTTATGGCAGGTAGTCTGTTATCGATATCTTTGTTACTCCAAAGGATGGTAGCCTAGTCATTATAGAAGGTAGTCTGTTTTCGAGATTTTTGTTACTCCAATGGATGGTAGCCTTGTCATTATGCAAAGTAGTGTGTTGTCGATATTTTTGTTATTCCAATAGATGGTAGCCTTGTCATTATGGAAGGTAGCCTGTTGTAGAGATTTTTGTTACTCCAATGGATGGTAGCCTTGTCATTATGCAAGGTAGTGTGTTGTCGATATTTTTGTTATTCCAATAGATGGTAGCCTTGTCATTATGGAAGGTAGTCTGTTGTTGAGATTTTTGTTACTCCAATGGATGGTAGCCTTGTCACAATGGAAGGTAGTTTGTTGTCGAGATTTTTGTTACTACATTGGATGGTAGCCTTGTCATTATGGAAGGTAGTCTGTTGTCGTTATTTTTTTTTACTACAATGGAGTGTAGCCTTGTCTTTATGCAAGGTAGTTTGTTGTCAACATCTTTGTTACTCCAATGGATGATAGCCTAGTCATTATGGAAGGTAGTCTATTGTCTTGATTTTTGTTACTCTAAGGGATGGTAGCCTTGTCATTATGGAATTTAGTTTATTGTCGAGATTTTTTTATTCCAATGGATGGTAGCCTTGTCATTACGGAAGGTAGTCTGTTGTCGAGACTTTTGTTACTCCAATGGATGGTATCCTTGTGATTATGGAAGGTAGTATGTTGTCGATATCTTTGTTACTCCAATGGATGGTGGCCTTATCATTATGCAAGGTAGTGTGTTGTCGATATTTTTGTTATTCCAATAGATGGTAGCCTTGTCATTATTGAAGGTAATCTGTTGTCGAGATTTTTGTTACTCCAATGGATGGTAGCCTTGTCACTATGGAAGGTAGTCTGTTGTCGAGATTTTTGTTACTACATTGGATGGTAGCCTTGTCATTATGGAAGGTAGTCTGTTGTCTTGATTTTTTTTACTACAATGGATTGTAGCCTTGTCTTTATGGAAGGTAGTCTGTTGTGGATATCTTTGTTACTCCAATGGATGGTAGCCTAGTCATTATGGAAGGTAGTCTGTTGTCGAGATTTTTGTTACTCTAAGGGATGGTAGCCTTGTCATTATGGAAGGTAGTCTATTGTCGAGATTTTTGTTACTACAATGGATTGTAGCTTTGTCGATATGGCAGGTAGTCTGCTATCGATATCTTTGTTACTCCAAAGGATGGTAGCCTAGTCATTATAGAAGGTAGTCTGTTTTCGAGATTTTTGTTACTCCAATGGATGGCAGCCTTGTCATTATGCAAAGTAGTGTGTTGTCGATATTTTTGTTATTCCAATAGATGGTAGCCTTGTCATTATGGAAGGTAGTCTGTTGTCGAGATTTTTGTTACTACATTGGATGGTAGCCTTGTCATTATGGAAGGTAGTCTGTTGTCTTGATTTTTTTTACTACAATGGATTGTAGCCTTGTCTTTATGGAAGGTAGTCTGTTGTGGATATCTTTGTTACTCCAATGGATGGTAGCCTAGTCATTATGGAAGGTAGTCTGTTGTCGAGATTTTTGTTACTCTAAGGGATGGTAGCCTTGTCATTATGGAAGGTAGTCTATTGTCGAGATTTTTGTTACTACAATGGATTGTAGCTTTGTCGATATGGCAGGTAGTCTGCTATCGATATCTTTGTTACTCCAAAGGATGGTAGCCTAGTCATTATAGAAGGTAGTCTGTTTTCGAGATTTTTGTTACTCCAATGGATGGCAGCCTTGTCATTATGCAAAGTAGTGTGTTGTCGATATTTTTGTTATTCCAATAGATGGTAGCCTTGTCATTATGGAAGGTAGTCTGTTGTCGAGATTTTTGTTACTACATTGGATGGTAGCCTTGTCATTATGGAAGGTAGTCTGTTGTCTTGATTTTTGTTACTACAATGGATTGTAGCCTTGTCTTTATGGAAGGTAGTCTGTTGTGGATATCCTTGTTACTCCAATGGATGGTAGCCTAGTCATTATGGAAGGTAGTCTGTTGTCGAGATTTTTGTTACTCTAAGGGATGGTAGCCTTGTCATTATGGAAGGTAGTCTATTGTCGAGATTTTTTTTACTACAATGGATTGTAGCTTTGTCGATATGGCAGGTAGTCTGCTATCGATATCTTTGTTACTCCAAAGGATGGTAGCCTAGTCATTATAGAAGGTAGTTTGTTTTCGAGATTTTTGTTACTCCAATGGATGGCAGCCTTGTCATTATGCAAAGTAGTGTGTTGTCGATATTTTTGTTATTCCAATAGATGGTAGCCTTGTCATTATGGAAGGTAGTCTGTTGTAGAGATTTTTGTTACTCCAATGGATGGTAGCCTTGTCATTATGCAAGGTAGTGTGTTGTCGATATTTTTGTTATTCCAATAGATGGTAGCCTTGTCATTATGGAAGGTAGTCTGTTGTCGAGATTTTTGTTACTCCAATGGATGGTAGCCTTGTCACAATGGAAGGTAGTTTGTTGTCGAGATTTTTGTTACTACATTGGATGGTAGCCTTGTCATTATGGAAGGTAGTCGGTTGTCGTTATTTTATTTACTACAATGGAGTGTAGCCTTGTCTTTATGGAAGGTAGTCTGTTGTCGATATCTTTGTTACTCCAATGGATGGTAGCCTAGTCATTATGGAAGGTAGTCTATTGTCTAGATTTTTGTTACTCTAAGGGATGGTAGCCTTGTCATTATGCAAGGTAGTGTGTTGTCGATATTTTTGTTATTCCAATAGATGGTAGCCTTGTCATTATGGAAGGTAGTCTGTTGTCGAGATTTTTGTTACTCCAATGGATGGTAGCCTTGTCACAATGGAAGGTAGTTTGTTGTCGAGATTTTTGTTACTACATTGGATGGTAGCCTTGTCATTATGGAAGGTAGTCGGTTGTCGTTATTTTATTTACTACAATGGAGTGTAGCCTTGTCTTTATGGAAGGTAGTCTGTTGTCGATATCTTTGTTACTCCAATGGATGGTAGCCTAGTCATTATGGAAGGTAGTCTATTGTCTAGATTTTTGTTACTCTAAGGGATGGTAGCCTTGTCATTATGGAATTTAGTTTATTGTCGAGATTTTTTTATTCCAATGGATGGTAGCCTTGTCATTATGGAAGGTAGTCTGTTGTCGAGATTTTTGTTACTCCAATGGATGGTATCCTTGTGATTATGGAAGGTAGTCTGTTGTCGCGATTTTTGTTACTACATTGGATGGTAGCCTTGTCATTATGGAAGGTAGTTTTTTGTCGTGATTTTTGTTACTACAATGGATTGTAGCCTTGTCTTTATGGAAGGTAGTCTGTTGTCGATATCTTTGTTACTCCAATGGATGGTAGCTTAGTCATTAAGGAAGGTAGTCTGTTGTCGATATTTTTGTTACTCCAATGGATGGTATCGTTGTGATTATGGAAGGTAGTTTGTTGTCGATATTTTTGTCACTACAATGGATGGTAGCCATGTCATTATGAAAGGTAGTCTGTTGTTGAGATTTTTGTTACTACAATAGATTGTAGCCTTTTCGTTATGGAAGATAGTCTGCTATCGATATCTTTGTTACTCCAAAGGATGTTAGCCTAGTCATTATAGAAGGTAGTATGTTTTGGAGATTTTTGTTACTCCAATGGATGGCATCCTTTTGATTATGGAAGGTAGTATGTTGTCGATATCTTTGTTACTCCAATGTATGGTAGCCTTGTCATTATGGAAGGTAGTCTGTTGTAGAGATTTTTGTTACTCCAATGGATGGTAGCCTTGTCATTATGGAAGGTAGTCTATTGTCGAGATTTTTGTTACTCCAATGGATGGTAGCCTTGTCACTATGGAAGGTAGTCTGTTGTCGAGATTTTTGTTACTCCAATGGATGATAGCCTTGTCACTATGGAAGGTAGTCTGTTGTCGAGATTTTTGTTACTACATTGGATGGTAGCCTTGTCATTATGGAAGGTAATCAGTTGTCGTGATTTTTGTTACTACAATGGATTGTAGCCTTGTCTTTATGGAAGGTAATCTGTTGTCGATATCTTTGTTACTCCAATGGATGGTAGCCTAGTCATTATGGAAGGTAGTCTGTTGTCGAGATTTTTGTTACTCTAAGGGATGGTAGCCTTGTCATTATGAAAGGTAGTCTGTTGTGGATATTTTTGTTACTGCAATGGATGGTAGCCTTGTCATTATAGAAGGTAGTATTTTGTCAAGATTTTTGTCACTACAATGGATGGTATTCATGTCATTATGGAAGGTAGTCTGTTGTCGAGATTTTTGTTACTACAATAGATTGTAGCCTTTTCGTTATGGAAGATAGTCTATTGTCGAGATTTTTGTTAATATAATAGATTTTAGCCTTGTCATTATGGAAGGTAGTATGTTGTCGAGATTCTTGTTACTACAATGGATGGTAGCCTTGTCATTATGGAAGGTAGTCTATTGTCTAGATTTTTGTCACTACAATAGATGGTAGCCTTGTAGTTATGGAAGGTAGTCTGTTGTCGAGATTTTTGTTACTCCAATGGATGGTAGCCTTGTCACTATGGAAGGTAGTCTGTTGTTGAGATTTTTGTTACTACATTGGATGGTAGCCTTGTCATTATGGAAGGTAGTCTGTTGTCGTTGTTTTTCTTACTACAATGGATTGTAGCCTTGTCTTTATGGAAGGTAGTTTGTTGTCGATATCATTGTTACTCCAATGGATGGTAGCCTAGTCATTATGGAAGGTAGTCTGTTGTCGAGATTTTTGTTACTCTAAGGGATGGTAGCCTTGTCATTATGGAAGGAAGTCTATTGTCGAGATTTTTGTTACTACAATGGATTGTAGCCTTGTCGTTATGGCAGGTAGTCTACTATCGATATCTTTTTTACTCCAAAGGATGGTAGCCTAGACATTATAGATGGTAGTCTGTACTCGAGATTTTTGTTATTCCAATGGATGGTATCCTTGTGATTATGGAAGGTAGTATGTTGTCAATATCTTTGTTACTCCAATGGATGGTAGCATTGTCATTATGGAAGGTAGTCTGTTGTAGAGATTTTTGTTACTCCAATGGATGGTAGCCTTGTCACTATGGAAGGTAGTCTGTTGTCGTGATTTTTGTTACTACAATGGATTGTAGCCTTGTCTTTAGGGAAGGTAATCTGTTGTCGATATCTTTGTTACTCCAATGGATGGTAGCCTAGTCATTAGGGAAGGTAGTCTGTTGTCGAGATTTTTGTTACTCTAAGGGATGGTAGCCGTGTCATTATGGAAGGTAGTCTATTGTCGAGATTTTTTTTACTACAATGGATTGTAGCTTTGTCGTTATGGCAGGTAGTCTGCTATAGATATCTTTGTTACTCCAAAGGATGGTAGCCTAGTCATTATAGAAGGTAGGCTGTTTCGAGATTTTTGTTACTCCAATGGATGGTAGCCTTGTCATTATGCAAAGTAGTGTGTTGTCGATATTTTTGTTATTCCAATAGATGGTAGCCTTGTCATTATGGAAGGTAGTCTGTTGTAGAGATTTTTGTTACTCTAATGGATGGTAGCCTTGTCATTATGCATGGTAGTATGTTGTCGATATTTTTGTTATTCCAATAGATGGTAGCCTTGTCATTATGGAAGGTAGTCTGTTGTCGAGATTTTTGTTACTCCAATGGATGGTAGCCTTGTCACTATGGAAGGTAGTCTGTTTTCGAGATTTTTGTTACTACATTGGATGGTAGCCTTGTCTTTATGGAAGGTAGTCTTTTGTCGATATCTTTGTTACTCCAATGGATGGCAGCCTAGTCATTATGGAAGGTAGTATGTTGTCTAGATTTTTGTTACTCTAAGGGATGGTAGCCTTGTCATTATGGAATTTAGTTTATTGTCGAGATTTTTTTATTCCAATGGATGGTAGCCTTGTCATTATGGAAGGTAGTCTGTTGTCGAGATTTTTGTTACTACAATGGATTGTATCCTTGTGATTATGGAAGGTAGTATGTTGTCGATATCTTTGTTACTCCAATGGATGGTGGCCTTGTCATTATGGAAGGTAGTCTGTTGTCGAGATTTTTGTTACTCCAATGGATGGTAGCCTTGTCACTATCGAAGGTAGTCTGTTGTCGAGATTTTTGTTACTACAATGGATGGTAGCCTTGTCATTATGGAAGGTAGTCTGTTGTCGTGATTTTTGTTACTACAATGGATTGTAGCCTTGTCTTTATGGAAGGTAGTCTAGTGTCGATATCTTTGTTACTCCAATGGATGGTAGCCTAGTCATTAAGGAAGGCAGTCTGTTGTCGATATTTTCGTTACTCCAATGGATGGTATCCTTGTGATTATGGAAGGTACTTTATTGTCGATATCTTTGTTACTCTAATGGATCGTAGCCTTGTCATTATGGAAGGTAGTCTGTTGTCGAGATTTTTGTTACTCCAATGGATGGTAGGCTTGTCACTATGGAAGGTAGTCTGTTGTCTAAATTTTTGTTACTACATTGGATGGTAGCCTTGTCATTATGGAAGGTAGTCTGTTGTCGTGATTTTTGTTACTACAATGGATTGTAGCCTTGTCTTTATGTAAGGGAGTCTGTTGTCGATATCTTTGTTACTCCAATGGATGGTATCTTAGTCATTATAGAAGGTAGTCTGTTTTCGAGATTTTTGTTACTCCAATGGATGGTAGCCATGTCATTATGGGAGGTAGTCTGTTGTCGAGATTTTTGTTACTACAATATATTGTAGCCTTTTCGTTATGGAGGATAGTCTGCTATCGATATCTTTGTTACTTCAAAGGATGTTAGCCTAGTCATTATAGAAGGTAGTATGTTTTCGAGATTTTTGTTACTCCAATGGATGGTATCCTTGTGATTATGGAAGGTAGTATGTTGTCGATATCTTTGTTACTCCAATGCATGGTAGCCTTGTCATTATGGAAGGTAGTCTGTTGTAGAGATTTTTGTTACTCCAATGGATGGTAGCCTTGTCATTATGCAAGGTAGTGTGTTGTCGATATTTTTGTTATTCCAATAGATTGTATCCTTGTAATTATGGAAGGTAGTATGTTGTCGATATTTTTGTTACTCCAATGGATGGTAGCCTTGTCACTATGAAAGGTAGTCTGTTGTCGAGATTTTTGTTACTCCAATGGATGGTAGCCTTGTCACTATGGAAGGTAGTCTGTTGTCGAGATTTTTGTTACTACATTGGATGGTAGCCTTGTCATTATGGAAGGTAGTCTTTTGTCATGATTTTTGTTACTACAATGGATTGTAGCCTTGTCTTTATGGAAGGTAATTTGTTGTCCATATCTTTGTTACTCCAATGGATGGTAGCCTAGTCATTAGGGAAGGTAGTCTGTTGTCGAGATTTTTGTTACTCTAAGGGATGGTAGCCGTGTCATTATGGAAGGTAGTCTATTGTCGAGATTTTTTTTACTACAATGGATTGTAGCTTTGTCGTTATGGCAGGTAGTCTGCTATAGATATCTTTGTTACTCCAAAGGATGGTAGCCTAGTCATTATAGAAGGTAGGCTGTTTCGAGATTTTTGTTACTCCAATGGATGGTAGCCTTGTCATTATGCAAAGTAGTGTGTTGTCAATATTTTTGTTATTCCAATAGATGGTAGCCTTGTCATTATGGAAGGTAGTCTGTTGTAGAGATTTTTGTTACTCTAATGGATGGTAGCCTTGTCATTATGCATGGTAGTATGTTGTCGATATTTTTGTTATTCCAATAGATGGTAGCCTTGTCATTATGGAAGGTAGTCTGTTGTCGAGATTTTTGTTACTCCAATGGATGGTAGCCTTGTCACTATGGAAGGTAGTCTGTTTTCGAGATTTTTGTTACTACATTGGATGGTAGCCTTGTCTTTATGGAAGGTAGTCTTTTGTCGATATCTTTGTTACTCCAATGGATGGCAGCCTAGTCATTATGGAAGGTAGTATGTTGTCTAGATTTTTGTTACTCTAAGGGATGGTAGCCTTGTCATTATGGAATTTAGTTTATTGTCGAGATTTTTTTATTCCAATGGATGGTAGCCTTGTCATTATGGAAGGTAGTCTGTTGTCGAGATTTTTGTTACTACAATGGATTGTATCCTTGTGATTATGGAAGGTAGTATGTTGTCGATATCTTTGTTACTCCAATGGATGGTGGCCTTGTCATTATGGAAGGTAGTCTGTTGTCGAGATTTTTGTTACTCCAATGGATGGTAGCCTTGTCACTATCGAAGGTAGTCTGTTGTCGAGATTTTTGTTACTACATTGGATGGTAGCCTTGTCATTATGGAAGGTAGTCTGTTGTCGTGATTTTTGTTACTACAATGGATTGTAGCCTTGTCTTTATGGAAGGTAGTCTAGTGTCGATATCTTTGTTACTCCAATGGATGGTAGCCTAGTCATTAAGGAAGGCAGTCTGTTGTCGATATTTTCGTTACTCCAATGGATGGTATCCTTGTGATTATGGAAGGTACTTTATTATCGATATCTTTGTTACTCCAATGGATCGTAGCCTTGTCATTATGGAAGGTAGTCTGTTGTCGAGATTTTTGTTACTCCAATGGATGGTAGGCTTGTCACTATGGAAGGTAGTCTGTTGTCTAAATTTTTGTTACTACATTGGATGGTAGCCTTGTCATTATGGAAGGTAGTCTGTTGTCGTGATTTTTGTTACTACAATGGATTGTAGCCTTGTCTTTATGTAAGGGAGTCTGTTGTCGATATCTTTGTTACTCCAATGGATGGTATCTTAGTCATTATAGAAGGTAGTCTGTTTTCGAGATTTTTGTTACTCCAATGGATGGTAGCCATGTCATTATGGGAGGTAGTCTGTTGTCGAGATTTTTGTTACTACAATATATTGTAGCCTTTTCGTTATGGAGGATAGTCTGCTATCGATATCTTTGTTACTTCAAAGGATGTTAGCCTAGTCATTATAGAAGGTAGTATGTTTTCGAGATTTTTGTTACTCCAATGGATGGTATCCTTGTGATTATGGAAGGTAGTATGTTGTCGATATCTTTGTTACTCCAATGCATGGTAGCCTTGTCATTATGGAAGGTAGTCTGTTGTAGAGATTTTTGTTACTCCAATGGATGGTAGCCTTGTCATTATGCAAGGTAGTGTGTTGTCGATATTTTTGTTATTCCAATAGATTGTATCCTTGTAATTATGGAAGGTAGTATGTTGTCGATATTTTTGTTACTCCAATGGATGGTAGCCTTGTCACTATGAAAGGTAGTCTGTTGTCGAGATTTTTGTTACTCCAATGGATGGTAGCCTTGTCACTATGGAAGGTAGTCTGTTGTCGAGATTTTTGTTACTACATTGGATGGTAGCCTTGTCATTATGGAAGGTAGTCTTTTGTCATGATTTTTGTTACTACAATGGATTGTAGCCTTGTCTTTATGGAAGGTAATTTGTTGTCCATATCTTTGTTACTCCAATGGATGGTAGCCTAGTCATTAGGGAAGGTAGTCTGTTGTCGAGATTTTTGTTACTCTAAGGGATGGTAGCCGTGTCATTATGGAAGGTAGTCTATTGTCGAGATTTTTTTTACTACAATGGATTGTAGCTTTGTCGTTATGGCAGGTAGTCTGCTATAGATATCTTTGTTACTCCAAAGGATGGTAGCCTAGTCATTATAGAAGGTAGGCTGTTTCGAGATTTTTGTTACTCCAATGGATGGTAGCCTTGTCATTATGCAAAGTAGTGTGTTGTCGATATTTTTGTTATTCCAATAGATGGTAGCCTTGTCATTATGGAAGGTAGTCTGTTGTAGAGATTTTTGTTACTCTAATGGATGGTAGCCTTGTCATTATGCATGGTAGTATGTTGTCGATATTTTTGTTATTCCAATAGATGGTAGCCTTGTCATTATGGAAGGTAGTCTGTTGTCGAGATTTTTGTTACTCCAATGGATGGTAGCCTTGTCACTATGGAAGGTAGTCTGTTTTCGAGATTTTTGTTACTACATTGGATGGTAGCCTTGTCTTTATGGAAGGTAGTCTTTTGTCGATATCTTTGTTACTCCAATGGATGGCAGCCTAGTCATTATGGAAGGTAGTATGTTGTCTAGATTTTTGTTACTCTAAGGGATGGTAGCCTTGTCATTATGGAATTTAGTTTATTGTCGAGATTTTTTTATTCCAATGGATGGTAGCCTTGTCATTATGGAAGGTAGTCTGTTGTCGAGATTTTTGTTACTACAATGGATTGTATCCTTGTGATTATGGAAGGTAGTATGTTGTCGATATCTTTGTTACTCCAATGGATGGTGGCCTTGTCATTATGGAAGGTAGTCTGTTGTCGAGATTTTTGTTACTCCAATGGATGGTAGCCTTGTCACTATCGAAGGTAGTCTGTTGTCGAGATTTTTGTTACTACATTGGATGGTAGCCTTGTCATTATGGAAGGTAGTCTGTTGTCGTGATTTTTGTTACTACAATGGATTGTAGCCTTGTCTTTATGGAAGGTAGTCTAGTGTCGATATCTTTGTTACTCCAATGGATGGTAGCCTAGTCATTAAGGAAGGCAGTCTGTTGTCGATATTTTCGTTACTCCAATGGATGGTATCCTTGTGATTATGGAAGGTACTTTATTGTCGATATCTTTGTTACTCCAATGGATCGTAGCCTTGTCATTATGGAAGGTAGTCTGTTGTCGAGATTTTTGTTACTCCAATGGATGGTAGGCTTGTCACTATGGAAGGTAGTCTGTTGTCTAAATTTTTGTTACTACATTGGATGGTAGCCTTGTCATTATGGAAGGTAGTCTGTTGTCGTGATTTTTGTTACTACAATGGATTGTAGCCTTGTCTTTATGTAAGGGAGTCTGTTGTCGATATCTTTGTTACTCCAATGGATGGTATCCTAGTCATTATAGAAGGTAGTCTGTTTTCGAGATTTTTGTTACTCCAATGGATGGTAGCCATGTCATTATGGGAGGTAGTCTGTTGTCGAGATTTTTGTTACTACAATATATTGTAGCCTTTTAGTTATGGAGGATAGTCTGCTATCGATATCTTTGTTACTTCAAAGGATGTTAGCCTAGTCATTATAGAAGGTAGTATGTTTTCGAGATTTTTGTTACTCCAATGGATGGTATCCTTGTGATTATGGAAGGTAGTATGTTGTCGATATATTTGTTACTCCAATGCATGGTAGCCTTGTCATTATGGAAGGTAGTCTGTTGTAGAGATTTTTGTTACTCCAATGGATGGTAGCCTTGTCATTATGCAAGGTAGTGTGTTGTCGATATTTTTGTTATTCCAATAGATTGTATCCTTGTAATTATGGAAGGTAGTATGTTGTCGATATTTTTGTTACTCCAATGGATGGTAGCCTTGTCACTATGAAAGGTAGTCTGTTGTCGAGATTTTTGTTACTCCAATGGATGGTAGCCTTGTCACTATGGAAGGTAGTCTGTTGTCGAGATTTTTGTTACTACATTGGATGGTAGCCTTGTCATTATGGAAGGTAGTCTTTTGTCATGATTTTTGTTACTACAATGGATTGTAGCCTTGTCTTTATGGAAGGTAATTTGTTGTCCATATCTTTGTTACTCCAATGGATGGTAGCCTAGTCATTATGGAAGGTAGTCTGTTGTCGAGATTTTTGTTACTCTAAGGGATGGTCGCCTTGTCATTATGAAAGGTAGTCTATTGTCGAGATTTTTGTTACTATAACAGATTGTAGCCTTGTCATTATGGAAGGTATTCTGTTGTCGATATTTTTGTTACTCCAATGGATGGTAGCCTTGTCATTATAGAAGGTAGTATTTTGTCGAGATTTTTGTCACTACAATGGATGGTAGCCATGTCATTATGGAAGGTAGTCTGTTGTCGAGATTTTTGTTACTACAATAGATTGTAGCCTTTTCATTATGGAAGATAGTCTGTTGTCGAGATTTTTGTTTCTATAATAGATTGTATCCTTGTCATTGTGGAAGGTAGTATGTTGTCGAGATTCTTGTTACTACAATGGATGGTAGCCTTGTCATTATGGAAGGTAGTCTATTCTCGAGATTTTTGTCACTACAATGGATGGTAACCTTGTCATTATGGAAGGTAGTCTATTGTCGAGATTTTTGTTACTACAATGGATTGTAGCCTTGTCGTTATGGCAGGTAGTCTGCTATCGATATCTTTGTTACTCCAAAGGATGGTAGCCTAGTAATTATAGAAGGTAGTCTGTTTTCGAGATTTTTGTTACTCTAATGGATGGTATCCTTGTGATTATGGAAGGTAGTATGTTGTCGATATCTTTGTTACTCCAATGGATGGTAGCCTTGTCATTATGGAAGGTAGTCTGTTGTAGAGATTTTTGTTACTCCAATGGATGGTAGCCTTGTAGTTATGGAAGGTAGTCTGTTGTCGAGATTTTTGTTACTCCAATGGATGGTAGCCTTGTCACTATGGAAGGTAGTCTGTTTTCGAGATTTTTGTTACTACATGGGATGGTAGCCTTGTCATTATGGAAGGTAGTCTGTTGTCGTGATTTTTGTTACTACAATGAATTGTAGTCTTGTCTTTATGGAAGGTAGTTTGTTGTCGATATCATTGTTACTCCAATAGATGGTATCGTTATCATTATGGATGGTAGTCTGTTGTCGAGAATTTTGTTACTCTAATGGATGGTAGCCTTGTCATTATGGAACGTAGTTTGTTGTCGATGTTTTTGTTACTCCAATGGATGGTAGCCTTGTCATTATGGAAGGTAGTATGTTGTCGAGATTTTTGTTATTCCAATGGATGGTAGCCTTGTTATTATGGAAGGTAGTCTGTTGTCGAGATTTTTGTTACTCCAATGGATGCTAGCCTTCTAATTATGGAAGGTAGTGTGTTGTTCATATTTTTTATACTCCAATGGATGGTAGCCTTGTCATTATGGAAGGTAGTCTATTGTCGAGATTTTTGATACTTCAATGGATGGTAGCCTTGTCATTATGGAAGGTAGTCTATTTCCGATATTTTTGTTACTCCAATGGATGGTAGCCTTGTCATTATGGAAGGTAGTCTATTGTCGATATTTTTGTAACTCCAATGGATGGTATAGTTGTCATTATGGATGGTAGTCTGTTGTCGAGATTTTTGTTATTGCAATGGATTATAGCCTTATCATTATGAAACGTACTCTGTTATCGATGTTTTTGTTACTCCAATGGATGGTAGACTTGTCATTATAAAAGGTAGTCTGTCATTGTGATTTCTGTCACTCCAATGGATGATAGCCTTGTCACTATGGAAGGTTGTTTGTTGTTAATATTTTTGTTACTCCAATGGATGGTAACCTTGTCATTATGGAATGTAGTCTATTGTCGAGATTTTGGTTACTCCAATGGCTGGTATCGTTGTCATTTTGGATGGTAGTCTGTTATCGAGATTTTTGTTACTCTAATGGATGGTAGCCTTGTCATTATGTAATGTAGTCTGCTTTTGAGATTTTTGTTACTCTAATGGATGGTAGCCTTGTCATTATGGAAGGTAGTCTGTTATCTTGATTTTTGTTACTCAAATGAATGGTATCATTGTCATTATGGATGGTAGTCTGTTGTCGGGATTTTTTTTACTCCAATAGATGGTATCGTTGTCATTATGGATGGTAGTCTGTTGTCGAGAATTTTGTTACTCTAATGGATGGTAGCCTTGTCATTATGGAACGTAGTCTGTTGTCGATGTTTTTGTTACTCCAACGGATGGTAGCCTTGTCATTATGGAAGGTAGTATGTTATCAAGATTTTTGTTATTCCAATGGATTGTAGCCTTGTCATTATGGAAGGTAGTCTGTTGTCGAGATTTTTGTTACTCCAATGGATGCTAGCCTTCTCATTATGGAAGGTAGTGTGTTGTTCATATTTTTGTTACTCCAATGGATGGTAGCCTTGTCATTATGGAAGGTAGTCTATTGTCAATATTTTTTATACTTCAATGGATGGTAGCCTTGTCATTATGGAAGGTTGTCTGTTTCCGATATTTTTGTTACTCCAATGGATGGTAGCCTTGTCATTATGGAAGGTAGTCTATTGTCGATATTTTTGTAACTCCAATGGATGGTATAATTCTCATTATGGATGGTGGTCTGTTGTCGAGATTTTTGTTATTCTAATGGATTGTAGCCTTGTCATTATGGAACGTACTCTGTTGTCGATGTTTTTGTTACTCCAATGGATGGTAGACTTGTCATTATAAAAGGTAGTCTGTCGTTGTGATTTCTATCATTCCAATGGATGATAGCCTTGTCACTATGGAAGGTTGTCTGTTGTTCATATTTTTGTTACTCCAATGGATGGTAACCTTGTCATTATGGAATGTAGTCTATTGTCGAGATTGTGGTTACTCTAATGGCTGGCATCGTTGTCATTATGGATGGTAGTCTGTTGTTGAGATTTTTGTTACTCTAATGGATGGTAGCCTTGTCATTATGGAAGGTAGTCTGTTTTCGAGATTTTTATTACTCCAATGGATGGTAGCCTTGTCATTATGGAAGGTAGTCTGTTGTCGAGATTTTTGTTACTCCAATGGATGGTAACCTTGTCATTATGGATGGCAGTCTGTTGTCGAGATTTTTGATATTCCAATGGATGGTAGCCTTGTTATTATGGAAGGTAGTCTATTGTCAAGATTTTTGTTACTCCAATGGATGCTAGCCTTGTCATTATGGAAGGTAATCTGTTGTTGTGATTTCTGTCACTCCAATGGATGGTAGCCTTGTCACTATGGAAGGTAGTCTGTTGTTCATATTTTTGTTGCTCCAATAGATAGTAGCCTTGTCATTATGGAACGTAGTTTATTGTCGAGATTTTTGTTACTCCAATGGATGATATCATTGTCATTATGGATGGTAGTCTATTGTCGAGATTGCTATTACTCTAATGGATGGTAGCCTTGTCACTATGGAAGATAGTTTGTTTTTCATATTTTTGTTGCTCCAATAGATCGTAGCCTTGTCATTATGGAATGTAGTCTATTGTCGAGATTTTTGTTACTCTAATGGATGGTATCGTTGTCATTATGGATGGTTGTCTGTTGTCGAGAATTTTGTTACTCCAATGGATTGTAGCCTTGTCATTATGGAACATAGTCTGTTGTTGATGTTTTTGTTACTCCAATGGATGGTAGCCTTGTCATTATGGAAGGTAGTCTGTTATCGAGATTATTGTTATTCCAATGGATGGTAGCCTTGTCATTGTGGAAGGTAGTCTGTTGTCGAGATTTTTGTTACTCTAATGGATGCTAGCCTTGTCATTATGAAAGTTAGTCTGTCATTTTGATTTCTGTCACTCCAATGGATGGTAGCCTTGTCACTATGGAAGGTAGTGTGTTATTCATATTTTTGTTACTCCAATGGATGGTAGACTTGTCATTATTGAAGTTAGTCTATTGTCAAGATTTTTGTTACTTGAATGGATGGTAGCCTTGTCATTATGGAAGATAATCTGTTTTCGAGTTTTTTGTTACTCCAATAATTGGTAGCCTTGTCATTATGGAACGTATTCTGTTGTCGATGTTTTTGTTACTCCAATGGATGGTAGCCATGTAATTATGGAAGGTAGTCTATTGTCGAGATTTTTTTTATTCCAATAGATGGTAGACTTCTCGTTATGGAAGGTAGTATGTTGTCGAGATTTTTGTTACTCCAATGGATGCTAGCCTTGTCATTATAGAAGGTAGTCTGTCATTGTGATTTCTGTCACTCTAATGGATGGTAGCCTTGTCACTATGGAAGGTAGTCTGTTGTTCATATTTTTGTTACTCCAATGGATGGTAACCTTGTCATTATGGAATGTAGTCTATTGTCAAGATTTTTGTTACTCCAATGGCTGGTATCGTTGTCATTATGGATGGTAGTCTGTTGTCGAGATTTTTGTTACTCTAATGGATGGTAGGCTTGTCATTATGGAAGGTAGTCTGTTTTCGAGATTTTTGTTACTCCAATGGATGGTAGCCTTGTCATTATGGAAGGTAGTCTGTTATCGAGATTTTTGTTACTCCAATGGATGGTAACATTGTCATTATGGATGGCAGTCTGTTTTCGAGAGTTTTGATATTCCAATGGATGGTAGTCTTGTTATTATGGAAGGTAGTCTGTTGTCGAGATTTTTGTTACTCCAATGGATGCTAGCCTTGTCATTATGGAAGGTAATCTGTCGATGTGATTTCTGTCACTCCAATGGATGGTAGCCTTGTCACTATGGAAGGTAGTCTGTTGTTCATATTTTTGTTGCTCCAATAGATGGTAGCCTTGTCATTATTGAACGTAGTTTATTGTCGAGGTTTTTTTTAACCAATGGATGATATCATTGTCATTATGGATGGTAGTCTGTTGTCGAGATTTCTGTTACTCTAATGGATGGTAGCCTTGTCACTATGGAAGGTAGTCTGTTGTTCATATGTTTGTTGCTCCAATAGATCGTAGCCTTGTCATTATGGAATGTAGTCTATTGTCGAGATTTTTGTTACTCTAATGGATGGTATCATTGTCATTATGGATGGTAGTCTGTTGTCGAGAATTTTGTTACTCCAATGGATGGTAGCCTTGTCATTATGGAACATAGTCTGTTGTCGATGTTTTTGGTACTCCAATGGATGGTAGCCTTGTCATTATGGAAGGTAGTCTGTTGTCGAGAGTATTGTTATTCCAATGGATGGTAGCCTTGTCATTGTGGAAGGTAGTCTGTTGTCGAGATTTTTGTTACTCTAATGGATGCTAGCCTTGTCATTATGAAAGTTAGTCTGTCATTGTGATTTCTGTCACTCCAATGGATGGTAGCCTTGTCACTATGGAAGGTAGTGTGTTGTTCATATTTTTGTTACTCCAATGGATGGTAGCCTTGTCATTATTGAAGTTAGTCTATTGTCAAGCTTTTTGTTACTTGAATGGATGGTAGCCTTGTCATTATGGAAGGTAATCTGTTTTCGAGTTTTTTGTTACTCCAATAATTGGTAGCCTTGTCATTATGGAACGTATTCTGTTGTCGATGTTTTTGTTACTCCAATGGATGGTAGCCAGGTCATTATGGAAGGTAGTCTATTGTCGAGATTTTTGTTATTCCAACAGATGGTAGACATGTCGTTATGGAAGGTAGTATGTTGTCGAGATTTTTGTTACTCCAATGGATGCTAGCCTTGTCATTATAGAAGGTAGTCTGTCATTGTGATTTCTGTCACTCTAATGGATGGTAGCCTTGTCACTATGGAAGGTAGTCTGTTGTTCATATTTTTGTTACTCCAATGGATGGTAACCATGTCATTATGGAATGTAGTCTATTGTCAAGATTTTTGTTACTCCAATGGCTGGTATCGTTGTCATTATGGATGGTAGTCTGTTGTCGAGATTTTTGTTACTCTAATGGATGGTAGCCTTGTCATTATGGAAGGTATATTGTTTTCGAGATTTTTGTTACTCCAATGGATGGTAGCCTTGTCATTATTGAAGGTAGTCTGTTGTCGAGATTTTTGTTACTCCAATGGATGTTAACGTTGTCATTATGGATGGCAGTCTGTTGTCGAGATTTTTGTTATTCCAATGGATGGTAGCCTTGTCATTATGGAAGGTTGTCTGTTGTCGAGATTTTTGTTACTCCAATGGATGCTAGCCATGTCATTATGGAAGGTAGTATGTCGTTGTGATTTTTGTCACTCCAATGGATGGTAGCCTAGTCACTATGGAAGGTAGTATGTTGTTCATATTTTTGTTACTCCAATGGATGGTATCCTTGTCATTATGGAAGGTAGTTTGTTGTCGAGATTTTTGTTACTCCAATGGATGGTAGCCTTGTCATTATGGAAGGTAGTCTGTTGTCGAGATTTTTGTTACTCCAATGGATGGTATCATTGTCATTATTGATGGTAGTCTGTTGTCGATATTTTTGTTACTCCAATAGATGGTATCGTTTTCATTATGGATGGTAGTCTGTTGTCGAGAATTTTGTTACTACAATGAATGGTAGCCTTGTCATTATGGAACGTAGTCTGTTGTCGATGTTTTTGTTACTCCAATGGATGGTAGTCTTGTCATTATGGAAGGTTGTCTGTTGTTGAGATTATTGTTATTCCAATGGATGGTAGCCTTGTAATTGTGGAATGTAGTCTATTGTCGAGATTTTTGTTACTCTAATGGATGATAGCCTGGTCATTAGAGAAGGTAATCCGTTGTTGTGATTTCTGTCACTCCAATGGATGGTAGCCTTGTCACTATGCAAGGTAGTGTGTTGTTCATATTTTTGTTACTCCAATGGATGGTAGCCTTGTCATTATGGAAGGTAGTCTATTGTCGAGATTTTTGTTACTTGACGGATGGTAGCCTTGTCATTATGGAAGGTAGTCTGTTTTCGTGTTTTTTGTTACTCCAATGGATGGTAGCCTTGTCATTATGGAAGGTAATATGTTGTCAATATTTTTGTTACTCCCATTGATTGTATCGTTGTCATTATTGTATTGTTGTCAAGATTTTTGTTATTCCAATGGATTGTAGCCTTGTCATTATGGAACATATTCTGTTATCGATGTTATTGTTACTCCAATGGATGGTAGCCATGTCATTATGGAAGGTAGTCTGTTGTCGAGATTTTTGTTATTCCAATAGATGGTAGACTTGTCATTATGGAAGGTAGTATGTTGTAGAGATTTTTGTTACTCCATGGATGCTAGCCTTGTCATTATAGAAGTTAGTCTGTCATTGTGATTTCTGTCACTCAAATGGATGGTAGCCTTGTCACTATGGAAGGTAGTCTGTTGTTCATATTTTTGTTACTCCAATGGATGGTAACCTTGTCATTATGGAATGTAGTCTATTGTCGAGATTTTTGTTACTCCAATGGCCGGTATCGTTGTCATTATGGATGTTAGTCTCTTGTCGAGATTTTTGTTACTCTAATGGATGGTAGCCTTGTCATTATGGAAGGTAGTCTTTTTTCGAGATTTTTGTTACTCCAATGGATGGTAGCCTTGTCATTTAGGAAGGTAGTCTGTTGTCGAGATTTTTGTTACTCCAATGGATGGTAGCCTTGTCACTATGGAAGGTAGTCTGTTGTTCATATTTTTGTTGCTCCAATAGACGGTAGCCTTGTCATTATGGAATGTAGTCTATTGTCGAGATTTTTGTTACTCTAATGGATGGTATCGTTGTCATTATGGATGGTAGTCTGTTGTCGAGAATTTTGTTACTCCAATGGATGGTAGCCTTGTCATTATGGAACATAGTCTGTTGTCGATGTTTTTGTTACTCCAATGGATGGTAGCCTTGTCATTATGGAAGGTAGTCTATTGTAGAGATTATTGTTATTCCAATGGATGGTAGCCTTGTCATTGTGGAAGGTAGTCTATTGTCGAGATTTTTTTTACTCTAATGGATGCTAGCCTTGTCATTATGAAAGTTAGTCTGTCATTGTGATTTCTGTCACTCCAATGGATGGTAGCCTTGTCACTATGGAAGGTAGTGTGTTGTTCATATTTTTGTTACTCGAATGGATGGTAGCCTTGTCATTATTGAAGTTAGTCTATTGTCGATATTTTTGTTACTTGAATGGATGGTAGCCTTGTCATTATGGAAGGTAATTTGTTTTCGAGTTTTTTGTTACTCCAAAAATTGGTAGCCTTGTCATTATGAAACGTATTCTGTTGTCGATGTTTTTATTACTCCAATGGATGGTAGCCATGTCATTATGGAAGGTAGTCTATTGTCGAGATTTTTGTTATTCCAATGGATGCTAGCCTTGTCATTATAGAAGGTAGTCTGTCATTGTGATTTCTCTCACTCTAATGGATGGTAGCCTTGTCACTATGGAAGGTAGTCTGTTGTTCATATTTTTGTTACTCCAATGGATGGTAACCTTGTCATTATGGAATATAGTCTATTGTCAAGATTTTTGTTACTCCAATGGCTGGTATCATTGTCATTATGGATGGTAGTCTGTTTTCGAGATTTTTGTTACTCCAATGGATGGTAGTCTTGTCATTATTGAAGGTAGTCTGTTGTATATATTTTTGTTACTCCAATGGATGCTAACATTGTCATTATGGATGGCAGTCTGTTGTCGAGATTTTTGTTATTCCAATGGATGGTAGCCTTGTCATTATGGAAGGTTGTCTGTTGTCGAGATTTTTGTTACCCCAATGGATGATAGCCATGTCATTATGGAAGGTAGTCTGTCGTTGTGATTTTTGTCACTCCAATGGATGGTAGCCTTGTCACTATGGAAGGTAGTATGTTGTTCATATTTTTGTTACTCCAATGGATGGTATCCTTTTTATTATGGAATGTAGTCTATTGTCGAGATTTTAGTTACTCCAATGGATGGTAGCCTTGTCATTATGGAAGGAAGTTGTTTTCGAGATTTTTATACTCCAATGGATGGTAGCCTTGTCATTATGGATGGTAGTCTGTTATCGAGATTTTTGTTGCTCCAATGGATGGTATCGTTGTCATTATGGAAGGTAGTCTGTTGTCGAGATTTTTGTTACTCCAATGGATGGTATCATTGTCATTATTGATGGTAGTCTGTTGTCGATATTTTTGTTACTCCAATAAATGGTATCGTTGTCATTATGGATCGTAGTCTGTTGTCGAGAATTTTGTTACTCCAATGAATGGTATCATTGTCATTATGGATGGTAGTTTGTTGTCGAGATTTTTGTTACTCTAATGGATGGTAGCCTTGTCATTATGGAAGGTAGTCTATTTTCGATATTTTTGGTACTCTAATGGATGGTAGCCTTTTCATTATGGAAGGTAGTCTGTTGTCGAGATTTTTGTTACTCCAATGGATGATAACGTTGTCATTATGGATGGTAGTCTGTTGTGGAGATTTTTGTTATTCCAATGGATGGTAGCCTTGTCATTATGGAAGGTAGTCTGTCGTTGTGATTTATGTCACTCCAATGGATGGTAGACTTGTCACTATGGAAGGTAGTCTCTTGTTCATATTTTTGTTACATCAATGGATGGTAGGATTATCATTATGGAAGGTTGTCTGTTGTAGAGATTTTTGTTACTCCAATGGATAGTAGTTTTGTCATTATGGAAGGTAGTCTGTTTTCGAGATTTTTGTTACTCCAATGGATGGTAGCCTTGTCATTATGGAAGGTAGTCTGTTGTCGATATTTTTGTTACTCCAATGGATTGTATCGTTGTCATTATGGATGGTAGTCTGTTGTCGAGATTTTTGTTATTCCAATGGATGGTAGCCTTGTCATTATGGAAGGTAGTCTGTTGTCGAGATTTTTGTTACTCCAATGGATGTTAGCCTTGTCATAATGGAAGATAGTCTTTTGTCGATATTTTTGTTATTCCAATGGATGGTAGCCTTGTCATAATGGAAGGTAGTATGTTGTCGAGATTTTTGTTACTCCAATAGATGGTAGCCTTGTCATTATAGAAGGTAGTGTGTTGTTCATATTTTTGTTACTCTAATGGATGGTAGCCTTGTCATTATGGAATGTGGTCTATTGTCGAGATTTTTGTTACTCCAATGGATGGTATAGTTGTCATTATGGAAGGAAGTCTGTTGTCGAGATTTTTGTTACTCCAATGGATGGTAGCCTTGTCATTATGGAAGGTAGTCCGTTTTCGAGATTTTTGTTACTCCAATGGATGGTAGCATTGTCATTATGGATGGTAGTCTGTTGTCGAGATGTTTTTTATTCCAATGGATGGTAGCCTTGTGATTGTGGAAGGTAGTCTGTTGTCGAGATTTTTGTTACTCCAATGGATGCTAGCCTTTTCATTATGGAAGGTAGTCAGTCGTTGTAATTTCTGTCACTCCAATGGATGGTAGCCTTGTCACTATGGAAGTTAGTCTGTTGTTCATATTTTTGTTACATCAATGGATGGTAGCATTATCATTATGGAAGGTTGTCTGTTGTCGAGATTTTTGTTACTCCAATGGTTCGTAGCCTTGTCATTATGGAAGGTAGCCTGTTGTCGAGGTTTTTGTTACTCCAATGGATGGTAGCCTTGTCATTATAGATGGTATCATTGTCATTATGGATGGTAGTTTGTCATTGTGATTTTTGTCACTCCAATGGATGGTAGCCTTGTCACTATGGAAGGTAGTCTGTTGTTCATATTTTTGTTACTCCATTGGATGGTAGCCTTGTCATTATGGAAGGTAGTCTATTGTCGAGATTTTTGTTTCTTCAATTGATGGTAGCCTTATCATTATGGAAGGTAGTCTGTTTTCGAGATTTTTGTTACTCCAAATTGATGGTAGCCTTGTCATTATGGTAGGTATTCTTTCGTTGTGATTTCTGTCACTCCAATGGATCGTAGACATTTCATTATGGAAGGTAGTTTGTTTTCGAGATTTTTGTTACTCCAATGGATGGTAGCCTTGCCATTATGAAAGGTAGTCTATTGTCGAGATTTTTGTTACTCTAATAGATAGTAACATTGTCATTATGGATGGTAGTCTGTTGTCGAGATTTTTTTTATTCCAATGGATGGTAGACTTGTCATTATGGAAGGTAGTCTGTTGTCGAGATTTTTGTTACTCCAATGGATGCTAGCCTTGTCATTACGGAAGGTAGTCAGTCGTTGTGATTTCTGTCACTCCAATGGATGGTAGCATTGTCACTATGGAAGGTAGTCAGTTGTTCATATTTTTGTTACTTCAATGGATGATAGCATTATCATTATGGAAGGTAGTCAGTCGTTTTGATTTCTGTCACTCAAATGGATGGTAGCCTTCTCACTATGGAAGGTAGTCTGTTGTTCATATTTTTGTTACTCCAATGAATGGTAGCCTTGTCATTATGGATGTAGTCTATTGTCGAGATTTTTGTTACTCCAATGTATGGTATCGTTGTTATTATGGATGGTAGTTTCTTGTCGAGATTTTTGTTACTCTAATGGATGGTAGCCTTGTCATTATGGAAGGTAGTCTGTTTTCGAGATTTTTGTTACTACAATGGATGGTAGCCTTGTCAATATGGAAGGTAGTTTGTTGTTGATATTTTTGTTACTCCAATGGATGGTAACATTTTCATTATGGATGGTAGTCTGTTGTCGAGATTTTTGTTATTCCAATGGATGGTAGCCTTGTCATTATGGAAGGTAGTTTGTTGTCCAAATTTTTGTTACTCCAATGGATGCTAGCCTTGTCATTATGGAAGGTAGTTTGTAGTTGTGATTTATGTCACTCCAATGGATGGTAGCCTTGTCACTATGGAAGGTAGTCTGTTGTTCATATTTTTGTTACATCAATGGATGGTTGCATTATCATTATGGAAGGTTGACTGTTGTCGAGATTTTTGTTACTCCAATGGATGGTAGCCTTGTCATTATGGAAGGTAGTCTGTTTTCGAGATTTTTGTTACTCCAATGGATTGTATCATTGTCATTATGGATGGTAGTCTGTTGTCGAGATTTTTGTTATTCCAATGTATTATAGCCTTGTCATTATGAAACGTATTTTGTTTTCGATGTTTTTGTTACTCCAATGGTTGTTAGCCTTGTCATTATTGAAGGTAGTCTTTTGTCGAGATTTTTGTTATTCCAATGGATCGTAGCCTTGTCATTATGGAAGGTAGTATGTTGTCGGGATTTTTGTTACTCCAATAGATGGTAGCCTTGTCATTATACAAGGTAGTATGTTGTTCATATTTTTGTTACTCCAATGGATGGTAGCCTTGTCATTATGGAATGTGGTCTATTGTCGAGATTGTGGTTACTCCAATGGATGGTATCATTGTCATTTTGGATGGTAGTCTGTTGTCGAGATTTTTGTTACTCTAATGGATGGTAGCTTTGTCATTATGGAAAGTAGTCTGTTTTCGAGATTTTTGTTACTCCAATGGATGGTGGCCTTGTCATTATGGAAGGTAGTCTGTTGTTCATATTTTTGTTACATCAATGGATGGTTGCATTATCATTATGGAAGGTTGATTGTTGTCGATATTTTTGTTACTCCAATGGATGGTAGCCTTGTCATTATGGAAGGTAGTCTGTTTTCGAGATTTTTGTTACTCCAATGGATTGTATCGTTGTCATTATGGATGGTAGTCTGTTGTCGAGATTTTTGTTATTCCAATGTATTATAGCCTTGTCATTATGGAATGTATTTTGTTGTCGATGTTTTTGTTACTCCAATGGTTGTTAGCCTTGTCATTATTGAAGGTAGTCTTTTGTCGAGATTTTTGTTATTCCAATGGATCGTAGCCTTGTCATTATGGAAGGTAGTATGTTGTCGGGATTTTTGTTACTCCAATAGATGGTAGCCTTGTCATTATACAAGGTAGTCTGTTGTTCATATTTTTGTTACTCCAATGGATGGTAGGCTTGTCATTATGGAATGTGGTCTATTGTCGAGATTGTGGTTACTCCAATGGATGGTATCATTGTCATTTTGGATGGTAGTCTGTTGTCGAGATTTTTGTTACTCTAATGGATGGTAGCTTTGTCATTATGGAAAGTAGTCTGTTTTCGAGATTTTTGTTACTCCAATGGATGGTGGCCTTGTCATTATGGAAGGTAGTCTGTTGTTCATATTTTTGTTACATCAATGGATGGTTGCATTATCATTATGGAAGGTTGATTGTTGTCGATATTTTTGTTACTCCAATGGATGGTAGCCTTGTCATTATGGAAGGTAGTCTGTTTTCGAGATTTTTGTTACTCCAATGGATTGTATCGTTGTCATTATGGATGGTAGTCTGTTGTCGAGATTTTTGTTATTCCAATGTATTATAGCCTTGTCATTATGGAACGTATTTTGTTGTCGATGTTTTTGTTACTCCAATGGTTGTTAGCCTTGTCATTATTGAAGGTAGTCTTTTGTCGAGATTTTTGTTATTCCAATGGATCGTAGCCTTGTCATTATGGAAGGTAGTATGTTGTCGGGATTTTTGTTACTCCAATAGATGGTAGCCTTGTCATTATACAAGGTAGTCTGTTGTTCATATTTTTGTTACTCCAATGGATGGTAGCCTTGTCATTATGGAATGTGGTCTATTGTCGAGATTGTGGTTACTCCAATGGATGGTATCATTGTCATTTTGGATGGTAGTCTGTTGTCGAGATTTTTGTTACTCTAATGGATGGTAGCTTTGTCATTATGGAAAGTAGTCTGTTTTCGAGATTTTTGTTACTCCAATGGATGGTGGCCTTGTCATTATGGAAGGTTGTCTGTTTTCGAGATTTTTGTTACTCCAAATTGATGGTAGCCTTGTCATTATGGAAGGTATTCTTTCGTTGTGATTTCTGTCACTCCAATGGATCGTAGACATGTCATTATGGAAGGTAGTTTGTTTTCGAGATTTTTGTTACTCAAATGGATGGTAGCCTTGTCATTATGAAAGGTAGTCTGTTGTCGAGATTTTTGTTACTCCAATGGATGGTAACATTGTCATTATGGATGGTAGTCTGTTGTCGAGATTTTTTTTATTCCAATGGGTGGTAGACTTGTCATTATGGAAGGTAGTCTGTTGTCGAGATTTTTGTTACTCCAATGGATGCTAGCCTTGTCATTACGGAAGGTAGTCAGTCGTTGTGATTTCTGTCACTCCAATGGATGGTAGCCTTGTCACTATGGAAGGTAGTCAGTTGTTCATATTTTTGTTACTTCAATGGATGATAGCATTATCATTATGGAAGGTAGTCAGTCGTTGTGATTTCTGTCACTCAAATGGATGGTAGCCTTCTAACTATGGAAGGTAGTCTGTTGATCATATTTTTGTTACTCCAATGAATGGTAGCCTTGTCATTATGGATGTAGTCTATTGTCGAGATTTTTGTTACTCCAATATATGGTATCGTTGTTATTATGGATGGTAGTTTCTTGTCGAGATTTTTGTTACTCTAATGGATGGTAGCCTTGTCATTATGGAAGGTAGTCTGTTTTCGAGATTTTTGTTACTACAATGGATGGTAGCCTTGTCAATATGGAAGGTAGTTTGTTGTTGATATTTTTGTTACTCCAATGGATGGTAACATTTTCATTATGGATGGTAGTCTGTTGTCGAGATTTTTGTTATTCCAATGGATGGTAGCCTTGTCATTATGGAAGGTAGTTTGTTGTCCAAATTTTTGTTACTCCAATGGATGCTAGCCTTGTCATTATGGAAGGTAGTTTGTAGTTGTGATTTATGTCACTCCAATGGATGGTAGCCTTGTCACTATGGAAGGTAGTCTGTTGTTCATATTTTTGTTACATCAATGGATGGTTGCATTATCATTATGGAAGGTTGACTGTTGTCGAGATTTTTGTTACTCCAATGGATGGTAGCCTTGTCATTATGGAAGGTAGTCTGTTTTCGAGATTTTTGTTACTCCAATGGATTGTATCGTTGTCATTATGGATGGTAGTCTGTTGTCGAGATTTTTGTTATTCCAATGTATTATAGCCTTGTCATTATGGAACGTATTTTGTTGTCGATGTTTTTGTTACTCCAATGGTTGTTAGCCTTGTCATTATGAAAGGTAGTCTTTTGTCGAGATTTTTGTTATTCCAATGGATCGTAAACTTGTCATTATGGAAGGTAATATGTTGTCGGGATTTTTGTTACTCCAATAGATGGTAGCCTTGTCATTATAGAAGGTAGTCTGTTGTTCATATTTCTGTTACTCCAATGGATGGTAGCCTTGTCATTATGGAATGTGGTCTATTGTCGAGATTGTGGTTACTCC
Organism: Vicia faba; assembly: GCA_948472305.1. NCBI lineage: Eukaryota > Viridiplantae > Streptophyta > Magnoliopsida > Fabales > Fabaceae > Vicia > Vicia faba. The sequence goes on from OX451741.1 coordinate 462,486,061, forward strand.
AATGGATGGTATCGTTGTCATTATGGATGGTAGTCTGTTGTCGAGATTTTTGTTACTCTAATGGATGGTAGCCTTGTCATTATGGAAAGTAGTCTGTTTTCGAGATTTTTGTTACTCCAATGGATGGTGGCCTTGTCATTATGGAAGGTAGTCTGTTTTCGAGATTTTTGTTACTCCAAATTGATGGTAGCCTTGTCATTATGGAAGGTATTCTTTCATTGTGATTTCTGTCACTCCAATGGATCGTAGACATGTCATTATGGAAGGTAGTTTGTTTTCGAGATTTTTGTTACTCAAATGGATGGTAGCATGTCATTATGAAAGGTAGTCTGTTGTCGAGATTTTTGTTACTCCAATGGATGGTAACATTGTCATTATGGATGGTAGTCTGTTGTCGAGATCTTTTTTATTCCAATGGGTGGTAGACTTGTCATTATGGAAGGTAGTCTGTTGTCGAGATTTTTGTTACTCCAATGGATGCTAGCCTTGTCATTACGGAAGGTAGTCAGTCGTTGTGATTTCTGTCACTCCAATGGATGGTAGCCTTGTCACTATGGAAGGTAGTCAGTTGTTCATATTTTTGTTACTTCAATGGATGATAGCATTATCATTATGGAAGGTAGTCAGTCGTTGTGATTTCTGTCACTCAAATGGATGGTAGCCTTCTCACTATGGAAGGTAGTCTGTTGTTCATATTTTTGTTACTCCAATGAATGGTAGCCTTGTCATTATGGATGTAGTCTATTGTCGAGATTTTTGTTACTCCAATATATGGTATCGTTGTTATTATGGATGGTAGTTTCTTGTCGAGATTTTTGTTACTCTAATGGATGGTAGCCTTGTCATTATGGAAGGTAGTCTGTTTTCGAGATTTTTGTTACTACAATGGATGGTAGCCTTGTCAATATGGAAGGTAGTTTGTTGTTGATATTTTTGTTACTCCAATGGATGGTAACATTTTCATTATGGATGGTAGTCTGTTGTCGAGATTTTTGTTATTCCAATGGATGGTAGCCTTGTCATTATGGAAGGTAGTTTGTTGTCCAAATTTTTGTTACTCCAATGGATGCTAGCCTTGTCATTATGGAAGGTAGTTTGTAGTTGTGATTTATGTCACTCCAATGGATGGTAGCCTTGTCACTATGGAAGGTAGTCTGTTGTTCATATTTTTGTTACATCAATGGATGGTTGCATTATCATTATGGAAGGTTGACTGTTGTCGAGATTTTTGTTACTCCAATGGATGGTAGCCTTGTCATTATGGAAGGTAGTCTGTTTTCGAGATTTTTGTTACTCCAATGGATTGTATCGTTGTCATTATGGATGGTAGTCTGTTGTCGAGATTTTTGTTATTCCAATGTATTATAGCCTTGTCATTATGGAACGTATTTTGTTGTCGATGTTTTTGTTACTCCAATGGTTGTTAGCCTTGTCATTATGAAAGGTAGTCTTTTGTCGAGATTTTTGTTATTCCAATGGATCGTAAACTTGTCATTATGGAAGGTAATATGTTGTCGGGATTTTTGTTACTCCAATAGATGGTAGCCTTGTCATTATAGAAGGTAGTCTGTTGTTCATATTTCTGTTACTCCAATGGATGGTAGCCTTGTCATTATGGAATGTGGTCTATTGTCGAGATTGTGGTTACTCCAATGGATGGTATCGTTGTCATTATGGATGGTAGTCTGTTGTCGAGATTTTTGTTACTCTAATGGATGGTAGCCTTGTCATTATGGAAAGTAGTCTGTTTTCGAGATTTTTGTTACTCCAATGGATGGTGGCCTTGTCATTATGGAAGGTAGTCTGTTTTCGAGATTTTTGTTACTCCAAATTGATGGTAGCCTTGTCATTATGGAAGGTATTCTTTCGTTGTGATTTCTGTCACTCCAATGGATCGTAGACATGTCATTATGGAAGGTAGTTTGTTTTCGAGATTTTTGTTACTCCAATGGATGGTATCCTTGTCATTATGAAAGGTAGTCTGTTGTCGAGATTTTTGTTACTCCAATGGATGGTAACATTGTCATTATGGATGGTAGTCTGTTGTCGAGATTTTTGTTACACCAATGGATGCTAGCCTTGTCATTACGGAAGGTAGTCAGTCGTTGTGATTTCTGTCACTCCAATGGATGGTAGCCTTGTCACTATAGAAGGTAGTCAGTTGTTCATATTTTTGTTACTTCAATGGATGATAGCATTATCCTTATGGAAGGTAGTCTATCATTGTGATTTCTGTCACTCAAATGGATGGTAGCCTTGTCACTATGGAAGGTAGTCTGTTGTTCATATTTTTGTTACTCCAATGAATGGTAGCCTTGTCATTATGGATGTAGTCTATTGTCGAGATTTTTGTTACTCCAATGTATGGTATCGTTGTCATTATGGAATGCAGTTTTTTGTTGAGATTTTTGTTACTCTAATGGATGGTAGCCTTGTCATTATGGAAGGTAGTCTGTTTTCAAGATTTTTGTTACTACAATGGATGGTAGTCTTGTCAATATGGAAGGTAGTTTGTTGTCGATATTTTTGTTACTCCAATGGATGGTAACGTTTTCATTATGGATGGTAGTCTGTTGTCGAGATTTTTGTTATTCCAATGGATGGTAGCCTTGTCATTATGGAAGGTAGTTTGTTGTCCAAATTTTTGTTACTCCAATGGATGCTAGCCTTGTCATTATGGAAGGTAGTCTTTCATTGTGATTTTTGTCACTCCAATGGATGGTAGCCTTGTCACTATGGAAGGTAGTCTGTTGTTCATATTTTTGTTACATCAATGGATGGTTGCATTATCATTATGGAAGGTTGACTGTTGTCGAGATTTTTGTTAGTCCAATGGATGGTAGCCTTGTCATTATGGAAGGTAGTCTGCTTTCGAGATTTTTGTTATTCTAATGGATGTTAGCCTTGTCATTATGGAAGGTAGTCTGTTGTCGAGATTTTTGTTACTCCAATGGATGATAACATTGTCATTATGGATGGTAGTCTATTGTCGAGATTTATGTTATTCCAATGGATGGTAGCCTTGTCATTATGGAAGGTAGTCTGTCGTTGTGATTTATGTCACTCCAATGGACGGTAGCCTTGTCACTATGGAAGGTAGTCTGTTGTTCATATTTTTGTTACAACAATGAAAGGTAGCCTTGTCATTATGGATGTAGTCTATTGTCGAGATTTTTGTCACTCCAATGTATGGTATCGTTGTCATTATGGTTGGTAGTTTGTTGTCCATATTTTTGTTACTCTAATGGATGGTAGCCTTGTCATTATGGAAGGTAGTCTATTTTCGAGATTTTTGTTACTACAATGGATGGTAGCCTTTTCAATATGGAAGGTAGTTTGTTGTCGATATTTTTGTTACTCCAATGGATGGTAACGTTTTCATTATGGATGGTAGTCTGTTGTCGAGATTTTTGTTATTCCAATGGATGGTAGCCTTGTCATTATTGAAGGTAGTTTGTTGTCCAAATTTTTGTTACTCCAATGGATGCTAGCCTTGTCATTATGGAAGGTAGTCTGTAGTTATGATTTATGTCACTCCAATGGATCGTAGCCTTGTCACTATGGAAGGTAGTCTGTTGTTCATATTTTTGTTACATCAATGGATGGTAGCATTATCATTATGTAAGGTTGTCTGTTGTCGAGATTTTTGTTACTCCAATGGATGGTAACATTTTCATTATGGAAGGTAGTCTGTTGTCGAAATTTTTGTTATTCTAATGGATGGTAGCCTTGTCATTATGAAAGTTAGTATGTTGTCGAGATTTTTGTTACTCTAATGGATGCTAGCCTTGTCATTACAGAAGGTATTCTTTCATTGTGATTTCTGTCACTCCAATGGATGGTAGCCTTATCACTATGGAAGGTAGTCTGTTGTTCATATTTTTGTTACTCCAATGGATTGTAGCCTTATCATTATGGTTGTAGTCTATTGGCGAGATTTTTGTTACTCCAATGGATGGTATGATTGTCATTATGGATGGTAGTTTGTTGTCGAGATTTTTGTTACTCTAATGGATGGTAGCCTTGTCATTATTGAAGGTAGTCTGTTTTCGATATTTTTGTTACTCTAATGGATGGTAGACTTTTCATTATGGAAGGTAGTCTGTTGTCGAGATTTTTGTTACTCCAATGGATGATAACGTTGTCATTATGGATGCTAGTCTGTTGTCGAGATTTTTGTTATTCCAATGGATGGTAGCCTTGTCATTATGGAAGGTAGTCTGTCGTTGTGATTTATGTCACTCCAATGGATGGTAGACTTGTCACTATGGAAGGTAGTCTCTTGTTCATATTTTTGTTACATCAATGGATGGTAGGATTATCATTATTGAAGGTTGTCTGTTGTCGAGATTTTTGTTACTCCAATGGATGGTAGCCTTGTCATTATGGAAGGTAGTCTGTTTTCGAGATTTTTCTTACTCCAATGGATGGTAGCCTTGTCATTATGGAAGGTACTTTGTTGTCGATATTTTTGTTACTCCAAAGGATTGTATCGTTGTCATTATGGATGGTAGTCTGTTGTTGAGATTTTTGTTATTCCAATGTATTATAGCCTTTTCATTATGGAACGTATTCTGTTGTCGATGTTTTTGTTACTCCAATGGATGTTAGCCATGTCATTATGGAAGGTAGTCTTTTGTCGAGATTTTTGTTATTCCAATGGATGGTAGCCTTGTCATTATGGAAGGTAGTATGTTGTCGAGATTTTTATTACTCCAATAGATGGTAGCCTTGTCATTATAGAAGGTAGTTTGTTGTTCATATTTTTGTTACTCTAATGGATGGTAGCCTTGTCATTATGGAATGTGGTCTATTGTCGAGATTTTTGAATACTCCAATGGATGGTATCATTGTCATTATGGATGGTAGTCTATTGTCGAGATTTTTGTTACTAAAATGGATGGTAGCCTTGTCATTATGGAAGGTAGTCTGTTTTCTAGATTTTTGTTACTCCAATGGATGGTAGCCTTGTCATTATGGAAGGTAGTCCGTTTTCGAGAATTTTGTTACTCCAATGGATGGTAGCCTTGTCATTATCAAAGGTAGTCTGTTGTGGATATTTTTGTTACTCCAATGGATGGTAACATTGTCATTATGGATGGTAGTCTATTGTCGAGATTTTTTTTATTCCAATGGATGGTAGCCTTGTCATTGTGGAAGGTAGTATGTTGTCGAGATTTTTGTTACTCCAATGGATGTTAGCCTTGTCATTATGGAAGGTAGTCAGTCGTTGTGATTTCTGTCACTCCAATGGATGGTAGCCTTGTCAATATGGAATGTAGTATGTTGTTCATATTTTTGTTACTTCAATGGATGATAACATTATCATTATGGAAGGTAGTCTATCGTTGTGATTTTTGTCACTCCAATGGATGGTAGCCTTGTCACTATGGAAGGTAGTATGTTGTTTATATTTTTGTTACATCAATGGATGGTAGCATTATCATTATGGAAGGTTGTCTGTTGTCGAGATTTTTGTTACTCCAATGGTTCATAGCCTTGTCATTATGGAAGGTAGCCTGTTGTCGAGATTTTTGTTACTCCAATGGATGGTATCGTTGTCATTATGGATGCTAGTGAGTTGTCGAGATTTTTGTTACTCCAATAGATGGTATCATTGTCATTATGGATGGTAGTTTGTTTTCGAGATTTTTTTTACTTCAATGGATGGTATCCTTCTCATTACGGAAGGTATTCTTTCATTGTGATTTCTGTCAGTCTAATGGATCGTAGACATGTTATTATGGAAGGTAGTTTGTTTTCGAGATTTTTGTTACTCCAATGGATGGTAGCCTTGTCATTATGAAAGGTAGTCTGTTGTCGAGATTTTTGTTACTCCAATAGATGGTAACATTGTCATTATGGATGGTAGTCTGTTGTCGAGATTTTTTTTATTCCAATGGATGGTAGCCTTGTCATTATGGAAGGTAGTCTGTTTTCGAGATTTTTGTTACTCCAATGGATGCTAGCCTTGTCATTACGGAAGGTTGTCTGTTGTCGAGATTTTTGTTTTTCCAATGTATTATAGCCTTGTCATTATGGAACGTATTCTGTTGTCGCTGTTTTTGTTACTACAATGGATGTTAGCCTTGTCATTATGGAAGGTAGTCTTTTGTCGAGATTTTTGTTATTCCAATGGATGGTAGCCTTGTCATTATGGAAGGTAGTATGTTGTCGAGATTTTTGTTACTCCAATAGATGGTAGCCTTATCATTATAGAAGGTAGTATGTTGTTCAAATTTTTGTTACTCCAATGGATGGTAGCCTTGTCATTATGGAATGTGGTCTATTGTCGAGATTTTGGTTACTCTAATGGATGGTATCCTTGTCATTATGGATGGTAGTCTGTTGTCGAGATTTTTATTACTCTAATGGATGGTAGCCTTGTCATTATGGAAGGTAGTCTGTTTTCGATATTTTTCTTACTCCAATGGATGGTAGGCTTGTCATTATGGAAGGTAGTCTATTTTCGAGATCTTTGTTACTCCAAATTGATGGTATCCTTGTCATTATGGAAGGTATTCTTTCGTTGTGATTTCTGTCACTCCAATGGATCGTAGACATGTCATTATGGAAGGTAGTTTGTTTTCGAGATTTTTGTTACTCCAATGGATGGTAGCCTTGTCAATATGAAAGGTAGTCTGTTGTCGAGATTTTTGTTACTCCAATGGATGGTAACATTGTCATTATGGATGGTAGTCTGTTGTCGAGATTTTTTTTATTCCAATGGATGGTAGCCTTGTCATTATAGAAGGTAGTCTGTTGTCGAGATTTTTGTTACTCCAATGGATGCTAGCCTTGTCATTACGGAAGGTAGTCAGTCGTTGTGATTTCTGTCACTCCAATGGATGGTAGCCTTGTAACTATGGAAGTTAGTCTGTTGTTCATATTTTTGTTACTTCAATGGATGATAGCATTATCATTATGGAAGGTAGTCTGTCGTTGTGATTTCTGTCACTCCAATGGATGGTAGCCTTGTCACCATGGAAGGTAGTCTGTTGTTCATATTTTTGTTACTCCAATGAATGGTAGCCTTGTCATTATGGATGTACTCTATTGTCGAGATTTTTGTTACTCCAATGTATGGTATCATTGTCATTATGGATGGTAGTTTGTTGTCGAGATTTTTGTTACTCTAATGGATGGTAGCCTTGTCATTACGGAAGGTAGTCTGTTTTCGAGATTTTTATTACTACGATGGATGGTAGCCTTGTCAATATGGAAGGTAGTTTGTTGTCGATATTTTTGTTACTCCAATGGATGGTAACATTTTCATTATGGATGGTAGTCTGTTGTCGAGATTTTTGTTATTCCAATGGATGGTAGCCTTGTCATTATGGAAGGTAGTTTGTTGTCCAAATTTTTGTTACTCCAATGGATGCTAGCCTTATCCTTATGGAAGGTAGTCTGTAGTTGTGATTTATGTCACTCCAATGGATGGTAGCCTTGTCACTATGGAAGGTAGTCTGTTGTTCATATTTTTGTTACATCAATGGATGGTAGCATTATCATTATGGAAGATTGTCTGTTGTCGAGATTTTTGTTACTCCAATAGATGGTAGCCTTGTCATTATGGAAGGTAGTCTGTTTTCGAGATTTTTGTTACTCCAATGGATTGTATCGTTGTCATTATGGATGGTAGTCTGTTGTCGAGATTTTTGTTTTTCCAATGTATTATAGCCTTGTCATTATGGAACGTATTCTGTTGTCGCTGTTTTTGTTACTACAATGGATGTTAGCCTTGTCATTATGGAAGGTAGTCTTTTGTCGAGATTTTTGTTATTCCAATGGATGGTAGCCTTGTCATTATGGAAGGTAGTATGTTGTCGAGATTTTTGTTACTCCAATAGATGGTATCCTTATCATTATAGAAGGTAGTATGTTGTTCAAATTTTTGTTACTCCAATGGATGGTAGCCTTGTCATTATGGAATGTGGTCTATTGTCGAGATTTTGGTTACTCTAATGGATGGTATCCTTGTCATTATGGATGGTAGTCTGTTGTCGAGATTTTTATTACTCTAATGGATGGTAGCCTTGTCATTATGGAAGGTAGTCTGTTTTCGATATTTTTCTTACTCCAATGGATGGTAGGCTTGTCATTATGGAAGGTAGTCTATTTTCGAGATCTTTGTTACTCCAAATTGATGGTATCCTTGTCATTATGGAAGGTATTCTTTCGTTGTGATTTCTGTCACTCCAATGGATCGTAGACATGTCATTATGGAAGGTAGTTTTTTTTCGAGATTTTTGTTACTCCAATGGATGGTAGCCTTGTCAATATGGAAGGTAGTCTGTTGTCGAGATTTTTGTTACTCCAATGGATGGTAACATTGTCATTATGGATGGTAGTCTGTTGTCGAGATTTTTTTTATTCCAATGGATGGTAGCCTTGTCATTATAGAAGGTAGTCTGTTGTCGAGATTTTTGTTACTCCAATGGATGCTAGCCTTGTCATTACGGAAGGTAGTCAGTCGTTGTGATTTCTGTCACTCCAATGGATGGTAGCCTTGTCACTATGGAAGTTAGTCTGTTGTTCATATTTTTGTTACTTCAATGGATGATAGCATTATCATTATGGAAGGTAGTCTGTCGTTGTGATTTCTGTCACTCCAATGGATGGTAGCCTTGTCACTATGGAAGGTAGTCTGTTGTTCATATTTTTGTTACTCCAATGAATGGTAGCCTTGTCATTATGGATGTACTCTATTGTCGAGATTTTTGTTACTCCAATGTATGGTATCATTGTCATTATGGAAGGTAGTTTGTTGTCGATATTTTTGTTACTCCAATGGATGGTAACATTTTCATTATGGATGGTAGTCTGTTGTCGAGATTTTTGTTATTCCAATGGATGGTAGCCTTGTCATTATGGAAGGTAGTTTGTTGTCCAAATTTTTGTTACTCCAATGGATGCTAGCCTTATCATTATGGAAGGTAGTCTGTAGTTGTGATTTATGTCACTCCAATGGATGGTAGCCTTGTCACTATGGAAGGTAGTCTGTTGTTCATATTTTTGTTACATCAATGGATGGTAGCATTATCATTATGGAAGGTTGTCTGTTGTCGAGATTTTTGTTACTCCAATGGATGTTAGCCTTGTCGTTATGGAACATAGTCTTTTGTCGAGATTTTTGTTATTCCAATGGATGATAGCCTTGTCATTATGGAAGGTAGTATGTTGTCGAGATTTTTGTTACTCCAATAGATGGTAGCCTTGTCATTATAAAAGGTAGTCTGTTGTTCTTATTTTTATTACTCCAATGGATGGTAGCCTTGTCATTATGGAATGTGGTCTATTGTCGAGATTTTGGTTACTCCAATGGATGGTATCGTTGTCATTATGGATGGTAGTCTGTTGTCGAGATTTTTGTTACTCTAATGGATGGTAGCCTTGTCATTATGGAAGGTAGTCTGTTTTCGAGATTTTTGTTACTCCAATGGATGGTAGCCTTGTCATTATGGAAGGTAGTCTGTTTTCGAGATTTTTGTTACTCCAATGGATTGTAGCCTTGTCATTATGAAAGTTAGTCTGTTGTCGAGATTTTTGTTACTCCAATGGATGGTAACATTGTCATTATGGATGCTAGTCTGTTGTCGAGATTTTTTTTATTCCAATGGATGGTAGCCTTGTCATTATGGAAGGTAGTCTGTTGTCGAGATTTTTGTTACTCCAATGGTTGCTAGCCTTGTCATTATGCAAGGTAGTCAATCGTTGTGATTTCTGTCACTCCAATGGATGGTAGCCTTGTCACTATGGACGGTTGTCTATTGTTCATATTTTTTTTACTTCAACGGATGATAGCATTATCATTATGGAAGGTAGTCTGTCGTTGTAATTTCTGTCACTCCAATGGATGGTAGCCTTGTCACTATGGAAGGTAGTTTGTTGTTCATATTTTTGTTACATCAATGGATGGTAGCATCATCATTATGGAAGGTTGTCTGTTGTCGATATTTTTGTTACTCCAATGAATGGAAGCCTTGTGATTATGGAAGGTAGTCTGTTTTCGAGATTTTTGTTACTCCAATGGATTGTATCGTTGTCATTATGGATGGTAGTCTGTTGTCCAGATTTTTGTTATTCCAATGTATTATAGCCTTCTTATTATGGAACGTATTCTGTTGTCGATGTTTTTGTTACTCCAATGGATGTTAGCCTTTTCGTTATGGAAGGTAGTCTTTTGTCGAGATTTTTTTTATTCCAATGGATGGTAGCCTTGTAATTATGGAAGGTAGTATGTTGTTGAGATTTTTGTTACTCCAATAGATGGTAGCCTTGTCATTATAGAAGGTAGTCTGTTGTTCATATTTTTTGTACTCCAATGGATGGTAGCCTTGTCATTATGGAATGTGGTCTATTGTTGAGATTTTTGTTAATCCAATGGATGGTATCGTTTTCATTATGGATGGTAGTCTGTTGTCGAGATTTTTGTTACTCTAATGGATGGTAGCCTTGTCATTATGGAAGGTAGTTTGTTTTCGAGATTTTTGTTACTCCAATGCATGGTAGCCTTGTCATTATGGAAGGTAGTCTGTTGTCGAGTTTTTTGTTACTCCAATGGATGCTAGCCTTGTCATTATGGAAGGTAGTCTGTCATTGTGATTTCTGTCACTCCAATGGATGGTAGCCTTGTCACTATGGAAGGTAGTTTTTTATTCATATTTTTGTTACTTCAATGGATGATAGCATTATCATTATGGAAGGTAGTCTGTCGTTGTGATTTATGTCACACCAATGGATGGTAGCCTTGTCACTATGGAAGGTAGTCTGATGTTCATATTTTTGTTACATCAATGGATGGTAGCATTATCATTATGGAAGGTTGTCTGTTGTTCATATTTTTGTTACTCCAATGGATGGTAGCCTTGTCATTATGGAAGGTAATCTGTTTTCGAGATTTTTGTTACTCTAATGGATGGTAGCCTTGTCATTATGGAAGGTAGTCTGTTGTCGAGATTTTTGTTACTCCAATGGATTGTATCGTTGTCATTATGGAAGGTAGTCTGTTTTCGAGATTTTTGTTACTCCAATGGATGGTAGCCTTGTCATTATGAAAGGTAGTCTGTTGTCGAGATTTTTGTTACTCCAATGGATGCTAGCCTTGTCATTATGGAAGGTAGTTTGTTGTTCATATTTTTGTTACTCCAAAGGATGGTATCATTGTCATTATGGATGGTAGCCTGTTGTCGAGAATTTTGTTACTCCAATGGATGGTAGCCTTGTCATTAAGTAACGTACTCTGTTGTCGATGTTTTTGTTACTCCAATGGATGGTAGCCTTGTCATTATTGAAGGTAGTCTGTTGTCGAGATTTTTGTTATTCCAATGGATGGTAGCCTTGTCATTATGGAAGATAGTCTATTGTTGAGATTTTTGTTACTCCAATGGATGCTTGCCTTGTCATTATGGAACGTAGTCTATCATTGTGATTTTTGTCACTCCAATGGATGGTAGCCTTGTCACTCTGGAAGGTAGTATGTTGTTCATATTTTTGTTACTGCAATGGATGGTAGCCTTGTCATTATGGAAGGTAGTCTATTGTCGATATTTTTGTTACTTCAATTGATGGTAGCCTTGTCATTATGGAAGGTAGTCTGTTTTCAAGATTTTTGTTAGTCCAATGGATGGTAGCCTTGTCATTATGGAAGGTAGTTTATTGTCGATATTTTTGTTACTCCAATGGATGGTAATGTTGTCATTATGGATGGTTGTCTGTTGTCGAGATTTTTGTTATTCCAACGGATGGTAGCCTTTTCATTCTGGAAGGTAGTCTGTTGTCGAGATTTTTGTTACTCCAATGGATGCTAGCCTTGTCATTATGGAAGGTAGTTTGTTCTTGTGATTTCTGTCACTCCAATGGATGGTAGCCTTGTCACTATGGAAGGTAGTCTATTGTTCATATTTTTGTTACTTCAATGGATGATAGCATTATCATTATGGAATGTTGTCTGTTGTCGAGATTTTTGTTACTCCAATGGATGGTAGCCTTGTAATTATGGAAGGTAGTTTATTTTTGAGATTTTTATTACTCCAATGGATGGTAGGCTTGTCATTATGGAAGGTAGTCTGTGGTCGAGATTTTTGTTACTCCAATGGATGGTAACATTGTCATTATGGATGGTAGTCTGTTGTCGAGATTTTTGTTATTCCAATGAATGGTAGCCTTGTCATTATGGAAGGTAGTCTGTTGTCGAGATTTTTGTTACTCCAATGGATGCTAGCCATGTCATTATGGAAGGTAGTCTGTCGTTGTGATTTCTGTCACTCCAATGGATGGTATCCTTGTCACTATGGAAGGTAGTCTGTTGTTCATATTTTTGTTACATCAATGGATGGTAGCATTATCATTATGGAATTTAGTCTATTCTCGAGATTTTTTGTTACTCCAATGGATGGTATCATTGTCATTATGAATGGTAGCCTGTTGTCGAGAATTTTGTTACTCCAATGGATGGTAGCCTTGTCATTATGGAAGGTAGTCTATTTTCGATATTTTTTTTACTCCAATGGATGGTATCATTGTCATTATGGATGGTAGTCAGTTGTCAAGATATTTGTTACTCCAATAGATGGTATCTTTGTCATTAAGGATGGTAGTCTGTTGTCGAGAATTTTGTTACTCCAATGGATGGTAGCCTTGTCATTTTGGAACGTACTCTGTTGTCGATGTTTTTGTTACTCCAATGGATGGTAGCCTTGTCATTATTGAAGGTAGTCTGCTGTCGAGATTTTTGTTATTCAAATGGATGGTAGCCTATTCATTATGGAAGGTAGTCTATTCTTGAGATTTTTGTTACTCCAATGGATTCTTACCTTGTCATTATGGAAGGTAGTCTGTCGTTGTGATTTCTGTCACTCCAATGGATGGTAGCCTTGTCCCTATGGAAGGTACTATGTTGTTCATATTTTTGTTACTACAATGGATGGTAGCCTTGTCATTATGGAAGGTAGTCTATTATCGAGATTTTTGTTACTTCAATTGATGGTAGCCTTGTCATTATGGAAGGTAGTCTGTTTTCAAGATTTTTGTTAGTCCAATGGATGGTAGCCTTATCATTATGGAAGTTAGTTTATTGTCGATATTTTTGTTACTCCAATGGATGGTAATGTTGTCATTATGGATGGTAGTCTGTTGTCGAGATTTTTGTTATTCCAACGGATGGTAGCCTTTTCATTATGGAAGGTAGTCTGTTGTCGAGATTTTTGTTACTCCAATGGATGCTAGCCTTGTCATTATGGAAGGTAGTTTGTTCTTGTGATTTCTGTCACTCCAATGGATGGTAGCCTTGTCACTATGGAAGGTAGTCTATTGTTCATATTTTTGTTACTTCAATGGATGATAGCATTATCATTATGGAATGTTGTCTGTTGTCGAGATTTTTGTTACTCCAATGGATGGTAGCCTTGTAATTATGGAAGGTAGTTTATTTTTGAGATTTTTATTACTCCAATGGATGGTAGGCTTGTCATTATGGAAGGTAGTCTGTGGTCGAGATTTTTGTTACTCCAATGGATGGTAACATTGTCATTATGGATGGTAGTCTGTTGTCGAGATTTTTGTTATTCCAATGGATGGTAGCCTTGTCATTATGGAAGGTAGTCTGTTGTCGAGATTTTTGTTACTCCAATGGATGCTAGCCATGTCATTATGGAAGGTAGTCTGTCGTTGTGATTTCTGTCACTCCAATGGATGGTATCCTTGTCACTATGGAAGGTAGTCTGTTGTTCATATTTTTGTTACATCAATGGATGGTAGCATTATCATTATGGAATTTAGTCTATTCTGGAGATTTTTTGTTACTCCAATGGATGGTATCATTGTCATTATGGATGGTAGCCTGTTGTCGAGAATTTTGTTACTCCAATGGATGGTAGCCTTGTCATTATGGAAGGTAGTCTATTTTCGATATTTTTGTTACTCCAATGGATGGTATCATTGTCATTATGGATGGTAGTCAGTTGTCAAGATATTTGTTACTCCAATAGATGGTATCTTTGTCATTAAGGATGGTAGTCTGTTGTCGAGAATTTTGTTACTCCAATGGATGGTAGCCTTGTCATTTTGGAACGTACTCTGTTGTCGATGTTTTTGTTACTCCAATGGATGGTAGCCTTGTCATTATTGAAGGTAGTCTGTTGTCGAGATTTTTGTTATTCAAATGGATGGTAGCCTATTCATTATGGAAGGTAGTCTATTCTTGAGATTTTTGTTACTCCAATGGATTCTTACCTTGTCATTATGGAAGGTAGTCTGTCGTTGTGATTTCTGTCACTCCAATGGATGGTAGCCTTGTCCCTATGGAAGGTACTATGTTGTTCATATTTTTGTTACTACAATGGATGGTAGCCTTGTCATTATGGAAGGTAGTCTATTATCGAGATTTTTGTTACTTCAATTGATGGTAGCCTTGTCATTATGGAAGGTAGTCTGTTTTCAAGATTTTTGTTAGTCCAATGGATGGTAGCCTTATCATTATGGAAGTTAGTTTATTGTCGATATTTTTGTTACTCCAATGGATGGTAATGTTGTCATTATGGATGGTAGTCTGTTGTCGAGATTTTTGTTATTCCAACGGATGGTAGCCTTTTCATTATGGAAGGTAGTCTGTTGTCGAGATTTTTGTTACTCCAATGGATGCTAGCCTTGTCATTATGGAAGGTAGTTTGTTCTTGTGATTTCTGTCACTCCAATGGATGGTAGCCTTGTCACTATGGAAGGTAGTCTATTGTTCATATTTTTGTTACTTCAATGGATGATAGCATTATCATTATGGAATGTTGTCTGTTGTCGAGATTTTTGTTACTCCAATGGATGGTAGCCTTGTAATTATGGAAGGTAGTTTATTTTTGAGATTTTTATTACTCCAATGGATGGTAGGCTTGTCATTATGGAAGGTAGTCTGTGGTCGAGATTTTTGTTACTCCAATGGATGGTAACATTGTCATTATGGATGGTAGTCTGTTGTCGAGATTTTTGTTATTCCAATGGATGGTAGCCTTGTCATTATGGAAGGTAGTCTGTTGTCGAGATTTTTGTTACTCCAATGGATGCTAGCCATGTCATTATGGAAGGTAGTCTGTCGTTGTGATTTCTGTCACTCCAATGGATGGTATCCTTGTCACTATGGAAGGTAGTCTGTTGTTCATATTTTTGTTACATCAATGGATGGTAGCATTATCATTATGGAATTTAGTCTATTCTGGAGATTTTTTGTTACTCCAATGGATGGTATCATTGTCATTATGGATGGTAGCCTGTTGTCGAGAATTTTGTTACTCCAATGGATGGTAGCCTTGTCATTATGGAAGGTAGTCTATTTTCGATATTTTTGTTACTCCAATGGATGGTATCATTGTCATTATGGATGGTAGTCAGTTGTCAAGATATTTGTTACTCCAATAGATGGTATCTTTGTCATTAAGGATGGTAGTCTGTTGTCGAGAATTTTGTTACTCCAATGGATGGTAGCCTTGTCATTTTGGAACGTACTCTGTTGTCGATGTTTTTGTTACTCCAATGGATGGTAGCCTTGTCATTATTGAAGGTAGTCTGTTGTCGAGATTTTTGTTATTCAAATGGATGGTAGCCTATTCATTATGGAAGGTAGTCTATTCTTGAGATTTTTGTTACTCCAATGGATTCTTACCTTGTCATTATGGAAGGTAGTCTGTCGTTGTGATTTCTGTCACTCCAATGGATGGTAGCCTTGTCCCAATGGAAGGTACTATGTTGTTCATATTTTTGTTACTACAATGGATGGTAGCCTTGTCATTATGGAAGGTAGTCTATTATCGAGATTTTTGTTACTTCAATTGATGGTAGCCTTGTCATTATGGTCGGTAGTCTGTTTTCGAGATTTTTGTTACTCCAATGGATGGTAGCCTTGTCATTATGGAAGGTAGTTTGTTGTCGAGGTTTTTGTTACTCCAATGGATGGTAACGTTGTCATTATGGATTGTAGTTTGTTGTCGAGATTTTTGTTATTCCAATGGATGGTAGCCTTTTCATTAAGGAAGGTAGTTTGTTGTCGAGATTTTTGTTACTCCAATGGATGCTAGCCTTGTCATTATGGAAGGTAATCTGTCATTGTGATTTTTGTCACTCCATTGGATGGTAGCCTTGTCAATATGGAAGGTAGTCTGTTGTTCATATTTTTGTTACTTCAATGGATGATAGCATTATCATTATGGAATTTTGTCTATTTTCAAGATTTTTGTTACTCCAATGGATTGTAGCCTTGTAATTATGGAAGGTAGTCTGTTGTCGAGATTTTTGTTACTCCAATGGATGGTAACATTGTCATTATGGATGGTAGTCTGTTGTCGAGATTTTTGTTACTCCAATAGATGCTAGCCTTGCAATTACGGAAGGTAGTCTTTCATTTTGATATCTGTTACTCAAATGGATTGTAGACTTGTCACTATGGAAGGTAGTCTGTTGTTCATATTTTTGTTACTCCAATGGATGGTAACCTTGTCATTATGGAATGTAGTCTATTGTCGAGATTTTTGTTACTCCAATGGCTGGTATCGTTGTCATTATGGATGGTAGTCTGTTGTCAAGAGTTTTGTTACTCTAATGGATGGTAGCCTTGTCATTATGGAAGGTAGTCTGTTGTCGAGATTTTTGTTACTCCAATGGATGGTAACATTGTCATTGTGGATGGTAGTCTGCTGTCGAGATTTTTGTTATTCCAATGGATGGTAGCCTTGTCATTATGGAAGGTAGTCTGTTGTCGAGATTTTTGTTACTCCAATGGATGCTAGCCTTGTCATTGGGGAAGGTAGTATGTCTTTGTGATTTTTGTCACTCCAATGGATGGTAGCCTTGTCACTATGGATGGTAGTATGTTGCTCATATTTTTGTTACTTCAATGGATAATAGCATTATCATTATGGAAGGTAGTCTGTTGTCGAGATTTTTGTTACTCCAATGGATGCTAGCCTTGTCATTACGGAAGGTAGTCTTTCGTTGTGATTTCTGTAGATACAATGGATTATAGCCTTTTCCTTATGGAAGAAAGTCTGTTTTCGAGATTTTTGTTACACCAATGGATGGTTGGCTTGTCATTATGGAAGGTAGTCTGTTGTCGAGATTTTTGTTACTCCAATGGATGGTAACATTGTCATTATGGATTTTAGTCTGTTGTCGAGAGTTTTGTTATTCCAATGGATGGTAGCTTTGTCATTATGGAAGGTAGTCTATTGTCGAGATTTTTGTTACTCCAATAGATGCTAGCCTTGTCATTATGGAAGGTAGTCTGTCATTGTGATTTCTGTCACTCCAATGGATGGTAGCCTTGTCACTATGGAAGGTAGTTTGTTATTCATATTTTTGTTACTTCAATGGATGATAGCATTATCATTATGGAAGGTAGTCTGTCGTTGTGATTTATGTCACTCCATTGGATGGTAGCCTTGTCACTATGGAAGGTAGTCTGTTGTTCATATTTTTGTTACATCAATGGATGGTAGCATTATCATTATGGAAGGTTGTCGGTTGTTCATATTTTTGTTACTCCAATGGATGGTAGTCTTGTCATTATGGAAGGTAATCTGTTTTCGAGATTTTTGTTACACCAATGGATGGTAGCCTTGTCATTATGGAAGGTAGTCTATGGTCGAGATTTTTGTTACTCCAATGGATGGTAACATTGTAATTATGGATGGTAGTCTGTTGTCGAGATTTTAGTTATTCCAATGGATGGTAGCCTTGTCATTATGGAAGGTAGTCTGTTGTCGAGATTTTTGTTACTCCAATGGATGCTAGCCTTGTCATTATGGAAGGTAGTTTGTTCTTCATATTTTTTTTACTCCAATGGATCGTATCATTGTCATTATGGATGGTAGCCTGTTGTCGAGAATTTTGTTACTCCAATGGATGGTAGCCTTGTCATTATGTAACGTACTCTGTTGTCGATGTTTTTGTTACTCCAATGGATGGTAGCCTTGTCATTATTGAAGGTAGTCTGTTGTCGATATTTTTGTTATTCCAATGGATGTTAGCCTTGTCATTATGGAAGATAGTCTATTATTGAGTTTTTTGTTACTCCAATGGATGCTTGCCTTGTCATTATGGAAGGTAGTATGTTGTTCATATTTTTGTCACTGCAATGGATGGTAGCCTTGTCATTATGGAAGGTAGTCTATTGTCGATATTTTTGTTACTTCAATTGATGGTAGCCTTGTCATTATGGAAGGTAGTCTATTTTCAAGATTTTTGTTAGTCCAATGGATGGTAGCCTTGTCATTATTGAAGGTAGTTTATTGTCGAGATTTTTGTTACTCCAATGGATGGTAATGTTGTCATTATGGATGGTAGTCTGTTGTCGAGATTTTTGTTATTCCAATGGATGGTAGCCTTTTCATTATGGAAGGTAGTTTGTTGTCGAGATTTTTGTTACTCCAATGGATGCTAGCCTTGTCATTATGGAAGGTAGTTTGTTCTTGTGATTTCTGTCACTCCAATGGATGGTAGCCTTGTCACTATGGAAGGTAGTCTGTTGTTCATATTTTTGTTACTTCAATGGATGATAGCATTATCATTATGGAAGGTAGTCTGTTGTCGAGATTTTTGTTACTCCAATGGATGGTATCATTGCCATTATGGATGGTAGTCAGTTGTCGAGATATTTGTTACTCCAATAGATGGTATCTTTGTCATTAAGGATGGTAGTCTGTTGTCGAGAATTTTTTTACTCCAATGGATGGTAGCCTTGTCATTTTGGAAGGTACTCTGTTATCGATGTTTTTGTTACTCCAATGGATGGTAGCCTTATCATTATTGAAAGTAGTCTGTTGTCGAGATTTTTGTTATTCTAATGGATGGTAGCCTTGTCATTATGGAAGGTAGTTTATTCTTGAGATTTTTGTTACTCCAATGGATGCTTGCCTTGTCATTATGGAAGGTACTCTGTCGTTGTGATTTCTGTCACACCAATGGATGGTAGCCTTGTCCCTATGGAAGGTACTATGTTGTTCATATTTTTGTTACTGCAATGGATGGTAGCCTTGTCATTATGGAAGGTAGTCTATTATCGAGATTTTTGTTACTTCAATTGATGGTAGCCTTGTCATTATGGAAGGTAGTCTATTTTCGAGATTTTTGTTACTCCAATGGATGGTAGCCTTGTCATTATGGAAGGTAGTTTGTTGTCGAGGTTTTTGTTACTCCAATGGATGGTAACGTTGTCATTATGGATTGTAGTTTGTTGTCGAGATTTTTGTTATTCCAATGGATGGTAGCCTTTTCATTAAGGAAGGTGGTCTGTTGTCGAGATTTTTGTTACTCCAATGGATGCTAGCCTTGTCATTATGGAAGGTAATCTGTCATTGTGATTTCTTTCACGCCAATGGATGGTAGCCTTGTCACTATGGAAGGTAGTTTATTGTTCATATTTTTGTTACTTCAATGGATGATAGCATTATCATTATGGAATGTTGTCTGTTTTCAAGATTTTTGTTACTCCAATGGATGGTAACATTGTCATTATGGATGGTAGTCTATTGTCGAGATTTTTGTTACTCCAATAGATGCTAGCCTTGCAATTACGGAAGGTAGTCTTTCATTTTGATTTCTGTCACTCCAATGGATTGTAGACTTGTCACTATGGAAGGTAGTCTGTTGTTCATGTTTTTGTTACTCCAATGGATGGTAACCTTGTCATTATGGAATGTAGTCTATTGTCGAGATTTTTGTTACTCCAATGGCTGGTATCATTGTCATTATGGATGGTAGTCTGTTGTCAAGAGTTTTGTTACTCTAATGGATGGTAGCCTTGTCATTATGGAAGGTAGTCTGTTGTCGAGATTTTTGTTACTCCAATGGATGGTAGTCTGCTGTCGAGATTTTTGTTATTCCAATGGATGGTAGCCTTGTCATTATGGAAGGTAGTCTGTTGTCGAGATTTTTGTTACTCCAATGGATGCTAGCCTTGTCATTGGGGAAGGTAGTCTGTCTTTGTGATTTTTGTCACTCCAATGGATGGTAGCCTTGTCACTATGGATGGTAGTATGTTGCTCATATTTTTGTTACTTCAATGGATAATAGCATTATCATTATGGAAGGTAGTCTGTTGTCGAGATTTTTGTTACTCCAATGGATGTTAGGCTTGTCATTACGGAAGGTAGTCTTTCGTTGTGATTTCTGTCACTCCAATGGATTATAGCCTTGTCCTTATGGAAGAAAGTCTGTTTTCGAGATTTTTGTTACTCCAATGGATGGTTGGCTTGTCATTATGGAAGGTAGTCTGTTGTCGAGATTTTTGTTACTCCAATAGATGCTAGCCTTGTCATTACAAAAGGTAGTCTTTCATTGTGATTTTTGTCACTCCAATGGATTGTAGACTTGTCACTATGGGAGGTAGTCTGTTGTTCATATTTTTATTACACCAATGTATGGTAACCTTGTCATTATGGAATGTAGTCTATTTTCGAGATTATTGTCACTCCAATGGATGGTAGCCTTGTAACTATGGAAGGTAGTCTATTGTTCATTTGTTTGTTACTTCAATGGATGATAGCATTATCATTATGGAATGTTGTCTATTGTCGATATTATTGTTACTCGAATGGATGCTAGCCTTGTCATTATAGAAGGTAGTCTTTCGTTAGGATTTCTGTCACTCCAATGGATTGTAGCCTTGTCACTATGGAAGGTAGTCTGTTGTTCATATTTTTGTTACTCCAATGGATGGTAAACTTGTCATTATGGAATGTAGTCTATTGTTGAGATTTTTGTTACTCCAATGGCTGGTATCGTTGTCATTATGGATGGTAGTCTGTTGTCGAGATTTTTGTTACTCTAATGGATGGTAGCCTTGACATTATGGAAGGTAGTCCGTTTTTGAATTTTTGTTACTCCAATGGATGGTAGCCTTGTCATTATGGAAGGTAGTCTGTTGTCGAGATTTTTGTTACTCCAATGGATGGTAACATTATCATTATGGATGGTAGTCTGTTGTCGAAATTTTTGTTATTCCAATGTTTGGTAGCCTTGTCATTATGGAAGGTAGTCTGTTGTCGAGATTTTTGTTACTCCAATGGATGCTAGCCTTGTCATTATGGGAGGTAGTCTGTCGTTGTGATTTCTGTCACTCCAATGGATGGTAGCCTTGTCATTATGGAAGGTAGTCTGTTGTCGAGATTTTGGTTACTTCAATGGATAATAGCATTATCATTATGGAATGTTGTCTATTGTCGAGATTTTTGTTACTCCAATGGATGGTAGCCTTGTACTTATGGAATGAAGTCTGTTTTCGAGATTTTTGTTACTCCAATGGATGGTAGCATTGTCATTATGGAAGGTAGTCTATTGTCGAGATTTTTGTTATTCCAATGGTGTGTAGCCTTGTCATTATGGAAGGTAGTATGTTGTCGAGATTTTTGTTACTCCAATGGATGCTAGCCTTGTCATTACAGAAATTAGTCTTTCGTTGTGATTTCTGTCACTCCAATGGATGGTAGCCTTATCACTATGTAAGGTAGTCTGTTGTTCATATTTTTGTTACTCCAATGGATGGTAGCCTTGTCATTATGTAATGTAGTCTATTGTCGAGATTTTGGTTAATCCAATGGATGGTATCATTGTCATTATGGATGGTAGTTTGTTGTCGAGATTTTTGTTACTCTAACGGATGATAGCCTTGTCATTATGGAATGTAGTCTGTTGTCAAGATTTTTGTAACTCCAATGGATGGTAACATTATCATTATGGATGGTAGTCTGTTGTCAAGATTTTTGTTATTCCAATGGATGGTAGTCTTGTCATTATGGAAGGTAGTTTGTAGTCGAGATTTTTGTTACTCCAATGGATGCTAGCCTTGTCATTATGGAAGGTAGTGTGTCATTGTGATTTATGTCACTCCAATGGATGGTATCCTTGTCACTATGGAAGGTAGTCTGTTGGTCATATTTTTGTTACATTAATGGATGGTAGCATTATCATTATGGGAGGTTGTATGTTTTCGAGATTTTTGTCACTCCAAAGGATGGTAGACTTGTCATTATAGAAGGTAGTATGTTGTCGAGATTTTTGTTACTCCAATGGATGGTATCATTGTCACTATGGATGGTAGTCTTTTGTCGAGATTTTTGTTATTCCAATGTCTTATAGCCTTGTCATTATGGAAAGTATTTTGTTGTCGATGTTTTTTTTAATCCAATGGATGTTAGCCTTTTCTTTATGGAAGGTAGTCTTTTGTTACTCTAATGGATGGTAGCCTTGTCATTATGGAAGGTAGTCTATTTTCGAGATTTTTGTTACTACAATGGATGGTAGCCTTTTCAATATGGAAGGTAGTTTGTTGTCGATATTTTTGTTACTCCAATGGATGGTAACGTTTTCATTATGGATGGTAGTCTGTTGTCGAGATTTTTGTTATTCCAATGGATGGTAGCCTTGTCATTATTGAAGGTAGTTTGTTGTCCAAATTTTTGTTACTCCAATGGATGCTAGCCTTGTCATTATGGAAGGTAGTCTGTAGTTATGATTTATGTCACTCCAATGGATCGTAGCCTTGTCACTATGGAAGGTAGTCTGCTGTTCATATTTTTGTTACATCAATGGATGGTAGCATTATCATTATGTAAGGTTGTCTGTTGTTGAGATTTTTGTTACTCCAATGGATGGTAACATTTTCATTATGGAAGGTAGTCTGTTGTCGAAATTTTTGTTATTCTAATGGATGGTAGCCTTGTCATTATGAAAGTTAGTATGTTGTCGAGATTTTTGTTACTCTAATGGATGCTAGCCTTGTCATTACAGAAGGTATTCTTTCATTGTGATTTCTGTCACTCCAATGGATGGTAGCCTTATCACTATGGAAGGTAGTCTGTTGTTCATATTTTTGTTACTCCAATGGATTGTAGCCTTATCATTATGGTTGTAGTCTATTGGCGAGATTTTTGTTACTCCAATGGATGGTATGATTGTCATTATGGATGGTAGTTTGTTGTCGAGATTTTTGTTACTCTAATGGATGGTAGCCTTGTCATTATTGAAGGTAGTCTGTTTTCGATATTTTTGTTACTCTAATGGATGGTAGACTTTTCATTATGGAAGGTAGTCTGTTGTCGAGATTTTTGTTACTCCAATGGATGATAATGTTGTCATTATGGATGCTAGTCTGTTGTCGAGATTTTTGTTATTCCAATGGATGGTAGCCTTGTCATTATGGAAGGTAGTCTGTCGTTGTGATTTATGTCACTCCAATGGATGGTAGACTTGTCACTATGGAAGGTAGTCTCTTGTTCATATTTTTGTTACATCAATGGATGGTAGGATTATCATTATTGAAGGTTGTCTGTTGTCGAGATTTTTGTTACTCCAATGGCTGGTAGCCTTCTCATTATGGAAGGTAGTCTGTTTTCGAGATTTTTCTTACTCCAATGGATGGTAGCCTTGTCATTATGGAGGGTACTTTGTTGTCGATATTTTTGTTACTCCAAAGGATTGTATCGTTGTCATTATGGATGGTAGTCTGTTGTTGAGATTTTTGTTATTCCAATGTATTATAGCCTTTTCATTATGGAACGTATTCTGTTGTCGATGTTTTTGTTACTCCAATGGATGTTAGCCATGTCATTATGGAAGGTAGTCTTTTGTCGAGATTTTTGTTATTCCAATGGATGGTAGCCTTGTCATTATGGAAGGTAGTATGTTGTCGAGATTTTTATTACTCCAATAGATGGTAGCCTTGTCATTATAGAAGGTAGTTTGTTGTTCATATTTTTGTTACTCTAATGGATGGTAGCCTTGTCATTATGGAATGTGGTCTATTGTCGAGATTTTTGAATACTCCAATGGATGGTATCGTTGTCATTATGGATGGTATTCTATTGTCGAGATTTTTGTTACTAAAATGGATGGTAGCCTTGTCATTATGGAAGGTAGTCTGTTTTCTAGATTTTTGTTACTCCAATGGATGGTAGCCTTGTCATTATGGAAGGTAGTCCGTTTTCGAGAATTTTGTTACTCCAATGGATGGTAGCCTTGTCATTATCAAAGGTAGTCTGTTGTGGACATTTTTGTTACTCCAATGGATGGTAACATTGTCATTATGGATGGTAGACTATTGTCGAGATTTTTTTTATTCCAATGGATGGTAGCCTTGTCATTGTGGAAGGTAGTATGTTGTCGAGATTTTTGTTACTCCAATGGATGTTAGCCTTGTCATTATGGAAGGTAGTCAGTCGTTGTGATTTCTGTCACTCCAATGGATGGTAGCCTTGTCAATATGGAATGTAGTATGTTGTTCATATTTTTGTTACTTCAATGGATGATAACATTATCATTATGGAAGGTAGTCTATCGTTGTGATTTTTGTCACTCCAATGGATGGTAGCCTTGTCACTATGGAAGGTAGTATGTTGTTTATATTTTTGTTACATCAATGGATGGTAGCATTATCATTATGGAAGGTTGTCTGTTGTCGAGATTTTTGTTACTCCAATGGTTCATAGCCTTGTCATTATGGAAGGTAGCCTGTTGTCGAGATTTTTGTTACTCCAATGGATGGTATCGTTGTCATTATGGATGCTAGTGAGTTGTCGAGATTTTTGTTACTCCAATAGATGGTATCATTGTCATTATGGATGGTAGTTTGTTTTCGAGATTTTTTTTACTTCAATGGATGGTATCCTTGTCATTACGGAAGGTATTCTTTCATTGTGATTTCTGTCAGTCTAATGGATCGTAGACATGTTATTATGGAAGGTAGTTTGTTTTCGAGATTTTTGTTACTCCAATGGATGGTAGCCTTGTCATTATCAAAGGTAGTCTGTTGTGGATATTTTTGTTACTCCAATGGATGGTAACATTGTCATTATGGATGGTAGACTATTGTCGAGATTTTTTTTATTCCAATGGATGGTAGCCTTGTCATTGTGGAAGGTAGTATGTTGTCGAGATTTTTGTTACTCCAATGGATGTTAGCCTTGTCATTATGGAAGGTAGTCAGTCGTTGTGATTTCTGTCACTCCAATGGATGGTAGCCTTGTCAATATGGAATGTAGTATGTTGTTCATATTTTTGTTACTTCAATGGATGATAACATTATCATTATGGAAGGTAGTCTATCGTTGTGATTTTTGTCACTCCAATGGATGGTAGCCTTGTCACTATGGAAGGTAGTATGTTGTTTATATTTTTGTTACATCAATGGATGGTAGCATTATCATTATGGAAGGTTGTCTGTTGTCGAGATTTTTGTTACTCCAATGGTTCATAGCCTTGTCATTATGGAAGGTAGCCTGTTGTCGAGATTTTTGTTACTCCAATGGATGGTATCGTTGTCATTATGGATGCTAGTGAGTTGTCGAGATTTTTGTTACTCCAATAGATGGTATCATTGTCATTATGGATGGTAGTTTGTTTTCGAGATTTTTTTTACTTCAATGGATGGTATCCTTGTCATTACGGAAGGTATTCTTTCATTGTGATTTCTGTCAGTCTAATGGATCGTAGACATGTTATTATGGAAGGTAGTTTGTTTTCGAGATTTTTGTTACTCCAATGGATGGTAGCCTTGTCATTATCAAAGGTAGTCTGTTGTGGATATTTTTGTTACTCCAATGGATGGTAACATTGTCATTATGGATGGTAGACTATTGTCGAGATTTTTTTTATTCCAATGGATGGTAGCCTTGTCATTGTGGAAGGTAGTATGTTGTCGAGATTTTTGTTACTCCAATGGATGTTAGCCTTGTCATTATGGAAGGTAGTCAGTCGTTGTGATTTCTGTCATTCCAATGGATGGTAGCCTTGTCAATATGGAATGTAGTATGTTGTTCATATTTTTGTTACTTCAATGGATGATAACATTATCATTATGGAAGGTAGTCTATCGTTGTGATTTTTGTCACTCCAATGGATGGTAGCCTTGTCACTATGGAAGGTAGTATGTTGTTTATATTTTTGTTACATCAATGGATGGTAGCATTATCATTATGGAAGGTTGTCTGTTGTCGAGATTTTTGTTACTCCAATGGTTCATAGCCTTGTCATTATGGAAGGTAGCCTGTTGTCGAGATTTTTGTTACTCCAATGGATGGTATCGTTGTCATTATGGATGCTAGTGAGTTGTCGAGATTTTTGTTACTCCAATAGATGGTATCATTGTCATTATGGATGGTAGTTTGTTTTCGAGATTTTTTTTACTTCAATGGATGGTATCCTTGTCATTACGGAAGGTATTCTTTCATTGTGATTTCTGTCAGTCTAATGGATCGTAGACATGTTATTATGGAAGGTAGTTTGTTTTCGAGATTTTTGTTACTCCAATGGATGGTAGCCTTGTCATTATCAAAGGTAGTCTGTTGTGGATATTTTTGTTACTCCAATGGATGGTAACATTGTCATTATGGATGGTAGACTATTGTCGAGATTTTTTTTATTCCAATGGATGGTAGCCTTGTCATTGTGGAAGGTAGTATGTTGTCGAGATTTTTGTTACTCCAATGGATGTTAGCCTTGTCATTATGGAAGGTAGTCAGTCGTTGTGATTTCTGTCACTCCAATGGATGGTAGCCTTGTCAATATGGAATGTAGTATGTTGTTCATATTTTTGTTACTTCAATGGATGATAACATTATCATTATGGAAGGTAGTCTATCGTTGTGATTTTTGTCACTCCAATGGATGGTAGCCTTGTCACTATGGAAGGTAGTATGTTGTTTATATTTTTGTTACATCAATGGATGGTAGCATTATCATTATGGAAGGTTGTCTGTTGTCGAGATTTTTGTTACTCCAATGGTTCATAGCCTTGTCATTATGGAAAGTAGCCTGTTGTCGAGATTTTTGTTACTCCAATGGATGGTATCGTTGTCATTATGGATGCTAGTGAGTTGTCGAGATTTTTGTTACTCCAATAGATGGTATCATTGTCATTATGGATGGTAGTTTGTATTCGAGATTTTTTTTACTTCAATGGATGGTATCCTTGTCATTACGGAAGGTATTCTTTCATTGTGATTTCTGTCAGTCTAATGGATCGTAGACATGTTATTATGGAAGGTAGTTTGTTTTCGAGATTTTTGTTACTCCAATGGATGGTAGCCTTGTCATTATGAAAGGTAGTCTGTTGTCGAGATTTTTGTTACTCCAATAGATGGTAACATTGTCATTATGGATGGTAGTCTGTTGTCGAGATTTTTTTTATTCCAATGGATGGTAGCCTTGTCATTATGGAAGGTAGTCTGTTCTCGAGATTTTTGTTACTCCAATGGATGCTAGCCTTGTCATTACGGAAGGTAGTCAGTCATTGTGATTTCTGTCACTCCAATGGATGGTAGCCTTGTCACTATGGAAGGTAGTTTGTTGTTCATATTTTTGTTACTTCAATGGATGATAGCATTATCATTATGGAAGGTAGTCTGTCGTTGTGATTTCTGTCACTCCAATGGATGGTAGCCTTGTCACCATGGAAGGTAGTCTGTTGTTCATATTTTTGTTACTCCAATGAATGGTAGCCTTGTCATTATGGATGTAGTCTATTTTCGAGATTTTTGTTACTTCAATGTATGGTATCATTGTCATTATGGATGGTAGTTTGTTGTCGAGATTTTTGTTACTCTAATGGATGGTAGCCTTGTCATTATGGAAGGTAGTCTATTTTCGAGATTTTTGTTACTACAATGGATGCTAGCCTTGTCAATATGAAAGGTAGTTTGTTGTGGATATTTTTGTTACTCCAATGGATGGTAACATTTTCATTATGGATGATAGTCTGTTGTCGAGATTTTTGTTATTCCAATGGATGGTAGCCTTGTCATTATGGAAGGTAGTTTGTTGTCCAAATTTTTGTTACTCGAATGGATGCTAGCCTTGTCATTATGGAAGGTAGTCTGTAGTTTGGATTTATTTCACTCCAATGGATGGTAGCCTTGTCACTATGGAAGGTAGTATGTTGTTCATATTTTTGTTACAGTAATGGATGGTAGCATTATCATTATGGAAGGTTGTCTGTTGTCGAGATTTTTGTTACTCCAATAGATGGTAGCCTTGTCATTATGGAAGGTAGTCTGTTTTCGAGATTTTTGTTACTCCAATGGATTGTATCGTTGTCATTATGGATGGTAGTCTGTTGTCGAGATTTTTGTTTTTCCAATGTATTATAGCCTTGTCATTATGGAACGTATTCTGTTGTCGCTGTTTTTGTTACTCCAATGGATGTTAGCCTTGTCATTATGGAAGGTAGTCTTTTGTCGAGATTTTTGTTATTCCAATGGATGGTAGCCTTGTCATTATGGAAGGTAGTATGTTGTCGAGATTTTTGTTACTCCAATAGATGGTAGCCTTATCATTATAGAAGGTAGTATGTTGTTCAAATTTTTGTTACTCCAATGGATGGTAGCCTTGTCATTATGGAATGTGGTCTATTGTCGAGATTTTGGTTACTCTAATGGATGGTATCCTTGTCATTATGGATGGTAGTCTGTTGTCGAGATTTTTATTACTCTAATGGATGGTAGCCTTGTCATTATGGAAGGTAGTCTGTTTTCGATATTTTTCTTACTCCAATGGATGGTAGGCTTGTCATTATGGAAGGTAGTCTATTTTCGAGATCTTTGTTACTCCAAATTGAGGGTATCCTTGTCATTATGGAAGGTATTCTTTCGTTGTGATTTCTGTCACTCCAATGGATCGTAGACATGTCATTATGGAAGGTAGTTTGTTTTCGAGATTTTTGTTACTCCAATGGATGGTAGCCTTGTCAATATGAAAGGTAGTCTGTTGTCGAGATTTTTGTTACTCCAATGGATGGTAACATTGTCATTATGGATTGTAGTCTGTTGTCGAGATTTTTTTTATTCCAATGGATGGTAGCCTTGTCATTATAGAAGGTAGTCTGTTGTCGAGATTTTTGTTACTCCAATGGATGCTAGCCTTGTCATTACGGAAGGTAGTCAGTCGTTGTGATTTCTGTCACTCCAATGGATGGTAGCCTTGTCACTATGGAAGTTAGTCTGTTGTTCATATTTTTGTTACTTCAATGGATGATAGCATTATCATTATGGAAGGTAGTCTGTCGTTGTGATTTCTGTCACTCCAATGGATGGTAGCCTTGTCACTATGAAAGGTAGTCTGTTGTTCATATTTTTGTTACTCCAATGAATGGTAGCCTTGTCATTATGGATGTAGTCTATTGTCGAGATTTTTGTTACTCCAATGTATGGTATCATTGTCATTATGGATGGTAGTTTGTTGTCGAGATTTTTGTTACTCTAATGGATGGTAGCCTTGTCATTACGGAAGGTAGTCTGTTTTCGAGATTTTTATTACTACGATGGATGGTAGCCTTGTCAATATGGAAGGTAGTTTGTTGTCGATATTTTTTTTACTCCAATGGATGGTAACATTTTCATTATGGATGGTAGTCTGTTGTCGAGATTTTTGTTATTCCAATGGATGGTAGCCTTGTCATTATGGAAG
Organism: Vicia faba; assembly: GCA_948472305.1. Lineage (NCBI taxonomy): Eukaryota > Viridiplantae > Streptophyta > Magnoliopsida > Fabales > Fabaceae > Vicia > Vicia faba. The sequence continues at coordinate 462,515,497 of OX451741.1, forward strand.
GTAGTTTGTTGTCCAAATTTTTGTTACTCCAATGGATGCTAGCCTTATCATTATGGAAGGTAGTCTGTAGTTGTGATTTATGTCACTCCAATGGATGGTAGCCTTGTCACTATGGAAGGTAGTCTGTTGTTCATATTTTTGTTACATCAATGGATGGTAGCATTATCATTATGGAAGGTTGTCTGTTGTCGAGATTTTTGTTACTCCAATGGATGTTAGCCTTGTCGTTATGGAACATAGTCTTTTGTCGAGATTTTTGTTATTCCAATGGATGATAGCCTTGTCATTATGGAAGGTAGTATGTTGTCGAGATTTTTGTTACTCCAATAGATGGTAGCCTTGTCATTATAAAAGGTAGTCTGTTGTTCTTATTTTTATTACTCCAATGGATGGTAGCCTTGTCATTATGGAATGTGGTCTATTGTCGAGATTTTGGTTACTCCAATGGATGGTATCGTTGTCATTGTGGATGGTAGTCTGTTGTCGAGATTTTTGTTACTCTAATGGATGGTAGCCTTGTCATTATGGAAGGTAGTCTGTTTTCGAGATTTTTGTTACTCCAATGGATGGTAGCCTTGTCATTATGGAAGGTAGTCTGTTTTCGAGATTTTTGTTACTCCAATGGATTGTAGCCTTGTCATTATGAAAGTTAGTCTGTTGTCGAGATTTTTGTTACTCCAATGGATGGTAACATTGTCATTATGGATGCTAGTCTGTTGTCGAGATTTTTTTTATTCCAATGGATGGTAGCCTTGTCATTATGGAAGGTAGTCTGTTGTCGAGATTTTTGTTACTCCAATGGTTGCTAGCCTTGTCATTATGCAAGGTAGTCAATCGTTGTGATTTCTGTCACTCCAATGGATGGTAGCCTTGTCACTATGGACGGTTGTCTATTGTTCATATTTTTTTTACTTCAACGGATGATAGCATTATCATTATGGAAGGTAGTCTGTCGTTGTAATTTCTGTCACTCCAATGGGTGGTAGCCTTGTCACTATGGAAGGTAGTTTGTTGTTCATATTTTTGTTACATCAATGGATGGTAGCATCATCATTATGGAAGGTTGTCTGTTGTCGATATTTTTGTTACTCCAATGGATGGAAGCCTTGTGATTATGGAAGGTAGTCTGTTTTCGAGATTTTTGTTACTCCAATGGATTGTATCGTTGTCATTATGGATGGTAGTCTGTTGTCCAGATTTTTGTTATTCCAATGTATTATAGCCTTCTTATTATGGAACGTATTCTGTTGTCAATGTTTTTGTTACTCCAATGGATGTTAGCCTTTTCGTTATGGAAGGTAGTCTTTTGTCGAGATTTTTTTTATTCCAATGGATGGTAGCCTTGTAATTATGGAAGGTAGTATGTTGTTGAGATTTTTGTTACTCCAATAGATGGTAGCCTTGTCATTATAGAAGGTAGTCTGTTGTTCATATTTTTTGTACTCCAATGGATGGTAGCCTTGTCATTATGGAATGTGGTCTATTGTTGAGATTTTTGTTAATCCAATGGATGGTATCGTTTTCATTATGGATGGTAGTCTGTTGTCGAGATTTTTGTTACTCTAATGGATGGTAGCCTTGTCATTATGGAAGGTAGTTTGTTTTCGAGATTTTTATTACTCCAATGGATGGTAGCCTTGTCATTATGGAAGGTAGTCTGTTGTCGAGTTTTTTGTTACTCCAATGGATGCTAGCCTTGTCATTATGGAAGGTAGTCTGTCATTGTGATTTCTGTCACTCCAATGGATGGTAGCCTTGTCACTATGGAAGGTAGTTTTTTATTCATATTTTTGTTACTTCAATGGATGATAGCATTATCATTATGGAAGGTAGTCTGTCGTTGTGATTTATGTCACACCAATGGATGGTAGCCTTGTCACTATGGAAGGTAGTCTGATGTTCATATTTTTGTTACATCAATGGATGGTATCATTATCATTATGGAAGGTTGTCTGTTGTTCATATTTTTGTTACTCCAATGGATGGTAGCCTTGTCATTATGGAAGGTAATCTGTTTTCGAGATTTTTGTTACTCTAATGGATGGTAGCCTTGTCATTATGGAAGGTAGTCTGTTGTCGAGATTTTTGTTACTCCAATGGATTGTATCGTTGTCATTATGGAAGGTAGTCTGTTTTCGAGATTTTTGTTACTCCAATGGATGGTAGCCTTGTCATTATGAAAGGTAGTCTGTTGTCGAGATTTTTGTTACTCCAATGGATGCTAGCCTTGTCATTATGGAAGGTAGTTTGTTGTTCATATTTTTGTTACTCCAATGGATGGTATCATTGTCATTATGGATGGTAGCCTGTTGTCGAGAATTTTGTTACTCCAATGGATGGTAGCCTTGTCATTAAGTAACGTACTCTGTTGTCGATGTTTTTGTTACTCCAATGGATGGTAGCCTTGTCATTATTGAAGGTAGTCTGTTGTCGAGATTTTTGTTATTCCAATGGATGGTATCCTTGTCATTATGGAAGATAGTCTATTGTTGAGATTTTTGTTACTCCAATGGATGCTTGCCTTGTCATTATGGATGGTAGTCTATCATTGTGATTTTTGTCACTCCAATGGATGGTAGCCTTGTCACTCTGGAAGGTAGTATGTTGTTCATATTTTTGTTACTGCAATGGATGGTAGCCTTGTCATTATGGAAGGTAGTCTATTGTCGATATTTTTGTTACTTCAATTGATGGTAGCCTTGTCATTATGGAAGGTAGTCTGTTTTCAAGATTTTTGTTAGTCCAATGGATGGTAGCCTTGTCATTATGGAAGGTAGTTTATTGTCGATATTTTTGTTACTCCAATGGATGGTAATGTTGTCATTATGGATGGTTGTCTGTTGTCGAGATTTTTGTTATTCCAACGGATGGTAGCCTTTTCGTTATGGAAGGTAGTCTGTTGTCGAGATTTTTGTTACTCCAATGGATGCTAGCCTTGTCATTATGGAAGGTAGTTTGTTCTTGTGATTTCTGTCACTCCAATGGATGGTAGCCTTGTCACTATGGAAGGTAGTCTATTGTTCATATTTTTGTTACTTCAATGGATGATAGCATTATCATTATGGAATGTTGTCTGTTGTCGAGATTTTTGTTACTCCAATGGATGGTAGCCTTGTAATTATGGAAGGTAGTTTATTTTTGAGATTTTTATTACTCCAATGGATGGTAGGCTTGTCATTATGGAAGGTAGTTTGTGGTCGAGATTTTTGTTACTCCAATGGATGGTAACATTGTCATTATGGAAGGTAGTCTATTGTCGAGATTTTTGTTATTCCAATGAATGGTAGCCTTGTCATTATGGAAGGTAGTCTGTTGTCGAGATTTTTGTTACTCCAATGGATGCTAGCCATGTCATTATGGAAGGTAGTCTGTCGTTGTGATTTCTGTCACTCCAATGGATGGTATCCTTGTCACTATGGAAGGTAGTCTGTTGTTCATATTTTTGTTACATCAATGGATGGTAGCATTATCATTATGGAATTTAGTCTATTCTCGAGATTTTTTGTTACTCCAATGGATGGTATCATTGTCATTATGAATGGTAGCCTGTTGTCGAGAATTTTGTTACTCCAATGGATGGTAGCCTTGTCATTATGGAAGGTAGTCTATTTTCGATATTTTTTTTACTCCAATGGATGGTGTCATTGTCATTATGGATGGTAGTCAGTTGTCAAGATATTTGTTACTCCAATAGATGGTATCTTTGTCATTAAGGATGGTAGTCTGTTGTCGAGAATTTTGTTACTCCAATGGATGGTAGCCTTGTCATTTTGGAACGTACTCTGTTGTCGATGTTTTTGTTACTCCAATGGATGGTAGCCTTGTCATTATTGAAGGTAGTCTGTTGTCGAGATTTTTGTTATTCAAATGGATGGTAGCCTATTCATTATGGAAGGTAGTCTATTCTTGAGATTTTTGTTACTCCAATGGATTCTTACCTTGTCATTATGGAAGGTAGTCTGTCGTTGTGATTTCTGTCACTCCAATGGATGGTAGCCTTGTCCCTATGGAAGGTACTATGTTGTTCATATTTTTGTTACTACAATGGATGGTAGCCTTGTCATTATGGAAGGTAGTCTATTATCGAGATTTTTGTTACTTCAATTGATGGTAGCCTTGTCATTATGGAAGGTAGTCTGTTTTCAAGATTTTTGTTAGTCCAATGGATGGTAGCCTTGTCATTATGGAAGGTAGTTTATTGTCGATATTTTTGTTACTCCAATGGATGGTAATGTTGTCATTATGGATGGTAGTCTGTTGTCGAGATTTTTGTTATTCCAACGGATTGTAGCCTTTTCATTATGGAAGGTAGTCTGTTGTCGAGATTTTTGTTACTCCAATGGATGCTAGCCTTGTCATTATGGAAGGTAGTTTGTTCTTGTGATTTCTGTCACTCCAATGGATGGTAGCCTTGTCACTATGGAAGGTAGTCTATTGTTCATATTTTTGTTACTTCAATGGATGATAGCATTATCATTATGGAATGTTGTCTGTTGTCGAGATTTTTGTTACTCCAATGGATAGTAGCCTTGTAATTATGGAAGGTAGTTTATTTTTGAGATTTTTATTACTCCAATGGATGGTAGGCTTGTCATTATGGAAGGTAGTCTGTGGTCGAGATTTTTGTTACTCCAATGGATGGTAACATTGTCATTATGGATGGTAGTCTGTTGTCGAGATTTTTGTTATTCCAATGGATGGTAGCCTTGTCATTATGGAAGGTAGTCTGTTGTCGAGATTTTTGTTACTCCAATGGATGCTAGCCATGTCATTATGGAAGGTAGTCTGTCGTTGTGATTTCTGTCACTCCAATGGATGGTATCCTTGTCACTATGGAAGGTAGTCTGTTGTTCATATTTTTGTTACATCAATGGATGGTAGCATTATCATTATGGAATTTAGTCTATTCTCGAGATTTTTTGTTACTCCAATGGATGGTATCATTGTCATTATGGATGGTAGCCTGTTGTCGAGAATTTTGTTACTCCAATGGATGGTAGCCTTGTCATTATGGAAGGTAGTCTATTTTCGATATTTTTGTTACTCCAATGGATGGTATCATTGTCATTATGGATGGTAGTCAGTTGTCAAGATATTTGTTACTCCAATAGATGGTATCTTTGTCATTAAGGATGGTAGTCTGTTGTCGAGAATTTTGTAACTCCAATGGATGGTAGCCTTGTCATTTTGGAACGTACTCTGTTGTCGATGTTTTTGTTACTCCAATGGATGGTAGCCTTGTCATTATTGAAGGTAGTCTGTTGTCGAGATTTTTGTTATTCAAATGGATGGTAGCCTATTCATTATGGAAGGTAGTCTATTCTTGAGATTTTTGTTACTCCAATGGATTCTTACCTTGTCATTATGGAAGGTAGTCTGTCGTTGTGATTTCTGTCACTCCAATGGATGGTAGCCTTGTCCCTATGGAAGGTACTATGTTGTTCATATTTTTGTTACTACAATGGATGGTAGCCTTGTCATTATGGAAGGTAGTCTATTATCGAGATTTTTGTTACTTCAATTGATGGTAGCCTTGTCATTATGGAAGGTAGTCTGTTTTCGAGATTTTTGTTACTCCAATGGATGGTAGCCTTGTCATTATGGAAGGTAGTTTGTTGTCGAGGTTTTTGTTACTCCAATGGATGGTAACGTTGTCATTATGGATTGTAGTTTGTTGTCGAGATTTTTGTTATTCCAATGGATGGTAGCCTTTTCATTAAGGAAGGTAGTTTGTTGTCGAGATTTTTGTTACTCTAATGGATGCTAGCCTTGTCATTATGGAAGGTAATCTGTCATTGTGATTTCTGTCACTCCAATGGATGGTAGCCTTGTCAATATGGAAGGTAGTCTGTTGTTCATATTTTTGTTACTTCAATGGATGATAGCATTATCATTATGGAATTTTGTCTATTTTCAAGATTTTTGTTACTCCAATGGATGGTAGCCTTGTAATTATGGAAGGTAGTCTGTTGTCGAGATTTTTGTTACTCCAATGGATGGTAACATTGTCATTATGGATGGTAGTCTGTTGTCGAGATTTTTGTTACTCCAATAGATGCTAGCCTTGCAATTACGGAAGGTAGTCTTTCATTTTGATATCTGTTACTCAAATGGATTGTAGACTTGTCACTATGGAAGGTAGTCTGTTGTTCATATTTTTGTTACTCCAATGGATGGTAACCTTGTCATTATGGAATGTAGTCTATTGTCGAGATTTTTGTTACTCCAATGGCTGGTATCGTTGTCATTATGGATGGTAGTCTATTGTCAAGAGTTTTGTTACTCTAATGGATGGTAGCCTTGTCATTATGGAAGGTAGTCTGTTGTCGAGATTTTTGTTACTCCAATGGATGGTAACATTGTCATTGTGGATGGTAGTCTGCTGTCGAGATTTTTGTTATTCCAATGGATGGTAGCCTTGTCATTATGGAAGGTAGTCTGTTGTCGAGATTTTTGTTACTCCAATGGATGCTAGCCTTGTCATTGGGGAAGGTAGTATGTCTTTGTGATTTTTGTCACTCCAATGGATGGTAGCCTTGTCACTATGGATGGTAGTATGTTGCTCATATTTTTGTTACTTCAATGGATAATAGCATTATCATTATGGAAGGTAGTCTGTTGTCAAGAGTTTTGTTACTCTAATGGATGGTAGCCTTGTCATTATGGAAGGTAGTCTGTTGTCGAGATTTTTGTTACTCCAATGGATGGTAACATTGTCATTGTGGATGGTAGTCTGCTGTCGAGATTTTTGTTATTCCAATGGATGGTAGCCTTGTCATTATGGAAGGTAGTCTGTTGTCGAGATTTTTGTTACTCCAATGGATGCTAGCCTTGTCATTGGGGAAGGTAGTATGTCTTTGTGATTTTTGTCACTCCAATGGATGGTAGCCTTGTCAGTATGGATGGTAGTATGTTGCTCATATTTTTGTTACTTCAATGGATAATAGCATTATCATTATGGAAGGTAGTCTGTTGTCGAGATTTTTGTTACTCCAATGGATGCTAGCCTTGTCATTACGGAAGGTAGTCTTTCGTTGTGATTTCTGTAGATACAATGGATTATAGCCTTTTCCTTATGGAAGAAAGTCTGTTTTCGAGATTTTTGTTACACCAATGGATGGTTGGCTTGTCATTATGGAAGGTAGTCTGTTGTCGAGATTTTTGTTACTCCAATGGATGGTAACATTGTCATTATGGATTTTAGTCTGTTGTCGAGATTTTTGTTATTCCAATGGATGGTAGCTTTGTCATTATGGAAGGTAGTCTATTGTCGAGATTTTTGTTACTCCAATAGATGCTAGCCTTGTCATTATGGAAGGTAGTCTGTTTTCGAGATTTTTGTTACTCCAATGGATGGTAGCCTTGTCATTATGGAAGGTAGTTTGTTGTCGAGGTTTTTGTTACTCCAATGGATGGTAACGTTGTCATTATGGATTGTAGTTTGTTGTCGAGATTTTTGTTATTCCAATGGATGGTAGCCTTTTCATTAAGGAAGGTAGTTTGTTGTCGAGATTTTTGTTACTCCAATGGATGCTAGCCTTGTCATTATGGAAGGTAATCTGTCATTGTGATTTCTGTCACTCCAATGGATCGTAGCCTTGTCAATATGGAAGGTAGTCTGTTGTTCATATTTTTGTTACTTCAATGGATGATAGCATTATCATTATGGAATTTTGTCTATTTTCAAGATTTTTGTTACTCCAATGGATGGTAGCCTTGTAATTATGGAAGGTAGTCTGTTGTCGAGATTTTTGTTACTCCAATGGATGGTAACATTGTCATTATGGATGGTAGTCTATTGTCGAGATTTTTGTTACTCCAATAGATGCTAGCCTTGCAATTACGGAAGGTAGTCTTTCATTTTGATATCTGTTACTCAAATGGATTGTAGACTTGTCACTATGGAAGGTAGTCTGTTGTTCATATTTTTGTTACTCCAATGGATGGTAACCTTGTCATTATGGAATGTAGTCTATTGTCGAGATTTTTGTTACTCCAATGGCTGGTATCGTTGTCATTATGGATGGTAGTCTGTTGTCAAGAGTTTTGTTACTCTAATGGATGGTAGCCTTGTCATTATGGAAGGTAGTCTGTTGTCGAGATTTTTGTTACTCCAATGGATGGTAACATTGTCATTGTGGATGGTAGTCTGCTGTCGAGATTTTTGTTATTCCAATGGATGGTAGCCTTATTATTATGGAAGGTAGTCTGTTGTCGAGATTTTTGTTACTCCAATGGATGCTAGCCTTGTCATTGGGGAAGGTAGTATGTCTTTGTGATTTTTGTCACTCCAATGGATGGTAGCCTTGTCACTATGGATGGTAGTATGTTGCTCATATTTTTGTTACTTCAATGGATAATAGCATTATCATTATGGAAGGTAGTCTGTTGTCAAGAGTTTTGTTACTCTAATGGATGGTAGCCTTGTCATTATGGAAGGTAGTCTGTTGTCGAGATTTTTGTTACTCCAATGGATGGTAACATTGTCATTGTGGATGGTAGTATGCTGTCGAGATTTTTGTTATTCCAATGGATGGTAGCCTTGTCATTATGGAAGGTAGTCTGTTGTCGAGATTTTTGTTACTCCAATGGATGCTAGCCTTGTCATTGGGGAAGGTAGTATGTCTTTGTGATTTTTGTCACTCCAATGGATGGTAGCCTTGTCACTATGGATGGTAGTATGTTGCTCATATTTTTGTTACTTCAATGGATAATAGCATTATCATTATGGAAGGTAGTCTGTTGTCGAGATTTTTGTTACTCCAGTGGATGCTAGCCTTGTCATTACGGAAGGTAGTCTTTCGTTGTGATTTCTGTAGATACAATGGATTATAGCCTTTTCCTTATGGAAGAAAGTCTGTTTTCGAGATTTTTGTTACACCAATGGATGGTTGGCTTGTCATTATGGAAGGTAGTCTGTTGTCGAGATTTTTGTTACTCCAATGGATGGTAACATTGTCATTATGGATTTTAGTCTGTTGTCGAGATTTTTGTTATTCCAATGGATGGTAGCCTTGTCACTATGGATGGTAGTATGTTGCTCATATTTTTGTTACTTCAATGGATAATAGCATTATCATTATGGAAGGTAGTCTGTTGTCGAGATTTTTGTTACTCCAATGGATGCTAGCCTTGTCATTACGGAAGGTAGTCTTTCGTTGTGATTTCTGTAGATACAATGGATTATAGCCTTTTCCTTATGGAAGAAAGTCTGTTTTCGAGATTTTTGTTACACCAATGGATGGTTGGCTTGTCATTATGGAAGGTAGTCTGTTGTCGAGATTTTTGTTACTCCAATGGATGGTAACATTGTCATTATGGATTTTAGTCTGTTGTCGATATTTTTGTTATTCCAATGGATGGTAGCTTTGTCATTATGGAAGGTAGTCTATTGTCGAGATTTTTGTTACTCCAATAGATGCTAGCCTTGTCATTATGGAAGGTAGTCTGTCATTGTGATTTCTGTCACTCCAATGGATGGTAGCCTTGTCACTATGGAAGGTAGTTTGTTATTCATATTTTTGTTACTTCAATGGATGATAGCATTATCATTATGGAAGGTAGTCTGTCGTTGTGATTTATGTCACTCCATTGGATGGTAGCCTTGTCACTATGGAAGGTAGTCTGTTGTTCATATTTTTGTTACATCAATGGATGGTAGCATTATCATTATGGAAGGTTGTCGGTTGTTCATATTTTTGTTACTCCAATGGATGGTAGTCTTGTCATTATGGAAGGTAATCTGTTTTCGAGATTTTTGTTACTCCAATGGATGGTAGCCTTGTCATTATGGAAGGTAGTCTGTGGTCGAGATTTTTGTTACTCCAATGGATGGTAACATTGTAATTATGGATGGTAGTCTGTTGTCGAGATTTTTGTTATTCCAATGGATGGTAGCCTTGTCATTATGGAAGGTAGTCTGTTGTCGAGATTTTTGTTACTCCAATGGATGCTAGCCTTGTCATTATGGAAGGTAGTTTGTTCTTCATATTTTTTTACTCCAATGGATCGTATCATTGTCATTATGGATGGTAGCCTGTTGTCGAGAATTTTGTTACTCCAATGGATGGTAGCCTTGTCATTATGTAACGTACTCTGTTGTCGATGTTTTTGTTACTCCAATGGATGGTAGCCTTGTCATTATTGAAGGTAGTCTGTTGTCGATATTTTTGTTATTCCAATGGATGTTAGCCTTGTCATTATGGAAGATAGTCTATTATTGAGTTTTTTGTTACTCCAATGGATGCTTGCCTTGTCATTATGGAAGGTAGTCTGTCTTTGTGATTTTTGTCACTCGAATGGATCGTAGCCTTGTCACTCTGGAAGGTAGTATGTTGTTCATATTTTTGTCACTGCAATGGATGGTAGCCTTGTCATTATGGAAGGTAGTCTATTGTCGATATTTTTGTTACTTCAATTGATGGTAGCCTTGTCATTATGGAAGGTAGTCTATTTTCAAGATTTTTGTTAGTCCAATGGATGGTAGCCTTGTCATTATTGAAGGTAGTTTATTGTCGAGATTTTTGTTACTCCAATGGATGGTAATGTTGTCATTATGGATGGTAGTCTGTTGTCGAGATTTTTGTTACTCCAATGGATGCTAGCCTTGTCATTGGGGAAGGTAGTATGTCTTTGTGATTTTTGTCACTCCAATGGATGGTAGCCTTGTCACTATGGATGGTAGTATGTTGCTCATATTTTTGTTACTTCAATGGATAATAGCATTATCATTATGGAAGGTAGTCTGTTGTCAAGAGTTTTGTTACTCTAATGGATGGTAGCCTTGTCATTATGGAAGGTAGTCTGTTGTCGAGATTTTTGTTACTCCAATGGATGGTAACATTGTCATTGTGGATGGTAGTCTGCTGTCGAGATTTTTGTTATTCCAATGGATGGTAGCCTTGTCATTATGGAAGGTAGTCTGTTGTCGAGATTTTTGTTACTCCAATGGATGCTAGCCTTGTCATTGGGGAAGGTAGTATGTCTTTGTGATTTTTGTCACTCCAATGGATGGTAGCCTTGTCACTATGGATGGTAGTATGTTGCTCATATTTTTGTTACTTCAATGGATAATAGCATTATCATTATGGAAGGTAGTCTGTTGTCGAGATTTTTGTTACTCCAATGGATGCTAGCCTTGTCATTACGGAAGGTAGTCTTTCGTTGTGATTTCTGTAGATACAATGGATTATAGCCTTTTCCTTATGGAAGAAAGTCTGTTTTCGAGATTTTTGTTACACCAATGGATGGTTGGCTTGTCATTATGGAAGGTAGTCTGTTGTCGAGATTTTTGTTACTCCAATGGATGGTAACATTGTCATTATGGATTTTAGTCTGTTGTCGAGATTTTTGTTATTCCAATGGATGGTAGCTTTGTCATTATGGAAGGTAGTCTATTGTCGAGATTTTTGTTACTCCAATAGATGCTAGCCTTGTCATTATGGAAGGTAGTCTGTCATTGTGATTTCTGTCACTCCAATGGATGGTAGCCTTGTCACTATGGAAGGTAGTTTGTTATTCATATTTTTGTTACTTCAATGGATGATAGCATTATCATTATGGAAGGTAGTCTGTCGTTGTGATTTATGTCACTCCATTGGATGGTAGCCTTGTCACTATGGAAGGTAGTCTGTTGTTCATATTTTTGTTACATCAATGGATGGTAGCATTATCATTATGGAAGGTTGTCGGTTGTTCATATTTTTGTTACTCCAATGGATGGTAGTCTTGTCATTATGGAAGGTAATCTGTTTTCGAGATTTTTGTTACTCCAATGGATGGTAGCCTTGTCATTATGGAAGGTAGTCTGTGGTCGAGATTTTTGTTACTCCAATGGATGGTAACATTGTAATTATGGATGGTAGTCTGTTGTCGAGATTTTTGTTATTCCAATGGATGGTAGCCTTGTCATTATGGAAGGTAGTCTGTTGTCGAGATTTTTGTTACTCCAATGGATGCTAGCCTTGTCATTATGGAAGGTAGTTTGTTCTTCATATTTTTTTACTCCAATGGATCGTATCATTGTCATTATGGATGGTAGCCTGTTGTCGAGAATTTTGTTACTCCAATGGATGGTAGCCTTGTCATTATGTAACGTACTCTGTTGTCGATGTTTTTGTTACTCCAATGGATGGTAGCCTTGTCATTATTGAAGGTAGTCTGTTGTCGATATTTTTGTTATTCCAATGGATGTTAGCCTTGTCATTATGGAAGATAGTCTATTATTGAGTTTTTTGTTACTCCAATGGATGCTTTCCTTGTCATTATGGAAGGTAGTCTGTCTTTGTGATTTTTGTCACTCCAATGGATCGTAGCCTTGTCACTCTGGAAGGTAGTATGTTGTTCATATTTTTGTCACTGCAATGGATGGTAGCCTTGTCATTATGGAAGGTAGTCTATTGTCGATATTTTTGTTACTTCAATTGATGGTAGCCTTGTCATTATGGAAGGTAGTCTATTTTCAAGATTTTTGTTAGTCCAATGGATGGTAGCCTTGTCATTATTGAAGGTAGTTTATTGTCGAGATTTTTGTTACTCCAATGGATGGTAATGTTGTCATTATGGATGGTAGTCTGTTGTCGAGATTTTTGTTACTCCAATGGATGCTAGCCTTGTCATTATGGAAGGTAGTTTGTTCTTGTGATTTCTGTCACTCCAATGGATGGTAGCCTTGTCACTATGGAAGGTAGTCTGTTGTTCATATTTTTGTTACTTCAATGGATGATAGCATTATCATTATGGAAGGTAGTCTGTTGTCGAGATTTTTGTTACTCCAATGGATGGTATCATTGTCATTATGGATGGTAGTCAGTTGTCGAGATATTTGTTACTCCAATAGATGGTATCTTTGTCATTAAGGATGGTAGTCTGTTGTCGAGAATTTTTTTACTCCAATGGATGGTAGCCTTGTCATTTTGGAAGGTACTCTGTTATCGATGTTTTTGTTACTCCAATGGATGGTAGCCTTATCATTATTGAAAGTAGTCTGTTGTCGAGATTTTTGTTATTCTAATGGATGGTAGCCTTGTCATTATGGAAGGTAGTTTATTCTTGAGATTTTTGTTACTCCAATGGATGCTTGCCTTGTCATTATGGAAGGTACTCTGTCGTTGTGATTTCTGTCACACCAATGGATGGTAGCCTTGTCCCTATGGAAGGTACTATGTTGTTCATATTTTTGTTACTGCAATGGATGGTAGCCTTGTCATTATGGAAGGTAGTCTATTATCGATATTTTTGTTACTTCAATTGATGGTAGCCTTGTCATTATGGAAGGTAGTCTATTTTCGAGATTTTTGTTACTCCAATGGATGGTAGCCTTGTCATTATGGAAGGTAGTTTGTTGTCGAGGTTTTTGTTACTCCAATGGATGGTAACGTTGTCATTATGGATTGTAGTTTGTTGTCGAGATTTTTGTTATTCCAATGGATGGTAGCCTTTTCATTAAGGAAGGTGGTCTGTTGTCGAGATTTTTGTTACTCCAATGGATGCTAGCCTTGTCATTATGGAAGGTAATCTGTCATTGTGATTTCTGTCACGCCAATGGATGGTAGCCTTGTCACTATGGAAGGTAGTTTATTGTTCATATTTTTGTTACTTCAATGGATGATAGCATTATCATTATGGAATGTTGTCTGTTTTCAAGATTTTTGTTACTCCAATGGATGGTAACATTGTCATTATGGATGGTAGTCTGTTGTCGAGATTTTTGTTACTCCAATAGATGCTAGCCTTGCAATTACGGAAGGTAGTCTTTCATTTTGATTTCTGTCACTCCAATGGATTGTAGACTTGTCACTATGGAAGGTAGTCTGTTGTTCATGTTTTTGTTAATCCAATGGATGGTAACCTTGTCATTATGGAATGTAGTCTACTGTCAAGATTTTTGTTACTCCAATGGCTGGTATCATTGTCATTATGGATGGTAGTCTGTTGTCAAGAGTTTTGTTACTCTAATGGATGGTAGCCTTGTCATTATGGAAGGTAGTCTGTTGTCGAGATTTTTGTTACTCCAATGGATGGTAGTCTGCTGTCGAGATTTTTGTTATTCCAATGGATGGTAGCCTTGTCATTATGGAAGGTAGTCTGTTGTCGAGATTTTTGTTACTCCAATGGATGCTAGCCTTGTCATTGGGGAAGGTAGTCTGTCTTTGTGATTTTTGTCACTCCAATGGATTGTAGCCTTGTCACTATGGATGGTAGTATGTTGCTCATATTTTTGTTACTTCAATGGATAATAGCATTATCATTATGGAAGGTAGTCTGTTGTCGAGATTTTTGTTACTCCAATGAATGTTAGGCTTGTCATTACGGAAGGTAGTCTTTCGTTGTGATTTCTGTCACTCCAATGGATTATAGCCTTGTCCTTATGGAAGAAAGTCTGTTTTCGAGATTTTTGTTACTCCAATGGATGGTTGGCTTGTCATTATGGAAGGTAGTCTGTTATCGAGATTTTTGTTACTCCAATAGATGCTAGCCTTGTCATTACAAAAGGTAGTCTTTCATTGTGATTTTTGTCACTCCAATGGATTGTAGACTTGTCACTATGGGAGGTAGTCTGTTGTTCATATTTTTTTTACACCAATGTATGGTAACCTTGTCATTATGGAATGTAGTCTATTTTCGAGATTATTGTCACTCCAATAGATGGTAGCCTTGTAACTATGGAAGGTAGTCTATTGTTCATTTGTTTGTTACTTCAATGGATGATAGCATTATCATTATGGAATGTTGTCTATTGTCGATATTATTGTTACTCGAATGGATGCTAGCCTTGTCATTACAGAAGGTAGTCTTTCGTTGGGATTTCTGTCACTCCAATGGATTGTAGCCTTGTCACTATGGAAGGTAGTCTGTTGTTCATATTTTTGTTACTCCAATGGATGGTAAACTTGTCATTATGGAATGTAGTCTATTGTTGAGATTTTTGTTACTCCAATGGCTGGTATCGTTGTCATTATGGATGGTAGTCTGTTGTCGAGATTTTTGTTACTCTAATGGATGGTAGCCTTGACATTATGGAAGGTAGTCCGTTTTTGAATTTTTGTTACTCCAATGGATGGTAGCCTTGTCATTATGGAAGGTACTCTGTTGTCGAGATTTTTGTTACTCCAATGGATGGTAACATTGTCATTATGGATGGTAGTCTGTTGTCGAAATTTTTGTTATTCCAATGTTTGGTAGCCTTGTCATTATGGAAGGTAGTCTGTTGTCGAGATTTTTGTTACTCCAATGGATGCTAGCCTTGTCATTATGGGAGGTAGTCTGTCGTTGTGATTTCTGTCACTCCAATGGATGGTAGCCTTGTCATTATGGAAGGTAGTCTGTTGTCGAGATTTTGGTTACTTCAATGGATAATAGCATTATCATTATGGAATGTTGTCTATTGTCGAGATTTTTGTTACTCCAATGGATGGTAGCCTTGTACTTATGGAATGAAGTCTGTTTTCGAGATTTTTGTTACTCCAATGGATGATAGCATTGTCATTATGGAAGGTAGTCTATTGTCGAGATTTTTGTTATTCCAATGGATGGTAGCCTTGTCATTATGGAAGGTAGTATGTTGTCGAGATTTTTGTTACTCCAATGGATGGTAGCCTTATCACTATGTAAGGTAGTCTGTTGTTCATATTTTTGTTACTCCAATGGATGGTAGCCTTGTCATTATGTAATGTAGTCTATTGTCGAGATTTTGGTTAATCCAATGGATGGTATCATTGTCATTATGGATGGTAGTTTGTTGTCGAGATTTTTGTTACTCTAACGGATGATAGCCTTGTCATTATGGAATGTAGTCTGTTGTCAAGATTTTTGTAACTCCAATGGATGGTAACATTATCATTATGGATGGTAGTCTGTCGTCAAGATTTTTGTTATTCCAATGGATGGTAGTCTTGTCATTATGGAAGGTAGTTTGTAGTCGAGATTTTTGTTACTCCAATGGATGCTAGCCTTGTCATTATGGAAGGTAGTGTGTCATTGTGATTTATGTCACTCCAATGGATGGTAGCCTTGTCACTATGGAAGGTAGTCTGTTGGTCATATTTTTGTTACATTAATGGATGGTAGCATTATCATTATGGGAGGTTGTATGTTTTCGAGATTTTTGTCACTCCAAAGGATGGTAGACTTGTCATTATGGAAGGTAGTATGTTGTCGAGATTTTTGTTACTCCAATGGATGGTATCGTTGTCATTATGGATGGTAGTCTTTTGTCGAGATTTTTGTTATTCCAATGTCTTATAGCCTTGTCATTATGGAAAGTATTTTGTTGTCGATGTTTTTTTTAATCCAATGGATGTTAGCCTTTTCATTATGGAAGGTAGTCTTTTGTCGAGATTTTTGTTATTCCAATGGATGGTAGCCTTGTCATTATTGAAGGTAGTATGTTGTCGAGATTTTTGTTACTCCAATAGATGCTAGCCTTGTCATTATAGAAGGTAGTTTGTCGTTGTGATTTCTGTCACTCCAATGGATGGTAGCCTTGTCACTATGGATGGTAGTATGTTGCTCATATTTTTGTTACTTCAATGGATAATAGCATTATCATTATGGAAGGTAGTCTGTTGTCGAGATTTTTGTTACTCCAATGGATGTTAGGCTTGTCATTACGCAAGGTAGTCTTTCGTTGTGATTTCTGTCACTCCAATGTCTTATAGCCTTGTCATTATGGAATGTAGTCTGTTGTCAAGATTTTTGTAACTCCAATGGATGGTAACATTATCATTATGGATGGTAGTCTGTTGTCAAGATTTTTGTTATTCCAATGGATGGTAGTCTTGTCATTATGGAAGGTAGTTTGTAGTCGAGATTTTTGTTACTCCAATGGATGCTAGCCTTGTCATTATGGAAGGTAGTGTGTCATTGTGATTTATGTCACTCCAATGGATGCTAGCCTTGTAACTATGGAAGGTAGTATGTTGGTCATATTTTTGTTACATTAATGGATGGTAGCATTATCATTATAGGAGGTTGTCTGTTTTCGAGATTTTTGTCACTCCAAAGGATGGTAGACTTGTCATTATGGAAGGTAGTATGGTGTCGAGATTTTTGTTACTCCAATGGATGGTATCGTTGTCATTATGGATGGTAGTCTTTTGTCGAGATTTTTGTTATTCGAATGTCTTATAGCCTTGTCATTATGGAAAGTATTTTGTTGTCGATGTTTTTTTTAATCCAATGGATGTTAGCCTTTTCTTTATGGAAGGTAGTCTTTTGTCGAGATATTTGTTATTCCAATGGATGGTAGCCTTGTAATTATGGAAGGTAGTATGTTGTCGAGAGTTTTGTTACTCCAATAGATGCTAGCCTTGTCATTATAGAAGGTAGTTTGTCGTTGTGATTTCTGTCACTCCAATGGATGGTAGCCTTGTCACTATGGAAGGTAGTCTATTGTTCATATTTTTGTTACTCCAATGAATGGTAGACTTGTCATTATGGAATGTAGTCTATTGTAGAGATTTTTTTTAATCCAATGGATGGTATCGTTATCATTATGGATGGTAGTCTGTTTTCGAGATTTTGGTTACTCTAATGGATGGTAGCCTTGTCATTATGGAAGGTAGTCTATTTTCGAGATTTTTGTTACTCCAATGGATGGTAGCCTTGTCATTATGGAAGGTAGTTTGTTGTCGAGATTTTTGTTAGTCCAATGGATGGTATCGTTGTCATTATAGATGGTAGTCTGTTGTCGAGATTTTTGTTACTCCAATAGATGGTATCCTTGTCATTATGGATGGTAGTCTGTTGTCGAGAATTTTGTTACTTTAATGGATGGAAGCCTTGTCATTATGGAACATACTCTGTTGTCGATGTTTTTATTATTCCAATGGGTGGTAGCCTTGTCATTATGGAAGGTAGTATGTTGTCGAGATTTTTGTTATTCCAATGGATGGTAGCCTTGTCATTATGGAAGGTAGTCTATTGTCGATATTTTTGTTACTTGAATGGATGCTTGCCTTGTCATTATGGAAGGTAGTATGTCGTTGTGATTTCTGTCACTCCAATGGATGGTAGCCTTGTCATTATGGAAGGTAGTCTGTTGTTCATATTTTTGTTACTCCAATGGATGGTAGCCTTGTCATTATGGAAGGTAGTCTATTGTCCAGATTTTTGTTACTTCAATTGATGGTAGCCTTTTCATTATGGAAGGTAGTCTGTTTTCGAGATTTTTGTTACTCCAATGAATGGTAGCCTTGTCATTATGGAAGGTAGTTTGTCGTTGTGATTTCTGTCACTCCAATGGTTGGTAGCCTTGTCACTATGGAAGGTAGTCTGTTGTTCATATTTTTTTTTAATTCAATGGATGGTAGCCTTGTCATTATGGAAGGTAGTCTGTTTTCGAGATTTTTGTTACTCCAATGGATGTTAGCCTTGTCATTATGGAATGTAGTCTGTTGTCGAGATTTTTGTTACTCCAATGGATGGTAACATTGTCATTATGGATGGTAGTCTATTGTTGAGATTTTTGTAATTCCAATGGATGGTAGCCTTGTCATTATGGAAGGTAGTTTGTAGTCGAGATTTTTGTTAGTCCAATGGATGCTAGCCTTGTCATTATGGAAGGTAGTCTATCGTTGTGATTTTTGTCACTCCAATGGATGGAAGCCTTGTAACTATGGAAGGTAGTCTGTCGTTGTTATTTTTGTCACTCCAATGGATGTTAGCCTTGTCATTATCGAAG
The DNA here is from genome assembly GCA_948472305.1 of Vicia faba. NCBI lineage: Eukaryota > Viridiplantae > Streptophyta > Magnoliopsida > Fabales > Fabaceae > Vicia > Vicia faba. The sequence goes on from OX451741.1 coordinate 462,534,179, forward strand.
GTTGTCTGTTTTTGAGATTTTTGTTATTCCAATGGATGGTATCGTTGTCATTATGGATGGTAGCCTGTTGTTGAGATTTTTGTTATTCCAACGTATTATAGCCTTGTCATTATGGAAAGTATTCTGTTGTCAATGTTTTTTTACTCCAATGGATGTTAGCCTTTTCTTTATGGAAGGTAGCCTTTTGTCGAGATTTTTGGTATTCCAATGGATGGTAGCCTTGTCATTATGGAAGGTAGTATGTTGTCGAGATTTTTGTTACTCCAATAGATGCTAGCCTTGTCATTATAGAAGGTAGTTTGTCGTTGTGATTTCGGTCACTCCAAAGGATGGTAGCCTTGTCACTATGGATGGTAGTTTGTTGTTCATATTTTTGTTACTCCAATGAATGGTAGCCTTGTCATTATGGAATGTAGTCTATTGTAGAGATTTTTTTTACTCCAATGGATGGTATCGTTATCATTATGGATGGTAGTCTGTTTTCGAGATTTTTGTTACTCTAATGGATGGTAGCCTTGTCATTATGGAAGGTAGTCTATTTTCGAGATTTTTGTTACTCCAATGGATGGTAGCCTTGTCATTATTGAAGGTAGTTTGTTGTCGAGATTTTTGTTACTCCAATAGATGGTATCATTGTCATTTGGATGGTAGTCTGTTGTCGAGAATTTTGTTACTTTAATGGATGGTAGCCTTGTCATTATGGAACGTACTTTGTTGTCGATGTTTTTGTTATTCTAATGGATGGTAGACTTGTCATTATGGAAGGTAGTCTGTTGTCAAGATTTTTGTTATTCCAATGGATGGTAGCCTTGTCATTATAGAAGGTAGTCTATTGTCGAGATTTTTGTTACTTCAATGGATGATTGCCTTGTCATTATGGAAGGTAGTATGTCGTTGTGATTTCTGTCACTCCAATGGATTGTAGCCTTGTCACTATGGAAGGTAGTCTATTATTCATATTTTTGTTACTCCAATGGATGGTAGCCTTGTCATTATGAAAAGTAGTCTATTGTCGAGATTTTTGTTACTTCAATTGATGGTAGCCTTGTCATTATGGAAGGTAGTATGTTTTAGAGATTTTTGTTACTCCAATGAATGGTAGCCTTGTCATTATGGAAGGTAGTCCGTCGTTGTGATTTTTATCACTCCAATGGATGGTAGCCTTGTCACTATAGAAGGTAGTCTGTTGTTCATATTTTTGTTACTTCAATGGATGGTAGCCTTGTCATTATGGAAGGTAGTTTGTTTTCGAGATTTTTGTTACTCCAATGGATATTAGCCTTGTCATTATGGAAGGTTGTCTGTTGTCGAGATTTTTTTTACTCCAATGGATGGTAACATTGTCATTATAGATGGTAGTCTATTGTCGGGATTTTTGTTATTCCAATGGATGGTAGCCTTGTCATTATGGAAGGTAGTCTGTTGTCGAGATTTTTTTTACTCCAATGGATGCTAGCCTTGTCATTATGGAAGGTAGTCTGTCGTTGTGATTTTTGTCACTCCAATGGATGGTAGCCTTGTAACTATGGAAGGTAGTCTGTTGTTCATATTTTTGTTACTTCAATGGATGATAGCATTATCATTATGGAATGTTGTCTGTTTTCGAGATTTTTATTACTCCAATGGATGGTAGCCTTGTAATTATGGAAGGTGGTCTATTTTCGAGATTTTTGTTACTCCAATAGATGGTAGGCTTGTCATTATGGAAGGTTGTCTGTTTTCGAGATTTTTTTTTCTCCAATGGTTACTAGCCTTGTCATTACAGAAGGTAGTCTTTCGTTGGGATTTCTGTCACTCCAATGGATTGTAGCCTTGTCACTATGGAAGGTAGTCTGTTGTTCATATTTTTATTACTCCAATGGACGGTAACCTTGTCATTATGGAATGTAGTCTATTGTCGAGATTTTTGTTACTCCAATGGCTGGTATCAGTGTCATTATGGATGGTAGTCTGTTGTGGAGATTTTTGTTACTCCAATGGATGGTAACATTGTCATTATGGATGGTAGTCTATTGTCGGGATTTTTGTTATTCCAATGGATGGTAGCCTTGTCATTATGGAAGGTAGTCTGTTGTCGAGATTTTTGTTACTCCAATGGATGCTAGCCTTCTCATTATGGAAGGTAGTCTGTCGTTGTGATTTTTGTCACTCCAATGGATGGTAGCCTTGTAACTATGGAAGGTAGTCGGTTGTTCATATTTTTGTTACTTCAATGGATGGTAGCCTTGTCATTATGGAATGTTGTCTGTTGTCGAGATTTTTATTACTCCAATGGATGGTAGCCTTGTAATTATGGAAGGTGGTCTATTTTCGAGATTTTTGTTACTCCAATAGATGGTAGGCTTGTCATTACAGAAGGTAGTCTTTCGTTGGGATTTCTGTCACTCCAATGGATTTTAGCCTTGTCACTATGGAAGGTAGTTTGTTGTTCATATTTTTATTACTCCAATGGATGGTAACCTTGTCATTATGAAATGTAGTCTATTGTCGAGATTTTTGGTACTCCAATGGCTGGTATCAGTGTCATTATGGATGGTAGTCTGTTGTCGAGATTTTTGTTACTCTAATGGATGGTAGCCTTGTCATTATGGAAGGTAGTCTGTTGTCGAGATTTTAGTTACTCCAATGGATGGTAACATTGTCATTATGGATGGTAGTCTGTTGTCGAGATTTTTGTTATTCCGATGGATGGTAGCCTTGTCATTATGGAAGGTAGTCTGTTGTCGAGATTTTTGTTACTACAATGGATGCTAGCCTTGTCATTATGGAAGGTAGTCTGTCGTTGTGATTTTTGTCACTCCAATGGATGGTAGCCTTGTAACTATGGAAGGTAGTCTGTTGTTCATATTTTTGTTACTTCAATGGATGATAGCATTATCATTATGGAATGTTGTCTGTTTTAGAGATTTTTATTACTCCAATGGATGGTAGCCTTGTAATTATGGAAGGTGGTCTATTTTCGAGATTTTTGTTACTCCAATAGATGGTAGGCTTGTCATTATGGAAGGTAGTCTGTTTTCGAGATTTTTGTTTCTCCAATGGTTGCTAGCCTTGTCATTACAGAAGGTAGTCTTTCGTTGGGATTTTTGTCACTCCAATGGATTATAGCCTTGTCACTATTTAAGGTAGTCTGTTGTTCATATTTTTATTACTCCAATGGATGGTAACCTTGTCATTATGGAATGTAGTCTGTTGTCGAGATTTTTGTTACTCCAATGGCTGGTATCAGTGTCATTATGGATGGTAGTCTGTTGTCGAGATTTTTGTTACTCTAATGGATGGTAGCCTTGTCATTATGGAAGGTAGTCTGTTTTCAATATTTTTGTTACTCCAATGGATGGTAGCCTTGTCATTATGGAAGGTAGTCTGTTGTCGAGATTTTTGTTACTCCAATGGATGGTAACATTGTCATTATGGATGGTAGTCTGTTGTCGAGATTTTTTTTATTCCGATAGATGGTAGCCTTGTCAATATGGAAGGTAGTCTGTTGTCGATATTTCTATTACTCCAATGGATGGTAGCCTTGTAACTATGGAAGGTAGTTTGTTGTTCATATTTTTGTTACTTCAATGGATGATAGCATTATCATTATGGAATGTTGTCTGTTGTCGAGATTTTTATTACTCCAATGGATGGTAGCCTTGTAATTATGGAAGGTGGTCTGTTTTCGAGATTTTTGTTACTCCAATAGATGGTAGGCTTGTCATTATGGAAGGTAGTCTGTTTTCGAGATTTTTGTGTCTCCAATGGTTGCTACCCTTGTCATTACAGAAGGTAGTCTTTCATTGGGATTTCTGTCACTCCAATGGATTATAGCCTTGTCACTATGGAAGGTAGTCTGTTGTTCATATTTTTATTACTCCAATGGATGGTAACCTTGTCATTATGGAATGTAGTCTATTGTCGAGATTTTTGTTACTCCAATGGCTGGTATCGGTGTCATTATGGATGGTAGTCTGTTGTCGAGATTTTTGTTACTCTAATTGATGGTAGCCTTGTCATTATGTAAGGTAGTCTGTTTTAGATATTTATGTTACTCCAAGGGATGGTAACCTTGTCATTATGGAAGGTAGTCTATTGTCGAGATTTTTGTTACTCCAATGGATGGTAACATTGTAATTATGGATGATAGTCTGTTGTCGAGATTTTTGTTATTCCAATTGATGGTAGCCTTGTCATTATGGAAGGTAGTCTGTTGTCGAGATTTTTGTTACTCCAATGGATGCTAGCCTTGTCATTATGGAAGGTAGTCTGTCATTGTGATTTCTATCACTCCAATGGATGGTAGCCTTGTAACTATGGAAGGTAGTTTGTTGTTCATATTTTTGTTACTTCAATGGATGGTAGCCTTGTCATTATGGAAGGTAGTTTGTTTTCGAGATTTTTGTTACTCCAATGGATGTTAGCCTTGTCATTATGGAAGGTATTCTGTTGTCGAGATTTTTGTTACTCCAATGGATGGTAACATTGTCATTATGGATGGTAGTCTATTGTCGGGATTTTTGTTATTCCAATGGATGGTAGCGTTTTCATTATTGAAGGTAGTCTGTTGTCGAGATTTTTGTTACTCCAATGGATGCTAGCCTTGTTATTATGGAAGGTAGTCTATCGTTGTGATTTTTGTCACTCCAATGGATGGTAGCCTTGTAACTATGGAAGGTAGTCTGTTGTTCATATTTTTGTTACTTCAATGGATGATAGCATTATCATTATGGAATGTTGTATGTTGTCGAGATTTTTATTACTCCAATGGATGGTAGCCTTGTAATTATGGAAGGTGGTCTATTTTCGAGATTTTTGTTACTCCAATGGATGGTAACCTTGTCATTATGGAAGGTAGTCGATTGTCGAGATTTTTGTTACTCCAATGGATGGTAACATTGTCATTATGGATGATAGTCTGTTGTCGAGATTTTTGTTATTCCAATTGATGGTAGCCTTGTCATTATGGAAGATAGTCTGTTGTCGAGATTTTTGTTACTCCAATGGATGCTAGCCTTGTCATTATGGAAGGTAGTCTGTCATTGTTATTTCTATCACTCCAATGGATGGTAGCCTTGTAACTATGGAAGGTAGTCTGTTGTTCATATTTTTGTTACTTCAATGGATGGTAGCCTTGTCATTATGGAAGGTAGTTTGTTTTCGAGATTTTTGTTACTCCAATGGATGTTAGCCTTGTCATTATGGAAGGTATTCTGTTGTCGAGATTTTTGTTACTCCAATGGATGGTAACATTGTCATTATGGATGGTAGTCTATTGTCGGGATTTTTGTTATTCCAATGGATGGTAGCCTTTTCATTATGGAAGGTAGTCTGTTGTCGAGATTTTTGTTACTCCAATGGATGCTAGCCTTGACATTATGGAAGGTAGTCTGTCGTTGTGATTTTTGTCACTCCAATGGATGGTAGCCTTGTAACTATGGAAGGTAGTCTGTTGTTCTAATTTTTGTTACTTCAATGGATGATAGCATTATCATTATGGAATGTTGTCTGTTGTAGAGATTTTTATTACTCCAATGGATGGTAGCCTTGTAATTATGGAAGGTGGTCTATTTTCTAGATTTTTGTTAATCCAATGGATGGTAGGCTTGTCATTATGGAAGGTAGTCTGTTGTCGAGATTTTTGGTACTCCAATAGATGGTAGGCTTGTCATTATGGAAGGTAGTCTGTTTTCGAGGTTTTTGTTTCTCCAATGGTTGCTAGCCTTGTAATTACAGAAGGTAGTATTTTGTCGGGATTTCTGTCACTCCAATGGATTTTAGCCTTGTCACTATGGAAGGTAGTCTGTTGTTCATATTTTTATTACTCCAATGGATGGTAACCTTGTCATTATGGAATGTAGTCTATGGTCGAGATTTTTGTTACTCCAATGGCTGGTATCAGTGTCATTATGGATGGTAGTCTGTTGTCGAGATTTTTGTTACTCTAATTGATGGTAGCCTTGTCATTATGGAAGGTAGTCTATTTTAGATTCTTATGTTACTCCAATAGATGGTAGCCTTGTCATTATGGAAGGTAGTATGTTGTCGAGATTTTTGTTATTCCAATTGATGGTAGCCTTGTCATTATGGAAGATAGTCTGTTGTCGAGATTTTTGTTACTCCAATGGATGCTAGCCTTGTCATTATGGAAGGTAGTCTGTCATTGTGATTTCTATCACTTCAATGGATGGTAGCCTTGTAACTATGGAAGGAAGTCTGTTGTTCATATTTTTGTTACTTCAATGGATGGTAGCCTTGTCATTATGGAAGGTAGTTTGTTTTCGAGATTTTTGTTACTCCAATGGATGTTAGCCTTGTCATTATGGAAGGTATTCTGTTGTCGAGATTTTTGTTACTCCAATGGATGGTAACATTGTCATTATGGATGGTAGTCTATTGTCGGGATTTTTGTTATTCCAATGGATGGTAGCCTTTTCATTATGGACGGTAGTCTGTTGTCGAGATTTTTGTTACTCCAATGGATGCTAGCCTTGTCATTATGGAAGGTAGTCTGTCGTTGTGATTTTTGTCACTCCAATGGATGGTAGCCTTGTAACTATGGAAGGTAGTCTGTTGTTCATATTTTTGTTACTTCAATGGATGATAGCATTATCATTATGGAATGTTGTCTGTTGTCGAGATTTTTTTTACTCCAATGGATGATAGCCTTGTAATTATGGAAGGTGGTCTATTTTCGAGATTTTTGTTACTCCAATAGATGGTAGGCTTGTCATTATGGAAGGTAGTCTGTTGTCGAGATTTTTGTTACTCTAATGGATGGTAGGCTTGTCATTATGGAAGGAAGTCTGTTTTCGAGGTTTTTGTTTCTCCAATGGATGGTAACCTTGTCATTATGGAAGGTAGTCTGTTGTCGAGATTTTTGTTACTCCAATGGATGGTAACATTGTCATTATGGATGTTAGTCTGTTGTCGAGATTTTTGGTATTCCAATGGATGGTAGCCTTGTCATTATGGAAGGTAGTCTGTTGTCGAGATTTCTGTTACTCCAATGGATGCTAGCGTTGTCAATATGGAAGGTAGTCTGTCATTGTGATTTCTGTCACTCCAATGGATGGTAGCCTTGTAACTATGGAAGGTAGTCTGTTGTTCATATTTTTGTTACTTCAATGGATGATAGCATTATCATTATAGAATGTTGTCTGTTATCGAAATTTTTATTACTCCAATGGATGGTAGCCTTGTAATAATGGAAGGTGGTCTATTTTCGAGATTTTTGTTACTCCAATGGATGGTAGGCTTGTCATTATGGAAGGTAGTCTGTTGTCGAGATTTTTGTTACTACAATGGATGCTAGCCTTGTCATTACAGAAGGTAGTCTTTCGTTGGGATTTCTGTCACTCCAACGGATTGTAGCCTTGTCACTATGGAAGGTAGTCTGTTGTTCATATTTTTGTTACTCCAATGGATGGTAACCTTGTCATTATGGAATGTAGTCTATTGTCGAGATTTTTGTTACTCCAATGGCTGGTATCGTTGTCATTATGGATGGTAGTCTATTGTCGAGATTTTTGTTACTCTAATGGATGGTAGCCTTGTCATTATGGAAGGTAGTCTATTTTCAATATTTTTGTTACTTCAATGGATGGTAGCCTTGTCATTATGGATGATAGTCTGTTGTCGAGATTTTTGTTATTCCAATTGATGGTAGCCTTGTCATTATGGAAGGTAGTCTGTTGTCGAGATTTATGTTACTCCAATGGATGCTAGCCTTGTCATTATGGAAGGTAGTCTGTCATTGTGATTTCTGTCACTCCAATGGATGGTAGCCTTGTAACTATGGAAGGTAGTCTGTTGTTCATATTTTTGTTACTTCAATGGATGGTAGCATTGTCATTATGGAAGGTAGTTTGTTTTCGAGATTTTTGTTACTCCAATGGATGTTAGCCTTGTCATTATGGAAGGTATTCTGCTTTCGAGATTTTTGTTACTCCAATGGATGGTAACATTGTCATTATGGATGGTAGTCTATTGTCGGGATTTTTGTTATTCCAATGGATGGTAGCCTTTTCATTATGGAAGGTAGTCTTTTGTCGAGATTTTTGTGATTCCAATGGATGCTAGACTTGTCATTATGGAAGGTAGTCTGTCGTTGTGATTTTTGTCACTCCAATGGATGGTAGCCTTGTAACTAGGTAGTCTGTTGTTCATATTTTTGTTACTTCAATGGATGATAGCATTATCATTATAGAATGTTGTCTGTTATCGAAATTTTTATTACTCCAATGGATGGTAGCCTTGTAATAATGGAAGGTGGTCTATTTTCGAGATTTTTGTTACTCCAATGGATGGTAGGCTTGTCATTATAGAAGGTAGTCTGTTGTCAAGATTTTTGTTACTACAATGGATGCTAGCCTTGTCATTACAGAAGGTAGTCTTTCGTTTGGATTTCTGTCACTCCAATGGATTGTAGCCTTGTCACTATGGAAGGTAGTTTGTTGTTCATATTTTTGTTACTCCAATGGATGGTAACCTTGTCATTATGGAATGTAGTCTATTGTCGATATTTTTGTTACTCCAATGGCTGGTATCGTTGTCATTATGGATGGTAGTCTGTTGTCGATATTTTTGTTACTCTAATGGATGGTAGCCTTGTCATTATGGAAGGTAGTCTATTTTCAATATTTTTGTTACTCCAATGGATGGTAGCCTTGTCATTATGGATGATAGTCTGTTGTCGAGATTTTTGTTATTCCAATTGATGGTAGCCTTGTCATTATGGAAGGTAGTCTGTTGTCGAGATTTTTGTTACTCCAATGGATGCTAGCCTTGTCATTATGGAAGGTAGTCTGTCATTGTGATTTCTGTCACTCCAATGGATGGTAGCCTTGTATCTATGGAAGGTAGTCTGTTGTTCATATTTTTGTTACTTCAATGGATGGTAGCCTTGTCATTATGGAAGGTAGTTTGTTTTCGAGATTTTTGTTACTCCAATGGATGTTAGCCTTGTCATTATGGAAGGTATTCTGCTGTCGAGATTTTTGTTACTCCAATGGATGGTAACATTGTCATTATGGATGGTAGTCTATTGTCGGGATTTTTGTTATTCCAATGGTTGGTAGCCTTTTCATTATGGAAGGTAGTCTGTTGTCGAGATTTTTGTGACTCCAATGGATGCTAGACTTGTCATTATGGAAGGTAGTCTGTCGTTGTGATTTTTGTCACTCCAATGGATGGTAGCCTTGTAACTATGGAAGGTAGTATGTTGTTCATATTTTTGTTACTTCAATGGATGATAGCATTATCATTATGGAATGTTGTCTGTTGTCGAGATTTTTATTACTCCAATGGATGATAGCCTTGTAATTATGGAAGGTGGTCTATTTTCAAGATTTGTGTTACTCCAATAGATGGTAGGCTTGTCATTATGGAAGGTAGTCTATTTTCGAGATTTGTGTTACTCTAATGGATGCTAGCCTTGTCATTATGGAAGGTAGTCTGTTTTCAATATTTTTGTTACTCCAATGGATGGTAACCTTGTCATTATGGAAGGTAGTCTGTTGTCGAGATTTTTGTTACTCCAATGGATGGTAACATTGTAATTCTGGATGGTAGTCTGTTGTCGAGATTTTTGGTATTCCAATGGATGGTAGCCTTGTCATTATGGAAGGTAGTTTGTTGTCGAGATTTCTGTTACTCCAATGGATGCTAGCCTTGTCATTACAGAAGGTAGTCTTTCATTGGGATTTCTGTCACTCCAATGGATTGTAGCCTTGTCACTATGGAAGGTAGTCTGTTGTTCATATTTTTGTTACTCCAATGGATGGTAACCTTGTCATTATGGAATGTGGTCTATTGTCGAGATTTTTGTTACTCCAATGGCTGGTATCGTTGTCATTATGGATGGTAGTCTGTTGTCGAGATTTTTGTTACTCTAATGGATGGTAGCCTTGTCATTATGGAAGGTAGTCTATTTTCAATATTTGTGTTACTGCAATGAATGGTAGCCTTGTAATTATGGATGATAGTCTGTTGTCGAGATTTTTGTTATTCCAATTGATGGTAGCCTTGTCATTATGGAAGGTAGTCTGTTGTCGAGATTTTTGTTACTCCAATGGATGCTAGCCTTGTCATTATGGAAGGTAGTCTGTCATTGTGATTTCTGTCACTCCAATGGATGGTAGCGTTGTAAGTATGGAAGGTAGTCTGTTGTTCATATTTTTGTTACTTCAATGGATGGTAGCCTTGTGATTATGGAAGGTAGTTTGTTTTCGAGATTTTTGTTACTCCAATGGATGTTAGCCTTGTCATTATGGACGGTATTCTGTTGTCGAGATTTTTGTTACTCCAATGGATGGTAACATTGTCATTATGGATGGTAGTCTATTGTCGTGATTTTTGTTATTCCAATGGATGGTAGCCTTTTCATTATGGAAGGTAGTCTGTTGTCGAGATTTTTGTTACTCCAATGGATGCTAGCCTTGTCATTATGGAAGGTAGTCTGTCATTGTGATTTTTGTCACTCCAATGGATGGTAGCCTTGTAACTATGGAAGGTATTCTGTTGTTCATATTTTTGTTACTTCAATGGATGATAGCATTATCATTATGGAATGTTGTCTGTTGTCGAGATTTTTATTACTCCAATGGATGGTAGCCTTGTAATTATGGAAGGTGGTCTATTTTCGAGATTTCTGTTACTCCAATAGATGGTAGGCTTGTCATTATGGAAGGTAGTCTGTTTTCGAGATTTTTGTTTCTCCAATGGTTGCTAGCCTTGTCATTACAGAAGGTAGTCTTTGGTTGGGATTTCTGTCACTCCAATGGATTGTAGCCTTGTCACTATGGAAGGTAGTCTGTTGTTCATATTTTTATTACTCCAATGGAGTGTAACCTTGTCATTATGGAATGTAGTCTATTGTCGAGATTTTTGTTACTCCAATGGCTGGTATAAGTGTCTTTATGGATGGTAGTCTGTTGTTGAGATTTTTGTTACTCTAATGGATGGTAGACTTGTCATTATGGAAGGTAGTCTGTTTTCAATATTTTTGTTACTGCAATGGATGGTAGCTTTGTCATTATGGAAGGTAGTCTGTTGTCGAGATTTTTGTTACTCCAATGGATGGTAACATTGTCATTATGGATGGTAGTCTGTTGTCGAGATTTTTGGTATTCCAATGGATGGTAGCCTTGTCATTATGGAAGGTAGTATGTTGTCGAGATTTCTGTTACTCCAATGGATGCTAGCCTTGTCATTATGGAAGGTAGTCTGTCGTTGTGATTTTTGTCACTCCAATGGATGATAGCCTTGTAACTATGGAAGGTAGTCTGTTGTTCATATTTTTGTTACTTCAATGGATGATAGCATTATCATTATGGAATGTTGTCTGTTGTCGAGATTTTTATTACTCCAATGGATGGTAGCCTTGTAATTATGGAAGGTGGTCTATTTTCGATATTTTTGTTACTCCAATAGATGGTAGGCTTGTCATTATGGAAGGTAGTCTGTTTTCGAGATTTTTGTTTCTCCAATGGTTTCTAGCCTTGTCATTACAGAAGGTAGTCTTTCATTGGGATTTTTGTCACTCCAATGGATTGTAGCCTTGTCACTATGGAAGGTAGTCTAATGTTCATATTTTTATTACTCCAATGGATGGTAACCTTGTCATTATGGAATGTAGTCTATTGTCGAGATTTTTGTTACTCCAATGGCTGGTATCAATGTCATTATGGATGGTAGTCTGTTGTTGAGATTTTTGTTACTCTAATTGATGGTAGCCTTGTCATTATGGAAGGTAGTCTATTTTAGATATTTATGTTACTCCAATGGATGGTAGCCTTGTCATTATGGAAGGTAGTCTGTTGTCGAGATTTTTGTTACTCCAATGGATGGTAACATTGTCATTATGGATGATAGTCTGTTGTCGAGATTTTTTTTATTCCAATTGATGGTAGCCTTGTCATTATGGAATGTAGTCTGTTGTCGAGATTTTTTTTACTCCAATGGATGATAGCCTTGTCATTATGGAAGGTAGTCTGTCATTGTGATTTCTGTCACTCCAATGGATGGTAGCCTTGTAACTATGGAAGGTAGTCTGTTGTTCATATTTTTTTACTTCAATGGATGATAGCATTATCGTTATGGAATGTTGTCTGTTGTCGAGATTTTTATTACTACAATGGATGATAGCCTTGTAATTATGGAAGGTGGTCTATTTTCGATATTTTTGTTACTCCAATAGATGGTAGGCTTGTCATTATGGAAGGTAGTCTGTTTTCGAGATTTTTGTTTCTCCAATGGTTGCTAGCCTTGTCATTACAGAATGTAGTCTTTCGTTGGGATTTCTATCACTCCAATGAATTGTAGCCTTGTCACTTTGGAAGGTAGTCTGTTGTTCATATTTTTATTACTCCAATGGATGGTAACCTTGTCATTATGGAATGTAGTCTATTGTCGAGATTTTTGTTATTCCAATGGCTGGTATCAGTGTCATTATGGATGGTAGTCTGTTGTCGAGATTTTTGTTACTCTAATTGATGGTAGCCTTGTCATTATGGAAGGTAGTCTGTTTTAGATATTTATGTTACTCCAATGGATGGTAGCCTTGTCATTATGGAAGGTAGTCTGTTGTCGAGATTTTTTTACTCCAATGGATGGTAACATTGTCATTATGGATGATAGTCTGTTTTCGAGATTTTTGTTATTCCAATTGATGGTAGCCTTGTCATTATGGAAGGTAGTCTGTTGTCGAGATTTCTGTTACTCCAATGGATGCTAGCCTTATCATTATGGAAGGTAGTCTGTCGTTGTGATTTCTGTCACTCCAATGGATGGTAGCCTTGTAACTATGGAAGGTAGTCTGTTGTTCATATTTTTGTTACTTCAATGGATGATAGCATTATCATTATGGAATGTTGTCTGTGGTCGAAAATTTTATTACTCCAATAGATGGTAGCCTTGTAATAATGGAAGTTGGTCTATTTTCGAGATTTTTGTTACTCCAATGGATGGTAACCTTGTCATTATGGAATGTAGTCTATTGTCGAGATTTTTGTTACTCCAATGGCTGGTATCAGTGTCATTATGGATGGTAGTCTGTTGTTGAGATTTTTGTTACTCTAATTGATGGTAGCCTTGTCATTATGGAAGGTAGTCTATTTTAGATATTTATGTTACTCCAATGGATGGTAGCCTTGTCATTATGGAAGGTAGTCTGTTGTCGAGATTTTTGTTACTCCAATGGATGGTAACATTGTCATTATGGATGATAGTCTGTTGTCGAGATTTTTTTTATTCCAATTGATGGTAGCCTTGTCATTATGCAAGGTAGTCTGTTGTCGCGATTTTTGTTACTCCAATGGATGATAGCCTTGTCATTATGGAAGGTAGTCTGTCATTGTGATTTCTGTCACTCCAATGGATGGTAGCCTTGTAACTATGGAAGGTAGTCTGTTGTTCATATTTTTGTTACTTCAATGGATGATAGCATTATCATTATGGAATGTTATCTGTTGTCGAGATTTTTATTACTCCAATGGATGATAGCCTTGTAAATATGGAAGGTAGTCTGTTGTCGAGATTTTTGTTACTCCAATGGATGCTAGCCTTGTCATTACAGAAGGTAGTCTTTCGTTGGGATTTTTGTCACTCCAATGGATTGTAGCCTTGTCACTATGCAAGGTAGTCTTTTGTTCATATTTTTGTTACTCCAATGGATGGTAACCTTGTCATTATGGAATGTAGTCTATTGTCAAGATTTTTGTTACTCCAATGCCTGGTATCGTTGTCATTATGGATGGTAGTCTGTTGTCGAGATTTTTGTTACTCTAATGGATGGTAGCCTTGTCATTATGGAAGGTAGTCTGTTTTCAATATTTTTGTTACTCCAATGGATGGTAGCCTTGTCATTATGGAAGGTAGTCTGTTGTCGAGATTTTTGTTACTCCAATGGATGGTAACATTGTCATTATGGATGGTAGTCTGTTGTCGAGATTTTTGTTATTCAAATGGATGGTAGCCTTGTCATTATGGAAGGTAGTCTGTTGTCGAGATTTCTGTTACTCCAATGGATGCTAGCCTTATCATTATGGAAGGTAGTCTGTCGTTGTGATTTCTGTCACTCCAATGGATGGTAGCCTTGTAACTATGGAAGGTAGTCTGTTGTTCATATTTTTTTTACTTCAATGGATGATAGCATTATCATTATGGAATGTTGTCTGTTGTCGAAAATTTTATTACTCCAATAGATGGTAGCCTTGTAATAATGGAAGTTGGTCTATTTTCGAGATTTTTGTTACTCCAGTGGATGGTAGGCTTGTCATTATGGAAGGTAGTCTGTTGTCGAGATTTTTGTTACTCCAATGGATGCTAGCCTTGTCATTACAGAAGGTAGTCTTTCGTTGGGATTTCTATCACTCCAATGGATTGTAGCCTTGTCACTATGGAAGGTAGTCTGTTGTTCATATTTTTGTTACTCCAATGGATGGTAACCTTGTCATTATGGAATGTAGTCTATTGTCTAGATTTTTGTTACTCCAATGGCTGGTATCGTGGTCATTATGGATGGTAGTCTGTTGTCGAGATTTTTGTTACTCCAATGGATGGTAGCCTTGTCATTATGGAAGGTAGTCTGTTTTCAATATTTTTGTTACTCCAATGGATGGTAGCCTTGTCATTATGGAAGGTAGTCTGTTGTCGAGATTTTTGTTACTCCAATGGATGGTAACATTGTCATTATGGATGGTAGTCTGTTGTCGAGATTTTTGTTATTCCAATAGATGGTAGCCTTGTGAATAGGGAAGGTAGTCTATTGTCGAGATTTTTGTTACTCCAATGGATGGTAGCCTTGTAACTATGGAAGGTAGTCTGTTGTTCATATTTTTGTTACTTCAATTGATGATAGCATTATCATTATTGAATGTTGTCTGTTGTCGAGATTTTTATTACTCCAATGCATGGTAGCCTTGTAATTATGGAAGGTGGTCTATTTTCGAGATTTTTGTTACTCCAATAGATGGTAGGCTTGTCATTATGGAAGGTAGTCTGTTGTCGTGATTTTTGTTTCTCCAATGGTTGCTAGCCTTGTCATTACAGAAGGTAGTCTTTCATTGTGATTTCCGTCACTCCAATGGATTGTAGCCTTATCACTATGGAAGGTAGTCTGTTGTTCATATATTTGTTACTCCAATGGATGGTAACCTTGTTATTATGGAATGTAGTCTATTCTCGAGATTTTTGTTACTCCAATGGCTGGTATCGTTGTCATTATGGATGGTAGTCTGTTGTCGAGATTTTTGTTACTCTAATTGATGGTAGCCTAGTCATTATGGAAGGTAGTCTGTTTTAGATATTTATGTTACTCCAATGGATGGTAGCCTTGTCATTATGGAAGGTAGTCTGTTGTCGAGATTTTGTTAGTCTAATGGATGGTAGCCTTGTCATTATGGAAGGTAGTCTGTTGTCGAGATTTTTGTTACTCTAATGGATGCTAGCCTTGTCATTATGGAAGGTAGTCTGTTGTCGAGATTTCTGTTACTCCAATGGATGCTAGCCTTATCATTATGGAAGGTAGTCTGTCGTTGTGATTTCTGTCACTCCAATGGATGGTAGCCTTGTAACTATGGAAGGTAGTCTGTTGTTCATATTTTTGTTACTTCAATGGATGATAGCATTATCATTATGGAATGTTGTCTGTTGTCGAAAATTTTATTACTCCAATAGATGGTAGCCTTGTAATAATGGAAGTTGGTCTATTTTCGAGATTTTTGTTACTCCAATGGATGGTAACCTTGTCATTATGGAATGTAGTCTATTGTCGAGATTTTTGTTACTCCAATGGCTGGTATCAGTGTCATTATGGATGGTAGTCTGTTGTTGAGATTTTTGTTACTCTAATTGATGGTAGCCTTGTCATTATGGAAGGTAGTCTATTTTAGATATTTATGTTACTCCAATGGATGGTAGCCTTGTCATTATGGAAGGTAGTCTGTTGTCCAGATTTTTGTTACTCCAATGGATGGTAACATTGTCATTATGGATGATAGTCTGTTGTCGAGATTTTTTTTATTCCAATTGATGGTAGCCTTGTCATTATGCAAGGTAGTCTGTTGTCGCGATTTTTGTTACTCCAATGGATGATAGCCTTGTCATTATGGAAGGTAGTCTGTCATTGTGATTTCTGTCACTCCAATGGATGGTAGCCTTGTAACTATGGAAGGTAGTCTGTTGTTCATATTTTTGTTACTTCAATGGATGATAGCATTATCATTATGGAATGTTATCTGTTGTCGAGATTTTTATTACTCCGATAGATGGTAGCCTTGTAATAATGGAAGTTGGTCTATTTTCGAGATTTTTGTTACTCCAATGGATGGTAGGCTTGTCATTATGGAAGGTAGTCTGTTGTCGAGATTTTTGTTACTCCAATGGATGCTAGCCTTGTCATTACAGAAGGTAGTCTTTCGTTGGGATTTCTATCACTCCAATGGATTGTAGCCTTGTCACTATGGAAGGTAGTTTGTTGTTCATATTTTTGTTACTCCAATGGATGGTAACCTTGTCATTATGGAATGTAGTCTATTGTCTAGATTTTTGTTACTCCAATGGCTGGTATCGTGGTCATTATGGATGGTAGTCTGTTGTCGAGATTTTTGTTACTCCAATGGATGGTAGCCTTGTCATTATGGAAGGTAGTCTGTTTTCAATATTTTTGTTACTCCAATGGATGGTAGCCTAGTCATTATGGAAGGTAGTCTGTTGTCGAGATTTTTGTTACTCCAATGGATGGTAACATTGTCATTATGGATGGTAGTCTGTTGTCGAGATTTTTGTTATTCCAATAGATGGTAGCCTTGTCAATAAGGAAGGTAGTCTATTGTCGAGATTTCTGTTACTCCAATGGATGGTAGCCTTGTAACTATCGAAGGTAGTTTGTTGTTCATATTTTTGTTACTTCAATGGATGATAGCATTATCATTATTGAATGTTGTCTGTTGTCGAGATTTTTATTACTCCAATGCATGGTAGCCTTCTAATTATGGAAGGTGGTCTATTTTCGAGATTTTTGTTACTCCAATAGATGGTAGGCTTGTCATTATGGAAGGTAGTCTGTTGTCGAGATTTTTGTTTCTCCAATGGTTGCTAGCCTTGTCATTACAGAAGGTAGTCTTTCATTGTGATTTCCGTCACTCCAATGGATTGTAGCCTTATCACTATGGAAGGTAGTCTGTTGTTCATATATTTGTTACTCCAATGGATGGTAACCTTGTTATTATGGAATGTAGTCTATTCTCGAGATTTTTGTTACTCCAATGGCTGGTATCGTTGTCATTATGGATGGTAGTCTGTTGTCGAGATTTTTGTTACTCTAATTGATGGTAGCCTAGTCATTATGGAAGGTAGTCTGTTTTAGATATTTATGTTACTCCAATGGATGGTAGCCTTGTCATTATGGAAGGTAGTCTGTTGTCGAGATTTTTGTTAGTCTAATGGATGGTAGCCTTGTCATTATGGAAGGTAGTCTGTTGTCGATATTTTTGTTACTCCAATGGATGCTAGCCTTGTCATTATGGAAGGTAGTCTGTTGTCGAGATTTCTGTTACTCCAATGGATGCTAGCCTTGTCATTATGGAAGGTAGTCTGTCGTTGTGATTTCTGTCACTCCAATGGATGGTAGCCTTGTAACTATGGAAGGTAGTCTGTTGTTCATATTTTTGTTACTTCAATGGATGATAGCATTATCATTATGGAATGTTGTCTGTTGTCGAAATTTTTATTACTCCAATGGATGGTAGCCTTGTAATAATGGAAGGTGGTCTATTTTCAAGATTTTTGTTACTCCAATGGATGGTAGGCTTGTCATTATGGAAGGTAGTCTGTTGTCGAGATTTTTGTTACTCCAATGGATGCTAGCCTTGTCATTATAGAAGGTAGTCTTCAGTTGGGATTTCTGTCACTCCAATGGATTGTAGCCTTATCACTATGGAAGGTAGTCTGTTGTTCATATTTTTGTTACTCCAATGGATGGTAACCTTGTCATTATGGAATGTAGTCTATTGTCGAGATTTTTGTTACTCCAATGGCTGGTATCGTTGTCATTATGGATGGTAGTCTGTTGTCGAGATTTTTGTGACTCTAATGGATGGTAGCCTTGTCATTATGGAAGGTAGTATGTTTTCAATATTTTTGTTACTCCAATGGATGGTAGCCTTGTCATTATGGAAGGTAGTCTGTTGTCGAGATTTTTGTTACTCCAATGGATGGTAACATTGTCATTATGGATGGTAGTCTGTTGTCGAGATTTTTGTTATTCAAATGGATGGTAGCCTTGTCATTATGGAAGGTAGTCTGTTGTCGGGATTTCTGTTACTCCAATGGATGCTAGCCTTATCATTATGGAAGGTAGTCTGTCATTGTGATTTCTGTCACTCCAATGGATGGAAGCCTTGTAACTATCGAAGGTAGTCTGTTGTTCATATTTTTGTTACTTCAATGGATGATAGCATTATCATTATGGAATGTTGTCTGTTGTCGAAAATTTTATTACTCCAATAGATGGTAGCCTTGTAATAATGGAAGGTGGTCTATTTTCGAGATTTTTGTTACTCCAATGGATGGTAGGCTTGTCATTATGGAAGGTAGTCTGTTGTCGAGATTTTTGTTCCTCTAATGGATGCTAGCCTTGTCATTACAGAAGGTAGTCTTTCGTTGGGATTTCTATCACTCCAATGGATTGTAGCCTTGTCACTATGGAAGGTAGTCTATTGTTCATATTTTTGTTACTCCAATGGATGGTAACCTTGTCATTATGGAATGTAGTCTATTGTCGAGATTTTTGTTACTCCAATGGCTGGTATCGTGGTCATTATGGATGGTAGTCAGTTGTCGAGATTTTTGTTACTCCAATGGATGGTAGCCTTGTCATTATGGAAGGTAGTCTGTTTTCAATATTTTTGTTACTCCAATGGATGGTAGCCTAGTCATTATGGAAGGTAGTCTGTTGTCGAGATTTTTGTTACTCCAATGGATGGTAACATTGTCATTATGGATGGTAGTCTGTTGTCGAGATTTTTGTTATTCCAATAGATGGTAGCCTTGTCAATAAGGAAGGTAGTCTATTGTCGAGATTTCTGTTACTCCAATGGATGGTAGCCTTGTAACTATGGAAGGTAGTATGTTGTTCATATTTTTGTTACTTCAATGGATGATAGCATTATCATTATTGAATGTTGTCTGTTGTCGAGATTTTTATTACTCCAATGGATGGTAGCCTTGTAATTATGGAAGGTGGTCTATTTTCGAGATTTTTGTTACTCCAATAGATGGTAGGCTTGTCATTATGGAAGGTAGTCTGTTGTCGAGATTTTTGTTTCTCCAATGGTTGCTAGCCTTGTCATTACAGAAGGTAGTCTTTCATTGTGATTTCCGTCACTCCAATGGATTGTAGCCTTATCACTATGGAAGGTAGTCTGTTGTTCATATATTTGTTACTCCAATGGATGGTAACCTTGTTATTATGGAATGTAGTCTATTCTCGAGATTTTTGTTACTCCAATGGCTGGTATCGTTGTCATTGTGGATGGTAGTCTGTTGTCGAGATTTTTGTTACTCTAATTGATGGTAGCCTAGTCATTATGGAAGGTAGTCTGTTTTAGATATTTATGTTACTCCAATGGATGGTAGCCTTGTCATTATGGAAGGTAGTCTGTTGTCGAGATTTTTGTTACTCTAATGGATGGTAGCCTTGTCATTATAGAAGGTAGTCTGTTGTCGAGATTTTTGTTACTCCAATGGATGCTAGCCTTGTCATTATGGAAGGTAGTCTGTCGTTGTGATTTCTTTCACTCCAATGGATGGTAGCCTTGTAACTATGGAAGGTAGTCTGTTGTTCATATTTTTTGCTACATCAATGGATGATAGCATTATCATTATGGAATGTTATCTATTGTCGAGATTTTTATTACTCCAATGGATGGTAGCCTTGTAATAATGGAAGTTGTTCTATTTTTGAGATTTTTTTTACTCCAAAGGATTGTAGGCTTGTCATTATGGAAGGTAGTCTATTTTCGAGATTTTTGTTACTCCAATGGATTCTAGCCTTGTCATTATAGAAGGTAGTCTTTCGTTGGGATTTCTGTCACTCCAATGGATTGTAGCCTTGTCACTATGGAAGGTAGTTTGTTGTTCATATTTTTGTTACTCCAATGGATGGTAACCTTGTCATTATGGAATGTAGTCTATTGTCGAGATTTTTGTTACTCCAATGGATGGTAACCTTGTCATTATGGAATGTAGTCTATTGTCGAGATTTTTGTTACTCCAATGGCTGGTATCGTTGTCATTATGGATGGTAGTCTGTTGTCGAGATTTTTGTGACTCTAATGGATGGTAGCCTTGTCATTATGGAAGGTAGTATGTTTTCAATATTTTTGTTACTCCAATGGATGGTAGCCTTGTCATTATGGAAGGTAGTCTGTTGTCGAGATTTTTGTTACTCCAATGGATGGTAACATTGTCATTATGGATGGTAGTCTGTTGTCGATATTTTTGTTATTCAAATGGATGGTAGCCTTGTCATTATGGAAGGTAGTCTGTTGTCGGGATTTCTGTTACTCCAATGGATGCTAGCCTTATCATTATGGAAGGTAGTCTGTCGTTGTGATTTCTGTCACTCCAATGGATGGAAGCCTTGTAACTATCGAAGGTAGTCTGTTGTTCATATTTTTGTTACTTCAATGGATGATAGCATTATCATTATGGAATGTTGTCTGTTGTCGAAAATTTTATTACTCCAATAGATGGTAGCCTTGTAATAATGGAAGGTGGTCTATTTTCGAGATTTTTGTTACTCCAATGGATGGTAGGCTTGTCATTATGGAAGGTAGTCTGTTGTCGAGATTTTTGTTCCTCTAATGGATGCTAGCCTTGTCATTACAGAAGGTAGTCTTTCGTTGGGATTTCTATCACTCCAATGGATTGTAGCCTTGTCACTATGGAAGGTAGTATGTTGTTCATATTTTTGTTACTCCAATGGATGGTAACCTTGTCATTATGGAATGTAGTCTATTGTCGAGATTTTTGTTACTCCAATGGCTGGTATCGTGGTCATTATGGATGGTAGTCAGTTGTCGAGATTTTTGTTACTCCAATGGATGGTAGCCTTGTCATTATGGAAGGTAGTCTGTTTTCAATATTTTTGTTACTCCAATGGATGGTAGCCTAGTCATTATGGAAGGTAGTCTGTTGTCGAGATTTTTGTTACTCCAATGGATGGTAACATTGTCATTATGGATGGTAGTCTGTTGTCGAGATTTTTGTTATTCCAATAGATGGTAGCCTTGTCAATAAGGAAGGTAGTCTATTGTCGAGATTTCTGTTACTCCAATGGATGGTAGCCTTGTAACTATGGAAGGTAGTATGTTGTTCATATTTTTGTTACTTCAATGGATGATAGCATTATCATTATTGAATGTTGTCTGTTGTCGAGATTTTTATTACTCCAATGGATGGTAGCCTTGTAATTATGGAAGGTGGTCTATTTTCGAGATTTTTGTTACTCCAATAGATGGTAGGCTTGTCATTATGGAAGGTAGTCTGTTGTCGAGATTTTTGTTTCTCCAATGGTTGCTAGCCTTGTCATTACAGAAGGTAGTCTTTCATTGTGATTTCCGTCACTCCAATGGATTGTAGCCTTATCACTATGGAAGGTAGTCTGTTGTTCATATATTTGTTACTCCAATGGATGGTAACCTTGTTATTATGGAATGTAGTCTATTCTCGAGATTTTTGTTACTCCAATGGCTGGTATCGTTGTCATTGTGGATGGTAGTCTGTTGTCGAGATTTTTGTTACTCTAATTGATGGTAGCCTAGTCATTATGGAAGGTAGTCTGTTTTAGATATTTATGTTACTCCAATGGATGGTAGCCTTGTCATTATGGAAGGTAGTCTGTTGTCGAGATTTTTGTTACTCTAATGGATGGTAGCCTTGTCATTATAGAAGGTAGTCTGTTGTCGAGATTTTTGTTACTCCAATGGATGCTAGCCTTGTCATTATGGAAGGTAGTCTGTCGTTGTGATTTCTTTCACTCCAATGGATGGTAGCCTTGTAACTATGGAAGGTAGTCTGTTGTTCATATTTTTGCTACTTCAATGGATGATAGCATTATCATTATGGAATGTTATCTATTGTCGAGATTTTTATTACTCCAATGGATGGTAGCCTTGTAATAATGGAAGTTGTTCTATTTTTGAGATTTTTTTTACTCCAAAGGATTGTAGGCTTGTCATTATGGAAGGTAGTCTATTTTCGAGATTTTTGTTACTCCAATGGATTCTAGCCTTGTCATTATAGAAGGTAGTCTTTCGTTGGGATTTCTGTCACTCCAATGGATTGTAGCCTTGTCACTATGGAAGGTAGTTTGTTGTTCATATTTTTGTTACTCCAATGGATGGTAACCTTGTCATTATGGAATGTAGTCTATTGTCGAGATTTTTGTTACTCCAATGGATGGTAACCTTGTCATTATGGAATGTAGTCTATTGTCGAGATTTTTGTTACTCCAATGGCTGGTATCGTTGTCATTATGGATGGTAGTCTGTTGTCGAGATTTTTGTGACTCTAATGGATGGTAGCCTTGTCATTATGGAAGGTAGTATGTTTTCAATATTTTTGTTACTCCAATGGATGGTAGCCTTGTCATTATGGAAGGTAGTCTGTTGTCGAGATTTTTGTTACTCCAATGGATGGTAACATTGTCATTATGGATGGTAGTCTGTTGTCGATATTTTTGTTATTCAAATGGATGGTAGCCTTGTCATTATGGAAGGTAGTCTGTTGTCGGGATTTCTGTTACTCCAATGGATGCTAGCCTTATCATTATGGAAGGTAGTCTGTCGTTGTGATTTCTGTCACTCCAATGGATGGAAGCCTTGTAACTATCGAAGGTAGTCTGTTGTTCATATTTTTGTTACTTCAATGGATGATAGCATTATCATTATGGAATGTTGTCTGTTGTCGAAAATTTTATTACTCCAATAGATGGTAGCCTTGTAATAATGGAAGGTGGTCTATTTTCGAGATTTTTGTTACTCCAATGGATGGTAGGCTTGTCATTATGGAAGGTAGTCTGTTGTCGAGATTTTTGTTCCTCTAATGGATGCTAGCCTTGTCATTACAGAAGGTAGTCTTTCGTTGGGATTTCTATCACTCCAATGGATTGTAGCCTTGTCACTATGGAAGGTAGTATGTTGTTCATATTTTTGTTACTCCAATGGATGGTAACCTTGTCATTATGGAATGTAGTCTATTGTCGAGATTTTTGTTACTCCAATGGCTGGTATCGTGGTCATTATGGATGGTAGTCTGTTGTCGAGATTTTTGTTACTCCAATGGATGGTAGCCTTGTCATTATGGAAGGTAGTCTGTTTTCAATATTTTTGTTACTCCAATGGATGGTAGCCTAGTCATTATGGAAGGTAGTCTGTTGTCGAGATTTTTGTTACTCCAATGGATGGTAACATTGTCATTATGGATGGTAGTCTGTTGTCGAGATTTTTGTTATTCCAATAGATGGTAGCCTTGTCAATAAGGAAGGTAGTCTATTGTCGAGATTTCCGTTACTCCAATGGATGGTAGCCTTGTAACTATGGAAGGTAGTATGTTGTTCATATTTTTGTTACTTCAATGGATGATAGCATTATCATTATTGAATGTTGTCTGTTGTCGAGATTTTTATTACTCCAATGGATGGTAGCCTTGTAATTATGGAAGGTGGTCTATTTTCGAGATTTTTGTTACTCCAATAGATGGTAGGCTTGTCATTATGGAAGGTAGTCTGTTGTCGAGATTTTTGTTTCTCCAATGGTTGCTAGCCTTGTCATTACAGAAGGTAGTCTTTCATTGTGATTTCCGTCACTCCAATGGATTGTAGCCTTATCACTATGGAAGGTATTCTGTTGTTCATATATTTGTTACTCCAATGGATGGTAACCTTGTTATTATGGAATGTAGTCTATTCTCGAGATTTTTGTTACTCCAATGGCTGGTATCGTTGTCATTGTGGATGGTAGTCTGTTGTCGAGATTTTTGTTACTCTAATTGATGGTAGCCTAGTCATTATGGAAGGTAGTCTGTTTTAGATATTTATGTTACTCCAATGGATGGTAGCCTTGTCATTATGGAAGGTAGTCTGTTGTCGATATTTTTGTTACTCTAATGGATGGTAGCCTTGTCATTATAGAAGGTAGTCTGTTGTCGAGATTTTTGTTACTCCAATGGATGCTAGCCTTGTCATTATGGAAGGTAGTCTGTCGTTGTGATTTCTTTCACTCCAATGGATGGTAGCCTTGTAACTATGGAAGGTAGTCTGTTGTTCATATTTTTTCTACTTCAATGGATGATAGCATTATCATTATGGAATGTTATCTATTGTCGAGATTTTTATTACTCCAATGGATGGTAGCCTTGTAATAATGGAAGTTGTTCTATTTTTGAGATTTTTTTTACTCCAAAGGATTGTAGGCTTGTCATTATGGAAGGTAGTCTATTTTCGAGATTTTTGTTACTCCAATGGATTCTAGCCTTGTCATTATAGAAGGTAGTCTTTCGTTGGGATTTCTGTCACTCCAATGGATTGTAGCCTTGTCACTATGGAAGGTAGTTTGTTGTTTATATTTTTGTTACTCCAATGGATGGTAACCTTGTCATTATGGAATGTAGTCTATTGTCGAGATTTTTGTTACTCCAATGGATGGTAACCTTGTCATTATGGAATGTAGTCTATTGTCGAGATTTTTGTTACTCCAATGGCTGGTATCGTTGTCATTATGGATGGTAGTCTGTTGTCGAGATTTTTGTGACTCTAATGGATGGTAGCCTTGTCATTATGGAAGGTAGTATGTTTTCAATATTTTTGTTACTCCAATGGATGGTAGCCTTGTCATTATGGAAGGTAGTCTGTTGTCGAGATTTTTGTTAGTCCAATGGATGGTAACATTGTCATTATGGATGGTATTCTGTTGTCGATATTTTTGTTATTCAAATGGATGGTAGCCTTGTCATTATGGAAGGTAGTCTGTTGTCGGGATTTCTGTTACTCCAATGGATGCTAGCCTTATCATTATGGAAGGTAGTCTGTCGTTGTGATTTCTGTCACTCCAATGGATGGAAGCCTTGTAACTATTGAAGGTAGTCTGTTGTTCATATTTTTGTTACTTCAATGGATGATAGCATTATCATTATGGAATGTTGTCTGTTGTCGAAAATTTTATTACTCCAATAGATGGTAGCCTTGTAATAATGGAAGGTGGTCTATTTTCGAGATTTTTGTTACTCCAATGGATGGTAGGCTTGTCATTATGGAAGGTAGTCTGTTGTCGAGATTTTTGTTCCTCTAATGGATGCTAGCCTTGTCATTACGGAAGGTAGTCTTTCGTTGGGATTTCTATCACTCCAATGGATTGTAGCCTTGTCACTATGGAAGGTAGTATGTTGTTCACATTTTTGTTACTCCAATGGATGGTAACCTTGTCATTATGGAATGTAGTCTATTGTCGAGATTTTTGTTACTCCAATGGCTGGTATCGTGGTCATTATGGATGGTAGTCTGTTGTCGAGATTTTTGTTACTCCAATGGATGGTAGCCTTGTCATTATGGAAGGTAGTCTGTTTTCAATATTTTTATTACTCCAATGGATGGTAGCCTAGTCATTATGGAAGGTAGTCTGTTGTCGAGATTTTTGTTACTCCAATGCATGGTAACATTGTCATTATGGATGGTAGTCTGTTGTCGAGATTTTTGTTATTCTAATAGATGGTAGCCTTGTCAATAAGGAAGGTAGTCTATTGTCGAGATTTCTGTTACTCCAATGGATGGTAGCCTTGTAACTATGGAAGGTAGTATGTTGTTCATATTTTTGTTACTTCAATGGATGATAGCATTATCATTATTGAATGTTGTCTGTTGTCGAGATTTTTATTACTCCAATGGATGGTAGCCTTGTAATTATGGAAGGTGGTCTATTTTCGAGATTTTTGTTACTCCAATAGATGGTAGGCTTGTCATTATGGAAGGTAGTCTGTTGTCGAGATTTTTGTTTCTCCAATGGTTGCTAGCCTTGTCATTACAGAAGGTAGTCTTTCATTGTGATTTCCGTCACTCCAATGGATTGTAGCCTTATCACTATGGAAGGTAGTCTGTTGTTCATATATTTGTTACTCCAATGGATGGTAACCTTGTTATTATGGAATGTAGTCTATTCTCGAGATTTTTGTTACTCCAATGGCTGGTATCGTTGTCATTGTGGATGGTAGTCTGTTGTCGAGATTTTTGTTACTCTAATTGATGGTAGCCTAGTCATTATGGAAGGTAGTCTGTTTTAGATATTTATGTTACTCCAATGGATGGTAGCCTTGTCATTATGGAAGGTAGTCTGTTGTCGAGATTTTTGTTACTCTAATGGATGGTAGCCTTGTCATTATAGAAGGTAGTCTGTTGTCGAGATTTTTGTTACTCCAATGGATGCTAGCCTTGTCATTATGGAAGGTAGTCTGTCGTTGTGATTTCTTTCACTCCAATGGATGGTAGCCTTGTAACTATGGAAGGTAGTCTGTTGTTCATATTTTTGCTACTTCAATGGATGATAGCATTATCATTATGGAATGTTATCTATTGTCGAGATTTTTATTACTCCAATGGATGGTAGCCTTGTAATAATGGAAGTTGTTCTATTTTTGAGATTTTTTTTACTCCAAAGGATTCTAGGCTTGTCATTATGGAAGGTAGTCTATTTTCGAGATTTTTGTTACTCCAATGGATTCTAGCCTTGTCATTATAGAAGGTAGTCTTTCGTTGGGATTTCTGTCACTCCAATGGATTGTAGCCTTGTCACTATGGAAGGTAGTTTGTTGTTCATATTTTTGTTACTCCAATGGATGGTAACCTTGTCATTATGGAATGTAGTCTATTGTCGAGATTTTTGTTACTCCAATGGATGGTAACCTTGTCATTATGGAATGTAGTCTATTGTCGAGATTTTTGTTACTCCAATGGCTGGTATCATTGTCATTATGGATGGTAGTCTGTTGTCGAGATTTTTGTGACTCTAATGGATGGTAGCCTTGTCATTATGGAAGGTAGTTTGTTTTCAATATTTTTGTTACTCCAATGGATGGTAGCCTTGTCATTATGGAAGGTAGTCCGTTGTCGAGATTTTTGTTACTCCAATGGATGGTAACATTGTCATTATGGATGGTAGTCTGTTGTCGAGATTTTTGTTATTCAAATGGATGGTAGCCTTGTCATTATGGAAGGTAGTCTGTTGTCGAGATTTCTTTTACTCCAATGGATGCTAGCCTTATCATTATGGAAGGTAGTCTGTCGTTGTGATTTCTGTCACTCCAATGGATGGTAGCCTTGTAACTATCGAAGGTAGTCTGTTGTTCATATTTTTGTTACTTCAATGGATGATAGCATTATCATTATGGAATGTTGTCTATTGTCGAAAATTTTATTACTCCAATAGATGGTAGCCTTGTAATAATGGAAGGTGGTCTATTTTCGAGATTTTTGTTACTCCAATGGATGGTAGGCTTGTCATTATGGAAGGTAGTCTGTTGTCGAGATTTTTGTTACTCCAATGGATGTTAGCCTTGTCATTACAGAAGGTAGTCTTTCGTTGGTATTTCTATCACTCCAATGGATTGTAGCCTTGTCACTATGGAAGGTAGTCTGTTGTTCATATTTTTGTTACTCCAATGGATGGTAACCTTGTCATTATGGAATGTAGTCTATTGTCGAGATTTTTGTTACTACGATGGCTGGTATCGTGGTCATTATGGATGGTAGTCTGTTGTCGAGATTTTTGTTATTCCAATAGATGGTAGCCTTGTCAATAGGGAAGGTAGTCTATTGTCGAGATTTCTGTTACTCCAATGGATGGTAGCCTTGTAACTATGGAAGGTAGTCTGTTGTTCATATTTTTGTTACTTCAATGGATGATAGCATTATCATTATTGAATGTTGTCTGTTGTCGAGATTTTTATTACTCCAATGGATGGTAGCCTTGTAATAATGAAAGGTGGTCTATTTTCGAGATTTTTGTTACTCCAAAGGATTGTAGGCTTGTCATTATGGAAGGTAGTCTGTTGTCGAGATTTCTGTTACTCCAATGGATGCTAGCCTTGTCATTATGGAAGGTAGTCTGTTGTTCATATATTTGTTACTCCAATGGATGGTAACCTTGTTATTATGGAATGTAGTCTATTCTCGAGATTTTTGTTACTCCAATGGCTGGTATCGTTGTCATTGTGGATGGTAGTCTGTTGTCGAGATTTTTGTTACTCTAATTGATGGTAGCCTAGTCATTATGGAAGGTAGTCTGTTTTAGATATTTATGTTACTCCAATGGATGGTAGCCTTGTCATTATGGAAGGTAGTCTGTTGTCGAGATTTTTGTTACTCTAATGGATGGTAGCCTTGTCATTATAGAAGGTAGTCTGTTGTCGAGATTTTTGTTACTCCAATGGATGCTAGCCTTGTCATTATGGAAGGTAGTCTGTCGTTGTGATTTCTTTCACTCCAATGGATGGTAGCCTTGTAACTATGGAAGGTAGTCTGTTGTTCATATTTTTGCTACTTCAATGGATGATAGCATTATCATTATGGAATGTTATCTATTGTCGAGATTTTTATTACTCCAATGGATGGTAGCCTTGTAATAATGGAAGTTGTTCTATTTTTGAGATTTTTTTTACTCCAAAGGATTCTAGGCTTGTCATTATGGAAGGTAGTCTATTTTCGAGATTTTTGTTACTCCAATGGATTCTAGCCTTGTCATTATAGAAGGTAGTCTTTCGTTGGGATTTCTGTCACTCCAATGGATTGTAGCCTTGTCACTATGGAAGGTAGTTTGTTGTTCATATTTTTGTTACTCCAATGGATGGTAACCTTGTCATTATGGAATGTAGTCTATTGTCGAGATTTTTGTTACTCCAATGGATGGTAACCTTGTCATTATGGAATGTAGTCTATTGTCGAGATTTTTGTTACTCCAATGGCTGGTATCATTGTCATTATGGATGGTAGTCTGTTGTCGAGATTTTTGTGACTCTAATGGATGGTAGCCTTGTCATTATGGAAGGTAGTTTGTTTTCAATATTTTTGTTACTCCAATGGATGGTAGCCTTGTCATTATGGAAGGTAGTCTGTTGTCGAGATTTTTGTTACTCCAATGGATGGTAACATTGTCATTATGGATGGTAGTCTGTTGTCGAGATTTTTGTTATTCAAATGGATGGTAGCCTTGTCATTATGGAAGGTAGTCTGTTGTCGAGATTTCTTTTACTCCAATGGATGCTAGCCTTATCATTATGGAAGGTAGTCTGTCGTTGTGATTTCTGTCACTCCAATGGATGGTAGCCTTGTAACTATCGAAGGTAGTCTGTTGTTCATATTTTTGTTACTTCAATGGATGATAGCATTATCATTATGGAATGTTGTCTATTGTCGAAAATTTTATTACTCCAATAGATGGTAGCCTTGTAATAATGGAAGGTGGTCTATTTTCGAGATTTTTGTTACTCCAATGGATGGTAGGCTTGTCATTATGGAAGGTAGTCTGTTGTCGAGATTTTTGTTACTCCAATGGATGTTAGCCTTGTCATTACAGAAGGTAGTCTTTCGTTGGTATTTCTATCACTCCAATGGATTGTAGCCTTGTCACTATGGAAGGTAGTCTGTTGTTCATATTTTTGTTACTCCAATGGATGGTAACCTTGTCATTATGGAATGTAGTCTATTGTCGAGATTTTTGTTACTACGATGGCTGGTATCGTGGTCATTATGGATGGTAGTCTGTTGTCGAGATTTTTGTTATTCCAATAGATGGTAGCCTTGTCAATAGGGAAGGTAGTCTATTGTCGAGATTTCTGTTACTCCAATGGATGGTAGCCTTGTAACTATGGAAGGTAGTCTGTTGTTCATATTTTTGTTACTTCAATGGATGATAGCATTATCATTATTGAATGTTGTCTGTTGTCGAGATTTTTATTACTCCAATGGATGGTAGCCTTGTAATAATGAAAGGTGGTCTATTTTCGAGATTTTTGTTACTCCAAAGGATTGTAGGCTTGTCATTATGGAAGGTAGTCTGTTGTCGAGATTTCTGTTACTCCAATGGATGCTAGCCTTGTCATTATGGAAGGTAGTCTGTCGTTGTGATTTCTGTCACTCCAATGGATGGTAGCCTTGTAACTATGGAAGGTAGTCTGTTGTTCATATTTTTGTTACTTCAATGGATGATAGCATTATCATTATGGAATGTTGTCTGTTGTCGAAATTTTTATTACTCCAATGGATGGTAGCCTTGTAATAATGGAAGGTGGTCTATTTTCAAGATTTTTGTCACTCCAATGGATGGTAGGCTTGTCATTATGGAAGGTAGTCTGTTGTCGAGATTTTTGTTACTCTAATGGATGCTAGCCTTGTCATTACAGAAGGTAGTCTTTCGTTGGGATTTCTGTCACTCCAATGGATTGTAGCCTTGTCACTATGGAAGGTAGTCTGTTGTTCATATTTTTGTTACTCCAATGGATGGTAACCTTGTCATTATGGAATGTAGTCTATTGTCGAGATTTTTGTTACTCTAATGGCTGGTATCGTTGTCATTATGGATGGTAGTCTGTTGTCGAGATTTTTGTGACTCTAATGGATGGTAGCCTTGTCATTATGGAAGGTAGTCTGTTTTCAATATTTTTGTTACTCCAATGTATGGTAGCCTTGTCATTATGGAAGGTAGTCTGTTGTCGAGATTTTTGTTACTCCAATGGATGGTAACATTGTCATTATGGATGGTAGTCTGTTGTCGAGATTTTTGTTATTCAAATGGATGGTAGCCTTATCATTATGGAAGGTAGTCTGTTGTCGAGATTTCTGTTACTCCAATGGATGCTAGCCTTATCATTATGGAAGGTAGTCTGTCGTTGTGATTTCTGTCACTCTAATGGATGGTAGGCTTGTAACTATCGAAGGTAGTCTGTTGTTCATATTTTTGTTACTTCAATGGATGATAGCATTATCATTATGGAATGTTGTCTGTTGTCGAAAATTTTATTACTCCAATAGATGGTAGCCTTGTAATAATGGAAGGTGGTTTATTTTCGAGATTTTTGTTACTCCAATGGATGGTAGGCTAGTCATTATGGAAGGTAGTCTGTTGTCGAGATTTTTGTTACTCCAATGGATGCTAGCCTTGTCATTACAGAAGGTAGTCTTTCGTTGGGATTTCTATCACTCCAATGGATTGTAGCCTTGTCACTATGGAAGGTAGTTTGTTGTTCATATTTTTGTTACTCTAATGGATGGTAACCTTGTCATTATGGAATGTAGTCTATTGTCGAGATTTTTGTTACTCCAATGGCTGGTATCGTGGTCATTATGGATGGTAGTCTGTTGTCGAGATTTTTGTTACTCCAATGGATGGTAGCCTTGTCATTATGGAAGGTAGTTTGTTTTCAATATTTTTGTTACTCCAATGGATGGTAGCCTTGTCATAATGGAAGGTAGTCTGTTGTCGAGATTTTTGTTACTCCAATGGATGGTAACATTGTCATTATGGATTGTAGTCTGTTGTCGAGATTTTTGTTATTCCAATAGATGGTAGCCTTGTCAATAGGGAAGGTAGTCTATTGTCGAGATTTCTGTTACTCCAATGGATGGTAGCCTTGTAACTATGGAAGGTAGTCTGTTGTTCATATTTTTGTTACTTCAATGAATGATAGCATTATCATTATTGAATGTTGTCTGTTGTCGAGATTTTTATTACTCCAATGGATGGTAGCCTTGTAATTATGGAAGGTGGTCTATTTTCTAGATTTTTGTTACTCCAATAGATGGTAGGCTTGTCATTATGGAAGGTAGTCTGTTGTCGAGATTTTTGTTTCTCCAATGGTTGCTAGCCTTGTCATTACAGAAGGTAGTCTTTCATTGTAATTTCCGTCACTCCAATGGATTGTAGCCTTATCACTATGGAAGGTAGTCTGTTGTTCATATACTTGTTACTCCAATGGATGTTAACCTTGTTATTATGGAATGTAGTCTATTCTCGAGATTTTTGTTACTGCAATGGCTGGTATCGTTGTCATTATGGATGGTAGTCTGTTGTCGAGATTTTTGTTACTCTAATTGATGGTAGCCTAGTCATTATGGAAGGTAGTCTGTTTTAGATATTTATGTTACTCCAATGGATGGTAGCCTTGTAATTATGGAAGATAGTCTGTTGTCGAGATTTTTGTTACTCTAATGGATGGTAGCCTTGTCATTATGGAAGGTAGTCTGTTGTCGAGATTTTTGTTACTCCAATGGATGCTAGCCTTGTCATTATGGAAGGTAGTCTGTCGTTGTGATTTCTGTCACTCCAATGGATGGTAGCCTTGTAACTATCGAAGGTAGTCTGTCGTTCATATTTTTGTTACTTCAATGGATGATAGCATTATCATTATGGAATGTTGTCTGTTGTCGAAAATTTTATTACTCCAATAGATGGTAGCCTTGTAATAATGGAAAGTGGTCTATTTTCGAGATTTTTGTTACTCCAATGGATGGTAGGCTTGTCATTATGGAAGGTAGTCTGTTGTCGAGATTTTTGTTACTCCAATGGATGGTAGCCTTGTCATTACAGAAGGTAGTCTTTCGTTGGGATTTCTATCACTACAATGGATTGTAGCCTTGTCACTATGGAAGGTAGTTTGTTGTTCATATTTTTGTTACTCCAATGGATGGTAACCTTGTCATTATGGAATCTAGTCTATTGTCGAGATTTTTGTTACTCCAATGCCTGGTATCGTGGTCATTATGGATGGTAGTCTGTTGTCGAGATTTCTGTTACTCCAATGGATGGTAGCCTTGTAACTATGGAAGGTAGTCTGTTGTTCATATTTTTGTTACTTCAATGGATGATAGCATTATCATTATAGAATGTTGTCTGTTGTCGAGATTTTTATTACTCCAATGGATGGTAGCCTTGTAATTTTGGAAGGTGGTCCATTTTCTAGATTTTTGTTACTCCAATAGATGGTAGGCTTGTCATTATGGAAGGTAGTCTGTTGTCGAGATTTTTGTTTCTCCAATGGTTGCTAGCCTTGTCATTACAGAAGGTAGTCTTTCATTGTGATTTCTGTCACTCCAATGGATTGTAGCCTTATCACTATGGAAGGTAGTCTGTTGTTCATATATTTGTTACTCCAATGGATGGTAACCTTGTTATTATGGAATGTAGTCTATTCTTGAGATTTTTGTTACTCCAATGGCTGGTATCGTTGTCATTATGGATGGTAGTCTGTTGTCGAGATTTTTGTTACTCTAATTGATGGTAGCCTAGTCATTATGGAAGGTAGTCTGTTTTAGATATTTATGTTACTCCAATGGATGGTAGCCTTGTAATTATGGAAGGTAGTCTGTTGTCGAGATTTTTGTTACTCTAATGGATGGTAGCCTTGTCATTATGGAAGGTAGTCTGTTGTCGAGATTTTTGTTACTCCAATGGATGCTAGCCTTGTCATTATGGAAGGTAGTCTGTCGTTGTGATTTCTGTCACTCCAATGGATGGTAGCCTTGTAACTATCGAAGGTAGTCTGTTGTTCATATTTTTATTACTTCAATGGATGATAGCATTATCATTATGGAATGTTGTCTATTGTCGAAAATTTTATTACTCCAATAGATGGTAGCCTTGTAATAATGGAAGTTGGTCTATTTTCGAGATTTTTGTTACTCCAATGGATGGTAGGCTTGTCATTATGGAAGGTAGTCTGTTGTCGAGATTTTTGTTACTCCAATGGATGGTAGCCTTGTCATTACAGAAGGTAGTCTTTCGTTGGGATTTCTATCACTCCAATGGATTGTAGCCTTGTCACTATGGAAGGTAGTCTGTTGTTCATATTTTTGTTACTCCAATGGATGGTAACCTTGTCATTATGGAATCTAGTCTATTGTCGAGATTTTTGTTACTCCAATGCCTGGTATCGTGGTCATTATGGATGGTAGTCTGTTGTCGAGATTTTTGTTACTCCAATGGATGGTAGCCTTGTCATTATGGAAGGTAGTCTGTTTTCAATATTTTTGTTACTCCAATGGATGGTAGCCTTGTCATTATGGAAGGTAGTCTGTTGTTGAGATTTTTGTTACTCCAATGGATGGTAACATTGTCATTATGGATGGTAGTCTGTTGTCGAGATTTTTGTTATTCCAATAGATGGTAGCCTTGTCAATAGGGAAGGTAGTCTATTGTCGAGATTTCTGTTACTCCAATGGATGGTAGCCTTGTAACTATGGAAGGTAGTCTGTTGTTCATATTTTTGTTACTTCAATGGATGATAGCATTATCATTATTGAATGTTGTCTGTTGTCGAGATTTTTATTACTCCAATGTATGGTAGCCTTGTAATAATGAAAGGTGGTCTATTTTCGAGATTTTTGTTACTCCAAAGGATTGTAGGCTTGTCATTACGGAAGGTAGTCTGTTGTCGAGATTTCTGTTACTCCAATGGATGCTAGCCTTGTCATTATGGAAGGTAGTCTGTCGTTGTGATTTCTGTCACTCCAATGGATGGTAGCCTTGTAACTATGGAAGGTAGTCTGTTGTTCATATTTTTGTTACTTCAATGGATGATAGCATTATCATTATGGAATGTTGTCTGTTGTCGAAATTTTTATTACTCCAATGGATGGTAGCCTTGTAATAATGGAAGGTGGTCTATTTTCAAGATTTTTGTTACTCCAATGGATGGTAGGCTTGTCATTATGGAAGGTAGTCTGTTGTCGAGATTTTTGTTACTCCAATGGATGCTAGCCTTGTCATTACAGAAGGTAGTCTTTCGTTGGGATTTCTGTCACTCCAATGGATTGTAGCCTTGTCACTATGGAAGGTAGTCTGTTGTTCATATTTTTGTTACTCCAATGGATGGTAACCTTGTCATTATGGAATGTAGTCTATTGTCGAGATTTTTGTTACTCTAATGGCTGGTATCGTTGTAATTATGGATGGTAGTCTGTTGTCGAGATTTTTGTGACTCTAATGGATGGTAGCCTTGTCATTATGGAAGGTAGTCTGTTTTCAATATTTTTGTTACTCCAATGGATGGTAGCCTTATCATTATGGAAGGTAGTCTATTGTCGAGATTTTTGTTACTCCAATGGATGGTAACATTGTCATTATGGATGGTAGTCTGTTGTCGAGATTTTTGTTATTCAAATGGATGGTAGCCTTGTCATTATGGAAGGTAGTCTGTTGTCGAGATTTCCGTTACTCCAATGGATGCTAGCCTTATCATTATGGAAGGTAGTCTGTCGTTGTGATTTCTGTCACTCCAATGGATGGTAGGCTTGTAACTATCGAAGGTAGTCTGTTGTTCATATTTTTGTTACTTCAATGGATGATAGCATTATCATTATGGAATGTTGTCTGTTGTCGAAAATTTTATTACTCCAATAGATGGTAGCCTTGTAATAATGGAAGGTGGTTTATTTTCGAGATTTTTGTTACTCCAATGGATGGTAGGCTTGTCATTATGGAAGGTAGTCTGTTGTCGAGATTTTTGTTACTCCAATGGATGCTAGCCTTGTCATTACATAAGGTAGTCTTTCGTTGGGATTTCCATCACTCCAATGGATTGTAGCCTTGTCACTATGGAAGGTAGTCTGTTGTTCATATTTTTGTTACTCCAATGGATGGTAACCTTGTCATTATGGAATGTAGTCTATTGTCGAGATTTTTGTTACTCCAATGGATGGTAACATTGTCATTATGGATTGTTGTCTGTTGTCGAGATTTTTGTTATTCTAATAGATGGTAGCCTTGTCAATAGGGAAGGTAGTCTATTGTCGAGATTTCTG
Organism: Vicia faba; assembly: GCA_948472305.1. Lineage (NCBI taxonomy): Eukaryota > Viridiplantae > Streptophyta > Magnoliopsida > Fabales > Fabaceae > Vicia > Vicia faba. Next base: position 462,570,006 of record OX451741.1, read on the forward strand.
TTACTCCAATGGATGGTAGCCTTGTAACTATGGAAGGTAGTCTGTTGTTCATATTTTTGTTACTTCAATGGATGATAGCATTATCATTATTGAATGTTGTCTGTTGTCGAGATTTTTATTACTCCAATGGATGGTAGCCTTGTAATTATGGAAGGTGGTCTATTTTCTAGATTTTTGTTACTCCAATAGATGGTAGGCTTGTCATTATGGAAGGTAGTCTGTTGTCGAGATTTTTGTTTCTCCAATGGTTGCTAGCCTTGTCATTACAGAAGGTAGTCTTTCATTGTGATTTCCGTCACTCTAATGGATTGTAGCCTTATCACTATGGAAGGTAGTCTGTTGTTCATATATTTGTTACTCCAATGGATGGTAACCATGTTATTATGGAATGTAGTCTATTCTCGAGATTTTTGTTACTCCAATGGCTGGTATCGTTGTCATTATGGATGGTAGTCTGTTGTCGAGATTTTTGTTACTCTAATTGATGGTAGCCTAGTCATTATGGAAGGTACTCTGTTTTAGATATTTATGTTACTCCAATGGATGGTAGCCTTGTAATTATGGAAGGTAGTCTGTTGTCGAGATTTTTGTTACTCTAATGGATGGTAGCCTTGTCATTATGGAAGGTAGTCTGTTGTCGAGATTTTTGTTACTCCAATGGATGCTAGCCTTGTCATTATGGAAGGTAGTCTGTCGTTGTGATTTCTGTCACTCCAATGGATGGTAGCCTTGTAACTATCGAAGGTAGTCTGTCGTTCATATTTTTGTTACTTCAATGGATGATAGCATTATCATTATGGAATGTTGTCTGTTGTCGAAAATTTTATTACTCCAATAGACGGTAGCCTTGTAATAATGGAAGGTGGTCTATTTTCGAGATTTTTGTTACTCCAATGGATGGTAGGCTTGTCATTATGGAAGGTTGTCTGTTGTCGAGATTTTTGTTACTCCAATAGATGGTAGCCTTGTCATTACAGAAGGTAGTCTTTCGTTGGGATTTCTATCACTCCAATGGATTGTAGCCTTGTCACTATGGAAGGTAGTCTATTGTTCATATTTTTGTTACTCCAATGGATGGTAATCTTGTCATTATGGAATCTAGTCTATTGTCGAGATTTTTGTTACTCCAATGCCTGGTATCGTGGTCATTATGGATGGTAGTCTGTTGTCGAGATTTCTGTTACTCCAATGGATGGTAGCCTTGTAACTATGGAAGGTAGTCTGTTGTTCATATTTTTGTTACTTCAATGGATGATAGCATTATCATTATAGAATGTTGTCTGTTGTCGAGATTTTTATTACTCCAATGGATGGTAGCCTTGTAATTATGGAAGGTGGTCTATTTTCTAGATTTTTGTTACTCCAATAGATGGTAGGCTTGTCATTATGGAAGGTAGTCTGTTGTCGAGATTTTTGTTTCTCCAATGGTTGCTAGCCTTGTCATTACAGAAGGTAGTCTTTCATTGTGATTTCCGTCACTCCAATGGATTGTAGCCTTATCACTATGGAAGGTAGTCTGTTGTTCATATATTTGTTACTCCAATGGATGGTAACCTTGTTATTATGGAATGTAGTCTATTCTCGAGATTTTTGTTACTCCAATGGCTGGTATCGTTGTCATTATGGATGGTAGTCTGTTGTCGAGATTTTTGTTACTCTAATTGATGGTAGCCTAGTCATTATGGAAGGTAGTCTGTTTTAGATATTTATGTTACTCCAATGGATGGTAGCCTTGTAATTATGGAAGGTAGTCTGTTGTCGAGATTTTTGTTACTCTAATGGATGGTAGCCTTGTCATTATGGAAGGTAGTCTGTTGTCGAGATTTTTGTTACTCCAATGGATGCTAGCCTTGTCATTATGGAAGGTAGTCTGTCGTTGTGATTTCTGTCACTCCAATGGATGGTAGCCTTGTAACTATCGAAGGTAGTTTGTCGTTCATATTTTTGTTACTTCAATGGATGAGAGCATTATCATTATGGAATGTTGTCTGTTGTCGAAAATTTTATTACTCCAATAGATGGTAGCCTTGTAATAATGGAAGGTGGTCTATTTTCGAGATTTTTGTTACTCCAATGGATGGTAGGCTTGTCATTATGGAAGGTAGTCTGTTGTCGAGATTTTTGTTACTCCAATGGATGGTAGCCTTGTCATTACAGAAGGTAGTCTTTCGTTGGGATTTCTATCACTCCAATGGATTGTAGCCTTGTCACTATGGAAGGTAGTCTGTTGTTCATATTTTTGTTACTCCAATGGATGGTAACCTTGTCATTATGGAATCTAGTCTATTGTCGAGATTTTTGTTACTCCAATACCTGGTATCGTGGTCATTATGGGTGGTAGTCTGTTGTCGAGATTTTTTTTACTCCAATGGATGGTAGCCTTGTCATTATGGAAGGTAGTTTGTTTTCAATATTTTTGTTACTTCAATGGATGGTAGCCTTGTCATTATGGAAGGTAGTCTGTTGTCGAGATTTTTGTTACTCCAATGGATGGTAACATTGTCATTATGGATGGTAGTCTGTTGTCGAGATTTTTGTTATTCCAATAGATGGTAGCCTTGTCAATAGGGAAGGTAGTCTATTGTCGAGATTTCTGTTACTCCAATGGATGGTAGCCTTGTAACTATGGAAGGTAGTCTGTTTTTCATATTTTTGTTACTTCAATGGATGAAAGCATTATCATTATTGAATGTTGTCTGTTGTCGAGATTTTTATTACTCCAATGGATGGTAGCCTTGTAATTATGGAAGGTGGTCTATTTTCGAGATTTTTGTTAAGCCAATAGATGGTTGGCTTGTCATTATGGAAGGTAGTCTGTTGTCGAGATTTTTGTTTCTCCAATGTTTGCTAGCCTTGTCATTATAGAAGGTAGTCTTTCATTGTGATTTCCGTCACTCCAATGGATTGTAGCCTTATCACTATGGAAGGTAGTTTGTTGTTCATATATTTGTTACTCCAATGGATGGTAACCTTGTTATTATGGAATGTAGTCTATTCTCGAGATTTTTGTTACTCCAATGGCTGGTATCGTTGTCATTATGGATGGTAGTCTGTTGTCGAGATTTTTGTTACTCTAATTGATGGTAGCCTAGTCATTATGGAAGGTAGTCTGTTTTCAATATTTTTGTTACTCCAATGGATGGTAGCCTTGTCATTATGGAAGGTAGTCTGTTGTCGAGATTTTTGTTACTCCAATGGATGGTAACATTGTCATTATGGATGGTAGTCTGTTGTCGAGATTTTTGTTATTTTAATAGATGGTAGCCTTGTCAATAGGGAAGGTAGTCTATTGTCGAGAATTCTGTTACTCCAATGGATGCTAGCCTTGTAACTATGGAAGGTAGTCTGTTGTTCATATTTTTGTTACTTCAATGGATGAAAGCATTATCATTACTGAATGTTGTCTGTTGTCGAGATTTTTATTACTCCAATGGATGGTAGCCTTCTAATTATGGAAGGTGGTCTATTTTCGAGATTTTTGTTACTCCAATAGATGGTTGGCTTGTCATTATGGAAGGTAGTCTGTTGTCGAGATTTTTGTTTCTCCAATGGTTGCTAGCCTTGTCATTATAGAAGGTAGTCTTTCTTTGTGATTTCCGTCACTCCAATGGATTGTAGCCTTATCACTATGGAAGGTAGTCTGTTGTTCATATATTTGTTACTCTAATGGCTGGTATCGTTGTCATTATGGAATGTAGTCTATTCTCGAGATTTTTGTTACTCCAATGGCTGGTATCGTTGTCATTATGGATGGTAGTCTGTTGTCGAGATTTTTGTTACTCTAATTGATGGTAGCCTAGTCATTATGGAAGGTAGTCTGTTTTAGATATTTATGTTACTCCAATGGATGGTAGCCTTGTCATTATGGAAGGTAGTCTGTTGTCGAGATTTTTGTTACTCTAATGGATGGTAGCCTTGTCATTATGGAAGGTAGTCTGTTGTCGAGATTTTTATTACTCCAATGGATGCTAGCCTTGTCATTATGGAAGGTAGTCTGTCGTTGTGATTTCATTCACTCCAATGGATGGTAGCGTTGTAACTATGGAAGGTAGTCTGTTGTTCATATTTTTGTTACTTCAATGGATGATAGCATTATCATTATGGAATGTTATCTATTGTCGAGATTTTTATTACTCCAATGGATGGTAGCCTTGTAATAATGGAAGGTGGTCTATTTTCAAGATTTTTGTTACTCCAAAGGATTGTAGGCTTGTCATTATGGAAGGTAGTCTATTGTCGAGATTTTTGTTACTCCAATGGATGCTAGCCTTGTCATTACAGAAGGTAGTCTTTCGTTGGGATTTTTGTCACTCCAATGGATTGTAGCCTTGTCACTATGGAAGGTTGTCTGTTGTTCATATTTTTGTTACTCCAATGGATGGTAACCTTGTCATTATGGAATGTAGTCTATTGTCGAGATTTTTGTTACTCCAATGGTTGGTATCATTGTCATTATGGATGTTAGTCTGTTGTCGAGATTTTTGTTACTCTATTGGATGGTAGCCTTGTCATTATGGAAGGTAGTCTGTTTTCAATATTTTTGTTACTCCAATGGATGGTAGCCTTGTCATAATGGAAGGTAGTCTGTTGTCAAGATTTTTGTTACTCCAATGGATGGTAACATTGTCATTATGGATTGTAGTCTGTTGTCGAGATTTTTGTTATTCCAATAGATGGTAGCCTTGTCAATAGGGAAGGTAGTCTATTGTCGAGATTTCTGTTACTCCAATGGATGGTAGCCTTGTAACTATGGAAGGTAGTCTGTTGTTCATATTTTTGTTACTTCAATGGATGATAGCATTATCATTATTGAATGTTGTCTGTTGTCGAGATTTTTATTACTCCAATGGATGGTAGCCTTGTAATTATGGAAGGTGGTCTATTTTCTAGATTTTTGTTACTCCAATAGATGGTAGGCTTGTCATTATGGAAGGTAGTCTGTTGTCGAGATTTTTGTTTCTCCAATGGTTGCTAGCCTTGTCATTACAGAAGGTAGTCTTTCATTGTGATTTTCGTCACTCCAATGGATTGTAGCCTTATCACTATGGAAGGTAGTCTGTTTTCATATATTTGTTACTCCAATGGATGGTAACCTTGTTATTATGGAATGTAGTCTATTCTCGAGATTTTTGTTACTCCAATGGCTGGTATCGTTGTCATTATGGATGGTAGTCTGTTGTCGAGATTTTTGTTACTCTAATTGATGGTAGCCTAGTCATTATGGAAGGTAGTCTGTTTTAGATATTTATGTTACTCCAATGGATGGTAGCCTTGTAATTATGGAAGGTAGTCTGTTGTCGAGATTTTTGTTACTCTAATGGATGGTAGCCTTGTCATTATGGAAGGTAGTCTGTTGTCGAGATTTTTGTTACTCCAATGGATGCTATTCTTGTCATTATGGAAGGTAGTCTGTCGTTGTGATTTCTGTCACTCCAATGGATGGTAGCCTTGTAACTATCGAAGGTAGTCTGTCTTTCATATTTTTGTTACTTCAATGGATGATAGCATTATCATTATGGAATGTTGTCTGTTGTCGAAAATTTTATTACTCCAATAGATGGTAGCCTTGTAATAATGGAAGGTGGTCTATTTTCGAGATTTTTGTTACTCCAATGGATGGTAGGCTTGTCATTATGGAAGGTAGTCTGTTGTCGAGATTTTTGTTACTCCAATGGATGGTAGCCTTGTCATTACAGAAGGTAGTCTTTCGTTGGGATTTCTATCACTCCAATGGATTGTAGCCTTGTCACTATGGAAGGTAGTCTATTGTTCATGTTTTTGTTACTCCAATGGATGGTAACCTTGTCATTATGGAATCTAGTCTATTGTCGAGATTTTTGTTACTCCAATGCCTGGTATCGTGGTCATTATGGATGGTAGTCTGTTGTCGAGATTTCTGTTACTCCAATGGATGGTAGCCTTGTAACTATGGAAGGTAGTCTGTTGTTCATATTTTTGTTACTTCAATGGATGATAGCATTATCATTATAGAATGTTGTCTGTTGTTGAGATTTTTATTACTCCAATGGATGGTAGCCTTGTAATTATGGAAGGTGGTCTATTTTCTAGATTTTTGTTACTCCAATAGATTGTAGGCTTGTCATTATGGAAGGTAGTCTGTTGTCGAGATTTTTGTTTCTCCAATGGTTGCTAGCCTTGTCATTACAGAAGGTAGTCTTTCATTGTGATTTTCGTCACTCCAATGGATTGTAGCCTTATCACTATGGAAGGTAGTCTGTTGTTCATATATTTGTTACTCCAATGAATGGTAACCTTGTTATTATGGAATGTAGTCTATTCTCGAGATTTTTGTTACTCCAATGGCTGGTATCGTTGTCATTATGGATGGTAGTCTGTTGTCGAGATTTTTGTTACTCTAATTGATGGTAGCCTAGTCATTATGGAAGGTAGTCTGTTTTAGATATTTATGTTACTCCAATGGATGGTAGCCTTGTAATTATGGAAGGTAGTCTGTTGTCGAGATTTTTGTTACTCTAATGGATGGTAGCCTTGTCATTATGGAAGGTAGTCTGTTGTCGAGATTTTTGTTACTCCAATGGATGCTAGCCTTGTCATTATGGAAGGTAGTCTGTCGTTGTGATTTCTATCACTCCAATGGATGGTAGCCTTGTAACTATCGAAGGTAGTCTGTCGTTCATATTTTTGTTACTTCAATGGATGATAGCATTATCATTATGGAATGTTGTCTGTTGTCGAAAAGTTTATTACTCCAATAGATGGTAGCCTTGTAATAATGGAAGGTGGTCTATTTTCGAGATTTTTGTTACTCCAATGGATGGTAGGCTTGTCATTATGGAAGGTAGTCTGTTGTCGAGATTTTTGTTACTCCAATGGATGGTAGCCTTGTCATTACAGAAGGTAGTCTTTCGTTGGGATTTCTATCACTCCAATGGATTGTAGCCTTGTCACTATGGAAGGTAGTATGTTGTTCATATTTTTGTTACTCCAATGGATGGTAACCTTGTCATTATGGAATCTAGTCTATTGTCGAGATTTTTGTTACTCCAATGCCTGGTATCGTGGTCATTATGGATGGTAGTCTGTTGTCGAGATTTTTGTTACTCCAATGGATGGTAGCCTTGTCATTATGGAAGGTAGTCTGTTTTCAATATTTTTGTTACTCCAATGGATGGTAGCCTTGTCATTATGGAAGGTAGTCTGGTGTCGAGATTTTTGTTACTCCAATGGATGGTAAAATTGTCATTATGGATGGTAGTCTGTTGTCGAGATTTTTGTTATTCCAATAGATGGTAGCCTTGTCAATAGGGAAGGTAGTCTATTGTCGAGATTTCTGTTACTCCAATGGATGGTAGCCTTGTAACTATGGAAGGTAGTCTGTTGTTCATATTTTTGTTACTTCAATGGATGAAAGCATTATCATTATTGAATGTTGTCTGTTGTCGAGATTTTTATTACTCCAATGGATGGTAGCCTTGTAATTATGGAAGGTGGTCTATTTTCGAGATTTTTGTTACTCCAATAGATGGTTGGCTTGTCATTATGGAAGGTAGTCTGTTGTCGAGATTTTTGTTTCTCCAATGGTTGCTAGCCTTGTCATTATAGAAGGTAGTCTTTCATTGTGATTTCCGTCACTCCAATGGATTGTAGCCTTATCACTATGGAAGGTAGTCTATTGTTCATATATTTGTTACTCCAATGGATGGTAACCTTGTCATTATGGAATCTAGTCTATTGTCGAGATTTTTGTTACTCCAATGGCTGGTATCGTTGTCATTATGGATGGTAGTCTGTTGTCGAGATTTTTGTTACTCTAATTGATGGTAGCCTAGTCATTATGGAAGGTAGTCTGTTTTCAATATTTTTGTTACTCCAATGGATGGTAGCCTTGTCATTATGGAAGGTAGTCTGTTGTCGAGATTTTTGTTACTCCAATGGATGGTAAAATTGTCATTATGGATGGTAGTCTGTTGTCGAGATTTTTGTTATTCCAATAGATGGTAGCCTTGTCAATAGGGAAGGTAGTCTATTGTCGATATTTCTGTTACTCCAATGGATGGTAGCCTTGTAACTATGGAAGGTAGTCTGTTGTTCATATTTTTGTTACTTCAATGGATGAAAGCATTATCATTATTGAATGTTGTCTGTTGTCGAAATTTTTATTACTCCAATGGATGGTAGCCTTGTAATTATGGAAGGTGGTCTATTTTCGAGATTTTTGTTACTCCAATAGATGGTTGGCTTGTCATTATGGAAGGTAGTCTGTTGTCGAGATTTTTGTTTCTCCAATGGTTGCTAGCCTTGTCATTATAGAAGGTAGTCTTTCATTGTGATTTCCGTCACTCCAATGGATTGTAGCCTTATCACTATGGAAGGTAGTCTGTTGTTCATATATTTGTTACTCCAATGGATGGTAACCTTGTCATTATGGAATCTAGTCTATTGTCGAGATTTTTGTTACTCCAATGGCTGGTATCGTTGTCATTATGGATGGTAGTCTGTTGTCGAGATTTTTGTTACTCTAATTGATGGTAGCCTAGTCATTATGGAAGGTAGTCTGTTTTCAATATTTTTGTTACTCCAATGGATGGTAGCCTTGTCATTATGGAAGGTAGTCTGTTGTCGAGATTTTTGTTACTCCAATGGATGGTAAAATTGTCATTATGGATGGTAGTCTGTTGTCGAGATTTTTGTTATTCCAATAGATGGTAGCCTTGTCAATAGGGAAGGTAGTCTATTGTCGAGATTTCTGTTACTCCAATGGATGGTAGCCTTGTAACTATGGAAGGTAGTCTGTTGTTCATATTTTTGTTACTTCAATGGATGAAAGCATTATCATTATTGAATGTTGTCTGTTGTCGAGATTTTTATTACACCAATGGATGGTAGCCTTGTAATTATGGAAGGTGGTCTATTTTCGAGATTTTTGTTACTCCAATAGATGGTTGGCTTGTCATTATGGAAGGTAGTCTGTTGTCGAGATTTTTGTTTCTCCAATGGTTGCTAGCCTTGTCATTATAGAAGGTAGTCTTTCATTGTGATTTCCGTCACTCCAATGGATTGTAGCCTTATCACTATGGAAGGTAGTCTGTTGTTCATATATTTGTTACTCCAATGGATGGTAACCTTGTTATTATGGAATGTAGTCTATTCTCGAGATTTTTGTTACTCCAATGGCTGGTATCGTTGTCATTATGGATGGTAGTCTGTTGTCGAGATTTTTGTTACTCTAATTGATGGTAGCCTAGTCATTATGGAAGGTAGTCTGTTTTAGATATTTATGTTACTCCAATGGATGGTAGCCTTGTCATTATGGAAGGTAGTCTGTTGTCGAGATTTTTGTTACTCTAATGGATGGTAGCCTTGTCATTATGGAAGGTAGTCTGTTGTCGAGATTTTTGTTACTCCAATGGATGCTAGCCTTGTCATTATGGAAGGTAGTCTGTCGTTGTGATTTCATTCACTCCAATGGATGGTAGCCTTGTAACTATGGAAGGTAGTCTGTTGTTCATATTTTTGTTACTTCAATGGATGATAGCATTATCATTATGGAATGTTATCTATTGTCGAGATTTTTATTACTCCAATGGATGGTAGCCTTGTAATAATGGAAGGTGGTCTATTTTCGAGAATTTTGTTACTCCAATGGATGGTAGGCTTGTCATTATGGAAGGTAGTCTATTGTCGACATTTTTGTTACTCCAACGGATGCTAGCCTTGTCATTACAGAAGGTAGTCTTTCGTTGGGATTTCTGTCACTCCAATGGATTGTAGCCTTGTCACTATGGAAGGTAGTATGTTGTTCATATTTTTGTTACTCCAATGGATGGTAACCTTGTCATTATGGAATGTAGTCTATTGTCGAGATTTTTGTTACTCCAATGGCTGGTATCGTTGTCATTATGGATGGTAGTCTGTTGTCGAGATTTTTGTGACTCTAATGGATGGTAGCCTTGTAATTATGGAAGGTAGTCTGTTTTCAATATTTTTGTTACTCCAATGGATAGTAGCCTTGTCATTATGGAAGGTAGTCTGTTGTCGAGATTTTTGTTTCTCCAATGGATGGTAACATTGTCATTATGGATGGTAGTCTGTTGTCTATATTTTTGTTATTCCAATGGATTGTAGCCTTGTCATTATGGAAGGTAGTCTATTGTTGAGATTTTTGTTACTCCAATGGATGCTTGCCTTGTCATTATGGAAGGTAGTTTGTCGTTGTCATTTCTGTCACTCCAATGGATGGTAGCCTTGTCACTATGGAAGGTAGTCTGTTGTTCATATTTTTGTTACTCTAATGGATGGTAGCCTTGTCATTATGGAAGGTAGTCTGTTGTCGAGATTTTTGTTACTCCAATGGATGCTAGCCTTGTCATTATGGAAGGTAGTCTGTCGTTGTGATTTCATTCACTCCAATGGATGGTAGCCTTGTAACTATGGAAGGTAGTCTGTTGTTCATATTTTTGTTACTTCAATGGATGATAGCATTATCATTATGGAATGTTATCTATTGTCGAGATTTTTATTACTCCAATGGATGGTAGCCTTGTAATAATGGAAGGTGGTCTATTTTCGAGAATTTTGTTACTCCAATGGATGGTAGGCTTGTCATTATGGAAGGTAGTCTATTGTCGACATTTTTGTTACTCCAACGGATGCTAGCCTTGTCATTACAGAAGGTAGTCTTTCGTTGGGATTTCTGTCACTCCAATGGATTGTAGCCTTGTCACTATGGAAGGTAGTATGTTGTTCATATTTTTGTTACTCCAATGGATGGTAACCTTGTCATTATGGAATGTAGTCTATAGTCGAGATTTTTGTTACTCCAATGGCTGGTATCGTTGTCATTATGGATGGTAGTCTGTTGTCGAGATTTTTGTGACTCTAATGGATGGTAGCCTTGTAATTATGGAAGGTAGTCTGTTTTCAATATTTTTGTTACTCCAATGGATAGTAGCCTTGTCATTATGGAAGGTAGTCTGTTGTCGAGATTTTTGTTTCTCCAATGGATGGTAACATTGTCATTATGGATGGTAGTCTGTTGTCTATATTTTTGTTATTCCAATGGATTGTAGCCTTGTCATTATGGAAGGTAGTCTATTGTTGAGATTTTTGTTACTCCAATGGATGCTTGCCTTGTCATTATGGAAGGTAGTCTGTCGTTGTCATTTCTGTCACTCCAATGGATGGTAGCCTTGTCACTATGGAAGGTAGTCTGTTGTTCATATTTTTGTTACTCCAATGGATGGTAGCCTTATCATTATAGAAGGTAGTCTATTGTCGAGATTTTTCTTACTTCAATTGATGGTAGCCTTGTCATTATGGAAGGTAGTCTGTTTTCGAGATTTTTGTTACTCCAATGGATGGTAGCCTTGTCATTATGAGAGGTAGTCTATTGTCGATATTTTTGTTACTCTAATGGATGTTATCATTGTCATTATGGATGGTAGTCTGTTGTCGAGATTTTTGTATTCCAATGGATTGTAGCCTTGTCATTATGGAACATATTCTATTGTCGATGTTTTTGTTACTCCAATGGATGGTAGCCTTGTCATTATGGAATGTAGTCTGTTGTCGAAATTTTTATTACTCCAATGGATGGTAGCCTTGTAATAATGGAAGGTGGTCTATTTTAAAGATTTTGTTACTCCAATGGATTGTAGGCTTGTCATTATGGAAGGTAGTCTGTTGTCGAGATTTTTGTTACTCCAATGGATGCTAGCCTTGTCATTACAGAAGGTAGTCTTTCGTTGGGATTTCTGTCACTCCAATGGATTGTAGCCTTGTCACTATGGAAGGTAGTCTGTTGTTCATATTTTTGTTACTCCAATGGATGGTAACCTTGTCATTATTGAATGTAGTCTATTGTCGAGATTTTTGTTACTCCAATGGCTGGTATCGTTGTCATTATGGATGGTAGTCTAGTGTCGAGATTTTTGTGACTCTAATGGATGGTAGCCTTGTAATTATGGAAGGTAGTCTGTTTTCAATATTTTTGTTACTCCAATGGATGGTAGCCTTTTCATTATGGAAGGTAGTCTGTTGTCGAGATTTTTGTTACTCCAATGGATGGTAACATTGTCATTATGGATGGTAGTCTGTTGTCGAGATTTTTGTTATTCCAATGGATTGTAGCCTTGTCATTAAGGAAGGTAGTCTATTGTTGAGATTTTTGTTACTCCAATGGATGCTTGCCTTGTCATTATGGAAGGTAGTCTGTCGTTGTGATTTCTGTCACTCCAATGGATGGTAGCCTTGTCACTATGGAAGGTAGTCTGTTGTTCATATTTTTCTTACTCTAATGGATGGTAGCCTTATCATTATAGAAGGTCGTCTATTGTCGAGATTTTTGTTACTTCAATTGATGGTAGCCTTGTCATTATGGAAGGTAGTCTGTTTTCGAGATTTTTGTTACTCCAATGGATGGTAGCCTTGTCATTATGAAAGGTAGTCTATTGTCGATATTTTTGTTACTCTAAAGGATGTTATCATTGTCATTTTGGATGGTAGTCTGTTGTCGAGATTTTTGTTATTCCAATGGATTGTAGCCTTGTCATTATGGAACATATTCTATTGTCGATGTTTTTGTTACTCCAATGGATGGTAGCCTTGACATTATGGAAAGTAGTCTGTTGTCGAGATTTTTGTTATTCCAATGGATGGTAGCCGTGTCATTATGGAAGTTAGTATGTTGTCGAGATTTTTGTTACTCCAATGGATGCTAGCCTTGTCATTATAGAAGGTAATCTGTCATTGTGATTTCTTTCACTCCAATGGATGGTAGCCTTGTCACTATGGAAGATGGTTTGTTGGTCATATTTTTGTTACTCCAATGGATGGTAGCCTTGTCATTATGTAATATAGTCTATTGCCGAGATTTTTGTTACTCCAATGGATGGTATTATTGTCATTATGGATGGTAGTCTGTTGTCGAGATTTTTGTTACTCTAATGGATGGTAGCCTTGTCATTATGGAAGGTAGTCTGTTTTCGAGATTTTTGTTACTCCAATGGATGGTAGCCTTTTCATTATGGAAGGTAGTCTATTGTCGAGAATTTTGTTACTCCAATGGATGGTAGCCTTGTCATTATGGAACGTACTTTATTGTCGATGTTTTTGTTACTCCAATGGACGGTAGCCTTGTAATTATGGAAGGTAGTCTATTTTCGAGATTTTTTTTACTCTAATGGATGGTAGGCTTGTCATTATGGAAGGTAGTCTGTTGTCGAGATTTTTGTTACTCCAATTGATGGTAACCTTGGCATTATGGATGGTAGTCAGTTGTCGAAATTTTTGTTATTCCAATGGATGGTAACCTTTTCATTTTGTAAGGTAGTCTGTTGTCGAGATTTTTGCTACTCCAATGATGCTAGCCTTGTCATTACAGAAGGTAGTCTTTTGTTGTGGAAGGTAGTTTGTTGTTCATATTTTTGTTACTCCAATGGGTGGTAACCTTTTCATTATGGAATGTAGTCTATTGTCGAGATTTTTGTTACTCTAATGGCTGGTATCATTGTCATTATGGATGGTAGTCTGTTGTCGAGATTTTTGTTATTCTAATGGATTGTATCCTTGTCATTATGGAACATATTCTATTGTCGATGTTTTTGTTACTCCAATGGATGGTAGCCTTGTCATTATGGAAGGTAGTCTGTTGTCGAGATTTTTGTTATTCCAATGGATGGTAGCCTTGTAATTATGGAAGGTAGTATGTTTTCGATATTGTTGTTACTCCAATGGATGCTAGCCTTGTCATTATAGAAGGTAGTCTATCGTTGTGATTTCTGTCACTCTAATGGATGGTAGCCTTGTCACTATGGAAGGTAGTTTGTTGTTCATATTTTTGTTACTCCAATGGATGGTAGCCTTCTCATTATGGAATGTAGTCTATTGCCGAGATTTTTGTTACTCCAATGGATGGTTTCATTTTCATTATGGATGGTAGTTTGTTGTCGAGATTTTTGTTACTCTAATGGATGGTAGCCTTGTAATTATGGAAGGTAGTCTGTTTTCGAGATTTTTGTTACTCCAATGGATGGTAGGCTTATCATTATGAAAGGTATTCTGTTGTCGAGATTTTTGTTACTCCAATGGATGGTAACATTGTCATTATGGATGGTAGTCTGTTGTCGAGATTTTTGTTACTCCAATGGATGGTAGCCTTGTCATTATGGAAGGTAGTCTGTTTTCGAGATTTTTGTTACTCCAATGGATGGTAGCCTTGTCATTATGGAAGGTAGTCTGTTGTCGAGATTTTAGTTACTCCAATGGATGGTATTGTTGTCGATATTTTTGTTATTCCAATGTATTGTAGCCTTGTCATTATGGAACGTATTCTATTGTCGATTTTTTGTCACTCCAATGGATGTTAGCCTTGTCATTAGGGAAGGTAGTCTTTTGTCCGTATTTTTGTTATTCCAATGGATGGTAGCTTTGTCATTATGGAAGGTAGTATGTTGTCGAGATTTTTGTTACTCCAATGGATGCTATCCTTGTCATTATAGAAGGTAGTATGTCGTTATGATATTTGTCACTCCAAAGGATGGTAGCCTTGTCACTATGGAAGGTAGTTTGTTGTTCATATTTTTGTTACTTCAATGGATGGTAGCCTTGTCATCATGGAATGTAGTCTATTGTCGAGATTTTTGGTACTCCAATGGATGGTATCGTTGTCATCATAGATGGTAGTCTGTTGTCGAGATTTTTGTTACTCTAATGGATGGTAGCCTTGTCATTATGGAAGGTAGTCTGTTTTCGAGATTTTTTTTACTCCAATGGATGGTATCCTTGTCATTATGGAAGGTAGTTTGTTGTCGAGATTTTTGTTACACCAATGGATGGTATCGTTGTAATTATGGATGGTAGTCTGTTGTCGAGATTTTTGTTACTCCAATAGATGGTATCGTTGTCATTATGGATGGTAGTCTGTTGTCGAGAATTTTGTTACTCCAATGGATGGTAGCCTTGTCATTATGGAACGTACTCTGTTGTCGATGTTTTTGTTACTCCAATGGATGGTAGCCTTGTCATTATGGAAGGTAGTTTGTTGTCGAGATTTTTGTTATTCCAATGGATAGTAGCCTTGTCATTATGGAAGGTAGTGTATTGTCGAGATTTTTGTTACTCCAATGGATGCTAGCGTTGTCATTATGGAAGGTAGTCTGTCATAGTGATTTCTTTCACTCCAATGGATGGTAGCCTTGTCACTATGGAAGGTAGTCTGTTGTTCATATTTTTGTTACTCCAATGGATGGTAGTTTGTCATTATGGAAGGTAGTCTGTTGTCGAGATTTTTGTTACTCCAATAGATGGTAACGTTGTCATTATGGATGTTAGTCTATTGTCGAGATTTTTGATATTCCAATGGATGGTAGCCTTGTCATTATGGAAGGTAGTTTGTTGTCAAGATTTTTGATACTCCAGTGGATGCTAGCCTTGTCATTATGGAAGGTAGTCTGTCCTTGTGATTTATGTCACTCCAATGGATGGTAGCCTTGTAACTATGGAAGGTAGATTGTTGTTCACATTTTTGTTACATTAATGTATGGTAGCATTATCATTATGGAAGGTTGTCTGTTGTCGAGATTTTTGTTACTCCAATGGATGGTAGCCTTGTCATTATGGAAGGTAGTCTGTTTTCGAGATTTTTGTTACTCCAATGGATGGTAGCCTTATCATTATGGAAGGTAGTCTGTTGTCAAGATTTTTGTTACTCCAATGGATGGTATCGTTGTCATTATGGATGGTAGTCTGTTGTCGAGATTTTTGTTATTCCAATGTATTGTAGCCTTGTCATTATGCAACGTATTTTGTTGTCAATTTTTTATTACTCCAATGGATGTTAGCCTTGTCAATAGGGAAGGTAGTCTTTTGTCCAGATTTTTGTTATTCCAATGGATGGTAGCCTTGTCATTATGGAAGGTAGTATGTTGTCGAGATTTTTGTTACTCCAATGGATGCTATCCTTCTCATTATAGAAGGTAGTCTGTCGTTGTGATTTCTGTCACTCCAAAGGATGGTAGCCTTGTCACAATGGAAAGTAGTTTGTTGTTCATATTTTTGTTACTCCAATGGATGGTAGCCTTGTTATTATGTAATGTAGTCTATTGTCGAGATTTTTGTTACTCCAAAGGATGGTATCATTGTCATTTTGGATGGTAGTCTGTTGTCGAGATTTTTATTACTCTAATGGATGGTAGCCTTGTCATTATGGAAGGTAGTTTGTTTTCCAGATTTTTGTTACTCCAATGGATGGTAGCCTTGTCATTATGGAAGGTAGTCTGTTGTCGAGATTTTTTTTACTCCAATAGATGGTAACATTGTCATTATGGATGGTAGTCTGTTATCGAGATTTTTGATACTCCAATGGATGGTAGCCTTGTCATTATGGAAGGTAGTTTGTTGTCGAGATTTTTGTTACTCTAATGGATGCTAGCCTTGTCATTATGGAAGGTAGTATGTCCTTGTGATTTATGTCACTCCAATGGATGGTAGCCTTGTCACTATGGAAGGTATTCTGTTGTTCACATTTTTTTTACATTATGGTAGCATTATCAATATGGAAGGTTGCCTGTTGTCGAGATTTTTGTTACTCCAATGGATGGTAGCCTTGTCATTATGGAAGGTAGTCTGTTTTCGAGATTTTTGTTACTCCAATGGATTGTAGCCTTGTCATTATGGAAGGTAATCTGTTGTCGAGATTTTAGTTACTCCAATGGATGGTATTGTTGTCATTATCGATGGTAGTCTGTTGTCGATATTTTTGTTATTCCAATGTATTGTAGCCTTGTCATTATGGAACGTATTCTGTTGTCGATTTTTTGTTACTCCAATGGATGTTAGCCTTGTCATTAGGGAAGGTAGTCTTTTGTCCGGATTTTTGTTAATCCAATGGATGGTAGCTTTGTCATTATGGAAGGTAGTTTGTTGTCGAGATTTTTGTTACACCAATTGATGGTATCGTTGTAATTATGGATGGTAGTTTGTTGTCGAGATTTTTGTTACTCCAAAAAATGGTATCGTTGTCATTATGGATGTTAGTCTGTTATAAAGAATTTTTTTATTCCAATGGATGGTAGCCTTGTCATTATGGAACGTACTCTGTTGTCGATGTTTTTGTTACTCCAATGGATGGTAGCCTTGTCATTATGGAAGGTAGTTTGTTGTCGAGATTTTTGTTATTCCAATGGATAGTAGCCTTGTCATTATGGAAGGTAGTGTATTGTCTAGATTTTTGTTACTCCAATGGATGCTAGCCTTGTCATTATGGAAGGTAGTCTGTCATAGTGATTTCTTTCACTCCAATGGATGGTAGCTTTGTCACTATGGAAGGTAGTCTGTTGTTCATATTTTTGTTACTCCAATGGATGGTAGCCTTGTCATTATGGAATGTAGTCTATTGTCGAGATTTTTGTTACTCCAATGGATGGTATCGTTTTCATTATGGAAGGTAGTCTATTTTCCAGATTTTTGTTACTCCAATGGATGGTAGCCTTGTCATTATGGAAAGTAGTCTATTGTTGATATTTTTCTTACTCCAATGGATGGTATCATTGTCATTATGGATGGTAGTCTATTGTCGAGATTTTTGTCACTCCAATGGATTATAGCGTTGTCTTTATGGAACATATTCTATTGTTGATGTTTTTTTTACTCCAATGGATGGTAGCCTTGTCATTATGGAAGGTAGTCTGTTGTCGAGATTTTTGTTATTCCAATGGATTGTAGCCTTGTCATTATGGAAGGTAGCATGTTTTCGAGATTTTTGTTACTCCAATGGATGCTAGCCTTGTCATTATAGAAGGTAGTCTGTCATTGTGATTTCTGTCACTCCAATGGATGGTAGCCTTGTCACTATGGAAGGTAGTCTGTTGTTCATATTTTTGTTACTCCAATGGATGGTAGCCTTGTAATTATGGAAGGTAGTCTATTTTCGAGATTTTTGTTACTCCAATGGATGGTAGGCTTATCATTATGGAAGGTAGTCTGTTGTCGAGATTTTTTTACTCTAATGGATGGTAACGTTGTCATTATGGATGGTAGTCTGTATTGTCGAGATTTTTGTTACTCTAATGGATGCTAGCCTTGTCATTATGGAAGGTAGTCTGTCATAGTGATTTCTTTCACTCCAATGGATGGTAGCCTTGTCACTATGGAAGGTAGTCTATTGTTCATATTTTTGTTACTCCAATGGATGGTAGCCATGTCATTATGGAATGTAGTCTATTGTCGAGATTCTTGTTACTCCAATGGATGGTATCATTGTCATTATGGAAGGTAGTCTGTTTTCGAGAATTTTGTTACTCCAATGGATGGCAGCCTTGTCATTATGGAAGGTAGTCTGTTGTCGAGATTTTTGTTACTCCAATGGATGGTATCTTTGACATGATGGATGGTAGTTTGTTGTCGAGATTTTTGTTATTACAATGGATTGTAGCCTTGTCATTTTGGAACATAGTATGTTGTCCATGTTTTTGTTACTCCAATGGATGGTATCATTGTCATTATGGAAGATAGTTTGTTGTCGAGATTTTTGTTATTCCATTGGATGGTAGCCTTGTCATTATGGAAGGTAGTATGTTGTTAAGATTTTTGATACTCCAATGGATGCTAGCCTTGTCATTATAGAAGGTACTCTGTCGTTGTAATTTCTGTCACTCCAATGGATGGTAGCCTTGTCACTAAGGAAGGTAGTATGTTGTTCATATTTATGTTACTCCAATGGATGGTAGCCTTGTCATTATGGAAGGTAGTCTGTCGTTGTGATTTCTGTCACTCCAATGGATGGTAGCCTTGTCATTATGGAAGGTAGTCTGTTGTCGTGATTTTTGATATTCCAATGGATGGTAGCCTTGTCATTATGGAAGGTAGTTTGTTGTCAGGATTTTTGATACTCCAGTGGATGCTAGCCTCGTCATTATGGAAGGTAGTCTGTCCTTGTGATTTATGTCACTCCAATGGATGGTAGCCTTGTAACTATGGAAGGTAGATTGTTGTTCACATTTTTGTTACATTAATGTATGGTAGCATTATCATTATGGAAGGTTGTCTGTTGTCGAGATTTTTGTTACTCCAATGGATGGTAGCCTTGTCATTATGGAAGGTAGTCTGTTTTCGAGATTTTTGTTACTCCAATGGATGGTAGCCTTATCATTATTGAAGGTAGTCTGTTGTCAAGATTTTTGTTACTCCAATGGATGGTATCGTTGTCATTATGGATGGTGGTCTGTTGTCGAGATTTTTGTTATTCCAATGTATTGTAGCCTTGTCATTATGCAACGTATTTTGTTATCAATTTTTTATTACTCCAATGGATGTTAGCCTTGTCAATAGGGAAGGTAGTCTTTTGTCCAGATTTTTGTTATTCCAATGGATGGTAGCCTTGTCATTATGGAAGGTAGTATGTTGTCGAGATTTTTGTTACTCCAATGGATGCTATCCTTCTCATTATAGAAGGTAGTCTATCGTTGTGATTTCTGTCACTCCAAAGGATGGTAGCCTTGTCACAATGGAAAGTAGTTTGTTGTTCATATTTTTGTTACTCCAATGGATGGTAGCCTTGTTATTATGTAATGTAGTCTATTGTCGAGATTTTTGTTACTCCAAAGGATGGTATCATTGTCATTTTGGATGGTAGTCTGTTGTCGAGATTTTTATTACTCTAATGGATGGTAGCCTTGTCATTATGGAAGGTAGTTTGTTTTCGAGATTTTTGTTACTCCAATGGATGGTAGCCTTGTCATTATGGAAGGTAGTCTGTTGTCGAGATTTTTTTTACTCCAATAGATGGTAACATTGTCATTATGGATGGTAGTCTGTTATCGAGATTTTTGATACTCCAATGGATGGTAGCCTTGTCATTATGGAAGGTAGTTTGTTGTCGAGATTTTTGTTACTCTAATGGATGCTAGCCTTGTCATTATGGAAGGTAGTATGTCCTTGTGATTTATGTCACTCCAATGGATGGTAGCCTTGTCACTATGGAAGGTATTCTGTTGTTCACATTTTTTTTACATTATGGTAGCATTATCAATATGGAAGGTTGCCTGTTGTCGAGATTTTTGTTACTCCAATGGATGGTAGCCTTGTCATTATGGAAGGTAGTCTGTTTTCGAGATTTTTGTTACTCCAATGGATTGTAGCCTTGTCATTATGGAAGGTAATCTGTTGTCGAGATTTTAGTTACTCCAATGGATGGTATTGTTGTCATTATGGATGGTAGTCTGTTGTCGATATTTTTGTTATTCCAATGTATTGTAGCCTTGTCATTATGGAACGTATTCTGTTGTCGATTTTTTGTTACTCCAATGGATGTTAGCCTTGTCATTAGGGAAGGTAGTCTTTTGTCCGGATTTTTGTTAATCCAATGGATGGTAGCTTTGTCATTATGGAAGGTAGTTTGTTGTCGAGATTTTTGTTACACCAATTGATGGTATCGTTGTAATTATGGATGGTAGTTTGTTGTCGAGATTTTTGTTACTCCAAAAAATGGTATCGTTGTCATTATGGATGTTAGTCTGTTATAGAGAATTTTTTTATTCCAATGGATGGTAGCCTTGTCATTATGGAACGTACTCTGTTGTCGATGTTTTTGTTACTCCAATGGATGGTAGCCTTGTCATTATGGAAGGTAGTTTGTTGTCGAGATTTTTGTTATTCCAATGGATAGTAGCCTTGTCATTATGGAAGGTAGTGTATTGTCTAGATTTTTGTTACTCCAATGGATGCTAGCCTTGTCATTATGGAAGGTAGTCTGTCATAGTGATTTCTTTCACTCCAATGGATGGTAGCTTTGTCACTATGGAAGGTAGTCTGTTGTTCATATTTTTGTTACTCCAATGGATGGTAGCCTTGTCATTATGGAATGTAGTCTATTGTCGAGATTTTTGTTACTCCAATGGATGGTATCGTTTTCATTATGGAAGGTAGTCTATTTTCCAGATTTTTGTTACTCCAATGGATGGTAGCCTTGTCATTATGGAAAGTAGTCTATTGTTGATATTTTTCTTACTCCAATGGATGGTATCATTGTCATTATGGATGGTAGTCTATTGTCGAGATTTTTGTCACTCCAATGGATTATAGCGTTGTCTTTATGGAACATATTCTATTGTTGATGTTTTTTTTACTCCAATGGATGGTAGCCTTGTCATTATGGAAGGTAGTCTGTTGTCGAGATTTTTGTTATTCCAATGGATTGTAGCCTTGTCATTATGGAAGGTAGCATGTTTTCGAGATTTTTGTTACTCCAATGGATGCTAGCCTTGTCATTATAGAAGGTAGTCTGTCATTGTGATTTCTGTCACTCCAATGGATGGTAGCCTTGTCACTATGGAAGGTAGTATGTTGTTCATATTTTTGTTACTCCAATGGATGGTAGCCTTGTAATTATGGAAGGTAGTCTATTTTCGAGATTTTTGTTACTCCAATGGATGGTAGGCTTATCATTATGGAAGGTAGTCTGTTGTCGAGATTTTTTTACTCTAATGGATGGTAACGTTGTCATTATGGATGGTAGTCTGTATTGTCGAGATTTTTGTTACTCTAATGGATGCTAGCCTTGTCATTATGGAAGGTAGTCTGTCATAGTGATTTCTTTCACTCCAATGGATGGTAGCCTTGTCACTATGGAAGGTAGTCTATTGTTCATATTTTTGTTACTCCAATGGATGGTAGCCATGTCATTATGGAATGTAGTCTATTGTCGAGATTCTTGTTACTCCAATGGATGGTATCATTGTCATTATGGAAGGTAGTCTGTTTTCGAGAATTTTGTTACTCCAATGGATGGCAGCCTTGTCATTATGGAAGGTAGTCTGTTGTCGAGATTTTTGTTACTCCAATGGATGGTATCTTTGACATGATGGATGGTAGTTTGTTGTCGAGATTTTTGTTATTACAATGGATTGTAGCCTTGTCATTTTGGAACATAGTATGTTGTCCATGTTTTTGTTACTCCAATGGATGGTATCATTGTCATTATGGAAGATAGTTTGTTGTCGAGATTTTTGTTATTCCATTGGATGGTAGCCTTGTCATTATGGAAGGTAGTATGTTGTTAAGATTTTTGATACTCCAATGGATGCTAGCCTTGTCATTATAGAAGGTACTCTGTCGTTGTAATTTCTGTCACTCCAATGGATGGTAGCCTTGTCACTAAGGAAGGTAGTATGTTGTTCATATTTATGTTACTCCAATGGATGGTAGCCTTGTCATTATGGAAGGTAGTCTGTCGTTGTGATTTCTGTCACTCCAATGGATGGTAGCCTTGTCATTATGGAAGGTAGTCTGTTGTCGTGATTTTTGATATTCCAATGGATGGTAGCCTTGTCATTATGGAAGGTAGTTTGTTGTCAGGATTTTTGATACTCCAGTGGATGCTAGCCTCGTCATTATGGAAGGTAGTCTGTCCTTGTGATTTATGTCACTCCAATGGATGGTAGCCTTGTAACTATGGAAGGTAGATTGTTGTTCACATTTTTGTTACATTAATGTATGGTAGCATTATCATTATGGAAGGTTGTCTGTTGTCGAGATTTTTGTTACTCCAATGGATGGTAGCCTTGTCATTATGGAAGGTAGTCTGTTTTCGAGATTTTTGTTACTCCAATGGATGGTAGCCTTATCATTATTGAAGGTAGTCTGTTGTCAAGATTTTTGTTACTCCAATGGATGGTATCGTTGTCATTATGGATGGTGGTCTGTTGTCGAGATTTTTGTTATTCCAATGTATTGTAGCCTTGTCATTATGCAACGTATTTTGTTGTCAATTTTTTATTACTCCAATGGATGTTAGCCTTGTCAATAGGGAAGGTAGTCTTTTGTCCAGATTTTTGTTATTCCAATGGATGGTAGCCTTGTCATTATGGAAGGTAGTATGTTGTCGAGATTTTTGTTACTCCAATGGATGCTATCCTTCTCATTATAGAAGGTAGTCTATCGTTGTGATTTCTGTCACTCCAAAGGATGGTAGCCTTGTCACAATGGAAAGTAGTTTGTTGTTCATATTTTTGTTACTCCAATGGATGGTAGCCTTGTTATTATGTAATGTAGTCTATTGTCGAGATTTTTGTTACTCCAAAGGATGGTATCATTGTCATTTTGGATGGTAGTCTGTTGTCAAGATTTTTATTACTCTAATGGATGGTAGCCTTGTCATTATGGAAGGTAGTTTGTTTTCGAGATTTTTGTTACTCCAATGGATGGTAGCCTTGTCATTATGGAAGGTAGTCTGTTGTCGAGATTTTTTTTACTCCAATAGATGGTAACATTGTCATTATGGATGGTAGTCTGTTGTCGAGATTTTTGATATTCCAATGGATGGTAGCCTTGTCATCATGGAAGGTAGTTTGTTGTCGAGATTTTTGTTACTCTAATGGATGCTAGCCTTGTCATTATGGAAGGTAGTATGTCCTTGTGATTTATGTCACTCCAATGGATGATAGCCTTGTCACTATGGAAGGTATTCTGTTGTTCACATTTTTTTTACATTATGGTAGCATTATCATTATGGAAGGTTGCCTGTTGTCGAGATTTTTGTTACTCCAATGGATGGTAGCCTTGTCATTATGGAAGGTAGTCTGTTTTCGAGATTTTTGTTACTCCAATGGATGGTAGCCTTGTCATTATGGAAGGTAGTCTGTTGTCGAGATTTTAGTTACTCCAATGGATGGTATTGTTGTCATTATGGATGGTAGTCTGTTGTCGATATTTTTGTTATTCCAATGTATTGTAGCCTTGTCATTATGGAACGTATTCTGTTGTCGATTTTTTGTTACTCCAATGGATGTTAGCCTTGTCATTAGGGAAGGTAGTCTTTTGTCCGGATTTTTGTTATTCCAATGGATGGTAGCTTTGTCATTATGGAAGGTAGTTTGTTGTCGAGATTTTTGTTACACCAATTGATGGTATCGTTGTAATTATGGATGGTAGTTTGTTGTCGAGATTTTTGTTACTCCAAAAAATGGTATCGTTGTCATTATGGATGTTAGTCTGTTATAGAGAATTTTTTTATTCCAATGGATGGTAGCCTTGTCATTATGGAACGTACTCTGTTGTCGATGTTTTTGTTACTCCAATGGATGGTAGCCTTGTCATTATGGAAGGTAGTTTGTTGTCGAGATTTTTGTTATTCCAATGGATAGTAGCCTTGTCATTATGGAAGGTAGTGTATTTTCTAGATTTTTGTTACTCCAATGGATGCTAGCCTTGTCATTATGGAAGGTAGTCTGTCATAGTGATTTCTTTCACTCCAATGGATGGTAGCTTTGTCACTATGGAAGGTAGTCTGTTGTTCATATTTTTGTTACTCCAATGGATGGTAGCCTTGTCATTATGGAATGTAGTCTATTGTCGAGATTTTTGTTACTCCAATGGATGGTATCGTTTTCATTATGGAAGGTAGTCTATTTTCGATATTTTTGTTACTCCAATGGATGGTAGCCTTGTCATTATGGAAAGTAGTCTATTGTTGATATTTTTCTTACTCCAATGGATGGTATCATTGTCATTATGGATGGTAGTCTATTGTCGAGATTTTTGTCACTCCAATGGATTATAGCGTTGTCATTATGGAACATATTCTATTGTTGATGTTCTTTTTACTCCAATGGATGGTAGCCTTGTCATTATGGAAGGTAGTCTGTTGTCGAGATTTTTGTTATTCCAATGGATTGTAGCCTTGTCATTATGGAAGGTAGCATGTTTTCGAGATTTTTGTTACTCCAATGGATGCTAGCCTTGTCATTATAGAAGGTAGTCTGTCATTGTGATTTCTGTCACTCCAATGGATGGTAGCCTTGTCACTATGGAAGGTAGTCTGTTGTTCATATTTTTGTTACTCCAATGGATGGTAGCCTTGTAATTATGGAAGGTAGTCTATTTTCGAGATTTTTGTTACTCCAATGGATGGTAGGCTTATCATTATGGAAGGTAGTCTGTTGTCGAGATTTTTTTACTCTAATGGATGGTAACGTTGTCATTATGGATAGTAGTCTGTATTGTCGAGATTTTTGTTACTCCAATGGATGCTAGCCTTGTCATTATGGAAGGTAGTCTGTCATAGTGATTTCTTTCACTCCAATGGATGGTAGCCTTGTCACTATGGAAGGTAGTCTATTGTTCATATTTTTGTTACTCCAATGGATGGTAGCCATGTCATTATGGAATGGAGTCTATTGTCGAGATTCTTGTTACTCCAATGGATGGTATCATTGTCATTATGGAAGGTAGTCTGTTTTTGAGATTTTTGTTACTCCAATGGATGGCAGCCTTGTCATTATGGAAGGTAGTCTGTGGTCGAGATTTTTGTTACTCCAATGGATGGTATCTTTGACATGATGGATGGTAGTTTGTTGTCGAGATTTTTGTTATTACAATGGATTGTAGCCTTGTCATTTTGGAACATAGTCTGTTGTCCATGTTTTTGTTACTCCAATGGATGGTATCATTGTCATTATGGAAGATAGTTTGTTGTCGAGATTTTTGTTATTCCATTGGATGGTAGCCTTGTCATTATGGAAGGTAGTATGTTGTTAAGATTTTTGATACTCCAATGGATGCTAGCCTTGTCATTATAGAAGGTACTCTGTCGTTGTAATTTCTGTCACTCCAATGGATGGTAGCCTTGTCACTAAGGAAGGTAGTATGTTGTTCATATTTATGTTACTCCAATGGATGGTAGCCTTGTCATTATGGAAGGTAGTCTGTCGTTGTGATTTCTGTCACTCCAATGGATGGTAGCCTTGTCATTATGGAAGGTAGTTTATTTTGAGATTTTTGTTACTCCAATGGATGGTAGCCTTATCATTATGGAACGTAGTCTGATGTTGATGTTTTTGTTACTGCAATGGATGGTATCCTTGTCATTATGGAAGGTAGTTTGTAGTCAAGATTTTTGTTATTCCAATGGATGGTAGCCTTCTCATTATGGAAGGTAGTCTGTTGTCGACATTTTTGTTACTCCAATGGGTGCTAGCCTTGTCATTATGGAAGGTAGAATGTCATTGTGATTTCTGTCACTCCAATGGATGGTAGCCTTGTCACTATGGAAGGTAGTCTATTTTTCATATTTTTGTTACTTCAATTGATGGTAGCCTTGTCATTATGGAAGTTAGTCTATTGTCGAGATTTTTGTTACTCCAATGGATGGTAGCATTATCATTATGGAAGGTTGTCTGTTGTCGAGATTTTTGTTATTCCAATGGATGGTAGCCTTGTTATTATGGAAGGTAGTCTATTGTCGAGATTTTTGTTACTCTAATGGATGCTAGCCTTGTCATTATGGAAGGTAGTTTGTCGTTGTGATTTATGTAACTCCAATGGATGGTAGCCTTGTCTCTATGGAAGGTAGTCTGTTGTTCATATTTTTCTTACTTCATTGGATGGTAGCATTTTCATTATGGAAGGTTGTCTGTTGTCGAGATTTTTGTTACTCCAATTGATGGTAGCCTTTTCATTATGGAAGGTAGTATGTTTTCGAGTATTTTGTTACTCCAATGGATGGTAGCCTTGTCATTATGGAAGGTAGTCTGTTGTAGAGATTTTTGTTACTCCAATGGATGGTATCGTTGTCATTATGGATGGTAGTCTGTTTTTGAGATTTTTGTCATTCCAATGGATTGTAGCCTTGTCATTATGGAACGTAGTCTGTTGTCGTTGTTTTTGTTACTCCAATGGATGGTATCGTTGTCATTATGGAAGGTAGTTTGTTGTCGAGATTTTAATTATTCCAATGGATGGTAGCCTTGTCATTATGGAAGGTAGTCATTTGTCGATATTTTTGTTTCTCCAATGGATGGTAACCTTGTCATTATGGAAGGTAGTCCGTTGTGGAGATTTTTGTTACATCAATGGATGGCAGCCTTGTCATTATGGAAGGTAGTTTGTTGTCAATATTTTTGTTACTACAATGGATGCTAGCCTTGTCATTATGGAAGGTTGTCTGTCATTGTGACTTCTGTCACTCCAATGGATGGTAGCCTTGTCACTATGGAAGGTAGTATGTTGTTCATATTTTTGTTACTTCAATGGATGGTAGCCTTGTCATTATGGAAGGTAGTCTATTTTCGAAATTTTTGTTACTCCAAAGGATGGTAGCATTATCATTATGGAGGGTTGTCTATTGTCGAGATTTTTGTTACTCCAATGGATGGTAGCCTTGTCATTATGGAAGGTAGTATGTTGTCGAGTTTTTTGTTACTCCAATGGATGGTATCATTGTCTTTATGGATGGTAGTTTGTTGTCGAGATTTTTGTTATTACAATGGATTGTAGCCTTGTCATTATGGAACGTAGTCTGTTGTCCATGTTTTTGTTACTCCAACGGATGATATCGTTGTCATTATGGAAGGTATTTGGTTGTCGAGATTTTTGTTATTCCATTGGATGGTAGCCTTTCCACTATGGAAGGTAGTATGTTGTTGAGATTTTTGTTACTTCAAGGGATGCTAGCCTTGTCATTATAGAAGGTAGTTTGTCGTTGTGATTTTTTTCACTCCAATGGATGGTACCATTGTCAATAAGGAAGGAAGTATATTGTTCATATTTATATTACTCCAATGGATAGTAGCCTTGTCATTATGGAAGGTAGTCCGTCGTTGTGATTTCTGTCACTCCAATGGATGGTAGCCTTGTCATTATGGAAGGTAGTCAATTGTTGAGATTTTTGTATCTCCAGTGGATGGTAGCCTTGTCATTATGGAACGTAATCTGCTGTTGATGTTTTTGTTACTGCAATGGATGGTAGCCTTGTCATTATGGAAGGTAGTTGGTAGTTGAGATTTTTGTTATTCCAATGGATTGTAGCCTTCTCATTATGGAAGGTAGTCTGTTGTCGAGATTTTTGTTACTCCAATGGGTGCTAGCCTTGTCATTATGGAAGGTAGTATGTCGTTGTGATTTTTGTCACTCCAATGGATGGTAGCCTTGTCACTATGGAACGTAGTCTGTTGTCGTTGTTTTTGTTACTCCAATGGATGGTATCATTGTCATTATGGAAGGTAGTTTGTTGTCGAGATTTTTATTACTCAAATGGATGGTAGCCTTGTCATTTTGGAAGGTAGTCAGTTGTCGAGATTTTTGTAACTCCAATGGATGGTAGCATTATCATTATGGAAGGTTGTCTGTTGTCGAGATTTTTGTTACTCCAATTGATGGTTGCCTTTTCATTATGGAAGGTAGTTTGTTTTCGAGTATTTTGTTACTCCAATGGATGGTAGCCTTGTCATTATAGAGGGTAGCCTATTGTCGAGATTTTTGTTACTCGAAAGGATAGTAGCATTATCATTATGGAAGGTTGTCTGTTGTCGAGATTTTTGTTACTCCAATGGATTGTAGCCTTGTCATTATGGAAGGTAGTCCATTTTCGAGATTTTTGTTACTCCAATGGATGGTAGCCTTGTCATTATGGAAGGTAGTTTTTTGTCGAGATTTTTGTTATTCCATTGGATGGTAGCCTTGTCATTATGGAAGGCAGTTTGTTGTTGAGATTTTTGTTACCCCAATGGATGCTAGCCTTGTCTTTATAGAAGGTAGTCTGTCGTTGTGGTTTCTGTCACTCTAATGGATGGTAGCCTTGTCACTAAGGAAGGTAGTCTGTTATTCATATTTATATTACTCCAATGGATGGTAGCCTTGTCATTATGGAAGGTAGTCCGTCTTTGTGATTTTTGTCACTCCAATGGATGGTAGCCTTGTCATTATGGACGGTAGTCAATTGTTGAGATTTTTGTTACTCCAATGGATGGTAGCCTTGTCATTATGGAACATAGTCTGTTGTTGATGTTTTTGTTACTGCAATGGATGGTAGCCTTGTCATTATGGAAGGTAGTTTGTAGTCGAGATTTTTGTTATTCCAATGGATGGTAGCCTTCTCATTATGGAAGGTAGTCTGTTGTCGTGATTTTTGTTACTCCAATGGGTGTTAGCCTTGTCATTATCGAAGGTAGTATGTCGTTGTGATTTCTGTCACTCCAATGGATGGTAGCCTTGTCACTATGGAAGGTAGTCTATTGTTCATATTTTTGTTACTTTAATTGATGGTAGCCTTGTCATTATGGAAGGTAGTCTATTGTCAAGATTTGTGTTACTCCAATGGATGGTAGCATTATCATTATGGAAGGTTGTCTATTGTCGATATTTTTATTATTCGAATGGATGGTAGCCTTTTCATTATGGAAGGTAGTCTATTGTCGAGATTTTTGTTACTCTAATGGATGGTAGCCTTGTCATTATGGAAGGTAGTTTGTCATTGTGATTTATGTAACTCCAATGGATGGTAGCCTTGTCACTATGGAAGGTAGTATGTTGTTCATATTTTTGTTACTTCAATGGATGGTAGCATTATCATTATGGAAGGTTGTCTGTTGTCGAGATTTTCGTTACTCCAATTGATGGTAGCCTTTTCATTATGGAAGGTAGTCCATTTTCGAGATTTTTGTTACTCCAATGGATGGTAGCCTTGTCATTATGGAAGGTAGTATGTTGTCGATATTTTTGTTACTCCAATAGATGGTATCGTTGTCATTATGGATGGTAGTCTGTTTTCGAGATTTTTGTCATTCCAATGGATTGTAGCCTTGTCATTATTGAACGTAGTCTGTTGTCATTCTTTTTGTTACTCCAATTGATGGTATCATTGTCATTATGGAAGGTAGTTTGTTGTCGAGACTTTTATTACTCCAATGGATGGTAGCCTTATCATTATGGAAGGTAGTCAGTTGTCGATATTTTTGTTACTCCAATGGATGGTAACCTTGTCATTATGGAAGGTAGTCCGTTGTCGAGATTTTTGTTACTTCAATGGATGGCAGCCTTGTCATTATGGAAGGTAGTTTGTTGTCATTATGGAAGGTAGTCTGTCATTGTGACTTCTGTCACTCCAATGGATGGTAGCCTTCTCACTATGGAAGGTAGCATGTTGTTCATATTTTTGTTACTTCAATGGATGGTAGCCTTGTCATTATGGAAGGTAGTCTATTTTCGAAATTTTTGTTACTCCAAAGGATGGTAGCATTATCATCATGGAGGGTTGTCTGTTGTCGAGATTTTTGTTACTCCAATGGATGGTAGCCTTGTCATTATGGAAGGTAGTATGTTGTCGAGTTTTTTGTTACTCCAATGGATGGTATCGTTGTCATTATGGATGGTAGTTTGTTGTCGATATTTTTGTTATTACAATGGATTGTAGCCTTGTCATTATGGAACGTAGTCTGTTGTCCATGTTTTTGTTACTCCAACGGATGGTATCGTTGTCATTATGGAAGGTATTTGGTTGTCAAGATTTTTGTTATTCCATTGGATGGTAGCCTTTCCACTATGGAAGGTAGTATGTTGTTGAGATTTTTGTTACTCCAAGGGATGCTAGCCTTGTCATTATAGAAGGTAGTCTGTCGTTGTGATTTTTGTCACTCCAATGGATGGTACCATTGTCACTAAGGAAGGTAGTATGTTGTTCATATTTATATTACTCCAATGGATAGTAGCCTTGTCATTATGGAAGGTAGTCCGTCGTTGTGATTTTTGTCACTCCAATGGATGGTAG
This sequence comes from Vicia faba, assembly GCA_948472305.1. Classification (NCBI taxonomy): domain Eukaryota; kingdom Viridiplantae; phylum Streptophyta; class Magnoliopsida; order Fabales; family Fabaceae; genus Vicia; species Vicia faba. The sequence goes on from OX451741.1 coordinate 462,600,523, forward strand.
CCTTGTCATTATGGAAGGTAGTCAATTGTTGAGATTTTTGTTACTCCAATGGATGGTAGCCTTGTCATTATGGAACATAGTCTGCTGTTGATGTTTTTGTTACTGCAACGGATGGTAGCCTTGTAATTATGGAAGGTAGTTTGTAGTCGAGATTTTTGTTATTCTAATGGATGGTAGCCTTCTCATTATGGAAGGTAGTCTGTTGTCGAGATTTTTGTTACTCCAATGGGTGTTAGCCTTGTCATTATTGAAGGTAGTATGTCGTTGTGATTTCTGTCACTCCAATGGATGGCAGCCTTGTCACTATGGAAGGTAGTTTGTTGTTCATATTTTTGTTACTTCAATTGATGGTAGCCTTGTCATTATGGAAGGTAGTCTATTGTCGAGATTTTTGTTACTCCAATAGATGGTAGCATTATCATTATGGAAGGTTGTCTGTTGTCGAGATTTTTGTTACTCCAATGGATGGTAGCCTTGTCATTATGTAAGGTAGTCTGTTGTCATGATTTTGGTTACTCCAATAGATGGTAGCCTTGTCATTATGTAAGGTAGTCTGTCATTGTGATTTATGTTACTCCAATGGATGGTAGCCTTGTCATTATGGATGGTAGTCTGTTGTCGATATTTTTTTTATTCTAATGGATTGTAGCCTTGTCATTATGGAAGGTAGTACATTGTCGATATTTATGTTACTCCAACGGATGGTAGCCTCGTCATTATGGAAGGTAGTCCGTTGTCGACATTTTTGTTACTTCAATGGATGGTAGCCTTGTCATTATGGAAGGTAGTCTATTATCAATATTTTTGTTACTCCAATGGATGATAGCATTGTCATTTTGGAAGGTTGTCTATTGTCGAGATTTTGGTTACTCTAATAGATGGTAGCCTTGTAATTATGGAAGGTAGTTTGTTGTTCATATTTTTGTTACTCCAATAGATGGTAGCCTTGTCATTATGGAAGGTAGTAAATTGTCGAGATTTTTGTTACTCCAATGGAAGGTAGCCTTGTCATTATGGAAGGTTGTCTATTGTCGAGATTTTTGTTACTATAATTGATGGTAGCCTTGACATTAGGGAAGGTATTCTATTATCCATATTTTGGTTACTACAATGGATGGTAGCCTTGTCATTATGGAACATAGTCTATTGTAGATATTTTTGTTACTCCAATGCATGGTAGCCTTGTCATTATGGAAGGTAGTATGTTGTCTAGATTTTTGTTACTCCAATGGTTGCTAGCCTTGTCATTCTAGAAGGTAGTCTGTCATTGTGATTTCTGTCACTCCAATGGATGGTAGCGTTGTCACTATGGAAGGTAGTCTGTTGTTCAGATTTTTGTTACTGCAATGGTTGGTAGCCTTGTCATTAAGGAAGGTAGTATATTGTCGAGATTCTTGTTACTCCAATGGATGGTAGCATTATCATTATGTAAGGATGTTTGTTGTCGATATTTTTGTTACTCCAATGGATGGTAGCTTTGTCATTATGGAAGGTAGTCTGTTTTCGAGATTTTTGTTACTCCAATGGATGGTAGCCTTGTCACTATGGAAGGTATGTTCATGTTTTTGTTACTCTAATGCATGGTAGCCTTGTCATTATGGAAGGTAGTCTGTCGTTGTGATTTCTGTCACTCCAATGGATGGTAGCCTTGTCACTATGGAAGGTAGTCTGTTGTTCATATTTTTGTTACTCCAATGGATGGTAGCCTTGTCATTATGGAAGGTAGTCTTTTATCGAGATTTTTGTAATTCCAATGGATGGTAGCCTCCTCATTATGGAAGGTAGTCTATTGTCGAGATTTTTGTTACTCCAATGGGTGCTAGCCTTGTCATTATGGAAGGTAGTATGTCATTGTGATTTATGTCATTCCAATGGATGGTAGCCTTGTCCCTATGGAAGGTAGTCTGTTTTTCATATTTTTGATACTTCAATTGATGGTAGCTTTGTCATTATTGAAGGTAGTCTATTGTCGAGATTTTTGTTACTCCAATGGATGGTAGCATTATCATTATGGAAGGTTGTCTATTGTCGATATTTTTGTTACTCCAATGGATGGTAGCCTTGTCATTATGGAAGGTAGTCTGTTGTCAAGATTTTTGTTAATCCAATAGATGGTAGCCTTGTCATTATGGAAGGTAGTCAATTGTCGAGATTTTTGTTACTCCAATGGAAGGTATCGTTGTCATTATGGATGATTGTCTGTTGTCGATATTTTTGTCATTCCAATGGATTGTAGCCTGGTCATTATGGAACGTATTCTGTTGTCAATGTTTTTGTTACTCCAATGGATGGTATCGTTGTCATAATGGAAGGTATTGTGTTGTCTAGATTTTTGTTATTCCAATGGATGGTAGCCTTGTCATTATGGAAGGTAGTCTATTGTGAATATTTTTGTTACTCCAACAGATGGTAGCCTTGTCATTATGAAAGGGAGTCCGTTGTCGATATGTTTGTTACTTCAATGGATGGTATCCTTGTCATTATGGAAGGTAGTTTGTTGTAGAGATTTTTGTTACTCCAATGGATGCTAGCCTTTTAATTATAAAAGGTAATCTATTGTCGATATTTTTGTTACTCCAATGGATGATAGCATTGTCATTTTGGAAGGTTGTCTATTGTCGAGATTTTGGTTACTCTAATAGATGGTAGCCTTGTAATTATGGAAGGTAGTCTATTTTCGAGATTTTTGTTACTCCAATCGATGGTAGCCTGGTCATTAATGAAGGTAGTTTGTTGTTCATATTTTTGTTACTCCAATGGATGGTAGCCTTGCCATTATGGATGGTAGTCAATTGTCGAGATTTTTGTTACTCCAATGGATGGTAGCCTTGTCGTTATGGAATGTTGTCTGTTGTCGAGATTTTTGTTACTCCAATGGATTGTAGCCTTGTCATTTTGGAAGGTAGTCCATTTTCGAGATTTTTGTTACTCCAATGGATGGTAGCCTTGTCATTATGGAAGATAGTATGTTGTCTGTTTCTAGATTTTTGTTATTACAATGGATTGTAGCCTTGTCATTATGGAACGTAGTCTGTTGTCCCTGTTTTTGTTACTCCAATGGATGGTATCATTGTCATTATGGAAGGTAGTTTGTTGTCGGGATTTTTATTATTCCATTGGACGGTAGCCTTGTCATTATAGAAGGTAGTATGTTGTTGAGATTTTTGTTACTCCAATGGATGCTAGCCTTGTCATTATAGAAGGTAGTCCATCGTTGTAATTTCTGTCACTCCAATCGATGGTAGCCTTATCACTATGGAAGGTAGTATGTTGTTCATATTTATGTTACTCCAATGAATGGTAGCCTTGTCATTATGGAAGGTAGTCTGTTGTTGCGATTTATGTCACTCCAGTGGATGGTAGCCTTGTCATTATGGAAGGTAGTTTATTGTCAAGATTTTTGTTACTCTAATGGATGGTAGCCTTGTCATTATGGAACGTATTCTCATGTTGATGTTTTTGTTACTGCAATGGATGGTAGCCTTGTCATTATGGAAGGTAGTTTGTTGTCGAGATTTTTGTTATTCCAATGGATGGTAGCCTTCTCATTATGGAAGGTAGTCTGTTGTCAAGATTTTTGTTACTCCAATGGGTGCTAGCCTTGTCATTATGGAAGGTAGTATGTCGTTGTGATTTCTGTCACTCCAATGGATGGTAGCCTTGTCACTATGGAAGGTAGTTTGTTGTTCATATTTTTGTTACTTCAATTGATGGTAGCCTTGTCATTATGGAAGGTAGTCTATTGTCAAGATTTTTGTTACTCCAATGGATGGTAGCATTATCATTATGGAAGGTTGTCTGTTGTCGACAATTTTGTTACTCCAAAGGATGGTAGCCTTGTCATTATGTAAGGTAGTCTGTTGTCAAGATTTTTGTTACTCCAATAGATGGTAGCCTTGTCATTATGTAAGGTAGTTTGTCGTTGTGATTTATGTTACTCAAATGCATGGTAGCCTTGTCATTATGGATGGTAGTCTGTTGTCGAGATTTTTGTTATTCCAATGGATTGTAGCCTTGTCATTATGGAACGTATTCTGTTGTCCATGTTTTTGTTACTCCAATGGATAATATCATTGCCATTATGGAAGGTAGTTTGTTGTCGATATTTTTATTATTCCAATGGATGGTAGCCTTGTCATTATGGAAGGTAGTATATTGGCGATATTTTTGTTACTCCAACGGATGGTAGCCTTGTCATTATTGAAAGTAGTCTGTTGTCGACATTTTTGTTACTTCAATGGATGGTAGCATTGTCATTATGGAAGGTAGTCTATTATCGATATTTTTGTTACTCCAATGGATGATAGCATTGTCATTTTGGAAGGTTGTCTATTGTCGAGATTTTGGTTATTCTAATAGATGGTAGCCTTGTAATTATGGAAGGTAGTTTGTTTTCGAGATTTTTGTTACTCCAATAGATGGTAGCCATGTCATTATGGAAGGTAGTCAATTGTCAAGATTTTTGTTACTCCAATGGATGGTAGCCTTGTCATTATGGAAGGTTGTCTATTGTCGAGATTTTTGTTACTATAATGGATGGTAGCCTTGACATTAGGGAAGGTATTCTATTATCCATATTTTGGTTACTACAATGGATGGTAGCCTTGTCATTATGGAACATAGTCTATTGTAGATATTTTTGTTACTCCAATGCATGGTAGCCTTGTCATTATGGAAGGTAGTATGTTGTCTAGATTTTTGTTACTCCATTGGATGGTAGCCTTGTCATTATGGAAGGTAGTCTATTGTCGAGATTTTTGTTACTCCAATGGTTGCTAGCCTTGTCATTCTAGAAGGTAGTCTGTCGTTGTGATTTCTGTCACTCCAATGGATGGTAGCCTTGTCACTATGGAAGGTAGTCTGTTGTTCAGATTTTTGTTACTGCAATGGTTGGTAGCCTTGTCATTAAGGAAGGTAGTATATTGTCGAGATTTTTGTTACTCCAATGGATGGTAGTGTTATCATTATGGAAGGATGTATGTTGTCGAGATTTTTGTTACTCCAATGGATGGTAGCCTTGTCATTATGGAAGGTAGTATGTTTTCGAGATTTTTGTTACTCCAATGGATGGTAGCCTTGTCACTATGGAAGGTATGTTCATATTTTTGTTACTCTAATGGATGGTATCCTTGTCATTATGGAAGGTAGTCTGTCGTTGTGATTTCTGTCACTCCAATGGATGGTAGCCTTGTGACTATGGAAGGTAGTCTGTTGTTCAAATTTTTGTTACTCCAATGGATGGTAGCCTAGTCATTATGCAAGGTTGTCTATTGTCGAGATTTTTGTTATTCCATTGGATGGTAGCCTTCTCATTATGGAAGGTAGTCTATTGTCGATATTTTTGTTACTCCAATGGGTGCTAGCCTTGTCATTATGGAAGGTAGTATGTCGTTGTGATTTATGTCACTCCAATGGATGGTAGCCTTGTCACTATGGAAGATAGTCTGTTTTTCATATTTTTGTTACTTCAATTGATGGTAGCCTTGTCATTATTGAAGGTAGTCTATTGTCGAGATTTTTGTTACTCCAATCGATGGTAGCATTATCATTATTGAAGGTTGTATGTTGTCAAGATTTTTGTTACTCCAATGGATGGTAGCCTTGTCATTATGGAAGGTAGTCTGTTATCAAGATTTTTGTTAATCCAATAGATGGTAGGCTTGTCATTATGAAGGTAGTAAGTTGTCGAGATTTTTGTTACTCCAATGGAAGGTATCGTTGTCATTATAGATGGTTGTTTGTTGTCGAGATTTTTGTTATTCCAATGGATTGTAGCCTTGTTATTATGGAACGTATTATGTTGTCGATGTTTTTGTTACTCCAATGGATGGTATCGTTGTCATTATGGAAGGTAGTGTGTTGTCGAGATTTTTGTTATTCCAATGAATGATAGCCTTGTCATTATGGAAGGTAGTTTATTGTGAATATTTTTGTTACTCCAATAGATGGTAGCCTTGTCATTTTGAAAGGAAGTCCGTTGTCGATATTTTTGTTACTTCAATGGCTGGTATCCTTGTCATTATGGAAGGTAGTCTGTTTTCGAGATTTTTGTTACTCCAATGGATGGTAGCATTATCATTATGGAAGGTTGTCTGTTGTCGAGATTTTTGTTACTCCAAAGGATGGTAGCCTTGTCATTATGTAAGGTAGTCTGTTGTCAAGATTTTTGTTACTCCAATAGATGGTAGCCTTGTCATTATGTAAGGTAGTTTGTCGTTGTGATTTATGTTACTCAAATGGATGGTAGCCTTGTCATTATGGATGGTAGTCTGTTGTCGAGATTTTTGTTATTCCAATGGATTGTAGCCTTGTCATTATGGAACGTATTCTGTTGTCCATGTTTTTGTTACTCCAATGGATAATATCATTTCCATTATGGAAGGTAGTTTGTTGTCGATATTTTTATTATTCCAATGGATGGTAGCCTTGTAATTATGGAAGGTAGTATATTGTCGATATTTTTGTTACTCCAACGGATGGTAGCCTTGTCATTATGGAAAGTAGTCCGTTGACGACATTTTTGTTACTTCATTTGATGGTAGCCTTGTCATTATGGAAGGTAGTCTATTATCGATATTTTTGTTACTCCAATGGATGATAGGATTGTCATTTTGGAAGGTTGTCTATTGTCGAGATTTTGGTTACTCTAATATATGGTAGCCTTGTAATTATGGAAGGTAGTTTGTTTTCGAGATTTTTGTTACTCCAATGGATGGTAGCCTGGTCATTATGGAAGGTAGTTTGTTGTTCATATTTTTGTTACTCCAATAGATGGTAGCCATGTCATTATGGAAGGTAGTCAATTGTCAAGATTTTTGTTACTCCAATGGATGGTAGCCTTGTCATTATGGAAGGTATGTTCATATTTTTGTTACTCTAATGGATGGTAGCCTTGTCATTATGGAAGGTAGTATGTCGTTGTGATTTCTGTCACTCCAATGGATGGTAGCCTTGTGACTATGGAAGGTAGTCTGTTGTTCAAATTTTTGTTACTCCAATGGATGGTAGCCTAGTAATTATGGAAGGTAGTCTATTGTCGAGATTTTTGTTATTCCATTGGATGGTAGCCTTCTCATTATGGAAGGTAGTCTATTGTCGAGATTTTTGTTACTCCAATTGGTTCTAGCCTTGTCATTATGGAAGGTAGTATGTCGTTGTGATTTATGTCACTCCAATGGATGGTAGCCTTGTCACTATGGAAGGTAGTCTGTTTTTCATATTTTTGTTACTTCAATTGATGGTAGCCTTGTCATTATTGAAGGTAGTCTATTGTCGAGATTTTTGTTACTCCAATCGATGGTAGCATTATCATTATGGAAGGTTGTATGTTGTCAAGATTTTTGTTACTCCAATGTATGGTAGCCTTGTCATTATGGAAGGTAGTCTGTTGTCAAGATTTTTGTTAATCCAATAGATGGTAGGCTTGTCATTATGGAAGGTAGTAAGTTGTCGAGATTTTTGTTACTCCAATGGAAGGTATCGTTGTCATTATGGATGGTTGTTTGTTGTCAAGATTTTTGTTATTCCAATGGATTGTAGCCTTGTTATTATGGAACGTATTATGTTGTCGATGTTTTTGTTTCTCCAATGGATGGTATCGTTGTCATTATGGAAGGTAGTGTGTTGTCGAGATTTTTGTTATTCCAATGAATGATAGCCTTGTCATTATGGAAGGTAGTTTATTGTGAATATTTTTGTTACTCCAATAGATGGTAGCCTTGTCATTTTGAAAGGAAGTCCGTTGTCGATATTTTTGTTACTTCAATGGCTGGTATCCTTGTCATTATGGAAGGTAGTTCGTTGTAGATATTTTTGTTACTCCAATGGATGCTAGCCTTTTAATTATAAAAGGTAATCTATTGTCGATATTTTTGTTACTCCAATGGATGATAGCATTGTCATTTTGGATGGTTGTCTATGGTCGAGATTTTGGTTACTCTAATAGATGGTAGCCTTGTAATTATGGAAGGTAGTCTGTTTTCGAGATTTTTGTTACTCCAATGGATGGTAGCCTGGTCATTAATGAAGGTAGTTTGTTGTTCATATTTTTGTTACTCCAATGGATGGTAGCCTTGTCATTATGGAAGGTAGTCAATTGTCGAGATTTTTGTTACTCAAATGGATGGTAGCCTTGTCATTATGGAAGGTTGTCTGTTGTCAAGATTTTTGTTACTCCAATGGATGGTAGCCTTGTCATTATGGAAGGTAGTCTATTTTCGAGATTTTTGTTACTCCAATGGATGGTAGCCTTGTCACTATGGAAGGTATGTTCATATCGTTGTCATTATGGAAGGTAGTTTGTCGTTGTGATTTCTGTCACTCCAATGGATGGTAGCCTTGTCACTATGGAAGGTAGTCTATTTTTCATATTTTTGTTACTTCAATTGATGGTAGCCTTGTCATTATTGAAGGTAGTCTATTGTCGAGATTTTTGTTACTCCAATCGATGGTAGCATTATCATTATGGAAGGTTGTATGTTGTCAAGATTTTTGTTACTCCAATGTATGGTAGCCTTGTCATTATGGAAGGTAGTCTGTTGTCAAGATTTTTGTTAATCCAATAGATGGTAGGCTTGTCATTATGGAAGGTAGTAAGTTGTCGAGATTTTTGTTACTCCAATGGAAGGTATCGTTGTCATTATGGATGGTTGTTTGTTGTCGAGATTTTTGTTATTCCAATGGATTGTAGCCTTGTTATTATGGAACATATTCTGTTGTCGATGTTTTTGTTACTCCAATGGATGGTATCGTTGTCATTATGGAAGGTAGTGTGTTGTCGAGATTTTTGTTATTCCAATGAATGATAGCCTTGTCATTATGGAAGGTAGTTTATTGTGAATATTTTTGTTACTCCAATAGATGGTAGCCTTGTCATTTTGAAAGGAAGTCCGTTGTCGATATTTTTGTTACTTCAATGGATGGTATCCTTGTCATTATGGAAGGTAGTTTGTTGTAGATATTTTTGTTACTCCAATGGATGCTAGCCTTTTAATTATAAAAGGTAATCTATTGTCGATATTTTTGTTACTCCAATGAATGATAGCATTGTCATTTTGGAAGGTTGTCTATGGTCGAGATTTTGGTTACTCTAATAGATGGTAGCCTTGTAATTATGGAAGGTAGTCAATTGTCGAGATTTTTGTTACTCAAATGGATGGTAGCCTTGTCATTATGGAAGGTTGTCTGTTGTCAACATTTTTGTTACTCCAATGGATGGTAGCCTTGTCATTATGGAAGGTAGTCTATTTTCGAGATTTTTGTTACTCCAATGGATGGTAGCCTTGTCACTATGGAAGGTATGTTCATATTTTTGTTACTCCAATGGATGGTAGCCTTGTCATTATGGAAGGTAGTTTGTCGTTGTGATTTCTGTCACTCCAATGGATGGTAGCCTTGTCACTATGGAAGGTAGTCTATTGTCGGGATTTTTGTTACACCAATGGATGGTAGCATTATAATTATGGAAGGTTGTCTTTTGTCATGATTTTTGTTACTCTAATATATGGTAGCCTTGTCATTATGGAAGGTAGTCAGTTGTCGAGATTTTTGTTACTCCAATGGAAGGTATCATTTTCATTATGGATGGTAGTCTGTTGTCGAGATTTTTATTATTCCAATGGATTGTAGCCTTGTCATTATTGAACGTATTCTGTTGTCGATGTTTTTGTTACTCCAATGGATGTTATCGTTGTCATTATGGAAGGTAGTGTGTTGTCTACATTTTTGTTATTCCAATGGATGGTAGCCTTGTCATTATGGAAGGTAGTCTATTGTGAATATTTTTGTTACTCCAACAGATGGTAGCCTTGTCATTATGAAAGGGAGTCCGTTGTCGATATTTTTGTTACTTCAATGGATGGTAGCCTTGTCATTATGGAAGGTAGTTTTTTGTAGAGATTTTTGTTACTCCAATGGATGCTAGCCTTTTAATTATAGAAGGTAATCTATTGTCGATATTTTTGTTACTCCAATGGATGATAGCATTGTCATTTCGGAAGGTTGTCTATTGTCGAGATTTTGGTTACTCTAATAGATGGTAGCCTTGTAATTATGGAAGGTAGTCTATTTTTGAGATTTTTGTTACTCCAATGGATGGTAGCCTGGTCATTATGGAAGGTAGTTTGTTGTTCATATTTTTGTTACTCCAATGGATGGTAGCCTTGTCATTATGGAAGGTAGCCAATTGTCGAGATTTTTGTTACTCCAATGGATGGTAGCCTTGTCATTATGGAAGATATTCTATTATCCATATTTTGGTTACTACAATGGATGGCAGCCTTGTCATTATGGAACATAGTCTATTGTAGATATTTTTATTACTCCAATGCATGGTAGCCTTATCATTATGGAATGTAGTATGTTGTCTAGATTTTTGTTACTCGAATGGATGGTAGCCTTGTCATTATGGAAGGTAGTCTTTTGTCGAGATTTTTGTTACTCCAATGGATGCTAGCCTTGTCATTCTAGAAGGTAGTCTGTCGTTGTGATTTCTGTCACTCCAATGGATGGTAGCCTTATCACTATGGAAGGTAGTCTGTTGTTCAGATTTTTGTTACTCGAATGGATGGTAGCCATGTCATTATGGAAGGTAGTCTATTTTCGAGATTTTTGTTACTCCAATGGATGGTAGCATTATCATTATGGAAGGTTATCTGTTGTCGAGATTTTTGTTACTCCAATGGATGGTAGCCTTGTCCTTATGGAAGGTAGTTTGTTTTGGAGATTTTTGTTACTCCAATGGATGGTAGCCTTATCACTATGGAAGGTATGTTCATATTTTTGTTACTCCAATGGATGGTAGCCTTGTCATTATGGAAGGTAGACTGTCGTTGTGATTTCTGTCACTCCAATGGATGGTAGCCTTGTCACTGTGGAAGCTAGTCTGTTATTTAAATTTTTGTTACTCCAATGGATGTTAGCCTTGTTATTATGAAAGGTAGTCTATTGTCAAGATTTTTTTTACTCCAATGGATGGTAGCCTTGTCATTATGGAACATAGTCTGCTGTCGATGTTTTTGTTACTGCAATGGATGGTAGCCTTGTCATTATGGAAAGTAATCTGTTGTCGAGATTTTTGTTATTCCAATGGATGGTAGCCTTCTCATTATGGAAGGTAGTCTGTTGTCGAGATTTTTGTTACTCCAATGGGTGCTAGCCTTGTCATTATGGAAGGTAGTATGTCGTTGTGATTTTTGTCACTCCAATGGATGGTAGCCTTGTCACTATGGAAGGTAGTCTATTAGGGAGATTTTTGCTACTCCAATGGATGGTAGCACTATCATTATGGAAGGTTGTCTATTGTCGAGATTTTTGTTACTCCAAAGGATGGTAGCCTTGTCATTATGGAAGGTAGTCTGTTGTCAAGATTTTGTTACTCCAATAGATGGTTGCCTTGTCATTATGGAAATTAGTAAATTGTCGAGATTTTTCTTACTCCAATGGAAGGTATAATTGTCATTATGGATGGTAGTCTGTTGTCGAGATTTTTGTTATTCCAATGGATTGTAGCCTTGTCATTATGGAACATATTCTGTTGTCGATGTTTTTGTTACTCCATTGGATGGTAGCCTTGTCATTATGGAAGGTAGTCTATTTTCTAGATTTTTGTTATTCCAATGAATGTTATCCTTGTCATTATGAAAGGTAGTCTGTTGCCGAGATTTTTGTTACTCCAATGGATGCTAGCCTTGTCATTATGGAAGGTAGTATGTCGTTGTGATTTCTATCACTCCAATGGATGGTAGCCTTGTCACTATGGAAGGTAGTCTGTTGTTCATATTTTTGTTACTCCAATGGATGGTAGCCTTGTAATTATAGAAGGTAGTCTATTGTCGTTATTTTTGTTACTCCAATGGATGGTAGCCTTGTCATTATGGAATGTTGTCTATTGTCGAGATTTTTGTTACTATAATGGATGGTAACCTTGACATTATGGAAGGTATTCTATTATCCATATTTTGTTTACTACATTGGATGGTAGCCTTGTCATTATGGAACATAGTCTATTGTAGATATTTTTGTTACTCCAATGCATGGTAGCCTTGTCATTATGGAAGGTAGTCTGTTATCTAGATTTTTGTTACTCCAATGGATTGTAGCCTTGTCATTATGGAAGGTAGTCTGTTGTCGAGATTTTTGTTACTCCAATGGATGGTAGCCTTGTCATTCTAGAAGGTAGTCTGTCGTTGTGATTTCTGTCACTCCAATGGACGGTAGCCTTGTCACTATGGAAGGTAGTCTGTTGTTCAGATTTTTGTTACTCCAATGGATGGTAGCCTTGTCATTATGGAAGGTAATCTGTTGTCGATATTTTTGTTACTCCAATGGATGGTAGCATTATCATTATGGAAGGTTGTCTATTGTCGAGATTTTTGTTACTCCAATGGATGGTAGCCTTGTCATTATATAAGGTAGTCTGTTTTTGAGATTTTTGTTACTCCAATGGATGGTAGCCTTGTCAATATGGAAGGTATGTTCATATTTTTGTTACTCCAATGGATGGTAGCCTTGTCATTATGGAAGGTAGTCAATTGTCGAGATTTTTGTTACTCCAATGGAATGTATCATTGTCATTATGGATGGTAGTCTGTTGTCGAGATTTTTGTTATTCCAATGGACTGTAGCCTTGTCATTATGGAACGTATTCTGTTGTAGATGTTTTTGTTACTGCATTGGATGGTAGCCTTGTCATTATGGAAGGTAGTCGGTTTTCTAGATTTTTGTTATTCCAATGAATGTTATCCTTGTCATTATGAAAGGTAGTCTGTTGTCGAGAATTTTGTTACTCCAATGGATGCTAGCCTTGTCATTATGGAAGGTAGTATGCCGTTGTGATTTCTATCACTCCAATGGATGGTAGCCTTGTCACTATGGAAGGTAGTCTGTTGTTCATATTTTTGTTACTCCAATGGATGGTAGCCTTGTAAATATAGAAGGTAGTCTATTGTCGATATTTTTGTTCCTCCATTGGATGGTAGCCTTGTCATTATGGAATGTTGTTTATTGTCGAGATTTTTGTTACTCCAATGGATGGTAGCATTATCATTATGGAAGGTATTCTATTATCCATATTTTGGTTACTACAATGGATGGTAGCCTTATCATTATGGAACATAGTCTATAGTAGATATTTTTGTTACTCCAATGCATGGTAGCCTTGTCATTATGGAAGGTAGTCTGATATCTAGATTTTTGTTACTCCAATGGATGGTAGCCTTGTCATTATGGAAGGTAGTCTATTGTCGAGATTTTTGTTAATCCAATGGATGGTAGCCTTGTCATTCTAGAAGGTAGTCTGTCGTTGTGATATCTGTCACTCCAATGGATGGTAGCCTTGTCACTATGGAAGGTAGTCTGTTGGTCAGATTTTTGTTACTCCAATGGATGGTAGCCTTGTCATTATGGAAGGTATTCTATTGTCGAGATTTTTGTTACTCCAATGGATGGTAGCATTATCATTATGGAAGGTTGTCTGTTGTCGAGATTTTTGTTACTCCAATGGATGGTAGCCTTGTCATTATATAAGGTAGTCTGCTTTCGAGATTTTTGTTACTCCAATGGATGGTAGCCTTGTCAATATGGAAGGTATGTTCATATTTTTGTTACTCCAATGGATGGTAGCCTTGTCATTATAGAAGGTAGTCAATTATCGATATTTTTGTTACTCCAATGGAAGGTATCATTGTCATTATGGATGGTAGTCTGTTGTCGAGATTTTTGTTATTCCAATGGATTGTAGCCTTGTCATTATGGAACGTATTCTGTTGTAGATGTTTTTGTTACTCCATTGGATGGTAGCCTTGTCATTATGGAAGGTAGTCGGTTTTCTAGATTTTTGTTATTCCAATGAATGTTATCCTTGTCATTTTGAAAGGTAGCCCGTTGTCGAGATTTTTGTTACTCCAATGGATGCTAGCCTTGTCATTATGGAAGGTAGTATGTCGTTGTGATTTCTATCACTCCAATGGATGGTAGCCTTGTCACTATGGAAGGTAGTCTGTTTTTCATATTTTTGTTACTCCAATGGATGGTAGCCTTGTAATTATAGAAGGTAGTCTATTGTCGATATTTTTGTTACTCCATTGGATGGTAGCCTTGTCATTATGGAATGTTGTCTATTGTCGAGATTTTTGTTACTCCAATGGATGGTAGCATTATCATTATGGAAGGTATTCTATTATCCATATTTTGGTTACTAAAATGGATGGTAGCCTTGTCATTATGGAACATAGTCTATAGTAGATATTTTTGTTACTCCAATGCATGGTAGACTTGTCATTATGGAAGGTAGTTTGTTATCTAGATTTTTGTTACTCCAATGGATGGTAGCCTTGTCATTATGGAAGGTAGTCTGTTAACGAGATTTTTGTTACTCCAATGGATGGTAGCCTTGTCATTCTAGAAGGTAGTCTGTCGTTTTGATTTCTGTCACTCCAATGGATGGTAGCCTTGTCACTATGGAAGGTAGTCTGTTGTTCATATTTTTGTTACTCCAATGGATGGTAGCCTTGCCATTATGGAAGGTATTCTATTGTCGAGATTTTTGTTACTCCAATGGATGGTAGCATTATCATTATGGAAGGTTGTCCGTTGTCGAGATTTTTGTTACTCCAATGGATGGTAGCCTTGTCATTTAGTTGGTTTTCGAGATTTTTGTTACTCCAATGGATGGTAGCCTTGTCACTATGGAAGGTATGTTCATATTTCTGTTACTACAATGGATGGTAGCCTTGTCATTATGGAAGGTAGTCAATTGTCGAGATTTTTGTTACTCCAATGGAAGGTATCGTTGTCATTATGGATGGTAGTCTGTTGTCGAGATTTTTGTTATTCCAATGGATTGTAGCCTTGTCATTATGGAACATATTTTGTTGTCGATGTGTTTGTTACTCCATTGGATGGTAGCCTTGTCATTATGGAAGGTAGTCTGTTTTCTAGATTTTTGTTATTCCAATGAATGTTATCCTTGTCATTATGAAAGGTAGTCTATTGTCGAGATTTTTGTTACTCCAATGGATGCTAGCCTTGTCATTATGAAAGGTAGTATGTCGTTGTGATTTCTATCACTCCAATGGATGGTAGCCTTGTCACTATGGAAGGTAGTCTGTTGTTCATATTTTTGTTACTCCAATGGATGGTAGCCTTGTAATTATAGAAGGTAGTCTATTGTCGATATTTTTGTTACTCCAATGGATGCTAGCCTTGTCATTATGGAATGTTGTCTATTATCGAGATTTTTGTTACTATAATGGATTAATAGCCTTGACATTATGGAAGGTATTCTATTATCCATATTTTGGTTACTACAATGTATGGTAGCCTTGTCATTATGGAAGGTAGACTGTCGTTGTGATTTCTGTCACTCCAATGGATGGTAGCCTTGTCACTGTGGAAGCTAGACTGTTGTTCAAATTTTTGTTACTCCAATGGATGTTAGCCTTGTTATTATGGAAGGTAGTCTATTGTCAAGATTTTTGTTACTCCAATGGATGGTAGCCTTGTCATTATGGAATGTAGTCTGCTGTGGATGTTTTTGTTACTGCAATGGATGGTAGCCTTGTCATTATGGAAGGTAATCTGCTGTCGATATTTTTGTTATTCCAATGGATGTTAGCCTTCTCATTA
Organism: Vicia faba; assembly: GCA_948472305.1. NCBI lineage: Eukaryota > Viridiplantae > Streptophyta > Magnoliopsida > Fabales > Fabaceae > Vicia > Vicia faba. The sequence goes on from OX451741.1 coordinate 462,616,147, forward strand.
TGGAAGGTAGTCTGTTGTCGAGATTTTTGTTACTCCAATGGGTGCTAGCCTTGTAATTATGGAAGGTAGTATGTCGTTGTGATTTCTGTCACTCTAATGGATGGTAGCCTTGTCACTATGGAAGGTAGTCTGTTGTCCATATTTTTGTTACTTCAATTAATGGTAGCCTTGTCATTATGGAAGGTAGTCTATTAGGGAGATTTTTGCTACTCCAATGGATGGTAGCACTATCATTATGGAAGGTTGTCTATTGTCGAGATTTTTGTTACTCCAAAGGATGGTAGCCTTGTCATTCTGGAAGGTAGTCTGTTGTCAACATTTTTGTTACTCCAATAGATGGTAGCCTTGTCATTATGGAAAGTAGTCAATTGTCGAGATTTTTGTTACTCCAATGGAAGGTATCATTGTCATTATGGATGGTAGTCTGTTGTCGAGATTTTTGTTATTCCAATGGATTGTAGCCTTGTCATTATGGAACGTATTCTGTTGTCGATGTTTTTGTTACTCCATTGGATGGTAGCCTTGTCATTATGGAAGGTAGTCTGTTTTCTAGATTTTTGTTATTCCAATGAATGTTATCCTTGTCATTATGAAAGAGAGTCCATTGTCGAGATTTTTGTTACTCCAATGGATGCTAGCCTTATCATTATGGAAGGTAGTATGTCGTTGTGATTTCTATCACTCCAATGGATGTAGCCTTGTCACTATGGAAGGTAGTCTGTTGTTCATATTTTTGTTACTCCAATGGATGGTAGCCTTGTAATTATAGAAGGTAGTCTATTGTCGATATTTTTGTTACTCCAATGGATGCTAGCCTTGTCATTATGGAATGTTGTCTATTATCGAGATTTTTGTTACTATAATGGATTAATAGCCTTGACATTATGGAAGGTATTCTATTATCCATATTTTGGTTACTACAATGTATGGTAGCCTTGTCATTATGGAAGGTAGACTGTCGTTGTGATTTTTGTCACTCCAATGGATGGTAGCCTTGTCACTGTGGAAGCTAGACTGTTGTTCAAATTTTTGTTACTCCAATGGATGTTAGCCTTGTTATTATTGAAGGTAGTCTATTGTCAAGATTTTTGTTACTCCAATGGATGGTAGCCTTGTCATTATGGAACGTAGTCTGCTGTGGATGTTTTTGTTACTGCAATGGATGGTAGCCTTGTCATTATGGAAGGTAATCTGTTGTCGATATTTTTGTTATTCCAATGGATGTTAGCCTTCTCATTATGGAAGGTAGTCTGTTGTCGAGATTTTTGTTACTCCAATGGGTGCTAGCCTTGTAATTATGGAAGGTAGTATGTCGTTGTGATTTCTGTCACTCTAATGGATGGTAGCCTTGTCACTATGGAAGGTAGTCTGTTGTCCATATTTTTGTTACTTCAATTAATGGTAGCCTTGTCATTATGGAAGGTAGTCTATTAGGGAGATTTTTGTTACTCCAAAGGATGGTAGCCTTGTCATTATGGAAGGTAGTCTGTTGTCAACATTTTTGTTACTCCAATAGATGGTAGCCTTGTCATTATGGAAAGTAGTCAATTGTCGAGATTTTTGTTACTCCAATGGAAGGTATCATTGTCATTATGGATGGTAGTCTGTTGTCGAGATTTTTGTTATTCCAATGGATTGTAGCCTTGTCATTATGGAACGTATTCTGTTGTCGATGTTTTTGTTACTCCATTGGATGGTAGCCTTGTCATTATGGAAGGTAGTCTGTTTTCTAGATTTTTGTTATTTCAATGAATGTTATCCTTGTCATTATGAAAGGTAGTCTATTGTCGAGATTTTTGTTACTCCAATGGATGCTAGCCTTATCATTATGGAAGGTAGTATGTCGTTGTGATTTCTATCACTCCAATGGATGTAGCCTTGTCACTATGGAAGGTAGTCTGTTGTTCATATTTTTGTTACTCCAAAGGATGGTAGCCTTGTAATTATAGAAGGTAGTCTATTGTCGATATTTTTGTTACTCCAATGGATGGTAGCCTTGTCATTATGGAATGTTGTCTATTGTCGAGATTTTTGTTACTATAATGGATGGTAACCTTGACATTATGGAAGGTATTCTATTATCCATATTTTGGTTACTACAATGGATGGTAGCCTTGTCATTATGGAACATAGTCTATTGTAGATATTTTTGTTACTCCAATGCATGGTAGCCTTGTCATTATGGAAGGTAGTCTGTTATCTAGGTTTTTGTTACTCCAATGGATGGTAGCCTTGTCATTATGGAATGTAGTCTGTTGTCGAGATTTATGTTACTCCAATGGATGGTAGCCTTGTCATTCTAGAAGGTAGTCTGTCGTTGTGATTTCTGTCACTCCAATGGATGGTAGCCTTGTCACTATGGAAGGTAGTCTGTTGTTCAAATTTTTGTTACTCCAATGGATGGTAGCCTTGTCATTATGGAAGGTATTCTATTGTCAAGAATTTTGTTACTCCAATGGATGGTAGCATTATCATTATGGAAGGTATGTTCATATTTTTGTTACTCCAATGGATGGTAGCGTTGTCATTCTGGAAGGTGGTCAATTGTCGAGATTTTTGTTACTCCAATGGAAGATATCATTGTCATTATGGATGGTAGTCTGTTGTCGAGATTTTTGTTATTCCAATGGATTGTAGCCTTGTCATTATGGAACATAACCTGCTGTCGATGTTTTTATTACTGTAATGGATGGTAGCCTTGTCATTATGGAAGGTAGTCTGTTGTCGAGATTTTTCTTATTCCAATGGATGGTAGCCTTCTCATTATGGAAGGTAGTCTGTTGTCGAGATTTTTGTTACTCCAATGGGTGCTAGCCTTGTCATTATGGAAGGTAGTATGTCGTTGTGATTTCTGTCACTCTAATGGATAGTAGCCTTGTCATTATGGAAGGTAGTCTGTTGTTCATATTTTTGTTACTCAAATGGATGGTAGCCTTGTAATTATATAAGGTAGTCTATTGTCGATATTTTTGTTACTCCAATGGATCGTAGCCTTGTCATTATGGAATGTTGTTTATTGTCGAGATATATTTTTGTTACTCCAATGCATGGTATCCTTGTCATTATGGAAGGTAGTTTGTTGTCTAGATTTTTGTTACTCCAATGGATGGTAGTCTTGTCATTATGGAAGGGAGCCTATTGTCGAGATTTTTGTTACTCCAATGGATGCTAGCCTTGTCATTCTAGAAGCTAGTATGTCGTTGTGATTTCTGTCACTCCAATGGATGGTAGCCTTGTCACTATGGAAGGTAGTTTGTTGTTCAGATTTTTGTTACTCCAATGGATGGTAGCCTTGTCATTATGGAAGGTAGTCTATTGTCGATATTTTTGTTACTCCAATGGATGCTAGCCTTGTCATTATGGAAGGTAGTATGTCGTTGTGATTTCTATCACTCCAATGGATGGTAGCCTTATCACTATGGAAGGTAGTCTGTTGTTCATATTTTTGTTACTCCAATGGATGGTAGCCTTGTAATTATAGAAGGTAGTCTATTGTCGATATTTTTGTTACTCCAATGGATGGTAGCCTTGTCATTATGGAATGTTATCTATTGTCGAGATTTTTGTTACTATAATGGATAGTAGCCTTGACATTATGGAAGGTATTCTATTATCCATATTTTGGTTACTACAATGTATGGTAGCCTTGTCATTATGGAACATAGTCTATTGTAGATATTTTTGTTACTCCACTGCATGGTAGCCTTGTCATTATGGAAGGTAGTCTGTTGTCTAGATTTTTGTTACTCCAATGGATGGTAGCCTTGTCATTATGGAAGGTAGTCTGTTGTCGAGATTTTTGTTACTCCAATGGATGCTAGCCTTGTCATTCTAGAAGGTAGTCTGTCGTTGTGATTTATGTCACTCCAATGGATGGTGTCCTTGTCACTATGGAAGGTAGTCTGTTGTTCAGATTTTTGTTATTCCAATGGATGGTAGCCTTGTCATTATGGAAGGTAGTCTATTGTCGAGATTTTTGTTACTCCAATGGATGGTAGAATTATCATTATGGAAGGTTGTCTTTTGTCGAGATTTTTGTTACTTCAAATGATGGTAGCCTTGTCATTATGGAAGGTAGTCTGTTTTCGAGATTTTGGTTACTCCAATGGATGGTATCCTTGTCACTATGGAAGGTATGTTCATATTTTTGTTACTCCAATGGGTGCTAGCCTTGTCATTATGGAAGGTAGTTTGTCGTTGTGATTTCTATCACTCCAATGGATGGTAGCCTTGTCACTATGGAAGGTAGTCTGTTGTTCATATTTTTGTTACTCCAATGGATGGTAGCCTTGTCATTATGGAAGGAAGTCTATTCTCAAGATTTTTGTTACTCAAATGGATGGTATCCTTGTCATTATGGAACATAACCTACTGTCGATGTTTTTGTTACTGTAATGGATGGTAGCCTTGTCATTATGGAAGGTAGTCTGTTGTCGAGATTTTTCTTATTCCAATGGATGGTAGCCTTCTCATTATGGAAGGTAGTCTGTTGTCGAGATTTTTGTTACTCCAATGGGTGCTAGCCTTGTCATTATGGAAGGTAGTATGTCATTGTGATTTCTGTCACTCTAATGGATAGTAGCCTTGTCATTATGGAAGGTAGTCTGTTGTTCATATTTTTGTTACTCAAATGGATGGTAGCCTTGTAATTATATAAGGTAGTCTATTGTCGATATTTTTGTTACTCCAATGGATGGTAGCCTTGTCATTATGGAATGTTGTTTATTGTCGAGATATATTTTTGTTACTCCAATGCATGGTAGCCTTGTCATTATGGAAGGTAGTTTGTTGTCTAGATTTTTGTTACTCCAATGGATGGTAGTCTTGTCATTATGGAAGGGAGCCTGTTGTCGAGATTTTTGTTACTCCAATGGATGCTAGCCTTGTCATTCTAGAAGCTAGTATGTCGTTGTGATTTATGTCACTCCAATGGATGGTAGCCTTGTCACTATGGAAGGTAGTTTGTTGTTCAGATTATTGTTACTCCAATGGATGGTAGCCTTGTCATTATGGAAGGTAGTCTATTGTCGATATTTTTGTTACTCCAATGGATGGTAGCATTATCATTATTGAAGGTTGTCTATTGTTGAGATTTTTGTTACTCCAATGGATGGTAGCCTTGTCATTATGGAAGGTAGTCTGTTTTCGAGATTTTTGTTACTCCAATGGATGGTATCCTTGTCACTATGGAAGGTATGTTCATATTTTTGTTAATCCAATGGGTGCTAGCCTTGTCATTATGGAAGGTAGTTTGTCGTTGTGATTTCTGTCACTCCAATGGATGGTAGCCTTGTCACTATGGAAGGTAGTATGTTGTTCATATTTTTGTTACTCCAATGGATGGTAGCCTTGTCATTATTGAAGGTAGTCTATTGTCAAGATTTTTGTTACTCCAATGGATGGTAGCCTTGTCATTATGGAACGTAACCTGTTGTCGATGTTTTTGTTACTGCAATGGATGGTAGCCTTGTCATTATGGAAGGTAGTTTGTTGTCGAGATTTTTGTTATTCCATTGGATGACAGCCTTCTCATTATGGAAGGTAGTCTATTGTAGAGATTGTTGTTACTCCAATGGGTGCTAGCCTTGTCATTATGGAAGGTAATATGTCATTGTGATTTTTGTCACTCTAATGGATAGTAGCCTTGTCACTATGGAAGGTAGTCTGTTGTTCATATTTTTGTTACTCCACTGCATGGTAGCCTTGTCATTATGGAAGGTAGTCTGTTGTCTAGATTTTTGTTACTCTAATGGATGGTAGTCTTGTCATTATTGAAGGTAGTCTATTGTCGAGATTTTTGTTACTCCAATGGATGCTAGCCTTGTCATTCTAGAAGGTAGTATGTCGTTGTGATTTCTGTCACTCCAATGGACGGTATACTTGTCACTATGGAAGGTAGTCTGTTGCTCAGATTTTTGTTATTCCAATGGATGGTAGCCTTGTCATTATGGAAAGTAGTGTGTTGTCGAGATTTTTGTTACTCCAATGGGTGCTAGCCTTGTCATTATGGAAGGTAGTATGTCGTTGTGATTTCTGTCACTCTAATGGATTGTAGCCTTATCACTATGGAAGGTAGTCTGTTGTTCATATTTTTGTTACTCAAATGGATGGTAGCCTTGTAATTATATAAGGTTGTATATTGTCGATATTTTTGTTACTCCAATGGATGGTAGCCTTATCATTATGGAATGTTGTTTATTGTCGATATTTTTGTTACTATAATGGATGGTAGCCTTGACATTATGGAAGGTATTCTATTATCCATATTTTGGTTAATACAATGTATGGTAGCCTTTTCATTATGGAACATAGTCTATTGTAGATATTTTTGTTACTCCAATGGATGGTAGCCTTGTCATTATGGAAGGTAGTCTGTTGTCGAGATTTTTTTTACTCCAATGGATGGTAGCCTTGTCATATGTAAGGTAGTCTGTTGTCGAGATTTTTTACTCCAATGGATGGTATCCTTGTCATTATGGAAGGTATTCTGATTTTGATATCTTTGTTACTAAATGGATGGTAGCCTTGTTATTATCGAAGGTAGTCTGTTGTCGATAACTTTGTTACTCAATGGATGCTAGCCTTGTCATTATGGAAGGTAGTCTGTTGTCGAGATTTTTGTTACTACAATGGATAGTAGCCATGTCATTATGGAAGGTAGTCTGCTGTCGATATTTTTGTTACTCCAATGGATGGTAGCCTTGTCTTTATGGAAGGTAGTCTGTTGTCGATATTTTTGTTACTCCTATGGATGGTAGCCTTGTCATTATGGAAGGTAGTCTATTGTCGAGATCTTTGTTACTCAATGGATGGTAGCCTTGTCATTACGGAAGGTAGTCTGTGGTAGGGATTTTTGTTACTCTAATGGATGGTAGCCTTGCCATTATGGAAGGAAGTCTTTTGGCGAGATTTTTGTTACTCCAATGGATGGTTGCCTTGTCATTATGGACCATGGTCTATTGTCGATATTTTTGTTACTCCAATGGATGGTAGCCTTGTCATTATGGAAGGTAGTATATTTTCTAGATTTTTTATACTCCAATGGATGCTAGCCTTGTCATTATGGAAGGTAGTATATTGTCAAGATTTTTTTTACTCCAATGGATGGTAGCCTTGTCATATGGAAGGTAGTTTGTTGTCGAGATTTTTTTTACTCCAATGGATGGTAGCCTTGTCATTATGGAAGGTAGTCTGTTGTCGACATTTTTGTTACTCTAATGGAAGGTAGCCTTGACATTATGGAACGTAGTTTGTTGTCGAGATTTTTGTTACTTCAATGGATGGTAGGCTTGTCATTATGGAAAGTAGTCTGTTGTCGATATTTTTGTAACTCCAATGGATGGTAGCCTTGTCATTATGAAAGGTAGTCTATTGTCGAGAATTTTGTTATTCCATTGGATAGTAGCCTTGTTATTAAGGAAGGTAGTCTGTTGTCGAGATTTTTGTTATCCCAATGGATGGTAACCTTGTCATTATGGAAGGTAGTCTTTTGTCTTGATTTTTTTTACTCCAATGGATGGTAGCCTTGTCATTATGGAAGGTAGTCTGTGGTAGAGATTTTTGTTACTCTAATGGATGGTACCCTTGTCATTATGGAAGGAAGTCTTATGTCGAGATTTTTGTTATTCCAATGGATGGTAGCCTTTTCATTATGGACCGTGGTCTATTGTTGAGATTTTTGTTACTCCAATGGATGGTATCCTTGTAATTATGGAATGTAGTCTGTTGTCGAGATTTTTTTTACTCCAATGGATGGTAGCCTTATCATATGTAAGGTAGTCTGTTGTCGATATTTTTTTACTCCAATGGATGGTATCCTTGTCATTATGGAAGGTAGTCTGTTGTCGATATCTTTGTTACTCAATGGATGGTAGCCTTGTCATTATGGAAGGTAGTTTGTTGTTCAGATTTTTGTTACTCCAATGTATGGTAGCCTTGTGATTATGAAAGGTAGTCTATTATCGAGATTTTTGTTATTCCATTGGATAGTAGCCTTGTTATTATGGAAGGTAGTCTGTTGTCGAGATTTTTGTTATCCCAATGGATGGTAACCTTGTCATTATGGAAGGTAGTCTATTGTCGAGATTTTTTTTACTCCGATGGATGGTAGCTTTTTCTTTATGGAAGGTAGTCTATTGTTGAGATTTTTGTTATTGCAATGGATGGTAGCTTTGTCTTTATGGAAGGTAGTCTTTTGTCAATATTTTTGTTACTCCAATGGATGGTAGCCTTGTCTTTATGGAAGGTAGCCTGTTGTCGATATTTTTGTTACTCCTATGGATGGTAGCCTTGTCATTATTGAAGGTAGTCTATTGTCGAGATCTTTATTACTCAATGGATGGTAGCCTTGTCATTATGGAAGGTAGTCTGTGGTAGAGAATTTTGTTACTCTAATGGATGGTAGCCATGTCATTATTGAAGGAAGTCTTTTGTCGATATTTTTGTTACTCCAATGGATGGTAGCCTTGTCATTATGGAAGGTAGTCAGCTGTCGATATTTTTGTTACTCCAATGGATGGTAGCCTTGTCATTATGGAAGATAGTCTGTTTTCGAGATTTTTTTTACTCCAATGGATGCTAGCCTTGTCATTATGGAAGGTAGTATATTGTCAAGATTTTTTTTACTCCAATGGATGGTAGCCTTGTCGTATGGAAGGTAATTTGTTGTCGAGATTTGTTTTACTACAATGGATGGTAGCCTTGTCATTATGGAAGGTAGTCTGTTGTCGATATATTTGTTACTCAATGGATAATAGCCTTGTCATTATGGAAGGTAGTCTGTTGTCGAGATTTTTTTTACTCTAATGGATGGTAGCCTTGTCATTATGGAAGGTAGTTTGTTGTCTATATTTTTGTTACTCTAATGGATGGTAGGCTTGACAATATGGAACGTATTCTATTGTCGAGATTTTTATAACTTCAATGGATGGTAGGCTTGTCATTATGGAAAGTAGTCTGTTGTCGATATTTTTGTTACTCCAATGAATGGTGGCCTTGTCATTATGAAAGGTAGTCTATTGTCGAGTTTTTTTTATTCCATTGGATAGTAGCCTTGTTATTATGGAAGGTAGTCTATTGTCGAGATTTTTGTTATCCCAATGGATGGTAACCTTGTCATTATGGAAGGTAGTCTGTTGTCTAGATTTTTTTTACTCCAATGGATGGTAGCCTTATCATTATGGAAGGTAGTCTGCTGTCGAGATTTTTGTTACTGCAATGGATGTTAGCTTTGTCTTTATGGAAGGTAGTCTTTTGTCAATATTTTAGTTACTCCAATGGATGGTAGCCTTGTCATTATGGAAGGTAGTATGTGGTAGATATTTTTGTTACTCTAATGGATGGTATCCTTGTCATTATGGAAGGAAGTCTTTTGTCGAGATTTTTGTTACTCCAATGGATGGTGGCCTTGTCATTATGGACCATGGTCTATTGTCAATATTTTTGTTACTCCAATGGATGGTATCCTTGTAATTATGGAAGGTAGTCTGTTGTCGAGATTTTTTTTACTCCAATGGATGGTAGCCTTGTCATATGTAAGGTAGTCTGTTGTCGATATTTTTTTACTCCAATGGATGGTATCCTTGTCATTATGGAAGGTAGTCTGTTGTCGATATCTTTGTTACTCAATGGATGGTAGCCTTGTCATTATGGAAGGTAGTTTGTTGTTCAGATTTTTGTTACTCCAATGTATGGTAGCCTTGTGATTATGAAAGGTAGTCTATTATCGAGATTTTTGTTATTCCATTGGATAGTAGCCTTGTTATTATGGAAGGTAGTCTGTTGTCGAGATTTTTGTTATCCCAATGGATGGTAACCTTGTCATTATGGAAGGTAGTCTATTGTCGAGATTTTTTTTACTCCGATGGATGGTAGCTTTTTCTTTATGGAAGGTAGTCTATTGTTGAGATTTTTGTTATTGCAATGGATGGTAGCTTTGTCTTTATGGAAGGTAGTCTTTTGTCAATATTTTTGTTACTCCAATGGATGGTAGCCTTGTCTTTATGGAAGGTAGCCTGTTGTCGATATTTTTGTTACTCCTATGGATGGTAGCCTTGTCATTATTGAAGGTAGTCTATTGTCGAGATCTTTATTACTCAATGGATGGTAGCCTTGTCATTATGGAAGGTAGTCTGTGGTAGAGAATTTTGTTACTCTAATGGATGGTAGCCATGTCATTATGGAAGGAAGTCTTTTGTCGATATTTTTGTTACTCCAATGGATGGTAGCCTTGTCATTATGGAAGGTAGTCAGCTGTCGATATTTTTGTTACTCCAATGGATGGTAGCCTTGTCATTATGGAAGATAGTCTGTTTTCGAGATTTTTTTTACTCCAATGGATGCTAGCCTTGTCATTATGGAAGGTAGTATATTGTCAAGATTTTTTTTACTCCAATGGATGGTAGCCTTGTCGTATGGAAGGTAATTTGTTGTCGAGATTTGTTTTACTACAATGGATGGTAGCCTTGTCATTATGGAAGGTAGTCTGTTGTCGATATATTTGTTACTCAATGGATAATAGCCTTGTCATTATGGAAGGTAGTCTGTTGTCGAGATTTTTTTTACTCTAATGGATGGTAGCCTTGTCATTATGGAAGGTAGTTTGTTGTCTATATTTTTGTTACTCTAATGGATGGTAGGCTTGACAATATGGAACGTATTCTATTGTCGAGATTTTTATAACTTCAATGGATGGTAGGCTTGTCATTATGGAAAGTAGTCTGTTGTCGATATTTTTGTTACTCCAATGAATGGTGGCCTTGTCATTATGAAAGGTAGTCTATTGTCGAGTTTTTTTTATTCCATTGGATAGTAGCCTTGTTATTATGGAAGGTAGTCTATTGTCGAGATTTTTGTTATCCCAATGGATGGTAACCTTGTCATTATGGAAGGTAGTCTGTTGTCTAGATTTTTTTTACTCCAATGGATGGTAGCCTTATCATTATGGAAGGTAGTCTGCTGTCGAGATTTTTGTTACTGCAATGGATGTTAGCTTTGTCTTTATGGAAGGTAGTCTTTTGTCAATATTTTAGTTACTCCAATGGATGGTAGCCTTGTCATTATGGAAGGTAGTATGTGGTAGATATTTTTGTTACTCTAATGGATGGTATCCTTGTCATTATGGAAGGAAGTCTTTTGTCGAGATTTTTGTTACTCCAATGGATGGTGGCCTTGTCATTATGGACCATGGTCTATTGTCAATATTTTTGTTACTCCAATGGATGGTATCCTTGTAATTATGGAAGGTAGTCTGTTGTCGAGATTTTTTTTACTCCAATGGATGGTAGCCTTGTCATATGTAAGGTAGTCTGTTGTCGATATTTTTTACTCCAATGGATGGTATCCTTGTCATTATGGAAGGTAGTCTGTTTTTGATATCTTTGTTACTCAATGGATGGTAGCCTTGTTATTATGAAGGTAGTTTGTTGTCGATATCTTTGTTACTCAATGGATGCTAGCCTTATCATTATGGAAGGTAGTCTGTTGTCGAGATTTTTGATACTACAATGGATGGTAGCCATGTCATTTTGGAAGGTAGTCTGCTGTCGATATTTTTGTTACTCCAATGGATGGTAGCCTTGTCTTTATGGAAGGTAGTCTGTTGTCGATATTTTTGTTACTCTTATGGATGGTAGCCTTCTCATTATGGAAGGTGGTCTATTGTCGAGATCTTTGTTACTCAATGGATGGTAGCCTTGTCATTACGGAAGGTAGTCTGTTGTCGAGATTTTTGTTACTCCAATGGATGGTAGTCTTGTAATTATGGAAGGTAGTCTGTTGTCGAGATTTTTGTTAATCCAATGGATGGTAGCCTTGTCATTATGGAAGGTAGTCAGCTGTCGATATTTTTGTTACTCCAATGGATGGTAGCCTTGCCATTATGGAAGGTAGTCTGTTGTCGAGATTTTTTTTACTCCAATGGATGCTAGCCTTGTCATTATGGAAGGTAGTATATTGTCAATATTTTTTTTACTCCAATGGATGGGAGCCTTGTCATATGGAAGGTAGTTTGTTGTCGAGATTTTTTTTACTGCAATGGATGGTAGCCTTGTCATTATGGAAGGTAGTCTGTTGTCGATATCTTTGTTACTCAATGGATGGTAGCCTTGTCATTATGGAAGGTAGTCTGTTGTCGAGATTTTTTTTACTCCAATGGATGGTAGCCTTGTCATTATGGAAGGTAGTCAGTTGTCGAGATTTTTGTTACTCTAATGGATGGTAGCCTTGACATTATGGAACGTAGTCTGTTGTCTAGATTTTTGTTACTTCAATGGATGGTAGGCTTTTCATTATGGAATGTAGTTTGTTGTCGATATATTTGTTACTCCAATGGATGGTAGCCTTGTCATTATGGAAGGTAGTCTGTTGTCGAGATTTTTGTTATCCCAATGGATGGTAACCTTGTCATTATGGAAGGTAGTCTGTTGTCTAGATTTTTTTTACTCCAATGGATGGTAGCCTTGTCATTATGGAAGGTAGTATGCTGTCAAGATTTTTGATACTACAATGGATGGTAACTTTGTCTTTAAGGAAGGCAGTCTTTTGTCAATATTTTTGTTACTCCAATGGATGGTAGCCTTGTCATTATGTAAGGTAGTCTTTTGTCGATATTTTTGTTACTCAATTGGATGGTAGCCTTGTCATTATAGAAGGTAGTCTATTGTCGAGATCTTCGTTACTCAATGGATGGTAGCCTTGTCATTATGGAAGGTAGTCTGTGGTAGAGATTTTTGTTACTCTAATGGATGGTAGCCTTGTCATTATGGAAGGAAGTCTTTTGTCGAGATTTTTGTTACTCCAATGGATGGTAGCCTTTTCATTATGGACCATGGTCTATTGTCGAGATTTTTGTTACTCCAATGGATGGTATCCTTGAAATTATGGAAGGTAGTTTGTTGTCGAGATTTTTGTTACTCCAATGGATGGTAGCCTTATCATTATGGAAGGTAGTCTGCTTTCTATAATTTTGTTACTCCAATGGATGGTAGCCTTGTTATTATGGAAGGTAGTCTATTGTCGAGATTTTTGTTACTCTAATGGATGGTAGCCTTGACATTATGGAACGTAGTCTGTTGTCGAGATTTTTGTTACTTCAATGGATGGTAGGCTTGTCATTATGGAAAGTAGTCTGTTGTCGATATTTTTGTTACTCCAATGGATGGTAGCCTTGTCATTATGGAAGGTAGATTGTTGTTCATATTTTTGTTACTCCAATAGATGGTAGCCTTGTCATTATGAAAGGTAGTCTATCGTCGAGATTTTTGTTATTCCATTGGATAGTAGCCTTGTTATTATGGAAGGTAGTCTGTTGTCGAGATTTTTGTTATCCCAATGGATGGTAACCTTGTCATTATGGAAGGTAGTCTGTTGTCTAGATTTTTTTTACTCCAATGGATGGTAGCCTTGTCATTATGGAAGGTAGTCTGCTGTCAAGATTTTTGTTACTACAATGGATGGTAACTTTGTCTTTAAGGAAGGTAGTCTTTGGTCAATATTTTTTTTACTCCAATGGATAGTAGCCTTGTCTTTATGGAAGGTAGTCTGTTGTCGATATTTTTGTTACTCCTATGGATGGTAGCCTTGTCATTATGGAAGGTAGTATATTGTCGAGATCTTTGCTACTCAATGGATGGTAGCCTTGTCATTATGGAAGGTAGTCTGTGGTAGATATTTTTGTTACTCTAATGGATGGTAGCCTTGTCATTATGGAAGGAAGTCTTTTGTCGATATTTTTGTTACTCCAATGGATGTTAGCCTTGTCATTATTGGCCGTGGTCTATTTTCGAGTTTTTTGTTACTCCAATGGATGGTATCCTTGTAATTATGGAAGGTAGTCTGTTGTCGAGATTTTTTTTACTCCAATGGATGGTAGCCTTGTCATATGTAAGGTAGTCTGTTGTCGATATTTTTTACTCCAATGGATGGTATCCTTGTCATTATGGAAGGTAGTCTGTTTTTGATATCTTTGTTACTCAATGGATGGTAGCCTTGTTATTATGGAAGGTAGTTTGTTGTCGATATCTTTGTTACTCAATGGATGCTAGCCTTATCATTATGGAAGGTAGTCTGTTGTCGAGATTTTTGTTACTACAATGGATGGTAGCCATGTAATTTTGGAAGGTAGTCTGCTGTCGATATTTTTGTTACTCCAATGGATGGTAGCCTTGTCTTTATGGAAGGTAGTCTGTTGTCGATATTTTTGTTACTCTTATGGATGGTAGCCTTCTCATTATGGAAGGTGGTCTATTGTCGAGATCTTTGTTACTCCATGGATGGTAGCCTTGTCATTACGGAAGGTAGTCTGTTGTCGAGATTTTTGTTACTCCAATGGATGGTAGTCTTGTAATTATGGAAGGTAGTCTGTTGTCGAGATTTTTGTTAATCCAATGGATGGTAGCCTTGTCATTATGGAAGGTAGTCAGCTGTCGATATTTTTGTTACTCCAATGGATGGTAGCCTTGCCATTATGGAAGGTAGTCTGTTGTCGAGATTTTTTTTACTCCAATGGATGCTAGCCTTGTCATTATGGAAGGTAGTATATTGTCAATATTTTTTTTACTCCAATGGATGGGAGCCTTGTCATATGGAAGGTAGTTTGTTGTCGAGATTTTTTTTACTGCAATGGATGGTAGCCTTGTCATTATGGAAGGTAGTCTGTTGTCGATATCTTTGTTACTCAATGGATGGTAGCCTTGTCATTATGGAAGGTAGTCTGTTGTCGAGATTTTTTTTACTCCAATGGATGGTAGCCTTGTCATTATGGAAGGTAGTTAGTTGTCGAGATTTTTGTTACTCTAATGGATGGTAGCCTTGACATTATGGAACGTAGTCTGTTTTCTAGATTTTTGTTACTTCAATGGATGGTAGGCTTTTCATTATAGAATGTAGTTTGTTGTCGATATATTTGTTACTCCAATGGATGGTAGCCTTGTCATTATGGAAGGTAGTCTGTTGTCGAGATTTTTGTTATCCCAATGGATGGTAACCTTGTCATTATGGAAGGTAGTCTGTTGTCTAGATTTTTTTTACTCCAATGGATGGTAGCCTTGTCATTATGGAAGGTAGTATGCTGTCAAGATTTTTGATACTACAATGGATGGTAACTTTGTCTTTAAGGAAGGCAGTCTTTTGTCAATATTTTTGTTACTCCAATGGATGGTAGCCTTGTCATTATGTAAGGTAGTCTTTTGTCGATATTTTTGTTACTCAATTGGATGGTAGCCTTGTCATTATAGAAGGTAGTCTATTGTCGAGATCTTCGTTACTTAATGGATGGTAGCCTTGTCATTATGGAAGGTAGTCTGTGGTAGAGATTTTTGTTACTCTAATGGATGGTAGCCTTGTCATTATGGAAGGAAGTCTTTTGTCGAGATTTTTGTTACTCCAATGGATGGTAGCCTTTTCATTATGGACCATGGTCTATTGTCGAGATTTTTGTTACTCCAATGGATGGTATCCTTGAAATTATGGAAGGTAGTTTGTTGTTGAGATTTTTGTTACTCCAATGGATGGTAGCCTTATCATTATGGAAGGTAGTCTGCTTTCTATAATTTTGTTACTCCAATGGATGGTAGCCTTGTCATTATGGAAGGTAGTCTATTGTCGAGATTTTTGTTACTCTAATGGATGGTAGCCTTGACATTATGGAACGTAGTCTGTTGTCGAGATTTTTGTTACTTCAATGGATGGTAGGCTTGTCATTATGGAAAGTAGTCTGTTGTCGATATTTTTGTTACTCCAATGGATGGTAGCCTTGTCATTATGGAAGGTAGTTTGTTGTTCATATTTTTGTTACTCCAATGGATGGTAGCCTTGTCATTATGAAAGGTAGTCTATCGTCGAGATTTTTGTTATTCCATTGGATAGTAGCCTTGTTATTATGGAAGGTAGTCTGTTGTCGAGATTTTTGTTATCCCAATGGATGGTAACCTTGTCATTATGGAAGGTAGTCTGTTGTCTAGATTTTTTTTACTCCAATGGATGGTAGCCTTGTCATTATGGAAGGTAGTCTGCTGTCAAGATTTTTGTTACTACAATGGATGGTAACTTTGTCTTTAAGGAAGGTAGTCTTTGGTCAATATTTTTTTTACTCCAATGGATAGTAGCCTTGTCTTTATGGAAGGTAGTCTGTTGTCGATATTTTTGTTACTCCTATGGATGGTAGCCTTGTCATTATGGAAGGTAGTATATTGTCGAGATCTTTGCTACTCAATGGATGGTAGCCTTGTCATTATGGAAGGTAGTCTGTGGTAGATATTTTTGTTACTCTAATGGATGGTAGCCTTGTCATTATGGAAGGAAGTCTTTTGTCGATATTTTTGTTACTCCAATGGATGTTAGCCTTGTCATTATTGGTCGTGGTCTATTTTCGAGTTTTTTGTTACTCCAATGGATGGTATCCTTGTAATTATGGAAGGTAGTCTGTTGTCGAGATTTTCGTTACTCCAATGGATGGTAGCCTTGCCATTATGGAAGGTAGTCTGTTGTTGAGATTGATTTTACTCCAATGGATGCTAGCCTTGTCATTATGGAAGGTATTATATTGTCAACATTTTTTTTACTCCAATGGATGGTAGCCTTGTCATATGGAAGGTAGTTTGTTGTCGAGATTTTTTTTACTGCAATGGATGGTAGCCTTGTCATTATAGAAGGTAGTCTGTTGTCGATATCTTTGTTACTCAATGAATGGTAGTCTTGTCATTATTGAAGGTAGTCTGTTGTCGACATTTTGTTTTACTCGAATGGATGGTAGCCTTGTCATTATGGAAGATAGTTTGTTGTCGAGATTTTTGTTACTCAAATGGATGGTAGCCTTGACATTATGGAACGTAGTCTGTTGTCGAGATTTTTGTTACTCCAATGGATGGTAGGCTTTTCATTATGGAACGTAGTCTGTTGTCGATATATTTGTTACTCCAATGGATGGTAGCCTTGTCATTATGGAAGGTAGTCTGTTGTTCAGATTTTTGTTACTCCAATGGATGGTAGCCTTGTCATTATGGAAGGTAGTCTGTTGTCGATATTTTGGTTACTCCAATGGATGGTAGCCTTGTCATTATGGAAGGTAGTTTGTTGTCGATATCTTTGTTACTTAATGGATAGTAGCCTTGTCATTATAGAAGGTAGCCTGGTATCGAGATTTTGTTTACTCCAATGGATGGTAGCCCTGTCATTATGGAAGGTAGTATTTTGTCGACATTTTTGTTACTCTAATGGATGGTAGCCTTGACATTATGGAACGTAGTCTGTTGTCGAGATTTTTGTTACTTCAATGAATGGTAGGCTTGTCATTATGGAAAGTAGTCTGTTGTCGATATTTTTGTTACTCCAATGGATGGTAGCCTTGTCATTATGGAAGGAAGTTTGTTGTTCAGATTTTTGTTACTCCAATGGATGGTAGCCTTGTCATTATGAAAGGTAGTATATTGGTGAGATTTTTGTTATTCCATTGGATAGTAGCCTTGTTATTATGGAAGGTAGTGTGTTGTCGTGATTTTTGTTATCCCAATGGATGGTAACCTTCTCATTATGGAAGGTAGTCTATTGTCGAGATTTTTTGTACTCCAATGGATGGTAGCTTTGTCATTATGGAAGTTAGTCTGTTGTCGAGATTTTTGTTACTGCAATGGATGGTAGCTTTGTCTTTATGGAAGGTAGTCTTTTGTCAATATTTTTGTTACTCCAATGGATGGTAGCCTTGTCTTTATGGAAGGTAGTCTGTTGTCGATATTTTTGTTACTCCTATGTATGGTAGCCTTGTCATTACGGAAGGTAGTCTGTTGTCGAGATTTTTTTTAGTCCAATGGATGGTAGCCTTGTCATTATGGAAGGTAGTCTGTGGTAGAGATTTTTGTTATTCTAATGGATGGTAGCCTTGTCATTATGGAAGGATGTCTTTTGTCGAGATTTTTGTTACTCCAATGGATGGTAGCCTTATCATTATGGACCATGGTCTATTGTCGATATTTTTTTTACTCCAATGGATGGTATCCTTGTAATTATGGAAGGTAGTCTACTGTCGATATGTTTGTTACTCCAATGGATACTAGCCTTGTAATTATGGAAGGTAATATATTGTCAAGATTTTTTTTACTCCAATGGATGGTAGCCTTGTCATTATGGAAGGTAGTTTGTTGTTCAGATTTTTGTTACTCGAATGGATGGTAGCCTTGTCATTATGGAAGGTAGTCTGCTGTCGATATTTTTGTTACTCCAATGGATGGTAGCCTTGTCATTATGGAAGGTAGTCTGTTGTCGAGATTTTTTTTACTCCAATGGATGCTAGCCTTGTCATTAAGGAAGGTAGTATATTGTCAAGATTTTTTTTACTCCAATGGATGCTAGCCTTGTCATTATGGAAGGTAGTCTATTGTCGAGATCGTTGTTAATCAATGGATGGTAGCCTTGTCATTACGGAAGGTAGTTTGTTGTTTTGATTTTTGTTACTCCAATGGATGGTATCCTTGTAATTATGGAAGGTAGTCTGCTGTCGATATGTTTGTTACTCCAATGGATGCTAGCCTTGTAATTATGGAAGGTAGTATATTGTCAAGATTTTTTTTAATCCAATGGATGGTAGCCTTGTCATTATGGAAGGTAGTCTGTTGTCGAGATTTTTTTTACTACAATGGATGGTAGCCTTGTCAATATGGAAGGTAGTTTGTTGTTCAGATTTTTGTTACTCCAATGGATGGTAGCCTTGTTATTATGGAAAGTAGTCTCCTGTCGATATTTTTGTTACTCCAATGGATGGTAGCCTTGTCATTATGGAAGGTAGTCTGTTGTTGAGATTTTTTTTACTCCAATGGATGCTAGCCTTGTCATTATGGAAGGTAGTATATTGTCAAGATTTTTTTTACTCCAATGGATACTAGCCTTGTCATTATGGAAGGTAGTCTATTGTCGAGATCGTTGTTAATCAATGGATGGTAGCCTTGTCATTATGGAAGGTAGTTTGTTGTTCAGATTTTTGTTACTCCAATGGATGGTAGCCTTGTCATTATGAAAGGTAGTCTATTGTCGAGATTTTTGTTATTCCTTTCGATAGTAGCCTTGTTATTATGGAAGGTAGTCTGTTGTCGAGATTTTTGTTATCCCAATGGATAGTAGCCTTGTCATTATGGAAGGTAGTATATTGTCAACATTTTATTTACTCCAATGGATGGTAGCCTTGTCATATGGAAGGTAGTTTGTTGTCGAGATTTTTTTTACTACAATGGATGGTAGCCTTGTCATTATGGAAGGTAGTCTGTTGTCGATATCTTTGTTACTCAATGGATTGTAGCCTTGTCATTATGGAAGGTAGTCTGTTGTCGAGATTTTTTTTAGTCCAATGGATGGTAGCCTTGTCATTATGGGAGGTAGTCTGTTGTCGAGATTTTTGTTACTCTAATGGATGGTAGCCTTAACAATATGGAACATAGTCTGTTGTCGAGATTTTTGTTACTTCAATGGATGGTAGGCTTTTCATTATGGAACGTAGTCTGTTGTCGATATATTTGTTACTCCAATGGATGCTAGCCTTGTAATTATGGAAGGTAGTATATTGTCAAGATTTTTGTTACTCCAATGGATGGTAGCCTTGTCATTAGGGAAGGTAGTCTGCTGTCAATATTTTTGTTACTCCAATGGATGGTAGCCTTGTCATTATGGAAGGTAGTCTCTTGTCGATATTTTTTTTACTTTAATGGATGCTAGCCTTGTTATTATGGAAGGTAGTATATTGTCAAGATTTTGTTTACTCCAATGGATGGTAGCCTTGTCATATGGAAGGTAGTCTGTTGTCGAGATTTTTTTACTGCAATGGATGGTAGCCTTGTCAGTATCGAAGGTAGTTTGTTGTTCATATTTTTGTTAGTGCAATGGATGGTAGCCCTGTCATTATGGAAGGTAGTCTGTTGTCGATATTTTTTTTACTCCAATGGATGCTAGCCTTGACATTATGGAATGTAGTCTGTTGTTGAGATTTTTGTTACTTCAATGAATGGTAGGCTTGTCATTATGGAAAGTAGTCTGTTGTAGATATTTTTGTTACTCCAATGGATGGTAGCCTTGTCAGTATGGAAAGAAGTTTGTTGTTCATATTTTTGTTACTCCACTGGATGGTAGCCTTGTCATTATGAAAGGTAGTCTATTGTCGAGATTTTTGTTATTCCATTGGATAGTAGCCTTGTTATTATGGAAGTTAGTGTGTTGTCGAGATTTTTGTTATCCCAATGGATGGTAACCTTGTCATTATGGAAGGTAGTCTGTTGTCGAGATTTTTTTTACTCTATTGGATGGTAGCTTTGTCATTATGGAAGGTAGTCTATTGTCGATATTTTTGTTACTGCAATGGATGGTATTTTTGTCTTTATGGAAGGTAGTCTTTTGTCAATATTTTTGTTACTCCAATGGATGGTAGCATTGTCTTTATGGAAGGTAGTCTGTTGTCGATATTTTTGTTACTCCTATGGATGGTAGCCTTGTCATTATGGAAGGTAGTCCATTTTCGAGATCTGTGTTACTCCTATGTATGGTAGCCTTGTCATTATGGAAGGTAGTCTGTTGTCGAGATTTTTTTTAGTCCAATGGATGGTAGCCTTGTCATTATGGAAGGTAGTCTGTGGTAGAGATTTTTGTTATTCTAATGGATGGTAGCCTTGTCATTATGGAAGGATGTCTTTTGTCGAGATTTTTGTTACTCCAATGGATGGTAGCCTTATCATTATGGACCATGGTCTATTGTCGATATTTTTTTTACTCCAATGGATGGTATCCTTGTAATTATGGAAGGTAGTCTGCTGTCGATATGTTTGTTACTCCAATGGATACTAGCCTTGTAATTATGGAAGGTAATATATTGTCAAGATTTTTTTTACTCCAATGGATGGTAGCCTTGTCATTACGGAAGGTAGTCTGTTGTCGAGATTCTTTTTACTGCAATGGATGGTAGCCTTGTCATTATGGAAGGTAGTTTGTTGTTCAGATTTTTGTTACTCGAATGGATGGTAGCCTTGTCATTATGGAAGGTAGTCTGCTGTCGATATTTTTGTTACTCCAATGGATGGTAGCCTTGTCATTATGGAAGGTAGTCTGTTGTCGAGATTTTTTTTACTCCAATGGATGCTAGCCTTGTCATTAAGGAAGGTAGTATATTGTCAAGATTTTTTTTACTCCAATGGATGCTAGCCTTGTCATTATGGAAGGTAGTCTATTGTCGAGATCGTTGTTAATCAATGGATGGTAGCCTTGTCATTACGGAAGGTAGTTTGTTGTTCAGATTTTTGTTACTCCAATGGATGGTATCCTTGTAATTATGGAAGGTAGTCTGCTGTCGATATGTTTGTTACTCCAATGGATGCTAGCCTTTTAATTATGGAAGGTAGTATATTGTCAAGATTTTTTTTAATCCAATGGATGGTAGCCTTGTCATTATGGAAGGTAGTCTGTTGTCGAGATTTTTTTTACTACAATGGATGGTAGCCTTGTCAATATGGAAGGTAGTTTGTTGTTCAGATTTTTGTTACTCCAATGGATGGTAGCCTTGTTATTATGGAAAGTAGTCTGCTGTCGATATTTTTGTTACTCCAATGGATGGTAGCCTTGTCATTATGGAAGGTAGTCTGTTGTTGAGATTTTTTTTACTCCAATGGATGCTAGCCTTGTCATTATGGAAGGTAGTATATTGTCAAGATTTTTTTTACTCCAATGGATGCTAGCCTTGTCATTATGGAAGGTAGTCTATTGTCGAGATCGTTGTTAATCAATGGATGGTAGCCTTGTCATTATGGAAGGTAGTTTGTTGTTCAGATTTTTGTTACTCCAATGGATGGTAGCCTTGTCATTATGAAAGGTAGTCTATTGTCGAGATTTTTGTTATTCCTTTCGATAGTAGCCTTGTTATTATGGAAGGTAGTCTATTGTCGAGATTTTTGTTATCCCAATGGATAGTAGCCTTGTCATTATGGAAGGTAGTATATTGTCAACATTTTATTTACTCCAATGGATGGTAGCCTTGTCATATGGAAGGTAGTTTGTTGTCGAGAGTTTTTTTACTACAATGGATGGTAGCCTTGTCATTATGGAAGGTAGTCTGTTGTCGATATCTTTGTTACTCAATGGATTGTAGCCTTGTCATTATGGAAGGTAGTCTGTTGTCGAGATTTTTTTTAGTCCAATGGATGGTAGCCTTGTCATTATGGGAGGTAGTCTGTTGTCGAGATTTTTGTTACTCTAATGGATGGTAGCCTTAACAATATGGAACATAGTCTGTTGTCGAGATTTTTGTTACTTCAATGGATGGTAGGCTTTTCATTATGGAACGTAGTCTGTTGTCGATATATTTGTTACTCCAATGGATGCTAGCCTTGTAATTATGGAAGGTAGTATATTGTCAAGATTTTTGTTACTCCAATGGATGGTAGTCTTGTCATTAGGGAAGGTAGTCTGCTGTCAATATTTTTGTTACTCCAATGGATGGTAGCCTTGTCATTATGGAAGGTAGTCTGTTGTTGAGATTTTTTTTACTCCAATGGATGCTAGCCTTGTCATTATGGAAGGTAGTATATTGTCAAGATTTTTTTTACTCCAATGAATGCTAGCCTTGTCATTATGGAAGGTAGTCTATTGTCGAGATCGTTGTTAATCAATGGATGGTAGCCTTGTCATTATGGAAGGTAGTTTGTTGTTAAGATTTTTGTTACTCCAATGGATGGTAGCCTTGTCATTATGAAAGGTAGTCTATTGTCGAGATTTTTGTTATTCCTTTCGATAGTAGCCTTGTTATTATGGAAGGTAGTCTGTTGTCGAGATTTTTGTTATCCCAATGGATAGTAGCCTTGTCATTATGGAAGGTAGTATATTGTCAACATTTTATTTACTCCAATGGATGGTAGCCTTGTCATATGGAAGGTAGTTTGTTGTCGAGATTTTTTTTACTACAATGGATGGTAGCCTTGTCATTATGGAAGGTAGTCTGTTGTCGATATCTTTGTTACTCAATGGATTGTAGCCTTGTCATTATGGAAGGTAGTCTGTTGTCGAGATTTTTTTTTAGTCCAATGGATGGTAGCCTTGTCATTATGGGAGGTAGTCTGTTGTCGAGATTTTTGTTACTCTAATGGATGGTAGCCTTAACAATATGGAACATAGTCTGTTGTCGAGATTTTTGTTACTTCAATGGATGGTAGGCTTTTCATTATGGAACGTAGTCTGTTGTCGATATATTTGTTACTCCAATGGATGCTAGCCTTGTAATTATGGAAGGTAGTATATTGTCAAGATTTTTGTTACTCCAATGGATGGTAGCCTTGTCATTAGGGAAGGTAGTCTGCTGTCAATATTTTTGTTACTCCAATGGATGGTAGCCTTGTCATTATGGAAGGTAGTCTCTTGTCGATATTTTTTTTACTTTAATGGATGCAAGCCTTGTTATTATGGAAGGTAGTATATTGTCAAGATTGTGTTTACTCCAATGGATGGTAGCCTTGTCATATGGAAGGTAGTCTGTTGTCGAGATTTTTTTACTGCAATGGATGGTAGCCTTGTCAGTATCGAAGGTAGTTTGTTGTTCATATTTTTGTTAGTGCAATGGATTGTAGCCTTGTAATTATGGAAGGTAGTCTGTTATCAAGATTTTTTTACTCCAATGGATGCTAGCCTTGACATTATGGAATGTAGTCTGTTGTTGAGATTTTTGTTACTTCAATGAATGGTAGGCTTGTCATTATGGAAAGTAGTCTGTTGTAGATATTTTTGTTACTCCAATGGATGGTAGCCTTGTCAGTATGGAAAGAAGTTTGTTGTTCATATTTTTGTTACTCCACTGGATGGTAGCCTTGTCATTATGAAAGGTAGTCTATTGTCGAGATTTTTGTTATTCCATTGGATAGTAGCCTTGTTATTATGGAAGTTAGTGTGTTGTCGAGATTTTTGTTATCCCAATGGATGGTAACCTTGTCATTATGGAAGGTAGTCTGTTGTCGAGATTTTTTTTACTCTATTGGATGGTAGCTTTGTCATTATGGAAGGTAGTCTATTGTCGATATTTTTGTTACTGCAATGGATGGTATTTTTGTCTTTATGGAAGGTAGTCTTTTGTCAATATTTTTGTTACTCCAATGGATGGTAGCATTGTCTTTATGGAAGGTAGTCTGTTGTCGATATTTTTGTTACTCCTATGGATGGTAGCCTTGTCATTATGGAAGGTAGTCCATTTTCGAGATCTGTGTTACTCCTATGTATGGTAGCCTTGTCATTATGGAAGGTAGTCTGTTGTCGAGATTTTTTTTAGTCCAATGGATGGTAGCCTTGTCATTATGGAAGGTAGTCTGTGGTAGAGATTTTTGTTATTCTAATGGATGGTAGCCTTGTCATTATGGAAGGATGTCTTTTGTCGAGATTTTTGTTACTCCAATGGATGGTAGCCTTATCATTATGGACCATGGTCTATTGTCGATATTTTTTTTACTCCAATGGATGGTATCCTTGTAATTATGGAAGGTAGTCTGCTGTCGATATGTTTGTTACTCCAATGGATACTAGCCTTGTAATTATGGAAGGTAATATATTGTCAAGATTTTTTTTACTCCAATGGATGGTAGCCTTGTCATTACGGAAGGTAGTCTGTTGTCGAGATTCTTTTTACTGCAATGGATGGTAGCCTTGTCATTATGGAAGGTAGTTTGTTGTTCAGATTTTTGTTACTCGAATGGATGGTAGCCTTGTCATTATGGAAGGTAGTCTGCTGTCGATATTTTTGTTACTCCAATGGATGGTAGCCTTGTCATTATGGAAGGTAGTCTGTTGTCGAGATTTTTTTTACTCCAATGGATGCTAGCCTTGTCATTAAGGAAGGTAGTATATTGTCAAGATTTTTTTTACTCCAATGGATGCTAGCCTTGTCATTATGGAAGGTAGTCTATTGTCGAGATCGTTGTTAATCAATGGATGGTAGCCTTGTCATTACGGAAGGTAGTTTGTTGTTCAGATTTTTGTTACTCCAATGGATGGTATCCTTGTAATTATGGAAGGTAGTCTGCTGTCGATATGTTTGTTACTCCAATGGATGCTAGCCTTTTAATTATGGAAGGTAGTATATTGTCAAGATTTTTTTTAATCCAATGGATGGTAGCCTTGTCATTATGGAAGGTAGTCTGTTGTCGAGATTTTTTTTACTACAATGGATGGTAGCCTTGTCAATATGGAAGGTAGTTTGTTGTTCAGATTTTTGTTACTCCAATGGATGGTAGCCTTGTTATTATGGAAAGTAGTCTGCTGTCGATATTTTTGTTACTCCAATGGATGGTAGCCTTGTCATTATGGAAGGTAGTCTGTTGTTGAGATTTTTTTTACTCCAATGGATGCTAGCCTTGTCATTATGGAAGGTAGTATATTGTCAAGATTTTTTTTACTCCAATGGATGCTAGCCTTGTCATTATGGAAGGTAGTCTATTGTCGAGATCGTTGTTAATCAATGGATGGTAGCCTTGTCATTATGGAAGGTAGTTTGTTGTTCAGATTTTTGTTACTCCAATGGATGGTAGCCTTGTCATTATGAAAGGTAGTCTATTGTCGAGATTTTTGTTATTCCTTTCGATAGTAGCCTTGTTATTATGGAAGGTAGTCTATTGTCGAGATTTTTGTTATCCCAATGGATAGTAGCCTTGTCATTATGGAAGGTAGTATATTGTCAACATTTTATTTACTCCAATGGATGGTAGCCTTGTCATATGGAAGGTAGTTTGTTGTCGAGAGTTTTTTTACTACAATGGATGGTAGCCTTGTCATTATGGAAGGTAGTCTGTTGTCGATATCTTTGTTACTCAATGGATTGTAGCCTTGTCATTATGGAAGGTAGTCTGTTGTCGAGATTTTTTTTAGTCCAATGGATGGTAGCCTTGTCATTATGGGAGGTAGTCTGTTGTCGAGATTTTTGTTACTCTAATGGATGGTAGCCTTAACAATATGGAACATAGTCTGTTGTCGAGATTTTTGTTACTTCAATGGATGGTAGGCTTTTCATTATGGAACGTAGTCTGTTGTCGATATATTTGTTACTCCAATGGATGCTAGCCTTGTAATTATGGAAGGTAGTATATTGTCAAGATTTTTGTTACTCCAATGGATGGTAGTCTTGTCATTAGGGAAGGTAGTCTGCTGTCAATATTTTTGTTACTCCAATGGATGGTAGCCTTGTCATTATGGAAGGTAGTCTGTTGTTGAGATTTTTTTTACTCCAATGGATGCTAGCCTTGTCATTATGGAAGGTAGTATATTGTCAAGATTTTTTTTACTCCAATGAATGCTAGCCTTGTCATTATGGAAGGTAGTCTATTGTCGAGATCGTTGTTAATCAATGGATGGTAGCCTTGTCATTATGGAAGGTAGTTTGTTGTTAAGATTTTTGTTACTCCAATGGATGGTAGCCTTGTCATTATGAAAGGTAGTCTATTGTCGAGATTTTTGTTATTCCTTTCGATAGTAGCCTTGTTATTATGGAAGGTAGTCTGTTGTCGAGATTTTTGTTATCCCAATGGATAGTAGCCTTGTCATTATGGAAGGTAGTATATTGTCAACATTTTATTTACTCCAATGGATGGTAGCCTTGTCATATGGAAGGTAGTTTGTTGTCGAGATTTTTTTTACTACAATGGATGGTAGCCTTGTCATTATGGAAGGTAGTCTGTTGTCGATATCTTTGTTACTCAATGGATTGTAGCCTTGTCATTATGGAAGGTAGTCTGTTGTCGAGATTTTTTTTTAGTCCAATGGATGGTAGCCTTGTCATTATGGGAGGTAGTCTGTTGTCGAGATTTTTGTTACTCTAATGGATGGTAGCCTTAACAATATGGAACATAGTCTGTTGTCGAGATTTTTGTTACTTCAATGGATGGTAGGCTTTTCATTATGGAACGTAGTCTGTTGTCGATATATTTGTTACTCCAATGGATGCTAGCCTTGTAATTATGGAAGGTAGTATATTGTCAAGATTTTTGTTACTCCAATGGATGGTAGCCTTGTCATTAGGGAAGGTAGTCTGCTGTCAATATTTTTGTTACTCCAATGGATGGTAGCCTTGTCATTATGGAAGGTAGTCTCTTGTCGATATTTTTTTTACTTTAATGGATGCAAGCCTTGTTATTATGGAAGGTAGTATATTGTCAAGATTGTGTTTACTCCAATGGATGGTAGCCTTGTCATATGGAAGGTAGTCTGTTGTCGAGATTTTTTTACTGCAATGGATGGTAGCCTTGTCAGTATCGAAGGTAGTTTGTTGTTCATATTTTTGTTAGTGCAATGGATTGTAGCCTTGTAATTATGGAAGGTAGTCTGTTATCAAGATTTTTTTACTCCAATGGATGGTAGCCCTGTCATTATGGAAGGTAGTCTGTTGTCGATATTTTTTTTACTCCAATGGATGCTAGCCTTGACATTATGGAATGTAGTCTGTTGTTGAGATTTTTGTTACTTCAATGAATGGTAGGCTTGTCATTATGGAAAGTAGTCTGTTGTAGATATTTTTGTTACTCCAATGGATGGTAGCCTTGTCAGTATGGAAAGAAGTTTGTTGTTCATATTTTTGTTACTCCACTGGATGGTAGCCTTGTCATTATGAAAGGTAGTCTATTGTCGAGATTTTTGTTATTCCATTGGATAGTAGCCTTGTTATTATGGAAGTTAGTGTGTTGTCGAGATTTTTGTTATCCCAATGGATTGTAACCTTGTCATTATGGAAGGTAGTCTGTTGTCGAGATTTTTTTTACTCTATTGGATGGTAGCTTTGTCATTATGGAAGGTAGTCTATTGTCGATATTTTTGTTACTGCAATGGATGGTAGCTTTGTCTTTATGGAAGGTAGTCTTTTGTCAATATTTTTGTTACTCCAATGGATGGTAGCATTGTCTTTATGGAAGGTAGTCTGTTGTCGATATTTTTGTTACTCCTATGGATGGTAGCCTTGTCATTATGGAAGGTAGTCCATTTTCGAGATCTGTGTTACTCCTATGTATGGTAGCCTTGTCATTATGGAAGGTAGTCTGTTGTCGAGATTTTTTTTAGTCCAATGGATGGTAGCCTTGTCATTATGGAAGGTAGTCTGTGGTAGAGATTTTTGTTATTCTAATGGATGGTAGCCTTGTCATTATGGAAGGATGTCTTTTGTAGAGATTTTTGTTACTCCAATGGATGGTAGCCTTATCATTATGGACCATGGTCTATTGTCGATATTTTTTTTACTCCAATGGATGGTATCCTTGTAATTATGGAAGGTAGTCTGCTGTCGATATGTTTGTTACTCCAATGGATACTAGCCTTGTAATTATGGAAGGTAATATATTGTCAAGATTTTTTTTACTCCAATGGATGGTAGCCTTGTCATTACGGAAGGTAGTCTGTTGTCGAGATTCTTTTTACTGCAATGGATGGTAGCCTTGTCATTATGGAAGGTAGTTTGTTGTTCAGATTTTTGTTACTCGAATGGATGGTAGCCTTGTCATTATGGAAGGTAGTCTGCTGTCGATATTTTTGTTACTCCAATGGATGGTAGCCTTGTCATTATGGAAGGTAGTCTGTTGTCGAGATTTTTTTTACTCCAATGGATGCTAGCCTTGTCATTAAGGAAGGTAGTATATTGTCAAGATTTTTTTTACTCCAATGGATGCTAGCCTTGTCATTATGGAAGGTAGTCTATTGTCGAGATCGTTGTTAATCAATGGATGGTAGCCTTGTCATTACGGAAGGTAGTTTGTTGTTCAGATTTTTGTTACTCCAATGGATGGTATCCTTGTAATTATGGAAGGTAGTCTGCTGTCGATATGTTTGTTACTCCAATGGATGCTAGCCTTGTAATTATGGAAGGTAGTATATTGTCAAGATTTTTTTTAATCCAATGGATGGTAGCCTTGTCATTATGGAAGGTAGTCTGTTGTCGAGATTTTTTTTACTACAATGGATGGTAGCCTTGTCAATATGGAAGGTAGTTTGTTGTTCAGATTTTTGTTACTCCAATGGATGGTAGCCTTGTTATTATGGAAAGTAGTCTGCTGTCGATATTTTTGTTACTCCAATGGATGGTAGCCTTGTCATTATGGAAGGTAGTCTGTTGTTGAGATTTTTTTTACTCCAATGGATGCTAGCCTTGTCATTATGGAAGGTAGTATATTGTCAAGATTTTTTTTACTCCAATGGATGCTAGCCTTGTCATTATGGAAGGTAGTCTATTGTCGAGATCGTTGTTAATCAATGGATGGTAGCCTTGTCATTATGGAAGGTAGTTTGTTGTTCAGATTTTTGTTACTCCAATGGATGGTAGCCTTGTCATTATGAAAGGTAGTCTATTGTCGAGATTTTTGTTATTCCTTTCGATAGTAGCCTTGTTATTATGGAAGGTAGTCTATTGTCGAGATTTTTGTTATCCCAATGGATAGTAGCCTTGTCATTATGGAAGGTAGTATATTGTCAACATTTTATTTACTCCAATGGATGGTAGCCTTGTCATATGGAAGGTAGTTTGTTGTCGAGATTTTTTTTACTACAATGGATGGTAGCCTTGTCATTATGGAAGGTAGTCTGTTGTCGATATCTTTGTTACTCAATGGATTGTAGCCTTGTCATTATGGAAGGTAGTCTGTTGTCGAGATTATTTTTAGTCCAATGGATGGTAGCCTTGTCATTATGGGAGGTAGTCTGTTGTCGAGATTTTTGTTACTCTAATGGATGGTAGCCTTAACAATATGGAACATAGTCTGTTGTCGAGATTTTTGTTACTTCAATGGATGGTAGGCTTTTCAATATGGAACGTAGTCTGTTGTCGATATATTTGTTACTCCAATGGATGCTAGCCTTGTAATTATGGAAGGTAGTATATTGTCAAGATTTTTGTTACTCCAATGGATGGTAGCCTTGTCATTAGGGAAGGTAGTCTGCTGTCAATATTTTTGTTACTCCAATGGATGGTAGCCTTGTCATTATGGAAGGTAGTCTCTTGTCGATATTTTTTTTACTTTAATGGATGCTAGCCTTGTTATTATGGAAGGTAGTATATTGTCAAGATTTTGTTTACTCCAATGGATGGTAGCCTTGTCATATGGAAGGTAGTCTATTGTCGAGATTTTTTTACTGCAATGGATGGTAGCCTTGTCAGTATCGAAGGTAGTTTGTTGTTCAGATTTTTGTTAGTGCAATGGATGGTAGCCTTGTAATTATGGAAGGTAGTCTGTTATCAAGATTTTTTTACTCCAATGGATGGTAGCCCTGTCATTATGGAAGGTAGTCTGTTGTCGATATTTTTTTTACTCCAATGGATGCTAGCCTTGACATTATGGAATGTAGTCTGTTGTTGAGATTTGTGTTACTTCAATGAATGGTAGGCTTGTCATTATGGAAAGTAGTCTGTTGTAGATATTTTTGTTACTCCAATGGATGGTAGCCTTGTCAGTATGGAAAGAAGTTTGTTGTTCATATTTTTGTTACTCCACTGGATGGTAGCCTTGTCATTATGAAAGGTAGTCTATTGTCGAGATTTTTGTTATTCCATTGGATAGTAGCCTTGTTATTATGGAAGTTAGTGTGTTGTCGAGATTTTTGTTATCCCAATGGATGGTAACCTTGTCATTATGGAAGGTAGTCTGTTGTCGAGATTTTTTTTACTCTATTGGATGGTAGCTTTGTCATTATGGAAGGTAGTCTATTGTCGATATTTTTGTTACTGCAATGGATGGTAGCTTTGTCTTTATGGAAGGTAGTCTTTTGTCAATATTTTTGTTACTCCAATGGATGGTAGCATTGTCTTTCTGGAAGGTAGTCTGTTGTCGATATTTTTGTTACTCCTATGGATGGTAGCCTTGTCATTATGGAAGGTAGTCCATTTTCGAGATCTGTGTTACTCAATGGAAGGTAGCCTTGTCATTATGGAAGGTAGTATGTGGTAGAGATTTTTGTTACTCTAATGGATGGTAGCCTTGTCATTATGGAAGGAAGTCTTTTGTCGTGATTTTTGTTACTCCAATGGTTGGTAGCCTTGTCATTATGGACCATGGTCTATTGTCGAGATTTTTGTTACTCCAATGGATGGTATCCTTGTAATTATGGAAGGTAGTCTGTTGTCGATATTTTTATTACTCCAATGGATGGTAGCCTTGTCATTATGGAAGGTAGTCTGCTGTCGATATTTTTGTTACTCCAATGGATGGAAGCCTTGTCATTATGGAAGGTAGTCTCTTGTCGAGATTTTTTTTATTCCAATGGATGCTAGCCTTGTAATTATGGAAGTTAGTCTGTGGTAGAGATTTTTGTTACTCTAATGGATGGTAGCCTTGTCATTATGGAAGGAAGTCTTTTTCGAGATTTTTGTTACTCTAATGGATGGTAGCCTTGTCATTATGGACCATGGTCTATTGTCGAGATTTTTTTTACTCCAATGGATGGTATCCTTTTAATTATGGAAGGTAGTCTGTTGTCGAGATTTTTGTTAATCCAATGGATGGTAGCCTTGTCATTATGGAAGGTAGTATATTGTCAAGATTTTTTTTACTCCAATGGATGGTAGCCTTGTCATATGGAAGGTAGTTTGTTGTCGAGATTTTTTTTACTGCAATGGATGGTAGCCTTGTCATTATGGAAGGTAGTTTGTTGTCGATATCTTTTTTACTTAATGGATAGTAGCCTTGTCATTATGGAAGGTAGTCTACTGTCGATATTTTTGTTACTCCAATGGATGGTAGCCTTGTCATTATGGAAGGTAGTCTGTTGTCGAGATTTTTTTTACTCCAATGGATGCTAGCCTTGTCATTAAGGAAGGTAGTATATTGTCAAGATTTTTTTTACTCCAATGGATGCTAGCCTTGTCATTATGGAAGGTAGTCTATTGTCGAGATCGTTGTTAATCAATGGATGGTAGCCTTGTCATTACGGAAGGTAGTTTGTTGTTCAGATTTTTGTTACTCCAATGGATGGTATCCTTGTAATTATGGAAGGTAGTCTGCTGTCGATATGTTTGTTACTCCAATGGATGCTAGCCTTGTAATTATGGAAGGTAGTATATTGTCAAGATTTTTTTTAATCCAATGGATGGTAGCCTTGTCATTATGGAAGGTAGTCTGTTGTCGAGATTTTTTTTACTACAATGGATGGTAGCCTTGTCAATATGGAAGGTAGTTTGTTGTTCAGATTTTTGTTACTCCAATGGATGGTAGCCTTGTTATTATGGAAAGTAGTCTGCTGTCGATATTTTTGTTACTCCAATGGATGGTAGCCTTGTCATTATGGAAGGTAGTCTGTTGTTGAGATTTTTTTTACTCCAATGGATGCTAGCCTTGTCATTATGGAAGGTAGTATATTGTCAAGATTTTTTTTACTCCAATGGATGCTAGCCTTGTCATTATGGAAGGTAGTCTATTGTCGAGATCGTTGTTAATCAATGGATGGTAGCCTTGTCATTATGGAAGGTAGTTTGTTGTTCAGATTTTTGTTACTCCAATGGATGGTAGCCTTGTCATTATGAAAGGTAGTCTATTGTCGAGATTTTTGTTATTCCTTTCGATAGTAGCCTTGTTATTATGGAAGGTAGTCTGTTGTCGAGATTTTTGTTATCCCAATGGATAGTAGCCTTGTCATTATGGAAGGTAGTATATTGTCAACATTTTATTTACTCCAATGGATGGTAGCCTTGTCATATGGAAGGTAGTTTGTTGTCGAGATTTTTTTTACTACAATGGATGGTAGCCTTGTCATTATGGAAGGTAGTCTGTTGTCGATATCTTTGTTACTCAATGGATTGTAGCCTTGTCATTATGGAAGGTAGTCTGTTGTCGAGATTTTTTTTAGTCCAATGGATGGTAGCCATGTCATTATGGGAGGTAGTCTGTTGTCGAGATTTTTGTTACTCTAATGGATGGTAGCCTTAACAATATGGAACATAGTCTGTTGTCGAGATTTTTGTTACTTCAATGGATGGTAGGCTTTTCATTATGGAACGTAGTCTGTTGTCGATATATTTGTTACTCTAATGGATGCTAGCCTTGTAATTATGGAAGGTAGTATATTGTCAAGATTTTTGTTACTCCAATGGATGGTAGCCTTTTCATTAGGGAAGGTAGTCTGCTGTCAATATTTTTGTTACTCCAATGGATGGTAGCCTTGTCATTATGGAAGGTAGTCTCTTGTCGATATTTTTTTTACTTTAATGGATGCTAGCCTTGTTATTATGGAAGGTAGTATATTGTCAAGATTTTGTTTACTCCAATGGATGGTAGCCTTGTCATATGGAAGGTAGTCTGTTGTCGAGATTTTTTTACTGCAATGGATGGTAGCCTTGTCAGTATCGAAGGTAGTTTGTTGTTCAGATTTTTGTTAGTGCAATGGATGGTAGCCTTGTAATTATGGAAGGTAGTCTGTTATCAAGATTTTTTTACTCCAATGGATGGTAGCCCTGTCATTATGGAAGGTAGTCTGTTGTCGATATTTTTTTTTACTCCAATGGATGCTAGCCTTGACATTATGGAATGTAGTCTGTTGTTGAGATTTGTGTTACTTCAATGAATGGTAGGCTTGTCATTATGGAAAGTAGTCTGTTGTAGATATTTTTGTTACTCCAATGGATGGTAGCCTTGTCAGTATGGAAAGAAGTTTGTTGTTCATATTTTTGTTACTCCACTGGATGGTAGCCTTGTCATTATGAAAGGTAGTCTATTGTCGAGATTTTTGTTATTCCATTGGATAGTAGCCTTGTTATTATGGAAGTTAGTGTGTTGTCGAGATTTTTGTTATCCCAATGGATGGTAACCTTGTCATTATGGAAGGTAGTCTGTTGTCGAGATTTTTTTTACTCTATTGGATGGTAGCTTTG
This sequence comes from Vicia faba, assembly GCA_948472305.1. Lineage (NCBI taxonomy): Eukaryota > Viridiplantae > Streptophyta > Magnoliopsida > Fabales > Fabaceae > Vicia > Vicia faba. The sequence goes on from OX451741.1 coordinate 462,649,970, forward strand.
TCATTATGGAAGGTAGTCTATTGTCGATATTTTTGTTACTGCAATGGATGGTAGCTTTGTCTTTATGGAAGGTAGTCTTTTGTCAATATTTTTGTTACTCCAATGGATGGTAGCATTGTCTTTATGGAAGGTAGTCTATTGTCGATATTTTTGTTACTCCTATGGATGGTAGCCTTGTCATTATGGAAGGTAGTCCATTTTCGAGATCTGTGTTACTCAATGGAAGGTAGCCTTGTCATTATGGAAGGTAGTATGTGGTAGAGATTTTTGTTACTCTAATGGATGGTAGCCTTGTCATTATGGAAGGAAGTCTTTTGTCGTGATTTTTGTTACTCCAATGGTTGGTAGCCTTGTCATTATGGACCATGGTCTATTGTCGAGATTTTTGTTACTCCAATGGATGGTATCCTTGTAATTATGGAAGGTAGTCTGTTGTCGATATTTTTATTACTCCAATGGATGGTAGCCTTGTCATTATGGAAGGTAGTCTGCTGTCGATATTTTTGTTACTCCAATGGATGGAAGCCTTGTCATTATGGAAGGTAGTCTCTTGTCGAGATTTTTTTTATTCCAATGGATGCTAGCCTTGTAATTATGGAAGTTAGTCTGTGGTAGAGATTTTTGTTACTCTAATGGATGGTAGCCTTGTCATTATGGAAGGAAGTCTTTTTCGAGATTTTTGTTACTCTAATGGATGGTAGCCTTGTCATTATGGACCATGGTCTATTGTCGAGATTTTTTTTACTCCAATGGATGGTATCCTTTTAATTATGGAAGGTAGTCTGTTGTCGAGATTTTTGTTAATCCAATGGATGGTAGCCTTGTCATTATGGAAGGTAGTATATTGTCAAGATTTGTTTTACTCCAATGGATGGTAGCCTTGTCATATGGAAGGTAGTTTGTTGTCGAGATTTTTTTTACTGCAATGGATGGTAGCCTTGTCATTATGGAAGGTAGTTTGTTGTCGATATCTTTTTTACTTAATGGATAGTAGCCTTGTCATTATGGAAGGTAGTCTGCTGTCGATATTTTTGTTACTCCAATGGATGGTAGCCTTGTCATTATGGAAGGTAGTCTGTTGTCGAGATTTTTTTTACTCCAATGGATGCTAGCTTTGTCATTAAGGAAGGTAGTATATTGTCAAGATTTTTTTTACTCCAATGGATGCTAGCCTTGTCATTATGGAAGGTAGTCTATTGTCGAGATCGTTGTTAATCAATGGATGGTAGCCTTTTCATTACGGAAGGTAGTTTGTTGTTCAGATTTTTGTTACTCCAATGGATGGTATCCTTGTAATTATGGAAGGTAGTCTGCTGTCGATATGTTTGTTACTCCAATGGATGCTAGCCTTGTAATTATGGAAGGTAGTATATTGTCAAGATTTTTTTTAATCCAATGGATGGTAGCCTTGTCATTATGGAAGGTAGTCTGTTGTCGAGATTTTTTTACTACAATGGATGGTAGCCTTGTCAATATGGAAGGTAGTTTGTTGTTCAGATTTTTGTTACTCCAATGGATGGTAGCCTTGTTATTATGGAAAGTAGTCTGCTGTCGATATTTTTGTTACTCCAATGGATGGTAGCCTTGTCATTATGGAAGGTAGTCTGTTGTTGAGATTTTTTTTACTCCAATGGATGCTAGCCTTGTCATTATGGAAGGTAGTATATTGTCAAGATTTTTTTTACTCCAATGGATGCTAGCCTTGTCATTATGGAAGGTAGTCTATTGTCGAGATCGTTGTTAATCAATGGATGGGAGCCTTGTCATTATGGAAGGTAGTTTGTTGTTCAGATTTTTGTTACTCCAATGGATGGTAGCCTTGTCATTATGAAAGGTAGTCTATTGTCGAGATTTTTGTTATTCCTTTCGATAGTAGCCTTGTTATTATGGAAGGTAGTCTGTTGTCGAGATTTTTGTTATCCCAATGGATAGTAGCCTTGTCATTATGGAAGGTAGTATATTGTCAACATTTTATTTACTCCAATGGATGGTAGCCTTGTCATATGGATGGTAGTTTGTTGTCGAGATTTTTTTTACTACAATGGATGGTAGCCTTGTCATTATGGAAGGTAGTCTGTTGTCGATATCTTTGTTACTCAATGGATTGTAGCCTTGTCATTATGGAAGGTAGTCTGTTGTCGAGATTTTTTTTAGTCCAATGGATGGTAGCCATGTCATTATGGGAGGTAGTCTGTTGTCGAGATTTTTGTTACTCTAATGGATGGTAGCCTTAACAATATGGAACATAGTCTGTTGTCGAGATTTTTGTTACTTCAATGGATGGTAGGCTTTTCATTATGGAACGTAGTCTGTTGTCGATATATTTGTTACTCTAATGGATGCTAGCCTTGTAATTATGGAAGGTAGTATATTGTCAAGATTTTTGTTACTCCAATGGATGGTAGCCTTTTCATTAGGGAAGGTAGTCTGCTGTCAATATTTTTGTTACTCCAATGGATGGTAGCCTTGTCATTATGGAAGGTAGTCTCTTGTCGATATTTTTTTTACTTTAATGGATGCTAGCCTTGTTATTATGGAAGGTAGTATATTGTCAAGATTTTGTTTACTCCAATGGATGGTAGCCTTGTCATATGGAAGGTAGTCTGTTGTCGAGATTTTTTTACTGCAATGGATGGTAGCCTTGTCAGTATCGAAGGTAGTTTGTTGTTCAGATTTTTGTTAGTGCAATGGATGGTAGCCTTGTAATTATGGAAGGTAGTCTGTTATCAAGATTTTTTTACTCCAATGGATGGTAGCCCTGTCATTATGGAAGGTAGTCTGTTGTCGATATTTTTTTTACTCCAATGGATGCTAGCCTTGACATTATGGAATGTAGTCTGTTGTTGAGATTTGTGTTACTTCAATGAATGGTAGGCTTGTCATTATGGAAAGTAGTCTGTTGTAGATATTTTTGTTACTCCAATGGATGGTAGCCTTGTCAGTATGGAAAGAAGTTTGTTGTTCATATTTTTGTTACTCCACTGGATGGTAGCCTTGTCATTATGAAAGGTAGTCTATTGTCGAGATTTTTGTTATTCCATTGGATAGTAGCCTTGTTATTATGGAAGTTAGTGTGTTGTCGAGATTTTTGTTATCCCAATGGATGGTAACCTTGTCATTATGGAAGGTAGTCTGTTGTCGAGATTTTTTTTACTCTATTGGATGGTAGCTTTGTCATTATGGAAGGTAGTCTATTGTCGATATTTTTGTTACTGCAATGGATGGTAGCTTTGTCTTTATGGAAGGTAGTCTTTTGTCAATATTTTTGTTACTCCAATGGATGGTAGCATTGTCTTTATGGAAGGTAGTCTATTGTCGATATTTTTGTTACTCCTATGGATGGTAGCCTTGTCATTATGGAAGGTAGTCCATTTTCGAGATCTGTGTTACTCAATGGAAGGTAGCCTTGTCATTATGGAAGGTAGTATGTGGTAGAGATTTTTGTTACTCTAATGGATGGTAGCCTTGTCATTATGGAAGGAAGTCTTTTGTCGTGATTTTTGTTACTCCAATGGTTGGTAGCCTTGTCATTATGGACCATGGTCTATTGTCGAGATTTTTGTTACTCCAATGGATGGTATCCTTGTAATTATGGAAGGTAGTCTGTTGTCGATATTTTTATTACTCCAATGGATGGTAGCCTTGTCATTATGGAAGGTAGTCTGCTGTCGATATTTTTGTTACTCCAATGGATGGAAGCCTTGTCATTATGGAAGGTAGTCTCTTGTCGAGATTTTTTTTATTCCAATGGATGCTAGCCTTGTAATTATGGAAGTTAGTCTGTGGTAGAGATTTTTGTTACTCTAATGGATGGTAGCCTTGTCATTATGGAAGGAAGTCTTTTTCGAGATTTTTGTTACTCTAATGGATGGTAGCCTTGTCATTATGGACCATGGTCTATTGTCGAGATTTTTTTTACTCCAATGGATGGTATCCTTTTAATTATGGAAGGTAGTCTGTTGTCGAGATTTTTGTTAATCCAATGGATGGTAGCCTTGTCATTATGGAAGGTAGTATATTGTCAAGATTTGTTTTTCTCCAATGGATGGTAGCCTTGTCATATGGAAGGTAGTTTGTTGTCGAGATTTTTTTTACTGCAATGGATGGTAGCCTTGTCATTATGGAAGGTAGTTTGTTGTCGATATCTTTTTTACTTAATGGATAGTAGCCTTGTCATTATGGAAGGTAGTCTGCTGTCGATATTTTTGTTACTCCAATGGATGGTAGCCTTGTCATTATGGAAGGTAGTCTGTTGTCGAGATTTTTTTTACTCCAATGGATGCTAGCTTTGTCATTAAGGAAGGTAGTATATTGTCAAGATTTTTTTTACTCCAATGGATGCTAGCCTTGTCATTATGGAAGGTAGTCTATTGTCGAGATCGTTGTTAATCAATGGATGGTAGCCTTTTCATTACGGAAGGTAGTTTGTTGTTCAGATTTTTGTTACTCCAATGGATGGTATCCTTGTAATTATGGAAGGTAGTCTGCTGTCGATATGTTTGTTACTCCAATGGATGCTAGCCTTGTAATTATGGAAGGTAGTATATTGTCAAGATTTTTTTTAATCCAATGGATGGTAGCCTTGTCATTATGGAAGGTAGTCTGTTGTCGAGATTTTTTTACTACAATGGATGGTAGCCTTGTCAATATGGAAGGTAGTTTGTTGTTCAGATTTTTGTTACTCCAATGGATGGTAGCCTTGTTATTATGGAAAGTAGTCTGCTGTCGATATTTTTGTTACTCCAATGGATGGTAGCCTTGTCATTATGGAAGGTAGTCTGTTGTTGAGATTTTTTTTACTCCAATGGATGCTAGCCTTGTCATTATGGAAGGTAGTATATTGTCAAGATTTTTTTTACTCCAATGGATGCTAGCCTTGTCATTATGGAAGGTAGTCTATTGTCGAGATCGTTGTTAATCAATGGATGGGAGCCTTGTCATTATGGAAGGTAGTTTGTTGTTCAGATTTTTGTTACTCCAATGGATGGTAGCCTTGTCATTATGAAAGGTAGTCTATTGTCGAGATTTTTGTTATTCCTTTCGATAGTAGCCTTGTTATTATGGAAGGTAGTCTGTTGTCGAGATTTTTGTTATCCCAATGGATAGTAGCCTTGTCATTATGGAAGGTAGTATATTGTCAACATTTTATTTACTCCAATGGATGGTAGCCTTGTCATATGGAAGGTAGTTTGTTGTCGAGATTTTTTTTACTACAATGGATGGTAGCCTTGTCATTATGGAAGGTAGTCTGTTGTCGATATCTTTGTTACTCAATGGATTGTAGCCTTGTCATTATGGAAGGTAGTCTGTTGTCGAGATTTTTTTTAGTCCAATGGATGGTAGCCTTGTCATTATGGGAGGTAGTCTGTTGTCGAGATTTTTGTTACTCTAATGGATGGTAGCCTTAACAATATGGAACATAGTCTGTTGTCGAGATTTTTGTTACTTCAATGGATGGTAGGCTTTTCATTATGGAACGTAGTCTGTTGTCGATATATTTGTTACTCCAATGGATGCTAGCCTTGTAATTATGGAAGGTAGTATATTGTCAAGATTTTTGTTACTCCAATGGATGGTAGCCTTGTCATTAGGGAAGGTAGTCTGCTGTCAATATTTTTGTTACTCCAATGGATGGTAGCCTTGTCATTATGGAAGGTAGTCTCTTGTCGATATTTTTTTTACTTTAATGGATGCTAGCCTTGTTATTATGGAAGGTAGTATATTGTCAAGATTTTGTTTACTCCAATGGATGGTAGCCTTGTCATATGGAAGGTAGTCTGTTGTCGAGATTTTTTTACTGCAATGGATGGTAGCCTTGTCAGTATCGAAGGTAGTTTGTTGTTCAGATTTTTGTTAGTGCAATGGATGGTAGCCTTGTAATTATGGAAGGTAGTCTGTTATCAAGATTTTTTTACTCCAATGGATGGTAGCCCTGTCATTATGGAAGGTAGTCTGTTGTCGATATTTTTTTTACTCCAATGGATGCTAGCCTTGACATTATGGAATGTAGTCTGTTGTTGAGATTTGTGTTACTTCAATGAATGGTAGGCTTGTCATTATGGAAAGTAGTCTATTGTAGATATTTTTGTTACTCCAATGGATGGTAGCCTTTTCAGTATGGAAAGAAGTTTGTTGTTCATATTTTTGTTACTCCACTGGATGGTAGCCTTGTCATTATGAAAGGTAGTCTATTGTCGAGATTTTTGTTATTCCATTGGATAGTAGCCTTGTTATTATGGAAGTTAGTGTGTTGTCGAGATTTTTGTTATCCCAATGGATTGTAACCTTGTCATTATGGAAGGTAGTCTGTTGTCGAGATTTTTTTTACTCTATTGGATGGTAGCTTTGTCATTATGGAAGGTAGTCTATTGTGGATATTTTTGTTACTGCAATGGATGGTAGCTTTGTCTTTATGGAAGGTAGTCTTTTGTCAATATTTTTGTTACTCCAATGGATGGTAGCATTGTCTTTATGGAAGGTAGTCTGTTGTCGATATTTTTGTTACTCCTATGGATGGTAGCCTTGTCATTGTGGAAGGTAGTCCATTTTCGAGATCTGTGTTACTCAATGGAAGGTAGCCTTGTCATTATGGAAGGTAGTATGTGGTAGAGATTTTTGTTACTCTAATGGATGGTAGCCTTGTCATTATGGAAGGAAGTCTTTTGTCGTGATTTTTGTTACTCCAATGGTTGGTAGCCTTGTCATTATGGACCATGGTCTATTGTCGAGATTTTTGTTACTCCAATGGATGGTATCCTTGTAATTATGGAAGGTAGTCTGTTGTCGAGATTTTTATTACTCCAATGGATGGTAGCCTTGTCATTATGGAAGGTAGTCTGCTGTCGATATTTTTGTTACTCCAATGGATGGAAGCCTTGTCATTATGGAAGGTAGTCTCTTGTCGAGATTTTTTTTATTCCAATGGATGCTAGCCTTGTAATTATGGAAGTTAGTCTGTGGTAGAGATTTTTGTTACTCTAATGGATGGTAGCCTTGTCATTATGGAAGGAAGTCTTTTTCGAGATTTTTGTTACTCTAATGGATGGTAGCCTTGTCATTATGGACCATGGTCTATTGTCGAATGGATGGTAGTCTGTTGTCGAGATTTTTGTTAATCCAATGGATGGTAGCCTTGTCATTATGGAAGGTAGTATATTGTCAAGATTTTTTTTACTCCAATGGATGGTAGCCTTGTCATATGGAAGGTAGTTTGTTGTCGAGATTTTTTTTACTGCAATGGATGGTAGCCTTGTCATTATGGAAGGTAGTTTGTTGTCGATATCTTTTTTACTTAATGGATAATAGCCTTGTCATTATGGAAGGTAGTCTGTTGTCGAGATTTTATTTACTCCAATGGATGGTAGCCTTGTCATTATGGAAGGTAGTCTGTTGTCGAAATTTTTGTTATTCTAATGGATGGTAGCCTTGACATTAGGGAACGTAGTCTGTTGTCGAGATTTTTGTTACTTCAATGGATGTTAGGCTTATCATTATGGAAAGTAGTATGTTGTCGATATTTTTGTTACTCCAATGGATGGTAGCCTTGTCATTATGGAAGGTAGTTTGTTGTCGAGATTTTTTTTACTCCAATGGATGCTAGCCTTGTCATTATGGAAGGTAGTATATTGTCAAGATTTTTTTTACTCCAATGGATGGTAGCATTGTCAAATGTAAGGTAGTTTGTTGTCGAGATTTTTTTTACTCCAATGGACGGTAGCCTTGTCATTATGGAAGGTAGTTTGTTGTCGATATCTTTGTTACTTAATGGATAATAGCCTTTTCATTATGGAAGGTAGTCTGTTGTCGAGATTTTTTTACTCCAATGGATGGTAGCCTTGTCATTATGGAAGGTAGTCTGTTGTCGATATTTTTGTTACTCTAATGGATGGTAGCCTTGACATTATGGAACGTAGTCTGTTGTCGAGATTTTTGTTACTTCAATGGATGGTAGGCTTGTCATTATGGAAAGTAGTCTGTTGTCGAGATTTTTGTTACTACAATGGATGGTAGCCTTGTCATTATGGATGGTAGTTTGTTGTTCAGATTTTTGTTACTCCAATGGATGGTAGCCTTGTCATTATGAAAGATAGTCTATTGTCGAGATTTTTGTTATTCCATGGGATAATAGCCTTGTTATTATGAAAGGTAGTCTGTTGTCGAGATTTTTGTTATCCCCATGGATGGTAACCTTGTCATTATGGAAGGTAGTCTGTTGTCGAGATTTTTTTTACTCCAATGGATGGTAGCTTTGTCATTATGGAAGGTAGTTTTTTGTCGAGATTTTTGTTACTGCAATGGATGGTAGCTTTGTCTTTATGGAAGATAGTCTTTTGTCAATATTTTTGTTACTCCAATGGATGGTATCCTTGTCTTTATGGAAGGTAGTCTATTGTCGATATTTTTGTTACTCCTATAGATGGTAGCCTTGTCATTATGGAAGGTATTCTATTGTCGAGATCTCTGTTACTCAATGGATGGTAGCCTTGTCATCATGGAAGGTAGTATGTGGTAGGAATTTTTGTTACTCTAATGGATGGTAGCCTTGTCATTATGGAAGGAAGTCTTTTGTCGATATTTTTGTTACTCCAATGGATGGTAGCCTTGTCATTATGGACCATGGTCTATTGTCGAGTTTTTTGTTACTCCAATGAATGGTAGCCTTGTCATTATGGAACGTAGTCTGCTGTCGATATTTTTGTTACTCCAATGGATGGTAGCCTTGTCATTATGGAAGGTAGTCTCTTGTCGAGATTTTTTTTACTCCAATGGATGCTAGCCTTGTAATTATGGAAGGTAGTATATTGTCAAGATTTGTTTTACTCCAATGGAAGGTAGCCTTGTCATTATGGAAGGTAGTCTGTGGTAGAGATTTTTGTTACTCTAATGGATGGTAGCCTTGTCATTATGCAAGGAAGTCTTTTGTCGAGATTTTTGTTACTCTAATGGATGATAGCCTTGTCATTATGGACCATGGTCTATTGTCGAGATTTTTTTTACTCCAATGGATGGTATCCTTTTAATTATGGAAGGTAGTCTGTTGTCGAGATTTTTTTTACTCCAATGGATGGTAGCCTTGTCATATGGAAGGTAGTTTGTTGTCGAGATTTTTTTTACTGCAATTGATGGTAGCCTTGTCATTATGGAAGGTAGTTTGTTGTCGATATCTTTTTTACTTAATGGATAGTAGCCTTGTCATTATGGAAGGTAGTCTGTTGTCGAGATTTTATTTACTCCAATGGATGGTAGCCTTGTCATTATGGAAGGTAGTCTGTTGTCGAAATTTTTGTTACTCTAATGGATGGTAGCCTTGACATTATGGAACGTAGTCTGTTGTCGAGATTTTTGTTACTTCAATGGATGTTAGGCTTGTCATTATGGAAAGTAGTATGTTGTCGATATTTTTGTTACTCCAATGGATGGTAGCCTTGTCATTATGGAAGGTAGTTTGTTGTTCAGATTTTTGTTACTCCAATGGATGGTAGCCTTGTCATTATGAAAGGTTGTCAATTGTCGAGATTTTTGTTATTCCATTGGATAGTAGCCTTGTTATTATGGAAGGTAGTTTGTTGTCGAGTTTTTTTTTATCCCAATGGATGGTAACTTTGTCATTATGGAAGGTAGTCTGTTGTCAAGATTTTTGTAACTGCAATGGATGGTAGCTTTGTCTTTATGGAATGTAGTCTTTTGTCAATATTTTTGTTACTCCAATGGATGGTAGCCTTGTCTTTATGGAAGGTAGTCTATTGTCGATATTTTTGTTACTCCTATGGATGGTAGCCTTGCCATTATGGAAGGTAGTCTATTTTCGAGATCTTTGTAACTCAATGGATGGTAGCCTTATCATTATGGACCATGGTCTATTGTCGAGATTTGTTTTACTCGAATGGATGGTATCCTTGTAATTATGGAAGGTAGTCTGTTGTCGAGATTTTTGTTACTCCAATGGATGGTAGCCTTGTCATTATGGAAGGAAGTTTGTTGTTCAGATTTTTGTTACTCCAATGGATGGTAGCCTTGTCATTATGGAAGGTAGTCTGTTGTCGAGATTGTTTTACTCCAATGGATGCTAGCCTTGTCATTATGGAAGGTAGTATATTGTCAATATTTTTTTTACTCCAATGGATGGTAGCTTTGTCATATGGAAGGTAGTTTGTTGTCGAGATTTTTTTTACTCCAATGGACGGTAGCCTTGTCATTATGGAAGGTAGTTTGTTGTCAATATCTTTGTTACTTAATGGATAGTAGCCTTGTCATTATAGAAGGTAGTCTGTTGTCGAGATTTTTTTTACTCCAATAGATGGTAGCCTTGTCATTATGGAAGGTAGTCTGTTGTCGACATTTTTGTTACTCTAATGGATGGTAGCCTTGACATTATTGAACGTAGTCTGTTATCGAGATTTTTGTTACTTCAATGGATGGTAGGCTTGTCATTATGGAAAGTAGTCTGTTGTCGATATTTTTGGTACTACAATGGATGGTAGCTTTGTCTTTATGGAAGGTAGTCTATTGTGAATATTTTTGTTACTCCATTGGATGGTAGCCTTGTCTTTATGGAAGGTAGTTTGTTGTCGATATTTTTGTTACTCCTATGGATAGTAGCCTTATCATTATGGAAGGTAGTCTATTTTCGAGATCTTTGTTACTCAATGGAAGGTAGCCTTGTCATTATGGAAGGTAGTCTATGGTAGAGATTTTTGTTACTCTAATGGATGGTATCCTTGTAATTATGGAAGGTAGTCTATTGTCGAGATTTTTGTTACTCCAATGGATGGTAGCCTTGTCATTATGGAAGGTAGTCTGCTGTCGATATTTTTGTTACTCCAATGGATGGTAGCCTTGTCATTATGAAAGGTAGTCTCTTGTCGAGATTTTTTTTACTCCAATGGATGCTAGCCTTATAATTATGGAAGGTAGTATATTGTCAAGATTTTTTTTACTCCAATGGATGGTAGCCTTGTCATTATGGAAGGTAGTCTTCTGTCGATATTTTTGTTACTCCAATGGATGGTAGCCTTGTCATTATGGAAGGTAGTCTGTTGTCGAGATTTTTTTTACTCCAATGGATGCTAGCCTTGTCATTATGGAAGGTAGTTTGTTGTTGATATCTTTGTTACTTAATGGATAGTAGCCTTCTCATTATGGAAGGTAGTCTGTTGTCGAGATTTTTTTTACTCCAATGGATGGTAGCCTTGTCATTATGTAAGGTAGTCTGTTGTCGACATTTTTGTTACTCTAATGGATGGTAGCCTTGACATTATGGAACGTAGTCTGTTGTCGAGATTTTTGTTACTTCAATGGATGGTAGGCTTTTCATTATGAAAAGTAGTCTGTTGTCGATATTTTTGTTACTCCAATGGATGGTAGCCTTGTCATTATAGAAGGTAGTTTGTTGTTCAAATTTTTGTTACTCCAATGGATGGTAGCCTTGTCATTATGAAAGGTTGTCTATTGTCGAGATTTTTGTTATTCCATTGGATAGTAGCCTTGTTATTATGGAAGGTAGTTTGCTGTCGAGATTTTTGTTATCCAAATGGATGGTAACCTTGTCATTATGGAAGGTAGTCTGTTGTCGAGATTTTTTTTACTCCAATGGATGGTAGCTTTGTCATTATGGAAGGTAGTCTGTTGTCGAGATTTTTGTTACTGCAATGGATGGTAGCTTTGTCTTTATGGAAGATAGTCTTTTGTTAATATTTTTTTTACTCCAATGGATGGTAGCCTTGTCTTTATGGAAGGTAGTTTGTTGTTGATATTTTTGTTACTCCTATGGATGGTAGCCTTGTCATTATAGAAGGTAGTCTATTTTCGAGATCTTTGTTACTCAATGGAAGGTAGCCTTGTCATATTGGAAGGTAGTCTGTGGTAGAGATTTTTGTTACTCTAATGGATGGTAGCCTTGTCATTATGGAAGGATGTCTTTTGTCGAGATTTTTGTTACTCCAATGGATGGTAGCCTTGTCATTATGGACCATGGTCTATTGTCGAGATTTGTTTTACTTCAATGGAAGGTATCCTTGTAATTATGGAAGGTAGTCTGTTGTCGAGATTTTTGTTACTCCAATGGATGGTAGTCTTGTCATTATGGAAGGTAGTTCGTTGTCGATATCTTTGTTACTCAATGGATGGTAGCCTTGTCATTATGGAAGGTAGTCTGTTGTCTAGATTTTTTTTAGTCCAATGGATGGTAGCCTTGTCATTATGGAAGGTAGTCTGTTGTCGAGATTTTTGTTACTCTAATGGATGGTAGCCTTAACAATATGGAACATACTCTGTTGTCGAGATTTTTGTTACTTCAATGGATGGTAGGCTTTTCATTATGGAACGTTGTCTGTTGTCGATATATTTGTTACTCCAATGGATGGTAGCCTTGTCATTATAGAAGGTAGTTTGTTGTTTAGATTTTTGTTACTCCAATGGATGGTAGCCTTGTCATTATGGAAGGTAGTCTGCTGTCGATATTTTTGTTACTCCAATGGATGGTAGCCTTGTCATTATGGAAGGTAGTCTCTTGTCGAGATTTTTTTTACTCCAATGGATGCTAGCCTTGTAATTATGGAAGGTAGTATATTGTCAAGATTTTTTCTACTCCAATGGATGGTAGCCTTGTCATTATTGAAGGTAGTCTGTTGTCGATATTTTTGTTATTCCAATGGATGGTAGCCTTGTCATTATGGAAGGTACTCTGTTGTCGAGATTTTTTTTACTCCAATGGATGCTAGCCTTGTCATTATGGAAGGTAGTATATTGTCATGATTTTTTTTACTCCAATGGATGGTAGCCTTGTCATATGGAAAGTAGTTTGTTGTCGAGATTTTTTTTACTGCAATGGATGGTAGCCTTGTCATTATGGAAGGTAGTTTGTTGTCGATATCTATGTTACTCAATGGATAGTAGCCTTGTCATTATGGAAGGTAATCTGTTGTCGAGATTTTTTTTACTCCAATGGATGGTAGCCTTGTCATTATGGAAGGTAGTCTTCTGTCGATATTTTTGTTACTCCAATGGATGGTAGCCTTGTCATTATGGAAGGTAGTCTGTTGTCGAGATTTTTTTTACTCCAATGGATGCTAGCCTTGTCATTATGGAAGGTAGTTTGTTGTTGATATCTTTGTTACTTAATGGATAGTAGCCTTCTCATTATGGAAGGTAGTCTGTTGTCGAGATTTTTTTTACTCCAATGGATGGTAGCCTTGTCATTATGGAAGGTAGTCTGTTGTCGACATTTTTGTTACTCTAATGGATGGTAGCCTTGACATTATGGAACGTAGTCTGTTGTCGAGATTTTTGTTACTTCAATGGATGGTAGGCTTTTCATTATGAAAAGTAGTCTGTTGTCGATATTTTTGTTACTCCAATGGATGGTAGCCTTGTCATTATAGAAGGTAGTTTGTTGTTCAGATTTTTGTTACTCCAATGGATGGTAGCCTTGTCATTATGAAAGGTTGTCTATTGTCGAGATTTTTGTTATTCCATTGGATAGTAGCCTTGTTATTATGGAAGGTAGTTTGTTGTCGAGATTTTTGTTATCCAAATGGATGGTAACCTTGTCATTATGGAAGGTAGTCTGTTGTCGAGATTTTTTTTACTCCAATGGATGGTAGCTTTGTCATTATGGAAGGTAGTCTGTTGTCGAGATTTTTGTTACTGCAATGGATGGTAGCTTTGTCTTTATGGAAGGTAGTCTTTTGTTAATATTTTTTTTACTCCAATTGATGGTAGCCTTGTCTTTATGGAAGGTAGTCTGTTGTTGATATTTTTGTTACTCCTATGGATGGTAGCCTTGTCATTATAGAAGGTAGTCTATTTTCGAGATCTTTGTTACTCAATGGAAGGTAGCCTTGTCATATTGGAAGGTAGTCTGTGGTAGAGATTTTTGTTACTCTAATGGATGGTAGCCTTGTCATTATGGAAGGATGTCTTTTGTCGAGATTTTTGTTACTCCAATGGATGGTAGCCTTGTCATTATGGACCATGGTCTATTGTCGAGATTTGTTTTACTTCAATGGAAGGTATCCTTGTAATTATGGAAGGTAGTCTGTTGTCGAGATTTTTGTTACTCCAATGGATGGTAGTCTTGTCATTATGGAAGGTAGTTTGTTGTCGATATCTTTGTTACTCAATGGATGGTAGCCTTGTCATTATGGAAGGTAGTCTGTTGTCTAGATTTTTTTTAGTCCAATGGATGGTAGCCTTGTAATTATGGAAGGTAGTCTGTTGTCGAGATTTTTGTTACTCTAATGGATGGTAGCCTTAACAATATGGAACATACTCTGTTGTCGAGATTTTTGTTACTTCAATGGATGGTAGGCTTTTCATTATGAAAAGTAGTCTGTTGTCGATATTTTTGTTACTCCAATGGATGGTAGCCTTGTCATTATAGAAGGTAGTTTGTTGTTCAGATTTTTGTTACTCCAATGGATGGTAGCCTTGTCATTATGGAAGGTAGTCTGCTGTCGATATTTTTGTTACTCCAATGGATGGTAGCCTTGTCATTATGGAAGGTAGTCTCTTGTCGAGATTTTTTTACTCCAATGGATGCTAACCTTGTAATTATGGAAGGTAGTATATTGTAAAGATTTTTTCTACTCCAATGGATGGTAGCCTTGTCATTATGGAAGGTAGTCTGTTGTCGATATTTTTGTTATTCCAATGGATGGTAGCCTTGTCATTATGGAAGGTACTCTGTTGTCGAGATTTTTTTTACTCCAATGGATGCTAGCCTTGTCATTATGGAAGGTAGTATATTGTCATGATTTTTTTTACTCCAATGGATGGTAGCCTTGTCATATGGAAAGTAGTTTGTTGTCGAGATTTTTTTTACTGCAATGGATGGTAGCCTTGTCATTATGGAAGGTAGTTTGTTGTCGATATCTTTGTTACTCAATGGATAGTAGCCTTGTCATTATGGAAGGTAATCTGTTGTCGAGATTTTTGTTACTCTAATGGATGGTAGCCTTGTCATTATGAAAGGTAGTCTATTGTCGAGATTTTTGTTATTACATTGGATAGTAGCCTTGTTATTATGGAAGGTAGTGTGTTGTCGAGATTTTTTATATCCCAATGGATGGTAACCTTGTCATTATGGAAGGTAGTCTGTTGTCGAGATTTTTGTTACTGCAATGGATGGTAGCGTTGTCTTTATTGAAGGTAGTCTTTTGTCAATATTTTTGTTACTCCAATGAATGGTAGCCTTGTCTTTATGGAAGGTAGTCTGTTGTCAATATTTTTGTTACTCCTATGGATGGTAGTCTTTTCATTATGGAAGGTAGTCTATTTTCGAGATCTTTGTCACTCAATGGAAAGTAGCCTTGTCATTATGGAAGGTAGTCTGTTGTCTAGATTTTTTTTAGTCCAATGGATGGTAGCCTTGTCATTATGGAAGGTAGTCTGTTGTCGACATTTTTGTTACTCTAATGGATGGTAGCCTTGACATTATGGAACGTAGTCTGTTGTCGAGATTTTTGTTACTTCAATGGATGGTAGGCTTGTCATTATGAAAAATAGTCTGTTGTCGATATTTTTGTTACTCCAATGGATGGTAGCCTTGTCATTATAAAAGGTAGTTTGTTGTTCAGATTTTTGTTACTCCAATGGATGGTAGCCTTGTCATTATGAAAGGTTGTCTATTGTCGAGATTTTTGTTATTCCATTGGATAGTAGCCTTGTTATTATGGAAGGTAGTTTGTTGTCGAGATTTTTGTTATCCAAATGGATGGTAACCTTGTCATCATGGAAGGTAGTCTGTTGTCGAGATTTTTTTTACTCCAATGGATGGTAGCTTTGTCATTATGGAAGGTAGTCTGTTGTCGAGATTTTTGTTACTGCAATGGATGGTAGCTTTGTTTTTATGGAAGGTAGTCTTTTGTCAATATTTTTTTTACTCCAATGGATGGTAGCCTTGTCTTTATGGAAGGTAGTCTGTTGTCGATATTTTTGTTACTCTTATGGATGGTAGCCTTGTCATTATAGAAGGTAGTCTATTTTCGAGATCTTTGTTACTCAATGGAAGGTAGCCTTGTCATATTGGAAGGTAGTCTGTGGTAGAGATTTGTGTTACTCTAATGGATGGTAGCCTTGTCATTATGGAAGGATGTCTTTTGTCGAGATTTTTGTTACTCCAATGGATGGTAGCCTTGTCATTATGGACCATGGTCTATTGTCGAGATTTGTTTTACTTCAATGGAAGGTATCCTTGTAATTATGGAAGGTAGTCTGTTGTCGAGATTTTTGTTACTCCAATGGATGGTAGTCTTGTCATTATGGAAGGTAGTTTGTTGTCGATATCTTTGTTACTCAATGGATGGTAGCCTTGTCATTATGGAAGGTAGTCTGTTGTCTAGATTTTTTTTAGTCCAATGGATGGTAGCCTTGTCATTATGGAAGGTAGTCTGTTGTCGAGATTTTTGTTACTCTAATGGATGGTAGCCTTAACAATATGGAACATACTCTGTTGTCGAGATTTTTGTTACTTCAATGGATGGTAGGCTTTTCATTATGGAACGTTGTCTGTTGTCGATATATTTGTTACTCCAATGGATGGTAGCCTTGTCATTATGGAAGGTAGTTTGTTGTTTAGATTTTTGTTACTCCAATGGATGGTAGCCTTGTCATTATGGAAGGTAGTCTGCTGTCGATATTTTTGTTACTCCAATGGATGGTAGCCTTGTGATTATGGAAGGTAGTCTCTTGTCGAGATTTTTTTACTCCAATGGATGCTAGCCTTGTAATTATGGAAGGTAGTGTATTGTAAAGATTTTTTCTACTCCAATGGATGGTAGCCTTGTCATTATGGAAGGTAGTCTGTTGTCGATATTTTTGTTATTCCAATGGATGGTAGCCTTGTCATTATGGAATGTACTCTGTTGTCGAGATTTTTTTTACTCCAATGGATGCTAGCCTTGTCATTATGGAAGGTAGTATATTGTCATGATTTTTTTTACTCCAATGGATGGTAGCCTTGTCATATGGAAAGTAGTTTGTTGTCGAGATTTTTTTTACTGCAATGGATGGTAGCCTTGTCATTATGGAAGGTAGTTTGTTGTCGATATCTTTGTTACTCAATGGATAGTAGCCTTGTCATTATGGAAGGTAATCTGTTGTCGAGATTTTTGTTACTCCAATGGATGGTAGCCTTGTCATTATGAAAGGTAGTCTATTGTCGAGATTTTTGTTATTACATTGGATAGTAGCCTTGTTATTATGGAAGGTAGTGTGTTGTCGAGATTTTTTATATCCCAATGGATGGTAACCTTGTCATTATGGAAGGTAGTCTGTTGTCGAGATTTTTGTTACTGCAATGGATGGTAGCGTTGTCTTTATTGAAGGTAGTCTTTTGTCAATATTTTTGTTACTCCAATGAATGGTAGCCTTGTCTTTATGGAAGGTAGTCTGTTGTCAATATTTTTGTTACTCCTATGGATGGTAGTCTTTTCATTATGGAAGGTAGTCTATTTTCGAGATCTTTGTCACTCAATGGAAAGTAGCCTTGTCATTATGGAAGGTAGTCTGTGGTAGAGATTTTTGTTACTCTAATGGATGGTAGCCTTGTCATTATGGAAGGTAGTCTGTTGTCGACATTTTTGTTACTCTAATGGATGGTAGCCTTGACATTATGGAACGTAGTCTGTTGTCGAGATTTTTGTTACTTCAATGGATGGTAGGCTTGTCATTATGAAAAATAGTCTGTTGTCGATATTTTTGTTACTCCAATGGATGGTAGCCTTGTCATTATAAAAGGTAGTTTGTTGTTCAGATTTTTGTTACTCCAATGGATGGTAGCCTTGTCATTATGCAAGGTTGTCTATTGTCGAGATTTTTGTTATTCCATTGGATAGTAGCCTTGTTATTATGGAAGGTAGTTTGTTGTCGAGATTTTTGTTATCCAAATGGATGGTAACCTTGTCATCATGGAAGGTAGTCTGTTGTCGAGATTTTTTTTACTCCAATGGATGGTAGCTTTGTCATTATGGAAGGTAGTCTGTTGTCGAGATTTTTGTTACTGCAATGGATGGTAGCTTTGTCTTTATGGAAGGTAGTCTTTTGTCAATATTTTTTTTACTCCAATGGATGGTAGCCTTGTCTTTATGGAAGGTAGTCTGTTGTCGATATTTTTGTTACTCTTATGGATGGTAGCCTTGTCATTATAGAAGGTAGTCTATTTTCGAGATCTTTGTTACTCAATGGAAGGTAGCCTTGTCATATTGGAAGGTAGTCTGTGGTAGAGATTTGTGTTACTCTAATGGATGGTAGCCTTGTCATTATGGAAGGATGTCTTTTGTCGAGATTTTTGTTACTCCAATGGATGGTAGCCTTGTCATTATGGACCATGGTCTATTGTCGAGATTTGCTTTACTTCAATGGAAGGTATCCTTGTAATTATGGAAGGTAGTCTGTTGTCGAGATTTTTGTTACTCCAATGGATGGTAGTCTTGTCATTATGGAAGGTAGTTTGTTGTCGATATCTTTGTTACTCAATGGATGGTAGCCTTGTCATTATGGAAGGTAGTCTGTTGTCTAGATTTTTTTTAGTCCAATGGATGGTAGCCTTGTCATTATGGAAGGTAGTCTGTTGTCGAGATTTTTGTTACTCTAATGGATGGTAGCCTTAACAATATGGAACATACTCTGTTGTCGAGATTTTTGTTACTTCAATGGATGGTAGGCTTTTCATTATGGAACGTTGTCTGTTGTCGATATATTTGTTACTCCAATGGATGGTAGCCTTGTCATTATGGAAGGTAGTTTGTTGTTTAGATTTTTGTTACTCCAATGGATGGTAGCCTTGTCATTATGGAAGGTAGTCTGCTGTCGATATTTTTGTTACTCCAATGGATGGTAGCCTTGTGATTATGGAAGGTAGTCTCTTGTCGAGATTTTTTTACTCCAATGGATGCTAGCCTTGTAATTATGGAAGGTAGTGTATTGTAAAGATTTTTTCTACTCCAATGGATGGTAGCCTTGTCATTATGGAAGGTAGTCTGTTGTCGATATTTTTGTTATTCCAATGGATGGTAGCCTTGTCATTATGGAATGTACTCTGTTGTCGAGATTTTTTTTACTCCAATGGATGCTAGCCTTGTCATTATGGAAGGTAGTATATTGTCATGATTTTTTTTACTCCAATGGATGGTAGCCTTGTCATATGGAAAGTAGTTTGTTGTCGAGATTTTTTTTACTGCAATGGATGGTAGCCTTGTCATTATGGAAGGTAGTTTGTTGTCGATATCTTTGTTACTCAATGGATAGTAGCCTTGTCATTATGGAAGGTAATCTGTTGTCGAGATTTTTGTTACTCCAATGGATGGTAGCCTTGTCATTATGAAAGGTAGTCTATTGTCGAGATTTTTGTTATTACATTGGATAGTAGCCTTGTTATTATGGAAGGTAGTGTGTTGTCGAGATTTTTTATATCCCAATGGATGGTAACCTTGTCATTATGGAAGGTAGTCTGTTGTCGAGATTTTTGTTACTGCAATGGATGGTAGCGTTGTCTTTATTGAAGGTAGTCTTTTGTCAATATTTTTGTTACTCCAATGAATGGTAGCCTTGTCTTTATGGAAGGTAGTCTGTTGTCAATATTTTTGTTACTCCTATGGATGGTAGTCTTTTCATTATGGAAGGTAGTCTATTTTCGAGATCTTTGTCACTCAATGGAAAGTAGCCTTGTCATTATGGAAGGTAGTCTGTGGTAGAGATTTTTGTTACTCTAATGGATGGTAGCCTTGTCATTATGGAAGGTAGTCTGTTGTCGACATTTTTGTTACTCTAATGGATGGTAGCCTTGACATTATGGAACGTAGTCTGTTGTCGAGATTTTTGTTACTTCAATGGATGGTAGGCTTGTCATTATGAAAAATAGTCTGTTGTCGATATTTTTGTTACTCCAATGGATGGTAGCCTTGTCATTATAAAAGGTAGTTTGTTGTTCAGATTTTTGTTACTCCAATGGATGGTAGCCTTGTCATTATGCAAGGTTGTCTATTGTCGAGATTTTTGTTATTCCATTGGATAGTAGCCTTGTTATTATGGAAGGTAGTTTGTTGTCGAGATTTTTGTTATCCAAATGGATGGTAACCTTGTCATCATGGAAGGTAGTCTGTTGTCGAGATTTTTTTTACTCCAATGGATGGTAGCTTTGTCATTATGGAAGGTAGTCTGTTGTCGAGATTTTTGTTACTGCAATGGATGGTAGCTTTGTCTTTATGGAAGGTAGTCTTTTGTCAATATTTTTTTTACTCCAATGGATGGTAGCCTTGTCTTTATGGAAGGTAGTCTGTTGTCGATATTTTTGTTACTCTTATGGA
This sequence comes from Vicia faba, assembly GCA_948472305.1. Lineage (NCBI taxonomy): Eukaryota > Viridiplantae > Streptophyta > Magnoliopsida > Fabales > Fabaceae > Vicia > Vicia faba. The sequence goes on from OX451741.1 coordinate 462,670,273, forward strand.
TGGTAGCCTTGTCATTATAGAAGGTAGTCTATTTTCGAGATCTTTGTTACTCAATGGAAGGTAGCCTTGTCATATTGGAAGGTAGTCTGTGGTAGAGATTTGTGTTACTCTAATGGATGGTAGCCTTGTCATTATGGAAGGATGTCTTTTGTCGAGATTTTTGTTACTCCAATGGATGGTAGCCTTGTCATTATGGACCATGGTCTATTGTCGAGATTTGCTTTACTTCAATGGAAGGTATCCTTGTAATTATGGAAGGTAGTCTGTTGTCGAGATTTTTGTTACTCCAATGGATGGTAGTCTTGTCATTATGGAAGGTAGTTTGTTGTCGATATCTTTGTTACTCAATGGATGGTAGCCTTGTCATTATGGAAGGTAGTCTGTTGTCTAGATTTTTTTTAGTCCAATGGATGGTAGCCTTGTCATTATGGAAGGTAGTCTGTTGTCGAGATTTTTGTTACTCTAATGGATGGTAGCCTTAACAATATGGAACATACTCTGTTGTCGAGATTTTTGTTACTTCAATGGATGGTAGGCTTTTCATTATGGAACGTTGTCTGTTGTCGATATATTTGTTACTCCAATGGATGGTAGCCTTGTCATTATGGAAGGTAGTTTGTTGTTTAGATTTTTGTTACTCCAATGGATGGTAGCCTTGTCATTATGGAAGGTAGTCTGCTGTCGATATTTTTGTTACTCCAATGGATGGTAGCCTTGTGATTATGGAAGGTAGTCTCTTGTCGAGATTTTTTTACTCCAATGGATGCTAGCCTTGTAATTATGGAAGGTAGTGTATTGTAAAGATTTTTTCTACTCCAATGGATGGTAGCCTTGTCATTATGGAAGGTAGTCTGTTGTCGATATTTTTGTTATTCCAATGGATGGTAGCCTTGTCATTATGGAATGTACTCTGTTGTCGAGATTTTTTTTACTCCAATGGATGCTAGCCTTGTCATTATGGAAGGTAGTATATTGTCATGATTTTTTTTACTCCAATGGATGGTAGCCTTGTCATATGGAAAGTAGTTTGTTGTCGAGATTTTTTTTACTGCAATGGATGGTAGCCTTGTCATTATGGAAGGTAGTTTGTTGTCGATATCTTTGTTACTCAATGGATAGTAGCCTTGTCATTATGGAAGGTAATCTGTTGTCGAGATTTTTATTACTCCAATGGATGGTAGCCTTGTCATTATGAAAGGTAGTCTATTGTCGACATTTTTGTTATTACATTGGATAGTAGCCTTGTTATTATGGAAGGTAGTATGTTGTCGAGATTTTTGTTATCCCAATGGATGGTAACCTTGTCATTATGGAAGGTAGTCTGTTGTCGAGATTTTTGTTACTGCAATGGATGGTAGCGTTGTCTTTATTGAAGGTAGTCTTTTGTCAATATTTTTGTTACTCCAATGGATGGTAGCCTTGTCTTTATGGAAGGTAGTCTGTTGTCAATATTTTTGTTACTCCTATGGATGGTAGCCTTTTCATTATGGAAGGTAGTCTATTTTCGAGATCTTTGTCACTCAATGGAAAGTAGCCTTGTCATTATGGAAGGTAGTCTGTGGTAGAGATTTTTGTTACTCTAATGGATGGTAGCCTTGTCATTATGGAAGGAAGTCTTTTGTCGAGATTTTTGTTACTCCAATGGATGGTAGCCTTGTCATTATGGACCATGGTCTATTGTCGAGATTTTTTTTACTCAAATGGATGGTATCCTTGTAATTATGGAAGGTAGTCTGTTGTCGAGATTTTTGTTACTCCAATGGATGGTAGCCTTGTCATTATGGAAGGTAGTCTGTTGTCGAGATTTTGTTTACTCCAATGGATGCTAGCCTTGTCATTATGGAAGGTAGTTTGTTGTTGATATCTTTGTTACTTAATGGATAGTATCCTTCTCATTATGGAAGGTAGTCTGTTGTCGAGATTTTTTTTACTCCAATGGATGGTAGGCTTGTCATTATGGAAGGTAGTCTGTTGTCGACATTTTTGTTACTCTAATGGATGGTAGCCTTGACATTATGGAACGTAGTCTGTTTTCGAGATTTTTGTTACTTCAATGGATGGTAGGCTTGTCATTATGAAGAGTGGTTTGTTATCGATATTTTTGTTACTCCAATGGATGGTAGTCTTGTCATTATGGAAGGTAGTTTGTTGTTCAGATTTTTGTTACTCCAATGGATGGTAGCCTTGTCATTATGAAAGGTTGTCTATTGTCGAGATTTTTGTTATTCCATTGGATAGTAGCCTTGTTATTATGGAAGGTAGTCTTTTGACGAGATTTTTGTTACTCCAATGGATGGTAGCCTTGTCATTTGGACCATGGTCTATTGTCGAGATTTTTGTTACTCCAATGGATGGTATCCTTGTAATTATGGAAGGTAGTCTGTTGTCGAGATTTTTGTTACTCCAATGGATGGTAGCCTTGTCATTATGGAAGGTAGTCTGTTGTCGATATTTTTGTTACTCCAATGGATAGTAGCCTTGTCATTATGGAAGGTAGTCTCTTGTCGAGATTTTTTTTACTCCAATGGATGCTAGCCTTGTCATTATGGAAGGTAGTATATTGTCAAGATTTTTTTTTACTCCAATGGATGGTAGCCTTGTCATTATGGAAGGTAGTCTGCTGTCGATATTTTTGTTACTCCAGGGGATGGAAGCCTTGTCATTATGGAAGGTAGTCTGTTGTCGAGATTTTTTTTACTCCAATGGATGCTAGCCTTGTCATTATGGAAGGTAGTATATTGTCAAGATTTTTTTTACTCCAATGGATGGTAGCCTTGTCATATGGAAGGTAGTTTGTTGTCGAGATTTTTTTTAATTCAATGGATGGTAGCCTTGTCATTATGCAAGGTAGTTTGTTGTCGATATCTTTGTTACTCAATGGATAATAGCCTTGTAATTATGGAAGGTAGTCTGTTGTCGAGATTTTTTTTATTCCAATGGATGGTAGCCTTGTCATTATGGAATGTAGTCTGTTGTCGAGATTTTTGTTACTTCAATCGATGGTGGGCTTGTCATTATTGAAAGTAGTTTGTTATCGATATTTTTGTTAATCCAATGGATGGTATCCTTGTCATTATTGAAGGTAGTTTGTTGTTCAGATTTTTGTTACTCCAATGGATGGTAGCCTTGTCATTATGAAAGGTAGTCTATTGTCGAGATTTTTGTTATTCCATTGGATAGTACCCTTGTTATTATGGAAGGTAGTCTGTTGTCGAGATTTTTGTTATCCCAATGGATGGTAACCTTGTCATTATGGAAGGTAGTCTGTTGTCGATATTTTTTTTACTCCAATGGATGGTAGCTTTGTCATTATGGAAGGTAGTCTGTTGTCAAGATTTTTGTTACTGCAATGGATGGTAGCTTTGTCTTTATGGAAGGTAGTCTTGTGTCAATATTTTTGTTACTCCAATGGATGGTAGCCTTGTCTTTATGGAAGGTAGTCTGTTTTCGATATTTTTGTTACTCCTATGTATGGTAGCCTTGTCATTATGGAAGGTAGTCTATTATCGAGATCTTTGTTACTCAATGGGTGGTATCCATGTCATTATGGAAGGTAGTCTGTGGTAGAGATTTTTGTTACTCTAATGGATGGTAGCCTTGTCATTATGGAAGGAAGTATTTTGTCGAGATTTTTGTTACTCCAATGGATGGTAGCCTTGTCATTATGGACCATGGTCTCCTGTCGAGATTTTTTTTACTCAAATGGATGGTATCCTTGTAATTATGGAAGGTAGTCTGTTGTCGAGATTTTTGTTACTCCAATGGATGGTAGCCTTGTCATTATGGAAGGTAGTCTGTTGTCGATATCTTTGTTACTCAATGGATAGTAGCCTTGTCATTATGGAAGGTAGTCTGGTGTCAATATTTTTTTTACTCCAATGGATGGTAGCCTTGTCATTATGAAAGGTAGTCTGTTGTCGACATTTTTGTTACTCTAATGGATGGTAGCCTTGACATTATGGAACGTAGTCTTTTGTCGAGATTTTTGTTACTTCAATGGATGGTAGGTTTGTCATTATGGAAAGTAGTCTGTTATCGATATTTTTGTTTCTCCAATGGATGGTAGCCTTGTCATTATGGAAGGTAGTTTGTTGTTCAGATTTTTGTTACTCTAATGGATAGTAGCCTTGTCATTATGAAAGGTAGTCTATTATCGATATTTTTGTTATTCCATTGGATAGTAGCCTTGTTATTGTGGAAGGAAGTCTGTTGTCGTGATTTTTTTTACTCCAATGGATGGTAGCTTTGTCATTATGGAAGGTAGTCTGTTGTCGAGATTTTTGTTACTGCAATGGATGGTAGATTTGTCTTTATGGAAGGTAGTCTTTTGTCAATATTTTTGTTACTCCAATGGATGGTAGCCTTGTCTTTATGGAAGGTAGTCTGTTGTAGATATTTTTGTTACTCCTATGGATGGTAGCCTTGTCATTATGGAAGGTAGTCTATTGTCGAGATCTTTGTTACTCAATGAATGGTAGCCTTGTCTTTATGGAAAGTAGTCTGTGGTAGGAAATTTTGTTACTCTAATGGATGGTAGCCTTGTCATTATGGAAGGAAGTCTTTTTTCGAGATTTTTGTTACTCCAGTGGATGGTAGTCTTGTCATTATGGAACATGGTCAATTGTCGAGATTTTTGTTACTCCAATGGATGGTATCCTTGTAAAAATGGAAGGTAGTCTGTTGTCGAGATTTTTGTTACTCCAATGGATGGTAGCCTTGTCATTATGGAAGGTAGTCTGCTGTCGATATTTTTGTTACTCCAATGGATGGTAGCCTTGTCATTATGGAAGGTAGTCTCTTGTCGAGATTTATTTTACTAAAATGGATGCTAGCCTTTTCATTATGGAAGGTAGTATATTGTCAAGATTTTTTTTACTCCAATGGATGGTAGCCTTGTCATATGGAAGGTAGTTTGTTGTCGATATCTTTGTTACTCAATGGATAGTAGCCTTGTCATTATGGAAGGTAGTCTCTTGTCGACATTTTTTTTACTGCAATGGATAGTAGCCTTGTCATTATGGAAGGTAGTCTGTTGTCGACATTTTTGTTACTCTAATGGATGGTAGCCTTGACATTATGGAACATATTCTGTTGTTGAGATTTTTGTTACTTCAATGGATGGTAGGCTTGTCATTATGAAAAGTAGTTTGTTGTCAATATTTTTGTTACTCCAATGGATGGTAGCCTTGTCATTATGGAAGGTAGTTTGTTGTTTAGATTTTTGTTACTCCAATGGATGGTAGCCTTGTCATTATGGAAGGTAGTCTGCTGTCGATATTTTTGTTACTCCAATGGATGGTAGCCTTGTCATTATGGAAGGTAGTCTCTTGTCGAGATTTTTTTACTCCAATAAATGCTAGCCTTGTAATTATGGAAGGTAGTATATTGTAAAGATTTTTTCTACTCCAATGGATGGTAGCCTTGTCATTATGGAAGGTAGTCTGTTGTCGATATTTTTGTTATTCCAATGGATGGTAGCCTTGTCATTATGGAAGGTACTCTGTTGTCGAGATTTTTTTTACTCCAATGGATGCTAGCCTTGTCATTATGGAAGGTAGTATATTGTCATGATTTTTTTTACTCCAATGGATGGTAGCCTTGTCATATGGAAAGTAGTTTGTTGTCGAGATTTTTTTTACTGCAATGGATGGTAGCCTTGTCATTATGGAAGGTAGTTTGTTGTCGATATCTTTGTTATCAATGGATAGTAGCCTTGTCATTATGGAAGGTAATCTGTTGTCGAGATTTTTGTTACTCCAATGGATGGTAGCCTTGTCATTATGAAAGGTAGTCTATTGTCGAGATTTTTGTTATTACATTGGATAGTAGCCTTGTTATTATGGAAGGTAGTGTGTTGTCGAGATTTTTTATATCCCAATGGATGGTAACCTTGTCATTATGGAAGGTAGTCTGTTGTCGAGATTTTTGTTACTGCAATGGATGGTAGCGTTGTCTTTATTGAAGGTAGTCTTTTGTCAATATTTTTGTTACTCCAATGAATGGTAGCCTTGTCTTTATGGAAGGTAGTGTGTTGTCAATATTTTTGTTACTCCTATGGATGGTAGTCTTTTCATTATGGAAGGTAGTCTATTTTCGAGATCTTTGTCACTCAATGGAAAGTAGCCTTGTCATTATGGAAGGTAGTCTGTGGTAGAGATTTTTGTTACTCTAATTGATGGTAGCCTTGTCATTATGGAAGGTAGTCTGTTGTCGACATTTTTGTTACTCTAATGGATGGTAGCCTTGACATTATGGAACGTAGTCTGTTGTCGAGATTTTTGTTACTTCAATGGATGGTAGGCTTGTCATTATGAAAAGTAGTCTGTTGTCGATATTTTTGTTACTCCAATGGATGGTAGCCTTGTCATTATAAAAGGTAGTTTGTTGTTCAGATTTTTGTTACTCCAATGGATGGTAGCCTTGTCATTATGAAAGGTTGTCTATTGTCGAGATTTTTGTTATTCCATTGGATAGTAGCCTTGTTATTATGGAAGGTAGTTTGTTGTCGAGATTTTTGTTATCCAAATGGATGGTAACCTTGTCATCATGGAAGGTAGTCTGTTGTCGAGATTTTTTTTACTCTAATGGATGGTAGCTTTGTCATTATGGAAGGTAGTCTGTTGTCGAGATTTTTGTTACTGCAATGGATGGTAGCTTTGTCTTTATGGAAGGTAGTCTTTTGTCAATATTTTTTTTACTCCAATGGATGGTAGCCTTGTCTTTATGGAAGGTAGTCTGTTGTCGATATTTTTGTTACTCTTATGGATGGTAGCCTTGTCATTATAGAAGGTAGTCTATTTTCGAGATCTTTGTTACTCAATGGAAGGTAGCCTTGTCATATTGGAAGGTAGTCTGTTGTAGAGATTTGTGTTACTCTAATGGATGGTAGCCTTGTCATTATGGAAGGATGTCTTTTGTCGAGATTTTTGTTACTCCAATGGATGGTAGCCTTGTCATTATGGACCATGGTCTATTGTCGAGATTTGTTTTACTTCAATGGAAGGTATCCTTGTAATTATGGAAGGTAGTCTGTTGTCGAGATTTTTGTTACTCCAATGGATGGTAGTCTTGTCATTATGGAAGGTAGTTTGTTGTCGATATCTTTGTTACTCAATGGATGGTAGCCTTGTCATTATGGAAGGTAGTCTGTTGTCTAGATTTTTTTTAGTCCAATGGATGGTAGCCTTGTCATTATGGAAGGTAGTCTGTTGTCGAGATTTTTGTTACTCTAATGGATGGTAGCCTTAACAATATGGAACATACTCTGTTGTCGAGATTTTTGTTACTTCAATGGATGGTAGGCTTTTCATTATGGAACGTTGTCTGTTGTCGATATATTTGTTACTCCAATGGATGGTAGCCTTGTCATTATGGAAGGTAGTTTGTTGTTTAGATTTTTGTTACTCCAATGGATGGTAGCCTTGTCATTATGGAAGGTAGTCTGCTGTCGATATTTTTGTTACTCCAATGGATGGTAGCCTTGTGATTATGGAAGGTAGTCTCTTGTCGAGATTTTTTTACTCCAATGGATGCTAGCCTTGTAATTATGGAAGGTAGTGTATTGTAAAGATTTTTTCTACTCCAATGGATGGTAGCCTTGTCATTATGGAAGGTAGTCTGTTGTCGATATTTTTGTTATTCCAATGGATGGTAGCCTTGTCATTATGGAATGTACTCTGTTGTCGAGATTTTTTTTACTCCAATGGATGCTAGCCTTGTCATTATGGAAGGTAGTATATTGTCATGATTTTTTTTACTCCAATGGATGGTAGCCTTGTCATATGGAAAGTAGTTTGTTGTCGAGATTTTTTTTACTGCAATGGATGGTAGCCTTGTCATTATGGAAGGTAGTTTGTTGTTGATATCTTTGTTACTCAATGGATAGTAGCCTTGTCATTATGGAAGGTAATCTGTTGTCGAGATTTTTGTTACTCCAATGGATGGTAGCCTTGTCATTATGAAAGGTAGTCTATTGTCGAGATTTTTGTTATTACATTGGATAGTAGCCTTGTTATTATGGAAGGTAGTGTGTTGTCGAGATTTTTGTTATCCCAATGGATGGTAACCTTGTCATTATGGAAGGTAGTCTGTTGTCGAGATTTTTGTTACTGCAGTGGATGGTAGCGTTGTCTTTATTGAAGGTAGTCTTTTGTCAATATTTTTGTTACTCCAATGGATGGTAGCCTTGTCTTTATGGAAGGTAGTCTGTTGTCAATATTTTTGTTACTCCTATGGATGGTAGCCTTTTCATTATGGAAGGTAGTCTATTTTCGAGATCTTTGTCACTCAATGGAAAGTAGCCTTGTCATTATGGAAGGTAGTCTGTGGTAGAGATTTTTGTTACTCTAATGGATGGTAGCCTTGTCATTATGGAAGGAAGTCTTTTGTCGAGATTTTTGTTACTCCAATGGATGGTAGCCTTGTCATTATGGACCATGGTCTATTGTCGAGATTTTTTTTACTCAAATGGATGGTATCCTTGTAATTATGGAAGGTAGTCTGTTGTCGAGATTTTTGTTACTCCAATGGATGGTAGCCTTGTCATTTTGGAAGGTAGTCTGTTGTCGAGATTTTGTTTACTCCAATGGATGCTAGCCTTGTCATTATGGAAGGTAGTTTGTTGTTGATATCTTTGTTACTGAATGGATAGTAGCCTTCTCATTATGGAAGGTAGTCTGTTGTCGAGATTTTTTTTACTCCAATGGATGGTAGGCTTGTCATTATGGAAGGTAGTCTGTTGTCGACATTTTTGTTACTCTAATGGATGGTGGCCTTGACATTATGGAACGTAGTCTATTTTCGAGATTTTTGTTACTTCAATGGATGGTAGGCTTGTCATTATGAAGAGTGGTTTGTTATCGATATTTTTGTTACTCCAATGGATGGTAGCCTTGACATTATGGAAGGTAGTTTGTTGTTCAGATTTTTGTTACTCCAATGGATTGTAGCCTTGTCATTATGAAAGGTTGTCTATTGTCGAGATTTTTGTTATTCCATTGGATAGTAGCCTTGTCATTATGGAAGGTAGTCTTTTGACGAGATTTTTGTTACTCCAATGGATGGTAGCCTTGTCATTTGGACCATGGTCTATTGTCGAGATTTTTGTTACTCCAATGGATGGTATCCTTGTAATTATGGAAGGTAGTCTGTTGTCGAGATTTTTGTTACTCCAATGGATGGTAGCCTTGTCATTATGGAAGGTAGTCTGTTGTCGATATTTTTGTTACTCCAATGGATAGTAGCCTTGTCATTATGGAAGGTAGTCTCTTGTCGAGATTTTTTTTACTCCAATGGATGCTAGCCTTGTCATTATGGAAGGTAGTATATTGTCAAGATTTTTTTTTACTCCAATGGATGGTAGCCTTGTCATTATGGAAGGTAGTCTGCTGTCGATATTTTTGTTACTCCAGGGGATGGAAGCCTTGTCATTATGGAAGGTAGCCTGTTGTCGAGATTTTTTTTACTCCAATGGATGCTAGCCTTGTCATTATGGAAGGTAGTATATTGTCAAGATTTTTTTTACTCCAATGGATGGTAGCCTTGTCCTATGGAAGGTAGTTTGTTGTCGAGATTTTTTTTAATTCAATGGATGGTAGCCTTGTCATTATGCAAGGTAGTTTGTTGTCGATATCTTTGTTACTCAATGGATAATAGCCTTGTAATTATGGAAGGTAGTCTGTTGTCGAGATTTTTTTTATTCCAATGGATGGTAGCCTTGTCATTATGGAATGTAGTCTGTTGTCGAGATTTTTGTTACTTCAATCGATGGTGGGCTTGTCATTATGGAAAGTAGTTTGTTATCGATATTTTTGTTACTCCAATGGATGGTATCCTTGTCATTATTGAAGGTAGTTTGTTGTTCAGATTTTTGTTACTCCAATGGATGGTAGCCTTGTCATTATGAAAGGTAGTCTATTGTCGAGATTTTTGTTATTCCATTGGATAGTACCCTTGTTATTATGGAAGGTAGTCTGTTGTCGAGATTTTTGTTATCCCAATGGATGGTAACCTTGTCATTATGGAAGGTAGTCTGTTGTCGATATTTTTTTTACTCCAATGGATGGTAGCTTTGTCATTATGGAAGGTAGTCTGTTGTCAAGATTTTTGTTACTGCAATGGATGGTAGCTTTGTCTTTATGGAAGGTAGTCTTGTGTCAATATTTTTGTTACTCCAATGGATGGTAGCCTTGTCTTTATGGAAGGTAGTCTGTTTTCGATATTTTTGTTACTCCTATGTATGGTAGCCTTGTCATTATGGAAGGTAGTCTATTATCGAGATCTTTGTTACTCAATGGGTGGTATCCATGTCATTATGGAAGGTAGTCTGTGGTAGAGATTTTTGTTACTCTAATGGATGGTAGCCTTGTCATATGGAAGGTAGTCTGTTGTCGATATCTTTGTTACTCAATGGATAGTAGCCTTGTCATTATGGAAGGTAGTCTAGTGTCAATATTTTTTTTACTCCAATGGATGGTAGCCTTGTCATTATGAAAGGTAGTCTGTTGTCGACATTTTTGTTACTCTAATGGATGGTAGCCTTGACATTATGGAACATAGTCTTTTGTCGAGATTTTTGTTACTTCAATGGATGGTAGGCTTGTCATTATGGAAAGTAGTCTGTTATCGATATTTTTGTTTCTCCAATGGATGGTAGCCTTGTCATTATGGAAGGTAGTTTGTTGTTCAGATTTTTGTTACTCTAATGGATAGTAGCCTTGTCATTATGAAAGGTAGTCTATTATCGATATTTTTGTTATTCCATTGGATAGTAGCCTTGTTATTGTGGAAGGAAGTCTGTTGTCGTGATTTTTTTTTACTCCAATAGATGGTAGCTTTGTCATTATGGAAGGTAGTCTGTTGTCGAGATTTTTGTTACTGCAATGGATGGTAGATTTGTCTTTATGGAAGGTAGTCTTTTGTCAATATTTTTGTTACTCCAATGGATGGTAGCCTTGTCTTTATGGAAGGTAGTCTGTTGTAGATATTTTTGTTACTCATATGGATGGTAGCCTTGTCATTATGGAAGGTAGTCTATTGTCGAGATCTTTGTTACTCAATGAATGGTAGCCTTGTCTTTATGGAAAGTAGTCTGTGGTAGGGAATTTTGTTACTCTAATGGATGGTAGCCTTGTCATTATGGAAGGAAGTCTTTTTTCGAGATTTTTGTTACTCCAGTGGATGGTAGTCTTGTCATTATGGAACATGGTCAATTGTCGAGATTTTTGTTACTCCAATGGATGGTATCCTTGTAAAAATGGAAGGTAGTCTGTTGTCGAGATTTTTGTTACTCCAATGGATGGTAGCCTTGTCATTATGGAAGGTAGTCTGCTGTCGATATTTTTGTTACTCCAATGGATGGTAGCCTTGTCATTATGGAAGGTAGTCTCTTGTCGAGATTTATTTTACTAAAATGGATGCTAGCCTTTTCATTATGGAAGGTAGTATATTGTCAAGATTTTTTTTACTCCAATGGATGGTAGCCTTGTCATATGGAAGGTAGTTTGTTGTCGATATCTTTGTTACTCAATGGATAGTAGCCTTGTCATTATGGAAGGTAGTCTCTTGTCGACATTTTTTTTACTGCAATGGATAGTAGCCTTGTCATTATGGAAGGTAGTCTGTTGTCGACATTTTTGTTACTCTAGTGGATGGTAGCCTTGACATTATGGAACATATTCTGTTGTCGAGATTTTTGTTACTTCAATGGATGGTTGGCTTGTCATTATGAAAAGTAGTTTGTTGTCAATATTTTTGTTACTCCAATGGATGGTAGCCTTGTCATTATGGAAGGTAGTTTGTTGTTCAGATTTTTGTTACTCCAATGGATGGTAGCCTTGTCATTATGAAAGGTAGTCTATTTTCGAGATTTTCGTTATTCCATTGGATAGTAGCCTTGTTATTATGGAAGGTAGTCTGTTGTCGAGATTTTGGTTATCCCAATAGATGGTAATTTTGCCATTATGGAAGGTAGTCTGTTGTCGAGATTTTTTTTACTCCAATGGATGGTAGATTTGTCATTATGGAAGGTAGTCTGTTGTCGAGATTTTTGTTACTACAATGGATGGTAGCTTTGTCTTTATGGAAGGTAGTCTTTTGTCAATATTTTTGTTACTCCAATGGATGGTAGCCTTGTCTTTATGGAAGGTAGTCTGTTGTCGATATTTTTGTTACTCCTATGGATGGTAGACTTGTCATTATGGAAGGTAGTCTATTGTCGAGATCTTTTTTACTCAATGGATGGTAGCCTTGTCATTATGGAATGTAGTCTGTGGTAGAGATTTTTGTTACTCTAAATGATGGTAGCCTTGTCATTAAGGAAGGAAGTATTTTGTCGAGATTTTTGTTACTCCAATGGATGGTAGCCTTGTCATTATGGACCATGGTCTAATGTCGAGATTTTTTTTACTCCAATGGATGGTATCCTTGTAATTATGGAAGGTAGTCTGTTGTCGAGATTTTTGTTACTCCAATGGATGGTAGCCTTGTCATTATGGAAGGTAGTCTATTGTCGATATCTTTGTTACTCAATGGATAATAGCCTTGTCATTATGGAAGGTAGTCTGTTGTCGAGATTTTTTTTACTCCAATGGAGGGTAGCCTTGTCATTATGGAAGGTAGTCTATTGTCGACATTTTTGTTACTCTAATAAGTGGTAGCCTTGACATTATGGAATGTAGTCTGTTGTCGATATTTTTGTTACTTCAATGGATGGTAGGCTAGTCATTATGGAAAGTTTTCTGTTATCGATATTTTTGTTTCTCCATCGGATGGTAGCCTTGTCATTATGGAAGGTAGTCTATTGTCGATATCTTTGTTACTCAATGGATAATAGCCTTGTCATTATGGAAGGTAGTCTGTTGTCTAGATTTTTTTTACTCCAATGGATGCTAGCCTTGTCATTATGGACGGTAGTGTGCTGTTGAGATTTTTGTTACTGCAATGGATGGTAGCTTTGTCTTTATGGAAGGTAGTCTTTTGTCAATATTTTTGTTACTCCAATGGATGGTATCCTTGTCTTTATGGAAGGTAGTCTATTGTTGATATTTTTGTTACTCCTATGGATGGTAGCCTTGTCATTATGGAAAGTAGTCTGTTGTCGAGATCTTTGTTACTCAATGGATGGTAGCCTTGTCATTATGGAAGGTAGTCTGTGGTAGAGATTTTTGTTACTATAATGGATGGTAGCCTTGTCATTATGGAAGGAAGTCTTTTGTCGAGATTTTTGTTACTCCAATGGATGGTAGCCTTGTCATTATGGACCATGGTCTATTGTCGAGATCTTTGTTACTCAATGGATGGTAGCCATGTCATTATGGAAGGTTGTTTGAGGTAGAGATTTTTGTTACTCTAATGGATGGTAGCCTTGTCATTATGGAAGGAAGTCTTTGGTCGAGATTTTTGTTACTCCAAGGGATGATAGCCTTGTCATTATGGAAGCAAGTCTTTTGTCGAGATTTTTGTTACTCCAATGGATGGTAGCCATGTCATTATGGATTGTGGTCTATTGTCAAGATTTTTGTTACTCCAATGGATGGTATCCTTATAATTATGGAAGGTAGTCTGTTGTCGAGATTTTTTTTACTCCAATGGATGGTAGCCTTTTCATATGTAAGGTAGTCTGTTGTCGAGATTTTTTACTCCAATGGATGGTATCCTTGTCATTATGGAAGGTAGTCTGTTTTTGATATCTTTGTTACTCAATGGATGGTAGCCTTGTTATTATGGAAGGTAGTCTGTTGTCGATATCTTTGTTACTCAATGGATGCTAGCCTTGTCATTATGGAAGGTAATCTTTTGTCGAGATTTGTTTTACTACAATGGATGGTAGCCTTGTCTTTATGGAAGGTATTCTGTTGTCGATATTTTTGTTACTCCAATGGATGGTAGCCTTGTCTTTATGGAGGGTAGTCTGTTGTCGATATTTTTATTACTCAATGGATGGTAGCCTTCTCATTATGGAAGGTATTCTGTTGTCGAGATTTTTGTTACTCCAATGGATGGTAGCCTTGTCATTATGGAAGGTAATCTGCTATCGATATTTTTCTTACTCTAATGGATGGTAGCCTTGTCTTTATGGAAGGTAGTCTGTTGTCGAGATTTTTTTTACTCCAATGGATGCTAGCCTTGTCATTATGTAAGGTAGTATATTGTCAAGATTTTTTTTACTCCAATGGATGGTAGCCTTGTCATATTGAAGGTAGTTTGTTGTCGAGATTTTTTTACTGCAATGGATGGTAGCCTTGTCATTATGGAAGGTAGTCTGTTGTCGATATCTTTGTTACTCAATGGATAGTAGCCTTGTCATTATGGAAGGTAGTCTGCTGTCTAGATATTTTTTACTCCAATGGATGGTAGCCTTGTTATTATTGAAGGTAGTCTGTTGTCGACATTTTTGTTATTCTAATGGATGCTAGCCTTGACATTATGGAACGTAGTCTGTTGTCGAGATTTTTGTTACTTCAATGGATGGTAGGCTTGTCATTATGGAAAGTAGTCTGTTGTCGATATTTTTGTTACTCCAATGGATGGTAGCCTTGTCATTATGGAAGGTAGTTTGTTGTTCAGATTTTTGTTACTCCAATGGATGGTAGCCTTTTCATTATGAAAGGTAGTCTATTGTTAAGATTTTTGTTATTCCATTGGATAGTAGCCTTGTCATTATGGAAGGTAGTCTGTTGTCTAGATTTTTTTCACTCCAATGGATGCTAGCCTTGTCATTATGGAAGGTAGTGTGCTGTCGAGATTTTTGTTACTGCAATGGATGGTAGCCTTGTCTTTATGGAAGGTAATCTATTGTTGATATTTTTGTTACTCCTATGGATGGTAGCCTTGTCATTATGGAAGGTAGTCTGTTGTCGAGATCTTTGTTACTCAATGGATGGTAGCCTTGTCATTATGGAAGGTAGTCTGTGGTAGAGATTTTTGTTACTATAATGGATGGTAGCCTTGTCATTATGGAAGGAAGTATTTTGTCGAGATTTTTGTTACTCCAATGGATGGTAGCCTTGTCATTATGGACCATGGTCTATTGTCGAGATCTTTGTTACTCAATGGATGGTAGCCTTGTCATTATGGAAGGTTGTCTGTGGTAGAGATTTTTGTTACTCTAATGGATGGTAGCCTTGTCATTATGGAAGGAAGTCTTTTGTCGAGATTTTTGTTACTCCAAGGGATGATAGCCTTGCCATTATGGAAGCAAGTCTTTTGTCGAGATTTTTGTTACTCCAATGGATGGTAGCCTTGTCATTATGGATCGTGGTCTATTGTCAAGATTTTTGTTACTCCAATGGATGGTATCCTTATAATTATGGAAGGTAGTCTGTTGTCGAGATTTTTTTTACTCCAATGGATGGTAGCCTTTTCATATGTAAGGTAGTCTGTTGTCGAGATTTTTTACTCCAATGGATGGTATCCTTGTCATTATGGAAGGTAGTCTGTTTTTGATATCTTTGTTACTCAATGGATGGTAGCCTTGTTATTATGGAAGGTAGTCTGTTGTCGATATCTTTGTTACTCAATGGATGCTAGCCTTGTCATTATGGAAGGTAGTCTTTTGTCGAGATTTTTTTTACTACAATGGATGGTAGCCTTGTCTTTATGGAAGGTATTCTGTTGTCGATATTTTTGTTACTCCAATGGATGGTAGCCTTGTCTTTATGGAGGGTAGTCTGTTGTCGATATTTTTATTACTCCTATGGATGGTAGCCTTGTCATTATGGAAGGTAGTCTATTGTCGACATTTTTGTTACTCTAATAAGTGGTAGCCTTGACATTATGGAATGTAGTCTGTTGTCGATATTTTTGTTACTTCAATGGATGGTAGGCTAGTCATTATGGAAAGTTTTCTGTTATCGATATTTTTGTTTCTCCATCGGATGGTAGCCTTGTCATTATGGAAGGTAGTCTATTGTCGATATCTTTGTTACTCAATGGATAATAGCCTTGTCATTATGGAAGGTAGTCTGTTGTCTAGATTTTTTTTACTCCAATGGATGCTAGCCTTGTCATTATGGACGGTAGTGTGCTGTTGAGATTTTTGTTACTGCAATGGATGGTAGCTTTGTCTTTATGGAAGGTAGTCTTTTGTCAATATTTTTGTTACTCCAATGGATGGTAGCCTTGTCTTTATGGAAGGTAGTCTATTGTTGATATTTTTGTTACTCCTATGGATGGTAGCCTTGTCATTATGGAAAGTAGTCTGTTGTCGAGATCTTTGTTACTCAATGGATGGTAGCCTTGTCATTATGGAAGGTAGTCTGTGGTAGAGATTTTTGTTACTATAATGGATGGTAGCCTTGTCATTATGGAAGCAAGTCTTTTGTCGAGATTTTTGTTACTCCAATGGATGGTAGCCTTGTCATTATGGATCGTGGTCTATTGTCAAGATTTTTGTTACTCCAATGGATGGTATCCTTATAATTATGGAAGGTAGTATGTTGTCGAGATTTTTTTTACTCCAATGGATGGTAGCCTTTTCATATGTAAGGTAGTCTGTTGTCGAGATTTTTTACTCCAATGGATGGTATCCTTGTCATTATGGAAGGTAGTCTGTTTTTGATATCTTTGTTACCCAATGGATGGTAGCCTTGTTATTATGGAAGGTAGTCTGTTGTCGATATCTTTGTTACTCAATGGATGCTAGCCTTGTCATTATGGAAGGTAGTCTTTTGTCGAGATTTTTTTTACTACAATGGATGGTAGCCTTGTCTTTATGGAAGGTATTCTGTTGTCGATATTTTTGTTACTCCAATGGATGGTAGCCTTGTCTTTATGGAGGGTAGTCTGTTGTCGATATTTTTATTACTCCTATGGATGGTAGCCTTGTCATTATGGAAGGTAGTCTATTGTCGACATTTTTGTTACTCTAATAAGTGGTAGCCTTGACATTATGGAATGTAGTCTGTTGTCGATATTTTTGTTACTTCAATGGATGGTAGGCTAGTCATTATGGAAAGTTTTCTGTTATCGATATTTTTGTTTCTCCATCGGATGGTAGCCTTGTCATTATGGAAGGTAGTCTATTGTCGATATCTTTGTTACTCAATGGATAATAGCCTTGTCATTATGGAAGGTAGTCTGTTGTCTAGATTTTTTTTACTCCAATGGATGCTAGCCTTGTCATTATGGACGGTAGTGTGCTATTGAGATTTTTGTTACTGCAATGGATGGTATCTTTGTCTTTATGGAAGGTAGTCTTTTGTCAATATTTTTGTTACTCCAATGGATGGTAGCCTTGTCTTTATGGAAGGTAGTCTATTGTTGATATTTTTGTTACTCCTATGGATGGTAGCCTTGTCATTATGGAAAGTAGTCTGTTGTCGAGATCTTTGTTACTCAATGGATGGTAGCCTTGTCATTATGGAAGGTAGTCTGTGGTAGAGATTTTTGTTACTATAATGGATGGTAGCCTTGTCATTATGGAAGGAAGTCTTTTGTCGAGATTTTTGTTACTCCAATGGATGGTAGCCTTGTCATTATGGACCATGGTCTATTGTCGAGATCTTTGTTACTCAATGGATGGTAGCCATGTCATTATGGAAGGTTGTTTGTGGTAGAGATTTTTGTTACTCTAATGGATGGTAGCCTTGTCATTATGGAAGGAAGTCTTTGGTCGAGATTTTTGTTACTCCAAGGGATGATAGCCTTGTCATTATGGAAGCAAGTCTTTTGTCGATATTTTTGTTACTCCAATGGATGGTAGCCATGTCATTATGGATTGTGGTCTATTGTCAAGATTTTTGTTACTCCAATGGATGGTATCCTTATAATTATGGAAGGTAGTCTGTTGTCGAGATTTTTTTTACTCCAATGGATGGTAGCCTTTTCATATGTAAGGTAGTATGTTGTCGAGATTTTTTACTCCAATGGATGGTATCCTTGTCATTATGGAAGGTAGTCTGTTTTTGATATCTTTGTTACTCAATGGATGGTAGCCTTGTTATTATGGAAGGTAGTCTGTTGTCGATATCTTTGTTACTCAATGGATGCTAGCCTTGTCATTATGGAAGGTAATCTTTTGTCGAGATTTGTTTTACTACAATGGATGGTAGCCTTGTCTTTATGGAAGGTATTCTGTTGTCGATATTTTTGTTACTCCAATGGATGGTAGCCTTGTCTTTATGGAGGGTAGTCTGTTGTCGATATTTTTATTACTCAATGGATGGTAGCCTTCTCATTATGGAAGGTATCCTGTTGTCGAGATTTTTGTTACTCCAATGGATGGTAGCCTTGTCATTATGGAAGGTAATCTGCTATCGATATTTTTCTTACTCTAATGGATGGTAGCCTTGTCTTTATGGAAGGTAGTCTGTTGTCGAGATTTTTTTTACTCCAATGGATGCTAGCCTTATCATTATGTAAGGTAGTATATTGTCAAGATTTTTTTTACTCCAATGGATGGTAGCCTTGTCATATTGAAGGTAGTTTGTTGTCGAGATTTTTTTACTGCAATGGATGGTAGCCTTGTCATTATGGAAGGTAGTCTGTTATCGATATCTTTGTTACTCAATGGATAGTAGCCTTGTCATTATGGAAGGTAGTCTGCTGTCTAGATTTTTTTTACTCCAATGGATGGTAGCCTTGTTATTATTGAAGGTAGTCTGTTGTCGACATTTTTGTTATTCTAATGGATGCTAGCCTTGACATTATGGAACGTAGTCTGTTGTCGAGATTTTTGTTACTTCAATGGATGGTAGGCTTGTCATTATGGAAAGTAGTCTGTTGTCGATATTTTTGTTACTCCAATGGATGGTAGCCTTGTCATTATGGAAGGTAGTTTGTTGTTCAGATTTTTGTTACTCCAATGGATGGTAGCCTTTTCATTATGAAAGGTAGTCTATTGTTAAGATTTTTGTTATTCCATTGGATAGTAGCCTTGTCATTATGGAAGGTAGTCTGTTGTCTAGATTTTTTTCACTCCAATGGATGCTAGCCTTGTCATTATGGAAGGTAGTGTGCTGTCGAGATTTTTGTTACTGCAATGGATGGTAGCCTTGTCTTTATGGAAGGTAATCTATTGTTGATATTTTTGTTACTCCTATGGATGGTAGCCTTGTCATTATGGAAGGTAGTCTGTTGTCGAGATCTTTGTTACTCAATGGATGGTAGCCTTGTCATTATGGAAGGTAGTCTGTGGTAGAGATTTTTGTTACTATAATGGATGGTAGCCTTGTCATTATGGAAGGAAGTATTTTGTCGAGATTTTTGTTACTCCAATGGATGGTAGCCTTGTCATTATGGACCATGGTCTATTGTCGAGATCTTTGTTACTCAATGGATGGTAGCCTTGTCATTATGGAAGGTTGTCTGTGGTAGAGATTTTTGTTACTCTAATGGATGGTACCCTTGTCATTATGGAAGGAAGTCTTTTGTCGAGATTTTTGTTACTCCAAGGGATGATAGCCTTGCCATTATGGAAGCAAGTCTTTTGTCGAGATTTTTGTTACTCCAATGGATGGTAGCCTTGTCATTATGGATCGTGGTCTATTGTCAAGATTTTTGTTACTCCAATGGATGGTATCCTTATAATTATGGAAGGTAGTCTGTTGTCGAGATTTTTTTTACTCCAATGGATGGTAGCCTTTTCATATGTAAGGTAGTCTGTTGTCGAGATTTTTTACTCCAATGGATGGTATCCTTGTCATTATGGAAGGTAGTCTGTTTTTGATATCTTTGTTACTCAATGGATGGTAGCCTTGTTATTATGGAAGGTAGTCTGTTGTCGATATCTTTGTTACTCAATGGATGCTAGCCTTGTCATTATGGAAGGTAGTCTTTTGTCGAGATTTTTTTTACTACAATGGATGGTAGCCTTGTCTTTATGGAAGGTATTCTGTTGTCGATATTTTTGTTACTCCAATGGATGGTAGCCTTGTCTTTATGGAGGGTAGTCTGTTGTCGATATTTTTATTACTCCTATGGATGGTAGCCTTGTCATTATGGAAGGTAGTCTATTGTCGAGATCTTTATTACTCAATTGATGGTAGCCTTCTCATTATGGAAGGTAGTCTGTGGTAGAGATTTTTGTTACTCTAATGGATGGTAGCCTTGTCATTATGGAAGGTAATCTGCTATCGATATTTTTCTTACTCTAATGGATGGTAGCCTTGTCTTTATGGAAGGTAGTCTGTTGTCGAGATTTTTTTTACTCCAATGGATGCTAGCCTTGTCATTATGTAAGGTAGCATATTGTCAAGATTTTTTTTACTCCAATGGATGGTAGCCTTGTCATATTGAAGGTAGTTTGTTGTCGAGATTTTTTTTACTGCAATGGATGGTAGCCTTGTCATTATGGAAGGTAGTCTGTTGTCGATATCTTTGTTACTCAATGGATAGTAGCCTTGTCATTATGGAAGGTAGTCTGTTGTCTAGATTTTTTTTACTCCAATGGATGGTAGCCTTGTTATTATGGAAGGTAGTCTGTTGTCGACATTTTTGTTATTCTAATGGATGGTAGCCTTGACATTATGGAACATAGTCTGTTGTCGAGATTTTTGTTACTTCAATGGATGGTAGGCTTGTCATTATGGAAAGTAGTCTGTTGTCGATATTTTTGTTACTCCAATGGATGGTAGCCTTGTCATTATGGAAGGTAGTTTGTTGTTCAGATTTTTGTTACTCCAATGGATGGTAGCCTTTTCATTATGAAAGGTAGTCTATTGTTGAGATTTTTGTTATTCCATTAGATAGTAGCCTTGTCATTATGGAAGGTAGTCTGTTGTCTAGATTTTTTTCACTCCAATGGATGTTAGCCTTGTCATTATGGAAGGTAGTGTGCTGTCGAGATTTTTGTTACTGCAATGGATGGTAGCTTTGTCTTTATGGAAGGTAGTCTTTTGTCGATATTTTTGTTACTCCAATGGATGGTAGCCTTGTCTTTATGGAAGGTAGTCTATTGTTGATATTTTTGTTACTCCTATGGATGGTAGCCTTGTCATTATGGAAGGTAGTCAGTTGTAGAGATCTTTGTTACTCAATGGATGGTAGCCTTGTCATTATGGAAGGTAGTATGTGGTAGAGATTTTTGTTACTATAATGGATGGTAGCCTTGTCATTATGGAAGGAAGTCTTTTGTCGAGATTTTTGTTACTCCGATGGATGGTAGCCTTGTCATTATGGACCATGGTCTATTGTCGAGATCTTTGTTACTCAATGGATGGTAGCCTTGTCATTATAGAAGGTTGTCTGTGGTAGAGATTTTTGTTACTCTAATGGATGGTAGCCTTGTCATTATGGAAGGAAGTCTTTTGTCGAGATTTTTGTTACTCCAAGGGATGATAGCCTTGTCATTATGGAAGCAAGTCTTTTGTCGATATTTTTGTTACTCCAATGGATGGTAGCCTTGTCATTATGGATCGTGGTCTATTGTCAAGATTTTTGTTACTCCAATGGATGGTATCCTTATAATTATGGAAGGTAGTCTGTTGTCGAGATTTTTTTTACTCCAATGGATGGTAGCCTTTTCATATGTAAGGTAGTCTGTTGTCGAGATTTTTTACTCCAATGGATGGTATCCTTGTCATTATGGAAGGTAGTCTATTTTTGATATCTTTGTTACTCAATGGATGGTAGCCTTGTTATTATGGAAGGTAGTCTGTTGTCGATATCTTTGTTACTCAATGGATGCTAGCCTTGTCATTATGGAAGGTAGTCTTTTGTCGAGATTTTTTTTACTACAATGGATGGTAGCCTTGTCTTTATGGAAGGTATTCTGTTGTCGATATTTTTGTTACTCCAATGGATGGTAGCCTTGTCTTTATGGAGGGTAGTCTGTTGTCGATATTTTTATTGCTCCTATGGATGGTAGCCCTGTCATTATGGAAGGTAGTCTATTGTCGAGATCTTTATTACTCAATGGATGGGAGCCTTCTCATTATGGAAGGTAGTCTGTGGTAGAGATTTTTGTTACTATAATGGATGGTAGCCTTGTCATTATGGAAGGAAGTCTTTTGTCGAGATTTTTGTTACTCCAATGGATGGTAGCCTAGTCATTATGGACCATGGTCTATTGTCGAGATCTTTGTTACTCAATGGATGGTAGCCTTGTCATCATGGAAGGTTGTCTGTGGTAGAGATTTTTGTTACTCTAATGGATGGTAGCCTTGTCATTATGGAAGGAAGTCTTTTGTCGAGATTTTTGTTACTCCAAGGGATGATAGCCTTGTCATTATGGAAGCAAGTCTTTTGTCGAGATTTTTGTTACTCCAATGGATGGTAGCCTTGTCATTATGGATCGTGGTCTATTGTCAAGATTTTTGTTACTCCAATGGATGGTATCCTTATAATTATGGAAGGTAGTCTGTTGTCGAGATTTTTTTTACTCCAATGGATGGTAGCCTTTTCATATGTAAGGTAGTCTGTTGTCGAGATTTTTTACTACAATGGATGGTATCCTTGTCATTATGGAAGGTAGTCTGTTTTTGATATCTTTGTTACTCAATGGATGGTAGCCTTGTTATTATGGAAGGTAGTCTGTTGTCGATATCTTTGTTACTCAATGGATGCTAGCCTTGTCATTATGGAAGGTAGTCTTTTGTCGAGATTTTTTTTACTACAATGGATGGTAGCCTTGTCTTTATGGAAGGTATTCTGTTGTCGATATTTTTGTTACTCCAATGGATGGTAGCCTTGTCTTTATGGAGGGTAGTCTGTTGTCGATATTTTTATTACTCCTATGGATGGTAGCCTGATCATTATGGAAGGTAGTCTATTGTCGAGATCTTTATTACTCAATGGATGGTAGCCTTCTCTTTATGGAAGGTAGTTTGTGGTAGAGATTTTTGTTACTCTAATGGATGGTAGCCTTGTCATTATGGAAGGTAATCTGCTATCGATATTTTTCTTACTCTAATGGATGGTAGCCTTGTCTTTATGGAAGGTAGTCTGTTGTCGAGATTTTTTTTACTCCAACGGATGCTAGCCTTGTCATTATGTAAGGTAGTATATTGTCAAGATTTTTTTTACTCCAATGCATGGTAGCCTTGTCATATTGAAGGTAGTTTGTTGTCGAGATTTTTTTTACTGCAATGGATGGTAGCCTTGTCATTATGGAAGGTAGTATGTTGTCGATATCTTTGTTACTCAATGGATAGTAGCCTTGTCATTATGGAAGGTAGTCTGTTGTCGAGATTTTTTTTACTCCAATGGATGGTAGATTTGTCATTATGGAAGGTAGTCTATTGTCGAGATTTTTGTTACTGCAATGGATGGTAGCTTTGCCTTTATGGAAGGTAGTCTTTTGTCAATATTTTTGTTACTCCAATGGATGGTAGCCCTGTCTTTATGGAAGGTAGTCTGTTGTCGATATTTTTGTTACTCCTATGGATGGTAGCCTTGTCATTATGGAAGGTAGTCTATTGTCGAGATCTTTTTTACTCAATGGATGGAAGCCTTGTCATTATGGAATGTAGTATGTGGTAGAGATTTTTGTTACTCTAATGGATGGTAGCCTTGTCATTATGGAAGGAAGTATTTTGTCGATATTTTTGTTACTCCAATGGATGGTAGCCTTGTCATTATGGACCATGGTCTAATGTCGAGATTTTTTTTACTCCAATGGATGGTATCCTTGTAATTATGGAAGGTAGTCTGTTGTCGAGATTTTTGTTACCCCAATTGATGGTAGCCTTGTCATTATGGAAGGTAGTCTATTGTCGATATCTTTGTTACTCAATGGATAATAGCCTTGTCATTATGGAAGGTAGTCTGTTGTCGAGATTTTTTTTACTCCAATGGATGGTAGCCTTGTCATTATGGAAGGTAGTCTGTTGTCGACATTTTTGTTATTCTAATGGATGCTAGCCTTGTCATTATGGAACGTAGTCTGTTGTCGAGATTTTTGTTATTTCAATGGATGGTAGGCTTGTCATTATGGAAAGTAGTCTGTTGTTGATATTTTTGTTACTCCAATGGATGGTAGCCTTGTCATTATGGAAGGTAGTTTGTTGTTCAGATTTTTGTTACTCCAATGGATGGTAGCCTTTTCATTATGAAAGGTAGTCTATTGTTGAGATTTTTGTTATTCCATTGGATAGTAGCCTTGTCATTATCGAAGGTAGTCTGTTGTCTAGATTTTTTTTACTCCAATGGATGCTAGCCTTGTCATTATGGACGGTAGTGTGCTGTCGAGATTTTTGTTACTGCAATGGATGGTAGCTTTGTCTTTATGGAAGGTAGTCTTTTGTCCATATTTTTGTTACTCCAATGGATGGTAGCCTTGTCTTTATGGAAGTTAGTCTATTGTTCATATTTTTGTTACTCCTATGGATGGTAGCCTTGACATTATGGAATGTAGTCTGTTGTCGAGATTTTTGTTACTTCAATGGATGGTAGGCTAGTCATTATGGAAAGTAGTCTGTTATCGATATTTTTGTTTCTCCATCGGATGGTAGCCTTGTCATTATGGAAGGTAGTTCGTTGTTTAGATTTTTGTTACTCCAATGGATAGTAGCCTTGTCATTATGAAAGGTAGTCTATTGTCGAGATTTTTGTTATTCCATTGGATAGTAGCCTTGTTATTATGGAAGGCATTCTGTTGTCGAGAATTTTTTTACTCAAATGGATGGTAGCTTTGTCATTATGGAAGGTAGTCTGTTGTCGAGATTTTTGTTATTGCAATGGATGGTAGATTTGTCTTTATGGAAGGTAGTCTTTTGTCAATATTTTTGTTACTCCAATGGATGGTAGCCTTGTCATTATGGAAGGTAGTCTATTGTCGAGATCTTTGTTACTCAATGGATGGTAGCCTATCATTATGGAAGGTAGTCTGTGGTAGAGATTTTTGTTAATCTAATGGATGGTAGCCTTATCATTATGGAAGGAAGTCTTTTGTCGAGATTTTTGTTACTCCAATGGATTGTAGCCTTGTCATTATGGACCATGGTCTATTGTGGAGATTTTTTTTACTCCAATGGATGGTATCCTTGTAATTTTGGAAGGTAGTCTGTTGTCGAGATTTTTGTTACTCCAATGGATGGTAGCCTTGTCATTATGGAAGGTAATCTGCTATCAATATTTTTCTTACTCTAATGGATGGTAGCCTTGTCTTTATGGAAGGTAGTCTGTTGTCGAGATTTTTTTTACTCCAATGGATGCTAGCCTTGTCATTATGTAAGGTAGTATATTGTCAAGATTTTTTTTACTCCAATGGATGGTAGCCTTGTCATATTGAAGGTAGTTTGTTGTCGAGATTTTTTTTACTGCAATGGATGGTAGCCTTGTCATTATGGAAGGTAGTCTGTTGTCGATATCTTTGTTACTCAATGGATAGTAGCCTTGTCATTATGGAAGGTAGTCTGCTGTCTAGATTTTTTTTACTCCAATGGATGGTAGCTTTGTTATTATGGAAGGTAGTCTGTTGTCGACATTTTTGTTATTCTAATGGATGCTAGCCTTGTCATTATGGAACGTAGTCTGTTGTCGAGATTTTTGTTATTTCAATGGATGGTAGGCTTGTCATTATGGAAAGTAGTCTGTTGTTGATATTTTTGTTACTCCAATGGATGGTAGCCTTGTCATTATGGAAGGTAGTTTGTTGTTCAGATTTTTGTTACTCCAATGGATGGTAGCCTTTTCATTATGAAAGGTAGTCTATTGTTGAGATTTTTGTTATTCCATTGGATAGTAGCCTTGTCATTATCGAAGGTAGTCTGTTGTCTAGATTTTTTTTACTCCAATGGATGCTAGCCTTGTCATTATGGACGGTAGTGTGCTGTCGAGATTTTTGTTACTGCAATGGATGGTAGCTTTGTCTTTATGGAAGGTAGTCTTTTGTCCATATTTTTGTTACTCCAATGGATGGTAGCCTTGTCTTTATGGAAGTTAGTCTATTGTTCATATTTTTGTTACTCCTATGGATGGTAGCCTTGACATTATGGAATGTAGTCTGTTGTCGAGATTTTTGTTACTTCAATGGATGGTAGGCTAGTCATTATGGAAAGTAGTCTGTTATCGATATTTTTGTTTCTCCATCGGATGGTAGCCTTGTCATTATGGAAGGTAGTTCGTTGTTTAGATTTTTGTTACTCCAATGGATAGTAGCCTTGTCATTATGAAAGGTAGTCTATTGTCGAGATTTTTGTTATTCCATTGGATAGTAGCCTTGTTATTATGGAAGGCATTCTGTTGTCGAGAATTTTTTTACTCAAATGGATGGTAGCTTTGTCATTATGGAAGGTAGTCTGTTGTCGAGATTTTTGTTATTGCAATGGATGGTAGATTTGTCTTTATGGAAGGTAGTCTTTTGTCAATATTTTTGTTACTCCAATGGATGGTAGCCTTGTCATTATGGAAGGTAGTCTATTGTCGAGATCTTTGTTACTCAATGGATGGTAGCCTATCATTATGGAAGGTAGTCTGTGGTAGAGATTTTTGTTAATCTAATGGATGGTAGCCTTATCATTATGGAAGGAAGTCTTTTGTCGAGATTTTTGTTACTCCAATGGATTGTAGCCTTGTCATTATGGACCATGGTCTATTGTGGAGATTTTTTTACTCCAATGGATGGTATCCTTGTAATTTTGGAAGGTAGTCTGTTGTCGAGATTTTTGTTACTCCAATGGATGGTAGCCTTGTCATTATGGAAGGTAATCTGCTATCAATATTTTTCTTACTCTAATGGATGGTAGCCTTGTCTTTATGGAAGGTAGTCTGTTGTCGAGATTTTTTTTACTCCAATGGATGCTAGCCTTGTCATTATGTAAGGTAGTATATTGTCAAGATTTTTTTTACTCCAATGGATGGTAGCCTTGTCATATTGAAGGTAGTTTGTTGTCGAGATTTTTTTTACTGCAATGGATGGTAGCCTTGTCATTATGGAAGGTAGTCTGTTGTCGATATCTTTGTTACTCAATGGATAGTAGCCTTGTCATTATGGAAGGTAGTCTGCTGTCTAGATTTTTTTTACTCCAATGGATGGTAGCTTTGTTATTATGGAAGGTAGTCTGTTGTCGACATTTTTGTTATTCTAATGGATGCTAGCCTTGACATTATGGAACGTAGTCTGTTGTCGAGATTTTTGTTACTTCAATGGATGGTAGGCTTGTCATTATGGAAAGTAGTCTGTTGTTGATATTTTTGTTACTCCAATGGATGGTAGCCTTGTCATTATGGAAGGTAGTTTGTTGTTCAGATTTTTGTTACTCCAATGGATGGTAGCCTTTTCATTATGAAAGGTACTCTACTGTTGAGATTTTTGTTATTCCATTGGATAGTAGCCTTGTCATTATCGAAGGTAGTCTGTTGTCTAGATTTTTTTTACTCCAATGGATGCTAGCCTTGTCATTATGGACGGTAGTGTGCTGTCGAGATTTTTTTTACTACAATGGATGGTAGCTTTGTCTTTATGGAAGGTAGTCTTTTGTCCATATTTTTGTTACTCCAATGGATGGTAGCCTTGTCTTTATGGAAGGTAGTCTATTGTTGATATTTTTGTTACTCCTATGGATGGTAGCCTTGTCATTATGGAAGGTAGTCTGTTGTCGAGATCTTTGTTACTCAATGGATGGTAGCCTTGTCATTATGGAAGGTAATCTGCTATCGATATTTTTCTTACTCTAATGGATATTAGCCTTGTCTTTATGGAAGGTAGTCTGTTGTCGAGATTTTTTTTACTCCAACGGATGCTAGCCTTGTCATTATGTAAGGTAGTATATTGTCAAGATTTTTTTTACTCCAATGGATGGTAGCCTTGTCATATTGAAGGTAGTTTTTTGTCGAGATTTTTTTTACTGCAATGGATGGTAGCCTTGTCATTATGGAAGGTAGTCTGTTGTCGATATCTTTGTTACTCAATGGATAGTAGCCTTGTCATTATGGAAGGTAGTCTGCTGTCTAGATTTTTTTTACTCCAATGGATGGTAGCTTTGTTATTATGGAAGGTAGTCTGTTGTCGACATTTTTGTTATTCTAATGGATGCTAGCCTTGACATTATGGAACGTAGTCTGTTGTCGAGATTTTTGTTATTTCAATGGATGGTAGGCTTGTCATTATGGAAAGTAGTCTGTTGTTGATATTTTTGTTACTCCAATGGATGGTAGCCTTGTCATTATGGAAGGTAGTTTGTTGTTCAGATTTTTGTTACTCCAATGGATGGTAGCCTTTTCATTATGAAAGGTAGTCTATTGTTGAGATTTTTGTTATTCCATTGGATAGTAGCCTTGTCATTATCGAAGGTAGTCTGTTGTCTAGATTTTTTTTACTCCAATGGATGCTAGCCTTGTCATTATGGACGGTAGTGTGCTGTCGAGATTTTTGTTACTGCAATGGATGGTAGCTTTGTCTTTATGGAAGGTAGTCTTTTGTCCATATTTTTGTTACTCCAATGGATGGTAGCCTTGTCTTTATGGAAGTTAGTCTATTGTTGATATTTTTGTTACTCCTATGGATGGTAGCCTTGTCATTATGGAAGGTAGTCTGTTGTCGAGATCTTTGTTACTCAATGGATGGTAGCCTTGTCATTATGGAAGGTAATCTGCTATCGATATTTTTCTTACTCTAATGGATATTAGCCTTGTCTTTATGGAAGGTAGTCTGTTGTCGAGATTTTTTTTACTCCAACGGATGCTAGCCTTGTCATTATGTAAGGTAGTATATTGTCAAGATTTTTTTTACTCCAATGGATGGTAGCCTTGTCATATTGAAGGTAGTTTGTTGTCGAGATTTTTTTTACTGCAATGGATGGTAGCCTTGTCATTATGGAAGGTAGTCTGTTGTCGATATCTTTGTTACTCAATGGATAGTAGCCTTGTCATTATGGAAGGTAGTCTTTTGTCGAGATTTTTTTTACTCCAATGGATGGTAGATTTGTCATTATGGAAGGTAGTCTGTTGTCGAGATTTTTGTTACTGCAATGGATGGTAGCTTTGTCTTTATGGAAGGTAGTCTTTTGTCAATATTTTTGTTACTGCAATGGATGGTAGCCTTGTCATTATCGAAGGTAGTCTGTTGTCGATATCTTTGTTACTCAATGGATAGTAGCCTTGTCATTATGGAAGGTAGTCTGTTGTCTAGATTTTTTTTACTCCAATGGATGGTAGCCTTGTTATTATGGAAGGTAGTCTGTTGTCGACATTTTTGTTATTCTAATGGATGGTATCCTTGACATTATGGAACGTAGTCTGTTGTCGAGATTTTTGTTACTTCAATGGATGGTAGGCTTGTCATTATGGAAAGTAGTCTGTTGTCGATATTTTTGTTACTCCAATGGATGGTAGCCTTGTCATTATGGAAGGTAGTTTGTTGTTCAGATTTTTGTTACTCCAATGGATGGTAGCCTTTTCATTATGAAATGTAGTCTATTGTTGAGATTTTTGTTATTCCATTGGATAGTAGCCTTGTCATTATGGAAGGTAGTCTGTTGTCGAGATCTTTGTTACTCAATGGATGGTAGCCTTGTCATTATGGAAGGTAGTCTGTTGTAGAGATTTTTGCTACTATAATGGATGGTAGCCTTGTCATTATGGAAGGAAGTCTTTTGTCGAGATTTTTGGTACTCCAATGGATGGTAGCCTTGTCATTATGGACCATGGTCTATTGTCGAGATCTTTGTTACTCAATGGATGGTAGCCTTGTCATTATGGAAGGTTGTCTGTGGTAGAGATTTTTGTTACTCTAATGGATGGTAGCCTTGTCATTATGGAAGGAAGTCTTTTGTCGAGATTTTTGTTACTCCAAGGGATGATAGCCTTGTCATTATGGAAGCAAGTCTTTTGTCGAGATTTTTGTTACTCCAATGGATGGTAGCCTTGTCATTATGGATCGTGGTCTATTGTCAAGATTTTTGTTACTCCAATGGATGGTATCCTTATAATTATGGAAGGTAGTCTGTTGTGGAGATTTTTTTTACTCCAATGGATGGTAGCCTTTTCATATGTAAGGTAGTCTGTTGTCGAGATTTTTTACTCCAATGGATGGTATCCTTGTCATTATGGAAGGTAGTCTGTTTTTGATATCTTTGTTACTCCATGGATGGTAGCCTTGTTATTATGGAAGGTAGTCTGTTGTCGATATCTTTGTTACTCAATGGATGCTAGCCTTGTCATTATGGAAGGTAGTCTTTTGTCGAGATTTTTTTTACTACAATGGATGGTAGCCTTGTCTTTATGGAAGGTATTCTGTTGTCGATATTTTTGTTACTCCAATGGATGGTAGCCTTGTCTTTATGGAGGGTAGTCTGTTGTCGATATTTTTATTACTCCTATGGATGGTAGCCTTGTCATTATGGAAGGTAGTCTATTGTCGAGATCTTTATTACTCAATGGATGGTAGCCTTCTCTTTATGGAAGGTAGTCTGTGGTAGAGATTTTTTTTACTCTAATGGAAGGTAGCCTTGTCATTATGGAAGGTAATCTGCTATCGATATTTTTCTTACTCTAATGGATGGTAGCCTTGTCTTTATGGAAGGTAGTCTGTTGTCGAGATTTTTTTTACTCCAATGGATGCTAGCCATGTCATTATGTATGTTAGTATATTGTCAAGATTTTTTTTACTCCAATGGATGGTAGCCTTGTCATAATGAAAGGTAGTCTATTGTCGAGATTTTTGTTATTCCATTGGATAGTAGCCTTGTCATTATGGAAGGTAGTCTGTTGTCGAGATTTTGGTTATCCCAATGGATGGTAACCTTGTCATTATGAAAGGTAGTATGTTTCGAGATTTTTTTTACTCCAATGGATGGTAGCCTTGTCATTATGGAAGGTAGTCTGTTGAGGAGATTTTTGTTACTACAATGGATGGTAACCTTCTTTTTATGGAAGGTAGTCTATTGTGGATATTTTTGTTACTCCAATGGATGGTAGCCTTGTCATTATGGAAGGTAGTTTGCTATTAAGATTTTTGTTACTCCAATGGATGGTAGCCTTGTCATTATGAAAGGTAGTCTATTGTCGAGATTTTTGTTATTCCATTGGATAGTAGCCTTGTTATTAGGGAAGGTAGTCTATTGTAGAGATTTTTATTATCCCAATGGATGGTAACCTTGTCATTATGGAAGGTAGTTTGTGGTCGAGATTTTTTTTACTCCAATGGATGGTAGCCTTGTCATTATGGAAGGTAGTCTGCTGTCGAGATTTTTGTTACTGCAATGGATGGTAGCTTTGCCATTATGGAAGGTAGTCTTTTGTCAATATTTTTGGTACCCCAATGGATGGTAGCCTTGTCTTTATGGTAGGTAGTCTGTTGTCGATATTTTTGTTACTCCTATAGATGGTAGCCTTTTCATTATGGAAGGTAGTCTATTGTCGAGATCTTTGTTACTCAATGGATGGTAGCCTTGTCATTATGGAAGGTAGTCTGTGATAGAGATTTTTGTTACTCTAATGGATGGTAGCCTTGTCATTATGGAAGGAAGTCTTTTGTCGAGATTTTTGTTACTCCAATGGATGGTAGCCTTGTCATTATGGACCGTGGTCTATTGTCAAGATTTTTGTTACTCCAATGGATGGTATCCTTGTAATTATGGAAGGTAGTGTGTTGTCGAGATTATTTTTACTCCAATGGATGGTAGCCTTGTCATATGTAAGGTAGTCTGTTGTCGAGATTTTTTACTCCAATGGAAGGTATCCTTGTCATTATGGAAGGTAGTCTGTTTTTGATATCTTTGTTACTCAATGGATGGTAGCCTTGTTATTATGGAAGGTAGTCTGTTGTCGACATCTTTGTTACTCAATGGATGCAAACCTTGTCATTATGGAAGGTAGTCTGTTGTCGATATTTTTGTTACTACAATGGATGGTAGCCTTGTCGTTATGAAAGGTAGTCTGCTGTCGATATTTTTATTACTCCAATGGATGGTAGCCTTGTCTTTATGGAAGGTAGTCTGTTGTCGATATTTTTGTTACTCCTATGGATGGTAGCCTTGTCATTATGGAAGCTAGTCTATTGTCGAGATCTTTGTTACCTAATGGATGGCAGCCTTGTCATTATGGAAGGTAGTCTGTGGTAGAGATTTTTGTTACTCTAATCGATGGTAGCCTTATCATTATGAAAGGAAGTCTTTTGTCGAGATTTTTGTTACTCCAATGGATTGTATCCTTGTAATTATGGAAGGTAGTCTGTTGTCGAGATTTTTGTTACTCCAATGGATGGTAGCCTTGTCATATGGAAGGTAGTTTGTTGTCGAGATTTTTTTTACTGCAATGGATGGTAGCCTTGTCATTATGGAAGGTAGTTTGTTGT
The DNA here is from genome assembly GCA_948472305.1 of Vicia faba. Taxonomy (NCBI): domain Eukaryota; kingdom Viridiplantae; phylum Streptophyta; class Magnoliopsida; order Fabales; family Fabaceae; genus Vicia; species Vicia faba. Next base: position 462,702,446 of record OX451741.1, read on the forward strand.
CGATATCTTTGTTACTCAATTGATGGTAGCCTTGTCATTATGGAAGGTAGTCTGTTTTCGAGATTTTTTTACTCCAATGGATGGTAGCCTTGTCATTATGGAAGGTAGTCTGTTGTGGAGATTTTTGTTAGTCTAATGGATGGTAGCCTTGACATTATGGAACATACTCTGTTGTCGAGATATTTATTACTTCAATGGATGGTAGGCTTTTCATTATGAAACGTAGTCTGTTTTCTATATTTTTGTTACTCCAATGGATGCTAGCCTTGTCATTATGGAAGTTAGTTTCTTGTTCAGATTTTTGTTACTCCAATGAATGGTAGCCTTGTCATTATGAAAGGTAGTCTATTGTCGAAATTTTTGTTATTCCATTGGATAGTAGCCTTGTTAATATGGAAGGTAGTCTGTTGTCGAGATTTTTGTTATCCCAATGGATGGTAACCTTGTCATTATGGAAGGTAGTCTGTTGTCGAGATTTTTTTTACTCCAATGGATGGTAGCCTTGTCATTATGGAAGGTAGTCTGCTGTCGAGATTTTTGTTACTGCAATGGATGGTTACTTTGTCTTTATGGAAGGTAGTCTTTTGTAAATATTTTTGTTACTCCAATGGATGGTAGTCTTGTCTTTATGGAAGGTAGTCTGTTGTAGATTTTTTTGTTACTCCTATAGATGGTAGCCTTGTCATTATGGAAGGTAGTCTATTGTCGAGATCTTTGTTACTCAATGGATGGTAGCCTTGTCATTATGGAAGGTAGTCTGTGGTAGAGATTTTTGTTACTCTAATGGATGGTAGCCTTGTCATTATGGAAGTAAGTCTTTTGTCGAGATTTTTGTTACTCCAATGGATGGTAGCCTTGTCATTATGGACCATGGTCTATTGTCAAGATTTTTGTTACTCCAATGGATGGTATCCTTGTAATTATGGAAGGTAGTGTGTTGTCAAGATTTTTTTTACTCCAATGGATGGTAGCCATGTCATATGTAAGGTAGTCTGTTGTCGAGATTTTTTACTCCAATGGAAGGTATCCTTGTCATTATGGAAGGTAGTCTGTTTTTGATATCTTTGTTACTCAATGGATGGTAGCCTTGTTATTATGGAAGGTAGTCTGTTGTCGACATCTTTGTTACTCAATGGATGCAAACCTTGTCATTATGGAAGGTAGTCTGTTGTCGATATTTTTGTTACTACAATGGATGGTAGCCTTGTCGTTATGAAAGGTAGTCTGCTGTCGATATTTTTGTTACTCCAATGGATGGTAGCCTTGTCTTTATGGAAGGTAGTCTGTTGTCGATATTTTTGTTACTCCTATGGATGGTAGCCTTGTCATTATGGAAGGTAGTCTATTGTCGAGATCTTTGTTACCTAATGGATGGCAGCCTTGTCATTATGGAAGGTAGTCTGTGGTAGAGATTTTTGTTACTCTAATCGATGGTAGCCTTATCATTATGAAAGGAAGTCTTTTGTCGAGATTTTTGTTACTCCAATGGATGGTAGCCTTGTCATATGGAAGGTAGTTTGTTGTCGAGATTTTTTTTACTGCAATGGATGGTAGCCTTGTCATTATGGAAGGTAGTTTGTTGTCGATATCTTTGTTACTCAATTGATGGTAGCCTTGTCATTATGGAAGGTAGTCTGTTGTCGAGATTTTTTACTCCAATGGATGTTAGCCTTGTCATTATGGAAGGTACTCTGTTGTGGAGATTTTTGTTAGTCTAATGGATGGTAGCCTTGACATTATGGAACATACTTTGTTGTCGATATTTTTGTTACTTCAATGGTTGGTAGGCTTTTCATTATGGAACGTAGTCTGTTGTCTATATTTTAGTTACTCCAATGGATGGTAGCCTTGTCATTATGGAAGTTAGTTTCTTGTTCAGATTTTTGTTACTCCAATGGATGGTAGCCTTGTCATTATGAAAGGTAGTCTATTGTCGAGATTTTTGTTATCCCAATGGATGGTAACCTTGTCATTATGGAAGGTAGTCTGTTGTCGAGATTTTTTTTACTCAAATGGATGGTAGCCTTGTCATTATGGAAGGTAGTCTGCTGTCGAGATTTTTGTTACTGCAATGGATGGTAACTTTGTCTTTATGGAAGGTAGTCTTTTGTAAATATTTTTGTTACTCCAATGGATGGTAGCCTTGTCTTTATAGAAGGTAGTCTGTTGTCGATTTTTTTGTTACTCCTATAGATGGTAGCCTTGTCATTATGGAAGGTAGTCTATTGTCGAGATCTTTGTTACTCAATGGATGGTAGCGTTGTCATTATGGAAGGTAGTCTGTGGTAGAGATTTTTGTTACTCTAATGGATGGTAGCCTTGTCATTATGGAAGGAAGTCTTTTGTCGAGATTTTTTTTACTCCAATGGATGGTAGCCTTGTCATTATGGACCGTGGTCTATTGTAGAGATTTTTGTTACTCTAATGGATGGTATCCTTGTAATTATGGAAGGTAGTCTGTTGTCGAGATTTTTGTTACTCCAATGGATGGTAGCCTTGTCATTATGGAAGGTAGTCTGTTGTCGATATTTTTTTTACTCCAATGGATGGTATACTTGTAATTATGGAAGGTAGTCTGTTGTCAAGATATTTTTTACTCCAATGGATGGTAGCCTTGTCATAATGAAAGGTAGTCTATTGTCGAGATTTTTCTTATTCCATTGGATAGTAGCCTTGTCATTATGGAAGATAGTCTGTTGTCGAGATTTTTGTTATCCCAATGGATGGTAACCTTTTCATTATGGAAGGTAGTATGTTTCGAGAGTTTTTTTACTCCAATTGGTGGTAGCCTTGTCATTATGGAAGGTAGTCTCTTAAGGAGATTTTTGTTACTGCAATGGATGGTAGCCTTGTCTTTATGGAAGGTAGTCTGTTGTCGATATTTTTGTTAGTCCAATGGATGGTAGCCTTGTCTTTATGGAAGTTAGTCTATTGTCGATATTTTTGGTACTCCTATGGATGGTAGCCTTGTCATTATGGAAGGTAGTCTGTTGTCGAGATCTTTGTTACTCAATGGATGGCAGCCTTGTCATTATGCAAGGTAGTCTGTTGTAGAGATTTTTGTTACTGTAATGAATGGTTGCCTTTTCATTATGAAAGAAAGTCTATTATCGATATTTTTGTTACTCCAATGGATGGTAGCCTTGTCATTATGGACCATGGTCTATTGTCGAGATTTTTGTTACTACAATGGGTGGTAGCCTTGTAATTATGGAAGGTAGTCTATTGTCAAGATTTTTGTTATTCCATTGGATAATAGCCTTGTTATTATGGAAGGTAGTCTGTTGTCGAGATTTTTGTTATCCCAATGGATGGTAACCTTGTCATTATGGAAGGTAGTTTGTTGTCGAGATTTTTTTTACTCCAATGGATGGTAGCTTTGTCATTATGGAAGGTAGTCTGTTGTCGAGATTTTTGTTACTGTAATGGATGGTAGATTTGTATTTATTGATGGTAGTCTTTTGTCAATATTTTTGTTACTCCAATAGATGGTAGCCTTGTCTTTATGGAAGGTAGTCTGTTGTCGATATTTTTGTTACTCCTATGGATGGTAGCCTTGTCATTATGGAAGGTAGTCTATTGTAGAGATCTTTGTTACTCAATGGATGGTAGCCTTGTCATTATGGAAGGTAGTCTGTTGTCGAGATCTTTGTTACTCAATGGATGGCAACCTTGTCATTATGCAAGGTAGTCTGTTGTAGAGATTTTTGTTACTGTAATGAATGGTTTCCTTTTCATTATTAAAGGAAGTCTATTATCGATATTTTTGTTACTCCAATGGATGATAGCCTTGTCATTATGGACCATGGTCTATTGTCGAGATTTTTGTTACTACAATGGGTGGTAGCCTTGTAATTATGGAAGGTAGTCTATTGTCAAGATTTTTGTTATTCCATTGGATAATAGCCTTGTTATTATGGAAGGTAGTCTGTTGTCGAGATTTTTGTTATCCCAATGGATGGTAACCTTGTTATTATGGAAGGTAGTTTGTTGTCGAGATTTTTTTTACTCCAATGGATGGTAGCTTTGTCATTATGGAAGGTAGTCTGTTGTCGAGATTTTTGTTACTGTAATGGATGGTAGATTTGTATTTATGGATGGTAGTCTTTTGTCAATATTTTTGTTACTCCAATAGATGGTAGCCTTGTCTTTATGGAAGGTAGTCTGTTGTCGATATTTTTGTTACTCCTATGGATGGTAGCCTTGTCATTATGGAAGGTAGTCTATTGTAGAGATCTTTGTTACTCAATGGATGGTAGCCTTGTCATTATGGAAGGTAGTCTGTTGTCGAGATCTTTGTTACTCAATGGATGGCAGCCTTGTCATTATGCAAGGTAGTCTGTTGTAGAGATTTTTGTTACTGTAATGAATGGTTTCCTTTTCATTATGAAAGGAAGTCTATTATCGATATTTTTGTTACTCCAATGGATGAAGCCTTGTCATTATGGACCATGGTCTATTGTCGAGATTTTTGTTACTACAATGGGTGGTAGCCTTGTAATTATGGAAGGTAGTCTATTGTCAAGATTTTTGTTATTCCATTGGATAATAGCCTTGTTATTATGGAAGGTAGTCTTTTGTCGAGATTTTTGTTATCCCAATGGATCGTAACCTTGTCATTATGGAAGGTAGTTTGTTGTCGAGATTTTTTTTACTCCAATGGATGGTAGCTTTGTCATTATGGAAGGTAGTCTGTTGTCGAGATTTTTGTTACTGTAATGGATGGTAGATTTGTATTTATGGATGGTAGTCTTTTGTCAATATTTTTGTTACTCCAATGGATGGTAGCCTTGTCTTTATGGAAGGTAGTCTGTTGTCGATATTTTTGTTACTCCTATGGATGGTAGCCTTGTCATTATGGAAGGTAGTCTATTGTAGAGATCTTTGTTACTCAATGGATGGTAGCCTTGTCATTATGGAAGGTAGTCTGTTGTCGAGATCTTTGTTACTCAATGGATGGCAGCCTTGTCATTAGGCAAGGTAGTCTGTTGTAGAGATTTTTGTTACTGTAATGAATGGTTGCCTTTTCATTATGAAAGGAAGTCTATTATCGATATTTTTGTTACTCCAATGGATGATAGCCTTGTCATTATGGACCATGGTCTATTGTCGAGATTTTTGTTACTACAATGGGTGGTAGCCTTGTAATTATGGAAGGTAGTCTATTGTCAAGATTTTTGTTATTCCATTGGATAATAGCCTTGTTATTATGGAAGGTAGTCTGTTGTCGAGATTTTTGTTATCCTAATGGATGGTAACCTTGTCATTATGGAAGGTAGTTTGTTGTCGAGATTTTTTTTACTCCAATGGATGGTAGCTTTGTCATTATGGAAGGTAGTCTGTTGTCGAGATTTTTGTTACTGTAATGGATGGTAGATTTGTATTTATGGATGGTAGTCTTTTGTCAATATTTTTGTTACTCCAATGGATGGTAGCCTTGTCTTTATGGAAGGTAGTCTGTTGTCGATATTTTTGTTACTCCTATGGATGGTAGCCTTGTCATTATGGAAGGTAGTCTATTGTAGAGATCTTTGTTACTAAATGGATGGTAGCCTTGTCATTATGGAAGGTAGTCTGTTGTCGACATCTTTGTTACTCAATGGATGGCAGCCTTGTCATTATGCAAGGTAGTCTGTTGTAGAGATTTTTGTTACTGTTATGAATGGTTGCCTTTTCATTATGAAAGGAAGTCTATTATCGATATTTTTGTTACTCCAATGGATGATAGCCTTGTCATTATGGACCATGGTCTATTGTCGAGATTTTTGTTACTACAATGGGTGGTAGCCTTGTAATTATGGAAGGTAGTCTATTGTCAAGATTTTTGTTATTCCATTGGATAATAGCCTTGTTATTATGGAAGGTAGTCTGTTGTCGAGATTTTTGTTATCCCAATGGATCGTAACCTTGTCATTATGGAAGGTAGTTTGTTGTCGAGATTTTTTTTACTCCAATGGATGGTAGCTTTGTCATTATGGAAGGTAGTCTGTTGTCGAGATTTTTTTACTGCAATGGATGGTAGATTTGTATTTATGGATGGTAGTCTTTTGTCAATATTTTTGTTACTCCAATGGATGGTAGCCTTGTCTTTATGGAAGGTAGTCTGTTGTCGATATTTTTGTTACTCTAATGGATGGTAGCCTTGACATTATGGAACGTAGTCTGTTGTCGATGTTTTCGTTACTCCAATGGATGATAGCCTTATCATTATTGAAGGTAGTTTGTTGTTAATATCTTTGTTACTCCAATGGATGGTAGGCTCGTTATTATGGAAGGTAGTCTGTTGTCGATATTTTATTTTACTTCAATGGATGGTAGCCTTGTCTTTTTGGAAGGTAGTTTACTGTCGAGATTTTTGTTACTACAATGGATGGTAGCTTTGTCTTTATGGAAGGTACTCTTTTGTCAATATTTTTGTTACTCCAATGGATGGTAGCCTTGTCTTTATGGTAGGTAGTCTGTTGTCGATATTTTTGTTACTCCTATGGATGGTAGCCTTGTCATTAAGGAAGGTAGTCTATTGTCGAGACCTTTGTTACTCAATGAATGGTAGCCTTGTCATTATGGAAGGTACTATGTGGTAGAGATTTTTGTTACTCTAATGGATGGTAGCCTTGTCATTATGGAAGGTAGTCTGTTGTCGAGATTTTTGATACTCCAATGGATGGTATCCTTGTCATTATGGAAGGTAGTCTGTTTTTGATATCTTTGTTACTCAATGGATAGTAGCCTTGTTATTATGGAAGGTAGTCTGTTGTCGATATCTTTGTTACTCAATGGATGCTAGCCTTGTCATTATTGAAGGTAGTCTGTTGTCGAGATTTTTGTTACTACAATGGATGGTAGCCTTGTCATTATGGAAGGTAGTCTATTGTCGAGATCTTTGTTACTTAATGGATGGTAGCCTTGTCATTATGGAAGGTAGTCTTTGGTAAAGAATTTTGTTACTCTAATCAATGGTAGCCTTGTCATTATGGAAGGAAGTCTTTTGTCGAGATTTTAGTTACTCCAATGGATGGTATCCTTGTAATTATGGAAGGTAGTCTGTTGTAGAGATTTTTGTTACTCCAATGGATGGTAGCCTTGTCATTATGGAAGGTAGTCTGTTGTCTAGATTTTTGTTACTGCAATGGATGCTAGCTTTGTCTTTATGGAAGGTAGTCTTTTGTCAATATTTTTGTTACTCCAATGGATGGTAGCCTTGTCTTTATGGAAGGTAGTTTGTTGTCGATATTTTTGTTACTCCTATGGATGGTAGCCTTGTCATTATGGAAGGTAGTCTATTGTCGATATCTTTGTTACTCAATGGATGGTAGCCTTGTTATTATGGAAGGTAGTCTGTGGTAGAGATTTTTGTTACTCTAATGGATGGTAGCCTTGTCATTATGGAAGGAATTCTTTTTTCGGGATTTTTGTTACTCCAATGGATGGTAGCCTTGTCATTATGGACCGTGGTCTATTGTCGAGATTTTTGTTACACCAATGGATGGTATCCTTGTAATTATGGAAGTTAGTCTGTTGTCGAGATTTTTGTTACTACAATGGATGGTAGCCTTGTCATTATGGAAGGTAGTATGTTTCGAGATTTTTTTTACTCCAATGGATGGTAGCCTTGTCATTATGGAAGGTAGTCTATTTAGGAGATTTTTGTTACTGCAATGGATGGTAGCCTTGTATTTATGGAAGGTAGTCTGTTGTCGATATTTTTGTTACTCCAATGGATGGTAGCCTTGTCATAATGAAAGGTAGTCTATTGTCGAGATTTTTGTTATTCCATTGGATAGTAGCCTTGTCATTATGGAAGGTAGTTTGTTGTCGAGATTTTTGTTATCCCAATGGATGGTAACCTTGTCATTATGGAAGGTAGTATATTTCGAGATTTTTTTTACTCCAATGGATGGTAGCCTTGTCATTATGGAAGGTAGTCTATTGAGGAGAATTTTGTTACTGCAATGGATGGTAGCCTTGTCTTTATGGAAGGTAGTCTATTGTCGATATTTTTGTTACTCCAATGGATGGTAGCCTTGTCTTTATAGAAGTTAGTCTATTGTCGATATTTTTGGTACTCCTATGGATGGTAGCCTTGTCATTATGCAAGGTAGTCTGTTGTCGAGATCTTTGTTACTCAATGGATGGCAGCCTTGTCATTGTGCAAGGTAGTATGTTGTAGAGATTTTTGTTACTGTAATGAATGGTTGCCTTTTCATTATGAAAGGAAGTTTATTGTCGATATTTTTGTTACTCCAATGGATGGTAGCCTTGTCATTATGGACCATGCTCTATTGTCGAGATTTTTGTTACTACAATGTGTGGTAGCCTTGTAATTATGGAAGGTAGTCTATTGTCAATATTTTTGTTATTCCATTGGATAGTATCCTTGTTATTATGGAAGGTAGTCTGTTGTCGAGATTTTTGTTATCCCAATGGATCTTAACCTTGTCATTATGGAAGGTAGTCTGTTGTCGAGATTTTTTTAACTCCAATGGATGGTAGCTTTGTCATTATGGAATGTAGTCTGTTGTCGAGATTTTTGTTACTGCAATGGATGGTAACTTTGTCTTTATGGAAGGTAGTCTTTTGTCAATATTTTTATTACTCCAATGGATGGTAGCCTTGACTTTATGGAATGTAGTTTGTTGTCAATATTTTTGTTACTCCTATGGATGGTAACCTTGTCATTATGGAAGGTAGTCTATTGTCGAGATCTTTGTTACTCAATGGATGGTAGCCTTGTCATTATGGATGGTAGTCTGTGGTAGAGATTTTTGTTACTCTAATGGATGGTAGCCTTGTCATTAAGGAAGGAAGTCTTTTGTCGAGATTTTTGTTACTCCAATGGATGGTAGCCTTGTCATTACGGACCATGGTCTATTGTCGAGATTTTTTTTACTCCAATGGATGGTAGCCTTGTCATTATGGAAGGTAGTCTGTTGTCGAGATTTTTTTTACTCCAATGGATGGTAGCCTTGTCATTATGGAAGTTAGTTTGTTGTCGATTTCTTTGTTACTCAATGGATAGTTACCTTATCATTATGGAAGGTAGTCTGTTGTTGAGATTTTTTTTACTCCAATGGATGGTAGCCTTGTTGTGATCGGTGGATCTGGAATTGACTGTTTAAAGCTGGTTCGCGAAATGTCGCAGAAGCAAGAGTCGCCACCGTCTTTTATTTTCTCCAAATAGAAAGGACAAAAGCACAGAAAAAGGGAAGGTGTTAGCACCCTTTCTGTCCATGGTTATCCATGGGCTCTTAGATACTTGCTCATTGTGTTTTCAAATTGTTTGTTTGCTTTTCAACTGTGGGTTTAAAAAAGTTTCGTTTAAAATTTCAGTTCGACTCTTGTATCAGTGCTCAAGAGTGTTTGAAAAGTTGTTTTTTGAAAGCTTTTTGAAAAGTGTCAGTGTGAAAAGATGTTTTTGATTTGTTTTGAAATTTAGAACAAGTATCTAGAGTCGTCTACCTACCCTAAGGAATTCGTCTGTGTAAATGTCCTTTAAAGTAGTGCCATCCCACCATTGAGAGGTAGGTAGCACCACCGTTGGAGGTGTTCAGGTCAATTCGAGGTTCGAGACATGGTGATCACCGGAGCAATGGGAAGACACCTTAGAAGCTACCCTCATGCCAGGTTCCCGGATCATGAGGACTTACTAAGACATCCTCTACTCGACGATCACCTTTCGAGGTAAGGCAACAGTGAGGCATACCCTAGGGGTGGTGTGTGATTTGTGTGTCAGATTCAGATATTTTATCTTGTCATGTTATTGGTGATCTATGCGTTTGTTTTTATTTTAGGCCATTCATTCTTGCATGCATTTATTTAACAATGAAAAGAGTGCGGAAAGGTAAAATTCTAAACTATTACAAAGGCGCGGGTCCACATCGCCAAAATTTCCAGGTCCCGATTTGACAGAAAAATAAAGAATTAAAGTGCGAGAAATATATTACACGGCTTCGGGAGAGTTACATTAATATTTACAAGAAACAAAATAAAACGCGCGAATTAAATTAGAATTGGAAGCGAGGGCGTTGGACCCTTTTTAATGAAATTAAATTAAATTATTAAATTAATTAAAATTAAAATGAAAGGAAGTTATTTTTGGTATTTTTTGGATTTATGAATTTTTATGAGAAAGATTAATTAAAATAAAATATTAACCCTAATTCTATAACTTTTATTTATTAAGAAAAAATATTAAAGTTAAACCTAAATTAACCTAATTATTTACATGCCATTTTGATTTATAAAAATAAATAATATTTTAATAATTAATTATTGTGAAAGAAAAGAAAAAAAGGATAAACAATTGATCAAACCCTAATTCTACAAATTTTAAATTAATTAAGAAAATGCTTGAATTAAACCTAATTTAATAGCTAAAATTAATGAATAATGTTTATTTACAAAAAATATATTAATTAAATAAAAATACTTATTTTTTTGTCTTTTTCCTGATTTTATATTGTTTTTGTGTTTTCATGAAAAATAATTAAATTAAAGGAATTAATTAAAAAAACAATAATTGAGATAAATAAAAAATGAAAAAAATATAAAAGATTGCAAACCTAGGGGGGGTCTGTCCCCAATTGAAAGGTATAACTCAGTATTTCAGGCCCATTAACTTCTGGCCTGATTGACTTTTCAGCTAGCGCGCATGTGTGTTGAGTGAGGTTCACCATGGTCTTCAGATCTGGTCCCTTGGATTGGTATGATTGGCCAAGTGGCAAGCTGGATTTGAGGGACGTATGGTGCTCCCTTGCAACGAAACTGCATAGAAACATGAATAGAAAAATACCATTGGAAAGGGGTGGGGACCTGGGATCGAACCCAGGTCCTGAAGGTCACCAATACACTTGCTTGCCACTGAGCCACCTAGCGCGTTTTGATTATATAGTAATAAACAAATAATATAAAGTAGAACAAGATCTAATGGACAAATTAGCGCGAAATTTCAAATAAACCAACCACAGCTTGCCACTTCATCATCTTCTCCGTTTTACATTTTTTCCTGAAATGTAAAAGAAGTTAACGGGGGTTTTGAACCCCCCCAAAATAAGCCATATCCAATAATAGCGATTAAGCCATCTTTGAGTATAAATTAGGCGCGAGGGTTCTATTATTTTCGTCCAAGCACGCTGAGTTTGGTCATGGCCTTGAGGTATTCCAATTTTACAGTATTAAGAAACCCCTAATTTGAACATTGAAGAACCCTAATGTCCTTTCATGGTGAATCCTTCAATAATGCACAAAAACTTAATCAAAGCATATGGTTAGTTTCAGAATCATGAGAGCAACATAAAACAAGCGTTAGAATTTAAAATCATGCCATGAATGATAAGATACGATTTATGCAAAAAAGTGACAAAGCTTGAGTTCTATTCACCAATTCTGGGCGTTAGGAATGTGGAAACCTATTCAGACACGTTGCTTGATGTCTCAGGAAGGTGATGAGATGGTTGTTTTGGCTTGAAACCTCTTGGAACCCTGTTTTCAGTTTTCAAAATTTTAGGCAAAAGTGTAAGTTTGATTCTTTGTGTATGGCGCAGCTGGGAGCTTCTTGGCATTAGGGTTGCACTATATATGTATGTGTGAAGGTTTTAGGTCAAAGAAATCAAACAAAAACCTTTGCATTCATGATTTTCAAGATTTGATTTTCAAGGATCTTTTCCAATATTTCTTCATGCCTATTTGGTACAAATCATGGCCAATCACTTCAATTCCTTCCATATCTGATCATGCACGAAATCTTAAGCCTATTCCATGCACAAAAAGATTTGAAAAGTTAGGTTTAGTATTTTTCATGTATTTTAATTAATTAAATGAATTATTAATAATTAAAAATCCAAATAAATAAATAAAAATGATAAAAAACTTCCCTTTGGGCCAAATGGTCGTGCACATGCCTTGGATGATGAATTGTGGGAGAAAAAGAGGCCCATTAGCATTTTTAAGTCATTTGGAGCAATGTTGACTTTTCAAAATATCCAAAAATTTCCCAACTTCCACAAGGCATAACTTTCTCAATTTTTAAGCTTTGCTCATGTTCTTGGACATTTTGGAAATTTCTTTGAGTCCTCTAACCAATGTCTTTGGTCCCATGTCATTTTGATATACCAATCACAAGTTATGGCCTTTGACTTAAAGTCCCTTTTTGTTGACTTTTGAAAATGACCTATAATGTTGAAATTGATAACTTTTTGTGAGAGCATTTATTGGACTTGAAGTATGAAGAGAAGTTGTAGGAAATGTCTTTCTCTTCAAAATGAGCTTTGGATGGAATTTTTCTGATAATCCATGTGAAAGTTATGCCCTGGTCAAGTTACAGTTGACTTTTCAACTGTCCAAATATGGAAACTTTTGCATCTTGATGATTTTTGAGCCAAGCTTTGAGAATCATGATCAAGCATTGATCAAATGATTTTTGTGGCTTCAAAATGAGATATTGACCAAAAATTTGAACTTTTGACTGTCAAATGACCATTTTGCCCCTACAGTTGACTGTAGGGCAATTAGGGTTTTTGACTGTGCAATTTTATGCTGTAAGTCTTGAAACTTTGTATGAGGATGCTTGACCATGTTTATAAGCATATGGGACTTGATTGGGCCCTTGGAAACTTCATTTTCTTTGTCAGAACCAAAACCCTAATTTTGACTGTTAGGAGGCCCTTGAACTATGCAACCTTTGGGGAGATTTTTGGACCTTTGACTTGGCAAATCTTGAAGAATATGGGAGGGCAAATTTTGGGGTACAACAGTTGCCCCTGTTCAATCTTCTTAGACCTGAGGATGCAGATTGGCTGACGTGCCTTTCGTAATCCGAGGGTGGAAGATGATTGAACACTAGAGTGCCCAGAAATTTGCGCTCACATAGTAGCAGTGTGAGGACGGGGAATGGGCTTATAGATGCCATTTAGGGATTGATGGATAGGATGATGGGCTTACAGATGCCATGCTAAGAGGTGATGGATAGGTGGATGGGCTTATAGATGCCATCTGGATGTCGATCGCGTAAGAGATTCCTTAGCGAGAACTTGCGTACCTGCAAAAGAAAAAATGATTACCTGACTTGTTGCCGGAGCTGGTCTTCAGATTCTTTGTATAGATGTGTCCTGACTGGTTACAGGAGCTGAATCTGGAGCTTCAAATGGCGATGAATGAACCAGGGATGGTTACTACCTCAACAGGAACGGTGAGAGAACCTTGGATGACTTTAACCTCAACAGCAATCGTTGAGAAAATCTTGGGATGATTACTACCTCCGCAGTACCGGGGAGAGAACCATAGGCGACTACAACCTCAATAGCAATCATTGAGAGAATCTTGGACGACTTCAACTTCAACAGCAATCGTTGAGCGAATTTGGGGATGATTACTACCTCCGCAGTATCGGGGAGAGAACCACAGGCGACTACAACCTCAATAGCAATCATTGAGAGAATCTTGGATGACTTCGACTTCAACAGCAATCGTTGAGCGAATTTGGGGATGATCACTACCTCCGCAGTATCGGGGAGAGAACCACAGGCGACTACAACCTCAACAGCAATCATTGAGAGAATCTGGGATAACTTCGACTTCAACAGCAATCGTTGAGCGAATCTTGGGATGATTACTACCTCCGCAGTATCGGGGAGAGAACCATAGGCGACTACAACCTCAACAGCAATCATTGATAGAATCTTGGACGACTTCAACCTCAACAGCAATCATTGAGAGAATCTTGGGATGATTACTACCTCCGCAGTATCGGGGAGAGAACCATAGGCGACTACAACCTCAACAGCAATCATTGAGAGAATCTTGGACGACTTCAACCTCAACAACAATCATTGAGAGAATCTTGGGATGATTACTACCTCCGCAGTATCGGGGGGAGAACCATAGGCGACTACAACCTCAACACCAATCATTGAGAGAATCTTGGATAACTTCTACTGAGTCTTCATCAGGAAAATCTGTTTGGGGTCGATTTAGCTGGACTAGAGAAGGCCTTGGATTGGATAAGAAATAGAAAATCTTAGGGTCGATTAACTGAACCGGTCTAGGTCTTGAAATGTCTTCAACTGGATAAGAAACAGGGAGATCTTAGGGTCGATCTGACTGAACCAGAGAAGGCCTTTGACTGGATAAGAAACAGAGAAATCTTTGGAGTCAATTTAACTGAACCGGTCTAGGTCTTGAGATATAGCTGAGAACTTTAACTGGCTCTTTCCTGAAAGGTAAAGGTCAGTCATATGCAATGCATGATATAGATCAAGCAATGATGTTCTCAACATAAATGAGATTTGTAAGATATGATGCGTATATGCATGCTATGATGATGTATGCGATATTTATGAATGTATGTTTTTGTCTAGGAGAGTAAATCCTTGACGGGTGCCAGGAAGTCATATCCTGGGCTGATGTTGAAGAATAGATTTTTGTTTCCGCTGGGGATGATAGTTGCAAGGATACAGGCAGGAGAAGATGACTCCGTTGGGGAATGAACTTGGCGAATGAATGACTCTGCGGGGAGAAAAGTACTCTAACAATCTTGCTGGGAAGCAATACTCTGTGGGGAGAGAGGTACTTTGTTGAGTTGTTGATAATAACTTGCAGGGGATACCCTTGTTGTGTTGGAAGTGTTGATAGACTTCGCTGGGGATAAGAAGACTTCGTCGAGGACGCTCTTTCCGTGGCTTTTGGCTGAGGATAACCCAATTATATCCTGGTAAGGAAATAACTCTTTGAATAAAGCCGGGAGACGCGTTCATGTTCTTGCAAGGATAAGCTTCCAGAATCTACTGGGAATAAGCTTACTGCTTGGGGAGATGGATCCCAACTTTCCTGGGGAAACTGGATTGGACTCTCTTGGGGAAGTTTTGAGCTGTATCGGGGAAGTGACTCCACTGAATGTTTGATATACCGCCGGGGAACAATCTTTAGACCAAGACTGCCAGGGATGCTTGTAAGAATGCATATACACTGCTGGGGAATGTTGAGCTCTACGGGAGGGTACCCAACTTCCTTAAGGTTTGATAATAGTTTTGCTTGAGGAGAGTGTACTGGCTTGCTGGCTCACTCTCTGGGGAATTAATATATCTGGTTGTGTTCTCTAGCTGAACCTATCTTGGTACCTTGGAGGATGGAACAATTAGATTGCTTAGACAACTCTTTCTTGCCCCTGTTTCTAATGTTACTTGTAATTAACCCTTTGTTTCGTACGCAAATATTTATGAGTTAGCAAATTATTGTCAATGCATATATCACAAGCTGAACCTTGGACGTTCTTCGCAAAACAAAACAGAAAAAGGAAAAACAATTGGCACTTTTTACTGAAAAGTATATTTGTATTGATTTTTGAATGGCCTGTAAATAGGCGTTTTTATGTACAAGAGGCTGACGTCCTAGTAAGAGAACGCCGCCGAACAAGAATTTTATACAAATTTTGTACAAGAGAAAATAAAACAGCTGTGTGAAATGAATGATCCCACTGGGTTTCAACTCTGCTATTGCCTTTATATCTCCGAGCGTCTCATCACTTGATGACCTTGGTTGAAGATGAAGCTGACTGACCGATGCCGTCTGAACTTGATGTAAATACCGGATTCTGGATGCAAAGTGATCAATGAGACGTAGTATTACACTTTTATCCCTAACTCTTGCCTGGACCGCCCTTTCGGGTTTTCAGTCCACCGGGATACCCATTTTTGCCCAAGCCGCCTTTTCAGGTTTTCGACTTGCCGGGTGTACAGATTTTTTTTCATTTCATCCCTTCATTTTGCCCGAACCCTTTTGGTTCGCCGGGAAGCCCTAATTTTTGCCTAGGCATGTCAGCCTAGCGGGTCTTTTTTATGCGTAGTATCTTTTTACTATGTCTGCATTGGCGGGGTGAGGAAGGTCGTCACCATCCATGTTGGTTAAAATCATGGCTCCTCCTAAGAACACATGTTTAACCACAAATGGCCCTTCGTATGTAGGGGTCCATTTGCCCCTTGGATCACTCTGAGGAAGGATGATTCGCTTGATTACCAGATCCCCAACTTGATATTCATGTGGTCTGACCTTTTTGTTAAATGCCCTGATCATCCGTTTCTGATACGTCTGACCATGACAGATAGCAGCAAGTCTCTTTTCATCGATAAGGTTTAGCTGATCAAGTAGTGTCTGGATCCAATCATCTTCGTTCAAGTTTGCATCCTTCATTATCCGGAGAGAGGGTATTTGCACTTCGATCGGTAAGACTGCCTCCATACCATAAACCAAGGAGAAAGGAGTTGCCCCGGTTGACGTCCTAGCTGGGGTACGGTACCCATGTAGAGCGAACGGTAACATCTCGTGCCAATCTTTATAGGTCACTGTCATCTTCTGCACGATTTTCTTAATGTTATTATTTGCTGCTTCTACAGCCCCATTCATCTTCGGTCTGTAAGGAGAAGAGTTGTGGTGCTGTATCTTAAACTGTTCGCAGAGCTCAGTGATCATCTTATTATTCAGATTGGTACCGTTGTCTGTAATAATTCTTTCTGGGACGCCGTATCGACAAATCATGTTGTGCCGAATGAACCGTGCCACAACAGTCTTGGTTACCGTAGCGTAGGAAGCTGCTTCGACCCACTTCGTGAAGTAATCAATCGCTACCAGGATGAAGCGATGCCCATTAGACACTGTAGGTTTAATCTCGCCGATCATGTCTATGCCCCACATTGCAAACGGCCAAGGCGCAGTCAGAACATTCAGAGGAACTGGA
This sequence comes from Vicia faba, assembly GCA_948472305.1. NCBI lineage: Eukaryota > Viridiplantae > Streptophyta > Magnoliopsida > Fabales > Fabaceae > Vicia > Vicia faba. The sequence goes on from OX451741.1 coordinate 462,719,172, forward strand.
GGAACATGCACCTTGTCTGCGTATATCTGGCATTTATGGCATGTTCGAGAGTGTTGGTAGCAGTCTGCTTCCATTGTGGACCAGAAATACCCTGCCCGAAGGATCTTTTTAGCCATAGTGTGTCCACTAGAATGTGTACCAAAGGTCCCTTCATGTAGCTCTTCCATGATCCTTTCTGCTTCTGTCTTATCCACACAACGCAGTAAGGTCGAATCATGGTTTCGCTTGTACAAGATGCCGTTGCTGAGGAAGAACTTTGCTGCGAACCTTCTCAGAAACTTCTTATCGTTGACAGATGCACCTTCAGGGTATTCCTGAGCTTCCAAATATCTCTTTACTTCATGGTACCAAGGCTTTTCAGTTACCAATTCAGTCTCGAGATCACAACAGTATGCCGATTCGTCCAGTTTCCAGATGATGATCCGGGGAGCCTCATTATCCCATTTGACCTTGAACATAGAAGACATTGTAGCTAACGCGTCCGCCAACTGATTCTCTTCTCTTGGAAAGTGTTCAAAGGTTATCTTCGTGAAGTGGGGGATCAAGGTCAACACACATTCTCTGTAAGGAATAAGATTCGGATGTTTCGTATCCCACTCTCCTTTGATCTGATTGATCACAAGAGCGGAATCTCCGAAGACACTCAGAAACTTGATCCTTAAGTCGATCGCAGCTTGAAGACCCATGATGCACGCCTCATACTCCACCATGTTGTTGGTGCAGTTGAAACATAGCCGGGCAGTGAGGGGAGTATGAGTGCCTTGAGGAGATATGATTACAGCGCCAATACCGTTTCCCAAAGCGTTGAAGGCTCCGTCAAAGTGCATAGACCATTGGGATCCTTCCTCAGGTCCTTCATCCGGTCCAGGTACTTCACAATCAGTTACTATCATGATGCATTCATCCGGAAACTCGAAGTTCATTGACTGATAGTCATCTACGGCCTGATGTGCCAAGTGGTCTGCCAATACACTTCCCTTGATGGCTTTCTGGGTCGTGTACTGAATATCGTATTCCGTCAAGATCATCTTCCATCTTGCTATTCTCCCAGACAGAGCAGGTTTTTCAAATATGTACTTTATAGGATCCATCTTTGAGATCAACAAGGTAGTGTGAGTCAGCATATACTGTCTCAGCCGGCGAGCTGCCCATACCAAAGCGCAACAAGTTTTCTCAAGCAGTGAGTATCGGGTCTCACAGTCGGTAAACTTTTTGCTAAGGTAATAAATGGCATGCTCTTTTCGGCCAGACTCGTCATGCTGCCCCAGCACACACCCCATTGAGTTATCAAGTACTGTCAGGTATAGTATCAGAGGTCTCCCTTCAACCGGTGGCATAAGGATGGGTGGTTCTTGGAGATACTCCTTGATTCTGTCAAAAGCGGCCTGACATTCATCATTCCAACGTACTACCTGATCTTTCTTCAGCAGCTTGAAGATTGGCTCACAGGTAGCAGTTAGGTGTGAGATGAATTGAGCAATATAATTCTGGCGTCCTAAAAAGCCTCTGACCTCTTTCTCTGTCTTAGGAACTGGCATCTCTTGAATAGCTTTAACCTTGGCAGGGTCCACTTGAATACCCTTATCACTTACAACGAAGCCTAGAAGCTTCCCGGATCTTACCCCGAAGGTGCACTTGTTCGGGTTCAACCTTAGCTTGTACAACTTCAGACGGTCAAACAATTTCTGCAGATGATCTAGGTGTTCCTCCTCAGTCTGGGACCTTGCGATCATGTTGTCAACATACACTTCTATCTAATGATGGATCATGTCATGAAATAAAGCAACCATGGCACGTTGGTAGGTTGCCCCAGCGTTCTTTAGTCCAAAAGGCATGACCTTGTAGCAGAAGGTGCCCCACTGAGTAACAAATGTAGTCTTTTCCATGTCTTCAGGAGCCATCTTGATCTGATTGTAACCTGAAAAACCATCAATGAAAGAGAACACCTTATGCTGATCTGTATTATCAACAAGGACATCAATGTGAGGTAGGGGGAAGTCGTCTTTGGGGCTGGCCCTGTTCAGATCCCTGTAGTCGACACACATTCTGACCTTACCATCCTTCTTTGGTACCGGCACTACATTAGCAACCCACTGAGGGTAAGAAGTCACTGCAAGGAACCCGGCATCAAACTGTTTCATGACCTCGGCTTTAATCTTCTCAGACATCTCTGGACGCATACGACGGACCATTTGCTTAACCGGAGGGCAGTCTTCCTTAGTAGGCAAGTGATGGACCACAATATCGGTATCCAACCCGGGCATGTCTTCGTAGGACCAGGCAAATATCTCCATATAATCGTGTAGCATCTTAGTCAACCGTTGCTTCACGCTGAGATCTAGGTTGGCACCAATCTTTACCTCTTTCCTGTCTGTCTCGGTACCCAGATTTATTGTCTCCACTGGCTCTTCATGTGGTTGAATTGCCCTCTCTTCCTGAAGTAACAGTCTTGCAAGCTCGCCAGGCACTTCGCAATCATCTTCACCTTCGTCTTCGGCTAAGTTGATCGGATTTTCGAAGTCATAATTGGCAGTAGCAGAGTCGTTACCAGTGAGATCCAGAGTGGATTGAAACCTGTATGAGTGAGTGTGTATGTAAATACAGCTGTTTTGAAATATAGGTAAAGGAAGGAAAGACAGAAAAGGAGCATAAGATTTGAAATGCGAGAAAACGTCCAAGATTTTCATTTATGATATATGAAATGATAATTTATATGCCCTCACAAATGAAGCCACGGTGCCCCGGGTAAGACACCGGGCCATAGAGTTTATTTATTGTTCATTACAAATGCCAAAAACATAGGAATTCATTACTCAGTAACAAGAGAAACAGGTAGATTGTCCTTCGCACTCCAATTGCTAGGTCCACTGTCGGTTGCCGGGTAGATCCAGCTATCAAACTCAGCTTCATCCACTGCATCTCCGTCCCCAATAGCATTCACTCCATGAGCAGGCAAGGGAGCTGTCACTACATTAGGCTTCTCAGATGCCTCAAACTATACCTCCTTGGCGTCAATAAGATCCTGCAACTTATTCCTTAAGGCCCAACAATCATCAGTGGAATGCCCCGGGCTATCGGAGTGATAAGCACAGCGGGCATTTGGGTTGTATTTGGGAGAAGCAGTGTTTACAACCTTTGGGGCCTCTCTGACAGTCACTAGGTTTATGGACAGCAACTGTGGCAAGATCTGCGATAGAGTCATGCTCAAACGGGTAAACTCTCTCTGGGGTCTTTCAGCCCTTTGAGGATTGGTTGGACGAGGAGCGGCAGCAGGCTTGGCAATCATTACCGCACTGACAGATTGGCGGTGCTCAGATTTCTCTTGTCTTCTAGAGCCATATACAACACTAGCCTCCTTCTTGAAGGGTTTCTTCTCAGAACTAGACGATGCACCCTTCGGAATCTTACCAGACTTCAACCCAGCCTCAATTCTCTCTCCAGTCAGAATAAGATCAGTAAACCCTGCAGACGAGTTACCGATAAGATAGTTGAAAAACGGCCCAGATAGGGTCCCCAAGAACATGTCTACCAACTCCCGATCAGTCAACGGAGGCTGCACCCTGCCAGCCAGATCCCTCCACTTTTGAGCGTACTCTTTAAAACCTTCACTTGAACCTAACGACATACCCTGGAGTTAGGTACGTGTAGGGGCAAGGTCGACATTATACTGATACTGCTTATAGAAAGCAGTAGCCAACTCCTCCTAGTTACGAACCTTGGTCCCATCCAGTTGATAGAACCATTCGAGATGAGTCCCTGAAAGACTCTCCTGGAAGAAGTGGATCCACAAATTATTATCCACTGAGTACGGTTGAATCTTCCGCACATAGGACCTGAGATGTAGCTTGGGACAAGACGCCCCGTCGTACTTAGTGAAAGATGGTGCTTTGAACTTACGAGGTATAATCACACCAGTAGACAAACCCAAATCTCTGAAATCCAGCCCCGGCACTTGTTGGATTTCCATAGCATTCAACCTGTCCTCCAATTGCTTATATCTGTCTTCTGCAGGAGGATATTGTTCCTCATCAAAATCAGTCTCGTTGTCGGAGACTACCGGTCTAGGACCTTTTCCCTCTTGAGGAGTACCCTTGCCTATGGAAGAACCAGCCTCTTCATTCTGCAGAGTGTTGCCAAACCTTCGGCCCGAGTTGAAAAGAACAGTCATCCTCTTCTTCTTTTTTTCCTTCTTCAGGAGCATAGCCTTCAGCTCTTCTTGGCCCTGAGCCAAACCCATGATTAATTCCTGAAATTGCGCATTCTGCGCCTGAAGAGCCTTGATGGATATCTCAGTTGATGACGAGTCGGGGTTCATGATGCTGAAATAAACAGCGAAGAACGGTAAGCAACCTAAAAAGAGGAAAACCTGCTATGCACATGATGAATGGAATGCGTATGATTTATGTTTTCAAAGACAATCGGGAATCAACTTTGTAAACAAAAAGGGACACACTTCATTAGATTCAACTTTGAAACTTAAATTGTTCAACAGGTTGCCTTTAGGCGTTACATAAAAGGAAAATACTGAAAAGGGAAATAAAACTGTAGAAGGACACCCAGAGCTCCTTATTGATCCCATGGTCTCCTCTTCTCAGTACGGATGTAGTCATTCAGAGCTCGCTCATTCTCCAACTGCTTTGTCAGCTTCTGGATCTTCAATTCCTGCTCATTGAACTTTTCCCGGTAAGAATCCCGTTTTCTCGCAGTTGCAACCAAGACCTCTTTAATGTCTCATAATCAGTAGGTATCTGAGGAGGAAGGACAGTTGGAGGAACCCCATCTTTGTCAGGACACTCAAGAATGACGGGTCTGACAGCTTCATACGGCATACCTAACTTCTGAGCACGGATGCGAACCCATTTGTAGTAGGCTTCCATAGGTAAAGAAGTCTTTGGACCTAACTCCTGTGGGTCAGCTTTATGAACTTTGTCCCAAGCCTTGATGAACCTACGACGCAGCTCGTCACTATCCACCTGAAACTCAAAACTGATGTGAGGCACCAACATTTCATGAGGCTCTGCTCTTCTTGCTCTTCCAAACTGACGGAGTGCTAGACATGGATTGTAAGAGATTCCTCCTTGGGTACCAATTAGAGGAACATTAGGTTACTCCCCGCATCGATCAATAACAGCTATCTCATGCAAACCTCTGCAAGTCCAAATGATGTCTTTATCGGTGAGAGACATTAACCTATGAGCCCAACCTCTTCCTTCTTGGTTCTTCAGTACGAACTTAGGGAGGTGCGAAATAAACCACCTCACCAACAAAGGGATATAACACCATAGGGTTCCTCGTCTTCGGGTAGTACGAGCATGAAGTTGTTGCAATATGTCACCCAAGAGAGTGGGCACCGGATTCTGAGACATAAAGATCCTTATGGCAGTGACATTGATGAAGTTGTCAGGATTAGGAAACAAGACTAACCCATAGATTAAGAGAGCCAAGATGTCTTCATATGCCCTAAAGTCCAGGTCATTCCAGAAGCTGTTATCCTTACCAATCCGAAACTTGGCCAAGAAACCCTTAACTCCGCTTCTAGCTACCCAGTTGTCCATTACCTCTTGATGTGACAAGGGAAGAGCTGCAGCAACATCCTCAAGCCTGAGGGTCTTTTCCCAACCAGTAAAGGGAGTCTGATCTAAGATAGGAATACCAAGTAAATCAGAGAACTCTTCCAGGGTAGGGACCAGCTGGAAGTCTTGAAAGGTGAAGCACTGGTACAGAGGGTCATAGAACTGGGTCAGAACACTCATCAACTGTTGATCCCGTTTTGCAGTGACTAAACTGAGAAGAGAACCATGCCTCTGAATGAAGGAAGTGGTATTTGGAATTCTGCTAACCAACTCTTCAAGCAACTCAGGTGAATGAGCAAAGTTGAACCGGATAGTATTCCTTCGCACAGGCATCATGATGTCCTACAAAACAGAGCAAAGGTGAAACCCTCTTGTCTTTGAAATGGTCAGTCCTTATGCAGGATGCATGCAATGCTCATGATGCTATGATGTTATGATAAAGCACACCACAAGTAGATACAAAGGCAAACATGGTAAGGCACACAAGTCACACAAGGCAAGCCCCTAAAGTTTAGGCCAGCATGAGGTCTAGGTACTACCCTCTTTCAGTTTGTTGGTTCATACCTATCCTGTCAAAGTAACCGGGTTCTTAGAGGATCCCAATATCATTGACTACCCTCAATCGGTCATAACTCCAGCATCGCAATCTTTTCTTACGGCCAGAACCATCGCGAGAGTTTAGCCTCAATGGGCGTAGCATACTGCTATTGTTCTAATGGCCAAGTTGTGTCATTTAAGGTTCTAAGGTTGTTGGTGCTTAATGACTCCTCAGAAGACCCATATTCTCCTCGTTGCAACACAAGGGATATCGGTACAGACCAAGGTGCCACACAAACGTAGCCACTGCTTCACCCGTGTCGGTCTACGCCGGACAGGTCCCTCACAGCTTATGCTACCTAAACAGGGTATCCCCAGATCCGGGTTAGGATCTATGTAACTCCCATGCAACCCACAAATTTAAAGCAGACAAGTCAATACAATTGAAAACACAGTTATGAACTAACCCTAAGGTACACCTCACTTTAAGTTTAAGTCCCCAGCAGGGTCGCTAGTTCTGTGATCGGTGGATCTGGAACTGACTGTTTAAAGCTAGTTCGCGAAATGTCGCGGAAGCAAGAGTCGCCACCGTCTTTTATTTTCTCCAAATGGAAAGGACAAAAGCACAGAAAAATTCCTTAAAGAGATTGCTCTCGGTTCGGGAGGTAGGTTATAGAAAGGGAAGGTGTTAGCACCCTTTCTATCCATGGTTATCCATGGGCTCTTAGATACTTGCTCATTGTGTTTTCAAATTGTTTGTTTGCTTTTCAACTGTGGGTTTAAGAAAGTTTCGTTTCAAATTTCAGTTCGACTCTTGTATCAGTGCTCAAGAGTGTTTGAAAAGTTGTTTTTTGAAAGCTTTTTGAAAAGTGTCGGTGTGAAAAGATGTTTTTGATTTGTTTTGAAATTTAGAGCAAGTATCTAGAGTCGTCTACCTACCCTAAGGAATTCGTCTGTGTAAATGTCCTTTAAAGTAGTGCCATCCCACCATTGAGAGGTAGGTAGCACCACCGTTGGAGGTGTTCGGGTCAATTCGAGGTTCGGGACATGGTGATCACCGGAGCAATGGGAAGACACCTTAGAAGCTACCCTCATGCCAGGTTCCCGGATCATGAGGACTTACTAAGACATCCTCTACTCGACGATCACCTTTCGAGGTAAGGCAACAGTGAGGCATACCCTAGGGGTGGTGTGTGATTTGTGTGTCAGATTCAGATATTTTATCTTGTCATGTTATTGGTGATCTATGCGTTTGTTTTTATTTTAGGCCATTCATTCTTGCATGCATTTATTTAACAATGAAAAGAGTGCGGAAAGGTAAAATTCTAAACTATTACAAAGGCGCGGGTCCACATCGCCAAAATTTCCAGGACCCGATTTGACAGAAAAATAAAGAATTAAAGTGCGAGAAATATATTACACGGCTTCGGGAGAGTTACATTAATATTTACAAGAAACAAAATAAAACGCGCGAATTAAATTAGAATTGGAAGCGAGGGCGTTGGACCCTTTTTAATGAAATTAAATTAAATTATTAAATTAATTAAAATTAAAATGAAAGGAAGTTATTTTTGGTATTTTTTGGATTTATGAATTTTTATGAGAAAGATTAATTAAAATAAAATATTAACCCTAATTCTATAACTTTTATTTATTAAGAAAAAATATTAAAGTTAAACCTAAATTAACCTAATTATTTACATGCCATTTTGATTTATAAAAATAAATAATATTTTAATAATTAATTATTGTGAAAGAAAAGAAAAAAAGGATAAACAATTGATCAAACCCTAATTCTACAAATTTTAAATTAATTAAGAAAATGCTTGAATTAAACCTAATTTAATAGCTAAAATTAATGAATAATGTTTATTTACAAAAAATATATTAATTAAATAAAAATACTTATTTTTTTGTCTTTTTTCTGATTTTATATTGTTTTTGTGTTTTCATGAAAAATAATTAAATTAAAGGAATTAATTAAAAAAACAATAATTGAGATAAATAAAAAATGAAAAAAATATAAAAGATTGCAAACCTAGGGGGGGTCTGTCCCCAATTGAGAGGTATAACCCAGTATTTCAGGCCCATTAACTTCTGGCCTGATTGACTTTTCAGCTAGCGCGCATGTGTGTTGACTGAGGTTCACCATGGTCTTCAGATCTGGTCCCTTGGATTGGTATGATTGGCCAAGTGGCAAGCTGGATTTGAGGGACGTATGGTGCTCCCTTGCAACGAAACTGCATAGAAACATGAATAGAAAAATAACATTGGAAAGGGGTGGGGACCTGGGATCGAACCCAGGTCCTGAAGGTCACCAATACACTTGCTTGCCACTGAGCCACCTAGCGCGTTTTGATTATATAGTAATAAACAAATAATATAAAGTAGAACAAGATCTAATGGACAAATTAGCGCGAAATTTCAAATAAACCAACCACAGCTTGCCACTTCATCATCTTCTCCGTTTTACATTTTTTCCTGAAATGTAAAAGAAGTTAACGGGGGTTTTGAACCCCCCCAAAACAAGCCATATCCAATAATAGCGATTAAGCCATCTTTGAGTATAAATTAGGCGCGAGGGTTCTATTATTTTCGTCCAAGCACGCTGAGTTTGGTCATGGCCTTGAGGTATTCCAATTTTACAGTATTAAGAAACCCCTAATTTGAACATTGAAGAACCCTAATGTCCTTTCATGGTGAATCCTTCAATAATGCACAAAAACTTAATCAAAGCATATGGTTAGTTTCATAATCATGAGAGCAACATAAAACAAGCATTAGAATTTAAAATCATGCCATGAATGATAAGATACGATTTATGCAAAAAAGTGACAAAGCTTGAGTTCTATTCACCAATTCAAGGCGTTAGGAATGTGGAAACCTATTCAGACACGTTGCTTGATGTCTCAGGAAGGTGATGAGATGGTTGTTTTGGCTTGAAACCTCTTGGAACCCTGTTTTCAGTTTTCAAAATTTTAGGCAAAAGTGTAAGTTTTATTCTTTGTGTATGGCGCAGCTGGGAGCTTCTTGGCATTAGGGTTGCACTATATATGTATGTGTGAAGGTTTTAGGTCAAAGAAATCAAACAAAAACCTTTGCATTCTTGATTTTCAAGATTTGATTTTCAAGGATATTTTCCAATATTTCTGCATGCCTATTTGGTACAAATCATGGCCAATCACTTCAATTCCTTCCATATCTGATCATGCACGAAATCTTAAGCCTATTCCATGCACAAAAAGATTTGAAAAGTTAGGTTTAGTATTTTTCATGTATTTTAATTAATTAAATGAATTATTAATAATTAAAAATCCAAATAAATAAATAAAAATGATAAAAAACTTCCCTTTGGGCCAAATGGTCGTGCACATGCCTTGGATGATGAATTGTGGGAGAAAAAGAGGCCCATTAGCATTTTTAAGTCATTTGGAGCAATGTTGACTTTTCAAAATATCCAAAAATTTCCCGACTTCCACAAGGCATAACTTGCTCAATTTTTAAGCTTTGCTCATGTTCTTGGACATTTTGGAAAGGACTTCGAGTCCTCAAACCAATGTTTTTGGTGCCATGTCATTTTGATTTACCAATCTCATGTTATGGCCTTTGACTTAAAGTCCCTTTTTGTTGACTTTTGAAAATGACCTATAATGTTGAAATTGATAACTTTTTGTGAGAGAATTTCTTGGACTTGAAGTATGAAGAGGAGTTTTAGGAAATGTCTTTCTATTCAAAATGAGCTTTGGATGGAATTTTTCTGATAATCCATGTGAAAGTTATGCCCTGGTCAAGTTACAGTTGACTTTTCAACTGTCCAAATATGGAAACTTTTGCATCTTGATGATTTTTGAGCCAAGCTTTGAGAATCATGATCAAGCATTGATCAAATGATGTTTGTGGCTTCAAAATGAGAAGTTGACCAAAAATTTGAACTTTTGACTGTCAAATGACCATTTTGCCCCTATAGTTGACTGTAGTGCAATTAGGGTTTTTGACTGTGCAATTTTGTGCTGTAAGTCTTGAAACTTTGTATGAGGATGCTTGACCATGTTTATAAGCATATGGGACTTGATTTGGCCCTTGGAAACTTCATTTTCTTTGTCAGAACCAAAACCCTAATTTTGACTGTTAGGAGGCCCTTGAACTGTGCAACCTTTGGGGAGATTTTTGGACCTTTGAATTGGCAAATCTTGAAGAATATGGGAGGGAAAATTTTGGGGTAGAACACTTGTCATTATGGAAGGTAGTCTGTTGTCGACATTTTTGTTACTCTAATGGATGGTAGTCTTGACATTATGGAACGTAGTCTGTTGTCAAGATTTTTGTTACTTCAATGGATGGTAGGCTTGTCATTATGGAAAGTAGTTTGTTATCAATATTTTTGTTACTCCAATGGATGGTAGCCTTGTCATTATGGAAGGTAGTTTGTTGTTCATATTTTTGTTACTACAATGGATGGTAACCTTGTCATTATGAAAGGTAGTCTATTGTCGAGATTTTTTTTTATCCCAATGGATGGTAAACTTGTCATTATTGAAGGTAGTTTGTTGTCGAGATTTTTTTTACTCCAATGGATGGTAGCTTTGTCATTATGGAAGGTAGTCTGTTGTCGAGATTTTTGTTACTGCACTGGATGGTAGCCTTGTCATTATGGAAGGTAGTCTTTTGTCAATATTTTTGTTACTCCATTGGATGGTAGCCTTGTCTTTATGGAAGGTAGTGTGTTGTCGATATTTTTGTTACTCCTATGGATGGTAGCCTTGTCATTATGGAAGGTAGTCTATTGTCGAGATCTTTGTTACTCAATGGATGGTAACCTTGTCATTATGGAAGGTAGTCTATTGTCGATATTTTTGTTACTCCAATGGATGGTAGCCTTGTCATTATGGAAGGTAGTCTGTTGTCGAGATTTTTTTTACTCCAATGGATGCAAGCCTTGTCATTATGGAAGGTAGTATATTGTCAAGATTATTTTTACTCCAATGGATGGTAGCCTTGTCATATGGAAGGTAGTTTGTCGTCGAGATTTTTTTTACTGCAATGGATGGTAGCCTTGTCATTATGGAAGGTAGTTTGTTGTCGATATCTTTGTTACTCAATGGATAGTAGCCTTGTCATTATATAAGGTAGTTTGTTGTCAAGATATTTTTTACTCCAATGGATGGTAGCCTTGTCATTATGGAAGGTAGTCTGTTGTCGACATTTTGGTTGCTCCAATGGATGGTAGCCTTGACATTATGGAACGTAGTCTGTTGTCGAGATTATTGTTACTTCAATGGATGGTAGGCTTGGCATTATGAAAAGTAGTCTGTTGTCAATATTTTTGTTACTCCAATGGATGATAGTCTTGTCATTATGGAAGGTAGTTTGTTGTTCAGATTTTTGTTACTCCAATGGATGGTAGCCTTGTCATTATGAAAGGTAGTCTATTGTCGAGATTTTTGTTATTCCATTGGATAGTAGCCTTGTTATTATGGAAGGTATTCTGTTGTCGAGATTTTTGTTATCCCAATGGATGGTAACCTTGTCATTATGGAAGGTAGTCTGTTGTCGAGATTTTTTTTACTCCAATGGATGGTAGCTTTGTCATTATGGAAGGTAGTCTGTTGTCAAGATTGTTGTTACTGCAATGGATGGTAGCTTTTTCTTTATGGAAGGTAGTCTTTTGTCAATATTTTTGTTACTCCAATGGATGGTAGCCTTGTCTTTATGGAAGGTAGTCTGTTGTCGATATTTTTGTTACTCTTATGGATGGTATCCTTGTCATTATGGAAGGTAGTCTATTGTCGAGATCTTTGTTACTCAATGGATGGTAGCCTTGTCATTATGGAAGGTAGTCTATGGTAGAGATTTTTGTTACTCTAATGGATGGTAGCCTTGTCATTATGGAAGGAAGCCTTTTGTTGAGATTTTTGTTAGTCCAATAGATAGTAGCCTTGTCATTATGGACCATGGTCTATTGTCGAGATTTTTGTTACTCCAATGGATGGTATCCTTGTAATTATGGAAGGTAGTCTGTTGTCGAGATTTTTGTTACTCCAATGGATGGTAGACTTGTCATATGGAAGGTAGTTTGTTGTCGATATTTTTTTTACTGCAATGGATGGTAGCCTTGTCATTATGGAAGGTAGTCTGTTGTTGATATCTTTGTTACTCAATGGATAGTAGCCTTGTCATTATGGAAGGGAGTTTGTTGTCGACATTTTTGTTACTCTAATGGATGGTAGCCTTGACATTATGGAACGTAGTCTGTTGTCGATATGTTCGTTACTCCAATGGATGGTAGCCTTATCATTGTGGAAGGTAGTTTGTTGTTCAGATCTTTGTTACTCCAATGGATGGTAGGCTCGTTATTATGGAAGGTAGTCTGTTGTTGATATTTTTTTTTACTTCAATGGATGGTAGCCTTGTCTTTTTGGAAGGTAGTTTACTGTCGAGATTTTTGTTACTGCAATGGATGGTAGCTTTGTCTTTATGGAAGGTACTCTTTTGTCAATATTTTTGTTACTCCAATGGTTGGTAGCCTTGACTTTATGGTAGGTAGTCTGTTGTCGATATTTTTATTACTCCTATGGATGGTAGCCTTGTCATTATGGAAGGTAGTCTATTGTCGAGACCTTTGTTACTCAATGGATGGTAATCTTGTCATTATGATAGGTACTATGTGGTAGAGCTTTTTGTTACTCTAATGGATGGTAGCCTTGTCATTATGGAAGGTAGTCTGTTGTCGAGATTTTTGATACTCCAATGGATGGTATCCTTGTCATTATGGAAGGTAGTCTGTTTTTGATATCTTTGTTACTCAATGGATAGTAGCCTTGTTATTATCGAAGGTAGTCTATTGTCGATATCTTTGTTACTCAATGGATGCTAGCCTTGTCATTATTGAAGGTAGTCTGTTATCGAGATTTTTGTTACTACAATGGATGGTAGCCTTGTCATTATGGAAGGTAGTCTATTGTCGAGATCTTTGTTACTTAATGGATGGTAGCCTTGTCATTATGGAAGGTAATCTTTGGTAGAGAATTTTGTTACTCTAATCAATGGTAGCCTTGTCATTATGGAAGGAAGTCTTTTATCGAGATTTTAGTTACTCCAATGGATGTTATCCTTGTAATTATGGAAGGTAGTCTGTTGTCGAGATTTTTGTTACTCCAATGGATTGTAGCCTTGTCATTATGGAAGGTAGTCTGCTGTCGATACTTTTTTTACTTCAATGGATGCTATCCTTGTCATTATGGAAGGTAGTATATTGTCAAGATTTTTTTTACTCCAATGGATCGTAGCCTTGTCATTTTGGAAGGTAGTCTGCTGTCGATATTTTTGTTACTCCAATGGATGGTAGCCTTGTCATTATGGAAGGTAGTTTATTGTCGAGATTTTTTTTACTACAATGGATGGTAGCCTTGTCATTATGGAAGGTAGTCTATTGTCGATATCTTTGTTACTTAAAGGATGGTAGCCTTGTCATTATGGAAGGTAGTCTGTTCTCTAGATTTTTGTTACTCCAATGGATGATAGTCTTGTCATTATGGAAGGTAGTCTGTTGTAGAGATTTTTGTTACTCCAATGGATGGTAGCCTTGTCATTATGGAAGGAAGTCTGTTGTATATATATTTGTAACTCCAATGGATGGTAGCCTTGTCATTATGTAAGGTAGTCTGTTGTCGAGATTTTTCTTACTGTAATGGATGGTACCTTTGTCTTAATGGAAGGTACTTTGTTGTCGATATTTTTGTTACTCCAATGGATGGTAGCGTTGTCTTTATGGAAGGTAGTCTATTGCCGATATTTTTGTTACTCCTATGAAAGGTAGCCTTGTCATTATGGAAGGTAGTTTATTATCGAGATCTTTGTTACTCAATGGATGGTAGCCTTGTCATTATGAAAGGTAGTCTATTGTAGAGATTTTTGATACTCTAATGGATGGTAGCCTTGTCATTATGGAAGGAAGTCTTTTGTCGAGATATTTGATAGTCCAATGGATGGTAGCCTTGTCATTATGGACTGTGGTCTATTGTCGAGATTTTTGTTACTCCAATGGATGGTAACCTTATAATTATGGAAGGTAGTCTGTTTCATGATTTTTTTTACTCCAATGGATGGTAGTCTTGTCATTATGGAAGGTAGTCTATTGAGGAGATTTTTGTTATTGCAATGGATGGTAGCCTTTTCTTTATGGAAGGTAGTCTGTTGTCGATATTTTTGTTACTCCAATGGATGGCAGCCTTGTCTTTATTGAAGGTAGTCTGTTGTCGATATTTTTGGTACTCCTATGGATGGTAGACTTGACATTATGGAAAGTAGTCTAGTTTCGAGATTTTTGTTACTGCAATGGATGGTAGTCGTGTCATTATGCATCATAGTTTGTTGTCGATATTTTTGTTACTCCAATGGATGGTAGCCTTGTTGTTATGGAAGGTAGTCTGTTGAGGAGATTTTTGATACTCTAATGGATGGTAGCCTTGTCATTATGGAAGGAAGTCTTTTGTCGAGATATTTGTTAGTCCAATGGATGGTAGCCTTGTCATTATGGACTGTGGTCTATTGTCGAGATTTTTGTTACTCCAATGGATGGTAACCTTGTAATTATGGAAGGTAGTCTGTTGTCGAGATTTTTGTTACTCCAATGGATGGTAGCCTTGTCATTTTGGAAGGTAGTCTGCTGTCGATATTTTTGTTACTCCAATGGATGGTAGCCTTGTCATTATGGAAGGTAGTTTATTGTCGAGATTTTTTTTACTGCAATGGATGGTAGCCTTGTCATTATGGAAGGTAGTCTATTGTCGATATCTTTGTTACTCAATGGATGGTAGCCTTGTCATTATGGAAGGTAGTCTGTTGTCGATATCTTTGTTACTCAATGGATGGTAGCCTTGTCATTATGGCAGGTAGTCTGTTGTTGATATCTTTGTTACCCAATGGATGCTAGCCTTGTCAATATGGAAGGTAGTCTGCTGTCGAGATTTTTGTTACTCTAATGGATGGTGGCCTTGTCTTTATGGAACATCGTCTATTGTCAAGATTTTTGTAACTCCAATGGATGGTAGCCTTGTCATTATGGAACGTAGTGTGTTGTTGATATTTTTGTTACTCCAATGGATGGTAGACTTTTCATTTTTGAAGATAGTCTATTGTCGATATTTTTGTTACTCCAATGGATGGTAGCTGTTGTCGAGACTTTTTTTACTCCAATGGATGGTAGCCTTGTCATATGTAAGTTAGTCTGTTGTCGAGATTTTTTTTACTCCAATGGATGATATCCTTGTCATTATGGAAAGTAGTCTGTTGTCGATATCTTTGTTACTCAATGGATGGTAGCCTTGTCATTATGGAAGGTAGTCTATTGTCGATATCTTTGTTACTCAATGGATGCTAGCCTTGTCATTATGGAAGGTAGTCTGTTGTCAAGATTTTTGTTACTCCAATGGATGGTAGCCTTGTAAATATGGAAGGTAGTCTATTGTAGATATTTTTGTTACTCCAATGGATGGTAGCCTTGTCATTATGGAAGCTAGTCTATTGTCGAGATTTTTGTTACTCTAATGGATGGTAGCCTTGTCTTTATGGGACGTAGTTTGTTGACGATATTTTTGTTACTCCAATGGATGGTAGCCTTGTAATTATGGAAGGAAGTCTGTTGTCGATATCTTTGTTACTCCAATGGATGGTAGCCTAGTCATTATGGAAGGTAGTTTGTGTACCAGATTTTAGTTACTCCAATGGATGGTAGCCTTGTCATTATGGAAGGTAGTCTGTTGTCGAGATTTTTGTTACTCCAATGGATGGTAGCCTTGTCATTATAGAAGGTAATACATTGTCGAGATTTTTGTCACTATAATGGATTATATCCTTGTCGTTGTGAAAGGTAGTCTGTTATCGATATCTTTGTTACTCTAATGGATGGTAACCTAGTCATTATGGAAGGTAGTTTTTGTATGAGATTTTAGTTACTCCAATGGATGGTAGCCTTGTCATTATGGAAGGTAGTTTGTTTTCGAGATTTTTTATACTCCAATGGATTGTAGCCTTGTCATTATGGAAGGTATTCTGTTGTCGAGATTTTTGTCACTACAATGGATGGTAGCCTTGTCATTATGGAATGTAGTCTGTTGTCGATATTTTTGTTATTCCAATGTATGGTAGCCTTGTAATTATGAAAGGTAGTCTATTGTCAAGATTTTTGTTACTATAATAGATTATAGCCTTGTCATTATGGAAGGTAGTCTATTGTCGAGATTTTGGTTACTCCAATGGATGGTAGCCTTGTAATTATAGAAGGTAGTATATTGTTGAGATTTTTGTCACTATAATGAATGGTATCCTTGTCATTATGGAAGGTAATCTGTTTTCGATATTTTTGTTACTAGAATGGATTGTAGCCTTGTTGTTATGGAAGGTAGTCTATTGTCGATATCTTTGTTACTCCAATGGATGGTAGCCTAGTCATTATGGAAGGTAGTTTGTGTACGATATTTTTGTTATTCCAATGGATGGTAGCCTTGTCATTATGAAAGGTAGTCTATTGACGTGATTTTTGTTACTCTAAGGGATGGTAGCCTTGTCATTATGGAAGGTAGTATGTTGTCGATATCTTTGTTACTACAATGGATGGTAGCCTTGTCATTATGGAAGGTGGTTTGTTGTTGAGATATTTGTTACTCTAAGGGATGATAGCTTGTCATTATAGAACATAGTCTGTTGTCGAGATTTTTGTTTTTCCAATGGATGGTAGCATTGTCATTATAGAAGGTAGTATATTATCGATATTTTTGTCACTATAATGGATGGTAGCCTTGTCATTACAGAACATAGTTTGTTGTCGAGATTTTTGTTATTCCAATGGATGGTAGCCTTGTCATTATGAAAGGTATTCTATTGTCAAGATTTTTGTTACTATAATAGATTGTAGCCTTGTCATTATGGAAGGTAGTCCGTTGTCGAGATTTTTGTTACTCCAATGGATGGTAGCCTTGTAATTAAAGAAGGTAGTATATTGTTGAGATTTTTGTCACTACAATGAATTGTAGCCTTGTCATTATGGAAGGTAGTTTGTTGTCGATATCTTTGTTACTCCAATGGATGGTAGACTAGTCATTTTTGAAGGTCGTTTGTGTATGATATTTTTGTTATTCCAATGGATGGTAGCCTTGTCATTATGAAAGGTAGTCTATTGTCGTGGTTTTTGTTACTCGAAGGGATGGTAGCCTTGTCATTATGGAAGGTAGTATGTTGTCGATATTTTTGTTACTCCAATGGGCGGTAGCCTTGTCATTATGGAAGGTGGTTTGTTGTCGAGATATTTGTTACTCTAAGGGATGATAGCCTTATCATTATGGAACATAGTTTGTTGTCGAGATTTTTGTTATTCCAATGGATGGTAGCGTTCTCATTATAGAAGGTAGTATATTATCGAGATTTTTGTCACTACAATGGATGGTAGCCTTTTCATTATGGAATGTAGTCTGTTGTCGAGATTTTTGTTATTCCAATGGATGGTAGCCTTGTCATTATGAAAGGTAGTCTATTGTCAAGATTTTTGTTACTATAATAGATTGTACCCTTGTCATTATGGAAGGTAGTCTGTTGTCGATATTTTGGTTACTCCAATGGATGGTAGCCTTGTAATTATAGAAGGTAGTATATTGTTGAGATTTTTGTCACTACAATGAATGGTATCCTTGTCATTATGGAAGGTAATCTGTTGTAGAGATTTTTGTTACTACAATGGATTATAGCCTTGTCATTATGAAAGGTAGTTTGTTGTCGATATGTTTGTTACTCCAATGGATGGTAGACTAGTCATTTTTGAAGGTCGTTTATGTACGATATTTTTTTTATTCCAATGGATGGTAGCCTTGATATTATGAAAGGTAGTCTATTGTCGTGATTTTTGTTACTCGAAGGGATGGTAGCCTTGTCATTATGGAAGGTAGTATGTTGTCGATATCTTTGTTACTCCAATGGATGGTAGCCTTGTCATTATGGAAGGTGGTTTGTTGTCGAGATATTTGTTACTCTAAAGGATGATAGCCTTGTCATTATGGAACATAGTTTGTTGTCGAGATTTTTGTTATTCCAATGGATGGTAGCATTCTCATTATAGAAGGTAGTATATTATCGAGATTTTTGTCACTACAATGGATGGTAGCCTTGTCATTATGGAATGTAGTCTATTGTCGAGATTTTTGTTATTCCAATTGATGGTAGCCTTGTCATTATGAAAGGAAGTCTATTGTCAAGATTTTTGTTACTATAATAGATTGTAGCCTTGTCATTATGGAAGGTAGTCTATTGTCGAGATTTTGGTTACTCCAATGGATGGTAGCCTTGTAATTATAGAAGGTAGTATATTGTTGAGATTTTTGTCACTACAATGAATGGTATCCTTGTCATTATGGAAGGTAATCTGTTGTCGATATCTTTGTTACTCCAATGGATGGTAGCCTAGTCATTATGGAAGGTAGTTTGTGTACGATATTTTTGTTATTCCAATGGATGGTAGCCTTGTCATTATGAAAGGTAGTCTATTGACGTGATTTTTTTTTCTCTAATGGATGGTAGCCTTGTCATTATGGAAGGTAGTATGTTGTCGATATCTTTGTTACTCCAATGGATGGTAGCCTTGTCATTATGGAAGGTGGTTTGTTGTCGAGATATTTGTTACTCTAAGGGATGATAGCTTGTCATTATGGAACATAGTCTGTTGTCAAGATTTTTGTTATTCCAATGGATGGTAGCATTGTCATTATAGAAGGTAGTATATTATCGATATTTTTGTCACTACAATGGATGGTAGCCTTGTCATTACGGAACATAGTCTGTTGTCGAGATTTTTGTTATTCCAATGGATGGTAGCCTTGTCATTATGAAAGGAAGTCTATTGTCAAGATTTTTGTTACTATAATAGATTGTAGCCTTGTCATTATGGAAGGTAGTCTTTTGTCGAGATTTTTGTTACTCCAATGGATGGTAGCCTTGTAATTATAGAAGGTAGTATATTGTTGAGATTTTTGTCACTACAATGAATGGTAGCCTTGTCATTATGGAAGGTAATATGTTGTCGAGATTTTTGTAACTACAATGGATTATAGCCTTGTCATTATGGAAGGTAGTCTGTTGTCGATATCTTTGTTACTCCGATGGATGGTAGACTAGTCATTTTTGAAGGTCGTTTGTGTACGATATTTTTGTTATTCCAATGGATGGTAGCCTTGTCATTATGAAAGGTAGTCTATTGACGTGATTTTTGTTACTCTAAGGGATGGTAGCCTTGTCATTATGGAAGGTAGTATGTTGTCGATATCTTTGTTACTCCAATGGATGGTAGCCTTGTCATTATGGAAGGTGGTTTGTTGTCGAGATATTTGTCACTCTAAGGGATGATAGCTTGTCATTATGGAACATAGTCTGTTGTCGAGATTTTTGTTATTCTAATGGATGGTAGCTATGTCATTATAGAAGGTAGTATATTATCGATATTTTTGTCACTACAATGGATGGTAGCCTTGTCATTATGGAACATAGTCTGTTGTCGAGATTTTTGTTATTCCAATGGATGGTAGCCTTGTCATTATGAAAGGTATTCTATTGTCAAGATTTTTGTTACTATAATAGATTGTAGCCTTGTCATTATGGAAGGTAGTCTTTTGTCGAGATTTTTGTTACTCCAATGGATGGTAGCCTTGTAATTATAGAAGGTAGTATATTGTTGAGATTTTTGTCACTACAATGAATGGTAGCCTTGTCATTATGGAAGGTAATATGTTGTCGAGATTTTTGTAACTACAATGGATTATAGCCTTGTCATTATGGAAGGTAGTCTGTTGTCGATATCTTTGTTACTCCGATGGATGGTAGACTAGTCATTTTTGAAGGTCGTTTGTGTACGATATTTTTGTTATTCCAATGGATGGTAGCCTTGTCATTATGAAAGGTAGTCTATTGACGTGATTTTTGTTACTCTAAGGGATGGTAGCCTTGTCATTATGGAAGGTAGTATGTTGTCGATATCTTTGTTACTCCAATGGATGGTAGCCTTGTCATTATGGAAGGTGGTTTGTTGTCGAGATATTTGTCACTCTAAGGGATGATAGCTTGTCATTATGGAACATAGTCTGTTGTCGAGATTTTTGTTATTCCAATGGATGGTAGCATTGTCATTATAGAAGGTAGTATATTATCGATATTTTTGTCACTACAATGGATGGTAGCCTTGTCATTATGGAACATAGTCTGTTGTCGAGATTTTTGTTATTCCAATGGATGGTAGCCTTGTCATTATGAAAGGTATTCTATTCTCAAGATTTTTGTTACTATAATAGATTGTAGCCTTGTCATTATGGAAGGTAGTTTGTTGTCGAGATTTTTGTTACTCCAATGGATGGTAGCCTTGTAATTATAGAAGGTAGTATATTATTGAGATTTTTGTCACTACAATGAATGGTAGCCTTGTCATTATGGAAGGTAATATGTTGTCGAGATTTTTGTTACTACAATGGATTATAGCCTTGTCATTATGGAAGGTAGTCTGTTGTTGATATTTTTGTTACTCCAATGGATGGTAGACTAGTCATTTTTGAAGGTTGTTTGTGTACGATATTTTTGTTATTCCAACGTATGGTAGCCTTGTCATTATGAAAGGTAGTCTATTGTCGTGGTTTTTGTTACTCGAAGGGATGGTAGCCTTGTCATTATGGAAGGTAGTATGTTGTCGATATCTTTGTTACTCCAATGGATGGTAGCCTTGTCATTATGGAAGGTGGTTTGTTGTCGAGATATTTGTTACTCTAAGGGATGATAGCCTTGTCATTATGGAACATAGTCTGTTGTCGAGATTTTTGTTATTCCAATGGATGGTAGCGTTCTCATTATAGAAGGTAGTATATTATCGAGATTTTTGTCACTACAATGGATGGTATCCTTGTCATTATGGAATGTCGTCTGTTGTCGAGATTTTTGTTATTCCAATGGATGGTAGCCTTGTCATTATGAAAGGTAGTATAATGTTGAGATTTTTGTCACTACAATGAATGGTATCCTTGTCATTATGGAAGGTAATCTGTTGTCGAGATTTTTGTTACTACAATGGATTATAGCCTTGTCATTATGGAAGGTAGTCTGTTGTCGATATCTTTGTTACTCCAATGGATGGTAGACTAGTCATTTTTGAAGGTCGTTTATGTATGATATTTTTTTTTATTCCTATGGATGGTAGCCTTGTCATTATGAAAGGTAGTCTATTGACGTGATTTTTGTTACTCTAAGGGATGGTAGCCTTGTCATTATGGAAGGTAGTATGTTGTCGATATCTTTGTTACTCCAATGGATGGTAGCCTTGTCATTATGGAAGGTGGTTTGTTGTCGAGATATTTGTCACTCTAAGGGATGATAGCTTGTCATTATGGAACATAGTCTGTTGTCGAGATTTTTGTTATTCCAATGGATGGTAGCATTGTCATTATAGAAGGTAGTATATTATCGATATTTTTGTCACTACAATGGATGGTAGCCTTGTCATTATGGAACATAGTCTGTTGTCGAGATTTTTGTTATTCCAATGGATGGTAGCCTTGTCATTATGAAAGGTATTCTATTCTCAAGATTTTTGTAACTATAATAGATTGTAGCCTTGTCATTATGGAAGGTAGTTTGTTGTCGAGATTTTTGTTACTCCAATGGATGGTAGCCTTGTAATTATAGAAGGTAGTATATTATTGAGATTTTTGTCACTACAATGAATGGTAGCCTTGTCATTATGGAAGGTAATATGTTGTCGAGATTTTTGTTACTACAATGGATTATAGCCTTGTCATTATGGAAGGTAGTCTGTTGTTGATATTTTTGTTACTCCAATGGATGGTAGACTAGTCATTTTTGAAGGTTGTTTGTGTACGATATTTTTGTTATTCCAATGTATGGTAGCCTAGTCATTATGAAAGGTAGTCTATTGTCGTGGTTTTTGTTACTCGAAGGGATGGTAGCCTTGTCATTATGGAAGGTAGTATGTTGTCGATATCTTTGTTACTCCAATGGATGGTAGCCTTGTCATTATGGAAGGTGGTTTGTTGTCGAGATATTTGATACTCTAAGGGATGATAGCCTTGTCATTATGGAACATAGTCTGTTGTCGAGATTTTTGTTATTCCAATGGATGGTAGCGTTCTCATTATAGAAGGTAGTATATTATCGAGATTTTTGTCACTACAATGGATGGTAGCCTTGTCATTATGGAATGTCGTCTGTTGTCGAGATTTTTGTTATTCCAATGGATGGTAGCCTTGTCATTATGAAAGGTAGTATAATGTTGAAGTTTTTGTCACTACAATGAATGGTATCCTTGTCATTATGGAAGGTAATTTGTTGTCGAGATTTTTGTTACTACAATGGATTATAGCCTTGTCATTATGGAAGGTAGTCTGTTGTCGATATCTTTGTTACTCCAATGGATGGTAGACTAGTCATTTTTGAAGGTCGTTTATGTATGATATTTTTTTTATTCCTATGGATGGTAGCCTTGTCATTATGAAAGGTAGTCTATTGACGTGATTTTTGTTACTCTAAGGGATGGTAGCCTTGTCATTATGGAAGGTAGTATGTTGTCGATATCTTTGTTACTCCAATGGATGATAGCCTTGTCATTATGGAAGGTGGTTTGTTGTCGAGATATTTGTCACTCTAAGGGATGATAGCTTTTCATTATGGAACATAGTCTGTTGTAGAGATTTTTGTTATTCCAATGGATGGTAGCATTGTCATTATAGAAGGTAGTATATTATCGATATTTTTGTCACTACAATGGATGGTAGCCTTGTCATTATGGAACATAGTCTGTTGTCGAGATTTTTGTTATTCCAATGGATGGTAGCCTTGTCATTATGAAAGGTATTCTATTCTCAAGATTTTTGTTACTATAATAGATTGTAGCCTTGTCATTATGGAAGGTAGTTTGTTGTCGAGATTTTTGTTACTACAATGGATGGTAGCCTTGTAATTATAGAAGGTAGTATATTATTGAGATTTTTGTCACTACAATGAATGGTAGCCTTGTCATTATGGAAGGTAATATGTTGTCGAGATTTTTGTAACTACAATGGATTATAGCCTTGTCATTATGGAAGGTAGTCTGTTGTCGATATCTTTGTTACTCCGATGGATGGTAGACTAGTCATTTTTGAAGGTCGTTTGTGTACGATATTTTTGTTATTCCAATGGATGGTAGCCTTGTCATTATGAAAGGTAGTCTATTGACGTGATTTTTGTTACTCTAAGGGATGGTAGCCTTGTCATTATGGAAGGTAGTATGTTGTCGATATCTTTGTTACTCCAATGGATGGTAGCCTTGTCATTATGGAAGGTGGTTTGTTGTCGAGATATTTGTCACTCTAAGGGATGATAGCTTGTCATTATGGAACATAGTCTGTTGTCGAGATTTTTGTTATTCTAATGGATGGTAGCTATGTCATTATAGAAGGTAGTATATTATCGATATTTTTGTCACTACAATGGATGGTAGCCTTGTCATTATGGAACATAGTCTGTTGTCGAGATTTTTGTTATTCCAATGGATGGTAGCCTTGTCATTATGAAAGGTATTCTATTGTCAAGATTTTTGTTACTATAATAGATTGTAGCCTTGTCATTATGGAAGGTAGTCTTTTGTCGAGATTTTTGTTACTCCAATGGATGGTAGCCTTGTAATTATAGAAGGTAGTATATTGTTGAGATTTTTGTCACTACAATGAATGGTAGCCTTGTCATTATGGAAGGTAATATGTTGTCGAGATTTTTGTAACTACAATGGATTATAGCCTTGTCATTATGGAAGGTAGTCTGTTGTCGATATCTTTGTTACTCCGATGGATGGTAGACTAGTCATTTTTGAAGGTCGTTTGTGTACGATATTTTTGTTATTCCAATGGATGGTAGCCTTGTCATTATGAAAGGTAGTCTATTGACGTGATTTTTGTTACTCTAAGGGATGGTAGCCTTGTCATTATGGAAGGTAGTATGTTGTCGATATCTTTGTTACTCCAATGGATGGTAGCCTTGTCATTATGGAAGGTGGTTTGTTGTCGAGATATTTGTCACTCTAAGGGATGATAGCTTGTCATTATGGAACATAGTCTGTTGTCGAGATTTTTGTTATTCCAATGGATGGTAGCATTGTCATTATAGAAGGTAGTATATTATCGATATTTTTGTCACTACAATGGATGGTAGCCTTGTCATTATGGAACATAGTCTGTTGTCGAGATTTTTGTTATTCCAATGGATGGTAGCCTTGTCATTATGAAAGGTATTCTATTCTCAAGATTTTTGTTACTATAATAGATTGTAGCCTTGTCATTATGGAAGGTAGTTTGTTGTCGAGATTTTTGTTACTCCAATGGATGGTAGCCTTGTAATTATAGAAGGTAGTATATTATTGAGATTTTTGTCACTACAATGAATGGTAGCCTTGTCATTATGGAAGGTAATATGTTGTCGAGATTTTTGTTACTACAATGGATTATAGCCTTGTCATTATGGAAGGTAGTCTGTTGTTGATATTTTTGTTACTCCAATGGATGGTAGACTAGTCATTTTTGAAGGTTGTTTGTGTACGATATTTTTGTTATTCCAACGTATGGTAGCCTTGTCATTATGAAAGGTAGTCTATTGTCGTGGTTTTTGTTACTCGAAGGGATGGTAGCCTTGTCATTATGGAAGGTAGTATGTTGTCGATATCTTTGTTACTCCAATGGATGGTAGCCTTGTCATTATGGAAGGTGGTTTGTTGTCGAGATATTTGTTACTCTAAGGGATGATAGCCTTGTCATTATGGAACATAGTCTGTTGTCGAGATTTTTGTTATTCCAATGGATGGTAGCGTTCTCATTATAGAAGGTAGTATATTATCGAGATTTTTGTCACTACAATGGATGGTATCCTTGTCATTATGGAATGTCGTCTGTTGTCGAGATTTTTGTTATTCCAATGGATGGTAGCCTTGTCATTATGAAAGGTAGTATAATGTTGAGATTTTTGTCACTACAATGAATGGTATCCTTGTCATTATGGAAGGTAATCTGTTGTCGAGATTTTTGTTACTACAATGGATTATAGCCTTGTCATTATGGAAGGTAGTCTGTTGTCGATATCTTTGTTACTCCAATGGATGGTAGACTAGTCATTTTTGAAGGTCGTTTATGTATGATATTTTTTTTTATTCCTATGGATGGTAGCCTTGTCATTATGAAAGGTAGTCTATTGACGTGATTTTTGTTACTCTAAGGGATGGTAGCCTTGTCATTATGGAAGGTAGTATGTTGTCGATATCTTTGTTACTCCAATGGATGGTAGCCTTGTCATTATGGAAGGTGGTTTGTTGTCGAGATATTTGTCACTCTAAGGGATGATAGCTTGTCATTATGGAACATAGTCTGTTGTCGAGATTTTTGTTATTCCAATGGATGGTAGCATTGTCATTATAGAAGGTAGTATATTATCGATATTTTTGTCACTACAATGGATGGTAGCCTTGTCATTATGGAACATAGTCTGTTGTCGAGATTTTTGTTATTCCAATGGATGGTAGCCTTGTCATTATGAAAGGTATTCTATTCTCAAGATTTTTGTAACTATAATAGATTGTAGCCTTGTCATTATGGAAGGTAGTTTGTTGTCGAGATTTTTGTTACTCCAATGGATGGTAGCCTTGTAATTATAGAAGGTAGTATATTATTGAGATTTTTGTCACTACAATGAATGGTAGCCTTGTCATTATGGAAGGTAATATGTTGTCGAGATTTTTGTTACTACAATGGATTATAGCCTTGTCATTATGGAAGGTAGTCTGTTGTTGATATTTTTGTTACTCCAATGGATGGTAGACTAGTCATTTTTGAAGGTTGTTTGTGTACGATATTTTTGTTATTCCAATGTATGGTAGCCTAGTCATTATGAAAGGTAGTCTATTGTCGTGGTTTTTGTTACTCGAAGGGATGGTAGCCTTGTCATTATGGAAGGTAGTATGTTGTCGATATCTTTGTTACTCCAATGGATGGTAGCCTTGTCATTATGGAAGGTGGTTTGTTGTCGAGATATTTGATACTCTAAGGGATGATAGCCTTGTCATTATGGAACATAGTCTGTTGTCGAGATTTTTGTTATTCCAATGGATGGTAGCGTTCTCATTATAGAAGGTAGTATATTATCGAGATTTTTGTCACTACAATGGATGGTAGCCTTGTCATTATGGAATGTCGTCCGTTGTCGAGATTTTTGTTATTCCAATGGATGGTAGCCTTGTCATTATGAAAGGTAGTATAATGTTGAAGTTTTTGTCACTACAATGAATGGTATCCTTGTCATTATGGAAGGTAATTTGTTGTCGAGATTTTTGTTACTACAATGGATTATAGCCTTGTCATTATGGAAGGTAGTCTGTTGTCGATATCTTTGTTACTCCAATGGATGGTAGACTAGTCATTTTTGAAGGTCGTTTATGTATGATATTTTTTTTATTCCTATGGATGGTAGCCTTGTCATTATGAAAGGTAGTCTATTGACGTGATTTTTGTTACTCTAAGGGATGGTAGCCTTGTCATTATGGAAGGTAGTATGTTGTCGATATCTTTGTTACTCCAATGGATGATAGCCTTGTCATTATGGAAGGTGGTTTGTTGTCGAGATATTTGTCACTCTAAGGGATGATAGCTTTTCATTATGGAACATAGTCTGTTGTAGAGATTTTTGTTATTCCAATGGATGGTAGCATTGTCATTATAGAAGGTAGTATATTATCGATATTTTTGTCACTACAATGGATGGTAGCCTTGTCATTATGGAACATAGTCTGTTGTCGAGATTTTTGTTATTCCAATGGATGGTAGCCTTGTCATTATGAAAGGTATTCTATTCTCAAGATTTTTGTTACTATAATAGATTGTAGCCTTGTCATTATGGAAGGTAGTTTGTTGTCGAGATTTTTGTTACTACAATGGATGGTAGCCTTGTAATTATAGAAGGTAGTATATTATTGAGATTTTTGTCACTACAATGAATGGTAGCCTTGTCATTATGGAAGGTAATATGTTGTCGAGATTTTTGTTACTACAATGGATTATAGCCTTGTCATTATGGAAGGTAGTCTGTTGTTGATATCTTTGTTACTCCAATGGATGGTAGACTAGTCATTTTTGAAGGTTGTTTGTGTACGATATTTTTGTTATTCCAATGTATGGTAGCCTTGTCATTATGAAAGGTAGTCTATTGTCGTGGTTTTTGTTACTCGAAGGGATGGTAGCCTTGTCATTATGGAAGGTAGTATGTTGTCGATATCTTTGTTACTCCAATGGATGGTAGCCCTGTCATTATGGAAGGTGGTTTGTTGTCGAGATATTTGTTACTCTAAGGGATGATAGCCTTGTCATTATGGAACATAGTCTGTTGTCGAGATTTTTGTTATTCCAATGGATGGTAGCATTGTCATTATAGAAGGTAGTATATTATCGATATTTTTGTCACTACAATGGATGGTAGCCTTGTCATTATGGAACATAGTCTGTTGTCGAGATTTTTGTTATTCCAATGGATGGTAGCCTTGTCATTATGAAAGGTATTCTATTCTCAAGATTTTTGTTACTATAATAGATTGTAGCCTTGTCATTATGGAAGGTAGTTTGTTGTCGAGATTTTTGTTACTCCAATGGATGGTAGCCTTGTAATTATAGAAGGTAGTATATTATTGAGATTTTTGTCACTACAATGAATGGTAGCCTTGTCATTATGGAAGGTAATATGTTGTCGAGATTTTTGTTACTACAATGGATTATAGCCTTGTCATTATGGAAGGTAGTCTGTTGTTGATATTTTTGTTACTCCAATGGATGGTAGACTAGTCATTTTTGAAGGTTGTTTGTGTACGATATTTTTGTTATTCCAATGTATGGTAGCCTAGTCATTATGAAAGGTAGTCTATTGTCGTGGTTTTTGTTACTCGAAGGGATGGTAGCCTTGTCATTATGGAAGGTAGTATGTTGTCGATATCTTTGTTACTCCAATGGATGGTAGCCTTGTCATTATGGAAGGTGGTTTGTTGTCGAGATATTTGATACTCTAAGGGATGATAGCCTTGTCATTATGGAACATAGTCTGTTGTCGAGATTTTTGTTATTCCAATGGATGGTAGCGTTCTCATTATAGAAGGTAGTATATTATCGAGATTTTTGTCACTACAATGGATGGTAGCCTTGTCATTATGGAATGTCGTCTGTTGTCGAGATTTTTGTTATTCCAATGGATGGTAGCCTTGTCATTATGAAAGGTAGTATAATGTTGAAGTTTTTGTCACTACAATGAATGGTATCCTTGTCATTATGGAAGGTAATTTGTTGTCGAGATTTTTGTTACTACAATGGATTATAGCCTTGTCATTATGGAAGGTAGTCTGTTGTCGATATCTTTGTTACTCCAATGGATGGTAGACTAGTCATTTTTGAAGGTCGTTTATGTATGATATTTTTTTTATTCCTATGGATGGTAGCCTTGTCATTATGAAAGGTAGTCTATTGACGTGATTTTTGTTACTCTAAGGGATGGTAGCCTTGTCATTATGGAAGGTAGTATGTTGTCGATATCTTTGTTACTCCAATGGATGATAGCCTTGTCATTATGGAAGGTGGTTTGTTGTCGAGATATTTGTCACTCTAAGGGATGATAGCTTGTCATTATGGAACATAGTCTGTTGTAGAGATTTTTGTTATTCCAATGGATGGTAGCATTGTCATTATAGAAGGTAGTATATTATCGATATTTTTGTCACTACAATGGATGGTAGCCTTGTCATTATGGAACATAGTCTGTTGTCGAGATTTTTGTTATTCCAATGGATGGTAGCCTTGTCATTATGAAAGGTATTCTATTCTCAAGATTTTTGTTACTATAATAGATTGTAGCCTTGTCATTATGGAAGGTAGTTTGTTGTCGAGATTTTTGTTACTCCAATGGATGGTAGCCTTGTAATTATAGAAGGTAGTATATTATTGAGATTTTTGTCACTACAATGAATGGTAGCCTTGTCATTATGGAAGGTAATATGTTGTCGAGATTTTTGTTACTACAATGGATTATAGCCTTGTCATTATGGAAGGTAGTCTGTTGTTGATATCTTTGTTACTCCAATGGATGGTAGACTAGTCATTTTTGAAGGTTGTTTGTGTACGATATTTTTGTTATTCCAATGTATGGTAGCCTTGTCATTATGAAAGGTAGTCTATTGTCGTGGTTTTTGTTACTCGAAGGGATGGTAGCCTTGTCATTATGGAAGGTAGTATGTTGTCGATATCTTTGTTACTCCAATGGATGGTAGCCTTGTCATTATGGAAGGTGGTTTGTTGTCGAGATATTTGTTACTCTAAGGGATGATAGCCTTGTCATTATGGAACATAGTCTGTTGTCGAGATTTTTGTTATTCCAATGGATGGTAGCATTCTCATTATAGAAGGTAGTATATTATCGAGATTTTTGTCACTACAATGGATGGTAGCCTTGTCATTATGGAATGTCGTCTGTTGTCGAGATTTTTGTTATTCCAATGGATGGTAGCCTTGTCATTATGAAAGGTAGTATAATGTTGAGATTTTTGTCACTACAATGAATGGTATCCTTGTCATTATGGAAGGTAATCTGTTGTCGAGATTTTTGTTACTACAATGGATTATAGCCTTGTCATTATGGAAGGTAGTCTATTGTCGATATCTTTGTTACTCCAATGGATGGTAGACTAGTCATTTGTGAAGGTCGTTTATGTATGATATTTTTTTTATTCCTATGGATGGTAGCCTTGTCATTATGAAAGGTAGTCTATTGTCGTGATTTTTGTTACTGGAAGGGATGGTAGCCTTGTCATTATGGAAGGTAGTATGTTGTCGATATCTTTGTTACTCCAATGGATGGTAGCCTTGTCATTATGGAAGGTGGTTTGTTGTCGAGATATTTGTTACTCTAAGGGATGATAGCTTGTCATTATGGTACATAGTCTGTTGTCAAGATTTTTGTTATTCCAATGGATGGTAGCATTGTCATTATAGAAGGTAGTATATTATCGATATTTTTGTCACTACAATGGATGGTAGCCTTGTCATTACGGAACATAGTCTGTTGTCGAGATTTTTGTTATTCCAATGGATGGTAGCCTTGTCATTATGAAAGGGATTCTATTGTCAAGATTTTTGTTACTATAATAGATTGTAGCCTTGTCATTATGGAAGGTAGTCTTTTGTCGAGATTTTTGTTACTCCAATGGATGGTAGCCTTGTAATTATAGAAGGTAGTATATTGTTGAGATTTTTGTCACTACAATGAATGGTAGCCTTGTCATTATGGAAGGTAATATGTTGTCGAGATTTTTGTTACTACAATGGATTATAGCCTTGTCATTATGGAAGGTAGTCTGTTGTCGATATCTTTGTTACTCCAATGGATGGTAGACTAGTCATTTTTGAAGGTCGTTTGTGTACGATATTTTTGTTATTCCAATGGATGGTAGCCTTGTAATTATTAAAGGTAGTCTATTGACGTGATTTTTGTTACTCTAAGGGATGGTAGCCTTGTCATTATGGAAGGTAGTATGTTGTCGATATCTTTGTTACTCCAATGGATGGTAGCCTTGTCATTATGGAAGGTGGTTTGTTGTCGAGATATTTGTCACTCTAAGGGATGATAGCTTGTCATTATGGAACATAGTCTGTTGTCGAGATTTTTGTTATTCCAATGGATGGTAGCATTGTCATTATAGAAGGTAGTATATTATCGATATTTTTGTCACTACAATGGATGGTAGCCTTGTCATTATGGAACATAGTCTGTTGTCGAGATTTTTGTTATTCCAATGGATGGTAGCCTTGTCATTATGAAAGGTATTCTATTCTCAAGATTTTTGTTACTATAATAGATTGTAGCCTTGTCATTATGGAAGGTAGTCTGTTGTCGAGATTTTTGTTACTCCAATGGATGGTAGCCTTGTAATTAGAAGGTAGTATATTATTGAGATTTTTGTCACTACAATGAATGGTAGCCTTGTCATTATGGAAGGTAATATGTTGTCGAGATTTTTGTTACTACAATGGATTATAGCCTTGTCATTATTGAAGGTAGTCTGTTGTTGATATCTTTGTTACTCCAATGGATGGTAGACTAGTCATTTTTGAAGGTTGTTTGTGTACGATATTTTTGTTATTCCAATGTATGGTAGCCTTGTCATTATGAAAGGTAGTCTATTGTCGTGGTTTTTGTTACTCGAAGGGATGGTAGCCTTGTCATTATGGAAGGTAGTATGTTGTCGATATCTTTGTTACTCCAATGGATGGTAGCCTTGTCATTATGGAAGGTGGTTTGTTGTCGAGATATTTGTTACTCTAAGGGATGATAGCCTTGTCATTATGGAACATAGTCTGTTGTCGAGATTTTTGTTATTCCAATGGATGGTAGCGTTCTCATTATAGAAGGTAGTATATTATCGAGATTTTTGTCACTACAATGGATGGTAGCCTTGTCATTATGGAATGTCGTCTGTTGTCGAGATTTTTGTTATTCCAATGGATGGTAGCCTTGTCATTATGAAAGGTAGTATAATGTTGAGATTTTTGTCACTACAATGAATGGTATCCTTGTCATTGTGGAAGGTAATCTGTTGTCGAGATTTTTGTTACTACAATGGATTATAGCCTTGTCATTATGGAAGGTAGTCTGTTGTCGATATCTTTGTTACTCCAATGGATGGTAGACTAGTCATTTTGAAGGTCGTTTATGTATGATATTTTTTTTATTCCAATGGATGGTAGCCTTGTCATTATGAAAGGTAGTCTATTGTCGTGATTTTTGTTACTGGAAGGGATGGTAGCCTTGTCATTATGGAAGGTAGTATGTTGTCGATATCTTTGTTACTCCAATGGATGGTAGCCTTGTCATTATGGAAGGTGGTTTGTTGTCGAGATATTTGTTACTCTAAGGGATGATAGCCTTGTCATTATGGAACATAGTTTGTTGTCGAGATTTTTGTTATTCCAATGGATGGTAGCGTTCTCATTATAGAAGGTAGTATATTATCGAGATTTTTGTCACTACAATGGATGGTAGCCTTGTCATTCTGGAATGTAGTTTATTTTCGAGATTTTTGTTATTCCAATGGATGGTAGCCTTGTCATTATGAAAGGTAGTCTATTGTCAAGATTTTTGTTACTATAATAGATTGTAGCCTTGTAATTATGGAAGGTAGTCTGTTGTCGAGATTTTGGTTACTCCAATGGATGGTAGCCTTGTAATTATAGAAGGTAGTATATTGTTGAGATTTTTGTCACTACAATGAATGGTATCCTTGTCATTATGGAAGGTAATCTGTTGTCGAGATTTTTGTTACTAGAATGGATTGTAGCCTTGTCGTTATGGAAGGTAGTCTATTGTCGATATCTTTTTTACTCCAATGGATTGTAGCCTAGTCATTATGGAAGGTAGTTTGTGTGCGATATTTTTGTTTATTCCAATGGATGGTAGCCTTGTCATTATGAAATGTAGTCTATTGACGTGATTTTTGTTACTCTAAGGGATGGTAGCCTTGTCATTATGGAAGGTAGTATGTTGTCGATATCTTTGTTACTCCAATGGATGGTAGCCTTGTCATTATAGAAGGTGGTTTGTTGTCGAGATATTTGTTACTCTAAGGGATGATAGCTTGTCATTATGGAACATAGTCTGTTGTCGAGATTTTTGTTATTCTAATGGATGGTAGCGTTGTCATTATACAAGGAAGTATATTATCGATATTTTTGTCACTACAATGGATGGTAGCCTTGTCATTACGGAACATAGTCTGTTGTCGAGATTTTTGTTATTCCAATGGATGATAGCCTTGTCATTATGAAAGGTATTCTATTGTCAAGATTTTTGTTACTATAATAGATTGTAGCCTTGTCATTATGGAAGGTAGTCTGTTGTCGAGATTTTTGTTACTCCAATGGATGGTAGCCTTGTAATTATAGAAGGTAGTATATTGTTGAGATTTTTGTCACTACAATGAATGGTAGCCTTGTCATTGTGGAAGGTAATATGTTGTCGAGATTTTTGTTACTACAATGGATTATAGCCTTGTCATTATGGAAGGTAGTCTGTTGTCGATATCTTTGTTACTCCAATGGATGGTAGACTAGCCATTTTTGAAGCTCGTTTGTGTACGATATTTTTGATATTCCAATGGATGGTAGCCTTGTCATTATGAAAGGTAGTCTATTGTCGTGGTTTTTGTTACTCGAAGGGATGGTAGCCTTGTCATTATGGAAGGTAGTATGTTGCCGATATCATTGTTACTCCAATGGATGGTAGCCTTGTCATTATGGAAGGTGGTTGGTTGTCGAGATATTTGTTACTCTAAGGGATGATAGCCTTGTCATTATGGAACATAGTTTGTTGTCGAGATTTTTGTTATTCTAATGGATGGTAGCGTTCTCATTATAGAAGGTAGTATATTATCGAGATTTTTGTCACTACAATGGATGGTAGCCTTGTCATTATGGAATGTAGTCTATTGTCGAGATTTTGGTTATTCCAATGGATGGTAGCCTTGTCATTATGAAAGGTAGTCTATTGTCAAGATTTTTGTTACTATAATAGATTGTAGCCTTCTCATTATGGAAAGTAGTCTGTTGTCGAGATTTTGGTTACTCCAATGGATGGTAGCCTTGTAATTATAGAAGGTAGTATATTGTCGAGATTTTTGTTACTACAATGGATTATAGCCTTGTCATTATGGAAGGTAGTCTGTTGTCGATATCTTTGTTACTCCAATGGATGGTAGACTAGTCATTATTGAAGGTAGTTTGTGTACAATATTTTTGTTATTCCAATGGATGGTAGCCTTGTCATTATTAAAGGTAGTTTGTTGTCGTGATTTTTGTTACTCTAAGGGATGGTAGCCTTGTCATTATGGAAGGTAGTATGTTGTCGATATCTTTATTACTCCAATGGATGGTAGCCTTGTCGTTATGGAAGGTAGTCTATTGTCGATATCTTTGTTACTCCAATGGATGGTAGCCTAGTCATTATGTAAGGTAGTTTGTGTACTATATTTTTGTTATTCCAACGGATAGTAGCCTTGTCATTATGGAACGTAGTTTGTTGTCGAGATTTTTGTTATTCCAATGGATGGTAGCATTGTCATTATAGAAGGTAGTATATTATCGAGATTTTTGTCACTACAATGGATGGTAGCCTTGTCATTATGGAAGGTAGTTTGTGTACGATATTTTTGTTATTCCAATGGATGGTAGCCTTGTCATTATGAAATGTAGTCTATTGACGTGATTTTTGTTACTCTAAGGGATGGTAGCTATGTCATTATGGAAGGTAGTATGTTGTCGATATCTTTGTTACTCCAATGGATGGTAGCCTTGTCATTATGGAAGGTGGTTTGTTGTCGAGATATTTGTTACTCTAAGGGATGATAGCTTGTCATTATGGAACATAGTCTGTTGTCCATATTTTTGTTATTCCAATGGATGGTAGCGTTGTCATTATAGAAGGTAGTATATTATCGATATTTTTGTCACTACAATGGATGGTAGCCTTGTCATTACGGAACATAGTCTGTTGTCGAGGTTTTTGTTATTCCAATGAATGGTAGCCTTGTCATTATGAAAGGTATTCTATTGTAAAGATTTTTGTTACTATAATAGATTGTAGCCTTGTAATTATGGAAGGTAGTCTGTTGTCGAGATTTTTGTTACTCCAATGGATGGTAGCCTTGTAATTATAGAAGGTAGTATATTGTTGAGATTTTTGTCACTACAATGAATGGTATCCTTGTCATTATGGAAGGTAATCTGTTGTCGAGATTTTTGTTACTAGAATGGATTGTAACCTTGTCGTTATGGAAGGTAGTCTATTGTCGATATCTTTGTTACTCCAATGGATGGTAGCCTAGTCATTTTTGAAGCTCGTTTGTGTACGATATTTTTGATATTCCAATGGATAGTAGCCTTGTCATTATGAAAGGTAGTCTATTGTCGTGGTTTTTGTTACTCGAAGGGATGGTAGCCTTGTCATTATGGAATGTAGTCTGTTGTCGAGATTTTTTATACTCCAATGGATTGTAGCCTTGTAATTATGGAACGTAGTCTCTTGTTGATATTTTGGCTACTCCAATGATGGTACCCTTGTCATTATGGAAGGTCGTCTATTGCCGAGATTTTTGTTACTCCATTGCATGGTAGCCTTGTCATTATGAAAGGTAGTGTGTTGTAGATATTTTTGTTATTCCAATGTATGGTAGCCTTGTCATTATGGAAGGTAGTCTGTTGTCGTGATTTTTGTTACTCCAATGGATGGTAGCCTTGTCATTATGGAAGGTACTATGTTGTCGATATCTTTGTTACTCCAATGGATGGTAGCCTTGTCATTATGGAAGGTAGTCGATTGTCGAGATTTTTGTTACTCTAAGTGATGGTTGCCTTGTCCATATGGAAGGTAGTCTGTTGTCGAGATTTTTGTTATTCTAATGGATGGTAGCATTGTCATTATA
The DNA here is from genome assembly GCA_948472305.1 of Vicia faba. Classification (NCBI taxonomy): domain Eukaryota; kingdom Viridiplantae; phylum Streptophyta; class Magnoliopsida; order Fabales; family Fabaceae; genus Vicia; species Vicia faba. The sequence goes on from OX451741.1 coordinate 462,754,836, forward strand.
GAAGGTAGTATATTTATGAGATTTTTGTCACTACAATGGATGGTAGCCTTGTCATTATGTAAGGTAATATGTTGTCGAGATTTTTGTTACTAAAATGGATTGTAGCCTCGTCGTTAGGGAAGGTAGTCTATTGTCGATATCTTTGTTACTCCAATGGATGGTAGTCTAGTCATATGGAAGGTAGTTTGTGAACGATATTTTTGTTAAACCAATGGATGGTAGCCTTGTCATTATGAAAGGTAGTCTATTGTCGTGATTTTTGTAACTCTAAGGGATGGTAGCCTTGTCATTATGGAAGGTAGTATGTTATCGATATCTTTGTTACTCCAATGGATGGTAGCCTTGTCATTAGGGAAGGTAGTCTATTGTCGAGATTTTTGTTATTCCAATGGATGGTAGCGTTGTCATTATAGAAGGTAGTATATTATCAATATTTTTGTCACTACAATGGATGGTAGCCTTGTCATTATGGAAGGTAGTCTATTGTCGAGATTTTTGTTACTACAATGGATTGTAGCCTTGTCGTTATGGAAGATAGTCTGTTGTCGATATCTTTGTTACTCCAATGGAAGGTAGCCTAGTCATTATGGAAGGTAGTTTGTGTACGAGATTTTAGTTACTCCAATGGATGGTAGCCTTGTCATTATGGAAGGTAGTCTGTTGTCAAGATTTTTTATACTCCAATGGATTGTAGCCTTGTAATTATGGAAGGTAGTCTCTTGTTGATATTTTGGTTACTCCAATGATGGTAGCCTTGTCATTATGGAAGGTAGTTTATTGCCGAGATTTTTGTTACTCCATTGCATGGTAGCCTTGTCATTATGGAAGGTAGTGTGTTGTCGATATTTTTGTTATTCCAATGGATGGTAGCGTTGTCAATATAGAAGGTAGTATATTATTGAGATTTTTGTCACTACAATGGATGGTAGCCTTGTCATTATGGAAGGTAGTCTGTTGTTAAGATTTTTGTTACTATAATGGATTGTAGCCTTGTCGTTATGGAAGGTAGTTTGTTGTCGATATCTTTGTTAGTCCAATGGATGGTAGCCTAGTCATTATGGAAGGTAGTTTGTGTACGAGATTTAAGTTACTTTAATGGATGGTAGCCTTGTCATTATGGAAGGTAGTCTGTTGTCGAGATTTTTTATACTCCAATGGATTGTAGCCTTGTAATTATGGAAGGTAGTCTCTTGTTGATATTTTGGCTACTCCAATGATGGTACCCTTGTCATTATGGAAGGTAGTCTATTGCCTAGATTTTCGTTATTCCAATGGATGGTAGCCTTGTCATTATGGAAGGTAGTCTGTTGTCGTGATTTTTGTTACTCCAATGGATGGTAGCCTAGTCATTATGGAAGGTACTATGTTGTCGATATCTTTGTTACTCCAATGGACGGTAGCCTTGTCATTATGGAAGGTAGTCTATTGTCGAGATTTTTGTTACTCTAAGGGATGGTTGCCTTGTCCATATGGAAGGTAGTCTGTTGTCGAGATTTTTGTTATTCCAATGGATGGGAGCATTGTCATTATAGAAGGTAGTATATTGTTGAGATTTTTGTCACTACAATGGATGGTATCCTTGTCATTATGTAGGGTAGTCTATTGTCGAGATTTTTGTTACTAGAATGGACTGTAGCCTTGTCGTTAGGGAAGGTAGTCTATTGTCGATATCTTTGTTACTCCAATATATGGTAGCCTAGTCATTATGGAAGGTAGTTTGTGAACGATATTTTTGTTATTCCAATGGTTGGTAGCCTTGTCATTATGAAAGGTAGTCTATTGTCGTGATTTTTGTTACTCTAAGGGATGGTAGCCTTGTCATTATTGAAGGTAGTATGTTGTCGATATCTTTGTTACTCCAATGGATGGTACCCTTGTCATTATGGAAGGTAGTCTGTTGTCCAGATTTTTGTTACTCTTAGGGATGGTAGCCTTGTCATTATGCAACGTAGTCTGTTGTCGAGATTTTTGTTATTCCAATGGATGGTAGCGTTGTCAATATAGAAGGTAGTATATTAAAGAGATTTTTGTCACTACAATGGATGATAGCCTTGTCATTATGGAAGGTAGTCTGTTGTTAAGATTTTTGTTACTATAATGGATTGTAGCCTTGTCGTTATGGAAGGTCGTTTGTTGTCGATATCTTTGTTAGTCCAATGGATGGTAGCCTAGTCATTATGGAAGGTAGTTTGTGTACGAGATTTAAGTTACTTTAATGGATGGTAGCCTTGTCATTATGGAAGGTAGTCTGTTGTCGAGATTTTTTATACTCCAATGGATTGTAGCCTTGTAATTATGGAAGGTAGTCTCTTGTTGATATTTTGGCTACTCCAATGATGGTACCCTTGTCATTATGGAAGGTAGTCTATTGCCGAGATTTTCGTTACTCCATTGCATGGTAGCCTTGTCATTATGGAAGGTAGTGTGTTGTAGATATTTTTGTTATTCCAATGGATGGTAGCCTTGTCATTATGGAAGGTAGTCTGTTGTCGTGATTTTTGTTACTCCAATGGATGGTAGCCTAGTCATTATGGAAGGTACTATGTTGTCGATATCTTTGTTACTCCAATGGACGGTAGCCTTGTCATTATGGAAGGTAGTCTATTGTCGAGATTTTTGTTACTCTAAGGGATGGTTGCCTTGTCCATATGGAAGGTAGTTTGTTGTCGAGATTTTTGTTATTCCAATGGATGGTAGCGTTGTCATTATAGAAGGTAGTATATTATCAAAATTTTATTCACTACAATGGATGGTAGCCTTGTCATTATGGAAGGTAGTCTATTGTCGAGATTTTTGTTACTACAATGGATTGTAGCCTTGTCGTTATGGAAGATAGTCTGTTGTCGATATCTTTGTTACTCCAATGGAAGGTAGCCTAGTCATTATGGAAGGTAGTTTGTGTACGAGATTTTAGTTACTCCAATGGATGGTAGCCTTGTCATTATGGAAGGTAGTCTGTTGTCGAGATTTTTTATACTCCAATGGATTGTAGCCTTGTAATTATGGAAGGTAGTCTCTTGTTGATATTTTGGTTACTCCAATGATGGTAGCCTTGTCATTATGGAAGGTAGTTTATTGCCGAGATTTTTGTTACTCCATTGCATGGTAGCCTTGTCATTATGGAAGGTAGTGTGTTGTCGATATTTTTGTTATTCCAATGGATGGTAGCCTTATTATTATGGAAGGGAGTCTATTGTCGTGATTTTTGTTACTCCAATGGATGGTAGCCTTGTCATTATGGAAGGTAGTCTGTTGTCGAGATTTTTGTTACTACAATGGATTGTAGCCTTGTCGTTATAGAAGATAGTCTATTCTCGATATCTTTGTTACTCCAATGGATGGTAGCCTAGTCATTATGGAAGGTAGTTTGTGTACGAGATTTTAGTTACTCCAATGGGTGGTAGCCTTGTCATTAAGGAATGTAGTCTATTGTCGAGATTTTTGTTACTCCAATGGATGGTAGCCTTGTCATTATAAAAGGATATATGTTGTCGAGATTTTTGTCACTATATTGGATGGTAGCCTTGTCATTATGGAATGTAGTTTTTTGTCGAGATTTTTGTTATTCCATTGGATGGTAGCGTTGTCATTATATAAGGTAGTATATTATCGAGATTTTTGTCAGTACAATGGATGGTAGCCTTGTCTTTATGGAAGGTAGTCTGTTTTCAAGATTTTTGTTACTACAATTGATTGTAGCCTTGTCGTTATGGAAGGTAGTTTGTTGTTGATATCTTTGTTAGTCCAATGGATGGTAGCCTAGTCATTATGGAAGGTAGTTTGTGTACGAGATTTTAGTTACTTTATTGGATGGAAGCCTTATCATTATGAAAGGTAGTCTGTGTTAGAACAAAGTTTGAATCTACTACCCTAAGTTTAAGTTTTGATGATAACAAAATGAAATGATATATTAATTATGTGATTCATGTAAGAACAATTTGCTACCTAAAAATTACTTTCTGTTTTACAGAAACTCTGATGGGTATCCGCAAGAGTACATCATAATCAGCATCAGAAAATTGGATATCAACATCAGCATCAGAAGATGCTATATCTGATACCAGAATCAGAAGAACAACTCACGCATATGCTTAAGCTTGAAGAACAGATATGCGCTCAACACTCTGAACTTTGATAAAGACAACAATAGTTCATCAGCACTTAAGCAGCGTCAGAATGAGCCAAAGCCAGAACACGCGTAAGTGGCTACGGTTCTGTGCATTCAAGATGAGTTACTACCAACGGCATCATTCCAGACAAGATCTGCTTAATAAGGAAAGATTGTTATTGGCATTGAATCAGAATTATTGCTCCAACGTTCACTAATTCCAATGCTATATAAACAAGTCAATGAAGATTGAATTGGCTAATGCTCTACAACAATCTACACGCCAAAAAGCTAATCATCATCTTCCTCACTCTCAGTTTGCTAAAAGATCCAAAATTCCTTACTCAATTATTTTAGCAATCTAGTTTCCATAAGCTTAATTTGTGTAGTATCACAGTTGTGATAAAAAGTTTTGTAGAAAACATTCACACACCTAGATTTCAATTCTTTGTAAGAAACTAATTCCTTGAGAAACCGGTTTGTGGTTTGCTTCAAGAAGGCTTTAGCAGTTGTTAAAGAAGATTGTAATATTCAGTTGAATATAGTGGATTAAGACCTCGTTGGAGAGAGGCGAAATCACCTTGACGGGTGGACTGGAGTAGTTTGAGATCAAACGAACCAGGATAAAAATATCGTGTTCATTGCATTGATTTTCAGTTTTACAATTCAACCCCCCTTCTTGTGTTTTTCACTTCTTCAATTGGTATCAGCGCATGGTTCTAAGCTAAAACACTTAACTGTGTCAGTACAAGATCCAACGTCAGAAAAACACAATGGCAGGAACTTATCATCACACCAGCAATGACAACAATGAAGACAGAGACAGATTCAGCGGCAAACCTCCAGTCTTTGATGGAGAAAATTTTGATTAGTGGAAAGACAGAATTGAAAGCTTCTTTCTGGCATATGATGCTGATCTGTGGGACATGGCGACAGATGGATACACGCACCCTGTGAATGCAAGCGGTCAGAAGATTGATAGGAAATCAATGACTGACCAACAAAAGCGTGACTTCAAAAAACACCACAAGGCCAGAACCATCCTTCTCAGCGCCATCTCTTATGCTGAATATGAAAAGATCTCTAACAGAGACACAACAAAGAACATGTTTGACTCACTCAGAATGACGCATGAGGGCAACGTTCAGGTCAAAGAAACTAAAGCTCTTGCGCTCATTCAGAAGTATGAGGCATTCAAAATGGAAGAAAGTGAATCCATTGAAACAATGTTCTCAAGATTCCAAATTCTGGTAGCTGGTCTCAAGGTTCTGGACAAAGGATACTCTACTGCTGATCACGTCAAGAAGATCATCAGAAGCTTACCAAAGCAGTGGAGGCCAATGGTTACAGCACTGAAGCTTGCAAAAGATCTCAACAAAATTTCTCTGGAGGAACTTATCAGCTCCCTCAGAAGTCATGAGATAGAGCTAGAAGCTGATGAACCTCAGAAGCAAGGTAAGCCTTTAGCATTAAAATCTAACAAAAAATCTGAGTCTAAAGTTTTGCAGGCAGTTGAAGAAACATCTGATGGATCCTCATCAGAAGAAGACGAACTTTCTATCCTCTCCAGAAGAGTGAATCAACTGTGGAAGCAGAGGCAAAGGAAGTTCAGGAATCCCAAAAGATCTGATCAGAACGAGTCTTCTTCCAGATACAGAACGACAAATTCTTCCTCTGGATACAAAAGATCTGAAGGCTCCTCAGGAAGCAGAAAGCCAAACACCAAGGACATCATCTGCTATGAGTGTAATGAGCAAGGACACTACAAGAGTGACTGCCCAAAGATTCAGAGGGAAAAGCCCAAAAAGAAGTTTGGAAGAGAAAAGAAGAAAAGTCTCATGGATACATGGGATGACTCTGACTCGTCTGAAGCTGACTCAAAATCAGATGATGAGAGAGCAAACATAGCTCTCATGGCCAACATTTCAGAAGATAGTGAAGCTTCTGAATCAGACTCAGAATCAGATACTGAAGAGGTATTTCCTGACTTTGCAATTAATTTTACTAAGGCTGAACTTGCTGAAAGCCTTAATGAAATTCTGGAAAGGTACCAGCAGATTAGAGTTAAATTCAGAAACCTGAAAAGGAATCTTGAATCTGACTCTGATAAGACTGAGAGTCTTAAATTGGAAAATTCTGAGCTGAGAAATAAAATTTCAAAATTAGAAAATGTTTTACAAAACTCTCAGAAGGAACCAATTTCTGAAACTCCCAACAGCGCTGATGAGTTCATCAAGGAGTATGATCATAGTTTCCAGAAGTTCTTTGCTAAAAGCATAGATAGAAGCAAAATGGCTTCAATGATCTATGGAGTTAGCAGAAACGGCAGGAAGGGAATAGGATACCAAGGTAAGGTTCCTACACCAAAGAATGTAATGGATTTAACCATTAAACACACTCCTCTGAACTCACATTTTGTGTATGGTCACACACATGATATAAAATACACTAGCATTAAGTATTCTGTGAAACCAAAATTCAACCAGAGTTTTGGTAAATCTAACAAATCAGGACCCAAGAAAATCTGGGTACATAAGGATAAAATAATACATGTTGCAGATATCTTTAGCAGCAAATCAGAAACACCAGTCATGGTACCTGGACTCTGGCTGCTCGCGACACATGACAGGAAGAAGGCATATGTTCCAAAGCCTGAAACTTAAACCTGGAGGCCACGTTGGCTTTGGAGGCAATCATAGGGGAAAGATCATTGGCTCTGGAACTGTAGGTAATGGAAATCTTCCCTCTATTAATAATGTTCTGCTAGTAGATGGATTAATGCATAATCTGTTATCCATAAGTTAATTAAGTGATAATGTTGTACCCCAAATTTTGACCTAAGATATCATCTCCTACCTGCATCATTACATTACAAGTGTTTTGATCCATCGATTTTAAAATTCATAACTTTTTTCAGGCCGAGAGCTATTTATGTTGAACACTAAATCATTTAATCGATTTGTGCTAAAATAATGTTTATTAATTATTTATTATCTTAAATTTAAATAATTGAAATTTTTTTTCGATTATTATGTAAGTTTAAAGATGTATAGATAATAAAATAAACATTAGAGAAGAGGTGCATTAATTGTGCAGACAGTATTTATTTATTACTCACTATCTTAAATTTAAATAACTGGAATTCATTCTCAGTTATTACATAATTTAAAGGTTTATGAATAATATAATAAATATTCGGAAAAGTTTATTGGTCAATAATGATTATTTAATCATTTGTCATTCTAAGTTAAATAATTGAAATTCTATTTTAATTATTATTTAGAAAGTTATGGATGATGAATTAAATAATTGAGGCTATTAATTGATCAATGATCATTATTTATTTATCTGTTTATTATTCTGAATGTAGGTAGTTGAAATTCGTTTTCAATTATTATACGATTAAAGAATTGTAAACGATAAAATAAATAATTAGAGAGAAACAAGAAATTAATTGGCGAATATTGGATTTTTATTCATTTTTTCTAATTGTACAGTTATTATGTAAATATTGTATTTATTACAACAAAATTACAATAATAAGTTTACAAAGCTAAAATGAAATAAAAAAATTAATCTAATATTCCTAATTCTAAATCTTCTGATCCAATGCATTTTTTGTCTGCTCACTTGATGTTACCTGCAAAATTAAAAGAAATTAGAATTCGAACAAATAATTAAAAGCAAAATTATTTAATGTTCATCATTAAAAGCAATGGCCGGAATCAGTTACTCTTTTTTGCAAATCACGGGATTTCTCCCGGTTCACAAAAAAGAGAGGAATTTTAAATGAATGCACAAGTTCATTTTGTGTCAAAAATTGCATGTTTTAAATTAATTGCATTTTTCAAAATCCAAATGCATATTTCAAAAAAACATCAGCATACAAAGTCCCTGCATGATCTCAACAACATATGCAAGCAAGCAGATGCCAACGTAAACCTATGCCCACATAGTAGAAAACAAAACATAAGCTACTATTGCATTGGAAGTCAAAAATATGCAGTTTAACCAATATGCAAGCAATGTAACATTCCTTTTTTTCATCATTTTCTGGCCTTTTGCAATTTCAGAAAATAGTACAGCATATCATTTTATTGTCAAAACTGTACTGAGAGAGAAAAAGAGAGGAGGAAGTGTGGTTTTACAGGTTTGGCTTAGGCAGGAAAGAGATACAAGACAAACTGCAGTAATATAGCCAGTAGAAGTAAAAACATAAAAGAAGAATAGAAACAAATTAGAGGTAGCAGTATGGTGCCGAATGCCAGGGAAGAGGGTAAAGGTATTCCAAATCTCCAGCCTGTAACGTAAACAAAAGAGAGGGAAGACTGTTATAACATAACCACCCAAAAAAATCACATATCAGACCATCAATCTCCAAGCCTTCAAACTTAGAAAAAATAGCTATCAACAAAAACACACAAAAACCAACAAAACCAGTAACCACAGCATAACCTGCTAAACCATTTTTCAAACCATCATCCACCATGGCCTAAAAACCAATACAACCTGCCTTTCCCTAAGCTTGTTACTGCATTACCGAAACCAAAAATCATATCAGAACTAGTATGGCTTAAACCATACAAAATATTTCTAAATCATTAACTTGATTGAGCTATTAAGACAATACCACAAAAATGCCTACTGTCCAAACCAACAGCATAGCATAAACACCATAAAACCTGCGTATAACCAAGAGATCATGGCAAAAAACCAGTAAAACCTGCATAGGGCCTAAACCAATTTCCAAACCCAAGCATACAGTAGGGCCTCAATACATTCATCATTGGCCAAAAAAAAAGCAAAAATTATACAGTAGTATAGGCGACAGTAGCAAGAAGAAGGAAGAGCAGTTCAACATCATCACAGTGAAGGAGAAGATAAGAAAGTGTTCAAAGGCAACATCAAAGCACAGTCCCAAGGCAAAAGAAGAAGAAGGAAACCATATAAAGTACCGGCCACCAAAGTAAGCTCGCGACGCGCCTTCTCTCCTCGCCGCCTGGCCTCCTACGCTCCCGACTGTCCCTCCTCCGTCTCCTCCTAGGTAACGATTCCTTTTCTTTTTTTACTTCCATAAGTACCTCTAACGAATAATAAGAATCAAAATCAAAACAGAATAAGAATCAATGTAATCAGAATCAACGCATGCAAAGAAAATGTAACTAAGCTTTAACGAATCGAATAGCGTTTTACCGTAAATCCGTAGCCCTCAATTTTTTCGTTTGGCTAGAGGGAAGAAGACAGCGTGAGCGGGTGGCCATGGCAAGGAGTTAGAAAGCGAAACTCAGAAGGAAAAGCATGGAGAAGAAGACGCGAAGAAGATGACGAAGAAGAGAGATGAGCGCCGTTCTGCACCACAGAACCCTAATCCCCAATTATGATAAAACAAATTAACCCTAAGTGAATTGTAAAAAACTGATGGGCCTCACCCCATTTTTCCTGCTTAAGCCCACGACCTGCTTCTGCACCCCCTCTCTTGTTTTCTTTTTGTTTGGGCCCTCTCAAACCATCTAGCCCATTTATATTTTACTTGCTTTTTTATTTTTGATACACTTTTTTTCTTTTTATTTTACTTTCTCTAATCTTTTTTTAGAATTATTATTATGTTAATCAATTGGTAAGTATAATAAAAAACAAAAAGATATGTCTAACTAGGTGTTTTTTTTAATTAATTAGTTTGACCTCTTAGTTTAAACTTTGGATTTAATTTAGGAGTTTTAATTTTATTTCATTAGGGTGAATTAATAACTTTCCATTTAATTTAAAATATCTTAATAAGTATTTTAGTTTCACATACATAAAAAATATAGAATTTAAGAATGTAGACATTTTATTTTTTCCAATTAATTCTCCTCTTACATCGTTATTAAACAAAACTCTAAAACATATAAAAAATAGAAAAAACTTAAAAAATATTTTATTAATTCATTTTCTTGCTTTATTAATATTAATATCAAATATATAAAATAAAAACTTAAAACTAAAAAACATTATGTCTTCGTTAAATAATTCTCTTGCTTTTATCCATATCAAAAATGCGTAAAAAGTAAAAAATACTTTCTTTTCGTTAATATTAAACAAAAAATCATAAAAATGCATTGTTCGCATCATTTAATCTATCATTTAAATTATCGTTATTTAATCATTATTCGCATATTTTGTCTGTGTATTTATTCCATATTTATTTGTTTCTTCTGTTTATGTTTAAATCCAAGGGAAAAACAGTAAATTTGTTGACTTCATGTCCTCAAGTCTAACTGCGCGAACTTTCGCATTTCATTAAAACTTAGGATAATTTTTCCTCAAATATTCAACCTTTTCAAAATTTATGCCCCTTTAAGCAAAAACTTCGACATTAAGTCGTCGTATCTTCAAAAACCCGTCCGTATCTCGTTTTGGCCAAAACGATTTATTTTCAATCAAGCAATCAATTTTAAATAAAACAGATATTTCAAAAGGTTCCTATAGAGTACTATAGATGCATTGGGTGCTAATACCTTCCCATTGTTTAACCAACCCCCGAACCATAAGATCTCTTTTTCAAAAAACGCTTTGTATTTTATTATTATTTACATTGCATATTTAGGGTTTTATTTCGCTCTTTTCCCCTTTCCTTTGGAAACAATAAAGCGTGGTGGCGACTCTTGCTTTTGTGAGACGAATTAATCAATAATTCGTTCTCCGATTTACCCCGCTACATTTTTTATCGCTACAGAATTGGCGACTCTGCTGGGGAAAGATTGACCTCTTGCTGGTCCATCCCTAAGTGGGTTAAGCCTAATTTGTTTTATCTTTTTTATTATTATTTGATTTGCTTGATTATGTGTTTAAAATTAGGGTTTTTGGGTTTTTTTGCAAAGGACGAATCCTATACCCGGATTAAGTAACGCTTAAGGAATAGGACGGGCGGTATAGTCATGTTAACTTTGAGGGAGTAATCCCAAAGAAGGAGGCATGAGATCCCCCACTCAATGGAAGGCCCTCTTGAACTTAATATTTGTTTACCGAGTAATCGGGAAGACATTATTATTTTCGACCTAGGAGCCCGAGAAGTTGAGGACCGTAGAACCCTAACCCATCTTGGCCTTTTAGGTGTAGCGCGGAGATTATAACGGAGTAATCCGGAAGTAATTGTTACGCGATGCTACGCTCGGATGAGTTTCTCTTGAGAATATTGCTGATTATTGAGTAATCAAGACGTTGGTAATATCCGAAGGAGGAATGTAGACTCTGGGAACTCTTAGAACCATGTCTTACAGGTGTGATTGAAACGTTAGTACATACCTTTGGGTGGGCTTTACCCTCGACTCCATGATGAACATTGAACCTTTGAACCCCATGTTTGCAAACTTGTGTGTGACTGTTGCATTATCATTCATTCATGCATTCATCAACATCTTTGTAAAAAGCTTATTTTTCAAGGAACTTTGGAATGATTTTTGCAAACGTCTCAGGGTATTATGGAACTTGGAAGGAGAAATACTCGAAGCTTTAGCTTCAAGGAGCCCGAGATTGAAGAACTGAAGAGTTTGATTCTGAAGATCGAGAGTCTGACAGATTTTCAGAAGAAGTATGGGTCCATCGTACCGCTCATGAAGCGCAAGATGAAGAAAGGCATCCTCAACACGTTGGTTCAGTTCTATGATCCCTTGTACCGATGTTTCACCTTCCCGGATTATCAGTTGATGCCCACTTTAGAGGAGTACTCCTATATTCTTGGTTTGCCGATCGCCGACCGTGTTCCTTTTTCTGGATTAGAAGAGGAGCCCAAATCTCACGAGATAGCAACCATCACCCACCTGAAGAAGTCAGAGATAGAGGAGAATATGACTACGAAAGGGGGAATCCGGGGTTTGCCGGCGCAGTTTCTGTTGAAGAAAGCTCGCCACTTTGCTGATACAAAGGATACTGTTGCCTTCGAGGACGTGTTTGCTTTACTCGCATATGGTCTTTTCTTATTCCCTAACGTTGATAAATTTGTGGATATCAACGCCATCAGAATTTTTCTGATTGGAAATCCGGTCCCTACGCTGCTAGGGGACACGTATTACTCCATCCATCTTCGAAACTCTTATCAAGGAGGGATGATTATTTGTTGTGTGCCGTTGCTGTATCAGTGGTACGTCTCGCATTTCGACATTGACTGGTACAATCGAGTTTACCACGACGTGGAAATCATTGATAGCTGTGGTGCTTTTCCTAACGTACCTCTTCTCGGTACAAGGGGTGGAATCAACTACAACCCTGTTTTAGCGCGCCGTCAGTTCGGGTACCCGATGAGAGATAAGCCGAACAGCATCCATGTGAGTGGTCTCTTTCTTCAGGAAGGACAAGATCACCAGGCTGCTAAGAGGGAGATTGAAGGAGCTTGGCGCCATATCCACAAGAAAGGGAGAGATATGCTGGGACGTAGAGGTGCCGTTTCTTTGGAGCCTTACCTGCAGTGGGTCCGTGCTAGGGCTTGTGCTCTCAAGATGCCATATAAACTTGAGAAACCTTTATTCCCTGCCATCGCACCATAATCTGTTGTTATCCCTATCGCGAATGTAGGAGAATATCAAGGAAACCTGGCTAGGATGAAGTCCGAGAGGGATGCTTGGAAGGAAAAGTACCATATGTCTGAATATGAGAATCAAGTCCTGACTCGACAGCTAAAAGAAAAGAAGGAGTTGCTACTTATTCAAGACGGCCGGTTCGTTGACCACGATGAGAAACTTCGTCAGAAGGATGCCTTGCTGAAGAAGTATGCGAGCGAAAGGAAAAGAAAGAGGGAAGGTTCGGTAAGCGTGGCTCTCGTTCCTAATCCGCAGGAAGAAATCATCGATCGACTGATAGCTGATAAGAAGGAGATGGAAGACTTTTACGAAGAAAAGATCAAGAAGCTCCGATTACAGCTGGTGTTTGATCCGTCATCTGAGGATTCCGAGTGAGCTTTAGCTTTTAGTTTATTTTATTGATGTCATTTTGTAAAACTATGTAAAAGGGCTTCATGCTCCGAAGTTGTAATTTATTGTTTTATTAAGGGCTTCATGCTCCGAAGTTGTAATTTATTGTTTTATTTTGGGCTTCATGCTCCAAAGTTGTAATTTACTGCTTTCATGTTTTAAAATTGTAATTTATCACTTTATTATGGTTTTCATGTTTCGAAGTTGTAATTTGTTGCTTTCATTATTGGATTTGTTATCCCAAGGTTGTAATTTACTGTTCCAAATTGTAAGTTGTAATTTATCGCTTTCGATTAATGGATTGAGTCTTTGTCGTTCCAAATTCCTTTACCATTGATGTATGCAAAATTATTAAAGTTCCTTGAAAAACTTTTAAAATGAGTCATCATTTGCATCGCCATCATGCATCATTTCACATTCCACCTCACATGTTTTCTAGAGTCTCATCCTTGTTCTTTTTCCACCGAAGGTTGTCAAGCTGTCTCACCGATACGACACTCGGGCCAATCGTCAGAGGAAAATGGAAGATTTGGAACAGGAAAATCATGAGCTTCATGGGGAAGTTGCTACGCTTCGTGTCGAGATGGAAAAGTTAACTGCGTTAGTGGAAAGTTTGGTGGCTGTTCAGAATCAGCCATCGACTACGGCTGCCGAGATTCAGACTTCAACTCCAGTGGTTTCCGAGATTGTCACAGTTCCTGCCTCCGTAACTCAAATCAACTCTCTGCTTCAACATCAGATGCCGTAAGGTTTTCCGTGGGGAATGCCTTACAACTTTGTGCCAGAAGGGTATCAGCCTGTCGTCCAACCTTTATTTCAACCTGCATTGTCTCTTCCTCAACCAGAGACAACTGCCACGCCGCCAGTAATTCCGTCTGTAACACCTTTTCCGCAACCAATTATGACGACCGTTGCTCCTGTGGTCCACTCCGTGCCATACTTGAATGAACCAATTTATCCTGCTGAGCCCGCTGAAAGTTTGGGTCTTTTTGATAGAATGGAAGAATTTCAGGATCAGTTCCAGGAAATGCAGAAGGAGCTTAGAGCATTGAAAGGGAAGGATTTGTTTGGGAAGAGTACGCATGACCTTTGTTTAGTTCCGAAGGTCAAGATTCCAGCAAAATTCAAAGTGCCAGACTTTGAGAGATATAAGGGTGATTCGTGTCCTAGAAGTCATTTGACGATGTACGTGAGAAAGATGTCTACGTACTCCGATGATCATGATTTGTTGATTCATTATTTTCAAGACAGTTTGACGGGTGCTGCTCTAAAGTGGTATATGGGTTTAGACAGCATTCGAATCCGCAACTTTAACGATCTTAGTGAAGCCTTTGTCCATCAGTACAAGTACAACGTTGACATGGCGCCGGACAGGGATCAACTCCGGGCGATGTCGCAAAGAGACCGAGAATCTTTTAAGGAATACGCCCAGAGGTGGCGTGAAATTGCTGCTCAAATCTATCCACCTCTTGAGGAGAAAGAGATGACTAAGATATTTTTGAAGACTTTAGGGTCCTTTTACTATGAAAGAATGATAGCCAGCGCACCCAGTGACTTCACCGAAATGGTAAGCATGGGCATGCGACTAGAGGAAGGGATTCGCGAAGGGTGTTTGGTTAAAGAAGGGAGTCCGTCTAGCAGTGCGAAGAAGTTTGGAAGTGTTTTCCCGAAAAGAAAAGAGCAGGATGTCAGTGCTTTGTTTCCAGGTAGGCCTAGGAGAGGTTACTCACGTTGCGGCGGTCACTCCGGCTGTCCGCCCAACTTTGATGACCCCAACTCAACAACGGCCTTTTCAGCAGCAGCCTCGACAACAGGCTTATCCGTTCAACAATCAGAACCGTTCACCCAGAAAACCGCAGTTCGATGCCATTCCTATGACGTATACTGAATTGTTCCCTGCTCTCATCAGAAAGAATCTCATCACGACAAATCCTCCTCCTGTCGCGCCGAACAGTGCTTCTCTGTGGTACAAGGCGGATCAATTTTGTGAATATCATCAAGGGTCGCCGGGGCACAACCTTGAGAATTGCTTTGCTCTGAAGGCGGACGTACAGAGATTAATTAAGAATGGAATCTTGTCTTTTAAGGATGTTAATCCAAATGTTAGAGATAATCCTTTGCCTCGACATGGGGCAGCTTCAATGAATATGGTGGAAGGTTGTCCGGGGAAGTTTCGGGTTTTTCAAGTCGAACATATAAGAGAATCATTGATCAGGTTACATCAGAGTTTGAGAAGACTTGCCTTTGTTAGGCACCAACATGATTATAACGTTTGTGAGTTTTGTTCGAGAGAGGATGATTGTCCTATTGTGAAGGAGGATATTCAAAAGTTGCTAGATCAGAGAGTTATCACTATTACCTATGACTGAAATCCGGAAGATGAAGTGAATGTTATCACACCACAATTTAATTTGCCAGAATCAGTAGAGATTGCTTACAACAGTCAGACTGCGCCTGTTGATCCTTTGATTATTTACCCACCTGGCCCTGTGCCTTACAGCTCAGACCAAGCTGTGCCGTACAAGTATAACGCCACAATGATTGAGAATGGGGTAGAAGTCCCCATACCAACCAGACCGTCTTTTGTTAACATTGCTGATGTGAGTAGAGTTACGAGAAGTGGGCGTGTTTTTGCAGCAGTGCCTTCGAAGAGACCAGAAGTTCAAGTTAGGAGGCCCATACCGGCGGAGATTCCAGTAAGAAATGTTGAACCAAGGGTTGAGATAGGCCGATCCAGTGAACCTATCCCTCACCCTGAGGATGATGAGATCCTAAAGCTTATCAAAAGGAGTGAGTATAAGATTGTGGACCAGCTTTTGCAAACACCTTGCAAGATTTCCTTGCTTGCCTTATTGAGAGATTCTGGTGCACATAGAGAAGCCTTGATGAAGGTCTTGGACCAGGCGTTCGTGGACCATGATGTGACGGTTGATCAGTTCGATGGGATTGTGGGAAATATAACTTCGTGTAACAATCTTGGGTTCAGTGATGAAGAACTCCCGGAGGAGGGGAGAAACCATAATATGGCTTTGCACATTTCAGTAACTTGTGGAAACGATACCTTATCGAGCGTGTTGGTGGATACAGGCTCATCGTTGAATGTGATGCCCAAGACTACGTTGTCTCGGCTCTCATATCCCGGTGCTCCTATGAGGCCTAGTGGAGTAATTGTTAAAGCATTTGATGGTTCTAGGAAGACAGTCATCGGTGAAGTGGATGTTCCTATAGTGATTGGTCCCCATACTTTTCAAATCACTTTCCAAGTGATGGACATCCGTGCTGCCTACAGTTGTTTATTGGGTCGTCCCTGGATCCATGATGCCGGGGCAGTCACCTCTACGCTCCATCAGAGACTAAAGTTTGTAAGACATGGGAAGCTAGTGATGATTGGGGGAGAGCAGGCTATGGTGGTAAGCCATTTATCATCATTTTCTTTTATTGATGCTGATGAGGATGTGGGGACCCAGTTCCAGGGTCTATCTGTTGCTAAGAATACAGTGAAGAAGCAAGGGGCATCCATCTCTTCTTTTGAGGATGCGCGGCGAGTGGTGGAAAGTGGTTCGGCCGAAGGATGGGGCCAGGTGTTGACATTACCCGAGAACAAGTCTGGGGAAGGTCTGGGTTTTCATCCAATATCTGCAAGGGTCGAGAAAGAGGTGGTTGTTCGTCCGATTCAAGAGGTTTTCCGAAGTGCAAGGTTTGTACATCCTGAGGTTGATGCTATCATAGATGATGATTCCGAGGAGGATTTGCCCGTGTTTGTGACGCCTTGGTTGGCTTGCCAAAACTGGATAGCTGTTGATGTTCCTGTGATTATGCACATTTCCGAGTAATGTTTTGTTTATTTTCCTTTGAAAAATTCGCTCTGCCCAAGGCGAAACGTATTTTGTGTCGGGCTATGAAAAATAATTCCTTTTGCTCTGCCCAAGGCAAAAGAGAGATGTCTAGGCTTTTTGTTTCGAGTATTTCCCTTTAATGAATAAAAATGTTATTTTGTCCACTACTGTTTTATTTTTCACTTTTTCTGGGAAATAACAATGAAAATTAATTAATAACATTTTGTTTTATTTGCACAAACCGATTTCTAAAATAAAGCATAATCATATGTGCAGATTAGTCCATGACTTAACCATCGAAAACAATGATCCTATGCCCTCTCCCAACTTTGAATTCCCTGTGTTCAGAGCCGAAGAAGAGGATGATGAAGAGGTTCCTGTTGAGATTTCCCGTTTGCTCGAGCATGATGAGAAGGTCATTCAACCATTTGAAGAACCTGTAGAGTTGGTCAACTTGGGTGATGAAGAGGATAGAAAGGAAGTCAAAGTCGGAGCTTTGCTTATCCCGGAAGTTAAGGAGAAGATGTTGGAGCTTCTCAAAGAGTATGTTGACGTGTTTGCTTGGTCCTACCAAGATATGCCAGGGTTGGACAATGACATTGTGGAACATCGTTTACCGTTGAGACCTGAGTGTCCACCGATCAAGCAGAAGTTGAGAAGGACTCGTCCCGACATGGCTGACAAGATTAAAGAGGAGGTTCAGAAGCATATCAATGCAGGTTTCCTTGTTACGTCGGTCTATCCTCAGTGGTTAGCCAACATCGTGCCTGTTGCTAAGAAAGATGGTAAGGTTCGGATGTGCGTAGACTACAGAGATCTGAATAGAGCTAGTCCGAAGGATGACTTCCCATTACCTCATATCGACGTATTGGTCGACAATACCGCCAAGTTCAAAGTCTTTTCTTTCATGGATGGTTTCTCTGGCTACAATCAAATCAAGATGGCGCCAGAAGATATGGAGAAGACCGCTTTCATTACACCTTGGGGAACATTTTGTTATCGGGTTATGCCGTTTGGTTTGAGGAACGCTGGCGCCACATACCAAAGGGCCATGACTGCTTTGTTCCATGACATGATGCATAAGGAGATAGAAGTGTATGTGGATGATATGATTGCCAAATCACAGACTGAGGAAGATCATTTGGAACATTTGTTGAAGTTATTCCAGCGTTTGAGAAAGTACAAACTCCGTCTGAATCCCAACAAGTGCACTTTTGGTGTTCGTTCTGGAAGACTTCTGGGCTTCATTGTCAGTCAGAAAGGTATTGAAGTAGATCCTGATAAAGTCAAAGCTATTCGGGAAATGCCCGCACCCAAGACGGAAAAACAAGTAAGAGGATTCCTTGGGAGACTGAACTACATTTCTAGGTTTATATCTCACATGACTGCTACCTGTGGGCCGATTCTCAAGCTTCTCCGGAAGAACCAAGGATGTGTGTGGACAGAAGATTGTCAGAGAGCTTTTGATAGTATCAAAGAATATTTACTTGAACCTCCCATTTTGATTCCTCCGGTGGAAGGAAGACCGTTGATTATGTACCTGACTATATTGGAAGACTCCATGGGATGTGTGCTTGGTCAACAAGATGAGACTGGAAGAAAGGAACATGCCGTATACTATTTGAGTAAGAAATTCACAGACTGTGAGTCTCGATACTCATTGCTTGAGAAAACCTGTTGTGCTTTAGCTTGGGCTGCTCGCCGTCTACGCCAGTATATGATTAACCACACCACTTGGTTGATCTCAATAATGGATCCGATCAAGTATATCTTTGAGAAGCCCGCCTTATCCGGAAGGATAGCCCGTTGGCAGATGTTGTTATCTGAATATGACATTGAGTATCACACTCAGAAAGCGATCAAAGGGAGTATTTTAGCCGATCTTTTGGCTCACCAACCAATTGACGACTATCAATCCATCAAGTTTGATTTCCCAGATGAAGATGTTATGTACTTGAAAGCTAAAGATTGTGAAGAGCCGTTACCTGAAGAAGGACCTGATCCTGAATCCCGTTGGGGTTTGATATTTGACGGAGCTGTGAATTCCTATGGAAATGGAATTGGGGCAATCATCGTTACTCCCCGAGGTACTCATATCCCGTTCACGGAAAGAGTGAAGTTTGACTGTACGAATAACATGGCTGAATATGAGGCATGTATTATGGGCCTCGAAGAAGCAGTGGATCTAAGGATTAAGATTCTCGATATTTACGGAGATTCGGCATTGGTAATTAATCAAATCAAAGGAGAATGGGAGACTCGTCATCCTGGTTTGATCCCTTACAGAGACTATGCTAGAAGGTTGTTAACTTTCTTTAACAAGGTGGAATTACATCATATCCCTAGAGACGAGAATCAAATGGCTGATGCTTTAGCTACTTTGTCTTCAATGTTTCAAGTGAATGATTGGAACGACGTGCCTTCAATCCGAGTTATGCGCCTCGACAGACCTGCTCATGTGTTTTCAGTGGGAGAGGTCACCGACGACAAACCGTGGTTCTATGACATTAAACGTGTTCTTCAAACTCAAGAGTACCCACCTGGGGCATCCAATAAAGATAGGAAGAAGTTGAGAAGATTAGCAAGCAGTTTCTTTCTCAATGAAGAGGTTTTGTATAAGAGGAATTATGACATGGTCTTGCTCAGATGTGTAGACAGACGTGAGGCAGACATGCTGATGCAAGAAGTGCATGAAGGATCCTTTGGCACTCATGCCAATGGACATGCAATGGCTAGAAATATGTTGAGAGCTGGTTACTATTGGATGACAATGGAATCTGATTGCTGCAAGTATGTGAAGAAATGTCATAAATGCCAGATTTATGCGGACAAGATGCATGTGCCACCGACCCTCCTAAACGTTATCTCTTCGCCTTGGCCTTTCTCTATGTGGGGCATTGATATGATTGGAATGATTGAACCCAAAGCTTCAAATGGTCATCGTTTCATCTTGGTAGCGATTGATAATTTTACTAAGTGGGTGGAAGCAGCATCTTATGCTAATGTAACCAGACAGGTGGTAGTCAGATTTATCAAGAATCAGATCATTTGTCGATACGGTATCCCGAGCAAGATCATCACTGATAATGGTTCGAATTTGAATAACAAGATGATGAGCGAGCTTTGTGAAGAGTTCAATATCGAACATCATAATTCTTCTCCTTACAGGCCGAAGATGAATGGGGCAGTTGAAGCTGCGAACAAGAATATCAAGAAGATTGTCCAGAAGATGGTGGTAAATTATAAGGATTGGCATGAAATGCTTCCGTTTGCTTTACATGGGTACCGTACTTCAGTTCGAACTTCAACGGGCGCAACCCCTTTTTCCCTAGTTTATGGTATGGAAGCAGTACTCCCCGTGGAGGTTGAGATTCCGTCTCTGAGAGTGTTGATGGAAGCTAAACTTTCTGAGGCTGAATGGTGTCAAAGTAGATATGATCAGTTGAATTTAATCGAAGAGAAGAGATTGACAGCTTTGTGTCACGGTCAATTGTATCAGCAGAGAATGAAGAAGGCTTTTAATAAGAAGGTTCGGCCGCGCGAGTTCAGAGAAGGTGACCTTGTACTCAAGAAAATATTATCTTTCCAACCTGATTCTAGGGGCAAGTGGGCTCCGAATTATGAAGGACCGTATGTTGTTAAGAAAGTCTTCTCTGGAGGTGCCATGATTCTCACCAATATGGACAGTGAAGATCTTCCGCGTCCCATGAACGCCGATGCAGTCAAGAAGTATTTCGCTTAGGCAAACTTCTGGTCAAATCAGTCTTGGCATCTGAGCACATTCTGGAATTCAAAGTTGTTAGGGAGAATAGTGATCATTGTTTTTGTATAACCTTTTTATTTCATGTACTATTTCCCACATTTTTGTAAATCGTTGGAGTCGCGTTGTTAGCGAACTACCATCTTATTAATGAATTTGAGCATTTACCTTCTGTGGGCAAAATTTTAATTTTTTTCGGAAATATTTGAAACAAAGTTATTAAAGTATTCTCATTTTAAAAAAAAAGTGTCGTGAATAACGAAAGGAATATTAACAGTCGTTCCGAAGATGGTCAAGCCATGAAATGCAAAACAGTGCAGTAATTTATACTTGCGTGATGAACCTGTTTTCTTTCGAATCGTCATGAAGTGTTGGCTGTGTGCACGCTTGGTTTTAGTGGTGCTAAGTTGGTGACTCCCCGGTTGTTCCGGTTAGGTATTGTTTTAGCTACCTTGGTTTGGAGATTTTGAAGTGCGGTACACTTCGTCTCATGCCAGTGGTTTATTGGTATTGTAAGTTTGGATTTGAATACTTTTCTCCTCAAAAGACTTGAGCCTTGTAGCGTTATGCTCCGACATTGCTCTGTGTTTCCAGTTCCGGGTATATTCCGTCTTCTCAAGATTGGCCGAGTATCTATTTTGCTGTGATAGCATATTATCTTCAAGATATTCCATCTGTCTGTTTTGTCAGCATAACATTCATTTGCTCATTTACACTCATATCAGCATGCATACGACGTTTGCCGTTGATTTTGGGTCGTACTTTGTTTATTCGAACAACGTACATTTTTTATTTCCAAGTAGAAGGTTAGCTTAGGAAGAAAATGTGTTTCCTTTCTAAATTCCCCAACTGAGCTAACCCTCGTGGATGATTTTTGATTCAGCTTACATTGTCCATTTCTGGATAGGATGAATTCCCCAATCGAGTTCCTTTCTCATTGGGTGGAGTCTTGTTTGACTGTTTTCTCTATGGGTTATTCCTGGATGAAGTTGCTGCCTCTTGCATAGGCTATTTCTTTGATTCTCCCCAGTAAGTTCGCGACCTAGACGGCTGGTGCATTTATGTTGCACCTTTAAGTAGGTGATCTCCTCGGGAAGGATTGATTCATGGTTCTCTTTGACGAGGATTTTATTCTCTGCCAATATCATTGCAATTTCCTTCTGTTTGGTTTTTGAAAGACGACAAGCGGCAGCTCTTCATGAGCAACTTGTACGTTACAGACACCGTTGGAAAATGACAAGCGGCAGCTCTTCATGAGCAAC
Source organism: Vicia faba (assembly GCA_948472305.1). Classification (NCBI taxonomy): domain Eukaryota; kingdom Viridiplantae; phylum Streptophyta; class Magnoliopsida; order Fabales; family Fabaceae; genus Vicia; species Vicia faba. The sequence goes on from OX451741.1 coordinate 462,776,747, forward strand.
TTGTGCGTTACTTTTTGAAAGCGCCGAGCAGCAGTTCTTCATGAGCTACTAGTGCATTATTACTTTTTGAAAGCGCCGAGCAGGAGTTCTTCACGAGCTACTAGTGCGTTATTACTTTTTGAAAGCGCCGAGCAGCAGTTCTTCACGAGCTACTAGTGCGTCATTTTATTTTTCTGAAAGCGCCGAGCAGCAGTTCTTCACGAGCTACTAGTGCGTCATTTTATTTTTCTGAAAGCGACAAGCAGCAAACTCTTCACGAGTTACTAGTACGTTATTACTTTTCTGGAATACAGCAAGCGGCAGCCTCTTTATTTGAGCAGCTTGTATGTTATCGGTTTTCTTTGGACGACAGCAAGTGGTAGCCTCTTTATTTGAGTAGCTTGTATGTTATCGGTATTTTCTTTGGACGACAGCAAGTGGTAGCCTCTTTATTTGAGCAGCTTGTATGTTATTGGTATTTTCTTTGGACAACAGCAAGTGGAAGTTTTCTTTATTTGAACAACTTGCGTATCTACAATCTTATTATATCTCAGCATTAATGAGTATATCTCCAGATTCTCGCAGAGAAGTTTGTCATGAATCATTACCTCCAGAAGTCGGTAATCAGTTATCAGCAATTTGATACTCTCTGTCTATCATTGACCTTGAGTTGCGAACTCACTGTTTTGGATCAATGATCTGTTATGGCCTATGCAAGATGCTCTCTTTGTTAGGGTTAGAGGTTGTATTCCCTCGATTTTATTCGTTGTCAGGAGTCTGTCGTTTGAAGTCGATAGCTTGTTTCCCCAGTAATGTATAATACATGCCTCTGTGTTTTGTTGGTGTTCGATTCCCCCAACATTGTCTTGTTTCATACAATATCTTTCTCTGTGAGTTCGATCACTGCATTCATATCAAACATGACGACGGCATCTTAGGACAAAATTTGCGTAATCATGTATTTAAGTACCTTCAATCTCGTCGAAACGAAGATTTCAATCTTCATATCTCCGGATAGAAGAAACTTAAATAGGGGCAGCTGTTGTACCCCAAATTTTGACCTAAGATATCATCTCCTACCTGCATCATTACATTACAAGTGTTTTGATCCATCGATTTTAAAATTCATAACTTTTTTCAGGCCGAGAGCTATTTATGTTAAACACTAAATCATTTAATCGATTCGTGCTAAAATAATGTTTATTAATTATTTATCATCTTAAATTTAAATAATTGAAATTTTTTTTCGATTATTATGTAAGTTTAAAGATGTATAGATAATAAAATAAACATTAGAGAAGAGGCGCATTAATTGTGCAGACAGTATTTATTTATTACTCACTATCTTAAATTTAAATAACTGGAATTCATTCTCAGTTATTACATAATTTAAAGGTTTATGAATAATATAATAAATATTCGGAAAAGTTTATTGGTCAATAATGATTATTTAATCATTTGTCATTCTAAGTTAAATAATTGAAATTCTATTTTAATTATTATTTAGAAAGTTATGGATGATGAATTAAATAATTGAGGCTATTAATTGATCAATGATCATTATTTATTTATCTGTTTATTATTATTAATGTAGGTAGTTGAAATTCGTTTTCAATTATTATACGATTAAAGAATTGTAAACGATAAAATAAATAATTAGAGAGAAAGAAGAAATTAATTGGCGAATATTGGATTTTTATTCATTTTTTCTAATTGTACAGTTATTATGTAAATATTGTATCTATTACAACAAAATTACAATAATAAGTTTACAAAGCTAAAATGAAATAAAAAAATTAATCTAATATTCCTAATTCTAAATCTTCTGATCCAATGCATTTTTTGTCTGCTCACTTGATGTTACCTGCAAAATTAAAAGAAATTAGAATTCGAACAAATAATTAAAAGCAAAATTATTTAATGTTCATCATTAAAAGCAATGGCCGGAATCAATTACTCTTTTTTGAAAATCACGGGATTTCTCCCGGTTCACAAAAAAGAGAGGAATTTTAAATGAATGCACAAGTTCATTTTGTGTCAAAAATTGCATGTTTTAAATTAATTGCATTTTTCAAAATCCAAATGCATATTTCAAAAAAACATACAACATACAAAGTCCCTGCATGATCTCAACAACATATGCAAGCAAGCAAATGCCAACGTAAACCTATGCCCACATAGTAGAAAACAAAACATAAGCTACTATTGCATTGGAAGTCAAAAATATGCAGTTTAACCAATATGCAAGCAATGTAACATTCCTTTTTTTCATCATTTTCTGGCCTTTTGCAATTTTAGAAAATAGTACAGCATATCATTTTATTGTCAAAACTGTACTGAGAGAGAAAAAGAGAGGAGGAAGTGTGGTTTTACAGGTTTGGCTTAGGCAGGAAAGAGATACAAGACAAACTGCAGTAATATAGCCAGTAGAAGTAAAAACATAAAAGAAGAATAGAAACAAATTAGAGGTAGCAGTATGGTGCAGAATGCTAGGGAAGAGGGTAAAGGTATTCCAAATCTCCAGCCTGTAACGTAAACAAAAGAGAGGGAAGACTGTTATAACATAACCACCCAAAAAAATCACATATCAGACCATCAATCTCCAAGCCTTCAAACTTAGAAAAAATAGCTATCAACAAAAACACACAAAAACCAACAAAACCAGTAACCACAGCATAACCTGCTAAACCATTTTTCAAACCATCATCCACCATGGCCTAAAAACCAATACAACCTGCCTTTCCCTAAGCTTGTTACTGCATTACCAAAACCAAAAATCATATCAGAACTAGTATGGCTTAAACCATACAAAATATTTCTAAATCATTAACTTGATTGAGCTATTAAGCCAATACCACAAAAATGCCTACTGTCCAAACCAACAGCATAGCATAAACACCATAAAACCTGCGTATAACCAAAAGATCATGGCAAAAAACCAGTAAAACCTGCATAGGGCCTAAACCAATTTCCAAACCCAAGCATACAGTAGTGCCTCAATACATTCATCATTGGCCAAAAAAAAAGCAAAAATCATACAGTAGTATAGGCGACAGTAGCAAGAAGAAGGAAGAGCAGTTCAACATCATCACAGTGAAGGAGAAGATAAGAAAGTGTTCAAAGGCAACATCAAAGCACAGTCCCAAGGCAAAAGAAGAAGAAGGAAACCATATAAAGTACCGGCCACCGAAGTAAGCTCGCGACGCGCCTTCTCTCCTTGCCGCCTGGCCTCCTTCGCTCCCGACTGTCCCTCCTCCGTCTCCGCCTAGGTAACGATTCCTTTTCTTTTTTTACTTCCATAAGTACCTCTAACGAATAATAAGAATCAAAATCAAAACAGAATAAGAATCAATGTAATCAGAATCAACGCATGCAAAGAAAATGTAACTAAGCTTTAACGAATCGAATAGCGTTTTACCATAAATCCGTAGCCCTCACTTTTTTCGTTTGGCTAGAGGGAAGAAGACAGCGTGAGCGGGTAGCCATGGCAAGGAGTTAGAAAGCAAAACTCAGAAGCAAAAGCATGGAGAAGAAGACGCGAAGAAGATGACGAAGAAGAGAGATGAGCGTCGTTCTGCACCACAGAACCCTAATCCCCAATTATGATAAAACAAATTAACCCTAAGTGAATTGTAAAAAACTGATGGGCCTCACCCCATTTTTCCTGCTTAAGCCCACGACCTGCTTCTGCACCCCCTCTCTTGTTTTCTTTCTGTTTGGGCCCTCTCAAACCATCTAGCCCATTTATATTTTACATGCTTTTTTATTTTTGATACACTTTTTTTCTTTTTATTTTACTTTCTCTAATCTTTTTTTAGAATTATTATTATGTTAATCAATTGGTAAGTATAATAAAAAACAAAAAGATATGTCTAACTAGGTGTTTTTTTTAATTAATTAGTTTGACCTCTTAGTTTAAACTTTGGATTTAATTTAGGAGTTTTAATTTTATTTCATTAGGGTGAATTAATAACTTTCCATTTAATTTAAAATATCTTAATAAGTATTTTAGTTTCACATACATAAAAAATATAGAATTTAAGAATGTAGACATTTTATTTTTTCCAATTAATTCTCCTCTTACATCGTTATTAAACAAAACTCTAAAACATATAAAAAATAGAAAAAACTTAAAAAATATTTTATTAATTCATTTTCTTGCTTTATTAATATTAATATCAAATATATAAAATAAAAACTTAAAACTAAAAAACATTATGTCTTCGTTAAATAATTCTCTTGCTTTTATCCATATCAAAAATGCGTAAAAAGTAAAAAATACTTTCTTTTCGTTAATATTAAACAAAAAATCATAAAAATGCATTGTTCGCATCATTTAATCTATCATTTAAATTATCGTTATTTAATCATTATTCGTATATTTTGTCTGTGTATTTATTCCATATTTATTTGTTTTTTCTGTTTATGTTTAAATCCAAGGGAAAAACAGTAAATTTGTTGACTTCATGTCCTCAAGTCTAACTGCACGAACTTTCGCATTTCATTAAAACTTAGGATAATTTTTCCTCAAATATTCAACCTTTTCATTAAAACTTAAGTCGTCGTATCTTCAAAAACCCGTCCGTATCCCGTTTTGGCCAAAACGATTTATTTTCAATCAAGCAATCAATTTTAAATAAAACAGATATTTCAAAAGGTTCCTATTGAGTACTATAGATGCATTGGGTGCTAATACCTTCCCATTGTATAACCAACCCCCGAACCATAAGATCTCTTTTTCAAAAAACGCTTTGTATTTTATTTTTATTTACATTGCATATTTAGGGTTTTATTTCGCTCTTTTCCCTTTTCCTTTGGAAACAATAAAGCGCGGTGGCGACTCTTGCTTTTGTGAGACGAATTAATCAATAATTCGATCTCCGATTTACCCCGCTACATTTTTTATCGCTACAGATAACGGTTATGATATAATCTTTAATCAAAAATCATGTAAAGCTGTTAGTCAGAAAGATGGGACTATCCTGTTTAATGGAAAGAGGAAAAACAACATTTACAAAATCAAACTTTCTGAATTGAAAAGTCAGAATGTAAAGTGTCTTCTGTCTGTTAACAACGAGTAGTGGATCTGGCACAGAAGATTGGGGCATGTTAGTATGAGAAGAATATCTCAGATTAACAAACTCAATCTGGTCATAGGACTTCCAAATTTGAAGTTCAATTCGGATGCTCTGTGTGAAGCATGTCAGAAAGGCAAGTTTTCAAAACCTTCTTTCAAATCTAAAAATGTTGTTTCTACCTCTAAGACATTAGAACTTCTGCACATTGACTTATTTGGACCAGTTAAAACTGCTTCAGTCAGTGGCAAGAAGTATGGGTTAGTAATCGTAGATGATTATAGCAGATGGACATGGGTAAAGTTCTTAAGAAACAAGGACGAGTCACACTTTGTGTTTGTTACCTTCTGTAACCAAGTTCAAAATGAAAAGGATCTTAGAATCGTTAAAGTCAGAAGTGATCATGGTGGAGAGTTTGAAAACAAAGATTTTGAGTCATTCTTTAATGACAGAGGCATTCTGCATGATTTCTCTTGTCCTAGAACTCCCCAACAAAATGGAGTTGTAGAACGAAAGAACAGAACATTGCAAGAAATGGCCAGAACCATGATCAATGAGACAAACATTGCTAAGATCTTCTGGGCAGAGGCAATAAACACAGCGTGCTACATTCAGAATAGAATCTCAATAAGACCTATTCTGGAAAAGACTCCATATGAATTGTGGAAGAACAGAAAGCCCAACATTTCATATTTTTATCCTTTTGGATGTACTTGCTTTATGTTAAATACAAAAAATCATTTGAACAAGTTTGACTCTAAAGCACAGAAGTGTATTATGTTAGGATACTCTGAACGCTCAAGAGGGTACAGAGTATACAATACAGAAACACAGATTGTGGAAGAATCAATCAGTGTTCGTTTTGATGATAAGCTTGACTCTGAAAAGTCAAAGCAGAATGAAGTTTTTGCAGGTATGGAAATTGAATTTACAGGTTCTTAAGACAAGTCATCAGAAGCTCCCAACACAGACACCCGTTCAACATTTGAAAGGAGCACTGCTAGCAATCCTACAACAGCTGCTGATCAACCTCAGAAGAGACTACCCAGAAGCAGCTTGGATCATCCAGAAGAAACTATCTTAGGAAGAAAGGAAGATCCAATCAGAACAAGAGCAAGCTTCAGAAACTCTGAAGAATCCCTCATGGGACTTGTATCTCTGATTGAACCTTCTTCTATTGATGAAGAACTTCCGGACAACGACTGGATTCTAGAAATGCAAGAAGAGCTGAATCAATTCACCAGAAATGACGTATGGGATCTTGTTCCCAGACCAAAAGGATTCAACGTCATTGGAACAAGATTGGTGTTTAGAAACAAGCTAAATGAACAAGGTGAAGTCATCAGAAACAAGGCACGACTGGTAGCACAAGGTTATAGTCAGCAAGAGAGAATAGACTATACAGAAACCTTTGCTCCAGTCGCCAGGATAGAATCTATCAGACTTTTAATTTCATTTGTTGTTAATAGAGGCATCACTCTATATCAGATGGATGTCAAGAGTGCATTTTTAAATGGTTATATAGAAGAAGAGGTTAATGTGCACCAACCCCCTGGTTTTGAAAATACAAAACATCCAGAACATGTTTTCAAACTAAAGAAGTCACTATATGGTCTGAAACAAGCTCCCAGAGCTTGGTATGAAAGACTAAGTAACTTTCTGTTAGAAAATGAATTCACCAGAGGGAAGGTGGACACTACCTTATTCTGTAAGTCAGTTAAGAATGACATCTTAGTCTGTCAAATTTATGTTGATGATATTATTTTTTGATCTACTAATCCTTCTCTTTGAAGAAAATTTGCAAAGTGTATGCAAGCAGAATTTGAGATGAGCCTCATGGGGGAACTAAAATTCTTTCTAGGAATTCAGATCAATCAAACTCCAGAGGGAACTTACATTCATCAGAGCAAATATGTCAGAGATCTTCTGAAGAAATTTAACCTCTCAGAATGTAAGCCATCAAAGATTCCAATGCATCCCACGTGCATTCTGGAAAGAGAAGAGGTAAGAAAAAAGGTAGAACAGAAGGTCTACAGAGGTATGATTGGTTCTCTCCTTTATCTGACAGCTTCAAGGCCTGATATCTTATTCAGCGCTTGTATTTGTGCTAGATTCCAATCAGATCCTAGAGAATCTCACTTAATAGCTGTTAAGCGAATTTTCAAGTATCTGAAAGGTACTACTAATCTGGGTTTATTTTATAGAAAATCTAGTGATTACAGCTTAGTAGGCTACTGCGATGCTGACTTTGCTGGAGACAGAGTAGAGAGTAAAAGTACTTCTGGAAGCTGCCAGTTTCTGGGAGAAAATCTGATCTCTTGGTCCAGCAAAAGGAAATCCACAATTGCGCTATAAACAACAGAAGCTGAGTACATAGCAGCAGCAGGATGCAGCACACAAATGCTCTGGATGAAAAGTCAGCTTGAAGACTTCCAGATTTTTGAGAGTAACATCCCTATACTCTGTGACAATACTTCTTCTATTTGTTTAAGTAAGAATCTCGTTTTACATTCTAGAGCTAAGCATATAGAAATAAAACATCATTTCATTAGGGACTATATTCAGAAAGGAATTTTGAACTTAAAATTTATTGATACAAACCATCAATGGGTTGATATCTTCACTAAACCCCTTTCTGAAGATAGATTCAATTTCATTCTGAAACATCTCAGCATGAAAATCTGCCCAGAATGAAAATGTTTTAAGTTTATATATTTATCTTCAGAATGTATTTGTTTTACTGTGAACTTCTGATCAATCTCTTTTCAGAAAGATAGAACGTGCAGATTGTATCAGATGCTATTCTTAATGTTCTGAGCATTTCAACTAAAGGATAGACGTGCTGCTCACTAAATCAAACAAGTGTCATCCAATCATCAGCGAATCTCTGAAGCAGAACGCGTGCATGCTTCTGAGAAGGCAAAACGCTGATTGGGTGCATTGAGACACATGTCTGGTAACTGTTTCAAGTATCTTTCTCAAATCCCCCAAAATCAGCAAGCATTAAATGAAAGTAATCATGTTTTAAAACGTAATCATGATTTTATTTCTTTTTCTTGAAACTGTTTACACTTTCAAAAAGTATTTTGAAATCTATTTAAGCACTTTAACTTCTTTCAATAATCCTTTACCGTTTCTTACAATCTCACAAATATTTTTCTGCATTTTCTCTGTGTGTTCATCTCTCTCAAAAGAAACCCATTTTTCAGTTTTCTCAGAAAAAACCCTAAGTGTGAACATGGCAACCTCTAGTAATGTTTCTGCAGGTTCTCAGAAGAAGGCTTCTTCTGAACAGTACCAAGTTCCATTCAGAACACTCCTTACACCAGTGAAGAATTTGGAAGTGCTGTCTGAACTGATTATTGACTTCTCCAGTCTGAAAGAAAATGGATTTGACTTGACAGAAGAAGTTAGGGCACAGGGATGGGAGAGATATTTTGATAGGTTGGTTGGACCAACGTTCCCAGTTTTGGTCAAGGAGTTCTGGATTCATGCGTCCTCATCAACGCATCAAGTCACTTCCTACATAATGGGAAAGAAGATTGTGATCAATGAGGATCACATAGCAAGATTGATTGGATACAGTGGCGGTGGTGTCCGCTGTATCGATATGGATGAAAGATGCTCTGATGTTGGTGTCATTGCAGAGCAGATTTTCAACCATGGGGTTCCCAGCAGCAAGATCAGAGACTTAAAGGATCACCACAGAGTATGGGCGAAGATCATTCTGGGGTGCTTTAATCATAGGAAGCCAACAAGCTCCCCTGATTATATAAATATAGATCAGCAGTTTCTGATCTATTTTATTAATCAGAAGGTAAAAATTAACTTGGATCATCTTCTATTTAATCACCTCAGGACCAGCGTCAAGGAGACCAGGGAAGAAGAAAGAACAAAGAGGGATTGGATACCCTTTGGCAGGTTAATATCAGATATTCTGACAGAGAATAGGCTGATAGAGCACCTCACAGAAGCTCAAGAATTAAGTTCTATTGAACCAACTGTTGGCAAGCCTCTGAACGCCAAGAATCTTAAGAAAATGAAACTGATAGAGAAGAAGAGTCCTCTTAACTCCTCTTGCTGACATCACCAGAAGAAGAGTCCCCCTGGACGACTTTCCATTATTTTTTGACATAGAATCTAAACCAGTGGTGGTTCTCAGATACTTGGACTCTTGCAAGGCTGATGGTACATATCCCAAGCTGAATATCAAAGATTTGCACCAACCACAACCAGAAGTTACACTGAAGAAGACGAAGAAAAGGAAGGCCACTTCAGAAGGATCATCCCAGCAGACCCCCAAGAAAAGAGGTAATTTATCTGCTGCTTCTGTTTTAAATTCTTCTTCTATTCCAACATCAATCCCAACTCCAGCTTCACATGAAATTCCAATCCCCATACCAACTATTGATGAAACCGAACTAGAAGATGACCCTTCTGAGTCACTGACTCTCAGGAGACCCCGCACCAAACATCTGAAACCCACAACTTCAATAGCATCAGAACTTGACAAAGTTATGTCTGACATTGATCAACGTGTTTTTGATCACCTCTCAAATAATCCAAACACTGAACCAGAAATTGCCCACTCTCCTCAACCAGAACAACCTCTCTCACCCATACTAGAAGAACCACAAATTCCACAACAACGAGAAATTCAACCAGAAATTCAACCTCCTTCTCCATAACCAGCAATTCCTCCTCCCTCTCCTCAACCAGAAATTCATCCTCCATCACCTCAACCATCACCTCCACCATCACCTCAACCTGAGTTTCATCATTCTGAAACTCCCTCACCTGAACCTCATTCTCCTCAATCCTCTGAGCCACAACCCTTGGCAATTCAGCTGCCATGTGGAACAACCGTAACAATGGCCTAGCTTCCATCCTCGCCAGAAACTACCCCTCCAAATACTCCAAAAACCCCAAACAGTCCAATTATTATTTCTGATTCTCCCACTCCATCTCCCAAACAAACTACAGAAGACCCCAGCAGGACCTTCATCGATTTAACAATCCTTGACCGTCTTGCTGATCTCAAAAATAAAATAGCCATTCCAAAACCAAAACAGCCAGATGTTGGCTCTGGCATTGTGAATTTTGAAACAGGTTTGCAGCAATGGATTGCTTCTCTAAAGCAAGTCTGTCCTGGAATGATTGATCTTGCTGCCTCAGACCAGCTCTGGACATGCTTCAGAATATGGGTATGTGCTGAAGACCTCAAGTTGCAAGATATCAACTATGAGCAGGCACAACAGAACTTCAGCAAGTTGCTGAAGGAAGTTGAAAGTCAGCTGCCACATGAAGACGTGCTCCTTCTGGATAGTGAGCCATGGTATGAGAAGCGCCCAACTTCAAAAGTACAGCCAGAAGAAGATCAGACAATTCAAGCTGAAGAGGTTAGACAAGCTGAATACGTTGCAGAAAGCTCTCAGAAGCTTCCTACTTCTGATGTTTCTCAAGCAGCCTTGGACAGGCAGACTCTGGAAGAGCTGAAGCTGAATGATATGCGTCTGAAGCAAAGAATGGATGAAAGTGATCGGAAGATGAAGGAAAGGATGGATGTGCAAGACAACAAGATAGATACAGTAGTCAGCATGGTGCACAAGCAGACTGAAACTGCTGATCAGATTAAGGCAATGTTGGAGACTCTATTCACACGCTTCCCACCCCAACCTTAGTTTTTCATTCATGATAATCATCAATGTTTTCTTTGCATATCTTTTGTACTATTTTGTCTGGCTCTGAATTTTAATATAACATGTTTTTCTGCTCTGATCGTTTTAGCACATCACCTACACTTTTTGATTGCTGACAACAAGGGGGAGAACAAGAATGATATTTTTCAATAACGGATTACTGAGACAAAAAGTCTCAAACATTCTAACTCTGATATACTTGAATATGTTTTATGTTTTTGCATAAGTCTACAGGTACAAGAAGTTAATCACCTCTGATACACTGAAGCTCTGATATTCTGATCTGAAGTTCTGATAGTCAAAGCTCTGATATTTTAATCTGAAGCTCTAATATTCTGATGTTTAAAGAAAGTCAATAAAGATCTGATCCTGAAGAACTCTTGGAATTAAAAAGGGAAGTAATAAATTCAGGGGGAGTATCTCCGTTCTAAACTCTGATATCTCTTTATCCCTTACCTTTGATAACTTCTTATTTAATTCTGATACAACTTATCATTTAGTTATCTCTGATACTTTTCACGCTATTTTCAATTAAAAAATATCTAGTTTTTGTCATCATCAAAAAGGGGGAGATTGTTAGAACAAAGTTTGAATCTACTACCCTAAGTTTAAGGTTTGATGATAAAAAAATGAAATGATATATTAATTATGTGATTCATGTAAGAACTATTTGCTACCTAACAATTACTTTCTGTTTTACAGAAACTCTGATGGGTATCAGCAAGAGTACATCATAATCAGCATCAGAAAATTGTATATCAACATCAGCATCAGAAGATGCTATATTCGATACTAGAATCAGAAGAACAACTCATGCTTATGCTGAAGCTTGATGAACATATCTGCGCTCAACACTCTAAACTCTGATAAAGACAACAACAGTTCATCAGCACTTAAGCAGCATCAAAATGAGCCAAAGCCAGAACACGCGTAAGTGGTAACGGTTTTGTGCATTCAAGATGAGTTATTACCAACGACATCATTCCAGACAAGATCTGCTTAATAAGGAAAGATTGTTATTGGCATTGAATCAGAATTATTGCTCCAACGTTCACTAATTCCAATGCTATATAAACAAGTCAATGAAGATTGAATTTGCTAATGCTCTACAACAATCTACACGCCAAAAAGCTAATCATCATCTTCCTCACTCTCAGTTTGCTAAAAGATCCAAAATTCCTTACTCAATTATTTTAGCAATCTAGTTTCCATAAGCTTAATTTGTGTAGTATCACAGTTATGATAAACAGTTTTGTAGAAAACATTCACACACCTAGATTTCAATTCTTTGTAAGAAAGTAATTCCTTGAGAAACCGGTTTGTGGTTTGCTTCAAGAAGGCTTTAGCAGTTGTTAAAGCAGATTGTAATATTCAGTTGAATATAGTGGATTAAGACCTCGTTGGAGAGAGGCGAAATCACCTTGACGGGTGGACTGGAGTAGTTTGAGATCAAACGAACCAGGATTAAAATATCGTGTTCATTGCATTGATTTTCAGTTTTACAATTCAACCCCCCTTCTTGTGTTTTTCACTTCTTCAGTCTGTTGTCGAGATTTTTTATACTCCAATGGATTGTAGCCTTGTAATTATGGAAGGTAGTCTCTTGTTGATATTTTGGGTATTCCAATGATGGTACCCTTATCATTATGGAAGGTAGTCTATTGCCGATATTTTTGTTAATCCATTGCATGGTAACCTTGTCATTATGGATGGTAGTGTGTTGTCGATATTTTTGGTATTCCAATAGATGGTAGCCTTGTCATTATGGAAGGTAGTCTGTTGTCATGATTTTTGTTACTCCAATGGATGGTAGCCTTGCCATTATTGAAGGTAGTTTGTTATCAATATCTTTGTTTCTCCAATGGATGGTAGCCTTGTCATTATAGAATGTAGTCTATTTTCGAGATTTTTGTTACTCTAAGGGATGGTAGGCTTGTCCAAATGGAAGGTAGTCTGATGTCAAGATTTTTGTTATTCCAATGGATGGTAGCATTTTCATTATAGAAGGTAGTATATTGTCGAGAATTTTGTCACTACAATGGATGGTAGCCTTGTCATTAGGTAAGGTAGTCTGTTGTCGAGATTTTTGTTACTAGAATGGATTGTAGCCTTGTCGTTATGGATGGTAGTCTGTTGTCGATATCTTTGTTACTCCAATGGATGGTAGCCTAGTCATTATGGAAGGTAGTTTGTGTAAGATATTTTTGTTATTCCAATGGATGATAGCCTTGTCATTATGAAAGGTAGTCTATAGTCGTGATTTTTATTACTCTAAGGGATGGTAGCCTTCTCATTATGGAAGGTAGTATGTTGTTGATATATTTGTTACTCCAATGGATGGTAGCCTTGTCATTATGGAAGGTAGTCGGTTGTCGATATTTTATTAACTCTAAGGGATGGTAGCCTTGTCATTATGGAAGGTAGTCTATTGCCGAGATTTTTGTTACTCCATTGCATGGTAGCCTTGTCATTATGGAAGGTAGTGTGTTGTCGATATTTTTGTTATTCCAATGGATTGTAGCCCTGTCATTATGGAAGGTAGTCTCTTGTTGTGATTTTTGTTACTCCAATGGATGGTAGCCTTGTCATTATGTAAGGTGGTCTATTGTCGAGATATCTGTTACTCTAAGGGATGGTAGCCTTGCCATTATGGAACGTAGTCTGTTATCGAGATTTTTGTTATTCCAATGGATGGTAACATTGTCATTATAGAAGGTAGTATATTATCAATATTTTTGTCACTACAATGGATGGTAGCCTTGTCATTATAGAAGGTAGTCTGTTGTCGAGATTTTTGTTACTACAATGGATTGTATCCTTGTCGTTATGGAAGATAGTCTGTTGTCGATATCTTTGTTATTCCAATGGATGGTAGCCTTATTATTATGGAAGGTAGTCTATTGTCGTGATTTTTTTTACTCCAATGGATGATAGCCTTGTCATTATGGAAGGTAGTCTCTTGTCGAGATTTTTGTTACTACAATGGATTGTAGCCTTGTCGTTATAGAAGATAGTCTGTTGTCGATATCTTTGTTACTCCAATGGATAGTAGCCTAGACATTATGGAAGGTAGTTTGTGTACGAGATTTTAGTTACTCCAATGGATGGTAGCCTTGTCATTATGGAAGGTAGTCTGTTGTCGAGATTTTTGTTACTCCTATGGATGGTAGCCTTGTCATTATAAAAGTTAGTATATTATCGAGATTTTTGTCACTATAATGGATGGTAGCCTTGTCATTATGGAAGGTAGTCTGTGTCGAGATTTTTGTTACTACAATGGATTGTAGCCTTGTCGTTATGGAAGGTAGTTTGTTGTCGATATCTTTTTTAGTCCAATGGATGGTAGCCTAGTCATTATGGAAGGTAGTTTGTGTACGAGATTTTAGTTACTTTAATGGATGGTAGCCTTGTCATTATGAAAGGTAGCCTGTTGTCGAGATTTTTTATACTCCAATGGATTGTAGCGTTGTCATTATGGAAGGTAGTCTCTTGTTGATATTTTGGTTACTCCAATGATGGTACCCTTGTCATTATGGAAGGTAGTCTATTGCCGAGATTTTTGTTACTCCATTGCATGGTAGCCTTGTCATTATTGAAGGTAGTGTGTTGTAGATATTTTTGTTATTCCAATGGATGGTAGCCTTGTCATTATGGTAGGTAGTCTGTTGTCGTGAATTTTGTTACTCCAAATGATGGTAGCCTTGTCATTATGGAAGGTACTATGTTGTCGTTATCTTCATTACTCCAATGGATGGTAGCCTTATCATTATGGAAGGTAGTCTATTGTAGAGATTTTAGTTACTCCAATGGATGGTAGCCTTGTCATTATGGAAGGTAGTCTGTTGTCGAGATTTTTGTTACTCCAATGGATTATAGCCATGTAATTATAGAAGGTAGTCTCTTGTCGAGATTTTTGTCACTATAATGGATGGTAGCCTTGTCATTATGGAAGGTAGTCTATTGTCGAGATTTTTGTTACTATAATGGATTGTAGCCTTGTGGTTGTGAAAGGTAGTCTGTTGTCGATATCTTTGTTACTCTAATGGATGGGAGCCTAGTCATTATGGAAGGAAGTTTGTGCAAGAGATTTTAGTTACTCCAATGGATGGTAGCCTTGTCATTATGGAAGGTAGTCTGTTGTCGAGATTTTTTATACTCCAATGGATTGTAGCCTTGTCATTATGAAAGGAAGTTTGTTGTCGAGATTTTTGTTACTCTAAGGGATGGTAGCCTTGTCATTATGGAATGTAGTCTGTTGTCGAGATTTTTGTTATTCCAATTGATGGTAGCCTTGTCATTATGAAAGGTAGTCTATTGTCGAGATTTTTGTTACTATAATAGATTGTAGCCTTGTCATTATGGAAAGTAGGCTGTTGTCGAAATTTTTGTTACTCCAATGGATGGTGGAATTGTCATTATAGAAGGTAGTATATTGTTGAGATTTTTATCACTACAATGAATGGTAGCCATGTAATTATGGAAGGTAGTCTGTTGTCGATATCTTTGTCACTCCAATGGATGGTAGACTAGTCATTATTGAAGGTAGTTTGTGTACGATATTTTTGTTATTCCAATGGATTGTAGCCTTGTCATTATGAAAGGTAGTCTGTTGTCGTGATTGTTGTTACTCTAAGGGATGGTAGCCTTGTCATTATGGAAAGTAGTATGTTGTCGATATCTTTGTTACTCCAATGGATGGTAGCGTTGTCGTTATGGAAGGTAGTCTGTTGTCGATATCTTTGTTACTCAAATGGATGGTATCCTAGTCATTATGGAAGGTAGTTTGTGTACGATATTATTGTTATTCTAATGGATGGTAGCCTTGTCATTATGAAAGGTAGTCTGTTGTCGTGATTTTTGTTACTCTATGGGATGGTAGCCTTGCCATTATGGAAGGTAGTATGTTGTCGATATCTTGGTTACTCCAATGGATGGTAGCCTTATCATTATGGAAGGTAGTCTGTTGTCCAGATTTTTGTTACTCTTAGGGATGGTAGCCTTGTCATTATGGAACGTAGTTTGTTGTCGAGAATTTTGTTATTCCAATGGATGGTAGCATTGTCATTATAGAAGGTAGTATATTATCGAGATTTTTGTCACTACAATGGATTGTAGCCTTTCCATTATGGAAGGTAGTCTGTTGTTAAGATTTTTGTTACTATAATGGGTCGTAGCCTTGTCGTTATGGAAGGTAGTTTGTTGTCGATATCTTTGTTAGTCCAATGGATGGTAGCCTAGTCATTATGGAAGGTAGTTTGTGTACGAGATTTTAGTTACTTTAATGGATGGTAGCCTTGTCATTATGGAAGGTAGTCTGTTGTCGAGATTTTTTATACTCCAATGGATTGTAGCCTTGTAATTATGGAAGGTAGTCTCTTGTTGATATTTTGGTTACTCCAATGATGGTACCCTTATCATTATGGAAGGTAGTCTATTGCCGAGATTTTTGTTACTCCATTGCATGGTAGCCTTGTCATTTTGGAAGGTAGTCCATTGCCGAGATTTTTGTTACACCAATGGATTGTAGCCTTGTCATTATGGAAGGTAGTCTATTGTCGTGATTTTTGTTACTCCAATGGATTGAAGCCTTGTCATTATGGAAGGTAGTCTATTGACGTGATTTTTGTTACTCCAATGGATTGTAGCCTTGTCATTATGGAAGGTACTATGTTTTCGATATCTTTGTTACTCCAATGGATGGTAGCCTTGTCATTATGGAAGGTAGTCTATTGTCGAGATTTTTGTTACTCTAAGGGATGGTAGCCTTGTCCATAAGGAAGGTAGTCTGTTGTCGAGATTTTATTATTCCAATGGATGGTAGTTTTGTCATTATAGGAGGTAGTATATTGTCGAGACTTTTGTCACTACAATGGATGGTAGCCTTGTCAATATGGAAGGTAGTATGTTGTCGATATCTTTGTTACTCCAATGGATGGTAGCCTTGTCGTTATGGAAGGTAGTCTGTTGTTGATATCTTTGTTACTCCAATGGATGGTAGCCTTGTCATTATGGAAGGTAGAATGTTGTCGATATCTTTGTTACTCAAATGGATGGTAGCCTTCTCATTATGGAAGGTAGTCTGTTTTTGAGATTTTTGTTATTCCAATGGATGGTAGCATTGTCATTATAGAAGGTAGTATATTATCAAGAGTTTTGTCACTACAATAGATGGTAGCCTTGTCATTATGGAAGGTAGTCTGTTGTCGAGATTTTTGTTACTACAATGGATTGTAGCCTTGTCATAATGGAAGATAGTTTGTTGTCGATATCTTTGTTACTCCAATGGATGGTAGCCTAGTCATTAAGGAAGGTAGTTTGTGTACGAGATTTTAGTTACTCCAATGGATGGTAGCCTTGTCATTATGGAAGGTAGTCTATTGTCGAGATTTTTGTTACTCCAATGGATTGTAGCCATGGAATTATAGAAGGTAGTCTCTTGTCGAGATTTTTGTCACAATAATGGATGATAACCTTGTCATTATGGAAGGTAGTCTATTGTAGAGATTTTTGTTACTATAATAAATTGTATCCTTGTCGTTGTGGAAGGTAGTCTGTTGTCGATATCTTTGTTACTCTAATGGATGGTAGCCTAGTGATTATGGAAGGTAGTTTGTGTACGAGATTTTAGTTACTCCAATGGATGGTAGCCTTCTCATTATGGAAGGTAGTCTGTTGTCAAGATAATTTATACTCCAATGGATTGTAGCCTTGTCATTATGGAAGGCAGTCTATTGTCGAGATTTTTGTTACTCTAAGGGATGGTAGCCTTGTCATTATGGAATGTAGTCTGTTGTCGAGATTTTTGTTATTCAAATGGATGGTAGCCTTGTCATTATGAAAGGTAGTCTATTGTCGAGATTTTTGTTACTATAATAGATTGTAGCCTTGTCATTATGGAAGGTAGTCTGTTTTCGAGATTTTTGTTACTCCAATGGATGGTGGACTTGTCATTATAGAAGGTAGTATATTGTTGAGATTTTTGTCACTACAATGAATGGTAGCCTTGTCATTATGGAAGTTAATCTGTTGTCGAGATTTTTCTTACTACAATGGATTGTAGCCTTATCATTATGGAAGGAAGTCTGTTGTCGATATCTTTGTCACTCCAATGGATGGAAGACTAGTCATTATTGAAGGTAGTTTGTGTACGATATTTTTGTTATTCCAATGGATGGTAGCCTTGTCATTATGAAAGGTAGTCTGTTGTCATAATTTTTGTTACTCTAAGGGATGGTAGCCTTGTCATTATGGAAGGTAGTATGTTGTCGATATCTTTGTTACTCCAATGGATGGTAGCCTTGTCGTTATGGAAGGTAGTCTGTTGTCGATATCTTTGTTACTCCAATGGATGGTAGCCTAGTCATTATGGAAGGTAGTTTGTGTATGATATTTTTGTTATTCCAATTTATGGTAGCCTTGTCATTATGAAAAGTAGTATGTTGTCGTGATTTTTGTTACTCTAAGGGATGGTAGCCTTGTCATTATTGAAGGTAGTATTTTGTCGATATCTTTGTTACTCCAATGGATGGTAGCCTTGTCATTATGGAAAGTAGTCTGTTGTCCAGATTTTTGTTACTCTTAGGGATGGTAGCCTTGTCATTATGGAACGTAGTCTGTTGTCGAGATTTTTGTTATTCAAATGGATGGTAGCATTGTCAATATAGAAGGTAGTATATTATCGATATTTTTGTCACTACAATGGATGGTAGCCTTGTCATTATGGAAGGTAGTCTGTTGTTAAGATTTTTGTTACTATAATGGATTGTAGCCTTGTCGTTATGGAAGGTAGTTTGTTGTCGATATCTTTGTTAGTCCAATGGATGGTAGCCTAGTCATTATGGAAGGTAGTTTTTGTACGATATTTAAGTTACTTTAATGGATGGTAGCCTTGTCATTATGGAAGGTAGTCTATTGCCGAGATTTTTGGTACTCCATTGCATGGTAGCCTTGTCATTATGGAAGGTACTGTGTTGTAGATATTTTTGTTTTTCCAATGGATGGTAGCCTTGTCATTATGGAAGGTAGTCTATTGTCGTGATTTTTGTTACTCCAATGGATCGTAGCCTTGTCATTATGGAAGGTACTATGTTGCCGATATCTTTGTTACTCCAATGGATGGTAGCCTTGTCATTATGGAAGGTAGTCTATTGTCGAAATTTTTGTTACTCTAAGGGATGGTTGCCTTGTCCATATGGAAGGTAGTCTATTGTTGAGATTTTTGTTATTCCAATGGATGGTAGCATTGTCATTATAGAAGGTAGTATATTGTCGAGATTTTTGTCACTACAAAGGATGGTAGCCTTGTCATTATGTAAGGTAGTCTGTTGTCGAGATTTTTGTTACTAGATTGGATTGTAGCCTCGTCATTATGGAAGGTAGTCTATTGTCGATATCTTTGTTACTCCAATGGATGGTAGCCTAGTCATTATGGAAGGTAGTTTGTGTACGATATTTTTGTTATTCCAATGGATGGTAGCCTTGTCATTATGAAAGGTAGTCTATTGTCGTGATTTTTGTTACTCTAAGGGATGGCAGCCTTGTCATTATGGAAGGTAGTATGTTATCGATATCTTTGTTACTCCAATGGATAGTAGCCTTGTCATTATGGAAGGTAGTATGTTGTCGAGATTTTTGTTATTCCAATGGATGGTAGCGTTGTCATTATAGAAGGTAGTATATTATCAATATTTTTGTCACTACAATGGATGGTAGCCTTGTCATTATGGAAGGTAGTCTATTGTCGAGATTTTTGTTACTACAATGGATTGTAGCCTTGTCGTTATGGAAGATAGTCTGTTTCGATATCTTTGTTACTCCAATGGAAGGTAGCCTAGTCATTATTGAAGGTAGTTTGTGTATGAGATTTTAGTTACTCCAATGGATGGTAGCCTTGTCATTATGGAAGGTAGTCTGTTGTCGAGATTTTTTATACTCCAATGGATTGTAGCATTGTAATTTTGGAAGGTAGTCTCTTGTTGATATTTTGGTTACTCCAGTGATGGTACCCTTGTCATTATGGAAGGTGGTTTATTGCCGTGATTTTTGTTACTCCATGGCATGATAGCCTTGTCATTATGGAAGGTAGTGTGTTGTCGATATTTTTGTTATTCCAATGGATGGTAGCCTTATTATTATGGAAGGTAGTCTATTGTCGTGATTTTTGTTACTCCAATGGATGGTAGCCTTGTCATTATGGAAGGTAGTTTGTGTACGAGATTTTAGTTACTCCAATGGATGGTAGCCTTGTCATTATGGAAGGTAGTCTGTTGTCGAGATTTTTGTTACTCCAATGAATGGTAGCCTTGTCATTATAGAACGTAATATATTGTCGAGATTTTTGTAACTATATTGGATGGTAGCCTTGTCATTACGGAACGTAGTCTGTTGTCGATATTTTTGTTATTCCATTGGATGGTAGCGTTGTCATTATAGAAGGTAGTATATTATCGAGGTTTTTGTCACTACAATGTATGGTAGCCTTGTCATTATGGAAGGTAGTCTGTTGTCAATATTTTTGTTACTACAATGGATTGTAGCCTTGTCGTTATGGAAGGTAGTTTGTTGTCGATATCTTTGTTAGTCCAATGGATGGTAGCCTAGTCATTATGGAAGGTAGTTTGTGTACGAGATTTTAGTTACTTTAATGGATTGTAGCCTTGTCATTATGAAAGGTAGTCTGTTGTCGAGATTTTTTATACTCCAATGGATTGTAGCCTTGTAATTATGAAAGGTAGTCTCTTGTTGATATTTCGGTTACTCCAATGATGGTACCCTTATCATTATGGAAGGTAGTCTATTGCTGAGATTTTTGATACTCCGTTGAATGGTAATCTTGTCATTAAGGAAGGTAATGTGTTGTCGATATTTTTGTTATTCCAATAGATGGTAGCCTTGTCATTATGGAAGGTAGTCTGTTGTCATGATTTTTGTTACTCCAATGGATGGTAGCCTTGCCATTATGGAAGGTAGTATGTTATCAATATCTTTGTTTCTCCAATGGATGGTAGCCTTGTCATTATAGAAGGTAGTCTATTGTCGAGATTTTTGTTACTCTAAGGGATGGTAGCCTTGTCCATATGGAAGGTAGTCTGTTGTCGAGATTTTTGTTATTCCAATGGATGGTAGCATTGTCATTATAGAAGGTAGTATATTGTCGAGATTTTTGTCACTACAATGGATGGTAGCCTTGTCATTAGGTAAGGTAGTCTATTGTCGAGATTTTTGTTACTAGAATGGATTGTAGCCTTGTCGTTATGGAAGGTAGTCTATTGTCGATATCTTTGTTACTCCAATGGATGGTAGCCTAGTCATTATGGAAGGTAGTTTGTGTACGATATTTTTGTTATTCCAATGGATGATAGCCTTGTCATTATGAAATGTAGTCTATTGTCGTGATTTTTATTACTCTAAGGGATGGTAGCCTTGTCGTTATGGAAGGTAGTATGTTGTCGATATCTTTGCTACTCCAATGGATGGTAGCCTTGTCACTATGGAAGGTAGTCTGTTGTCGATATTTTTTTTACTCTAAGGGATGGTAGCCTTGTCTTTATGGAAGGTAGTCTATTGCCGAGATTTTTGTTACTCCATTGCATGGTAGCCTTGTCATTATGGAAGGTAGTGTGTTGTCGATATTTTTGTTATTCCAATGGATGGTAGCCCTGTCATTAAGGAATGTAGTCTCTTGTCGTGATTTTTGTTACTCCAATGGATGGTAGCCTTGTCATTATGTAAGGTGGTATGTTGTCGAGATATTTGTTACTCTAAGAGATGGTAGCCTTGCCATTATGGAATGTAGTCTGTTATCGAGATTTTTGTTATTCCAATGGATGGTAGAGTTGTCATTATAGACGGTAGTATATTATCGAATATTTTTTCACTACAATGGATGGTAGCCTTGTCATTATGGAAGGTAGTCTGTTGTCGAGATTTTTGTTACTACAATGGATTGTAGCCTTGTCGTCATGGAAGATAGTCTGTTGTCGATATCTTTGTTATTCCAAGGGATGGTAGCCTTATTATTATGGAAGGTAGTCTATTGTCGTGATTTTTGTTACTCCAATGGATGGTAGCCTTGTCATTATGGAAGGTAGTCTGTTTTCGAGATTTTTGTTACTACAATGGATTGTAGCCTTGTCGTTATAGAAGATAATATGTTGTCGATATCTTTGTTACTCCAATGGATGGTAGCCTAGTCATTATGGAAGGTAGTTTGTGTACGAGATTTAAGTTACTCCAATGGATGGTAGCCTTGTCATTATGGAAGGTAGTCTGTTGTCGAGATTTTTGTTACTCCAATGGATGGTAGCCTTGTCATTATAGAAGGTAATATATTGTCGAGATTTTTGTCACTATATTGGATGGTAGCCTTGTCATTATGGAACGTAGTCTGTTGTCAATATTTTTGTTATTCCATTGGATGGTAGCGTTGTCATTATAGAAGGTAGTATATTATCGAGGTTTTTGTCACTACAATGTATGGTAGCCTTGTCATTATGGAAGGTAGTCTGTTGTCAAGATTTTTGTTACTACAATGGATTGTAGCCTTGTCGTTATGGAAGGTAGTTTGTTGTCGATATCTTTGTTAGTCCAATGGATGGTAGCCTAGTCATTATGGAAGGTAGTTTGTGTACGAGATTTTAGTTACTTTAATGGATTGTAGCCTTGTCATTATGAAAGGTAGTCTGTTGTCGAGATTTTTTATACTCCAATGGATTGTAGCCTTGTAATTATGAAAGGTAGTCTCTTGTTGATATTTCGGTTACTCCAATGATGGTACCCTTATCATTATGGGAGGTAGTCTATTGCTGAGATTTTTGTTACTCCGTTGAATGGTAATCTTGTCATTAAGGAAGGTAATGTGTTGTCGATATTTTTGTTATTCCAATAGATGGTAGCCTTGTCATTATGGAAGGTAGTCTGTTGTCATGATTTTTGTTACTCCAATGGATGGTAGCCTTGTCATTATGGAAGGTAGTCTGTTGTCGAGATTTTTGTTACTCCAATGGATGGTAGCCTTGTCATTATAGAAGGTAATATATTGTCGAGATTTTTGTCACTATATTGGATGGTAGCCTTGTCATTATGGAAGGTAGTCTGTTGTCGAGATTTTTGTTATTCCAATGGATGGTAGCATTGTCATTATAGAAGGTAGTATATTGTCGAGATTTTTGTCACTACAATGGATGGTAGCCTTGTCATTAGGTAAGGTAGTCTGTTGTCGAGATTTTTGTTACTAGAATGGATTGTAGCCTTGTCGTTATGGAAGGTAGTCTATTGTCGATATCTTTGTTACTCCAATGGATGGTAGCCTAGTCATTATGGAAGGTAGTTTGTGTACGATATTTTTGTTATTCCAATGGATGATAGCCTTGTCATTATGAAATGTAGTCTATTGTCGTGATTTTTATTACTCTAAGGGATGGTAGCCTTGTCATTATGGAAGGTAGTATGTTGTCGATATCTTTGCTACTCCAATGGATGGTAGCCTTGTCACTATGGAAGGTAGTCTGTTGTCGATATTTTTTTTACTCTAAGGGATGGTAGCCTTGTCTTTATGGAAGGTAGTCTATTGCCGAGATTTTTGTTACTCCATTGCATGGTAGCCTTGTCATTATGGAAGGTAGTGTGTTGTCGATATTTTTGTTATTCCAATGGATGGTAGCCCTGTCATTAAGGAATGTAGTCTCTTGTCGTGATTTTTGTTACTCCAATGGATGGTAGCCTTGTCATTATGTAAGGTGGTATGTTGTCGAGATATTTGTTACTCTAAGGGATGGTAGCCTTGCCATTATGGAATGTAGTCTGTTATCGAGATTTTTGTTATTCCAATGGATGGTAGAGTTGTCATTATAGACGGTAGTATATTATCGAATATTTTTTCACTACAATGGATGGTAGCCTTGTCATTATGGAAGGTAGTCTGTTGTCGAGATTTTTGTTACTACAATGGATTGTAGCCTTGTCGTTATGGAAGATAGTCTGTTGTCGATATCTTTGTTATTCCAAGGGATGGTAGCCTTATTATTATGGAAGGTAGTCTATTGTCGTGATTTTTGTTACTCCAATGGATGGTAGCCTTGTCATTATGGAAGGTAGTCTGTTTTCGAGATTTTTGTTACTACAATGGATTGTAGCCTTGTCGTTATAGAAGATAATATGTTGTCGATATCTTTGTTACTCCAATGGATGGTAGCCTAGTCATTATGGAAGGTAGTTTGTGTACGAGATTTAAGTTACTCCAATGGATGGTAGCCTTGTCATTATGGAAGGTAGTCTGTTGTCGAGATTTTTGTTACTCCAATGGATGGTAGCCTTGTCATTATAGAAGGTAATATGTTGTCGAGATTTTTGTCACTATATTGGATGGTAGCCTTGTCATTATGGAACATAGTCTGTTGTCAATATTTTTGTTATTCCATTGGATGGTAGCGTTGTCATTATAGAAGGTAGTATATTATCGAGGTTTTTGTCACTACAATGTATGGTAGCCTTGTCATTATGGAAGGTAGTCTGTTGTCAAGATTTTTGTTACTACAATGGATTGTAGCCTTGTCGTTATGGAAGGTAGTTTGTTGTCGATATCTTTGTTAGTCCAATGGATGGTAGCCTAGTCATTATGGAAGGTAGTTTGTGTACGAGATTTTAGTTACTTTAATGGATTGTAGCCTTGTCATTATGAAAGGTAGTCTGTTGTCGAGATTTTTTATACTCCAATGGATTGTAGCCTTGTAATTAT
Source organism: Vicia faba (assembly GCA_948472305.1). Classification (NCBI taxonomy): domain Eukaryota; kingdom Viridiplantae; phylum Streptophyta; class Magnoliopsida; order Fabales; family Fabaceae; genus Vicia; species Vicia faba. The sequence continues at coordinate 462,801,235 of OX451741.1, forward strand.
GAAAGGTAGTCTCTTGTTGATATTTCGGTTACTCCAATGATGGTACCCTTATCATTATGGGAGGTAGTCTATTGCTGAGATTTTTGTTACTCCGTTGAATGGTAATCTTGTCATTAAGGAAGGTAATGTGTTGTCGATATTTTTGTTATTCCAATAGATGGTAGCCTTGTCATTATGGAAGGTAGTCTGTTGTCATGATTTTTGTTACTCCAATGGATGGTAGCCTTGTCATTATGGAAGGTAGTCTGTTGTCGAGATTTTTGTTACTCCAATGGATGGTAGCCTTGTCATTATAGAAGGTAATATATTGTCGAGATTTTTGTCACTATATTGGATGGTAGCCTTGTCATTATGGAAGGTAGTCTGTTGTCGAGATTTTTGTTATTCCAATGGATGGTAGCATTGTCATTATAGAAGGTAGTATATTGTCGAGATTTTTGTCACTACAATGGATGGTAGCCTTGTCATTAGGTAAGGTAGTCTGTTGTCGAGATTTTTGTTACTAGAATGGATTGTAGCCTTGTCGTTATGGAAGGTAGTCTATTGTCGATATCTTTGTTACTCCAATGGATGGTAGCCTAGTCATTATGGAAGGTAGTTTGTGTACGATATTTTTGTTATTCCAATGGATGATAGCCTTGTCATTATGAAATGTAGTCTATTGTCGTGATTTTTATTACTCTAAGGGATGGTAGCCTTGTCATTATGGAAGGTAGTATGTTGTCGATATCTTTGCTACTCCAATGGATGGTAGCCTTGTCACTATGGAAGGTAGTCTGTTGTCGATATTTTTTTTACTCTAAGGGATGGTAGCCTTGTCTTTATGGAAGGTAGTCTATTGCCGAGATTTTTGTTACTCCATTGCATGGTAGCCTTGTCATTATGGAAGGTAGTGTGTTGTCGATATTTTTGTTATTCCAATGGATGGTAGCCCTGTCATTAAGGAATGTAGTCTCTTGTCGTGATTTTTGTTACTCCAATGGATGGTAGCCTTGTCATTATGTAAGGTGGTATGTTGTCGAGATATTTGTTACTCTAAGGGATGGTAGCCTTGCCATTATGGAATGTAGTCTGTTATCGAGATTTTTGTTATTCCAATGGATGGTAGAGTTGTCATTATAGACGGTAGTATATTATCGAATATTTTTTCACTACAATGGATGGTAGCCTTGTCATTATGGAAGGTAGTCTGTTGTCGAGATTTTTGTTACTACAATGGATTGTAGCCTTGTCGTTATGGAAGATAGTCTGTTGTCGATATCTTTGTTATTCCAAGGGATGGTAGCCTTATTATTATGGAAGGTAGTCTATTGTCGTGATTTTTGTTACTCCAATGGATGGTAGCCTTGTCATTATGGAAGGTAGTCTGTTTTCGAGATTTTTGTTACTACAATGGATTGTAGCCTTGTCGTTATAGAAGATAATATGTTGTCGATATCTTTGTTACTCCAATGGATGGTAGCCTAGTCATTATGGAAGGTAGTTTGTGTACGAGATTTAAGTTACTCCAATGGATGGTAGCCTTGTCATTATGGAAGGTAGTCTGTTGTCGAGATTTTTGTTACTCCAATGGATGGTAGCCTTGTCATTATAGAAGGTAATATATTGTCGAGATTTTTGTCACTATATTGGATGGTAGCCTTGTCATTATGGAACGTAGTCTGTTGTCAATATTTTTGTTATTCCATTGGATGGTAGCGTTGTCATTATAGAAGGTAGTATATTATCGAGGTTTTTGTCACTACAATGTATGGTAGCCTTGTCATTATGGAAGGTAGTCTGTTGTCAAGATTTTTGTTACTACAATGGATTGTAGCCTTGTCGTTATGGAAGGTAGTTTGTTGTCGATATCTTTGTTAGTCCAATGGATGGTAGCCTAGTCATTATGGAAGGTAGTTTGTGTACGAGATTTTAGTTACTTTAATGGATTGTAGCCTTGTCATTATGAAAGGTAGTCTGTTGTCGAGATTTTTTATACTCCAATGGATTGTAGCCTTGTAATTATGAAAGGTAGTCTCTTGTTGATATTTCGGTTACTCCAATGATGGTACCCTTATCATTATGGAAGGTAGTCTATTGCTGAGATTTTTGTTACTCCGTTGAATGGTAATCTTGTCATTAAGGAAGGTAATGTGTTGTCAATATTTTTGTTATTCCAATAGATGGTAGCCTTGTCATTATGGAAGGTAGTCTGTTGTCATGATTTTTGTTACTCCAATGGATGGTAGCCTTGCCATTATGGAAGGTAGTATGTTATCAATATCTTTGTTTCTCCAATGGATGGTAGCCTTGTCATTATAGAAGGTAGTCTATTGTCGAGATTTTTGTTACTCTAAGGGATGGTAGCCTTGTCCATATGGAAGGTAGTCTGTTGTCGAGATTTTTGTTATTCCAATGGATGGTAGCATTGTCATTATAGAAGGTAGTATATTGTCGAGATTTTTGTCACTACAATGGATGGTAGCCTTGTCATTAGGTAAGGTAGTCTGTTGTCGAGATTTTTGTTACTAGAATGGATTGTAGCCTTGTCGTTATGGAAGGTAGTCTATTGTCGATATCTTTGTTACTCCAATGGATGGTAGCCTAGTCATTATGGAAGGTAGTTTGTGTACGATATTTTTGTTATTCCAATGGATGATAGCCTTGTCATTATGAAATGTAGTCTATTGTCGTGATTTTTATTACTCTAAGGGATGGTAGCCTTGTCATTATGGAAGGTAGTATGTTGTCGATATCTTTGTTACTCCAATGGATGGTAGCCTTGTCACTATGAAAGGTAGTCTGTTGTCGATATTTTTTTTACTCTAAGGGATGGTAGCCTTGTCATTATGGAAGGTAGTCTATTGCCGAGATTTTTGTTATTCCGTTGCATGGTATCCTTGTCATTATGGAAGGTAGTGTGTTGTCGATATTTTTGTTATTCCAATGGATGGTAGCCCTGTCATTAAGGAAGGTAGTCTCTTGTCGTGATTTTTGGTACTCCAATGGATGGTAGCCTTGTCATTATGTAAGGTGGTATGTTGTCGAGATATTTGTTACTCCAAGGGATGGTAGCCTTGCCATTATGGAATGTAGTCTGTTATCGAGATTTTTGTTATTCCAATGGATGGTAGAGTTGTCATTATAGAAGGTAGTATATTATCGATATTTTTTTCACTACAATGGATGGTAGCCTTGTCATTATGGAAGGTAGTCTGTTGTCGAGATTTTTGTTACTACAATAGATTGTAGCCTTGTCGTTATGGAAGATAGTCTGTTGTCGATATCTTTGTTATTCCAAGGGATGGTAGCCTTATTATTATGGAAGGTAGTCTATTGTCGTGATTTTTGTTACTCCAATGGATGGTAGCCTTGTCATTATGGAAGGTAGTCTGTTTTCGAGATTTTTGTTACTACAATGGATTGTAGCCTTGTCGTTATAGAAGATAATATGTTGTCGATATCTTTGTTACTCCAATGGATGGTAGCCTAGTCATTATGGAAGGTAGTTTGTGTACGAGATTTAAGTTACTCCAATGGATGGTAGCCTTGTCATTATGGAAGGTAGTCTGTTGTCGAGATTTTTGTTACTCCAATGGATGGTAGCCTTGTCATTATAGAAGGTAATATATTGTCGAGATTTTTGTCACTATATTGGATGGTAGCCTTGTCATTATGGAACGTAGTCTGTTGTCAATATTTTTGTTATTCCATTGGATGGTAGAGTTGTCATTATAGAAGGTAGTATATTATCGAGGTTTTTTTCACTACAATGGATGGTAGCCTTGTCATTATGGAAGGTAGTCTGTTGTCAAGATTTTTGTTACTACAATGGATTGTAGCCTTGTCGTTATGGAAGGTAGTTTGTTGTCGATATCTTTGTTAGTCCAATGGATGGTAGCCTAGTCATTATGGAAGGTAGTTTGGGTACGAGATTTTAGTTACTTTAATGGATTGTAGCCTTGTCATTATGAAAGGTAGTCTGTTGTCGAGATTTTTTATACTCCAATGGATTGTAGCCTTGTAATTATGAAAGGTAGTCTGTTGTTGATATTTCGGTTACTCCAATGATGGTACCCTTATCATTATGGAACGTAGTCTATTGCTGAGATTTTTGTTACTCCGTTGCATGGTAACCTTGTCATTAAGGAAGGTAATGTGTTGTCGATATTTTTGTTATTCCAATAGATGGTAGCCTTGTCATTATGGAAGGTAGTCTGTTGTCATGATTTTTGTTACTCCAATGGATGGTAGCCTTGCCATTATGGAAGGTAGTATGTTATCAATATCTTTGTTTCTCCAATGGATGGTAGCCTTGTCATTTTAGAAGGTAGTCTATTGTCGAGATTTTTGTTACTCTAAGGGATGGTAGCCTTGTCCATATGGAAGGTAGTCTGTTGTCGAGATTTTTGTTATTCCAATGGATGGTAGCATTGTCATTATAGAAGGTAGTATATTGTCAAGATTTTTGACACTACAATGGATGGTAGCCTTGTCATTAGGTAAGGTAGTCTGTTGTCGAGATTTTTGTTACTAGAATGGATTGTAGCCTTGTCGTTATGGAAGGTAGTCTATTGTCGATATCTTTGTTACTCCAATGGATGGTAGCCTAGTCATTATGGAAGGTAGTTTGTGTACGATATTTTTGTTATTCCAATGGATGATAGCCTTGTCATTATGAAATGTAGTCTATTGTCGTGATTTTTATTACTCTAAGGGATGGTAGCCTTGTCATTATGGAAGGTAGTATGTTGTCGATATCTTTGTTACTCCAATGGATGGTAGCCTTGTCATTATGGAAGGTAGTCTATTGTCGATATTTTTTTTACTCTAAGGGATGGTAGCCTTGTCATTATGGAAGGTAGTCTATTGCCGAGATTTTTGTTATTCCGTTGCATGGTATCCTTGTCATTATGGAAGGTAGTGTGTTGTCGATATTTTTGTTATTCCAATGGATGGTAGCCCTGTCATTAAGGAAGGTAGTCTCTTGTCGTGATTTTTGGTACTCCAATGGATGGTAGCCTTGTCATTATGTAAGGTGGTATGTTGTCGAGATATTTGTTACTCCAAGGGATGGTAGCCTTGCCATTATGGAATGTAGTCTGTTATCGAGATTTTTGTTATTCCAATGGATGGTAGAGTTGTCATTATAGAAGGTAGTATATTATCGATATTTTTTTCACTACAATGGATGGTAGCCTTGTCATTATGGAAGGTAGTCTGTTGTCGAGATTTTTGTTACTACAATAGATTGTAGCCTTGTCGTTATGGAAGATAGTCTGTTGTCGATATCTTTGTTATTCCAAGGGATGGTAGCCTTATTATTATGGAAGGTAGTCTATTGTCGTGATTTTTGTTACTCCAATGGATGGTAGCCTTGTCATTATGGAAGGTAGTCTGTTTTCGAGATTTTTGTTACTACAATGGATTGTAGCCTTGTCGTTATAGAAGATAATATGTTGTCGATATCTTTGTTACTCCAATGGATGGTAGCCTAGTCATTATGGAAGGTAGTTTGTGTACGAGATTTAAGTTACTCCAATGGATGGTAGCCTTGTCATTATGGAAGGTAGTCTGTTGTCGAGATTTTTGTTACTCCAATGGATGGTAGCCTTGTCATTATAGAAGGTAATATATTGTCGAGATTTTTGTCACTATATTGGATGGTAGCCTTGTCATTATGGAACGTAGTCTGTTGTCAATATTTTTGTTATTCCATTGGATGGTAGCGTTGTCATTATAGAAGGTAGTATATTATCGAGGTTTTTGTCACTACAATGGATGGTAGCCTTGTCATTATGGAAGGTAGTCTGTTGTCAAGATTTTTGTTACTACAATGGATTGTAGCCTTGTCGTTATGGAAGGTAGTTTGTTGTCGATATCTTTGTTAGTCCAATGGATGGTAGCCTAGTCATTATGGAAGGTAGTTTGTGTACGAGATTTTAGTTACTTTAATGGATGGTAGCCTTGTCATTATGAAAGGTAGTCTGTTGTCGAGATTTTTTATACTCCAATGGATTGTAGCCTTGTAATTATGAAAGGTAGTCTCTTGTTGATATTTTGGTTACTCCATTGATGGTACCCTTATCATTATGGAAGGTAGTCTATTGCTGAGATTTTTGTTACTCCGTTGCATGGTAACCTTGTCATTAAGGAAGGTAATGTGTTGTCGATATTTTTGTTATTCCAATAGATGGTAGCCTTGTCATTATGGAAGGTAGTCTGTTGTCATGATTTTTGTTACTCCAATGGATGGTAGCCTTGCCATTATGGAAGGTAGTATGTTATCAATATCTTTGTTTCTCCAATGGATGGTAGCCTTGTCATTATAGAAGGTAGTCTATTGTCGAGATTTTTGTTACTCTAAGGGATGGTAGCCTTGTCCATATGGAAGGTAGTCTGTTGTCGAGATTTTTGTTATTCCAATGGATGGTAGCATTGTCATTATAGAAGGTAGTATATTGTCGAGATTTTTGTTACTACAATGGATGGTAGCCTTGTCATTAGGTAAGGTAGTCTGTTGTCGAGATTTTTGTTACTAGAATGGATTGTAGCCTTGTCGTTATGGAAGGTAGTCTATTGTGGATATCTTTGTTACTCCAATGGATGGTAGCCTAGTCATTATGGAAGGTAGTTTGTGTACGATATTTTTGTTATTCCAATGGATGATAGCCTTGTCATTATGAAATGTAGTCTATTGTCGTGATTTTTATTACTCTAAGGGATGGTAGCCTTGTCATTATGGAAGGTAGTATGTTGTCGATATCTTTGTTACTCCAATGGATGGTAGCCTTGTCACCATGGAAGGTAGTCTATTGTCGATATTTTTTTTACTCTAAGGGATGGTAGCCTTGTCATTATGGAAGGTAGTCTATTGCCGAGATTTTTGTTACTCCATTGCATGGTAGCCTTGTCATTATGGAAGGTAGTGTGTTGTCGATATTTTTGTTATTCCAATGGATGGTGGCCCTGTCATTAAGGAAGGTAGTCTCTTGTCGTGATTTTTGTTACTCCAATGGATGGTAGCCTTGTCATTATGTAAGGTGGTATGTTGTCGAGATATTTGTTACTCTAAGGGATGGTAGCCTTGCCATTATGGAATGTAGTCTGTTATCGAGATTTTTGTTATTCCAATGGATGGTAGAGTTGTCATTATAGAAGGTAGTATATTATCGATATTTTTTTCACTCCAATGGATGGTAGCCTTGTCATTATGGAAGGTAGTCTGTTGTCGAGATTTTTGTTACTACAATGGATTGTAGCCTTGTCGTTATAGAAGATAATATGTTGTCGATATATTTGTTACTCCAATGGATGGTAGCCTAGTCATTATGGAAGGTAGTTTGTGTACGAGATTTAAGTTACTCCAATGGATGGTAGCCTTGTCATTATGGAAGGTAGTCTGTTGTCGAGATTTTTGTTACTCCAATGGATGGTAGCCTTGTCATTATAGAAGGTAATATATTGTCGAGAATTTTGTCACTATATTGGATGGTAGCATTGTCATTATGGAACGTAGTCTGTTGTCGAGATTTTTGTTATTCCATTGGATGGTAGCGTTGTCATTGTAGAAGGTAGTATATTATCGTGATTTTTGTCACTACAATGGATGGTAGCCTTGTCATTATGGAAGGTAGTCTGTTGTCATGATTTTTGTTACTACAATGGATTGTAGCCTTGTCGTTATGGAAGGTAGTTTGTTGTCGATATCTTTGTTAGTCCAATGGATGGTAGCCTAGTCATTATGGAAGGTAGTTTGTGTACGAGATTTTAGTTACTTTAATGGATGGTAGCCTTGTCATTATGAAAGGTAGTCTGTTGTCGAGATTTTTTATACTCCAATGGATTGTAGCCTTGTAATTATGGAAGGTAGTCTCTTGTTGATATTTTGGTTACTCCAATGATGGTACCCTTGTCATTATGGAAGGTAGTCTATTGCCGAGATTTTTGTTACTCCATTGCATGGTAGCCTTGTCATTATGGAAGGTAGTGTGTTGTCGATATTTTTGTTATTCCAATAGATGGTAGCCTTGTCATTATGGAAGGTAGTCTGTTGTCATGATTTTTGTTACTCCAATGGATGGTAGCCTTGCCATTATGGAAGGTAGAATGTTATCGATATCTTTGTTTCTCCAATGGATGGTAGCCTTGTCATTATAGAAGGTAGTCTATTGTCGATATTTTTGTTACTCTAAGGGATGGTAGCCTTGTCCATATGGAAGGTAGTCTGTTGTCGAGATTTTTCTTATTCCAATTGATGGTAGCCTTGTCATTATAGAAGGTAGTCTATTGTCGAGATTTTTGTCACTACAATGGATGGTAGCCTTGTCATTAGGTAAGGTAGTCTGTTGTCGAGATTTTTTTTACTAGAATGGATTGTAGCCTTGTCGTTATGGAAGGTGGTCGATTGTCGATATCTTTGTTACTCCAATGGATGGTAGCCTAGTCATTATGGAAGGTAGTTTGTGTACGATATTTTTGTTATTCCAATGGATGATAGCCTTGTCATTATGAAAGGTAGTCTATTGTCGTGATTTTTATTACTCTAAGGGATGGTAGCCTTGACATTAAGGAAGGTAGTTTATTCCCGAGATTTTTATTACTCCATTGCATGGTAGCCTTGTCATTATGGAAGGTGGTGTGTTGTCCATATTTTTGTTATTCCAATGGATGGTAGCCCTGTCATTATGGAAGGTAGTCTCTTGTCGTGATTTTTGTTACTCCAATGGATGGTAGCCTTGTCATTATGTAAGGTGGTCTGTTGTCGAGATATTTGTTACTCTAAGGGATGGTAGCCTTGCCGTTATGGAACATAGTATTTTATCGAGATTTTTGTTATTCTAATGGATGGTAGCGTTGTCATTATAGAAGTTAGTATATTATCGATATTTTTGTCACTACAATGGATGGTAGCCTTGTCATTATGGAAGGTAGTTTGTTGTCGAGATTTTTGTTACTACAATGGATTGTAGCCTTGTCGTTATGGAAGATAGTCTGTTGTCGATATCTTTGTTATTCCAATGGATGGTAGCCTTATTATTATGGAAGGTAGCCTATTGTCGTGATTTTTGTTACTCCAATGGATGGTAGCCTTGTCATTATGGAAGGTAGTCTGTTGTCTAGATTTTTGTTACTATAATGGATTGTAGCCTTGTCGTTATAGAAGATTATCTGTTGTCGATAACTTTGTTACTCCAATGGATGGTAGCCTAGTCATTATGGAAGGTAGTTTGTGTACGAGATTTTAGTTACTCCAATGGATGGTAGCCTTGTCATTATGGAAGGTAGTCTGTTGTCGAGAATTTTGTTACTCCAATGGATGGTAGCCTTGTCATTATAGAAGGTAATATATTGTCGAGATTTTTGTCACTATATTGGATGCTAGCCTTGTCATTATGGAACGTAGTCTGTTCTCGAGATTTTTGTTATTCCATTGGATGGTAGCGTTGTCATTATAGAAGGTAGTATATTATCGAGATTTTTGTCACTATAATGGATGGTAGCCTTGTCATTATGGAAGGTAGTCTGTTGTCGAGATTTTTGTTACTCCAATGGATGGTAGCCTTGTCATTATAGAAGGTAATATATTGTCGAGATTTTTGTCACTATATTGGATGGTAGCCTTGTCATTATGGAACGTAGTCTGTTCTCGAGATTTTTGTTATTCCATTGGATGGTAGCATTGTCATTATAGAAGGTAGTATATTATCGAGATTTTTGTCACTACAATGGATGGTAGCCTTTTCATTATGGAAGGTAGTCTGTTGTCAAGATTTTTGTTACTACAATGGATTGTAGCCTTGTCGTTATGGAAGGTAGTTTGTTGTCGATATGTTTGTTAGTCCAATGGATTGTAGCCTAGTCATTTTGGAAGGTACTTTGTGTACGAGATTTTAGTTACTTTAATGGATCGTAGCCTTTACATTATGAAAGGTAGTCTGTTGTCGAGATTTTTTATACTCCAATGGATTGTAGCCTTATAATTATGGAAGGTAGTCTCTTGTTGATATTTTAGTTACTCCAATGGATGGTAGCCTTGTCATTATGGAAGGTAGTCTGTTGTCGAGATTTTTCTTACTCCAATGGATGGTAGCCTTGTCATTATAGAAGGTAATATATTGTCGAGATTTTTGTCACTATATTGGATGGTAGCCTTGTCATTATGGAACGCAGTTTGTTGTCGAGATTTTTGTTATTCCATTGGATGGTAGCGTTGTCATTATAGAAAGTAGTATATTATCGAGATTTTTGTCACTACAATGGATGGTAGCCTTGTCATTATAGAAGGTAGTCTATTGTCGAGATTTTTGTTACTCTAAGGGATGGTAGCCTTGTCCATATGGAAGGTAGTCTGTTGTCGAGATTTTAGTTATTCCAATGGATGGTAGCATTGTCATTATAGAAGGTAGTTAATTGTCGAGATTTTTGTCACTACAATGGATGGTAGCCTTGTCATTCGGTAAGGTAGTCTGTTGTCGAGATTTTTGTTACTAGAATGGATTGTAGCCTTGTCGTTATGGAAGGTAGTCTATTGTCGATATCTTTGTTACTCCAATGGATGGTAGCCTAGTCATTATCTAAGGTAGTTTGTGTATGATATTTTTGTTATTTCAATGGATGGTAGCGTTGTCATTATATAAGGTAGTATATTATCGATATTTTTGTCACTATAATGGATGGTAGCCTTGTCATTATGGAAGGTAGTCTGTTGTCGAGATTTTTGTTACTACAATGGATTGTAGCCTTGTCATTATGGAAGATAGTCAGTTGTCGATATCTTTGTTATTCCAATGGATGGTAGCCTTATTATTATGGAAGGTAGTCTATTGTCGTGATTTTTGTTACTCCAATGGATGGTAGCCTTGTCATTATGGAAGGTAGTCTGTTGTCGAGATTTTTGTTACTACAATGGATTGTAGCCTTGTCGTTATAGAAGATAGTCTGTTGTCGATATCTTTGTTACTCCAATGGATGGTAGCCTAGTCATTATGGAAGTTAGTTTGTGTAAGAGATTTTAGTTACTCCAATGGATGGTAGCCTTGTCATAATGGAACGTAGTCTATTGTCGAGATTTTTTTTACTCCAATGGATGGTAGCCTTGTCATTATAGAAGGTAATATATTGTCGAGATTTTTGTCACTATATTGGATGGTAGCCTTGTCATTATGGAACGTAGTCTGTTGTCGAGATTTTTGTTATTCCATTTGATGGTAGCGTTGTCATTATAGAAGGTAGTATATTATCGAGATTTTTGTCACTACAATGGATGGTAGCCTTGTCATTATGGAAGGTAGTCTGTTGTCAAGATTTTTGTTACTACAATGGATTGTAGCCTTGTCATTATGGAAGGTAGTTTGTTGTCGATATGTTTGTTAGTCCAATGGATGGTAGCCTAGTCATTATGGAAGGTAGTTTGTGTACGAGATTTTAGTTACTTTAATGGATGGTAGCCTTTACATTATGAAAGGTAGTCTGTTGTCGAGATTTTTTATCCTCCAATGGATTGTAGCCTTGTAATTATGGAAGGTAGTCTCTTATTGATATTTTGGTTACTCCAATGATTATACCCTTGTCATTATGTAAGGTAGTCTATTGCCGATATTTTTGTTACTCCATTGCATGGTAGCCTTGTCATTATGGAAGGTAGTGTGTTGTCGATATTTTTGTTATTCCAATAGATGGTAGCGTTGTCCATATGGAAGGTAGTCTGTTGTCATGATTTTTGTTACTCCAATGGATGGTAGCCTTGCCATTATGGAAGGTAGTATGTTATCGATATCTTTGTTTCTCCAATGGATGGTAGCCTTGTCATTATAGAAGGTAGTCTTTTGTCAAGATTTTTGTTACTCTAAGGGATGGTAGCCTTGTCCAAATGGAAGGTAGTCTGTTGTCGAGATTTTTGTTATTCCAATGGATGGTAGCCTTGTCATTATAGAAGGTAGTCTATTGTCGAGATTTTTGTCACTACAATGGATGGTAGCCTTGTCATTAGGTAAGGTAGTCTGTTGTCGAGATTTTTGTTACTAGAATGGATTGTAGCCTTGTCGTTATGGAAGGTGGTCGATTGTCGATATCTTTATTACTCCAATGGATGGTAGCCTAGTCATTATGGAAGGTAGTTTGTGTACGATATTTTTGTTATTCCAATGGATGATAGCCTTGTCATTATGAAAGGTAGTCTATTGTCGTGATTTTTATTACTCTAAGGGATGGTAGCCTTGACATTAAGGAAGGTAGTATGTTGTCGATATCTTTGTTACTCCAATGGATGGTAGCCTTGTCATTATGGAAGGTAGTCTGTTGTCGATATTTTTTTTACTCTAAGGGATGATAGCCTTGTCATTATGGAAAGTAGTCTATTGCCGTGATTTTTGTTACTCCATTGCATGGTAGCCTTGTCATTATGGAAGGTGGTGTGTTGTCGATATTTTTGTTATTCCAATGGATGGTAGCCCTGTTATTATGGAAGGTAGTCTCTTGTCGTGATTTTTGTTACTCCAATGGATGGTAGCCTTGTCATTATGTAAGGTGGTCTGTTGTCGAGATATTTGTTACTCTAAAGGATGGTAGCCTTGTCGTTATGGAACATAGTATTTTATCGAGATTTTTGTTATTCTAATGGATGGTAGCGTTGTCATTATAGAAGGTAGAATATTATCGATATTTTTGTCACTACAATGGATGGTAGCCTTGTCATTATGGAAGGTAGTTTGTTGTCGAGATTTTTGTTACTACAATGGATTGTAGCCTTGTCGTTATGGAAGATAGTCTGTTGTCGATATCTTTGTTATTCCAATGGATGGTAGCCTTATTATTATGGAAGGTAGTCTATTGTCGTGATTTTTGTTACTCCAATGGATGGTAGCCTTGTCATTATGGAAGGTAGTCTGTTGTCTAGATTTTTGTTACTATAATGGATTGTAGCCTTGTCGTTATAGAAGATAGTCTGTTGTCGATATCTTTGTTACTCCAATGGATGGTAGCCTAGTCATTATGGAAGGTAGTTTGTGTACGAGATTTTAGTTACTCCAATGGATGGTAGCCTTGTCATTATGGAAGGTAGTCAGTTGTCGAGATTTTTGTTACTCCAATGGATGGTAGCCTTGTCATTATAGAAGGTAATATATTGTCGAGATTTTTGTCACTATATTGCATGGTAGCCTTGTCATTATGGAACGTAGTTTGTTCTCGAGATTTTTGTTATTCCATTGGATGGTAGCGTTGTCATTATAGAAGGTAGTATATTATCGAGATTTTTGTCACTATAATGGATGGTAGCCTTGTCATTATGGAAGGTAGTCTGTTGTCGAGATTTTTGTTACTCCAATGGATGGTAGCCTTGTCATTATAGAAGGTAATATATTGTCGAGATTTTTGTCACTATATTGGATGGTAGCCTTGTCATTATGGAACGTAGTCTGTTCTCGAGATTTTTGTTATTCCATTGGATGGTAGCGTTGTCATTATAGAAGGTAGTATATTATCGAGATTTTTGTCACTACAATGGATGGTAGCCTTTTCATTATGGAAGGTAGTCTGTTGTCAAGATTTTTGTTACTACAATGGATTGTAGCCTTGTCGTTATGGAAGGTAGTTTGTTGTCGATATGTTTGTTAGTCCAATGGATTGTAGCCTAGTCATTTTGGAAGGTACTTTGTGTACGAGATTTTAGTTACTTTAATGGATCGTAGCCTTTACATTATGAAAGGTAGTCTGTTGTCGAGATTTTTTATACTCCAATGGATTGTAGCCTTGTAATTATGGAAGGTAGTCTCTTGTTGATATTTTAGTTACTCCAATGGATGGTAGCCTTGTCATTATGGAAGGTAGTCTGTTGTCGAGATTTTTCTTACTCCAATGGATGGTAGCCTTGTCATTATAGAAGGTAATATATTGTCGAGATTTTTGTCACTATATTGGATGGTAGCCTTGTCATTATGGAACGTAGTCTGTTGTCGAGATTTTTGTTATTCCATTGGATGGTAGCGTTGTCATTATAGAAAGTAGTATATTATCGAGATTTTTGTCACTACAATGGATGGTAGCCTTGTCATTATAAAAGGTAGTCTATTGTCGAGATTTTAGTTACTCTAAGGGATGGTAGCCTTGTCCATATGGAAGGTAGTCTGTTGTCGAGATTTTTGTTATTCCAATGGATGGTAGCATTGTCATTATAGAAGGTAGTATATTGTCGAGATTTTTCTCACTACAATGGATGGTAGCCTTGTCATTCGGTAAGGTAGTCTGTTGTCGAGATTTTTGTTACTAGAATGGATTGTAGCCTTGTCGTTATGGAAGGTAGTCTATTGTCGATATCTTTGTTACTCCAATGGATGGTAGCCTAGTCATTATGGAAGGTAGTTTGTGTACGATATTTTTGTTATTTCAATGGATGGTAGCGTTGTCATTATATAAGGTAGTATATTATCGATATTTTTGTCACTATAATGGATGGTAGCCTTGTCATTATGGAAGGTAGTCTGTTGTCGAGATTTTTGTTACTACAATGGATTGTAGCCTTGTCGTTATGGAAGATAGTCTGTTGTCGATATCTTTGTTATTCCAATGGATGGTAGCCTTATTATTATGGAAGGTAGTCTATTGTCGTGATTTTTGTTACTCCAATGGATGGTAGCCTTGTCATTATGGAAGGTAGTCTGTTGTCGAGATTTTTGTTACTACAATGGATTGTAGCCTTGTCGTTATAGAAGATAGTCTGTTGTCGATATCTTTGTTACTCCAATGGATGGTAGCCTAGTCATTATGGAAGTTAGTTTGTGTAAGAGATTTTAGTTACTCCAATGGATGGTAGCCTTGTCATAATGGAACGTAGTCTATTGTCGAGATTTTTTTTACTCCAATGGATGGTAGCCTTGTCATTATAGAAGGTAATATATTGTCGAGATTTTTGTCACTATATTGGATGGTAGCCTTGTCATTATGGAACATAGTCTGTTGTCGAGATTTTTGTTATTCCATTTGATGGTAGCGTTGTCATTATAGAAGGTAGTATATTATCGAGATTTTTGTCACTACAATGGATGGTAGCCTTGTCATTATGGAAGGTAGTCTGTTGTCAAGATTTTTGTTACTACAATGGATTGTAGCCTTGTCATTATGGAAGGTAGTTTGTTGTCGATATGTTTGTTAGTCCAATGGATGGTAGCCTAGTCATTATGGAAGGTAGTTTGTGTACGAGATTTTAGTTACTTTAATGGATGGTAGCCTTTACATTATGAAAGGTAGTCTGTTGTCGAGATTTTTTATCCTCCAATGGATTGTAGCCTTGTAATTATGGAAGGTAGTCTCTTATTGATATTTTGGTTACTCCAATGATTATACCCTTGTCATTATGTAAGGTAGTCTATGGCCGATATTTTTGTTACTCCATTGCATGGTAGCCTTGTCATTATGGAAGGTAGTGTGTTGTCGATATTTTTGTTATTCCAATAGATGGTAGCGTTGTCCATATGGAAGGTAGTCTGTTGTCATGATTTTTGTTACTCCAATGGATGGTAGCCTTGCCATTATGGAAGGTAGTATGTTATCGATATCTTTGTTTCTCCAATGGATGGTAGCCTTGTCATCATAGAAGGTAGTCTTTTGTCAAGATTTTTGTTACTCTAAGGGATGGTAGCCTTGTCCAAATGGATGGTAGTCTGTTGTCGAGATTTTTGTTATTCCAATGGATGGTAGCCTTGTCATTATAGAAGGTAGTCTATTGTCGAGATTTTTGTCACTACAATGGATGGTAGCCTTGTCATTAGGTAAGGTAGTCTGTTGTCGAGATTTTTGTTACTAGAATGGATTGTAGCCTTGTCGTTATGGAAGGTGGTCGATTGTCGATATCTTTATTACTCCAATGGATGGTAGCCTAGTCATTATGGAAGGTAGTTTGTGTACGATATTTTTGTTATTCCAATGGATGATAGCCTTGTCATTATGAAAGGTAGTCTATTGTCGTGATTTTTATTACTCTAAGGGATGGTATCCTTGACATTAAGGAAGGTAGTATGTTGTCGATATCTTTGTTACTCCAATGGATGGTAGCCTTGTCATTATGGAAGGTAGTCTGTTGTCGATATTTTTTTTACTCTAAGGGATGATAGCCTTGTCATTATGGAAAGTAGTCTATTGCCGAGATTTTTGTTACTCCATTGCATGGTAGCCTTGTCATTATGGAAGGTGGTGTGTTGTCGATATTTTTGTTATTCCAATGGATGGTAGCCCTGTTATTATGGAAGGTAGTCTCTTGTCGTGATTTTTGTTACTCCAATGGATGGTAGCCTTGTCATTATGTAAGGTGGTCTGTTGTCGAGATATTTGTTACTCTAAAGGATGGTAGCCTTGTCGTTATGGAACATAGTATTTTATCGAGATTTTTGTTATTCTAATGGATGGTAGCGTTGTCATTATAGAAGGTAGAATATTATCGATATTTTTGTCACTACAATGGATGGTAGCCTTGTCATTATGGAAGGTAGTTTGTTGTCGAGATTTTTGTTACTACAATGGATTGTAGCCTTGTCGTTATGGAAGATAGTCTGTTGTCGATATCTTTGTTATTCCAATGGATGGTAGCCTTATTATTATGGAAGGTAGTCTATTGTCGTGATTTTTGTTACTCCAATAGATGGTAGCCTTGTCATTATGGAAGGTAGTCTGTTGTCTAGATTTTTGTTACTATAATGGATTGTAGCCTTGTCGTTATAGAAGATAGTCTGTTGTCGATATCTTTGTTACTCCAATGGATGGTAGCCTAGTCATTATGGAAGGTAGTTTGTGTACGAGATTTTAGTTACTCCAATGGATGGTAGCCTTGTCATTATGGAAGGTAGTCAGTTGTCGAGATTTTTGTTACTCCAATGGATGGTAGCCTTGTCATTATAGAAGGTAATATATTGTCGAGATTTTTGTCACTATATTGCATGGTAGCCTTGTCATTATGGAACGTAGTTTATTCTCGAGATTTTTGTTATTCCATTGGATGGTAGGGTTGTCATTATAGAAGGTAGTATATTATCGAGATTTTTGTCACTATAATGGATGGTAGCCTTGTCATTATGGAAGGTAGTCTGTTGTCGAGATTTTTGTTACTCCAATGGATGGTAGCCTTGTCATTATAGAAGGTAATATATTGTCCAGATTTTTGTCACTATATTGGATGGTAGCCTTGTCATTATGGAACGTAGTCTGTTCTCGAGATTTTTGTTATTCCATTGGATGGTAGCGTTGTCATTATAGAAGGTAGTATATTATCGAGATTTTTGTCACTACAATGGATGGTAGCCTTTTCATTATGGAAGGTAGTCTATTGTCAAGATTTTTGTTACTACAATGGATTGTAGCCTTGTCGTTATGGAAGGTAGTTTGTTGTCGATATGTTTGTTAGTCCAATGGATTGTAGCCTAGTCATTTTGGAAGGTACTTTGTGTACGAGATTTTAGTTACTTTAATGGATCGTAGCCTTTACATTATGAAAGGTAGTCTGTTGTCGAGATTTTTTATACTCCAATGGATTGTAGCCTTGTAATTATGGAAGGTAGTCTCTTGTTGATATTTTAGTTACTCCAATGGATGGTAGCCTTGTCATTATGGAAGGTAGTCTGTTGTCGAGATTTTTCTTACTCCAATGGATGGTAGCCTTGTCATTATAGAAGGTAATATATTGTCGAGATTTTTGTCACTATATTGGATGGTAGCCTTGCCATTATGGAACGTAGTTTGTTGTCGAGATTTTTGTTATTCCATTGGATGGTAGCGTTGTCATTATAGAAAGTAGTATATTATCGAGATTTTTGTCACTACAATGGATGGTAGCCTTGTCATTATAAAAGGTAGTCTATTGTCGAGATTTTTGTTACTCTAAGGGATGGTAGCCTTGTCCATATGGAAGGTAGTCTGTTGTCGAGATTTTTGTTATTCCAATGGATGGTAGCATTGTCATTATAGAAGGTAGTATATTGTCGAGATTTTTCTCACTACAATGGATGGTAGCCTTGTCATTCGGTAAGGTAGTCTGTTGTCGAGATTTTTGTTACTAGAATGGATTGTAGCCTTGTCGTTATGGAAGGTAGTCTATTGTCGATATCTTTGTTACTCCAATGGATGGTAGCCTAGTCATTATGGAAGGTAGTTTGTGTACGATATTTTTGTTATTTCAATGGATGGTAGCGTTGTCATTATATAAGGTAGTATATTATCGATATTTTTGTCACTATAATGGATGGTAGCCTTGTCATTATGGAAGGTAGTCTGTTGTCGAGATTTTTGTTACTACAATGGATTGTAGCCTTGTCGTTATGGAAGATAGTCTGTTGTCGATATCTTTGTTATTCCAATGGATGGTAGCCTTATTATTATGGAAGGTAGTCTATTGTCGTGATTTTTGTTACTCCAATGGATGGTAGCCTTGTCATTATGGAAGGTAGTCTGTTGTCGAGATTTTTGTTACTACAATGGATTGTAGCCTTGTCGTTATAGAAGATATTCTGTTGTCGATATCTTTGTTACTCCAATGGATGGTAGCCTAGTCATTATGGAAGTTAGTTTGTGTACGAGATTTTAGTTACTCCAATGGATGGTAGCCTTGTCATAATGGAACGTAGTCTATTGTCGAGATTTTTTTTACTCCAATGGATGGTAGCCTTGTCATTATAGAAGGTAATATATTGTCGAGATTTTTGTCACTATATTGGATGGTAGCCTTGTCATTATGGAACGTAGTCTATTGTCGAGATTTTTGTTATTCCATTGGATGGTAGCGTTGTCATTATAGAAGGTAGTATATTATCGAGATTTTTGTCACTACAATGGATGGTAGCCTTGTCATTATGGAAGGTAGTCTGTTGTCAAGATTATTGTTACTACAATGGATTGTAGCCTTGTCATTATGGAAGGTATTTTGTTGTCGATATGTTTGTTAGTTCAATGGATGGTAGCCTAGTCATTATGGAAGGTAGTTTGGTACGAGATTTTAGTTACTTTAATGGATGGTAGCCTTTACATTATGAAAGGTAGTCTGTTGTCGAGATTTTTTATACTCCAATGGATTGTAGCCTTGTAATTATGGAAGGTAGTCTCTTGTTGATATTTTGGTTACTCCAATGATTGTACCCTTGTCATTATGTAAGGTAGTCTATTGCCGATATTTTTGTTACTCCATTGCATGGTAGCCTTGTCATTATGGAAGGTAGTGTGTTGTCGATATTTTTGTTATTCCAATAGATGGTAGCGTTGTCCATATGGAAGGTAGTCTGTTGTCATGATTTTTGTTACTCCAATGGATGGTAGCCTTGCCATTATGGAAGGTAGTATGTTATCGATATCTTTGTTTCTCCAATGGATGGTAGCCTTGTCATTATAGAAGGTAGTCTTTTGTCAAGATTTTTGTTACTCTAAGGGATGGTAGCCAATCCAAATGGAAGGTAGTCTGTTGTCGAGATTTTTGTTACTACAATGGATGGTAGCCTTATCATTAGGTAAGGTAGACTGTTGTCTAGATTTTTGTTACTAGAATGGATTGTAGCCTTGTCGTTATGGAAGGTAGTCTGTTGTCGATATCTTTGTTACTCCAATGGATGGTAGCCTAGTCATTATGGAAGGTAGTTTGTGTACTATATTTTTGTTATTCCAATGGATGATAGCCTTGTCATTATGAAAGGTAGTCTATTGTCGTGATTTTTATTACTCTAAGGGATGGTAGCCTTGTCATTATGGAGTAGTATGTTGTTGATATCTTTGTTACTCCAATTGATGGTAGCCTTGTCATTATGGAAGGTAGTCTGTTGCCGATATTTTTTTTACTCTAAGGGATGGTAACCTTGTCATTATGGAAGGTAGTCTATTGCCGAGATTTTTGTTACTCCATTGCATGGTAGCCTTGTCATTATGGAAGGTAGTGTGTTATCGATATTTTTGTTATTCCAATGGATGATAGCCCTATCATTATGGAAGGTTGTCTCTTGTCGTGATTTTTGTTACTCCAATGGATGGTAGCCTTGTCATTATGGAAGGTGGTCTGTTGTCGAGATATTTGTTACTCTAAGGGATGGTAGCCTTGCCGTTATGGAACATAGTATTTTATCGAGATTTTTGTTATTCTAATGGATGGTAGCATTGTCATTATAGAAGGTAGTATATTATCGATATTTTTGTCACTACAATGGATGGTAGCCTTGTCATTATGGAAGGTAGTTTGTTGTCGAGATTTTTGTTACTACAATGGATTGTAGCCTTGTCGTTATGGAAGATAGTCTGTTGTCGATATCTTTGTTATTCCAATGGATGGTAGCCTTATTATTATGGAAGGTAGTCTATTGTCGTGATTTTTGTTACTCCAATGGATGGTAGCCTTGTCATTATGGAAGGTAGTCTGTTGTCTAGATTTTTGTTACTATAATGGATTGTAGCCTTGTCGTTATAGAAGATAGTCTGTTGTCGATATCTTTGTTACTCCAATGGATGGTAGCCTAGTCATTATGGAAGGTAGTTTGTGTACGAGATTTTAGTTACTCCAATGGATGGTAGCCTTGTCATTATGGAAGGTAGTCTGTTGTCGAGATTTTTGTTACTCCAATGGATGGTAGCCTTGTCATTATAGAAGGTAATATATTGTCGAGATTTTTGTCACTATATTGGATGGTAGCCTTGTCATTATGGAACGTAGTCTGTTCTCGAGATTTTTGTTATTCCATTGGATGGTAGCGTTGTCATTATAGAAGGTAGTATATTATCGAGATTTTTGTCACTACAATGGATGGTAGCCTTTTCATTATGGAAGGTAGTCTGTTGTCAAGATTTTTGTTACTACAATGAATTGTAGCCTTGTCGTTATGGAAGGTAGTTTGTTGTCGATACGTTTGTTAGTCCAATGGATTGTAGCCTAGTCGTTTTGGAAGGTACTTTGTGTACGAGATTTTAGTTACTTTAATGGATCATAGCCTTTACATTATGAAAGGTAGTCTGTTGTCGAGATTTTTTATACTCCAATGGATTGTAGCCTTGTAATTATGGAAGGTAGTCTCTTGTTGATATTTTAGTTACTCCAATGGATGGTAGCCTTGTCATTATGGAAGGTAGTCTGTTGTCGAGATTTTTCTTACTCCAATGGATGGTAGCCTTGTCATTATAGAAGGTAATATATTGTCGAGATTTTTGTCACTATATTGGATGGTAGCCTTGTCATTATGGAACGTAGTCTGTTGTCGAGATTTTTGTTATTCCATTGGATGATAGCGTTTTCATTATAGAAAGTAGTATATTATCGAGATTTTTGTCACTACAATGGATGGTAGCCTTGTCATTATAGAAGGTAGTCTATTGTCGAGATTTTTGTTACTCTAAGGGATGGTAGCCTTGTCCATATGGAAGGTAGTCTGTTGTCGAGATTTTTGTTATTCCAATGGATGGTAGCATTGTCATTATAGACGGTAGTATATTGTCGAGATTTTTGTCACTACAATGGATAGTAGCCTTGTCATTAGGTAAGGTAGTCTGTTGTCGAGATTTTTGTTACTAGAATGGATTGTAGCCTTGTCGTTATGGAAGGTAGTCTATTGTCGATATCTTTGTTACTCCAATGGATGGTAGCCTAGTCATTATGGAAGGTAGTTTGTGTACGATATTTTTGTTATTTCAATGGATGGTAGCGTTGTCATTATATAAGGTAGTATATTATCGATATTTTTGTCACTATAATGGATGGTAGCCTTGTCATTATGGAAGGTAGTCTGTTGTCGAGATTTTTGTTACTACAATGGATTGTAGCCTTGTCATTATGGAAGATAGTTTGTTGTTGATATCTTTGTAATTCCAATGGATGGTAGCCTTATTATTATGGAAGGTAGTCTATTGTCGTGATTTTTGTTACTCCAATGGATGGTAGCCTTGTCATTATGGAAGGTAGTCTGTTGTCGAGATTTTTGTTACTACAATGGATTGTAGCCTTGTCGTTATAGAAGATAGTCTGTTGTCGATATCTTTGTTACTCCAATGGATGGTAGCCTAGTCATTATGGAAGTTAGTTTGTGTACGAGATTTTATTTACTCCAATGGATGGTAGCCTTGTCATAATGGAACGTAGTCTATTGTCGAGATTTTTTTTACTCCAATGGATGGTAGCCTTGTCATTATAGAAGGTAATATATTGTCGAGATTTTTGTCACTATATTGGATGGTAGCCTTGTCATTATGGAACGTAGTCTGTTGTCGAGATTTTTGTTATTCCATTGGATGGTAGCGTTGTCATTATAGAAGGTAGTATATTATCGAGATTTTTGTCACTACAATGGATGGTAGCCTTGTCATTATGGAAGGTAGTCTGTTGTCAAGATTTTTTGTTACTACAATGGATTGTAGCCTTGTAATTATGGAAGGTAGTTTGTGTACGAGATTTTAGTTACTTTAATGGATGGTAGCCTTTACATTATGAAAGGTAGTCTATTGTCGAGATTTTTTATACTCCAATGGATTGTAGCCTTGTAATTATGGAAGGTAGTCTCTTGTTGATATTTTGGTTACTCCAATGATTGTACCCTTGTCATTATGTAAGGTAGTCTATTGCCGATATTTTTGTTACTCCATTGCATGGTAGCCTTGTCATTATGGAAGGTAGTGTGTTGTCGATATTTTTGTTATTCCAATAGATGGTAGCGTTATCCATATGGAAGGTAGTCTGTTGTCATGATTTTTGTTACTCCAATGGATGGTAGCCTTGCCATTATGGAAGGTAGTATGTTATCGATATCGTTGTTTCTCCAATGGATGGTAGCCTTGTCATTATAGAAGGTAGTCTTTTGTCAAGATTTTTGTTACTCTAAGGGATGGTAGCCTTGTCCAAATGGAAGGTAGTCTGTTGTCGAGATTTTTGTTATTCCAATGGATGGTAGCATTGTCATTATAGAAGGTAGTATATTGTCGAGATTTTTGTTACTATAATGGATGGTAGCCTTGTCATTAGGTAAGGTAGTCTGTTGTCGAGATTTTTGTTACTAGAATGGATTGTAGCCTTGTCGTTATGGAAGGTAGTCTGTTGTCGATATCTTTGTTACTCCAATGGATGGTAGCCTAGTCATTATGGAAGGTAGTTTGTGTACTATATTTTTGTTATTCCAATGGATGATAGCCTTGTCATTATGAAAGGTAGTCTATTGTCGTGATTTTTATTACTCTAAGGGATGGTAGCCTTGTCATTATGGAGTAGTATGTTGTTGATATCTTTGTTACTCCAATGGATGGTAGCCTTGTCATTATGGAAGGTAGTCTGTTGTCGATATTTTTTTTACTCTAAGGGATGGTAACCTTGTCATTATGGAAGGTAGTCTATTGCCGAGATTTTTGTTACTCCATTGCATGGTAGCCTTGTCATTATGGAAGGTAGTGTGTTGTCGATATTTTTGTTATTCCAATGGATGGTAGCCCTGTCATTATGGAAGGTTGTCTCTTGTCGTGATTTTTGTTACTCCAATGGATGGTAGCCTTGTCATTATGGAAGGTGGTCTGTTGTCGAGATATTTGTTACTCTAAAGGATGGTAGCCTTGCCGTTATGGAACATAGTATTTTATCGAGATTTTTGTTATTCTAATGGATGGTAGCGTTGTCATTATAGAAGGTAGTATATTATCGATATTTTTGTCATTACAATGGATGGTAGCCTTGTCATTATGGAAGGTAGTTTGTTGTCGAGATTTTTGTTACTACAATGGATTGTAGCCTTGTCGTTATGGAAGATAGTCTGTTGTCGATATCTTTGTTATTCCAATGGATGGTAGCCTTATTATTATGGAAGGTAGTCTATTGTCGTGATTTTTGTTACTCCAATGGATGGTAGCCTTGTCATTATGGAAGGTAGTCTGTTGTCTAGATTTTTGTTACTATAATGGATTGTAGCCTTGTCGTTATAGAAGATAGACTGTTGTCGATATCTTTGTTACTCCAATGGATGGTAGCCTAGTCATTATGGAAGGTAGTTTGTGTACGAGATTTTAGTTACTCCAATGGATGGTAGCCTTGTCATTATGGAAGGTAGTCTGTTGTCGAGATTTTTGTTACTCCAATGGATGGTAGCCTTGTCATTATAGAAGGTAATATATTGTCGAGATTTTTGTCACTATATTGGATGGTAGCCTTGTCATTATGGAACATAGTCTGTTGTCGAGATTTTTGTTATTCCATTGGATGGTAGCGTTGTCATTATAGAAGGTAGTATATTATCGAGATTTTTGTCACTACAATGGATGGTAGCCTTTTCATTATGGAAGGTAGTTTGTTGTCAAGATTTTTGTTACTACAATGGATTGTAGCCTTGTCGTTATGGAAGGTAGTTTGTTGTCGATATGTTTGTTAGTCCAATGGATGGTAGCCTAGTCATTTTGGAAGGTACTTTGTGTACGAGATTTTAGTTACTTTAATGGATCGTTGCCTTTACATTATGAAAGGTAGTCCGTTGTCGAGATTTTTTATACTCCAATGGATTGTAGCCTTGTAATTATGGAAGGTAGTCTCTTGTTGATATTTTAGTTACTCCAATGGATGGTAGCCTTGTCATTATGGAAGGTAGTCTGTTGTCGAGATTTTTCTTACTCCAATGGATGGTAGCCTTGTCATTATAGAAGGTAATATATTGTCGAGATTTTTTTCATTATATTGGATGGTAGCCTTGTCATTATGGAACGTAGTCTGTTGTCGAGATTTTTGTTATTCCATTGGATGGTAGCATTGTCATTATAGAAAGTAGTATATTATCGAGATTTTTGTCACTACAATGGATGGTAGCCTTGTCATTATAGAAGGTAGTCTATTGTCAAGATTTTTGTTACTCTAAGGGATGGTAGCCTTGTCCATATGGAAGGTAGTCTATTGTCGAGATTTTTGTTATTACAATGGATGGTAGCATTGTCATTATAGAAGGTAGTATATTGTCGAGATTTTTGTCACTACAATGGATGGTAGCCTTGTCATTAGGTGAGGTAGTCTGTTGTCCAGATTTTTGTTACTAGAATGGATTGTAGCCTTGTCGTTATGGAAGGTAGTCTATTGTCGATATCTTTGTTACTCCAATGGATGGTAGCCTAGTCATTATGGAAGGTAGTTTGTGTACGATATTTTTGTTATTCCAATGGATGGTAGCGTTATCATTATAGAAGGTAGTATATTATCGATATTTTTGTCACTATAATGGATGGTAGCCTTGTCATTATGGAAGGTAGTCTGCTGTCGAGATTTTTGTTACTACAATGGATTGTAGCCTTGTCGTTATGGAAGATAGTTTGTTGTTGATATCTTTGTAATTCCAATGGATGGTAGCCTTATTATTATGGAAGGTAGTCTATTGTCGTGATTTTTGTTACTCCAATGGATGGTAGCCTTGTCATTATGGAAGGTAGTCTGTTGTCGAGATTTTTGTTACTACAATGGATTGTAGCCTTGTCGTTATAGAAGATAGTCTGTTGTCGATATCTTTGTTACTCCAATGGATGGTAGCCTAGTCATTATGGAAGTTAGTTTGTGTACGAGATTTTATTTACTCCAATGGATGGTAGCCTTGTCATAATGGAAGGTAGTCTATTGTCGAGATTTTTTTTACTCCAATGGATGGTAGCCTTGTCATTATAGAAGGTAATATATTGTCGAGATTTTTGTCACTATATTGGATGGTAGCCTTGTCATTATGGAACGTAGTCTGTTGTTGAGATTTTTGTTATTCCATTGGATGGTAGCATTGTCATTATATAAGGTAGTATATTATCGAGATTTTTGTCACTACAATGGATGGTAGCCTTGTCATTATGGAAGGTAGTCTGTTGTCAAGATTTTTGTTACTACAATTGATTGTAGCCTTGTCATTATGGAAGGTAGTTTGTTGTCGATATGTTTGTTAGTCCAATGGATGGTAGCCTAGTCATTATGGAAGGTAGTTTTTGTACGAGATTTTAGTTACTTTAATGGATGGTAGCCTTTACATTATGAAAGGTAGTCTGTTGTCGAGATTTTTTATACTCCAATGGATTGTAGCCTTGTAATTATGGAAGGTAGTCTCTTGTTGATATTTTGGTTACTCCAATGATTGTACCCTTGTCATTATGTAAGGTAGTCTATTGCCGATATTTTTGTTACTCCATTGCATGGTAGCCTTGTCATTATGGAAGGTAGTGTGTTGTCGATATTTTTGTTATTCCAATAGATGGTAGCATTGTCCATATGGAAGGTAGTCTGTTGTCATGATTTTTGTTACTCCAATGGATGGTAGCCTTGTCATTATGGAAGGTAGTATGTTATCGATATCTTTGTCACTACAATGGATGGTAGCCTTGTCATTATGGAAGGTAGTCTGTTGTCAAGATTTTTGTTACTCTAAGGGATGGTAGCCTTGTCCATATGGAGGGTAGTCTGTTGTCGAGATTTTTGTTATTCCAATGGATGGTAGCATTGTCATTATAGAAGGTAGTATAATGTCGAGATTTTTGTCACTACAATGGATGGTAGCCTTGTCATTAGGTAAGGTAGTCTGTTGTCGAGATTTTTGTTACTAGAATGGATTGTAGCCTTGTCGTTATGGAAGGTAGTCTGTTGTCGATATCTTTGTTACTCCAATGGATGGTAGCCTAGTCATTATGGAAGGTAGTTTGTGTACGATATTTTTGTTATTCCAATGGATGATAGCCTTGTCATTATGAAAGGTAGTCTATTGCCGTGATTTTTATTACTCTAAGGGATGGTAGCCTTGTCATTATGGCAGGTAGTATGTTGTTGATATCTTTGTTACTCCAATGGATGGTAGCCTTGTCTCTATGGAAGGTAGTCAGTTGTCGATATTTTTTTTACTCTAAGGGATGGTAGCCTTGTTATTATGGAAGGTAGTCTATTGCCGAGATTTTTGTTACTCCATTTCATGGTTGCCTTGTTATTATGGAAGGTAGTGTGTTGTCGATATTTTTGTTATTCCAATGGATGGTAGCCCTGTCATTATGGAAGGTAGTCTTATGTCGTTATTTTTGTTATTCCAATGGATGGTAGCCTTGTCATTATGTAAGGTGGTTTGTTGTCGAGATATTTGTTACTCTAAGGGATGGTAGCCTTGCCATTATGGAACGTAGTCTGTTATCGAGATTTTTGTTATTCCAATGGATGGTAGCGTTGTCATTATAGAAGGTAGTATATTGTCGATATTTTTTTCACTACAATGGATGGTAGCCTTGTCATTATGGAAGGTAGTCTGTTGTCGAGATTTTTGTTACTACAATGGATTGTAGCCTTGTCGTTATGGAAGATAGTCTGTTGTCGATATCTTTGTTATTCCAATGGATGGTAGCCTTATTATTATGGAAGGTAGTCTATTGTCGTGATTTTTGTTACTCCAATGGATGGTAGCCTTGTCATTATGGAAGGTAGTCTGTTGTCGAGATTTTTGTTACTACAATGGATTGTAGCCTTGTCGTTATAGAAGATAGTCTGTTCTCGATATCTTTGTTACTCCAATGGATGGTAGCCTAGTCATTATGGAAGGTAATTTGTGTACGAGATTTTAGTTACTCCAATGGATGGTAGCCTTGACATTATGGAAGGTAGTATGTTGTCAATATCTTTGTTACTCCAATGGATGGTAGCCTTGTCATTATGGAAGGTAGTCTGTTGTCGATATTTTTTTTACTCTAAGGGATGGTAGTCTTGTCATTATTGAAGGTAGTCTATTGCCGAGATTTTTGTTACTCCATTGCATGGTAGCCTTGTCATTATGGAAGGTAGTGTGTTGTCGTCATTTTTGTTATTCCAATGGATGGTAGCCCTGTCATTATGGAAGGTAGTCTCTTGTAGTGATTTTTGTTACTCCAATGGATGGTAGCCTTGTCATTATGTAAGGTGGTCTGTTGTCGAGATATTTGTTACTCTAAGGGATGGTAGCCTTGCTATTATGGAACGTAGTATTTTATCGAGATTTTTGTTATTCCAATGGATGGTAGCGTTGTCATTATAGAAGGTTGTATATTATCGATATTTTTTTCACTACAATGAATGGTAGTCTTGTCATTATGCAAGGTAGTCTATTGTCGAGATTTTTGTTACTACAATGGATTGTAGCCTTGTCGTTATAGAAGATAGTCTGTTGTCGATATCTTTGTTACTCCAATGGATGGTAGCCTAGTCATTATGGAAGTTAGTTTGTGTACGAGATTTTATTTACTCCAATGGATGGTAGCCTTGTCATAATGGAAGGTAGTCTATTGTCGAGATTTTTTTTACTCCAATGGATGGTAGCCTTGTCATTATAGAAGGTAATATAGTGTCGAGATTTTTGTCACTATATTGGATGGTAGCCTTGTCATTATGGAACGTAGTCTGTGGTCGAGATTTTTGTTATTCCATTGGATGGTAGCATTGTCATTATATAAGGTAGTATATTATCGAGATTTTTGTCACTACAATGGATGGTAGCCTTGTCATTATGGAAGGTAGTCTGTTGTCAAGATTTTTGTTACTACAATTGATTGTAGCCTTGTCATTATGGAAGGTAGTTTGTTGTCGATATGTTTGTTAGTCCAATGGATGGTAGCCTAGTCATTATGGAAGGTAGTTTGTGTACGAGATTTTAGTTACTTTAATGGATGGTAGCCTTTACATTATGAAATGTAGTCTGTTGTCGAGATTTTTTATACTCCAATGGATTGTAGCCTTGTAATTATGGAAGGTAGTCTCTTGTTGATATTTTGGTTACTCCAATGATTGTACCCTTGTCATTATGTAAGGTAGTCTATTGCCGATATTTTTGTTACTCCATTGCATGGTAGCCTTGTCATTATGGAAGGTAGTGTGTTGTCGATATTTTTGTTATTCCAATAGATGGTAGCATTGTCCATATGGAAGGTAGTCTGTTGTCATGATTTTTGTTACTCCAATGGATGGTAGCCTTGTCATTATGGAAGGTAGTATGTTATCGATATCTTTGTCACTACAATGGATGGTAGCCTTGTCATTATGGAAGGTAGTCTGTTGTCAAGATTTTTGTTACTCTAAGGGATGGTAGCCTTGTCCATATGGAGGGTAGTCTGTTGTCGAGATTTTTGTTATTCCAATGGATGGTAGCATTGTCATTATAGAAGGTAGTATAATGTCGAGATTTTTGTCACTACAATGGATGGTAGCCTTGTCATTAGGTAAGGTAGTCTGTTGTCGAGATTTTTGTTACTAGAATGGATTGTAGCCTTGTCGTTATGGAAGGTAGTCTGTTGTCGATATCTTTGTTACTCCAATGGATGGTAGCCTAGTCATTATGGAAGGTAGTTTGTGTACGATATTTTTGTTATTCCAATGGATGATAGCCTTGTCATTATGAAAGGTAGTCTATTGCCGTGATTTTTATTACTCTAAGGGATGGTAGCCTTGTCATTATGGCAGGTAGTATGTTGTTGATATCTTTGTTACTCCAATGGATGGTAGCCTTGTCTCTATGGAAGGTAGTCTGTTGTCGATATTTTTTTTACTCTAAGGGATGGTAGCCTTGTTATTATGGAAGGTAGTCTATTGCCGAGATTTTTGTTACTCCATTTCATGGTTGCCTTGTTATTATGGAAGGTAGTGTGTTGTCGATATTTTTGTTATTCCAATGGATGGTAGCCCTGTCATTATGGAAGGTAGTCTTATGTCGTGATTTTTGTTATTCCAATGGATGGTAGCCTTGTCATTATGTAAGGTGGTTTGTTGTCGAGATATTTGTTACTCTAAGGGATGGTAGCCTTGCCATTATGGAACGTAGTCTGTTATCGAGATTTTTGTTATTCCAATGGATGGTAGCGTTGTCATTATAGAAGGTAGTATATTGTCGATATTTTTTTCACTACAATGGATGGTAGCCTTGTCATTATGGAAGGTAGTCTGTTGTCGAGATTTTTGTTACTACAATGGATTGTAGCCTTGTCGTTATGGAAGATAGTCTGTTGTCGATATCTTTGTTATTCCAATGGATGGTAGCCTTATTATTATGGAAGGTAGTCTATTGTCGTGATTTTTGTTACTCCAATGGATGGTAGCCTTGTCATTATGGAAGGTAGTCTGTTGTCGAGATTTTTGTTACTACAATGGATTGTAGCCTTGTCGTTATAGAAGATAGTTTGTTCTCGATATCTTTGTTACTCCAATGGATGGTAGCCTAGTCATTATGGAAGGTAATTTGTGTACGAGATTTTAGTTACTCCAATGGATGGTAGCCTTGACATTATGGAAGGTAGTATGTTGTCAATATCTTTGTTACTCCAATGGATGGTAGCCTTGTCATTATGGAAGGTAGTCTGTTGTCGATATTTTTTTTACTCTAAGGGATGGTAGTCTTGTCATTATTGAAGGTAGTCTATTGCCGAGATTTTTGTTACTCCATTGCATGGTAGCCTTGTCATTATGGAAGGTAGTGTGTTGTCGTCATTTTTGTTATTCCAATGGATGGTAGCCCTGTCATTATGGAAGGTAGTCTCTTGTAGTGATTTTTGTTACTCCAATGGATGGTAGCCTTGTCATTATGTAAGGTGGTCTGTTGTCGAGATATTTGTTACTCTAAGGGATGGTAGCCTTGCTATTATGGAACGTAGTATTTTATCGAGATTTTTGTTATTCCAATGGATGGTAGCGTTGTCATTATAGAAGGTAGTATATTATCGATATTTTTTTCACTACAATGAATGGTAGTCTTGTCATTATGGAAGGTAGTCTATTGTCGAGATTTTTGTTACTACAATGGATTGTAGCCTTGTCGTTATGGAAGATAGTCTGTTGTCGATATCTTTGTTATTCCAATGGATGGTAGCCTTATTATTATGGAAAGTAGTTTATTGTCGTGATTTTTGTTACTCCAATGGATGGTAGCCTTGTCATTATGGAAGGTAGTCTGTTGTCGAGATTTTTGTTACTACAATGGATTGTAGCCTTGTCGTTATAGAAGATAGTCTGTTGTCGATATCTTTGTTACTCCAATGGATGGTAGCCTAGTCATTATGGAAGGTAGTTTGTGTACGAGATTTTAGTTACTCCAATGGATGGTAGCCTTGTCATTATGGAAGGTAGTCTATTGTCGAGATTTTTGTTACTCCAATGGATGGTAGCCTTGTCATTATAGAAGGTAATATATTGTCGAGATTTTTGTCACTACAATGGATGGTAGCCTTGTCATTATGGAAGGTAGTATGTTGTCAAGATTTTTGTTACTACAATGGATTGTAGCCTTGTCGTTATGGAAGATAGTTTGTTGTTGATATCTTTGTAATTCCAATGGATGGTAGCCTTATTATTATGGAAGGTAGTCTATTGTCGTGATTTTTGTTACTCCAATGGATGGTAGCCTTGTCATTATGGAAGGTAGTCTGTTGTCGAGATTTTTGTTACTACAATGGATTGTAGCCTTGTCGTTATAGAAGATAGTCTGTTGTCGATATCTTTGTTACTCCAATGGATGGTAGCCTAGTCATTATGGAAGTTAGTTTGTGTACGAGATTTTATTTACTCCAATGGATGGTAGCCTTGTCATAATGGAAGGTAGTCTATTGTCGAGATTTTTTTTACTCCAATGGATGGTAGCCTTGTCATTATAGAAGGTAATATATTGTCGAGATTTTTGTCACTATATTGGATGGTAGCCTTGTCATTATGGAACGTAGTCTGTTGTCGAGATTTTTGTTATTCCATTGGATGGTAGCATTGTCATTATATAAGGTAGTATATTATCGAGATTTTTGTCACTACAATGGATGGTAGCCTTGTCATTATGGAAGGTAGTCTGTTGTCAAGATTTTTGTTACTACAATTGATTGTAGCCTTGTCATTATGGAAGGTAGTTTGTTGTCGATATGTTTGTTAGTCCAATGGATGGTAGCCTAGTCATTATGGAAGGTAGTTTGTGTACGAGATTTTAGTTACTTTAATGGATGGTAGCCTTTACATTATGAAAGGTAGTCTGTTGTCGAGATTTTTTATACTCCAATGGATTGTAGCCTTGTAATTATGGAAGGTAGTCTCTTGTTGATATTTTGGTTACTCCAATGATTGTACCCTTGTCATTATGTAAGGTAGTCTATTGCCGATATTTTTGTTACTCCATTGCATGGTAGCCTTGTCATTATGGAAGGTAGTGTGTTGTCGATATTTTTGTTATTCCAATAGATGGTAGCATTGTCCATATGGAAGGTAGTCTGTTGTCATGATTTTTGTTACTCCAATGGATGGTAGCCTTGTCATTATGGAAGGTAGTATGTTATCGATATCTTTGTCACTACAATGGATGGTAGCCTTGTCATTATGGAAGGTAGTCTGTTGTCAAGATTTTTGTTACTCTAAGGGATGGTAGCCTTGTCCATATGGAGGGTAGTCTGTTGTCGAGATTTTTGTTATTCCAATGGATGGTAGCATTGTCATTATAGAAGGTAGTATAATGTCGAGATTTTTGTCACTACAATGGATGGTAGCCTTGTCATTAGGTAAGGTAGTCTGTTGTCGAGATTTTTGTTACTAGAATGGATTGTAGCCTTGTCGTTATGGAAGGTAGTCTGTTGTCGATATCTTTGTTACTCCAATGGATGATAGCCTAGTCATTATGGAAGGTAGTTTGTGTACGATATTTTTGTTATTCCAATGGATGATAGCCTTGTCATTATGAAAGGTAGTCTATTGCCGTGATTTTTATTACTCTAAGGGATGGTAGCCTTGTCATTATGGCAGGTAGTATGTTGTTGATATCTTTGTTACTCCAATGGATGGTAGCCTTGTCTCTATGGAAGGTAGTCTGTTGTCGATATTTTTTTTACTCTAAGGGATGGTAGCCTTGTTATTATGGAAGGTAGTCTATTGCCGAGATTTTTGTTACTCCATTTCATGGTTGCCTTGTTATTATGGAAGGTAGTGTGTTGTCGATATTTTTGTTATTCCAATGGATGGTAGCCCTGTCATTATGGAAGGTAGTCTTATGTCGTGATTTTTGTTATTCCAATGGATGGTAGCCTTGTCATTATGTAAGGTGGTTTGTTGTCGAGATATTTGTTACTCTAAGGGATGGTAGCCTTGCCATTATGGAACGTAGTCTGTTATCGAGATTTTTGTTATTCCAATGGATGGTAGCGTTGTCATTATAGAAGGTAGTATATTGTCGATATTTTTTTCACTACAATGGATGGTAGCCTTGTCATTATGGAAGGTAGTCTGTTGTCGAGATTTTTGTTACTACAATGGATTGTAGCCTTGTCGTTATGGAAGATAGTCTGTTGTCGATATCTTTGTTATTCCAATGGATGGTAGCCTTATTATTATGGAAGGTAGTCTATTGTCGTGATTTTTGTTACTCCAATGGATGGTAGCCTTGTCATTATGGAAGGTAGTCTGTTGTCGAGATTTTTGTTACTACAATGGATTGTAGCCTTGTCGTTATAGAAGATAGTCTGTTGTCGATATCTTTGTTACTCCAATGGATGGTAGCCTAGTCATTATGGAAGGTAGTTTGTGTACGAGATTTTAGTTACTCCAATGGATGGTAGCCTTGTCATTATGGAAGGTAGTCTATTGTCGAGATTTTTGTTACTCCAATGGATGGTAGCCTTGTCATTATAGAAGGTAATATATTGTCGAGATTTTTGTCACTACAATGGATGGTAGCCTTGTCATTATGGAAGGTAGTATGTTGTCAAGATTTTTGTTACTACAATGGATTGTAGCCTTGTCGTTATGGAAGATAGTTTGTTGTTGATATCTTTGTAATTCCAATGGATGGTAGCCTTATTATTATGGAAGGTAGTCTATTGTCGTGATTTTTGTTACTCCATTGCATGGTAGCCTTGTCATTATGGAAGGTAGTGTGTTGTCGTCATTTTTGTTATTCCAATGGATGGTAGCCCTGTCATTATGGAAGGTAGTCTCTTGTAGTGATTTTTGTTACTCCAATGGATGGTAGCCTTGTCATTATGTAAGGTGGTCTGTTGTCGAGATATTTGTTACTCTAAGGGATGGTAGCCTTGCTATTATGGAACGTAGTATTTTATCGAGATTTTTGTTATTCCAATGGATGGTAGCGTTGTCATTATAGAAGGTAGTATATTATCGATATTTTTTTCACTACAATGAATGGTAGTCTTGTCATTATGGAAGGTAGTCTATTGTCGAGATTTTTGTTACTACAATGGATTGTAGCCTTGTCGTTATGGAAGATAGTCTGTTGTCGATATCTTTGTTATTCCAATGGATGGTAGCCTTATTATTATGGAAAGTAGTTTATTGTCGTGATTTTTGTTACTCCAATGGATGGTAGCCTTGTCATTATGGAAGGTAGTCTGTTGTCGAGATTTTTGTTACTACAATGGATTGTAGCCTTGTCGTTATAGAAGATAGTCTGTTGTCGATATCTTTGTTACTCCAATGGATGGTAGCCTAGTCATTATGGAAGGTAGTTTGTGTACGAGATTTTAGTTACTCCAATGGATGGTAGCCTTGTCATTATGGAAGGTAGTCTATTGTCGAGATTTTTGTTACTCCAATGGATGGTAGCCTTGTCATTATAGAAGGTAATATATTGTCGAGATTTTTGTCACTACAATGGATGGTAGCCTTGTCATTATGGAAGGTAGTATGTTGTCAAGATTTTTGTTACTACAATGGATTGTAGCCTTGTCGTTATGGAAGATAGTTTGTTGTTGATATCTTTGTAATTCCAATGGATGGTAGCCTTATTATTATGGAAGGTAGTCTATTGTCGTGATTTTTGTTACTCCAATGGATGGTAGCCTTGTCATTATGGAAGGTAGTCTGTTGTCGAGATTTTTGTTACTACAATGGATTGTAGCCTTGTCGTTATAGAAGATAGTCTGTTGTCGATATCTTTGTTACTCCAATGGATGGTAGCCTAGTCATTATGGAAGTTAGTTTGTGTACGAGATTTTATTTACTCCAATGGATGGTAGCCTTGTCATAATGGAAGGTAGTCTATTGTCGAGATTTTTTTTACTCCAATGGATGGTAGCCTTGTCATTATAGAAGGTAATATATTGTCGAGATTTTTGTCACTATATTGGATGGTAGCCTTGTCATTATGGAACATAGTCTGTTGTCGAGATTTTCGTTATTCCATTGGATGGTAGCATTGTCATTATATAAGGTAGTATATTATCGAGATTTTTGTCACTACAATGGATGGTAGCCTTGTCATTATGGAAGGTAGTCTGTTGTCAAGATTTTTGTTACTACAATTGATTGTAGCCTTGTCATTATGGAAGGTAGTTTGTTGTCGATATGTTTGTTAGTCCAATGGATGGTAGCCTAGTCATTATGGAAGGTAGTTTGTGTACGAGATTTTAGTTACTTTAATGGATGGTAGCCTTTACATTATGAAAGGTAGTCTGTTGTCGAGATTTTTTATACTCCAATGGATTGTAGCCTTGTAATTATGGAAGGTAGTCTCTTGTTGATATTTTGGTTACTCCAATGATTGTACCCTTGTCATTATGTAAGGTAGTCTATTGCCGATATTTTTGTTACTCCATTGCATGGTAGCCTTGTCATTATGGAAGGTAGTGTGTTGTCGATATTTTTGTTATTCCAATAGATGGTAGCATTGTCCATATGGAAGGTAGTCTGTTGTCATGATTTTTGTTACTCCAATGGATGGTAGCCTTGTCATTATGGAAGGTAGTATGTTATCGATATCTTTGTCACTACAATGGATGGTAGCCTTGTCATTATGGAAGGTAGTCTGTTGTCAAGATTTTTGTTACTCTAAGGGATGGTAGCCTTGTCCATATGGAGGGTAGTCTGTTGTCGAGATTTTTGTTATTCCAATGGATGGTAGCATTGTCATTATAGAAGGTAGTATAATGTCGAGATTTTTGTCACTACAATGGATGGTAGCCTTGTCATTAGGTAAGGTAGTCTGTTGTCGAGATTTTTGTTACTAGAATGGATTGTAGCCTTGTCGTTATGGAAGGTAGTCTGTTGTCGATATCTTTGTTACTCCAATGGATGATAGCCTAGTCATTATGGAAGGTAGTTTGTGTACGATATTTTTGTTATTCCAATGGATGATAGCCTTGTCATTATGAAAGGTAGTCTATTGCCGTGATTTTTATTACTCTAAGGGATGGTAGCCTTGTCATTATGGCAGGTAGTATGTTGTTGATATCTTTGTTACTCCAATGGATGGTAGCCTTGTCTCTATGGAAGGTAGTCTGTTGTCGATATTTTTTTTACTCTAAGGGATGGTAGCCTTGTTATTATGGAAGGTAGTCTATTGCCGAGATTTTTGTTACTCCATTTCATGGTTGCCTTGTTATTATGGAAGGTAGTGTGTTGTCGATATTTTTGTTATTCCAATGGATGGTAGCCCTGTCATTATGGAAGGTAGTCTTATGTCGTGATTTTTGTTATTCCAATGGATGGTAGCCTTGTCATTATGTAAGGTGGTTTGTTGTCGAGATATTTGTTACTCTAAGGGATGGTAGCCTTGCCATTATGGAACGTAGTCTGTTATCGAGATTTTTGTTATTCCAATGGATGGTAGCATTGTCATTATAGAAGGTAGTATATTGTCGATATTTTTTTCACTATAATGGATGGTAGCCTTGTCATTATGGAAGGTAGTCTGTTGTCGAGATTTTTGTTACTACAATGGATTGTAGCCTTGTCGTTATGGAAGATAGTCTGTTGTCGATATCTTTGTTATTCCAATGGATGGTAGCCTTATTATTATGGAAGGTAGTCTATTGTCGTGATTTTTGTTACTCCAATGGATGGTAGCCTTGTCATTATGGAAGGTAGTCTGTTGTCGAGATTTTTGTTACTACAATGGATTGTAGCCTTGTCGTTATAGAAGATAGTCTGTTCTCGATATCTTTGTTACTCCAATGGATGGTAGCCTAGTCATTATGGAAGGTAATTTGTGTACGAGATTTTAGTTACTCCAATGGATGGTAGCCTTGACATTATGGAAGGTAGTATGTTGTCAATATCTTTGTTACTCCAATGGATGGTAGCCTTGTCATTATGGAAGGTAGTCTGTTGTCGATATTTTTTTTACTCTAAGGGATGGTAGTCTTGTCATTATTGAAGGTAGTCTATTGCCGAGATTTTTGTTACTCCATTGCATGGTAGCCTTGTCATTATGGAAGGTAGTGTGTTGTCGTCATTTTTGTTATTCCAATGGATGGTAGCCCTGTCATTATGGAAGGTAGTCTCTTGTAGTGATTTTTGTTACTCCAATGGATGGTAGCCTTGTCATTATGTAAGGTGGTCTGTTGTCGAGATATTTATTACTCTAAGGGATGGTAGCCTTGCTATTATGGAACGTAGTATTTTATCGAGATTTTTGTTATTCCAATGGATGGTAGCGTTGTCATTATAGAAGGTAGTATATTATCGATATTTTTTTCACTACAATGAATGGTAGTCTTGTCATTATGGAAGGTAGTCTATTGTCGAGATTTTTGTTACTACAATGGATTGTAGCCTTGTCGTTATGGAAGATAGTCTGTTGTCGATATCTTTGTTATTCCAATGGATGGTAGCCTTATTATTATGGAAAGTAGTTTATTGTCGTGATTTTTGTTACTCCAATGGATGGTAGCCTTGTCATTATGGAAGGTAGTCTGTTGTCGAGATTTTTGTTACTACAATGGATTGTAGCCTTGTCGTTATAGAAGATAGTCTGTTGTCGATATCTTTGTTACTCCAATGGATGGTAGCCTAGTCATTATGGAAGGTAGTTTGTGTACGAGATTTTAGTTACTCCAATGGATGGTAGCCTTGTCATTATGGAAGGTAGTGTATTGTCGAGATTTTTGTTACCCCAATGGATGGTAGCCTTGTCATTATAGAAGGTAATATATTGTCGAGATTTTTGTCACTACAATGGATGGTAGCCTTGTCATTATGGAAGGTAGTATGTTGTCAAGATTTTTGTTACTACAATGGATTGTAGCCTTGTCGTTATGGAAGGTAGTTTGTTGTCGATATGTTTGTTAGTCCAATGGATGGTAGCCTAGTCATTATGGAAGGTAGTTTGTGTACGAGATTTTTGTTACTTTAATGGATGGTAGCCTTGTCATTATGAAAGGTAGTCTGTTGTCGAGATTTTTTATAATCCAATGGATTTTAGCATTGTAATTATGGAAGGTAGTCTCTTGTTGATATTTTGGTTACTCCAATGATGGTACCCTTGTCATTATGGAAGGTAGTCTATTGCCGAGATTTTTGTTACTCCATTTCATGGTAGCCTTGTCATTATGGAAGGTAGTGTGTTGTCGATATTTTTGTTATTCCAATAGATGGTAGCGTTGTCATTATGGAAGGTAGTCTGTTGTCATGATTTTTGTTACTCCAATGGATGGTAGCCTTGCCATTATGGAAGGTAGTATGTTATCGATATCTTTGTTTCTCCAATGGATGGTAGCCTTGTCATTATAGAAGGTAGTCTATTGTCGAGATTTTTGTTACTCTAAGGAATGGTAGCATTGTCCATATGGAAGGTAGTCTGTTGTCGGGATTTTTGTTATTATAATGGATGGTAGCATTGTCATTATAGAAGGTAGTATATTGTCGAGATTTTTGTCACTACAATGGATGGTAGCCTTGTCATTAGGTAAGGTAGTCTGTTGTCGAGATTTTTGTTACTAGAATGGATTGTAGTCTTGTCGTTATAGAAGGTAGTCTGTTATCGATATCTTTGTTACTCCAATGGATGGTAGCCTAGTCATTATGGAAGGTAGTTTGTGTACGATATTTTTGTTATTCCAATGGATGATAGCCTTGTCATTATGAAAGGTAGTCTATTGTCGTGATTTTTATTACTCTAAGGGATGGTAGCCTTGTCATTATGGAAGGTAGTATGTTGTCGATATCTTTGTTACTCCAATGGATGGTAGCCTTGTCATTATGGAAGGTAGTCTGTTGTCGATATTTTTTTTACTCTAAGGGATGGTAGCCTTGTCATTATGGAAGGTAGTCTATTGCCGAGATTTTTGTTACTCCATTGCATGGTAGCCTTTTCATTATGGAGGGTAGTGTGTTGTCGATATTTTGGTTATTCCAATGGATGGTAGACCTGTCATTATGGAAGGTAGTCTATTGTCGTGATTTTTGTTACTCCAATGGATGGTAGCCTTGTCATTATGGAAGGTGGTCTGTTGTCGAGATATTTATTACTCTAAGGGATGGTAGCCTTGCCATTATGGAATGTAGACTGTTATCGAGATTTTTGTTATTCCAATGGATGGTAGCATTGTTATTATAGAAGGTAGTATATTATCGATATTTTTGTCACTACAATGGATGGTAGCCTTGTCATTATGGAAGGTAGTCTGTTCTCGAGATTTTTGTTTCTATAATGGATTGTAGCCTTGTCGTTATGGAAGATAGTCTGTTGTCGATATCTTTGTTATTCCAATGGATGGTAGCCTTATTATTATGGAAGGTAGTCTAGTGTCGTGATTTTTGTTACTCCAATGGATGGTAGCCTTGTGATTATGGAAGGTAGTCTGTTGTCGAGATTTTTGTTACTACAATGGATTGTAGCCTGGTCGTTATAAAAGATAGTCTGTTGTCGATATCTTTGTTACTCCAATGGATGGTAGCCTAGTCATTATGGAAGGTAGTTTGTGTACGAGGTTTTAGTTACTCCAATGGATGATAGCCTTGTGATTATGGAAGGTAGTCTGTTGTCGAGATTTTTGTTACTCCAATGGATGGTAGCCTTGTCATTATAGAAGGTAATATATTGTCGAGATTTTTGTCACTATATTGGATGGTAGCATTATCATTATGGAACGTAGTCTGTTGTCGAGATTTTTGTTATTCCATTGGATGGTAGCGTTGTCATTATAGAAGTTAGTATATTATCAAGATTTTTGTCACAACAATGGATGGTAGCCTTGTCATTATGGAAGGTAGTCTGTTGTCAAGATTTTTGTTACTACAATGGATTGTAGCCTTGTCATTATGGAAGGTAGTTTGTTGTCGATATGTTTGTTAGTCCAATGGATGGTAGACTAGTCATTATTGAAGGTAGTTTGTGTACGAGATTTTAGTTACTTTAATGGATGGTAGCCTTGTCATTATGAAAGGTAGGCTGTTGTCGAGATTTTTTATACTCCAATGGATTGTAGCCTTGTAATTATGGAAGGTAGTCTCTTGTTGATATTTTGGTTACTCCAATGATGGTACCCTTGTAATTATGGAAGGTAGTCTATTGCCGAGATTTTTTTTACTCCATTGCATGGTAGCCTTGTCATTATGGAAGGTAGTGTGTTATCGATATTTTTATTATTCCAATAGATGGTTGCGTTGTCATTATGGAAGGTAGTCTGTTGTCATGATTTTTGTTACTCCAATGGATGGTAGCCTTGCCATTATGGAAGGTAGTATGTTATCGATATCTTTGTTTCTCCAATGGATGGTAGCCTTGTCATTATAAAAGGTAGTCTATTGTCGAGATTTTTGTTACTCTAAGGGATGGTAGCCTTGTCCATATGGAAGGTAGTCTGTTGTCGAGATTTTTGTTATTCCAATGGATGGTAGCATTGTCATTATAGATGGTAGTATATTGTCGATATTTTTGTCACTACAATGGATGGTAGCCTTGTCATTAGGTAAGGTTGTCTGTTGTCGAGATTTTTGTTACTAGAATGGATTGTAGCCTTGTCGTTATGGAAGGTAGTTTGGTTTCGATATCTTTGTTACTCCAATGGATGGTAGCCTAGTCATTATGGAAGGTAGTATGTTATCGATATCTTTGTTTCTCCAATGGATGGTAGCCTTGTCATTATAGAAGGTAGTCTATTGTCGAGATTTTTGTTACTCTAAGGGATGGTAGCCTTGTCCATATGGAAGGTAGTCTGTTGTCGAGATTTTTGTTATTCCAATGGATGGTAGCATTGTCATTATAGAAGGTAGTATATTGTCGAGATTGTTGTCACTACAATGGATGGTAGCCTTGTCATTAGGTAAGGTAGTCTGTTGTCGAGATTTTTGTTACTAGAATGGATTGTAGCCTTGTCGTTATGGAAGGTAGTCTATTGTCGATATCTTTGTTACTCCAATGGATGGTAGCCTAGTCATTATGGAAGGTAGTTTGTGTACGATATTTTTGTTATTCCAATGGATGATAGCCTTGTCATAATGAAAGGTAGTCTATTGTCGTGATTTTTATTACTCTAAGGGATGGTAACCTTGTCATTATGGAAGGTAGTATGTTGTCGATATCATTGTTACTCCAATGGATGGTAGCCTTGTCATTATGGAAGGTAGTCTGTTGTCGATATTTTTTTTACTGTAAGGGATGGTAGCCTTGTCATTATGGAAGGTAGTCTATTGCTGAGATTTTTGTTACTCCATTGCATGGTAGCCTTGTCATTATGGAAGGTAGTGTGTTGTCGATATTTTTGTTATTCCAATGGATGGTAGCCCAGTCATTATGGAAGGTTGTCTATTGTCGTTATTTTTGTTACTCCAATGGATGGTAGCCTTGTCATTATGGAAGGTGGTCTGTTGTCGAGATTTTTGTTACTACAATAGATTGTAGCCTTTTCGTAATGGAAGATAGTCTGTTGTCGATATCTTTGTTATTCCAATGGATGGTAGTCTTATTATTATGGAAGGTAGTCTATCGTCGTGATTTTTGTTACTCCAATGGATGGTAGCCTTGTCATTATGGAAGGTAGTCTGTTGTCAAGATTTTTGTTACTACAATGGATTGTAGCCTTGTCGTTATAGAAGATAGACTGTTGTCGATATCTTTGTTACTCCAATGGATGGTAGCCTAGTCATTATGGAAGGTAGTTTGTGTACGAGATTTTAGTTACTCCAATGGATGGTAGCCTTGTCATTATGGAAGGTAGTCTGTTGTCATGATTTTTGTTAATCCAATGGATGGTAGCCTTGCCATTATGGAAGGTAGTATGTTAACGATATCTTTGTTTCTCCAATGGATGGTAGCCTTGTCATTATAGGAGGTAGTCTATTGTCGATATTTTTGTTACTCTAAGGGATGGTAGCCTTGTCCATATGGAAGGTAGTCTGTTGTCGAGATTTTTGTTATTCCATTGGATGGTAGCATTGTCATTATAGAAGGTAGTATATTGTCGAGATTTTTGTCACTACAATGGATGGTAGCCTTGTCATTAGGTAAGGTAGTCTGTTGTCGAGTTTTTTGTTACTAGTATGGATTGTAGTCTTGTCGTTATAGAAGGTAGACTGTTGTCGATATCTTTGTTACTCCAATGGATGGTAGCCTAGTCATTATGAAAGGTAGTCTATTGTCGTGATTTTTATTACTCTAAGGGATGTTAGCCTTGTCATTATGGAAGGTAGTATGTTGTCGATATCTTTGTTACTCCAATGGATGGTAGCCTTGTCATTATGGAAGGTAGTCTGTTGTCGATATTTTTTTTACTCTAAGGGATGGTAGCCTTGTCATTGTGGAAGGTAGTCTATTGCCGAGATTTTTGTTACTCTATTGCATGGTAGCCTTGTCATTATGGAAGGTACTGTGTTGTCGATATTTTTGTTATTCCAATGGATGGTAGACCTGTCATTATGGAAGGTAGTCTATTGTCGTGATTTTTGTTACTCCAATGGATGGTAGCCTTGTCATTATGGAAGGTGGTCTGTTGTCGAGATATTTGCTACTCTAAGGGATGGTAGCCTTGCCATTATGGAACGTAGACTATTATCGAGATTTTTGTTATTCCAATGGATGGTAGCATTGTCATTATAGAAGGTAGTATATTATCGATATTTTTGTCACTACAATGGATGGTAGCCTTGTCATTATGGAAGGTAGTCTGTTGTCGAGATTTTTGTTACTATAATGGATTGTAGCCTTGTCGTTATGGAAGATAGTCTGTTATCGATATCTTTGTTATTCCAATGGATGGTAGCCTTATTATTATGGAAGGTAGTCTATTGTCGTGATTTTTGTTACTCCAATGGATGGTAGCCTTGTCATTATGGAAGGTAGTCTGTTGTCGAGATTTTTGTTACTCCAATGGATTGTAGCCTTGTCGTTATAAAAGATAGTTTGTTGTCTATATCTTTGTTACTCCAATGGATGGTAGCCTAGTCATTATGGAAGGTAGTTTGTGTACGAGGTTTTAGTTACTCCAATGGATGGTAGCCTTGTGATTATGGAAGGTAGTCTGTTGTCGAGATTTTTGTTACTCCAATGGATGGTAGCCTTGTCATTATAGAAGGTAATATATTGTCGAGATTTTGGTCACTATATTGGATGGTAGCATTGTCATTATGGAACGTAGTCTGTTGTCGAAATTTTTGTTATTCCATTGGATGGTAGCGTTGTCATTATAGAAGTTAGTATATTATCAAGATTTTTGTCACTACAATGGATGGTAGCCTTGTCATTATGGAAGGTAGTCTGTTGTCAAGATTTTTGTTAATACAATGGATTGTAGCCTTGTCGTTATGGAAGGTAGTTTGTTGTCGATATGTTTGTTAGTCCAATGGATGGTAGCCTAGTCATTATGGAAGGTAGTTTGTGTATGAGATTTTAGTTACTTTAATGGATGGTAGCCTTGGCATTGTGAAAAGTAGTCTGTTGTCGAGACTTTTTATACTCCAATGGATTGTAGCCTTGTAATTATGGAAGGTAGTCTCTTGTTGATATTTTGGTTACTCCAATGACGGTACCCTTGTCATTATGGAAGGTAGTCTATTATCGAGATTTTTGTTACTCCATTGCATGGTAGCCTTGTCATTATGGAAGGTAGTGTGTTGTCGATATTTTTGTTATTCCAATAGATGGTAGCGTTGTCATTATGGAAGGTAGTCTGTTGTCATGATTTTTATTACTCCAATGGATGGTAGCCTTGCCATTATGGAAGGTAGTATGTTATCGATATCATTGTTTCTCCAATGGATGGTAGCCTTGTCATTATAGAAGGTAGTCTATTGTCGAGATTTTAATTACTCTAAGGGATGGTAGCCTTGTCCATATGGAAGGTAGTCTGTTGTCGAGATTTTTGTTATTCCAATGGATGGTAGCATTGTCATTATAGAAGGTAGTATATTGTCGAGATTTTTGTCACTACAATGGATGGTAGCCTTGTCATTAGGTAAGGTAGTCTGTTGTCGAGATTTTTGTTACTAGAATGGATTGTAGCCTTGTCGTTATAGAAGGTAGTCTGTTGTCGATATCTTTGTTACTCCAATGGATGGTAGCGTAGTCATTATGGAAGGTAGTTTGTGTACGATATTTTTTTTATTCCAATGGATGATAGCCTTGTCATTATGAAAGGTAGTCTATTGTCGTGATTTTTATTACTCTAAGGGATGGTAGCCTTGTCATTATGGAAGGTAGTATGTTGTCGATATCTTTGTTACTCCAATGGATGGTAGCCTTGTCATTATGGAAGGTAGTCTGTTGTCGATATTTTTTTTACTCTAAGGGATGGTAGCCTTGTCA
This sequence comes from Vicia faba, assembly GCA_948472305.1. Lineage (NCBI taxonomy): Eukaryota > Viridiplantae > Streptophyta > Magnoliopsida > Fabales > Fabaceae > Vicia > Vicia faba. Next base: position 462,845,637 of record OX451741.1, read on the forward strand.
TTGTGGAAGGTAGTCTATTGCCGAGATTTTTGTTACTCCATTGCATGGTAGCCTTGTCATTATGGAAGGTACTGTGTTGTCGATATTTTTGTTATTCCAATGGATGGTAGACCTGTCATTATGGAAGGTAGTCTATTGTCGTGATTTTTGTTACTCCAATGGATGGTAGCCTTGTCATTATGGAAGGTGGTATGTTGTCGAGATATTTGTTACTCTAAGGGATGGTAGCCTTGCCATTATGGAACGTAGTAAGTTATCGAGATTTTTGTTATTCCAATGGATGGTAGCGTTGTCATTATAGAAGGTAGTATATTATCGATATTTTTGTCACTACAATGGATGGTAGCCTTGTCATTATGGAAGGTAGTCTGTTGTCGAGATTTTTGTTACTACAATGGATTGTAGCCTTGTCGTTATGGAAGATAGTCTGTTGTCGATATCTTTGTTATTCCAATGGATGGTAGCCTTATTATTATGGAAGGTAGTCTATCGTCGTGATTTTTGTTACTCCAATGGATGGTTGCCTATTCATTATGGAAGGTAGTCTGTTGTCGAGATTTTTGTTACTACAATGGATTGTAGCCTTGTCGTTATAGAAGATAGACTATTGTCGATATCTTTGTTACTCCAATGGATGGTAGCCTAGTCATTATGGAAGGTAGTTTGTGTACGAGATTTTAGTTACTCCAATGGATGGTAGCCTTGTCATTATGGAAGGTAGTCTGTTGTCGAGATTATTGTTACTCCAATGGATGGTAGCCTTGTCATTATAGAAGGTAATATATTGTCGAGATTTTTGTCACAATATTGGATGGTAGCCTTGTCATTATGGAACGTAGTCTGTTGTCGAGATTTTTGTTATTCCATTGGATGGTAGCGTTGTCATTATAAAAGGTAGTATATTATCTAGATTTTTGTCACTACAATGGATGGTAGCCTTGTCATTATGGAAGGTAGTCTGTTGTCATGATTTTTGTTACTACAATGGATTGTAGCCTTGTCGTTATGGAAGGTAGTTTGTTGTCGATATCTTTGTTAGTCTAATGGATGGTAGCCTAGTCATTATGGAAGGTAGTTTGTGTACGATATTTTTGTTATTCCAATGGATGATAGCCTTGTCATTATGAAAGGTATTCTATTGTCATGATTTTTATTACTCTAAAAGATGGTAGCCTTTTCATTATGGAAGGTAGTATGTTGTCGATATCTTTGTTACTCCTATGGATGGTAGCCTTGTCATTATGGAAGGTAGTCTGTTGTCGATATTTTTTTTACTCTAAGGGATGGTAGCCTTGTCATTATGGAAGGTAGTCTATTGCCGAGATTTTTGTTACTCCATTGCATGGTAGCCTTGTCATTATGGAAGGTAGTGTGTTGTCGATATTTTTGTTATTCCAACGGATGGTAGCCCTGTCATTATGGAAGGTAGTCTCTTGTCGTGATTTTTGTTACTCCAATGGATGGTAGCCTTGTCATTATGTAAGGTGGTCTGTTGTCGAGATATTTGTTACTCTAAGGGATGGTAGCCTTGCTATTATGGAACGTAGTAGTTTATCGAGATTTTTGTTATTCCATAGGATGGTAGCGTTGTCATTATAGAAGGTAGTATATTATCGATATTTTTGTCACTACAATGGATGGTAGCCTTGTCATTATGGAAGGTAGTCTGTTGTCGAGATTTTTGTTACTACAATGGATTGTAGCCTTGTCCTTATGGAAGATAGTCTGTTGTCGATATCTTTGTTATTCCAATGGATGGTAGCCTTATTATTATGGAAGGTAGTCTATCGTCGTGATTTTTGTTACTCCAATGGATGGTTGCCTATTCATTATGGAAGGTAGTCTGTTGTCGAGATTTTTGTTACTACAATGGATTGTAGCCTTGTCGTTATAGAAGATAGACTATTGTCGATATCTTTGTTACTCCAATGGATGGTAGCCTAGTCATTATGGAAGGTAGTTTGTGTACGAGATTTTAGTTACTCCAATGGATGGTAGCCTTGTCATTATGGAAGGTAGTCTGTTGTCGAGATTTTTGTTACTCCAATGGATGGTAGCCTTGTCATTATAGAAGGTAATATATTGTCGAGATTTTTGTCACAATATTGGATGGTAGCCTTGTCATTATGGAACGTAGTCTGTTGTCGAGATTTTTGTTATTCCATTGGATGGTAGCGTTGTCATTATAGAAGGTAGTATATTATCTAGATTTTTGTCACTACAATGGATGGTAGCCTTGTCATTATGGAAGGTAGTCTGTTGTCATGATTTTTGTTACTACAATGGATTGTAGCCTTGTCGTTATGGAAGGTAGTTTGTTGTCGATATCTTTGTTAGTCTAATGGATGGTAGCCTAGTCATTATGGAAGGTAGTTTGTGTACGATATTTTTGTTATTCCAATGGATGATAGCCTTGTCATTATGAAAGGTATTCTATTGTCATGATTTTTATTACTCTAAAAGATGGTAGCCTTTTCATTATGGAAGGTAGTATGTTGTCGATATCTTTGTTACTCCAATGGATGGTAGCCTTGTCATTATGGAAGGTAGTCTGTTGTCGATATTTTTTTTACTCTAAGGGATGGTAGCCTTGTCATTATGGAAGGTAGTCTATTGCCGAGATTTTTGTTACTCCATTGCATGGTAGCCTTGTCATTATGGAAGGTAGTGTGTTGTCGATATTTTTGTTATTCCAATGGATTGTAGCCCTGTCATTATGGAAGGTAGTCTCTTGTCGTGATTTTTGTTACTCCAATGGATGGTAGCCTTGTCATTATGTAAGGTGGTCTGTTGTCGAGATATTTGTTACTCTAAGGGATGGTAGCCTTGCTATTATGGAACGTAGTATTTTATCGAGATTTTTGTTATTCCATAGGATGGTAGCGTTGTCATTATAGAAGGTAGTATATTATCGATATTTTTGTCACTACAATGGATGGTAGCCTTGTCATTATGGAAGGTAGTCTGTTGTCGAGATTTTTGTTACTACAATGGATTATAGCCTTGTCCTTATGGAAGATAGTCTGTTGTCGATATCTTTGTTATTCCAATGGATGGTAGCCTTATTATTATGGAAAGTAGTCTATTGTCGTGATTTTTGTTACTCCAATGGATGGTAGCCTTGTCATTATGGAAGGTAGTCTGTTGTCGAGATTTTTGTTACTACAATGGATTGTAGCCTTGTCGTTATAGAAGATAGACTATTGTCGATATCTTTGTTACTCCAATGGATGGTAGCCTAGTCATTATGGAAGGTAGTTTGTGTACGAGATTTTAGTTACTCCAATGGATGGTAGCCTTGTCGTTATGGAAGGTAGTCTGTTGTCGAGATTTTTGTTACTCCAATGGATGGTAGCCTTGTCATTATAAAAGGTAATATATTGTCGAGATTTTTGTCACAATATTTGATGGTAGCCTTGTCATTATGGAACGTAGTCTGTTGTCGAGATTTTTGTTATTCCATTGGATGGTAGCGTTGTCATTATAGAAGGTAGTATATTATCTAGATTTTTGTCACTACAATGGATGGTAGCCTTGTCATTATGGAAGGTAGTCTGTTGTCATGATTTTTGTTACTACAATGGATTGTAGCCTTGTCGTTATGGAAGGTAGTTTGTTGTCAATATCTTTTTTAGTCTAATGGATGGTAGCCTAGTCATTATGGAAGGTAGTTTGTGTACGATATTTTTGTTATTCCAATGGATGATAGCCTTGTCATTATGAAAGGTAGTCTGTTGTCGAGATTTTTTTTACTCTAAAAGATGGTAGCCTTTTCATTATGGAAGGTAGTATGTTGTCGATATCTTTGTTACTCCAATGGATGGTAGCCTTGTCATTATGGAAGGTAGTCTGTTGTCGATATTTTTTTTACTCTAAGGGATGGTAGCCTTGTCATTATGGAAGGTAGTCTATTGCCGAGATTTTTGTTACTCCATTGCATGGTAGCCTTGTCATTATGGAAGGTAGTGTGTTGTCGATATTTTTGTTATTCCAATGGATGGTAGCCCTGTCATTATGGAAGGTAGTCTCTTGTCGTGATTTTTGTTACTCCAATGGATGGTAGCCTTGTCATTATGTAAGGTGGTCTGTTGTCGAGATATTTGTTACTCTAAGGGATGGTAGCCTTGCTATTATGGAACGTAGTATTTTATCGAGATTTTTGTTATTCCATAGGATGGTAGCGTTGTCATTATAGAAGGTAGTTTATTATCGATATTTTTGTCACTACAATGGATGGTAGCCTTGTCATTATGGAAGGTAGTCTGTTGTCGAGATTTTTGTTACTACAATGGATTGTAGCCTTGTCCTTATGGAAGATAGTCTGTTGTCGATATCTTTGTTATTCCAATGGATGGTAGCCTTATTATTATGGAAAGTAGTCTATTGTCGTGATTTTTGTTACTCCAATGGATGGTAGCCTTGTCATTATGGAAGGTAGTCTGTTGTCGAGATTTTTGTTACTACAATGGATTGTAGCCTTGTCGTTATAGAAGATAGACTATTGTCGATATCTTTGTTACTCCAATGGATGGTAGCCTAGTCATTATGGAAGGTAGTTTGTGTACGAGATTTTAGTTACTCCAATGGATGGTAGCCTTGTCGTTATGGAAGGTAGTCTGTTGTCGAGATTTTTGTTACTCCAATGGATGGTAGCCTTGTCATTATAGAAGGTAATATATTGTCGAGATTTTTGTCACAATATTTGATGGTAGCCTTGTCATTATGGAACGTAGTCTGTTGTCGAGATTTTTGTTATTCCATTGGATGGTAGCGTTGTCATTATAGAAGGTAGTATATTATCTAGATTTTTGTCACTACAATGGATGGTAGCCTTGTCATTATGGAAGGTAGTCTGTTGTCATGATTTTTGTTACTACAATGGATTGTAGCCTTGTCGTTATGGAAGGTAGTTTGTTGTCGATATCTTTTTTAGTCTAATGGATGGTAGCCTAGTCATTATGGAAGGTAGTTTGTGTACGATATTTTTGTTATTCCAATGGATGATAGCCTTGTCATTATGAAAGGTAGTCTGTTGTCGAGATTTTTTTTACTCTAAAAGATGGTAGCCTTTTCATTATGGAAGGTAGTATGTTGTCGATATCTTTGTTACTCCAATGGATGGTAGCCTTGTCATTATGGAAGGTAGTCTGTTGTCGATATTTTTTTTACTCTAAGGGATGGTAGCCTTGTCATTATGGAAGGTAGTCTATTGCCGAGATTTTTGTTACTCCATTGCATGGTAGCCTTGTCATTATGGAAGGTAGTGTGTTGTCGATATTTTTGTTATTCCAATGGATGGTAGCCCTGTCATTATGGAAGGTAGTCTCTTGTCGTGATTTTTGTTACTCCAATGGATGGTAGCCTTGTCATTATGTAAGGTGGTCTGTTGTCGAGATATTTGTTACTCTAAGGGATGGTAGCCTTGCTATTATGGAACGTAGTATTTTATCGAGATTTTTGTTATTCCATAGGATGGTAGCGTTGTCATTATAGAAGGTAGTTTATTATCGATATTTTTGTCACTACAATGGATGGTAGCCTTGTCATTATGGAAGGTAGTCTGTTGTCGAGATTTTTGTTACTACAATGGATTGTAGCCTTGTCCTTATGGAAGATAGTCTGTTGTCGATATCTTTGTTATTCCAATGGATGGTAGCCTTATTATTATGGAAAGTAGTCTATTGTCGTGATTTTTGTTACTCCAATGGATGGTAGCCTTGTCATTATGGAAGGTAGTCTGTTGTCGAGATTTTTGTTACTACAATGGATTGTAGCCTTGTCGTTATAGAAGATAGACTATTGTCGATATCTTTGTTACTCCAATGGATGGTAGCCTAGTCATTATGGAAGGTAGTTTGTGTACGAGATTTTAGTTACTCCAATGGATGGTAGCCTTGTCGTTATGGAAGGTAGTCTGTTGTCGAGATTTTTGTTACTCCAATGGATGGTAGCCTTGTCATTATAGAAGGTAATATATTGTCGAGATATTTGTCACAATATTTGATGGTAGCCTTGTCATTATGGAACGTAGTCTGTTGTCGAGATTTTTGTTATTCCATTGGATGGTAGCGTTGTCATTATAGAAGGTAGTATATTATCTAGATTTTTGTCACTACAATGGATGGTAGCCTTGTCATTATGGAAGGTAGTCTGTTGTCATGATTTTTGTTACTACAATGGATTGTAGCCTTGTCGTTATGGAAGGTAGTTTGTTGTCGATATCTTTTTTAGTCTAATGGATGGTAGCCTAGTCATTATGGAAGGTAGTTTGTGTACGATATTTTTGTTATTCCAATGGATGATAGCCTTGTCATTATGAAAGGTAGTCTGTTGTCGAGATTTTTTTTACTCTAAAAGATGGTAGCCTTTTCATTATGGAAGGTAGTATGTTGTCGATATCTTTGTTACTCCAATGGATGGTAGCCTTGTCATTATGGAAGGTAGTCTGTTGTCGATATTTTTTTTACTCTAAGGGATGGTAGCCTTGTCATTATGGAAGGTAGTCTATTGCCGAGATTTTTGTTACTCCATTGCATGGTAGCCTTGTCATTATGGAAGGTAGTGTGTTGTCGATATTTTTGTTATTCCAATGGATGGTAGCCCTGTCATTATGGAAGGTAGTCTCTTGTCGTGATTTTTGTTACTCCAATGGATGGTAGCCTTGTCATTATGTAAGGTGGTCTGTTGTCGAGATATTTGTTACTCTAAGGGATGGTAGCCTTGCTATTATGGAACGTAGTATTTTATCGAGATTTTTGTTATTCCATAGGATGGTAGCGTTGTCATTATAGAAGGTAGTTTATTATCGATATTTTTGTCACTACAATGGATGGTAGCCTTGTCATTATGGAAGGTAGTCTGTTGTCGAGATTTTTGTTACTACAATGGATTGTAGCCTTGTCCTTATGGAAGATAGTCTGTTGTCGATATCTTTGTTATTCCAATGGATGGTAGCCTTATTATTATGGAAAGTAGTCTATTGTCGTGATTTTTGTTACTCCAATGGATGGTAGCCTTGTCATTATGGAAGGTAGTCTGTTGTCGAGATTTTTGTTACTACAATGGATTGTAGCCTTGTCGTTATAGAAGATAGACTATTGTCGATATCTTTGTTACTCCAATGGATGGTAGCCTAGTCATTATGGAAGGTAGTTTGTGTACGAGATTTTAGTTACTCCAATGGATGGTAGCCTTGTCGTTATGGAAGGTAGTCTGTTGTCGAGATTTTTGTTACTCCAATGGATGGTAGCCTTGTCATTATAGAAGGTAATATATTGTCGAGATATTTGTCACAATATTTGATGGTAGCCTTGTCATTATGGAACGTAGTCTGTTGTCGAGATTTTTGTTATTCCATTGGATGGTAGCGTTGTCATTATAGAAGGTAGTATATTATCTAGATTTTTGTCACTACAATGGATGGTAGCCTTGTCATTATGGAAGGTAGTCTGTTGTCATGATTTTTGTTACTACAATGGATTGTAGCCTTGTCGTTATGGAAGGTAGTTTGTTGTCGATATCTTTTTTAGTCTAATGGATGGTAGCCTAGTCATTATGGAAGGTAGTTTGTGTACGATATTTTTGTTATTCCAATGGATGATAGCCTTGTCATTATGAAAGGTAGTCTGTTGTCGAGATTTTTTTTACTCTAAAAGATGGTAGCCTTTTCATTATGGAAGGTAGTATGTTGTCGATATCTTTGTTACTCCAATGGATGGTAGCCTTGTCATTATGGAAGGTAGTCTGTTGTCGATATTTTTTTTACTCTAAGGGATGGTAGCCTTGTCATTATGGAAGGTAGTCTATTGCCGAGATTTTTGTTACTCCATTGCATGGTAGCCTTGTCATTATGGAAGGTAGTGTGTTGTCGATATTTTTGTTATTCCAATGGATGGTAGCCCTGTCATTATGGAAGGTAGTCTCTTGTCGTGATTTTTGTTACTCCAATGGATGGTAGCCTTGTCATTATGTAAGGTGGTTTGTTGTCGAGATATTTGTTACTCTAAGGGATGGTAGCCTTGCTATTATGGAACGTAGTATTTTATCGAGATTTTTGTTATTCCATAGGATGGTAGCGTTGTCATTATAGAAGGTAGTTTATTATCGATATTTTTGTCACTACAATGGATGGTAGCCTTGTCATTATGGAAGGTAGTCTGTTGTCGAGATTTTTGTTACTACAATGGATTGTAGCCTTGTCCTTATGGAAGATAGTCTGTTGTCGATATCTTTGTTATTCCAATGGATGGTAGCCTTATTATTATGGAAAGTAGTCTATTGTCGTGATTTTTGTTACTCCAATGGATGGTAGCCTTGTCATTATGGAAGGTAGTCTGTTGTCGAGATTTTTGTTACTACAATGGATTGTAGCCTTGTCATTATAGAAGATAGTTTGTTGTCGATATCTTTGTTACTCCAATGGATGGTAGCCTAGTCATTATGGAAGGTAGTTTGTGTACGAGATTTTAGTTACTCCAATGGATGGTAGCCTTGTCGTTATGGAAGGTAGTCTGTTGTCGAGATTTTGTTTACTCCAATGAATGGTAGCCTTGTCATTATAGAAGGTAATATATTGTCAAGATTTTTGTCACTATATTGGATGGTAGCCTTGTCATTATGGAACGTAGTCTGTTGTCGAGATTTTTGTTATTCCATTGGATGGTAGCGTTGTCGTTATAGAAGGTAGTATATTATCGAGATTTTTGTCACTACAATGGATGGTAGCCTTGTCATTATGGAAGGTAGTCTGTTGTCAAGATTTTTGTTACTACAATGGATTGTAGCCTTGTCGTTATGGAAGGTAGTTTGTTTTCGATATGTTTGTTAGTCCAATGGATGGTAACCTAGTCATTATGGAAGGTAGTTTGTGTACGAGATTTTAGTTACTTTAATGGATGGTAGCCTTGTCATTATGAAAGGTAGTCTGTTGTCGAGATTTTTTATACTCCAATGGATTGTAGCCTTGTAATTATGGAAGGTAGTCTCTTGTTGATATTTTGGTTACTTCAATGATGGTACCCTTGTCATTTTGGAAGGTAGTCTATTGTCGAGATTTTTGTTACTCCATTGCATGGTAGCCTTGTCATTATGGAAGGTAGTGTGTTGTCGATATTTTTGTTATTCCAATAGATGGTAGCGTTGTCATTATGGAAGGTAGTTTGTTGTCATGATTTTTGTTACTCCAATGGATGGTAGCCTTGCCATTATGGAAGGTAGTATGTTATCGATATCTTTGTTTCTCCAATGGATGGTAGCCTTGTCATTATAGAAGGTAGTCTATTGTCGAGATTTTTGTTACTCTAAGGGATGGTAGCCTTGTCCATATGGAAGGTAGTCTGTTGTCGAGATTTTTGTTATTCCAATGGATGGTAGCATTGTCATTTTAGAAGGTAGTATTTTGTCGAGATTTTTGTCACTACAATGGATGGTAGCCTTGTCATTAGGTAAGGTAGTCTGTTGTCGAGATTTTTGTTACTAGAATGGATTGTAGCCTTGTCGTTATAGAAGGTAGTCTGTTGTCGATATCTTTGTTACTCCAATGGATGGTAGCCTAGTCATTATGGAAGGTAGCTTGTGTACGATATTTTTGTTATTCCAATGGATGATAGCCTTGTCATTATGAAAGGTAGTCTATTGTCGTGATTTTTATTACTCTAAGGGATGGTAGCCTTGTCATTATGGAAGGTAGTATGTTGTCGATATCTTTGTTACTCCAATGGATGGTAGCCTTGTCATTATGGAAGGTAGTCTGTTGTCGATATTTCTTTTACTCTAAGGGATGGTAGCCTTGTCATTATGGAAGGTAGTCTATTGCCGAGATTTTTGTTACTCCATTGCATGGTAGCCTTGTCATTATGGAAGGTAGTGTGTTGTCGATATTTTTGTTATTCCAATGGATGGTATCCCTGTCATTATGGAAGGTAGTCTATTGTCATGATTTTTGTTACTCCAATGGATGGTAGCCTTGTCATTATGGAAGGTGGTCTGTTGTCGAGATATTTGTTACTCTAAGGGATGGTAGCCTTGCCATTATGGAACGTAGTCTGTTATCATGATTTTTGTTACTCCAATGGATGGTAGCCTTGCCATTATGGAAGGTAGTATGTTATCGATATATTTGTTTATCCATTGGATGCTAGCCTTGTCATTATGGAAGGTAGTCTATTGTTGAGATTTTTGTTACTCTAAGGGATGGTAGCCTTGTCCATATGGAAGGTAGTCTGTTGTCGAGATTTTTGTTATTCAAATGGATGGTAGCATTGTCATTATAGAAGGTAGTGTATTGTCGAGATTTTTGTCACTACAATGGATGGTAGCCTTGTCATTAGGTAAGGTAGTCTGTTGTCGAGATTTTTGTTACTAGAATGGATTGTAGCCTTGTCGTTATGGAAGGTAGTCTGTTGTCGATATCTTTGTTACTCCAATGGATGGTATCCTAGTCATTATGGAAGGTAGTTTGTGTACGATATTTTTGTTATTCCAAAGGATGATAGCCTTGTCATTATGAAAGGTAGTCTATTGTCTTGATTTTTATTACTCTAAGGGATGGTAGCCTTGTCATTATGGAAGGTAGTTTGTTGTCGATATTTTTTTTACTCTAAGGGATGGTAGCCTTGTCATTATGGAAGGTAGTTTATTACCGAGATTTTTGTTACTCCATTGCATGGTAGCCTTGTCATTATGGAAGGTAGTGTGTTGTCGATATTTTTGTTATTCCAATGGATGGTAGCCCTGTCATTATGGAAGGTAGTCTCTTGTCGTGATTTTTGTTACTCCAATGGATGGTAGCCTTGTCATTATGTAAGGTGGTCTGTTGTCGACATATTTGTTACTCTAAGGGATGGTAGCCTTGCTATTATGGAACGTAGTATTTTATCGAGATTTTTGTTATTCCATAGGATGGTAGCGTTGTCATTATAGAAGGTAGTATATTATCGATATTTTTGTCACTACAATGGATGGTAGCCTTGTCATTATGGAAGGTAGTCTGTTGTCGAGATTTTTGTTACTACAATGGATTGTAGCCTTGTCCTTATGGAAGATAGTCTGTTGTCGATATCTTTGTTATTCCAATGGATGGTAGCCTTATTATTATGGAAGGTAGTCTATCGTCGTGATTTTTGTTACTCCAATGGATGGTTGCCTATTCATTATGGAAGGTAGTCTGTTGTCGAGATTTTTGTTACTACAATGGATTGTAGCCTTGTCGTTATAGAAGATAGACTATTGTCGATATCTTTGTTACTCCAATGGATGGTAGCCTAGTCATTATGGAAGGTAGTTTGTGTACGAGATTTTAGTTACTCCAATGGATGGTAGCCTTGTCATTATGGAAGGTAGTCTGTTGTCGAGATTTTTGTTACTCCAATGGATGGTAGCCTTGTCATTATAGAAGGTAATATATTGTCGAGATTTTTGTCACAATATTGGATGGTAGCCTTGTCATTATGGAACGTAGTCTGTTGTCGAGATTTTTGTTATTCCATTGGATGGTAGCGTTGTCATTATAGAAGGTAGTATATTATCTAGATTTTTGTCACTATAATGGATGGTAGCCTTGTCATTATGGAAGGTAGTCTGTTGTCATGATTTTTGTTACTACAATGGATGGTAGCCTTGTCGTTATGGAAGGTAGTTTGTTGTCGATATCTTTGTTAGTCTAATGGATGGTAGCCTAGTCATTATGGAAGGTAGTTTGTGTACGATATTTTTGTTATTCCAATGGATGATAGCCTTGTCATTATGAAAGGTATTCTATTGTCATGATTTTTATTACTCTAAAAGATGGTAGCCTTCTCATTATGGAAGGTAGTATGTTGTCGATATCTTTGTTACTCCAATGGATGGTAGCCTTGTCATTATGGAAGGTAGTCCGTTGTCGATATTTTTTTTACTCTAAGGGATGGTAGCCTTGTCATTATGGAAGGTAGTCTATTGCCGAGATTTTTGTTACTCCATTGCATGGTAGCCTTGTCATTATGGAAGGTAGTGTGTTGTCGATATTTTTGTTATTCCAATGGATGGTATCCCTGTCATTATGGAAGGTAGTCTCTTGTCGTGATTTTTGTTACTCCAATGGATGGTAGCCTTGTCATTATGTAAGGTGGTCTGTTGTCGAGATATTTGTTACTCTAAGGGATGGTAGCCTTACTATTATGGAACGTAGTATTTTATCGAGATTTTTGTTATTCCATAGGATGGTAGCGTTGTCATTATAGAAGGTAGTATATTATCGATATTTTTGTCACTACAATGGATGGTAGCCTTGTCATTATGGAAGGTAGTCTGTTGTCGAGATTTTTGTTACTACAATGGATTGTAGCCTTGTCCTTATGGAAGATAGTCTGTTGTCGATATCTTTGTTATTCCAATGGATGGTAGCCTTATTATTATGGAAAGTAGTCTATTGTCGTGATTTTTGTTACTCCAATGGATGGTAGCCTTGTCATTATGGAAGGTAGTCTGTTGTCGAGATTTTTGTTACTACAATGGATTGTAGCCTTGTCGTTATAGAAGATAGACTATTGTCGATATCTTTGTTACTCCAATGGATGGTAGCCTAGTCATTATGGAAGGTAGTTTGTGTACGAGATTTTAGTTACTCCAATGGATGGTAGCCTTGTCGTTATGGAAGGTAGTCTGTTGTCGAGATTTTTGTTACTCCAATGGATGGTAGCCTTGTCATTATAGAAGGTAATATATTGTCGAGATTTTTGTCACAATATTGGATGGTAGCCTTGTCATTATGGAACGTAGTCTGTTGTCGAGATTTTTGTTATTCCATTGGATGGTAGCGTTGTCATTATAGAAGGTAGTATATTATCTAGATTTTTGTCACTACAATGGATGGTAGCCTTGTCATTATGGAAGGTAGTCTGTTGTCATGATTTTTGTTACTACAATGGATTGTAGCCTTGTCGTTATGGAAGGTAGTTTGTTGTCGATATCTTTTTTAGTCTAATGGATGGTAGCCTAGTCATTATGGAAGGTAGTTTGTGTACGATATTTTTGTTATTCCAATGGATGATAGCCTTGTCATTATGAAAGGTAGTCTGTTGTCGAGATTTTTTTTACTCTAAAAGATGGTAGCCTTTTCATTATGGAAGGTAGTATGTTGTCGATATCTTTGTTACTCCAATGGATGGTAGCCTTGTCATTATGGAAGGTAGTCTGTTGTCGATATTTTTTTTACTCTAAGGGATGGTAGCCTTGTCATTATGGAAGGTAGTCTATTGCCGAGATTTTTGTTACTCCATTGCATGGTAGCCTTGTCATTATGGAAGGTAGTGTGTTGTCGATATTTTTGTTATTCCAATGGATGGTAGCCCTGTCATTATGGAAGGTTGTCTCTTGTCGTGATTTTTGTTACTCCAATGGATGGTAGCCTTGTCATTATGTAAGGTGGTCTGTTGTCGAGATTTTTGTCACTATATTGGATGGTAGCCTTGTCATTATGGAACGTAGTCTGTTGTCGAGATTTTTGTTATTCCATTGGATGGTAGCGTTGTCGTTATAGAAGGTAGTATATTATCGAGATTTTTGTCACTACAATGGATGGTAGCCTTGTCATTATGGAAGGTAGTCTGTTGTCAAGATTTTTGTTACTACAATGGATTGTAGCCTTGTCGTTATGGAAGGTAGTTTGTTGTCGATATGTTTGTTAGTCCAATGGATGGTAGCCTAGTCATTATGGAAGGTAGTTTGTGTACGAGATTTTAGTTACTTTAATGGATGGTAGCCTTGTCATTATGAAAGGTAGTCTGTTGTCGAGATTTTTTATACTCCAATGGATTGTAGCCTTGTAATTATGGAAGGTAGTCTCTTGTTGATATTTTGGTTACTTCAATGATGGTACCCTTGTCATTTTGGAAGGTAGTCTATTGTCGAGATTTTTGTTACTCCATTGCATGGTAGCCTTGTCATTATGGAAGGTAGTGTGTTGTCGATATTTTTGTTATTCCAATAGATGGTAGCGTTGTCATTATGGAAGGTAGTTTGTTGTCATGATTTTTGTTACTCCAATGGATGGTAGCCTTGCCATTATGGAAGGTAGTATGTTATCGATATCTTTGTTTCTCCAATGGATGGTAGCCTTGTCATTATAGAAGGTAGTCTATTGTCGAGATTTTTGTTACTCTAAGGGATGGTAGCCTTGTCCATATGGAAGGTAGTCTGTTGTCGAGATTTTTGTTATTCCAATGGATGGTAGCATTGTCATTTTAGAAGGTAGTATTTTGTCGAGATTTTTGTCACTACAATGGATGGTAGCCTTGTCATTAGGTAAGGTAGTCTGTTGTCGAGATTTTTGTTACTAGAATGGATTGTAGCCTTGTCGGTATAGAAGGTAGTCTGTTGTCGATATCTTTGTTACTCCAATGGATGGTAGCCTAGTCATTATGGAAGGTAGCTTGTGTACGATATTTTTGTTATTCCAATGGATGATAGCCTTGTCATTATGAAAGGTAGTCTATTGTCGTGATTTTTATTACTCTAAGGGATGGTAGCCTTGTCATTATGGAAGGTAGTATGTTGTCGATATCTTTGTTACTCCAATGGATGGTAGCCTTGTCATTATGGAAGGTAGTCTGTTGTCGATATTTCTTTTACTCTAAGGGATGGTAGCCTTGTCATTATGGAAGGTAGTCTATTGCCGAGATTTTTGTTACTCCATTGCATGGTAGCCTTGTCATTATGGAAGGTAGTGTGTTGTCGATATTTTTGTTATTCCAATGGATGGTATCCCTGTCATTATGGAAGGTAGTCTATTGTCATGATTTTTGTTACTCCAATGGATGGTAGCCTTGTCATTATGGAAGGTGGTCTGTTGTCGAGATATTTGTTACTCTAAGGGATGGTAGCCTTGCCATTATGGAACGTAGTCTGTTATCATGATTTTTGTTACTCCAATGGATGGTAGCCTTGCCATTATGGAAGGTAGTATGTTATCGATATATTTGTTTATCCATTGGATGCTAGCTTTGTCATTATGGAAGGTAGTCTATTGTTGAGATTTTTGTTACTCTAAGGGATGGTAGCCTTGTCCATATGGAAGGTAGTCTGTTGTCGAGATTGTTGTTACTCAAATGGATGGTAGCATTGTCATTATAGAAGGTAGTGTATTGTCGAGATTTTTGTCACTACAATGGATGGTAGCCTTGTCATTAGGTAAGGTAGTCTGTTGTCGAGATTTTTGTTACTAGAATGGATTGTAGCCTTGTCGTTATGGAAGGTAGTCTGTTGTCGATATCTTTGTTACTCCAATGGATGGTATCCTAGTCATTATGGAAGGTAGTTTGTGTACGATATTTTTGTTATTCCAAAGGATGATAGCCTTGTCATTATGAAAGGTAGTCTATTGTCTTGATTTTTATTACTCTAAGGGATGGTAGCCTTGTCATTATGGAAGGTAGTTTGTTGTCGATATTTTTTTTACTCTAAGGGATGGTAGCCTTGTCATTATGGAAGGTAGTTTATTACCGAGATTTTTGTTACTCCATTGCATGGTAGCCTTGTCATTATGGAAGGTAGTGTGTTGTCGATATTTTTGTTATTCCGATGGATGGTAGCCCTGTCATTATGGAAGGTAGTCTATTGTCGTGATTTTTGTTACTCCAATGGATGGTAGCCTTGTCATTATGGAAGGTGGTCTGTTGTCGAGATATTTGTTACTCTAAGGGATGGTAGCCTTGCCATTATGGAACGTAGTCTGTTATCGAGATTTTTGTTATTCCAATGGATGGGAGCGTTGTCATTATAGAAGGTAGTATATTATCGATATTTTTGTCACTACAATGGATGGTAGCCTTGTCATTATGGAAGGTAGTCTGTTGTCGAGATTTTTGTTACTACAATGGATTGTAGCCTTGTCGTTATGGAAGATAGTCTGTTGTCGATATCTTTCTTATTCCAATGGATGGTAGCCTTATTATTATGGAATGTAGTCTATTGTCGTGATTTTTGTTACTCCAATGGATGGTAGCCTTGTCATTATGGAAGGTAGTCTGTTGTCAGGATTTTTGTTACTACAATGGATTGTAGCCTTGTCGTTATAAAAGATGGTTTGTTGTCGATATCTTTGTTACTCCAATGGATGGTAGCCTAGTCATTATGGAAGGTAGTTTGTGTACGAGATTTTAGTTACTCCAATGGATGGTAGCCTTGTGATTATGGAAGGTAGTCTGTTGTCGAGATTTTTGTTACTCCAATGGATGGTAGCCTTGTCATTATAGAAGGTAATATATTGTCCAGATTTTTGTCACTATATTGGATGGTAGCCTTGTCATTATGGAACGTAGTCTGTTGTCGAGATTTTTGTTATTCCATTGGATGGTAGTGTTGTCAATATAGAAGTTAGTATATTATCGAGATTTTTGTCCCTACAATGGATGGTAGCCTTGTCATTATGGAAGGTAGTTTGTTGTCGATATGTTTGTTAGTCCAATGGATGGTAGCCTAGTCATTATGGAAGGTAGTTTTTGTACGAGATTTTAGTTACTTTAATGGATGGTAGCCTTGTCATTATGAAAGGTAGTCTGTTGTCGAGATTTTTTATACTCCAATGGATTGTAGCCTTGTAATTATGGAAGGTAGTCTCTTGTTGATATTTTGGTTACTCCAATGATGGTACCCTTGTCATTATGGAAGGTAGTCTATTGCCGAGATTTTTGTTACTCCATTGCATGGTAGCCTTGTCATTATGGAACGTAGTCTGTTGTCATGATTTTTGTTACTCCAATGGATGGTAGCCTTGCCATTATGGAAGGTAGTATATTATCGAGATTTTTGTCACTACAATGGATGGTGGCCTTGTCATTAGATGGTAGTGTTGTCATTATAGAAGGTAGTATATTATCGAGATTTTTGTCACTATAATGGATGGTGGCCTTGTCATTATGGAAGGTAGTCCGTTGTCAAGATTTTTGTTACTACAAATGATTGTAGCCTTGTCGTTATGAAAGGTAGTTTGATATCGATATCTTTGTTAGTCCAATGGATGGTAGCCTAGTCATTATGGAAGGTAGTTTGTGTACGAGATTTTAGTTACTTTAATGGATGATAGCCTTGTCATTATGGAAGGTAGTCTGTTGTCGAGATTTTTTATACTCCAATGGGTTGTAGCCTTGTAATTATGGAATGTAGTCTCTTGTTGACATTTTGGTTACTCCAATGATGGTACGCTTGTCATTATGGAAAGTAGTCTATTGCCGAGATTTTTATTACTCCATTGCATGGTAGCCTTGTCATTATGGAAGGTAGTGTGTTATCGTTATTTTTGTTATTCCAATGGATGGTAGCCTTGTCATTATGGAAGGTGGTCTGTTGTCGAGATATTTGTTTCTCTAAGGGATGGTAGCCTTGCCATTATGGAACATAGTCTGTTGTCGAGATTTTTGTTATTCCAATTGATGGTAGCGTTGTCATTATAGAAGGTAGTATATTATCGATATTTTTGTCACTACAATGGATGGTAGCCTTGCCATTTGGGAAGGTAGTCTGTTGTCGAGATTTTTGTTACTGCAATGAATTGTAGCATTGTCGTTATGGAAGATAGTTTGTTGTCGATATCTTTGTTACTCTAATGGATGCTAGCCTAGTCATTATGAAAGGTAGTTTGTGTACGAGATTTTATTTACTCCAATGGATGGCAGCCTTGTCATTATGGAAGGTAGTCTGTTGTCAAGATTTTTGTTACTACAATGGATTGTAGCCTTGTCGTTATGGAAGGTAGTTTGTTGTCGATATCTTTGTTAGTCCGATGGATGGTAGCCTAGTCATTATGGAAGGTAGTTTGTGTACGGGATTTTAGTTACTTTAATGGATGGTAGCCTTGTCATTATGGAAGGTAGTCTGTTGTCGAGATTTTTTATACTCCAATAGATTGTAGCCTTGTAATTATGGAAGGTAGTCTCTTGTTGATATTTTGGTTACTCCAATGATGGTACCCTTGTCATTATGGAAGATAGTCTATTGCCGAGATTTTTGTTCCTCCATTGCATGGTAGCCTTGTCATTATGGAAGGTAGTGTGTTGTCGATAATTTTGTTATTCCAATGGATGGTAGCCTTGTCATTATGGAAGGTAGTCTGTTTTCGTGATTTTTGTTACTCCAATGGATGGTAGCCTTGTCATTATGGAAGGTAGTATGCTGTCGATATCTTTGTTACTCCAATGGATGGTTGCCTTGTCATTATGGAAGGTAGTCTATTGTCGAGATTTTTGTTACTCTAAGGGATGGTAGCCTTGTCCATATGGAAGGTAGTCTGTTGTCGAGATTTTTGTTATTCCAATGGATGGTAGCGTTGTCATTAAAGAAGGTAGTATATTGTTGAGATTTTTGTCACTACAATGGATGGTATCGTTGTCATTATGTAAGGTAGTCAGTTGTCGAGATTTTTGTTACTAGAATGGATTGTAGCCTTGTCGTTATGGAAGGTAGTTTGTTGTCTATATCTTTGTTACTCCAATGGATGGTAGCCTAGTCATTATGGAAGGTAGTTTGTGTACGACATTTTAGTTACTTTAATGGATGGTAGCCTTGTCATTATGGAAGGTACTCTGTTGTTGAGATTTTTTATACTCAAATAAATTGTAGCCTTGTAATTATGGAAGGTAGTCTCTTGTTGATATTTTGGTTACTCCAATGATGGTACACTTGTCATTATTGAAGGTAGTCTATTGCCGATATTTTTGTTACTCCGTTGCATGGTAGCCTTGTCATTATGGAAGTTAGTGTGTTATCGATATTTTTGTTATTCCAAGGGATGGTAGCCTTGTCATTATGTAAGGTAGTTTGTTTTCGTGATTTTTGTTACTCCAATGGATGGTAGCCTTGTCATTATGGAAGGTAATATGTTGTCGATATCTTTGTTACTCCAATGGATGGTAGCCTTGTCATTATGGAAGGTAGTCTATTGTCGAGATTTTTGTTACTCTAAGGGATGGTAGCCTTGTCCATATGGAAGGTAGTTTGTTGTCGAGATTTTTGTTATTACAATGGATGGTAGCGTTGTCATTAAAGAAGATAGTATATTGTCGAGTTTTTTGTCACTACAATGGATGGTAGCCTTGTCATTATGTAAGGTAGTCTGTTGTTGAGATTTTTGTTACTATAATGGATTGTAGCCTTGTCATTATGGAAGGTAGTTTGTTATCTATATATTTGTTACTCCAATGGATGGTAGCCTAGTCATTATGGAAGGTAGTTTGTGTACGAAATTTTTTTTACTTTAATGGATGGTAGCCTTGTCATTATGGAAGGTAGTCTGTTGTCGAGATTTTTTATACTCCAATAAATTGTAGCCTTGTAATTATGGAAGGTAGTCTCTTGTTGATATTTTGGTTACTCCAATGATGGTACCCTTGTCATTATGGAAGGTAGTCTATTGCCGAGATTTTTGTTACTCCGTTGCATGGTAGCCTTGTCATTATGGAAGGTAGTGTGTTGTCGATATTTTTGTTATTCCAATGGATGGTAGCCTTGTCATTATGGAAGGTAGTCTCTTTTTGTGATTTTTGTTACTCCAATGGATAGTAGCCTTGTCATTATGGAAGGTAGTCTGTTGTCGAGATTTTTGTTACTACAATGGATTGTAGCCTTGTCGTTATGGAAGATAGTCTGTTTTCGATATCTTTGTTACTCCAATGGATGGTAGCCTAGTCATTACGGAAGGTAGTTTGTGTACGAGATTTTAGTTACTCCAATGGATGGTAGCCTTGTCATTATGGAAGGTAGTCTGTTGTCAATGGATGGTAGCCTTGTCATTATAGAAGGTAATATATTGTCGAGATTTTTGTCACTATATTGGATGGTAGCCTTGTCATTATGGAACGTAGTATGTTGTCAAGATTTTTGTTATTCCATCGGATGGTAGCATTGTCATTATAGAAGGTAGTATATTATCGAGATTTTTGTCACTATAATGGATGGTAGCCTTGTCGTTATGGAAGGTAGTCTGTTGTCAAGATTTTTGTTACTACAATGGATTGTAGCCTTGTCGTTATGGAAGGTAGTTTGTTGTCGATATCTTTGTTAGTCCAATGGATGGTAGCCTAGTCATTATGAAAGGTAGTTTGTGTATGAGATTTTAGTTACTTTAATGGATGGTAGCCTTGTATTTATGAATGGTAGTCTGTTGTCGAGATTTTTTATACTCCAATGGATTGTAGCCTTGTAATTATGGAAGGTAGACTCTTGTTGATATTTTGGTTACTCCAATGATGGTACCCTTGTCATTATGGAAGGTAGTCTATTGCCGAGATTTTTGTTACTCCATTGCATGGTAGCCTTGTCATTATGGAAGGTAGTGTGTTGTCGATATTTTTGTTATTCCAATAGATGGTAGCCTTGTCATTATGGAAGGTAGTCTGTTGTCATGATTTTTGTTACTTCAATGGATGGTAGCCTTGCCATTAAGGAAGGTAGTATGTTGTTGATATCTTTGTTACTCCAATGGATGGTAGCCTTGTCATTATAGAAGGTAGTCTATTGTCGAGATTTTTGTCACTATAATGGATGGTAGCCTTGTCATTATGGAACGTAGTCTGTTGTCGAGATTTTTGTTATTCCATTAGATGGTAGCGTTGTCATTATAGAAGGTAGTATATTATCGAGATTTTTGTCACTACAATGGATGGTGGCCTTGTCATTATGGAAGGTAGTCTGTTGTCAAGATTTTTGTTACTACAATGGATTGTGGCTATGTCGTTATGGAAGGTAGTTTGTTATCGATATCTTTGTTAGTCCAATGGATGGTAGCCTTGTCATTATGGAAGGTAGTTTGTGTACGAGATTTTAGTTACTTTAATGGATGGCAGCCTTGTCATTATGGAAGGTAGTCTCTTGTTGATATTTTGGTTACTCCAATGATGGTACCCTTGTCATTATGGAAGATAGTCTATTGCCGAGATTTTTGTTCCTCCATTGCATGGTAGCCTTGTCATTATGGAAGGTAGTGTGCTGTCGATATTTTTGTTATTCCAATGGATGGTAGCCTTGTCATTGTGGAAGGTAGTCTGTTTTCGTGATTTTTGTTACTCCAATGGATGGTAGCCTTGTCATTATGGAAGGTAGTATGTTGTCGATATCTTTGTTACTCCAATGGATGGTAGCCTTGTCATTATGGAAGGTAGTCTATTGTCGAGATTTTTGTTACTCTAAGGGATGGTAGCCTTGTCCATATGGAAGGTAGTCTGTTGTCGAGATTTTTGTTATTCCAATGGATGGTAGCGTTGTCATTAAAGAAGGTAGTATATTGTCGAGATTTTTGTCACTACAATGGATGGTAGCCTTGTCATTATGTAAGGTAGTCAGTTGTCGAGATTTTTGTTACTAGAATGGATTGTAGCCTTGTCGTTATGGAAGGTAGTTTCTTGTCTATATCTTTGTTACTCCAATGGATGGTAGCCTAGTCATAATGGAAGGTAGTTTGTGTACTAGATTTTAGTTACTTTAATGGATGGTAGCCTTGTCATTATGGAAGGTAGTCTGTTGTTGAGATTTTTTATACTCCAATAAATTGTAGCCTTGTAATTATGGAAGGTAGTCTCTTGTTGATATTTTGGTTACTCCAATGATGGTACACTTGTCATTATTGAAGGTAGTCTATTGCCGATATTTTTGTTACTCCGTTGCATGGTAGCCTTGTCATTATGGAAGTTAGTGTGTTGTCGATATTTTTGTTATTCCAATGGATGGTAGCCTTGTCATTATGGAAGGTAGTCTATTTTCGTGATTTTTGTTACTCCAATGGATGGTAGCCTTGTCATTATGGAAGGTAGTATGTTGTCGATATCTTTGTTACTCTAATGGATGGTAGCCTTGTCATTATGGAAGGTAGTCTATTGTCGAGATTTTTGTTACTCTAAGGGATGGTAGCCTTGCCCATATGGAAGGTAGTCTTTTGTCGAGATTTTTGTTATTACAATGGATGGTAGCATTGTCATTAAAGAAGATAGTATATTGTCGAGTTTTTTGTCACTACAATGGATGGTAGCCTTGTCATTATGTAAGGTAGTCTGTTGTCGAGATTTTTGTTTCTAGAATGGATTCTAGCCTTGTCATTATGGAAGGTAGTTTGTTGTCTATATCTTTGTTACTCCAATGGATGGTAGCCTAGTCATTATGGAAGGTAGTTTGTGTACGAGATTTTTTTTACTTTAATGGATGGTAGCCTTGTCATTATGGAAGGTAGTCTGTTGTCGAGATTTTTTATACTCCAATAAATTGTAGCCTTGTAATTATGGAAGGTAGTCTCTTGTTGATATTTCGGTTACTCCAATGATGGTACCCTTGTCATTATGGAAGGTAGTCTATTGCCGAGATTTTTGTTACTCCGTTGCATGGTAGCCTTGTCATTATGGAAGGTAGTGTGTTGTCGATATTTTTGTTATTCCAATGGATGGTAGCCTTGTCATTATGGAAGGTAGTCTATTTTTGTGATTTTTGTTACTCCAATGGATAGTAGCCTTGTCATTATGGAAGGTAGTCCTTTGTCGAGATTTTTGTTACTACAATGGATTGTAGCCTTGTCGTTATGGAAGATAGTCTCTTGTCGATATCTTTGTTACTCAAATGGATGGTAGCCTAGTCATTATGGAAGGTAGTTTGTTTACGAGATTTTAGTTACTCCAATGGATGGTAGCCTTGTCATTGTGGAAGGTAGTCTGTTGTCGAGATTTTTGATACTCCAATGGATGGTAGCCTTGTCATTATAGAAGGTAATATATTGTCGAGATTTTTGTCACTATATTGGATGGTAGCCTTGTCATTATGGATCGTAGTCTGTTGTCGAGATTTTTGTTATTCCATTGAATGGTGGCGTTGTCATTAAAGAAGGTATTTTATTATCGAGATTTTTTTCACTAGAATGGATGGTAGCCTTCTCATTATGGAAGGTAGTCTGTTGTCAAGATTTTTGTTACTACAATGGATTGTAGCCTTGTCGTTATGGAAGGTAGTTTGTTGTCGATATCTTTGTTAGTCCAATGGATGGTAGCCTAGTCATTATGGAAGGTAGTTTGTGTACGAGATTTTAGTTACTTTAATGGATGGTAGCCTTGTCATTATGAAAGGTAGTCTGTTGTCGAGTTTTTTATACTCCAATGGATTGTAGCCTTGTAATTATGGAAGGTAGTCTCTTGTTGATATTTTGGTTACTCCAATGATGGTACCCTTGTCATTATGGAAGGTAGTCTATTGCCGAGATTTTTGTTACTCCATTGCATGGTAGCCTTGTCATTATGGAAGGTAGTGTGTTGTCGATATTTTTGTTATTCCAATATATGGTAGCCTTGTCATTATGTAAGGTAGTCTGTTGTCATGATTTTTGTTACTCCAATGGATGGTAGCCTTGCCATTATGGAAGGTAGTATGTTGTCGATATCTTTGTTACTCCAATGGATGGTAGCCTTGTCATTATAGAAGGTAGTCTATTGTCGAGATTTTTGTTACTCTAAGGGATGGTAGCCTTGTCCATATGGAAGGTAGTCTGTTGTCGAGATTTTTGTTATTCCAATCGATGGTAGCATTGTCATTATAGAAGGTACTATATTGTAGAGATTTTGTCACTACAATGGATGGTAGCCTTGTAATTATGTAAGGTAGTCTATTGTCGAGATTTTTGTTACTAGAATGGATTGTAGCCTTGTCGTTATGGAAGGTAGTCTGTTGTCGATATCTTTGTTACTCCAATGGATGGTAGCCTAGTCATTATGGAAGGTAGTTTGTGTATGATATTTTTGTTATTCCAATGGATGATAGCCTTGTCATTATGAAAGGTAGTCTATTGTCGTGATTTTTATTACTCTAAGGGATGGTAGCCTTGTCATTATGGAAGGTAGTATGTTGTCGATATCTTTGTTACTCCAATGGATGGTAGCCTTGTCATTATGGAAGGTAGTTTGTTGCCGAGATTTTTGTTACTCCATTGCATGTTAGCCTTGTCATTATGGAAGGTAGTGTGTTGTCGATATTTTTGTTATTCTAATGGGTGGTAGCCCTGTCATTATGGAAGGTAGTCTATTGTCGTGACTTTTGTTACTCCAATGGATGGTAGCCTTGTCATAATGGATGGTGGTTTGTTGTCGAGAAATTTGTTACTCTAAGGGATGGTAACCTTGCCATTATGGAACGTAGTCTGTTATCGAGATTTTTGTTATTCTAATGGATGGTAGCATTTTCAATATAGGAGGTAGTATATTATTAATATTTTTGTTACTACATCGGTTTGTAGCCTTGTCGTTATGGAAGGTAGTTTGTTGTCGATATCTTTGTTAGTCCAATGGATGGTAGCCTAGTCATTATGGAAGGTAGTTTGTGTATGATATTTTAGTTACTTTAATGGATGGTAGCCTTGTCATTATGGAAGGTAGTCTATTGTCGAGATTTTTTATACTCGAATAGATTGTAGCCTTGTAATTATGGAAGGTAGTCTCTTGTTGATATTTTGGTTACTCCAATGATGGTACCCTTGTCATTATGGAAGGTAGTCTATAGCCGAGATTTTTGTTACTCCATTGCATGGTAGCCTTGTCATTATGGAAGGTAGTGTGTTGTCGATATTTTTGTTATTCCAATGGATGGTAGCCTTGTCATTATGGAAGGTAGTCTGTTTTCGTGATTTTTGTTACTCCAATGGATGGTAGCCTTGTCATTATGAAAAGTAGTATATTGTCGATATCTTTGGTACTCCAATGGATGGTAGCCTTGTCATTATGGAAGGTAGTCTATTGTCGACATTTTTGTTACTCTAAGGGATGGTAGCCTTTTCCATATTGAATGTAGTCTGTTGTTGAGATTTTTGTTATTCCAATGGATGGTAGCGTTGTCATTAAAGAAGGTAGTATATTGTCGAGATTTTTGTCACTACAATGGATGGTATCCTTGTCATTATGTAAGGTAGTCTGTTGTCGAGATTATTGTTACTAGAATGGATTGTAGCCTTGTCATTATGGAAGGTAGTTTGTTGTCTATATCTTTGTTACTCCAATGGATGGTAGCCTAGTCATTATGGAAGGTAGTTTATGTACGAGATTTTAGTTACTTTAATGGATGGTAGCCTTGTCATTATGGAAGGTAGTCTGTTGTCGAGATTTTTTATACTCCAATAAATTGTAGCCTTGTAATTATGGAAGGTAGTGTCTTGTTGATATTTTGGTTACTCCAATGATTGTACCCTTGTCATTATGGAAGGTAGTCTATTTCTGAGATTTATGTTAATCCGTGCATGGTAGCCTTGTCATTATGGAAGGTAGTGTGTTGTCAATATTTTTGTTATTCCAATGGATGGTAGCCTTGTCATTATGGAAGGTAGTATGTTTTCGTGATTTTTGTTACTCTAATGGATAGTAGCCTTGTCATTATGGAAGGTAGTCTGTTGTCGAGATTTTTGTTACTACAATGGATTGTAGCCTTGTCGTTATGGAAGATAGTCTGTTGTCGATATCTTTGTTAATCCAATGGATGGTAGCCTAGTCATTATGGAAGGTAGTTTGTGTACGAGATTTTAGTTACTCCGGTTGATGGTAGCCATGTCATTATGGAAGGTAGTCTGTTGTCGAGATTTTTGTTACTCCAATGGATGGTAGCCTTGTCATTATAGAAGGTAATATATTGTCACTATAATGGATGGTAGCCTTGTCATTATGGAACGTAGTCTGTTGTCGAGAGTTTTGTTATTCCATTAAGTGGTAGCGTTGTCATTATAGAAAGCAGTATATTATCGAGATTTTTGTCACTACAATGGATGGTGGCCTTGTCATTATGGAAGGTAGTCTATTGTAAAGATTTTTATTACTACAATGGATTGTGGCCTTGTCGTTATGGAAGGTAGTTTGTTGTCGATATCTTTGTTAATCCAATGGATGGTAGCCTAGTCATTATGGAAGGTAGTTTGTGTACGAAATTTTAGTTACTTTAATGGATGGTAGCCTTGTCATTATGGAAGGTAGTCTGTTGTCGAGATTTTTTATACTCCAATAGATTGTAGCCTTGTAATTATGGAAGGTAGTCTCTTGTTGATATTTTGGTTACTCCAATGATGGTACCCTTGTCATTATGGAAGGTAGTCTATTGCCGAGATTTTTATTACTCCATTGCATGGTAGCCTTGTCATTATGGAAGGTAGTGTGTTGTCAATATTTTTGTTATTCCAATGGATGGTAGCCTTGTCATTATGGAAGGTAGTCTGTTTTCATGATTTTTGTTACTCCAATGGATGGTAGCCTTGTCATTATGGAAGGTAGTATGTTGTCGATATCTTTGTTACTCAAATGGATGGTAGCCTTGTCATTATGGAAGGTAGTCTATTTTCGAGATTTTTGTCACTACAATGGATAGTAGCCTTGTCATTATGTAAGGTAGTCTGTTGTCGAGATTATTGTTACTAGAATGGATTGTGCCTTGTCGTTATGGAAGGTAGTTTGTTGTCTATATCTTTGTTACTCCAATGGATGGTAGCCTAGTCATTATGGAAGGTAGTTTATGTACGAGATTTTAGTTACTTTAATGGATGGTAGCCTTGTCATTATGGAAGGTAGTCTGTTGTCGAGATTTTTTATACTCCAATAAATTGTAGCCTTGTAATTATGGAAGGTAGTCTCTTGTTGATATTTTGGTTACTCCATTGATGGTACCCTTGTCATTATGGAAGGTAGTCTATTGCCGAGATTTTTGTTACTCCGTTGCATGGTAGCCTTGTCATTATGGAAGGTAGTGTGTTGTCGATATTTTTGTTATTCCAATGGATGGTAGCCTTGTCATTATGGAAGGTAGTCTATTTTTGTGAATTTTGTTACTCCAATGGATAGTAGCCTTGTCATTATGGAAGGTAGTCCGTTGTCGAGATTTTTGTTACTACAATGGATTGTAGCCTTATCGTTATGGAAGATAGTCTGTTGTCGATATCTTTGTTACTCGAATGGATGGTAGCCTAGTCATTATGGAAGGTAGTTTGTGTACGAGATTTTAGTTACTCCAATGGATGGTAGCCTTGTCATTGTGGAAGGTAGTCTGTTGTCGAGATTTTTGATACTCCAATGGATGGTATCCTTGTCATTATAGAAGGTAATATATTGTCGAGATTTTTGTCACTATATTGGATGGTAGCCTTGTCATTATGGATCGTAGTCTGTTGTCGAGATTTTTGTTATTCCATTGAATGGAGGCGTTGTCATTAAAGAAGGTAGAATATTATCGAGAATTTTGTCACTAGAATGGATGGTAGCCTTCTCATTATGGAAGGTAGTCTGTTGTCAAGATTTTTGTTACTACAATGAATTGTAGCCTTGTCGTTATGGAAGGTAGTTTGTTGTCGATATCTTTGTTAGTCCAATGGATGGTAGCCTAGTCATTATGGAAGGTAGTTTGTGTACGAGATTTTAGTTACTTTAATGGATGGTAGCCTTGTCATTATGAAAGGTAGTCTGTTGTCGAGTTTTTTATACTCCAATGGATTATAGCCTTGTAATTATGGAAGGTAGTCTCTTGTTGATATTTTGGTTACTCCAATGATGGTACCCTTGTCATTATGGAAGGTAGTCTATTGCCGAGATTTTTGTTACTCCATTGCATGGTAGCCTTGTCATTATGGAAGGTAGTGTGTTGTCGATATTTTTGTTATTCCAATATATGGTAGCCTTGTCATTATGTAAGGTAGTCTGTTGTCATGATTTTTGTTACTCCAATGGATGGTAGCCTTGCCATTATGGAAGGTAGTATGTTGTCGATATCTTTGTTACTCCAATGGATGGTAGCCTTGTCATTATAGAAGGTAGTCTATTGTCGAGATTTTTGTTACTCTAAGGGATGGTAGCCTTGTCCATATGGAAGGTAGTCTGTTGTCGAGATTTTTGTTATTCCAATCGATGGTAGCATTATCATTATAGAAGGTACTATATTGTCGAGATTTTTGTCACTACAATGGATGGTATCCTTGTCATTAGGTAAGGTAGTCTGTTGTCGAGATTTTTATTACTAGAATGGATTGTAGCCTTGTCGTTATGGAAGGTAGTCTGTTGTCGATATCTTTGTTACTCCAATGGATGGTAGCCTAGTCATTATGGAAGGTAGTTTGTGTATGATATTTTTGTTATTCCAATGGATGATAGCCTTGTCATTATGAAAGGTAGTCTATTGTCGTGATTTTTATTACTCTAAGGGATGGTAGCCTTGTCATTATGGAAGGTAGTATGTTGTCGATATCTTTGTTACTCCAATGGATGGTAGCCTTGTCATTATGGAAGGTAGTTTGTTGCCGAGATTTTTGTTACTCCATTGCATGTTAGCCTTGTCATTATGGAAGGTAGTGTGTTGTCGATATTTTTGTTATTCTAATGGGTGGTAGCCCTGTCATTATGGAAGGTAGTCTATTGTCGTGACTTTTGTTACTCCAATGGATGGTAGCCTTGTCATAATGGATGGTGGTTTGTTGTCGAGATATTTGTTACTCTAAGGGATGGTAGCCTTGCCATTATGGAACGTAGTCTGTTATCGAGATTTTTGTTATTCCAATGGATGGTAGCATTTTCAATATAGGAGGTAGTATATTATCGATATTTTTGTTACTACAACGGATTATAGCCTTGTCGTTATGGAAGGTAGTTTGTTGTCGATATCTTTGTTAGTCCAATGGATGGTAGCCTAGTCATTATGGAAGGTAGTTTGTGTATTATATTTTAGTTACTTTAATGGATGGTAGCCTTGTCATTATGGAAGGTAGTCTGTTGTCGAGATTTTTTATACTCCAATAGATTGTAGCCTTGTAATTATGGAAGGTAGTCTCTTGTTGATATTTTGGTTACTCCAATGATGGTACCCTTGTCATTATGGAAGGTAGTTTATTGCCGAGATTTTTATTACTCCATTGCATGGTAGCCTTGTCATTATGGAAGGTAGTGTCTTGTCAATATTTTTGTTATTCCAATGGATGGTAGCCTTGTCATTATGGAAGGTAGTCTGTTTTCATGATTTTTGTTACTCCAATGGATGGTAGCCTTGTCATTATGGAAGGTAGTATGTTGTCGATATCTTTGTTACTCCAATGGATGGTAGCCTTGTCATTATGGAAGGCAGTCTATTGTCGAGATTTTTGTCAATACAATGGATGGTAGCCTTGTCATTATGTAAGGTAGTCTGTTGTCGAGATTATTGTTACTAGAATGGATTGTAGCCTTGTCGTTATGGAAGGTAGTTTGTTGTCTATATCTTTGTTACTCCAATGGATGGTAGCCTAGTCATTATGGAAGGTAGTTTATGTACGAGATTTTAGTTACTTTAATGGATGGAAGCCTTGTCATTATGGAAGGTAGTCTGTTGTCGAGATTTTTTATACTCCAATAAATAGTAGCCTTGTAATTATGGAAGGTAGTCTCTTGTTGATATTTTGGTTACTCCAATGATGGTACCCTTGTCATTATGGAAGGTAGTCTATTGCTGAGATTTATGGTACTCCGTGCATGGTAGCCTTGTCATTATGGAATGTAGTGTGTTGTCAATATTTTTGTTATTCCAATGGATGGTAGCCTTGTCATTATGGAAGGTAGTATGTTTTCGTGATTTTTGTTACTCCAATGGATAGTAGGCTTGTCATTATGGAAGGTAGTCTGTTGTCGAGATTTTTGTTACTACAACGGATTGTAGCCTTGTCGTTATGGAAGATAGTCTGTTGTCGATATCTTTGTTACTCCAATGGATGGTAGCATAGTCATTATGGAAGGTAGTTTGTGTACGAGATTTTAGTTACTCCAATTGATGGTAGCCTTGTCATTATGGAAGGTAGTCTGTTGTCGAGATTTTTGTTACTCCAATGGATGGTAGCCTTGTCATTATAGAAGGTAATATATTATCACTATAATGGATGGTAGCCTTGTCATTATGGAACGTAGTCTGTTGTCGAGATTTTTGTTATTCCATTAAATGGTAGCGTTGTCATTATAGAAGGCAGTATATTATCGAGATTTTTGTCACTACAATGGATGGTGGCCTTGTCATTATGGAAGGTAGTCTATTGTCAAGATTTTTATTACTACAATGGATTGTGGCCTTGTCGTTATGGAAGGTAGTTTGTTGTCGATATCTTTGTTAATTCAATGGATGGTAGCCTAGTCATTATGGAAGGTAGTTTGTGTAAGAGATTTTAGTTACTTTAATGGATGGTAGCCTTGTCATTATGGAAGGTAGTCTGTTGTCGAGATTTTTTATACTCCAATAGATTGTAGCCTTGTAATTATGGAAGGTAGTCTCTTGTTGATATTTTGGTTACTCCAATGATGGTACCCTTGTCATTATGGAAGGTAGTCTATTGCCGAGATTTTTATTACTCCATTGCATGGTAGCCTTGTCATTATGGAAGGTAGTGTGTTGTCAATATTTTTGTTATTCCAATGGATGGTAGCCTTGTCATTATGGAAGGTAGTCTGTTTTCGTGATTTTTGTTACTCCAATGGACGGTAGCCTTGTCATTATGGAAGGTAGTATGTTGTCGATATCTTTATTACTCCAATGGATGGTAGCCTTGTCATTATGGAAGGTAGTCTATTGTCGAGATTTTTGTCACTACAATGGATGGTAGCCTTGTCATTATGTAAGGTAGTCTGTTGTCGAGATTATTGTTACTAGAATGGATTATAGCCTTGTCGTTATGGAAGGTAGTTTGTTGTCTATATCTTTGTTACTCTAATGGATGGTAGCCTAGTCATTATGGAAGGTAGTTTATGTACGAGATTTTAGTTACTTTAATGGATGGTAGCCTTGTCATTATGGAAGGTAGTCTGTTGTCGAGATTTTTTATACTCCAATAAATTGTAGCCTTGTAATTATGGAAGGTAGTCTCTTGTTGATATTTTGGTTACTCCAATGATGGTACCCTTGTCATTATGGAAGGTAGTCTATTGCTGAGATTTATGGTACTCCGTGCATGGTAGCCTTGTCATTATGGAAGGTAGTGTGTTGTCAATATTTTTGTTATTCCAGTGGATGGTAGCCTTGTCATTATGGAAGGTAGTATGTTTTCGTGATTTTTGTTACTCCAATGGATAGTAGCCTTGTCATTATGGAAGGTAGTCTGTTGTCGAGATTTTTGTTACTACAATGGATTGTAGCCTTGTCGTTATGGAATATAGTGTGTTGTCGATATCTTTGTTACTCCAATGGATGGTAGCATAGTCATTATGGAAGGTAGTCTGTTTTCGTGATTTTTGTTACTCCAATGGATGGTAGCCTTGTCATTATGGAAGGTAGTATGTTGTCAATATCTTTGTTACTCCAATGGATGGTAGCCTTGTCATTATGGAAGGTAGTATATTGTCGATATATTTGTTACTCTAAGGGATGGTAGCCCTATCCATATGGAAGGTAGTCTGTTGTCGAGATTTTTGTTATTCCAATGGATGGTAGCATTGTCATTATAGAAGGTAGTATATTGTAGAGATTTTTGTCACTACAATGGATGGTAGCCTTGTCATTATGTAAGGTAGTCTATTGGCGAGATTTTTTTTACTAGAATGGATTGTAGCCTTGTCGTTATGGAAGGTAGTCTGTTGTCTATGTCTTTGTTACTCCAATGGATGGTATCCTAGTCATTATGGAAGGTAGTCTGTTGTCGAGATTTTTTATACTCCAATAAATTGTAGCCTTGTAATTATGGAAGGTAGTCTCTTGTTGATATTTTGGTTACTCAAATGATGGTACCCTTGTCATTATGGAAGGTAGTCTATTGCCGAGATTTTTGTTACTCCGTTGCATGGTAGCCTTGTCATTATGGAAGATAGTGTGTTTTTGATATTTTTGTTATTCCAATGGATGGTAACCTTGTCATTATGGAAGGTAGTCTGTTTTCGTGATTTTTGTTACTCCAATGGATGGTAGCCTTGTCATTATGGAAGGTAGTATGTTGTCGATATCTTTGTTACTCCAATGGATGGTAGCCTTGTCATTATGGAAGGTAGTCTATTGTCGATATTTTGGTTACTCTAAGGGATGGTAGCCCTGTCCATATGGAAGGTAGTATGTTGTCGAGATTTTTGTTATTCCATTGGATGGTAGCGTTGTCATTATAAAAGGTAGTATATTGTCGAGATTTTTGTCACTACAATGGATGGTAGCCTTGTCATTATGTAAGGTAGTCTATTGTCGAGATTTTTGTTACTAGAATGGATTGTAGCCTTGTCATTATGGAATGTAGTCTATTGTCTATATCTTTGTTACTCCAATGGATGGTAGCCTAGTCATTATCGAAGGTAGTTAGTGTACGATATTTTTGTTATTCCAATGGATGGTAGCCTTGTCATTATGAAAGGAAGTCTATTGTCCTGATTTTTGTTACTCTAGGGGACGGTAGACTTGTTATTATGGAAGGTAGTATGTTGTCGATATCTTTGTTACTCCAATGGATAGTAGCCTAGTCATTATGGAAGGTAGTTTGTGTACGAGATTTTAGTTACTTTAATGGATGGTATCCTAGTCATTATGGAAGGTAGTCTGTTGTCGAGATTTTTTATACTCCAATAAATTGTAGCCTTGTAATTATGGAAGGTAGTCTCTTGTTGATATTTTGGTTACTCCAATGATGGTACCCTTGTCATTATGGAAGGTAGTCTATTGCTGAGATTTATGTTACTCCGTGCATGGTAGCCTTGTCATTATGGAAGGTAGTGTGTTGTCAATATTTTTGTTATTCCAATGGATGGTAGCCTTGTCATTATGGAAGGTAGTATGTTTTCGTGATTTTTGTTACTCCAATGGATAGTAGCCTTGTCATTATGGAAGGTAGTCTGTTGTCGAGATTTTTGTTACTACAATGGATTGTAGCCTTGTCGTTATGGAAGATAGTCTGTTGTCGATATCTTTGTTACTCCAATGGATGGTAGCCTAGTCATTATGGAAGGTAGTTTGTGTACGAGATTTTAGTTACTCCAATTGATGGTAGCCTTGTCATTATGGAAGGTAGTCTGTTGTCGAGATTTTTGTTACTCCAATGGATGGTAGCCTTTTCATTATAGAAGGTAATATATTGTCACTATAATGGATGGTAGCCTTGTCATTATGGAACTTAGTCTGTTGTCGAGATTTTTGTTATTCCATTAAATGGTAGCGTTGTCATTATAGAAGGCAGTATATTATCGAGATTTTTGTCACTACAAGCGATGGTGGCCTTGTCATTATGGAAGGTAGTCTATTGTCAAGATTTTTATTACTACAATGGATTGTGGCCTTGTCGTTATGGAAGGTAGTTTGTTGTCGATATCTTTGTTAGTCTAATGGATGGAAGCCTAGTCATTATGGAATTTAGTTTGTGTACAAGATTTTAGTTACTTTAATGTATGGTAGCCTTGTCATTATGGAAGGTAGTCTGTTGTCGAGATTTTTTATACTCCAATAGATTGTTGCCTTGTAATTATGGAAGGTAGTCTCTTGTTGATATTTTGGTTACTCCAATGATGGTACCCTTGTCATTATGGAAGGTAGTCTATTGCCGAGATTTTTATTACACCATTGCATGGTAGCCTTGTCATTATGGAAGGTAGTGTGTTGTCAATATTTTTGTTATTCCAATGGATGGTAGCCTTGTCATTATGGAAGGTAGTCTGTTTTCGTGATTTTTGTTACTCCAATTGATGGTAGCCTTGTCATTATGGAAGGTAGTATGTTGTCGATATCTTTATTACTCCAATGGATGGTAGCCTTGTCATTATGGAAGGTAGTCTATTGTCGAGATTTTTGTCACTAATATGGATGGTAGCCTTGTCATTATGTAAGGTAGTCTATTGTCGAGATTTTTGTTACTAGAATGGATTGTAGCCTTGTCGTTATGGAAGGTAGTCTGTTGTCTATATCTTTGTTACTCCAATGGATGGTAGCCTAGTCATTATGGAAGGTAGTTTATGTACGAGATTTTAGTTACTTTAATGGATGGTAGCCTTGTCATTATGGAAGGTAGTCTGTTGTCGAGATTTTTTATACTCCAATAAATTGTAGCCTTGTAATTATGGAAGGTAGTCTCTTGTTGATATTTTGGTTACTCCAATGATGGTACCCTTGTCATTATGGATGGTAGTCTATTGCCGAGATTTTTACTACTCTGTTGCATGGTAGCCTTGCCATTATGGAAGGTAGTGTGTTGTCGATATTTTTGTTATTCCATTAAATGGTAGCGTTGTCATTATAGAAGGCAGTATATTATCGAGATTTTTGTCACTACAATGGATGGTGGCCTTGTCATTATGGAAGGTAGTCTATTGTCAAGATTTTTATTACTACAATGGATTGTGGCCTTGTCGTTATGGAAGGTAGTTTGTTGTCGATATCTTTGTTATTCCAATGGATGGTAGCCTAGTCATTATGGAAGGTAGTTTGTGTACGAGATTTTAGTTACTTTAATGGATGGTAGCCTTGTCATTATGGAAGGTAGTCTGTTGTCGAGATTTTTTATACTCTAATAGATTGTATCCTTGTAATTATGGAAGGTAGTCTCTTGTTGATATTTTGGTTACTCCAATGATGGTACCCTTGTCATTATGGAAGGTAGTCTATTGCCGATATTTTTATTACTCCATTGCATGGTAGCCTTGTCATTATGGAAGGTAGTGTGTTGTCAATATTTTTGTTATTCCAATGGATGGTAGCTTTGTCATTATGGAAGGTAGTCTGTTTTCGTGATTTTTGTTACTCCAATGGATGGTAGCCTTGTCATTATGGAAGGTAGTATGTTGTCGATATCTTTGTTACTCCAATGGATGGTAGCCTTGTCATTATGGAAGGTAGTCTATTGTCGAGATTTTTGTCACTACAATAGATGGTAGCCTTGTCATTATGTAAGGTAGTCTGTTGTCGAGATTTTTGTTACTAGAATGGATTGTAGCCTTGTCGTTATGGAAGGTAGTCTGTTGTCTATATCTTTGTTACTCCAATGGATGGTAGCCTAGTCATTATGGAAGGTAGTTTGTGTACGAGATTTTAGTTACTTTAATGGATGGTAGCCTTGTCATTATGCAAGGTAGTCTGTTGTCGAGATTTTTTATACTCCAATAAATTGTAACCTTGTAATTATGGAAGGTAGTCTCTTGTGGATATTTTGGTTACTCCAATGATGGTACCCTTGTCATTATGGATGGTAGTCTATTGCCGAGATTTTTACTACTCTGTTGCATGGTAGCCTTTTCATTATGGAAGGTAGTGTGTTGTCGATATTTTTGTTATTCCATTAAATGGTAGCGTTGTCATTATAGAAGGCAGTATATTATCGAGATTTTTGTCACTACAATGGATGGTGGCCTTGTCATTATGGAAGGTAGTCTATTGTCAAGATTTTTATTACTACAATGGATTGTGGCCTTGTCGTTATGGAAGGTAGTTTGTTGTCGATATCTTTGTTAATCCAATGGATGGTAGCCTAGTCATTATGGAAGGTAGTTTGTGTACGAGATTTTAGTTACTTTAATGGATGGTAGCCTTGTCATTATGGAAGGTAGTCTGTTGTCGAGATTTTTTATACTCCAATAGATTGTAGCCTTGTAATTATGGAAGGTAGTCTCTTGTTGATATTTTGGTTACTCCAATGATGGTACCCTTGTCATTATGGAAGGTAGTCTATTGCCGAGATTTTTATTACTCCATTGCATGGTAGCCTTGTCATTATGGAAGGTAGTGTGTTGTCAATATTTTTGTTATTCCAATGGATGGTAGCCTTGTCATTATGGAAGGTAGTCTATTTTCGTGATTTTTGTTACTCCAATGGATGGTAGCCTTGTCATTATGGAAGGTAGTATGTTGTCGAAATCTTTGTTACTCCAATCGATGGTAGCCTTGTCATTATGGAAGGTAGTCTATTGTCGAGATTTTTGTCACTACAATGGATGGTAGCCTTGTCATTATGTAAGGTAGTCTGTTGTCGA
Organism: Vicia faba; assembly: GCA_948472305.1. Lineage (NCBI taxonomy): Eukaryota > Viridiplantae > Streptophyta > Magnoliopsida > Fabales > Fabaceae > Vicia > Vicia faba. Next base: position 462,881,522 of record OX451741.1, read on the forward strand.
GATTTTTGTTACTAGAATGGATTGTAGCCTTGTCGTTATGGAAGGTAGTCTGTTGTCTATATCTTTGTTACTCCAATGGATGGTAGCCTAGTCATTATGGAAGGTAGTTTGTGTACGAGATTTTAGTTACTTTAATGGATGGTAGCCTTGTCATTATGGAAGGTAGTCTGTTGTCGAGATTTTTTATACTCCAATAAATAGTAAACTTGTAATTATGGAAGGTAGTCTCTTGTTGATATTTTGGTTACTCCAATGATGGTACCCTTGTCATTATGGATGGTAGTCTATTGCCGAGATATTTACTACTCTGTTGCATGGTAGCCTTGTCATTATGGAAGGTAGTGTGTTGTCGATATTTTTGTTATTCCAATGGATGGTAGCCTTGTCATTATGGAAGGTAGTCTGTTTTCGTGATTTTTGTTACTCCAATGGATGGTAGACTTGTCATTATGGAAGGTAGTATGTTGTCGATATCTTTGTTACTCCAATGGATGGTAGCCTTATCATTATGGAAGGTAGTCTATTGTCGATATTTTTGTTACTCTAAGGGATGGTAGCCCTGTCCATATGGAAGGTAGTATGTTGTCGGGATTTTTGTTATTCCAATGGATGGTAGCGTTGTCATTATAAAAGGTAGTATATTGTCGAGATTTTTGTCACTACAATGGATGGTAGCCTTGTCATTATGTAAGGTAGTCTATTGTCGAGATTTTTGTTACTAGAATGGATTGTAGCCTTGTCATTATGGAAGGTAGTCTGTTGTCTATATCTTTGTTACTCCAATGGATGGTAGCCTAGTCATTATGGAAGGTAGTTTGTTTACGATATTTTTGTTATTCCAATGGATGGTAGCCTTGTCATTATGAAAGGAAGTCTAATGTCCTGATTTTTGTTACTCTAGGGGATGGTAGCCTTGTCATTATGGAAGGTAGTATGTTGTCGATATCTTTGTTACTCCAATGGATGTTAGCCTTGTCATTATGGAAGGTAGTATGTGTACGAGATTTTAGTTACTTTAATGGATGGTAGCCTTGTCATTATGGAAGGTAGTCTGTTGTCGAGATTTTGTATACTCCAATAAATTGTAGCCTTGTAATTATGGAAGGTAGTCTCTTGTTGATATTTTGGTTACTCCAATGATGGTACCCTTGTCATTATGGAAGGTAGTCTTTTGCCGAGACTTTTGTTACTCCGTTGCATGGTAGCCTTGTCATTATGGAAGGTAGTGTGTTTTCGATATTTTTGTTATTCCAATGGATGGTAACCTTGTCATTATGGAAGGTAGTCTGTTTTCGTGATTTTTGTTACTCCAATGGATGGTAGCCTTGTCATTATGAAAGGTAGTATGTTGTCGATATCTTTGTTACTCCAATGGATGGTAGCCTTGTCATTATGGAAGGTAGTCTATTGTCGATATTTTTGTTACTCTAAGGGATGGTAGCCTTGTCCATATGGAAGGTAGTATGTTGTCGAGATTTTGGTTATTCCAATGGATGGTAGCGTTGCCATTATAAAAGGTAGTATATTGTCGAGATTTTTGTCACTACAATGGATGGTAGCCTTGTCATTATGTAAGGTAGTCTATTTTCGAGATTTTTGTTACTAGAATGGATTGTAGCCTTGTCATTATGGAAGGTAGTCTGTTGTCTATATATTTGTTACTCCAATGGATGGTAGCCTAGTCATTATGGAATGTAGTTTGTGTACGATATTTTTGTTATTCCAATGGATGGTAGCCTTGTCATTATGAAAGGAAGTCTATTGTCCTGATTTTTATTACTCTAGGGGATGGTAGCCTTGTCATTATGGTAGGTAGTATGTTGTCGATATCTTTGTTACGCCAATGGATGGTAGCCTTGTCATTATGGAAGGTAGTATGTTGTCCAGATTTTTGTTACTCTAAGGGAAGGTAGCCTTGTCATTATGGAACGTAGTCTGTTGTCGAGATTTTTGTTATTCCAATTGATGGTAGCATTGTCATTATAGAAGGTAGTATATTATCGAGATTTTTGTTACTACAATGGATTATAGCCTTGTCGTTATGGAAGGTAGTTTGTTGTCGATATCTTTGTTAGTCCAATGGATGGTAGCCTAGTCATTATGGAAGGTAGATTGTGTACGAGATTTTAGTTACTTTAATGGATGGTAGCCTTGTCATTATTGAAGGTAGTCTGTTGTCGAGATTTTTTATACTCCAATAAATTGTAGCCTTGTAATTATGGAAGGTAGTCTCTTGTTGATATTTCGGTTACTCCAATGATGGTACCCTTGTTATTACGGAAGGTAGTCTATTGCCAAGATTTTTGTTACTCCATTGCATGGTAGCCTTATCATTATGGAAGGTAGTGTGTTGTCGATATCTTTGTTACTCCAATGGATGGTACCCTTGTCATTATGGAAGGTAGTATGTTGTCGATATCTTTGTTACTCCAATGGATGGTAGACTTGTCATTATGGAAGGTAGTCTATTATCGATATTTATGTTACTCTAAGGGATGGTAGCCTTATCCATACGGAAGGTAGTCTGTTGTCGAAATTTTTGTTATTCCAATGGATGGTAGCGTTGTCATTATAGAAGGTAGTATATTGTCGAGATTTTTATCACTACAGTGGATGGTAGCCTTGTCATTATGTAAGGTAGTCTGTTGTCGAGATTTATGTTACTAGAATGGGTTGTAGCCTTGTCGTTATGGAAGGTAGTATGTTGTCTATATCTTTGTTACTCCAATGGATGGTAGCCTAGTCATTATGGAAGGTAGTTTTTGTACGAGATTTTAGTTACTTTAATGGATGGTAGCCTTGTCATTATGGAAGGTAGTCTGTTGTCGAGATTTTTTATACTCCAATAAATTGTTGCCTTGTAATTATGGAAGGTAGTCTATGTTTATATTTTCGTTACTCCAATGATGGTACCCTTGTCATTATGGAAGGTAGTTTATTGCCGAGATTTTTGTTACTCCGTTGCATGGTAGCCTTGTCATTATGGAAGGTAGTGTGTTGTCGATATTTTTGTTATTCCAATGGATGGTAGCCTTGTCATTATGGAAGGTAGTCTATTTTCGTGATTTTTGTTACTCCAATGGATGGTAACCTTGTCATTATGGAAGGTAGTATGTTGTCAATATCTTTGTTAATCCAATGGATGGTAGCCTTGTCATTATGGAAGGTAGTATATTGTCGAGATTTTTGTCACTACAAGGGATGGTAGCCTTGTCATTATGTAAGGTAGTCTATTGTCGAGATTTTTGTTACTAGAATGGATTGTAGCCTTGTCGTTATGGAAGGTAGTCTGTTGTCTATATCTTTGTTACTCCAATGGATGGTAGCCTAGTCATTATGGAAGGTAGTTTGTGTACGAGATTTTAGTTACATTAATGGATGGTAGCCTTGTCATTATGGAAGGTAGTCTGTTGTCGAGATTTTTTATACTCCAACAAATTGTAGCCTTGTAATTATGGAAGGTAGTCTCTTGTTGATATTTTGGTTACTCCAATGATGGTACCCTTGTCATTATGGAAGGTAGTCTATTGCCGAGATTTTTGTTACTCCGTTGCATGGTAGCCTTGTCATTATGGAAGGTAGTGTGTTGTCGATATTTTTGTTATTCCAATGGATGGTAGCCTAGTCATTATGGAAGGTAGTCTGTTTTCGTGATTTTTGTTACTCCAATGGATGGTAGCCTTGTCATTATGGAAGGTAGTATGTTGTCGATATTTTTGTTACTCTAAGGTATGGTAGCCTTATCCATATGAAAGGTAGTCTGTTGTCGAGATTTTTGTTATTCCAATGGATGGTAGCCTAGTCATTATGGAAGGTAGTCTGTTGTCGAGATTTTTGTTACTAGAATGGGTTGTAGCCTTGTCGTTATTGAAGGTAGTATGTTGTCTATATCTTTGTTACTCCAATGGATGGTAGCCTAGTCATTATGGAAGGTAGTTTGTGTACGATATTTTTTTTATTCCAATGGATGGTAGCCTTGTCATTATGAAAGGAAGTTTATTGTCCTGATTTTTGTTACTCTAAGGGATGGTAGCCTTGTCATTATGGAAGGTAGTATGTTGTCGATATCTTTGTTACTCCAATGGATGGTAGCCTTGTCATTATGGAAGGTAGTCTGTTGTCCAGATTTTTGTTATTCTAAGGGATGATAGCCTTTTCATTATGGAACATAGTCCGTTGTCGAGATTTTTGTTATTCCAATGGATGGTAGCGTTGTCATTATAGAAGGTAGTATATTATCGAGGTTTTTATCACTACAATGGATGGTAGCCTTCTCATTATTGAAGGTAGTCTGTTGTCAAGATTTTTGTTACTAAAATGGATTGTAGCCTTGTCGTTATGGAATGTAGTTTGTTGTCGATATCTTTGGTAGTCCAAATGGATGGTAGCCTAGTCATTATGGAAGGTAGTTTGTGTACGAGATTTTAGTTACTTTAATGGATGGTAGCCTTGTCATTATGGAAGGTAGTCTGTTGTCGAGATTTTTTATACTCCAATAAATTATAGCCTTGTAATTATGGAAGGTAGTCTCTTGTTGATATTTTGGTTACTCCAATGATGGTACCCTTGTCATTATGGAAGGTAGTCTATTGCCGAGATTTTTGTTACTCCATTGCATGGTAGCCTTGTCATTATGCAAGGTAGTGTGTTGTCGATATTTTTGTTATTCCAATGGATGGTAGCCTTGTCATTATGGAAGGTAGTCTGTTTTTGTGATTTTTGTTACTCCAATGGATGGTAGCCTTGTCATTATGGAAGGTAGTATGTTGTCGATATCTTTGTTACTCCAATGGATGGTAGCCTTGTCATTATGGAAGGTAGTCTATTGTTGATATTTTTGTTACTCTAAGGGTTGGTAGCCATGTCAATATGGAAGGTAGTCTGTTGTCGATATTTTTGTTATTCCAATGGATGGTAGCGTTGTCATTATAGAAGGTAGTATATTGTCGAGATTTTTGTCACTACAATGGATGGTAGCCTTATCATTATGTAAGGTAGTCTTTTGTCGAGATTTTTGTTACTAGAATGGATTGTAGCCTTGTCGTTATGGAAGGTAGTATGTTGCCTATATCTTTGTTACTCCAATGGATGGTAGTCTAGTCATTATGGAAGGTAGTTTGTGTACGATATTTTTGTTATTCTAATGGATGGTAGCCTTGTCATTATGAAAGGAAGTCTATTGTCCTGATTTTTGTTACTCTAAGGGATGGTAGCCTTGTCATTATGGAAGGTAGTATGTTGTCGATATCTTTGTTACTCCAATGGATGGTAGCCTTGTCATTATGGAAGGTAGTCTGTTGTCCAGATTTTTGTTACTCTAAGGGATGGTAGCCTTGTCGTTATGGAACGTAGTCTGTTGTCGAGATTTTTGTTATTCCAATGGATGGTAGCGTTGTCATTATTGAAGGTAGTATATTATTGATATTTTGGTCACTACAATGGATGGTAGCCTTGTCATTATGGAAGGTAGTCTGTTGTCAAGATTTTTGTTACTACAATGGATTGTAGCCTTGTCGTTATGGAAGGTAGTTTGTTGTCGATATCTTTGTTAGTCTAAGGGATGGTAGCCTAGTCATTATGGAAGGTAGATTGTGTACGAGATTTTAGTTACTTTAATGGATGGTAGCCTTGTCATTATGGAAGGTAGTCTGTTGTCGAGATTTTTTATACTCCAATAAATTGTTGCCTTGTAATTATGGAAGGTAGTCTCTTGTTGATATTTTGGTTACTCCAATGATGGTACCCTTGTTATTATGGAAGGTAGTCTATTGCCAAGATTTTTGTTACTCCATTGCATGGTAGCCTTGTCATTATGGAAGGTAGTGTGTTGTCGATATTTTTGTTATTCCAATGGATGGTAGCCTTGTCATTATGGAAGGTAGTCTATTGTCGATATCTTTGTTACTCCAATGGATGGTAGCCTTGTCATTATGGAAGGTAGTCTTTTGTCGATATTTTTGTTACTCTAAGGGATGGTAGCCTTGTCCATATGGAAGGTAGTCTATTGTCGAGATTTTTGTTATTCCAATGGATGGTAGCGTTGTCATTATTTAAGGTAGTATATTATCGAGATTTTTATCACTACAATGGATAGTAGCCTTGTTATTATGTAAGGTTGTCTATTGTCGAGATTTTTTTACTAGAATGGGTTGTAGCCTTGTCGTTATGGAAGGTAGTATGTTGTCTATATCTTTGTTACTCCAATGGATGGTAGCCTATTCATTATGGAAGGTAGTTTGTGTACGATATTTTTGTTATTCCAATGGATGGTAGCGTTGTCATTATGAAAGGAAGTTAATTGACCTGATTTTTGTTACTTTATGGGATGGTAGCCTTGTCATTATGGAAGGTAGTATGTTATCGATATTTTTGTTACTCCAATGGATGGTAGCCTTGTCATTATGGAAGGTAGTCTGTTGTCTAGATTTTTGTTACTCTAAGGGATGGTAGCCTTTTTTATTATGGAACGTAGTCTGTTGTCGAGATTTTTGTTATTCCAATGGATGGTAGCGTTGTCATTATAGAAGGTAGTATATTATCGAGATTTTTGTCACTACAATGGATGGTAGCCTTGTCATTATTGAAGGTAGTCTATTGTCAAGATTTTTGTTACTACAATGGATTGTAGCCTTGTCGTTATGGAATGTAGTTTGTTGTCGATATCTTTGTTAGTCCAATGGATGGTAGCCTAGTCATTATGGAAGGTAGTTTGTGTACGAGATTTTAGTTACTTTAATGGGTGGTAGCCTTGTCAATATGGAAGGTAGTCTGTTGTCGAGATTTTTTATACTCCAATAAATTATAGCCTTGTAATTATGGAAGGTAGTCTCTTGTTGATATTTTGGTTACTCCAATGATGGTACGCTTATCATTATGGAAGGTAGTCTATTGCCGAGATTCTTGTTACTCCATTGCATGGTAGCCTTGTCATTACGGAAGGTAGTGTGTTGTTGATATGTTTGTTGTTCCAATGGATGATAGCCTTTTCATTATGGAAGGTAGTCTGTTGTCGTGATTTTTGTTACTCCAATGGATAGTAGCCTTGTCATTATGGAAGGTAGTCTGTTATCGAGATTTTTGTTACTACAATGGATTGTAGCCTTTTTGTTATGGAAGATAGTTTGTTGTCGATATCTTTGTTACTCCATTGGATGGTAGCCTAGTCATTATGGAAGGTAGTTTGTGTACGAGATTTTAGTTACTCCAATGGACGGTAGCCTTGTCATTATGGAAGGTAGTCTGTTGTCGAGATTTTTGTTACTCCAATGGATGGTAGCCTTGTCATAATAGAAGGTGATATATTGTCACTATAATGGATGGTAGCCTTGTCATTATGGAACGTAGTCTATTGTCGAGATTTTTGTTATTCCATTAGATGGTAGCGTTGTCATTATAGAAGGCAGTATATTATCGAGATTTTTGTCACTCCAATGGATGGTAGCCTTATCATTATGGAAGGTAGTCTATTGTCGATATTTTTGTTACTCTAAGGGATGGTAGCCCTGTCCATATGGAAGGTAGTATGTTGTCGGGATTTTTGTTATTCCAATGGATGGTAGCGTTGTCATTATAAAAGGTAGTATATTGTCGAGATTTTTGTCACTACAATGGATGGTAGCCTTGTCATTATGTAAGGTAGTCTATTGTCGAGATTTTTGTTACTAGAATGGATTGTAGCCTTGTCATTATGGAAGGTAGTCTGTTGTCTATATCTTTGTTACTCCAATGGATGGTAGCCTAGTCATTATGGAAGGTAGTTTGTTTACGATATTTTTGTTATTCCAATGGATGGTAGCCTTGTCATTATGAAAGGAAGTCTAATGTCCTGATTTTTGTTACTCTAGGGGATGGTAGCCTTGTCATTATGGAAGGTAGTATGTTGTCGATATCTTTGTTACTCCAATGGATGTTAGCCTTGTCATTATGGAAGGTAGTATGTGTACGAGATTTTAGTTACTTTAATGGATGGTAGCCTTGTCATTATGGAAGGTAGTCTGTTGTCGAGATTTTTTATACTCCAATAAATTGTAGCCTTGTAATTATGGAAGGTAGTCTCTTGTTGATATTTTGGTTACTCCAATGATGGTACCCTTGTCATTATGGAAGGTAGTCTTTTGCCGAGACTTTTGTTACTCCGTTGCATGGTAGCCTTGTCATTATGGAAGGTAGTGTGTTTTCGATATTTTTGTTATTCCAATGGATGGTAACCTTGTCATTATGGAAGGTAGTCTGTTTTCGTGATTTTTGTTACTCCAATGGATGGTAGCCTTGTCATTATGAAAGGTAGTATGTTGTCGATATCTTTGTTACTCCAATGGATGGTAGCCTTGTCATTATGGAAGGTAGTCTATTGTCGATATTTTTGTTACTCTAAGGGATGGTAGCCTTGTCCATATGGAAGGTAGTATGTTGTCGAGATTTTGGTTATTCCAATGGATGGTAGCGTTGTCATTATAAAAGGTAGTATATTGTCGAGATTTTTGTCACTACAATGGATGGTAGCCTTGTCATTATGTAAGGTAGTCTATTTTCGAGATTTTTGTTACTAGAATGGATTGTAGCCTTGTCATTATGGAAGGTAGTCTGTTGTCTATATATTTGTTACTCCAATGGATGGTAGCCTAGTCATTATGGAATGTAGTTTGTGTACGATATTTTTGTTATTCCAATGGATGGTAGCCTTGTCATTATGAAAGGAAGTCTATTGTCCTGATTTTTATTACTCTAGGGGATGGTAGCCTTGTCATTATGGTAGGTAGTATGTTGTCGATATATTTGTTACGCCAATGGATGGTAGCCTTGTCATTATGGAAGGTAGTATGTTGTCCAGATTTTTGTTACTCTAAGGGAAGGTAGCCTTGTCATTATGGAACGTAGTCTGTTGTCGAGATTTTTGTTATTCCAATTGATGGTAGCATTGTCATTATAGAAGGTAGTATATTATCGAGATTTTTGTTACTACAATGGATTATAGCCTTGTCGTTATGGAAGGTAGTTTGTTGTCGATATCTTTGTTAGTCCAATGGATGGTAGCCTAGTCATTATGGAAGGTAGATTGTGTACGAGATTTTAGTTACTTTAATGGATGGTAGCCTTGTCATTATTGAAGGTAGTCTGTTGTCGAGATTTTTTATACTCCAATAAATTGTAGCCTTGTAATTATGGAAGGTAGTCTCTTGTTGATATTTCGGTTACTCCAATGATGGTACCCTTGTTATTACGGAAGGTAGTCTATTGCCAAGATTTTTGTTACTCCATTGCATGGTAACCTTATCATTATGGAAGGTAGTGTGTTGTCGATATCTTTGTTACTCCAATGGATGGTACCCTTGTCATTATGGAAGGTAGTATGTTGTCGATATCTTTGTTACTCCAATGGATGGTAGACTTGTCATTATGGAAGGTAGTCTATTATCGATATTTATGTTACTCTAAGGGATGGTAGCCTTATCCATACGGAAGGTAGTCTGTTGTCGAAATTTTTGTTATTCCAATGGATGGTAGCGTTGTCATTATAGAAGGTAGTATATTGTCGAGATTTTTATCACTACAGTGGATGGTAGCCTTGTCATTATGTAAGGTAGTCTGTTGTCGAGATTTATGTTACTAGAATGGGTTGTAGCCTTGTCGTTATGGAAGGTAGTATGTTGTCTATATCTTTGTTACTCCAATGGATGGTAGCCTAGTCATTATGGAAGGTAGTTTTTGTACGAGATTTTAGTTACTTTAATGGATGGTAGCCTTGTCATTATGGAAGGTAGTCTGTTGTCGAGATTTTTTATACTCCAATAAATTGTTGCCTTGTAATTATGGAAGGTAGTCTATGTTTATATTTTCGTTACTCCAATGATGGTACCCTTGTCATTATGGAAGGTAGTTTATTGCCGAGATTTTTGTTACTCCGTTGCATGGTAGCCTTGTCATTATGGAAGGTAGTGTGTTGTCGATATTTTTGTTATTCCAATGGATGGTAGCCTTGTCATTATGGAAGGTAGTCTATTTTCGTGATTTTTGTTACTCCAATGGATGGTAACCTTGTCATTATGGAAGGTAGTATGTTGTCAATATCTTTGTTAATCCAATGGATGGTAGCCTTGTCATTATGGAAGGTAGTATATTGTCGAGATTTTTGTCACTACAAGGGATGGTAGCCTTGTCATTATGTAAGGTAGTCTATTGTCGAGATTTTTGTTACTAGAATGGATTGTAGCCTTGTCGTTATGGAAGGTAGTCTGTTGTCTATATCTTTGTTACTCCAATGGATGGTAGCCTAGTCATTATGGAAGGTAGTTTGTGTACGAGATTTTAGTTACATTAATGGATGGTAGCCTTGTCATTATGGAAGGTAGTCTGTTGTCGAGATTTTTTATACTCCAACAAATTGTAGCCTTGTAATTATGGAAGGTAGTCTCTTGTTGATATTTTGGTTACTCCAATGATGGTACCCTTGTCATTATGGAAGGTAGTCTATTGCCGAGATTTTTGTTACTCCGTTGCATGGTAGCCTTGTCATTATGGAAGGTAGTGTGTTGTCGATATTTTTGTTATTCCAATGGATGGTAGCCTAGTCATTATGGAAGGTAGTCTGTTTTCGTGATTTTTGTTACTCCAATGGATGGTAGCCTTGTCATTATGGAAGGTAGTATGTTGTCGATATTTTTGTTACTCTAAGGTATGGTAGCCTTATCCATATGAAAGGTAGTCTGTTGTCGAGATTTTTGTTATTCCAATGGATGGTAGCCTAGTCATTATGGAAGGTAGTCTGTTGTCGAGATTTTTGTTACTAGAATGGGTTGTAGCCTTGTCGTTATTAAAGGTAGTATGTTGTCTATATCTTTGTTACTCCAATGGATGGTAGCCTAGTCATTATGGAAGGTAGTTTGTGTACGATATTTTTTTTATTCCAATGGATGGTAGCCTTGTCATTATGAAAGGAAGTTTATTGTCCTGATTTTTGTTACTCTAAGGGATGGTAGCCTTGTCATTATGGAAGGTAGTATGTTGTCGATATCTTTGTTACTCCAATGGATGGTAGCCTTGTCATTATGGAAGGTAGTCTGTTGTCCAGATTTTTGTTATTCTAAGGGATGATAGCCTTTTCATTATGGAACATAGTCCGTTGTCGAGATTTTTGTTATTCCAATGGATGGTAGCGTTGTCATTATAGAAGGTAGTATATTATCGAGGTTTTTATCACTACAATGGATGGTAGCCTTCTCATTATTGAAGGTAGTCTGTTGTCAAGATTTTTGTTACTAAAATGGATTGTAGCCTTGTCGTTATGGAATATAGTTTGTTGTCGATATCTTTGGTAGTCCAAATGGATGGTAGCCTAGTCATTATGGAAGGTAGTTTGTGTACGAGATTTTAGTTACTTTAATGGATGGTAGCCTTGTCATTATGGAAGGTAGTCTGTTGTCGAGATTTTTTATACTCCAATAAATTATAGCCTTGTAATTATGGAAGGTAGTCTCTTGTTGATATTTTGGTTACTCCAATGATGGTACCCTTGTCATTATGGAAGGTAGTCTATTGCCGAGATTTTTGTTACTCCATTGCATGGTAGCCTTGTCATTATGCAAGGTAGTGTGTTGTCGATATTTTTGTTATTCCAATGGATGGTAGCCTTGTCATTATGGAAGGTAGTCTGTTTTTGTGATTTTTGTTACTCCAATGGATGGTAGCCTTGTCATTATGGAAGGTAGTATGTTGTCGATATCTTTGTTACTCCAATGGATGGTAGCCTTGTCATTATGGAAGGTAGTCTATTGTTGATATTTTTGTTACTCTAAGGGTTGGTAGCCATGTCAATATGGAAGGTAGTCTGTTGTCGATATTTTTGTTATTCCAATGGATGGTAGCGTTGTCATTATAGAAGGTAGTATATTGTCGAGATTTTTGTCACTACAATGGATGGTAGCCTTATCATTATGTAAGGTAGTCTTTTGTCGAGATTTTTGTTACTAGAATGGATTGTAGCCTTGTCGTTATGGAAGGTAGTATGTTGTCTATATCTTTGTTACTCCAATGGATGGTAGTCTAGTCATTATGGAAGGTAGTTTGTGTACGATATTTTTGTTATTCTAATGGATGGTAGCCTTGTCATTATGAAAGGAAGTCTATTGTCCTGATTTTTGTTACTCTAAGGGATGGTAGCCTTGTCATTATGGAAGGTAGTATGTTGTCGATATCTTTGTTACTCCAATGGATGGTAGCCTTGTCATTATGGAAGGTAGTCTGTTGTCCAGATTTTTGTTACTCTAAGGGATGGTAGCCTTGTCGTTATGGAACGTAGTCTGTTGTCAAGATTTTTGTTATTCCAATGGATGGTAGCGTTGTCATTATTGAAGGTAGTATATTATTGATATTTTGGTCACTACAATGGATGGTAGCCTTGTCATTATGGAAGGTAGTCTGTTGTCAAGATTTTTGTTACTACAATGGATTGTAGCCTTGTCGTTATGGAAGGTAGTTTGTTGTCGATATCTTTGTTAGTCTAAGGGATGGTAGCCTAGTCATTATGGAAGGTAGATTGTGTACGAGATTTTAGTTACTTTAATGGATGGTAGCCTTGTCATTATGGAAGGTAGTCTGTTGTCGAGATTTTTTATACTCCAATAAATTGTTGCCTTGTAATTATGGAAGGTAGTCTCTTGTTGATATTTTGGTTACTCCAATGATGGTACCCTTGTTATTATGGAAGGTAGTCTATTGCCAAGATTTTTGTTACTCCATTGCATGGTAGCCTTGTCATTATGGAAGGTAGTGTGTTGTCGATATTTTTGTTATTCCAATGGATGGTAGCCTTGTCATTATGGAAGGTAGTCTATTGTCGATATCTTTGTTACTCCAATGGATGGTAGCCTTGTCATTATGGAAGGTAGTTTTTTGTCGATATTTTTGTTACTCTAAGGGATGGTAGCCTTGTCCATATGGAAGGTAGTCTATTGTCGAGATTTTTGTTATTCCAATGGATGGTAGCGTTGTCATTATTTAAGGTAGTATATTATCGAGATTTTTATCACTACAATGGATAGTAGCCTTGTTATTATGTAAGGTTGTCTATTGTCGAGATTTTTTTTACTAGAATGGGTTGTAGCCTTGTCGTTATGGAAGGTAGTATGTTGTCTATATCTTTGTTACTCCAATGGATGGTAGCCTATTCATTATGGAAGGTAGTTTGTGTACGATATTTTTGTTATTCCAATGGATGGTAGCGTTATCATTATGAAAGGAAGTTAATTGACCTGATTTTTGTTACTCTATGGGATGGTAGCCTTGTCATTATGAAAGGTAGTATGTTATCGATATTTTTGTTACTCCAATGGATGGTAGCCTTGTCATTATGGAAGGTAGTCTGTTGTCTAGATTTTTGTTACTCTAAGGGATGGTAGCCTTTTTTATTATGGAACGTAGTCTGTTGTCGAGATTTTTGTTATTCCAATGGATGGTAGCGTTGTCATTATAGAAGGTAGTATATTATCGAGATTTTTGTCACTACAATGGATGGTAGCCTTGTCATTATTGAAGGTAGTCTATTGTCAAGATTTTTGTTACTACAATGGATTGTAGCCTTGTCGTTATGGAATGTAGTTTGTTGTCGATATCTTTGTTAGTCCAATGGATGGTAGCCTAGTCATTATGGAAGGTAGTTTGTGTACGAGATTTTAGTTACTTTAATGGGTGGTAGCCTTGTCAATATGGAAGGTAGTCTGTTGTCGAGATTTTTTATACTCCAATAAATTATAGCCTTGTAATTATGGAAGGTAGTCTCTTGTTGATATTTTGGTTACTCCAATGATGGTACGCTTATCATTATGGAAGGTAGTCTATTGCCGAGATTCTTGTTACTCCATTGCATGGTAGCCTTGTCATTACGGAAGGTAGTGTGTTGTTGATATGTTTGTTGTTCCAATGGATGATAGCCTTTTCATTATGGAAGGTAGTCTGTTGTCGTGATTTTTGTTACTCCAATGGATAGTAGCCTTGTCATTATGGAAGGTAGTCTGTTATCGAGATTTTTGTTACTACAATGGATTGTAGCCTTTTTGTTATGGAAGATAGTTTGTTGTCGATATCTTTGTTACTCCATTGGATGGTAGCCTAGTCATTATGGAAGGTAGTTTGTGTACGAGATTTTAGTTACTCCAATGGACGGTAGCCTTGTCATTATGGAAGGTAGTCTGTTGTCGAGATTTTTGTTACTCCAATGGATGGTAGCCTTGTCATAATAGAAGGTGATATATTGTCACTATAATGGATGGTAGCCTTGTCATTATGGAACGTAGTCTATTGTCGAGATTTTTGTTATTCCATTAGATGGTAGCGTTGTCATTATAGAAGGCAGTATATTATCGAGATTTTTGTCACTACAATGGATGGTAGCCTTGTCATTATGTAAGGTAGTCTATTGTCGAGATTTTTGTTACTAGAATGGATTGTAGCCTTGTCGTTATGGAAGGTAGTATGTTGTCTATATCTTTGTTACTCCAATGGATGGTAGCCTAGCCATTATGGAAGGTAGTTTGTGTACGATAATTTAGTTACTTTAATGGATGGTAGCCTTGTCATTATGGAAGGTAGTCTGTTGTCGAGATTTTTTATACTCCAATAGATTGTAGCCTTGTAATTATGGAAGGTAGTCTCTTGTTGATATTTTGGTTACTCCAATGATGTTACCCTTGTCATTATGGAAGGTAGTCTATTGCCGAGATTTTTGTTACTCCATTGCATGGTAGCCTTGTCATTATGGAAGGTAGTGTGTTGTCGATATTTTTGTTATTCCAATGGATGGTAGCCTTGTCATTATGGAAGGTAGTCTGTTTTCGTGATTTTTGTTACTCCAATGGATGGTAGCCTTGTCATTATGGATGGTAGTATGTTGTCGATATCTTTGTTACTCAATGGATGGTAGCCTTGTCATTATGGAAGGTAGTCTATTGTCGAGATTTTTGTCACTACAATGGATGGTAGCCTTGTCATTATGTAAGGTAGTCTATTGTCGAGATTTTTGTTACTAGAATGGATTGTAGCCTTGTCGTTATGGAAGGTAGTCTGTTGTCTATATCTTTGTTACTCCAATGGATGGTAGCCTAGTCATTATGGAAGGTAGTTTGTGTACGAGATTTTAGTTACATTAATGGATGGTAGCCTTGTCATTATGGAAGGTAGTCTGTTGTCGAGATTTTTTATACTCCAACAAATTGTAGCCTTGTAATTATGGAAGGTAGTCTCTTGTTGATATTTTGGTTACTCCAATGATGGTACCCTTGTCATTATGGAAGGTAGTCTATTGCCGAGATTTTTGTTACTCCGTTGCATGGTAGCCTTGTCATTATGGAAGGTAGTGTGTTGTCGATATTTTTGTTATTCCAATGGATGGTAGCCTAGTCATTATGGAAGGTAGTCTGTTTTCGTGATTTTTGTTACTCCAATGGATGGTAGCCTTGTCATTATGGAAGGTAGTATGTTGTCGATATTTTTGTTACTCTAAGGTATGGTAGCCTTATCCATATGAAAGGTAGTCTGTTGTCGAGATTTTTGTTATTCCAATGGATGGTAGCCTAGTCATTATGGAAGGTAGTCTGTTGTCGAGATTTTTGTTACTAGAATGGGTTGTAGCCTTGTCGTTATTGAAGGTAGTATGTTGTCTATATCTTTGTTACTCTAATGGATGGTAGCCTAGTCATTATGGAAGGTAGTTTGTGTACGATATTTTTTTTATTCCAATGGATGGTAGCCTTGTCATTATGAAAGGAAGTTTATTGTCCTGATTTTTGTTACTCTAAGGGATGGTAGCCTTGTCATTATGGAAGGTAGTATGTTGTCGATATCTTTGTTACTCCAATGGATGGTAGCCTTGTCATTATGGAAGGTAGTCTGTTGTCCAGATTTTTGTTATTCTAAGGGATGATAGCCTTTTCATTATGGAACATAGTCCGTTGTCGAGATTTTTGTTATTCCAATGGATGGTAGCGTTGTCATTATAGAAGGTAGTATATTATCGAGGTTTTTATCACTACAATGGATGGTAGCCTTCTCATTATTGAAGGTAGTCTGTTGTCAAGATTTTTGTTACTAAAATGGATTGTAGCCTTGTCGTTATGGAATGTAGTTTGTTGTCGATATCTTTGGTAGTCCAAATGGATGGTAGCCTAGTCATTATGGAAGGTAGTTTGTGTACGAGATTTTAGTTACTTTAATGGATGGTAGCCTTGTCATTATGGAAGGTAGTCTGTTGTCGAGATTTTTTATACTCCAATAAATTATAGCCTTGTAATTATGGAAGGTAGTCTCTTGTTGATATTTTGGTTACTCCAATGATGGTACCCTTGTCATTATGGAAGGTAGTCTATTGCCGAGATTTTTGTTACTCCATTGCATGGTAGCCTTGTCATTATGCAAGGTAGTGTGTTGTCGATATTTTTGTTATTCCAATGGATGGTAGCCTTGTCATTATGGAAGGTAGTCTGTTTTTGTGATTTTTGTTACTCCAATGGATGGTAGCCTTGTCATTATGGAAGGTAGTATGTTGTCGATATCTTTGTTACTCCAATGGATGGTAGCCTTGTCATTATGGAAGGTAGTCTATTGTTGATATTTTTGTTACTCTAAGGGTTGGTAGCCATGTCAATATGGAAGGTAGTCTGTTGTCGATATTTTTGTTATTCCAATGGATGGTAGCGTTGTCATTATAGAAGGTAGTATATTGTCGAGATTTTTGTCACTACAATGGATGGTAGCCTTATCATTATGTAAGGTAGTCTTTTGTCGAGATTTTTGTTACTAGAATGGATTGTAGCCTTGTCGTTATGGAAGGTAGTATGTTGTCTATATCTTTGTTACTCCAATGGATGGTAGTCTAGTCATTATGGAAGGTAGTTTGTGTACGATATTTTTGTTATTCTAATGGATGGTAGCCTTGTCATTATGAAAGGAAGTCTATTGTCCTGATTTTTGTTACTCTAAGGGATGGTAGCCTTGTCATTATGGAAGGTAGTATGTTGTCGATATCTTTGTTACTCCAATGGATGGTAGCCTTGTCATTATGGAAGGTAGTCTGTTGTCCAGATTTTTGTTACTCTAAGGGATGGTAGCCTTGTCGTTATGGAACGTAGTCTGTTGTCGAGATTTTTGTTATTCCAATGGATGGTAGCGTTGTCATTATTGAAGGTAATATATTATTGATATTTTGGTCACTACAATGGATGGTAGCCTTGTCATTATGGAAGGTAGTCTGTTGTCAAGATTTTTGTTACTACAATGGATTGTAGCCTTGTCGTTATGGAAGGTAGTTTGTTGTCGATATCTTTGTTAGTCTAAGGGATGGTAGCCTAGTCATTATGGAAGGTAGATTGTGTACGAGATTTTAGTTACTTTAATGGATGGTAGCCTTGTCATTATGGAAGGTAGTCTGTTGTCGAGATTTTTTATACTCCAATAAATTGTTGCCTTGTAATTATGGAAGGTAGTCTCTTGTTGATATTTTGGTTACTCCAATGATGGTACCCTTGTTATTATGGAAGGTAGTCTATTGCCAAGATTTTTGTTACTCCATTGCATGGTAGCCTTGTCATTATGGAAGGTAGTGTGTTGTCGATATTTTTGTTATTCCAATGGATGGTAGCCTTGTCATTATGGAAGGTAGTCTATTGTCGATATCTTTGTTACTCCAATGGATGGTAGCCTTGTCATTATGGAAGGTAGTCTTTTGTCGATATTTTTGTTACTCTAAGGGATGGTAGCCTTGTCCATATGGAAGGTAGTCTATTGTCGAGATTTTTGTTATTCCAATGGATGGTAGCGTTGTCATTATTTAAGGTAGTATATTATCGAGATTTTTATCACTACAATGGATAGTAGCCTTGTTATTATGTAAGGTTGTCTATTGTCGAGATTTTTTTTACTAGAATGGGTTGTAGCCTTGTCGTTATGGAAGGTAGTATGTTGTCTATATCTTTGTTACTCCAATGGATGGTAGCCTATTCATTATGGAAGGTAGTTTGTGTACGATATTTTTGTTATTCCAATGGATGGTAGCGTTGTCATTATGAAAGGAAGTTAATTGACCTGATTTTTGTTACTCTATGGGATGGTAGCCTTGTCATTATGAAAGGTAGTATGTTATCGATATTTTTGTTACTCCAATGGATGGTAGCCTTGTCATTATGGAAGGTAGTCTGTTGTCTAGATTTTTGTTACTCTAAGGGATGGTAGCCTTTTTTATTATGGAACGTAGTCTGTTGTCGAGATTTTTGTTATTCCAATGGATGGTAGCGTTGTCATTATAGAAGGTAGTATATTATCGAGATTTTTGTCACTACAATGGATGGTAGCCTTGTCATTATTGAAGGTAGTCTATTGTCAAGATTTTTGTTACTACAATGGATTGTAGCCTTGTCGTTATGGAATGTAGTTTGTTGTCGATATCTTTGTTAGTCCAATGGATGGTAGCCTAGTCATTATGGAAGGTAGTTTGTGTACGAGATTTTAGTTACTTTAATGGGTGGTAGCCTTGTCAATATGGAAGGTAGTCTGTTGTCGAGATTTTTTATACTCCAATAAATTATAGCCTTGTAATTATGGAAGGTAGTCTCTTGTTGATATTTTGGTTACTCCAATGATGGTACGCTTATCATTATGGAAGGTAGTCTATTGCCGAGATTCTTGTTACTCCATTGCATGGTAGCCTTGTCATTACGGAAGGTAGTGTGTTGTTGATATGTTTGTTGTTCCAATGGATGATAGCCTTTTCATTATGGAAGGTAGTCTGTTGTCGTGATTTTTGTTACTCCAATGGATAGTAGCCTTGTCATTATGGAAGGTAGTCTGTTATCGAGATTTTTGTTACTACAATGGATTGTAGCCTTTTTGTTATGGAAGATAGTTTGTTGTCGATATCTTTGTTACTCCATTGGATGGTAGCCTAGTCATTATGGAAGGTAGTTTGTGTACGAGATTTTAGTTACTCCAATGGACGGTAGCCTTGTCATTATGGAAGGTAGTCTGTTGTCGAGATTTTTGTTACTCCAATGGATGGTAGCCTTGTCATAATAGAAGGTGATATATTGTCACTATAATGGATGGTAGCCTTGTCATTATGGAACGTAGTCTATTGTCGAGATTTTTGTTATTCCATTAGATGGTAGCGTTGTCATTATAGAAGGCAGTATATTATCGAGATTTTTGTCACTACAATGGATGGTAGCCTTGTCATTATGTAAGGTAGTCTATTGTCGATATTTTTGTTACTATTATGGATTGTAGCCTTGTCGTTATGGAAGGTAGTATGTTGTCTATATCTTTGTTACTCCAATGGATGGTAGCCTAGCCATTATGGAAGGTAGTTTGTGTACGATAATTTAGTTACTTTAATGGATGGTAGCCTTGTCATTATGGAAGGTAGTCTGTTGTCGAGATTTTTTATACTCCAATAGATTGTAGCCTTGTAATTATGGAAGGTAGTCTCTTGTTGATATTTTGGTTAGTCCAATGATGTTACCCTTGTCATTATGGAAGGTAGTCTATTGCCGAGATTTTTGTTACTCCATTGCATGGTAGCCTTGTCATTATGGAAGGTAGTGTGTTGTCGATATTTTTGTTATTCCAATGGATGGTAGCCTTGTCATTATGGAAGGTAGTCTGTTTTCGTGATTTTTGTTACTCCAATGGATGGTAGCCTTGTCATTATGGATGGTAGTATGTTGTCGATATCTTTGTTACTCAATGGATGGTAGCCTTGTCATTATGGAAGGTAGTCTATTGTCGAGATTTTGTCACTACAATGGATGGTAGCCTTGTCATTATGTAAGGTAGTCTATTGTCGAGATTTTTGTTACTAGAATGGATTGTAGACTTGTCGTTATGGAAGGTAGTATGTTGTCTATATATTTGTTACTCCAATGGATGGTAGCCTAGTCATTATGGAAGGTAGTTTGTGTACGAGATTTTAGTTACTTTAATGGATGGTAGCCTTGTCATTATGGAAGGTAGTCTGATGTCGAGATTTTTTATACTCCAATAAATTGTAACCTTGTAATTATGGAAGGTAGTCTCTTGTTGATATTTTGGTTACTCCAATGATGGTACCCTTGTCATTATGGAAGGTAGTCTGTTTTTGTGATTTTTGTTACTCCAATGGATGGTAGCCTTGTCATTATGGAAGGTAGTATGTTGTCAATATCTTTGTTACTCCAATGGATGGTAGCCTTGTCATTATGGAAGGTAGTCTATTGTCGATATTTTTGTTACTCTAAGGGATGGTAGCCCTATCCATATGGAAGGTAGTCTGTTGTCGAGATTTTTGTTATTCCTATGGATGGTAGCATTTTCATTATAGAAGGTAGTATATTGTAGAGATTTTGTCACTACAATGGATGGTAGCCTTGTAATTATGTAAGGTAGTCTATTGTCGAGATTTTTGTTACTAGAATGGATTGTAGCCTTGTCGTTATGGAAGGTAGTCTGTTGTCTATATCTTTGTTACTCCAATGGATGGTATCCTAGTCATTATGGAAGGTAGTCTGTTGTCGAGATATTTTATACTCCAATAAATTGTAGCCTTGTAATTATGGAAGGTAATCTCTTGTTGATATTTTGGTTACTCCAATGATGGTACCCTTGTCATTATGGAAAGTAGTCTATTGCCGAGATTTTTGTTACTCCGTTGCATGGTAGCCTTGTCATTATGGAAGGTAGTGTGTTTTCGATATTTTTGTTATCCCAATGGATGGTAACCTTGTCATTATGGAAGGTAGTCTGTTTTCTTGATTTTTGTTACTCCAATGGATGGTAGCCTTGTCATTATGGAAGGTAGTATGTTGTCGATATCTTTATTACTCCAATGGATGGTAGCCTTGTAATTATGGAAGGTAGTCTATTGTCGATATTTTTGTTACTCTAAGGGATGGTAGCCCTGTCCATATGGAAGGTAGTATGTTGTCGAGATTTTTGTTATTCCAATGGATGGTAGTGTTGTCATTATAAAAGGTAGTATATTGTCGAGATTTTTGTCACTACATTGGATGGTAGCCTTGTCATTATGTAAGGTAGTCTATTGTCGAGATTTTTGTTACTAGAATGGATTGTAGCCTTGTCATTATGGAAGGTAGTTTATTGTCTATATCTTTGTTACTTCAATGGATGGTAGCCTAGTCATTATGGAAGGTAGTTTGTGTACGATATTTTTGTTATTCCAATGGATGGTAGCCTTGTCATTATGAAAGGAAGTCTATTGTCCTGATTTTTGTTAGTCTAGGGGATGGTAGCCTTGTCATTATGGAAGGTAGTATGTTGTCGATATCTTTGTTACTCCAATGGATGTTAGCCTTGTCATTATGGAAGGTAGTATGTTGTCAAGATTTTTGTTACTCTAAGGGAAGGTAGCCTTGTCATTATGGAACGTAGTCTGTTGTCGAGATTTTTGTTATTCCAATTGATGGTAGCATTGTCATTATAGAAGGTAGTATATTATCGAGATTTTTGTCACTACAATGGATTGTAGCCTTGTCATTATGGAAGGTAGTCTGTTGTCAAGATTTTTGTTACTACAATGGATTATAGCCTTGTCGTTATGGAAGGTAGTTTGTTGTTGATATCTTTGTTAGTCCAATGGATGGTAGCCTAGTCATTATGGAAAGTAGTTTGTGTACGAGATTTTAGTTACTTTAATGGATGGTAGCCTTGTCATTATGGAAGGTAGTCTGTTGTCGAGATTTTTTATAATCCAATAAATTGTAGCCTTGTAATTATGGAAGGTAGTCTCTTGTTGATATTTTGGTTACTCCAATGATGGTACCCTTGTCATTATGGAAGGTAGTCTATTGCCGAGATTTTTGTTACATCATTGCATGGTAGCCTTGTCATTATGGAAGGTAGTGTGTTATCGATATTTTTGTTATTCAAATGGATGGTAGCCTTGTCATTATGAAAGGAAGTCTATTGTCCTGAATTTTGTTATTCTAAGGGATGGTAGCTTTGTCATTATGGAAGGTAGTATGTTGTCGATATCTTTGTTACTCCAATGGATGGTAGCCTTGTCATTATGGAAGGTAGTCTGTTGTCCAGATTTTTGTTACTCTAAGGGATGGTAGCTTTGTCATTATAGAAGGTAGTATATTATCGATATTTTTGTCACTACAATGGATGGTAGCCTTGTCATTATGGAAGGTAGTCTGTTGTCAAGATTTTTGTTACTACAATGGATTGTAGCCTTGTCGTTATGGAAGGTAGTTTGTTGTCGATATCTTTGTTAGTCCAAGGGATGGTAGCCTAGTCATTATGGAAGGTAGATTGTGTACGAGATTTTAGTTACTTTAATGGATGGTAGCCTTGTCATTATGGAAGGTAGTCTGTTGTCGAGATTTTTTATACTCCAATAAATTGTAGCCTTGTAATTATGGAAGGTAGTCTCTTATTGATATTTCGGTTACTCCAATGATGGTACCCGTGTTATTATTGAAGGTAGTCTATTGCCAAGATTTTTGTTACTCCATTGCATGGTAGCCTTGTCATTATGGAAGGTAGTGTGTTGTCGATATTTTTGTTATTCGAATGGATGGTAGCCTTGTCATTATGGAAGGTAGTCTGTTTTCGTGATTTTTGTTACTCCAATGGATGGTAGCCTTGTCATTATGGAAGGTAGTATGTTGTCGATATCTTTGTTACTCCAATGGATGGTAGACTTGTCATTATGGAAGGTAGTCTATTGTCGATATTTTTGTTACTCTAAGGGATGGTAGCCCTATCCATATGGAAGGTAGTCTATTGTCGAGATTTTTGTTATTCCAATGGATGGTAGCATTGTCATTATAGAAGGTAGTATATTGTCGAGATTTTTGTCACTACAATGGATGGTAGCCTTTTCATTATGTAAGGTAGTCTATTGTCAAGATTTTTGTTACTAGAATGGATTGTAGCCTTGTTGTTATGGAAGGTAGTCTGTTGTTTATATCTTCGTTACTTCAATGGATGGTAGCCTAGTCATTATGGAAGGTAGTCTGTTGTCGAGATTTTTTATACTCTAATAAATTGTAGCCTATGGAAGGTAGTCTCTTGTTGATATTTTGGTTACTCCAATGATGGTACCCTTGTAATTATGGAAAGTAGTCTATTGCCGAGATTTTTGTTACTCCATTGCATGGTAGCCTTGTCATTATGGAAGGTAGTGTGTTGTCGATATTTTTGTTATTCCAATGGATGGTAGCCTTGTCATTATGAAAGGAAGTCTATTGTCCTGATTTTTGTTACTCTAAGGGATGGTATCCTTGTCATTATGGAAGGTAGTATGTTGTCGATATCTTTGTTACTCCAATGGATGGTAGCCTTGTCATTATGGAAGGTAGTCTGTTGTCCAGATTTTTATTACTCTAAGGGATGGTATCTTTGTCATTATAGAAGGTAGTATATTATCGAGATTTTTGTCACTATAATGGATGGTAGCCTTGTCATTATGGAAGGTAGTCTGTTGTCATGATTTTGGTTACTACAATGGATTGTAGCCTTGTCGTTATGGAAGGTAGTTTGTTGTCGATATCTTTGTTAGTCCAAGGGATGGTAGCCTAGTCATTATGGAAGGTAGATTGTGTACGGGATTTTAGTTACTTTAATGGATGGTAGCCTTGTCATTATGGAAGGTAGTCTGCTGTCGAGATTTTTTATACTCCAATAAATTGTAGCCTTGTAATTATGGAAGGTAGTCTCTTGTTGATATTTTGGTTACCTTTGTTATTATGGAAGGTAGTCTATTGCCAAGATTTTTGTTACTCCATTGCATGGTAGCCTTGTCATTATGGAAGGTAGTGTGTTGTCGATATATTTGTTATTCCAATGGATGGTAGCCTTGTCATTATGTAAGGTAGTCTGTTTTCGTGATTTTTGTTACTCCAATGGATGGTAGCCTTGTCATTTTGGAAGGTAATATGTTGTCGATATCTTTGTTACTCCAATGCATGGTAGCCTTGTCATTATGGAAGGTAGTCTAGTGTCGATATTTTTGTTACTCTATGGGATGGTAGCCCTGTCCATATGGAAGGTAGTCTGTTGTCGAGAATTGTTTTATTCCAATGGATGGTAGCGTTGTCATTATAGAAGGTAGTATATTGTCAAGATTTTTGTCACTACAATGGATGGTAGCCTTGTCATTATGTAAGGTAGTCTATTGTCGAGATTTTTGTTACTAGAATGGATCGTAGCCTTGTCGTTATGGAAGGTAGTCTGTTGTCTATATCTTTGTTACTCCAATGGATGGTAGCCTAGTCATTATGGAAGGTAGTTTGTGTACGAGATTTTAGTTACTTTAATGGATGGTAGCCTTGTCATTATGGAAGGTAGTCTGTTGTCAAGATTTTTTATACTCCAATAAATTGTAGCCTTGTAATTATGGAAGGTAGTCTCTTGTTGATATTTTGGTTACTCCAATGATGGTACCCTTGTCATTATGGAAGGTAATCTATTGCCGAGATTTTTGTTACTCCGTTGCATGGTAGCCTTGTCATTATGGAAGGTAGTGTGTTATCGATATTTTTGTTATTCCAATGGATGGTAGCCTAGTCATTATGGAAGGTAGTCTGTTTTCGTAATTTTTGTTACTCCAATGGATGCTAGCCTTGTCATTATGGAAAGTAGTATGTTGTCGATATCTTTGTTACTCCAATGGATGGTAGCCTTGTCATTATGGAAGGTAGTCTATTGTCGATATTTTTGTTACTCTAAGGGATGGTAGCCTTGTCCATATGGAAGGTAGTCTATTGTCGAGATTTTTGTTATTCCAATGGATGGTAGCGTTGTCATTATTTAAGGTAGTTTGTTGTCGAGATTTTTGTTATTCCAATGGATGGTAGCCTAGTCATTATGGAAGGTAGTCTTTTGTCAAGATTTTTGTTACTAGAATGGGTTGTAGCCTTGTCGTTATGGAAGGTAGTATTTTGTCTATATCTTTGTAATTCCAATGGATGGTAGCCTAGTCATTATGGAAGGTAGTTTGTGTACGATATTTTTTTTATTCCAATGGATGGTAGCCTTGTCATTATGAAAGGAAGTTTATTGTCCTGATTTTTGTTACTCTAAGGGATGGTAGCCTTGTCATTATGGAAGGTAGTATGTTGTCGATATCTTTGTTACTCCAATGGATGGTAGCCTTGTCATTAAAGAAGGTAGTTTGTTGTCCAGATTTTTGTTATTCTAAAGGATGGTAGCCTTTTCATTATGGAACGTAGTCTGTTGTCGAGATTTTTGTTATTCCAATGGATGGTAGCGTTGTCATTAAAGAAGGTAGTATATTGTCGAGATTTTTGTCACTACAATGGATCGTAGCCTTGTCATTATTGAAGGTAGTCTGTTGTCAAGATTTTTGTTACTAAAATGGATTGTAGCCTTGTCGTTATGGAATGTAGTTTGTTTTCGATATCTTTGTTAGTCCAATGGATGGTAGCCTAGTCATTATGGAAGGTAGTTTGTGTACGAGATTTTAGTTACTTTAATGGATGGTAGTCTTGTCATTATGGAAGGTAGTCTGTTGTCTAGATTTTTTATACTCCAATAAATTATAGCCTTGTAATTATGGAAGGTAGTCTCTTGTTGATATTTTGGTTACTCCAATGATGGTACCCTTGTCATTATGGAAGGTAGTCTATTGCCGAGATTTTTGTTACTCCATTGCATGGTAGCCTTGTCATTATGCAAGGTAGTGTGTTGTCGATATTTTTGTTATTCCAATGGATGGTAGCCTTGTCATTATGGAAGGTAGTCTGTTGTCGTGATTTTTGTCACTCAAATGGATAATAGCCTTGTCATTATGGAAGGTAGTATGTTGTCGATATCTTTGTTACTCCAATGGATGGTAGCCTTGTCGTTATGGAAGGTAGTCTGTTGTTTATATCTTTGTTACTTCAATGGATGGTAGCCTAGTCATTATGGAAGGTAGTCTGTTGTCGAGATTTTTTATACTCCAATAAATTGTAGCCTATGGAAGGTAGTCTCTTGTTTATATTTTGGTTACTCCAATGATGGTACCCTTGTCATTATGGAAAGTAGTCTATTGCCGAGATTTTTGTTACTCCATTGCATGGTAGCCTTGTCATTATGGAAGGTAGTGTGTTGTCGATATTTTTGTTATTCCAATGGATGGTAGCCTTGTCATTATGAAAGAAAGTTTATTGTCCTGATTTTTGTTACTCTAAGGGATGGTATCCTTGTCATTATGGAAGGTAGTATGTTGTCGATATCTTTGTTACTCCAATGGATGGTAGCCTTGTCATTATGGAAGGTAGTCTGTTGTCCAGATTTTTATTACTCTAAGGGATGGTATCTTTGTCATCATAGAAGGTAGTATATTATCGAGATTTTTGTCACTATAATGGATGGTAGCCTTGTCATTATGGAAGGTAGTCTGTTGTCAAGATTTTTGTTACTACAATGGATTGTAACCTTGTCGTTATGGAAGGTAGTTTGTTGTCGATATCTTTGTTAGTCCAAGGGATGGTAGCCTAGTCATTATGGAAGGTAGATTGTGTACGAGATTTTAGTTCATTTAATGGATGGTAGCCTTGTCATTATGGAAGGTAGTCTGTTGTCGAGATTTTTTATACTCCAATAAATTGTAGCCTTGTAATTATGGAAGGTAGTCTCTTGTTGATATTTTGGTTACTCCAATGATGGTACCCTTGTTATTATGGAAGGTAGTCTCTTGTTGATATTTTGGTTACTCCATTGCATGGTAGCCTTGTCATTATGGAAGGTAGTGTGTTGTCGATATTTTTGTTATTCCAATGGATGGTAGCCTTGTCATTATGGAAGGTAGTCTGTTTTCGTGATTTTTGTTACTCCAATGGATGGTAGCCTTGTCATTATGGAAGGTAGTATGTTGTCGATATCTTTGTTACTCCAATGGATGTTAGCCTTGTCATTATGGAAGGTAGTCTATTCTCGATATTTTTGTTACTCTAAGGGATGGTAGCCCTGTCCATATGGAAGGTAGTCTGTTGTCGAGATTTTTTTATTCCAATGGATGGTAGCGTTGTCATTATAGAAGGTAGTATATTGTCGAGATTTTTGTCACTACAATGGATGGTAGCCTTGTCATTATTTAAGGTAGTCTATTGTCGAGATTTTTTTTACTAGAATGGATCGTAGCCTTGTCGTTATGGAAGGTAGTATGTTGTCTATATCTTTGTTACTCCAATGGATGGTAGCCTAGTCATTATGGAAGGTAGTTTGTGTACGAGATTTTAGTTACTTTAATGGATGGTAGCCTTGTCATTATGGAAGGTAGTCTGTTGTCGAGATTTTTTATACTCCAATAAATTGTAGCCTTGTAATTATGGAAGGTAGTCTCTTGTTGATATTTTGGTTACTCCAATGATGGTACCCTTGTCATTATGGAAGGTAATCTATTGCCGAGATTTTTGTTAATCCGTTGCATGGTAGCCTTGTCATTATGGAAGGTAGTGTGTTGTCGATATTTTTGTTATTCCAATGGATGGTAGCCTAGTCATTATGGAAGGTAGTATGTTGTCGATATTTTTGTTACTCTAAGGGATGGTAGCCTTGTCTATATGGAAGGTAGTCTATTGTCGAAATTTTTGTTATTCCAATGGATGGTAGCGTTGTCATTATTTAAGGTAGTCTGTTGTCGAGATTTTTGTTATTTCAATGGATGGTAGCCTAGTCATTACGGAAGGTAGTCTTTTGTCGAGATTTTTGTTACTAGAATGGGTTGTAGCCTTGTCGTTATGGAAGGTAGTATGTTGTCTATATCTTTGTTACTCCAATGGATGGTAGCCTAGTCATTATGGAAGGTAGTTTGTGTATGATATTTTTTTTATTCCAATGGATGGTAGCCTGGTCATTATGAAAGGAAGTTTATTGTCCTGATTTTTGTTACTCTAAGGGATGGTAGCCTTGTCATTATGGAAGGTAGTTTTTGTACGAGATTTTAGTTACTTTAATGGATGGTAGCCTTGTCATTATGGAAGGTAGTCTGTTGTCGAGATTTTTTATACTCCAATAAATTATAGCCTTGTAATTATGGAAGGTAGTCTCTTGTTGATATTTTGGTTACTCCAATGATGGTACCCTTGTCATTATGGAAGGTAGTCTATTGCCGAGATTTTTGTTACTCCGTTGCATGGTAGCCTTGTCATTATTTAAGGTAGTCTGTTGTCGAGATTTTTGTTATTTCAATGGATGGTAGCCTAGTCATTACGGAAGGTAGTCTTTTGTCGAGATTTTTGTTACTAGAATGGGTTGTAGCCTTGTCGTTATGGAAGGTAGTATGTTGTCTATATCTTTGTTACTCCAATGGATGGTAGCCTAGTCATTATGGAAGGTAGTTTGTGTATGATATTTTTTTTATTCCAATGGATGGTAGCCTGGTCATTATGAAAGGAAGTTTATTGTCCTGATTTTTGTTACTCTAAGGGATGGTAGCCTTGTCATTATGGAAGGTAGTTTTTGTACGAGATTTTAGTTACTTTAATGGATGGTAGCCTTGTCATTATGGAAGGTAGTCTGTTGTCGAGATTTTTTATACTCCAATAAATTATAGCCTTGTAATTATGGAAGGTAGTCTCTTGTTGATATTTTGGTTACTCCAATGATGGTACCCTTGTCATTATGGAAGGTAGTCTATTGCCGAGATTTTTGTTACTCCGTTGCATGGTAGCCTTGTCATTATTGAAGGTAGTGTGTTGTCAATATTTTTGTTATTCCAATGGATGGTAGCCTTGTCATTATGGAAGGTAGTCTGTTTTCTTGATTTTTGTTACTCCAATGGATGGTAGCCTTGTCATTATGGAAGGTAGTATGTTGTCGATATCTTTGTTACTCATATGGATGGTAGCCTTGTCATTATGGAAGGTAGTCTATTGTCGATATTTTTGTTACTCTAAAGGATGGTAGCCCTATCCATATGGAAGGTAGTCTATTGTCGAGATTTTTGTTATTCCAATGGATGGTAGCATTGTCATTATAGAAGGTAGTATATTGTCGAGATTTTTGTCACTACAATGGATGGTAGCCTTGTCATTATGTAAGGTAGTCTATTGTCAAGATTTTTGTTACTAGAATGGATTGTAGCCTTGTTGTTATGGAAGGTAGTCTGTTGTTTATATCTTTGTTACTTCAATGGATGGTAGCCTAGTCATTATGGAAGGTAGTCTGTTGTCGAGATTTTTTATACTCT
The DNA here is from genome assembly GCA_948472305.1 of Vicia faba. Lineage (NCBI taxonomy): Eukaryota > Viridiplantae > Streptophyta > Magnoliopsida > Fabales > Fabaceae > Vicia > Vicia faba. The sequence continues at coordinate 462,910,701 of OX451741.1, forward strand.
AATAAATTGTAGCCTATGGAAGGTAGTCTCTTGTTGATATTTTGGTTACTCCAATGATGGTACCCTTGTAATTATGGAAAGTAGTCTATTGCCGAGATTTTTGTTACTCCATTGCATGGTAGCCTTGTCATTATGGAAGGTAGTGTGTTGTCGATATTTTTGTTATTCCAATGGATGGTAGCCTTGTCATTATGAAAGGAAGTCTATTGTCCTGATTTTTGTTACTCTAAGGGATGGTATCCTTGTCATTCTGGAAGGTAGTATGTTGTCGATATCTTTGTTACTCCAATGGATGGTAGCCTTGTCATTATGGAAGGTAGTCTGTTGTCAAGATTTTTATTACTCTAAGGGATGGTATCTTTGTCATTATAGAAGGTAGTATATTATCGAGATTTTTGTCACTATAATGGATGGTAGCCTTGTCATTATGGAAGGTAGTCTGTTGTCATGATTTTTGTTACTACAATGGATTGTAGCCTTGTCGTTATGGAAGGTAGTTTGTTGTCGATATCTTTGTTAGTCCAAGGGATGGTAGCCTAGTCATTATGGAAGGTAGATTGTGTACGAGATTTTAGTTACTTTAATGGATGGTAGCCTTGTCATTATGGAAGGTAGTCTGCTGTCGAGATTTTTTATACTCCAATAAATTGTAGCCTTGTAATTATGGAAGGTAGTCTCTTGTTGATATTTTGGTTACCTTTGTTATTATGGAAGGTAGTCTATTGCCAAGTTTTTTGTTACTCCATTGCATGGTAGCCTTGTCATTATGGAAGGTAGTGTGTTGTCGATATATTTGTTATTCCAATGGATGGTAGCCTTGTCATTATGGAAGGTAGTCTGTTTTCGTAATTTTTGTTACTCCAATGGATGGTAGCCTTGTCATTTTGGAAGGTAGTATGTTGTCGATATCTTTGTTACTCCAATGGATGGTAGCCTTGTCATTATGGAAGGTAGTCTATTGTCGATATTTTTGTTACTCTAAGGGATGGTAGCCCTGTCCATATGGAAGGTAGTCTGTTGTCGAGAATTGTTTTATTCCAATGGATGGTAGCGTTGTCATTATAGAAGGTAGTATATTGTCAAGATTTTTGTCACTACAATGGATGGTAGCCTTGTCATTATGTAAGGTAGTCTATTGTCGAGATTTTTGTTACTAGAATGGATCGTAGCCTTGTCGTTATGGAAGGTAGTCTGTTGTCTATATCTTTGTTACTCCAATGGATGGTAGCCTAGTGATTATGGAAGGTAGTTTGTGTACGAGATTTTAGTTACTTTAATGGATGGTAGCCTTGTCATTATGGAAGGTAGTCTGTTGTCAAGATTTTTTATACTCCAATAAATTGTAGCCTTGTAATTATGGAAGGTAGTCTCTTGTTGATATTTTGGTTACTCCAATGATGGTACCCTTGTCATTATGGAAGGTAATCTATTGCCGAGATTTTTGTTACTCCGTTGCATGGTAGCCTTGTCATTATGGAAGGTAGTGTGTTGTCGATATTTTTGTTATTTCAATGGATGGTAGCCTAGTCATTATGGAAGGTAGTCTGTTTTCGTAATTTTTGTTACTCCAATGGATGCTAGCCTTGTCATTATGGAAAGTAGTATGTTGTCGATATCTTTGTTACTCCAATGGATGGTAGCCTTGTCATTATGGAAGGTAGTCTATTATCGATATTTTTGTTACTCTAAGGGATGGTAGCCTTGTCCATATGGAAGGTAGTCTATTGTCGAGATTTTTGTTATTCCAATGGATGGTAGCGTTGTCATTATTTAAGGTAGTCTGTTGTCGAGATTTTTGTTATTCCAATGGATGGTAGCCTAGTCATTATGGAAGGTAGTCTTTTGTCAAGATTTTTGTTACTAGAATGGGTTGTAGCCTTGTCGTTATGGAAGGTAGTATTTTGTCTATATCTTTGTAATTCCAATGGATGGTAGCCTAGTCATTATCGAAGGTAGTTTGTGTACGATATTTTTTTTATTCCAATGGATGGTAGCCTTGTCATTATGAAAGGAAGTTTATTGTCCTGATTTTTGTTACTCTAAGGGATGGTAGCCTTGTCATTATGGAAGGTAGTATGTTGTCGATATCTTTGTTACTCCAATGGATGGTAGCCTTGTCATTAAAGAAGGTAGTTTGTTGTCCAGATTTTTGTTATTCTAAGGGATGGTAGCCTTTTCATTATGGAACGTAGTCTGTTGTCGAGATTTTTGTTATTCCAATGGATGGTAGCGTTGTCATTAAAGAAGGTAGTATATTGTCGAGATTTTTGTCACTACAATGGATCGTAGCCTTGTCATTATTGAAGGTAGTCTGTTGTCAAGATTTTTGTTACTAAAATGGATTGTAGCCTTGTCGTTATGGAATGTAGTTTGTTTTCGATATCTTTGTTAGTCCAATGGATGGTAGCCTAGTCATTATGGAAGGTAGTTTGTGTACGAGATTTTAGTTACTTTAATGGATGGTAGCCTTGTCATTATGGAAGGTAGTCTGTTGTCTAGATTTTTTATACTCCAATAAATTATAGCCTTGTAATTATGGAAGGTAGTCTCTTGTTGATATTTTGGTTACTCCAATGATGGTACCCTTGTCATTATGGAAGGTAGTCTATTGCCGAGATTTTTGTTACTCCATTGCATGGTAGCCTTGTCATTATGCAAGGTAGTGTGTTGTCGATATTTTTGTTATTCCAATGGATGGTAGCCTTGTCATTATGGAAGGTAGTCTGTTGTCGTGATTTTTGTCACTCAAATGGATGGTAGCCTTGTCATTATGGAAGGTAGTATGTTGTCGATATCTTTGTTACTCCAATGGATGGTAGCCTTGTCGTTATGGAAGGTAGTCTGTTGTTTATATCTTTGTTACTTCAATGGATGGTAGCCTAGTCATTATGGAAGGTAGTCTGTTGTCGAGATTTTTTATACTCCAATAAATTGTAGCCTATGGAAGGTAGTCTCTTGTTTATATTTTGGTTACTCCAATGATGGTACCCTTGTCATTATGGAAAGTAGTCTATTGCCGAGATTTTTGTTACTCCATTGCATGGTAGCCTTGTCATTATGGAAGGTAGTGTGTTGTCGATATTTTTGTTATTCCAATGGATGGTATCCTTGTCATTATGAAAGAAAGTCTATTGTCCTGATTTTTGTTACTCTAAGGGATGGTATCCTTGTCATTATGGAAGGTAGTATGTTGTCGATATCTTTGTTACTCCAATGGATGGTAGCCTTGTCATTATGGAAGGTAGTCTGTTGTCCAGATTTTTATTACTCTAAGGGATGGTATCTTTGTCATCATAGAAGGTAGTATATTATCGAGATTTTTGTCACTATAATGGATGGTAGCCTTGTCATTATGGAAGGTAGTCTGTTGTCAAGATTTTTGTTACTACAATGGATTTTAACCTTGTCGTTATGGAAGGTAGTTTGTTGTCGATATCTTTGTTAGTCCAAGGGATGGTAGCCTAGTCATTATGGAAGGTAGACTGTGTACGAGATTTTAGTTCATTTAATGGATGGTAGCCTTGTCATTATGGAAGGTAGTCTGTTGTCGAGATTTTTTATACTCCAATAAATTGTAGCCTTGTAATTATGGAAGGTAGTCTCTTGTTGATATTTTGGTTACTCCAATGATGGTACCCTTGTTATTATGGAAGGTAGTCTCTTGTTGATATTTTGGTTACTCCATTGCATGGTAGCCTTGTCATTATGGAAGGTAGTGTGTTGTCGATATTTTTGTTATTCCAATGGATGGTAGCCTTGTCATTATGGAAGGTAGTTTGTTTTCGTGATTTTTGTTACTCCAATGGATGGTAGCCTTGTCATTATGGAAGGTAGTATGTTGTCGATATCTTTGTTACTCCAATGGATGTTAGCCTTGTCATTATGGAAGGTAGTCTATTCTCGATATTTTTGTTACTCTAAGGGATGGTAGCCCTGTCCATAAGGAAGGTAGTCTGTTGTCGAGATTTTTTTTATTCCAATGGATGGTAGCGTTGTCATTATAGAAGGTAGTATATTGTCGAGATTTTTGTCACTACAATGGATGGTAGCATTGTCATTATGTAAGGTAGTCTATTGTCGAGATTTTTTTTACTAGAATGGATTGTAGCCTTGTCGTTATGGAAGGTAGTATGTTGTCTATATCTTTGTTACTCCAATGGATGGTAGCCTAGTCATTATGGAAGGTAGTTTGTGTACGAGATTTTAGTTACTTTAATGGATGGTAGCCTTGTCATTATGGAAGGTAGTCTGTTGTCGAGATTTTTTATACTCCAATAAATTGTAGCCTTGTAATTATGGAAGGTAGTCTCTTGTTGATATTTTGGTTACTCCAATGATGGTACCCTTGTCATTATGGAAGGTAATCTATTGCCGAGATTTTTGTTAATCCGTTGCATGGTAGCCTTGTCATTATGGAAGATAGTGTGTTGTCGATATTTTTTTTATTCCAATGGATGGTAGCCTAGTCATTATGGAAGGTAGTATGTTGTCGATATTTTTGTTACTCTAAGGGATGGTAGCCTTGTCGATATGGAAGGTAGTCTATTGTCGAGATTTTTGTTATTCCAATGGATGGTAGCGTTGTCATTATTTAAGGTAGTCTGTTGTCGAGATTTTTGTTATTTCAATGGATGGTAGCCTAGTCATTACGGAAGGTAGTCTTTTGTCGAGATTTTTGTTACTAGAATGGGTTGTAGCCTTGTCGTTATGGAAGGTAGTATGTTGTCTATATCTTTGTTACTCCAATGGATGGTAGCCTAGTCATTATGGAAGGTAGTTTGTGTATGATATTTTTTTTATTCCAATGGATGGTAGCCTGGTCATTATGAAAGGAAGTTTATTGTCCTGATTTTTGTTACTCTAAGGGATGGTAGCCTTGTCATTATGGAAGGTAGTATGTTGTCGATATCTTTGTTACTCCATTGGATGGTAGCCTTGTCATTAAAGAAGGTAGATTGTTGTCCAGATTTTTGTTCTTCTAAGGGATGATAGCCTTTTCATTATGGAACGTAGTCTGTTGTCGAGATTTTTGTTATTCCAATGGATGGTAGCGTTGTCATTATAGAAGGTAGTATATTATCGAGGTTTTTGTCACTACAATGGATGGTAGCCTTGTCATTATTGAAGGTAGTCTGTTGTCAAGAATTTTTGTTAGTAAAATGGATTGTAGCCTTGTCGTTATGGAATGTAGTTTGTTGTCGATATCTTTGTTAGTCCAATGGATGGTAGCCCAGTCATTATGGAAGGTAGTTTGTGTACGAGATTTTAGTTACTTTAATGGATGGTAGCCTTGTCATAATGGAAGGTAGTCTGTTGTCTAGATTTTTTATACTCCAATAAATTATAGCCTTGTAATTATGGAAGGTAGTCTCTTGTTGATATTTTGGTTACTCCAATGATGGTACCCTTGTCATTATGGAAGGTAGTCTATTGCCGAGATTTTTGTTACTCCATTGCATGGTAGCCTTGTCATTATGCAAGGTAGTGTGGTGTCGATATTTTTGTTATTCCAATGGATGGTAGCCTTGTCATTATGGAAGGTAGTCTGTTGTCGAGATTTTTGTCACTCCAATGGATGGTAGCCTTGTCATTATGGAAGCTAGTATGTTTTCGATATCTTGTTACTCCAATGGATGGTAGCCTTGTCATTATGGAAGGTAGTCTATTGTTGATATTTTTGTTACTCTAAAGGTTGGTAGCCTTGTCCATATGGAAGGTAGTCTGTTGTCGAGATTTTTGTTATTCCAATGGATGGTAGCGTTGTCATTATAGAAGGTAGTATATTGTCTAGATTTTTGTCCTTACAATGGATGGTAGCCTTGTCATTATGTAAGGTAGTCTATTGTCGAGATTTTTTTTACTAGAATGGATCGTAGCCTTGTCGTTATGGAAGGTAGTATGTTGTCTATATGTTTGTTACTTCAATGTATGGTAGTCTAGTCATTATGGAAGGTAGTTTGTGTATGATATTTTTGTTATTCCAATGGATGGTAGCCTTGTAATTGTGGAAGGTAGTCTCTTGTTGATATTTTGGTTACTCCAATGATGGTACCCTTGTCATTATGGAAGGTAATCTATTGCCGAGATTTTTGTTAATCCGTTGCATGGTAGCCTTGTCATTATGGAAGGTAGTGTGTTGTCGATATTTTTGTTGTTCCAATGGATGGTAGCCTAGTCATTATGGAAGGTAGTCAGTTTTCGTGATTTTTGTTGCTCCAATGGATGGTAGCCTTGTCATTATGGAAGGTAGTATGTTTTCGATATCTTTGTTACTCCAATGGATGGTAGCCTTGTCATTATGGAAGGTAGTCTATTGTCGATATTTTTGTTACTCTAAGGGATGGTAGCCTTGTCTATATGGAAGGTAGTCTATTGTCGAGATATTTGTTATTCCAATGGATGGTAGCGTTGTCATTATTTAAGGTAGTCTGTTGTCGAGATTTTTGTTATTTCAATGGATGGTAGCCTAGTCATTACGGAAGGTAGTCTTTTGTCGAGATTTTTGTTACTAGAATGGGTTGTAGCCTTGTCGTTATGGAAGGTAGTATGTTGTCCATATCTTTGTTACTCCAATGGATGGTAGCCTAGTCATTATGGAAGGTAGTTTGTGTATGATATTTTTTTTATTCCAATGGATGGTAGCCTGGTCATTATGAAAGGAAGTTTATTGTCCTGATTTTTGTTACTCTAAGGGATGGTAGCCTTGTCATTATGGAAGGTAGTATGTTGTCGATATCTTTGTTACTCCATTGGATGGTAGCCTTGTCATTAAAGAAGGTAGTTTGTTGTCCAGATTTTTGTTCTTCTAAGGGATGATAGCCTTTTCATTATAGAACGTAGTCTGTTGTCGAGATTTTTGTTATTCCAATGGATGGTAGCGTTGTCATTATAGAAGGTAGTATATTATCGAGGTTTTTGTCACTACAATGGATGGTAGCCTTGTCATTATTGAAGGTAGTCTGTTGTCAAGAATTTTTGTTAGTAAAATGGAATGTAGTTTGTTGTCGATATCTTTGTTAGTCCAATGGATGGTAGCACAGTCATTATGGAAGGTAGTTTGTGTACGAGATTTTAGTTACTTTAATGGATGGTAGCCTTGTCATAATGGAAGGTAGTCTGTTGTCTAGATTTTTTATACTCCAATAAATTATAGCCTTGTAATTATGGAAGGTAGTCTCTTGTTGATATTTTGGTTACTCCAATGATGGTACCCTTGTCATTATGGAAGGTAGTCTATTGCCGAGATTTTTGTTACTCCATCGCATGGTAGCCTTGTCATTATGCAAGGTAGTGTGTTGTCGATATTTTTGTTATTCCAATCGATGGTAGCCTTGTCATTATGGATGGTAGTCTGTTTTCGTGATTTTTGTTACTCCAATGGATGGTAGCCTTGTCATTATGGAAGGTTGTATGTTGTCGATATCTTTGTTACTCCAATGGATGGTAGCCTTGTCATTATGGAAGGTAGTCTATTGTTGATATTTTTGTTACTCTAAGGGTTGGTAGCCTTGTCCATATGGAAGGTAGTCTGTTGTCGAGATTTTTGTTATTCCAATGGATGGTAGCGTTGTCATTATAGAAGGTAGTATATTGTCGAGATTTTTGTCACTACAATGGATGGTAGCCTTGTCATTATGTAAGGTAGTCTTTTATCGAGATTTTTGTTACTAGAATGGATTGTAGCCTTGTCGTTATGGAAGGTAGTATGTTGTCTATATCTTTATTACTTCAATGGATGGTAGTCTAGTCATTATGGAAGGTAGTTTGTGTATGATATTTTAGTTATTCCAATGGATGGTAGCCTTGTCATTTTGAAAGGAAGTCTATTGTCCTGATTTTTGTTACTCTAAGGGATGGTAGCCTTGTCATTATGGAAGGTAGTATGTTATCGATATCTTTGTTACTCCAATGGATGGTAGCCTTGTCATTATGGAAGGTAGTCTGTTGTCCAGATTTTTGTTACTCTAAGGGATGGTAGCCTTGTCATTATGGAACGTAGTCTGTTGTCGAGATTTTTGTTATTCCAATGGATGGTAGCGTTGTCATTATAGAAGGTAGTATATTATCGATATTTTTGTCACTATAATGGATGGTAGCCTTGTCATTATGGAAGGTAGTCTGTTGTCAAGATTTTTGTTACTACAATGGATTGTAGCCTTGTCGTTATGGAAGGTAGTTTGTTGTCGATATCTTTGTTAGTCTAAGGGATGGTAGCCTAGTCATTATGGAAGGTAGATTGTGTACGAGATTTTAGTTCTTTTAATGGATGGTAGCCTTGTCATTTTGGAAGGTAGTCTCTTGTTGATATTTTGGTTACTCCAATGATGGTACCCTTGTTATTATGGAAGGTAGTCTATTGCCAAGATTTTTGTTACTCCATTGCATGGTAGCCTTGTCATTATGGAAGGTAGTGTGTTGTCGATATTTTTGTTATTCCAATGGATCGTAGCCTTGTTATTATGGAAGGTAGTCTGTTTTCGTGATTTTTGTTACTCCAATGGATGGTAGCCTTGTCATTATGAAAGGTAGTATGTTGTCGATATCTTTGTTACTCCAATGGATGGTAGCCTTGTCATTATGGAAGGTAGTCTATTGTCGATATTTTTGTTACTCTAAGGGATGGTAGCCTTGTCCATATGGAAGGTAGTCTATTGTCGAGATTTTTGTTATTCCAATGGATGGTAGCGTTGTCATTATTTAAGGTAGTATATAGTCGAGATTTTTATCACTACAATGGATGGTAGCCTTGTTATTATGTATGGTTGTCTGTTGTCGAGATTTTTTTTACTAGAATGGGTTGTAGCCTTGTCGTTATGGAAGGTAGTATGTTGTCTATATCTTTGTTACTCCAATGGATGGTAGCCTAGTCATTATGGAAGGTAGTTTGTGTATGATATTTTTGTTATTCCAATGGATGGTAGCCTTGTCATTATGAAAGGAAGTTTATTGACCTGATTTTTGTTACTCTAAGGGATGGTAGCCTTGTCATTATGGAAGGTAGTCTGTTGTCAAGATTTTTGTTACTCTAAGGGATGGTAGCCTTTTCATTATGGAACGTAGTCTGTTGTCGAGATTTTTGTTATTCCAATGGATGGTAGCGTTGTCATTATAGAAGGTAGTATATTATCGAGATTTTTGTCACTACAATGGATGGTAGCCTTGTCATTATTGAAGGCAGTCTATTGTCAAGATTTTTGTTACTACAATGGATTGTAGCCTTGTCGTTATGGAATGTAGTTTGTTATCGATATCTTTGTTAGTCCAATGGATGGTAGCCTAGTCATTATGGAAGGTAGTTTGTGTATGAGATTTTAGTTACTTTAATGGGTGGTAGCCTTGTCAATATGGAAGGTAGTCTGTTGTCGAGATTTTTTATACTCCAATTAATTATATCCTTGTAATTATGGAAGGTAGTCTCTTGTTGATATTTTGGTTACTCCAATGATGGTACGCTTGTCATTATGGAAGGTAGTCAATTGCCGAGATTCTTGTTACTCTATTGCATGGTAGCCTTGTCATTATGGAATTTAGTGTGTTGTCGGAATGTTTGTTATTCCAATGGATGATAGCCTTGTCATTATGGAAGGTAGTCTGTTGTCGTGATTTTTGTCACTCCAATGGATGGTAGCCTTGTCATTATGGAAGGTAGTATGTTGTCGATATCTTTGTTACTCCAATGGATGGTAGCCTTGTCATTATGGAAGGTAGTCTATTGTCGATATTTTTGTTACTCTAACGGATGGTAGCCTTATCCATATGGAAGGTAGTCTGTTGACGAGATTTTTGTTATTCCAATGGATGGTAGCGTTGTCATTATAGAAGGTAGTATATTGTCGAGATTTTTGTCACTACAATGGATGGTAGCCTTGTCATTATGTAAGGTAGTCTGTTGTCGAGATTTTTGTTACTAGAATGGATTGTAGCCTTGTCGTTATGGAAGGTAGTATGTAGTCTATATCTTTATTACTCCAATGGATGGTAGCGTAGTCATTAAGGAAGGTAGTTTGTGTTAGATATTTTTGTTATTCCAATGGATGGTAGCCTTGTCATTATGGAAGGTAGTCTGTTGTCCAGATTTTTGTTACTCTAAGGGATGGTAGCCTTGTCATTATGGAACGTAGTCTGTTGTCGAGATTTTTGTTATTCCAATGGATGGTAGCGTTGTCATTATAGAAGGTAGTATATTGTCGAGATTTTTGTCACTACAATGGATGGTAGCCTTGTCATTATGTAAGGTAGTCTTTTGTCGAGATTTTTGTTACTAGAATGGATTGTAGCCTTGTCGTTATGGAAGGTAGTATGTTGTCTATATCTTTGTTACTCCAATGGATGGTAGCGTAGTCATTATGGAAGGTAGTTTGTGTACAATATTTTTGTTATTCCAATGGATGGTAGCCTTGTCATTATGAAAGGAAGTCTATTGTCCTGATTTTTGTTACTCTAAGGGATGGTAGCCTTGTCATTATGGAAGGTAGTATGTTGTCGATATCTTTGTTACTCCAATGGATGGTAGCCTTGTCATTATGGAAGGTAGTTTGTTGTCCAGATTTTTGTTACTCTAAGGGATGGTAGCCTTGTCATTATGGAACGTAGTCTGTTGTCGAGATTTTTGTTATTCCAATGGATGGTAGCGTTGTCATTATAGAAGGTAGTATATTATCGAGATTTTTGTCACTATAATGGTTGGTAGCCTTGTCATTATGGAAGGTAGTCTGTTGTCGATATTTTTTATACTCCAATAAATTGTAGCCTTGTAATTATGGAAGGTAGTCTCTTGTTGATATTTTGGTTACTCCAATGATGGTACCCTTGTTATTATGGAAGGTAGTCTATTGCTGAGATTTTTGTTACTCCCTTGCATAGTAGCCTTGTCATTATGCAAGGTAGTGTGTTGTCGATATTTTTGTTATTCCAATGGATGGTAGCCTTGTCATTATGGAAGGTAGTCTATTTTCGTGATTTTTGTTACTCCAATGGATGGTAGACTTGTCATTATGGAAGGTAGTATGTTGTCGATATCTTTGTTACTCCAATGGATGGTAGCCTTGTTATTATGGAAGGTAGTCTGTTGTCCAGATTTTTGTTACTCTAAGGGATGTTAGCCTTGTCATTATGGAACGTAGTCTGTTGTCGAGATTTTTGTTATTCCAATGGATGGTAGCGTTGTCATTATAGAAGGTAGTATATTGTCGAGATTTTTGTCACTATAATGGATGGTAGCCTTGTCATTAAGTAAGGTAGTCTTTTGTCGAGATTTTTGTTACTAGAATGGATTGTAGCCTTGTCGTTATGGAAGGTAGTATGTTGTCTATATCCTTGTTACTCTAATGGATGGTAGCCTAGTCATTATGGAAGGTAGTTTGTGTACGATATTTTTGTTATTCCAATGGATGGTAGCCTTGTCATTATGAAAGGAAGTCTATTGTCCTGATTTTTATTACTCTAAGGGATGGTAGCCTTGTCATTATGGAAGGTAGTATGTTGTCGATATCTTTGTTACTCCAATGGATGGTAGCCTTGTTATTATGGAAGGTAGTTTGTTGTCCAGATTTTTGTTACTCTAAGGGATGTTAGCCTTGTCATTATGGAACGTAGTCTGTTGTCGAGATTTTTGTTATTCCAATGGATGGTAGCGTTGTCATTATAGAAGGTAGTATATTGTCGAGATTTTTGTCACTACAATGGATGGTAGCCTTGTCATTATGTAAGGTAGTCTTTTGTCGAGATTTTTGTTACTAGAATGGATTGTAGCCTTGTCGTTATGGAAGGTAGTATGTTGTCTATATCTTTGTTACTCCAATGGATGGTAGCGTAGTCATTATGGAAGGTAGTTTGTGTATGATATTTTTGTTATTCCAATGGATGGTAGCCTTGTCATTATGAAAGGAAGTCTATTGTCCTGATTTTTGTTACTCTAAGGGATGGTAGCCTTGTCATTATGGAAGGTAGTATGTTGTCGATATCTTTGTTACTCCAATGGATGGTAGCCTTGTCATTATGGAAGGTAGTTTGTTGTCCAGATTTTTGTTACTCTAAGGGATGGTAGCCTTGTCATTATGGAACGTAGTCTGTTGTCGAGATTTTTGTTATTCCAATGGATGGTAGCGTTGTCATTATAGAAGGTAGTATATAATCGAGATTTTTGTCACTATAATGGTTGGTAGCCTTGTCATTATGGAAGGTAGTCTGTTGTCGAGATTTTTTATACTCCAATAAATTGTAGCCTTGTAATTATGGAGGGTAGTCTCTTGTTGATATTTTGGTTACTCCAATGATGGTACCCTTGTTATTATGGAAGGTAGTCTATTGCTGAGATTTTTGTTACTCCCTTGAATAGTAGCCTTGTCATTATGCAAGGTAGTGTGTTGTCGATATTTTTGTTATTCCAATGGATGGTAGCCTTGTCATTATGGAAGGTAGTCTGTTTTCGTGATTTTTGTTACTCCAATGGATGGTAGCCTTGTCATTATGGAAGGTAGTATGTTGTCGATATCTTTGTTACTCCAATGGATGGTAGCCTTTCATTATGGAAGGTAGTCTATTGTTGATATTTTTGTTACTCTAAGGGTTGGTAGCCTTGTCCATATGGAAGGTAGTTTGGTTTCGAGATTTTTGTTATTCCAATGAATGGTAGCGTTGTCATTATAGAAGGTAGTATATTATCGAGATTTTTGTCACTAAAATGGATGGTAGCCTTGTCATTATGTAAGGTAGTCTTTTGTCGAGATTTTTGTTACTAGAATGGATTGTAGCCTTGTCGTTATGGAAGGTAGTATGTTGTCTATATCTTTGTTACTCCAATGGATGGTAGCCTAGTCATTATGGAAGGTAGTTTGTGTACGATATTTTTGTTATTCCAATGGATGGTAGCCTTGTCATTATGAAAGGAAGTCTATTGTCCTGATTTTTATTACTCTAAGGGATGGTAGCCTTGTCATTATGGAAGGTAGTATGTTGTCGATATCTTTGTTACTCCAATGGATGGTAGCCTTGTTATTATGGAAGGTAGTCTGTTGTCCAGATTTTTGTTACTCTAAGGGATGTTAGCCTTGTCATTATGGAACGTAGTCTGTTGTCCAGATTTTTGTTATTCCAATGGATGGTAGCGTTGTCATTATAGAAGGTAGTATATTGTCGAGATTTTTGTCACTATAATGGATGGTAGCCTTGTCATTATGTAAGGTAGTCTTTTGTCGAGAATTTTGTTACTAGAATGGATTGTAGCCTTGTCGTTATGGAAGGTAGTATGTTGTCTATATCTTTGTTACTCCAATGGATGGTAGCGTAGTCATTATGGAAGGTAGTTTGTGTCTGATATTTTTGTTATTCCAATGGATGGTAGCCTTGTCATTATGTAAGGATATCTATTGTCCTGATTTTTGTTACTCTAAGGGATGGTAGCCTTGTCATTATGGAAGGTAGTATGTTGTCGATATCTTTGTTACTCCAATGGATGGTAGCCTTGTCATTATGGAAGGTAGTTTGTTGTCCAGATTTTTGTTACTCTAACGGATGGTAGCCTTGTCATTATGGAACGTAGTATGTTGTCGAGATTTTTGTTATTCCAATGGATGGTAGCGTTGTCATTATAGAAGGTAGTATATTATCGAGATTTTTGTCACTATAATGGTTGGTAGCCTTGTCATTATGGAAGGTAGTCTGTTGTCGAGATTTTTTATAATCCAATAAATTGTAGCCTTGTAATTATGGAAGGTAGTCTCTTGTTGATATTTTGGTTACTCCAATGATGGTACCCTTGTTATTATGGAAGGTAGTCTATTGCTGAGATTTTTGTTACTCCCTTGCATAGTAGCCTTGTCATTATGCAAGGTAGTGTGTTGTCAATATTTTTGTTATTCCAATGGTTGGTAGCCTTGTCATTATGTAAGGTAGTCTGTTTTCGTGATTTTTGTTACTCCAATGGATGGTAGCCTTGTCATTATGTAAGGTAGTATGTTGTCGATATCTTTGTTACTCCAATGGATGGTAGCCTTGTCATTATGGAAGGTAGTCTATTGTTGATATTTTTGTTACTCTAAGGGTTGGTAGCCTTGTCCATATGGAAGGTAGTTTGTTTTCGAGATTTTTGTTATTCCAATGGATGGTAGCGTTGTCATTATAGAAGGTAGTATATTGTCGAGATTTTTGTCACTACAATGGATGGTAGCCTTGTCATTATGTAAGGTAGTCTTTTGTCAAGATTTTTGTTACTAGAATGGATTGTAGCCTTGTCGTTATGGAAGGTAGTATGTTGTCTATATCTTTGTTACTCCAATGGATGGTAGCGTAGTCATTATGGAAGGTAGTTTGTGTACGATATTTTTGTTATTCCAATGGATGGTAGCCTTGTCATTATGAAAGGAAGTCTATTGTGCTGATTTTTGTTACTCTAAGGGATGGTAGCCTTGTCATTATGGAAGGTCGTATGTTGTCGATATCTTTGTTACTCCAATGGATGGTAGCCTTGTTATTATGGAAGGTAGTTTGTTGTCCAGATTTTTGTTACTCTAAGGGATGTTCGCCTTGTCATTATGGAACTTAGTCTGTTGTCGAGATTTTTGTTATTCCAATGGATGGTAGCGTTGTCATTATAGAAGGTAGTATATTGTCGATATTTTTGTCACTACAATGGATGGTAGCCTTGTCATTATGTAAGGTAGTCTTTTGTCGAGATTTTTGTTACTAGAACGGATTGTAGCCTTGTCGTTATGGAAGGTAGTATGTTGTCTATATGTTTGTTACTCCAATGGATGGTAGCCTAGTCATTATGGAAGGTAGTTTGTGTATGATATTTTTGTTATTCCAATGGATGGTAGCCTTGTCATTATGAAAGGAAGTCTATTGTCCTGATTTTTGTTACTCTAAGGGATGGTAGCCTTGTCATTATGGAAGTTAGTATATTTTCGATATCTTTGTTACTCCAATGGATGGTAGCCTTGTCATTATGGAAGGTAGTCTGTTGTCCAGATTTTTGTTACTCTAAGGGATGGTAGCCTTGTCATTATGGAACGTAGTATGTTGTCGAGATTTTTGTTATTCCAATGGATGGTAGCGTTGTCATTATAGAAGGTAGTATATTATCGAGATTTTTGTCACTACAATGGTTGGTATCCTTGTCATTATGGAAGGTAGTCTGTTGTCAAGATTTTTGTTACTACAATGGATTGTAGCCTTGTCGTTATGGAATGTAGTTTGTTGTCGATATCTTTGTTCGTCAAATGGATGGTAGCCTAGTCATTATGGAAGTTAGTTTGTGTACGAGATTTTAGTTACTTTAATGAATGGTAGCCTTGTCATTATGGAAGGTAGTTTGTTGTCGAGATTTTTTATACTCCAATAAATTGTAGCCTTGTAATTATGGAAGGTAGTCTCTTGTTGATATTTTGGTTACTCCAATGATGGTACCCTTGTCATTATGGAAGGCAGTCTATTGCCGAGATTTTTGTTACTCCATAGCATGGTAGCCTTGTCATTATGGAAGGTAGTGTGTTATCGATATGTTTGTTATTACAATGGATGATAGCCTTGTCATTATGGAAGGTAGTATGTTGTCTTGATTTTTGTTACTCCAATGGATGGTAGCCTTGTCATTATGGAAGGTAGTATGTTGTTGATATCTTTGTTACTGCAATGGATGGTAGCCTTGTCATTTTGGAAGGTAGTCTATTGTCGATATTTTTGTTAATCTAACGGATGGTAGCCTTATCCATATGGAAGGTAGTCTGTTGACGAGATTTTTGTTATTCCAATGGATGTTAGCGTTGTCATTATAGAAGGTACTATATTGTCGAGATTATTGTCACTACAATGGATGGTAGCCTTGTCATTATGTAAGGTAGTCTGTTGACGAGATTTTTGTTATTCCAATGGATGGTAGCGTTGTCATTATAGAAGGTACTATATTGTCGAGATTATTGTCACTACAATGGATGGTAGCCTTGTCATTATGTAAGGTAGTCTTTTGTCGAGATTTTTGTTACTAGAATGGATTGTAGCCTTGTCGTTATGGAAGGTAGTATGTTGTCTATATATTTGTTACTCCAATGGATGGTAGCCTAGTCATTATGGAAGGTAGTTTATGGAGGATATTTTTGTTATTCCAATCGATGGTAGCCTTATCATTATGAAAGGAATTCTATTGTCCTGATTTTTGTTAGTCTAAGGGATGGTAGCCTTGTATGGAAGGTAGTCTATTGTCCAGATTTTTGTTACTCTAAGGGATGTAGTCTGTTGTCGAGATTCTTGTTATTCCAATGGATGGTAGCGTTGTCATTATAGAAGGTAGTATATTATCGAGATTTTTGTCACTATAATGGATGGTAACCTTGTCATTATGGAAGGTAGTCTGTTGTCATGATTTTTGTTACTACAATGAATTGTAGCCTTCTCGTTATGGAATGTAGTTTGTTGTCGATATCTTTTTTCGTCCAATGGATGGTAGCCTAGTCATTATAGAAGGTAGTTTGTGTACGAGATTTTAGTTACTTTAATGGATGGTAGCCTTATCATTATGGAAGGAAGTTTGTTGTCGAGATTTTTTATACTCCAATAAATTGTAGCCTTGTAATTATGGAAGGTAGTCTCTTGTTGATATTTCGGTTACTCCAATGATGGTACCCTTATCATTATGGAAGGTAGTCTATTGCCGAGATTTTTGTTACTCCATTGCATGGTAGCCTTGTCATTATGGAAGGTAGTGTGTTATCGATATGTTTGTTATTATAATGGATGATAGCCTTGTCATTATGGAAGG
Organism: Vicia faba; assembly: GCA_948472305.1. NCBI lineage: Eukaryota > Viridiplantae > Streptophyta > Magnoliopsida > Fabales > Fabaceae > Vicia > Vicia faba. The sequence goes on from OX451741.1 coordinate 462,927,454, forward strand.
TAGTCTGTTTTCGTGATTTTTGTTACTCCAATGGATGGTAGCCTTGTCATTATGGAAGGTAGTATGTTGTCGATATCATTGTTACTGTAATGGATGGTAGCCTTGTCATTATGGAAGGTAGTCTATTGTCGATATTTTTGTTACTCTAACAGATGATAGCCTTATCCATATGGAAGGTAGTCTGTTGATGAGATTTTTGTTATTACAATGGATGGTAGCGTTGTCATTATAGAAGGTAGTATATTGTCGAGATTTTTGTCACTACAATGGATGGTAGCCTTATCATTATGTAAGGTAGTCTGTTGTCGAGATTTTTGTTACTAGAATGGATTGTAGCCTTGTCGTTATGGAAGGTAGTATGTTGTCTATATCTTTGTTACTCCAATGGATGGTAGCCTAGTCATTATGGAAGGTAGTTTGTGTACGATATATTTTTTATTCCAATGGATGGTAGCCTTGTCATTATGAAAGGAAGTTTATTGTCCTGATTTTTGTTACTCTAAGGGATGGTAGCCTTGTCATTATGGAAGGTAGTATGTTGTCGATATCTTTGTTACTCCAATGGATGGTAGCCTTGTTATTATGGAAGGAAGTTTGTTGTCCAGATTTTTGTTACTCTAAAGGATGGTAGCCTTGTCATTATGGAACGTAGTCTGTTGTCGAGATTTTTGTTATTCCAATGGATGGTAGCGTTGTCATTATAGAAGGTAGTATATTGTCGAGATTTTTGTCACTACAATGGATGGTAGCCTTGTCATTATGTAAGGTAGTCTTTTGTCGAGATTTTTGTTACTAGAATGGATTGTAGCCTTGTCGTTATGGAAGGTAGTATGTTGTCTATATCTTTGTTACTCCAATGGATGGTAGCCTAGTCATTATGGAAGGTAGTTTGTGTACGATATTTTTGTTATTCCAATGGATGGTAGCCTTGTCATTATGAAAGGAAATCTATTGTCCTGATTTTTGTTACTCTAAGGGATGGTAGCCTTGTCATTATGGAAGGTAGTATGTTGTCGATATCTTTGTTACTCCAATGGATGGTAGCCTTGTCATTATGGAAGGTAGTCTGTTGTCCAGATTTTTGTTACTCTAAGGGATGGTAGCCTTGTCATTATGGAACGTAGTCTGTTGTCGAGATTTTTGTTATTCCAATGGATGGTAGCGTTGTCATTATTGAAGGTAGTATATTATCGAGATTTTTGTCACTATAATGGATGGTAGCCTTGTCATTATGGAAGGTAGTCTGTTGTCAAGATTTTTGTTACTACAATGGATTGTAGCCTTGCCGTTATGGAATGTAGTTTGTTGTCGATATCTTTGTTCGTCCAATGGATGGTAGCCTAGTCATTATGGAAGGTAGTTTGTGTACGAGATTTTAGTTACTTTAATGAATGGTAGCCTTGTCATTATGGAAGGTAGTTTGTTGTCGAGATTTTTTATACTCCAATAAATTGTAGCCTTGTAATTATGGAAGGCAGTCTATTGCCGAGATTTTTGTTACTTTATAGCATGGTAGCCTTGTCATTATGGAAGGTAGTGTGTTATCGATATGTTTGTTATTACAATGGATGATAGCCTTGTCATTATGGAAGGTAGTCTATTGTCTTGATTTTTGTTACTCCAATGGATGGTAGCCTTGTAATTATGGAAGGTAATATGTTGTTGATATCTTTGTTACTGCAATGGATGGTAGCCTTGTCATTATGGAAGGTAGTGTATTGTCGATATTTTTGTTACTCTAACGGATGGTAGCCTTATCCATATGGAAGGTAGTCTGTTGACGAGATTTTTGTTATTCCAATGGATGGTAGCGTTGTCATTATAGAAGGTACTATATTGTCGAGATTTTTGTAACTACAATGGATGGTAGCCTTGTCATTATGTAATGAAGTCTTTTGTCGAGATTTTTGTTACTAGAATGGATTGTAGCCTTGTCGTTATGAAAGGTAGTATGTTGTCTATATCTTTGTTACTCCAATGGATGGTAGCCTAGTCATTATGGAAGGTAGTTTGTGGACGATATTTTTGTTATTCCAATCGATGGTAGCCTTATCATTATGAAAGGAATTCTATTGTCCTGATTTTTGTTAGTCTAAGGGATGGTAGCCTTGTCATTATGGAAGGTAGTATGTTGTCGATATCTTTGTTACTCCAATGGATGGTAGCCTTGTCATTATGGAAGGTAGTCTATTGTCCAGATTTTTGTTACTATAAGGGATAGTAGCCTTGTCATTATGGAACGTAATCTGTTGTCGAGACTTTTGTTATTCCAATGGATGGTAGCGTTGTCATTATAGAAGGTAGTATATTATCGAGATTTTTGTCACTACAATGGATGGTAACCTTGTCATTATGGAAGGTAGTCTGTTGTCAAGATTTTTGTTACTACAATGAATTGTAGCCTTCTCGTTATGGAATGTAGTTTGTTGTCCATATCTTTGTTCGTCCAATGGATGGTAGCCTAGTCAATGTGGAAGGTAGTTTGTGTACGATATTTTAGTTACTTTAATGGATGGTATCCTTATCATTATGGAAGGAAGTTTGTTGTCGAGATTTTTTATACTCCAATAAATTGTAGCCTTGTAATTATGGAAGGTAGTCTCTTGTTGATATTTCGGTTACTCCAATGATGGTACCCTTGTCATTATGGAAGGTAGTCTATTGCCGAGATTTTTGTTACTCCATTGCATGGTAGCCTTGTCATTATGGAAGGTAGTGTGTTATCGATATGTTTGTTATTATAATGGATGATAGCCTTGTCATTATGGAAGGTAGTCTGTTGTCGTGATTTTTGTTACTCCAATGGATGGTAGCCTTGTCATTATGGAAGGTAGTATGTTGCCGATATCTTTGTTACTGTAATGGATGGTAGCCTTGTCATTATGGAAGGTAGTCTATTGTCGATATTTTTGTTACTCTAACAGATGGTAGCCTTATCCATATGGAAGGTAGTCTGTTGACGAGATTTTTGTTATTCCAATGGATGGTAGCGTTGTCATTATAGAAGGTAGTATATTGTCGAGATTTTTGTCACTACAATGGATGGTAGCCTTGACATTATGTAAGGTAGTTTGTAGTCGATATTTTAGTTACTAGAATTGATTGTAGCCTTGTCGTTATGGAAGGTAGTATGTTGTCTATATCTTTGTTACTCCAATGGATGGTAGCCTAGTCATTATGGAAGGTAGTTTGTGTATGATATATTTGTTATTCCAATGGATGGTAGCCTTGTCATTATGAAAGGAAGTCTATTGTCCTGATTTTTGTTACTCTAAGGGATGGTAGCCTTGTCATTATGGAAGGTAGTATGTTGTCGATATCTTTGTTACTCCAATGGATGGTAGCCTTGTTATTATGGAAGGTAGTTTGTTGTCCAGATTTTTGTTACTTTAAGGGATGGTAGCCTTGTCATTATGGAACGTAGTCTGTTGTCGAGATTTTTGTTATTCCAATGGATGGTAGCGTTGTCATTATAGAAGGTAGTATAATTTCGAGATTTTTGTCACTACAATGGATAGTAGCCTTGTCATTATGTAAGGTAGTCTTTTGTCGAGATTTTTGTTACTAGAATGGATTGTAGCCTTGTCGTTATGGAAGGTAGTATGTTGTCTATATCTTTGTTACTCCAATGGATGGTAGCCTAGTCATTATGGAAGGTAGTTTGTGTACGATATTTTTGTTATTCCAAAGGATGGTAGCCTTGTCATTATGAAAGGAAGTCTATTGTCCTGATTTTTGTTACTCTAAGGGATGGTAGCCTTGTCATTATGGAAGGTAGTACGTTGTCGATATCTTTGTTACTCCAATGGATGGTAGCCTTGTCATTATGGAAGGTAGTCTGTTGTCCAGATTTTTGTTACTCTAAGGGATGGTAGCCTTGTCTTTATGGAACGTAGTCTGTTGTCGAGATTTTTGTTATTCCAATGGATGGTAGCGTTGTCATTATTGAAGGTAGTATATTATCGAGATTTTTGTCACTATAATGGATGGTAGCCTTGTCATTATGGAAGGTAGTCTGTTGTCAAGATTTTTGTTACTACAATGGATTGTAGCCTTGTCGTTATGGAATGTAGTTTGTTGTCGATATGTTTGTTATTCCAATTGATTATAGCCTTGTCATTATGGAAGGTAGTCTGTTGTCGTGATTTTTGTCACTCCAATGGATGGTAGCCTTGTCATTATGGAAGGTAGTATGTTGACGATATCTTTGTTACTCCAATGGATGGTAGCCTTGTCATTATGGAAGGTAGTCTATTGTCGAGATTTCTGTTACTCTAACGGATGGTAGCCTTATCCATATGGAAGGTAGTCTATTGACGAGATTTTTGTTATTCCAATGGATGGTAGCATTGTCATTATAGAAGGTAGTATATTGTCAATATTTTTGTCACTACAATGGATGGGAGCGTTGTCATTATGTAAGGTAGTATGTTGTAGAGATTTTTGTTACTAGAACGGATTGTAGCCTTGTCGTTATGGAACTTAGTATGTTGTCTATATCTTTGTTACTCCAATGGATGGTAGCCTAGTCATTATGGAAGGTAGTTTGTGTATGATATTTTTATTATTCCAATGGATGGTAGCCTTGTCATTATGAAAGGAAGTCTATTCTCCTGATTTTTGTTACTCTAAGGGATGGTAGCCTTGTCATTATGGAAGGTAGAATGTTGTCGATATCTTTGTTAATCCAATGGATGGTAGCCTTGTCATTATGGAAGGTAGTCTGGTGTCCAGTTTTTTGTTACTCTAAGGGATGGTAGCCTTGTCATTATGGAACATAGTCTGTTGTTGAGATTTTTGTTATTCCAATGGATGGTAGCGTTGTCATTATAGAAGGTAGTATATTATCGAGATTTTTGTCACTACAATGGTTGGTAGCCTTGTCATTATGGAAGGTAGTCTCTTGTTGATATTTTGGTTACTCCAATGATGGTACCCTTGTTATTATGGAAGGTAGTCTATTGCCGAGATTTTTGTTACTCCATTGCATGCTAGCCTTGTCATTATGCAAGGTAGTGTGTTGTCGATATTTTTGTTATTCCAATGGATGGTAGCCATGTCATTATGGAAGGTAGTCTGTTTTCGTGATTTTTGTTACACAAATGGATGGTAGCCTTGTCATTATGGAAGGTAGTATGTCGTCGATATCTTTGTTACTCCAAAGGATGGTAGCCTTGTCATTATGGAAGGTAGTCTGTTGTTGATATTTTTGTTACTCTAAGGGTTGGTAGCCTTGTCCATATGGAAGGTAGCCTATTGTCGAGATTTTTGTTATTCCAATGAATGGTAGCATTGTCATTATAGAAGGTAGTATATTGTCGAGATTTTTGTCACTAGAATGGATGGTAGCCTTGTCATTATGTAAGGTAGTCTTTTGTCGATATTTTTGTTACTCTAACTGATGGTAGCCTTATCCATATGGAAGGTAGTCTGTTGACGAGATTTTTGTTATTCCAATGGATGGTAGCGTTGTCATTATAGAAGGTACTATATTGTCGAGATTTTTCTCACTACAATGGATGGTAGCCTTGTCATTATGTAAGGTAGTCTTTTGTCGAGATTTTTGTTACTAGAATGGATTGTAGCCTTGTCGTTATGGAAGGTAGTATGTTGTCAATATCTTTGTTCCTCCAATGGATGGTAGCCTAGTCATTATGGAAGGTAGTTTGTGTACGATATTTTTGTTGTTCCAATGGATGGTAGCCTTGTCATTATGAAAGGAAGTCTATTGTCTTGATTTTTGTTACTCTAAGGGATGGTAGCCTTGTCATTATGGAAGGTAGTATGTTGTCGATATCTTTGTTACTCCAATGGATGGTAGGCTTGTCATTATGGAAGGTAGTCTGTTGTCCAGATTTTTGTTACTCTAAGGGATGGTAGCCTTGTTATTATGGAACGTAGTCTGTTGTCGAGATTTTTGTTATTCCAATGGATGGTAGCGTTGTCGTTATAGAAGGTAGTATATTATCGAGATTTTTGTCACTACAATGGATGGTAGCCTTATCATTATGTAAGGTAGTCTGTTGTCGAGATTTTTGTTACTAGAATGGATTGTAGCCTTGTCGTTATGGAAGGTAGTATGTTGTCTATATCTTTGTTACTCCAATGGATGGTAGCCTAGTCATTATGGAAGGTAGTTTGTGTACGAGATTTTAGTTACTTTAATGGATGGTAGCCTTATCATTATGGAAGGTAGTCTGTTGTCGAGATTTTTTATACTCCAATAAATTGTAGCCTTGTAATTATGGAAGGTAGTCTCTTGTTGATATTTTGGTTACTCCAATGATGGTACCCTTGTCATTATGGAAGGTAGTCTATTGCCGAGATTTTTGTTACTCCATTGCATGGTAGGCTTGTCATTATGGAAGGTAGTGTTTTGTCGATATGTTTGTTATTCCAATGGATGATAGCCTTGTCATTATGGAAGGTAGTCTGTTGTCGTGATTTTTGTCAATCCAATGGATGGTAGCCTTGTCATTATGGAAGGTAGTATGTTGTCGATATCTTTGTTACTCCAATGGATGGTAGCCTTGTCATTATGGAAGGTAGTCTATTGTCGAGATTTTTGTTACTCTAACGGATGGTAGCCTTATCCATATGGAAGGTAGTCTATTGACGATATTTTTGTTATTCCAACGGATGGTAGCGTTGTCATTATAGAAGGTAGTATATTGTCGAGATTTTTGTCACTGCAATGGATGGTAGCCATGTCATTATGTAAGGTAGCATGTTGTCGAGATTTTTGTTACTAGAATGGATTGTAGCCTTGTCGTTATGGAAGGTAGTATGTTGTCTATATCTTTGTTACTCCAATGGATGGTAGCCTAGTCATTATGGAAGGTAGTTTGTGTATGATATTTTTGTTATTCCAATGGCTGGTAGCCTTGTCATTATGAAAGGAAGTCTATTGTCCTGATTTTTGTTACTCTAAGGGATAATAGCCTTGTCATTATGGAAGGTAGTATGTTGTCGATATCTTTGTTACTCCAATGGATGGTAGCCTTGTCATTATGGAAGGTAGTCTGTTGTCCAAATTTTTATTACTCTAAGGGATGGTAGCCTTGTCATTATGGAACGTAGTCTGTTGTCGAGAGTTTTGTTATTCAAATGGATGGTAGCGTTTTCATTATAGAAGGTAGTATATTATCGAGATTTTCGTCACTACAATGGATGGTAGCCTTGTCATTATGGAAGGTAGTCTGTTGTCGAGATTTTTGTTACTACAATGGATTGTAGCCTTGTCATTACGGAATGTAGTTTGTTTTCGATATCTTTGTTAGTCCAATGGATGGTAGCCTAGTCATTATGGAAGGTGGTTTGTTAACGAGATTTTACTTACTTTAATGGATGGTAGCCGTATAATTATGGAAGGTAGTCTCTTATTGATATTTTGGTTACTCCAATGATGGTACCCTTGTCATTATGGAAGGTAGTCTATTGCCGAGATTTTTGTTACTCCATTGCATGGTAGCCTTGTCATTATGGAAGGTAGTGTGTTGTCGATATGTTTGTTATTCCAATGGATGATAGCATTGTCATTATGGAAGGTAGTCTGTTGTCGTGATTTTTGTCACTCCAATAAATGGTAGCCTTGTCATTATGGAAGGTAGTATGTTGTCAATATCTTTGTTACTCCAATGGATGGTAGCCTTGTCATTATGGAAGGTAGTCTATTGTCGATATTTTTGTTACTCTAACGGATGGTAGCCTTATCCATATGGAAGGTAGTCTGTTGACGAGATTTTTGTTATTCCAATGGATGGTAGCGTTGTCATTATAGAAGGTAGTATATTGTCGAGATTTTTGACACTGCAATGGATGGTAGCCTTGTCATTATGTAAGGTAGTCTGTTGTCGAGATTTTTGTTACTAGAATAGATTGTAGCCTTGTCGTTATGGAAGGTAGTATGTTGTCTATATTTTTTTCACTACAATGGATGGTAACCTTGTCATTATGGAAGGTAGTCTGTTGTCAAGATTTTTGTTACTACAATGAATTGTAGCCTTCTCGTTATGGAAAGTAGTTTGTTGTCGATATCTTTGTTCGTCCAATGGATGGTAGCCTAGTCATTATGGAAGGTAGTTTGTGTACGAGATTTTAGTTACTTTAATGGATGGTAGCCTTATCATTATGGAAGGAAGTTTGTTGTCGAGATTTTTTATACTCCAATAAATTGTAGCCTTGTAATTATGGAAGGTAGTCTCTCGTTGATATTTTGGTTACTCCAATGATGGTACCCTTGTCATTATGGAAGGTAGTCTATTGCCGAGATTTTTGTTACTCCATTGCATGGTAGCCTTGTCATTACGGAAGGTAGTGTGTTGTCAATATGTTTGTTATTATAATGGATGATAGCCTTGTCATTATGGAAGGTAGTCTGTTGTCGTGATTTTTGTTACTCTAATGGATGGTAGCCTTGTCATTATGGAAGGTAGTATGTTGTCGATATCTTTGTTAATGCAATGGATGGTAGCCTTGTCATTATGTAAGGTAGTCTATTGTCGATATTTTTGTTACTCTAACGGATGGTAGCCTTATCCATATGGAAGGTAGTCTGTTGACGAGATTTTTGTTATTCCAATGGATGGTAGCGTTGTCATTATACAAGGAAGTATATTGTCGAGATTTTTGACACTGCAATGGATGGTAGCCTTGTCATTATGTAAGGTAGTCTGTTGTCGAGATTTTTGTTACTAGAATGGATTGTAGCCTTGTCGTTATGGAAGGTAGTATGTTGTCTATATCTTTGTTACTCTAATGGATGGTAGCCTGGTCATTATGGAAGGTAGTTTGTGTACGATATTTTTGTTATTCTAATGGATGGTAGCCTTGTCATTATGAAAGGAAGTCTATTGTCCTAATTTTTGTTACTCTAAGGGATGGTAGCCTTGTCATTATGGAAGGTAGTATGTTGTCGATATTTTTGTTAATTCAATGGATGGTAGCCTTGTCATTATGGAAGGTAGTCTGGTGTCCAGATTTTTGTTACTCTAAGGGATGGTAGCCTTGTCATTATGGAAGGTAGTCTGTTGTCGAGATTTTTTATACTCCAATAAATTGTACCCTTGTAATTATGGAAGGTAGTCTCTTGTTGATATTTCGGTTACTCCAATGATGGTACCCTTGTCATTATGGAAGGTAGTCTATTGCCGAGATTTTTGTTACTCCATTGCATGGTAGCCTTGTCATTATGGAAGGTAGTGTGTTGTCGATATGTTTGTTATTATAATGGATGATAGCCTTGTCATTATGGAAGGTAGTTTGTTGTCGTGATTTTTGTTACTCCAATGGATGGTAGCCTTGTCATTATGGAAGGTAGTATGTTATCGATATCTTTGTTACTGCAATGGATGGTAGCCTTGTCATTATGGAAGGTAGTCTATTGTCGATATTTTTGTTACTCTAACGGATGGTAGCCTTATCCATATGGAAGGTAGTCTGTTGACTAGATTTTTGTTATTCCAATGGATGGTAGCATTGTCATTATAGAAGGTAGTATATTGTCAAGATTTTTTTCACTACAATGGATGGTAGCCTTGTCATTATGTAAGGTAGTCTGTTGTCGAGATTTTTGTTACTAGAATGGATTGTAGCCTTGTCGTTATGGAAGGTAGTATGTTGTCTATATCTTTGTTACTCCAATGGATGGTAGCCTAGTCATTATGGAAGGTAGTTTGTGTACGATATTTTTGTTATTCCAATGGATGGTAGCCTTGTCATTATGAAAGGAAGTCTATTGTCCTGATTTTTGTTACTCTAAGGGATGGTAGCCTTGTAATTATGGAATGTAGTATGTTGTCGATATCTTTGTTAATCCAATGGATGGTAGCCTTGTCATTATGGAAGGTAGTCAGGTGTCCTGATTTTTGTTACTCTAAGGGAAGGTAGCCTTGTCATTATGGAACGTAGTCTGTTGTCGAGATTTTTGTTATTCCAATGGATGGTAGCGTTGTCATTAAAGAAGGTAGTATATTATCGAGATTTTTGTCACTACAATGGATGGTAGCCTTGTCATTATGAAAGGTAGTTTGTTGTCAAGATTTTTTTTACTACAATGGATTGTAGCCTTGTCATTATGGAAGGTAGTTTGTTGTCGATATCATTGTTAGTCCAATGGATGGTAGCCAAGTCATTATGGAAGGTAGTTTGTGTACGAGATTTTAGTTACTTTAATGAATGGTAGCCTTGTCATTATGGAAGGTAGTCTGTTGTCGAGATTTTTTATACTCCAATAAATTGTACCCTTGTAATTATGGAAGGTAGTCTCTTGTTGATATTTTGGTTACTCCAATGATGGTACCCTTGTCATTATGGAAGGTAGTCTATTGCCGAGATTTTTGTTACTCCATTGCATGTTAGCCTTGTCATTATGGAAGGTAGCGTGTCGTCGATATGTTTGTTATTCCAATGGATGATAGCCTTGTCATTATGGAAGGTAGTCTGTTGTCGTGATTTTTGTCACTCCAATGGATGGTAGCCTTGTCATTATGGAAGGTAGTATGTTATCGATATCTTTGTTACTCCAATGGATGGTAGCCTTGTCATTATGGAAGGTAGTCTATTGTCGAGATTTTTGTTACTCTAACGGATGGTAGCCTTATCCATATAGAAGGTAGTCTATTGACGAGATTTTTGTTATTCCAATGGATGGTAGCGTTGTCATTATAGAAAGTAGTATATTGTTGAGATTTTTGTCACTACAATGGATGGTAGCCTTGTCATTATGTAAGGTAGTATGTTGTCGAGATTTTTGTTACTAGAATGGATTGTAGCCTTGTCGTTATGGAAGGTAGTATGTTGTCTATATCTTTGTTACTCTAATGGAGGGTAGCCTAGTCATCATGGAAGGTAGTTTGTCTATGATATTTTTATTATTCCAATGGATGGTAGCCTTGTCATTATGAAAGGAAGTCTATTGTCCTGATTTTTGTTACTCTAAGGGATGGTAGCCTTGTCATTATGGAAGGTAGAATGTTGTCGATATCTTTGTTACTCTAATGGATTGTAGCCTTGTCATTATGGAAGGTAGTCCGTTGTCCAAATTTTTGTTACTCTAAGGGATGGTAGCCTTGTCATTATGGAACATAGTCTGTTGTCGAGATTTTTGTTATTCCAATGGATGGTAGCATTGTCATTATAGAAGGTAGTATATTATCGAGATTTTTGTCACTACAATGGTTGGTAGCCTTGTCATTATGGAAGGTAGTCTGTTGTCGAGATTTTTTATACTCCAATAAATTGTAGCCTTGTAATTATGGAAGGTAGTCTCTTGTTGATATTTTGGTTACTCCAATGATGGTACCCTTTTTATTATGGAAGGTAGACTATTGTCGAGATTTTTGTTACTCTAACGGGTGGTAGCCTTATCCATATGGAAGGTAGTCTATTAACGAGATTTTTGTTATTCCAAATGATGGTAGCGTTGTCATTATAGAAGGTAGTATATTGTCGAGATTTTTTTCGCTACAATGGATGGTAGCCTTGTCATTATGTAAGGTAGTATGTTGTCGAGATTTTTGTTACTAGAATGGTTTGTAGCCTTGTCGTTATAGAAGGTAGTATGTTGTCTATATCTTTGTTACTCCAATGGATGGTAGACTAGTCATTATGGAAGGTAGTTTGTGTATGATATTTTTATTATTCCAATGGATGGTAGCCTTGTCATTATGAAAGGAAGTCTATTGTCCTGATTTTTGTTACTCTAAGGGATGGTAGCCTTGACATTATGGAAGGTAGAATGTTGTCGATATCTTTGTTACTCTAATGGATTGTAGCCTTGTCATTATGGAAGGTAGTCCGTTGTCCAGATTTTTGTTACTCTAAGGGATGGTAGCCTTGTCATTATGGAACATAGTCTGTTGTCGAGATTTTTGTTATTCCAATGGATGGTAGCGTTGTCATTATAGAAGGTAGTATATTATCGAGATTTTTGTCACTACAATGGTTGTTAGCCTTGTCATTATGGAAGGTAGTCTGTTGTCGAGATTTTTTATACTCCAATATATTGTAGCCTTGTAATTATGGAAGGTAGTCTCTTGTTGATCTTTTGGTTACTCCAATGATGGTACCCTTTTTATTATGGAAGGTAGTCTATTGCCGAGATTTTTGTTACTCCATTGCATGGTAGCCTTGTCATTATGCAAGGTAGTGTGTTGTCGATATTTTTGTTATTACAATGGATGGTAGCCTTGTCATTATGGAAGGTAGTCTGTTTTCGTGATTTTTGTTACACCAAAGGATGGTAGCCTTGTCATTATGGAAGGTAGTCTATTGTTGATATTTTTGTTACTCTAAGGGATGGTAGCCTTGTCATTATGGAACGTAGTCTGTTGTTGAGATTTTTGTTATTCCAATGGATGGTAGCGTTGTCATTATAGAAGGTAGTATATTATCGAGATTTTTGTCACTACAATGGATGGTAGCCTTGTCATTATGGAAGGTAGTCTGTTGTCAAGATTTTTGTTACTACAATGGATTGTAGCCTTGTCGTTATAGAATGTAGTTTGTTGTCGATATCTTTGTTAGTCCAATGGATGGTAGCCTAGTCATTATGGAAGGTGGTTTGTGTACGAGATTTTAGTTACTTTAATGGATGGTAGCCTTATAATTATGGAAGGTAGTCTCTTGTTGATATTTTGGTTACTCCAATGATGGTACCCTTGTCATTATGGAAGGTAGTCTATTGCCGAGATTTTTGTTACTCCATTGCATGGTAGCCTTGTCATTATGGAAGGTAGTGTGTTGTCGATATGTTTGTTATTCCAATGGATGATAGCATTGTCATTATGGAAGGTAGTCTGTTGTCGTGATTTTTGTCACTCCAATGCATGGTAGCCTTGTCATTATGGAAGGTAGTATGTTGTCGATATCTTTGTTACTCCAATGGATGGTAGCCTTGTCATTATGGAAGGTAGTCTATTGTCGAGATTTTTGTTACTCTAACGGATGGTAGCCTTATCCATATGGAAGGTAGTCTATTGACGATATTTTTGTTATTCCAATGGATGGTAGCGTTGTCATTATAGATGGTAGTATATTGTCGAGATTTTTGTCACTGCAATGGATGGTAGCCTAGTCATTATGGAAGGTAGTTTTTGTATGATATTTTTGTTATTCCAATGGATGGTAGCGTTGTCATTATGAAAGGAAGTCTATTGTCTTGATTTTTGTTACTCTAAGGGATGGTAGCCTTGTCATTATGGAAGGTAGTATGTTGTCGATATCTTTGTTACTCCAATGGATGGTAGTCTTGTCATTATGGAAGGTAGTCTGTTGTCCAGATTTTTGTTACTCTAAGGGATGGTAGCCTTGTTATTATGGAACGTAGTCTGTTGTCGAGATTTTTGTAATTCCAATGGATGGTAGCGTAGTCATTATAGAAGGTAGTATATTATCGAGATTTTTGTCACTACAATGGATGGTAGCCTTATCATTATGGAAGGTAGTCTGATGTCAAGATTTTTGTTACTACAATGGATTGTAGCCTTGTCGTTATGGAATGTAGTTTGTTTTCGATATCTATGTTAGTCCCATGGATGGTAGCCTAGTCATTATGGAAGGTAGTTTATGTACGAGATTTTAGTTACTTTAATGGATGGTAGCCTTATCATTATGGAAGGTAGTCTGTTGTCGAGATTTTTTATACTCCAATAAATTGTAGCCTTGTAATTATGGAAGGTAGTCTCTTGTTGATATTTTGGTTACTCCAATGATGGTACCCTTGTCATTATGGAAGGTAGTCTATTGCCGAGATTTTTGTTACTCCATTGCATGGTAGCCTTGTCATTATGGAAGGTAGTGTTGTGTCGATATGTTTGTTATTCCAATGGATGATAGCCTTGTCATTATTGAAGGTAGTCTGTTGTCGTGATTTTTGTCACTCCAATGGATGGTAGCCTTATCATTATGGAAGGTAGTATGTTGTCGATATGTTTGTTACTCCAATGGATGGTAGCCTTGTCATTATGGAAGGTAGTCTATTGTCGAGATTTTTGTTACTCTAACGGATGGTAGCCTTATCCATATGGACTGTAGTCTATTGACGATATTTTTGTAATTCCAATGGATGGTAGCGTTGTCATTATAGAAGGTAGTATATTGTCGAGATTTTTGTCACTGCAATGAATGGTAGCCTTGTCATTATGTAAGGTAGCCTGTTGTCGAGATTTTTGTTACTAGAATGGATTGTAGCCTTGTCGTTATGGAAGGTAGTATGTTGTCTATATCTTTGTTACTCCAATGGATGGTAGCCTAGTCATTATGGAAGGTAGTTTGTGTATGATATTTTTGTTATTCCAATGGCTGGTAGCCTTGTCATTATGAAAGGAAGTCTATTGTCCTGATTTTTGTTACTCTAAGGGATGGTAGCGTTGTCATTATGGAAGGTAGTATGTTGTCGATATCTTTGTTACTCCAATGGATGGTAGCCTTGTCATTATGGAAGGTAGTATGTTGTTCAAATTTTTGTTACTCTAAGGGATGGTAGCCTTGTCATTATGGAACGTAGTCTGTTGTCGAGATTTTTGTTATTCCAATGGATGGTAGCGTTGTCATTATAGAAGGTAGTATACTATCGAGATTTTTGTCACTACAATGGATGGTAGCCTTGTCATTATGGAAGGTAGTCTGTTGTCAAGATTTTTGTTACTATAATGGATTGTAGCCTTGTCGTTATGGAATGTAGTTTGTTGTCGATATCTTTGTTAGTCCAATGGATGGTAGCCTAGTCATTATGGAAGGTGGTTTGTGTACGAGATTTTAGTTACTTTAATGGATGGTAGCCTTATAATTATGGAAGGTAGTCTCTTGTTGATATTTTGGTTACTCCAATGATGGTACCCTTGTCATTATGGAAGGTAGTCTATTGCCTAGATTTTTTTTACTCCATTGCATGGTAGCCTTGTCATTATGGAAGGTAGTGTGTTGTCGATATGTTTGTTATTCCAATTGATGATAGCATTGTCATTATGGAAGGTAGTCTGTTGTCGTGATTTTTGTCACTCCAATAAATGGTAGCCTTGTCATTATGGAAGGTAGTATGTTGTCGATATCTTTGTTACTCCAATGGATGGTAGCCTTGTCATTATGGAAGGTAGTCTATTTTCGATATTTTTGTTACTCTAACGGATGGTAGCCTTATCCATATGGAAGGTAGTCTGTTGACGAGATTTTTGTTATTCCAATGGATGGTAGCGTTGTCATTATAGAAGGTAGTATATTGTCGAGATTTTTGTCACTGCAATGGATGGTAGCCTTGTCATTATGTAAGGTAGTTTGTTGTCGAGATTTTTGTTACTAGAATGGATTGTAGCCTTGTCGTTATGGAAGGTAGTATGTTGTCTATATCTTTGTTACTCCAATGGATGGTAGCCTAGTCATTATGGAAGGTAGTTTGTGTACGATATATTTGTTATTCCAATGGATGGTAGCCTTGTCATTATGAAAGGAAGTCTATTGTCCTGATTTTTGTTACTCTAAGGGATGGTAGCCTTGTCATTATGGAAGGTAGTATGTTGTCGATATCTTTGTTACTCAAATGGATTGTAGCCTTGTCATTATGGAAGGTAGTCTGTTGTCCAGATTTTTGTTACTCTAAGGGATGGTAGACTTGTCATTATGGAACATAGTTTGTTGTCGAGATTTTTGTTATTCTAATGGATGGTAGCGTTGTCATTATAGAAGGTAGTGTTTTATCGAGATTTTTGTCACTACAATGGATGGTAGCCTTGTCATTATGGAAGGTAGTCTGTTGTCGCGATTTTTTATACTCCAATAAATTGTAGCTTTGTAATTATGGAAGGTAGTCGCTTGTTGATATTTTGGTTACTCCAATGATGGTACCTTTGTTATTATGGAAAGTAGCCTATTGCCGAGATTTTTGTTACTCCATTGCATGGTAGCCTTGTCATTATGGAAGGTAGTGTTTTGTCGATATGTTTGTTATTCCAATGGATGATAGCCTTGTCATTATGGAAAGTAGTCTGTTGTCGTGATTTTTGTCACTCCAATGGATGGTAGCCTTGTCATTATGGAAGGTAGTATGTTGTCGATATCTTTGTTACTCCAATGGATGGTAGCCTTGTCATTATGGAAGGTATTCTATTGTCGAGATTTTTGTTAATCTAACGGATGGTAGCCTTATCCATATGGAAGGTAGTCTATTGACGATATTTTTGTTATTCCAATGGATGGTAGCGTTGTCATTATAGAAGGTAGTATATTGTCGAGATTTTTGTAACTGCAATGGATGGTAGCCTTGTCATTATGTAAGGTAGCCTGTTGTCGAGATTTTTGTTACTAGAATGGATTGTAGCCTTGTTGTTATGGAAGGTAGTATGTTGTCTATATCTTTATTACTCCAATGGATGGTAGCCTAGCCATTATGGAAGGTATTTTGGGTATGATATTTTTGTTATTCCAATGGATGGTAGCCTTGTCATTATGAAAGGAAGTCTATTGTCCTGATTTTTGTTACTCTAAGGGATGGTAGCCTTGTCATTATGGAAGGTAGTATGTTGTCGATATCTTTGTTACTCCAATGGATGGTAGCCTTGTCATTATGGAAGGTAGTCTGTTGTCCAAATTTTTGTTACTCTAAGGGATGGTAGCCTTGTCATTATGGAACGTAGTCTGTTGTCGAGATTTTTGTTATTCCAATGGATGGTAGCGTTGTCATTATAGAAGGTAGTATATTATCGAGATTTTTGTCACTACAATGGATGGTAGCCTTGTCATTATGGAAGGTAGTCTGTTGTCAAGATTTTTGTTACTACAATGGATTGTAGCCTTGTCGTTATAGAATGTAGTTTGTTGTCGATATCTTTGTTAGTCCAATGGATGGTAGCCTAGTCATTATGGAAGGTGGTTTGTGTACGAGATTTTAGTTACTTTAATGGATGGTAGCCTTATAATTATGGAAGGTAGTCTCTTGTTGATATTTTGGTTACTCCAATGATGGTACCCTTGTCATTATGGAAGGTAGTCTATTGCCGAGATTTTTGTTACTCCATTGCATGGTAGCCTTGTCATTATGGAAGGTAGTGTGTTGTCGATATGTTTGTTATTCCAATGGATGATAGCATTGTCATTATGGAAGGTAGTCTGTTGTCGTGATTTTTGTCACTCCAATGCATGGTAGCCTTGTCATTATGGAAGGTAGTATGTTGTCGATATCTTTGTTACTCCAATGGATGGTAGCCTTGTCATTATGGAAGGTAGTCTATTGTCGAGATTTTTGTTACTCTAACGGATGGTAGCCTTATCCATATGGAAGGTAGTCTATTGACGATATTTTTGTTATTCCAATGGATGGTAGCGTTGTCATTATAGATGGTAGTATATTGTCGAGATTTTTGTCACTGCAATGGATGGTAGCCTTGTCATTATGTAAGGTAGTCTGTTGTCGAGATTTTTGTTACTAGAATGGATTGTAGCCTTGTCGTTATGGAAGGTAGTATGTTGTCTATATCTTTGTTACTCCAATGGATGGTAGCCTAGTCATTATGGAAGGTAGTTTGTGTACGATATTTTTGTTATTCCAAAGGATGGTAGCCTTGTCATTATGAAAGGAAGTCTATTGTCCTGATTTTTGTTACTCTAAGGGATGGTAGCCTTGTCATTATGGAAGGTAGTATGTTATCGATATCTTTGTTACTCCAATGGATTGTAGCCTTGTCATTATGGAAGGTAGTATGTTGTCCAGATTTTAGTTACTCTAAGGGATGGTAGCCTTGTCATTATGGAACATAGTTTGTTGTCGAGATTTTTGTTATTCTAATGGATGGTAGCATTGTCATTATAGAAGGTAGTGTATTATCGAGATTTTTGTCACTACAATGGATGGTAGCCTTGTCATTATGGAAGGTAGTCTGTTCTCGAGATTTTTTATACTCCAATAAATTGTAGCCTTGTAATTATGGAAGGTAATCGCTTGTTGATATTTTGGTTACTCCAATGATGGTACCTTTGTTATTATGGAAAGCAGTCTATTGCCGAGATTTTTGTTACTCCATTGCATGGTAGCCTTGTCATTATGCAAGGTAGTTTGTTGTCGATATTTTTGTTATTCCAATGGATGGTAGCCTTGTCATTATGGAAGGTAGTATGTTGTCGATATTTTTGTTATTCCAATGGATGGTAGCCTTGTCATTATGGAAGGTAGTTTGTTTTTGTGATTCTTGTTACTCCAATGAATGGTAGCCTTGTCATTATGGAAGGTAGTATGTTGTCGATATCTTTGTTACTCCAATGGATGGTAGCCTTGTCATTATGGAAGGTAGTCTATTGTCGATATTTTTGTTACTCTAAGGGATGGTAGCCTTGTCCATATGGAAGGTAGTCTGTTGTCGAGATTTTTGTTATTCCAATGGATGGTAGCATTTTCATTATAGAAGGTAGTATATTGTCGAGATTTTTATCACTACAATGGATGGTAGCCTTGTCAATATGTAAGGTAGTCTGTTGTCGAGATTTTTGTTACTAGAATGGGTTGTAGCCTTGTCGTTATGGAAGGTAGTATGTTTTCTATATCTTTGTTACTCCAATGGATGGTAGCCTAGTCATTATGGAAGGTAGTTTGTGTACGATATTTTTGTTATTCCAATGGATGGTAGCCTTGTCATTATGAAAGGAAGATTATTGTCCTGATTTTTGTTACTCTAAGGGATGGTAGCCTTGTCATTATTGAAGGTAGTATGTTGTCGATATCTTTGTTACTCCAATGGATGGTAGCCTTGTCACTATGGAAGGTAGTTTGTTGTCCAGATTTTTTTTACTCTAAGGGATGGTAGCCTTTTCATTATGGAACGTAGTCTATTGTCGAGATTTTTGTTATTCCAATGGATGGTAGCATTGTCATTATAGAAGGTAGTCTATTGTCAAGATTTTTGTTACTACAATGGATTGTAGCCTTGTCGTTATGGAATTTAGTTTGTTAGTCCAATGGATGGTAGCCTAGTCATTATGGAAGGTAGTTTGTGTATGAGATTTTAGTTACTTTAATGGATGGTAGCCTTGTCATTATGGAAGGTAGTCTATTGTCGAGATTTTATATACTCCAATAAATTGTAGCCTTTTAATTATGGAAGGTAGTCTCTTGTTGATATTTTGGTTAATCCAATGATGGTACCCTTGTCATTATGGAAGGTAGTCTATTGCCGAGATTTTTGTTACTCCATTGCATGGTAGCCTTGTCATTATGGAAGGTAGTGTGTTGTCGATATGTTTGTTATTCCAATGGATGATAGCCTTGTCATTATGGAAGGTAGTTTGTTGTCGTGATTTTTGTTATTCCAATGGATGGTAGCCTTGTCATTATGGAAGGTAGTATGTTGTTGATATCTTTGTTACTCCAATGGATGGTAGCCTTGTCATTATGGAAGGTAGTCTATTGTCGATATTTTTGTTACTCTAACGGATGGTAGCCTTATCCATATGGAAGGTTGTCTGTTGACGAGATTTTTGTTAATCCAATGGATGGTAGCGTTGTCATTAGAGAAGGTAGTATATTGTCGAGATTTTTGTCACTACAATGGATGGTAGCCTTGTCATTATGTAAGGTAGTCTATTGTCGAGATTTTTGTTACTAGAATGGATTGTAGCCTTGTCGTTATGGAAGGTAGTCTGTTGTCTATATCTTTGTTACTCCAATGGATGGTAGCCTAGTCATTATGGAAGGTAGTTTGTGTATGATATTTTTGTTATTCCAATGGATGGTAGCCCTGCCATTATGAAAGGAATTCTATTGTCCTGATTTTTGTTACTCTAAGGGATGGTAGCCTTGTCATTATGGAAGGTAGTATGTTATTGATATCTTTGTTACTCCAATGGATGGTAGCCTTGTCTTTATGGAAGGTAGTCTGTTGTCGAGGTTTAAGTTTCTCTACGGGATGGTAGCCTTGTCATTATGGAACGTAGTCTGTTATCGAGATTTTTGTTATTCTAATGGATGGTAGTGTTGTCATTATAGAAGGTAGTATATTATCGAGATTTTTGTAACTATAATGGATGGTAGCCTTGTCATTATGGAAGGTAGTCTGTTGTCTAGATTTTTGTTACTACAATGGATTATAGCCTTGTCGTTATGGAAGGTAGTCTGTTGTCGATATCTTTGTTACTCCAATGGATGGTAGCCTAGTAATTATGGAAGGTAGTTTTTGTACGATATTTTTGTTATTCCAATGGATGGTAGCCTTGTCATTATGAAAGGTAGTCTATTGTCGTGATTTTTGTTAATCTAAGGGATGGTAGCCTTGTCATTATGGAAGGTAGTATGTTGTCGATATCTTTGTTACTCCAATGGATGGTAGCCTTGTCATTATGGAAGGTAGTCTGTTGTCCAGATTTTTGTTACTCTAAGGGATGGTAGCCTTGTCTTTATGGAATGTAGTCTGTTGTCGAGATTTTTGTTATTCCAATGGATGGTAGCGTTGCCATTATAGAAGGTAGTATATTGTCGAGATTTTTATCACCACAATGGATGGTAACCTTGTCAATATGTAAGGTAGTCTGTTGTCGAGATTTTTGTTACTAGAATGGGTTGTAGCCTTGTCGTTATGGAATGTAGTATGTTTTCTATATCTTTGTTACTCCAATGGATGGTAGCCTAGTCATTATGGAAGGTAGTTTGTGTACGATATTTTTGTTATTCCAATGGATGGTAGCCTTGTCATTATGAAAGGAAGATTATTGTCCTGATTTTTGTTACTCTAAGGGATGGTAGCCTTGTCATTATTGAAGGTAGTATGTTGTCGATATCTTTGTTACTCCAATGGATGGTAGCCTTGTCATTATGGAAGGTAGTCTGTTGTCCAGATTTTTGTTACTCTAAGGGATGGTAGCCTTTTCATTATGGAACGTAGTCTATTGTCGAGATTTTTGTTATTCCAATGGATGGTAGCATTGTCATTATAGAAGGTAGTATATTATCGAGATTTTTGTCACTATAATGGATGGTAGCCTTGTCATTATGGAAGGTAGTCTATTGTCAAGATTTTTGTTAATACAATGGATTGTAGCCTTGTCGTTATGGAATGTAGTTTGTTAGTCCAATGGATGGTAGCCTAGTCATTATGGAAGGTAGTTTGTGTATGAGATTTTAGTTACTTTAATGGATGGTAGCCTTGTCATTATGGAAGGTAGTCTGTTGTCGAGATTTTTTATACTCCAATAAATTGTAGCCTTTTAATTATGGAAGGTAGTCTCTTGTTGATATTTTGGTTAATCCAATGATGGTACCCTTGTCATTATGGAAGGTAGTCTATTGCCGAGATTTTTGTTACTCCATTGCATGGTAGCCTTGTCATTATGGAAGGTAGTGTGTTGTCGATATGTTTATCATTCCAATGGATGATAGCCTTGTCATTATGGAAGGTAGTTTGTTGTCGTGATTTTTGTTATTCCAATGGATGGTAGCCTTGTCATTATGGAAGGTAGTATGTTGTTGATATCTTTGTTACTCCAATGGATGGTAGCCTTGTCATTATGGAAGGTAGTCTATTGTCGATATTTTTGTTACTCTAACGGATGGTAGCCTTATCCATATGGAAGGTAGTCTGTTGACGAGATTTTTGTTATTCCAATGGATGGTAGCGTTGTCATTATAGAAGGTAGTATATTGTCGAGATTTTTGTCACTACAATGGATGGTAGCCTTGTCATTATGTAAGGTAGTCTATTGTCGAGATTTTTGTTACTAGAATGGATTGTAGCCTTGTCGTTATGGAAGGTAGTCTGTTGTCTATATCTTTGTTACTCCAATGGATGGTAGCCTAGTCATTATGGAAGGTAGTTTGTGTATGATATTTTTGTTATTCCAATGGATGGTAGCCCTGCCATTATGAAAGGAATTCTATTGTCCTGATTTTTGTTACTCTAAGGGATGGTAGCCTTGTCATTATGGATGGTAGTATGTTGTTGATATCTTTGTTACTCCAATGGATGGTAGCCTTGTCTTTATGGAAGGTAGTCTGTTGTCGAGGTTTAAGTTTCTCTAAGGGATGGTAGCCTTGTCATTATGGAACATAGTCTGTTGTCGAGATTTTTGTTATTCTAATGGATGGTAGTGTTGTCATTATAGAAGGTAGTATATTATCGAGATTTTTGTAACTATAATGGATGGTAGCCTTGTCATTATGGAAGGTAGTCTATTGTCAAGATTTTTGTTACTACAATGGATTGTAGCCTTGTCGTTATGGAATTTAGTTTGTTAGTCCAATGGATGGTAGCCTAGTCATTATGGAAGGTAGTTTGTGTATGAGATTTTAGTTACTTTAATGGATGGTAGCCTTGTCATTATGGAAGGTAGTCTGTTGTCGAGATTTTTTATACTCCAATAAATTGTAGCCTTTTAATTATGGAAGGTAGTCTCTTGTTGATATTTTGGTTAATCCAATGATGGTACCCTTGTCATTATGGAAGGTAGTCTATTGCCGAGATTTTTGTTACTCCATTGCATGGTAGCCTTGTCATTATGGAAGGTAGTGTGTTGTCGATATGTTTGTTATTCCAATGGATGATAGCCTTGTCATTATGGAAGGTAGTTTGTTGTCATGATTTTTGTTATTCCAATGGATGGTAGCCTTGTCATTATGGAAGGTAGTATGTTGTTGATATCTTTGTTACTCCAATGGATGGTAGCCTTGTCATTATGGAAGGTAGTCTATTGTCGATATTTTTGTTACTCTAACGGATGGTAGCCTTATCCATATGGAAGGTAGTCTGTTGACGAGATTTTTGTTATTCCAATGGATGGTAGCGTTGTCATTAGAGAAGGTAGTATATTGTTGAGATTTTTGTCACTACAATGGATGGTAGCCTTGTCATTATGTAAGGTAGTCTATTGTCGAGATTTTTGTTACTAGAATGGATTGTAGCCTTGTCGTTATGGAAGGTAGTCTGTTGTCTATATCTTTGTTACTCCAATGGATGGTAGCCTAGTCATTATGGAAGGTAGTTTGTGTATGATATTTTTGTTATTCCAATGGATGGTAGCCCTGCCATTATGAAAGGAATTCTATTGTCCTGATTTATGTTACTCTAAGGGATGGTAGCCTTGTCATTATGGAAGGTAGTATGTTGTTGATATCTTTGTTACTCCAATGGATGGTAGCCTTGTCTTTATGGAAGGTAGTCTGTTGTCGAGGTTTAAGTTTCTCTAAGGGATGGTAGCCTTGTCATTATGGAACGTAGTCTGTTATCGAGATTTTTGTTATTCTAATGGATGGTAGTGTTGTCATTATAGAAGGTAGTATATTATCGAGATTTTTGTAACTATAATGGATGGTAGCCTTGTCATTATGGAAGGTAGTCTGTTGTCGAGATTTTTGTTACTACAATGGATTATAGCCTTGTCGTTATGGAAGGTAGTCTGTTGTCGATATCTTTGTTACTCCAATGGATGGTAGCCTAGTAATTATGGAAGGTAGTTTTTGTACGATATTTTTGTTATTCCAATGGATGGTAGCCTTGTCATTATGAAAGGTAGTCTATTGTCGTGATTTTTGTTAATCTAAGGGATGGTAGCCTTGTCATTAGGGAAGGTAGTATGTTGTCGATATCTTTGTTACTCCAATGGATGGTAGCCTTGTCATTATGGAAGGTAGTGTGTTGTCCAGATTTTTGTTACTCTAAGGGATGGTAGCCTTGTCTTTATGGAATGTAGTCTGTTGTCGAGATTTTTGTTATTCCAATGGATGGTAGCGTTGTCATTATAGAAGGTAGTATATTGTCGAGATTTTTATCACCACAATGGATGGTAACCTTGTCAATATGTAAGGTAGTCTGTTGTCGAGATTTTTGTTACTAGAATGGGTTGTAGCCTTGTCGTTATGGAATGTAGTATGTTTTCTATATCTTTGTTACTCCAATGGATGGTAGCCTAGTCATTATGGAAGGTAGTTTGTGTACGATATTTTTGTTATTCCAATGGATGGTAGCCTTGTCATTATGAAAGGAAGATTATTGTCCTGATTTTTGTTACTCTAAGGGATGGTAGCCTTGTCATTATTGAAGGTAGTATGTTGTCGATATCTTTGTTACTCCAATGGATGGTAGCCTTGTCATTATGGAAGGTAGTCTGTTGTCCAGATTTTTGTTACTCTAAGGGATGGTAGCCTTTTCATTATGGAACGTAGTCTATTGTCGAGATTTTTGTTATTCCAATGGATGGTAGCATTGTCATTATAGAAGGTAGTATATTATCGAGATTTTTGTCACTATAATGGATGGTAGCCTTGTCATTATGAAAGGTAGTCTATTGTCAAGATTTTTGTTAATACAATGGATTGTAGCCTTGTCGTTATGGAATGTAGTTTGTTAGTCCAATGGATGGTAGCCTAGTCATTATGGAAGGTAGTTTGTGTATGAGATTTTAGTTACTTTAATGGATGGTAGCCTTGTCATTATGGAAGGTAGTCTGTTGTCGAGATTTTTTATACTCCAATAAATTGTAGCCTTTTAATTATGGAAGGTAGTCTCTTGTTGATATTTTGGTTAATCCAATGATGGTACCCTTGTCATTATGGAAGGTAGTCTATTGCCGAGATTTTTGTTACTCCATTGCATGGTAGCCTTGTCATTATGGAAGGTAGTGTGTTGTCGATATGTTTATTATTCCAATGGATGATAGCCTTGTCATTATGGAAGGTAGTTTGTTGTCGTGATTTTTGTTATTCCAATGGATGGTAGCCTTGTCATTATGGAAGGTAGTATGTTGTTGATATCTTTGTTACTCCAATCGATGGTAGCCTTGTCATTATGGAAGGTAGTCTATTGTCGATATTTTTGTTACTCTAACGGATGGTAGCCTTATCCATATGGAAGGTAGTCTGTTGACGAGATTTTTGTTATTCCAATGGATGGTAGCGTTGTCATTATAGAAGGTAGTATATTGTCGAGATTTTTGTCACTACAATGGATGGTAGCCTTGTCATTATGTAAGGTAGTCTATTGTCGAGATTTTTGTTACTAGAATGGATTGTAGCCTTGTCGTTATGGAAGGTAGTCTGTTGTCTATATCTTTGTTACTCCAATGGATGGTAGCCTAGTCATTATGGAAGGTAGTTTGTGTATGATATTTTGTTATTCCAATGGATGGTAGCCCTGCCATTATGAAAGGAATTCTATTGTCCTGATTTTTGTTACTCTAAGGGATGGTAGCCTTGTCATTATGGAAGGTAGTATGTTGTTGATATCTTTGTTACTCCAATGGATGGTAGCCTTGTCTTTATGGAAGGTAGTCTGTTGTCGAGGTTTAAGTTTCTCTAAGGGATGGTAGCCTTGTCATTATGGAACGTAGTCTGTTATCGAGATTTTTGTTATTCTAATGGATGGTAGTGTTGTCATTATAAAAGGTAGTATATTATCGAGATTTTTGTAACTATAATGGATGGTAGCCTTGTCATTATGGAAGGTAGTCTGTTGTCGAGATTTTTGTTACTACAATGGATTATAGCCTTGTCGTTATGGAAGGTAGTCTGTTGTCGATATCTTTGTTACTCCAATGGATGGTAGCGTAGTAATTATGGAAGGTAGTTTTTGTACGATATTTTTGTTATTCCAATGGATGGTAGCCTTGTCATTATGAAAGGTAGTCTATTGTCGTGATTTTTGTTAATCTAAGGGATGGTAGCCTTGTCATTATGGAAGGTAGTATGTTGTCGATATCTTTGTTACTCCAATGGATGGTAGCCTTGTCATTATGGAAGGTAGTCTGTTGTCCAGATTTTTGTTACTCTAAGGGATGGTAGCCTTGTCTTTATGGAATGTAGTCTGTTGTCGAGATTTTTGTTATTCCAATGGATGGTAGCGTTGTCATTATAGAAGGTAGTATATTGTCGAGATTTTTATCACCACAATGGATGGTAACCTTGTCAATATGTAAGGTAGTCTGTTGTCGAGATTTTTGTTACTAGAATGGGTTGTAGCCTTGTCGTTATGGAATGTAGTATGTTTTCTATATCTTTGTTACTCCAATGGATGGTAGCCTAGTCATTATGGAAGGTAGTTTGTGTACGATATTTTTGTTATTCCAATGGATGGTAGCCTTGTCATTATGAAAGGAAGATTATTGTCCTGATTTTTGTTACTCTAAGGGATGGTAGCCTTGTCATTATTGAAGGTAGTATGTTGTCGATATCTTTGTTACTCCAATGGATGGTAGCCTTGTCATTATGGAAGGTAGTCTGTTGTCCAGATTTTTGTTACTCTAAGGGATGGTAGCCTTTTCATTATGGAACGTAGTCTATTGTCGAGATTTTTGTTATTCCAATGGATGGTAGCATTGTCATTATAGAAGGTAGTATATTATCGAGATTTTTGTCACTATAATGGATGGTAGCCTTGTCATTATGAAAGGTAGTCTATTGTCAAGATTTTTGTTAATACAATGGATTGTAGCCTTGTCGTTATGGAATGTAGTTTGTTAGTCCAATGGATGGTAGCCTAGTCATTATGGAAGGTAGTTTGTGTATGAGATTTTAGTTACTTTAATGGATGGTAGCCTTGTCATTATGGAAGGTAGTCTGTTGTCGAGATTTTTTATACTCCAATAAATTGTAGCCTTTTAATTATGGAAGGTAGTCTCTTGTTGATATTTTGGTTAATCCAATGATGGTACCCTTGTCATTATGGAAGGTAGTCTATTGCCGAGATTTTTGTTACTCCATTGCATGGTAGCCTTGTCATTATGGAAGGTAGTGTGTTGTCGATATGTTTATTATTCCAATGGATGATAGCCTTGTCATTATGGAAGGTAGTTTGTTGTCGTGATTTTTGTTATTCCAATGGATGGTAGCCTTGTCATTATGGAAGGTAGTATGTTGTTGATATCTTTGTTACTCCAATCGATGGTAGCCTTGTCATTATGGAAGGTAGTCTATTGTCGATATTTTTGTTACTCTAACGGATGGTAGCCTTATCCATATGGAAGGTAGTCTGTTGACGAGATTTTTGTTATTCCAATGGATGGTAGCGTTGTCATTATAGAAGGTAGTATATTGTCGAGATTTTTGTCACTACAATGGATGGTAGCCTTGTCATTATGTAAGGTAGTCTATTGTCGAGATTTTTGTTACTAGAATGGATTGTAGCCTTGTCGTTATGGAAGGTAGTCTGTTGTCTATATCTTTGTTACTCCAATGGATGGTAGCCTAGTCATTATGGAAGGTAGTTTGTGTATGATATTTTTTGTTATTCCAATGGATGGTAGCCCTGCCATTATGAAAGGAATTCTATTGTCCTGATTTTTGTTACTCTAAGGGATGGTAGCCTTGTCATTATGGATGGTAGTATGTTGTTGATATCTTTGTTACTCCAATGGATGGTAGCCTTGTCTTTATGGAAGGTAGTCTGTTGTCGAGGTTTAAGTTTCTCTAAGGGATGGTAGCCTTGTCATTATGGAACGTAGTCTGTTGTCGAGATTTTTGTTATTCTAATGGATGGTAGTGTTGTCATTATAGAAGGTAGTATATTATCGAGATTTTTGTAACTATAATGGATGGTAGCCTTGTCATTATGGAAGGTAATCTGTTGTCGAGATTTTTGTTACTACAATGGATTATAGCCTTGTCGTTATGGAAGGTAGTCTGTTGTCGATATCTTTGTTACTCCAATGGATGGTAGCCTAGTAATTATGGAAGGTAGTTTTTGTACAATATTTTTGTTATTCCAATGGATGGTAGCCTTGTCATTATGAAAGGTAGTCTATTGTCGTGATTTTTGTTAATCTAAGGGATGGTAGCCTTGTCATTATGGAAGGTAGTATGTTGTCGATATCTTTGTTACTCCAATGGATGGTAGCCTTGTCATTATGGAAGGTAGTCTGTTGTCCAGATTTTTGTTACTCTAAGGGATGGTAGCCTTGTCTTTATGGAATGTAGTCTGTTGTCGAGATTTTTGTTATTCCAATGGATGGTAGCGTTGTCATTATAGAAGGTAGTATATTGTCGAGATTTTTATCACCACAATGGATGGTAACCTTGTCAATATGTAAGGTAGTCTGTTGTCGAGATTTTTGTTACTAGAATGGGTTGTAGCCTTGTCGTTATGGAATGTAGTATGTTTTCTATATCTTTGTTACTCCAATGGATGGTAGCCTAGTCATTATGGAAGGTAGTTTGTGTACGAGATGTTAGTTACTCCAATGGACGGTAGCCTTGTCATTATGGAAGGTAGTGTGTTGTCGATATTTTTTATACTCGAATGAATTGTAGCCTTGTAATTATGGAAGGTAGTGCCTTCTTGATATTTTGGTTACTCCAATGATAGTACCCTTGTCATTATGGAAGGTAGTCTATTGCCGAGATTTTTGTTACTCCATTGCATGGAAGCCTTGTCATTATGGAAGGTAGTGTGTTGTCGATATTTTTGTTATTCCAATGGATGGTAGCCTTGTCATTATGGAAGGTAGTCTGTTGTCATGATTTTTGTTACTCCAATGGATGGTAGCCTTGTCATTATGGAAGGTAGTCTATTGTCGATATTTTTGTTACTCTAACGGATGGTAGCCTTATCCATATGGAAGGTAGTCTGTTGACGAGATTTTTGTTATTCCAATGGATGGTAGCGTTGTCATTATAGAAGGTAGTATATTGTCGAGATTTTTGTCACTACAATGGATGGTAGCCTTGTCATTATATAAGGTAGTCTATTGTTGAGATTTTTGTTACTAGAATTGATTGTAGCCTTGTCTTTATGGAAGGTAGTCTGTTGTCTATATCTTTGTTACTCCAATGGATGGTAGCCTAGTCATTATGGAAGGTAGTTTGTGTATGATATTTTTGTTATTCCAATGGATGGTAGCCCTGCCATTATGAAAGGAATTCTATTGTCCTGATTTTTGTTACTCTAAGGGATGGTAGCCTTGTCATTATGGAAGGTAGTATGTTGTTGATATCTTTGTTACTCCAATGGATGGTAGCCTTGTCATTATGGAAGGTAGTCTGTTGTCGAGGTTTAAGTTTCTCTAAGGGATGGTAGCCTTGTCATTATGGAACGTAGTCTAATGTCGAGATTTTTGTTATTCTAATGGATGGTAGTGTTGTCATTATAGAAGGTAGTATATTATCGAGATTTTTGTAACTATAATGGATTGTAGCCTTGTCTTTATGGAAGGTAGTCTGTTGTCTATATCTTTGTTACTCCAATGGATGGTAGCCTTGTCATTATGGAAGGTAGTCTGTTGTCCAGATTTTTGTTACTCTAAGGGACGGTAGCCTTGTCTTTATGGAATGTAGTCTGTTGTCGAGATTTTTGTTATTCCAATGGATGATAGCGTTGTCATTATAGAAGGTAGTATATTATCGATATTTTTGTCACTACAATGGATGGTAGCCTTGTCATTATGGGATGTAGTCTGTTGTCGATATTTTTGTTACTACAATGGATTGTAGCCATGTCGTTATGGAAGGTAGTCTGTTGTCGATATCTTTGTTACTCCAATGGATGGTAGTCTAGTCATTATGGAAGGTAGTTTGTGTATGATATGTTAGTTACTCCAATGGACGGTAGCCTTGTCATTGTGGAAGGTAGTGTGTTGTCGATATTTTTTATACTCGAATGAATTATAGCCTTGTAATTATGGAAGGTAGTCTCTTCTTGATATTTTGGTTACTCCAATGATAGTACCCTTGTCATTATAGAAGGTAGTCTGTTGTCGTGATTTTTGTTACTCCAATGGATGGAAGCCTTGTCATTATGGAAGGTAGTGTGTTGACGATATTTTTGTTATTCCAATGGATGGTAGCCTTGTCATTATAGAAGGTAGTCTGTTGTCGTGATTTTTGTTACTCCAATGGATGGTAGCCTTGTCATTATGGAAGGTAGTATGTTGTCGATATCTTTGTTACTCTAATGGACGGTAGCCTTGTCATTATGGAAGGTGGTCTGTTGTCGAGATATTTGTTACTCTAAGGGATGGTAGCCTTGTCATTATGTAAGGTAGTCTGTTGTCGAGATTTTTGTTACTAGAATGGATTGTAGCCTTGTCGTTATGGAAGGTAGTATGTTGTCGATATCTTTGTTACTCCAATAGATGGTAGCCTAGTCATTAGGGAAGGTAGTTTGTGTATGATATTTTTGTTATTCCAATGGATGGTAGCCTTTTCATTATGAAAGGTAGTGTATTGTCGTGATTTTTGTTACTCTAAGGGATGGTAGCCTTGTCATTATGGAAGGTAGTATGTTGTCGATATCTTTGTTACTCCAATGGATGGTAGCCTTCTCATTATGGAAGGTAGTTTGTTGTCGAGATTTTTGTTACTCTAAGTGATGGTAGCCTTGTCATTATGGAACGTAGTCTATTGTCGAGATGTTTGTTACTCCAATAGATGGTAGCATTGTCATTATAGAAGGTAGTATATTATCGATATTTTTGTCACTATAATGGATGATAGCCTTGTCATTATGGAAGGTAGTCTGTTGTCGAGATTTTTGTTACTATAATGGATTGTAGCCTTGTCGTTATGGAAGGTAGTTTGTTGTCCATATCTTTGTTACTCCAATGGATTGTAGCTTAGTCATTATGGAAGGTAGTTTGTGTATGAGATTTTAGTTACTCCAATGGATGGTAGCCTTGTCATTATGGAAGGTAGTCTGTTGTCAAGATTTTTTATACTCCAATGGATTGTAGCCTTGTAATTATGGAAGGTAGTCTCTTGTTGATATTTTGGTTACTCCAATGATGGTACCCTTGTCATTATGGAAGGTAGTCTTTTGCCGAGATTTTTGTTACTCCATTGCATGGTAGCCTTGTCATTATGGAAGGTAGTGTGTTGTCGATAAGTTTGTTATTCCAATGGATGATAGCCTTGTCATTATGGAAGGTAGTTTGTTGTCGTGATTTTTGTTACTCCAATGGATTGTAGCCTTGTCATTATGGAAGGTAGTATGTTGTTGATATCTTTGTTACTCCAATGGATGGTAGCCTTGTCATTATGGAAGGTAGTCTATTGTCGATATTTTTGTTACTCTAACGGATGGTAGCCTTATCCATATGGAAGGTAGTCTGTTGACGAGATTTTTGTTATTCCAATGGATGGTAGCGTTGTCATTATAGAAGGTAGTATATTGTCGAGATTTTTGTCACTACAATGGATGGTAGCCTTGTCATTATGTAAGGTAGTCTATTGTCGTGATTTTTGTTAATCTAAGGGATGGTAGCCTTGTCATTATGGAAGGTAGTATGTTGTCGATATCTTTGTTACTCCAATGGATGGTAGCCTTGTCATTATGGAAGGTAGTCTGTTGTCCATATTTTTGTTACTCTAAGGGACGGTAGCCTTGTCTTTATGGAATGTAGTCTGTTGTCGAGATTTTTGTTATTCCAATGGATGATAGCGTTGTCATTATAGAAGGTAGTATATTATCGATATTTTTGTCACTACAAAGGATGGTAGCCTTGTCATTATGGGATGTAGTCTGTTGTCGATATTTTTGTTACTACAATGGATTGTAGCCTTGTCGTTATGGAAGGTAGTCTGTTGTCGATATCTTTGTTACTCCAATGGATGGTAGTCTAGTCATTATGGAAGGTAGTTTGTGTATGATATGTTAGTTACTCCAATGGACGGTAGCCTTGTCATTGTGGAAGGTAGTGTGTTGTCGATATTTTTTATACTCGAATGAATTATAGCCTTGTAATTATGGAAGGTAGTCTCTTCTTGATATTTTGGTTACTCCAATGATAGTACCCTTGTCATTATAGAAGGTAGTCTGTTGTCGTGATTTTTGTTACTCCAATGGATGGAAGCCTTGTCATTATGGAAGGTAGTGTGTTGACGATATTTTTGTTATTCCAATGGATGGTAGCCTTGTCATTATAGAAGGTAGTCTGTTGTCGTGATTTTTGTTACTCCAATGGATGGTAGCCTTGTCATTATGGAAGGTAGCATGTTGTCGATATCTTTGTTACTCTAATGGACGGTAGCCTTGTCATTATGGAAGGTGGTCTGTTGTCGAGATATTTGTTACTCTAAGGGATGGTAGCCTTGTCATTATGTAAGGTAGTCTGTCGTCGAGATTTTTGATACTAGAATGGATTATAGCCTTCTCGTTATGGAAGGTAGTATGTTGTCGATATCTTTGTTACTCCAATGGATGGTAGCCTAGTAATTATGGAAGGTAGTTTTTGTACGATATTTTTGTTATTCCAATGGATGGTAGCCTTGTCATTATGAAAGGTAGTCTATTGTCATGATTTTTGTTAATCTAAGGGATGGTAGCCTTGTCATTATGGAAGGTAGTATGTTGTCGATATCTTTGTTACTCCAATGGATGGTAGCCTTGTCATTATGGAAGGTAGTCTATTGTCTAGATTTTTGTTACTCTAAGGGATGGTAGCCTTGTCTTTATGGAATGTAGTATGTTGTCGAGATTTTTGTTATTCCAATAGATGGTAGCGTTGTCATTATAGAAGGTAGTATATTATCGATATTTTTGTCACTACAATGGATGGTAGCCTTGTCATTATGGGATGTAGTCTGTTGTCGATATTTTTGTTACTACAATGGATTGTAGCCTTGTCGTTATGGAAGGTAGTCTGTTGTCGATATCTTTGTTACTCCAATGGATGGTAGCCTAGTCATTATGGAAGGTAGTTTGTGTACGAGATGTTAGTTACTCCAATGGACGGTAGCCTTGTCATTATGGAAGGTAGTGTGTTGTCGATATTTTTTATACTCGAATGAATTATAGCCTTGTAATTATGGAAGGTAGTCTCTTCTTGATATTTTGGTTACTCCAATGATAGTACCCTTGTCATTATGGAAGGTAGTCTATTGCCGAGATTTTTGTTACTCCATTGCATGGAAGCCTTGTCATTATGGAAGGTAGTGTGTTGTCGATATTTTTGTTATTCCAATGGATGGTAGCCTTGTCATTATAGAAGGTAGTCTGTTGTCGTGATTTTTGTTACTCCAAAGGATGGTAGCCTTGTCATTATGGAAGGTAGTATGTTGTCGATATCTTTGTTACTCTAATGGACGGTAGCCTTGTCATTATGGAAGGTGGTCTGTTGTCGAGATATTTGTTACTCTAAGGGATGGTAGCCTTGTCATTATGTAAGGTAGTCTGTTGTCGAGATTTTTGTTACTAGAATGGATTGTAGCCTTGTCGTTATGGAAGGTAGTATGTTGTCCATATCTTTGTTACTCCAATAGATGGTAGCCTAGTCATTAGGGAAGGTAGTTTGTGTATGATATTTTTGTTATTCCAATGGATGGTAGCCTTTTCATTATGAAAGGTAGTGTATTGTCGTGATTTTTGTTACTCTAAGGGATGGTAGCCTTGTCATTATTGAAGGTAGTATGTTGTCGATATCTTTGTTACTCCAATGGATGGTAGCCTTCTCATTATGGAAGGTAGTTTGTTGTCGAGATTTTTGTTACTCTAAGTGATGGTAGCCTTGTCATTATGGAACGTAGTCTATTGTCGAGATGTTTGTTACTCCAATAGATGGTAGCATTGTCATTATAGAAGGTAGTATATTATCGATATTTTTGTCACTATAATGGATGATAGCCTTGTCATTATGGAAGGTAGTCTGTTGTCGAGATTTTTGTTACTACAATGGATTGTAGCCTTGTCGTTATGGAAGGTAGTTTGTTGTCCATATCTTTGTTACTCCAATGGATGGTAGCTTAGTCATTATGGAAGGTAGTTTGTGTACGAGATTTTAGTTACT
Source organism: Vicia faba (assembly GCA_948472305.1). NCBI lineage: Eukaryota > Viridiplantae > Streptophyta > Magnoliopsida > Fabales > Fabaceae > Vicia > Vicia faba. Next base: position 462,961,129 of record OX451741.1, read on the forward strand.
CCAATGGATGGTAGCCTTGTCATTATGGAAGGTAGTCTGTTGTCAAGATTTTTTATACTCCAATGGATTGTAGCCTTGTAATTATGGAAGGTAGTCTCTTGTTGATATTTTGGTTACTCCAATGATGGTACCCTTGTCATTATGGAAGGTAGTCTTTTGCCGAGATTTTTGTTACTCCATTGCATGGTAGCCTTGTCATTATGGAAGGTAGTGTGTTGTCGATAAGTTTGTTATTCCAATGGATGATAGCCTTGTCATTATGGAAGGTAGTTTGTTGTCGTGATTTTTGTTACTCCAATGGATTGTAGCCTTGTCATTATGGAAGGTAGTATGTTGTTGATATCTTTGTTACTCCAATGGATGGTAGCCTTGTCATTATGGAAGGTAGTCTATTGTCGATATTTTTGTTACTCTAACGGATGGTAGCCTTATCCATATGGAAGGTAGTCTGTTGACGAGATTTTTGTTATTCCAATGGATGGTAGCGTTGTCATTATAGAAGGTAGTATATTGTCGAGATTTTTGTCACTACAATGGATGGTAGCCTTGTCATTATGTAAGGTAGTCTATTGTCGTGATTTTTGTTAATCTAAGGGATGGTAGCCTTGTCATTATGGAAGGTAGTATGTTGTCGATATCTTTGTTACTCCAATGGATGGTAGCCTTATCATTATGGAAGGTAGTCTGTTGTCCAGATTTTTGTTACTCTAAGGGACGGTAGCCTTGTCTTTATGGAATGTAGTCTGTTGTCGAGATTTTTGTTATTCCAATGGATGATAGCGTTGTCATTATAGAAGGTAGTATATTATCGATATTTTTGTCACTACAATGGATGGTAGCCTTGTCATTATGGGATGTAGTCTGTTGTCGATATTTTTGTTACTACAATGGATTGTAGCCTTGTCGTTATGGAAGGTAATCTGTTGTCGATATCTTTGTTACTCCAATGGATGGTAGTCTAGTCATTATGGAAGGTAGTTTGTGTATGATATGTTAGTTACTCCAATGGACGGTAGCCTTGTCATTGTGGAAGGTAGTGTGTTGTCGATATTTTTTATACTCGAATGAATTATAGCCTTGTAATTATGGAAGGTAGTCTCTTCTTGATATTTTGGTTACTCCAATGATAGTACCCTTGTCATTATAGAAGGTAGTCTGTTGTCGTGATTTTTGTTACTCCAATGGATGGAAGCCTTGTCATTATGGAAGGTAGTGTGTTGACGATATTTTTGTTATTCCAATGGATGGTAGCCTTGTCATTATAGAAGGTAGTCTGTTGTCGTGATTTTTGTTACTCCAATGGATGGTAGCCTTGTCATTATGGAAGGTAACATGTTGTCGATATCTTTGTTACTCTAATGGACGGTAGCCTTGTCATTATGGAAGGTGGTCTGTTGTCGAGATATTTGTTACTCTAAGGGATGGTAGCCTTGTCATTATGTAAGGTAGTCTGTCGTCGAGATTTTTGATACTAGAATGGATTATAGCCTTCTCGTTATGGAAGGTAGTATGTTGTCGATATCTTTGTTACTCCAATGGATGGTAGCCTAGTAATTATGGAAGGTAGTTTTTGTACGATATTTTTGTTATTCCAATGGATGGTAGCCTTGTCATTATGAAAGGTAGTCTATTGTCATGATTTTTGTTAATCTAAGGGATGGCAGCCTTGTCATTATGGAAGGTAGTATGTTGTCGATATCTTTGTTACTCCAATGGATGGTAGCCTTGTCATTATGGAAGGTAGTCTATTGTCTAGATTTTTGTTACTCTAAGGGATGGTAGCCTTGTCTTTATGGAATGTAGTATGTTGTCGAGATTTTTGTTATTCCAATAGATGGTAGCGTTGTCATTATAGAAGGTAGTATATTATCGATTTTTTGTCACTACAATGGATGGTAGCCTTGTCATTATGGGATGTAGTCTGTTGTCGATATTTTTGTTACTACAATGGATTGTAGCCTTGTCGTTATGGAAGGTAGTCTGTTGTCGATATCTTTGTTACTCCAATGGATGGTAGCCTAGTCATTATGGAAGGTAGTTTGTGTACGAGATGTTAGTTACTCCAATGGACGGTAGCCTTGTCATTATGGAAGGTAGTGTGTTGTCGATATTTTTTATACTCGAATGAATTATAGCCTTGTAATTATGGAAGGTAGTCTCTTCTTGATATTTTGGTTACTCCAATGATAGTACCCTTGTCATTATGGAAGGTAGTCTATTGCCGAGATTTTTGTTACTCCATTGCATGGAAGCCTTGTCATTATGGAAGGTAGTGTGTTGTCGATATTTTTGTTATTCCAATGGATGGTAGCCTTGTCATTATAGAAGGTAGTCTGCTGTCGTGATTTTTGTTACTCCAATGGATGGTAGCCTTGTCATTATGGAAGGTAGTATGTTGTCGATATCTTTGTTACTCTAATGGACGGTAGCCTTGTCATTATGGAAGGTGGTCTGTTGTCGAGATATTTGTTACTCTAAGGGATGGTAGCCTTGTCATTATGTAAGGTAGTCTGTTGTCGAGATTTTTGTTACTAGAATGGATTGTAGCCTTGTCGTTATGGAAGGTAGTATGTTGTCGATATCTTTGTTACTCCAATAGATGGTAGCCTAGTCATTAGGGAAGGTAGTTTGTGTATGATATTTTTGTTATTCCAATGGATGGTAGCCTTTTCATTATGAAAGGTAGTGTATTGTCGTGATTTTTGTTACTCTAAGGGATGGTAGCCTTGTCATTATTGAAGGTAGTATGTTGTCGATATCTTTGTTACTCCAATGGATGGTAGCCTTCTCATTATGGAAGGTAGTTTGTTGTCGAGATTTTTGTTACTCTAAGTGATGGTAGCCTTGTCATTATGGAACGTAGTCTATTGTCGAGATGTTTGTTACTCCAATAGATGGTAGCATTGTCATTATAGAAGGTAGTATATTATCGATATTTTTGTCACTATAATGGATGGTAGCCTTGTCATTATGGAAGGTAGTCTGTTGTCGAGATTTTTGTTACTACAATGGATTGTAGCCTTGTCGTTATGGAAGGTAGTTTGTTGTCCATATCTTTGTTACTCCAATGGATGGTAGCTTAGTCATTATGGAAGGTAGTTTGTGTACGAGATTTTAGTTACTCCAATGGATGTTAGCCTTGTCATTATGGAAGGTAGTCTGTTGTCAAGATTTTTTATACTCCAATGGATTGTAGCCTTGTAATTATGGAAGGTAGTCTCTTGTTGATATTTTGGTTACTTCAATGATGGTTCCCTTGTCATTATGGAAGGTAGTCTTTTGCCGAGATTTTTGTTACTCCATTGCATGGTAGCCTTGTCATTATGGAAGGTAGTGTGTTGTCGATAAGTTTGTTATTCCAATGGATGATAGCCTTGTCATTATGGAAGGTAGTTTGTTGTCGTGATTTTTGTTACTCCAATGGATTGTAGCCTTGTCATTATGGAAGGTAGTATGTTGTTGATATCTTTGTTACTCCAATGGATGGTAGCCTTGTCATTATGGAAGGTAGTCTATTGTCGATATTTTTGTTACTCTAACGGATGGTAGCCTTATCCATATGGAAGGTAGTCTGTTGACGAGATTTTTGTTATTCCAATGGATGGTAGCGTTGTCATTATAGAAGGTAGTATATTGTCGAGATTTTTGTCACTACAATGGATGGTAGCCTTGTCATTATGTAAGGTAGTCTATTGTCGTGATTTTTGTTAATCTAAGGGATGGTAGCCTTGTCATTATGGAAGGTAGTATGTTGTCGATATCTTTGTTACTCCAATGGATGGTAGCCTTGTCATTATGGAAGGTAGTCTGTTGTCCAGATTTTTGTTACTCTAAGGGACGGTAGCCTTGTCTTTATGGAATGTAGTCTGTTGTCGAGATTTTTGTTATTCCAATGGATGATAGCGTTGTCATTATAGAAGGTAGTATATTATCGATATTTTTGTCACTACAATGGATGGTAGCCTTGTCATTATGGGATGTAGTCTGTTGTCGATATTTTTGTTACTACAATGGATTGTAGCCTTGTCGTTATGGAAGGTAGTCTGTTGTCGATATCTTTGTTACTCCAATGGATGGTAGTCTATTCATTATGGAAGGTAGTTTGTGTATGATATGTTAGTTACTCCAATGGACGGTAGCCTTGTCATTGTGGAAGGTAGTGTGTTGTCGATATTTTTTATACTCGAATGAATTATAGCCTTGTAATTATGGAAGGTAGTCTCTTCTTGATATTTTGGTTACTCCAATGATAGTACCCTTGTCATTATAGAAGGTAGTCTGTTGTCGTGATTTTTGTTACTCCAATGGATGGAAGCCTTGTCATTATGGAAGGTAGTGTGTTGACGATATTTTTGTTATTCCAATGGATGGTAGCCTTGTCATTATAGAAGGTAGTCTGTTGTCGTGATTTTTGTTACTCCAATGGATGGTAGCCTTGTCATTATGGAAGGTAGCATGTTGTCGATATCTTTGTTACTCTAATGGACGGTAGCCTTGTCATTATGGAAGGTGGTCTGTTGTCGAGATATTTGTTACTCTAAGGGATGGTAGCCTTGTCATTATGTAAGGTAGTCTGTCGTCGAGATTTTTGATACTAGAATGGATTATAGTCTTCTCGTTATGGAAGGTAGTATGTTGTCGATATCTTTGTTACTCCAATGGATGGTAGCCTAGTAATTATGGAAGGTAGTTTTTGTACGATATTTTTGTTATTCCAATGGATGGTAGCCTTGTCATTATGAAAGGTAGTCTATTGTCATGATTTTTGTTAATCTAAGGGATGGCAGCCTTGTCATTATGGAAGGTAGTATGTTGTCGATATCTTTGTTACTCCAATGGATGGTAGCCTTGTCATTATGGAAGGTAGTCTATTGTCTAGATTTTTGTTACTCTAAGGGATGGTAGCCTTGTCTTTATGGAATGTAGTATGTTGTCGAGATTTTTGTTATTCCAATAGATGGTAGCGTTGTCATTATAGAAGGTAGTATATTATCGATTTTTTGTCACTACAATGGATGGTAGCCTTGTCATTATGGGATGTAGTCTGTTGTCGATATTTTTGTTACTACAATGGATTGTAGCCTTGTCGTTATGGAAGGTAGTCTGTTGTCGATATCTTTGTTACTCCAATGGATGGTAGCCTAGTCATTATGGAAGGTAGTTTGTGTACGAGATGTTAGTTACTCCAATGGACGGTAGCCTTGTCATTATGGAAGGTAGTGTGTTGTCGATATTTTTTATACTCGAATGAATTATAGCCTTGTAATTATGGAAGGTAGTCTCTTCTTGATATTTTGGTTACTCCAATGATAGTACCCTTGTCATTATGGAAGGTAGTCTATTGCCGAGATTTTTGTTACTCCATTGCATGGAAGCCTTGTCATTATGGAAGGTAGTGTGTTGTCGATATTTTTGTTATTCCAATGGATGGTAGCCTTGTCATTATAGAAGGTAGTCTGCTGTCGTGATTTTTGTTACTCCAATGGATGGTAGCCTTGTCATTATGGAAGGTAGTATGTTGTCGATATCTTTGTTACTCTAATGGACGGTAGCCTTGTCATTATGGAAGGTGGTCTGTTGTCGAGATATTTGTTACTCTAAGGGATGGTAGCCTTGTCATTATGTAAGGTAGTCTGTTGTCGAGATTTTTGTTACTAGAATGGATTGTAGCCTTGTCGTTATGGAAGGTAGTATGTTGTCGATATCTTTGTTACTCCAATAGATGGTAGCCTAGTCATTAGGGAAGGTAGTTTGTGTATGATATTTTTGTTATTCCAATGGATGGTAGCCTTTTCATTATGAAAGGTAGTGTATTGTCGTGATTTTTGTTACTCTAAGGGATGGTAGCCTTGTCATTATTGAAGGTAGTATGTTGTCGATATCTTTGTTACTCCAATGGATGGTAGCCTTCTCATTATGGAAGGTAGTTTGTTGTCGAGATTTTTGTTACTCTAAGTGATGGTAGCCTTGTCATTATGGAACGTAGTCTATTGTCGAGATGTTTGTTACTCCAATAGATGGTAGCATTGTCATTATAGAAGGTAGTATATTATCGATATTTTTGTCACTATAATGGATGGTAGCCTTGTCATTATGGAAGGTAGTCTGTTGTCGAGATTTTTGTTACTACAATGGATTGTAGCCTTGTCGTTATGGAAGGTAGTTTGTTGTCCATATCTTTGTTACTCCAATGGATGGTAGCTTAGTCATTATGGAAGGTAGTTTGTGTACGAGATTTTAGTTACTCCAATGGATGTTAGCCTTGTCATTATGGATGGTAGTCTGTTGTCAAGATTTTTTATACTCCAATGGATTGTAGCCTTGTAATTATGGAAGGTAGTCTCTTGTTGATATTTTGGTTACTTCAATGATGGTACCCTTGTCATTATGGAAGGTAGTCTTTTGCCGAGATTTTTGTTACTCCATTGCATGGTAGCCTTGTCATTATGGAAGGTAGTGTGTTGTCGATAAGTTTGTTATTCCAATGGATGATAGCCTTGTCATTATGGAAGGTAGTTTGTTGTCGTGATTTTTGTTACTCCAATGGATTGTAGCCTTGTCATTATGGAAGGTAGTATGTTGTTGATATCTTTGTTACTCCAATGGATGGTAGCCTTGTCATTATGGAAGGTAGTCTATTGTCGATATTTTTGTTACTCTAACGGATGGTAGCCTTATCCATATGGAAGGTAGTCTGTTGACGAGATTTTTGTTATTCCAATGGATGGTAGCGTTGTCATTATAGAAGGTAGTATATTGTCGAGATTTTTGTCACTACAATGGATGGTAGCCTTGTCATTATGTAAGGTAGTCTATTGTCGTGATTTTTGTTAATCTAAGGGATGGTAGCCTTGTCATTATGGAAGGTAGTATGTTGTCGATATCTTTGTTACTCCAATGGATGGTAGCCTTGTCATTATGGAAGGTAGTCTGTTGTCCAGATTTTTGTTACTCTAAGGGACGGTAGCCTTGTCTTTATGGAATGTAGTCTGTTGTCGAGATTTTTGTTATTCCAATGGATGATAGCGTTGTCATTATAGAAGGTAGTATATTATCGATATTTTTGTCACTACAATGGATGGTAGCCTTGTCATTATGGGATGTAGTCTGTTGTCGATATTTTTGTTACTACAATGGATTGTAGCCTTGTCGTTATGGAAGGTAGTCTGTTGTCGATATCTTTGTTACTCCAATGGATGGTAGTCTAGTCATTATGGAAGGTAGTTTGTGTATGATATGTTAGTTACTCCAATGGACGGTAGCCTTGTCATTGTGGAAGGTAGTGTGTTGTCGATATTTTTTATACTCGAATGAATTATAGCCTTGTAATTATGGAAGGTAGTCTCTTCTTGATATTTTGGTTACTCCAATGATAGTACCCTTGTCATTATAGAAGGTAGTCTGTTGTCGTGATTTTTGTTACTCCAATGGATGGAAGCCTTGTCATTATGGAAGGTAATGTGTTGACGATATTTTTGTTATTCCAATGGATGGTAGCCTTGTCATTATAGAAGGTAGTCTGTTGTCGTGATTTTTGTTACTCCAATGGATGGTAGCCTTGTCATTATGGAAGGTAGCATGTTGTCGATATCTTTGTTACTCTAATGGACGGTAGCCTTGTCATTATGGAAGGTGGTCTGTTGTCGAGATATTTGTTACTCTAAGGGATGGTAGCCTTGTCATTATGTAAGGTAGTCTGTCGTCGAGATTTTTGATACTAGAATGGATTATAGCCTTGTCGTTATGGAAGGTAGTATGTTGTCGATATCTTTGTTACTCCAATGGATGGTAGCCTAGTCATTAGGGAAGGTAGTTTGTGTATGATATTTTTGTTATTCCAATGGATGGTAGCCTTTTCATTATGAAAGGTAGTGTATTGTCGTGATTTTTGTTACTCTAAGGGATGGTAGCCTTGTCATTATTGAAGGTAGTATGTTGTCGATATCTTTGTTACTCCAATGGATGGTAGCCTTGTCATTATGGAAGGTAGTTTGTTGTCGAGATTTTTGTTACTCTAAGTGATGGTAGCCTTGTCATTATGGAACGTAGTCTATTGTCGAGATGTTTGTTATTCCAATAGATGGTAGCATTGTCATTATAAAAGGTAGTATATTATCGATATTTTTGTCACTATATTGGATGGTAGCCTTATCATTATTGAAGGTAGTCTGTTGTCGAGATTTTTGTAACTACAATGGATTGTAGCCTTGTCGTTATGGAAGGTAGTTTGTTGTCCATATCTTTGTTACTCCAATGGATGGTAGCTTAGTCATTATGGAAGGTAGTTTGTGTACGAGATTTTAGTTACTCCAATGGATGGTAGCCTTGTCATTATGGAAGGTAGTCTGTTGTCAAGATTTTTTATACTCCAATGGATTGTAGCCTTGTAATTATGGAAGGTAGTCTCTTGTTGATATTTTGGTTACTCCAATGATGGTACCCTTGTCATTATGGAAGGTAGTCTTTTGCCGAGATTTTTGTTACTCCATTGCATGGTAGCCTTGTCATTATGGAAGGTAGTGTGTTGTCGATAAGTTTGTTATTCCAATGGATGATAGCCTTGTCATTATGGAAGGTAGTTTGTTGTCGTGATTTTTGTTACTCCAATGGATTGTAGCCTTGTCATTATGGAAGGTAGTATGTTGTTGATATCTTTGTTACTCCAATGGATGGTAGCCTTGTCATTATGGAAGGTAGTCTATTGTCGATATTTTTGTTACTCTAACGGATGGTAGCCTTATCCATATGGAAGGTAGTCTGTTGACGAGATTTTTGTTATTCCAATGGATGGTAGCGTTGTCATTATAGAAGGTAGTATATTGTCGAGATTTTTGTCACTACAATGGATGGTAGCCTTGTCATTATGTAAGGTAGTCTATTGTCGAGATTTTTGTTACTAGAATGGATTGTAGCCTTGTCGTTATGGAAGGTAGTCTGTTGTCTATATCTTTGTTACTCCAATGGATGGTAGCCTAGTCATTATGGAAGGTAGTTTGTGTATGATATTTTTGTTATTCCAATGGATGGTAGCCCTGCCATTATGAAAGGAATTCTATTGTCCTAATTTTTGTTACTCTAAGGGATGGTAGCCTTGTCATTATGGAAGGTAGTATGTTGTTGATATCTTTGTTACTCCAATGGATGGTAGCCTTGTCATTATGGAAGGTAGTATATTGTCGAGGTTTTAGTTTCTCTAAGGGATGGTAGCCTTGTCATTATGGAACGTAGTCTGTTGTCGAGATTTTTGTTATTCTAATGGATGGTGATGTTGTCATTATAGAAGGTAGTATATTATCGAGATTTTTGTAACTATAATGGATGGTAGCCTTGTCATTATGGAAGGTAGTCTGTTGTCGATATTTTTGTTACTACAATGGATTGTAGCCTTGTCGTTATGGAAGGTAGTCTGTTGTCGATATCTTTGTTACTCCAATTGATGGTAGCCTAGTAATTATGGAAGGTAGTTTTTGTACGATATTTTTGTTATTCCAATGGATGGTAGCCTTGTCATTATTAAAGGTAGTCTATTGTCGTGATTTTTGTTAATCTAAGGGATGGTAGCCTTGTCATTATGGAAGGTAGTATGTTGTCGATATCTTTGTTACTCTAATGGATGGTAGCCTTGTCATTATGGACGGTAGTCTGTTGTCCAGCTTTTTGTTACTCTAAGGGATTGTAGCCTTGTCTTTATGGAATATAGTCAGTTGTCGAGATTTTTGTTATTCCAATGGATGGTTGCATTGTCATTATAGAAAGTTGTATATTATCGATATTTTTGTCACTACAATGGATGGTAGCCTTGTCATTATGCGATGTAGTCTGTTGTCGATATTTTTGTTACTACAATGGATTGTAGCCTTGTCGTTATGGAAGGTAGTCTGTTGTCGATATCTTTATTACTCCAATGGATGGTAGCCTTGTCATTATGGAAGGTAGTCTGTTGTCGATATTTTTTATACTCGAATGAATTGTAGCCTTGTAATTATGGAAGGTAGTCTCTTCTTGATATTTTGGTTACTCCAATGATAGTACCCTTGTCATTATGGAAGGTAGTCTATTGCCGAGATTTTCGTTACTCCATTGCATGGTAGCCTTATCATTATGGAAGGTAGTGTGTTGTCGATATTTTTGTTATTCCAATGGATGGTAGCCTTGTCATTATGGAAGGTAGTCTATTGTCGTGATTTTTGTTACTCCAATGGATGGTAGCCTTGTCATTAAGGAAGGTAGTATATTGTCGATATCTTTGTTACTCTAATGGATGGTAGCCTTGTCATTATGGAAGGTGGTCTGTTGTCGAGATATTTGTTACTCTAAGGGATGGTAGCCTTGTCATTATGGAACATAGTATGTTGTCGAGATTTTTGTTATTCCAATGGATGGTAGCATTGTCATTATAGAAAGTAGTATATTATCGATATTTTTGTCACTACAATGGATGGTAGCCTTGTCATTATGTAAGGTAGTCTGTTGTCGAGATTTTTGTTACTAGAATGGATTGTAGCCTTGTCGTTATGGAAGGTAGTATGTTGTCGATATCTTTGTTACTCCAATGGATGGTAGCCTAGTCATTATGGAAGGTAGTTTGTGTATGATATTTTTGTTATTCCAATGGATGGTAGCCTTGTCATTATGAAAGGTAGTCTATTGTCATGATTTTTGTTACTCTAAGGGATGGTAGCCTTGTCATTATTGAAGGTAGTATGTTGTCGATATCTTTGTTACTCCATTAGATGGTAGCCTTGTCATTATGGAAGGTAGTTTGTTGTCGAGATGTTTGTTATTCCAATAGATGGTAGCATTGTCATTATAGAAGGTAGTATATTATCGATATTTTTGCCACTACAATGGATGGTAGCCTTGTCATTATGGAAGGTAGTCTGTTATCGAGATTTTTGTTACTACAATGGATTGTAGCCTTGTTGTTATGGAAGGTAGTTTGTTGTCCATATCTTTGTTACTCCAATGGATGGTAGCTTAGTCATTATGGAAGGTAGTTTGTGTACGAGATTTTAGTTACTCCAATGGATGATAGCCTTGTCATTATGGAAGGTAGTTTGTTGTCAAGATTTTTTATACTCCAAAGGATTGTAGCCTTGTAATTATGGAAGGTAGTCTCTTGTTGATATTTTGGTTACTCCAATGATGGTACCCTTGTCATTATGGAAGGTATTCTGTTGTCGAGATTTTCTTTACTCCATTGCATGGTAGCCTTGTCATTATGGAAGGTAGTGTGTTGTCGATATTTTTGTTATTCCAATGGATGATAGCCTTGTCATTATGGAAGGTAGTATGTTGTTGATATCTTTGTTACTCTAATGGATGGTAGCCTTGTCATTTTCGAATGTGGTCTGTTGTCGAGATATTTGTTACTATAAGGGATGGTAGCCTTGTCATTATGGAATGTAGTCTGTCGTCGAGATTTTTGTTATTCCAATGGATGGTAGCGTTGTCATTATAGAAGGTAGTATATTATCAATATTTTTGTCACTACAATGGATGGTAGCCTTGTCATTATGGAAGGTAGTCTGTTGTCGAGATTTTTGTTACTACAATGGATTGTAGCCTAGTCGTTATGGAAGATAGTCTGTTGTCGATATCTTTTTTACTCCAATGGATGGTAGCCTAGTCATTATGGAATGTAGTTTGTGTACGAGATTTTAGTTACTCCAATGGATGGTAGCCTTGTCATTATGGAAGGTAGTCTGTTGTCGAGATTTTTGTTACTCTAATGGATGATAGCCTTGTCATTATAGAAGGTAATATATTGTCGAGATTTTTGTCACTATAATGGATGGTAGCCTTGTCATTATGGAAGGTAGTCTGTTGTCGAGATTTTTGTTACTACAATGGATTGTAGCCTTGTCGTTGTGGTAGGTAGTCTGTGTTGATATCTTTGTTACTCTAATGGATGGTAGCGTAGTGATTATGCAAGGTAGTTTGTGTACGAGATTTTAGTTACTCCAATGGATGGTAGCCTTGTCATTATGGAAGGTAGTATGTTGTCGAGATTTTTTATACTCCAATGGATTGTAGCCTTGTAATTATGGAAGGTAGTCTCTTGTTGATATTTTGGTTACTCCAATGATGGTACCCTTGTCATTATGGAAGGTAGTCTATTGCCGAGATTTTTGTTACTCCATTGCATGGTAGCATTTTCATTATGGAAGGTAGTTTGTGTATGATACTTTTGTTATTCCAATGGATGGTAGCCTTGTCATTATGAAAGGTAGTCTATTGTCGTGATTTTTGTTACTCTAAGGGATGGTAGCCTTGTCATTATTGAAGGTAGTATGTTGTCGATATCTTTGTTACTCCAATGGATGGTAGCCTTGTCATTATGGAAGGTAGTTTGTTGTCGAGATGTTTGTTATTCCAATAGATGGTAGCATTGTCATTATAGAAGGTAGTATATTATCGATATTTTTGTCACTACAATGGATGGTAGCCTTGTCATTATGGAAGGTAGTCTGTTGTCGAGATTTTTGTTACTACAATGGATTGTAGCCTTGTCGTTATGGAAGGTAGTTTGTTGTACATATCTTTGTTACTCCAATGGATTGTAGCTTAGTCATTATGGAAGGTAGTTTGTGTACGAGATTTTAGTAACTCCAATGGATGATAGCCTTGTCATTATGGAAGGTAGTCTGTTGTCAAGATTTTTTATACTCCAAAGGATTGTAGCCTTGTAATTATGGAAGGTAGTCTCTTGTTGATATTTTGGTTACTCCAATGATGGTACCCTTGTCATTATGGAAGGTAGTCTGTTGTCGAGATTTTCTTTACTCCATTGCATGGTAGCCTTGTCATTATGGAAGGTAGTGTGTTGTCGATATTTTTGTTATTCCAATGGATGATAGCCTTGTCATTATGGAAGGTAGTATGTTGTCGATATCTTTGTTACGATAATGGATGGTAGCCTTGTCATTTTGGAATGTGGTCTGTTGTCGAAAGATTTGTTACTATAAGGGATGGTAGCCTTGTCATTATGGAATGTAGTCTGTTGTCGAGATTTTTGTTATTCCAATGGATGGTAGCGTTGTCATTATAGAAGGTAGTATATTATCAATATTTTTGTCACTACAATGGATGGTAGCCTTGTCATTATGGAAGGTAGTCTTTTGTCGAGATTTTTGTTACTACAATGGATTGTAGCCTAGTCGTTATGGAAGATAGTCTGTTGTCGATATCTTTGTTACTCCAATGGATGGTAGCCTAGTCATTATGGAATGTAGTTTGTGTACGAGATTTTAGTTACTCCAATGGATGGTAGCCTTGTCATTATGGACGGTAGTCTGTTGTCGAGATTTTTGTTACTCTAATGGATGATAGCCTTGTCATTATAGAAGGTAATATATTGTCGAGATTTTTGTCACTATAATGGATGGTAGCCTTGTCATTATGGAAGGTAGTCTTTTGTCGAGATTTTTGTTACTACAATGGATTGTAGCCTTGTCGTTGTGGTAGGTAGTCTGTGTTGATATCTTTGTTACTCTAATGGATGGTAGCATAGTCATTATGCAAGGTAGTTTGTGTACAAGATTTTAGTTACTCCAATGGATGGTAGCCATGTCATTATGGAAAGTAGTCTGTTGTCGAGATTTTTTATACTTCAATGGATTTTAGCCTTGTCATTATGGAAGGTAGTTTGTTGTCATGATTTTTGTTACTCTAAGGGATGGTAGCCTTGTCATTATGGAACATAGTCTATTTTCGAGATTTTTGTTATTCCAATGGATGGTATCCTTGTCATTATGAAAGGTAGTAAATTGTCTAGATTTTTGTTACTATAATGGATTGTTGCCTTGTCATTATGGAAGGTAGTCTGTTGTCGAGATTTTTGTTACTCCAATGGATGATAGCCTTGTCATTATAGAAGGTAGTATATTGTTGAGATTTTTGTCACTACAATTAATGGTAGCCTTGTCATTATGGAAGGTAGTCTGTTGTCGAGATTTTTGTTACTACAATGGACTGTAGCCTTGTCATTATGGAAGGTAGTTTGTTGTCGATATCTTTGTTACTCCAATGGATGGTAGCCTAGTCATTATTGAAGGTAGTTTGTGTACGATATTTTTGTTATTCCAATGGACGGTAGCCTTGTCATTATGAAAGGTAGTTTGTTGTCGTGATTTTTGTTACTCTAAGGGATGGTAGCCTTGTCATTATGGAAGGTAGTATGTTGTCGATATCTTTATTACTCCAATGGATGGTAGCCTTGTCGTTATGGAAGGTAGTCTGTTGTCGATATCTTTGTTATTCCAATGGATGGTAGCCCTGCCATTATGGAAGGTAGTTTGTGTACGATATTTTTGTTATTCCAATGGATGGTAGCCTTGTCATTATGAAAGGTAGTCTGTTGTCGTGATTTTTGTTACTTTAAGGGATGGTAGCCTTGTCATTATGGAAGGTAGTATGTTATCTATATCTTGGTTACTCCAATGGATGGTAGCCTTGTCATTATGGAAAGTAGTCTATTGTCGATATTTTTGTTACTCTAAGGGATGGTAGCCTTGTTCATATGGAAGGTAGTCTATTGTCGAGATTTTTGTCATTCCAATGGATGGTAGCGTTGTCATTCTAGAAGGTAGTATATTGTCGAGATGTTTGTCACTACAATGGATGGTAGCCTTGTCATTATGGAAGGTAGTTTGTTGTCGAGATTTTTGTTACTACAATGGATTATAGCCTTCTCGTTATGGAAGGTAGTTTGTTGTCGATATGGAAGGTAGTTTGTGTACGAGATTTTAGTTATTTTAATGGATGGTAGCCTTGTCATTATGGAAGGTAGTTTGTGTACGAGATTTTAGTTACTTTAATGGATGGTAGCCTTGTCATTATGGAAGGTATTCTGTTGTCGAGATTTTTATACTCCAATGGATTGTAGCCTTGTAATTATGGAAGGTAGTCTCTTGTTGATATTTTGGTTACTCCAATTATGGTACCCTTGTCATTATGAAGGTAGTCTATTGCCGAGATTTTTGTTACTCCATTGCATGGTAGCCTTGTCATTATTGAAGGTAGTGTGTTGTCGATATTTTTGTTATTCCAATGGATGGTAGCCTTGTCATTATGGAAGGTAGTATGTTGTCGATATCTTTGTTTCTCCAATGGATGGTAGCCTTCTCATTATGGAAGGTAGTCTATTGTCGAGATTTTTGTTACTCTAAGGGATGGTAGCCTTGTTCATATGGAAGGTAGTCTATTGTCGAGATTTTTGTCATTCCAATGGATGGTAGCGTTGTCATTCTAGAAGGTAGTATATTGTCGAGATGTTTGTCACTACAATGGATGGTAGCCTTGTCATTATGTAAGGTAGTCTGTTGTCGAGATTTTTGTTACTAGAATAGATTATAGCCTTGTCGTTATGGAAGGTAGTCTGTTGTTGATATCTTTATTACTCCAATGGATGGTAGCCTAGTCATTATGGAAGGTAGTTTGTGCACGATATTTTTGTTATTCCAATGGATGGTAGCCTTGTCATTATGAAAGTTAGTCTATTGTCGAGATTTTTGTTACTCTAAGGGATGATAGCCTTGTCATTATGGAAGGTAGTATGTTGTCGATATCTTTGTTACTCCAATGGATGGTAGCCTTGTCATTATGGAAGGTAGTATGTCGTAGAAATTTTTGTTATTCCAATGGATGGTAGCCTTGTCATTATGAAAGGTAGTCTATTGTCGAGATTTTTGTTAATCCAATGGATTGTAGCCTTGTCATTATGGAAGGTAGTTTGTTATTGAGATTTTTATTACTCCATTGGATGGTAGCCTTATCATTATGGAAGGTAGTCTGTTATCGATATTTTTGTTATTCAAATGGATGGTAACCTTTTCATATAAGGTAGTCTGTTGTCGTGATTTTTGTTACTACAATGGATTGTTGCCATACCATTACGGAAGGTAGTATGTCGTTGTAATTTTTGTTACTCTAATGGATGGTAGCCTTCTCATTATGGAAGGTAGTCTGTTGTTCAAATTTTTGTTACTCCAATGGACGATAGCCTTGTCATTATGGAAGGTAGTCTGTTGTCCAGATTTTTTTTACTCTAATGGACAGTAGCTTTGTCATTATGGAAGGTAGTCTGTTGTCGAGATTTTTGTTATTCCAATGGATGGTAGCCTAGTCCTTATGGAAACTAGATAGTTTTCGAGATTTTTGTTACTCCAATGGATGGTAGCCTTGTCATTATGGAAGGTAGTCTGTTGTTGAGATTTTTATTACTCCAATGGATGGTAGCCTTGTCATTATGGAAGGTAGTTTTTCGTTGATATCTTTCTTATTCCAATGGATGGTAGCGTTGTCATTATGAAAGGTAGTCTATTGTCGAGATTTTTATTACTCCAATGGATTATATCCTTGTCATTATGGAAGGAAGTCTGTTGTCAAGATTTTTGTTACTCCAATGGATGGTAGCCTTGTCATTACGGAAGGTTGTCTGTTATCGAGATTTTTGTTACTACAATAGATGTAGCCTTGTCATTATGGAAGGTAGCTTGTCGTCGTGATTTTTGTTACTATAATGGATTGTAGCCTTGTCATTATGGAAGGTAGTCTATTGTCGAGATTTTTGTTACTCCAACGGATGGTAGCCTTATCATTATGGAAGGTAGTCTATTATCGAGATTTTTGTTACTGCAATGGATGGTAGCCTTATCATTATATAAGGTAGTTTGTCAGTATGATTTTTGTTACTCCAATGGATGGTAGCCTTGTCATTATGGAAGGTAGTCTATTGTTCAGATTTTTCTTACTACAATGTGTGTTAGCCTTATCATTATGGAAGGTAGTCTATTGTCGAGATTTTTGTTACTCCATTGGATAGTAGCATTGTCAATAAGGAAGGTAGTCTTTTGTTGAGATTTTTGTTATTCCAATGGATGGTAGCCTAGTCCATATGGAAGGTAGTATTTTTTCGAGATTTTTGTTACTCTAATGGATGGTAGCCTTGTCATTATGGAAGGTAGTTTATTGTCGAGATTTTTGTTACTCCAATGGATTGTAGCCTTGTCATTATGGAAGGTAGTTTGTCGTAGAAATTTTTGTTATTCCAATGGATGGTAGCCTTGTAATTATGAAAGGTAATCTATTGTCGAGATTTTTGTTACTCCAATGGATTGTAGCCTTGTCATTATGGAAGGTAGTCTTTTGTCGAAATTTTGTTACTCCAATGGATGGTAGCCTTCTTATTATGGAAGGTAGTCTGTTATCGAGATTTTTGTTACTCCAATTGGTGGTATCCTTGTCATTATGGAAGGTAGTCTGGTGTCGATATCTTTGTTACTCCAATGGAAGTATCCTATTCATTATGGAATGTAGTTTGTTGTCGAGATTTTTGTTACTCCAATGGATGGTAGCCTTGTCAATATGGAAGGTAGTCTCTTGTTGATATTTTTGTTACTCCAATGGACGGTAGCCTTGTCATTATGGAAGGTAGTCTGTTGTCCAGATTTTTGTTACTCTAATGGACAGTAGCTTTGTCATTATGAAAGGTAGTTTATTGTCGAGATTTTTGTTACTACAATAGATTTTTGCCTTTTCATTATGGAAGGTAGTCTGTCGTTGTGATTTTAATTACTCCAATGGATGGTAGCCATCTCATTATGGAAGGTAGCCTGTTGTTCAAATTTTTGTTACTACAATGTATGTTAGCCTTGTCATTATGGAAGGTAGTCTGTTGTCGAGATTTTTGTTACTCCATTGGATAGTAGCCTTGTCATTATGGAAGGTAGTCTGTTGTCGAGACTTTTGTTATTCCAATGGATGGTAGCCAAGTCATTATGGAAGGTACTTTGTTTTCGAGATTTTTGTTACTCCAATGGATGGTAGCCTTCTTATTATGGAAGGTAGTCTGTTGTCGAGATTTTTGTTACTCCAATGGATGGTAGCCTTGTCATTATGGAAAGTAGTCTGGTGTCGATATCTTTGTTACTCCAATGGAAGTAGCCTATTCGTTATGGAATGTAGTCTGTTGTCGAGATTTTTGTTACTCCAATGGATGGTAGCCTTGTCATTGTGGAAGGTAGTCTGTTGTCCAAAAATTTTATACTCCAATGGATGGTAGCCTTGTCATTATTGAAGGTAGACTCTTGTTGATATTTTTGTTACTCCAATGGATAGTAGCCTTGTCATTATGGAAGGTAGTTTGTTGTCCAGATTTTTGTTACTCTAATGGACGGTAGCTTTGTAATTACGGAAGGTAGTTTGTTCTCGAGATTTTTGTTACTCCATTGGATGGTAGCCTTATCATTATGGAAGGTAGTATATTGTCGATATTTTTGTTTTTCCAATGGATGGTAACCTTTTCATATAAGGTAGTCTGTTGTCGTGATTTTTGTTACTACAATGGATTGTTGCCTTGTCATTATGGAAGGTAGTATGTCGTTGTGATTTTTATTACTCCAATGGATGGTAGGTATCTCATTATGGAAGGTAGTCTGTTGTTCAAATTTTTGTTACTATAGTGTATGTTAGCCTTGTCATTATGGAAGGTAGTCTGTGGTCGAGATTTTTGTTACTCCATTGGATAGTAGCCTTGTCATTATGGAAGGTAGTCTGTTGTCGAGATTTTTGTTATTCCAATGGATGGTAGCCAAGTAATTATGGAAGGTAGTTTGTTTTCGAGATTTTTGTTACTCCAATGGATGGTAGCCTTGTCATTATGGAAGGTAGTCTGTTATCGATATTTTTGTTACTCCAATGGATGGTAGCCTTGTCATTATGGAAGGTAATCTGTCGTTGATATTTTTCTTATTCCAATGGATGGTAGCCTTGTCATTATGAAAGGTAGTCTATTGTCAAACTTTTTGTTACTCTAATTAATTATATCCTTGTCATTATGGAAGGTAGTTTGTTGTCGAGATTTTTGTTACTACAATTGATGGTAGCCTTATCATTATGGAAGGTAGTCTGTCATCGTGATTTTTATTACTATAATGGATTGTAGCCTTATCATTACGGAAGGTAGTCTATTGTCGAGATTTTTGTTACTCCAATGGATGGTAGCATTATCGTTATAGAAGGTAGTCTGTTGTGGAGATTTTTTTTACTCCAATGGATGGTAGCCTTATCATTATGGAAGGTAGTCTGTTGTTATGATTTTTGTTACTCCAATGGATGGTAGCCTTGTCATTATGGAAGGTAGTCTATTGTTCAGATTTTTCTTACTACAATGTGTGTTAGCCTTATCATTATGGAAGGTAGTCTATTGTCGAGATTTTTGTTACTCCATTGGATAGTAGCATTGTCAATATGGAAGGTAGTCTGTTGTTGAGATTTTTGTTATTCTAATGGATGGTAGCCTAGTCAATATGGAAGGTAGTATTTTTTCGAGTTTTTTGTTACTCTAATGGATGGTAGCCTTGTCATTATGGAAGGTAGTTTATTGTCGAGATTTTTGTTACTCCAATGGATGGTAGCCTTGTCATTATGGAAGGTAGTCTGTCGTAGAAATTTTTGTTATTCCAATGGATGGTAGCCTTGTCATTATGAAAGGTAATCTATTGTCGAGATTTTTGTTACTCCAATGGATTGTAGCCTTGTCATTATGGAAGGTAGTCTTTTGTCGAAATTTTTGTTACTCCAATGGATGGTAGCCTTCTTATTATGGAAGGTAGTATGTTGTCGAGATTTTAGTTAATACAATGGATGGTAGCCTTATCATTATGGAAGGTAGTCTGTTATCGAGATTTTTGTTACTCCAATGGGTGGTAGCCTTGTCATTATGGAAGGTAGTCTGGTGTCGATATCTTTGTTACTCCAATGGAAGCAGCCTATTCATTATGGAATGTAGTCTGTTGTCGAGATTTTTGTTACTCTAATGGATGGTAGCCTTGTCATTATAGAAGGTAGTCTGTTGTCAAAAAAATTTATACTCCAATGGATGGTAGCCTTGTCAATATGGGGGGTAGTTTGTTTTCGAGATTTTTGTTACTCCACTGGATGGTAGCCTTCTTATTATGGAAGGTAGTATGTTGTCGAGATTTTTTTTAATACAATGGATGGTAGCTTTATCATTATGGAAGGTAGTCTGTTGTCGAGATTTTTGTTACTCCAATGGGTGGTAGCCTTGTCATTATGGAAGGTAGTCTGGTGTCGATATCTTTGTTACTCCAATGGAAGTAGCCTATTCATTATGGAATGTAGTCTATTGTCGAGATTTTTGTTACTCCAATGTATGGTAGCCTTGTCAATGTGGAAGGTAGTATGTTGTCAAAAAATTTATACTCCAATGGATGGTAGCCTTGTCATTATTGAAGGTAGACTCTTGTTGATATTTTTCTTACTCCAATGGATAATAGCCTTGTCATTATGGAAGGTAGTTTGTTGTCCAGATTTTTGTTACTCTAATGGACGGTAGCTTTGTCATTATTGTAGGTAGTTTGTTATCGAGATTTTTGTTACTCCATTGGATGGTAGCCTTATCATTATGGAAGGTAGTATGTTGTCGATATTTTTGTTATTCCAATGGATGGTAACATTTTCATATAAGGTAGTCTGTTGTCGTGATTTTTGTAACTCCAATGGATGGTATCCTTGTCATTACGGAAGGTAGTCTGTTGTCGAGATTTTTGTTACTACAATGGATGGTAGCCTTATCATTATGGAAGGTAGTTTGTCGTCGTGATTTTTGTTACTACAATGGACTGTAGCCTTGTCATTATGGAAGGTAGTCTGTTGTCGAGATTTTTATTACTCCAATGCATGGTAGCCTTGTCATTATGGAAGGTAGTTTGTCGTTATGATTTTTGTTACTCCAATGGTTGGTAGCCTTGTCATTATGGAAGGTAGTCTATTGTTCATATTTTTCTTACTACAATGTGTGTTAGCCTTATCATTATGGAAGGTAGTCTATTGTCAAGATTTTTGTTACTCCATTGGATAGTAGCATTGTCAATATGAAAGGTAGTCTGTTGTTGTGATTTTTGTTATTCCTATGGATGGTAGCCTAGTCAACATGGAATGTAGTATGTTTTCGAGATTTTTGTTACTCCAATGGATGGTAGCCTTGTCATTATGGAAGGTAGTCTATTGTTGAGATTTTTGTTACTCCAATGGATGGTAGCCTTGTCATTATGGGAGGTAGTTTGTCATAGAAATTTTTGTTGTTCTAATGGATGGTAGCCTTGTCATTATGAAAGGTAGTCTATTGTCGATATTTTTGTTACTCCAATGGATTATAGCCTTGTAATTATGGAAGGTAGTCTTTTGTCGAAATTTTTGTTACTCCAATGGATGGTAGCCTTCTTATTATGGAAGGTAGTCTGTTGTCGAGATTTTTCTTACTACAATGGATGGTAGCCTTTTCATTATGGAAGGTAGTCTGTTTGCGAGATTTTCGTTACTACAATGGATTATAGCCTTGTCATTATGGAAGGTTGTCTGTTGTCGATATCTTTGTTACTCCATTGGATGGTAGCCTATTCATTATGGAATGTAGTCTGTTGTCGAGATTTTTGTTACTCCAATGGATGGTAGCCTTGTCATTATGGAAGGTAGTCTGTCGTTATTATTTTTGTTACTCCAATGGATGGTAGCCTTGTTATTATGGAAGGTAGTCTATTGTTCATATTTTTCTTACTACAATGTGTGTTAGCCTTATCATTATGGAAGGTAGTCTATTGTCAAGATTTTTGTTACTCCATTGGATAGTAGCATTGTCAATATGAAAGGTAGTATGTTGTTGTGATTTTTGTTATTCCAATGGACGGTAGCCTAGTCAATATTGAAGGTAGTATGTTTCCGAGATTTTTGTTACTCCAATGGATGGTACCCTTGTCATTATGGAAGGTAGTCTATTGTCGATATTTTTGTTACTCCAATGGATGGTAGCCTCGTTATTATGGAAGGTAGTCTGTCGTAAAAATTTTTGTTATTCCAATGGATGGTAGCCTTGTAATTATGAAAGGTAATCTATTGTCGAGATTTTTGTTACTCCAATGGATTGTAGCCTTTTCATTATGGAAGGTAGTCTTTTGTCGAAATTTTTGTTACTCCAATGGATGGTAGCCTTCTTATTATGGAAGGTAGTCTGTTGTCGAGATTTTTGTTATTCCAATGGATGGTAGCCAATTAATTATGGAACGTAGTTTGTTTTCGAGATTTTTGTTACTCCAATGGATGGTAGCCTTGTCATTATGGAAGGTAATCTGTTGCCGAGATTTTTGTTACTCCAATGGATGTTAGCCTTGTCATTATGGAAGGTAGTCTGTCGTTGATATTTTTCTTATTCCAATGGATGATAGCCTTGTCATTATGAAAGGTAGTCTATTGTCAAGATTTTTGTTACTCTAATGGATTATATCCTTGTCATTATGGAAGGTAGTTTGTTGTCGAGATTTTTGTTACTCCAATGGATGGTATCCTTGTCATTACGGAAGGTAGTTTGTTGTCGAGATTTTTGTTACTACAATGGATGGTAGCCTTGTCATTATGGAAGGTAGTTTGTCGTCGTGATTTTTGTTACTACAATGGACTGTAGCCTTGTCATTATGGAAGGTAGTCTATTGTCGAGATTTTTGTTACTCCAATGGATGGTAGCCTTATTATTATGGAAGGTAGTCGGTTGTCGAGATTTTTGTTACTCCAATGCATGGTAGCCTTGTCATTATGGAAGGTAGTTTGTCGTTATGATTTTTGTTACTACAATGGATGGTAGCCTTGTCATTATGGAAGGTAGTCTATTGTTCATATTTTTCTTACTACAATGTGTGTTAGCCTTATCATTATGGAAGGTAGTCTATTGTCAAGATTTTTGTTACTCCATTGGATAGTAGCATTGTCAATATGAAAGTTAATCTGTTGTTGTGATTTTTGTTATTCCTATTGATGATAGCCTAGTAAATATGGAAGGTAGTCTGTTGTTTAGATTTTTGTTACTCCAATGGATGGTAGCCTTGTCATTATGGAAGGTAGTCTATTGTTTAGATTTTTGTTACTCCAATGGATGTTAGCCTTGTCATTATGGGGGGTAGTTTGTCTAGGAAATTTTGTTGTTCTAATGGATGGTAGCCTTGTCATTATGAAAGGTAGTCTATTGTCGATATTTTTGTTACTCCAATGGATTGTAACCTTGTAATTATGGAAGGTACTCTTTTGTCGAAATTTTTGTTACTCCAATGGATGGTAGCCTTCTTATTTTGGAAGGTAGTATGTTGTCGATATTTTTCTTACTACAATGGATGGTAGCCTTTTCATTATGGAAGGTAGTCTGTCTGCGAGATTTTTGTTACTGCAATGGATCATAGCCTTGTCATTATGGAAGGTTGTCTGTTGTTGATATCTTTGTTACTCCATTAGATGGTAGCCTATTCATTATGGAATGTAGTCTGTTGTCGAGATTTTTGTTACTCCAATGGATGGTAGCCTTGTCATTATGGAAGGTAGTCTGTCGTTATTATTTTTGTTACTCCAATGGATGGTAGCCTTGTTATTATGGAAGGTAGTCTATTGTTCATATTTTTCTTACTACAATGTGTGTTAGCCTTATCATTATGGAAGGTAGTCTATTGTCAAGATTTTTGTTACTCCATTGGATAGTAGCATTGTCAATATGAAAGGTAGTATGTTGTTGTGATTTTTGTTATTCCAATGGACGGTAGCCTAGTCAATATTGAAGGTAGTATGTTTCCGAGATTTTTGTTACTCCAATGGATGGTACCCTTGTCATTATGGAAGGTAGTCTATTGTCGATATTTTTGTTACTCCAATGGATGGTAGCCTCGTTATTATGGAAGGTAGTCTGTCGTAAAAATTTTTGTTATTCCAATGGATGGTAGCCTTGTCATTATGAAAGGTAATCTATTGTCGAGATTTTTGTTACTCCAATGGATTGTAGCCTTTTCATTATGGAAGGTAGTCTTTTGTCGAAATTTTTGTTACTCCAATGGATGGTAGCCTTCTTATTATGGAAGGTAGTCTGTTGTCGAGATTTTTGTTATTCCAATGGATGGTAGCCAATTAATTATGGAACGTAGTTTGTTTTCGAGATTTTTGTTACTCCAATGGATGGTAGCCTTGTCATTATGGAAGGTAATCTGTTGCCGAGATTTTTGTTACTCCAATGGATGTTAGCCTTGTCATTATGGAAGGTAGTCTGTCGTTGATATTTTTCTTATTCCAATGGATGATAGCCTTGTCATTATGAAAGGTAGTCTATTGTCAAGATTTTTATTAACTCTAATGGATTATATCCTTGTCATTATGGAAGGTAGTTTGTTGTCGAGATTTTTGTTACTCCAATGGATGGTATCCTTGTCATTACGGAAGGTAGTTTGTTGTCGAGATTTTTGTTACTACAATGGATGGTAGCCTTGTCATTATGGAAGGTAGTTTGTCGTCGTGATTTTTGTTACTACAATGGACTGTAGCCTTGTCATTATGGAAGGTAGTCTATTGTCGAGATTTTTGTTACTCCAATGGATGGTAGCCTTATTATTATGGAAGGTAGTCGGTTGTCGAGATTTTTGTTACTCCAATGCATGGTAGCCTTGTCATTATGGAAGGTAGTTTGTCGTTATGATTTTTGTTACTACAATGGATGGTAGCCTTGTCATTATGGAAGGTAGTCTATTGTTCATATTTTTCTTACTACAATGTGTGTTAGCCTTATCATTATGGAAGGTAGTCTATTGTCAAGATTTTTGTTACTCCATTGGATAGTAGCATTGTCAATATGAAAGTTAATCTGTTGTTGTGATTTTTGTTATTCCTATTGATGATAGCCTAGTAAATATGGAAGGTAGTCTGTTGTTTAGATTTTTGTTACTCCAATGGATGGTAGCCTTGTCATTATGGAAGGTAGTCTATTGTTTAGATTTTTGTTACTCCAATGGATGTTAGCCTTGTCATTATGGGGGGTAGTTTGTCTAGGAAATTTTGTTGTTCTAATGGATGGTAGCCTTGTCATTATGAAAGGTAGTCTATTGTCGATATTTTTGTTACTCCAATGGATTGTAACCTTGTAATTATGGAAGGTACTCTTTTGTCGAAATTTTTGTTACTCCAATGGATGGTAGCCTTCTTATTTTGGAAGGTAGTATGTTGTCGATATTTTTCTTACTACAATGGATGGTAGCCTTTTCATTATGGAAGGTAGTCTGTCTGCGAGATTTTTGTTACTGCAATGGATCATAGCCTTGTCATTATGGAAGGTTGTCTGTTGTTGATATCTTTGTTACTCCATTAGATGGTAGCCTATTCATTATGGAATGTAGTCTGTTGTCGAGATTTTTGTTACTCCAATGGATGGTAGCCTTGTCATTATGGAAGGTAGTATGTCGTTATTATTTTTGTTACTCCAATGGATGGTAGCCTTATTATTATTGTAGGTAGTCTATTGTTCATATTTTTCTTACTACAATGTGTGTTAGCCTTATCATTATGGAAGGTAGTCTATTGTCAAGATTTTTGGTACCCCATTGGATAGTAGCATTGTCAATATGAAAGGTAGTCTGTTGTTGTGATTTTTGTTATTCCAATGGATGGTAGCCTAGTCAATATGGAAGGTAGTATGTTTTCGAGATTTTTGTTACTCCAATGGATGGTAGCCTTGTCATTATGGAAGGTAGTCTATTGTCGATATTTTTGTTACTCCAATGGATGGTAGCCTTGTCATTATGGAAGGTAGTATGTCGTAGAAATTTTTGTTATTCCAATGGATGGTAGCCTTGTCATTATGAAAGGTAATCTCTTGTCGAGATTTTTGTTACTCCAATGGATTGTAGCCTTGTCATTATGGAAGGTAGTCTTTTGTCTAAATTTTTGTTACTCTAATGGATGGTAGCCTTCTTATTATGGAAGGTAGTCTATTGTCGAGATTTTTTTAATACAATGGATGGTAGCCTTATCATTATGGAAGGTAGTCTGTTATCTTGATTTTTGTTACTCCAATGGGTGGTAGCCTTGTCATTATGGAAGGTAGTCTGGTGTCGGTATCTTTGTTACTCCAATGGAAGTAGCCTATTCATTATGGAATGTAGTCTATTGTCGAGATTTTTGGAACTCCAATGGATGGTAACCTTGTCATTATTGAAGGTAGTCTGTTGTCAAAAATCTTTATACTCCAATGGATGGTAGCCTTGTCATTATGAAAGGTAATCTATTGTCGAGATTTTTGTTACTCCAATGGATTGTATCCTTGTCATTATGGAAGGTAGTCAGTTGTCGAGATTTTTGTTACTCCATTGGATAGTAGCCTTGTCATTATAGAAGGTAGTCTGTTGTCGAGATTTTTGTTATTCTAATGGATGGTAGCCAAGTAATTATGGAAGGTAGTTTGTTTTCGAGATTTTTGTTACTCCAATGGATGGTAGCCTTGTCATTATGGAAGGTAGTCTGTTATCGATATTTTTGTTACTCCAATGGATGGTAGCCTTATCATTATGGAAGGTAGTCTGTTGTCGAGATTTTTGTTAATCCAATGGATGGTAGTCTTATCATTATGGAAGGTAGTCTGTTTTCGAGATTTTTGTTACAACATTGGATAGTAGCCTTTTCATTATGGAAGGTTGTCTGTTGTCGATATCTTTGTTACTCCATTGGATGGTAGCCTATTCATTATGGAATGTAGTCTGTTGTCGAGATTTTTGTTACTCCAATGGATGGTAGCCTTGTCATTATGGAAGGTAGTCTATCGTTATTATTTTTGTTACTCCAATGGATGGTAGCCTTGTTATTATGGAAGGTAGTCTATTGTTCATATTTTTCTTACTACAATGTGTGTTAGCCTTATCATTATGGATGGTAGTCTATTGTCAAGATTTTTGTTACTCCATTGGATAGTAGCATTGTCAATATGAAAGGTAGTCTGTTGTTGTGATTTTTGTTATTCCAATGGATGGTAGCCTATTCAATATGGAAGGTAGTATGTTTTCGAGATTTTTGTTACTCCAATGCATAGTAGCCTTGTCATTATGGAAGGTAGTCTATTGTCGATATTTTTGTTACTCCAATGGATGGTAGCCTTGTCATTATGGAAGGTAGTATGTCGTAGAAATTTTTGTTATTCCAATGGATGGTAGCCTTGTCATTATGGAAGGTAGTCTGTCATCGTGATTTTTGTTACTACACTGGATTGTAGCCTTATCATTATGGAAGGTAGTCTATTGTCGATATTTTTGTTACTCCAATGGATGATAGCCTTATCATTATGGAAGGTAGTCTATTGTCAAGATTTTTGGTACCCCATTGGATAGTAGCATTGTCAATATGAAAGGTAGTCTGTTGTTGTGATTTTTGTTATTCCAATGGATGGTAGCCTAGTCAATATGGAAGGTAGTATGTTTTCGAGATTTTTGTTACTCCAATGGATGGTAGCCTTGTCATTATGGAAGGTAGTCTATTGTCGATATTTTTGTTACTCCAATGGATGGTAGCCTTGTCATTATGGAAGGTAGTATGTCGTAGAAATTTTTGTTATTCCAATGGATGGTAGCCTTGTCATTATGAAAGGTAATCTCTTGTCGAGATTTTTGTTACTCCAATGGATTGTAGCCTTGTCATTATGGAAGGTAGTCTTTTGTCTAAATTTTTGTTACTCCAATGGATGGTAGCCTTCTTATTATGGAAGGTAGTCTATTGTCGAGATTTTTTTAATACAATGGATGGTAGCCTTATCATTATGGAAGGTAGTCTGTTATCTTGATTTTTGTTACTCCAATGGGTGGTAGCCTTGTCATTATGGAAGGTAGTCTGGTGTCGATATCTTTGTTACTCCAATGGAAGTAGCCTATTCATTATGGAATGTAGTCTATTGTCGAGATTTTTGGAACTCCAATGGATGGTAACCTTGTCATTATTGAAGGTAGTCTGTTGTCAAAAAATTTTATACTCCAATGGATGGTAGCCTTGTCATTATGAAAGGTAATCTATTGTCGAGATTTTTGTTACTCCAATGGATTGTATCCTTGTCATTATGGAAGGTAGTCAGTTGTCGAGATTTTTGTTACTCCATTGGATAGTAGCCTTGTCATTATAGAAGGTAGTCTGTTGTCGAGATTTTTGTTATTCTAATGGATGGTAGCCAAGTAATTATGGAAGGTAGTTTGTTTTCGAGATTTTTGTTACTCCAATGGATGGTAGCCTTGTCATTATGGAAGGTAGTCTGTTATCGATATTTTTGTTACTCCAATGGATGGTAGCCTTATCATTATGGAAGGTAGTTTGTTGTCGAGATTTTTGTTAATCCAATGGATGGTAGTCTTATCATTATGGAAGGTAGTCTGTTTTCGAGATTTTTGTTACAACATTGGATAGTAGCCTTTTCATTATGGAAGGTTGTCTGTTGTCGATATCTTTGTTACTCCATTGGATGGTAGCCTATTCATTATGGAATGTAGTCTGTTGTCGAGATTTTTGTTACTCCAATGGATGGTAGCCTTGTCATTATGGAAGGTAGTCTATCGTTATTATTTTTGTTACTCCAATGGATGGTAGCCTTGTTATTATGGAAGGTAGTCTATTGTTCATATTTTTCTTACTACAATGTGTGTTAGCCTTATCATTATGGATGGTAGTCTATTGTCAAGATTTTTGTTACTCCATTGGATAGTAGCATTGTCAATATGAAAGGTACTCTGTTGTTGTGATTTTTGTTATTCCAATGGATGGTAGCCTATTCAATATGGAAGGTAGTATGTTTTCGAGATTTTTGTTACTCCAATGGATGGTAGCCTTGTCATTATGGAAGGTAGTCTATTGTCGATATTTTTGTTACTCCAATGGATGGTAGCCTTGTCATTATGGAAGGTAGTATGTCGTAGAAATTTTTGTTATTCCAATGGATGGTAGCCTTGTCATTATGGAAGGTAGTCTGTCATCGTGATTTTTGTTACTACACTGGATTGTAGCCTTATCATTATGGAAGGTAGTCTATTGTCGATATTTTTGTTACTCCAATGGATGATAGCCTTATCATTATGGAAGGTAGTCTGTTGTCGAGATTTTTGTTACTCCAATGGATGGTAGCCTTATCATGATGGAAGGTAGTCTGTCGTTATGATTTTTGTTACTCCAATGGATGGTAGCCTTGTCATTATGGAAGGTAGTCTATTGTTCAGATTTTTCTTAATACAATGTGTGTTAGCCTTATAATTATGGAAGGTAGTCTATTGTCGAGATTTTGTTACTCCATTGGATAGTAGCATTGTCAATATGGAAGGTAGTCTGTTGTTGAGATTTTTGTTATTCTAATGGATGGTAGTCTTGTCATTATGGAAGGTAGTCTATTGTCAAGATTTTTGTTACTCCAATGGATGGTAGCCTTGTCATTATGGAAGGTAGTCTGTCGTAGAAATTTATGTTATTCCAATGGATGGTAGCCTTGTCATTATGAAAGGTAATCTATTGTCGAGATTTTTGTTACTCTAATGGATTGTAGCCTTGTCATTATTGATGGTTGACTCTTGTTGATATTTTTGTTACTCTAATGGATAGTAGCCTTGTCATTATGAAAGGTAGTTTGTTGTCCAGATTTTTGTTACTCTAATGGACGGTAGCTTTGTCATTATGGAAGGTTGTTTGTTGTCGAGATTTTTGTTACTCCAATGGGTGCTAGCCTTGTCAATATGGGAGGTAGTCTGGTGTCGATATCTTTGTTACTCCAATGGAAGTAGCCTATTCATTACGGAAGGTAGTCTGCTGTCGAGATTTTTGTTACTCCAATGGATGGTAACCTTGTCATTATGGAAGGTAGTCTGTTGTCAAAAAATTTTATACTCCAATGTATGGTAGCCTTGTCAATATGGAAGGTAGTCTCTTGTTGATATTTTTGTTACTCCAATGGACGGTAGCCTTGTCATTATGGAAGGTAGTTTGTTGTCCAGATTTTTGTTACTCTAATGGACGGTAGCTTTGTCATTATGGAAGGTTGTTTGTTGTCGAGATTTTTGTTACTCCATTGGATGGTAGCCTTATCATTATGGAAGGTAGTATGTTGTCGATATTTTTGTTATTCCAATGGATGGTAACCTTTTCATATAAGTTAGTCTGTTGTCGTGATTTTTGTTACTACAATGGATTGTTGCCTTGTCATTATGGAAGGTAGTCCGTCGTTGTGATTTTTATTACTCCAATGGATGGTAGCCATCTCATTATGGAAGGTAGTCTGTTGTTCAAATTTTTGTTACTACAGTGTATGTTAGCCTTGTCATTATGGAAGGTAGTCTGTTGTCGAGATTTTTGTTACAACATTGGATAGTAGCCTTGTCATTATGAAAGGTAGTTTGTTGTCTAGATTTTTGTTATTCCAATGGATGGTAGCCAAGTCATTATGGAAGGTAGTTTGTTTTCGATATTTTTTTTACTCCAACAGATGGTAGCCCTGTCATTATGGAAGGTAGTCTGTTGTCGAGATTTTTGTTACTCCAATGGATGGTAGCCTTGTCATTATGGAAGGTAGTCTGTCGCTGATATTTTTCTTATTCCAATGGATGATAGCCATGTCATTATGAAAGGTAGTCTATTGTCAAGATTTTTGTTACTATAATGGATTATATCCTTGTCATTATGGAAGGTAGTTTGTTGTCGAGATTTTTATTACTCCAATGGATGGTAGCTTTGTCATTACGGAAAGTAGTCTGTTGTCGAGATTTTTGTTACTCCAATGGATGGTAGCCTTGTCTTTGTGGAAGGTAGTTTGTCGTCGTGATTTTTGTTACTACAATGGATTGTAGCCTTGTCATTATGGAATGAAGTCTATTGTCGAGATTTTTGTTACTCCAATGGATGGTAGCCTTATCATTATGGAAGGTAGTCTTTTGTCGAGATTTTTGTTACTCCAATGGGTGGTAGCCTTGTCATTATGGAAGGTAGTCTGGTGTCGATATCTTTGTTACTCCAATGGAAGTAGCCTATTCATTATGGAATGTAGTCTGTTGTCTAGATTTTTGTTACTCCAATGGATGGTAGCCTTGTCAATGTGGAAGGTAGTCTGTTGTCAAAAAATTTTATACTCCAATGTATTGTAGCCTTGTCATTATTGAAGGTAGACTCTTGTTGATATTTTTGTTACTTTAATGGATAGTAGCCTTGTCATTATGAAAGGTAGTTTGTTGTCCAGATTTTTGTTACTCTAATGGACGGTAGCTTTGTCATTATGGAAGGTTGTTTGTTGTCGAAATTTTTGTTACTCCATTGGATGGTGGCCTTATCATTATGGAAGGTAGTATGTTGTCGATATTTTTGTTATTCCAATGGATGGTAACCTTTTCATATAAGGTAGTATGTTGTCGTGATTTTTGTTACTACAATGGATTGTTGCCTTATCATTATGGAAGGTAGTCCGTCGTTGTGATTTTTATTACTCCAATGGATGGTAGCCATCTCATTATGGAAGGTAGTCTGTTGTTCAAATTTTTGTTACTACAGTGTATGTTAGCCTTGTCATTATGGAATGTAGTCTGTTGTCGAGATTTTTGTTACAACATTGGATAGTCGCCTTGTCATTATGAAAGGTAGTCTGTTGTCTAGATTTTTGTTATTCCAATGGATGGTAGCCAAGTCATTATGGAAGGTAGTTTGTTTTCGAGATTTTTTTTACTCCAATGGATGGTAGCCCTGTCATTGTGGAAGGTAGTCTGTTGTCGAGATTTTTGTTACTCCAATGGATGGTAGCCTTGTCATTATGGAAGGTAGTCTGTCGTTGATATTTTTCTTATTCCAATGGATAATAGCCATGTCATTATGAAAGGTAATCTATTTTCAAGATTTTTGTTCTTATAATGGATTATATCCTTGTCATTATGGAAGGTGGTTTGTTGTCGAGATTTTTGTTACTCCAATGGATGGTAGCCTTGTCATTACGGAAGGTAGTCTGTTGTCAAGATTTTTGTTACTCCAATGGATGGTAGCCTTGTCATTATGGAAGGTAGTTGTCGTCGTGATTTTTGTTACTACAATGGATTGTAGCCTTGTCATTATGGAAGGAAGTCTATTGTCGAGATTTTTGTTACTCCAATGGATGGTAGCCTTATCATTATGGAAGGTAGTCTGTTGTCGAGATTTTTGTTACTCCAATGGATGGTAGCCTTGTCATTATGGAAGGTAGTCTATTGTTATGATTTTTGTTACTCCAATGGATGGTAGCCTTGTCATTATGGAAGGTAGTCTATTGTTCATATTTTTCTTACTACAATGTGTGTTAGCCTTATCATTATGGAAGGTAGTCTATTGTCAAGATTTTTGTTACTCCATTGGATAGTAGCATTGTCAATATGAAAGGTTGTCTGTTGTTGTGATTTTTGTCGGGATTTTTGTTCCTACAATATATTGGAGCCTTGCCATTATAGAAGGTAGTCTGTTGTCGATATCTTTGTTACTCCAATGGATGGTATCCTAGTCATTATGGAAGATAGTCTTTTGTCGAGATTTTAGTTAATCCAATGGATGGTAGCCTTGTCATTATGGAAGGTAGTGTATTGTCGAGATTTTGTATACTACAATGGATTATAGCCTTGTCATTATGGAAGGTAGTCTGTTGTGGTTATTTGGGTTACTCCAATGATGGTACCCTAGTCATTATGGAAGGTAGTCTATTATCGAGATTTTTGTTACTCCATTGGATGGTAGCCTTGTCATTATGGAAGGTAGTGTGTTGTCGATATTTATGTTATTCCAATGGATGGTAGCCTTGTCATTATGGAAGGTATTCTGTTGTCGTGATTCTTGTTACTCCAATGGATGGTAGCCTAGTCATTATGGAAGGTAGTCTGTTGTCGAGATTTTTTTACTCCAAAGGATGGTAGCCTAGTCATTATGGAAGGTAGTCTGTTGTCGAGATTTTTGTTACTCCATTGAATGGTAGCCTTGTCATTATGGAAGGTAGTGTGTTGTCAATATTTTTGTTATTCCAATGGATGGTAGCCTCGTCATTATGGAAGGTAGTCTATTGTCGAGATTTTCCTTACTCCAATGGATAGTAGCCTTGTCATTATAGAAGGTAGTATATTGTCGAGATTTTTGTCACTACAATGGATGGTAGCCATGTAATTATGGAAGGTAGTATGTTGTCGAGATTTTTGTTACTACAATGGATTTAGCCTTGTCGTTATGGAAGGTAGTCTATTTTTGATATCTTTGTTACTCCAATGGATGGTAGCCTAGTCATTATGGAAGGTAGTATGTTGTCGAGATTTTAGTTACTCCGATGGATGGTAGCCTTGTCATTATGGAAGGTAGTCTATTGT
Organism: Vicia faba; assembly: GCA_948472305.1. Classification (NCBI taxonomy): domain Eukaryota; kingdom Viridiplantae; phylum Streptophyta; class Magnoliopsida; order Fabales; family Fabaceae; genus Vicia; species Vicia faba. The sequence continues at coordinate 462,994,311 of OX451741.1, forward strand.
CGAGATTTTTTATACTCTAATGGATTATAGCCTTGTCATTATGGAAGGTAGTCTCTTGTGTATATTTTGGTTACTCCAATGATGGTACCCTTGTCATTATGGAAGGTAGTTTGTTGTCGACATTTTTTATACTCCAATGGATGGTAGACTTGTCATTATCGAAGTTAGTCTATTGTCGAGTTTTCTGTTACTCCAATGGATGGTAGCCTTGTCATTATGGAAGGTAATCTGTGTCGAAAATTTTGTTACTACAATGGATGTTAGTCTTGGCATTATGGAAGGTAGTATGTTGTCGATATCTTTGTTACTCCAATGGATGGTAGCCTTTTCATTATGGAAGCTATTCTTTTGTCGTGATTTTTGTTACTCTAAGGTATTATAGCCTTGTCGTTATTGAAGGTAGTCTATTGTCGATATTTTTGTTACTCTAAGGGATGGTAGCCTTGTCATTATGGAAGGTAGTGCTTTGTCGATATTTTTTTTATTCCAATGGATGGTAGCCTTGTCATTATGGAAGGTAGTCTTTTGTCGTGATTTTTATTACTCCAATGGATGGTAGCCTTGTCATTATGGAAGGTAGTCTATTGTCGAGATTTTTGTTACTACAATGGATGGTAGTCTTGTCATTATGGAAGGTAGTCTGTTGTCCAGATTTTTGTTACTATAATGGATTGTAGGCTTGTCGTTATGGAAGGTAGTCTGTTGTCGATATCTTTGTTACTCCAATGGATGATAGCCTAGTCATTATGGAAGGTAGTCTGTTGTCGAGATTTTAGTTACTATAATGGATGGTAGCCTTGTCATTATGGAAGGTAGTTTGTTGTCGACGTTTTGTATACTACAATGGATTGTAGCCTTGTCATTATGGAAGGTAGTCTCTTGTGGATATTTGGGTTAGTCCAATGATGGTACCCTTGTCATTATGGAAGATAATCTATTATTGAGATTTTTGTTGCTCTAATGGAGGGTAGACTTGTCATTATTCAAGGTAGTGTGTTGTCGTGATTTTTGTTACTCTAAGGGATGGTAGCCTTGTCATTATGGAAATTAGTATGTTGTCGATATTTTTGTATCTATAATAGATTGTAGCCTTGTCATTATGGAAGGTAGTCTGTTGTCGAGATTTTTGTTACTCTAATGGATGGTAGCGTAGTAATTAGGAAGGTAGTCTATTCTCGAGATTTTTGTTACTCCATTGGATGGTAGCCTTGTTATTATGGAAGGTAGTGTCTTGTCGATATTTTTCTTATTCCAATGGATGGTAGCCTTGTCATTATGGAAGGTAGTGTGTTGTTGTGATTTTGGTTACTCCAATGGATGGTAGCCTTGTCATTATGGAAGGTAGTATGTTGCTGATATCTTTGATACTCAAATGGATGTTAGCTTTGTCATTATGGAAGGTAGTATGTTGTCGAAATTTTTGTTACTCTAAGGGATGGTAGCCTTGTCATTTTGGAACATAGTTTGTTGTCGAGATTTTTGTTATTCCAATGGATGGTAACCTTTTCATTATGAAAGGTAGTCTATCGTCGAGATTTTCGTTACTATAATAGATTGTAGCCTTGTCATTATAGAAGGTAGTCTATTTTCAGGATTTTTGTTACTCCAATGGATGGTTGCCTTGTCATTATAGAAGGTAGTATATTGTCGAGATTTTTGTCACTACAATGGATGGTAGCCATGTCATTATAGAAGGTAGTATATTGTCGAGATTTTTGTCACTACAATGGATGGTAGCCATGTCATTAGGGAAGGTAGTCTGTTGTCGAGATTTTTGTTACTACAATTGATTTAGCCTTGTCATTATGGAAGGTAGTTTGTTGTTGATATCTTTGTTACTCCAATGGATGGTACCCTAGTCATTATGGAAGGTAGTCTGTTATCGAGATTTTAGTTACTCCAATGGATGGTAGCCTTGTCATTATGGAAGGTAGTCTGTTGCCGAGATTTTTTATACTCTAATGGATTATAGCCTTGTCATTATAAAAGGTAGTCTCTTCTGGATATTTGGGTTACTCCAATGGATGGTAGCCTTGTCATTATAGAAGGTAGTATATTGTCGAGATTTTTGTCACTACAATGGATGGTAGCCATGTTATTATGGAAGGTAGTCTATTGTCGAGATTTTTGTTACTATAATGTATTTAGCCTTGTCGTTAAGGAAGGTAGTTTGTTGTTGATATCTTTGTTACTCCAATGGATGGTAGCCTAGTCATTATGGAAGGTATTCTGTTGTCGAGATTTTAGTTACTACAATTGATTGTTGCCTTGTCATTATGGAAGGTAGTCTGTTGACGATATTTTTTATACTCTAACGGATTATAGCCTTGTCATTATAAAAGGTAGTCTCTTCTGGATATTTGGGTTACTCCAATGGATGGTAGCCTTGTCATTATAGAAGGTAGTATATTGTCGAGATTTTTGTCACTACAATGGATGGTAGCCATGTCATTATGGAAGGTAGTCTATTGTCAAGATTTTTGTTACTACAATGGATTTAGCCTTGTCGTTAAGGAAGGTAGTTTGTTGTTGATATCTTTGTTACTCCAATGGATGGTAGCCTAGTCATTATGGAAGGTATTCTGTTGTCGAGATTTTAGTTACTATAATTGATTGTAGCCTTGTCATTATGGAAGGTAGTCTGTTGCCGAGATTTTTTATACTCTAATGGATTATAGCATTGTCATTATAAAAGGCAGTCTCTTGTGTATATTTTGGTTACTCCAAAGATGGTACCCTTGTCATTATGGAAGGTAGTCTGTTGTCGAGATTTCTGTTACTCCAATGGATGGAAGCCTTGTCATTATGGAAGGTAGTCTGTTATCGATATTTTTGTTACTACAATGGATTGTAGCCTTGTCGTTATGGAAGGTAGTCTATTGTCGAGGTTTTGTATACTACAATTGATTGTAGCCTTGTCATTATGGAAGGTAGTATCTTGTAGATATTTGGGTTAGTCCAATGATGGTACCCTTGTCATTATGGAAGATAGTCTATTTTTGAGATTTTTGTTGCTCCAATGGATGGTAGACTTGTGATTATGCAAGGTAGTGTGTTGTCGTGATTTTTGTTACTCTAAGGGATGGTAGCCTTGTCATTATGGAAAGTAGTATGTTGTCGATATCTTTGTTACTCCAATGGAGGGTAGCCTTTTCATTATGGAAGGTAGTCTATTGTCGAGATTTTTGTTACCCTAAGGGATGGTAGCCTTGTCATTATGAAAGATAGTCTATTGTCGATATTTTTGTATCTATAATAGATTGTAGCCTTGTCATTATGGAAGGTAGTCTGTTGTCGAGATTTTTGTTACTCTAATGGATGGTAGCGTAGTAATTATGGAAGGTAGTCTATTGTCGAGATTTTTGTTACTCCATTGGATGGTAGCCTTGTTATTATGGAAGGTAGTGTCTTGTCGATATTTTTGTTATTCCAATGGATGGTAGCCTTGTCATTATGGAAGGTAGTGTGTTGTCGTGATTTTTGTTACTCCAATGGATGGTAGCCTTGTCATTGTGGAAAGTAGTATGTTGTTGATATCTTTGTTACTCAAATGGATGTTAGCTTTGTCATTATGGAAGGTAGTCTGTTGTCGAGATTTTTGTTACTCTAAGTGATGGTAGCCTTGTCATTTTGGAACATAGTTTGTTGTCGAGATTTTTGTTATTCCAATGGATGGTAACCTTTTTATTATGAAAGGTAGTCTATCGTCGAGATTTTCGTTATTATAAAAGATTGTAGCCTTGTCATTGTGGAAGGTAGTCTATTGTCAAGATTTTTGTTACTCCAATGGATGGTAGCCATGTCATTATGGAAGGTAGTCTGTTGGCGAGATTTTTGTTACTACAATTGATTTAGCCTTGTCATTATGGAAGGTAGTTTGTTGTTGATATCTTTGTTACTCCAATGGATGGCAGCCTAGTCATTGTGGAAGGTAGTCTGTTATCGAGATTTTACTTACTCTAATGGATGGTAGCCTTGTCATTATGGAAGGTAGTCTGTTGCCGAGATTTTTTATACTCTAATGGATTATAGCCTTGTCATTATAAAAGGTAGTCTCTTGTGGATATTTGGGTTACTCCAATGATGGTACCCTTGTCATTATGGAAGATAGTCTATTGTTGAGATTTTTGTTACTCCAATGGATGGTAGACTTCTCATTATCGAAGGTAGTCTGTTGTCGAGATTTCTGTTACTCCAATGGATGGTAGCCTTGTCATTCTGGAAGGTAGTCTGTTGTCGAGATTTTTGTTACTACAATGGATGTTAGTCTTGTCATTATGGAAAGTAGTCTGTTGTCGAGATTTTTGTTACCCTAAGGGATGCTAGCCTTGTCATTATGAAAGATAGTCTATTGTCGATATTTTTGTATCTATAATAGATTGTAGACTTGTCATTATGGAAGGTAGTCTGTTGTCGAGATTTTTGTTACTCTAATGGATGGTAGCGTAGTCATTATGGAAGGTAGTGTGTTGTCGATATTTTTGTTATTCCAATGGATGGTAACCTTGTCATTATGGAAGGTAGTATGTTGCCGATATCTTTGTTACTCCAATGGATGGTAGCTTTGTCATTATGGAAGGTAGTCTGTTGTCGATATTTTTGTTACTCTAAGGGATGGTAGCCTTGTCATTATAGAACATAGTTTGTTGTCGAGATTTTTGTTATTCCAATGGATGGTAGCCTTGTAATTATGAAAGGTAGTCTATCGTCGAGATTTTCATTACTATAATTGATTGTAGCCTTGTCATTATGGAAGGTAGTTTATTGTCAGGATTTTTGTTACTCCAATGGATGGTAGCCATGTCATTATAGAAGGTAGTATATTGTAGAGAGTTTTGTCACTACAATGGATGGTAGCCATGTCATTATGGAAGGTAGTCTATTGTCAAGATTTTTGTTACTACAATGGATTTAGCCTTGTCGTTATGTAAGGTAGTCTGTTGTTGATATCATTGTTACTCCAATGGATGGTAGCCTAGTCATTATGGAAGGTATTCTGTCGTCGAGATTTTTGTTACTCTAAGGGATGATAGCCTTGTCATTTTAGAAGGTAGTATATTGTCGAGATTTTTTATACTCTAATGGATTATAGCCTTGTCATTATAAAAGGTAGTCTCTTGTGTATATTTTGGTTACTCCAATGACGGTACCCTTGTCATTATGGAAGGTAGTCTGTTGTCGAGATTTTTTATACTCCAATGGATGGTAGACTTGTCATTATCGAAGGTAGTCTGTTGTCGAGATTTCTGTTACTCCAATGGATGGTAGCCTTGTCATTATGGAAGGTAGTCTGTTGTCGATATTTTTGTTACTACAATGGATGTTAGTCTTGTCATTATGGAAAGTAGTCTGTTGTCGAGATTTTTGTTACAACAATGGATGGTAGCCTTGTCATTATGGAAGGTAGTCCGTTGTTTATATCTTTGTTACTCCAATGAATGGTAGCCTAGTCATTATGTAAGGTAGTTTGTTATCGAGATTTCGGTTACCCCAATGGATGGTAGCCTTGTCATTATGGAAGGTAGTCTGTTTTCGGGATTTTTGTTACTCTAATGGATAGTAGCCTAGTCATTATGGAAGGTAGTCTGTTGTCGAGATTTTTGTTACTACAATGGATAATATCCTTGTCATTATGGATGGTCGTCTGTTGTCGAGGTGTTTGTTACTACAATGGATTATAGCCTTGTCGTTATGGAAGGTAGTCTGTTGTCGATATCTTTGTTACTCCAATAGATGGTAGCCTAGTCATTATGGAAGGTAGTTTGTTGTCGAGATTTTTGTTACTCCATTGGATGGTAACCTTGTCAATATGGAAGGTAGTATGTTGTCGTTATTTTTGTTATTCCAATGGATGGTAGCCTAGTAATTATGAAAGGTAGTCTATTGTCGTGATTTTTGTTACTCCAATGGATGGTAACCTTGTCATTATGGAAGGTAGTATGTTGTAGATATCTTTGTTACTCCAATGGATGGGAGCCTTGTTATTATGGAAGGTAGTCTGCTGTCGAGATTTTTGTTACTCTAAGGGATGGTAGCCTTGTCATTATGGAAGGTAGTCTGTTGTCGAGATTTTTTTTATTCCAATGGATGGTAGCCTTTTCATTATGAAAGGTAGTCTACTGTCGAGGTTTTTGTTACTATAATAGATTTTAGCCTTGTCATTATGGAAGGTAGTCTGGTGTCGAGATTTTTGTTACTCCAATGGATGGTAGCCTTGTCATTATAGAAAGTAGTATATTGTCGAGATTGTTGTCACTACAATGGATGGTAGCCTTGTCATTATGGAAGGTAGTTTGTTGTCGAGATTTTTGTTACTACAAAGGATTGTAGCGTTGTTGTTATGGAAGGTAGTCTGTTGTTGATATCATTGTTACTCCAATGGATGGTAGCCTAGTCATTATGGAAGGTAGTCTGTTGTCGAGATTTTTGTTACACTAAGGGATGATAACCTTGTCATTTTAGAAGGTAGTATATTGTCGAGATTTTTGTCACTACGATGGATGGTAGCCTTCTCATTATAGAAGGTAGTCTGTTGTCGAGATTTTTGTTACTACAATGGATTGTAACCTTATCATTATGGAAGTTAGTCCGTTGTCGATATCTTTGTTACTCCATTGGATGGTATCCTAGTCATTATGTAAGGTAGTTTGTGTACGAGATTTTAGTTACTCCAATGGATGGCAGCCTTGTCATTATGAAACGTAGTCTGTTGTCGTGATTTTTGTTACTCTAAGGGATGGTAGCCTTGTCATTATGGAAGGTAGTATGTTGTCGATATCTTTGTTACTCCAATGGATGGTAGCCTTGTCAATATGGAAGGTAGTCTGTTGTCGAGATTTTTTTTACTCCAATGGATATCAGCCTTGTCATTATGGAAGGTAGTCTATTGTCGAGATTTTTGTTACTCCAATGGATGGTAGCCTTGTCATTATGGAAGGTAGTCTGTTGTCAATATTTTTGTTACTACAATGGATGTTAGTCTTGTCATTATGGAAAGTAGTCTGTTGTCGAGATTTTTGTTACAACAATGGATGGTAGCCTTGTCATTATGGAAGGTAGTCCGTTGTTTATATCTTTGTTACTCTAATGGATGGTATCCTAGTCATTTATGTAAGGTAGTTTGTTGTCGAGATTTCTGTTACCCCAATGGATGGTAGCCTTATCATTATGGAAGGTAGTCTGTTTTCGGGATTTTTGTTACTCTAATGGATATTAGCCTTGTCATTATGGAAGGTAGTCTGTTGTTGAGATTTTTGTTACTACAATGGATAGTATCCTTGTCATTATGGATGGTCGTCTGTTGTCGAGATGTTTGTTACTACAATGGATTATAGCCTTGTCGTTATGGAAGGTAGTTTGTTGTCGAGATTTTTGTTACTCCATTGGATGGTAACCTTTTCATTATTGAAGGTAGTGTGTTTTCGTTAATTTTGTTATTCCAATGGATGGTAGCCTAGTAATTATGGAAGGTAGTCTATTGTCGTGATTTTTGTTACTCCAATGGATGGTATCCTTGTCATTATGGAAGGTAGTATGTTGTAGATATCTTTGTTACTCCAATCGATGGGAGCCTTGTTATTATGGAAGGTAGTCTGCTGTCGAGATTTTTGTTACTCTAAGGGATGGTAGCCTTGTCATTATGGAAGGTAGTCTGTTGTCGAGATTTTTTTTATTCCAATGGATGGTAGCCTTTTCATTATGAAAGGTAGTTTATTGTCGAGGTTTTTGTTACTATAATAGATTTTAGCCTTGTCATTATGGAAGGTAGTCTGGTGTCGAGATTTTTGTTACTCCAATGGATGGTAGCCTTGTCATTATAGAAGGTAGTCTGTTTTCGGGATTTTTGTCACTACAATGGATAGTAGCCTTGTCATTATGGAAGGTAGTCTGTTGTCGAGATTTTTGTTACTCCAATGGATGGTAGCCTTATTGTTATGTAAGGTAGTCTTTTGTTGATATCATTGTTACTCCAATGGATGGTAGCCTAGTCATTATGGAAGGTATTCTGTCGTCGAGATTTTTGTTACTCTAAGGGATGATAGCCTTGTCATTTTAGAAGGTAGTATATTGTCGAGATTTTTTATACTCTAATGGATTATAGCCTTGTCATTATAAAAGGTAGTCTCTTGTGTATATTTTTGTTACTCCAATGACGGTACCGTTGTCATTATGGAAGGTAGTCTGTTGTCGAGATTTTTTATACTCCAATGGATGGTAGACTTGTCATTATCGAAGGTAGTCTGTTGTCGAGATTTCTGTTACTCCAATGGATGGTAGCCTTGTCAGTATGGAAGGTAGTCTGTTGTCGATATTTTTGTTACTACAATGGATGTTAGTCTTGTCATTATGGAAAGTAGTCTGTTGTCGAGATTTTTGTTACAACAATGGATGGTAGCCTTGTCATTATGGAAGGTAGTCCGTTGTTTATATCTTTGTTACTCTAATGGATGGTATCCTAGTCATTATGTAAGGTAGTTTGTTGTCGAGATTTCTGTTACCCCAATGGATGGTAGCCTTATCATTATGGAAGGTAGTCTGTTTTCGGGATTTTTGTTACTCTAATGGATAGTAGCCTTGTCATTATGGAAGGTAGTCTGTTGTCGAGATTTTTGTTACTACAATGGATAGTATCCTTGTCATTATGGATGGTCGTCTGTTGTCTAGATGTTTGTTACTACAATGGATTATAGCCTTATCGTTATGGAAGGTAGTTTGTTGTCGAGATTTTTGTTACTCCATTGGATGGTAACCTTTTCATTATTGAAGGTAGTGTGTTGTCGTTAATTTTATTATTCCAATGGATGGTAGCCTAGTAATTATGGAAGGTAGTCTATTGTCGTGATTTTTGTTACTCCAATGGATGGTAGCCTTGTCATTATGGAAGGTAGTATGTTGTAGATATCTTTGTTACTCCAATCGATGGGAGCCTTGTTATTATGGAAGGTAGTCTGCTGTCGAGATTTTTGTTACTCTAAGGGATGGTAGCCTTGTCATTATGGAAGGTAGTCTGTTGTCGAGATTTTTTTTATTCCAATGGATGGTAGCCTTTTCATTATGAAAGGTAGTCTATTGTCGAGGTTTTTGTTACTATAATAGATTTTAGCCTTGTCATTATGGAAGGTAGTCTGGTGTCGAGATTTTTGTTACTCCAATGGATGGTAGCCTTGTCATTATAGAAAGTAGTATATTGTCGAGATTGTTGTCACTACAACGGATGGTAGCCTTGTCATTATGGAAGGTAGTTTGTTGTCGAGATTTTTGTTACTACAAAGGATTGTAGCCTTATTGTTATGTAAGGTAGTCTGTTGTTGATATCATTGTTACTCCAATGGATGGTAGCCTAGTCATTATGGAAGGTATTCTGTTGTCGAGATTTTTGTTACTCTAAGGGATGATAGCCTTGTCATTTTAGAAGGTTGTATATTGTCGAGATTTTTTATACTCTAATGGATTATAGCCTTGTCATTATAAAAGGTAGTCTCTTGTGTATATTTTGGTTACTCCAATGATGGTAGCCTTGTCATTATGGAAGGTAGTCTGTTGTCGAGATTTTTTATACTCCAATGGATGGTAGACTTGTCATTATCGAAGGTAGTCTGTTATCGAGATTTCAGTTACTCCAATGGATGGTAGCCTTGTCATTATGGAAGGTAGTCTGTTGTCGATATTTTTGTTACTACAATGGATGTTAGTCTTGTCATTATGGAAAGTAGTCTGTTGTCGAGATTTTTGTTACAACAATGGATGGTAGCCTTGTCATTATGGAAGGTAGTCTGTTGTTTATATCTTTGTTACTCCAATGAATGGTGGCCTAGTCATTATGTAAGTTAGTTTGTTGTCGAGATTTCTGTTACCCCAATGGATGGTAGCCTTGTCATTATGGAAGGTAGTCTATTTTCCGGATTTTTGTTACTCTAATGGATAGTTGCCTTGTCATTATGGAAGGTAGTCTGTTGTCGAGATTTTTGTTACTACAATGGATAGTATCCTTGTCATTATGGATGGTCGTCTGTTGTCGAGGTGTTTGTTACTACAATGGATTATAGCCTTGTCGTTATGGAAGGTAGTCTGTTGTCGATATCTTTGTTACTCCATTGGATGGTAACCTTTTCATTATTGAAGGTAGTGTGTTTTCGTTAATTTTGTTATTCCAATGGATGGTAGCCTAGTAATTATGGAAGGTAGTCTATTGTCGTGATTTTTGTTACTCCAATGGATGGTATCCTAGTCATTATGGAAGGTAGTATGTTGTAGATATCTTTGTTACTTCAATGGATGGGAGCCTTGTTATTATGGAAGGTAGTCTGCTGTCGAGATTTTTGTTACTCTAAGGGATGGTAGCCTTGTCATTATGGAAGGTAGTCTGTTGTCGAGATTTTTTTTATTCCAATGGATGGTAGCCTTTTCATTATGAAAGGTAGTTTATTGTCGAGGTTTTTGTTACTATAATAGATTTTAGCCTTGTCATTATGGAAGGTAGTCTGGTGTCGAGATTTTTGTTACTCCAATGGATGGTAGCCTTGTCATTATAGAAAGTAGTATATTGTCGAGATTGTTGTCACTACAATGGATGGTAGCCTTGTCATTATGGAAGGTAGTCTGTTGTCGAGATTTTTGTTACTACAAAGGATTGTAGCCTTATTGTTATGTAAGGTAGTCTTTTGTTGATATCATTGTTACTCCAATGGATGGTAGGCTAGTCATTATGGAAGGTATTCTGTCGTCGAGATTTTTGTTACTCTAAGGGATGATAGCCTTGTCATTTTAGAAGGTAGTATATTGTCGAGATTTTTTATACTCTAATGGATTATAGCCTTGTCATTATAAAAGGTAGTCTCTTGTGTATATTTTGGTTACTCCAATGACGGTACCCTTGTCATTATGGAAGGTAGTCTGTTGTCGAGATTTTTTATACTCCAATGGATGGTATACTTGTCATTATCGAAGGTAGTCTGTTGTCGAGATTTCTGTTACTCCAATGGATGGTAGCCTTGTCAGTATGGAAGGTAGTCTGTTGTCGATATTTTTGTTACTACAATGGATGTTAGTCTTGTCATTATGGAAAGTAGTCTGTTGTCGAGATTTTTGTTACAACAATGGATGGTAGCCTTGTCATTATGGAAGGTAGTCCGTTGTTTATATCTTTGTTACTCTAATGGATGGTATCCTAGTCATTATGTAAGGTAGTTTGTTGTCGAGATTTCTGTTACCCCAATGGATGGTAGCCTTATCATTATGGAAGGTAGTCTGTTTTCGGGATTTTTGTTACTCTAATGGATAGTAGCCTTGTCATTATGGAAGGTAGTCTGTTGTCGAGATTTTTGTTACTACAATGGATAGTATCCTTGTCATTATGGATGGTCGTCTGTTGTCGAGATGTTTGTTACTACAATGGATTATAGCCTTATCGTTATGGAAGGTAGTTTGTTGTCGAGATTTTTGTTACTCCATTGGATGGTAACCTTTTCATTATTGAAGGTAGTGTGTTGTCGTTAATTTTATTATTCCAATGGATGGTAGCCTAGTAATTATGGAAGGTAGTCTATTGTCGTGATTTTTGTTACTCCAATGGATGGTAGCCTTGTCATTATGGAAGGTAGTATGTTGTAGATATCTTTGTTACTCCAATCGATGGGAGCCTTGTTATTATGGAAGGTAGTCTGCTGTCGAGATTTTTGTTACTCTAAGGGATGGTAGCCTTGTCATTATGGAAGGTAGTCTGTTGTCGAGATTTTTTTTATTCCAATGGATGGTAGCCTTTTCATTATGAAAGGTAGTCTATTGTCGAGGTTTTTGTTACTATAATAGATTTTAGCCTTGTCATTATGGAAGGTAGTCTGGTGTCGAGATTTTTGTTACTCCAATGGATGGTAGCCTTGTCATTATAGAAAGTAGTATATTGTCGAGATTGTTGTCACTACAACGGATGGTAGCCTTGTCATTATGGAAGGTAGTTTGTTGTCGAGATTTTTGTTACTACAAAGGATTGTAGCCTTATTGTTATGTAAGGTAGTCTGTTGTTGATATCATTGCTACTCCAATGGATGGTAGCCTAGTCATTATGGAAGGTATTCTGTTGTCGAGATTTTTGTTACTCTAAGGGATGATAGCCTTGTCATTTTAGAAGGTTGTATATTGTCGAGATTTTTTATACTCTAATGGATTATAGCCTTGTCATTATAAAAGGTAGTCTCTTGTGTATATTTTGGTTACTCCAATGATGGTAGCCTTGTCATTATGGAAGGTAGTCTGTTGTCGAGATTTTTTATACTCCAATGGATGGTAGACTTGTCATTATCGAAGGTAGTCTGTTATCGAGATTTCAGTTACTCCAATGGATGGTAGCCTTGTCATTATGGAAGGTAGTCTGTTGTCGATATTTTTGTTACTACAATGGATGTTAGTCTTGTCATTATGGAAAGTAGTCTGTTGTCGAGATTTTTGTTACAACAATGGATGGTAGCCTTGTCATTATGGAAGGTAGTCTGTTGTTTATATCTTTGTTACTCCAATGAATGGTGGCCTAGTCATTATGTAAGTTAGTTTGTTGTCGAGATTTCTGTTACCCCAATGGATGGTAGCCTTGTCATTATGGAAGGTAGTCTATTTTCCGGATTTTTGTTACTCTAATGGATAGTTGCCTTGTCATTATGGAAGGTAGTCTGTTGTCGAGATTTTTGTTACTACAATGGATAGTATCCTTGTCATTATGGATGGTCGTCTGTTGTCGAGGTGTTTGTTACTACAATGGATTATAGCCTTGTCGTTATGGAAGGTAGTCTGTTGTCGATATCTTTGTTACTCCAATGGATGGTAGCCTAGTCATTATGGAAGGTAGTTTTTTGTCCAGATTTTTGTTACTCCATTGGATGGTAACCTTGTCATTATGGAAGGTAGTGTGTTGTCGTTATTTTTGTTATTCCAATGGATGGTAGCCTAGTCATTATGGAAGGTAGTATGTTGTAGATATCTTTGTTACTTCAATGGATGGGAGCCTTGTTATTATGGAAGGTAGTCTGCTGTCGAGATTTTTGTTACTCTAAGGGATGGTAGCCTTGTCATTATGGAAGGTAGTCTGTTGTCGAGATTTTTTTTATTCCAATGGATGGTAGCCTTTTCATTATGAAAGGTAGTTTATTGTCGAGGTTTTTGTTACTATAATAGATTTTAGCCTTGTCATTATGGAAGGTAGTCTGGTGTCGAGATTTTTGTTACTCCAATGGATGGTAGCCTTGTCATTATAGAAAGTAGTATATTGTCGAGATTGTTGTCACTACAATGGATGGTAGCCTTGTCATTATGGAAGGTAGTCTGTTGTCGAGATTTTTGTTACTACAAAGGATTGTAGCCTTATTGTTATGTAAGGTAGTCTTTTGTTGATATCATTGTTACTCCAATGGATGGTAGGCTAGTCATTATGGAAGGTATTCTGTCGTCGAGATTTTTGTTACTCTAAGGGATGATAGCCTTGTCATTTTAGAAGGTAGTATATTGTCGAGATTTTTTATACTCTAATGGATTATAGCCTTGTCATTATAAAAGGTAGTCTCTTGTGTATATTTTGGTTACTCCAATGACGGTACCCTTGTCATTATGGAAGGTAGTCTGTTGTCGAGATTTTTTATACTCCAATGGATGGTATACTTGTCATTATCGAAGGTAGTCTGTTGTCGAGATTTCTGTTACTCCAATGGATGGTAGCCTTGTCATTATGGAAGGTAGTCTGTTGTCGATATTTTTGTTACTACACTGGATGTTAGTCTTGTCATTATGGAAAGTAGTCTGTTGTCGAGATTTTTGTTACAACAATGGATGGTAGCCTTGTCATTATGGAAGGTAGTCCGTTGTTTATATCTTTGTTACTCTAATGGATGGTATCCTAGTCATTATGTAAGGTAGTTTGTTGTCGAGATTTCTGTTACCCCAATGGATGGTAGCCTTATCATTATGGAAGGTAGTCTGTTTTCGGGATTTTTGTTACTCTAATGGATAGTAGCCTTGTCATTATGGAAGGTAGTCTGTTGTCGAGATTTTTGTTACTACAATGGATAGTATCCTTGTCATTATGGATGGTCGTCTGTTGTCGAGATGTTTGTTACTACAATGGATTATAGCCTTATCGTTATGGAAGGTAGTTTGTTGTCGAGATTTTTGTTACTCCATTGGATGGTAACCTTTTCATTATTGAAGGTAGTGTGTTGTCGTTAATTTTGTTATTCCAATGGATGGTAGCCTAGTAATTATGGAAGGTAGTCTATTGTCGTGATTTTTGTTACTCCAATGGATGGTAGCCTTGTCATTATGGAAGGTAGTATGTTGTAGATATCTTTGTTACTCCAATCGATGGGAGCCTTGTTATTATGGAAGGTAGTCTGCTGTCGAGATTTTTGTTACTCTAAGGGACGGTAGCCTTGTCATTATGGAAGGTAGTCTGTTGTCGAGATTTTTTTTATTCCAATGGATGGTAGCCTTTTCATTATGAAAGGTAGTCTATTGTCGAGGTTTTTGTTACTATAATAGATTTTAGCCTTGTCATTATGGAAGGTAGTCTGGTGTCGAGATTTTTGTTACTCCAATGGATGGTAGCCTTGTCATTATAGAAAGTAGTATATTGTCGAGATTGTTGTCACTACAATGGATGGTAGCCTTGTCATTATGGAAGGTAGTTTGTTGTCGAGATTTTTGTTACTACAAAGGATTGTAGCCTTATTGTTATGTAAGGTAGTCTGTTGTTGATATCATTGTTACTCCAATGGATGGTAGCCTAGTCATTATGGAAGGTATTCTGTTGTCGAGATTTTTGTTACTCTAAGGGATGATAGCCTTGTCATTTTAGAAGGTTGTATATTGTCGAGATTTTTTATACTCTAATGGATTATAGCCTTGTCATTATAAAAGGTAGTCTCTTGTGTATATTTTGGTTACTCCAATGATGGTAGCCTTGTCATTATGGAAGGTAGTCTGTTGTCGAGATTTTTTATACTCCAATGGATGGTAGACTTGTCATTATCGAAGGTAGTCTGTTATCGAGATTTCAGTTACTCCAATGGATGGTAGCCTTGTCATTATGGAAGGTAGTCTGTTGTCGATATTTTTGTTACTACAATGGATGTTAGTCTTGTCATTATGGAAAGTAGTCTGTTGTCGAGATTTTTGTTACAACAATGGATGGTAGCCTTGTCATTATGGAAGGTAGTCTGTTGTTTATATCTTTGTTACTCCAATGAATGGTGGCCTAGTCATTATGTAAGTTAGTTTGTTGTCGAGATTTCTGTTACCCCAATGGATGGTAGCCTTGTCATTATGGAAGGTAGTCTATTTTCGGGATTTTTGTTACTCTAATGGATAGTTGCCTTGTCATTATGGAAGGGAGTCTGTTGTCGAGATTTTTGTTACTACAATGGATAGTATCCTTGTCATTATGGATGGTCGTCTGTTGTCGAGGTGTTTGTTACTACAATGGATTATAGCCTTGTCGTTATGGAAGGTAGTCTGTTGTCGATATCTTTGTTACTCCAATGGATGGTAGCCTAGTCATTATGGAAGGTAGTTTTTTGTCCAGATTTTTGTTACTCCATTGGATGGTAACCTTGTCATTATGGAAGGTAGTGTGTTGTCGTTATTTTTGTTATTCCAATGGATGGTAGCCTAGTCATTATGGAAGGTAGTATGTTGTAGATATCTTTGTTACTCCAATGGATGGGAGCCTTGTTATTATGGAAGGTAGTCTGCTGTCGAGATTTTTGTTACTCTAAGGGATGGTAGCCTTGTCATTATGGAAGGTAGTCTGTTGTCGAGATTTTTTTTATTCCAATGGATGGTAGCCTTTTCATTATGAAAGGTAGTTTATTGTCGAGGTTTTTGTTACTATAATAGATTTTAGCCTTGTCATTATGGAAGGTAGTCTGGTGTCGAGATTTTTGTTACTCCAATGGATGGTAGCCTTGTCATTATAGAAAGTAGTATATTGTCGAGATTGTTGTCACTACAATGGATGGTAGCCTTGTCATTATGGAAGGTAGTCTGTTGTCGAGATTTTTGTTACTACAAAGGATTGTAGCCTTATTGTTATGTAAGGTAGTCTTTTGTTGATATCATTGTTACTCCAATGGATGGTAGCCTAGTCATTATGGAAGGTATTCTGTCGTCGAGATTTTTGTTACTCTAAGGGATGATAGCCTTGTCATTTTAGAAGGTAGTATATTGTCGAGATTTTTTATACTCTAATGGATTATAGCCTTGTCATTATAAAAGGTAGTCTCTTGTGTATATTTTGGTTACTCCAATGACGGTACCCTTGTCATTATGGAAGGTAGTCTGTTGTCGAGATTTTTTATACTCCAATGGATGGTAGACTTGTCATTATCGAAGGTAGTCTGTTGTCGAGATTTCTGTTACTCCAATGGATGGTAGCCTTGTCATTATGGAAGGTAGTCTGTTGTCGATATTTTTGTTACTACAATGGATGTTAGTCTTGTCATTATGGAAAGTAGTCTGTTGTCGAGATTTTTGTTACAACAATGGATGGTAGCCTTGTCATTATGGAAGGTAGTCCGTTGTTTATATCTTTGTTACTCTAATGGATGGTATCCTATTCATTATGTAAGGTAGTTTGTTGTCGAGATTTCTGTTACCCCAATGGATGGTAGCCTTATCATTATGGAAGGTAGTCTGTTTTCGGGATTTTTGTTACTCTAATGGATAGTAGCCTTGTCATTATGGAAGGTAGTCTGTTGTCGAGATTTTTGTTACTACAATGGATAGTATCCTTGTCATTATGGATGGTCGTCTGTTGTCGAGATGTTTGTTACTACAATGGATTATAGCCTTATCGTTATGGAAGGTAGTTTGTTGTCGAGATTTTTGTTACTCCATTGGATGGTAACCTTTTCATTATTGAAGGTAGTGTGTTGTCGTTAATTTTGTTATTCCAATGGATGGTAGCCTAGTAATTATGGAAGGTAGTCTATTGTCGTGATTTTTGTTACTCCTATGGATGGTAGCCTTGTCATTATGGAAGGTAGTATGTTGTAGATATCTTTGTTACTCCAATCGATGGGAGCCTTGTTATTATGGAAGGTAGTCTGCTGTCGAGATTTTTGTTACTCTAAGGGATGGTAGCCTTGTCATTATGGAAGGTAGTCTGTTGTCGAGATTTTTTTTATTCCAATGGATGGTAGCCTTTTCATTATGAAAGGTAGTCTATTGTCGAGGTTTTTGTTACTATAATAGATTTTAGCCTTGTCATTATGGAAGGTAGTCTGGTGTCGAGATTTTTGTTACTCCAATGGATGGTAGCCTTGTCATTATAGAAAGTAGTATATTGTCGAGATTGTTGTCACTACAATGGATGGTAGCCTTGTCATTATGGAAGGTAGTTTGTTGTCGAGATTTTTGTTACTACAAAGGATTGTAGCCTTATTGTTATGTAAGGTAGTCTGTTGTTGATATCATTGTTACTCCAATGGATGGTAGCCTAGTCATTATGGAAGGTATTCTGTTGTCGAGATTTTTGTTACTCTAAGGGATGATAGCCTTGTCATTTTAGAAGGTTGTATATTGTCGAGATTTTTTATACTCTAATGGATTATAGCCTTGTCATTATAAAAGGTAGTCTCTTGTGTATATTTTGGTTACTCCAATGATGGTAGCCTTGTCATTATGGAAGGTAGTCTGTTGTCGAGATTTTTTATACTCCAATGGATGGTAGACTTGTCATTATCGAAGGTAGTCTGTTATCGAGATTTCAGTTACTCCAATGGATGGTAGCCTTGTCATTATGGAAGGTAGTCTGTTGTCGATATTTTTGTTACTACAATGGATGTTAGTCTTGTCATTATGGAAAGTAGTCTGTTGTCGAGATTTTTGTTACAACAATGGATGGTAGCCTTGTCATTATGGAAGGTAGTCCGTTGTTTATATCTTTGTAACTCCAATGAATGGTGGCCTAGTCATTATGTAAGTTAGTTTGTTGTCGAGATTTCTGTTACCCCAATGGATGGTAGCCTTGTCATTATGGAAGGTAGTCTATTTTCGGGATTTTTGTTACTCTAATGGATAGTTGCCTTGTCATTATGGAAGGCAGTCTGTTGTCGAGATTTTTGTTACTACAATGGATAGTATCCTTGTCATTATGGATGGTCGTCTGTTGTCGAGGTGTTTGTTACTACAATGGATTATAGCCTTGTCGTTATGGAAGGTAGTCTGTTGTCGATATCTTTGTTACTCCAATGGATGGTAGCCTAGTCATTATGGAAGGTAGTTTTTTGTCCAGATTTTTGTTACTCCATTGGATGGTAACCTTGTCATTATGGAAGGTAGTGTGTTGTCGTTATTTTTGTTATTCCAATGGATGGTAGCCTAGTCATTATGGAAGGTAGTATGTTGTAGATATCTTTGTTACTCCAATGGATGGGAGCCTTGTTATTATGGAAGGTAGTCTGCTGTCGAGATTTTTGTTACTCTAAGGGATGGTAGCCTTGTCATTATGGAAGGTAGTCTGTTGTCGAGATTTTTTTTATTCCAATGGATGGTAGCCTTTTCATTATGAAAGGTAGTCTATTGTCGAGGTTTTTGTTACTATAATAGATTTTAGCCTTGTCATTATGGAAGGTAGTCTGGTGTCGAGATTTTTGTTACTCCAATGGATGGTAGCCTTGTCATTATAGAAAGTAGTATATTGTCGAGATTGTTGTCACTACAATGGATGGTAGCCTTGTCATTATGGAAGGTAGTCTGTTGTCGAGATTTTTTTTACTACAAAGGATTGTAGCCTTATTGTTATGTAAGGTAGTCTGTTGTTGATATCATTGTTACTCCAATGGATGGTAGCCTAGTCATTATGGAAGGTATTCTGTCGTCGAGATTTTTGTTACTCTAAGGGATGATAGCCTTGTCATTTTAGAAGGTAGTATATTGTCGAGATTTTTTATACTCTAATAGATTATAGCCTTGTCATTATAAAAGGTAGTCTCTTGTGTATATTTTGGTTACTCCAATGACGGTACCCTTGTCATTATGGAAGGTAGTCTGTTGTCGAGATTTTTTATACTCCAATGGATGGTAGACTTGTCATTATCGAAGGTAGTCTGTTGTCGAGATTTCTGTTACTCCAATGGATGGTAGCCTTGTCATTATGGAAGGTAGTCTGTTGTCGATATTTTTGTTACTACAATGGATGTTAGTCTTGTCATTATGGAAAGTAGTCTGTTGTCGAGATTTTTGTTACAACAATGGATGGTAGCCTTGTCATTATGGAAGGAAGTCCGTTGTTTATATCTTTGTTACTCTAATGGATGGTATCCTAGTCATTATGTAAGGTAGTTTGTTGTCGAGATTTCTGTTACCCCAATGGATGGTAGCCTTATCATTATGGAAGGTAGTTTGTTTTCGGGATTTTTGTTACTCTAATGGATAGTAGCCTTGTCATTATGGAAGGTAGTCTGTTGTCGAGATTTTTGTTACTACAATGGATAGTATCCTTGTCATTATGGATGGTCGTCTGTTGTCGAGATGTTTGTTACTACAATGGATTATAGCCTTGTCGTTATGGAAGGTAGTTTGTTGTCGAGATTTTTGTTACTCCATTGGATGGTAACCTTTTCATTATTGAAGGTAGTGTGTTGTCGTTAATTTTGTTATTCCAATGGATGGTAGCCTAGTAATTATGGAAGGTAGTCTATTGTCGTGATTTTTGTTACTCCAATGGATGGTAGCCTTGTCATTATGGAAGGTAGTATGTTGTAGATATCTTTGTTACTCCAATCGATGGGAGCCTTGTTATTATGGAAGGTAGTCTGCTGTCGAGATTTTTGTTACTCTAAGGGATGGTAGCCTTGTCATTATGGAAGGTAGTCTGTTGTCGAGATTTTTTTTATTCCAATGGATGGTAGCCTTTTCATTATGAAAGGTAGTCTATTGTCGAGGTTTTTGTTACTATAATAGATTTTACCCTTGTCATTATGGAAGGTAGTCTGGTGTCGAGATTTTTGTTACTCCAATGGATGGTAGCCTTGTCATTATAGAAAGTAGTATATTGTCGAGATTGTTGTCACTACAATGGATGGTAGCCTTGTCATTATGGAAGGTAGTTTGTTGTCGAGATTTTTGTTACTACAAAGGATTGTAGCATTATTGTTATGTAAGGTAGTCTGTTGTTGATATCATTGTTACTCCAATGGATGGTAGCCTAGTCATTATGGAAGGTATTCTGTTGTCGAGATTTTTGTTACTCTAAGGGATGATAGCCTTGTCATTTTAGAAGGTTGTATATTGTCGAGATTTTTTATACTCTAATGGATTATAGCCTTGTCATTATAAAAGGTAGTCTCTTGTGTATATTTTGGTTACTCCAATGATGGTAGCCTTGTCATTATGGAAGGTAGTCTGTTGTCGAGATTTTTTATACTCCAATGGATGGTAGACTTGTCATTATCGAAGGTAGTCTGTTATCGAGATTTCAGTTACTCCAATGGATGGTAGCCTTGTCATTATGGAAGGTAGTCTGTTGTCGATATTTTTGTTACTACAATGGATGTTAGTCTTGTCATTATGGAAAGTAGTCTGTTGTCGAGATTTTTGTTACAACAATGGATGGTAGCCTTGTCATTATGGAAGGTAGTCCGTTGTTTATATCTTTGTTACTCCAATGAATGGTGGCCTAGTCATTATGTAAGTTAGTTTGTTGTCGAGATTTCTGTTACCCCAATGGATGGTAGCCTTGTCATTATGGAAGGTAGTCTATTTTCGGGATTTTTGTTACTCTAATGGATAGTTGCCTTGTCATTATGGAAGGTAGTCTGTTGTCGAGATTTTTGTTACTACAATGGATAGTATCCTTGTCATTATGGATGGTCGTCTGTTGTCGAGGTGTTTGTTACTACAATGGATTATAGCCTTGTCGTTATGGAAGGTAGTCTGTTGTCGATATCTTTGTTACTCCAATGGATGGTAGCCTAGTCATTATGGAAGGTAGTTTTTTGTCCAAATTTTTGTTACTCCATTGGATGGTAACCTTGTCATTATGGAAGGTAGTGTGTTGTCGTTATTTTTGTTATTCCAATGGATGGTAGCCTAGTCATTATGGAAGGTAGTATGTTGTAGATATCTTTGTTACTCCAATGGATGGGAGCCTTGTTATTATGGAAGGTAGTCTGCTGTCGAGATTTTTGTTACTCTAAGGGATGGTAGCCTTGTCAATATGGAAGGTAGTCTGTTGTCGAGATATTTTTTTTTCCAATGGATGGTAGCCTTTTCATTATGAAAGGTAGTCTATTGTCGAAGTTTTTGTTACTATAATAGATTTTAGCCTTGTCATTATGGAAGGTAGTCTCGTGTCGAGATTTTTTTTACTCCAATGGATGGTAGCCTTGTCATTATAGAAAGTAGTATATTGTCGAGATTGTTGTCACTACAATGGATGGTAGCCTTGTCATTATGGAAGGTAGTCTGTTGTCGAGATTTTTTTTACTACAAAGGATTGTAGCCTTATTGTTATGTAAGGTAGTTTGTTGTTGATATCATTGTTACTCCAATGGATGGTAGCCTAGTCATTATGGAAGGTATTCTATCGTCGAGATTTTTGTTACTCTAAGGGATGATAGACTTGTCATTTTAGAAGGTAGTATATTGTCGAGATTTTTTATACTCTAATGGATTATAGCCTTGTCATTATAAAAGGTAGTCTCTTGTGTATATTTTGGTTACTCCAATGACGGTACCCTTGTCATTATGGAAGGTAGTCTGTTGTCGAGATTTTTTATACTCCAATGGATGGTAGACTTGTCATTATCGAAGGTAGTTTGTTGTCCATATTTCTGTTACTCCAATGGATGGTAGCCTTGTCATTATGGAAGGTAGTCTGTTGTCGATATTTTTGTTACTACAATGGATGTTAGTCTTGTCATTATGGAAAGTAGTCTGTTGTCGAGATTTTTGTTACAACAATGGATGGTAGCCTTGTCATTATGGAAGGTAGTCCGTTGTTTATATCTTTGTTACTCTAATGGATGGTATCCTAGTCATTATGTAAGGTAGTTTGTTGTCGAGATTTCTGTTACCCCAATGGATGGTAGCCTTATCATTATGGAAGGTAGTCTGTTTTCGGGATTTTTGTTACTCTAATGGATAGTAGCCTTGTCATTATGGAAGGAAGTCTGTTGTCGAGATTTTTGTTACTACAATGGATAGTATCCTTGTCATTATGGATGGTCGTCTGTTGTCGAGATGTTTGTTACTACAATGGATTATAGCCTTGTCGTTATGGAAGGTAGTTTGTTGTCGAGATTTTTGTTACTCCATTGGATGGTAACCTTTTCATTATTGAAGGTAGTGTGTTGTCGTTAATTTTGTTATTCCAATGGATGGTAGCCTAGTAATTATGGAAGGTAGTCTATTGTCGTGATTTTTGTTACTCCAATGGATGGTAGCCTTGTCATTATGGAAGGTAGTATGTTGTAGATATCTTTGTTACTCCAATCGATGGGAGCCTTGTTATTATGGAAGGTAGTCTGCTGTCGAGATTTTTGTTACTCTAAGGGATGGTAGCCTTGTCATTATGGAAGGTAGTCTGTTGTCGAGATTTTTTTTATTCCAATGGATGGTAGCCTTTTCATTATGAAAGGTAGTCTATTGTCGAGGTTTTTGTTACTATAATAGATTTTAGCCTTGTCATTATGGAAGGTAGTCTGGTGTCGAGATTTTTGTTACTCCAATGGATGGTAGCCTTGTCATTATAGAAAGTAGTATATTGTCGAGATTGTTGTCACTACAATGGATGGTAGCCTTGTCATTATGGAAGGTAGTTTGTTGTCGAGATTTTTGTTACTACAAAGGATTGTAGCCTTATTGTTATGTAAGGTAGTCTGTTGTTGATATCATTGTTACTCCAATGGATGGTAGCCTAGTCATTATGGAAGGTATTCTGTTGTCGAGATTTTTGTTACTCTAAGGGATGATAGCCTTGTCATTTTAGAAGGTTGTATATTGTCGAGATTTTTTATACTCTAATGGATTATAGCCTTGTCATTATAAAAGGTAGTCTCTTGTGTATATTTTGGTTACTCCAATGATGGTAGCCTGGTCATTATGGAAGGTAGTCTGTTGTCGAGATTTTTTATACTCCAATGGATGGTAGACTTGTCATTATCGAAGGTAGTCTGTTATCGAGATTTCAGTTACTCCAATGGATGGTAGCCTTGTCATTATGGAAGGTAGTCTGTTGTCGATATTTTTGTTACTACAATGGATGTTAGTCTTGTCATTATGGAAAGTAGTCTGTTGTCGAGATTTTTGTTACAACAATGGATGGTAGCCTTGTCATTATGGAAGGTAGTCCGTTGTTTATATCTTTGTTACTCCAATGAATGGTGGCCTAGTCATTATGTAAGTTAGTTTGTTGTCGAGATTTCTGTTACCCCAATGGATGGTAGCCTTGTCATTATGGAAGGTAGTCTATTTTCGGGATTTTTGTTACTCTAATGGATAGTTGCCTTATCATTATGGAAGGTAGTCTGTTGTCGAGATTTTTGTTACTACAATGGATAGTATCCTTGTCATTATGGATGGTCGTCTGTTGTCGAGGTGTTTGTTACTACAATGGATTATAGCCTTGTCGTTATGGAAGGTAGTCTGTTGTCGATATCTTTGTTACTCCAATGGATGGTAGCCTAGTCATTATGGAAGGTAGTTTTTTGTCCAAATTTTTGTTACTCCATTGGATGGTAACCTTGTCATTATGGAAGGTAGTGTGTTGTCGTTATTTTTGTTATTCCAATGGATGGTAGCCTAGTCATTATGGAAGGTAGTATGTTGTAGATATCTTTGTTACTCCAATGGATGGGAGCCTTGTTATTATGGAAGGTAGTCTGCTGTCGAGATTTTTGTTACTCTAAGAGATGGTAGCCTTGTCAATATGGAAGGTAGTCTGTTGTCGAGATTTTTTTTATTCCAAT
This sequence comes from Vicia faba, assembly GCA_948472305.1. NCBI lineage: Eukaryota > Viridiplantae > Streptophyta > Magnoliopsida > Fabales > Fabaceae > Vicia > Vicia faba. The sequence goes on from OX451741.1 coordinate 463,018,262, forward strand.
GGATGGTAGCCTTTTCATTATGAAAGGTAGTCTATTGTCGAGGTTTTTGTTACTATAATAGATTTTAGCCTTGTCATTATGGAAGGTAGTCTGGTGTCGAGATTTTTGTTACTCCAATGGATGGTAGCCTTGTCATTATAGAAAGTAGTATATTGTCGAGATTGTTGTCACTACAATGGATGGTAGCCTTGTCATTATGGAAGGTAGTCTGTTGTCGAGATTTTTTTTACTACAAAGGATTGTAGCCTTATTGTTATGTAAGGTAGTCTGTTGTTGATATCATTGTTACTCCAATGGATGGTAGCCTAGTCATTATGGAAGGTATTCTGTCGTCGAGATTTTTGTTACTCTAAGGGATGATAGCCTTGTCATTTTAGAAGGTAGTATATTGTCGAGATTTTTTATACTCTAATGGATTATAGCCTTGTCATTATAAAAGGTAGTCTCTTGTGTATATTTTGGTTACTCCAATGACGGTACCCTTGTCATTATGGAAGGTAGTCTGTTGTCGAGATTTTTTATACTCCAATGGATGGTAGACTTGTCATTATCGAAGGTAGTCTGTTGTCCATATTTCTGTTACTCCAATGGATGGTAGCCTTGTCATTATAGAAGGTAGTCTGTTGTCGATATTTTTGTTACTACAATGGATGTTAGTCTTGTCATTATGGAAAGTAGTCTGTTGTCGAGATTTTTGTTACAACAATGGATGGTAGCCTTGTCATTATGGAAGGTAGTCCGTTGTTTATATCTTTGTTACTCTAATGGATGGTATCCTAGTCATTATGTAAGGTAGTTTGTTGTCGAGATTTCTGTTACCCCAATGGATGGTAGCCTTATCATTATGGAAGGTAGTCTGTTTTCAGGATTTTTGTTACTCTAATGGATAGTAGCCTTGTCATTATGGAAGGTAGTCTAATGTCGAGATTTTTGTTACTACAATGGATAGTATCCTTGTCATTATGGATGGTCGTCTGTTGTCGAGATGTTTGTTACTACAATGGATTATAGCCTTGTCGTTATGGAAGGTAGTTTGTTGTCGAGATTTTTGTTACTCCATTGGATGGTAACCTTTTCATTATTGAAGGTAGTGTGTTGTCGTTAATTTTGTTATTCCAATGGATGGTAGCCTAGTAATTATGGAAGGTAGTCTATTGTCGTGATTTTTGTTACTCCAATGGATGGTAGCCTTGTCATTATGGAAGGTAGTATGTTGTAGATATCTTTGTTACTCCAATCGATGGGAGCCTTGTTATTATGGAAGGTAGTCTGCTGTCGAGATTTTTGTTACTCTAAGGGATGGTAGCCTTGTCATTATGGAAGGTAGTCTGTTGTCGAGATTTTTTTTATTCCAATGGATGGTAGCCTTTTCATTATGAAAGGTAGTCTATTGTCGAGGTTTTTGTTACTATAATAGATTTTAGCCTTGTCATTATGGAAGGTAGTCTGGTGTCGAGATTTTTGTTACTCCAATGGATGGTAGCCTTGTCATTATAGAAAGTAGTATATTGTCGAGATTGTTGTCACTACAATGGATGGTAGCCTTGTCATTATGGAAGGTAGTTTGTTGTCGAGATTTTTGTTACTACAAAGGATTGTAGCCTTATTGTTATGTAAGGTAGTCTGTTGTTGATATCATTGTTACTCCAATGGATGGTAGCCTAGTCATTATGGAAGGTATTCTGTTGTCGAGATTTTTGTTACTCTAAGGGATGATAGCCTTGTCATTTTAGAAGGTTGTATATTGTCGAGATTTTTTATACTCTAATGGATTATAGCCTTGTCATTATAAAAGGTAGTCTCTTGTGTATATTTTGGTTACTCCAATGATGGTAGCCTTGTCATTATGGAAGGTAGTCTGTTGTCGAGATTTTTTATACTCCAATGGATGGTAGACTTGTCATTATCGAAGGTAGTCTGTTATCGAGATTTCAGTTACTCCAATGGATGGTAGCCTTGTCATTATGGAAGGTAGTCTGTTGTCGATATTTTTGTTACTACAATGGATGTTAGTCTTGTCATTATGGAAAGTAGTCTGTTGTCGAGATTTTTGTTACAACAATGGATGGTAGCCTTGTCATTATGGAAGGTAGTCCGTTGTTTATATCTTTGTTACTCCAATGAATGGTGGCCTAGTCATTATGTAAGTTAGTTTGTTGTCGAGATTTATGTTACCCCAATGGATGGTAGCCTTGTCATTATGGAAGGTAGTCTATTTTCGGGATTTTTGTTACTCTAATGGATAGTTGCCTTGTCATTATGGAAGGTAGTCTGTTGTCGAGATTTTTGTTACTACAAGGGATAGTATCCTTGTCATTATGGATGGTCGTCTGTTGTCGAGGTGTTTGTTACTACAATGGATTATAGCCTTGTCGTTATGGAAGGTAGTCTGTTGTCGATATCTTTGTTACTCCAATGGATGGTAGCCTAGTCATTATGGAAGGTAGTTTTTTGTCCATATTTCTGTTACTCCAATGGATGGTAGCCTTGTCATTATGGAAGGTAGTCTGTTGTCGATATTTTTGTTACTACAATGGATGTTAGTCTTGTCATTATGGAAAGTAGTCTGTTGTCGAGATTTTTGTTACAACAATGGATGGTAGCCTTGTCATTATGGAAGGTAGTCCGTTGTTTATATCTTTGTTACTCTAATGGATGGTATCCTAGTCATTATGTAAGGTAGTTTGTTGTCGAGATTTCTGTTACCCCAATGGATGGTAGCCTTATCATTATGGAAGGTAGTCTGTTTTCGGGATTTTTGTTACTCTAATGGATAGTAGCCTTGTCATTATGGAAGGAAGTCTGTTGTCGAGATTTTTGTTACTACAATGGATAGTATCCTTGTCATTATGGATGGTCGTCTGTTGTCGAGATGTTTGTTACTACAATGGATTATAGCCTTGTCGTTATGGAAGGTAGTTTGTTGTCGAGATTTTTGTTACTCCATTGGATGGTAACCTTTTCATTATTGAAGGTAGTGTGTTGTCGTTAATTTTGTTATTCCAATGGATGGTAGCCTAGTAATTATGGAAGGTAGTCTATTGTCGTGATTTTTGTTACTCCAATGGATGGTAGCCTTGTCATTATGGAAGGTAGTATGTTGTAGATATCTTTGTTACTCCAATCGATGGGAGCCTTGTTATTATGGAAGGTAGTCTGCTGTCGAGATTTTTGTTACTCTAAGGGATGGTAGCCTTGTCATTATGGAAGGTAGTCTGTTGTCGAGATTTTTTTTATTCCAATGGATGGTAGCCTTTTCATTATGAAAGGTAGTCTATTGTCGAGGTTTTTGTTACTATAATAGATTTTAGCCTTGTCATTATGGAAGGTAGTCTGGTGTCGAGATTTTTGTTACTCCAATGGATGGTAGCCTTGTCATTATAGAAAGTAGTATATTGTCGAGATTGTTGTCACTACAATGGATGGTAGCCTTGTCATTATGGAAGGTAGTTTGTTGTCGAGATTTTTGTTACTACAAAGGATTGTAGCCTTATTGTTATGTAAGGTAGTCTGTTGTTGATATCATTGTTACTCCAATGGATGGTAGCCTAGTCATTATGGAAGGTATTCTGTTGTCGAGATTTTTGTTACTCTAAGGGATGATAGCCTTGTCATTTTAGAAGGTTGTATATTGTCGAGATTTTTTATACTCTAATGGATTATAGCCTTGTCATTATAAAAGGTAGTCTCTTGTGTATATTTTGGTTACTCCAATGATGGTAGCCTTGTCATTATGGAAGGTAGTCTGTTGTCGAGATTTTTTATACTCCAATGGATGGTAGACTTGTCATTATCGAAGGTAGTCTGTTATCGAGATTTCAGTTACTCCAATGGATGGTAGCCTTGTCATTATGGAAGGTAGTCTGTTGTCGATATTTTTGTTACTACAATGGATGTTAGTCTTGTCATTATGGAAAGTAGTCTGTTGTCGAGATTTTTGTTACAACAATGGATGGTAGCCTTGTCATTATGGAAGGTAGTCCGTTGTTTATATCTTTGTTACTCCAATGAATGGTGGCCTAGTCATTATGTAAGTTAGTTTGTTGTCGAGATTTCTGTTACCCCAATGGATGGTAGCCTTGTCATTATGGAAGGTAGTCTATTTTCGGGATTTTTGTTACTCTAATGGATAGTTGCCTTGTCATTATGGAAGGTAGTCTGTTGTCGAGATTTTTGTTACTACAATGGATAGTATCCTTGTCATTATGGATGGTCGTCTGTTGTCGAGGTGTTTGTTACTACAATGGATTATAGCCTTGTCGTTATGGAAGGTAGTCTGTTGTCGATATCTTTGTTACTCCAATGGATGGTAGCCTAGTCATTATGGAAGGTAGTTTTTTGTCCAAATTTTTGTTACTCCATTGGATGGTAACCTTGTCATTATGGAAGGTAGTGTGTTGTCGTTATTTTTGTTATTCCAATGGATGGTAGCCTAGTCATTATGGAAGGTAGTATGTTGTAGATATCTTTGTTACTCCAATGGATGAGAGCCTTGTTATTATGGAAGGTAGTCTGCTGTCGAGATTTTTGTTACTCTAAGAGATGGTAGCCTTGTCAATATGGAAGGTAGTCTGTTGTCGAGATTTTTTTTATTCCAATGGATGGTAGCCTTTTCATTATGAAAGGTAGTCTATTGTCGAGGTTTTTGTTACTATAATAGATTTTAGCCTTGTCATTATGGAAGGTAGTCTGGTGTCGAGATTTTTGTTACTCCAATGGATGGTAGCCTTGTCATTATAGAAAGTAGTATATTGTCGAGATTGTTGTCACTACAATGGATGGTAGCCTTGTCATTATGGAAGGTAGTCTGTTGTCGAGATTTTTTTTACTACAAAGGATTGTAGCCTTATTGTTATGTAAGGTAGTCTGTTGTTGATATCATTGTTACTCCAATGGATGGTAGCCTAGTCATTATGGAAGGTATTCTGTCGTCGAGATTTTTGTTACTCTAAGGGATGATAGCCTTGTCATTTTAGAAGGTAGTATATTGTCGAGATTTTTTATACTCTAATGGATTATAGCCTTGTCATTATAAAAGGTAGTCTCTTGTGTATATTTTGGTTACTCCAATGACGGTACCCTTGTCATTATGGAAGGTAGTCTGTTGTCGAGATTTTTTATACTCCAATGGATGGTAGACTTGTCATTATCGAAGGTAGTCTGTTGTCCATATTTCTGTTACTCCAATGGATGGTAGCCTTGTCATTATGGAAGGTAGTCTGTTGTCGATATTTTTGTTACTACAATGGATGTTAGTCTTGTCATTATGGAAAGTAGTCTGTTGTCGAGATTTTTGTTACAACAATGGATGGTAGCCTTGTCATTATGGAAGGTAGTCCGTTGTTTATATCTTTGTTACTCTAATGGATGGTATCCTAGTCATTATGTAAGGTAGTATGTTGTCGAGATTTCTGTTACCCCAATGGATGGTAGCCTTATCATTATGGAAGGTAGTCTGTTTTCGGGATTTTTGTTACTCTAATGGATAGTAGCCTTGTCATTATGGAAGGTAGTCTAATGTCGAGATTTTTGTTACTACAATGGATAGTATCCTTGTCATTATGGATGGTCGTCTGTTGTCGAGATGTTTGTTACTACAATGGATTATAGCCTTGTCGTTATGGAAGGTAGTTTGTTGTCGAGATTTTTGTTACTCCATTGGATGGTAACCTTTTCATTATTGAAGGTAGTGTGTTGTCGTTAATTTTGTTATTCCAATGGATGGTAGCCTAGTAATTATGGAAGGTAGTCTATTGTCGTGATTTTTGTTACTCCAATGGATGGTAGCCTTGTCATTATGGAAGGTAGTATGTTGTAGATATCTTTGTTACTCCAATCGATGGGAGCCTTGTTATTATGGAAGGTAGTCTGCTGTCGAGATTTTTGTTACTCTAAGGGATGGTAGCCTTGTCATTATGGAAGGTAGTCTGTTGTCGAGATTTTTTTTATTCCAATGGATGGTATCCTTTTCATTATGAAAGGTAGTCTATTGTCGAGGTTTTTGTTACTATAATAGATTTTAGCCTTGTCATTATGGAAGGTAGTCTGGTGTCGAGATTTTTGTTACTCCAATGGATGGTAGCCTTGTCATTATAGAAAGTAGTATATTGTCGAGATTGTTGTCACTACAATGGATGGTAGCCTTGTCATTATGGAAGGTAGTTTGTTGTCGAGATTTTTGTTACTACAAAGGATTGTAGCCTTATTGTTATGTAAGGTAGTCTGTTGTTGATATCATTGTTACTCCAATGGATGGTAGCCTAGTCATTATGGAAGGTATTCTGTTGTCGAGATTTTTGTTACTCTAAGGGATGATAGCCTTGTCATTTTAGAAGGTTGTATATTGTCGAGATTTTTTATACTCTAATGGATTATAGCCTTGTCATTATAAAAGGTAGTCTCTTGTGTATATTTTGGTTACTCCAATGATGGTAGCCTTGTCATTATGGAAGGTAGTCTGTTGTCGAGATTTTTTATACTCCAATGGATGGTAGACTTGTCATTATCGAAGGTAGTCTGTTATCGAGATTTCAGTTACTCCAATGGATGGTAGCCTTGTCATTATGGAAGGTAGTCTGTTGTCGATATTTTTGTTACTACAATGGATGTTAGTCTTGTCATTATGGAAAGTAGTCTGTTGTCGAGATTTTTGTTACAACAATGGATGGTAGCCTTGTCATTATGGAAGGTAGTCCGTTGTTTATATCTTTGTTACTCCAATGAATGGTGGCCTAGTCATTATGTAAGTTAGTTTGTTGTCGAGATTTATGTTACCCCAATGGATGGTAGCCTTGTCATTATGGAAGGTAGTCTATTTTCGGGATTTTTGTTACTCTAATGGATAGTTGCCTTGTCATTATGGAAGGTAGTCTGTTGTCGAGATTTTTGTTACTACAATGGATAGTATCCTTGTCATTATGGATGGTCGTCTGTTGTCGAGGTGTTTGTTACTACAATGGATTATAGCCTTGTCGTTATGGAAGGTAGTCTGTTGTCGATATCTTTGTTACTCCAATGGATGGTAGCCTAGTCATTATGGAAGGTAGTTTTTTGTCCAAATTTTTGTTACTCCATTGGATGGTAACCTTGTCATTATGGAAGGTAGTGTGTTGTCGTTATTTTTGTTATTCCAATGGATGGTAGCCTAGTCATTATGGAAGGTAGTATGTTGTAGATATCTTTGTTACTCCAATGGATGGGAGCCTTGTTATTATGGAAGGTAGTCTGCTGTCGAGATTTTTGTTACTCTAAGGGATGGTAGCCTTGTCAATATGGAAGGTAGTCTGTTGTCGAGATTTTTTTTATTCCAATGGATGGTAGCCTTTTCATTATGAAAGGTAGTCTATTGTCGAGGTTTTTGTTACTATAATAGATTTTAGCCTTGTCATTATGGAAGGTAGTCTGGTGTCGAGATTTTTGTTACTCCAATGGATGGTAGCCTTGTCATTATAGAAAGTAGTATATTGTCGAGATTGTTGTCACTACAATGGATGGTAGCCTTGTCATTATGGAAGGTAGTCTGTTGTCGAGATTTTTTTTACTACAAAGGATTGTAGCCTTATTGTTATGTAAGGTAGTCTGTTGTTGATATCATTGTTACTCCAATGGATGGTAGCCTAGTCATTATGGAAGGTATTCTGTCGTCGAGATTTTTGTTACTCTAAGGGATGATAGCCTTGTCATTTTAGAAGGTAGTATATTGTCGAGATTTTTTATACTCTAATGGATTATAGCCTTGTCATTATAAAAGGTAGTCTCTTGTGTATATTTTGGTTACTCCAATGACGGTACCCTTGTCATTATGGAAGGTAGTCTGTTGTCGAGATTTTTTATACTCCAATGGATGGTAGACTTGTCATTATCGAAGGTAGTCTGTTGTCCATATTTCTGTTACTCCAATGGATGGTAGCCTTGTCATTATGGAAGGTAGTCTGTTGTCGATATTTTTGTTACTACAATGGATGTTAGTCTTGTCATTATGGAAAGTAGTCTGTTGTCGAGATTTTTGTTACAACAATGGATGGTAGCCTTGTCATTATGGAAGGTAGTCCGTTGTTTATATCTTTGTTACTCTAATGGATGGTATCCTAGTCATTATGTAAGGTAGTTTGTTGTCGAGATTTCTGTTACCCCAATGGATGGTAGCCTTATCATTATGGAAGGTAGTCTGTTTTCGGGATTTTTGTTACTCTAATGGATAGTAGCCTTGTCATTATGGAAGGTAGTCTGTTGTCGAGATTTTTGTTACTACAATGGATAGTATCCTTGTCATTATGGATGGTCGTCTGTTGTCGAGATGTTTGTTACTACAATGGATTATAGCCTTGTCGTTATGGAAGGTAGTTTGTTGTCGAGATTTTTGTTACTCCATTGGATGGTAACCTTTTCATTATTGAAGGTAGTGTGTTGTCGCTAATTTTGTTATTCCAATGGATGGTAGCCTAGTAATTATGGAAGGTAGTCTATTGTCGTGATTTTTGTTACTCCAATGGATGGTAGCCTTGTCATTATGGAAGGTAGTATGTTGTAGATATCTTTGTTACTCCAATCGATGGGAGCCTTGTTATTATGGAAGGTAGTCTGCTGTCGAGATTTTTGTTACTCTAAGGGATGGTAGCCTTGTCATTATGGAAGGTAGTCTGTTGTCGAGATTTTTTTTATTCCAATGGATGGTAGCCTTTTCATTATGAAAGGTAGTCTATTGTCGAGGTTTTTGTTACTATAATAGATTTTAGCCTTGTCATTATGGAAGGTAGTCTGGTGTCGAGATTTTTGCTACTCCAATGGATGGTAGCCTTGTCATTATAGAAAGTAGTATATTGTCGAGATTGTTGTCACTACAATGGATGGTAGCCTTGTCATTATGGAAGGTAGTTTGTTGTCGAGATTTTTGTTACTACAAAGGATTGTAGCCTTATTATTATGTAAGGTAGTCTGTTGTTGATATCATTGTTACTCCAATGGATGGTAGCCTAGTCATTATGGAAGGTATTCTGTTGTCGAGATTTTTGTTACTCTAAGGGATGATAGCCTTGTCATTTTAGAAGGTTGTATATTGTCGAGATTTTTTATACTCTAATGGATTATAGCCTTGTCATTATAAAAGGTAGTCTCTTGTGTATATTTTGGTTACTCCAATGATGGTAGCCTTGTCATTATGGAAGGTAGTCTGTTGTCGAGATTTTTTATACTCCAATGGATGGTAGACTTGTCATTATCGAAGGTAGTCTGTTATCGAGATTTCAGTTACTCCAATGGATGGTAGCCTTGTCATTATGGAAGGTAGTCTATTGTCGATATTTTTGTTACTACAATGGATGTTAGTCTTGTCATTATGGAAAGTAGTCTGTTGTCGAGATTTTTGTTACAACAATGGATGGTAGCCTTGTCATTATGGAAGGTAGTCCGTTGTTTATATCTTTGTTACTCCAATGAATGGTGGCCTAGTCATTATGTAAGTTAGTTTGTTGTCGAGATTTCTGTTACCCCAATGGATGGTAGCCTTGTCATTATGGAAGGTAGTCTATTTTCGGGATTTTTGTTACTCTAATGGATAGTTGCCTTGTCATTATGGAAGGTAGTCTGTTGTCGAGATTTTTGTTACTATAATGGATAGTATCCTTGTCATTATGGATGGTCGTCTGTTGTCGAGTTGTTTGTTACTATAATGGATTATAGCCTTGTCGTTATGGAAGGTAGTCTGTTGTCGATATCTTTGTTACTCCAATGGATGGTAGCCTAGTCATTATGGAAGGTAGTTTTTTGTCCAAATTTTTGTTACTCCATTGGATGGTAACCTTGTCATTATGGAAGGTAGTGTGTTGTCGTTATTTTTGTTATTCTAATGGATGGTAGCCTAGTCATTATGGAAGGTAGTATGTTGTAGATATCTTTCTTACTCCAATGGATGGGAGCCTTGTTATTATGGAAGGTAGTCTGCTGTCGAGATTTTTGTTACTCTAAGGGATGGTAGCCTTGTCAATATGGAAGGTAGTCTGTTGTCGAGATTTTTTTTATTCCAATGGATGGTAGCCTTTTCATTATGAAAGGTAGTCTATTGTCGAGGTTTTTGTTACTATAATAGATTTTAGCCTTGTCATTATGGAAGGTAGTCTGGTGTCGAGATTTTTGTTACTCCAATGGATGGTAGCCTTGTCATTATAGAAAGTAGTATATTGTCGAGATTGTTGTCACTACAATGGATGGTAGCCTTGTCATTATGGAAGGTAGTCTGTTGTCGAGATTTTTTTTACTACAAAGGATTGTAGCCTTATTGTTATGTAAGGTAGTCTGTTGTTGATATCATTGTTACTCCAATGGATGGTAGCCTAGTCATTATGGAAGGTATTCTATCGTCGAGATTTTTGTTACTCTAAGGGATGATAGCCTTGTCATTTTAGAAGGTAGTATATTGTCGAGATTTTTTATACTCTAATGGATTATAGCCTTGTCATTATAAAAGGTAGTCTCTTGTGTATATTTTGGTTACTCCAATGACGGTACCCTTGTCATTATGGAAGGTAGTCTGTTGTCGAGATTTTTTATACTCCAATGGATGGTAGACTTGTCATTATCAAAGGTAGTCTGTTGTCCATATTTCTGTTACTCCAATGGATGGTAGCCTTGTCATTATAGAAGGTAGTCTGTTGTCGATATTTTTGTTACTACAATGGATGTTAGTCTTGTCATTATGGAAAGTAGTCTGTTGTCGAGATTTTTGTTACAACAATGGATGGTAGCCTTGTCATTATGGAAGGTAGTCCGTTGTTTATATCTTTGTTACTCTAATGGATGGTATCCTAGTCATTATGTAAGGTAGTTTGTTGTCGAGATTTCTGTTACCCCAATGGATGGTAGCCTTATCATTATGGAAGGTAGTCTGTTTTCGGGATTTTTGTTACTCTAATGGATAGTAGCCTTGTCATTATGGAAGGTAGTCTGTTGTCAAGATTTTTGTTACTACAATGGATAGTATCCTTGTCATTATGGATGGTCGTCTGTTGTCGAGATGTTTGTTACTACAATGGATTATAGCCTTGTCGTTATGGAAGGTAGTTTGTTCTCGAGATTTTTGTTACTCCATTGGATGGTAACCTTTTCATTATTGAAGGTAGTGTGTGGTCGTTAATTTTGTTATTCCAATGGATGGTAGCCTAGTAATTATGGAAGGTAGTCTATTGTCGTGATTTTTGTTACTCCAATGGATGGTAGCCTTGTCATTATGGAAGGTAGTATGTTGTAGATATCTTTGTTACTCCAATCGATGGGAGCCTTGTTATTATGGAAGGTAATCTGCTGTCGAGATTTTTGTTACTCTAAGGGATGGTAGCCTTGTCATTATGGAAGGTAGTCTGTTGTCGAGATTTTTTTTATTCCAATGGATGGTAGCCTTTTCATTATGAAAGGTAGTCTATTGTCGAGGTTTTTGTTACTATAATAGATTTTAGCCTTGTCATTATGGAAGGTAGTCTGCTGTCGAGATTTTTGTTACTCCAATGGATGGTAGCCTTGTCATTATAGAAAGTAGTATATTGTCGAGATTGTTGTCACTACAATGGATGGTAGCCTTGTCATTATGGAAGGTAGTTTGTTGTCGAGATTTTTGTTACTACAAAGGATTGTAGCCTTATTTTTATGTAAGGTAGTTTGTTGTTGATATCATTGTTACTCCAATGGATGGTAGCCTAGTCATTATGGAAGGTATTCTATTGTCGAGATTTTTGTTACTCTAAGGGATGATAGCCTTGTCATTTTAGAAGGTTGTATATTGTCGAGATTTTTTATACTCTAATGGATTATAGCCTTGTCATTATAAAAGGTAGTCTCTTGTGTATATTTTGGTTACTCCAATGATGGTAGCCTTGTCATTATGGAAGGTAGTCTGTTGTCGAGATTTTTTATACTCCAATGGATGGTAGACTTGTCATTATCGAAGGTAGTCTGTTATCGAGATTTCAGTTACTCCAATGGATGGTAGCCTTGTCATTATGGAAGGTAGTCTGTTGTCGATATTTTTGTTACTACAATGGATGTTAGTCTTGTCATTATGGAAAGTAGTCTGTTGTCGAGATTTTTGTTACAACAATGGATGGTAGCCTTGTCATTATGGAAGGTAGTCCGTTGTTTATATCTTTGTTACTCCAATGAATGGTGGCCTAGTCATTATGTAAGTTAGTTTGTTGTCGAGATTTCTGTTACCCCAATGGATGGTAGCCTTGTCATTATGGAAGGTAGTCTATTTTCGGGATTTTTGTTACTCTAATGGATAGTTGCCTTGTCATTATGGAAGGTAGTCTGTTGTCGAGATTTTTGTTACTACAATGGATAGTATCCTTGTCATTATGGATGGTCGTCTGTTGTCGAGGTGTTTGTTACTATAATGGATTATAGCCTTGTCGTTATGGAAGGTAGTCTGTTGTCGATATCTTTGTTACTCCAATGGATGGTAGCCTAGTCATTATGGAAGGTAGTTTTTTGTCCAGATTTTTGTTACTCCATTGGATGGTAACCTTGTCATTATGGAAGGTAGTGTGTTGTCGTTATTTTTGTTATTCCAATGGATGGTAGCCTAGTCATTATGGAAGGTAGTATGTTGTAGATATCTTTGTTACTCCAATGGATGGGAGCCTTGTTATTATGGAAGGTAGTCTGCTGTCGAGATTTTTGTTACTCTAAGGGATGGTAGCCTTGTCATTATGGAAGGTAGTCTGTTGTCGAGATTTTTTTTATTCCAATGGATGGTAGCCTTTTCATTAGGAAAGGTAGTCTATTGTCGAGGTTTTTGTTACTATAATAGATTTTAGCCTTGTCATTATGGAAGGTAGTCTGGTGTCGAGATTTTTGTTACTCCAATGGATGGTAGCCTTGTCATTATAGAAAGTAGTATATTGTCGAGATTGTTGTCACTACAATGGATGGTAGCCTTGTCATTATGGAAGGTAGTCTGTTGTCGAGATTTTTTTTACTACAAAGGATTGTAGCCTTATTGTTATGTAAGGTAGTCTATTGTTGATATCATTGTTACTCCAATGGATGGTAGCCTAGTCATTATGGAAGGTATTCTGTCGTCGAGATTTTTGTTACTCTAAGGGATGATAGCCTTGTCATTTTAGAAGGTAGTATATTGTCGAGATTTTTTATACTCTAATGGATTATAGCCTTGTCATTATAAAAGGTAGTCTCTTGTGTATATTTTGGTTACTCCAATGACGGTACCCTTGTCATTGTGGAAGGTAGTCTGTTGTCGAGATTTTTATACTCCAATGGATGGTAGACTTGTCATTATCGAAGGTAGTGTGTTGTCGAGATTTCTGTTACTCCAATGGATGGTAGCCTTGTCATTATGGAACGTAGTCTGTTGTCGATATTTTTGTTACTACAATGGATGTTAGTCTTGTCATTATGGAAAGTAGTCTGTTGTCGAGATTTTTGTTACAACAATGGATGGTAGCCTTGTCATTATGGAAGGTAGTCCGTTGTTTATATCTTTGTTACTCCAATGAATGGTGGCCTAGTCATTATGTAAGTTAGTTTGTTGTCGAGATTTATGTTACCCCAATGGATGGTAGCCTTGTCATTATGGAAGGTAGTCTATTTTCGGGATTTTTGTTACTCTAATGGATAGTTGCCTTGTCATTATGGAAGGTAGTCTGTTGTCGAGATTTTTGTTACTACAATGGATAGTATCCTTGTCATTATGGATGGTCGTCTGTTGTCGAGGTGTTTGTTACTACAATGGATTATAGCCTTGTCGTTATGGAAGGTAGTCTGTTGTCGATATCTTTGTTACTCCAATGGATGGTAGCCTAGTCATTATGGAAGGTAGTTTTTTGTCCAAATTTTTGTTACTCCATTGGATGGTAACCTTGTCATTATGGAAGGTAGTGTGTTGTCGTTATTTTTGTTATTCCAATGGATGGTAGCCTAGTCATTATGGAAGGTAGTATGTTGTAGATATCTTTGTTACTCCAATGGATGGGAGCCTTGTTATTATGGAAGGTAGTCTGCTGTCGAGATTTTTGTTACTCTAAGGGATGGTAGCCTTGTCAATATGGAAGGTAGTCTGTTGTCGAGATTTTTTTTATTCCAATGGATGGTAGCCTTTTCATTATGAAAGGTAGTCTATTGTCGAGGTTTTTGTTACTATAATAGATTTTAGCCTTGTCATTATGGAAGGTAGTCTGGTGTCGAGATTTTTGTTACTCCAATGGATGGTAGCCTTGTCATTATAGAAAGTAGTATATTGTCGAGATTGTTGTCACTACAATGGATGGTAGCCTTGTCATTATGGAAGGTAGTCTGTTGTCGAGATTTTTTTTACTACAAAGGATTGTAGCCTTATTGTTATGTAAGGTAGTCTGTTGTTGATATCATTGTTACTCCAATGGATGGTAGCCTAGTCATTATGGAAGGTATTTTGTCGTCGAGATTTTTGTTACTCTAAGGGATGATAGCCTTGTCATTTTAGAAGGTAGTATATTGTCGAGATTTTTTATACTCTAATGGATTATAGCCTTGTCATTATAAAAGGTAGTCTCTTGTGTATATTTTGGTTACTCCAATGACGGTACCCTTGTCATTATGGAAGGTAGTCTGTTGTCGAGATTTTTTATACTCCAATGGATGGTAGACTTGTCATTATCGAAGGTAGTCTGTTGTCCATATTTCTGTTACTCCAATGGATGGTAGCCTTGTCATTATGGAAGGTAGTCTGTTGTCGATATTTTTGTTACTACAATGGATGTTAGTCTTGTCATTATGGAAAGTAGTCTGTTGTCGAGATTTTTGTTACAACAATGGATGGTAGCCTTGTCATTATGGAAGGTAGTCCGTTGTTTATATCTTTGTTACTCTAATGGATGGTATCCTAGTCATTATGTAAGGTAGTTTGTTGTCGAGATTTCTGTTACCCCAATGGATGGTAGCCTTATCATTATGGAAGGTAGTCTGTTTTCGGGATTTTTGTTACTCTAATGGATAGTAGCCTTGTCATTATGGAAGGTAGTCTGTTGTCGAGATTTTTGTTACTACAATGGATAGTATCCTTGTCATTATGGATGGTCGTCTGTTGTCGAGATGTTTGTTACTACAATGGATTATAGCCTTGTCGTTATGGAAGGTAGTTTGTTGTCGAGATTTTTGTTACTCCATTGGATGGTAACCTTTTCATTATTGAAGGTAGTGTGTTGTCGCTAATTTTGTTATTCCAATGGATGGTAGCCTAGTAATTATGGAAGGTAGTCTATTGTCGTGATTTTTGTTACTCCAATGGATGGTAGCCTTGTCATTATGGAAGGTAGTATGTTGTAGATATCTTTGTTACTCCAATCGATGGGAGCCTTGTTATTATGGAAGGTAGTCTGCTGTCGAGATTTTTGTTACTCTAAGGGATGGTAGCCTTGTCATTATGGAAGGTAGTCTGTTGTCGAGATTTTTTTTATTCCAATGGATGGTAGCCTTTTCATTATGAAAGGTAGTCTATTGTCGAGGTTTTTGTTACTATAATAGATTTTAGCCTTGTCATTATGGAAGGTAGTCTGGTGTCGAGATTTTTGCTACTCCAATGGATGGTAGCCTTGTCATTATAGAAAGTAGTATATTGTCGAGATTGTTGTCACTACAATGGATGGTAGCCTTGTCATTATGGAAGGTAGTTTGTTGTCGAGATTTTTGTTACTACAAAGGATTGTAGCCTTATTATTATGTAAGGTAGTCTGTTGTTGATATCATTGTTACTCCAATGGATGGTAGCCTAGTCATTATGGAAGGTATTCTATTGTCGAGATTTTTGTTACTCTAAGGGATGATAGCCTTGTCATTTTAGAAGGTTGTATATTGTCGAGATTTTTTATACTCTAATGGATTATAGCCTTGTCATTATAAAAGGTAGTTTCTTGTGTATATTTTGGTTACTCCAATGATGGTAGCCTTGTCATTATGGAAGGTAGTCTGTTGTCGAGATTTTTTATACTCCAATGGATGGTAGACTTGTCATTATCGAAGGTAGTCTGTTATCGAGATTTCAGTTACTCCAATGGATGGTAGCCTTGTCATTATGGAAGGTAGTCTATTGTCGATATTTTTGTTACTACAATGGATGTTAGTCTTGTCATTATGGAAAGTAGTCTGTTGTCGAGATTTTTGTTACAACAATGGATGGTAGCCTTGTCATTATGGAAGGTAGTCCGTTGTTTATATCTTTGTTACTCCAATGAATGGTGGCCTAGTCATTATGTAAGTTAGTTTGTTGTCGAGATTTCTGTTACCCCAATGGATGGTAGCCTTGTCATTATGGAAGGTAGTCTATTTTCGGGATTTTTGTTACTCTAATGGATAGTTGCCTTGTCATTATGGAAGGTAGTCTGTTGTCGAGATTTTTGTTACTATAATGGATAGTATCCTTGTCATTATGGATGGTCGTCTGTTGTCGAGTTGTTTGTTACTATAATGGATTATAGCCTTGTCGTTATGGAAGGTAGTCTGTTGTCGATATCTTTGTTACTCCAATGGATGGTAGCCTAGTCATTATGGAAGGTAGTTTTTTGTCCAAATTTTTGTTACTCCATTGGATGGTAACCTTGTCATTATGGAAGGTAGTGTGTTGTCGTTATTTTTGTTATTCTAATGGATGGTAGCCTAGTCATTATGGAAGGTAGTATGTTGTAGATATCTTTCTTACTCCAATGGATGGGAGCCTTGTTATTATGGAAGGTAGTCTGCTGTCGAGATTTTTGTTACTCTAAGGGATGGTAGCCTTGTCAATATGGAAGGTAGTCTGTTGTCGAGATTTTTTTTATTCCAATGGATGGTAGCCTTTTCATTATGAAAGGTAGTCTATTGTCGAGGTTTTTGTTACTATAATAGATTTTAGCCTTGTCATTATGGAAGGTAGTCTGGTGTCGAGATTTTTGTTACTCCAATGGATGGTAGCCTTGTCATTATAGAAAGTAGTATATTGTCGAGATTGTTGTCACTACAATGGATGGTAGCCTTGTCATTATGGAAGGTAGTCTGTTGTCGAGATTTTTTTTACTACAAAGGATTGTAGCCTTATTGTTATGTAAGGTAGTCTGTTGTTGATATCATTGTTACTCCAATGGATGGTAGCCTAGTCATTATGGAAGGTATTCTATCGTCGAGATTTTTGTTACTCTAAGGGATGATAGCCTTGTCATTTTAGAAGGTAGTATATTGTCGAGATTTTTTATACTCTAATGGATTATAGCCTTGTCATTATAAAAGGTAGTCTCTTGTGTATATTTTGGTTACTCCAATGACGGTACCCTTGTCATTATGGAAGGTAGTCTGTTGTCGAGATTTTTTATACTCCAATGGATGGTAGACTTGTCATTATCAAAGGTAGTCTGTTGTCCATATTTCTGTTACTCCAATGGATGGTAGCCTTGTCATTATAGAAGGTAGTCTGTTGTCGATATTTTTGTTACTACAATGGATGTTAGTCTTGTCATTATGGAAAGTAGTCTGTTGTCGAGATTTTTGTTACAACAATGGATGGTAGCCTTGTCATTATGGAAGGTAGTCCGTTGTTTATATCTTTGTTACTCTAATGGATGGTATCCTAGTCATTATGTAAGGTAGTTTGTTGTCGAGATTTCTGTTACCCCAATGGATGGTAGCCTTATCATTATGGAAGGTAGTCTGTTTTCGGGATTTTTGTTACTCTAATGGATAGTAGCCTTGTCATTATGGAAGGTAGTCTGTTGTCAAGATTTTTGTTACTACAATGGATAGTATCCTTGTCATTATGGATGGTCGTCTGTTGTCGAGATGTTTGTTACTACAATGGATTATAGCCTTGTCGTTATGGAAGGTAGTTTGTTCTCGAGATTTTTGTTACTCCATTGGATGGTAACCTTTTCATTATTGAAGGTAGTGTGTGGTCGTTAATTTTGTTATTCCAATGGATGGTAGCCTAGTAATTATGGAAGGTAGTCTATTGTCGTGATTTTTGTTACTCCAATGGATGGTAGCCTTGTCATTATGGAAGGTAGTATGTTGTAGATATCTTTGTTACTCCAATCGATGGGAGCCTTGTTATTATGGAAGGTAATCTGCTGTCGAGATTTTTGTTACTCTAAGGGATGGTAGCCTTGTCATTATGGAAGGTAGTCTGTTGTCGAGATTTTTTTTATTCCAATGGATGGTAGCCTTTTCATTATGAAAGGTAGTCTATTGTCGAGGTTTTTGTTACTATAATAGATTTTAGCCTTGTCATTATGGAAGGTAGTCTGCTGTCGAGATTTTTGTTACTCCAATGGATGGTAGCCTTGTCATTATAGAAAGTAGTATATTGTCGAGATTGTTGTCACTACAATGGATGGTAGCCTTGTCATTATGGAAGGTAGTTTGTTGTCGAGATTTTTGTTACTACAAAGGATTGTAGCCTTATTGTTATGTAAGGTAGTTTGTTGTTGATATCATTGTTACTCCAATGGATGGTAGCCTAGTCATTATGGAAGGTATTCTATTGTCGAGATTTTTGTTACTCTAAGGGATGATAGCCTTGTCATTTTAGAAGGTTGTATATTGTCGAGATTTTTTATACTCTAATGGATTATAGCCTTGTCATTATAAAAGGTAGTCTCTTGTGTATATTTTGGTTACTCCAATGATGGTAGCCTTGTCATTATGGAAGGTAGTCTGTTGTCGAGATTTTTTATACTCCAATGGATGGTAGACTTGTCATTATCGAAGGTAGTCTGTTATCGAGATTTCAGTTACTCCAATGGATGGTAGCCTTGTCATTATGGAAGGTAGTCTGTTGTCGATATTTTTGTTACTACAATGGATGTTAGTCTTGTCATTATGGAAAGTAGTCTGTTGTCGAGATTTTTGTTACAACAATGGATGGTAGCCTTGTCATTATGGAAGGTAGTCCGTTGTTTATATCTTTGTTACTCCAATGAATGGTGGCCTAGTCATTATGTAAGTTAGTTTGTTGTCGAGATTTCTGTTACCCCAATGGATGGTAGCCTTGTCATTATGGAAGGTAGTCTATTTTCGGGATTTTTGTTACTCTAATGGATAGTTGCCTTGTCATTATGGAAGGTAGTCTGTTGTCGAGATTTTTGTTACTACAATGGATAGTATCCTTGTCATTATGGATGGTCGTCTGTTGTCGAGGTGTTTGTTACTATAATGGATTATAGCCTTGTCGTTATGGAAGGTAGTCTGTTGTCGATATCTTTGTTACTCCAATGGATGGTAGCCTAGTCATTATGGAAGGTAGTTTTTTGTCCAGATTTTTGTTACTCCATTGGATGGTAACCTTGTCATTATGGAAGGTAGTGTGTTGTCGTTATTTTTGTTATTCCAATGGATGGTAGCCTAGTCATTATGGAAGGTAGTATGTTGTAGATATCTTTGTTACTCCAATGGATGGGAGCCTTGTTATTATGGAAGGTAGTCTGCTGTCGAGATTTTTGTTACTCTAAGGGATGGTAGCCTTGTCATTATGGAAGGTAG
This sequence comes from Vicia faba, assembly GCA_948472305.1. Taxonomy (NCBI): domain Eukaryota; kingdom Viridiplantae; phylum Streptophyta; class Magnoliopsida; order Fabales; family Fabaceae; genus Vicia; species Vicia faba. The sequence goes on from OX451741.1 coordinate 463,037,747, forward strand.
TCTGTTGTCGAGATTTTTTTTATTCCAATGGATGGTAGCCTTTTCATTAGGAAAGGTAGTCTATTGTCGAGGTTTTTGTTACTATAATAGATTTTAGCCTTGTCATTATGGAAGGTAGTCTGGTGTCGAGATTTTTGTTACTCCAATGGATGGTAGCCTTGTCATTATAGAAAGTAGTATATTGTCGAGATTGTTGTCACTACAATGGATGGTAGCCTTGTCATTATGGAAGGTAGTCTGTTGTCGAGATTTTTTTTACTACAAAGGATTGTAGCCTTATTGTTATGTAAGGTAGTCTATTGTTGATATCATTGTTACTCCAATGGATGGTAGCCTAGTCATTATGGAAGGTATTCTGTCGTCGAGATTTTTGTTACTCTAAGGGATGATAGCCTTGTCATTTTAGAAGGTAGTATATTGTCGAGATTTTTTATACTCTAATGGATTATAGCCTTGTCATTATAAAAGGTAGTCTCTTGTGTATATTTTGGTTACTCCAATGACGGTACCCTTGTCATTGTGGAAGGTAGTCTGTTGTCGAGATTTTTATACTCCAATGGATGGTAGACTTGTCATTATCGAAGGTAGTGTGTTGTCGAGATTTCTGTTACTCCAATGGATGGTAGCCTTGTCATTATGGAACGTAGTCTGTTGTCGATATTTTTGTTACTACAATGGATGTTAGTCTTGTCATTATGGAAAGTAGTCTGTTGTCGAGATTTTTGTTACAACAATGGATGGTAGCCTTGTCATTATGGAAGGTAGTCCATTGTTTAAATCTTTGTTACTCCAATGAATGGTAGCCTAGTCATTATGTAAAGTAGTTTGTTATCGAGATTTCGGTTACCCCAATGGATGGTAGCCTTGTCATTATGGAAGGTAGTCTATTTTCGGGATTTTTGTTACTCTAATGGATAGTTGCCTTGTCATTATGGAAGGTAGTCTGTTGTCGAGATTTTTGTTACTACAATGGATAGTATCCTTGTCATTATGGATGGTCGTCTGTTGTCGAGGTGTTTGTTACTACAATGGATTATAGCCTTGTCGTTATGGAAGGTAGTCTGTTGTCGATATATTTGTTACTCCAATGGATGGTAGCCTAGTCATTATGGAAGGTAGTTTTTTGTCCAGATTTTTGTTACTCCATTGGATGGTAACCTTGTCATTATAGAAGGTAGTGTGTTGTCGTGATTTTTGTTACTCCAATGGATGGTAACCTTGTCATTATGGAAGGTAGTATGTTGTAGATATCTTTGTTACTCCAATGGATATGAGCCTTGTTATTATGGAAGGTAGTCTGCTGTCGAGATTTTTGTTACTCTAAGGGATGGTATCCTTGTCATTATGGATAGTAGTGTGTTGTCGAGATTTTTTTTATTCCAATGGATGGTAGCCTTTTAATTATGAAAGTTAGTCTATTGTCGAGGTTTTTGTTACTATAATAGATTTTAGCCTTGTCATTATGGAAGGTAGTCTGTTGTCGAGATTTTTGTTACTCCAATGGATGGTAGCCTTGTCATTATAGAAAGTAGTATATTGTCAAGATTGTTGTCACTACAATGGATGATAGCCTTGTCATTATGGAAGGTAGTTTGTTGTCGAGATTTTTGTTACTACAAAGGATTGTAGCGTTGTTGTTATGGAAGGTAGTCTGTTGTTGATATCATTGTTACTCCAATGGATGGTAGCCTAGTCATTATGGAAGGTAGTCTTTTGTCGAGATTTTTTTTACACTAAGGGATGATAGCCTTGTCATTTTAGAAGGTAGTATATTGTCGAGTTTTTGTCACTACAATGGATGGTAGCCTTCTCATTATGGAAGGTAGTCTGTTGTCGAGATTTTTGTTACTACAATGGATTGTAACCTTATCATTATGGAAGTTAGTCCGTTGTCGATATCTTTGTTACTCCATTGGATGGTATCCTAGTCATTATGTAAGGTAGTTTGTGTACGAGATTTTAGTTACTCCAATGGATGGCAGCCTTGTCATTATGGAACGTAGTCTGTTATCGTGATTTTTGTTACTCTAAGGGATGGTAGCCTTGTCATTATGGAAGGTAGTATGTTGTCGATATCTTTGTTACTCCAATGGATGGTAGCCTTGTCATTATGGAAGGTAGTCTATTGTCGAGATTTTTTTTACACCAACGGGTATCAGCCTTGTCATTATGGAAGGTAGTCTATTGTCGAGATTTTTGTTACTCCAATGGATGGTAGCCTTGTCATTATGGAAGGTAGTCTATTGTCAATATTTTTGTTACTACAATGGATGTTAGTCTTGTCATTATGGAAAGTAGTCTGTTGTCGAGATTTTTGTTACGATAATGGATGGTAGCATTGTCATTATGGAAGGTAGTCCGTTGTTTATATCTTTGTTACTCTAATGGATGGTATCCTAGTCATTATGTAAGGTAGTTTGTTGTCGAGATTTCTGTTACCCCAATGGATGGTAGCCTTATCATTATGGAAGGTAGTCTGTTTTCGGGATTTTTGTTACTCTAATGGATAGTAGCCTTGTCATTATGGAAGGTAGTCTGTTGTCGAGATTTTTGTTACTACAATGGATAGTATCCTTGTCATTATGGATGGTCGTCTGTTGTCGAGATGTTTGTTACTACAATGGATTATAGCCTTGTCGTTATGGAAGGTAGTTTGTTGTCGAGATTTTTATTACTCCATTGGATGGTAACCTTTTCATTATTGAAGGTAGTGTGTTGTCGTTAATTTTGTTATTCCAATGGATGGTAGCCTAATAATTTTGGAAGGTTGTCAATTGTCGTGATTTTTGTTACTCCAATGGATGGTAGCCTTGTCATTATGGAAGGTAGTCTGCTGTCGAGATTTTTGTTACTCTAAGGGATGGTAGCCTTGTCATTATGGAAGGTAGTCTGTTGTCGAGATTTTTTTTATTCCAATGGATGGTAGCCTTTTAATTATGAAAGGTAGTCTATTGTCGAGATTTTTATTACTATAATAGATTTTAGCCTTGTCATTATGGAAGGTAGTCTGGTGTCGAGATTTTTGTTGCTCCAATGGATGGTAGCCTTGTCATTATAGAAAGTAGTATATTGTCGAGATTGTTGTCACTACAATGGATGGTAGCCTTGTCATTATGGAAGGTAGTCTGTTGTCGAGATTTTTGTTACTACAAAGGATTGTAGCCTTATTGTTATGTAAGGTAGTCTGTTGTTGATATCATTGTTACTCCAATGGATGGTAGCCTAGTCATTATGGAAGGTATTCTGTTGTCGATATTTTTGTTACTCTAAGGGATGATAGCCTTGTCATTTTAGAAGGTTGTATATTGTCGAGATTTTTTATACTCTAATGGATTATAGCCTTGTCATTATAAAAGGTAGTCTCTTGTGTATATTTTGGTTACTCCAATGATGGTACCCTTGTCTATATGGAAGGTAGTCTGTTGTCGAGATTTTTTATACTCCAATGGATGGTAGACTTGTCATTATCGAAGGTAGTCTGTTGTCGAGATTTCAGTTACTCCAATGAATGGTAGCCTTGTCATTATGGAAGGTTGTCTGTTGTCGATATTTTTGTTACTACAATGGATGTTAGTCTTGTCATTATGGAAAGTAGTCTGTTGTCGAGATTTTTGTTACAACAATGGATGGTAGCCTTGTCATTATGGAAGGTAGTCCGTTGTTTATATATTTGTTACTCCAATGAATGGTGGCCTAGTCATTATGTAAGGTAGTTTGTTGTCGAGATTTCTGTTACCCCAATGGATGGTAGCCTTGTCATTATGGAAGGTAGTCTATTTTCGGGATTTTTGTTACTCTAATGGACAGTTGCCTTGTCATTATGGAAGGTTGTCTGTTGTCGTGATTTTTGTTACTACAATGGATAGTATCCTTGTCATTATGGATGGTCGTCTGTTGTCGAGATGTTTGTTACTACAATGGATTATAGCCTTGTCGTTATGGAAGGTAGTCTGTTGTCGATATCTTTGTTACTCCAATGGATGGTAGCCTAGTCATTATGGAAGGTAGTTTTTTGTCGAGATTTTTGTTACTCCATTGGATGGTAACCTTGTCATTATGGAAGGTAGTGTGTTGTCATTATTTTTGTTATTCCAATGGATGGTAGCCAAGTAATTATGGAAGGTAGTCTATTGTCGTGGAAGGTAGTATGTTGTAGATATCTTTGTTACTACAATGGATGGGAGCCTTGTTATTATGGAAGGTAGTCTGCTGTCGAGATTTTTGTTACTCTAAGGGATTATAGCCTTGTCATTATGGAAGGTAGTCTTTTGTCGATATTTTTTTTATTCCAATGGATGGTAGCCTTTTCATTATGAAAGGTAGTCTATTGTCGAGGTTTTTGTTACTATAATAGATTTTAGCCTTGTAATTATGGAAGGTAGTCTGGTGTCGAGATTTTTGTTACTCCAATGGATGGTAGCCTTGTCATTATAGAAAGTAGTATATTGTCGAGATTGTTGTCACTACAATGGATGGTAGCCTTGTCATTATGGAAGGTAGTTTGTTGTCGAGATTTTTGTTACTACAAAGGATTGTAGCCTTATTGTTATGTAAGGTAGTCTGTTGTTGATATCATTGTTACTCCAATGGATGGTAGCCTAGTCATTATGGAAGGTATTCTGTTGTCGAGATTTTTGTTACTCTAAGGGATGATAGCCTTGTCCTTTTAGAAGGTTGTATATTGTCGAGATTTTTTATACTCTAATGGATTATAGCCTTGTCATTATAAAAGGTAGTCTCTTGTGTATATTTTGGTTACTCCAATGATGGTACCCTTGTCTATATGGAAGGTAGTCTGTTGTCGAGATTTTTTATACTCCAATGGATGGTAGACTTGTCATTATCGAAGGTAGACTGTTGTCGAGATTTTAGTTACTCCAATGGATGGTAGCCTTGTCATTATGGAAGGTAGTCTATTGTCGATATTTTTGTTACTACAATGGATGTTAGTCTTGTCATTATGGAAAGTAGTCTGTTGTCGAGATTTTTGTTACAACAATGGATGGTAGCCTTGTCATTATGGAAGGTAGTCCGTTGTTTATATCTTTGTTACTCCAATGAATGGTGGCCTAGTCATTATGTAAGGTAATTTGTTGTCGAGATTTCTGTTACCCCAATGGATGGTAGCCTTGTCATTATGGAAGGTAGTCTATTTTCGGGATTTTTGTTACTCTAATGGATAGTTGCCTTGTCATTATTGAAGGTAGTCTGTTGTCGAGATTTTTGTTACTACAATGGATAGTATCCTTGTCATTATGGATGGTCGTCTGTTGTCGAGATGTTTGTTACTACAATGGATTATAGCCTTGTCGTTATGGAAGGTAGTCTATTGTCGATATCTTTGTTACTCCAATGGATGGTAGCCTAGTCATTATGGAAGGTAGTTTTTTGTCGAGATTTTTGTTACTCCATTGGATGGTAACCTTGTCATTATGGAAGGTAGTGTGTTGTCATTATTTTTCTTATTCCAATGCATGGTAGCCTAGTAATTATGGAAGGTAGTCTATTGTCGTGGAAGGTAGTATGGAAGGTAGTATGTTGTAGATATCTTTGTTACTACAATGGATGGGAGCCTTGTTATTATGGATGGTAGTCTGCTGTCGAGATTTTTGTTACTCTAAGGGATTATAGCCTTGTCATTATGGAAGGTAGTCTTTTGTCGATATTTTTTTTATTCCAATGGATGGTAGCCTTTTCATTATGAAAGGTAGTCTATTGTCGAGGTTTTTGTTACTATAATAGATTTTAGCCTTGTCATTATGGAAGGTAGTCTGGTGTCGAGATTTTTGTTACTCCAATGGATGGTAGCCTTGTCATTATAGAAAGTAGTATATTGTCAAGATTGTTGTCACTACAATGGATGGTAGCCTTGTCATTATGGAAGGTAGTTTGTTGTCGAGATTTTTGTTACTACAAAGGATTGTAGCCTTATTGTTATGGAAGGTAGTCTGTTGTTGATATCATTGTTACTCCAATGGATGGTAGCCTAGTCATTATGGAAGGTAGTCTGTTGTCGAGATTTTTGTTACTCTAAGGGATGATAGCCTTGTCATTTTAGAAGGTAGTATATTGTCGAGATTTTTGTCACTACAATGGATGGTAGCCTTGTCATTATGGAAGGTAGTCTGTTGTCGAGATTTTTGTTACTACAATGGATTGTCGCCTTATCGTTATGGAAGTTAGTCCGTTGTCGATATCTTTGTTACTCCAATGAATGGTAGCCTAGTCATTATGGAAGGTAGTTTGTGTACGAGATTTTAGTTACTCCAATGGATGGAACCCTTATCATTATGGAACGTAGTCTGTTGTCGTGATTTTTGTTACTCTAAGGGATGGTAGCCTTGTCATTATGGAAGGTAGTATGTTGTCGATATCTTTGTTACTCCAATGGATGGTAGCCTTGTCATTATGGAAGGTAGTCTGTTGTCGAGATTTTTTTTACTCCAATGGATATCAGCCTTGTCATTATGGAAGGTAGTCTATTGTCGACATTTTTGTTACTAGAATGGATGGTAGCCTTGTCATTATGGAAGGTAGGCTCTTGTCGAGATTTTTGTTACTACAATGGATTGTAGCCTTGTCGTTATGGAAGGTAGTCTGTTGTCGATATTTTTGTTACTCCAATGGATGGTTGCCTAGTCATTATGGAAGGTAGTATGTTGTCGATATTTTTGTTACTCTAAGGGATGGTAGCCTTGTCATTATGAAAGGTAGTATATTGTCGAGATTTTTGTTACTATAATAGATTGAAGCCTTGTCATTATGGAAGGTAGTCTATTATCGAGATTTTTGTAACTCCAGTGGATGGTAGCCTTGTCATTATGGAAGGTAGTCTGTTGTCGAGATTTTTGTTACTAAAATGGATTGCAGCCTTGTCGTTATGGAAAATAGTATGTTGCCGATATCTTTGTTACTCCAATGGATGGTAGCCTAGTCATTATAGAAGGTAGTGTATTGTCGATATTTTAGTTACTCCAATGGATGGTAGCCTTGTCATTATGGAAGGTAGTCTGATGCCGAGATTTTTTAGACACCAATGGATTATATCCTTGTCATTATGGAAGGTAGTCTCTTGTTGATATTTTGGTTACTCCAATGATGGAACCCTTGTCATTATGGAAGGTAGTCTGTTATGGATATTTTGGTTACTCCAATGATGGCACCCTTGTCATTACGGAAGGTAGTCCGTTGTCGAGATTTTTGATACTACAATGGATGGTAGACTTGGCATTATCAAAGGTAGTCTGTTGTCGAGATTTTTGTTACTCCGATGGATGGTAGCCTTGTCATTATGGAAGGTAGTTTGTTATCGAGATTTTGGTTATTCTAATGGATGGTAGCCTTGTCCTTATGGACGGTAATCTGTTGTCGAGATTTTTGTTACTACAATGGATGGTAGCGTTGTCATTATGGAAGGTAGTCTATTGTCGAGATTTTTGTTACTACAATGGATTGTAGCCTTGTCGTTATGGAAGGTAGTCTATTGTCGATATCTTTGTTACTTCAATGGATGGTTGCCTAGTCATTATGGAATGTAGTCTGTTGTTGAGATTTTTGTTACTCTAAGCGGTGGTAGCCTTGTCATTATGGAACGTAGTTTGTTGTCAAGATTTTTGTTATTCTATTGGATGGTAGCCTTGTCATTATGAAAGGTAGTCTATTGTCGAGATTTTTGTTACTATAATAGATTGAAGCCTTGTCATTATGGAAGGTAGTCTATTGTTGAGATTTTTGATACTCCAATGGATGGTAGCCTTGTCAATATGGAAGGTAGTCTGTTGTCGAGATTTTTTTTACTACAATGGATTGTATCCTTGTCGTTATGGAAAGTAGTATGTTGTCGATATCTTTGTTACTCCAATGGATGGTAGCCTATTCATTATAGAAGGTAGTTCATTGTCGAGATTTTAGATACTGCAATGGATGGTAGCCTTGTCATTATGGAAGGTAGTCTGTTGCCGAGATTTTTTATACTCCAATGGATTATATCCTTGTCATTATGGAAGGTAGTCTCTTGTGGATATTTTGGTTACTCCAATAATGGCACCCTTGTCATTATGGAAGGTAGTCTGTTGTCGAGATTTTTGATACTACAATGAATGGTAGACTTGTCATTATCGAAGGTAGTCTGTTGTCGAGATTTCTGTTACTCCGATGGATGGTTGCCTTGTCATTATGGAAGGTAGTTTATTGTCGAGATTTTTGTTATTCTAATGGATGGTAGCCTTGTCATTATGGAAGGTAATCTGTTGTCAAGATTATTGTTACTCCAATTGATGGTACCTTGTCATTATGGAAGGTAGTCTATTGTCGAGATTTTTGTTACTACAATGGATGGTAGCGTTGTCATTATGGAAGGTAGTCTATTGTCGAGATTTTTGTTACTACAATGGATTGTACCCTTGTCGTTATGGAAGGTAGTCTATTGTCGATATCTTTGTTACTTCAATGGATGGTTGCCTAGTCATTATGGAATGTAGTCTGTTGTTGTGATTTTTGTTACTCTAAGGGGTGGTAGCCTTGTCATTATGGAACGTAGTTTGTTGTCAAGATTTTTGTTATTCTAATGAATGGTAGCCTTGTCATTATGAAAGGTAGTCTATTGTCGAGATTTTTGTTACTATAATAGATTGAAGCCTTCTCATTATGGAAGGTAGTTTATTGTTGAGATTTTGGATACTCCAATGGATGGTAGCCTTGTCATTATGGAAGGTAGTCTGTTGTCGAGATTTTTGTTACTACAATGGATTGTAGCCTTGTCGTTATGGAAAGTAGTATGTTGTCGATATCTTTGTTACTCCAATGGATGGTAGCGTAGACATTATAGAAGGTAGTCCGTTGTCGAGATTTTAGTTACTCCAATGGATGGTAGCCTTGTCATTATGGAAGGTAGTCTTTTGCCGAGATTTTTTATACTCCATAGGAATATATCCTTGTAATTACGGAAGGTAGTCTCTGGTGGATATTTTGGTTACTCCAATGATGGCACCCTTGTCATTATGGAAGGTAGTCTGTTGTCGAGATTTTTGATACTACAATGGATGGTAGATTTGCCATTATCGAAGGTAGTCTTTTGTTGAGATTTCTGTTACTCCAATGGATGGTAGTGTTAGAACAAAGTTTGAATCTACTACCCTAAGTTAAAGTTTTGATGATTACAAAATGCAAGATTAAATAAATCGTATAATTCATATGAGACATATATGCTACCTAAAAATTATATTGTGCATTTACAGAAACTCTGATGGATATCATCACAAGAATGTCAACATCAGCATCAGAAGATGAAATATCATATACCAGCATCAGAAGATCAAAGCATGTGCTTACGCTGAAGCTTGATGAACAGATCTGCGTGTAACATACTCTAAACTCTGATCAAGACCAAAACAATATCATCAGCACTTAGAAGCGTCAGAATAAGCCAAAGCCAATAACACGCTGAATTGACAACGGAACTGTGCATTCAAGACATTTTATTACCAACGGCTTTATTCCAAGAAAAAGATCTTCTCAATATGGAAAGAACGTAATGGGCATTGAAATGGAATAATTGACTACAACGTATCTTTTCCAAGGCTATATAAACAAGTCAATGAGAAATGAATTGGCTAATGCTATACAACTCTTTACACGCCTAAAGCTAATCATCTTCATCCTTACTCATACAGCTTGCTATTTCTCTCAAATTGCTTACTCTATAGTTATAGCATCCTAGTTTCACATAAGCTTAATTTGTGTATTATCAAAGTTGTGATATAAAGTTTTTGTAGAAAACATTCAACACCCATAGTATTCATTTATCTGTAAGAAAGAATTTCCTTGAGAAACCAGTCTGTGGTTTAGACTCAAGAAGGCTTTAGCAGTTGTTAAAGCAGTTATAATATTTAGTTGAATATAATGGATTAAGACCTCGTTGGAGAGAGGCGAAATCACCTTGACAGGTGGACTGGAGTAGTTTGAGATCAAACAAACCAGGATAAAAATAACGTGTTGTCTGCATTTGTTTTCAAGTTTTACAATTCAACCCCCCTTCTTGTGTTTTTCACTTCTTCAATTGGCGTCAGAGTGCCTGGTTCTGAGCTAAAACACTTAATCGTGTTAGTACAAGATCCAGCGTCAGAAAAACACAATGGCAGGAACATATAAACACAGCAACAATGACAACAATGAAGGTAGAGACAGATTCAGCGGCAAACCTCCAGTCTTTGATGGAGAGAATTTTGATTACTGGAAAGACAGAATAGAAAGCTTCTTTCTGGCACATGATGCTGATCTATGGGACATGGTGACAGATGGATACACGTACCCAGTGAATGCAAGTGGTCAGAAGATTGACAGGAAGGCAATGTCTGATCAACAAAAGCGTGACTTCAAAAATCACCACAAGGACAAAACTATTCTTCTCAGCGCCATCTCTTACGCTGAATATGAAAAGATATCTAACAGAGACACTGCAAAGAGTATGTTTGACTCTCTCAGAATGACGCATGAAGGCAATATTCAGGTCAAAGAAACTAAAGCTCTTGCGCTCATTCAGAGGTATGAGGCATTCAAAATGGAAGAAAGTGAATCAATTGAAACGATGTTCTCAAGATTTCAAATTCTGGTGGCTTGTCTCAAAGTTCTGGAAAAAGGGTATTCTACTGCTGATCATGTCAAGAAGATCATCAGAAGCTTGCCAAAACAGTGGAGGCCAATGGTTACAGCACTGAAGCTAGCTAAAGATCTCAACAAAATCTCTCTGGAAGAACTTATCAGCTCCCTCAGAAGTCACGAGATAGAGCTAGAAGCTGATGAACCTCAGAAGCAAGGTAAGCCTTTAGCTTTAAAATCTAACAGAAAATTTGACTCCAAAGTTTTGCAGGCTGTTGAAGAAACCTCCGATGGGTCCTCATTATAAGAAGATTAACTTTCCCTCCTCTCCAGAAGAGTGAACCAACTCTGGAAGCAGAAGCAAAGAAAGGTCAGGAATACCAGAAGATCCGATCAGAATGAGTCCTCCTCCAGATACAGAAGGTCATACTCCTCCTCTGGATACAGAAGATCTGAAGGCTCTTCAGGAAGCAGAAAGCCAAACGCCAAGGACATCATCTGCTATGAATGCAACGAGTAAGGACACTACAAGATTGACTGTCCAAAGCTTCAAAGGGAAAAGCCCAAAAAGAAGTTTGGAAGGGAAAAGAAGAAGAGTCTCATGGCTACATGGGATGACTCTGACTCGTCTGAAGCTGACTCAGAATCAGATGATGAGAGATCAAACATAGCTCTCATGGCTAACATATCAGAAGACAGTGAAGCTTCTGAATCAGACTCTGAATCAGACACCGAAGAGGTATTCCCTGACTTTGCAATTAATTTTACTAAAGCTGAACTTGCTGAAAGCCTTAACGAAATTCTGGAAAGATATCAGCAGATCAGAGTTAAATTCAGAAACCTGAAAAGGAATCTTGAGTCTGACTCTGATAAAACTAAGAGTCTCAAATTGGAAAATTATGAGTTGAAAAATATAATTTCAAAATTAGAAAATCTTTTACAAAACTCTCAGAAGGAAACAATTTCTGAAACTCCCAGCAGCGCTGATGAGATCATCAAGGAGTATGATCACAGCTTTCGGAAGTTCCTTGCTAAAAGCATAGATAGAAGCAAAATGGCTTCAATGATCTATGGGGTTAGCAGAAATGGCAGAAAGGGAATAGGATACCAAGGTAAGGTACGTAAACCATATAATGCCATGGATCTAGTTATTAAACGCACTCCTCTAAATTCTCAGTTTGTGTATGGTCACACACATGACATTAAATATACTAGTAGTAATTATTTTGTGAAACCAAAATTCAACCAGAGTTTTGGTAAAGCTAACAAATCAGGACCCAAGAAAATATGGGTACCTAAGGATAAAATAATACATGTTGCAGATATCTTTAGCAGCAAATCAGAAACACCAGTCATGGTACCTGGACTCTGGCTGCTCACGACACATGACGGGAAGAAGGCATATGTTCCAAAGCCTGGAACTTAAGCCTGGAGGCCACATAGGCTTTGGAGGAAATTAGAGGGGAAAGATCATTGGATCTGGAACAGTAGGTAATGGAAATATTCCCTCTATAAATAATGTTCTATTAGTAGATGGATTAATGCATAATCTGTTATCCATAAGTCAATTAAGTGATAATCGTTATGATATAATCTTTAATCAAAAATCATGTAAAGTTGTTAGTCAGAAAGATGGGACTATCCTATTTAATGGAAAGAGGAAAAACAACATTTATAAAATCAAAATTTTTGAACTGAAAAGTCAGAATGTAAAGTGTCTTCTGTCTATTAACAATGAGCAATGGATCTGGCACAGAAGATTGGGGCATGTTAGTATGAGAAGAATATCTCAGATTAACAAACTCAATCTGGTCAGAGGACTTCCTAATTTGAAGTTCAATTCAGATGCTCTGTGTGAAGCATGTCAGAAAGGAAAGTTTGCAAAACCTGCTTTCAAATCTAAAAACGTTGTTTCCACCTCTAAGCCATTAGAACTTCTGCACATTGACTTATTTGGACCAGTTAAAACTACTTCAGTCAGTGGCAAGAAGTACGGGTTAGTAATCGTAGATGACAATAGCAGATGGACATGGGTAAAGTTCTTAAGACACAAGGACGAGTCACACTTTGTGTTTGTCACCTTCTGTAACCAAGTTCAGAATGAAAAGGATCTTAGAATCATTAAAGTCAGAAGTGATCATGGTGGAGAATTTGAAAACAAAGATTTTGAGTCATTCTTTAATGACAGAGGCATTCTGCATGATTTCTCTTGTCCTAGAACTCCCCAGCAAAATGAAGTTGTAGAGCGAAAGAACAGAACATTGCAAGATATGGCCAGAACCATGATCAATGAGACAAACGTTGCCAAGATCTTCTGGGCAGAGGCAATAAAGACAGCGTGCTACATTCAGAATAGAATCTCCATAAGACCTATTCTGGAAAAGACTCCATATGAATTGTGCAAGAACAGAAAGCCCAACATTTCATATTTTCATCCATTTGGATGTACTTATTTTATGTTAAACACAAAAAATTATTTGAACAAGTTTGACTCTAAAGCACATAAGTGTATTATGTTAGGATACTCTGAACGCTCAAGAGGGTACAGAGTATACAATACAGAAACACAGATTGTGGAAGAATCAATCAGTGTTCGTTTTGATGATAAGTTTGACTCTGAAAAGTCAAAGCAGAATGAAGTATTTGCAGGTATGGAAGTTGAATTCACAGGTTCTGAAGGCAAGTCATCAGAAGCTCTCAACAAAGACACTCCTTCAACATCAGAAAGAGGCACTACGAGTAATCCAGCAACATCTGTTGATCAACCTCAGAAAAGACTATCCAGAAGCAGCATGGATCACCCAGAAGAAACAATATTAGGAAGAAAGGAAGATCCAATCAGAACAAGAGCCAGCTTCAGAAACTCTGAAGAATCCCTCATGGGACTTTTTCTCTGATTGAACCTTCTTCAATTGATGAAGCACTTCTAGACAACGACTGGATTCTAGCAATGCAAGAAGAGCTGAATCAATTCACCAGAAATGACATGTGGGATCTAGTTCCTAGACCAAAAGGATTCAACGTCATTGGAACAAAATGGGTGTTCAAAAACAAACTGAACGAACAAGGTGAAGTCATCAGAAACAAGGCACGACTGGTAGCACAAGGTTATAGTCAGCAAGAGGGGATAGACTATACAGAAACCTTTTCTCCAGTCGCCAGGTTAGAATCTATCAGACTTTTAATTTCTTTTGCTGTTAATAAAGGCATCACTCTATATCAGATGGATGTCAAGAGTGCATTCTTAAATGGATATATAGAAGAAGAGGTTTATGTGCACCAACCCCCTGGCTTTGAAAGTACAAAAAATCTAGAGTATGTTTTCAAACTAAAGAAGTCACTGTATGGTCTGAAACAAGCTCCCAGAGCTTGGTATGAAAGACTAAGTAACTTTCTGTTAGAAAAGGAATTCACCAGAGGGAAAGTGGACATAACCTTATTCTGTAAGACAGTTAAGAATGACATCTTATTGTGTCAGATTTATGTTGACGATATTATATTTGGATCTACTAATCCTTCTCTTGGAAGAAAATGTGCTAAGTGTATGCAGGAAGAATTTGAGATGAGCCTCATGGGGGAACTGAAATTCTTTCTAGGAATTCAGATCAATCAAACTCCAGAGGGAACTTACATTCATCACAGAAAATATGTCAGAGAACTTCTGAAGAAATTTGATCTCTCAGAATGTAAGTCATCAAGGATTCCAATGCATCCCACGTGCATTCTGGAAAGAGAAGAGGTAAGAAAAAAGGTAGAACAAAAGGTCTACAGAGGTATGATTGGTTCTCTTCTTTATCTGACGGCTTCAAGGCCTGATATTTTATTCAGTGTATGCATTTGTGCAAGATTCCAATCAGATCCTAGAGAATCTCACTTAACAGCTGTTAAGCGAATTTTCAAGTATCTGAAAGGTACTACTAATCTGGGTTTATTTTATAGAAAATCTAGTGATTACAGCTTAGTAGGTTACTATGATGCTGACTTTACTGGAGACAGAGTAGAGCGTAAAAGTACTTTTGGAAGCTGCCATTTTATAGGAGAAAATCTGATCTCTTGGTCTAGCAAAAGGCAATCCACAATTGCGCTATCAACAGCATAAGCTGAATACATAGCAGCAGCAGGATGCAGCACACAAATGCTCCGGATGAAAAGTCAGCTTGAAGACTTCCAGATATTTGAGAGTTACATTCCTATACTCTGTGACAACACTTCTGCCATTTTCTTAAGTAAAAATCCAATTTTGCATTCTAGGGCTAAGCATATAGAAATAAAACATCATTTCATTAGGGACTATATTCAGAAAGGCATTTTAAACTTAAAATTTATTGATACACACCATCATGGGCTGAGATTTTCACAAAACCACTTTCTGAAGATAGAACTTCATTCAGAAACATCTCAGCATGAAGCTCTGCCCAGAGTGAAAATGTTTTAATTTTATATATTAACCTTCAGAATTTGTTTTATTTTACTGTGAACTTCTGATCAATCTTCTTTCAGAAATTTAGACATGCAGATTGTAACAGATTCTATCCATAAAGATCTGAGCATTTCATTTCAAGGATAGATATGTTTTTCACTAAATCAAACAAGTGTCATCCATTCATCAGCTAATTCCTGAGGCAGAACACGCGTGCACGCGTCTGAGATGGCAAAGCGCTGATTGGATGCATTGAGACACATGTCATGGGTAACCGTTCCAAATATCTTTCTAAATCCCCTAAAATTAGCCAACATTAAATGCGAGTAATCATGATTTAATTTTTTGAAACGTTTATGTTTATGTTTTCAAAATTCTTTTAAACCTATTTAAACGCCTTAAACATCATTCTTAGCTCTGACCAGATTAAGAACATGCTAGAAGCTCTGTTCACACGCCTTCCTCCCCAACCTTAGATTTTGTTTCTTGATGTTTTCATTGTTTTCTTTACATGTTATCTGTAATATTTTCTGAGCTCTAAACTTAATACAATCGTTTTTCTGCACTGGTCGTTTTTAACTTCAATTATTTGCACTTTTTGATTGCTGACAAAAAGGGGGAGAAAGAATGATATTTTTCAATAACGGATTACTGAGACAAAAGTCTCAAACATTCTAACACTGATATACTTGAATGTTTCTTTGTTCTGCATAAGCTTACAGGTACAAGAATCTGATGAACTCCAATACACTGAAGCTCTGCTCTGGAAAAGGAAAGATCTGATGCTCAAAGAAAGTTCAATAAAGATCTGATGCTAAAGAACTCATGGAGTTAAAAGGAAGTAATAAACTCAGGGGGAGTTTTTCTGATCATAACTTTGAAATTTTTTTTTAATCTTATTAACTCTGATACCTTTTTATTCCCTATCTTCTTATCCTTGATACCTTTCTGTTTATCTCTAATACAATTCATTATTTGGTTATCTCTGATAATTTTTTTTAAATTTCAATTGAAAAAATCCGGTTTTTGTCATCATCAAAAAGGGGGAGATTGTTAGAACAAAGTTTGAATCTACTACCCTAAGTTAAGGTTTTGATGATAACAAAATGCAAGATTAAATAAATTGTATAATTCATATGAGACATATATGCTACCTAAAAATTATATTGTGCATTTACAGAAACTCTGATGGATATAAGCACAAGAATGTCAACATCAGCATCAGAAGATGAAATATTATATACCAGCATCAGAAGATCAAAGCATGTGCTTACGTTGAAGCTTGATGAACAGATCTGGGCGTAACATACTCTAAACTCTGATCAAGACCAAAACAATATCATCAGCACTTAGAAGCGTCAGAATAAGCCAAAGCCAATAACACGCTGAATTGACAATGGAACTGTGCATTCAAGACATTTTATTACCAACGGCTTTATTCCAAGACAAAGATCTTCTCAATATGGAAAGAACGTAATGGGCATTGAAATGGAATAATTGACTACAACGTATCTTTTCCAAGGCTATATAAACAAGTCAGTGAGAAATGAATTGGCTAACGCTCTACGTCTCTTTACACGCCTAAAGCTAATCATCTTCATCCTCACTCATACAGCTTTTTATTTCTCTCAAATTGCTTACTCTATAGTTATAGCATCCAAGTTTCACATAAGCTTAATTTGTGTATTATCATAGTTGTGATATAAAGTTTTTGTAGAAAACATTCAACACTCATAGTATTCATTTATCTGTAAGAAAGAATTTCCTTGAGAAACCGGTCTGTGGTTTAGACTCAAGAAAGCTTTAGCCGTTGTTAAAGTAGTTGTAATATTCAGTTGAATATAGTGGATTAAGACCTCGTTGGAGAGAGGCAAAATCACCTTGACGAGTGGACTGGAGTAGTTTGAAATCAAATGAACCAGGATAAAAATAATGTGTTGTCTGCATTTGTTTTCAAGTTTTACAATTCAACCCCCCTTCTTGTGTTTTTCACTTCTTCAGGTAGCCTTGTCATTATGGAAGGTAGTTTATTATCGACATTTTTTTACTACAATGGATGGTATCCTTTTCGTTATGGAAGGTAGTATTTTGTCGAGATTTTTGTTACTCCAATTGATGGTAACCTTGTCATTTTGGAAGGTAGTCTATTGTTGAGATTATTGTTACAACAATGGATGGTAGCCTTGTCATTATGGAAGGTAGTCTGTTGTTGATATCTTTGTTACTCCAATGGATGGTAGCCTAGTCATTATGTAAGGTAGTCTGTTGTCGAGATTTATGTTACTCCAATGGATGGTATCCTTGTCATTATGGATGGTAGTCTGTTGTCCAGATTTTTGTTACAATAATGGATGGTAGCCTTGTGATTATGGAAGGTAGTCTGTTGTCGAGATTATTGTTACTGCAATGGATGGTAGCCTTGTCATTATTTAAGGTAGTCTAATGTCGAGATTTTTGTTACTACAATGGATGGTAGCCTTATCATTATGGAAGGTACTCTGTTTTTGAGATTTTTGTTACTACAATGGATTGTAGCCTTGTCATTATGGAAGGTAGTTTGTTGTTGATATCATTGTTACTCCAATGGATGGTAGCCTAGTCATTATGGAAGGTAGTCTGTTGTTGAGATATTTGTTACTCCAATGGATGGTAGCCTTGTAATTATGGAGGGTAGTCTGTTGTCGAGATTTTTGTTACTCCAATGGATGGTATCCTTGTCATTATGGAAGGTAGTCTTTTGTCGAGATTTTTGTTATTCCAATGTTTGGTATTCTTGTCATTATGAAAGATAGTTCGTTGTCGATATCTTTGTTACTCCAATGGATGGTATCCTAGTCATTATGCAAGGTAGTTTGTTGTCGAGATTTTTGTTATTCCAATGGATGGTAGCCTTGTCATTATGGAAGGTAGTCAGTTGTCATGATTTTTATTACTCCAACGGATGGTAGCCTTATCATTATGGAAGGGAGTCTGTTGTTGATATCTTTGTAACTCCAATGGATGGTAGCCTAGTCATTATGTAAGGTAGTCTGTGGTCGAGATTTCTGTTACTCCAATGGATGGTAGCCTTCTCATTATGGAAGGTAGTCTGTTGTCGAGATTTTTGTATCTCCAATGGATGGTAGCCTTGTCATTATGGAAGGTAGTCTGTTGTCCTGATTTTTGTTACAATAATGGATGGTAGCCTTGTGATTATGGAAGGTAGTCTGTTGTCGAGATTATTGTTACTGCAATGGATGGTAGCCTTGTCATTATGGAAGGTACTCTGTTTTCGAGATTTTTGTTACTACAATGGATTGTAGCCTTGTCATTATGGAAGGTAGTTTGTTGTCGATATCATTGTTACTCCAATGGATGGTAGCCTTGTCATTATGGAAGGTAGTCTGTTGTTGAGATTTTGGTTACTCCAATGGATGCTAGCCTTGTCATTATGGAAGGTAGTCTGTTGTCGAGATTTTTGTTACTCCAATGGATGGAATCCTCGTCATTATGGAAGCTAGTCTCTTGTCGAGATTTTTGTTATTTCAGTGGATGGTATCCTTGTCATTATTAAAGATAGTCTGTTGTCGATATCTTTGTTACTCCAATGGATGGTGGCCTAGTCATTATGGAAGGTATTCTGTTGTCAAAATTTTATTTATTCCAATGGATGGTAGCCTTGTCATTATGGGAGGTAGTCAGTTGTCGTGATTTTTATTACTCCAACGGATGGTAGCCTTGTCATTATGGAGGGTAGTATGTTGTCGATATATTTGTTACTCCCATGGATGGTAGCCCTGTCATTATGGAAGGTATTCTTTTGTCGAGATTTTTGTTACTCTAAGGGATGGTAGCCTTGTCATTATGGAAGGTAGTGTGGTGTCAATATTTTCGTTATTCCAATGTATGGTAGCCTTGTAATTATAGAAGGTAGTCTGTTTTCGTGATTTTTGTTACTCCAATGGATGGTAGGCTTGCCATTATGGAAGGTAGTCTATTGTCGAGATTTTTGTTACTACAATGGATGGTAGCCTTGTCATTATGGAAGGTACTATGTTTTCGAGATTTTTGTTACTACAATGGATTGTAGACTTTTCATTATGGAAGGTAGTTTGATGTCGATATCATTTTTACTCCAACGGATGGTAGCCTAGTCATTATGGAAGGTAGTCTGTTGTTGAGATTTTTCTTACTCCAATGGTTGGTAGCGTTGTGATTATGGAAGGTAGTCTATTGTCGAGATTTTTTATACTACAATGGATTATAGCGTTGTCATTATGGAAGGTAGTTTGTTGTCTAGATTTTTGTTACTACAATGGATTGTAGCCTTGTCGTTATGGAAGGTACTCTGTTGTCGATATCTTTGTTACTCCAATGGATGGTAGCCTAGTCATTAAGGAAGGTAGTCTGTTGTTGTGATTTTTGTTACTCCAATGGATGGTAGCCTTATCATTATGGAATGTAGTCTGTTGTCGAGATTTTTGTTACTCCAATGGATGGTAGCCTAGTCATTATGGAAGGTAGTCTATTGTCGAGATTTTTGTTACTCCATCGGATGGTAGCCTTGTCATTATGGAAGGTAGTGTGTTTCTGATATTTTTGTTATTCCAATGGATGGTAGCCTTATCATTGTGGAAGGTAGTCTATTGTCGAGATTTTTGTTACTGCAATGGATGGTAGCCTTGTCATTATGGAAGGTAGTCTATTGTCGAGACTTTTGTTACTACAATGGATGGTAGCCTTGTCATTATGGAAGGTAGTCTGTTGTCGAGATTTTTGTTACTACAATGGATTGTTGCCTTGTCGTTATGGAAGGTAGTCTGTTATCGATATTTTTGTTACTCCAATGGATGGTAGCCTAGTCATTATGGAAGGTAGTCTGTTGTCGAGATTTTTGGTACTCTAAGGGATGGTAGCCTTGTCATTATCTAACGTAGTTTGATGTCAAGATTTTTGTTATTCCAATGGATGGTAGCCTTGTCATTATGAAAGGTAGTCTATTGTCGAGATTTTTGTTACTATAATAGATTGAAGCCTTGTCATTATGGAAGGTAGTCTATTGTCGAGATTTTTGTAACTCCAATGGATGGTAGCCTTGTCATTATGGAAGGTAGTCTGTTGTCGAGATTTTTGTTACTAAAATGGATTGTAGCCTTGTCGTTATGGAAATAGTATGTTGTCGATATCTTTGTTACTCCAATGGATGGTAGCCTAGTCATTATAGAAGGTAGTGTATTGTCGATATTTTAGTTACTCCAATTGATGGTAGCCTTGTCATTATGGAAGGTAGTCTGTTGCCGAGATTTTTTAGACACCAATGGATTATATCCTTGTCATTATGGAAGGTAGTCTCTTGTGGATATTTTGGTTACTCCAATGATGGCACCCTAGTCATTATGGAAGGTAGTCTAATGTCGAGATTTTTGTTACTCCAATGGATGGTAGTTTTGTCATTATGGAAGGTACTCTGTTTTCGGGATTTTTGTTACTCCAATGGATTGTAGCCTTGGCATTATGGAATGTAGTTTGTTGTCGATATCATTGTTACTCCAATGGATGGTAGCCTAGTCATTATGGAAGGTAGTCTGTTGTTGAGATTTTTGTTACTCCAATGGATGGTAGCCTTGTCATTTTAGAAGGTAGTCTGTTGTCCAGATTTTTGTTACTCCAATGGATGGTATCCTTCTCATTATGGAAGGTAGTCTTTTGTCGAGATTTTGGTTATTCCAATGGATGGTATTCTTTTCATTATGAAAGATTGTCCGTTGTCGATATCTTTGTTACTCCAATGGATGGTATCCTAGTCATTATGGAAGGTAGTCTGTTGTCGAGATTTTTTTTATTCCAATGGATGGTAGCCTAGTCATTATGGAAGGTAGTCTGTTGTTGAGATATTTGTTACTCCAATGGATGGTAGCCTTGTAATTATGGAGGGTAGTCTGTTGTCGAGATTTTTGTTACTCCAATGGATGGTATCCTTGTCATTATGGAAGGTAGTCTTTTGTCGAGATTTTTGTTATTCCAATGGATGGTATTCTTGTCATTATGAAAGATAGTCCGTTGTCGATATCTTTGTTACTCCAATGGATGGTATCCTAGTCATTATGCAAGGTAGTTTGTTGTCGAGATTTTTGTTATTCCAATGGATGGTAGCCTTGTCATTATGGAAGGTAGTCAGTTGTCATGATTTTTATTACTCCAACGGATGGTAGCCTTATCATTATGGAAGGTAGTCTGTTGTTGATATCTTTGTAACTCCAATGGATGGTAGCCTAGTCATTATGTAAGGTAGTCTGTGGTCGAGATTTCTGTTACTCCAATGGATGGTAGCCTTCTCATTATGGAAGGTAGTCTGTTGTCGAGATTTTTGTATCTCCAATGGATGGTAGGCTTGTCATTATGGAAGGTAGTCTGTTGTCCAGATTTTTGTTACAATAATGGATGGAAGCCTTGTGATTATGGAAGGTAGTCTGTTGTCGAGATTATTGTTACTGCAATGGATGGTAGCCTTGTCATTATGGAAGGTACTCTGTTTTCGAGATTTTTGTTACTACAATGGATTGTAGCCTTGTCATTATGGAAGGTAGTTTGTTGTCGATATCATTGTTACTCCAATGGATGGTAGCCTTGTCATTATGGAAGGTAGTCTGTTGTTGAGATTTTTGTTACTCCAATGGATGCTAGCCTTGTCATTATGGAAGGTAGTCTGTTGTCGAGATTTTTGTTACTCCAATGGATGGAATCCTCGTCATTATGGAAGCTAGTCTCTTGTCGAGATTTTTGTTATTTCAGTGGATGGTATCCTTGTCATTATTAAAGATAGTCTGTTGTCGATATCTTTGTTACTCCAATGGATGGTGGCCTAGTCATTATGGAAGGTATTCTGTTGTCAAGATTTTTGTTATTCCAATGGATGGTAGCCTTGTCATTATGGGAGGTAGTCAGTTGTCGTGATTTTTATTACTCCAACGGATGGTAGCCTTGTCATTATGGAGGGTAGTATGTTGTCGATATATTTGTTACTCCCATGGATGGTAGCCCTGTCATTATGGAAGGTATTCTTTTGTCGAGATTTTTGTTACTCTAAGGGATGGTAGCCTTGTCATTATGGAAGGTAGTGTGGTGTCGATATTTTCGTTATTCCAATGTATGGTAGCCTTGTAATTATAGAAGGTAGTCTGTTTTCGTGATTTTTGTTACTCCAATGGATGGTAGGCTTGCCATTATGGAAGGTAGTCTATTGTCGAGATTTTTGTTACTACAATGGATGGTAGCCTTGTCATTATGGAAGGTACTATGTTTTCGAGATTTTTGTTACTACAATGGATTGTAGACTTTTCATTATGGAAGGTAGTTTGATGTCGATATCATTTTTACTCCAACGGATGGTAGCCTAGTCATTATGAAAGGTAGTCTGTTGTTGAGATTTTTCTTACTCCAATGGTTGGTAGCGTTGTCATTATGGAAGGTAGTCTATTGTCGAGATTTTTTATACTACAATGGATTATAGCGTTGTCATTATGGAAGGTAGTTTGTTGTCTAGATTTTTGTTACTACAATGGATTGTAGCCTTGTCGTTATGGAAGGTACTCTGTTGTCGATATCTTTGTTACTCCAATGGATGGTAGCCTAGTCATTAAGGAAGGTAGTCTGTTGTTGTGATTTTTGTTACTCCAATGGATGGTAGCCTTATCATTATGGAATGTAGTCTGTTGTCGAGATTTTTGTTACTCCAATGGATGGTAGCCTAGTCATTATGGAAGGTAGTCTATTGTCGAGATTTTTGTTACTCCATCGGATGGTAGCCTTGTCATTATGGAAGGTAGTGTGTTTCTGATATTTTTGTTATTCCAATGGATGGTAGCCTTATCATTGTGGAAGGTAGTCTATTGTCGAGATTTTTGTTACTGCAATGGATGGTAGCCTTGTCATTATGGAAGGTAGTCTATTGTCGAGACTTTTGTTACTACAATGGATGGTAGCCTTGTCATTATGGAAGGTAGTCTGTTGTCGAGATTTTTGTTACTACAATGGATTGTTGCCTTGTCGTTATGGAAGGTAGTCTGTTATCGATATTTTTGTTACTCCAATGGATGGTAGCCTAGTCATTATGGAAGGTAGTCTGTTGTCGAGATTTTTGGTACTCTAAGGGATGGTAGCCTTGTCATTATCTAACGTAGTTTAATGTCAAGATTTTTGTTATTCCAATGGATGGTAGCCTTGTCATTATGAAAGGTAGTCTATTGTCGAGATTTTTGTTACTATAATAGATTGAAGCCTTGTCATTATGGAAGGTAGTCTATTGTCGAGATTTTTGTAACTCCAATGGATGGTAGCCTTGTCATTATGGAAGGTAGTCTGTTGTCGAGATTTTTGTTACTAAAATGGATTGTTGCCTTGTCGTTATGGAAATAGTATGTTGTTGATATCTTTGTTACTCCAATGGATGGTAGCCTAGTCATTATAGAAGGTAGTGTATTGTCGATATTTTAGTTACTCCAATTGATGGTAGCCTTGTCATTATGGAAGGTAGTCTGTTGCCGAGATTTTTTAGACACCAATGGATTATATCCTTGTCATTATGGAAGGTAGTCTCTTGTGGATATTTTGGTTACTCCAATGATGGCACCCTAGTCATTATGGAAGGTAGTCTAATGTCGAGATTTTTGTTACTCCAATGGATGGTAGTTTTGTCATTATGGAAGGTACTCTGTTTTCGGGATTTTTGTTACTCCAATGGATTGTAGCCTTGGCATTATGGAAGGTAGTTTGTTGTCGATATCATTGTTACTCCAATGGATGGTAGCCTAGTCATTATGGAAGGTAGTCTGTTGTTGAGATTTTTGTTACTCCAATGGATGGTAGCCTTGTCATTTTAGAAGGTAGTCTGTTGTCCAGATTTTTGTTACTCCAATGGATGGTATCCTTCTCATTATGGAAGGTAGTCTTTTGTCGAGATTTTGGTTATTCCAATGGATGGTATTCTTTTCATTATGAAAGATTGTCCGTTGTCGATATCTTTGTTACTCCAATGGATGGTATCCTAGTCATTATGGAAGGTAGTCTGTTGTCGAGATTTTTTTTATTCCAATGGATGGTAGCCTAGTCATTATGGAAGGTAGTCTGTTGTTGAGATATTTGTTACTCCAATGGATGGTAGCCTTGTAATTATGGAGTGTAGTCTGTTGTCGAGATTTTTGTTACTCCAATGGATGGTATCCTTGTCATTATGGAAGGTAGTCTTTTGTCGAGATTTTTGTTATTCCAATGGATGGTATTCTTGTCATTATGAAAGATAGTCCGTTGTCGATATCTTTGTTACTCCAATGGATGGTATCCTAGTCATTATGCAAGGTAGTTTGTTGTCGAGATTTTTGTTATTCCAATGGATGGTAGCCTTGTCATTATGGAAGGTAGTCAGTTGTCATGATTTTTATTACTCCAACGGATGGTAGCCTTATCATTATGGAAGGTAGTCTGTTGTTGATATCTTTGTAACTCCAATGGATGGTAGCCTAGTCATTATGTAAGGTAGTCTGTGGTCGAGATTTCTGTTACTCCAATGGATGGTAGCCTTCTCATTATGGAAGGTAGTCTGTTGTCGAGATTTTTGTATCTCCAATGGATGGTAGCCTTGTCATTATGGAAGGTAGTCTGTTGTCCAGATTTTTGTTACAATAATGGATGGAAGCCTTGTGATTATGGAAGGTAGTCTGTTGTCGAGATTATTGTTACTGCAATGGATGGTAGCCTTGTCATTATGGAAGGTACTCTGTTTTCGAGATTTTTGTTACTACAATGGATTGTAGCCTTGTCATTATGGAAGGTAGTTTGTTGTCGATATCATTGTTACTCCAATGGATGGTAGCCTTGTCATTATGGAAGGTAGTCTGTTGTTGAGATTTTTGTTACTCCAATGGATGCTAGCCTTGTCATTATGGAAGGTAGTCTGTTGTCGAGATTTTTGTTACTCCAATGGATGGAATCCTCGTCATTATGGAAGGTAGTCTCTTGTCGAGATTTTTGTTATTCCAGTGGATGGTATCCTTGTCATTATTAAAGATAGTTTGTTGTCGATATCTTTGTTACTCCAATGGATGGTGGCCTAGTCATTATGGAAGGTATTCTGTTGTCAAGATTTTTGTTATTCCAATGGATGGTAGCCTTGTCATTATGGGAGGTAGTCAGTTGTCGTGATTTTTATTACTCCAACGGATGGTAGCCTTGTCATTATGGAGGGTAGTATGTTGTCGATATATTTGTTACTCCCATGGATGGTAGCCCTGTCATTATGGAAGGTATTCTTTTGTCGAGATTTTTGTTACTCTAAGGGATGGTAGCCTTGTCATTATGGAAGGTAGTGTGGTGTCGATATTTTCGTTATTCCAATGTATGGTAGCCTTGTAATTGTAGAAGGTAGTCTGTTTTCGTGATTTTTGTTACTCCAATGGATGGTAGGCTTGCCATTATGGAAGGTAGTCTATTGTCGAGATTTTTGTTACTACAATGGATGGTAGCCTTGTCATTATGGAAGGTACTATGTTTTCGAGATTTTTGTTACTACAATGGATTGTAGACTTTTCATTATGGAAGGTAGTTTGATGTCTATATCATTTTTACTCCAACGGATGGTAGCCTAGTCATTATGGAAGGTAGTCTGTTGTTGAGATTTTTCTTACTCCAATGGTTGGTAGCGTTGTCATTATGGAAGGTAGTCTATTGTCGAGATTTTTTATACTACAATGGATTATAGCGTTGTCATTATGGAAGGTAGTTTGTTGTCTAGATTTTTGTTACTACAATGGATTGTAGCCTTGTCGTTATGGAAGGTACTCTGTTGTCGATATCTTTGTTACTCCAATGGATGGTAGCCTAGTCATTAAGGAAGGTAGTCTGTTGTTGTGATTTTTGTTACTCCAATGGATGGTAGCCTTATCATTATGGAATGTAGTCTGTTGTTGAGATTTTTGTTACTCCAATGGATGGTAGCCTAGTCATTATGGAAGGTAGTCTATTGTCGAGATTTTTGTTACTCCATCGGATGGTAGCCTTGTCATTATGGAAGGTAGTGTGTTTCTGATATTTTTGTTATTCCAATGGATGGTAGCCTTGTCATTATGGAAGGTAGTCTATTGTCGAGATTTTTGTTACTGCAATGGATGGTAGCCTTGTCATTATGGAAGGTAGTCTATTGTCAAGACTTTTGTTACTACAATGGATGGTAGCCTTGTCATTATGGAAGGTAGTCTGTTGTCGAGATTTTTGTTTCTATAATGGATTGTTGCCTTGTCGTTATGGAAGGTAGTCTGTTATCGATATTTTTGTTACTCCAATGGATGGTAGCCTAGTCATTATGGAAGGTAGTCTGTTGTCGAGATTTTTGTTACTCTAAGGGATGGTAGCCTTGTCATTATGTAACGTAGTTTGATGTCAAGATTTTTGTTATTCCAATGGATGGTAGCCTTGTCATTATGAAAGGTAGTCTATTGTCGAGATTTTTGTTACTATAATAGATTGAAGCCTTGTCATTATGGAAGGTAGAATATTGTCGAGATTTTTGTAACTCCAATGGATGGTAGCCTTGTCATTATGGAAGGTAGTCTAATGTCGAGATTTTTGTTACTAAAATGGATTGTAGCCTTGTCGTTATGGAAATAGTATGTTGTCGATATCTTTGTTACTCCAATGGATGGTAGCCTAGTCATTATAGAAGGTAGTGTATTGTCGATATTTTAGTTACTCCAATTGATGGTAGCCTTGTCATTATGGAAGGTAGTCTGTTGCCGAGATTTTTTAGACACCAATGGATTATATCCTTGTCATTATGGAAGGTAGTCTCTTGTGGATATTTTGGTTACTCCAATGATGGCACCCTAGTCATTATGGAAGGTAGTCTAATGTCGAGATTTTTGTTACTCCAATGGATGGTAGTTTTGTCATTATGGAAGGTACTCTGTTTTCGAGATTTTTGTTACTCCAATGGATTGTAGCCTTGGCATTATGGAAGGTAGTTTGTTGTCGATATCATTGTTACTCCAATGGATGGTAGCCTAGTCATTATGGAAGGTAGTCTGTTGTTGAGATTTTTGTTACTCCAATGGATGGTAGCCTTGTCATTTTGGAAGGTAGTCTGTTGTCCAGATTTTTGTTACTCCAATGGATGGTATCCTTCTCATTATGGAAGGTAGTCTTTTGTCGAGATTTTGGTTATTCCAATGGATGGTATTCTTGTCATTATGAAAGATAGTCTGTTGTTGATATCTTTGTTACTCCAATGGATGGTATCCTAGTCATTATGGAAGGTAGTCTATTGTCGAGATTTTTTTTATTCCAATGGATGGTGGCCTTGTCATTATGGAAGGTAGTCAGTTGTCGTGATTTTTATTAATCCAACGGATGGTAGCCTTGTCATTATGGAGGGTAGTATGTTGTCGATATCTTTGTTACTCCAATGGATGGTAGCCCTGTCATTATGGAAGGTATTCTGTTGTCGACATTTTTGTTAATCAAAGGGATGGTAGCCTTGTCATTATGGAAGGTAGTATGGTGTCGATATTTTTGTTAGTCCAATGGATGGTATCCTTGTTATTATGGAAGGTAGTTTGTTGTCGTGATTTTTGTTACTCCAATGGATGGTAGCCTTGCCATTATGGAAGGTAGTCTATTGTCGAGATTTTTGTTACTACAATGGATGGTAGCCTTGTCATTATGGAAGGTAGTCTGTTTTCGAGATTTTTGTTACTACAATGGATTGTAGCCTTGTCATTATGGAAGGTAGTTTGTTGTCGATATCATTGTTAATCCAATGGATGGTAGCCTAGTCATTATGGAAGGTAGTCTGTTGTTGAGATTTTTGTTACTCCAATGGATGGTAGCCTTGTCATTATGGAAGGTAGTCTGTTGTCGAGATTTTTGTTACTCCAATGGATGGAATCCTTGTCATTATGGAAGGTAGTCTCTTGTCGAGATTTTTGTTATTCCAATGGATGATATCCTTGTCATTATGAAAGATAGTCCGTTGTCGATATCTTTGTTACTCCAATGGATGGTAGCCTAGTCATTAATGAAGGTATTCTGTTGTCAAGATTTTTGTTATTCCAATGGACGGTAGCCTTGTCATTATGGAGGGTAGTCAGTTGTCGTGATTTTTATTACTCCAACGGATGGTAGCCTTGTCATTATGGATGGTAGTATGTTGTCGATATCTTTGTTACTCCCATGGATGGTAGCCCTGTCATTATGGAAGGTATTTTGTTGTCGAGAATTTTGTTACTCTAAGGGTTGGTAGCCTTGTCATTATGGAAGGTAGTCTGGTGTCGATATTTTTGTTATTCCAATATATGGTAGCCTTGTAATTATAGAAAGTAGTCTGTTGTCGTGATTTTTGTTACTCCAATGGATGGTAGCCTTACCATTATGGAAGGTAGTCTATTGTCGAGTTTTTGTTACTCCAATGGATGGTAGCCTTGTCATTATGGAAGGTAGTCTATTGTCGAGACTTTTGTTACTACAATGGATGATAGCCTTGTCATTATGGAAGGTAGTCTGTTGTCGAGATTTTTGTTACTACAATGGATTGTAGCCGTGTCGTAATGGAAGGTAGTCTGTTGTCGATATTTTTTTTACTCCAATGGATGGTTTCCTAGTCATTATGGAAGGTAATCTATTTTCAAGATTTTTGTTACTCTAAGGGATGGTAGCCTTGTCATTATGGAACGTAGTTTGATGTCAAAATTTTTGTTATTCCAATGGATGGTATCCTTGTCATTATGAAAGGTAGTCTATTATCGAGATTTTTGTTACTATAATAGATTGAAGCCTTGTCATTATGGAAAGTAGTCTATTGTCGTGATTTTTGTAACTCCAATGGATGGTAGCCTTGTCATTATGGATGGTAGTCTGTTGTCGAGATTTTTGTTACTAAAATGGATTATAGCCTTGTCGTTATGGAAAGTAGTATGTTGTCGATATCGTTGTTACTCCAATTGATGGTAGCCTAGTCATTATAGAAGGTAGTGTATTGTCGATATTTTATTTACTCCAATTGATGGTAGCCTTGTCATTATGGAAGGTAGTCTGTTTCCGATATTTTTTAGACACCAATGGATTATATCCTTGTCATTATGGAAGGTAGTCTCTTGTGGATATTTTGGTTACTCCAATGATGGCACCCTACTCATTATGGAAGGTAGTCTGTTGTTGAATTTTTTGTTATTCCAATGGATGGTAGCCTTGTCATTATGGAAGGTATTCTGTTGTCGAGATTTTTGTTACTCCAATGGATGGTATCCTTGTCATTATGGAAGGTAGTCTCTTGTCGAGATTTTTGTTATTCCAATGGATG
Organism: Vicia faba; assembly: GCA_948472305.1. Classification (NCBI taxonomy): domain Eukaryota; kingdom Viridiplantae; phylum Streptophyta; class Magnoliopsida; order Fabales; family Fabaceae; genus Vicia; species Vicia faba. The sequence continues at coordinate 463,067,086 of OX451741.1, forward strand.
GTTTCCTTGTCATTATGAAAGATAGTTCGTTGTCGACATCTTTGTTACTCCAATGGATGGTAGCCTAGTCATTATGGAAGGTAGTCAGTTGTCGAGATTTTTGTTATTCCAATGGATGGTAGCCTTGTCATTATGGAAGGTAGTTAGTTGTCGTGATTTTTATTACTCCAACGGATGGTAGCCTTGTCACTATGGAGGGTAGTATGTTGTCAATATCTTTGTTACTCCAATGGATGGTAGCCTTGTCACTATGGAGGGTAGTATGTTGTCAATATCTTTGTTACTCCAACGGATGGTAGCCTTGTCACTATGGAGGGTAGTATGTTGTCAATATCTTTGTTACTCCAATGGATGGTAGCCCTGTCATTATGGAAGGTATTTTGTTGTCGAGATTTTTGTTACTCTAAGGGATGGTTGCCTTGTCATTATGGAAGGTAGTGTGGTGTCGATATTTTTGTTATTCCAATGGATGGAAGCCTTGTAATTATGGTAGGTAGTCTGTTGTCGTGATTTTTGTTACTCCAATGGATGGTATCCTTGCCATTATGGAAGGTAGTCTATTGTCGAGATTTTTGTTATTACAATGGATGGTAGTTTTGTCATTATGGAAGATAGTCTGTTGTCGGGATTTTGGTTACTCCAATGGATTGTAGTCTTGTCATTATGGAAGGTTGTTTGTTGTCGATATCATTGTTACTCCAATGGATGGTAGCCTAGTCATTATGGAAGGTAGTCTGTTGTTGAGATTTTTGTTACTCCAATGGATGGTAGCCTTGTCATTATGGAAGGTAGTCTTTTGTCCAGATTTTTGTTACAATAATGGATGGTAGCCTTGTTATTATGGAGGGTAGTCTGTTGTCGAGATTTTTGTTACTCCAATGGATGGTATCCTAGTCATTATGGAAGGTAGTCTTTTGTCGAGATTTTGGTTATTCCAATGGATGGTATTCTTGTCATTATGAAAGATAGTCTGTTGTTGATATCTTTGTTACTCCAATGGATGGTATCCTAGTCATTATGGAAGGTAGTCTATTGTCGAGATTTTTTTTATTCCAATGGATGGTGGCCTTGTCATTATGGAAGGTAGTCAGTTGTCGTGATTTTTATTACTCCAACGGATGGTAGCCTTGTCATTATGGAGGGTAGTATGTTGTCGATATCTTTGTTACTCCAATGGATGGTAGCCCTGTCATTATGGAAGGTATTCTGTTGTCGAGATTTTTGTTAATCAAAGGGATGGTAGCCTTGTCATTATGGAAGGTAGTATGGTGTCGATATGTTTTTTATTCCAATGGATGGTAGCCTTGTAATTATGGAAGGTAGTCTGTTGTTGTGATTTTTGTGACTCCAATGGATGGTAGCCTTGCCATTATGGAAGGTAGTCTATTGTCGAGATTTTTGTTACTACAATGGATGATAGCCTTGTCATTATGGAAGGTACTCTGTTTTCCAGATTTTTGTTACTACAATGGATTGTAGCCTTGTCATTATGGAAGGTAGTTTGTTGTCGATATCATTGTTACTCCAATGGATGGTAGCCTAGTCATTATGGAAGGTAGTCTGTTGTTGAGATTTTTGTTACTCCAATGGATGGTAGCCTTATCATTATGGAAGGTAGTCTATTGTCGAGATTTTTGTTACTCCAATGGATGGAATCCTTGTCATTATTGAAGGTAGTGTCTTGTCGAGATTTTTGTTATTTCAATGGATGGTATCCTTGTCATTTTGAAAGATAGTCCGTTGTTGATATCTTTGTTACTCCAATGGATGGTAGCCTAGTCATTATGGAAAGTATTCTGTTGTCAAGATTTTTGTTATTCCAATGGATGGTAGCCTTGTCATTATGGAAGGTAGTCAGTTGTCGTGATTTTTATTACTCCAACGGATGGTAGCCTTGTCATTATGGAGGGTAGTATGTTGTCGATATCTTTGTTACTCCCATCGATGGTAGCCCTGTGATTATGGAAGGTATTCTGTTGTCGAGATTTTTGTTACTCCAATGGATGGTATCCTTGTCATTATGGAAGGTAGTCTCTTGTCGAGATTTTTGTTATTCCAATGGATGGTTTCCTTGTCATTATGAAAGATAGTTCGTTGTCGACATCTTTGTTACTCCAATGGATGGTAGCCTAGTCATTATGGAAGGTAGTCAGTTGTCGAGATTTTTGTTATTCCAATGGATGGTAGCCTTGTCATTATGGAAGGTAGTTAGTTGTCGTGATTTTTATTACTCCAACGGATGGTATCCTTGTCACTATGGAGGGTAGTATGTTGTCAATATCTTTGTTACTCCAATGGATGGTAGCCTTGTCACTATGGAGGGTAGTATGTTGTCAATATCTTTGTTACTCCAACGGATGGTAGCCTTGTCACTATGGAGGGTAGTATGTTGTCAATATCTTTGTTACTCCAATGGATGGTAGCCCTGTCATTATGGAAGGTATTTTGTTGTCGAGATTTTTGTTACTCTAAGGGATGGTTGCCTTGTCATTATGGAAGGTAGTGTGGTGTCGATATTTTTGTTATTCCAATGGATGGAAGCCTTGTAATTATGGTAGGTAGTCTGTTGTCGTGATTTTTGTTACTCCAATGGATGGTATCCTTGCCATTATGGAAGGTAGTCTATTGTCGAGATTTTTGTTATTACAATGGATGGTAGTTTTGTCATTATGGAAGATAGTCTGTTGTCGGGATTTTGGTTACTCCAATGGATTGTAGTCTTGTCATTATGGAAGGTTGTTTGTTGTCGATATCATTGTTACTCCAATGGATGGTAGCCTAGTCATTATGGAAGGTAGTCTGTTGTTGAGATTTTTGTTACTCCAATGGATGGTAGCCTTGTCATTATGGAAGGTAGTCTTTTGTCCAGATTTTTGTTACAATAATGGATGGTAGCCTTGTTATTATGGAGGGTAGTCTGTTGTCGAGATTTTTGTTACTCCAATGGATGGTATCCTAGTCATTATGGAAGGTAGTCTTTTGTCGAGATTTTGGTTATTCCAATGGATGGTATTCTTGTCATTATGAAAGATAGTCTGTTGTTGATATCTTTGTTACTCCAATGGATGGTATCCTAGTCATTATGGAAGGTAGTCTATTGTCGAGATTTTTTTTATTCCAATGGATGGTGGCCTTGTCATTATGGAAGGTAGTCAGTTGTCGTGATTTTTATTACTCCAACGGATGGTAGCCTTGTCATTATGGAGGGTAGTATGTTGTCGATATCTTTGTTACTCCAATGGATGGTAGCCCTGTCATTATGGAAGGTATTCTGTTGTCGAGATTTTTGTTAATCAAAGGGATGGTAGCCTTGTCATTATGGAAGGTAGTATGGTGTCGATATTTTTTTTATTCCAATGGATGGTAGCCTTGTAATTATGGAAGGTAGTCTGTTGTTGTGATTTTTGTTACTCCAATGGATGGTAGCCTTGCCATTATGGAAGGTAGTCTATTGTCGAGATTTTTGTTACTACAATGGATGATAGCCTTGTCATTATGGAAGGTACTCTGTTTTCCAGATTTTTGTTACTACAATGGATTGTAGCCTTGTCATTATGGAAGGTAGTTTGTTGTCGATATCATTGTTACTCCAATGGATGGTAGCCTAGTCATTATGGAAGGTAGTCTGTTGTTGAGATTTTTGTTACTCCAATGGATGGTAGCCTTATCATTATGGAAGGTAGTCTATTGTCGAGATTTTTGTTACTCCAATGGATGGAATCCTTGTCATTATGGAAGGTAGTGTCTTGTCGAGATTTTTTTTATTTCAATGGATGGTATCCTTGTCATTTTGAAAGATAGTCCGTTGTTGATATCTTTGTTACTCCAATGGATGGTAGCCTAGTCATTATGGAAAGTATTCTGTTGTCAAGATTTTTGTTATTCCAATGGATGGTAGCCTTGTCATTATGGAAGGTAGTCAGTTGTCGTGATTTTTATTACTCCAACGGATGGTAGCCTTGTCATTATGGAGGGTAGTATGTTGTCGATATCTTTGTTACTCCCATCGATGGTAGCCCTGTCATTATGGAAGGTATTCTGTTGTCGAGATTTTGGTTACTCTAAGGGATGGTAGCCTTGTCATTATGGAAGGTAGTGTGGTGTCGATATTTTTGTTATTCCAATGTATGGTAGCCTTGTAATTATAGAAGGTAGTCTGTTGTCGTTATTTTTGTTACTCCAATGAATGGTAGCCTTGCCATTATGGAAGGTAGTCTATTGTCGAGATTTTTGTTACTAAAATGGATGGTAGCCTTGTCATTATGGAAGGTACTATGTTTTCGAGATTTTTGTTACTTCAATGGATTGTAGCCTTGTCATTATGGAAGGTAGTTTGATGTGGATTTCATTTTTACTCCAACGGATGGTAGCCTAGTCATTATGGAAGGTAGTCTGTTGTTGAGATTTTTGTTACTCCAATGGATGGTAGCCTTGTCATTATGGAACGTAGTTTGATGTCAAGATTTTTGTTATTCCAATGGATGGTATCCTTGTCATTATGAAAGGTAGTCTATTGTCGAGATTTTTGTTACTATAATAGATTGAAGCCTTGTCATTATGGAAGGTAGTCTATTGTCGAGATTTTTGTAACTCCAATGGATGGTAGCCTTGTCATTATGGAAGGTAGTCTGTTGTCGACATTTTTGTTACTAAAATGGATTATAGCCTTGTCGTTATGGAAAATAGTATGTTGTCGATATCTTTGTTACTCCAATGGATGGTAGCCTAGTCATTATAGAAGGTAGTGTATTGTCGATATTTTATTTACTCCAATTGATGGTAGCCTTGTCATTATGGAAGGTAGTCTGTTGCCGAGATTTTTTAGACACCAATGGATTATATCCTTGTCATTATGGAAGGTAGTCTCTTGTGGATATTTTGGTTACTCCAATGATGGCACCCTAGTCATTATGGAAGGTAGTCTGTTGTTGAATTTTTTGTTATTCCAATGGATGGTAGCCTTGTCATTATGGAAGGTAGCCTGTTGTCGAGATTTTTGTTACTCCAATGGATGGTATTCTTGTCATTATGGAAGGTAGCCTCTTGTCGAGATTTTTGTTATTCCAATGGATGGTATCCTTATCATTATGAAAGATAGTCCGTTGTCGACATCTTTGTTACTCCCATGGATGGTATCCTTGTCATCATGGAAGGTAGTCTCTTGTCGAGATTTTTGTTATTCCAATGGATGGTAGCCTTGTCATTATGGAAGGTAGTCAGTTGTCGTGATTTTTATTACTCCAACGGATGGTAGCCTTGTCACTATGGAGGGTAGTATGTTGTCAATATCTTTGTTACTCCAATGGATGGTAGCCCTGTCATTATGGAAGGTATTCTGTTGTCGAGATTTTTGTTACTCTAAGGGATGGTTGCCTTGTCATTATGGAAGGTAGTGTGGTGTCAATATTTTTGTTATTCCAATGGATGGAAGCCTTGTAATTATGGAAGGTAGTCTGTTGTCGTGATTTTTGTTACTCCAATGGATGGTATCCTTGCCATTATGGAAGGTAGTCTATTGTCGAGATTTTTGTTACTACAATGGATGGTAGTTTTGTCATTATGGAAGATAGTCTGTTGTCGGGATTTTGGTTACTCCAATGGATTGTAGCCTTGTCATTATGGAAGGTAGTTTGTTGTCGATATCATTGTTACTCCAATGGATGGTAGCCTAGTCATTATGGAAGGTAGTCTGTTGTTGAGATTTTTGTTACTCCAATGGATGGTAGCCTTGTCATTATGGAAGGTAGTCTGTTGTCCAGATTTTTGTTACAATAATGGATGGTAGCCTTGTCATTATGGAGGGTAGTCTGTTGTCGAGATTTTTGTTACTCCAATGGATGGTATCCTTGTCATTATGGAAGGTAGTCTTTTGTCGAGATTTTGGTTATTCCAATGGATGGTATTCTTGTCATTATGAAAGATAGTATGTTGTTGATATCTTTGTTACTGCAATGGATGGTATCCTAGTCATTATGGAAGGTAGTCTGTTGTTGAGATTTTTGTTATTCCAATGGATGGTGGCCTTGTCATTATGGAAGGTAGTCAATTGTCATGATTTTTATTACTCTAATGGATGGTAGCCTTGTCATTATGGAGGGTAGTATGTTGTCGATATCTTTGTTACTCCAATGGATTGTAGCCCTGTCATTATGGAAGGTATTATGTTGTCGAGATTTTTGTTAATCCAAGGGATGGTAGCCTTGTCATTATGGAAGGTAGTATGGTGTCGATATTTTTGTTATTCCAGTGGATGGTAGCCTTGTAATTATGGAAGGTAGTCTGTTGTTGTGATTTTTGTTACTCCAATGGATGGTATCCTTGCCATTATGGAAGGTAGTCTATTGTCGAGATTTTTGTTACTACAATGGATGATAGCCTTGTCATTATGGAAGGTACTCTGTTTTCCAGATTTTTGTTACTACAATGGATTGTAGCCTTGTCATTATGGAAGGTAGTTTGTTGTCGATATCATTGTTACTCCAATGCATGGTAGCCTTATCATTATGGAAGGTAGTCTGTTGTCGAGATTTTTGTTACTCCAATAGATGGAATCCTTGTCATTATGGAAGGTAGTCTCTTGTCGAGATTTTTGTTATTCCAATGGATGGTATCCTTGTCATTATGAAAGATAGTCCGTTGTCGATATCTTTGTTACTCCAATGGATGGTAGCCTAGTCATTATGGAAGGTATTCTATTGTCAAGATTTTTGTTATTCTAATGGATGGTAGCCTTGTCATTATGGAAGGTAGTCAGTTGTCGTGATTTTTATTACTCCACCGGATGGTAGCCTTGTCATTATGGAGGGTAGTATGTTGTCGATATCTTTGTTACTCCCATCGATGGTAGCCCTGTCATTATGGAAGGTATTCCGTTGTCGAGATTTTTGTTACTCTAAGGGATGGTAGCCTTGTCATTATGGAAGGTAGTAAGGTGTCGATATTTTTGTTATTCCAATGTATGGTAGCCTTGTAATTATAGAAGGTAGTCTGTTGTCGTGATTTTTGTTACTCCAATGAATGGTAGCCTTGCCATTATGGAAGGTAGTCTATTGTCGATATTTTTGTTACTACAATGGATGGTAGCCTTGTCATTATGGAAGGTACTATGTTTTCGAGATTTTTGTTACTACAATGGATTCTAGCCTTGTCATTATGGAAGGTAGTCTGTTGTTGAGATTTTTGTTACTCCAATGGATGGTAGCCTTGTCATTATGGAAGGTAGTCTGTTGTCGAGATTTTAGTTATTGCAATGGATGGTAGCCTTGTCATTATTGAAGGTAGTCTATTGTCGAGATTTTTGTTACTACAATGGATGGTAGCCTTGTCATATGGAAGGTACTCTATTTTCGAGATTTTTGTTACTACAATGGAATTAGCCTTGTCATTATGGAAGGTAGTTTTTTGTCGATATCATTGTTACTCCAATGGATGGTATCCTTGTCATCATGGAAGGTAGTCTCTTGTCGAGATTTTTGTTATTCCAATGGAAGGTATCCTTGTCATTATGAAAGATAGTCCGTTAACGATATCTTTGTTATTCCAATGGATGGTAGCCTAGTCATTATGGAAGGTAGTCTGTTGTCGAGATTTTTGTTATTCCAATGGATGGTGGCCTAGTCATTATGGAAGGTAGTCAGTTGTCGTGATTTTTATTACTCCAACGGATGGTAGCCTTGTCATTATGGAGGGTAGTATGTTGTCAATATCTTTGTTACTCCAATGGATGGTAGCCCTGTCATTATGGAAGGTATTCTGTTGTTGAGATTTTTGTTAATCCAAGGGATGGTAGCCTTGTCATTATGGAAGGTAGTATGGTGTCGATATTTTTGTTATTCCAATGGATGGTAGCCTTGTAATTATGGAAGGTAGTCTGTTGTTGTGATTTTTGTTACTCTAATGGATGGTATCCTTGCCATTATGGAAGGTAGTCTATTGTCGAGATTTTTGTTACTACAATGGATGGTAGCCTAGTCATTATGGAAGGTAGTCTGTTGTTGAGATTTTTGTTACTCCATTGGATGGTAGCCTTGTCATTATGGAAGGTAGTCTGTTGTCGAGATTTTAGTTATTGCAATGGATGGTAGCCTTGTCATTATTGAAGGTAGTCTATTGTCGAGATTTTTGTTACTACAATGGATGGTAGCCTTGTCATATGGAAGGTACTCTATTTTCGAGATTTTTGGTACTATAATGGATTGTAGCCTTGTCATTATGGAAGGTAGTTTTTTTTAGATATCATTGTTACTCCAATGGATGGTATCCTTGTCATCATGGTAGGTAGTCTCTTCTCGAGATTTTTGTTATTCCAATGGAAGGTATCCTTGTCATTATGAAAGATAGTCCGTTGACGATATCTTTGTTATTCCAATGGATGGTATCCTTGTCATCATGGAAGGTAGTCTCTTGTCGAGATTTTTGTTATTCCAATGGAAGGTATCCTTGTCATTATGAAAGATAGTCCGTTGACGATATCTTTGTTATTCCAATGGATGGTAGCCTTGTCATTATGGAGGGTAGTATGTTGTCGATATCTTTGTAACTCCAATGGATGGTAGCCCTGTCATTATGGAAGGTATTCTGTTTTCGAGATTTTTGTTAATCCAAAGGATGGTAGCCTTGTCATTATAGAAGGTAGTATGGTGTCGATATTTTTGTTATTCCAATGGATGGTAGCCTTGTAATTATGGAAGGTAGTCTGTTGTCGTGATTTTTGTTACTCCAATGGATGGTAGCCTTGCCATTATGGAAGGTAGTCTATTGTCGAGATTTTTGTTACTACAATGGATGATAGCCTTGTCATTATGGAAGGTAGTCTTTTGTTGAGATTTTTGTTACTCCAATGGATGGTAGCCTTGTCATTATGGAACGTAGTTTGATGTCAAGATTTTTGTTATTCCAATGGATGGTATCCTTGTCATTATGAAAGGTAGTCTATTGTCGAGATTTTTGTTACTATAATAGATTTAAGCCTTGTCATTATGGAAGGTAGTCTATTGTCGAGATTTTTGTAACTCCAATGGATGGTAGCCTTGTCATTATGGAAGGTAGTCTGCTGTCGATATTTTTGTTACTAAAATGGATTGTAGCCTTGTCGTTATGGAAAATTGTATGTTGTCGATACCTTTGTTACTTCAATGGATGGTAGCCTAGTCATTATAGAAGGTAGTGTATTGTCGATATTTTAGTTACTCCAATTGATGGTAGCCTTGTCATTATGGAAGGTAGTCTGTTGCCGATATTTTTTAGACACCAATGGATTATATCCTTGTCATTATGGAAGGTAGTCTCTTGTGGATATTTTGGTTACTCCAATGATGGCACCCTAGTCATTATGGAAGGTAGTCTGTTGTTGAATTTTTTGTTATTCCAATGAATGGTAGCCTTGTCATTATGGAAGTTAGTCTGTTGTCGAGATTTTTGTTACTCCAATGGATGGTATCCTTGTCATTATGGAAGGTAGTCTCTTGTCGAGATTTTTGTTATTCCAATGGATGGTATCCTTGTCATTATGAAAGATAGTCCGTTGTCGACATCTTTGTTACTCCAATGGATGGTAGCCTAGTCATTATGGAAGGTAGTCTGTTGTCGAGATTTTTGTTATTCCAATGGATGGTAGCCTTGTCATTATGGAAGGTAGTCAGTTGTCGTGATTTTTATTACTCCAACGGATGGTAGCCTTGTCACTATGGAGGGTAGTATGTTGTCAATATCTTTGTTACTCCAAAGGATGGTAGCCCTGTCATTATGGAAGGTATTCTGTTGTCGAGATTTTTGTTACTCTAAGGGATGGTTGCCTTGTCATTATGGAAGGTAGTGTGGTGTCGATATTTTTGTTATTCCAATGGATGGAAGCCTTGTAATTATGGAAGGTAGTCTGTTGTCGTGATTTTTGTTACTCCAATGGATGGTATCCTTGCCATTATGGAAGGTAGTCTATTGTCGAGATTTTTGTTACTACAATGGATGGTAGTTTTGTCATTATGGAAGATAGTCTGTTGTCGGGATTTTGGTTACTCCAATGGATATTAAGCCTTGTCATTATGGAAGGTAGTTTGTTGTCGATATCATTGTTACTCCAATGGATGGTAGCCTAGTCATTATGGAAGGTAGTCTGTTGTTGAGATTTTTGTTACTCCAATGGATGGTAGCCTTGTCATTATGGAAGGTAGTCTGTTGTCCAGATATTTGTTACAATAATGGATGGTAGCCTTGTCATTATGGAGGGTAGTCCGTTGTCGAGATTTTTGTTACTCCAATGGATGGTATCCTTGTCATTATGGAAGGTAGTCTTTTGTCGAGATTTTGGTTATTCCAATGGATGGTATTCTTGTCATTATGAAAGATAGTCTGTTGTTGATATCTTTGTTACTCCAATGGATGGTATCCTAGTCATTATGGAAGGTAGTCTGTTGTCGAGATTTTTGTTATTCCAATGGATGGTGGCCTTGTCATTATGGAAGGTAGTCAGTTGTCGTGATTTTTATTACTCCAACGGATGGTAGCCTTGTCATTATGGAGGGTAGTATGTTGTCGATATCTTTGTTACTCCAATGGATGGTAGCCCTGTCATTATGGAAGGTATTCTGTTGTTGAGATTTTTGTTAATCCAAGGGATGGTAGCCTTGTCATTATGGAAGGTAGTATGGTGTCGATATTTTTGTTATTCCAATGGATGGTAGCCTTGTAATTATGGAAGTTAGTCTGTTGTTGTGATTTTTGTTACTCCAATGGATGGTATCCTTGCCATTATGGAAGGTAGTCTATTGTCGAGATTTTTGTTACTACAATGGATGATAGCCTTGTCATTATGGAAGGTACTCTATTTTCCAGATTTTTGTTACTACAATGGATTGTAGCCTTGTCATTATGGAAGGTAGTTTGTTGTCGATATCATTGTTACTCCAATGGATGGTAGCCTAGTCATTATGGAAGGTAGTCTGTTGTTGAGATTTTTGTAACTCCAATGGATGGTAGCCTAATCATTATGGAAGGTAGTCTGTTGTCGAGATTTTTGTTATTCCAATGGATGTTATACTTGTCATTATGAAAGATAGTCCGTTGTCGATATCTTTGTTACTCCAATGGATGGTAGCCTAGTCATTATGGAAGGTATTCTGTTGTCAAGATTTTTGTTATTCTAATGGATGGTAGCCTTGTCATTATGGAAGGTAGTCAGTTGTCGTGATTTTTATTACTCCAACGGATGGTAGCCTTGTCATTATGGAGGGTAGTATGTTGTCGATATCTTTGTTACTCCCATCGATGGTAGCCCTATCATTATGGAAGGTATTCTGTTGTCGAGATGTTTGTTACTCTAAGGGATGGTAGCCTTGTCATTATGGAAGGTAGTGTGGTGTCGATATTTTTGTTATTCCAATGTATGGTAGCCTTGTAATTATAGAAGGTAGTCTGTTGTCGTGATTTTTGTTACTCCAATGAATGGTAGCCTTGCCATTATGGAAGGTAGTCTATTGTCGATATTTTTGTTACTACAATGGTTGGTAGCCTTGTCATTATGGAAGGTACTATGTTTTCGAGATTTTTGTTACTACAATGGATTGTAGCCTTGTCATTATGGAAGGTAGTCTGTTGTTGAGATTTTTGTTACTCCAATGGATGGTAGCCTTGTCATTATGGAAGGTAGTCTGTTGTCGAGATTTTAGTTATTGCAATGGATGGTAGCCTTGTCATTATTGAAGGTAGTCTATTGTCGAGATTTTTGTTACTACAATGGATGGTAGCCTTGTCATATGGAAGGTACTCTATTTTCGAGATTTTTGTTACTACAATGGAATTAGCCTTGTCATTATGGAAGGTAGTTTTTTGTCGATATCATTGTTACTCCAATGGATGGTATCCTTGTCATCATGGAAGGTAGTCTCTTGTCGAGATTTTTGTTATTCCAATGGAAGGTATCCTTGTCATTATGAAAGATAGTCCGTTGACGATATCTTTGTTATTCCAATGGATGGTAGCCTAGTCATTATGGAAGGTAGTCTGTTGTCGAGATTTTTGTTATTCAAATGGATGGTGGCCTAGTCATTATGGAAGGTAGTCAGTTGTCGTGATTTTTATTACTCCAACGGATGGTAGCCTTGTCATTATGGAGGGTAGTATGTTGTCGATATCTTTGTTACTCCAATGGATGGTAGCCCTGTCATTATGGAAGGTATTCTGTTGTTGAGATTTTTGTTAATCCAAGGGATGGTAGCCTTGTCATTATGGAAGGTAGTATGGTGTCGATATTTTTGTTATTCCAATGGATTGTAGCCTTGTAATTATGGAAGGTAGTCTGTTGTTGTGATTTTTGTTACTCCAATGGATGGTATCCTTGCCATTATGGAAGGTAGTCTATTGTCGAGATTTTTGTTACTACAATGGATGATAGCCTTGTCATTATGGAAGGTAGTCTATTGTTGAGATTTTTGTTACTCCAATGGATGGTAGCCTTGTCATTATGGAACGTAGTTTGATGTCAAGATTTTTGTTATTCCAATGGATGGTATCCTTGTCATTATGAAAGGTAGTCTATTGCCGAGATTTTTGTTACTATAATAGATTGAAGCCTTGTCATTATGGAAGGTAGTCTATTGTCGAGATTTTTGTAACTCCAATGGATGGTAGCCTTGTCATTATGGAATGTAGTCTGTTGTCGAGATTTTTGTTACTAAAATGGATTGTAACCTTGTCGTTATGGAAAATAGTATGTTGTCAATATCTTTGTTACTCCAATGGATGGTAGCCTAGTCATTATAGAAGGTAGTGTATTGTCGATATTTTATTTACTCCAATTGATGGTAGCCTTGTCATTATGGAAGGTAGTCTGTTGCCGAGATTTTTGTTATTCCAATGGATGGTATCCTTGTCATTATGAAAGATAGTCGGTTGTCGATATCTTTGTTACTCCAATGGATGGTAGCCTAGTCATTATGGAAGGTATTCTGTTATCAAGATTTTTGTTATTCTAATGGATGGTAGCCTTGTCATTATGGAAGGTAGTCAGTTGTCGTGATTTTTATTACTCCAACGGATGGTAGCCTTGTCATTATGGAGGGTAGTATGTTGTCGATATCTTTGTTACTCCCATCGATGGTAGCCCTGTCATTATGGAATGTATTCTGTTGTCGAGATTTTTGTTACTCTAAGGGATGGTAGCCTTGTCATTATGGAAGGTAGTGTGGTGTCGATATTTTTGTTATTCCAATGTATGGTAGCCTTATAATTATAGAAGGTAGTCTGTTGTCGTGATTTTTGTTACTCCAATGAATGGTAGCCTTGCCATTATGGAAGGTAGTCTATTGTCGATATTTTTGTTACTACAATGGATGGTAGCCTTGTCATTATGGAAGGTACTATGTTTTCGAGATTTTTGTTACTACAATGGATTGTAGCCTTGTCATTATGGAAGGTAGTTTGATGTCGATATCATTTTTACTCAAACGGATGGTAGCCTAGTCATTATGGAAGGTAGTCTGTTGTTGAGATTTTTGTTACTCCATTGGATGGTAGCCTTGTCATTATGGAAGGTAGTATGTTGTCGAGATTTTATTTATTGCAATAGATGGTAGCCTTGTCATTATTGAAGGTAGTCTATTGTCGAGATTTTTGTTACTACAATGGATGGTAGCCTTGTCATATGGAAGGTACTCTATTTTCGAGATTTTTGTTACTACAATGGATGGTATCCTTGTCATTATGAAAGGTAGTCTATTGTCGAGATTTTTGTTACTATAATAGATGTAAGCCTTGTCATTATGGAAGGTAGTCTACTGTCGAGATTTTTGTTACTAAAATGGATTGTAGCCTTGTCGTTATGGAAAATAGTATGTTGTCGATATCTTTGTTACTCCAATGGATGGTAGCCTAGTCATTATAGAAGGTAGTGTATTATCGATATTTTATTTACTCCAATTGATGGTAGCCTTGTCATTATGGAAGGTAGTCTGTTGCCGAGATTTTTTAGACACCAATGGATTATATCCTTGTCATTATGGAAGGTAGTCTCTTGTGGATATTTTGGTTACTCCAATAATGGCACCCTAGTCTGTTGTTGAATTTTTTGTTATTCCAATGAATGGTAGCCTTCTCATTATGGAAGGTAGTCTGTTGTCGAGATTTTTGTTACTCCAATGGATGGTATCCTTGTCATTATAGAAGGTAGTCTCTTGTCGAGATTTTTGTTATTCCAATGGATGGTTTCCTTGTCATTATGAAAGATAGTCCATTGTCGACATCTTTGTTACTCCAATGGATGGTAGCCTAGTCATTATGGAAGGTAGTGTGTTGTCGAGATTTTTGTTATTCCAATGGATGGTAGCCTTGTCATTATGGAAGGTAGTCAGTTGTTGTGATTTTTATTACTCCAACGGATGGTAGCCTTGTCACTATGGAGGGTAGTATGTTGTCAATATCTTTGTTACTCCAAAGGATGGTAGCCCTGTCATTATGGAAGGTATTTTGTTGTCGAGATTTTTGTTACTCTAAGGGATGGTTGCCTTGTCATTATGGAAGGTAGTGTGGTGTCGATATTTTTGTTATTCTAATGGATGGAAGCCTTGTAATTATGGAAGGTAGTCTGTTGTCGTGATTTTTGTTACTCCAATGGATGGTATCCTTGCCATTATGGAAGGTAGTCTATTGTCGAGATTTTTGTTACTACAATGGATGGTAGTTTTGTCATTATGGAAGATAGTCCGTTGTCGGGATTTTGGTTACTCCAATGGATTGTAGCCTAGTCATTATGGAAGGTAATCTGTTGTTGAGATTTTTGTTACTCCAATGGATGGTAGCCTTGTCATTATGGAAGGTAGTCTGTTGTCCAGATATTTGTTACAATAATGGATGGTAGCCTTGTCATTATGGAGGGTAGTCCGTTGTCGAGATTTTTGTTACTCCAATGGATGGTATCCTTGTCATTATGGAAGGTAGTCTTTTGTCGAGATTTTGGTTATTCCAATGGATGGTATTCTTGTCATTATGAAAGATAGTCTGTTGTTGATATCTTTGTTACTCCAATGGATGGTATCCTAGTCATTATGGAAGGTAGTTTGTTGTCGAGATTTTTGTTATTCCAATGGATGGTGGCCTTGTCATTATGGAAGGTAGTCAGTTGTCGTGATTTTTATTACTCCAACGGATGGTAGCCTTGTCATTATGGAGGGTAGTATGTTGTCGATATCTTTGTTACTCCAATGGATGGTAGCCCTGTCATTATGGAAGGTATTCTGTTGTCGAGATTTTTGTTAATCCAAGGGATGGTAGCCTTGTCATTATGGAAGGTAGTATGGTGTCGATATTTTTGTTATTCCAATGGATGGTAGCCTTGTAATTATGGAAGGTAGTCTGTTGTTGTGATTTTTGTTACTCCAATGGATGGTATCCTTGCCATTATGGAAGGTAGTCTATTGTCGAGATTTTTGTTACTACAATGGATGATAGCCTTGTCATTATGGAAGGTACTCTATTTTCCAGATTTTTGTTACTACAATGGATTGTAGCCTTGTCATTATGGAAGGTAGTTTGTTGTCGATATCATTGTTACTCCAATGGATGGTAGCCTAGTCATTATGGAAGGTAGTCTGTTGTTGAGATTTTTGTTACTCCAATGGATGGTAGCCTTATCATTATGGAAGGTAGTCTGTTGTCGAGATTTTTGTTACTCCTATGGATGGAATCCTTGTCATTATGGAAGGTAGTCTCTTGTCGAGATTTTTGTTATTCCAATGGATGGTATGCTTGTCATTATGAAACATAGTCCGTTGTCGATATCTTTGTTACTCCAATGGATGGTAGCCTAGTCATTATGGAAGGTATTCTGTTGTCAAGATTTTTGTTATTCTAATGGATGGTAGCCTTGTCATTATGGAAGGTAGTCAGTTGTCGTGATTTTTATTACTCCAACAGATGGTAGCCTTGTCATTATGGAGGGTAGTATGTTGTCGATATCTTTGTTACTCCCATCGATGGTAGCCCTGTCATTATGGAAGGTATTCTGTTGTCGAGATTTTTGTTACTCTAAGGGATGGTAGCCTTGTCATTATGGAAGGTAGTGTGGTGTCGATATTTTTGTTATTCCAATGTATGGTAGCCTTGTAATTATAGAAGGTAGTCTGTTGTCGTGATTTTTGTTACTCCAATGAATGGTAGCCTTGCCATTATGGAAGGTAGTCTATTGTCGAGATTTTTGTTACTACAATGGATGGTAGCCTTGTCATTATGGAAGGTACTATGTTTTCGAGATTTTTGTTACTACAATGGATTGTAGCCTTGTCATTATGGAAGGTAGTTTGATGTCGATATCATTTTTACTCCAACGGATGGTAGCCTAGTCATTATGGAAGGTAGTCTGTTGTTGAGATTTTTGTTACTCCAATGGATGGTAGCCTTGTCATTATGGAAGGTAGTCTGTTGTCGAGATTTCAGTTATTGCAATGGATGGTAGCCTTGTCATTATTGAAGGTAGTCTATTGTCGAGATTTTTGTTACTACAATGGATGGTAGCCTTGTCATACGGAAGGTACTCTATTTTCGAGATTTTTGTTACTACAATGGATTGTAGCCTTGTCATTATGGAAGGTAGTTTTTTGTCGATATCATTGTTACTCCAATGGATGGTATCCTTGTCATCAGGGAAGGTAGTCTCTTGTCGAGATTTTTGTTATTCCAATGGAAGGTATCCTTGTCATTATGAAAGATAGTCCGTTGACGATATCTTTGTTATTCCAATGGATGGTAGCCTTATCATTATGGAGGGTAGTATGTTGTCGATATCTTTGTAACTCCAATGGATGGTAGCCCTGTCATTATGGAAGGTATTCTGTTTTCGAGATTTTTGTTAATCCAAGGGATGGTAGCCTTGTCATTATGGAAGGTAGTATGGTGTCGATATTTTTTTTATTCCAATGGATGGTAGCCTTGTAATTATGGAAGGTAGTCTGTTGTCGTGATTTTTGTTACTCCAATGGATGGTAGCCTTGCCATTATGGAAGGTAGTCTATTGTCGAGATTTTTGTTACTACAATGGATGATAGCCTTGTCATTATGGAAGGTAGTCTTTTGTTGAGATTTTTGTTACTCCAATGGATGGTAGCCTTGTCATTATGGAATGTAGTTTGATGTCAAGATTTTTGTTATTCCAATGGATGGTATCCTTGTCATTATGAAAGGTAGTCTATTGTCGAGATTTTTGTTACTATAATAGATTTAAGCCTTGTCATTATGGAAGGTAGTCTATTGTCGAGATTTTTGTAACTCCAATGGATGGTAGCCTTGTCATTATGGAAGGTAGTATGTTGTCGAGATTTTTGTTACTAAAATGGATTGTAGCCTTGTCGTTATGGAAAATAGTATGTTGTCGATATATTTGTTACTCCAATGGATGGTAGCCTAGTCATTATAGAAGGTAGTGTATTGTCGATATTTTATTTACTCCAATTGATGGTAGCCTTGTCATTATGGAAGGTAGTCTGTTGCCGAGATTTTTTAAACACCAATGGATTATATCCTTGTCATTATGGAAGGTAGTCTCTTGTGGATATTTTGGTTACTCCAATGATGGCACCCTAGTCATTATGGAAGGTAGTCTGTTGTTGAATTTGTTGTTATTCCAATGGATGGTAGCCTTGTCATTATGGAAGGTAGTCTATTGTCGAGATTTTTGTTACTCCAATGGATGGTATCCTTGTCATTATGGAATGTAGTCTCTTGTCGAGATTTTTGTTATTCCAATGGATGGTATCCTTGTCATTATGAAAGATAGTCCGTTGTCGACATCTTTGTTACTCCAATGGATGGTAGCCTAGTCATTATGGAAGGTAGTCTGTTGTCGAGATTTTTGTTATTCCAATGGATGGTAGCCTTGTCATTATGGAAGGTAGTCAGTTGTCGTGATTTTTATTACTCCAACGGATGGTAGCCTTGTCACTATGGAGGGTAGTATGTTGTCAATATCTTTGTTACTCCAAAGGATGGTAGCCCAGTCATTATGGAAGGTATTCTGTTGTCGAGATTTTTGTTACTCTAAGGGATGGTTGCCTTGTCATTATGGAAGGTAGTTTGGTGTCGATATTTTTGTTATTCCAATGGATGGAAGCCTTGTAATTATGGAAGGTAGTCTGTTGTCGTGATTTTTGTTACTCCAATGGATGGTATCCTTGCCATTATGGAAGGTAGTCTATTGTCCAGATTTTTGTTACTACAATGGATGGTAGTTTTGTCATTATGGAAGATAGTCTGTTGTCGGGATTTTTGTTACTCCAATGGATTGTAGCCTTGTCATTATGGAAGGTAGTTTGTTGTCGATATCATTGTTACTCCAATGGATGGTTGCCTAGTCATTATGGAAGGTAGTCTGTTGTTGAGATTTTTGTTACTCCAATGGATGGTAGCCTTGTCATTATGGAAGGTAGTCTGTTGTCCAGATATTTGTTACTACAATGGATTGTAGCCTTGTCATTATTGAAGGTAGTTTTTTGTCGATATCATTGTTACTCCAATGGATGGTATCCTTGTCATCATGGAAGGTAGTCTCTTGTCGAGATTTTTGTTATTCCAATCGATGGTATCCTTGTCATTATGAAAGATAGTCCGTTGTCGACATCTTTGTTACTCCAATGGATGGTAGCCTAGTCATTATGGAAGGTAGTCTGTTGTCGAGATTTTTGTTATTCCAATGGATGGTAGCCTTGTCATTATGGAAGGTAGTCAGTTGTCGTGATTTTTATTACTCCAACGGATGGTAGCCTTGTCACTATGGAGGGTAGTATGTTGTCAATATCTTTGTTACTCCAAAGGATGGTAGCCCAGTCATTATGGAAGGTATTCTGTTGTCGAGATTTTTGTTACTCTAAGGGATGGTTGCCTTGTCATTATGGAAGGTAGTTTGGTGTCGATATTTTTGTTATTCCAATGGATGGAAGCCTTGTAATTATGGAAGGTAGTCTGTTGTCGTGATTTTTGTTACTCCAATGGATGGTATCCTTGCCATTATGGAAGGTAGTCTATTGTCCAGATTTTTGTTACTACAATGGATGGTAGTTTTGTCATTATGGAAGATAGTCTGTTGTCGGGATTTTTGTTACTCCAATGGATTGTAGCCTTGTCATTATGGAAGGTAGTTTGTTGTCGATATCATTGTTACTCCAATGGATGGTTGCCTAGTCATTATGGAAGGTAGTCTGTTGTTGAGATTTTTGTTACTCCAATGGATGGTAGCCTTGTCATTATGGAAGGTAGTCTGTTGTCCAGATATTTGTTACTACAATGGATTGTAGCCTTGTCATTATTGAAGGTAGTTTTTTGTCGATATCATTGTTACTCCAATGGATGGTATCCTTGTCATCATGGAAGGTAGTCTCTTGTCGAGATTTTTGTTATTCCAATGGATGGTATCCTTGTCATTATGAAAGATAGTCCGTTGTCGACATCTTTGTTACTCCAATGGATGGTAGCCTAGTCATTATGGAAGGTAGTCTGTTGTCGAGATTTTTGTTATTCCAATGGATGGTAGCCTTGTCATTATGGAAGGTAGTCAGTTGTCGTGATTTTTATTACTCCAACGGATGGTAGCCTTGTCACTATGGAGGGTAGTATGTTGTCAATATCTTTGTTACTCCAAAGGATGGTAGCCCTGTCATTATGGAAGGTATTCTGTTGTCGAGATTTTTGTTACTCTAAGGGATGGTTGCCTTGTCATTATGGAAGGTAGTTTGGTGTCGATATTTTTGTTATTCCAATGGATGGAAGCCTTGTAATTATGGAAGGTAGTCTGTTGTCGTGATTTTTGTTACTCCAATGGATGGTATCCTTGCCATTATGGAAGGTAGTCTATTGTCCAGATTTTTGTTACTACAATGGATGGTAGTTTTGTCATTATGGAAGATAGTCTGTTGTCGGGATTTTTGTTACTCCAATGGATTGTAGCCTTGTCATTATGGAAGGTAGTTTGTTGTCGATATCATTGTTACTCCAATGGATGGTTGCCTAGTCATTATGGAAGGTAGTCTGTTGTTGAGATTTTTGTTACTCCAATGGATGGTAGCCTTGTCATTATGGAAGGTAGTCTGTTGTCCAGATATTTGTTACTACAATGGATTGTAGCCTTGTCATTATTGAAGGTAGTTTTTTGTCGATATCATTGTTACTCCAATGGATGGTATCCTTGTCATCATGGAAGGTAGTCTCTTGTCGAGATTTTTGTTATTCCAATGGAAGGTATCCTTGTCATTATGAAAGATAGTCCGTTGACGATATCTTTGTTATTCCAATGGATGGTAGCCTAGTCATTATGGAAGGTAGTCTGTTGTCGAGATTTTTGTTATTCCAATGGATGGTGGCCTAGTCATTATGGAAGGTAGTCAGTTGTCGTGATTTTTATTACTCCAACGGATGGTAGCCTTGTCATTATGGAGGGTAGTATGTTGTCGATATCTTTGTTACTCCAATGGATGGTAGCCCTGTCATTATGGAAGGTATTCTGTTGTCGAGATTTTTGTTAATCCAAGGGATGGTAGCCTTTTCATTATGGAAGGTAGTATGGTGTCGATATTTTTGTTATTCCAATGGATGGTAGCCTTGTAATTATGGAAGGTAGTCTGTTGTTGTGATTTTTGTTACTCCAATGGTTGGTATCCTTGCCATTATGGAAGTGATCGCGACTTTGTATGTCTATAAATCTGGAGACTGCAAGTGCACAGTCCTATCGCGTAGTCTTAAAAGATATCGAATCCACAGGGACTATGAATCGATCTACCGTAATTTTGGTCACTGGGTAAAGCTAAGGCTAATATTAATTTAATTAACGAAAGGGATCTAGTTACTAAATTTAGTTATAAAATCTTTAATTATAAATACCAGTATGTATTTCACCTAAATTTTGGGTTCCGAACTTCCACTGGCCTTTACTTAAATTGGTCAAAAATTATCTTTACGCAAACTTTATTTGTCTAAAAACCTTCCCCTCACACTTCCGTTCTATTAGTTCAGGTTATACGATTAATACCCTAACGTGTGCTTCCGTCACTCCGCCGGATTCAAAAGTAATTTTTGAAAAAAGAATAAAATTTAATTGTTTTTAAAATGCTTCCGCCTCTTTAAAAACAATGCTTAATAATCACTATCTGGTTTTAGCCTCAAACTTCCATTTTATTAGTAAAAACCATAATCAATTTTAAAACCTCAAACTTCCGTTCTATTGATTTATAAAATCTTAAACAATTCAATTGGATATTAAAACCATGAAAGGTATTTCTTTTACAAAATAATATTAAGCCAATTTATCTCGGATCCCGTTATTTGGTTAATTTACATACCGATATTTAATCGGTTTAGTCGAACATGTTTATTAAATTAAATACGCATAGATAATTAAATTGCGAACAATTATATAAATTCATATCCATAATATCAAACATGCAATAATAATAAATAAAAGCGATTAAATTGAAAACCTGGAAATGTAGAAAACTTCAATAACTTCAATTAAATGCGTTCTTCAAAAACCTTGGAGTATTCCACAACAAGCCGGTTGGATCTACTCGTCGAATCTTGAATTTAATAATAACAAGAAAGTAAAAATACCGGATCTAACGTAAGGTTAAACCGGATAAAATTGCACAACAATTTCCGGTGTAGAAATTGTTGTACGAAAAATAAAGGTAGAAAACTTGGAGAAGAAAAGAAAATAAAAGCAGTGCGATGAAATAAAAATAAAGGAAAAGGGCAGAACAAAAATTAAACTGAAAGGAAATTTGCTCTGCTGAAAATAATACGATCTTGCCAAAATTCTCCGACCCTTGGGATTCTTCTTTCACTTCTATTTATAATGCTTGTAAAATAATGTATCCCAAAAAGGTCAATCCACGTAAAACTGAATCCAAAAAATATTGATAGTGGACTGTGTTGCATAACGTGCACGAAAAAATAGCAAAAGTAGGTCTTGACTTGGGAACGGTCGTTCCATGTGAGAAAGAAAAGGCGTGAGAATAGGCTAGGGCAGGAACGGTCGTTCCACTCAGCTGAAGTGGTCCGGACCGGTCGTTCCCCTTAGTGGGCCGGTCGGTCCCTTCATGCTGAAGTGGGAACGTGGGTTCCCTTGGGCCTTTGCACGTACAATCGTCTTTTGGGCCTTGTAATTTCATTCTTTTCACCCCCTTTTACTAATCTGCACCACATTGCTCAATTATCTTCATTTTTGTACTAAATTGCATCTATTTCTTCATATTTCTTCACATAAGCTTATTTAAGGCAAAATACCTGAAACAAAGAAATACCAGCGTAATATGGAAATAAAATAAAATAAATTAAAGAAAAACGTGAATTATTTGCATTAATTAAGTCGATTTATACGATATAAAATCGTGTTATCAAACTCCCCTACACTTGAACATTTGCTTGTCCTCAAGCAAGAAATATATATCTCTCTAAATGCGGGTCAGACGCAACAAAAATTGCCACAAGTCAAAGATGTATTAAGTTGCACATTGCTCTTGAGCTCTCGACTTCGATACTAAAGTCACCGTAGCAATACTAAATAAACTCAGGCTCGAAAAACAATTCTAGTGACGCCATAATAACTTAACTCTAAATCCTACATTTTGTTTCACCTTTTTCATTCAGGCGCAATCACATTAAGCCCTTTGCCCTTTCGCGCACATAGTGGAGTTACCGGTTAGTGAATTTGATCTTTTAAACCAGCTAGGAGTTCTGGTACTTAATAGTTGGTAACTCCTTTTTGTTCTTTTGTAAATTGCGGGGAATCGAACCGTAGTTCGTCCTACCAAGTCCAACACCAGAAACCTCTGAACCAATTTACAAAGAATTCATTAAGATAATTTATAAGATTCGCGACCGTTGGGCTAAATAGTCTGGTAAGGACTATCTAACTTAGTTAGAGCGTTTCTAAATATTATTATTATATATTTTTTATTATTTTCGATCAATCACTTATATTCATCGATCCTCCACGTAGTTTGCTATTTAGACGGTGCTGACTGCTTGTATAAACTACTAAAGGTTACTTTAAAACTTAGAATTTAAATTTTCGGTATATAAAGGGTACTTAAATTTTAATTCATTTTCCCGAGATTTTAAAGCGTTGGTACTAAATATTTTCTTCTAAAGAAGCAACTTTGATACACTTTTTGAGTGTGTATAATTGTGCGTCTGACCATAAAAAGAAATTTTTATGGTTCAAGAATTTGGCGAATTCGGATAATCATGAACTTATATATGTATATAAGACTTAATTTTAATAACAAAAGGGGAAATTACAAAAGGGAAATTTGCTTACGTGAAGAAAGATAACAATAGTTAATTCGACCCCTCCTACACTTAAACTGAGCATTGTCCTCAATGCTTATAAATGGGGAATCGAAAAATACAAAAAGAAAAAGAAAAGAATGATTAAGAACTAATCGTTACGATGTGGACGACTTCCTCTTCCTCGAGTTCTTGGACGGCGCTCATCTTGGCGTTGTGGAGGTACGAATTCGTCCAAGCGTAGGTGTAGTGAGTGCATAGAAACTCCAAGGTCAATAACATTGGTATTCAAGGTGTTGTAGTTATTATGCATTTGTTGTACCAATGCAAATGTTGCGTTTTGTTGGTTTTGCATCTGTTGCATGGTTTGGTAGAGAGTTTCCATGGTGAGATGGTTTTGTTGATTGTTGTCCATTTCTTCTTCCATTTCATCCACGGGAGCATTATTCTCAGCTTCGGGTGCAATTAAATTGAATAACCAACGGCTTCGATTTTGCACATTAATAAGATGGGGACATGGGAGAATAATGCTTGGTACCAAAACTTTATTGACCAATAAAGTAAATCTGTTCTCACCTTGCCTTGGGAGGATTAGATGGGAGTCTCGGCAGTATACCTCATCTAGAAATTGTGCTGGCATGAGGTGTTGAGCAAGAGTTAGGATCTCATCAGCCAATCCTAGCGAGTAAGCTATCGCGGTAATAATGCCACCGAAAAGAAAAGGGTTGTTTCCGGCGGTTTGAGCACAAAGTTTAAAGTGGGATAGCATAAATGGTGCGGCGTTGACACGGCTCCCAGTTAAGGCACAATATAAGAAAAATAACTCATTTTTGGTTACCTTATGGTTGTAGGTGCGTCCGAAAATAGTGTGAGCCAAAATACGGTGAAAATACCATATTGCTGGATTATGAATGTGGGACGCATATAATAGTCTCCAACCATTTGCGGCTTCCCCACTGATCTCCTCCCAGAATTGTAGAGCTTGCTCCTCCCAGGCTGGAATATCATCATCCGCTTCGAATGGCTTGTAATAAATACCATCCCCTTGTGAGAATCCCAGTGCCTCAGCAATGTGTTCTTGATCTACCGTATACTCACGGTTGAACATACGGAAGCTAGCAGTTCCCGTAGTGTATGGAACTTCAATATCAGTTGTGTAAGAAAAAGAACTCAAAAACTCCAACACTAGAGGTTCAAAGGATGGGTTTGGTTGGGTACAGAGATTGTACAAACCGGTGTTATTTAGCAACCATGACACACTTTCAGTGAGTCCTAAAGTTTGTAGACAATTAATATCTACATACTTTGTCGGAACCACCGAGCGTTTGTATAAGTTGAGATACATGGTGCGTTGCTTATCATCACGGAAGATAATGTTTGAAAAGTCGGGTTGTTGCCTTTCGGGACGGATGATTCTTGGAGGCATGGTAAGGGTAAGAAAATGGTGGTAGATGTAGAAGGAAGATAGAGAAGATGAAGATAAATATTAGAGAAATGTAATAGAAAGTAAGAAATGGTGTGGAGAGGTAGTAAGAAATGAGGGGTATTTATATTGTGAGGGTGTTGGGATGGTGATAATGAGAAGTTAATGAGAGTTAACGGGGGAGTGAAAAAGGTAAAAATTTGAAAAGAATGAGATAGTGGAGTAATGGGAATTTAAGAGTGGTTGGAAGTTGGTTTATGGGGAAGATAAATGGTAAAAATGAATTATGAATGGAGTTTGGCGTGGGGGACAAAGAGGCACACTTTACAGCATGCTACAGGGGACCGGTCGGTCCCTTCAGTGGTGGGACAGGGGGACGGTCGGTCTTGCGTTCAGTCAAAAAAAGGGGACCGGTCGGTCCAGGGGGCATGGAGTGCGTGGGACCGTCCGGTCCTGTGCCTGCGTGGGAAATTCAGCTTTTCCTATTGTTTGCTGTTGATACAGTATGTTATAAATCTCAGGCACAGAATGCATAGTGGTTGCAAACAGTATCGTTTCAGCTTTATTTGATACCACTTAATAATCTAATAACTAATATAAATTACATTGAAACAAAACAAGATGATAAATAATGTTGAACTTTAAATTGCATAATTCAAATTGTACTACAAAGAACATAAAATAAACCAAATTGCAAAACATAATTCAAATGAAACTAAATGCAAATCAAATAAATAACTTAACTAAAACTAACTAATTAAATAAATTCTTCTCATTAGCCACTTTTGTTATTATCGTCTCCGTTATTCTTCTGCATGGAATAGATATGTTGAAACACTTCATCAAACTGCTTAGCTACCGTGTCGACGAATCCAGAATGATCCATCTGGAGTGTATTAACTTCATTGTTTGCAGCTGTGAGGTTTTCTTTCAGATGCTTCACTTCTTCCTTCAATTCCTTAATAGTTTCTTCATGGCTCATGGGTTCAGATCCTTGCTTATTTTCTTCAATCACCGGAGTTACCGGTGGTGACAAAGGTTGCTCGGGAAAGTCATGGTACCCAGGTGGTGTCTCAGGGTCAGATTCACTTTCATAAATCTCAGGTATCTCATAATCCTGGATTGTTTCAGTGGAGCGAGCAGGAGATGGTAAACCGTCCAAATTATACAGCCAATTACCTTTATCGTGAACACTGGTGCGTGGACTAGGCAAGGTAAAGAGGTTAACTACCTCATTATTAATCAGCAATTCAAATTTCCGTGGACCATGGTTTCCAATCAATCTTTTGTTGAAACAAAAATTGAGATCCATTGGTCTGATACCTCCGTAAGGATGGCAACTCAACAGTGGTTGCCGCAGACCCAAAGCATTTTCTATCATTGTTACCATTCCTCCCATCACGATGGGCATATTATCATCTTGAAGCATTTTCTCTATGGTAACTAATAGAAAAGCGACATCGTTCACGGGCCGATTCTGTACAGCACAAAGCATAATAAACAGCTCATCGCGAGAAACAATAGTGTTATTCTGTTCCTTTCCAAACAGGGTATGTGACAGAATATGGTGAAAATAGCGGAACGCCGGATTATGAATATAATCCGCATGTGGCTCAGGATGCTCAAAGCTACTCAACCCAGTCAATGATTCCCAGAATATGTCGAGCTCGCGGTAATCAAACAATTCTTCCTGCTTTGATGTAAAAGTATCAAATCCATCTGGGAATCCCAGCAAAGCGGAAAAGTCATGAAGATTATACCTATACTCCATTCCAAATAGCCTAAAGAAGATAAGACCTCTCCTCAGGCCCTTCCCAGAATGTGGGAGGTAGTTAAAAGAGCTCAGAAATTCCAGAGTCAATTTGCGGTAGGTACAGAACCGCCTCAACATGTGAGCATCTTCCCATCTAATTTGATTCAGCAGAAACAAAACACTATCATGAATTCCCAAAGTAGTCATAGCAAAAAGATCAGGGTAATATGTCAGGGACATATTCCTTGCAGCTAATGAATTGTATCTGCCTCTTTGGCCTCTCCCTCTGAAAGCTATTTCCTTAGTATCTTCCATTGTTAGTTGGTCGGCTTAATTTTTATATTAATTAAGTTATCCTGAAATTAATTAGATACAGGAAATTTAATCAGATTTTTGGCCAGATGCCGAAAAGAAGAAAATAAGAATAAGCATAATAGTGATAGAATGAAGAAGAAATATGTGAAATAAAATATTAGAGAAGATATGTGTATAAGTGATTATGAATGAGAGAAATAAAGAGAAAAATAAGAAGAATAAAAATAGTAAGAATAATAAGAAGAATAATAAAACAAAAAGGTAAATATAATAATTAATTATAAAAAGGTGGGTTGTCTCCCACTAAGCGCTTTGTTTTATGTCATAAGCTCGACAAATAAAATCAAAGTTTTAAATTTCTAATTGAGCAGGTGGCTCTATTAAAGTTATTTCTTGAAAGTAATTGTTACTCTCAGCGTTGTGATATGGTTTTAAACGTTGTCCATTAACTATAAAGGGTTCGGAAATCTTTCCTTTGATTTCGACCGCCCCGTTAATAAACGTGTTCGTTATTGTGAACGGACCAGACCATCTGCTGCATAGTTTTCAAGGAAATAATTTTAATCTTGAATTAAACAGTAGTACGATATCACCTATTTTAAAATGTTTTCTATTTATTATTTTGTCGTGCCATGTTTTCGTTCGTTCTTTATAAATCTTGGCGTTCTCATACGCATCTTGTCTCAATTCCTCTAATTCGTTTATATCAAGGATGCGCTTCTCGCCTGCCGTTGTGTAATTCAAGTTTATATTTTTAATAGCCCAATAGGCCTTGTGTTCTAATTCAACCGGCAAATGGCAAGATTTTCCATAGATAAGTTTAAACGGGGTGGTTCCTATTGGTGTCTTAAATGCGGTCCTATATGCCCAAAGAGCGTCAGATAGTTTTGAGGACCAATCCTTTCTTGAAGTTGCTACAGTCTTTTCTAATATTTGCTTGATTTCACGATTAGAGACTTCCACTTGTCCACTCGTTTGTGGATGATAGGGTGTAGCTACTCGATGTCGGACACCGTATTTCCTTAGGAGTTTTTCGAATATCTTGGAAATAAAATGAGAACCTCCATCGCTTATTACTAATCTTGGTATACCGAATCTTGGAAATATTACGTTTTTGAAGAGCTTTAATACAACTAGGGTATCTTTTGTTGGAGAAGCTATAGCTTCTATCCATTTAGATACATAGTCAACCGCCACGAGTATGTATTTGTTACCAAAAGATGACGGGAATGGTCCCATAAAGTCTATACCCCATACATCGAAAATCTCAACTTCCAGAATGCCTTTCTGTGGCATCTCGTCGCGTTTTGAGATGTTACCGGTGCGTTGACACCGGTCGCACTTAGTGACTGCGATATGAACATCTTTCCATAGTGTTGGCCAATAAAGGCCTGATTGTAGGATTTTCGTACATGTTTTAGAAGTACTCGTGTGTCCTCCGTATGGTGCGGAGTGGCAATGTTTAATCACGCTTTCGACTTCTTCTTCGGGTACGCAACGACGGAAAATTCCATCGGGTCCTCTTTTGAATAATAAAGGTTCGTCCCAGTAATATTGTTTGAGATCGTGAAATAATTTTTTCTTTTGTTGGTACGTTAATTCTGGTGGTAATACGCCGACAGCTAGATAATTTACGAAATCTGCATACCAAGGGACAGATGAGATTGCTAAGGTTGTTTCAGAATAGTTTTGAGATTTACTTGCTTCGAAGTGGGCGATTAATTTATCATATTGAGATTCGTCATTGATTGGAATTCGTTCTTGTTTTAGATTCTCGATTCTTGATAGATGATCGGCCACTACGTTTTTAGTTCCTTTTTTATCCTTGATTTCTAAATCAAATTCTTGTAGCAACAAGATCCATCTTAGCAGTCTAGGTTTAGCTTCCTTTTTGGTTAGGAGATATCTAATGGCAGCGTGGTCAGTATAAATTATTATCTTAGCTCCTACTAAATAAGATCGGAATTTATCGAGTGCGAAGACTACAGCCAAGAGTTCCTTTTCGGTTGTTGCATAATTCATTTGCGCTTCATCTAGGGTTCTACTAGCGTAATATATGACGTGTAATTTTTTATCTTTTCTTTGTCCTAGGACTGCTCCTACGGCATAGTCACTTGCGTCACACATTATCTCAAATGGTTCACTCCAATCTGGAGTCTTCATGATTGGCGCAGTAATTAATGCTTTCTTTAATTGTTGAAAGGCTTCAAGGCATTTTTCGTTAAATATGAATTAAGCATCTTTCACCAAAAGTTCTGTTAATGGCTTCGAAATTTTAGAGAAGTCTTTAATAAAACATCGGTAAAAACCGGCGTGTCCTAAGAAACTTCTTATTTCTCTGACAGTTCTAGGGGGTTGAAGGTTTTCGATAACTTCTATCTTTGCCTTGTCCACTTTGATTCCCCTATTAGATATAATATGTCCTAACACAATACCTTCTTGAACCATAAAATGGCATTTTTCCCAATTTAATACTAAGTTTACCTTTACACATCTTTCTAGTACTTTTTCTAAGTTTGCAAGACATCCTTCAAAACTACGTCCGCAGACGGAGAAGTCGTCCATGAATACCTCCATAATATTGTCAAGAAAGTCTGCGAATATTGCCATCATGCATCTTTGAAAAGTTGCAGGTGCATTGCATAAGCCAAAGGGCATTCTTCGATATGCGAAGGTTCCGAATGGACAGGTGAAGGTAGTCTTTTCTTGGTCATCGGGGTGTATTGGTATTTGAAAGAATCCGGAGTAACCGTCCAAGTAACAGAAATATGAGTGTCTGGCTAGACGCTCCAGCATTTGATCAATGAATGGCAAAGGGAAATGGTCCTTCCGGGTGGCTTTGTTAAGTTTCCTATAATCAATGCACATCCTCCATCCTGATTCGATTCCCTTTGTTATGGTTTCTCCTTTGTCGTTTTCGATTACCGTTACGCCTCCTTTCTTGGGGACTACATGAACGGGGCTTACCCATTTACTATCAGATATTGGATAAATGATGCCTGCTTCTAACAATTTTAATATCTCTTTCTTTACTACTTCACTCATTATAGGATTAAGTCTTATTTGGTGTTCTCTAGAGGTTTTACTATCTTCCTCTAGCATTATGTGATGCATACATATGGAAGGACTTATTCCTTTAAGATCAGTCAAATTGTATCCTAAAGCAGTTGGATATTTCCTCAGTATATGTAGTAATTTTTCAGTCTCGATTTTTCCTAGATTTGCGTTGATTATTACTGGTCGTTCGAACTCTGGGTCTAAGAATTCGTATCTCAGGTTTTTGGGTAACGTTTTGAGTTCAATAGTTGGTTTGTGTAAACCTTGTGTAGGATCGGGTGTTATTTCTAAGCACTCATCTAAGGTTTTATCTGGATGATCTTCTGCTTCTTTTATACATTTGTCTATCATATCCATAAAGTAGCAGTTGTCATCTATGGCTGGTGCTTTTAGAAATTTGGAAAGAATGAATTCAATCTTTTCTTCGCCCACCTCAAAGGTGAGTTTTCCTTTTTTAACGTCTATAATGGCACCGGCAGTTGCTAGGAAGGGTCTTCCTAAAATGATAGGTGTGTTCGTATCTTCCTTAATATCCATTATTATAAAGTCGGTTGGGATGTAGAATTGACCTATTCGAACGGGGACGTTTTCAAGTACTCCTATGGGGTATTTGACAGAACGGTCTGCTAATTGAACAGACATTTTAGTTGGTCTCAACTCTCCCATTTCGAGTTTCTTACTGATGGATAAAGGCATTACACTGATGCTTGCTCCTAAATCACATAAAGCTTTGTCTATGACGAATTTTCCGATCACACATGGTATAGAAAAACTACCTGGGTCTTTCAGTTTAGGTGGCATCTTATTTTGGATTATTGCGCTGCATTCAGCTGTAAGAGTAACTGTTTCATTTTCTTCTAACTTTTTCTTATTAGATATAATTTCTTTTAAGAATTTAGCATAGGAGGGCATTTGCGTTATCGCTTCTGTGAAAGGAATTGTTACGTTTAATTGCTTGAGAAGTTCTACAAATTTCTTAAATTGCCCTATGTCTTTTGTTTTAACTAGTCTTTGAGGGTAAGGAATAGGTGGTTTATAGGGAGGTGGAGGTACATAAGGTTTTTCTTGTTCTATTGTTTCTCCATCTTCCTTTCCTTTAGGTTCGTTATCCTCTTCGGCTTGGTTTTCAGAGTTTTGGTGCATGGCCGGGTTTTCGGTTCTTGGATCTAATGGTTCTTCTATTTCTGTACCGCTTCGTAATATAATTGCGTGAGCTTGTCCTTTCGGATTAGGTTGTGGTTGTCCAGGGAAAGTACCGGCTGGTGCGGCAGCAGGCGCTTGTTGTTGAGCCACTTGTGAGATTTGAGTTTCTAACATTTTATTGTGAGTGGCTAAGGCATCTATTTTGTTCGATAGTTGCTTAATTTGCTCGTCAGTGTGTATGTCTCGGTTTAGGAATTCTTTGTTAGTTTGCGCTTGGCTTGCTATAAAGTTTTCCATCATTATTTCGAGATTAGATTTCCTAGGTGCGCTCGGTGCGGCAGAGGGTGCTTTTTGATATCCAGGTGCACCGATTTTCACTTGAACAGGTGCGTTCAATGCGTTTTTATTCTTGTAGGAAAAATTTGGGTGATTCCTCCAACCTGGGTTATACGTATTTGAATAAGGGTTTCCCTGAGCGTAGTTTATTTGGTCGGTCGGAGTACCTAACAGAAATTGACATTCAACGGGAGTGTGACCAGATGTTCCGCATATTTCGCAGTCAGGAATCACTGCAGCTACGGTAGCTGCGGGAGTTAATGTAAGGTTTTCTATTTTCTGAGTTAGTGCGTCTACCTTAGCGTTTACTTGATCTAGGCTACTAATTCCGTACATTCCTCCTTTCGTCGGAGGTTTTTCAACGGCAGCTCTCTCGCTTCCCCACTGGTAGTGGTTTTGGGCCATATTATCGATCAATTCGTAGGCTTGTACATAAGGTTTCTCCATTAGCGCACCACCAGCAGCAGCGTCGATTGTTAATCTCGTGTTGTACAAAAGACCATTGTAGAAAGTATGTATCACTAACCATTCCTCCAGACCATGATGTGGACAGAGTCTTATCATGTCTTTATACCGTTCCCATGCTTCAAATAAAGACTCGGTGTCTTTCTGTCTAAATCCGTTGATTTGAGCTCGAAGCATAGCCGTTTTGCTTGGTGGAAAATATCGAGTTAGGAAAACTTTCTTTAATTCATCCCACGTAGTGATTGAATTAGAAGGTAGAGATTGGAGCCAGGCTCTAGCTCTATCTCTAAGGGAAAAAGGAAATAATCGTAAACGAATAGCTTCCGTGCTGACCCCATTAGCTTTTACGGTATCTGCATATTGTAGGAAAACGGATAAATGCAGGTTCGGATCGTCAGTTGGATTTCCAGAAAACTGGTTTTGTTGAACTGCAGATAATAGCGAAGGTTTCAGCTCGAAGTTGTTTGCCTCGATTGCAGGAGCGGCAATACTGTTATGAGGTTCGTCTTGAGAAGGGATTGCGTAAGATTTTAGAGGTCGTGGCGCAGCCATCTCAGCTCGTCTAAGATCAGTTATATCAGGGATATTCGTCGGGGGTAAGTTGTTTAGTAGACGATATTCCTGAATTCGGCGTCTCAATCGAAGATAACGCTCGATGTCGTTGATTTGTAAATGCAAAGGTTCGCCTTGAGAGCGAGTGTTTGGCATACAAATCAGAAAGAGAAGAAAAGAAGAAGGCCTTAGTCTCTACGATGTAACTAAAAGAGTTACGATATCGACTTAAATAGTCCCCGGCAACGGCGCCAAAAACTTGATCGCGACTTTGTATGTCTATAAATCTGGAGACTGCAAGTGCACAGTCCTATCGCGTAGTCTTAAAAGATATCGAATCCACAGGGACTATGAATCGATCTACCGTAATTTTGGTCACTAGGTAAAGCTAAGGCTAATATTAATTTAATTAACGAAAGGGATCTAGTTACTAAATTTAGTTATAAAATCTTTAATTATAAATACCGGTATGTATTTCACCTAAATTTTGGGTTCCGAACTTCCACTGGCCTTTACTTAAATTGGTCAAAAATTATCTTTACGCAAACTTTATTTGTCTAAAAACCTTCCCCTCACACTTCTGTTCTATTAGTTCAGGTTATACGATTAATACCCTAACGTGTGCTTTCGTCACTCCGCCGGATTCAAAAGTAATTTTTGAAAACAGAATAAAATTTAATTGTTTTTAAAATGCTTCCGCCTCTTTAAAAACAATGCTTAATAATCACTATCTGGTTTTAGCTTCAAACTTCCGTTTTATTAGTAAAAACCTTAATCAATTTTAAAACCTCAAACTTCCGTTCTATTGATTTATAAAATCTTAAACAATTCAATTGAATATTAAAACCATGAAAGGTATTTCTTTTACAAAATAATATTAAGCCAATTTATCTCGGATCCCGTTATTTGGTTAATTTACATACCGATATTTAATCGGTTTAGCCGGACATGTTTATTAAATTAAATACGCATAGATAATTAAATTGCGAACAATTATATAAATTCATATCCATAATATCAAACATGCAATAATAATAAATAAAAGCGATTAAATTGAAAACCTGGAAATGTAGAAAACTTCAATAACTTCAATTAAATGCGTTCTTCAAAAACCTTGGAGTATTCCACCACAAGCCGGTTGGATCTACTCGTCGAATCTTGAATTTAATAATAACAAGAAAGTAAAAATACCGGATCTAACGTAAGGTTAAACCGGATAAAATTGCACAACAATTTCCGGTGTAGAAATTGTTGTACGAAAAATAAAGGTAGAAAACTTGGAGAAGAAAAGAAAATAAAACCAGTGCGATGAAATAAAAATAAAGGAAAAGGGCAGAACAAAAATTAAACTGAAAGGAAATTTGCTCTGCTGAAAATAATACGATCTTGCCAAAATTCTCCGACCCTTGGGATTCTTCTTTCACTTCTATTTATAATGCTTGTAAAATAATGTATCCCAAAAAGGTCAATCCACGTAAAACTGAATCCAAAAAATATTGATAGTGGACTGTGTTGCATAACTTGCACGAAAAAATAGCAAAAGTAGGTCTTGACTTGGGACCGGTCGTTCCATGTGAGAAAGAAAAGGCGTGAGAATAGGCTAGGGCAGGAACGGTCGTTCCACTCAGCTGAAGTGGTCCGGACCGGTCGTTCCCCTTAGTGGGCCGGTCGGTCCCTTCATGCTGAAGTGGGAACGTGGGTTCCCTTGGGCCTTTGCACGTACAATCGTCTTTTGGGCCTTGTAATTTCATTCTTTTCACCCCCTTTTACTAATCTGCACCACATTGCTCAATTATCTTCATTTTTGTACTAAATTGCATCTATTTCTTCATATTTCTTCACATAAGCTTATTTAAGGCAAAATACCTGAAACAAAGAAATACCAGCGTAATATGGAAATAAAATAAAATAAATTAAATAAAAACATGAATTATTTGCATTAATTAAGTCGATTTATACGATATAAAATCGTGTTATCAGGAAGGTAGTCTATTGTCGAGATTTTTGTTACTACAATGGATGATAGCCTTGTCATTATGGAAGGTACTCTGTTTTCCAGATTTTTGTTACTACAATGGATTGTAGCCTTGTCATTATGGAAGGTAGTTTGTTGTCGATATCATTGTTACTCCAATGGATGGTAGCCTAGTCATTATGGAAGGTAGTCTGTTGTTGAGATTTTTGTTACTCCAATCGATGGTAGCCTTATCATTATGGAAGGTAGTCCGTTGTCGAGATTTTTGTTACTCCAATGGATGGAATCCTTGTCATTATGGAAGGTAGTCTCTTGTCGAGATTTTTGTTATTCCAATGGATGGTATGCTTGTCATTATGAAAGATAGTCCGTTGTCGATATCTTTGTTACTCCAATGGATGGTAGCCTAGTCATTATGGAAGGTATTCTGTTGTCAAGATTTTTGTTATTCAAATGGATGGTAGCCTTGTCATTATGGAAGGTAGTCAGTTGTCGTGATTTTTATTACTCCAACGGATGGTAGCCTTGTCATTATGGAGGGTAGTATGTTGTCGATATCTTTGTTACTCCCATCGATGGTAGCCCTGTCATTATGGAAGGTATTCTGTTGTCGAGATTTTTGTTACTCTAAGGGATGGTAGCCTTGTCATTATGGAAGGTAGTGTGGTGTCGATATTTTTGTTATTCCAATGTATGGTAGCCTTGTAATTATAGAAGGTAGTCTGTTGTCGTGATTTTTGTTACTCCAATGAATGGTAGCCTTGCCATTATGGAAGGTAGTCTATTGTCGAGATTTTTGTTACTACAATGGATGGTAGCCTTGTCATTATGGAAGGTACTATGTTTTCGAGATTTTTGTTACTACAATGGATTGTAGCCTTGTCATTATGGAAGGTAGTTTGATGTCGATATCATTTTTACTCCAACGGATGGTAGCCTAGTCATTATGGAAGGTAGTCTGTTGTTGAGATTTTTGTTACTCCAATGGATGGTAGCCTTGTCATTATGGAAGGTAGTTTGTTGTCGAGATTTCAGTTATTGCAATGGATGGTAGCCTTGTCATTATTGAAGGTAGTCTATTGTCGAGATTTTTGTTACTACAATGGATGGTAGCCTTGTCATATGGAAGGTACTCTATTTTTGAGATTTTTGGTACTACAATGGATTGTAGCCTTGTCATTATTGAAGGTAGTTTTTTGTCGATATCATTGTTACTCCAATGGATGGTATCCTTGTCATCATGGAAGGTAGTCTCTTGTCGAGATTTTTGTTATTCCAATGGAAGGTATCCTTGTCATTATGAAAGATAGTCCGTTGACGATATCTTTGTTATTCCAATGGATGGTAGCCTAGTCATTATGGAAGGTAGTCTGTTGTCGAGATTTTTGTTATTCCAATGGATGGTGGCCTAGTCATTATGGAAGGTAGTCAGTTGTCGTGATTTTTATTACTCCAACGGATGGTAGCCTTGTCATTATGGAGGGTAGTATGTTGTCGATATCTTTTTTACTCCAATGGATGGTAGCCCTGTCATTATGGAAGGTATTCTGTTGTCGAGATTTTTGTTAATCCAAGGGATGGTAGCCTTGTCATTATGGAAGGTAGTATGATGTCGACATTTTTGTTATTCCAATGGATGGTAGCCTGGTAATTATGGAAGGTAGTATGTTGTTGTGATTTTTGTTACTCCAATGGTTGGTATCCTTGCCATTATGGAAGGTAGTCAATTGTCGAGATTTTTGTTACTACAATGGATGATAGCCTTGTCATTATGGAAGGTACTCTGTTTTCCAGATTTTTGTTACTACAATGGATTGTAGCCTTGTCATTATGGAAGGTAGTTTGTTGTCGATATCATTGTTACTCCAATGGATGGTAGCCTAGTCATTATGAAAGGTAGTCTATTGTCGAGATTTTTGTTACTCCAATGGATGGTAGCCTTATCATTATGGAAGGTAGTCTGTTGTCTCGATTTTTGTTACTCCAATGGATGGAATCCTTGTCATTATGGAAGGTAGTCTCTTGTCGAGATTTTTGTTATTCCAATGGATGGTATCCTTGTCATTATGAAAGATAGTCCGTTGTCGATATCTTTGTTACTCCAATGGATGGTAGCCTAGTCATTATGGAAGGTATTCTGTTGTCAAGATTTTTGTTATTCTAATGGATGGTAGCCTTGTCATTGTGGAAGGTAGTAAGTTGTCGTGATTTTTATTACTCCAACGGATGGTAGCCTTGTCATTATGGAGGGTAGTATGTTGTCGATATCTTTGTTACTCCCATCGATGGTAGCCCTGTCATTATGGAAGGTGTTCTGTTGTCGAGATTTTTGTTACTCTAAGGGATGGTAGCCTTGTCATTATGGAAGGTAGTGTTGTGTCGATATTTTTGTTTTTCCAATGTATGGTAGCCTTGTAATTATAGAAGGTAGTTTGTTGTCGTGATTTTTGTTACTCCAATGAATGGTAGCCTTGCCATTATGGAAGGTAGTCTATTGTCTAGATTTTTGTTACTGCAATGGATGGTAGCCTTGTCATTATGGAAGGTACTATGTTTTCGAGATTTTTGTTACTACAATGGATTGTAGCCTTGTCATTATGGAAGGTAGTTTTTTGTCGATATCATTGTTACTCCAATGGATGGTATCCTTGTCATCATGGAAGGTAGTCTCTTGTCGAGATTTTTGTTATTCCAATGGAAGGTATCCTTGTCATTATGAAAGATAGTCCGTTGACGATATCTTTGTTATTCCAACGGATGGTAGCCTAGTCATTATGGAAGGTAGTCTGTTGTCGAGATTTTTGTTATTCCAATGGATGGTTGCCTAGTCATTATGGAAGGTAGTCAGTTGTCGTGATTTTTATTACTCCAACGGGTGGTAGCCTTGTCATTATGGAGGGTAGTATGTTGTCGATATCTTTGTAACTCCAATGGATGGTAGCCCTGTCATTATGGAAGGTATTTTGTTGTCGAGATTTTTGTTAATCCAAGGGATGGTAGCCTTGTCATTATGGAAGGTAGTATGGTGTCGATATTTTTGTTATTCCAATGGATGGTAGCCTTGTAATTATGGAAGGTAGTCTGTTGTCGTGATTTTTGTTACTCCAATGGAAGGTATCCTTGTCATTATGAAAGATAGTCCGTTGACGATATCTTTGTTATTCCAACGGATGGTAGCCTAGTCATTATGGAAGGTAGTCCGTTGTCGAGATTTTTGTTATTCCAATGGATGGTGGCCTAGTCATTATGGAAGGTAGTCAGTTGTCGTGATTTTTATTACTCCAACGGTTGGTAGCCTTGTCATTATGGAGGGTAGTATGTTGTCGATATCTTTGTAACTCCAATGGATGGTAGCCCTGTCATTATGGAAGGTATTCTGTTGTCGAGATTTTTGTTAATCCAAGGGATGGTAGCCTTGTCATTATGGAAGGTAGTATGGTGTCGATATTTTTGTTATTCCAATGGATGGTAGCCTTGTAATTATGGAAGGTAGTCTGTTGTCGTGATTTTTGTTACTCCAATGGATGGTAGCCTTGCCATTATGGAAGGTAGTCTATTGTCGAGATTTTTGTTACTACAATGGATGATAGCCTTGTCATTATGGAAGGTAGTCTGTTGTTGAGATTTTTGTTACTCCAATGGATGGTAGCCTTGTCATTATGGAATGTGGTTTGATGTCAAGATTTTTGTTATTCCAATGGATGGTATCCTTGTCATTATGAAAGGTAGTCTATTGTCGAGATTTTTGTTACTATAATAGATTTAAGCCTTGTCATTATGGAAGGTAGTCTATTGTCGAGATTTTTGTAACTCCAATGGATGGTAGCCTTGTCATTATGGAAGGTAGTCTGTTGTCGATATTTTTGTTACTAAAATGGATTGTAGCCTTGTCGTTATGGAAAATAGTATGTTGTCGATATCTTTGTTACTCCAATGGATGGTAGCCTAGTCATTATAGAAGGTAGTGTAATGTCGATATTTTATTTACTCCAATTGATGGTAGCCTTGTCATTATGGAAGGTAGTCTGTTGCCGAGATTTTTTAAACACCAATGGATTATATCCTTGTCATTATGGAAGGTAGTCTCTTGTGGATATTTTGGTTACTCCAATGATGGCACCCTAGTCATTATGGAAGGTAGTCTGTTGTTGAATTTTTTGTTATTCCAATGGATGGTAGCCTTGTCATTATGGAAGGTAGTCTGTTGTCGAGATTTTTGTTACAACAATGGATGGTATCCTTGTTATTATAGAAGGTAGTCTCTTGTCGAGATTTTTGTTATTCCAATGGATGGTATCCTTGTCATTATGAAAGATAGTCCGTTGTCGACATCTTTGTTACTCCAATGGATGGTAGCCTAGTCATTATGGAAGGTAGTCTGTTGTCGAGATTTTTGTTATTCCAATGGATGGTAGCCTTGTCATTATGGAAGGTAGTCAGTTGTCGTGATTTTTATTACTCCAACGGATGGTAGCCTTGTCACTATGGAGGGTAGTATGTTGTCAATATCTTTGTTACTCCAAAGGATGGTAGCCCTGTCATTATGGAAGGTATTCTGTTGTCGAGATTTTTGTTACTCTAAGGGATGGTTGCCTTGTCATTATGGAAGGTAGTGTGGTGTCGATATTTTTGTTATTCCAATGGATGGAAGCCTTGTAATTATGGAAGGTAGTCTGTTGTCGTGATTTTTGTTACTCCAATGGATGGTATCCTTGCCATTATGGAAGGTAGTCTATTGTCGAGATTTTTGTTACTACAATGGATGGTAGTTTTGTCATTATGGAAGATAGTCTGTTGTCGGGATTTTGGTTACTCCAATGGATTGTAGCCTTGTCATTATGGAAGGTAGTTTGTTGTCGATATCATTGTTACTCCAATGGATGGTAGCCTAGTCATTATGGAAGGTAGTCTGTTGTTGAGATTTTTCTTACTCCAATGGATGGTAGCCTTGTCATTATGGAAGGTAGTCTGTTGTCCAGATATTTGTTACAATAATGGATGGCAGCCTTGTCATTATGGAGGGTAGTCCGTTGTCGAGATTTTTGTTACTCCAATGGATGGTATCCTTGTCATTATGGAAGGTAGTCTTTTGTCGAGATTTTGGTTATTCCAATGGATGCTATTCTTGTCATTATGAAAGATAGTCTGTTGTTGATATCTTTGTTACTCCAATGGATGGTAGCCTAGTCATTATGGAAGGTAGTCTGTTGTCGAGATTTTTGTTATTCCAATGGATGGTGGCCTTGTCATTATGGAAGGTAGTCAGTTGTCGTGATTTTTATTACTCCAACGGGTGGTAGCCTTGTCATTATGGAGGGTAGTATGTTGTCGATATCTTTGTAACTCCAATGGATGGTAGCCCTGTCATTATGGAAGGTATTCTGTTGTCGAGATTTTTGTTACTCTAAGGGATGGTAGCCTTGTCATTATGGAAGGTAGTGTGGTGTCGATATTTTTGTTATTCCAATGTATGGTAGCCTTGTAATTATAGAAGGTAGTCTGTTGTCGTGATTTTTGTTACTCCAATGAATGGTAGCCTTGCCATTATGGAAGGTAGTCTATTGTCGAGATTTTTGTTACTACAATGGATGGTAGCCTTGTCATTATGGAAGGTACTATGTTTTCGAGATTTTTGTTACTACAATGGATTGTAGCCTTGTCATTATGGAAGGTAGTTTGATGTCGATATCATTTTTACTCCAACGGATGGTAGCCTAGTCATTATGGAAGGTAGTCTGTTGTTGAGATTTTTGTTACTCCAATGGATGGTAGCCTTGTCATTATGGAAGGTAGTTTGTTGTCGAGATTTCAGTTATTGCAATGGATGGTAGCCTAGTCATTATTGAAGGTAGTCTATTGTCGAGATTTTTGTTACTACAATGGATGGTAGCCTTGTCATATGGAAGGTACTCTATTTTTGAGATTTTTGTTACTACAATGGATTGTAGCCTTGTCATTATTGAAGGTAGTTTTTTGTCGATATCATTGTTACTCCAATGGATGGTATCCTTGTCATCATGGAAGGTAGTCTCTTGTCGAGATTTTTGTTATTCCAATGGAAGGTATCCTTGTCATTATGAAAGATAGTCCGTTGACGATATCTTTGTTATTCCAATGGATGGTAGCCTAGTCATTATGGAAGGTAGTCTGTTGTCGAGATTTTTGTTATTCCAATGGATGGTGGCCTAGTCATTATGGAAGGTAGTCAGTTGTCGTGATTTTTATTACTCCAACGGATGGTAGCCTTGTCATTATGGAGGGTAGTATGTTGTCGATATCTTTTTTACTCCAATGGATGGTAGCCCTGTCATTATGGAAGGTATTCTGTTGTCGAGATTTTTGTTAATCCAAGGGATGGTAGCCTTGTCATTATGGAAGGTAGTATGGTGTCGACATTTTTGTTATTCCAATGGATGGTAGCCTGGTAATTATGGAAGGTAGTATGTTGTTGTGATTTTTGTTACTCCAATGGTTGGTATCCTTGCCATTATGGAAGGTAGTCTATTGTCGAGATTTTTGTTACTACAATGGATGATAGCCTTGTCATTATGGAAGGTACTCTGTTTTCCAGATTTTTGTTACTACAATGGATTGTAGCCTTGTCATTATGGAAGGTAGTTTGTTGTCGATATCATTGTTACTCCAATGGATGGTAGCCTAGTCATTATGAAAGGTAGTCTATTGTCGAGATTTTTGTTACTCCAATGGATGGTAGCCTTATCATTATGGAAGGTAGTCTGTTGTCTCGATTTTTGTTACTCCAATGGATGGAATCCTTGTCATTATGGAAGGTAGTCTCTTGTCTAGATTTTTGTTATTCCAATGGATGGTATCCTTGTCATTATGAAAGATAGTCCGTAGTCGATATCTTTGTTACTCCAAAGGATGGTAGCCTAGTCATTATGGAAGGTATTCTGTTGTCAAGATTTTTGTTATTCTAATGGATGGTAGCCTTGTCATTGTGGAAGGTAGTAAGTTGTCGTGATTTTTATTACTCCAACGGATGGTAGCCTTGTCATTATGGAGGGTAGTATGTTGTCGATATCTTTGTTACTCCCATCGATGGTAGCCCTGTCATTATGGAAGGTATTCTGTTGTCGAGATTTTTGTTACTCTAAGGGATGGTAGCCTTGTCATTATGGAAGGTAGTGTGGTGTCGATATTTTTGTTATTCCAATGTATGGTAGCCTTGTAATTATAGAAGGTAGTTTGTTGTCGTGATTTTTGTTACTCCAATGAATGGTAGCCTTGCCATTATGGAAGGTAGTCTATTGTCGAGATTTTTGTTACTGCAATGGATGGTAGCCTTGTCATTATGGAAGGTACTATGTTTTCGAGATTTTTGTTACTACAATGGATTGTAGCCTTGTCATTATGGAAGGTAGTTTTTTGTCGATATCATTGTTACTCCAATGGATGGTATCCTTGTCATCATGGAAGGTAGTCTCTTGTCGAGATTTTTGTTATTCCAATGGAAGGTATCCTTGTCATTATGAAAGATAGTCCGTTGACGATATCTTTGTTATTCCAACGGATGGTAGCCTA
The DNA here is from genome assembly GCA_948472305.1 of Vicia faba. Taxonomy (NCBI): domain Eukaryota; kingdom Viridiplantae; phylum Streptophyta; class Magnoliopsida; order Fabales; family Fabaceae; genus Vicia; species Vicia faba. Next base: position 463,108,906 of record OX451741.1, read on the forward strand.
GTCATTATGGAAGGTAGTCTGTTGTCGAGATTTTTGTTATTCCAATGGATGGTTGCCTAGTCATTATGGAAGGTAGTCAATTGTCGTGATTTTTATTACTCCAACGGGTGGTAGCCTTGTCATTATGCAGGGTAGTATGTTGTCGATATCTTTGTAACTCCAATGGATGGTAGCCCTGTCATTATGGAAGGTATTCTGTTGTCGAGATTTTTGTTAATCCAAGGGATGGTAGCCTTGTCATTATGGAAGGTAGTATGGTGTCGATATTTTTGTTATTCCAATGGATGGTAGCCTTGTAATTATGGAAGGTAGTCTGTTGTCGTGATTTTTGTTACTCCAATGGAAGGTATCCTTGTCATTATGAAATATAGTCCGTTGACGATATCTTTGTTATTCCAACGGATGGTAGCCTAGTCATTATGGAAGGTAGTCTGTTGTCGAGATTTTTGTTATTCCAATGGATGGTGGCCTAGTCATTATGGAAGGTAGTCAGTTGTCGTGATTTTTATTACTCCAACGGTTGGTAGCCTTGTCATTATGGAGGGTAGTATGTTGTCGATATCTTTGTAACTCCAATGGATGGTAGCCCTGTCATTATGGAAGGTATTCTGTTGTCGAGATTTTTGTTAATCCAAGGGATGGTAGCCTTGTCATTATGGAAGGTAGTATGGTGTCGATATTTTTGTTATTCCAATGGATGGTAGCCTTGTAATTATGGAAGGTAGTCTGTTGTCGTGATTTTTGTTACTCCAATGGATGGTAGCCTTGCCATTATGGAAGGTAGTCTATTGTCGAGATTTTTGTTACTACAATGGATGATAGCCTTGTCATTATGGAAGGTAGTCTGTTGTTGAGATTTTTGTTACTCCAATGGATGGTAGCCTTGTCATTATGGAATGTGGTTTGATGTCAAGATTTTTGTTATTCCAATGGATGGTATCCTTGTCATTATGAAAGGTAGTCTATTGTCGAGATTTTTGTTACTATAATAGATTTAAGCCTTGTCATTATGGAAGGTAGTCTATTGTCGAGATTTTTGTAACTCCAATGGATGGTAGCCTTGTCATTATGGAAGGTAGTCTGTTGTCGATATTTTTGTTACTAAAATGGATTGTAGCCTTGTCGTTATGGAAAATAGTATGTTGTCGATATCTTTGTTACTCCAATGGATGGTAGCCTAGTCATTATAGATGGTAGTGTAATGTCGATATTTTATTTACTCCAATTGATGGTAGCCTTGTCATTATGGAAGGTAGTCTGTTGCCGAGATTTTTTAAACACCAATGGATTATATCCTTGTCACTATGGAAGGTAGTCTCTTGTGGATATTTTGGTTACTCCAATGATGGCACCCTAGTCATTATGGAAGGTAGTCTGTTGTTGAATTTTTTGTTATTCCAATGGATGGTAGCCTTGTCATTATGGAAGGTAGTCTGTTGTCGAGATTTTTGTTACAACAATGGATGGTATCCTTGTTATTATAGAAGGTAGTCTCTTGTCGAGATTTTTGTTATTCCAATGGATGGTATCCTTGTCATTATGAAAGATAGTCCGTTGTCGACATCTTTGTTACTCCAATGGATGGTAGCCTAGTCATTATGGAAGGTAGTCTGTTGTCGAGATTTTTGTTATTCCAATGGATGGTAGCCTTGTCATTATGGAAGGTAGTCAGTTGTCGTGATTTTTATTACTCCAACGGATGGTAGCCTTGTCACTATGGAGGGTAGTATGTTGTCAATATCTTTGTTACTCCAAAGGATGGTAGCCCTGTTATTATGGAAGGTATTCTGTTGTCGAGATTTTTGTTACTCTAAGGGATGGTTGCCTTGTCATTATGGAAGGTAGTGTGGTGTCGATATTTTTGTTATTCCAATGGATGGAAGCCTTGTAATTATGGAAGGTAGTCTGTTGTCGTGATTTTTGTTACTCCAATGGATGGTATCCTTGCCATTATGGAAGGTAGTCTATTGTCGAGATTTTTGTTACTACAATGGATGGTAGTTTTGTCATTATGGAAGATAGTCTGTTGTCGGGATTTTGGTTACTCCAATGGATTGTAGCCTTGTCATTATGGAAGGTAGTTTGTTGTCGATATCATTGTTACTCCAATGGATGGTAGCCTAGTCATTATGGAAGGTAGTCTGTTGTTGAGATTTTTCTTACTCCAATGGATGGTAGCCTTGTCATTATGGAAGGTACTATGTTTTCGAGATTTTTGTTACTACAATGGATTGTAGCCTTGTAATTATGGAAGGTAGTTTGATGTCGATATCATTTTTACTCTAACGGATGGTAGCCTAGTTATTATGGAAGGTAGTCTGTTGTTGAGATTTTTGTTACTCCAATGGATGGTAGCCTTGTCATTATTGAAGGTAGTCTATTGTCGAGATTTTTGTTACTACAATGGATGGTAGCCTTGTCATATGGAAGGTACTCTATTTTCGAGATTTTTGTTACTACAATGGATTGTAGCCTTGTCATTATGGAAGGTAGTTTTTTGTCGATATCATTGTTACTCCAATGGATGGTATCCTTGTCATCATGGAAGGTAGTCTCTTGTCGAGATTTTTGTTATTCCAATGGATGGTATCCTTGTCATTATGAAAGATAGTCCGTTGTCGATATCTTTGTTACTCCAATGGATGGTAGCCTAGTCATTATGGAAGGTAGTCTGTTGTCGAGATTTTTGTTATTTCAATGGATGGTAGCTTTGTCATTATGGAAGGTAGTCAGTTGTCGTGATTTTTATTACTCCAACGGATGGTAGCCTTGTCATTATGGAGGGTAGTATGTTGTCGATATCTTTGTTACTCCAATGGATGGTAGCCCTGTCATTATGGAAGGTATTCTGTTGTCGAGATTTTTGTTACTCTAAGGGATGGTAGCCTTGTCATTATGGAAGGTAGTATGGTGTCGATATTTTTGTAACTTCAATGGATTGTAGCCTTGTCATTATGGAAGGTAGTCTGTTGTTGTGATTTTTGTTACTCCAATGGTTGGTATCCTTGCCATTATGGAAGGTAGTCTATTGTCGAGATTTTTGTTACTACAATGGATGATAGCCTTGTCATTATGGAAGGTACTCTGTTTTCCAGATTTTTGTTACTACAATGGATTGTAGCCTTGTCATTATGGAAGGTAGTTTGTTGTCGATATCATTGTTACTCCAATGGATGGTAGCCTTGTCATTATGGAAGGTAGTCTGTTGTTGAGATTTTTCTTACTCCAATGGATGGTAGCCTTGTCATTATGGAAGGTAGTCTGTTGTCCAGATATTTGTTACAATAATGGATGGTAGCCTTGTCATTATGGAGGGTAGTCCGTTGTCGAGATTTTTGTTACTCCAATGGATGGTATCCTTGTCATTATGGAAGGTAGTCTTTTGTCGAGATTTTGGTTATTCCAATGGATGCTATTCTTGTCATTATGAAAGATAGTCTGTTGTTGATATCTTTGTTACTCCAATGGATGGTAGCCTAGTCATTATGGAAGGTAGTCTGTTGTCGAGATTTTTGTTATTCCAATGGATGGTGGCCTTGTCATTATGGAAGGTAGTCAGTTGTCGTGATTTTTATTACTCCAACGGGTGGTAGCCTTGTCATTATGGAGGGTAGTATGTTGTCGATATCTTTGTAACTCCAATGGATGGTAGCCCTGTCATTATGGAAGGTATTCTGTTGTCGAGATTTTTGTTAATCCAAGGGATGGTAGCCTTGTCATTATGGAAGGTAGTATGGTGTCGATATTTTTGTTATTCCAATGGATGGTAGCCTTGTAATTATGGAAGGTAGTCTGTTGTCGAGATTTTTGTTACTAAAATGGATGGTAGCCTTGTCATTATGGAAGGTACTATGTTTTCGAGATTTTTGTTACTACAATGGATTGTAGCCTTGTAATTATGGAAGGTAGTTTGATGTCGATATCATTTTTACTCTAACGGATGGTAGCCTAGTTATTATGGAAGGTAGTCTGTTGTTGAGATTTTTGTTACTCCAATGGATGGTAGCCTTGTCATTATTGAAGGTAGTCTATTGTCGAGATTTTTGTTACTACAATGGATGGTAGCCTTGCCATATGGAAGGTACTCTATTTTCGAGATTTTTGTTACTACAATGGATTGTAGCCTTGTCATTATGGAAGGTAGTTTTTTGTCGATATCATTGTTACTCCAATGGATGGTATCCTTGTCATCATGGAAGGTAGTCTCTTGTCGAGATTTTTGTTATTCCAATGGATGGTATCCTTGTCATTATGAAAGATAGTCCGTTGTCGATATCTTTGTTACTCCAATGGATGGTAGCCTAGTCATTATGGAAGGTAGTCTGTTGTCGAGATTTTTGTTATTTCAATGGATGGTAGCTTTGTCATTATGGAAGGTAGTCAGTTGTCGTGATTTTTATTACTCCAACGGATGGTAGCCTTGTCATTATGGAGGGTAGTATGTTGTCGATATCTTTGTTACTCCAATGGATGGTAGCCCTGTCATTATGGAAGGTATTCTGTTGTCGAGATTTTTGTTACTCTAAGGGATGGTAGCCTTGTCATTATGGAAGGTAGTATGGTGTCGATATTTTTGTAACTTCAATGGATTGTAGCCTTGTCATTATGGAAGGTAGTTTGTTGTTGTGATTTTTGTTACTCCAATGGTTGGTATCCTTGCCATTATGGAAGGTAGTCTATTGTCGAGATTTTTGTTACTACAATGGATGATAGCCTTGTCATTATGGAAGGTACTCTGTTTTCCAGATTTTTGTTACTACAATGGATTGTAGCCTTGTCATTATGGAAGGTAGTTTGTTGTCGATATCATTGTTACTCCAATGGATGGTAGCCTAGTCATTACGGAAGGTAGTCTGTTGTTGAGATTTTTGTTACTCCAATGGATGGTAGCCTTATCATTATGGAAGGTAGTCTGTTGTCGAGATTTTTGTTACTCCAATGGATGGAATCCTTGTCATTATGGAAGGTAGTCTCTTGTCGAGATTTTTGTTATTCCAATGGATGGTATCCTTGTCATTATGAATGATAGTCCGTTGTCGATATCTTTGTTACTCCAATGGATGGTAGCCTAGTCATTATGGAAGGTATTCTGTTGTCAAGATTTTTGTTATTCTAATGGATGGTAGCCTTGTCATTATGGAAGGTAGTAAGTTGTCGTGATTTTTATTACTCCAACGGATGGTAGCCTTGTCATTATGGAGGGTAGTATGTTGTCGATATCTTTGATACTCCCATCGATGGTAGCCCTGTCATTATGGAAGGTATTCTGTTGTCGAGAATTTTGTTACTCTAAGGGATGGTAGCCTTGTCATTATGGAAGGTAGTGTGGTGTCGATATTTTTGTTATTCCAATGTATGGTAGCCTTGTAATTATAGAAGGTAGTCAGTTGTCGTGATTTTTGTTACTCCAATGAATGGTAGCCTTGCCATTATGGAAGGTAGTCTATTGTCGAGATTTTTGTTACTACAATGGATGGTAGCCTTGTCATTATGGAAGGTACTATGTTTTCGTGATTTTTGTTACTATAATGGATTGTAGCCTTGTCATTATGGAAGGTAGTTTGATGTCGATATCATTTTTACTCCAACGGATGGTAGCCTACTCATTATGGAAGGTAGTCTGTTGTTGAGATTTTTGTTACTCCAATGGATGGTAGCCTTGTCATTATGGAAGGTAGTCTGTTGTCGAGATTTCAATTATTGCAATAGATGGTAGCCTTGTCATTATTGAAGGTAGTCTATTGTCGAGATTTTTGTTACTACAATGGATGGTAGCCTTGTCATATGGAAGGTACTCTATTTTCGAGATTTTTGTTACTACAATGGATTGTAGCCTTGTCATTATTGAAGGTAGTTTTTTGTCGATATCATTGTTACTCCAATGGATGGTATCCTTGTCATCATGGAAGGTAGTCTCTTGTCGAGATTTTTGTTATTCCAATGGAAGGTATCCTTGTCATTATGAAAGATAGTCCGTTGACGATATCTTTGTTATTCCAATGGATGGTAGCCTAGTCATTATGGAAGGTAGTCTGTTGTCGAGATTTTTGTTATTCCAATGGATGGTGGCCTAGTCATTATGGAAGGTAGTCAGTTGTCGTGATTTTTATTACTCCAACGGATGGTAGCCTTGTCATTATGGAGGGTACTATGTTGTCGATATCTTTGTTACTCCAATGGATGGTAGCCCTGTCATTATGGAAGGTATTCTGTTGTCGAGATTTTTGTTAATCCAAGGGATGGTAGCCTTGTCATTATGGAAGGTAGTATGGTGTCGATATTTTTGTTATTCCAATGGATGGTAGCCTTGTAATTATGGAAGGTAGTCTGTTGTTGTGATTTTTGTTACTCCAATGGTTGGTATCCTTGCCATTATGGAAGGTAGTCTATTGTCGAGATTTTTGTTACTACAATGGATGATAGCCTTGTCATTATGGAAGGTACTCTGTTTTCCACATTTTTGTTACTACAATGGATTGTAGCCTTGTCATTATGGAAGGTAGTTTGTTGTCTATATCATTGTTACTCCAATGGATTGTAGCCTAGTCATTACGGAAGGTAGTCTGTTGTTGAGATTTTTGTTACTCCAATGGATGGTAGCCTTATCATTATGGAAGGTAGTCTGTTGTCGAGATTTTTGTTACTCCAATGGATGGAATCCTTGTCATTATGGAAGGTAGTCTCTTGTCGAGATTTTTGTTATTCCAATGGATGTTATCCTTGTCATTATGATAGATAGTCCGTTGTCGATATCTTTGTTACTCCAATGGATGGTAGCCTAGTCATTATGGAAGGTATTCTGTTGTCAAGATTTTTGTTATTCTAATGGATGGTAGCCTTGTCATTATGGAAGGTAGTAAGTTGTCGTGATTTTTATTACTCCAACGGATGGTAGCCTTGTCATTATGGAGTGTAGTATGTTATCGATATCTTTGTTACTCCCATCGATGGTAGCCCTGTCATTATGGAAGGTATTCTGTTGTCGAGATTTTTGTTACTCTAAGGGATGGTAGCCTTGTCATTATGGAAGGTAGTGTGGTGTAGATATTTTTGTTATTCCAATGTATGGTAGCCTTGTAATTATAGAAGGTAGTCTGTTGTCGTGATTTTTGTTACTCCAATGAATGGTAGCCTTGCCATTATGGAAGGTAGTCTATTGTCGAGATATTTGTTACTACAATGGATGGTAGCCTTGTCATTATGGAAGGTACTACGTTTTCGAGATTTTTGTTACTACAATGGATTGTAGCCTTGTCATTATGGAAGGTAGTTTGATGTCGATATCATTTTTACTCCAACGGATGGTAGCCTAGTCATTATGGAAGGTAGTCTGTTGTTGAGATTTTTGTTACTCCAATGGATGGTAGCCTTGTCATTATGGAAGGTAGTCTGTTGTCGAGATTTTAGTTATTGCAATGGATGGTAGCCTTGTCATTATTGAAGGTAGTCTATTGTCGAGATTTTTGTTACTACCATGGATGGTAGCCTTGTCATATGGAAGGTACTCTATTTTCGAGATTTTTGTTACTACAATGGATTGTAGCCTTGTCATTATTGAAGGTAGTTTTTTGTCGATATCATTGTTACTCCAATGGATGGTATCCTTGTCATCATGGAAGGTAGTCTCTTGTCGAGATTTTTGTTATTCCAATTGATGGTAGCCTTGTCATTATGGAAGGTAGTCAGTTGTCGTGATTTTTATTACTCCAACAGATGGTAGCCTTGTCATTATGGAGGGTAGTATGTTGTCGATATCTTTGTTACTCCCATCGATGGTAGCCCTGTCATTATGGAATGTATTCTGTTGTCGAGATTTTTGTTACTCTAAGGGATGCTAGCCTTGTCATTATGGAAGGTAGTGTGGTGTCGATATTTTTGTTATTCCAATGTATGATAGCCTTGTAATTATAGAAGGTAGTCTGTTGTCGTGATTTTTGTTACTCCAATGGATTGTAGCCTTGCCATTATGGAAGGTAGTCTATTGTCGAGATTTTTGTTACTAAAATGGATGGTAGCCTTGTCATTATGGAAGGTACTTTGTTTTCGAGATTTTTGTTACTACAATGGATTGTAGCCTTGTCATTATGGAAGGTAGTTTGATGTCGATATCATTTTTACTCTAACGGATGGTAGCCTAGTTATTATGGAAGGTAGTCTGTTGTTGAGATTTTTGTTACTCCAATGGATGGTAGCCTTGTCATTATTGAAGGTAGTCTATTGTCCAGATTTTTGTTACTACAATGGATGGTAGCCTTGTCATATGGAAGGTACTCTATTTTTGAGATTTTTGTTACTACAATGGATTGTAGCCTTGTCATTATGGAAGGTAGTTTTTTGTCGATATCATTGTTACTCCAATGGATGGTATCCTTGTCATCATGGAAGGTAGTCTCTTGTCGAGATTTTTGTTATTCGAATGGATGGTATCCTTGTCATTATGAAAGATAGTCCGTTGTCGATATCTTTGTTACTCCAATGGATGGTAGCCTAGTCATTATGGAAGGTAGTCTGTTGTCGAGATTTTTGTTATTTCAATGGATGGTAGCTTTGTCATTATGGAAGGTAGTCAGTTGTCGTGATTTTTATTACTCCAACGCATGGTAGCCTTGTCATTATGGAGGGTAGTATGTTGTCGATATCTTTGTTACTCCAATGGATGGTAGCCCTGTCATTATGGAAGGTATTCTGTTGTCGAGATTTTTGTTACTCTAAGGGATGGTAGCCTTGTCATTATGGAAGGTAGTGTGGTGTCGATATTTTTGTTATTCCAATGTATGGTAGCCTTGTAATTATAGAAGGTAGTCTGTTGTCGTGATTTTTGTTACTCCAATGAATGGTAGCCTTGCCATTATGGAAGGTAGTCTATTGTCGAGATTTTTGTTACTATAATGGATGGTAGCCTTGTCATTATGGAAGGTACTATGTTTTCGAGATTTTTGTTACTACAATGGATTGTAGCCTTGTCATTATGGAAGGTAGTTTGATGTCGATATCATTTTTACTCCAACGGATGGTAGCCTGCTCATTATGGAAGGTAGTCTGTTGTTGAGATTTTTGTTACTCCAATGGATGGTAGCCTTGTCATTATGGAAGGTAGTTTGTTGTCGAGATTTCAGTTATTGCAATAGATGGTAGCCTTGTCATTATTGAAGGTAGTCTATTGTCGAGATTTTTGTTACTACAATGGATGGTAGCCTTGTCATATGGAAGGTACTCTATTTTCGAGATTTTTGTTACTACAATGGATTGTAGCCTTGTCATTATTGAAGGTAGTTTTTTGTCGATATCATTGTTACTCCAATGGATGGTATCCTTGTAATCATGGAAGGTAGTCTCTTGTCGAGATTTTTGTTATTTCAATGGAAGGTATCCTTGTCATTATGAAAGATAGTCCGTTGACGATATCTTTGTTATTCCAATGGATGGTAGCCCTGTCATTATGGAAGGTATTCTGTTGTCGAGATTTTTGTTAATCCAAGGGATGGTAGCCTTGTCATTATGGAAGGTAGTATGGTGTCGATATTTTTGTTATTCCAATGGATGGTAGCCTTGTAATTATGGAAGGTAGTCTGTTGTTGTGATTTTTGTTACTCCAATGGTTGGTATCCTTGCCATTATGGAAGGTAGTCTATTGTCGAGATTTTTGTTACTACAATGGATGATAACCTTGTCATTATGGAAGGTACTCTGTTTTCCAGATTTTTGTTACTACAATGGATTGTAGCCTTGTCATTATGGAAGGTAGTTTGTTGTTGATATCATTGTTACTCCAATGGATGGTAGCCTAGTCATTACGGAAGGTAGTCTGTTGTTGAGATTTTTGTTACTCCAATGGATGGTAGCCTTATCATTATGGAAGGTAGTCTGTTGTCGAGATTTTTGTTACTCCAATGGATGGAATCCTTGTCATTATGGAAGGTAGTCTCTTGTCGAGATTTTTGTTATTCCAATGGATGTTATCCTTGTCATTATGAAAGATAGTCCATTGTCGATATCTTTGTTACTCCAAGTGATGGTATCCTAGTCATTATGGAAGGTATTTTGTTGTCAAGATTTTTGTTATTCTAATGGATGGTAGCCTTGTCATTATGGAAGGTAGTAAGTTGTCGTGATTTTTATTACTCCAACGGATGGTAGCCTTGTCATTATGGAGTGTAGTATGTTTTCGATATCTTTGTTACTCCCATCGATGGTAGCCCTGTCATTATGGAAGGCATTCTGTTGTCGAGATTTTTGTTACTCTAAGGGATGGTAGCCTTGTCATTATGGAAGGTAGTGTGGTGTAGATATTTTTGTTATTCCAATGTATGGTAGCCTTGTAATTATAGAAGGTAGTCTGTTGTCGTGATTTTTGTTACTCCAATGAATGGTAGCCTTGCCATTATGGAAGGTAGTCTATTGTCGAGATTTTTGTTACTACAATGGATGGTAGCCTTGTCATTATGGAAGGTACTATGTTTTCGAGATTTTTTTTACTACAATGGATTGTAGCCTTGTCATTATGGAAGGTAGTTTGATGTCGATATCATTTTTACTCCAACGGATGGTAGCCTAGTCATTATGGAAGGTAGTCTGTTGTTGAGATTTTTGTTACTCCAATGGATGGTAGCCTTGTCATTATGGAAGGTAGTCTGTTGTCGAGATTTTAGTTATTGCAATGGATGGTAGCCTTGTCATTATTGAAGGTAGTCTATTGTCGAGATTTTTGTTACTATAATGGATGGTAGCCTTGTCATATGGAAGGTACTCTATTTTCGAGATTTTTGTTACTACAATGGATTGTAGCCTTGTCATTATTGAAGGTAGTTTTTTGTCGATATCATTGTTACTCCAATGGATGGTATCCTTGTCATCATGGAAGGTAGTCTCTTGTCGAGATTTTTGTTATTCCAATGGATGGTAGCCTTGTCATTATGGAAGGTAGTCAGTTGTCGTGATTTTTATTACTCCAACAGATTGTAGCCTTGTCATTATGGAGGGTAGTATGTTGTCGATATCTTTGTTACTCCCATCGATGGTAGCCCTGTCATTATGGAATGTATTCTGTTGTCGAGATTTTTGTTACTCTAAGGGATGCTAGCCTTGTCATTATGGAAGGTAGTGTGGTGTCGATATTTTTGTTATTCCAATGTATGATAGCCTTGTAATTATAGAAGGTAGTCTGTTGTCGTGATTTTTGTTACTCCAATGGATGGTAGCCTTGCCATTATGGAAGGTAGTCTATTGTCGAGATTTTTGTTACTAAAATGGATGGTAGCCTTGTCATTATGGAAGGTACTATGTTTTCGAGATTTTTGTTACTACAATGGATTGTAGCCTTGTCATTATGGAAGGTAGTTTCATGTCGATATCATTTTTACTCTAACGGATGGTAGCCTAGTTATTATGGAAGGTAGTCTGTTGTTGAGATTTTTGTTACTCCAATGGATGGTAGCCTTGTCATTATTGAAGGTAGTCTATTGTCCAGATTTTTGTTACTACAATGGATGGTAGCCTTGTCATATGGAAGGTACTCTATTTTCGAGATTTTTGTTACTACAATTGATTGTAGCCTTGTCATTATGGAAGGTAGTTTTTTGTCGATATCATTGTTACTCCAATGGATGGTATCCTTTTCATCATGGAAGGTAGTCTCTTGTCGAGATTTTTGTTATTCCAATGGATGGTATCCTTATCATTATGAAAGATAGTCCGTTGTCGATATCTTTGTTACTCCAATGGATGGTAGCCTAGTCATTATGGAAGGTATTCTGTTGTCAAGATTTTTGTTATTCTAATGGATGGTAGCCTTGTCATTATGGAAGGTAGTAAGTTGTCGTGATTTTTATTACTCTAACGGATGGTAGCCTTGTCATTATGGAGTGTAGTATGTTTTCGATATCTTTGTTACTCCCATCGATGGTAGCCCTGTCATTATGGAAGGTATTCTGTTGTCGAGATTTTTGTTACTCTAAGGGATGGTAGCCTTGTCATTATGGAAGGTAGTGTGGTGCAGATATTTTTGTTATTCCAATGTATGGTAGCCTTGTAATTATAGAAGGTAGTCTGTTGTCGTGATTTTTGTTACTCCAATGAATGGTAGCCTTGCCATTATGGAAGGTAGTCTATTGTCGAGATTTTTGTTACTACAATGGATGGTAGCCTTGTCATTATGGAAGGTACTATGTTTTCGAGATTTTTTTTACTACAATGGATTGTAGCCTTGTCATTATGGAAGGTAGTTTGATGTCGATATCATTTTTACTCCAACGGATGGTAGCCTAGTCATTATGGAAGGTAGTCTGTTGTTGAGATTTTTGTTACTCCAATGGATGGTAGCCTTGTCATTATGGAAGGTAGTTTGTTGTCGAGATTTCAGTTATTGCAATAGATGGTAGCCTTGTCATTATTGAAGGTAGTCTATTGTCGAGATTTTTGTTACTACAATGGATGGTAGCCTTGTCATATGGAAGGTACTCTATTTTCGAGATTTTTGTTACTACAATGGATTGTAGCCTTGTCATTATTGAAGGTAGTTTTTGGTCGATATCATTGTTACTCCAATGGATGGTATCCTTGTCATCATGGAAGGTAGTCTCTTGTCGAGATTTTTGTTATTTCAATGGAAGGTATCCTTGTCATTATGAAAGATAGTCCGTTGACGATATCTTTGTTATTCAAATGGATGGTAGCCTAGTCATTATGGAAGGTAGTCTGTTGTCGAGATTTTTGTTATTCCAATGGATGGTGGCCTAGTCATTATGGAAGGTTGTCAGTTGTCGTGATTTTTATTACTCCAACGGATGGTAGCCTTGTCATTATGGAGGGTAGTATGTTGTCGATATCTTTGTTACTCCAATGGATGGTAGCCCTGTCATTATGGAAGGTATTTTGTTGTCGAGATTTTTGTTAATCCAAGGGATGGTAGCCTTGTCATTATGGAAGGTAGTATGGTGTCGATATTTTTGTTATTCCAATGGATGGTAGCCTTGTAATTATGGAAGGTAGTTTGTTGTTGTGATTTTTGTTACTCCAATGGTTGGTATCCTTGCCATTATGGAAGGTAGTCTATTGTCGAGATTTTTGTTACTACAATGGATGATAACCTTGTCATTATGGAAGGTACTCTGTTTTCCAGATTTTTGTTACTACAATGGATTGTAGCCTTGTCATTATGGAAGGTAGTTTGTTGTTGATATCATTGTTACTCCAATGGATGGTAGCCTAGTCATTACGGAAGGTAGTCTGTTGTTGAGATTTTTGTTACTCCAATGGATGGTAGCCTTATCATTATGGAAGGTAGTCTGTTGTCGAGATTTTTGTTACTCCAATGGATGGAATCCTTGTCATTATGGAAGGTAGTCTCTTGTCGAGATTTTTGTTATTCCAATGGATGTTATCCTTGTCATTATGAAAGATAGTCCATTGTCGATATCTTTGTTACTCCAATGGATGGTAGCCTAGTCATTATGGAAGGTATTCTGTTGTCAAGATTTTTGTTATTCTAATGGATGGTAGCCTTGTCATTATGGAAGGTAGTAAGTTGTCGTGATTTTTATTACTCCAACGGATGGTAGCCTTGTCATTATGGAGTGTAGTATGTTTTCGATATCTTTGTTACTCCCATCGATGGTAGCCCTGTCATTATGGAAGGTATTCTGTTGTCGAGATTTTTGTTACTCTAAGGGATGGTAGCCTTGTCATTATGGAAGGTAGTGTGGTGTAGATATTTTTGTTATTCCAATGTATGGTAGCCTTGTAATTATAGAAGGTAGTCTGTTGTCGTGATTTTTGTTACTCCAATGAATGGTAGCCTTGCCATTATGGAAGGTAGTCTATTGTCGAGATTTTTGTTACTACAATGGATGGTAGCCTTGTCATTATGGAAGGTACTATGTTTTCGAGATTTTTTTTACTACAATGGATTGTAGCCTTGTCATTATGGAAGGTAGTTTGATGTCGATATCATTTTTACTCCAACGGATGGTAGCCTAGTCATTATGGAAGGTAGTCTGTTGTTGAGATTTTTGTTACTCCAATGGATGGTAGCCTTGTCATTATGGAAGGTAGTCTGTTGTCGAGATTTTAGTTATTGCAATGGATGGTAGCCTTGTCATTATTGAAGGTAGTCTATTGTCGAGATTTTTGTTACTACAATGGATGGTAGCCTTGTCATATGGAAGGTACTCTATTTTCGAGATTTTTGTAACTACAATGGATTGTAGCCTTGTCATTATTGAAGGTAGTTTTTTGTCGATATCATTGTTACTCCAATGGATGGTATCCTTGTCATCATGGAAGGTAGTCTCTTGTCGAGATTTTTGTTATTCCAATGGATGGTAGCCTTGTCATTATGGAAGGTAGTCAGTTGTCGTGATTTTTATTACTCCAACAGATTGTAGCCTTGTCATTATGGAGGGTAGTATGTTGTCGATATCTTTGTTACTCCCATCGATGGTAGCCCTGTCATTATGGAATGTATTCTGTTGTCGAGATTTTTGTTACTCTAAGGGATGCTAGCCTTGTCATTATGGAAGGTAGTGTGGTGTCGATATTTTTGTTATTCCAATGTATGATAGCCTTGTAATTATAGAAGGTAGTCTGTTGTCGTGATTTTTGTTACTCCAATGGATGGTAGCCTTGCCATTATGGAAGGTAGTCTATTGTCGAGATTTTTGTTACTAAAATGGATGGTAGCCTTGTCATTATGGAAGGTACTATGTTTTCGAGATTTTTGTTACTACAATGGATTGTAGCCTTGTCATTATGGAAGGTAGTTTGATGTCGATATCATTTTTACTCTAACGGATGGTAGCCTAGTTATTATGGAAGGTAGTCTGTTGTTGAGATTTTTGTTACTCCAATGGATGGTAGCCTTGTCATTATTGAAGGTAGTCTATTGTCCAGATTTTTGTTACTACAATGGATGGTAGCCTTGTCATATGGAAGGTACTCTATTTTCGAGATTTTTGTTACTACAATGGATTGTAGCCTTGTCATTATGGAAGGTAGTTTTTTGTCGATATCATTGTTACTCCAATGGATGGTATCCTTGTCATCATGGAAGGTAGTCTCTTGTCGAGATTTTTGTTATTCCAATGGATGGTATCCTTGTCATTATGAAAGATAGTCTGTTGTCGATATCTTTGTTACTCCAATGGATGGTAGCCTAGTCATTATGGAAGGTAGTCTGTTGTCGAGATTTTTGTTATTTCAATGGATGGTAGCTTTGTCATTATGGAAGGTAGTCAGTTGTCGTGATTTTTATTACTCCAACGGATGGTAGCCTTGTCATTATGGAGGGTAGTATGTTGTCGATATCTTTGTTACTCCAATGGATGGTAGCCCTGTCATTATGGAAGGTATTCTATTGTCGAGATTTTTGTTACTCTAAGGGATGGTAGCCTTGTCATTATGGAAGGTAGTGTGGTGTCGATATTTTTGTTATTCCAATGTATGGTAGCCTTGGAATTATAGAAGGTAGTCTGTTGTCGTGATTTTTGTTACTGCAATGAATGGTAGCCTTGCCATTATGGAAGGTAGTCTATTGTCGAGATTTTTGTTACTACAATGGATGGTAGCCTTGTCATTATGGAAGGTACTATGTTTTCGAGATTTTTGTTACTACAATGGATTGTAGCCTTGTCATTATGGAAGGTAGTTTGATGTCGATATCATTTTTACTCCAACGGATGGTAGCCTACTCATTATGGAAGGTAGTCTGTTGTTGAGATTTTTGTTACTCCAATGGATGGTAGCCTTGTCATTATGGAAGGTAGTTTGTTGTCGAGATTTCAGTTATTGCAATAGATGGTAGCCTTGTCATTATTGAAGGTAGTCTATTGTCAAGATTTTTGTTACTACAATGGATGGTAGCCTTGTCATATGGAAGGTACTCTATTTTCGAGATTTTTGTTACTACAATGGATTGTAGCCTTGTCATTATTGAAGGTAGTTTTTTGTCGATATCATTGTTACTCCAATGGATGGTATCCTTGTCATCATGGAAGGTAGTCTCTTGTCGAGATTTTTGTTATTCCAATGGATGGTAGCCTTGTCATTATGGAAGGTAGTCAGTTGTCGTGATTTTTATTACTCCAACAGATTGTAGCCTTGTCATTATGGAGGGTAGTATGTTGTCGATATCTTTGTTACTCCCATCGATGGTAGCCCTGTCATTATGGAATGTATTCTGTTGTCGAGATTTTTGTTACTCTAAGGGATGCTAGCCTTGTCATTATGGAAGGTAGTGTGGTGTCGATATTTTTGTTATTCCAATGTATGATAGCCTTGTAATTATAGAAGGTAGTCTGTTGTCGTGATTTTTGTTACTCCAATGGATGGTAGCCTTGCCATTATGGAAGGTAGTCTATTGTCGAGATTTTTGTTACTAAAATGGATGGTAGCCTTGTCATTATGGAAGGTACTATGTTTTCGAGATTTTTGTTACTACAATGGATTGTAGCCTTGTCATTATGGAAGGTAGTTTGATGTCGATATCATTTTTACTCTAACGGATGGTAGCCTTGTTATTATGGAAGGTAGTCTGTTGTTGAGATTTTTGTTACTCCAATGGATGGTAGCCTTGTCATTATTGAAGGTAGTCTATTGTCCAGATTTTTGTTACTACAATGGATGGTAGCCTTGTCATATGGAAGGTACTCTATTTTCGAGATTTTTGTTACTACAACGGATTGTAGCCTTGTCATTATGGAAGGTAGTTTTTTGTCGATATCATTGTTACTCCAATGGATGGTATCCTTGTCATCATGGAAGGTAGTCTCTTGTCGAGATTTTTGTTATTCCAATGGATGGTATCCTTGTCATTATGAAAGATAGTCCGTTGTCGATATCTTTGTTACTCCAATGGATGGTAGCCTAGTCATTATGGAAGGTAGTTTGTTGTCGAGATTTTTGTTATTTCAATGGATGGTAGCTTTGTCATTATGGAAGGTAGTCAGTTGTCGTGATTTTTATTACTCCAACGGATGGTAGCCTTGTCATTATGGAGGGTAGTATGTTGTCGATATCTTTGTTACTCCAATGGATGGTAGCCCTGTCATTATGGAAGGTATTCTGTTGTCGAGATTTTTGTTACTCTAAGGGATGGTAGCCTTGTCATTATGGAAGGTAGTGTGGTGTCGATATTTTTGTTATTCCAATGTATGGTAGCCTTGTAATTATAGAAGGTAGTCTGTTGTCGTGATTTTTGTTACTCCAATGAATGGTAGCCTTGCCATTATGGAAGGTAGTCTATTGTCGAGATTTTTGTTACTACAATGGATGGTAGCCTTGTCATTATTGAAGGTACTATGTTTTCGAGATTTTTGTTACTACAATGGATTGTAGCCTTGTCATTATGGAAGGTAGTTTGATGTCGATATCATTTTTACTCCAACGGATGGTAGCCTACTCATTATGGAAGGTAGTCTGTTGTTGAGATTTTTGTTACTCCAATGGATGGTAGCCTTGTCATTATGGAAGGTAGTTTGTTGTCGAGATTTCAGTTATTGCAATAGATGGTAGCCTTGTCATTATTGAAGGTAGTCTATTGTCGAGATTTTTGTTACTACAATGGATGGTAGCCTTGTCATATGGAAGGTACTCTATTTTCGAGATTTTTGTTACTACAATGGATTGTAGCCTTGTCATTATTGAAGGTAGTTTTTTGTCGATATCATTGTTACTCCAATGGATGGTATCCTTGTCATCATGGAAGGTAGTCTCTTGTCGAGATTTTTGTTATTTCAATGGAAGGTATCCTTGTCATTATGAAAGATAGTCCGTTGACGATATCTTTGTTATTCCAATGGATGGTAGCCTAGTCATTATGGAAGGTAGTCTGTTGTCGAGATTTTTGTTATTCCAATGGATGGTGGCCTAGTCATTATGGAAGGTAGTCAGTTGTCGTGATTTTTATTACTCCAACGGATGGTAGCCTTGTCATTATGGAGGGTAGTATGTTGTCGATATCTTTGTTACTCCAATGGATGGTAGCCCTGTCATTATGGAAGGTATTCTGTTGTCGAGATTTTTGTTAATCCAAGGGATGGTAGCCTTGTCATTATGGAAGGTAGTATGGTGTCGATATTTTTGTTATTCCAATGGATGCTAGCCTTGTAATTATGGAAGGTAGTCTGTTGTTGTGATTTTTGTTACTCCAATGGTTGGTATCCTTGCCATTATGGAAGGTAGTCTATTGTCGAGATTTTTGTTACTACAATGGATGATAGCCTTGTCATTATGGAAGGTACTCTGTTTTCCAGATTTTTGTTACTACAATGGATTGTAGCCTTGTCATTATGGAAGGTAGTTTGTTGTTAATATCATTGTTACTCCAATGGATGGTAGCCTAGTCATTACGGAAGGTAGTTTGTTGTTGAGATTTTTGTTACTCCAATGGATGGTAGCCTTATCATTATGGAAGGTATTCTGTTGTCGAGATTTTTGTTACTCCAATGGATGGAATCCTTGTCATTATGGAAGGTAGTCTCTTGTCGAGATTTTTGTTATTCCAATGGATGTTATCCTTGTCATTATGAAAGATAGTCCATTGTCGATATCTTTGTTACTCCAATGGATGGTAGCCTAGTCATTATGGAAGGTATTCTGTTGTCAAGATTTTTGTTATTCTAATGGATGGTAGCCTTGTCATTATGGAAGGTAGTAAGTTGTCGTGATTTTTATTACTCCAACGGATGGTAGCCTTGTCATTATGGAGTGTAGTATGTTTTCGATATCTTTGTTACTCCCATCGATGGTAGCCCTGTCATTATGGAAGGTATTCTGTTGTCGAGATTTTTGTTACTCTAAGGGATGGTAGCCTTGTCATTATGGAAGGTAGTGTGGTGTAGATATTTTTGTTATTCCAATGTATGGTAGCCTTGTAATTATAGAAGGTAGTCTGTTGTCGTGATTTTTGTTACTCCAATGAATGGTAGCCTTGCCATTATGGAAGGTAGTCTATTGTCGAGATTTTTGTTACTACAATGGATGGTAGCCTTGTCATTATGGAAGGTACTATGTTTTCGAGATTTTTTTTACTACAATGGATTGTAGCCTTGTCATTATGGAAGGTAGTTTGATGTCGATATCATTTTTACTCCAACGGATGGTAGCCTAGTCATTATGGAAGGTAGTCTGTTGTTGAGATTTTTGTTACTCCAATGGATGGTAGCCTTGTCATTATGGAAGGTAGTCTGTTGTCGAGATTTTAGTTATTGCAATGGATGGTAGCCTTGTCATTATTGAAGGTAGTCTATTGTTGAGATTTTTGTTACTACAATGGATGGTAGCCTTCTCATATGGAAGGTACTCTATTTTCGAGATTTTTGTTACTACAATGGATTGTAGCCTTGTCATTATTGAAGGTAGTTTTTTGTCGATATCATTGTTACTCCAATGGATGGTATCCTTGTCATCATGGAAGGTAGTCTCTTGTCGAGATTTTTGTTATTCCAATGGATGGTAGCCTTGTCATTATGGAAGGTAGTCAGTTGTCGTGATTTTTATTACTCCAACAGATTGTAGCCTTGTCATTATGGAGGGTAGTATGTTGTCGATATCTTTGTTACTCCCATCGATGGTAGCCCTGTCATTATGGAAGGTATTCTGTTGTCGAGATTTTTGTTACTCTAAGGGATGCAAGCCTTGTCATTATGGAAGGTAGTGTGGTGTCGATATTTTTGTTATTCCAATGTATGGTAGCCTTGTAATTATAGAAGGTAGTCTGTTGTCGTGATTTTTGTTACTCCAATGGATGGTAGCCTTGCCATTATGGAAGGTAGTCTATTGTCGAGATTTTTGTTACTAAAATGGATTGGAAGCCTTGTCATTAAGGAAGGTAGTTTGATGTCGATATCATTTTTACTCTAACGGATGGTAGCCTAGTTATTATGGAAGGTAGTCTGTTGTTGAGATTTTTGTTACTCCAATGGATGGTAGCCTTGTCATTATTGAAGGTAGTCTATTGTCCAGATTTTTGTTACTACAATGGATGGTAGCCTTGTCATATGGAAGGTACTCTATTTTCGAGATTATTGTTACTACAATGGATTGTAGCCTTGTCATTATGGAAGGTAGTTTTTTGTCGATATCATTGTTACTCCAATGGATGGTATCCTTGTCATCTTGGAAGGTAGTCTCTTGTCAAGATTTTTGTTATTCCAATGGATGGTATCCTTGTCATTATGAAAGATAGTCCGTTGTAGATATCTTTGTTACTCCAATGGATGGTAGCCTAGTCATTATGGAAGGTAGTCTGTTGTCGAGATTTTTGTTATTTCAATGGATGGTAGCTTTGTCATTATGGAAGGTAGTCAGTTGTCGTGATTTTTATTACTCCAACGGATGGTAGCCTTGTCATTATGGAGGGTAGTATGTTGTCGATATCTTTGTTACTCCAATGGATGGTAGCCCTGTCATTATGGAAGGTATTCTGTTGTCGAGATTTATGTTACTCTAAGGGATGGTAGCCTTGTCATTATGGAAGGTAGTATGGTGTCGATATTTTTGTAACTACAATGGATTGTAGCCTTGTCATTATGGAAGGTAGTCTGTTGTTGTGATTTTTGTTACTCCAATGGTTGGTATCCTTGCAATTATGGAAGGTAGTCTATTGTCGAGATTTTTTTTACTACAATGGATGATAGCCTTGTCATTATGGAAGGTACTCTGTTTTCCAGATTTTTGTTACTACAATGGATTGTAGCCTTGTCATTATGGAAGGTAGTTTGTTGTTGATATCATTGTTACTCCAATGGATGGTAGCCTAGTCATTACGGAAGGTAGTCTGTTGTTGAGATTTTTGTTACTCCAATGGATGGTAGCCTTATCATTATGGAAGGTAGTCTCTTGTCGAGATTTTTGTTATTCCAATGGATGGTATCCTTGTCATTATGAAAGGTAGTAAGTTGTCGTGATTTTTATTACTCCAACGGATGGTGGCCTTGTCATTATGGAGGGTAGTATGTTGTCGATATCTTTGTTACTACCATCGATGGTAGCCCTGTCATTATGGAAGGTATTCTGTTGTCGAGATTTTTGTTACTCTAAGGGATGGTAGCCTTGTCATTATGGAAGGTTTTGTGGTGTCGATATTTTTGTTATTCCAATATATTGTAGCCTTGTAACTATAGAAGGTAGTCTGTTGTCATGATTTTTGTTACTCCAATGAATGGTAGCCTTGCCATTATGGAAGGTAGTCTATTGTCGAGATTTTTGTTACTACAATGGATGGTAGCCTTGTCATTATGGAAGGTACTATGTTTTCGAGATTTTTGTTACTACAATGGATTGTAGCCTTGTCATTATGGAAGGTAGTTTGATGTCGATATCATTTTTACTCTAACGGATGGTAGCCTAGTTATTATGGAAGGTAGTCTGTTGTTGAGATTTTTGTTACTCCAATGGATGGTAGCCTTGTCATTATTGAAGGTAGTCTATTGTCCAGATTTTTGTTACTACAATGGATGGTAGCCTTGTCATATGGAAGGTACTCTATTTTCGAGATTATTGTTACTACAATGGATTGTAGCCTTGTCATTATGGAAGGTAGTTTTTTGTCGATATCATTGTTACTCCAATGGATGGTATCCTTGTCATCTTGGATGGTAGTCTCTTGTCAAGATTTTTGTTATTCCAATGGATGGTATCCTTGTCATTATGAAAGATAGTCCGTTGTCGATATCTTTGTTACTCCAATGGATGGTAGCCTAGTCATTATGGAAGGTAGTCTGTTGTCGAGATTTTTGTTATTTCAATGGATGGTAGCTTTGTCATTATGGAAGGTAGTCAGTTGTCGTGATTTTTATTACTCCAACGGATGGTAGCCTTGTCATTATGGAGGGTAGTATGTTGTCGATATCTTTGTTACTCCAATGGATGGTAGCCCTGTCATTATGGAAGGTATTCTGTTGTCGAGATTTATGTTACTCTAAGGGATGGTAGGCTTGTCATTATGGAAGGTAGTATGGTGTCGGTATTTTTGTAACTACAATGGATTGTAGCCTTGTCATTATGGAAGGTAGTCTGTTGTTGTGATTTTTGTTACTCCAATGGTTGGTATCCTTGCCATTATGGAAGGTAGTCTATTGTCGAGATTTTTTTTACTACAATGGATGATAGCCTTGTCATTATGGAAGGTACTCTGTTTTCCAGATTTTTGTTACTACAATGGATTGTAGCCTTGTCATTATGGAAGGTAGTTTGTTGTTGATATCATTGTTACTCCAATGGATGGTAGCCTAGTCATTACGGAAGGTAGTCTGTTGTTGAGATTTTTGTTACTCCATTGGATGGTAGCCTTATCATTATGGAAGGTAGTCTCTTGTCGAGATTTTTGTTATTCCAATGGATGGTATCCTTGTCATTATGAAAGGTAGTAAGTTGTCGTGATTTTTATTACTCCAACGGATGGTGGCCTTGTCATTATGGAGGGTAGTATGTTGTCGATATCTTTGTTACTCCCATCGATGGTAGCCCTGTCATTATGGAAGGTATTCTGTTGTCGAGATTTTTGTTACTCTAAGGGATGGTAGCCTTGTCATTATGGAAGGTTTTGTGGTGTCGATATTTTTGTTATTCCAATATATTGTAGCCTTGTAATTATAGAAGGTAGTCTGTTGTCATGATTTTTGTTACTCCAATGAATGGTAGCCTTGCCATTATGGAAGGTAGTCTATTGTCGAGATTTTTGTTACTACAATGGATGGTAGCCTTGTCATTATGGAAGGTACTATGTTTTCGAGATTTTTGTTACTACAATGGATTGTAGCCTTGTCATTATGGAAGGTAGTTTGATGTCGATATCATTTTTACTCCAACGGATGGTATCCTAGTCATTATGGAAGGTAGTCTGTTGTTGAGATTTTTGTTACTCCAATGGATGGTAGCCTTGTCATTATGGAAGGTAGTCTGTTGTCGAGATTTTAGTTAATGCAATGGATGGTAGCCTTGTCATTATTGAAGGTAGTCTATTGTCGAGATTTTTGTTACTACAATGGATGGTAGCCTTGTCATATGGAAGGCACTCTATTTTTGAGATTTTTTTTACTACAATGGATTGTACCCTTGTCATTATGGAAGGTAGTTTTTTGTCGATATCATTGTTACTCCAATGGATGGTATCCTTGTCATCATGGAAGGTAGTCTCTTGTCGAGATTTTTGTTATTCCAATGGAAGGTATCCTTGTCATTATGAAAGATAGTCCGTTGATGATATCTTTGTTATTCCAATGGATGGTAGCCTAGTCATTATGGAAGGTAGTCTGTTGTCGAGATTTTTGTTATTCCAATGGATGGTGGCCTTGTCATTATGGAAGGTAGTCAGTTGTCGTGATTTTTATTACTCCAACGGATGGTAGCCTTGTCATTATGGAGGGTAGTATGTTGTCGATATCTTTGTTACTCCAATGGATGGTAGCCCTGTCATTATGGAAGGTATTATGTTGTCGAGATTTTTGTTAATCCAAGGGATGGTAGCCTTGTCATTATGGAAGGTAGTATGGTGTCGATATTTTTGTTATTCCAATGGATGGTAGCCTTGTAATTATGGAAGGTAGTCTGTTGTCGTGATTTTTGTTACTCCAATGGATGGTAGCCTTGCCATTATGGAAGGTAGTCTATTGTCGAGATTTTTGTTACTACAATGGATGATAGCCTTGTCATTATGGAAGGTACTCTGTTTTCCAGATTTTTGTTACTACAATGGATTGTAGCCTTGTCATTATGGAAGGTAGTTTGTTGTCGATATCATTGTTACTCCAATGGATGGTAGCCTAGTCATTATGGAAGGTAGTCTGTTGTTGAGATTTTTGTTACTCCAATGGATGGTAGCCTTATCATTATGGAAGGTAGTCTGTTGTCGAGATTTTTGTTACTCCAATGGATGGTATCCTTGTCATTATGAAAGATAGTCCATTGTCGATATCTTTGTTACTCCAATGGATGGTATCCTAGTCATTATGGAAGGTATTCTGTTGTCGATATCTTTTTTACTCCAATGGATGGTAGCCTTGTCATTATGGAAGGTATTCTGTTGTCAAGATTTTTGTTATTCCAATGGATGGTAGCCTTGTCATTATGGAAGGTAGTCAGTTGTCGTGATTTTTATTACTCCAACAGATGGTAGCCTTGTCATTATGGAGGGTAGTATGTTGTCGATATCTTTGTTACTCCCATCGATGGTAGCCCTGTCATTATGGAAGGTATTCTGTTGTCGAGATTTTTGTTACTCTAAGGGATGGTAGCCTTGTCATTATGGAAGGTTTTGTGGTGTCGATATTTTTGTTATTCCAATATATTGTAGCCTTGTAATTATAGAAGGTAGTCTGTTGTCATGATTTTTGTTACTCCAATGAATGGTAGCCTTGCCATTATGGAAGGTAGTCTATTGTCGAGATTTTTGTTACTACAATGGATGGTAGCCTTGTCATTATGGAAGGTACTATGTTTTCGAGATTTTTGTTACTACAATGGATTGTAGCCTTGTCATTATGGAAGGTAGTTTGATGTCGATATCATTTTTACTCCAACGGATGGTATCCTAGTCATTATGGAAGGTAGTCTGTTGTTGAGATTTTTGTTACTCCAATGGATGGTAGCCTTGTCATTATGGAAGGTAGTCTGTTGTCGAGATTTTAGTTAATGCAATGGATGGTAGCCTTGTCATTATTGAAGGTAGTCTATTGTCGAGATTTTTGTTACTACAATGGATGGTAGCCTTGTCATATGGAAGGCACTCTATTTTTGAGATTTTTTTTACTACAATGGATTGTACCCTTGTCATTATGGAAGGTAGTTTTTTGTCGATATCATTGTTACTCCAATGGATGGTATCCTTGTCATCATGGAAGGTAGTCTCTTGTCGAGATTTTTGTTATTCCAATGGAAGGTATCCTTGTCATTATGAAAGATAGTCCGTTGATGATATCTTTGTTATTCCAATGGATGGTAGCCTAGTCATTATGGAAGGTAGTCTGTTGTCGAGATTTTTGTTATTCCAATGGATGGTGGCCTTGTCATTATGGAAGGTAGTCAGTTGTCGTGATTTTTATTACTCCAACGGATGGTAGCCTTGTCATTATGGAGGGTAGTATGTTGTCGATATCTTTGTTACTCCAATGGATGGTAGCCCTGTCATTATGGAAGGTATTATGTTGTCGAGATTTTTGTTAATCCAAGGGATGGTAGCCTTGTCATTATGGAAGGTAGTATGGTGTCGATATTTTTGTTATTCCAATGGATGGTAGCCTTGTAATTATGGAAGGTAGTCTGTTGTCGTGATTTTTGTTACTCCAATGGATGGTAGCCTTGCCATTATGGAAGGTAGTCTATTGTCGAGATTTTTGTTACTACAATGGATGATAGCCTTGTCATTATGGAAGGTACTCTGTTTTCCAGATTTTTGTTACTACAATGGATTGTAGCCTTGTCATTATGGAAGGTAGTTTGTTGTCGATATCATTGTTACTCCAATGGATGGTAGCCTAGTCATTATGGAAGGTAGTCTGTTGTTGAGATTTTTGTTACTCCAATGGATGGTAGCCTTATCATTATGGAAGGTAGTCTGTTGTCGAGATTTTTGTTACTCCAATGGATGGTATCCTTGTCATTATGAAAGATAGTCCGTTGTCGATATCTTTGTTACTCCAATGGATGGTATCCTAGTCATTATGGAAGGTATTCTGTTGTCGATATCTTTTTTACTCCAATGGATGGTAGCCTTGTCATTATGGAAGGTATTCTGTTGTCAAGATTTTTGTTATTCCAATGGATGGTAGCCTTGTCATTATGGAAGGTAGTCAGTTGTCGTGATTTTTATTACTCCAACAGATGGTAGCCTTGTCATTATGGAGGGTAGTATGTTGTCGATATCTTTGTTACTCCCATCGATGATAGCCTTGTCATTATGGAAGGTATTCTGTTGTCGAGATTTTTGTTACTCTAAGGGATGCTAGCCTTGTCATTATGGAAGGTAGTGTGGTGTCGATATTTTTGTTATTCCAATGTATGGTAGCCTTGTAATTATAGAAGGTAGTCTGTTGTCGTGATTTTTGTTACTCCAATGGATGGTAGCCTTGCCATTATGGAAGGTAGTCTATTGTCGAGATTTTTGTTACTAAAATGGATGGTAGCCTTGTCATTATGGAAGGTACTATGTTTTCGAGATTTTTGTTACTACAATGGATTGTAGCCTTGTCATTATGGAAGGTAGTTTGATGTCGATATCATTTTTACTCTAACGGATGGTAGCCTAGTTATTATGGAAGGTAGTCTGTTGTTGAGATTTTTGTTACTCCAATGGATGGTAGCCTTGTCATTATTGAAGGTAGTCTATTGTCGAGATTTTTGTTACTACAATGGATGGTAGCCTTGTCATATGGAAGGTACTCTATTTTCGAGATTTTTGTTACTACAATGGATTGTAGCCTTGTCATTATTGAAGGTAGTTTTTTGTCGATATCATTGTTACTCCAATGGATGGTATCCTTGTCATCATGGAAGGTAGTCTCTTGTCGAGATTTTTGTTATTCCAATGGATGGTAGCCTTGTCATTATGGAAGGTAGTCAGTTGTCGTGATTTTTATTACTCCAACAAATGGTAGCCTTGTCATTATGGAGGATAGTATGTTGTCGATATCTTTGTTACTCCCATCGATGGTAGCCCTGTCATTATGGAAGGTATTCTGTTGTCGAGATTTTTGTTACTCTAAGGGATCCTAGCCTTGTCATTATGGAAGGTAGTGTGGTGTCGATATTTTTGTTATTCCAATGTATGGTAGCCTTGTAATTATAGAAGGTAGTCTGTTGTCGTGATTTTTGTTACTCCAATGGATGGTAGCCTTGCCATTATGGAAGGTAGTCTATTGTCGAGATTTTTGTTACTAAAATGGATGGTATCCTTGTCATTATGGAAGGTACTATGTTTTCGAGATTTTTGTTACTACAATGGATTGTAGCCTTGTCATTATGGAAGGTAGTTTGATGTCGATATCATTTTTACTCTAACGGATGGTAGCCTAGTTATTATGGAAGGTAGTCTGTTGTTGAGATTTTTGTTACTCCAATGGATGGTAGCCTTGTCATTATTTAAGGTAGTCTATTGTCGAGATTTTTGTTACTACAATGGATGGTAGCCTTGTCATATGGAAGGTACTCTATTTTCGAGATTTTTGTTACTACAGTGGATTGTAGCCTTGTCATTATGGAAGGTAGTTTTTTGTCGATATCATTGTTACTCCAATGGATGGTATCCTTGTCATCATGGAAGGTAGTCTCTTGTCGAGATTTTTGTTATTCCAATGGATGGTATCCTTGTCATTATGAAAGATAGTCCGTTGTCGATATCTTTGTTACTCCAATGGATGGTAGCCTAGTCATTAAGGAAGGTAGTCTGTTGTCGAAATTTTTGTTATTTCAATGGATGGTAGCTTTGTCATTATGGAAGGTAGTCAGTTGTCGTGATTTTTATTACTCCAACGGATGGTAGCCTTGTCATTATGGAGGGTAGTATGTTGTCGATATCTTTGTTACTCCAATGGATGGTAGCCCTGTCATTATGGAAGGTATTCTGTTGTCGAGATTTTTGTTACTCTAAGGGATGGTAGCCTTGTCATTATGGAAGGTAGTATGGTGTCGATATTTTTGTAACTACAATGGATTGTAGCCTTGTCATTATGGAAGGTAGTCTGTTGTTGTGATTTTTGTTACTCCAATGGTTGGTATCCTTGCCATTATGGAAGGTAGTCTATTGTCGAGATTTTTGTTACTACAATGGATGATAGCCTTGTCATTATGGAAGGTACTCTGTTTTCCAGATTTTTGTTACTACAATGGATTGTAGCCTTGTCATTATGGAAGGTAGTTTGTTGTCGATATCATTGTTACTCCAATGGATGGTAGCCTAGTCATTACGGAAGGTAGTCTGTTGTTGAGATTTTTGTTACTCCAATGGATGGTAGCCTTATCATTATGGAAGGTAGTCTGTTGTCGAGATTTTTGTTACTCCAATGGATGGAATCCTTGTCATTATGGAAGGTAGTCTCTTGTCGAGATTTTTGTTATTCCAATGGATGGTATCCTTGTCATTATGAAAGATAGTCCGTTGTCGATATCTTTGTTACTCCAATGGATGGTAGCCTAGTCATTATGGAAGGTATTCTGTTGCCAAGATTTTTGTTATTCTAATGGATGGTAGCCTTGTCATTATGGAAGGTAGTAAGTTGTCGTGATTTTTATTACTCCAACGGATGGTAGCCTTGTCATTATGGAGGGTAGTATGTTGTCGATATCTTTGTTACTCCCATCGATGGTAGCCCTGTCATTATGGAAGGTATTCTGTTGTCGAGATTTTTGTTACTCTAAGGGATGGTAGCCTTGTCATTATGGAAGGTTTTGTGGTGTCGATATTTTTGTTATTCCAATATATTGTAGCCTTGTAATTATAGAAGGTAGTCTGTTGTCATGATTTTTGTTACTCCAATGAATGGTAGCCTTGCCATTATGGAAGGTAGTCTATTGTCGAGATTTTTGTTACTACAATGGATGGTAGCCTTGTCATTATGGAAGGTACTATGTTTTCGAGATTTTTGTTACTACAATGGATTGTAGCCTGGTCATTATGGAAGGTAGTTTGTTGTCGATATCATTTTTACTCCAACGGATGGTAGCCTAGTCATTATGGAAGGTAGTCTGTTGTTGAGATTTTTGTTACTCCAATGGATGGTAGCCTTGTCATTATGGAAGGTAGTCTATTGTTGAGATTTTTGTTACTACAATGGATGGTAGCCTTGTCATATGGAAGGTACTCTATTTTCGTGATTTTTGTTACTACAATGGATTGTAGCCTTGTCATTATGGAAGGTAGTTTTTTGTCGATATCATTGTTACTCCAATGGATGGTATCCTTGTCATCATGGAAGGTAGTCTCTTGTCGAGATTTTTGTTATTCCAATGGAAGGTATCCCTGTCATTATGAAAGATAGTCCGTTGATGATATCTTTGTTATTCCAATGGATGGTAGCCTAGTCATTATGGAAGGTAGTCTGTTGTCAAGATTTTTGTTATTCCAATGGATGGTGGCCTTGTCATTATGGAAGGTAGTCAGTTGTCGTGATTTTTATTACTCCAACGGATGGTAGCCTTGTCATTATGGAGGGTAGTATGTTGTCGATATCTTTGTTACTCCAATGGATGGTAGCCCTGTCATTATGGAAGGTATTATGTTGTCGAGATTTTTGTTAATCCAAGGGATGGTAGCCTTGTCATTATGGAAGGTAGTATGGTGTCGATATTTTTGTTAGTCCAATGTATGGTAGCCTTGTAATTATAGAAGGTAGTCTGTTGTCGTGATTTTTGTTACTCCAATGGATGGTAGCCTTGCCATTATGGAAGGTAGTCTATTGTCGAGATTTTTGTTACTACAATGGATGATAGCCTTGTCATTATGGAAGGTACTCTGTTTTCCAGATTTTTGTTACTACAATGGATTGTAGCCTTGTCATTATGGAAGGTAGTTTGTTGTCGATATTATTGTTACTCCAAAGGATGGTAGCCTAGTCATTATGGAAGGTAGTCTGTTGTTGAGATTTTTACTTCTCCAATGGATGGTAGCCTTATCATTATGGAAGGTAGTCTGTTGTCGAGATTTTTGTTACTACAATGGATGGAATCCTTGTCATTATGGAAGGTAGTCTCTTGTCGAGATTTTTGTTATTCCAATGGATGGTATCCTTGTCATTATGAAAGATAGTCTGTTGTCGATATCTTTTTTACTCCAATGGATGGTAGCCTAGTCATTATGGAAGGTATTCTGTTGTCAAGATTTTTGTTATTCCAATGG
Source organism: Vicia faba (assembly GCA_948472305.1). Taxonomy (NCBI): domain Eukaryota; kingdom Viridiplantae; phylum Streptophyta; class Magnoliopsida; order Fabales; family Fabaceae; genus Vicia; species Vicia faba. Next base: position 463,138,727 of record OX451741.1, read on the forward strand.
ATGGTAGCCTTGTCATTATGGAAGGTAGTCAGTTGTCGTGATTTTTATTACTCCAACAGATGGTAGCCTTGTCATTATGGAGGGTAGTATGTTGTCGATATCTTTGTTACTCCCATCGATGGTAGCCCTGTCATTATGGAAGGTATTTTGTTGTCGAGATTTTTGTTACTCTAAGGGATGCTAGCCCTGTCATTATGGAAGGTATTATGTTGTCGAGATTTTTGTTAATCCAAGGGATGGTAGCCTTGTCATTATGGAAGGTAGTATGGTGTCGATATTTTTGTTATTCCAATGGATGGTAGCCTTGTAATTATGGAAGGTAGTCTGTTGTCGTGATTTTTGTTACTCCAATGGATGGTAGCCTTGCCATTATGGAAGGTAGTCTATTGTCGAGATTTTTGTTACTACAATGGATGATAGCCTTGTCATTATGGAAGGTACTCTGTTTTCCAGATTTTTGTTACTACAATGGATTGTAGCCTTGTCATTATGGAAGGTAGTTTGTTGTCGATATCATTGTTACTCCAATGGATGGTAGCCTAGTCATTATGGAAGGTAGTCTGTTGTTGAGATTTTTGTTACTCCAATGGATGGTAGCCTTATCATTATGGAAGGTAGTCTGTTGTCGAGATTTTTGTTACTCCAATGGATGGTATCCTTGTCATTATGAAAGATAGTCCGTTGTCGATATCTTTGTTACTCCAATGGATGGTATCCTAGTCATTATGGAAGGTATTCTGTTGTCGATATCTTTTTTACTCCAATGGATGGTAGCCTTGTCATTATGGAAGGTATTCTGTTGTCAAGATTTTTGTTATTCCAATGGATGGTAGCCTTGTCATTATGGAAGGTAGTCAGTTGTCGTGATTTTTATTACTCCAACAGATGGTAGCCTTGTCATTATGGAGGGTAGTATGTTGTCGATATCTTTGTTACTCCCATCGATGATAGCCTTGTCATTATGGAAGGTATTCTGTTGTCGAGATTTTTGTTACTCTAAGGGATGCTAGCCTTGTCATTATGGAAGGTAGTGTGGTGTCGATATTTTTGTTATTCCAATGTATGGTAGCCTTGTAATTATAGAAGGTAGTCTGTTGTCGTGATTTTTGTTACTCCAATGGATGGTAGCCTTGCCATTATGGAAGGTAGTCTATTGTCGAGATTTTTGTTACTAAAATGGATGGTAGCCTTGTCATTATGGAAGGTACTATGTTTTCGAGATTTTTGTTACTACAATGGATTGTAGCCTTGTCATTATGGAAGGTAGTTTGATGTCGATATCATTTTTACTCTAACGGATGGTAGCCTAGTTATTATGGAAGGTAGTCTGTTGTTGAGATTTTTGTTACTCCAATGGATGGTAGCCTTGTCATTATTGAAGGTAGTCTATTGTCGAGATTTTTGTTACTACAATGGATGGTAGCCTTGTCATATGGAAGGTACTCTATTTTCGAGATTTTTGTTACTACAATGGATTGTAGCCTTGTCATTATTGAAGGTAGTTTTTTGTCGATATCATTGTTACTCCAATGGATGGTATCCTTGTCATCATGGAAGGTAGTCTCTTGTCGAGATTTTTGTTATTCCAATGGATGGTAGCCTTGTCATTATGGAAGGTAGTCCGTTGTCGTGATTTTTATTACTCCAACAAATGGTAGCCTTGTCATTATGGAGGATAGTATGTTGTCGATATCTTTGTTATTTCAATGGATGGTAGCTTTGTCATTATGGAAGGTAGTCAGTTGTCGTGATTTTTATTACTCCAACGGATGGTAGCCTTGTCATTATGGAGGGTAGTATGTTGTCGATATCTTTGTTACTCCAATGGATGGTAGCCCTGTCATTATGGAAGGTATTCTGTTGTCGAGATTTTTGTTACTCTAAGGGATGGTAGCCTTGTCATTATGGAAGGTAGTATGGTGTCGATATTTTTGTAACTACAATGGATTGTAGCCTTGTCATTATGGAAGGTAGTCTGTTGTTGTGATTTTTGTTACTCCAATGGTTGGTATCCTTGCCATTATGGAAGGTAGTCTATTGTCGAGATTTTTGTTACTACAATGGATGATAGCCTTGTCATTATGGAAGGTACTCTGTTTTCCAGATTTTTGTTACTACAATGGATTGTAGCCTTGTCATTATGGAAGGTAGTTTGTTGTCGATATCATTGTTACTCCAATGGATGGTAGCCTAGTCATTACGGAAGGTAGTCTGTTGTTGAGATTTTTGTTACTCCAATGGATGGTAGCCTTATCATTATGGAAGGTAGTCTGTTGTCGAGATTTTTGTTACTCCAATGGATGGAATCCTTGTCATTATGGAAGGTAGTCTCTTGTCGAGATTTTTGTTATTCCAATGGATGGTATCCTTGTCATTATGAAAGATAGTCCGTTGTCGATATCTTTGTTACTCCAATGGATGGTAGCCTAGTCATTATGGAAGGTATTCTGTTGTCAAGATTTTTGTTATTCTAATGGATGGTAGCCTTGTCATTATGGAAGGTAGTAAGTTGTCGTGATTTTTATTACTCCAACGGATGGTAGCCTTGTCATTATGGAGGGTAGTATGTTGTCGATATCTTTGTTACTCCCATCGATGGTAGCCCTGTCATTATGGAAGGTATTCTGTTGTCGAGATTTTTGTTACTCTAAGGGATGGTAGCCTTGTCATTATGGAAGGTTTTGTGGTGTCGATATTTTTGTTATTCCAATATATTGTAGCCTTGTAATTATAGAAGGTAGTCTGTTGTCATGATTTTTGTTACTCCAATGAATGGTAGCCTTGCCATTATGGAAGGTAGTCTATTGTCGAGATTTTTGTTACTACAATGGATGGTAGCCTTGTCATTATGGAAGGTACTATGTTTTCGAGATTTTTGTTACTACAATGGATTGTAGCCTGGTCATTATGGAAGGTAGTTTGTTGTCGATATCATTTTTACTCCAACGGATGGTAGCCTAGTCATTATGGAAGGTAGTCTGTTGTTGAGATTTTTGTTACTCCAATGGATGGTAGCCTTGTCATTATGGAAGGTAGTCTATTGTTGAGATTTTTGTTACTACAATGGATGGTAGCCTTGTCATATGGAAGGTACTCTATTTTCGTGATTTTTGTTACTACAATGGATTGTAGCCTTGTCATTATGGAAGGTAGTTTTTTGTCGATATCATTGTTACTCCAATGGATGGTATCCTTGTCATCATGGAAGGTAGTCTCTTGTCGAGATTTTTGTTATTCCAATGGAAGGTATCCCTGTCATTATGAAAGATAGTCCGTTGATGATATCTTTGTTATTCCAATGGATGGTAGCCTAGTCATTATGGAAGGTAGTCTGTTGTCAAGATTTTTGTTATTCCAATGGATGGTGGCCTTGTCATTATGGAAGGTAGTCAGTTGTCGTGATTTTTATTACTCCAACGGATGGTAGCCTTGTCATTATGGAGGGTAGTATGTTGTCGATATCTTTGTTACTCCAATGGATGGTAGCCCTGTCATTATGGAAGGTATTATGTTGTCGAGATTTTTGTTAATCCAAGGGATGGTAGCCTTGTCATTATGGAAGGTAGTATGGTGTCGATATTTTTGTTAGTCCAATGTATGGTAGCCTTGTAATTATAGAAGGTAGTCTGTTGTCGTGATTTTTGTTACTCCAATGGATGGTAGCCTTGCCATTATGGAAGGTAGTCTATTGTCGAGATTTTTGTTACTACAATGGATGATAGCCTTGTCATTATGGAAGGTACTCTGTTTTCCAGATTTTTGTTACTACAATGGATTGTAGCCTTGTCATTATGGAAGGTAGTTTGTTGTCGATATTATTGTTACTCCAAAGGATGGTAGCCTAGTCATTATGGAAGGTAGTCTGTTGTTGAGATTTTTACTTCTCCAATGGATGGTAGCCTTATCATTATGGAAGGTAGTCTGTTGTCGAGATTTTTGTTACTACAATGGATGGAATCCTTGTCATTATGGAAGGTAGTCTCTTGTCGAGATTTTTGTTATTCCAATGGATGGTATCCTTGTCATTATGAAAGATAGTCTGTTGTCGATATCTTTTTTACTCCAATGGATGGTAGCCTAGTCATTATGGAAGGTATTCTGTTGTCAAGATTTTTGTTATTCCAATGGATGGTAGCCTTGTCATTATGGAAGGTAGTCAGTTGTCGTGATTTTTATTACTCCAACAGATGGTAGCCTTGTCATTATGGAGGGTAGTATGTTGTCGATATCTTTGTTACTCCCATCGATGGTAGCCCTGTCATTATGGAAGGTATTCTGTTGTCGAGATTTTTGTTACTCTAAGGGATGCTACCCTTGTCATTATGGAAGGTAGTGTGGTGTCGATATTTTTGTTATTCCAATGTATGGTAGCCTTGTAATTATAGAAGGTAGTCTGTTGTCGTGATTTTTGTTACTCCAATGGATGGTAGCCTTGCCATTATGGAAGGTAGTCTATGTAACACCCTCTAAAAACTCCGAATAAAATTTTCGCAATTAATTAAAATTATAAACTCAGAGTACATGTATAATCGAGGATGCTACAATTCTCTTTTTAATAAAACAAATTCCTGTCATGCATAATTTTAGTAGTAACTCATACATGTTTACACAGCGGAATACTTTAATTAATAAAATCAAATGTTATAATAATTTCCAAATCATCAGGGATTAACACCTGGAAAGTCAACATCATATCATAACAAATAAAAAGGGAATAAACGAGTCTGACTAAAGCAGCTCGACAACCAAACGTTCCCGGAGTTACAACTATCAGAGCATGACCCGGACATACTAAAACGAAACTAAACTAGACACGATAAGCCTTCGCCAAGCACCTGAACGAAGCTCCTTAATCTGAAATATTCAACAGTAAGGGTGAGCATCTCAAATATACATTTGGTTATACGTTCATAACAATCAATTCATGAAATCATAAGCATCACCCAATAATTAGCATATTTCATAGTTTACAAAAACCTTCACAATTCATATATCCCTAACATATTACTTTTCATTTTTGCAAGTAATCATTAAACATCGTCAACCATTTATCAATCATACGTGCATACAAACAATCAAATACAACATTGGAAGAATCATCCATTCATGTTATATTTAAGTTAATGCAACACACCCATGCATGTGGTACCACTTCACCGCCCCATTAAATCTCGAGTCACGGATAACTCACCGTTCCATTATATCGCGGACACGGCTACCACCTCAACGTTCCATTAAATCGTGGACACGTATATTGGCCACCATGTTAATTCCACACAATGGGAATTAACAAATGCAACATGATATGTAAGTATGTAACACTCAGCATACTATGAACATCGATCAACATATCATGCACATCAACAATATCAAACATAACATGATATGAAATAGCATGTAACCACTCAGCATACTATTTAAACATCAATCATATAAAGTTACGGATAGCATGTAATCACTCAGCATACTATCTAAACATCAATCAATCACATCAAATTATATCATAGTTCATGCTCGATAACATTATCCAAAAGCATGGCAATAAAATTCCAGCATCAAAACACTGAGACCAAAATTCAGAAAAATCATCACAGCAGAGCAACACGGGTGCCCGTGTTGTGCAACACGGCCCGTGTTGTGCAGCACGTCCAGAAAAACGCACATTTAATTTTTATCAGTACAGGGGATCTGACACGGATGCCCGTGTTGTGCAACACGGCCCGTGTCGTGCAACCAGAGCACACCATCTCCCAACACAGAAGAGCAACACGGGCACCCGTGTTGTGCAACACGGCCCGTGTTGCTGAGCGCGTAACAGGATTTTCCTGAACCTGCAGCAGCTCAGAAACAGCAGTCCAAACGCGGGAAAACGCCCGCCAAACGCGTAATTCGGTACCTAACGACATCAGGTTTGTACAATTCACAACAACACCACCATATCCAAAATACCAACAATCATTATAGTAACCTTAACCGGGGATTAACCGTCCCCTTGGGGAAATCTATTGACACTGAGGTTATCCCTATAACTTCCAAGGTAAATTCACGATCATTAGATATACTCCCAATTCACCATTTGGGATCTAAAATTCCTAATCGATTCATGACAATTGGGAACCTGACCCTTTTCTAACAAGGTTCAATCTTAAGGGTATCGATTCCTAGGAACATCTAACAATTGGGGTTTCCCTACAATTACCCGAATCAACCGTACATAAACCCATAAACAAAGGTAAATCGAGTTATAGCCCCCCCTACCTTATCAATTAGCAGCTTTGAATTCTTGAGCGATGTTCTTCGTTCTTCGTACCTTCAGAGCTCTATTTCCCCAAATTCCCAACTTCTGTTTATCGTGAAAAAATGAGAAAACTAACTTGAGTTCCAAAATATATCTTTACTTCTTTTTCACCCCCACTCTTTACTAACGACATCCAAGCCCAATAACTTAAAAACTCAGCATTTCTTATTTCTTTTATTTTCCTCCATATTTTAAAATAAATAATCCCTTTTTATTTTATTAATTCTAATAAAATAATTTCCCAAATTTAAATAAATCAAAAATTGAAACTGGGGTGTTACAACTCTCCCCCACTAAAAGAGTTTTCGTCCTCGAAAACATACCTTAGGCGAACAGTTCCGGATAAGCCTCTTTCATCTGGCTCTCCAGCTCCCAAGTGATATTTCCATCTGCTGGACCTCCCCAAGCAACCTTCACTAATGCTATCTCTTTACCCCTTAGCTGTTTCACTTCCCGATCTTCTATCCTCATAGGCAATGTTTCTACTGTCAGGTTATCTCTCACCTGTACATCATCTATTTGGATTACATGAGATGGGTCTGGAATGTATCTCCTCAACTGAGAAACATGAAAAACATCGTGCAGATTCGCAAGTCTCGGAGGTAAAGCAATACGATAAGCAACTTCTCCAACTCTCTCCGTAATCTGAAACGGACCAATAAAACGCGGAGTCAACTTCCTAGATTTCAACGCTCGACCAATACCCGTCATCGGAGTAACTCTCATAAACACATGATCTCCAGCACTGAATTCTAAATTCTTTCTCCTCTTATCATGATAACTTTTCTGACGACTCTGAGAAGCTCTCATCTTCTCTTGAATCAATTTGATCTTTTCAGTAGTCTGCTGAACAATCTCTGGCCCAACTACCGAATTCTCTCCAGATTCATACCAACACAAAGGTGTTCTACACCGTCTACCATACAATGCCTCAAACGGAGCCATACCAATACTCGAATGGTAACTATTGTTATAAGTAAATTCAATCAATGGCAAATAGCTATCCCAAGCTCCACCCTTCTCTAAAACACAAGCACGCAATAAATCTTCTAACGATTGAATCGTCCTCTCCGTCTGTCCATCAGTCTGAGGATGGTAAGCTGAACTCAACCTCAATTTAGTACCCAAAGCCTTCTGCAATCCTTCCCAAAATTTCGAAGTGAATCTCGGATCTCTATCTGACACAATACTAGAAGGAACTCCAGGAAAACTCACTATTTTCTCAATATATAACTGTGCCAATCTCTCCATCGGGTAATCCATTCGCACCGGTATAAAATGAGCAGACTTAGTCAATCTATCCACAACGACCCATATCGCTTCACAATTCATAGGATTCCTCGGCAACCCAGATACAAAATCCATAGAAATACTATCCCACTTCCATTCTGGAATAAACATTGGTTGCATAAATCCAGACGGCTTCTGATGCTCAATCTTCGATTTCTGACAGATTAAACATGCATACACAAATTCTGCTATTTCCTTTTTCATTCCCGGCCACCAAAACAATTTCTTCAAATCATGATACATTTTCGTGGCGCCCGGATGAATACTCATCCCACTGCGATGTCCTTCCTCTAATATACTCTTCTTGATTTCCGCGACATTAGGAACACAAACTCTATCGCCAAATCTCATAACATCATTCTCATCAATTCTAAACTCACCACCTTGACCTTGGTTGATTAATGTCAATTTATCAACTAAATTAACATCAGATTTCTGCCCGATCCTGATCTCTTCTAGAATACCATTAGTAAGTTTCAACATACCCAAACGAACACACTTCGGAGTACTTTCACAAACTAAACTCAAATCTCGGAATTGTTCAATTAAATCCAATTCACGAACCATCATCATAGACATGTGCAAGGATTTCCTGCTCAAAGCATCTGCAACCACATTTGCCTTACCAGGATGGTAATTCAACCCAAAATCATAATCTTTGAGAAATTCCAACCACCTTCTTTGCCTCATATTGAGCTCTTTCTGATCGAAAAGATACTTCAAACTCTTATGATCGCTATACACTTCAAATCTCGAACCATACAGATAATGTCTCCATAATTTCAAGACAAACACAACTGCTGCCAACTCTAAGTCATGAGTAGGATAGTTCCTTTCATGAACCTTCAACTGTCTCGAAGCATACGCAACTACCTGTTGGTTCTGCATTAAAACTCCACCTAGCCCCAACAGAGATGCATCACAATAGACCACAAAAGATTCCACCGGATTCGGCAAAATCAGAATAGGAGCACTAGTCAATCTCCGTTTCAATTCTTGGAAACCTTTCTCACAATCAGAATCCCAAATAAACGCTTGTCCTTTACGAGTCAATTTCGTCAACGGCAATGCTAACTTTGAGAATCCTTCGATAAACTTTCTGTAATAACCTGCAAGACCAAGAAAACTTCTGATTTCAGAAACAGTCTTCGGTGCTTCCCACTGAGATACTGCTTCTACTTTTGTAGGATCCACTGCAATACCATTCTTAGAAATCACATGTCCAAGAAAACTAACTTCACTCAGCCAGAACTCACATCTGGACAACTTTGCATACAACTTCCTATCTTTCAACAACTCTAACACAATTCTGAGATGTTCCGCATGCTCTTTGTCATTCTTGGAATAAATCAGAATGTCATCAATAAAAACCACCACAAATTTATCCAGATACGGATGAAAAATCCTGTTCATATATTCCATGAAAACACCAGGTGCATTAGTAACCCCGAACGGCATAACAGAATATTCATAATGCCCATACCTCGTTCGAAAAGCAGTCTTTTGAATATCTTCCGCTTTCACACGAATCTGATGATATCCAGATCTCAAGTCAATCTTACTGAATACACTAGCTCCAATTAGTTGATCCATTAAATCATCAATCCTCGGTAACGGGTACCGATTCTTAATGGTTACCTTGTTCAATTGCCTGTAATCAACACACAGTCTCATAGAACCTTCTTTCTTCTTAACCAACAATACCGGAGCACCCCAAGGCGAAACACTTGGACGAATAAACTTCTTCTCCAGTAAATCTTCCAACTGACTCTTCAATTCAGCCAACTCAGACGCAGACATACGATATGGCGCCATCGACACCGGTCTCGTACCAGGAATCAAATCTATAGAAAATTCCACTTCTCTCTCAGGAGGTAACTCGCCAACATCGTCCGGAAAGACTTCTGGAAAATCACACACCATTGGCAATTCTACACTCCTGACCTTTCCTGTTGCATCTAATGAAGCAAGTAACATAAACACATTAGCACCGTCTTCCATTGCTTCTTGTACCTGCCTAGCAGTCATAGTCAAATTCTCGACACCAACTGCTTCTGGAAAAATCACCGTCTTAGCAAAGCAGTTCAGATGAACCCGGTTGAATTCCAACCAGTTCATCCCAAGGATAATATCAATTTGTTCAAGCGGTAGGCACACTAAATCCATACCGAAACCTCTACCAAAAATCTCAATAGGACAATTCCTACATACAAGTGAAGTTGTCACTGAACCCGATGCAGGAGTATCAACAATCATGCTACCTCGCATACCAGATATGTCCAGTTTCAACCTCTCAGCACAATCCAAAGAAATGAAAGAATGAGTTGCACCAGTATCAATAATTGCAACTAAAGGTGTGCCATGAATAAAACACGTACCTTTAATCAATCGATCCTCTGGAGTAGTCTCAGATCCAGACAAAGCGAACACTTTTCCACCTGACTGATCCTTCCTAGGCTTAGGACACTGCGGACGAATGTGACCTTCTTCGCCATAATTGTAACAAGTAACAGACTTCCCTTTGCAATCAATAGACAAATGACCAGCCTTTCCATATTTATAGCACTTCTTCTCATCACTCTTGCAATCTCGAATATGATGACCAAACTCACCACACCTGTAGCATCTGATAGGAGCCTTAGAATCTCCCCCACTAGGCCTTTTCCAACCGCCTGATCTCTGATTATCTCTACCATATGGCTTGCCACGGTCCATATGTTGCTTTCCTCTTTTATCCACAGCCCCACGAGAGTGAGACGACCTGTTCTTGGTAATATCTTCTTCCAAGATCCTGCTACAATAAACCAGATCAGAAAATCTACGAATACGCTGGTACCTGATTCCCTGCTTAATCTCATCTCGGAGACCATTCTCAAATTTGATACATTTAGAGAATTCCCCAGCCTCATCATTGTTGTAGTGTGCATAATACTTTGCCAGCTCAGTGAACTTAGTAGCATACTCACTAACAGTCAGATTGCCCTGCTTAAGCTCCAAAAACTCAATTTCCTTTCTTCCCCGAACATCTTCAGGAAAGTACCTCCTCAGAAAAGCCCTTCTGAAGTTAGCCCAAGTCAGTGCCTCTCCATCCTGAACCATTTCAGTCCTTGTGGCAACCCACCAGTCGTCGGCTTCTTCTGCCAACATATGCGTACCATATCTGACTTTCAGATCTTCAGCACAATCAATCACACGGAAAATCCTTTCGATTTCCTTCAGCCACCTCTGAGCACCTTCAGGGTCATGTGTACCTTTGAACAACGGAGGATTGTTCCTTTGGAAATTTCCCAATTGCCTATCAGCACCAATGACGCCTCCAGTTGGGTTTCCAGCAAGTACACCAGTTAACATCCCCAAAGCCTCAGCGAGTGCAGCATCGTTTCGTCCGTTACCTCCAGCCATATTCCTGAGAATTAAAACATACTCCACATTAGGATACAGTATCGACAGTGTTACCTTGCACTAGTCGCATACAAACGGAATGACTGACTCAAGACTTTGGTCGCAACGACCGACTATGCTCTGATACCACTATTGTAACAACCTCTAAAAACTCCGAATAAAATTTTCGCAATTAATTAAAATTATAAACTCAGAGTACATGTATAATCGAGGATGCTACAATTCTCTTTTTAATAAAACAAATTCCTGTCATGCATAATTTTAGTAGTAACTCATACATGTTTACACAGCGGAATACTTTAATTAATAAAATCAAATGTTATAATAATTTCCAAATCATCAGGGATTAACACCTGGAAAGTCAACATCATATCATAACAAATAAAAAGGGAATAAACGAGTCTGACTAAAGCAGCTCGACAACCAAACGTTCCCGGAGTTACAACTATCAGAGCATGACCCGGACATACTAAAACGAAACTAAACTAGACACGATAAGCCTTCGCCAAGCACCTGAACGAAGCTCCTTAATCTGAAATATTCAACAGTAAGGGTGAGCATCTCAAATATACATTTGGTTATACGTTCATACCAATCAATTCATGAAATCATAAGCATCACCCAATAATTAGCATATTTCATAGTTTACAAAAACCTTCACAATTCATATATCCCTAACATATTACTTTTCATTTTTGCAAGTAATCATTAAACATCGTCAACCATTTATCAATCATACGTGCATACAAACAATCAAATACAACATTGGAAGAATCATCCATTCATGTTATATTTAAGTTAATGCAACACACCCATGCATGTGGTACCACTTCACCGCCCCATTAAATCTCGGGTCACGGATAACTCACCGTTCCATTATATCGCGGACACGGCTACCACCTCAACGTTCCATTAAATCGCGGACACGTATATTGGCCACCATGTTAATTCCACACAATGGGAATTAACAAATGCAACATGATATGTAAGTATGTAACACTCAGCATACTATGAACATCGATCAACATATCATGCACATCAACAATATCAAACATAACATGATATGAAATAGCATGTAACCACTCAGCATACTATTTAAACATCAATCATATAAAGTTACGGATAGCATGTAATCACTCAGCATACTATCTAAACATCAATCAATCACATCAAATTATATCATAGTTCATGCTCGATAACATTATCCAAAAGCATGGCAATAAAATTCCAGCATCAAAACACTGAGACCAAAATTCAGAAAAATCATCACAGCAGAGCAACACGGGTGCCCGTGTTGTGCAACACGGCCCGTGTTGTGCAGCACGTCCAGAAAAACGCACATTTAATTTTTATCAGTACAGGGGATCTGACACGGATGCCCGTGTTGTGCAACACGGCCCGTGTCGTGCAACCAGAGCACACCATCTCCCAACACAGAAGAGCAACACGGGCACCCGTGTTGTGCAACACGGCCCGTGTTGCTGAGCGCGTAACAGGATTTTCCTGAACCTGCAGCAGCTCAGAAACAGCAGTCCAAACGCGGGAAAACGCCCGCCAAACGCGTAATTCGGTACCTAACGACATCAGGTTTGTACAATTCACAACAACACCACCATATCCAAAATACCAACAATCATTATAGTAACCTTAACCGGGGATTAACCGTCCCCTTGGGGAAATCTATTGACACTGAGGTTATCCCTATAACTTCCAAGGTAAATTCCCGATCATTAGATATACTCCCAATTCACCATTTGGGATCTAAAATTCCTAATCGATTCATGACAATTGGGAACCTGACCCTTTTCTAACAAGGTTCAATCTTAAGGGTATCGATTCCTAGGAACATCTAACAATTGGGGTTTCCCTACAATTACCCGAATCAACCGTACATAAACCCATAAACAAAGGTAAATCGAGTTATAGCCCCCCTTACCTTATCAATTAGCAGCTTTGAATTCTTGAGCGATGTTCTTCGTTCTTCGTACCTTCAGAGCTCTATTTCCCCAAATTCCCAACTTCTGTTTATCGTGAAAAAATGAGAAAACTAACTTGAGTTCCAAAACATATCTTTACTTCTTTTTCACCCCCACTCTTTACTAACGACATCCAAGCCCAATAACTTAAAAACTCAGCATTTCTTATTTCTTTTATTTTCCTCCATATTTTAAAATAAATAATCCCTTTTTATTTTATTAATTCTAATAAAATAATTTCCCAAATTTAAATAAATCAAAAATTGAAACTGGGGTGTTACAGTCTATTGTCGAGATTTTTGTTACTACAATGGATGGTATCCTTGTCATTATGAAAGATAGTCCGTTGTTGATATCTTTGTAACTTTAATGGATGGTAGCCTATTCATTATGGAAGGTAGTTTTTTGTCGAGATTTTTGTTATTTCAATGGATGGTAGCCTTGTCATTATGGAAGATAGTCCGTTGTCGTGATTTTTATTACTCCAACGGATGGTAGCCTTGTCATTATGGAGGGTAGTATGTTATTGCTATCTTTGTTACTCCAATGGATGGTAGCCCTGTCATTATGGAAGGTATTCTGTTGTCCAGATTTTTGTTACTCTAAGGGATGGTAGCCTTTTCATTATGGAAGGTAGTGTGGTGTCAATATTTTTGTTATTCCAATGGATGGTAGCCTTGTAATTATGGAAGGTAGTTTGTTGTCGTGATTCTTGTTACTCCAATGGTCGGTAGCCTTGTCATTATGGAAGGTAGTCTGTTGTCGAGATTTTTGTTACTCCAATGGATGGTATCCTTGTCATCATGGAAGGTAGTCTCTTGTCGAGATTTTTGTTATTCCAATGGATGGTATCCTTGTCATTATGAAAGATAGTCCGTTATCGATATCTTTGTTACTCCAATGGATGGTAGCCTAGTCATTATGGAAGGTAGTCTGTTGTCGAGATTTTTGTTATTTCAATGGATGGTAGCCTTGTCATTATGGAAGGTAGTCAGTTGTCGTGATTTTTATTACTCCAACGGATGGTAGCCTTGTCATTATGGAGGGTAGTATGTTGTCGATATCTTTGTTACTCCAATGGATGGTAGCCCTATCATTATGGAAGGTATTCTGTTGTCGAGATTTTTGTTACTCTAAGGGATGGTAGCCTTGTCATTATGGAAGGTAGTGTGGTGTCGATATTTTTCTTATTCCAATGGATGGTAGCCTTGTAATTATGGAAGGTAGTCTGTTGTCGTGATTCTTGTTACTCCAATGGATGGTAGACTTGCCATTATGGAAGGTAGTCTATTGTCGAGATTTTTGTTACTACAATGGATGGTAGCCTTGTCATTATGGAAGGTACTCTGTTTTCGAGATTTTTGTTACTACAATAGATTGTAGCCTTATCATTATGGAATGTAGTTTGCTGTCGATATCATTGTTACTCCAATGGATGGTAGCCTAGTAATTATGGAAGGTAGTCTGTTGTTGATATTTTTGATACTCCAATGGATGGTAGCCTTATCTTTATGGAAGGTAGTATATTGTCGAGATTTTTATACTCCAATGGATTGTAGCCTTGTCATTATGGAAGGTAGTCTATTGTCTAGATTTCTGTTACTCCAATGGATGGTAGCCTTGTAATTATGGAAGGTAGTCTGTTGTCGTGATTTTTGTTACTCCTATGGATGGTAGCCTTGCCATTATGGAAGGTAGTCTATTGTCGAGATTTTTGTTACTACAATGGATGGTAGCCTTGTCATTATGGAATGTACTCTATTTTCGAGATTTTTGTTACTACAATGGATGGTAGCCTTGTCATTATGGAAGGTAGTATGTTGTCGATATTTTTGTTAATCCAATGGATGGTAGCCTTGTCATCATGGAAGGTAGTCTATTGTTGAGATTTTTGTTACTACAATGGATTGTAGGCTTGTCGTAATGGAAGGTAGTCGATTGTCGATATCTTTGTTACTCCAATGGATGGTAGCCTAGTCATTATGGAAGGTAGTGTGTTGTCGATATTTTTGTTATTACAATGGATGGTAGCCTTGTCATTATGGAAGGTAGTATGTTGTCAAGATTTTTGTTACTACAATGGATTGTAGCTTTGTCGTTATGGAAGGTAGTCTGTTGTCGATATCTTTGTTACTCCAATGGATGGTATCCCAGTCATTATGGAAGGTAGTCTGTGAGATTTTAGTTACTCCAATGGATGGTAGCCTTGTCATTATGGAAGGTAGTCTGTTGTCGAGATTTTGTAGACTCCAATGGATTGTGCCCTTGTCATTATGGAAGGTAGTCTCTTGTGGATATTTGGGTTACTCCAATGATGGTACCCTTGTCATTATGGAAGATAGTCTATTATTGAGATTTTTGTTACTCTAATGGATGGTAGACATTTAATTATCGAAGGTAGTGTGTTGTCGTGATTTTTGTTACTCTAAGGGATGGTAGCCTTGTCATTATGGCAGGTAGTATGTTATTGATATCTTTGTTACTCCAATGGATGGTAGCCTTTTTATTATGGAAGGTAGTTTGTTGTCGAGATTTTTCTTACTCTAAGGGATGGTAGCATTGTCATTATGGAACGTCGTCTGTTGTCGAGATTTTTGTTATTCCAATGGATGACAGCCTTGTCATTATGAAGGTAGTCTATTGTCGATATTTTTGTTACTATAATAGATTGTAGCATTGTCATTATGGAAGGTAGTCTGTTGTCGAGATTTTTGTTACTCCATTGGATGGTAGCCTTGTCATTAGGGAAGGTAGTGTGTTGTCGATAATTTTGTTATTCCAATGGATGGTAGCCTAGTCATTATGGAAGGTAGTATTTTGTTGAGATTTTTGTTACTCCAATGGATGGTAGCCTTGTCATTATGGAAGGTAGTCTGTTGTCGAGATTTTAGTTATTCCAACGGATGGTAGCCTAGTCATTATAGAAGGTAGTCTGTTGTTGAGATTTTTGTTTCTCCAATGGATGGTAGCCTTGTCATTATGGAAGGTAGTCTGTTGTCGATATTTTAGTTATTGCAATGGATGGTAGCCTTGTCATTATTGAAGGTAGTCTATTGTCGAGATTTTTGTTACTACAATGGATGGTAGCCTTGTCATATGGAAGGTACTCTATTTTCGAGATTTTTGTTACTACAATGGATTGTAGCCTTGTCATTATGGAAGGTAGTTTTTTGTCGATATCATTATTACTCCAATGGATGGTATCCTTGTCATCATGGAAGGTAGTCTCTTGTCGAGATTTTTGTTATTCCAATGGATGGTATCCTTGTCATTATGAAAGATAGTCCGTTGTCGATATCTTTGTTACTCCAATGGATGGTAGCCTAGTCATTATGGAAGGTAGTCTGTTGTCGAGATTTTTGTTATTTCAATGGATGGTAGCTTTGTCATTATGGAAGGTAGTCAGTTGTCGTGATTTTTATTACTCCAACGGATGGTAGCCTTGTCATTATGGAGGGTAGTATGTTGTCGATATCTTTGTTACTCCAATGGATGGTAGCCTAGTCATTACGGAAGGTAGTCTGTTGTTGAGATTTTTGTTACTCCAATGGATGGTAGCCTTATCATTATGGAAGGTAGTCTCTTGTCGAGATTTTTGTTATTCCAATGGATGGTATCCTTGTCATTATGAAAGATAGTCTGTTGTCGATACCTTTGTTACTCCAATGGATGGTAGCCTAGTCATTATGGAAGGTATTCTGTTGTCAAGATTTTTGTTATTCTAATGGATGGTAGCCTTGTCATTATGGAAGGTAGTAAGTTGTCGTGATTTTTATTACTCCAACGGATGGTGGCCTTGTCATTATGGAGGGTAGTATGTTGTCGATATCTTTGTTACTCCCATCGATGGTAGCCCTGTCATTATGGAAGGTATTCTGTTGTCGAGATTTTTGTTACTCTAAGGGATGCTAGCCTTGTCATTATGGAAGGTAGTGTGGTGTCGATATTTTTGTTATTCCAATGTATGGTAGCCTTGTAATTATAGAAGGTAGTCTGTTGTCGTGATTTTTGTTACTCCAATGGATGGTAGCCTTGCCATTATGGAAGGTAGTCTATTGTCGAGATTTTTGTTACTAAAATGGATGGTAGCCTTGTCATTATGGAAGGTACTATGTTTTCGAGATTTTTGTTACTACAATGGATTGTAGCCTTGTCATTATGGAAGGTAGTTTGATGTCGATATCATTTTTACTCTAACGGATGGTAGCCTAGTTATTATGGAAGGTAGTCTGTTGTTGAGATTTTTGTTACTCCAATGGATGGTAGCCTTGTCATTATTGAAGGTAGTCTATAGTCGAGATTTTTGTTACTACAATGGATGGTAGCCTTGTCATATGGAAGGTACTCTATTTTCGAGATTTTTGTTACTACAATGGATTGTAGCCTTGTCATTATTGAAGGTAGTTTTTTTGTCGATATCATTGTTACTCCAATGGATGGTATCCTTATCATCATGGAAGGTAGTCTCTTGTCGAGATTTTTGTTATTCCAATGGATGGTAGCCTTGTCATTATGGAAGGTAGTCAGTTGTCGTGATTTTTATTACTCCAACAGATGGTAGCCTTGTCATTATGGAGGATAGTATGTTGTCGATATCTTTGTTACTCCCATCGATGGTAGCCCTGTCATTATGGAAGGTATTCTGTTGTCGAGATTTTTGTTACTCTAAGGGATGCTAGCCTTGTCATTATGGAAGGTAGTGTGGTGTCGATATTTTTGTTATTCCAATGTATGGTAGCCTTGTAATTATAGAAGGTAGTCTGTTGTCGTGATTTTTGTTACTCCAATGGATGGTAGCCTTGCCATTATGGAAGGTAGTCTATTGTCGAGATTTTTGTTACTAAAATGGATGGTATCCTTGTCATTATGGAAGGTACTATGTTTTCGAGATTTTTGTTACTACAATGGATTGTAGCCTTGTCATTATGGAAGGTAGTTTGATGTCGATATCATTTTTACTCTAACGGATGGTAGCCTAGTTATTATGGAAGGTAGTCTGTTGTTGAGATTTTTGTTACTCCAATGGATGGTAGCCTTGTCATTATTGAAGGTAGTCTATTGTCGAGATTTTTGTTACTACAATGGATGGTAGCCTTGTCATATGGAAGGTACTCTATTTTCGAGATTTTTGTTACTACAGTGGATTGTAGCCTTGTCATTATGGAAGGTAGTTTTTTGTCGATATCATTGTTACTCCAATGGATGGTATCCTTGTCATCATGGAAGGTAGTCTCTTGTCGAGATTTTTGTTATTCCAATGGATGGTATCCTTGTCATTATGAAAGATAGTCCGTTGTCGATATCTTTGTTACTCCAATGGATGGTAGCCTAGTCATTATGGAAGGTAGTCTGTTGTCGAGATTTTTGTTATTTCAATGGATGGTAGCTTTGTCATTATGGAAGGTAGTCAGTTGTCGTGATTTTTATTACTCCAACGGATGGTAGCCTTGTCATTATGGAGGGTAGTATGTTGTCGATATCTTTGTTACTCCAATGGATGGTATACCTGTCATTATGGAAGGTATTCTGTTGTCGAGATTTTTGTTACTCTAAGGGATGGTAGCCTTGTCATTATGGAAGGTAGTATGGTGTCGATATTTTTGTAACTACAATGGATTGTAGCCTTGTCATTATGGAAGGTAGTCTGTTGTTGTGATTTTTGTTACTCCAATGGTTGGTATCCTTGCCATTATGGAAGGTAGTCTATTGTCGAGATTTTTGTTACTACAATGAATGATAGCCTTGTCATTATGGAAGGTACTCTGTTTTCCAGATTTTTGTTACTACAATGGATTGTAGCCTTGTCATTATGGAAGGTAGTTTGTTGTCGATATCATTGTTACTCCAATGGATGGTAGCCTAGTCATTACGGAAGGTAGTCTGTTGTTGAGATTTTTGTTACTCCAATGGATGGTAGCCTTATCATTATGGAAGGTAGTCTGTTGTCGAGATTTTTGTTACTCCAATGGATGGAATCCTTGTCATTATGGAAGGTAGTCTTTTGTCGAGATTTTTGTTATTCCAATGGATGGTATCCTTGTCATTATGAAAGATAGTCCGTTGTCGATATCTTTGTTACTCCAATGGATGGTAGCCTAGTCATTATGGAAGGTATTTTGTTGTCAAGATTTTTGTTATTCTAATGGATGGTAGCCTTGTCCTTATGGAGGGTAGTATGTTGTCGATATCTTTGTTACTCCCATCGATGGTAGCCCTGTCATTATGGAAGGTATTCTGTTGTCGAGATTTTTGTTACTCTAAGGGATGGTAGCCTTGTCATTATGGAAGGTTTTGTGGTGTCGATATTTTTGTTATTCCAATATATTGTAGCCTTGTAATTATAGAAGGTAGTCTGTTGTCATGATTTTTGTTACTCCAATGATTGGTAGCCTTGCCATTATGGAAGGTAGTCTATTGTCGAGATTTTTGTTACTACAATGGATGGTAGCCTTGTCATTATGGAAGGTACTATGTTTTCGAGATTTTTGTTACTACAATGGATTGTAGCCTGGTAATTATGGAAGGTAGTTTGATGTCGATATCATTTTTACTCCAACGGATGGTAGCCTAGTCATTATGGAAGGTAGTCTGTTGTTGAGATTTTTGTTACTCCAATGGATGGTAGCCTTGTCATTATGGAAGGTAGTCTATTGTTGAGATTTTTGTTACTACAATGGATGGTAGCCTTGTCATATGGAAGGTACTCTATTTTCGTGATTTTTGTTACTACAATGGATTGTAGCCTTGTCATTATGGAAGGTAGTTTTTTGTCGATATCATTGTTACTCCAATGGATGGTATCCTTGTCATCATGGAAGGTAGTCTCTTGTCGAGATTTTTGTTATTCCAATGGAAGGTATCCTTGTCATTATGAAAGATAGTCCGTTGATGATATCTTTGTTATTCCAATGGATGGTAGCCTAGTCATTATGGAAGGTAGTCTGTTGTCGAGATTTTTGTTATTCCAATGGATGGTAGCTTTGTCATTATGGAAGGTAGTCAGTTGTCGTGATTTTTATTACTCCAACGGATGGTAGCCTTGTCATTATGGAGGGTAGTATGTTGTCGATATCTTTGTTACTCCAATGGATGGTAGCCTAGTCATTACGGAAGGTAGTCTGTTGTTGAGATTTTTGTTACTCCAATGGATGGTAGCCTTATCATTATGGAAGGTAGTCTCTTGTCGAGATTTTTGTTATTCCAATGGATGGTATCCTTGTCATTATGAAAGATAGTCCGTTGTCGATATCTTTGTTACTCCAATGGATGGTAGCCTAGTCATTATGGAAGGTATTCTGTTGTCAAGATTTTTGTTATTCTAATGGATGGTAGCGTTGTCATTATGGAAGGTAGTAAGTTGTCGTGATTTTTATTACTCCAACGGATGGTGGCCTTGTCATTATGGAGGGTAGTATGTTGTCGATATCTTTGTTACTCCCATCGATGGTAGCCCTGTCATTATGGAAGGTATTCTGTTGTCGAGATTTTTGTTACTCTAAGGGATGCTAGCCTTGTCATTATGGAAGGTAGTGTGGTGTCGATATTTTTGTTATTCCAATGTATGGTAGCCTTGTAATTTTAGAAGGTAGTCTGTTGTCGTGATTTTTGTTACTCCAATGGATGGTAGCCTTGCCATTATGGAAGGTAGTCTATTGTCGAGATTTTTGTTACTAAAATGGATGGTAGCCTTGTCATTATGGAAGGTACTATGTTTTCGAGATTTTTGTTACTACAATGGATTGTAGCCTTGTCATTATGGAAGGTAGTTTGATGTCGATATCATTTTTACTCTAACGGATGGTAGCCTAGTCATTATGGAAGGTAGTCTGTTGTTGAGATTTTTGTTACTCCAATGGATGGTAGCCTTGTCATTATGGAAGGTAGTCTATTGTTGAGATTTTTGTTACTACAATGGATGGTAGCCTTGTCATATGGAAGGTACTCTATTTTCGAGATTTTTGTTACTACAATGGATTGTAGCCTTGTCATTATGGAAGGTAGTTTTTTGTCGATATCATTGTTACTCCAATGGATGGTATCCTTGTCATCATGGAAGGTAGTCTCTTGTCGAGATTTTTGTTATTCCAATGGAAGGTATCCTTGTCATTATGAAAGATAGTCCGTTGATGATATCTTTGTTATTCCAATGGATGGTAGCCTAGTCATTATGGAAGGTAGTCTGTTGTCGATATTTTTGTTATTCCAATGGATGGTAGCTTTGTCATTATGGAAGGTAGTCAGTTGTCGTGATTTTTATTACTCCAACGGATGGTAGCCTTGTCATTATGGAGGGTAGTATGTTGTCGATATCTTTGTTACTCCAATGGATGGTAGCCTAGTCATTACGGAAGGTAGTCTGTTGTTGAGATTTTTGTTACTCCAATGGATGGTAGCCTTATCATTATGGAAGGTAGTCTCTTGTCGAGATTTTTGTTATTCCAATGGATGGTATCCTTGTCATTATGAAAGATAGTCCGTTGTCGATATCTTTGTTACTCCAATGGATGGTAGCCTAGTCATTATGGAAGGTATTCTGTTGTCAAGATTTTTGTTATTCTAATGGATGGTAGCCTTGTCATTATGGAAGGTAGTAAGTTGTCGTGATTTTTATTACTCCAACGGATGGTGGCCTTGTCATTATGGAGGGTAGTATGTTGTCGATATCTTTGTTACTCCCATCGATGGTAGCCCTGTCATTATGGAAGGTATTCTGTTTTCGAGATTTTTGTTACTCTAAGGGATGCTAGCCTTGTCATTATGGAAGGTAGTGTGGTGTCGATATTTTTGTTATTCCAATGTATGGTAGCCTTGTAATTATAGAAGGTAGTCTGTTGTCGTGATTTTTGTTACTCCAATGGATGGTAGCCTTGCCATTATGGAAGGTAGTCTATTGTCGAGATTTTTGTTACTAAAATGGATGGTAGCCTTGTCATTATGGAAGGTACTATGTTTTCGAGATTTTTGTTACTACAATGGATTGTAGCCTTGTCATTATGGAAGGTAGTTTGATGTCGATATCATTTTTACTCTAACGGATGGTAGCCTAGTTATTATGGAAGGTAGTCTGTTGTTGAGATTTTTGTTACTCCAATGGATGGTAGCCTTGTCATTATTGAAGGTAGTCTATTGTCGAGATTTTTGTTACTACAATGAATGGTAGCCTTGTCATATGGAAGGTACTCTATTTTCGAGATTTTTGTTACGACAATGGATTGTAGCCTTGTCATTATTGAAGGTAGTTTTTTGTCGATATCATTGTTACTCCAATGGATGGTATCCTTGTCATCATGGAAGGTAGTCTCTTGTCGAGATTTTTGTTATTCCAATGGATGGTAGCCTTGTCATTATGGAAGGTAATCAGTTGTCGTGATTTTTATTACTCCAACAGATGGTAGCCTTGTCATTATGGAGGATAGTATGTTGTCGATATCTTTGTTACTCCCATCGATGGTAGCCCTGTCATTATGGAAGGTATTCTGTTGTCGAGATTTTTGTTACTCTAAGGGATGCTAGCCTTGTCATTATGGAAAGTAGTGTGGTGTCGATATTTTTGTTATTCCAATGTATGGTAGCCTTGTAATTATAGAAGGTAGTCTGTTGTCGTGATTTTTGTTACTCCAATGGATGGTAGCCTTGCCATTATGGAAGGTAGTCTATTGTCGAGATTTTTGTTACTAAAATGGATGGTATCCTTGTCATTATGGAAGGTACTATGTTTTCGAGATTTTTGTTACTACAATGGATTGTAGCCTTGTCATTATGGAAGGTAGTTTGATGTCGATATCATTTTTACTCTAACGGATGGTAGCCTAGTTATTATGGAAGGTAGTCTGTTGTTGAGATTTTTGTTACTCCAATGGATGGTAGCCTTGTCATTATTGAAGGTAGTCTATTGTCGAGATTTTTGTTACTACAATGGATGGTAGCCTTGTCATATGGAAGGTACTCTATTTTCGAGATTTTTGTTACTACAGTGGATTGTAGCCTTGTCATTATGGAAGCTAGTTTTTTGTCGATATCATTGTTACTCCAATGGATGGTATCCTTGTCATCATGGAAGGTAGTCTCTTGTCGAGATTTTTGTTATTCCAATGGATGGTATCCTTGTCATTATGAAAGATAGTCCGTTGTCGATATCTTTGTTACTCCAATGGATGCTAGCCTAGTCATTATGGAAGGTAGTCTGTTGTCGAGATTTTTGTTATTTCAATGGATGGTAGCTTTGTCATTATGGAAGGTAGTCAGTTGTCGTGATTTTTATTACTCCAACGGATGGTAGCCTTGTCATTATGGAGGGTAGTATGTTGTCGATATCTTTGTTACTCTAATGGATGGTAGCCCTGTCATTATGGAAGGTATTCTGTTGTCGAGATTTTTGTTACTCTAAGGGATGGTAGCCTTGTCATTATGGAAGGTAGTATGGTGTCGATATTTTTGTAACTACAATGGATTGTAGCCTTGTCATTATGGAAGGTAGTCTGTTGTTGTGATTTTTGTTACTCCAATGGTTGGTATCCTTGCCATTATGGAAGGTAGTCTATTGTCGAGATTTTTGTTACTACAATGAATGATAGCCTTGTCATTATGGAAGGTACTCTGTTTTCCAGATTTTTGTTACTACAATGGATTGTAGCCTTGTCATTATGGAAGGTAGTTTGTTGTCGATATCATTGTTACTCCAATGGATGGTAGCCTAGTCATTACGGAAGGTAGTCTGTTGTTGAGATTTTTGTTACTCCAATGGATGGTAGCCTTATCATTATGGAAGGTAGTCTGTTGTCGAGATTTTTGTTACTCCAATGGATGGAATCCTTGTCATTATGGAAGGTAGTCTTTTGTCGAGATTTTTGTTATTCCAATGGATGGTATCCTTGTCATTATGAAAGATAGTCCGTTGTCGATATCTTTGTTACTCCAATGGATGGTAGCCTAGTCATTATGGAAGGTATTCTGTTGTCAAGATTTTTGTTATTCTAATGGATGGTAGCCTTGTCATTATGGAAGGTAGTAAGTTGTCGTGATTTTTATTACTCCAACGGATGGTAGCCTTGTCATTATGGAGGGTAGTATGTTGTCGATATCTTTGTTACTCCCATCGATGGTAGCCCTGTCATTATGGAAGGTATTCTGTTGTCGAGATTTTTGTTACTCTAAGGGATGGTAGCCTTGTCATTATGGAAGGTTTTGTGGTGTCGATATTTTTGTTATTCCAATATATTGTAGCCTTGTAATTATAGAAGGTAGTCTGTTGTCATGATTTTTGTTACTCCAATGAATGGTAGCCTTGCCATTATGGAAGGTAGTCTATTGTCGAGATTTTTGTTACTACAATGGATGGTAGCCTTGTCATTATGAAAGGTACTATGTTTTCGAGATTTTTGTTACTACAATGGATTGTAGCCTGGTAATTATGGAAGGTAGTTTGATGTCGATATCATTTTTACTCCAACGGATGGTAGCCTAGTCATTATGGAAGGTAGTCTGTTGTTGAGATTTTTGTTACTCCAATGGATGGTAGCCTTGTCATTATGGAAGGTAGTCTATTGTTGAGATTTTTGTTACTACAATGGATGGTAGCCTTGTCATATGGAAGGTACTATATTTTCGTGATTTTTGTTACTACAATGGATTGTAGCCTTGTCATTATGGAAGGTAGTCTGTTGTCGTGATTTTTTTTTATTCCAATGGATGGTAGCCTTGCCATTATGGAAGGTAGTCTATTGTCGAGATTTTTGTTACTACAATGGATGATAGCCTTGTCATTATGGAAGGTACTCTGTTTTCCAGATTTTTGTTACTACAATGGATTGTAGCCTTGTCATTATGGAAGGTAGTTTGTTGTCGATATCATTGTTACTCCAATGGATGGTAGCCTAGTCATTATGGAAGGTAGTCTGTTGTTGAGATTTTTGTTACTCCAATGGATGGTAGCCTTATCATTATGGAAGGTAGTCTGTTGTCGAGATTTTTGTTACTCCAATGGATGGTATCCTTGTCATTATGAAAGATAGTCCGTTTTCGATATCTTTGTTACTCCAATGGATGGTAGCCTAGTCATTATGGAAGGTATTCTGTTGTCAAGATTTTTGTTATTCCAATGGATGGTAGCCTTGTCATTATGGAAGGTAGTCAGTTGTCGTGATATTTATTACTCCAACGGATGGTAGCCTTGTCATTATGGAGGGTAGTATGTTGTCGATATCTTTGTTACTCCCATCGATGGTAGCCCTGTCATTATGGAAGGTAGTCTGTTGTTGAGATTTTTGTTACTACAATGGATGGTAGCCTTGTCATTATTGAAGGTAGTCTATTGTCGAGATTTTTGTTACTACAATGGATGGTAGCCTTGTCATATGGAAGGTACTCTATTTTCGAGATTTTTGTTACTACAATGGATTGTAGCCTTGTCATTATTGAAGGTAGTTTTTTGTCGATATCATTGTTACTCCAATGGATGGTATCCTTGTCATCATGGAAGGTAGTCTCTTGTCGAGATTTTTGTTATTCCAATGGATGGTAGCCTTGTCATTATGGAAGGTAGTCAGTTGTCGTGATTTTTATTACTCCAACAGATGGTAGCCTTGTCATTATGGAGGATAGTATGTTGTCGATATCTTTGTTACTCCCATCGATGGTAGCCCTGTCATTATGGAAGGTATTCTGTTGTCGAGATTTTTGTTACTCTAAGGGATGCTAGCCTTGTCATTATGGAAGGTAGTGTGGTGTCGATATTTTTGTTATTCCAATGTATGGTAGCCTTGTAATTATAGAAGGTAGTCTGTTGTCGTGATTTTTGTTACTCCAATGGATGGTAGCCTTGCCATTATGGAAGGTAGTCTATTGTCGAGATTTTTGTTACTAAAATGGATGGTATCCTTGTCATTATGGAAGGTACTATGTTTTCGAGATTTTTGTTACTACAATGGATTGTAGCCTTGTCATTATGGAAGGTAGTTTGATGTCGATATCATTTTTACTCTAACGGATGGTAGCCTAGTTATTATGGAAGGTAGTCTGTTGTTGAGATTTTTGTTACTCCAATGGATGGTAGCCTTGTCATTATTGAAGGTAGTCTAT
Organism: Vicia faba; assembly: GCA_948472305.1. Lineage (NCBI taxonomy): Eukaryota > Viridiplantae > Streptophyta > Magnoliopsida > Fabales > Fabaceae > Vicia > Vicia faba. The sequence continues at coordinate 463,164,770 of OX451741.1, forward strand.
TGTCGAGATTTTTGTTACTACAATGGATGGTAGCCTTGTCATATGGAAGGTACTCTATTTTCGAGATTTTTGTTACTACAGTGGATTGTAGCCTTGTCATTATGGAAGGTAGTTTTTTGTCGATATCATTGTTACTCCAATGGATGGTATCCTTGTCATCATGGAAGGTAGTCTCTTGTCGAGATTTTTGTTATTCCAATGGATGGTATCCTTGTCATTATGAAAGATAGTCCGTTGTCGATATCTTTGTTACTCCAATGGATGGTAGCCTAGTCATTATGGAAGGTAGTCTGTTGTCGAGATTTTTGTTATTTCAATGGATGGTAGCTTTGTCATTATGGAAGGTAGTCAGTTGTCGTGATTTTTATTACTCCAACGGATGGTAGCCTTGTCATTATGGAGGGTAGTATGTTGTCGATATCTTTGTTACTCCAATGGATGGTAGCCCTGTCATTATGGAAGGTATTCTGTTGTCGAGATTTTTGTTACTCTAAGGGATGGTAGCCTTGTCATTATGGAAGGTAGTATGGTGTCGATATTTTTGTAACTACAATGGATTGTATACTTGTCATTATGGAAGGTAGTCTGTTGTTGTGATTTTTGTTACTCCAATGGTTGGTATCCTTGCCATTATGGAAGGTAGTCTATTGTCGAGATTTTTGTTACTACAATGAATGATAGCCTTGTCATTATGGAAGGTACTCTGTTCTCCAGATTTTTGTTACTACAATGGATTGTAGCCTTGTCATTATGGAAGGTAGTTTGTTGTCGATATCATTGTTACTCCAATGGATGGTAGCCTAGTCATTACGGAAGGTAGTCTGTTGTTGAGATTTTTGTTACTCCAATGGATGGTAGCCTTATCATTATGGAAGGTAGTCTGTTGTCGAGATTTTTGTTACTCCAATGGATGGAATCCTTGTCATTATGGAAGGTAGTCTTTTGTCGAGATTTTTGTTATTCCAATGGATGGTATCCTTGTCATTATGAAAGATAGTCCATTGTCGATATCTTTGTTACTCCAATGGATGGTAGCCTAGTCATTATGGAAGGTATTCTATTGTCAAGATTTTTGTTATTCTAATGGATGGTAGCCTTGTCATTATGGAAGGTAGTAAGTTGTCCTGATTTTTATTACTCCAACGAATGGTAGCCTTGTCATTATGGAGGGTAATATGTTGTCGATATCTTTGTTACTCCCATCGATGGTAGCCCTGTCATTATGGAAGGTATTCTGTTGTCGAGATTTTTGTTACTCTAAGGGATGGTAGCCTTGTCATTATGGAAGGTTTTGTGGTGTCGATATTTTTGTTATTCCAATATATTGTAGCCTTGTAATTATAGAAGGTAGTCTGTTGTCATGATTTTTGTTACTCCAATGATTGGTAGCCTTGCCATTATGGAAGGTAGTCTATTGTCGAGATTTTTGTTACTACAATGGATGGTAGCCTTGTCATTATGGAAGGTACTATGTTTTCGAGATTTTTGTTACTACAATGGATTGTAGCCTGGTAATTATGGAAGGTAGTTTGATGTCGATATCATTTTTACTCCAACGGATGGTAGCCTAGTCATTATGGAAGGTAGTCTGTTGTTGAGATTTTTGTTACTCCAATGGATGGTAGCCTTGTCATTATGGAAGGTAGTCTATTGTTGAGATATTTGTTACTACAATGGATGGTAGCCTTGTCATATGGAAGGTACTCTATTTTCGTGATTTTTGTTACTACAATGGATTGTAGCCTTGTAATTATGGAAGGTAGTCTGTTGTCGTGATTTTTTTTTATTCCAATGGATGGTAGCCTTGCCATTATGGAAGGTAGTCTATTGTCGAGATTTTTGTTACTACAATGGATGATAGCCTTGTCATTATGGAAGGTACTCTGTTTTCCAGATTTTTGTTACTACAATGGATTGTAGCCTTGTCATTATGGAAGGTAGTTTGTTGTCGATATCATTGTTACTCCAATGGATGGTAGCCTAGTTATTATGGAAGGTAGTCTATTGTTGACATTTTTGTTACTCCAATGGATGGTAGCCTTATCATTATGGAAGGTAGTCTATTGTCGAGATTTTTGTTACTCCAATGGATGGTATCCTTGTCATTATGAAAGATAGTCCGTTTTCGATATCTTTGTTACTCCAATGGATGGTAGCCTAGTCATTATGGAAGGTATTCTGTTGTCAAGATTTTTGTTATTCCAATGGATGGTAGCCTTGTCATTATGGAAGGTAGTCAGTTGTCGTGATATTTATTACTCCAACGGATGGTAGCCTTGTCATTATGGAGGGTAATATGTTGTCGATATCTTTGTTACTCCCATCGATGGTAGCCCTGTCATTATGGAAGGTATTCTGTTGTCGAGATTTTTGTTACTCTAAGGGATGGTAGCGTTGTCATTATGGAAGGTAGTGTGGTGTCGATATTTTTGTTATTCCAATGTATGGTAGCCTTGTAATTATAGAAGGTAGTCTGTTGTCGTGATTTTTGTTACTCCAATGGATGGTAGCCTTGCCATTATGGAAGGTAGTCTATTGTCGAGATTTTTGTTACTAAAATGGATGGTATCCTTGTCATTATGGAAGGTACTATGTTTTCGAGATTTTTGTTACTACAATGGATTGTAGCCTTGTCATTATGGAAGGTAGTTTGATGTCGATATCATTTTTACTCTAACGGATGGTAGACTAGTTATTATGGAAGGTAGTCTGTTGTTGAGATTTTTGTTACTCCAATGGATGGTAGCCTTGTCATTATTGAAGGTAGTCTGTTGTCGAGATTTTTGTTACTACAATGGATGGTAGCCTTGTCATATGGAAGGTACTCTATTTTCGAGATTTTTGTTACTACAGTGGATTGTAGCCTTGTCATTATGGAAGGTAGTTTTTTGTCGATATCATTGTTACTCCAATGGATGGTATCCTTGTCATCATGGAAGGTAGTCTCTTGTCGAGATTTTTGTTATTCCAATGGATGGTATCCTTGTCATTATGAAAGATAGTCCGTTGTCGATATCTTTGTTACTCCAATGGATGGTAGCCTAGTCATTATGGAAGGTAGTCTGTTGTCGAGATTTTTGTTATTTCAATGGATGGTAGCTTTGTCATTATGGAAGGTAGTCAGTTGTCGTGATTTTTATTACTCCAACGGATGGTAGCCTTGTCATTATGGAGGGTAGTATGTTGTCGATATCTTTGTTACTCCAATGGATGGTAGCCCTGTCATTATGGAAGGTATTCTGTTGTCGAGATTTTTGTTACTCTAAGGGATGGTAGCCTTGTCATTATGGAAGGTAGTATGGTGTCGATATTTTTGTAACTACAATGGATTGTAGCCTTGTCATTATGGAAGGTAGTCTGTTGTTGTGATTTTTGTTACTCCAATGGTTGGTATCCTTGCCATTATGGAAGGTAGTCTATTGTCGAGATTTTTGTTACTACAATGAATGATAGCCTTGTCATTATGGAAGGTACTCTGTTTTCCAGATTTTTGTTACTACAATGGATTGTAGCCTTGTCATTATGGAAGGTAGTTTGTTGTCGATATCATTGTTACTCCAATGGATGGTAGCCTAGTCATTACGGAAGGTAGTCTGTTGTTGAGATTTTTGTTACTCCAATGGATGGTAGCCTTATCATTATGGAAGGTAGTCTGTTGTCGAGATTTTTGTTACTCCAATGGATGGAATCCTTGTCATTATGGAAGGTAGTCTTTTGTCGAGATTTTTGTTATTCCAATGGATGGTATCCTTGTCATTATGAAAGATAGTCCATTGTCGATATCTTTGTTACTCCAATGGATGGTAGCCTAGTCATTATGGAAGGTATTCTGTTGTCAAGATTTTTGTTATTCTAATGGATGGTAGCCTTGTCATTATGGAAGGTAGTAAGTTGTCCTGATTTTTATTACTCCAACGAATGGTAGCCTTGTCATTATGGAGGGTAATATGTTGTCGATATCTTTGTTACTCCCATCGATGGTAGCCCTGTCATTATGGAAGGTATTCTGTTGTCGAGATTTTTGTTACTCTAAGGGATGGTAGCCTTGTCATTATGGAAGGTTTTGTGGTGTCGATATTTTTGTTATTCCAATATATTGTAGCCTTGTAATTATAGAAGGTAGTCTGTTGTCATGATTTTTGTTACTCCAATGATTGGTAGCCTTGCCATTATGGAAGGTAGTCTATTGTCGAGATTTTTGTTACTACAATGGATGGTAGCCTTGTCATTATGGAAGGTACTATGTTTTCGAGATTTTTGTTACTACAATGGATTGTAGCCTGGTAATTATGGAAGGTAGTTTGATGTCGATATCATTTTTACTCCAACGGATGGTAGCCTAGTCATTATGGAAGGTAGTCTGTTGTTGAGATTTTTGTTACTCCAATGGATGGTAGCCTTGTCATTATGGAAGGTAGTCTATTGTTGAGATTTTTGTTACTACAATGGATGGTAGCCTTGTCATATGGAAGGTACTCTATTTTCGTGATTTTTGTTACTACAATGGATTGTAGCCTTGTAATTATGGAAGGTAGTCTGTTGTCGTGATTTTTTTTTATTCCAATGGATGGTAGCCTTGCCATTATGGAAGGTAGTCTATTGTCGAGATTTTTGTTACTACAATGGATGATAGCCTTGTCATTATGGAAGGTACTCTGTTTTCCAGATTTTTGTTACTACAATGGATTGTAGCCTTGTCATTATGGAAGGTAGTTTGTTGTCGATATCATTGTTACTCCAATGGATGGTAGCCTAGTTATTATGGAAGGTAGTCTATTGTTGAGATTTTTGTTACTCCAATGGATGGTAGCCTTATCATTATGGAAGGTAGTCTATTGTCGAGATTTTTGTTACTCCAATGGATGGTATCCTTGTCATTATGAAAGATAGTCCGTTTTCGATATCTTTGTTACTCCAATGGATGGTAGCCTAGTCATTATGGAAGGTATTCTGTTGTCAAGATTTTTGTTATTCCAATGGATGGTAGCCTTGTCATTATGGAAGGTAGTCAGTTGTCGTGATATTTATTACTCCAACGGATGGTAGCCTTGTCATTATGGAGGGTAATATGTTGTCGATATCTTTGTTACTCCCATCGATGGTAGCCCTGTCATTATGGAAGGTATTCTGTTGTCGAGATTTTTGTTACTCTAAGGGATGGTAGCGTTGTCATTATGGAAGGTAGTGTGGTGTCGATATTTTTGTTATTCCAATGTATGGTAGCCTTGTAATTATAGAAGGTAGTCTGTTGTCGTGATTTTTGTTACTCCAATGGATGGTAGCCTTGCCATTATGGAAGGTAGTCTATTGTCGAGATTTTTGTTACTACAATGGATGATAGCCTTGTCATTATGGAAGGTACTCTGTTTTCCAGATTTTTGTTACTACAATGGATTGTAGCCTTGTCATTATGGAAGGTAGTTTGTTGTCGATATTATTGTTACTCCAATGGATGGTAGCCTAGTCATTATGGAAGGTAGTCTGTTGTTGAGATTTTTACTACTCCAATGGATGGTAGCCTTATCATTATGGAAGGTAGTCTGTTGTCGAGATTTTTGTTACTACAATGGATGGAATCCTTGTCATTATGGAAGGTAGTCTCTTGTCGAGATTTTTGTTATTCCAATGGATGGTATCCTTGTCATTATGAAAGATAGTCTGTTGTCGATATCTTTTTTACTCCAATGGATGGTAGCCTAGTCATTATGGAAGGTATTCTGTTGTCAAGATTTTTGTTATTCCAATGGATGGTAGCCTTGTCATTATGGAAGGTAGTCAGTTGTCGTGATTTTTATTACTCCAACAGATGGTAGCCTTGTCATTATGGAGGGTAGTATGTTGTCGATATCTTTGTTACTCCCATCGATGGTAGCCCTGTCATTATGGAAGGTATTTTGTTGTCGAGATTTTTGTTACTCTAAGGGATGCTACCCTTGTCATTATGGAAGGTAGTGTGGTGTCGATATTTTTGTTATTCCAATGTATGGTAGCCTTGTAATTATAGAAGGTAGTCTGTTGTCGTGATTTTTGTTACTCCAATGGATGGTAGCCTTGCCATTATGGAAGGTAGTCTATTGTCGAGATTTTTGTTACTACAATGGATGGTATCCTTGTCATTATGAAAGGTACTATGTTTTCAAGATTTTTGTTACTACAATGGATTGTAGCCTTGTCATTATGGAAGGTAGTTTGATGTCGATATCATTTTTACTCCAACGGATGGTAGCCTAGTCATTATGGAAGGTAGTCTGTTGTTGAGATTTTTGTTACTCCAATGGATGGTAGCCTTGTCATTATGGAAGGTAGTCTGTTGTCGAGATTTTAGTTAATGCAATGGATGGTAGCCTTGTCATTATTGAAGGTAGTCTATTGTCGAGATTTTTGTTACTACAATGGATGGTAGCCTTGTCATATGGAAGGTACTATATTTTCGAGATTTTTGTTACTACAATGGATTGTAGCCTTGTCATTATGGAAGGTATTTTTTTGTCGATATCATTGTTACTCCAATGGATGGTATCCTTGTCATCATGGAAGGTAGTCTGTTGTCGAGATTTTTGTTACTCCAATGGATGGTATCCTTGTCATTATGAAAGATAGTCTGTTTTCGATATCTTTGTTACTCCAATGGATGGTAGCCTAGTCATTATGGAAGGTATTCTGTTGTCAAGATTTTTGTTATTCCAATGGATGGTAGCCTTGTCATTATGGAAGGTAGTCAGTTGTCGTGATATTTATTACTCCAACGGATGGTAGCCTTGTCATTATGGAGGGTAGTATGTTGTCGATATCTTTGTTACTCCCATCGATGGTAGCCCTGTCATTATGGAAGGTATTCTGTTGTCGAGATTTTTGTTACTCTAAGGGATGGTAGCCTTGTCATTATGGAAGGTAGTGTGGTGTCGATATTTTTGTTATTCCAATGTATGGTAGCCTTGTAATTATAGAAGGTAGTCTGTTGTCGTGATTTTTGTTACTCCAATGGATGGTAGCCTTGCCATTATGGAAGGTAGTCTATTGTCGAGATTTTTGTTACTACAATGGATGATAGCCTTGTCATTATGGAAGGTACTCTGTATTCCAGATTTTTGTTACTACAATGGATTGTAGCCTTGTCATTATGGAAGGTAGTTTGTTGTCGATATTATTGTTACTCCAATGGATGGTAGCCTAGTCATTATGGAAGGTAGTCTGTTGTTGAGATTTTTACTACTCCAATGGATGGTAGCCTTATCATTATGGAAGGTAGTCTGTTGTCGAGATTTTTGTTACTACAATGGATGGAATCCTTGTCATTATGGAAGGTAGTCTCTTGTCGAGATTTTTGTTATTCCAATGGATGGTATCCTTGTCATTATGAAAGATAGTCTGTTGTCGATATCTTTTTTACTCCAATGGATGGTAGCCTAGTCATTATGGAAGGTATTCTGTTGTCAAGATTTTTGTTATTCCAATTGATGGTAGCCTTGTCATTATGGAAGGTAGTCAGTTGTCGTGATTTTTATTACTCCAACAGATGGTAGCCTTGTCATTATGGAGGGTAGTATGTTGTCGATATCTTTGTTACTCCCATCGATGGTAGCCCTGTCATTATGGAAGGTATTCTGTTGTCGAGATTTTTGTTACTCTAAGGGATGCTACCCTTGTCATTATGGAAGGTAGTGTGGTGTCGATATTTTTGTTATTCCAATGTATGGTAGCCTTGTAATTATAGAAGGTAGTCTGTTGTCGTGATTTTTGTTACTCCAATGGATGGTAGCCTTGCCATTATGGAAGGTAGTCTATTGTCGAGATTTTTGTTACTACAATGGATGGTATCCTTGTCATTATGAAAGGTACTATGTTTTCGAGATTTTTGTTACTACAATGGATTGTAGCCTTGTCATTATGGAAGGTAGTTTGATGTCGATATCATTTTTACTCCAACGGATGGTAGCCTAGTCATTATGGAAGGTAGTCTGTTGTTGAGATTTTTGTTACTCCAATGGATGGTAGCCTTGTCATTATGGAAGGTAGTCTGTTGTCGAGATTTTAGTTAATGCAATGGATGGTAGCCTTGTCATTATTGAAGGTAGTCTATTGTCGAGATTTTTGTTACTATAATGGATGGTAGCCTTGTCATATGGAAGGTACTATATTTTCGAGATTTTTGTTACTACAATGGATTGTAGCCTTGTCATTATGGAAGGTATTTTTTTGTCGATATCATTGTTACTCCAATGGATGGTATCCTTGTCATCATGGAAGGTAGTCTCTTGTCGAGATTTTTGTTATTCCAATGGAAGGTATCCTTGTCATTATGAAAGATAGTCCGTTGATGATATCTTTGTTATTCCAATGGATGGTAGCTTTGTCATTATGGAAGGTAGTCTGTTGTCGAGATTTTTATTATTCCAATGGATGGTGGCCTTGTCATTATGGAAGGTAGTCAGTTGTCGTGATTTTTATTACTCCAACGGATGGTAGCCTTGTCATTATGGAGGGTAGTATGTTGTCGATATCTTTGTTACTCCAATGGATGGTATCCTTGTCATCATGGAAGGTAGTCTCTTGTCGAGATTTTTGTTATTCCAATGGATGGTATCCTTGTCATTATGATAGATAGTTCGTTGTCGATATCTTTGTTACTCCAATGGATGGTAGCCTAGTCATTATGGAAGGTAGTCTGTTGTCGAGATTTTTGTTATTTCAATGGATGGTAGCTTTGTCATTATGGAAGGTAGTCAGTTGTCGTGATTTTTATTACTCCAACGGATGGTAGCCTTGTCATTATGGAGGGTAGTATTTTGTCGATATCTTTGTTACTCCAATGGATTGTAGCCTAGTCATTACGGAAGGTAGTCTGTTGTTGAGATTTTTGTTACTCCAATGGATGGTAGCCTTATCATTATGGAAGGTAGTCTCTTGTCGAGATTTTTGTTATTCCAATGGATGGTATCCTTGTCATTATGAAAGATAGTCCGTTGTCGATATCTTTGTTACTCCAATGGATGGTAGCCTAGTCATTATGGAAGGTATTCTGTTGTCAAGATTTTTGTTATTCTAATGGATGGTAGCCTTGTCATTATGGAAGGTAGTAAGTTGTCGTGATTTTTATTACTCCAACGGATGGTGGCCTTGTCATTATGGAGGGTAGTATGTTGTCGATATCTTTGTTACTCCCATCGATGGTAGCCCTGTCATTATGGAAGGTATTCTGTTGTCGAGATTTTTGTTACTCTAAGGGATGGTAGCCTTGTCATTATGGAAGGTTTTGTGGTGTCGATATTTTTGTTATTCCAATATATTGTAGCCTTGTAATTATAGAAGGTAGTCTGTTGTCATGATTTTTGTTACTCCAATGAATGGTAACCTTGCCATTATGGAAGGTAGTCTATTGTCGAGATTTTTGTTACTACAATGGATGGTAGCCTTGTCATTATGGAAGGTACTATGTTTTCGAGATTTTTGTTACTACAATGGATTGTAGCCTTGTCATTATGGAAGGTAGTTTGATGTCGATATCATTTTTACTCCAACGGATGGTAGCCTAGTCATTATGGAAGGTAGTCTATTGTTGAGATTTTTGTTACTCCAATGGATGGTAGCCTTGTCATTATGGAAGGTAGTCTGTTGTCGAGATTTTAGTTAATGCAATGGATGGTAGCCTTGTCATTATTGAAGGTAGTCTATTGTCGAGATTTTTGTTACTACAATGGATGGTAGCCTTGTCATATGGAAGGTACTCTATTTTCGAGATTTTTGTTACTACAATGGATTGTAGCCTTGTCATTATGGAAGGTAGTTTTTTGTCGATATCATTGTTACTCCAATGGATGGTATCCTTGTCATCATGGAAGGTAGTCTCTTGTCGAGATTTTTGTTATTCCAATGGAAGGTATCCTTGTCATTATGAAAGATAGTCCGTTGATGATATCTTTGTTATTCCAATGGATGGTAGCCTAGTCATTATGGAAGGTAGTCTGTTGTCGAGATTTTTGTTATTCCAATGGATGGTGGCCTTGTCATTATGGAAGGTAGTCAGTTGTCGTGATTTTTATTACTCCAACGGATGGTAGCCTTGTCATTATGGAGGGTAGTATGTTGTCGATATCTTTGTTACTCCAATGGATGGTAGCCCTGTCATTATGGAAGGTATTATGTTGTCGAGATTTTTGTTAATCCAAGGGATGGTAGCCTTGTCATTATGGAAGGTAGTATGGTGTCGATATTTTTGTTATTCCAATGGATGGTAGCCTTGTAATTATGGAAGGTAGTCTGTTGTCGTGATTTTTGTTACTCCAATGGATGGTAGCCTTGCCATTATGGAGTGTAGTCTATTGTCGAGATTTTTGTTACTACAATGGATGATAGCCTTGTCATTATGGAAGGTACTCTGTTTTCCAGATTTTTGTTACTACAATGGATTGTAGCCTTGTCATTATGGAAGGTAGTTTGTTGTCGATATCATTGTTACTCCAATGGATGGTAGCCTAGTCATTATGGAAGGTAGTCTGTTGTTGAGATTTTTGTTACTCCAATGGATGGTAGCCTTATCATTATGGAAGGTAGTCTGTTGTCGAGATTTTTGTTACTCCAATGAATGGTATCCTTGTCATTATGAAAGATAGTCCGTTGTCGATATCTTTGTTACTCCAATGGATGGTAGCCTAGTAATTATGGAAGGTATTCTGTTGTCAAGATTTTTGTTATTCCAATGGATGGTAGCCTTGTCATTATGGAAGGTAGTCAGTTGTCGTGATTTTTATTACTCCAACGGATGGTAGCCTTGTCATTATGGAGGGTAGTATGTTGTCGATATCTTTGTTACTCCCATCGATGGTAGCCCTGTCATTATGGAAGGTATTCTGTTGTCGAGATTTTTGTTACTCTAAGGGATGGTAGCCTTGTCATTATGGAAGGTAGTGTGGTGTCGATATTTTTGTTATTCCAATGTATGGTAGCCTTGTAATTATAGAAGGTAGTCTGTTGTCGTGATTTTTGTTACTCCAATGGATGGTAGCCTTGCCATTATGGAAGGTAGTCTATTGTCGAGATTTTTGTTACTACAATGGATGATAGCCTTGTCATTATGGAAGGTACTCTGTTTTCCAGATTTTTGTTACTACAATGGATTGTAGCCTTGTCATTATGGAAGGTAGTTTGTTGTCGATATTATTGTTACTCCAATGGATGGTAGCATAGTCATTATGGAAGGTAGACTGTTGTTGAGATTTTTACTACTCCAATGGATGGTAGCCTTATCATTATGGAAGGTAGTCTGTTGTCGAGATTTTTGTTACTACAATTGATGGAATCCTTGTCATTATGGAAGGTAGTCTCTTGTCGAGATTTTTGTTATTCCAATGGATGGTATCCTTGTCATTATGAAAGATAGTCTGTTGTCGATATCTTTTTTACTCCAATGGATGGTAGCCTAGTCATTATGGAAGGTATTTTGTTTTCAAGATTTTTGTTATTCCAATGGATGGTAGCCTTGTCATTATGGAAGGTAGTCAGTTGTCGTGATTTTTATTACTCCAACAGATGGTAGCCTTGTCATTATGGAGGGTAGTATGTTGTCGATATCTTTGTTACTCCCATCGATGGTAGCCCTGTCATTATGGAAGGTATTCTGTTGTCGAGATTTTTGTTACTCTAAGGGATGCTAGCCTTGTCATTATGGAAGGTAGTGTGGTGTCGATATTTTTGTTATTCCAATGTATAATAGCCTTGTAATTATAGAAGGTAGTCTGTTGTCGTGATTTTTGTTACTCCAATGGATGGTAGCCTTGCCATTATGGAAGGTAGTCTATTGTCGAGATTTTTGTTACTAAAATGGATGGTAGCCTTGTCATTATGGAAGGTAATATGTTTTCGAGATTTTTGTTACTACAATGGATTGTAGCCTTGTCATTATGGAAGGTAGTTTGATGTCGATATCATTTTTACTCTAACGGATGGTAGCCTAGTTATTATGGAAGGTAGTCTGCTGTTGAGATTTTTGTTACTCCAATGGATGGTAGCCTTGTCATTATTGAAGGTAGTCTATTGTCGAGATTTTTGTTACTATAATGGATGGTAGCCTTGTCATATGGAAGGTACTCTATTTTCGAGATTTTTGTTACTACAATGGATTGTAGCCTTGTCATTATTGAAGGTACTCTATTTTTGAGATTTTTGTTACTACAATGGATTGTAGCCTTGTCATTATGGAAGGTAGTTTTTTTTCGATATCATTGTTACTCCAATGGATGGTATCCTTGTCATCATGGAAGGTAGTCTCTTGTCGAGATTTTTGTTATTCCAATGGATGGTATCCTTGTCATTATGAAAGATAGTCCGTTGTCGATATCTTTGTTACTCCAATGGATGGTAGCCTAGTCATTATGGAAGGTAGTCTGTTGTCAAGATTTTTGTTATTTCAATGGATGGTAGCTTTGTCATTATGGAAGGTAGTCAGTTGTCGTGATTTTTATTACTCCAACGGATGGTAGCCTTGTCATTATGGAGGGTAGTATGTTGTCGATATCTTTGTTACTCCAATGGATGGTAGCCCTGTCATTATGGAAGGTATTCTGTTGTCGAGATTTTTGTTACTCTAAGGGATGGTAGCCTTGTCATTATGGAAGGTTCTATGTTTTCGAGATTTTTGTAACTACAATGGATTGTAGCCTTGTCATTATGGAAGGTAGTTTGTTGTTGATATCTTTGTTACTCCAATGGATGGTAGCCTAGTCATTATGGAAGGTAGTCTGTGGTTGAGATTTTTGTTACTCCAATGGATGGTAGCCTTGTCATTATGGAAGGTAGTCTGTTGTCGAGATTTTTGTTATTGCAATGGATGGTAGCCTTTTCATTATTAAAGGTAGTCTATTGTCGAGATTTTTGTTACTACAATGGATGGTATCCTTGTCATTATGAAAGATAGTCCGTTGTTGATATCTTTGTAACTCTAATGGATGGTAGCCTGGTCATTATGGAAGGTAGTTTTTTGTCGAGATTTTTGTTATTTCAATGGATGGTAGCCTTGTCATTATGGAAGATAGTCCGTTGTCGTGATTTTTATTACTCCAACGGATGGTAGCCTTGTCATTATGGAGGGTAGTATGTTATTGCTATCTTTGTTACTCCAATGGATGGTAGCCCTGTCATTATGGAAGGTATTCTGTTGTCCAGATTTTTGTTACTCTAAGGGATGGTAGCCTTGTCATTATGGAAGGTAGTGTGGTGTCAATATTTTTGTTATTCCAATGGATGGTAGCCTTGTAATTATGGAAGGTATTTTGTTTTCGTGATTCTTGTTACTCCAATGGTCGGTAGCCTTGTCATTATGGAAGGTAGTCTGTTGTCGAGATTTTTGTTACTCCAATGGATGGTATCCTTGTCATCATGGAAGGTAGTCTCTTGTCGAGATTTTTGTTATTCCAATGGATGGTATCCTTGTCATTATGAAAGATAGTCCGTTGTCGATATCTTTGTTACTCCAATGGATGGTAGCCTAGTCATTATGGAAGGTAGTCTGTTGTCGAGATTTTTGTTATTTCAATGGATGGTAGCCTTGTCATTATGGAAGGTAGTCAGTTGTCGTGATTTTTATTACTCCAACGGATGGTAGCCTTTTCATTATGGAGGGTAGTATGTTGTCGATATCTTTGTTACTCCAATGGATGGTAGCCCTATCATTATGGAAGGTATTCTGTTGTCGAGATTTTTGTTACTCTAAGGGATGGTAGCCTTGTCATAATGGAAGGTAGTGTGGTGTCGATATTTTTCTTATTCCAATGGATGCTAGCCTTGTAATTATGGAAGGTAGTCTGTTGTCGTGATTCTTGTTACTCCAATGGATGGTAGACTTGCCATTATGGAAGGTAGTCTATTGTCGAGATTTTTGTTACTACAATGGATGGTAGCCTTGTCATTATGGAAGGTACTCTGTTTTCGAGATTTTTGTTACTACAATAGATTGTAGCCTTATCATTATGGAATGTAGTTTGCTGTCGATATCATTGTTACTCCAATGGATGGTAGCCTAGTAATTATGGAAGGTAGTCTATTGTTGATATTTTTGATACTCCAATGGATGGTAGCCTTGTCTTTATGGAAGGTAGTCTATTGTCGAGATTTTTATACTCCAATGGATTGTAGCCTTGTCATTATGGAAGGTAGTCTATTGTCTAGATTTCTGTTACTCCAATGGATGGTAGCCTTGTAATTATGGAAGGTAGACTGTTGTCGTGATTTTTGTTACTCCTATGGATGGTAGCCTTGCCATTATGGAAGGTAGTCTATTGTCGAGATTTTTGTTACTAAAATGGATGGTAGCCTTGTCATTATGGAATGTACTCTGTTTTCGAGATTTTTGTTACTACAATGGATGGTAGCCTTGTCATTATGGAAGGTAGTATGTTGTCGATATTTTTGTTAATCCAATGGATGGTAGCCTTGTCATCATGGAAGGTAGTCTATTGTTGAGATTTTTGTTACTACAATGGATTATAGGCTTGTCGTAATGGAAGGTAGTCGATTGTCGATATCTTTGTTACTCCAATGGATGGTAGCCTAGTCATTATGGAAGGTAGTGTGTTGTCGATATTTTTGTTATTACAATGGATGGTAGCCTTGTCATTATGGAAGGTAGTATGTTGTCGAGATTTTTGTTACTACAATGGATTGTAGCTTTGTCGTTATGGAAGGTAGTCTGTTATCGATATCTTTGTTACTCCAATGGATGGTATCCCAGTCATTATGGAAGGTAGTCTGTGAGATTTTAGTTACTCCAATGGATGGTAGCCTTGTCATTATGGAAGGTAGTCTGTTGTCGAGATTTTGTAGACTCCAATGGATTGTGCCCTTGTCATTATGGAAGGTAGTCTCTTGTGGATATTTGGGTTACTCCAATGATGGTACCCTTGTCATTATGGAAGATAGTCTATTGTTGAGATTTTTGTTACTCTAATGGATGGTAGACATTTAATTATGGAAGGTAGTGTGTTGTCGTGATTTTTGTTACTCTAAGGGATGGTAGCCTTGTCATTATGGCAGGTAATATGTTATTGATATCTTTGTTACTCCAATGGATGGTAGCCTTTTTATTATGGAAGGTAGTTTGTTGTCGAGATTTTTCTTACTCTAAGGGATGGTAGCCTTGTCATTATGGAACGTCGTCTGTTGTCGAGATTTTTGTTATTCCAATGGATGACACCCTTGTCATTATGAAGGTAGTCTATTGTCGATATTTTTGTTACTATAATAGATTGTAGCATTGTCATTATGGAAGGTAGTCTGTTGTCGAGATTTTTGTTACTCCATTGGATGGTAGCCTTGTCATTAGGGAAGGTAGTGTGTTGTCGATAATTTTGTTATTCCAATGGATGGTAGCCTAGTCATTATGGAAGGTAGTATTTTGTTGAGATTTTTGTTACTCCAATGGATGGTAGCCTTGTCATTATGGAAGGTAGTCTGTTGTCGAGATTTTAGTTATTCCAACGGATGGTAGCCTAGTCATTATGGAAGGTAGTCTGTTGTTGAGATTTTTGTTACTCCAATGGATGGTAGCCTTGTCATTATGGAAGGTAGTCTGTTGTCGAGATTTTAGTTATTGCAATGGATGGTAGCCTTGTCATTATTGAAGGTAGTCTATTGTCGAGATTTTTGTTACTACAATGGATGGTAGCCTTGTCATATGGAAGGTACTCTATTTTCGAGATTTTTGTTACTACAATGGATTGTAGCCTTGTCATTATGGAAGGTAGTTTTTTGTCGATATCATTGTTACTCCAATGGATGGTATCCTTGTCATCATGGAAGGTAGTCTCTTGTCGAGATTTTTGTTATTCCAATGGATGGTATCCTTGTCATTATGAAAGATAGTCCGTTGTCGATATCTTTGTTACTCCAATGGATGGTAGCCTAGTCATTATGGAAGGTAGTCTATTGTCAAGATTTTTGTTATTTCAATGGATGGTAGCTTTGTCATTATGGAAGGTAGTCAGTTGTCGTGATTTTTATTACTCCAACGGATGGTAGCCTTGTCATTATGGAGGGTAGTATGTTGTCGATATCTTTGTTACTCCAATGGATGGTAGCCCTGTCATTATGGAAGGTATTCTGTTGTCGAGATTTTTTTTACTCTAAGGGATGGTAGCCTTGTCATTATGGAAGGTTCTATGTTTTCGAGATTTTTGTAACTACAACGGATTGTAGCCTTGTCATTATGGAAGGTAGTTTGTTGTTGATATCATTGTTACTCCAATGGATGGTAGCCTAGTCATTATGGAAGGTAGTCTGTTGTTGAGATTTTTGTTACTCCAATGGATGGTAGCCTTGTCATTATGGAAGGTAGTCTGTTTTCGAGATTTTTGTTATTGCAATGGATGGTAGCCTTTTCATTATTGAAGGTAGTCTATTGTCGAGATTTTTGTTACTACAATGGATGGTATCCTTGTCATTATGAAAGATAGTCCATTGTTGATATCTTTGTAACTCTAATGGATGGTAGCCTAGTCATTATGGAAGGTAGTTTGTTGTCGAGATTTTTGTTATTTCAATGGATGGTAGCCTTGTCATTATGGAAGATAGTCCGTTGTCATGATTTTTATTACTCCAATGGATGGTAGCCTTGTCATTATGGAGGGTAGTATGTTATTGCTATCTTTGTTACTCCAATGGATGGTAGCCCTGTCATTATGGAAGATATTCTGTTGTCGAGATTTTTGTTACTCTAAGGGATGGTAGCCTTGTCATTATGGAAGGTAGTGTGGTGTCAATATTTTTGTTATTCCAATGGATGGTAGCCTTGTAATTATGGAAGGTAGTTTGTTGTCGTGATTCTTGTTACTCCAATGGACGGTAGCCTTGTCATTATGGAAGGTAGTCTGTTGTCGAGATTTTTGTTACTCCAATGGATGGTATCCTTGTCATCATGGAAGGTAGTCTGTTGTCGAGATTTTTGTTATTCCAATGGATGGTATCCTTGTCATTATGAAAGATAGTCCGTTGTCGATATCTTTGTTACTCCAATGGATGGTAGCCTAGTCATTATGGAAGGTAGTATGTTGTCGAGATTTTTGTTATTTCAATGGATGGTAGCCTTGTCATTATGGAAGGTAGTCAGTTGTCGTGATTTTTATTACTCCAACGGATGGTAGCCTTGTTATTATGGAGGGTAGTATGTTGTCGATATCTTTTTTACTCCAATGGATGGTAGCCCTATCATTATGGAAGGTATTCTGTTGTCGAGATTTTTGTTACTCTAAGGGATGGTAGCCTTGTCATTATGGAAGGTAGTGTGGTGTCGATATTTTTCTTATTCCAATGGATGGTAGCCTTGTAATTATGGAAGGTAGTCTGTTGTCGTGATTCTTGTTACTCCAATGGATGGTAGACTTGCCATTATGGAAGGTAGTCTATTGTCGAGATTTTTGTTACTACAATGGATGGTAGCCGTTTCATTATGGAAGATACTCTGTTTTCGAGAATTTTGTTACTACAATAGATTGTAGCCTTATCATAATGGAATGTAGTTTGCTGTCGATATCATTGTTACTCCAATGGATGGTAGCCTAGTAATTATGGAAGGTAGTCTGTTGTTGATATTTTTGATACTCCAATGGATGGTAGCCTTGTCTTTATGGAAGGTAGTCTATTGTGGAGATTTTTATACTCCAATGGATTGTAGCCTTGTCATTATGGAAGGTAGTCTATTGTCTAGATTTCTGTTACTCCAATGGATGGTAGCCTTGTAATTATGGAAGGTAGTCTGTTGTCGAGATTTTTGTTACTCCATTGGATGGTAGCCTTGTCATTATGGAAGGTAGTGTGTTGTCGATAATTTTGTTATTCCAATGGATGGTAGCCTAGTCATTATGGAAGGTAGTATTTTGTTGATATTTTTGTTACTCCAATGGATGGTAGCCTTGTCATTATGGAAGGTAGTCTGTTGTCGAGATTTTAGTTATTCCAACGGATGGTAGCCTAGTCATTATGGAAGGTAGTCTGTTGTTGAGATTTTTGTTACTCCAATGGATGGTAGCCTTGTCATTATGGAAGGTAGTCTGTTGTCGAGATTTTAGTTATTGCAATGGATGGTAGCCTTGTCATTATTGAAGGTAGTCTATTGTCGAGATTTTTGTTACTACAATGGATGGTAGCCTTGTCATATGGAAGGTACTCTATTTTCGAGATTTTTGTTACTACAATGGATTGTAGCCTTGTCATTATGGAAGGTAGTTTTTTGTCGATATCATTGTTACTCCAATGGATGGTATCCTTGTCATCATGGAAGGTAGTCTCTTGTCATGATTTTTGTTATTCCAATGGATGGTATCCTTGTCATTATGAAAGATAGTCCGTTGTCGATATCTTTGTTACTCCAATGGATGGTAGCCTAGTCATTATGGAAGGTAGTCTGTTGTCGAGATTTTTGTTATTTCAATGGATGGTAGCTTTGTCATTATGGAAGGTAGTCAGTTGTCGTGATTTTTATTACTCCAACGGATGGTAGCCTTGTCATTATGGAGGGTAGTATGTTGTCGATATCTTTGTTACTCCAATGGATGGTAGCCCTGTCATTATGGAAGGTATTCTGTTGTCGAGATTTTTGTTACTCTAAGGGACGGTAGCCTTGTCATTATGGAAGGTTCTATGTTTTCGAGATTTTTGTAACTACAATGGATTGTAGCCTTGTCATTATGGAAGGTAGTTTGTTGTTGATATCATTGTTACTCCAATGGGTGGTAGCCTAGTCATTATGGAAGGTAGTCTGTTGTTGAGATTTTTGTTACTCCAATGGATGGTAGCCTTGTCATTATGGAAGGTAGTCTGTTGTCGAGATTTTTGTTATTGCAATGGATGGTAGCCTTTTCATTATTGAAGGTAGTCTATTGTCGAGATTTTTGTTACTACAATGGATGGTATCCTTGTCATTATGAAAGATAGTCCGTTGTTGATATCTTTGTAACTCTAATGGATGGTAGCCTAGTCATTATGGAAGGTAGTTTGTTGTCGAGATTTTTGTTATTTCAATGGATGGTAGCCTTGTCATTATGGAAGATAGTCCGTTGTCGTGATTTTTATTACTCCAACGGATGGTAGCCTTGTCATTATGGAGGGTAGTATGTTATTGCTATCTTTGTTACTCCAATGGATGGTAGCCCTGTCATTATGGAAGGTATTCTGTTGTCGAGATTTTTGTTACTCTAAGGGATGGTAGCCTTGTCATTATGGAAGGTAGTGTGGTGTCAATATTTTTGTTATTCCAATGGATGGTAGCCTTGTAATTATGGAAGGTAGTTTGTTGTCGTGATTCTTGTTACTCCAATGGATGGTAGCCTTGTCATTATGGAAGGTAGTCTGTTGTCGAGATTTTTGTTACTCCAATGGAGGGTATCCTTGTCATCATGGAAGGTAGTCTCTTGTCGAGATTTTTGTTATTCCAATGGATGGTATCCTTGTCATTATGAAAGATAGTCTGTTGTCGATATCTTTGTTACTCCAATGGATGGTAGCCTAGTCATTATGGAAGGTAGTCTGTTGTCGAGATTTTTGTTATTTCAATGGATGGTAGCCTTGTCATTATGGAAGGTAGTCAGTTGTCGTGATTTTTATTACTCCAACGGATGGTAGCCTTGTCATTATGGAGGGTAGTATGTTGTCGATATCTTTGTTACTCCAATGGATGGTAGCCCTATCATTATGGAAGGTATTCTGTTGTCGAGATTTTTGTTACTCTAAGGGATGGTAGCCTTGTCATTATGGAAGGTAGTGTGGTGTCGATATTTTTCTTATTCCAATGGATGGTAGCCTTGTAATTATGGAAGGTAGTCTGTTGTCGTGATTCTTGTTACTCCAATGGATGGTAGACTTGCCATTATGGAAGGTAGTCTATTGTCGAGATTTTTGTTACTACAATGGATGGTAGCCTTGTCATTATGGAAGGTACTCTGTTTTCGAGATTTTTGTTACTACAATAGATTGCAGCCTTATCATAATGGAATGTAGTTTGCTGTCGATATCATTGTTACTCCAATGGATGGTAGCCTAGTAATTATGGAAGGTAGTCTGTTGTTGATATTTTTGATACTCCAATGGATGGTAGCCTTGTCTTTATGGAAGGTAGTCTATTGTCGAGATTTTTATACTCCAATGGATTGTAGCCTTGTCATTATGGAAGGTAGTCTATTGTCTAGATTTCTGTTACTCCAATGGATGGTAGCCTTGTAATTATGGAAGGTAGTCTGTTGTCGAGATTTTTGTTACTCCATTGGATGGTAGCCTTGTCATTATGGAAGGTAGTGTGTTGTCGATAATTTTGTTATTCCAATGGATGGTAGCCTAGTCATTATGGAAGGTAGTATTTTGTTGAGATTTTTGTTACTCCAATGGATGGTAGCCTTGTCATTATGGAAGGTAGTATGTTGTCGAGATTTTAGTTATTCCAACGGATGGTAGCCTAGTCATTATGGAAGGTAGTCTGTTGTTGAGATTTTTGTTACTCCAATGGATGGTAGCCTTGTCATTATGGAAGGTAGTCTGTTGTCGAGATTTTAGTTATTGCAATGGATGGTAGCCTTGTCATTATTGAAGGTAGTCTATTGTCGAGATTTTTGTTACTACAATGGATGGTAGCCTTGTCATATGGAAGGTACTCTATTTTCGAGATTTTTGTTACTACAATGGATTGTAGCCTTGTCATTATGGAAGGTAGTTTTTTGTCCATATCATTGTTACTCCAATGGATGGTATCCTTGTCATCATGGAAGGTAGTCTCTTGTCGTGATTTTTGTTATTCCAATGGATGGTATCCTTGTCATTATGAAAGATAGTCCGTTGTCGATATCTTTGTTACTCCAATGGATGGTAGCCTAGTCATTATAGAAGGTAGTCTGTTGTCGAGATTTTTGTTATTTCAATGGATGGTAGCTTTGTCATTATGGAAGGTAGTCAGTTGTCGTGATTTTTATTACTCCAACGGATGGTAGCCTTGTCATTATGGAGGGTAGTATGTTGTCGATATCTTTGTTACTCCAATGGATGGTAGCCCTGTCATTATGGAAGGTATTCTGTTGTCGAGATTTTTGTTACTCTAAGGGATGGTAGCCTTGTCATTATGGAAGGTTCTATGTTTTCGAGATTTTTGTAACTACAATGGATTGTAGCCTTGTCATTATGGAAGGTAGTTTGTTGTTGATATCATTGTTACTCCAATGGGTTGTAGCCTAGTCATTATGGAAGGTAGTCTGTTGTTGAGATTTTTGTTACTCCAATGGATGGTAGCCTTGTCATTATGGAAGGTAGTCTGTTGTCGAGATTTTTGTTATTGCAATGGATGGTAGCCTTTTCATTATTGAAGGTAGTCTATTGTCGAGATTTTTGTTACTACAATGGATGTTATCCTTGTCATTATGAAAGATAGTCCGTTGTTGATATCTTTGTAACTCTAATGGATGGTAGCCTAGTCATTATGGAAGGTAGTTTGTTGTCGAGATTTTTGTTATTTCAATGGATGGTAGCCTTGTCATTATGGAAGATAGTCCATTGTCGTGATTTTTATTACTCCAACGGATGGTAGCCTTGTCATTATGGAGGGTAGTATGTTATTGCTATCTTTGTTACTCCAATGGATGGTAGCCCTGTCATTATGGAAGGTATTCTATTGTCGAGATTTTTGTTACTCTAAGGGATGGTAGCCTTGTCATTATGGAAGGTAGTGTGGTGTCAATATTTTTGTTATTCCAATGGATGGTAGCCTTGTAATTATGGAAGGTAGTTTGTTGTCGTGATTCTTGTTACTCCAATGGATGGTAGCCTTGTCATTATGGAAGGTAGTCTGTTGTCGAGATTTTTGTTACTCCAATGGAGGGTATCCTTGTCATCATGGAAGGTAGTCTCTTGTCGAGATTTTTGTTATTCCAATGGATGGTATCCTTGTCATTATGAAAGATAGTCTGTTGTCGATATCTTTGTTACTCCAATGGATGGTAGCCTAGTCATTATGGAAGTTAGTCTGTTGTCGAGATTTTTGTTATTTCAATGGATGGTAGCCTTGTCATTATGGAAGGTAGTCAGTTGTCGTGATTTTTATTACTCCAACGGATGGTAGCCTTGTCATTATGGAGGGTAGTATGTTGTCGATATCTTTGTTACTCCAATGGATGGTAGCCCTATCATTATGGAAGGTATTCTGTTGTCGAGATTTTTGTTACTCTAAGGGATGGTAGCCTTGTCATTATGGAAGGTAGTGTGGTGTCGATATTTTTCTTATTCCAATGGATGGTAGCCTTGTAATTATGGAAGGTAGTCTGTTGTCGTGATTCTTGTTACTCCAATGGATGGTAGACTTGCCATTATGGAAGGTAGTCTATTGTCGAGATTTTTGTTACTACAATGGATGGTAGCCTTGTCATTATGGAAGGTACTCTGTTTTCGAGATTTTTGTTACTACAATAGATTGTAGCCTTATCATTATGGAATGTAGTTTGCTGTCGATATCATTGTTACTCCAATGGATGGTAGCCTAGTAATTATGGAAGGTAGTCTGTTGGTGATATTTTTGATACTCCAATGGATGGTAGCCTTGTCTTTATGGAAGGTAGTCTATTGTCGATATTTTTATACTCCAATGGATTGTAGCCTTGTCATTATGGAAGGTAGTCTATTGTCTAGATTTTTGTTACTCCAATGGATGGTAGCCTTGTAATTATGGAAGGTAGTCTGTTGTCGTGATTTTTATTACTCCTATGGATGGTAGCCTTGCCATTATGGAAGGTAGTCTATTGTCGAGATTTTTGTTACTACAATGGATGGTAGCCTTGTCATTATGGAATGTACTCTGTTTTCGAGATTTTTGTTACTACAATGGATGGTAGCCTTGTCATTATGGAAGGTAGTCTGTTGTCGAGATTTTAGTTATTCCAACGGATGGTAGCCTAGTCATTATGGAAGGTAGTCTGTTGTTGAGATTTTTGTTATTCCAATGGATGGTAGCCTTGTCATTATGGAAGGTAGTCTGTTGTCGAGATTTTAGTTATTGCAATGGATGGTAGCCTTGTTATTATTGAAGGTAGTCTATTGTCGAGATTTTTGTTACTACAATGGATGGTAGCCTTGTCATATGGAAGGTACTCTATTTTCGAGATTTTTGTTACTACAATGGATTGTAGCCTTGTCATTATGGAAGGTAGTTTTTTGTCGATATCATTGTTACTCCAATGGATGGTATCCTTGTCATCATGGAAGGTAGTCTCTTGTCGTGATTTTTGTTATTCCAATGGATGGTATCCTTGTCATTATGAAAGATAGTCCGTTGTCGATATCTTTGTTACTCCAATGGATGGTAGCCTAGTCATTATAGAAGGTAGTCTGTTGTCGAGATTTTTGTTATTTCAATGGATGGTAGCTTTGTCATTATGGAAGGTAGTCAGTTGTCGTGATTTTTATTACTCCAACGGATGGTAGCCTTGTCATTATGGAGGGTAGTATGTTGTCGATATCTTTGTTACTCCAATGGATGGTAGCCCTGTCATTATGGAAGGTATTCTGTTGTCGAGATTTTTGTTACTCTAAGGGATGGTAGCCTTGTCATTATGGAAGGTTCTATGTTTTCGAGATTTTTGTAACTACAATGGATTGTAGCCTTGTCATTATGGAAGGTAGTTTGTTGTTGATATCATTGTTACTCCAATGGGTGGTAGCCTAGTCATTATGGAAGGTAGTATGTTGTTGAGATTTTTGTTACTCCAATGGATGGTAGCCTTGTCATTATGGAAGGTAGTTTGTTGTCGAGATTTTTGTTATTGCAATGGATGGTAGCCTTTTCATTATTGAAGGTAGTCTATTGTCGAGATTTTTGTTACTACAATGGATGGTATCCTTGTCATTATGAAAGATAGTCCGTTGTTGATATCTTTGTAACTCTAATGGATGGTAGCCTAGTCATTATGGAAGGTAGTTTGTTGTCGAGATTTTTGTTATTTCAATGGATGGTAGCCTTGTCATTATGGAAGATAGTCCGTTGTCGTGATTTTTATTACTCCAACGGATGGTAGCCTTGTCATTATGGAGGGTAGTATGTTATTGCTATCTTTGTTACTCCAATGGATGGTAGCCCTGTCATTATGGAAGGTATTTTGTTGTCGAGATTTTTGTTACTCTAAGGGATGGTAGCCTTGTCATTATGGAAGGTAGTGTGGTGTCAATATTTTTGTTATTCCAATGGATGGTAGCCTTGTAATTATGGAAGGTAGTTTGTTGTCGTGATTCTTGTTACTCCAATGGATGGTAGCGTTGTCATTATGGAAGGTAGTCTGTTGTCGAGATTTTTGTTACTCCAATGGAGGGTATCCTTGTCATCATGGAAGGTAGTCTCTTGTCGAGATTTTTGTTATTCCAATGGATGGTATCCTTGTCATTATGAAAGATAGTCTGTTGTCGATATCTTTGTTACTCCAATGGATGGTAGCCTAGTCATTATGGAGGGTAGTCTGTTGTCGAGATTTTTGTTATTTCAATGGATGGTAGCCTTATCATTATGGAAGGTAGTCAGTTGTCGTGATTTTTATTACTCCAACGGATGGTAGCCTTGTCATTATGGAGGGTAGTATGTTGTCGATATCTTTGTTACTCCAATGGATGGTAGCCCTATAATTATGGAAGGTATTCTGTTGTCGAGATTTTTGTTACTCTAAGGGATGGTAGCCTTGTCATTATGGAAGGTAGTGTGGTGTCGATATTTTTCTTATTCCAATGGATGGTAGCCTTGTAATTATGGAAGGTAGTCTGTTCTCGTGATTCTTGTTACTCCAATGGATGGTAGACTTGCCATTATGGAAGGTAGTCTATTGTCGAGATTTTTGTTACTACAATGGATGGTAGCCTTGTCATTATGGAAGGTACTCTGTTTTCGAGATTTTTGTTACTACAATAGATTGTAGCCTTATCATTATGGAATGTAGTTTGCTGTCGATATCATTGTTACTCCAATGGATGGTAGCCTAGTAATTATGGACGGTAGTCTGTTGTTGATATTTTTGATACTCCAATGGATGGTAGCCTTGTCTTTATGGAAGGTAGTCTATTGTCGATATTTTTATACTCCAATGGATTGTAGCCTTGTCATTATGGAAGGTAGTCTATTGTCTAGATTTCTGTTACTCCAATGGATGGTAGCCTTGTAATTATGGAAGGTAGTCTGTTGTCGTGATTTTTGTTACTCCTATGGATGGTAGCCTTGCCATTATGGAAGGTAGTCTATTGTCGAGATTTTTGTTACTACAATAGATGGTAGCCTTGTCGTAATGGAAGGTAGTCGATTGTCGATATCTTTGTTACTCCAATGGATGGTAGCCTAGTCATTATGGAAGGTAGTGTGTTGTCGATATTTTTGTTATTACAATGGATGGTAGCCTTGTCATTATGGAAGGTAGTATGTTGTCGAGATTTTTGTTACTACAATGGATTGTAGCTTTGTCGTTATGGAAGGTAGTCTGTTGTCGATATCTTTGTTACTCCAATGGATGGTATCCCAGTCATTATGGAAGGTAGTCTGTGAGATTTTAGTTACTCCAATGGATGGTAGCCTTGTCATTATGGAAGGTAGTCTGTTGTCGAGATTTTGTAGACTCCAATGGATTGTGCCCTTGTCATTATGGAAGGTAGTCTCTTGTGGATATTTGGGTTACTCCAATGATGGTACCCTTGTCATTATGGAAGATAGTCTATTGTTGAGATTTTTGTTACTCCAATGGATGGTAGACATTTAATTATGGAAGGTAGTGTGTTGTCATGATTTTTGTTACTCTAAGGGATGGTAGCCTTGTCATTATGGCAGGTAGTATGTTATTGATATCTTTGTTTCTCCAATGGATGGTAGCCTTTTTATTATGGAAGGTAGTTTGTTGTCGAGATTTTTCTTACTCTAAGGGATGGTTGCCTTGTCATTATGGAACGTCGTCTGTTGTCGAGATTTTTGTTATTCCAATGGATGACAGCCTTGTCATTATGAAGGTAGTCTATTTTCGATATTTTTGTTACTATAATAGATTGTAGCATTGTCATTATGGAAGGTAGTCTATTGTCGAGATTTTTGTTACTCCATTGGATGGTAGCCTTGTCATTATGGAAGGTAGTGTGTTGTCGATAATTTTGTTATTCCAATGGATGGTAGCCTAGTCATTATGGAAGGTAGTATTTTGTCTGTATTTTTCTTACTCCAATGGATGGTAGCCTTGACATTATGGAAGGTAGTCTATTGAGATTTTTGTTACTCCAATGGAAGGTAGACTTGTCATTATGGAAGGTAGTGTGTTTTTGTGATTATTATTATTCTAAGGGATGGTAGCCTTGTCAGTATGGAAGGTAGTATGTTGTTTATATCTTTGTTACTCCAATGGATGGTAGCCTTTTCATTATGGAAGGTAGTCTTTTGTCATGATTTTTGTTACTCCAATGGATGGTAGGCTTTTCATTATGGAAGGTAGTTTGTTGTCGAGATTTTTCTTACTCTAAGGGATGGTAGCCTTGTCAATATGGAACGTCGTCTGTTGTCGAGATTTTTGTTATTCCAATGGATGACAGCCTTGTCATTATGAAGGTAGTCTATTGTCGATATTTTTGTTACTATAATAGATTGTAGCCTTGTCATTATGGAAGGTAGTCTGTTGTCGAGATTTTTATTACTCCATTGGATGGTAGCCTTGTCGTTATGGAAGGTAGTGTGTTGTCGATAATTTTGTTATTCCAATGGATGGTAGCCTAGTCATTATGGAAGGTAGTATTTTGTCTTTATTTTTCTTACTCCAATGGATGGTAGCCTTATCATTATGGAAGGTAGTCTATTGTTGAGATTTTTGTTACTCCAATGGAAGGTAGACTTGTCATTATGGAAGGTAGTATGTTTTCGTCATTATTATTACTCTAAGGGCTGGTAGCCTTGTCATTATGGAAGGTAGTATGTTGTTTATATCTTTTTTACTCCAATGGATGGTAGCCTTGTCGTTGTGGAAGGTAGTTTGTTGTCGATATTTTTGTTATCCAGTGGATGGTAGCCTTGTCATTATGGAAGGTAGTCTATTGTCGAGATTTTTGTTTCTACAATGGATTGTAGCCTTGTCGTTATGGAACGTAGTCTGTTGTCGATATCTTTGTTACTCCAATGGATGGAAGCCTAGTCATTATGGAAGGTAGTCTGTCGTTGATATTTTAGTTACTCCAATGGATGGTAGCCTAGTCATTATGGAAGGTAGTCTATTGTCGATATTTTTTATACTCCAAAGGTTTGTAGCCCTTTCATTATGGAAGGTAGTCTATTGTCGATATTTTTGTTACTACAATGGATTGTAGCCTTGTCGTCATGGAAGGTAGTCTATTGTCGATATCTTTGTTACTCCAATGGATGGTAGCCTAGCCATTATGGAAGGTAGTCTGTTGTCGAGATTTTTGTTACTCCAATGGATGGTAGCCTTGTCGTTATGGAAGGTAGTTTGTTGTCGATATTTTTGTTACTCCAATGGATGGTAGCCTTGTCATTATGGAAGGTAGTCTATTGTCGAGATTTTTGTTTCTACAATGGATTGTAGCCTTGTCGTTATGGAAGGTAGTTTGTTGTCGATATCTTTGTTACTCCAATGGATGGTAGCCTAGTCATTATGGAAGGTAGTCTGTTGTTGAGATTTTAGTTACTCCAATGGATGGTAGCCTTGTCATTATGGAAGGTAGTCTATTGTCAAGATTTTTTATACTCCAAAGGTTTGTAGCCTTGTCATTATGGAAGGTAGTCTATTGTCGAGATTTTTGTTACTACAATGGATTGTAGCCTTGTCATTATGGAAGGTAGTCTATTGTCGATATCTTTGTTACTCCAATGGATGGTAGCCTAATCATCATGGAAGGTAGTTTCTTGTCGAGATTTTTGTTATTCCAATGGATGGTAGCCTTGTCATTATGGAAGGTAGTCTGTTGTCGATATTTTTGTTATTCCAATGGATGGTAGCCTTGTCATTATGAAAGGTAGTCTGTTGTCGAGATTTTAGTTACTCCAATGGATGGTAGCCTTGTCATCATGGAAGGTAGTCTATTGTCGAGATTTTTGTTACTACAATGGAATGTAGGCTTGTCGTTATGGAAGGTAGTCTATTGTCGATATCTTTGTTACTCTAATGGATAGTAGCCTAGTCATTGTGGAAGGTAGTCTATTGTCGATATCTTTGTTACTCCAATGGATGGTAGCCTAGTCATTATGGAAGGTAGTCTGTTGTCGAGATTTTTGTTATTCCAAAGGATGGTAGGCTTGTCATTATGGAAGGTAGTCTATTGTCGAGATTTTTGTTACTCCAATGGATGGTAGCCTTGTCATCATGGAAGGTAGTCTATTCTCGAGATTTTTGTTACTACAATAGATGGTAGCCGTATTATTATGGAAGGTAGTCTGTTTTCGATATCTTTGTTACTCCAATGGATGGTATACTAGTCATTATGGAAGGTAGTCTGTTGTCGAGTTTTAGTTACTCCAATGGATGATAGCCTTGTCATTATGGAAGGTAGTCTATTGTCGAGATTTTGTAGACTCCAATGGATTGTAGCCTTGTCATTATGGAAGGTAGTCCCTTGTGGATATTTGGGTTACTCCAATGATGGTAGCCTTGTCATTATGGAACATCGTCTGTTGTCAAGATTTTTGTTACTCCAATGGATGGTATCCTAGTCATTATGGATGGTAGTCTGTTGTCGAGATTTTTGTTACTCCATTGGATGGTAGCCTTGTCAATATGGAAGGTAGTGTGTTGTCGATATTTTTCTAATTCCAATGGATGGTAGCCTAGTCATTATGGAAGGTAGTATTTTGTCTGTATTTTTTATACTCCAATGGATGGTAGAATTGTCATTATGGAAGGTAGTCTATTGTTGAGATTTTTGTTACACCAATGGAAGGTAGACTTGTCATTATGGAAGGTAGTGTGTTTTCGTGATTTTTATTACTCTAAGGGATGGTAGCCTTGTCATTATGGAAGGTAGTATGTTGTTTATATCTTTGTTACTCCAATGGATGGTAGCCTTTTCATTATGGAAGGTAATCTATTGTCGTTGTTTTTGTTAGTCTAAGGAATTGTAGCCTTGTCGTTATGGAAGGTAGTCTGTTGTCGATATCTTTGATGCTCCAATGGATGGTATCCTAGTCATTTTGGAAGGTATTTTGTTATCGATATTTTTGTTACTACAATGGATTGTAGCCTTGTCGTCATGGAAGGTAGTCTATTGTCGATATCTTTGTTACTCCAATGGATGGTAGCCTAGCCATTATGGAAGGTAGTCTGTTTTTGAGATTTTTGTTACTCCAATGGATGGTAGCCTTGTCGTTATGGAAGGTAGTCTGTTGTCGATATTTTTGTTACTCCAATGGATGGTAGCCTTGTCATTATGGAAGGTAGTTTGTTGTCGATATTTTTGTTTCTACAATGGATGGTAGCCTTGTCATTATGGAAGGTAGTCTATTGTCGAGATTTTTGATACTACAATGTATTGCAGCCTTGCCGTTATGGAAGGTAGTCTGTTGTCGATATCCTTATTTCTCCAATGGATGGTATCCTAGTCATTATGGAAGGTAGTCTGTTATTGAGATTTTTGTTAGTCTAAGGGATGGTAGCCTTGTCATTATGGAAGGTAGTGTGTTGTCAAGATTTTGTAGACTCCAATGGATGGTAGCCTTGTCATTATGGAAGGTAGTCTATTGTCGAGATTTTTGTTACTCCAATGGATGGTAGCCTTGTCATTATGGAAGGTGGTCTGTTGTCGAGATTTTTGTTACTACAATGGATTGTATCCTTGTCGTTATGGAAGGTAGTCTATTGTCGATATCTTTGTTACTCCAATGGATGCTATACTAGTCATTATGGAAGGTAGTCTGTTTTCGAGATTTTTGTTACTCCAATGGATGGTAGCCTTGTCATTATGGAAGGTAGTCTGTTGTCGAGATTTTTGTTACAACAATGGATTGTATCCTTGTTGTTATGGAAGGTAGTCTATTGTCGATATTTTTGTTACTCTAATGGATGCTATCCTAGTCATTATGGAAGGTAGTCTGTTGTCGAGATTTTAGTTACTCCAATGGATGGTAGCCTTGTCATTGTGGAAGGTAGTCTGTTGTCGAGATTTTGTAGACTCCAATGGATTGTAGCCTTGTCATTATGGAAGGTAGTCACTTTTGGATATTTGGGTTACTCCAATGATGGTACCCTTGTCATTATGGAAGATAGTCTATTGTTGAGATTTTTGTTACTCCAATGGATGGTAGACTTGTAATTATGGAAGGTAGTGTGTTGTCGTAATTTTTATTACTCTAAGGGATGGTAGCCTTGTCATTATGGAAGGTAGTATGTTGTTTATATCTTTGTTACTCCAATGGATGGTAGCCTTTTCATTATGGAAGGTAGTCTTTTGTCATTATTTTTGTTAGTCTAAGGAATTGTAGCCTTGTCGTTATGGAAGGTATTCTGTTGTCGAGATTTTTGTTACTCCATTTGATGGTAGCCTTGTCATTATGGAATGTAGTGTGTTGTCGATATTTTTGTCATTCCAATGGATGGTAGCCTTGTGATTATGGAAGGTAGTTTTTTGTCGAGATTTTAGTTACTCCAATGGATGGTATCCTAGTCATTATGGAAGGTAGTCTGTTGTCGAGATTTTTGATACTCCAATGGATGGTAGCCTTGTCATTATGGAAGGTAGTTTGTTGTTGATATTTTTGTTACTCCAATGGATGGTAGCCTTGTCATTATGGAAGGTAGTCTATTGTCGAGATTTTTGTTTCTACAATGGATTGTAGGCTTGTCTTTATGGAAGGTAGTCTGTTATCGATATCTTTGTTACTCCAATGGATGGTAGCATATTCATTATGGAAGGTAGTCTGTTGTTGAGATTTTAGTTACTCCAATGGATGGTAGGCTTGTCATTAAGGAAGGTAGTCTATTGTCGAGATTTTTTATACTCCAAAGGTTTGTAGCCTTGTCATTATGGAAGGTAGTCTATTGTCGAGATTTTTGTTACTACAATGGATTGTAGCCTTGTCATTATGGAAGGTAGTCTATTGTCGATATCTTTGTTACTCCAATGGATGGTAGCCTAATCATTATGGAAGGGAGTTTGTTGTCAAGATTTTTGTTATTCCAATGGATTGTAGCCTTGTCATTATGGAAGGTAGTCTGTTGTCGATATTTTTGTTATTCCAATGGATGGTAGCCTTGTCATTATAGAAGGTAGTCTGTTGTCGAGATTTTTTTTACTCCAATGGATGGTAGCCTTGTCATCATGGAAGGTAGTATATTGTCGAGATTTTTGTTACTACAACAGATGGTAGCCGTATCATTATGGAAGGTAGTCTGTTGTCGAGATTTTTGATACTACAATGGATTTTAGCCTTGTCGTTATGGAAGGTAGTCTGTTGTCGATATGTTTATTACTCCAATGGATGGTAGCCTAGTCATTATGGAAGGTAGTCTGTTGTGGAGATTTTTGTTAGTCTAAGGGATGGTAGCCTTGTCATTATGGAAGGTAGTGTGTTGTCGATATTTTTGTTATTCCAATGGATGGTAGCCTTGTCGTTATGGAAGGTATTCTGTTGTCGAGATTTTTGTTACTCCATTGGATGGTAGCCTTGTCATTATGGAATGTAGTGTGTTGTCGATATTTTTGTCATTCCAATGGATGGTAGCCTTGTGATTATGGAAGGTAGTTTTTTGTCGAGATTTTAGTTACTCCAATGGATGGTATCCTAGTCATTATGGAAGGTAGTCTGTTGTCGAGATTTTTGTTACTCCAATGGATGGTAGCCATGTCATTATGGAAGGTAGTTTGTTGTTGATATTTTTGTTACTCCAATGGATGGTAGCCTTGTCATTATGGAAGGTAGTCTATTGTCGAGATTTTTGTTTCTACAATGGATTGTAGGCTTGTCTTTATGGAAGGTAGTCTGTTATCGATATCTTTGTTACTCCAATGGATGGTAGCATATTCATTATGGAAGGTAGTCTGTTGTTGAGATTTTAGTTACTCCAATGGATGGTAGGCTTGTCATTAAGGAAGGTAGTCTATTGTCGAGATTTTTTATACTCCAAAGGTTTGTAGCCTTGTCATTATGGAAGGTAGTCTATTGTCGAGATTTTTGTTACTACAATGGATTGTACCCTTGTCGTTATGGAAGGTAGTCTATTGTCGATATCTTTGTTACTCCAATGGATGGTAGCCTAATCATCATGGAAGGTAGTTTCTTGTCGAGATTTTTGTTATTCCAATGGATGGTAGCCTTGTCATTATGGAAGGTAGTCTGTTGTCGATATTTTTGTTATTCCAATGGATGGAAGCCTTGTCATTAAAGAAGGTAGTCTGTTGTCGAGATTTTTGTTACTCCAATGGATGGTAGGCTTGTCATTATGGAAGGTAGTCTATTGTCGAGATTTTTGTTACTCCAATGGATGGTAGCCTTGTCATCATGGAAGGTAGTCTATTCTCGAGATATTTGTTACTACAACAGATGGTAGCCGTATCATTACGGAAGGTAGTCTGTTGTCGATATGTTTGTTACTCCAATGGATGGTAGCCTAGTCATTATGGAAGGTAGTCTGTTGTCGAGATTTTATTTACTCCAATGCATGATAGCCTTGTCATTATGGAAGGTAGTCTGTTGTCAAGATTTTGTAGACTCCAATGGATTGTAGCCTTGTCATTATGGAAGGTAGTGTCTTGTGGATATTTGGGTTACTCCAATGATGGTACCCTTGTCATTATGGAAGATAGTCTATTGTTGAGATTTTTGTTACTCCAATGGATGGTAGACTTTTAATTATGGAAGGTAGTGTGTTTTTGTGATTTTTGTTACTCTAAGGGATTGTAGCCTTGTCATTATGGAAGGTAATATGTTGTTGATATCTTTGTTACTCCAATGAATGGTAGCCTTTTCATTATGGAAGGTAGTTTGTTGTCGAGATTTTTCTTACTCTAAGGGATGGTAGCCTTGTCATTATGGAACATCGTCTGTTGTCAAGATTTTTGTTACTCCAATGGATGGTATCCTAGTCATTATGGAAGGTAGTCTGTTGTCGAGATTTTTGTTACTCCATTGGATGATAGCCTTGTCACTATGGAAGGTAGTGTGTTGTCGATATTTTTCTAATTCCAATGGATGGTAGCCTAGTCATTATGGAAGGTAGTATTTTGTCTGTATTTTTTTTACTCCAATGGATGGTAGCCTTGTCATTATGGAAGGTAGTCTATTGTCGAGATTTTTGTTACTACAATGGATTGTAGCCTTGTCATTATGGAAGGTAGTCTATTGTCGATATCTTTGTTACTCCAATGGATGGTAGCCTAATCATTATGGAAGGGAGTTTGTTGTCAAGATTTTTGTTATTCCAATGGATGGTAGCCTTGTCATTATGGAAGGTAGTCTGTTGTCGATATTTTTGTTATTCCAATGGATGGTAGCCTTGTCATTATAGAAGGTAGTCCGTTGTCGAGATTTTTGTTACTCCAATGGATGGTAGCCTTGTCATCATGGAAGGTAGTCTATTGTCGAGATTTTTGTGACTACAACGGATGATAGCCGTATCATTATGGAAGGTAGTCTGTTGTCGATATTTTTGATTCTACAATGGATTTTAGCCTTGTCGTTATGCAAGGTAGTCTGTTGTCGATATCTTTATTACTCCAATGGATGGTAGCCTAGTCATTATGGAAGGTAGTCTGTTGTGGAGATTTTTGTTAGTATAAGGGATGGTAGCCTTGTCATTATGGAAGGTAGTGTGTTGTCGATATTTTTGTTATTCCAATGGATGGTAGTCTTGTCATTATGGAATGTAGTCTGTTGCCGAAATTTTTGTTACTCCAATGGCTGGTAGCCTTGTCATTATGGAAGGTAGTCTATTGTCGAGATTTTTGTTACAACAATGGATGGTAGCCTTGTCATTATGGAAGGTAGTCTGTTGTCGAGATTTTTGTTACTACAATGGATTGTATCGTTGTCGTTATGGAAGGTAGTCTATTATCGATATCTTTGTTACACCAATGGATGGTATCCTAGTCATTATGGAAGGTAGTCAGTGGTCGAGATTTTAGTTACTCCAATGGATGGTAGCCTTGTCATTATGGAAGGTAGTTTATTGTCGAGATTTTTGTTTCTACAATGGATTGTAGCCTTGTCGTTATGGAAGGTAGTTTGTTGTCGATATCTTTGTTACTCCAATGGATGGTAGCCTAGTCATTATGGAAGGTAGTCTGTTGTTGAGATTTTAGTTACTCCAATGGATGGTAGCCTTGTCATTATGGAAGGTAGTCTATTGTCGAGATTTTTTATACTCCAAAGGTTTATAGCCTTGTCATTATGGAAGGTAGTCTATTGTCGAGATTTTTGTTACTACAATGGATTGTAGCCTTGTCGTTATGGAAGGTAGTCTATTGTCGATATCTTTGTTACTCCAATGGATGGTAGCCTAATCATCATGGAAGGTAGTTTCTTGTCGAGATTTTTGTTATTCCAATGGATGGTAGCCTTGTCATTATGGAAGGTAGTCTGTTGTCGATATTTTTGTTATTCCAATGGATGGTAGCCTTGTCATTATGGAAGGTAGTCTGCTGTCGAGATTTTTGTTACTCCAATGGATGGTAGCCTTATCATCATGGAAGGTAGTCTATTATCGAGATTTTTGTTACTACAATGGATTGTAGGCTTGTCGTTATGGAAGGTAGTCTATTGTCGATATCTTTGTTACTCTAATGGATAGTAGCCTAGTCATTATGGAAGGTAGTCTATTATCGAAATCTTTGTTACTCCAATGGATGGTAGCCTAGTCATTATGGAAGGTAGTCTGTTGTCGAGATTTTTGTTATTCCAATGGATGGTAGGCTTGT
Organism: Vicia faba; assembly: GCA_948472305.1. NCBI lineage: Eukaryota > Viridiplantae > Streptophyta > Magnoliopsida > Fabales > Fabaceae > Vicia > Vicia faba. The sequence goes on from OX451741.1 coordinate 463,199,642, forward strand.
CATTATGGAAGGTAGTCTATTGTCGAGATTTTTGTTACTCCAATGGATGGTAGCCTTGTCATCATGGAAGGTAGTCTATTCTCGAGATTTTTGTTACTACAACAGATGGTAGCCGTATCATTATGGAAGGTAGTGTGTTGTCGATATCTTTGTTACTCCAATGGATGGTATCCTAGTCATAATGGAAGGTAGTCTGTTGTCGAGATTTTAGTTACTCCAATGGATGAGGGCCTTGTCATTATGGAAGGTAGTCTGTTGTCGAAATTTTGTAGACTCCAATGGATTGTAGCCTTGTCATTATGGAAGGTAGTCTCTTGTGGATATTTGGGTTACTCCAATGATGGTACCCTTGTCATTATGGAAGATAGTCTATTCTTGAGATTTTTGTTACTCCAATGGATGGTAGACTTTTAATTATGGAAGGTAGTGTGTTGTCGTGATTTTTGTTACTCTAAGGGATGGTAGCCTTGTCATTATGGAAGGTAGTATGTTGTTGATATCTTTGTTACTCCAATGGATAGTAGCCTTTTCATTATGGAAGGTAGTTTGTTGTCGAGATCTTTCTTACTCTAAGGGATTTTAGCCTTGTCATTATGGAACATCGTCTGTTGTCAAGATTTTTGTTACTCCAATGGATGGTATCCTAGTCATTATGGAAGGTAGTCTGTTGTCGAGATTTTTGTTACTCCATGGGATGGTAGCCTTGTCACTATGGAAGGTAGTGTGTTGTCGATATTTTTCTAATTCCAATGGATGGTAGCCTAGTCATTATGGAAGGTAGTATTTTGTCTGTATTTTTTTTACTCCAATGGATCGTAGCCTTGTCATTATGGAAGGTAGTCTATTGTTGAGATTTTTGTTACTCCAATGGAAGGTAGACTTGTCATTATGGAAGGTAGTGTGTTTCCGTGATTTTTATTACTCTAAGGGATGGTAGCCTTGTCATTATGGTAGGTAGTATGTTGTTTATATCTTTGTTACTCCAATGAATGGTAGCCTTTTCATTATGGAAGGTAGTCTATTGTCGTGATTTTTGTTAGTCTAAGGAATTGTAGCCTTGTCGTTATGGAAGGTAGTCTGTTGTCGATATCTTTGATGCTCCAATGGATGGTATCCTAGTCATTTTGGAAGGTATTTTGTTGTCGATATTTTTGTTACTACAATGTATTGTAGCCTTGTCGTTATGGAAGGTAGTCTGTTGTCGATATCCTTATTTCTCCAATGGATGGTATCCTAGTCATTATGGAAGGTAGTCTGTTGTTGAGATTTTTGTTAGTCTAAGGGATGGTAGCCTTGTCATTATGGAAGGTAGTGTGTTGTCAAGATTTTGTAGACTCCAATGGATGGTAGCCTTGTCATTATGGAAGGTAGTCTATTGTCGAGATTTTTTTTACTCCAATGGATGGTAGCCTTGTCATTATGGAAGGTAGTCTGTTGTCGAGATTTTTGTTACTACAATGGATTCTATCCTTGTCGTTATGGAAGGTAGTCTATTGTCGATATCTTTGTTACTCGAATGGATGCTATCCTAGTCATTATGGAAGGTAGTCTGTTGTCGAGATTTTTGTTACTCCAATGGATGGTAGCCTTGTCATTATGGAAGGTAGTCTGTTGTCGAGATTTTTGTTACAACAATGGATTGTATCCTTATCGTTATGGAAGGTAGTCTATTGTCGATATCTGTGTTACTCCAATGGATGTTATCCTAGTCATTATGGAAGGTAGTCTGTTGTCGAGATTTTAGTTACTCCAATGGATGGTAGCCTTGTCATTATGGAAGGTAGTCTGTTGTCGAGATTTTGTAGACTCCAATGGATTGTAGCCTTGTCATTATGGAAGGTAGTCTCTTTTGGATATTTGGGTTACTCCAATGATGGTACCCTTGTCATTATGGAAGATAGTCTATTGTTGAGATTTTTGTTACTCCAATGGATGGTAGACTTGTAATTATGGAAGGTAGTGTGTTGTCGTAATTTTTGTTACTCTAAGGGATGGTAGCCTTGTCATAATGGAAGGTAGTATGTTGTTTATATCTTTGTTACTCCAATGGATGGTAGCCTTTTCATTATGGAAGGTAGTCTTTTGCCATGATTTTTGTTAGTCTAAGGAATTATAGCCTTGTCGTTATGGAAGGTAGTCTGTTGTCGATATCTTTGTTGTCCAATGGATTGTATCCTAGTCATTTTGGAAGGTATTCTGTTGTCGAGATTTTTGTTACTCCATTGGATGGTAGCCTTGTCATTATGGAATGTAGTGTGTTGTCGATATTTTTGTCATTCCAATGGATGGTAGCCTTGTGATTATGGAAGGTAGTTTTTTGTCGAGATTTTAGTTACTCCAATGGATGGTATCCTAGTCATTATGGAAGGTAGTCTGTTGTCGAGATTTTTGTTACTCCAATTGAAGGTAGGCTTGTCTTTATGGAAGGTAGTCTGTTATCGATATCTTTGTTACTCCAATGGATGGTAGCATAGTCATTATGGAAGGTAGTCTCTTGTTGAGATTTTAGTTACTCCAAAGGATGGTAGCCTTGTCATTATGGAAGGTAGTCTATTGTCCAGATTTTTTATACTCCAAAGGTTTGTAGCCTTGTCATTATGGAAGGTAGTCTATTGTCGAGATTTTTGTTACTACAATGGATTGTAGCCTTGTCATTATGGAAGGTAGTCTATTGTCGATATCTTTGTTACTCCAATGGATGGTAGCCTAATCATTATGGAAGGGAGTTTGTTGTCAAGATTTTTGTTATTCCAATGAATGGTAGCCTTGTCATTATGGAAGGTAGTCTTTTGTCGAGATTTTTGTTACTCCAATGGATGGTAGCCTTGTCATCATGGAAGGTAGTCTATTGTCGAGATTTTTGTTACTACAACGGATGGTAGCCGTATCATTATGGAAGGTAGTCTGTTGTCGAGATTTTTGATACTACAATGGATTGTAGCCTTGTCGTTATGGAAGGTAGTCTGTTGTCGATATCTTTGTTACTCTAATGGATGGTAGCCTAGTCATTATGGAAGGTAGTCTGTTGTGGATATTTTTGTTAGTCTAAGGCATGGTAGCCTTGTCATTATGGAAGGTAGTGTGTTGTCGATATTTTTGTTATTCCAATGGATGGTAGCCTTGTCATTATGGAATGTAGTCTGTTGTCGAGATTTTTGTTACTCTAATGGCTGGTAGCCTTGTCATTATGGAAGTTAGTCTATTGTCGAGATTTTTGTTACTACAATGGATGGTAGCCTTGTCATTATGGAAGGTAGTCTGTTGTCGAGATTTTTGTTACTACAATGGATTGTATCGTTGTCATTATGGAAGGTAGTCTATTGTCGATATCTTTGTTACACCAATGGATGGTATCCTAGTCATTATGGAAGGTAGTTTGTTGTCGAGATTTTAGTTACTTCAATGGATGGTAGCCTTGTCATTATGGAAGGTAGTTTGTTGTCGAGATTTTGTAGACTCCAATGGATTGTAGCCTTGTCATTATGGAAGGTAGTCTCTTGTGGATATTTGGGTTACTCCAATGATGGTACCCTTGTCATTATGGAAGATAGTCTACTGTTGAGATTTTTGTTACTCCAATGGATGGTAGACTTGTAATTATGGAAGGTAGTGTGTTGTTGTGATTTTTGTTACTCTAAGGGATGGTATCCTTTTCATTATGGAAGGTAGTATGTTGTTGATATCTTTGTTACTCCAATGGATGGTAGTCTTTTCATTATGGAAGGTAGTTTGTTGTTGAGATTTTTCTTACTCTAAGGGATGGTAGCCTTGTTATTATGGAACGTCGTCTGTTGTCGAGATTTTTGTTATTCCAATGGATGACAGCCTTGTCATTATGAAGGTAGTCTACTGTCGATATTTTTGTTACTATAATAGATTGTAGCCTTGTCATTATGGAAAGTAGTGTGTTGTCAAGATTTTTGTTACTCCAATGGATGGTATCCTAGTCATTATGGAAGGTTGTCTGTTGTCGAGATTTTTGTTACTCCATTGGATGGTAGCCTTGTCACTATGGAAGGTAGTGTGTTGTCGATATTTTTGTTATTCCAATGGATGGTAGCCTAGTCATTATGGAAGGTAGTATTTTGTCTGTATTTTTTTTACTCCAATGGATGGTAGCCTTGTCATTATGGAAGGTAGTCTATTGTTGAGATTTTTATTACTCCAATGGATGGTAGACTTGTCATTATGGAAGGTAGTGTGTTGTCGTGATTTTTATTACTCTAAGGGATGGTATCCTTGTCATTATGGAAGGTAGTATGTTGTTTATATCTTTGTTACTCCAATGGATGGTAGCCTTTTCATTATGGAAGGTAGTCTTTTGTCATGATTTTTGTTAGTCTAAGGAATTGTAGCCTTGTCGTTGTGGAAGGTAGTCTATTGTCGATATCTTTGTTGCTCCAATGGATGGTATCCTAGTTATTTTCGAAGGTAGTTTGTTGTCGAGATTTTGGTTACTCCATTGGATGGTAGACTTGTCATTATGGAAGGTAGTTTGTTGTCGAGATTTTTGTTACTTCAATGGATGGTAGCCTTGTCGTTATGGAAGGTAGTCTGTTGTGGAGATTTTTGTTAGTCTAAGGGATGGTTGCCTTGTCATTATGGAAGGTAGTGTGTTGTCGATATTTTTGTTATTCCAATGGATGGTAGCCTTGTCATTATGGAATGTAGTCTATCGTCGAGATTTTTGTTACTCTAATGGCTGGTAGCCTTGTCATTATGGAAGGTAGTCTATTGTCGAGATTTTTGTTACTACAATGGATGGTAGCCTTGTCATTATGGAAGGTAGTCTGTTGTCGAGATTTTTGTTACTACAATGGATTGTATCGTTGTCGTTATGGAAGGTAGTCTATTTTCGATATCTTTGTTACACCAATGGTTGGTATCCTAGTCATTATGGAAGGTAGTCTGTTGTCGAGATTTTAGTTACTCCAATGGATGGTAGCCTTGTCATTATGGAAGGTAGTCTGTTGTCGATATTTTGTAGACTCCAATGGATTGTAGCCTTGTCATTATGGAAGGTAGTCTCTTGTGGATATTTGGGTTACTCCAATGATGGTACCCTTGTCATTATGGAAGATAGTCTACTGTTGAGATTTTTGTTACTCCAATGGATGGTAGACTTGTAATTATGGAAGGTAGTGTGTTGTTGTGATTTTTGTTACTCTAAGGGATGGTAGCCTTTTCATTATGGAAGGTAGTATGTTGTTGATATCTTTGTTACTCCAATGGATGGTAGTCTTTTCATTATGGAAGGTAGTTTGTTGTTGAGATTTTTCTTACTCTAAGGGATGGTAGCCTTGTTATTATGGAACGTCGTCTGTTGTCGAGATTTTTGTTATTCCAATGGATGACAGCCTTGTCATTATGAAGGTAGTCTACTGTCGATATTTTTGTTACTATAATAGATTGTAGCCTTGTCATTATTGAAAGTAGTGTGTTGTCAAGATTTTTGTTACTCCAATGGATGGTATCCTAGTCATTATGGAAGGTTGTCTGTTGTCGAGATTTTTGTTACTCCATTGGATGGTAGCCTTGTCACTATGGAAGGTAGTGTGTTGTCGATATTTTTGTTATTCCAATGGATGGTAGCCTAGTCATTATGGAAGGTAGTATTTTGTCTGTATTTTTTTTACTCCAATGGATGGTAGCCTTGTCATTATGGAAGGTAGTCTATTGTTGAGATTTTTATTACTCCAATGGATGGTAGACTTGTCATTATGGAAGGTAGTGTGTTGTCGTGATTTTTATTACTCTAAGGGATGGTAGCCTTGTAATTATGGAAGGTAGTATGTTGTTTATATCTTTGTTACTCCAATGGATGGTAGCCTTTTCATTATGGAAGGTAGTCTTTTGTCATGATTTTTGTTAGTCTAAGGAATTGTAGCCTTGTCGTTATGGAAGGTAGTCTGTTGTCGATATCTTTGTTGCTCCAATGGATGGTATCCTAGTCATTTTGGAAGGTAGTCTGTTGTCGAGATTTTTGTTACTCCATTGGATGGTAGACTTGTCATTATGGAAGGTAGTTTGTTGTCGAGATTTTTGTTACTCCAATGGATGGTAGCCTTGTCATTATGGAAGGTAGTCTACTGTCGAGATTTTTGTTACTACAATGGATGGTAGTCTTGTCATTATGGAAGGTAGTCTGTTGTCGAGATTTTTATTACTACAATGGATTGTAGCCTAGTTATTATGGAAGGTAGTCTATTGTCGATATCTTTGTTACTCGAATGGATGGTAGCCTAGTCATTATGGAAGGTAGACTGTTATCGAGATTTTAGTTACTCCAATGGATGGTAGCCTTGTCATTATGGAAGGTAGTCTATTGTCGAGATTTTTTATACTCCAAAGGTTTGTAGTCTTGTCATTAAGGAAGGTAGTCTGTTGTCGAGATTTTTGTTACTACAATGGATTGTAGCCTTGTCGTTATGGAAGGTAGTCTATTGTCGATATCTTTGTTACTCCAATGGATGGTAGCCTAGTCATTAAGGAAGGTAGTCTGTTGTCAAGATTTTAGTTACTTCAATGGATGGTAGCCTTGTCATTATGGAAGGTAGTCTATTTTCGATATTTTTGTTATTCCAATGGATGGTAGCCTTGTCATTATGGAAGGTAGTCTGTTGTCGAGATTTTTATTACTCCAATGGATGGTAGCCTTGTCATCATTGAAGGTAGTCTATTGTCGAGATTTTTGATACTACAATGGATTGTAGCCTTGTCGTTATGGAAGGTAGTCTATTATCGATATCTTTGTTACTCCAATGGATGGTAGGCTTGTCATTATGGAAGGTAGTCTGTTGTTGATATTTTTGTTATTCCAATGGATGGTAGCCTTGTCATTATGGAAGGTAGTCTGTTGTCGAGATTTTTGTTACTCCAATGGATGGTAGCCTTGTCATCATGGAAGGTAGTCTATTGTCGAGATGTTTGTTACTACAATGGATGGTAGCCGTGTCATTATCGAAGGTAGTTTGTTGTCGAGATTTTTGTTACTACAATGGACTGTAGCCTTGTCTTTATGGAAGGTAGTCTATTGTTGATACCTTTGTTACTCCAATGGATGGTAGCCTAGTCATTATGGAAGGTAGTCTGTTGTGGAGATTTTTGTTAGTCTAAGTGATGGTAGCCTTGTAATTATGGAAGGTAGTGTGTTGTCGATATTTTTGTTATTCCAATGGATGGTAGCCTTGTCATGGAAGGTAGTCTGTTGTCGAGATTTTTGATACTCCAATGGATGGTAGCCTTGTCATAATGGAAGGTAGTCTATTGTCAAGATTTTTGTTACTACAATGGATGGTAGCCTTGTCATTATAGAAGGTAGTCTGTTGTCGAGATTTTTGTTACTACAATGGATTGTAGCCTTGTCGTTATGGAATTTGTCGATATCTTTGTTACTCCAATGGATTGTATCCTAGTCATTATGGAAGGTAGTCTGTTGTCGAGATTTTAGTTACTCCAATGGATGGTAGCCTTGTCATTATTGAAGGTAGTCTATTGTCGAGATTTTGTAGATTCCAATGGATTGTAGCTTTGTCATTATGGAAGGTAGTCTCTTGTGGATATTTGGGTTACTCCAATGATGGTACCCTTGTCATTATGGAAGATAGTCTATTGTTGAGATTTCTGTTACTCAAATGGATGGTAGACTTGTCATTATGGAAGGTAGTGTGTTGTCATGATTTTAGTTACTCTAAGGAATGGTAGCCTTGTCATTATGGAAGGTAGTCTATTGTCGATATTTTTGTTACTACAATGGATTGTAGCCTTGTCGTCATGGAAGGTAGTCTATTGTCGATATCTTTGTTACTCCAATGGATGGTAGGCTAGCTATTATGGAAGGTAGTCTGTTGTCGATATTTTTGTTACTCCAATGGATGGTAGCCTTGTCGTTATGGAAGGTAGTTTGTTGTCGATATTTTTGTTACTCCAATGGATGGTAGCCTTGTCATTATGGAAGGTAGTCTATTGTCGAGATTTTTGTTTCTACAATGGATTGTAGCCTTGTCGTTATGGAAGGTAGTTTGTTGTCGATATCTTTGTTACTCCAATAGATGGTAGCCTAGTCATTATGGAAGGTAGTCTGTTGTTGAGATTTTAGTTACTCCAATGGATGGTAGCCTTGTCATTATAGAAGGTAGTCTATTGTCGAGATTTTTTATACTCTAAAGGTTTTTAGCCTTGTCATTATGGAAGGTAGTCTATTGTCGAGATTTTTGTTACTACAATGGATTGTAGCCTTGTTGTTATGGAAGGTAGTCTATTGTCGATATCTTTGTTACTCCAATGGATGGTAGCCTAATCATTATGGAAGGTAGTTTCTTGTCGAGATTTTTGTTATTCCAATGGATGGTAGCCTTGTCATTATGGAAGGTAGTCTGTTGTCGATATTTTGTTATTTCCAATGGATGGTAGGCTTGTCATTATGGAAGGTAGTTTGTTGTTGAGATTTTTGTTACTCCAATGGATGGTAGCCTTGTCATCATGGAAGGTAGTCTATTGTCGAGATTTTTGTTACTACAATGGATTGTAGGCTTGTCGTTATGGAAGGTAGTCTATTTTTGATATCTTTGTTACTCCAATGGATGGTAGCCTAGTCATTATGGAAGGTAGTATGTTGTCGAGATTTTTATTATTCCAAGGGATGGTAGGCTTGTCATTATGGAAGGTAGTCTGTTGTCGAGATTTTTGTTACTCCAATGGATGGTAGCCTTGTCATCATGGAAGGTAGTCTATTCTCGAGATTTTTGTTACTACAATGGATGGTAGCCGTATCATTATGGAAGGTAGTCTGTTATCGATATCTTTGTTACTCCAATGGATGGTATCCTAGTCATTATGGAAGGTAGTCTGTTGTCGAGATTTTAGTTACTCCAATGGATGGTAGCCTTGTCATTATGGAAGGTAGTCTGTTGTCGAGATTTTGTAGACTCCAATGGATTGTAGCCTTGTCATTATGGAAGGTAGTCTCTTGTGGATATTTGGGTTACTCCAATGATGGTACCCTTGTCATTATGGAAGATAGTCTATTGTTGAGATTTTTGTTACTCCAATGGATGGTAGACTTTTAATTATGGAAGGTAGTGTGTTGTCGTGATTTTTTTTACTCTAAGGGATGCTAGCCTTGTCATTATAGAAGTTAGTATGTTGTGGATATCTTTGTTACTCCAATGGATGGTAGCCTTTTCATTATGGAAGGTAGTTTGTTGTCGAGATTTTTCTTACTCTAAGGGATGGTAGCCTTGTCATTATGGAACGTCGTTTGTTGTCGATATTTTTGTTATTCCAATGGATGACAGCCTTGTCGTTATGAAGGTAGTCTATTGTCGATATTTTTGTTACTATAATAGATTGTAGCCTTGTCGAGATTTTTGTTACTCCATTGGATGGTAGCCTTGTCACTATGGAAGGTAGTGTGTTGTCGATATTTTTCAAATTACAATGGATGGTAGCCTAGTCATTATGGAAGGTAGTATTTTTTCTGTATTTTTTTTACTCCAATGGATGGTAGCCTTGTCATTATGGAAGGTAGTCTATTGTTGATATTTTTGTTACTCCAATGGAAGGTAGACTTGTCATTATTGAAGGTAGTGTGTTTTCGTGATTTTTATTACTGTAAGGGATGGTAGCCTTGTCATTAAGGAAGGTAGTATGTTGTTTATATCTTTGTTACTCCAATGGATGGTAGCCTTTTCATTATGGAAGGTAGTCTATTGTTGTGATTTTTGTTAGTCTAAGGAATTGTAGCCTTGTCGTTATGGAAGGTAGTCTGTTGTCGATACCTTTGTTGCTCCAATGGATGGTATCCTAGTCATTTTGGAAGGTATTTTGTTGTCGATATTTTTGTTACTCCATTGGATGGTATCCTAGTCTTTATGGAAGGTAGTCTGTTGTCGAGATTTTTGTTACTCCAATGGATGGTAGCCTTGTCATTATGGAAGGTAGTTTGTTGTCGAGATTTTTGTTACTACAATGGATTGTATCCTTGTCGTTATGGAAGGTAGTCTGTTGTCGATATCTTTGTTACTCCAATGGATGGTATCCTAGTCATTATGGAAGGTAGTCTGTTGTCGAGATTTTAGTTACTCCAATGGATGGTAGCCTTGTCATTATGGAAGGTAGTCTAATGTCAAGATTTTGTAGAGTCCAATGGATTGTAGCCTTGTCATTATGGAAGGTAGACTCTTTTGGATATTTGGGTTACTCCAATGATGGTACCCTTGTCATTATGGAAGATAGTCTATTGTTGAGATTTTTGTTACTCCAATGGATGGTAGACTTGTAATTATGGAAGGTAGTGTGTTGTCGTGATTTTTGTTACTCTAAGGGATGGTAGCCTTGTCATTATGGAAGGTAGTCTTTTGGCATGATTTTTGTTACTCTAAAGGATTGTAGCCTTATCATTATGGAAGGTAGGATGTTGTCGATATCTTTGTTACTCTAATGGATGGTAGCCTAGTCATTATGGAAGGTAGTGTGTTATCGATATTTTTGTTATTCCAATGGATTGTAGCCTAGTCATTATGGATGGTAGCCTTATCATTTTGGAACGTAGTCTATTGTTGAGATTTTTGTTACTCCAATGGATGGTAGACTTGTCATTATGGAAGGTAGTGTGTTTTCGTGATTTTTATTACTCTAAGGGATGGTAGCCTTGTCATTATGGAAGGTAGTTTGTTGTCGCGATTTTTGTTACTACAATTGATTGTAGCCTTGTCATTATGGAAGGTAGTCTATTGTCGATATCTTTGTAACTCTAATGGATGGTAGCCTAGTCATTATGGAAGGTAGTGTGTTGTCGATATTCTTGTTATTCCAATGGATGGTAGCCTTGTCATTATGGAAGGTAGTCTATTGTCGAGTTTTTTGTTACTCCAATGGATGGTAGCCTTGTCATTATGGAAAGTAGTCTATTGTCTAGATTTTTGTTACTACAATGGATGGTAGCCTTGTCATTATGGAAGGTAGTTTGTTGTCGCGATTTTTGTTACTACAATTGATTGTAGCCTTGTCATTATGGAAGGTAGTTTGTTATCGATATCTTTGTTACTATAATGGATGGTATTCGAGTCATTATGGAAGGTAGCCTCTTGTCGAGATTTTTGTTACTCCATTGGATGGTAGCCTTGTCATTATGGAAGGTATTGTGTTGTCGATATTTCTGTAATTCCAATGGATGGTAACCTAGTCATTATGGAAGGTAGTCTGTTGTCATGATTTTTGTTAGTCCAATGGATGGTAGCCTTGTCATTATGGAAGGTATTCTATTGTTGAGATTTTTGTTACTCCAATGGATGGTAGACTTGTCATTATGGAAGGTAGTGTGTTGTCGTGATTTTTATTACTCTAAGGGATGGTAGCCTTGTCATTATGGAAGGTAGTGTGTTGTCGATATCTTCGTTACTCCAATGGATGGTAGCCTTTCCATTATGGAAGGTAGTCTTTTGTCGTGATTTTTGTTACTCTAAGGAATTGTAGCCTTGTTGTTATGGAAGGTAGTTTGTTGTCGATATTTTTGTTACTACAATGGATTGTAGCCTTGTCGTTATGGAAGGTAGTTTGTTGTCGATATCTTTGTTACTCCAATGGATGGTAGCCTTGTCATTATGGAAGGTAGTTTGTTGTCTTGATTTTAGTTACTCCAATGGATGGTAGCCTTGTCATTATGGAAGGTAGTCTGTTGTCGAGATTTTGTAGACTCCAATGGATTGTAGCCTTGTCATTATGGAAGGTAGACTCTTGTGGATATTTGGGTTACTCCAATGATGGTACCCTTGTCATTATGGAAGATAGTCTATTGTTGATATTTTTGTTACTCCAATGGATGGTAGACTCTAAGGGATTGTAGCCTTGTCATTATGGAAGATAGTATGTTGTCGATATCTTTGTTACTCCAATGGATGGTAGCCTAGTCATTATGGAAGGTAGTGTGTTGTCGATATTTTTGTTATTCCAATGGATGGTAGCCTAGTCATTATGGAAAGTAATCTTTTGTCTTGATTTTTGTTACTCCAATGGATGGTAGCCTTATCATTATAGAAGGTAGTCTATTGTTGAGATTTTTGTTACTCCAATGGATGGTAGACTTGTCATTATGGAAGGTAGTGTGTTGTCGTGATTTTTATTACTCTAAGGGATGGTAGACTTGTCATTATGGAAGGTAGTGTGTTGTCTATATCTTTGTTAGTCCAATGGATGGTATCCTTTTCATTATGGAAGGTAGTCTTTTGTCATGATTTTTATTACTCTAAGGCATTGTAGCCTTGTCGTTATGGAAGGTAGTCTGTAATCGATATCTTTGTTACTCTAATGGATGGTATCCTAGTCATTTTGGAAGGTAGTTTGTTGTCGAGATTTTTGTTACTCCATTGGTTGGTAGCCTTGTCATTACGGAAGGTAGTGTGTTGTCGATATTTTTGATATTCCAATGGATGGTAGCCTTGACATTATGGAAGGTAGTTTGTTGTCGAGATTTTTCTTACTCAAATGGATGGTAGCCTTGTCATTATGGAAGGTAGTCTATTATCGATATTTTTGTTACTCCAATGGATGGTAGCCTAGTCATTATGGAAGGTAGTATGTTGTCGATATTTTTGTTATTCCAATGGATGGTAGCCTTGTCATTATGGAAGGTAGTCTGTTGTCAAGATTTTTGTTACTCCAATGGATGGTAGCCTTGTCACCATGGAAGGTAGTCTATTGTCGAGATTTTTGTTACTACAATGGATGGTAGCCGTGTCATTATGGAAGGTAGTCTTTTGTCGAGATTTTTGTTACTACAATTGATTGTAGCCTTGTCGTTATGGAAGGTAGTCTGTTTTCGATATCTTTGTTACTCCAATGGATGGTAGCCTAGTCATTATGGAATGTAGTCTATTGTAGAGATTTTTGTTAGTCTAAGGGATGGAAGCCTTGTCATTATGGAAGGTAGTGTGTTGTCGATATTTTTGTAATTCTAATGGATGGTAGCCTTGTCATTATGGAAGGTAGTCTGTTGTCGAGATTTTTGTTACTCCAATGGATGGTAGCCTTGTCATTATGGAAGGTAGTCTATTGTCGAGATTTTTGTTACTACAATGGATGGTAGCCTTGTCATTATGGAAGGTAGTCTGTTGTCGTGATTTTTGTTACTCCACTGGATGGTATCCTAGTTATTATGGAAGGTAGTCTCTTGTCGAGATTTTTGTTACTCCATTGGATGGTAGCCTTGTCATTATGGAAGGTAGTCTATTGTCGTGATTTTTGTTACTCCAATGGATGGTAGACTTGTCATTATGGAAGCTAGTGTGTTGTCTTGATTTTTATTACTCTAAGGGATCGTAACCTTTTCATTATGGAAGGTAGTCTTTTGTCGTGATTTTTGTTACTCTAAGGGATTGTAACCTTGTCGTTATGGAAGGTAGTTTGTTGTCGATATCTTTGTTACTCCAATGGATGGTAACCTAGTTGTTATGGAAGGTTGTCTGTTGTCGAGATTTATGTTTCTCTAAGGGATGGTAGCCTTGTCATTATGGAAGGTAGTGTGTTGTCGATATTTTTGTTACTACAATGGATTGTAGCCTTGTCGTTATGGAAGGTAGTCTGTTGACGATATCTTTGTTACTTCAATGGATGGTAGCCTTGTCATTATGGAAAGTAGTCTGTTGTCAGGATTTTAGTTACTCCAATGGATGGTAGCCTTGTCATTATGGAAGGTAGTCTGTTGTCGAGATTTTGTAGACTCCAATGGATTGTAGCCTTGTCATTATGGAAGGTAGTCTCTTGTGGATATTTGGGTTACTCCAATGATGGTACCCTTGTCATTATGGAAGATAGTCTATTGTTAATATTTTTGTTACTCCAATGGATGGTAGACTTGTCATTATGGAAGGTAGTGTGTTGTCATGATTTTTATTAATCTAAGGGATGGTAGCCTTATCATTATGGAAGGTAGTATGTTGTCGATATCTTTGTTACTCTAATGGATTTTAGCCTTTTCATTATGGAAGGTAGTCTTTTATCATTATTTTTGTTACTCTAAGGGATTGTAGCCTTGTCATTATGGAAGGTAGTCTGTTGTCGATATCTTTGTTACTCCAATGGATGGTAGCGTAGTCATTATGGAAGGTAGTCTGTTGTCGAGATTTTTGTTTCTCTAAGGGATGGTAGCCTTGTCATTATGGAAGGTAGTGTGTTTTCGATATTTTGTTATTCCAATGGATGGTAGCCTTGCCATTATGGAAGGTAGTCTGTTGTCGAGATTTTTATTACTACAATGGATGGTAGCCTTGCCATTATGGAAGGTAGTCTGTTGTCGAGATTTTTATTACTACAATGGATGGTAGTCTTGTCATTATGGAAGGTAGTCTGTTGTCGAGATTTTAGTTACTCCAATGGATGGTAGACTTGTCATTATGGAAGGTAGTGTGTTGTCGTGATTTTTGTTACTCCAACGGATGGTAGCCTAGTCATTATGGAAGGTAGTCTATTGTTGAGATTTTTGTTACTCCAATGGATGGTAGACTTTTCATTATGGAAGGTAGTATGATGTTGAGATTTTTATTACTCTAAGGTATAGTAGCCTTGTCATTATGGAAGGTAGTCTGTTTTTGATATCTTTGTTACTCCAATGGATGGTAGCCTTTTCATTATGGAAGGTAGTCTTTTGTCGTGATTTTTGTTACTCTAAGGGATTGTAGCCTTGTCATTATGGAAGGTAGTCTGTTGTCGATATCTTTGTTACTCCAATGGATGGTATCCTAGTCATTATGGAAGGTAGTCTATTGTCATGATTTTTGTTTCTCTAAGGGATGGTAGCCTTGTCATTATGGAAGGTAATGTGTTATCGATTTTTTGTTTATTCCAATGGATGGTAGCCTTGTCATTATGGAAAGTAGTCTGTTGTCGAGATTTTTGTTATTCCAATGGATGGTAGCCTTGTCATTATGGAAGGTAGTCTATTGTTGAGATTTGTTTTACTACAATTGATGGTAGTCTGTTGTCGAGATTTTTGTTACTACAATGGATTGTAGCCTTGTCGTTATGAAAGGTAGTCTGTTGTCGATATCATTGTTACTCCAAGGGATGATAGCCTTGTCATTATGGAACACAGTCTATTGTCTAGATTTTTGTTATTCCAATGGATGGTAGCCTTGTCATAATGGAAGGTAGATTTTTGTCGATATTTTTATACTATAATGGATTGTAGCCTTGTCGTTATGGAAGGTAGTCTGTTGTCGAGATTTTTGTACTATAATGGATTGTAGCCTTGTCGTTATGGAAGGTAGTTTGTTGTCGATATCTTTGTAACTCGAAGGGATGGTAGCCTTGTCATTATGGAACGTAGTATGTTGTCGAGATTTTTGTTATTCCAATGGATGGTAGCCTTGTCATTATGGAAGGTAGATTGTTGTCGAGATATTTGTTACTCCAATGGATGGTAGCCTTGTCATTATGGAAGGTAGTCTATTGTCGATATTTTTGTTACTACAATGGATGGTAGCCTTGTCATTATGGAAGGTAATCTGTTGTCAAGATTTTTGTTACTACAATAGATTGTAGCCTTGTGGTTATGGAGGTAGTCTATTGTCGATATCTTTGTTACTCCAATGGATGGTAACCTACTCATTATGGAAGGTAGTCTGTTATCGAGATTTTTGTTACTCCCTTGGATGGTAGCCTTGTCATTATGGAAGGTAGTGTGTTGTCGATATTTTTGTTATTCCAATGGATGGTAGCCTAGTCATTATGGAAGGTAGTCTGTTGTCGTGATTTTTGATACTCTAGTGGATGGTAGCCTTGTCATTATGGAAGGTAGTATGTTGTAGATATCTTTGTTATTATAATGGATGGTAGCCTAGTCATTATGGAAGGTAGTTTGTTGTCGTGATTTTTGTTACTCCAATGGATGGAAGCCTTGTTATTATGGAAGGTAGTATGTTGTAGATATCTTTGTTACTACAATGGATGGTAGCCTTCTCATTATGGAAGGTAGTCTGTTGTCGAGATTTTTGTTAATACAATGGATTGTATCCTTGTCGTTATGGAGGTAGTCAGTTGTCGATATCTTTGTTACTCCAATGGATGGTAGCTTAGTCATTATGGAAGGTAGTCTATTGTCGAGATTTTTGTTACTCCATTGGATGGTAGCCTTGTTATTATGGAAGGTAGTGTGTTGTCGATAATTTTGTTATTCCAATGGATGGTAGCCGAGTCATTATGGAAGGTTCTCTCTTTTCATGATTTTTGTTATTACAATGGATGGTAGCCTTGTCATTATGGAAGGTAATCTGTTGTCGTGATTTTTGTTACTACAATGGATTGTAGCCTTAACGTTATGGAAGGTAGTCTATTGTCGATATCTTTGTTACTCCAATGGATGGTAGCCTAGTCATTATGGAAGGTAGTCTGTTGTCGATATTTTAGTTACTCCAATGGATGGTAGCCTTGTCATTATGGAAGGTAGTTTGTTGTCGAGATTTTTCTTACTCTAAGGGATGGTAGCCTTGTCATTATGGAACGTAGTCTGTTGTCGAGATTTTTGTTATTCCAATGGATGCTAGTCTTGTCATTATGAAGGTAGTCTATTGTCGATATTTTTGTTACTATAATAGATTGTAGCCTTGTCATTATGGAAGGTAGTGTGTTGTCGAGATTTTTGTTACTCCAATGGATGGTATCCTAGTCATTATGGAAGGTAGTCTGTTGTCGAGATTTTTGTTACTTCATTGGATGGTAGCCTTGTCATTATGGAAGGTAGTGTGTTGTCGATATTTTTGTTATTCGAATGGATGGTAGCCTAGTCATTATGGAAGGTAGTCTTTTGTCTTGATTTTTGTTACTCCAATGGATGGTAGCCTTGTCATTAGGGAAGGTAGTCTATTGTTGAGATTTGTGTTACTCCAATGGTTGGTAGACTTGTCATTATGGAAGGTAGTGTGTTGTCGTGATTTTTATTACTCTAAGGGATGGTAGCCTTGTCATTATGGAAGGTAGTATGTTGTCGATATCTTTGTTACTACAATGGATGGTAGCCTTTTCATTATGGAAGGTATTCTTTTGTCATGATTTTTGTTACTCTAAGGGATTGTAGCCTTGTCGTTATGGAAGGTAGTCTGTTGTCGATATCTTTGTTACTCGAATGGATGGTATCCTAGTCATTTTGGAAGGTAGTCTGTTGTCGAGATTTTTGTTACTCCATTGGATGGTAGCCTTGTCATTATGAAAGGTAGTGTGTTGTCGATATTTTTGTTATTCTAATGGATGGTAGCCTTGTCATTATGGAAGGTAGTTTGTCGTCGAGATATTTGTTACTCCAATGGATGGTAGCCTTATCATTATGGAATGTAGTCTATTGTCGAGATTTTTGTTACTACAATGGATGATAGTCTTGTCATTATGGAAGGTAGTCTGTTGTCTAGATTTTTTGTACTACAATGGATTGTAGCCGTGTCGTTATGGAAGGTCGTCAGTTATGGTGATTTTTGTTACTCCAATGGATGGTAGCCTTGTCATTATGGAAGGTAGTATGTTATAGATATCAATGTTACTACAATGGATGGTAGCCTTTTCATTATTGAAGGTAGTCTGTTGTCGAGATTTTTGTTACTACATTGGATTTTAGCCTTGTCGTTATGGAGGTAGTCTGTTGTCAATATTTTTGTTATTCCAATGGATGGTAGCCTAGTCATTATGGAAGGTAGTCTATTTTCGTGATTTTTGTTACTCCAATGGATGGTAGCCTTGTCATTATGGAAGGTAGTATGTTCTATATATCTTTGTTACTCCAATGGATGGTAACCTTGTCATTATGGAAGGTAGTCTGTTGTCGAGATATTTTTTACTCTAAGGGATGGTAGCGTTGTCATTATGGTAGGTAGTTTGTTGTCGAGATTTTTGTTATTCCAATGGATGGTAGCCTTTTCATTATGAAAGGTAGTCTATTGTCGAGAGTTTTGTTACTATAATAGATTATAGCCGTGTCATTATGGAAGGTAGTCTGTTGTCGTGATTTTTTTTACTCCAATGGATAATAGCCTTTTCAATAGAGAAGGTAGTATATTGTCGAGATTTTTGTCACTACAATGGATTGTAGCCTTGTCA
This sequence comes from Vicia faba, assembly GCA_948472305.1. Lineage (NCBI taxonomy): Eukaryota > Viridiplantae > Streptophyta > Magnoliopsida > Fabales > Fabaceae > Vicia > Vicia faba. The sequence goes on from OX451741.1 coordinate 463,217,720, forward strand.
TTATGGAAGGTAATATGTTGTAGATATCATTGTTACTACAATGGATGTTAGCCTTCTCATTATTGAAGGTAGTCTGTTGTCAATATTTTTGTTATTCCAATGGATGGTATCCTAGTCATTATGGAAGGTAGTCTATTTTCGTGATTTTTGTTACTACAATGGATGGTAGCCTTGTCATTATGGAAGGTAGTTTATTGTCGATATTTTTGTTACTATAATGGATGGTAGTCTTGTCATTATGGAAGGTAGTCTGTTGTCGAGATTTTTGTTACTACAATGGATTGTAGCCTTGTCGTTATGGAAGGTAGTCTATTGTCGATATCTTTGTTACTCCAATGGATGGTAGCCTAGTCATTATGGAAGGTAGTCTGTTGTCGAGATTTTAGTTACTCCAATGGATGGTAGCCTTGTCATTATGGAAGGTAGTCTGTTGTCGAGATTTTGTAGACTCCAATGGATTCTAGCCTTGTCATTATGGAAGGTAGTCTCTTGTGGATATTAGGGTTACTCCAATGATGGTACCCTTGTCATTATGGAAGTTAGTCTGTTGTCGTGATTTTTGTTACTCTAAGGGATGGTAGCCTTGTCATTATGGAAGGTAGTATGTTGTCTATATCTTTGTTACTCCAATGGATGGTAGCCTTTTCATTATGGAAGGTAGTTTCTTGTCGAGATTTTTCTTACTCTAAGGGATAGTAGCCTTGTCATTATGGAACGTAGTCTGTTGTCGAGATTTTTGTTATTCCAATGGATGGTACCCTTGTCATTATGAAGGTAGTCTATTGTCAATATTTTTGTTACTATAATAGATTGTAGCCTTGTCATTATGGAAGGTAGTGTGTTGTCGAGATTTTTGTTACTCCAATGGATGGTATCCTAGTCATTATGGAAGGTAGTCTGTTGTCGAGATTTTTGTTACTTCATTGGATGGTAGCCTTGTCATTATGGAAGGTAGTGTGTTGTCGATATTTTTGTTATTCGAATGGATGGTAGCCTAGTCATTATGGAAGGTAGTCTTTTGTCGTGATTTTTGTTACTCCAATGGATGGTAGCCTTGTCATTATGGAAGGTAGTCTATTGTGAAGATTTTTGTTACTCCAATGGATGGTAGACTTGTCATTATGGAAGGTAGTGTGTTGTCGTGATTTTTATTACTCTAAGGGATGGTAGCCTTGTCATTATGGAAGGTAGTATGTTGTCGATATCTTTGTTACTACAATGGATGGTAGCCTTTTCATTATGGAAGGTAGTATTTTGTCATGATTTTTGTTACTCTAAGGGATTGTAGCCTTGTCGTTATGGAAGGTAGTCTGTTGTCGATATCTTTGTTACTCTAATGGATTGTATCCTAGTCATTTTGGAAGGTAGTCTGTTGTCGAGATTTTTGTTACTCCATTGGATGGTAGCCTTGTCATTATGGAAGGTAGTGTGTTGTCGATATTTTTGATAATCTAATGGATGGTAGCCTTGTCATTATGGAAGGTAGTTTGTTGTCGAGATATTTGTTACTCTAATGGATGGTAGCCTTGTCATTTTGGAAGGTAGTCTATTGTCGAGATTTTTGTTACTACAATGGATGGTAGTCTTGTCATTATGGAAGGTAGTCTGTTGTGTAGATTTTTGGTACTACAATGGATTGTAGCCTTGTTGTTATGGAAGGTAGTCTGTTATTGTGATTATTGTTACTCCAATGGATGGTAGCCTTGTCATTATGGAAGGTAGTTTGTTGTCGAGATATTTGTTACTCTAATGGATGGTAGCCTTGTCATTTTGGAAGGTAGTCTATTGTCGAGATTTTTGTTACTACAATGGATGGTAGTCTTGTCATTATGGAAGGTAGTCTGTTGTCTAGATTTTTTGTACTACAATGGATTGTAGCCGTGTCGTTATGGAAGGTCGTCAATTATGGTGATTTTTGTTACTCCAATGGATGGTAGCCTTGTCATTATGGAAGGTAGTATGTTATAGATATCAATGTTACTACAATGGATGGTAGCCTTTTCATTATTGAAGGTAGTCTGTTGTCGAGATTTTTGTTACTACATTGGATTTTAGCCTTGTCGTTATGGAGGTAGTCTGTTGTCAATATTTTTGTTATTCCAATGGATGGTAGCCTAGTCATTATGGAAGGTAGTCTATTTTCGTGATTTTTGTTACTCCAATGGATGGTAGCCTTGTCATTATGGAAGGTAGTATGTTCTATATATCTTTGTTACTCCAATGGATGGTAACCTTGTCATTATGGAAGGTAGTCTGTTGTCGAGATATTTTTTACTCTAAGGGATGGTAGCGTTGTCATTATGGTAGGTAGTTTGTTGTCGAGATTTTTGTTATTCCAATGGATGGTAGCCTTTTCATTATGAAAGGTAGTCTATTGTCGAGAGTTTTGTTACTATAATAGATTATAGCCGTGTCATTATGGAAGGTAGTCTGTTGTCGTGATTTTTTTACTCCAATGGATAATAGCCTTTTCAATAGAGAAGGTAGTATATTGTCGAGATTTTTGTCACTACAATGGATTGTAGCCTTGTTGTTATGGAAGGTAGTCTGTTATGGTGATTTTTGTTACTCCAATGGATGGTAGCCTTGTCATTATGGAAGGTAATATGTTGTAGATATCATTGTTACTACAATGGATGTTAGCATTCTCATTATTGAAGGTAGTCTGTTGTCAATATTTTTGTTATTCCAATGGATGGTATCCTAGTCATTATGGAAGGTAGTCTATTTTCGTGATTTTTGTTACTACAATGGATGGTAGCCTTGTCATTATGGAAGGTAGTCTATTGTCGATATTTTTGTTACTATAATGGATGGTAGTCTTGTCATTATGGAATGTAGTCTGTTGTCGAGATTTTTGTTACTACAATGGATTGTAGCCTTGTCGTTATGGAAGGTAGTCTATTGTCGATATCTTTGTTACTCCAATGGATGGTAGCCTAGTCATTATGGAAGGTAGTCTGTTGTCGAGATTTTAGTTACTCCAATGGATGGTAGCCTTGTCATTATGGAAGGTAGTCTCTTGTGGATATTAGGGTTACTCCAATGATGGTACCCTTGTCATTATGGAAGTTAGTCTATTGTCGTGATTTTTGTTACTCTAAGGGATGGTAGCCTTGTCATTATGGAAGGTAGTATGTTGTCTATATCTTTGTTACTCCAATGGATGGTAGCCTTTTCATTATGGAAGGTAGTTTCTTGTCGAGATTTTTCTTACTCTAAGGGATAGTAGCCTTGTCATTATGGAACGTAGTCTGTTGTCGAGATTTTTGTTATTCCAATGGATGGTACCCTTGTCATTATGAAGGTAGTCTATTGTCAATATTTTTGTTACTATAATAGATTGTAGCCTTGTCATTATGGAAGGTAGTGTGTTGTCGAGATTTTTGTTACTCCAATGGATGGTATCCTAGTCATTATGGAAGGTAGTCTGTTGTCGAGATTTTTGTTACTTCATTGGATGGTAGCCTTGTCATTATGGAAGGTAGTGTGTTGTCGATATTTTTGTTATTCGAATGGATGGTAGCCTAGTCATTATGGAAGGTAGTCTTTTGTCGTGATTTTTGTTACTCCAATGGATGGTAGCCTTGTCATTATGGAAGGTAGTCTATTGTGAAGATTTTTGTTACTCCAATGGATGGTAGACTTGTCATTATGGAAGGTAGTGTGTTGTCGTGATTTTTATTACTCTAAGGGATGGTAGCCTTGTCATTATGGAAGGTAGTATGTTGTCGATATCTTTGTTACTACAATGGATGGTAGCCTTTTCATTATGGAAGGTAGTATTTTGTCATGATTTTTGTTACTCTAAGGGATTGTAGCCTTGTCGTTATGGAAGGTAGTCTGTTGTTGATATCTTTGTTACTCTAATGGATTGTATCCTAGTCATTTTGGAAGGTAGTCTGTTGTCGAGATTTTTGTTACTCCATTGGATGGTAGCCTTGTCATTATGGAAGGTAGTGTGTTGTCGATATTTTTGATAATCTAATGGATGGTAGCCTTGTCATTATGGAAGGTAGTTTGTTGTCGAGATATTTGTTACTCTAATGGATGGTAGCCTTGTCATTTTGGAAGGTAGTCTATTGTCGAGATTTTTGTTACTACAATGGATGGTAGTCTTGTCATTATGGAAGGTAGTCTGTTGTGTAGATTTTTGGTACTACAATGGATTGTAGCCTTGTTGTTATGGAAGGTAGTCTGTTATTGTGATTATTGTTACTCCAATGGATGGTAGCCTTGTCATTATGGAAGGTAATATGTTATAGATATCATTGTTACTACAATGGATGTTAGCCTTCTCATTATTGAAGGTAGTCTGTTGTCAATATTTTTGTTATTCCAATGGATGGTATCCTAGTCATTATGGAAGGTAGTCTATTTTCGTGATTTTTGTTACTACAATGGATGGTAGCCTTGTCATTATGGAAGGTAGTATGTTTTAGATATCTTTGTTACTCCAATGGATGGTAGCCTTGTCATTATGGAAGGTAGTCTGTTGTCGAGATTTTTTTAACTCTATGGGATGGTAGCCTTGTCATTATGGAAGGTAGTCTGTTGTCGAGATTTTTGTTATTCCAATGGATTGTAGCCTTTTCATTATGAAAGGTAGTCTATTGTCGAGAGTTTTGTTACTATAATAGATTGTAGCCGTGTCATTATGGAAGGTAGTCTGTTGGCGTGATTTTTTTTACCCCAATGGATAGTAGCTTTTTCATTATAGAAGGTAGTATATTGTCGAGATTTTTGTCACTACAATGGATGGTAGACTTGTCATTATGGAAGGTAATCTGTTGTCGAGATTTTTGTTACTACAATGGATTGTAGCCTTGTCATTATGGAAGGTAGTGTGATGTCGATATCTTTGTTACTCCAATGGATGGTAGCCTAGTCATTATGGAAGGTAGTTTGTGTACGATATTTTTGTTATTCCAATGGATGGTAGCCTTGTCATTATGGAAGGTAGTCTCTTGTCATGACTTTTGTTACTCCAATGGATGGTAGCCTTGTCATTATGGAAGGTAGTATGTTGTCGAGTTTTTTTTTACTACAATGGATTGTAGCCTTGTCATTATGGAAGTAGTCTATTGTCGATATCTTTGTTACTCCAATGGATGGTAGCCTAGTCATTATAGAAGGTAGTCTGTTGTCGAGATTTTTGTTACTCCATTGGATGGTAGCCTTGTAATTATGGAAGGTAGTGTGTTGTGGATATTTTAGTTATTCCAATGGATGGTAGCCTAGTCATTGTGGAAGGTAGTCTGTTGTCGTGATTTTTGTTACTCCAATGGATGGTAGCCTTGTCATTATGGAAGGTAGTATATTGTAGATATCTTTGTTATTCCAATGGATGGTAGCCTAGTCATTATGGAAGGTAGTCTGTTGTCGTGATTTTTGTTACTCCAATGGATGGTAGCCTTGTCATTATGGAAGGTAGTATGTTGTCGATATCTTTGTTACTCCAATGGATGGTAGCCTTCTCATTATTGAAGGTAGTCTATTGTCGAGATTTTTGTTACTACATTGGATTTTAGCCTTGTCGTTATGGAGGTAGTCTGTTGTCGATATTTTTGTTATTCCAATGGATGGTAGCCTTGTCATTATGGAAGGTAGTCTGTTGTCGAGATTTTTGTTATTCCAATGGATGGTAGCCTTTTCATTATGAAAGGTAGTCTATTGTCGAGAGTTTTATTACTATAATAGATTGTAGTCGTGTCATTATGGAAGGTAGTCTATTGTCGTGATTTTTGTTACTCCAATGGATAGCAGCCTTGTCATTATAGAAGGTAGTATATTGTCGAGATTTTTGTCACTACAATGGATGGTAGCCTTGTCATTATAGAAGGTAGTATATTGTCGAGATTTTTGTCACTACAATGGATGGTAGCCTTGTCATTATGGAAGGTAGTCTGTTGTCGATATTTTTGTTACTACAATGGATTATAGCCTTTTCGATATGGAAGTTAGTCTGTTATCGATATCTTTGTTACTCCAATGGATGGTAGCCTAGTCATTATGGAAGGTAGTTTGTGTACGATATTTTTGTTATTCCAATGGATACTAGCCTTGTCATTATGGAAGGTAGTGTGTCGTCGAGATTTTTGTTACTCCAATGGATGGTAGCCTAGTCAATATGGAAGGTAGTCTGTTGTCGTGATTTTTGTTACTCCAATGGATGGTTTCCTTGTCATTATGGAAGGTATTCTATTATTGAGATTTTTGTTACTCCAATGGATGGTAGACTTGTCATTATGGAAGGTAGTGTGTTGTCGTGATTTTTATTACTCTAAGGGATGGTAGCCTTGTCATTATGGAAGGAAGTATGTTGTCGATATCTTTGTTACTCCAATGGATGGTAGCCTTTTCATTATGGAAGGTAATCTTTTGTCGTGATTTTTCTTACTCTAAGGGATTGTAGCCTTGTCGTTATGGAAGGTAGTTTGTTGTCGATATCTTTGTTACTCCAAAGGATGGTAGCCTAGTCATTATGGAAGGTTGTCAGTTGTCGAGATTTTTGTTTCTATAAGGGATGGTAGCCTTGTCATTATGGAAGGTAGTGTGTTGTCGATATTTTTACTACTACAACAGATTGTAGCCTTGTCGTTATGGAAGGTAGTTTGTTGTCGATATCTTTGTTACTCCAATGGATGGTATCCTAGTCATTATGGAAGTTAGTCTCTTGTCGAGATTTTTGTTACTCCATTGGATGGTAGCCTTGTCATTATGGAAGGTACTTTGTTGTCGATATTTTTTTTATTCCAATGGATGGTAACATAGTCATTATGGAAGGTAGTTTGTTGTCGTGATTTTTGTTACTCCAATGGTTGGTAGCCTTGTCATTATGGAAGGTATTCTATTGTTGGGATTTTTGTTATTCCAATGGATGGTAGCCTTGTCATTATGGAAGGTAGTCTCTTGTCATTATTTTTGTTACTCCAATGGATGGTAGCCTTGTCATTATGGAAGGTAGTATATTGTAAATATCTTTGTTATTCCAATGGATGGTAGCCTAGTCATTATGGAAGGTAGTCTGTTGTCATGATTTTTGTTACTCTAATGGATGGTAGCCTTGTCATTATGGAAGGTAGTATGTTGTCGATGTCTTGTTTACTCCAATGGATGGTAGCCTTCTCATTATTGAAGGTAGTCTATTGTCGAGATTTTTGTTACTACAATGGATGGTAGCCGTATCATTATGGAAGGTACTCTGTTATCGATAACATTGTTACTCCAATGGATGGTATCCTAGTCATTATGGAAGGTAGTCTGTTGTCGAGATTTTAGTTACTCCAATGGATGGTAGCCTTGTCATTATGGAAGGTAGTCTGTTGTCGAGATTTTGTAGACTCCAATGGATTGTAGCCTTGTCGTTATGGAAGGTAGTCTCTTGTGGATATTTGGGTTACTCCAATGATGGTACCCTTGTCATTATGGAAGATAGTATATTGTTGAGATTTTTGTTACTCCAATGGATGGTAGAATTTTAATTATGGAAGGTAGTGTGTTGTCGTTATTTTTGTTACTCTAAGGGATGGTAGCCTTGTCATTATGGAAGGTAGTATGTTGTGGATATCTTTGTTACTCCAATGGATGGTAGCCTTTTCATTATGGAAGGTAGTTTGTTGTCGAGATTTTTCTTACTCTAAGGGATGGTAGCCTTGTCATTATGGAACGTCGTCTGTTGTCGAGATTTTTGTTATTCCAATGGATGACAGCCTTGTCATAATGAAGGTAGTCTATTGTCGATATTTTTGTTACTATAATAGATTGTAGCCTTGTCATTATGGAAGGTAGTGTGTTGTCAAGATTTTTGTTACTCCAATGGATGGTATCCTAGTCATTATGGAAGGTAGTCCATTGTCGAGATTTTTGTTACTCCATTGGATGGTAGCCTTGTCACTATGGAAGGTAGTGTGTTGTCGATATTTTTCAAATTCCAATGGATGGTAGCCTAGTCATTATGGAAGGTAGTATTTTGTCTATATTTTTTTTACTCCAATGGATGGTAGCCTTGTCATTATGGAAGGTAGTCTATTATTGAGATTTTTGTTACTCCAATGGAAGGTAGACTTGTCATTATGGAAGGTAGTGTGTTTTCGTGATTTTTATTACTCTAAGGGACGGTAGCTTGTCATTATGGAAGGTAGTATGTTGTTTATATCTTTGTTACTCCAATGGATGGTAGCCTTTTCATTATGGAAGGTAGTCTATTGTTGTGATTTTTGTTAGTCTAAGGAATTGTAGCCTTGTCGTTATGGAAGGTAGTCTATTGTCGATATCTTTGTTGCTCCAATGGATGGTATCCTAGTCATTTTGGATGGTATTTTGTTGTCGATATTTTTGTTACTCCATTGGATGGTAGCCTTTTCATTATGGAATGTAGTGTGTTGTCGATATTTTTGTTATTCCAATGGATGGAAGCCTTGTGATTATGGAAGGTAGTTTTTTGTCGAGATTTTTGTTACTCCAATAGATGGTACCCAAGTCATTATGGAAGGTAGTCTGTTGTCGAGATTTTTGTTTCTCCAATGGATGGTATCCTAGTCATTATGGAAGGTAGTCTGTTGTCGAGATTTAGTTACTCCAATGGATGGTAGCCTTGTCATTATGGAAGGTAGTCTGTTGTCGAGACTTTGTAGAGTCCAATGGATTGTAGCCTTGTCATTATGGAAGGTAGTCTCTTTTGGATATTTGGGTTACTCCAATGATGGTACCCTTGTCATTATGGATGATAGTCTATTGTTGAGATTTTTGTTACTCCAATGTATGGTAGACTTGTAATTATGGAAGGTAGTGTGTTGTCGTGATTTTTATTACTCCAATGGATGGTAGCCTTTTCATTATGGAAGGTAGTCTTTTGCAATGATTTTTGTTACTCTAAGGCATTGTAGCCTTGTCGTTATGGAAGGTAGTATGTTATCGATATCTTTGTTACTCTAATGGATGGAATCTTAGTCATTTTGGAAGGTAGTTTGTTGTCAAGACTTTTGTTACTCCATTGGTTGGTAGCCTTGTCATTATGGAAGGTAGTGTGTTGTCGATATTTTTGTTATTCCAATGGATGGTAGCCTTGTCATTTTGGAAGGTAGTCTATTGTTGACATTTTTGTTACTACAATGGATGGTAGCCGTGTCATAATAGAAGGTAGTCTTTTGTCGAGATTTTTGTTACTACAATTGATTGTAGCATTGTCATTATGGAAGGTAGTCTATTGTCGATATCTTTGTTACTCTAATGGATGGTAGCCTAGTCATTATGGAAGGTAGTCTGTTGTCGAGATTTTTATCAGTCTAAGGGATGGTAGCCTTGTCATTATGGAAGGTAGTGTGTTGTCGATATTCTTGTTATTCCAATGTATGGTAGCCTTGTCATTATGGAAGGTAGTCTGTTGTCGAGTTTTTTGTTACTCCAAAGTATGGTAGCCTTGTCATTATGGAAAGTAGTCTATTGTCTAGATTTTTGTTACTACAATGGATGGTAGCCTTGTAATTATGGAAGGTAGTTTGTTGTCGCGATTTTTGTTACTACAATTGATTGTAGCCTTGTCATTATGGAAGGTAGTCTGTTGTCGATATCTTTGTTACTATAATGGATGGTATTCTAGTCATTATGGAAGGTAGTCTCTTGTCGAGATTTTTGTTACTCCATTGGATGGTAGCCTTGTCATCATGGAAGGTATTGTGTTGTCGATATTTTTGTAATTCCAATGGATGGTAGCCTAGTCATTATGGAAGGTAGTCTGTTGTCGTGATTTTTGTTAGTCCAATGGATGGTAGCCTTGTCATTAAGGAAGGTATTTTATTGTTGAGATTTTTGTTACTCCAATGGATGGTAGCCTTTACATTATGGAAGGTAATCTGTTGTCGAGATTTTAGTTACTCTAATGGATGGTAGCCTTGTCATTATGGAAGGTAGTCTGTTGTCGATATTTTCTAGTCTCCAGTGGATTGTAGCCTTGTCATTATGGAAGGTAGTCTCTTGTGGATATTTGGGTTACTCCAATGATGGTACCCTTGTCATTATGGAAGGTAGTGTGTTGTCGATATTTTTGTTACTACAATGCATTGTAGCCTTGTCGTTATGGAAGGTAGTTTGTTGTCGATATCTTTGTTACTTCAATGGATGGTAGCCTTGTCATTATGGAAGGTAGTCTGTTGTTGAGATTTTAGTTACTCCAATGGATGGTAGCCTTGTCATTATGGAAGGTAGTCTGTTGTCGAGATTTTGTAGACTCCAATGGATTGTAGCCTTGTCATTATGGAAGGTAGTCTCTTATGGATATTTGGGTTACTCCAATGATGGTACCCTTATCATTATGGAAGATAGTCTGTTGTTGATATTTTTGTTACTCCAGTGGATGGTAGACTTGTCATTATGAAAGGTAGTGTGTTGTCATGATTTTTATTACTCTAAGGGATGGTAGGCTTAGCATTATGGAAGGTAGTCTTTTGTCATGATTTTCGTTACTCTAGGGATTGTAGCCTTGTCATTATGGAAGGTAGTATGTTGTCGATATCTTTGTTACTCCAATGGATGTAGCCTAGTCATTATGGAAGGTAGTGTGTTGTCGATATTTTTGTTATTCCAAGGGATGGTAGCCTAGTCATTATGGAAGGTAATTTTTTGTCTTGATTTTTGTTACTCCAATGGATGGTAGCCTTATCATTATGGAAGGTAGTCTATTGTTGAGATTTTTGTTACTCCAATGGATGGTAGACTTGTCATTATGGAAGGTAGTGTGTTGTCGTGATTTTTATTACTCTAAGGGATGGTAGACTTGTCATTATGGAAGGTAGTGTGTTATCTATATCTTTGTTAGTCCAATGGATGGTAGCCTTTTCATTATGGAAGGTAGTCTTTTATCATGATTTTTGTTACTCTAACGCATTGTAGCCTTGTCGTTATGGAAGGTAGTCTGTAATAGATATCTTTGTTACTCTAATGGATGGTATCCTAGTCATTTTGGAAGGTAGTTTGTTGTCGAGATTTTTGTTACTCCATTGGTTGGTAGCCTTGTCATTACCGAAGGTAGTGTGTTGTCGATATTTTTGTTATTCCAATGGATGGTAGCCTTGATATTATGGAAGGTAGTTTGTTGTCGAGATTTTTCTTACTCCAATGTATGGTAGCCTTGTCATTATGGAAGGTAGTCTATTATCGATATTTTTGTTACTCCAATGGATGGTAGCCTAGTCATTATGGAAGGTAGTATGTTGTCGATATTTTTGTAATTCTAATGGATGGTAGCCTTGTCATTATGGAAGGTAGTCTGTTGTCGAGATTTTTGTTACTCCAATGGATGGTAGCCTTGTCATTATGGAAGGTAGTCTATTGTCGAGATTTTTGTTACTACAATGGATGGTAGCCTTGTCATTATGGAAGGTAGTATGTTGTCGTGATTTTTGTTACTCCAATGGATGGTATCCTAGTTATTATGGAAGGTAGTCTCTTGTCGAGATTTTTGTTACTCCATTGGATGGTAGACTTGTCATTATGGAAGGTAGTCTGTTGTCGTGATTTTTGTTACTCCAATGAATGGTAGACTTGTCATTATGGAAGGTAGTGTGTTGTCTTGATTTTTATTACTCTAAGGGATGGTAACCTTTTCATTATGGAAGGTAGTCTTTTGTCGTGATTTTTGTTACTCTAAGGGATTGTAGCCTTGTCGTTATGGAAGGTAGTTTGTTGTCGATATCTTTGTTACTCTAATGGATGGTAGCCTAGTTGTTATGGAAGGTTGTCTGTTGTAGAGATTTATGTTTCTCTAAGGGATGGTAGCCTTGTCATTATGGAAGGTAGTCTGTTGTCGATATATTTGTTACTTCAATGGATGGTAGCCTTGTCATTATGGAAGGTAGTCTGTTGTCGAGTTTTTTGTTACTCCAATGGATGGTAGCCTTGTCATTATGGAAAGTAGTCTATTGTCTAGATTTTTGTTACTACAATGGATGGTAGCCTTGTAATTATGGAAGGTAGTTTGTTGTCGCGATTTTTGTTACTACAATTGATTGTAGCCTTGTCATTATGGAAGGTAGTCTGTTGTCGATATCTTTGTTACTATAATGGATGGTATTCTAGTCATTATGGAAGGTAGTCTCTTGTCGAGATTTTTGTTACTCCATTGGATGGTAGCCTTGTCATTATGGAAGGTATTGTGTTGTCGATTTTTTTGTAATTCCAATGGATGGTAGCCTAGTCATTATGGAAGGTAGTCTGTTGTCGTGATTTTTGTTAGTCCAATGGATGGTATCCTTGTCATTAAGGAAGGTATTTTATTGTTGAGATTTTTGTTAATCCAATAGATGGTAGCCTTTTCATTATGGAAGGTAGTCTTTTGTCGTGATTTTTGTTACTCTAAGGGATTGTAGCCTTGTTGTTATTGAAGGTAGTTTGTTGTTGATATCTTTATTACTCCAATGGATGGTAGCCTTTTCATTATGGAAGGTAGTCTGTTGTCGAGATTTTAGTTACTCTAATGGATGGTAGCCTTGTCATTATGGAAGGTAGTCTGTTGTCGATATTTTCTAGTCTCCAGTGGATTGTAGCCTTGTCATTATGGAAGGTAGTCTCTTGTGGATATTTGGGTTACTCCAATGATGGTACCCTTGTCATTATGGAAGGTAGTGTGTTGTCGATATTTTTGTTACTACAATGCATTGTAGCCTTGTCGTTATGGAAGGTAGTTTGTTGTCGATATCTTTGTTACTCCAATGGATGGTAGCCTTGTCATTATGGAAGGTAGTCTGTTGTTGAGATTTTAGTTACTCCAATGGATGGTAGCCTTGTCATTATGGAAGGTAGTCTGTTGTCGAGATTTTGTAGACTCCAATGGATTGTAGCCTTGTCATTATAGAAGGTAGTCTCTTGTGGATATTTGGGTTACTCCAATGATGGTACCCTTGTCATTATGGAAGATAGTCTATTGTTGATATTTTTGTTACTCCAATGGATGGTAGACTTGTCATTATGAAAGGTAGTGTGTTGTCATGATTTTTATTACTCTAAGGGATGGTAGGCTTAGCATTATGGAAGGTAGTCTTTTGTCTCGATTTTCGTTACTCTAGGGATTGTAGCCTTGTCAATATGGAAGGTAGTATGTTGTAGATATCTTTGTTACTCCAATGGATGGTAGCCTAGTCATTATGGAAGGTAGTGTGTTGTCGATATTTTTGTTATTCCAAGGGATGGTAGCCTAGTCATTATGGAAGGTAATCTTTTGTCTTGATTTTTGTTGCTCCAATGGATGGTAGCCTTATCATTATGGAAGGTAGTCTATTGTTGAGATTTTTGTTACTCAAATGGATGGTAGACTTGTCATTATGGAAGCTAGTCTGTTGTCGTGATTTTTGTTACTCCAACGGATGGTAGCCTAGTCATTATGGAAGGTAGTCTATTATTGAGATTTTTGTTACCTCAATGGATGGTAGACTTGTCATTATGGAAGGTAGTGTGTTGTCGTGATTTTTATTACTCTAAGGGATGGTAGACTTGTCATTATGGAAGGTAGTGTGTTATCTATATCTTTGTTAGTCCAATGGATGGTAGCCTTTTCATTATGGAAGGTAGTCTTTTGTCATGATTTTTGTTACTCTAACGCATTGTAGCCTTGTCGTTATGGAAGGTAGTCTGTAATACATATCTTTGTTACTCTAATGGATGGTATCCTAGTCATTTTGGAAGGTAGTTTGTTGTCAAGATTTTTGTTACTCCATTGGATGGTAGCCTTGTCATTACGGAAGGTAGTGTGTTGTCGATATTTTTGTTATTCCAATGGATGGTAGCCTTGATATTATGGAAGGTAGTTTGTTGTCGAGATTTTTCTTACTCCAATGTATGGTAGCCTTGTCCTTATGGAAGGTAGTCTATTATCGATATTTTTGTTACTCCAATGGATGGCAGCCTAGTCATTATGGAAGGTAGTATGTTGTCGATATTTTTGTAAATCTAATGGATGGTAGCCTTGTCATTATGGAAGGTAGTTTGTTGTCGAGATTTTTGTTACTCCAATGGATGGTAGCCTTGTCATTATGGAAGGTAGTCTATTGTCGAGATTTTTGTTACTACAATGGATGGTAGCCTTGTCATTATGGAATGTAGTATGTTGTCGTGATTTTTGTTACTCCAATGGATGGTATCCTAGTTATTATGGAAGGTAGTCTCTTGTCGAGATTTTTGTTACTCCATTGGATGGTAGACTTGTCATTATGGAAGGTAGTCTGTTGTCGTGATTTTTGTTACTCCAATGAATGGTAGACTTGTCATTATGGAAGGTAGTGTGTTGTCTTGATTTTTATTACTCTAAGGGATGGTAACCTTTTCATTATGGAAGGTAGTCTTTTGTCGTGATTTTTGTTACTCTAAGGGATTGTATCCTTGTCGTTATGGAAGGTAGTTTGTTGTCGATATCTTTGTTACTCCAATGGATGGTAGCCTAGTTGTTATGGAAGGTTGTCTGTTGTACAGATTTATGTTTCTCTAAGGGATGGTAGCCTTGTCATTATGGAAGGTAGTCTGTTGTCGATATATTTGTTACTTCAATGGATGGTAGCCTTGTCATTATGGAAGGTAGTCTGTTGTCAAGATTTTAGTTACTCCAATGGATGGTAGCCTTGTCATTATGGAAGGTAGTCTGTTGTCGAGATTTTGTAGACTCCAATGGATTGTAGCCTTGTCATTATGGAAGGTAGTCTCTTGTGGATATTTGGGTTACTCCAATGATGGTACCCTTGTCATTATTGAAGATAGTCTATTGTTAATATTTTTGTTACTCCAATGGATGGTAGACTTGTCATTATGGAAGGTAGTGTGTTGTCGTGATTTTTATTAATCTAAGGGATGGTAGCCTTATCATTATGGAAGGTAGTATGTTGTCGATATCTTTGTTACTCTAATGGATTTTAGCCTTTTCATTATGGAAGGTAGTCTGTTATCATGATTTTTGTTACTTTAAGGGATTGTAGCCTTGTCATTATGGAAGGTAGTCTATTGTCGATATCTTTGTTACTCCAATGGATGGTAGCGTAGTCATTATGGAAGGTAGTCTGTTGTCGAGATTTTAGTTTCTCTAAGGGATGGTAGCCTTGTCATTATGGAAGGTAGTGCGTTTTTGATATTTTGTTATTCCAATGGATGGTAACCTTGCCATTATGGAAGATAGTCTGTTGTCGAGATTTTGGTTACTCCAATGGATGGTAGCCTTGTCATTATGGAAGGTAGTCTATTGTAGAGATTTTTATTACTACAATGGATGGTAGTCTTGTCATTATGGAAGGTAGTTTGTTGTCGAGATTTTTTATACTACAATGGATTGTAGCCTTGTCGTTATGGAAGGTAGTCTATTGTCGATATCTTTATTACTCCAATGGATGGTAGCCTAGTCATTATGGAAGGTAGTCTGTTGTCGAGATTTTAGTTACTCCAATGGATGGTAGACTTGTCATTATGGAAGGTAGTGTGTTGTCGTAATTTTTCTTTCTCTAAGGGATGGTAGCCTTGTCATTATGGAAGGTAGTATGTTGTCGATATCTTTGTGACTCCAATGGATGGTAGCCTTTTCATTATGGAAGGTAGTTTGTTGTCAAGATTTTTGTTACTCTAAGGGATGGTAGCCTAGTAATTATGGAACATAGTCTGATGTCGAGATTTTTGTTATTCCAATGGATGGTAGCCTTGTCATTATGAAAGGTAGTCTATTGTCAATATTTTTGTTACTATAATAGATTGTAGCCTTGTAATTATGGAAGGTAGTGTGTTATTGAGATTTTTGTTACTCCAATGGATGGTAGCCTAGTCATTATGGAAGCTAGTCTGTTGTCGTGATTTTTGTTACTCCAACGGATGGTAGCCTAGTCATTATGGAAGGTAGTCTATTATTGAGATTTTTGTTACTCCAAGGATGGTAGACTTGTCATTATGGAAGGTAGTGTGTTGTCGTGATTTTTATTACTCTAAGGTATGGTAGCCTTGTCATTATGGAAGGTAGTGTGTTTTTGATATCTTTGTTACTCCAATGGATGGTAGCCTTTTCATTATGGAAGGTAGTCTTTTGTCGTGATTTTTGTTACTCTAAGGGATTGTAGCCTTGTCATTATGGAAGGTAGTCTGTTCTCTATGGGATGGTAGCCTTGTCATTATGGAATGTAATGTGTTATCGATATTTTTTTTATTCCAATGGATGGTAGCCTTGTCATTATGGAAGGTAATATGTTGTCGAGATTTTTGTTATTCCAATGGATGGTAGCCTTGTCATTATGGAAGGTAGTCTATTGTTGAGATTTGTTTTACTACAATTGATGGTAGTCTGTTGTCGAGATTTTTGTTACTACAATGGATTGTAGCCTTGTCGTTATGAAAGGTAGTCTGTTGTCGATATCTTTGTTACTCCAAGGGAGGATAGCCTTGTCATTATGGAACACAGTCTATTGTCTAGATTTTTGTTATTTCAATGGATGGTAGCCTTGTAATAATGGAAGGTAGATTGTTGTCGAGATTTTTGTAACTCCAATGGATGGTAGCCTTGTCATTATGGAAGGTAGTCTATTGTCGATATTTTTGTTACTACAATGGATGGTAGCCTTGTCATTATGGAATGTAATCTGTTTTCGAGATTTTTGTACTATAATGGATTGTAGCCTTGTCGTTATGGAAGGTAGTCTGTTGTCGAGATTTTTGTACTATAATGGATTGTAGCCTTGTCGTTATGGAAGGTAGTCTGTTGTCGATATCTTTGTAACTCGAATGGATGGTAGCCTTATCATTATGGAACGTAGTCTGTTGTCGAGATTTTTGTTATTCCAATGGATGGTAGCCTTGTCATTATGGAAGGTAGATTGTTGTCGAGATTTTTGTTACTCCAATGGATGGTAGCCTTGTCATTATGGAAGGTAGTCTATTGGCGATATTTTTGTTACTACAATGGATGGTAGCCTTGTCATTATGGAAGGTAATTTGTTGTCAAGATTTTTGTTACTACAATAGATTATAGCCTTTGTGTTATGGAGGTAGTCTATTGTCGATATCTTTGTTACTCCAATGGATGGTAGCCTACTCATTATGGAAGGTAGTCTGTTGTCGATATTTTTGTTACTCCCTTGGATGGTAGCCTTGTCATTATGGAAGGTAGTGTGTTGTCGATATTTTTGTTATTCCAATGGATGGTAGCCTAGTCATTATGGAAGGTAGTCGGTTGTCGTGATTTTTGATACTCCATTGGATGGTAGCCTTGTCATTATGGAAGGTAGTATGTTGTAGATATCTTTGTTATTCCAATGGATGGTAACCTAGTCATTATGGAAGGTAGTTTGTTGTCGTGATTTTTGTTACTCCAATGGATGGAAGCCTTGTTATTATGGAAGGTAGTATGTTGTAGATTGTTACTACAATGGATGGTAGCCTTCTCATTATGGAAGGTAGTCTGTTGTTGAGATTTTTGTTAATACAATGGATTGTATCCTTGTCGTTATGGAGGTAGTCAATTGTCGATATCTTTGTTACTCAAATGGATGGCAGCTTAGTCATTATGGAAGGTAGTCTATTGTCGAGATTTTTGTTACTCCATTGGATGGTAGCCTTGTTATTATGGAAGGTAGTGTGTTTTCGATATTTTTGTTATTCCAATGGATGGTAGCCGAGTCATTATGGAAGGTTCTCTATTTTCATGATTTTTGATATTACAATGGATGGTAGCCTTGTCATTATGGAAGGTAATCTGTTGTCGTCATTTTTGTTACTACAATGGATTGTAGCCTTGTCGTTATGGAAGGTAGTCTATTGTCGATGTCTTTGTTACTCCAATGGATGGTAGCCTTGTCATTATGGAAGGTAGTCTGTTGTCGAGATTTTGTAGACTACAATGGATTGTAGCCTTGTCATTATGGAAGGCAGTCTCTTGTGGATATTTGGGTTACTCCAATGATGGTACCCTTGTCATTATGGAAGTTAGCCTATTGTCGGGATTTTTGTTACTCTAAGGGATGGTAGCCTTGTCATTATGGAAGGTAGTATGTTGTCGATATCTTTGTTACTCCAATGGATGGTAGCCTTTTCATTATGGAAGGTAGTTTGTTGTCGAGATTTTTCTTACTCTAAGAGATGGTAGCCTTGTCATTATGGAACGTAGTCTGTTGTCGAGATTTTTGTTTTTCCAAGGGATGCTAGCCTTGTCATTATGAAGGTAGTCTATTGTCGATATTTTTGTTACTATAATAGATTGTAGCCTTGTCATTATGTAAGGTAGTATGTTGTCGAGATTTTTGTTACTCCAATGGATGGTATCCTAGTCATTATGGAAGGTAGTCTGTTGTAGAGATTTTTGTTACTTCATTGGATGGTAGCCTTGTCATTATGGAAGGTAGTGTGTTGTTGATATTTTTGTTATTCGAATGGATGGTAGCCTAGTCATTATGGAAGGTAGTCTTTTGTCTTGATTTTTGTTACTCCAATGGATGGTAGCCTTGTCATTAAGGAAGGTAGTCTATTGTTGAGATTTTTGTTACTCCAATGGATGGTAGACTTGTCATTATGGAAGGTAGTGTGTTGTCGATATCTTTGTTACTACAATGGATGGTAGCCTTTTCATTATGGAAGGTAGTCTTTTGTCATGATTTTTGTTACTCTAAGGGATTGTAGCCTTGTCGTTATGGAAGGTAGTCTGTTGTCGATATCTTTGTTACTCTAATGGATGGTATCCTAGTCATTTTGGAAGGTAGTCTGTTGTCGAGATTTTTGTTACTCCATTGGATGGTAGCCTTGTCATTATGGAAGGTAGTGTGTTGTCGATATTTTTGTTATTCTAATGGATGGTAGCCTTGTCATTATGGAAGGTAGTTTGTCGTCGAGATATTTGTTACTCCAATGGATGGTAGCCTTGTCATTATGGAATGTAGTCTATTGTCGAGATTTTTGTTACTACAATGGATGGTAGTCTTGTCATTATGGAAGGTAGTATGTTGTCTAGATTTTTTGTACTACAATGGATTGTAGCCGTGTCGTTATGGAAGGTAGTATGTTATAGATATCAATGTTACTACAATGGATGGTAGCCTTCTCATTATTGAAGGTAGTCTGTTGTCGAGATTTTTGTTACTACATTGGATTTTAGCCTTATCGTTATGGAGGTAGTCTGTTGTCAATATTTTTGTTATTCCAATGGATGGTAGCCTAGTCATTATGGAAGGTAGTCTATTTTCGTGATTTTGGTTACTCCAATGGATGGTAGCCTTGTCATTATGGAAGGTAGTATGTTGTATATATCTTTGTTACTCCAATGGATGGTAGCCTTGTCATTATGGAAGGTAGTCTGTTGTCGAGATTTTTTTTACTCTAAGGGATGGTAGCGTTGTCATTATGGAAGGTAGTTTGTTGTCGATATTTTTGTTATTCCAATGGATGGTTGCCTTTTCATTATGAAAGGTAGTCTATTGTCGAGAGTTTTGTTACTATAATAGATTATAGCCGTGTCATTATGGAAGATAGTCTATTGTCGTGATTTTTTTTACTCCAATGGATAGTGGCCTTTTCATTAGAGAAGGTAGTATATTGACGAGATTTTTGTCACTACAATGGATGGTAGCCTTGTCATTATGGAAGGTAGTCTGTTGTCGAGATTTTTGTTACTACAATGGCTTGAAGCCTTGTCGTTATGGAAGGTAGTTTGTTGTCGAAATCTTTGTTGCTCCAATGGATGGTAGCCTAGTCATTATGGAAGGTAGTTTGTGTACGATATTTTTGTTATTCCAAAGGATGGTAGCCTAGTCATTATGGAAGGTAGTCTGTTGTCGTGATTTTTGTTACTCCAATGGATGGTAGCCTTGTCATTATGGAAGGTAGTCTATTGTTACTATAATGGATGGTAGTCTTGTCATTATGGAAGGTAGTCTGTTGTCGAGATTTTTGTTACTACAATGGATTGTAGCCTTGTCGTTATGGAAGGTAGTCTATTGTCGATATCTTTGTTACTCCAATTGATGGTAGCCTTGTTATTATGGAAGGTAGCCTATTGTCGAGATTTTAGTTACTCCAATGGATGGTAGCCTTGTCATTATGGAATGTAGTCTGTTGTCGTGATATTGTAGACTCCAATGGATTGTAGCCTTGTCATTATGGAAGGTAGTCTCTTGTGGATATTTGGGTTACTCCAATGATGGTACCCTTGTCATTATGGAAGTTAGTCTATTTTCGTGATTTTTGTTACTCTAAGGGATGGTAGCCTTGTCATTATGGAAGGTAGTATGTTGTCGATATCTTTGTTACTCTAATGGATGGTAGCCTTTTCATTATGAAAGGTAGTTTCTTGTCGAGATTTTTCTTACTCTAAGGGATAGTAGCCTTGTCATTATGGAACGTAGTCTGTTGTCGAGACTTTTGTTATTCCAATGGATGGTACCCTTGTCATTATGAAGGTAGTCTATTGTCGATATTTTTGTTACTATAATAGATTGTAGCCTTGTCATTATGGAAGGTAGTGTGTTGTCGAGATTTTTGTTACTCCAATGGATGGTATCCTAGTCATTATGGAAGGTAGTCTGTTGTAGAGATTTTTGTTACTTCATTGGATGGTAGCCTTGTCATTATGGAAGGTAGTGTGTTGTCGATATTTTTGTTATTCGAATGGATGGTAGCCTAGTCATTATGGAAGGTAGTCTTTTGTCTTGATTTTTCTTACTCCAATGGATGGTAGCCTTGTCATTAGGGAAGGTAGTCTATTGTTGAGATTTTTGTTACTCCAATGGATGGTAGACTTGTCATTATGGAAGGTAGTGTGTTGTCGTGATTTTTATTACTCTAAGGGATGGTAGCCTTGTCATTATGGAAGGTAGTATGTTGTCGATATCTTTGTTACTACAATGGATGGTAGCCTTTTCATTATGGAAGGTAGTCTTTTGTCATGATTTTTGTTACTCTAAGGGATTGTAGCCTTGTCGTTATGGAAGGTAGTCTGTTGTCGATATCTTTGTTACTCTAATGGATGGTATCCTAGTCATTTTGGAAGGTAGTCTGTTGTCGAGATTTTTGTTACTCCATTGGATGGTAGCCTTGTCATTATGGAAGGTAGTGTGTTGTCGATATTTTTGTTATTCTAATGGATGGTAGCCTTGTCATTATGGAAGGTAGTTTGTCGTCGAGATATTTGTTACTCCAATGGATGGTAGCCTTGTCATTATGGAATGTAGTCTATTGTCGAGATTTTTGTTACTACAATGGATGGTAGTCTTGTCATTATGGAAGGTAGTCTGTTGTCTAGATTTTTTGTACTACAATGGATTGTAGCCGTGTCGTTATGGAAGGTAATCAGTTGTGGTGATTTTTGTTATCCAATGGATGGTAGCCTTGTCATTATGGAAGGTAGTATGTTATAGATATCAATGTTACTACAATGGATGGTAGCCTTCTCATTATTGAAGGTAGTCTGTTGTCGAGATTTTTGTTACTACATTGGATTTTAGCCTTATCGTTATGGAGGTAGTCTGTTGTCAATATTTTTGTTATTCCAATGGATGGTAGCCTAGTCATTATGGAAGGTAGTCTATTTTCGTGATTTTTGTTACTCCAATGGATGGTAGCCTTGTCATTATGGAAGGTAGTATGTTGTATATATCTTTGTTACTCCAATGGATGGTAGCCTTGTCATTATGGAAGGTAGTCTGTTGTCGAGATTTTTTTTACTCTAAGGGATGGTAGCGTTGACATTATGGAAGGTAGTTTGTTGTCGAGATTTTTGTTATTCCAATGGATGGTAGCCTTTTCATTATGAAAGGTAGTCTATTGTCGAGAGTTTTGTTACTATAATAGATTATAGCCGTGTCATTATGGAAGGTAGTCTATTGTCGTGATTTTTTTTACTCCAATGGATAGTGGCCTTTTCATTAGAGAAGGTAGTATATTGACGAGATTTTTGTCACTATAATCTATGGTAGCCTTGTCATTATGGAAGGTAGTCTGTTGTCGAGATTTTTGTTACTACAATGGCTTGAAGCCTTGTCGTTATGGAAGGTAGTCTGTTGTCGATATCTTTGTTGCTCCAATGGATGGTAGCCTAGTCATTATGGAAGGTACTTTGTGTACGATATTTTTGTTATTCCAAAGGATGGTAGCCTAGTCATTACGGAAGGTAGTCTGTTGTCGTGATTTTTGTTACTCCAATGGATGGTAGCCTTGTCATTATGGAAGGTAGTCTATTGTTACTATAATGGATGGTAGTCTTGTCATTATGGAAGGTAGTCTGTTGTCGAGATTTTTGTTACTACAATGGATTGTAGCCTTGTCGTTATGGAAGATAGTCTATTGTCGATATCTTTGTTACTCCAATGGATGGTAGCCTAGTTATTATGGAAGGTAGTTTGTTGTCGAGATTTTAGTTACTCCAATGGATGGTAGCCTTGTCATTATGGAAGGTAGTCTGTTGTCGAGATTTTGTAGACTCCAATAGATTGTAGCCTTGTCATTATGGAAGGTAGTCTCTTGTGGATATTTGGGTTACTCCAATGATGGTACCCTTGTCATTATGGAAGTTAGTCTATTTTCGTGATTTTTGTTACTCTAAGGGATGGTAGCCATGTCATTATGGAAGGTAGTATGTTGTCGATATCTTTGTTACTCCAATGGATGGTAGCCTTTTCATTATGGAAGGTAGTTTCTTGTCGATATTTTTCTTACTCTAAGGGATAGTAGCCTTGTCATTATGGAACGTAGTCTGTTGTCGAGACTTTTGTTATTCCAATGGATGGTACCCTTGTCATTATGAAGGTAGTCTATTGTCGATATTTTTGTTACTATAATAGATTGTAGCCTTGTCATTATGGAAGGTAGTGTGTTGTCGAGATTTTTGTTACTCCAATGGATGGTATCCTAGTCATTATGGAAGGTAGTCTGTTGTCGTGATTTTTGTTACTCCAATGGATGGTAGCCTTGTCATTATGGAAGGTAGTCTATTGTTACTATAATGGATGGTAGCCTTGTCATTATGGAAGGTAGTCTGTTGTCGAGATTTTTGTTACTACAATGGCTTGAAGCCTTGTCGTTATGGAAGGTAGTTTGTTGTCGAAATCTTTGTTGCTCCAATGGATGGTAGCCTAGTCATTATGGAAGGTAGTTTGTGTACGATATTTTTGTTATTCCAAAGGATGGTAGCCTAGTCATTATGGAAGGTAGTCTGTTGTCGTGATTTTTGTTACTCCAATGGATGGTAGCCTTGTCATTATGGAAGGTAGTCTATTGTTACTATAATGGATGGTAGTCTTGTCATTATGGAAGGTAGTCTGTTGTCGAGATTTTTGTTACTACAATGGATTGTAGCCTTGTCGTTATGGAAGGTAGTCTATTGTCGATATCTTTGTTACTCCAATTGATGGTAGCCTTGTTATTATGGAAGGTAGCCTATTGTCGAGATTTTAGTTACTCCAATGGATGGTAGCCTTGTCATTATGGAATGTAGTCTGTTGTCGTGATATTGTAGACTCCAATGGATTGTAGCCTTGTCATTATGGAAGGTAGTCTCTTGTGGATATTTGGGTTACTCCAATGATGGTACCCTTGTCATTATGGAAGTTAGTCTATTTTCGTGATTTTTGTTACTCTAAGGGATGGTAGCCTTGTCATTATGGAAGGTAGTATGTTGTCGATATCTTTGTTACTCCAATGGATGGTAGCCTTTTCATTATGAAAGGTAGTTTCTTGTCGAGATTTTTCTTACTCTAAGGGATAGTAGCCTTGTCATTATGGAACGTAGTCTGTTGTCGAGACTTTTGTTATTCCAATGGATGGTACCCTTGTCATTATGAAGGTAGTCTATTGTCGATATTTTTGTTACTATAATAGATTGTAGCCTTGTCATTATGGAAGGTAGTGTGTTGTCGAGATTTTTGTTACTCCAATGGATGGTATCCTAGTCATTATGGAAGGTAGTCTGTTGTAGAGATTTTTGTTACTTCATTGGATGGTAGCCTTGTCATTATGGAAGGTAGTGTGTTGTCGATATTTTTGTTATTCGAATGGATGGTAGCCTAGTCATTATGGAAGGTAGTCTTTTGTCTTGATTTTTCTTACTCCAATGGATGGTAGCCTTGTCATTAGGGAAGGTAGTCTATTGTTGAGATTTTTGTTACTCCAATGGATGGTAGACTTGTCATTATGGAAGGTAGTGTGTTGTCGTGATTTTTATTACTCTAAGGGATGGTAGCCTTGTCATTATGGAAGGTAGTATGTTGTCGATATCTTTGTTACTACAATGGATGGTAGCCTTTTCATTATGGAAGGTAGTCTTTTGTCATGATTTTTGTTACTCTAAGGGATTGTAGCCTTGTCGTTATGGAAGGTAGTCTGTTGTCGATATCTTTGTTACTCTAATGGATGGTATCCTAGTCATTTTGGAAGGTAGTCTGTTGTCGAGATTTTTGTTACTCCATTGGATGGTAGCCTTGTCATTATGGAAGGTAGTGTGTTGTCGATATTTTTGTTATTCTAATGGATGGTAGCCTTGTCATTATGGAAGGTAGTTTGTCGTCGAGATATTTGTTACTCCAATGGATGGTAGCCTTGTCATTATGGAATGTAGTCTATTGTCGAGATTTTTGTTACTACAATGGATGGTAGTCTTGTCATTATGGAAGGTAGTCTGTTGTCTAGATTTTTTGTACTACAATGGATTGTAGCCGTGTCGTTATGGAAGGTAATCAGTTGTGGTGATTTTTGTTACTCCAATGGATGGTAGCCTTGTCATTATGGAAGGTAGTATGTTATAGATATCAATGTTACTACAATGGATGGTAGCCTTCTCATTATTGAAGGTAGTCTGTTGTCGAGATTTTTGTTACTACATTGGATTTTAGCCTTATCGTTATGGAGGTAGTCTGTTGTCAATATTTTTGTTATTCCAATGGATGGTAGCCTAGTCATTATGGAAGGTAGTCTATTTTCGTGATTTTTGTTACTCCAATGGATGGTAGCCTTGTCATTATGGAAGGTAGTATGTTGTATATATCTTTGTTACTCCAATGGATGGTAGCCTTGTCATTATGGAAGGTAGTCTGTTGTCGAGATTTTTTTTACTCTAAGGGATGGTAGCGTTGACATTATGGAAGGTAGTTTGTTGTCGAGATTTTTGTTATTCCAATGGATGGTAGCCTTTTCATTATGAAAGGTAGTCTATTGTCGAGAGTTTTGTTACTATAATAGATTATAGCCGTGTCATTATGGAAGGTAGTCTATTGTCGTGATTTTTTTTACTCCAATGGATAGTGGCCTTTTCATTAGAGAAGGTAGTATATTGACGAGATTTTTGTCACTACAATCTATGGTAGCCTTGTCATTATGGAAGGTAGTCTGTTGTCGAGATTTTTGTTACTACAATGGCTTGAAGCCTTGTCGTTATGGAAGGTAGTCTGTTGTCGATATCTTTGTTGCTCCAATGGATGGTAGCCTAGTCATTATGGAAGGTACTTTGTGTACGATATTTTTGTTATTCCAAAGGATGGTAGCCTAGTCATTACGGAAGGTAGTCTGTTGTCGTGATTTTTGTTACTCCAATGGATGGTAGCCTTGTCATTATGGAAGGTAGTCTATTGTTACTATAATGGATGGTAGTCTTGTCATTATGGAAGGTAGTCTGTTGTCGAGATTTTTGTTACTACAATGGATTGTAGCCTTGTCGTTATGGAAGATAGTCTATTGTCGATATCTTTGTTACTCCAATGGATGGTAGCCTAGTTATTATGGAAGGTAGTTTGTTGTCGAGATTTTAGTTACTCCAATGGATGGTAGCCTTGTCATTATGGAAGGTAGTCTGTTGTCGAGATTTTGTAGACTCCAATAGATTGTAGCCTTGTCATTATGGAAGGTAGTCTCTTGTGGATATTTGGGTTACTCCAATGATGGTACCCTTGTCATTATGGAAGTTAGTCTATTTTCGTGATTTTTGTTACTCTAAGGGATGGTAGCCATGTCATTATGGAAGGTAGTATGTTGTCGATATCTTTGTTACTCCAATGGATGGTAGCCTTTTCATTATGGAAGGTAGTTTCTTGTCGATATTTTTCTTACTCTAAGGGATAGTAGCCTTGTCATTATGGAACGTAGTCTGTTGTCGAGACTTTTGTTATTCCAATGGATGGTACCCTTGTCATTATGAAGGTAGTCTATTGTCGATATTTTTGTTACTATAATAGATTGTAGCCTTGTCATTATGGAAGGTAGTGTGTTGTCGAGATTTTTGTTACTCCAATGGATGGTATCCTAGTCATTATGGAAGGTAGTCTGTTGTCGTGATTTTTGTTACTCCAATGGATGGTAGCCTTGTCATTATGGAAGGTAGTCTATTGTTACTATAATGGATGGTAGTCTTGT
Source organism: Vicia faba (assembly GCA_948472305.1). Taxonomy (NCBI): domain Eukaryota; kingdom Viridiplantae; phylum Streptophyta; class Magnoliopsida; order Fabales; family Fabaceae; genus Vicia; species Vicia faba. The sequence goes on from OX451741.1 coordinate 463,244,054, forward strand.
CATTATGGAAGGTAGTCTGTTGTCGAGATTTTTGTTACTACAATGGATTGTAGCCTTGTCGTTATGGAAGGTAGTCTATTGTCGATATCTTTGTTACTCCAATTGATGGTAGCCTTGTTATTATGGAAGGTAGCCTATTGTCGAGATTTTAGTTACTCCAATGGATGGTAGCCTTGTCATTATGGAATGTAGTCTGTTGTCGTGATATTGTAGACTCCAATGGATTGTAGCCTTGTCATTATGGAAGGTAGTCTCTTGTGGATATTTGGGTTACTCCAATGATGGTACCCTTGTCATTATGGAAGTTAGTCTATTTTCGTGATTTTTGTTACTCTAAGGGATGGTAGCCTTGTCATTATGGAAGGTAGTATGTTGTCGATATCTTTGTTACTCCAATGGATGGTAGCCTTTTCATTATGAAAGGTAGTTTCTTGTCGAGATTCTTCTTACTCTAAGGGATAGTAGCCTTGTCATTATGGAACGTAGTCTGTTGTCGAGACTTTTGTTATTCCAATGGATGGTACCCTTGTCATTATGAAGGTAGTCTATTGTCGATATTTTTGTTACTATAATAGATTGTAGCCTTGTCATTATGGAAGGTAGTGTGTTGTCGAGATTTTTGTTACTCCAATGGATGGTATCCTAGTCATTATGGAAGGTAGTCTGTTGTAGAGATTTTTGTTACTTCATTGGATGGTAGCCTTGTCATTATGGAAGGTAGTGTGTTGTCGATATTTTTGTTATTCGAATGGATGGTAGCCTAGTCATTATGGAAGGTAGTCTTTTGTCTTGATTTTTCTTACTCCAATGGATGGTAGCCTTGTCATTAGGGAAGGTAGTCTATTGTTGAGATTTTTGTTACTCCAATGGATGGTAGACTTGTCATTATGGAAGGTAGTGTGTTGTCGTGATTTTTATTACTCTAAGGGATGGTAGCCTTGTCATTATGGAAGGTAGTATGTTGTCGATATCTTTGTTACTACAATGGATGGTAGCCTTTTCATTATGGAAGGTAGTCTTTTGTCATGATTTTTGTTACTCTAAGGGATTGTAGCCTTGTCGTTATGGAAGGTAGTCTGTTGTCGATATCTTTGTTACTCTAATGGATGGTATCCTAGTCATTTTGGAAGGTAGTCTGTTGTCGAGATTTTTGTTACTCCATTGGATGGTAGCCTTGTCATTATGGAAGGTAGTGTGTTGTCGATATTTTTGTTATTCTAATGGATGGTAGCCTTGTCATTATGGAAGGTAGTTTGTCGTCGAGATATTTGTTACTCCAATGGATGGTAGCCTTGTCATTATGGAATGTAGTCTATTGTCGAGATTTTTGTTACTACAATGGATGGTAGTCTTGTCATTATGGAAGGTAGTCTGTTGTCTAGATTTTTTGTACTACAATGGATTGTAGCCGTGTCGTTATGGAAGGTAATCAGTTGTGGTGATTTTTGTTACTCCAATGGATGGTAGCCTTGTCATTATGGAAGGTAGTATGTTATAGATATCAATGTTACTACAATGGATGGTAGCCTTCTCATTATTGAAGGTAGTCTGTTGTCGAGATTTTTGTTACTACATTGGATTTTAGCCTTATCGTTATGGAGGTAGTCTGTTGTCAATATTTTTGTTATTCCAATGGATGGTAGCCTAGTCATTATGGAAGGTAGTCTATTTTCGTGATTTTTGTTACTCCAATGGATGGTAGCCTTGTCATTATGGAAGGTAGTATGTTGTATATATCTTTGTTACTCCAATGGATGGTAGCCTTGTCATTATGGAAGGTAGTCTGTTGTCGAGATTTTTTTTACTCTAAGGGATGGTAGCGTTGACATTATGGAAGGTAGTTTGTTGTCGAGATTTTTGTTATTCCAATGGATGGTAGCCTTTTCATTATGAAAGGTAGTCTATTGTCGAGAGTTTTGTTACTATAATAGATTATAGCCGTGTCATTATGGAAGGTAGTCTATTGTCGTGATTTTTTTTACTCCAATGGATAGTGGCCTTTTCATTAGAGAAGGTAGTATATTGACGAGATTTTTGTCACTACAATCTATGGTAGCCTTGTCATTATGGAAGGTAGTCTGTTGTCGAGATTTTTGTTACTACAATGGCTTGAAGCCTTGTCGTTATGGAAGGTAGTCTGTTGTCGATATCTTTGTTGCTCCAATGGATGGTAGCCTAGTCATTATGGAAGGTACTTTGTGTACGATATTTTTGTTATTCCAAAGGATGGTAGCCTAGTCATTACGGAAGGTAGTCTGTTGTCGTGATTTTTGTTACTCCAATGGATGGTAGCCTTGTCATTATGGAAGGTAGTCTATTGTTACTATAATGGATGGTAGTCTTGTCATTATGGAAGGTAGTCTGTTGTCGAGATTTTTGTTACTACAATGGATTGTAGCCTTGTCGTTATGGAAGATAGTCTATTGTCGATATCTTTGTTACTCCAATGGATGGTAGCCTAGTTATTATGGAAGGTAGTTTGTTGTCGAGATTTTAGTTACTCCAATGGATGGTAGCCTTGTCATTATGGAAGGTAGTCTGTTGTCGAGATTTTGTAGACTCCAATAGATTGTAGCCTTGTCATTATGGAAGGTAGTCTCTTGTGGATATTTGGGTTACTCCAATGATGGTACCCTTGTCATTATGGAAGTTAGTCTATTTTCGTGATTTTTGTTACTCTAAGGGATGGTAGCCATGTCATTATGGAAGGTAGTATGTTGTCGATATCTTTGTTACTCCAATGGATGGTAGCCTTTTCATTATGGAAGGTAGTTTCTTGTCGATATTTTTCTTACTCTAAGGGATAGTAGCCTTGTCATTATGGAACGTAGTCTGTTGTCGAGACTTTTGTTATTCCAATGGATGGTACCCTTGTCATTATGAAGGTAGTCTATTGTCGATATTTTTGTTACTATAATAGATTGTAGCCTTGTCATTATGGAAGGTAGTGTGTTGTCGAGATTTTTGTTACTCCAATGGATGGTATCCTAGTCATTATGGAAGGTAGTCTGTTGTAGAGATTTTTGTTACTTCATTGGATGGTAGCCTTGTCATTATGGAAGGTAGTGTGTTGTCGATATTTTTGTTATTCGAATGGATGGTAGCCTAGTCATTATGGAAGGTAGTCTTTTGTCTTGATTTTTGTTACTCCAATGGATGGTAGCCTTGTCATTAGGGAAGGTAGTCTATTGTTGAGATTTTTGTTACTCCAATGGATGGTAGACTTGTCATTATGGAAGGTAGTGTGTTGTCGTGATTTTTATTACTCTAAGGGATGGTAGCCTTGTCATTATGGAAGGTAGTATGTTGTCGATATCTTTGTTACTACAATGGATGGTAGCCTTTTCATTATGGAAGGTAGTCTTTTGTCATGATTTTTGTTACTCTAAGGGATTGTAGCCTTGTCGTTATGGAAGGTACTCTGTTGTCGATATCTTTGTTACTCTAATGGATGGTATCCTACTCATTTTGGAAGGTAGTCTGTTGTCGAGATTTTTGTTACTCCATTGGATGGTAGCCTTGTCATTATGGAAGGTAGTGTGTTGTCGATATTTTTGTTATTCTAATGGATGGTAGCCTTGTCATTATGGAAGCTAGTTTGTCGTCGAGATATTTGTTACTCCAATGGATGGTAGCCTTGTCATTATGGAAGGTAGTCTATTGTCGAGATTTTTGTTACTACAATGGATGGTAGTCTTGTCATTATGGAAGGTAGTCTGTTGTCTAGATTTTTTGTACTACAATGGATTGTAGCCGTGTCGTTATGGAAGGTAATCAGTTGTGGTGATTTTTGTTACTCCAATGGATGGTAGCCTTGTCATTATGGAAGGTAGTATGTTATAGATATCAATGTTACTACAATGGATGGTAGCCTTCTCATTATTGAAGGTAGTCTGTTGTCGAGATTTTTGTTACTACATTGGATTTTAGCCTTATCGTTATGGAGGTAGTCTGTTGTTAATATTTTTGTTATTCCAATGGATGGTAGCCTAGTCATTATGGAAGGTAGTCTATTTTCGTGATTTTTGTTACTCCAATGGATGGTAGCCTTGTCATTATGGAAGGTAGTATGTTGTATATATCTTTGTTACTCCAATGGATGGTAGCCTTGTCATTATGGAAGGTAGTCTGTTGTCGAGATTTTTTTTACTCTAAGGGATGGTAGCGTTGACATTATGGAAGGTAGTTTGTTGTCGAGATTTTTGTTATTCCAATGGATGGTAGCCTTTTCATTATGAAAGGTAGTCTATTGTCGAGAGTTTTGTTACTATAATAGATTATAGCCGTGTCATTATGGAAGGTAGTCTATTGTCGTGATTTTTTTTACTCCAATGGATAGTGGCCTTTTCATTAGAGAAGGTAGTATATTGACGAGATTTTTGTCACTACAATCTATGGTAGCCTTGTCATTATGGAAGGTAGTCTGTTGTCGAGATTTTTGTTACTACAATGGCTTGAAGCCTTGTCGTTATGGAAGGTAGTCTGTTGTCGATATCTTTGTTGCTCCAATGGATGGTAGCCTAGTCATTATGGAAGGTAGTTTGTGTACGATATTTTTGTTATTCCAAAGGATGGTAGCCTAGTCATTACGGAAGGTAGTCTGTTGTCGTGATTTTTGTTACTCCAATGGATGGTAGCCTTGTCATTATGGAAGGTAGTCTATTGTTACTATAATGGATGGTAGTCTTGTCATTATGGAAGGTAGTCTGTTGTCGAGATTTTTGTTACTACAATGGATTGTAGCCTTGTCGTTATGGAAGATAGTCTATTGTCGATATCTTTGTTACTCCAATGGATGGTAGCCTAGTTATTATGGAAGGTAGTTTGTTGTCGAGATTTTAGTTACTCCAATGGATGGTAGCCTTGTCATTATGGATGGTAGTCTGTTGTCGAGATTTTGTAGACTCCAATAGATTGTAGCCTTGTCATTATGGAAGGTAGTCTCTTGTGGATATTTGGGTTACTCCAATGATGGTACCCTTGTCATTATGGAAGTTAGTCTATTTTCGTGATTTTTGTTACTCTAAGGGATGGTAGCCATGTCATTATGGAAGGTAGTATGTTGTCGATATCTTTGTTACTCCAATGGATGGTAGCCTTTTCATTATGGAAGGTAGTTTCTTGTCGATATTTTTCTTACTCTAAGGGATAGTAGCCTTGTCATTATGGAACGTAGTCTGTTGTCGAGACTTTTGTTATTCCAATGGATGGTACCCTTGTCATTATGAAGGTAGTCTATTGTCGATATTTTTGTTACTATAATAGATTGTAGCCTTGTCATTATGGAAGGTAGTGTGTTGTCGAGATTTTTGTTACTCCAATGGATGGTATCCTAGTCATTATGGAAGGTAGTCTGTTGTCGAGATTTTTGTTACTTCATTGTATGGTAGCCTTGTCATTATGGAAGGTAGTGTGTTGTCGATATTTTTGTTATTCGAATGGATGGTAGCCTAGTCATTATGGAAGGTAGTCTTTTGTCTTGATTTTTGTTACTCCAATGGATGGTAGCCTTGTCATTATAGAAGGTAGTCTATTGTTGAGATTTTTGTTACTCCAATGGATGGTAGACTTGTCATTATGGAAGGTAGTGTGTTGTCGTGATTTTTATTACTCTAAGGGATGGTAGCCTTGTCATTATGGAAGGTAGTATGGTGTCGATATCTTTGTTACTACAATGGATGGTAGCCTTTTCATTATGGAAGTTAGTATTTTGTCATGATTTTTGTTACTCTAAGGGATTGTAGCCTTGTCGTTATGGAAGGTAGTCTGTTGTCGATATCTTTGTTACTCTAATGGATGGTATCCTAGTCATTTTGGAAGGTAGTCTGTTGTCAAGATTTTTGTTTCTCCATTGGATGGTAGCCTTGTCATTATGGAAGGTAGTGTGTTGTCGATATTTTTGTTATTCTAATGGATGGTAGCCTTGTCATTATGGAAGGTAGTTTGTTGTCGAGATATTTGTTACTCTAATTGATGGTAGACTTGTCATTATGGAAGGTAGTCTATTGTTGAGATTTTTGTTACTACAATGGATGGTAGTCTTGTCATTATGGAAGGTAGTCTGTTGAGTAGATTTTTGGTACTACAATGGATTGTAGCCTTGTCGTTATGGAAAGTAGTCTGTTATGGTGATTTTTCTTACTCCAAGGATGGTAGCCTTGTCATTATGGAAGGTAGTATGTTGTAGATATCATTGTTACTACAATGGATGGTAGCCTTCTCATTATTGAAGGTAGTCTGTTGTCGAGATTTTTGTTACTACATTGGATTTTAGCCTTGTCGTTGTGGAGGTAGTCTGTTTTCAATATTTTTGTTATTCCAATGGATGGTAGCCTAGTCATTATGGAAGGTAGTCTATTTTCGTGATTTTTGTTACTACAATGGATGGTAGCCTTGTCATTATGGAAGGTAGTATGTTGTAGATATCTTTGTTACTCGAATGGATGGTAGCCTTGTCATTATGGAAGGTAGTCTGTTGTCGAGATTTTCTTAACTCTAAGGGATGGTAGCCTTGTCATTATGGATGGTAGTCTGTTGTCGAGATTTTTGTTATTCCAATGGATTGTAGCCTTTTCATTATGAAAGGTAGTCTATTGTCGAGAGTTTTGTTACTATAATAGATTGTAGCCGTGTCATTATGGAAGGTAGTCTGTTGGCATGATTTTTTTTACTCCAATGGATAGTAGCTTTTTCATTATAGAAGGTAGTATATTGTCGAGATTTTTGTCACTACAATGGATGGTAGACTTGTCATTATGGAAGGTAGTCTTTTGTTGAGATTTTTGTTACTACAATGGATTGTAGCCTTGTCGTTATTGAAGTAGTTTGTTGTCGATATCATTGTTACTCCAATGGATGGTAGCCTAGTCATTATAGAAGGTAGTCTGTTGTCGAGATTTTAGTTACTCCAATGGATGGTAGCCTTGTCATTATGGAAGGTAGTCTGTTGTCGAGATTTTGTAGACTCCAATGGATTGTAGCCTTGTCATTATGGAAGGTAGTCTCTTGTGGATATTTGGGTTACTCCAATGATGGTACCCTTGTCATTATGGAAGTTAGTCTATTGTCGTGATTTTTGTTACTCTAAGGGATGGTAGCCTTGTCATTATGGAAGGTAGTATGTTGTCGATATCTTTGTTACTCCAATGGATGGTAGCCTTTTCATTATGGAAGGTAGTTTCTTGTCGAGATTTTTCTTACTCTAAGGGATAGTAGCCTTGTCATTATGGAACGTAGTCTGTTGTCGAGAATTTTGTTATTCCAATGGATGGTACCCTTGTCATTATGAAGGTAGTCTATTGTCGATATTTTTGTTACTATAATAGATTGTAGCCTTGTCATTATGGAAGGTAGTGTGTTGTCGAGATTTTTGTTACTCCAATGGATGGTATCCTAGTCATTATGGAAGGTAGTCTGTTGTCGAGATTTTTGTTACTTCATTGGATGGTAGCCTTGTTATTATGGAAGGTAGTGTGTTGTCGATATTTTTGTTATTCGAATGGATGGTAGCCTAGTCATTATGGAAGGTAGTCTTTTGTCTTGATTTTTGTTACTCCAATGGATGGTAGCCTTGTCATTATGGAAGGTAGTCTATTGTTGAGATTTTTGTTACTCCAATGGATGGTAGACTTGTCATTATGGAAGGTAGTGTGTTGTCGTGATTTTTATTACTCTAAGGGATGGTAGCCTTGTCATTATGGAAGGTAGTATGGTGTCGATATCTTTGTTACTACAATGGATGGTAGCCTTTTCATTATGGAAGTTAGTATTTTGTCATGATTTTTGTTACTCTAAGGGATTGTAGCCTTGTCGTTATGGAAGGTAGTCTGTTGTCGATATCTTTGTTACTCTAATGGATGGTATCCTAGTCATTTTGGAAGGTAGTCTGTTGTCGAGATTTTTGTTTCTCCATTGGATGGTAGCCTTGTCATTATGGAAGGTAGTGTGTTGTCGATATTTTTGTTATTCTAATGGATGGTAGCCTTGTCATTATGGAAGGTAGTTTGTTGTCGAGATATTTGTTACTCTAATGGATGGTAGACTTGTCATTATGGAAGGTAGTCTATTGTTGAGATTTTTGTTACTACAATGGATGGTAGTCTTGTCATTATGGAAGGTAGTCTGTTGAGTAGATTTTTGGTACTACAATGGATTGTAGCCTTGTCGTTATGGAAAGTAGTCTGTTATGGTGATTTTTGTTACTCCAAGGATGGTAGCCTTGTCATTATGGAAGGTAGTATGTTGTAGATATCTTTGTTACTCGAATGGATGGTAGCCTTGTCATTATGGAAGGTAGTCTGTTGTCGAGATTTTTGTTACTACATTAGATTTTAGCCTTGTCGTTGTGGAGGTAGTCTGTTTTCAATATTTTTGTTATTCCAATGGATGGTAGCCTAGTCATTATGGAAGGTAGTCTATTTTCGTGATTTATGTTACTACAATGGATGGTAGCCTTGTCATTATGGAAGGTAGTATGTTGTAGATATCTTTGTTACTCGAATGGATGGTAGCCTTGTCATTATGGAAGGTAGTCTATTGTCGAGATTTTCTTAACTCTAAGGGATGGTAGCCTTGTCATTATGGATGGTAGTCTGTTGTCGAGATTTTTGTTATTCCAATGGATTGTAGCCTTTTCATTATGAAAGGTAGTCTATTGTCGAGAGTTTTGTTACTATAATAGATTGTAGCCGTGTCATTATGGAAGGTAGTCTGTTGGCGTGATTTTTTTTACTCCAATGGATAGTAGCTTTTTCATTATAGAAGGTAGTATATTGTCGAGATTTTTGTCACTACAATGGATGGTAGACTTGTCATTATGGAAGGTAGTCTTTTGTCGAGATTTTTGTTACTACAATGGATTGTAGCCTTGTCGTTATTGAAGTAGTTTGTTGTCGATATCATTGTTACTCCAATGGATGGTAGCCTAGTCATTATAGAAGGTAGTCTGTTGTCGAGATTTTAGTTACTCCAATGGATGGTAGCCTTGTCATTATGGAAGGTAGTCTGTTGTCGACATTTTGTAGACTCCAATGGATTGTAGCCTTGTCATTATGGAAGGTAGTCTCTTGTGGATATTTGGGTTACTCCAATGATGGTACCCTTGTCATTATGGAAGTTAGTCTATTGTCGTGATTTTTGTTACTCTAAGGGATGGTAGCCTTGTCATTATGGAAGGTAGTATGTTGTCGATATCTTTGTTACTCCAATGGATGGTAGCCTTTTCATTATGGAACGTAGTTTCTTGTCGAGATTTTTCTTACTCTAAGGGATAGTAGCCTTGTCATTATGGAACGTAGTCTGTTGTCGAGAATTTTTTTATTCCAATGGATGGTACCCTTGTCATTATGAAGGTAGTCTATTGTCGATATTTTTGTTACTATAATAGATTGTAGCCTTGTCATTATGGAAGGTAGTGTGTTGTCGAGATTTTTGTTACTCCAATGTATGGTATCCTAGTCATTATGGAAGGTAGTCTGTTGTCGAGATTTTTGTTACTTCATTGGATGGTAGCCTTGTCATTATGGAAGGTAGTGTGTTGTCGATATTTTTGTTATTCGAATGGATGGTAGCCTAGTCATTATGGAAGGTAGTCTTTTGTCTTGATTTTTGTTACTCCAATGGATGGTAGCCTTGTCATTATGGAAGGTAGTGTATTGTTGAGATTTTTGTTACTCCAATGGATGGTAGACTTGTCATTATGGAAGGTAGTGTGTTGTCGTGATTTTTATTACTCTAAGGGATGGTAGCCTTGTCATTATGGAAGTTAGTATGGTATCGATATCTTTGTTACTACAATGGATGGTAGCCTTTTCATTATGGAAGTTAGTATTTTGTCATGATTTTTGTTACTCTAAGGGATTGTAGCCTTGTCGTTATGGAAGGTAGTCTGTTGTCGATATCTTTGTTACTCTAATGGATGGTATCCTAGTCATTTTGGAAGGTAGTCTGTTGTCGAGATTTTTGTTTCTCCATTGGATGGTAGCCTTGTCATTATGGAAGGTAGTGTGTTGTCGATATTTTTGTTATTCTAATGGATGGTAGCCTTATCATTATGGAAGGTAGTTTGTTGTCGAGATATTTGTTACTCTAATGGATGGTAGACTTGTCATTATGGAAGGTAGTCTATTGTTGAGATTTTTGTTACTATAATGGATGGTAGTCTTGTCATTATGGAAGGTAGTCTGTTGTGTAGATTTTTGGTACTACAATGGATTGTAGCCTTGTCGTTATGGAAGGTAGTCTGTTATGGTGATTTTTTTTACTCCAATGGATGGTAGCCTTGTCATTATGGAAGGTAGTATGTTGTAGATATCATTGTTACTACAATGGATGGTAGCCTTCTCATTATTGAAGGTAGTCTGTTGTCGAGATTTTTGTTACTACGTTGGATTTTAGCCTTGTCGTTGTGGAGGTAGTCTGTTGTCAATATTTTTGTTATTCCAATGGATGGCAGCCTAGTCATTATGGAAGGTAGTCCATTTTCGTGATTTTTGTTACTACAATGGATGGTAGCCTTGTCATTATGGAAGGTAGTATGTTGTAGATATCTTTGTTACTCGAATGGATGGTAGCCTTGTCATTATGGAAGGTAGTCTGTTGTCGAGATTTTCTTAACTCTAAGGGATGGTAGCCTTGTCATTATGGATGGTAGTCTGTTGTCGAGATTTTTGTTATTCCAATGGATTGTAGCCATTTCATTATGAAAGGTAGTCTATTGTCGAGAGTTTTGTTACTATAATAGATTGTAGCCGTGTCATTATGGAAGGTAGTCTGTTGGCGTGATATTTTTTACTCCAATGGATAGTAGCTTTTTCATTATAGAAGGTAGTATATTGTCGAGATTTTTGTCACTACAATGGATGGTAGACTTGTCATTATGGAAGGTAGTCTTTTGTCGAGATTTTTGTTACTACAATGGATTGTAGCCTTGTCGTTATGGAAGTAGTCTGTTGTCGATATCATTGTTACTCCAATGGATGGTAGCCTAGTCATTATAGAAGGTAGTCTGTTGTCGAGATTTTTGTTACTCCATTGGATGGTAGCGTTGTAATTATGGAAGGTAGTGTGTTGTGGATATTTTAGTTATTCCAATGGATGGTAGCCTAGTCATTATGGAAGGTAGTCTGTTGTCGTGATTTTTGTTACTCCAATGGATGTTAGCCTTGTCATTATGGAAGGTAGTATATTGTAGATATCTTTGTTATTCCAATGGATGCTAGCCTAGTCATTATGGAATGTAGTCTATTGTCGTGATTTTTGTTACTCCAATGGATGGTAGCCTTGTCATTATGGAAGGTAGTATGTTGTCGATATCTTTGTTACTCCAATGGATGGTAGCCTTCTCATTATTGAAGGTAGTCTATTGTCGAGATTTTTGTTACTACATTGGATTTTAGACTTGTCGTTATGGAGGTAGTCTGTTGTCGATATTATTGTTATTCCAATGGATGGTAGCCTTGTCATTATGGAAGGTAGTCTGTTGTCGAGATTTTTGTTATTCCAATGGATGGTAGCCTTTTCATTATGAAAGGTAGACTATTGTCGAGAGTTTTATTACTATAATATATTGTAGTCGTGTCATTATGGAAGGTAGTCTGTTGTCGTGATTTTTGTTACTCCAATGGATAGTAGCCTTGTCATTATAGAAGGTAGTATATTGTCGAGATTTTTGTCACTACAATGGATGGTAGCCTTGTCATTATGGAAGGTAGTCTGTTGTCGAGATTTTTGTGACTACAATGGATTATAGCCTTTTCGTTATGGAAGTTAGTCTGTTGGAGATATCTTTGTTACTCCAATGGATGGTAGCCTAGTCATTATGGAAGGTAGTTTGTGTACGATATTTTTGTTATTCCAATGGATGCTAGCCTTGTCATTATGGAAGGTAGTCTCTTGTCGAGATTTTTGTTAGTCTAAGGGATGGTAGCGTTGTCATTATGGAAGGTAGCGTGTTGTCGAGATTTTTGTTACTCCAATGGATGGTAGCCTAGTCAATATGGAAGGTAGTCTGTTGTCGTGATTTTTGTTACTCCAATGGATGGTATCCTAGTCATTATGGAAGGTATTCTATTATTGAGATTTTTGTTACTCCAATGGATGGTAGACTTGTCATTATGGAAGGTAGTGTGTTGTCGTTTATTTTATTACTCTAAGGGATGGTAGCCTTGTCATTATGGAAGGTAGTATGTTGTCGATATCTTTGTTACTCCAATGGATGGTAGCCTTTTTATTATGGAAGGTAATCTTTTATCGTGAGTTTTGTTACTCTAAGGGATTGTAGCCTTGTCGTTATGGAAGGTAGTTTGTTGTCGATATCTTTGTTACTCCAATGGATGGTAGCCTAGTCATTATGGAAGGTTGTCTGTTGTCGAGATTTTTGTTTCTATAAGGGATGGTAGCCTTGTCATTATGGAAGGTAGTGTGTTGTCGATATTTTTACTACTACAACGGATTGTAGCCTTGTCAGTATGGAAGGTAGTTTGGTGTCGATATCTTTGTTACTCCAATGGATGGTATCCTAGTCATTATGGAAGGTAGTCTCTTGTCGAGATTTTTGTTACTCCATTGGATGGTAGCTTTGTCATTATGGAAGGTACTGTGTTGTCGATATTTTTGTTATTCCAATGGATGGTAACATAGTCATTATGGAAGGTAGTTTGTTGTCGTGATTTTTGTTACTCCAACGATGGTAGCCTTGTCATTATGGAAGGTATTCTATTGTTGAGATTTTTGTTATTCCAATGGATGGTAGCCTTGTCATTATGGAAGGTAGTCTCTTGTCATGATTTTTGTTACTCCAATGGATGGTAGCCTTGTCATTATGGAAGGTAGTATATTGTAGATATCTTTGTTATTCCAATGGATGGTAGCCTAGTCATTATGGAAGGTAGTCTGTTGTTGTGATTTTGGTTACTCCAATGGATGGTAGCCTTGTCATTATTGAAGGTAGTATGTTGTCGATATCTTTGTTACTCCAATGGATGGTAGCCTTCTCATTATTGAAGGTAGTCTATCGTCGAGATTTTTGTTACTACATTGGATTTTAGCCTTGTCGTTATGGAGGTAGTCTGTTGTCGATATTTTTGTTATTCCAATTGATGGTAACCTTGTCATTATGGAAGGTAGTCTGTTGTCGAGATTTTTGTTATTCCAATGGATGGTAGCCTTTTCATTATAAAAGGTAGTCTATTGTCGAGAGTTTTATTACTATAATAGATTGTAGTCGTGTCATTATGGAAGGTAGTCTGTTGTCGTGATTTTTGTTACTCCAATGGATAGTAGCCTTGTCATTATAGAAGGTAGTATATTGTCGAGATTTTTGTCACTACAATGGATGGTAGCCTCGTCATTATGGAAGGTAGTCTGTTGTCGAGATTTTTGTTACTAGAATGGATTATAGCCTTTTCGTTATGGAAGTTAGTCTGTTGTCGATATCTTTGTTACTCCAATGGATGGTAGCCTAGTAATTATGGAAGGTAGTTTGTGTACGATATTTTTGTTATTCCAATGGATGCTAGCCTTGTCATTATGGAAGGTAGTCTCTTGTCGAGATTTTTGTTAGTCTAAGGGATGGTAGCCTTGTCATTATGGAAGGTAGTGTGTTGTCGAGATTTTTCTTACTCCAATGGATGGTAGCCTAGTCAATATGGAAGGTAGTCTGTTGTCGTGATTTTTGTTACTCCAATGGATGGTATCCTTGTCATTATGGAAGGTATTTTATTATTGAAATTTTTGTTACTCCAATGGATGGTAGACTTGTCATTATGGAAGGTAGTGTGTTGTCGTGATTTTTATTACTCTAAGGGATGGTAGCCTTGTCATTATGGAAGGTAGTCTGTTGTCGATATCTTTGTTACTCCAATGGATGGCAGCCTTTTCATTATGGAAGGTAATCTTTTGTCGTGATTTTTGTTACTCTAAGGGATTGTATCCTTGTCGTTATGTAAGGTAGTTTGTTGTCGATATCTTTGTTACTCCAATGGATGGTAGCCTAGTCATTATGGAAGGTTGTCTGTTGTCGAGATTTTTGTTTCTATAAGGGATGGTAGCCTTGTCATTATGGAAGTTAGTGTGTTGTCGATATCTTTACTACTAAAACGGATTGTAGCCTTGTCGTTATGGAAGGTAGTTTGTTGTCGATATCTTTGTTACTCCAATGGATGGTATCCTAGTCATTATGGAAGGTAGTCTCTTGTCGAGATTTTTGTTACTCTATTGGATGGTAGCCTTGTCATTATGGAAGGTACTGTGTTGTCGATATTTTTGTTATTCCAATGGATGGTAACATAGTCATTATGGAAGGTAGTTTGTTGTCGTGATTTTTGTTACTCCAATGGTTGGTAGCCTTGTCATTATGGAAGGTATTCTATTGTTGAGATTTTTGTTATTCCAATGGATGGTAGCCTTGTCATTATGGAAGGTAGTCTCTTGTCATGATTTTTGTTACTCCAATGGAAGGTAGCCTTGTCATTATGGAAGGTAGTATGTTGTCGAGATTTTTGTTACTACAATGGATGGTAGCCTTGTCATTATGAAGGTAGTCTATTGTCGATATTTTTGTTACTATAATAGATTGTAGCCTTGTCTTTTTGGAAGGTAGTGTGTTATCGAGATTTTTGTTACTCCAATGGATGGTATCCTAGTAATTATGGAAGGTAGTTTGTTGTCGAGATTTTTGTTACTCCATTGGATGGTAGCCTTGTCATTATGGAAGGTAGTGTGTTGTCGATATTTTTGTTATTTGAATGGATGGTAGCCTAGTCATTATGGAAGGTAGTCTATTTTCGTGATTTTTGATACTCCAATGGATGGTAGCCTTGTCATTATGGAAGGTAGTATGTTGTATATATCTTTGTTACTCCAATGGATGGTAGCCTTGTTATTATGTAAGGTAGTCTGTTGTCGAGAATTTTTTTACTCTAAGGGATGGTAGCCTTGTCATTATGGAAGGTAGTCTGTTGTCGAGATTTTTGTTATTCCAATGGATGGTAGCCTTTTCATTATGAAAGGTAGTCTATTGTCGAGAGTTTTATTACTATAATAGATTGTAGCCGTGTCATTATGGAAGGTAGTCTGTTGTCGTGATTTTTGTTACTCCAATGGATAGTAGCCTTGTCATTATAGAAGGTAGTATATTGTCGAGATTTTTGTCACTACAATGGATGGTAGCCTTGTCATTATGGAAGGTAGTATGTTGTCGAGATTTTTGTTACTACAATGGATTGTCGCCTTGTCGTTATGGAAGTTAGTCTGTTGTCGATATCTTTGTTACTCCAATGGATGGTAGCCTAGTCATTATGGAAGGTAGTTTGTGTACGATATTTTTCTTATTCCAGTGGATGGTAGCCTTTGTCATTATGGAAGGTAGTCTCTTGTCGAGATTTTTGTTAGTCTAAGAGATGGTAGCCTTGTCATTATGGAAGGTAGTGTGTTGTCAAGATTTTTGTTACTCCAATGGATGGTAGCCTAGTCAATATGGAAGGTAGTCTATTGTCGAGATTTTTGTTACTCCATTGGATGGTAGCCTTGTCATTATGGAAGGTAGTGTGTTGTCGATATCTTTGTTTCTCCAATGGATGGTAGCTTAGTCATTATGGAAGGTAGTCTATTATCGATATTTTTGTTACTCCATTGGATGGTAGCCTTGTCATTATGGAAGGTAGTGTGTTGTCGATATATTTGTTATTCCAATGGATGGTAGCCTAGTCATTTTGGAAGGTAGTCTATTTTCGTGATTTTTGTTACTCCAATGGGTGATAGCCTTGTCATTATGGAAGGTAATATGTTGTAGATATCTTTGTTACTCCAATGGATGGTAGCCTTGTTATTATGGAAGGTAGTATACTGTCGAGATTTTAGTTACTCCAATGGATGGTAGCCTCGTCATTATGGAAGGTAGTCTGTTATCGAGATTTTGTAGACTCCAATGGATTGTAGCCTGGTCATTATGGAAGGTAGTCTATTATGGTTATTTTGGTTACTCCAATGATGGTACCCTTGTCATTATGGAAGTTAGTCTATTGTTGAGATTTTTGTTACTCCAATGGATAGTAGGCTTATCATTATGGAACGTAGTGTGTTGTCGTGATTTTTGTTACTCTAAGGGATGGTAGCCTTGTCATTATGGAAGGTAGTATGTTGTCGATATCTTTGTTACTCCAATGGATGGTAGCCTTTTCATTATGGAAGGTAGTCTATTGTCGATATTTTTGTTACTATAATAGATTGTAGCCTTGTCATTATGGAAGGTAGTGTGTTGTCGAGATTTTTGTTACTCCAATGTATGGTAGCCTTGTCATTATGGAAGGTAGTTTGTTGTCGAGATTTTTGTTACTCCATTGGATGGTAGCCTTGTCATTATGTAAGGTAGTGTGTTGTCGATATTTTTGTTATTCCAATGGATGGTAGCCTAGTCATTATGGAAGGTAGTCTTTTGTCTTGATTTTTGTTACTCAAATGGATGATAGCCTTGTCATTATGGAAGGTAGTGTGTTGTCATGATTTTTATTATTCTAAGGGATGGTAGCCTTGTCATTATGGAAGGTAGTATGTTGTCGATATCTTTTTACTACAATGGATGGTAGCCTTTGCATTATGGAAGGTAGTCTTTTGTCATGATTTTTGTTACACTAAGGGATTGTAGCCTTGTCGTTATGGAACGTAGTCTGTTGTCGATATCTTTGTTACTCTAATGGATGGTATCCTAGTCATTTTAAAAGGTAGTCTGTTGTCGAGATTTTTGTTACTCCATTGGATGATAGCCTTGTCAAAATGGAAGGTAGTGTGTTGTCGATATTTTTGTTATTCTAATGGATGGTAGCCTAGTCATTATGGGAGGTAGTTTGTTGTCGAGATATTTGTTACTCCAATGGATGGTCTCCTTGTCATTATGGAAGGTAGTCAATTGTCGAGATTTTTGTTACTACAATGGATGGTAGTCTTGTCATTATGGAAGGTAGTCTGTTGTCGAGATTTTTGTTACTACAATGGATTGTAGCCTTGTCGTTATGGAAGGTAGTCTGTTGTCGTGATTTTTGTTACTCCAATGGATGGTAGCCTTGTCATTATGGAAGGTAGTATGTTGTAGATATCATTGTTACTAAAATGGATGGTAGCCTTCTCATTATTGAAGGTAGTCTGTTGTCGAGATTTTTGTTACTACAATGGATTTTAGCCTTGTCATTATGGAGGTACTCTGTTGTCGAGATTTTTGTTATTCCAATGGATGGTAGCCTAGTCATCATGGAAGGTAGTCTATTTTCGTGATTTTTGTTACTCCAATGGATGGTAGCCTTGTCATTATGGAATGTAGTATGTTGTAGATATCTTTGTTTCTCCAATGGATGGTAGCCTTGCCATTATGGAAGGTAGTCTATTGTTGAGATTTTTGTTACTCTAAGGGATGGTAGCCTTGTCATTATGGAAGGTAGTATGTTGTCGATATCTTTGTTACTCCAATGGATGGTAGCCTTTTCATTATGGAAGGTAGTGTGTTGTCGAGATTTTTCTTACTCTAAGGGATGGTAGCCTTGTCATTATGGAACGTAGTCTGTTGTCGAGATTTTTGTTATTCCAATGTATGGTAGCCTTGTCATTATGAAGGTAGTCTATTGTCGATATTTTTGTTACTATAATAGATTGTAGCCGTGTCATTATGGAAGGTAGTCTGTTGTCGTGATTTTTTTTACTCCAATGGATGGTAGCCTTGTCATTATAGAAGGTAGTATATTGTCGAGATTTTTGTCACTACAATGGATGGTAGCTTTGTCATTATGGAAGGTAGTCTGTTGTCGAGATTTTTGTTACTACAATGGATTGTAACCTTGTCGTTATGAAAGGTAGTCTGTTGTTGATATCTTTGTTACTCCATTGGATGGTAGCCTTGTCATTATGGAAGGTAGTGTGTTGTCGATATTTTAGTTAATCCAATGGATGGTAGCCTAGTCATTATGGAAGGTAGTCTATTGTCGAGATTTTTGTTACTCCATTGGATGGTAGCCTTGTCATTATGGAAGGTAGTGTGTTGTCGATATTTTTGTTATTCCAATGGATGGTAGCCTAGTCATTTTGGAAGGTAGTCTGTTTTCGTGATTTTTGTTACTCCAATGGATGATAGCCTTGTCATTATGGAAGGTCGTCTGTTGTCGAGATTTTTTTTACTCTAAGGGATGGTAGCCTTGTCATTATGGAAGGTAGTCTGTTGTCGAGATTTTTGTTATTCCAATGGATGGTAGCCTTTTCATTATGAAAGGTATTCTATTGTCGAGAGTTTGATTACTATAATAGATTGTAGCCATGTCATTATGGAAGGTAGTCTGTTGTCGTGATTTTTGTTACTCCAATGGATAGTAGCCTTGTCGTTATGGAAGTTAGTCTGTTGTCGATATCTTTGTTAATCCAATGGATGGTAGCCTAGTTATTATGGAAGGTACTTTGTGTACGATAGTTTTGTTATTCCAATGGATGGTAGCCTTGTCATTATGGAAGGTAGTCTCTTGTCGAGATTTTTGTTAGTCTAAGGGATGGTACCCTTGTCATTATGGAAGGTAGTGTGTTGTCGAGATTTTTGTTACTCAAATGAATGGTAGCCTAGTCATTATGGAAGGTAGTCTGTTGTCGTAATTTTTGTTACTCCAATGGATGGTATCCTTGTCATTATGGAAGGTATTCTATTGTTGAGATTTTTGTTACTCCAGTGGATGGTAGACTTATCATTATGGAAGGTAGTGTGTTGTCGTGATTTTTATTACTCTAAGGGATGGTAGCCTTGTCATTATGGAATGTAGTATGTTGTAGATATCTTTGTTTCTCCAATGGATGGTAGCCTTGTCATTATGGAAGGTAGTCTATTGTTGAGATTTTTGTTACTCTAAGGGATGGTAGCCTTGTCATTATGGAAGGTAGTATGTTGTCGATATCTTTGTTACTCCAATGGATGGTAGCCTTTTCATTATGGAATGTAGTGTGTTGTTGAGATTTTTCTTACTTTAAGGGATGGTAGCCTTGTCATTATGGAACGTAGTCTGTTGTCGAGATTTTTGTTATTCCAATGTATGGTAGCCTTGTCATTATTAAGGTAGTCTATTGTCGATATTTTTGTTACTATAATAGATTGTAGCCGTGTCATTATGGAAGGTAGTCTGTTGTCGTGATTTTTTTTACTCCAATGGATGGTAGCCTTGTCATTATAGAAGTTAGTATATTGTCGAGATTTTTGTCACTACAATGGATGGTAGCTTTGTCATTATGGAAGGTAGTCTGTTGTCGAGATTTTTGTTACTACAATGGATTGTAACCTTGTCGTTACGAAAGGTAGTCTGTTGTTGATATCTTTGTTACTCCATTGGATGGTAGCCTTGTCATTATGGAAGGTAGTGTGTTGTCGATATTTTAGTTAATCCAATGGATGGTAGCCTAGTCATTATGGAAGGTAGTCTATTGTCGAGATTTTTTTTACTCCATTGGATGGTAGCCTTGTCATTATGGAAGGTAGTGTGTTGTCGATATTTTTGTTATTCCAATGGATGATAGCCTAGTCGTTTTGGAAGGTAGTCTGTTTTCGTGATTTTTGTTACTCCAATGGATGGTAGCCTTGTCATTATGGAAGGTCGTCTGTTGTCGAGATTTTTTTTACTCTAAGGGATGGTAGCCTTGTCATTATGGAAGGTAGTCTGTTGTCGAGATTTTTGTTATTCCAATGGATGGTAGCCTTTTCATTATGAAAGGTATTCTATTGTCGAGAGTTTGATTACTATAATAGATTGTAGCCATGTCATTATGGAAGGTAGTCTGTTGTCGTGATTTTTGTTACTCCAATGGATAGTAGCCTTGTCGTTATGGAAGTTAGTCTGTTGTCGATATCTTTGTTAATCCAATGGATGGTAGCCTAGTTATTATGGAAGGTAGTTTGTGTATGATAGTTTTGTTATTCCAATGGATGGTAGCCTTGTCATTATGGAAGGTAGTCTCTTGTCGAGATTTTTGTTAGTCTAAGGGATGGTACCCTTGTCATTATGAAAGGTAGTGTGTTGTCGAGATTTTTGTTACTCAAATGGATGGTAGCCTAGTCATTATGGAAGGTAGTCTGTTGTCGTAATTTTTGTTACTCCAATGGATGGTATCCTTGTCATTATGGAAGGTATTCTATTGTTGAGATTTTTGTTACTCCAGTGGATGGTAGACTTATCATTATGGAAGGTAGTGTGTTGTCGTGATTTTTATTACTCTAAGGGATGGTAGCCTTGTCATTATGGAAGGTAGTATGTTGTCGATATATTTTTTACTCCAATGGATGGTAGCCATTTCATTATTGAAGGAACTCTTTTGTCGTGATTTTTGTTAGTCTAAGGGATTGTAGCCTTGTCGTTATGGAAGGTAGTTTGTTGTCGATATCTTTGTTACTCCAATGGATGGTAGCCTAGTCATTATGGAAGGTTGTCTATGGTCGATATTTTTGTTTCTCTAAGGGATGGTAGCCTTGTCATTATGGAAGGTTGTATGTTGTCGATATTTTTGCTACTTCAATGGATTGTAGCCTTGTCGTTATGGAAGGTAGTCTATTGTCGATATCTTTGTTACTCCAATGGATGGTATCCTAGTCATTATGGAAGGTTGTCTCTTGTCGAGATTTTTGTTACTCCATTGGATGGTAGCCTTGTCATTATGGAAGGTACTGTGTTGTCGATATTTTTGTTATTCCAATGGATGGTAGCCTAGTCATTATGGAAGGTAGTTTGTTGTCGTGATTTTTGTTACTCCAATGGTTGGTAGCCTTGTCATTATGGAAGGTATTCTATTGCTGATATTTTTGTTATTCCAATGGATGGTAGCCTTGTCATTATGGAAGGTAGTCTCTTGTCGTGATTTTAGTTACTCCAATGGATGGTAGCCTTGTCATTATGGAAGGTAGTATGTTGTCGAGATTTTTGTTACTACAATGGATTGTAGCCTTGTCGTTATGGAAGTAGTCTGTTGTCGATATCTTTGTTACTCCAATGGATGGTAGCCTAGTCATTATAGAAGGTAGTCTGTTGTCGAGATTTTTGTTACTCCATCGCATGGTAGCCTTGTCATTATAGAAAGGTAGTGTGTTGTCGATATTTTAGTTATTCTAATGGATGGTAGCCTACTCAATATGGAAGGTAGTCTGTTGTCGTTATTTTTGTTACTCCAATAGACGGTAGCCTAGTCATTATAGAAGGTAGTCTGTTGTCGAGATTTTTGTTACTCCATTGGATGGTAGCCTTGTCATTATGGAAGGTAGTGTGTTGTCGATATCTTTGTTCCTCCAATGGACGGTAGCTTAGTCATTATGGAAGGTAGTCTATTGTCTAGATTTTTGTTACTCCATTGGATGGTAGCCTAGTCATTATGGAAGGTAGTGTGTTGTCGATATTTTTCTTATTCCAATGGATGGTAGCCTAGTCATTATGGAAGGTAGTCTGTTTTCGTGATTTTTGTTATTCCAATGGATGGTAGCCTTGTTATTATGGAAGGTAGTATGTTGTAGATATCTTTGTTACTCCAATGGATGGTAGCCTTGTCATTATGGAAGGTAGTCTGTTGTCGAGAATTTTTTTACTCTAAGGGATGGTAGCCTTGTCATTATGGAAGGTAGTCTGTTGTCGAGATTTTTTTATTTTAATGGATGGTAGCCTTTTCATTATGAAAGGTAGTCTATTGTCGAGAGTTTTATTACTATAATAGATTGTAGTCGTGTCATTATGGAAGGTAGTCTGTTGTCGTGATTTTTGTTACTCCAATGGATAGTAGCCTTGTCATTATAGAAGGTAGTATATTGTCGAGATTTTTGTCACTACAATGGATTGTAGACTTGTCGTTATGGAAGTTAGTTTGTTGTCGATATCTTTGTTACTCCAATGGATGGTAGCCTAGTCATTATGGATGGTAGTTTGTGTACGATATTTTTGTTATTCCAATGGAAGGTAGCTTTGTCATTATGGAAGGTAGTCTCTTGTCGAGATTTTTGTTAGTCTAAGGGATGGTAGCCTTGTCATTATGGAAGGTAGTGTGTTGTCGTGATTTTTCTTACTCCAATGGATGGTAGCCTAGTCATCATGGAAGGTAGTCTGTTGTCGTGATTTTTGTTACTCCAATGGATGGTAGACTTTTCATTATGGAAAGAACTCTTTTGTCGTGATTTTTGTTACTCTAAGGTATTATAGCCTTGTCTTTATGGAAGGTAGTTTGTTGTCAATATCTTTGTTACTCCAATGGATGGTAGCCTAGTCATTATGGAAGGTTGTCTGTTGTCGAGATTTTTGTTTCTCTAAGGGATGGTAGCCTTGTCATTATGGAAGGTAGTGTGTTATAGATATTTTTGCTACTACAATGGATTGTAGCCTTGTCGTTATGGAAGGTAGTCAGTTGTCGATATCTTTGTTACTCCAATGGATGGTATCCTAGTCATTATGGAAGGTAGTCTCTTGTCGAGATTTTTGTTACTCCATTGGATGGTAGCCTTGTCATTATGGAAGGTACTGTGTTGTCGATAGTTTGGTTATTCCAATGGATGGTAGCCTAGTCATTATGGAAGGTAGTTTGATGTCGTGATTTTTGTTACTCCAATGGTTGGTAGCCTTGTCATTATGGAAGGTATTATATTGTTGAGATTTTTGTTATTCCAATGGATGGTAGCCTTGTCATTATGGAAGGTAGTCTCTTGTCGTGATTTTTGTTACTCCAATGGATGGTAGCCTTGTCATTATGGAAGGTAGTATGTTGTCGAGATTTTTGTTACTACAATGGATTGTAGCCTTGTCGTTATGGAAGTAGTCTGTTGTCGATATCTTTGTTACTCCAATGGATGGTAGCCTAGTCATTATAGAAGGTAGTCTGTTGTCGAGATTTTTGTTACTCCATTGGATGGTAGCCTTGTCATTATGGAAGGTAGTGTGTTGTCGATATTTTAGTTATTCTAATGGATGGTAGCCTACTCAATATGGAAGGTAGTCCGTTGTCGTTATTTTTGTTACTCCAATGGATGGTAGCCTTGTCATTATGGAAGTTAGTATGTTATAGATATCTTTGTTACTCCAATGGATGGTAGCCTAGTCATTATAGAAGGCAGTCTGTTGTCGAGATTTTTGTTACTCCATTGGATGGTAGCCTTGTCATTATGGAAGGTAGTGTGTTGTCGATATCTTTGTTACTCCAATGGACGGTAGCTTAGTCATTATGGAAGGTAGTCTATTGTCTAGATTTTTGTTACTCCATTGGATGGTAGCCTAGTCATTATGGAAGGTAGTGTGTTGTCGATATTTTTGTTATTCCAATGGATGGTAGCCTAGTCATTATGGAAGGTAGTCTGTTTTCGTGATTTTTGTTATTCCAATGGATGGTATCCTAGTCATTATGGAAGGTAGTTTGTGTACGATATTTTTGTTATTCCAATGGAAGGTAGCCTTGTCATTATGGAAGGTAGTCTCTTGTCGAGATTTTTTTTAGTCTAAGGGATGGTAGCCTTGTCATTATGGAAGGTAGTGTGTTGTCGAGATTTTTCTTACTCCAATGGATGGTAGCCTAGTCATTATGGAAGGTAGTCTGTTGTCGTGATTTTTGTTACTCCAATGGATGGTATCCTTGTCATTATGGAAGGTATTCTATTGTTGAGATTTTTGTTACTCCGATGGATGGTAGACTTTTCATTATGGAAAGAACTCTTTTGTCTTGATTTTTGTTACTCTAAGGGATTATAGCCTTGTCGTTATGGAAGGTAGTTTGTTGTCAATATCTTTGTTACTCCAATGGATGGTAGCCTAGTCATTATGGAAGGTTGTCTGTTGTCGAGATTTTTGTTTCTCTAAGGGCTGGTAGCCTTTTTATTATGGAAGGTAGTGTGTTGTCGATATTTTTACTACTACAACGGATTGTAGCCTTGTCGTTATGGAAGGTAGTCAGTTGTCGATATCTTTGTTACTCCAATGGATGGTATCCTAGTCATTATGGAAGGTAGTCTCTTGTCGAGATTTTTGTTACTCCATTGGATGGTAGCCTTGTCATTATGGAAGGTACTGTGTTGTTGATATTTTTATTATTCCAATGGATGGTAGCCTAGTCATTATGGAAGATAGTTTGTTATCGTGATTTTTGTTACTCCAATGGTTGGTAGCCTTGTCATAATGTAAGGTATTCTATTGTTGAGATTTTTGTTATTCCAATGGATGGTAGCCTTGTCATTATGGAAGGTAGTCTCTTGTCGTGATTTTTGTTACTCCAATGGATGGTAGCCTTGTCATTATGGAAGGTAGTGTGTTGTCGATATTTTAGTTATTCCAATGGATGGTAGCCTAGTCATTATGGAAGGTAGTCTGTTGTCGTGATTTTTGTTACTCCAATAGATGGTAGCCTTATCATTATGGAAGGTTGTATGTTGTCGAAATTTTTGTTACTACAATGGATTGTAGCCTTGTCGTTATGGAGGTAGTGTGTTGTCGATATCTTTGTTACTCCAATGGATGGTAGCCTAGTCATTATAGAAGGTAGTCTGTTATCGAGATTTTTGTTACTCCATTGGATGGTAGCCTTGTCATTATGGAAGGTAGTGTGTTGTCGATATTTTAGTTATTCCAATGGATGGTAGCCTAGTCATTATGGAAGGTAGTCTGTTGTCGTGATTTTTGTTACTCCAGTGGATGGTAGCCTTGTCATTATGGAAGTTAGTATGTTGTAGATATCTTTGTTACTCCAATGGATGGTAGCCTTGTCATTATGGAAGTTAGTCTGTTGTCGAGATTTTATTTACTCTAAGGGATGGTAGCCTTGTCATTATGGAAGGTAGTTTGTTGTCGAGATATTTGTTATTCTAATGGATGGTAACCTTTTCATTATGAAAGGTAGTCTATTGTCGAGAGTTTTATTACTATAATAGATTGTAGCCGTGTCATTATGGAAGGTAGTCTATTGTCGTGATTTTTGTTACTCCAATGGATAATAGCCTTGTCATTATAGAAGCTAGTATATTGTCGAGATTTTTGTCACTACAATGGATGGTAGCCTTGTCATTATGGAAGGTAGTTTGTTGTCGAGAGTTTTGTTACTACAATGGATTGTAGACTTGTCGTTATGGAAGTTAGTCTGTTGTCGATATCTTTGTTACTCCAATGGATAGTAGCCTAGTCATTATGGAGAGTAGTTTGTGTACGACATTTTTGTTATTCCAATGGAAGGTAGCTTGGTCATTATGGAAGGTAGTCTCTTGTCGAGATTTTTGTTAGTCTAAGGGATGGTAGCCTTGTCATTATGGAAGGTAGTGTGTTGTCGAGATTTTTCTTACTCCAATGGATGGTAGCCTAGTCATTATGGAAGGTAGTCTGTTGTCGTGATTTTTGTAACTCCAATGGATGGTATCCTTGTCATTATGGAAGGTATTCTATTGTTGAGATTTTTGTTACTCCAATGGATTGTAGACTTTTCATTATGGAAAGAACTCTTTTGTCGTGATTTTTGTTACTCTAAGGGATTGTAGCCTTGTCGTTATGGAAGGTAGTTTGTTGTCAATATCTTTGTTACTCCAATGGATGGTAGCCTTGTCATTATGGAAGCTTGTCTGTTGTCAAGATTTTTGCTTCTCTAAGGGATGGTAGCCTTGTCATTATGGAAGGTAGTGTGTTGTCGATATTTTTGCTACTACAATGGATTGTAGCCTTGTCATTATGGAAGGTAGTCAGTTGTCGATATCTTTGTTACTCCAATGGATGGTATCCTAGTCATTATGGAAGGTAGTCTCTTGTCGAGATTTTTGTTACTTCATTGGATGGTAGCCTTGTCATTATGGAAGGTACTGTGTTGTCGATATTTTTATTATTCCAATGGATGGTAGCCTAGTCATTATGGAAGATAGTTTGTTATCGTGATTTTTGTTACTCCAATGGTTGGTAGCCTTGTCATAATGTAAGGTATTCTATTGTTGAGATTTTTGTTATTCCAATGGATGGTAGCCTTGTCATTATGGAAGGTAGTCTCTTGTCGTGATTTTTGTTACTCCAATGGATGGTAACCTTGTCATTATGGAAGGTAGTATGTTGTCGATATTTTAGTTATTCCAATGGATGGTAGCCTAGTCATTATGGAAGGTAGTCTGTTGTCGTGATTTTTGTTACTCCAATAGATGGTAGCCTTATCATTATGGAAGGTTGTATGTTGTCGAAATTTTTGTTACTACAATGGATTGTAGCCTTGTCGTTATGGAGGTAGTGTGTTGTCGATATCTTTGTTACTCCAATGGATGGTAGCCTAGTCATTATAGAAGGTAGTCTGTTATCGAGATTTTTGTTACTCCATTGGATGGTAGCCTTGTCATTATGGAAGGTAGTGTGTTGTCGATATTTTAGTTATTCCAATGGATGGTAGCCTAGTCATTATGGAAGGTAGTCTGTTGTCGTGATTTTTGTTACTCCAGTGGATGGTAGCCTTGTCATTATGGAAGTTAGTATGTTGTAGATATCTTTGTTACTCCAATGGATGGTAGCCTTGTCATTATGGAAGTTAGTCTGTTGTCGAGATTTTATTTACTCTAAGGGATGGTAGCCTTGTCATTATGGAAGGTAGTTTGTTGTCGAGATATTTGTTATTCTAATGGATGGTAACCTTTTCATTATGAAAGGTAGTCTATTGTCGAGAGTTTTATTACTATAATAGATTGTAGCCGTGTCATTATGGAAGGTAGTCTATTGTCGTGATTTTTGTTACTCCAATGGATAATAGCCTTGTCATTATAGAAGCTAGTATATTGTCGAGATTTTTGTCACTACAATGGATGGTAGCCTTGTCATTATGGAAGGTAGTCTGTTGTCGAGAGTTTTGTTACTACAATGGATTGTAGACTTGTCGTTATGGAAGTTAGTCTGTTGTCGATATCTTTGTTACTCCAATGGATAGTAGCCTAGTCATTATGGAAAGTAGTTTGTGTACGACATTTTTGTTATTCCAATGGAAGGTAGCTTGGTCATTATGGAAGGTAGTCTCTTGTCGAGATTTTTGTTAGTCTAAGGGATGGTAGCCTTGTCATTATGGAAGGTAGTGTGTTGTCGAGATTTTTCTTACTCCAATGGATGGTAGCCTAGTCATTATGGAAGGTAGTCTGTTGTCGTGATTTTTGTAACTCCAATGGATGGTATCCTTGTCATTATGGAAGGTATTCTATTGTTGAGATTTTTGTTACTCCAATGGATTGTAGACTTTTCATTATGGAAAGAACTCTTTTGTCGTGATTTTTGTTACTCTAAGGGATTGTAGCCTTGTCGTTATGGAAGGTAGTTTGTTGTCAATATCTTTGTTACTCCAATGGATGGTAGCCTTGTCATTATGGAAGCTTGTCTGTTGTCAAGATTTTTGCTTCTCTAAGGGATGGTAGCCTTGTCATTATGGAAGGTAGTGTGTTGTCGATATTTTTGCTACTACAATGGATTGTAGCCTTGTCATTATGGAAGGTAGTCAGTTGTCGATATCTTTGTTACTCCAATGGATGGTATCCTAGTCATTATGGAAGGTAGTCTCTTGTCAAGATTTTTGTTACTCCATTGGATGGTAGCCTTGTCATTATGGAAGGTACTGTGTTGTCTATAGTTTGGTTATTCCAATGGATGGTAGCCTTGTCATTATGGAAGGTAGTCTCTTGTCGTGATTTTTGTTACTCCAATGGATGGTAGCCTTATCATTATGGAAGGTAGTATGTTGTCGAGATTTTTGTTACTACAATGGATTGTAGCCTTGTCGTTATGGAAGTAGTCTGTTGTCGATATCTTTGTTACTCCAATGGATGGTAGACTAGTCATTATAGAAGGTAGTCTGTTGTCGTTATTTTTGTTACTCCATTGGATGGTAGCCTTGTCATTATGGAAGTTAGCGTGTTGTAGATATTTTTTTACTATAAGGGATGGTAGCCTAGTCATTATAGAAGTTAGTCTATTGTCGAGATTTTTGTTACTCCATTGGATGGTAGCCTTTTCATTATGGAAGGTAGTGTGTTGTCGATATCTTTGTTACTCCAATGGACGGTAGCTTAGTCATTATGGAAGGTAGTCTATTGTCTAGATTTTTGTTACTCCATTGGATGGTAGCCTAGTCATTATGGAAGGTAGTGTGTTGTCGATATTTTTGTTATTCTAATGGATGGTAGCCTAGTCATTATGGAAGGTAGTCTGTTTTCGTTATTTTTGTTATTCCAATGGATGGTAGCCTTGTCATTATGGAAGGTAGTATGTTTTAGATATCTTTGTTACTCCAATAGATGGTAGCCTTGTCATTATGGAAGGTAGTCTGTTTTCGAGAATTTTTTTACTCTAAGGGATGGTAGCCTTGTCATTATGGAAGGTAGTCTGTTGTCGAGATTTTTGTTATTCTAATGGATGGTAGCCTTTTCATTATGAAAGGTAGTCTATTGTCGAGAGTTTTATTACTATAATAGATTGTAGCCGTGTCATTATGGAAGGTAGTCTGTTGTCGTGATTTTTGTTACTCCAATGGATAGTAGCCTTGTCATTATAGAAGGTAGTATATTGTCGAGATTTTTGTCACTACAATGGATTGTAGACTTGTCGTTATGGAAGTTAGTTTGTTGTCGATATCTTTATTACTCCAATGGATGGTATCCTAGTCATTATGGAAGGTAGTTTATGTACGATATTTTTGTTATTCCAATGGAAGGTAGACTTGTCATTATGGAAGGTAGTCTCTTGTCGAGATTTTTGTTAGTCTAAGGGATGGTAGCCTTGTCATTATGGAAGGTAGTGTGTTGTCGAGATTTTTCTTACTCCAATGGATGGTAGCCAAGTCATTATGGAAGGTAGTCTGTTGTCGTGATTTTTGTTACTCCAATGGATGGTATCCTTGTCATTATGGAAGGTATTCTATTGTTGAGATTTTTGTTACTCCAATGGATGGTAGCCTTGTTATTATGGAAGGTACTGTGTTGTCGATATTTTTATTATTCCAATGGATGGCAGCCTAGTCATTATGGAAGATAGTTAGTTGTCGTTATGGAAGGTAGTCAGTTGTCGATATCTTTGTTACTCCAATGGATGGTATCCTAGTCATTATGGAAGGTAGTCTCTTGTCGAGATTTTTGTTACTCCATTGGATGGTAGCCTTGTCATTATGGAAGGTACTGTGTTGTCGATATTTTTATTATTCCAATGGATGGTAGCCTAGTCATTATGGAAGATAGTTTGTTATCGTGATTTTTGTTACTCCAATGGTTGGTAGCCTTGTCATTATGTAAGGTATTCTATTATTGAGATTTTTGTTATTCCAAAGGATGGTAGCCTTGTCATTTTGGAAGGTAGTCTCTTGTCGTGACTTTTGTTACTCCAATGGATGGTAGCCTTGTCATTATGGAAGGTAGTGTGTTGTCGATATTTTAGTTATTCCAATGGATGGTAGCCTAGTCATTATGGAAGGTAGTCTGTTGTCGTGATTTTTGTTACTCCAATGGAGGGTAGCCTTGTCATTATGGAAGGTAGTATGTTTTCGAGAATTTTTTTACTCTAAGGGATGGTAGCCTTGTCATTATGGAAGGTAGTCTGTTGTCGAGATTTTTGTTATTCTAATGGATGGTAGCCTAGTCATTATAGAAGGTAGTCTGTTGTTGAGATTTTTGTTACTCCATTGGATGGTAGCCTTGTCATTATGGAAGGTAGTGTGTTGTCGATATTTTAGTTATTCCAATGGATGGTGGCCTAGTCATTATGGAAGGTAGTCTGTTGTCGTGATTTTTGTTACTCCAATGGATGGTAGCCTTGTCATTATGGAAGTTAGTATGTTGTAGATATCTTTGTTACTCCAATGGATGGTAGCCTTGTCATTATGGAAGGTAGTCTGTTGTCGAGATTTTTTTTACTCTAAGGGATGGTAGCCTTGTCATTATGGAAGGTAGTTTGTTGTCGAGATATTTGTTATTCTAATGGATGGTAGCCTTTTCATTATGAAAGGTAGTCTATTGTCGAGAGTTTTATTACTATAATAGATTGTAGCCTTGTCATTATGGAAGGTAGTCTGTTGTCGTGATTTTTGTTACTCCAATGGATAATAGCCTTGTCATTATAGAAGGTAGTATATTGTCGAGATTGTTGTCACTACAATGGATGGTAGCCTTGTTATTATGGAAGGTAGTCTGTTGTCGAGATTTTTGTTACTACAATGGATTGTAGACTTGTCGTTATGGAAGTTAGTCTGTTGTCGATATCTTTGTTACTCCAATGGATAGTAGCCTAGTCATTATGGAAGGTAGTCTATTTTCTTGATTTTTGTTACTCCAATGGATGGTAGCCTTGTCATTATGGAAGGTAGTATGTTGTAGATATCTTTGTTACACCAATGGATGGTAGCCTTGTCATTATGGAAGGTAGTCTGTTGTCGATATTTTTTTACTATAAGGGATGGTAGCCTTGTCATTATGGAAGGTAGTCTATTGTCGAGATTTTTGGTATTCTAATGGATGGTAGCCTTTTCATTATGAAAGGTAGTCTATGGTCGAGATTTTTATTACTATAATAGATTGTACCCGTGTCATTATGGAAGGTAGTATGTTGTCAATATCTTTGTTACTCCAATGGATGGTAGCCTTTTCATTATGGAAGGAACTCTTTTGTCGTGATTTTTGTTACTCTAAGGGATTGTAGCCTTGTCGTTCTGGAAGGTAGTTTGTTGTCGATATCTTTGTTACTCCAATGGATGGTAGCCTAGTCATTATAGAAGGTAGTCTGTTGTCGAGATTTTTGTTACTCCATTGGATGGTAGCCTTGTCATTATGGAAGGTAGTGTGTTGTCGATATTTTAGTTATTCCAATGGATGGTAGCCTAGTCAATATGGAAGGTAGTCTGTTGTCGTGATTTTTGTTACTCCAATGGATGGTAGCCTTGTCAATATCTTTGTTACTCCAATGGATGGTAGCCTTTTCATTATGGAAGGAACTCTTTTGTCGTGATTTTTGTTACTCTAAGGGATTGTAGCCTTGTCGTTCTGGAAGGTAGTTTGTTGTCGATATCTTTGTTACTCCAATGGATGGTAGCCTAGTCATTATAGAAGGTAGTCTGTTGTCGAGATTTTTGTTACTCCATTGGATGGTAGCCTTGTCATTATGGAAGGTAGTGTGTTGTCGATATTTTAGTTATTCCAATGGATGGTAGCCTAGTCAATATGGAAGGTAGTCTGTTGTCGTGATTTTTGTTACTCCAATGGATGGTAGCCTTGTCATTATGGAAGTTAGTATGTTGTAGATATCTTTGTTACTCCAATGGATGGTAGCCTAGTCATTATAGAAGGTAGTCTGTTGTCGAGATTTTTGTTACTCCATTGGATGGTAGCCTTGTCATTATGGAAGGTAGTGTGTTGTCGATATCTTTGTTACTCCAATGGATGGTAGCTTAGTCATTAAGGAAGTTAGTCTATTGTCGAGATTTTTGTTACTCCATTGGATGGTAGCCTAGTCATTATGGAAGGTAGTGTGTTGTCGATATTTTTGTTATTCCAATGGATGGTAGCCTAGTCATTATGGAAGGTAGTCTGTTTTCGTGATTTTTGTTATTCCAATGGATGGTAGCCTTGTCATTATGGAAGGTAGTATGTTGTAGATATCTTTGTTACTCCAATGGATGGTAGCCTTGTCATTATGGAAGGTAGTCTGTTGTCGAGAATTTTTTTACTCTAAGGGATGGTAGCCTTGTCATTATGGAAGGTAGTTTGTTGTCGAGATTTTTGTTATTCTAATGGATGCTAGCCTTTTCATTATGAAAGGTAGTCTATTGTCGAGAGTTTTATTACTATAATAGATTGTAGTCGTGTCATTATGGAAGGTAGTCTGTTGTCGTGATTTTTGTTACTCCAATGGATAGTAGCCTTGTCATTATAGAAGGTAGTATATTGTCGAGATTTTTGTCACTACAATGGATGGTAGCCTTGTCATTATGGAAGGTAGTCTGTTGTCGAGATTTTTATTACTACAAAGGATTGTAGACTTGTCGTTATGGAAGTTAGTTTGTTGTCGATATCTTTGTTACTCCAATGGATGGTAGCCTAGTCATTATGGAAGGTAGTTTGTGTACGATATTTTTGTTATTCCAATATATGGTAGCCTTGTCATTATGGAAGGTAGTCTCTTGTCGAGATTTTTGTTAGTCTAAGGGATGGTAGCCTTGTCATTATGGAAGGTAGTGTGTTGTCAAGATTTTTCTTACTACAATGGATTGTAGCCTTGTCGTTATGGAAGGTAGTCTATTGTCGATATCTTTGTTACTCCAATGGATGGTATCCTAGTCATTATGGAAGGTAGTCTCTTGTCGAGATTTTTGTTACTCCATTGGATGGTAACCATGTCATTATGGAAGGTACTGTGTTTTCGATATTTTTGTTATTCCAATGGATGGTAGCCTAGTCATTATGGAAGATAGTTTGTTATCGTGATTTTTGTTACTCCAATGGTTGGTAGCCTTGTCATTATGGAAGATATTCTATTGTTGAGATTTTTGTTATTCCAATGGATGGTAGCCTTGTCATTATGGAAGGTAGTCTCTTGTCGTGACTTTTTTTACTCCAATGGATGGTAGCCTTGTCATTATGGAAGGTAGTATTTTGTCGAGATTTTTGTTACTAAAATGGATTATAGCCTTGCCGTTATGGAGGTAGTCTGTTTTCGATATCTTTGTTACTCCAATGGATGGTAGCCTAGTCATTATAGAAGGTAGTCTGTTGTCGAGATTTTTGTTACTCCATTGGATGGTAGCCTTGTCATTATGGAAGGTAGTGTGTTGTCGATATTTTAGTTATTCCAATGGATGGTAGCATAGTCATTATGGAAGGTAGTCTGTTGTCGTGATTTTTGTTACTCCAATGGATGGTAGCCTTGTCATTATGGAAGTTAGTATGTTGTAGATATCTTTGTTACTCCAATGGATGGTAGCCTTGTCATTATGGAAGGTAGTCTGTTGTCGAGATTTTTGTTACTCCATTGGATGGTAGCCTTGTCATTATGGAAGGTATTGTGTTGTCGATATTTTTGTTATTCCAATGGATGGTAGCCTAGTCATTATGGAAGATAGTTTGTTATCGTGATTTTTGTTACTCCAATGGTTGGTATCCTTGTCATTATGGAAGGTATTCTATTGTTGAGATTTTTGTTATTCCAATGGATGGTAGCCTTGTCATTATGGAAGGTAGTCTCTTGTCGTGACTTTTTTTACTCCAATGGATGGTAGCCTTGCCATTATAGAAGGTAGTATGTTGTCGAGATTTTTGTTACTACAATGGATTATAGCCTTGCCGTTATGGAGGTAGTCTGTTGTCGATATCTTTGTTACTCCAATGGATGGTAGCCTAGTCATTATAGAAGGTAGTCTGTTGTCGAGATTTTTGTTACTCCATTGGATGGTAGCCTTGTCATTATGGAAGGTAGTGTGTTGTCGATATTTTAGTTATTCCAATGGATGGTAGCATAGTCATTATGGAAGGTAGTCTGTTGTCGTCTTTTTTGTTACTCCAATGGATGGTAGCCTTGTCATTATGGAAGTTAGTATGTTGTAGATATCTTTGTTACTCCAATGGATGGTATCCTTGACATTATGGAAGGTAGTCTGTTGTCGAGATTTTTGTTACTCCATTGGATGGTAGCCTTGTCATTATGGAAGGTACTGTGTTGTCGATATTTTAGTTATTCCAATGAATGGTAGCCTAGTTATTATGGATGGTAGTCTGTTGACGTGATTTTTGTTACTCCAATGGATGGTAGCCTTGTCATTATGGAAGTTAGTATGTTGTAGATATCTTTGTTACTCCAATGGATGGTAGCCTTGTCATTAAGGAAGGTAGTCTGTTGTCGAGATTTTTTTTACTCTAAGGGATGGTAGCCTTGTCATTATGGAAGGTAGTATGTTGTCGAGATTTTTGTTACTACAATGGATTGTAGCCTTGCCGTTATGGAGGTAGTCTGTTGTCGATATCTTTGTTACTCCAATGGATGGTAGCCTAGTCATTATAGAAGGTAGTCTATTGTCGAGATTTTTGTTACTCCATTGGATGGTAGCCTTGTCATTATGGAAGGTAGTGTGTTGTCGATATTTTAGTTATTCCAATGAATGGTAGCCTAGTCATTATGGAAGGTAGTCTGTTGACGTGATTTTTGTTACTCCAATGGATGGTAGCTTTGTCATTATGGAAGTTAGTATGTTGTAGATATCTTTGTTACTCCAATGGATGGTAGCCTTGTCATTATGGAAGTTAGTATGTTGTAGATATCTTTGTTACTCCAATGGATGGTAGCCTTGTCATTATGGAAGGTAGTCTGTTATCGATATTTTTTTACTCTAAGGGATGGTAGCCTTGTCATTATGGAAGGTAGTCTATTGTCGAGATTTTTGTTATTCTAATGGATGGTAGCCTTTTCATTATAAAAGGTAGTCTATTGTCGAGAGTTTTATTACTATAATAGATTGTAGCCGAGTCATTATGGAAGGTAGTCTGTTGTCGTGATTTTTGTTACTCCAATGGATAGTAGCCTTGTCATTATAGAAGGTAGTATATTGTCGAGATTTTTGTCACTACAATGGATAGTAACCTTGTCATTATGGAAGGTAGTTTGTTGTCCAGATTTTTGTTACTACAATGGATTGTAGACTTGTAGTTATGGAAGTTAGTTTGTTGTCGATATCTTTGTTACTCCAATGGATGGTAGCCTAGTCATTATTGAAGGTAGTTTGTGTACGATATTTTTGTTATTCCAATGGATGGTAGCCTTGTCATTATGGAAGGTAGTCTCTTGTCGAGATTTTTGTTAGTCTAAGGGATGGTAGCCTTGTCATTATGGAAGGTAGTGTGTTGTCGAGATTTTTGTTACTCCAATGGATGGTAGCCTAGTCATTATGGAAGGTAGTCTGTTGTCGTCTTTTTTGTTACTCCAATGGATGGTAGCCTTGTCATTATGGAAGTTAGTATGTTGTAGATATCTTTGTTACTCCAATGGATGGTATCCTTGACATTATGGAAGGTAGTCTGTTGTCGAGATTTTTGTTACTCCATTGGATGGTAGCCTTGTCATTATGGAAGGTACTGTGTTGTCGATATTTTAGTTATTCCAATGAATGGTAGCCTAGTTATTATGGATGGTAGTCTGTTGACGTGATTTTTGTTACTCCAATGGATGGTAGCCTTGTCATTATGGAAGTTAGTATGTTGTAGATATCTTTGTTACTCCAATGGATGGTAGCCTTGTCATTAAGGAAGGTAGTCTGTTGTCGAGATTTTTTTTACTCTAAGGGATGGTAGCCTTGTCATTATGGAAGGTAGTATGTTGTCGAGATTTTTGTTACTACAATGGATTGTAGCCTTGCCGTTATGGAGGTAGTCTGTTGTCGATATCTTTGTTACTCCAATGGATGGTAGCCTAGTCATTATAGAAGGTAGTCTATTGTCGAGATTTTTGTTACTCCATTGGATGGTAGCCTTGTCATTATGGAAGGTAGTGTGTTGTCGATATTTTAGTTATTCCAATGAATGGTAGCCTAGTCATTATGGAAGGTAGTCTGTTGACGTGATTTTTGTTACTCCAATGGATGGTAGCTTTGTCATTATGGAAGTTAGTATGTTGTAGATATCTTTGTTACTCCAATGGATGGTAGCCTTGTCATTATGGAAGTTAGTATGTTGTAGATATCTTTGTTACTCCAATGGATGGTAGCCTTGTCATTATGGAAGGTAGTCTGTTATCGATATTTTTTTACTCTAAGGGATGGTAGCCTTGTCATTATGGAAGGTAGTCTATTGTCGAGATTTTTGTTATTCTAATGGATGGTAGCCTTTTCATTATAAAAGGTAGTCTATTGTCGAGAGTTTTATTACTATAATAGATTGTAGCCGAGTCATTATGGAAGGTAGTCTGTTGTCGTGATTTTTGTTACTCCAATGGATAGTAGCCTTGTCATTATAGAAGGTAGTATATTGTCGAGATTTTTGTCACTACAATGGATAGTAACCTTGTCATTATGGAAGGTAGTTTGTTGTCCAGATTTTTGTTACTACAATGGATTGTAGACTTGTAGTTATGGAAGTTAGTTTGTTGTCGATATCTTTGTTACTCCAATGGATGGTAGCCTAGTCATTATTGAAGGTAGTTTGTGTACGATATTTTTGTTATTCCAATGGATGGTAGCCTTGTCATTATGGAAGGTAGTCTCTTGTCGAGATTTTTGTTAGTCTAAGGGATGGTAGCCTTGTCATTATGGAAGGTAGTGTGTTGTCGAGATTTTTGTTACTCCAATGGATGGTAGCCTAGTCATTATGGAAGGTAGTATGTTGTCGTGATTTTTGTTACTCCAATGGATGGTGTCCTTGTAATTATGGAAGGTATTCTATTGTTGAGATTTTTGTTACTTCAATGGATGGTAGACTTGTCATTATGGAAGGTATTGTGTTGTCGTGATTTTTATTACTCTAAGGGATGGTAGCCTTGTCATTATGGAAGGTAGTATGTTGTCGATAACTTTGTTACTCCAATGGATGGTAGCCTTTTCATTATGGAAGGAACTCTTTTGTCGTGATTTTTGTTACTCTAAGGGATTGTAGCCTTGTCGTTATGGAAGGTAGTTTGTTGTCGATATCTTTGTTACTCCAATGGATGGTAGCCTAGTCATTATAGAAGGTAGTCTGTTGCGAGATTTTTGTTACTCCATTGGATGGTAGCCTTGTCATTATGGAAGGTAGTGTGTTGTCGATATTTTAGTTATTCCAATGAATGGTAGCCTAGTCATTATGGAAGGTAGTCTGTTGACGTGATTTTTGTTACTCCAATGGATGGTAGCCTTGTAATTATGGAAGTTAGTATGTTGTAGATATCTTTGTTACTCCAATGGATGGTAGCCTTGTCATTATGGAAGGTAGTCTGTTGTCGAGATTTTTTTACTCTAAGGGATGGTAGCCTTGTCATTAAGGAAGGTAGTCTGTTGTCGAGATTTTTGTTATTCAAATGGATGGTAGCCTTTTCATTATGAAAGGTAGTCTATTGTCGAGAGTTTTATTACCATAATAGATTGTAGCCGTGTCCTTATGGAAGGTAGTCTGTTGTCGTGATTTTTGTTACTCCAATGGATAGTAGCCTTGTCATTATAGAAGGTAGTATATTGTCGAGATTTTTGTCACTACAATGGATGGTAACCTTGTCATTATGGAAGGTAGTCTGTTGTCCAGATTTTTGTTACTACAATGGATTGTAGACTTGTAGTTATGGAAGTTAGTTTGTTGTCGATATCTTTGTTACTCTAATGGATGGTAGCCTAGTCATTATTGAAGGTAGTTTGTGTACGATATTTTTGTTATTCCAATGGATGGTGGCCTTGTCATTATGGAAGGTAGTCTCTTGTCGAGATTTTTGTTAGTCTAATGGATGGTAGCCTTGTCATTATGGAAGGTAGTGTGTTGTCGAGATTTTTGTTACTCCAATGGATGGTAGCCTAGTCATTATGGAAGGTAGTATGTTGTCGTGATTTTTGTTACTCCAATGGATGGTGTCCTTGTAATTATGGAAGGTATTCTATTGTTGAGATTTTTGTTACTCCAATGGATGGTAGACTTGTCATTATGGAAGGTATTGTGTTGTCGTGATTTTTATTACTCTAAGGGATGGTAGCCTTGTCATTATGGAAGGTAGTATGTTGTCGATATCTTTGTTACTCCAATGGATGGTAGCCTTTTCATTATGGAAGGAACTCTTTT
Organism: Vicia faba; assembly: GCA_948472305.1. Classification (NCBI taxonomy): domain Eukaryota; kingdom Viridiplantae; phylum Streptophyta; class Magnoliopsida; order Fabales; family Fabaceae; genus Vicia; species Vicia faba. The sequence goes on from OX451741.1 coordinate 463,281,768, forward strand.
GTCGTGATTTTTGTTACTCTAAGGGATTGTAGCCTTGTCGTTATGGAAGGTAGTTTGTTGTCGATATCTTTGTTACTCCAATGGATGGTAGCCTAGTCATTATAGAAGGTAGTCTGTTGTCGAGATTTTTGTTACTCCATTGGATGGTAGCCTTGTCATTATGGAAGGTAGTGTGTTGTCGATATTTTAGTTATTCCAATGAATGGTAGCCTAGTCATTATGGAAGGTAGTCTGTTGACGTGATTTTTGTTACTCCAATGGATGGTAGCCTTGTCATTATGGAAGTTAGTATGTTGTAGATATCTTTGTTACTCCAATGGATGGTAGCCTTGTCATTATGGAAGGTAGTCTGTTGTCGAGATTTTTTTACTCTAAGGGATGGTAGCCTTGTCATTATGGAAGGTAGTCTGTTGTCGAGATTTTTGTTATTCTAATGGATTATAGCCTTTTCATTATGAAAGGTAGTCTATTGTCGAGAGTTTTATTACTATAATAGATTGTAGCCGTGTCATTATGGAAGGTAGTCTGTTGTCGTGATTTTTGTTACTCCAATGGATAGTAGCCTTGTCATTATAGAAGGTAGTATATTGTCGAGATTTTTGTCACTACAATGGATGGTAACCTTTTCATTATGGAAGGTAGTCTGTTGTCCAGATTTTTATTACTACAATGGATTGTAGACTTGTAGTTATGGAAGTTAGTTTGTTGTCGATATCTTTGTTACTCCAATGGATGGTAGCCTAGTCATTATTGAAGGTAGTTTGTGTACGATATTTTTGTTATTCCAATGGATGGTAGCCTTGTCATTATGGAAGGTAGTCTCTTGTCGAGATTTTTGTTAGTCTAAGGGATGGTAGCCTTGTCATTATGGAAGGTAGTGTGTTGTCGAGATTTTTGTTACTCCAATGGATGGTAGCCTAGTCATTATGGAAGGTAGTATGTTGTCGTGATTTTTGTTACTCCAATTGTTGGTAGCCTTGTAATTATGGAAGGTATTCTATTGTTGAGATTTTTGTTACTCCAATGGATTGTAGACTTGTCATTATGGAAGGTATTGTGTTGTCGTGATTTTTATTACTCTAAGGGATAGTAGCCTTGTCATTATGGAAGGTAGTATGTTGTCGATATCTTTATTACTCCAATGGATGGTAGCCTTTTTATTATGGAAGGAACTCTTTTGTCGTGATTTTTTTTACTCTAAGGGATTATAGCCTTGTCGTTATGGAAGGTAGTTTGTTGTCGATATCTTTGTTACTCCAATGGATGGTAGCCTAGTCATTATGGAAGGTTGTCTGTTGTCGAGATTTTTGTTTCTCTAAGGGATGAGCCTTGTCATTATGGAAGGTAGTGTGCTGTCGATATTATTGCTACTACAATGGATTGTAGCCTTGTCGTTATGGAAGGTAGTCTGTTGTCGATATCTTTGTTACTCCAATGGATGGTATCCTAGTCATTATGGAAGGTAGTCTCTTGTCGAGATTTTTGTTACTCCATTGGATCGTAGCCTTGTCATTATGGAAGGTATTGTGTTGTCGATATTTTTGTTATTCCAATGGATTGTAGCCTAGTCATTATGGAAGGTAGTTTGTTGTCGTGATTTTTGTTACTCCAATTGTTGGTAGCCTTGTCATTATGGAAGGTATTCTATTGTTGAGATTTTTGTTATTCCAATGGATGGTAGCCTTGTCATTATGGAAGGTAGTCTCTTGTCGTGACTTTTGTTACTCCAATGGATGGTAGCCTTGTCATTATGGAAGGTAGTATGTTGTCGAGATTTTTGTTACTATAATGGATTGTACCCTTGTCGTTATGGAGGTAGTCTGTTTTCGATATCTTTGTTACTCCAATGGATGGTAGCCTAGTCATTATAAAAGGTGGTCTGTTGTCGAGATTTTTGTTACTCCATTGGATGGTAGCCTTGTCATTATGGAAGGTAGTTTGTTGTCGATAATTTAGTTATTCCAATGGATGGTAGCCTAGTCATTATTGAAGGTAGTCTATTGTCGTGATATTTGTTACTCCAATGGATGGTAGCCTTGTCATTATGGAAGGTAGTATTTTGTCGATATCTTTGTTACTCAAATGGATGGTAGCCTAGTCATTATAGAAGGTAGTCTGTTGTCGAGATTTTTGTTACTCCATTGGATGGTAGCCTTGTCATTATGGAAGGTAGTGTGTTGTCGATATTTTAGTTATTCCAATGGATGGTAGCTTAGTCATTATGGAAGGTAGTCTCTTGTCTATATTTTTGTTATTCCAATGGATGGTAGCCTAGTCATTATTGAAGGTAGTCTGTTTTCGTGATTTTTGTTACTCCAATGGATGGTAGCCTTGTCATTATGGAAGGTAGTATGTTGTAGATATCTTTGTTACTCCAATGGATGGTAGCCTTGTCATTATGGAAGGTAGTCTGTTGTCGAGATTTTTTTTACTCTAAGGGATGGTAGCCTTGTCATTGTGGAAGGTAGTCTGTTGTCGATATCTTTGTTACTCCATTGGATGGTAGCCTTTTCATTATGGAAGGTAGTTTGTTGTCGAGATTTTTCTTACTCTAAGGGATGGTAGCCTTGTCATTATGGAACGTAGTCTGTTGTCAATATTTTTGTTACTCCAATGGATGGTAGCCTTGTCATTATGAAGGTTGTCTATTATCGATATTTTTGTTACTATAATAGATTGTAGCCTTGTCATTTTGGAAGGTAGTGTGTTGTCGAGATTTTTGTTACTCCATTGGATGGTAGCTTAGTCATTAAGGAAGGTAGTCTATTGTCGAGATTTTTGTTACTCCATTGGATGGCAGCCTAGTCATTATGGAAGGTAGTGTTTTGTCGATATTTTTGTTATTCCAATGGATGGTATCCTTGTCATTATGGAAGGTAGTATGTTGTAGATATCTTTGTTACTCCAATGGATGGTAGCCTTGTCATTATGGAAGGTAGTCTGTTGTCGAGAATTTTTTTACTCTAAGGGATGGTAGCCTTGTCATTATGGAAGGTAGTCTATTGTCGAGAGTTTTATTACTATAATAGATTGTAGTCGTGTCATTATGGAAGTTAGTCTGTTGTCGTGATTTTTGTTACTCCAATGGATAGTATCCTTGTCATTATAGAAGGTAGTATATTGTCGAGATTTTTGTCACTACAATGGATGGTAGCCTTGTCATTATTATAGGTAGTCTGTTGTCGAGATTTTTGTTACTACAATGGATTGTAGACTTGTCGTTATGGAAGTTAGTTTGTTGTCGATATCTTTGTTACTCCAATGGATGGTAGCCTAGTCATTATGGAAGGTAGTTTGCGTACGATATTTTTGTTATTCCAATGGATGGTAGCCTTGTCATTATGGAAGGTAGTCTCTTGTCGAGATTTTTGTTAGTCTAAGGGATGGTAGCTTTGTCATTATGGAAGGTAGTGTGTTGTCGAGATTTTTCTTACTCCAATGGATGGTAGCCTAGTCATTATGGAAGGTAGTTTGTTGTCGTGATTTTTGTTACTACAATGGATGGTATCCTTGTCATTATGGAAGGTATTCTATTGTTGAGATTTTTTTTACTCCAATGGATGGTAGCCTTGTCGTTATGGAAGGTAGTATGTTGTAGATATCTTTGTTACTCCAATGGATGGTAGCCTAGTCATTATGGAAGGTTGTCTGTTGTCGAGATTTTTGTTTCTCTAAAGGATGGTAGCCTTGTCATTATGGAAGATGGTGTGTTGTCAATATTTTTGCTACTACAATGGATTGTAGCCTTGTCGTTATGGAAGGTAGTCTGTTGTCGATATCTTTGTTACTCCAATGGATGGTATCCTAGTCATTATGGAAGGTAGTCTCTTGTCGAGATTTTTGTTACTCCATTGGATGGTAACCTAGTCATTACGGAAGGTACTGTGTTGTCGATATTTTTGTTATTCCAATGGATGGTAGCCTAGTCATTATGGAAGATAGTTTGTTATCGTGATTTTTGTTACTCCAATGGTTGGTAGCCTTGTCATAATGGAAGGTATTCTATTGTTGAGATTTTTGTTATTCCAATGGATGGTAGCCTTGTCATTATGGAATGTAGTCTCTTGTCGTGACTTTTTTTACTCCAATGGATGGTAGCCTTGTCATTATGGAAGGTAGTATGTTGTCGAGATTTTTGTTACTACAATGGATTATAGCCTTGCCGTTATGGAGGTAGTCTGTTGTCTATCTTTGTTACTCCAATGGATGGTAGCCTAGTCATTATAGAAGGTAGTCTGTTGTCGAGATTTTTGTTACTCCATTGGATGGTAGCCTTGTCATTATGGAAGGTAGTGTGTTGTCGATATTTTAGTTATTCCAATGGATGGTAGCATAATCATTATGGAAGGTAGTCTGTTGTCATCATTATTGTTACTCAAATGGATGGTAGCCTTGTCATTATGGAAGTCAGTATGTTGTAGATATCTTTGTTACTCCAATGGATGGTATCCTTGTCATTATGGAAGATAGTCTGTTGTCGAGATTTTTGTTACTCCATTGGATGGTAGCCTTGTCATTATGGAAGGTACTGTGTTGTCGATATTTTAGTTATTCCAATGAATGGTAGCCTAGTCATTATGGAAGGTAGTCTGTTGACGTGATTTTTGTTACTCCAATGGATGGTAGCCTTGTCATTATGGAAGTTTGTATGTTGTAGATATCTTTTTTACTCCAATGGATGGTAGCCTTGTCATTATGGAAGGTAGTCTGTTGTCGAGATTTTTTTTACTCTAAGGGATGGTAGCCTTGTCATTATGGAAGGTAGTATGTTGTCGAGATTTTTGTTACTACAATGGATTGTAGCCTTGCCGTTATGGAGGTAGTCTGTTGTCAATATCTTTGTTACTCCAATGGATGGTAGCCTAGTCATTATAGAAGGTAGTCTGTTGTCGAGATTTTTGTTACTCCATTGGATGGTAGCCTTGTCATTATGGAAGGTAGTGTGTTGTCGATATTTTAGTTATTCCAATGGATGGTAGCATAGTCATTATGGAAGGTAGTCTGTTGTCGTGATTTTTGTTACTCCAATGGATGGTAGCCTTGTCATTATGGAAGTTAGTATGTTGTAGATATCTTTGTTACTCCAATGGATGGTAGCCTTGTCATTATGGAAGGTAGTCTGTTGTCGAGATTTTTGTTACTCCATTGGATGGTAGCCTTGTCATTATGGAAGGTACTATGTTGTCGATATTTTTGTTATTCCAATGGATGGTAGCCTAGTCATTATGGAAGATAGTTTGTTATCGTGATTTTTGTTACTCCAATTGTTGGTAGCCTTGTCATTATGGAAGGTATTCTATTGTTGAGATTTTTGTTATTCCAATGGATGGTAGCCTTGTCATTATGGAAGGTAGTCTCTTGTCGTGACTTTTTTTACTCCAATGGATGGTAGCCTTGTCATTATGGAAGGTAGTATATTGTCGAGATTTTTGTTACTACAATGGATTATAGCCTTGCCGTTATGGAGGTAGTCTGTTTTCGATATCTTTGTTACTCCAATGGATGGTAGCCTAGTCATTATAAAAGGTAGTCTGTTGTCGAGATTTTTGTTACTCCATTGGATGGTAGCCTTGTCATTATGGAAGGTAGTGTGTTGTCGATATTTTAGTTATTCCAATGGATGGTAGCATAGTCATTATGGAAGGTAGTCTATTGTCGTGATTTTTGTTACTCCAATGGATGGTAGCCTTGTCATTATGGAAGGTAGTATGTTGTAGATATCTTTGTTACTCCAATGGATGGTAGCCTTGTCATTATGGAAGGTAGTCTGTTGTCGATATTTTTTTTACTCTAAGGGATGGTAGCCTTGTCATTATGGAAGGTAGTATGTTGTCGAGATTTTTGTTACTACAATGGATTGTAGCCTTGCCGTTATGGAGGTAGTCTGTTGTCGATATCTTTGTTACTCCAATGGATGGTAGCCTAGTCATTATAGAAGGTAGACTGTTGTCGAGATTTTTGTTACTCCATTGGATGGTAGCCTTGTCATTATGGAAGGTAGTGTGTTGTCGATATTTTAGTTATTCCAATGAATGGTAGCCTAGTTATTATGGAAGGTAGTCTGTTGACGTGATTTTTGTTACTCCAATGGATGGTAGCCTTGTCATTATGGAAGTTAGTATGTTGTAGATATCTTTGTTACTCCAATGGATGGTAGCCTTGTCATTATGGAAGGTAGTCTGTTGTCGAGATTTTTTTTACTCTAAGGGATGGTAGCCTTGTCATTATGGAAGGTAGTCTGTTGTCGAGATTTTTGTTATTCTAGTGGATGGTAGCCATTTCATTATGAAAGGTAGTCTATTGTCGAGAGTTTTATTACTATAATAGATTGTAGCCGTGTCATTATGGAAGGTAGTCTGTTGTCGTGATTTTTGTTACTCCAATGGATAGTAGCTTTGTCATTATAGAAGGTAGTATATTGTCGAGATTTTTGTCACTACAATGGATGGTAACCTTGTCATTATGGAAGGTAGTCTGTTGTCCAGATTTTTGTTACTACAATGGATTGTAGACTTGTAGTTATGGAAGTTAGTTTGTTGTCGATATCTTTGTTACTCCAATGGATGGTAGCCTAGTCATTATTGAAGGTAGTTTGTGTACGATATTTTTGTTATTCCAATGGATGGTAGCCTTGTCATTATGGAAGGTAGTCTCTTGTCGAGATTTTTGTTAGTCTAAGGGATGGTAGCCTTGTCATTATGGAAGGTAGTGTGTTGTCGAGATTTTTGTTACTCCAATGGATGGTAGCCTAGTCATTATGGAAGGTAGTATGTTGTCGTGATTTTTGTTACTCCAATGGATGGTCTCCTTGTAATTATGGAAGGTATTCTATTGTTGAGATTTTTGTTACTCCAATGGATGGTAGACTTGTCATTATGGAAGGTATTGTGTTGTCGTGATTTTTATTACTCTAAGGGATGGTAACCTTGTCATTATGGAAGGTAGTATGTTGTCGATATCTTTGTTACTCCAATGGATGGTAGCCTTTTCATTATGGAAGGAACTCTTTTGTCGTGATTTTTGTTACTCTAAGGGATTGTAGCCTTGTCGTTATGGAAGGTAGTTTGTTGTCGAGATTTTTCTTACTCCAATGGATGGTAGCCTAGTCATTATGGAAGGTAGTTTGTTGTCGTGATTTTTGTTACTACAATGGATGGTATCCTTGTCATTATGGAAGGTATTCTATTGTTGAGATTTTTTTTACTCCAATGGATGGTAGCCTTGTCGTTATGGAAGGTAGTATGTTGTAGATATCTTTGTTACTCCAATGGATGGTAGCCTAGTCATTATGGAAGGTTGTCTGTTGTCGAGATTTTTGTTTCTCTAAAGGATGGTAGCCTTGTCATTATGGAAGATGGTGTGTTGTCAATATTTTTGCTACTACAATGGATTGTAGCCTTGTCGTTATGGAAGGTAGTCTGTTGTCGATATCTTTGTTACTCCAATGGATGGTATCCTAGTCATTATGGAAGGTAGTCTCTTGTCGAGATTTTTGTTACTCCATTGGATGGTAACCTAGTCATTACGGAAGGTACTGTGTTGTCGATATTTTTGTTATTCCAATGGATGGTAGCCTAGTCATTATGGAAGATAGTTTGTTATCGTGATTTTTGTTACTCCAATGGTTGGTAGCCTTGTCATAATGGAAGGTATTCTATTGTTGAGATTTTTGTTATTCCAATGGATGGTAGCCTTGTCATTATGGAATGTAGTCTCTTGTCGTGACTTTTTTTACTCCAATGGATGGTAGCCTTGTCATTATGGAAGGTAGTATGTTGTCGAGATTTTTGTTACTACAATGGATTATAGCCTTGCCGTTATGGAGGTAGTCTGTTGTCTATCTTTGTTACTCCAATGGATGGTAGCCTAGTCATTATAGAAGGTAGTCTGTTGTCGAGATTTTTGTTACTCCATTGGATGGTAGCCTTGTCATTATGGAAGGTAGTGTGTTGTCGATATTTTAGTTATTCCAATGGATGGTAGCATAATCATTATGGAAGGTAGTCTGTTGTCATCATTATTGTTACTCAAATGGATGGTAGCCTTGTCATTATGGAAGTCAGTATGTTGTAGATATCTTTGTTACTCCAATGGATGGTATCCTTGTCATTATGGAAGATAGTCTGTTGTCGAGATTTTTGTTACTCCATTGGATGGTAGCCTTGTCATTATGGAAGGTACTGTGTTGTCGATATTTTAGTTATTCCAATGAATGGTAGCCTAGTCATTATGGAAGGTAGTCTGTTGACGTGATTTTTGTTACTCCAATGGATGGTAGCCTTGTCATTATGGAAGTTTGTATGTTGTAGATATCTTTTTTACTCCAATGGATGGTAGCCTTGTCATTATGGAAGGTAGTCTGTTGTCGAGATTTTTTTTACTCTAAGGGATGGTAGCCTTGTCATTATGGAAGGTAGTATGTTGTCGAGATTTTTGTTACTACAATGGATTGTAGCCTTGCCGTTATGGAGGTAGTCTGTTGTCAATATCTTTGTTACTCCAATGGATGGTAGCCTAGTCATTATAGAAGGTAGTCTGTTGTCGAGATTTTTGTTACTCCATTGGATGGTAGCCTTGTCATTATGGAAGGTAGTGTGTTGTCGATATTTTAGTTATTCCAATGGATGGTAGCATAGTCATTATGGAAGGTAGTCTGTTGTCGTGATTTTTGTTACTCCAATGGATGGTAGCCTTGTCATTATGGAAGTTAGTATGTTGTAGATATCTTTGTTACTCCAATGGATGGTAGCCTTGTCATTATGGAAGGTAGTCTGTTGTCGAGATTTTTGTTACTCCATTGGATGGTAGCCTTGTCATTATGGAAGGTACTATGTTGTCGATATTTTTGTTATTCCAATGGATGGTAGCCTAGTCATTATGGAAGATAGTTTGTTATCGTGATTTTTGTTACTCCAATTGTTGGTAGCCTTGTCATTATGGAAGGTATTCTATTGTTGAGATTTTTGTTATTCCAATGGATGGTAGCCTTGTCATTATGGAAGGTAGTCTCTTGTCGTGACTTTTTTTACTCCAATGGATGGTAGCCTTGTCATTATGGAAGGTAGTATATTGTCGAGATTTTTGTTACTACAATGGATTATAGCCTTGCCGTTATGGAGGTAGTCTGTTTTCGATATCTTTGTTACTCCAATGGATGGTAGCCTAGTCATTATAAAAGGTAGTCTGTTGTCGAGATTTTTGTTACTCCATTGGATGGTAGCCTTGTCATTATGGAAGGTAGTGTGTTGTCGATATTTTAGTTATTCCAATGGATGGTAGCATAGTCATTATGGAAGGTAGTCTATTGTCGTGATTTTTGTTACTCCAATGGATGGTAGCCTTGTCATTATGGAAGGTAGTATGTTGTAGATATCTTTGTTACTCCAATGGATGGTAGCCTTGTCATTATGGAAGGTAGTCTGTTGTCGATATTTTTTTTACTCTAAGGGATGGTAGCCTTGTCATTATGGAAGGTAGTATGTTGTCGAGATTTTTGTTACTACAATGGATTGTAGCCTTGCCGTTATGGAGGTAGTCTGTTGTCGATATCTTTGTTACTCCAATGGATGGTAGCCTAGTCATTATAGAAGGTAGACTGTTGTCGAGATTTTTGTTACTCCATTGGATGGTAGCCTTGTCATTATGGAAGGTAGTGTGTTGTCGATATTTTAGTTATTCCAATGAATGGTAGCCTAGTTATTATGGAAGGTAGTCTGTTGACGTGATTTTTGTTACTCCAATGGATGGTAGCCTTGTCATTATGGAAGTTAGTATGTTGTAGATATCTTTGTTACTCCAATGGATGGTAGCCTTGTCATTATGGAAGGTAGTCTGTTGTCGAGATTTTTTTTACTCTAAGGGATGGTAGCCTTGTCATTATGGAAGGTAGTCTGTTGTCGAGATTTTTGTTATTCTAGTGGATGGTAGCCATTTCATTATGAAAGGTAGTCTATTGTCGAGAGTTTTATTACTATAATAGATTGTAGCCGTGTCATTATGGAAGGTAGTCTGTTGTCGTGATTTTTGTTACTCCAATGGATAGTAGCTTTGTCATTATAGAAGGTAGTATATTGTCGAGATTTTTGTCACTACAATGGATGGTAACCTTGTCATTATGGAAGGTAGTCTGTTGTCCAGATTTTTGTTACTACAATGGATTGTAGACTTGTAGTTATGGAAGTTAGTTTGTTGTCGATATCTTTGTTACTCCAATGGATGGTAGCCTAGTCATTATTGAAGGTAGTTTGTGTACGATATTTTTGTTATTCCAATGGATGGTAGCCTTGTCATTATGGAAGGTAGTCTCTTGTCGAGATTTTTGTTAGTCTAAGGGATGGTAGCCTTGTCATTATGGAAGGTAGTGTGTTGTCGAGATTTTTGTTACTCCAATGGATGGTAGCCTAGTCATTATGGAAGGTAGTATGTTGTCGTGATTTTTGTTACTCCAATGGATGGTCTCCTTGTAATTATGGAAGGTATTCTATTGTTGAGATTTTTGTTACTCCAATGGATGGTAGACTTGTCATTATGGAAGGTATTGTGTTGTCGTGATTTTTATTACTCTAAGGGATGGTAACCTTGTCATTATGGAAGGTAGTATGTTGTCGATATCTTTGTTACTCCAATGGATGGTAGCCTTTTCATTATGGAAGGAACTCTTTTGTCGTGATTTTTGTTACTCTAAGGGATTGTAGCCTTGTCGTTATGGAAGGTAGTTTGTTGTCGATATCTTTGTTATTCCAATGGATGGTAGCCTAGTCATTATGGAAGGTAGTGTGTTGTCGATATTATTGCTACTACAATGGATTGTAGCCTTGTCGTTATGGAAGGTAGTCTGTTGTCGATATCTTTGTTACTCCAATGGATGGTATCCTAGTCATTATGGAAGGTAGTCTCTTGTCGAGATTTTTGTTACTCCATTGGATGGTAGCCTTGTCATTATGGAAGGTACTGTGTTGTCGATATTTTTGTTATTCCAATGGATTGTAGCCTAGTCATTATGGAAGGTAGTTTGTTGTCGTGATTTTTGTTACTCCAATGGTTGGTAGCCTTGTCATTATGGAAGGTATTCTATTGTTGAGATTTTTGTTATTCCAATGGATGGTAGCCTTGTCATTATGGAAGGTAGTCTCTTGTCGTGACTTTTGTTACTCCAATGGATGGTAGTCTTGTCATTATGGAAGGTAGTATGTTGTCGAGATTTTTGTTACTACAATGGATTGTACCCTTGTCGTTATGGAGGTAGTCTGTTTTCGATATCTTTGTTACTCCAATGGATGGTAGCCTAGTCATTATAAAAGGTAGTCTGTTGTCGAGATTTTTGTTACTCCATTGGATGGTAGCCTTGTCATTATGGAAGGTAGTTTGTTGTCGATAATTTAGTTATTCCAATGGATGGTAGCCTAGTCATTATGGAAGGTAGTCTGTTGTCGTGATTTTTGTTACTCCAAGGGATGGTAGCCTTGTCATTATGGAAGGTAGTATTTTGTCGAGATTTTTGTTACTACAATTTATTGTAGCCTTGTCTTTATGGAGGTAGTCTTTTGTCGATATCTTTGTTACTCCAATGGATGGTAGCCTAGTCATTATAGAAGGTAGTCTGTTGTCGAGATTTTTGTTACTCCTTTGAATGGTAGCCTTGTCATTATGGAAGGTAGTGTGTTGTCGATATTTTAGTTATTCCAATGGATGGTAGCCTAGTCATTATGGAAGGTAGTCTCTTGTCTATATTTTTGTTATTCCAATGGATGGTAGCCTAGTCATTATGGAAGGTAGTCTGTTTTCGTGATTTTTGTTACTCCAATGGATGGTAGCCTTGTCATTATGGAAGTTAGTATGTTGTAGATATCTTTGTTACTCCAATGGATGGTAGCCTTGTCATTATGGAAGGTAGTCTGTTGTCGAGATTTTTTTTACTCTAAGGGATGGTAGCCTTGTCATTATGGAAGGTAGTTTGTTGTCGATATCTTTGTTACTCCATTGGATGGTAGCCTTTTCATTATGGAAGGTAGTTTGTTGTCGAGATTTTTCTTACTCTAAGGGATGGTAGCCTTGTCATTATGGAACGTAGTCTGTTGTCGATATTTTTGTTACTCCAATGGATGGTAGCCTTGTCATTATGAAGGTTGTCTATTATCGATATTTTTGTTACTATAATAGATTGTAGCCTTGTCATTTTGGAAGGTAGTGTGTTGTCGAGATTTTTGTTACTCCATTGGATGGTAGCCTTGTCATTATGAAAGGTAGTGTGTTGTCGATATCTTTGTTACTCCAATGGATGGTAGCCTAGTCATTATGGAAGGTAGTTTGTGTACAATATTTTTGTTATTCCAATGGATGCTAGCATTGACATTATGGAAGGTAGTCTCTTGTCGAGATTTTTGTTAGTCTAAGGGATGGTAGACTTGTCATTATGGAAGGTAGATTGTTGTCGAGATTTTTGTTACTCCAATGGATGGTAGCCTAGTCATTATGGAAGGTAGTATGTTGTCATGATTTTTGTTACTGCAATGGACGGTATCCTTGTCATTATGGAAGGTATTCTATTGTTGAGATTTTTGTTACTCCAATGGATGGTAGACTTGTCATTATGGAAGGTAGTATGTTGTCGTGATTTTTATTTCTCTAAGGGATGGTAGCCTTGTCATTATGGAAGGTAGTATGTTGTCGATATCTTTGTTAATCCAATGGATGGTAGCCTTTTCATTATGGAAGGTACTCTTTTGTCGTGATTTTTGTTACTCTAAGGGATTGTAGCCTTGTCGTTATGGAAGGTAGTGTGTTGTCGATATTTTTGCTACTACAACGGATTGTAGCCTTGTCGTTATGGAAGGTAGTCTATTGTCGATATCTTTGTTACTCCAATGGATGGTATCCTTTTCATTATGGAAGGTAGTCTCTTGTCGAGATTTTTGTTACTCCATTGGATGGTAGCCTTGTCATTATGGAAGGTACTGTGTTGTCGATATTTTTGTTATTCCAATGGATGGTAGCCTAGTCATTATGGAAGGTAGTTTGTTGTCGTGATTTTTGTTACTCCAATGGATGGTAGCCTTGTCATTATGGAAGGTATTCTATTGTTGAGATATTTGTTACTCCAATGGATGGTATACTTGTCATTATGGAAGGTAGTATGTTGTCGTGATTTTTATTACTCTAAGGGATGGTAGCCTTGTCATTATGGAAGGTAGTATGTTGTCGATATCTTTGTTACTCCAATGGATGGTAGCCTTTTCATTATGGAAGGTAGTTTGTTGTCGTGATTTTTGTTACTCTAAGGGATTGTAGCCTTGTCGTTATGGAAGGTTATCTGTTGTCGATATGTTTGTTACTCCAATGGATGGAAGCCTAGTCATTATGGAAGGTTGTCTGTTGTCGAAATTTTTGTTACTCTAATGGATGGTATCCTTGTCATTATGGAAGGTATTCTATTATTGAGATTTTTGTTACTCCAATGGATGGTAGACTTGTCATTATGGAAGGTATTGTTTCGTCGTGATTTTTATTACTCTAAGGGATGGTAGCCTTGTCATTATGGAAGGTAGTATGTTGTCGATATCTTTGTTACTCCAATGGATCGTAGCCTTTTCATTATGGAAGGTACTCTTTTGTCGTGATTTTTGTTACTCTAAGGGATTGTAGCCTTGTCGTTATGGAAGGTAGTTTGTTGTCGATATCTTTATCACTCCAATGGATGGTAGCATAGTCATTATGGATGGTTGTCTTTTGTCGAGATTTTTGTTTCTCTAAGGGATGGTAGCCTTGTCATTATGGAAGGTAGTGTGTTGTCGATATATTTGCTACTACAACGGATTGTAGCCTTGTGGTTTTGGAAGGTAGTATGTTGTCGATATCTTTGTTACTCCAATGGATGGTATCCTAGTCATTATGGAAGGTAGTCTCTTGTCGAGATTTTTGTTACTCCATTGGATGGTAGCCTTGTCATTATGGAAGGTACTGTGTTGTCGATATTTTTGTTATTCCAATGGATGGTAGACTAGTCATTATTTAAGGTAGTTTGTTGTCGTGATTTTTGTTACTCCAATGGATGATAGCCTTGTCATTATGGAAGGTATTCTATTGTTGAGATTTTTGTTACTCCAATGGATGGTAGCCTTGTCATTATGGAAGGTAGTGTGTTGTCGTGATTTTTATTACTCTAAGGGATGGTAGCCTTATCATTACGGAAGGTAGTTTGTTGTCGAGATTTTATTTACTCCAATGGATGGTAGCCTTGTCATTATGGAAGGTAGTCTGCTGTCGACATTTTGTAGACTCCAATGGATTGTATCCTTGTCATTATGGAAGGTAGTCTCTTGTGGATATTTGGGTTACTCCAATGATGGTACCCTTGTCATTATGGAAGATAATTTATTGTCGATATCTTTGTTACTCTAATGGATGGTATCCTAGTCATTTTGGAAGGTAGTCTGTTGTCGAGATTTTTGTTACTCCATTGGATGGTAGCCTTGTCATTATGGAAGGTAGTGTGTTGTCGATATTTTTGTTATTCCAATGGACGGTAGCCTTTTCATTATGGAAGGTAGTTTGTTGTTGAGATTTTTGTTACTCCGATGGATGGTAGCCTTGTCATTATGGAAGGTAGTCTATTGTCCAGATTTTTGTTACTACAATGGATAGTAGCCTTGTCTATAAAGAACGTAGTCTATTTCCGATATCTTTGTTACTCCAATGGATGGTATCATAGTCATTATGGAAGGTAGTCTGTTGTCGAGATTTTTGTTATTCCAATGGATGGTAGCCTTGTCATTATGGAAGGTAGTCTGTTGTCGATATTTTTGTTATTCCAATAGATGGTAGCCTTGTCATTATGGCAGGTAGTCTGTTGTCGAGATTTTTGTTACTCCAATGGATGGTAGCATTGTCATCATGTAAGTTAGTATATTGCCGAGATTTTTGTTACTCCAATGGATGGTAGCCTTGTTATTATGGAAGGTGTTTATTGTCGATATCTTTGTTACTCCAATGGATGGTATCCTATGCATTATGGAAGGTACTCTATTGTCGAGATTTTTGTTATTCCAATGGATAGTAGCCTTGTCATTATGGAAGGTACTATGTTGTCGATATTTTTGTTATTCCAATGGATGGTAGCCTTGTCATTATGGAAGGTAGTCTATTGTCGAGATTTTTGTTACTCCAATGGATGGTAGCATTGTCATCATGGAAGTTAGTATATTGTCGAGATTTTTGTTACTATAATGGATTGTAGCCTTGTCATTATCGAACGTAGTCTGTTGTCGAGAATTTGTTTATTCCAATGGATGGTAGCCTTGTCATTATGAAGGTAGTCTATTGTCGATATTTTTGTTACTATAATAAATTATAGCCTTGTCATTATGGAAGGTAATGTGTTGTCGAGATTTTTGTTACTCCAATGGATGGTATCCTAGTCATTATCGAAGGTAGTCTATTGTCGAGATTTTTGTTACTCCATTGGATGGTAGCCTTGTAATTATGGAAGGTAGTGTGTTGTCGATATTTTTGTTATTCCAATGGATGGTAGCCTAGTCATTATGGAAGGTAGTCTATTGTCGAGATTTTTGTTACTACAATGGATGGTAGTCTTGTCATTATGGAAGGTAGTCTGTTGTCGAGATTTTTGTTACTACAATGGATGGTAGCCTTGTCATTATGGAAGTTAGTCTGTTGTCGATATCTTTGTTACTCCAATGAATGGTATCCTAGTCATTATGGAAGGTAGTCTGTTGTCAAGATTTTTGTTACTCTAAGGGATGATAGCCTTGTCATTATGGAAGGTAGTGTGTTATCGATATTTTTGTTATTCCAATGGATGGTAGCCTTGTCATTATGGAAGGTAGTTTGTTGTCAAGATTTTAGTTACTCCAATGGATGGTAGCCTTGTCATTATGGAAGGTAGTCTATTGTCGAGATTTTTGTTACTACAATGGATGGTAGTCTTGTCATTATGGAAGGTTGTCTGTTGTCGAGATTTTTGTTACTACAATGGATTGTAGCGTTGTCGTTATGGAAGGTAGTCTATTATCGATATCTTTGTTACTCCAATGGATGGTAGCCTAGTCATTATGGAAGGTAGTCTGTTATCGATATTTTATTTACTCCAATGCATGGTAGCCTTGTCATTATGGAAGGTAGTCTGTTGTCGAGATTTTTTATACTCCAAAGGTTTGAGCCTTGTCATTATGGAAGGTAGTCTATTGTCGAGATTTCTGTTACTAAAATGGATTGTATCCTTGTCGTTATGGAAGGTAGTCCTTTGTCGATATCTTTGTTACTCCAACGGATGGTAGCCTACTCATTATGGAAGGTAGTCTGTTGTCGAGATTTTTGTTACTCTAAGGGATGGTAGCCTTGTCATTATGGAAGGTAGTGTGTTTTCGATATTTTTGTTATTCCAATGCATGGTAAATTTGTTATTATGGAAGGTAGTCTGTTGTCGAGATTTTTGTACTTCAATGGATGGTAGCCTTGTCATTATGGAAGGTAGTCTATTGTCGAGATTTTTGTTACTACAATGGATGGTAGCCTTGTCATTGTGGAAGGTAGTCTGTTGTCGAGATTTTTGTTACTACAATGGATTGTAGCCTCGTCGTTATGGAAGGTAGTCTGTTGTCGATATCTTTGTTACTCCAATAGATGGTAGCCTTTTCATTATGGAAGGTAGTTTATTGTCGAGATTTTTCTTACTCTAAGGGATGGTAGCCTTGTCATTATGGAATGTAGTCTGTTGTCGAGAATTTTGTTATTCCAATGGATGGTAGCCTTGTCATTATGAAGGTAGTCTATTGTTGATATTTTTGTTACTATAATGGATTGTAGCCTTGTCATTATGGAAGGTAGTCTGTTGTCGATATCTTTGTTACCCCAACGGATGGTAGCCTACTCATTATGGGAGGTAGTCTGTTGTCGAGATTTTTGTTACTCTAAGGGATGGTAGCCTTGTCATTATGGAAGGTAGTGTGTTGTCGTGATATTTGTTACTCTAACGGATGGTAGCCTTGTCATCATGGAAGGTAGTCTATTGTCGAGATTTTTGTTACTACAATGAATTGTAGCCTTGTCGTTATGGAAGGTAGTCCGTTCTCGATTTTTTTGGTACTCCAATGGATGGTAGCCTTTTCATTATGGAAGGTGGTTTGTTGTCGAGATTTTTCTTACTCAAAGGGATGGTAACCTTGTCATTATGGAACGTAGTCTGTTGTCGAGAATTTTTTTATTCCAATGAATGGTAGCCTTGTCATTATGAAGGTAGTCTATTGTCGATATTTTTGTTACTATAATAAATTGTAGTCTTGTCATTATGGAAGGTAGTGTGTTGTCAAGATTTTTGTTACTCCAAAGGATGGTATCCTATTCATTATGGAAGGTAGTCTATTGTCGAGATTTTTGTTACTACAATGTATGGTAGTCTTGTCATTATGGAAGGTAGTCTGTTGTCGAGATTTTTGTTACTACAATGGATTGTAGCCTTGTCGTTATGGAAGGTAGTCTATTGTCGATATCTTTGTTACTCCAATGGATGGTAGCCTAGTCATTATGGAAGTTAGTCTATTGTCGACATTTTTGTTACTACAATGGATGGTAGCCTTGCCATTATGGAAGGTAGTCTGTTGTCGAGATTTTTGATACAACAATGGATTGTAGCCTTGTCGTTATGGAAGGTAGTCTGTTGTCGATATCTTTGTTACTCCAATGGATGGTAGCCTTTTCATTATGGAAGGTAGTTTGTATTCGAGATTTTTCTTACTCTAAGGGATGGTAGCCTTGTCATTATGGAACGTAGTCTGTTGTCGAGAATTTTTTTATTCCAATGGATGGTAGCCTTGTCATTATGAAGGTAGTCTATTGTCGATATTTTTGTTACTATAATAAATTGTAGCCTTGTCATTATGGAAGGTAATGTGTTGTCGAGATTTTTGTTACTCTAATGGATGGTATCCTAGTCATTATGAAAGGTAGTCTGTTGTCGAGATTTTTGTTACTCCATTGGATGGTAGCCTTGTAATTATGGAAGGTAGTGTGTTGTCGATATTTTTGTTATTCCAATGGATGGTAGCCTTGTCATTATGGAAGGTAGTTTGTTGTAGAGATTTTTGTTACTCCAACGGATGGTAGCCTTTTCATTATGGAAGGTAGTCTATTGTCGATATTTTTGTTACCACAATGGATGGTAGTGTTGTCATTATGGAAGGTAGTCTGTTGTCGAGATTTTTGTTACTACAATGGATTGTAGCCTTGTCGTTATGGAAGGTAGTCTGTTGTCGATATCTTTGTTACTCCAATGGATGGTAGCTTAGTCATTATGGAAGGTAGTCTATTGTCGAGATTTTTGTTACTCTAAGGGATGGAAGCCTTATCATTATGGAAGTTAGTGTGTTGTCGATATTTTTGTTATTCCAATGGATGGTAGCCTTGTCATTATGGAAGGTAGTCTGTTGTCGAGATTTTTGATACTCCAATGGATGGTAGCCTTTTCATTATGGAAGGTAGTCTATTGTCGACATTTTTGTTACTACAATGGATGGTAGCCTTGTCATTATGGAAGGTAATCTGTTGTCGAGATTTTTGTTACTACAATGGATTGTAGCCTTGTCGTTATGGAATGTAGTCTATTGTCGATATCTTTGTTACTCCAATGGATGGTAGCCTTTTCATTATGGAAGGTAGTTTGTTGTCGAGATTTTTCTTACTCTAATTGATGGTTGCCTTGTCATTATGGAACGTAGTCTGTTGTCGAGAATTTTTTTATTCCAATGGATGGTAGCCTTGTCATTATGAAGGTAGCCTATTGTCGATATTTTTGTTACTATAATAAATTGTAGCCTTGTCATTATGGAAGGTAGTGTGTTGTCGAGATTTTTGTTACTCCAATGGATGGTATCCTAGTCATTATGGAAGGTAGTCTGTTGTCGAGATTTTTGTTACTCCATTGGATGGTAGCCTTGTCATTATGGAAGGTAGTGTGTTGTCGACATTTTTGTTATTCCAATGGATGGTAGCCTTGTCATTATGGAAGGTATTTTTTGTCGAGATTTTTGTTACTCCAACGGATGGTAGCCTTCTCATTATGGAAGGTAGTCTATTGTCGAGATTTTTGTTACTACAATGGATGGTAGTCTTGTCATTATGGAAGGTAGTCTGTTGTCGAGATTTTTGTTACTACAACGGATTGTAGCCTTGTCGTTATGGAAGGTATTCTGTTGTCGATATATTTGTTACTCCAATGGATGGTAGCCTAGTCATTATGGAAGGTAGTCTGCTGTCGAGATTTTTTTAGTCTAAGGGATGGTAGCCTTGTCATTATAGAAGGTAGTGTGTTGTCGATATTTTTGTTATTCCAATGGATGGTAGCCTTGTCAATATGGAAGGTAGTCTGTTGTCGATATTTTTGATACTCCAATGGATGGTAGCCTTTTCATTATGGAAGATAGTCTATTGTCGACATTTTTATTACTACAATGGATGGTAGCCTTGTCATTATGGAAGGTAGTCTGTTGTCGAGATTTTTGTTACTACAATGCATTGTAGCCTTGTCGTTATGGAAGGTAGTCTGTTGTCGATATCTTTGTTACTCCAATGGATGGTAGCCTTTTCATTATGGAAGGTAGTTTGTTGTCGAGATTTTTCTTACTCTAAGGGATGGTAGACTTGTCATTATGGAACGTAGTCTGTTGTCGAGAATTTTTTTATTCCAATGGATGGTAGCCTTGCCATTATGAAGGTAGTCTATTGTCGATATTTTTGTTACTATAATAAATTGTAGCCTTGTCATTATTGAAGGTAGTGTGTTGTCGAGATTTTTGTTACTCCAATGGATGGTATCCTAGTCATTATGGAAGGTAGTCAGTTGTCGAGATTTTTGTTACTCCATTGGATGGTAGCCTTGTCATTATGGAAGGTAGTGTGTTGTCGTTATTTTTGTTATTCCAATGGATGGTAGCCTTGTCATTATGGAAGGTAGTCTATTGTCGGTATTTTTGTTACTACAATGGATGGTAGCCTTGTCATTATGGAAGGTAGTCTGTTGTCGAGATTTTTGTTACTACAATGGATTGTAGCCTTGTCATTATGCAAGGTAGTCTGTTGTCGATATCTTTGTTACTCCAATGGATGGTAGCCTTTTCATTATGGAAAGTAGTATGTTGTCGAGATTATTGTTACTACAATGGATTGTAGCCTTGTCGTTATGGAAAGTAGTCTGTTGTCGATATCTTTGTTACTCCAATGGATGGTAGCCTAGTCATTATGGAAGGTAGTCTGTTGTCGAGATTTTTGTTACTCTAAGGGATGGTAGCCTTGTCATTATGGAAGGTAGTGTGTTGTCGATATCTTTGTTATTCCAATGGATGGTAGCCTTGTCATTATGGAAGGTAGTTTATTGTCAAGATTTTTTTTACTCCAACGGATGGTAGCCTTGTCATCATGGAAGGTAGTCTATTGTCGAGATTTTTGTTACTACAATGGATTGTAGCCTTGTCATTATGGAAGGTAGTCTGTTGTTGATATCTTTGTTACTCCAATGGATGGTAGCCTAGTCATTATGGAAGGTAGTCTGTTGTCGAGATTTTTGTTACTCCATTGGATGGTAGCCTTGTCATTATGGAAGGTAGTGTGTTGTCGATATTTTTGTTATTCCAATGGATGGTAGCCTTGTCATTATGGAAGGTAGTGTGTTGTGGATATTTTTGTTATTGCAATGGATGGTAGCCTTGTCATTATGGAAGGTAGTTTGTTGTCGAGATTTTTGTTACTCCAAAGGATGGTAGCCTTTTCATCATGGAAGGTAGTCTATTGTCGAGATTTTTGTTACTACAATGGATTGTAGCCTTGTCGTTATAGAAGGTAGTCTGTTGTCGATATCTTTTTTACTCCAATGGATGGTAGCCTAGTCATTATGGAAGGTAGTCTGTTGTCGAGATTTTTTTTAGTCTAAGGGATGGTAGCCTTGTCATTATGGAAGGTAGTGTGTTGTCGATATTTTTGTTATTCCAATGGATGGTAGCCTTGTCATTATGGAAGGTTGTATGTTGACGATATTTTTGATACTCCAATGGATGGTAGCCTTTTCATTATGGAAGGTAGTCTATTGTCGACATTTTTGTTACTACAATGGATGGTAGCCTTGTCATTATGGAAGGTAGTCTGTTGTCGAGATTTTTGTTACTACAATGGATTGTAGCCTTGTCATTACGGAAGGTAGTCTGTTGTCGATATCTTTGTTACTCCAATGGATGGTAGCCTTTTCATTATGGAAGGTAGTTTGTTGTCGATATCTTTGTTACTCCAAAGGGTTGTAGCCTAGTCATTATGGAAGGTAGTCTGTTGTCGAGATTTTTGTTACTCTAAGGGATGGTAGCCTTGTCATTATCGAAGGTAGTGTGTTGTCGATATCTTTGTTATTCCAATGGATGGTATCATTGTCATTATGGAAGGTAGTTTGTTGTCTAGATTTTTGTTACTCCAACGGATGGTAGCCTTGTTATTATGGAAGGTAGTCTATTGTCGAGATTTTTGTTACTACAATGGATGGTAGTTTTGTCATTATGGAAGGTAGCCTGTTGTCGAGATTTTTGTTACTACAACGGATTGTAGCCTTGTCGTTATGGAAGGTAGTCTGTTGTCGATATCTTTGTTACTCCAATGGATGGTAGCCTAGTCATTATGGAAGGTAGTCTTTTATCGAGATTTTTCTTACTCTAAGGGATGGTAGCCTTCTCATTATGGAACATAGTCTGTTGTCGAGAATTTTTTTATTCCAATGGATGGTAGCCTTGTCATTATGAAGGTAGTCTATTGTCGATATTTTTGTTACTATAATAAATTGTAGCCTTGTTATTATGGAAGGTAGTGTGTTATCGAGATTTTTGTTACTCCAATGGATGGTATCCTAGTCATTATGGAAGGTAGTCTGTTGTCGAGATTTTTGTTACTCCATTGGATGGTAGCCTTGTCATTATGGAAGGTAGTGTGTTGTCGACATTTTTGTTATTCCAATGGATGGTAGCCTTGTCATTATGGAAGGTAGTTTTTGTCGAGATTTTTGTTACTCCAACGGATGGTAGGCTTCTCATTATGGAAGGTAGTCTATTGTCGAGATTTTTGTTACTACAATGGATGGTAGTCTTGTCATTATGGAAGGTAGTCTGTTGTCGAGATTTTTGTTACTACAACGGATTGTAGCCTTGTCGTTATGGAAGGTATTCTATTGTCGATATCTTTGTTACTCCAATGGATGGTAGCCTAGTCATTATGGAAGGTAGTCTGTTATCGATATTTTTGTTACTCTAAGGGATGGTAGCCATGTCATTATGGAAGGTAGTGTGTTGTCGATATCTTTGTTATTCCAATGGATGGTAGCCTTGTCATTATGGAAGGTAGTCTGTTGTCAAGATTTTTATTACTCCAACGGATGGTAGCCTTATCATCATGGAAGGTAGTCTATTGTCGAGATTTTTGTTACTACAATGGATTGTAGCCTTGTCGTTATGGAAGGTAGTTTGTTGTCGATATCTTTATTACTGCAATGGATGGTAGCCTAGTCATTATGGAAGGTAGTCTGTTGTCGAGATTTTTTTTAGTCTAAGGGATGATAGCCTTATCATTATGGAAGGTAGTGTGTTGTCGATATTTTTGTTATTCCAATGGATGGTAGCCTTGTCAATATGGAAGGTAGTCTGTTGTCGATATTTTTGATACTCCAATGGATGGTAGCCTTTTCATTATGGAAGATAGTCTCTTGTCGACATTTTTGTTACTACAATGGATGGTAGCCTTGTCATTATGGAAGGTAGTCTGTTGTCGAGATTTTTGTTACTACAATGCATTGTAGCCTTGTCGTTATGGAAGGTAGTCTGTTGTCGTTATCTTTGTTACTCTAATGGATGGTAGCCTTTTCATTATGGAAGGTAGTTTGTTGTCGAGATTTTTCTTACTCTAAGGGATGGTAGACTTGTCATTATGGAACGTAGTCTGTTGTCGAGAAGTTTTTTATTCCAATGGATGGTAGCCTTGTCATTATGAAGGTAGTCTATTGTCGATATTTTTGTTACTATAATAAATTGTAGCCTTGTCATTATGGAAGGTAGTGTGTTGTCAAGATTTTTGTTACTCCAATGGATGGTATCCTAGTCATTATGGAAGGTAGTCAGTTGTCGAGATTTTTGTTACTCCATTGGATGGTAGCCTTGTCATTATGGAAGGTAGTGTGTTGTCGTTATTTTTGTTATTCCAATGGATGGTAGCCTTGTCATTATGGAAGGTAGTGTGTTGTCGATATTTTTGTTACTACAATGGATGGTAGCCTTGTCATTATGGAAGGTAGTCTGTTGTCGAGATTTTTGTTACTACAATGGATTGTAGCCTTGTCATTATGCAAGGTAGTCTGTTGTCGATATCTTTGTTACTTCAATGGATGGTAGCCTTTTCATTATGGAAGGTAGTATGTTGTCGAGATTTTTGTTACTACAATGGATTGTAGCCTTGTCGTTATGGAAAGTAGTCTGTTGTCGATATCTTTGTTACTCCAATGGATGGTAGCCTAGTCATTATGGAAGGTAGTCTGTTGTCGAGATTTTTCTTACTCTAAGGGATGGTAGCCTTGTCATTATGGAACGTAGTCTTTTGTCGAGATTTTTGTTACTCTAAGGGATGGTAGCCTTATCATTATGGAAGGTAGTGTGTTGTCGATATCTTTGTTATTCCAACGGATGGTAGCCTTGTCATCATGGAAGGTAGTCTATTGTCGAGATTTTTGTTTCTATAATGGATTGTAGCCTTGTCATTATGGAAGGTAGTCTGTTGTTGATATCTTTGTTACTCCAATGGATGGTAGCCTAGTCATTATGGAAGGTAGTCTGTTGTCGAGATTTTTGGTACTCCATTGGATGGTAGCCTTGTCATTATGGAAGGTAGTGTGTTGTCGATATTTTTGTTATTCCAATGGATGGTAGCCTTGTCATTATGGAAGGTAGTGTGTTGTGGATATTTTTGTTATTCCAATGGATGGTAGCCTTGTCATTATGGAAGGTAGTTTGTTGTCGAGATTTTTGTTACTCTAAAGGATGGTAACCTTTTCATCATGGAAGGTAGTCTATTGTCGAGATTTTTGTTACTACAATGGATTGTAGCCTTGTCGTTATGGAAGGTAGTCTGTTGTCGATATCTTTTTTACTCCAATGGATGGTATCCTAGTCATTATGGAAGGTAGTCTGTTGTCGAGATTTTTTTTAGTCTAAGGGATGGTTTCCTTGTCATTATGGAAGGTAGTGTGTTGTCGATATTTTTGTTATTCCAATGGATGGTAGCCTTGTCATTATGGAAGGTAGTATGTTATCGATATTTTTGATACTCTAATGGATGGTAGCCTTTTCATTATGGAAGGTAGTCTATTATCGACATTTTTGTTACTACAATGGATGGTAGCCTTGTCATTATGGAAGGTAGTCTGTTGTCGAGATTTTTGTTACTACAATGAATTGTAGCCTTGTCATTATGCAAGGTAGTCTGTTGTCGATATCTTTGTTACTCCAATGGATGGTAGCCTTTTCATTATGGAAGGTAGTTTGTTGTCGAGATTTTTCTTACTCTAAGGGATGGTAGCCTTGTCATTATGGAACGTAGTCTGTTGTCGAGAATTTTTTTATTCCAATGGATGGTAGACTTGTCATTATGAAGGTAGTCTATTGTCGATATTTTTGTTACTATAATAAATTGTAGCCTTGTAATTATGGAATGTAGTGTGTTGTCGAGATTTTTGTTACTCCAATGGATGGTATCCTAGTCATTATGGAAGGTAGTCTGTTGTCCAGATTTTTGTTACTCCATTGGATGGTAGCCTTGTCATTATGGAAGGTAGTGTGTTGTCGATATTTTTGTTATTCCAATGGATGGTAGCCTTGTCATTATGGAAGGTAGTGTGT
Source organism: Vicia faba (assembly GCA_948472305.1). Classification (NCBI taxonomy): domain Eukaryota; kingdom Viridiplantae; phylum Streptophyta; class Magnoliopsida; order Fabales; family Fabaceae; genus Vicia; species Vicia faba. The sequence continues at coordinate 463,306,688 of OX451741.1, forward strand.
TGTCGATATTTTTGTTATTCCAATGGATGGTAGCCTTGTCATTATGGAAGGTAGTCTGTTGTCGAGATTTTTGTTACTCCAACGGATGGTAGCCTTGTCATCATGGAAGGTAGTCTGTTGTCGAGACTTTTGTTACTACAATGGATTGTAGCCTTGTCATTATGGAAGGTAGTCCGTTGTCGATATCATTGTTACTCCAATGGATGGTAGCCTAGTCATTATGGAAGGTAGTCTGTTGTCGATATTTTGGTTAGTCTAAGGGATGGTAGCCTTGTCATTATGGAAGGTATTGTGTTGTTGATATTTTTGTTATTCCAATGGATGGTAGCCTTGTCATTATGGAAGGTAGTCTGTTGTCGAGATTTTTGTTACACCAATGGATGGTAGCCTTGTCATTATGGAAGGTAGTCTGTTGTCGAGATTTTGTAGACTCAATGGAATTTAGCCTTGTCATTATGGAAGGTAGTCTCTTGTGGATATTTGGGTTACTCAAATGATGGTATCCTTGTCATTATGGCAGATAGTCTATTGTTGAGATTTTTGTTACTCCAATGGATGGTAGACTTATCATTATGGAAGGTAGTGTGTTCTCGTGATTTTTTTACTCTAAGGGATGGTATCCTTGTCATTATGGAAGGTAGTATGTTGTCGATATCTTTGTTACTCCAATGGATGGTAGCCTTTTCATTATGGAAGGTAGTTTGTTGTCGAGATTTTTCTTACTCTAAGGGCTGGTAGCCTTGTCATTATGGAACATAGTCTGTTGTCGAGAATTTTTTTATTCCAATGGATGGTAGCCTTGTCATTATGAAGGTAGTCTATTGTCGATATTTTTGGTACTATAATTGATTGTAGTCTTGTCATTATGGAAGGTAGTTTGTTGTCGAGATTTTTGTTACTCCAATGAATGGTATCCTAGTCATTATGGAATGTAGTCTGTTGTCCAGATTTTTGTTATTCCAATGGATGGTAGCCTTGTCATTATGGAAGGTAGTTTGTTGTCGAGATTTTTCTTACTCTAATGGATGGTAACCTTGTCATTATGGAAGGTAGTCTATTGTCGGGATTTTTGTTACTACAATGGATGGTAGTCTTGTCATTATGGAAGGTAGTTTGTTGTCGATATTTTTGTGACTACAATGGAATGTAGCCTTGTCGTTATGGAAGGTAGTCTGTTGTCGATATCTTTGTTACTCCAATGGATGGTAGCCTAGTCATTATGGCAGGTAGTCTGTTATCGAGATTTTAGTTACTCCAATGTATGGTAGCCTTGTCATTATGGAAGGTAGTCTATTATCAATATTTTTTATACTCCAAAGGTTTGTAGCCTTGTCATTATGGAAGGTAGTCTATTGTCGAGATTTTTGTTACTTCAATGGATTGTAGCCTTGTCGTTATGGAAGGTAGTCTATTGTCGATATCTTTGTTACTCCAATGGATTGTAGCCTACTCATTATGGAAGGTAGTCTGTTGTCGAGATTTTTGTTACTCTAAGGGATGCTAGCCTTGTCATTATGGAAGGTAGTGTGTTGTCGATATTTTTGTTATTCCAATGGATGGTAGCCTTGTCATTATGAAAGGTAGTCTGTTGTCGATATTTTTGTTACTCCAACGGATGGTAGCCTAGTCATCATGGAAGGTAGTCTATTGTCGAGATTTTTGTTACTACAATGGATGGTAGCCTTGTCATTATGGAAGGTAGTCTCTTGTTGATATTTTTGTTACTCCATTGGATGGTAGCTTTGTCATTATGGAAAGTAGTGTGTTGTCGATATTTGTGTTATTCCAATGGATGGTAGCCTAGTCATTATAGAAGGTAGTCTGTTGTCGTGATTTTTGTTACTCCAATGGATGGTAGCCTTGTCATTATGGAAGGTATTCTATTGTTGAGATTTTTGTTACTCCAATGGATGGTAGACTTGTCATTATGGAAGGTAGTGTGTTGTCGTGATTTTTATTACTCTAAGGGATGGTAGCCTTATCATTATTGAAGGTAGTATGTTGTCAATATCTTTGTTACTCCAATGGATGGTAGCCTTTTAATTATGGAAGGTAGACTTTTGTCGTGATTTTTGTTACTCTAAGGGATTGTAGCCTTGTCGTTATGGAAGGTAGTTTGTTTTCGATATCTTTGTTACTCCAATGGATGGTAGCCTAGTAATTATGGAAGGTAGTCTGTTGTCGAGATTTTTGTTTCTCTAAGCGATGTTAGCCTTGTCATTATGGAAGGTAGTGTGTTGTCGATATTTTTGTTATTCCAATAGATGGTAGCCTTGTCATTATGGAAGGTAGTTTGTTGTCGAGATTTTTGAAACTCCAACGTATGGTAGCCTTGTCATTATGGAAGGTAGTCTATTGTCGATATTTTTGTTACTACAATGGATGGTAGTTTTGTCATTTAGGAAGGTAGTCTATTGTCGAGATTTTGTCAACTCCAATGGATTGTAGCCTTGTCATTATGGAAGGTAGTCTCTTGTGGATATTTGGGTTACTCCAATGATGGTACCCTTGTCATTATGGAAGATAGTCTATTATTGAGATTTTTGTTACTCCAATGGATTGTAGCCTTGTCATTATGGAAGGTAGTGTGTTGTCGAGATTTTTTTTACTCCAATGGATGGTATCCTAGTCATTATGGAAGGTAGTCTGTTGTTGAGATTCTTGTTACTCTATTGGATGGTAGCCTTGTCATTATGGAAGGTAGTCTGTTGTCGAGATTTTTGTTACTCCAAAGGATGGTAGCCTTTTCATCATGGAAGGTAGTCTATTGTCGAGTTTTTGTTACTACAATGGATTGTAGCCTTGTCGTTATGGAAGGTAGTCTGTTGTCGATATCTTTTTTACTCCAATGGATGGTAGCCTATTCATTATGGAACATAGTCTGTTGTCGAGATTTTTTTTAGTCTAAGGGATGGTAGCCTTGTCATTATGGAAGGTAGTGTGTTGTCGATATTTTTGTTATTCCAATGGATGGTAGCCTTGTCATTATGGAAGGTAGTCTATTGTCGACATTTTTGTTACTACAATGGATGGTAGCCTTGTCATTATGGAAGGTAGTCTGTTGTCGAGATTTTTGTTACTACAATGGATTGTAGCCTTGTCGAGATTTTTGTTACTCCATTGGATGGTAGCCTTGTCATTATGGAAGGCAGTTTGTTGTCGAGATTTTTCTTACTCTAAGGGATGGTAGCCTTGTCATTATGGAACGTAGTCTGTTGTCGAGAATTTTTTTATTCCAATGGATGGTAGCCTTGTCATTATGAAGGTAGTCTATTGTCGATATTTTTGTTACTATAATAAATTGTAGCCTTGTCATTATGGAAGGTAGTGTGTTGTCGAGATTTTTGTTACTCCAATGGATGGTATCCTAGTAATTATGGAAGGTAGTCTGTTGTCGAGATTTTTGTTACTCCATTGGATGGTAGCCTTGTCATTATGGAAGGTAGTGTGTTGTCGATATTTTTGTTATTCCAATGGATGGTAGCCTTGTCATTATGGAAGGTAGTGTGTTGTCGATATTTTTGTTATTCCAATGGATTGTAGCCTTGTCATTATGGAAGGTAGTCTGTTGTCGAGATTTTTGTTACTCCAATGGATGGTAGCCTTGTCATCATGGAAGGTAGTCTGTTGTCGAGATTTTTTTTACTACAATGGATTGTAGCCTTGTCGTTATGGAAGGTAGTCTGTTGTCGATATCTTTGTTACTCCAATGGATGGTAGCCTAGTTATTATGGAAGGTAGTCTGTTATCGATATTTTGGTTAGTCTAAGGGATGGTAGCCTTGTCATTATGGAAGGTAGTGTGTTGTCGAGATTTTTGTTATTCCAATGGTTGGTAGCCTTGTCATTATGGAAGGTAGTCTGTTGTCGAGATTTTTGTTACTCCAATGGATGGTAGTCTTGTCATTATGGAAGGTAGTCTGTTTTCGAGATTTTGTAGACTCCAATGGAATTTAGCCTTGTCATTATGGAAGGTAGTCTCTTGTGGATATTTGGGTTACTCAAATGATGGTACCCTTGTCATTATGGAAGATAGTCTATTGTTGAGATTTTTCTTACTCCAATGGATGGTAGACTTGTCATTATGGAAGGTAGTGCATTGTCGTGATTTTTGTTACTCTAAGGGATGGTAGCCTTGTCATTATGGAAGGTAGTATGTTGTCGATATCTTTGTTACTCCAATGGATGGTAGCCTTTTCATTATGGAAGGTAGTTTGTTGTCGAGATTTTTCTTACTCTAAGGGATGGTAGCCTTTTCATTATGGAACGTAGTTTGTTGTCGAGAATTTTTTTATTCCAATGGATGGTAGCCTTGTCATTATGAAGGTAGTCTATTGTCGATATTTTTGTTACTATAATAGATTGTAGTCTTGTCATTATGGAAGGTAGTGTGTTGTCGAGATTTTTGTTACTCCAATCAATGGTATCCTAGTCATTATGGAAGGTAGTCTGTTGTCGAGATTTTAGTTATTCCAATGGATGGTAGCCTTGTCATTATGGAAGGTAGTTTGTTGTCGAGATTTTTCTTACTCTAATGGATGGTAACCTTGTCATTATGGAAGGTAGTCTATTGTCGAGATTTTTGTTACTACAATGGATGGTAGTCTTGTCATTATGGAAGGTAGTCTGTTGTCGATATTTTTGTGACTACAATGGATTGTAGCCTTGTCGTTATGGAAGGTAGTCTGTTGTCGATATCTTTGTTACTCCAATGGATGGTAGCCTAGTTATTATGGAAGGTAGTCTGTTATCGATATTTTGGTTAGTCTAAGGGATGGTAGCCTTGTCATTATGGAAGGTAGTGTGTTGTCGAGATTTTTGTTATTCCAATGGTTGGTAGCCTTGTCATTATGGAAGGTAGTCTGTTGTCGAGATTTTTGTTACTCCAATGGATGGTAGTCTTGTCATTATGGAAGGTAGTCTGTTTTCGAGATTTTGTAGACTCCAATGGAATTTAGCCTTGTCATTATGGAAGGTAGTCTCTTGTGGATATTTGGGTTACTCAAATGATGGTACCCTTGTCATTATGGAAGATAGTCTATTGTTGAGATTTTTCTTACTCCAATGGATGGTAGACTTGTCATTATGGAAGGTAGTGCATTGTCGTGATTTTTGTTACTCTAAGGGATGGTAGCCTTGTCATTATGGAAGGTAGTATGTTGTCGATATCTTTGTTACTCCAATGGATGGTAGCCTTTTCATTATGGAAGGTAGTTTGTTGTCGAGATTTTTCTTACTCTAAGGGATGGTAGCCTTTTCATTATGGAACGTAGTCTGTTGTCGAGAATTTTTTTATTCCAATGGATGGTAGCCTTGTCATTATGAAGGTAGTCTATTGTCGATATTTTTGTTACTATAATAGATTGTAGTCTTGTCATTATGGAAGGTAGTGTGTTGTCGAGATTTTTGTTACTCCAATGAATGGTATCCTAGTCATTATGGAAGGTAGTCTGTTGTCGAGATTTTAGTTATTCCAATGGATGGTAGCCTTGTCATTATGGAAGGTAGTTTGTTGTCGAGATTTTTCTTACTCTAATGGATGGTAACCTTGTCATTATGGAAGGTAGTCTATTGTCGAGATTTTTGTTACTACAATGGATGGTAGTCTTGTCATTATGGAAGGTAGTCTGTTGTCGATATTTTTGTGACTACAATGGATTGTAGCCTTGTCGTTATGGAAGGTAGTCTGTTGGCGATATCTTTGTTACTCCAATGGATGGTAGCCTAGTTATTATGGAAGGTAGTCTGTTATCGATATTTTGGTTAGTCTAAGGGATGGTAGCCTTGTCATTATGGAAGGTAGTGTGTTGTCGAGATTTTTGTTATTCCAATGGTTGGTAGCCTTGTCATTATGGAAGGTAGTCTGTTGTCGAGATTTTTGTTACTCCAATGGATGGTAGTCTTGTCATTATGGAAGGTAGTCTGTTTTCGAGATTTTGTAGACTCCAATGGAATTTAGCCTTGTCATTATGGAAGGTAGTCTCTTGTGGATATTTGGGTTACTCAAATGATGGTACCCTTGTCATTATGGAAGATAGTCTATTGTTGAGATTTTTCTTACTCCAATGGATGGTAGACTTGTCATTATGGAAGGTGGTGCATTGTCGTGATTTTTGTTACTCTAAGGGATGGTAGCCTTGTCATTATGGAAGGTAGTATGTTGTCGATATCTTTGTTACTCCAATGGATGGTAGCCTTTTCATTATGGAAGGTAGTTTGTTGTCGAGATTTTTCTTACTCTAAGGGATGGTAGCCTTTTCATTATGGAACGTAGTCTGTTGTCGAGAATTTTTTTATTCCAATGGATGGTAGCCTTGTCATTATGAAGGTAGTCTATTGTCGATATTTTTGTTACTATAATAGATTGTAGTCTTGTCATTATGGAAGGTAGTGTGTTGTCGAGATTTTTGTTACTCCAATGAATGGTATCCTAGTCATTATGGAAGGTAGTCTGTTGTCGAGATTTTAGTTATTCCAATGGATGGTACCCTTGTCATTATGGAAGGTAGTTTGTTGTCGAGATTTTTCTTACTCTAATGGATGGTAACCTTGTCATTATGGAAGGTAGTCTATTGTCGAGATTTTTGTTACTACAATGGATGGTAGTCTTGTCATTATGGAAGGTAGTCTGTTGTCGATATTTTTGTGACTACAATGGATTGTAGCCTTGTCGTTATGGAAGGTAGTCTGTTGTCGATATCTTTGTTACTCCAATGGATGGTAGCCTAGTTATTATGGAAGGTAGTCTGTTATCGATATTTTGGTTAGTCTAAGGGATGGTAGCCTTGTCATTATGGAAGGTAGTGTGTTGTCGAGATTTTTGTTATTCCAATGGTTGGTAGCCTTGTCATTATGGAAGGTAGTTTGTTGTCGAGATTTTTGTTACTCCAATGGATGGTAGTCTTGTCATTATGGAAGGTAGTCTGTTTTCGAGATTTTGTAGACTCCAATGGAATTTAGCCTTGTCATTATGGAAGGTAGTCTCTTGTGGATATTTGGGTTACTCAAATGATGGTACCCTTGTCATTATGGAAGATAGTCTATTGTTGAGATTTTTCTTACTCCAATGGATGGTAGACTTGTCATTATGGAAGGTGGTGCATTGTCGTGATTTTTGTTACTCTAAGGGATGGTAGCCTTGTCATTATGGAAGGTAGTATGTTGTCGATATCTTTGTTACTCCAATGGATGGTAGCCTTTTCATTATGGAAGGTAGTTTGTTGTCGAGATTTTTCTTACTCTAAGGGATGGTAGCCTTTTCATTATGGAACGTAGTCTGTTGTCGAGAATTTTTTTATTCCAATGGATGGTAGCCTTGTCATTATGAAGGTAGTCTATTGTCGATATTTTTGTTACTATAATAGATTGTAGTCTTGTCATTATGGAAGGTAGTGTGTTGTCGAGATTTTTGTTACTCCAATGAATGGTATCCTAGTCATTATGGAAGGTAGTCTGTTGTCGAGATTTTAGTTATTCCAATGGATGGTAGCCTTGTCATTATGGAAGGTAGTTTGTTGTCGAGATTTTTCTTACTCTAATGGATGGTAACCTTGTCATTATGGAAGGTAGTCTATTGTCGAGATTTTTGTTACTACAATGGATGGTAGTCTTGTCATTATGGAAGGTAGTCTGTTGTCGATATTTTTGTGACTACAATGGATTGTAGCCTTGTCGTTATGGAAGGTAGTCTGTTGTCGTTATCTTTGTTACTCCAATGGATGGTAGCCTAGTCATTATGGCAGGTAGTCTGTTATCGAGATTTTAGTTACTCCAATGCATGGTAGCCTTGTCATTATGGAAGGTAGTCTATTGTCGATATTTCTTATACTCCAAAGGTTTGTAGCCTTGTCATTATGGAAGGTAGTCTATTGTCGATATCTTTGTTACTCCAATGGATGGTAGCCTACTCGTTATGGAAGGTAGTATGTTGTCGAGATTTTTGTTACTCTAAGGGATGGTAGCCTTGTCATTATGGAAGGTAGTGTGTTGTCGATTTTTTTGTTATTCCAATGGATGGTAGCCTTGTCATTATGAAAGGTAGTCTGTTGTCGATATTTTTGTTACTCCAACGGATGGTAGCCTTGTCATCATGGAAGGTAGTCTATTGTCGAGATTTTTGTTACTACAATGGATGGTAGCCTTGTCATTATGGAAGGTAGTCTGTTGTCGAGATTTTTCTTACTACAATGGATTGTTGCCTTGTCGTTATGGAAGGTAGTCTGTTGTCGAGATTTTTGTTATTCCAATGGTTGGTAGCCTTGTCATTATGGAAGGTAGTTTGTTGTCGAGATTTTTGTTACTCCAATGGATGGTAGTCTTGTCATTATGGAAGGTAGTCTGTTTTCGAGATTTTGTAGACTCCAATGGAATTTAGCCTTGTCATTATGGAAGGTAGTCTCTTGTGGATATTTGGGTTACTCAAATGATGGTACCCTTGTCATTATGGAAGATAGTCTATTGTTGAGATTTTTCTTACTCCAATGGATGGTAGACTTGTCATTATGGAAGGTAGTGCATTGTCGTGATTTTTGTTACTCTAAGGGATGGTAGCCTTGTCATTATGGAAGGTAGTATGTTGTCGATATCTTTGTTACTCCAATGGATGGTAGCCTTTTCATTATGGAAGGTAGTTTGTTGTCGAGATTTTTCTTACTCTAAGGGATGGTAGCCTTTTCATTATGGAACGTAGTCTGTTGTCGAGAATTTTTTTATTCCAATGGATGGTAGCCTTGTCATCATGAAGGTAGTCTATTGTCGATATTTTTGTTACTATAATAGATTGTAGTCTTGTCATTATGGAAGGTAGTGTGTTGTCGAGATTTTTGTTACTCCAATGAATGGTATCCTAGTCATTATGGAAGGTAGTCTGTTGTCGAGATTTTAGTTATTCCAATGGATGGTAGCCTTGTCATTATGGAAGGTAGTTTGTTGTCGAGATTTTTCTTACTCTAATGGATGGTAACCTTGTCATTATGGAAGGTAGTCTATTGTCGAGATTTTTGTTACTACAATGGATGGTAGTCTTGTCATTATGGAAGGTAGTCTGTTGTCGATATTTTTGTGACTACAATGGATTGTAGCCTTGTCGTTATGGAAGGTAGTCTGTTGGCGATATCTTTGTTACTCCAATGGATGGTAGCCTAGTTATTATGGAAGGTAGTCTGTTATCGATATTTTGGTTAGTCTAAGGGATGGTAGCCTTGTCATTATGGAAGGTAGTGTGTTGTCGAGATTTTTGTTATTCCAATGGTTGGTAGCCTTGTCATTATGGAAGGTAGTATGTTGTCGAGATTTTTGTTACTCCAATGGATGGTAGTCTTGTCATTATGGAAGGTAGTCTGTTTTCGAGATTTTGTAGACTCCAATGGAATTTAGCCTTGTCATTATGGAAGGTAGTCTCTTGTGGATATTTGGGTTACTCAAATGATGGTACCCTTGTCATTATGGAAGATAGTCTATTGTTGAGATTTTTCTTACTCCAATGGATGGTAGACTTGTCATTATGGAAGGTAGTGCATTGTCGTGATTTTTGTTACTCTAAGGGATGGTAGCCTTGTCATTATGGAAGGTAGTATGTTGTCGATATCTTTGTTACTCCAATGGATGGTAGCCTTTTCATTATGGAAGGTAGTTTGTTGTCGAGATTTTTCTTACTCTAAGGGATGGTAGCCTTTTCATTATGGAACGTAGTCTGTTGTCGAGAATTTTTTTATTCCAATGGATGGTAGCCTTGTCATTATGAAGGTAGTCTATTGTCGATATTTTTGTTACTATAATAGATTGTAGTCTTGTCATTATGGAAGGTAGTGTGTTGTCGAGATTTTTGTTACTCCAATGAATGGTATCCTAGTCATTATGGAAGGTAGTCTGTTGTCGAGATTTTAGTTATTCCAATGGATGGTACCCTTGTCATTATGGAAGGTAGTTTGTTGTCGAGATTTTTCTTACTCTAATGGATGGTAACCTTGTCATTATGGAAGGTAGTCTATTGTCGAGATTTTTGTTACTACAATGGATGGTAGTCTTGTCATTATGGAAGGTAGTCTGTTGTCGATATTTTTGTGACTACAATGGATTGTAGCCTTGTCGTTATGGAAGGTAGTCTGTTGTCGATATCTTTGTTACTCCAATGGATGGTAGCCTAGTTATTATGGAAGGTAGTCTGTTATCGATATTTTGGTTAGTCTAAGGGATGGTAGCCTTGTCATTATGGAAGGTAGTGTGTTGTCGAGATTTTTGTTATTCCAATGGTTGGTAGCCTTGTCATTATGGAAGGTAGTTTGTTGTCGAGATTTTTGTTACTCCAATGGATGGTAGTCTTGTCATTATGGAAGGTAGTCTGTTTTCGAGATTTTGTAGACTCCAATGGAATTTAGCCTTGTCATTATGGAAGGTAGTCTCTTGTGGATATTTGGGTTACTCAAATGATGGTACCCTTGTCATTATGGAAGATAGTCTATTGTTGAGATTTTTCTTACTCCAATGGATGGTAGACTTGTCATTATGGAAGGTGGTGCATTGTCGTGATTTTTGTTACTCTAAGGGATGGTAGCCTTGTCATTATGGAAGGTAGTATGTTGTCGATATCTTTGTTACTCCAATGGATGGTAGCCTTTTCATTATGGAAGGTAGTTTGTTGTCGAGATTTTTCTTACTCTAAGGGATGGTAGCCTTTTCATTATGGAACGTAGTCTGTTGTCGAGAATTTTTTTATTCCAATGGATGGTAGCCTTGTCATTATGAAGGTAGTCTATTGTCGATATTTTTGTTACTATAATAGATTGTAGTCTTGTCATTATGGAAGGTAGTGTGTTGTCGAGATTTTTGTTACTCCAATGAATGGTATCCTAGTCATTATGGAAGGTAGTCTGTTGTCGAGATTTTAGTTATTCCAATGGATGGTAGCCTTGTCATTATGGAAGGTAGTTTGTTGTCGAGATTTTTCTTACTCTAATGGATGGTAACCTTGTCATTATGGAAGGTAGTCTATTGTCGAGATTTTTGTTACTACAATGGATGGTAGTCTTGTCATTATGGAAGGTAGTCTGTTGTCGATATTTTTGTGACTACAATGGATTGTAGCCTTGTCGTTATGGAAGGTAGTCTGTTGTCGGTATCTTTGTTACTCCAATGGATGGTAGCCTAGTCATTATGGCAGGTAGTCTGTTATCGAGATTTTAGTTACTCCAATGCATGGTAGCCTTGTCATTATGGAAGGTAGTCTATTGTCGATATTTCTTATACTCCAAAGGTTTGTAGCCTTGTCATTATGGAAGGTAGTCTATTGTCGATATCTTTGTTACTCCAATGGATGGTAGCCTACTCGTTATGGAAGGTAGTATGTTGTCGAGATTTTTGTTACTCTAAGGGATGGTAGCCTTGTCATTATGGAAGCTAGTGTGTTGTCGATTTTTTTGTTATTCCAATGGATGGTAGCCTTGTCATTATGAAAGGTAGTCTGTTGTCGATATTTTTGTTACTCCAACGGATGGTAGCCTTGTCATCATGGAAGGTAGTCTATTGTCGAGATTTTTGTTACTACAATGGATGGTAGCCTTGTCATTATGGAAGGTAGTCTGTTGTCGAGATTTTTCTTACTACAATGGATTGTTGCCTTGTCGTTATGGAAGGTAGTTTGTTGTCGATATCTTTGTTACTCCAATGGATGGTAGCCTAGTCATTATGGAAGGTAGTCTATTGTCGATATTCTTGTTATTCCAATGGATGGTAGCGTTGTCATTATGGAAGGTAGTCTGTTGTCGAGATTTTTGTTACTCCAATGGATGGTAGCCTTGTCATTATGGAAGGTAGTCTATTGTCGAGATTTTTGTTACTACAATGGATGGTAGCCTTGTCATTATAAAAGGTAGTCACTTGTCGAGATTTTTGTTACTCCAATGGATGGTAGCCTTGTTGTTATGGAAGGTAGTCTGTTGTCGATATCTTTGTTACTCCAATGGATGGTATCCTAGTCATTATGGAAGGTAGTCTCTTGTCGATATTTTTGTTACTCCATTGGATGGTAGCCTTGTCATTATGGAAGGTAGTATGTTATCGATATTTTTGTTACTCTAATGGATGGTAGCCTTGTTATTTTGGAAGGTAGTCTATTGTCGAGATTTTTGTTACTCCAATGGGTGGTAGCCTTATAATTATGGAAGGTAGTCCGTTGTCGATATCATTGTTATTCCAATGGATGGTAGCCTAGTCATTATGGAAGGTAGTCTATTGTCGATATTTTGGTTAGTCTAAGGGATGGTAGTCTTGTCATTATGGAAGGTAGTGTGTTGTCGATATTTTTGTTATTCCAATGGATGGTAGCCTTGTCATTATGGAAGGTAGTCTGTTGTCGAGATTTTTGTTACTCCAATGGATGGTAGCCTTGTCATTATGGAAGGTAGTCTGTTGTCGAGATTTTGTAGACTCAATGGAATTTAGCCTTGTCATTATGGAAGGTAGTCTCTTGTGGATATTTGGGTTACTCAAATGATGGTACCCTTGTCATTATGGAAGATAGTCTATTGTTGAGATTTTTGTTACTCCAATGGATGGTAGACTTATCATTATGGAAGGTAGTGTGTTGTCGTGATTTTTTTTACTCTAAGGGATGGTAGCCTTGTCATTATTTGAAGGTAGTATGTTGTCGATATCTTTGTTACTCCAATGGATGGTAGCCTTTTCATTATGGAAGGTAGTTTGTTGTCGAGATTTTTCTTACTCTAAGGGCTGGTAGCCTTGTCATTATGGAACGTAGTCTGTTGTCGAGAATTTTTTTATTCCAATGGATGGTAGCCATGTCATCATGAAGGTAGTCTATTGTCGATATTTTTGTTACTATAATAGATTGTAGTCTTGTCATTATGGAAGGTAGTGTGTTGTCGAGATTTTTGTTACTCCAATGAATGGTATCCTAGTCATTATGGAAGGTAGTCTGTTGTCCAGATTTTTGTTATTCCAATGGATGGTAGCCTTGTCATTATTGAAGGTAGTTTGTTGTCGAGATTTTTCTTACTCTAATGGATGGTAACCTTGTCATTATGGAAGGTAGTCTATTGTCGAGATTTTTGTTACTACAAGGGATGGTAGTCTTGTCATTATGGAAGGTAGTCTGTTGTCGATATTTTTGTGACTATAATGGATTGTAGCCTTGTCGTTATGGAAGGTAGTCTGTTGTCGATATCTTTGTTACTCCAATGGATGGTAACCTAGTCATTATGGCAGGTAGTCTGTTATCGAGATTTTAGTTACTCCAATGCATGGTAGCCTTGTCATTATGGAAGGTAGTCTATTGTCAATATTTTTTATACTCCAAAGGTTTGTAGCCTTGTCATTATGGAAGGTAGTCTATTGTCGATATTTTTGTTACTTCAATGGATTGTAGCCTTGTCGTTATGGAAGGTAGTCTATTGTCGATATCTTTGTTACTCCAATGGATGGTAGCCTACTCATTATGGAAGGTAGTCTGTTGTCGAGATTTTTGTTACTCTAAGGGATGGTAGACTTGTCATTATGGAAGGTAGTGTGTTGTCGATATTCTTGTTATTCCAATGGATGGTAGCCTTGTCATTATGGAAGGTAGTCTGTTGTCGAGATTTTTGTTACTCCAATGGATGGTAGCCTTGTCATTATGGAAAGTAGTCTATTGTCGAGATTTTTGTTACTACAATGGATGGTAGCCTTGTCATTATAAAAGGTAGTCTGTTGTCGAGATTTTTGTTACTCCAATGGATGGTAGCCTTATCGTTATGGAAGGTAGTCTGTTGTCGATATCTTTGTTACTCCAATGGATGGTATCCTAGTCATTATGGAAGGTTGTCTCTTGTTGATATTTTTGTTACTCCATTGGATGGTAGCCTTGTCATTATGGAAGGTAGTGTGTTGTCGATATTTGTGTTATTCCAATGGATGGTAGCCTAGATATTATGAAAGGTAGTCTGTTGTCGTGATTTTTGTTACTCCAATGGATGGTAGCCTTGTCATTATGGAAGGTATTCTATTGTTGAGATTTTTGTTACTCCAATGGATGGTAGACTTGTCATTATGGAAGGTAGTGTGTTGTCGTGATTTTTATTACTCTAAGGGATGGTAGCCTTGTCATTATTGAAGGTAGTATGTTGTCAATATCTTTGTTACTCCAATGGATGGTAGCCTTTTAATTATGGAAGGTAGACTTTTGTCATGATTTTTGTTACTCTAAGGGATTGTAGCCTTGTCGTTATGGAAGGTAGTTTGTTTTCGATATCTTTGTTACTCCAACGGATGGTAGCCTAGTCATTATGGAAGGTAGTCTCTTGTCGAGATTTTTGTTTCTCTAAGGGATGTTAGCCTTGTCATTATGGAAGGTAGTGTGTTGTCGATATTTTTGTTATTCCAATAGATGGTAGCCTTGTCATTATGGAAGGTAGTTTGTTGTCGAGATTTTTGAAACTCCAATGTATGGTAGCCTTGTCATTATGGAAGGTAGTCTATTGTCGATATTTTTGTTACTACAATGGATGGTAGTTTTGTAATTTAGGAAGGTTGTCTATTGTCGAGATTTTGTCCACTCCAATGGATTGTAGCCTTGTCATTATGGAAGGTAGTCTCTTGTGGATATTTGGGTTACTCCAATGATGGTACCCTTGTCATTATGGAAGATAGTCTATTATTGAGATTTTTGTTACTCCAATGGATTGTAGCCTTGTCATTATGGAAGGTAGTGTGTTGTCGAGATTTTTTTTACTCCAATGGATGGTATCCTAGTCATTATGGAAGGCAGTCTGTTGTTGAGATTCTTGTTACTCTATTGGATGGTAGCCTTGTCATTATGGAAGGTAGTCTGTTGTCGAGATTTTTGTTACTCCAAAGGATGGTAGCCTTTTCATCATGGAAGGTAGTCTATTGTCGAGATTTTTGTTACTACAGTGGATTGTAGCCTTGTCGTTATGGAAGGTAGTCTGTTGTCGATATCTTTTTTACTCCAATGGATGGTAGCCTATTCATTATGGAACGTAGTTTGTTGTCGAGATTTTTTTTAGTCTAAGGGATGGTAGCCTTGTCATTATGGAAGGTAGTGTGTTGTCGATATTTTTGTTATTCCAATGGATGGTAGCCTTGTCATTATGGAAGGTAGTCTATTGTCGACATTTTTGTTACTACAATGGATGGTAGCCTTGTCATTATGAAAGGTAATCTGTTGTCGAGATTTTTGTTACTACAATGGATTGTAGCCTTGTCGATATTTTTGTTACTCCATTGGATGGTAGCCTTGTCATTATGGAAGGTAGTGTGTTGTCGAGATTTTTGTTACTCCCATGGATGGTATCCTAGTCATTATGGAAGGTAGTCTGTTGTCGAGATTTTTGTTACTCCAACGGATGGTAGCCTTTTCATCATGGAAGGTAGTCTGTTGTCGAGATTTTTGTTACTACAATGGATTGTAGCCTTGTCGTTATGGAAGGTAGTCTGTTGTCGATATCTTTGTTACTCCAATGGATGGTAGCCTAGTCATTATGGAAGGTAGTCTGTTATCGATATTTTGGTTAGTCTAAGGGATTGTAGCCTTGTCATTATGGAAGGTAGTGTGTTGTCGATATTTTTGTTATTCCAATGGATGGTAGCCTTGTCATTATGGAAGGTAGTGTGTTGTCGATATTTTTGTTATTCCAATGGATGGTAGCCTTGTCATTATGGAAGGTAGTCTGTTGTCGATATTTTTGTTACTCCAACAGATGGTAGCCTTGTCATCATGGAAGGTAGTCTGTTGTCGAGATTTTTGTTACTACAATGGATTGTAGCCTTGTCGTTATGGAAGGTAGTCTGTTGTCGATATCTTTGTTACTCCAATGGATTGTAGCCTAGTCATTATGGAAGGTAGTCTGTTATCGATATTTTGGTTAGTCTAAGGGATGGTAGCCTTGTCATTATGGAAGGTAGTGTGTTGTCGAGATTTTTGTTTTTCCAATGGTTGGTAGCCTTGTCATTATGGAAGGTAGTCTGTTGTCGAGATTTTTGTTACTCCAATGGATGGTAGCCTTGTCATTATGGAAGGTAGTCTGTTGTCGAGATTTTGTAGACTCCAATGGAATTTAGCCTTGTCATGATGGAAGGTAGTCTCTTGTGGATATTTGGGTTACTCAAATGATGGTACCCTTGTCATTATGGAAGATAGTCTATTGTTGAGATTTTTGTTACTCCAATGGATGGTAGACTTGTCATTATGGAAGGTAGTGCATTGTCGTGATTTTTGTTACTCTAAGGGATGGTAGCTTTGTCATTATGGAAGGTAGTATGTTGTCGATATCTTTGTTAGTCCTATGGATGGTAGCCTTTTCATTATGGAAGGTAGTTTGTTGTCGAGATTTTTCTTACTCTAAGGGATGGTAGCCTTGTCATTATGAAGGTAGTCTGTTGTTGAGATTTTTGTTACTATAATAGATTGTAGTCTTGTCATTATGGAAGGTAGTGTGTTGTCGAGATTTTTGTTACTCCAATGAATGGTATCCTAGTCATTATGGAAGGTAGTCTGTTGTCGAGATTTTAGTTATTCCAATGGATGGTAGCCTTGTCATTATGGAAGGTAGTTTGTTGTCGAGATTTTTCTTACTCTAATGGATGGTAACCTTGTCATTATGGAAGGTAGTCTATTGTCGAGATTTTTGCTACTACAATGGATGGTAGTCTTGTCATTATGGAAGGTAGTCTGTTGTCGATATTTTTGTGACTACAATGGATTGTAGCCTTGTCGTTATGGAAGGTAGTCTGTTGTCGATATCTTTGTTACTCCAATGGATGGTAGCCTAGTCATTATGGCAGGTAGTCTATTATCGAGATTTTAGTTACTCCAATGCATGGTAGCCTTGTCATTATGGAAGGTAGTCTATTGTTGATATTTCTTATACTCCAAAGGTTTGTAGCCTTGTCATTATGGAAGGTAGTCTATTGTCGAGATTTTTGTTACTTCAATGGATTGTAGCCTTGTCGTTATGGAAGGTAGTCTATTGTCGATATCTTTGTTACTCCAATGGATGGTAGCCTACTCGTTATGGAAGGTAGTATGTTGTCGAGATTTTTGTTACTCTAAGGGATGGTAGCCTTGTCATTATGGAAGGTAGTGTGTTATCGATATTTTTGTTATTCCAATGGATGGTAGCCTTGTCATTATGAAAGGTAGTCTGTTGTCGATATTTTTGTTACTCCAACGGATGGTAGCCTTGTCATCATGGAAGGTAGTCTATTGTCGAGATTTTTGTTACTACAATGGATGGTAGCCTTGTCATTATGGAAGGTAGTCTGTTGTCGAGATTTTTCTTACTATAATGGATTGTAGCCTTGTCGTTATGGAAGGTAGTCTGTTGTCGATATCTTTGTTACTCCAATGGATGGTAGCCTAGTCATTATGGAAGGTAGTCTGTTGTTGATATTCTTGTTATTCCAATGGATGGTAGCCTTGTCATTATGGAAGGTAGTCTATTTTCGAGATTTTTGTTACTCCAATGGATGGTAGCCTTGTCATTATGGAAGGTAGTCTATTGTCGAGATTTTTATTACTACAATGGATGGTAGCCTTCTCATTATAAAAGGTAGTCAGTTGTCGAGATTTTTGTTACTCAAATGGATGGTAGCCTTGTCGTTATGGAAGGTAGCCTGTTGTCGATATCTTTGTTACTCCAATGGATGGTATCCTAGTCATTATGGAATGTAGTCTCTTGTCGATATTTTTGTTACTCCATTGGATGGTAGCCTTGTTATTATGGAAGATAGTGTGTTGTCGATATTTGTGTTATTCCAATGGATGGTAGACTAGTCATTATGGAAGGTAGTCTGTTGTCGTGATTTTTGTTACTCCAATGGATGGTAGCCTTGTCATTATGGAAGGTATTCTATTATTGAGATTTTTGTTACTCCAATGGATGGTAGACTTGTCATTATGGAAGGTAGTGTGTTGTCGTGATTTTTATTACTCTAAGGGATGGTAGCCTTGTCATTATTGAAGGTAGTATGTTGTCGATATCGTTGTTACTCCAATGGATGGTAGCCTTTTAATTATGGAAGGTAGTCTTTTGTCGTGAATTTTGTTACTCTAAGGGATTGCAGCCTTGTCGTTATGGAAGGTAGTTTGTTTTTGATATCTTTGTTACTCCAATGGATGGTAGCCTAGTCATTATGGAAGGTAGTCTGTTGTCGAGATTTTTGTTACTCCAATGGATGGTAGCCTAGTCATTATGGAAGGTAGTCTATTGTCGAGATTTTTGTTTCTCTAAGGGATGTTAGCCTTGTCATTATGGAAGGTAGTGTGTTGTGGATATTTTTGTTATTCCAATAGATGGTAGCCTTGTCATTATGGAAGGTAGTTTGTTGTCGAGATTTTTGAAACTCCAATGTATGGTAGCCTTGTCATTATGGAAGGTAGTCTATTGTCGATATTTTTGTTACTACAATGGATGGTAGTTTTGTCATTTAGGAAGGTAGTCTATTGACGAGATTTTGTCAACTCCAATGGATTGTAGCCTTGTCATTATGGAAGGTAGTCTCTTGTGGATATTTGGGTTACTCCAATGATGGTACCCTTGTCATTATGGAAGATAGTCTATTATTGAGATTTTTGTTACTCCAATGGATTGTAGCCTTGTCATTATGGAAGGTAGTGTGTTGTCGAGATTTTTTTTACTCCAATGGATGGTATCCTAGTCATTATGGAAGGCAGTCTGTTGTTGAGATTCTTGTTACTCTATTGGATGGTAGCCTTGTCATTATGGAAGGTAGTCTGTTGTCGAGATTTTTGTTACTCCAAAGGATGGTAGCCTTTTCATCATGGAAGGTAGTCTATTGTCGAGATTTTTGTTACTACAATGGATTGTAGCCTTGTCGTTATGGAAGGTAGTCTGTTGTCGATATCTTTTTTACTCCAATGGATGGTAGCCTATTCATTATGGAACGTAGTCTTTTGTCGAGAATTTTTTTAGTCTAAGGGATGGTAGCCTTGTCATTATGGAAGGTAGTGTGTTGTCGAGATTTTTGTTACTCCAATGGATGGTATCCTAGTCATTATGGAAGGTAGTCTGTTGTCGAGATTTTTGTTACTCCAACGGATGGTAGCCTTTTCATCATGGAAGGTAGTCTGTTGTCGAGATTTTTGTTACTACAATGGATTGTAGCCTTGTCGTTATGGAAGGTAGTCTGTTGTCGATATCTTTGTTACTCCAATGGATGGTAGCCTAGTCATTATGGAAGGTAGTCTGTTATCGATATTTTGGTTAGTCTAAGGGATGGTAGCCTTGTCATTATGGAAGGTAGTGTGTTGTCGATATTTTTGTTATTCCAATGGATGGTAGCCTTGTCATTATGGAAGGTAGTGTGTTGTCGATATTTTTGTTATTCCAATGGATGGTAGCCTTGTCATTATGGAAGGTAGTCTGTTGTCGATATTTTTGTTACTCCAACAGATGGTAGCCTTGTCATCATGGAAGGTAGTCTGTTGTCGAGATTTTTGTTACTACAATGGATTGTAGCCTTGTCGTTATGGAAGGTAGTCTGTTGTCGATATCTTTGTTACTCCAATGGATTGTAGCCTAGTCATTATGGAAGGTAGTCTGTTATCGATATTTTGGTTAGTCTAAGGGATGGTAGCCTTGTCATTATGGAAGGTAGTGTGTTGTCGAGATTTTTGTTTTTCCAATGGTTGGTAGCCTTGTCATTATGGGAGGTAGTCTGTTGTCGAGATTTTTGTTACTCCAATGGATGGTAGCCTTGTCATTATGGAAGGTAGTCTGTTGTCGAGATTTTGTAGACTCCAATGGAATTTAGCCTTGTCATGATGGAAGGTAGTCTCTTGTGGATATTTGGGTTACTCAAATGATGGTACCCTTGTCATTATGGAAGATAGTCTATTGTTGAGATTTTTGTTACTCCAATGGATGGTAGACTTGTCATTATGGAAGGTAGTGCATTGTCGTGATTTTTGTTACTCTAAGGGATGGTAGCTTTGTCATTATGGAAGGTAGTATGTTGTCGATATCGTTGTTACTCCAATGGATGGTAGCCTTTTAATTATGGAAGGTAGTCTTTTGTCGTGAATTTTGTTACTCTAAGGGATTGCAGCCTTGTCGTTATGGAAGGTAGTTTGTTTTTGATATCTTTGTTACTCCAATGGATGGTAGCCTAGTCATTATGGAAGGTAGTCTGTTGTCGAGATTTTTGTTACTCCAATGGATGGTAGCCTAGTCATTATGGAAGGTAGTCTATTGTCGAGATTTTTGTTTCTCTAAGGGATGTTAGCCTTGTCATTATGGAAGGTAGTGTGTTGTGGATATTTTTGTTATTCCAATAGATGGTAGCCTTGTCATTATGGAAGGTAGTTTGTTGTCGAGATTTTTGAAACTCCAATGTATGGTAGCCTTGTCATTATGGAAGGTAGTCTATTGTCGATATTTTTGTTACTACAATGGATGGTAGTTTTGTCATTTAGGAAGGTAGTCTATTGTCGAGATTTTGTCAACTCCAATGGATTGTAGCCTTGTCGTTATGGAAGGTAGTCTGTTGTCGATATCTTTGTTACTCCAATGGATGGTAGCCTAGTCATTATGGAAGGTAGTCTGTTATCGATATTTTGGTTAGTCTAAGGGATGGTAGCCTTGTCATTATGGAAGGTAGTGTGTTGTCGATATTTTTGTTATTCCAATGGATGGTAGCCTTGTCATTATGGAAGGTAGTGTGTTGTCGATATTTTTGTTATTCCAATGGATGGTAGCCTTGTCATTATGGAAGGTAGTCTGTTGTCGATATTTTTGTTACTCCAACAGATGGTAGCCTTGTCATCATGGAAGGTAGTCTGTTGTCGAGATTTTTGTTACTACAACTGATTGTAGCCTTGTCGTTATGGAAGGTAGTCTGTTGTCGATATCTTTGTTACTCCAATGGATTGTAGCCTAGTCATTATGGAAGGTAGTCTGTTATCGATATTTTGGTTAGTCTAAGGGATGGTAGCCTTGTCATTATGGAAGGTAGTGTGTTGTCGAGATTTTTGTTTTTCTAATGGTTGGTAGCCTTGTCATTATGGGAGGTAGTCTGTTGTCGAGATTTTTGTTACTCCAATGGATGGTAGCCTTGTCATTATGGAAGGTAGTCTGTTGTCGAGATTTTGTAGACTCCAATGGAATTTAGCCTTGTCATGATGGAAGGTAGTCTCTTGTGGATATTTGGGTTACTCAAATGATGGTACCCTTGTCATTATGGAAGATAGTCTATTGTTGGGATTTTTGTTACTCCAATGGATGGTAGACTTGTCATTATGGAAGGTAGTGCATTGTCGTGATTTTTGTTACTCTAAGGGATGGTAGCTTTGTCATTATGGAAGGTAGTATGTTGTCGATATCGTTGTTACTCCAATGGATGGTAGCCTTTTAATTATGGAAGGTAGTCTTTTGTCGTGAATTTTGTTACTCTAAGGGATTGCAGCCTTGTCGTTATGGAAGGTAGTTTGTTTTTGATATCTTTGTTACTCCAATGGATGGTAGCCTAGTCATTATGGAAGGTAGTCTGTTGTCGAGATTTTTGTTACTCCAATGGATGGTAGCCTAGTCATTATGGAAGGTAGTCTATTGTCGAGATTTTTGTTTCTCTAAGGGATGTTAGCCTTGTCATTATGGAAGGTAGTGTGTTGTGGATATTTTTGTTATTCCAATAGATGGTAGCCTTGTCATTATGGAAGGTAGTTTGTTGTCGAGATTTTTGAAACTCCAATGTATGGTAGCCTTGTCATTATGGAAGGTAGTCTATTGTCGATATTTTTGTTACTACAATGGATGGTAGTTTTGTCATTTAGGAAGGTAGTCTATTGTCGAGATTTTGTCAACTCCAATGGATTGTAGCCTTGTCATTATGGAAGGTAGTCTCTTGTGGATATTTGGGTTACTCCAATGATGGTACCCTTGTCATTATGGAAGATAGTCTATTATTGAGATTTTTGTTACTCCAATGGATTGTAGCCTTGTCATTATGGAAGGTAGTGTGTTGTCGAGATTTTTTTTACTCCAATGGATGGTATCCTAGTCATTATGGAAGGCAGTCTGTTGTTGAGATTCTTGTTACTCTATTGGATGGTAGCCTTGTCATTATGGAAGGTAGTCTGTTGTCGAGATTTTTGTTACTCCAAAGGATGGTAGCCTTTTCATCATGGAAGGTAGTCTATTGTCGAGATTTTTGTTACTACAATGGATTGTAGCCTTGTCGTTATGGAAGGTAGTCTGTTGTCGATATCTTTTTTACTCCAATGGATGGTAGCCTATTCATTATGGAACGTAGTCTTTTGTCGAGAATTTTTTTAGTCTAAGGGATGGTAGCCTTGTCATTATGGAAGGTAGTGTGTTGTCGAGATTTTTGTTACTCCAATGGATGGTATCCTAGTCATTATGGAAGGTAGTCTGTTGTCGAGATTTTTGTTACTCCAACGGATGGTAGCCTTTTCATCATGGAAGGTAGTCTGTTGTCGAGATTTTTGTTACTACAATGGATTGTAGCCTTGTCGTTATGGAAGGTAGTCTGTTGTCGATATCTTTGTTACTCCAATGGATGGTAGCCTAGTCATTATGGAAGGTTGTCTGTTATCGATATTTTGGTTAGTCTAAGGGATGGTAGCCTTGTCATTATGGAAGGTAGTGTGTTGTCGATATTTTTGTTATTCCAATGGATGGTAGCCTTGTCATTATGGAAGGTAGTGTGTTGTCGATATTTTTGTTATTCCAATGGATGGTAGCCTTGTCATTATGGAAGGTAGTCTGTTGTCGATATTTTTGTTACTCCAACAGATGGTAGCCTTGTCATCATGGAAGGTAGTCTATTGTCGAGATTTTTGTTACTACAATGGATTGTAGCCTTGTCGTTATGGAAGGTAGTCTGTTGTCGATATCTTTGTTACTCCAATGGATTGTAGCCTAGTCATTATGGAAGGTAGTCTGTTATCGATATTTTGGTTAGTCTAAGAGATGGTAGCCTTGTCATTATGGAAGGTAGTGTGTTGTCGAGATTTTTGTTTTTCCAATGGTTGGTAGCCTTGTCATTATGGGAGGTAGTCTGTTGTCGAGATTTTTGTTACTCCAATGGATGGTAGCCTTGTCATTATGGAAGGTAGTCTGTTGTCGAGATTTTGTAGACTCCAATGGAATTTAGCCTTGTCATGATGGAAGGTAGTCTCTTGTGGATATTTGGGTTACTCAAATGATGGTACCCTTGTCATTATGGAAGATAGTCTATTGTTGAGATTTTTGTTACTCCAATGGATGGTAGACTTGTCATTATGGAAGGTAGTGCATTGTCGTGATTTTTGTTACTCTAAGGGATGGTAGCTTTGTCATTATGGAAGGTAGTATGTTGTCGATATCTTTGTTAGTCCTATGGATGGTAGCCTTTTCATTATGGAAGGTAGTTTGTTGTCGAGATTTTTCTTACTCTAAGGGATGGTAGCCTTGTCATTATGAAGGTAGTCTATTGTCGAGATTTTTGTTACTATAATAGATTGTAGTCTTGTCATTATGGAAGGTAGTGTGTTGTCGAGATTTTTGTTACTCCAATGAATGGTATCCTAGTCATTATGGAAGGTAGTCTGTTGTCGAGATTTTAGTTATTCCAATGGATGGTAGCCTTGTCATTATGGAAGGTAGTTTGTTGTCGAGATTTTTCTTACTCTAATGGATGGTAACCTTGTCATTATGGAAGGTAGTCTATTGTCGAGATTTTTGCTACTACAATGGATGGTAGTCTTGTCATTATGGAAGGTAGTCTGTTGTCGATATTTTTGTGACTACAATGGATTGTAGCCTTGTCGTTATGGAAGGTAGTCTGTTGTCGATATCTTTGTTACTCCAATGGATGGTAGCCTAGTCATTATGGCAGGTAGTCTGTTATCGAGATTTTAGTTACTCCAATGCATGGTAGCCTTGTCATTATGGAAGGTAGTCTATTGTTGATATTTCTTATACTCCAAAGGTTTGTAGCCTTGTCATTATGGAAGGTAGTCTATTGTCGAGATTTTTGTTACTTCAATGGATTGTAGCCTTGTCGTTATGGAAGGTAGTCTATTGTCGATATCTTTGTTACTCCAATGGATGGTAGCCTACTCGTTATGGAAGGTAGTATGTTGTCGAGATTTTTGTTACTCTAAGGGATGGTAGCCTTGTCATTATGGAAGGTAGTGT
This sequence comes from Vicia faba, assembly GCA_948472305.1. Taxonomy (NCBI): domain Eukaryota; kingdom Viridiplantae; phylum Streptophyta; class Magnoliopsida; order Fabales; family Fabaceae; genus Vicia; species Vicia faba. The sequence goes on from OX451741.1 coordinate 463,330,857, forward strand.
GTTATCGATATTTTTATTATTCCAATGGATGGTAGCCTTGTCATTATGAAAGGTAGTCTGTTGTCGATATTTTTGTTACTCCAACGGATGGTAGCCTTGTCATCATGGAAGGTAGTCTATTGTCGAGATTTTTGTTACTACAATGGATGGTAGCCTTGTCATTATGGAAGGTAGTGTGTTATCGATATTTTTATTATTCCAATGGATGGTAGCCTTGTCATTATGAAAGGTAGTCTGTTGTCAATATTTTTGTTACTCCAACGGATGGTAGCCTTGTCATCATGGAAGGTAGTCTATTGTCGAGATTTTTGTTACTCCAACAGATGGTAGCCTTGTCATCATGGAAGGTAGTCTGTTGTCGAGATTTTTGTTACTACAATGGATTGTAGCCTTGTCGTTATGGAAGGTAGTCTGTTGTCGATATCTTTGTTACTCCAATGGATTGTAGCCTAGTCATTATGGAAGGTAGTCTGTTATCGATATTTTGGTTAGTCTAAGGGATGGTAGCCTTGTCATTATGGAAGGTAGTGTGTTGTCGAGATTTTTGTTTTTCCAATGGTTGGTAGCCTTGTCATTATGGAAGGTAGTCTGTTGTCGAGATTTTTGTTACTCCAATGGATGGTAGCCTTGTCATTATGGAAGGTAGTCTGTTGTCGAGATTTTGTAGACACCAATGGAATTTAGCCTTGTCATGATGGAAGGTAGTCTCTTGTGGATATTTGGGTTACTCAAATGATGGTACCCTTGTCATTATGGAAGATAGTCTATTGTTGAGATTTTTGTTACTCCAATGGATGGTAGACTTGTCATTATGGAAGGTAGTGCATTGTCGTGATTTTTGTTACTCTAAGGGATGGTAGCTTTGTCATTATGGAAGGTAGTATGTTGTCGATATCTTTGTTAGTCCTATGGATGGTAGCCTTTTCATTATGGAAGGTAGTTTGTTGTCGAGATTTTTCTTACTCTAAGGGATGGTAGCCTTGTCATTATGAAGGTAGTCTGTTGTCGAGATTTTTGTTACTATAATAGATTGTAGTCTTGTCATTATGGAAGGTAGTGTGTTGTCGAGATTTTTGTTACTCCAATGAATGGTATCCTAGTCATTATGGAAGGTAGTCTGTTGTCGAGATTTTAGTTATTCCAATGGATGGTAGCCTTGTCATTATGGAAGGTAGTTTGTTGTCGAGATTTTTCTTACTCTAATGGATGGTAACCTTGTCATTATGGAAGGTAGTCTATTGTCGAGATTTTTGCTACTACAATGGATGGTAGTCTTGTCATTATGGAAGGTAGTCTGTTGTCGATATTTTTGTGACTACAATGGATTGTAGCCTTGTCGTTATGGAAGGTAGTCTGTTGTCGATATCTTTGTTACTCCAATGGATGGTAGCCTAGTCATTATGGCAGGTAGTCTGTTATCGAGATTTTAGTTACTCCAATGCATGGTAGCCTTGTCATTATGGAAGGTAGTCTATTGTTGATATTTCTTATACTCCAAAGGTTTGTAGCCTTGTCATTATGGAAGGTAGTCTATTGTCGAGATTTTTGTTACTTCAATGGATTGTAGCCTTGTCGTTATGGAAGGTAGTCTATTGTCGATATCTTTGTTACTCCAATGGATGGTAGCCTACTCGTTATGGAAGGTAGTATGTTGTCGAGATTTTTGTTACTCTAAGGGATGGTAGCCTTGTCATTATGGAAGGTAGTGTGTTATCGATATTTTTATTATTCCAATGGATGGTAGCCTTGTCATTATGAAAGGTAGTCTGTTGTCGATATTTTTGTTACTCCAACGGATGGTAGCCTTGTCATCATGGAAGGTAGTCTATTGTCGAGATTTTTGTTACTACAATGGATGGTAGCCTTGTCATTATGGAAGGTAGTCTGTTGTCGAGATTTTTCTTACTACAATGGATTGTAGCCTTGTCGTTATGGAAGGTAGTCTGTTGTCGATATCTTTGTTACTCCAATGGATGGTAGCCTAGTCATTATGGAAGGTAGTCTGTTGTTGATATTCTTGTTATTCCAATGGATGGTAGCCTTGTCATTATGGAAGGTAGTCTGTTTTCGAGATTTTTGTTACTCCAATGGATGGTAGCCTTGTCATTATGGAAGGTAGTCTATTGTCGAGATTTTTATTACTACAATGGATGGTAGCCTTCTCATTATAAAAGGTAGTCAGTTGTCGAGATTTTTGTTACTCCAATGGATGGTAGCCTTGTCGTTATGGAAGGTAGTCTGTTGTCGATATCTTTGTTACTCCAATGGATGGTATCCTAGTCATTATGGAATGTAGTCTCTTGTCGATATTTTTGTTACTCCATTGGATGGTAGCCTTGTCATTATGGAAGATAGTGTGTTGTCGATATTTGTGTTATTCCAATGGATGGTAGACTAGTCATTATGGAAGGTAGTCTGTTGTCGTGATTTTTGTTACTCCAATGGATGGTAGCCTTGTCATTATGGAAGGTATTCTATTATTGAGATTTTTGTTACTCCAATGGATGGTAGACTTGTCATTATGGAAGGTAGTGTGTTGTCGTGATTTTTATTACTCTAAGGGATGGTAGCCTTGTCATTATTGAAGGTAGTATGTTGTCGATATCGTTGTTACTCCAATGGATGGTAGCCTTTTAATTATGGAAGGTAGTCTTTTGTCGTGATTTTTGTTACTCTAAGGGATTGCAGCCTTATCGTTATGGAAGGTAGTTTGTTTTCGATATCTTTGTTACTCCAATGGATGGTAGCCTAGTCATTATGGAAGGTAGTCTGTTGTCGAGATTTTTGTTACTCCAATGGATGGTAGCCTAGTCATTATGGAAGGTAGTCTATTGTCGAGATTTTTGTTTCTCTAAGGGATGTTAGCCTTGTCATTATGGAAGGTAGTGTGTTGTGGATATTTTTGTTATTCCAATAGATGGTAGCCTTGTCATTATGGAAGGTAGTTTGTTGTCGAGATTTTTGAAACTCCAATGTATGGTAGCCTTGTCATTATGGAAGGTAGTCTATTGTCGATATTTTTGTTACTACAATGGATGGTAGTTTTGTCATTTAGGAAGGTAGTCTATTGTCGAGATTTTGTCAACTCCAATGGATTGTAGCCTTGTCATTATGGAAGGTAGTCTCTTGTGGATATTTGGGTTACTCCAATGATGGTACCCTTGTCATTATGGAAGATAGTCTATTATTGAGATTTTTGTTACTCCAATGGATTGTAGCCTTGTCATTATGGAAGGTAGTGTGTTGTCGAGATTTTTTTTACTCCAATGGATGGTATCCTAGTCATTATGGAAGGCAGTCTGTTGTTGAGATTCTTGTTACTCTATTGGATGGTAGCCTTGTCATTATGGAAGGTAGTCTGTTGTCGAGATTTTTGTTACTCCAAAGGATGGTAGCCTTTTCATCATGGAAGGTAGTCTATTGTCGAGATTTTTGTTACTACAATGGATTGTAGCCTTGTCGTTATGGAAGGTAGTCTGTTGTCGATATCTTTTTTACTCCAATGGATGGTAGCCTATTCATTATGGAACGTAGTCTGTTGTCGAGATTTTTTTTAGTCTAAGGGATGGTAGCCTTGTCATTATGGAAGGTAGTGTGTTGTCGATATTTTTGTTATTCCAATGGATGGTAGCCTTGTCATTATGGAAGGTAGTCTATTGTCGACATTTTTGTTACTACAATGGATGGTAGCCTTGTCATTATGGAAGGTAATCTGTTGTCGAGATTTTTGTTACTACAATGGATTGTAGCCTTGTCGAGATTTTTGTTACTCCATTGGATGGTAGCCTTGTCATTATGGAAGGTAGTTTGTTGTCGAGATTTTTCTTACTCTAAGGGATGGTAGCCTTGTCATTACGGAACGTAGTCTGTTGTCGAGAATTTTTTTATTCCAATGGATGGTAGCCTTGTCATTATGAAGGTAGTCTATTGTCGATATTTTTGTTACTATAATAAATTGTAGCCTTGTCATTATGGAAGGTAGTGTGTTGTCGAGATTTTTGTTACTCCAATGGATGGTATCCTAGTCATTATGGAAGGTAGTCTGTTGTCGAGATTTTTGTTACTCCAACGGATGGTAGCCTTGTCATCATGGAAGGTAGTCTGTTGTCGAGTTTTTTGTTACTACAATGGATTGTAGCCTTGTCGTTATGGAAGGTAGTCTATTGTCGATATCTTTGATACTCTAATGGATGGTAGCCTAGTCATTATGGAAGGTAGTTTGTTATCGATATTTTGGTTAGTCTAAGGGATGGTAGCCTTGTCATTATGGAAGGTAGTGTGTTGTCGATATTTTTGTTATTCCAATGGATGGTAGCCTTGTCATTATGGAAGGTAGTGTGTTGTCGATATTTTTTTTATTCCAATGGATGGTAGCCTTGTCATTATGGAAGGTAGTCTGTTGTCGAGATTTTTGTTACTCCAACGGATGGTAGCCTTGTCATCATGGAAGGTAGTCTGTTGTCGAGATTTTTGTTACTATAATGGATTGTAGCCTTGTCGTTATGGAAGGTAGTCTGTTGTCGATATCTTCGTTACTCCAATGGATGGTAGCCTAGTCATTATGGAAGGTAGTCTGTTATCGATATTTTGGTTAGTCTAAGGAATGGTAGCCTTGTCATTATGGAAGGTAGTGTGTTGTCGAGATTTTTGTTATTCCAATGGTTGGTAGCCTTGTCATTATGGAAGGTAGTCTGTTGTCGAGATTTTTGTTACTCCAATGGATGGTAGCCTTGTCATTATGGAAGGTAGTCTGTTGTCGAGATTTTGTAGACTCCAATGGAATTTAGCCTTGTCATTATGGAAGGTAGTCTCTTGTGGATATTTGGGTTACTCAAATGATGGTACCCTTGTCATTATGGAAGATAGTCTATTGTTGAGATTTTTGTTACTCCAATGGATGGTAGACTTGTCATTATGGAAGGTAGTGCATTGTCGTGATTTTTGTTACTCTAAGGGATGGTAGCCTTGTCATTATGGAAGGTAGTATGTTGTCGATATCTTTGTTACTCCAATGGATGGTAGCCTTTTCATTATGGAAGGTAGTTTGTTGTCGAGATTTTTCTTACTCTGAGGGATGGTAGCCTTGTCATTATGAAGGTAGTCTGTTGTCAAGATTTTTGTTACTATAATAGATTGTAGTCTTGTCATTATGGAAGGTAGTGTGTTGTCGAGATTTTTGTTACTTCAATGAATGGTATCCTAGTCATTATGGAAGGTAGTCTGTTATCGATATTTTTGTTACTCTAATGGATGGTAGCTATGTCATTATCGAAGGTAGTCTGCTGTTGAGATTTTTGTTACTACAATGGATTGTAGCCTTGTCGTTATGGAGGGTAGTCTATTGTCGATATCTTCGTTACTCCAATGGATGGTATCCTAGTCATTATGGAAGGTAGTCTGTTGTCGAGATTTTAGTTACTCTAATGGATGGTAGCCTTGTCATTATGGAAGGTAGTGTGTTGTCGATATTGTTTTTATTCCAATGGATGGTAGCCTTGTCATTATGGAAGGTAGTCTGTTGTCGAGATTTTTGTTACTCCAACGGATGGTAGCCTTGTCATCATGGAAGGTAGTCTGTTGTCGAGATTTTTGTTACTACAATGGATTGTAGCCTTGTCGTTATGGAAGGTAGTCTGTTGTCGATATCTTCGTTACTCCAATGGATGGTAGCCTAGTCATTATGGAAGGTAGTCTGTTATCGATATTTTGGTTAGTCTAAGGGATGGTAGCCTTGTCATTATGGAAGGTAGTGTGTTGTCGAGATTTTTGTTATTCCAATGGTTGGTAGCCTTGTCATTATGGAAGGTAGTCTTTTGTCGAGATTTTTGTTACTCCAATGGATGGTAGCCTTGTCATTATGGAAGGTAGTCTGTTGTCGAGATTTTGTAGACTCCAATGGAATTTAGCCTTGTCATTATGGAAGGTAGTCTCTTGTGGATATTTGGGTTACTCAAATGATGGTACCCTTGTCATTATGGAAGATAGTCTATTGTTGAGATTTTTGTTACTCCAATGGATGGTAGACTTGTCATTATGGAAGGTAGTGCATTGTCGTGATTTTTGTTACTCTAAGGGATGGTAGCCTTGTCATTATGGAAGGTAGTATGTTGTCGATATCTTTGTTACTCCAATGGATGGTAGCCTTTTCATTATGGAAGGTAGTTTGTTGTCGAGATTTTTCTTACTCTGAGGGATGGTAGCCTTGTCATTATGAAGGTAGTCTGTTGTCGAGATTTTTGTTACTATAATAGATTGTAGTCTTGTCATTATGGAAGGTAGTGTGTTGTCGGGATTTTTGTTACTCCAATGAATGGTATCCTAGTCATTATGGAAGGTAGTCTGTTATCGATATTTTTGTTACTCTAATGGATGGTAGCTATGTCATTATCGAAGGTAGTCTGCTGTTGAGATTTTTGTTACTACAATGGATTGTAGCCTTGTCGTTATGGAGGGTAGTCTATTGTCGATATCTTCGTTACTCCAATGGATGGTATCCTAGTCATTATGGAAGGTAGTCTGTTGTCGAGATTTTAGTTACTCTAATGGATGGTAGCCTTGTCATTATGGAAGGTAGTGTGTTGTCGATATTTTTTTTATTCCAATGGATGGTAGCCTTGTCATTATGGAAGGTAGTCTGTTGTCGAGATTTTTGTTACTCCAACGGATGGTAGCCTTGTCATCATGGAAGGTAGTCTGTTGTCGAGATTTTTGTTACTACAATGGATTGTAGCCTTGTCGTTATGGAAGGTAGTCTGTTGTCGATATCTTCGTTACTCCAATGGATGGTAGCCTAGTCATTATGGAAGGTAGTCTGTTATCGATATTTTGGTTAGTCTAAGGGATGGTAGCCTTGTCATTATGGAAGGTAGTGTGTTGTCGAGATTTTTGTTATTCCAATGGTTGGTAGCCTTGTCATTATGGAAGGTAGTCTGTTGTCGAGATTTTTGTTACTCCAATGGATGGTAGCCTTGTCATTATGGAAGGTAGTCTGTTGTCGAGATTTTGTAGACTCCAATGGAATTTAGCCTTGTCATTATGGAAGGTAGTCTCTTGTGGATATTTGGGTTACTCAAATGATGGTACCCTTGTCATTATGGAAGATAGTCTATTGTTGAGATTTTTGTTACTCCAATGGATGGTAGACTTGTCATTATGGAAGGTAGTGCATTGTCGTGATTTTTGTTACTCTAAGGGATGGTAGCCTTGTCATTATGGAAGGTAGTATGTTGTCGATATCTTTGTTACTCCAATGGATGGTAGCCTTTTCATTATGGAAGGTAGTTTGTTGTCGAGATTTTTCTTACTCTGAGGGATGGTAGCCTTGTCATTATGAAGGTAGTCTGTTGTCGAGATTTTTGTTACTATAATAGATTGTAGTCTTGTCATTATGGAAGGTAGTGTGTTGTCGAGATTTTTGTTACTCCAATGAATGGTATCCTAGTCATTATGGAAGGTAGTCTGTTATCGATATTTTTGTTACTCTAATGGATGGTAGCTATGTCATTATCGAAGGTAGTCTGCTGTTGAGATTTTTGTTACTACAATGGATTGTAGCCTTGTCGTTATGGAGGGTAGTCTATTGTCGATATCTTCGTTACTCCAATGGATGGTATCCTAGTCATTATGGAAGGTAGTCTGTTGTCGAGATTTTAGTTACTCTAATGGATGGTAGCCTTGTCATTATGGAAGGTAGTTTGTTGTCGAGATTTTGTAGACTCCAATGGATTATAGCCTTGTCATTATTGAAGGTAGTCTCTTGTGGATATTTGGGTTACTCCAATGAGGGTACCCTTGTCATTATGGAAGATAATCTATTATTGATATTTTTGTTACTCCAATGGATTGTAGCCTTGTCATTATGGAAGGTAGTGTGTTGTCGAGATTTTTTTTACTCCAATGGATGGTATCCTAGTCATTATGGAAGGTAGTCTGTTGTTGAGATTTTTTGTTACTCCATTGGATGGTAGCCTTGTCATTATGGAAGGTAATGTGTTGTCGTGATTTTTATTACTCTTAGGGATGGTAGCCTTGTCATTATGGAAGGTAGTATGTTGTCTATATCTTTGTTACTCCAATGGATGGTAGCATTTTCATTATGGAAGGTAGTCTTTTGTCATTATTTTTGTTACTCTAAGGGATTGTAGCCTTGTCGATATGGAAGGAAGTCTGTTGTCGATATCTTTGTTGCTCCAATGGATGGTATCCTAGTCATTTTGGAAGGTAGTCTGTTGTCGAGATTTTTGTTACTCCATTAGATGGTAGCCTTGTCATTATGGAAGGTAGTGTGTTGTCGATATTTTTGTTATTCCAATGGATGGTAGCCTTGTCATTATGAAAGGTAGTTTGTTGTCGAGATTTTTGTTACTCCAATGGATGGTAGCCTTTTCATTATGGAAGGTAGTCTATTGTTGAGATTTTTGTTACTACAATGGATGGTATCCTTGTCATTATGGAAGGTAGTCTATTGTCGAGATTTTAGTTACTCTAATGGATGGTAGCCTTGTCATTATGGAAGGTAGTTTGTTGTCGAGATTTTGTAGACTCCAATGGATTATAGCCTTGTCATTATTGAAGGTAGTCTCTTGTGGATATTTGGGTTACTCCAATGAGGGAACCCTTGTCATTATGGAAGATAGTCTATTATTGAGATTTTTGTTACTCCAATGGATTGTAGCCTTGTCATTATGGAAGGTAGTGTGTTGTCGAGATTTTTTTTACTCCAATGGATGGTATCCTAGTCATTATGGAAGGTAGTCTGTTGTTGAGATTTTTTGTTACTCCATTGGATGGTAGCCTTGTCATTATGGAAGGTAATGTGTTGTCGTGATTTTTATTACTCTTAGGGATGGTAGCCTTGTCATTATGGATGGTAGTTTGTTGTCGAGATTTTTGTTACTCCAATGGATTGTAGCCTTGTCGTTATGGAAGGTAGTTTGTTATCGATATCTTTGTTACTCCAATGGATGGTAGCCTAGTCATTATGGAAGGTAGTTTGTTGTCGAGATTTTAGTTACACCAATGGATAGTAGCCTTGTCATTATGGAAGGTAGTCTATTGTAGAGATTTTTTATACTCCAAAGGTTTGTAGCCTTGTCATTATGGAAGGTAGTCTATTGTCAAGATTTTTGTTACTACAATGGATTGTAGCCTTGTCGTTATGGAACGTAGTCTATTGTCGATATCTTTGTTACTCCAATGGATGGTAGCCTAGTCATTATGGAAGGTAGTCTGTTGTCGAGATTTTTGTTATTCCAATGGATGGTAGGCTTGTCATTATGGAAGGTAGTCTGTTGTCGATATTTTTGTTATTCCAATGGATGGTAGCCTTGTCATTATGGAAGGTAGTATGTTGTCGATATCTTTGTTACTCCAATGGATGGTAGCCTTTTCATTATGGAAGGTAGTTTGTTGTCGATATTTTTCTTACTCTGAGGGATGGTAGCCTTGTCATTATGAAGGTAGTCTGTTGTCGAGATTTTTGTTACTATAATAGATTGTAGTCTTGTCATTATGGAAGGTAGTGTGTTGTCGAGATTTTTGTTACTCCAATGAATGGTATCCTAGTCATTATGGAAGGTAGTCTGTTATCGATATTTTTGTTACTCTAATGGATGGTAGCTATGTCATTATCGAAGGTAGTCTGCTGTTGAGATTTTTGTTACTACAATGGATTGTAGCCTTGTCGTTATGGAGGGTAGTCTATTGTCGATATCTTCGTTACTCCAATGGATGGTATCCTAGTCATTATGGAAGGTAGTCTGTTGTCGAGATTTTAGTTACTCTAATGGATGGTAGCCTTGTCATTATGGAAGGTAGTTTGTTGTCGAGATTTTGTAGACTCCAATGGATTATAGCCTTGTCATTATTGAAGGTAGTCTCTTGTGGATATTTGGGTTACTCCAATGAGGGTACCCTTGTCATTATGGAAGATAATCTATTATTGATATTTTTGTTACTCCAATGGATTGTAGCCTTGTCATTATGGAAGGTAGTGTGTTGTCGAGATTTTTTTTACTCCAATGGATGGTATCCTAGTCATTATGGAAGGTAGTCTGTTGTTGAGATTTTTTGTTACTCCATTGGATGGTAGCCTTGTCATTATGGAAGGTAATGTGTTGTCGTGATTTTTATTACTCTTAGGGATGGTAGCCTTGTCATTATGGAAGGTAGTATGTTGTCTATATCTTTGTTACTCCAATGGATGGTAGCATTTTCATTATGGAAGGTAGTCTTTTGTCATTATTTTTGTTACTCTAAGGGATTGTAGCCTTGTCGATATGGAAGGTAGTCTGTTGTCGATATCTTTGTTGCTCCAATGGATGGTATCCTAGTCATTTTGGAAGGTAGTCTGTTGTCGAGATTTTTGTTACTCCATTAGATGGTAGCCTTGTCATTATGGAAGGTAGTGTGTTGTCGAGATTTTTGTTACTCCAATGGATGGTAGCCTTGTCATTATGGAAGGTAGTCTATTGTTGAGATTTTTGTTACTACAATGGATGGTATCCTTGTCATTATGGAAGGTAGTCTATTGTCGAGATTTTAGTTACTCTAATGGATGGTAGCCTTGTCATTATGGAAGGTAGTTTGTTGTCGAGATTTTGTAGACTCCAATGGATTATAGCCTTGTCATTATTGAAGGTAGTCTCTTGTGGATATTTGGGTTACTCCAATGAGGGAACCCTTGTCATTATGGAAGATAGTCTATTATTGAGATTTTTGTTACTCCAATGGATTGTAGCCTTGTCATTATGGAAGGTAGTGTGTTGTCGAGATTTTTTTTACTCCAATGGATGGTATCCTAGTCATTATGGAAGGTAGTCTGTTGTTGAGATTTTTTGTTACTCCATTGGATGGTAGCCTTGTCATTATGGAAGGTAATGTGTTGTCGTGATTTTTATTACTCTTAGGGATGGTAGCCTTGTCATTATGGATGGTAGTTTGTTGTCGAGATTTTTGTTACTCCAATGGATTGTAGCCTTGTCGTTATGGAAGGTAGTTTGTTATCGATATCTTTGTTACTCCAATGGATGGTAGCCTAGTCATTATGGAAGGTAGTTTGTTGTCGAGATTTTAGTTACACCAATGGATAGTAGCCTTGTCATTATGGAAGGTAGTCTATTGTAGAGATTTTTTATACTCCAAAGGTTTGTAGCCTTGTCATTATGGAAGGTAGTCTATTGTCAAGATTTTTGTTACTACAATGGATTGTAGCCTTGTCGTTATGGAACGTAGTCTATTGTCGATATCTTTGTTACTCCAATGGATGGTAGCCTAGTCATTATGGAAGGTAGTCTGTTGTCGAGATTTTTGTTATTCCAATGGATGGTAGGCTTGTCATTATGGAAGGTAGTCTGTTGTCGATATTTTTGTTATTCCAATGGATGGTAGCCTTGTCATTATGGAAGGTAGTTTGTTGTCGAGATTTTTGTTACTCTAATGGATGGTAGCCTTGTCATCATGGAAGGTAGTCTATTGTCGAGATTTTTGTTACTACAATGGATGGTAGCCGTGTCATTATGGAAGGTAGTCTGTTGTCGAGATTTCTGTTACTACAATGGATTGTAGTCTTATCGTTATGGAAGGTAGTTTGTTGTCGATATCTTTGTTACTCTAATGGATGGTAGCCTAGTCATTGTGGAAGGTAGTCTGTTGTCGAGATTTTTGTTAGTCTAAGGGATGGTAGCCTTGTCATTATGGATGTAGTGTGTTGTCGATATTTTTGTTATTCCAATGGATGGTAGCCTTGTTATTATGGAAGGTTGTCTATTGTCAAGATTTTTGTTACTCCAATGGATGGTAGCCTTATCATTATGAAAGGTAGTCTATTGACGAGATTTTTGTTACTACAATGGATGGTAGCCTTGTCATTATGGAAGGTAGTATGTTGTCGAGATTTTTGTTACTACAATGGATTGTAGCCTTGTCGTTAAGGAAGGTAGTCTATTGTCGATATCTTTGTTACTCCAATGGATGGTATCCTAGTCATTATGGAAGGTAGTCTGTTGTCGAGATTTTAGTTACTCTAATGGATGGTAGCCTTGTCATTATGGAAGGTAGTCTGTTGTCGAGATTTTGTAGACTCCAACAGATTATAGCCTTGTCATTATTGAAGGTAGTCTCTTGTGGATATTTGGGTTACTCCAATGATGGTACCCTTGTCATTATGGAAGATAGTCTATTATTGAGATTTTTGTAACTCCAATGGATTGTAGCCTTGTCATTATGGAAGGTAGTGTGTTGTCGAGATTTTTTTTACTCTAATGGATGGTATCCTAGTCATTATGGAAGGTAGTCTGTTCTTGAGATTTTTGTTACTCCATTGGACGGTAGCCTTGTCATTATGGAAGGTAGTGTGTTGTCGATATTTTTGTTATTCCAATGGATGGTAGCCTAGTCATTATGGAAGGGAGTATTTTGTCTTGATTTTTGTTACTCCAATGGATGGTAGCCTTGTCGTTATGGAAGATAGTCTATTGTTGATATTTTTTTTACTCTAATGGATGGTAGACTTTCGATTATGGAAGGTAGTGTGTTGTCGTGATTTTTATTACTCTTAGGGATGGTAGCCTTGTCATTATGGAAGGTAGTATGTTGTCTATATCTTTGTTACTCTAATGGATGGTAGCATTTTCATAATGGAAGGTAGTTATTTGTCATGATTTTTGTTACTCTAAGGGATTGTAGCCTTATCGTTATGGAAGGTAGTCTGTTATCGATATCTTTGTTGCTCCAATGGATGGTATCCTAGTCATTTTTGAAGGTAGTTTGTTGTCGAGATTATTGTTACTCCATTGGATGGTAGCCTTGTCATTATGGAACGTAGTGTGTTGTCGATATTTTTTTAATCCAATGAATGTTAGCCTTGTCATTATGGATGGTAGTTTGTTGTCGAGATTTTTGTTACTCCAATGGATTGTAGCCTTGTCGTTATGGAAGATAGTCTGTTATCGATATCTTTGTTACTCCAATGGATGGTAGCCTAGTCATTATGGAAGGTAGTTTGTTGTCAAGATTTTAGTTACACCAATGGATAGTAGCCTTGTCATTATGGAAGGTAGTCTATTGTAGATATTTTTTATACTCCAAAGGTTTGTAACCTTATCATTATGGAAGGTAGTCTATTGTCAAGATTTTTGTTACTACAATGGATTGGAGCCTTGTCGTTATGGAAGGTAGTCTATTGTCGCTATCTTTGTTACTCCAAAGGATGGTAGCCTAGTCATTATGGAAGGTAGTCTGTTGTCGAGATTTTTTTTTATTCCAATGGATGGTAGGCTTGTCATTATGGAAGGTAGTCTGTTTTTGATATTTTTGTTATTCCAATGGATGGTAGACTTGTTATTATGGAAGGTAGTCTGTTGTCGATATTTTTGTTAATCTAATGGATGATAGCCTTGTCATCATGGAAGGTAGTCTATTGTCGATATCTTTGTTACTACAATGGATGGTAGCCTTGTCATTATCGAAGGTAGTCTGTTGTCAAGATTTTTGTTAGTACAATGGATGGTAGCCTTGTCATTATGGAAGGTAGTCCGTTATCGAGATTTTTGTTACTACAATGGATTATAGCATTAACTTTATGGAAGGTAGTCTATTGTCGATATCTTTGTTACTCCAATGGATGGTATCCTAGTCATTATGGAAGGTAGTCTGTTGTTGAGATTTTAGTTACTCTAATGGATGGTAGCCTTGTCATTATGGAAGGTAGTTTGTTGTCGAGATTTTGTAGACTCTAATGGATTATAGCCTTGTCATTATTGAAGGTAGTCTCTTGTGGATATTTGGGTTACTCCAATGAGGGTACCCTTGTCATTATGGAAGATAGTCTATTATTGAGATTTTTGTTACTCCAATGGATTGTAGCCTTGTCATTATGGAAGGTAGTGTGTTGTCGAGATTTTTTTTACTCCAATGGATGGTATCCTAGTCATTATGGAAGGTAGTCTGTTGTTGAGATTTTTGTTACTCCATTGGATGGTAGCCTTGTCATTATGGAAGGTAATGTGTTGTCGTGATTTTTATTACTCTTAGGGATGGTAGCCTTGTCATTATGGAAGGTAGTATGTTGTCTATATCTTTGTTACTCTAATGGATGGTAGCATTTTCATTATGGAAGGTAGTCTTTTGTCATTATTTTTGTTACTCTAAGGGATTGTAGCCTTGTCGATATGGAAGGTAGTCTGTTGTCGATATCTTTGTTGCTCCAATGGATGGTATCCTAGTCATTTTGGAAGGTAGTCTGTTGTCGAGATTTTTGTTACTCCATTAGATGGTAGCCTTGTCATTATGGAAGGTAGTGTGTTGTCGATATTTTTGTTATTCCAATGGATGGTAGCCTTGTCATTATGGAAGGTAGTTTGTTGTCGAGATTTTTGTTACTCCAATGGATGGTAGCCTTGTCATTATGGAAGGTAGTCTATTGTTGAGATTTTTGTTACTACAAAGGATTGTAGCCTTGTCATTATGGAAGGTAGTCTGTTGTCGAGATTTTTGTTACTCCAATGGATGGAAGCCTTATCATTATGGAAGGTAGTCTGTTGTCGAGATTTTTGTTACTCCAATGGATGGTAGCCTTGTCATTGTGAAAGGTTTTCTATTGTTAGTATTTTTGTTACTCCAATAGATGGTAGCTTTGTCATTATGGAAGGTAGTCTGTTGCCGGGTTTTTTGTTCCTACAATGGATGGAAGCCTTATCATTATGGAAGGTAGTCTGTTGTCAAGATTTTTATTATTACAATGTATTGTAGCCTTGTCATTATGGAAGGTAGTCTGTTGTTGATATCATTGTTACTCCAATGGATGGTAGCCTAGTCATTATGGAAGGTAGTATGTTATCGATATTTTTGTTACTCTAATGGATGGTAGCCTTGTTATTTTGGTAGGTAGTCTATTGTCGAGATTTTTGTTACTTCAATGGATGGTAGCCTTATAATTATGGAAGGTAGTTTGTTTTCGAGATTTTTGTTACTCCAATGGATGTTAGCCTTGTCATTATGAAAGGTTGTTTATTGTCGAGATTTTTGTTACTCTAATGGATGGTAGCTTTGTCATTATGGAAAGTAGTCTGTTGCCGAGATTTTTGTTCCTACAATGGATGGTAGCCTTATCTTTATGGAAGGTAGTCTGTTGTCAAGATTTTTATTATTACAATGTATTGTAGCCTTGTCATTATGGAAGGTAGTCTGTTGTTGATATCATTGTTAGTCCAATGGATGGTAGCCTAGTCATTATGGAAGGTAGTCTGTTATCGATATTTTTGTTACTCCAATGGATGGTAGCCTTGTCATTATCGAAGGTAGTCTGTTGTCGAGATTTTTGTTACTACAATGGATTGTAGCCTTGTCGTTATGGAAGGTAGTCTATTGTCGATATCTTTGTTACTCCAATGGATGGTATCCTAGTCATTATGGAAGGTAGTATGTTGTCGAGATTTTAGTTACTCTAATGGACGGTAGCCTTGTCATTATGGAAGGTAGTTTGTTGTTGAGATTTTGTAGACTCCAATGGATTATAGCCTTGTCATTATTGAAGGTAGTCTCTTGTGGATATTTGGGTTACTCCAATGAGGGTACCCTTGTCATTATGGAAGATAGTCTATTATTAAGATTTTTGTTACTCCAATGGATTGTAGCCTTGTCATTATGGAAGGTAGTGTGTTGTCGAGATTTTTTTTACTTCAATGGATGGTATCCTAGTCATTATGGAAGGTAGTCTGTTGTTGAGATTTTTGATACTCCATTGGATGGTAGCCTTGTCATTATGGAAGGTAGTGTGTTGTCGATATTTTTGTTATTCCAATGGATGGTAGCCTAGTCATTATGGAAGGGAGTATTTTGTCTTGATTTTTGTTACTCCAATGGATGGTAGCCTTGTCGTTATGGAAGATAGTCTATTGTTGATATTTTTGTTACTTTAATGGATGGTAGACTTTCCATTATGGAAGGTAGTGTGTTGTCGTGATTTTTATTACTCTTAGGGATGGTAGCCTGGTCATTATGGAAGGTAGTATGTTGTCTATATCTTTGTTAATCTAATGGATGGTAGCATTTTCATTATTGAAGGTAGTCTTTTGTCATGATTTTTGTTACTCTAAGGGATTGTAGCCTTATCGTTATGGAAGGTAGTCTGTTGTCGATATCTTTGTTGCTCCAATGGATGGTATCCTAGTCATTTTTGAAGGTAGTCTCTTGTCGAGATTTTTGTTACTCCATTGGATGGTAGCCTTGTCATTATGGAAGCTAGTGTGTTGTCGATATTTTTGTTAATCCAATGGATGGTAGACTTGTCATTATGGATGGTAGTTTGTTGTCGAGATTTTTGTTACTCCAATGGATTGTAGCCTTGTCGTTATGGAAGGTAGTTTGTTATCGATATCTTTGTTACTCCAATGGATGGTAGCCTAGTCATTATGGAAGGTAGTTTGTTGTCGAGATTTTAGTTACACCAATGGATAGTAGCCTTGTCATTATGGAAGGTAGTCTATTGTAGAGATTTTTTATACTCCAAAGGTTTGTAGCCTTGTCATTATGGAAGGTAGTCTATTGTCAAGATTTTTGTTACTACAATGGATTGTAGCCTTGTCGTTATGGAACGTAGTCTATTGTCGATATCTTTGTTACTCCAATGGATGGTAGCCTAGTCATTATGGAAGGTAGTCTGTTGTCGAGATTTTTGTTATTCCAATGGATGGTAGGCTTATCATTATGGAAGGTAGTCTGTTGTCGATATTTTTGTTATTCCAATGGATGGTAGCCTTGTCATTATGGAAGGTAGTTTGTTGTCGAGATTTTTGTTACTCTAATGGATGGTAGCCTTGTCATCATGGAAGGTAGTCTATTGTCGAGATTTTTGTTACTACAATGGATGGTAGCCGTGTCATTATGGAAGGTAGTCTGTTGTCGAGATTTCTGTTACTACAATGGATTGTAGTCTTATCGTTATGGAAGGTAGTTTGTTGTCGATATCTTTGTTACTCTAATGGATGGTAGCCTAGTCATTGTGGAAGGTAGTCTGTTGTCGAGATTTTTGTTAGTCTAAGGGATGGTAGCCTTGTCATTATGGATGTAGTGTGTTGTCGATATTTTTGTTATTCCAATGGATGGTAGCCTTGTTATTATGGAAGGTTGTCTATTGTCAAGATTTTTGTTACTCCAATGGATGGTAGCCTTATCACTATGAAAGGTAGTCTATTGACGAGATTTTTGTTACTACAATGGATGGTAGCCTTGTCATTATGGA
The DNA here is from genome assembly GCA_948472305.1 of Vicia faba. NCBI lineage: Eukaryota > Viridiplantae > Streptophyta > Magnoliopsida > Fabales > Fabaceae > Vicia > Vicia faba. The sequence continues at coordinate 463,348,096 of OX451741.1, forward strand.
AGGTAGTATGTTGTCGAGATTTTTGTTACTACAATGGATTGTAGCCTTGTCGTTAAGGAAGGTAGTCTATTGTCGATATCTTTGTTACTCCAATGGATGGTATCCTAGTCATTATGGAAGGTAGTCTGTTGTCGAGATTTTAGTTACTCTAATGGATGGTAGCCTTGTCATTATGGAAGGTAGTCTGTTGTCGAGATTTTGTAGACTCCAACAGATCATAGCCTTGTCATTATTGAAGGTAGTCTCTTGTGGATATTTGGGTTACTCCAATGATGGTACCCTTGTCATTATGGAAGATAGTCTATTATTGATATTTTTGTAACTCCAATGGATTGTAGCCTTGTCATTATGGAAGGTAGTGTGTTGTCGAGATTTTTTTTACTCCAATGGATGGTATCCTAGTCATTATGGAAGGTAGTCTGTTCTTGAGATTTTTTTTACTCCATTGGATGGTAGCCTTGTCATTATGGAAGGTAGTTTGTTGTCGATATTTTTGTTATTCCAATGGATGGTAGCCTAGTCATTATGGAAGGGAGTATTTTGTCTTGATTTTTGTTACTCCAATGGATGGTAGCCTTGTCGTTATGGAAGATAGTCTATTGTTGATATTTTTTTACTCTAATGGATGGTAGACTTTCGATTATGGAAGGTAGTGTGTTGTCGTGATTTTTATTACTCTTAGGGATGGTAGCCTTGTCATTATGGAAGGTAGTATGTTGTCTATATCTTTGTTACTCTAATGGATGGTAGCATTTTCATAATGGAAGGTAGTTATTTGTCATGATTTTTGTTACTCTAAGGGATTGTAGCCTTATCGTTATGGAAGGTAGTCTGTTATCGATATCTTTGTTGCTCCAATGAATGGTATCCTAGTCATTTTTGAAGGTAGTTTGTTGTCGAGATTATTGTTACTCCATTGGATGGTAGCCTTGTCATTATGGAACGTAGTGTGTTGTCGATATTTTTTTAATCCAATGGATGTTAGCCTTGTCATTATGGATGGTAGTTTGTTGTCGAGATTTTTGTTACTCCAATGGATTGTAGCCTCGTCGTTATGGAAGATAGTCTGTTATCGATATCTTTGTTACTCCAATGGATGGTAGCCTAGTCATTATGGAAGGTAGTTTGTTGTCAAGATTTTAGTTACACCAATGGATAGTAGCCTTGTCATTATGGAAGGTAGTCTATTGTAGATATTTTTTATACTCCAAAGGTTTGTAACCTTATCATTATGGAAGGTAGTCTATTGTCAAGATTTTTGTTACTACAATGGATTGGAGCCTTGTCGTTATGGAAGGTAGTCTATTGTCGCTATCTTTGTTACTCCAAAGGATGGTAGCCTAGTCATTATGGAAGGTAGTCTGTTGTCGAGATTTTTTTTATTCCAATGGATGGTAGGCTTGTCATTATGGAAGGTAGTCTGTTTTCGATATTTTTGTTATTCCAATGGATGGTAGACTTGTTATTATGGAAGGTAGTCTGTTGTCGATATTTTTGTTAATATAATGGATGATAGCCTTGTCATCATGGAAGGTAGTCTATTGTCGATATCTTTGTTACTACAATGGATGGTAGCCTTGTCATTATCGAAGGTAGTCTGTTGTCAAGATTTTTTTTAGTACAATGGATGCTAGCCTTGTCATTATGGAAGGTAGTCCATTATCGAAATTTTTGTTACTACAATGGGTTATAGCATTAACATTATGGAAGGTAGTCTATTGTCGATATCTTTGTTACTCCAATGGATGGTATCCTAGTCATTATGGAAGGTAGTCTGTTGTCGAGATTTTAGTTACTCTAATGGATGGTAGCCTTGTCATTATGAATGGTAGTCTGTTGTCGAGATTTTGTAGACTCCAATGGATTGTAGCCTTATCATTATGGAAGGTAGTCTCTTGTGGATATTTGGGTTACTCCAATGATGGTACCCTTGTCATTATGGAAGATAGTCTATTGTTGAGAATTTTGTTACTCCAATGGATGGTAGACTTGTCATTATGGAAGGTAGTCTGTTTTTGATATCTTTGTTACTCAAATGGATGGTAGACTTTTCATTATGGAAGGTAGTCTTTTGTCGTGATTTTTGTTACTCTAAGGGATTGTAGCCTTTTCGTTATGGAAGGTAGTTTGTTGTCGATATCTTTGATACTCCAATGGATGGTAGCCTAGTCATTATGGAAGGTTGTCTGTTGTCGAGATTTTTGATTCTCTTAGGGATGGTAGCCTTGTTGTTATGGAAGGTAGTGTGTTGTTGATATTTTTGTTACTACAATGGATTGTACCCTTGTCGTTGTAGAAGGTAGTTTGTTGTCGATATCTTTGTTACTCCAATGGATGGTCGCCTTGTCATTATGGAAGGTAGTCTGTTGTCGAGATTTTATTTACTCCAATGGATGGTAGCCTTATCATTATGGAAGGTAGTCTATTGTCGAGATTTTGTAGACTCGAATGGATTGTAGCCTTGTCATTATGGAAGGTAGTCTCTTGTGGATATTTGGGTTACTCCAATAATGGTACCCTTGTCATTATGGAAGATAGTCTATTATTGAGATTTTTGTTACTCCAATGGATGCTAGACTTATCATTATGGAAGGTAGCGTCTTGTCGTGATTTTTGTTAATCTAAGGGATGGTATCCTTGTCATTATGGAAGGTAGTATGTTGTCGATATCTTTGTTACTCCAATGGATGGTAGCCTTTTCATTATGGAAGGTATTTTGTTGTCGAGAATTTTCGTACTCTAAGGGATGGTAGCCTTGTCATTATGGAACGTAATCTGTTGTCGAGATTTTGGTTATTCCAATGGATGGTAGCCTTTTCATTATGAAGGTAGTCTATTGTCGATATTTTTGTTACTATAATAGATTGTAGCCTTGTCATTATGGAAGGTAGTGTGTTGTCGAGATTTTTGTTACTCCAATGGATGGTATCCTAGTCATTATGGAAGGTAGTCTGTTGTCGAGATTTTTGTTACTACAATGGATGGTAGTCTTATCATTATGGAACGTAGTCTGTTGTCGAGATTTTTATTACTACAATGGATTGTAGCCTCGTCGTTATGTAAGGTAGTCTATTGTCGAAATCTTTGTTACTCCATTGGATGGTAGCCTTTTCATTATGGAAGGTAGTCTATTGTCGAGATTTTTGTTACTACAATGGATGGTAGTTTGTCATTATGGAACATAGTCTGTTGTCGAGATTTTTGTTACTACAATGGATTGTAGCCTCGTCGTTATGTAAGGTAGTCTATTGTCGAAATCATTGTTACTCCAATGGATGGTAGCCTAGTCATTATGGAAGGTAGTCTGTTGTCGAGATTTTTGTTATTCCAATGGATGGTAGCCTTGTCATTATGAAAGGTAGTCTATTGTCGATATTTTTGTTACTATAATAGATTGTAACCTTGTCATTATGGAAGGTAGTGTGTTTTTGAGATTTTTGTTACTCCAATAGATGGTAACCTAGTCAGTATGGAAGGTAGTCTGTTGTCGTGATTTTTGTTACTCCAATGGATGGTAGCCTTGCCATTATGGAAGGTAGTCTATTGTTGAGATTTTTGTTACTCCAATGGATGGTAGACTTGTCATTATGGAAGGTAGTGTGTTGTCGTGATTTTTATTACTCTAAGAGATGGTAGCCTTGTCATTATGGAAGGTAGTCTGTTTTTGATATCTTTGTTACTCCAATGGATGGTAGACTTTTCATTATGGAAGGTAGTATTTTGTCGTGATTTTTGTTACTACAATGGATGGTAGCCTTGTCATTATGGATGGTAGTCTGTTATCGAGATTTTTGTTACTGCAATGGATTGTAGCCTTGTCGTTATGGAGGTAGTCTGTTATTGATATCTTTGTTACTCCAATGGATGGTAGCCTAGTCATTATGGAAGGTAGTCTATTGTCGAGATTTTTGTTACTCCATTGGATGGTAGCCTTGTCATTATGGAAGGTAATGTGTTGTCGATATTTTTGTTATTCTAGTGGATGGTAGCCTAGTCATTATGGAAGGTAGTCTATTGTCGAGATTTTTTTTACTACAATGGATGGTAGCCTTGTCATTATGGAAGGTAGTCTATTGTAGATATCTTTGTTATTACAATGGATGGTAGCCTAGTCATTATGGAAGGTAGTCTATTGTCGTGATTTTTGTTACTCCAATGGATGGTAGACGTGTCATATGGAAGGTAGTCTATTATCGATATCTTCGTTACTCCAATTGATGGTGGCCTAGTCATTATGGAAGGTAGTCTGTTGTCGAGATTTTAGTTACTCCAATGGATGGTAGCCTTGTCATTATGGAAGGTAGTCTGTTGTCGATATTTTGTATACTCCAATAGATTGTAGCCTTGTAATTATGGAAGGTAGTCTCTTATGGATATTTGGGTTACTCCAATGATGGTACCCTTGTCATTATGGAAGATAGTCTATTGTTGAGATTTTTGTTACTCCAATGGATGGTAGACTTGTCATTATGGAAGGTAGTGTGTTGTCGTGATTTTTCTTACTCTAAGGGATGGTAGCCTTGTCATTATGGAAGGTAGTATGTTGTCGATATGTTTGTTACTCCAATGGATGGTATCCTTTTAATAATGGAAGGTAGTTTATTATCGAGATTTTTGTTACTCTAAGGGATGCTAGCCTTGTCGTTATGGAACATCGTCTGTTGTCGAGATTTTTGTTATTCCAATGGATGGTAGCCTTATCATTATGAAAGGTAGTCTATTGTCGATATTTTTGTTACTATAATAGATTGTAGCCTTGTCATTATGGAAGGTAGTGTTTGTCGAGATTTTTGTTACTCCAATGGATGGTAACCTTGTCATTATGGAAGGTAGTGTGTTGTCGTTATTTTTGTTATTCCAATGGAGGTAGCCTAGTCATTATGGAAGGTAGTTTGTTGTCGTGATTTTTGTTATTCCAATGGATGGTAGACGTGTCGTTATGGAAGGTAATCTATTGTCGATATCTTCGTTACTCCAATGGATGGTGGCCTATCCATTATGGAAGGTAGTGTGTTGTCGAGATTTTAGTTACTCGAATGGATGGTAGCCTTGTTATTATGGAAGGTAGTTTGTTGTCGAGATTTTGTATACTCCAATAGATTGTAGCCTTGTAATTATGGAAGGTAGTCTCTTGTGGATATTTGGGTTACTCCAATAATGGTAACCTTGTCATTATGGAAGATAGTCTATTGTTGAGATTTTTGTTACTCCAATGGATGGTAGACTTGTCATTATGGAAGGTAGTTTGTTGTCGTGATTTTTCTTACTCTAAGGGATGGTACCCTTGTCATTATGCAAGGTAGTATGTTGTCGATATCTTTGTTACTCCAATGGATGGTATCCTTTTAATTATGGAAGGTAGTTTGTTATCGAGATTTTTGTTACTCTATGGGATGGTAGCCTTGTCATTATAGAACATAGTCTGTTGTAGAGATTTTTGTTATTCCAATGGATGGTAGCCTTGTCATTATGAAAGGTAGTCTATTGTCGATATTTTTGTTACTATAATAGATTGTAGCCTTGTCAATATTGAAGGTAGTGTGTTGTCGAGATTTTTGTTACTCCAATGGATTGTAACCTTGTCATTATGGAAGGTAGTGTGTTGTCGATATTTTTGTTATTCCAATGTATGGTAGCCTAGTCATTATCGAAGGTAGTCTTTTTTCTTGATTTTTGTTACTCCAATGGATGGTAGCCTTGTCATTATGGAAGGTAGTTTATTGTTGAGATTTTTGTTACTTCAATGGATGGGAGACATGTCATTATGGAAGGTAGTGTGTTGTTGTGATTTTTATTACTCTAAGGGATTGTAGCCTTGTCATTATGGAAGGTAGTTTGTTGTCTATATCTTTGTTACTCCATTAGATGGTAGCCTTGTCATTATGGAAGGTAGGCTATTGTCGAGATTTTTGTTTTTATAAGGGATGGTAGCCTTATCATTATGGAAGGTAGTGTGTTGTCGATATTTTTGTTACTATAATAGATTGTAGCCTTGTCATTATGGAAGGTAGTGTGTTGTCGATATTTTTGTTACTCCAATGGATGGTATCCTAGTCATTACGGAAGGTAGTCTGTTGACGTGATTTTTGTTACTCCATTGGATGGTAGCCTTGTCATTATGGAAGGGAGTGTGTTGTCAATATTTTTGTTGTTCCAATGGATGATAGCCTAGTCATTATGGAAGGTAGTCTATTGTCGAGATTTTTGTTATTCCAATGAATGGTAGCCTTGTCATTATGAAAGGTAGTCTATTGTCGATATTTTTGTTACTATAATAGATTGTAGCCTTGTCATTATGGAAGGTAGTGTAATGTCGAGTTTTTTGTTACTCCAATGGATGGTAGCCTAGTCATTATGGAAGGTAGTATGTTGTCGAGATTTTTGTTACTATATTAGATTGTAGCCTTGTAATTATGGAAGGTAGTGTGTTGTCGAGATTTTTGTTACTCCAATGGATGGTAGCCTAGTCATTATGGAAGGTAGTTTGTTGTCAAGATTTTTGTTACTCTAATGGATGGTAGCCATGTCATTATGGAAGGTAGTCTATTGTTGAGATTTTTGTTACTCGAATGGATGGTAGACTTGTCATTATGGAAGGTAGTGTGTTGTCGTGATTTTTATTACTCTAAGGGATGGTAGCCTTGTTATTATGGAAGGTAGTCTGTTTTCGATATCTTTGTTACTCCAATGGATGGTAGACTTTTCATTATGGAAGGTAGTCTGTTGTCAAGATTTATGTTTCTGTAAGGGATGGTAGCCTTGTGATTATGGAAGGTAGTGTGTTGTTGATTTTTTTGTTATTCCAATGGATGGTAGCCTTGTCATTATGGAAGGTAATCTGTTGTCGAGATTTTTGTTACTCCAATGGATGGTAGCCTTGTCATTATGGAAGGTAGTCTATTGTAGATATCTTTGTTATTCCAATGGATGGTAGCCTAGTCATTATGGAAGGTAGTCTGTCGTCGTGATTTTTGTTACTCCAATGGATGGTAGACGTGTCATTATGGAAGGTAATCTATTGTCGATATCTTCGTTACTCCAATGGATGGTGGCCTAGTCATTATGGAAGGTAGTCTGTTGTCGAGATTTTAGTTACTCCAATGGATGGTAGCCTTGGCATTATGGAAGGTAGTTTGTTGTCGAGATTTTGTATACTACAATAAATTGTAGCCTTGTAATTATGGAAGGTAGTCTCTTGTGGATATTTGGGTTACTCCAATAATGGTACCCTTGTCATTATGGAAGATAGTCTATTGTTGAGATTTTTGTTATTCCAATGGATGGTAGACTTGTCATTATGGAAGGTAGTGTGTTGTCGTGATTTTTCTTACTCTAAGGGATGGTAGCCTTGTCATTATGGAAGGTAGTATGTTGTCGATATCTTTGTTACTCCAATGGATGGTATCCTTTTAATTATGGAAGGTAGTTTGTTATCGAGATTTTTGTTACTCTAAGGGATGGTAGCCTTGTCATTATGGAACATAGTCTGTTGTCGAGATTTTTGTTATTCCAATGGAGGGTAGCCTTGTCATTATGAAAGGTAGTCTATTGTCGATATTTTTGTTACTATAATAGATTGTAGCCTTGTCATTATGGAAGGTAGTGTGTTGTCGAGATTTTTGTTACTCCAATGGATGGTAGCCTTGTCATTATGGAAGGTAGTGTGTTGTTGAGATTTTTGTTACTCCAATGGATGGTATCCTAGTCATTACGGAAGGTAGTCTGTTGTCGTGATTTTTGTTACTCAATTGGATGGTAGCCTTGTCATTATGGAAGGGAGTGTGTTGTCGATATTTTTGTTGTTCCAATGGATGATAGCCTAGTCATTATGGAAGGTAGTCTATTGTCGAGATTTTTGTTATTCCAATGGATGGTAGCCTTGTCATTATGAAAGGTAGTCTATTATCGATATTTTTGTTACTATAATAGATTGTAGCCATGTCATTATGGAAGGTAGTGTGTTGTCGAGATTTTTGTTACTCCAATGGATGGTAGCCTAGTCATTATGGAAGGTAGTCTGTTGTCGTGATTTTTGTTACTCTAATGGATGGTAGCCTTGTCATTATGGAAGGTAGTCTATTATTGTGATTTTTGTTACTCCAATGGATGGTAGACTTGTCATTATGGAAGGTAGTGTGTTGTCGTGATTTTTATTACACTAAGGGATGGTAGCCTTGTCATTATGGAAGGTAGTCTGTTTTCGATATCTTTGTTACTCCAATGGATTGTAGACTATTCATTATGGAAGGTAGTCTTTTGTCATGATTTTTGATTCTCTAAGGGATTGTAGCCTTGTCGTTATGGAAGGTAGTCTGTTGTCGATATCTTTGTTACTCCAATGGATGGTATCCTCGTCATTATGGAAGGTAGTCTATTGTCAAGATTTTTGTTTCTCTAAGGGATGGTAGCCTTGTGATTATGGAAGGTAGTGTGTTTGTCGATATTTTTGTTATTCCAATGGATGGTAGCCTTGTCATTAAGGAAGGTAATCTGTTGTCGAGATTTTTGTTACTCCAATGGATGGTAGCCTTACCATTATGGAAGGTAGTCTATTGTCGAGATTTTTGTTACTACAATTGATGGTAGTCTTGTCATTATGGAAGGTAGTCTATTGTCGAGATTTTTGTTACTCGAATGGATTGTAGCCTTGTCATTATAGAAGGTAGTCTGTTGTGGATATCTTTGTTACTCCAAGGGATGGTAGCCTTGTCATTATGGAATGTAGTCTGTTGTCGAGATTTTTGTTATTCCAATGGATGGTAGCCTTGTCATTATGGAAGGTAGTCTATTATTGATATTTTTGTTACTCCAATGGATGGTAGACTTGTCATTATGGAAGGTAGTGTATTGTCATGATTTTTATTACTCTAAGGGATGGTAGCCTTGTCATTATGGAAGGTAGTTTGTTTTCGATATCTTTGTTACTCCAATGGATTGTAGACTTTTCATTATGGAAGGTAGTCTTTTGTCGTGGTTTTTGTTACTCTAAGGGATTGTAGCCTTGTCGTTATGGAAGGTAGTTTGTTGTCGATATCTTTGTTACTCCAATGGATGGTATCCTCGTCATTATGGAAGGTAGTCTATTGTCAAGATTTTTGTTTCTCTAAGGGATGGTAGCCCTATGATTATGGAAGGTAGTGTGTTGTCGATATTTTTGTTATTCCAATGGATGGTAGCCTTGTCATTATGGAAGGTAATCTGTTGTCGAGATTTTTGTTACTCCAATGGATGGTAGCCTTGTCATTATGGAAGGTAGTCTATTGTCGAGATTTTTGTTACTACAATGGATGGTAGTCTTGTCATTATGGAAGGTAGTCTATTGTCCAGATTTTTGTTACTCGAATGGATTGTAGCCTTGTCGTTATGGAAGGTAGTCTGTTGTGGATATCTTTGTTACTCCGAGGGATAGTAGCCTTGTCATTATGGAATGTAGTCTGTTGTCGAGATTTTTGTTATTCCAATGGATGGTAGCCTTGTCATTATGGAAGGTAGATTGTTGTCGAGATTTTTGTTACTTCAATGGATGGTAGCCTTGTCATTATGGAAGGTAGTTTATTGTCGATATTTTTGTTACTACAATGGATGGTAGCCTTGTCATTATGGAAGGTAGTCTGTTGTCGAGATTTTTGTTACTACAATGGATTGTAGCCTTGTCGTTATGGAGGTAGTCTGTTGTCGATATCTTTGTTACTCCAATGGATGGTAGCCTAGTCATTATGGAAGGTAGTTTGTTGTCGAGATTTTAGTTACTCAAATGGATGGTAGCCTTGTCATTATGGAAGGTAGTCTATTGTCGAGATTTTGTATACTCCAATAGATTGTAGCCTTGTAATTATGGAAGGTAGTCTCTTATGGATATTTGGGTTACTCCAATAATGGTACCCTTGTCATTATGGAAGATAGTCTATTGTTGAGATTTTTGTTACTCCAATGGATGGTAGACTTGTCATTATGGAAGGTAGTGTGTTGTCGTGATTTTTCTTAATCTAAGGGATGGTAGCCTTGTCATTATGGAAGGTAGTATGTTGTCGATATCTTTGTTACTCCAATGGATGGTATCCTTTTAATTATGGAAGGTAGTTTGTTATCGAGATTTTTGTTACTCTAAGGGATGGTAGCCTTGTCATTATGAAAGGTAGTCTATTGTCGATATTTTTGTTACTATAATAGATTGTAGCCTTGTCATTATTGAAGGTAGTGGATTGTCGAGATTTTTGTTACTCCAATGGATGGTAACCTTGTCATTATGGAAGGTAGTGTGTTGTCGATATTTTTTTTATTCCAATGGATGGTAGCCTAGTCATTATCGAAGGTAGTCTTTTGTCTTGATTTTCGTTACTCCAATGGATGGTAGCCTTGTCATTATGGAAGGTAGTTTATTGTTGAGATTTTTGTTACTCCAATGGATGGGAGACATGTCATTATGGAAGGTAGTGTGTTGTTGTGATTTTTATTACTCTAAGGGATGGTAGCCTAGTCATTATGGAACATAGTCTGTTGTCGAGATTTTTGTTATTCCAATGGATGGTAGCCTTGTCATTATGAAAGGTAGTCTATTGTCGATATTTTTGTTACTATAATAGATTGTAGCCTTGTCATTATGGAAGGTAGTGTGTTGTCGAGATTTTTGTTACTCCAATGGATGGTAACCTTGTCATTATGGAAGGTAGTGTGTTGTTGAGATTTTTGTTACTCCAATGGATGGTATCCTAGTCATTACGGAAGGTAGTCTGTTGTCCTGATTTTTGTTACTCAATTGGATGGTAGCCTTCTCATTATGGAAGGGAGTGTGTTGTCGATATTTTTGTTGTTCCAATGGATGATAGCCTTGTCATTATGGAAGGTAGTCTATTGTCGAGATTTTTGTTATTCCAATGGATGGTAGCCTTGTCATTATGAAAGGTAGTCTATTATCGATATTTTTGTTACTATAATAGATTGTAGCCATGTCATTATGGAAGGTAGTGTGTTGTCGAGATTTTTGTTACTCCAATGGATGGTAGCCTAGTCATTATGGAAGGTAGTCTGTTGTCGTGATTTTTGTTACTCCAATGGATGGTAGACTTGTCATTATGGAAGGTAGTGTTTTGTCGTGATTTTTATTACTCTAAGGGATGGTAGCCTTGTCATTATGGAAGGTAGTCTGTTTTCGATATCTTTGTTACTCCAATAGATTGTAGACTTTTCATTATGGAAGGTAGTCTTTTGTCGTGATTTTTGGTTCTCTAAGGGATTGTAGCCTTGTCGTTATGGAAGGTAGTCTGTTGTCGATATCTTTGTTACTCCAATGGATGGTATCCTCGTCATTATGGAAGGTAGTCTATTGTCAAGATTTTTGTTTCTCTAAGGGATGGTAGCCTTGTGATTATGGAAGGTAGTGTGTTGTCGATATTTTTGTTATTCCAATGGATGGTAGCCTTGTCATTATGGAAGGTAATCTGTTGTCGAGATTTTTGTTACTCCAATGGATGGTAGCCTTGTCATTATGGAAGGTAGTCTATTGTCGAGATTTTTGTTACTACAATGGATGGTAGTCTTGTCATTATGGAAGGTAGTCTATTGTCCAGATTTTTGTTACTCGAATGGATTGTAGCCTTGTCGTTATGGAAGGTAGTCTGTTGTGGATATCTTTGTTACTCCGAGGGATGGTAGCCTTGTCATTATGGAATGTAGTCTGTTGTCGAGATTTTTGTTATTCCAATGGATGGTAGCCTTGTCATTATGGAAGGTAGATTGTTGTCGAGATTTTTGTTACTTTAATGGATGGTAGCCTTGTCATTATGGAAGGTAGTCTATTGTCGATATTATTGTTACTACAATGGATGGTAGCCTTGTAATTATGGAAGGTAGTCTGTTGTCGAGATTTTTGTTACTACAATGGATTGTAGCCTTGTCGTTATGGAGGTAGTCTGTTGTCGATATCATTGTTACTCCAATGGATGGTAGCCTAGTCATTATGGAAGGTAGTTTGTTGTCGAGATTTTAGTTACTCCAATGGATGGTAGCCTAGTCATTATGGAAGGTAGTCTATTGTCGAGATTTTGTATACTCCAATAGATTGTAGCCTTGTAATTATGGAAGGTAGTCTCTTGTGGATATTTGGGTTACTCCAATAATGGTACCCTTGTCATTATGGAAGGTAGTGTGTTGTCGTGATTTTTCTTACTCTAAGGGATGGTAGCCTTGTCATTATGGAAGGTAGTATGTTGTCGATATCTTTGTTACTCCAATGGATGGTAGCCTTGTCATTATGAAAGGTAGTTTGTTATCGAGATTTTTGTTACTCTAAGGGATGGTAGCCTTGTCATTATGGAACATAGTCTTTTGTCGAGATTTTTGTTATTCCAATGGATGGTAGCCTTGTCATTATGAAAGGTAGTCTATTGTCGATATTTTTGTTACTATAATAGATTGTAGCCTTGTCATTATTGAAGGTAGTGGGTTGTCGAGATTTTTGTTACTCCAATGGATGGTAACCTTGTCATTATGGAAGGTAGTGTGTTGTCGATATTTTTTTTATTCCAATGGATGGTAGCCTAGTCATTATCGAAGGTAGTCTTTTGTCTTGATTTTTGTTACTCCAATGGATGGTAGCCTTGTCATTATGGAAGGTAGTTTATTGTTGAGATTTTTGTTACTCCAATGGATGTGAGACATGTCATTATGGAAGGTAGTGTGTTGTTGTGATTTTTATTACTCTAAGGGATGGTAGCCTTGTCATTATGGAAGGTAGTATGTTGTCGATATCTTTGTTACTTCAATGGATGGTAGCCTTTTCATTATGGAAGGTAGTCTTTTGTCATGATTTTTGTTACGCTAAGGGATTGTAGTCTTGTCGTTATGGAAGGGAGTTTGTTGTCGATATCTTTGTTACTCCATTAGATGGTAGCCTTGTCATTATGGAAGGTAGTCTGCTGTCGAGATTTTTGTTTCTCTAAGGGATGGTAGCCTTATCATTATGGAAGGTAGTGTGTTGTTGATATTTTTGTTACTATAATAGATTGTAGCCTTGTCATTATGGAAGGTAGTGTGTTGTCGATATTTTTGTTACTCCAATGGATGGTATCCTAGTCATTACAGAAGGTAGTCTGTTGACGTGATTTTTGTTACTCCATTGGATGGTAGCCTTGTCATTATGGAAGGGAGTGTGTTGTCGATATTTTTTTTGTTCCAATGGATGATAGCCCAGTCATTATGGAAGGTAGTCTATTGTCGAGATTTTTGTTATTCCAATGGATGGTAGCCTTGTCATTATGGAAGGTAGTCTGTTGTCGATATCTTTGTTACTCCATTAGATGGTAGCCTTGTCATTATGGAAGGTAGTCTGTTGTCGAGATTTTTGTTTCTCTAAGGGATGGTAGCCTTATCATTATGAAAGGTAGTCTATTGTCGATATTTTTGTTACTATAATAGATTGTAGCCTTGTCATTATGGAAGGTAGTGTGTTTTCGAGATTTTTGTTGCTCCAATGGATGGTAGCCTAGTCATTATGGAAGGTAGTCTGTTGTCGTGATTTTTGTTACTCTAATGGATGGTAGCCTTGTCATTATGGAAGGTAGTCTATTGTTGAGATTTTTGTAACTCCAATGGATGGTAGACTTGTCATTATGGAAGGTAGTGTGTTGTCGTGATTTTTATTACTCTAAGGGATGGTAGCCTTGTCATTATGGAAGGTAGTCTGTTTTCGATATCTTTGTTACTCCAATGGATTGTAGACTTGTGATTATGGAAGGTAGTCTGTTGTCGAGATTTTTGTTACTACAATGGATGGTAGCCTTGTCATTATGGAAGGTAATCTGTTGTCGAGATTTTTGTTACTCCAATGGATGGTAGCCTTGTCATTATGGAAGGTAGTCTATTGTAGATATCTTTGTTATACCAATGGATGGTAGCCTAGTCATTATGGAAGGTAGTCTGTTGTCGTGATTTTTGTTAATCCAATGGATGGTAGACGTGTCGTTATGGAAGGTAATCTATTGTCGATATTTTCGTTACTCCAATGGATGGTGGCCTAGTCATTGTGGAAGGTAGTTTGTTGTCGAGATTTTAGTTACTCCAATGGATGGTAGCCTTGTCATTATGGAAGGTAGTTTGTTGTCGAGATTTTGTATACTCCAATAGATTGTATCCTTGTAATTATGGAAGGTAGTCTCTTGTGGACATTTGGGTTACTCCAATAATGGTACCCTTGTCATTATGGAAGATGGTCTATTGTTGAGATTTTTGTTACTCCAATGGATGGTAGACTTGTCATTATGGAACGTAGTGTGTTGTCGTGATTTTTCTTAATCTAAGGGGTGGTAGCCTTGTCATTATGGAAGGTAGTATGTTGTCGATATCTTTGTTACTCCAATGGATGGTATCCTTTTAATTATGGAAGGTAGTTTGTTATCCAGATTTTTGTTACTCTAAGGGATGGTAGCCTTGTCATTATGGAACATAGTCTGTTGTCGAGATTTTTGTTATTCCAATGGATGGTAGCCTTGTCATTATGAAAGGTAGTCTATTGTCGATATTTTTGTTACTATAATAGATTGTAGCCTTGTCATTATGAAAGGTAGTCTATTGTCGATATTTTTGTTACTATAATAGATTGTAGCCTTGTCATTATTGAAGGTAGTGTGTTGTCGAGATTTTTGTTACCCCAATGGATGGTAACCTTGTCATTATTGAAGGTAGTGTGTTGTCGATATTTTTTTTATTCCAATGGATGGTAGCCTAGTAATTATCGAAGGTAGTCTTTTGTCTTGATTTTTGTTACTCCAATGGATGGTAGCCTTGTCATTATGGAAGGTAGTTTATTGTTGAGATTTTTGTTACTCCAATGGATGGGAGACATGTCATTATGGAAGGTAGTGTGTTGTTGTGATTTTTATTACTCTAATGGATGGTAGCCTTGTCATTATGGAAGGTAGTCTATTGTTGAGATTTTTGTTACTCCAACGGATGGTAGACTTGTGATTATGGAAGGTAGTGTGTTGTCGTGATTTTTATTACTCTAAGGGATGGTAGCCTTGTCATTATGGAAGGTAGTCTGTTTTCGAAATCTTTGTTACTCCAATGGATGGTAGAATTTTCATTATGGAAGGTAGTCTGGTTTTAAGATTTTTGTTTCTATAAGGGATGGTAGCCTTGTGATTAAGGAAGGTAGTGTGTTGTCGATTTTTTTGTTATTCCAATGGATGGTAGCCTTGTCATTATGGAAGGTAATCTGTTGTCGAGATTTTTGTTACTCCAATGGATGGTAGCCTTGTCATTATGGAAGGTTGTCTATTGTAGATAACTTTGTTATTCCAATGGATGGTAGCCTAGTCATTATGGAAGGTAGTCTGTTGTCGTGATTTTTGTTACTCCAATGGATGGTAGACGTGTCGTTATGGAAGGTAATCTATTATCGATATCTTCGTTACTCCAATGGATGGTGGCCTAGTCATTATGGAAGGTAGTCTGTTGTCGAGATTTTAGTTACTCCAATGGATGGTAGCCTTGTAATTATGGAAGGTAGTCTCTTGTGGATTTTTGGGTTACTCCAATAATGGTACCCTTGTCATTATGGAAGATAGTCTATTGTTGAGATTTTTGTTACTCCAATGGATGGTAGACTTTTCATTATGGAAGGTAGTGTGTTGTCGTGATTTTTCTTACTCTAAGGGATGGTAGCCTTGTCATTATGGAAGGTAGTATGTTGTCGATATCTTTGTTACTCCAATGGATGGTATCCTTTTAATTATGGAAGGTAGTTTGTTATCGAGATTTTTGTTACTCTAAGGGATGGTAGCCTTGTCATTATGGAACATAGTCTGTTGTCGATACTTTTGTTATTCCAATGGATGGTAGCCTTGTCATTATGAAAGGTAGTCTATTGTCGATATTTTTGTTACTATAATAGATTGTAGCCCTGTCATTATGGAAGGTAGTGTGTTGTCGGGATTTTTGTTACTCCAATGGATGGTAACCTTGTCATTATGGAAGGTAGTGTGTTGTCGATATTTTTTTTTATTCCAATCGATGGTAGCCTAGTAATTATTGAAGGTAGTCTTTTGTCTTGATTTTTGTTACTCCAATGGATGGTAGCCTTGTCATTATGGAAGGTAGTTTATTGTTGAGATTTTTGTTACTCCAATGGATGGGAGACTTGTCATTATGGAAGGTAGTGTGTTGTTGTGATTTTTATTACTCTAAGGGATGGTAGCCTTGTCATTATGGAAGGTAGTATGTTGACGATATCTTTGTTACTCCAATATATTGTAGCCTTTTCATTATGGAAGGTAGTCTTTTGTCATGATTTTTGTCACTCTAAGGGATTGTAGCCTTGTCGTTATGGAAGGTAGTTTGTTGTCGATATCTTTGTTACTCCATTAGATGGTAGCCTTGTCATTATCGAAGGTAGTTTGTTGTCGAGATTTTTGTTTCTCTAAGGGATTGTAGCATTATCATTATGGAAGGTAGTGTATTGTCGATATTCTTGTTACTATAATAGATTGTAGCCTTGTCATTATGGAAGGTAGTGTGTTGTCGATATTTTTGTTACTCCAATGGATGGTATCCTAGTCATTACGGAAGGTAGTCTGTTGACGTGATTTTTGTTACTCCATTGGATGGTAGCCTTGTCATTATGGAAGGGAGTGTGTTGTCGATATTTTTGTTATTCCGATGGATGATAGCCTAGTCATTATGGAAGGTAGTCTATTGTCGAGATTTTTATTATTCCAATGGATGGTAGCCCTTCAATTATGAAAGGTAGTCTATTGTCGATATTTTTGTTACTATAATAGATTGTAGCCTTGTCATTATGGAAGGTAGTGTGTTGTCGAGATTTTTGTTACTCCAATCGATGGTAGCCTAGTCATTATGGAAGGTAGTCCGTTGTCGTGATTTTTGTTACTCTAATGGATGGTAGCCTTGTCATTATGGAAGGTAGTCTATTGTTGAGATTTTTGTTACTCCAACAGATGGTAGACTTGTCATTATGGAAGGTAGTGTGTTGTCGTGATTTTTATTACTCTAAGGGATGGTAGCCTTGTCATTATGGAAGGTAGTCTATTTTCGATATCTTTGTTACTCCAATGGATGGTAGACTTTTCATTATGGAAGGTAGTCTTTTGTCGTGATTTTTGTTACTCTAAGGGATTGTAGCCTTGTCGTTATGGAAGGTAGTCTGTTGTCGATATCTTTGTTACTCCAATGGATGGTATCCTAGTAATTATGGAAGGTAGTCTGTTGTAAAGATTTTTGTTTCTCTAAGGGATGGTAGCCTTGTGATTATGGAAGGTAGTGTGTTGTCGATATTTTTGTTATTCCAATGGATGGTAGCCTTTTCATTATGGAAGGTAATCTGTTGTCGAGATTTTTGTTACTCCAATGGATGGTAGCCTTGTCATTATGGAAGGTAGTCTATTGTCGAGATTTTTGTTACTACAATGGATGGTAGTCTTGTCATTATGGAAGGTAGTCTATTGTCGAGATTTTTGTTACTCGAATGGATTGTAGCCTTGTCGTTATGGAAGGTAGTCTTTTGTGGATATCTTTGTTACTCTAAGGGATGGTAGCCTTGTCATTATAGAATGTAGTCTGTTGTCGAGATTTTTGTTATTCCAATGGATGGTAGCCTTGTCATTATGGAAGGTAGATTGTTGTCGAGATTTTTGTTACTTCAATGGATGGTAGCCTTGTCATTATGGAAGGTAGTCTATTGTCGATATTTTTGTTACTATAATGGATGGTAGCCTTGTCATTATGGAAGGTAGTCTGTTGTCGAGATTTTTGTTACTACAATAGATTGTAGCCTTGTCGTTATGGAGGTAGTCTGTTGTCGATATCTTTGTTACTCCAATGGATGGTATCCTAGTCATTATGGAAGGTAGTCTGTTGTCGAGATTTTAGTTACTCCAATGGATGGTAGCCTTGTCATTATGGAAGGTAGTCTGTTGTCGAGATTTTGTATACTCCAATGGATTGTAGCCTTGTAATTATGGAAGGTAGTCTCTAGTGGATATTTGGGTTACTACAATGATGGTACCCTTGTCATTATGGAAGATAATCTATTATTGAGATTTTTGTTTCTCCAATGGATGGTAGACTTGTCAATATGAAAGGTAGTCTATTATCGATATTTTTGTTACTATAATAGATTGTAGCCTTGACATTATGGAAGGTAGTGTGTTGTCGAGATTTTTGTTACTCCAATGGATGGTAGCCTTGTCATTATGGAAGGTAGTGTGTTGTCGATATTTTGGTTATTCCAATGGATGGTAGCCTAGTCATTATCGAAGGTAGTCTTTTGTCTTGATTTTTGTTACTCCAATGGATGGTAGCCTTGTCATTATGGAAGGTAGTCTATTGTTGAGATTTTTGTTACTCCAATGGATGGTAGACTTGTCATTATGGAAGGTAGTGTGTTGTCGTGATTTTTATTACTCTAAGGGATGGTAGCCATGTCATTATGGAAGGTAGTCTGTTGTCGATATCTTTGTTACTCCAATGGATGGTAGCCTTTTCATTATGGAAGGTAGTCTCTCGTCATGATTTTTGTTACTCTAAGGGATTGTAGCCTTGTCGTTATGGAAGGTAGTTTGTTGTCGATATCTTTGTTACTCCAATTGATGGTAGCCTTGTCATTATGGAAGGTAGTTTGTTATCGATATTTTTGTTACTCCAATGGATGGTAGCCTTGTCATTATGGAAAGGTAGTCTATTGTCGAGATTTTTGTTACCCCAATGGATGGTAGCCTAGTCATTATGGAACGTAGTCTGTTGTCTAGATTTTAGTTACTCCAATGGATGGTAGCCTTGTCATTATGGAAAGTAGTCTATTGTCGAGATTTTTGTTATTCCAATGGATGGTAGCCTTGTCATTATGAAAGGTAGTCTATTGTCGATATTTTTGTTACTATAATAGATTGTAGCCTTATCATTATGGAAGGTAGTGTGTTGTCGAGATTTTTGTTACTCCAATGGATGGTAGCCTAGTCATTATGGAAGGTAGTCTATTGTCGTGATTTTTGTTACTCCAATGGATGGTAGCCTTGTCATTATGGAAGGTAGTCTATTATTGATATTTTTGTTACTCTAATGGATGGTAGACTTGTCATTATGGAAGGTAGTGTGTTGTCGTGATTTTTATTACTCTAAGAGAAGGTAACCTTGTCATTATGGATGGTAGTCTGTTTTTGATATCTTTGTTACTCCAATGGATTGTAGACTTTTCATTATGGAAGGTAGTCTTTTGTCGTGATTTTTGTTACTCTAAGGGATTGGTGCCTTGTCGTTATGGAAGGTAGTATGTTGTCGATATCTTTGTTACTCCAATGGATGGTATCCTCGTCATTATGGAAGGTAGTCTATTGTCAATATTTTTGTTTCTCTAAGGGATGGTAGCCTTGTGATTATGGAAGGTAGTGTGTTGTCGATATTTTTGTTATTCCAATGGATGGTAGCCTTGTCATTATGGAAGGTAATCTGTTGTCGAGATTTTTGTTACTCCAATGGATGGTAGCCTTGTCATTATGGAAGGTAGTCTATTGTCGAGATTTTTGTTACTAAAATGGATGGTAGTCTTGTCATTATGGAAGGTAGTCTGTTGTCGAGATTTTTGTTACTATAATGGATTGTAGCCTCGTCGTTATGTAAGGTAGTCTATTGTCGATATCTTTATTACCCCCATGGATGGTAGCCTAGTCATTATTGAACGTAGTCTGTTGTCTAGATTTTAGTTACTCCAATGGATGGTAGCCTTGTCATTATGGAAAGTAGTCTATTGTCGAGATTTTTGTTATTCCAATGGATGGTAGCCTTGTCATTATGAAAGGTTGTCTATTGTTGATATTTTTGTTACTATAATAGAATGTAGCCTTATCATTATGGAAGGTAGTGTGTTGTCGAGATTTTTGTTATTCCAATGGATGGTAGCCTTTTCATTATGGAAGGTAATTTGTTGTCGAGATTTTTGTTACTCCAATGGATGGTAGCCTTGTCATTATGGAAGGTAGTCTATTGTCGAGATTTTTGTTACTACAATGGATGGTAGTCTTGTCATTATGGAAGGTAGTCTATTGTCGAGATTTTTGTTGCTCGAATGGATTGTAGCCTTGTCGTTATGGAAGGTAGTCTTTTGTGTATATCTTTGTTACTCCAAGGGATGGTAGCCTTGTCATTATGGAATGTAGTGTGTTGTCGAGATTTTTGTTATTTCAATGGATGGTAGCCTTGTCATTATGGAAGGTAGATTGTTGTCGATATCTTTGTTACTCCAATGGATGGTAGCCTTGTCATTATAGAAGGTAGTCTATTATTGATATTTTTGTTACTCTAATGGATGGTAGACTTGTCATTATGGAAGGTAGTGTGTTGTTGTGATTTTTATTACTCTAAGGGATGGTAGCCTTGTCATTATGGAAGGTAGTATGTTTTCGATATCTTTGTTACTCCAATGGATTATAGACTTTTCATTATGGAAGGTAGTCTTTTGTCGTGATTTTTGTTACTACAATGGATGGTAGTCTTCTCATTATGGAAGCTAGTCTGTTGTCGAGATTTTTGTTACTATAATGGATTGTTGCCTCGTCGTTATGTAAGGTAGTCTATTATCGATATCTTTGTTACTCCAATGGATGGTAGCCTAGTCATTATGGAACGTAGTCTGTTGTCTAGATTTTAGTTACTCCAATGGATGGTAGCCTTGTCATTATGGAAGGTAGTCTATTGTCGAGATTTTTGTTATTCCACTGGATGGTAGCCTTGTCATTATGAAAGGTAGTCTATTGTCAATATTTTTGTTACTATAATAGATTGTAGCCTTATCATTATGGAAGGTAGTGTGTTGTCGAGATTTTTGTTACTCCAATGGATGGTAGCCTAGTCATTATGGAAGGTAGTCCGTTGTCGTGATTTTTGTTACTCCAATGGATGGTAGCCTTGTCATTATGGAAGGTAGTCTATTATTGATATTTTTGTTACTCTAATGGATGGTAGACTTGTCATTATGGAAGGTAGTGTGTTGTCGTGATTTTTATTACTCTAAGGGATGGTAGCCTTGTCATTATGGAAGGTAGTCTGTTTTCGATATCTTTGTTACTCCAATGGATTATAGACTTTTCATTACGGAAGGTAGTCTTTTGTCGTTATTTTTGTTACTCTAAGGGATTGTAGCCTCGTCGTTATGGAAGGTAGTATGTTGTCGATATCTTTGTTACTCCAATGGATGGTATCCTCGTCATTATGGAAGGTAGTCTATTGTCAAGATTTTTGTTTCTCTAAGGGATGGTAGCCTTGTGATTATGGAAGGTAGTGTGTTGTCGATATTTTTGTTATTCCAATTGATGGTAGCCTTGTCATTATGGAAGGTAATCTGTTATCGAGATTTTTGTTACTCCAATGGATGGTAGCCTTGTCATTATGGAAGGTAGTCTATTGTCGTGATTTTTATTACTACAATGGATGGTAGTCTTGTCATTATGGAAGGTAGTCTGTTGTCGAGATTTTTGTTACTATAATGGATTGTAGCCTCGTCGTTATGTAAGGTAGTCTATTGTCGATATCTTTGTTACTCCAATGGATGGTAGCCTAGTCATTATGGAACGTAGTCTTTTGTCTAGATTTTAGTTACTCCAATGAATGGTAGCCTTGTCATTATGGAAGGTAGTCTATTGTCGAGATTTTTGTTATTCCAATGGATGGTAGCCTTGTCATTATGAAAGGTAGTCTGTTGTTGATATTTTTGTTACTATAATAGATTGTAGCCTTATCATTATGGAAGGTAGTGTGTTGTCGAGATTTTTGTTACTACAATGGATTGTAGCCTTGTCGTTATGGAGGTAGTCTATTGTCGATATCTTTGTTACTCCAATGGATGGTAGCCTTGTCATTATGGAAGGTATTCTGTTGTCGAGATTTTAGTTACTCCAATGGATGGTAGCCTTGTCATTATGGAAGGTAGTCTGTTGTCGAGATTTTGTATACTCCAATGGATTGTAGCCATGTAATTATGGAAGGTAGTCTCTTGTGGATATTTGGGTTACTCCAATGATGGTACCCTTGCCATTATTGAAGATAGTCTATTGTTGAGATTTTTGTTACTCCAATGGATGGTAGACTTGTCATTATGGAAGGTAGTGTGTTGTCGTGATTTTTCTTACTCTAAGGGATGGTAGCCTTGTAATTATGGAAGGTAGTCTGTTGTCGATATCTTTGTTACTCCAATGGATGGTATCCTTTTAATTATGGAAGGTAGTTTGTTGTCGAGATTTTTGTTACTCTAAGGGATGGTAGCCTTATCATTATGGAACATAGTCTGTTGTCGATATTTTTGTTATCCCAATGGATGGTAGCCATGTCATTATGAAAGGTAGTCTATTGTCGATATTTTTGTTACTATAATAGATTGTAGCCTTGTCATTATGGAAGGTAGTGTGTTGTCGAGATTTTTGTTACTCCAATGGATGGTAGCCTTGTCATTATGGAAGGTAGTCTATTGTTGAGATTTTTGTTACTCCAATGGATGGTAGACTTTTCATTATGGAAGGTAGTGTGTTGTCGTGATTTTTATTACTCTAAGGGATGGTAGCCTTGTCATTATGGAAGGTAGTATGTTTTCGATATCTTTGTTACTCCAATGGATGGTAGCCTTTTCATTATGGAAGGTAGTCTTTTGTCATGATTTTTGTTACTCTAAGGGATTGCAGCCTTGTCGTTATGGAAGGTAGTTTGTTGTCGGTATCTCTGTTACTCCAATGGATGGTAGCCTTGTCATTATGGAAGGTAGTCTGTTGTCGATATTTTTGTTACTCCAATCGATGGTAGCCTTGTCATTATGGAAGGTAGTCTATTGTCGAGAATTTTGTTACTACAAAAGATGGTAGTCTTGTCATTATGGAAGGTAGTTTGTTGTCGAGATTTTTGTTACTATAATGGATTGTAGCCTCGTCGTTATGTAAGATAGTCTATTGTCGATATCTTTGTTACTCCAATGGATGGTAGCCTAGTCATTATGGAACATAGTCTGTTGTCGAGATTTTAGTTGCTCCAATGGATGGTAGCCTTGTCATTCTGGAAGGTAGTCTATTGTCGAGATTTTTGTTATTCCAATGGATGGTAGCCTTGTCATTATGAAAGGTAGACTATTGTCGATATTTTTGTTACTATAATAGATTGTAGCCTTGTCATTATGGAAGGTAGTGTGTTGTCGAGATTTTTGTTACTCCAATGGATGGTAGCCTAGTCATTATGGAAGGTAGTCTGTTGTCGTGATTTTTGTTACTCCAATGGATGTTAGCCTTGTCATTATGGAAGGTAGTCTATTGTTGATATTTTTGTTACTCCAATGGATGGTAGACTTGTCATTATGAAAGGTAGTGTGTTGTCGAGATTTTTGTTACTACAATGGATTGTAGCCTTGTCATTATGGAAGGTAGTCTATTGTCGATATCTTTGTTACTCCAAGGGATGGTAGCTTTGTCATTATGGAACGTAGTCTATTGTCGAGATTTTTGTTATTCCAATGGATGGTAGCCTTGTCATTATGGAAGGTAGATTGTTGTCGAGATTTTTGTTACTCCAATGGATGGTAGCCTTGTCATTATGGAAGGTAGTCTATTGTCGATATTTTTGTTACTACAATGGATGGTAGCCTAGTCATTATGGAAGGTAGTCTGTTGTCGATATTTTTGTTACTACAATGGATTGTAGCCTTGTCGTTATGGAGGTAGTCTATTGTTGATATCTTTGTTATTCTAGTGGATGGTAGCCTAGTCATTATGGAAGGTAGTCTGTTGTCGAGATTTTTGTTACTCCAATGGATGGTATCCTTGTCATTATGGAAGGTAGTCTATTGTAGATATTTTTGTTATTCCAATGGATGATATCCTAGTCATTATGGAAGGTAGTCTGTTGTTTAAATTTTTTTTACTACAATGGATTGTAGCCTTGTCGTTATGGAAGGTAGTCTGTTGTCGATATCTTTGTTACTCCAAGGGATGGTAGCCTTGTCATTATGGAACGTAGTCTGTTGTCGAGATTTTTGTTATTCCAATGGATTGTAGCCTTGTCATTATGGAAGGTAGAATGTTGTCGAGATTTTTGTTACTCCAATGGATGGTAGCCTTGTCATTATGGAAGGTAGTCTATTGTTGATATTTTTGTTACTACAATGGATGGTAGCCTTGTCATTATGGAAGGTAGTCTGTTGTCGAGACTTTTGTTACTACAATGGATTGTAGCCTTGTCATTATGGAGGTAGTCTGTTGTCGACATCTTTATTACTCCAATGGATGGTAGCCAAGTCATTATGGAAGGTAGTCTGTTGTCGAGATTTTTGTTACTCCATTGGCTGGTAGCCTTGTCATTATGGAAAGTATTCTATTGTAGATATCTTTGTTATTTCAATGGATGGTAGCCTAGTCATTATGGAAGGTAGTTTGTTGTGGTGATTTTTGTTACTCCAATGGATGGTAGACTTGTCATTATGGAAAGTAGTCTATTGTTGAGATTTTTGTTACTCCAATGGATGGTAGACTTTTCATTATGGAAGGTAGTGTGTTGTCGTAATTTTTATTACTCTAAGGGATGGTAGCCTTGTCATTATGGAAGGTAGTATGTAGTCGATATCTTTGTTACTCCAATGGATGGTAGCCTTTTCATTATGGAAGGTAGTCTTTTGTCATGATTTTTGTTACTCTAAGGGATTGTAGCCTTGTCGTTATGGAAGGTAGTTTGTTGTCGGTATCTCTGTTACTCCAATGGATGGTAGCCTTGTCATTATGGAAGGTAGTCTGTTGTCGATATTTTTGTTACTCCAATGGATGGTAGCCTTGTCATTATGGAAGGTAGTCTATTGTCGAGAATTTTGTTACTACAATAGATGGTAGTCTTGTCATTATGGAAGGTATTCTGTTGTCGAGATTTTTGTTACTATAACGGATTGTAGCCTCGTCGTTATGTAAGGTAGTCTATTGTCGATATCTTTGTTACTCCAATGGATGGTAGCCTAGTCATTATGGAACATAGTCTGTTGTCGAGATTTTAGTTGCTCCAATGGATGGTAGCCTTGTCATTATGGAAGGTAGTCTATTGTCGAGATTTTTGTTATTCCAATGGATGGTAGCCTTGTCATTATGAAAGGTAGTCTATTGTCGATATTTTTGTTACTATAATAGATTGTAGCCTTCTCATTACGGAAGGTAGTGTGTTGTCGAGATTTTTGTTACTCCAATGGATGGTAGCCTATTCATTACGGAAGGTAGTCTGTTGTCGTGATTTTTGTTACTCCAATGGATGGTATCCTTGTCATTATGGAAGGTAGTCTATTGTTGATATTTTTGTTACTCCAATGGATGGTAGACTTGTCATTATGGAAGGTAGTGTGTTGTCGTGATTTTTATTACTCTAAGGGATGGTAGCCTTGTCATTATGGAAGGTAGTCTGTTTTCGATATCTTTGTTACTCCAATGGATTGTAGACTTTTCATTATGGAAGGTAGTCTTTTGTCGTGATTTTTGTTACTCTAAGGGATTGTAGCCTTGTCATTATGGAAGGTAGTCTGTTGTCCATATCTTTGTTACTCCAATGGATGGTATCCTAGTCATTATGGAAGGAAGTCTGTTGTGAAGATTTTTGTTTCTCTATGGGATGGTAGCCTTGTCATTATGGAAGGTAGTGTGTTGTCGATATTTTTATTATTCCAATGGATGGTAGCCTTGTCATTATGGAAGGTAGTCTGTTGTCGAGATTTTTGTTACTCCAATGGATGGTAGCCTAGTCATTATGGAAGGTAGTCTGTTGTCGTGATTTTTGTTACTCCAATGGATGGTAGCCTTGTCATTATGGAAGGTAGTCTATTGTTGATATTTTTGTTACTCCAATGGATGTTAGACTTGTCATTATGGAAGGTAGTGTGTTGTCGAGATTTTTGTTACTACAATGGATTGTAGCCTTGTCGTTATGGAAGGTAGTCTGTTGTCGATATCTTTGTTACTCCAAGGGATGATAGCTTTATCATTATGGATTGTAGTCTATTGTCGAGATTTTTGTTATTCCAACGGATGGTAGCCTTGTCATTATGGAAGGTAGATTGTTGTCAAGATTTTTGTTACTCCAATGGATGGTAGCCTTGTCATTATGGAAGGTAGTCTATAATCGATATTTTTGTTACTACAATGGATGGTAGCCTAGTCATTATGGAAGGTAGTCTATTGTCGAGATTTTTGTTACTCCAATGGATGGTAGCCTTGTCATTATGGAAGGTAGTCTATTGTCGAGAATTTTGTTACTACAAAAGATGGTAGTCTTGTCATTATGGAAGGTAGTCTGTTGTCGAGATTTTTGTTACTATAATGGATTGTAGCCTCGTCGTTATGTAAGATAGTCTATTATCGATATCTTTGTTACTCCAATGGATGGTAGCCTAGTCATTATGGAACATAGTCTGTTGTCGAGATTTTAGTTGCTCCAATGGATGGTAGCCTTGTCATTCTGGAAGGTAGTCTATTGTCGAGATTTTTGTTATTCCAATGGATGGTAGCCTTGTCATTATGAAAGGTAGTCTATTGTCGATATTTTTGTTACTATAATAGATTGTAGCCTTGTCATTATGGAAGGTAGTGTGTTGTCGAGATTTTTGTTACTCCAATGGATGGTAGCCTAGTCATTATGGAAGGTAGTCTGTTGTCGTGATTTTTGTTACTCCAATGGATGTTAGCCTTGTCATTATGGAAGGTAGTCTATTGTTGATATTTTTGTTACTCCAATGGATGGTAGACTTGTCATTATGAAAGGTAGTGTGTTGTCGAGATTTTTGTTACTACAATGGATTGTAGCCTTGTCATTATGGAAGGTAGTCTATTGTCGATATCTTTGTTACTCCAAGGGATGGTAGCTTTGTCATTATGGAACGTAGTCTATTGTCGAGATTTTTGTTATTCCAATGGATGGTAGCCTTGTCATTATGGAAGGTAGATTGTTGTCGAGATTTTTGTTACTCCAATGGATGGTAGCCTTGTCATTATGGAAGGTAGTCTATTGTCGATATTTTTGTTACTACAATGGATGGTAGCCTTGTCATTATGGAAGGTAGTCTGTTGTCGATATTTTTGTTACTACAATGGATTGTAGCCTTGTCGTTATGGAGGTAGTCTATTATTGATATCTTTGTTATTCGAGTGGATGGTAGCCTAGTCATTATGGAAGGTAGTCTGTTGTCGAGATTTTTGTTACTCCAATGGATGGTATCCTTGTCATTATGGAAGGTAGTCTATTGTAGATATTTTTGTTATTCCAATGGATGGTATCCTAGTCATTATGGAAGGTAGTCTGTTGTCTAAATTTTTTTTACTACAATGGATTGTAGCCTTGTCGTTATGGAAGGTAGTCTGTTGTCGATATCATTGTTACTCCAAGGGATGGTAGCCTTGTCATTATGGAACGTAGTCTGTTGTCGAGATTTTTGTTATTCCAATGGATTGTAGCCTTGTCATTATGGAAGGTAGAATGTTGTCGAGATTTTTGTTACTCCAATGGATGGTAGCCTTGTCATTATGGAAGGTAGTCTATTGTTGATATTTTTGTTACTACAATGGATGGTAGCCTTGTCATTATGGAAGGTAGTCTGTTGTCGAGACTTTTGTTACTACAATGGATTGTAGCCTTGTCATTATGGAGGTAGTCTGTTGTCGACATCTTTATTACTCCAATGGATGGTAGCCAAGTCATTATGGAAGGTAGTCTGTTGTCGAGATTTTTGTTACTCCATTGGCTGGTAGCCTTGTCATTATGGAAAGTATTCTATTGTAGATATCTTTGTTATTTCAATGGATGGTAGCCTAGTCATTATGGAAGGTAGTTTGTTGTCGTGATTTTTGTTACTCCAATGGATGGTAGACTTGTCGTTATGGAAGGTAGTCTATTGTTGAGATTTTTGTTACTCCAATGGATGGTAGACTTTTCATTATGGAAGGTAGTGTGTTGTCGAGATTTTTATTACTCTAAGGGATGGTAGCCTTGTCATTATGGAAGGTAGTATGTAGTCGATATCTTTGTTACTCCAATGGATGGTAGCCTTTTCATTATGGAAGGTAGTCTTTTGTCATGATTTTTGTTACTCTAAGGGATTGTAGCCTTGTCGTTATGGAAGGTAGTTTGTTGTCGGTATCTCTGTTACTCCAATGGATGGTAGCCTTGTCATTATGGAAGGTAGTCTGTTGTCGATATTTTTGTTACTCCAATGGATGGTAGCCTTGTCATTATGAAAGGTAGTCTATTGTCGATATTTTTGTTACTATAATAGATTGTAGCCTTCTCATTACGGAAGGTAGTGTGTTGTCGAGATTTTTGTTACTCCAATGGATGGTAGCCTATTCATTACGGAAGGTAGTCTGTTGTCGTGATTTTTGTTACTCCAATGGATGGTATCCTTGTCATTATGGAAGGTAGTCTATTGTTGATATTTTTGTTACTCCAATGGATGGTAGACTTGTCATTATGGAAGGTAGTGTGTTGTCGTGATTTTTATTACTCTAAGGGATGGTAGCCTTGTCATTATGGAAGGTAGTCTGTTTTCGATATCTTTGTTACTCCAATGGATTGTAGACTTTTCATTATGGAAGGTAGTCTTTTGTCGTGATTTTTGTTAGTCTAAGGGATTGTAGCCTTGTCATTATGGAAGGTAGTCTGTTGTCCATATCTTTGTTACTCCAATGGATGGTATCCTAGTCATTATGGAAGGAAGTCTGTTGTGAAGATTTTTGTTTCTCTATGGGATGGTAGCCTTGTCATTATGGAAGGTAGTGTGTTGTCGATATTTTTATTATTCCAATGGATGGTAGCCTTGTCATTATGGAAGGTAGTCTGTTGTCGAGATTTTTGTTACTCCAATGGATGGTAGCCTAGTCATTATGGAAGGTAGTCTGTTGTCGTGATTTTTGTTACTCCAATGGATGGTAGCCTTGTCATTATGGAAGGTAGTCTATTGTTGATATTTTTGTTACTCCAATGGATGGTAGACTTGTCATTATGGAAGGTAGTGTGTTGTCGAGATTTTTGTTACTACAATGGATTGTAGCCTTGTCGTTATGGAAGGTAGTCTGTTGTCGATATCTTTGTTACTCCAAGGGATGATAGCTTTATCATTATGGATTGTAGTCTATTGTCGAGATTTTTGTTATTCCAATGGATGGTAGCCTTGTCATTATGGAAGGTAGATTGTTGTCAAGATTTTTGTTACTCCAATGGATGGTAGCCTTGTCATTATGGAAGGTAGTCTATAATCGATATTTTTGTTACTCCAATGGATGGTAGCCTAGTCATTATGGAACATAGTCTGTTGTCGAGATTTTAGTTGCTCCAATGGATGGTAGCCTTGTCATTCTGGAAGGTAGTCTATTGTCGAGATTTTTGTTATTCCAATGGATGGTAGCCTTGTCATTATGAAAGGTAGTCTATTGTCGATATTTTTGTTACTATAATAGATTGTAGCCTTGTCATTATGGAAGGTAGTGTGTTGTCGAGATTTTTGTTACTCCAATGGATGGTAGCCTAGTCATTATGGAAGGTAGTCTGTTGTCGTGATTTTTGTTACTCCAATGGATGTTAGCCTTGTCATTATGGAAGGTAGTCTATTGTTGATATTTTTGTTACTCCAATGGATGGTAGACTTGTCATTATGAAAGGTAGTGTGTTGTCGAGATTTTTGTTACTACAATGGATTGTAGCCTTGTCATTATGGAAGGTAGTCTATTGTCGATATCTTTGTTACTCCAAGGGATGGTAGCTTTGTCATTATGGAACGTAGTCTATTGTCGAGATTTTTGTTATTCCAATGGATGGTAGCCTTGTCATTATGGAAGGTAGATTGTTGTCGAGATTTTTGTTACTCCAATGGATGGTAGCCTTGTCATTATGGAAGGTAGTCTATTGTCGATATTTTTGTTACTACAATGGATGGTAGCCTTGTCATTATGGAAGGTAGTCTGTTGTCGATATTTTTGTTACTACAATGGATTGTAGCCTTGTCGTTATGGAGGTAGTCTATTATTGATATCTTTGTTATTCCAGTGGATGGTAGCCTAGTCATTATGGAAGGTAGTCTGTTGTCGAGATTTTTGTTACTCCAATGGATGGTATCCTTGTCATTATGGAAGGTAGTCTATTGTAGATATTTTTGTTATTCCAATGGATGGTATCCTAGTCATTATGGAAGGTAGTCTGTTGTCTAAATTTTTTTTACTACAATGGATTGTAGCCTTGTCGTTATGGAAGGTAGTCTGTTGTCGATATCATTGTTACTCCAAGGGATGGTAGCCTTGTCATGATGGAACGTAGTCTGTTGTCGAGATTTTTGTTATTCCAATGGATTGTAGCCTTGTCATTATGGAAGGTAGAATGTTGTCGAGATTTTTGTTACTCCAATGGATGGTAGCCTTGTCATTATGGAAGGTAGTCTATTGTTGATATTTTTGTTACTACAATGGATGGTAGCCTTGTCATTATGGAAGGTAGTCTGTTGTCGAGACTTTTGTTACTACAATGGATTGTAGCCTTGTCATTATGGAGGTAGTCTGTTGTCGACATCTTTATTACTCCAATGGATGGTAGCCAAGTCATTATGGAAGGTAGTCTGTTGTCGAGATTTTTGTTACTCCATTGGCTGGTAGCCTTGTCATTATGGAAAGTATTCTATTGTAGATATCTTTGTTATTTCAATGGATGGTAGCCTAGTCATTATGGAAGGTAGTTTGTTGTCGTGATTTTTGTTACTCCAATGGATGGTAGACTTGTCGTTATGGAAGGTAGTCTATTGTTGAGATTTTTGTTACTCCAATGGATGGTAGACTTTTCATTATGGAAGGTAGTGTGTTGTCGTGATTTTTATTACTCTAAGGGATGGTGGCCTTGTCATTATGGAAGGTAGTATGTAGTCGATATCTTTGTTACTCCAATGGATGGTAGCCTTTTCATTATGGAAGGTAGTCTTTTGTCATGATTTTTGTTACTCTAAGGGATTGTAGCCTTGTCGTTATGGAAGGTAGTTTGTTGTCGGTATCTCTGTTACTCCAATGGATGGTAGCCTTGTCATTATGGAAGGTAGTCTGTTGTCGATATTTTTGTTACTCCAATGGATGGTAGCCTTGTCATTATGGAAGGTAGTCTATTGTCGAGAATTTTGTTACTACAATAGATGGTAGTCTTGTCATTATGGAAGGTAGTCTGTTGTCGAGATTTTTGTTACTATAACGGATTGTAGCCTCGTCGTTATGTAAGGTAGTCTATTGTCGATATCTTTGTTACTCCAATGGATGGTAGCCTAGTCATTATGGAACATAGTCTGTTGTCGAGATTTTAGTTGCTCCAATGGATGGTAGCCTTGTCATTATGGAAGGTAGTCTATTGTCGAGATTTTTGTTATTCCAATGGATGGTAGCCTTGTCATTATGAAAGGTAGTCTATTGTCGATATTTTTGTTACTATAATAGATTGTAGCCTTCTCATTATGGAAGGTAGTGTGTTGTCGAGATTTTTGTTACTCCAATGGATGGTAGCCTATTCTATACGGAAGGTAGTCTGTTGTCGTGATTTTTGTTACTCCAATGGATGGTATCCTTGTCATTATGGAAGGTAGTCTATTGTTGATATTTTTGTTACTCCAATGGATGGTAGACTTGTCATTATGGAAGGTAGTGTGTTGTCGTGATTTTTATTACTCTAAGGGATGGTAGCCTTGTCATTATGGAAGGTAGTCTGTTTTCGATATCTTTGTTACTCCAATGGATTGTAGACTTTTCATTATGGAAGGTAGTCTTTTGTCGTGATTTTTGTTACACTAAGGGATTGTAGCCTTGTCATTATGGAAGGTAGTCTGTTGTCCATATCTTTGTTACTCCAATGGATGGTATCCTAGTCATTATGGAAGGAAGTCTGTTGTGAAGATTTTTGTTTCTCTATGGGATGGTAGCCTTGTCATTATGGAAGGTAGTGTGTTGTCGATATTTTTATTATTCCAATGGATGGTAGCCTTGTCATTATGGAAGGTAGTCTGTTGTCGAGATTTTTGTTACTCCAATGGATGGTAGCCTAGTCATTATGGAAGGTAGTCTGTTGTCGTGATTTTTGTTACTCCAATGGATGGTAGCCTTGTCATTATGGAAGGTAGTCTATTGTTGATATTTTTGTTACTCCAATGGATGGTAGACTTGTCATTATGGAAGGTAGTCTGTTGTCGAGATTTTTGTTACTACAATGGATTGTAGCCTTGTCGTTATGGAAGGTAGTCTGTTGTCGATATCTTTGTTACTGCAAGGGATGATAGCTTTATCATTATAAATTGTAGTCTATTGTCGAGATTTTTGTTATTCCAATGGATGGTAGCCTTGTCATTATGGAAGGTAGATTGTTGTCAAGATTTTTGTTACTCCAATGGATGGTAGCCTTGTCATTATGGAAGGTAGTCTATAATCGATATTTTTGTTACTACAATGGATGGTAGCCTTGTCATTATGGAAGGTAGTCTGTTGTCGAGATTTTTGTTACTCCAATGGATGGTAGCCTTGTCGTTATGGAAGGTAGTCTATTGTCGAGAATTTTGTTACTACAAAAGATGGTAGTCTTGTCATTATGGAAGGTAGTCTGCTGTCGAGATTTTTGTTACTATAATGGATTGTAGCCTCGTCGTTATGTAAGATAGTCTATTGTCGATATCTTTGTTACTCCAATGGATGGTAGCCTAGTCATTATGGAACATAGTCTGTTGTCGAGATTTTAGTTGCTCCAATGGATGGTAGCCTTGTCATTCTGGAAGGTAGTCTATTGTCGAGATTTTTGTTATTCCAATGGAT
Organism: Vicia faba; assembly: GCA_948472305.1. Lineage (NCBI taxonomy): Eukaryota > Viridiplantae > Streptophyta > Magnoliopsida > Fabales > Fabaceae > Vicia > Vicia faba. Next base: position 463,380,912 of record OX451741.1, read on the forward strand.
GGTAGCCTTGTCATTATGAAAGGTAGTCTATTGTCGATATTTTTGTTACTATAATAGATTGTAGCCTTGTCATTAAGGAAGGTAGTGTGTTGTCGAGATTTTTGTTACTCCAATGGATGGTAGCCTAGTCATTATGGAAGGTAGTCTGTTGTCGTGATTTTTGTTACTCCAATGGATGTTAGCCTTGTCATTATGGAAGGTAGTCTATTGTTGATATTTTTGTTACTCCAATGGATGGTAGACTTGTCATTATGAAAGGTAGTGTGTTGTCGAGATTTTTGTTACTACAATGGATTGTAGCCTTGTCATTATGGAAGGTAGTCTATTGTCGATATCTTTGTTACTCCAAGGGATGGTAGCTTTGTCATTATGGAACGTAGTCTATTGTCGAGATTTTTGTTATTCCAATGGATGGTAGCCTTGTCATTATGGAAGGTAGATTGTTGTCGAGATTTTTGTTACTCCAATGGATGGTAGCCTTGTCATTATGGAAGGTAGTCTATTGTCGATATTTTTGTTACTACAATGGATGGTAGCCTTGTCATTATGGAAGGTAGTTTGTTGTCGATATTTTTGTTACTACAATGGATTGTAGCCTTGTCGTTATGGAGGTAGTCTATTATTGATATCTTTGTTATTCCAGTGGATGGTAGCCTAGTCATTATGGAAGGTAGTCTGTTGTCGAGATTTTTGTTACTCCAATGGATGGTATCCTTGTCATTATGGAAGGTAGTCTATTGTAGATATTTTTGTTATTCCAATGGATGGTATCCTAGTCATTATGGAAGGTAGTCTGTTGTCTAAATTTTTTTTACTACAATGGATTGTAGCCTTGTCGTTATGGAAGGTAGTCTGTTGTCGATATCATTGTTACTCCAAGGGATGGTAGCCTTGTCATTATGGAACGTAGTCTGTTTTCGAGATTTTTGTTATTCCAATGGATTGTAGCCTTGTCATTATGGAAGGTAGAATGTTGTCGAGATTTTTGTTACTCCAATGGATGGTAGCCTTGTCATTATGGAAGGTAGTCTATTGTTGATATTTTTGTTACTATAATGGATGGTAGCCTTGTCATTATGGAAGGTAGTCTGTTGTCGAGACTTTTGTTACTACAATGGATTGTAGCCTTGTCATTATGGAGGTAGTCTGTTGTCGACATCTTTATTACTCCAATGGATGGTAGCCAAGTCATTATGGAAGGTAGTCTGTTGTCGAGATTTTTGTTACTCCATTGGCTGGTAGCCTTGTCATTATGGAAAGTATTCTATTGTAGATATCTTTGTTATTTCAATGGATGGTAGCCTAGTCATTATGGAAGGTAGTTTGTTGTCGTGATTTTTGTTACTCCAATGGATGGTAGACTTGTCGTTATGGAAGGTAGTCTATTGTTGAGATTTTTGTTACTCCAATGGATGGTAGACTTTTCATTATGGAAGGTAGTGTGTTGTCGTGATTTTTATTACTCTAAGGGATGGTAGCCTTGTCATTATGGAAGGTAGTATGTAGTCGATATCTTTGTTACTCCAATGGATGGTAGCCTTTTCATTATGGAAGGTAGTCTTTTGTCATGATTTTTGTTACTCTAAGGGATTGTAGCCTTGTCGTTATGGAAGGTAGTTTGTTGTCGGTATCTCTGTTACTCCAATGGATGGTAGCCTTGTCATTATGGAAGGTAGTCTGTTGTCGATATTTTTGTTACTCCAATGGATGGTAGCCTTGTCATTATGGAAGGTAGTCTATTGTCGAGAATTTTGTTACTACAATAGATGGTAGTCTTGTCATTATGGAAGGTAGTCTGTTGTCGAGATTTTTGTTACTATAACGGATTGTAGCCTCGTCGTTATGTAAGGTAGTCTATTGTCGATATCTTTGTTACTCCAATGGATGGTAGCCTAGTCATTATGGAACATAGTCTGTTGTCGAGATTTTAGTTGCTCCAATGGATGGTAGCCTTGTCATTATGGAAGGTAGTCTATTGTCGAGATTTTTGTTATTCCAATGGATGGTAGCCTTGTCATTATGAAAGGTAGTCTATTGTCGATATTTTTGTTACTATAATAGATTGTAGCCTTCTCATTATGGAAGGTAGTGTGTTGTCGAGATTTTTGTTACTCCAATGGATGGTAGCCTATTCTATACGGAAGGTAGTCTGTTGTCGTGATTTTTGTTACTCCAATGGATGGTATCCTTGTCATTATGGAAGGTAGTCTATTGTTGATATTTTTGTTACTCCAATGGATGGTAGACTTGTCATTATGGAAGGTAGTGTGTTGTCGTGATTTTTATTACTCTAAGGGATGGTAGCCTTGTCATTATGGAAGGTAGTCTGTTTTCGATATCTTTGTTACTCCAATGGATTGTAGACTTTTCATTATGGAAGGTAGTCTTTTGTCGTGATTTTTGTTACTCTAAGGGATTGTAGCCTTGTCATTATGGAAGGTAGTCTGTTGTCCATATCTTTGTTACTCCAATGGATGGTATCCTAGTCATTATGGAAGGAAGTCTGTTGTGAAGATTTTTGTTTCTCTATGGGATGGTAGCCTTGTCATTATGGAAGGTAGTGTGTTGTCGATATTTTTATTATTCCAATGGATGGTAGCCTTGCCATTATGGAAGGTAGTCTGTTGTCGAGATTTTTGTTACTCCAATGGATGGTAGCCTAGTCATTATGGAAGGTAGTCTGTTGTCGTGATTTTTGTTACTCCAATGGATGGTAGCCTTGTCATTATGGAAGGTAGTCTATTGTTGATATTTTTGTTACTCCAATGGATGGTAGACTTGTCATTATGGAAGGTAGTGTGTTGTCGAGATTTTTGTTACTACAATGGATTGTAGCCTTGTCGTTATGGAAGGTAGTTTGTTGTCGATATCTTTGTTACTCCAAGGGATGATAGCTTTGTCATTATGGATTGTAGTCTATTGTCGAGATTTTTGTTATTCCAATGGATGGTAGCCTTGTCATTATGGAAGGTAGATTGTTGTCAAGATTTTTGTTACTCCAATGGATGGTAGCCTTGTCATTATGGAAGGTAGTCTATAATCGATATTTTTGTTACTACAATGGATGGTAGCCTTGTCATTATGGAAGGTAGTCTGTTGTCGAGATTTTTGTTACTCCAATGGATGGTAGCCTTGTCGTTATGGAAGGTAGTCTATTGTCGAGAATTTTGTTACTACAAAAGATGGTAGTCTTGTCATTATGGAAGGTAGTCTGTTGTCGAGATTTTTGTTACTATAATGGATTGTAGCCTCGTCGTTATGTAAGATAGTCTATTGTCGATATCTTTGTTACTCCAATGGATGGTAGCCTAGTCATTATGGAACATAGTCTGTTGTCGAGATTTTAGTTGCTCCAATGGATGGTAGCCTTGTCATTCTGGAAGGTAGTCTATTGTCGAGATTTTTGTTATTCCAATGGATGGTAGCCTTGTCATTATGAAAGGTAGTCTATTGTCGATATTTTTGTTACTATAATAGATTGTAGCCTTGTCATTATGGAAGGTAGTGTGTTGTCGAGATTTTTGTTACTCCAATGGATGGTAGCCTAGTCATTATGGAAGGTAGTCTGTTGTCGTGATTTTTGTTACTCCAATGGATGTTAGCCTTGTCATTATGGAAGGTAGTCTATTGTTGATATTTTTGTTACTCCAATGGATGGTAGACTTGTCATTATGAAAGGTAGTGTGTTGTCGAGATTTTTGTTACTACAATGGATTGTAGCCTTGTCATTATGGAAGGTAGTCTATTGTCGATATCTTTGTTACTCCAAGGGATGGTAGCTTTGTCATTATGGAACGTAGTCTATTGTCGAGATTTTTGTTATTCCAATGGATGGTAGCCTTGTCATTATGGAAGGTAGATTGTTGTCGAGATTTTTGTTACTCCAATGGATGGTAGCCTTGTCATTATGGAAGGTAGTCTATTGTCGATATTTTTGTTACTACAATGGATGGTAGCCTTGTCATTATGGAAGGTAGTTTGTTGTCGATATTTTTGTTACTACAATGGATTGTAGCCTTGTCGTTATGGAGGTAGTCTATTATTGATATCTTTGTTATTCCAGTGGATGGTAGCCTAGTCATTATGGAAGGTAGTCTGTTGTCGAGATTTTTGTTACTCCAATGGATGGTATCCTTGTCATTATGGAAGGTAGTCTATTGTAGATATTTTTTTTATTCCAATGGATGGTATCCTAGTCATTATGGAAGGTAGTCTGTTGTCTAAATTTTTTTTACTACAATGGATTGTAGCCTTGTCGTTATGGAAGGTAGTCTGTTGTCGATATCATTGTTACTCCAAGGGATGGTAGCCTTGTCATTATGGAACGTAGTCTGTTGTCGAGATTTTTGTTATTCCAATGGATTGTAGCCTTGTCATTATGGAAGGTAGAATGTTGTCGAGATTTTTGTTACTCCAATGGATGGTAGCCTTGTCATTATGGAAGGTAGTCTATTGTTGATATTTTTGTTACTACAATGGATGGTAGCCTTGTCATTATGGAAGGTAGTCTGTTGTCGAGACTTTTGTTACTACAATGGATTGTAGCCTTGTCATTATGGAGGTAGTCTGTTGTCGACATCTTTATTACTCCAATGGATGGTAGCCAAGTCATTATGGAAGGTAGTCTGTTGTCGAGATTTTTGTTACTCCATTGGCTGGTAGCCTTGTCATTATGGAAAGTATTCTATTGTAGATATCTTTGTTATTTCAATGGATGGTAGCCTAGTCATTATGGAAGGTAGTTTGTTGTCGTGATTTTTGTTACTCCAATGGATGGTAGACTTGTCGTTATGGAAGGTAGTCTATTGTTGAGATTTTTGTTACTCCAATGGATGGTAGACTTTTCATTATGGAAGGTAGTGTGTTGTCGTGATTTTTATTACTCTAAGGGATGGTAGCCTTGTCATTATGGAAGGTAGTATGTAGTCGATATCTTTGTTACTCCAATGGATGGTAGCCTTTTCATTATGGAAGGTAGTCTTTTGTCATGATTTTTGTTACTCTAAGGGATTGTAGCCTTGTCGTTATGGAAGGTAGTTTGTTGTCGGTATCTCTGTTACTCCAATGGATGGTAGCCTTGTCATTATGGAAGGTAGTCTGTTGTCGATATTTTTGTTACTCCAATGGATGGTAGCCTTGTCATTATGGAAGGTAGTCTATTGTCGAGAATTTTGTTACTACAATAGATGGTAGTCTTGTCATTATGGAAGGTAGTCTGTTGTCGAGATTTTTGTTACTATAACGGATTGTAGCCTCGTCGTTATGTAAGGTAGTCTATTGTCGATATCTTTGTTACTCCAATGGATGGTAGCCTAGTCATTATGGAACATAGTCTGTTGTCGAGATTTTAGTTGCTCCAATGGATGGTAGCCTTGTCATTATGGAAGGTAGTCTATTGTCGAGATTTTTGTTATTCCAATGGATGGTAGCCTTGTCATTATGAAAGGTAGTCTATTGTCGATATTTTTGTTACTATAATAGATTGTAGCCTTCTCATTATGGAAGGTAGTGTGTTGTCGAGATTTTTGTTACTCCAATGGATGGTAGCCTATTCTATACGGAAGGTAGTCTGTTGTCGTGATTTTTGTTACTCCAATGGATGGTATCCTTGTCATTATGGAAGGTAGTCTATTGTTGATATTTTTGTTACTCCAATGGATGGTAGACTTGTCATTATGGAAGGTAGTGTGTTGTCGTGATTTTTATTACTCTAAGGGATGGTAGCCTTGTCATTATGGAAGGTAGTCTGTTTTCGATATCTTTGTTACCCCAATGGATTGTAGACTTTTCATTATGGAAGGTAGTCTTTTGTCGTGATATTTGTTACTCTAAGGGATTGTAGCCTTGTCATTATGGAAGGTAGTCTGTTGTCCATATCTTTGTTACTCCAATGGATGGTATCCTAGTCATTATGGAAGGAAGTCTGTTGTGAAGATTTTTGTTTCTCTATGGGATGGTAGCCTTGTCATTATGGAAGGTAGTGTGTTGTCGATATTTTTATTATTCCAATGGATGGTAGCCTTGCCATTATGGAAGGTAGTCTATTGTCGATATTTTTGTTACTCCAATGGATGGTAGCCTAGTCATTATGGAAGGTAGTCTGTTGTCGTGATTTTTGTTACTCCAATGGATGGTAGCCTTGTCATTATGGAAGGTAGTCTATTGTTGATATTTTTGTTACTCCAATGGATGGTAGACTTGTCATTATGGAAGGTAGTGTGTTGTCGAGATTTTTGTTACTACAATGGATTGTAGCCTTGTCGTTATGGAAGGTAGTTTGTTGTCGATATCTTTGTTACTCCAAGGGATGATAGCTTTGTCATTATGGATTGTAGTCTATTGTCGAGATTTTTGTTATTCCAATGGATGGTAGCCTTGTCATTATGGAAGGTAGATTGTTGTCAAGATTTTTATTACTCCAATGGATGGTAGCCTTGTCATTATGGAAGGTAGTCTATAATCGATATTTTTGTTACTACAATGGATGGTAGCCTTGTCATTATGGAAGGTAGTCTGTTGTCGATATTTTTGTTACTACAATGGATTGTAGCCTTGTCGTTATGGAGGTAGTCTATTGTCGATATCTTTGTTACTCCAATGGATGGTAGCCTAGTCATTATGTAAGGTAGTCTGTTGTCGAGATTTTTGTTACTCCATTGGATGGTAGCCTTGTCATTATGGAAGGTAATGTGTTGTCGATATTTTTGTTATTCCAGTGGATGGTAGCCTAGTCATTATGGAAGGTAGTCTGTTGTCGAGATTTTTGTTACTCCAATGGATGGTATCCTTGTCATTATGGAAGGTAGTCTATTGTAGATATTTTTGTTATTCCAATGGATGGTATCCTAGTCATTATGGAAGGTAGTTTGTTGTCTAAATTTTTTTTACTACAATGGATTGTAGCCTTGTCGTTATGGAAGGTAGTGTGTTGTCGATATCTTTGTTACTCCAAGGGATGGTAGCCTTGTCATTATGGAACGTAGTCTGTTGTCGAGATTTTTGTTATTCCAATGGATGGTATCCTTGTCATTATGGAAGGTAGAATGTTGTCGAGATTTTTGTTACTCCAATGGATGGTAGCCATGTCATTATTGAAGGTAGTCTATTGTTGATATTTTTGTTACTACAATGGATGGTAGCCTTGTCATTATGGAAGGTAGTCTGTTGTCGAGACTTTTGTTACTACAATGGATTGTAGCCTTGTCATTATGGAGGTAGTCTGTTGTCGACATCTTTATTACTCCAATGGATGGTAGCCAAGTCATTATGGAAGGTAGTCTGTTGTCGAGATTTTTGTTACTCCATTGGATGGTAGCCTTGTCATTATGGAAAGTATTCTATTGTAGATATCTTTGTTATTTCAATGGATGGTATCCTAGTCATTATGGAAGGTAGTTTGTTGTCGTGATTTTTGTTACTCCAATGGATGGTAGACTTGTCGTTATGGAAGGTAGTCTATTGTTGAGATTTTTGTTACTCCAATGGATGCTAGACTTTTCATTATGGAAGGTAGTGTGTTGTCGTGATTTTTATTACTCTAAGGGATGGTAGCCTTGTCATTATGGAAGGTAGTATGTTGTCGATATCTTTGTTACTCCAATGGATGGTAGCCTTTTCATTATGGAAGGTAGTCTTTTGTCATGATTTTTGTTACTCTAAGGGATTGTAGCCTTGTCGTTATGGAAGGTAGTTTGTTGTCGGTATCTCTGTTACTCCAATGGATGGTAGCCTTGTCATTATGGAAGGTAGTCTGTTATCGATATTTTTGTTACTCCAATGGATGGTAGCCTTGTCATTACGGAAGGTAGTCTATTGTCGAGAATTTTGTTACTACAATAGATGGTAGTCTTGTCATTATGGAAGGTAGTCTGTTGTCGAGATTTTTGTTACTATAACGGATTGTAGCCTCGTCGTTATGTAAGGTAGTCTATTGTCGATATCTTTGTTACTCCAATGGATGGTAGCCTAGTCATTATGGAACATAGTCTGTTGTCGAGATTTTAGTTGCTCCAATGGATGGTAGCCTTGTCATTATGGAAGGTAGTCTATTGTCGAGATTTTTGTTATTCCAATGGATGGTAGCCTTGTCATTATGAAAGGTAGTCCATTGTCGATATTTTTGTTACTATAATAAATTGTAGCCTTGTCATTATGGAAGGTAGTGTGTTGTCGAGATTTTTGTTACTCCAATGGATGGTAGCCTAGTCATTATGGAAGGTAGTCTGTTGTCGTGATTTTTGTTACTCCAATGGATGGTAGCCTTGTCATTATGGAAGGTAGTCTATTGTTGATATTTTTGTTACTCCAATGGATGGTAGACTTGTCATTATGGAAGGTAGTGTGTTGTCGTGATTTTTATTACTCTAAGGGATGGTAGCCTTGTCATTATGGAAGGTAGTCTGTTTTTGATATCTTTGTTACTCCAATGGATTATAGACTTTTCATTATGGAAGGTAGTCTTTTGTCGTGATTTTTGTTACTATAAGGGATTGTAGCCTTGTCATTATGGAAGGTAGTCTGTTGTCCATATCTTTGTTACTCCAATGGATGGTATCCTAGTCGTTATGGAAGGAAGTCTGTTGTGAAGATTTTTGTTTCTCTATGGGATGGTAGCCTTGTCATTATGGAAGGTAGTGTGTTGTCGATATTTTTATTATTCCAATGGATGGTAGCCTTGTCATTATGGAAGGTAGTCTGTTATCGAGATTTTTGTTACTCCAATGGATGGTAGCCTTGTCATTATGGAAGGTAGTCTATTGTCGAGATTTTTGTTACTACAATCGATGGTAGTCTTGTCATTATGGAAGGTAGTCTGTTGTCGAGATTTTTGTTACTACAATGGATTGTAGCCTTGTCGTTATGGAAGGTAGTCTATTGTCGATATCTTTGTTACTCCAAAGGATGGTAGCTTTGTCATTATGGAACGTAGTCTATTGTCGAGATTTTTGTTATTCCAATGGATGGTAGCCTTGTCATTATGGAAGGTAGATTGTTGTCGAGATTTTTGTTACTCCAATGGATGGTAGCCTTGTCATTATGGAAGGTAGTCTATTGTCGATATTTTTGTTACTACAATGGATGGTAGCCTTGTCATTATAGAAGGTAGTCTGTTGTCGATATTTTTGTTACTACAATGGATTGTAGCCTTGTCGTTATGGAGGTAGTCTATTGTCGATATCTTTGTTACTCCAATGGATGGTAGCCTAGTCATTATGTAAGGTAGTCTGTTGTCGAGATTTTTGTTACTCCATTGGATGGTAGCCTTGTCATTATGGAAGGTAATGTGTTGTCGATATTTTTGTTATTCCAGTGGATGGTAGCCTAGTTATTATGGAAGGTAGTCTGTTGTCGAGATTTTTGTTACTCCAATGGATGGTATCCTTGTCATTATGGAAGGTAGTCTATTGTAGATATTTTTGTTATTCCAATGGATGGTATCCTAGTCATTATAAAAGGTAGTCTGTTGTCTAGATTTTTGTTACTACAATGGATTGTAGCCTTGTCGTTATGGAAGGTAGTCTGTTGTCGATATCTTTGTTACTCCAAGGGATGGTAGCCTTGTCATTATGGAACGTATTCTGTTGTCGAGATTTTTGTTATTCCAATGGATGGTAGCCTTGTCATAATGGAAGGTAGAATGTTGTCGAGATTTTTGTTACTCCAATGGATGGTAGCCTTGTCATTATGGAAGGTAGTCTATTGTTGATATTTTTGTTACTACAATGGATGGTAGCCTTGTCATTATGGAAGGTAGTCTGTTGTCGAGACTTTTGTTACTACAATGGATTGTAGCCTTGTCATTATGGAGGTAGTCTATTGTCGACATCTTTATTACTACAATGGATGGTAGCCTTGTCGTTATGGAAGGTAGTCTGTTGTCGATATCTTTGTTACTCCAAGGGATGGTAGCCTTGTCATTATGGAACGTAGTCTGTTGTCGAGATTTTTGTTATTCCAAGGGATGGTATCCTTGTCATTATGGAAGGTAGAATGTTGTCGAGATTTTTGTTACTCCAATGGATGGTAGCCATGTCATTATTGAAGGTAGTCTATTGTTGATATTTTTGTTACTACAATGGATGGTAGCCTTGTCATTATGGAAGGTAGTCTGTTGTCGAGACTTTTGTTACTACAATGGATTGTAGCCTTGTCATTATGGAGGTAGTTTGTTGTCGACATCTTTATTACTCCAATGGATGGTAGCCAAGTCATTATGGAAGATAGTCTGTTGTCGAGATTTTTGTTACTCCATTGGATGGTAGCCTTGTCATTATGGAAAGTATTCTATTGTAGATATCTTTGTTATTTCAATGGATGGTAGCCTAGTCATTATGGAAGGTAGTTTGTTGTCGTGATTTTTGTTACTCCAATGGATGGTTAACTTGTCGTTATGGAAGGTAGTCTATTGTTGAGATTTTTGTTACTCCAATGGATGGTAGACTTTTCATTATGGAAGGTAGTGTGTTGTCGTGATTTTTATTACTCTAAGGGATGGTAGCCTTGTCATTATGGAAGGTAGTATGTTGTCGATATCTTTGTTACTCCAATGGATGGTAGCCTTTTCATTATGGAAGGTAGTCTTTTGTCATGATTTTTGTTACTCTAAGGGATTGTAGCCTTGTCGTTATGGAAGGTAGTTTGTTGTCGGTATCTCTGTTACTCCAATGGATGGTAGCCTTGTCATTATGGAAGGTAGTCTGTTGTCGATATTTTTGTTACTCCAATGGATGGTAGCCTTGTCATTATGGAAGGTAGTCTATTGTCGAGAATTTTGTTACTACAATAGATGGTAGTCTTGTCATTATGGAAGGTAGTCTGTTGTCGAGATTTTTGTTACTATAACGGATTGTAGCCTCGTCGTTATGTAAGGTAGTCTATTGTCGATATCTTTGTTACTCCAATGGATAGTAGCCTAGTCATTATGGAACATAGTCTGTTGTCGAGATTTTAGTTGCTCCAATGGATGGTAGCCTTGTCATTATGGAAGGTAGTCTATTGTCGAGATTTTTGTTATTCCAATGGATGGTAGCCTTGTCATTATGAAAGGTAGTCTATTGTCGATATTTTTGTTACTATAATAGATTCTAGCCTTGTCATTATGGAAGGTAGTGTGTTGTCGAGATTTTTGTTACTCCAATGGATGGTAGCCTAGTCATTATGGAAGGTAGTCTGTTGTCGTGATTTTTGTCACTCCAATGGATGGTAGCCTTGTCATTATGGAAGGTAGTCTATTGTGGATATTTTTGTTACTCCAATGGATGGTAGACTTGTCATTATGGAAGGTAGTGTGTTGTCGTGATTTTTATTACTCTAAGGGATGGTAGCCTTGTCATTATGGAAGGTAGTCTGTTTTTGATATCTTTGTTACTCCAATGGATTGTAGACTTTTCGTTATGGAAGGTAGTCTGTTGTCCATATCTTTGTTACTCCAATGGATGGTATACTAGTCATTATGGAAGGAAGTCTGTTGTGAAGATTTTTGTTTCTCTATGGGATGGTAGCCTTGTCATTATGGAAGGTAGTGTGTTGTCGATATTTTTATTATTCCAATGGATGGTAGCCTTGTCATTATGGAAGGTAGTCTGTTGTCGAGATTTTTGTTACTCCAATGGATGGTAGCCTTGTCATTATGGAAGGTAGTCTATTGTCGATATTTTTGTTACTACAATGGATGGTAGTCTTGTCATAATGGAAGGTAGTCTGTTGTCGAGATTTTTGTTACTACAATGGATTGTAGCCTTGTCGTTATGGAAGGTAGTCTATTGTCGATATCTTTGTTACTCCAAAGGATGGTAGCTTTGTCATTATGGAACGTAGTCTATTGTCGAGATTTTTGTTATTCCAATGGATGGTAGCCTTGTCATTATGGAAGGTAGATTGTTGTCGAGATTTTTGTTACTCCAATGGATGCTAGCCTTGTCATTATGGAAGGTAGTCTATTGTCGATATTTTTGTTACTACAATGGATGGTAGCCTTGTCATTATGGAAGGTAGTCTGTTGTCGATATTTTTGTTACTACAATGGATTGTAGCCTTGTCGTTATGGAGGTAGTCTATTGTCGATATCTTTGTTACTCCAATGGATGGTAGCCTAGTCATTATGTAAGGTAGTCTGTTGTCGAGATTTTTGTTACTCCATTGGATGGTAGCCTTGTCATTATGGAAGGTAATGTGTTGTCAATATTTTTGTTATTCCAGTGGATGGTAGCCTAGTTATTATGGAAGGTAGTCTGTTGTCGAGATTTTTGTTACTCCAATGGATGGTATCCTTGTCATTATGGAAGGTAGTCTATTGTAGATATTCTTGTTATTCCAATGGATGGTATCCTAGTCATTATGGAAGGTAGTCTGTTGTCTAGATTTTTGTTACTACAATGGATTGTAGCCTTGTCGTTATGGAAGGTAGTCTGTTGTCGATATCTTTATTACTCCAAGGGATGGTAGCCTTGTCATTATGGAACATAGTCTGTTGTCGAGATTTTTGTTATTCCAATGGATGGTAGCCTTGTCATAATGGAAGGTAGAATGTTGTCGAGATTTTTGTTACTCCAATGGATGGTAGCCTTGTCATTATGGAAGGTAGTCTATTGTTGATATTTTTGTTACTACAAATGATGGTAGCCTTGTCATTATGGAAGGTAGTCTGTTGTCGAGAATTTTGTTACTACAATAGATGGTAGTCTTGTCATTATGGAAGGTAGTCTGTTGTCGAGATTTTTGTTACTATAACGGATTGTAGCCTCGTCGTTATGTAAGGTAGTCTATTGTCGATATCTTTGTTACTCCAATGGATGGTAGCCTAGTCATTATGGAACATAGACTGTTGTCGAGATTTTAGTTGCTCCAATGGATGGTAGCCTTGTTATTATGGAAGGTAGTCTATTGTCGAGATTTTTGTTATTCCAATGGATGGTAGCCTTGTCATTATGAAAGGTAGTCTATTGTCGATATTTTTGTTACTATAATAGATTGTAGCCTTGTCATTATGGAAGGTAGTGTGTTGTCGAGATTTTTGTTACTCCAATGGATGGTAGCCTAGTCATTATGGAAGGTAGTCTGTTGTCGAGATTTTTGTTACTCCAATGGATGGTAGCCTAGTCATTATGGAAGGTAGTCTATTGTGGATATTTTTGTTACTCCAATGGATGGTAGACTTGTCATTATGGAAGGTAGTGTGTTGTCGTGATTTTTATTACTCTAAGGGATGGTAGCCTTGTCATTATGGAAGGTAGTCTGTTTTTGATATCTTTGTTACTCCAATGGATTGTAGACTTTTCATTATTGAAGGTATTCTATTGTCGTGATTTTTGTTACTCTAAGGGATTGTAGCCTTGTCATTATGGAAGGTAGTCTGTTGTCCATATCTTTGTTACTCCAATGGATGGTATCCTAGTCATTATGGAAGGAAGTCTGTTGTGAAGATTTTTGTTTCTCTATGGGATGGTAGCCTTGTCATTATGGAAGGTAGTGTGTTGTCGATATTTTTATTATTCCAATGGATGGTAGCCTTGTCATTATGGAAGGTAGTCTGTTGTCGAGATTTTTGTTACTCCAATGGATGGTAGCCTTGTCATTATGGAAGGTAGTCTATTGTCGAGATTTTTGTTACTACAATGGATGGTAGTCTTGTCATTATGGAAGGTAGTCTGTTGTCGAGATTTTTGTTACTACAATGGATTGTAGCCTTGTCGTTATGGAAGGTAGTCTATTGTCGATATCTTTGTTACTCCAAAGGATGGTAGCTTTGTCATTATGGAACGTAGTCTATTGTCGAGATTTTTGTTATTCCAATGGATGGTAGCCTTGTCATTATGGAAGGTAGATTGTTGTCGAGATTTTTGTTACTCCAATGGATGGTAGCCTTGTCATTATGGAAGGTAGTCTATTGTCGATATTTTTGTTACTACAATGGATGGTAGCCTTGTCATTATGGAAGGTAGTCTGTTGTCGATATTTTTGTTACTACAATGGATTGTAGCCTTGTCGTTATGGAGGTAGTCTATTGTCGATATCTTTGTTACTCCAATGGATGGTAGCCTAGTCATTATGTAAGGTAGTCTGTTGTCGAGATTTTTGTTACTCCATTGGATGGTAGCCTTGTCATTATGGAAGGTAATGTGTTGTCAATATTTTTGTTATTCCAGTGGATGGTAGCCTAGTTATTATTGAAGGTAGTCTGTTGTCGAGATTTTTGTTACTCCAATGGATGGTATCCTTGTCATTATGGAAGGTAGTCTATTGTAGATATTTTTGTTATTCCAATGGATGGTATCCTAGTCATTATGGAAGGTAGTCTGTTGTCTAGATTTTTGTTACTACAATGGATTGTAGCCTTGTCGTTATGGAAGGTAGTCTGTTGTTGATATCTTTATTACTCCAAGGGATGGTAGCCTTGTCATTATGGAACATAGTCTGTTGTCGAGATTTTTGTTATTCCAATGGATGGTAGCCTTGTCATAATGGAAGGTAGAATGTTGTCGAGATTTTTGTTACTCCAATGGATGGTAGCCTTGTCATTATGGAAGGTAGTCTATTGTTGATATTTTTGTTACTACAATGGATGGTAGCCTTGTCATTATGGAAGGTAGTCTGTTGTCGAGACTTTTGTTACTACAATGGATTGTAGCCTTATCATTATGGAGGTAGTCTATTGTCGACATCTTTATTACTCCAATGGATGGTAGCCAAGTCATTATGGAAGGTAGTCTGTTGTCGAGATTTTTGTTACTCCATTGGATGGTAGCCTTGTCATTATGGAAAGTATTCTATTGTAGATATCTTTGTTATTTCAATGGATGGTAGCCTAGTCATTATGGAAGGTAGTTTGTTGTCGTGATTTTTGTTACTCCAATGGATGGTAGACTTGTCGTTATGGAAGGTAGTCTATTGTCGATATCTTTGTTACTCCAATGGATGGTAGCCTAATCATTATGGAAGGTAGTCTGTTGTCGATATTTTTGTTACTCCAACGGATGGTAGCCTTGTCATTATGGAAGGTAGTCTGTTGTCGAGATTTTGTATACTCCAATGGATTGTAGCCTTGTAATTATGGATGGTAGTCTCTTGTGGATATTTGGGTTACTCCAATGATGGTACCCTTGTCATTATGGAAGATAGTCTATTGTTGAGATTTTTGTTACTCCAATGGATGGTAGACTTGTCATTATGGAAGGTAGTGTGTTGTCGTGAATTTTCTTACTCTAAGGGATGGTAGCCTTGTCATTATGGAAGGTAGTATGTTGTCGATATCTTTGTTACTCCAATGGATGGTATTCTTTTAATTATGGAAGGTAGTTTTTGTCGAGATTTTTGTTACTCTAAGGGATGGTAGCCTTGTCATTATGGAACATAGTCTGTTGTCGAGATTTTTGTTATTCCAATGGATGGTAGCCTTGTCATTATTAATGGTAGTCTATTGTCGATATTTTTGTTACTATAATAGATTGTAGCCTTGTCATTATGGAAGGTAGTGTGTTGTCGAGATTTTTGTTACTCCAATGGATGGAAGCCTTGTCATTATGGAAGGTAGTCTATTGTTGAGATTTTTGTTACTCCAATGGATGGTAGACATGTCACTATGGAAGGTAGTGTGTTGTCGTGATTTTTATTACTCTAAGGGATGGTAGCCTTGTCATTATTGAAGGTAGTCTGTTTTCGATATCTTTGTTACTCCAATGGATGGTAGACTTTTCATTATGGAAGGTAGTCTTTTGTCATGATTTTTCTTACTCTAAGGGATTGTAGACATGTCGTTATGGAAGTTAGTTTGTTGTCGATATCTTTGTTACTCCAATGGATGGTATCCTAGTCATTATGGAAGGTAGTTTGTTGTCAAGATTTTTGTTTCTCTAAGGGATGGTAGCCTTGTCATTAAGGAAGGCAGTGTGTTGTCGATATTTTTGTTATTCCAATGGATGGTAGCCTTGTCATTATGGAAGGTAGTCTGTTGTCGATATTTTTGTTACTCCAATGGATGGTAGCCTTGTCATTATGGAAGGTAGTCTATTGTCGAGATTTTTGTTACTACAATGGATGGTAGTCTTGTCATTATGGAAGGTAGTCTGTTGTCGAGATTTTTGTTACTACAATGGATTGTAGCCTTGTCGTTATGGAAGGTAGTCTGTTGTCGATATATTTGTTACTCCAAGGGATGGTAGCCTTGTCATTATGGAACATAGTCTGTTGTCGAGATTTTTGTTATTCCAATGGATGGTAGCCTTGTCATTATGGAAGGTAGATTGTTGTCGAGATTTTTGTTACTCCAATGGATGGTAGCCTTGTCATTAATGAAGGTAGTCTATTGTCGATATTTTTGTTACTACAGTGGATGGTAGCCTTGTCATTATGGAAGGTAGTCTGTTGTCGTGATTTTTGTTACTCCAATGGATGGTAGCCTGGTCGTTATGGAGGTAGTCTGTTGTCGATATCTTTGTTACTCCAATGGATGGTAGCCTAGTCATTATGGAAGGTAGTATGCTGTAGATATCTTTGTTATTCCAATGCATGGTAGCCTAGTCATTATGGAAGGTAGTCTGTTGTCGTGATTTTTGTTACTCTAATGGATGGTAGCCTTGTCATTATGGAAGGCAGTATGTTGTAGATATCTTTGTTACTACAATGGATGGTAGCCTTGTCATTATGGGAGGTACTCTGTTGTCGAGATTTTTGTTACTACAATGGATTGTATGCTTGTCGTTATGGAGGTAGTCTGTTGTCGATATTTTGTTACTCAAATGGATCGTAACCTTATCATTATGGAAGGTAGTGTGTTGTCGATAATTTTGTTATTCCATTGGATGGTAGCCTATTCATTATGGAAGGTAGTCTGTTGTCGTAATTTTTGTTACTCCAATGGATGATAGCCTTGTCATTATGGAAGGTAGTATGTTATAGATATCTTTGTTATTCCAATGGATGGTAGCCTAGTCATTATCGAAGGTAGTCTGTTGTCGTGATTTTTGTTACTCCAATGGATGGTAGCCTTGTCATTATGGAAGGTAGTCTATTGTTGAGATTTTTGTTACTCCAATGGATGGTAGACTTGTCATTAAGGAAGGTAGTGTGTCGTCGTGATTTTTATTACTCTAAGGGATGGTAGCCTTGTCATTATGGAAGGTAGTCTGTTTTTGATATCTTTGTTACTCCAATGGATGGTAGACTTTTCAATATGGAAGGTAGTCTTTTGTCGTGATTTTTGTTACTCTAGGGGATTGTAGCCTTGTCGTTATGGAAGGTAGTCTGTTGTCGATATCTTTCTTACTCCAATGGATGGTATCCTAGACATTATTGAAGGTAGTCTGTTGTCAAGATTTTGTTTCTCTAAGGGATGGTAGCCTTGTCATGATGGAAGGTAGTGTGTTGTCGATATTTTTGTTACTCCAATGGATGGTAGCCTTTTCATTATGGAAGGTAGTCTGTTGTCATTATTTTTGTTACTCTAATGGATGGTAGCCTTGTCATTATGGAAGGTAGTCTATTGTCGAGATTTTTGTTACTACATTGGATGGTAGTCTTGTCATTATGGAAGGTAGTCTGTTGTCTAGATTTTTGTTACTACAATGGATTGTAGCCTTGTCGTTATGGAAGGTAGTCTGTTGTCGATATGTTTATTACTCCAAGGGATGGTAGCCTTGTCATTATGGAACGTAGTCTGTTGTCGAGATTTTTGTTATTCCAATGGATGGTAGCCTTGTCATTATGGAAGGTAGATTGTTGTCGAGATTTTTGTTACTCCAATGGATGGTAGCCTTGTCATTATGGAAGGTAGTCTATGGTCGATATTTTTGTTACTACAGTGGATGGTAGCCTTGTCATTATGGAAGGTAGTCTGTTGTCGTGATTTTTGTTACTCCAATGGATGGTAGCCTGGTCATTATGGAAGGTAATGTGTTGTCGATATTTTTGTTATTCCAGTGGATGGTAGCCTAGTCATTATGGAAGGTAGTCTGTTGTCGAGATTTTTGTTACTCCAATGGATGGTAGACTTGTCATTATGGAAGGTAGTCTATTGTAGATATTTTTGTTACTACAATGGATTGTAGCCTTGTCGTTATGGAAGGTAGTCTGTTGTCGATATCTTTGTTACTCCAAGGGATAGTAGCCTTGTCATTATGGAACATAGTTTGTTGTCGAGACTTTTGTTATTCCAATGGATGGTAGCCTTGTCATTATGGAAGGTAGATTGTTGTGGAGATTTTTGTTACTCCAATGGATGGTAGCCTTGTCATTATGGAAGGTAGTCTATTGTCGATATTTTTGTTACTATAATGGATAGTAGCCTTTTCATTATGGAAGGTAGTCTGTTGTCGAGGTTTTTGTTACTACAATGGATTGTAGCCTTGTCGTTATGGAGGTAGTATGTTGTCGATATCTTTGTTACTCCAATGGATGATAGCCAAGTCATTATGGAAGGTAGTCTGTTGTCGAGATTTTTGTTACTCCATTAGATGGTAGCCTTAACATTATGGAAGGTAATGTGTTGTCGATATTTTTGTTATTGTAGTGGATGGTATCCTAGTCATTATGGAAGGTAGTCTTTTGTCGAGATTTTTGTTAATCCAATGGATGGTAGCCTTTTCATTATGGAAGGTAGTCTATTGTAGATATCTTTGTTATTCCAATGGATGGTAGCCTAGTCATTATTGAAGGTAGTCTGTTGTCGTGATTTTTGTTACTCCAATGGATGGTAGACTTGTCGTTATTGAAGGTAGTCAATTGTCGATATCTTTGTTACTCCATTGGATGGTAGCCTAGTCATTATGGAAGGTAGTCTGTTGTCGAGATTTTAGTTACTCCAATGGATGGTAGCCTTGTCATGATGGAAGGTAGTGTGTTGTCGATATTTTTGTTACTCCAATGGATGGTAGCCTTGTCATTATGGAAGGTAGTCCGTTGTCGAGATTTTTGTTACTACATTGGATGGTAGTCTTGTCATTATGGAAGGTAGTCTGTTGTCGAGATTTTTGTTACTACAATGGATTGTAGCCTTGTCGTTATGGAAGGTAGTCTGTTGTCGATATCTTTATTACTCCAAGGGATGGTAGCCTTGTCATTATGGAACGTAGTCTGTTGTCGAGATTTTTGTTATTCCAATGGATGGTAGCCTTGTCATTATGGAAGGTAGATTGTTGTCGAGATTTTTGTTACTCCAATGGATGGTAGCCTTATCATTATGGAAGGTAGTCTATGGTCGATATTTTTGTTACTACAATGGATGGTAGCCTTGTCATTATGGAAGGTAGTCTGTTGTCGAGATTTTTGTTACTCCATTGGATGGTAGCCTTGTCATTATGGAAGGTAATATGTTGTCGATATTTTTGTTATTCCAGTGGATGGTAGCCTACTCATTATGGAAGGTAGTCTGTTGTCGAGATTTTTGTTACTCCAATGGATGGTAGCCTTGTCATTATGGAAGGTAGTCTATTGTAGATATTTTTGTTATTCCAATGGATGGTAGCCTAGTCATTATGGAAGGTAGTTTGTTGTTGAGATTTTTGTTACTACAATGGATTGTAGCCTTGCCGTTATGGAAGGTAGTCTGTTGTCGATATCTTTGTTACTCCAAGGGATAATAGCCTTGTCATTATGGAACATAGTTTGTTGTCGAGACTTTTGTTATTCCAATGGATGGTAGCCTTGTCATTATGGAAGGTAGATTGTTGTCGAGATTTTTGTTACTCCAATGGATGGTAGCCTTGTCATTATGGAAGGTATTCTATTGTCGATATTTTTGTTACTACAATGGATGGTAGCCTTTTCATTATGGAAGGTAGTCTGTTGTCGAGATTTTTGTTATTCCAATGGATGGTAGCCTTGTCATTATGGAAGGTAGATTGTTGTCGAGATTTTTGTTACTCCAATGGATGGTAGCCTTGTCATTAATGAAGGTAGTCTATTGTCGATATTTTTGTTACTACAGTGGATGGTAGCCTTGTCATTATGGAAGGTAGTCTGTTGTCGTGATTTTTGTTACTCCAATGGATGGTAGCCTGGTCGTTATGGAGGTAGTCTGTTGTCGATATCTTTGTTACTCCAATGGATGGTAGCCTAGTCATTATGGAAGGTAGTATGCTATAGATATCTTTGTTATTCCAATGCATGGTAGCCTAGTCATTATGGAAGGTAGTCTGTTGTCGTGATTTTTGTTACTCTAATGGATGGTAGCCTTGTCATTATGGAAGGCAGTATGTTGTAGATATCTTTGTTACTACAATGGATGGTAGCCTTGTCATTATCGGAGGTACTCTGTTGTCGAGATTTTTGTTACTACAATGGATTGTATGCTTGTCGTTATGGAGGTAGTCTGTTGTCGATATTTTGTTACTCAAATGGATTGTAACCTTATCATTATGGAAGGTAGTGTGTTGTCGATAATTTTGTTATTCCATTGGATGGTAGCCTATTCATTATGGAAGGTAGTCTGTTGTCGTAATTTTTGTTACTCCAATGGATGATAGCCTTGTCATTATGGAAGGTAGTATGTTATAGACATCTTTGTTATTCCAATGGATGGTAGCCTAGTCATTATCGAAGGTAGTCTGTTGTCGTGATTTTTGTTACTCCAATGGATGGTAGCCTTGTCATTATGGAAGGTAGTCTATTGTTGAGATTTTTGTTACTCCAATGGATGGTAGACTTGTCATTATGGAAGGTAGTGTGTCGTCGTGATTTTTATTACTCTAAGGGATGGTAGCCTTGTCATTATGGAAGGTAGTCTGTTTTTGATATCTTTGTTACTCCAATGGATGGTAGACTTTTCAATATGGAAGGTAGTCTTTTGTCGTGATTTTTGTTACTCTAGGGGATTGTAGCCTTGTCGTTATGGAAGGTAGTCTGTTGTCGATATCTTTCTTACTCCAATGGATGGTATCCTAGACATTATTGAAGGTAGTCTGTTGTCAAGATTTTGTTTCTCTAAGGGATGGTAGCCTTGTCATGATGGAAGGTAGTGTGTTGTCGATATTTTTGTTACTCCAATGGATGGTAGCCTTTTCATTATGGAAGGTAGTCTGTTGTCATTATTTTTGTTACTCTAATGGATGGTAGCCTTATCATTATGGAAGGTAGTCTATTGTCGAGATTTTTGTTACTACATTGGATGGTAGTCTTGTCATTATGGAAGGTAGTCTGTTGTCGAGATTTTTGTTACTACAATGGATTGTAGCCTTGTCGTTATGGAAGGTAGTCTGTTGTCGATATCTTTATTACTCCAAGGGATGGTAGCCTTGTCATTATGGAACGTAGTCTGTTGTCGAGATTTTTGTTATTCCAATGGATGGTAGCCTTGTCATTATGGAAGGTAGATTGTTGTCGAGATTTTTGTTACTCCAATGGATGGTAGCCTTGTCATTATGGAAGGTAGTCTATGGTCGATATTTTTGTTACTACAATGGATGGTAGCCTTGTCATTATCGAAGGTAGTCTGTTGTCGAGATTTTTGTTACTCCATTGGATGGTAGCCTTGTCATTATGGAAGGTAATGTGTTGTCGATATTTTTGTTATTCCAGTGGATGGTAGCCTAGTCATTATGGAAGGTAGTCTGTTGTCGAGATTTTTGTTACTCCAATGGATGGTAGACTTGTCATTATGGAAGGTAGTCTATTGTAGATATTTTTGTTACTACAATGGATTGTAGCCTTGTCGTTATGGAAGGTAGTCTGTTGTCGATATCTTTGTTACTCCAAGGGATAGTAGCCTTGTCATTATGGAACATAGTTTGTTGTCGAGACTTTTGTTATTCCAATGGATGGTAGCCTTGTCATTATGGAAGGTAGATTGTTGTGGAGATTTTTGTTACTCCAATGGATGGTAGCCTTGTCATTATGGAAGGTAGTCTATTGTCGATATTTTTGTTACTATAATGGATAGTAGCCTTTTCATTATGGAAGGTAGTCTGTTGTCGAGGTTTTTGTTACTACAATGGATTGTAGCCTTGTCGTTATGGAGGTAGTATGTTGTCGATATCTTTGTTACTCCAATGGATGATAGCCAAGTCATTATGGAAGGTAGTCTGTTGTCGAGATTTTTGTTACTCCATTAGATGGTAGCCTTAACATTATGGAAGGTAATGTGTTGTCGATATTTTTGTTATTGTAGTGGATGGTATCCTAGTCATTATGGAAGGTAGTCTTTTGTCGAGATTTTTGTTAATCCAATGGATGGTAGCCTTTTCATTATGGAAGGTAGTCTATTGTAGATATCTTTGTTATTCCAATGGATGGTAGCCTAGTCATTATTGAAGGTAGTCTGTTGTCGTGATTTTTGTTACTCCAATGGATGGTAGACTTGTCGTTATTGAAGGTAGTCAATTGTCGATATCTTTGTTACTCCATTGGATGGTAGCCTAGTCATTATGGAAGGTAGTCTGTTGTCGAGATTTTAGTTACTCCAATGGATGGTAGCCTTGTCATGATGGAAGGTAGTGTGTTGTCGATATTTTTGTTACTCCAATGGATGGTAGCCTTGTCATTATGGAAGGTAGTCCGTTGTCGAGATTTTTGTTACTACATTGGATGGTAGTCTTGTCATTATGGAAGGTAGTCTGTTGTCGAGATTTTTGTTACTACAATGGATTGTAGCCTTGTCGTTATGGAAGGTAGTCTGTTGTCGATATCTTTATTACTCCAAGGGATGGTAGCCTTGTCATTATGGAACGTAGTCTGTTGTCGAGATTTTTGTTATTCCAATGGATGGTAGCCTTGTCATTATGGAAGGTAGATTGTTGTCGAGATTTTTGTTACTCCAATGGATGGTAGCCTTATCATTATGGAAGGTAGTCTATGGTCGATATTTTTGTTACTACAATGGATGGTAGCCTTGTCATTATGGAAGGTAGTCTGTTGTCGAGATTTTTGTTACTCCATTGGATGGTAGCCTTGTCATTATGGAAGGTAATATGTTGTCGATATTTTTGTTATTCCAGTGGATGGTAGCCTACTCATTATGGAAGGTAGTCTGTTGTCGAGATTTTTGTTACTCCAATGGATGGTAGCCTTGTCATTATGGAAGGTAGTCTATTGTAGATATTTTTGTTATTCCAATGGATGGTAGCCTAGTCATTATGGAAGGTAGTTTGTTGTTGAGATTTTTGTTACTACAATGGATTGTAGCCTTGCCGTTATGGAAGGTAGTCTGTTGTCGATATCTTTGTTACTCCAAGGGATAATAGCCTTGTCATTATGGAACATAGTTTGTTGTCGAGACTTTTGTTATTCCAATGGATGGTAGCCTTGTCATTATGGAAGGTAGATTGTTGTCGAGATTTTTGTTACTCCAATGGATGGTAGCCTTGTCATTATGGAAGGTATTCTATTGTCGATATTTTTGTTACTACAATGGATGGTAGCCTTTTCATTATGGAAGGTAGTCTGTTGTCGAGGTTTTTGTTACTACAATGGATTGTAGCCTTGTCGTTATGGAGGTAGTATGTTGTCGATATCATTGTTACTCCAATGGATGATAGCCAAGTCATTATGGAAGGTAGTCTGTTGTTGAGATTTTTGTTACTCCATTAGATGGTAGCCTTAACATTATGGAAGGTAATGTGGTGTCGATATTTTTGTTATTGTAGTGGATGGTATCCTAGTCATTATGGAAGGTAGTCTTTTGTCGAGATTTTTGTTAATCCAATGGATGGTAGCCTTTTCATTATGGAAGGTAGTCTATTGTAGATATCTTTGTTATTCCAATGGATGGTAGCCTAGTCATTATTGAAGGTAGTCTGTTGTCGTGATTTTTGTTACTCCAATGGATGGTAGACTTGTCGTTATTGAAGGTAGTCTATTGTCGATATCTTTGTTACTCCAATGGATGGTAGCCTTGTCATTATGGAAGGTAGTCTGTTGTCGAGATTTTGTATACTCCAATGGATTGTAGCCTTGTAATTATGGAAGGTAGTCTCTTGTGGATATTTGGGTTACTCCAATGATGGTACCCTTGTCATTATGGAAGATAGTCTATTGTTGAGATTTTTGTTACTCCAATGGATGGTAGACTTGTTATTATGGAAGGTAGTGTGTTGTCGTGATTTTTCGTACTCTAAGGGATGGTAGCCTTGTCATTATGGAAGGTAGTATGTTGTTGATCTCTTTGTTACTCCAATGGATGGTATCCTTTTAATTATGGAAGGTAGTTTGTTGTCGAGATTTTTGTTATTCTAAGGGATGGCAGCCTTGTCATTATGGAAGGTAGTCTGTTGTCGAGATTTTTGTTATTCTAATGGATGGTAGCCTTGTCATTATCAAAGGTAGTCTATTATCGATATTTTTGTTACTATAATAGATTGTAGCCTTGTCATTATGGAAGGTAGTGTGTTGTCGAAATTTTTGTTATTCCAATGGATGGTAGCCTAGTCTTTATGGAAGGTAGTCTGTTGTCGTGATTTTTGTTACTCCAATGGATGGTAGCCTTGTCATTATGGAAGGTAGTCTATTGTCGATATTTTTGTTACTACAATGGATGGTAGCCTTGTCATTATGGAAGGTATTCTGTTGTCGAGATCTTTGTTACTCCAATGGATGGTAGCCTTGTCGTTATGTAAGTAGTCTGTTGTCGAGATTTTTGTTACTCCATTGGATGGTAGCCTTGTCATTATGGAAGGTAATGTGTTGTCGATATTTTTGTTATTACAGTGGATGGTAGCCTAGTCATTATGGAAGGTAGTTTGTTGTCGAGATTTTTGTTACTCCAATGGATGGTAGCCTTGTCATTATGGAAGGTAGGCTATTGTAGATATTTTTGTTATTACAATGGATGGTAGCCTAGTCATTATGGAAGGTAGTTTGTTGTCGAGATTTTTGTTACTACAATGGATTGTAGCCTTGCCGTTATGGAAGGTAGTATGTTGTCGATATCTTTGTTACTCCAAGGGATGGTAGCCTTGTCATTATGGAACGTAGTCTGTTGTCGAGATTTTTGTTATTCCAATGGATGGTCGCCTTGTCATTATGGAAGGTAGATTGTTGTCAAGATTTTTGTTACTCCAATGGATGGTAGTCTTGTTATTATAGAAGGTAGTCTATTGTCGATATTTTTGTTACTACAATGGATGGTAGCCTTGTCATTATGGAAGGTAGTCTGTTGTCGAGATTTTTGTTACTACAATGGATTGTAGCCTTGTCGTTATGGAGGTAGTCTGTTGTCGATATCTTTCTTACTCCAATGGATGGTAGCCAAGTCATTATGGAAGGTAGTCTATTGTCGAAATTTTTATTACTCCATTAGATGGTAGCCTTGTCATTATGGAAGGTAATGTGTTGTCGATATTTTTGTTATTCCAGTGGATGGTATCCTAGTCATTATGGAAGGTAGTCTGTTGTCGAGATTTTTGTTACTCCAATGGATGGTAGCCTTTTCATTGTGGAAGGTAGTCTATTGTAGATATCTTTGTTATTCCAATGAATGGTAGCCTAGTCATTATGGAAGGTAGTATGTTGTCGTGATTTTTGTTACTCCAATAGATGGTAGCCTTTTCATTATGGAAGGTAATGTGTTGTCGATATTTTTGTTATTCCAGTGGATGGTAGCCTAGTCATTATGGAAGGTAGTCTGTTGTCGAGATTTTTGTTACTCCAATGGATGGTAGCCTTGTCATTATGGAAGGTAGGCTATTCTAGATATTTTTGTTATTCCAATGGATGGTAGCCTAGTCATTATGGAAGGTAGTTTGTTGTCGAGATTTTTGTTACTACAATGGATTGTAGCCTTGCCGTTATGGAAGGTAGTCTGTTGTCGATATCTTTGTTACTCCAAGGGATGGTAGCCTTGTCATTATGGAACGTAGTCTGTTGACGAGATTTTTATTATTCCAATGGATGGTCGCCTTGTCATTATGGAAGGTAGATTGTTGTCGAGATTTTTGTTACTCCAATGGATGGTAGCCTTGTCATTATGGAAGGTAGATTGTTGTCGAGATTTTTGTTACTACAATGGATGGTAGCCTTGTCATTATGGAAGGTAGTCTATGGTCGATATTTTTGTTACTACAATGGATGGTAGCCTTGTCATTATCGAAGGTAGTCTGTTGTCGAGATTTTTGTTACTCCATTGGATGGTAGCCTTGTCATTATGGAAGGTAATGTGTTGTCGATATTTTTGTTATTCCAGTGGATGGTAGCCTAGTCATTATGGAAGGTAGTCTGTTGTCGAGATTTTTGTTACTCCAATGGATGGTAGCCTTGTCATTATGGAAGGTAGTCTATTGTAGATATTTTTGTTATTCCAATGGATGGTAGCCTAGTCATTATGGAAGGTAGTTTGTTGTTGAGATTTTTGTTACTACAATGGATTGTAGCCTTGCCGTTATGGAAGGTAGTCTGTTGTCGATATCTTTGTTACTCCAAGGGATAATAGCCTTGTCATTATGGAACATAGTTTGTTGTCGAGACTTTTGTTATTCCAATGGATGGTAGCCTTGTCATTATGGAAGGTAGATTGTTGTCGAGATTTTTGTTACTCCAATGGATGGTAGCCTTGTCATTATGGAAGGTATTCTATTGTCGATATTTTTGTTACTATAATGGATGGTAGCCTTTTCATTATGGAAGGTAGTCTGTTGTCGAGGTTTTTGTTACTACAATGGATTGTAGCCTTGTCGTTATGGAGGTAGTATGTTGTCGATATCTTTGTTACTCCAATGGATGATAGCCAAGTCATTATGGAAGGTAGTCTGTTGTTGAGATTTTTGTTACTCCATTAGATGGTAGCCTTAACATTATGGAAGGTAATGTGGTGTCGATATTTTTGTTATTGTAGTGGATGGTATCCTAGTCATTATGGAAGGTAGTCTTTTGTCGAGATTTTTGTTAATCCAATGGATGGTAGCCTTTTCATTATGGAAGGTAGTCTATTGTAGATATCTTTGTTATTCCAATGGATGGTAGCCTAGTCATTATTGAAGGTAGTCTGTTGTCGTGATTTTTGTTACTCCAATGGATGGTAGACTTGTCGTTATTGAAGGTAGTCTATTGTCGATATCTTTGTTACTCCAATGGATGGTAGCCTTGTCATTATGGAAGGTAGTCTGTTGTCGAGATTTTGTATACTCCAATGGATTGTAGCCTTGTAATTATGGAAGGTAGTCTCTTGTGGATATTTGGGTTACTCCAATGATGGTACCCTTGTCATTATGGAAGATAGTCTATTGTTGAGATTTTTGTTACTCCAATGGATGGTAGACTTGTTATTATGGAAGGTAGTGTGTTGTCGTGATTTTTCGTACTCTAAGGGATGGTAGCCTTGTCATTATGGAAGGTAGTATGTTGTTGATATCTTTGTTACTCCAATGGATGGTATCCTTTTAATTATGGAAGGTAGTTTGTTGTCGAGATTTTTGTTATTCTAAGGGATGGCAGCCTTGTCATTATGGAAGGTAGTCTGTTGTCGAGATTTTTGTTATTCTAATGGATGGTAGCCTTGTCATTATCAAAGGTAGTCTATTATCGATATTTTTGTTACTATAATAGATTGTAGCCTTGTCATTATGGAAGGTAGTGTGTTGTCGAAATTTTTGTTATTCCAATGGATGGTAGCCTAGTCTTTATGGAAGGTAGTCTGTTGTCGTGATTTTTGTTACTCCAATGGATGGTAGCCTTGTCATTATGGAAGGTAGTCTATTGTCGATATTTTTGTTACTACAATGGATGGTAGCCTTGTCATTATGGAAGGTATTCTGTTGTCGAGATCTTTGTTACTCCAATGGATGGTAGCCTTGTCGTTATGTAAGTAGTCTGTTGTCGAGATTTTTGTTACTCCATTGGATGGTAGCCTTGTCATTATGGAAGTTAATGTGTTGTCGATATTTTTTGTTATTACAGTGGATGGTAGCCTAGTCATTATGGAAGGTAGTTTGTTGTCGAGATTTTTGTTACTCCAATGGATGGTAGCCTTGTCATTATGGAAGGTAGGCTATTGTAGATATTTTTGTTATTACAATGGATGGTAGCCTAGTCATTATGGAAGGTAGTTTGTTGTCGAGATTTTTGTTACTACAATGGATTGTAGCCTTGCCGTTATGGAAGGTAGTATGTTGTCGATATCTTTGTTACTCCAAGGGATGGTAGCCTTGTCATTATGGAACGTAGTCTGTTGTCGAGATTTTTGTCATTCCAATGGATGGTCGCCTTGTCATTATGGAAGGTAGATTGTTGTCAAGATTTTTGTTACTCCAATGGATGGTAGTCTTGTTATTATAGAAGGTAGTCTATTGTCGATATTTTTGTTACTACAATGGATGGTAGCCTTGTCATTATGGAAGGTAGTCTGTTGTCGAGATTTTTGTTACTACAATGGATTGTAGCCTTGTCGTTATGGAGGTAGTCTGTTGTCGATATCTTTCTTACTCCAATGGATGGTAGCCAAGTCATTATGGAAGGTAGTCTATTGTCGATATTTTTATTACTCCATTAGATGGTAGCCTAGTCATTATGGAAGGTAATGTGTTGTCGATATTTTTGTTATTCCAGTGGATGGTATCCTAGTCATTATGGAAGGTAGTCTGTTGTCGAGATTTTTGTTACTCCAATGGATGGTAGCCTTTTCATTGTGGAAGGTAGTCTATTGTAGATATCTTTGTTATTCCAATGAATGGTAGCCTAGTCATTATGGAAGGTAGTCTGTTGTCGTGATTTTTGTTACTCCAATAGATGGTAGCCTTGTCATTATGGAAGGTAATGTGTTGTCGATATTTTTGTTATTCCAGTGGATGGTAGCCTAGTCATTATGGAAGGTAGTCTGTTGTCGAGATTTTTGTTACTCCAATGGATGGTAGCCTTGTCATTATGGAAGGTAGGCTATTTTAGATATTTTTGTTATTCCAATGGATGGTAGCCTAGTCATTATGGAAGGTAGTTTGTTGTCGAGATTTTTGTTACTACAATGGATTGTAGCCTTGCCGTTATGGAAGGTAGTCTGTTGTCGATATCTTTGTTACTCCAAGGGATGGTAGCCTTGTCATTATGGAACGTAGTCTGTTGACGAGATTTTTATTATTCCAATGGATGGTCGCCTTGTCATTATGGAAGGTAGATTGTTGTCGAGATTTTTGTTACTCCAATGGATGGTAGCCTTGTCATTATGGAAGGTAGATTGTTGTCGAGATTTTTGTTACTACAATGGATGGTAGCCTTGTCATTATGGAAGGTAGTCTATGGTCGATATTTTTGTTACTACAATGGATGGTAGCCTTGTCATTATCGAAGGTAGTCTGTTGTCGAGATTATTGTTACTCCATTGGATGGTAGCCTTGTCATTATGGAAGGTAATGTGTTGTCGATATTTTTGTTATTCCAGTGGATGGTAGCCTAGTCATTATGGAAGGTAGTCTGTTGTCGAGATTTTTGTTACTCCAATGGATGGTAGCCTTGTCATTATGGAAGGTAGTCTATTGTAGATATTTTTGTTATTCCAATGGATGGTAGCCTAGTCATTATGGAAGGTAGTTTGTTGTTGAGATTTTTGTTACTACAATGGATTGTAGCCTTGCCGTTATGGAAGGTAGTCTGTTGTCGATATCTTTGTTACTCCAAGGGATAATAGCCTTGTCATTATGGAACATAGTTTGTTGTCGAGACTTTTGTTATTCCAATGGATGGTAGCCTTGTCATTATGGAAGGTAGATTGTTGTCGAGATTTTTGTTACTCCAATGGATGGTAGCCTTGTCATTATGGAAGGTTTTCTATTGTCGATATTTTTGTTACTACAATGGATGGTAGCCTTTTCATTATGGAAGGTAGTCTGTTGTCGAGGTTTTTGTTACTACAATGGATTGTAGCCTTGTCGTTATGGAGGTAGTATGTTGTCGATATCTTTGTTACTCCAATGGATGATAGCCAAGTCATTATGGAAGGTAGTCTGTTGTTGAGATTTTTGTTACTCCATTAGATGGTAGCCTTAACATTATGGAAGGTAATGTGGTGTCGATATTTTTGTTATTGTAGTGGATGGTATCCTAGTCATTATGGAAGGTAGTCTTTTGTCGAGATTTTTGTTAATCCAATGGATGGTAGCCTTTTCATTATGGAAGGTAGTCTATTGTAGATATCTTTGTTATTCCAATGGATGGTAGCCTAGTCATTATTGAAGGTAGTCTGTTGTCGTGATTTTTGTTACTCCAATGGATGGTAGACTTGTCGTTATTGAAGGTAGTCTATTGTCGATATCTTTGTTACTCCAATGGATGGTAGCCTTGTCATTATGGAAGGTAGTCTGTTGTCGAGATTTTGTATACTCCAATGGATTGTAGCCTTGTAATTATGGAAGGTAGTCTCTTGTGGATATTTGGGTTACTCCAATGATGGTACCCTTGTCATTATGGAAGATAGTCTATTGTTGAGATTTTTGTTACTCCAATGGATGGTAGACTTGTTATTATGGAAGGTAGTGTGTTGTCGTGATTTTTCGTACTCTAAGGGATGGTAGCCTTGTCATTATGGAAGGTAGTATGTTGTTGATATCTTTGTTACTCCAATGGATGGTATCCTTTTAATTATGGAAGGTAGTTTGTTGTCGAGATTTTTGTTATTCTAAGGGATGGCAGCCTTGTCATTATGGAAGGTAGTCTGTTGTCGAGATTTTTGTTATTCTAATGGATGGTAGCCTTGTCATTATCAAAGGTATTCTATTATCGATATTTTTGTTACTATAATAGATTGTAGCCTTGTCATTATGGAAGGTAGTGTGTTGTCGAAATTTTTGTTATTCCAATGGATGGTAGCCTAGTCTTTATGGAAGGTAGTCTGTTGTCGTGATTTTTGTTACTCCAATGGATGGTAGCCTTGTCATTATGGAAGGTAGTCTATTGTCGATATTTTTGTTACTACAATGGATGGTAGCCTTGTAATTATGGAAGGTATTCTGTTGTCGAGATCTTTGTTACTCCAATGGATGGTAGCCTTGTCGTTATGTAAGTAGTCTGTTGTCGAGATTTTTGTTACTCCATTGGATGGTAGCC
Source organism: Vicia faba (assembly GCA_948472305.1). Classification (NCBI taxonomy): domain Eukaryota; kingdom Viridiplantae; phylum Streptophyta; class Magnoliopsida; order Fabales; family Fabaceae; genus Vicia; species Vicia faba. Next base: position 463,411,860 of record OX451741.1, read on the forward strand.
TTGTCATTATGGAAGGTAATGTGTTGTCGATATTTTTGTTATTACAGTGGATGGTAGCCTAGTCATTATGGAAGGTAGTTTGTTGTCGAGATTTTTGTTACTCCAATGGATGGTAGCCTTGTCATTATGGAAGGTAGGCTATTGTAGATATTTTTGTTATTACAATGGATGGTAGCCTAGTCATTATGGAAGGTAGTTTGTTGTCGAGATTTTTGTTACTACAATGGATTGTAGCCTTGCCGTTATGGAAGGTAGTATGTTGTCGATATCTTTGTTACTCCAAGGGATGGTAGCCTTATCATTATGGAACGTAGTCTGTTGTCGAGATTTTTGTTATTCCAATGGATGGTCGCCTTGTCATTATGGAAGGTAGATTGTTGTCAAGATTTTTGTTACTCCAATGGATGGTAGTCTTGTTATTATAGAAGGTAGTCTATTGTCGATATTTTTGTTACTACAATGGATGGTAGCCTTGTCATTATGGAAGGTAGTCTGTTGTCGAGATTTTTGTTACTACAATGGATTGTAGCCTTGTCGTTATGGAGGTAGTCTGTTGTCGATATCTTTCTTACTCCAATGGATGGTAGCCAAGTCATTATGGAAGGTAGTCTATTGTCGATATTTTTATTACTCCATTAGATGGTAGCCTTGTCATTATGGAAGGTAATGTGTTGTCGATATTTTTGTTATTCCAGTGGATGGTATCCTAGTCATTATGGAAGGTAGTCTGTTGTCGAGATTTTTGTTACTCCAATGGATGGTAGCCTTTTCATTGTGGAAGGTAGTCTATTGTAGATATCTTTGTTATTCCAATGAATGGTAGCCTAGTCATTATGGAAGGTAGTCTGTTGTCGTGATTTTTGTTACTCCAATAGATGGTAGCCTTGTCATTATGGAAGGTAATGTGTTGTCGATATTTTTGTTATTCCAGTGGATGGTAGCCTAGTCATTATGGAAGGTAGTCTGTTGTCGAGATTTTTGTTACTCCAATGGATGGTAGCCTTGTCATTATGGAAGGTAGGCTATTCTAGATATTTTTGTTATTCCAATGGATGGTAGCCTAGTCATTATGGAAGGTAGTTTGTTGTCGAGATTTTTGTTACTACAATGGATTGTAGCCTTGCCGTTATGGAAGGTAGTCTGTTGTCGATATCTTTGTTACTCCAAGGGATGGTAGCCTTGTCATTATGGAACGTAGTCTGTTGACGAGATTTTTATTATTCCAATGGATGGTCGCCTTGTCATTATGGAAGGTAGATTGTTGTCGAGATTTTTGTTACTCCAATGGATGGTAGCCTTGTCATTATGGAAGGTAGATTGTTGTCGAGATTTTTGTTACTACAATGGATGGTAGCCTTGTCATTATGGAAGGTAGTCTATGGTCGATATTTTTGTTACTACAATGGATGGTAGCCTTGTCATTATCGAAGGTAGTCTGTTGTCGAGATTTTTGTTACTCCATTGGATGGTAGCCTTGTCATTATGGAAGGTAATGTGTTGTCGATATTTTTGTTATTCCAGTGGATGGTAGCCTAGTCATTATGGAAGGTAGTCTGTTGTCGAGATTTTTGTTACTCCAATGGATGGTAGCCTTGTCATTATGGAAGGTAGTCTATTGTAGATATTTTTGTTATTCCAATGGATGGTAGCCTAGTCATTATGGAAGGTAGTTTGTTGTTGAGATTTTTGTTACTACAATGGATTGTAGCCTTGCCGTTATGGAAGGTAGTCTGTTGTCGATATCTTTGTTTCTCCAAGGGATAGTAGCCTTGTCATTATGGAACATAGTTTGTTGTCGAGACTTTTGTTATTCCAATGGATGGTAGCCTTGTCATTATGGAAGGTAGATTGTTGTCGAGATTTTTGTTACTCCAATGGATGGTAGCCTTGTCATTATGGAAGGTAGTCTATTGTCGATATTTTTGTTACTACAATGGATGGTAGCCTTTTCATTATGGAAGGTAGTCTGTTGTCGAGGTTTTTGTTACTACAATGGATTGTAGCCTTGTCGTTATGGAGGTATTATGTTGTCGATATCTTTGTTACTCCAATGGATGATAGCCAAGTCATTATGGAAGGTAGTCTGTTGTCGAGATTTTTGTTACTCCATTAGATGGTAGCCTTAACATTATGGAAGGTAATGTGTTGTCGATATTTTTGTTATTGTAGTGGATGGTATCCTAGTCATTAAGGAAGGTAGTCTTTTGTCGAGATTTTTGTTAATCCAATGGATGGTAGCCTTTTCATTATGGAAGGTAGTCTACTGTAGATATCTTTGTTATTCCAATGGATGGTAGCCTAGTCATTATTGAAGGTAGTCTGTTGTCGTGATTTTTGTTACTCCAATGGATGGTAGACTTGTCGTTATTGAAGGTGTTCTATTGTCGATATCTTTGTTACTCCAATGGATGGTAGCCTAGTCATTATGGAAGGTAGTCTGTTGTCGAGATTTTAGTTACTCCAATGGATGGTAGCCTTGTCATGATGGAAGGTAGTGTGTTGTCGATATTTTTGTTACTCCAATGGATGGTAGCCTTGTCATTATGGAAGGTAGTCTGTTGTCGATATTTTTGTTACTCTAATGGATGGTAGCCTTCTCATTATGGAAGGTAGTCTATTGTCGAGATTTTTGTTACTACATTGGATGGTAGGCTTGTCATTATGAAAGGTAGTCTATTATCGATATTTTTGTTACTATAATAGATTGTAGCCTTGTCATTATGGAAGGTAGTGTGTTGTCGAAATTTTTGTTATTCCAATGGATGGTAGCCTAGTCTTTATGGAAGGTAGTCTGTTGTCGTGATTTTTGTTACTCCAATGGATGGTAGCCTTGTCATTATGGAAGGTAGTCTATTGTCGATATTTTTGTTACTACAATGGATGGTATCCTTGTCATTATGGAAGGTAGTCTGTTGTCGAGATCTTTGTTACTCCAATGGATGGTAGCCTTGTCGTTATGTAAGTAGTCTGTTGTCGAGATTTTTGTTACTCCATTGGATGGTAGCCTTGTCATTATGGAAGGTAATGTGTTGTCGATATTTTTGTTATTACAGTGGATGGTAGCCTAGTCATTATGGAAGGTAGTTTGTTGTCGAGATTTTTGTTACTCCAATGGATGGTAGCCTTGTCATTATGGAAGGTAGGCTATTGTAGATATTTTTGTTATTACAATGGATGGTAGCCTAGTCATTATGGAAGGTAGTTTGTTGTCGAGATTTTTGTTACTACAATGGATTGTAGCCTTGCCGTAATGGAAGGTATTATGTTGTCGATATCTTTGTTACTCCAAGGGATGGTAGCCTTGTCATTATGGAACGTAGTCTGTTGTCGAGATTTTTGTTATTCCAGTGGATGGTCGCCTTGTCATTATGGAAGGTAGATTGTTGTCCAGATTTTTGTTACTCCAATGGATGGTAGTCTTGTTATTATAGAAGGTAGTCTATTATCGATATTTTTGTTACTACAATGGATGGTAGCCTTGTCATTATGGAAGGTAGTCTATTGTCGAGATTTTTGTTACTACAATAGATTGTAGCCTTGTCCTTATGGAGGTAGTCTGTTGTCGATATCTTTCTTACTCCAATGGATGGTAGCCAAGTCATTATGGAAGGTAGTCTATTGTCGATATTTTTATTACTCCATTAGATGGTAGCCTTGTCATTATGGAAGGTAATGTGTTGTCGATATTTTTGTTATTCCAGTGGATGGTATCCTAGTCGTTATGGAAGGTAGTCTGTTGTCGAGATTTTTGTTACTCCAATTGATGGTAGCCTTTTCATTGTGGAAGGTAGTCTATTATAGATATCTTTGTTATTCCAATGAATGGTAGCCTAGTCATTATGGAAGGTAGTCTGTTGTCGTGATTTTTGTTACTCCAATAGATGGTAGCCTTGTCATTATGGAAGGTAATGTGTTGTCGATATTTTTGTTATTCCAGTGGATGGTAGCCTAGTCATTATGGAAGGTAGTCTGTTGTCGAGATTTTTGTTACTCCAATGGATGGTAGCCTTGTCATTATGGAAGGTAGGCTATTCTAGATATTTTTGTTATTCCAATGGATGGTAGCCTAGTCATTATGGAAGGTAGTTTGTTGTCGAGATTTTTGTTACTACAATGGATTGTAGCCTTGCCGTTATGGAAGGTAGTCTGTTGTCGATATCTTTGTTACTCCAAGGGATGGTAGCCTTGTCATTATGGAACGTAGTCTGTTGACAAGATATTTATTATTCCAATGGATGGTCGCCTTGTCATTATGGAAGGTAGATTGTTGTCGAGATTTTTGTTACTCCAATGGATGGTAGCCTTGTCATTATGGAAGGTAGTTTGTTGTCGAGATTTTTGTTACTACAATGGATTGTAGCCTTGTCGTTATGGAGGTAGTCTGTTGTCGATATCTTTCTTACTCCAATGGATGGTAGCCAAGTCATTATGGAAGGTAGTATGTTGTCGAGATTTTTGTTACTCCATTAGGTGGTAGCCTTGTCATTATGGAAGGTAATGTGTTGTCGATATTTTTGTTATTCTAGTGGATGGTGTCCTAGTCATTATGGAAGGTAGTTTGTTGTCCATATTTTTGTTACTCCAATGGATGGTAGCCTTTTCATTATGGAAGGTAGTCTATTGTAGATATCTTTTTTATTCCAATGTATTGTAGCCTAGTCATAATTGAAGGTAGTCTGTTGTCGTGATTTTTGCTACTCCAATGGATGGTAGACTTGTCGTTATTGAAGGTAGTCTATTATCGATATCTTTGTTACTACAATGGATGGTAGCCTAGTCATTATGGAAGGTAGTTTGTTGTCGAGATTTTAGTTACTCCAATGGATGGTAGCCTTGTCATTATAGAAGGTAGTCTGTTGTCGAGCTTTTGTATACTCCAATGGATTGTAGCCTTGTAATTATGGAAGGTAGTCTCTTGTGGATATTTTGGTTACTCCAATGATGGTACCCTTGTCATTATGGAAGATAGTCTATTGTTGAGATTTTTGTTACTCCAATTGATGGTAGACTTGTCATTATGGAAGGTAGTGTGTTGTCGTGATTTTTCGTACTCTAAGGGATGGTAGCCTTGTCATTATGGAAGGTAGTATGTTGTCGATATCTTTTTTACTCCAATGGATGGTATCCTTTTAATTATGGAAGGTAGTTTGTTGTCGAGATTTTTGTTACTCTAAGGGATGGTAGCCTTGTCATTATGGAACGTAGTCTATTGTCGAGATTTTTGTTATTCCAATGGATGGTAGCCTTGTCATTATGAAAGGTAGTCTATTATCGATATTTTTGTTACTATAATAGATTGTAGCCTTCTCATTATGGAAGGTAGTGTGTTGTCGAGATTTTTGTTACTCCAATGGATGGTAGCCTAGTCATTATAGAAGGTAGTCTGTTGTCGTGATTTTTGTTACTCCAATGGATGGTAGCCTTGTCATTATGGAAGGTAGTCAATTGTCGATATATTTGTTACTACAATGGATGGTAGCCATGTCAATATGGAAGGTAGTCTGTTGTCGAGATTTTTGTTACTACAATGGATTGTAGCCTTGTCGTTATGGAGGTAGTCTGTTGTCGATATCTTTGTTACTCCAATAGATGGTAGCCTAGTCATTATGTAAGGTAGTCTGTTGTCGAGATTTTTGTTACTCCATTGGATGGTAGCCTTGTCATTATGGAAGGTAATGTGTTGTCGATATTTTTGTTATACCAGTGGATGGTAGCCTAGTCATTATGGAAGGTAGTCTGTTGTCGAGATTTTTGTTACTCCAATGGATGGTAGCCTTGTCATTATGGAAGGTATTCTATTGTAAATATTTTTGTTATTCCAATGGATGGTAGCCTAGTCATTATGGAAGGTAGTTTGTTGTCGAGATTTTTGTTACTACAATGGATTGTAGCCTTGCCGTTATGGAAGGTAGTCTGTTGTCGATATCTTTGTTACTCCAAGGGATGGTAGCCTTGTCATTATGGAATGTAGTCTGTTGTCGAGATTTTTGTTATTCCAATGGATGGTAGCCTTGTCATTATGGAAGGTAGTGTGTTGTCAAGATTTTTGTTACTCCAAAGGATGGTAGCCTAGTCATTATAGAAGGTAGTCTGTTTTCGTGATTTTTGTTACTCCAATGGATGGTAGCCTTATCAATATGGAAGGTAGTCTATTGTCAAGATTTTTGTTACTAAAATGGATTGTAGCCTTGTCGTTATGGAGGTAGTCTGTTGTCGATATCTTTGTTACTCCAATGGATGGTAGCCAAGTCATTGTGGAAGGTAGTCTGTTGTCGAGATTTTTGTTACTCCATTAGATGGTAGCCTTGTCATTATGGAAGGTAATGTGTTGTCGATATTTTTGTTATTCCAGTGGATGGTATCCTAGTGATTATGGAAGGTAGTTTGTTGTCGAGATTTTTGTTACTCCAATGGATGGTAGCCTTTTCATTATGGAAAGTAGTCTATTGTAGATATCTTTGTTATTCCAATGGATGGTAGCCTAGTCATTATGGAAGGTAGTCTGTTGTCGTGATTTTTGTTACACCAATGGATGGTAGACTTGTCGTTATTGAAGGTAGTCTATTGTCGATATCTTTGTTACTCCAATGGATGGTAGCCTAGTCATTATGGAAGGTAGTCTGTTGTCGAGATTTTAGTTACTCCAATGGATGGTAGCCTTGTCATTATGGAAGGTAGTCTGTTGTCGAGATTTTGTATACTCCAATGGATTGTAGCCTTGTAATTATGGAAGGTAGTCTCTTGTGGATATTTGGGTTACTCCAATGATGGTACCCTTGTCATTATGGAAGATAGTCTATTGTTGAGATTTTTGTTACTCCAATTGATGGTAGACTTGTCATTATGGAAGGTAGTGTGTTGTCGTGATTTTTTGTACTCTAAGGGATTGTAGCCTTGTCATTATGGAAGGTAGTATGTTGTTGATATCTTTGTTACTCCAATGGATGATATCCTTTTAATTATGGAAGGTACTTTGGTGTCGATATTTTTGTTACTCTAAGGGATGGTAGCCTTGTCATTATGGAACATAGTCTGTTGTCGAGATTTTTGTTATTCCAATGGATGGTAGCCTTGTCATTATGAAAGGTAGTCTATTATCAATATTTTTGTTACTATAATAGATTGTAGCCTTCTAATTATAGAAGGTAGTATATTGTTGAGATTTTTGTAACTACAATGAATGGTAGCCTTGTCGTTATGGAAGATAGTCTGTTGTCGATATCTTTGTTACTCCAATGGATGGTAGCCTAGTCATTATGGAAGGTAGTTTGTGTACGAGATTTTAGTTACTCCAATGGATGGTAGCCTTCTCATTATAGAAGGTAGTAAGTTGTCGAGATTTTTATTACTCCAATGGATGGTAGCCTTGTCATTATAGAAGGTAATATATTGCTGAGATTTTTGTCACTATAATGGATGGTAGCCTTGTCATTATGGAAGGTAGTTTGTTGTCAAGGTTTTAGTTACTCCATGGGATGGTAGCCTTGTCATTATGGAACGTTGTTTGTTGTCGAGATTTTTGTTATTCGATTGGATTGTAGCATTGTCATTGTGGAAGGTAGTCTGTTGTCAATATTTTTGTCACTATAATGGATGATAGCCTTGTCATTATAGAAGGTAGTTTGTTGTAAAGATTTTAGTTACTCCATGGGATTTAGCCTTGTCATTATGGAAGGTAGTCTATTGTCGAGATTTTTGGTACTCCAATGGATGGTAGCCTTGTCATTATAGAAGGTAGTATATTGTTGATATTTTTGTCACTACAATGAATAGTAGCCTTGTCATTATGGAAGGTAGTCTATTCTCGAGATTTTTGTTACTACAATGGATTGTAGCCTTGTCGTTATGGAACGTAGTCTGTTGTCGATATCTTTGTTATTCCAATGGATGGTAGCCTAGTCATTATGGAAGGTAGTCTATTGTCGATATTTTTGTTACTATAATAGATTGTAGCCTTGTCATTATTGAAGGTAGTCTGTTGTCGAGATTTTTGTTACTCCAATGGATGGTAGCCTTGTCATTATAGAAGGTAGTATATTGTTGATATTTTTGTCACTACAATGGATGGTAGCCTTGTCATTATGGAAGGTAGTCAATTGTCGAGATTTTTGTAACTACAATGAATGGTAGCCTTGTCGTTATGGAAGATAGTATGTTGTCGAGATTTTTGTTACTAAAATAGATTGTAGCCTTCTCATTATGGAAGGTAGTCTATTGTCGAGATTTTTGTTACTCCAATGGATGGTAGCCTTCTCATTATAGAAGGTAGTATATTGTTGAGATTTTTGTCACTACAATGAATGGTAGCCTTGTCATTATGGAAGGTAGTTTATTGTCGAGATTTTTGTTACTACAATGGATTGTAGCCTTGTCATTATGGAAGGTAGTCTGTTGTCGATATTTGTGTCACTCCAATGGATGGTAGCGTTGTCACTATAAATGGTAGTACATTGTCGAGATTTCAGACACTACAATGGATGGTAGCCTTGTCATTATGGAAGGTAGTCTATTGTCGAGATTTTTGTTACTATAATAGATTGTAGCCTTATCATTATTGAAGGTAGTCTGTTGTCGAGATTTTTGTTACTCCAATGGATGGTAGCCTTGTCATTATGGAAGGAAGTCTGTTGTCGATATCTTTGTTACTCCAATGGATGGTAGCCTAGTCATTATGGAAGGTAGTCTGTTGTCGAGTTTTTTGTTACTTCAATGATTGGTAGCCTTGTCATTATGGAAGGTAGTCTGTTGTCGAGATTTTTGTTACTCCAATGGATGGTAGCCTTGTCATTATAGAAGGTAATATATTGTCGAGATTTTTGTCACTATTATGGATGGTAGCCTTGTCATTATGGAAGGTAGTCTGTTGACGAGATTTTTGTTACTATAATGGATTGTAGCCTTGTCATTGTGGAAGGTAGTCTGTTGTTGATATCTTTGTTACTCCAATGGATGGTAGCCTAGTCATTATGAAAGGTAGTTTGTGTACGAGATTTTAGTTACTCCAATGGATGGTAGCCTTGTCATTATGGAAGGTAGTCTGTTATCGATATTTTTGTTACTATAATGGATTGTAGCCTTGTCGTTATGTAAGATAGTATGTTTTCAATATCTTTGTTACTCCAATGGATGGTAGCCTAGTCATTATGGAAGGTAGTTTTTGTACGAGATTTTAGTTACTCCAATGGATCGTAGCCTTGTCATTATTAAAGGTAGTTTGTTGTTGATATTTTTGTTACTCCAATGGATGGTAGCATTGTCATTATAGAAGGTAATATATTGTCGAGATTTTTGTCATTATAATGGATGGTAGCCTTGTCATTATAGAAGGTAGTCTGTTGTCGAGATTTTTGTTACTACAAAGGATTGTAGCCTTGTCGTTGTGGAAGGTAGTCTGTTGTCGGTATCTTTGTTACTCCAATGGATGGTAGCCTAGTCATTATGGAAGGTAGTTTGTGTACGAGATTTTAGTTACTCCAATGGATGGTAGCCTTGTCATTATAGAAAGTAGTCTGTTGTCGAGATTTTTGTTTTTCCAATGGATGGTAGCCTTGTCATTATAAAAGGTAGTATATTGTCGAGATTTTTGTTACTAAAATAGATTGTAGCCTTCTCATTATGGAAGGTAGTCTGTTGTCGAGATTTTTGTTACTCCAATGGATGGTAGCCTTCTCATTATAGAAGGTAGTATATTGTTGAGATTTTTGTCACTACAATGAATGGTAGCCTTGTCATTATGGAAGGTAGATTATTGTCGAGATTTTTGTTACTACAATGGATTGTAGCCTTGTCATTATGGAAGGTAGTCTGTTGTCGATATTTGTGTCACTCCAATGGATGGTAGCGTTGTCATTATAAATGGTAGTACATTGTCGAGATTTCAGACACTACAAAGGATGGTAGCCTTGTAATTATGGAAGGTAGTCTATTGTCGAGATTTTTGTTACTATAATAGATTGTAGCCTTATCATTATTGAAGGTAGTCTGTTGTCGAGATTTTTGTTACTCCAATGGATGGTAGCCTTGTCATTATGGAAGGAAGTCTGTTGTCGATATCTTTGTTACTCCAATGGATGGTAGCCTAGTCATTATGGAAGGTAGTCTGTTGTCGAGTTTTTTGTTACTTCAATGATTGGTAGCCTTGTCATTATGGAAGGTAGTCTGTTGTCGAGATTTTTGTTACTCCAATGGATGGTAGCCTTGTCATTATAGAAGGTAATATATTGTCGAGATTTTTGTCACTATTATGGATGGTAGCCTTGTCATTATGGAAGGTAGTCTGTTGTCGAGATTTTTGTTACTATAATGGATTGTAGCCTTGTCATTGTGGAAGGTAGTCTATTGTTGATATCTTTGTTACTCCAATGGATGGTAGCCTAGTCATTATGAAAGGTAGTTTGTGTACGAGATTTTAGTTACTCCAATGGATGGTAGCCTTGTCATTATGGAAGGTAGTCTGTTGTCGATATTTTTTATACTCCATTGGATTTTATACTCCAATGGATTTTTTATGGGAGGTAGTATGTTGTCGATATTTTGTTATTCTAATGGATGGTAGCCTTGTCATTATGAAAGGTAGTCTATTGTCGAGATTTTTGTCACTATAGTAGATTGTTGCCTTGTCATTATGGAAGGTAGTCTATTGTCGAGATTTTTGTTAATCCAATGGATGGTAGCCTTGTCATTATAGAAGGTAGTATATTGTTATGATTTTTTTCACTACAATGACTGGTAGCCTTGTCATTATGGAAGGTAGTCTGTTGTTGAGATTTTTGTTACTAAATTGGATTGTAGCCTTGTCATTATGGAAGGTAGTCTGTTATCGAGATTTTTGTTACTCCAATGGATGGTAGCCTTGTCATTATAGAAGGTAATATATTATCGATATTTTTGTCACTATAATGGATGGTAGCCTTGTCATTATAGAAGGTAGTCTGTTGTCGAGATTTTTGTTACTACAATGGATTGTAGCCTTGTCGTTGTGGAAGGTAGTCTGTTGTTGATATCTTTATTACTCCAATGGATGGTAGCCTAGTCATTATGGAAGGTAGTTTGTGTACGAGATTTTAGTTAATCATATGGATGGTAGCCTTGTCAATATGGAAGGTAGTCTGTTGTCGAGAATTTTGTTATTCCAATGGATGGTAGCCTTTTCATTATGAAAGGTAGTATATTGTCGAGATTTTTGTTACTATAATAGATTGTAGCCTTCTCATTATGGAAGGTAGTCTGTTGTCGAGATTATTGTTACTCCAATGGATGGTAGCTTTCTCATTATAGAAGGTAGTATATTGTTGAGATTTTTGTCACTACAATGAATGGTATCCTTGTCATTATGGAAGGTAGTCTGTTGTCGAGATTTTTGTTACTACAATGGATGGTAGCCTTGTCATTATAGAAGGTAGTATATTGTTAGGATTTTTGTCACTACAATGAATGGTAGCCTTGTCATTATGGAAGGTAGTCTATTGTTGATATTTTTGTTACTACAATGGATTGTAGCCTTGTCATTATGGAAGGTAGTTTGTTGTCGATATCTTTGTTACTACAATTAATGGTAGCCTTGTCTTTAGGGAAGGTAGTCTATTGTCGAGATTTTTGTTACTATAATAGATTGTAGCCTTGTGATTATGGAAGGTAGTTTGTTGTCAAGATTTTTGTTACTCCAATGGATGGTAGCCTTGTCATTATGGAAGGTACTCTGTTGTCGATATCTTTGTTACTCCAATGGATGGTAGCCTAGTCATTATGGAAGGTAGTCTGTTGTCGAGTTTTTTGTTACTTCAATGGTTGGTAGCCTTGTCATTATGGAAGGTAGTCTGTTATCGAGATTTTTGTTACTCTAATGGATGGTAGCCTTGTCATTATAGAAGGTAATATATTATCGAGATTTTTGTCACTATAATGGATGGTAGCCTTGTCATTATAGAAGGTAGTCTGTTGTCGAGATTTTTGTTACTACAATGGATTGTAGCCTTGTCGTTGTGGAAGGTAGTCTGTTGTTGGTATCTTTGTTACTCCAATGGATGGTAGCCTAGTCATTATGAAAGGTAGTTTGTGTACGAGATTTTAGTTACTCCAATGGATGGTAGCCTTGTCATTATGGAAGGTAGTCTGTTATCGATATTTTTGTTACTATAATGGATTGTAGCCTTGTCGTTATGTAAGATAGTATGTTTTCAATATCTTTGTTACTCCAATGGATGGTAGCCTAGTCATTATGGAAGGTAGTTTTTGTACGAGATTTTAGTTACTCCAATGGATCGTAGCCTTGTCATTATTAAAGGTAGTTTGTTGTTGATATTTTTGTTACTCCAATGGATGGTAGCCATGTCATTATAGAAGGTAATATATTGTCGAGATTTTTGTCATTATAATGGATGGTAGCCTTGTCATTATAGAAGGTAGTCTGTTGTCGAGATTTTTGTTACTACAAAGGATTGTAGCCTTGTCATTGTGGAAGGTAGTCTGTTGTCGGTATCTTTGTTACTCCAATGGATGGTAGCCTAGTCATTATGGAAGGTAGTTTGTGTACGAGATTTTAGTTACTCCAATGGATGGTAGCCTTGTCATTATAGAAAGTAGTCTGTTGTCGAGATTTTTGTTTTTCCAATGGATGGTAGCCTTGTCATTATAAAAGGTAGTATATTGTCGAGATTTTTGTTACTAAAATAGATTGTAGCCTTCTCATTATGGAAGGTAGTCTGTTGTCGAGATTTTTGTTACTCCAATGGATGGTAGCCTTCTCATTATAGAAGGTAGTATATTGTTGAGATTTTTGTCACTACAATGAATGGTAGCCTTGTCATTATGGAAGGTAGTTTATTGTCGAGATTTTTGTTACTACAATGGATTGTAGCCTTGTCATTATGGAAGGTAGTCTGTTGTCGATATTTGTGTCACTCCAATGGATGGTAGCGTTGTCATTATAAATGGTAGTACATTGTCGAGATTTCAGACACTACAAAGGATGGTAGCCTTGTAATTATGGAAGGTAGTCTATTGTCGAGATTTTTGTTACTATAATAGATTGTAGCCTTATCATTATTGAAGGTAGTCTGTTGTCGAGATTTTTGTTACTCCAATGGATGGTAGCCTTGTCATTATGGAAGGAAGTCTGTTGTCGATATCTTTGTTACTCCAATGGATGGTAGCCTAGTCATTATGGAAGGTAGTCTGTTGTCGAGTTTTTTGTTACTTCAATGATTGGTAGCCTTGTCATTATGGAAGGTAGTCTGTTGTCGAGATTTTTGTTACTCCAATGGATGGTAGCCTTGTCATTATAGAAGGTAATATATTGTCGAGATTTTTGTCACTATTATGGATGGTAGCCTTGTCATTATGGAAGGTAGTCTGTTGTCGAGATTTTTGTTACTATAATGGATTGTAGCCTTGTCATTGTGGAAGGTAGTCTGTTGTTGATATCTTTGTTACTCCAATGGATGGTAGCCTAGTCATTATGAAAGGTAGTTTGTGTACGAGATTTTAGTTACTCCAATGGATGGTAGCCTTGTCATTATGGAAGGTAGTCTGTTGTCGATATTTTTTATACTCCATTGGATTTTATACTCCAATGGATTTTTTATGGGAGGTAGTATGTTGTCGATATTTTGTTATTCTAATGGATGGTAGCCTTGTCATTATGAAAGGTAGTCTATTGTCGAGATTTTTGTCACTATAGTAGATTGTTGCCTTGTCATTATGGAAGGTAGTCTATTGTCGAGATTTTTGTTAATCCAATGGATGGTAGCCTTGTCATTATAGAAGGTAGTATATTGTTATGATTTTTTTCACTACAATGACTGGTAGCCTTGTCATTATGGAAGGTAGTCTGTTGTTGAGATTTTTGTTACTAAATTGGATTGTAGCCTTGTCATTATGGAAGGTAGTCTGTTATCGAGATTTTTGTTACTCCAATGGATGGTAGCCTTGTCATTATAGAAGGTAATATATTATCGATATTTTTGTCACTATAATGGATGGTAGCCTTGTCATTATAGAAGGTAGTCTGTTGTCGAGATTTTTGTTACTACAATGGATTGTAGCCTTGTCGTTGTGGAAGGTAGTCTGTTGTTGATATCTTTATTACTCCAATGGATGGTAGCCTAGTCATTATGGAAGGTAGTTTGTGTACGAGATTTTAGTTAATCATATGGATGGTAGCCTTGTCAATATGGAAGGTAGTCTGTTGTCGAGAATTTTGTTATTCCAATGGATGGTAGCCTTTTCATTATGAAAGGTAGTATATTGTCGAGATTTTTGTTACTATAATAGATTGTAGCCTTCTCATTATGGAAGGTAGTCTGTTGTCGAGATTATTGTTACTCCAATGGATGGTAGCTTTCTCATTATAGAAGGTAGTATATTGTTGAGATTTTTGTCACTACAATGAATGGTATCCTTGTCATTATGGAAGGTAGTCTGTTGTCGAGATTTTTGTTACTACAATGGATGGTAGCCTTGTCATTATAGAAGGTAGTATATTGTTAGGATTTTTGTCACTACAATGAATGGTAGCCTTGTCATTATGGAAGGTAGTCTATTGTTGATATTTTTGTTACTACAATGGATTGTAGCCTTGTCATTATGGAAGGTAGTTTGTTGTCGATATCTTTGTTACTACAATTAATGGTAGCCTTGTCTTTAGGGAAGGTAGTCTATTGTCGAGATTTTTGTTACTATAATAGATTGTAGCCTTGTGATTATGGAAGGTAGTTTGTTGTCAAGATTTTTGTTACTCCAATGGATGGTAGCCTTGTCATTATGGAAGGTACTCTGTTGTCGATATCTTTGTTACTCCAATGGATGGTAGCCTAGTCATTATGGAAGGTAGTCTGTTGTCGAGTTTTTTGTTACTTCAATGGTTGGTAGCCTTGTCATTATGGAAGGTAGTCTGTTATCGAGATTTTTGTTACTCTAATGGATGGTAGCCTTGTCATTATAGAAGGTAATATATTATCGAGATTTTTGTCACTATAATGGATGGTAGCCTTGTCATTATAGAAGGTAGTCTGTTGTCGAGATTTTTGTTACTACAATGGATTGTAGCCTTGTCGTTGTGGAAGGTAGTCTGTTGTTGGTATCTTTGTTACTCCAATGGATGGTAGCCTAGTCATTATGAAAGGTAGTTTGTGTACGAGATTTTAGTTACTCCAATGGATGGTAGCCTTGTCATTATGGAAGGTAGTCTGTTATCGATATTTTTGTTACTATAATGGATTGTAGCCTTGTCGTTATGTAAGATAGTATGTTTTCAATATCTTTGTTACTCCAATGGATGGTAGCCTAGTCATTATGGAAGGTAGTTTTTGTACGAGATTTTAGTTACTCCAATGGATCGTAGCCTTGTCATTATTAAAGGTAGTTTGTTGTTGATATTTTTGTTACTCCAATGGATGGTAGCCATGTCATTGTAGAAGGTAATATATTGTCGAGATTTTTGTCATTATAATGGATGGTAGCCTTGTCATTATAGAAGGTAGTCTGTTGTCGAGATTTTTGTTACTACAAAGGATTGTAGCCTTGTCATTGTGGAAGGTAGTCTGTTGTCGGTATCTTTGTTACTCCAATGGATGGTAGCCTAGTCATTATGGAAGGTAGTTTGTGTACGAGATTTTAGTTACTCCAATGGATGGTAGCCTTGTCATTATAGAAAGTAGTCTGTTGTCGAGATTTTTGTTTTTCCAATGGATGGTAGCCTTGTCATTATAAAAGGTAGTATATTGTCGAGATTTTTGTTACTAAAATAGATTGTAGCCTTCTCATTATGGAAGGTAGTCTGTTGTCGAGATTTTTGTTACTCCAATGGATGGTAGCCTTCTCATTATAGAAGGTAGTATATTGTTGAGATTTTTGTCACTACAATGAATGGTAGCCTTGTCATTATGGAAGGTAGTTTATTGTCGAGATTTTTGTTACTACAATGGATTGTAGCCTTGTCATTATGGAAGGTAGTCTGTTGTCGATATTTGTGTCACTCCAATGGATGGTAGCGTTGTCATTATAAATGGTAGTACATTGTCGAGATTTCAGACACTACAATGGATGGTAGCCTTGTAATTATGGAAGGTAGTCTATTGTCGAGATTTTTGTTACTATAATAGATTGTAGCCTTATCATTATTGAAGGTAGTCTGTTGTCGAGATTTTTGTTACTCCAATGGATGGTAGCCTTGTCATTATGGAAGGAAGTCTGTTGTCGATATCTTTGTTACTCCAATGGATGGTAGCCTAGTCATTATGGAAGGTAGTCTGTTGTCGAGTTTTTTGTTACTTCAATGATTGGTAGCCTTGTCATTATGGAAGGTAGTCTGTTGTCGAGATTTTTGTTACTCCAATGGATGGTAGCCTTGTCATTATAGAAGGTAATATATTGTCGAGATTTTTGTCACTATTATGGATGGTAGCCTTGTCATTATGGAAGGTAGTCTGTTGTCGAGATTTTTGTTACTATAATGGATTGTAGCCTTGTCATTGTGGAAGGTAGTCTGTTGTTGATATCTTTGTTACTCCAATGGATGGTAGCCTAGTCATTATGAAAGGTAGTTTGTGTACGAGATTTTAGTTACTCCAATGGATGGTAGCCTTGTCATTATGGAAGGTAGTCTGTTGTCGATATTTTTTATACTCCATTGGATTTTATACTCCAATGGATTTTTTATGGGAGGTAGTATGTTGTCGATATTTTGTTATTCTAATGGATGGTAGCCTTGTCATTATGAAAGGTAGTCTATTGTCGAGATTTTTGTCACTATAGTAGATTGTTGCCTTGTCATTATGGAAGGTAGTCTGTTGTCGAGATTTTTGTTAATCCAATGGATGGTAGCCTTGTCATTATAGAAGGTAGTATATTGTTATGATTTTTTTCACTACAATGACTGGTAGCCTTGTCATTATGGAAGGTAGTCTGTTGTTGAGATTTTTGTTACTAAATTGGATTGTAGCCTTGTCATTATGGAAGGTAGTCTGTTATCGAGATTTTTGTTACTCCAATGGATGGTAGCCTTGTCATTATAGAAGGTAATATATTATCGATATTTTTGTCACTATAATGGATGGTAGCCTTGTCATTATAGAAGGTAGTCTGTTGTCGAGATTTTTGTTACTACAATGGATTGTAGCCTTGTCGTTGGGGAAGGTAGTCTGTTGTTGATATCTTTATTACTCCAATGGATGGTAGCCTAGTCATTATGGAAGGTAGTTTGTGTACGAGATTTTAGTTAATCATATGGATGGTAGCCTTGTCAATATGGAAGGTAGTCTGTTGTCGAGAATTTTGTTATTCCAATGGATGGTAGCCTTTTCATTATGAAAGGTAGTATATTGTCGAGATTTTTGTTACTATAATAGATTGTAGCCTTCTCATTATGGAAGGTAGTCTGTTGTCGAGATTATTGTTACTCCAATGGATGGTAGCTTTCTCATTATAGAAGGTAGTATATTGTTGAGATTTTTGTCACTACAATGAATGGTATCCTTGTCATTATGGAAGGTAGTCTGTTGTCGAGATTTTTGTTACTACAATGGATGGTAGCCTTGTCATTATAGAAGGTAGTATATTGTTAGGATTTTTGTCACTACAATGAATGGTAGCCTTGTCATTATGGAAGGTAGTCTATTGTTGATATTTTTGTTACTACAATGGATTGTAGCCTTGTCATTATGGAAGGTAGTTTGTTGTCGATATCTTTGTTACTACAATTAATGGTAGCCTTGTCTTTAGGGAAGGTAGTCTATTGTCGAGATTTTTGTTACTATAATAGATTGTAGCCTTGTGATTATGGAAGGTAGTTTGTTGTCAAGATTTTTGTTACTCCAATGGATGGTAGCCTTGTCATTATGGAAGGTACTCTGTTGTCGATATCTTTGTTACTCCAATGGATGGTAGCCTAGTCATTATGGAAGGTAGTCTGTTGTCGAGTTTTTTGTTACTTCAATGGTTGGTAGCCTTGTCATTATGGAAGGTAGTCTGTTATCGAGATTTTTGTTACTCTAATGGATGGTAGCCTTGTCATTATAGAAGGTAATATATTATCGAGATTTTTGTCACTATAATGGATGGTAGCCTTGTCATTATAGAAGGTAGTCTGTTGTCGAGATTTTTGTTACTACAATGGATTGTAGCCTTGTCGTTGTGGAAGGTAGTCTGTTGTTGGTATCTTTGTTACTCCAATGGATGGTAGCCTAGTCATTATGGAAGGTAGTTTGTGTACGGGATTTTAGTTACTCCAATGGATGGTAGCCTTGTCAATATGGAAGGTAGTCTGTTGTCGAGATTTTTGTTATTCCATTGGATGGTAGCCTTTTCATTATGAAAGGTAGTATATTGTCGAGATTTTTGTTACTATAATAGATTGTAGCCTTCTCATTATGGAAGGTAGTCTGTTGTCGAGATTTTTGTTACTCCAATGGATGGTAGCTTTCTCATTATAGAAGGTAGTATATTGTTGAGATTTTTGTCACTACAATGAATGGTATCCTTGTCATTATGGAAGGTAGTCTGTTGTCGATATTTTTGTTACTACAATGGATTGTAGCCTTGTCATTATGGAAGGTAGTCCGTTGTCGATATCTGTGTTACTCTAATGGATGGTAGCCTTGTCATTAGGGAAGGTAGTCTATTGTCGAGATTTTTGTTACTATAATAGATTGTAGCCTTGTGATTATGGAAGGTAGTCTGTTTTCAAGATTTTTGTTACTCCAATGGATGGTAGCCTTGTCATTATGGAAGGTAGTCTGTTGTCGATATCTTTGTTACTCCAATGGATGGTAGCCTAGTCATTATGGAAGGTAGTCTGTTGTCGAGTTTTTTGTTACTTCAATGGTTGGTAGCCTTGTCATTATGGAAGGTAGTCTGTTATCGAGATTTTTGTTACTCCAATGGATGGTAGCCTTGTCATTATAGAAGGTAATATATTATCGATATTTTTGTCACTATAATGGATGGTAGCCTTGTCATTATAGAAGGTAGTCTGTTGTCGAGATTTTTGTTACTACAATGGATTGTAGCCTTGTCGTTGTGGAAGGTAGTCTATTTTTGGTATCTTTGTTACTCCAATGGATGGTAGCCTGGTCATTATGGAAGGTAGTTTGTGTACGAGATTTTAGTTACTCCAATGGATGGTAGCCTTGTCAATATGGAAGATAGTCTGTTGTCGAGATTTTTGTTATTCCAATGGATGGTAGCCTTTTCATTATGAAAGGTAGTATATTGTCGAGATTTTTGTTACTATAATAGATTGTAGCCTTCTCATTATGGAAGGTAGTCTGTTGTCGAGATTTTTGTTACTCCAATGGATGGTAGCTTTCTCATTATAGAAGGTAGTATATTGTTGAGATTTTTGTCACTACAATGAATGGTATCCTTGTCATTATGGAAGGTAGTCTGTTGTCGAGATTTTTGTTACTACAATGGATTGTAGCCTTGTCATTATGGAAGGTAGTCCGTTGTCGATATCTGTGTTACTCTAATGGATGGTAGCCTAGTCATCATTGAAGGTAGTTTGTGTATGATAATTTTTTTATTCCAATGGATGGTAGCGTTGTCATTATAAAAGGTAGTACATTGTCGAGATTTCAGTCACTACAATGGATGGTAGCCTTGTCATTATGGAAGGTAGTCTATTGTCGAGATTTTTGTTACTATAATAGATTGTAGATTTGTCATTATGGAAGGTAGTCTGTTGCCTAGATTTTTGTTACTCCAATGGATGGTAGCCTTGCCATTATGGAAGGTAGTCTGTTGTCGAGATTTTTGTTACTATAATGGATTGTAGCCTTGTCGTTGTGGAAGGTAGTCTGTTGTTGATATCTTTGTTACTCCAATGGATGGTAGCCTAGTCATTATGAAAGGTAGTTTGTGTATAAGATTTTAGTTACTCCAGTGGATGGTAGCCTTGTCATTATGGAAGGTAGTCTGTTGTCGAGATTTTTTATACTCCAATAGATTCTAGCCTTGTCATTATGGCAGGTAGTCCGTTGTAGAGATTTTTGTTACTCTAAGGGATGGTAGCCTTGTCATTATGGAACGTAGTATGTTGTCGATATTTTTGTTATTCTAATGGATGGTAGCCTTGTCATTATGAAATGTAATCTATTGTCGAGATTTTTGTCACTATAATAGATTGTAGCCTTGTCATTATGGAAGGTAGTCTGTTGTCGATATTTTTGTTAATCCAATGGATGGTAGCCTTGTCATTATAGAAGGTAGTATATTGTTATGATTTTTGTCACTACAATGAATGGTAGCCTTGTCATTATGGAAGGTAGTCTGTTGTCGATATTTTTGTTACTACAATGGATTGTAGCCTTGTCATTATGGAAGGTAGTCTGTTGTCGATATCTTTGTTTCTACAATTCATGGTAGCCTTGTCATTAGGGAAGGTAGTCTATTGTCGAGATTTTTGTTACTATAATAGATTGTAGCCTTGTGATTATGTAAGGTAGTCTGTTGTCAAGATTTTTGTTACTCCAATGGATGGTAGCCTTGTCATTATGGAAGGTAGTCTGTTGTCGATATCTTTGTTACTCCAATGGATGGTAGCCTAGTCATTATGGAAGGTAGTCTGTTGTCGAGTTTTTTGTTACTTCAATGGTTGGTAGCCTTGTCATTATGGAAGGTAGTCTGTTATCGAGATTTTTGTTACTCCAATGGATGGTAGCCTTGTCATTATAGAAGGTAATATATTATCGATATTTTTGTCACTATATTGGATGGTAGCCTTGTCATTATAGAAGGTAGTCTGTTGTCGAGATTTTTGTTACTACAATGGATTGTAGCCTTGTCGTTGTGGAAGGTAGTCTGTTGTTGGTATCTTTGTTACTCCAATGGATGGTAGCCTGGTCATTATGGAAGGTAGTTTGTGTACGAGATTTTAGTTACTCCAATGGATGGTAGCCTTGTCAATATGGAAGGTAGTCTGTTGTCGAGATTTTTGTTATTCCAATGGATGGTAGCCTTTTCATTATGAAAGGTAGTATATTGTCGAGATTTTTGTTACTATAATAGATTGTAGCCTTCTCATTATGGAAGGTAGTCTGTTGTCGAGATTTTTGTTACTCCAATGGATGGTAGCTTTCTCATTATAGAAGGTAGTATATTGTTGAGATTTTTGTCACTACAATGAATGGTATCCTTGTCATTATGGAAGGTAGTCTGTTGTCGAGATTTTTATTACTACAATGGATTGTAGCCTTGTCATTATGGAAGGTAGTCCGTTGTCGATATCTGTGTTACTCCAATGGATGGTAGCCTAGTCATCATTGAAGGTAGTTTGTGTATGATAATTTTTTTATTCCAATGGATGGTAGCGTTGTCATTATAGAAGGTAGTACATTGTCGAGATTTCAGTCACTACAATGGATGGTAGCCTTGTCATTATGGAAGGTAGTCTATTGTCGAGATTTTTGTTACTATAATAGATTGTAGCTTTGTCATTATGGAAGGTAGTCTGTTGCCTAGATTTTTGTTACTCCAATTGATGGTAGCCTTGTCATTATGGAAGGTAGTATGTTGTCGATATCTTTGTTACTCCAATGGATGGTAGCCTAGTCATTATGGAAGGTAGTCTGTTGTCGAGTTTTTTGTTACTTCAATGGTTGGTAGCCTTGCCATTATGGAAGGTAGTCTGTTGTCGAGATTTTTGTTACTATAATGGATTGTAGCCATGTCGTTGTGGAAGGTAGTCTGTTGTTGATATGTTTGTTACTCCAATGGATGGTAGCCTAGTCATTATGAAAGGTAGTTTGTGTACGAGATTTTAGTTACTCCAGTGGATGGTAGCCTTGTCATTATGGAAGGTAGTCTGTTGTCGAGATTTTTTATACTCCAATAGATTCTAGCCTTGTCATTATGGGAGGTAGTCTGTTGTAGAGATTTTTGTTACTCTAAGGGATGGTAGCCTTGTCATTATGGAATGTAGTATGTTGTCGATATTTTTGTTATTCTAATGGATGGTAGCCTTATCATTATGAAAGGTAGTCTATTGTTGAGATTTTTGTCACTACAATGGATTGTAGCCTTGTCATTATGGAAGGTAGTCTGTTGTCGAGATTTTTGTTACTACAATGGATTGTAGCCTTGTCATTATGGAAGGTAGTCTGTTGTCGATATCTTTGTTACTACAATTCATGGTAGCCCTGTCATTAGGGAAGGTAGTCTATTGTCGAGATTTTTGTTACTATAATAGATTGTAGCCTTGTGATTATGGAAGGTAGTCTGTTGTCAAGATTTTTGTTACTCTAATGGATGGTAGCCTTGTCATTATGGAAGGTAGTCTGTTGTCGATATCTTTGTTACTCCAATGGATGGTAGCCTAGTCATTATGGAAGGTAGTCTGTTGTCGAGTGTTTTGTTACTTCAATGGTTGGTAGCCTTGTCATTATGGAAGGTAGTCTGTTATCGAGATTTTTGTTACTCCAATGAATGGTAGCCTTGTCAGTATAAAAGGTAATATATTATCGAGATTTTTGTCACTATAATGGATGGTAGCCTTGTCATTATAGAAGGTAGTCTGTTGTCGAGATTTTTGTTACTACAATGGATTGTAGCCTTGTCGTTGTGGAAGGTAGTCTGTTGGTGGTATCTTTGTTACTCCAATGGATGGTAGCCTAGTCATTATGGAAGGTAGTTTGTGTACGAGATTTTAGTTACTCCAATGGATGGTAGCCTTGTCAATATGGAAGGTAGTCTGTTGTCGAGATTTTTGTTATTCCAATGGATGGTAGCCTTTTCATTATGGAAGGTAGTCTGTTGTCGAGATTTTTGTTACTCCAATGGATGGTAGCTTTCTCATTATAGAAGGTAGTATATTGTTGAGATTTTTGTCACTACAATGAATGGTATCCTTGCCATTATGGAAGGTAGTTTGTTGTCGAGATTTTTGTTACTATAATGGATTGTAGCCTTGACGTTGTGGAAGGTAGTCTGTTGTTGATATCTTTGTTACTCCAATGGATGGTAGCCTAGTCATTATGAAAGGTAGTTTGTGTACGTGATTTTAGTTACTCTAGTGGATGGTAGCCTTGTCATTATGGAAGGTAGTCTGTTGTCGAGATTTTTTATACTCCAATAGATTCTAGCCTTGTCATTATGGGAGGTAGTCTGTTGTAGAGATTTTTGTTACTCTAAGGGATGGTAGCCTTGTCATTATGGAACGTAGTATGTTGTCGAGATTTTTGTTATTCTAATGGATGGTAGCCTTGTCATTATGAAAGGTAGTCTATTGTCGAGATTTTTGTCACTATAATAGTTTGTAGCCTTGTCATTATGGAAGGTAGTCTGTTGTCGATATTTTTGTTAATCCAATTGATGGTAGCATTGTCATTTTAGAAGGTAGTATATTGTTATGATTTTTGTCACTACAATGAATGGTAGCCTTGTCATTATGGAAGGTAGTCTGTTGTCGAGATTTTTGTTACTACAATGGATTGTAGCCTTGTCATTATGAAAGGTAGTTTGTTGTCGATATCTTTGTTACTACAATTCATGGTAGCCTTGTCATTAGGGAAGGTAGTCTATTGTCGAGATTTTTGTTACTATAATAGATTGTAGCCTTGTGATTATGGAAGGTAGTCTGTTGTCAAGATTTTTGTTACTCCAATGGATGGTAGCCTAGTCATTATGAAAGGTAGTTTGTTGTCGATATCTTTGTTACTACAATTCATGGTAGCCTTGTCATTAGGGAAGGTAGTCTATTGTCGAGATTTTTGTTACTATAATAGATTGTAGCCTTGTGATTATGGAAGGTAGTCTGTTGTCAAGATTTTTGTTACTCTAATGGATGGTAGCCTTGTCATTATGGAAGGTAGTCTGTTGTCGATATCTTTGTTACTCCAATGGATGGTAGCCTAGTCATTATGGAAGGTAGTCTGTTGTCGAGTGTTTTGTTACTTCAATGGTTGGTAGCCTTGTCATTATGGAAGGTAGTCTGTTATCGAGATTTTTGTTACTCCAATGAATGGTAGCCTTGTCAGTATAAAAGGTAATATATTATCGAGATTTTTGTCACTATAATGGATGGTAGCCTTGTCATTATAGAAGGTAGTCTGTTGTCGAGATTTTTGTTACTACAATGGATTGTAGCCTTGTCGTTGTGGAAGGTAGTCTGTTGGTGGTATCTTTGTTACTCCAATGGATGGTAGCCTAGTCATTATGGAAGGTAGTTTGTGTACGAGATTTTAGTTACTCCAATGGATGGTAGCCTTGTCAATATGGAAGGTAGTCTGTTGTCGAGATTTTTGTTATTCCAATGGATGGTAGCCTTTTCATTATGGAAGGTAGTCTGTTGTCGAGATTTTTGTTACTCCAATGGATGGTAGCTTTCTCATTATAGAAGGTAGTATATTGTTGAGATTTTTGTCACTACAATGAATGGTATCCTTGCCATTATGGAAGGTAGTCTGTTGTCGAGATTTTTGTTACTATAATGGATTGTAGCCTTGTCGATGTGGAAGGTAGTATGTTGTTGATATCTTTGTTACTCCAATGGATGGTAGCCTAGTCATTATGAAAGGTAGTTTGTGTACGTGATTTTAGTTACTCTAGTGGATGGTAGCCTTATCATTATGGAAGGTAGTCTGTTGTCGAGATTTTTTATACTCCAATAGATTCTAGCCTTGTCATTATGGGAGGTAGTCTGTTGTAGAGATTTTTGTTACTCTAAGGGATGGTAGCCTTGTCATTATGGAACGTAGTATGTTGTCGAGATTTTTGTTATTCTAATGGATGGTAGCCTTGTCATTGTGAAAGGTAGTCTATTGTCGAGATTTTTGTCACTATAATAGTTTGTAGCCTTGTCATTATGGAAGGTAGTCTGTTGTCGATATTTTTGTTAATCCAATCGATGGTAGCATTGTCATTTTAGAAGGTAGTATATTGTTATGATTTTTGTCACTACAATGAATGGTAGCCTTGTCATTATGGAAGGTAGTCTGTTGTCGAGATTTTTGTTACTACAATGGATTGTAGCCTTGTCATTATGGAAGGTAGTCTGTTGTCGATATCTTTGTTACTACAATTCATGGTAGCCTTGTCATTAGGGAAGGTAGTCTATTGTCGAGATTTTTGTTACTATAATAGTTTGTAGCCTTGTGATTATGGAAGGTAGTCTGTTGTCAAGATTTTTGTTACTCCAATGGATGGTGGCCTTGTCATTATGGAAGGTAGTATGTTGTCGATATCTTTGTTACTCCAATGGATGGTAGCCTAGTCATTATGGAAGGTAGTATGTTAACGAGTTTTTTGTTACTTCAATGGTTGGTAGCCTTGTCATTATGGAAGGTAGTCTGTTGTCGAGATTTTTGTTACTCCAATGGATGGTAGCCTTGTCATTATAGAAGGTAATATATTGTCGAGATTTTTGTCACTATTATGGATGGTAGCCTTGCCATTATGGAAGGTAGTCTGTTGTCGAGATTTTTATTACTACAATGGATTGTAGCCTTGTCGTTGTGGAAGGTAGTCTGTTGTTGATATCTTTGTTACTCCAATGGATGGTAGCCTAGTCATTATGAAAGGTAGTTTGTGTACGAGATTTTAGTTACTCCAGTGGATGGTAGCCTTGTCATTATGGAAGGTAGTCTGTTGTCAAGATTTTTTATACTCCAATAGATTCTAGCCTTGTCATTATGGGAGGTAGTCTGTTGTAGAGATTTTTGTTACTCTAAGGGATGGTAGCCTTGTCATTATGGAACGTAGTATGTTGTCGATATTTTTGTTATTCTAATGGATGGTAGCCTTGTCATTATGAAAGGTAGTCTATTGTCGAGATTTTTGTCACTATAATAGATTGTAGCCTTGTCATTATGGAAGGTAGTCTGTTGTCGATATTTTTGTTAATCCAATCGATGGTAGCCTTGTCATTATAGAAGGTAGTATATTGTTATGATTTTTGTCACTACAATGAATGGTAGCCTTGTCATTATGGAAGGTAGTCTGTTGTCGAGATTTTTGTTACTACAATGGATTGTAGCCTTGTCATTATGGAAGGTAGTCTGTTGTCGATATCTTTGTTACTACAATTCATGGTAGCCTTGTCATTAGGGAAGGTAGTCTATTGTCGAGATTTTTGTTACTATAATAGATTGTAGCCTTGTGATTATGGAAGGTAGTCTGTTGTCAAGATTTTTGTTACTCCAATGGATGGTAGCCTTGTCATTATGGAAGGTAGTATGTTGTCGATATCTTTGTTACTCCAATGGATGGTAGCCTAGTCATTATGGATGGTAGTCTGTTGTCGAGTTTTTTGTTACTTCAATGGTTGGTAGCCTTGTCATTATGGAAGGTAGTCTGTTGTCGAGATTTTTGTTACTCCAATGGATGGTAGCCTTGTCATTATAGAAGGTAATATATTGTCGAGATTTTTGTCACTGTTATGGATGGTAGCCTTTCCATTATGGAAGGTAGTCTGTTGTCGAGATTTTTGTTACTATAATGGATTGTAGCCTTGTCGTTGTGGAAGGTAGTTTGTTGTTGATATCTTTGTTACTCCAATGGATGGTAGCCTAGTCATTATGAAAGGTAGTTTGTGTACGAGATTTTAGTTACTCCAGTGGATGGTAGCCTTGTCATTATGGAAGGTAGTCTGTTGTCGAGATTTTTTATACTCCAATAGATTCTAGCCTTGTCATTATGGGAGGTAGTCTGTTGTAGAGATTTTTGTTACTCTAAGGGATGGTAGCCTTGTCATTTTGGAACGTAGTATGTTGTCGATATTTTTGTTATTCTAATGGATGGTAGCCTTGTCATTATGAAAGGTAGTCTATTGTCGAGATTTTTGTCACTATAATAGATTGTAGCCTTGTCATTATGGAAGGTAGTCTGTTGTCGATATTTTTGTTAATCCAATCGATGGTAGCCTTGTCATTATAGAAGGTAGTATATTGTTATGATTTTTGTCACTACAATGAATGGTAGCCTTGTCATTATGGAAGGTAGTCTGTTGTCGAGATTTTTGTTACTACAATGGATTGTAGCCTTCTCATTATGGAAGGTAGTCTGTTGTCGATATCTTTGTTACTACAATTCATGGTAGCCTTGTCATTAGGGAAGGTAGTCTATTGTTGAGATTTTTGTTACTATAATAGATTGTAGCCTTGTGATTATGGAAGATAGTCTGTTGTCAAGATTTTTGTTACTCCAATGGATGGTAGCCTTGTCATTATGGAAGGTAGTCTGTTGTCGATATCTTTGTTACTCCAATGGATGGTAGCCTAGTCATTATGGAAGGTAGTCTGTTGTCGAGTTTTTTGTTACTTCAATGGTTGGTAGCCTTGTCATTATGGAAGGTAGTCTGTTATCGAGATTTTTGTTACTCCAATGAATGGTAGCCTTGTCAGTATAAAAGGTAATATATTATCGAGATTTTTGTCACTATAATGGATGGTAGCCTTGTCATTATAGAAGGTAGTCTGTTGTCGAGATTTTTGTTACTACAATGGATTGTAGCCTTGTCATTGTGGAAGGTAGTCTGTTGTTGGTATCTTTGATACTCCAATGGATGGTAGCCTAGTCATTATGGAAGGTAGTTTGTGTACGAGATTTTAGTTACTCCAATGGATGGTAGCCTTGTCAATATGGAAGGTAGTCTGTTGTCGAGATTTTTGTTATTCCAATGGATGGTAGCCTTTTCATTATGAAAGGTAGTATATTGTCGAGATTTTTGTTACTATAATAGATTGTAGCCTTCTCATTATGGAAGGTAGTCTGTTGTCGAGATTTTTGTTACTCCAATGGATGGTAGCTTTCTCATTATAGAAGGTAGTATATTGTCGAGATTTTTGTCACTATTATGGATGGTAGCCTTGCCATTATGGAAGGTAGTCTGTTGTCGAGATTTTTGTTACTATAATGGATTGTAGCCTTGTCGTTGTGGAAGGTAGTCTGTTGTTGATATCTTTGTTACTCCAATGGATGGTAGCCTAGTCATTATGAAAGGTAGTTTGTGTACGAGATTTTAGTTACTCCAGTGGATGGTAGCCTTGTCATTATGGAAGGTAGTCTGTTGTCGAGATTTTTTATACTCCAATAGATTCTAGCCTTGTCATTATGGGAGGTAGTCTGTTGTAGAGATTTTTGTTACTCTAAAGGATGGTAGCCTTGTCATTATGGAACGTAGTATGTTGTCGATATTTTTGTTATTCTAATGGATGGTAGCCTTGTCATTATGAAAGGTAGTCTATTGTCGAGATTTTTGTCACTATAATAGTTTGTAGACTTGTCATTATGGAAGGTAGTCTGTTGTCGATATTTTTGTTAATCCAATCGATGGTAGCCTTGTCATTTTAGAAGGTAGTATATTGTTATGATTTTTATCACTACAATGAATGGTAGCCTTGTCATTATGGAAGGTAGTCTGTTGTCGAGATTTTTGTTACTACAATGGATTGTAGCCTTGTCATTATGGAAGGTAGTCTGTTGTCGATATCTTTGTTACTACAATTCATGGTAGCCTTGTCATTAGGGAAGGTAGTCTATTGTCGAGATTTTTGTTACTATAATAGATTGTAGCCTTGTGATTATGGAAGGTAGTCTGTTGTCAAGATTTTTGTTACTCCAATGGATGGTAGCCTTGTCATTATGGAAGGTAGTATGTTGTCGATATCTTTGTTACTCCAATGGATGGTAGCATAGTCATTATGGAAGGTAGTCTGTTGTCGAGTTTTTTGTTAGTTCAATGGTTGGTAGCCTTGTCATTATGGAAGGTAGTCTGTTGTCGAGATTTTTGTTACTCCAATGGATGGTAGCCTTGTCATTATAGAAGGTAATATATTATCGAGATTTTTGTCACTATAATGGATGGTAGCCTTGTCATTATAGAAGGTAGTCTGTTGTCGAGATTTTTGTTACTACAATGGATTGTAGCCTTGTCGTTGTGGAAGGTAGTCTGTTGGTGGTATCTTTGTTACTCCAATGGATGGTAGCCTAGTCATTATGGAAGGTAGTTTGTGTACGAGATTTTAGTTACTCCAATGGATGGTAGCCTTGTCAATATGGAAGGTAGTCTGTTGTCGAGATTTTTGTTATTCCAATGGATGGTAGCCTTTTCATTATGAAAGGTAGTATATTGTCGAGATTTTTGTTACTATAATAGATTGTAGCCTTCTCATTATGGAAGGTAGTCTGTTGTCGAGATTTTTGTTACTCCAATGGATGGTAGCTTTCTCATTATAGAAGGTAGTATATTGTTGAGATTTTTGTCACTACAATGAATGGTATCCTTGTCATTATGGAAGGTAGTCTGTTGTCGAGATTTTTGTTACTACAATGGATTGTAGCCTTGTCATTATGGAAGGTAGTCCGTTGTCGATATCTGTGTTACTCCAATGGATGGTAGCCTAGTCATCATTGAAGGTAGTTTGTGTATGATAATTTTTTTATTCCAATGGATGGTAGCGTTGTCATTATAGAAGGTAGTACATTTTCGAGATTTCAGTCACTACAATGGATGGTAGCCTTGTCATTATGGAAGGTAGTCTATTGTCGAGATTTTTGTTACTATAATAGATTTTAGCCTTGTCATTATGGAAGGTAGTCTGTTGTCGAGATTTTTGTTACTCTAATGGATGGTAGCCTTGTCATTACGGAAGGTAGTATGTTGTCGATATCTTTGTTACTCCAATGGATGGTAGCCTAGTCATTATGGAAGGTAGTCTGTTGTCGAGTTTTTTGTTACTTCAATGGTTGGTAGCCTTGTCATTATGGAAGGTAGTCTATTGTTGAGATTTTTGTTACTCCAATGGATGGTAGCCTTGTCATTATAGAAGGTAATATATTGTCGAGATTTTTGTCACTATTATGGATGGTAGCCTTGCCATTATGGAAGGTAGTCTGTTGTCGAGATTTTTGTTACGATAATGGATTGTAGCCTTGTCGTTGTGGAAGGTAGTCTGTTGTTGATATCTTTGTTACTCCAATGGATGGTAGCCTAGTCATTATGAAAGGTAGTTTGTGTACGAGATTTTAGTTACTCCAGTGGATGGTAGCCTTGTCATTATGGAAGGTAGTCTGTTGTCGAGATTTTTTGTACTCCAATGGATTCTAGCCTTGTCATTATGGGAGGTAGTCTGTTGTAGAGATTTTTGTTACTCTAAGGGATGGTAGCCTTGTCATTATGGAAGGTAGTCTGTTGTCGATATTTTTGTTATTCTAATGGATGGTAGCCTTGTCATTATAGAAGGTAGTATATTGTTATGATTTTTGTCACTACAATGAATGGTAGCCTTGTCATTATTGAAGGTAGTCTGTTGTCGAGATTTTTGTTACTACAATGGATTGTAGCTTTGTCATTATAGAAGGTAGTATGTTGTCGATATCTTTGTTACTACAATTGATGGTAGCCTTGTCATTAGGGAAGGTAGTCTATTGTCGAGATTTTTGTTACTATAATAGATTGTAGCCTTGTGATTATGGAAGGTAGTCTGTTGTCAAGATTTTTGTTACTCCAATGGATGGTAGCCTTGTCATTATGGAAAGTAGTCTGTTGTCGATATCTTTGTTACTCCAATGGATGGTAGCCTAGTCATTATGTAAGGTAGTCTCTTGTCGAGTTTTTTGTTACTTCAATGGTTGGTAGCCTTGTCATTATGGAAGGTAGTCTGTTATCGAGATTTTTGTTTCCCCAATGGATGGTAGCCTTGTCATTATAGAAGGTAATATATTATCGAGATTTTCGTCACTCTAATGGATGGTAGCCTTGTCATCATAGAAGGTAGTCTGTTGTCGAGATTTTTGTTACTACAATGGATTGTAGCCTTGTCATTGTGGAAGGTAGTCTATTGTCGATATCTTTGTTACTCCAATGGATGGTAGCCTAGTCATTATGGAAGGAAGTTTGTGTACGAGATTTTATTTACTCCAATGGATGGTAGCCTTGTCAATATGGAAGGTAGTCTGTTGTCGAGATTTTTGTTATTCCAATGGATGGTAGCCTTTTCATTATGAAAGGTAGTATATTGTCGAGATTTTTGTTACTATAATAGATTGTAGCCTTCTCATTATGAAAGGTAGTCTGTTGTCGAGATTTTTGTTACTCCAATGGATGTTAGCTTTCTCATTATAGAAGGTAGTATATTGTTGAGATTTTTGTCACTACAATGAATGGTAGCCTTGTCATTATGGAAGGTAGTCTGTTGTCGAGATTTTTGTTACTACAATGGATTATAGCCTTGTCATTATGGAAGGTAGTCCGTTGTCGATATCTGTGTTACTCCAATGGATGGTAGCCTAGTCATCATTGAAGGTAGTTTGTGTATGATAATTTTTTTATTCCAATGAATGGTAGCATTGTCATTATAGAAGGTAGTACATTGTCGAGATTTCAGTCTCTACAAAGGATGGTAGCCTTGTCATTATGGAAGGTAGTCTATTGTCGAGATTTTTGTTACTATAATAGATTGTAGCCTTATCATTATGGAAGGTAGTCTGTTGTCGAGATTTTTGTTACTACAATGGATTGTAGCCTTGTCATTGTGGAAGGTATTCTGTTGTCGGTATCTTTGTTACTCCAATGGATGGTAGCCTAGTCATTATGGAAGGTAGTTTGTGTACGAGATTTTATTTACTCCAATGGATGGTAGCCTTGTCAATATGGAAGGTAGTCTGTTGTCGAGATTTTAGTTATTCCAATGGATGGTAGCCTTTTCATTATGAAAGGTAGTATATTGTCGAGATTTTTGTTACTATAATAGATTGTAGCCTTCTCATTATGAAAGGTAGTCTGTTGTCGAGATTTTTGTTACTCCAATGGATGGTAGCTTTCTCATTATAGAAGGTAGTATATTGTTGAGATTTTTGTCACTACAATGAATGGTAGCCTTGTCATTATGGAAGGTAGTCTGTTGTCGAGATTTTTGTTACTACAATGGATTATAGCCTTGTCATTATGGAAGGTAGTCCGTTGTCGATATCTGTGTTACTCCAATGGATGGTAGCCTAGTCATCATTGAAGGTAGTTTGTGTATGATAATTTTTTTATTCCAATGAATGGTAGCATTGTCATTATAGAAGGTAGTACATTGTCGAGATTTCAGTCTCTACAATGGATGGTAGCCTTGTCATTATGGAAGGTAGTCTATTGTCGAGATTTTTGTTACTATAATAGATTGTAGCCTTGTCATTATGGAAGGTAGTCTGTTGTCGAGATTTTTGTTACTCCAATGGATGGTAGCCTTGTCATTATGGAAGGTAGTATGTTGTCGATATCTTTGTTACTCCAATGGATGGTAGCCTAGTCATTATGGAAGGTACTTTGTTGTCGAGTTTTTTGTTACTTCAATGGTTGGTAGCCTTGTCATTATGGAAGGTAGTCTGTTGTCGAGATTTTTGTTACTCCAATGGATGGTAGCCTTGTCATTATAGAAGGTAATATATTGTCGAGATTTTTGTCACTATTATGGATGGTAGCCTTGCCATTATGGAAGGTAGTCTGTTGTCGAGATTTTTGTTACTATAATGGATTGTAACCTTGTCGTTGTGGAAGGTAGTCTGTTGTTGATATCTTTGTTACTCCAATGGATGGTAGCCTAGTCATTATGAAAGGTAGTTTGTGTACGAGATTTTAGTTACTCCAGTGGATGGTAGCCTTGTCATTATGGAAGGTAGTCTATTGTCGAGATTTTTTATACTCCAATTGATTCTAGCCTTGTCATTATGGGAGGTAGTCTGTTGTAGAGATTTTTGTTACTCTAAGGGATGGTAGCCTTGTCATTATGGAACGTAGTATGTTGTCGATATTTTTGTTATTCTAATGGATGGTAGCCTTGTCATTATGAAAGGTAGTCTATTGTCGAGATTTTTGTCACTATAATAGATTGTAGCCTTGTCATTATGGAAGGTAGTCTGTTGTCGAGATTTTTGTTAATCCAATGGATGGTAGCCTTGTAATTATAGAAGGTAGTATATTGTTATGATTTTTGTCACTACAATGAATGGTAGCCTTGTCATTATGGAAGGTAGTCTGTTGTCGAGATTTTTGTTACTACAATGGATAGTAGCCTTGTCATTATAGAAGGTAGTCTGTTGCCGATATCTTTGTTACTACAATTGATGGTAGCCTTGTCATTAGGGAAGGTAGTCTATTGTCGAGATTTTTGTTACTATAATAGATTGTAGCCTTGTGATTATGGAAGGTAGTCTGTTGTCAAGATTTTTGTTACTCCAATGGATGGTAGCCTTGTCATTATGGAAAGTAGTCTGTTGTCGATATCTTTGTTACTCCAATGGATGGTAGCCTAGTCATTATGTAAGGTAGTCTCTTGTCGAGTTTTTTGTTACTTCAATGGTTGGTAGCCTTGTCATTATGGAAGGTAGTCTGTTATCGAGATTTTTGTTACCCTAATGGATGGTAGCCTTGTCATTATAGAAGGTAATATATTATCGAGATTTTCGTCACTCTAATGGATGGTAGCCTTGTCATCATAGAAGGTAGTCTATTGTCGAGATTTTTGTTACTACAATGGATTGTAGCCTTGTCATTGTGGAAGGTAGTCTATTGTCGGTATCTTTGTTACTCCAATGGATGGTAGCCTAGTCATTATGGAAGGTAGTTTGTGTACGAGATTTTATTTACTCCAATGGATGGTAGCCTTGTCAATATGGAAGGTAGTCTGTTGTCGAGATTTTTGTTATTCCAATGGATGGTAGCCTTTTCATTATGAAAGGTAGTATATTGTCGAGATTTTTGTTACTATAATAGATTGTAGCCTTCTCATTATGAAAGGTAGTCTGTTGTCGAGATTTTTGTTACTCCAATGGATGTTAGCTTTCTCATTATAGAAGGTAGTATATTGTTGAGATTTTTGTCACTACAATGAATGGTAGCCTTGTCATTATGGAAGGTAGTCTGTTGTCGAGATTTTTGTTACTACAATGGATTATAGCCTTGTCATTATGGAAGGTAGTCCGTTGTCGATATCTGTGTTACTCCAATGGATGGTAGCCTAGTCATCATTGAAGGTAGTTTGTGTATGATAATTTTTTTATTCCAATGAATGGTAGCATTGTCATTATAGAAGGTAGTACATTGTCGAGATTTCAGTCTCTACAATGGATGGTAGCCTTGTCATTATGGAAGGTAGTCTATTGTCGAGATTTTTGTTACTATAATAGATTGTAGCCTTGTCATTATGGAAGGTAGTCTGTTGTCGAGATTTTTGTTACTACAATGGATTGTAGCCTTGTCATTGTGGAAGGTATTCTGTTGTCGGTATCTTTGTTACTCCAATGGATGGTAGCCTAGTCATTATGGAAGGTAGTTTGTGTACGAGATTTTATTTACTCCAATGGATGGTAGCCTTGGCAATATGGAAGGTAGTCTGTTGTCGAGATTTTAGTTATTCCAATGGATGGTAGCCTTTTCATTATGAAAGGTAGTATATTGTCGAGATTTTTGTTACTATAATAGATTGTAGCCTTCTCATTATGAAAGGTAGTCTGTTGTCGAGATTTTTGTTACTCCAATGGATGGTAGCTTTCTCATTATAGAAGGTAGTATATTGTTGAGATTTTTGTCACTACAATGAATGGTAGCCTTGTCATTATGGAAGGTAGTCTGTTGTCGAGATTTTTGTTACTACAATGGATTATAGCCTTGTCATTATGGAAGGTAGTCCGTTGTCGATATCTGTGTTACTCCAATGGATGGTAGCCTAGTCATCATTGAAGGTAGTTTGTGTATGATAATTTTTTTATTCCAATGAATGGTAGCATTGTCATTATAGAAGGTAGTACATTGTCGAGATTTCAGTCTCTACAATGGATGGTAGCCTTGTCATTATGGAAGGTAGTCTATTGTCGAGATTTTTGTTACTATAATAGATTGTAGCCTTGTCATTATGGAAGGTAGTCTGTTGTCGAGATTTTTGTTACTCCAATGGATGGTAGCCTTGTCATTATGGAAGGTAGTATGTTGTCGATATCTTTGTTACTCCAATGGATGGTAGCCTAGTCATTATGGAAGGTACTTTGTTGTCGAGTTTTTTGTTACTTCAATGGTTGGTAGCCTTGTCATTATGGAAGGTAGTCTGTTGTCGAGATTTTTGTTACTCCAATGGATGGTAGCCTTGTCATTATAGAAGGTAATATATTGTCGAGATTTTTGTCACTATTATGGATGGTAGCCTTGCCATTATGGAAGGTAGTCTGTTGTCGAGATTTTTGTTACTATAATGGATTGTAACCTTGTCGTTGTGGAAGGTAGTCTGTTGTTGATATCTTTGTTACTCCAATGGATGGTAGCCTAGTCATTATGAAAGGTAGTTTGTGTACGAGATTTTAGTTACTCCAGTGGATGGTAGCCTTGTCATTATGGAAGGTAGTCTATTGTCGAGATTTTTTATACTCCAATTGATTCTAGCCTTGTCATTATGGGAGGTAGTCTGTTGTAGAGATTTTTGTTACTCTAAGGGATGGTAGCCTTGTCATTATGGAACGTAGTATGTTGTCGATATTTTTGTTATTCTAATGGATGGTAGCCTTGTCATTACGAAAGGTAGTCTATTGTCGAGATTTTTGTCACTATAATAGATTGTAGCCTTGTCATTATGGAAGGTAGTCTGTTGTCGAGATTTTTGTTAATCCAATGGATGGTAGCCTTGTAATTATAGAAGGTAGTATATTGTTATGATTTTTGTCACTACAATGAATGGTAGCCTTGTCATTATGGAAGGTAGTCTGTTGTCGAGATTTTTGTTACTACAATAGATTGTAGCCTTGTCATTATAGAAGGTAGTCTGTTGTCGATATCTTTGTTACTACAATTGATGGTAGCCTTGTCATTAGGGAAGGTAGTCTATTGTCGAGATTTTTGTTACTATAATAGATTGTAGCCTTGTGATTATGGAAGGTAGTCTGTTGTCAAGATTTTTGTTACTCCAATGGATGGTAGCCTGGTCATTATGGAAAGTAGTCTGTTGTCGATATCTTTGTTACTCCAATGGATGGTAGCCTAGTCATTATGGAAGGTAGTCTGTTGTCGAGTTTTTTGTTACTTCAATGGTTGGTAGCCTTGTCATTATGGAAGGTAGTCTGTTATCGAGATTTTTGTTACTCCAATGGATGGTAGCCTTGTCATTATAGAAGGTAATATATTATCGAGATTTTTGTCACTCTAATGGATGGTAGCCTTGTCATCATAGAAGGTAGTCTGTTGTCGAGATTTTTGTTACTACAATGGATTGTAGCCTTGTCATTGTGGAAGGTAGTCTGTTGTCGGTATCTTTGTTACTCCAATGGATGGTAGCCTAGTCATTATGGAAGGTAGTTTGTGTACGAGATTTTAGTTACTCCAATGGATGGTAGCCTTGTCAATATGGAAGGTAGTCTGTTGTCGAGATTTTTGTTATTCCAATGGATGGTATCCTTTTCATTATGAAAGGTAGTATATTGTAGAGATTTTTGTTACTATAATATATTGTAGCCTTCTCATTATGGAAGGTAGTCTGTTGTCGAGATTTTTGTTACTCCAATGGATGGTAGCTTTCTCATTATAGAAGGTAGTATATTGTTGAGATTTTTGTCACTACAATGAATGGTAGCCTTGTCATTATGGAAGGTAGTCAGTTGTCGAGATTTTTGTTACTACAATGGATTGTAGCCTTGTCATTATGGAAGGTAGTCCGTTGTCGATATCTGTGTTACTCCAATGGATGGTAGCCTAGTCATTATTGAAGGTAGTTTGTGTATGATAATTTTTTTATTCCAATGAATGGTGGCATTGTCATTATAGAAGGTAGTACATTGTCGAGATTTCAGTCACTACAATGGATGGTAGCCTTGTCATAATGGAAGGTAGTCTATTGTCGAGATTTTAGTTACTATAATAGATTGTAGCCTTGTCATTATGGAAGGTAGTCTGTTGTCGAGATTTTTGTTACTCCAATGGATGGTAGCCTTGTCATTATGGAAGGTAGTATGTTGTCGATATCTTTGTTACTCCAATGGATGGTAGCCTAGTCATTATGGAAGGTACTTTGTTGTCGAGTTTTTTGTTACTTCAATGGTTGGTAGCCTTGTCATTATGGAAGGTAGTCTGTTGTCGAGAT
Source organism: Vicia faba (assembly GCA_948472305.1). Lineage (NCBI taxonomy): Eukaryota > Viridiplantae > Streptophyta > Magnoliopsida > Fabales > Fabaceae > Vicia > Vicia faba. The sequence continues at coordinate 463,448,894 of OX451741.1, forward strand.
TTTTGTTACTACAATGGATTGTAGCCTTGTCATTATGGAAGGTAGTTTGTTGTCGATATCTTTGTTACTACAATTCATGGTAGCCTTGTCATTAGGGAAGGTAGTCTATTGTTGAGATTTTTGTTACTATAATAGATTGTAGCCTTGTGATTATGGAAGATAGTCTGTTGTCAAGATTTTTGTTACTCCAATGGATGGTAGCCTTGTCATTATGGAAGGTAGTCTGTTGTCGATATCTTTGTTACTCCAATGGATGGTAGTCTAGTCATTATGGAAGGTAGTCTGTTGTCGAGTTTTTTGTTACTTCAATGGTTGGTAGCCTTGTCATTATGGAAGGTAGTCTGTTATCGAGATTTTTGTTACTCCAATGAATGGTAGCCTTGTCAGTATAAAAGGTAATATATTATGGAGATTTTTGTCACTATAATGGATGGTAGCCTTGTCATTATAGAAGGTAGTCTGTTGTCGAGATTTTTGTTACTACAATGGATTGTAGCCTTGTCGTTGTGGAAGGTAGTCTGTTGTTGGTATCTTTGTTACTCCAATGGATGGTAGCCTAGTCATTATGGAAGGTAGTTTGTGTACGAGATTTTAGTTACTCCAATGGATGGTAGCCTTGTCAATATGGAAGGTAGTCTGTTGTCGAGATTTTTGTTATTCCAATGGATGGTAGCCTTTTCATTATGAAAGGTAGTATATTGTCGAGATTTTTGTTACTATAATAGATTGTAGCCTTCTCATTATGGAAGGTAGTCTGTTGTCGAGATTTTTGTTACTCCAATGGATGGTAGCTTTCTCATTATAGAAGGTAGTATATTGTCGAGATTTTTGTCACTATTATGGATGGTAGCCTTGCCATTATGGAAGGTAGTCTGTTGTCGAGATTTTTGTTACTACAATGGATTATAGCCTTGTCATTATGGAAGGTAGTCCGTTGTCGATATCTGTGTTACTCCAATGGATGGTAGCCTAGTCATCATTGAAGGTAGTTTGTGTATGATAATTTTTTTATTCCAATGAATGGTAGCATTGTCATTATAGAAGGTAGTACATTGTCGAGATTTCAGTCTCTACAATGGATGGTAGCCTTGTCATATGGAAGGTAGTCTATTGTCGAGATTTTTGTTACTATAATAGATTGTAGCCTTGTCATTATGGAAGGTAGTCTGTTGTCGAGATTTTTGTTACTACAATGGATTGTAGCCTTGTCATTGTGGAAGGTATTCTGTTGTCGGTATCATTGTTACTCCAATGGATGGTAGCCTAGTCATTATGGAAGGTAGTTTGTGTACGAGATTTTATTTACTCCAATGGATGGTAGCCTTGGCAATATGGAAGGTAGTCTGTTGTCGAGATTTTAGTTATTCCAATGGATGGTAGCCTTTTCATTATGAAAGGTAGTATATTGTCGAGATTTTTGTTACTATAATAGATTGTAGCCTTCTCATTATGAAAGGTAGTCTGTTGTCGAGATTTTTGTTACTCCAATGGATGGTAGCTTTCTCATTATAGAAGGTAGTATATTGTTGAGATTTTTGTCACTACAATGAATGGTAGCCTTGTCATTATGGAAGGTAGTCTGTTGTCGAGATTTTTGTTACTACAATGGATTATAGCCTTGTCATTATGGAAGGTAGTCCGTTGTCGATATCTGTGTTACTCCAATGGATGGTAGCCTAGTCATCATTGAAGGTAGTTTGTGTATGATAATTTTTTTATTCCAATGAATGGTAGCATTGTCATTATAGAAGGTAGTACATTGTCGAGATTTCAGTCTCTACAATGGATGGTAGCCTTGTCATTATGGAAGGTAGTCTATTGTCGAGATTTTTGTTACTATAATAGATTGTAGCCTTGTCATTATGGAAGGTAGTCTGTTGTCGAGATTTTTGTTACTCCAATGGATGGTAGCCTTGTCATTATGGAAGGTAGTATGTTGTCGATATCTTTGTTACTCCAATGGATGGTAGCCTAGTCATTATGGAAGGTACTTTGTTGTCGAGTTTTTTGTTACTTCAATGGTTGGTAGCCTTGTCATTATGGAAGGTAGTCTGTTGTCGAGATTTTTGTTACTCCAATGGATGGTAGCCTTGTCATTATAGAAGGTAATATATTGTCGAGATTTTTGTCACTATTATGGATGGTAGCCTTGCCATTATGGAAGGTAGTCTGTTGTCGAGATTTTTGTTACTATAATGGATTGTAACCTTGTCGTTGTGGAAGGTAGTCTGTTGTTGATATCTTTGTTACTCCAATGGATGGTAGCCTAGTCATTATGAAAGGTAGTTTGTGTACGAGATTTTAGTTACTCCAGTGGATGGTAGCCTTGTCATTATGGAAGGTAGTCTATTGTCGAGATTTTTTATACTCCAATTGATTCTAGCCTTGTCATTATGGGAGGTAGTCTGTTGTAGAGATTTTTGTTACTCTAAGGGATGGTAGCCTTGTCATTATGGAACGTAGTATGTTGTCGATATTTTTGTTATTCTAATGGATGGTAGCCTTGTCATTATGAAAGGTAGTCTATTGTCGAGATTTTTGTCACTATAATAGATTGTAGCCTTGTCATTATGGAAGGTAGTCTGTTGTCGAGATTTTTGTTAATCCAATGGATGGTAGCCTTGTAATTATAGAAGGTAGTATATTGTTATGATTTTTGTCACTACAATGAATGGTAGCCTTGTCATTATGGAAGGTAGTCTGTTGTCGAGATTTTTGTTACTACAATAGATTGTAGCCTTGTCATTATAGAAGGTAGTCTGTTGTCGATATCTTTGTTACTACAATTGATGGTAGCCTTGTCATTAGGGAAGGTAGTCTATTGTCGAGATTTTTGTTACTATAATAGATTGTAGCCTTGTGATTATGGAAGGTAGTCTGTTGTCAAGATTTTTGTTACTCCAATGGATGGTAGCCTGGTCATTATGGAAAGTAGTCTGTTGTCGATATCTTTGTTACTCCAATGGATGGTAGCCTAGTCATTATGGAAGGTAGTCTGTTGTCGAGTTTTTTGTTACTTCAATGGTTGGTAGCCTTGTCATTATGGAAGGTAGTCTGTTATCGAGATTTTTGTTACTCCAATGGATGGTAGCCTTGTCATTATAGAAGGTAATATATTATCGAGATTTTTGTCACTCTAATGGATGGTAGCCTTGTCATCATAGAAGGTAGTCTGTTGTCGAGATTTTTGTTACTACAATGGATTGTAGCCTTGTCATTGTGGAAGGTAGTCTGTTGTCGGTATCTTTGTTACTCCAATGGATGGTAGCCTAGTCATTATAGAAGGTAGTTTGTGTACGAGATTTTAGTTACTCCAATGGATGGTAGCCTTGTCAATATGGAAGGTAGTCTGTTGTCGAGATTTTTGTTATTCCAATGGATGGTATCCTTTTCATTATGAAAGGTAGTATATTGTAGAGATTTTTGTTACTATAATATATTGTAGCCTTCTCATTATGGAAGGTAGTCTGTTGTCGAGATTTTTGTTACTCCAATGGATGGTAGCTTTCTCATTATAGAAGGTAGTATATTCTTGAGATTTTTGTCACTACAATGAATGGTAGCCTTGTCATTATGGAAGGTAGTCAGTTGTCGAGATTTTTGTTACTACAATGGATTGTAGCCTTGTCATTATGGAAGGTAGTCCGTTGTCGATATCTGTGTTACTCCAATGGATGGTAGCCTAGTCATCATTGAAGGTAGTTTGTGTATGATAATTTTTTTATTCCAATGAATGGTGGCATTGTCATTATAGAAGGTAGTACATTGTCGAGATTTCAGTCACTACAATGGATGGTAGCCTTGTCATAATGGAAGGTAGTCTATTGTCGAGATTTTAGTTACTATAATAGATTGTAGCCTTGTCATTATGGAAGGTAGTCTGTTGTCGAGATTTTTGTTACTCCAATGGATGGTAGCCTTGTCATTATGGAAGGTAGTATGTTGTCGATATCTTTGTTACTCCAATGGATGGTAGCCTAGTCATTATGGAAGGTACTTTGTTGTCGAGTTTTTTGTTACTTCAATGGTTGGTAGCCTTGTCATTATGGAAGGTAGTCTGTTGTCGAGATTTTTGTTACTACAATGGATTGTAGCCTTGTCATTATGGAAGGTAGTCTGTTGTCGATATCTTTGTTACTACAATTCATGGTAGCCTTGTCATTAGGGAAGGTAGTCTATTGTTGAGATTTTTGTTACTATAATAGATTGTAGCCTTGTGATTATGGAAGATAGTCTGTTGTCAAGATTTTTGTTACTCCAATGGATGGTAGCCTTGTCATTATGGAAGGTAGTCTGTTGTCGATATCTTTGTTACTCCAATGGATGGTAGTCTAGTCATTATGGAAGGTAGTCTGTTGTCGAGTTTTTTGTTACTTCAATGGTTGGTAGCCTTGTCATTATGGAAGGTAGTCTGTTATCGAGATTTTTGTTACTCCAATGAATGGTAGCCTTGTCAGTATAAAAGGTAATATATTATGGAGATTTTTGTCACTATAATGGATGGTAGCCTTGTCATTATAGAAGGTAGTCTGTTGTCGAGATTTTTGTTACTACAATGGATTGTAGCCTTGTCGTTGTGGAAGGTAGTCTGTTGTTGGTATCTTTGTTACTCCAATGGATGGTAGCCTAGTCATTATGGAAGGTAGTTTGTGTACGAGATTTTAGTTACTCCAATGGATGGTAGCCTTGTCAATATGGAAGGTAGTCTGTTGTCGAGATTTTTGTTATTCCAATGGATGGTAGCCTTTTCATTATGAAAGGTAGTATATTGTCGAGATTTTTGTTACTATAATAGATTGTAGCCTTCTCATTATGGAAGGTAGTCTGTTGTCGAGATTTTTGTTACTCCAATGGATGGTAGCTTTCTCATTATAGAAGGTAGTATATTGTCGAGATTTTTGTCACTATTATGGATGGTAGCCTTGCCATTATGGAAGGTAGTCTATTGTCGAGATTTTGGTTCTATAATGGATTGTAGCCTTGTCGTTGTGGAAGGTAGTCTGTTGTTGATATCTTTGTTACTCCAATGGATGGTAGCCTAGTCATTATGAAAGGTAGTTTGTGTACGAGATTTTAGTTACTCCAGTGGATGGTAGCCTTGTCATTATGGAAGGTAGTCTGTTGTCGAGATTTTTTATACTCCAATAGATTCTAGCCTTGTCATTATGGGAGGTAGTCTGTTGTAGAGATTTTTGTTACTCTAAGGGATGGTAGCCTTGTCATTATGGAACGTATTATGTTGTCGATATTTTTGTTATTCTAATGGATGGTAGCCTTGTCATTATGAAAGGTAGTCTATTGTCGAGATTTTTGTCACTATAATAGTTTGTAGACTTGTCATTATGGAAGGTAGTCTGTTGTCGATATTTTTGTTAATCCAATCGATGGTAGCCTTGTCATTTTAGAAGGTAGTATATTGTTATGATTTTTGTCACTACAATGAATGGTAGCCTTGTCATTATGGAAGGTAGTCTGTTGTCGAGATTTTTGTTACTACAATGGATTGTAGCCTTGTCATTATGGAAGGTAGTCTGTTGTCGATATCTTTGTTACTACAATTCATGGTAGCCTTGTCATTAGGGAAGGTAGTCTATTGTCGAGATTTTTGTTACTATAATAGATTGTAGCCTTGTGATTATGGAAGGTAGTCTGTTGTCAAGATTTTTGTTACTCCAATGGATGGTAGCCTTGTCATTATGGAAGGTAGTATGTTGTCGATATCTTTGTTACTCCAATGGATGGTAGCCTAGTCATTATGGAAGGTAGTCTGTTGTCGAGTTTTTTGTTACTTCAATGGTTGGTAGCCTTGTCATTATGGAAGGTAGTCTGTTGTCGAGATTTTTGTTACTCCAATGGATGGTAGCCTTGTCATTATAGAAGGTAATATATTGTCGAGATTTTTGTCACTATTATGGATGGTAGCCTTGCCATTATGGAAGGTAGTCTGTTGTCGAGATTTTTGTTACTATAATGGATTGTAGCCTTGTCGTTGTGGAAGGTAGTCTGTTGTTGATATCTTTGTTACTCCAATGGATGGTAGCCTAGTCATTATGAAAGGTAGTTTGTGTACGAGATTTTAGTTACTCCAGTGGATGGTAGCCTTGTCATTATGGAAGGTAGTCTGTTGTCGAGATTTTTTATACTCCAATAGATTCTAGCCTTGTCATTATAGGAGGTAGTCTGTTGTAGAGATTTTTGTTACTCTAAGGGATGATAGCCTTGTCATTATGGAACGTAGTATGTTGTCGATATTTTTGTTATTCTAATGGATAGTAGCCTTGTCATTATGAAAGGTAGTCTATTGTCGAGATTTTTGTCACTATACTAGATTGTAGCCTTGTCATTATGGAAGGTAGTCTGTTGTCGATATTTTTGTTAATCCAATCGATGGTAGCCTTGTCATTATAGAAGGTAGTATATTGTTATGATTTTTGTCACTACAATGAATGGTAGCCTTGTCATTATGGAAGGTAGTCTGTTGTCGAGATTTTTGTTACTACAATGGATTGTAGCCTTGTCATTATGGAAGGTAGTCTGTTGTCGATATCTTTGTTACTACAATTCATGGTAGCCTTGTCATTAGGGAAGGTAGTCTATTGTTGAGATTTTTGTTACTATAATAGATTGTAGCCTTTTGATTATGGAAGGTAGTCTGTTGTCAAGATTTTTGTTACTCCAATGGATGGTAGCCTTGTCATTATGGAATGTAGTCTGTTGTCGATATCTTTGTTACTCCAATGGATGGTAGCCTAGTCATTATGGAAGGTAGTCTGTTGTCGAGTTTTTTGTTACTTCAATGGTTGGTAGCCTTGTCATTATGGAAGGTAGTCTGTTATCGAGATTTTTGTTACTCCAATGAATGGTAGCCTTGTCAGTATAAAAGGTAATATATTATCGAGATTTTTGTCACTATAATGGATGGTAGCCTTGTCATTATAGAAGGTAGTCTGTTGTCGAGATTTTTGTTACTACAATGGATTGTAGCCTTGTCGTTGTGGAAGGTAGTCTGTTGTTGGTATCTTTGTTACTCCAATGGATGGTAGCCTAGTCATTATGGAAGGTAGTTTGTGTACGAGATTTTAGTTACTCCAATGGATGGTAGCCTTGTCAATATGGAAGGTAGTCTGTAGTCGAGATTTTTGTTATTCCAATGGATGGTAGCCTTTTCATTATGAAAGGTAGTATATTGTCGAGATTTTTGTTACTATAATAGATTATAGCCTTCTCATTATGGAAGGTAGTCTGTTGTCGAGATTTTTGTTACTCTAATGGATGGTAGATTTCTCATTATAGAAGGTAGTATATTGTCGAGATTTTTGTCACTATTATGGATGGTAGCCTTGCCATTATGGAAGGTAGTCTGTTGTCGAGATTTTTGTTACTATAATGGATTGTAGCCTTGTCGTTGTGGAAGGTAGTCTGTTGTTGATATCTTTGTTACTCCAATGGATGGTAGGTTAGTCATTATGAAATGTAGTTTGTGTACGAGATTTTAGTTACTCCAGTGGATGGTAGCCTTGTCATTATGGAAGGTAGTCTGTTGTCGAGATTTTTTATACTCCAATAGATTCTAGCCTTGTCATTATGGGAGGTAGTCTGTTGTAGAGATTTTTGTTACTCTAAGGGATGGTAGCCTTGTCATTATGGAACGTAGTATGTTATCGATATTTTTGTTATTCTAATGGATGGTAGCCTTGTCATTATGAAAGGTAGTCTGTTGTCAAGATTTTTGTCACTATAATAGTTTGTAGCCTTGTCATTATGGAAGGTAGTCTGTTGTCGATATTTTTGTTAATCCAATCGATGGTAGCCTTGTCATTTTAGAAGGTAGTATATTGTTATGATTTTTGTCACTACAATGAATGGTAGCCTTGTCATTATGGAAGGTAGTCTGTTGTCGAGATTTTTGTTACTACAATGGATTGTAGCCTTGTCATTATGGAAGGTAGTCTGTTATCGATATCTTTGTTACTACAATTCATGGTAGCCTTCTCATTAGGGAAGGTAGTCTATTGTCGAGATTTTTGTTACTATAATAGATTGTAGCCTTGTGATTATGGAAGGTAGTCTGTTGTCAAGATTTTTGTTACTCCAATGGATGGTAGCCTTGTCATTATGGAAGGTAGTATGTTGTCGATATCTTTGTTACTCCAATGGATGGTAGCCTAGTCATTATGGAAGGTAGTCTGTTGTCGAGTTTTTTGTTACTTCAATGGTTGGTAGCCTTGTCATTATGGAAGGTAGTCTGTTGTCGAGATTTTTGTTACTCCAATGGATGGTAGCCTTGTCATTATAGAAGGTAGTATATTGTCGAGATTTTTGTCACTATTATGGATGGTAGCCTTGCCATTATGGAAGGTAGTCTGTTGTCGAGATTTTTGTTACTATAATGGATTGTAGCCTTGTCGTTGTGGAAGGTAGTCTGTTGTTGATATCTTTGTTACTCCAATGGATGGTAGCCTAGTCATTATGAAAGGTAGTTTGTGTACGAGATTTTAGTTACTCCAGTGGATGGTAGCCTTGTCATTATGGAAGGTAGTCTGTTGTCGAGATTTTTTATACTCCAATAGATTCTAGCCTTGTCATTATAGGAGGTAGTCTGTTGTAGAGATTTTTGTTACTCTAAGGGATGGTAGCCTTGTCATTATGGAACGTAGTATGTTGTCGATATTTTTGTTATTCTAATGGATAGTAGCCTTGTCATTATGAAAGGTAGTCTATTGTCGAGATTTTTGTCACTATACTAGATTGTAGCCTTGTCATTATGGAAGGTAGTCTGTTGTCGATATTTTTGTTAATCCAATCGATGGTAGCCTTGTCATTATAGAAGGTAGTATATTGTTATGATTTTTGTCACTACAATGAATGGTAGCCTTGTCATTATGGAAGGTAGTCTGTTGTCGAGATTTTTGTTACTACAATGGATTGTAGCCTTGTCATTATGGAAGGTAGTCTGTTGTCGATATCTTTGTTACTACAATTCATGGTAGCCTTGTCATTAGGGAAGGTAGTCTATTGTTGAGATTTTTGTTACTATAATAGATTGTAGCCTTTTGATTATGGAAGGTAGTCTGTTGTCAAGATTTTTGTTACTCCAATGGATGGTAGCCTTGTCATTATGGAATGTAGTCTGTTGTCGATATCTTTGTTACTCCAATGGATGGTAGCCTAGTCATTATGGAAGGTAGTCTGTTGTCGAGTTTTTTGTTACTTCAATGGTTGGTAGCCTTGTCATTATGGAAGGTAGTCTATTATCGAGATTTTTGTTACTCCAATGAATGGTAGCCTTGTCAGTATAAAAGGTAATATATTATCGAGATTTTTGTCACTATAATGGATGGTAGCCTTGTCATTATAGAAGGTAGTCTGTTGTCGAGATTTTTGTTACTACAATGGATTGTAGCCTTGTCGTTGTGGAAGGTAGTCTGTTGTTGGTATCTTTGTTACTCCAATGGATGGTAGCCTAGTCATTATGGAAGGTAGTTTGTGTACGAGATTTTAGTTACTCCAATGGATGGTAGCCTTGTCAATATGGAAGGTAGTCTGTAGTCGAGATTTTTGTTATTCCAATGGATGGTAGCCTTTTCATTATGAAAGGTAGTATATTGTCGAGATTTTTGTTACTATAATAGATTATAGCCTTCTCATTATGGAAGGTAGTCTGTTGTCGAGATTTTTGTTACTCTAATGGATGGTAGATTTCTCATTATAGAAGGTAGTATATTGTCGAGATTTTTGTCACTATTATGGATGGTAGCCTTGCCATTATGGAAGGTAGTCTGTTGTCGAGATTTTTGTTACTATAATGGATTGTAGCCTTGTCGTTGTGGAAGGTAGTCTGTTGTTGATATCTTTGTTACTCCAATGGATGGTAGGTTAGTCATTATGAAATGTAGTTTGTGTACGAGATTTTAGTTACTCCAGTGGATGGTAGCCTTGTCATTATGGAAGGTAGTCTGTTGTCGAGATTTTTTATACTCCAATAGATTCTAGCCTTGTCATTATGGGAGGTAGTCTGTTGTAGAGATTTTTGTTACTCTAAGGGATGGTAGCCTTGTCATTATGGAACGTAGTATGTTATCGATATTTTTGTTATTCTAATGGATGGTAGCCTTGTCATTATGAAAGGTAGTCTGTTGTCAAGATTTTTGTCACTATAATAGTTTGTAGCCTTGTCATTATGGAAGGTAGTCTGTTGTCGATATTTTTGTTAATCCAATCGATGGTAGCCTTGTCATTTTAGAAGGTAGTATATTGTTATGATTTTTGTCACTACAATGAATGGTAGCCTTGTCATTATGGAAGGTAGTCTGTTGTCGAGATTTTTGTTACTACAATGGATTGTAGCCTTGTCATTATGGAAGGTAGTCTGTTATCGATATCTTTGTTACTACAATTCATGGTAGCCTTCTCATTAGGGAAGGTAGTCTATTGTCGAGATTTTTGTTACTATAATAGATTGTAGCCTTGTGATTATGGAAGGTAGTCTGTTGTCAAGATTTTTGTTACTCCAATGGATGGTAGCCTTGTCATTATGGAAGGTAGTCTGTTGTCGATATCTTTGTTACTCCAATGGATGGTAGCATCGTCATTATGGAAGGTAGTCTGTTGTCGAGTTTTTTGTTACTTCAATGGTTGGTAGCCTTGTCATTATGGAAGGTAGTCTGTTATCGTGATTTTTGTTACTCCAATGAATGGTAGCCTTGTCATTATAAAAGGTAATATATTATCGAGATTTTTGTCACTATAATGGATGGTAGCCTTGTCATTATAGAAGGTAGTCTGTTGTCGAGATTTTTGTTACTACAATGGATTGTAGCCTTGTCGTTGTGGAAGGTAGTCTGTTGGTGGTATCTTTGTTACTCCAATGGATGGTAGCCTAGTCATTATGGAAGGTAGTTTGTGTACGAGATTTTAGTTACTCCAATGGATGGTAGCCTTGTCAATATGGAAGGTAGTCTGTTGTCGAGATTTTTGTTATTCCAATGGATGGTAGCCTTATCATTATGAAAGGTAGTATATTGTCGAGATTTTTGTTACTATAATAGATTGTAGCCTTCTCATTATGGAAGGTAGTCTGTTGTCGAGATTTTTGTTACTCCAATGGATGGTAGCTTTCTCATTATAGAAGGTAGTATATTGTTGAGATTTTTGTCACTACAATGAATGGTATCCTTGTCATTATGGAAGGTAGTCTGTTGTCGATATTTTTGTTACTACAATGGATTGTAGCCTTGTCATTATGGAAGGTAGTCCGTTGTCGATATATGTGTTACTCCAATGGATGGTAGCCTAGTCATCATTGAAGGTAGTTTGTGTATGATAATTTTTTTATTCCAATGGATGGTAGCGTTGTCATTATAGAAGGTAGTACATTGTCGAGATTTCAGTCACTACAATGGATGGTAGCCTTGTCATTATGGAAGGTAGTCTATTGTCGAGATTTTTGTTACTATGATAGATTTTAGCCTTGTCATTATGGAAGGTAGTCTGTTGTCGAGATTTTTGTTACTCCAATGGATGGTAGCCTTGTCATTATGGAAGGTAGTATGTTGTCGATATCTTTGTTACTCCAATGGATGGTAGCCTAGTCATTATGGAAGGTAGTCTGTTGTCGAGTTTTTTGTTACTTCAATGGTTGGTAGCCTTGTCATTATGGAAGGTAGTCTATTGTTGAGATTTTTTTTACTCCAATGGATGGTAGCCTTGTCATTATAGAAGGTAATATATTGTCGAGATTTTTGTCACTATTATGGATGGTAGCCTTGCCATTATGGAAGGTAGTCTGTTGTCGAGATTTTTGTTACTATAATGGATTGTAGCCTTCTCGTTGTGGAAGGTAGTCTGTTGTTGATATCTTTGTTACTCCAATGGATGGTAGCCTAGTCATTATGAAAGGTAGTTTGTGTACGAGATTTTAGTTACTCCAGTGGATGGTAGCCTTGTCATTATGGAAGGTAGTCTGTTGTCGAGATTTTTTATACTCCAATGGATTCTAGCCTTGTCATTATGGGAGGTAGTCTGTTGTAGAGATTTTTGTTACTCTAAGGGATGGTAGCCTTGTCATTATGGAACGTAGTATGTTGTCGATATTTTTGTTATTCTAATGGATGGTAGCCTTGTCATTATGAAAGGTAGTCTATTGTCGAGATTTTTGACACTATAATAGATTGTAGCCTTGTCATTATGGAAGGTAGTCTGTTGTCGATATTTTTGTTAATCCAATGGATGGTAGCCTTGTCATTATAGAAGGTAGTATATTGTTATGATTTTTGTCACTACAATGAATGGTAGCCTTGTCATTATGGAAGGTAGTCTGTTGTCGAGATTTTTGTTACTACAATGGATTGTAGCCTTGTCATTATAGAAGGTAGTATGTTGTCGATATCTTTGTTACTACAATTGATGGTAGCCTTGTCATTAGGGAAGGTAGTCTATTGTCGAGATTTTTGTTACTATAATAGATAGTAGCCTTGTGATTATGGAAGGTAGTCTGTTGTCAAGATTTTTGTTACTCCAATGGATGGTAGCCTTGTCATTATGGAAAGTAGTTTGTTATCGATATCTTTGTTACTCCAATGGATGGTAGCCTAGTCATTATGTAAGGTAGTCTCTTGTCGAGTTTTTTGTTACTTCAATGGTTGGTAGCCTTGTCATTATGGAAGGTAGTCTGTTATCGAGATTTTTGTTACTCCAATGTATGGTAGCCTTGTCATTATAGAAGGTAATATATTATCGAGATTTTTGTCACTCTAATGGATGGTAGCCTTGTCATCATAGAAGGTAGTCTGTTGTCGAGATTTTTGTTAGTACAATGGATTGTAGCCTTGTCATTGTGGAAGGTAGTCTGTTGTCGATATCTTTGTTACTCCAATGGATGGTAGCCTAGTCATTATGGAAGGTAGTTTGTGTACGAGATTTTATTTACTCCAATGGATGGTAGCCTTGTCAATATGGAAGGTAGTCTGTTGTCGAGATTTTAGTTATTCCAATGGATGGTAGCCTTTTCATTATGAAAGGTAGTATATTGTCGAGATTTTTGTTACTATAATAGATTGTAGCCTTCTCATTATGAAAGGTAGTCTGTTGTCGAGATTTTTTTTACTCCAATGGATGGTAGCTTTCTCATTATAGAAGGTAGTATATTGTTGAGATTTTTGTCACTACAATGAATGGTAGCCTTGTCATTATGGAAGGTAGTCTGTTGTCGAGATTTTTGTTACTACAATGGATTATAGCCTTGTCATTATGGAAGGTAGTCCGTTGTCGATATCTGTGTTACTCCAATGGATGGTAGCCTAGTCATCATTGAAGGTAGTTTGTGTATGATAATTTTTTTATTCCAATGAATGGTAGCATTGTCATTATAGAAGGTAGTACATTGTCGAGATTTCAGTCTCTACAATGGATGGTAGCCTTGTCATTATGGAAGGTAGTCTATTGTCGAGATTTTTGTTACTATAATAGATTGTAGCCTTCTCATTATGGAAGGTAGTCTGTTGTCGAGATTTTTGTTACTCCAATGGATGGTAGCCTTGTCATTATGGAAGGTAGTATGTTGTCGATATCTTTGTTACTCCAATGGATGGTAGCCTAGTCATTATGGAAGGTACTTTGTTGTCGAGTTTTTTGTTACTTCAATGGTTGGTAGCCTTGTCATTATGGAAGGTAGTCTGTTGTCGAGATTTTTGTTACTCCAATGGATGGTAGCCTTGTCATTATAGAAGGTAATATATTGTCGAGATTTTTGTCACTATTATGGATGGTAGCCTTGCCATTATGGAAGGTAGTCTGTTGTCGAGATTTTTGTTACTATAATGGATTGTAGCCTTATTGTTGTGGAAGGTAGTCTGTTGTTAATATCTTTGTTACTCCAATGGATTATAGCCTTGTCATTATGGAAGGTAGTCTGTTGTCGATATCTTTGTTACTACAATTGATGGTAGCCTTGTCATTAGGGAAGGTAGTCTATTGTCGAGATTTTTGTTACTATAATAGATTGTAGCCTTGTGATTATGGAAGGTAGTCTGTTGTCAAGATTTTTGTTACTCCAATGGATGGTAGCCTTGTCATTATGGAAAGTAGTCTGTTGTCGATATCTTTGTTACTCCAATGGATGGTAGCCTAGTCATTATGGAAGGTAGTCTGTTGTCGAGTTTTTTGTTACTTCAATGGTTGGTAGCCTTGTAATTATGGAAGGTAGTCTGTTATCGAGATTTTTGTTACTCCAATGGATGGTAGCCTTGTCATTATAGAAGGTAATATATTATCGAGATTTTTGTCACTCTAATGGATGGTAGCCTTGTCATCATAGAAGGTAGTCTGTTGTCGAGATTTTTGTTACTACAATGGATTGTAGCCTTGTCATTGTGGAAGGTAGTCTGTTGTCGGTATCTTTGTTACTCCAATGGATGGTAGCCTAGTCATTATGGAAGGTAGTTTGTGTACGAGATTTTAGTTACTCCAATGGATGGTAGCCTTGTCAATATGGAAGGTAGTCTGTTGTCGAGATTTTTGTTATTCCAATGGATGGTAGCCTTTTCATTATGAAAGGTAGTATATTGTAGAGATTTTTGTTACTATAATAGATTGTAGCCTTCTCATTATGGAAGGTAGTCTGTTGTCGAGATTTTTGTTACTCCAATGGATGGTAGCTTTCTCATTATAGAAGGTAGTATATTGTTGAGATTTTTGTCACTACAATGAATGGTAGCCTTGTCATTATGGAAGGTAGTCAGTTGTCGAGATTTTTGTTACTACAATGGATTGTAGCCTTGTCATTATGGAAGGTAGTCCGTTGTCGATATCTGTGTTACTCCAATGGATGGTAGCCTAGTCATCATTGAAGGTAGTTTGTGTATGATAATTTTTTTATTCCAATGAATGGTGGCATTGTCATTATAGAAGGTAGTACATTGTCGAGATTTCAGTCACTACAATGGATGGTAGCCTTGTCATAATGGAAGGTAGTCTATTGTCGAGATTTTTGTTACTATAATAGATTGTAGCCTTGTCATTATGGAAGGTAGTCTGTTGTCGAGATTTTTGTTACTCCAATGGATGGTAGCCTTGTCATTATGGAAGGTAGTTTATTGTCGATATCTTTGTTACTCCAATGGATGGTAGCCTAGGTATTATGGAAGGTAGTCTATTGTTGAGTTTTTTGTTACTTCAATGGTTGGTAGCCTTGTCATTATGGAAGGTAGTCTGTTGTCGAGGTTTTTGTTACTCCAATGGATGGTAGCCTTGTCATTATAGAAGGTAATATATTGTCGAGATTTTTGTCACTATAATGGATAATAGCCTTGTCATTATGGAAGGTAGCCTGTTGTCGAGATTTTTGTTACTATAATGGATTGTAGCCTTGTCGTTGTGGAAGGTAGTCTGTTGTTGATATCTTTGTTACTCCAATGAATGGTAGCCTAGTCATTATGGAAGGTAGTTTGTGTACGAGATTTTAGTTTCTCTAATGGATGGTAGCCTTGTCATTATGGAAGGTAGTCTGTTGTCGATATTTTTTATACTCCAATGGATTCTAGCCTTGTCATTATGGAAGGTAGTCTGTTGTAGAGATTTTTGTTACTCTAAGGGATGGTAGCCTTGTCATTATGGAACGTAGTATGTTGTCGATATTTTTGTTATTCTAATTGATTGTAGCCTTGTCATTATGAAAGGTAGTCTATTGTCGAGATTTTTGTCACTATAATAGATTGTAGCCTTGTCATTATGGAAGGTAGTCTGTTGTCGAGATTTTTATTAATCCAATGGATGGTAGCCTTCTCATTATAGAAGGTAGTATATTGTTGAGATTTTTGTCACTACAATGAATGGTAGCCTTGTCATTATGGAACGTAGTATGTTGTCGATATTTTTGTTATTCTAATGGATGGTAGCCTTGTCATTATGAAAGATAGTCTATTGTCGAGATTTTTGTCACTATAATAGATTGTAGCCTTGTCATTATGGAAGGTAGTTTGTTGCCGAGATTTTTGTTAATCCAATGGATGGTAGCCTTGTAATTATAGAAGGTAGTATATTGTTATGATTTTTGTCACTACAATGAATGGTAGCCTTGTCATTATGGAAGGTAGTCTGTTGTCGAGATTTTTGTTACTACAATGGATTGTAGCCTTGTCATTATAGAAGGTAGTCTGTTGTCGATATCTTTGTTACTACAATTGATGGTAGCCTTGTCATTAGGGAAGGTAGTCTATTGTCGAGATTTTTGTTACTATAATAGATTGTAGCCTTGTGATTATGGAAGGTAGTCTGTTGTCAAGATTTTTGTTACTCCAATGCATGGTAGCCTTGTCATTATGGAAAGTAGTCTGTTGTCGATATCTTTGTTACTCCAATGGATGGTAGCCTAGTCATTATGGAAGGTAGTCTGTTGTCGAGTTTTTTGTTACTTCAATGGTTGGTAGCCTTGTCATTATGGAAGGTAGTCTGTTATCGAGATTTTTGTTACTCCAATGGATGGTAGCCTTGTCATTACAGAAGGTAATATATTATCGAGATTTTTGTCACTCTAATGGATGGTAGCCTTGTCATCATAGAAGGTAGTCTGTTGTCGAGATTTTTGTTACTACAATGGATTGTAGCCTTGTCATTGTGGAAGGTAGTCTGTTGTCGGTATCTTTGTTACTCCAATGGATGGTAGCCTAGTCATTATGGAAGGTAGTTTGTGTTCGAGATTTTAGTTACTCCAATGGATGGTAGCCTTGTCAATATGGAAGGTAGTCTGTTGTCGAGATTTTTGTTATTCCAATGGATGGTAGCCTTTTCATTATGAAAGGTAGTATATTGTCGAGATTTTTGTTACTATAATAGATTGTAGCCTTCTCATTATGGAAGGTAGTCTGTTGTCGAGATTTTTGTTACTCCAATGGATAATATCTTTCTCATTATAGAAGGTAGTATATTGTTGAGATTTTTGTCACTACAATGAATGGTAGCCTTGTCATTATGGAAGGTAGTCAATTGTCGAGATTTTTGTTACTACAATGGATTGTAGCCTTGTCATTATGGAAGGTAGTCCGTTGTCGATATCTGTGTTACTCCAATGGATGGTAGCCTAGTCATCATTGAAGGTAGTTTGTGTATGATAATTTTTTTATTCCAATGAATGGTGGCATTGTCATTATAGAAGGTAGTACATTGTCGAGATTTCAGTCACTACAATGGATGGTAGCCTTGTCATAATGGAAGGTAGTCTATTGTCGAGATTTTTGTTACTATAATAGATTGTAGCCTTGTCATTATGGAAGGTAGTCTGTTGTCGAGATTTGTGTTACTCCAATGGATGGTAGCCTTGTCATTATGGAAGGTAGTCTGTTGTCGATATCTTTGTTACTCCAATGGATGGTAGCCTAGTCATTATGGAAGGTAGTCTGTTGTCGAGTTTTTTGTTACTTCAATGGTTGGTAGCCTTGTCATTATGGAAGGTAGTCTGTTGTCGAGATTTTTGTTACTCCAATGGATGGTATCCTTCTCATTATAGAAGGTAGTATATTGTTGAAATTTTTGTCACTACAATGAATGTAGCCTTGTCATTATGGAAGGTAGTCCGTTGTCGAGATTTTTGTTATTACAATGGATTGTAGCCTTGTCATTATGGAAGGTAGGCTGTTGTCGATATCTGTGTTACTCCAATGGATGGTAGCCTAGTCATCATTGAAGGTAGTTTGTGTATGATAATTTTTTTATTCCGATGGATGGTAGCTTTGTCATTATAGAAGGTAGTACATTGTCGAGATTTCAGTCACTACAATGGATGGTAGCCTTGTCATTATGGAAGGTAGTCTATTGTCGAGATTTTTGTTACTATAATAGATTGTAGCCTTGTCATTATGGAAGGTAGTCTGTTGTCGAGATTTTTGTTACTCCAATGGATGGTAGCCTTGTCATTATGGAAGGTAGTTTATTGTCGATATCTTTGTTACTCCAATGGATGGTAGCCTAGTCATTATGGAAGGTAGTCTATTGTCGAGTTTTTTGTTACTTCAATGGTTGGTAGCCTTGTCATTATGGAAGGTAGTCTGTTGTCGAGGTTTTTGTTACTCCAATGAATGGTGGCCTTGTCATTATAGAAGGTAATATAATGTCGAGATTTTTGTCACTATAATGGATAGTAGCCTTGTCATTATGGAAGGTAGCCTATTGTCGAGATTTTTGTTACTATAATGGATTGTAGCCTTGTCGTTGTGGAAGGTAGTCTGTTGTTGATATCTTTGTTACTCCAATGAATGGTAGCCTAGTCATTATGGAAGGTAGTTTGTGTACGAGATTTTAGTTACTCTAATGGATGGTAGCCTTGTCATTATGGAACGTAGTCTGTTGTCGATATTTTTTATACTCCAATGGATTCTAGCCTTGTCATTATGGAAGGTAGTCTGTTGTAGAGATTTTTGTTACTCTAAGGGATGGTAGCCTTGTCATTATGGAACGTAGTATGTTGTCGATATTTTTGTTATTCTAATTGATGGTAGCCTTGTCATTATGAAAGGTAGTCTATTGTCGAGATTTTTGTCACTATAATAGATTGTAGCCTTGTCATTATGGAAGGTAGTCTGTTGTCGAGATTTTTATTAATCCAATGGATGGTAGCCTTCTCATTATAGAAGGTAGTATATTGTTGAGATTTTTGTCACTACAATGAATGGTAGCCTTGTCATTATGGAAGGTAGTCTGTTGTCAATATCTTTGTTACTCCAATGGCTGGTAGCCTAGTCATTATGGAAGACGTCTGTTGTCGAATTTTTTGTTACTCCAATGGATGGTAGCCTTGTCATTATGAAAGGTAGTCTGTTGTCGAGTTTTTTGTTACTTCAATGGTTGGTAGCCTTGTCATTATGGAAGGTAGTCTGTTGTCGCGATTTTTGTTACTCCAATGGATGGTAACCTTCTCATTATAGAAGGTAGTACAATGAATGTAGCCTTGTCATTATGGAAGGTAGTCCGTTGTCGAGATTTTTGTTATTACAATGGATTGTAGCCTTGTCATTATGGAAGGTAGGCTGTTGTCGATATCTGTGTTACTCCAATGGATGGTGGCCTAGTCATCATTGAAGGTAGTTTGTGTATGATAATTTTTTTATTCCAATGGATAGTAGCGTTGTCATTATAGAAGGTAGTACATTGTCGAGATTTCAGTCAATACAATGGATGGTAGCCTTGTCATTATGGAAGGTAGTCTATTGTCAAGATTTTTGTTACTATAATAGATTGTAGCCTTGTCATTATTGAAGGTAGTCTTTTGTCGAGATTTTTGTTACTCCAATGGATGGTAGCCTTGTCATTATGGAAGGTAGTTTGTTGTCGATATCTTTGTTACTCCAATGGATGGTAGCCTAGTCATTATGGAAGGTAGTCTATTGTCGAGTTTTTTGTTACTTCAATGGTTGGTAGCCTTGTCATTATGGAAGGTAGTGTGTTGTCGAGGTTTTTGTTACTCCGATGGATGGTAGCCTTGTCATTATAGAAGGTAATATATTGTCGAGATTTTTGTCACTATAATGGATAGTAGCCTTGTCATTATGGAAGGTAGCCTGTTGTCGATATTTTTGTTACTACAATGGATTGTAGCCTTGTCGTTATGGAAGATAGTTTGTTTTCGATATCTTTGTTACTCCAATGGATGGTATCCTAGTCATTATGGAAGGTAGTTTTTGTACGAGATTTTAGTTACTGCAATGGATGGTAGCCTTGTCATTATTAAAGGTAGTCTGTTGTCGAGATTTTTTATACTCCAATGGATTCTAGCCTTGTCATTATGGAAGGTAGTCTGTTGTAGAGATTTTTGTTACTCTAAGGGATGGTAGCCTTGTCATTATGGAACGTAGTATGTTGTCGATATTTTTGTTATTCTAATTGATTGTAGCCTTGTCATTATGAAAGGTAGTCTATTGTCGAGATTTTTGTCACTATAATAGATTGTAGCCTTGTCATTATGGAAGGTAGTCTGTTGTCGAGATTTTTATTAATCCAATGGATGGTAGCCTTCTCATTATAGAAGGTAGTATATTGTTGAGATTTTTGTCACTACAATGAATGGTAGCCTTGTCATTATGGAACGTAGTATGTTGTCGATATTTTTGTTATTCTAATGGATGGTAGCCTTGTCATTATGAAAGATAGTCTATTGTCGAGATTTTTGTCACTATAATAGATTGTAGCCTTGTCATTATGGAAGGTAGTTTGTTGCCGAGATTTTTGTTAATCCAATGGATGGTAGCCTTGTAATTATAGAAGGTAGTATATTGTTATGATTTTTGTCACTACAATGAATGGTAGCCTTGTCATTATGGAAGGTAGTCTGTTGTCGAGATTTTTGTTACTACAATGGATTGTAGCCTTGTCATTATAGAAGGTAGTCTGTTGTCGATATCTTTGTTACTACAATTGATGGTAGCCTTGTCATTAGGGAAGGTAGTCTATTGTCGAGATTTTTGTTACTATAATAGATTGTAGCCTTGTGATTATGGAAGGTAGTCTGTTGTCAAGATTTTTGTTACTCCAATGCATGGTAGCCTTGTCATTATGGAAAGTAGTCTGTTGTCGATATCTTTGTTACTCCAATGGATGGTAGCCTAGTCATTATGGAAGGTAGTCTGTTGTCGAGTTTTTTGTTACTTCAATGGTTGGTAGCCTTGTCATTATGGAAGGTAGTCTGTTATCGAGATTTTTGTTACTCCAATGGATGGTAGCCTTGTCATTACAGAAGGTAATATATTATCGAGATTTTTGTCACTCTAATGGATGGTAGCCTTGTCATCATAGAAGGTAGTCTGTTGTCGAGATTTTTGTTACTACAATGGATTGTAGCCTTGTCATTGTGGAAGGTAGTCTGTTGTCGGTATCTTTGTTACTCCAATGGATGGTAGCCTAGTCATTATGGAAGGTAGTTTGTGTTCGAGATTTTAGTTACTCCAATGGATGGTAGCCTTGTCAATATGGAAGGTAGTCTGTTGTCGAGATTTTTGTTATTCCAATGGATGGTAGCCTTTTCATTATGAAAGGTAGTATATTGTCGAGATTTTTGTTACTATAATAGATTGTAGCCTTCTCATTATGGAAGGTAGTCTGTTGTCGAGATTTTTGTTACTCCAATGGATAATATCTTTCTCATTATAGAAGGTAGTATATTGTTGAGATTTTTGTCACTACAATGAATGGTAGCCTTGTCATTATGGAAGGTAGTCAATTGTCGAGATTTTTGTTACTACAATGGATTGTAGCCTTGTCATTATGGAAGGTAGTCCGTTGTCGATATCTGTGTTACTCCAATGGATGGTAGCCTAGTCATCATTGAAGGTAGTTTGTGTATGATAATTTTTTTATTCCAATGAATGGTGGCATTGTCATTATAGAAGGTAGTACATTGTCGAGATTTCAGTCACTACAATGGATGGTAGCCTTGTCATAATGGAAGGTAGTCTATTGTCGAGATTTTTGTTACTATAATAGATTGTAGCCTTGTCATTATGGAAGGTAGTCTGTTGTCGAGATTTGTGTTACTCCAATGGATGGTAGCCTTGTCATTATGGAAGGTAGTCTGTTGTCGATATCTTTGTTACTCCAATGGATGGTAGCCTAGTCATTATGGAAGGTAGTCTGTTGTCGAGTTTTTTGTTACTTCAATGGTTGGTAGCCTTGTCATTATGGAAGGTAGTCTGTTGTCGAGATTTTTGTTACTCCAATGGATGGTATCCTTCTCATTATAGAAGGTAGTATATTGTTGAAATTTTTGTCACTACAATGAATGTAGCCTTGTCATTATGGAAGGTAGTCCGTTGTCGAGATTTTTGTTATTACAATGGATTGTAGCCTTGTCATTATGGAAGGTAGGCTGTTGTCGATATCTGTGTTACTCCAATGGATGGTAGCCTAGTCATCATTGAAGGTAGTTTGTGTATGATAATTTTTTTATTCCGATGGATGGTAGCTTTGTCATTATAGAAGGTAGTACATTGTCGAGATTTCAGTCACTACAATGGATGGTAGCCTTGTCATTATGGAAGGTAGTCTATTGTCGAGATTTTTGTTACTATAATAGATTGTAGCCTTGTCATTATGGAAGGTAGTCTGTTGTCGAGATTTTTGTTACTCCAATGGATGGTAGCCTTGTCATTATGGAAGGTAGTTTATTGTCGATATCTTTGTTACTCCAATGGATGGTAGCCTAGTCATTATGGAAGGTAGTCTATTGTCGAGTTTTTTGTTACTTCAATGGTTGGTAGCCTTGTCATTATGGAAGGTAGTCTGTTGTCGAGGTTTTTGTTACTCCAATGAATGGTGGCCTTGTCATTATAGAAGGTAATATAATGTCGAGATTTTTGTCACTATAATGGATAGTAGCCTTGTCATTATGGAAGGTAGCCTATTGTCGAGATTTTTGTTACTATAATGGATTGTAGCCTTGTCGTTGTGGAAGGTAGTCTGTTGTTGATATCTTTGTTACTCCAATGAATGGTAGCCTAGTCATTATGGAAGGTAGTTTGTGTACGAGATTTTAGTTACTCTAATGGATGGTAGCCTTGTCATTATGGAACGTAGTCTGTTGTCGATATTTTTTATACTCCAATGGATTCTAGCCTTGTCATTATGGAAGGTAGTCTGTTGTAGAGATTTTTGTTACTCTAAGGGATGGTAGCCTTGTCATTATGGAACGTAGTATGTTGTCGATATTTTTGTTATTCTAATTGATGGTAGCCTTGTCATTATGAAAGGTAGTCTATTGTCGAGATTTTTGTCACTATAATAGATTGTAGCCTTGTCATTATGGAAGGTAGTCTGTTGTCGAGATTTTTATTAATCCAATGGATGGTAGCCTTCTCATTATAGAAGGTAGTATATTGTTGAGATTTTTGTCACTACAATGAATGGTAGCCTTGTCATTATGGAAGGTAGTCTGTTGTCAATATCTTTGTTACTCCAATGGCTGGTAGCCTAGTCATTATGGAAGACGTCTGTTGTCGAATTTTTTGTTACTCCAATGGATGGTAGCCTTGTCATTATGAAAGGTAGTCTGTTGTCGAGTTTTTTGTTACTTCAATGGTTGGTAGCCTTGTCATTATGGAAGGTAGTCTGTTGTCGCGATTTTTGTTACTCCAATGGATGGTAACCTTCTCATTATAGAAGGTAGTACAATGAATGTAGCCTTGTCATTATGGAAGGTAGTCCGTTGTCGAGATTTTTGTTATTACAATGGATTGTAGCCTTGTCATTATGGAAGGTAGGCTGTTGTCGATATCTGTGTTACTCCAATGGATGGTGGCCTAGTCATCATTGAAGGTAGTTTGTGTATGATAATTTTTTTATTCCAATGGATAGTAGCGTTGTCATTATAGAAGGTAGTACATTGTCGAGATTTCAGTCAATACAATGGATGGTAGCCTTGTCATTATGGAAGGTAGTCTATTGTCAAGATTTTTGTTACTATAATAGATTGTAGCCTTGTCATTATTGAAGGTAGTCTTTTGTCGAGATTTTTGTTACTCCAATGGATGGTAGCCTTGTCATTATGGAAGGTAGTTTGTTGTCGATATCTTTGTTACTCCAATGGATGGTAGCCTAGTCATTATGGAAGGTAGTCTATTGTCGAGTTTTTTGTTACTTCAATGGTTGGTAGCCTTGTCATTATGGAAGGTAGTGTGTTGTCGAGGTTTTTGTTACTCCGATGGATGGTAGCCTTGTCATTATAGAAGGTAATATATTGTCGAGATTTTTGTCACTATAATGGATAGTAGCCTTGTCATTATGGAAGGTAGCCTGTTGTCGATATTTTTGTTACTACAATGGATTGTAGCCTTGTCGTTATGGAAGATAGTTTGTTTTCGATATCTTTGTTACTCCAATGGATGGTATCCTAGTCATTATGGAAGGTAGTTTTTGTACGAGATTTTAGTTACTGCAATGGATGGTAGCCTTGTCATTATTAAAGGTAGTCTGTTGTCGAGATTTTTGTTACTCCTATGGATGGTAGCCTTGTCATTATAGAAGGTAATATATTGCCGAGATTTTTGTCACTATAATGGATGGTAGCCTTCTCATTATAGAAGGTAGTCTATTGTCGAGATTTTTGTTACTACAATGGATTGTATCCTTGTCGTTGTGGAAGGTAGTCTGTTGTCGGTATCTTTGTTACTCCAATGGATGCTAGCCTAGTCATTATGGAAGGTAGTTTGTGTACAAGATTTTAGTTAATCCAATGGATGGTAGCCTTGTCATTATGGAAGGTAGTCTGTTGTCGAGATTTTTGTTATTCTAATGGATGGTAGCCTTGTCATTATGAAAGGTAGTCTATTGTCAAGATTTTTGTTACTACAATGGATTGTAGCCTTGTCATTATGGAAGGTAGTTTGTTGTCGATATCTGTGTTACTCCAATGGATGGTAGCCTATTCATTATTGAAGGTAGTTTGTGTATGATAATTTTTTTATTCCAATGGATGGTAGCGTTGTCATTATAGAAGGTAGTACATTGTCGAGATTTCAGTCACTACAATGGATGGTAGCCTTGTCATTATGGAAGGTAGTCTATTGTCGAGATTTTTGATACTATAATAGATTGTAGCCTTGTCATTATGGAAGGTAGTCTGTTGTCGATATCTTTGTTACTCCAATGGATGGTAGCCTAGTCATTATGGAAGGTAGTCTGTTGTCGAGTTTTTTGTTACTCCAAGGGATGGTAGCCTTGTCAGTATGGAAGGTAGTCTATTGTCGATATTTTTGTTACTACAATGGATTGTAGCCTTGTCGTTATGGAAGATAGTATGTTTTCGATATCTTTGTTACTCAAATGGATGGTAGCCTAGTCATTATGGAAGGTAGTTTTTGTACGAGATTTTAGTTACTCCAATGGATGGTAGCCTTGTCATTATTAAAGGTAGTCTGTTGTTGATATTTTTGTTACTCCAATGGATGGTAGCCTTGTCATTATAGAAGGTAATATATTTTCGAGATTTTTGTCATTATAATGGATGGTAGCCTTGTCATTATAGAAGGTAGTCTGTTGTCGAGATTTTTGTTACTACAAACGATTAGAGCCTTGTCGTTGTGGAGGGTAGTCTTTTGTCGGTATCTTTGTTACTCCAATGGATGGTAGCCTAGTCATTATGAAAGGTAGTCTATTGTCGAGATTTTTGCCACTATAATAGATTGTAGCCTTGTCATTATGGAAGGTAGTCTGTTGTCGATATTTTTGTTAATCCAATGGATGGTAGCCTTGTCATTATAGAAGGTAGTATATTGTTGAGATTTTTGTCACTACAATGAATGGTAGCCTTGTCATTATGGAAGGTAGTCTGTTGTCAAGATTTTTGTTACTACAATGGATTCTGGCCTTGTCATTATGGAAGGTAGTTTGTTGTCGATATCTTTGTTACTCCAATGGATGGTAGCCTAGTAATTATGGAAGGTAGTCTGTTGTCGAGTTTTTTGTTACTCCAATGGATGGTAGCCTTGTCATTATGGAAGGTAGTCTGTTGTCGATTTTTTTGTTACTAAAATGGATTGTAGCCTTGTCGTTATGGAAGATAGTCTGTTTTCGATATCTTTGTTACTCCAATGGATGGTAGCCTAGTCATTATGGAAGTTAGTTTTTATACGAGATTTTAGTTACTCCAATGGATGGTAGCCTTGTCATTAATGAAGGTAGTCTGTTGTCGAGATTTTATTTACTCCAATGGATGGTATCCTTGTCATTATAGAAGGTAATATATTGTCGAGATTTTTGTCACTATAATGGATGGTAGCCTTGTCATTATGGAAGGTAGTTTGTTTACGAGATTTTTGTTACTACAATGGATTGTAGCCTTGTCGTTGTGGAAGGTAGTCTGTTGTCGGTATCTTTGTTACTCCAATGGATGGTAGCCTAGTCATTATGGAAGGTAGTTTGTGTACGAGATTTTAGTTACTCCAATGGATGGTAGCCTTGTCAATATGGAAGGTAGTCTGTTGTCGAGATTTTTGTTATTCCAATGGATGGTAGCCTTTTCATTATGAAAGGTAGTCTATAGTCGAGATTTTTGTTACTATAATAGATTGTAGCCTTCTCATTATGGAAGGTAGTCAGTTGCCGAGATTTTTGTTACTCCAATGGATGGTAGCCTTGTCATTATAGAAGGTAATATATTGTCGAGATTTTTGTCACTATAATGGATGGTAGCCTTGTCATTATGGAAGGTAGTTTGTTTACGAGATTTTTGTTACTACAATGGATTGTAGCCTTGTCGTTGTGGAAGGTAGTCTGTTGTTTATATCTTTGTTACTCCAAGGGATGGTAGCCTAGTCATTATGGAAGGTAGTTTGTGTACGAGATTTTAGTTACTCCAATGGATGGTAGCCTGGTCATTATGGAAGGTAGTCTGTTGTCGAGATTTTTTATACTCCAATGGATTCTAGCCTTGTCATTATGGATGGTAGTCTGTTGTAGAGATTTTTGTTACTCTAAGGTATGGTAGCCTTGTCACTATGGAACATAGTGTGTTGTCGATATTTTTGTTATTCTAATGGATGGTAGCCTTGTCATTATGAAAGGTAGTCTATTGTCGAGATTTTTGCCACTATAATAGATTGTAGCCTTGTCATTATGGAAGGTAGTCTGTTGTCGATATTTTTGTTAATCCAATGGATGGTAGCCTTGTCATTATAGAAGGTAGTATATTGTTGAGATTTTTGTCACTACAATGAATGGTAGCCTTGTCATTATGGAAGGTAGTCTGTTGTCAAGATTTTTGTTACTACAATGGATTATGGCCTAGTCATTATGGAAGGTAGTTTGTTGTCGATATCTTTGTTACTCCAATGGACTGTAGCCTAGTCATTAAGGAAGGTAGTCTGTTGTCGAGTTTTTTGTTACTCCAATGGATGGTAGCCTTGTCATTATGGAAGGTAGTCTGTTGTAGATTTTTTTGTTACTAAAATGGATTGTAGCCTTGTCGTTATGGAAGATAGTCTGTTTTCGATATCTTTGTTACTCCAATGGATGGTAGCCTAGTCATTATGGAAGGTAGTTTTTGTACGAGATTTTAGTTACTCCAATGGATGGTAGCCTTGTCATTAATGAAGGTAGTCTGTTGTCGAGATTTTATTTACTCCAATGGATGGTAACCTAGTCATTATAGAAGGTAATATATTGTCGAGATTTTTGTCACTATAATGGATGGTAGCCTTGTCATTATGGAAGGTAGTCTGTTGTCGATATTTTTGTTACTCCAACGGATGGTAGCCTTGTCGATATATAAGGTAGTATATTGTTGATATTTTTGTTACTCTAAGGGATGGTAGCTATGTCATTATGGAAGGTAGTATGTTGTCGATATTTTTGTTACTACAATGGATTGTAGCCTTGTCGTTATGGAAGGTAGTCTGTTATCGATATCTTTGTTACTCCAATGGATGGTAGCCTAGTCATTATGGAAGGTAGTCTGTTGTCGAGTTTTTTGTTACTCCAATGGATGGTAGCCTTGTCATTATGGAAGGTAGTCTGTTGTCGATTTTTTTGTTACTAAAATGGATTGTAGCCTTGTCGTTATGGAAGATAGTCTGTTTTCGATATCTTTGTTACTCCAATGGATAGTAGCCTAGTCATTATGGAAGGTAGTTTTTATACGAGATTTTAGTTACTCCAATGGATGGTAGCCTTGTCATTAATGAAGGTAGTCTGTTGTCGAGATTTTATTTACTCCAATGGATGGTATCCTTTTCATTATAGAAGGTAATATATTGTCGAGATTTTTGTAACTATAATGGATGGTAGCCTTGTCATTATGGAAGGTAGTTTGTTTACGAGATTTTTGTTACTACAATGGATTGTAGCCTTGTCGTTGTGGAAGGTAGTCTGTTGTCGGTATCTTTTTTAATCCAATGGATGGTAGCCTAGTCATTATGGAAGGTAGTTTGTGTACGAGATTTTAGTTACTCCAATGGATGGTAGCCTTGTCAATATGGAAGGTAGTCTATTGTCGAGATTTTTGTTATTCCAATGGATGGTAGCCTTTTCATTATGAAAGGTAGTCTATAGTCGAGATTTTTGTTACTATAATAGATTGTAGCCTTCTCATTATGGAAGGTAGTCAGTTGCCGAGATTTTTGTTACTCCAATGGATGGTAGCCTTGTCATTATAGAAGGTAATATATTGTCGAGATTTTTGTCACTATAATGGATGGTAGCCTTGTCATTATGGAAGGTAGTTTGTTTACGAGATTTTTGTTACTACAATGGATTGTAGCCTTGTCGTTGTGGAAGGTAGTCTGTTGTTTATATCTTTGTTACTCCAATGGATGGTAGCCTAGTCATTATGGAAGGTAGTTTGTGTACGAGATTTTAGTTACTCCAATGGATGGTAGCCTGGTCATTATGGAAGGTAGTCTGTTGTCGAGATTTTTTATACTCCAATGGATTCTAGCCTTGTCATTATGGATGGTAGTCTGTTGTAGAGATTTTTGTTACTCTAAGGTATGGTAGCCTTGTCACTATGGAACATAGTGTGTTGTCGATATTTTTGTTATTCTAATGGATGGTATCCTTGTCATTATGAAAGGTAGTCTATTGTCGAGATTTTTGCCACTATAATAGATTGTAGCCTTGTCATTATGGAAGGTAGTCTGTTGTCGATATTTTTGTTAATCCAATGGATGGTAGCCTTGTCATTATAGAAGGTAGTATATTGTTGAGATTTTTGTCACTACAATGAATGGTAGCCTTGTCATTATGGAAGGTAGTCTGTTGTCAAGATTTTTGTTACTACAATGGATTATGGCCTAGTCATTATGGAAGGTAGTTTGTTGTCGATATCTTTGTTACTCCAATGGATGGTAGCCTAGTCATTATGGAAGGTAGTCTGTTGTCGAGTTTTTTGTTACTCCAATGGATGGTAGCCTTTTCATTATGGAAGGCAGTCTGTTGTCGATTTTTTTGTTACTAAAATGGATTGTAGCCTTGTCGTTATGGAAGATAGTCTGTTTTCGATATCTTTGTTACTCCAATGGATGGTAGCCTAGTCATTATGGAAGGTAGTTTTTGTACGAGATTTTAGTTACTCCAATGGATGGTAGCCTTGTCATTAATGAAGGTAGTCTGTTGCCGAGATTTTATTTACTCCAATGGATGGTAACCTTGTCATTATAGAAGGTAATATATTGTCGAGATTTTTGTCACTATAATGGATGGTAGCCTTGTCATTATGGAAGGTAGTCTGTTGTCGATATTTTTGTTACTCCAACGGATGGTAGCCTTGTCGATATATAAGGTAGTATATTGTTGATATTTTTGTTACTCTAAGGGATGGTAGCTATGTCATTATGGAAGGTAGTATGTTGTCGATATTTTTGTTACTACAATGGGTTGTAGCCTTGTCGTTATGGAAGGTAGTCTGTTATCGATATCTTTGTTACTCCAATGGATGGTAGCCTAGTCATTATGGAAGGTAGTCTGTTGTCGAGTTTTTTGTTACTTCAATGGTTGGTAGCCTTGTCATTATGGAAGGTAGTCTGTTGTCGAGATTTTTGTTACTCCAATGGATGGTAGCCTTGTCATTATAGAAGGTAATATATTGTCGATATTTTTGTCACTATAATGGATGGTAGCCTTGTCATTATGGAAGGTAGTCTGTTGTCGAGATTTTTGTTACTACAATGGATTGTAGCCTTGTCGTTGTGGAAGGTAGTTTGTTGTTGATATCTTTGTTACTCCAATGGATGGTAGCCATGTCATTATAGAAGGTAATATATTGTCGAGATTTTTGTCACTATAATGGATGGTAGCCTTGTCATTATGGAAGGTAGTCTGTTGTCGATATTTTTGTTACTAAAATGGACTGTAGCCTTGTCTTTATGGAAGATAGTCTGTGTTCGATATCTTTGTTACTCCAATGGATGGTAGCCTAGTCATTATGGAAGGTAGTTTTTGTACGAGATTTTAGTTACTCCAATGGATGGTAGCCTTGTAAATAATGAAGGTAGTCTTTTGTCGAGATATTATTTACTCCAATGGATGGTAGCCTTGTCATTATAGAAGGTAATATATTGTCGAGATTTTTGTCACTATAATGGATGGTAGCCTTGTCATTATGGAAGGTAGTCTGTTGTCGATATTTTTGTTACTCCAACGGATGGTAGCCTTGTCGATATATAAGGTAGTATATTGTTGATATTTTTGTTACTCTAAGGGATGGTAGCTATGTCATTATGGAAGGTAGTATGTTGTCGATATTTTTGTTACTACAATGGATTGTAGCCTTGTCGTTATGGAAGGTAGTCTGTTATCGATATCTTTGTTACTCCAATGGATGGTAGCCTAGTCATTATGGAAGGTAGTTTGTTGTCGAGTTTTTTGTTACTTCAATGGTTGGTAGCCTTGTCATTATGGAAGGTAGTCTGTTGTCGAGATTTTTGTTACTCCAATGGATGGTAGCCTTGTCATTATAGAAGGTAATATATTGTCGAGATTTTTGTCACTATAATGGATGGTAGCCTTGTCATTATGGAAGGTAGTCTGTTGTCGAGATTTTTGTTACTACAATGGATTGTAGCCTTGTCGTTGTGGAAGGTAGTTTGTTGTTGATATCTTTGTTACTCCAATGGATGGTAGCCATGTCATTATAGAAGGTAATATATTGTCGAGATTTTTGTCACTATAATGGATGGTAGCCTTGTCATTATGGAAGGTAGTCTGTTGTCGATATTTTTGTTACTGAAATGGACTGTAGCCTTGTCTTTATGGAAGATAGTCTGTGTTCGATATCTTTGTTACTCCAATGGATGGTAGCCTAGTCATTATGGAAGGTAGTTTTTGTACGAGATTTTAGTTACTCCAATGGATGGTAGCCTTGTAAATAATGAAGGTAGTCTTTTGTCGAGATATTATTTACTCCAATGGATGGTAGCCTTGTCATTATAAAAGGTAATATATTGTCGAGATTTTTGTCACTATAATGGATGGTAGCCTTGTCATTATGGAAGGTAGTTTGTTGTCGATATCTTTGTTACTCCAATGGATGGTAGCCTAGTCATTATGGAAGGTAGTTTGTGTAAGAGATTTTAGTTACTCCAATGGATGGTAGCCTTGCCATTATGGAAGGTAGTCTGTTGTCGAGATTTTTT
This sequence comes from Vicia faba, assembly GCA_948472305.1. Taxonomy (NCBI): domain Eukaryota; kingdom Viridiplantae; phylum Streptophyta; class Magnoliopsida; order Fabales; family Fabaceae; genus Vicia; species Vicia faba. The sequence continues at coordinate 463,479,997 of OX451741.1, forward strand.
ATAATCCAATGGATTCTAGCCTTGTCATTATGGAAGGTAGTCTGTTGTCGAGATTTTTGTTACTCTAAGGGATGGTAGCCTTGTCATTATGGAACGTTGTCTTTTGTCGATATTTTTGTTATTCTAATGGATGGTAGCCTTGTCATTATGAAAGGTATTCTATTGTCGAGATTTTTGTCACTATAATAGATTGTAGCCTTGTCATTATGGAAGGTAGTCTGTTGTTGAGATTTTTGGAACTACAATGGATTGTAGCCTTATCATTATGGAAGGTAGTCTGTTATCGATATTTGTGTTACTCCAATGGATGGTAGCCTAGTCATCATTGAAGGTAGTTTGTGAATGATATTTTTGTTATTCCAATGGATGGTAGCGTTGTCATTATAGAAGGTAGTACATTGTCGAGATTTCAGTCACTACAATGGATGGTAGCCTTGTCATTATAGAAGGTAGTCCATTGTCGAGATTTATGTTATTATAATAGATTGTAGCCTTGTCATTATGGAAGGTAGTCTGTTGTCGAGATTTTTGTTACTCCAACGGATGGTAGCCTTGTCGATATACAAGGTAGTATATTGTTGATATTTTTGTTACTCTAAGGGATGGTAGCTATGTCATTATGGAAGGTAGTATGTTGTCGAGATTTTTGTTACTACAATGGATTGTAGCCTTGTCGTTATGGAAGGTAGTCTGTTATCGATATCTTTGTTACTCCAATGGATGGTAGCCTAGTCATTATGGAAGGTAGTCTGTTGTCGAGTTTTTTGTTACTTCAATGGTTGGTAGCCTTGTCATTATGGAAGGTAGTCTGTTGTCGAGATTTTTGTTACTCCAATGGATGGTAGCCTTGTCATTATAGAAGGTAATATATTGTCGAGATTTTTGTCACTATAATGGATGGTAGCCTTGTCATTATGGAAGGTAGTCTGTTGTCGAGATTTTTGTTACTACAATGGATTGTAGCCTTGTCGTTGTGGAAGGTAGTTTGTTGTTGATATCTTTGTTACTCCAATGGATGGTAGCCTAGTCATTATGGAAGGTAGTTTGTGTACGAGATTTTAGTTACTCCAATGGATGGTAGCCTTAACATTATGGAATGTAGTCTATTGTCGAGATTTTTTATAATCTAATGGATTATAGCCTTGTCATTATGGAAGGTAGTCTGTTGTAGAGATTTTTTTTAATCTAAGGAATGGTAGCCTTGTCATTATGGAACGTATTATGTTGTCGGTATTTTTGTTATTCTAATGGATGGTAGCCTTGTCATTATGAAAGGTAGTCTATTATCGAGATTTTTGTAACTATAATAGATTGTAGCCTTGTCATTATGTAAGGTAGTCTATTGTCGAGATTTTTGTTAATCCAATGGATGGTAGCCTTGTCATTATAGAAGGTAGTATATTGTTGAGATTTTTGTCACTATAATGAATGGTAGCCTTGTCATTATGGAAGGTAGTCTGTTGTCGAGATTTTTGTTACTACAATGGATTGTAGCCTTGTCATTATGGAAGGTAGTCTGTTGTCGATATCTTTTTTACTCCAATGGATGGTATCCTAGTCATTATGGAAGGTAGTCTATTGTCGAGTTTTTTGTTACTCCAATGGATGGTAGCCTTGTCATTATGGAAGGTAGTCTGTTGTCGATATTTTTGTTACTACAATGGATTGTAGCCTTGTCGTTATGGAAGATAGTCTGTTTTCGATATCTTTGTTAATAGAATGGATTGTAGCCTCGTCATTATGGAAGGTAGTTTTTGTACGAGATTTTAGTTACTCCAATAGATGGTAGCCTTGTCATTATCGAAGGTAGTCTGTTGTCGAGATTTTTGTAACTCCAATGGATGGTAGCTTTGTCATTATAGAAGGTAATATATTGTCGAGATTTTTGTCACTATAATGGATGGTAGCCTTGTCATTATGGAAGTTAGTCAGTTGTCGAGATTTTTTTTACTACCATGGATTGTAGCCTTGTCATTGTGGAAGGTAGTTTGTTGTCGATATCTTTGTTACTCCAATGGATGGTAGCCTAGTCATTATTGAAGGTAGTTTGTGTACGAGATTTTAGTTACTCCAATGGATGGTAGCCTTGTCATTATCGAAGGTAGTCCGTTGTCGAGATTTTTGTTACTCCAATGGATTCTAGCCTTGTCATTATGGAAGGTAGTCTGTTGTCGAGATTTTTGTTACTACAATGGATTTTAGCCTTGTCATTATAGAAGGTAGTCTGTTGTCGAGATTTTTGTTATTCTAATTGATGGTAGCCTTGTCATTATGAAAGGTAGTCTATTGTCGAGATTTTTGTCGCTATAATAGATTGTAGCCTTGTCATTATAGAAGGTAGTATATTGTTGAGATTTTTGTCACTATAATGAATGGTAGCCTTGTCATTATGGAAGGTAGTCTGTTGTCGAGATTTTTGTTACTACAATGGATTGTAACCTTGTCATTATGGAAGGTAGTCTATTGTCGATATCTTTGTTACTCCAATGGATGGTAGCCTAGTCATTATGGAAGGTAGTCTATTGTCGAGTTTTTTGTTACTCCAATGGATGGTAGCCTTGTCGTTATGGAAGGTAGTCTGTTGTCGAGATTTTTGTTACTATAATGGATTTTAGCGTTGTCGTTATGGAAGATAGTTTGTTTTCGATATCTTTGTTACTCCAATGGATGGTAGCCTAGTCATTATGGAAGGTAGTTTTTGTATGAGATTTTAGTTACTCCAATGTATGACAGCCTTGTCATTATGGAAGGTAGTCTGTTGTCGAGATTTTTGTTACTCCAAAGGATGGTAGCCTTGTCATTATAGAAGGTAATATATTGCCGAGATTTTTGTCACTAATGGATGGTAGCCTTGACATTATGGAAGGTAGTCTGTTGTCGAGATTTTTGTTACTACAATGGATTGTAGCCTTGTCGTTGTGGAAGGTAGTCTGTTATCGATATCTTTGTTACTCCAATGGATGGTAGACTAGCCATTATGGAAGGTAGTTTGTGTACGAGATTTTAGTTACTCCAATGGATGGTAGCCTTGTCATTATGGAAGGTAGTTTGTTGTCGAGATTTTTGATACTCCAATGGATTCTAGCCTTGTCATTATGGAATGTAGTCTGTTGTCGAGATTTTTGTTACTCTAAGGGATTGTAGCCTTGTCATTATGGAACGTAGTTTGTTGTCGATATTTTTGTTATTCTAATGGATGGTAGCCTTGTCATTATGAAAGGTAGTCTATTGTCGAGATTTTTGTCACTATAATAGATTGTAGCCTTGTCATTATGGAAGGTAGTCTGTTGTCGAGATATTTGTTACTATAATGGATGTAGCCTTGTCATTATGGAAGGTAGTCTGTTATCGATATCTGTGTTACTCCAATGGATGGTAGCCTAGTCATCATTGAAGGTAGTTTGTGTACGATATTTTTGTTATTCCAATGGATGGTAGCGTTGTCATTATAGAAGGTAGTACATTGTCGAGATTTCAGTCACTACAATGGATGGTAGCCTTGTCATTATGGAAGGTAGTCTATTGTCGAGATTTTTGTTACTATAATAGATTGTAACCTTGTCATTATGGAAGGTAGTCTGTTGTCGAGATTTTTGTTACTCCAATGGATGGTAGCCTTGTCATTATAGAAGGTAGTATATTGTTGAGATTTTTGTCACTATAATGAATTGTAGCCTTGTCATTATGGAAGGTAGTCTGTTGTCGAGATTTTTGTTACTACAATGGATTGTAGCCTTGTCATTATAGAAGGTAGTCTGTTGTCGATATCTTTGTTACTCCAATGGATGGTAGCCTAGTCATTATGGAAGGTAGTCTGTTGTCGAGTTTTTTGTTACTCCAATGGATGGTAGCCTTGTCATTATAAAAGGTAGTCTATTGTCGATATTTTTGTTACTACAATGGATTGTAGCCTTGTCGTTATGGAAGATAGTCTGTTTTCGATATCTTTGTTACTCCAATGGATGGTAGCCTAGTCATTATAGAAGGTAGTTTTTGTACGAGATTTTAGTTACTCCAATGGATGGTAGCCTTGTCATTAATGAAGGTAGTCTGTTGTAGAGATTTTTGTTACTCCAAGGGATGGTAGCCTTGTCAATATAGAAGGTAATATATTGTTGAGATTTTTTTCACTATAATGGATGGTAGCCTTGTCATTATGGAAGGTAGTCTGTTGTCTAGATTTTTGATACTCTAAGGGATGGTAGCCTTGTCATTAAGGAACGTAGTGTGTTGTCGATATTTTTGTTACTCTAAGGGATGGTAGCTATGTCATTATGGAAGGTAGTCTGTTGTCGAGATTTTTGTTACTACAATGGATTGTAGCCTTGTCGTTATGGAAGGTAGTCTTTTGTCGATATCTTTGTTACTCCAATGGAGGGTAGCCTAGTCATTATGGAAGGTAGTCTGTTGTCGAGTTTTTTGTTACTTCAATGGTTGGTAGCCTTGTCATTATGGAATGTAGTCTGTTGTCGAGATTTTCGTTACTCCAATGGATGGTAGCCTTGTCATTATAGAAGGTAATATATTCTCGAGATTTTTGTCACTATAATGGATGGTAGCCTTGTCATTATGGAAGGTAGTCTGTTGTCGAGTTTTTTGTTACTATAATGGACTATAGCCTTGTAGTTGTGGAAGGTAGTCTATTGTTGATATCTTTGTTACTCCAATGGATGGTAGCCTAGTCATTATGGATTGTAGTTTGTGTACGAGATTTTAGTTACTCCAATGGATGGTAGCCTTGTCATTATGGAAGGTTGTCTGTTGTCTTGATTTTTTATACTCCAATGGATTCTAGCCTTGTCATTATGGAAGGTAGTCTGTTCTAAAGATTTTTTTTACTCTAAGGAATGGTAGAATTGTCATTATGGAACGTAGTATGTTGTCAATATTTTTGTTATTCTAATGGATGGTAGCTTTGTCATTATGAAAGAGAGTCTATTGTCGAGATTTTTGTCACTATAATAGATTGTAGCCTTGTCATTATGGAAGGTAGTCTGTTGTTGAGATTTTTGTTAATCCAATGGATGGTATCCTTGTCATTATAGAAGGTAGTATATCGTTGAGATTTTTTTCACTACAATGAATGGTAGCCTTGTCATTATGGAAGGTAGTCTGTTGTCGAGATTTTTGTTACTACAATGGATTGTAGCCTTGTCATTATGGAAGGTAGTCTGTTGTCGATATCTTTGTTTCTCCAATGGATGGTAGCCTAGTTATTATGGAAGGTAGTCAGTTGTCCAGTTTTTTGTTACTCCAATGGATGGTAGCCTTGTCATTATGGAAGGTAGTCTGTTGTCGATATTTTTGTTATTGCAATGGATTGTAGCCTTGTCGTTATGGAAGATAGTCTGTTTTCGATATCTTTGTTACTCCAATGGATGGTAGCCTCGTCATTATGGAAGGTAGTTTTTGTACAAGATTTTAGTTACTCCAATGGATGGTAGCCTTGTCATTATCGAAGGTAGTCTGTTGTCGAGATTTTTGTTACTCCAATGGATGGTAGCCTTGTCATTATAGAAGGTAATATATTATCGAGATTTTTGTCACTATAATGGATGGTAGCCTTTTCATTATAGAAGGTAGTCTGTTGTCGAGATTTTTGTTACGACAATGGATTGTAGCCTTGTCGTTGTGGAAGGTAGTTTGTTGTCGATATCTTTGTTACTCCAATGGATGGTAGCCTAGTCATTATGGAAGGTAGTTCGTGTACGAGATTTTAGTTACTCCAATGGATGGTAGCCTTGTCATTATGGAAGGTAGTCTGTTGTCGAGATATTTTATACTCCAATGGATTCTAGCCTTGTCATTATGGAAGGTAGTCTGTTGTCGAGATTTTTGTTACTCTATGGGATGGTAGCCTTGTCATTATGGAACGTAGTCTGTTGTCGATATTTTTGTTAATCTAATGGATGGTAGCCTTGTCATTATGAAAGGTAGTCTATTGTCGATATTTTTGTCACTATAATAGATTGTAGCCTTGTGATTATGGAAGATAGTCTGTTGTCGAGATTTTTGTTAATCCAAGGGATGGTAGCCTTGTCATTATAGAAGGTAGTGCATTATTGAGATTTTTATCACTACAATGGATGGTAGCCTTGTCATTATAAAAGGTAGTCTGCTGTCGAGATTTTTGTTACTACAATGGATTGTAGCATTGTCATTTTGGAAGGTAGTCTGTTGTCGATATCTTTGTTTCTCCAATGGATGGTAGCCTAGTCATTATGGAAGGTAGTCTGTTGTTGATATTTTTGTTATTATAATGGATTGTAGCCTTGTCGTTATGGAAGATAGTCTGTTTTCGATATCTTTGTTACTCCAATGGATGGTAGCCTCGTCATTATGGAAGGTAGTTTTTGTACGAGATTTTAGTTACTTCAATGGATGGTAGCCTTGTCATTATCGAAGGTAGTCTGTTGTCGAGATTTTTGTTACTCCAATGGATGGTAGCCTTGTCATTATAGAAGGTAATATATTGTCGAGATTTTTGTCACTATAATGGATGGTAGCCTTTTCATTATAGAAGGTAGTCTGTTGTGGAGATTTTTGTTACGACAATGGATTGTAGCCTTGTCGTTGTGGAAGGTAGTTTGTTGTCGATATCTTTGTTACTCCAATGGATGGTAGCCTAGTCATTATGGAAGGTAGTTTGTGTATGAGATTTTAGTTACTCCAATGGATGGTAGCCTTGTCATTATGGAAGGTAGTCTATTGTCGAGATATTTTATACTCCAATGGATTCTAGCCTTGTCATTATGGAAGGTAGTCTGTTGTCGAGATTTTTGTTACTCTAAGGGATTGTAGCCTTGTCCTTATGGAACGTAGTCTGTTGTCGATATTTTTGTTAATCTAATGGATGGTAGCCTTGTCATTATGAAAGGTAGTCTATTGTCGATATTTTTGTCACTATAATAGATTGTAGCCTTGTGATTATGGAAGATAGTCTGTTGTCGAGATTTTTGTTAATCCAAGGGATGGTAGCCTTGTCATTATAGAAGGTAGTACATTGTTGAGATTTTTGTCACTACAATGGATGGTAGCCTTGTCATTATGGAAGGTAGTCTGCTGTCGAGAATTTTGTTACTACAATGGATTGTAGCCTTGTCATTATGGAAGGTAGTCTGTTGTCGATATCTTTGTTTCTCCAGTGGATGGTAGCCTAGTCATTATGGAAGGTAGTCTGTTGTCGAGTTTTTTGTTACTTCAATGGTTGGTAGCCTTGTCATTATTGAATGTAGTCTGTTGTCGAGATTTTTGTTACTCCAATGGATGGTAGCCTTGTCATTATAGAATGTAATATATTGTCGAGATTTTTGTCACTATAATGGATGGTAGCCTTGTCATTATGGAAGGTAGTCTGTTGTCGAGATTTTTGTTACTATAATGGACTGTAGCCTTGTAGTTGTGGAAGGTAGTCTATTGTTGATATCTTTGTTACTCCAATGGATGGTAGCCTAGTCATTATGGATTGTAGTTTGTGTACGAGATTTTAGTTACTCCAATGGATGGTAGCCTTGTCATTATGGAAGGTTGTCTGTTGTCGAGATTTTTTATACTCCAATGGATTCTAGCCTTGTCTTTATGGAAGGTAGTCTGTTCTAAAGATTTTTTTTACTCTAAGGAATGGTAGAATTGTCATTATGGAACGTAGTATGTTGTCAATATTTTTGTTATTCTAATGGATGGTAGCTTTGTCATTATGAAAGAGAGTCTATTGTCGAGATTTTTGTCACTATAATAGATTGTAGCCTTGTCATTATGGAAGGTAGTGTGTTGTTGAGATTTTTGTTAATCCAATGGATGGTATCCTTGTCATTATAGAAAGTAGTATATTGTTGAGATTTTTTTCACCACAATGAATGGTAGCCTTGTCATTATGGAAGGTAGTCTGTTGTCGAGATTTTTGTTACTACAATGGATTGTAGCCTTGTCATTGTGGAAGGTAGTCTGTTGTCGATATCTTTGTTTCTCCAATGGATGGTAGCCTAGTCATTATGGAAGGTAGTCAGTTGTCGAGTTTTTTGTTACTCCAATGGATGGTAGCCTTGTCATTATGGAAGGTAGTCTGTTGTCGAGATTTTTGTTACTCCAATGGATGGTAGCCTTGTCATTATAGAATGTAATATATTGTCGAGATTTTTGTCACTATAATGGATGGTAGCCTTGTCATTATGGAAGGTAGTCTGTTGTCGAGATTTTTGTTACTATAATGGACTGTAGCCTTGTAGTTGTGGAAGGTAGTCTGTTGTTGATATCTTTGTTACTCCAATGGATGGTAGCCTAGTCATTATGGATTGTAGTTTGTGTACGAGATTTTAGTTACTCCAATGGATGGTAGCCATGTCATTATGGAAGGTTGTCTGTTGTCGAGATTTTTTATACTCCAATGGATTCTAGCCTTGTCATTATGGAAGGTAGTCTGTTCTAAAGATTTTTTTTACTCTAAGGAATGGTAGAATTGTCATTATGGAACGTAGTATGTTGTCAATATTTTTGTTATTCTAATGGATGGTAGCTTTGTCATTATGAAAGAGAGTCTATTGTCGAGATTTTTGTCACTATAATAGATTGTAGCCTTGTCATTATGGAAGGTAGTCTGTTGTTGAGATTTTTGTTAATCCAATGGATGGTATCCTTGTCATTATAGAAAGTAGTATATTGTTGAGATTTTTTTCACTACAATGAATGGTAGCCTTGTCATTATGGAAGGTAGTCTGTTGTCGAGATTTTTGTTACTACAATGGATTGTAGCCTTGTCATTGTGGAAGGTAGTCTGTTGTCGATATCTTTGTTTCTCCAATGGATGGTAGCCTAGTCATTATGGAAGGTAGTCAGTTGTCGAGTTTTTTGTTACTCCAATGGATGGTAGCCTTGTCATTATGGAAGGTAGTCTGTTGTCGATATTTTTGTTATTGCAATGGATTGTAGCCTTGTCGTTATGGAAGATAGTCTGTTTTCGATATCTTTGTTACTCCAATGGATGGTAGCCTCGTCATTATGGAAGGTAGTTTTTGTACGAGATTTTAGTTACTCCAATGGATGGTAGCCTTGTCATTATCGAAGGTAGTCTGTTGTCGAGATTTTTGTTACTCCAATGGATGGTAGCCTTGTCATTATAGAAGGTAATATATTGTCGAGATTTTTGTCACTATAATGGATGGTAGCCTTTTCATTATAGAAGGTAGTCTGTTGTCGAGATTTTTGTTACGACAATGGATTGTAGCCTTGTCGTTGTGGAACGTAGTTTGTTGTCGATATCTTTGTTACTCCAATGGATGGTAGCCTAGTCATTATGGAAGGTAGTTTGTGTACGAGATTTTAGTTACTCCAATGGATGGTAGCCTTGTCATTATGGAAGGTAGTCTGTTGTCGAGATATTTTATACTCCAATGGATTCTAGCCTTGTCATTATGGAAGGTAGTCTGTTGTCGAGATTTTTGTTACTCTAAGGGATGGTAGCCTTGTCATTATGGAACGTAGTCTGTTGTCGATATTTTTGTTAATCTAATGGATGGTAGCCTTGTCATTATGAAAGGTAGTCTATTGTCGATATTTTTGTCACTATAATAGATTGTAGCCTTGTGATTATGGAAGATAGTCTGTTGTCGAGATTTTTGTTAATCCAAGGGATGGTAGCCTTGTCATTATAGAAGGTAGTACATTATTGAGATTTTTGTCACTACAATGGATGGTAGCCTTGTCATTATGGAAGGTAGTCTGCTGTCGAGATTTTTGTTACTACAATGGATTGTAGCCTTGTCATTATGGAAGGTAGTCTGTTGTCGATATCTTTGTTTCTCCAATGGATGGTAGCCTAGTCATTATGGATGGTAGTCTGTTGTCGAGTTTTTTGTTACTCCCATGGATGGTAGCCTTGTCATTATGGAAGGTAGTCTGTTGTTGATATTTTTGTTATTATAATGGATTGTAGCCTTGTCGTTATGGAAGATAGTCTGTTTTCGATATCTTTGTTACTCCAATGGATGGTAGCCTCGTCATTATGGAAGGTAGTTTTTGTACGAGATTTTAGTTACTCCAATGGATGGTAGCCTTGTCATTATCGAAGGTAGTCTGTTGTCGAGATTTTTGTTACTCCAATGGATGGTAGCCTTGTCATTATAGAAGGTAATATATTGTCGAGATTTTTGTCACTATAATGGATGGTAGCCTTTTCATTATAGAAGGTAGTCTGTTGTGGAGATTTTTGTTACGACAATGGATTGTAGCCTTGTCGTTGTGGAAGGTAGTTTGTTGTCGATATCTTTGTTACTCCAATGGATGGTAGCCTAGTCATTATGGAAGGTAGTTTGTGTATGAGATTTTAGTTACTCCAATGGATGGTAGCCTTGTCATTATGGAAGGTAGTCTATTGTCGAGATATTTTATACTCCAATGGATTCTAGCCTTGTCATTATGGAAGGTAGTCTGTTGTCGAGATTTTTGTTACTCTAAGGGATTGTAGCCTTGTCCTTATGGAACGTAGTCTGTTGTCGATATTTTTGTTAATCTAATGGATGGTAGCCTTGTCATTATGAAAGGTAGTCTATTGTCGATATTTTTGTCACTATAATAGATTGTAGCCTTGTGATTATGGAAGATAGTCTGTTGTCGAGATTTTTGTTAATCCAAGGGATGGTAGCCTTGTCATTATAGAAGGTAGTACATTGTTGAGATTTTTGTCACTACAATGGATGGTAGCCTTGTCATTATGGAAGGTAGTCTGCTGTCGAGAATTTTGTTACTACAATGGATTGTAGCCTTGTCATTATGGAAGGTAGTCTGTTGTCGATATCTTTGTTTCTCCAATGGATGGTAGCCTAGTCATTATGGAAGGTAGTCTGTTGTCGAGTTTTTTGTTACTTCAATGGTTGGTAGCCTTGTCATTATGGAATGTAGTCTGTTGTCGAGATTTTTGTTACTCCAATGGATGGTAGCCTTGTCATTATAGAATGTAATATATTGTCGAGATTTTTGTCACTATAATGGATGGTAGCCTTGTCATTATGGAAGGTAGTCTATTGTCGAGATTTTTGTTACTATAATGGACTGTAGCCTTGTAGTTGTGGAAGGTAGTCTATTGTTGATATCTTTGTTACTCCAATGGATGGTAGCCTAGTCATTATGGATTGTAGTTTGTGTACGAGATTTTAGTTACTCCAATGGATGGTAGCCTTGTCATTATGGAAGGTTGTCTGTTGTCGAGATTTTTTATACTCCAATGGATTCTAGCCTTGTCATTATGGAACGTAGTCTGTTCTAAAGATTTTTTTTACTCTAAGGAATGGTAGAATTGTCATTATGGAACGTAGTATGTTGTCAATATTTTTGTTATTCTAATGGATGGTAGCTTTGTCATTATGAAAGAGAGTCTATTGTCGATATTTTTGTCACTATAATAGATTGTAGCCTTGTCATTATGGAAGGTAGTCTGTTGTTGAGATTTTTGTTAATCCAATGGATGGTATCCTTGTCATTATAGAAGGTAGTATATTGTTGAGATTTTTTTCACTACAATGAATGGTAGCCTTGTCATTATGGAAGGTAGTCTGTTGTCGAGATTTTTGTTACTACAATGGATTGTAGCCTTGTCATTGTGGAAGGTAGTCTGTTGTCGATATCTTTGTTTCTCCAATGGATGGTAGCCTAGTCATTATGGAAGGTAGTCAGTTGTCGAGTTTTTTGTTAGTCCAATGGATGGTAGCCTTGTCATTATGGAAGGTAGTCTGTTGTCGATATTTTTGTTATTGCAATGGATTGTAGCCTTGTCGTTATGGAAGATAGTCTATTTACGATATCTTTGTTACTCCAATGGATGGTAGCCTCGTCATTATGGAAGGTAGTTTTTGTACGAGATTTTAGTTACTCCAATGGATGGTAGCCTTGTCATTATCGAAGGTAGTCTGTTGTCGAGATTTTTGTTACTCCAATGGATGGTAGCCTTGTCATTATAGAAGGTAATATATTGTCGAGATTTTTGTCACTATAATGGATGGTAGCCTTTTCATTATAGAAGGTAGTCTGTTGTCGAGATTTTTGTTACGACAATGGATTGTAGCCTTGTCGTTGTGGAAGGTAGTTTGTTGTTGATATCTTTGTTACTCCAATGGATGGTAGCCTAGTCATTATGGAAGGTAGTTTGTGTACGAGATTTTAGTTACTCCAATGGATGGTAGCCTTGTCATTATGGAAGGTAGTCTGTTGTCGAGATATTTTATACTCCAATGGATTCTAGCCTTGTCATTATGGAAGGTAGTCTGTTGTCGAGATTTTTGTTACTCTAAGGGATGGTAGCCTTGTCATTATGGAACGTAGTCTGTTGTCGATATTTTTGTTAATCTAATGGATGGTAGCCTTGTCATTATGAAAGGTAGTCTATTGTCGATATTTTTGTCACTATAATAGATTGTAGCCTTGTGATTATGGAAGATAGTCTGTTGTCGAGATTTTTGTTAATCCAAGGGATGGTAGCCTTGTCATTATAGAAGGTAGTACATTGTTGAGATTTTTGTCACTACAATGGATGGTAGCCTTGTCATTATGGAAGGTAGTCTGTTGTCGAGATTTTTGTTACTACAATGGATTGTAGCCTTGTCATTATGGAAGGTAGTCTGTTGTCGATATCTTTGTTTCTCCAATGGATGGTAGCCTAGTCATTATGGAAGGTAGTCTGTTGTCGAGTTTTTTGTTACTCCAATGGATGGTAGCCTTGTCATTATGGAAGGTAGTCTGTTGTTGATATTTTTGTTATTATAATTGATTGTAGCCTTGTCGTTATGGAAGATAGTCTATTTTCGATATCTTTGTTACTCCAATGGATGGTAGCCTCGTCATTATGGAAGGTAGTTTTTGTACGAGATTTTAGTTACTCCAATGGATGGTAGCCTTGTCATTATCGAAGGTAGTCTGTTGTCGAGATTTTTGTTACTCCAATGGATGGTAGCCTTGTCATTATAGAAGGTAATATATTGTCGAGATTTTTGTCACTATAATGGATGGTAGCCTTTTCATTATAGAAGGTAGTCTGTTGTGGAGATTTTTGTTACGACAATGGATTGTAGCCTTGTCGTTGTGGAAGGTAGTTTGTTGTCTATATCTTTGTTACTCCAATGGATGGTAGCCTAGTCATTATGGAAGGTAGTTTGTGTACGAGATTTTAGTTACTCCAATGGATGGTAGCCTTGTCATTATGGAAGGTAGTCTGTTGTCGAGATATTTTATACTCCAATGGATTCTAGCCTTGTCATTATGGAAGGTAGTCTGTTGTCGAGATTTTTGTTACTCTAAGGGATGGTAGCCTTGTCATTATGGAACGTAGTCTGTTGTCGATATTTTTGTTAATCTAATGGATGGTAGCCTTGTCATTATGAAAGGTAGTCTATTGTCGATATTTTTGTCACTATAATAGATTGTAGCCTTGTGATTATGGAAGATAGTCTGTTGTCGAGATTTTTGTTAATCCAAGGGATGGTAGCCTTGTCATTATAGAAGGTAGTACATTGTTGAGATTTTTGTCACTACAATGGATGGTAGCCTTGTCATTATGGAAGGTAGTCTGCTGTCGAGATTTTTGTTACTACAATAGATTGTAGCCTTGTCATTATGGAAGGTAGTCTGTTGTCGATATCTTTGTTTCTCCAATGGATGGTAGCCTAGTCATTATGGAAGGTAGTCTGTTGTCGAGTTTTTTGTTACTCCAATGGATGGTAGCCTTGTCATTATGGAAGGTAGTCTGTTGTTGATATTTTTGTTATTATAATTGATTGTAGCCTTGTCGTTATGGAAGATAGTCTATTTTCGATATCTTTGTTACTCCAATGGATGGTAGCCTCGTCATTATGGAAGGTAGTTTTTGTACGAGATTTTAGTTACTCCAATGGATGGTAGCCTTGTCATTATCGAAGGTAGTCTGTTGTCGAGATTTTTGTTACTCCAATGGATGGTAGCCTTGTCATTATAGAAGTTATATATTGTCGAGATTTTTGTCACTATAATGGATGGTAGCCTTTTCATTATAGAAGGTAGTCTGTTGTGGAGATTTTTGTTACGACAATGGATTGTAGCCTTGTCGTTGTGGAAGGTAGTTTGTTGTCGATATCTTTGTTACTCCAATGGATGGTAGCCTAGTCATTATGGAAGGTAGTCAGTTGTCGAGTTTTTTGTTACTCCAATGGATGGTAGCCTTGTCATTGTGGAAGGTAGTCTATTGTCGATATTTTTGTTATTGCAATGGATTGTAGCCTTGTCGTTATGGAAGATAGTCTGTTTTCGATATCTTTGTTACTCCAATGGATGGTAGCCTCGTCATTATGGAAGGTAGTTTTTGTACGAGATTTTAGTTACTCCAATGGATGGTAGCCTTGTCATTATCGAAGGTAGTCTGTTGTCGAGATTTTTGTTACTCCAATGGATGGTAGCCTTGTCATTATAGAAGGTAATATATTGTCGAGATTTTTGTCACTATAATGGATGGTAGCCTTTTCATTATAGAAGGTAGTCTGTTGTCGAGATTTTTGTTACGACAATGGATTGTAGCCTTGTCGTTGTGGAAGGTAGTTTGTTGTCGATATCTTTGTTACTCCAATGGATGGTAGCCTAGTCATTATGGAAGGTAGTTTGTGTACGAGATTTTAGTTACTCCAATGGATGGTAGCCTTGTCATTATGGAAGGTAGTCTGTTGTCGAGATATTTTATACTCCAATGGATTCTAGCCTTGTCATTATGGAAGGTAGTCTGTTGTCGAGATTTTTGTTACTCTAAGGGATGGTAGCCTTGTCCTTATGGAACGTAATCTGTTGTCGATATTTTTGTTAATCTAATGGATGGTAGCCTTGTCATTATGAAAGGTAGTCTATTGTCGATATTTTTGTCACTATAATAGATTGTAGCCTTGTCATTATGGAAGATAGTCTGTTGTCGAGATTTTTGTTAATCCAATGGATGGTAGCCTTGTCATTACAGAAGGTATTATATTGTTGAGATTTTTGTCACTACAATGGATGGTAGCCTTGTCATTATGGAAGGTAGTCTGCTGTCGAGATTTTTGTTACTACAATGGATTGTAGCCTTGTCGTTGTGGAAGGTAGTCTGTTATCGATATCTTTGTTACTCCAATGGATGGTAGCCTAGTCATTATGGAAGGTAGTATGTGTACGAGATTTTAGTTACTCCAATGGATGGTAGCCTTGTCATTATGGAAGGTAGTCTGTTGTCGAGATTTTTTATACTCCAATGGATTCTAGCCTTGTCATTATTGAAGGTAGTCTGTTGTCGAGATTTTTGTTACTCTAAGGGATTGTAGCCTTGTCATTATGGAACGTAGTCTGTTGTCGATATTTTTGTTATTCTAATGGATGGTAGCCTTGTCATTATGAAATGTAGTCTATTGTCCAGATTTTTGTCACTATAATAGATTGTAGCCTTGTCATTATGGAAGGTAGTCTATTGTCGAGATTTTTGTTAATCCAATGGATGGTAGCCTTATCATTATAGAAGGTAGTATATTGTTGAGATTTTTGACACTACAATGAATGGTAGCCATGTCATTATGGAAGTTAGTTTGTTGTCGATATTTTTGTTACTACAATGGATTGTAGCCTTGTCATTATGGAAGGTAGTCTGTTGTCGATATCTTTGTTACTCCAATGGATGGTAGCCTAGTCATTATTAAAGGTAGTTTGTGTACGATATTTTTGTTATTCCAATGGATGGTAGCATTGTCATTATAGAAGGTAGTATATTGTCGAGATTTTTTCACTACAATGGATGGTAGCCTTGTCATTATGGAAGGTAGTCTGTTGTCGAGATTTTTGTTACTACAATGGATTGTAGCCTTGTCATTATGGAAGGTAGTCTGTTGTCGAGATTTTTGTTATTCTATTGGATGGTAGCCTTGTTATTATGAAAGGTAGTCTATTGTCGAGATTTTTGTCACTATAATAGATTGTAGTCTTGTCATTATGGAAGGTAGTCTGTTGTCGAGATTTTTGTTAATCCAATGGATGGTAGCCTTGTCATTATAGAAGGTAGTATATTGTTGAGATTTTTTTCACTACAATGAATGGTAGCCTTGTCATTATGGAAGGTAGTCTGTTGTCGAGATTTTTGTTACTACAATGGATTGTAGCCTTGTCATTATGGAAGGTAGTCTGTTGTCGATATCTTTGTTACTCCAATGGATGGTAGCCTAGTCATTATGGAAGGTAGTTTGTTGTCGAGTTTTTTGTTACTCCAATGGATGGTAGCCTTGTCATTATGGAAGGTAGTCTGTTGTCGATATTTTTGTTACTACAATGGATTGTAGCCTTGTCGTTATGGAAGATAGTCTGTTTTCGATATCTTTGTTACTCCAATGGATGGTAGCCTCGTCATTATGGAAGGTAGTTTTTGTACGAGATTTTAGTTACTCCAATGGATGGTAGCTTTGTCATTATCGAAGGTAGTCTGTTTTCGAGATTTTTGTTACTCCAATGGATGGTAGCCTTGTCATTATAGAAGGTAATATATTGTCGAGATTTTTGTCACTATAATGGATGGTAGCCTTGTAATTATAGAAGGTAGTCTGTTGTCGAGATTTTTATTACGACAATGGATTGTAGCCTTGTCGTTGTGGAAGGTAGTTTGTTGTCGATATCTTTGTTACTCCAATGGATGGTAGCCTAGTCATTATGGAAGGTAGTTTGTGTACGAGATTTTAGTTACTCCAATGGATGGTAGCCTTGTCATTATGGAAGGTAATATATTGTCGATATTTTTGTCACTATAATGGATGGTGGCCTTGTCATTATGGAAGGTAGTCTGTTGTCGAGATTTTTGTTACTCTAAGGGATGGTAGCCTTGTCATTATGGAACGTAGACTGTTGTCGATATTTTTGTTATTCTAATGGATGGTAGCCATGTTATTATGAAAGGTAGTCTATTGTCGAGATTTTCGTCACTATAATAGTTTGTAGCCTTGTCATTATGGAAGGTAGTCTGTTGTCGAGATTTTTGTTAATCCAATGGATGGTAGCCTTGTCATTATAGAAGGTAGTATATTGTTGTGATTTTTGTCACTACAATGGATGGTAGCCTTGTCATTATGGAAGGTAGTCTGTTGTCGAGATTTTTGTTACTACAATGGATTGTAGCCTTGTCGTTGTGGAAGGTAGTCTGTTGTTGATATCTTTGTTACTCCAATGGATGGTAGCCTAGTCATTATGGAAGGTAGTTTGTGTACGAGATTTTAGTTACTCTAATGGATGGTAGCCTTGTCATTATGGAAGGTAGGTGTGTTGTCGAGATTTTTTATACTCCAATGGATTCTAGCCTTGTCATTATGGAAGGTAGTCTGTTGTCGAGATTTTTGTTACTCTAAGGGATGGTAGCCTTGTCATTATGGAACGTAGTCAGTTGTCGATATTTTTTTTTATTCTAATGGATGGTAGCCTTGTCATTATGAAAGGTAGTCTATTGTCGATATTTTTGTCACTATAATAGATTGTAGCCTTTTCATTATGGAAGGTTGTCTGTTGTCGAGATTTTTGTTAATTCAATGGATGGTAGCCTTATCATTATAGAAGGTAGTATATTGTTGAGATTTTTGTCACTACAATGAATGGTAGCCTTGTCATTATGGAAGTTAGTCTGTTGTCGAGATTTTTGTTACTACAATGGATTGTAGCCTTGTCATTATGGAAGGTAGTCTATTGTCGATATCTTTGTCACTATAATAGATTGTAGCCTAGTCATTATTGACGGTAGTTTGTGTACGATATTTTTGTTATTCCAATGGATAGTAGCATTTTCATTATAGAAGGTAGTATATTGTCGAGATTTTTTCACTACAATGGATTGTAGCCTTGTCATTATGGAAGGTAGTCTCTTGTCGAGATTTTTGTTACTACAATGGATTGTAGCCTTGTCGTTATGGAAGGTAGTTTGTGTACGATATTTTTTTTATTCCAATGGATAGTAGCATTTTCATTATAGAAGGTAGTATATTGTCGAGATTTTTTCACTACAATGGATGGTAGCCTTGTCATTATGGAAGGTAGTCTCTTGTCGAGATTTTTGTTACTATAATGGATTGTAGACTTGTCGTTATGGAAGGTAGTTTGTTGTCGATATCGTTGTTACTCCAATGGATGGTAGCCTAGTCATTATGGAAGGTAGTCTGTTGTCGAGTTTTTTGTTACTTCAATGGATGTTAGCCTTGTCATTATGGATGGTAGTCTGTTGTCGATATTTTTGTTACTACAATGGATTTTAGCCTTGTCGTTATGGAAGATAGTCTGTTTTCAATATCTTTGTTACTCCAATGGATGGTAGCCTACTCATTATGGAAGGTAGTTTTTGTACGAGATTTTAGTTACTCCAGTGGATGGTAGCCTTGCCATTATTGAAGGTAGTCTGTTGTCGAGATTTTTGTTACTCCAATGGATGGTAGCCTTGTCATTATAGAAGGTAATATATTGTCGAGATTTTTGTCACTATAATGGATGGTAGCCTTGTCATTATGGAAGGTAGTCTGTTGTCGAGATTTTTGTTACTACAATGGATTGTAGCCTTGTCCTTGTGGAAGGTAGTCTGTTGTCGATATCTTTGTTACTCCAATGGATGGTAGCCTAGTCATTACGGAAGGTAGTTTGTGTACGAGATTTTAGTTACTCCAATGGATGGTAGCCTTGTCATTATAGAAGGTAGTCTGTTGTCGAGATTTTTTATACTCCAATGGATTCTATCCTTGTCATTATGGAAGGTAGTCTGTTGTCGAGATTTTTGTTACTCTAAGGGATGGTAGCTTTTCTCATTATGGAACGTAGTCTGTTGTTGATATTTTTGTGATTCTAATGGATGGTAGCCTTGTCATTATAAAAGGTAGTCTATTGTCGAGATTTTTGTCACTATAATAGATTATAGCCTTGTCATTATGGAAGATAGTCTGTTGTCGAGATTTTTGTTAATCCAATGGATGGTAGCCTTGTCATTATAGAAGGTAGTATATTGTTGAGATTTTTGTCACTACAATGAATGGTAGCCTTGTCATTATGGAAGTTAGTCTGTTGTCGAGATTTTTGTTACTACAATGGATTGTAGCCTTGTCATTATGGAAGGTAGTCTGTTGTCGATATCTTTGTTACTCCAATGGATGGTAGCCTAATCATTACTGAAGGTAGTTTGTGTATGATATTTTTGTTATTCCAATGGATGGTAGCATTTTCATTATAGAAGGTAGTATATTGTCTAGATTTTTGTCACTACAATGGATGGTAGCCTTGTCATTATGGAAGGTAGTCTGTTGTCGAGATTTTTGTTACTACAATGGATTGTAGCCTTGTCGTTATGAAAGGTAGTCTATTGTCGATATCTTTGTTACTCCAATGGATGGTAGCCTAGTCATTATGGAAGGTAGTTTGTGTACGATATTTTTGTTATTCCAATGGATGGTAGCCATGTCATTAAGAAAGGTAGTTTGTCCTCGTGATTTTTATTACTCTAAGGGATGGTATCCTTGTCATTATGGAAGGTAGTATGTTGTCGATATCTTTGTTACTCTAATGTATGGTAACCTTATCATTATGGAAGGTAGTCTGTTGTCGAGATTTTTGTTACTCTAAGGGATGGTAGCCTTGTCATTATGGAACGTAGTCTGTTGTCGAGATTTTTGTTATTCCAATGGATGGTAGCGTCGTCATTATAGAAGGTAGTATATTATCGAGATTTTTGTCACTACAATGGATGGTAGCCTTGTCATTATGGAAAGTAGTTTGTTGTCGAGATTTTTGATACTACAATGGATTATAGCCTCGTCGTTATGGAAGGTAGTTTGTTGTCGATATCTTTGTTACTCCAATGGATGGTAGCCTAGTCATTATGGAAGGTAGTTTGTGTACGAGATTTTTGTTACTACAATGGATGGTAGCCTTGTCATTATGGAAGGTAGTCTGCTGTCAAGATTTTTTATACTCCAATGGATTGTAGCCTTGAAATTATGGAAGGTAGTCTCTTGTGGATATTTTGGTTACTCCAATGATGGTACCCTTGTCATTATGGAAGTTAGTCTATTGCCTAGATTTTTGTTACTCCATTGCATGGTAGCCTTGTCATTATGGAAGGTAGTGTGTTGTTGATATTTCTGTTATTCCAATGGATGGTAGCCTTCTCATTATGGAAGGTAGTCTGTTGTTGAGATTTTTTTTACTCTAAGGGATGGTAGCCTTTTCAATATGGAAGGTAGTCTGTTGTCGAGATTTTTGTTATTCCAATGGATGGTAGCCTTGTCATTATGAAAGGTAGTCTATTGTCGATATTTTTGTCACTATAATAGATTGTAGCCTTGTCATTATGGAAGGTAGTCTGTTGTCGAGATTTTTGTTAATCCAATGGATGGTAGCCTTGTCATTATAGAAGGTAGTATATTGTTGAGATTTTTGTCACTACAATGAATGGTAGCCTTGTCATTATGGAAGTTAGTCTGTTGTCGAGATTTTTGTTACTACAATGGATTGTAGCCTTGTCATTATGGAAGGTAGTCTGTTGTCGATATCTTTGTTACTCCAATGGATGGTAGCCTAATCATTATTGAAGGTAGTTTGTGTTAGATATTTTTGTTATTCCAATGGATGGTAGCATTTTCATTATAGAAGGTAGTATATTGTCAAGATTTTTGTCACTATAATGGATGGTAGCCTTGTCATTATGGAAGGTAGTCTTTTGTCGAGATTTTTGTTACTACAATGGATTGTAGCCTTTTCGTTATGAAAGGTAGTCTATTGTTGATATCTTTGTTACTCCAATGGATGGTAGCCTAGTCATTATGGAAGGTAGTTTGTGTACGATATTTTTGTTATTCCAATGGATGGTAGCCATGTCATTAAGAAAGGTAGTTTGTCCTCCTGATTTTTATTACTCTAAGGGATGGTATCCTTGTCAATATGGAAGGTAGTATGTTGTCGATATATTTGTTACTCCAATGTATGGTAACCTTGTCATTATGGAAGGTAGTATGTTGTCGAGATTTTTGTTACTCTAAGGGATGGTAGCCTTGTCGTTATGGAACATAGTCTTTTGTCGAGATTTTTGTTATTCCAATGGATGGTAGCGTTGTGATTATAGAAGGTAGTATATTATCGAGATTTTTGTCACTACAATGGATGGTAGCCTTGTCATTATGGAAAGTAGTTTGTTGTCGAGATTTTTGATACTACAATGGATTATAGCCTTGTCGTTATGGAAGGTAGTTTGTTGTCGATATCTTTGTTACTCCAATGGATGGTAGCCTAGTCATTATGGAAGGTAGTTTGTGTACGAGATTTTTGTTACTACAATGGATGGTATCCTTGTCATTATGGAAGGTAGTCTGCTGTCAAGATTTTTTATACTCCAATGGATTGTAGCCTTGTAATTATGGAAGGTAGTCTCTTGTGGATATTTTGGTTACTCCAATGATGGTACCCTTGTCATTATGGAAGGTAGTCTATTGCCTAGATTTTTGTTACTCCATTGCATGGTAGCCTTGTCATTATGGAAGGTAGTGTGTTGTTGATATTTCTGTTATTCCAATGGATGGTAGCCTTGTCATTATGGAAGGTAGTCTGTTGTTGTGATTTTTGTTACTCCAATGGATGGTAGCCTTGTCATTATGGAAGGTAGTATGTTGTCGATATCTTTGTTACTCCAATAGATGGTAGCCTTGTCATTATGGAAGGTGATCTGTTGTTGAGATATTTGTTACTCTAAGGGATGGTAGCCTTGTCATTATGGAACATAGTCTATTGTCGAGATTTTTGTTATTCCAAAGGATGGTAGCATTTTCATAATAGAAGGTAGTATATTATCGAGATTTTTGTCACTACAATGGATGGTAGCCTTGTCATTATGGAAGGTAGTTTGTTGTCGAGATTTTTGTTACTACAATGGATTGTAGCCTTGTTGTTATGAAAGGTAGTCTGTTGTCGATATCTTTGTTACGCCAATGGAATGTAGCCTAGTCATTATGGAAGGTAGTTTGTCCTCGTGATTTTTGTTACTCTAAGGGATGGTAGCCTTGTCATTATGGAAGGTAGTATGTTGTCGATATCTTTGTTACTCCAATGTATGGTAGCCTTGTCATTATGGAAGGTAGTTTGTTGTCGAGATTTTTGTTACTCTAAGGGATGGTAGCCTTGTCATTATGGAACATAATCTGTTGTCGAGATTTTTGTTATTCCAATGGATGGTAGCGTTGTCATATAGAAGGTAGTATATTATCGAGATTTTTGTAACTACAATGGATGGTAGCCTTGTCATGATGGAAAGTAGTTTGTTGTCGAGATTTTTGATACTATAATGGATTATAGCCTTGTCCTAATGGAAGGTAGTTTGTTGTCGATAAATTTGTTACTCCAATGGATGGTAGCCTAGTCATTATGGAAGGTAGTTTCTGTACGAGATTTTAGTTACATTAATGGATGGTAGCCTTGTCATTATGGAAGGTAGTCTGTTTTCGAGATTTTTTATACTCCAATGGATTGTAGCCTTGTAATTATGGAAGGTAGTCTCTTGTGGATATTTGGTTTACTCCAATGATGGTACCCTTCTCATTATGGAAGGTAGTCTATTGCCTAGATTTTTGTTACTCCATTGCATGGTAGCCTTGTCATTATGGAAGGTAGTGTGTTGTCGATATTTTTGTTATTCCAATGGATGGTAGCCTTGTCATTATGGAAGGTAGTCTGTTGTTGTGATTTTTGTTACTCCAATGGATGGTAGCCTTGTTATTATGGAAGGTATTATGTTGTCGATATCTTTGTTACTCCAATGGATGGTAGCCTTGTCATTATGGAAGGTGATCTGTTGTTGAGATATTTGTTACTCTAAGGGATGGTAGCCTTGTCATTATGGAACATAGTCTATTGTCGAGATTTTTGTTATTCCAATGGATGGTAGCGTTTTCATAATAGAAGGTAGTATATTATCGAGATTTTTGTCACTACAATGGATGGTAGCCTTGTCATTATGGAAGGTAGTCTGTTGTCGAGATTTTTGTTACTACAATAGATTGTAGTCTTGTCGTTATAGAAGATAGTCTATTGTCGATATCTTTGTTACTCCAATGGATGGTAGCCTAGTCATTATGGAAGGTAGTTTGTGTACGAGATTTTAGTTACTGCATTGGATGGCAGACTTGTCATTATGGAAGATAGTTTGTTGTCAAGATTTTTGTTACTCCAATGGATGGTAGCCTTGTCACTATAATGGATGGTAGCCTTGTCATTATGGAAGGTAGTCTGGTGTCGTGATTTTTGTTACTCCAATGGATGGTAGCCTTGTAATTATAGAAGGTAGTATATTGTTGATATTTTTGTCACTACAATGGATGACAACCTTGTCATTATGGAAGGTAGTCTGTTGTCGAGATTTTTGTTACTACAATGGATTGTAGCCTTGTTGTTATGGAAGGTAGTCTATTGTCGATATCTTTGTTACTCCAATGGATGGTAGCCTAGTAATTACGGAAGGTAGTTTGTGTACGAGATTTTAGTTACTCCAATGGATGGTAGCCTTGTCATTATAGAAGGTAGTCTGTTGTCGAGATTTTTTATACTCCAATGGATTCTATCCTTGTCATTATGGAAGGTAGTCTGTTGTCGATATTTTTGTTACTCTAAGGGATGGTAGCCTTCTCATTATGGAACGTAGTATGTTATCGATATTTTTGTTATTCTAATAGATGGTAGCCTTGTCATTATAAAAGGTAGTCTATTGTCGATATTTTTGTCACTATAATAGATTGTAGCCTTGTCATTATGGAAGGTAGTTTGTTGTCGAGATTTTTGTTAATCCATTGGATGGTAGCCTTGTCATTATAGAAGGTAGTATATTGTTGAGATTTTTATCACTACAATGAATGGTAGCCTTGTCATTATGGAAGTTAGTCTGTTGTCGAGATTTTTGTTACTACAATGGATTGTAGCCTTGTCATTATGGAAGGTAGTCTGTTGTCGATATCTTTGTTACTCCAATGGATGGTAGCCTAATCATTATTGAAGGTAGTTTGTGTTAGATATTTTTGTTATTCCAATGGATGGTAGCATTTTCATTATAGAAGGTAGTATATTGTCAAGATTTTTGTCACTATAATGGATGGTAGCCTTGTCATTATGGAAGGTAGTCTTTTGTCGAGATTTTTGTTACTACAATGGATTGTAGCCTTTTCGTTATGAAAGGTAGTCTATTGTCGATATCTTTGTTACTCCAATGGATGGTAGCCTAGTCATTATGGAAGGTAGTTTGTGTACGATATTTTTGTTATTCCAATGGATGGTAGCCATGTCATTAAGAAAGGTAGTTTGTCCTCCTGATTTTTATTACTCTAAGGGATGGTATCCTTTTCAATATGGAAGGTAGTATGTTGTCGATATCTTTGTTACTCCAATGTATGGTAACCTTGTCATTATGGAAGGTAGTCTGTTGTCGAGATTTTTGTTACTCTAAGGGATGGTAGCCTTGTCGTTATGGAAGGTAGTATATTATCGAGATTTTTGTCACTACAATGGATGGTAGCCTTGTCATTATGGAAAGTAGTTTGTTGTCGAGATTTTTGATACTACAATGGATTATAGCCTTGTCGTTATGGAAGGTAGTTTGTTGTCGATATCTTTGTTACTCCAATGGATGGTAGCCTAGTCATTATGGAAGGTAGTTTGTGTACGAGATTTTTGTTACTACAATGGATGGTATCCTTGTCATTATGGAAGGTAGTCTGCTGTCAAGATTTTTTATACTCCAATGGATTGTAGCCTTGTAATTATGGAAGGTAGTCTCTTGTGGATATTTTGGTTACTCCAATGATGGTACCCTTGTCATTATGGAAGGTAGTCTATTGCCTAGATTTTTGTTACTCCATTGCATGGTAGCCTTGTCATTATGGAAGGTAGTGTGTTGTTGATATTTCTGTTATTCCAATGGATGGTAGCCTTGTCATTATGGAAGGTAGTCTGTTGTTGTGATTTTTGTTACTCCAATGGATGGTAGCCTTGTCATTATGGAAGGTAGTATGTTGTCGATATCTTTGTTACTCCAATAGATGGTAGCCTTGTCATTATGGAAGGTGATCTGTTGTTGAGATATTTGTTACTCTAAGGGATGGTAGCCTTGTCATTATGGAACATAGTCTATTGTCGAGATTTTTGTTATTCCAAAGGATGGTAGCATTTTCATAATAGAAGGTAGTATATTATCGAGATTTTTATCACTACAATGGATGGTAGCCTTGTCATTATGGAAGGTAGTTTGTTGTCGAGATTTTTGTTACTACAATGGATTGTAGCCTTGTTGTTATGAAAGGTAGTCTGTTGTCGATATCTTTGTTACGCCAATGGAATGTAGCCTAGTCATTATGGAAGGTAGTTTGTCCTCGTGATTTTTGTTACTCTAAGGGATGGTAGCCTTGTCATTATGGAAGGTAGTATGTTGTCGATATCTTTGTTACTCCAATGTATGGTAGCCTTGTCATTATGGAAGGTAGTTTGTTGTCGAGATTTTTGTTACTCTAAGGGATGGTAGCCTTGTCATTATGGAACATAGTCTGTTGTCGAGATTTTTGTTATTCCAATGGATGGTAGCGTTGTCATATAGAAGGTAGTATATTATCGAGATTTTTGTAACTACAATGGATGGTAGCCTTGTCATGATGGAAAGTAGTTTGTTGTCGAGATTTTTGATACTATAATGGATTATAGCCTTGTCCTAATGGAAGGTAGTTTGTTGTCGATAAATTTGTTACTCCAATGGATGGTAGCCTAGTCATTATGGAAGGTAGTTTGTGTACGAGATTTTAGTTACATTAATGGATGGTAGCCTTGTCATTATGGAAGGTAGTCTGTTGTCGATATTTTTTATACTCCAATGGATTGTAGCCTTGTAATTATGGAAGGTAGTCTCTTGTGGATATTTGGTTTACTCCAATGATGGTACCCTTCTCATTATGGAAGGTAGTCTATTGCCTAGATTTTTGTTACTCCATTGCATGGTAGCCTTGTCATTATGGAAGGTAGTGTGTTGTCGATATTTTTTTTATTCCAATGGATGGTAGCCTTGTCATTATGGAAGGTAGTCTGTTGTTGTGATTTTTGTTACTCCAATGGATGGTAGCCTTGTTATTATTGAAGGTATTATGTTGTCGATATCTTTGTTACTCCAATGGATGGTAGCCTTGTCATTATGGAAGGTGATCTGTTGTTGAGATATTTGTTACTCTAAGGGATGGTAGCCTTGTCATTATGGAACATAGTCTATTGTCGAGATTTTTGTTATTCCAATGGATGGTAGCGTTTTCATAATAGAAGGTAGTATATTATCGAGATTTTTGTCACTACAATGGATGGTAGCCTTGTCATTATGGAAGGTAGTCTGTTGTCGAGATTTTTGTTACTACAATAGATTGTAGTCTTGTCGTTATAGAAGATAGTCTGTTGTCGATATCTTTGTTACTCCAATGGATGGTAGCCTAGTCATTATGGAAGGTAGTTTGTGTACGAGATTTTAGTTACTGCATTGGATGGTAGACTTGTCATTATGGAAGATAGTTTGTTGTCAAGATTTTTGTTACTCCAATGGATGGTAGCCTTGTCACTATAATGGATGGTAGCCTTGTCATTATGGAAGGTAGTCTGTTGTCGTGATTTTTGTTACTCCAATGGATGGTAGCCTTGTAATTATAGAAGGTAGTATATTGTTGATATTTTTGTCACTACAATGGATGACAACCTTGTCATTATGGAAGGTAGTCTGTTGTCGAGATTTTTGTTACTACAATGGATTGTAGCCTTGTTGTTATGGAAGGTAGTCTATTGTCGATATCTTTGTTACTCCAATGGAAGGTAGCCTAGTAATTACAGAAGGTAGTTTGTGTACGAGATTTTAGTTACTCCAATGGATGGTAGCCTTGTCATTATAGAAGGTAGTCTGTTGTCGAGATTTTTTATACTCCAATGGATTCTATCCTTGTCATTATGGAAGGTAGTCTGTTGTCGATATTTTTGTTACTCTAAGGGATGGTAGCCTTCTCATTATGGAACGTAGTCTGTTATCGATATTTTTGTTATTCTAATAGATGGTAGCCTTGTCATTATAAAAGGTAGTCTATTGTCGATATTTTTGTCACTATAATAGATTGTAGCCTTGTCATTATGGAAGGTAGTCTGTTGTCGAGATTTTTGTTAATCCAATGGATGGTAGCCTTGTCATTATAGAAGGTAGTATATTGTTGAGATTTTTATCACTACAATGAATGGTAGCCTTGTCATTATGGAAGTTAGTCTGTTGTCGAGATTTTTTTTACTACAATGGATTGTAGCCTTGTCATTATGGAAGGTAGTCTGTTGTCGATATCTTTGTTACTCCAATGGATGGTAGCCTAATCATTATTGAAGGTAGTTTGTGTTAGATATTTTTGTTATTCCAATGGATGGTAGCATTTTCATTATAGAAGGTAGTATATT
The DNA here is from genome assembly GCA_948472305.1 of Vicia faba. Lineage (NCBI taxonomy): Eukaryota > Viridiplantae > Streptophyta > Magnoliopsida > Fabales > Fabaceae > Vicia > Vicia faba. The sequence continues at coordinate 463,507,456 of OX451741.1, forward strand.
GTCAAGATTTTTGTCACTATAATGGATGGTAGCCTTGTCATTATGGAAGGTAGTCTTTTGTCGAGATTTTTGTTACTACAATGGATTGTAGCCTTTTCGTTATGAAAGGTAGTCTATTGTCGATATCTTTGTTACTCCAATGGATGGTAGCCTAGTCATTATGGAAGGTAGTTTGTGTACGATATTTTTGTTATTCCAATGGATGGTAGCCATGTCATTAAGAAAGGTAGTTTGTCCTCCTGATTTTTATTACTCTAAGGGATGGTATCCTTTTCAATATGGAAGGTAGTATGTTGTCGATATCTTTGTTACTCCAATGTATGGTAACCTTGTCATTATGGAAGGTAGTCTGTTGTCGAGATTTTTGTTACTCTAAGGGATGGTAGCCTTGTCGTTATGGAAGGTAGTATATTATCGAGATTTTTGTCACTACAATGGATGGTAGCCTTGTCATTATGGAAAGTATTTTGTTGTCGAGATTTTTGATACTACAATGGATTATAGCCTTGTCGTTATGGAAGGTAGTTTGTTGTCGATATCTTTGTTACTCCAATGGATGGTAGCCTAGTCATTATGGAAGGTAGTTTGTGTACGAGATTTTTGTTACTACAATGGATGGTATCCTTGTCATTATGGAAGGTAGTCTGCTGTCAAGATTTTTTATACTCCAATGGATTGTTGCCTTGTAATTATGGAAGGTAGTCTCTTGTGGATATTTTGGTTACTCCAATGATGGTACCCTTGTCATTATGGAAGGTAGTCTATTGCCTAGATTTTTGTTACTCCATTGCATGGTAGCCTTGTCATTATGGAAGGTAGTGTGTTGTTGATATTTCTGTTATTCCAATGGATGGTAGCCTTGTCATTATGGAAGGTAGTCTATTGTTGTGATTTTTGTTACTCCAATGGATGGTAGCCTTGTCATTATGGAAGGTAGTATGTTGTCGATATCTTTGTTACTCCAATAGATGGTAGCCTTGTCATTATGGAAGGTGATCTGTTGTTGAGATATTTGTTACTCTAAGGGATGGTAGCCTTGTCATTATGGAACATAGTCTATTGTCGAGATTTTTGTTATTCCAAAGGATGGTAGCATTTTCATAATAGAAGGTAGTATATTATCGAGATTTTTGTCACTACAATGGATGGTAGCCTTGTCATTATGGAAGGTAGTTTGTTGTCGAGATTTTTGTTACTACAATGGATTGTAGCCTTGTTGTTATGAAAGGTAGTCTGTTGTCGATATCTTTGTTACGCCAATGGAATGTAGCCTAGTCATTATGGAAGGTAGTTTGTCCTCGTGATTTTTGTTACTCTAAGGGATGGTAGCCTTGTCATTATGGAAGGTAGTATGTTGTCGATATCTTTGTTACTCCAATGGATGGTAGCCTTGTCATTATGGAAGGTGATCTGTTGTTGAGATATTTGTTACTCTAAGGGATGGTAGCCTTGTCATTATGGAACATAGTCTATTGTCGAGATTTTTGTTATTCCAATGGATGGTAGCGTTTTCATAATAGAAGGTAGTATATTATCGAGATTTTTGTCACTACAATGGATGGTAGCCTTGTCATTATGGAAGGTAGTCTGTTGTCGAGATTTTTGTTACTACAATAGATTGTAGTCTTGTCGTTATGGAAGATAGTCTGTTGTCGATATCTTTGTTACTCCAATGGATGGTAGCCTAGTCATTATGGAAGGTAGTTTGTGTACGAGATTTTAGTTACTGCATTGGATGGTAGACTTGTCATTATGGAAGATAGTCCGTTGTCAAGATTTTTGTTACTCCAATGGATGGTAGCCTTGTCACTATAATGGATGGTTGCCTTGTCATTATGGAAGGTAGTTTGTTGTCGGGATTTTGGTTACTCCAATGGATGGTAGCCTTGTCATTATGGGAGGTAGTTTGTTGTCGAGATTTTTTATACTCCAATGGATTGTAGCCTTGTCATTATGGAAGGTAGTCTGTTGTTGAGATTTTTGTTACTCTAAGGGATGGTAGCCTTTTCAATATGGAAGGTAGTCTGTTGTCAAGATTTTTGTTATTCCAATGGATGGTAGCCTTATCATTATGAAAGGTAGTCTATTGTCGATATTTTTATTACTATAATAGATTGTAGCCTTGTCATTATGGAAGGTAGTCTGTTGTCGTGATTTTTGTTACTCTAATGGATGGTAGCCTTGTCATTATAGAAGGTAGTATATTATTGATATTTTTGTCACTACAATGGATGGCAGCCTTGTCATTATGGAAGGTAGTCTGTTGTCGAGATTTTTATTACTACAATGGATTGTAGCCTTGTTGTTATGGAAGGTAGTCTATTGTCGATATCTTTGTTACTCCAATGGATGGTAGCCTAGTCATTATGGAAGGTAGTCTGTTGTTGTGATTTTTGTTACTCCAATGGATGGTAGCCTTGTCATTATGGAAGGTAGTATGTTGTCGATATCTTTGTTATTCTAATGGATGGTAGCCTTGTCATTATGAAAGGAAGTCTGTTGTCGAGATTTTTGTTACTCCAATGGATGGTAGGCTTGTCATTGTAGAAGGTAGTATATTGGTGAGATTTTTGTCACTACAATGAAAGGTAGCATTGTCATTATCGAAGGTAGTCTTTTGTCGAGATTTTTGTTACTACAATGGATTGTAGCCTTGTCATTATGGAATGTAGTTTGTTCTCGATATCTTTGTTACTCCAATGGATGGAAGCCTTGTCATTATAGAAGGTAGTATATTGTCAAGATTTTTGTCACTACAATTGATGGTAGCCTTATCATTGTGGAAGGTAGTCTGTTGTCGAGATTTTTGTTACTATAATGGATTGTAGCCTTGTCGTTATGGAAGGTAGTCTGTTGTCGATATCTTTGTTACTCCAATGGATTATAGCCTAGTCATTATGGAAGGTAGTTTGTGTACGATATTTTTGTTATTCCAATGAATGGTAGCCTTGTCATTATAAAAGGTAGTCTGTTGTCGTAATTTTTGTTACTCTAAGGGATGGTAGCCTTGTCATAATGGAAGATAGTATGTTGTCGATATCCTTGTTACTCTAATGGATGGTAGCCTTTTTATTATGGAAGGTAGTCTGTTATCGAGAATTTTGTTACTTTAAGGGATGGTAGCCTTGTCATTATGGAACGTAGTCTGTTATCGAGATTTTTGTTATTCCAATGGATGGTAGCATTCTCATTATGGAAGGTAGTCTATTGTCGAGATTTTTGTTACTATAATGGATTGTATCCTTGTCGTTATGGAAGGTAGTCTGTTGTCGATATCTTTGTTACTCCAATGGATGGTAGCCTTGTCATTATGGAAGGTAGTCTGTTGTCGAGATTTTTGTTACTACAATGGATTGTAGCCTTGTCGTTATGGAAGGTAGTCTAATTTTGATATCTTTGTTACTCCAATGGATGGTAGCCTAGTCATTATGGAAGGTAGTCTGTTGTCGAGTTTTTTGATACTCTAACGGATTGTAGCCTTGTCATTATGGAAGGTAGTCTGTTGTCGAGATTTTTATTACTCTAAGGGATGGTAGCCTTGTCATTATGGAACGTAGTCTGTTGTTGATATTTTTGTTATTCTAATGGATGGTAGACTTGTCATTATGGAAGGTAGTCTGTTGTCGAGATTTTTGTTACTAGAATGGATTGTAGCCTTGTCGTTATGGAAGGTAGTTTGTTGTCGATATCTTTATTACTCCAATGGATGGTAGCCTAGTCATTATGGAAGGTAGTTTGTGTACGAGATTTTAGTTATTCTAATGGATGGTAGCCTTGTCATTATGGAAGGTAGTCTGTTGTCGAGATTTTTTATACTCCAATAGATTGTAGCCTTGTAATTATGGAAGGTAGTTTATTGCCTAGATTTTTGTTACTCCATTGCATGGTAGCCTTGTCATTATGAAAGGTAGTGTGTTGTCCATATTTTTGTTATTCCAATGGATGGTAGCCTTGTCATTGTGGAAGGTAGTTTGTTGTCGTGATTTTTGTTACTCCAATGGATGGTAGCCTTGTCATTATGGAAGGTAGTATGTTGTCGATATCTTTGTTACTCCAATGGATGGTAGCCTTGTCATTATGGAAGGTGGTCTGTTGTCAAGATTTTTGTTACTACAGTGGATTGTAGCCTTGTCGTTATGGAAGATAGTCTGTTGTCGATATCTTTGTTACTCCAATGGATGGTATCCTAGTCATTATAGAAGGTAATATATTGTCGAAATTTTTGTCACTATAATGGATGGTAGCCTTGTCATTATGGAAGGTAGTTTGTGTACGAGATTTGGTTGCTCCAATGGATGGTAGCCTTGTCATTATGGAAGGTAGTCTGTTGTCGAGATATTTGTTACTACAATGGATTGTAGCCTTGTCGTTATGGAAGATAGTCTATTGTCGATATCTTTGTTACGCCAATGCATGGTAGCCTAGTCATTAGGGAAAGTAGTCTGTTGTCGAGTTTTTTGATACTCTAATGGATTGTAGCCTTGTCATTATGGAAGGTAGTCTGTTGTCGAGATTTTTGTTACACTAAGGGATGGTAGCCTTGTCATTATGGAACATAGTCTGTTGTCGAGATTTTTGTTACTCCAATGGATGGTAGCCTTGTCATTGTAGAAGGTAGTATATTGGTGAGATTTTTGTCACTACAATGAAAGGTAGCCTTGTCATTATGGAAGGTAGTCTCTTGTCGAGATTTTTGTTACTATAATGGATTGTAGCCTTGTCATTATGGAATGTAGTCTTTGTTGATATCTTTGTTACTCCAATGGATGGTAGCCTTGTCATTATAGAAGGTAGTATATTGTCGAGATTTTTGTCACTACAATGGATGGTAGCCTTATCATTGTGGAAGGTAGTCTGTTGTCCAGATTTTTGTTACTATAATGGATTGTAGCCTTGTCGTTATGGAAGGTAGTTTGTTGTCGATATCTTTGTTACTCCAATGGATTATAGCCTAGTCATTATGGAAGGTAGTTTGTGTACACTATTTTAGTTATTCCAATGGATGGTAGCCTTGTCATTATGAAAGGTAGTCTGTTGTCGTAATTTTTGTTACTCTAAGGGATGGTAGCCTTGTCATAATGGAAGATAGTATGTTGTCGATATCTTTGTTACTCCAATGGATGGTAGCCTTGTTATTATGGAAGGTAGTCTGTTATCGAGAATTTTGTTACTTTAAGGGATGGTAGCCTTGTCATTATGGAACGTAGTCTGTTGTCGATATTTTTTTTATTCCAATGGATTATAGCATTGTCATTATGGAAGATAGTCTGTTGTCGAGATTTTTGTTACTAGAATGGATTGTAGCCTTGTCGTTATGGAAGATAGTTTGTTGTCGATATCTTTGTTACTCCAATGGATGGTAGCCTAGTAATTATGGAAGGTAGTTTGTGTACGATATTTTAGTTATTCTAATGGATGGTAGCCTTGTCATTATGGAAGGTAGTCTGTTGTCGAGATTTTTTATACTCCAATAGATTGTAGCCTTGTAATTATGGAAGGTAGTTTATTGCCTAGATTTTTGTTACTCCATTGCATGGTAGCCTTGTCATTATGGAAGGTAGTGTGTTGTCGAAATTTTTGTTATTCCAATGGATGGTAATCTTGTCATTATGGAAGGTAGTTTGTTATCGTGATTTTTGTTACTCCAATGGATGGTAGCCTTGTCATTATGGAAGGTAGTATGTTGTCGATATCTTTGTTACTCCAATGGATGGTAGCCTTGTCATTATGGAAGGTGGTCTGTTGTCAAGATTTTTGTTACTACAGTGGATTGTAGCCTTGTCGTTATGGAAGATAGTCTGTTGTCGATATCTTTGTTACTCCAATGGATGGTAGCCTAGTCATTAGGGAAAGTAGTCTGTTGTCGAGTTTTTTGATACTCTAATGGATTGTAGCCTTGTCATTATGGAAGGTAGTCTGTTGTCGAGATTTTTGTTACTCTAAGGGATGGTAGCTTTGTCATTATGGAACGTAGTCTGTTGTCGATATTTTTGTTATTCTAATGGATGGTAGACTTGTCATTATGAAAGGTAGTCTATTGTCGAGATTTTTGTCACTATAATAGATTGTAGCCTTGTCATTATGGAAGGAAGTCTGTTGTCGAGATTTTTGTTACTCCAATGGATGGTAGCCTTGTCATTGTAGAAGGTAGTATATTGGTGAGATTTTTGTCACTACAATGAAAGGTAGCCTTGTCATTATGGAAGGTAGTTTGTTGTCGAGATTTTTGTTAATATAATGGATTGTAGCCTTGTCATTATGGAATGTAGTCTGCTGTCGATATCTTTTTTACTCCAATGGATGGTAGCCTTGTCATTATAGAAGGTAGTATATTGTCGAGATTTTTGTCACTACAATGGATGGTAGCCTTATCATTGTGGAAGGTAGTCTGTTGTCGAGATTTTTGTTACTATAATGGATTGTAGCCTTGTCGTTATGGAAGGTAGTCTGTTGTCGATATCTTTGTTACTCCAATGGATTATAGCCTAGTCATTATGGAAGGTAGTTTGTGTACAATATTTTTGTTATTCCAATGGATGGTAGCATTGTCATTATGAAAGGTAGTCCGTTGTCGTAATTTTTGTTACTCTAAGGGATGGTAGCCTTGTCATAATGGAAGATAGTATGTTGTCATTTTCTTTGTTACTGCAATGGATGGTAGCCTTGTTATTATGGAAGGTAGTCTGTTATCGAGAATTTTGTTACTTTAAGGGATGGTAGCCTTGTCATTATGGAAAGTAGTCTGTTGTCGAGATTTTTGTTATTCCAATGGATGGTAGCATTGTCATTATGGAAGGTAGTCTGTTGTCGAGATTTTTGTTACTAGAATGGATTGTAGCCTTGTCATTATGGAAGGTAGTTTGTTGTCGATATCTTTGTTACTCCAATGGATGGTAGCCTAGTAATTATGGAAGGTAGTTTGTTTACGAGATTTTAGTTATTGTAATGGATGGTAGCCTTGTCATTATGGAAGGTAGTCTGTTGTCGAGATTTTTTATACTCCAATAGATTGTAGCCTTGTAATTATGGAAGGTAGTTTATTGCCTAGATTTTTGTTACTCCATTGCATGGTAGCCTTGTCATTATGGAAGGTAGTGTGTTGTCGAAATTTTTGTTATTCCAATGGATGGTAATCTTGTCATTATGGAAGGTAGTTTGTTATCATGATTTTTGTTACTCCAATGGATGGTAGCCTTGTCATTATGGAAGGTAGTATGTTGTCGATATCTTTGTTACTCCAATGGATGGTAGCCTTGTCATTATGGAAGGTGGTCTGTTGTCAAGATTTTTGTTACTACAATGGATTGTAGCCTTGTCGTTATGGAAGATAGTCTGTTGTTGATATCTTTGTTACTCCAATGGATGGTAGCCTAGTCATTAGGGAAAGTAGTCTGTTGTCGAGTTTTTTGATACTCTAATGGATTGTAGCCTTGTCATTATGGAAGGTAGTCTGTTGTCGAGATTTTTGTTACTCTAAGGGATGGTAGCTTTGTCATTATGGAACGTAGTCTGTTGTCGATATTTTTGTTATTCTAATGGATGGTAGACTTGTCATTATGAAAGGTAGTCTATTGTCGAGATTTTTGTCACTATAATAGATTGTAGCCTTGTCATTATGGAAGGAAGTCTGTTGTCGAGATTTTTGTTACTCCAATGGATGGTAGCCTTGTCATTGTAGAAGGTAGTATATTGGTGATATTTTTGTCACTACAATGAAAGGTAGCCTTGTCATTATGGAAGGTAGTTTGTTGTCGAGATTTTTGTTAATATAATGGATTGTAGCCTTGTCATTATGGAATGTAGTCTGCTGTCGATATCTTTGTTACTCCAATGGATGGTAGCCTTGTCATTATAGAAGGTAGTATATTGTCGAGATTTTTGTCACTACAATGGATGGTAGCCTTATCATTGTGGAAGGTAGTCTGTTGTCGAGATTTTTGTTACTATAATGGATTGTAGCCTTGTCGTTATGGAAGGTAGTCTGTTGTCGATATCTTTGTTACTCCAATGGATTATAGCCTAGTCATTATGGAAGGTAGTTTGTGTACAATATTTTTGTTATTCCAATGGATGGTAGCCTTGTCATTATGAAAGGTAGTTTGTTGTCGTAATTTTTGTTACTCTAAGGGATGGTAGCTTTGTCATAATGGAAGATAGTATGTTGTCGATATCTTTGTTACTGCAATGGATGGTAGCCTTGTTATTATGGAAGGTAGTCTGTTATCGAGAATTTTGTTACTTTAAGGGATGGTAGCCTTGTCATTATGGAAAGTAGTCTGTTGTCGAGATTTTTGTTATTCCAATGGATGGTAGCATTGTCATTATGGAAGGTAGTCTGTTGTCGAGATTTTTGTTACTAGAATGGATTGTAGCCTTGTCATTATGGAAGGTAGTTTGTTGTCGATATCTTTGTTACTCCAATGGATGGTATCCTAGTAATTATGGAAGGTAGTTTGTTTACGAGATTTTAGTTATTGTAATGGATGGTAGCCTTGTCATTATGGAAGGTAGTCTGTTGTCGAGATTTTTTATACTCCAATAGATTGTAGCCTTGTAATTATGGAAGGTAGTTTATTACCTAGATTTTTGTTACTCCAATGCATGGTAGCCTTGTCATTATGGAAGGTAGTTTGTTGTCGATATTTTTGTTATTCCAATGGATGGTAGCCTTGTCATTATGGAAGGTAGTTTGTTGTCGTGATTTTTGTTACTCCAATGGATGGTAGCCTTGTCATTATGGAAGGTAGTATGTTGATGATACCTTTGTTACTCCAATGGATGGTAGCCTTGTCATTATGGAAGGTGGTCTGTTGTTAAGATTTTAGTTACTACAGTGGATTGTAGCCTTGTCGTTATGGAAGATAGTCTGTTGTCGATATCTTTGTTACTCCAATGGATGGTAGCCTAGTCATTATAGAAGTTAATATATTGTCGAAAATTTTGTCACTATAATGGATTGTAGCCTTTTCATTATGGAAGGTAGTCTGTTGTCGAGATTTTTGTTGCTACAATGGATTATAGCCTTGTCGTTGTGGAAGGTAGTCTCTTGTCGATATTTTTGTTACTCCAATGGATGGTAGCCTAGTCATTATGGAAGGTAGTTTGTGTACGAGATTTGGTTACTCCAATGGATGGTAGCCTTGTCATTATGGAAGTTAGTCTGTTGTCGATATTTTTGTTACTACAATGGATTGTAGCCTTGTCGTTATGGAAGGTAGTCTATTGTCGATATCTTTGTTACTCCCATGGATGGTAGCCTAGTCATTATGGAAGGTAGTCTGTTGTCGAGTTTTTTGATACTCTAATGGATTGTAGCCTTGTCATTATGGAAGGTAGTCTGTTGTCGAGATTTTTGTTACTCTAAGGGATGGTAGCCTTGTCATTATGGAACGTATTCTGTTGTCGATATTTTTGTTATTCTAATGGATGGTAGACTTGTCATTATGAAAGGTAGTCTATAGTTGAGATTTTTGTCACTATAATAGATTGTAGCCTTGTCATTATGGAAGGAAGTCTGTTGTCGAGATTTTTGTTACTCCAATGGATGGTAGCCTTGTCATTGTAGAAGGTAGTAATTGGTGAGATTTTTTGTCACCACAATGAAAGGTAGCCTTGTCATTATGGAAGGTAGTCTGTTGTCGAGATTTTTGTTACTACAATGGATTGTAGCCTTGTCATTATGGAATGTAGTCTGTTGTCGGTATCTTTGTTACTCCAATGGATGGTAGCCTAGTCATTATAGAAGTTAATATATTGTCGAGATTTTTGTCACTATAATGGATGGTAGCCTTTTCATTATGGAAGGTAGTCTGTTGTCGAGATTTTTGTTGCTACAATGGATTATAGCCTTGTCGTTGTGGAAGGTAGTCTCTTGTCGATATCTTTGTTACTCCAATGGATGGTAGCCTAGTCATTATGGAAGGTAGTTTGTGTACGAGATTTGGTTACTCCAATGGATGGTAGCCTTGTCATTATGGAAGTTAGTCTGTTGTCGAGATTTTTGTTACTACAATGGATTGTAGCCTTGTCGTTATGGAAGGTAGTCTATTATCGATATCTTTGTTACTCCAATGGATGGTAGCCTAGTCATTATGGAAGGTAGTCTGTTGTCGAGTTTTTTGATACTCTAATGGATTGTAGCCTTGTCATTATGGAAGGTAGTCTGTTGTCGAGATTTTTGTTACTCTAAGGGATGGTAGCCTTGTCATTATGGAACGTAGTCTGTTGTCGATATTTTTGTTATTCTAATGGATGGTAGACTTGTCATTATGAAAGGTAGTCTATTGTTGAGATTTTTGTCACTATAATAGATTGTAGCCTTGTCATTATGGAAGGAAGTCTGTTGTCGAGATTTTTCTTACTCCAATGGATGGTAGCCTTGTCATTGTAGAAGGTAGTAATTGGTGAGATTTTTTGTCACTACAATGAAAGGTAGCCTTGTCATTATGGAAGGTAGTCTGTTGTCGAGATTTTTGTTACTACAATTGATTATAGCCTTGTCATTATGGAATGTAGTCTGTTGTCGATATATTTGTTACTCCAATGGATGGTAGCCTTGTCATTATAGAAGGTAGTATATTGTCGAGATTTTTGTCACTACAATGGATGGTAGCCTTATCATTGTGGAAGGTAGTTTGTTGTCGAGATTTTTGTTACTATAATGGATTGTAGCCTTGTCGTTATGGAAGGTAGTCTGTTGTTGATATCTTTGTTACTCCAATGGATTATAGCCTAGTAATTATGGAAGGTAGTTTGTGTATAATATTTTTGTTATTCCAATGGATGGTAGCCTTGTCATTATGAAAGGTAGTCTGTTGTCGTAATTTTTGTTACTCTAAGGGATGGTAGCCTTGTCATAATGGAAGATAGTATGTTATCGATATCTTTGTTACTCCAATGGATGGTAGCCTTGTTATTATGGAAGGTAGTCTGTTTTCGAGAATTTTGTTACTTTAAGGGATGGTAGCCTTGTCATTATGGAACGTAGTCTGTTGTCGAGATTTTTGTTATTCCAATGGATGGTAGCATTGTCATTATGGAAGGTAGTCTGTTGTCGAGATTTATGTTACTAGAATGGATTGTAGCCTTGTCGTTATGGAAGGTAGTTTGATGTCGATATCTTTGTTACTCCAATGGATGGTAGCCTAGTCATTATGGAAGGTAGTTTGTGTACGAGATTTTAGTTATTCTAATGGATGGTAGCCTTGTCATTATGGAAGGTAGTCTGTTGTCGAGATTTTTTATACTCCAATAGACTGTAGCCTTGTAATTATGGAAGGTAGTTTATTGCCTAGATTTTTGTTACTCCATTGCATGGTAGCCTTGTCATTATGGAAGGTAGTGTGTTGTCGATATTTTTGTTATTAAAATGGATGGTATCCTTGTAATTATGGAAGGTAGTCTGTTGTTGTTATTTTTAATACTCCAATGGATGGTAGCCTTGTCATTATGGAAGGTAGTATGTTGTCGATATCTTTGTTACTCCAATGGATGGTAGCCTAGTCATTATGGAAGGTAGTTTGTGTACGAGATTTTAGTTACTCCAATGGATGGTAGCCTTGTCATTATGGAAGGTAGTATGTTATCGAGATTTTTGTTACTACAATGGATTGTAGCCTTGTCGTTATGGAAGGTAGTCTATTGTCGATATCTTTGTTACTCCAATGGATGGTAGCCTAGTCACTATGGAAGGTAGTCTGTTGTTGAGTTTTTTGATACTCTAAGGGATGGTAGCCTTGTCATTATGGAAGGTAGTCTGTTGTCGATATTTTTGTTATTCTAATGGATGGTAGACTTGTCATTATGAAAGGTAGTCTATTGTCGAGATTTTTGTCACTATAATAGATTGTAGCCTTATCATTATGGAAGGAAGTCTGTTGTCGAGATTTTTGTTACTCCAATGGATGGTAGCCTTGTCATTGTAGAAGGTAGTATATTTGTGAGATTTTTGTCACTACAATGAAAGGTAGCCTTGTCATTATGGAAGGTAGTCTGTTGTCGAGATTTTTGTTACTACAATGGATTGTAGCCTTGTCATTATGGAATGTAGTCTGTTCTCGATATCTTTGTTACTCCAATGGATGGTAGCCTTGTCATTATAGAAGGTAGTATATTGTCGAGATTTTTGTCACTACAATGGATGGTAGCCTTATCATTATGGAAGGTAGTCTGTTGTCGAGATTTTTGTTACTATAATGGATTGTAGCCTTGTCTTTATGGAAGGTAGTCTGTTGTCGATATCTTTGTTACTCCAATGGATTGTAGCCTAGTCATTATGGAAGGTAGTTTGTGTACGATATTTTTGTTATTCCAATGGATGGTAGCCTTGTCACTATAATAGGTAGTTTGTTGTCGTAATTTTTGTTACTCTAAGGGATGGTAGCATTGTCATAATGGAAGGTAGTATGTTGTCGATATCTTTGTTACTCCAATGGATGGTAGCCTTGTTATTATGGAAGGTAGTCTGTTATCGAGAATTTTGTTACTCTAAGGGATGGTAGCCTTGTCATTATGGAACGTAGTCTGTTGTCGAGATTTTTGTTATTCCAATGGGTGGTAGCATTGTCATTATGGAAGGTAGTCGGTTACCGATATTTTTGTTACTAGAATGGATTGTAGCCTTCTCGTTATGGAAGGTAGTTTGTTGTTGATATCTTTGTTACTCCAATGGATGGTAGCCTAGTCATTATGGAAGGTAGTTTGTGTACGAGATTTTAGTTACTCTAATGGATGGTAGCCTTGTCATTATGGAAGGTAGTCTGTTGTCGAGATTTTTTATACTCCAATACATTGTAGCCTTGTAATTATGGAAGGTAGTCTATTGCCTAGATTTTGGTAACTCCATTGCATGGTAGCCTTGTCATTATGCAAGGTAGTGTGTTGTCGATATTTTTGTTATTCCAATGGATGGTAGCCTTGTCATTATGGAAGGTAGTCTGTTGTCCAGATTTTTGTTGCTACAATGGATTATAGCCTTGTCTTTGTGGAAGGTAGTCTCTTGTCGATATCTTTGTTACTTCAATGGATGGTAGCCTAGTCATTATGGAAGGTAGTTTGTGTACGAGATTTTAGATACTCCAATGGATGGTAGCCTTATCATTATGGAAGGTAGTCTGTTGTCGAGATTTTTGTTACTACAATGGATGGTAGCCTTATCATTATTGAAGGTAGTCTGTTGTCGAGATTTTTGTTACTACAATGGATTGTAGCCTTGTCGTTATGGAAGGTAGTCTATTGTCGATATCTTTGTTACTCCAATGGATGGTAGCCTAGTCATTACGGAAGGTAGTCTATTGTCGAGTTTTTTGATACTCTAATGGATTGTAGCCTTGTCATTATGGAAGGTAGTCTGTTGTCGAGATTTTTGTTACTCTAAGGGATGGTAGACTTGTCATTATGGAACGTAGTCTGTTGTCGAGATTTTTGTTATTCTAATGGATGGTAGACTTGTCATTATGAAGGGTAGTCTATTGTCGAGATTTTTATCACTATAATAGATTGTAGCCTTGTCATTATGGAAGGTAGTCTGTTGTCGAGATTTTTGTTACTACAATGGATTGTAGCCTTGTCATTATGGAAGGTAGTCTGTTGTCGATATCTTTGTTACTCCAATGGATGGTAGCCTTGTCATTATAGAAGGTAGTATATTGTCGAGAATTTTGTCATTACAATGGATGGTAGCCTTATCATTAAGGAAGGTAGTCTGTTGTCGAGATTTTTGTTACTATAATGGATTGTAGCCTTGTCTTTATGGAAGGTAGTCTGTTGTCGATATCTTTGTTACTCCAATGGATTGTAGCCTAGTCATTATGGAAGGTAGTTTGTGTATGATATTTTTGTTATTCCAATGGATGGTAGCCTTGTCACTATGAAAGGTAGTCTGTTATCGTAATTTTTGTTACTCTAACGGATGGTAGCATTGTAATAATGGAAGGTAGTATGTTGTCGATATCTTTGTTACTCCAATGGATGGTAGCCTTGTTATTATGGAAGGTAGTTTGTTATCGAGAATTTTGTTATTCTAAGGGATGGTAGCCTTGTCATTATGGAACGTAGTCTGTTGTCGAGATTTTTGTTATTCCAATGGATGGTAGCATTGTCATTATGGAAGGTAGATTGTTGTCGATATCTTTGTTACTAGAATGGATTGTAGCCTTCTCGTTATGGAAGGTAGTTTGTTGTTGATATCTTTGTTACTCCAATGGATGGTAGTCATTATGGAAGGTAGTTTGTGTACGAGATTTTAGTTACTCTAATGGATGGTAGCCTTGTCATTATGGAAGGTGGTCTGTTGTCGAGATTTCTTATACTCCAATAGATTGTAGCCATGTAATTATGGAAGGTAGTCTATTGCCTAGATTTTTGTAACTCCATTGCATGGTAGCCTTGTCATTATAGAAGGTAGTGTGTTGTCGATATTTTTGTTATTCCAATGGATGGTAGCCTTGTCATTATGGAAGGTAGTCTATTGTCGAGATTTTTGTTGCTACAATGATTATAGCCTTGTCCTTGTGGAAGGTAGTCTCTTGTCGATATCTTTGTTACTTTAATGGATGGTAGCCTAGTCATTATGGAAGGTAGTTTGTGTACGAGATTTTAGTTACTCCAATGGATGGTAGCCTTATCATTATGGAAGGTAGTCTATTGTCGAGACTTTTGTTACTACAATGGATTGTAGCCTTGTCGTTATGGAAGGTAGTCTATTGTCGATATCTTTGTTACTCCAATGGATGGTAGCCTAATCATTATGGAAGGTAGTCTGATGTCGAGTTTTATGATACTCTAATGGATTGTAGCCTTGTCATTATGGAAGGTAGTCTGTTGTCAAGATTTTTGTTACTCTAAGGGATGGTAGCCTTGTCATTATGGAACGTAGTTTGTTGTCGATATTTTTGTTATTCTAATGGATGTTAGACTTGTCATTATGAAAGGTAGTCTATTGTCGAGATTTTTATCACTATAATAGATTGAAGCCTTGTCATTATGGAAGGTAGTCTGTTGTCGAGATTTTTGTTACTCCAATGGATGGTAGCCTTGTCATTATAGAAGGTAGTATATTGGTGACATTTTTGTCACTACAATGAATGGTAGCCTGGTCATTATGGAAGGTAGTCTGTTGTCGAGATTTTCGTTACTACAATGGATTGTAGCCTTGTGGTTATGGAAGGTAGTCTGTTGTCGATATCTTTGTTATTCCAATGGATGGTAGCCTTGTCATTATAGAAGGTAGTATATTGTCGAGATTTTTGTCACTACAATGGATGGTAGCCTTATCATTATGGAAGGTAGTCTGTTGTCAAGATTTTGGTTACTATAATGGATTGTAGCCTTGTCTTTATGGAAGGTAGTCTGTTGTACCCAGGGCTAACTCATCTTCTTCTTTGCTCCATTCTTCCTCAGGCTTCAGACTGATTGTCCCATCTTTCTCAGTTATGGTGGGATGGTTCCATCCTTTGTCAGCAGCTCTCCAAGCCTTTTTGTCCAGTGATTTTAAGTAGGCAATCATACGAGGTTTGCAGTAGTCATAATTTGATCCATCCAGAATGGGTGGTCTGTTTCCAAAAACTCCTTCTTTGTCCATAGCGCCAGAAAGTGATATCCCTAGATCTCACCCAGTAAGACAGACAGGGTGCCTGCTCTGATGCCAATTGAAATTCCGGCAGCAGATATTCAATGTCACAGTGAATGTTATGACACCATATCTGACTTTCTATAAGACAGTAAATAAAAAAACTGTAAAGAACACAGTCAATTGTTTACCCAGTTCAGTGTGAAACAACACCTACTCTGGGGGCTACCAAGCCAGGGAGGAAATCCACTATAAGAGATATTAATTCAGGAATAAACAGACCAGTTTATCTCCTTCACTTAAGACCTAACCAATGCAACTTCAATCTAAGTTCAACTTAAACCTGAGTTCCTACTCACTCCCCCTCAATCACAGTAGTGATACTAAACAATTGACTGATGAATTAATGAAGACACTCTTCAGAACATACACTTGATTATGCTTCAAAGCTTTCAATAAAGTAAGACAACCACTCGTGCTTCAAAGCTTTGAGTGATACATAAACCTAACTTGACCTTGCTTCAAAGCTTTAGTCAAGTGACACAAAACACTCTTGCTTTAAAGCTTTGAGTGATACAAAACCCTTACAATCAAAACCTACTCCAAGTCACTTATCACAATGATACTTTCTTGGATTACAGTAGTTAAAACTATACAGCCCCTAATTGATCTTCTGTCCAAAAGTTAATTTCCAATCAGCTTTCCTGTTGAATATATATGCAGCTATTTCTTCAGTTAGGGCTTCCATGAAAAGCTAGGGTTAATTAGGGTTAACCTCAAGACTTGGTCACAAAACTTTATCAACCAGATTAGGGTTGAGCTAGGTTAACCTAAAGTCCACATGAGATTCTGTTCTGGAATGTATGAACCAAATTCCTGAAAAATCTCAGAATAAACCAAACTGCATAACTGTTAGATCAATACAGGATGTCTTAACATTTATTATGACAACATAAATCCTGTTTACTGATTTTGGTAGAAAGTAATAAATGTGATCATTGCAAAATGCTCAGATACACACTCATAAATAGCAGCTACTGTATGCCATTCTTTTTCTGCATAAAGTACCTGATAACCCAGAATGTTATGACATTAGTCATGACATTCACACACCTGGTTTTACCAAAAATTCATGCCAATAACTAAACACTTACAGTTACTCCAATGGATGGTAGCCTAGTCATTATGGAAGGTAGTCTGTTGTCGAGTTTTTTGTTACTCCAATGGATGGTAGCCTTTTCATTATGGAAGGTAGTCTATTGTCGAGATTTTTGTTACTACAATGGATTGTAGCCTTGTCGTTATGGAAGATAGTCTGTTGTCGGGATTTTTGTTACTCCAATGGATGGTAGCCTTATCATTATAGAAGGTAGTATATTGTTGAGATTTTTGTCACTACAATGAATGGTAGCCTTGTCATTATGGAAGGTAGTCTGTTGTCAAGATTTTTGTTACTACAATGGATTGTAGCCTTGTCATTATGGAAGGTAGTCTGTTGTCAATATCTTTGTTACTCTAAGGGATGGTAGCCTTGTCAT
Source organism: Vicia faba (assembly GCA_948472305.1). Lineage (NCBI taxonomy): Eukaryota > Viridiplantae > Streptophyta > Magnoliopsida > Fabales > Fabaceae > Vicia > Vicia faba. The sequence continues at coordinate 463,524,562 of OX451741.1, forward strand.
TATGGAACATAGTCTGTTGTTGAGATTTTTTTTATTCCAATGGATGGTAGGGTTGTCATTATAAAAGGTAGTATATTATCGAGATATTTGTCACTATAATGGATGGTAGCCTTATCATTATGGAAAGTAGTCTGTTGTCAAGATTTTTGTTACTACAATGGATTGTAGCCTTGTCGTTATGGAAGGAAGTTTGTTGTAGATATCTTTGTTACCCCAATGGATGGTAGCCTAGTCATTATGGAAGTTAGTTTGTGTATGAAATTTTAGTTACTCCAATGGATGGTAGCCTTGTAATCATGGAAGGTAGTCTGTTGTCGAGATTTTTTATTACTCCAATGGATGGTAGCCTTGTCATTATGGAAGGTAGTCTGTTCTCGAGATTTTTGTTACTACAATGGATTGTAGCCTTGTCATTATGGAAGGTAGTCTATTGCCTAGATTTTTGTTACTCCATTGCATGGTAGCCTTGTCATTATGGAAGGTAGTGTGTTGTCGATATTTTTGTTATTCCAATGGATGGTAGGCTTGTCATTATGGAAGGTAGTTTATTGTCATGATTTTTGTTACTCCAATGGATGGTAGCCTTATCATTATGGAAGGTAATATGTTGTCGATATCTTTGTTACTCCAATATTTGGTAGCCTTGTCATTATGGAAGGTGGTCTGTTGTTGAGATATTTGTTACTCTAAGGAATGGTAGCCTTGTCATTATGGAACATTGTCTGTTGTTGAAACTTTTTTTATTCCAATGGATGGTAGCGTTTTCATTATAGAAGGTAGTATATTATCGAGATTTTTTTCACTACAATGGATGGTAGCCTTGTCATTTTGGAAGGTAGTCTGTTGTGGAGATTTTTGTTACTACAATGTATTGAAGCCTTGTCGTTATGGAAGATAGTATGTGGTCGATATCTTTGTTACTCCAATGGATGGTATCCTAGTTATTATAGAAGGTAATATATTGTCGAGATTTTTGTCACTATAATGGATGGTAGCCTTGTCATTATGGAAGGTAGTTTGTTGTCTTGATTTTTGTTACTACAATAGATTGTAGCCTTGTCGTTGTGGAAGGTAATCTGTTGTCGATATCTTTGTTACTCCAAAGGATGGTAGCCTAGTCATTATGGAAGGTAGTTTGTCTATGAGATTTTAGTTACTCCAATGGATGGTAGCATTGTCATTATGAAAGGTAGTCTTTTGTCGAGATTTTTTATACTACAATGGATTGTAGCCTTGTCATTATGGAAGGTAGTATGTTGTCGAAATTTTTGTTACTCTAGGGGATGGTAGCCTTGTCATTATGGAACGTAGTCTGTTGTCGAGATTTTTGTTATTCCAATGGATGGTAGCCTTATCATTATGAAAGGTAGTCTATTGTCGAGATTTTTTTTACTATAATAAATTGTAGCCTTGTCATTATGGAAGGTAGTATGTTGTCGAGATTTTTGTTAGTCCAATGGATGGTAGCCTTGTCATTATAGAAGGTAGTATATTGTTGATATTTTTGTCACTACAATGGATTGTAGCCTTGTCATTATGGAAGGTAGTCTATTGTCGAGATTTTTGTTACTACAATGGATTGTAGCCTTGTCATTATGGAAGGTAGTCTGTTGTCGAAATCTTTGTTACTCCAATGGATGGTAGCCTAGTCATTATGAAAGGTAGTCTGTGTTAGAACCTAGTTTGATTCTACAACCCTTAATTAGAGTTTTGATGATAACAAAATACAAAGAATAAAATAAATTTAAAGATATATTTATATAGAACAAATATGTTGCTTAAAATTATGCTTTTTGAATATAGGTATACAGAAGTACTGATGGAATCAACAACATATCAGCATCAGAAGATCAATAATATATGATACACGTTGAACCTACCAGATCATACGTTGAAGCCTGATGACTAGAATCTGCGCATAAAACACTCTGACTCTGATCAAGATCTTTACCAAGTCATCAACATTTAGAAGCGTCAGCATCAGTTTAAGCAAAGAACACTCTGAAGAGTTACTAAGCATTCAAGATAGATTTATTACCAATGGCTTTATTCAAGACATGATCTTCTCAAAAAGGAAAGAACGTTATTATCATTGAATGTGAATTATGGACAACAACGTCTCTTTGCCTTGGCTATAAAAACAAGTATGTGTGAGAAAATAAAAGGCTAATAATCTTCACGCACGCACTCATACAATTTGCTAAGCTTTCCAACCACGCTTACTCAAATGCTCTAGCAAATCCAGTTTCATTCTAAGCTTAAATTTGTGTATTATCACAGTTGTGGTATGCTATTTTATTAGAAAACATCAAACACATTATTGTTCAATTATTTGTAAAGAGAATTCCTTGAGATAAACTGGATTATGGTTATACTCAAGAAGGATTTAACAGTTGATAAAGTAGTTGTGTAATCCTTTGAATATAGTGGATTAAGACCTTGTTGGAGAGAGGCGAAATCACCTTGACGGGTGGACTGGAGTAGTTTGAGATCAAACGAACCAGGATAAAAATACAGTGTTGTCTAGCATTTGATTTAAAGTTTTACAATTCAACCCCCCTTCTTGTGTTTTTCACATCTTCAATTGGCATCAGAGCGCCTGGTTCTGAGCTTATAACACTTAACCGTGTCAATACAAGATCCAGCGTCAGAAAAACACAATGGCAGGAACACATCAAAACATCAGCAATGACAACAATGAAGAAAGAGACAGATTCAGCGCCAAACCTCCAGTCTTTGATGGAGAGAACTTTGACTACTGGAAAGACAGAATTGAAAGTTTCTTTCTGGCCCATGATGCTGATCTGTGGGAAATGGTGAGTGAAGGATACACGCACCCAGTGAATGGAAGTGGTCAGAATATTGACAGGAACACAATGACTGATCAGCAAAAGCGTGAGTTCAGAAATCATCACAAGGCCATAACAATTCTTCTCAACGCCATCTCTTATTCAGAGTATGAGAAGATATCAAACAGAGACACTGGAAAGAATATGTTTGACTCTCTGAGAATGATGCATGAAGGCAACATTCAAGTCAAAGAAACCAAATCCCTTGCACTCATTCAGAATTATGAGGCATTAAAGATGGAAGAAAGTGAATCAATAGAAACTATGTTTTCAAGATTTCAGATTCTGGTTGCTGGTCTAGAAGTCCTTGACAAAGGGTATTCTACTGCTGATCACGTTAAGAAGATCATCAGAAGCTTGCCAAAATAATGGAGGCCAATGGTCACAACGCTAAAACTAGCCAAGGATCTCACCAAAATCTCTCTGGAGGAACTTGTCAGCTCCCTCAGAAGTCACGAGATAGAGCTAGAAGCAGATGAACCTCAAAAGCAAGGTAAGCCATTAGCTTTAAAATCTAACAGAAAATCTGACTCCAAAGTTTTGCAGGTTGTGGAAGAAACCTCTGATGGGTCCTTATCAGAAGAAGATGAATTTTCCCTCCTCTCCAGAAGGGTGAACCAATTATGGAAGCAGAGGCAAAGGAAGTTCAGGAATCCCAGAAGGCCAGATAATCAGAATGAATCCTTCTCCAGATACAGAAAATATGAATCCTCCTCTAGACACAGAAGATCTGAAGGTTCCTCAGGAAACAGAAAGCCAAACAACAAAGACATCATCTGCTATGAATGTAACGAACAAGGGCACTACAAAAGTGATTTCCCAAAGCATCAGAAGGAAAAGCCCAAAAAGAAGTTTGGCAAGGAAAAGAAGAAAAGGATCATGGCTACATGGGATGACTCTGACACATCTGAAGCTGACTCAGAATCAGATGATGAAAGAGCTAACATAGCTCTCATGGCAAATATAACAGAAGACAGTGAAGCTTGAGTCAGAATCTGAATCAGATACAGAAGAGGTTTTCCCTGACTTTACTATAAACTTTACTAGCTGAACTAGCCGAAAGCTTCAATGAAATTCTGGAAAGATATCAGCAGATCAGAGTCAAATTCAGAAACCTGAAAAGGAATCTTGCTTCTGACTCTGATAAGTATAAGAGTCTCAAATTGGAGAATTTTGAGTTAAAAGATAAAATTTCAAAATTAGAAAATCTATTGCAAAACTCTCAGAAGGAAATAATCCCTGAAACTCCCAGCAATGCTGATGAGATGATCAAGGAGTATGATCACAGCTTTCATAAGTTTCTAGCTAAAAACATAAATAGAAGCAAAATGGCTTCAATGATCTATGGAGTTAGCAGAAATGGTAGAAAAGGGATAGGATATCAAGGTAAGGTACCTACACCAAAAAATGCCATGGATTTAGTTATAAAACGTACTCCACTTGATTCACACTTTGTATATGGGCACACACATGACATAAAATACAAAATTAGTAATTATTCTGTCAAACCAAAATTTAACCAGAGTTTTGGAAAAACTAACAAATCAGGACCCAAGAAAATATGGGTACCTAAGGATAAAATAATACATGTGGCAAATATCTTTAGCAGCAAAGCAAAAACACCAGTCATGGTACCTGGACTCTGGCTGCTAACGACACATGACGGGAAGAAGGCATATGTTCCAAAGCCTGGAACTTAAGCCTGGAGGCCACATAGGTTTTGGAGGCAATCAAAGAGGAAAGATCATTGGCTCTGGAACAGTAGGTAATGGAAATCTTCCCTCTATAAGTAATGTTTTATTAGTAGATGGATTAATGCATAACCTGTTATCCATAAGTCAATTAAGTGATAACGGTTATGATATAATCTTCAATCAAAATTCATGCAAAGCTGTTAGTCAGAAAGATGGGACTATCCTATTTAATGGAAAGAGGAGAAACAAAATTTATGAAATAAAACTTTCTGAACTAAAAAGTCAGGATGTAAAGTGTCTTCTGTCTGTTAACAACGAGCAATGGATCTGGCACAGAAGATTGGGACATGTTAGTATGAGAAGAATATCTCAGATTAACAAACTCAATCTGGTCAGAGGACTTCCTAACCTGAAGTTCAATTCAGATGCTCTGTGTGAAGCATGTCAGAAAGGAAAGTTTGCAAAACCAGCTTTCAAATCTAAAAACGTTGTTTTCACCTTTAAGCCATTAGAACTTCTGCACGTTAACTTATTTGGCCCAGTTAAAACTGCTTCAGTCAGTGGCAAGAAGTATGGGTTAGTAATCATAGATGACTATAGCAGATGGACATGGGTAAAGTTCTTAAGACACAAGGACGAGTCACACTCTGTGTTTGTCACCTTCTACAACCAAGTTCAGAATGAAAAGGATCTTAGAATCGTCAAAGTCAGAAGTGATCATGGTGGAGAGTTTGAAAGCAAAGATTTTGAGTCATTCTTTAATGACAAAGGCATTCTGCATGATTTCTCTTGTCCTAGAACTCCCCAGAAAAATGGAGTTGTAGAACGAAAGAACAGAACATTGCAAGAAATTGCCAGAACCATGATCAACGAGACTAACATTGCTGAGATCTTCTGGGTAGAGGCAATTAACACAGCGTGCTACATTCAGAATAAAATCTCCATAAGACCTATTCTGGAAAAGACTCCATATGAATTGTGGAAGAACAGAAAGCTCAACATTTCCTATTTTCATCCATTTGGATGTATTTGTTTTATTTTGAATACAAAAAATTATTTGAACAAGTTTGACTCTAAAGCACAAAAGTGTATTATGTTAGGATACTCTGAACGCTCTAGAGGGTACAAAGTATACAATACAGAAACACAGATTGTGGAAGAATCAATCAGTGTTCGTTTTGATGCTAAGCTTGACTCTCAAAAGTCAAAGCAGAATGAATTCCTTGCACGTATGGAATTTGAATTCACAGGTACTGAAGATAAGTCATCAGAAGCTCTTAACAAAGAGACTTCCTAAACATCAGAAAGAGTAACTGCAAGAAATCCAGCACCCTCTGTTGATCAACTCCAGAAAAGACTATCCAGAAGCAGCATGGATCACCCAGAAGAAACAATCTTAGGAAGAAAGGAAGATCCAGTTCAGAACAAGATCTAGCTTCAGAAACTCTAAAGAATCCCTCATGGGACTTGTTTCTCTAATTGAACCATCATCAATTGATGAAGCACTTCTGGACAATGACTGGATTCTAGCAATGCAAGAGGAGCTAAATCAATTCACAAGAAATGACGTATGGGATCTAGTTCCTAAACCAAAAGGATTCAACGTAATTGGAACAAAATGGGTGTTCAGAAACAAACTGAATGAACAAGGTGATGTCATCAGAAACAAAGCACGATTGGTAGCACAAGGTTATAGTCAGCAAGAGGGGATAGACTATACAGAAACCTTTGCTCCAGTCGCCAGGTTAGAATCTATCAGACTCTTAATCTCATTTGTTGTTAATAAAGGCATCACTCTGTATCAGATGGATGTTAAAAGTGCATTCTTAAATGGCTATATAAAAGAAGAGGTATATGTGCACCAACTCCCTGGTTTTGAAAGTTCCAAAAATCCAGAATATGTTTTCAAACTAAAGAAGTCACTCTATGGTCTGAAACAAGCTCCCAGAGCTTGGTATGAAAGACTAAGTAACTTCTTGTTAGAAAAGGAATTCACCAGAGGGAAAGTGGACACAAATCTATTCTATAAGACAGTTAAGAATGACATTTTAGTATATCAGATATATATGGATGACATCATATTTGGATCTACTAAACCCTCTCTGGGAAGAAAGTTTTCTAAATCTATGCAGGCAGAATTTGAGATGAGCCTAATGGGGAAACTGAAATTCTTTCTAGGCATTCAGATCAATCAAACCCCAGAAGGAACATACATTAATCAGAGCAAATATGTCAGAGAACTTCTGAAGAAATTTGATCTCTCAGAGTGTAAGCCATCAAAGATTCCAATGCATCCCACGTGCATTCTGGAAAGAGAAGAGGTAAGTAAAAAGGTAGAACAGAAGGTCTACAGAGGTATGATTGGTTCTCTTCTATATTTGACTGCTTCAAGGCCTGACATTTTATTCAGTGTTTGCATTTGTGCTAGATTCCAATCAGATCCTAGAGAATCTCACTTAACAGCAGTTAAGCGAATTTTCAAGTATCTGAAAGGTACTACTAATCTGGGTTTGTTTTATAGAAAATCAAGTGATTACAGCTTAGTAGGATAATGTGATGTTGATTTTGCTAGAGACAGAGTAGAACGAAAAAGCACTTCTGGAAGCTGCCAGTTTCTAGTAGAAAATCTAATCTCTTGGTCCAGCAAAAGACAATCCACAATTGCTCTATAAACAACAGAAGCTGAATACATAGCAGCAGCTGGATGCAGCACACAAATGCTCTGGATGAAAAGTCAACTCAAGGACTTCCAGATATTTGAGAGTAACATTCCTATCCTCTGTGACAATACTTCTGCTATCTGTCTTAGTAAGAATCCTATTTTGCATTCTAGGGCTAAGCATATAGAAATAAAACATCATTTTATTATGGACTATATTCAGAAAGGGATTTAAAATTTAAAATTTATTAACACATACCATCAATGGGCTAATATTTTTACAAAACCTCTTTCTGAAGATAGGATTACCTTCATTCTGAAACATCTCAGCATGAAGCTCTGCCCAAAATAAAATTGTTTTGATTCCACATCTTAACCTTCAGAACTTTGTTTATTTTACTGTGAACTACTAATCAATCTTTCTTCAGAACTTTAGAAGTGCAGATTGTATCAGAATCTATCCATGAAGATCTGAGCGCTTCATTTCAAGGATAGAAATGTGTTGTTCACTCAAGCAAACAAGTGTCATCCAGTCATCAGCTATTTTCTGAGGCTGAACACGTGTTCACGTTTTTGAAAAGGCAAAAGCGCTGATTAGATGCATTGAGACACATGTCATGGGTAACCGTTCCAAATATATTTTTGAATCCCCTAAAATCAGCTATCATTAAATGCTAATAATCATTATTAATTTCTCTCTCTTTACGTTTTTGTTTCAAAAAGCTTTTTAGAAATCTATTTAAACACACTTCACACCGTTTACACTCCTTTACCTTCACTATCATTTTCTCTACAAACTTGTTGTTTTCAGCTTGCATTCTCAAAACCCTTTCAAATCTTTTTTTTCACAAAACCTTCGTGTGAACAATGGCTTCCTCCAGCATTCCTACATCAGGCTCTCAGAAATCAGTTTCATCTGAACAATACGAAGAACCCTACAGAACGCTTCTCACTCCAATCAAAAATCTAGAGGTTCTGTCATAATTGATTGTGGATTTCAACAGTCTTCAAGATAATGGGTTTGATCTCTCTGAAGAAGTTAAAGCTCAAGGCTGGGAAAGATACTTTGACAGACTGGTGGGTCCAACATTTCGTATTCTGGTAAAGGAATTTTGGATTCACGCTTCTTCTTCAAACCATCAAGTCACTTCTTACATCATGGGGAAGAAGATTGTTATCACTGAAGACCTCATTGCACGTTTAATAGGGTACAATGGTGGTGGTGTTCATTTCATTGATATGGCAGAAAGGTGTGCTGATGCTGCCCTAATTGCAAGGGAAATCTTCACTCTGGGGCTTCCCTCTTGCAAGATAAGGGATTTAAAGTACAAACACAGAATTTGGGCCAAGATCATTCTGGGGTGCTTCAACCACAGAAAGCCTACCAGCTCTCCTGATTACATTAATATTGATTAGCAGTTTCTGATCTATTTCATCTCTCAGAAGGTCAAGATAAATTTGGCTAATCTTCTGTTTAACCATCTCAGAACAAGTGTTAAGGAAACAAGAGAAAAGGAACGGACAAAAAGGGATTGGATACCCTTAGGAAGACTGATATCAGATATTCTAACAAAGAATAAGTTGATTGACCATCTAACAGAGGCTCAAGAAATAAGCACTCTGGAGGCTACTGTAGGCAAACAGCTGAATGCCAAAAATCTGAAGAAGATGATGTTAATTGAGAACATTAAGAAGGAACCCAACATCACTCCTTTTGCTTCAATCTCCAGCAGACAAATTCCTCTGGATGACTTTCCAATGTTCTCAGAGATTGACTCTAAACCAGAAATAATTGTCAGATATCTGGATGCTTGCAAGGCTGATGGTACAACACCAAACATGAACATTCAAGATCTTCAGCAGAAGGCTCCAGAGGTTGTTCTGAAGGAGACAAAGAAAAGAAAAGCTATAGCAGAAGGATCATCTCAGCAGACTCCTAAGAAGAGAGGTAATATTTCTTCTATAATTGTTTTAGATTCAACTGCTATATCAACATCTATACCAATTCCTACTCCATCTGAAAACCCAACACCTCAAACTTTTGATGATTTTGACCTTGACTTTGACCCTTCTGAGTCATTAACTCTCAGAAGGTCTCGCTCCCACTCCTGAAAATCCAAACACAGAAGAACAACCAAAAATCCCTCTCTCACCACAACCAGAAATTCCCCTTTCTCCAATACCAAAAACACCTCTCTCACCTCAACCAGAAATTAATCCACCCTCTCCACAACATGAAATATTCCAACCAGAAGTTCAAACTTCTGAGGCTCAACCCTCTGAATCCCCTGAACCAGTACCTCTGGCCATTCGTTTGCCCCTTGGTACACTTGTGAATATTCCCCAACTTCCCCCATCACTAGAATTAACTCTACCAAATTCCCCATCAAGTCCAATCATAATTCTTGACTGTCCCACTCCTTCACCAAAAGACAATTCAGAAGACCACAACAAGACTGTCATTGATTTAACAGTCTTTGAACGCCTTGCTGCAATAACCAACAAAACTGCTATCCCTAAACCAAAACATCCAGATGTTGGTTCCAGCATATTGATCTTTGAAACAGAAGTACAGAAGTGGATCACTTCTCTGAAACAAGCAAGTCTGGAACTGGTTGATCCTGCTGCATCAGACTACCTATGGACAAAGTTCAGAAGATGGGTATGCTCTGAAACCTTTAAGTTGCAAGAACAGAGCTATGGACATGCTCAACAGAACTTCAGCAATCTGCTGAAGGAAATTGAAGGTCCAGTTCTGAGCAAGCGGCTTAAGGAATAAGTTCTCACTCTAGACATTGCTCCCTGGTCTGAACATCATCCAGCTTCCAAAGTTTAACCTGATGCTGAAGAGCAAATGATTCCTGTTGAAGACCTGGGTCAAAAAGAAGATATTGTAGAAAGCTCTGAGAAGCATCCTGTCAATGAAGATTCTCAAGCTTCCTTGGATAGGCAGACTCTAGATGATCTGAAAAGAAATGATATTATGATGAAGGAAAGAATGGACAAGCAGGACAACAAAATTGATGCAATAGCCAGCATGGTATCTCAGCAAAAGGAAACCAACGATCAGATCAAAGGCATGTTGGAAGCTCTGTGCACACGTCTTCCTCCTCCTCCTTATAATTTTTTCATATTCTTTAAACATGATCATCTGTAATGTTTTTACAATGTTCTGAACTTATCATTGCTTCTATTTTTAAAATAAACGCATTTTAGCTTTGATCATTTTAGCTCTGATTATTTGTGCTTTTTGATAATTGACAAAAAGGGGGAGAAAGAATGATATTTTTCAATAACGGATTACTGAGACATAAACATAAGTCTCAAACATTCTGATCTATTTAAATTTCTCTCTTCTGAAAAGCTTATAGGTACAAAACTCTGATGAATTTGATGAACTCTGATACAGTAAAGTTCTGATGCTCAAGGTCTCATGGAATTAAAGGGAAGTAATCAACTCAGGGGGAGTTTTCTCTTCTTAGCTCTGATACCTTTTATTCTTTACTTTTAATCTCTTATACCTTTTATTATTTATTCTTAATAGAAAAAAATCTGGTTTTGTCATCATCAAAAAGGGGGAGATTGTTAGAACATACTTTGATTCTACAACCCTTAATTAGAGTTTTGATGATAACAAAATAAAAAGAATAAAATAAATTCAAAGATATATTTATATAGAACAAATATGCTGCTTAAAATTATGCTTTGTGAATAGAGGTATATAGAAGTTCTGATGGAATCAGCATCAGAAGATCAGCAACATATCAGCATCAGAAGATCAATAATATATGCTACACGCCGAACCTACCAGATCATACGCTGAAGCATGATGACTAGAATTTGTGCATAAAACACTCTGACTCTGATCAAGATCTTTACCAAGTCATCAACATTCAGAAGCGTCAGCATCAGTTAAAGCAGAGAACACTCTGAAGCGTTAGTAAGCATTCAAGAAAGATTAATTACCAACGGCTTTATTCAAGACAAGATCTTATCAAAAAGGAAAGAACATTATTATCATTGAAAGTGAATTATGGACAACAACGTCTCTTTACCTTGGCTATAAAAACAAGTCTGTGTGAGAAAAGAAAAGGCTAATAATCTTCACGCACGCACTCATACAATTTGCTAAGCTTTCCAACCACGCTTACTCAAATGCTCTAGCAAATCCAGTTTCATTCTAAGCTTAAATTTGTGTATTATCACAGTTGTGGTATACTATTTTATTAGAAAACATCAAACACATTATTGTTCAATTATTTGTAAAGAGAATTCCTTGAGATAAACCGGATTGTGGTTATACTCAAGAAGGCTTTAACAATTGTTAAAGTAGTTGTGTAATCCTTTGAATATAGTGGATTAAGACCTCGTTGGAGAGAGGCGAAATCACCTTGACGGGTGGACTGGAGTAGTTTAAGATCAAACGAACCAGGATAAAAATACAGGTGTTGTCTAGCATTTGAGCTAAAGTTTTACAATTCAACCCCCTTCTTGTGTTTTTCACATCTTCATTCTGTTGGCGAGTTTTTTGTTACTCCAATGGATGGTAGCCTTGTCATTATGGAAGGTAGTCTGTTGTCGAGATTTTTATACTGCAATGGATTGTAGCCTTGTCATTATGGAAGGTAGTCTCTTGTGGATATTTTTGTTACTCCAATGATGGTAAGGTAGTCTATTGCCTAGATTTTTGTTACTCCATTGCATGGTAGCCTTGTCATTATGGAAGGTAGTGTGTTATCGATATTTTTGTTATTCTAATGGATGGTAGCCTTGTCATTATGGAAGGTAGTCTATTGTCATGATTTTTGTTACTACAATGGATGGTAGCCTTGTCATTATGGAAGGTAGTATGTTGTCGATATCTTTGTTACTCCAATGGATGGTAGCCTTGTCATTATGGAAGATGGTCTCTTGTTGAGATTTTTTATACTCCAATGGATTGTAGCCTTGTCATTATGGAAGGTAGTCTGTTGTCACGATTTTTGTTACTCTAAGGGATGGTAGCCTTGTCATTATGAAATGTAGTTTGTTGTCGAGATTTTTTTTATTCCAATGGATGGTAGCCTTGTCATTATGAAAGGTAGTCTATTGTCGATATTTTTGTTACTATAATAGATTGTAGCCTTGTCATTATGGAAGGTAGTATGTTGTCGAGATTTTTGTTACTCCAATGGATGGTAGCCTTGTCATTATAGAAGGTAGTATATTGTCGATATTTTTGTCACTTTAATGGATGGTAGCCTTGTCATTATGGAAGTAAGTCTATTGTCGAGATTTTTGTTACTACAATGGATTGTAGCCTTGTCGTTATGGAAGGTAGTCTGTTGTCGAGTTTTTTGTTACTCTAATGGATGGTAGCCTTGTCAATATGGAAGGTAGTATATTATCAATATTTTTGTCACTCTAATGGATAGTTGCCTTGTCATTATGGAAGGTAGTCTGTTGTCGAGATTTTTGTTACTCCAATGATGGATACCCTTGTAATTATGGAAGGAAATATATTGTCGAGATTTTTGTCACTCCAATGGAAGGTAGCCTTGTCATTATGGAAGGTAGTCTGTTGTCGAGATTTTTGTTACTACAATGGATTGTAGCCTTGTCGTTGTGGAAGGTAGTCTGTTATCGATATTTTTGTTACTCCAATGGATCGTATCCGAGTCATTATGGAATGTATTTTGTGTATGAGATTTTAGTTACACCAATGGATGGTAGCCTTGTCAATATGGAAGGTAGTCTATTGTCGAGATTTTTTATACTCCAATGGATTGTAGCCTTGTCATTATGGAAGGTAGTCTGTTGTCAATATTTGTTGTACTCTAAGGGATGGTAGCCTTGTCATTATGAAATGTAGTTTGTTGTCGAGATTTTTTTTATTCCAATGGATTGTAGCCTTGTCATTATGAAAGGTAGTCTATTGTCGATATTTTTGTTACTATAATAGATTGCTGCCTTGTCATTATGGAAGGTAGTATGTTGTCGAGATTTTTTTTACTCCAATAGATGGTAGCCTTGTCATTATAGAAGGTAGTATATTGTCGATATTTTTGTCACTATAATGGATGGTAGCCTTGTCATTATGGAAGGAAGTCTATTGTCGAGATTTTTGTTACTACAATGCATTGTAGCCTTGTCGTTATGGAAGGTAGTCTGTTGTCGAGTTTTTTGTTACTCTAATGGATGGTAGCCTTGTCATTATGGAAGGTAGTATATTATCGAGATTTTTGTCACTACAATGGATGGTAGCCTTGTCATTATGGAAGGTAGTCTGCTGTCGAGATTTTTGTTACTCCAATGGATGGTAGCCTTGTAATTATAGAAGGAAATATATTGTCGAGATTTTTGTCACTAAAATAGATGGTAGCCTTGTCATTATGGAAGGTAGTCTGTTGTCGTGATTTTTGTTACTACAATGGATTGTAGCCTTGTCGTTGTGGAATGTAGTCTGTTATCGATATTTTTGTTACTCCAATGGATGGTAGCCTAGTCATTATGGAATGTATTTTGTGTATGAGATTTTAGTTACTCCAATGGATGGTAGCCTTGTCATTATGGAAGGTAGTCTGCTGTCGAGATTTTTTATACTCCAATTGATTGTAGCCTTGTCATTATGGAAGGTAGTCTGTTGTCAAGATTTTTGTTACTCTAAGGGATGGTAGCCTTGTCATTATGAAATGTAGTTTGTTGTCGAGATTTTTTTTATTCCAATGGATGGTAGCCTTGTCATTATGAAAGGTAGTCTATTGTCGATATTTTTGTTACTATAATAGATTGTAGCCTTGTAATTATGGAAGGTAGTATGTTGTCGAGATTTTTGTTACTTCAATGGATGGTAGCCTTGTCATTATAGAAGGTAGTATATTGTCGATATTTTTGTAACTATAATGGATGGTAGCCTTGTCATTATGGAAGGAAGTCTATTGTCGAGATTTTTGTTACTATAATGGATTGTAGCCTTGTCATTATGGAAGGTAGTCTGTTGTCGAGTTTTTTGTTACTCTAATGGTTGGTAGCCTTGTCATTATGTTAGGTAGTATATTATCGAGATTTTTGTCACTACAATGGACGGTAGCCTTGTCATTATGGAAGGTAGTCTGTTGTCGAGATTTTTATTACTCCCATGATGGTACCCTTTTCATTATGGAAGGAAATATATTGTCGAGATTTTTATTACTCCAATGGATGGTAGCCTAGTCATTATGGAAGGTAGTCTGTTGTCGTGAGTTTTGTTATTCCAATGAATAGTAGCCTTGTCATTATGGAAGGTAATATGTTGTAGATATCTTTGTTACTCTAATGGATGGTAGCCATGTCATTATGGAAGGTAGTCTGTTGTCGAGATTTTTGTTACTCTAAGGGATGGTAGCCTTGTCCATATGGAAGGTAGTCTGTTCATTATGGAAGGAAGTCTATTGTCGAGATTTTTGTCACTACAATGGATGGTAGCCTTGTCATTATGGAAGGAAATCTATTGTCCAGATTTTTGTTACTACAATGGATTGTAGCCTTGTCTATATGGAAGGTAGTCTGTTGTCGAGATTTTTGTTACTCTAATGGATGGTAGCCTTGTCATTATGTTAGGTAGTATATTATCGAGATTTTTGTCACTACAATGGATGGTAGCCTTGTCATTATGGAAGGTAGTCTGTTGTCGAGATTTTTATTACTCCCATGATGGTACCCTTGTCATTATGGAAGGTAGTCTGTTGTCGAGATTTTTGTTACTCCAATGGATGGTAGACTTGTCATTATCGAAGGTAGTCTGTTGTCCAGATTTTTGTTACTCCAATGGATGGTAGCCTTTTCATTATAGAAGGTAGTTTGTTGTCGATATTTTTGTTACTCCATTGTATGGTAGCCTTGTCATTATGGAAGGTAGTGTGTTGTCGATATTTTTGTTATTCCAATGGATGGTAGCCTAGTCATTATGGAAGGTAGTCTGTTGTCGTGAGTTTTGATATTCCAATGAATAATAGCCTTGTCATTATGGAAGGTAGTATGTTGTAGATATCTTTGTTACTCCAATGGATGGTAGCCTTGTCCATATGGAAGGTAGTCTGTTGTCGAGATTTTTGTTATTCTAATGGATGGTAGCGTTGTCATTATAGAAGGTAGTATATTGTCGAGATTTTTGTCACTACAATGGATGGTAGCCTTGTCATTATGGAAGGAAGTCTGTTGTCGAGATTTTTGTTACTATAATGGATTGTAGCCTTGTCATTATGGAAGGTAGTCTGTTGTCGAGTTTTTTGTTACTCTAATGGTTGGTAGCCTTGTCATTATGTTAGGTAGTATATTATCGAGATTTTTGTCACTACAATGGACGGTAGCCTTGTCATTATGGAAGGTAGTCTGTTGTCGAGATTTTTATTACTCCCATGATGGTACCCTTTTCATTATGGAAGGAAATATATTGTCGAGATTTTTATTACTCCAATGGATGGTAGCCTAGTCATTATGGAAGGTAGTCTGTTGTCGTGAGTTTTGTTATTCCAATGAATAGTAGCCTTGTCATTATGGAAGGTAATATGTTGTAGATATCTTTGTTACTCTAATGGATGGTAGCCATGTCATTATGGAAGGTAGTCTGTTGTCGAGATTTTTGTTACTCTAAGGGATGGTAGCCTTGTCCATATGGAAGGTAGTCTGTTCATTATGGAAGGAAGTCTATTGTCGAGATTTTTGTCACTACAATGGATGGTAGCCTTGTCATTATGGAAGGAAATCTATTGTCCAGATTTTTGTTACTACAATGGATTGTAGCCTTGTCTATATGGAAGGTAGTCTGTTGTCGAGATTTTTGTTACTCTAATGGATGGTAGCCTTGTCATTATGTTAGGTAGTATATTATCGAGATTTTTGTCACTACAATGGATGGTAGCCTTGTCATTATGGAAGGTAGTCTGTTGTCGAGATTTTTATTACTCCCATGATGGTACCCTTGTCATTATGGAAGGTAGTCTGTTGTCGAGATTTTTGTTACTCCAATGGATGGTAGACTTGTCATTATCGAAGGTAGTCTGTTGTCCAGATTTTTGTTACTCCAATGGATGGTAGCCTTTTCATTATAGAAGGTAGTTTGTTGTCGATATTTTTGTTACTCCATTGTATGGTAGCCTTGTCATTATGGAAGGTAGTGTGTTGTCGATATTTTTGTTATTCCAATGGATGGTAGCCTAGTCATTATGGAAGGTAGTCTGTTGTCGTGAGTTTTGATATTCCAATGAATAATAGCCTTGTGATTATGGAAGGTAGTATGTTGTAGATATCTTTGTTACTCCAATGGATGGTAGCCTTGTCCATATGGAAGGTAGTCTGTTGTCGAGATTTTTGTTATTCTAATGGATGGTAGCGTTGTCATTATAGAAGGTAGTATATTGTCGAGATTTTTGTCACTACAATGGATGGTAGCCTTGTCATTATGGAAGGAAGTCTGTTGTCGAGATTTTTTTTACTACATTGGATTGTAGCCTTGTCGTTATGGAAGGTAGTCTGTTGTCGATATTTTTGTTAATATAATAGATTGTAGCCTTGTCATTATGGAAGGTAGTATGTTGTCGAGATTTTTGTTACTCCAATGGATGGTAGCCTTGTCATTATAGAAGGTAGTATATTGTCGATATTTTTGTCACTATAATGGATGGTAGCCTTGTCATTATGGAAGGAAGTCTATTGTCGAGATTTTTGTTACTACAATGGATTGTAGCCTTGTCGTTATGGAAGGTAGTCTGTTGTCGAGTTTTTTGTAACTCTAATGGATGGTAGCCTTGTCATTATGGAAGGTAGGATATTATCGAGATTTTTGTCACTACAATTGATGGTAGCCTTGTCATTATGGAAGGTAGTCTGTTGTCGAGATTTTTGTTACTCCAATGATGGTACCCTTGTCATTATGGAAGGTAGTCTGTTGTCGAGATTTTTGTTACTCTAATGGATGGTAGACTTGTCATTATCGAAGGTAGTCTGTTGTCCAGATTTTTATTACTCCAATGGATGGTAGCCTTTTCATTATGGAAGGTAGTCTGTTGTCGATATTTTTGTTACTCCACTGTATGGTAGCCTTGTCATTATGGAAGGCAGTGTGTTGTCGATATTTTTGTTATTCCAATGGATGGTAGCCTAGTCATTATGGAAGGTAGTCTGTTGTCATGATTTTTGTTATTCCAATGAATAGTAGCCTTGTCATTATGGAAGGTAGTATGTTGTAGATATCTTTGTTACTACAATGGATGGTAGCCTTGTAATTATGGAAGGTAGTCTGTTGTCGAGATTTTTGTTACTCTAAGGGATGGTAGCCTTGTCCATATGGAAGGTAGTCTGTTGTCGAGATTTTTGTTATTCTAATGGATGGTAGCATTGTCATTATAGAAGGTAGTATATTGTCGAGATTTTTGTCACTACAATGGATGGTAGCCTTGTCATTATGGAAGGAAGTCTGTTGTCGAGATTTTTGTTACTACAATGGATTGTAGCCTTGTCGTTATGGAAGGTAGTCTGTTGTCGATATCTTTTTTACTCCAATGGATGGTAGCCTAGTCATTATTGAAGGTAGTTTGTGTATGATATTTTTGATATTCCAATGGGTGGTAGCCTTGTCATTATGAAAGGTAGTATGTTGTCGTGATTTTTATTACTCTAAGGGATGGTAGCCTTGTCATTATGAAATATAGTTTGTTGTCGAGATTTTTTTTATTCCAATAGATGGTAGCCTTGTCATTATGAAAGGTAGTCTATTGTCGGTATTTTTGTTACTATAATAGATTGTAGCCTTGTCATTATGGAAGGTAGTATGTTGTCGATATTTTTGTTACTCCAATGGATGGTAGCCTTGTCATTATAGAAGGTAGTATATTGTCGATATTTTTGTCACTATAATGGATGGTAGCCTTGTCATTATGGAAGGAAGTCTATTGTCGAGATTTTTGTTACCATAATGGATTGTAGCCTTGTCGTTATGGAAGGTAGTCTGTTGTCGAGTTTTTTGTTACTCTAATGGATGGTAGCCTTGTCATTATGGAAGGTAGTATATTATCGAGATTTTTGTCCCTACAATGGATGGTAGCCTTGTCATTATGGAAGGTAGTCTGTTGTCGAGATTTTTGTTACTCCAATGATGGTACCCTTGTAATTATGGAAGGAAATATATTGTCGAGATTTTTGTCACTCCAATGGATGGTAGCCTTGTCATTATGGAAGGTAGTCTGTTGTCGAGATTTTTGATACTACAATGGATTGTACCCTTGTCGTCGTGGAAGGTAGTATGTTATCGATATTTTTGTTACTCCAATGGATGGTAGCCTAGTCATTATGGAATGTATTTTGTGTATGAGATTTTAGTTACTCCAATGGATGGTAGCCTTGTCATTATGGAAGGTAGTCTATTGTCGAAATTTTTTATACTCCAATGGATTGTAGCCTTGTCATTATGGAAGGTAGTCTGTTGTCAAGATTTTTGTTACTCTAAGGGATGGTAGCCTTGTCATTATGAAATGTAGTTTGTTGTCGAGATTTTTTTTATTCCAATGGATGGTAGCCTTGTCATTATGAAAGCTAGTCTATTGTCGATATTTTTGTTACTATAATAGATTGTAGCCTTGTCATTATGGAAGGTAGTATGTTGTAGATATCTTTGTTACTCCAATGGATGGTAGCCATGTCATTATGGAAGGTAGTATGTTGTCGAGATTTTTGTTATTCTAATGGATGGTAGCGTTGTCATTATAGAAGGTAGTATATTGTCGAGATTTTTGTCACTACAATGGATGGTAGCCTTGTCATTATGGAAGGAAGTCTGTTGTCGAGATTTTTGTTACTACAATGGATTGTAGCCTTGTCGTTATGGAAGGTAGTTTGTTGTCGATATTTTTGTTAATATAATAGATTGTAGCCTTGTCATTATGGAAGGTAGTATGTTGTCGAGATTTTTGTTACTCCAATGGATGGTAGCCTTGTCATTATAGAAGGTAGTATATTGTCGATATTTTTGTCACTATAATGGATGGTAGCCTTGTCATTATGGAAGGAAGTCTATTGTCGAGATTTTTGTTACTACAATGGATTGTAGCCTTGTCGTTATGGAAGGTAGTCTGTTGTCGAGTTTTTTGTTACTCTAATGGATGGTAGCCTTGTCATTATGGAAGGTAGTATATTATCGAGATTTTTGTCACTACAATTGATGGTAGCCTTGTCATTATGAAAGGTAGTCTATTGTCGGTATTTTTGTTACTATAATAGATTGTAGCCTTGTCATTATGGAAGGTAGTATGTTGTCGATATTTTTGTTACTCCAATGGATGGTAGCCTTGTCATTATAGAAGGTAGTATATTGTCGATATTTTTGTCACTATAATGGATGGTAGCCTTGTCATTATGGAAGGAAGTCTATTGTCGAGATTTTTGTTACCATAATGGATTGTAGCCTTGTCGTTATGGAAGGTAGTCTGTTGTCGAGTTTTTTGTTACTCTAATGGATGGTAGCCTTGTCATTAT
This sequence comes from Vicia faba, assembly GCA_948472305.1. Classification (NCBI taxonomy): domain Eukaryota; kingdom Viridiplantae; phylum Streptophyta; class Magnoliopsida; order Fabales; family Fabaceae; genus Vicia; species Vicia faba. The sequence continues at coordinate 463,544,250 of OX451741.1, forward strand.
GGAAGGTAGTATATTATCGAGATTTTTGTCCCTACAATGGATGGTAGCCTTGTCATTATAGAAGGTAGTCTGTTGTCGAGATTTTTGTTACTCCAATGATGGTACCCTTGTAATTATGGAAGGAAATATATTGTCGAGATTTTTGTCACTCCAATGGATGGTAGCCTTGTCATTATGGAAGGTAGTCTGTTGTCGAGATTTTTGATACTACAATGGATTGTACCCTTGTCGTCGTGGAAGGTAGTTTGTTATCGATATTTTTGTTACCCCAATGGATGGTAGCCTAGTCATTATCGAATGTATTTTGTGTATGATATTTTAGTTACTCCAATGGATGGTAGCCTTGTCATTATGGAAGGTAGTCTATTGTCGAGATTTTTTATACTCCAATGGATTGTAGCCTTGTCATTATGGAAGGTAGTCTGTTGTCATGATTTTTGTTACTCTAAGGGATGGTAGCCTTGTCATTATGAAATGTAGTTTGTTGTCGAGATTTTTTTTATTCCAATGGATGGTAGCCTTGTCATTATGAAAGCTAGTCTATTGTCGATATTTTTGTTACTATAATAGATTGTAGCCTTGTCATTATGGAAGGTAGTATGTTGTAGATATCTTTGTTACTCCAATGGATGGTAGCCATGTCATTATGGAAGGTAGTATGTTGTCGAGATTTTTGTTATTCTAATGGATGGTAGCGTTGTCATTATAGAAGGTAGTATATTGTCGAGATTTTTGTCACTACAATGGATGGTAGCCTTGTCATTATGGAAGGAAGTCTGTTGTCGAGATTTTTGTTACTACAATGGATTGTAGCCTTGTCGTTATGGAAGGTAGTCTGTTGTCGATATTTTTGTTAATATAATTGATTGTAGCCTTGTCATTATGGAAGGTAGTATGTTGTCGAGATTTTTGTTACTCCAATGGATGGTAGCCTTGTCATTATAGAAGGTAGTATATTGTCGATATTTTTGTCACTATAATGGATGGTAGCCTTGTCATTATGGAAGGAAGTCTATTGTCGAGATTTTTGTTACTACAATGGATTGTAGCCTTGTCGTTATGGAAGGTAGTCTGTTGTCGAGTTTTTTGTTACTCTAATGGATGGTAGCCTTGTCATTATGGAAGGTAGTATATTATCGAGATTTTTGTCACTACAATTGATGGTAGCCTTGTCATTATGGAAGGTAGTCTGTTGTCGAGATTTTTGTTACTCCAATGATGGTACCCTTGTCATTATGGAAGGTAGTCTGTTGTCGAGATTTTTGTTACTCCAATGGATGGTAGACTTGTCATTATCGAAGGTAGTCTGTTGTCCAGATTTTTATTACTCCAATGGATGGTAGCCTTTTCATTATGGAAGGTAGTCTGTTGTCGATATTTTTGTTACTCCATTGTATGGTAGCCTTGTCATTATGGAAGGTAGTGTGTTGTCGATATTTTTGTTATTCCAATGGATGGTAGCCTTGTAATTATGGAAGGTAGTCTGTTGTCGAGATTTTTGTTACTCTAAGGGATGGTAGCCTTTTCCATATGGAAGGTAGTCTGTTGTCGAGATTTTTGTTATTCTAATGGATGGTAGCATTGTCATTATAGAAGGTAGTATATTGTCGAGATTTTTGTCACTACAATGGATGGTAGCCTTGTCATTATGGAAGGAAGTCTGTTGTCGAGATTTTTGTTACTACAATGGATTGTAGCCTTGTCGTTATGGAAGGTAGTCTATTGTCGATATCTTTTTTACTCCAATGGGTGGTAGCCTAGTCATTATGGAAGGTAGTTTGTGTATGATATTTTTGTTATTCCAATGGGTGGTAGCCTTGTCATTATGAAAGGTAGTCTGTTGTCGTGATTTTTATTACTCTAAGGGATGGTAGCCTTGTCATTATGGAAGGTAGTATGTTGTCGATATCTTTTTTACTCCAATGGATGGTAGCCTTGTCATTATGGAAGGTATTTTGTTGTCCTGATTTTTGTTACTCTAAGGGATGGTAGCCTTGTCATTATGGAACATAGTCTGTTGTCGATATTTTTGTTATTCCAATGGATGGTAGCGTTGTCATTATAGAAGGTAGTATATTATCGAGATTTTTTTCACTACAATGGATGGTAGCCTTTTCATTATGGAAGGTAGTCTGTTGTCGAGATTTTTGTTACTACAATGGATTGTAGCCTTGTCATTATGGAAGGAAGTATATTGTCAATATTTTTGTCACTATAATGGATGGTAGCCTTGTCATTATGGAAGGAAGTCTATTGTCGATATTTTTGTTACTATAATGGATTGTAGCCTTGTCGTTATGGAAGGTAGTCTGTTGTCGAGTTTTTTGTTACTCTAACGGATGGTAGCCTTGTCATTATGGAAGGTAGTATATTATCGAGATTTTTGTCCCTACAATGGATGGTAGCCTTGTCATTATGGAAGGTAGTCTGTTGTCGAGATTTTTGTTACTCCAATGATTGTACCTTGTAATTATGGAAGGAAATATATTGTCGAGATTTTTGTCACTCCTTTGGATGGTAGCCTTGTCATTATGGAAGGTAGTCTGTTGTTGAGATTTTTGATACTACAATGGATTGTACCCTTGTCGTTGTGGAAGGTAGTCTGTTATCGATATTTTTGTTACTCCAAAGGATGGTAGCCTAGTCATTATGGAATGTATTTTGTGTATGAGATTTAAGTTACTCCAATGGATGGTAGCCTTGTCAGTATGGAAGGTAGTTTGTTGTCGAGATTTTTGTTATTCTAAGGGATGGTAGCCTTGTCCATATGGAAGGTAGTCTGTTGTCGAGATTTTTGTTATTCTAATGGATGGTAGCGTTGTCATTATAAAAGGTAGTATATTGTCGAGATTTTTGTCACTACAATGGATGGTAGCCTTGTCATTATGGAAGGAAGTCTATTGTCGAGATTTTTGTTACTACAATGGATTGTAGCCTTGTCGTTATGGAAGGTACTCTGTTGTCAAGTTTTTTGTTACTCTAATGGATGGTAGCCTTGTCATTATGGAAGGTAGTATATTATCGAGATTTTTGTCACTACAATGGATGGTAGCCTTGTCATTATGGAAGGTAGTCTGTTGTCGAGATTTTTGTTACTCCAATGATGGTACCCTTGTAATTATGGAAGGAAATATATTGTCGAGATTTTTGTCACTCCAATGGATGGTAGCCTTGTCATTATGGAAGGTAGTCTGTTGTCGAGATTTTTGTTACTACAATGGATTGTAGCCTTGTCGTTGTGGAAGGTAGTCTGTTATCAATATTTTTGTTACTCCAATGGATCGTAGCCTTATCATTATGGAAGGTAGTCTATTGTCGAGATTTTTTATACTCCAATGGATTGTAGCCTTGTCATTATGGAAGGTAGTCTGTTGTCAAGATTTTTGTTACTCTAAGGGATGGTAGCCTTGTCATTATTAAATGTAGTTTGTTGTCGAGATTTTTTTTATTCCAATGGATGGTAGCCTTGTCATTATGAAAGGTAGTCTATTGTCGATATTATTGTTAATATAATAGATTGTAGCCTTGTCATTATGGAAGGAAGTCTATTGTCGAGATTTTTGTTACTACAATGGATTGTAGCCTTGTCATTATGGAAGGTAGTCTGTTGTCGAGTTTTTTGTTACTCTAATGAATGGTAGCCTTGTCATTATGGAAGGTAGTATATTATCGAGATTTTGTCACTACAATGGATGGTATCCTTGTCATTATGGAAGGTAGTCTGTTTTCGAGATTTTTGTTACTCCAATGATGGTACCCTTGTCATTATGGAAGGTAGTCTGTTGTCGAGATTTTTGTTACTCCAATGGATGGTAGACTTGTCATTATCGAAGGTAGTCTGTTGTCCAGATTTTTGTTACTCCAATGGATGGCAGCCTTTTCATTATGGAAGGTAGTCTGTTGTCGATATTTTTGTTACTCCATTGTATGGTAGCCTTGTCATTATGGAAGGTAGTCTGTTGTCGTGATTTTTGTAATTCCAATGAATAGTAGCCTTGTCATTATGGAAGGTAGTATGTTGTAGATATCTTTGTTACTCCAATGGATGGTAGCCTTGTCATTTTGGAAGGTTGTCTGTTGTCGAGATTTTTGTTACTCTAAGGGATGGTAGCCTTGTCCATATGGAAGGTAGTCTGTTGTCGAGATTTTTGTTATTCTAATGGATGGTAGCGTTGTCATTATAGAAGGTAGTATATTGTCGAGATTTTTGTCACTACAATGGATGGTAGCCTTGTCATTATGGAAGGAAGTCTGTTGTCGAGATTTTTGTTACTACAATGGATTGTAGCCTTGTCGTTATGGAAGGTAGTATGTTGTCGATATCTTGTTTACTCCAATGGATGGTAGCCTAGTCATTATGGAAGGTAGTTTGTGTATGATATTTTTGTTATTCCAATGGGTGGTAGCCTTGTCATTATGAAAGGCAGTCTGTTGTCGTGATTTTTATTACTCTAAGGGATGGTAGCCTTGTCATTATGGAAGGTAGTATGTTGTCGATATCTTTTTTACTTCAATGGATGGTAGCCTTGTCATTATGGAAGGTATTTTGTTGTCCTGATTTTTGTTACTCTAAGGGATGGTAGCCTTGTCATTATGGAACATAGTCTGTTGTCGATATTTTTGTTATTCCAATGGATGGTAGCGTTGTCATTATAGAAGGTAGTATATTATCGAGATTTTTGTCACTACAATGGATGGTAGCCTTTTCATTATGGAAGGTAGTCTGTTGTCGAGATTTTTGTTACTACAATGGATTGTAGCCTTGTCGTTATGGAAGGTAGTCTATTGTCGATATCTTTGTTACTCCAATGGATGGTAGCCTAGTCATTATGGAAGGTAGTTTGTGTATGATATTTTTGTTATTCGAATGGGTGGTAGCCTTGTCATTATGAAAGGTAGTCAGTTGTCGTAATTTTTGTTACTCTAAGGGATGGTAGCCTTGTCATTATGGAATGTAGTATGTTGTCGATATCTTTGTTACTCCAATGGATGGTAACCTTGTCATTATGGAAGGTAGTTTGTTGTCCTGATTTTTGTTACTCTAAGTAATGGTAGCCTTGTCATTATGGAACATAGTCTGTTGTCGATATATTTTTTATTCCAATGGATGGTAGCGTTGTCATTATAGAAGGTAGTATATTATCGAGATTTTATCGAGAAGGTAGTCCAATGGATGGTAGCCTAGTCATTATGGAAGGTAGTTTGTGTACGAGATTTTAGTTACTTTAATGGATGGTAGCCTTGTCATTATGGAAGGTAGTTTGTTGTCGAGATTTTTTATACTCCAATGGATTGTAGCCTTGTAATTATGGAAGGTAGTCTCTTGTTGATATTTTGGTTACTCCAATGATGGTACCCTTGTCATTATGGAAGGTAGTCTATTGCCGAGATTTTTGTTACTCCATTGCATGGTAGCCTTGCCATTATGGAAGGTAGTGTGTTATCGATATTTTTGTTATTCCAATGGATGGTAGCCTTGTCATTATGGAAGGTAGTCTGTTGTCGTGAATTTTGTTACTTCAATGGATGGTAGCCTTGTCATTATGGAAGGTAGTATGTTGTCGATATCTTTGTTACTCCAATGGATGGTAGCCTTTTCATTTTGGAAGGTAGTCTATTGTCGAGATTTTTGTTACTCTTAGGGATGGTAGCCTTGTCCATAGGGAAGGTAGTCTGTTGTCGATATTTTTGTTATTCCAATGGATGGTAGCGTTGTCATTATAGAAGGTAGTATATTGTCAAGATTTTTGTCACTATAACGGATGGTAGCCTTGTCATTATGTAAGGTAGTCTGTTGTCGAGATTTTTGTTACTAGAATGGATTGTAGCCTTGTCGTTATGGAAGGTATTTTGTTGTCGATATCTTTGTTACTCCAATGGATGGTAGCCTAGTCATTATTGAAGATAGTTTGTGTACGATATTTTTGTTATTCTAATGGATGGTAGCCTTGTCATTATAAAAGGTAGTCTATTATCGTGATTTTTGTTACTCTAAGGGATGGTAGGCTTGTCATTATGGAAGGTAGTATGTTGTCTATATCTTGGTACTCCAATGGATGGTAGCCTTGTCATTATGGAAAGTGGTCTATTTTCGAGATATTTGTTACTCTAAGGGATGGTAGCCTTGTCATTATGGAATATAGTCTGTTGTCGAGATTTTTGTTATTCCAATGGATGATAGCGTGGTCTTTATAGAAGGTAGTATATTATCGATATTTTTTTCACTACAATGGATGGTATCCTTGTCATTATGGAAGGTAGTCTGTTGTCGAGATTTTTATTACTATAATGGATTGTATCCTTGTCGTTGTGGAAGGTAGTCTGTTATCGATATCTTTGTTACTCTAATGGATGGTAGCCTATTCATTATGGAAGGTAGTTTGTGTATGAGATTTTAGTTACTCCAATGGATGGTAGCCTTGTCATTCTGGAAGGTAGTTTGTTGTCAGATTTTTTATACTCCAATGGATTGTAGCCTTGTCATTATGGAAGGTATTTTGTTGTCGAGATTTTTGTTACTCTAAGGGACGGTAGCCTTGTCATTATGGAATGTAGTTTGTTGTCGAGATTTTTGTTATTCCAATGGATGGTAGCCTTGAAATTATGAAAGGTAGTCTATTGTCGATATTTTTGTTACTATAATATATTGTAGCCTTGTAATTATGGAAGGTAATCTGTTGTCGAGATTTTTGTTACTACAATGGATTGTAGCCTTGTCATTATGGAAGGTAGTCTGTCGTCGATATCTTTGTTACTCATATGGATGGTACACTAGTCATTATTGAAGGTAGTTTGTGTACGATATTTTTGTGATTCCAATGGATGGTAGCCTTGTCATTATGAAAGGTAGTTTGTTCTCGTGATTTTTGTCACTATAATGGATGGTAGCCTTGTCATTATGGAAAGTAGTCTTTTGTCGAGATTTTAGTTACTACAATGGATTGTAGCCTTTTCGTTATGGAAGGTAGTCTGTTGTCGATATCTTTGTTACTCCATTGGATGGTAGCCTAGTCATTATGGAAGGTACTTTGTGCACGATATTTTTGTTATTCCAATGGATGGTAGCCTTGTCATTATGAAAGGTAGTCTGTTGTCGTGATTTTTGTTACTCTAAGGGATGGTAGCCTTGTCATTATGGAAGGCAATATATTGTCGTGATTTTTGATACTATAATGGATGGTAGCCTAGTTATTATGGAAGGTAGTCTATTGTCGAGATTTTTGTTACTATAATGGATTGTAGCCTTTTCGTTCTGGAAGGTAGTCTGTTGTCGATGTCTTTGTTACTCTAATGGATGGTAGCCTAGTCATTATGGATGGTAGTTTGTGTATGAGATTTTAGTTACTCCAATGGATGGTAGCCTTGTCATTATGGAAGGTAGTCTGTTGTCTAGATTTTTTATACTCCAATGGATTGTAGCCTTGTCATTATGGAAGGTAGTCTGTTGTCTAGATTTTTGTTACTCTAAGGGATGGTAGCCTTGTCATTATGAAAGGTAGTCTATTGTCGAGATTTTCGTTACGCTAATTGATGGTAGCCTTATAATTATGGAAGGTAGTATGTTGTCGATATCTTTGTTACTCCAATGGATGGTAGCCTTTTCATTATGGAAGGTAGTCTGTTGTCGACATTTTTGTTACTCTAAGGGATGGTAGCATTGTCATTATAGAAGGTAGTATATTATCGAGATTTTTGTCACTACAATGGATGGTAGCCTTGTCATTATGGAAGGTAGTCTATTGTCGAGATATTTGTTACTACAATGGATTGTAGCCTTGTCGTTGTGGAAGATAGTCTGTTGTCGATATCTTTGTTACTCTAATGGATGGTAGCCTAGTCATTATTGAAGATAGTTTGTGTATGAGATTTTAGTTACTCCAATGGATGGTAGCCTCGTTATTATGGAAGGTAGTTTGTTGTCGAGATTTTTTATACTCCAATGGATTGTAGCCTTGTCATTATGGAAGGTATTCTATTGTCGAGATTTTTGTTACTCTAAGGGATGGTAGCCTTGTCATTATGGAAGGTAGTCTGTTGTCAAGATTTTTGTTCCTTCAATTGATGGTAGCCTTGTAATTATAGAAGGTAGTATATTGTTGAGATTTTTGTCACTACAATGAATGGTAGCCTTGTCATTATGAAAGGTAATCTGTTGTCGATATTTTTGTTACTACAATGGATTGTAGCCTTGTCATTATGTTAGGTAGTCTATTGTCGATATCTTTGTTACTCATATCGATGGTAGACTAGTCATTATTGAAGGTAGTTTGTGTACGATATTTTTGTTATTCCAATGGATGGTAGCCTTGTCATTATGAAAGGTAGTTTGTTGTCGTGATTTTTGTTACTCTAAGGAATGGTAGCCTTGTCATTATGGAAGGTAGTATGTTGTCGATATTTTTGTTACTCCAATGGATGGTAGCCTTGTCGTTATGGAAGGCAGTATGTTGTCGATATCTTTGTTACACAAATGGATGGTAGCCTAGTCATTATAGAAGGTAGTTTGTGTACGATATTTTTGTTATTCCAATGGATGGTAGCCTTGTCATTATTATAGGTAGTCTGTTGTCGTGATTTTTGTTACTCTAAGGGATGGTAGCCTTGTCATTATGGAAGGTAGTATGTTGTCGATATCTTTGTTATTCCAAAGGATGGTAGCCTTTTCATTATGGAAGGTAGTCTGTTGTCGAGATTTTTGTTACTCTAAGGTATGGTAGCCTTGTCCATATGGAATGTAGTCTGTTGTCGAGATTTTGGTTATTCCAATGGATGGTAGCATTGTCATTATAGAAGGTAGTATATTGTCAAGATTTTTGTCACTACAATGGATGGTAGCCTTGTTATTAGGTAAGGTAGTCTGTTGTCGAGATTTTTGTTACTAGAATGGATTGTAGCGTTGTCGTTATGGAAGGTATTCTGTTGTCGATATCTTTGTTACTCCAATGGATGGTAGCCTAGTCATTATGGAAGGTAGTCTATTGTCGAGATTTTTGTTACTATAATGGATTGTAGCCTTGTCGTTATGGAAGATAGTCTGTTGTCGATATCTTTGTTACTCTAATGGATGGTAGCCTAGTCATTATTGAAGATAGTTTGTGTATGAGATTTTAGTTACTCCAATGGATGGTAGCCTTGTTATTATGGAAGGTAGTTTGTTGTCGAGATTTTTTATACTCCAATGGATTGTAGCCTTATCATTATGGAAGGTATTCTGTTGTCGAGATTTTGGTTACTCTAAGGGATTGTAGCCTTGTCATTATGGAAGGTAGTCTGTTGTCGAGATTTTTGTTACTCCAATTGATGGTAGCCTGGTAATTATAGAAGGTAGTATATTGTTGAGATTTTTTTCACTACAATGAATGGTAGCCTTGTCATTATGGAAGGTAATCTGTTGTCGATATTTTTGTTACTACAATGGATTGTAGCCTTGTCATTATGTTAGGTAGTCTGTTGTCGATATCTTTGTTACTCATATGGATGGTAGACTAGTCATTATTGAAGGTAGTTTGTGTACGATATTTTTGTTATTCCAATGGATGGTAGCCTTGTCATTATGAAAGGTAGTTTGTTGTCTTGATTTTTGTTACTCTAAGGGATGATAGCCTTGTCATTATGGAAGGTAGTATGTTGTTGATATCTTTGTTACTCCAATGGATGGTAGCCTTGTCGTTATGGAAGGTAGTATGTTGTCGATATCTTTGTTACACAAATGGATGGTAGCCTAGTCATTATAGAAGGTAGTTTGTGTACGATATTTTTGTTATTCCAATGGATGGTAGCCTTGTCATTATTAAAGGTAGTCTGTTGTCGTGATTTTTGTTACTCTAAGGGATGGTAGCCTTGTCATTATGGAAGGTAGTATGTTGTCGATATCTTTGGTACTCCAATGGATGGTAGCCTTTTTATTATGGAAGGTAGTCTGTTGTCGAGATTTTTGTTACTCTAAGGGATGGTATCCTTGTCCATATGGAAGGTAGTCTGTTGTCGAGATTTTGGTTATTCCAATGGATGGTAGCGTTGTCATTATAGAAGGTAGTATATTGTCAAGATTTTTGTCACTACAATGGATGGTAGCCTTGTCATTAGGTAAGGTAGTCTGTTGTCGAGATTTTTGTTACTAGAATGGATTGTAGCCTTGATGTTATGGAAGGTATTCTGTTGTCGATATCTTTGTTACTTCAATGGATGGTACCCTAGTCATTATGGAAGATAGTTTGTGTACGATATTTTTGTTATTCTAATGGATGGTAGCCTTGTCATTATAAAAGGTAGTCTATTGTCGTGATTTTTGTTAGTCTAAGGGATGGTAGCCTTGTCATTATGGAAGGTAGTATGTTGTCGATATCTTTGTTACTCCAATGGATGGTAGCCTTGTCATTATGGAAGGTGGTCTGTTGTCGAGATATTTGTTACTCTAAGGGATGGTAGCCTTGTCATTATGGAACATAGTCTGTTGTCAATATTTTTGTTATTCCAATGGATGGAAGCGTTGTCATTATAGAAGGTAGTGTATTATCGAGATTTTTGTCACTACAATGGATGGTAGCCTTGTCATTATGGAAGGTAGTCTGTTGTCGAGAAATTTGTTACTACAATGGATTGTAGCCTTGTCGTTATGGAAGATAGTCTGTTGTCGATATCTTTGTTCCTCCAATGGATGGTAGCCTAGTCATTATGGAAGGTAGTTTGGGTTAGAGATTTTAGTTACTCCAATGGATGCTAGCCTTGTAATTATGGAAGGTAGTCTATTGTCGTGATTTTTGTTACTCCAATGGATGGTAGCCTTGTCATTATAGAAGGTAATATATTGTCGATATTTTTGTCACTATAATGGATGGTAGCCTTGTCATTATGGAAGGTAGTCTATTGTCGAGATTTTTGTTACTATAATGGATTGTAGCCTTGTCGTTATGGAAGGTAGTCTGTTGTCGATATCTTTGTTACTCTAATGGATGGTAGCCTAGTCATTATGGAAGGTAGTTTGTGTATGAGATTTTAGTTACTCCAATGGATGGTAGCCTTGTCATTATGGATGGTAGTCTGTTGTCGAGATTTTTTATACTCCAATGGATTGTAGCCTTGTCATTATGGAAGGTATTCTGTTGTCGAGATTTTTGTTACTCTAAGGGATGGTAGCCTTGTCATTATGGAATGTAGTCTGTTGTCGAGATTTTTGTTATTCCAATGGATGGTAGCCTTGTAATTATGAAAGGTAGTATATTGTTGAGATTTTTGTCACTACAATGGATGGTAGCCTTGTCATTATGGAAGGTAGTCTGTTGTTAAGATTTTTGTAACTATAATGGATTGTAGCCTTGTCGTTATAGAAGGTAGTTTGTTTTCGATATCTTTGTTAGTCCAATGGATGATAGCCTAGTCATTATGGAAGGTAGTTTGTGTATGAGATTTAAGTTACTTTAATGGATGGTAGCCTTGTCATTATGGAAGGTAGTCTGTTGTCGATATTTTTTATACTCAAATGGATTGTAGCCTTGTAATTAGGGAAGGTAGTCTCTTGTTGATATTTTGTTTACTCCAATGATGGTACCCTTGTCATTATGGAAGGTAGTCTTTTGCCGAGATTTTTTTTACTCCATTGCATGGTAGCCTTGACATTATGGAAGGTAGTGTGTTGTAGATATTTTTGTTATTCCAAATGATGGTAGCCTTGTAATTATGGAAGGTAGTCTGTTGTCGTGATTTTTGTTACTCTAATGGATGGTAGCCTTGTCATTATGGAAGGTACTATGTTGTCGATATCTTTGTTACTCCAATGGATGGTAGCCATGTCATTATGGAAGGTAGTCTATTGTCGAGATTTTTGTTACTCTAAGGGATGGTAGCTTTGTCCATATGGAAGGTAGTCTATTATCGGGATTTTTGTTATTCCAATGGATGGTAGTGTTGTCATTATAGAAGGTAGTATATTGTCAATATTTTTGTCACTACAATGGATGGTAGCCTTGTCATTATGTAAGGTAGTCTGTTGTCGAGATTTTTGTTACTAGAACGGATTGTAGCCTTGTCGTTATGGAAGGTAGTCTATTGTCGATATCTATGTTACTCCAATGGATGGTAGCCTAGTCATTATGGAAGGTAGTTTGTGTATGATATTTTTGTTATTCCAATGGTTGGTAGCCTTGTCATTGTTAAAGGTAGTCTATTGTCGTGATTTTTGTTACTCTAAGGGATGGTAGCCTTGTCATTATGGAAGGTAGTATGTTGTCGATATCTTTGTTACTCCAATGGATGGTAGCCTTGTCATTATGGAAGGTGGTTTGTTGTCGAGATATTTGTTACTCTAAGGGATGATAGCCTTGTCATTATGGAACATAGTTTGTTGTCGAGATTTTTGTTATTCCAATGGATGGTAGCGTTGTCATTATAGAAGGTAGTATATTATCGAGATTTTTGTCACTACAATGGATGGTAGCCTTGTCATTATGGAATGTAGTCTGTTGTCGAGATTTTTGTTATTCCAATGGATGGTAGCCTTGTCATTATGAAAGGTAGTCTATTGTCGAGATTTTTGTTACTATAATAGATTGTAGCCTTGTCATTATGGAAGGTAATCTGTTGTCGATATTTTGGTTACTCCAATGGGTGGTAGCCTTGTAATTATAGAAGGTAGTATATTGTTGAGATTTTTCTCACTACAATGAATGGTAGCCTTTTCATTATGGAAGGTAATATGTTGACGATATTTTTGTTACTACAATGGATTATAGCATTGTCATTATGGAAGGTAGTCTATTGTCGATATCTTTGTTACTCCAATGGATGGTAGACTAGTCATTATTGAAGGTAGTTTGTGTACAATATTTTTGTTATTCCAATGGATGGTAGCCTTGTCATTATGAACGGTAGTTTATTGTCGTGGTTTTTGTTACTCTAAGGGATGGTAGCCTTGTCATTATGGAAGGTAGTATGTTGTCGATATCTTTGTTACTCCAATGGATGGTAGCCTTGTCGTTATGGAAGGTAGTTTGTGTATGATATTTTTGTTATTTCAATGGTTGGTAGCCTTGTCATTATGAAAGGTAGTCTATTGTCGTGATTTTTGTTACTCTAAGGGATGGTAGCCTTGTCATTATGGAAGGTAGTATGTTTTCGATATCTTTGTTACTCCAATGGATGGTAGCCTTATCATTATGGAAGGTGGTTTGTTGTCGAGATATTTGTTACTCTAAGGGATGATAGCCTTGTCATTATGGAACATAGTTTGTTGTCGAGATTTTTGTTATTCCAATGGATGGAAGCGTTGTCATTATAGAAGGTAGTATATTATCGAGATTTTTGTCACTACAATGGATGGTAGCCTTGTCATTATGGAAGGTAGTCTGTTGTCGAGAAATTTGTTACTACAATGGATTGTAGCCTTGTCGTTATCGAAGATAGTCTGTTGTCGATATCTTTGTTACTCCAATGGATGGTAGCCTAGTCATTATGGAAGGTAGTTTGGGTTAGAGATTTTAGTTACTCCAATGGATGGTAGCCTTGTAATTATGGAAGGTAGTCTATTATCGAGATTTTTGTCACTACAATGGATGGTAGCCTTGTCATTATGGAATGTAGTCTGTTGTCGAGATTTTTGTTATTCCAATGGATGGTAGCCTTGTCATTATGAAAGGTAGACTATTGTCGAGATTTTTGTTACTATAATAGATTGTAGCCTTGTCATTATGGAAGGTAGTCTGTTGTCGATATTTTGGTTACTCCAATGGGTGGTAGCCTTGTAATTATAGAAGGTAGTATATTTTGAGATTTTTCTCACTACAATGAATGGTAGCCTTTTCATTATGGAAGGTAATCTGTTGTCGAGATTTTTGTTACTACAATGGATTATAGCATTGTCATTATGGAAGGTAGTCTATTGTCGATATCTTTGTTACTCCAATGGATGGTAGACTAGTCATTATTGAAGGTAGTTTGTGTACAATATTTTTGTTATTCCAATGGATGGTAGCCTTTTCATTATGAACGGTAGTTTGTTGTCGTGATTTTTGTTACTCTAAGGGATGGTAGCCTTGTCATTATGGAAGGTAGTATGTTGTCGATATCTTTGTTACTCCAATGGATGGTAGCCTTGTCGTTATGGAAGGTAGTCTGTTGTCGATATCTTTGTTACACAAATGGATGGTAGCCTAGTCATTATGGAAGGTAGTTTGTGTACGATAGTTTTTTTATTCCAATGGATGGTAGCCTTGTCATTATGAAAGGTAGTCTGTTGTCGTGATTTTTGTTACTCTAAGGGATGGTAGCCTTGTCATTATGGAAGGTAGTATGTTGTCGATATCTTTGTTACTCTAATGGATGGTAGCCTTGTCATTATGGAAGGTAGTCTATTGTCGAGATTTTTGTTACTCTAAGGGATGGTAGCCTTGTCCATATGGAAGGTAGTCTGTTGTCGAGATTTTGGTTATTCCAATGGATGGTAGCGTTGTCATTATAGAAGGTAGTATATTGTCAAGATTTTTGTCACTACAATGGATGGTAGCCTTGTCATTAGGTATGGTAGTCTGTTGTCGAGATTTTTGTTACTAGAATGGATTGTAGCCTTGTCGTTATGGAAGGTATTCCGTTTTCGATATCTTTGTTACTCCAATGGATGGTACCCTAGTCATTATGGAAGATAGTTTGTGTACGATATTTTTGTTATTCTAATGGATGGTAGCCTTGTCATTATAAAAGGTAGTCTATTGTCGTGATTTTTGTTACTCTAAGAGATGGTAGCCTTGTCATTATGGAAGGTAGTATGTTGTCGATATATTTGTTACTCCAATGGATGGTAGCCTTGTCATTATGGAAGGTGGTCTGTTGTCGAGATATTTGTTACTCTAAGGGATGGTAGCCTTGTCATTATGGAACATAGTCTGTTGTCGATATTTTTGTTATTCCAATGGATGGAAGCGTTGTCATTATAGAAGGTAGTATATTATCGAGATTTTTGTCACTACAATAGATGGTAGCCTTGTCATTATGGAAGGTAGTCTGTTGTCGAGAAATTTGTTACTACAATGGATTGTAGCCTTGTCGTTATCGAAGATAGTCTGTTGTCGATATCTTTGTTACTCCAATGGATGGTAGCCTAGTTATTATGGAAGGTAGTTTGGGTTAGAGATTTTAGTTACTCCAATGGATGGTAGCCTTGTAATTATGGAATGTAGTCTATTATCGAGATTTTTGTTACTCCAGTGGATGGTAGCCTTGTCAATATAGAAGGTAATATATTGTTGAGATTTTTGTCACTACAATGGATGGTAGCCTTGTCATTATGGAAGGTAGTCTGTTGTCGAGATTTTTATTACTATAATGGATTGTAGCCTTGTCGTTATGGAAGGTAGTTTGTGTATGAGATTTTAGTTACTTTAATGGATGGTAGCCTTGTCATTATGGAATGTAGTCTGTTGTCGAGATTTTGTATACTCCAATGGATTGTAGCCTTGTCATTATAGAAGGTAGTCTGTTGTTGAGATTTTTGTAACTATAATGGATTGTAGCCTTGTCGTTATAGAAGGTAGTTTGTTGTCGATATCTTTGTTAGTCCAATGGATGATAGCCTAGTCATTATGGAAGGTAGTTTGTGTATGAGATTTAAGTTACTTTAATGGATGGTAGCCTTGTCATTATGGAAGGTAGTCTGTTGTCTTGATTTTTTATACTCAAATTGATTGTATCCTTGTAATTAGGGACGGTAGTCTCTTGTTGATATTTTGCTTACTCAAATGATGGTACCCTTGTCATTATGGAAGGTAGTCTATTGCCGAGATTTTTGTTACTCCATTGCATGGTAGCCTTGACATTATGGAAGGTAGTGTGTTGTAGATATTTTTGTTATTCCAATGGATGGTAGCCTTGTAATTATGGAAGGTAGTCTATTGTCAAGATTTTTGTTACTCTAAGGGATGGTAGCCTTATCCATATGGAAGGTTCTCTATTGTCGAGATTTTTGTTATTCCAATGGATGGTAGTGTTGTCATTATAGAAGGTAGTATATTGTCAAGATTTTTGTCACTACAATGGATGGTAGCCTTGTCATTATGTAAGGTAGTCTGTTGTCGAGATTTTTGTTTCTAGAACGGATTGTAGCCTTGTCGTTATGGAAGGTAGTCTATTGTCGATATCTATGTTACTCCAATGGATGGTAGCGTAGTCATTATGGAAGGTAGTTTGTGTATGATATTTTTGTTATTCCAATGGATGGTAGCCTTGTCATTATGAAAGGTAGTCTATTGTTGTGATTTTTGTTACTCTAAGGGATGGTAGCCTTGTCATTATGGAAGGTAGTATGTTGTCGATATCTTTGTTACTCCAATGGATGGTAGCCTTGTCATTATGGAACGTGGTTTCTTGTCGAGATATTTGTTACTCTAAGGGATGATAGCCTTGTCATTATGGAACATAGTTTGTTGTCGAGATTTCTGTTATTCCAATGGATGGTAGCGTTGTCATTATAGAAGGTAGTATATTATCGAGATTTTTGTCACTACAATGGATGGTAGCCTTGTCATTATGGAATGTAGTCTGTTGTCGAGATTTTTGTTATTCCAATGGATGGTAGCCTTGTCATTATTAAAGGTAGTCTATTGTCGAGATTTTTGTTACTATAATAGATTGTAGCCTTGTCATTATGGAAGGTAGTCTGTTGTCGATATTTTGGTTACTCCAATGGGTGGTAGCCTTGTAATTATAGAAGGTAGTATATTGTTGAGATTTTTGTCACTACAATGAATGGTAGCCTTTTCATTATGGAATGTAATATGTTGTCGAGATTTTTGTTACTACAATGGATTATAGCATTGTCATTATGGAAGGTAGTCTGTTGTCGATATCTTTGTTACTCCAATGGATGGTAGACTAGTCATTATTAAAGGTAGTTTGTGTACAATATTTTTGTTATTCCAATGGATGGTAGCCTTGTCATTATGAACGGTAGTTTGTTGTCGTGATTTTTGTTACTCTAAGGGATGGTAGCCTTGTCTTTATGGAAGGTAGTATGTTGTCGATATCTTTGTTACTCCAATGGATGGTAGCCTTTTCATTATGGAAGGTAGTTTGTTGTCGAAATTTTTGTTACTCTAAGGGATGGTAGCCTTGTCCATATGGAAGGTAGTCTGTTGTCGAGATTTTGGTTATTCCAATGGATGGTAGCGTTGTCATTATAGAAGGTAGTATATTGTCAAGATTTTTGTCACTACAATGGATGGTATCCTTGTCATTAGGTATGGTAGTCTGTTGTCGAGATTTTTGTTACTAGAATGGATTGTAGCCTTGTCGTTATGGAAGGTATTCCGTTTTCGATATCTTTGTTACTCCAATGGATGGTACCCTAGTCATTATGGAAGATAGTTTGTGTACGATATTTTTGTTATTCTAATGGATGGTAGCCTTGTCATTATAAAAGGTAGTCTATTGTCGTGATTTTTGTTGCTCTAAGGGATGGTAGCCTTGTCATTATGGAAGGTAGTATGTTGTCGATATCTTTGTTACTCCAATTGATGGTAGCCTTGTCATTATGGAAGGTGGTCTGTTGTCGAGATATTTGTTACTCTAAGGGATGGTAGCCTTGTCATTATGGAACATAGTCTGTTGTCGATATTTTTGTTATTCCAATGGATGGAAGCGTTGTCATTATAGAAGGTAGTATATTATCGAGATTTTTGTCACTACAATGGATGGTAGCCTTGTCATTATGGAAGGTAGTCTGTTGTCGAGAAATTTGTTACTACAATGGATTGTAGCCTTGTCGTTATCGAAGATAGTCTGTTGTCGATATCTTTGTTACTCCAATGGATTGTAGCCTAGTCATTATGGAAGGTAGTTTGGGTTAGAGATTTTAGTTACTCCAATGGATGGTAGCCTTGTAATTATGGAAGGTAGTCTATTATCGAGATTTTTGTTACTCCAGTGGATGGTAGCCTTGTCATTATAGAAGGTAATATATTGTCGATATTTTTGTCACTATAATGGATGGTAGCCTTGACATTATGGAAGGTAGTCTATTGTCGAGATTTTTTTTACTATAATGGATTGTAGCCTTGTCGTTATGGAAGGTAGTTTGTGTATGAGATTTTAGTTACTCCAATGGATGGTAGCCTTGTCATTATGGAATGTAGTCTGTTGTCGAGATTTTGTATACTCCAATGGATTGTAGCCTTGTCATTATAGAAGGTAGTCTGTTGTTGAGATTTTTGTAACTATAATGGATTGTAGCCTTGTCGTTATAGAAGGTAGTTTGTTGTCGATATCTTTGTTAGTCCAATGGATGATAGCCTAGTCATTATGGAAGGTAGTTTGTGTATGAGATTTAAGTTACTTTAATGGATGTTAGCCTTGTCATTATGGAAGGTAGTCTGTTGTCGAGATTTTTTATACTCAAATGGATTGTATCCTTGTAATTAGGGACGGTAGTCTCTTGTTGATATTTTGCTTACTCAAATGATGGTACCCTTGTCATTATGGAAGGTAGTCTATTGCCGAGATTTTTGTTACTCCATTGCATGGTAGCCTTGACATTATGGAAGGTAGTGTGTTGTAGATATTTTTGTTATTCCAATGGATGGTAGCCTTGTAATTATGGAAGGTAGTCTATTGTCGAGATTTTTGTTACTCTAAGGGATGGTAGCCTTATCCATATGGAAGGTTGTCTATTGTCGAGATTTTTGTTATTCCAATGGATGGTAGTGTTGTCATTATAGAAGGTAGTATATTGTCAAGATTTTTGTCACTACAATGGATGGTAGCCTTGTCATTATGTAAGGTAGTCTATTGTCGAGATTTTTGTTACTAGAACGGATTGTAGCCTTGTCGTTATGGAAGGTAGTCTATTGTCGATATCTATGTTACTCCAATGGATGGTAGCCTAGTCATTATGGAAGGTAGTTTGTGTATGATATTTTTGTTATTCCAATGGATGGTAGCCTTGTCATTATGAAAGGTAGTCTATTGTCGTGATTTTTGTTACTCTAAGGGATGGTAGCCTTGTCATTATGGAAGGTAGTATGTTGTCGATATCTTTGTTACTCCAATGGATGGTAGCCTTGTCATTATGGAACGTGGTTTCTTGTCGAGATATTTGTTACTCTAAGGGATGATAGCCTTGTCATTATGGAACATAGTTTGTTGTCGAGATTTCTGTTATTCCAATGGATGGTAGCGTTGTCATTATAGAAGGTAGTATATTATCGAGATTTTTGTCACTACAATGGATGGTAGCCTTGTCATTATGGAATGTAGTCTGTTGTCGAGATTTTTGTTATTCCAATGGATGGTAGCCTTGTCATTATTAAAGGTAGTCTATTGTCGAGATTTTTGTTACTATAATAGATTGTAGCCTTGTCATTATGGAAGGTAGTCTGTTGTCGATATTTTGGTTACTCCAATGGGTGGTAGCCTTGTAATTATAGAAGGTAGTATATTGTTGAGATTTTTGTCACTACAATGAATGGTAGCCTTTTCATTATGGTGTGTAATATGTTGTCGAGATTTTTGTTACTACAATGGATTATAGCATTGTCATTATGGAAGGTAGTCTGTTGTCGATATCTTTGTTACTCCAATGGATGGTAGACTAGTCATTATTGAAGGTAGTTTGTGTACAATATTTTTGTTATTCCAATGGATGGTAGCCTTGTCATTATGAACGGTAGTTTGTTGTCGTGATTTTTGTTACTCTAAGGGATGGTAGCCTTGTCTTTATGGAAGGTAGTATGTTGTCGATATCTTTGTTACTCCAATGGATGGTAGCCTTTTCATTATGGAAGGTAGTTTGTTGTCGAAATTTTTGTTACTCTAAGGGATGGTAGCCTTGTCCATATGGAAGGTAGTCTGTTGTCGAGATTTTGGTTATTCCAATGGATGGTAGCGTTGTCATTATAGAAGGTAGTATATTGTCAAGATTTTTGTCACTACAATGGATGGTAGCCTTGTCATTAGGTATGGTAGTCTGTTGTCGAGATTTTTGTTACTAGAATGGATTGTAGCCTTGTCGTTATGGAAGGTATTCCGTTTTCGATATCTTTGTTACTCCAATGGATGGTACCCTAGTCATTATGGAAGATAGTTTGTGTATGATATTTTTGTTATTCTAATGGATGGTAGCCTTGTCATTATAAAAGGTAGTCTATTGTCGTGATTTTTGTTGCTCTAAGGGATGGTAGCCTTGTCATTATGGAAGGTAGTATGTTGTCGATATCTTTGTTACTCCAATTGATGGTAGCCTTGTCATTATGGAAGGTGGTCTGTTGTCGAGATATTGGTTACTCTAAGGGATGGTATCCTTGTCATTATGGAACATAGTCTGTTGTCGATATTTTCGTTATTCCAATGGATGGAAGCGTTGTCATTATAGAAGGTAGTATATTATCGAGATTTTTGTCACTACAATGGATGGTAGCCTTGTCATTATGGAAGGTAGTCTGTTGTCGAGAAATTTGTTACTACAATGGATTGTAGCCTTGTCGTTATCGAAGATAGTCTGTTGTCAATATCTTTGTTACTCCAATGGATGGTAGCCTAGTCATTATGGAAGGTAGTTTGGGTTAGAGATTTTAGTTACTCCAATGGATGGTAGCCTTGTAATTATGGAAGGTAGTCTATTATCGAGATTTTTTTTACTCCAGTGGATGGTAGCCTTGTCATTATAAAAGGTAATATATTGTCGATATTTTTGTCACTATAATGGATGGTAGCCTTGACATTATGGAAGGTAGTCTATTGTTGAGATTTTTGTTACTATAATGGATTGTAGCCTTGTCGTTATGGAAGGTAGTTTGTGTATGAGATTTTAGTTACTCCAATGGATGGTAGCCTTGTCATTATGGAATGTAGTCTGTTGTCGAGATTTTGTATACTCCAATGGATTGTAGCCTTGTCATTATAGAAGGTAGTCTGTTGTTGAGATTTTTGTAACTATAATGGATTGTAGCCTTGTCGTTATAGAAGGTAGTTTGTTGTCGATATCTTTGTTAGTCCAATGGATGATAGCCTAGTCGTTATGGAAGGTAGTTTGTGTATGAGATTTAAGTTACTTTAATGGATGGTAGCCTTGTCATTATGGAAGGTAGTCTATTGTCGAGATTTTTGTTACTACACTGGATGGTAGCCTTGTCATTATGGAAGGTAGTGTCTTGTTGATATTTTGCTTACTCCAATGATGGTACCCTTGTCATTATGGAAGGTAGTCTATTGCCGAGATTTTTGTTACTCCATTGCATGGTAGCCTGACATTATGGAAGGTAGTGTGTTGTAGATATTTTTGTTATTCCAATGGATGGTAGCCTTGTAATTATGGAAGGTAGTTTGTTGTCGATATCTTTGTTACTCCAATGGATGGTAGCCTTGTCATTATGGAAGGTAGTCTATTGTCGAGATTTTTGTTACTCTAAGGGATGGTAGCCTTGTCCATATGGAAGGTAGTCTATTGTCGAGATTTTTGTTATTCCAATGGATGGTAGTGTTGTCATTATAGAAGGTAGTATATTGTCAAGATTTTTGTCACTACAATGGATGGTAGCCTTGTCATTATGTAAGGTAGTCTGTTGTCGAGATTTTTGTTACTAGAACGGATTGTAGCCTTGTCGTTATGGAAGGTAGTCTATTGTCGATATCTATGTTACTCCAATGGATGGTATCCTAGTCATTATGGAAGGTAGTTTGTGTATGATATTTTTGTTATTCCAATGGATGGTAGCCTTGTCACTATGAAAGGTAGTCTATTGTCGTGATTTTTGTTACTCTAAGGGATGGTAGCCTTGTCATTATGGAATATAGTATGTTGTCGATATCTTTGTTACTCCAATGGATGGTAACCTTGTCATTATGGAAGGTGGTTTGTTGTCGAGATATTTGTTACTCTAAGGGATGATAGCCTTGTCATTATGGAACATAGTTTGTTGTCGAGATTTTTGTTATTCCAATCGATGGTAGCATTGTCATTATAGAAGGTAGTATATTATCGAGATTTTTGTCACTACAATGGATGGTAGCCTTGCCATTATGGAATGTAGTCTGTTGTCGAGATTTTTGTTATTCCTATGGATGGTAGCCTTGTCATTATGAAAGGTAGTCTATTGTCGAGATTTTTGTTACTATAATAGATTGTAGCCTTGTCATTATGGAAGGTAGTCTGTTGTCGATATTTTGGTTACTCCAATGGATGGTAGCCTTGTAATTATAGAAGGTAGTATATTGTTGAGATTTTTGTCACTACAATGAATGGTAGCCTTGTCATTATGGAAGGTAATCTGTTGTCGATATTTTTGTTACTACAATGGATTATAGCATTGTCATTATGGAAGGTAGTCTGTTGTCGATATCTTTGTTACTCCAATGGATGGTAGACTAGTCATTATTGAAGGTAGTTTGTGTATAATATTTTTGTTATTCCAATGGATGGTAGCCTTGTCATTATGAACGGTAGTTTGTTGTCATGATTTTTGTTACTCTAAGGGATGGTAGCCTTGTCATTATGGAAGGTAGTATGTTGTCGATATCTTTATTACTCCAATTGATGGTAGCCTTGTCGTTATGGAAGGTAGTCTATTGTCGATATCTTTGTTACTCCAATGGATAGTAGCCTAGTCATTATGGAAGGTAGTTTGAGTATGATATTTTTGTTATTCCAACGGATGGTAGCCTTGTCATTATGAAAGGTAGTCTATTGTCGTGATTTTTGTTACTCTAAGGGATGGTAGCCTTGTCATTATGGAAGGTAATATGTTGTCGATATCTTGGTTAATCCAATGGATGGTAGCCTTGTCATTATGGAAGGTAGTTTGTTGTCCAGATTTTTGTTACTCTTAGGGATGGTAGCCTTGTCATTATGGAATGTAGTTTGTTGTCGAGATTTTTGTTATTCCAATGGATGGTAGCGTTGTCATTATAGAAGGTAGTATATTATCGAGATTTTTGTCACTACAATGGATGGTAGCCTTGTAATTATGGAAGGTAGTCTGTTGTTAAGATTTTTGTTACTATAATTGATTGTAGCCTTGTTGTTATTGAAGGTAGTTTGTTGTCGATATCTTTGTTAGTCCAATGGATGGTAGCCTAGTAATTATGAAAGGTAGTTTGTGTACGAGATTTTAGTTACTTTAATGGATAGTAGCCTTGTCATTATGGAAGGTAGTCTGTTGTCGATATTTTTTATACTCCAATGGATTGTAGCCTTGTAATTATGGAATGTAGTCTCTTGTTGATATTTTGCTTACTCCAATGATGGTTCCCTTGTCATTATGGATGGTAATCTATTGCCGAGATTTTTGTTACTCCATTGCATGGTAGCCTTGTCATTATGGAAGGTGGTTTGTTGTCGAGATATTTGTTACTCTAAGGGATGATAGCCTTGTCATTATGGAACATAGTTTGTTGTCGAGATTTTAGTTATTCCAATGGATGGTAACGTTGTCATTATAGAAGGTAGTATATTATCGATATTTTTGTCACTACAATGGATGGTAGCCTTGTCATTATGGAATGTAGTTTGTTGTCGAGATTTTTGTTATTCCAATGGATGGTAGCATTTTCATTATGAATGGTAGTCTATTGTCAAGATTTTTGTTACTATAATAGATTGTAGCCTAGTCATTATGGAAGGTAGTCAGTTGTCGAGATTTTTGTTACTCCAATGGATGGTAGCCTTGTAATTATAGAAGGTAGTATATTGTTGAGATTTTTGTCACAATAATGAATGGTATCCTTGTCATTATGGAAGGTAATTTGTTGTCGAGATTTTTGTTACTAGAATGGATTGTAGCCTTGTCGTTATGGAAGGTAGTCTATTGTCGATATCTTTGTTACTCCAATGGATGTTAGCCTAGTCATTATGAAAGGTAGTTTGTGTACGATATTTTTGTTATTCCAATGGATGGTAGCCTAGTCATTATGAAAGGTAGACTATTGTCGTGATTTTTGTTACTCTAAGGGATGGTAGCCTTGTCATTATGGAAGGTAGTATGTTGTCGATATCTTTGTTACTCCAATGGATGGTAGCCTTGTCATTATGGAAGGTGGTTTGTTGTCGAGATATTTGCTACTCTAAGGGATGATAGCTTGTCATTATGGAACATAGTCTGTTGTCGTGATTTTTTTTATTCCAATGGATGGTAGCGTTGTCATTATAGAAGGTAGTATATTATCGATATTTTTGTCACTACAATGAATGGTAGCCTTGTCATTACGGAACGTAGTCTGTTGTCGAGATTTTTGTTATTCCAATGGATGGTAGCCTTGTCATTATGAAAGGTAGTCTATTGTCAAGATTTTTGTTACTATAATAGATTGTAGCCTTGTCATTATAGAAGGTAGTCTGTTGTCGAGATTTTTGTTACTCCAATGGATGGTAGCCTTGTAATTATAGTAGGTAGTATATTGTTGAGATTTTTGTCACTACAATGAATGGTAGCCTTGTCATTATGGAAGGTAATATGTTGTCGAGATTTTTGTTACTACAATGGATTATAGCCTTGTAATTATGGAAGGTAGTCTGTTGTCGATATCTTTGTTATTCCAATGGATGGTAGACTAGTCATTTTTGAAGGTAGTTTATGTACGATATTTTTGTTAGTCCAATGGATGGTAGCCTTGTCATTATGAAAGGTAGTCTATTGTCGTGATTTTTGTTACTCGAAGGGATGGTAGCCTTGTCATTATGGAAGGTAGTATGTTGTCGATATCTTTGTTACTCCAATGGATGGTAGCCTTGTTATTATGGAAGGTGGTTTGTTGTCGAGATATTTGTTACTCTAAGGGATGATAGCCTTGTCATTATGGAACATAGTTTGTTGTTGAGATTTTTGTCATTCCAATGGATGGTAGCGTTCTCATTATAGAAGGTAGTATATTATCGAGATTTTTGTCACTACAATGGATGGTAGCCTTGTCATTATGGAATGTAGTCTGTTGTCGAGATTTTTGTTATTCCAATGGATGATAGCCTTGTCATTATGAAAGGTAGTCTATTGTCAAGATTTTTGTTACTATAATAGATTGTAGCCTTGTCATTATGGAAGGTAGTCTGTTGTCGAGATTTTGGTTACTCCAATGGATGGTAGCCTTGTAATTATAGAAGGTAGTATATTGTTGAGATTTTTGTCACTACAATGAATGGTAGCCTTTTCATTATGGAAGGTAATCTGTTGTCGAGATTTTTGTTACTACAATGGATTATAGCATTGTCATTATGGAAGGTAGTCTGTTGTCGATATCTTTGTTACTCCAATGGATGGTAGACTAGTCATTATGGAAGGTAGTTTGTGTACGATATTTTTGTTATTCCAATGGATGGTAGCCTTGACATTATGAAAGGTAGTCTATTGTCGTGATTTTTGTTACTCTAAGGGATGGTAGCCTTGTCATTAAGGAAGGTAGTATGTTGTCGATATCTTTGTTACTCCAATGGATGGTAGCCTTGTCATTATGGAAGGTGGTTTGTTGTCGAGATATTAGTTACTCCAAGGGATGATAGCTTGTCATTATGGAACATATTCTGTTGTCGAGATTTTTGTTATTCCAATGGATGGTAGAGTTGTCATTATAGAAGGTAGTATATTATCGATATTTTTGTCACTACAATGGATGGTAGCCTTGTCATTATGGAATGTAGTTTGTTGTCGAGATTTTTGTTATTCCAATGGATGGTAGCATTGTCATTATGAATGGTAGTCTATTGTCAAGATTTTTGTTACTATAATAGATTGTAGCCTTGTCATTATGGAAGGTAGTCAGTTGTCGAGATTTTTGTTACTCCAATGGATGGTAGCCTTGTAATTATAGAAGGTAGTATATTGTTGAGATTTTTGTCACTACAATGAATGGTATCCTTGTCATTATGGAAGGTAATTTGTTGTCGAGATTTTTGTTACTAGAATGGATTGTATCCTTGTCGTTATGGAAGGTAGTCTATTGTCGATATCTTTATTTCTCCAATGGATGTTAGCCTAGTCATTATGGAAGGTAGTTTGTGTACGATATTTTTGTTATTCCAATGGATGGTAGCCTAGTCATTATGAAAGGTAGTCTATTTTCGTGATTTTTGTTGCTCTAAGGGATGGTAGCCTTGTCATTATGGAAGGTAGTATGTTGTCGATATCTTTGTTACTCCAATGGATGGTAGCCTTGTCATTATGGAAGGTGGTTTGTTGTCGAGATATTTGTTCCTCTAAGGGATGATAGCTTGTCATTATGGAACATAGTCTGTTGTCGTGATTTTTGTTATTCCAATGGATGGTAGCGTTGTCATTATAGAAGGTAGTATATTATCGATATTTTTGTCACTACAATGAATTGTAGCCTTGTCATTACGGAACGTAGTCTGTTGTCGAGATTTTTGTTATTCCAATGGATGGTAGCCTTGTCATTATGAAAGGTAGTCTATTGTCAAGATTTTTGTTACTATAATACATTGTAGCCTTGTCATTATGGAAGGTAGTCATTTGTCGAGATTTTTGTTACTCCAATGGATGGTAGCCTTGTAATTATAGAAGGTAGTATATTGTTGAGATTTTTGTCACTACAATCAATGGTAGCCTTGTCATTATGGAAGGTAATATGTTGTCGAGATTTTTGTTACTACAATGGATTATAGCCTTGTCATTATGGAAGGTAGTCTGTTGTCGATATCTTTTTTTTTCCAATGGATGGTAGACTAGTCATTTTTCAAGGTCGTTTATGTACGATATTTTTGTTATTCCAATGGATGATAGCCTTGTCATTATGAAAGGTAGTCTATTGTCGTGATTTTTGTTACTCGAAGGGATGGTAGCCTTGTCAGTATGGAAGGTAGTATGTTGTCGATATCTTTGTTACTCCAATGGATGGTAGCCTTGTTATTATGGAAGGTGGTTTGTTGTGGAGATATTTGTTACTCTAAGGGATGATAGATTTCTCATTATGGAACATAGTTTGTTGTCGACATTTTTGTTATTCCAATGGATGGTAGCGTTCTCATTATAGAAGGTAGTATATTATCGTGATTTTTGTCACTACAATGGACGGTAGCCTTGTCATTATGGAATGTAGTCTGTTGTCGAGATTTTTGTTATTCCAATGGATGGTAGCCTTGTCATTATGAAAGGTAGTCTATTGTCAATATTTTTGTTACTATAATAGATTGTAGCCTTGTCATTATGGAAGGTAGTCTGTTGTCGAGATTTTGGTTACTCCAATGGATGGTAGCCTTGTAATTATAGAAGGTAGTATATTTTTAAGATTTTTGTCACTACAATGAATGGTATCCTTGTCATTATGGAAGGAAATCTGTTGTTGAGATTTTTGTTACTAGAATGGATTGTAGCCTTGTCGTTATGGAAGGTAGTCTATTGTCGATATCTTTGTTACTCAAATGGATGGTAGCCTAGTCATTATGGAAGGTAGTTTGTGTACGATATTTTTGTTATTCCAATGGATGGTAGCTCTGTCATTATGAAAGGTAGTCTATTGTCGTGATTTTTGTTACTCTAAGGGATGGTAGCCTTGTCATTATGGAAGGTAGTATGTTGTCGATATCTTTGTTACTCCAATGGATGGTAGCCTTGTCATTATGGAAGGTGGTTTGTTGTCGAGATATTTGTTACTCTAAGGGATGATAGCCTGTCATTATGGAACATATTCTGTTGTCGAGATTTTTGTTATTCCAATGGATGGTAGCGTTGTCATTATAGAAGGTAGTATATTATCGATATTTTTGTCACTACAATGGATGGTAGCCTTTACATTATGGAACATAGTCTGTTGTCGAGATTTTTGTTATTCCAATGGATGGTAGCCTTGTCATTATGAAAGGTATTCTATTGTCAAGATTTTTGTTACTATAATAGATTGCAGCCTTGTCATTATGGAAGGTAGTCTGTTGTCGAGATTTTTGTTACTCCAATGGATGGTAGCCTTGTAATTATAGAAGGTAGTATATTGTTGAGATTTTTGTCACTACAATGAATGGTAGCCTTTTCATTATGGAAGGTAATCTGTTGTCGAGATTTTGTTACTACAATGGATTATAGCATTGTCATTATGGAAGGTAGTCTGTTGTCGATATCTTTGTTACTCCAATGGATGGTAGACTAGTCATTTTTGAAGGTAGTTTATGTACGATATTTTTGTTAGTCCAATGGATGGTAGCCTTGTCATTATGAAAGGTAGTCTATTGTCGTGATTTTTGTTACTCGAAGGGATGGTAGCCTTGTCATTATGGAAGGTAGTATGTTGTCGATATCTTTGTTACTCCAATGGATGGTAGCCTTGTTATTATGGAAGGTGGTTTGTTGTCGAGATATTTGTTACTCTAAGGGATGATAGCCTTGTCATTATGGAACATAGTTTGTTGTCGAGATTTTTGTCATTCCAATGGATGGTAGCGTTCTCATTATAGAAGGTAGTATATTATCGAGATTTTTGTCACTACAATGGATGGTAGCCTTGTCATTATGGAATGTAGTCTGTTGTCGAGATTTTTGTTATTCCAATGGATGATAGCCTTGTCATTATGAAAGGTAGTCTATTGTCAAGATTTTTGTTACTATAATAGATTGTAGCCTTGTCATTATGGAAGGTAGTCTGTTGTCGAGATTTTGGTTACTCCAATGGATGGTAGCCTTGTAATTATAGAAGGTAGTATATTGTTGAGATTTTTGTCACTACAATGAATGGTAGCCTTGTCATTATGGAAGGTAATCTGTTGTCGAGATTTTTGTTACTACAATGGATTATAGCATTGTCATTATGGAAGGTAGTCTGTTGTCGATATCTTTGTTACTCCAATGGATGGTAGACTAGTCATTATGGAAGGTAGTTTGTGTACGATATTTTTGTTATTCCAATGGATGGTAGCCTTGACATTATGAAAGGTAGTCTATTGTCGTGATTTTTGTTACTCTAAGGGATGGTAGCCTTGTCATTATGGAAGGTAGTATGTTGTCGATATCTTTGTTACTCCAATGGATGGTAGCCTTGTCATTATGGAAGGTGGTTTGTTGTCGAGATATTTGTTACTCTAAGGGATGATAGCTTGTCATTATGGAACATATTCTGTTGTCGAGATTTTTGTTATTCCAATGGATGGTAGAGTTGTCATTATAGAAGGTAGTATATTATCGATATTTTTGTCACTACAATGGATGGTAGCCTTGTCATTATGGACTGTAGTTTGTTGTCGAGATTTTTGTTATTCCAATGGATGGTAGCATTGTCATTATGAATGGTAGTCTATTGTCAAGATTTTTGTTACTATAATAGATTGTAGCCTTGTCATTATGGAAGGTAGTCAGTTGTCGAGATTTTTGTTACTCCAATGGATGGTAGCCTTGTAATTATAGAAGGTAGTATATTGTTGAGATTTTTGTCACTACAATGAATGGTATCCTTGTCATTATGGAAGGTAATTTGTTGTCGAGATTTTTGTTACTAGAATGGATTGTATCCTTGTCGTTATGGAAGGTAGTCTATTGTCGATATCTTTGTTACTCCAATGGATGTTAGCCTAGTCATTATGGAAGGTAGTTTGTGTACGATATTTTTGTTATTCCAATGGATGGTAGCCTAGTCATTATGAAAGGTAGTCTATTGTCGTGATTTTTGTTACTCTAAGGGATGGTAGCCTTGTCATTATGGAAGGTAGTATGTTGTCGATATCTTTGTTACTCCAATGGATGGTAGCCTTGTCATTATGGAAGGTGGTTTGTTGTCGAGATATTTGTTCCTCTAAGGGATGATAGCTTGTCATTATGGAACATAGTCTGTTGTCGTGATTTTTGTTATTCCAATGGATGGTAGCGTTGTCATTATAGAAGGTAGTATATTATCGATATTTTTGTCACTACAATGAATTGTAGCCTTGTCATTACGGAACATAGTCTGTTGTCGAGATTTTTGTTTTTCCAATGGATGGTAGCCTTGTCATTATGAAAGGTAGTCTATTGTGAAGATTTTTGTTACTATAATACATTGTAGCCTTGTCATTATGGAAGGTAGTCATTTGTCGAGATTTTTGTTACTCCAATGGATGGTAGCCTTGTAATTATAGAAGGTAGTATATTGTTGAGATTTTTGTCACTACAATCAATGGTAGCCTTGTCATTATGGAAGGTAATATGTTGTCGAGATTTTTGTTACTACAATGGATTATAGCCTTGTCATTATGGAAGGTAGTCTGTTGTCGATATCATTGTTACTCCAATGGATGGTAGACTAGTCATTTTTGAAAGTCGTTTGTGTATGATATTTTTGTTATTCCAATGGATGGTAGCCTTGTCATTATGAAAGGTAGTCTATTGTCGTGATTTTTGTTACTCGAAGGGATGGTAGCCTTGTCATTATGGAAGGTAGTATGTTGTCAATATCTTTGTTACTCCAATGGATGGTAGCCTTGTCATTATGGAAGGTGGTTTGTTATCGAGATATTTGTTACTCTAAGGGATGATAGCCTTGTCATTATGGAATATAGTTTGTTGTCGAGATTTTTGTTATTCCAATGGATGGTAGCATTCTCATTATAGAAGGTAGTATATTATCGAGATTTTTGTCACTACAATGGATGGTAGCCTTGTCATTATGGAATGTAGTCTTTTGTCGAGATTTTTGTTATTCCAATGGATGGTAGCCTTGTCATTATGAAAGGTAGTCTATTGTCAAGATTTTTGTTACTATAATAGATTGTAGCCTTGTCATTATGGAAGGTAGTCTGTTGTCGAGATTTTGGTTACTCCAATGGATGGTAGCCAAGTAATTATAGAAGGTAGTATATTGTTGATATTTTTGTCACTACAATGAATGGTATCCTTGTCATTATGGAAGGTAATTTGTTGTCGATATTTTTGTTACTACAATGGATTATAGCCTTGTCGTTATGGAAGGTAGTCTGTTGTCGATATCTTTGTTACTCTAATGGATGGTAGACTAGTCATTATTGAAGGTAGTTTGTGTACAATATTTTTGTTATTCCAATGGATGATAGCCTTGTCATGATTTTTGTTACTCTAAGGGATGGTAGCCTTGTCATTATGGAAGGTAGTATGTTGTCGATATCTTTATTACTCCAATGGATGGTAGCCTTGTCGTTATGGAAGGAAGTCTATTGTCGATATCTTTGTTACTCCAATGGATGGTAGCCTAGTCATTATGGAAGGTAGTTTCTGTACGATATTTTTGTTATTCCAATGGATGGTAGCCTTGTCATTATGAAAGGTAGTCTATTGTCGTGATTTTTGTTACTCTAAGGGATGGTAGCCTTGTCATTATGGAAGATAGTATTTTGTCGATATCTTTGTTACTCCAATGGATGGTAGCCTTGTCATTATGGAAGGTGGTTTGTTGTCGAGATATTTGTTACTCTAAGGGATGATAGCTTGTCATTATGGAACATAGTCTGTTGTCGTGATTTTTGTTATTCCAATGGATGGTAGCGTTGTCATTATAGAAGGTAGTATATTATCGATATTTTTGTCACTACAATGAATGGTAGCCTTGTCATTATGAAAGGTAGTCTAATGTCAAGATTTTTGTTACTATAATAGATTATAGCCTTGTCATTATGGAAGGTAGTCTGTTGTCGAGATTTTTGTTACTCCAATGGATGGTAGCCTTGTAATTATAGAAGGTAGTATATTGTTGAGATTTTTGTCACTACAATGAATGGTAGCCTTGTCATTATGGAAGGTAATATGTTGTCGAGATTTTTGTTACTACAATGGATTATAGCCTTGTCATTATGGAAGGTAGTCTGTTGTCGATATCTTTGTTACTCCAATGGATGGTAGACTAGTCATTTTTGAAGGTCGTTTATGTATGATATTTTTGTTATTCCAATGGATGGTAGCCTTGTCATTATGAAAGGTAGTCTATGGTCGTGATTTTTGTTACTCGAAGGGATGGTAGCCTTGTCATTATGGAAGGTAGTATGTTGTCGATATCTTTGTTACTCCAATGGATGGTAGCCTTGTTATTATGGAAGGTGGTTTGTTGTCGAGATATTTGTTACTCTAAGGGATGATAGCCTTGTCATTATGGAACATAGTTTGTTGTCTAGATTTTTGTTATTCCAATGGATGGTAGCATTCTCATTATAGAAGGTAGTATATTATCGAGATTTTTGTCACTACAATGGATGGTAGCCTTGTCATTATGGATTGTAGTCTGTTGTCGAGATTTTTGTTATTCCAATGGATGGTAGCCTTGTCATTATGAAAGGTAGTCTATTGTCAAGATTTTTGTTACTATAATAGATTGTAGCCTTGTCATTATGAAAGGTAGTCTGTTGTCGAGATATTGGTTACTCCAATGGATGGTAGCCTTGTAATTATAGAAGGTAGTATATTGTTGAGATTTTTGTCACTACAATGAATGGTATCCTTGTCATTATGGAAGGTAATCTATTGTCGAGATTTTTGTTACTAGAATGGATTGTAGCCTTGTCGTTATGGAAGGTAGTCTATTGTTGATATCTTTGTTACTCCAATGGATGGTAGCCTAGTCATTATGGAAGGTAGTATGTTGTCGATATCTTTGTTACTCCAATGGATGGTAGCCTTGTCATTATGGAAGGTGGTTTGTTGTCGAGATATTTGTTACTCTAAGGGATGATAGCTTGTCATTATGGAACATAGTCTGTTGTCATGATTTTTGTTATTCCAATGGATGGTAGCGTTGTCATTATAGAAGGTAGTATATTATCGATATTTTTGTCACTACAATGAATGGTAGCCTTGTCATTATGAAAGGTAGTCTAATGTCAAGATTTTTGTTACTATAATAGATTGTAGCCTTGTCATTATGGAACGTAGTCTGTTGTCGAGATTTTTGTTACTCCAATGGATGGTAGCCTTGTAATTATAGAAGGTAGTATATTGTTGAGATTTTTGTCACTACAATGAATGGTAGCCTTGTCATTATTGAAGGTAATATGTTGTCGAGATTTTTGTTACTACAATGGATTATAGCCTTGTCATTATGGAAGGTAGTCTGTTGTCAATATCTTTGTTACTCCAATGGATGGTAGACTAGTCATTTTTGAAGGTCGTTTATGTACGATATTTTTGTTATTCCAATGGATGGTAGCCTTGTCATTATGAAAGGTAGTCTATTGTCATGATTTTTGTTACTCGAAAGGATGGTAGCCTTGTCATTATGGAAGGTAGTATGTTGTCGATATCTTTGTTACTCCAATGGTGGTAGCCTTATTATTATGGAAGGTGGTTAGTTGTCGAGATATTTGTTACTCTAAGGGATGATAGCCTTGTCATTATGGAACATAGTTTGTTGTCGAGATTTTTGTTATTCCAATGGATGGTAGCGTTCTCATTATAGAAGGTAGTATATTATCAAGATTTTTGTCACTACAATGGATGGTAGCCTTGTCATTATGGAATGTAGTCTGTTGTCGAGATTTTTGTTATTCCAATGGATGGTAGCCTTGTCATTATGAAAGGTAGTCTATTGTCAAGATTTTTGTTACTATAATAGATTGTAGCCTTGTCATTATGGAAGGTACTCTGTTGTCGAGATTTTGGTTACTCCAATGGATGGTAGCCATGTAATTATAGAAGGTAGTATATTGTTGATATTTTTGTCACTACAATGAATGGTATCCTTGTCATTATGGAAGGTAATTTGTTGTCGATATTTTTGTTACTACAATGGATTATAGCCTTGTCGTTATGGAAGGTAGTCTGTTGTCGATATCTTTGTTACTCTAATGGATGGTAGACTAGTCATTATTGAAGGTAGTTTGTGTATAATATTTTTGTTATTCCAATGGATGATAGCCTTGTCATTATGAAAGGTAGTTTGTTGTCGTGATTTTTGTTACTCTAAGGGATGGTAGCCTTGTCATTATGGAAGGTAGTATGTTGTCGATATCTTTATTACTCCAATGGATGGTA
Organism: Vicia faba; assembly: GCA_948472305.1. NCBI lineage: Eukaryota > Viridiplantae > Streptophyta > Magnoliopsida > Fabales > Fabaceae > Vicia > Vicia faba. The sequence goes on from OX451741.1 coordinate 463,578,119, forward strand.
GCCTTGTCGTTATGGAAGGAAGTCTATTGTCGATATCTTTGTTACTCCAATGGATGGTAGCCTAGTCATTATGGAAGGTAGTTTCTGTACGATATTTTTGTTATTCCAATGGATGGTAGCCTTGTCATTATGAAAGGTAGTCTATTGTCGTGATTTTTGTTACTCTAAGGGATGGTAGCCTTGTCATTATGGAAGATAGTATGTTGTCGATATCTTTGTTACTCCAATGGATGGTAGCCTTGTCATTATGGAAGGTGGTTTGTTGTCGAGATATTTGTTACTCTAAGGGATGATAGCTTGTCATTATGGAACATAGTCTGTTGTCGTGATTTTTGTTATTCCAATGGATGGTAGCGTTGTCATTATAGAAGGTAGTATATTATCGATATTTTTGTCACTACAATGAATGGTAGCCTTGTCATTATGAAAGGTAGTCTAATGTCAAGATTTTTGTTACTATAATAGATTGTAGCCTTGTCATTATGGAAGGTAGTCTGTTGTCGAGATTTTTGTTACTCCAATGGATGGTAGCCTTGTAATTATAGAAGGTAGTATATTGTTGAGATTTTTGTCACTACAATGAATGGTAGCCTTGTCATTATGGAAGGTAATATGTTGTCGAGATTTTTGTTACTACAATGGATTATAGCCTTGTCATTATGGAAGGTAGTCTGTTGTCGATATCTTTGTTACTCCAATGGATGGTAGACTAGTCATTTTTGAAGGTCGTTTATGTACGATATTTTTGTTATTCCAATGGATGGTAGCCTTGTCATTATGAAAGGTAGTCTATGGTCGTGATTTTTGTTACTCGAAGGGATGGTAGCCTTGTCATTATGGAAGGTAGTATGTTGTCGATATCTTTGTTACTCCAATGGATGGTAGCCTTGTTATTATGGAAGGTGGTTTGTTGTCGAGATATTTGTTACTCTAAGGGATGATAGCCTTGTCATTATGGAACATAGTTTGTTGTCGAGATTTTTGTTATTCCAATGGATGGTAGCATTCTCATTATAGAAGGTAGTATATTATCGAGATTTTTGTCACTACAATGGATGGTAGCCTTGTCATTATGGAATGTAGTCTGTTGTAAAGATTTTTGTTATTCCAATGGATGGTAGCCTTGTCATTATGAAAGGAAGTCTATTGTCAAGATTTTTGTTACTATAATAGATTGTAGCCTTGTCATTATGAAAGGTAGTCTGTTGTCGAGATTTTGGTTACTCCAATGGATGGTAGCCTTGTAATTATAGAAGGTAGTATATTGTTGAGATTTTTGTCACTACAATGAATGGTATCCTTGTCATTATGGAAGGTAATCTGTTGTCGAGATTTTTGTTACTAGAATGGATTGTAGCCTTGTCGTTATGGAAGGTAGTCTATTGTTGATATCTTTGTTACTCCAATGGATGGTAGCCTAGTCATTATGGAAGGTAGTATGTTGTCGATATCTTTGTTACTCCAATGGATGGTAGCCTTGTCATTATGGAAGGTGGTTTGTTGTCGAGATATTTGTTACTCTAAGGGATGATAGCTTGTCATTATGGAACATAGTCTGTTGTCATGATTTTTGTTATTCCAATGGATGGTAGCGTTGTCATTATATAAGGTAGTATATTATCGATATTTTTGTCACTACAATGAATGGTAGCCTTGTCATTATGAAAGGTAGTCTAATGTCAAGATTTTTGTTACTATAATAGATTGTAGCCTTGTCATTATGGAACGTAGTCTGTTGTCGAGATTTTTGTTACTCCAATGGATGGTAGCCTTGTAATTATAGAAGGTAGTATATTGTTGAGATTTTTGTCACTACAATGAATGGTAGCCTTGCAATTATGGAAGGTAATATGTTGTCGAGATTTTTGTTACTACAATGGATGGTAGCCTTGTCATTATGAAAGGTAGTCTATTGTCGTGATTTTTGTTACTCTAAGGGATGGTAGCCTTGTCATTATGGAAGATAGTATGTTGTCGATATCTTTGTTACTCCAATGGATGGTAGCCTTGTCATTATGGAAGGTGGTTTGTTGTCGAGATATTTGTTACTCTAAGGGATGATAGCTTGTCATTATGGAACATAGTCTGTTGTCGTGATTTTTGTTATTCCAATGGATGGTAGCGTTGTCATTATAGAAGGTAGTATATTATCGATATTTTTGTCACTACAATGAATGGTAGCCTTGTCATTATGAAAGGTAGTCTAATGTCAAGATTTTTGTTACTATAATAGATTGTAGCCTTGTCATTATGGAAGGTAGTCTGTTGTCGAGATTTTTGTTACTCCAATGGATGGTAGCCTTGTAATTATAGAAGGTAGTATATTGTTGAGATTTTTGTCACTACAATGAATGGTAGCCTTGTCATTATGGAAGGTAATATGTTGTCGAGATTTTTGTTACTACAATGGATTATAGCCTTGTCATTATGGAAGGTAGTCTGTTGTCGATATCTTTGTTACTCCAATGGATGGTAGACTAGTCATTTTTGAAGGTCGTTTATGTACGATATTTTTGTTATTCCAATGGATGGTAGCCTTGTCATTATGAAAGGTAGTCTATGGTCGTGATTTTTGTTACTCGAAGGGATGGTAGCCTTGTCATTATGGAAGGTAGTATGTTGTCGATATCTTTGTTACTCCAATGGATGGTAGCCTTGTTATTATGGAAGGTGGTTTGTTGTCGAGATATTTGTTACTCTAAGGGATGATAGCCTTGTCATTATGGAACATAGTTTGTTGTCGAGATTTTTGTTATTCCAATGGATGGTAGCATTCTCATTATAGAAGGTAGTATATTATCGAGATTTTTGTCACTACAATGGATGGTAGCCTTGTCATTATGGAATGTAGTCTGTTGTAAAGATTTTTGTTATTCCAATGGATGGTAGCCTTGTCATTATGAAAGGAAGTCTATTGTCAAGATTTTTGTTACTATAATAGATTGTAGCCTTGTCATTATGAAAGGTAGTCTGTTGTCGAGATTTTGGTTACTCCAATGGATGGTAGCCTTGTAATTATAGAAGGTAGTATATTGTTGAGATTTTTGTCACTACAATGAATGGTATCCTTGTCATTATGGAAGGTAATCTGTTGTCGAGATTTTTGTTACTAGAATGGATTGTAGCCTTGTCGTTATGGAAGGTAGTCTATTGTTGATATCTTTGTTACTCCAATGGATGGTAGCCTAGTCATTATGGAAGGTAGTATGTTGTCGATATCTTTGTTACTCCAATGGATGGTAGCCTTGTCATTATGGAAGGTGGTTTGTTGTCGAGATATTTGTTACTCTAAGGGATGATAGCTTGTCATTATGGAACATAGTCTGTTGTCATGATTTTTGTTATTCCAATGGATGGTAGCGTTGTCATTATATAAGGTAGTATATTATCGATATTTTTGTCACTACAATGAATGGTAGCCTTGTCATTATGAAAGGTAGTCTAATGTCAAGATTTTTGTTACTATAATAGATTGTAGCCTTGTCATTATGGAACGTAGTCTGTTGTCGAGATTTTTGTTACTCCAATGGATGGTAGCCTTGTAATTATAGAAGGTAGTATATTGTTGAGATTTTTGTCACTACAATGAATGGTAGCCTTGCAATTATGGAAGGTAATATGTTGTCGAGATTTTTGTTACTACAATGGATTATAGCCTTGTCATTATGGAAGGTAGTCTGTTGTCGATATCTTTGTTACTCCAATGGATGGTAGACTAGTCATTTTTGAAGGTCATTTATGTACGATATTTTTGTTATTCCAATGGATGGTAGCCTTGTCATTATGAAAGGTAGTCTATTGTCATGATTTTTGTTACTCGAAGGGATGGTAGCCTTGTCATTATGGAAGGTAGTATGTTCTCGATATCTTTGTTACTCCAATGGATGGTAGCCTTATTATTATGGAAGGTGGTTAGTTGTCGAGATATTTGTTACTCTAAGGGATGATAGCCTTGTCATTATGGAACATAGTTTGTTGTCGAGATTTTTGTTATTCCAATGGATGGTAGCATTCTCATTATAGAAGGTAGTATATTATCGAGATTTTTGTCACTACAATGGATGGTAGCCTTGTCATTATGGAATGTAGTCTGTTGTCGAGATTTTTGTTATTTCAATGGATGGTAGCCTTGTCATTATGAAAGGTAGTCTATTGTCAAGATTTTTGTTACTATAATAGATTGTAGCCTTGTCATTATGAAAGGTAATCTGTTGTCGAGATTTTGGTTACTCCAATGGATGGTAGCCTTGTAATTATAGAAGGTAGTATATTGTTGAGATTTTTGTCACTACAATGAATGGTATCCTTGTCATTATGGAAGGTAATCTGTTGTCGAGATTTTTGTTACTAGAATGGATTGTAGCCTTGTCGTTATGGAAGGTAGTCTATTGTTGATATCTTTGTTACTCCAATGGATGGTAGCCTAGTCATTATGGAAGGTAGTTTGTGTACGATATTTTTGTTATTCTAATGGATGGTAGCCTTGTCATTATGAAAGGTAGTCTATTGTCGTGATTTTTGTTACTCTAAGGGATGGTAGCCTTGTCATTATGGAAGGTAGTATGTTGTCGATATCTTTGTTACTCCATTGGATGATAGCCTTGTTATTATGGAAGGTGGTTTGTTGTCGAGATATTTGTTACTCTAAGGGATGATAGCGTGTCACTATGGAACATAGTCTGTTGTCGAGATTTTTGTTATTCCAATGGATGGTAGCATTGTCATTATAGAAGGTAGTATATTATCGATATTTTTGTCCCTAAAATGGATGGTAGCCTTGTCATTACGGAACATAGTCTGTTGTCGAGATTTTTGTTATTCCAATGGATGGTAGCCTTGTCATTATGAAAGGTATTCTATTGTCAAGATTTTTGTTACTATAATAGATTGTAGCCTTGTCATTATGGAAGGTAGTCTGTTGTCGAGATTTTGGTTACTCCAATGGATGATAGCCATGTAATTATAGAAGGTAGTATATTGTTGATATTTTTTTCACTACAATGAATGGTAGCCTTGTCATTATGGAAGGTAATATGTTGTCGAGATTTTTGTTACTACAATGGATTATAGCCTTGTCGTTATGGAAGGTAGTCTGTTGTCGATATCTTTGTTACTCCAATGGATGGTAGACTAGTCATTATTGAAGGTAGTTTGTGTACAATATTTTTGTTATTCTAATGGATGGTAGTCTTGTCATTATGAAAGGTAGTCTATTGTCGTGATTTTTATTACTCGAAGGGATGGTAGCCTTGTCATTACGGACGGTAGTATGTTGTCAATATCTTTGTTACTCCAATGGATGGTAGCCTTGTCGTTATGGAAGGTGGTTTGTTGTCGAGATTTTTGTTATTCCAATGGATGGTAGCGTTCTCATTATAGAAGGTAGTATATTATCGAGATTTTTGTCACTACAATGGATGGTAGCCTTGTCATTATGGAATGTAGTCTGTTGTCGAGATTTTTGTTATTCCAATGGATGGTAGCCTTGTCATTATGAAAGGTAGTCTATTGTCAAGATTTTTGTTACTATAATAGATTGTAGCCTTGTCATTATGGAAGGTAGTCTGTTGTCGAGATTTTGGTTACTCCAATGGATGGTAGCCATGTAATTATAGAAGGTAGTATATTGTTGAGATTTTTGTCACTACAATTAATGGTATCCTTGTCATTATGGAAGGTAATCTGTTGTCGAGATTTTTGTTACTACAATGGATTATAGCCTTGTCGTTATTGAAGGTAGTCTGTTGTCGATATCTTTGTTACTCCAATGGATGGTAGACTAGTAATTATTGAAGGTAGTTTGTGTACAATATTTTTGTTATTCCAATGGATGGTAGCCTTGTCATTATGAAAGGTAGTTTGTTGTCATGATTTTTGTTACTCTAAGGGATGGTAGCCTTGTCATTATGGAAGGTAGTATGTTATCGATATCTTTATTACTCCAATGGATGGTAGCCTTGTCGTTATGGAAGGTAGTCTGTTGTCGATATCTTTGTTACTCCAATGGATGGTAGCCTAGTCATTATGGAAGGTAGTTTCTGTATGATATTTTTGTTATTCCAACGGATGGTAGCCTTGTCATTATGAAAGGTAGTCTATTGTCGTGATTTTTGTTACTCTAAGGGATGGTAGCCTTGTCATTATGGAAGGTAGTCTGTTGTCCAGATTTTTGTTACTCTTAGGGATTGTAGCCTTGTCATTATGGAACGTAGTTTGTTGTCGAGATTTTTGTTATTCCAATGGATGGTAGCATTGTCATTATAGAAGGTAGTATATTATCGAGATTTTTGTCACTACATTGGATGGTAGCCTTGTCATTATGGAAGGTAGTCTGTTGTTAAGATTTTTGTTACTATAATGGATTGTAAGCTTGTCGTTATGGAAGGTAGTTTGTTGTCAATATCTTTGTTAGTCCAATGGATGGTAGCCTAGTCATTATGGAAGGTAGTTTGTGTACGAGATTTTAGTTACTTTAATGGATGGTAGCCTTGTCATTATGGAAGGTAGTCTGTTGTCCAGATTTTTTATACTCCAATGGATTATAGACTTGTAATTATGGAAGGTAGTCTCTTGTTGATATTTTTCTTACTCCAATGATGATACCCTTGTCATTATGGAAGGTAATTTATTGCCGATATTTTTGTTACTCCATTGCATGGTAGCCTTGTCATTATGGAAGGTAGTGTGTTGTAGATATTTTTGTTATTCCAATGGATAATAGCCTTGTCATTATGGAAGGTAGTCTGTTGTCGTGATTTTTGTTACTCCATTGGATGGTAGCCTTGTCATTATGGAAGGTACTATGTTGTCGATATCTTTGTTACTCCAATGGATGGTAGCCTTGTCATTATGGAAGGTAGTCTGTTGTTGAGATTTTGTTACTCCAAAGGATGGTAGCCTTGTCATTATGGAAGGTAGTCTGTTGTCGAGATTTTTGTTATTCCAATGGATGGTAGCGTTGTCATTATAGAAGGTAGTATATTGTCGAGTTTTTTGTCACTACAACGGACGGTAGCCTTGTCATTATGTAAGGTAGTCTGTTGTCGAGATTTTTGTTACTAGAATGGGTTGTAGCCTTGTCGTTATGGAGGGTAGTCTATTGTCGATATCTTTGTTACTCCAATGGATGGTAGCCTAGTCATTATGGAAGGTAGTTTGTGTACGATATTTTTGATATTCCAATGGATGGTAGCCTTGTCATTATGAAAGGTAGTTTATTGTCATGATTTTTGTTACTCTAAGGGATGGTAGCCTTGTCATTATGGAAGGTAGTATGTTCTCGATATCTTTGTTACTCCAATGGATGGTAGCCTTGTCATTATGGAAGGTGGTTTGTTGTCGAGATATTTGTTACTCTAAGGGATGATAGCCTGTCATTATGGAACATAGTCTGTTGTCGAGATTTTTGTTATTCCAATGGATGGTAGCGTTGTCATTATAGAAGGTAGTATATTATCGATATTTTTGTCACTACAATGGATGGTAGCCTTTACATTATGGAACATAGTCTGTTGTCGAGATTTTTGTTATTCCAATGGATGGTAGCCTTGTCATTATGAAAGGTATTCTATTGTCAAGATTTTTGTTACTATAATAGATTACAGCCTTGTCATTATGGAAGGTAGTCTGTTGTCGAGATTTTTGTTACTCCAATGGATGGTAGCCTTGTAATTATAGAAGGTAGTATATTGTTGAGATTTTTGTCACTACAATGAATGGTAGCCTTGTCATTATGGAAGGTAATATGTTGTCGAGATTTTTGTTACTACAATGGATTATAGCCTTGTCATTATGGAAGGTAGTCTGTTGTCGATATCTTTGTTACTCCAATGGATGGTAGACTAGTCATTTTTGAAAGTCGTTTGTGTATGATATTTTTGTTATTCCAATGGATGGTAGCCTTGTCATTATGAAAGGTAGTCTATTGTCGTGATTTTTGTTACTCGAAGGGATGGTAGCCTTGTCATTATGGAAGGTAGTATGTTGTCAATATCTTTGTTACTCCAATGGATGGTAGCCTTGTCATTATGGAAGGTGGTTTGTTATCGAGATATTTGTTACTCTAAGGGATGATAGCCTTGTCATTATGGAATATAGTTTGTTGTCGAGATTTTTGTTATTCCAATGGATGGTAGCATTCTCATTATAGAAGGTAGTATATTATCGAGATTTTTGTCACTACAATGGATGGTAGCCTTGTCATTATGGAATGTAGTCTGTTGTCGAGATTTTTGTTATTCCAATGGATGGTAGCCTTGTCATTATGAAAGGTAGTCTATTGTCAAGATTTTTGTTACTATAATAGATTGTAGCCTTGTCATTATGGAAGGTAGTCTGTTGTCGAGATTTTGGTTACTCCAATGGATGGTAGCCAAGTAATTATAGAAGGTAGTATATTGTTGATATTTTTGTCACTACAATGAATGGTATCCTTGTCATTATGGAAGGTAATTTGTTGTCGATATTTTTGTTACTACAATGGATTATAGCCTTGTCGTTATGGAAGGTAGTCTGTTGTCGATATCTTTGTTACTCTAATGGATGGTAGACTAGTCATTATTGAAGGTAGTTTGTGTACAATATTTTTGTTATTACAATGGATGATAGCCTTGTCATGATTTTTGTTACTCTAAGGGATGGTAGCCTTGTCATTATGGAAGGTAGTATGTTGTCGATATCTTTATTACTCCAATGGATGGTAGCCTTGTCGTTATGGAAGGAAGTCTATTGTCGATATCTTTGTTACTCCAATGGATGGTAGCCTAGTCATTATGGAAGGTAGTTTCTGTACGATATTTTTGTTATTCCAATGGATGGTAGCCTTGTCATTATGAAAGGTAGTCTATTGTCGTGATTTTTGTTACTCTAAGGGATGGTAGCCTTGTCATTATGGAAGATAGTATTTTGTCGATATCTTTGTTACTCCAATGGATGGTAGCCTTGTCATTATGGAAGGTGGTTTGTTGTCGAGATATTTGTTACTCTAAGGGATGATAGCTTGTCATTATGGAACATAGTCTGTTGTCGTGATTTTTGTTATTCCAATGGATGGTAGCGTTGTCATTATAGAAGGTAGTATATTATCGATATTTTTGTCACTACAATGAATGGTAGCCTTTTCATTATGAAAGGTAGTCTAATGTCAAGATTTTTGTTACTATAATAGATTGTAGCCTTGTCATTATGGAAGGTAGTCTGTTGTCGAGATTTTTGTTACTCCAATGGATGGTAGCCTTGTAATTATAGAAGGTAGTATATTGTTGAGATTTTTGTCACTACAATGAATGGTAGCCTTGTCATTATGGAAGGTAATATGTTGTCGAGATTTTTGTTACTACAATGGATTATAACCTTGTCATTATGGAAGGTAGTCTGTTGTCGATATCTTTGTTACTCCAATTGATGGTAGACTAGTCATTTTTGAAGGTCGTTTATGTATGATATTTTTGTTATTCCAATGGATGGTAGCCTTGTCATTATGAAAGGTAGTCTATGGTCGTGATTTTTGTTACTCGAAGGGATGGTAGCCTTGTCATTATGGAAGGTAGTATGTTGTCGATATCTTTGTTACTCCAATGGATGGTAGCCTTGTTATTATGGAAGGTGGTTTGTTGTCGAGATATTTGTTACTCTAAGGGATGATAGCCTTGTCATTATGGAACATAGTTTGTTGTCTAGATTTTTGTTATTCCAATGGATGGTAGCATTCTCATTATAGAAGGTAGTATATTATCGAGATTTTTGTCACTACAATGGATGGTAGCCTTGTCATTATGGATTGTAGTCTGTTGTCGAGATTTTTGTTATTCCAATGGATGGTAGCCTTGTCATTATGAAAGGTAGTCTATTGTCAAGATTTTTGTTACTATAATAGATTGTAGCCTTGTCATTATGAAAGGTAGTCTGTTGTCGAGATATTGGTTACTCCAATGGATGGTAGCCTTGTAATTATAGAAGGTAGTATATTGTTGAGATTTTTGTCACTACAATGAATGGTATCCTTGTCATTATGGAAGGTAATCTGTTGTCGAGATTTTTGTTACTAGAATGGATTGTAGCCTTGTCGTTATGGAAGGTAGTCTATTGTTGATATCTTTGTTACTCCAATGGATGGTAGCCTAGTCATTATGGAAGGTAGTATGTTGTCGATATCTTTGTTACTCCAATGGATGGTAGCCTTGTCATTATGGAAGGTGGTTTGTTGTCGAGATATTTGTTACTCTAAGGGATGATAGCTTGTCATTATGGAACATAGTCTGTTGTCATGATTTTTGTTATTCCAATGGATGGTAGCGTTGTCATTATAGAAGGTAGTATATTATCGATATTTTTGTCACTACAATGAATGGTAGCCTTGTCATTATGAAAGGTAGTCTAATGTCAAGATTTTTGTTACTATAATAGATTGTAGCCTTGTCATTATGGAACGTAGTCTGTTGTCGAGATTTTTGTTACTCCAATGGATGGTAGCCTTGTAATTATAGAAGGTAGTATATTGTTGAGATTTTTGTCACTACAATGAATGGTAGCCTTGTCATTATGGAAGGTAATATGTTGTCGAGATTTTTGTTACTACAATGGATTATAGCCTTGTCATTATGGAAGGTAGTCTGTTGTCAATATCTTTGTTACTCCAATGGATGGTAGACTAGTCATTTTTGAAGGTCGTTTATGTACGATATTTTTGTTATTCCAATGGATGGTAGCCTTGTCATTATGAAAGCTAGTCTATTGTCATGATTTTTGTTACTCGAAGGGATGGTAGCCTTGTCATTATGGAAGGTAGTATGTTGTCGATATCTTTATTACTCCAATGGATGGTAGCCTTATTATTATGGAAGGTGGTTAGTTGTCGAGATATTTGTTACTCTAAGGGATGATAGCCTTGTCATTATGGAACATAGTTTGTTGTCGAGATTTTTGTTATTCCAATGGATGGTAGCGTTCTCATTATAGAAGGTAGTATATTATCAAGATTTTTGTCACTACAATGGATGGTAGCCTTGTCATTATGGAATGTAGTCTGTTGTCGAGATTTTTGTTATTCCAATGGATGGTAGCCTTGTCATTATGAAAGGTAGTCTATTTTCAAGATTTTTGTTACTATAATAGATTGTAGCCTTGTCATTATGGAAGGTACTCTGTTGTCGAGATTTTGGTTACTCCAATGGATGGTAGCCATGTAATTATAGAAGGTAGTATATTGTTGATATTTTTGTCACTACAATGAATGGTATCCTTGTCATTATGGAAGGTAATTTGTTGTCGATATTTTTGTTACTACAATGGATTATAGCCTTGTCGTTATGGAAGGTAGTCTGTTGTCGATATCTTTGTTACTCTAATGGATGGTAGACTAGTCATTATTGAAGGTAGTTTGTGTATAATATTTTTGTTATTCCAATGGATGATAGCCTTGTCATTATGAAAGGTAGTTTGTTGTCGTGATTTTTGTTACTCTAAGGGATGGTAGCCTTGTCATTATGGAAGGTAGTATGTTGTCGATATCTTTATTACTCCAATGGATGGTAGCCTTGTCGTTATGGAAGGAAGTCTATTGTCGATATCTTTGTTACTCCAATGGATGGTAGCCTAGTCATTATGGAAGGTAGTTTCTGTACGATATTTTTGTTATTCCAATGGATGGTAGCCTTGTCATTATGAAAGGTAGTCTATTGTCGTGATTTTTGTTACTCTAAGGGATGGTAGCCTTGTCATTATGGAAGATAGTATGTTGTCGATATCTTTGTTACTCCAATGGATGGTAGCCTTATCATTATGGAAGGTGGTTTGTTGTCGAGATATTTGTTACTCTAAGGGATGATAGCTTGTCATTATGGAACATAGTCTGTTGTCGTGATTTTTGTTATTCCAATGGATGGTAGCGTTGTCATTATAGAAGGTAGTATATTATCGATATTTTTGTCACTACAATGAATGGTAGCCTTGTCATTATAAAAGGTAGTCTAATTTCAAGATTTTTGTTACTATAATAGATTGTAGCCTTGTCATTATGGAAGGTAGTCTGTTGTCGAGATTTTTGTTACTCCAATGGATGGTAGCCTTGTAATTATAGAAGGTAGTATATTGTTGAGATTTTTGTCACTACAATGAATGGTAGCCTTGTCATTATGGAAGGTAATATGTTGTCGAGATTTTTGTTACTACAATGGATTATAGCCTTGTCATTATGGAAGGTAGTCTGTTGTCGATATCTTTGTTACTCCAATGGATGGTAGACTAGTCATTTTTGAAGGTCGTTTATGTACGATATTTTTGTTATTCCAATGGATGGTAGCCTTGTCATTATGAAAGGTAGTCTATGGTCGTGATTTTTGTTACTCGAAGGGATGGTAGCCTTGTCATTATGGAAGGTAGTATGTTGTCGATATCTTTGTTACTCCAATGGATGGTAGCCTTGTTATTATGGAAGGTGGTTTGTTGTCGAGATATTTGTTACTCTAAGGGATGATAGCCTTGTCATTATGGAACATAGTTTGTTGTCGAGATTTTTGTTATTCTAATGGATGGTAGCATTCTCATTATAGAAGGTAGTATATTATCGAGATTTTTGTCACTACAATGGATGGTAGCCTTGTCATTATGGAATGTAGTCTGTTGTCGAGATTTTTGTTATTCCAATGGATGGTAGCCTTGTCATTATGAAAGGTAGTCTATTGTCAAGATTTTTATTACTATAATAGATTGTAGCCTTGTCATTATGAAAGGTAGTCTGTTGTCGAGATTTTGGTTACTCCAATGGATGGTAGCCTTGTAATTATAGAAGGTAGTATATTGTTGAGATTTTTGTCACTACAATGAATGGTATCCTTGTCATTATGGAAGGTAATCTGTTGTCGAGATTTTTGTTACTAGAATGGATTGTAGCCTTGTCGTTATGGAAGGTAGTCTATTGTTGATATCTTTGTTACTCCAATGGATGGTAGCCTAGTCATTATGGAAGGTAGTATGTTGTCGATATCTTTGTTACTCCAATGGATGGTAGCCTTGTCATTATGGAAGGTGGTTTGTTGTCGAGATATTTGTTACTCTAAGGGATGATAGCTTGTCATTATGGAACATAGTCTGTTGTCATGATTTTTGTTATTCCAATGGATGGTAGCGTTGTCATTATATAAGGTAGTATATTATCGATATTTTTGTCACTACAATGAATGGTAGCCTTGTCATTATGAAAGGTAGTCTAATGTCAAGATTTTTGTTACTATAATAGATTGTAGCCTTGTCATTATGGAACGTAGTCTGTTGTCGAGATTTTTGTTACTCCAATGGATGGTAGCCTTGTAATTATAGAAGGTAGTATATTGTTGAGATTTTTGTCACTACAATGAATGGTAGCCTTGCAATTATGGAAGGTAATATGTTGTCGAGATTTTTGTTACTACAATGGATTATAGCCTTGTCATTATGGAAGGTAGTCTGTTGTCGATATCTTTGTTACTCCAATGGATGGTAGACTAGTCATTTTTGAAGGTCATTTATGTACGATATTTTTGTTATTCCAATGGATGGTAGCCTTGTCATTATGAAAGGTAGTCTATTGTCATGATTTTTGTTACTCGAAGGGATGGTAGCCTTGTCATTATGGAAGGTAGTATGTTCTCGATATCTTTGTTACTCCAATGGATGGTAGCCTTATTATTATGGAAGGTGGTTAGTTGTCGAGATATTTGTTACTCTAAGGGATGATAGCCTTGTCATTATGGAACATAGTTTGTTGTCGAGATTTTTGTTATTCCAATGGATGGTAGCATTCTCATTATAGAAGGTAGTATATTATCGAGATTTTTGTCACTACAATGGATGGTAGCCTTGTCATTATGGAATGTAGTCTGTTGTCGAGATTTTTGTTATTCCAATGGATGGTAGCCTTGTCATTATGAAAGGTAGTCTATTGTCAAGATTTTTGTTACTATAATAGATTGTAGCCTTGTCATTATGAAAGGTAATCTGTTGTCGAGATTTTGGTTACTCCAATGGATGGTAGCCTTGTAATTATAGAAGGTAGTATATTGTTGAGATTTTTGTCACTACAATGAATGGTATCCTTGTCATTATGGAAGGTAATCTGTTGTCGAGATTTTTGTTACTAGAATGGATTGTAGCCTTGTCGTTATGGAAGGTAGTCTATTGTTGATATCTTTGTTACTCCAATGGATGGTAGCCTAGTCATTATGGAAGGTAGTTTGTGTACGATATTTTTGTTATTCTAATGGATGGTAGCCTTTTCATTATGAAAGGTAGTCTATTGTCGTGATTTTTGTTACTCTAAGGGATGGTAGCCTTGTCATTATGGAAGGTAGTATGTTGTCGATATCTTTGTTACTCCATTGGATGATAGCCTTGTTATTATGGAAGGTGGTTTGTTGTCGAGATATTTGTTACTCTAAGGGATGATAGCGTGTCACTATGGAACATAGTCTGTTGTCGAGATTTTTGTTATTCCAATGGATGGTAGCATTGTCATTATAGAAGGTAGTATATTATCGATATTTTTGTCCCTAAAATGGATGGTAGCCTTGTCATTACGGAACATAGTCTGTTGTCGAGATTTTTGTTATTCCAATGGATGGTAGCCTTGTCATTATGAAAGGTATTCTATTGTCAAGATTTTTGTTACTATAATAGATTGTAGCCTTGTCATTATGGAAGGTAGTCTGTTGTCGAGATTTTGGTTACTCCAATGGATGATAGCCATGTAATTATAGAAGGTAGTATATTGTTGATATTTTTTTCACTACAATGAATGGTAGCCTTGTCATTATGGAAGGTAATATGTTGTCGAGATTTTTGTTACTACAATGGATTATAGCCTTGTCGTTATGGAAGGTAGTCTGTTGTCGATATCTTTGTTACTCCAATGGATGGTAGACTAGTCATTATTGAAGGTAGTTTGTGTACAATATTTTTGTTATTCTAATGGATGGTAGTCTTGTCATTATGAAAGGTAGTCTATTGTCGTGATTTTTATTACTCGAAGGGATGGTAGCCTTGTCATTATGGAAGGTAGTATGTTGTCAATATCTTTGTTACTCCAATGGATGGTAGCCTTGTCGTTATGGAAGGTGGTTTGTTGTCGAGATTTTTGTTATTCTAATGGATGGTAGCGTTCTCATTATAGAAGGTAGTATATTATCGAGATTTTTGTCACTACAATGGATGGTAGCCTTGTCATTATGGAATGTAGTCTGTTGTCGAGATTTTTGTTATTCCAATGGATGGTAGCCTTGTCATTATGAAAGGTAGTCTATTGTCAAGATTTTTGTTACTATAATAGATTGTAGCCTTGTCATTATGGAAGGTAGTCTGTTGTCGAGATTTTGGTTACTCCAATGGATGGTAGCCATGTAATTATAGAAGATAGTATATTGTTGAGATTTTTGTCACTACAATTAATGGTATCCTTGTCATTATGGAAGGTAATCTGTTGTCGAGATTTTTGTTACTACAATGGATTATAGCCTTGTCGTTATTGAAGGTAGTCTGTTGTCGATATCTTTGTTACTCCAATGGATGGTAGACTAGTAATTATTGAAGGTAGTTTGTGTACAATATTTTTGTTATTCCAATGGATGGTAGCCTTGTCATTATGAAAGGTAGTTTGTTGTCATGATTTTTGTTACTCTAAGGGATGGTAGCCTTGTCATTATGGAAGGTAGTATGTTGTCGATATCTTTATTACTCCAATGGATGGTAGCCTTGTCGTTATGGAAGGTAGTCTATTGTCGATATCTTTGTTACTCCAATGGATGGTAGCCTAGTCATTATGGAAGGTAGTTTCTGTATGATATTTTTGTTATTCCAACGGATGGTAGCCTTGTCATTATGAAAGGTAGTCTATTGTCGTGATTTTTGTTACTCTAAGGGATGGTAGCCTTGTCATTATGGAAGGTAGTCTGTTGTCCAGATTTTTGTTACTCTTAGGGATTGTAGCCTTGTCATTATGGAACGTAGTTTGTTGTCGAGATTTTTGTTATTCCAATGGATGGTAGCATTGTCATTATAGAAGGTAGTATATTATCGAGATTTTTGTCACTACATTGGATGGTAGCCTTGTCATTATGGAAGGTAGTCTGTTGTTAAGATTTTTGTTACTATAATGGATTGTAAGCTTGTCGTTATGGAAGGTAGTTTGTTGTCAATATCTTTGTTAGTCCAATGGATGGTAGCCTAGTCATTATGGAAGGTAGTTTGTGTACGAGATTTTAGTTACTTTAATGGATGGTAGCCTTGTCATTATGGAAGGTAGTCTGTTGTCCAGATTTTTTATACTCCAATGGATTATAGACTTGTAATTATGGAAGGTAGTCTCTTGTTGATATTTTTCTTACTCCAATGATGATACCCTTGTCATTATGGAAGGTAATCTATTGCCGATATTTTTGTTACTCCATTGCATGGTAGCCTTGTCATTATGGAAGGTAGTGTGTTGTAGATATTTTTGTTATTCCAATGGATAATAGCCTTGTCATTATGGAAGGTAGTCTGTTGTCGTGATTTTAGTTACTCCAATGGATGGTAGCCTTGTCATTATGGAAGGTAGTCTATTGTCGAGATTTTTGTTACTCCAATGGATTGTAGCCATGTAATTATGGAAGGTAGTATATTGTTGAGATTTTTATCACTACAATGAATGGTAGCCATGTCATTATGGAAGGTAATCTGTTGTCGAGATTTTTGTTACTACAATGGATTGTAGCCTTGTCATTATGGAAGGTAGTCTGTTGTCGATATCTTTGTCACTCCAATGGATGGTAGACTAGTCATTATTGAAGGTTGTTTGTGTACGATATATTTGTTATTCCAATGGATGGTAGCCTTGTCATTATGAAAGGTAGTCTGTTGTCGTGATTTTTGTTACTCTAAGGGATGGTAGCCTTGTCATTATGGAAAGTAGTATGTTGTCGATATCTTTGTTACTCCAATGGATGGTAGCCTTGTCGTTATGGAAGGTAGTGTGTTGTCGATATCTTTGTTACTCAAATGGATGGTAGCCTAGTCATTATGGAAGGTAGTTTGTGTACGATATTTTTGTTATTCCAATGGATGTTAGCCTTGTCATTATGAAAGGTAGTCTGTTGTCGTCATTTTTGTTACTCTAAGGGATGGTAGCCTTGCCATTATGGAAGGTAGTATGTTGTCGATATCTAGGTTACTCCAATGGATGGTAGCCTTGTCATTATGGAAGGTAGTCTGTTGTCCAGATTTTTTTTACTCTTAGGGATGGTAGCCTTGTCATTATGGAACGTAGTTTGTTGTCTAGATTTTTGTTATTCCAATGGATGGTAGCGTTGTCATTATAGAAGGTAGTATATTATCGAGATTTTTGTCACTACAATGGATGGTAGCCTTGTCATTATGGAAGGTAGTCTGTTGTTAAGATTTTTGTTACTATAATGGATTGTAGCCATGTCGTTATGGAAGGTAGTTTGTTGTCGATATCTTTGTTAGTCCAATGGATGCTAGCCTAGTCATTCTGGAAGGTAGTTTGTGTACGAGATTTTAGTTACTTTAATGGATGGTAGCCTTATCATTATGGAAGTTAGTCTATTGTCGAGATTTTTTATACTCCAATGGATTGTAGCCTTGTAATTATAGAAGGTAGTCTCTTGTTGATATTTTGGTTACTCCAATGATGGTACCCTTGTCATTATGGAAGGTAGTCTATTGCCGAGATTTTTATTACTCCATTGCATGGTAGCCTTGTCATTATGGAAGGTAGTCTATTGCCGAGATTTTTGTTACTCCAATGGATTGTAGCCTTGTCATTATGGAAGGTAGTCTATTGTCATGATTTTTGTTACTCCAATGGATTGTAGCCTTGTAATTATGGAAGTTAGTCTACTGTCGTGATTTTTGTTACTCCAATGGATTGTAGCCTTGTCATTATGGGAGGTACTATGTTGTCGATATCTTTGTTACTCCAATGGATGGTAGCCTTGTCATTATGGAAGGTAGTCTGTTTTTGAGATTTTTGTTATTCCAATGGATGGTAGCATTGTCATTATAGAAGGTAGTATATTATCAATATTTTTTTCACTACAATGGATGGTAGCCTGGTCATTATGGAAGGTAGTCTGTTGGCGAGATTTTTGTTACTACAATGGATTGTAGCCTTGTCGTTATGGAACATAGTTTGTTGTCGATATCTTTGTATCTCCAATGGATGGTAGCCTAGTCATTATGGAAGGTAGTTTGTGTACGAGATTTTAGTTACTCCAATGGATGGTAGCCTTGTCATTATGGAAGGTAGTCTATTGTCGAGATTTTTGTTACTCCAATGGATTGTAGCCATGTAATTATGGAAGGTAGTATATTGTTGAGATTTTTATCACTACAATGAATGGTAGCAATGTCATTATGGAAGGTAATCTGTTGTCGAGATTTTTGTTACTACAATGGATTGTAGCCTTGTCATTATGGAAGGTAGTCTGTTGTCGATATCTTTGTCACTCCAATGGATGGTAGACTAGTCATTATTGAAGGTAGTTTGTGTACGATATATTTGTTATTCCAATGGATGGTAGCCTTGTCATTATGAAAGGTAGTCTGTTGTCGTGATTTTTGTTACTCTAAGGGATGGTAGCCTTGTCATTATGGAAAGTAGTATGTTGTCGATATCTTTGTTACTCCAATGGATGGTAGCCTTGTCGTTATGGAAGGTAGTTTGTTGTCGATATCTTTGTTACTCAAATGGATGGTAGCCTAGTCATTATGGAAGGTAGTTTGTGTACGATATTTTTGTTATTCCAATGGATGTTAGCCTTGTCATTATGAAAGGTAGTCTGTTGTCGTGATTTTTGTTACTCTAAGGGATGGTAGCCTTGCCATTATGGAAGGTAGTATGTTGTCGATATCTAGGTTACTCCAATGGATGGTAGCCTTGTCATTATGGAAGGTAGTCTGTTGTCCAGATTTTTTTTACTCTTAGGGATGGTAGCCTTGTCATTATGGAACGTAGTTTGTTGTCTAGATTTTTGTTATTCCAATGGATGGTAGCGTTGTCATTATAGAAGGTAGTATATTATCGAGATTTTTGTCACTACAATGGATGGTAGCCTTGTCATTATGGAAGGTAGTCTGTTGTTAAGATTTTTGTTACTATAATGGATTGTAGCCATGTCGTTATGGAAGGTAGTTTGTTGTCGATATCTTTGTTAGTCCAATGGATGCTAGCCTAGTCATTCTGGAAGGTAGTTTGTGTACGAGATTTTAGTTACTTTAATGGATGGTAGCCTTATCATTATGGAAGTTAGTCTATTGTCGAGATTTTTTATACTCCAATGGATTGTAGCCTTGTAATTATAGAAGGTAGTCTCTTGTTGATATTTTGGTTACTCCAATGATGGTACCCTTGTCATTATGGAAGGTAGTCTATTGCCGAGATTTTTATTACTCCATTGCATGGTAGCCTTGTCATTATGGAAGGTAGTCTATTGCCGAGATTTTTGTTACTCCAATGGATTGTAGCCTTGTCATTATGGAAGGTAGTCTATTGTCATGATTTTTGTTACTCCAATGGATTGTAGCCTTGTAATTATGGAAGTTAGTCTACTGTCGTGATTTTTGTTACTCCAATGGATTGTAGCCTTGTCATTATGGGAGGTACTATGTTGTCGATATCTTTGTTACTCCAATGGATGGTAGCCTTGTCATTATGGAAGGTAGTCTGTTTTTGAGATTTTTGTTATTCCAATGGATGGTAGCATTGTCATTATAGAAGGTAGTATATTATCAATATTTTTTTCACTACAATGGATGGTAGCCTGGTCATTATGGAAGGTAGTCTGTTGGCGAGATTTTTGTTACTACAATGGATTGTAGCCTTGTCGTTATGGAACATAGTTTGTTGTCGATATCTTTGTATCTCCAATGGATGGTAGCCTAGTCATTATGGAAGGTAGTTTGTGTACGAGATTTTAGTTACTCCAATGGATGGTAGCCTTGTCATTATGGAAGGTAGTCTATTGTCGAGATTTTTGTTACTCCAATGGATTGTAGCCATGTAATTATGGAAGGTAGTATATTGTTGAGATTTTTATCACTACAATGAATGGTAGCAATGTCATTATGGAAGGTAATTTGTTGTCGAGATTTTTGTTACTACAATGGATTGTAGCCTTGTCATTATGGAAGGTAGTCTGTTGTCGATATCTTTGTCACTCCAATGGATGGTAGACTAGTCATTATTGAAGGTAGTTTGTGTACGATATATTTGTTATTCCAATGGATGGTAGCCTTGTCATTATGAAAGGTAGTCTGTTGTCGTGATTTTTGTTACTCTAAGGGATGGTAGCCTTGTCATTATGGAAAGTAGTATGTTGTCGATATCTTTGTTACTCCAATGGATGGTAGCCTTGTCGTTATGGAAGGTAGTGTGTTGTCGATATCTTTGTTACTCAAATGGATGGTAGCCTAGTCATTATGGAAGGTAGTTTGTGTACGATATTTTTGTTATTCCAATGGATGTTAGCCTTGTCATTATGAAAGGTAGTCTGTTGTCGTGATTTTTGTTACTCTAAGGGATGGTAGCCTTGCCATTATGGAAGGTAGTATGTTGTCGATATCTAGGTTACTCCAATGGATGGTAGCCTTGTCATTATGGAAGGTAGTCTGTTGTCCAGATTTTTTTTACTCTTAGGGATGGTAGCCTTGTCATTATGGAACGTAGTTTGTTGTCTAGATTTTTGTTATTCCAATGGATGGTAGCGTTGTCATTATAGAAGGTAGTATATTATCGAGATTTTTGTCACTACAATGGATGGTAGCCTTGTCATTATGGAAGGTAGTCTGTTGTTAAGATTTTTGTTACTATAATGGATTGTAGCCATGTCGTTATGGAAGGTAGTTTGTTGTCGATATCTTTGTTAGTCCAATGGATGCTAGCCTAGTCATTATGGAAGGTAGTTTGTGTACGAGATTTTAGTTACTTTAATGGATGGTAGCCTTGTCATTATGGAAGTTAGTCTATTGTCGAGATTTTTTATACTCCAATGGATTGTAGCCTTGTAATTATAGAAGGTAGTCTCTTGTTGATATTTTGGTTACTCCAATGATGGTACCCTTGTCATTATGGAAGGTAGTCTATTGCCGAGATTTTTGTTACTCCATTGCATGGTAGCCTTGTCATTATGGAAGGTAGTCTATTGCCGAGATTTTTGTTACTCCAATGGATTGTAGCCTTGTCATTATGGAAGGTAGTCTATTGTCGTGATTTTTGTTACTCCAATGGATTGTAGCCTTGTCATTATGGAAGTTAGTCTATTGTCGTGATTTTTGTTACTCCAATGGATTGTAGCCTTGTCATTATGGGAGGTACTATGTTGTCGATATCTTTGTTACTCCAATGGATTGTAGCCTTGTCATTATGGAAGGTAGTCTATTGTCGAGATTTTTGTTACTCTAAGGGATGGTAGCCTTGTCCATATGGAAGGTATTCTGTTGTCGAGATTTTATTATTCCAATGGATGGTAGCGTTGTCATTATAGAAGGTAGTATATTGTCGAGACTTTTGTCACTACAATGGATGGTAGCCTTGTCAATATGGAAGGTAGTATGTTGTCGATATCTTTGTTACTCCAATGGATGGTAGCCTTGTCGTTATGGAAGGTAGTCTGTTGTCGATATCTTTGTTACTCAAATGGATGGTAGCCTAGTCATTATGGAAGGTAGTTTGTGTATGATATTTTTGTTATTCCAATGGATGGTAGCCTTGTCATTATGAAAGGTAGTCTATTGTCGTGATTTTTGTTACTCTAAGGGATGGTAGCCGTGTCATTATGGAAGGTAGTATGTTGTCGATATCTTTGTTACTCCAATGGATGGTAGCCTTGTCATTATGGAAGGTAGTCTGTTTTCGAGATTTTTGTTATTCCAATGGATGGTAGCATTGTCATTATAGAAGGTAGTATATTATCAATATTTTTGTCACTACAATGGATGGTAGCCTTGTCATTATGGAAGGTAGTTTGTTGGCGAGATTTTTGTTACTACAATGGATTGTAGCCTTGTCGTTATTGAAGATAGTTTGTTGTCGATATCTTTTTTTCTCCAATGGATGGTAGCCTAGTCATTATGGAAGGTAATTTGTGTACGAGATTTTAGTTACTCCAATGGATGGTAGCCTTGTCATTATGGAAGGTAGTCTATTGTCGAGATTTTTGTTACTCCAATGGATTGTAGCCATGTAATTATGGAAGGTAGTATATTGTTGAGATTTTTATCACTACAATGAATGGTAGCCATGTCATTATGGAAGGTAATCTGTTCTCGAGATTTTTGTTACTACAATGGATTGTAGCCTTGTCATTATGGAAGGTAGTCTGTTAACGATATCTTTGTCACTCCAATGGATGGTAGACTAGTCATTATTGAAGGTAGTTTGTGAACGATATTTTTGTTATTCCAATGGATGGTAGCCTTGTCATTATGAAAGGTAGTCAGTTGTCGTGATTTTTGTTACTCTAAGGGATGGTAGCCTTGTCATTATGGAAAGTAGTATGTTGTCGATATCTTTGTTACTCCAATGGATGATAGCCTTGTCGTTATGGAAGGTAGTCTGTTGTCGATATCTTTGTTACTCAAATGGATGGTAGCCTAGTCATTACGGAAGGTAGTTTGTGTACGATATTTTTGTTATTCCAATGGATGTTAGCCTTGTCATTATGAAAGGTAGTCTGTTGTCGTGATTTTTGTTACTCTAAGGGATGGTAGCCTTGCCATTATGGAAGATAGTATGTTGTCGATATCTTGGTTACTCCAATGGATGGTAGCCGTGTCATTATGGAAGGTAGTCTGATGTCCAAATTTTTGTTACTCTTAGGGATGGTAGCCTTGTCATTATGGAACGTAGTTTGTTGTCGAGATTTTTGTTATTCCAATGGATGGTAGCGTTGTCATTATAGAAGGTAGTATATTATCGAGATTTTTGTCACTACAATGGATGGTAGCCTTGTCATTATAGAAGGTAGTCTGTTTTTAAGATTTTTGTTACTATAATGGATTGTAGCCATGTCGTTATGGAAGGTAGTTTGTTGTCGATGTCTTTGTTAGTCCAATGGATGCTAGCCTAGTCATTATGGAAGGTAGTTTGTGTACGAGATTTTAGTTACTTTAATGGATGGTAGCCTTGTCATTATGGAAGTTAGTATATTGTCGAGATTTTTTATACTCCAATGGATTGTAGCCTTGTAATTATAGAAGGTAGTCTCTTGTTGATATTTTGGTTACTCCAATGATGGTACCCTTGTCATTATGGAAGGTAGTCTATTGCCGAGATT
The DNA here is from genome assembly GCA_948472305.1 of Vicia faba. Lineage (NCBI taxonomy): Eukaryota > Viridiplantae > Streptophyta > Magnoliopsida > Fabales > Fabaceae > Vicia > Vicia faba. The sequence goes on from OX451741.1 coordinate 463,601,419, forward strand.
TTTTTTACTCCATTGCATGGTAGCCTTGTCATTATGGAAGGTAGTCTATTGCCGAGATTTTTGTTACTCCAATGGATTGTAGCCTTGTCATTATGGAAGGTAGTCTATTGTCATGATTTTTGTTACTCCAATGGATTGTAGCCTTGTAATTATGGAAGTTAGTCTATTGTCGTGATTTTTGTTACTCCAATGGATTGTAGCCTTGTCATTATGGGAGGTACTATGTTGTCGATATCTTTGTTACTCCAATGGATGGTAGCCTTGTCATTATGGAAGGTACTCTATTGTCGAGATTTTTGTTACTCTAAGGGATGGTAGCCTTGTCCATATGGAAGGTAGTCTATTGTCGAGATTTTATTATTCCAATGGATGGTAGCATTGTCATTATAGAAGGTAGTATATTGTCGAGACTTTTGTCACTACAATGGATGGTAGCCTTGTCAATATGGAAGGTAGTATGTTGTCGATATCTTTGTTACTCCAATGGATGGTAGCCTTGTCGTTATGGAAGGTAGTCTGTTGTCGATATCTTTGTTACTCAAATGGATGGTAGCCTAGTCATTATGGAAGGTAGTTTGTGTACGATATTTTTGTTATTCCAATGGATGGTAGCCTTGTCATTATGAAAGGTAGTCTATTGTCGTGATTTTTGTTACTCTAAGGGATGGTAGCCTTGTCATTATGGAAGGTAGTATGTTGTCGATATCTTTGTTACTCCAATGGATGGTAGCCTTGTCATTATGGAAGGTAGTCTGTTTTCGAGATTTTTGTTATTCCAATGGATGGTAGCATTGTCATTATAGAAGGTAGTATATTATCAATATTTTTTTCACTACAATGGATGGTAGCCTGGTCATTATGGAAGGTAGTCTGTTGGCGAGATTTTTGTTACTACAATGGATTGTAGCCTTGTCGTTATGGAAGATAGTTTGTTGTCGATATCTTTGTTTCTCCAATGGATGGTAGCCTAGTCATTATGGAAGGTAGTTTGTGTACGAGATTTTAGTTACTCCAATGGATGGTAGCCTTGTCATTATGGAAGGTAGTCTATTGTCGAGATTTTTGTTACTCCAATGGATTGTAGCCATGTAACTATGGAAGGTAGTATATTGTTGAGATTTTTATCACTACAATGAATGGTAGCAATGTCATTATGGAAGGTAATCTGTTGTCGAGAGTTTTGTTACTACAATGGATTGTAGCCTTGTCATTATGGAAGGTAGTCTGTTGTCGATATCTTTGTCACTCCAATGGATGGTAGAGTAGTCATTATTGAAGGTAGTTTGTGTACGATATATTTGTTATTCCAATGGATGGTAGCCTTGTCATTATGAAAGGTAGTCTGTTGTCGTGATTTTTGTTACTCTAAGGGATGGTAGCCTTGTCATTATGGAAAGTAGTATGTTGTCGATATCTTTGTTACTCCAATGGATGGTAGCCTTGTCGTTATGGAAGGTAGTGTGTTGTCGATATCTTTGTTACTCAAATGGATGGTAGCCTAGTCATTATGGAAGGTAGTTTGTGTACGATATTTTTGTTATTCCAATGGATGTTAGCCTTGTCATTATGAAAGGTAGTCTGTTGTCGTGATTTTTGTTACTCTAAGGGATGGTAGCCTTGCCATTATGGAAGGTAGTATGTTGTCGATATCTAGGTTACTCCAATGGATGGTAGCCTTGTCATTATGGAAGGTAGTCTGTTGTCCAGATTTTTTTACTCTTAGGGATGGTAGCCTTGTCATTATGGAACGTAGTTTGTTGTCTAGATTTTTGTTATTCCAATGGATGGTAGCGTTGTCATTATAGAAGGTAGTATATTATCGAGATTTTTGTCACTACAATGGATGGTAGCCTTGTCATTATGGAAGGTAGTCTGTTGTTAAGATTTTTGTTACTATAATGGATTGTAGCCATGTCGTTATGGAAGGTAGTTTGTTGTCGATATCTTTTTTAGTCCAATGGATGCTAGCCTAGTCATTCTGGAAGGTAGTTTGTGTACGAGATTTTAGTTACTTTAATGGATGGTAGCCTTGTCATTATGGAAGTTAGTCTATTGTCGAGATTTTTTATACTCCAATGGATTGTAGCCTTGTAATTATAGAAGGTAGTCTCTTGTTGATATTTTGGTTACTCCAATGATGGTACCCTTGTCATTATGGAAGGTAGTCTATTGCCGAGATTTTTTTTACTCCATTGCATGGTAGCCTTGTCATTATGGAAGGTAGTCTATTGCCGAGATTTTTGTTACTCCAATGGATTGTAGCCTTGTCATTATGGAAGGTAGTCTATTGTCATGATTTTTGTTACTCCAATGGATTGTAGCCTTGTAATTATGGAAGTTAGTCTACTGTCGTGATTTTTGTTACTCCAATGGATTGTAGCCTTGTCATTATGGGAGGTACTATGTTGTCGATATCTTTGTTACTCCAATGGATGGTAGCCTTGTCATTATGGAAGGTAGTCTATTTTCGAGATTTTTGTTATTCCAATGGATGGTAGCATTGTCATTATAGAAGGTAGTATATTATCAATATTTTTTTCACTACAATGGATGGTAGCCTGGTCATTATGGAAGGTAGTCTGTTGGCGAGATTTTTGTTACTACAATGGATTGTAGCCTTGTCGTTATGGAAGATAGTTTGTTGTCGATATCTTTGTTTCTCCAATGGATGGTAGCCTAGTCATTATGGAAGGTAGTTTGTGTACGAGATTTTAGTTACTCCAATGGATGGTAGCCTTGTCATTATTGAAGGTAGTCTATTGTCGAGATTTTTGTTACTCAAATGGATTGTAGCCATGTAATTATGGAAGGTAGTATATTGTTGAGATTTTTATCACTACAATGAATGGTAGCCATGTCATTATGGAAGGTAATCTGTTGTCGAGATTTTTGTTACTACAATGGATTGTAGCCTTGTCATTATGGAAGGTAGTCTGTTGTCGATATCTTTGTCACTCCAATGGATGGTAGACTAGTCATTATTGAAGGTAGTTTGTGTACGATATATTTGTTATTCCAATGGATGGTAGCCTTGTCATTATGAAAGGTAGTCTGTTGTCGTGATTTTTGTTACTCTAAGGGATGGTAGCCTTGTCATTATGGAAAGTAGTATGTTGTCGATATCTTTGTTACTCCAATGGATGGTAGCCTTGTCGTTATGGAAGGTAGTGTGTTGTCGATATCTTTGTTACTCAAATGGATGGTAGCCTAGTCATTATGGAAGGTAGTTTGTGTACGATATTTTTGTTATTCCAATGGATGTTAGCCTTGTCATTATGAAAGGTAGTCTGTTGTCGTGATTTTTGTTACTCTAAGGGATGGTAGCCTTGCCATTATGGAAGGTAGTATGTTGTCGATATCTAGGTTACTCCAATGGATGGTAGCCTTGTCATTATGGAAGGTAGTCTGTTGTCCAGATTTTTTTTACTCTTAGGGATGGTAGCCTTGTCATTATGGAACGTAGTTTGTTGTCTAGATTTTTGTTATTCCAATGGATGGTAGCGTTGTCATTATAGAAGGTAGTATATTATCGAGATTTTTGTCACTACAATGGATGGTAGCCTTGTCATTATGGAAGGTAGTCTGTTGTTAAGATTTTTGTTACTATAATGGATTGTAGCCATGTCGTTATGGAAGGTAGTTTGTTGTCGATATCTTTTTTAGTCCAATGGATGCTAGCCTAGTCATTCTGGAAGGTAGTTTGTGTACGAGATTTTAGTTACTTTAATGGATGGTAGCCTTGTCATTATGGAAGTTAGTCTATTGTCGAGATTTTTTATACTCCAATGGATTGTAGCCTTGTAATTATAGAAGGTAGTCTCTTGTTGATATTTTGGTTACTCCAATGATGGTACCCTTGTCATTATGGAAGGTAGTCTATTGCCGAGATTTTTGTTACTCCATTACATGGTAGCCTTGTCATTATGGAAGGTAGTCTATTGCCGAGATTTTTGTTACTCCAATGGATTGTAGCCTTGTCATTATGGAAGGTAGTCTATTGTCGTGATTTTTGTTACTCCAATGGATTGTAGCCTTGTCATTATGGAAGTTAGTCTACTGTCGTGATTTTTGTTACTCCATTGGATTGTAGCCTTGTCATTATGGGAGGTACTATGTTGTCGATATCTTTGTTACTCCAATGGATGGTAGCCTTGTCATTATGGAAGGTAGTCTATTGTCGAGATTTTTGTTACTCTAAGGGATGGTAGTAGCCTTGTCCATATGGAAGGTAGTCTGTTGTCGAGATTTTATTCACTACAATGGATGGTAGCCTTGTCATTATGGAAGGTAGTCTGTTGTCGAGATTTTTTATACTCCAATGGATTGTAGCCTTGTAATTATAGAAGGTAGTCTCTTGTTGATATTTTGGTTACTCCAATGATGGTACCCTTGTCATTATGGAAGGTAGTATGTTGTCGATATCTTTGTTACTCCATTGCATGGTAGCCTTGTCATTATGGAAGGTAGTCTGTTTTCGAGATTTTTGTTACTCCAATGGATTTTAGCCTTGTCATTATGGGAGGTACTATGTTGTCGATATCTTTGTCACTACAATGGATGGTAGCCTTGTCATTATGGAAGGTAGTCTGTTGGCGAGATTTTTGTTACTACAATGGATTGTAGCCTTGTCGTTATGGAAGGTAGTCTGTTGTCGATATCTTTGTCACTCCAATGGATGGTAGACTAGTCATTATTGAAGGTAGTTTGTGTACGATATTTTTGTTATTCCAATGGATGGTAGCCTTGTCATTATGAAAGGTAGTCTGTTGTCGTGATTTTTGTTACTCTAAGGGATGGTAGCCTTGTCATTATGGAAAGTAGTATGTTGTCGATATCTTTGTTACTCCAATGGATGGTAGCCTTGTCGTTATGGAAGGTAGTCTGTTGTCGATATCTTTGTTACTCAAATGGATGCTAGCCTAGTCATTATGGAAGGTAGTTTGTGTATGATATTTTTTTTATTCCAAGGGATGTTAGCCTTGTCATTATGAAAGGTAGTCTGTTGTCGTGATTTTTGTTACTCTAAGGGATGGTAGCCTTGCCATTATGGAAGGTAGTATGTTGTCGATATCTTGGTTACTCCAATGGATGGTATCCTTGTCATTATGGAAGGTAGTCTGTTGTCCAGATTTTTGTTACTCTTAGGGATGGTAGCCTTGTCATTATGGAACGTAGTTTGTTGTCGAGATTTTTGTTATTCTAATGGATGGTAGCGTTGTCATTATAGAAGGTAGTATATTATCGAGATTTTTGTCACTACAATGGATGGTAGCCTTGTCATTATGGAAGGTAGTCTGTTGTTAAGATTTTTGATACTATAATGGATTCTAGCCATGTAGTTATGGAAGGTAGTTTGTTGTCGATATCTTTGTTAGTCCAATGGATGCTAGCCTAGTCATTATGGAAGGTAGTTTGTGTACGAGATTTTAGTTACTTTAATGGATGGTAGCCTTGTCATTATGGAAGTTAGTCTATTGTCGAGATTTTTTATACTCCAATGGATTGTAGCCTTGTAATTATAGAAGGTAGTCTCTTGTTGATATTTTGGTTACTCCAATGATGGTACCCTTGTCATTATGGAAGGTAGTCTATTGCCGAGATTTTTGTTACTCCATTGCATGGTAGCCTTGTCATTATGGAAGGTAGTCTATTGCCGAGATTTTTGTTACTCCAATGGATTGTAGCCTTGTCATTATGGAAGGTAGTCTATTGTCGTGATTTTTGTTACTCCAATGGATTGTAGCCTTGTCATTATGGAAGTTAGTCTATTGTCGTGATTTTTGTTACTCCATTGGATTGTAGCCTTGTCATTATGGGAGGTACTATGTTGTCGATATCTTTGTTACTCCAATGGATGGTAGCCTTGTCATTATGGAAGGTAGTCTATTGTCGAGATTTTTGTTACTCTAAGGGATGTTAGCCTTGTCCATATGGAAGGTAGTCTGTTGTCGAGATTTTATTATTCCAATGGATGGTAGTGATGTCATTATAGAAGGTAGTATATTGTCGAGACTTTTGTCACTACAATGGATGGTAGCCTTGTCAATATGGAAGGTAGTATGTTGTCGATATCTTTGTTACTCCAATGGATGGTAGCCTTGTCGTTATGGAAGGTAGTCTGTTGTCGATATCTTTGTTACTCAAATGGATGGTAGCCTAGTCATTATGGAAGGTAGTTTGTGTACGATATTTTTGTTATTCCAATGGATGGTAGCCTTGTCATTATGAAAGGTAGTCTATTGTCGTGATTTTTGTTACTCTAAGGGATGGTAGCCTTGTCATTAGGAAGGTAGTATGTTGTCGATATCTTTGTTACTCCAATGGATGGTAGCCTTGTCATTATGGAAGGTAGTCTATTGTCGAGATTTTTGTTACTCCAATGGATTGTAGTCATGTAATTATAGAAGGTAGTATATTATCGAGATTTTTGTCACTACAATGGATGGTAGCCTTGTCATTATGGAAGGTAGTCTGTTGTCAAGATTTTTGATACTACAATGGATTGTAGCCTTGTCGTTATGGAAGGTAGTCTGTTGTCGATATCTTTGTTACTCTAATGGATGGTAGCCTAGTCATTATGGAAGGTAGTTTGTGTACGAGATTTTAGTTACTCCAATGGATGGTAGCCTTGTCATTATAGAAGGTAGTCTGTTGTCAAGATAATTTATACTCCAATGGATTGTAGCCTTGTAATTATGGAAGGCAGTCTGATGTCGAGATTTTTGTTACTCTAAGGGATGGTAGCCTTGTCATTATGGAATGTAGTATGTTGTCGAGATTTTTGTTATTCCAATGGATGGTAGCCTTGTCATTATGAAAGGTAGTCTATTGTCGAGATTTTTGTTACTCCAATGGATGGTGGAGTTTTCATTATAGAAGGTAGTATATTGTTGAGATTTTTGTCACTACAATGAATGGTAGCCTTGTCATTATGGAAGGTAATCTGTTGTCGAGATTTTTGTTACTACAATGGATTGTAGCCTTGTCATTGTGGAAGGAAGTCTGTTGTCGATATCTTTGTCACTCCAATGGATGGAAGACTAGTCATTATTGAAGGTAGTTTATGTACGGTATTTTTGTTATTCCAATGGATGGTAGCCTTGTCATTATGAAAGGTAGTCTGTTGTCATGATTTTTGTTACTCTATGGGATGGTAGCCTTGTCATTATGGAAGGTAGTATGTTGTCGATATCTTTGTTACTCCAATGGATGGTAGCCTTGTCGTTATGGAAGGTAGTCTGTTGTCGATATCTTTGTTACTCCAATGGATGGTAGCCTAGTCATTATGGAAGGTAGTTTGTGTACGATATTTTTGTTATTCCAATGGATGGTAGCCTTGTCATTATGAAAAGTAGTATGTTATCGTGATTTTTGTTACTCTAAGGGATGGTAGCCTTGTCATTATTAAAGGTAGTATGTTGTCGATATCTTTGTTACTCCAATGAATGGTTGCCTTGTCATTATGGAAGGTAGTTTGTTGTCCAGATTTTTGTTACTCTTAGGGATGGTAGCCTTGTCATTATGGAACATAGTCTGTTGTCGAGATTTTTGTTATTCCAATGGATGGTAGCGTTGTCAATAGAGAAAGTAGTATATTATCGAGATTTTTGTCACTTCAATGGATAGTAGGCTTGTCATTATGGAAGGTAGTCTGTTGTTAAGATTTTTGTTACTATAATGGATTGTAGCCTTGTCGTTATGGAAGGTAGTTTATTATCGATATCTTTGTTAGTCCAATGGATGGTAGCCTAGTCATTATGGAAGGTAGTTTATGTACGAGATTTAAGTTACTCTAAGGGATGGTAGCCTTGTCATTATGGAAGGTAGTTTGTTGTCGAGATTTTTGTTACTATAATGGATTGTATCCTTGTCGTTGTGGAAGGTTGTCTGTTGTCGATATCTTTGTTACTCTAATGGATGGTAGCCTAGTCATTATGGAAGGTAGTTTGTGTACGAGATTTTAGTTACTCCAATGGATGTTAGCCTTGTCATTATGGAAGGTAGTCTGTTGTCAAGATAATTTATACTCCAATGGATTGTAGCCTTGTCATTATGGAAGGCAGTCTGTTGTCGAGATTTTTGTTATTCCAATGGATGGTAGCCTTGTCATTATGAAAGGTATTCTATTGTCGAGATTTTTGTTACTATAATAGATTGTAGCCTTGTCATTATGGAAGGTAGTCTGTTGTCGAGATTTTTGTTACTCCAATGGATGGTGGACTTGTCATTATAGAAGGTAGTATATTGTTGAGATTTTTGTAACAAAATTAATGGTAGCCTTGTCATTATGGAAGGTAATCTGTTGTCGAGACTTTTGTCACTACAATGGATGGTAGCCTTGTTAATATGGAAGGTAGTATGTTGTCGATATCTTTGTTACTCCAATGGATGGTAGCCTTGTCGTTATGGAAGGTAGTCTGTTGTCGATATCTTTGTTACTCAAATGGATGGTAGCCTAGTCATTATGGAAGGTAGTTTGTGTACGATATTTTTGTTATTCCAATGGATGGTAGCCTTGTCATTATGAAAGGTAGTCTATTGTCATGATTTTTGTTACTCTAAGGGATGGTAGCCTTGTCATTATGGAAGGTAGTATGTTGTCGATATCTTTGTTACTCCAATGGATGGTAGCCTTGTCATTATGGAAGGTAGTCTGTTTTCGAGATTTTTGTTATTCCAATGGATGGTAGCATTGTCATTATAGAAGGTAGTATATTATCAATATTTTTTTCACTACAATGGATGGTAGCCTTGTCATTATGGAAGGTAGTCTGTTGGCGAGATTTTTGTTACTACAATGGATTGTAGCCTTGTCGTTATGGAAGATAGTTTGTTGTCGATATCTTTGTTTCTCCAATGGATGGTAGCCTAGTCATTATGGAAGGTAGTTTGTGTACGAGATTTTAGTTACTCCAATGGATGGTAGCCTTGTCATTATGGAAGGTAGTCTATTGTCGAGATTTTTGTTACTCCAATGGATTGTAGCCATGTAATTATGGAAGGTAGTATATTGTTGAGATTTTTATCACTAAAATGAATGGTAGCCATGTCATTATGGAAGGTAATCTGTTGTCGAGATTTTTGTTACTACAATGGATGGTAGCCTTGTCGTTATGGAAGGTAGTCTGTTGTCGATATCTTTGTTACTCAAATGGATGGTAGCCTAGTCATTATGGAAGGTAGTTTGTGTACGATATTTTTGTTATTCCAATGGATGGTAGCCTTGTCATTATGAAAGGTAGTCTGTTGTCGTGATTTTTGTTACTCTAAGGGATTGTAGCCTTGTCATTATGGAAAGTAGTATGTTGTCGATATCTTTGTTACTCCAATGGATGGTAGCCTTGTCGTTATGGAAGGTAGTCTGTTGTCGATATCTTTGTTACTCAAATGGATGGTAGCCTAGTCATTATGGAAGGTAGTTTGTGTATGATATTTTTGTTATTCCAAGGGATGTTAGCCTTGTCATTATGAAAGGTAGTCTGTTGTCGTGATTTTTGTTACTCTAAGGGATGGTAGCCTTGCCATTATGGAAGGTAGTATGTTGTCGATATCTTGGTTACTCCAATGGATGGTAGCCTTGTCATTATGGAAGGTAGTCCGTTGTCCATATTTTTGTTACTCTTAGGGATGGTAGCCTTGTCATTATGGAACGTAGTTTGTTGTCGAGATTTTTGTTATTCCAATGGATGGTAGCGTTGTCATTATAGAAGGTAGTATATTATCGAGATTTTTATCACTACAATGGATGGTAGCCTTGTCATTATGGAAGGTAGTCTGTTGTTAAGATTTTTGTTACTATAATGGATTCTAGCCATGTCGTTATGGAAGGTAGTTTGTTGTCGATATCTTTGTTAGTCCAATGGATGCTAGCCTAGTCATTATGGAAGGTAGTTTGTGTACGAGATTTTAGTTACTTTAATGGATGGTAGCCTTGTCATTATGGAAGTTAGTCTATTGTCGAGATTTTTTATACTCCAATGGATTGTAGCCTTGTAATTATAGAAGGTAGTCTCTTGTTGATATTTTGGTTACTCCAATGATGGTACCCTTGTCATTATGGAAGGTAGTCTATTGCCGAGATTTTTGTTACTCCATTGCATGGTAGCCTTGTCATTATGGAAGGTAGTCTATTGCCGAGATTTTTGTTACTCCAATGGATTGTAGCCTTGTCATTATGGAAGGTAGTCTATTGTCGTGATTTTTGTTACTCCAATGGATTGTAGCCTTGTCATTATGGAAGTTAGTCTATTGTCGTGATTTTTGTTACTCCATTGGATTGTAGCCTTGTCATTATGGGAGGTACTATGTTGTCGATATCTTTGTTACTCCAATGGATAGTAGCCTTGTCATTATGGAAGGTAGTCTATTGTCGAGATTTTTGTTACTTTAAGGGATGGTAGCCTTGTCCATATGGAAGGTAGTCTGTTGCCGAGATTTTATTATTCCAACAGATGGTAGTGTTGTCATTATAGAAGGTAGTATATTGTCGAGACTTTTGTCACTACAATGGATGGTAGCCTTGTCAATATGGAAGGTAGTATGTTGTCGATATCTTTGTTACTCCAATGGATGGTTGCCTTGTCGTTATGGAAGGTAGTCTGTTGTCGATATCTTTGTTACTCAAATGGATGGTAGCCTAGTCATTATCGAAGGTAGTTTGTGTACGATATTTTTGTTATTCCAATGGATGGTAGCCTTGTCATTATGAAAGGTAGTCTATTGTCGTGATTTTTGTTACTCTAAGGGATGGTAGCCTTGTCATTAGGAAGGTAGTATGTTATCGATATCTTTGTTACTCCAATGGATGGTAGCCTTGTCATTATGGAAGGTAGTCCGTTGTCCATATTTTTGTTACTCCAATGGATTGTAGCCTTGTAATTATAGAAGGTAGTATTTTATCGAGATTTTTGTCACTACAATGGATGGTAGCCTTGTCATTATGGAAGGTAGTCTGTTGTCAAGATTTTTGATACTACAATGGATTGTAGCCTTGTCGTTATGGAAGGTAGTCTGTTGTCGATATCTTTGTTACTCTAATGGATGGTAGCCTAGTCATTATGGAAGGTAGTTTGTGTACGAGATTTTAGTTACTCCAATGGATGGTAGCCTTGTCATTATAGAAGGTAGTCTGTTGTCAAGATAATTTATACTCCAATGGATTGTAGCCTTGTCATTATGGAAGGCAGTCTGTTGTCGAGATTTTTGTTACTCTAAGGGATGGTAGCCTTGTCATTATGGAATGTAGTATGTTGTCGAGATTTTTGTTATTCCAATGGATGGTAGCCTTGTCATTATGAAAGGTAGTCTATTGTCGAGATTTTTGTTACTCCAATGGATGGTGGACTTGTCATTATAGAAGGTAGTATATTGTTTAGATTTTTGTCACTACAATGAATGGTAGCCTTGTCATTATGGAAGGTAATCTGTTGTCGAGATTTTTGTTACTCCAATGGATTGTAGTCATGTAATTATAGAAGGTAGTATATTATCGAGATTTTTGTCACTACAATGGATGGTAGCCTTGTCATTATGGAAGGTAGTCTGTTGTCAAGATTTTTGATACTACAATGGATTGTAGCCTTGTCGTTATGGAAGGTAGTCTGTTGTCGATATCTTTGTTACTCTAATGGATGGTAGCCTAGTCATTATGGAAGGTAGTTTGTGTACGAGATTTTAGTTACTCCAATGGATGGTAGCCTTGTCATTATAGAAGGTAGTCTGTTGTCAAGATTTTTGTTACTATAATAGATTGTAGCCTTGTCATTATGAAAGGTAGTCTATTGTCGAGATTTTTGTTACTATAATAGATTGTAGCCTTGTCATTATAGAAGGTAGTATATTGTTGAGATTTTTGTAACAAAATTAATGGTAGCCTTGTCATTATGGAAGGTAATCTCTTGTCGAGATTTTTGTTACTACAATGGATTGTAGCCTTGTCATTATGGAAGGAAGTCTGTTGTCGATAACTTTGTCACTCCAATGGATGGAAGACTAGTCATTATTGAAGGTAGTTTGTGTACGATATTTTTGTTATTCCAATGGATGGAAGCCTTTTCATTATGAAAGGTAGTCTGTTGTCATGATTTTTGTTACTCTAAGAGATGGTAGCCTTGTCATTATGGAAGGTAGTATGTTGTTGATATCTTTGTTACTCCAATGGATGGTAGCCTTGTCGTTATGGAAGGTAGTCTGTTGTCGATATCTTTGTTACTCCAATCGATGGTAGCCTAGTCATTATGGAAGGTAGTTTGTGTACGATATTTTTGTTATTCCAATGGATGGTATCCTTGTCATTATGAAAAGTAGTATGTTGTCGTGATTTTTGTTACTCTTAGGGATGGTAGCCTTGTCATTATGGAACGTAGTCTGTTGTCGAGATTTTTGTTATTCCAATGGATGGTAGCATTGTCAATATAGAAGGTAGTATATTATCGAGATTTTTGTCACTACAATGGATGGTAGCCTTGTCATTATGGAAGGTAGTCTGTTTTTAAGATTTTTGTTACTATAATGGATTGTAGCCTTGTCGTTATGGAAGGTAGTTTGTTGTCGATATCTTTGTTAGTCCAATGGATGGTAGCCTAGTCATTATGGAAGGTAGTTTGTGTACGAGATTTAAGTTACTTTAATGGATGGTAGCCTTGTCATTATGGAAGGTAGTCTGTTGTCGAGATTTTTTATACTCTAATGGATTGTAGCCTTGTAATTATGGAAGGTAGTCTCTTGTTGATATTTTGGCTACTCCAGGAATGGTACCCTTGTCATTATGGAAGGTAGTCTATTGCCGAGATTTTTGTTACTCCATTACATGGTAGCCTTGTCATTATGGAAGGTAGTGTGTTGTGGATATTTTTGTTATTCCAATGGATGGTAGCCTTGTCATTATGGAAGGTAGTCTGTTGTCGTGATTTTTGTTACTCCAATGGATTGTAGCCTTGTCATTATGGAAGGTACTATGTTGTCGATATCTTTGTTACTCCAATGGATGGTAGCCTTGTCATTATGGAAGGTAGTCTATTGTCGAGATTTTTGTTACTCTAAGTGATGGTTGCCTTGTCCATATGGAAGGTAGTCTGTTGTCGAGAATTTTGTTATTCCAATGGATGGTAGCATTGTCATTATAGAAGGTAGTATATTGTTGAGATTTTTGTCACTACAATGGATGGTAGCCTTGTCATTATGTAAGGTACTCTGTTGTCGAGATTTTTGTTACTAGAATGGATTGTAGCCTTGTCGTTAGGGAAGGTAGTCTATTGTCGATATCTTTGTTACTCCAATGGATGGTAGCCTAGTCATAATGGAAGGTAGTTTGTGTAAGATATTTTTGTTATTCCAATGGATGGTAACCTTGTCATGATTTTTGTTACTCTAAGGGATGGTAGCCTTGTCATTATGGAAGGTAGTATGTTATCGATATCTTTGTTACTCCAATGGATGGTAGCCTTGTCATTAGGGAAGGTAGTCTATTGTTGAGATTTTTGTTATTCCAATGGATGGTAGCGTTGTCATTATAGAAGGTAGTATATTATCAATATTTTTGTCACTACAATGGATGGTAGCCTTGTTATTATGGAAGGTATTCTATTGTCGAGATTTTTGTTACTACAATGGATGGTAGCCTTGTCGTTATGGAAGGTAGTCTGTTGTCGAGATTTCTTATACTCCAATGGATTGTAGCCTTGTAATTATGGAAGGTAGTCTCTTGTTGATAATTTGGTTACTCCAATGATGGTACCCTTGTCATTATGGAAGGTAGTTTATTGCCGAGATTTTTGTTACTCCATTGCATGGTAGCCTTGTCATTATGGAAGGTAGTGTGTTGTCGATATTTTTGTTATTCCAATGGATAGTAGCCTTATTATTATGGAAGGTAGTCTATTGTCGATATCTTTGTTACTCCAATGGATGGTAGCCTAGTCATTATGGAAGGTAGTTTGTGTAAGAGATTTTAGTTACTCCAATGGATGGTAGCCTTGTCATTATGGAAGGTAGTCTGTTGTCGAGATTTTTGTTACTCCAATGGATGGTAGCCTTGTCATTATAAAAGGTAATATATTGTCGAGATTTTTGTCACTATATTGGATGGTAGCCTTGTCATTATGGAATGTAGTCTATTGTCGAGATTTATGTTATTCCATTGGATGGTAGCTTTGTCATTATATAAGGTAGTATATTATCGATATTTTTGTCAATACAATGGATGGTAGCCTTGTCTTTATGGAAGGTAGTCTGTTGTCAAGATTTTTGTTACTACAATGGATTGTAGCCTTGTCGTTATGGAAGGTAGTTTGTTGTCGATATCTTTGTTAGTCCAATGGATGGTAGCCTAGTCATTATGGAAGGTAGTTTGTGTATGAGATTTAAGTTACTCCAATGGATGGTAGCCTTGTCATTATGGAAGGTAGTCTATTGTCGAGATTTTTGTTACTCTAAGTGATGGTTGCCTTGTCCATATGGAAGGTAGTCTGTTGTCAAGATTTTTGTTTATCCAATGGATGGTAGCATTGTCATTATAGAAGGTAGTATATTGTTGAGATTTTTGTCACTACAATGGATGGTAGCCTTGTCATTATGTAAGGTAGTCTGTTGTCGTGATTTTTGTAACTAGAATGGATTGTAGCCTTGTCGTTAGGGAAGGTATTCTATTGTCGATATCTTTGTTACTCCAATGGATGGTAGCCTAGTCATTATGGAAGGTAGTTTGAGTATGATATTTTTGTTATTCCAATGGATGGTAACCTTGTCATTATGAAAGGTAGTCTATTGTCGTGATTTTTTTTACTCTAAGGGATGGTAGCCTTGTCATTATGGAAGGTAGTATATTATCGATATCTTTGTTACTCCAATGGATGGTAGCCTTGTCATTAGGGAACGTAGTCTGTTGTTGAGATTTTTGTTATTCCAATGGATGGTAGCGTTGTCATTATAGAAGGTAGTATATTATCAATATTTTTGGCACTACAATGGATGGTAGCCTTGTTATTATGGAAGGTAGTCTATTGTCGAGATTTTTGTTACCAGAATGGATTGTAGCCTTGTCGTTATGGAAGATAGTCTGTTGTCGATATCTTTGTTACTCAAATGGAAGGTAGCCTAGTCATTATGGAAGGTAGTTTGTGTACGATATTTTAGTTACTTCAATGGATGGTAGCCTTCTCATTATGGAAGGTAGTCTGTTGTCGAGATTTTTTATACTCCAATGGATTGTAGCCTTGTAATTATGGAAGGTAATCTCTTGTTGATAATTTGGTTACTCCAATGATGGTACCCTTGTCATTATGGAAGGTAGTTTATTGCCGAGATTTTTGTTACTCCATTGCATGGTAGCCTTGTCATTATGGAAGGTAGTGTGTTGTCGATATTTTTGTTATTCCAATGGATGGTAGCCTTATTATTATGGAAGGTAGTCTATTGTCGTGATTTTTGTTACTCCAATGGATGGTAGCCTTGTCATTATGGAAGGTAGTCTCTTGTCGAGATTTTTGTTACTACAATGGATTGTAGCCTTGTCGTTATAGAAGATAGTCCGTTGTCGATATCTTTGTTACTCCAATGGATGGTAGCCTAGTCATTATGGAAGGTAGTTTGTGTACAAGATTTTAGTTACTCCAATGGATGGTAGCCTTGTCATTATGGAAAGTAGTCTGTTGTCGAGATTTTTGTTACTCCAATGGATGGTAGCCTTGTCATTATAAAAGGTAATATATTGTCGAGATTTTTGTCACTATTTTGGATGGTAGCCTTGTCATTATGGAATGTAGTCTGTTGTCGAGATTTTTGTTATTCCATTGGATGGTAGCGTTGTCATTATATAAGGTAGTATATTATCGAGATTTTTGTCAGTCAATGGATGGTAGCCTTGTCTTTATGGAAGGTAGTCTGTTGTCATGATTTTTGTTAATACAATGGATTGTAGCCTTGTCGTTATGGAAGGTAGTTTGTTGTTGATATCTTTGTTAGTCCAATGGATGGTAGCCTAGTCATTATGGAAGGTAATTTGTGTACGAGATTTTAGTTACTTTAATGGATGGAAGCCTTCTCATTATGAAAGGTAGTTTGTTCTCGAGATTTTGTATACTCCAATGGATTGTAGCCTTCTAATTATGGAAGGTAGTCTCTTGTTGATATTTTGGGTACTCCAATGATGGTACCCTTATCATTGTGGAAGGTATTCTATTGTCGATATCTTTGTTTCTCCAATGGATGGTAGCCTTGTCATTATAGAAGGTAGTCTATTGTCGAGATTTTTGTTACTCTAAGGGATGGTAGCCTTGTCCATATGGAAGGTAGTCTATTGTCGAGATTTTTGTTATTCCAATGGATTGTAGCATTGTCATTATAGAAGGTAGTATATTGTCGAGATTTTTGTCACTACAATGGATGGTAGCCTTGTCATTAGGTAAGGTAGTCTGTTGTCGAGATTTTTGTTACTAGAATGGATTATAGCCTTGTCGTTATGGAAGGTAGTCTGTTTTCGATATCTTTGTTACAACAATGGATGGTAGCCTAGTCATTATGGAAGGTAATTTGTGTACGATATTTTTGTTATTCCAATGGATGATAGCCTTGTCATTATGAAAGGTAGTCTATTGTCGTGATTTTTATTACTCTAAGAAATGGTAGCCTTGTCATTATGCAAGGTAGTATGTTGTCGATATCTTTGTTACTCCAATGGATGGTAGCCGTGTCATTATGGAATGTAGTCTGTTGTCGATATTTTTTTTACTCTATTGCCGGGATTTTTGTTACTCCATTGCATGGTAGCCTTGTCATTATGGAAGGTCGTGTGTTGTCGATATTTTTGTTATTCCAATGGATGGTAGCCCTGTCATTATGGAAGGTAGTCTCTTGTCGTGATTTTTGTTACTCCAATGGATGGTAGCCTTGTCATTATGTAAGGTGGTCTGTTGTCGAGATATTTGTTACTCTAAGGGATGGTAGCCTTGCCATTATGGAACGTAGTCTGTTATCGAGATTTTTGTTATTCTAATGGATGGTAACATTGTCATTATAGAAGGTAGTATATTATCAATATTTTTGTCACTACAATAGATGGTAGCCTTGTCATTATGGAAGGTAGTCTGTTGTCGAGATTTTTGTTACTACAATGGATAGTAGCCTTGTCGTTATGGAAGATAGTCTGTTGTCGATATCTTTGTTATTCCAATGGATGATAGCCTAGTCATTATGGAAGGTAGTTTGTGTACGAGATTTTAGTTACTCCTATGGATGGTAGCCTTGTCATTATAGAAGGTAATATATTGTCGAGATTTTTGTCACTATATTGGATGGTAGCCTTGTCATTATGGAACGTAGTCTGTTGTCGAGATTTTTGTTATTCCATTGGATGGTAGCGTTGTCGTTATAGAAGGTAGTATATTATCGAGATTTTTGTCACTACAATGGATGGTAGCCTTGTCATTATGGAAGGTAGTCTGTTGTCAAGATTTTTGTTACTACAATGGATTGTAGCCTTGTCGTTATGGAAGGTAGTTTGTTGTCGATATCTTTGTTAGTCCAATGGATGGTAGCCTAGTCATTATGGAAGGTAGTTTGTGTACGAGATTTTAGTTACTTTAATGGATGGTAGCCTTGTCATTATGAAAGGTAGTCTGTTGTCGAGATTTTTTATACTACAATGGATTGTAGCCCTGTAATTATGGAAGGTAGTCTCTTGTTGATATTTTGGCTACTCCAATGATGGTACCCTTGTCATTATGGAAGGTAGTCTATTGCCGAGATTTTTGTTACTCCATTGCATGGTAGCCTTGTCATTATTGAAGGTAGTGTGTTGTAGATATTTTTGTTATTCCAATGGATGGTAGCCTTGTCATTATGGTAGGTAGTCTGTTGTCGTGAATTTTGTTACTCCAATGGATGGTAGCCTTGTCATTATGGAAGGTACTAAGTTGTCGATATCTTCGTTACTCCAATGGATGATAGCCTTGCCATTATGGAAGGTAGTCTATTGCCGAGATTTTAGTTACTCCAATGGATGGTAGCCTTGTCATTATGGAAGGTAGTCTGTTGTCGAGATTTTTGTTACTCCAATAGATTGTAGCCATGTAATTATAGAAGGTAGTCTCTTGTCGAGATTTTTGTCACTATAATGGATGGTAGCCTTGTCATTATGGAAGGTAGTCTATTGTCGAGATTTTTGTTACTATAATGGATTATAGCCTTGTCGTTGTGAAAGGTAGTCTGTTGTCGATATCTTTGTTACTCCAATGGATGGTAGACTAGTCATTATTGAAGGTAGTTTGCGTACGAGATTTTTGTTATTCCAATGGATGGTAGTCTTGTCATTATGAAAGGTAGTCTGTTGTCGTGATTTTTGTTAATCTAAGGGATGGTAGCCTTGTCATTATGGAAAGTAGTATGTTGTCGATATCTTTGTTACTCCAATGGATGGCAGCCTTGTCGTTATGGAAGGTAGTCTGTTGTCGATATCTTTATTACTCAAATGGATGGTAGCCTAGTCATTATGGAAGGTAGTTTGTGTACGATATTTTTGTTATTCCAATGGATGGTAGCCTTGTCATTATGAAAGGTAGTCTGTTGTCATGATTTTTGTTACTCTAATGGATGGTAGCCTTGCCATTATGGAAGGTAGTATGTTGTCGATATCTTGGTTACTCCAATGGATGGTAGCCGTATCATTATGGAAGGTAGTCTGTTGTCCAGATTTTTGTTACTCTTAGGGATGGTAGCCCTGTCATTATGGAACGTAGTTTGTTGTCGAGATTTTTGTTATTCCAATGGATGGTAGCGTTGTCATTATAGAAGGTAGTATATTATCGAGATTTTTGTCACTACAATGGATGTTAGCCTTGTCATTATGGAAGGTAGTCTGTTGTTAAGATTTTTGTTACTATAATGGATTGTAGCCTTGTCGTTGTGGAAGGTAGTCTGTTGTCGATATCTTTGTTACTCTAATGGATGGTAGCCTAGTGATTATGGAAGGTAGTTTGTGTACGAGATTTTAGTTACTCCAATGGATGGTAGCCTTGTCATTACGGAAGGTAGTCTGTTGTCAAGATAATTTATACTCCAATGGATTGTAGCCTTGTCATTATGGAAGGAAGTCTGTGGTCGAGATTTTTGTTACTCTAAGGGATGGTAGCCTTCTCATTATGGAATGTAGTATGTTGTCGAGATTTTTGTTATTCCAATGGATGGTAGCCTTGTCATTATGAAAGGTAGTCTATTGTCGAGATTTTTGTAACTATAATAGATTGTAGCCTTGTCATTATGGAAGGTAGTCTGTTGTCTAGATTTTTTTTACTCCAATGGATGGTGTACTTGTCATTATAGAAGGTAGTATATTGTTGAGACTTTTGTCACTACAATGAATGGTAGCCTTGTCATTATGGAAGGAAGTCTGTTGTCGATATCTTTGTCACTCCAATGGATGGAAGACTAGTCATTATTGAAGGTAGTTTGTGTACGATATTTTTGTTATTCCAATGGATGGTAGCCTTGTCATTATGAAAGGTAGTTTGTTGTCGTGATTTTTGTTACTCTAAGGGATGGTGGCCTTGTCATTATGGAAGGTAGTATGTTGTCGATATCTTTGTTACTCCAATGGATGGTAGCCTTATCGTTATTGAAGGTAGTCTGTTTTCGATATCTTTGTTACTCCAATGGATGGTAGCCTAGTCATTATGGAAGGTAGTTTGTGTACGATATTTTTGTTATTCCAATGGATGGTATCCTTGTCATTATGAAAAGTAGTATGTTGTCGTGATTTTTGTTACTCTAAGGGATGGTAGCCTTGTCATTGTTGAAGGTAGTATGTTGTCGATATCTTTGTTACTCCAATGGATGGTAGCCTTGTCATTATGGAAGGTAGTCTGTTGTCCAGATTTTTGTTACTCTTAGGGATGGTAGCCTTGTCATTATGGAACATAGTCTGTTGTCGAGATTTTTGTTATTCCAATGGATGGTATCATTGTCAATATAGAAGGTAGTATATTATCGAGATTTTTGTCACTACAATGGATGGTAGCCTTGTCATTATGGAAGGTAGTCTGTTGTTAAGATTTTTGTTACTATAATGGATTGTAGCCTTGTCATTATGGAAGGTAGTTTGTTGTCGATATCTTTGTTAGTCGAATGGATGGTAGCCTAGTCATTATGGAAGGTAGTTTGTGTACGAGATTTAAGTTACTTTAATGGATGGTAGCCTTGTCATTATGGAAGGTAGTCTGTTGTCGAGATTTTTTATACTCCAATGGATTGTAGCCTTGTAATTATGGAAGGTAGTCTCTTGTTGATATTTTGGCTACTCCAATGATGGTACCCTTGTCATTATGGAAGGTAGTCTATTGCCGATATTTTTGTTACTCCAATGGATGGTGGACTTGTCATTAAGGAAGGTAATGTGTTGTCGATATTTTTGTTATTCCAATAGATGGTAGCCTTGTCATTATGGAAGGTAGTCTGTTGTCATGATTTTTGTTACTCCAATGGATGGTAGCCTTGTCCTTATGGAAGGTCGAATGTTATCGATATCTTTGTTTCTCCAATGGATGGCAGCCTTGTCAGTATAGAAGGTAGTCTATTGTCGTGATTTTTGTTACTCTAAGGGATGGTAGCCTTGTCATTATGGAAGGTAGTATGTTATCGATATCTTTGTTACTCCAATGGATGGTATCCTTGTCATTATGGAAGGTAGTCTGTTGTCGAGATTTTTGTTATTCCAATGGATGGTAGCGTTGTCATTATAGAAGGTAGTATATTATTAATATTTTTGTCACTACAATGGATGGTAGCCTTGTCATTATGGAAGGTAGTCTATTGTCGAGATTTTTGTTACTACAATGGATTGTAGCCTTATCGTTATGGAAGATAGTCTGTTGTCGATATCTTTGTTACTCCAATGGAAGGTAGCCTAGTCATTATGGAAGGTAGTTTGTGTATGAGATTTTAGTTACTCCAATGGATGGTAGCCTTGTCATTATGGAAGGTAGTCTATTTTCGAGATTTTTTATACTCCAATGGATTGTAGCCTTGTAATTATGGAAGGTAGTCTCTTGTTGATATTTTGGTTACTCCAATGATGGTACCCTTGTCATTATGGAAGGTGGTTTATTGCCGAGATTTTTGTTACTCCATGTCATGGTAGCCTTGTCACTATGGAAGGTAGTGTGTTGTCGATATTTTTGTTATTCTAGTGGATGGTAGCCTTATTATTATGGAAGGTAGTCTATTGTCATGATTTTTGTTACTCCAATAGATGGTAGCCTTGTCATTATGGAAGGTAGTCTGTTTTCGAGATTTTTGTTACTACAATGGATTGTAGCCTTGTCGTTTTAGAAGATATTCTGTTGTCGATATCTTTGTTACTCCAATGGATGGTAGCCTAGTAATTATGGAAGGTAGTTTGTGTACGAGATTTTAGTTACTCCAATGGATGGTAGCCTAGTCATTATGGAAGGTAGTCTGTTGTCGAGATTTTTGTCACTATATTGGATGGTAGCCTTGTCATTATGGAACGTAGTCTATTGTCGAGATTTTTGTTATTCCATTGGATGGTAGCGTTGTCATTATATAAGGTAGTATATTATCAAGATTTTTGTCAGTACAATGGATGGTAGCCTTGTCATTATGGAAGGTAGTCTGTTGTCAAGATTTTTGTTACTACAATGGATTGTAGCCTTGTCGTTATGGAAGGTAGTTTGTTACTGATATCTTTGTTAGTCCAATGGATGGTAGCCTAGTCATTATGGAAGGTAGTTTGTGTACGAGATTTTAGTTACTTTAATGGATGGAAGCCTTTTCATTATGAAAGGTAGTCTGTTGTCGAGATTTTTTATACTCCAATGGATTGTAGCCTTGTAATTATGGAAGGTAGTCTCTTGTTGATATTTTGGTTACTCCAATGATGGTACCCTTATCATTATGGAAGGTAGTCTATTGCCGAGATTTTTGTTACTCCATTGCATGGTAACCTTGTCATTAAGGAAGGTAATGTGTTGTCGATATTTTTGTTATTCCAATAGATGGTAGCCTTGTCATTATGGAAGGTAGTCTGTTGTCATGATTTTTGTTACTCCAATGGATGGTAGCCTTGTCCTTATGGAAGGTCGAATGTTATCGATATCTTTGTTTCTCCAATGGATGGCAGCCTTGTCAGTATAGAAGGTAGTCTATTGTCGAGATTATTATTACTCTAAGGGATGGTAGCCTTGTCCATATGGAAGGTAGTATGTTGTCGAGATTTTTGTTATTCCAATGGAAGGTAGCATTGTCTTTATAGAAGGTTGTATATTATCGAGATTTTTGTCACTACAATGGATGGTAGCCTTGTCATTAAGTAAGGTAGTCTGTTGTCAAGATTTTTGTTACTAGAATGGATTGTAGCCTTGTCGTTATGGAAGGTAGTCTATTGTCGATATCTTTGTTACTCCAATGGATGGTAGCCTAGTCATTATGGAAGGTAGTTTGTGTACGATATTTTTGTTATTCCAATGGATGATAGCCTTGTAATTATGAAAGGTAGTCTATTGTCGTGATTTTTATTACTCTAAGGGATGGTAGCCTTGTCATTATGGAAGGTAGTATGTTGTCGATATCTTTGTTACTCTAATGGATGGTAGCCTTGTCATTATGGAAGGTAGTCTGTTGTCGATATTTTTTTTACTCTAAGGGATGGTAGCCTTGTCATTATGGAAGGTAGTCTATTGCCGAGATTTTTGTTACTCCATTGCATGGTAGCCTTGTCATTATGGAAGGTAGTGTGTTGTCGATATTTTTGTTATTCCAATGGATGGTAGCCCTGTCATTATGGAAGGTAGTCTCTTGTCGTGATTTTTGTTACTCCAATGGATGGTAGCCTTGTCATTATGTAAGGTGGTCTATTGTCGAGATATTTGTTACTCTAAGGGACGGTAGCCTTGCCATTATGGAACGTAGTATGTTATTGAGATTTTTGTTATTCCAATGGATGGTAGCGTTGTCATTATAGAAGGTAGTATATTATCGATATTTTTGTCACTACAATGGATGGTAGCCTTGTCATTATGGAAGGTAGTTTGTTGTCGAGATTTTTGTTACTACAATGGATTGTAGCCATGTCGTTATGGAAGATAGTTTGTTGTCGATATCTTTGTTATCCCAATGGATGGTAGCCTTATTATTATGGAAGGTAGTCTATTGTCGTGATTTTTGTTACTCCAATGGATGGAAGCCTTGTCATTATGGAAGGTAGTCTGTTGTCGAGATTTTTGTTACTACAATGGATTGTAGCCTTGTCGTTATAGAAGATAGTCTATTGTCGATATCTTTGTTACTCCAATGGATGGTAGCCTAGTCATTATGGAAGGTAGTTTGTGTACGAGATTTTAGTTACTCCAATGGATGGTAGCCTTGTCATTATGGAAGGTAGTCTGTTGTCGAGATTTTTGTTACTCCAATGGATGGTAGCCTTGTCATTATAGAAGGTAATATATTGTCGAGATTTTTGTCACTATATTGGATGGTAGCCTTGTCATTATGGAACGTAGTCTGTTGTCGAGATTTTTGTTATTCCATTGGATGGTAGCGTTGTCATTATAGAAGGTAGTATATTATCGAGATTTTTGTCACTACAATGGATGGTAGCCTTATCATTATGAAAGGTTGTCTGTTGTCAAGATTTTTGTTACTACAATGGATTGTAGCCTTGTCGTTATGGAATGTAGTTTGTTGTCGATATGTTTGTTAGTCCAATGGATGGTAGCCTAGTCATTATGGAAGGTAGTTTGTGTATGAGATTTTAGTTACTTAAATGGATGGTAGCCTTGTCATTATGAAAGGTAGTCTGTTGTCGAGATTTTTTATACTCCAATGGATTGTAGCCTTGTAATTATGGAAGGTAGTCTCTTGTTGATATTTTGGTTACTCCAATGATGTTACCCTTGTCATTATGGAAGGTAGTCTATTGCCGAGATTTTTGTTACTCCATTGCATGGTAGCCTTGTCATTATGGAAGGTAGTGTGTTGTCGATATTTTTGTTATTCAAATAGATGGTAGCGTTGTCATTATGGAAGGTAGTCTGTTGTCATGATTTTTGTTACTCCAATGGATGGTAGCCTTGCCATTATGGAAGGTAGTATGTTATCGATATCTTTGTTTCTCTAATGGATGGTAGCCTTGTCATTATAGAAGGTAGTCTATTGTCGAGATTTTTGTTACTCTAAGGGATGGTAGCCTTGTCCATATGAAAGGTAGTTTGTTGTCGAGATTTTTGTTATTCCAATGGTTGGTAGCATTATCATTATAGAAGGTAGTATATTGTCGAGATTTTTGTCACTACAATGGATGGTAGCCTTGTCATTAGGTAAGGTAGTCTGTTTTCGAGATTTTTGTTACTAGAATGGATTGTAGCCTTGTCGTTATGGAAGGTAGTCTGTTGTTGATATCTTTGTTACTCCAATGGATGGTAGCCTAGTCATTATGGAAGGTAGTTTGTGTATGATATTTTTGTTATTCCAATGGATGATAGCCTTGTCATTATGAAAGGTAGTCTATTGTCGTGATTTTTATTACTCTAAGGGATGGTAGCCTTGTCATTATGGAAGGTAGTATGTTGTCGATATCTTTGTTACTCCAATGGATGGTAGCCTTGTCATTATGGAAGGTAGTCTGTTGTCGATATTTTTTTTACTCTAAGGGATGGTAGCCTTGTCATTATGGAAGGTAGTCTATTGCCGAGATTTTTGTTACTCCATTGCATGGTAGCCTTGTCATTATGGAAGGTAGTGTGTTGTCGATATTTTTGTTATTCCAATGGATGGTAGCCCTGTCATTATGGAAGGTAGTCTATTGTCGTGATTTTTCTTACTCCAATGGATGGTAGCCTTGTCATTATGGAAGGTGGTTTGTTGTCGAGATATTTGTTACTCTAAGGGATGGTAGCCTTGCCATTATGGAACGTAGTCTGTTATCGAGATTTTTGTTATTCCAATGGATGGTAGCATTGTCAGTATAGAAGGTAGTATATTATCGATATTTTTGTTACTACAATGGAATGTAGCCTTGTCGTTATGGAAGATAGTCTGTTGTCGATATCTTTGTTACTCTAATGGATGGTAGCCTAGTCATTATGGAAGGTAGTTTGTGTACGAGATTTTATTTACTCCAATGGATGGTAGCCTTGTCATTATGGAAGGTAGTCTGTTGTCGAGATTTTTGTTACTCCAATGGATGGTAGCCTTGTCATTATAGAAGGTAATATATTATCGAGATTTTTGTCAGTACAATGGATGGTAGCCTTGTCATTATGGAAGGTAGTGTGTTGTCGAGATTTTTGGTACTACAATGGATTGTAGCCTTGTCGTTATGGAAGGTAGTTTATTGTTGATATCTTTGTTAGTCCAATGGATGGTAGCCTAGTCATTATGGAAGGTAGTTTGTGTACGAGATTTTAGTTACTTTAATGGATGGAAGCCTTGTCATTATGAAAGGTAGTCTGTTGTCGAGATTTTTTATACTCCAATGGATTGTAGCCTAGTAATTATGGAAGGTATTCTCTTGTTGATATTTTGGTTACTCCAATGATGGTACCCTTATCATTATGGAAGGTAGTCTATTGCCGAGATTTTTGTTACTCCATTGCATGGTAACCATGTCATTAAGGAAGGTAGTGTGTTGTCGATATTTTTGTTATTCCAATAGATGGTAGCCTTGTAATTATGGAAGGTAGTCTGTTGTCATGATTTTTGTAACTCCAATGGATCGTAGCCTTGCCATTATGGAAGGTAGTATGTTATCAATATCTTTGTTTCTCCAATGGATGGTAGCCTTGTCATTATAGAAGGTAGTCTATTGTCGAGATTTTTGTTACTCAAAGGGATGGTAGCCTTGTCCATATGGCAGGTAGTCTGTTGTCGAGATTTTTGTTATTCCAATGGATGGTAGCATTGTCATTATAGAAGGTAGTATATTGTCGAGATTTTTGTCACTACAATGGATGGTAGCCTTGTCATTAGGTAAGGTAGTCTGTTGTCGAGATTTTTGTTACTAGAATCGATTGTAGCCTTGTCGTTATGGAAGGTAGTCTATTGTCGATATCTTTGTTACTCCAGTGGATGGTAGCCTAGTCATTATGGAAGGTAGTTTGTGTATGATATTTTTGTTATTCCAATGGATGATAGCCTTTTCATTATGAAAGGTAGTCTATTGTCGTGATTTTTATTACTCTAAGGGATGGTAGCCTTGTCATTATGGAAGGTAGTATGTTGTCGATATCTTTGTTACTCCAATGGATGGTAGCCTTGTCATTATGGAAGGTAGTCTATTGTCGATATTTTTTTTACTCTAAGGGATGGTAGCCTTGTCATTATGGAAGGTAGTCTATTGCCGAGATTTTTGTTACTCCATTGCATGGTAGCCTTGTCATTATGGAAGGTAGTGTGTTGTTGCTATTTTTGTTATTCCAATGGATGGTAGCCCTGTCATTATGGAAGGTAGTCTCTTGTCGTGATTTTTGTTACTCCAATGGATGGTAGCCTTATCATTATGTAAGGTGGTCTGTTGTCGAGATATTTGTTACTCTAAGGGATGGTAGCCTTGCCATTATGGAACGTAGTCTGTTATCGATATTTTTGTTATTCCAATGGATGGTAGCGTTGTCATTATAGAAGGTAGTATATTATCGATAATTTTGTCACTACAATGGATGATAGCCTTGCCTTTATGGAAGGTAGTCTGTTATCGAGATTTTTGTTACTACAATGGATTGTAGCCTTGTCGTTATGGAAGATAGTCTGTTGTTGATATCTTTGTTACTCCAATGGATGGTAGCCTAGTCATTATGGAAGGTAGTTTGTGTACGAGATTTTAGTTACTCCAATGGATGGTAGCCTTGTCATTATGGAAGGTAGTCTGTTGTCGAGATTTTTGTTACTCCAATGGATGGTTGCCTTGACGTTATGGAAGGTAGTTTGTTGTCGATATCTTTGTTAGTCCAATGGATGGTAGCCTAGTCATTATGGAAGGTAGTTTGTGTACGAGATTTTAGTTACTTTAATGGATTGTAGCCTTGTCATTATGAAAGGTAGTCTGTTGTCGAGATTTTTTATACTCCAATGGATTGTAGCCTTGTAATTATAGAAGGTAGTCTCTTGTTGATATTTTGGTTACTCCAATGATGGTACCCTTGTCATTATGGAAAGTAGTCTATTGCCGAGATTTTTGTTACTCCATTGCATGGTAGCCTTGTCATTATGGAAGGTAGTCTGTTGTCATGATTTTTGTTACTCCAATGGATGGTAGCCTTGCCATTATGGAAGGTAGTATGTTATCGATATCTTTGTTTCTCCAATGGATGGTAGCCTTGTCATTATAGAAGGTAGTCTATTGTCGAGATTTTTGTTACTCTAAGGGATGGTAGCCTTGTCCATATGGAAGGTAGTCTGTTGTCGAGATTTTTGTTATTTCAATGGATGGTAGCATTGTCATTATAGAAGGTAGTATATTCTCGATATTTTTGTCACTACAATGGATGGTAGCCTTGTCATTAGGTAAGGTAGTCTGTTGTCGAGATTTTTGTTACTAGAATGGATTCTAGCCTTGTCGTTATGGAAGGTAGTCTATTGTCGATATCTTTGTTACTCCAATGGATGGTAGCCTAGTCATTATGGAAGGTAGTTTGTGTACGATATTTTTGTTATTCCAATGGATTATAGCCTTGTCATTATGAAAGGTAGTCTATTGTCGTGATTTTAATTACTCTAAGGGATGGTAGCCTTGTCATTTTGGAAGGTAGTATGTTGTCGATATCTTTGTTACTCCAATGGCTGGTAGCCTTGTCCTTATGGAAGGTAGTCTGTTGTCGATATTTTTTTTACTTTAAGGGATGGTAGCCTTATCACTATAGAAGGTAGTCTATTGCCGAGATTTTTGTTACTCCATTGCATGGTAGCCTTGTCATTATGGAAGGTAGTGTGTTATCGATATTTTTGTTATTCCAATGGATGGTAGCCCTGTCATTATGGAAGGTAGTCTATTGTCGTGATTTTTGTTACTCCAATGGATGGTAGCCTTGTCATTATGGAAGGTGGTTTGTTGTCGAGATATTTGTTACTCTAAGGGATGGTAGCCTTGCCATTATGGAACGTAGTCTGTTATCGAGATTTTTTTTATTCCAATTGATGGTAGCGTTGTCAGTATAGAAGGTAGTATATTATCGATATTTTTGTTACTACAATGGATTGTAGACTTGTCCTTATTAAAGATAGTCTGTTGTCAATATCTTTGTTACTCTAATGGATGGTAGCCTAGTCATTATGGATGGTAGTTTGTGTATGAGATTTTATTTACTCCAATGGATAGTAGCCTTGTCATTATGGAAGGTAGTCTGTTGTCGAGATTTTTGTTACTCCAATGGATGGTAGCCTTGTCATTATAGAAGGTAATATATTGTCGATATTTTTGTCACTATAATGGATGGTAGCCTTGTCATTATGGAACGTAGTCTGTTGTCGAGATTTTTGTTATTCCATTAGATGGTAGCGTTGTCATTATAGAAGGTAGTATATTATCGAGATTTTTGTCACTACAATGGTTGGTGGCCTTGTCATTATGGAAGGTAGTCTGTTGTCAAGATTTTTGTTACTACAATGGATTGTAGCCTTGTCGTTATGGAAGAAAGTTTATTGTTGATATCTTTGTTAGTCCAATGGATGGTAGCCTAGTCATTATGAAAGGTAGTTTGTGTACGAGATTTTAGTTACTTTAATGGATGATAGCCTTGTCATTATGGAAGGTAGTCTGTTGTCGAGATTTTTTATACTCCAATGGGTTGTAGCCTTGTAATTATGGAACGTAGTCTCTTGTTGATATTTTGGTTACTCCAATAATGGTACACTTGTCATTATGGAAGGTAGTGTATTGCCGAGATTTTTGTTACTTCATTGCATGGTAGCCTTGTCATTATGGAAGGTAGTGTGTTATCGATATTTTTGTTATTCCAATGGATGGTAGCCTTGCCATTATGGAAGGTGGTCTATTGTCGAGATATTTGTTACTCTTAGGGATGGTAGCCTTGCCATTATGGAACATAATCTGTTGTCGAGATTTTTGTTATTCCAATGGATGGTAGCGTTGTCATTATAGAAGGTAGTATATTATCGATATTTTTGTCACTATAATGGATGGTAGGCTTGTCATTAGGGAAGGTAGTCTGTTGTCGAGATTTTTGTTACTGAAATGAATTGTAGCATTGTCGTTATTGAAGATAGTTTGTTGTCGATATCTTTGTTACTCCAACGGATGCTAGCCTAGTCATTATGGAAGGTAGTTTGTGTACGAGATTTTATTTACTCCAATGGATGGCAACCTTGTCATTATGGAAGGTAGTCTGTTGTCAAGATTTTTGTTACTAAATTGGATTGTAGCCTTGTCATTATGGAAGGTAGTTTGTTGTCGATATCTTTGTTAGTCCAATGGATGGTAGCCTAGTCATTATGGAAGGTAGTTTGTGTACGAGATTTTAGTTACTTTAATGGATGGTAGCCTTGTCATTATGGAAGGTAGTCAAATCTCGAGATTTTTTATACTCCAATAGATTGTAGCCTTGTAATTATGGAAGGTACTCTCTTGTTGATATTTTGGTTACTCCAATGATGGTACCCTTGTCATTATGGAAGATAGTCTATTTCCGAGATTTTTGTTCCTCCATTGCATGGTAGCCTTGTCATTATGGAAGGTAGTGTGTTGTCGATATTTTTGTTATTCCAATGGATGGTAGCCTTGTCATTATGGAAGGTAGTTTGTTTTCGTGATTTTTGTTACTCCAATGGATGGTAGTCTTGTAATTATGGAAGGTAGTATGTTGTCAATATCTTTGTTACTCCATCGGATGGTAGCCTTGTCATTATGGAAGGTAGTCTATTGTCGAGATTTTTGTTACTCTAAGGGATGGTATCCTTGTCCATATGGAAGGTAGTCTGTTGTCGAGATTTTTGTTATTCCAATGGATGGTAGCGTTGTCATTAAAGAAGGTAGTATATTGTCGA
Organism: Vicia faba; assembly: GCA_948472305.1. Classification (NCBI taxonomy): domain Eukaryota; kingdom Viridiplantae; phylum Streptophyta; class Magnoliopsida; order Fabales; family Fabaceae; genus Vicia; species Vicia faba. The sequence continues at coordinate 463,631,422 of OX451741.1, forward strand.
GATTTTTGTCACTACAATGGATGGTAGCCTTGTCATTATGTAAGGTAGTCTGTTGTCGAGATTTTTGTTACTAGAATGGATTGTAGCCTTGTCGTTATGGAAGGTAGTTTGTTGTCTATATTTTTGTTACTCCAATGGATGGTAGCCTAGTCATTATGGAAGGTAGTTTGTGTACGAGATTTTAGTTACTTTAATGGATGGTAGCCTTGTCATTATGGAAAGTAGTCTGTTGTTGAGATTTTTTATACTCCAATAAATTGTAGCCTTGTAATTATGGAAGGTAGTCTCTTGTTGATATTTTGGTTACTCCAATGATGGTACCCTTGTCATTATTGAAGGTAGTCTATTGCCGATATTTTTGTTACTCCGTTGCATGGTAGCTTTGTCATTATGGAAGGTAATGTGTTTTCGATATTTTTGTTATTCCAATGGATGGTAGCCTTCTCATTATGGAAGGTAGTCTATTTTCGTGATTTTTGTTACTCCAATGGATGGTAGCCTTTTCATTATGGAAGGTAGTATGTTGTCGATATCTTTGTTACTTCAATGGATGGTAGCCTTGTCATTATGGAAGGTAGTCTATTGTCGAGATTTTTGTTACTCTAAGGGATGGTAGCCTTGTCCATATGGAAGGTAGTCTGTTGTCTAGATTTTTGTTATTCCAATGGATGGTAGCGTTGTCATTAAAGAAGATAGTATATTGTCGAGTTTTTTGTCACTACAATGGATGGTAGCCTTGTCATTATGTAAGGTAGTCTGTTGTCGAGATTTTTGTTACTAGAATGGATTGTAGCCTTGTCGTTATGGAAGGTAGTTTGTTGTCTATATCTTTGTTACTCCAATGGGTTGTAGTCTAGTCATTATGGAAGGTAGTTTGTGTACGATATTTTTTTTACTTTAATGGATGGTAGCCTTGTCATTATGGAAGGTAGTCTGTTGTCGAGATTTTTTATACTCCAATAAATTGTAGCCTTGTAATTATGGAAGGTAGTCTCTTGTTGATATTTTGGTTACTCCAATGATGGTACCCTTGTCATTATGGAAGATAGTCTATTTCCGAGATTTTTGTTCCTCCATTGCATGGTAGCCTTGTCATTATGGAAGGTAGTGTGTTGTCGATATTTTTGTTATTCCAATGGATGGTAACCTTGTCATTATGGAAGGTAGTCTGTTTTCGTGATTTTTGTTACTCCAATGGATGGTAGCCTTGTCATTATGGAAGGTAGTATGTTGTCGATATCTTTGTTACTCCAATGGATGGTAGCCTTGTCATTATGGAAGGTAGTCTATTGTCGAGATTTTTGTTACTCTAAGGGATGGTAGCCTTGTCCATATGGAAGGTAGTCTGTTGTCGAGATTTTTGTTATTCCAACGGATGGTAGCGTTGTCATTAAAGAAGATAGTATATTGTCGAGTTTTTTGTCACTACAATGGATGGTAGCCTTGTCATTATGTAAGGTAGTCTGTTGTCGAGATTTTTGTTACTAGAATGGATTGCAGCCTTGTCGTTATGGAAGGTAGTTTGTTGTCTATATCTTTGTTACTCCAATGAATGGTAGCCTAGTCATTATGGAAGGTAGTTTGTGTATGAGATTTTTTTTACTTTAATGGATGGTAGCCTTGTCATTATGGAAGGTAGTCTGTTGTCGAGATTTTTTATACTCCAATAAATTGTAGCCTTGTCATTATGGAAGGTAGTCTATTGCCGAGATTTTTGTTACTCCGTTGCATGGTAGCCTTGTCATTATGGAAGGTAGTGTGTTGTCGATATTTTTGTTATTCCAATGGATGGTAGCCTTGTCATTATAGAAGGTAGTCTATTTTTGTGATTTTTGTTACTCCAATGGATAGTAGCCTTGTCATTATGGAAGGTAGTCTGTTGTCAAGATTTTTGTTACTACAATGGATTGTAGCCTTGTCTTTATGGAAGATAGTCTGTTGTCGATATCTTTGTTACTCCAATGGATGGTAGCCTAATCATTATGGAAGGTAGTTTGTGTACGAGATTTTAGTTACTCCAATGGATGGTAGCCTTGTCATTATGGAAGGTAGTTTGTTGTCGAGATTTTTGTTACTCCAATGGATGGTAGCCTTGTCATTATAGAAGGTAATATATTGTTGAGATTTTTGTCACTATATTGGATGGTAGCCTTGTCATTATGGAACGTAGTCTGTTGTCGAGGTTTTTGTTATTCCATCGGATGGTAGCGTTGTCATTATAGAAGGTAGTATATTATCGAGATTTTTGTCACTATAATGGATTGTAGCCTTGTCATTATGGAAGGTAGTCTGTTGTCAAGATTTTTGTTACTACAATGGATTGTAGCCTTGTCGTTATGGAAGGTAGTTTGTTGTCGATATCTTTGTTAGTCCAATGGATGGTAGCCTAGTCATTATGAAAGGTAGTTTGTGTATGAGATTTTAGTTACATTAATGGATGGTAGCCTTGTCATTATGAAAGGTAGTCTGTTGTCGAGATTTTTTATACTCCAATGGATTGTAGCCTTGTAATAATGGAAGGTAGACTCTTGTTGATATTTTGGTTACTCCAATGATGGTACCCTTGTCATTATGGAAGATAGTCTATTTCCGAGATTTTTGTTCCTCCATTTCATGGTAGCCTTGTCATTATGGAAGGTAGTGTGTTGTTGATATTTTTGTTATTCCAATGGATGGTAGCCTTGTCATTATGGAAGGTAGTCTGTTTTCGTGATTTTTGTTACTCCAATGGATGGTAGCCTAGTCATTATGGAAGGTAGTATGTTGTCGATATCTTTGTTACTCCAATGGATGGTAGCCTTGTCATTATGGAAGGTAGTCTATTTTCGAGATTTTTTCCACTATAATGGATGGTAGCCTTGTCCATATGGAAGGTAGTCTGTTGTCGAGATTTTTGTTATTCCAATGGATGGTAGCGTTGTCATTAAAGAAGGTAGTATATTGTCGAGATTTTTGTCACTACAATGGATGGTAGCCTTGTCATTATGTAAGGTAGTCTGTTGTCGAGATTTTTGTTACTAGAATGGATTGTAGTTTTATCGTTATGGAAGTTAGTTTGTTGTCTATATCTTTGTTACTCCAATGGATGGTAGCCTAGTCATTATGGAAGGCAGTTTGTGTACGAGATTTTAGTTACATTAATGGATGGTAGCCTTGTCATTATGGAAGGTAGTCTGTTGTCGAGATTTTTTATACTCCAATAAATTGTAGCCTTGTAATTATGGAAGGTAGTCTCTTGTTGATATTTTGGTTACTCCAATGATGGTACCCTTGTCATTATGGAAGATAGTCTATTTCCGAGATTTTTGTTCCTCCATTGCATGGTAGCCTTGTCATTATGGAAGGTAGTGTGTTGTCGATATTTTTGTTATTCCAATGGATGGTAGCCTTGTCATTATGGAAGGTAGTCTGTTTTCGTGATTTTTGTTACTCCAATGGATGGTAGCCTTGTCATTATGGAAGGTAGTATGTTGTCGATATCTTTGTTACTCCAATGGATGGTAGCCTTGTCATTATGGAAGGTAGTCTATTGTCGAGATTTTTGTTACTCTAAGGGATGGTAGCCTTGTCCATATGGAAGGTAGTCTGTTGTCGAGATTTTTGTTATTCCAATGGATGGTAGCGTTGTCATTAAAAAAGGTAGTAAATTGTCGAGATTTTTGTCACTACAATGGATGGTAGCCTTGTCATTATGTAAGGTAGTCTGTTGTCGAGATTTTTGTTACTAGAATGGATTGTAGCCTTATCGTTATGGAAGGTAGTTTGTTGTCTATATCTTTGTTACTCCAATGGATGGTAGCCTAGTCATTATGGAAGGCAGTTTGTGTACGAGATTTTAGTTACTTTAATGGATGGTAGCCTTGTCATTATGGAAGGTAGTTTGTTGTTGAAATATTTTATACTCCAATAAATTGTAGCCTTGTAATTATGGAAGGTAGTCTCTTGTTGATATTTTGGTTACTCCAATGATGGTACCCTTGTCATTATGGAAGATAGTCTATTTCCGATATTTTTGTTACTCCTTTGCATGGTAGCCTTTCATTATGGAAGGTAGTGAGTTGTCGATATTTTTGTTATTCCAATTGATGGTAGCCTTGTCATTATGGAAGGTAGTCTATTTTCGTGATTTTTGTTACTCCAATGGATGCTAGCCTTGTCATTATGGAAGGTAGTATGTTGTCGATATCTTTGTTACTCCAATGGATGGTAGCCTTGTCATTATGGAAGGTAGTCTATTGTCGAGATTTTTGTTAATCTAAGAGATGGTAGCCTTGTCCATATGGAAGGTAGTCTGTTGTCGAGATTTTTGTTATTCCAATGGATGGTAGCGTTGTCATTAAAGAAGATAGTATATTGTCGAGTTTTTTGTCACTACAATGGATGGTAGCCTTGTCATTATGTAAGGTAGTCTGTTGTCGAGATTTTTGTTACTAGAATGGATTGCAGCCTTGTCGTTATGGAAGGTAGTTTGTTGTCTATATCTTTGTTACTCCAATGAATGGTAGCCTAGTCATTATGGAAGGTAGTTTGTGTATGAGATTTTTTTTACTTTAATGGATGGTAGCCTTGTCATTATGGAAGGTAGTCTGTTGTCGAGATTTTTTATACTCCAATAAATTGTAGCCTTGTCATTATGGAAGGTAGTCTATTGCCGAGATTTTTGTTACTCCGTTGCATGGTAGCCTTGTCATTATGGAAGGTAGTGTGTTGTCGATATTTTTGTTATTCCAATGGATGGTAGCCTTGTCATTATAGAAGGTAGTCTATTTTTGTGATTTTTGTTACTCCAATGGATAGTAGCCTTGTCATTATGGAAGGTAGTCTGTTGTCAAGATTTTTGTTACTACAATGGATTGTAGCCTTGTCTTTATGGAAGATAGTCTGTTGTCGATATCTTTGTTACTCCAATGGATGGTAGCCTAATCATTATGGAAGGTAGTTTGTGTACGAGATTTTAGTTACTCCAATGGATGGTAGCCTTGTCATTATGGAAGGTAGTTTGTTGTCGAGATTTTTGTTACTCCAATGGATGGTAGCCTTGTCATTATAGAAGGTAATATATTGTTGAGATTTTTGTCACTATATTGGATGGTAGCCTTGTCATTATGGAACGTAGTCTGTTGTCGAGGTTTTTGTTATTCCATCGGATGGTAGCGTTGTCATTATAGAAGGTAGTATATTATCGAGATTTTTGTCACTATAATGGATTGTAGCCTTGTCATTATGGAAGGTAGTCTGTTGTCAAGATTTTTGTTACTACAATGGATTGTAGCCTTGTCGTTATGGAAGGTAGTTTGTTGTCGATATCTTTGTTAGTCCAATGGATGGTAGCCTAGTCATTATGAAAGGTAGTTTGTGTATGAGATTTTAGTTACATTAATGGATGGTAGCCTTGTCATTATGAAAGGTAGTCTGTTGTCGAGATTTTTTATACTCCAATGGATTGTAGCCTTGTAATTATGGAAGGTAGACTCTTGTTGATATTTTGGTTACTCCAATGATGGTACCCTTGTCATTATGGAAGATAGTCTATTTCCGAGATTTTTGTTCCTCCATTTCATGGTAGCCTTGTCATTATGGAAGGTAGTGTGTTGTTGATATTTTTGTTATTCCAATGGATGGTAGCCTTGTCATTATGGAAGGTAGTCTGTTTTCGTGATTTTTGTTACTCCAATGGATGGTAGCCTAGTCATTATGGAAGGTAGTATGTTGTCGATATCTTTGTTACTCCAATGGATGGTAGCCTTGTCATTATGGAAGGTAGTCTATTTTCGAGATTTTTTCCACTATAATGGATGGTAGCCTTGTCATTATGGAACGTAGTCTGTTGTCGAGGTTTTTGTTATTCCATCGGATGGTAGCGTTGTCATTATAGAAGGTAGTATATTATCGAGATTTTTGTCACTATAATGGATTGTAGCCTTGTCATTATGGAAGGTAGTCTGTTGTCAAGATTTTTGTTACTACAATGGATTGTAGCCTTGTCGTTATGGAAGGTAGTTTGTTGTCGATATCTTTGTTAGTCCAATGGATGGTAGCCTAGTCATTATGAAAGGTAGTTTGTGTATGAGATTTTAGTTACATTAATGGATGGTAGCCTTGTCATTATGAAAGGTAGTCTGTTGTCGAGATTTTTTATACTCCAATGGATTGTAGCCTTGTAATTATGGAAGGTAGACTCTTGTTGATATTTTGGTTACTCCAATGATGGTACCCTTGTCATTATGGAAGATAGTCTATTTCCGAGATTTTTGTTCCTCCGTTGCATGGTAGCCTTGTCATTATGGAAGGTAGTGTGTTGTTGATATTTTTGTTATTCCAATGGATGGTAGCCTTGTCATTATGGAAGGTAGTCTGTTTTCGTGATTTTTGTTACTCCAATGGATGGTAGCCTAGTCATTATGGAAGGTAGTATGTTGTCGATATCTTTGTTACTCCAATGGATGGTAGCCTTGTCATTATGGAAGGTAGTCTATTTTCGAGATTTTTTCCACTATAATGGATGGTAGCCTTGTCCATATGGAAGGTAGTCTGTTGTCGAGATTTTTGTTATTCCAATGGATGGTAGCGTTGTCATTAAAGAAGGTAGTATATTGTCGAGATTTTTGTCACTACAATGGATGGTAGCCTTGTCATTATGTAAGGTAGTCTGTTGTCGAGATTTTTGTTACTAGAATGGATTGTAGTTTTATCGTTATGGAAGTTAGTTTGTTGTCTATATCTTTGTTACTCCAATGGATGGTAGCCTAGTCATTATGGAAGGCAGTTTGTGTACGAGATTTTAGTTACATTAATGGATGGTAGCCTTGTCATTATGGAAGGTAGTCTGTTGTTGAGATATTTTATACTCCAATAAATTGTAGCCTTGTAATTATGGAAGGTAGTCTCTTGTTGATATTTTGGTTACTCCAATGATGGTACCCTTGTCATTATTGAAGGTAGTCTATTGCCGATATTTTTGTTACTCCGTTGCATGGTAGCCTTGTCATTATGGAAGGTAGTGTGTTGTTGATATTTTTGTTATTCCAATGGATGGTAGCCTTGTCATTATGGAAGGTAGTCTGTTTTCGTGATTTTTGTTACTCCAATGGATGGTAGCCTAGTCATTATGGAAGGTAGTATGTTGTCGATATCTTTGTTACTCCAATGGATGGTAGCCTTGTCATTATGGAAGGTAGTCTATTTTCGAGATTTTTTCCACTATAATGGATGGTAGCCTTGTCCATATGGAAGGTAGTCTGTTGTCGAGATTTTTGTTATTCCAATGGATGGTAGCGTTGTCATTAAAGAAGGTAGTATATTGTCGAGATTTTTGTCACTACAATGGATGGTAGCCTTGTCATTATGTAAGGTAGTCTGTTGTCGAGATTTTTGTTACTAGAATGGATTGTAGTTTTATCGTTATGGAAGTTAGTTTGTTGTCTATATCTTTGTTACTCCAATGGATGGTAGCCTAGTCATTATGGAAGGCAGTTTGTGTACGAGATTTTAGTTACATTAATGGATGGTAGCCTTGTCATTATGGAAGGTAGTCTGTTGTTGAGATATTTTATACTCCAATAAATTGTAGCCTTGTAATTATGGAAGGTAATCTCTTGTTGATATTTTGGTTACTCCAATGATGGTACCCTTGTCATTATTGAAGGTAGTCTATTGCCGATATTTTTGTTACTCCGTTGCATGGTAGCCTTGTCATTATGGAAGGTAGTGAGTTGTCGATATTTTTGTTATACCAATGGATGGTAGCCTTGTCATTATGGAAGGTAGTCTGTTTTCGTGATTTTTGTTACTCCAATGGAGGGTAGCCTTGTCATTATGGAAGGTAGTATGTTGTCGATATCTTTGTTACTCCAATGGATGGAAGCCTTGTCATTATGGAAGGTAGTCTATTGTCGAGAATTTTGTTACTCTAAGGGATGGTAGCCTTGTCCATATGGAAGGTAGTCTGTTGTCGAGATTTTTATTATTCCAATGGATGGTAGCGTTGTCATTAAAGAAGATAGTATATTGTCGAGTTTTTTGTCACTACAATGGATTGTAGCCTTGTCATTATGGAAGGTAGTCTATTGTCGAGATTTTTGTTACTCTAAGGGATGGTAGCCTTGTCCATATGGAAGGTAGTCTGTTGTCGAGATTTTTGTTATTCCAATGGATGGTAGCGTTGTCATTAAAAAAGGTAGTAAATTGTCGAGATTTTTGTCACTACAATGGATGGTAGCCTTGTCATTATGTAAGGTAGTCTGTTGTCGAGATTTTTGTTACTAGAATGGATTGTAGCCTTATCGTTATGGAAGGTAGTTTGTTGTCTATATCTTTGTTACTCCAATGGATGGTAGCCTAGTCATTATGGAAGGCAGTTTGTGTACGAGATTTTAGTTACTTTAATGGATGGTAGCCTTGTCATTATGGAAGGTAGTTTGTTGTTGAAATATTTTATACTCCAATAAATTGTAGCCTTGTAATTATGGAAGGTAGTCTCTTGTTGATATTTTGGTTACTCCAATGATGGTACCCTTGTCATTATGGAAGATAGTCTATTTCCGATATTTTTGTTACTCCTTTGCATGGTAGCCTTTCATTATGGAAGGTAGTGAGTTGTCGATATTTTTGTTATTCCAATTGATGGTAGCCTTGTCATTATGGAAGGTAGTCTATTTTCGTGATTTTTGTTACTCCAATGGATGCTAGCCTTGTCATTATGGAAGGTAGTATGTTGTCGATATCTTTGTTACTCCAATGGATGGTAGCCTTGTCATTATGGAAGGTAGTCTATTGTCGAGATTTTTGTTAATCTAAGAGATGGTAGCCTTGTCCATATGGAAGGTAGTCTGTTGTCGAGATTTTTGTTATTCCAATGGATGGTAGCGTTGTCATTAAAGAAGATAGTATATTGTCGAGTTTTTTGTCACTACAATGGATGGTAGCCTTGTCATTATGTAAGGTAGTCTGTTGTCGAGATTTTTGTTACTAGAATGGATTGCAGCCTTGTCGTTATGGAAGGTAGTTTGTTGTCTATATCTTTGTTACTCCAATGAATGGTAGCCTAGTCATTATGGAAGGTAGTTTGTGTATGAGATTTTTTTTACTTTAATGGATGGTAGCCTTGTCATTATGGAAGGTAGTCTGTTGTCGAGATTTTTTATACTCCAATAAATTGTAGCCTTGTCATTATGGAAGGTAGTCTATTGCCGAGATTTTTGTTACTCCGTTGCATGGTAGCCTTGTCATTATGGAAGGTAGTGTGTTGTCGATATTTTTGTTATTCCAATGGATGGTAGCCTTGTCATTATAGAAGGTAGTCTATTTTTGTGATTTTTGTTACTCCAATGGATAGTAGCCTTGTCATTATGGAAGGTAGTCTGTTGTCATGATTTTTGTTACTACAATGGATTGTAGCCTTGTCTTTATGGAAGATAGTCTGTTGTCGATATCTTTGTTACTCCAATGGATGGTAGCCTAATCATTATGGAAGGTAGTTTGTGTACGAGATTTTAGTTACTCCAATGGATGGTAGCCTTGTCATTATGGAAGGTAGTTTGTTGTCGAGATTTTTGTTACTCCAATGGATGGTAGCCTTGTCATTATAGAAGGTAATATATTGTTGAGATTTTTGTCACTATATTGGATGGTAGCCTTGTCATTATGGAACGTAGTCTGTTGTCGAGGTTTTTGTTATTCCATCGGATGGTAGCGTTGTCATTATAGAAGGTAGTATATTATCGAGATTTTTGTCACTATAATGGATTGTAGCCTTGTCATTATGGAAGGTAGTCTGTTGTCAAGATTTTTGTTACTACAATGGATTGTAGCCTTGTCGTTATGGAAGGTAGTTTGTTGTCGATATCTTTGTTAGTCCAATGGATGGTAGCCTAGTCATTATGAAAGGTAGTTTGTGTATGAGATTTTAGTTACATTAATGGATGGTAGCCTTGTCATTATGAAAGGTAGTCTGTTGTCGAGATTTTTTATACTCCAATGGATTGTAGCCTTGTAATTATGGAAGGTAGACTCTTGTTGATATTTTGGTTACTCCAATGATGGTACCCTTGTCATTATGGAAGATAGTCTATTTCCGAGATTTTTGTTCCTCCATTTCATGGTAGCCTTGTCATTATGGAAGGTAGTGTGTTGTTGATATTTTTGTTATTCCAATGGATGGTAGCCTTGTCATTATGGAAGGTAGTCTGTTTTCGTGATTTTTGTTACTCCAATGGATGGTAGCCTAGTCATTATGGAAGGTAGTATGTTGTCGATATCTTTGTTACTCCAATGGATGGTAGCCTTGTCATTATGGAAGGTAGTCTATTTTCGAGATTTTTTCCACTATAATGGATGGTAGCCTTGTCATTATGGAACGTAGTCTGTTGTCGAGGTTTTTGTTATTCCATCGGATGGTAGCGTTGTCATTATAGAAGGTAGTATATTATCGAGATTTTTGTCACTATAATGGATTGTAGCCTTGTCATTATGGAAGGTAGTCTGTTGTCAAGATTTTTGTTACTACAATGGATTGTAGCCTTGTCGTTATGGAAGGTAGTTTGTTGTCGATATCTTTGTTAGTCCAATGGATGGTAGCCTAGTCATTATGAAAGGTAGTTTGTGTATGAGATTTTAGTTACATTAATGGATGGTAGCCTTGTCATTATGAAAGGTAGTCTGTTGTCGAGATTTTTTATACTCCAATGGATTGTAGCCTTGTAATTATGGAAGGTAGACTCTTGTTGATATTTTGGTTACTCCAATGATGGTACCCTTGTCATTATGGAAGATAGTCTATTTCCGAGATTTTTGTTCCTCCGTTGCATGGTAGCCTTGTCATTATGGAAGGTAGTGTGTTGTTGATATTTTTGTTATTCCAATGGATGGTAGCCTTGTCATTATGGAAGGTAGTCTGTTTTCGTGATTTTTGTTACTCCAATGGATGGTAGCCTAGTCATTATGGAAGGTAGTATGTTGTCGATATCTTTGTTACTCCAATGGATGGTAGCCTTGTCATTATGGAAGGTAGTCTATTTTCGAGATTTTTTCCACTATAATGGATGGTAGCCTTGTCCATATGGAAGGTAGTCTGTTGTCGAGATTTTTGTTATTCCAATGGATGGTAGCGTTGTCATTAAAGAAGGTAGTATATTGTCGAGATTTTTGTCACTACAATGGATGGTAGCCTTGTCATTATGTAAGGTAGTCTGTTGTCGAGATTTTTGTTACTAGAATGGATTGTAGTTTTATCGTTATGGAAGTTAGTTTGTTGTGTATATCTTTGTTACTCCAATGGATGGTAGCCTAGTCATTATGGAAGGCAGTTTGTGTACGAGATTTTAGTTACATTAATGGATGGTAGCCTTGTCATTATGGAAGGTAGTCTGTTGTTGAGATATTTTATACTCCAATAAATTGTAGCCTTGTAATTATGGAAGGTAGTCTCTTGTTGATATTTTGGTTAATCCAATGATGGTACCCTTGTCATTATTGAAGGTAGTCTATTGCCGATATTTTTGTTACTCCGTTGCATGGTAGCCTTGTCATTATGGAAGGTAGTGTGTTGTTGATATTTTTGTTATTCCAATGGATGGTAGCCTTGTCATTATGGAAGGTAGTCTGTTTTCGTGATTTTTGTTACTCCAATGGATGGTAGCCTAGTCATTATGGAAGGTAGTATGTTGTCGATATCTTTGTTACTCCAATGGATGGTAGCCTTGTCATTATGGAAGGTAGTCTATTTTCGAGATTTTTTCCACTATAATGGATGGTAGCCTTGTCCATATGGAAGGTAGTCTGTTGTCGAGATTTTTGTTATTCCAATGGATGGTAGCGTTGTCATTAAAGAAGGTAGTATATTGTCGAGATTTTTGTCACTACAATGGATGGTAGCCTTGTCATTATGTAAGGTAGTCTGTTGTCGAGATTTTTGTTACTAGAATGGATTGTAGTTTTATCGTTATGGAAGTTAGTTTGTTGTCTATATCTTTGTTACTCCAATGGATGGTAGCCTAGTCATTATGGAAGGCAGTTTGTGTACGAGATTTTAGTTACATTAATGGATGGTAGCCTTGTCATTATGGAAGGTAGTCTGTTGTTGAGATATTTTATACTCCAATAAATTGTAGCCTTGTAATTATGGAAGGTAGTCTCTTGTTGATATTTTGGTTACTCCAATGATGGTACCCTTGTCATTATTGAAGGTAGTCTATTGCCGATATTTTTGTTACTCCGTTGCATGGTAGCCTTGTCATTATGGAAGGTAGTGAGTTGTCGATATTTTTGTTATACCAATGGATGGTAGCCTTGTCATTATGGAAGGTAGTCTGTTTTCGTGATTTTTGTTACTCCAATGGAGGGTAGCCTTGTCATTATGGAAGGTAGTATGTTGTCGATATCTTTGTTACTCCAATGGATGGAAGCCTTGTCATTATGGAAGGTAGTCTATTGTCGAGAATTTTGTTACTCTAAGGGATGGTAGCCTTGTCCATATGGAAGGTAGTCTGTTGTCGAGATTTTTATTATTCCAATGGATGGTAGCGTTGTCATTAAAGAAGATAGTATATTGTCGAGTTTTTTGTCACTACAATGGATGGTAGCCTTGTCATTATGTAAGGTTGTCTGTTGTCGAGATTTTTGTTACTAGAATGGATTGTAGCCTTGTCGTTATGGAAGGTAGTTTGTTGTCTATATCTTTGTTACTCCAATGAATGGTAGCCTAGTCATTATGGAAGGTAGTTTGTGTACGAGATTTTTTTTACTTTAATGGATGGTAGCCTTGTCATTATGGAAGGTAGTCTGTTGTCGAGATTTTTTACACTCCAATAAATTGTAGCCTTGTCATTATGGAAGGTAGTCTATTGCCGAGATTTTTGTTACTCCGTTGCATGGTAGCCTTGTCATTATGGAAGGTAGTGTGTTGTCGATATTTTTGTTATTCCAATGGATGGTAGCCTTGTCATTATAGAAGGTAGTCTATTTTTGTGATTTTTGTTACTCCAATGGATAGTAGCCTTGTCATTATGGAAGGTAGTCTGTTGTCAAGATTTTTGTTACTACAATGGATTGTAGCCTTGTCGTTATGGAAGATAGTCTGTTGTCGATATCTTTGTTACTCCAATGGATGGTAGCCTAGTCATTATGGAAGGTAGTTTGTGTACGAGATTTTAGTTACTCTAATGGATGGTAGCCTTGTCATTATGGAAGGTAGTCTGTTGTTGAGATATTTTATACTCCAATAAATTGTAGCCTTGTAATTATGGAAGGTAGTCTCTTGTTGATATTTTGGTTACTCCAATGATGGTACCCTTGTAATTATTGAAGGTAGTCTATTGTCGATATTTTTGTTACTCCGTTGCATGGTAGCCTTGTCATTATGGAAGGTAGTGAGTTGTCGATATTTTTGTTATTCCAATGGATGGTAGCCTTGTCATTATGGAAGGTAGTCTGTTTTCGTGATTTTTGTTACTCCAATGGAGGGTAGCCTTGTCATTATGGAAGGTAGTATGTTGTCGATATCTTTGTTACTCCAATGGATGGTAGCCTTGTCATTATGGAAGGTAGTCTATTGTCGAGATTTTTGTTACTCTAAGGGATGGTAGCCTTGTCCATATGGAAGGTAGTCTGTTGTCGAGATTTTTATTATTCCAATGGATGGTAGCGTTGTCATTAAAGAAGATAGTATATTGTCGAGTTTTTTGTCACTACAATGGATGGTAGCCTTGTCATTATGTAAGGTAGTCTGTTGTCGAGATTTTTGTTACTAGAATGGATTGTAGCCTTGTCGTTATGGAAGGTAGTTTGTTGTCTATATCTTTGTTACTCCAATGAATGGTAGCCTAGTCATTATGGAAGGTAGTTTGTGTACGAGATTTTTTTTACTTTAATGGATGGTAGCCTTGTCATTATGGAAGGTAGTCTGTTGTCGAGATTTTTTATACTCCAATAAATTGTAGCCTTGTCATTATGGAAGGTAGTCTATTGCCGAGATTTTTGTTACTCCGTTGCATGGTAGCCTTGTCATTATGGAAGGTAGTGTGTTGTCGATATTTTTGTTATTCCAATGGATGGTAGCCTTTTCATTATAGAAGGTAGTCTATTTTTGTGATTTTTGTTACTCCAATGGATAGTAGCCTTGTCATTATGGAAGGTAGTATGTTGTCAAGATTTTTGTTACTACAATGGATTGTAGCCTTGTCGTTATGGAAGATAGTCTGTTGTCGATATCTTTGTTACTCCAATGGATGGTAGCCTAGTCATTATGGAAGGTAGTTTGTGTACGAGATTTTAGTTACTCTAATGGATGGTAGCCTTGTCATTATGGAAGGTAGTCTGTTGTCGAGATTTTTGTTACTCCAATGGATGGTAGCCTTGTCATTATAGAAGGTAATATATTGTCGTGATTTTTGTCACTATATTGGATGGTAGCCTTGTCATTATGGAACGTAGTCTGTTGTCGAGGTTTTTGTTATTCCATCGGATGGTAGCGTTGTCATTATAGAAGGTAGTATATTATCGAGATTTTTGTCACTACAATGGATTGTAGCCTTGTCATTATGGAAGGTAGTCTGTTGTCAAGATTTTTGTTACTACAATGGATTGTAGCCTTGTCGTTATGAAAGGTAGTTTGTTGTCGATATCTTTGTTAGTCCAATGGGTGGTAGCCTAGTCATTATGAAAGGTAGTTTGTGTACGAAATTTTAGTTACTTTAATGGATGGTAGCCTTGTCATTATGAAAGGTAGTCTGTTGTCGAGATTTTTTATACTCCAATGGATTGTAGCCTTGTAATTATGGAAGGTAGACTCTTGTTGATATTTTGGTTACTCCAATGATGGTACCCTTGTCATTATGGAAGATAGTCTATTTCCGAGAATTTTGTTCCTCCATTGCATGGTAGCCTTGTCATTATGGAAGGTAGTGTGTTGTCGATATTTTTGTTATTCCAATGGATGGTAGCCTTGTCATTATGGAAGGTAGTCTGTTTTCGTGATTTTTGTTACTCCAATGGAGGGTAGCCTTGTCATTATGGAAGGTAGTATGTTGTCGATATCTTTGTTACTCCAATGGATGGTAGCCTTGTCATTATGGAAGGTAGTCTATTGTCGAGATTTTTGTTACTCTAAGGGATGGTAGCCTTGTCCATATGGAAGGTAGTCTGTTGTCGAGATTTTTATTATTCTAATGGATGGTAGCGTTGTCATTAAAGAAGATAGTATATTGTCGAGTTTTTTGTCACTACAATGGATGGTAGCCTTGTCATTATGTAAGGTAGTCTGTTGTCGAGATTTTTGTTACTAGAATGGATTGTAGCGTTGTCGTTATGGAAGGTAGTTTGTTGTCTATATCTTTAGTACTCCAATGGATGGTAGCCTAGTCATTATGGAAGGTAGTTTGTGTACGAGATTTTTTGTACTTTAATGGATGGTAGCCTTGTCATTATGGAAGGTAGTCTGTTGTCGAGATTTTTTATACTCCAATAAATTGTAGCCTTGTCATTATGGAAGGTAGTCTATTGCCGAGATTTTTGTTACTCCGTTGCATGGTAGCCTTGTCATTATGGAAGGTAGTGTGTTGTCGATATTTTTGTTATTCCAATGGATGGTAGCCTTGTCATTATGGAAGGTAGTCTATTTTTGTGATTTTTGTTACTCCAATGGATAGTAGCCTTGTCATTATGGAAGGTAGTCTGTTGTCGAGATTTTAGTTACTACAATGGATTATAGCCTTGTCGTTATGGAAGATAGTCTGTTGTCGATATCTTTGTTACTCCAATGGATGGTAGCCTAGTCATTATGGAAGGTAGATTGTGTACGAGATTTTAGTTACTCCAATGGATGGTAGCCTTGTCATTATGGAAGGTAGTATGTTGTCGAGATTTTTGTTACTCCAATGGATGGTAGCCTTGTCATTATAGAAGGTAATATATTGTCGACATTTTTGTCACTATATTGGATGGTAGCCTTGTCATTATGGAACGTAGTCTGTTGTCGAGGTTTTTGTTATTCCATCGGATGGTAGCGTTGTCATTATAGAAGGTAGTATATTATCGAGATATTTGTCACTACAATGGATTGTAGCCTTGTCATTATGGAAGGTAGTCTGTTGTCAAGATTTTTTTTACTACAATGGATTGTAGCCTTGTCGTTATGGAGGGTAGTTTGTTGTCGATATCTTTGTTAGTCCAATGGATGGTAGCCTAGTCATTATGAAAGGTAGTTTGTGTACGAGATTTTAGTTACTTTAATGGATGGTAGCCTTGTCATTATGAAAGGTAGTCTGTTGTCGAGATTTTTTATACTCCAATGGATTGTAGCCTTGTAATTATGGAAGGTAGACTCTTGTTGATATTTTGGTTACTCCAATGATGGTACCCTTGTCATTATGGAAGGTAGTCTATTGCCGAGATTTTTGTTACTCCATTGCATGGTAGCCTTGTCATTATGGAAGGTAGTGTGTTGTCGATATTTTTGTTATTCCAATGGATGGTAGCCTTGTCATTATGGAAGGTAGTCTGTTTTCATGATTTTTGTTACTCCAATGGATGGTAGCCTAGTCATTATGGAAGGTAGTATGTTGTCGATATCTTTGTTACTCCAATGGATGGTAGCCTTGTCATTATGGAAGGTAGTCTATTGTCGAGATTTTTTCCACTATAATGGATGGTAGCCTTGTCCATATGGAAGGTAGTCTGTTGTCGAGATTTTTGTTATTCCAATGGATGGTAGCGTTGTCATTAAAGAAGGTAGTATATTGTCGAGATTTTTGTCTCTACAATGGATGGTAGCCTTGTCATTATGTAAGGTAGTCTGTTGTCGAGATTTTTGTTACTAGAATGGATTGTAGCCTTATCGTTATGGAAGGTAGTTTATTGTCTATATCTTTGTTACTCCAATGGATTGTAGCCTAGTCATTATGGAAGGCAGTTTGTGTACGAGATTTTAGTTGCATTAATGGATGGTAGCCTTGTCATTATGGAAGGTAGTCTGTTATTGAGATATTTTATACTCCAATAAATTGTAGCCTTGTGATTATGGAAGGTAGTCTCTTGTTGATATTTTGGTTACTCCAATGATGGTACCCTTGTCATTATTGAAGGTAGTCTATTGCCGATATTTTTGTTACTCCGTTGCATGGTAGCCTTATCATTATGGAAGGTAGTGAGTTGTCGATATTTTTGTTATTCCAATGGATGGTAGCCTTGTCATTATCGAAGGTAGTCTGTTTTCGTGATTTTTGTTACTCCAATGGAGGGTAGCCTTGTC
Organism: Vicia faba; assembly: GCA_948472305.1. Classification (NCBI taxonomy): domain Eukaryota; kingdom Viridiplantae; phylum Streptophyta; class Magnoliopsida; order Fabales; family Fabaceae; genus Vicia; species Vicia faba. The sequence goes on from OX451741.1 coordinate 463,648,664, forward strand.
ATTATGGAAGGCAGTATGTTGTCGATATCTTTGTTACTCCAATGGATGGTAGCCTTGTCATTATGGAAGGTAGTATATTGTCGAGATTTTTGTTACTCTAAGGGATGGTAGCCTTGTCCATATGGAAGGTAGTCTGTTGTCGAGATTTTTATTATTCCAATGGATGGTAGCGTTGTCATTAAAGAAGATAGTATATTGTCGAGTTTTTTGTCACTACAATGGATGGTAGCCTTGTCATTATGTAAGGTAGTCTGTTGTCGAGATTTTTGTTACTAGAATGGATTGTAGCGTTGTTGTTATGGAAGGTAGTTTGTTGTCTATATCTTTGTTACTCCAATGGATGGTAGCCTAGTCATTATGGAAGGTAGTTTGTGTACGAGATTTTTTGTACTTTAATGGATGGTAGCCTTGTCATTATGGAAGGTAGTCTGTTGTCGAGATTTTTGTTACTCCGTTGCATGGTAGCCTTGTCATTATGGAAGATAGTGTGTTGTCGATATTTTTGTTATTCCAATGGATGGTAGCCTTGTCATTATGGAAGGTAGTCTATTTTTGTGATTTTTGTTACTCCAATGGATAATAGCCTTGTCATTATGGAAGGTAGTCTGTTGTCGAGATTTTAGTTACTACAATGGATTGTAGCCTTGTCGTTATGGAAGATAGTCTGTTGTCGATATCTTTGTTACTCCAATGGATGGTAGCCTAGTCATTATGGAAGGTAGTTTGTGTACGAGATTTTAGTTACTCCAATGGATGGTAGCCTTGTCATTATGGAAGGTAGTATGTTGTCGAGATTTTTGTTACTCCAATGGATGGTAGCCTTGTCATTATAGAAGGTAATATATTGTCGAGATTTTTGTCACTATATTGGATGGTAGCCTTGTCATTATGGAACGTAGTCTGTTGTCGAGGTTTTTGTTATTCCATCGGATGGTAGCGTTGTCATTATAGAAGGTAGTATATTATCGAGATTTTTGTCACTACAATGGATTGTAGCCTTGTCATTATGGAAGGTAGTCTGTTGTCAAGATTTTTTTTACTACAATGGATTGTAGCCTTGTCGTTATGGAGGGTAGTTTGTTGTCGATATCTTTGTTAGTCCAATGGATGGTAGCCTAGTCATTATGAAAGGTAGTTTGTGTACGAGATTTTAGTTACTTTAATGGATGGTAGCCTTGTCATTATGAAAGGTAGTCTGTTGTCGGTTTTTTTATACTCCAATGGATTGTAGCCTTGTAATTATGGAAGGTAGACTCTTGTTGATATTTTGGTTACTCCAATGATGGTACCCTTGTCATTATGGAAGGTAGTCTATTGCCGAGATTTTTGTTACTCCATTGCATGGTAGCCTTGTCATTATGGAAGGTAGTGTGATGTCGATATTTTTGTTATTCCAATAGATGGTAGCCTTGTCATTATGGAAGGTAGTCTGTTGTCATGATTTTTGTTACTCCAATGGATGGTAGCCTTGCCATTATGGAAGGTAGTATGTTGTTGATATCTTTGTTACTCCAATGGATGGTAGCATTGTCATTATAGAAGGTAGTCTATTGTCGAGATTTTTTCCACTATAATGGATGGTAGCCTTGTCATTATGGAACGTAGTCTGTTGTCGAGATTTTTGTTATTCCATTAGATGGTAGCATTGTCATTATAGAAGGTAGTATATTATCGAGATTTTTGTCACTACAATGGATGGTGGCCTTGTCATTATGGAAGGTAGTCTGTTGTCAAGATTTTTGTTACTACAATGGATTGTGGCCTTGTCGTTATGGAAGGTAGTTTGTTGTCGATATCTTTGTTAGTCCAATGGATGGTAGCCCAGTCATTATGGAAGGTAGTTTGTGTACGAGATTTTAGTTACTTTAATGGATGATAGCCTTGTCATTATGGAAGGTAGTCCGTTGTCGAGATTTTTTATACTCCAATGGGTTGTAGCCTTGTAATTATGGAACGTAGTCTCTTGTTGATATTTTGGTTACTCCAATGATGGTACGCTTATCATTATGGAAGGTAGTCTATTGCCGAGATTTTTGTTACTCCGTTGCATGGTAGCCTTGTCATTATGGAAGGTAGTGTGTTATCGATATTTTTGTTATTCCAATGGATGGTAGCCTTTTCATTATGGAAGGTGGTCTGTTGTCGAGATATTTGTTACTCTTAGGGATGGTAGCCTTGCCATTATGGAACATAGTCTGTTGCCGAGATTTTTGTTATTCCAATGGATGGTAGCGCTGTCATTATAGAAGGTAGTATATTATCGATATTTTTATCACTACAATGGATGGTAGGCTTGTCATTATGGAAGGTAGTCTGTTGTCGAGATTTTTGTTACTGCAATGAATTGTAGCGTTGTCGTTATGGAAGATAGTTTGTTGTCGATATATTTGTTACTCCAATGGATGCAAGCCTAGTCATTATGGAAGGTAGTTCGTGTACGAGATTTTATTTACTCCAATGGATGGCAACCTTGTCATTATGGAATGTAGTCTGTTGTCAAGATTTTTGTTACTACAATGGATTGTAGCCTTGTCGTTATGGAAGGTAGTTTGTTGTCGATATCTTTGTTAGTCCAATGGATGGTAGCCTAGTCATTATGGAAGGTAGTTTGTGTACGAGATTTTAGTTACTTTAATGGATGGCAGCCTTGTCATTATGGAAGGTAGTCAGTTGTCGAGATTTTTTATACTCCAATAGATTGTAGCCTTGTAATTATGGGCGGTAGTCTCTTGTTGATATTTTGGTTACTCCAATGATGGTACCCTTGTCATTATGGAAGATAGTCTATTTCCTAGATTTTTGTTCCTCCATTGCATGGTAGCCTTTTTATTATGGAAGGTAGTGTGTTATCGATATTTTTGTTATTCCAATGGATGGTAGCCTTGTCATTATGGAAGGTAGTTTGTTTTCGTGATTTTTGTTACTCCAATGGATGGTAGCCTTGTCATTATGGAAGGTAGTATGTTGTCGATATCTTTGTTACTCCAATGGATGGTAGCCTTGTCATTATGGAAGGTAGTCTATTGTCGAGATTTTTGTTACTCTAAGGGATGGTAGCCTTGTCAATATGGAAGGTATTCTGTTGTCGAGATTTTTGTTATTCCAATGGATGGTAGCGTTGTCATTAAAGTAGGTAATATATTGACGAGATTTTTGTCACTACAATGGATGGTAGCCTTGTCATTATGTAAGGTAGTCTGTTGTCGAGATTTTTGTTACTAGAATGGATTGTAGCCTTGTCGTTATCGAAGGTAGTTTGTTGTCTATGTCTTTGTTACTCCAATGGATGGTAGCCTAGTCATTATGGAAGGTAGTTTGTGTACGAGATTTTAGTTACTTTAATGGATGGTAGCCTTGTCATTATTGAAGGTAGTCTGTTGTTGAGATTTTTTATACTCCAATAAATTGTAGCCTTGTAATTATGGAAGTTAGTCTCTTGTTGATATTTTGGTTACTCCAATGATTGTACCTTTGTCATTATTGAAGGTAGTCTATTGCCGATATTTTTGTTACTCTGTTGCATGGTAGCCTTTTCATTATGGAAGGTAGTGTGTTGTCGATATTTTTGTTATTCCAATGGATGGTAGCCTTGTCATTATGGAAGGTAGTATATTTTCGTGATTTTTGTTACTCCAATGGATGGTAGCCTTGTCATTATGGAAGGTAGTATGTTGTCGATATCTTTGTTACTCCAATGGATGGTAGCCTTGTCATTATGGAATGTAGTCTATTGTCGAGATTTTTGTTACTCTAAGGGATAGTAGCCTTGTCCATATGGAACGTAGTCTATTGTCGAGATTTTTGTTATTCCAATGGATGGTAGCGTTGTCATTAAAGAAGATAGTATATTGTCGAGTTTTTTGTCACTACAATGGATGGTAGCCTTGTCATTATGTAAGGTAGTCTATTGTCGAGATTTTTGTTACTAGAATGGATTGTAGCCTTGTCGTTATGGAATGTAGTTTGTTGTCTATATCTTTGTTACTCCAATGGATGGTAGCCTCGTCATTACGGAAGGCAGTTTGTGTACGAGATTTTAGTTACTTTAATGGATGGTAGCCTTGTCATTATGGAAGGTAGTCTGTTGTCGAGATATTTTATACTCCAATAAATTGTAGCCTTGTAATTATGGAAGTTAGTCTCTTGTTGATATTTTGGTTACTCCAATGATGGTACCCTTGTCATTATGGAAGGTAGTCTATTGCCGATATTTTTGTTACTCCATTCCATGGTATCCTTGTCAATTTGGAAGGTAGTGTGTTGTCGATATTTTTGTTATTCCAATGGATGGTAGCCTTGTCATTATGGAAGGTAGTCTGTTTTCGTGATTTTTGTTACTCCAATGGATGGTAGCCTTGTCATTATGGAAGGTAGTTTGTGTACGAGATTTTAGTTACTCCAATGGATGGTAGCCTTGTCATTATGGAAGGTAGTCTGTTGTCGAGATTTTTGATACTCCAATGGATGGTAGCCTTGTCATTATAGAAGGTAATATATTGTCGAGATTTTTGTCACTATATTGGATGGTAGCCTTGTCATTATGGAACGTAGTCTTTTGTCGAGATTTTTGTTATTCCATTGGATGGTAGCGTTGTCATTATAGAAGGTAGTATATTATCGAGATTTTTGTCACTACAATGGATGGTAGCCTTGTCATTATGGAAGGTAGTCTGTTGTCAAGATTTTTGTTACGACAATGGATTGTAGCCTTGTCGTTATGGAAGGTAGTTTGTTGTCGATATGTTTGTTAGTCCAATGGATGGTAGCCTTGTCATTATGGAAGGTAGTCTGTTTACGTGATTTTTGTTACTCCAATGGAGGGTAGCCTTGTCATTATGGAAGGTAGTATGTTGTCGATATCTTTGTTACTCCAATGGATGGTAGCCTTGTCATTATGGAAGGTAGTCTATTGTCGAGATTTTTGTTACTCTAAGGGATGGTAGCCTTGTCCATATGGAAGGTAGTCTGTTGTCGAGATTTTTATTATTCCAATGGATGGTAGCGTTGTCATTAAAGAATATAGTATATTGTCGAGTTTTTTGTCACTACAATGGATGGTAGCCTTGTCATTATGTAAGGTAGTCTGTTGTCGAGATTTTTGTTACTAGAATGGATTGTAGCGTTGTTGTTATGGAAGGTAGTTTGTTGTCTATATCTTTGTTACTCCAATGGATGGTAGCCTAGTCATTATGGAAGGTAGTTTGTGTACGAGATTTTTTGTACTTTAATGGATGGTAGCCTTGTCATTATGGAAGGTAGTCTGTTGTCGAGATTTTTGTTACTCCGTTGCATGGTAGCCTTGTCATTATGGAAGGTAGTGTGTTGTCGATATTTTTGTTATTCCAATGGATGGTAGCCTTGTCATTATGGAAGGTAGTCTATTTTTGTGATTTTTGTTACTCCAATGGATAGTAGCCTTGTCATTATGGAAGGTAGTCTGTTGTCGAGATTTTAGTTACTACAATGGATTGTAGCCTTGTCGTTATGGAAGATAGTCTGTTGTCGATATCTTTGTTACTCCAATGGATGGTAGCCTAGTCATTATGGAAGGTAGTTTGTGTACGAGATTTTAGTTACTCCAATGGATGGTAGCCTTGTCATTATGGAAGGTAGTATGTTGTCGAGATTTTTGTTACTCCAATGGATGGTAGCCTTGTCATTATAGAAGGTAATATATTGTCGAGATTTTTGTCACTATATTGGATGGTAGCCTTGTCATTATGGAACGTAGTCTGTTGTCGAGGTTTTTGTTATTCCATCGGATGGTAGCGTTGTCATTATAGAAGGTAGTATATTATCGAGATTTTTGTCACTACAATGGATTGTAGCCTTGTCATTATGGAAGGTAGTCTGTTGTCAAGATTTTTTTTACTACAATGGATTGTAGCCTTGTCGTTATGGAGGGTAGTTTGTTGTCGATATCTTTGTTAGTCCAATGGATGGTAGCCTAGTCATTATGAAAGGTAGTTTTTTGTACGAGATTTTAGTTACTTTAATGGATGGTAGCCTTGTCATTATGAAAGGTAGTCTGTTGTCGGTTTTTTTATACTCCAATGGATTGTAGCCTTGTAAATATGGAAGGTAGACTCTTGTTGATATTTTGGTTACTCCAATGATGGTACCCTTGTCATTATGGAAGGTAGTCTATTGCCGAGATTTTTGTTACTCCATTGCATGGTAGCCTTGTCATTATGGAAGGTAGTGTGTTGTCGATATTTTTGTTATTCCAATAGATGGTAGCCTTGTCATTATGGAAGGTAGTCTGTTGTCATGATTTTTGTTACTCCAATGGATGGTAGCCTTGCCATTATGGAAGGTAGTATGTTGTTGATATCTTTGTTACTCCAATGGATGGTAGCCTTGTCATTATAAAAGGTAGTCTATTGTCGAGATTTTTTCCACTATAATGGATGGTAGCCTTGTCATTATGGAACGTAGTCTGTTGTCGAGATTTTTGTTATTCCATTAGATTGTAGCATTGTCATTATAGAAGGTAGTATATTATCGAGATTTTTGTCACTACAATGGATGGTAGCCTTGTCATTATGGAAGGTAGTCTGTTTTCGTGATTTTTGTTACTCCAATGGATGGTAGCCTTGTCATTATGGAAGGTAGTTTGTGTACGAGATTTTAGTTACTCCAATGGATGGTAGCCTTGTCATTATGGAAGGTAGTCTGTTGTCGAGATTTTTGATACTCCAATGGATGGTAGCCTTGTCATTATAGAAGGTAATATATTGTCGAGATTTTTGTCACTATATTGGATGGTAGCCTTGTCATTATGGAACGTAGTCTTTTGTCGAGATTTTTGTTATTCCATTGGATGGTAGCGTTGTCATTATAGAAGGTAGTATATTATCGAGATTTTTGTCACTACAATGGATGGTAGCCTTGTCATTATGGAAGGTAGTCTGTTGTCAAGATTTTTGTTACGACAATGGATTGTAGCCTTGTCGTTATGGAAGGTAGTTTGTTGTCGATATGTTTGTTAGTCCAATGGATGGTAGCCTTGTCATTATGGAAGGTAGTCTGTTTACGTGATTTTTGTTACTCCAATGGAGGGTAGCCTTGTCATTATGGAAGGTAGTATGTTGTCGATATCTTTGTTACTCCAATGGATGGTAGCCTTGTCATTATGGAAGGTAGTCTATTGTCGAGATTTTTGTTACTCTAAGGGATGGTAGCCTTGTCCATATGGAAGGTAGTCTGTTGTCGAGATTTTTATTATTCCAATGGATGGTAGCGTTGTCATTAAAGAATATAGTATATTGTCGAGTTTTTTGTCACTACAATGGATGGTAGCCTTGTCATTATGTAAGGTAGTCTGTTGTCGAGATTTTTGTTACTAGAATGGATTGTAGCGTTGTTGTTATGGAAGGTAGTTTGTTGTCTATATCTTTGTTACTCCAATGGATGGTAGCCTAGTCATTATGGAAGGTAGTTTGTGTACGAGATTTTTTGTACTTTAATGGATGGTAGCCTTGTCATTATGGAAGGTAGTCTGTTGTCGAGATTTTTGTTACTCCGTTGCATGGTAGCCTTGTCATTATGGAAGGTAGTGTGTTGTCGATATTTTTGTTATTCCAATGGATGGTAGCCTTGTCATTATGGAAGGTAGTCTATTTTTGTGATTTTTGTTACTCCAATGGATTGTAGCCTTGTCATTATGGAAGGTAGTCTGTTGTCGAGATTTTAGTTACTACAATGGATTGTAGCCTTGTCGTTATGGAAGATAGTCTGTTGTCGATATCTTTGTTACTCCAATGGATGGTAGCCTAGTCATTATGGAAGGTAGTTTGTGTACGAGATTTTAGTTACTCCAATGGATGGTAGCCTTGTCATTATGGAAGGTAGTATGTTGTCGAGATTTTTGTTACTCCAATGGATGGTAGCCTTGTCATTATAGAAGGTAATATATTGTCGAGATTTTTGTCACTATATTGGATGGTAGCCTTGTCATTATGGAACGTAGTCTGTTGTCGAGGTTTTTGTTATTCCATCGGATGGTAGCGTTGTCATTATAGAAGGTAGTATATTATCGAGATTTTTGTCACTACAATGGATTGTAGCCTTGTCATTATGGAAGGTAGTCTGTTGTCAAGATTTTTTTTACTACAATGGATTGTAGCCTTGTCGTTATGGAGGGTAGTTTGTTGTCGATATCTTTGTTAGTCCAATGGATGGTAGCCTAGTCATTATGAAAGGTAGTTTTTTGTACGAGATTTTAGTTACTTTAATGGATGGTAGCCTTGTCATTATGAAAGGTAGTCTGTTGTCGGTTTTTTTATACTCCAATGGATTGTAGCCTTGTAAATATGGAAGGTAGACTCTTGTTGATATTTTGGTTACTCCAATGATGGTACCCTTGTCATTATGGAAGGTAATCTATTGCCGAGATTTTTGTTACTCCATTGCATGGTAGCCTTGTCATTATGGAAGGTAGTGTGTTGTCGATATTTTTGTTATTCCAATAGATGGTAGCCTTGTCATTATGGAAGGTAGTCTGTTGTCATGATTTTTGTTACTCCAATGGATGGTAGCCTTGCCATTATGGAAGGTAGTATGTTGTTGATATCTTTGTTACTCCAATGGATGGTAGCCTTGTCATTATAAAAGGTAGTCTATTGTCGAGATTTTTTCCACTATAATGGATGGTAGCCTTGTCATTATGGAACGTAGTCTGTTGTCGAGATTTTTGTTATTCCATTAGATTGTAGCATTGTCATTATAGAAGGTAGTATATTATCGAGATTTTTGTCACTACAATGGATGGTGGCCTTGTCATTATGGAAGGTAGTCTGTTGTCAAGATTTTTGTTACTACAATGGATTGTGGCCTTGTCGTTATGGAAGGTAGTTTGTTGTCGATATCTTTGTTAGTCCAATGGATGGTAGCCCAGTCATTATGGAAGGTAGTTTGTGTACGAGATTTTAGTTACTTTAATGGATGATAGCCTTGTCATTATGGAAGGTAGTCCGTTGTCGAGATTTTCTATACTCCAATGGGTTGTAGCCTTGTAATTATGGAACGTAGTCTCTTGTTGATATTTTGGTTACTCCAATGATGGTACGCTTATCATTATGGAAGGTAGTCTATTGCCAAGATTTTTGTTACTCCATTGCATGGTAGCCTTGTCATTATGGAAGGTAGTGTGTTATCGATATTTTTGTTATTCCAATGGATGGTAGCCTTTTCATTATGGAAGGTGGTCTTTTGTCGAGATATTTGTTACTCTTAGGGATGGTAGCCTTGCCATTATGGAACATAGTCTGTTGCCGAGATTTTTGTTATTCCAATGGATGGTAGCGTTGTCATTATAGAAGGTAGTATATTATCGATATTTTTATCACTACAATGGATGGTAGGCTTGTCATTATGGAAGGTAGTCTGTTGTCGAGATTTTTGTTACTACAATGAATTGTAGCGTTGTCGTTATGGAAGATAGTTTGTTGTCGATATATTTGTTACTCCAATGGATGCAAGCCTAGTCATTATGGAAGGTAGTTCGTGTACGAGATTTTATTTACTCCAATGGATGGCAACCTTGTCATTATGGAATGTAGTCTGTTGTCAACATTTTTGTTACTACAATGGATTGTAGCCTTGTCGTTATGGAAGGTAGTTTGTTGTCGATATCTTTGTTAGTCCAATGGATGGTAGCCTAGTCATTATGGAAGGTAGTTTGTGTACGAGATTTTAGTTACTTTAATGGATGGCAGCCTTGTCATTATGGAAGGTAGTCAGTTGTCGAGATTTTTTATACTCCAATAGATTGTAGCCTTGTAATTATGGGCGGTAGTCTCTTGTTGATATTTTGGTTACTCCAATGATGGTACCCTTGTCATTATGGAAGATAGTGTGTTATCGATATTTTTGTTATTCCAATGGATGGTAGCCTTGTCATTATGGAAGGTAGTTTGTTTTCGTGATTTTTGTTACTCCAATGGATGGTAGCCTTGTCATTATGGAAGGTAGTATGTTGTCGATATCTTTGTTACTCCAATGGATGGTAGCCTTGTCATTATGGAAGGTAGTCTATTGTCGAGATTTTTGTTACTCTAAGGGATGGTAGCCTTGTCAATATGGAAGGTATTTTGTTGTCGAGATTTTTGTTATTCCAATGGATGGTAGCGTTGTCATTAAAGTAGGTAATATATTGTCGAGATTTTTGTCACTATAATGGATGGTAGCCTTGTCATTATGTAAGGTAGTCTGTTGTCGAGATTTTTGTTACTAGAATGGATTGTAGCCTTGTCGTTATCGAAGGTAGTTTGTTGTATATGTCTTTGTTACTCCAATGGAATGTAGCCTAGTCATTATGGAAGGTAGTTTGTGTACGAGATTTTAGTTACTTTAATGGATGGTAGCCTTGTCATTATGGAAGGTAGTCTGTTGTTGAGATTTTTTATACTCCAATAAATTGTAGCCTTGTAATTATGGAAGTTAGTCTCTTGTTGATATTTTGGTTACTCCAATGATGGTACCTTTGTCATTATTGAAGGTAGTCTATTGCCGATATTTTTGTTACTCTGTTGCATGGTAGCCTTGTCATTATGGAAGGTAGTGTGTTGTCGATATTTTTGTTATTCCAATGGATGGTAGCCTTGTCATTATGGAAGGTAGTCTATTTTCGTGATTTTTGTTACTCCAATGGATGGTAGCCTTGTCATTATGGAAGGTAGTATGTTGTCGATATCTTTGTTACTCCAATGGATGGTAGCCTTGTCATTAGGGAAGGTAGTCTATTGTCGAGATTTTTGTTACTCTAAGGGATAGTAGCCTTGTCCATATGGAACGTAGTCTGTTGTCGAGATTTTTGTTATTCCAATGGATGGTAGCGTTGTCATTAAAGAAGATAGTATATTGTCGAGTTTTTTGTCACTACAATGGATGGTAGCCTTGTCATTATGTAAGGTAGTCTATTGTCGAGATTTTTGTTACTAGAATGGATTGTAGCCTTGTCGTTATGGAATGTAGTTTGTTGTCTATATCTTTGTTACTCCAATGGATGGTAGCCTAGTCATTACGGAAGGCAGTTTGTGTACGAGATTTTAGTTACTTTAATGGATGGTAGCCTTGTCATTATGGAAGGTAGTCTGTTGTCGAGATATTTTATACTCCAATAAATTGTAGCCTTGTAATTATGGAAGTTAATCTCTTGTTGATATTTTGGTTACTCCAATGATGGTACCCTTGTCATTATGGAAGGTAGTCTATTGCCGATATTTTTGTTACTCCATTCCATGGTAGCCTTGTCATTTTGGAAGGTAGTGTGTTGTCGATATTTTTGTTATTCCAATGGATGGTAGCCTTGTCATTATGGAAGGTAGTCTGTTTTCGTGATTTTTGTTACTCCAATGGATGGTAGCCTTGTCATTATGGAAGGTAGTTTGTGTACGAGATTTTAGTTACTCCAATGGATGGTAGCCTTGTCATTATGGAAGGTAGTCTGTTGTCGAGATTTTTGATACTCCAATGGATGGTAGCCTTGTCATTATAGAAGGTAATATATTGTCGAGATTTTTGTCACTATATTGGATGGTAGCCTTGTCATTATGGAACGTAGTCTTTTGTCGAGATTTTTGTTATTCCATTGGATGGTAGCGTTGTCATTATAGAAGGTAGTATATTATCGAGATTTTTGTCACTACAATGGATGGTAGCCTTGTCATTATGGAAGGTAGTCTGTTGTCAAGATTTTTGTTACGACAATGGATTGTAGCCTTGTCGTTATGGAAGGTAGTTTGTTGTCGATATGTTTGTTAGTCCAATGGATGGTAGCCTAGTAATTATGGAAGGTAGTTTGTGTACGAGATTTTAGTTACTTTAATGGATTGTAGCCTTGTAATTATGGAAGGTAGTCTCTTGTTGATATTTTGGTTACTCAAATGATGGTACCCTTATCATTATGGAAGGTAGTCTATTACCGAGATTTTTGTTACTCCATTGCATGGTAACCTTGTCATTAAGGAAGGTAATGTGTTGTCGATATTTTTGTTATTCCAATAGATGGTAGCCTTGTGATTATGGAAGGTAGTCTGTTGTCATGATTTTTGTTACTACAATGGATTGTAGCCTTGTCGTTATGAAAGATAGTTTGTTGTTGATATCTTTGTTATTCCAATGGATGGTAGCCTTATTATTATGGAAGGTAGTCTATTGTCGAGATTTTTGTTACTCCAATGGATGGAAGCCTTGTCATTATGGAAGGTAGTATGTTGTCGAGATTTGTGTTATTCCAATGGATGGTAGCATTGTCATTATAGAAGGTAGTATATTGTCGAGATTTTTGTCACTACAATGGATGGTAGCCTTGTCATTAGGTAAGGTAGTCTGTTGTCGAGATTTTTGTTACTAGAATGGATTGTAGCCTTTTCGTTATGGAAGGTAGTCTATTGTCGATATCTTTGTTATTCCAATGGATGGTAGCCTAGTCATTATGGAAGGGTGTTTGTGTACGATATTTTTGTTATTCCAATGGATGATAGCCTTGTCATTATGAAAGGTAGTCTATTGTCGTGATTTTTATTACTCTAAGGAATGGTAGCCTTGTCATTATGGAAGGTAGTATGTTGTCGATATCTTTGTTACTCCAATGGATGGTAGCCTTGTCATTATGGAAGGTAGTCTGTTGTCGATATTTTTTTTACTCTAAAGGATGGTAGCCTTGTCATTATGGAAGGTAGTCTATTGCCGAGATTTTTGTTACTCCATTGCATGGTAGCCTTGTCATTATGGAAGGTAGTGTGTTGTCGATATTTTTGTTATTCCAATGGATGGTAGCCCTGTCATTATGGAAGGTAGTCTCTTGTCGTCATTTTTGTTACTCCAATGGATGGTAGCCTTGTCATTATGTAAGGTGGTCTCTTGTCGAGATATTTGTTACTCTATGGGACGGTAGCCTTGCCATTATGGAACGTAGTATGTTATTGAGATTTTTGTTATTCCAATGGATGGTAGCGTTGTCATTATAGAAGGTAGTATATTATCGATATTTTTGTCACTACAATGGATGGTAGCCTTGTCATTATGGAAGGTAGTTTGTTGTCGATATCTTTGTTATTCCAATGGATGGTAGCCTTATTATTATGGAAGGTAGTCTATTGTCGTGATTTTTGTTACTCCAATGGATGGAAGCCTTGTCATTATGGAAGCTAGTTTGTTGTCGAGATTTTTGTTACTACAATGGATTGTAGCCTTGTCGTTATAGAAGATAGTCTGTTGTCGATATCTTTGTTACTCCAATGGATGGTAGCCTAGTCATTATGGAAGGTAGTTTGTGTACGAGATTTTAGTTACTCCAATGGATGGTAGCCTTGTCATTATGGAAGGTAATCTGTTGTCGAGATTTTTGTTACTCCAATGGATGGTAGCCTTGTCATTATAGAAGGTAATATATTGTCGAGATTTTTGTCACTATATTGGATGGTAGCGTTGTCATTATGGAACGTAGTCTGTTGTCGAGATTTTTGTTATTCCATTGGATGGTAGCGTTGTCATTATAGAAGGTAGTATATTATCGAGATTTTTGTCACTACAATAGATGGTAGCCTTATCATTATGAAAGGTTGTCTGTTGTCAAGATTTTTGTTACTACAATGGATTGTAGCCTTGTCGTTATGGAATGTAGTTTGTTGTCGATATGTTTGTTAGTCCAATGGATGGTAGCCTAGTCATTATGGAAGGTAGTTTGTGTATGAGATTTTAGTTACTTTAATGGATGGTAGCCTTGTCATTATGAAAGGTAGTCTGTTGTCGAGATTTTTTATACTCCAATGGATTGTAGCCTTGTAATTATGGAAGGTAGTCTCTTGTTGATATTTTGGTTACTCCAATGATGGTACCCTTGTCATTATGGAAGGTAGTCTATTGCCGAGATTTTTGTTACTCCATTGCATGGTAGCCTTGTCATTATGGAAGGTAGTGTGTTGTCGATATTTTTGTTATTCCAATAGATGGTAGCGTTGTCATTATGGAAGGTAGTCTGTTGTCATGAATTTTGTTACTCCAATGGATGGTAGCCTTGCCATTATGGAAGGTAGTATGTTATCGATATCTTTGTTTCTCCAATGGATGGTAGCCTTGTCATTATAGAAGGTAGTCTATTGTCGAGATTTTTGTTACTCTAAGGGATGGTAGCCTTGTCCATATGGAAGGTAGTCTGTTGTCGAGATTTTTGTTATTCCAATGGATGGTAGCATTGTCTTTATAGAAGGTAGTATATTGTCGAGATTTTTGTCACTACAATGGATGGTAGCCTTGTTATTAGGTAAGGTAGTCTGTTGTCGAATTTTTTTTTACTAGAATGGATTGTAGCCTTGTCATTATGGAGGGTAGTCTGTTGTCGATATCTTTGTTACTCCAATGGATGGTAGCCTAGTCATTATGGAAGGTAGTTTGTGTACGATATTTTTGTTATTCCAATGGATGATAGCCTTGTCATTATGAAAGGTAGTATATTGTCGTGATTTTTATTACTCTAACGGATGGTAGCCTTGTCATTATGGAAGGTAGTATGTTGTCGATATCTTTGTTACTCCAATGGATGGTAGCCTTGTCATTATGGAAGGTAGTCTATTGCCGAGATTTTTGTTACTCCATTGCATGGTAGCCTTGTCATTATGGAAGGTAGTGTGTTGTCGATATTTTTGTTATTCCAATGGATGGTAGCCCTGTCATTATGGAAGGTAGTCTCTTGTCATGATTTTTGTTACTCCAATGGATGGTAGCCTTGTCATTATGTAAGGTCGTCTCTTGTCGAGATATTTGTTACTCTATGGGACGGTAGCCTTGCCATTATGGAACGTAGTATGTTATTGAGATTTTTGTTATTCCAATGGATGGTAGCATTGCCATTATAGAAGGTAGTATATTATCGATATTTTTGTCACTACAATGGATGGTAGCCTTGTCATTATGGAAGGTAGTTTGTTGTCGAGATTTTTGTTACTAGAATGGATTGTAGCCTTGTCGTTATGGAAGATAGTTTGTTGTCGATATCTTTGTTATTCCAATGGATGGTAGCCTTATTATTATGGAAGGTAGTCTATTGTCTTGATTTTTGTTACTCCAATGGATGGAAGCCCTTTCATTATGGAAGGTAGTCTGTTGTCGAGATTTTTGTTACTACAATGGATTGTAGCCTTGTCGTTATAGAAGATAGTCTGTTGTCGATATCTTTGTTACTCCAATGGATGGTAGCCTAGTCATTATGGAAGGTAGTTTGTGTACGAGATTTTAGTTACTCCAATGGATGGTAGCCTTGTCATTATGGAAGGTAGTCTGTTGTCGAGATTTTTGTTACTCCAATGGATGGTAGCCTAGTCATTATAGAAGGTAATATATTGTCGAGATTTTTGTCACTATATTGGATGGTAGCCTTGTCATTATGGAACGTAGTCTGTTGTCGAGATTTGTGTTATTCCATTGGATGGTAGCGTTGTCATTATAGAAGGTAGTATATTATCGAGATTTTTGTCACTACAATGGATGGTAGCCTTATCATTATGAAAGGTTGTCTGTTGCCAAGATTTTTGTTACTACAATGGATTGTAGCCTTGTCGTTATGGAATGTAGTTTGTTGTCGATATGTTTGTTAGTCCAATGGATGGTAGCCTAGTCATTATGGAAGGTAGTTTGTGTATGAGATTTTAGTTACTTTAATGGATGGTAGACTTGTCATTATGAAAGGTAGTCTGTTGTCGAGATTTTTTATATTCCAATGGATTGTAGCCTTGTAATTATGGAAGGTAGTCTCTTGTTGATATTTTGGTTACTCCAATGATGGTACCCTTGTCATTATGGAAGGTAGTCTATTGCCGAGATTTTTGTTACTCCATTGCATGGTAGCCTTGTCATTATGGAAGGTAGTGTGTTGTCGATATTTTTGTTATTCCAATAGATGGTAGCGTTGTCATTATGGAAGGTAGTCTGTTGTCATGATTTTTGTTACTCCAATGGATGGTAGCCTTGCCATTATGGAAGGTAGTATGTTATCGATATCTTTGTTTCTCCAATGGATGGTAGCCTTGTCATTATAGAAGGTAGTCTATTGTCGAGATTTTTGTTACTCTAAGGGATGGTAGCCTTGTCCATATGGAAGGTAGTCTGTTGTCGAGATTTTTGTTATTCCAATGGATGGTAGCATTGTCTTTATAGAAGGTAGTATATTGTCAAGATTTTTGTCACTACAATGGATGGTAGCCTTGTTATTAGGTAAGGTAGTCTGTTGTCAAAATTTTTCTTACTAGAATGGATTGTAGCCTTGTCATTATGGAGGGTAGTCTGTTGTCGATATCTTTGTTACTCCAATGGATGATAGCCTAGTCATTATGGAAGGTAGTTTGTGTACGATATTTTTGTTATTCCAATGGATGATAGCCTTGTCATTATGAAAGGTAGTATATTGTCGTGATTTTTATTACTCTAAGGGATGGTAGCCTTGTCATTATGGAAGGTAGTATGTTGTCGATATCTTTGTTACTCCAATGGATGGTAGCTTTGTCATTATGGAAGGTAGTCTATTGCCGAGATTTTTGTTACTCCATTGCATGGTAGCCTTGTCATTATGGAAGGTAGTGTGTTGTCGATATTTTTGTTATTCCAATGGATGGTAGCCCTGTCATTATGGAAGGTAGTCTCTTGTTGTGATTTTTGTTACTCCAATGGATGGTAGCCTTGTCATTATGTAAGGTGGTCTCTTGTCGAGATATTTGTTACTCTAAGGGACGGTAGCCTTGCCATTATGGAACGTAGTATGTTATTGAGATTTTTGTTATTCCAATGGATGGTAGCGTTGTCATTATAGAAGGTAGTATATTATCGATATTTTTGTCACTACAATGGATGGTAGCCTTGTCATTATGGAAGGTAGTCTGTTGTCGAGATTTTTGTTACTACAATGGATTGTAGCCTTGTCGTTATGGAAGATAGTTTGTTGTCGATATCTTTGTTATTCCAATGGATGGTAGCCTTATTATTATGGAAGGTAGTCTATTGTCGTGATTTTTGTTACTCCAATGGATGGAAGCCTTGTCATTATGGAAGGTAGTCTGTTGTCAAGATTTTTGTTACTACAATGGATTGTAGCCTTGTCGTTATAGAAGATAGTCTGTTGTCGATATCTTTGTTACTCCAATGGATGGTAGCCTAGTCAAAATGGAAGGTAGTTTGTGTACGAGATTTTAGTTACTCCAATGGATGGTAGCCTTGTCATTATGGAAGGTAGTCTGTTGTCGAGATTTTTGTTACTCCAATGGATGGTAGCCTTGTCATTATAGAAGGTAATATATTGTCGAGATTTTTGTCACTATATTGGATGGTAGCCTTGTCATTATGGAATGTAGTCTGTTGTCGAGATTTTTGTTATTCCATTGGATGGTAGCGTTGTCATTATAGAAGGTAGTATATTATCGAGATTTTTGTCACTACAATGGATGGTAGCCTTATCATTATGAAAGGTTGTCTGTTGTCAAGATTTTTGTTACTACAATGGATTGTAGCCTTGTCGTTATGGAATGTAGTTTGTTGTCGATATGTTTGTTTGTCCAATGGATGGTAGCCTAGTCATTATGGAAGGTAGTTTGTGTATGAGATTTTAGTTACTTTAATGGATGGTAGCCTTGTCATTATGAAAGGTAGTCTGTTGTCGAGATTTTTTATACTCCAATGGATTGTAGCCTTGTAATTATGGAAGGTAGTCTCTTGTTGATATTTTGGTTACTCCAATGATGGTACCCTTGTCATTATGGAAGGTAGTCTATTGCCGAGATTTTTGTTACTCCATTGCATGGTAGCCTTGTCATTATGGAAGGTAGTATGTTGTCGATATTTTTGTTATTCCAATAGATGGTAGCGTTGTCATTATGGAAGGTAGTCTGTTGTCATGATTTTTGTTACTACATTGGATGGTAGCCTTGCCATTATGGAAGGTAGTATGTTATCGATATCTTTGTTTCTCCAATGGATGGTAGCCTTGTCATTATAGAAGGTAGTCTATTGTCAAGATTTTTGTTACTCTAAGGGATGGTAGCCTTGTCCATATGGAAGTTAGTCTGTTATCGAGATTTTTTTTATTCCAATGGATGGTAGCATTGTCATTATAGAAGGTAGTATATTGTCGAGATTTTTGTCACTACAATGGATAGTAGCCTTGTCATTAGGTAAAGTAGTCTGTTTTCGAGATTTTTGTTACTAGAATGGATTGTAGCCTTATCGTTATGGAAGGTAGTCTGTTGTCGATATCTTTGTTACTCCAATGGATGGTAGCCTAGTCATTATGGAAGGTAGTTTGTGTATGATATTTTTGTTATTCCAATGGATGATAGCCTTGTCATTATGAAAGGTAGTCTATTGTCGTGATTTTTATTACTCTAAGGGATGGTAGCCTTGTCATTATGGAAGGTAGTATGTTGTCGATATCTTTGTTACTCCAATGGATGGTAGCCTTGTCATTATGGAAGGTAGTCTGTTGTCGATATTTTTTTTATTCTAAGGGATGGTAGCCTTGTCATTATGGAAGGTAGTCTATTGCCGAGATTTTTGTTACTCCATTGCATGGTAGCCTTGTCATTATGGAAGGTAGTGTGTTGTCGATATTTTTGTTATTCCAATGGATGGTAGCCCTGTCATTATGGAAGGTAGTCTATTGTCGTGATTTTTGTTACTCCAATGGATGGTAGCCTTGTCATTATGGAAGGTGGTTTGTTGTCGAGATATTTGTTACTCTAAGGGATGGTGGCCTTGCCATTACGGAACGTAGTCTGTTGTCGATATTTTTGTTATTCCAATGGATGGTAGCATTGTCAGTTTAGAAGGTAGTATATTATCGATATTTTTGTTACTACAATGGATTGTAGCCTTGTCGTTATGGAAGATAGTCTGTTGTCGATATCTTTGTTACTCTAATGGATGGTAGCCTAGTCATTATGGAAGGTAGTTTGTGTACGAGATTTTATTTACTCCAATGGATGGTAGCCTTGTCATTATGGAAGGTAGTCTGTTGTCGAGATTTTTGTTACTCCAATGGATGGTAGCCTTGTCATTATGGAAGGTAGTGTGTTGTCGAGATTTTTGGTACTACAATGGATTGTAGCCTTGTCGTTATGGAAGGTAGTTTATTGTTGATATCTTTGTTAGTCCAATGGATGGTAGCCTAGTCATTATGGAAGGTAGTTTGTGTACGAGATTTTAGTTACTTTAATGGATGGAAGCCTTGTCATTATGAAAGGTAGTCTGTTGTTGAGATTTTTTATACTCCAATGGATTGTAGCCTTGTAATTATGGAAGGTATTCTCTTGTTGATATTTTGGTTACTCCAATGATGGTACCCTTATCATTATGGAAGGTAGTCTATTGCCGAGATTTTTGTTACTCCATTGCATGGTAACCTTGTCATTAAGGAAGGTAGTGTGTTGTCGATATTTTTGTTATTCCAATAGATGGTAGCCTTGTAATTATGGAAGGTAGTCTGTTGTCATGATTTTTGTTACTCCAATGGATCGTAGCCTTGCCATTATGGAAGTTAGTATGTTATCAATATCTTTGTTTCTCCAATGGATGGTAGCCTTGTCATTATAGAAGGTAGTCTATTGTCGAGATTTTTGTTACTCAAAGGGATGGTAGCCTTGTCCATATGGCAGGTAGTCTGTTGTCGAGATTTTTGTTATTCCAATGGATGGTAGCATTGTCATTATAGAAGGTAGTATATTGTCGAGATTTTTGTCACTACAATGGATGGTAGCCTTGTCATTAGGTAAGGTAGTCTGTTGTCGAGATTTTTGTTACTAGAATCGATTGTAGCCTTGTCGTTATGGAAGGTAGTCTATTGTCGATATCTTTGTTACTCCAGTGGATGGTAGCCTAGTCATTATGGAAGGTAGTTTGTGTATGATATTTTTGTTATTCCAATGGATGATAGCCTTTTCATTATGAAAGGTAGTCTATTGTCGTGATTTCTATTACTCTAAGGGATGGTAGCCTTGTCATTATGGAAGGTAGTATGTTGTCGATATCTTTGTTACTCCAATGGATGGTAGCCTTGTCATTAGGGAAGGTAGTCTATTGTCTATTTTTTTTTACTATAAGGGATGGTAGCCTTTTCATTATGGAAGGTAGTCTATTGCCGAGATTTTTGTTACTCCATTGCATGGTAGCCTTGTCATTATGGAAGGTAGTGTGTTGTTGATATTTTGGTTATTCCAATGGATGGTAGCCCTGTCATTATGGAAGGTAGTCTCTTGTCGTGATTTTTGTTACTCCAATGGATGGTAGCCTTGTCATTATGTAAGGTGGTCTGTTGTCGAGATATTTGTTACTCTAAGGGATGGTAGCCTTCCCATTATGGAATGTAGTCTGTTATCGATATTTTTGTTATTCCAATGGATGGTAGCGTTGTAATTATAGAAGGTAGTATATTATCGATATTTTTGTCACTACAATGGTTGATAGCCTTGCCATTATGGAAGGTAGTCTGTTATCGAGATTTTTGTTACTACAATGGATTGTAGCCTTGTCGTTATGGAAGATAGTCTGTTGTTGATATCTTTGTTACTCCAATGGATGGTAGCCTAGTCATTATGGAAGGTAGTTTGTGTACGAGATTTTAGTTACTCCAATGGATGGTAGCCTTGTCGTTATGGAAGGTAGTTTGTTGTCGATATCTTTGTTAGTCCAATGGATGGTAGCCTAGTCATTATGGAAGGTAGTTTGTGTACGAGATTTTAGTTACTTTAATGGATGGTAGCCTTGTCATTATGAAAGGTAGTCTGTTGTCGAGATTTTTTATACTCCAATGGATTGTAGCCTTGTAATTATGGAAGGTAGTCTCTTGTTGATATTTTGGTTACTCCAATGATGGTACCCTTGTCATTATGGAAAGTAGTCTATTGCCGAGATTTTTGTTACTCCATTGCATGGTAGCCTTGTCATTATGGAAGGTAGTCTGTTGTCATGATTTTTGTTACTCCAATGGATGGTAGCCTTGCCATTATGGAAGGTAGTATGTTATCGATATCTTTGTTTCTCCAATGGATGGTAGCCTTGTCATTATAGAAGGTAGTCTATTGTCGAGATTTTTGTTACTCTAAGGGATGGTAGCCTTGTCCATATGGAAGGTAGTCTGTTGTTGAGATTTTTGTTATTTCAATGGATGGTAGCATTATCATTATAGAAGGTAGTATATTCTCGATATTTTTGTCACTACAATGGATGGTAGCCTTGTCATTAGGTAAGGTAGTCTGTTGTCGGGATTTTTGTTACTAGAATGGATTCTAGCCTTGTCGTTATGGAAGGTAGTCTATTGTCGACATCTTTGTTACTCCAATGGATGGTAGCCTAGTCATTATGGAAGGTAGTTTGTGTACGATATTTTTGTTATTCCAATGGATGATAGCCTTGTCATTATGAAAGGTAGTCTATTGTCGTGATTTTAATTACTCTAAGGGATGGTAGCCTTGTCATTTTTGAAGGTAGTATGTTGTCGATATCTTTGTTACTCCAATGGCTGGTAGCCTTGTCCTTATGGAAGGTAGTCTGTTGTCGATATTTTTTTTACTCTAAGGGATGGTAGCCTTATCATTATGGAAGGTAGTCTATTGCCGAGATTTTTGTTACTCCATTGCATGGTAGCCTTGTCATTATGGAAGGTAGTATGTTATCGATATTTTTGTTATTCCAATGGATGGTAGCCCTGTCATTATGGAAGGTAGTCTATTGTCGTGATTTTTGTTACTCCAATGGATGGTAGCCTTGTCATTATGGAAGGTGGTTTGTTGTCGAGATATTTGTTACTCTAAGGGATGGTAGCCTTGCCATTATGGAACGTAGACTGTTATCGAGATTTTTTTTATTCCAATTGATGGTAGCGTTGTCAGTATAGAAGGTAGTATATTATCGATATTTTTGTTACTACAATGGATTGTAGACTTGTCCTTATTGAAGATAGTCTGTTGTCAATATCTTTGTTACTCTAATGGATGGTAGCCTAGTCATTATGGAAGGTAGTTTGTGTATGAGATTTTATTTACTCCAATGGATGGTAGCCTTGTCATTATGGAAGGTAGTCTGTTGTCGAGATTTTTGTTACTCCAATGGATGGTAGCCTTGTCATTATAGAAGGTAATATATTGTCGATATTTTTGTCACTATAATGGATGGTAGCCTTGTCATTATGGAACATAGTCTGTTGTCGAGATTTTTGTTATTCCATTAGATGGTAGCGTTGTCATTATAGAAGGTAGTATATTATCTAGATTTTTGTCACTACAATGGTTGGTGGCCTTGTCATTATGGAAGGTAGTCTGTTGTCAAGATTTTTGTTACTACAATGGATTGTAGCCTTGTCGTTATGGAAGGTAGTTTGTTGTCGATATCTTTGTTAGTCCAATGGATGGTAGCCTAGTCATTATGGAAGGTAGTTTGTGTACGAGATTTTAGTTACTTTAATGGATGATAGCCTTGTCATTATGGAAGGTAGTCTGTTGTCGAGATTTTTTATACTCCAATGGGTTGTAGCCTTGTAATTATGGAACGTAGTCTCTTGTTGATATTTTGGTTACTCCAATAATGGTACACTTGTCATTATGGAAGGTAGTCTATTGCCGAGATTTTTGTTACTTCATTGCATGGTAGCCTTGTCATTATGGAAGGTAGTGTGTTATCGATATTTTTGTTATTCCAATGGATGGTAGCCTTGCCATTATGGAAGGTGGTCTGTTGTCGAGATATTTGTTACTCTTAGGGATGGTAGCCTTGCTATTATGGAACATAATCTGTTGTCGAGATTTTTGTTATTCCAATGGATGGTAGCGTTGTCATTATAGAAGGTAGTATATTATCGATATTTTTTTCACTATAATGGATGGTAGGCTTGTCATTAGGGAAGGTAGTCTGTTGTCGAGATTTTTGTTACTGCAATGAATTGTAGCATTGTCGTTATTGAAGATAGTTTGTTGTCGATATCTTTGTTACTCCAACGGATGCTAGCCTAGTCATTATGGAAGGTAGTTTGTGTACGAGATTTTATTTACTCCAATGGATGGCAACCTTGTCATTATGGAAGGTAGTCTGTTGTCAAGATTTTTGTTACTACAATGGATTGTAGCCTTGTCGTTATGGAAGGTAGTTTGTTGTCGATATCTTTGTTAGTCCAATGGATGGTAGCCTAGTCATTATGGAAGGTAGTTTGTGTACGAGATTTTAGTTACTTTAATGGATGGTAGCCTTGTCATTATGGAAGGTAGTCAGATCTCGAGATTTTTTATACTCCAATAGATTGTAGCCTTGTAATTATGGAAGGTACTCTCTTGTTGATATTTTGGTTACTCCAATGATGGTACCCTTGTCATTATGGAAGATAGTCTATTTCCGAGATTTTTGTTCCTCCATTGCATGGTAGCCTTGTCATTATGGAGGGTAGTGTGTTGTCGATATTTTTGTTATTCCAATGGATGGTAGCCTTGTCATTATGGAAGGTAGTTTGTTTTCGTGATTTTTGTTACTCCAATGGATGGTAGCCTTGTCATTATGGAAGGTAGTATGTTGTCGATATCTTTGTTACTCCAATGGATGGTAGCCTTGTCATTATGGAAGGTAGTCTATTGTCGAGATTTTTGTTACTCTAAGGGATGGTAGCCTTGTCCATATGGAAGGTAGTCTGTTGTCGAGATTTTTGTTATTCCAATGGATGGTAGCGTTGTCATTAAAGAAGGTAGTATATTGACGAGATTTTTGTCACTACAATGAATGGTAGCCTTGTCATTATGTAAGGTAGTCTGTTGTCGAGATTTTTGTTGCTAGAATGGATTGTAGCCTTGTCGTTATGGAAGGTAGTTTGTTGTCTATATCTTTGTTACTCCAATGGATGGTAGCCTAGTCATTATGGAAGGTAGTTTGTGTACGAGATTTTAGTTACTTTAATGGATGATAGCCTTGTCATTATGGAAGGTAGTCTGTTGTCGAGATTTTTTATACTCCAATGGGTTGTAGCCTTGTAATTATGGAACGTAGTCTCTTGTTGATATTTTGGTTACTCCAATAATGGTACACTTGTCATTATGGAAGGTAGTCTATTGCCGAGATTTTTGTTACTTCATTGCATGGTAGCCTTGTCATTATGGAAGGTAGTGTGTTATTGATATTTTTGTTATTCCAATGGATGGTAGCCTTGCCATTATGGAAGGTGGTCTGTTGTCGAGATATTTGTTACTCTTAGGGATGGTAGCCTTGCCATTATGGAACATAATCTGTTGTCGAGATTTTTGTTATTCCAATGGATGGTAGCGTTGTCATTATAGAAGGTAGTATATTATCGATATTTTTGTCACCATAATGGATGGTAGGCTTGTCATTAGGGAAGGTAGTCTGTTGTCGAGATTTTTGTTACTGCAATGAATTGTAGCATTGTCGTTATTGAAGATAGTTTGTTGTCGATATCTTTGTTACTCCAACGGATGCTAGCCTAGTCATTATGGAAGGTATTTTGTGTACGAGATTTTATTTACTCCAATGGATGGCAACCTTGTCATTATGGAAGGTAGTCTGTTGTCAAGATTTTTGTTACTACAATGGATTGTAGCCTTGTCGTTATGGAAGGTAGTTTGTTGTCGATATCTTTGTTAGTCCAATGGATGGTAGCCTAGTCATTATGGAAGGTAGTTTGTGTACGAGATTTTAGCTACTTTAATGGATGGTAGCCTTGTCATTATGGTAGGTAGTCAGATCTCGAGATTTTTTATACTCCAATAGATTGTAGCCTTGTAATTATGGAAGGTACTCTCTTGTTGATATTTTGGTTACTCCAATGATGGTACCCTTGTCATTATGGAAGATAGTCTATTTCCGAGATTTTTGTTCCTCCATTGCATGGTAGCCTTGTCATTATGGAAGGTAGTGTGTTGTCGATATTTTTGTTATTCCAATGGATGGTAGCCTTGTCATTATGGAAGGTAGTCTGTTTTCGTGATTTTTGTTACTCCAATGGATGGTAGCCTTGTCATTATGGAAGGTAGTATGTTGTCGATATCTTTGTTACTCCAATGAATGGTAGCCTTGTCATTATGGAAGGTAGTCTATTGTCGAGATTTTTGTTACTCTAAGGGATGGTAGCCTTGTCCATATGGAAGGTAGTCTATTGTCGAGATTTTTGTTATTCCAATGGATGGTAGCGTTGTCATTAAAGAAGGTAGTATATTGTCGAGATTTTTGTCACTACAATGAATGGTAGCCTTGTCATTATGCAAGGTAGTCTGTTGTCGAGATTTTTGTTACTAGAATGGATTGTAGCCTTGTCATTATGGAAGGTAGTTTGTTGTCTATATCTTTGTTACTCCAATGGATGGTAGCCTAGTCATTATGGAAGGTAGTTTGTGTACGAGATTTTAATTACTTTAATGGATGGTAGCCTTATCATTATGGAAGGTAGTCTATTGTTGAGATTTTTTATACTCCAATAAATTGTAGCCTTGTAATTATGGAAGGTAGTCTCTTGTTGATATTTTGGTTACTCCAATGATGGTACCCTTGTCATTATGGAAGATAGTCTATTTCCGAGATTTTTGTTGCTCCATTGCATGGTAGCCTTGTCATTATGGAAGGTAGTGTGTTGTTGATATATTTGTTATTCCAATGGATGGTAACCTTGTCATTATGGAAGGTAGTCTGTTTTCGTGATTTTTGTTACTCCAATGGATGGTAGCCTTGTCATTATGGAAGGTAGTATGTTGTCGATATCTTTGTTACTCCAATGGATGGTAGCCTTGTCATTATGGAAGGTAGTCTATTGTCGAGATTTTTGTTACTCTAAGGGATGGTAGCCTTGTCCATATGGAAGGTAGTCTGTTGTCGAGATTTTTTTTATTCCAATGGATGGTAGCGTTTTCATTAAAGAAGGTAGTATATTGTCGAGATTTTTGTCACTACAATGGATGGTAGCCTTGTTATTATGTAAGGTAGTCTGTTGTCGAGATTTTTGTTACTAGAATGGATTGTAGTCTTGTCGTTATGGAAGGTAGTTTGTTGTCTATATCTTTGTTACTCCAATGAATGGTAGCCTAGTCATTATGGAAGGTAGTTTGTGTATGAGATTTTTTTTACTTTAATGGATGGTAGCCTTGTCATTATGGAAGGTAGTCTGTTGTCGAGATTTTTTATACTCCAATAAATTGTAGCCTTGTCATTATGGAAGGTAGTCTATTGCCGAGATTTTTGTTACTCCGTTGCATGGTAGCCTTGTCATTATGGAAGGTAGTGTGTTGTCGATATTTTTGTTATTCCAATGGATGGTAGCCTTGTCATTATAGAAGGTAGTCTATTTTTGTGATTTTTGTTACTCCAATGGATAGTTGCCTTGTCATTATGGAAGGTAGTCTGTTGTCAAGATTTTTGTTACTACAATGGATTGTAGCCTTGTCGTTATGGAAGATAGTCTGTTGTCGATATCTTTGTTACTCCAATGGATGGTAGCCTAGTCATTATGGTAGGTAGTTTGTGTACGAGATTTTAGTTACTCCAATGGATGGTAGCCTTGTCATTATGGAAGGTAGTTTGTTGTCGAGATTTTTGTTACTCCAATGGATGGTAGCGTTGTCATTATAGAAGGTAATATATTGTTGAGATTTTTGTCACTATATTGGATGGTAGCCTTGTCATTATGGAACGTAGTCTGTTGTTGAGGTTTTTGTTATTCCATCGGATGGTAGCGTTGTCATTATAGAAGGTAGTATATTATCGAGATTTTTGTCACTACAATGGATTGTAGCCTTGTCATTATGGAAGGTAGTCTGTTGTCAAGATTTTTGTTACTACAATGGATTGTAGCCTTGTCGTTATGGAAGGTAGTTTGTTGTCGATATCTTTGTTAGTCCAATGGATGGTAGCCTAGTCATTATGAAAGGTAGTTTGTGTATGAGATTTTAGTTACTTTAATGGATGGTAGCCTTGTCATTATGAAAGGTAGTCTGTTGACGAGATTTTTTATACTCCAATGGATTGTAGCCTTGTAATTATGGAAGGTAGACTCTTGTTGATATTTTGGTTACTCCAATGATGGTACCCTTGTCATTATGGAAGATAGTCTATTTCCGAGATTTTTGTTCCTCCATTTCATGGTAGCCTTGTCATTATGGAAGGTAGTGTGTTGTCGATATTTTTGTTATTCCAATGGATGGTAGCCTTGTCATTATGGAAGGTAGTCTGTTTTCGTGATTTTTGTTACTCCAATGGATGGTAGCCTAGTCATTATGGAAGGTAGTATGTTGTCGATATCTTTTTTACTCCAATGGATGGTAGCCTTGTCATTATGGAAGGTAGTCTATTTTCGAGAATTTTTCCACTATAATGGATGGTAGCCTTGTCCATATGGAAGGTAGTCTGTTGTCGAGATTTTTGTTATTCTAATGGATGGTAGCGTTGTCATTAAAGAAGGTAGTATATTGTCGAGATTTTTGTCACTACAATGGATGGTAGCCTTGCAATTATGTAAGGTAGTCTGTTGTCGAGATTTTTGTTACTAGAATGGATTGTAGCCTTATCGTTATGGAAGGTAGTTTGTTGTCTATATCTTTGTTACTCCAATGGATGGTAGCCTAGTCATTATGGAAGGCAATTTGTGTACGAGATTTTAGTTACATTAATGGATGGTAGCCTTGTCATTATGGAAGGTAGTCTGTTGTTGAGATATTTTATACTCCAATAAATTGTAGCCTTGTAATTATGGAAGGTAGTCTCTTTTTGAAATTTTGGTTACTCCAATGATGGTACCCTTGTCATTATTGAAGGTAGTCTATTGCCGATATTTTTGTTACACCGTTGCATGGTAGCCTTGTCATTATGGAAGGTAGTGAGTTGTCGATATTTTTGTTATTCCAATGGATGGTAGCCTTGTCATTATGGAAGGTAGTCTGTTTTCGTGATTTTTGTTACTCCAATGGAGGGTAGCCTTGTCATTATGGAAGGTAGTATGTTGTCGATATCTTTGTTACTCCAATGGATGGTAGCCTAGTCATTATGGAAGGTAGTCTATTGTCGAGATTTTTGTTACTCTAAGGGATGGTAGCCTTGTCCATATTGAAGGTAGTCTGTTGTCGAGATTTTTGTTATTCCAATGGATGGTAGCGTTGTCATTAAAGAAGGTAGTATATTGTCGAGATTTTTGTCACTACAATGGATGGTAGCCTTGCAATTATGTAAGGTAGTCTGTTGTCGAGATTTTTGTTACTAGAATGGATTGTAGCCTTATCGTTATGGAAGGTAGTTTGTTGTCTATATCTTTGTTACTCCAATGGATGGTAGCCTAGTCATTATGGAAGGCAGTTTGTGTACGAGATTTTAGTTACATTAATGGATGGTAGCCTTGTCATTATGGAAGGTAGTCTGTTGTTGAGATATTTTATACTCCAATAAATTGTAGCCTTGTAATTATGGAAGGTAGTCTCTTGTTGATATTTTGGTTACTCCAATGATGGTACCCTTGTCATTATTGAAGGTAGTCTATTGCCGATATTTTTGTTACACCGTTGCATGGTAGCCTTGTCATTATGGAAGGTAGTGAGTTGTCGATATTTTTGTTATTCCAATGGATGGTAGCCTTGTCATTATGGAAGGTAGTCTGTTTTCGTGATTTTTGTTACTCCAATGGAGGGTAGCCTTGTCATTATGGAAGGTAGTATGTTGTCGATATCTTTGTTACTCCAATGGATGGTAGCCTAGTCATTATGGAAGGTAGTCTATTGTCGAGATTTTTGTTACTCTAAGGGATGGTAGCCTTGTCCATATGGAAGGTAGTCTGTTGTCGAGATTTTTATTATTCCAATGGATGGTAGCGTTGTCATTAAAGAAGATAGTATATTGTCGAGTTTTTTGTCACTACAATGGATGGTAGCCTTGTCATTATGTAAGGTAGTCTGTTGTCGAGATTTTTGTTACTAGAATGGATTGTAGCCTTGTCGTTATGGAAGGTAGTTTGTTGTCTATATCTTTGTTACTCCAATGAATGGTAGCCTAGTCATTATGGAAGGTAGTTTGTGTACGAGATTTTTTTTACTTTAATGGATGGTAGCCTTGTCATTATGGAAGGTAGTCTGTTGTCAAGATTTTTTATACTCCAATAAATTGTAGCCTTGTCATTATGGAAGGTAGTCTATTGCCGAGATTTTTGTTACTCCGTTGCATGGTAGCCTTGTCATTATGGAAGGTAGTGTGTTGTTGATATTTTTGTTATTCCAATGGATGGTAGCCTTGTCATTATAGAAGGTAGTCTATTTTTGTGATTTTTGTTACTCCAATGGATAGTAGCCTTGTCATTATGGAAGGTAGTCTGTTGTCAAGATTTTTGTTACTACAATGGATTGTAGCCTTGTCGTTATGGAAGATAGTCTGTTGTCGATATCTTTGTTACTCCAATGGATGGTAGCCTAGTCATTATGGAAGGTAGTTTGTGTACGAGATTTTAGTTACTCTAATGGATGGTAGCCTTGTCATTATGGAAGGTAGTCTGTTGTTGAGATATTTTATACTCCAATAAATTGTAGCCTTGTAATTATGGAAGGTAGTCTCTTGTTGATATTTTGGTTACTCCAATGATGGTACCCTTGTCATTATTGAAGGTAGTCTATTGCCGATATTTTTGTTCCTCCATTGCATGGTAGCCTTGTCATTATGGAAGGTAGTGTGTTGTCGATATTTTTGTTATTCCAATGGATGGTAGCCTTGTCATTATGGAAGGTAGTCTGTTTTCGTGATTTTTGTTACTCCAATGGATGGTAGCCTTGTCATTATGAAAGGTAGTATGTTGTCGATATCTTTGTTACTCCAATGAATGGTAGCCTTGTCATTATGGAAGGTAGTCTATTGTCGAGATTTTTGTTACTCTAAGGGATGGTAGCCTTGTCCATATGGAAGGTAGTCTATTGTCGAGATTTTTGTTATTCCAATGGATGGTAGCGTTGTCATTAAAGAAGGTAGTATATTGTCGAGATTTTTGTCACTACAATGAATGGTAGCCTTGTCATTATGCAAGGTAGTCTGTTGTCGAGATTTTTGTTACTAGAATGGATTGTAGCCTTGTCATTATGGAAGGTAGTTTGTTGTCTATATCTTTGTTACTCCAATGGATGGTAGCCTAGTCATTATGGAAGGTAGTTTGTGTACGAGATTTTAGTTACTTTAATGGATGGTAGCCTTGTCATTATGGAAGGTAGTCTGTTGTTGAGATTTTTTATACTCCAATAAATTGTAGCCTTGTAATTATGGAAGGTAGTCTCTTGTTGATATTTTGGTTACTCCAATGATGGTACCCTTGTCATTATGGAAGATAGTCTATTTCCGAGATTTTTGTTGCTCCATTGCATGGTAGCCTTGTCATTATGGAAGGTAGTGTGTTGTTGATATATTTGTTATTCCAATGGATGGTAACCTTGTCATTATGGAAGGTAGTCTGTTTTCGTGATTTTTGTTACTCCAATGGATGGTAGCCTTGTCATTATGGAAGGTAGTATGTTGTCGATATCTTTGTTACTCCAATGGATGGTAGCCTTGTCATTATGGAAGGTAGTCTATTGTCGAGATTTTTGTTACTCTAAGGGATGGTAGCCTTGTCCATATGGAAGGTAGTCTGTTGTCGAGATTTTTTTTATTCCAATGGATGGTAGCGTTTTCATTAAAGAAGGTAGTATATTGTCGAGATTTTTGTCACTACAATGGATGGTAGCCTTGTTATTATGTAAGGTAGTCTGTTGTCGAGATTTTTGTTACTAGAATGGATTGTAGTCTTGTCGTTATGGAAGGTAGTTTGTTGTCTATATCTTTGTTACTCCAATGAATGGTAGCCTAGTCATTATGGAAGGTAGTTTGTGTATGAGATTTTTTTTACTTTAATGGATGGTAGCCTTGTCATTATGGAAGGTAGTCTGTTGTCGAGATTTTTTATACTCCAATAAATTTTAGCCTTGTCATTATGGAAGGTAGTCTATTGCCGAGATTTTTGTTACTCCGTTGCATGGTAGCCTTGTCATTATGGAAGGTAGTGTGTTGTCGATATTTTTGTTATTCCAATGGATGGTAGCCTTGTCATTATAGAAGGTAGTCTATTTTTGTGATTTTTGTTACTCCAATGGATAGTTGCCTTGTCATTATGGAAGGTAGTCTGTTGTCAAGATTTTTGTTACTACAATGGATTGTAGCCTTGTCGTTATGGAAGATAGTCTGTTGTCGATATCTTTGTTACTCCAATGGATGGTAGCCTAGTCATTATGGTAGGTAGTTTGTGTACGAGATTTTAGTTACTCCAATGGATGGTAGCCTTGTCATTATGGAAGGTAGTTTGTTGTCGAGATTTTTGTTACTCCAATGGATGGTAGCGTTGTCATTATAGAAGGTAATATATTGTTGAGATTTTTGTCACTATATTGGATGGTAGCCTTGTCATTATGGAACGTACTCTGTTGTTGAGGTTTTTGTTATTCCATCGGATGGTAGCGTTGTCATTATAGAAGGTAGTATATTATCGAGATTTTTGTCACTACAATGGATTGTAGCCTTGTCATTATGGAAGGTAGTCTGTTGTCAAGATTTTTGTTACTACAATGGATTGTAGCCTTGTCGTTATGGAAGGTAGTTTGTTGTCGATATCTTTGTTAGTCCAATGGATGGTAGCCTAGTCATTATGAAAGGTAGTTTGTGTATGAGATTTTAGTTACTTTAATGGATGGTAGCCTTGTCATTATGAAAGGTAGTCTGTTGACGAGATTTTTTATACTCCAATGGATTGTAGCCTTGTAATTATGGAAGGTAGACTCTTGTTGATATTTTGGTTACTCCAATGATGGTACCCTTGTCATTATGGAAGATAGTCTATTTCCGAGATTTTTGTTCCTCCATTTCATGGTAGCCTTGTCATTATGGAAGGTAGTGTGTTGTCGATATTTTTGTTATTCCAATGGATGGTAGCCTTGTCATTATGGAAGGTAGTCTGTTTTCGTGATTTTTGTTACTCCAATGGATGGTAGCCTAGTCATTATGGAAGGTAGTATGTTGTCGATATCTTTTTTACTCCAATGGATGGTAGCCTTGTCATTATGGAAGGTAGTCTATTTTCGAGAATTTTTCCACTATAATGGATGGTAGCCTTGTCCATATGGAAGGTAGTCTGTTGTCGAGATTTTTGTTATTCCAATGGATGGTAGCGTTGTCATTAAAGAAGGTAGTATATTGTCGAGATTTTTGTCACTACAATGGATGGTAGCCTTGCAATTATATAAGGTAGTCTGTTGTCGAGATTTTTGTTACTAGAATAGATTGTAGCCTTATCGTTATGGAAGGTAGTTTGTTGTCTATATCTTTGTTACTCCAATGGATGGTAGCCTAGTCATTATGGAAGGCAATTTGTGTACGAGATTTTAGTTACATTAATGGATGGTAGCCTTGTCATTATGGAAGGTAGTCTGTTGTTGAGATATTTTATACTCCAATAAATTGTAGCCTTGTAATTATGGAAGGTAGTCTCTTTTTGAAATTTTGGTTACTCCAATGATGGTACCCTTGTCATTATTGAAGGTAGTCTATTGCCGATATTTTTGTTACACCGTTGCATGGTAGCCTTGTCATTATGGAAGGTAGTGAGTTGTCGATATTTTTGTTATTCCAATGGATGGTAGCCTTGTCATTATGGAAGGTAGTCTGTTTTCGTGATTTTTGTTACTCCAATGGAGGGTAGCCTTGTCATTATGGAAGGTAGTATGTTGTCGATATCTTTGTTACTCCAATGGATGGTAGCCTAGTCATTATGGAAGGTAGTCTATTGTCGAGATTTTTGTTACTCTAAGGGATGGTAGCCTTGTCCATATGGAAGGTAGTCTGTTGTCGAGATTTTTGTTATTCCAATGGATGGTAGCGTTGTCATTAAAGAAGGTAGTATATTGTCGAGATTTTTGTCACTACAATGGATGGTAGCCTTGCAATTATGTAAGGTAGTCTGTTGTCGAGATTTTTGTTACTAGAATGGATTGTAGCCTTATCGTTATGGAAGGTAGTTTGTTGTCTATATCTTTGTTACTCCAATGGATGGTAGCCTAGTCATTATGGAAGGCAGTTTGTGTACGAGATTTTAGTTACATTAATGGATGGTAGCCTTGTCATTATGGAAGGTAGTCTGTTGTTGAGATATTTTATACTCCAATAAATTGTAGCCTTGTAATTATGGAAGGTAGTCTCTTGTTGATATTTTGGTTACTCCAATGATGGTACCCTTGTCATTATTGAAGGTAGTCTATTGCCGATATTTTTGTTACTCCGTTGCATGGTAGCCTTGTCATTATGGAAGGTAGTGAGTTGTCGATATTTTTGTTATTCCAATGGATGGTAGCCTTGTCATTATGGAAGGTAGTCTGTTTTCGTGATTTTTGTTACTCCAATGGAGGGTAGCCTTGTCATTATGGAAGGTAGTATGTTGTCGATATCTTTGTTACTCCAATGGATGGTAGCCTAGTCATTATGGAAGGTAGTCTATTGTCGAGATTTTTGTTACTCTAAGGGATGGTAGCCTTGTCCATATGGAAGGTAGTCTGTTGTCGAGATTTTTATTATTCCAATGGATGGTAGCGTTGTCATTAAAGAAGATAGTATATTGTCGAGTTTTTTGTCACTACAATGGATGGTAGCCTTGTCATTATGTAAGGTAGTCTGTTGTCGTGATTTTTGTTACTCCAATGGAGGGTAGCCTTGTCGTTATGGAAGGTAGTTTGTTGTCTATATCTTTGTTACTCCA
Source organism: Vicia faba (assembly GCA_948472305.1). Taxonomy (NCBI): domain Eukaryota; kingdom Viridiplantae; phylum Streptophyta; class Magnoliopsida; order Fabales; family Fabaceae; genus Vicia; species Vicia faba. The sequence continues at coordinate 463,682,421 of OX451741.1, forward strand.
ATGAATGGTAGCCTAGTCATTATGGAAGGTAGTTTGTGTACGAGATTTTTTTTACTTTAATGGATGGTAGCCTTGTCATTATGGAAGGTAGTCTGTTGTCAAGATTTTTTATACTCTAATAAATTGTAGCCTTGTCATTATGGAAGGTAGTCTATTGCTGAGATTTTTGTTACTCCGTTGCATGGTAGCCTTGTCATTATGGAAGGTAGTGTGTTGTTGATATTTTTGTTATTCCAATGGATGGTAGCCTTGTCATTATAGAAGGTAGTCTATTTTTGTGATTTTTGTTACTCCAATGGATAGTAGCCTTGTCATTATGGAAGGTAGTCTGTTGTCAAGATTTTTGTTACTACAATGGATTGTAGCCTTGTCGTTATGGAAGATAGTCTGTTGTCGATATCTTTGTTACTCCAATGGATGGTAGCCTAGTCATTATGGAAGGTAGTTTGTGTACGAGATTTTAGTTACTCTAATGGATGGTAGCCTTGTCATTATGGAAGGTAGTCTGTTGTTGAGATATTTTATACTCCAATAAATTGTAGCCTTGTAATTATGGAAGGTAGTCTCTTGTTGATATTTTGGTTACTCCAATGATGGTACCCTTGTCATTATTGAAGGTAGTCTATTGCCGATATTTTTGTTACTCCGTTGCATGGTAGCCTTGTCATTATGGAAGGTAGTGAGTTGTCGATATTTTTGTTATTCCAATGGATGGTAGCCTTGTCATTATGGAAGGTAGTCTGTTTTCGTGATTTTTGTTACTCCAATGGAGGGTAGCCTTGTCATTATGGAAGGTAGTATGTTGTCGATATCTTTGTTACTCCAATGGATGGTAGCCTTGTCATTATGGAAGGTAGTCTATTGTCGAGATTTTTGTTACTCTAAGGGATGGTAGCCTTGTCCATATGGAAGGTAGTCTGTTGTCGAGATTTTTATTATTCCAATGGATGGTAGCGTTGTCATTAAAGAAGATAGTATATTGTCGAGTTTTTTGTCACTACAATGGATGGTAGCCTTGTCATTATGTAAGGTAGTCTGTTGTCGAGATTTTTGTTACTAGAATGGATTGTAGCGTTGTCGTTATGGAAGGTAGTTTGTTGTCTATATCTTTGTTACTCCAATGGATGGTAGCCTAGTCATTATGGAAGGTAGTTTGTGTACGAGATTTTTTGTACTTTAATGGATGGTAGCCTTGTCATTATGGAAGGTAGTCTGTTGTCGAGATTTTTGTTACTCCGTTGCATGGTAGCCTTGTCATTATGGAAGGTAGTGTGTTGTCGATATTTTTTTATTCCAATGGATGGTAGCCTTGTCATTATAGAAGGTAGTCTATTTTTGTGATTTTTGTTACTCCAATGGATAGTAGCCTTGTCATTATGGAAGGTAGTCTGTTGTCAAGATTTTTGTTACTACAATGGATTGTAGCCTTGTCGTTATGGTAGATAGTCTCTTGTCGATATCTTTGTTACTCCAATGGATGGTAGCCTAGTCATTATGGAAGGTAGTTTGTGTACGAGATTTTCGTTACTCCAATGGATGGTAGCCTTGTCATTATGGAAGGTAGTCTGTTGTCGAGATTTTTTATACTCCAATAAATTGTACCCTTGTCATTATGGAAGGTAGTCTATTGCCGAGATTTTTGTTACTCCGTTGCATGGTAGCCTTGTCATTATGGAAGGTAGTGTGTTGTCGATATTTTTTTATTCCAATGGATGGTAGCCTTGTCATTATAGAAGGTAGTCTATTTTTGTGATTTTTGTTACTCCAATGGATAGTAGCCTTGTCATTATGGAAGGTAGTCTGTTGTCAAGATTTTTGTTACTACAATGGATTGTAGCCTTGTCGTTATGGAAGATAGTCTCTTGTCGATATCTTTGTTACTCCAATGGATGGTAGCCTAGTCATTATGGAAGGTAGTTTGTGTACGAGATTTTCGTTACTCCAATGGATGGTAGCCTTGTCATTATGGAAGGTAGTCTGTTGTCGAGATTTTTGTTACTCCAATGGATGGTAGCCTTGTCATTATAGAAGGTAATATATTGTCGTGATTTTTGTCACTATATTGGCTGGTGAAGGGGTGAAAAACACAAGAAGGGGGGGTTGAATTGTAAAACTGAAATCTAAAGAAATTGATAAGATATTTTTATCCTGGTTCGTTTGATCTCAAACTACTCCAGTCCACCCGTCAAGGTGATTTCGCCTCTCTCCAACGAGGTCTTAATTCACTATATTCAACTGAATATTACAGACTGCTTTAACAACTGCTAAAGCCTTCTTGATTCAAACCACAATCCGGTTTGTCAAGGCAACACTTTCTTACAAAGATATAAAACAATGTGTGTGAATGTTTTCTACAAAACTTTATCACAACTGTGATGTATACACAAAATGAAGCTTAGAAACTAGATTGCTAAACTGTAATGAAGTATCAGAGTTTGTGGTTTAGCAAAACTGGTAGATGAAGATTATTGTTCAGCTTTGTGCGTGTAGAGATTTGGAGAGCATTTGCCATTATAATCTTCAAAGCCTTATTTATATAGCACTTGAGAAGATGAACGTTGAATGCAATATTCTTGATTCAATGCTAATAACAAGCTTTCCTTTTTGAGCAGATCTTGTCTAGAATGAGGCCGTTGGAATTAATTAGCTTTCAATGCACAGTACCGTTGCTTCTTCAATGCACGTTCTGGCTTGGCTCATTCTGATTCTGCTTCGCTGCTGATGAACTATTGTTTCTGTATCAGAGTGTTTACGCGCAGTTCTGTTCATCAAGCTTCAGCATGTACGTGAGTTGATTATCTGATCTTGACATTCTGATGTAGCAACTTCTGATGCTGGTGTATGAAAACAAATTCTGATGCTGAAAAGACGTGATCTTGCTTATACCAATCAGAGTATCTGCAAGTCAGAACATAATAATTTTAGGCAGCATATAGTTCATTCATGAACCTTATAAATACTATATCTTTTCACTTTGTTATCATCAAAACTTAAATATAGGGTAGTAGATTCAAACATTGTTCTAACAATCTCCCCCTTTTTGATGATGACAAAAACTAGATATTTTAAATGAAAAATAACGTGAAAAGGTATCTGGATATGTATCAGAATAAGAAGTACGGAGAAGTCAGAGTTAAGAGATACTCCCCCTGAGTTTGTTACTTCCCTTTGATATACGTGTTCTTCAGGATCAGATCTTTTTCTTTCTTTGAACATCAGATTATAAGAGTCTTTGACTTATCAGAGAGCAGAGCTTCAGAGCTTTTCCTGTCAGAGCTTTGCTTTGGATCAGAGTATTAGGTCGATCAGAACTTCATATTGATCAGAGCAACATTGATCAGAGCTTCTACATTTTGATTAGAGCTTCTAGTCTTCAGAGTGTCCAGGAGCTTCCTTGTGCCTGTAGACTTTAAACAAAATAGAAAAAGAACATTTCAAGTAATAGAGTTAGGATGTTTGAGAATTTCTGTCTAGTTAGCCCGTTATTGATTTAAATATCATTCCTTGTTCTCCCCCTTTTTGTCAGCAATCAAAAAGTGTTGGTGATGTGCTAAAACAATATAGATCAGAAAAAAACAAATTATATTAAAATAGTTCAGAATCAGAGGAAGAAAATATTACAAAGCATAGTTAAAACAGTACATCAGAAAATGAAGAAAACATGAAAAAGTTATGCATGAGAAAGATTTAAGGTTGAGGAGGCATGCGTGAGAACAGGCTTTCCAGCATCGCTTGAATCTTTTCAGAAGTTTCATTCTGCTTCTGAACCATGTTGACAACAGTGTCAATCTTGCTGTCCTGCACATCCATTCGTGCTTTCATCTTCTGATCATTCTCTTCCATCCGCTGCTGTAGACGTAAGTCATTCAGCCTTAATTCTTCCAGAGCCTGCCTGTCCAAGGCAGCTTGAGAAGCATCAGAAGGAGGAGGCTTCTCAGAACTTTCAGCGACCTCTTATGCTTGACTTTCAGCCTGAATGGTCTTGTCTTCTTCTGATGGTTGCACCTGTGCAGCTTGCTGTTTCTCATACCAAGATTCACTGTCCAGAGGGAGCACAACTTCCTGAGGCAGCTGACTTTCAACTTCCTTCAGCAGCTTGCTGAAGTTCTGTTATGCCTGCTCATAGTTGACATCCTGCAACTTGAGGGCTTCAGCACGTACCCATAATCTGAACTGTGACCAGAGCTGATCAGAAGCTGCTGGGTCAATCATCCCAGGACAGACTTGTATCAAAGAAGCAATCCATTGCAGCACACCTGTTTCAAAATTCAAAATACCAGAGCCAACATCTGGTTGCTTTGGTTTGGGAATGGCAATTTTGTGTCTTAAATCAGCAAGACGTTCAAGATTGGTTAAGTCAATGAAAGTTCTGCTGGGGTTTTCAGAGGTTTGCTGAGAGGCTGTTTGTTTTGGAGGAAGGGTATCAGAATCAGAGTCAGATATTTCGATTAGAGTGGATGGTGGTTTGGGAGTATTTGGAGGTGTTGATTCCTCTGAAGATGGTAGCTGGGGCATGACAATAGTGGTTCCACATGGCAACTGGATTGCCAGCGGTGAAGGTTGAGGTGAGTGAGGGTCAGATTTATGAGGAGAAGGGGTTTTGGAATGGTGAAACTCTGTTTGTGGTGAAGGTGGATTATTTTCTGGTTGAGGAGGTGGAATCTCTGATTGCTCAGGGATCAGAGGTTCTTCTGTGAGAGATTGTTGTTGTTGTGGTTCTGGTTCTGGTTGTTGTTCTGGTTGTGGAGGAGGAATATTTGGTGGTTCAGAATTTGGTTGAGAAGAAGCATGTTCATGCTCAATATCAGCTAGCACTTGGTCAAGTGCTGGTGTTGTTGAAACTGTTGGTTGTTTGGGAATTTTGGTTCTGGGTTTTCTGAGTAGTAATGCCTCAGAAGGGTCTTCTGGTATGGTTTCATCAATGGTAGGGATTGGAATTGATATTCTGTGAGAGGTTTGAGAAGGGGCAGCAGATGTTGGAATAGTAAAAGATTTTGAGATAGGGGCAGCAGATGAAATACCTCTTTTCTTTGGAGTCTGATGAGATGATCCTTCTGCTGGCGCTTTCCTCTTCTTTGTCTTCTTCTGAGTCACTTCTGGTTGGATTTGACTCAGATCTTTGATCTTTAGCTTTGAACCTGTATCTTCTTCCTTGTACGCATCTGGATACCTGAGAAACATCTCTGGTTTGGATTCCATTTCAGAAAATACCGGAAAATCACTCAGAGGCACTCTTCTGCTGGAGATATCAGCAGTTGAAGTAGCTCTGGGTTCCTTCTGAATATTTTCTATCAGCTTCATCTTTTTCAGATTCTTAGCGTTCAGCGGTTTCCCAATAGTTGGTTCAATAGTGCTCATCTCCTGAGCTTCGATCAGATGTTCAATCAGCCTATTCTCTGTCAGAATATCTGATATAAGCCTTCCAAACGGTATCCAGTCTCTCTTGGTTCTTTCTTCTTCTCTTGTCTCTTTGACACTGGTCTTGAGATGGTTGAACAAGAAGTGTGCCAGATTGATCTTTACCCTCTGATCAATAAAGTAGATCAGAAACTGCTGATCCACGTTTATATAATCAGGAGAACTTGTTGGTTTCTTGTGGTTGAAGCATCCCAGAACAATCTTAGCCCATACTCTGCAGTGGTCCTTCAGATCCTTAATTTTGCTGCTGGGCATTCCAAGAGTGAAAATTCTGTTGGCTACCACACCTACATCAGGGCATCTTTCAGCCATGTCCACACAACGGACTCCACCACCACTTTGACCGATTAGCTTTGCAATGAGATCCTCAGAAATCACGATCTTCTTTCCCATAACAGAAGAAATGACTAGATGTTTTGCAACTTTGGCGTGAATCCAAAATTCCTTGACTAGCGCTGGGAATGTTGGTCCAACCAACCTATCGAAATACCTCTCCCACTGTTGAGCCCTAATTTCTTCAGTTAGGTCAAATCCATTTTCCTTCAAACTTTCGAAGTCAATGATTAACTCAGAAAGTACTTCAAGGTTCTTTACCGGAGTGAGAAGAGTTCTGATAGGCACCTGATATTGTTCAGAGGTTACTTTCTTCTGATTGCCTGCAGAAATGCTGGAGGATGCCATTGTTCACACTAAAAAGCTTTGAGAATGATTTGAGAGAAAAAGGTTTGTAGAAGATGAACTCAGAAATATGCAGAAAAAGCTTGAGTGTTAATGAGAAAGCGTAAAGAATAAGAATGAAGGATTAATGTGCTTAAATAGAGTTTTTCAAGATTATTTTGAAAAAAATAAACGTTTTTAAGAGAGAGAAAAAAAATAATGATTGCCATTTAACAAGCGTGATTACTTTTCATTAAGTGCTTGCTGATTTTGGGGGATTTGAGAAAGATACTTAAAAACGGTTACCAGACATGTGTCTCAATGCACCCAATCAGCGCTTTGCCTTCTCAGAAGCGTGCACGCGTTCTGCTTCAGAGATTTGCTGATGATTGGATGACACTTGTTTGATGTAGTGATCAGCACGTCTGTCTTTGAGATTAGACTCTCAGATCTTAAGACTTGCATCTGATACAATCTGCATGTTCTATCTTCCTGAAAGGAGATTGATCAGAAGTTCACAGTAATATAATTACATTCTGAAGATAAATATATGGAATTAAAACATTTTCATTCTGGGCATACTTTCATGCTGAGATGTTTCAGAATGAAATTAAACCTATCTTCTGAAAGGGGTTTAGTAAAGATATCAGCCCATTGAAGGTCTGTATCTATAAATTTTAAGTTCAAAATACCTTTCTGAATATAGTCCCTAATGAAATGATGCTTTATTTCTATATGCTTAGCTCTAGAATGTAAAATAGGATTCTTACTTAAGCAAATAGCAGAAGTATTATCACAAAGTATAGGAATGTTACTCTCAAAAATCTGGAAGTCTTCAAGCTGACTTTTCATCCAGAGCATTTGTGTGCTACATCCTGCTGCTGCTATGTACTCAGCTTCTGCTGTTGACAGAGCAATTGTTGATTGCCTTTTGCTGGACCAAGATATCAGATTTTCTCCCAGAAACTGGCAGCTTCCAGAAGTACTTTTACGTTCCACTCTGTCTCCAGCAAAATCAGCATCACAGTAGCCTACTAAGCTGTAATCACTAGATTTTCTATAAAACAAACCCAGATTAGTAGTACCTTTCAGATACTTGAAAATTCGCTTAACAGCTGTTAAGTGAGATTCTCTAGGATCTGATTGGAATCTAGCACAAATACATACGCTGAATAAGATATCAGGTCTTGAAGCAGTCAGATAGAGGAGAGAACCAATCATACCTCTGTAGACTTTCTGTTCTACACTTTTGCTTACCTCTTCTCTTTCCAGAATGCACGTGGGATGCATTGGAATCTTTGATGGCTTACATTCTGAGAGGTCAAATTTCTTCAGAAGATCCCTGATGTATTTGCTCTGATGAATGTAAGTTCCTTCTGGAGTTTGATTGATCTGAATTCCTAAAAAGAATTTCAGTTCCCCCATGAGGCTCATCTCAAATTCTGCCTGCATACACTTGGCAAATTTTCTTCCAAGAGAAGGATTAGTAGAACCAAAAATTATATCATCAACATAAATTTGACAGACTAAAATGTCACTCTTAACTGTTTTACAGAATAGAGTAGTGTCCACTTTCCCTCTGGTGAATTCATTTTCAAGCAGAAAGTTACTTAGCCTTTCATACCAAGCTCTGGGAGCTTGTTTCAGACCATACAGTGACTTCTTTAGTTTGAAAACATGTTCTGGATGTTTTGTATTTTCAAAACCTGGGGGTTGGTGAACATAAACTTCTTCTTCTATATAACCATTTAAGAATGCACTTTTGACATCCATCTGATACAGAGTGATGCCTCTATTAACAGCAAATGAGATTAAAAGTCTGATAGATTCTAACCTGGCGACTGGGGCAAAGGTTTCTGTATAGTCTATCCCCTCTTACTGACTATAACCTTGTGCAACCAGTCGTGCCTTGTTTCTGATGACTTCACCTTGTTCATTTAACTTGTTTCTGAACACCCATCTTGTTCCAATGACGTTGATTCCTTTTGGTCTGGGAACGAGATCCCATACGTCGTTTCTGGTGAATTGATTCAGCTCTTCTTGCATTGCCAGAATCCAGTCATTATCCAGAAGTGCTTCATCAATAGAAGAAGGTTCAAACAGAGACACAAGTCCCATAAGAGTTTCTTCAGAGTTTCTGAAGCTTGATCTTGTTCTGATTGGATCTTCCTTTCTTCCTAGGATAGTCTCTTCTGGGTGATCCAAACTGCTTCTGGGCAATCTCTTCTGAGGTTGATCAGCAGCTGTTGGAGGATTTCTAGCAGTGCTCCTTTCAGACGATGAAGGACTGTCTGTGTTGAGAGCTTCTGATGACTTGTCTTCAGAACCTGCAAATTCAATTTCTATACCTGCAAAATTTTCATTCTGCTTTGACTTTTCAGAGTCAAGCTTATCATCAAAACGAACACTGATTGATTCTTCCACAATCTGTGTTTCTGTATTGTATACTCTGTACCCTCTTGAGCGTTCAGAGTATCCTAACATAATACACTTCTGTGCCTTAGAATCAAACTTGTTCAAATAATTCTTTGTATTTAATATAAAGCAAGTGCATCCAAATGGATGAAAATACGAAATGTTGGGCTTTCTGTTCTTCCACAATTCATATGGAGTCTTTTCCAGAATAGGTCTTATTGAGATTCTATTCTGAATGTAGCACGCTGTGTTTATTGCCTCTGCCCAGAAAGTCTTAGCAACGTTTGTCTCATTGATCATGGTTCTGGCCATTTCTTGCAATGTTCTGTTCTTTCGTTCTACAACTCCATTTTGTTGGGGAGTTCTAGGACAAGAGAAATCATGCAGAATGCCTTTGTCATTAAAGAATGACTCAAAATCTTTATTTTCAAATTCTGCACCATGATCACTTCTGACTTTAACGATTCTAAGATCTTTTTCATTCTGAACTTGGTTACAGAAGGTAACAAACACAGAGTGTGACTCGTCCTTGTGTCTTAAGAACTTTACCCATGTCCATCTGCTATAGTCATCTACGATTACTAACCCATACTTCTTACCACTGACTGAAGCAGTTTTAACTGGTCCAAATAAGTCAATGTGCAGAAGTTCTAATGGCTTAGAGGTGGAAACAACATTTTTGGATTTAAAAGAAGGTTTTGCAAATTTGCCTTTCTGACATGCTTCACACAGAGCATCTGAATTGAACTTCAAATTTGGAAGTCCTCTGACCAGATTGAGTTTGTTAATCTGAGATATTCTTCTCATACTAACATGCCCCAATCTTCTGTGCCAGATCCACTGCTCGTTGTTAACAGACAGAAGACATTTTACATTCTGACTCTTTAGTTCAGAAAGTTTGATTTTGTAAATGTTGTTTTTCCTCTTACCATTAAACAGGATAGTCCCATCTTTCTGACTAACAGCTTTACATGATTTTTGATTAAAGATTATATCATAACCGTTATCACTTAATTGACTTATGGAAAACAGATTATGCATCAATCCATCTACTAGCAGAACATTATTAATAGAGGGAAGATTTCCATTACCTACAGTTCCAGAGCCAATTATCTTTCCCCTCTGATTGCCTCTAAAGCCAACGTGGCCTCCAGGCTTAAGTTCCAGGCTTTGGAACATATGCCTTCTTCCCGTCATGTGTCGTGAGCAGCCAGAGTCCAGGTACCATGACTGGTGTTTCTGACTTGCTGCTAAAGATATCTGCAACATGTATTATTTTATCCTTAGGTACCCAGATCTTCTTGGGTCCTGATTTGTTAGTTTTGCCAAAACTCTGGTTGAATTTTGGTTTCACAGAGTGCTTACTGCTAGTATATTTGATGTCATGTGTGTGACCATACACAAAGTGTGAATTTAGAGGAGTGTGTTTAATGGTTAAATCCATGACATTCTTAGGTGTAGGAACCTTACCTTGGTATCCTATTCCTTTCCTGCCGTTTCTGCTAACTCCATAGATCATTGAAGCCATTCTGCTTCTATCTATGCTTTTAGCTAAGAACTTCTGGAAACTATGATCATACTCCTTGATGATCTCATCAGCGTTGCTGGGAGTTTCAGAAATTGGTTCCTTCTGAGAGTTTTGTAAAGAGTTTTCTAATTTTGAAATTTTATCTCTCAGCTCAGAGTTTTCCAATTTGAGACTCTCAGACTTATTAGAGTCAGATTCAAGATTCCTTTTCAGGTCTCTGAATTTAGCTCTAATCTGCTGATAGCGTTCCAGAATTTCATTGAGGCTTTCAGCAAGTTCAGCCTTTGTAAAATTAACAGCGAAGTTAGGAAATACCTCTTCTGTGTCTGATTCTGAGTCTGATTCAGAAGCTTCACTATCTTCTGAGATATTAGCCATGAGCGCTATGTTTGCCCTTTCATCATCTGATTCTGAGTCAGCTTCAGACGAGTCAGAGTCGTCCCATGTGGCCATGAGACTTTTCTTCTTCTCTCTTCCAAACTTCTTTTTGGGCTTTTCCCTCTGAAGCTTTGGGCAGTCACTCTTGTAGTGTCCTTGCTCATTGCACTCGTAACAGATGATGTCTTTGGTGTTTGGCTTCTTGCTACTGGAGGAGCCTTCAGATCTTTTGTATCCAGAGGAAGAATCTGTACTTCTGAATCTGGAAGAAGACTCGTTCTGATCAGATCTTCTGGGATTCCTGAACTTCCTTTGTCTTTGCTTCCACAGTTGATTTACTCTTCTGGAGAGAAGGGAAAGTTCGTCTTCTTCTGATGAGGATCCATCAGATGTTTCTTCAACTGCCTGCAAAACTTTAGACTCAGATTTTCTGTTAGATTTTTAAGCTAAAGGCTTACCTTGCTTCTGAGGCTCGTCAACTTCTAGCTCTATCTCATGACTTCTGAGGGAGCTTATAAGTTCCTCCAGAGTGATCTTGTTGAGATCTTTAGCTAGCTTCAGAGCAGTAACCATAGGCCTCCACTGCTTGGGTAAACTTTTGATTATTTTCTTGACATGGTCAGCAGTAGAGTATCCTTTGTCCAGAACTTTGAGACCAGCTACCAGAATCTGGAATCTAGAGAACATAGCTTCAATGGATTCAGATTCTTCCATTTTGAACGCCTCATACTTCTGAATGAGCGCCAGAGCTTTTGTTTCTTTGACTTGAACGTTGCCCTCATGCGTCATTCTGAGAGAATCAAAGATGTTCTTTGCTGTGTCTCTGTTGGAGATCTTTTCATACTCAGTATAGGAGATGGCACTGAGGAGGATGGTTCTGGCCTTATGGTGATTCTTGAAATCACGCTTTTGTTGATCAGTCATTGATTTTCTATCAATCTTCTGACCACTTGCATTCACAGGGTGCGTGTATCCATCTGTCACCATATCCCACAGATCAGCATCATGTGCTAGAAAGAAGCTTTCAATTCTGTCTTTCCAGTAATCAAAGTTTTCTCCATCAAAGACTGGAGGTTTGCCGCTGAATCTATCTCTGTCCTTATTATTGTCATTGCTGAAGTGAGAATTGTTTCCTGCCATTGTGTTTTTCTGACGCTAGATCTTGTACTGACACGGTTAAGTGTTTTAGCTCAGAACCAGGCGCTCTGATACCAATTGAAGGGGTGAAAAACACAAGAAGGGGGGGTTGAATTGTAAAACTGAAATCTAAAGCAATTGACAAGATATTTTTATCCTGGTTCGTTTGATCTCAAACTACTCCAGTCCACCCGTCAAGGTGATTTCGCCTCTCTCCAACGAGGTCTTAATTCACTATATTCAACTGAATATTACAGACTGCTTTAACAACTGCTAAAGCCTTCTTGATTCAAACCACAATCCGGTTTGTCAAGGCAACACTTTCTTACAAAGATATAAAACAATGTGTGTGAATGTTTTCTACAAAACTTTATCACAACTGTGATGTATACACAAAATGAAGCTTAGAAACTAGATTGCTAAACTCTAATGAAGTATCAGAGTTTGTGGTTTAGCAAAACTGGTAGATGAAGATTATTGTTCAGCTTTGTGCGTGTAGAGATTTGGAGAGCATTTGCCATTATAATCTTCAAAGCCTTGTTTATATAGCACTTGAGAAGATGAACGTTGAATGCAATATTCTTGATTCAATGCTAATAACAAGCTTTCCTTTTTGAGCAGATCTTGTCTAGAATGAGGCCGTTGGAATTAATTAGCTTTCAATGCACAGTACCGTTGCTTCTTCAATGCACGTTCTGGCTTGGCTCATTCTGATTCTGCTTCGCTGCTGATGAACTATTGTTTCTGTATCGGAGTGTTTACGCGCAGTTCTGTTCATCAAGCTTCAGCATGTACGTGAGTTGATTATCTGATCTTGACATTCTGATGTAGCAACTTCTGATGCTGGTGTATGAAAACAAATTCTGATGCTGAAAAGACGTGATCTTGCTTATACCAATCAGAGTATCTGCAAGTCAGAACATAATAATTTTAGGCAGCATATAGTTCATTCATGAACCTTATAAATACTATATCTTTTCACTTTGTTATCATCAAAACTTAAATATAGGGTAGTAGATTCAAACATTGTTCTAACAGATGGTAGCCTTGTCATTATGGAACGTAGTCTGTTGTCGAGGTTTTTGTTATTCCATTGGATGGTAGCGTTGTCATTATAGAAGGTAGTATATTATCGAGATTTTTGTCACTACAATGGATTGTAGCCTTGTCATTATGGAAGGTAGTCTGTTGTCAAGATTTTTGTTACTACAATGGATTGTAGCCTTGTCGTTATGAAAGGTTGTTTGTTGTCGATATCTTTGTTAGTCCAATGGATGGTAGCCTAGTCATTATGAAAGGTAGTTTGTGTACGAGATTTTAGTTACTTTAATGGATGGTAGCCTTGTCATTATGAAAGGTAGTCTGTTGTCAATATTTTTTATACTCCAATGGATTGTAGCCTTGTAATTATGGAAGGTAGACTCTTGTTGATATTTTGGTTACTCCAATGAAGGTACCCTTGTCATTATGGAAGATAGTCTATTTCCGAGAATTTTGTTCCTCCATTGCATGGTAGCCTTGTCATTATGGAAGGTAGTGTGTTGTCGATATTTTTGTTATTCCAATGGATGGTAGCCTTGTCATTATGGAAGGTAGTCTGTTTTCGTGATTTTTGTTACTCCAATGGATGGTAGCCTAGTCATTATGGAAGGTAGTATGTTGTCGATATCTTTGTTACTCCAATGGATGGTAGCCTTGTCATTATGGAAGGTAGTCTATTGTCGAGATTTTTGTTACTCTAAGGGATGGTAGCCTTGTCCATATGGAAGGTAGTCTGTTGTCGAGATTTTTGTTATTCCAATGGATGGTAGCGTTGTCATTAAAGAAGGTAGTATATTGTCGAGATTTTTGTCACTACAATTGATGGTAGCCTTGTCATTATGTAAGGTAGTCTGTTGTCGAGATTTTTGTTACTAGAATGGATTGTAGCCTTATCGTTATGGAAGGTAGTTTGTTGTCTATATCTTTGTTACTCCAATGGATGGTAGCCTAGTCATTATGGAAGGCAGTTTGTGTACGAGATTTTAGTTACATTATTGGATGGTAGCCTTGTCATTATGGAAGGTAGTCTGTTGTTGAGATATTTTATACTCCAATAAATTGTAGCCTTGTAATTATGGAAGGTAGTCTCTTGTTGATATTTTGGTTACTCCAATGATGGTACCCTTGTCATTATTGAAGGTAGTCTATTGCCGATATTTTTGTTACTCCGTTGCATGGTATCCTTGTCATTATGGAAGGTAGTGAGTTGTCGATATTTTTGTTATTCCAATGGATGGTAGCCTTGTCATTATGGAAGGTAGTCTGTTTTCGTGATTTTTGTTACTCCAATGGAGGGTAGCCTTGTCATTATGGAAGGTAGTATGTTGTCGATATCTTTGTTACTCCAATGGATGGTAGCCTTGTCATTATGGAAGGTAGTCTATTGTCGAGATTTTTGTTACTCTAAGGGATGGTAGCCTTGTCCATATGGAAGGTAGTCTGTTGTCGAGATTTTTATTATTCTAATGGATGGTAGCTTTGTCATTAAAGAAGATAGTATATTGTGGAGTTTTTTGTCACTACAATGGATGGTAGCCTTGTCATTATGTAAGGTAGTCTGTTGTCGATATTTTTGTTACTAGAATGGATTGTAGCGTTGTCGTTATGGAAGGTAGTTTGTTGTTTATATCTTTGTTACTCCAATGGATGGTAGCCTAGTCATTATGGAAGGTAGTTTGTGTACGAGATTTTTTGTACTTTAATGGATGGTAGCCTTGTCATTATGGAAGGTAGTCTGTTGTCGAGATTTTTTATACTCCAATATATTGTAGCCTTGTCATTATGGAAGGTAGTCTATTGCCGAGATTTTTGTTACTCCGTTGCATGGTAGCCTTGTCATTATGGAAGGTAGTGTGTTGTCGATATTTTTGTTATTCCAATGGATGGTAGCCTTGTCATTATGGAAGGTAGTCGATTTTTGTGATTTTTGTTACTCCAATGGATAGTAGCCTTGTCATTATGGAAGGTAGTCTGTTGTCGAGATTATAGTTACTACAATGGATTGTAGCCTTGTCGTTATGGAAGATAGTCTGTTGTCGATATCTTTGTTACTCCAATGGATGGTAGCCTAGTCATTATGGAAGGTAGTTTGTGTACGAGATTTTAGTTACTCCAATGGATGGTAGCCTTGTCATTTTGGAAGGTAGTATGTTGTCGAGATTTTTGTTACTCCAATGGATGGTAGCCTTGTCATTATAGAAGGTAATATATTGTCGAGATTTTTGTCACTATATTGGATGGTAGCCTTGTCATTATGGAACGTAGTCTGTTGTCGAGGTTTTTGTTATTCCATCGGATGGTTGCGTTGTCATTATAGAAGGTAGTATATTATCGAGATTTTTGTCACTACAATGGATTGTAGCCTTGTCATTATGGAAGGTAGTCTGTTGTCAAGATTTTTTTTACTACAATGGATTGTAGCCTTGTCGTTATGGAGGGTAGTTTGTTGTCGATATCTTTGTTAGTCCAATGGATGGTAGCCTAGTCATTTTGAAAGGTAGTTTGTGTACGAGATTTTAGTTACTTTAATGGATGGTTGCCTTGTCATTATGAAAGGTAGTCTGTTGTCGAGATTTTTTATACTCCAATGGATTGTAGCCTTGTAATTATGGAAGGTAGACTCTTGTTGATATTTTGGTTAATCCAATGATGGTACCCTTGTCATTATGGAAGGTAGTCTATTGCCGAGATTTTTGTTACTCCATTGCATGGTAGCCTTGTCATTATGGAAGGTAGTGTGTTGTCGATATTTTTGTGATTCCAATGGATGGTAGCCTTGTCATTATGGAAGGTAGTCTGTTTTCGTGATTTTTGTTACTCCAATGGATGGTAGCCTAGTCATTATGGAAGGTAGTATGTTGTCGATATCTTTGTTACTCCAATGGATGGTAGCCTTGTCATTATGGAAGGTAGTCTATTGTCGAGATTTTTTCCACTATAATGGATGGTAGCCTTGTCCATATGGAAGGTAGTCTGTTGTCAAGATTTTTGTTATTCCAATGGATGGTAGCGTTGTCATTAAAGAAGGTAGTATATTGTCGAGATTTTTGTCTCTACAATGGATGGTAGCCTTGTCATTATGTAAGGTAGTCTGTTGTCGAGATTTTTGTTACTAGAATGGATTATAGCCTTATCGTTATGGAAGGTAGTTTGTTGTCTATATCTTTGTTACTCCAATGGATGGTAGCCTAGTCATTATGGAAGGCAGTTTGTGTACGAGATTTTAGTTACATTAATGGATGGTAGCCTTGTCATTATGGAAGGTAGTCTGTTGTTGAGATATTTTATACTCCAATAAATTGTAGCCTTGTAATTATGGAAGGTAGTCTCTTGTTGATATTTTGGTTACTCCAATGATGGTAACCTTGTCATTATTGAAGGTAGTCTATTGCCGATATTTTTGTTACTCCGTTGCATGGTAGCCTTGTCATGATGGAAGGTAGTGAGTTGTCGATATTTTTGTTATTCCAATGGATGGTAGCCTTGTCATTATGGAAGGTAGTCTGTTTTCGTGATTTTTGTTACTCCAATGGAGGGTAGCCTTGTCATTATGGAAGGTAGTATGTTGTCGATATCTTTGTTACTCCAATGGATGGTAGCCTTGTCATTATGGAAGGTAGTCTATTGTCGAGATTTTTGTTACTCTAAGGGATGGTAGCCTTGTCCATATGGAAGGTAGTCTGTTGTCGAGATTTTTATTATTCCAATGGATGGTAGCGTTGTCATTAAAGAAGATAGTATATTGTCGAGTTTTTTGTCACTACAATGGATGGTAGCCTTGTCATTATGTAAGGTAGTCTGTTGTCGAGATTTTTGTTACTAGAATGGATTGTAGCGTTGTCGTTATGGAAGGTAGTTTGTTGTCTATATCTTTGTTACTCCAATGGATGGTAGCCTAGTCATTATGGAAGGTAGTTTGTGTACGAGATTTTTTGTACTTTAATGAATGGTACCCTTGTCATTATGGAAGGTAGTCTGTTGTCGAGATTTTTGTTACTCCGTTGCATGGTAGCCTTGTCATTATGGAAGGTAGTGTGTTGTCGATATTTTTGTTATTCCAATAGATGGTAGCCTTGTCATTATGGAAGGTAGTCTGTTGTCATGATTTTTGTTACTCCAATGGATGGTAGCCTTGCCATTATGGAAGGTAGTATGTTGTTGATATCTTTGTTACTCCGATGGATGGTAGCCTTGTCATTATAGAAGGTTAGTCTATTGTCGATATTTTTTCCACTATAATGGATGGTAGCCTTGTCATTATGGAACGTAGTCTGTTGTCGAGATTTTTGTTATTCCATTAGATGGTAGCATTGTCATTATAGAAGGTAGTATATTATCGAGATTTTTGTCACTACAATGGATGGTGGCCTTGTCATTATGGAAGGTAGTCTGTTGTCAAGATTTTTGTTACTACAATGGATTGTGGCCTTGTCGTTATGGAAGGTAGTTTGTTGTTGATATCTTTGTTAGTCCAATGGATGGTAGCCCAGTCATTATGGAAGGTAGTTTGTGTACGAGATTTTAGTTACTTTAATGGATGATAGCCTTGTCATTATGGAAGGTAGTCCGTTGTCGAGATTTTTTATACTCCAATGGGTTGTAGCCTTGTAATTATGGAACGTAGTCTCTTGTTGATATTTTGGTTACTCCAATGATGGTACGCTTATCATTATGGAAGGTAGTCTATTGCCGAGATTTTTGTTACTCCATTGCATGGTAGCCTTGTCATTATGGAAGGTAGTGTGTTATCGATATTTTTGTTATTCCAATGGATGGTAGCCTTTTCATTATGGAAGGTGCTCTGTTGTCGAGATATTTGTTACTCTTAGGGATGGTAGCCTTGCCATTATGGAACATAGTCTGTTGCCGAGATTTTTGTTATTCCAATGGATGGTAGCGTTGTCATTATAGAAGGTAGTATATTATCGATATTTTTATCACTACAATGGATGGTAGGCTTGTCATTAGGGAAGGTAGTCTATTGTCGAGATTTTTGTTACTGTAATGAATTGTAGCATTGTCGTTATGGAAGATAGTTTGTTATCGATATCTTTGTTACTCCAATGGATGCAAGCCTAGTCATTATGGAAGGTAGTTCGTGTACGAGATTTTATTTACTCCAATGGATGGCAACCTTGTCATTATGGAACGTAGTCTGTTGTCAAGATTTTTGTTACTACAATGGATTGTAGCCTTGTCGTTATGGAAGGTAGTTTGTTGTCGATATCTTTGTTAGTCCAATGGATGGTAGCCTAGTCATTATGGAAGGTACTTTAATGGATGGCAGCCTTGTCATTATGGAAGGTAGTCAGTTGTCGAGATTTTTTATACTCCAATAGATTGTAGCCTTGTAATTATGGGCGGTAGTCTCTTGTTGATATTTTGGTTACTCCAATGATGGTACCCTTGTCATTATAAAAGATAGTCTATTTCCTAGATTTTTGTTCCTCCATTGCATGGTAGCCTTTTTATTATGGAAGGTAGTGTGTTGTCGATATTTTTGTTATTCCAATGGATGGTAGCCTTGTCATTATGGAAGGTAGTTTGTTTTCGTGATTTTTGTTACTCCAATGGATGGTAGCCTTGTCATTATGGAAGGTAGTATGTTGTCGTATCTTTGTTACTCCAATTGATGGTAGCCTAGTCATTATGGAAGGTAGTCTATTGTCGAGATTTTTGTTACTCTAAGGGATGGTAGCCTTGTCCATATGGAAGGTAGTCTGTTGTCGAGATTTTTGTTATTCCAATGGATGGTAGCGTTGTCATTAAAGAAGGTAGTATATTGTCGAGTTTTTTGTCACTACAATGGATGGTAGCCTTGTCATTATGTAAGGTAGTCTATTGTCGAGATTTTTGTTACTAGAATGGATTGTAGCCTTGTCGTTATGGAAGGTAGTTTGTTGTCTATATCTTTGTTACTCCAATGGATGGTAGCCTAGTCATTATGGAAGGTAGTTTGTGTACGAGACTTTAGTTACTTTAATGGATGGTAGCCTTGTCATTATGGAAGGTAGTCTGTTGTTGAGATTTTTTATACTCCAATAAATTGTAGCCTTGTAATTATGGAAGTTAGTCTCTTGTTGATATTTTGGTTACTCCAATGATGGTACCCTTGTCATTATGGAAGGTAGTCTATTGCCGATATTTTTGTTACTCCATTCCATGGTAGCCTTGTCATTTTGGAAGGTAGTGTGTTGTCGATATTTTTGTTATTCCAATGGATGGTAGCCTTGTCATTATGGAAGGTAGTATGTTTTCGTGATTTTTGTTACTCCAATGGATGGTAGCCTTGTCATTATGGAAGGTAGTATGTTGTCGATATCTTTGTTACTCCAATTGATGGTAGACTTGTCATAATGGAAGGTAGTCTATTGTCGAGATTTTTGTTACTCTAAGGGATGGTAGCCTTGTCCATATGGAAGGTAGTCTGTTGTCGAGATTTTTGTTATTCCAATGGATGGTAGCGTTGTCATTAAAGAAGGTAGTATATTGTCGAGTTTTTTGTCACTACAATGGATGGTAGCCTTGTCATTATGTAAGGTAGTCTGTTGTCGAGATTTTTGTTACTAGAATGGATTGTAGCCTTGTCGTTATGGAATGTAGTTTGTTGTCTATATCTTTCTTACTCCAATGGATGGTAGCCTAGTCATTACGGAAGGCAGTTTGTGTACGAGATTTTAGTTACTTTAATGGATGGTAGCCTTGTCATTATGGAAGGTAGTCTGTTGTCGAGATATTTTATACTCCAATAAATTGTAGCCTTGTAATTATGGAAGTTAGTCTCTTGTTGATATTTTGGTTACTCCAATGATGGTACCCTTGTCATTATTGAAGGTAGTCTATTGCCGATATTTTTGTTACTCCATTCCATGGTAGCCTTGTCATTTTGGAAGGTAGTGTGTTGTCGATATTTTTGTTATTCCAATGGATGGTAGCCTTGTCATTATGGAAGGTAGTCTGTTTTCGTGATTTTTGTTACTCCAATGGATGGTAGCCTTGTCATTATGGAAGGTAGTATGTTGTCGATATCTTTGTTACTCCAATGGATGGTAGCCTTGTCATAATGGAAGGTAGTCTATTGTCGAGATTTTTGTTACTCTAAGGGATGGTAGCCTTGTCCATATGGAAGGTGGTCTGTTGTCGAGATTTTTGTTATTCCAATGGATGGTAGCGTTGTCATTAAAGAAGGTAGTATATTGTCGAGTTTTTTGTCACTACAATGGATGGTAGCCTTGTCATTATGTAAGGTAGTCTGTTGTCGAGATTTTTGTTACTAGAATGGATTGTAGCCTTGTCGTTATGGAATGTAGTTTGTTGTCTATATCTTTCTTACTCCAATGGATGGTAGCCTAGTCATTACGGAAGGCAGTTTGTGTACGAGATTTTAGTTACTTTAATGGATGGTAGCCTTGTCATTATGGAAGGTAGTCTGTTGTCGAGATATTTTATACTCCAATAAATTGTAGCCTTGTAATTATGGAAGTTAGTCTCTTGTTGATATTTTGGTTACTCCAATGATGGTACCCTTGTCATTATTGAAGGTAGTCTATTGCCGATATTTTTGTTACTCCATTCCATGGTAGCCTTGTCATTTTGGAAGGTAGTGTGTTGTCGATATTTTTGTTATTCCAATGGATGGTAGCCTTGTCATTATGGAAGGTAGTCTGTTTTCGTGATTTTTGTTACTCCAATGGATGGTAGCCTTGTCATTATGGAAGGTAGTATGTTGTCGATATCTTTGTTACTCCAATGGATGGTAGCCTTGTCATAATGGAAGGTAGTCTATTGTCGAGATTTTTGTTACTCTAAGGGATGGTAGCCTTGTCCATATGGAAGGTGGTCTGTTGTCGAGATTTTTGTTATTCCAATGGATGGTAGCGTTGTCATTAAAGAAGGTAGTATATTGTCGAGATTTTTGTCACTACAATGGATGGTAGCCTTGTCATTATGTAAGGTAGTCTGTTGTCGAGATTTTTGTTACTAGAATGGATTGTAGCCTTGTCGTTATGGAAGGTAGTTTGTTGTCTATATCTTTGTTACTCCAATGGATGGTAGCCTAGTCATTATGGAAGGCAGTTTGTGTACGAGATTTTAGTTACTTTAATGGATGGTAGCCTTGTCATTATGGAAGGTAGTCTGTTGTTGAGATTTTTTATACTCCAAAAATTGTAGCCTTGTAATTATGGAAGTTAGTCTCTTGTTGATATTTTGGTTACTCCAATGATGGTACCTTTGTCATTATTGAAGGTAGTCTATTGCCGATATTTTTGTTACTCTGTTGCATGGTAGCCTTGTCATTATGGAAGCTAGTGTGTTGTCGATATTTTTGTTATTCCAATGGATGGTAGCCTTGTCATTATGGAAGGTAGTCTGTTTTCATGATTTTTGTTACTCCAATGGATGGTAGCCTTGTCATTATGGAAGGTAGTATGTTGTCGATATCTTTGTTACTCCAATGGATGGTAGCCTTGTCATAATGGAAGGTAGTCTATTGTCGAGATTTTTGTTACTCTAAGGGATGGTAGCCTTGTCCATATGGAAGGTAGTCTGTTGTCGAGATTTTTGTTATTCCAATGGATGGTAGCGTTGTCATTAAAGAAGGTAGTATATTGTCGAGTTTTTTGTCACTACAATGGATGGTAGCCTTGTCATTATGTAAGGTAGTCTGTTGTCGAGATTTTTGTTACTAGAATGGATTGTAGCCTTGTCGTTATGGAATGTAGTTTGTTGTCTATATCTTTCTTACTCCAATGGATGGTAGCCTAGTCATTACGGAAGGCAGTTTGTGTACGAGATTTTAGTTACTTTAATGGATGGTAGCCTTGTCATTATGGAAGGTAGTCTGTTGTCGAGATATTTTATACTCCAATAAATTGTAGCCTTGTAATTATGGAAGTTAGTCTCTTGTTGATATTTTGGTTACTCCAATGATGGTACCCTTGTCATTATTGAAGGTAGTCTATTGCCGATATTTTTGTTACTCCATTCCATGGTAGCCTTGTCATTTTGGAAGGTAGTGTGTTGTCGATATTTTTGTTATTCCAATGGATGGTAGCCTTGTCATTATGGAAGGTAGTCTGTTTTCGTGATTTTTGTTACTCCAATGGATGGTAGCCTTGTCATTATGGAAGGTAGTATGTTGTCGATATCTTTGTTACTCCAATGGATGGTAGCCTTGTCATAATGGAAGGTAGTCTATTGTCGAGATTTTTGTTACTCTAAGGGATGGTAGCCTTGTCCATATGGAAGGTGGTCTGTTGTCGAGATTTTTGTTATTCCAATGGATGGTAGCGTTGTCATTAAAGAAGGTAGTATATTGTCGAGATTTTTGTCACTACAATGGATGGTAGCCTTGTCATTATGTAAGGTAGTCTGTTGTCGAGATTTTTGTTACTAGAATGGATTGTAGCCTTGTCGTTATGGAAGGTAGTTTGTTGTCTATATCTTTGTTACTCCAATGGATGGTAGCCTAGTCATTATGGAAGGCAGTTTGTGTACGAGATTTTAGTTACTTTAATGGATGGTAGCCTTGTCATTATGGAAGGTAGTCTGTTGTTGAGATTTTTTATACTCCAATAAATTGTAGCCTTGTAATTATGGAAGTTAGTCTCTTGTTGATATTTTGGTTACTCCAATGATGGTACCTTTGTCATTATTGAAGGTAGTCTATTGCCGATATTTTTGTTACTCTGTTGCATGGTAGCCTTGTCATTATGGAAGCTAGTGTGTTGTCGATATTTTTGTTATTCCAATGGATGGTAGCCTTGTCATTATGGAAGGTAGTCTGTTTTCATGATTTTTGTTACTCCAATGGATGGTAGCCTTGTCATTATGGAAGGTAGTATGTTGTCGATATCTTTGTTACTCCAATGGATGGTAGCCTTTTCATTATGGAAGGTAGTCTATTGTCGAGATTTTTGTTACTCTAAGGGATGGTAGCCTTGTCCATATGGAACGTAGTCTGTTGTCGAGATTTTTGTTATTCCAATGGATGGTAGCGTTGTCATTAAAGAAGGTAGTATATTGTCGAGATTTTTGTCACTACAATGTATGGTAGCCTTGTCATTATGTAAGGTAGTCTGTTGTCGAGATTTTTGTTACTAGAATGGATTGTACCCTTGTCGTTATGGAAGGTAGTTTGTTGTCTATATCTTTGTTACTCCAATGGATGGTAGCCTAGTCATTATGGAAGGCAGTTTGTGTACGAGATTTTAGTTACATTAATGGATGGTAGCCTTGTCATTATGGAAGGTAGTCTGTTGTTGAGATATTTTATACTCCAATAAATTGTAGCCTTGTAATTATGGAAGGTAGTCTCTTGTTGATATTTTGGTTACTCCAATGATGGTACCCTTGTCATTATTGAAGGTAGTCTATTGCCGATATTTTTGTTACTCCGTTGCATGGTATCCTTGTCATTATGGAAGCTAGTGAGTTGTCGATATTTTTGTTATTCCAATGGATGGTAGCCTTGTCATTATGGAAGGTAGTCTGTTTTCATGATTTTTGTTACTCCAATGGAGGGTAGCCTTGTCATTATGGAAGGTAGTATGTTGTCGATATCTTTGTTACTCCAATGGATGGTAGCCTTTTCATTATGGAAGGTAGTCTATTGTCGAGATTTTTGTTACTCTAAGGGATGGTAGCCTTGTCCATATGGAAGGTAGTCTGTTGTCGAGATTTTTATTATTCTAATGGATGGTAGCTTTGTCATTAAAGAAGATAGTATATTGTCGAGTTTTTTGTCACTACAATGGATGGTAGCCTTGTCATTATGTAAGGTAGTCTGTTGTCGAGATTTTTGTTACTAGAATGGATTGTAGCCTTGTCGTTATCGAATGTAGTTTGTTGTCTATGTCTTTGTTACTCCAATGGATGGTAGCCTAGTCATTATGGAAGGTAGTTTGTGTACGAGATTTTAGTTACTTTAATGGATGGTAGCCTTGTCATTATGGAAGGTAGTCTGTTGTTGAGATTTTTTATACTCCAATAAATTGTAGCCTTGTAATTATGGAAGTTAGTCTCTTGTTGATATTTTGGTTACTCCAATGATGGTACCTTTGTCATTATTGAAGGTAGTCTATTGCCGATATTTTTGTTACTCTGTTGCATGGTAGCCTTGTCATTTTGGAAGGTAGTGTGTTGTCGATATTTTTGTTATTCCAATTTATGGTAGCCTTGTCATTATGGAAGGTAGTCTATTTTCATGATTTTTGTTACTCCAATGGATGGTAGCCTTGTCATTATGGAAGGTAGTATGTTGTCGATATCTTTGTTACTCCAATGGATGGTAGCCTTTTCATTATGGAAGGTAGTCTATTGTCGAGATTTTTGTTACTCTAAGGGATAGTAGCCTTGTCCATATGGAACGTAGTCTGTTGTCGAGATTTTTGTTATTCCAATGGATGGTAGCGTTGTCATTAAAGAAGATAGTATATTGTCGAGTTTTTTGTCACTACAATGGATGGTAGCCTTGTCATTATGTAAGGTAGTCTGTTGTCGAGATTTTTGTTACTAGAATGGATTGTAGCCTTGTCGTTATGGAATGTAGTTTGTTGTCTATATCTTTGTTACTCCAATGGATGGTAGCCTAGTCATTACGGAAGGCAGTTTGTGTACGAGATTTTAGTTACTTTAATGGATGGTAGCCTTGTCATTATGGAAGGTAGTCTGTTGTCGAGATATTTTATACTCCAATAAATTGTAGCCTTGTAATTATGGAAGTTAGTCTCTTGTTGATATTTTGGTTACTCCAATGATGGTACCCTTGTCATTATGGAAGGTAGTCTATTGCCGATATTTTTGTTACTCCATTCCATGGTATCCTTGTCATTTTGGAAGGTAGTGAGTTGTCGATATTTTTGTTATTCCAATGGATGGTAGCCTTGTCATTATGGAAGGTAGTCTGTTTTCGTGATTTTTGTTACTCCAATGGATGGTAGCCTTGTCATTATGGAAGGTAGTATGTTGTCGATATCTTTGTTACTCCAATGGACGGTAGCCTTGTCATTATGGAAGGTAGTCTATTGTCGAGATTTTTGTTACTCTAAGGGATAGTAGCCTTGTCCATATGGAAGGTAGTCTGTTGTCGAGATTTTTGTTATTCCAATGGATGGTAGCGTTGTCATTAAAGAAGGTAGTATATTGTCGAGATTTTTGTCACTACAATGGATGGTAGCCTTGTCATTATGTAAGGTAGTCTGTTGTCGAGATTTTTGTTACTAGAATGGATTGTAGCCTTGTCGTTATGGAAGGTAGTTTGTTGTCTATATCTTTGTTACTCCAATGGATGGTAGCCTAGTCATTATGGAAGGCAGTTTGTGTACGAGATTTTAGTTACATTAATGGATGGTAGCCTTGTCATTATGGAAGGTAGTCTGTTGTTGAGATATTTTATACTCCAATAAATTGTAGCCTTGTAATTATGGAAGGTAGTCTCTTGTTGATATTTTGGTTACTCCAATGATGGTACCCTTGTTATTATTGAAGGTAGTCTATTGCCGATATTTTTGTTACTCCGTGGCATGGTATCCTTGTCATTATGGAAGGTAGTGAGTTGTCGATATTTTTGTTATTCCAATGGATGGTAGCCTTGTCATTATGGAAGGTAGTCTGTTTTCGTGATTTTTGTTACTCCAATGGAGGGTAGCCTTGTCATTATGGAAGGTAGTATGTTGTCGATATCTTTGTTACTCCAATGGATGGTAGCCTTGTCATTATGGAAGGTAGTCTATTGTCGAGATTTTTGTTACTCTAAGGGATGGTAGCCTTGTCCATATGGAAGGTAGTCTGTTGTCGAGATTTTTATTATTCTAATGGATGGTAGCGTTGTCATTAAAGAAGGTAGTATATTGTCGAGATTTTTGTCACTACAATGTATGGTAGCCTTGTCATTATGTAAGGTAGTCTGTTGTCGAGATTTTTGTTACTAGAATGGATTGTACCCTTGTCGTTATGGAAGGTAGTTTGTTGTCTATATCTTTGTTACTCCAATGGATGGTAGCCTAGTCATTATGGAAGGCAGTTTGTGTACGAGATTTTAGTTACATTAATGGATGGTAGCCTTGTCATTATGGAAGGTAGTCTGTTGTTGAGATATTTTATACTCCAATAAATTGTAGCCTTGTAATTATGGAAGGTAGTCTCTTGTTGATATTTTGGTTACTCCAATGATGGTACCCTTGTCATTATTGAAGGTAGTCTATTGCCGATATTTTTGTTACTCCGTTGCATGGTATCCTTGTCATTATGGAAGCTAGTGAGTTGTCGATATTTTTGTTATTCCAATGGATGGTAGCCTTGTCATTATGGAAGGTAGTCTGTTTTCATGATTTTTGTTACTCCAATGGAGGGTAGCCTTGTCATTATGGAAGGTAGTATGTTGTCGATATCTTTGTTACTCCAATGGATGGTAGCCTTTTCATTATGGAAGGTAGTCTATTGTCGATATTTTTGTTACTCTAAGGGATGGTAGCCTTGTCCATATGGAAGGTAGTCTGTTGTCGAGATTTTTATTATTCTAATGGATGGTAGCTTTGTCATTAAAGAAGATAGTATATTGTCGAGTTTTTTGTCACTACAATGGATGGTAGCCTTGTCATTATGTAAGGTAGTCTGTTGTCGAGATTTTTGTTACTAGAATGGATTGTAGCCTTGTCGTTATCGAATGTAGTTTGTTGTCTATGTCTTTGTTACTCCAATGGATGGTAGCCTAGTCATTATGGAAGGTAGTTTGTGTACGAGATTTTAGTTACTTTAATGGATGGTAGCCTTGTCATTATGGAAGGTAGTCTGTTGTTGAGATTTTTTATACTCCAATAAATTGTAGCCTTGTAATTATGGAAGTTAGTCTCTTGTTGATATTTTGGTTACTCCAATGATGGTACCTTTGTCATTATTGAAGGTAGTCTATTGCCGATATTTTTGTTACTCTGTTGCATGGTAGCCTTGTCATTTTGGAAGGTAGTGTGTTGTCGATATTTTTGTTATTCCAATTTATGGTAGCCTTGTCATTATGGAAGGTAGTCTATTTTCATGATTTTTGTTACTCCAATGGATGGTAGCCTTGTCATTATGGAAGGTAGTATGTTGTCGATATCTTTGTTACTCCAATGGATGGTAGCCTTTTCATTATGGAAGGTAGTCTATTGTCGAGATTTTTGTTACTCTAAGGGATAGTAGCCTTGTCCATATGGAACGTAGTCTGTTGTCGAGATTTTTGTTATTCCAATGGATGGTAGCGTTGTCATTAAAGAAGATAGTATATTGTCGAGTTTTTTGTCACTACAATGGATGGTAGCCTTGTCATTATGTAAGGTAGTCTGTTGTCGAGATTTTTGTTACTAGAATGGATTGTAGCCTTGTCGTTATGGAATGTAGTTTGTTGTCTATATCTTTGTTACTCCAATGGATGGTAGCCTAGTCATTACGGAAGGCAGTTTGTGTACGAGATTTTAGTTACTTTAATGGATGGTAGCCTTGTCATTATGGAAGGTAGTCTGTTGTCGAGATATTTTATACTCCAATAAATTGTAGCCTTGTAATTATGGAAGTTAGTCTCTTGTTGATATTTTGGTTACTCCAATGATGGTACCCTTGTCATTATGGAAGGTAGTCTATTGCCGATATTTTTGTTACTCCATTCCATGGTATCCTTGTCATTTTGGAAGGTAGTGAGTTGTCGATATTTTTGTTATTCGAATGGATGGTAGCCTTGTCATTATGGAAGGTAGTCTGTTTTCGTGATTTTTGTTACTCCAATGGATGGTAGCCTTGTCATTATGGAAGGTAGTATGTTGTCGATATCTTTGTTACTCCAATGGATGGTAGCCTTGTCATTATGGAAGGTAGTCTATTGTCGAGATTTTTGTTACTCTAAGGGATAGTAGCCTTGTCCATATGGAAGGTAGTCTGTTGTCGAGATTTTTGTTATTCCAATGGATGGTAGCGTTGTCATTAAAGAAGGTAGTATATTGTCGAGATTTTTGTCACTACAATGGATGGTAGCCTTGTCATTATGTAAGGTAGTCTGTTGTCGAGATTTTTGTTACTAGAATGGATTGTAGCCTTGTCGTTATGGAAGGTAGTTTGTTGTCTATATCTTTGTTACTCCAATGGATGGTAGCCTAGTCATTATGGAAGGCAGTTTGTGTACGAGATTTTAGTTACATTAATGGATGGTAGCCTTGTCATTATGGAAGGTAGTCTGTTGTTGAGATATTTTATACTCCAATAAATTGTAGCCTTGTAATTATGGAAGGTAGTCTCTTGTTGATATTTTGGTTACTCCAATGATGGTACCCTTGTCATTATTGAAGGTAGTCTATTGCCGATATTTTTGTTACTCCGTTGCATGGTATTCTTGTCATTATGGAAGGTAGTGAGTTGTCGATATTTTTGTTATTCCAATGGATGGTAGCCTTGTCATTATGGAAGGTAGTCTGTTTTCGTGATTTTTGTTACTCCAATGGAGGGTAGCCTTGTCATTATGGAAGGTAGTATGTTGTCGATATCTTTGTTACTCCAATGGATGGTAGCCTTGTCATTATGGAAGGTAGTCTATTGTCGAGATTTTTGTTACTCTAAGGGATGGTAGCCTTGTCCATATGGAAGGTAGTCTGTTGTCGAGATTTTTATTATTCTAATGGATGGTAGCTTTGTCATTAAAGAAGATAGTATATTGTCGAGTTTTTTGTCACTACAATGGATGGTAGCCTTGTCATTATGTAAGGTAGTCTGTTGTCGAGATTTTTGTTACTAGAATGGATTGTAGCCTTGTCGTTATCGAAGGTAGTTTGTTGTCTATGTCTTTGTTACTCCAATGGATGGTAGCCTAGTCATTATGGAAGGTAGTTTGTGTACGAGATTTTAGTTACTTTAATGGATGGTAGCCTTGTCATTATGGAAGGTAGTCTGTTGTTGAGATTTTTTATACTCCAATAAATTGTAGCCTTGTAATTATGGAAGTTAGTCTCTTGTTGATATTTTGGTTACTCCAATGATGGTACCCTTGTCATTCTGGAAGGTAGTCTATTGCCGATATTTTTGTTACTCCATTCCATGGTAGCCTTGTCATTTTGGAAGGTTGTGTGTTGTCGATATTTTTGTTATTCCAATGGATGGTAGCCTTGTCATTATGGAAGGTAGTCTGTTTTCGTGATTTTTGTTACTCCAATGGATGGTAGCCTTGTCATTATGGAAGGTAGTATGTTGTCGATATCTTTGTTACTCCATTGGATGGTAGCCTTGTCATTATGGAAGGTAGTCTATTGTCGAGATTTTTGTTACTCTAAGGGATGGTAGCCTTGTCCATATGGAAGGTAGTCTGTTGTCGAGATTTTTGTTATTCCAATGGATGGTAGCGTTGTCATTAAAGAAGGTAGTATATTGTCGAGATTTTTGTCACTACAATGGATGGTAGCCTTGTCATTATGTAAGGTAGTCTGTTGTCGAGATTTTTGTTACTAGAATGGATTGTAGCCTTGTCGTTATGGAAGGTAGTTTGTTGTCTATATCTTTGTTACTCCAATGGATGGGAGCCTAGTCATTATGGAAGGCAGTTTGTGTACGAGATTTTAGTTACATTAATGGATGGTAGCCTTGTCATTATGGAAGGTAGTCTGTTGTTGAGATATTTTATACTCCAATAAATTGTAGCCTTGTAATTATGGAAGGTAGTCTCTTGTTGATATTTTGGTTACTCCAATGATGGTACCCTTGTCATTATTGAAGGTAGTCTATTGCCGATATTTTTGTTACTCCGTTGCATGGTATCCTTGTCATTATGGAAGGTAGTGAGTTGTCGATATCTTTGTTATTCCAATGGATGGTAGCCTTGTCATTATGGAAGGTAGTCTGTTTTCGTGATTTTTGTTACTCCAATGGAGGGTAGCCTTGTCATTATGGAAGGTAGTATGTTGTCGATATCTTTGTTACTCCAATGGATGGTAGCCTTTTCATTATGGAAGGTAGTCTATTGTCGAGATTTTTGTTACTCTAAGGGATAGTAGCCTTGTCCATATGGAACGTAGTCTGTTGTCGAGATTTTTGTTATTCCAATGGATGGTAGCGTTGTCATTAAAGAAGGTAGTATATTGTCGAGATTTTTGTCACTACAATGTATGGTAGCCTTGTCATTATGTAAGGTAGTCTGTTGTCGAGATTTTTGTTACTAGAATGGATTGTAGCCTTGTCGTTATGGAAGGTAGTTTGTTGTCTATATCTTTGTTACTCCAATGGATGGTAGCCTAGTCATTATGGAAGGCAGTTTGTGTACGAGATTTTAGTTACATTAATGGATGGTAGCCTTGTCATTATGGAAGGTAGTCTGTTGTTGAGATATTTTATACTCCAATAAATTGTAGCCTTGTAATTATGGAAGGTAGTCTCTTGTTGATATTTTGGTTACTCCAATGATGGTACCCTTGTCATTATTGAAGGTAGTCTATTGCCGATATTTTTGTTACTCCGTTGCATGGTATCCTTGTCATTATGGAAGGTAGTGAGTTGTCGATATTTTTGTTATTCCAATGGATGGTAGCCTTGTCATTATGGAAGGTAGTCTGTTTTCGTGATTTTTGTTACTCCAATGGAGGGTAGCCTTGTCATTATGGAAGGTAGTATGTTGTCGATATCTTTGTTACTCCAATGGATGGTAGCCTTGTCATTATGGAAGGTAGTCTATTGTCGAGATTTTTGTTACTCTAAGGGATGGTAGCCTTGTCCATATGGAAGGTAGTCTATTGTCGAGATTTTTATTATTCTAATGGATGGTAGCTTTGTCATTAAAGAAGATAGTATATTGTCGAGTTTTTTGTCACTACAATGGATGGTAGCCTTGTCATTATGTAAGGTAGTCTGTTGTCGAGATTTTTGTTACTAGAATGGATTGTAGCCTTGTCGTTATCGAAGGTAGTTTGTTGTCTATGTCTTTGTTACTCCAATGGATGGTAGCCTAGTCATTATGGAAGGTAGTTTGTGTACGAGATTTTAGTTACTTTAATGGATGGTAGCCTTGTCATTATGGAAGGTAGTCTGTTGTTGAGATTTTTTATACTCCAATAAATTGTAGCCTTGTAATTATGGAAGTTAGTCTCTTGTTGATATTTTGGTTACTCCAATGATGGTACCCTTGTCATTATTGAAGGTAGTCTATTGCCGATATTTTTGTTACTCTGTTGCATGGTAGCCTTGTCATTATGGAAGGTAGTGAGTTGTCGATATTTTTGTTATTCCAATGGATGGTAGCCTTGTCATTATGGAAGGTAGTCTGTTTTCGTGATTTTTGTTACTCCAATGGAGGGTAGCCTTGTCATTATGGAAGGTAGTATGTTGTCGATATCTTTGTTACTCCAATGGATGGTAGCCTTGTCATTATGGAAGGTAGTCTATTGTCGAGATTTTTGTTACTCTAAGGGATGGTAGCCTTGTCCATATGGAAGGTAGTCTGTTGTCGAGATTTTTATTATTCTAATGGATGGTAGCTTTGTCATTAAAGAAGATAGTATATTGTCGAGTTTTTTGTCACTACAATGGATGGTAGCCTTGTCATTATGGAAGGTAGTCTGTTGTCGAGATTTTTGTTACTAGAATGGATTGTAGCCTTGTCGTTATCGAAGGTAGTTTGTTGTCTATGTCTTTGTTACTCCAATGGATGGTAGCCTAGTCATTATGGAAGGTAGTTTGTGTACGAGATTTTAGTTACTTTAATGGATGGTAGCCTTGTCATTATGGAAGGTAGTCTGTTGTTGAGATTTTTTATACTCCAATAAATTGTAGCCTTGTAATTATGGAAGTTAGTCTCTTGTTGATATTTTGGTTACTCCAATGATGGTACCTTTGTCATTATTGAAGGTAGTTTATTGCCGATATTTTTGTTACTCTGTTGCATGGTAGCCTTGTCATTATGGAAGCTAGTGTGTTGTCGATATTTTTGTTATTCCAATTTATGGTAGCCTTGTCATTATGGAAGGTAGTCTATTTTCATGATTTTTGTTACTCCAATGGATGGTAGCCTTGTCATTATGGAAGGTAGTATGTTGTCGATATCTTTGTTACTCCAATGGATGGTAGCCTTTTCATTATGGAAGGTAGTCTATTGTCGAGATTTTTGTTACTCTAAGGGATGGTAGCCTTGTCCATATGGAACGTAGTCTGTTGTCGAGATTTTTGTTATTCCAATGGATGGTAGCGTTGTCATTAAAGAAGATAGTATATTGTCGAGTTTTTTGTCACTACAATGGATGGTAGCCTTGTCATTATGTAAGGTAGTCTGTTGTCGAGATTTTTGTTACTAGAATGGATTGTAGCCTTGTCGTTATGGAATGTAGTTTGTTGTCTATATCTTTGTTACTCCAATGGATGGTAGCCTAGTCATTACGGAAGGAAGTTTGTGTACGAGATTTTAGTTACTTTAATGGATGGTAGCCTTGTCATTATGGAAGGTAGTCTGTTGTTGAGATATTTTATACTCCAATAAATTGTAGCCTTGTAATTATGGAAGTTAGTCTCTTGTTGATATTTTGGTTACTCCAATGATGGTACCCTTGTCATTCTGGAAGGTAGTCTATTGCCGATATTTTTGTTACTCCGTTGCATGGTATCCTTGTCATTTTGGAAGGTTGTGTGTTGTCGATATTTTTGTTATTCCAATGGATGGTAGCCTTGTCATTATGGAAGGTAGTCTGTTTTCGTGATTTTTGTTACTCCAATGGATGGTAGCCTTGTCATTATGGAAGGTAGTATGTTGTCGATATCTTTGTTACTCCATTGGATGGTAGCCTTGTCATTATGGAAGGTAGTCTATTGTCGAGATTTTTGTTACTCTAAGGGATGGTAGCCTTGTCCATATGGAAGGTAGTCTGTTGTCGAGATTTTTGTTATTCCAATGGATGGTAGCGTTGTCATTAAAGAAGGTAGTATATTGTCGAGATTTTTGTCACTACAATGGATGGTAGCCTTGTCATTATGTAAGGTAGTCTGTTGTCGAGATTTTTGTTACTAGAATGGATTGTAGCCTTGTCGTTATGGAAGGTAGTTTGTTGTCTATATCTTTGTTACTCCAATGGATGGTAGCCTAGTCATTATGGAAGGCAGTTTGTGTACGAGATTTTAGTTACATTAATGGATGGTAGCCTTGTCATTATGGAAGGTAGTCTGTTGTTGAGATATTTTATACTCCAATAAATTGTAGCCTTGTAATTATGGAAGGTAGTCTCTTGTTGATATTTTGGTTACTCCAATGATGGTACCCTTGTCATTATTGAAGGTAGTCTATTGCCGATATTTTTGTTACTTCGTTGCATGGTATCCTTGTCATTATGGAAGGTAGTGAGTTGTCGATATTTTTGTTATTCCAATGGATGGTAGCCTTGTCATTATGGAAGGTAGTCTGTTTTCGTGATTTTTGTTACTCCAATGGAGGGTAGCCTTGTCATTATGGAAGGTAGTATGTTGTCGATATCTTTGTTACTCCAATGGATGGTAGCCTTTTCATTATGGAAGGTAGTCTATTGTCGAGATTTTTGTTACTCTAAGGGATAGTAGCCTTGTCCATATGGAACGTAGTCTGTTGTCGAGATTTTTGTTATTCCAATGGATGGTAGCGTTGTCATTAAAGAAGGTAGTATATTGTCGATATTTTTGTCACTACAATGTATGGTAGCCTTGTCATTATGTAAGGTAGTCTGTTGTCGAGATTTTTGTTACTAGAATGGATTGTAGCCTTGTCGTTATGGAAGGTAGTTTGTTGTCTATATCTTTGTTACTCCAATGGATGGTAGCCTAGTCATTATGGAAGGCAGTTTGTGTACGAGATTTTAGTTACATTAATGGATGGTAGCCTTGTCATTATGGAAGGTAGTCTGTTGTTGAGATATTTTATACTCCAATAAATTGTAGCCTTGTAATTATGGAAGGTAGTCTCTTGTTGATATTTTGGTTACTCCAATGATGGTACCCTTGTCATTATTGAAGGTAGTCTATTGCCGATATTTTTGTTACTCCGTTGCATGGTATCCTTGTCATTATGGAAGGTAGTGAGTTGTCGATATTTTTGTTATTCCAATGGATGGTAGCCTTGTCATTATGGAAGGTAGTCTGTTTTCGTGATTTTTGTTACTCCAATGGAGGGTAGCCTTGTCATTATGGAAGGTAGTATGTTGTCGATATCTTTGTTACTCCAATGGATGGTAGCCTTGTCATTATGGAAGGTAGTCTATTGTCGAGATTTTTGTTACTCTAAGGGATGGTAGACTTGTCCATATGGAAGGTAGTCTGTTGTCGAGATTTTTATTATTCTAATGGATGGTAGCTTTGTCATTAAAGAAGATAGTATATTGTCGAGTTTTTTGTCACTACAATGGATGGTAGCCTTGTCATTATGTAAGGTAGTCTGTTGTCGAGATTTTTGTTACTAGAATGGATTGTAGCCTTGTCGTTATCAAAGGTAGTTTGTTGTCTATGTCTTTGTTACTCCAATGGATGGTAGCCTAGTCATTACGGAAGGAAGTTTGTGTACGAGATTTTAGTTACTTTAATGGATGGTAGCCTTGTCATTATGGAAGGTAGTCTGTTGTCGAGATATTTTATACTCCAATAAATTGTAGCCTTGTAATTATGGAAGTTAGTCTCTTGTTGATATTTTGGTTACTCCAATGATGGTACCCTTGTCATTCTGGAAGGTAGTCTATTGCCGATATTTTTGTTACTCCGTTGCATGGTATCCTTGTCATTTTGGAAGGTTGTGTGTTGTCGATATTTTTGTTATTCCAATGGATGGTAGCCTTGTCATTATGGAAGGTAGTCTGTTTTCGTGATTTTTGTTACTCCAATGGATGGTAGCCTTGTCATTATGGAAGGTAGTATGTTGTCGATATCTTTGTTACTCCATTGGATGGTAGCCTTGTCATTATGGAAGGTAGTCTATTGTCGAGATTTTTGTTACTCTAAGGGATGGTAGCCTTGTCCATATGGAAGGTAGTCTGTTGTCGAGATTTTTGTTATTCCAATGGATGGTAGCGTTGTCATTAAAGAAGGTAGTATATTGTCGAGATTTTTGTCACTACAATGGATGGTAGCCTTGTCATTATGTAAGGTAGTCTGTTGTCGAGATTTTTGTTACTAGAATGGATTGTAGCCTTGTCGTTATGGAAGGTAGTTTGTTGTCTATATCTTTGTTACTCCAATGGATGGTAGCCTAGTCATTATGGAAGGCAGTTTGTGTACGAGATTTTAGTTACATTAATGGATGGTAGCCTTGTCATTATGGAAGGTAGTCTGTTGTTGAGATATTTTATACTCCAATAAATTGTAGCCTTGTAATTATGGAAGGTAGTCTCTTGTTGATATTTTGGTTACTCCAATGATGGTACCCTTGTCATTATTGAAGGTAGTCTATTGCCGATATTTTTGTTACTTCGTTGCATGGTATCCTTGTCATTATGGAAGGTAGTGAGTTGTCGATATTTTTGTTATTCCAATGGATGGTAGCCTTGTCATTATGGAAGGTAGTCTGTTTTCGTGATTTTTGTTACTCCAATGGAGGGTAGCCTTGTCATTATGGAAGGTAGTATGTTGTCGATATCTTTGTTACTCCAATGGATGGTAGCCTTTTCATTATGGAAGGTAGTCTATTGTCGAGATTTTTGTTACTCTAAGGGATAGTAGCCTTGTCCATATGGAACGTAGTCTGTTGTCGAGATTTTTGTTATTCCAATGGATGGTAGCGTTGTCATTAAAGAAGGTAGTATATTGTCGAGATTTTTGTCACTACAATGTATGGTAGCCTTGTCATTATGTAAGGTAGTCTGTTGTCGAGATTTTTGTTACTAGAATGGATTGTAGCCTTGTCGTTATGGAAGGTAGTTTGTTGTCTATATCTTTGTTACTCCAATGGATGGTAGCCTAGTCATTATGGAAGGCAGTTTGTGTACGAGATTTTAGTTACATTAATGGATGGTAGCCTTGTCATTATGGAAGGTAGTCTGTTGTTGAGATATTTTATACTCCAATAAATTGTAGCCTTGTAATTATGGAAGTTAGTCTCTTGTTGATATTTTGGTTACTCCAATGATGGTACCCTTGTCATTATTGAAGGTAGTCTATTGCCGATATTTTTGTTACTCTGTTGCATGGTAGCCTTGTCATTATGGAAGGTAGTGAGTTGTCGATATTTTTGTTATTCCAATGGATGGTAGCCTTGTCATTATGGAAGGTAGTCTGTTTTCGTGATTTTTGTTACTCCAATGGAGGGTAGCCTTGTCATTATGGAAGGTAGTATGTTGTCGATATCTTTGTTACTCCAATGGATGGTAGCCTTGTCATTATGGAAGGTAGTCTATTGTCGAGATTTTTGTTACTCTAAGGGATGGTAGCCTTGTCCATATGGAAGGTAGTCTGTTGTCGAGATTTTTATTATTCTAATGGATGGTAGCTTTGTCATTAAAGAAGATAGTATATTGTCGAGTTTTTTGTCACTACAATGGATGGTAGCCTTGTCATTATGGAAGGTAGTCTGTTGTCGAGATTTTTGTTACTAGAATGGATTGTAGCCTTGTCGTTATCGAAGGTAGTTTGTTGTCTATGTCTTTGTTACTCCAATGGATGGTAGCCTAGTCATTATGGAAGGTAGTTTGTGTACGAGATTTTAGTTACTTTAATGGATGGTAGCCTTGTCATTATGGAAGGTAGTCTGTTGTTGAGATTTTTTATACTCCAATAAATTGTAGCCTTGTAATTATGGAAGTTAGTCTCTTGTTGATATTTTGGTTACTCCAATGATGGTACCTTTGTCATTATTGAAGGTAGTTTATTGCCGATATTTTTGTTACTCTGTTGCATGGTAGCCTTGTCATTATGGAAGCTAGTGTGTTGTCGATATTTTTGTTATTCCAATTTATGGTAGCCTTGTCATTATGGAAGGTAGTCTATTTTCATGATTTTTGTTACTCCAATGGATGGTAGCCTTGTCATTATGGAAGGTAGTATGTTGTCGATATCTTTGTTACTCCAATGGATGGTAGCCTTTTCATTATGGAAGGTAGTCTATTGTCGAGATTTTTGTTACTCTAAGGGATGGTAGCCTTGTCCATATGGAACGTAGTCTGTTGTCGAGATTTTTGTTATTCCAATGGATGGTAGCGTTGTCATTAAAGAAGATAGTATATTGTCGAGTTTTTTGTCACTACAATGGATGGTAGCCTTGTCATTATGTAAGGTAGTCTGTTGTCGAGATTTTTGTTACTAGAATGGATTGTAGCCTTGTCGTTATGGAATGTAGTTTGTTGTCTATATCTTTGTTACTCCAATGGATGGTAGCCTAGTCATTACGGAAGGAAGTTTGTGTACGAGATTTTAGTTACTTTAATGGATGGTAGCCTTGTCATTATGGAAGGTAGTCTGTTGTTGAGATATTTTATACTCCAATAAATTGTAGCCTTGTAATTATGGAAGTTAGTCTCTTGTTGATATTTTGGTTACTCCAATGATGGTACCCTTGTCATTCTGGAAGGTAGTCTATTGCCGATATTTTTGTTACTCCGTTGCATGGTATCCTTGTCATTTTGGAAGGTTGTGTGTTGTCGATATTTTTGTTATTCCAATGGATGGTAGCCTTGTCATTATGGAAGGTAGTCTGTTTTCGTGATTTTTGTTACTCCAATGGATGGTAGCCTTGTCATTATGGAAGGTAGTATGTTGTCGATATCTTTGTTACTCCATTGGATGGTAGCCTTGTCATTATGGAAGGTAGTCTATTGTCGAGATTTTTGTTACTCTAAGGGATGGTAGCCTTGTCCATATGGAAGGTAGTCTGTTGTCGAGATTTTTGTTATTCCAATGGATGGTAGCGTTGTCATTAAAGAAGGTAGTATATTGTCGAGATTTTTGTCACTACAATGGATGGTAGCCTTGTCATTATGTAAGGTAGTCTGTTGTCGAGATTTTTGTTACTAGAATGGATTGTAGCCTTGTCGTTATGGAAGGTAGTTTGTTGTCTATATCTTTGTTACTCCAATGGATGGTAGCCTAGTCATTATGGAAGGCAGTTTGTGTACGAGATTTTAGTTACATTAATGGATGGTAGCCTTGTCATTATGGAAGGTAGTCTGTTGTTGAGATATTTTATACTCCAATAAATTGTAGCCTTGTAATTATGGAAGGTAGTCTCTTGTTGATATTTTGGTTACTCCAATGATGGTACCCTTGTCATTATTGAAGGTAGTCTATTGCCGATATTTTTGTTACTTCGTTGCATGGTATCCTTGTCATTATGGAAGGTAGTGAGTTGTCGATATTTTTGTTATTCCAATGGATGGTAGCCTTGTCATTATGGAAGGTAGTCTGTTTTCGTGATTTTTGTTACTCCAATGGAGGGTAGCCTTGTCATTATGGAAGGTAGTATGTTGTCGATATCTTTGTTACTCCAATGGATGGTAGCCTTTTCATTATGGAAGGTAGTCTATTGTCGAGATTTTTGTTACTCTAAGGGATAGTAGCCTTGTCCATATGGAACGTAGTCTGTTGTCGAGATTTTTGTTATTCCAATGGATGGTAGCGTTGTCATTAAAGAAGGTAGTATATTGTCGATATTTTTGTCACTACAATGTATGGTAGCCTTGTCATTATGTAAGGTAGTCTGTTGTCGAGATTTTTGTTACTAGAATGGATTGTAGCCTTGTCGTTATGGAAGGTAGTTTGTTGTCTATATCTTTGTTACTCCAATGGATGGTAGCCTAGTCATTATGGAAGGCAGTTTGTGTACGAGATTTTAGTTACATTAATGGATGGTAGCCTTGTCATTATGGAAGGTAGTCTGTTGTTGAGATATTTTATACTCCAATAAATTGTAGCCTTGTAATTATGGAAGGTAGTCTCTTGTTGATATTTTGGTTACTCCAATGATGGTACCCTTGTCATTATTGAAGGTAGTCTATTGCCGATATTTTTGTTACTCCGTTGCATGGTATCCTTGTCATTATGGAAGGTAGTGAGTTGTCGATATTTTTGTTATTCCAATGGATGGTAGCCTTGTCATTATGGAAGGTAGTCTGTTTTCGTGATTTTTGTTACTCCAATGGAGGGTAGCCTTGTCATTATGGAAGGTAGTATGTTGTCGATATCTTTGTTACTCCAATGGATGGTAGCCTTGTCATTATGGAAGGTAGTCTATTGTCGAGATTTTTGTTACTCTAAGGGATGGTAGACTTGTCCATATGGAAGGTAGTCTGTTGTCGAGATTTTTATTATTCTAATGGATGGTAGCTTTGTCATTAAAGAAGATAGTATATTGTCGAGTTTTTTGTCACTACAATGGATGGTAGCCTTGTCATTATGTAAGGTAGTCTGTTGTCGAGATTTTTGTTACTAGAATGGATTGTAGCCTTGTCGTTATCAAAGGTAGTTTGTTGTCTATGTCTTTGTTACTCCAATGGATGGTAGCCTAGTCATTACGGAAGGAAGTTTGTGTACGAGATTTTAGTTACTTTAATGGATGGTAGCCTTGTCATTATGGAAGGTAGTCTGTTGTCGAGATATTTTATACTCCAATAAATTGTAGCCTTGTAATTATGGAAGTTAGTCTCTTGTTGATATTTTGGTTACTCCAATGATGGTACCCTTGTCATTCTGGAAGGTAGTCTATTGCCGATATTTTTGTTACTCCGTTGCATGGTATCCTTGTCATTTTGGAAGGTTGTGTGTTGTCGATATTTTTGTTATTCCAATGGATGGTAGCCTTGTCATTATGGAAGGTAGTCTGTTTTCGTGATTTTTGTTACTCCAATGGATGGTAGCCTTGTCATTATGGAAGGTAGTATGTTGTCGATATCTTTGTTACTCCATTGGATGGTAGCCTTGTCATTATGGAAGGTAGTCTATTGTCGAGATTTTTGTTACTCTAAGGGATGGTAGCCTTGTCCATATGGAAGGTAGTCTGTTGTCGAGATTTTTGTTATTCCAATGGATGGTAGCGTTGTCATTAAAGAAGGTAGTATATTGTCGAGATTTTTGTCACTACAATGGATGGTAGCCTTGTCATTATGTAAGGTAGTCTGTTGTCGAGATTTTTGTTACTAGAATGGATTGTAGCCTTGTCGTTATGGAAGGTAGTTTGTTGTCTATATCTTTGTTACTCCAATGGATGGTAGCCTAGTCATTATGGAAGGCAGTTTGTGTACGAGATTTTAGTTACATTAATGGATGGTAGCCTTGTCATTATGGAAGGTAGTCTGTTGTTGAGATATTTTATACTCCAATAAATTGTAGCCTTGTAATTATGGAAGGTAGTCTCTTGTTGATATTTTGGTTACTCCAATGATGGTACCCTTGTCATTATTGAAGGTAGTCTATTGCCGATATTTTTGTTACTTCGTTGCATGGTATCCTTGTCATTATGGAAGGTAGTGAGTTGTCGATATTTTTGTTATTCCAATGGATGGTAGCCTTGTCATTATGGAAGGTAGTCTGTTTTCGTGATTTTTGTTACTCCAATGGAGGGTAGCCTTGTCATTATGGAAGGTAGTATGTTGTCGATATCTTTGTTACTCCAATGGATGGTAGCCTTTTCATTATGGAAGGTAGTCTATTGTCGAGATTTTTGTTACTCTAAGGGATAGTAGCCTTGTCCATATGGAACGTAGTCTGTTGTCGAGATTTTTGTTATTCCAATGGATGGTAGCGTTGTCATTAAAGAAGGTAGTATATTGTCGAGATTTTTGTCACTACAATGTATGGTAGCCTTGTCATTATGTAAGGTAGTCTGTTGTCGAGATTTTTGTTACTAGAATGGATTGTAGCCTTGTCGTTATGGAAGGTAGTTTGTTGTCTATATCTTTGTTACTCCAATGGATGGTAGCCTAGTCATTATGGAAGGCAGTTTGTGTACGAGATTTTAGTTACATTAATGGATGGTAGCCTTGTCATTATGGAAGGTAGTCTGTTGTTGAGATATTTTATACTCCAATAAATTGTAGCCTTGTAATTATGGAAGGTAGTCTCTTGTTGATATTTTGGTTACTCCAATGATGGTACCCTTGTCATTATTGAAGGTAGTCTATTGCCGATATTTTTGTTACTCCGTTGCATGGTATCCTTGTCATTATGGAAGGTAGTGAGTTGTCGATATTTTTGTTATTCCAATGGATGGTAGCCTTGTCATTATGGAAGGTAGTCTGTTTTCGTGATTTTTGTTACTCCAATGGAGGGTAGCCTTGTCATTATGGAAGGTAGTATGTTGTCGATATCTTTGTTACTCCAATGGATGGTAGCCTTGTCATTATGGAAGGTAGTCTATTGTCGAGATTTTTGTTACTCTAAGGGATGGTAGCCTTGTCCATATGGAAGGTAGTCTGTTGTCGAGATTTTTATTATTCTAATGGATGGTAGCTTTGTCATTAAAGAAGATAGTATATTGTCGAGTTTTTTGTCACTACAATGGATGGTAGCCTTGTCATTATGTAAGGTAGTCTGTTGTCGAGATTTTTGTTACTAGAATGGATTGTAGCCTTGTCGTTATCGAAGGTAGTTTGTTGTCTATGTCTTTGTTACTCCAATGGATGGTAGCCTAGTCATTACGGAAGGAAGTTTGTGTACGAGATTTTAGTTACTTTAATGGATGGTAGCCTTGTCATTATGGAAGGTAGTCTGTTGTCGAGATATTTTATACTCCAATAAATTGTAGCCTTGTAATTATGGAAGTTAGTCTCTTGTTGATATTTTGGTTACTCCAATGATGGTACCCTTGTCATTCTGGAAGGTAGTCTATTGCCGATATTTTTGTTACTCCATTCCATGGTAGCCTTGTCATTTTGGAAGGTTGTGTGTTGTCGATATTTTTGTTATTCCAATGGATGGTAGCCTTGTCATTATGGAAGGTAGTCTGTTTTCGTGATTTTTGTTACTCCAATGGATGGTAGCCTTGTCATTATGGAAGGTAGTATGTTGTCGATATCTTTGTTACTCCATTGGATGGTAGCCTTGTCATTATGGAAGGTAGTCTATTGTCGAGATTTTTGTTACTCTAAGGGATGGTAGCCTTGTCCATATGGAAGGTAGTCTGTTGTCGAGATTTTTGTTATTCCAATGGATGGTAGCGTTGTCATTAAAGAAGGTAGTATATTGTCGAGTTTTTTGTCACTACAATGGATGGTAGCCTTGTCATTATGTAAGGTAGTCTGTTGTCGAGATTTTTGTTACTAGAATGGATTGTAGCCTTGTCGTTATGGAAGGTAGTTTGTTGTCTATATCTTTGTTACTCCAATGGATGGTAGCCTAGTCATTATGGAAGGCAGTTTGTGTACGAGATTTTAGTTACATTAATGGATGGTAGCCTTGTCATTATGGAAGGTAGTCTGTTGTTGAGATATTTTATACTCCAATAAATTGTAGCCTTGTAATTATGGAAGGTAGTCTCTTGTTGATATTTTGGTTACTCCAATGATGGTACCCTTGTCATTATTGAAGGTAGTCTATTGCCGATATTTTTGTTACTCCGTTGCATGGTATCCTTGTCATTATGGAAGGTAGTGAGTTGTCGATATTTTTGTTATTCCAATGGATGGTAGCCTTGTCATTATGGAAGGTAGTCTGTTTTCGTGATTTTTGTTACTCCAATGGAGGGTAGCCTTGTCATTATGGAAGGTAGTATGTTGTCGATATCTTTGTTACTCCAATGGATGGTAGCCTTTTCATTATGGAAGGTAGTCTATTGTCGAGATTTTTGTTACTCTAAGGGATAGTAGCCTTGTCCATATGGAACGTAGTCTGTTGTCGAGATTTTTGTTATTCCAATGGATGGTAGCGTTGTCATTAAAGAAGGTAGTATATTGTCGAGATTTTTGTCACTACAATGTATGGTAGCCTTGTCATTATGTAAGGTAGTCTGTTGTCGAGATTTTTGTTACTAGAATGGATTGTAGCCTTGTCGTTATGGAAGGTAGTTTGTTGTCTATATCTTTGTTACTCCAATGGATGGTAGCCTAGTCATTATGGAAGGCAGTTTGTGTACGAGATTTTAGTTACATTAATGGATGGTAGCCTTGTCATTATGGAAGGTAGTCTGTTGTTGAGATATTTTATACTCCAATAAATTGTAGCCTTGTAATTATGGAAGGTAGTCTCTTGTTGATATTTTGGTTACTCCAATGATGGTACCCTTGTCATTATTGAAGGTAGTCTATTGCCGATATTTTTGTTACTCCGTTGCATGGTATCCTTGTCATTATGGAAGGTAGTGAGTTGTCGATATTTTTGTTATTCCAATGGATGGTAGCCTTGTCATTATGGAAGGTAGTCTGTTTTCGTGATTTTTGTTACTCCAATGGAGGGTAGCCTTGTCATTATGGAAGGTAGTATGTTGTCGATATCTTTGTTACTCCAATGGATGGTAGCCTTGTCATTATGGAAGGTAGTCTATTGTCGAGATTTTTGTTACTCTAAGGGATGGTAGCCTTGTCCATATGGAAGGTAGTCTGTTGTCGAGATTTTTATTATTCTAATGGATGGTAGCTTTGTCATTAAAGAAGATAGTATATTGTCGAGTTTTTTGTCACTACAATGGATGGTAGCCTTGTCATTATGTAAGGTAGTCTGTTGTCGAGATTTTTGTTACTAGAATGGATTGTAGCCTTGTCGTTATTGAAGGTAGTTTGTTGTCTATGTCTTTGTTACTCCAATGGATGGTAGCCTAGTCATTATGGAAGGTAGTTTGTGTACGAGATTTTAGTTACTTTAATGGATGGTAGCCTTGTCATTATGGAAGGTAGTCTGTTGTTGAGATTTTTTATACTCCAATAAATTGTAGCCTTGTAATTATGGAAGTTAGTCTCTTGTTGATATTTTGGTTACTCCAATGATGGTACCCTTGTCATTATTGAAGGTAGTCTATTGCCGATATTTTTGTTACTCTGTTGCATGGTAGCCTTGTCATTATGGAAGGTAGTGAGTTGTCGATATTTTTGTTATTCCAATGGATGGTAGCCTTGTCATTATGGAAGGTAGTCTGTTTTCGTGATTTTTGTTACTCCAATGGAGGGTAGCCTTGTCATTATGGAAGGTAGTATGTTGTCGATATCTTTGTTACTCCAATGGATGGTAGCCTTGTCATTATGGAAGGTAGTCTATTGTCGAGATTTTTGTTACTCTAAGGGATGGTAGCCTTGTCCATATGGAAGGTAGTCTGTTGTCGAGATTTTTATTATTCTAATGGATGGTAGCTTTGTCATTAAAGAAGATAGTACATTGT
Organism: Vicia faba; assembly: GCA_948472305.1. Taxonomy (NCBI): domain Eukaryota; kingdom Viridiplantae; phylum Streptophyta; class Magnoliopsida; order Fabales; family Fabaceae; genus Vicia; species Vicia faba. Next base: position 463,726,232 of record OX451741.1, read on the forward strand.
CGAGTTTTTTGTCACTACAATGGATGGTAGCCTTGTCATTATGTAAGGTAGTCTGTTGTCGAGATTTTTGTTACTAGAATGGATTGTAGCCTTGTCGTTATGGAAGGTAGTTTGTTGTCTATATCTTTGTTACTCCAATGGATGGTAGCCTAGTCATTATGGAAGGCAGTTTGTGTACGAGATTTTAGTTACATTAATGGATGGTAGCCTTGTCATTATGGAAGGTAGTCTGTTGTTGAGATATTTTATACTCCAATAAATTGTAGCCTTGTAATTATGGAAGTTAGTCTCTTGTTGATATTTTGGTTACTCCAATGATGGTACCTTTGTCATTATTGAAGGTAGTCTATTGCCGATATTTTTGTTACTCTGTTGCATGGTAGCCTTGTCATTATGGAAGCTAGTGTGTTGTCGATATTTTTGTTATTCCAATTTATGGTAGCCTTGTCATTATGGAAGGTAGTCTATTTTCATGATTTTTGTTACTCCAATGGATGGTAGCCTTGTCATTATGGAAGGTAGTATGTTGTCGATATCTTTGTTACTCCAATGGATGGTAGCCTTGTCATTATGGAAGGTAGTCTATTGTCGAGATTTTTGTTACTCTAAGGGATGGTAGCCTTGTCCATATGGAACGTAGTCTGTTGTCGAGATTTTTGTTATTCCAATGGATGGTAGCGTTGTCATTAAAGAAGGTAGTATATTGTCGAGATTTTTGTCACTACAATGGATGGTAGCCTTGTCATTATGTAAGGTAGTCTGTTGTCGAGATTTTTGTTACTAGAATGGATTGTAGCCTTGTCGTTATGGAAGGTAGTTTGTTGTCTATATCTTTGTTACTCCAATGGATGGTAGCCTAGTCATTATGGAAGGCAGTTTGTGTACGAGATTTTAGTTACATTAATGGATGGTAGCCTTGTCATTATGGAAGGTAGTCTGTTGTTGAGATATTTTATACTCCAATAAATTGTAGCCTTGTAATTATGGAAGGTAGTCTCTTGTTGATATTTTGGTTACTCCAATGATGGTACCCTTGTCATTATTGAAGGTAGTCTATTGCAGATATTTTTGTTACTCCGTTGCATGGTATCCTTGTCATTATGGAAGGTAGTGAGTTGTCGATATTTTTGTTATTCCAATTTATGGTAGCCTTGTCATTATGGAAGGTAGTCTGTTTTCGTGATTTTTGTTACTCCAATGGATGGTAGCCTTGTCATTATGGAAGGTAGTATGTTGTCGATATCTTTGTTACTCCATTGGATGGTAGCCTTGTCATTATGGAAGGTAGTCTATTGTCGAGATTTTTGTTACTCTAAGGGCTGGTAGCCTTGTCCATATGGAAGGTAGTCTGTTGTCGAGATTTTTGTTATTCCAATGGATGGTAGCGTTGTCATTAAAGAAGGTAGTATATTGTCGAGATTTTTGTCACTACAATGGATGGTAGCCTTGTCATTATGTAAGGTAGTCTGTTGTCGAGATTTTTGTTACTAGAATGGATTGTAGCCTTGTCGTTATGCAAGGTAGTTTGTTGTCTATATCTTTGTTACTCCAATGGATGGTAGCCTAGTCATTATGGAAGGCAGTTTGTGTACGAGATTTTAGTTACATTAATGGATGGTAGCCTTGTCATTATGGAAGGTAGTCTGTTGTTGAGATATTTTATACTCCAATAAATTGTAGCCTTGTAATTATGGAAGGTAGTCTCTTGTTGATATTTTGGTTACTCCAATGATGGTACCCTTGTCATTATGGAAGGTAGTCTATTGCCGATATTTTTGTTACTCCATTCCATGGTAGCCTTGTCATTTTGGAAGGTAGTGTGTTGTCGATATTTTTGTTATTCCAATGGATGGTAGCCTTGTCATTATGGAAGGTAGTCTGTTTTCGTGATTTTTGTTACTCCAATGGATGGTAGCCTTGTCATTATGGAAGGTAGTATGTTGTCGATATCTTTGTTACTCCAATGGATGGTAGCCTTGTCATTATGGAAGGTAGTCTATTGTCGAGATTTTTGTTACTCTAAGGGATGGTAGCCTTGTCCATATGGAAGGTAGTCTGTTGTCGAGATTTTTGTTATTCCAATGGATGGTAGCGTTGTCATTAAAGAAGGTAGTATATTGTCGAGATTTTTGTCACTACAATGGATGGTAGCCTTGTCATTATGTAAGGTAGTCTGTTGTCGAGATTTTTGTTACTAGAATGGATTGTAGCCTTGTCGTTATGGAAGGTAGTTTGTTGTCTATATCTTTGTTACTCCAATGGATGGTAGCCTAGTCATTATGAAAGGCAGTTTGTCTACGAGATTTTAGTTACATTAATGGATGGTAGCCTTGTCATTATGGAAGGTAGTCTGTTGTTGAGATATTTTATACTCCAATAAATTGTAGCCTTGTAATTATGGAAGGTAGTCTCTTGTTGATATTTTGGTTACTCCAATGATGGTACCCTTGTCATTATTGAAGGTAGTCTATTGCCGATATTTTTGTTACTCCGTTGCATGGTATCCTTGTCATTATGGAAGGTAGTGAGTTGTCGATATTTTTGTTATTCCAATGGATGGTAGCCTTGTCATTATGGAAGGTAGTCTGTTTTCGTGATTTTTGTTACTCCAATGGAGGGTAGCCTTGTCATTATGGAAGGTAGTATGTTGTCGATATCTTTGTTACTCCAATGGATGGTAGCCTTGTCATTATGGAAGGTAGTCTATTGTCGAGATTTTTGTTACTCTAAGGGATGGTAGCCTTGTCCATATGGAAGGTAGTCTGTTGTCGAGATTTTTATTATTCTAATGGATGGTAGCTTTGTCATTAAAGAAGATAGTATATTGTCGAGTTTTTTGTCACTACAATGGATGGTAGCCTTGTCATTATGTAAGGTAGTCTGTTGTCGAGATTTTTGTTACTAGAATGGATTGTAGCCTTGTCGTTATGGAAGGTAGTTTGTTGTCTATATCTTTGTTACTCCAATGGATGGTAGCCTAGTCATTATGGAAGGCAGTTTGTGTACGAGATTTTAGTTACATTAATGGATGGTAGCCTTGTCATTATGGAAGGTAGTCTGTTGTTGAGATATTTTATACTCCAATAAATTGTAGCCTTCTAATTATGGAAGTTAGTCTCTTGTTGATATTTTGGTTACTCCAATGATGGTACCTTTGTCATTATTGAAGGTAGTCTATTGCCGATATTTTTGTTACTCTGTTGCATGGTAGCCTTGTCATTATGGAAGCTAGTGTGTTGTCGATATTTTTGTTATTCCAATTTATGGTAGCCTTGTCATTATGGAAGGTAGTCTATTTTCATGATTTTTGTTACTCCAATGGATGGTAGCCTTGTCATTATGGAAGGTAGTATGTTGTCGATATCTTTGTTACTCCAATGGATGGTAGCCTTGTCATTATGGAAGGTAGTCTATTGTCGAGATTTTTGTTACTCTAAGGGATGGTAGCCTTGTCCATATGGAACGTAGTCTGTTGTCGAGATTTTTGTTATTCCAATGGATGGTAGCGTTGTCATTAAAGAAGGTAGTATATTGTCGAGATTTTTGTCACTACAATGGATGGTAGCCTTGTCATTATGTAAGGTAGTCTGTTGTCGAGATTTTTGTTACTAGAATGGATTGTAGCCTTGTCGTTATGGAAGGTAGTTTGTTGTCTATATCTTTGTTACTCCAATGGATGGTAGCCTAGTCATTATGGAAGGCAGTTTGTGTACGAGATTTTAGTTACATTAATGGATGGTAGCCTTGTCATTATGGAAGGTAGTCTGTTGTTGAGATATTTTATACTCCAATAAATTGTAGCCTTGTAATTATGGAAGGTAGTCTCTTGTTGATATTTTGGTTACTCCAATGATGGTACCCTTGTCATTATTGAAGGTAGTCTATTGCCGATATTTTTGTTACTCCGTTGCATGGTATCCTTGTCATTATGGAAGGTAGTGAGTTGTCGATATTTTTGTTATTCCAATGGATGGTAGCCTTGTCATTATGGAAGGTAGTCTGTTTTCGTGATTTTTGTTACTCCAATGGAGGGTAGCCTTGTCATTATGGAAGGTAGTATGTTGTCAATATCTTTGTTACTCCAATGGATGGTAGCCTTGTCATTATGGAAGGTAGTCTATTGTCGAGATTTTTGTTACTCTAAGGGATGGTAGCCTTGTCCATATGGAAGGTAGTCTGTTGTCGAGATTTTTATTATTCTAATGGATGGTAGCTTTGTCATTAAAGAAGATAGTATATTATCGAGTTTTTTGTCACTACAATGGATGGTAGCCTTGTCATTATGTAAGGTAGTCTGTTGTCGAGATTTTTGTTACTAGAATGGATTGTAGCCTTGTCGTTATGGAATGTAGTTTGTTGTCTATATCTTTGTTACTCCAATGGATGGTAGCCTAGTCATTACGGAAGGCAGTTTGTGTACGAGATTTTAGTTACTTTAATGGATGGTAGCCTTGTCATTATGGAAGGTAGTCTGTTGTCGAGATATTTTATACTCCAATAAATTGTAGCCTTGTAATTATGGAAGTTAGTCTCTTGTTGATATTTTGGTTACTCCAATGATGGTACCCTTGTCATTATGGAAGGTAGTCTATTGCCGATATTTTTGTTACTCCATTCCATGGTAGCCTTGTCATTATGGAAGTTAGTGTGTTGTCGATATTTTTGTTATTCCAATTTATGGTAGCCTTGTCATTATGGAAGGTAGTCTGTTTTCGTGATTTTTGTTACTCCAATGGATGGTAGCCTTGTCATTATGGAAGGTAGTATGTTGTCGATATCTTTGTTACTCCATTGGATGGTAGCCTTGTCATTATGGAAGGTAGTCTATTGTCGAGATTTTTGTTACTCTAAGGGCTGGTAGCCTTGTCCATATGGAAGGTAGTCTGTTGTCGAGATTTTTGTTATTCCAATGGATGGTAGCGTTGTCATTAAAGAAGGTAGTATATTGTCGAGATTTTTGTCACTACAATGGATGGTAGCCTTGTCATTATGTAAGGTAGTCTGTTGTCGAGATTTTTGTTACTAGAATGGATTGTAGCCTTGTCGTTATGGAAGGTAGTTTGTTGTCTATATCATTGTTACTCCAATGGATGGTAGCCTAGTCATTATGGAAGGCAGTTTGTGTACGAGATTTTAGTTACATTAATGGATGGTAGCCTTGTCATTATGGAAGGTAGTCTGTTGTTGAGATATTTTATACTCCAATAAATTGTAGCCTTGTAATTATGGAAGGTAGTCTCTTGTTGATATTTTGGTTACTCCAATGATGGTACCCTTGTCATTATGGAAGGTAGTCTATTGCCGATATTTTTGTTACTCCATTCCATGGTAGCCTTGTCATTTTGGAAGGTAGTGTGTTGTCGATATTTTTGTTATTCCAATGGATGGTAGCCTTGTCATTATGGAAGGTAGTCTGTTTTCGTGATTTTTGTTACTCCAATGGATGGTAGCCTTGTCATTATGGAAGGTAGTATGTTGTCGATATCTTTGTTACTCCAATGGATGGTAGCCTTGTCATTATGGAAGGTAGTCTATTGTCGAGATTTTTGTTACTCTAAGGGATGGTAGCCTTGTCCATATGGAAGGTAGTCTGTTGTCGAGATTTTTGTTATTCCAATGGATGGTAGCGTTGTCATTAAAGAAGGTAGTATATTGTCGAGTTTTTTGTCACTACAATGGATGGTAGCCTTGTCATTATGTAAGGTAGTCTGTTGTCGAGATTTTTGTTACTAGAATGGATTGTAGCCTTGTCGTTATGGAATGTAGTTTGTTGTCTATGTCTTTGTTACTCCAATGGATGGTAGCCTAGTCATTACGGAAGGCAGTTTGTGTACGAGATTTTAGTTACTTTAATGGATGGTAGCCTTGTCATTATGGAAGGTAGTCTGTTGTCGAGATATTTTATACTCCAATAAATTGTAGCCTTGTAATTATGGAAGTTAGTCTCTTGTTGATATTTTGGTTACTCCAATGATGGTACCTTTGTCATTATTGAAGGTAGTCTATTGCCGATATTTTTGTTACTCTGTTCCATGGTAGCCTTGTCATTATGGAAGCTAGTGTGTTGTCGATATTTTTGTTATTCCAATTTATGGTAGCCTTGTCATTATGGAAGGTAGTCTGTTTTCATGATTTTTGTTACTCCAATGGATGGTAGCCTTGTCATTATGGAAGGTAGTATGTTGTCGATATCTTTGTTACTCCAATGGATGGTAGCCTTTTCATTATGGAAGGTAGTCTATTGTCGAGATTTTTGTTACTCTAAGGGCTGGTAGCCTTGTCCATATGGAAGGTAGTCTGTTGTCGAGATTTTTTTTATTCCAATGGATGGTAGCGTTGTCATTAAAGAAGATAGTATATTGTCGAGTTTTTTGTCACTACAATGGATGGTAGCCTTGTCATTATGTAAGGTAGTCTGTTGTCGAGATTTTTGTTACTAGAATGGATTGTAGCCTTGTCGTTATGGAATGTAGTTTGTTGTCTATATCTTTGTTACTCCAATGGATGGTAGCCTAGTCATTACGGAAGGCAGTTTGTGTACGAGATTTTAGTTACATTAATGGATGGTAGCCTTGTCATTATGGAAGGTAGTCTGTTGTCGAGATATTTTATACTCCAATAAATTGTAGCCTTGTAATTATGGAAGTTAGTCTCTTGTTGATATTTTGGTTACTCCAATGATGGTACCCTTGTCATTCTGGAAGGTAGTCTATTGCCGATATTTTTGTTACTCCATTCCATGGTAGCCTTGTCATTTTGGAAGGTTGTGTGTTGTCGATATTTTTGTTATTCCAATGGATGGTAGCCTTGTCATTATGGAAGGTAGTCTGTTTTCGTGATTTTTGTTACTCCAATGGATGGTAGCCTTGTCATTATGGAAGGTAGTATGTTGTCGATATCTTTGTTACTCCAATGGATGGTAGCCTTGTCATTATGGAAGGTAGTCTATTGTCGAGATTTTTGTTACTCTAAGGGATGGTAGCCTTGTCCATATGGAAGGTAGTCTGTTGTCGAGATTTTTGTTATTCCAATGGATGGTAGCGTTGTCATTAAAGAAGGTAGTATATTGTCGAGATTTTTGTCACTACAATGGATGGTAGCCTTGTCATTATGTAAGGTAGTCTGTTGTCGAGATTTTTGTTACTAGAATGGATTGTAGCCTTGTCGTTATGGAAGGTAGTTTGTTGTCTATATCTTTGTTACTCCAATGGATGGTAGCCTAGTCATTATGGAAGGCAGTTTGTCTACGAGATTTTAGTTACATTAATGGATGGTAGCCTTGTCATTATGGAAGGTAGTCTGTTGTTGAGATATTTTATACTCCAATAAATTGTAGCCTTGTAATTATGGAAGGTAGTCTCTTGTTGATATTTTGGTTACTCCAATGATGGTACCCTTGTCATTATTGAAGGTAGTCTATTGCCGATATTTTTGTTACTCCGTTGCATGGTATCCTTGTCATTATGGAAGGTAGTGAGTTGTCGATATTTTTGTTATTCCAATGGATGGTAGCCTTGTCATTATGGAAGGTAGTCTGTTTTCGTGATTTTTGTTACTCCAATGGAGGGTAGCCTTGTCATTATGGAAGGTAGTATGTTGTCGATATCTTTGTTACTCCAATGGATGGTAGCCTTGTCATTATGGAAGGTAGTCTATTGTCGAGATTTTTGTTACTCTAAGGGATGGTAGCCTTGTCCATATGGAAGGTAGTCTGTTGTCGAGATTTTTATTATTCTAATGGATGGTAGCTTTGTCATTAAAGAAGATAGTATATTGTCGAGTTTTTTGTCACTACAATGGATGGTAGCCTTGTCATTATGTAAGGTAGTCTGTTGTCGAGATTTTTCTTACTAGAATGGATTGTAGCCTTGTCGTTATCGAAGGTAGTTTGTTGTCTATGTCTTTTTTACTCCAATGGATGGTAGCCTAGTCATTATGGAAGGTAGTTTGTGTACGAGATTTTAGTTACTTTAATGGATGGTAGCCTTGTCATTATGGAAGGTAGTCTGTTGTTGAGATTTTTTATACTCCAATAAATTGTAGCCTTGTAATTATGGAAGTTAGTCTCTTGTTGATATTTTGGTTACTCCAATGATGGTACCTTTGTCATTATTGAAGGTAGTCTATTGCCGATATTTTTGTTACTCTGTTGCATGGTAGCCTTGTCATTATGGAAGCTAGTGTGTTGTCGATATTTTTGTTATTCCAATTTATGGTAGCCTTGTCATTATGGAAGGTAGTCTATTTTCATGATTTTTGTTACTCCAATGGATGGTAGCCTTGTCATTATGGAAGGTAGTATGTTGTCGATATCTTTGTTACTCCAATGGATGGTAGCCTTTTCATTATGGAAGGTAGTCTATTGTCGATATTTTTGTTACTCTAAGGGATAGTAGCCTTGTCCATATGGAACGTAGTCTGTTGTCGAGATTTTTGTTATTCCAATGGATGGTAGCGTTGTCATTAAAGAAGATAGTATATTGTCGAGTTTTTTGTCACTACAATGGATGGTAGCCTTGTCATTATGTAAGGTAGTCTGTTGTCGAGATTTTTGTTACTAGAATGGATTGTAGCCTTGTCGTTATGGAATGTAGTTTGTTGTCTATATCTTTGTTACTCCAATGGATGGTAGCCTAGTCATTACGGAAGGCAGTTTGTGTACGAGATTTTAGTTACTTTAATGGATGGTAGCCTTGTCATTATGGAAGGTAGTCTGTTGTCGAGATATTTTATACTCCAATAAATTGTAGCCTTGTAATTATGGAAGTTAGTCTCTTGTTGATATTTTGGTTACTCCAATGATGGTACCCTTGTCATTCTGGAAGGTAGTCTATTGCCGATATTTTTGTTACTCCATTCCATGGTAGCCTTGTCATTTTGGAAGGTTGTGTGTTGTCGATATTTTTGTTATTCCAATGGATGGTAGCCTTGTCATTATGGAAGGTAGTCTGTTTTCGTGATTTTTGTTACTCCAATGGATGGTAGCCTTGTCATTATGGAAGGTAGTATGTTGTCGATATCTTTGTTACTCCATTGGATGGTAGCCTTGTCATTATGGAAGGTAGTCTATTGTCGAGATTTTTGTTACTCTAAGGGATGGTAGCCTTGTCCATATGGAAGGTAGTCTGTTGTCGAGATTTTTGTTATTCCAATGGATGGTAGCGTTGTCATTAAAGAAGGTAGTATATTGTCGAGATTTTTGTCACTACAATGGATGGTAGCCTTGTCATTATGTAAGGTAGTCTGTTGTCGAGATTTTTGTTACTAGAATGGATTGTAGCCTTGTCGTTATGGAAGGTAGTTTGTTGTCTATATCTTTGTTACTCCAATGGATGGTAGCCTAGTCATTATGGAAGGCAGTTTGTGTACGAGATTTTAGTTACATTAATGGATGGTAGCCTTGTCATTATGGAAGGTAGTCTGTTGTTGAGATATTTTATACTCCAATAAATTGTAGCCTAGTCATTATGGAAGGTACTTTAATGGATGGCAGCCTTGTCATTATGGAAGGTAGTCAGTTGTCGAGATTTTTTATACTCCAATAGATTGTAGCCTTGTAATTATGGGCGGTAGTCTCTTGTTGATATTTTGGTTACTCCAATGATGGTACCCTTGTCATTATGGAAGATAGTCTATTTCCTAGATTTTTGTTCCTCCATTGCATGGTAGCCTTTTTATTATGGAAGGTAGTGTGTTGTCGATATTTTTGTTATTCCAATGGATGGTAGCCTTGTCATTATGGAAGGTAGTTTGTTTTCGTGATTTTTGTTACTCCAATGGATGGTAGCCTTGTCATTATGGAAGGTAGTATGTTGTCGATATCTTTGTTACTCCAATGGATGGTAGCCTTGTCATTATGGAAGGTAGTCTATTGTCGAGATTTTTGTTACTCTAAGGGATGGTAGCCTTGTCAATATGGAAGGTATTCTGTTGTCGAGATTTTTGTTATTCCAATGGATGGTAGCGTTGTCATTAAAGTAGGTAGTATATTGTCGAGATTTTTGTCACTACAATGGATGGTAGCCTTGTCATTATGTAAGGTAGTCTGTTGTCGAGATTTTTGTTACTAGAATGGATTGTAGCCTTGTCGTATTCGAAGGTAGTTTGTTGTCTATGTCTTTGTTACTCCAATGGATGGTAGCCTAGTCATTATGGAAGGTAGTTTGTGTACGAGATTTTAGTTACTTTAATGGATGGTAGCCTTGTCATTATGGAAGGTAGTCTGTTGTTGAGATTTTTTATACTCCAATAAATTGTAGCCTTGTAATTATGGAAGTTAGTCTCTTGTTGATATTTTGGTTACTCCAATGATGGTACCTTTGTCATTATTGAAGGTAGTCTATTGCCGATATTTTTGTTACTCTGTTGCATGGTAGCCTTGTCATTATGGAAGCTAGTGTGTTGTCGATATTTTTGTTATTCCAATGGATGGTAGCCTTGTCATTATGGAAGGTAGTCTATTTTCGTGATTTTTGTTACTCCAATGGATGGTAGCCTTGTCATTATGGAAGGTAGTATGTTGTCGATATCTTTGTTAGTCCAATGGATGGTAGCCTTTTCATTATGGAAGGTAGTCTATTGTCGAGATTTTTGTTACTCTAAGGGATAGTAGCCTTGTCCATATGGAACGTAGTCTGTTGTCGACATTTTTGTTATTCCAATGGATGGTAGCGTTGTCATTAAAGAAGATAGTATATTGTCGAGTTTTTTGTCACTACAATGGATGGTAGCCTTGTCATTATGTAAGGTAGTCTGTTGTCGAGATTTTTGTTACTAGAATGGATTGTAGCCTTGTCGTTATGGAATGTAGTTTGTTGTCTATATCTTTGTTACTCCAATGGATGGTAGCCTAGTCATTACGGAAGGCAGTTTGTGTACGAGATTTTAGTTACTTTAATGGATGGTAGCCTTGTCATTATGGAAGGTAGTCTGTTGTCGAGATATTTTATACTCCAATAAATTGTAGCCTTGTAATTATGGAAGTTAGTCTCTTGTTGATATTTTGGTTACTCCAATGATGGTACCCTTGTCATTATGGAAGGTAGTCTATTGCCGATATTTTTGTTACTCCGTTGCATGGTATCCTTGTCATTATGGAAGGTAGTGAGTTGTCGATATTTTTGTTATTCCAATGGATGGTAGCCTTGTCATTATGGAAGGTAGTCTGTTTTCGTGATATTTGTTACTCCAATGGAGGGTAGCCTTGTCATTATGGAAGATAGTATGTTGTCGATATCTTTGTTACTCCAATGGATGGTAGCCTTGTCATTATGGAAGGTAGTCTATTGTCGAGATTTTTGTTACTCTAAGGGATGGTAGCCTTGTCCATATGGAAGGTAGTCTGTTGTCGAGATTTTTATTATTCCAATGGATGGTAGCGTTGTCATTAAAGAAGGTAGTATATTGTCCAGTTTTTTGTCACTACAATGGATGGTAGCCTTGTCATTATGTAAGGTAGTCTGTTGTCGAGATTTTTGTTACTAGAATGGATTGTAGCCTTGTCGTTATGGAAGGTAGTTTGTTGTTTATATCTTTGTTACTCCAATGGATGGTAGCCTAGTCATTATGGAGGGTAGTTTGTGTACGAGATTTTTTTTACTTTAATGGATGGTAGCCTTGTCATTATGGAAGGTAGTCTGTTGTCGAGATTTTTTATATACCAATAAATTGTAGCCTTTTAATTATGGAAGGTAGTCTCTTGTTGATATTTTGGTTACTCCAATGATGGTACCCTTGTCATTATGGAAGGTAGTCTATTGCCGAGATTTTTGTTACTCCGTTGCATGGTAGCCTTGTCATTATGGAAGGGAGTGTGTTGTCGATATTTTTGTTATTCTAATGGATGGTAGCCTTGTCATTATGGAAGGTAGTCTATTTTTGTGATTTTTGTTACTCCAATGGATAGTAGCCTTGTCATTATGGAAGGTAGTCTGTTGTCGAGATTTTTGTTACTACAATGGATTGTAGCCTTGTCGTTATGGAAGATAGTCTGTTGTCGATATCTTTGTTACTCGAATGGAAGGTAGCCTAGTCATTATGGAAGGTAGTTTGTGTACGAGATTTTAGTTACTCCAATGGATGGTAGCCTTGTCATTATGGAAGGTAGTCTGTTGTCGATATTTTTGTTACTCCAATGGATGGTAGCCTTGTCATTATAGAAGGTAATATATTGTCGAGATTTTTGTCACTATATTGGATGGTAGCCTTGTCATTATGGAACGTAGTCTGTTGTCGAAATTTTTGTTATTCCATTGGATGGTGGCGTTGTCATTATAGAAGGTAGTATATTATCGAGATTTTTTTCACTACAATGGATGGTAGCCTTGTCATTATGGAAGGTAGTCTGTTGACAAGATTTTTGTTACTACAATGGATTGTAGCCCTGTCGTTATGGAAGGTAGTTTGTTGTCGAGATCTTTGTTAGTCCAATGGATGGTAGCCTAGTCATTATGGTAGGTAGTTTATGTAAGAGATTTTAGTTACTTTAATATATGGTAGCCTTGTCATTATGGAAGGTAGTCTGTTGTCGATATTTTTTATACTCCAATAGATAGTAACCTTGTAATTATGGAAGGTAGTCTCTTGTTGATATTTTGGTTACTCCAATGATGGTACCCTTGTCATTATGGAAGGTAGTCTATTGCCGAGATTTTTGTTACTCCATTACATGGTAGCCTTGTCATTATGGAAGGTAGTGTGTTCTCGATATTTTTGTTATTCCAACGGATGGTAGCCTTGTCATTATGGAAGGTAGTCTGTTTTCGTGATTTTTGTTACTCCAATGGATGGTAGCCTTGTCATTATGGAAGGTAGTATGTTGTCGATATCTTTGTTACTCCAATGGATGGTAGCCTTTTCATTATGGAAGGTAGTCTATTGTCGAGATTTTTGTTACTCTAAGGGATGGTAGCCTTGTCCATATGGAAGGTAGTCTGTTGTCGAGATTTTTTTTATTCCAATGGATGGTAGCATTGTCATTAAAGAAGGTAGTATATTGTCGAGTTTTTTGTCACTACAATGGATGGTAGCCTTGTCATTATGTAAGGTAGTCTGTTGTCGAGATTTTTGTTACTAGAATGGATTGTAGCCTTGTCGTTATGGAAGGTAGTTCGTTGTTTATATCTTTGTTACTCCAATGGATGGTAGCCTAGTCATTATGGAAGGTAGTTTGTGTACGAGATTTTTTTACTTTAATGGATGGTAGCCTTGTCATTATGGAAGGTAGTCTGTTGTCGATATTTTTTATACTCCAATAAATTGTAGCCTTGTAATTATGGAAGGTAATCTCTTGTTGATATTTTGGTTACTCCAATGATGGTACCCTTGTCATTATGGAAGGTAGTCTATTGCCGGGATTTTTGTTACTCCGTTGCATGGTAGCCTTGTCATTATGGAAGGTAGTGTGTTGTCGATATTTTTGTTATTCCAATAGATGGTAGCCTTGTTATTATGGAAGGTAGTATGTTGTCATCATTTTATTTACTCCAATGGATGGTAGCCTTGCCATTATGGAAGGTAGTATGTTGTCGATATCTTTGTTACTCCAATGGATGGTAGCCTTGTCATTATAGAAGGTAGTCTATTGTCGAGATTTTTGTTACTCTAAGGGATGGTAGCCTTGTCTATATGGAAGGTAGTCTGTTGTCGAGATTTTTGTTATTCCAATGGATGGTAGCATTGTCATTATAGAAGGTACTATATTGTCGAGATTTTTGTCACTACAATGGATGGTATCCTTGTCATTAGGTAAGGTAGTCTGTTGTCGAGATTTTTGTTACTAGAATGGATTGTAGCCTTGTCGTTATGGAAGGTAGTCTATTGTCGATATCTTTGTTACTCCAATGGATGGTAGCCTTGTCATTATGGAAGGTAGTATGTTGTCGATATCTTTGTTACTCCAATGGATGGTAGCCTTGTCATTATGGAAGGTAGTCTATTGTCGATATTTTTGTTACTCTAAGGGATGGTAGCCTTGTCCGTATGGAAGGTAGTCTATTGTCGAGATTTTTGTTATTCCAATGGATGGTAGCGTTGTCATTATTTAAGGCAGTATATTGTCGAGATTTTTATCACTATAATGGATGGTAGCCTTGTTATTATGTAAGGTAGTCTATTGTCGAGATTTTTTTTACTAGAATGGGTTGTAGCCATGTCGTTATGTAAGGTAGTATGTTGTCTATATCTTTGTTACTCCAATGGATGGTAGCCTAGTCATTATGGAAGGTAGTTTGTGTACGATATTTTTATTATTCCAATGGACGGTAGCCTTGTCATTATGAAAGGAAGTTTATTGACCTGATTTTTGTTACTCTAAGGGATGGTAGCCTTGTCATTATGGAAGGTAGTATGTTGTCGATATCTTTGTTACTCCAATGGATGGTAGCCTTGTCATTATGGAAGGTAGTCTATTGTTGATATTTTTGTTACTCTAAGGGTTGGTAGCCTTGTCCATATGGAAGGTAGTTTGTTGTCGAGATTTTTGTTATTCCAATGGATGGTAGCGTTGTCATTATAGAAGGTAGTATATTGTCGAGATTTTTTTCACTACAATGGATGGTAGCATTGTCATTATGTAAGGTAGTCTTTTGTCGAGATTTTTGTTACTAGAATGGATTGTAGCCTTGTCGTTATGAAAGGTAGTATGTTGTCTATATCTTTGTTACTCCAATGGATGGTAGCCTAGTCATTATGGATGGTAGTTTGTGTACGATATTTTTGTTATTCCAATGGATGGTAGCCTTGTCATTGTGAAAGGAAGTCTATTGTCCTGATTTTTGTTACTCTAAGGGATGGTAGCCTTGTCATTATGGAAGGTAGTATGTTGTCGATATCTTTGTTAATCCAATGGATGGTACCCTTGTCATTATGGAAGGTAGTCTGGTGTCCAGATTTTTGTTATTCCAATGGATGGTAGCGTTGTCATTATAGAAGGTAGTATATTATTGAGATTTTTGTCACTACAATGGATGGTAGCCTTGTCGTTATGGAAGGTAGTTTGTTGTCGATATCTTTGTTAGTCCAATGGATGGTAGCCAAGTCATTATGGAAGATAGTTTGTGTACGAGATTTTAGTTACTTTAATGAATGGTAGCCTTGTCATTATGGAAGGTAGTCTGTTGTCGAGATTTTTTATACTCCAATAAATTGTAGCCTTGTAATTATGGAAGGTAGTCTCTTGTTGATATTTTGGTTACTCCAATGATGGTACCCTTATCATTATCGAAGGTAGTCTATTCCCGAGATTTTTGTTACTCCATAGCATGGTAGCCTTGTCATTATGGAAGGTAGTGTGTCGTCGATATGTTTGTTATTACAATGGATGATAGCCTTGTCATTATGGAAGGTAGTCTGTTGTCGTGATTTTTGTCACTCCAATGGATGGTAGCCTTGTCATTATGGAAGGTAGTATGTTGTCGATATCTTTGTTACTCCAATGGATGGTAGCCTTGTCATTATGGAAGGTAGTATGTTGTCTATATCTTTGTTACTCCAATGGATGGTAGCGTAGTCATTATGGAAGGTAATTTGTGTACGATATTTTTGTTATTCCAATGGATCGTAGCCTTGTCATTATAAAAGGAAGTCTATTGTCCTGATTTTTGTTACTCTAAGGGATGGTAGCCTTGTCATTATGGAAGGTAGTATGTTGTCGATATCTTTGTTACTCCAATGGATGGTAGCCTTGTCATTATGGAAGGTAGTCTGTTGTCCAGATTTTTGTTACTCTAAGGGATGGTAGCCTTGTCATTATGGAACGTAGTCTGTTGTCGAGATTTTTGTTATTCCAATGGATGGTAGTGTTGTCATTATAGAAGGTAGTATATTATCGAGATTTTTGTCACTACAATGGTTGGTAGCCTTGTCATTATGGAAGGTAGTCTGTTGTCGTGATTTTTTATACTCCAATAAATTGTAGACTTGTAATTATGGAAGGTAGTCTCTTGTTGATATTTTGGTTACTCCAATGATGGTAACCTTGTTATTATGGAAGGTAGTCTATTGCTGAGATTTTTGTTACTCCCTTGCATGGTAGCCTTGTCATTATGCAAGGTAGTGTGCTGTCGATATTTTTGTTATTCCAATGGATGGTAGCCTTGTCATTATGGAAGGTAGTCTATTTTCGTGATTTTTGTTACTCCAATGGATGGTAGCCTTGTCATTATGGAAGGTAGTATATTGTCGATATCTTTGTTACTCCAATGGATGGTAGCCTTGTCATTATGGAAGGTAGTCTATTGTTGATATTTTTGTTACTCTAAGGGTTGGTAGCCTTTTTCCATATGGAAGGTAGTTTGTTGTCGAGATTTTTGTTATTCCAATGGATGGTAGCGTTGTCATTATAGAAGGTAGTATATTGTCAAGATTTTTGTCACTACAATGGATGGTAGCCTTGTCATTATGTAAGGTAGTCTTTTGTCGAGATTTTTGTTACTAGAATGGATTGTAGCCTTGTCGTTATGGAAGGTAGTATGTTGTCTATATCTTTGTTACTCCAATGGATGGTAGCCTAGTCATTATGGAAGGTAGTTTGTGTACGATATTTTTGTTATTCCAATGGATGGTAGCCTTGTCATTATGAAAGGAAGTATATTGTCCTGATTTTTGTTACTTTAAGGGATGGTAGCCTTGTCATTATGGAAGGTAGTCTATTGTCGATATTTTTGTTACTCTAACGGATGGTAGCCTTATCCATATGGAAGGTAGTCTGTTGACGAGATTTTTATTATTCCAATGGATGGTAGCGTTGTCATTATAGAAGGTAGTATATTGTCGAGATTTTTGTTATTCCAATGGATGGTTGCGTTGTCATTATCGAAGGTAGTATATTGTCGAGATTTTTGTCACTACAATGGATGGTAGCCTTGTCATTATGTATGGTAGTTTGTTGTCGAGATTTTTGTTACTAGAATGGATGGTAGCCTAGTCATTATGGAAGGTAGTTTGTGTACGATATTTTTGTTATTCCAATGGATGGTAGCCTTGTCATTATGAAAGGAAGTCTATTGTCCTGATTTTTGTTACTCTAAGGGATGGTAGCCTTGTCATTATGGAAGGTAGTATATTGTCGATATCTTTGTTACTCCAATGGATGGTAGCCTTGTCATTATTGAAGGTAGTCTGTTGTCCAGATTTTTGTTACTCTTAGGGGTGGTAGCCTTGTCATTATGGAACGTAGTCTGTTGTCGAGATTTTTGTTATTCCAATGGATGGTAGCGTTGTCATTATAGAAGGTAGTATATTATCGAGATTTTTGTCACTATAATGGATGGTAGCCTTGTCATTATGGAAGGTAGTCTGTTGTCAAGATTTTTTTACTACAATGGATTGTAGCCTTGTCGTTATGGAAGGTAGTTTGTTGTCGATATCTTTGTTAGTCCAATGGATGGTAGCCAAGTCATTATGGAAGGTAGTTTGTGTACGAGATTTTAGTTACTTTAATGAATGGTAGCCTTGTCATTATGGAAGGTAGTCTGTTGTCGAGATTTTTTATACTCCAATAAATTGTAGCCTTGTAGTTATTGAAGGTAGTCTCTTGTTGATATTTTGGTTACTCCAATGATGGTACCCTTGTCATTATGGAAGGTAGTCTATTGCCGAGATTTTTGTTACTCCATTGCATGGTAGCCTTGTCATTATAGAAGGTAGTGTGTCGTCGATATGTTTGTTATTACAATGGATGACAGCCTTGTCATTATGGAAGGTAGTCTGTTGTCGTGATTTTTGTTACTCCAATGGATGGTAGCCTTGTCATTATGGAAGGTAGTATGTTGTCGATATCTTTGTTACTGCAATGGATGGTAGCCTTGTCATTATGGAAGGTAGTCTATTGTCGATATTTTTGTTACTCTAACGGATGGTAGCCTTATCCATATGGAAGGTAGTCTGTTGACGAGATTTTTGTTATTCCAATGGATGGTAGCGTTGTCATTATAGAAGGTAGTATATTGTCGAGATTTTTGTCACTACAATGGATGGTAGCCTTGTCATTATGTAAGGTAGTCTGTTGTCGAGATTTTTGTTACTAGAATGGATTGTAGCCTTGTCGTTATGGAAGGTAGTATGTTGTCTATATCTTTGTTACTCCAATGGATGGTAGTCTAGTCATTATGGAAGGTAGTTTGTGTATGATATTTTTGTTATTCCAATGGATGGTAGCCTTGTCATTATAAAAGGAAGTCTATTGTCCTGATTTTTGTTACTCTAAGGGATGGTAGCCTTGTCATTATGAAAGGAAGTCTATTGTCCTGATTTTTGTTACTCTAAGGGATGGTAGCCTTGTCATTATGGAAGGTAGAATGTTGTCGATATCTTTGTTACTCTAATGGATTGTAGCCTTGTCATTATGGAAGGTAGTTCGTTGTCCAGATTTTTGTTACTCTAAGGGATGGTAGCCTTGTCATTATGGAACGTAGTCTGTTGTCGAGATTTTTGTTATTCCAATGGATGGTAGAGTTGTCATTATAGAAGGTAGTATATTATCGAGATTTTTTTCACTACAATGGATGGTAGCCTTGTCATTATGGAAGGTAGTCTATTGTCGAGATTTTTGTTACTACAATGAATTGTAGCCTTGTCGTTATGGAATGTAATTTGTTGTCGATATCTTTGTTAGTCCAATGGATGGTAGCCAAGTCATTATGGAAGGTAGTTTGTGTACGAGATTTTAGTTACTTTAATGAATGGTAGCCTTGTCATTATGGAAGGTAGTCTGTTGTCGAGATTTTTTATACTACAATAAATTGTAGCCTTGTAATTATGGAAGGTAGTCTCTTGTTGATATTTTGGTTACTCCAATGATGGTACCCTTGTCATTATGGAAGGTAGTCTATTGCCGAGATTTTTGTTACTCCATTGCATGGTAGCCTTGTCATTATGGAAGGTAGTGTGTCGTCGATATGTTTGTTATTCCAATGGATGATAGCCTTGTCATTATGGAAGGTAGTCTGTTGTCGTGATTTTTGTCACTCCAATGAATGGTAGCCTTGTCATTATGGAAGGTAGTATGTTGTCGATATCTTTATTACTGAAATGGATGGTAGCCTTGTCATTATGGAAGGTAGTCTATTGTCGAGGTTTTTGTTACTCTATCAGATGGTAGCCTTATCCATATGGAAGGTAGTCTATTGACGAGATTTTTGTTATTCCAATGGATGGTAGCGTTGTCATTATAGAAGGTAGTATATTGTCGAGATTTTTGTCACTACAATGGATGGTAGCGTTGTCATTATGTAAGGTAGTATGTTGTCGAGGATTTTGTTACTAGAATGGATTGTAGCCTTGTCGTTATGGAAGGTAGTATGTTGTTTATATCTTTGTTACTCCAATGGATGGTAGCCTAGTCATTATGGAAGGTAGTTTGTGTATGATATTTTTGTTATTCCAATGGATGGTAGCCTTGTCATTATGAAAGGAAGTCTATTGTCCTGATTTTTGTTACTCTAAGGGATGGTAGCCTTGTCATTTTGGAAGGTAGAATGTTGTCGATATCTTTGTTACTCTAATGGATTGTAGCCTTGTCATTATGGAAGGTAGTCCGTTGTCCAAATTTTTGTTACTCTAATGGATGGTAGCCTTGTCATTATGGAACGTAGTCTGTTCTCAAAATTTTTGTTATTCCAATGGATGGTAGCGTTGTCATTATAGAAGGTAGTATATTATCGAGATTTTTGTCACTACAATGGATGGTAGCCTTGTCATTATGGAAGGTAGTCTTTTGTCGAGATTTTTGTTACTACAATGAATTGTAGCCTTGTCGTTATGGAATGTAGTGTGTTGTCGATATCTTTGTTCGTCCAATGGATGGTAGCCTAGTCATTATGGAAGGTAGTTTGTGTACGAGATTTTAGTAACTTTAATTGATGGTAGCCTTATCATTATGGAAGGAAGTTTGTTGTCGAGATTTTTTATACTCCAATAAATTGTAGCCTTGTAATTATGGAAGGTAGTCTCTTGTTGATATTTTGGTTACTCCAATGATGGTACCCTTGTCATTATGGAAGGTAGTCTATTGCCCAGATTTTTGTTACTCCATTGCATGGTAGCCTTGTCATTATGGAAGGTAGTGTGTCGTCGATATGTTTGTTATTACAATGGATGATAGCCTTGTCATTATGGAAGGTAGTCTATTGCCGTGATTTTTGTCACTCCAATGGATGGTAGCCTTTTCATTATGGAAGGTAGCATGTTGTCGATATCTTTGTTACTCCAATTGATGGTAGCCTTGTCATTATGGAAGGTAGTCTATTGTCGATATTTTTGTTACTCTAACGGATGGTAGCCTTATCCATATGGAAGGTAGTCTGTTGACGAGATTTTTTTTATTCCAATGGATGGTAGCGTTGTAATTATAGAAGGTAGTATATTGTCGAGATTTTTGTCACTACAATGGATGGTAGCCTTGTCATTATGTAAGGTAGTCTGTTGTCGAGATTTTTGTTACTAGAATGGATTGTAGCCTTGTCGTTAAGGAAGGTAGTATGTTGTCTATATCTTTGTTACTCCAATGGATGGTAGCGTAGTCATTATGGAAGGTAGTTTGTGTACGATATTTTTGTTATTCCAATGGATGGTAGCCTTGTCATTATAAAAGGAAGTCTATTGTCCTGGTTTTTGTTACTCTAAGGGATGGTAGCCTTATCATTATGGAAGGTAGTATGTTGTCGATATCTTTGTTACTCCAATGGATGGTAGCCTTGTCATTATGGAAGGTAGTCTGTTGTCCAGATTTTTGTTACTCTAAGGGATGGTAGCCTTGTCATTATGGAACGTAGTCTATTGTCGAGATTTTTGTGATTCCAATGGATGGTAGCGTTGTCATTATAGAAGGTAGTATATTATCGAGATTTTTGTCACTACAATGGTTGGTAGCCTTGTCATTATGGAAGGTAGTCTGTTGTCGAGATTTTTTATACTCCAATAAATTGTAGCCTTTTAATTATGGAAGGTGGTCTCTTGTTGATATTTTGGTTACTCCAATGATGGTACCCTTGTTATTATGGAAGGTAGTCTATTGCTGAGATTTTTGGTACTCCCTTGCATGGTAGCCTTGTCATTATGCAAGGTAGTGTCTTGTCGATATTTTTGTTATTCCAATGGATGATAGCCTTGTCATTATGGAAGGTAGTCTGTTTTCGTGATTTTTGTTACTCCAATGGATGGTAGCCTTGTCATTATGGAAGGTAGTATGTTGTCGATATCTTTGTTACTCCAATGGATGGTAGCCTTGTCATTATGGAAGGTAGTCTATTGTTGATATTTTTGTTACTCTAAGGGTTGGTAGCCTTGTCCATATGGAAGGTAGTTTGTTGTCGAGATTTTTGTTATTCCAATGGATGGTTGCGTTGTCATTATAGAAGGTAGTATATTTTCGAGATTTTTGTCACTACAATGGATGGTAGCCTTGTCATTATGTAAGGTAGTCTTTTGTCGAGATTTTTGTTACTAGAATGGATTGTAGCCTTGTCGTTATGGAAGGTAGTATGTTGTCTATATCTTTGTTACTCCAATGGATGGTAGCCTAGTCATTATGGAAGGTAGTTTGTGTACGATATTTTTGTTATTCCAATGGATGGTAGCCTTGTCATTATGGAAGGTAATATGTTGTCGATATCTTTGTTACTCCAATGGATGGTAGCCTAGTCATTATGGAAGGTAGTTTGTGTATGATATTTTTGTTATTCTAATGGATGGTAGCCTTGTCATTATGAAAGGTAGTCTATTGTCGTGATTTTTGTTACTCTAAGGGATGGTAGCCTTGTCATTATTGAAGGTAGTATGTTGTCGATATCTTTGTTACTCCAATGGATGGTAGCCTTGTCATTATGGAAGGTAGTTTGTTGTCGAGATTTTTGTTACTCTAAGTGATGGTAGCCTTGTCATTATGGAACGTAGTCTGTTGTCGAGATGTTTGTTATTCCAATAGATGGTAGCATTGTCATTATAGAAGGTAATATATTATCGATATTTTTGTCACTACAATGGATGGTAGCCTTGTCATTATGGAAGTTAGTCTGTTGTCGAGATTTTTGTTACTACAATGGATTGTAGCCTTGTTGTTATGGAAGGTAGTTTGTTGTCCATATCTTTGTTACTCCAATGGATGGTAGCTTAGTCATTATGGAAGGTAGTTTGTGTACGAGATTTTAGTTACTCCAATGGATGGTAGCCTTGTCATTATGGAAGGTAGTCTGTTGTCAAGATTTTTTATACTCCAATGGATTGTAGCCTTGTAATTATGGAAGGTAGTCTCTTGTTGATATTTTGGTTACTCCAATTATGGTACCCTTGTCATTATGGATGGTAGTCTATTGCCGAGATTTTTGTTACTCCATTGCATGGTAGCCTTGTCATTATGGAAGGTAGTGTGTTGTCGATATGTTTGTTATTCCAATGGATGATAGCCTTGTCATTATGGAAGGTAGTCTGTTGTCGTGATTTTTGTTACTCCAATGGATGGTAGCCTTGTCATTATGGAAGGTAGTATGTTGTTGATATCTTTGTTACTCCAATGGATGGTAGCCTTGTCATTATGGAAGGTAGTCTATTGTCGATATTTTTGTTACTCTAACGGATGGTAGCCTTATCCATATGGAAGGTAGTCTGTTGACGAGATTTTTGTTATTCCAATGGATGGTAGCGTTGTCATTATAGAAGGTAGTATATTGTCGAGATTTTTGTCACTACAATGGATGGTAGCCTTGTCATTATGTAAGGTAGTCTAAAGTCGAGATTTTTTTTACTGGAATGGATTGTAGCCTTGTCGTTATGGAAGGTAGTCTGTTTTCTATATCTTTGTTACTCCAATGGATGGTAGCCTAGTCATTATGGAAGGTAGTTTGTGTATGATATTTTTCTTATTCCAATGGATGGTAGCCCTGCCATTATGAAAGGAATTCTATTGTCCTGATTTTTGTTACTCTAAGGGATGGTAGCCTTGTCATTATGGAAGGTAGTATGTTGTTGATATCTTTGTTACTCCATTGCATGGTAGCCTTGTCATTATGGAAGGTAGTGTGTTGTCGATATGTTTGTTATTCTAATGGATGATAGCCTTGTCATTATGGAAGGTAGTATGTTGTCGTGATTTTTGTTACTCCAATGGATGGTAGCCTTGTCATTATGGAAGGTAGTATGTTGTTGATATCTTTGTTACTCCAATGGATGGTAGCCTTGTCATTATGGAAGGTAGTCTATTGTCGATATTTTTGTTACTCTAACGGATGGTAGCGTTATCCATATGGAAGGTAGTCTGTTGACGAGATTTTTGTTATTCCAATGGATGGTAGCGTTGTCATTATAGAAGGTAGTATATTGTCGAGATTTTTGTCACTACAATGGATGATAGCCTTGTCATTATGTAAGGTAGTCTATTGTCGAGATTTTTGTTACTAGAATGGATTGTAGCCTTATCGTTATGGAAGGTAGTCTGTTGTCTATATCTTTGTTACTCCAATGGATGGTAGCCTAGTCATTATGGAAGGTAGTTTGTGTATGATATTTTTGTTATTCCAATGGATGGTAGCCCTGCCATTATGAAAGGAATTCTATTGTCCTGATTTTTGTTACTCTAAGGGATGGTAGCCTTGTCATTTTGGAAGGTAGTATGTTGTTGATATCTTTGTTACTCCAATGGATGGTAGGCTTGTCATTATGGAAGGTAGTCTGTTGTCGAGGTTTAAGTTTCTCTAAGGGATATTAGCCTTGTCATTATGCAACATAGTCTGTTGTCGAGATTTTTGTTATTCTAATGGATGGTAGCATTTTCATTATAGAAGGTAGTATATTATCGAGATTTTTGTAACTATAATGGATGGTAGCCTTGTCATTATGGAAGGTAGTTTGTTGTCGATATTTTTGTTACTACAATGGATTATAGCCTTGTCGTTATGGAAGGTAGTATGTTGTCGATATCTTTGTTACTCCAATGGATGGTAGCCTAGTAATTATGGAAGGTAGTTTTTGTATGATATTTTTGTTATTCCAATGGATGGTAGCCTTGTCATTATGAAAGGTAGTCTATTGTCGTGATTTTTGTTAATCTAAGGGATGGTAGCCTTGTCATTATGGAAGGTAGTATGTTGTCGATATCTTTGTTATTCCAATGGATGGTAGCCTTGTCATTATGGAAGGTAGTCTGTTGTCCAGATTTTCTTTACTCTAAGGGATGGTAGCCTTGTCTTTATGGAATGTAGTCTGTTGTCGAGATTTTTGTTATTCCAATGGATGGTAGCGATGTCATTATAGAAGGTAGTATATTATCGATATTTTTGTCACTACAAAGGATGGTAGCCTTGTCATTATGGGATGTAGTCTGTTATCGATATTTTTGTTACTACAATGGATTGTAGCCTTGTCGTTATGGAAGGTAGTATGTTGTTGATATCTTTGTTACTCCAATGGATGGTAGCCTAGTCATTATGGAAGGAAGTTTGTGTACGAGATGTTAGTTACTCCAATGGACGGTGACCTTGTCATTATGGAAGGTAGTGTGTTGTCGATATTTTTTATACTCGAATGAATTGTAGCCTTGTAATTATGGAAGGTAGTCTCTTATTGATATTTTGGTTACTCCAATGATAGTACCCTTGTCATTATAGAAGGTAGTCTATTGCCGAGATTTTTGTTACTCCATTGCATGGAAGCCTTGTCATTATGGAAGGTAGTGTGTTATCGATATTTTTGTTATTCCAATGGATGGTAGCCTTGTCATTATGGAAGGTAGTCTGTTGTCGTGATTTTTGTTACTCCAATGGATGGTAGCCTTGTCATTATGGAAGATAGTATGTTGTTGATATCTTTGTTACTCCAATGGATGGTAGCCTTGTCATTATGGAAGGTAGTCTATTGTCGATATTTTTGTTACTCTAACGGATGGTAGCCTTATCCATATGGAAGGTAGTCTGTTGACGAGATTTTTGTTATTCCAATGGATGGTAGCGTTGTCATTATACAAGGTAGTATATTGTCGAGATTTTTGTCACTACAATGGATGGTAGCCTTGTCATTTTGTAAGGTAGTCTAAAGTCGAGATTTTTGTTACTAGAATGGATTGTAGCCTTGTCGTTATGGAAGGTAGTCTGTTTTCTATATCTTTGTTACTCCAATGGATGGTAGCCTAGTCATTATGGAAGGTAGTTTGTGTATGATATTTTTGTTATTCCAATGGATGGTAGCCCTGCCATTATGAAAGGAATTCTATTGTCCTGATTTTTGTTACTCTAAGGGATGGTAGCCTTGTCATTATGGAAGGTAGTATGTTGTTGATATCTTTGTTACTCCATTGCATGTTAGCCTTGTCATTATGGAAGGTAGTGTGTTGTCGATATGTTTGTTATTCTAATGGATGATAGCCTTGTCATTATGAAAGGTAGTATGTTGTCGTGATTTTTGTTACTCCAATGGATGGTAGCCTTGTCATTATGGAAGGTAGTATGTTGTTGATATCTTTGTTACTCCAATGGATGGTAGCCTTGTCATTATGGAAGGTAGTCTATTGTCGATATTTTTGTTACTCTAACGGATGGTAGCCTTATCCATATGGAAGGTAGTCTGTTGACGAGATTTTTGTTATTCCAATGGATGGTAGCGTTGTCATTATAGAAGGTAGTATATTGTCGAGATTTTTGTCACTACAATGGATGATAGCCTTGTCATTATGTAAGGTAGTCTATTGTCGAGATTTATCGTTATGGAAGGTAGTTTGTTGTCTATATCTTTGTTACTCCAATGGATGGTAGCTTAGTCATTATGGAAGGTAGTTTGTGTACGAGATTTTAGTTACTCCAATGGATGGTAGCCTTGTCATTATGGATGGTAGTCTGTTGTCAAGATTTTTTATACTCCAATGGATTGTAGCCTTGTAATTATGGAAGGTAGTCTCTTGTTGATATTTTGGTTACTCCAATTATGGTACCCTTGTCATTATGGAAGGTAGTCTATTGCCGAGATTTTTGTTACTCCATTGCATGGTAGCCTTGTCATTATGGAAGGTAGTGTGTTGTCGATATGTTTGTTATTCCAATGGATGATAGCCTTGTCATTATGGAAGGTAGTCTGTTGTCGTGATTTTTGTTACTCCAATGGATGGTAGCCTTGTCATTATGGAAGGTAGTATGTTGTTGATATCTTTGTTACTCCAATGGATGGTAGCCTTGTCATTATGGAAGGTAGTCTAATGTCGATATTTTTGTTACTCTAACAGATGATAGCCTTATCCATATGGAAGGTAGTCTGTTGACGAGATTTTTGTTATTCCAATGGATGGTAGCGTTGTCATTATAGAAGGTAGTATATTGTCGAGATTTTTGTCACTACAATGGATGGCAGCCTTGTCATTATGTAAGGTAGTCTAAAGTCGAGATTTTTGTTACTAGAATGGATTGTAGCCTTGTCGTTATGGAAGGTAGTCTGTTTTCTATATCTTTGTTACTCCAATGGATGGAAGCCTAGTCATTATGGAAGGTAGTTTGGGTATGATATTTTTGTTATTCCAATGGATGGTAGCCCTGCCATTATGAAAGGAATTTTATTGTCCTGATTTTTGTTACTCTAAGGGATGGTAGCCTTGTCATTATGGAAGGTAGTATGTTGTTGATATCTTTGATACTCCATTGCATGGTAGCCTTGTCATTATGGAAGGTAGTGTGTTGTCGATATGTTTGTTATTCTAATGGATAATAGCCTTGTCATTATGGAAGGTAGTATGTTGTCGTGATTTTTGTTACTCCAATGGATGGTAGCCTTGTTATTATGGAAGGTAGTATGTTTTTGATATCTTTGTTACTCCAATGGATGGTAGCCTTGTCATTATGGAAGGTAGTCTATTGTCGATATTTTTGTTACTCTAACGGATGGTAGCCTTATCCATATGGAAGGTAATCTGTTGACGAGATTTTTGTTATTCCAATGGATCGTAGCGTTGTCATTATAGAAGGTAGTATATTGTCGAGATTTTTGTCACTACAATGGATGATAGCTTTGTCATTAGGTAAGGTAGTCTATTGTCGAGATTTTTGTTACTAGAATGGATTGTAGCCTTATCGTTATGGAAGGTAGTCTGTTGTCTATATCTTTGTTACTCCAGTGGATGGTAGCCTAGTCATTATGGAAGGTAGTTTGTGTATGATATTTTTGTTATTCCAATGGATGGTAGCCCTGCCATTAAGAAAGGAAATCTATTGTCCTGATTTTTGTTACTCTAAGGGATGGTAGCCTTGTCATTATGGAAGGTAGTATGTTGTTGATATCTTTGTTACTCCAATGGATGGTAGGCTTGTCATTATGGAAGGTAGTCTGTTGTCGAGGTTTAAGTTTCTCTAAGGGATAGTAGCCTTGTCATTATGCAACGTAGTCTGTTGTCGAGATTTTTGTTATTCTAATGGATGGTAGCATTTTCTTTATAGAAGGTAGTATATTATCGAGATTTTTGTAACTATAATGGATGGTAGCCTTGTCATTATGGAAGGTAGTTTGTTGTCGATATTTTTGTTACTACAATGGATTATAGCCTTGTCGTTATGGAAGGTAGTCTGTTGTCGATATCTTTGTTACTCCAATGGATGGTAGCCTAGTAATTATGGAAGGTAGTTTTTGTATGATATTTTTGTTATTCCAATGGATGGTAGCCTTGTCATTATGAAAGGTAGTCTATTGTCGTGATTTTTGTTAATCTAAGGGATGGTAGCCTTGTCATTATGGAAGGTAGTATGTTGTCGATATCTTTGTTATTCCAATGGATGGTAGCCTTGTCATTATGGAAGGTAGTCTGTTGTCCAGATTTTCTTTACTCTAAGGGATGGTAGCCTTGTCTTTATGGAATGTAGTCTGTTGTCGAGATTTTTGTTATTCCAATGGATGGTAGCGTTGTCATTATAGAAGGTAGTATATTATCGATATTTTTGTCACTACAAAGGATGGTAGCCTTGTCATTATGGGATGTAGTCTGTTATCGATATTTTTGTTACTACAATGGATTGTAGTCTTGTCGTTATGGAAGGTAGTATGTTGTTGATATCTTTGTTACTCCAATGGATGGTAGCCTAGTCATTATGGAAGGAAGTTTGTGTACGAGATGTTAGTTACTCCAATGGACGGTGACCTTGTCATTATGGAAGGTAGTGTGTTGTCGATATTTTTTATACTCGAATGAATTGTAGCCTTGTAATTATGGAAGGTAGTCTCTTATTGATATTTTGGTTACTCCAATGATAGTACCCTTGTCATTATAGAAGGTAGTCTATTGCCGAGATTTTTGTTACTCCATTGCATGGAAGCCTTGTCATTATGGAAGGTAGTGTGTTATCGATATTTTTGTTATTCCAATGGATGGTAGCCTTGTCATTATGGAAGGTAGTCTGTTGTCGTGATTTTTGTTACTCCAATGGATGGTAGCCTTGTCATTATGGATGATAGTATGTTGTTGATATCTTTGTTACTCTAATGGATGGTAGCCTTGTCATTATGGAAGGTAGTTTGTGTATGATATTTTTGTTATTCCAATGGATGGTAGCCTTGTCTTTATGAAAGGTAGTCTATTGTCGTGATTTTTATTACTCTAAGGGATGGTAGCCTTGTCATTATTGAAGGTAGTATGTTGTCGATATCTTTGTTACTCCAATGGATGGTAGCCTTGACATTATGGAAGGTAGTTTGTTGTCGAGATTTTTGTTACTCTAATGGATGGTAGCCTTGTCGTTATGGAAGGTAGTTTGTTGTCCATATCTTTGTTACTCCAATGGATGGTAGCTTAGTCATTATGGAAGGTAGTTTGTGTACGAGATTTTAGTTACTCCAATGGATGGTAGCCTTGTCATTATGGATGGTAGTCTGTTGTCAAGATTTTTTATACTCCAATGGATTGTAGCCTTGTAATTATGGAAGGTAGTCTCTTGTTGATATTTTGGTTACTCCAATGATGGTACCCTTGTCATTA
Source organism: Vicia faba (assembly GCA_948472305.1). Classification (NCBI taxonomy): domain Eukaryota; kingdom Viridiplantae; phylum Streptophyta; class Magnoliopsida; order Fabales; family Fabaceae; genus Vicia; species Vicia faba. The sequence goes on from OX451741.1 coordinate 463,755,162, forward strand.
TGGAAGGTAGTCTATTGCCGACATTTTTGTTACTCCATTGCATGATAGCCTTGTCATTATGGAAGGTAGTGTGTTGTCGATATGTTTGTTATTCCAATGGATGATAGCCTTGTCATTATGGAAGGTAGTCTGTTGTCGTGATTTTTGTTACTCCAATGGATGGTAGCCTTGTCATTATGGAAGGTAGTATGTTGTTGATATCTTTGTTACTCCAATGGACGGTAGCCTTGTCATTATGGAAGGTAGTCTATTGTTGATATTTTTGTTACTCTAATGGATGGTAGCCTTATCCATATGGAAGGTAGTCTGTTGACGAGATTTTTTTTATTCCAATGGATGGTAGCGTTGTCATTATAGAAGGTAGTATATTGTCGAGATTTTTGTCACTACAATGAATGGTAGCCTTGTCATTATGTAAGGTAGTCTATTGTCGAGATTTTTGTTACTAGAATGGATTGTAGCCTTGTCATTATGGAAGGTAGTCTGTTGTCTATATCTTTGTTACTAGAATGGATTGTAGCCTAGTCATTATGGAAGGTAGTTTGTGTATGATATTTTTGTTATTCCAATGGATGGTAGCCCTACCATTATGAAAGGAATTCTATTGTCCTGATTTTTGTTACTCTAAGGGATGGTAGCCTTGTCATTATGGAAGGTGGTATGTTGTTGATATCTTTGTTACTCCAATGGATGGTAGCCTTGTCATTATGGAAGGTAGTCTGTTGTCGAGGTTTAAGTTTCTCTAAGGGATGGTAGCCTTGTCATTATGGAACCTAGTCTGTTGTCGAGATTTTTGTTATTCTAATGGATGGTAGTGTTGTCATTATAGAAGGTAGTATATTATCGAGATTTTTGTAACTATAATGGATGGTAGCCTTGTCATTATGGAAGGTAGTCTGTTGTCAAGATTTTTGTTACTACAATGGATTGTAGCCTTGTCGTTATGGAAGGTAGTCTATTGTCGATATCTTTGTTACTCCAATGGATGGTAGCCTAGTAATTACGGAAGGTAGTTTTTGTACGATATTTTTGTTATTCCAATGGATGGTAGCCTTGTCATTATGAAAGGTAGTCTATTGTCGTGATTTTTGTTAATCTAAGGGATGGTAGCCTTGTCATTATGGAAGGTAGTATATTATTGATATCTTTGTTACTCCAATGGATGGTAGCCTTGTCATTATGGACTGTAGTCTGTTGTCCAGATTTTTGTTACTCTAAGGGATGGTAGCCTTGTCTTTATGGAATGTAGTCTGTTGTCGAGATTTTTGTTATTCCAATGGATGGTTGCGTTGTCATCATAGAAGGTAGTATATTATCGATATTTTTGTCACTACAATGGATGGTACCCTTGTCATTATGCGATGTAGTCTGTTGTCGATATTTTTGTTACTACAATGGATTGTAGCCTTGTCGTTATGGAAGGTAGTTTGTTGTCGATATCTTTGTTACTCCAATGGATGGTAGCCTTGTCATTTTGGAAGGTAGTCTGTTGTCGATATTTTTTATACTCGAATGAATTGTAGCCTTGTAATTATGGAAGGTAGTCTCTTCTTGATATTTTGGTTACTCAAATGGATGGTAGCTTAGTCATTATGGAAGGTAGTTTGTGTACGAGATTTTAGTTACTCCAATGGATGGTAGCCTTGTCATTATGGAAGGTAGTCTGTTGTCAAAAATTTTTATACTCCAATGGATTGTAGCCTTGTAGTTATGGAAGGTAGTCTCTTGTTGATATTTTGGTTACTCCAATGATGGTACCCTTATCATTATGGAAGGTAGTCTATTGCCGAGATATTTGTTACTCCATTGCATGATAGCCTTGTCATTATGGAAGGTAGTGTGTTGTCGATATGTTTGTTATTCCAATGGATGATAGCCTTGTCATTATGGAAGGTAGTCTGTTGTCGTGATTTTTGTTACTCCAATGGATGGTAGCCTTGTCATTATGGAAGGTAGTATGTTGTTGATATCTTTGTTACTCCAATGGATGGTAGCCTAGTAATTATGGAAGGTAGTCTATTGTCGATATTTTTGTTACTCCAATGGATGGTAGCCTTATCCATATGGAAGGTAGTCTATTGACGAGATTTTTTTATTCCAATGGATGGTAGCGTTGTCATTATAGAAGGTAGTATATTGTCGAGATTTTTGTCACTACAATGAATGGTAGCCTTGTCATTATGTAAGGTAGTCTATTGTCGAGATTTTTGTTACTAGAATGGATTGTAGCCTTGTCATTATGGAAGGTAGTCTGTTGTCTATATCTTTGTTACTCCAATGGATGGTAGCCTAGTCATTATGGAAGGTAGTTTGTGTATGATATTTTTGTTATTCCAATGGATGGTAGCCCTGCCATTATGAAAGGAATTCTATTGTCCTGATTTTTGTTACTCTAAGGGATGGTAGCCTTGTCATTATGGAAGGTAGTATGTTGTTGATATCTTTGTTACTCCAATGGATGGTAGCCTTGTCATTATGGAAGGTAGTCTGTTGTCGAGGTTTAAGTTTCTCTAAGGGATGGTAGCCTTGTCATTATGGAACCTAGTCTGTTGTCGAGATTTTTGTTATTCTAATGGATGGTAGTGTTGTCATTATAGAAGGTAGTATATTATCGAGATTTTTGTAACTATAATGGATGGTAGCCTTGTCATTATGGAAGGTAGTCTGTTGTCAAGATTTTTGTTACTACAATGGATTGCAGCCTTGTCGTTATGGAAGGTAGTCTGTTGTCGATATCTTTGTTACTCCAATGGATGGTAGCCTAGTAATTACGGAAGGTACTTTTTGTACGATATTTTTGTTATTCCAATGGATGGTAGCCTTGTCATTATGAAAGGTAGTCTATTGTCGTGATTTTTGTTAATCTAAGGGATGGTAGCCTTGTCATTATGGAAGGTAGTATGTTGTTGATATCTTTGTTACTCCAATGGATGGTAGCCTTGTCATTATGGACTGTAGTCTGTTGTCCAGATTTTTGTTACTCTAAGGGATGGTAGCCTTGTCTTTATGGAATGTAGTCTGTTGTCGAGATTTTTGTTATTCCAATGGATGGTTGCGTTGTCATTATAGAAGGTAGTATATTATCGATATTTTTGTCACTACAATGGATGGTAGCCTTGTCATTATGCGATGTAGTCTGTTGTCGATATTTTTGTTACTACAATGGATTGTAGCCTTGTCGTTATGGAATGTAGTCTGTTGTCGATATCTTTGTTACTCCAATGGATGGTAGCCTTGTCATTATGCAAGGTAGTCTGTTGTCGATATTTTTTATACTCGAATGAATTGTAGCCTTGTAATTATGGAAGGTAGTCTCTTCTTGATATTTTGGTTACTCCAATGGATGGTAGCTTAGTCATTATGGAAGGTAGTCTATTGCCGAGATTTTTGTTACTCCATTGCATGGTAGCTTTATCATTATGGAAGGTAGTGTGTTGTTGATATTTTTGTTATTCCAATGGATGGTAGCCTTGTAATTAAGGAAGGTAGTCTGTTGTCGTGATTTTCGTTACTCCAATGGATGGTAGCCTTGTCATTATGGAAGGTAGTATGTTGTCGATATCTTTGTTACTCTAATGGATGGTAGCCTTGTCATAATGGAAGGTGGTATGTTGTCCAGATATTTGTTACTCTAAGGGATGGTAGCCTTGTCATTATGGAACATAGTATGTTGTCGAGATTTTTGTTATTCCAATGGATGGTAGCATTGTCATTATAGAAGGTAGTATATTATCGATATTTTTGTCACTACAATGGATGGTAGCCTTGTCATTATGTAAGGTAGTCTGTTGTCGAGATTTTTTTTACTAGAATGGATTGTAGCCTTGTCGCTATGGAAGGTAGTATGTTGTCGATATCTTTGTTACTCCAATGGATGGTAGCCTAGTCATTATGGAAAGTAGTTTGTGTATGATATTTTTGTTATTCCAATGGACGGTAGCCTTGTCATTATGAAAGGTTGTCTATTGTCGTGATTTTTGTTACTCTAAGGGATGGTAGCCTTGTCATTATTGAAGGTAGTATGTTGTCGATATCTTTGTTACTCCAATGGATGGTAGCCTTGTAATTATGGAAGGTAGTTTGTTGTCGAGATTTTTGTTACTCTAAGTGATGGTAGCCTTGTCATTATGGAACGTAGTCTGTTGTCGAGATGTTTGTTATTCCAATAGATGGTAGCATTGTCATTATAGAAGGTAGTATGTTATCGATATTTTTGTCACTACAATGGATGGTAGCCTTGTCATTATGGAAGGTAGTCTGTTGTCGAGATTTTTGTTACTACAATGGATGGTAGCTTAGTCATTATGGAAGGTAGTTTGTGTACGAGATTTTAGTTACTCCAATGGATGGTAGCCTTGTCATTATGGAAGGTAGTCTATTGTCAACATTTTTTATACTCCAATTGATTGTAGCCTTGTAATTATGGAAGGTAGTCTCTTGTTGATATTTTGGTTACTCCAATGATGGTACCCTTGTCATTATGGAAGGTAGTCTATTGCCGAGATTTTTGTTACTCCATTGCATGGTAGCATTGTCATTATGGAAGGTAGTGTATTATCGATATTTTTGTTATTCCAATGGATGGTAGCCTTGTCATTATGGAAGGTAGTTTGTTGTCGTGATTTTTGTTACTCCAATGGATGGTAACCTTGTCATTATGGAAGGTAGTATGTAGTCGATATCTTTGTTACTCTAATGGATGGTAGCCTTGTCCTTTTGGAATGTGGTCTGTTGTCGAGATATTTGTTACTTTAAGGGATGGTAGCCTTGTCATTATGGAACGTAGTTTGTTGTCAAGATTTTTGTTATTCCAATGTATGGTAGCGTTGTCATTATAGAAGGTAGTATATTATCGATATTTTTGTCACTACAATGGATGGTAGCCTTGTCATTATGGAAGGTAGTCTGTTGTCGAGATTTTTGTTACTACAATGGATTGTAGCCTTGTCATTATGGAAGATAGTCTTTTGTCGATATCTTTGTTACTCCAATGGATGGTAGCCTAGTAATTATGGAAGGTAGTTTGTGTACGAGATTTTAGTTACTCCGATGGATGGTAGCCTTGTCATTATGGAAGGTAGTCTGTTGTCGAGATTTTTGTTACTCTAATGGATGATAGCCTTGTAATTATAGATGGTAATATATTGTCGAGATTTTTGTCACTATAATGGATAGTAGCCTTGTAATTATGGGATGTAGTCTGTTGTCGATATTTTTGTTACTACAATGGATTGTAGCCTTGTCGTTATGGAAGGTAGTCGTTTGTCGATATCTTTGTTACTCCAATGGATGGTAGCCTAGTCATTATGGAAGGTAGTTTGTGTACGAGATGTTAGTTACTCCAATGGATGTTAGCCTTCTCATTATGGAAGGTAGTCTGTTATCGATATTTTTTATACTCGAATGAATTGTAGCCTTCAAATTATTGAAGGTAGTCTCTTCTTGATATTTTGGTTACTCCAATGATAGTACCCTTGTCATTATGGAAGATAGTCTATTGCCGAGATTTTTGTTACTCCATTGCATGGTAGCCTTGTCATTATGGAAGGTAGTGTGTTGTCGATATTTTTGTTATTCCAATGGATGGTAGCCTTGTCATTATGGAAGGTAGTCTGTTGTCGTGATTTTTGTTACTCCAATGGATGGTAGCTATGTCATTATAGAAGGTAGTATGTTATCCATATCTTTGTTACTCTAATGGATGGTAGCCTTGTCATTATGGAAGGTGGTCTGTTGTCGAGATATTTGTTACTCTAAGGGATGGTAGCCTTGTCATTATGGAACATAGTCTGTTATCGAGATATTTCTTATTCCAATGGATGGTAGCCTTGTCATTATGGAAGGTAGTATGTTGTCGATATCTTTGTCACTACAATGAATGGTAGCCTTGTCATTATGGACTGTAGTCTGTTGTCCAGATTTTTGTTACTCTAAGGGATGGTAGCCTTGTCTTTATGGAATGTAGTGTGTTGTCGAGATTTTTGTTATTCCAATGGATGGTTGCGTTGTCATTATAGAAGGTAGTATATTATCGATATCTTTGTTACTCCAATGGATGGTAGCCTTGTCATTATGGAAGGTAGTCTGTTGTCGATATTTTTTATACTCGAATGAATTGTAGCCTTGTAATTCTGGAAGGTAGTCTGTTGTTGATATCTTTGTTACTCCAATGGATGGTACCCTTGTCATTATGGAAGGTAGTCTATTGCCGAGATTTTTGTTACTCCATTGCATGGTATCCTTATCATTATGGAAGGTAGTGTGTTGTTGATATTTTTGTTATTCCAATGGATGGTAGCCTTGTCATTATGGAAGGTAGTCTGTTGTCGTGATTTTTGTTACTCCAATGGATGGTAGCCTTGTCATTATGGAAGGTAGTATGTTGTCGATATCTTTGTTACTCTAATGGATGGTAGCCTTGTCATTATGGAAGGTGGTCTGTTGTCCAAATATTTGTTACTCTAAGGGATGGTAGCCTTGTCATTATGGAACATAGTATGTTGTCGAGATTTTTGTTATTCCAATGGATGGTTGCGTTGTCATTATAGAAGGTAGTATATTGTCGAGATTTTTGTCACTACAATGAATGGTAGCCTTGTCATTATGTAAGGAAGTCTATTTTCGAGATTTTTGTTACTAGAATTGATTGTAGCCTTGTCGTTATGGAAGGTAGTCTGTTGTCTATATCTTTGTTACTCCAATATATGGTAGCCTAGTCATTATGGAAGGTAGTTTGTGTATGATATTTTTGTTATTCCAATGGATTGTAGCCCTGCCATTATGAAAGGAATTCTATTGTCCTGATTTTTGTTACTCCAATGGTTGGTAGCCTTGTCATTATGGAAGGTAGTCTGTTGTCGAGGTTTAAGTTTCTCTAAGGGATGGTAGCCTTGTCATTATGGAACCTAGTATGTTGTCGAGATTTTTGTTATTCTAATGGATGGTAGTGTTGTCATTATAGAAGGTAGTATATTATCGAGATTCTTGTAACTATAATGGATGGTAGCCTTGTCATTATGGAAGGTAGTCTGTTGTCAAGATTTTTGTTACTATAATGGATTGTAGCCTTGTCGTTATGGAAGGTAGTCTGTTGTCGATATCTTTGTTACTCCAATGGATGGTAGCCTAGTAATTACGGAAGGTAGTTTTTGTACGATATTTTTGTTATTCCAATGGATGGTAGCCTTGTCATTATGAAAGGTAGTCTATTGTCGTGATTTTTGTTACTCTAAGGGATGGTAGCCTTGTCTTTATGGAATGTAGTGTGTTGTCGAGATTTTTGTTATTCCAATGGATGGTAGCCTTGTCATTATGGACGATAGTCTGTTGTCGAGATTTTTGTCACTACAATGGATGGTAGCCTTTTCATTATGCGATGTAGTCTGTTGTCGATATTTTTGTTACTACAATGGATTGTAGCCTTGTCGTTATGGAAGGTAGTTTGTTGTCGATATCTTTATTACTCCAATGGATGGTAGCCTTGTCATTATGGAAGGTAGTCTGTTGTCGATATTTTTTATACTCGAATGAATTGTAGCCTTGTAATTATGGAAGGTAGTCTCTTGTTGATATTTTGGTTACTCCAACGATAGTACCCTTGACATTATGGAAGGTAGTCTATTGCCGAGATTTTTGTTACTCCATTGCATGGTAGCCTTATCATTATGGAAGGTAGTGTGTTGTTGATATTTTTGTTATTCAAATGGATGGTAGCCTTGTCATTATGGAAGGTAGTCTGTTGTCGTGATTTTTGTTACTCCAATGGATGCTAGCCTTGTCATTATGGAAGGTAGTATGTTGTCGATATCTTTGTTACTCTAATGGATGGTAGCCTTGTCATTATGGAAGGTGGTCTATTGTCCAGATATTTGTTACTCTAAGGGATGGTAGCCTTGTCATTATGGAACATAGTATGTTGTCGAGATTTTTGTTATTCCAATGGATGGTAGCATTGTCATTATAGAAGGTAGTATATTATCGATATTTTTGTCACTACAATGGATGGTAGCCTTGTCATTATGTAAGGTAGTCTGTTGTCGAGATTTTTGTTACTAGAATGGATTGTAGCCTTGTCGTTATGGAAGGTAGTATGTTGTCGATATCTTTGTTACTCCAATGGATGGTAGCCTAGTCATTATGGAAGGTAGTTTGTGTATGATATTTTTGTTATTCCAATGGATGGTAGCCTTGTCATTATGAAAGGTAGTCTATTATCGTGATTTTTGTTACTCTAAGGGATGGTAGCCTTGTCATTATTGAAGGTAGTATGTTGTCGATATCTTTGTTACTCCAATGGATGGTAGCCTTGTCATTATGGAAGGTAGTTTGTTGTCGAGATTTTTGTATCTCTAACTGATGGTAGCCTTGTCATTATGGAACGTAGTCTGTTGTCGAGATGTTTGTTATTCCAATAGATGGTAGCATTGTCATTATAGAAGGTAGTATGTTATCGATATTTTTGTCACTACAATGGATGGTAGCCTTGTCATTATGGAAGGTAGTCTGTTGTCAAGATTTTTGTTACTACAATGGATTGTAGCCTTGTCGTTATGGAAGGTAGTTTGTTGTCCATATCTTTGTTACTCCAATGGATGGTAGTTTAGTCATTATGGAAGGTACTTTGTGTACGAGATTTTAGTTACTCCAATGGATGGTAGCCTTGTCATTATGGAAGGTAGTCTGTTGTCAAGATTTTTTATACTCCATTGGATTCTAGCCTTGTAATTATGGAAGGTAGTTTCTTGTTGATATTTTGGTTACTCAAATGATGGTACCCTTGTCATTATGGAAGGTAGTGTATTGCCGAGATATTTGTTACTCCATTGCATGGTAGCATTGTCATTATGGAAGGTAGTGTGTTGTCGATATTTTTGTTATTCCAATGGATGGTAGCCTTGTCATTATGGAAGGTATTCTGTTGTCGTGATTTTTGTTACTCCAATGGTTGGTAGCCTTGTCATTATGGAAGGTAGGATGTAGTTGATATCTTTGTTACTCTAATGGATGGTAGCCTTGTCATTTTGGAATGTGGTCTGTTGTCGAGATATTTGTTGCTATAAGGGATGGTTGCCTTGTCATTATGGAACGTAGTTTGTTGTCAAGATTTTTGTTATTCCAATGGATGATAGCGTTGTCATTATAGAAGGTAGTATATTATCGATATTTTTGTCACTACAATGAATGGTAGCCTTGTCATTATGGAAGGTAGTCTGTTGTCGAGATTTTTGTTACTACAATGGATTGTAGCCTTGTCGTTATGGAAGATAGTTTGTTGTCGATATCTTTGTTACTCCAATGGATGGTAGCCTAGTCATTATGGAAGGTAGTTTGTGTACGAGATTTTAGTTACTCCAATGGATGGTAGCCTTGTCATTATGGAAGGTAGTCTGTTGTCGAGATTTTTGTTACTCTAATGGATGATAGCCTTGTAATTATAGAAGGTAATATATTGTCGAGATTTTTGTCACTATAATGGATAGTAGCCTTGTAATTATGGGGCGTAGTCTGTTGTCGATATTTTTGTTACTACAATGGATTGTAGCCTTGTCGTTATGGAAGGTAGTCGTTTGTCGATATCTTTGTTACTCCAATGGATGGTAGCCTAGTCATTATGGAAGGTAGTTTGTGTACGAGATATTAGTTACTCCAATGGATGATAGCCTTGTCATTATGGAAGGTAGTCTGTTATCGATATTTTTTATACTCGAATGAATTGTAGCCTTGTAATTATAGAAGGTAGTCTCTTCTTGATATTTTGGTTACTCCAATGATAGTACCCTTGTCATTATGGAAGGTAGTCTATTGCCGAGATTTTTGTTACTCCATTGCATGGTAGCCTTGTCATTATGGAAGGTAGTGTGTTGTCGATATTTTTGTTACTCCAATGGATGGTAGCCTTGTCATTATGGAAGGTAGCATGTTGTCGATATCTTTGTTACTCTAATGGATGGTAGCCTTGTCATTATGGAAGGTGGTCCTCCGTCGAGATATTTGTAACTCTAAGGGATGGTAGCCTTGTCATTATGGAACATAGTCTGTTGTCGAGATCTTTGTTATTCCAATGGATGGTAGCATTGTCATTATGTAAGGTAGTCTGTTGTCGAGATTTTTGTTACTAGAATCGATTGTAGCCTTGTTGTTATGGAAGGTAGTATGTTGTCGATATCTTTGTGACTCCAATGGATGGTAGCCTTGTCATTATGAAAGGTAGTCTTTTGTCGTGATTTTTGTTACTCTAAGGGATGGTAGCCTTGTCATTATTGAAGGTAGTATGTTGTCGATATCTTTGTTACTCTAATGGATGGTAGCCTTGTCATTATGGAAGGTAGTTTGTTGTCGAGATTTTTGTTACTCTAAGTGATGGTAGCCTTGTCATTATGGAACGTAGTCTGTTGTCGAATTGTTTGTTATTACAATATATGGTAGCATTGTCATTATAGAAGGTAGTATATTATCGATATTTTTGTCACTACAATGGATGGTAGCCTTGTCATTATGGGGGGTAGTCTGTTGTCGAGATTTTTGTTACTACAATGGATTGTAGCCTTGTCGTTATGGAAGGTAGTTTATTGTCCATATCTTTGTTACTCCAATGGATGGTAGCTTAGTCATTATGGAAGGTAGTTTGTGTACGAGATTTTAGTTACTCCAATGGATGGTAGCCTTGTCATTATGGAAGGTAGTCTATTGTCAAGATTTTTTATACTCCAATGGCTTGTAGCCTTGTAATTATGGAAGGTAGTCTCTTGTTGATATTTTGGTTACTCCAATGATGGTACCCTTGTCATTATGGAAGGTAGTCTATTGTCAAGATTTTTGTTACTCCATTGCATGGTAGCCTTGTCATTATGGAAGGTAGTGTGTTGTCGATATTTTTGTTATTCCAATGGATGGTAGCCTTGTCATTATGGAAGGTAGTCTGTTGTCGAGATGTTTGTCACTACAATGGATGGTAGCCTTGTCATTATGTAAGGTAGTCTGTTGTCGATATTTTTGTTACTAGGATGGATGGTAGCCTTGTCGTTATGGAAGGTAGTCTGTTGTTGATATCTTTGTTACTCCAATGGATGGTAGCCTAGTCATTATGGAAGGTAGTTTGTGCACGATATTTTTGTTATTCCAATGGATGGTAGCCTTGTGATTATGAAAGTTAGTCTATTGTCGTGATTTTTGTTACTCTAAGGGATGGTAACCTTGTCATTATGGAAGGTAGTATGTTGTCGATATCTTTGTTACTCCAATGGATGGTAGCCTTGTCATTATGGAAGGTAGTTTGTTGTCAAGATTTTTGTTACTCTAAGGGATGGTATCCTTGTCATTATGGAACGTAGTCTGTGGTCGAGATTTTTTTTACTCCAATGGATGGTAGCCTTGTCATTATGGAAGGTACTATGTCGTAGAAATTTTTGTTATTCCAATGGATAGTAGCCTTGTCATTATGAAAGGTAGTCTATTGTCTAGATTTTTGTTAATCCAATGGATTGTAGCCTTGTCATTATGGAAGGTAGTTTGTTGTCGAGATTTTTATTACTCCATTGGATGGTAGCCTTATCATTATGGAAGGTAGTCTGTTGTCGATATTTTTGTTATTCAAATGGATCGTAACCTTTTCGTATAAGGTAGTCTGTTGTCGTGATTTTTGTTACTATAATGGATTGTTGCCATACCATTATGGAAGGTAGTCTGTCGTTGTAATTTTTGTTACTCCAATGGATGGTAGCCTTCTCATTATGGAAGGTAGTCTGTTGTTCAAATTTTTGTTACTCCAATGGACGGTAGCCTTGTCATTATGGAAGGTAGTCTGTTGTCCAGATTTTTGTTACTCTAATGGACAGTAGCTTTTTCATTATGGAAGGTAGTCTATTGTCGAGATTTATGTTATTCCAATGGATGGTAGCCTAGTCCTTATGAAAGCTAGTTTGTTTTCGAGATTTTTGATACTCCAATGGATGGTAGCCTTGTCATTATGGAAGGTAGTCTGTTGTTGAGATTTTTGTTACTCCAATGGATGGTAGCCTTGTCATTATGGAAGGTAGTATGTCGTTTATATCTTTCTTATTCCAATGGATGGTAGCCTTGTCATTATGAAAGGTAGTCTGTTGTCAAGATTTTTTATACTCCATTAGATTCTAGCCTTGTAATTATGGAAGGTAGTTTCTTGTTGATATTTTGGTTACTCCAATGATGGTACCCTTGTCATTATGGAAGGTAGTGTATTGCCGAGATTTTTGTTACTCCATTGCATGGTAGCATTGTCATTATGGAAGGTAGTGTGTTGTCGATATTTTTGTTATTCCAATGGATGGTAGCCTTGTCATTATGGAAGGTATTCTGTTGTCGTGATTTTTGTTACTCCAATGGTTTGTAGACTTGTCATTATGGAAGGTAGTATGTAGTTGATATCTTTGTTACTCTAATGGATGGTAGCCTTGTCATTTTGGAATGTGGTCTGTTGTCGAGATATTTGTTGCTATAAGGGATGGTTGCCTTGTCATTATGGAACGTAGTTTGTTGTCAAGATTTTTGTTATTCCAATGGATGGTAGCGTTGTCATTATAGAAGGTAGTAATTATCGATATTTTTGTCACTACAATGAATGGTAGCCTTGTCATTATGGAAGGTAGTCTGTTGTCGAGATTTTTGTTACTACAATGGATTGTAGCCTTGTCGTTATGGAAGATAGTTTGTTGTCGATATCTTTGTTACTCCAATGGATGGTAGCCTAGTCATTATGGACGGTAGTCTGTTGTCCAGATTTTTGTTACTCTAAGGGATGGTAGCCTTGTCTTTATGGAATGTAGTGTGTTGTCGAGATTTTTGTTATTCCAATAGATGGTTGCGTTGTCATTATAGAAGGTAGTATATTATCGATATTTTTATCACTACAATGGATGGTAGCCTTTTCATTATGCGATGTAGTCTGTTGTCGATATTTTTGTTACTACAATGGATTGTAGCCTTGTCGTTATGGAAGGTAGTTTGTTGTCGATATCTTTATTACTCCAATGGATGGTAGCCTTGTCATTATGGAAGGTAGTCTGTTGTCGATATTTTTTATACTCGAATGAATTGTAGCCTTGTAATTATGGAAGGTAGTCTCTTGTTGATATTTTGGTTACTCCAACGATAGTACCCTTGACATTATGGAAGGTAGTCTATTGCCGAGATTTTTGTTACTCCATTGCATGGTAGCCTTATCATTATGGAAGGTAGTGTGTTGTTGATATTTTTGTTATTCAAATGGATGGTAGCCTTGTCATTATGGAAGGTAGTCTGTTGTCGTGATTTTTGTTACTCCAATGGATGCTAGCCTTGTCATTATGGAAGGTAGTATGTTGTCGATATCTTTGTTACTCTAATGGATGGTAGTCTTGTCATTATGGAAGGTGGTCTATTGTCCAGATATTTGTTACTCTAAGGGATGGTAGCCTTGTCATTATGGAACATAGTATGTTGTCGAGATTTTTGTTATTCCAATGGATGGTAGCATTGTCATTATAGAAGGTAGTATATTATCGATATTTTTGTCACTACAATGGATGGTAGCCTTGTCATTATGTAAGGTAGTCTGTTGTCGAGATTTATGTTACTAGAATGGATTGTAGCCTTGTCGTTATGGAAGGTAGTATGTTGTCGATATCTTTGTTACTCCAATGGATGGTAGCCTAGTCATTATGGAAGGTAGTTTGTGTATGATATTTTTGTTATTCCAATGGATGGTAGCCTTGTCATTATGAAAGGTAGTCTATTGTCGTGATTTTTGTTACTCTAAGGGATGGTAGCCTTGTCATTATTGAAGGTAGTATGTTGTCGATATCTTTGTTACTCCAATGGATGGTAGCCTTGTCATTATGGAAGGTAGTTTGTTGTCGAGATTTTTGTATCTCTAAGTGATGGTAGCCTTGTCATTATGGAACGTAGTCTGTTGTCGAGATGTTTGTTATTCCAATAGATGGTAGCATTGTCATTATAGAAGGTAGTATGTTATCGATATTTTTGTCACTACAATGGATGGTAGCCTTGTCATTATGGAAGGTAGTCTGTTGTCAAGATTTTTGTTACTACAATGGATTGTAGCCTTGTCGTTATGGAAGGTAGTTTGTTGTCCATATCTTTGTTACTCCAATGGATGGTAGTTTAGTCATTATGGAAGGTACTTTGTGTACGAGATTTTAGTTACTCCAATGGATGGTAGCCTTGTCATTATGGAAGGTAGTCTGTTGTCAAGATTTTTTATACTCCATTGGATTCTAGCCTTGTAATTATGGAAGGTAGTTTCTTGTTGATATTTTGGTTACTCAAATGATGGTACCCTTGTCATTATGGAAGGTAGTGTATTGCCGAGATTTTTGTTACTCCATTGCATGGTAGCATTGTCATTATGGAAGGTAGTGTGTTGTCGATATTTTTGTTACTCCAATGGTTGGTAGCCTTGTCATTATGGAAGGTAGTATATAGTTGATATCTTTGTTACTCTAATGGATGGTAGCCTTGTCATTTTGGAATGTGGTCTGTTGTCGAGATATTTGTTGCTATAAGGGATGGTTGCCTTGTCATTATGGAACGTAGTTTGTTGTCAAGATTTTTGTTATTCCAATGGATGGTAGCGTTGTCATTATAGAAGGTAGTATATTATCGATATTTTTGTCACTACAATGAATGGTAGCCTTGTCATTATGGAAGGTAGTCTGTTGTCGAGATTTTTGTTACTACAATGGATTGTAGCCTTGTCGTTATGGAAGATAGTTTGTTGTCGATATCTTTGTTACTCCAATGGATGGTAGCCTAGTCATTATGGAAGGTAGTTTGTGTACGAGATTTTAGTTACTCCAATGGATGGTAGCCTTGTCATTATGGAAGGTAGTCTGTTGTCGAGATTTTTGTTACTCTAATGGATGATAGCCTTGTAATTATAGAAGGTAATATATTGTCGAGATTTTTGTCACTATAATGGATAGTAGCCTTGTAATTATGGGACGTAGTCTGTTGTCGATATTTTTGTTACTACAATGGATTGTAGCCTTGTCGTTATGGAAGGTAGTCGTTTGTCGATATCTTTGTTACTCCAATGGATGGTAGCCTAGTCATTATGGAAGGTAGTTTGTGTACGAGATATTAGTTACTCCAATGGATGATAGCCTTGTAATTATGGAAGGTAGTCTGTTATCGATATTTTTTATACTCGAATGAATTGTAGCCTTCTAATTATAGAAGGTAGTCTCTTCTTGATATTTTGGTTACTCCAATGATAGTACCCTTGTCATTATGGAAGGTAGTCTATTGCCGAGATTTTTGTTACTCCATTGCATGGTAGCCTTGTCATTATGGAAGGTAGTGTGTTGTCGATATTTTTGTTACTCCAATGGATGGTAGCCTTGTCATTATGGAAGGTAGTATGTTGTCGATATCTTTGTTACTCTAATGGATGGTAACCTTGTCATTATGGAAGGTGGTCCTCCGTCGAGATATTTGTAACTCTAAGGGATGGTAGCCTTGTCATTATGGAACATAGTCTGTTGTCGAGATCTTTGTTATTCCAATGGATGGTAGCATTGTCATTATGTAAGGTAGTCTGTTGTCGAGATTTTTGTTACTAGAATCGATTGTAGCCTTGTTGTTATGGAAGGTAGTATGTTGTCGATATCTTTGTGACTCCAATGGATGGTAGCCTTGTCATTATGAAAGGTAGTCTTTTGTCGTGATTTTTGTTACTCTAAGGGATGGTAGCCTTGTCATTATTGAAGGTAGTATGTTGTCGATATCTTTGTTACTCTAATGGATGGTAGCCTTGTCATTATGGAAGGTAGTTTGTTGTCGAGATTTTTGTTACTCTAAGTGATGGTAGCCTTGTCATTATGGAACGTAGTCTGTTGTCGAATTGTTTGTTATTACAATATATGGTAGCATTGTCATTATAGAAGGTAGTATATTATCGATATTTTTGTCACTACAATGGATGGTAGCCTTGTCATTATGGAGGGTAGTCTGTTGTCGAGATTTTTGTTACTACAATGGATTGTAGCCTTGTCGTTATGGAAGGTAGTTTATTGTCCATATCTTTGTTACTCCAATGGATGGTAGCTTAGTCATTATGGAAGGTAGTTTGTGTACGAGATTTTAGTTACTCCAATGGATGGTAGCCTTGTCATTATGGAAGGTAGTCTATTGTCAAGATTTTTTATACTCCAATGGCTTGTAGCCTTGTAATTATGGAAGGTAGTCTCTTGTTGATATTTTGGTTACTCCAATGATGGTACCCTTGTCATTATGGAAGGTAGTCTATTGTCGAGATTTTTGTTACTCCATTGCATGGTAGCCTTGTCATTATGGAAGGTAGTGTGTTGTCGATATTTTTGTTATTCCAATGGATGGTAGCCTTGTCATTATGGAAGGTAGTCTGTTGTCGAGATGTTTGTCACTACAATGGATGGTAGCCTTGTCATTATGTAAGGTAGTCTGTTGTCGATATTTTTGTTACTAGAATGGATGGTAGCCTTGTCGTTATGGAAGGTAGTCTGTTGTTGATATCTTTGTTACTCCAATGGATGGTAGCCTAGTCATTATGGAAGGTAGTTTGTGCACGATATTTTTGTTATTCCAATGGATGGTAGCCTTGTGATTATGAAAGTTAGTCTATTGTCGTGATTTTTGTTACTCTAAGGGATGGTAACCTTGTCATTATGGAAGGTAGTATGTGGTCGAGATTTTTTTTACTCCAATGGATGGTAGCCTTGTCATTATGGAAGGTAGTTTGTTGTCAAGATTTTTGTTACTCTAATGGATGGTAGCCTTGTCATTATGAAAGGTAGTCTATTGTCTAGATTTTTGTTAATCCAATGGATTGTAGCCTTGTCATTATGGAAGGTAGTTTGTTGTCGAGATTTTTATTACTCCATTGGATGGTAGCCTTATCATTATGGAAGGTAGTCTGTTGTCGATATTTTTGTTATTCAAATGGATCGTAACCTTTTCGTATAAGGTAGTCTGTTGTCGTGATTTTTGTTACTATAATGGATTGTTGCCATACCATTATGGAAGGTAGTCTGTCGTTGTAATTTTTGTTACTCCAATGGATGGTAGCCTTCTCATTATGGAAGGTAGTATGTTGTTCAAATTTTTGTTACTCCAATGGACGGTAGCCTTGTCATTATGGAAGGTAGTCTGTTGTCCAGATTTTTGTTACTCTAATGGACAGTAGCTTTTTCATTATGGAAGGTAGTCTATTGTCGAGATTTATGTTATTCCAATGGATGGTAGCCTAGTCCTTATGAAAGCTAGTTTGTTTTCGAGATTTTTGTTACTCCAATGGATGGTAGCCTTGTCATTATGGAAGGTAGTCTGTTGTTGAGATTTTTGTTACTCCAATGGATGGTAGCCTTGTCATTATGGAAGGTAGTATGTCGTTTATATCTTTCTTATTCCAATGGATGGTATCCTTGTCATTATGAAAGGTAGTCTATTGTCAAGATTTTTATTACTCCAATGGATTATATCCTTGTCATTATGGAAGGAAGTCTGTTGTCGAGATTTTTGTTACTCCAATGGATGGTAGCCTTGTCATTACGGAAGGTTGTCTGTTGTCGAGATTTTTGTTACTACAATGGATGTAGCCTTGTCATTATGGAAGGTAGTCTGTCGTCGTGATTTTTGTTACTACAATGGATTTTAGCCTTGTCATTATGGAAGGTAGTCTATTGTCGAGATTTTTGTTACTCCAACGGATGGTAGCCTTATCATTATGGAAGGTAGTCTATTGTCGAGATTTTTGTTACTCCAATGGATGGTACCCTTGTCATTATATAAGGTAGTTTGTCAGTATGATTTTTGTTACTCCAATGGATGGTAGCCTTGTCATTATGGAAGGTAGTCTATTGTTAAGATTTTTCTTACTACAATGTGTGTTAGCCTTATCATTATGGAAGGTAGTCTATTGTCGAGATTTTTGTTACTCCATTGGATAGTAGCATTGTCAATAAGGAAGGTAGTCTGTTGTTGAGATTTTTGTTATTCCAATGGATGGTAGCCTAGTCAATATGGAAGGTAGTCTGTTGTCGATATCATTGTTACTCCAATGGATGGTAGCCTAGTCATTATGGAAGGTAGTCTGTTGTCGATATTTTTGTTACTCTAAGGGATGGTAGCCTTGTCATTATGGAAGGTAGTCTATTGTCGACATTTTTGTTACTACAATGGATTGTAGCCTTGTCGTTATGGTAGGTAGTCTTCTATCGATATCTTTTTTACTCCAAAGGATGGTAGCCTAGTCATTATAGATGGTAGTCTGTATTCGAGATTTTTGTTATTCCAATGGATGGAATCCTTGTGATTATGGAAGGTAGTATGTTGTCGTTATCTTTGTTACTCCAATGGATGGTAGCCTTGTCATTATGGAAGGTAGTCTGTTGTAGAGATTTTTGTTACTCCAATGGATGGTAGCCTTGTCACTATGGAAGGTAGTCTGTTTTCGAGATTTTTGTTACAACATTGGATGGTAGCCTTGTCATTATGGAAGGTAGTCTATTGTCGAGATTTTTGTTACTCCAATGGGTGGTAGCCTTGTCATGATGGAAGGTAGTCTGTCGTAGAAATTTTTGTTATTCCAATGGATGGTAGCCTTGTCATTATGAAAGGTAATCTATTGTCGAGATTTTTGTTACTCCAATGGATTGTAGCCTTGTCATTATGGAAGGTAGTCTTTTGTCGAAATTTTTGTTACTCCAATGGATGGTAGCCTTCTTATTATGGAAGGTAGTCTGGTGTCGATATCTTTGTTACTCCAATGGAAGTAGCCTATTCATTATGGAATGTAGTCTGTTGTCGAGATTTTTGTTACTCCAATGGATGGTAGCCTTGTCATTATGGAAGGTAGTCTGTTGTCAAAAAATTTTATACTCCAATGGATGGAAGCCTTGTCAATATGGAAGGTAGTCTCTTGTTGATATTTTTGTTACTCCAATGGACGGTGGCCTTGCCATTATGGAAGGTAGTTTGTTGTCCAGATTTTTGTTACTCTAATGGACAGTAGCTTTGTCATTATGGAAGGTAGTTTGTTGTCGAGATTTTTGTTACTACAATGGATTGTTGCCTTGTCATTATGGAAGGTAGTCTGTCGTTGTGATTTTTATTACTCCAATGGATGGTAGCCATCTCATTATGGAAGGTAGTCTGTTGTTCAAATTTGTGTTACTACAATGTATGTTAGCCTTGTCATTATGGAAGGTAGTCTGTTGTCGAGATTTTTGTTACTCCATTGGATAGTAGCCTTGTCATTATGGAAGGTAGTCTGTTGTCGAGACTTTTGTTATTCCAATGGATGGTAGCCAAGTCATTATGGAAGGTAGTCTATTTTCGAGATTTTTGTTACTCCAATGGACGGTAGCCTTCTTCTTATGGAAGGTAGTCTGTTGTCGAGATTTTTGTTACTCCAATGGGTGGTAGCCTTGTCATTATGGAAAGTAGTCTGGTGTCGATATCTTTGTTACTCCAATGGATGGTAGCCTTGTCATTGTGGAAGGTAGTCTGTTGTCCAAAAATTTTATACTCCAATGGATTGTAGCCTTGTCATTATTGAAGGTAGACTCTTGTTGATATTTTTGTTACTCTAATGGATAGTAGCCTTGTCATTATGGAAGTTAGTTTGTTGTCCAGATTTTTGTTACTCTAATGGACGGTAGCTTTGTAATTACGGAAGGTAGTTTGTTCTCGAGATTTTTGTTACTCCATTGGATGGTAACCTTTTCGTATAAGGTACTCTGTTGTCGTGATTTTTGTTACTACAATGGATTGTTGCCTTGTCATTATGGAAGGTAGTATGTCGTTGTGATTTTTATTACTCCAATGGATGGTAGCTATCTCATTATGGAAGGTAGTCTGTTGTTCAAATTTTTGTTACTACAGTGTATGTTAGCCTTGTCATTATGGAAGGTAGTCTGTTGTCGAGATTTTTGTTACTCCATTGGATAGTAGCCTTGTCATTATGGAAGGTAGTCTGTTGTCGATATTTTTGTTACTCCAATGGATGGTAGCCTTGTCATTATGGAAGGTAGTCTGTCATTGTGATTTTTATTACTACAATGGATTCTAGCCTTATCATTATCGAAGGTAGTCTATTGTCAAAATTTTTGTTACTCCAATGGATGGTAGCCTTATCATTATGGAAGGTAGTCTGTTGTCGAGATTTTTTTACTCCAATGGATGGTAGAATTATCATTATGGAAGGTAGTATGTCGTTATGATTTTTGTTACTCCAATGGATGGTAGCCTTGTCATTATGGAAGGTAGTCTATTGTTCAGATTTTTCTTACTACAATGTGTGTTAGCCTTATCATTATGAAAGGTAGTCTATTGTCGAGATTTTTGTTACTCCATTGGATAGTAGCATTGTCAATATGGAAGGTAGTCTGTTGTTGAGATTTTTGTTATTTTAATGGATGGTAGCCCAATCAATATGGAAGGTAGTATTTTTTCGATATTTTTGTTACTCTAATGGATTGTAGCCTTGTCATTATGGAAGGTAGTCTATTGTTGAGATTTTTGTTACTCCAATGGATGGTATCCTTGTCATTATGGAAGGTAGTCTATCGTAGAAATTTTTGTTATTCCAATGGATGGTAGCCTTGTCATTATGAAAGGTAATCTGTTGTCGAGATTTTTGTACTGCAATGGATTGTAGCCTTGTCATTAAGGAAGGTAGTCTTTTGTCGAAATTTTTGTTACTCCAATGGATGGTAGCCTTCTTATTATGGAAGGTAGTATGTTGTCGAGATTTTTGTTACTCCAATGGATGGTAGCCTTATCATTATGGAAGGTAGTCTGTTGTCGAGATTTTTGTTACTCCAATGGATGGTAGCCTTATCATTATGGAAGGTAGTCTTTCGTTATGATTTTTGTTACTCCAATGGATCGTAGCCTTGTCATTATGGAAGGTAGTCTATTGTTCAGATTTTTCTTACTACAATGTGAGTTAGCCTTATCATTATGGAAGGTAGTCTATTGTCGAGATTTTTGTTACTCCATTGGATAGTAGCATTGTCAATATGGAAGATAGTCTGTTGTTGAGATTTTTTTTATTCTAATGGATGGTAGCCTAGTCAATATGGAAGGTAGCATTTTTTCGAGATTTTTGTTACTCTAATGGATGGTAGCCTTGTCATTATGGAAGGTAGTCTATTGTCGAGATTTTTGTTACTCCAATGGATGGTAGCCTTGTCATTATGGAAGGTAGTCTGTCATAAAAAATTTTGTTATTCCAATGGATGGTAGCATTTTCATTATGAAAGGTAATCTATTGTCGAGATTTTTGTTACTTCAATGGATTGTAGCCTTGTCATTATGGAAGGTAGTCTTTTGTCGAAATTTTTGTTACTCCAATGAATGGTAGCCTTCTTATTATGGAAGGTAGTCTGTTGTCGAGATTTTTCTTAATACAATGGATGGTAGCCTTATCATTATGGAAGGTAGTGTGTTATCGAGATTTTTGTTACTCCAATGGGTGGTAGCCTTGTCATTATGGAAGGTAGTGTGGTGTTAAAAAAATTTATACTCCAACGGATGGTAGCCTTGTCAATATGGAAGGTAGTCTCTTGTTGATATTTTTGTTACTCCAATGGACAGTAGCCTTGTCATTATGGAAGGTAGTCTGTTGTCCAGATTTTTGTTACTCTAATGGACGGTAGCTTTGTCATTATGGAAGGTAGTTTGTTGTCGAGATTTTTGTTACTCAATTGGATGGTAGCCTTATCATTATGGAAGGTAGTATGTTGTCGATATTTTTGTTATTCCAATGGATGGTAACCTTTTCATATAACGTAGTCTGTTGTCGTGATTTTTGTTACTACAATGGATTTTTGCCTTGTCATTATGGAAGGTAGTTTGTCATTGTGATTTTTATTACTCCAATGGATGGTAACCATCTCATTATGGAAGGTAGCTTGTTGTTCAAATTTTTGTTACTACAATGTATGTTAGCCTTGTCATTATGGAAGGTAGTCTGTTGTCGAGATTTTTGTTAATCCATTAGATAGTAGACTTGTCATTATGGAAGGTGGTCGGTTTTCGAGATTTTTGTTATTCCAATGGATGGTAGCCAAGTCTTTATGGAAGGTAGTTTGTTATCGAGATTTTTGTTACTCCAATGGATGGTAGCATTCTTATTATGGAAGGTAGTCTGTTGTCAAGATTTTTGTTAATACAATGGATGGTAGCCTTATCATTATGGAAGGTAGTCTGTTGTCGAGATTTTTGTTACTCCAATGGGTGGTAGCCTTGTCATTATGGAAGGTAGTCTGGTGTCGATATCTTTGTTACTCCAATGGAAGTAGCATATTCATTATGGAATGTAGTCTGTTGTCGAGATTTTTGTTACTCCAATGTATGGTAGCCTTGTCAATGTGGAAGGTAGTCTGTTGTCAAAAAATTTATACTCCAATGGATGGTAGCCTTGTCATTATTGAAGGTAGACTCTTGTTGATATTTTTCTTACTCCAATGGATAGTAGCCTTGTCATTATGGAAGGTAGTTTGTTGTCCAGATTTTTGTTACTCTAATGGACGGTAGCTTTGTCATTATGGTAGGTAGTTTGTTATCGAGATTTTTGTTACTCCATAGGATGGTAGCCTTATCATTATGGAAGGTAGTATGTTGTCGTGATTTTTGTTACTACAATGGATTGTTTCCTTGTCATTATGGAAGGTAGTTTGTCGTTGTGATTTTTATTACTCCAATGGATGGTAGCCATCTCATTATGGAAGGTAGTCTGTTGTTCAAACTTTTATTACTACAGTGTATGTTAGCCTTGTCATTATGGAAGGTGTCGAGATTTTTGTTACAACATTGGATAGTAGCCTTGTCATTATGAAAGGTAGTCTGTTGTCGAGATTTTTGTTATTCCAATGGATGGTAGCCAAGTCATTATGGAAGGTAGTTTGTTTTCGAGATTTTTGTTACTCCAATGGATGGTAGCCTTGTCATTTTGGAAAGTAGTCTGTTGCCGAGATTTTTGTTACTCCAATGGATGGTAGCCTTGTCATTATGGAAGGTAGTCTGTCGTTGATATTTTACTTATTCCAATGGATGATAGCCTTGTCATTATGAAAGGTACTCTATTGTCAAGATTTTTGTTACTCTAATGGATTATATCCTTGTCATTATGGAAGGTAGTTTGTTGTCGAGATTTTTGTTACTCCAATGAATGGTATCCTTGTCATTACGGAAGGTAGTATGTTGTCGAGATTTTTGTTACTACAATGGATGGTTGCCTTGTCATTATGGAAGGTAGTTTGTCATCGTGATTTTTGTTACTACAATGGACTGTAGCCTTGTCATTATGGAAGGTAGTCTATTGTCGACATTTTTGTTACTCCAATGGATGGTAGCCTTATCATCATGGAAGGTAGTCTGTTGTCGAGATTTTTGTTACTCCAATGGATGCTAGCCTTGTCATTATGGAAGGTAGTCTGTCGTTATGATTTTTGTTACTCCAATGGATGGTAGCCTTGTAATTATGGAAGGTAGTCTATTGTTCATATTTTTCTTATTAAAATGTGTGTTAGCCTTATCATTATGGAAGGTAGTCTATTGTCAAGATTTTTGTTACTCCATTGGATAGTGGCATTGTCAATATGAAAGGTAGTCTGTTGTTGTGATTTTTGTTATTCCTATGGATGGTAGCCTAGTCAATATGGAATGTAGTATGTTTTCGAGATTTTTGTTACTCCAATGGATGGTAGCCTTGTCATTATGGAAGGTAGTCTATTGTCGAGATTTTTGTTACTCCAATGGATGGTAGCCTTGTCATTATGGGAGGTAGTTTGTCGTAGAAATTTTTGTTGTTCTAATGGATTAAGCCTTGTCATTATGAAAGGTAGTCTATTGTCGATATTTTTGTTACTCCAATGGATTGTAGCCTTGCAATTATGGAAGGTAGTCTTTTGTCGAAATTTTTGTTACTCCAATGGATGGTAGCCTTCTTATTATGGAAGGTAGTCTGTTGTCGAGATTTTTCTTACTACAATGGATGGTAGCCTATTCATTATGGAAGGTAGTCTGTTTGCGAGATTTTCGTTACTACAATGGATTATAGCCTTGTCATTATGGAAGGTTGTTTGTTGTCGATATCTTTGTTACTCCATTGGATGGTAGCCTATTCATTATGGAATGTAGTCTGTTGTCGAGATTTTTGTTACTCCAATGGATGGTAGCCTTGTCATTATGCAAGGTAGTCTTTCGTTATTATTTTTGTTACTCCAATGGATGGTAGCCTTGTTATTATGGAAGGTAGTCTATTGTTTATATTTTTCTTACTACAATGTGTGTTAGCCTTATCATTATGGAAGGTAGTCTATTGTCAAGATTTTTGTTACTCCATTGGATAGTAGCATTGTCAATATGAAAGGTAGTCTGTTGTTGTGATTTTTGTTATTCCAATGGATGGTAGCCTAGTCAATATGGAAGGTAGTATGTTTTCGAGATTTTTGTTACTCCAATGGATGGCAGCCTTGTCATTATGGAAGGTAGTCTATTGTCGATATTTTTGTTACTCCAATGGATGGTAGCCTTGTCATTAAGGAAGGTAGTCTGTCGTAGAAATTTTTGTTATTCCAATGCATTGTAGCCTTGTCATTATGAAAGGTAATCTATTGTCGAGATTTTTGTTACTCCAATGGATTGTAGCCTTGTCATTATGGAAGGTAGTCTTTTGTCGAAATTTTTGTTACTCCAATGGATGGTAGCCTTCTTATTATGGAAGGTAGTCTGTTGTCGAGATTTTTGTTATTCCAATGGATGGTAGCCAAGTCATTATGGAAGGTAGTTTGTTTTCGAGATTTTTGTTACTCTTATGGATGGTAGCCTTGTCATTATGGAAGGTAGTCTGTCGTTGATATTTTTCTTATTCCAATGGATGATAGCCTTGTCATTATGAAAGGTAGTCTATTGTCAAGATTTTTGTTACTCTAATGGATTATATCCTTGTCATTATGGAAGGTAGTTTGTTGTCGAGATTTTTGTTACTCCAATGGATGGTATCCTTGTCATTACGGAAGGTAGTCTATTGTCGAGATTTTTGTTACTACAATGGATGGTAGCCTTATCATTATGGAAGGTAGTCTGTTGTCGAGATTTTTGTTATTCCAATGGATGGTAGCCTTGTTGTTATGGAAGGTAGTCTGTCGTTATGATTTTTGTTACTCCAATGGATGGTAGACTTGTCATTATGGAAGGTAGTCTATTGTTCATATTTTTCTTACTACAATGTGTGTTAGCCTTATCATTATGGAAGGTAGTCTATTGTCCAGATTTTTGTTACTCCATTGGATAGTAGCATTGTCAATATGAAAGGTAGTCTGTTGTTGTGATTTTTGTTATTCCTATGGATGGTAGCCTAGTCAATATGGAATGTAGTATGTTTTCGAGATTTTTGTTACTCCAATGGATGGCAGCCTTGTCATTATGGAAGGTAGTCTATTGTCGAGATTTTTGATACTCCAATGGATGGTAGCCTCGTCATTATGGGAGGTAGTTTGTCTTAGAAATTTTTGTTGTTCTAATGGATGGTAGCCTTGTCATTATGAAAGGTAGTCTATTGTCGATATTTTTGTTACTCCATTGGATTGTAGCCTTGTCATTATGGAAGGTAGTCTTTTGTCGAAATTTTTGTCACACCAATGGATGGTAGCCTTCTTATTATGGAAGGTAGTCTGTTGTCGAGATTTTTCTTACTACAATGGATGGTAGCCTTTTCATTATGGAAGGTAGTCTGTTTGCGAGATTTTCGTTACTACAATAGATTATAGCCTTGTCATTATGGAAGGTTGTCTGTTGTCGATATCTTTGTTACTCCATTGGATGGTATCCTATTCATTATGGAATGTAGTCTGTTGTCGAGATTTTTGTTACTCCAATGGATGGTAGCCTTGTCATTATGGAAGGTAGTCTGTCGTTATTATTTTTGTTACTCCAATGGATGGTAGCCTTGTCATTATGGGAGGTAGTTTGTCGTAGAAATTTTTGTTGTTCTAATGGATTAAGCCTTGTCATTATGAGAGGTAGTCTATTGTCGATATTTTTGTTACTCCAATGGATTGTAGCCTTGTCATTATTGAAGGTAGTCTTTTGTCGAAATTTTTGTTACTCCAATGGATTGTAGCCTTCTTATTATGGAAGGTAGTCTGTTGTCGAGATTTTTCTTACTACAATGGATGGTAGCCTTTTCATTATGGAAGGTAGTCTGTTTGTGAGATTTTCGTTACTACAATGGATTATAGCCTTGTCATTATGGAAGGTTGTCTGTTGTCGATATCTTTGTTACTCCATTGGATGGTAGCCTATTCATTATGGAATGTAGTCAGTTGTCGAGAATTTTGTTACTCCAATGGATGGTAGCCTTGTCATTATGCAAGGTAGTCTGTCGTTATTATTTTTGTTACTCCAATGGATGGTAGCCTTGTTATTATGGAAGGTAGTCTATTATTCATATTTTTCTTACTACAATGTGTGTTAGCCTTATCATTATGGAAGGTAGTCTATTGTCAAGTTTTTGTTACTGCATTGGATAGTAGCATTGTCAATATGAAAGGTAGTCTGTTGTTGTGAGTTTTGTTATTCCAATGGATGGTAGCCTAGTCAATATGGAAGGTAGTATGTTTTCGAGATTTTTGTTACTCCAATGGATGGTAGCCTTGTCATTATGGAAGGTAGTCTATTGTCGATATTTTTGTTACTCCAATGGATGGTAGCCTTGTCATTATGGAAGGTAGTCTGTCGTAGAAATTTTTGTTATTCTAATGGATGGTAGCCTTGTCATTATGAAAGGTAATCTATTGTCGAGATTT
This sequence comes from Vicia faba, assembly GCA_948472305.1. Taxonomy (NCBI): domain Eukaryota; kingdom Viridiplantae; phylum Streptophyta; class Magnoliopsida; order Fabales; family Fabaceae; genus Vicia; species Vicia faba. The sequence goes on from OX451741.1 coordinate 463,781,990, forward strand.
TTGTTACTCCAATGGATTGTAGCCTTGTCATTATGGAAGGTAGGCTTTTGTCGAAATTTTTGTTACTCCAATGGATGGTAGCCTTCTTATTATGGAAGGTAGTCTGTTGTCGAGATTTTTGTTATTCCAATGGATGGTAGCCAAGTCATTATGGAAGGTAGTTTGTTTTCGAGATTTTTGTTACTCCAATGGATGGTAGCCTTGTCATTATGGAAGGTAGTCTGTCGTTGATATTTTTCTTATTAATGGATGATAGCCTTGTCATTATGAAAGGTAGTCTATTGTCAAGATTTTTGTTACTCTAATGGATTATATCCTTGTCATTATGGAAGGTAGTTTGTTGTCGAGATTTTTGTTACTCCAATGGATGGTATCCTTGTCATTACGGAAGGTAGTCTATTGTCGAGATTTTTGTTACTACAATGGATGGTAGCCTTGTCATTATGGAAGGTAGTTTGTCGTCGTGATTTTTGTTACTACAATGGACTGTAGCCTTGTCATTATGGAAGGTAGTCTATTGTCGAGATTTTTGTTACTCCAATGGATGGTAGCCTTATCATTATGGAAGGTAGTCTGTTGTCAAGATTTTTGTTACTCCAATGGATGGTAGCCTTGTTGTTATGGAAGGTAGTCTGTCGTTATGATTTTTGTTACTCCAATGGATGGTAGCCTTGTCATTACGGAAGGTAGTCTATTGTTCATATTTTTCTTACTACAATGTGTGTTAGCCTTATCATTATGGAAGGTAGTCTATTGTCCAGATTTTTGTTACTCCATTGGATAGTAGCATTGTCAATATGAAAGGTAGTCTGTTGTTGTGATTTTTGTTATTCCTATGGATGGTAGCCTAGTCAATATGGAATGTACTATGTTTTCGAGATTTTTGTTACTCCAATGGATGGCAGCCTTGTCATTATGGAAGGTAGTCTATTGTCGAGATTTTTGATACTCCAATGGATGGTAGCCTTGTCATTATGGGAGGTAGTTTGTCTTAGAAATTTTTGTTGTTCGAATGGATGGTAGCCTTGTCATTATGAAAGGTAGTCTATTGTCGATATTTTTGTTACTCCAATGGATTGTAGCCTTGTCATTATGGAAGGTAGTCTTTTGTCGAAATTTTTGTCACTCCAATGGATGGTAGCCTTCTTATTATGGAAGGTAGTCTGTTGTCGAGATTTTTCTTACTACAATGGATGGTAGCCTTTTCATTATGGAAGGTAGTCTGTTTGCGAGATTTTCGTTACTACAATAGATTATAGCCTTGTCATTATGGAAGGTTGTCTGTTGTCGATATCTTTGTAACTCCATTGGATGGTAGCCTATTCATTATGGAATGTAGTCTGTTGTCGAGATTTTTGTTACTCCAATGGATGGTAGCCTTGTCATTATGGAAGGTAGTCTGTCGTTATTATTTTTGTTACTCCAATGGATGGTAGCCTTGTCATTATGGGAGGTAGTTTGTCGTAGAAATTTTTGTTGTTCTAATGGATTAAGCCTTGTCATTATGAGATGTAGTCTATTGTCAATATTTTTGTTACTCCAATGGATTGTAGCCTTGTCATTATTGAAGGTAGTCTTTTGTCGAAATTTTTGTTACTCCAATGGATTGTAGCCTTCTTATTATGGAAGGTAGTCTGTTGTCGAGATTTTTCTTACTACAATGGATGGTAGCCTTTTCATTATGGAAGGTAGTCTGTTTGTGAGATTTTCGTTACTACAATGGATTATAGCCTTGTCATTATGGAAGGTTGTCTGTTGTCGATATCTTTGTTACTCCATTGGATGGTAGCCTATTCATTATGGAATGTAGTCTGTTGTCGAGAATTTTGTTACTCCAATGGATGGTAGCCTTGTCATTATGCAAGGTAGTCTGTCGTTATTATTTTTGTTACTCCAATGGATGGTAGCCTTGTTATTATGGAAGGTAGTCTATTGTTCATATTTTTCTTACTACAATGTGTGTTAGCCTTATCATTATGGAAGGTAGTCTATTGTCAAGTTTTTGTTACTCCATTGTATAGTAGCATTGTCAATATGAAAGGTAGTCTGTTGTTGTGAGTTTTGTTATTCCAATGGATGGTAGCCTAGTCAATATGGAAGGTAGTATGTTTTCGAGATTTTTGTTACTCCAATGGATGGTAGCCTTGTCATTATGGAAGGTAGTCTATTGTCGATATTTTTGTTACTCCAATGGATGGTAGCCTTGTCATTATGGAAGGTAGTCTGTCGTAGAAATTTTTGTTATTCCAATGGATGGTAGCCTTGTCATTATGAAAGGTAATCTATTGTCGAGATTTTTGTTACTCCAATGGATTGTAGCCTTGTCATTATGGAAGGTAGGCTTTTGTCGAAATTTTTGTTACTCCAATGGATGGTAGCCTTCTTATTATGGAAGGTAGTCTGTTGTCGAGATTTTTGTTATTCCAATGGATGGTAGCCAAGTCATTATGGAAGGTAGTTTGTTTTCGAGATTTTTGTTACTCCAATGGATGGTAGCCTTGTCATTATGGAAGGTAGTCTGTCGTTGATATTTTTCTTATTAATGGATGATAGCCTTGTCATTATGAAAGGTAGTCTATTGTCAAGATTTTTGTTACTCTAATGGATTATATCCTTGTCATTATGGAAGGTAGTTTGTTGTCGAGATTTTTGTTACTCCAATGGATGGTATCCTTGTCATTACGGAAGGTAGTCTATTGTCGAGATTTTTGTTACTACAATGGATGGTAGCCTTGTCATTATGGAAGGTAGTTTGTCGTCGTGATTTTTGTTACTACAATGGACTGTAGCCTTGTCATTATGGAAGGTAGTCTATTGTCGAGATTTTTGTTACTCCAATGGATGGTAGCCTTATCATTATGGAAGGTAGTCTGTTGTCGAGATTTTTGTTACTCCAATGGATGGTAGCCTTGTTGTTATGGAAGGTAGTCTGTCGTTATGATTTTTGTTACTCCAATGGATGGTAGCCTTGTCATTACGGAAGGTAGTCTATTGTTCATATTTTTCTTACTACAATGTGTGTTAGCCTTATCATTATGGAAGGTAGTCTATTGTCCAGATTTTTGTTACTCCATTGGATAGTAGCATTGTCAATATGAAAGGTAGTCTGTTGTTGTGATTTTTGTTATTCCTATGGATGGTAGCCTAGTCAATATGGAATGTACTATGTTTTCGAGATTTTTGTTACTCCAATGGATGGCAGCCTTGTCATTATGGAAGGTAGTCTATTGTCGAGATTTTTGATACTCCAATGGATGGTAGCCTTGTCATTATGGGAGGTAGTTTGTCTTAGAAATTTTTGTTGTTCTAATGGATGGTAGCCTTGTCATTATGAAAGGTAGTCTATTGTCGATATTTTTGTTACTCCAATGGATTGTAGCCTTGTCATTATGGAAGGTAGTCTTTTGTCGAAATTTTTGTCACTCCAATGGATGGTAGCCTTCTTATTATGGAAGGTAGTCTGTTGTCGAGATTTTTCTTACTACAATGGATGGTAGCCTTTTCATTATGGAAGGTAGTCTGTTTGCGAGATTTTCGTTACTACAATAGATTATAGCCTTGTCATTATGGAAGGTTGTCTGTTGTCGATATCTTTGTAACTCCATTGGATGGTAGCCTATTCATTATGGAATGTAGTCTGTTGTCGAGATTTTTGTTACTCCAATGGATGGTAGCCTTGTCATTATGGAAGGTAGTCTGTCGTTATTATTTTTGTTACTCCAATGGATGGTAGCCTTGTCATTATGGGAGGTAGTTTGTCGTAGAAATTTTTGTTGTTCTAATGGATTAAGCCTTGTCATTATGAGATGTAGTCTATTGTCAATATTTTTGTTACTCCAATGGATTGTAGCCTTGTCATTATTGAAGGTAGTCTTTTGTCGAAATTTTTGTTACTCCAATGGATTGTAGCCTTCTTATTATGGAAGGTAGTCTGTTGTCGAGATTTTTCTTACTACAATGGATGGTAGCCTTTTCATTATGGAAGGTAGTCTGTTTGTGAGATTTTCGTTACTACAATGGATTATAGCCTTGTCATTATGGAAGGTTGTCTGTTGTCGATATCTTTGTTACTCCATTGGATGGTAGCCTATTCATTATGGAATGTAGTCTGTTGTCGAGAATTTTGTTACTCCAATGGATGGTAGCCTTGTCATTATGCAAGGTAGTCTGTCGTTATTATTTTTGTTACTCCAATGGATGGTAGCCTTGTTATTATGGAAGGTAGTCTATTGTTCATATTTTTCTTACTACAATGTGTGTTAGCCTTATCATTATGGAAGGTAGTCTATTGTCAAGTTTTTGTTACTCCATTGTATAGTAGCATTGTCAATATGAAAGGTAGTCTGTTGTTGTGAGTTTTGTTATTCCAATGGATGGTAGCCTAGTCAATATGGAAGGTAGTATGTTTTCGAGATTTTTGTTACTCCAATGGATGGTAGCCTTGTCATTATGGAAGGTAGTCTATTGTCGATATTTTTGTTACTCCAATGGATGGTAGCCTTGTCATTATGGAAGGTAGTCTGTCGTAGAAATTTTTGTTATTCCAATGGATGGTAGCCTTGTCATTATGAAAGGTAATCTATTGTCGAGATTTTTGTTACTCCAATGGATTGTAGCCTTGTCATTATGGAAGGTAGGCTTTTGTCGAAATTTTTGTTACTCCAATGGATGGTAGCCTTCTTATTATGGAAGGTAGTCTGTTGTCGAGATTTTTGTTATTCCAATGGATGGTAGCCAAGTCATTATGGAAGGTAGTTTGTTTTCGAGATTTTTGTTACTCCAATGGATGGTAGCCTTGTCATTATGGAAGGTAGTCTGTCGTTGATATTTTTCTTATTCCAATGGATGATAGCCTTGTTGTTATGAAAGGTAGTCTATTGTCAAGATTTTTGTTACTCTAATGGATTATATCCTTGTCATTATGGAAGGTAGTTTGTTTTCGAGATTTTTGTTACTCCAATGGATGGTATCCTTGTCATTACGGAAGGTAGTCTATTGTCGAGATTTTTGTTACTACAATGGATGGTAGCCTTGTCATTATGGAAGGTAGTTTGTCGTCGTGATTTTTGTTACTACAATGGACTGTAGCCTTGTCATTATGGAAGGTAGTCAATTGTCGAGATTTTTGTTACTCCAATGGATGGTAGCCTTATCATTATGGAAGGTAGTCTGTTGTCGAGATTTTTGTTACTCCAATGAATGGTAGCCTTGTCATTATGGAAGGTAGTCTGTTGTCGATATTTTTTTTATTCCAATGGATGATAGCCTAGTAATTATTGAAGGTAGTCTTTTGTCTTGATTTTTGTTACTCCAATGGATGGTAGCCTTGTCATTATGGAAGGTAGTCTATTGTTCATATTTTTCTTACTACAAAGTGTGTTAGCCTTATCATTATGGAAGGTAGTCTATTATCCAGATTTTTGTTACTCCATTGGATAGTAGCATTGTCAATATGAAAGGTAGTCTGTTGTTGTGATTTTTGTTATTCCTATGGATGGTAGCCTAATCAATATGGAATGTAGTATGTTTTCGAGATTTTTGTTACTCCAATGGATGGCAGCATTGTCATTATGGAAGGTAGTCTATTGTCGAGATTTTTGTTACTCCAATGGATGGTAGCCTTGTCATTATGGGAGGTAGTCTGTCTTAGAAATTTTTGTTGTTCTAATGGATGGTAGCCTTGTCATTAAGAAAGGTAGTCTATTGTCGATATTTTTGTTACTCCAATGGATTGTAGCCTTGTCATTATGGAAGGTAGTCTTTTGTCGAAATTTTTGTTACTCCAATGGATGGTAGCCTTCTAATTATGGAAGGTAGTCTGTTGTCGAGATTTTTCTTACTACAATGGATGGTAGCCTTTTCATTATGGAAGGTAGTCTGTTTGCGAGATTTTCGTTACTACAATAGATTATAGCCTTGTCATTATGGAAGGTTGTCTGTTGTCGATATCTTTGTTACTCCATTGGATGGTAGCCTATTCATTATGGAATGTAGTCTGTTGTCGAGATTTTTGTTACTCCAATGGATGATAGCCTTGTCATTATGGAAGGTAGTCTGTCGTTATTATTTTTGTTACTCCAATGGATGGTAGCCTTGTTATTATGGAAGGTAGTCTATTGTTCATATTTTTCTTACTACAATGGATGGTAGCTTTGTCATTATGGAAGGTAGTCTATTGTCGATATTTTTGTTACTCCAATGGATGGTAGCCTTGCCATTATGGAAGGTAGTCTGTCATAGAAATTTTTGTTATTCTAATGGATGGTAGCCTTGTCATTATTAAAGGTAATCTATTGTCGAGAATTTTGTTACTCCAATGGATTCTAGCCTTCTCATTATGGAAGGTAGTCTTTTGTCGAAATTTTTGTTACTCTAATGGATGGTAGCCTTCTTATTATGGAAGGTAGTCTGTTGTCGAGATTTTATTTTAATACAATGGATGGTAGCCTTAATATTATGGAAGGTAGTCTGTTATCGAGATTTTTGTTACTCCAATGGGTGGTAGCCTTGTCATTATGGAAGGTAGTCTGGCGTCAATATCTTTGTTACTCCAATGGAAGTAGCCTATTCCTTATGGAATGTAGTCTGTTGTCGAGATTTTTTGAACTCCAATGGATGGTAACCTTGTCATTATGGAATGTAGTTTGTTGTCAAAAAAATTTATACTCCAATGGATGATAGCCTTGTCATTATGGGAGGTAGTCTATCGTAGAAATTTTTGTTGTTCTAATGGATGGTAGCCTTGTCATTATGAAAGGTAGTCTATTGTCGAAATTTTTGTTACTCCAATGGATGGTAGCCTTCTTATTATGGAAGGTAGTTTGTTGTCGAGATTTTTCTTACTACAATGGATTATAGCCTTTTCATTATGGAAGGTAGTCTGTTTACGAGATTTTCGTTACTACAATGGATTGTAGCCTTGTCATTATGGAAGGTTGTCTGTTGTCGATATCTTTGTTACTCCATTGGATGGTAGCCTATTCATTATGGAATGTAGTCTGTTGTCGATATTTTTGTTACTCCAATGGATGATAGCCTTGTCATTATGGAAGGTAGTCTGTCGTTATTATTTTTGGTACTCCAATGGATGGTAGCCTTGTTATTATGGAAGGTAGTCTATTGTTCATATTTTTCTTACTACAATGGATGGTAGCTTTGTCATTATGGAAGGTAGTCTATTGTCGATATTTTTGTTACTCCATTGGATAGTAGCAATGTCAATATGAAAGGTAGTCTGTTGTTGTGATTTTTCTTATTCCAATGGATGGTAGCCTAGTCAATATGGAAGGTAGTATGTTTTCGAGATTTTTGTTACTCCAATGGATGGTAGTCTTGTTATTTTGGAAGGTAGTCTATTGTCGATATTTTTGTTACTCCAATGGATGGTAGCCTTGTCATTATGTAAGGTAGTCTGTCGTAAAATTTTTTGTTATTCCAATGGATGGTAGCCTTGTCATTATGGAAGGTAGTCTTTTGTCGAAATTTGTGTTACTCCAATGGATGGTAGACTTCTTATTATGGAAGGTAGTCTATTGTCGAGATTTTTTTTTATACAATGGATGGTAGCCTTATCATTATGGAAGGTAGTCTGTTATTGAGATTTTTGTTACTCAAATGGGTGGTAACCTTGTCATTATGGAAGGTAGTCTGGTGTCGATATCTTTGTTACTCCAATGGAAGTAGCCTATTCATTTTGGAATGTAGTCTGTTGTCGAGATTTTTGGAACTCCAATGGATGGTAACCTTGTCATTATGGAAGGTAGTCTTTTGTCAAAAAAATTTATACTCCAATGGATGATAGCCTTGTCATTATGGGAGGTAGTCTGTCGTAGAAATTTTTGTTGTTCTAATGGATGGTAGCCTTGTCATTATGAAAGGTAGTCTATTGTCGTTATTTTTCTTACTCCAATGGATTGTAGCCTTGTCATTATGGAAGGTAGTCTTTTGTCGATATTTTTGTTACTCCAATGGATGGTAGCCTTGTCATTATGGAAGGTAGTCTTTCGTTATGATTTTTGTTACTCCAATGGATGGTAGCCTTGTTATTATAGGAGGTAGTCTATTGTTCATATTTTTCTTACTACAATGTGTGTTAGCCTTATCATTATGGAAGGTAGTCTATTATAAAGATTTTTGTTACTCCATTGGATAGTAGCATTGCCAATATGAAAGGAAGTCTGTTGTTGTGATTTTTGTTATTCAATGGATGGTAGCCTAGTCAATATGGAAGGTAGTATGTTTTCGAGATTTTTGTTACTCCAATGGATGGTAGTCTTGTCATTTTGGAAGGTAGTCTATTGTCGATATTTTTGTTACTCCAATGGATGGTAGCCTTGTCATTATGTAAGGTAGTCTGTCGTAGAAATTTTTGTTATTCCAATGGATGGTAGCCTTGTCATTATGAAAGGTAATCTATTGTCGAGATTTTTGTTACTCCAATGGATTGTAGCCTTGTCATTATGGAAGGTAGTCTTTTGTCGAAATTTTTGTTACTCCAATGGATGGTAGACTTCTTATTATGGAAGGTAGTCTGTTGTCGAGATTTTTTTTTATACAATGGATGGTAGCCTTATCATTATGGAAGGTAGTCTATTATTGAGATTTTTGTTACTCCAATGGGTGGTAGCCTTATCATTATGGAAGGTAGTCTGGTGTCGATATCTTTGTTACTCCAATGGAAGTAGCCTATTCATTTTGGAATGTAGTCTGTTGTCGAGATTTTTGGAACTCCAATTGATGGTAACCTTGTCATTATGGAAGGTATTCTGTTGTCAAAAAATTTTATACTCCAATGGATGGTAGCCTTGTCATTATGAAAGGTAATCTATTGTCGAGATTTTTGTTACTCCAATGGATTGTAGAGTTGTCATTATGGAAGGTAGTCTTTTGTCGAAATTTTTGTTACTCCAATGGATGGTAGCCTTCTTATTATGGAAGGTAGTCTGTTGTCGAGAGTTTTGTTAATACAATGGATGGTAGTCTTATCATTATGGAAGGTAGTCTGTTATCGAGATTTTTGTTACTCCAATGGGTGGTAGCCTTGTCATTATGGAAGGTAGTCTGGTGTCGATATCTTTGTTACTCCAATGGAAGTAGCCTATTCCATATGGAATGTAGTCTGTTGCCGAGATTTTTGGAACTCCAATGGATGGTAACCTTGTCATTATGGAAGGTAGTCTGTTGTCAAAAAATTTTATACTCCAATGGATGATAGCCTTCTAATTATGGGAGGTAGTCTGTCGTAGAAATTTTTTTTGTTCTAATGGATGGTAGCCTTGTCATTATGAAAGGTAGTCTATTGTCGTTATTTTTGTTACTCCAATGGATTGTAGCCTTGTCATTATGGAAGGTAGTCTTTTGTCGAAATTTTTATTACTCCAATGGATGGTAGCCTTCTTATTATGGAAGGTAGTCTGTTGTCGAGATTTTCGTTACTACAATGGATTATAGCCTTGTCATTATGGAAGGTTGTCTATTGTCGATATCTTTGTTACTCCATTGGATGGTAGCCTATTCATTATGGAATGTAGTCTGTTGTCGATATTTTTGTTACTCCAATGGATGGTAGCCTTGTCATTATGGAAGGTAGTCTGTCGTTATGATTTTTGTTACTCCAATGGATGGTAGCCTTGTTATTATAGGAGGTAGTCTATTGTTCATATTTTTCTTACTACAATGTGTGTTAGCCTTATCATTATGGAAGGTAGTCTATTGTCAAGATTTTTGTTACTCCATTGGATAGTAGCATTGTCAATATGAAAGGTAGTCTGTTGTTGTGATTTTTGTTATTCCAATGGATGGTAGCCTAGTCAATATGGAAGGTAGTATGTTTTAGAGATTTTTGTTACTCCAATGGATGGTAGTCTTGTCATTTTGGAAGGTAGTCTATTGTCGATATTTTTGTTACTCCAATGGATGGTAGCCTTGTCATTATGTAAGGTAGTCTGTCGTAGAAATTTTTTTTATTCCAATGGATGGTAGCCTTGTCATTATGAAAGGTAATCTATTGTCGAGATTTTTGTTACTCCAATGGATTGTAGCCTTGTCATTATGAAAGGTAGTCTTTTGTCGAAATTTTTATTACTCCAATGGATGGTAGACTTCTTATTATGGAAGGTAGTCTGTTGTCGAGATTTTTTTTATACAATGGATGGTAGCCTTATCATTATGGAAGGTAGTCTGTTATTGAGATTTTTGTTACTCCAACGGGTGGTAGCCTTGTCATTATGGAAGGTAGTCTGGCGTCGATATCTTTGTTACTCCAATGGAAGTAGCCTATTCATTTTGGAATGTAGTCTGTTGTCGAGATTTTTGGAACTCCAATGGATGGTAACCTTGTCATTATGGAAGGTAGTCTGTTGTCAAAAAATTTTATACTCCAATGGATGATAGCCTTGTCATTATGGGAGGTAGTCTGTCGTAGAAATTTTTGTTGTTCTAATGGATGGTAGCCTTGTCATTATGAAAGGTAGTCTATTGTCGTTATTTTTGTTACTCCAATGTATTGTAGCCTTGTCATTATGGAAGGTAGTCTTTTGTCGAAATTTTTGTTACTCCAATGGATGGTAGCCTTCTTATTATGGAAGGTAGTTTGTTGTCGAGATTTTTCTTACTACAATGGATTATAGCCTTTCCATTATGGAAGGTAGTCTATTTACGAGATTTTCGTTACTACAATGGATTGTAGCCTTGTCATTATGGAAGGTTGTCTGTTGTCGATATCTTTGTTACTCCATTGGATGGTAGCCTATTCATTATGGAATGTAGTCTGTTGTCGATATATTTGTTACTCCAATGGATGATAGCCTTGTCATTATGGAAGGTAGTCTGTCGTTATTATTTTTGTTACTCCAATGGATGGTAGCCTTGTTATTATGGAAGGTAGTCTATTGTTCATATTTTTCTTACTACAATGGATGGTAGCTTTGTCATTATGGAAGGTAGTCTATTGTCGATATTTTTGTTACTCCATTGGATAGTAGCAATGTCAATATGAAAGGTAGTCTGTTGTTGTGATTTTTCTTATTCCAATGGATGGTAGCCTAGTCAATATGGAAGGTAGTATGTTTTCGAGATTTTTGTTACTCCAATGGATGGTAGTCTTGTTATTTTGGAAGGTAGTCTATTGTCGATATTTTTGTTACTCCAATGGATGGTAGCCTTGTCATTATGTAAGGTAGTCTGTCGTAAAAATTTTTGTTATTCCAATGGATGGTAGCCTTGTCATTATGGAAGGTAGTCTTTTGTCGAAATTTGTGTTACTCCAATGGATGGTAGACTTCTTATTATGGAAGGTAGTCTATTGTCGAGATTTTTTTTTATACAATGGATGGTAGCCTTATCATTATGGAAGGTAGTCTGTTATTGAGATTTTTGTTACTCCAATGGGTGGTAACCTTGTCATTATGGAAGGTAGTCTGGTGTCGATATCTTTGTTACTCCAATGGAAGTAGCCTATTCATTTTGGAATGTAGTCTGTTGTCGAGATTTTTGGAACTCCAATGGATGGTAACCTTGTCATTATGGAAGGTAGTCTTTTGTCAAAAAAATTTATACTCCAATGGATGATAGCCTTGTCATTATGGGAGGTAGTCTGTCGTAGAAATTTTTGTTGTTCTAATGGATGGTAGCCTTGTCATTATGAAAGGTAGTCTATTGTCGTTATTTTTGTTACTCCAATGGATTGTAGCCTTGTCATTATGGAAGGTAGTCTTTTGTCGATATTTTTGTTACTCCAATGGATGGTAGCCTTGTCATTATGGAAGGTAGTCTTTCGTTATGATTTTTGTTACTCCAATGGATGGTAGCCTTGTTATTATAGGAGGTAGTCTATTGTTCATATTTTTCTTACTACAATGTGTGTTAGCCTTATCATTATGGAAGGTAGTCTATTATAAAGATTTTTGTTACTCCATTGGATAGTAGCATTGCCAATATGAAAGGAAGTCTGTTGTTGTGATTTTTGTTATTCAATGGATGGTAGCCTAGTCAATATGGAAGGTAGTATGTTTTCGAGATTTTTGTTACTCCAATGGATGGTAGTCTTGTCATTTTGGAAGGTAGTCTATTGTCGATATTTTTGTTACTCCAATGGATGGTAGCCTTGTCATTATGTAAGGTAGTCTGTCGTAGAAATTTTTGTTATTCCAATGGATGGTAGCCTTGTCATTATGAAAGGTAATCTATTGTCGAGATTTTTGTTACTCCAATGGATTGTAGCCTTGTCATTATGGAAGGTAGTCTTTTGTCGAAATTTTTGTTACTCCAATGGATGGTAGACTTCTTATTATGGAAGGTAGTCTGTTGTCGAGATTTTTTTTTATACAATGGATGGTAGCCTTATCATTATGGAAGGTAGTCTATTATTGAGATTTTTGTTACTCCAATGGGTGGTAGCCTTATCATTATGGAAGGTAGTCTGGTGTCGATATCTTTGTTACTCCAATGGAAGTAGCCTATTCATTTTGGAATGTAGTCTGTTGTCGAGATTTTTGGAACTCCAATTGATGGTAACCTTGTCATTATGGAAGGTATTCTGTTGTCAAAAAATTTTATACTCCAATGGATGGTAGCCTTGTCATTATGAAAGGTAATCTATTGTCGAGATTTTTGTTACTCCAATGGATTGTAGAGTTGTCATTATGGAAGGTAGTCTTTTGTCGAAATTTTTGTTACTCCAATGGATGGTAGCCTTCTTATTATGGAAGGTAGTCTGTTGTCGAGAGTTTTGTTAATACAATGGATGGTAGTCTTATCATTATGGAAGGTAGTCTGTTATCGAGATTTTTGTTACTCCAATGGGTGGTAGCCTTGTCATTATGGAAGGTAGTCTGGTGTCGATATCTTTGTTACTCCAATGGAAGTAGCCTATTCCATATGGAATGTAGTCTGTTGCCGAGATTTTTGGAACTCCAATGGATGGTAACCTTGTCATTATGGAAGGTAGTCTGTTGTCAAAAAATTTTATACTCCAATGGATGATAGCCTTCTAATTATGGGAGGTAGTCTGTCGTAGAAATTTTTTTTGTTCTAATGGATGGTAGCCTTGTCATTATGAAAGGTAGTCTATTGTCGTTATTTTTGTTACTCCAATGGATTGTAGCCTTGTCATTATGGAAGGTAGTCTTTTGTCGAAATTTTTGTTACTCCAATGGATGGTAGCCTTCTTATTATGGAAGGTAGTCTGTTGTCGAGATTTTTGTTACTACAATGGATTATAGCCTTTTCATTATGGAAGGTAGTCTGTTTACGAGATTTTCGTTACTACAATGGATTGTAGCCTTGTCATTATGGAAGGTTGTCTATTGTCGATATCTTTGTTACTCAATTGGATGGTAGCCTATTCATTATGGAGTGTAGTCTGTTGTCGATATTTTTGTTACTCCAATGGATGGTAGCCTTGTCATTATGGAAGGTAGTCTGTCGTTATGATTTTTGTTACTCCAATGGATGGTAGCCTTGTTATTATAGGAGGTAGTCTATTGTTCATATTTTTCTTACTACAATGTGTGTTAGCCTTATCATTATGGAAGGTAGTCTATTGTCAAGATTTTTGTTACTCCATTGGATAGTAGCATTGTCAATATGAAAGGTAGTCTGTTGTTGTGATTTTTGTTATTCCAATGGATGGTAGCCTAGTCAATATGGAAGGTAGTATGTTTTAGAGATTTTTGTTACTCCAATGGATGGTAGTCTTGTCATTTTGGAAGGTAGTCTATTGTCGATATTTTTGTTACTCCAATGGATGGTAGCCTTGTCATTATGTAAGGTAGTCTGTCGTAGAAATTTTTTTTATTCCAATGGATGGTAGCCTTGTCATTATGAAAGGTGATCTATTGTCGAGATTTTTGTTACTCCAATGGATTGTAGCCTTGTCATTATGAAAGGTAGTCTTTTGTCGAAATTTTTATTACTCCAATGGATGGTAGACTTCTTATTATGGAAGGTAGTCTGTTGTCGAGATTTTTTTTATACAATGGATGGTAGCCTTATCATTATGGAAGGTAGTCTGTTATTGAGATTTTTGTTACTCCAACGGGTGGTAGCCTTGTCATTATGGAAGGTAGTCTGGCGTCGATATCTTTGTTACTCCAATGGAAGTAGCCTATTCATTTTGGAATGTAGTCTGTTGTCGAGATTTTTGGAACTCCAATGGATGGTAACCTTGTCATTATGGAAGGTAGTCTGTTGTCAAAAAATTTTATACTCCAATGGATGGTAGCCTTGTCATTATGAAAGGTAATCTATTGTCGAGATTTTTGTTACTCCAATTGATTGTAGACTTGTCATTATGGAAGGTAGTCTTTTGTCGAAATTTTTGTTACTCCAATGGATGGTAGCCTTCTTATTATGGAAGGTAGTCTGTTGTCGAGAGTTTTGTTAATACAATGGATGATAGCCTTATCATTATGGAAGGTAGTCTGTTATCGAGATTTTTGTTACTCCAATGGGTGGTAGCCTTGTCATTATGGAAGGTAGTCTGGTGTCGATATCTTTGTTACTCCAATGGATGGTAACCTTGTCATTATGAAGGTAGTCTATTGTCAAAAAAATTTATATCCAATGGATGGTAGCCTTGTCAATATGGAAGGTAGTCTCTTGTTGATATTTTTGTTACTCCAATGGACGGTAGCCTTGTCATTATGGAAGGTAGTCTGTTGTCCAGATTTTTGTTACTCTAATGGACGGTAGCTTTGTCATTATGGAAGGTAGTTTGTTGTCGAGATTTTTGTTACTCCATTTGATGGTAGCCTTATCATTATGGAAGGTAGTATGTTGTCGATATTTTTGTTATTCCAATGGATGGTAACCTTTTCATATAAGGTAGTCTGTTGTCGTGATTTTTGTTACTACAATTGATTGTTGCCTTGTCATTATGGAAGGTAGTCTGTCGTTGTGAGTTTTATTACTCCAATGGATGGTAACCATCTCATTATGGAAGGTAGCCTGTTGTTTAAATTTTTGTTACTACAATGTATGTTAGCCTTGTCATTATGGAAGGTAGTCTGTTGTCGAGATTTTTGTTACTCCATTGGATAGTAGCCTTGTCATTATGGAAGGTGGTCTGTTGTTGAGATTTTTGTTATTCCAATGGATGATAGCCAAGTCATTATGGAAGGTAGTATGTTTTCGAGATTTTTGTTACTCCAATGGACGGTAGCCTTCTTATTATGGAAGGTAGTCTATTGTCGAGATTTTTGTTAATACAACGGATGGTAGCCTTATCATTATGGAAGGTAGTCTGTTGTCGAGAATTTTGTTAATACAACGGATGGTAGCCTTATCATTATGGAAGGTAGTCTGTTGTCGAGATTTTTGTTACTCCAATGGGTGGTAGCCTTGTCGTTATGGAAGGTAGTCTGGTGTCGATATCTTTGTTACTCCAATGGAAGTAGCCTATTCATTATGGAATGTAGTCTGTTGTCGAGATTTTTGTTACTCCAATGGATGGTAGCCAAGTCATTATGGAAGGTAGTATGTTTTCGAGATTTTTGTTACTCCAATGGATGGTAGCCTTCTTATTATGGAAGGTAGTCTGTTGTCGAGATTTTTGTTAATACAATGGATGGTAGCCTTATCATTATGGAAGGTAGTCTGTTGTCGAGATTTTTGTTACTCCAATGGGTGGTAGCCTTGTCATTATGGAAGGTAGTCTGGTGTCGATATCTTTGTTACTCCAATGGAAGTAGCCTATTCATTATGGAATGTAGTCTGTTGTCGAGATTTTTGTTACTCCAATGGATGGTAGCCTTGTCAATGTGGAAGATAGTCTGTTGTCAAAAAATTTTATACTCCAATGGATGGTAGCCTTGTCATTATGAAAGGTAATCTATTATCGAGATTTTTGTTACTCCAATGGATTGTAGCCTTGTCATTATGGAAGGTAGTCTTTTGTCGAAATTTTTGTTACTCGAATGGATGGTAGCCTTCTTATTATGGAAAGTAGTCTGTTGTCGAGATTTTTGTTAATACAATGGATGGTAGCCTTATCATTATGGAAGGTAGTCTGTTATCGTTATTTTTGTTACTCCAATGGTCGTAGCCTTGTCATTATAGAAGGTAGTCTGGTGTCAATATCTTTGTTACTCCAATGGAAGTAGCCTATTCATTATGGAATGTAATTTGTTGTCGAGATTTTTGTTACTCCTTTGGATGGTAACATTGTCATTATGGAAGGTAGTATGTTGTCAAAAAATTTTATACTCCAATGGATGGTAGCCTTGTCATTATGAAAGGTAATCTATTATCGAGATTTTTGTTACTCCAATGGATTGTAGCCTTGTCATTATGGAAGGTAGTCTGTTGTTGAGATTTTTGTTACTCCAATGGATTGTAGCCTTCTTATTATGGAAGGTAGTCTGTTGTCGATATCTTAATTACTACAATGTATGTTAGCCTTGTCATTATGGAAGGTAGTCTGGTTTCGAGATTTTTGTTACTCCATTGGATAGTAGCCTAGTCATTATGGAAGGTAGTCTGTTTTTGAGATTTTTGTTATTCCAATGGATGGTAGCCTTGTAAATATGGAAGGTAGTTTGTTTTCGAGATTTTTTTTAATCCAACGGATGGTAGCCTTGTCATTATGGAAGGTAGTCTGTTGTTGAGATTTTTGATACTCCAATGGATGGTAGCCTTGTCATTATGGAAGGTAGTCTGTCGTTGATATTTTTTTTATTCTAATGGATGGTAGCCTTGTCAATATGAAATGTAGTCTATTGTCCAGATTTTTGTTACTCCAAGGAAATGTATCAATGTCATTATGGAAGGCAGTCTGTTGTCGAGATTTTTCTTACTACAATGGATGGTAGCCTTGTCATTATGGAAGTTAGTCTGCTGTCGAGATTTTTGTTACTACAACGGATGGTAACCTTGTTATTATGGAAGGTAGCCTGTATTCTTGATTTTTGTTACTAAAATAGATTGTAGCCTTGTCATTATGGAAGGTAGTCTATTATCGAAATTTTTGTTACTCCAATGCATGGTATCCTTTTCATTATGGAAGGTAGTCTGTCGTCGAAATTTTTGTTATTCCAATAAATGGTAGCCTTGTCATTATGAAAGGTAGTCTATTGTCGAGATTTTTGTTACTCCAGTGGATTGTAGCCTTGTCATTATGGAAGGTACTCTGTTGTTGAGATTTTTGTTACTCCAATGGATTGTAGCCTTGTCATTATAGAAGGTAGTCTGTTGTCGATATCTTAATTACTACAATGTATGTTAGCCTTGTCATTATGGAAGGGAGTCTGATTTCGAGATTTTTGTTACTCCATTGGATAATAGCCTAGTCATTATAGAAGGTAGTCTGTTGTTGAGATTTTTGTTATTCCAATGGATGGTAGCCTTGTAAATATGGAAGGTAGTTTGTTTTCGAGATTTTTTTTAATCCAACGGATGGTAGCCTTGTCATTATGGAAGGTAGTCTGTTGTTGTGATTTTTGATACTCCAATGGATGGTAGCCTTATCATTATGGAAGGTAGTCTGTCGTTGATATTTTTTTTATTCTAATGGATGGTAGCCTTGTCAATATGAAATATAGTCTATTGTCCAGATTTTTGTTACTCCAAGGAAATGTATCGTTGTCATTATGGAAGGTAGTCTGTTGTCGATATTTTTCTTACTACAATGGATGGTAGCCTTGTCATTATGGAAGGGAGTTTGTTGTCGAGATTTTTATTACTACAATGAATGGTAGCCTTGTCATTATGGAAAGTAGGCTGCTGTCGAGATTTTTGTTACTACAATGGATGTTAGCCTTGTCATTATGGAAGGTAGCCTGTTGTCTTGATTTTTGTTACTACAATAGATTGTAGCCTTGTCATTATGGAAGGTAGTCTATTGTCGAGATTTTTGTTACACCAATGGATGGTAGCATTGTCATTATGGAAGGTAGTTAGTTGTCAAGATTTTTGTTACTCTAATAGATGGTAGCCTTGTCATTATGGAAGTTAGTATGTCATTGTGATTATTGTTACTCCAATGAATGGTAGCCTTGTCATTATGGAAGGTAGTCAATTGTTCATATTTTTGTTACTACAATGCATGTTAGCCTTGTCATTATGGAAGGTAGTCTGTTGTCAATATTTTTGTTACTCCATTGGATATTAGCCTTGTCATTATAGAAGGTAGTCTATTATCGAAATTTTTGTTACTCCAATGCATGGTAGCCTTTTCATTATGGAAGGTAGTCTGTCTACGAAATTTTTGTTGTTCCAATGGATGGTAGCCTTGTCATTATGAAAGGTAGTCTATTGTTGAGATTTTTGTTACTCCAATGGATTGTAGCCTTGTCATTATGGAAGGTAGTCTGTTTTCGAGATTTTTGTTACTCCAATGGATGGTAGCCTTGTAATTATGGAAGGTAGTCTATTGTCGATATTTTTGTTACTCCATTGGATAGTAGCTTTGTCATTATGGAAGGTACTCTGTTGTTGACATTTTGTTTATTCCAATGGATGGTAGCCGAGCCAATATGGAAGGTAGTCTATTTTCTAGATTTTTGTTACTCCAATGGATGGTAGCCTTGTCATTATGGAAGGTAATCTATTATCAAGATTTTTGTTACTCCAATGGATGGTAGCCTTTTCATTATGGAAGGTAGTCTGTAGTTGAAATTATTGTTATTCCAATGGATGGTAGCCTTGTCATTATGAAAGGTAGTCTATTGTCGAGATTTTTGTTACTCCAATGGATTGTAGCCTTGTCATTATGGAAGGTAGTCTGTTGTTGAGATTTTTGTTACTCCAATGGATTGTGGTCTTGTCATTATAGAAGGTAGTCTGTTGTCGATATCTTAATTACTAAAATGTATGTTAGCCTTGTCATTATGGAAGGTAGTCTGATTTCGAGATTTTTGTTACTCCATTGGATAGTAGCCTAGTCATTATGGAAGGTAGTCTAATTTTGAGATTTTTGTTATTCCAATGGATGGTAGCCTTGTAAATATGGAAGGTAGTTTGTTTTCGAGATTTTTTTTAATCCAACGGATGGTAGCCTTGTCATTATGGAAGGTAGTCTGTTGTTGAGATTTTTGATACTCCAATGGATGGTAGCCTTGTCATTATGGAAGGTAGTCTGTCGTTGATATTTTTTTTATTCTAATGGATGGTAGCCTTGTCAATATGAAATGTAATCTATTGTCCAGATTTTTGTTACTCCAAGGAAATGTATCAATGTCATTATGGAAGGTAGTCTGTCGTCGAGATTTTTCGTACTACAATGGATGGTAGCCTTGTCATTATAGAAGTTAGTCTGCTGTCGAGATTTTTGTTACTACAACGGATTGTAGCCTTGTCATTATGGAAGGTAGTCTGTTGTCTTGATTTTTGTTACTAAAATAGATTGTAGCCTTGTCATTATGGAAGGTAGTCTATTATTGAAATTTTTGTTACTCCAATGCATGGTAGCCTTTTCATTATGGAAGGTAGTCTGTCTACGAAATTTTTGTTGTTCCAATGGATGGTAGCCTTGTCATTATGAAAGGTAGTCTATTGTTGAGATTTTTGTTACTCCAATGGATTGTAGCCTTTTCATTATGGAAGGTAGTCTGTTTTCGAGATTTTTGTTACTCCAATGGATGGTAGCCTTGTAATTATGGAAGGTTGTCTATTGTCGATATTTTTGTTACTCCATTGGATAGTAGCTTTGTCATTATGGAAGGTACTCTGTTGTTGAGATTTTGTTTATTCCAATGGATGGTAGCCTAGTCAATATGGAAGGTAGTCTATTTTCAAGATTTTTGTTACTCCAATGGATGGTAGCCTTGTCATTATGGAAGGTAGTCTATTATCAAGATTTTTGTTACTCCAATGGATGGTAGCCTTTTCATTATGGAAGGTAGTCTGTCGTCGAAATTTTTGTTATTCCAATGGATGGTAGCCTTGTCATTATGAAAGGTAGTCTATTGTCGAGATTTTTGTTACTCCAATGGATTGTAGCCTTGTCATTATGGAAGCTAGTCTGTTGTTGAGATTTTTGTTACTCCAATGGATTGTAGTCTTGTCATTATAGAAGGTAGTCTTTTGTCGATATCTTAATTACTACAATGTATGTTAGCCTTGTCATTATGGAAGGTAGTCTGATTTCGAGATTTTTGTTACTCCATTGGATAGTAGCCTAGTCATTATGGAAGGTAGTCTGTTTTTGAGATTTTTGTTATTCCAATGGATGGTAGCCTTGTAAATATGGAAGGTAGTTTGTTTTCGAGATTTTTTTTAATCCAACGGATGGTAGCCTTGTCATTATGGAAGGTAGTCTGTTGTTGAGATTTTTGATACTCCAATGGATGGTAGCCTTGTCATTATGGAAGGTAGTCTGTCGTTGATATTTTTTTTATTCTAATGGATGGTAGCCTTGTCAATATGAAATGTAGTCTATTGTCCAGATTTTTGTTACTCCAAGGAAATGTATCAATGTCATTATGGAAGGTAGTCTGTCGTCGAGATTTTTCGTACTACAATGGATGGTAGCCTTGTCATTATGGAAGTTAGTCTGCTGTCGAGATTTTTGTTACTACAACGGATGGTAGCCGTGTCATAATGGAAGGTAGCCTGTTGTCTTGATTTTTGTTACTAAAATAGATTGTAGCCTTGTCATTATGGAAGGTAGTCTATTATCGAAATTTTTGTTACTCCAATGCATGGTAGCCTTTTCATTATGGAAGGTAGTCTGTCGTCGAAATATTTGTTGTTCCAATTGATGGTAGCCTTGTCATTATGAAAGGTAGTCTATTGTTGAGATTTTTGTTACTCCAATGGATTGTAGCCTTTTCATTATGGAAAGTAGTCTGTTTTCGAGATTTTTGTTACTCCAATGGATGGTAGCCTTGTAATTATGGAAGGTTGTCTATTGTCGATATTTTTGTTACTCCATTGGATAGTAGCTTTGTCATTATGGAAGGTACTCTGTTGTTGAGATTTTGTTTATTCCAATGGATGGTAGCCTAGTCAATATGGAAGGTAGTCTATTTTAAAGATTTTTGTTACTCCAATGGATGGTAGCCTTGTCATTATGGAAGGTAGTCTATTATCAAGATTTTTGTTACTCCAATGGATGGTAGCCTTTTCATTATGGAAGGTAGTCTGTCGTCGAAATTTTTGTTATTCCAATGGATGGTAGCCTTGTCATTATGAAAGGTAGTCTATTGTCGAGATTTTTGTTACTCCAATGGATTGTAGCCTTGTCATTATGGAAACTAGTCTGTTGTTGAGATTTTTGTTACTCCAATGGATTGTAGTCTTGTCATTATAGAAGGTAGTCTGTTGTCGGTATCTTAATTACTACAATGTATGTTAGCCTTGTCATTATGGAAGGTAGTCTGATTTCGAGATTTTTGTTACTCCATTGGATAGTAGCCTAGTCATTATGGAAGGTAGTATGTTTTTGAGATTTTTGTTATTCCAATGGATGGTAGCCTTGTAAATATGGAAGGTAGTTTGTTTTCGAGATTTTTTTTAATCCAACGGATGGTAGCCTTGTCATTATGGAAGGTAGTCTGTTGTTGAGATTTTTGATACTCCAATGGATGGTAGCCTTGTCATTATGGAAGGTACTCTGTCGTTGATATTTTTTTTATTCTAATGGATGGTAGCCTTGTCAATATGAAATGTAGTCTATTGTCCAGATTTTTGTTACTCCAAGGAAATGTATCAATATCATTATGGAAGGTAGTCTGTCGTCGATATTTTTCGTACTACAATGGATGGTAGCCTTGTCATTATGGAAGTTAGTCTGCTGTCGAGATTTTTGTTACTACAACGGATGGTAGCCTTGTCATTATGGAAGGTAGCCTGTTGTCTTGATTTTTGTTACTAAAATAGATTGTAGCCTTGTCATTATGGAAGGTAGTCTATTATCGAAATTTTTGTTACTCCAATGCATGGTAGCCTTTTCATTATGGAAGGTAGTCTGTCGTCGAAATTTTTGTTGTACCAATTGATGGTAGCCTTGTCATTATGAAAGGTAGTCTATTGTTTAGATTTTTGTTACTCCAATGGATTGTAGCCTTTTCATTATGGAAAGTAGTCTGTTTTCGAGATTTTTTTTACTCCAATGGATGGTAGCCTTGTAATTATGGAAGGTTGTCTATTGTCGATATTTTTGTTACTCCATTGGATAGTAGCTTTGTCATTATGGAAGGTACTCTGTTGTTGAGATTTTGTTTATTCCAATGGATGGTAGCCTAGTCAATATGGAAGGTAGTCTATTTTCAATATTTTTGTTACTCCAATGGATGGTAGCCTTGTCATTATGGAAGGTAGTCTATTATCAAGATTTTTGTTACTCCAATGGATGATAGCCTTTTCATTATGGAAGGTAGTCTGTCGTCGAAATTTTTGTTATTCCAATGGATGGTAGCCTTGTCA
Source organism: Vicia faba (assembly GCA_948472305.1). Lineage (NCBI taxonomy): Eukaryota > Viridiplantae > Streptophyta > Magnoliopsida > Fabales > Fabaceae > Vicia > Vicia faba. The sequence continues at coordinate 463,804,352 of OX451741.1, forward strand.
TTATGAAAGGTAGTCTATTGTCGAGATTTTTGTTACTCCAATGGATTGTAGCCTTGTCATTATGGAAGCTAGTCTGTTGTTGAGATTTTTGTTACTCCAATGGATTGTAGTCTTGTCATTATAGAAGGTAGTCTGTTGTCGATATCTTAATTACTACAATGTATGTTAGCCTTGTCATTATGGAAGGTAGTCTGATTTCGAGATTTTTGTTACTCCATTGGATAATAGCCTAGTCATTATGGAAGGTAGTCTGTTTTTGAGATTTTTGTTATTCCAATGGATGGTAGCCTTGTAAATATGGAAGGTAGTTTGTTTTCGAGATTTTTTTTAATCCAACGGATGGTAGCCTTGTCATTATGGAAGGTAGTCTGTTGTTGAGATTTTTGATACTCCAATGGATGGTAGCCTTGTCATTATGGAAGGTAGTCTGTCGTTGATATTTTTTTTATTCTAATGGATGGTAGCCTTGTCAATATGAAATGTAGTCTATTGTCCAGATTTTTGTTACTCCAAGGAAATGTATCAATGTCATTATAGAAGGTAGTCTGTCGTCGAGATTTTTCGTACTACAATGGATGGTAGCCTTGTCATTATGGAAGTTAGTCTGCTGTCGAGATTTTTGTTACTACAACGGATGGTAGCCGTGTCATAATGGAAGGTAGCCTGTTGTCTTGATTTTTGTTACTAAAATAGATTGTAGCCTTGTCATTATGGAAGGTAGTCTATTATCGAAATTTTTGTTACTCCAATGCATGGTAGCCTTTTCATTATGGAAGGTAGTCTGTCGTCGAAATTTTTGTTGTTCCAATTGATGGTAGCCTTGTCATTATGAAAGGTAGTCTATTGTTGAGATTTTTGTTACTCCAATGGATTGTAGCCTTTTCATTATGGAAAGTAGTCTGTTTTCGAGATTTTTGTTACTCCAATGGATGGTAGCCTTGTAATTATGGAAGGTTGTCTATTGTCGATATTTTTGTTACTCCATTGGATAGTAGCTTTGTCATTATGGAAGGTACTCTGTTGTTGAGATTTTGTTTATTCCAATGGATGGTAGCCTAGTCAATATGGAAGGTAGTCTATTTTCAAGATTTTTGTTTCTCCAATGGATGGTAGCCTTGTCATTATGGAAGGTAGTCTATTATCAAGATTTTTGTTACTCCAATGGATGGTTGCCTTTTCATTATGGAAGGTAGTCTGTCGTCGAAATTTTTGTTATTCCAATGGATGGTAGCCTTGTCATTATGAAAGGTAGTCTATTGTCGAGATTTTTGTTACTCCAATGGATTGTAGCCTTGTCATTATGGAAACTAGTCTGTTGTTGAGATTTTTGTTACTCCAATGGATTGTAGTCTTGTCATTATAGAAGGTAGTCTGTTGTCGGTATCTTAATTACTACATAGTATGTTAGCCTTGTCATTATGGAAGGTAGTCTGATTTCGAGATTTTTGTTACTCCATTGGATAGTAGCCTAGTCATTATGGAAGGTAGTATGTTTTTGAGATTTTTGTTATTCCAATGGATGGTAGCCTTGTAAATATGGAAGGTAGTTTGTTTTCGAGATTTTTTTTAATCCAACGGATGGTAGCCTTGTCATTATGGAAGGTAGTCTGTTGTTGAGATTTTTGATACTCCAATGGATGGTAGCCTTGTCATTATGGAAGGTAGTCTGTCGTTGATATTTTTTTTATTCTAACGGATGGTAGCCTTGTCAATATGAAATGTAGTCTATTGTCCAGATTTTTGTTACTCCAAGGAAATGTATCAATATCATTATGGAAGGTAGTCTGTCGTCGATATTTTTCGTACTACAATGGATGGTAGCCTTGTCATTATGGAAGTTAGTCTGCTGTCGAGATTTTTGTTACTACAACGGATGGTAGCCTTGTCATTATGGAAGGTAGCCTGTTGTCTTGATTTTTGTTACTAAAATAGATTGTAGCCTTGTCATTATGGAAGGTAGTCTATTATCAAAATTTTTGTTACTCCAATGCATGGTAGCCTTTTCATTATGGAAGGTAGTCTGTCGTCGAAATTTTTGTTGTTCCAATTGATGGTAGCCTTGTCATTATGAAAGGTAGTCTATTGTTTAGATTTTTGTTACTCCAATGGATTGTAGCCTTTTCATTATGGAAAGTAGTCTGTTTTCGAGATTTTTGTTACTCCAATGGATGGTAGCCTTGTAATTATGGAAGGTTGTCTATTGTCGATATTTTTGTTACTCCATTGGATAGTAGCTTTGTCATTATGGAAGGTACTCTGTTGTTGAGATTTTGTTTATTCCAATGGATGGTAGCCTAGTCAATATGGAAGGTAGTCTATTTTCAAGATTTTTGTTACTCCAATGGATGGTAGCCTTGTCATTATGGAAGGTAGTCTATTATCAAGATTTTTGTTACTCCAATGGATGGTAGCCTTTTCATTATGGAATGTAGTCTGTCGTCGAAATTTTTGTTATTCCAATGGATGGTAGCCTTGTCATTATGAAAGGTAGTCTATTGTCGAGATTTTTTTTACTCCAATGGATTGTAGCCTTGTCATTATGGAAGGTAGTCTGTTGTTGAGATTTTTGTTACTCCAATGGATTGTAGTCTTGTCATTATAGAAGGTAGTCTGTTGTCGATATCTTAATTACTACAATGTATGTTAGCCTTGTCATTATGGAAGGTAGTCTGATTTCGAGATTTTTGTTACTACATTGGATAATAGCCTAGTCATTATGGAAGGTAGTCTGTTTTTGAGATTTTTGTTATTCCAATGGATGGTAGCCTTGTAAATATGGAAGGTAGTTTGTTTTCGAGATTTATTTTAATCCAACGGATGGTAGCCTTGTCATTATGGAAGGTAGTCTGTTGTTGAGATTTTTGATACTCCAATGGATGGTAGCCTTGTCATTATGGAAGGTAGTCTATCGTTGATATTTTTTTTATTCTAATGGATGGTAGCCTTGTCAATATGAAATGTAGTCTATTGTCCAGATTTTTGTTACTCCAAGGAAATGTATCAATGTCATTATGGAAGGTAGTCTGTCGTCGAGATTTTTCTTACTATAATGGATGGTAGCCTTGTCATTATGGAAGTTAGTCTGCTGTCGAGATTTTTGTTACTACAACGGATGGTAGCCTTGTCATTATGGAAGGTAGCCTGTTGTCTTGATTTTTGTTACTAAAATAGATTGTAGCCTTGTCATTATGGAAGGTAGTCTATTATCGAAATTTTTGTTACTCCAATGCATGGTAGCCTTTTCATTATGGAAGGTAGTCTGTCGTCGAAATTTTTGTTGTTCCAATTGATGGTAGCCTTGTCATTATGAAAGGTAGTCTATTGTCGATATTTTTGTTACTCCAATGGATTGTAGCCTTGTCATTATGGAAGGTAGTCTGTTTTCGAGATTTTTGTTACTCCAATGGATGGTAGCCTTGTAATTATGGAAGGTAGTCTATTATCGATATTTTTGTTACTCCATTAGATAGTAGCTTTGTCATTATGTAAGGTACTCTGTTGTTGAGATTTTGTTTATTCCAATGGATGGTAGCCTAGTCAATATGGAAGGTAGTCTATTTTCAAGGTTTTTGTTACTCCAATGGATGGTAGCCTTGTCATTATGGAAGGTAGTCTATTATCAAGATTTTTGTTACTCCAATGGATGGTAGCCTTTTCATTATAGAAGGTAGTCTGTCGTCGAAATTTTTGTTATTCCAATGGATGGTAGCCTTGTCATTATGAAAGGTAGTCTATTGTCGAGATTTTTGTTACTCCAATGGATTGTAGCCTTGTCATTATGGAAGCTAGTCTGTTGTTGAGATTTTTGTTACTCCAATGGATTGTAGTCTTGTCATTATAGAAGGTAGTCTGTTGTCGATATCTTAATTACTACAATGTATGTTAGCCTTGTCATTATGGAAGGTAGTCTGATTTCGAGATTTTTGTTACTCCATTGGATAATAGCCTAGTCATTATGGAAGGTAGTCTGTTTTTGAGATTTTTGTTATTCCAATGGATGGTAGCCTTGTAAATATGGAAGGTAGTTTGTTTTCGAGATTTTTTTTAATCCAACGGATGGTAGCCTTGTCATTATGGAAGGTAGTCTGTTGTTGAGATTTTTGATACTCCAATGGATGGTAGCCTTGTCATTATGGAAGGTAGTCTGTCGTTGATATTTTTTTTATTCTAATGGATGGTAGCCTTGTCAATATGAAATGTAGTCTATTGTCCAGATTTTTGTTACTCCAAGGAAATGTATCAATATCATTATGGAAGGTAGTCTGTCGTCGATATTTTTCGTACTACAATGGATGGTAGCCTTGTCATTATGGAAGTTAGTCTGCTGTCGAGATTTTTGTTACTACAACGGATGGTAGCCTTGTCATTATGGAAGGTAGCCTGTTGTCTTGATTTTTGTTACTAAAATAGATTGTAGCCTTGTCATTATGGAAGGTAGTCTATTATCGAAATTTTTGTTACTCCAATGCATGGTAGCCTTTTCATTATGGAAGGTAGTCTGTCGTCGAAATTTTTGTTGTTCCAATTGATGGTAGCCTTGTCATTATGAAAGGTAGTCTATTGTTTAGATTTTTGTTACTCCAATGGATTGTAGCCTTTTCATTATGGAAAGTAGTCTGTTTTCGAGATTTTTGTTACTCCAATGGATGGTAGCCTTGTAATTATGGAAGGTTGTCTATTGTCGATATTTTTGTTACTCCATTGGATAGTAGCTTTGTCATTATGGAAGGTACTCTGTTGTTGAGATTTTGTTTATTCCAATGGATGGTAGCCTAGTCAATATGGAAGGTAGTCTATTTTCAAGATTTTTGTTACTCCAATGGATGGTAGCCTTGTCATTATGGAAGGTAGTCTATTATCAAGATTTTTGTTACTCCAATGGATGATAGCCTTTTCATTATGGAAGGTAGTCTGTCGTCGAAATTTTTGTTATTCCAATGGATGGTAGCCTTGTCATTATGAAAGGTAGTCTATTGTCGAGATTTTTGTTACTCCAATGGATTGTAGCCTTGTCATTATGGAAGCTAGTCTGTTGTTGAGATTTTTGTTACTCCAATGGATTGTAGTCTTGTCATTATAGAAGGTAGTCTGTTGTCGATATCTTATTTACTACAATGTATGTTAGCCTTGTCATTATGGAAGGTAGTCTGATTTCGAGATTTTTGTTACTCCATTGGATAATAGCCTAGTCATTATGGAAGGTAGTCTGTTTTTGAGATTTTTGTTATTCCAATGGATGGTAGCCTTGTAAATATGGAAGGTAGTTTGTTTTCGAGATTTTTTTTAATCCAACGGATGGTAGCCTTGTCATTATGGAAGGTAGTCTGTTGTTGAGATTTTTGATACTCCAATGGATGGTAGCCTTGTCATTATGGAAGGTAGTATGTCGTTGATATTTTTTTTATTCTAATGGATGGTAGCCTTGTCAATATGAAATGTAGTCTATTGTCCAGATTTTTGTTACTCCAAGGAAATGTATCAATGTCATTATGGAAGGTAGTCTGTCGTCGAGATTTTTCGTACTACAATGGATGGTAGCCTTGTCATTATGGAAGTTAGTCTGCTGTCGAGATTTTTGTTACTACAACGGATGGTAGCCGTGTCATAATGGAAGGTAGCCTGTTGTCTTGATTTTTGTTACTAAAATAGATTGTAGCCTTGTCATTATGGAAGGTAGTCTATTATCGAAATTTTTGTTACTCCAATGCATGGTAGCCTTTTCATTATGGAAGGTAGTCTGTCGTCGAAATTTTTGTTGTTCCAATTCATGGTAGCCTTGTCATTATGAAAGGTAGTCTATTGTTGAGATTTTTGTTACTCCAATGGATTGTAGCCTTTTCATTATGGAAAGTAGTCTGTTTTCGAGATTTTTGTTACTCCAATGGATGGTAGCCTTGTAATTATGGAAGGTTGTCTATTGTCGATATTTTTGTTACTCCATTGGATAGTAGCTTTGTCATTATGGAAGGTACTCTGTTGTTGAGATTTTGTTTATTCCAATGGATGGTAGCCTAGTCAATATGGAAGGTAGTCTATTTTCAAGATTTTTGTTACTCCAATGGATGGTAGCCTTGTCATTATGGAAGGTAGTCTATTATCAAGATTTTTGTTACTCCAATGGATGGTAGCCTTTTCATTATGGAAGGTAGTCTGTCGTCGAAATTTTTGTTATTCCAATGGATGGTAGCCTTGTCATTATGAAAGGTAGTCTATTGTCGAGATTTTTGTTACTCCAATGGATTGTAGCCTTGTCATTATGGAAACTAGTCTGTTGTTGAGATTTTTATTACTCCAATGGATTGTAGTCTTGTCATTATAGAAGGTAGTCTGTTGTCGGTATCTTAATTACTACATAGTATGTTAGCCTTGTCATTATGGAAGGTAGTCTGATTTCGAGATTTTTGTTACTCCATTGGATAGTAGCCTAGTCATTATGGAAGGTAGTATGTTTTTGAGATTTTTGTTATTCCAATGGATGGTAGCCTTGTAAATATGGAAGGTAGTTTGTTTTCGAGATTTTTTTTAATCCAACGGATGGTAGCCTTGTCATTATGGAAGGTAGTCTGTTGTTGAGATTTTTGATACTCCAATGGATGGTAGCCTTGTCATTATGGAAGGTAGTCTGTCGTTGATATTTTTTTTATTCTAACGGATGGTAGCCTTGTCAATATGAAATGTAGTCTATTGTCCAGATTTTTGTTACTCCAAGGAAATGTATCAATATCATTATGGAAGGTAGTCTGTCGTCGATATTTTTCGTACTACAATGGATGGTAGCCTTGTCATTATGGAAGTTAGTCTGCTGTCGAGATTTTTGTTACTACAACGGATGGTAGCCTTGTCATTATGGAAGGTAGCCTGTTGTCTTGATTTTTGTTACTAAAATAGATTGTAGCCTTGTCATTATGGAAGGTAGTCTATTATCGAAATTTTTGTTACTCCAATGCATGGTAGCCTTTTCATTATGGAAGGTAGTCTGTCGTCGAAATTTTTGTTGTTCCAATTGATGGTAGCCTTGTCATTATGAAAGGTAGTCTATTGTTTAGATTTTTGTTACTCCAATGGATTGTAGCCTTTTCATTATGGAAAGTAGTCTGTTTTCGAGATTTTTGTTACTCCAATGGATGGTAGCCTTGTAATTATGGAAGGTTGTCTATTGTCGATATTTTTGTTACTCCATTGGATAGTAGCTTTGTCATTATGGAAGGTACTCTGTTGTTGAGATTTTGTTTATTCCAATGGATGGTAGCCTAGTCAATATGGAAGGTAGTCTATTTTCAAGATTTTTGTTACTCCAATGGATGGTAGCCTTGTCATTATGGAAGGTAGTCTATTATCAAGATTTTTGTTACTCCAATGGATGGTAGCCTTTTGATTATGGAATGTAGTCTGTCGTCGAAATTTTTGTTGTTCCAATGGATGGTAGCCTTGTCATTATGAAAGGTAGTCTATTGTCGAGATTTTTTTTACTCCAATGGATTGTAGCCTTGTCATTATGGAAGGTAGTCTGTTGTTGAGATTTTTGTTACTCCAATGGATTGTAGTCTTGTCATTATAGAAGGTAGTCTGTTGTCGATATCTTAATTACTACAATGTATGTTAGCCTTGTCATTATGGAAGGTAGTCTGATTTCGAGATTTTTGTTACTCCATTGGATAATAGCCTAGTCATTATGGAAGGTAGTCTGTTTTTGAGATTTTTGTTATTCCAATGGATGGTAGCCTTGTAAATATGGAAGGTAGTTTGTTTTCGAGATTTATTTTAATCCAACGGATGGTAGCCTTGTCATTATGGAAGGTAGTCTGTTGTTGAGATTTTTGATACTCCAATGGATGGTAGCCTTGTCATTATGGAAGGTAGTCTATCGTTGATATTTTTTTTATTCTAATGCATGGTAGCCTTGTCAATATGAAATGTAGTCTATTGTCCAGATTTTTGTTACTCCAAGGAAATGTATCAATGTCATTATGGAAGGTAGTCTGTCGTCGAGATTTTTCTTACTATAATGGATGGTAGCCTTGTCATTATGGAAGTTAGTCTGCTGTCGAGATTTTTGTTACTACAACGGATGGTAGCCTTGTCATTATGGAAGGTAGCCTGTTGTCTTGATTTTTGTTACTAAAATAGATTGTAGCCTTGTCATTATGGAAGGTAGTCTATTATCGAAATTTTTGTTACTCCAATGCATGGTAGCCTTTTCATTATGGAAGGTAGTCTGTCGTCGAAATTTTTGTTGTTCCAATTGATGGTAGCCTTGTCATTATGAAAGGTAGTCTATTGTCGATATTTTTGTTACTCCAATGGATTGTAGCCTTGTCATTATTGAAGGTAGTCTGTTTTCGAGATTTTTGTTACTCCAATGGATGGTAGCCTTGTAATTATGGAAGGTAGTCTATTATCGATATTTTTGTTACTCCATTGGATAGTAGCTTTGTCATTATGTAAGGTACTCTGTTGTTGAGATTTTGTTTATTCCAATGGATGGTAGCCTAGTCAATATGGAAGGTAGTCTATTTTCAAGGTTTTTGTTACTCCAATGGATGGTAGCCTTGTCATTATGGAAGGTAGTCTATTATCAAGATTTTTGTTACTCCAATGGATGGTAGCCTTTTCATTATAGAAGGTAGTCTGTCGTCGAAATTTTTGTTATTCCAATGGATGTTAGCCTTGTCATTATGAAAGGTAGTCTATTGTCGAGATTTTTGTTACTCCAATGGATTGTAGCCTTGTCATTATGGAAGCTAGTCTGTTGTTGAGATTTTTGTTACTCCAATGGATTGTAGTCTTGTCATTATAGAAGGTAGTCTGTTGTCGATATCTTAATTACTACAATGTATGTTAGCCTTGTCATTATGGAAGGTAGTCTGATTTCGAGATTTTTGTTACTCCATTGGATAGTAGCCTAGTCATTATGGAAGGTAGTCTGTTTTTGAGATTTTTGTTATTCCAATGGATGGTAGCCTTGTAAATATGGAAGGTAGTTTGTTTTCGAGATTTTTTTTAATCCAACGGATGGTAGCCTTGTCATTATGGAAGGTAGTCTGTTGTTGAGATTTTTGATACTCCAATGGATGGTAGCCTTGTCATTATGGAAGGTAGTCTGTCGTTGATATTTTTTTTATTCTAATGGATGGTAGCCTTGTCAATATGAAATGTAGTCTATTGTCCAGATTTTTGTTACTCCAAGGAAATGTATCAATGTCATTATGGAAGGTAGTCTGTCGTCGAGATTTTTCGTACTACAGTGGATGGTAGCCTTGTCATTATGGAAGTTAGTCTGCTGTCGAGATTTTTGTTACTACAACGGATGGTAGCCGTGTCATTATGGAAGGTAGCCTGTTGTCTTGATTTTTGTTACTAAAATAGATTGTAGCCTTGTCATTATGGAAGGTAGTCTATTATCGAAATTTTTGTTACTCCAATGCATGGTAGCCTTTTCATTATGGAAGGTAGTCTGTCGTCGAAATTTTTGTTGTTCCAATTGATGGTAGCCTTGTCATTATGAAAGGTAGTCTATTGTCGATATTTTTGTTACTCCAATGGATTGTAGCCTTGTCATTATTGAAGGTAGTCTGTTTTCGAGATTTTTGTTACTCCAATGGATGGTAGCCTTGTAATTATGGAAGGTAGTCTATTATCGATATTTTTGTTACTCCATTGGATAGTAGCTTTGTCATTATGTAAGGTACTCTGTTGTTGAGATTTTGTTTATTCCAATGGATGGTAGCCTAGTCAATATGGAAGGTAGTCTATTTTCAAGGTTTTTGTTACTCCAATGGATGGTAGCCTTGTCATTATGGAAGGTAGTCTATTATCAAGATTTTTGTTACTCCAATGGATGGTAGCCTTTTCATTATAGAAGGTAGTCTGTCGTCGAAATTTTTGTTATTCCAATGGATGTTAGCCTTGTCATTATGAAAGGTAGTCTATTGTCGAGATTTTTGTTACTCCAATGGATTGTAGCCTTGTCATTATGGAAGCTAGTCTGTTGTTGAGATTTTTGTTACTCCAATGGATTGTAGTCTTGTCATTATAGAAGGTAGTCTGTTGTCGATATCTTAATTACTACAATGTATGTTAGCCTTGTCATTATGGAAGGTAGTCTGATTTCGAGATTTTTGTTACTCCATTGGATAGTAGCCTAGTCATTATGGAAGGTAGTCTGTTTTTGAGATTTTTGTTATTCCAATGGATGGTAGCCTTGTAAATATGGAAGGTAGTTTGTTTTCGAGATTTTTTTTAATCCAACGGATGGTAGCCTTGTCATTATGGAAGGTAGTCTGTTGTTGAGATTTTTGATACTCCAATGGATGGTAGCCTTGTCATTATGGAAGGTAGTCTGTCGTTGATATTTTTTTTATTCTAATGGATGGTAGCCTTGTCAATATGAAATGTAGTCTATTGTCCAGATTTTTGTTACTCCAAGGAAATGTATCAATGTCATTATGGAAGGTAGTCTGTCGTCGAGATTTTTCGTACTACAGTGGATGGTAGCCTTGTCATTATGGAAGTTAGTCTGCTGTCGAGATTTTTGTTACTACAACGGATGGTAGCCGTGTCATAATGGAAGGTAGCCTGTTGTCTTGAGTTTTGTTACTAAAATAGATTGTAGCCTTGTCATTATGGAAGGTAGTCTATTATCGAAATTTTTGTTACTCCAATGCATGGTAGCCTTTTCATTATGGAAGGTAGTCTGTCGTCGAAATTTTTGTTGTTCCAATTGATGGTAGCCTTGTCATTATGAAAGGTAGTCTATTGTTGAGATTTTTGTTACTCCAATGGATTATAGCCTTTTCATTATGGAAAGTAGTCTGTTTTCGAGATTTTTGTTACTCCAATGGATGGTAGCCTTGTAATTATGGAAGGTTGTCTATTGTCGATATTTTTGTTACTCCATTGGATAGTAGCTTTGTCATTATGGAAGGTACTCTGTTGTTGAGATTTTGTTTATTCCAATGGATGGTAGCCTAGTCAATATGGAAGGTAGTCTATTTTCAAGATTTTTGTTACTCCAATGGATGGTAGCCTTGTCATTATGGAAGGTAGTCTATTATCAAGATTTTTGTTACTCCAATGGATGGTAGCCTTTTCATTATGGAAGGTAGTCTGTCGTCGAAATTTTTGTTATTCCAATGGATGGTAGCCTTGTCATTATGAAAGGTTGTCTATTGTCGAGATTTTTGTTACTCCAATGGATTGTAGCCTTGTCATTATGGAAACTAGTCTGTTGTTGAGATTTTTGTTACTCCAATGGATTGTAGTCTTGTCATTATAGAAGGTAGTCTGTTGTCGGTATCTTAATTACTACAATGTATGTTAGCCTTGTCATTATGGAAGGTAGTCTGATTTCGAGATTTTTGTTACTCCATTGGATAGTAGCCTAGTCATTATGGAAGGTAGTATGTTTTTGAGATTTTTGTTATTCCAATGGATGGTAGCCTTGTAAATATGGAAGGTAGTTTGTTTTCGAGATTTTTTTTAATCCAACGGATGGTAGCCTTGTCATTATGGAAGGTAGTCTGTTGTTGAGATTTTTGATACTCCAATGGATGGTAGCCTTGTCATTATGGAAGGTAGTCTGTCGTTGATATTTTTTTTATTCTAATGGATGGTAGCCTTGTCAATATGAAATGTAGTCTATTGTCCAGATTTTTGTTAGTCCAAGGAAATGTATCAATATCATTATGGAAGGTAGTCTGTCGTCGAGATTTTTTGTACTACAATGGATGGTAGCCTTGTCATTATGGAAGTTAGTGTGCTGTCGAGATTTTTGTTACTACAACAGATGGTAGCCTTGTCATTATGGAAGGTAGCCTGTTGTCTTGATTTTTGTTACTAAAATAGATTGTAGCCTTGTCATTATGGAAGGTAGTCTATTATCGAAATTTTTGTTACTCCAATGCATGGTAGCCTTTTCATTATGGAAGGTAGTCTGTCGTCGAAATTTTTGTTGTTCCAATTGATGGTAGCCTTGTCATTATGAAAGGTAGTCTATTGTTTAGATTTTTGTTACTCCAATGGATTGTAGCCTTTTCATTATGGAAAGTAGTCTGTTTTCGAGATTTTTGTTACTCCAATGGATGGTAGCCTTGTAATTATGGAAGGTTGTCTATTGTCGATATTTTTGTTACTCCATTGGATAGTAGCTTTGTCATTATGGAAGGTACTCTGTTGTTGAGATTTTGTTTATTCCAATGGATGGTAGCCTAGTCAATATGGAAGGTAGTCTATTTTCAAGATTTTTGTTACTCCAATGGATGGTAGCCTTGTCATTATGGAAGGTAGTCTATTATCAAGATTTTTGTTACTCCAATGGATGGTAGCCTTTTCATTATGGAATGTAGTCTGTCGTCGAAATTTTTGTTATTCCAATGGATGGTAGCCTTGTCATTATGAAAGGTAGTCTATTGTCGAGATTTTTTTTACTCCAATGGATTGTAGCCTTGTCATTATGGAAGGTAGTCTGTTGTTGAGATTTTTGTTACTCCAATGGATTGTAGTCTTGTCATTATAGAAGGTAGTCTGTTGTCGATATCTTAATTACTACAATGTATGTTAGACTTGTCATTATGGAAGGTAGTCTGATTTCGAGATTTTTGTTACTCCATTGGATAATAGCCTAGTCATTATGGAAGGTAGTCTGTTTTTGAGATTTTTGTTATTCCAATGGATGGTAGCCTTGTAAATATGGAAGGTAGTTTGTTTTCGAGATTTATTTTAATCCAACGGATGGTAGCCTTGTCATTATGGAAGGTAGTCTGTTGTTGAGATTTTTGATACTCCAATGGATGGTAGCCTTGTCATTATGGAAGGTAGTGTATCGTTGATATTTTTTTTATTCTAATGGATGGTAGCCTTGTCAATATGAAATGTAGTCTATTGTCCAGATTTTTGTTACTCCAAGGAAATGTATCAATGTCATTATGGAAGGTAGTCTGTCGTCGAGATTTTTCTTACTACAATGGATGGTAGCCTTGTCATTATGGAAGTTAGTCTGCTGTCGAGATTTTTGTTACTACAACGGATGGTAGCCTTGTCATTATGGAAGGGAGCCTGTTGTCTTGATTTTTGTTACTAAAATAGATTGTAGCCTTGTCATTATGGAAGGTAGTCTATTATCGAAATTTTTGTTACTCCAATGCATGGTAGCCTTTTCATTATGGAAGGTAGTCTGTCGTCGAAATTTTTGTTGTTCCAATTGATGGTAGCCTTGTCATTATGAAAGGTAGTCTATTGTCGAGATTTTTGTTACTCCAATGGATTGTAGCCTTGTCATTATGGAAGGTAGTCTGTTTTCGAGATTTTTGTTACTCCAATGGATGGTAGCCTTATAATTATGGAAGGTAGTCTATTATCGATATTTTTGTTACTCCATTGGATAGTAGCTTTGTCATTATGTAAGGTACTCTGTTGTTGAGATTTTGTTTATTCCAATGGATGGTAGCCTAGTCAATATGGAAGGTAGTCTATTTTCAAGATTTTTGTTACTCCAATGGATGGTAGCCTTGTCATTATGGAAGGCAGTCTATTATCAAGATTTTTGTTACTCCAATGGATGGTAGCCTTTTCATTATGGACGGTAGTCTGTCGTCGAAATTTTTGTTATTCCAATGGATGGTAGCCTTGTCATTATGAAAGGTAGTCTATTGTCGAGATTTTTTTTACTCCAATGGATTGTAGCCTTGTCATTATGGAAGGTAGTCTGTTGTCGATATCTTAATTACTACAATGTATGTTAGCCTTGTCATTATGGAAGGTAGTCTGATTTCGAGATTTTTGTTACTCCATTGGATAGTAGCCTAGTCATTATGGAAGGTAGCCTGTTGTCTGGATTTTTGTTACTAAAATAGATTGTAGCCTTGTCATTATGGAAGGTAGTCTATTATCGAAATTTTTGTTACTCCAATGCATGGTAACCTTTTCATTATGGAAGGTAGTCTGTCTTCGAAATTTTTGTTGTTCCAATTGATGGTAGCCTTGTCATTATGAAAGGTAGTCTATTGTCGAGATTTTTGTTACTCTAATGTATTGTAGCCTTGTCATTATGGAAGGTAGTCTGTTTTCGAGATTTTTGTTACTCCAATGGATGGTAGCCTTGTAATTATGGAAGGTAGTCTATTATCGATATTTTTGTTACTCCATTGGATAGTAGCTTTGTCATTATGTAAGGTACTTTGTTGTTGAGATTTTGTTTATTCCAATGGATGGTAGCCTAGTCAATATGGAAGGTAGTCTATTTTCAAGATTTTTGTTACTCCAATGGATGGTAGCCTTGTCATTATGGAAGGTAGTCTATTATCAAGATTTTTGTTACTCCAATGGATGGTAGCCTTTTCATTATGGATGGTAGTCTGTCGTCGAAATTTTTGTTATTCCAATGGATGGTAGCCTTGTCATTATGAAAGGTAGTCTATTGTCGAGATTTTTGTTACTCCAATGGATTGTAGCCTTGTAATTATGGAAGGTAGTCTGTTGTCGATATCCTAATTTCTACAATGTATGTTAGCCTTGTCATTATGGAAGGTAGTCTGATTTCGAGATTTTTGTTACTCCATTGGATAGTAGCCTAGTCATTATGGAAGGTAGTCTGTTTTTGAGATTTTTGTTATTCCAATGGATGGTAGCCTTGTAAATATAGAAGGTAGTTTGTTTTCGAGATTTTTTTTAATCCAACGGATGGTAGCCTTGTCATTATGGAAGGTAGTCTGTTGTTGAGATTTTTGATACTCCAATGGATGGTAGCCTTGTCAATATGAAATGTAGTCTATTGTCCAGATTTTTGTTACTCCAAGGAATTGTATCAATGTCATTATGAAAGGTAGTCTGTCGTCGAGATTTTTCTTACTACAATGGATGGTAGCCTTGTCATTATGGAAGTTAGTCTGCTGTCGAGATTTTTGTTACTACAACGGATGGTAGCCTTGTCATTATGGAAGGTGGCCTTTTGTCTTGATTTTTGTTACTAAAATAGATTGTAGCCTTGTCATTATGGAAGGTAGCCTAGTATCGAATTTTTGTAACTCCAATGCATGGTAGCCTTTTCATTATGGAAGGTAGTCTGTCGTCGAAATTTTTGTTGTTCCAATTGATGGTAGCCTTGTCATTATGAAAGGTAGTCTATTGTCGAGATTTTTTTTACTCCAATGGATTGTAGCCTTGTCATTATGGAAGGTAGTCTGTTTTCGAGATTTTTGTTACTCCAATGGATGGTAGCCTTGTAATTATGGAAGGTAGTCTATTATCGATATTTTTGTTACTCCATTGGATAGTAGCTTTGTCATTATGTAAGGTACTATGTTGTTGAGATTTTGTTTATTCCAATGGATGGTAGCCTAGTCAATATGGAAGGTAGTCTATTTTCAAGATTTTTGTTACTCCAATGGATGGTAGCCTTTTCATTATGGAAGGTAGTCTATTATCAAGATTTTTGTTACTCCAATGGATGGTAGCCTTTTCATTACGGACGGTAGTCTGTCGTCGAAATTTTTGTTATTCCAATGGATGGTAGCCTTGTCATTATGAAAGGTAGTCTATTGTCGAGATTTTTGTTACTCCAATGGATTGTAGCCTTGTCATTATGGAAGGTAGTCTGTTGTCGATATCTTAATTACTACAATGTATGTTAGCCTTGTCATTATGGAAGGTAGTCTGATTTCGAGATTTTTGTTACTCCATTGGATAATAGCCTAGTCATTATGGAAGGTAGTCTGTTTTTGAGATTTTTGTTATTCCAATGGATGGTAGCCTTGTAAATATGGAAGGTAGTTTGTTTTCGAGATTTTTTTTAATCCAACGGATGGTAGCCTTGTCATTATGGAAGGTAGTCTGTTGTTGAGATTTTTTTTAATCCAATGGATGGTAGCCTTGTCATTATGGAAGGTAGTCTGTTGTTGAGATTTTTGATACTCCAATGGATGGTAGCCTTGTCAATATGAAATGTAGTCTATTGTCCAGATTTTTGTTACTCCAAGGAATTGTATCAATGTCATTATGGAAGGTAGTCTGTCGTCGAGATTTTTCTTACTACAATGGATGTTAGCCTTGTCATTATGGAAGTTAGTCTGCTGTCGAGATTTTTGTTACTACAACGGATGGTAGCCTTGTCATTATGGAAGGTAGCCTTTTGTCTTGATTTTTGTTACTAAAATAGATTGTAGCCTTGTCATTATGGAAGGTAGTCTAGTATCGAAATTTTTGTAACTCCAATGCATGGTAGCCTTTTCATTATGGAAGGTAGTCTGTCGTCGAAATTTTTGTTGTTCCAATTGATGGTAGCCTTGTCATTATGAAAGGTAGTCTATTGTCGAGATTTTTGTTACTCCAATGGATTGTAGCCTTGTCATTATGGAAGGTAGTCTGTTTTCGAGATTTTTGTTACTCCAATGGATGGTAGCCTTGTAATTATGGAAGGTAGTCTATTATCGATATTTTTGTTACTCCGTTGGATAGTAGCTTTGTCATTATGTAAGGTACTCTGTTGTTGAGATTTTGTTTATTCCAATGGATGGTAGCCTAGTCAATATGGAAGGTAGTCTATTTTCAAGATTTTTGTTACTCCAATGGATGGTAGCCTTTTCATTATGGAAGCTAGTCTATTATCAAGATTTTTGTTACTCCAATGGATGGTAGCCTTTTCATTATGGACGGTAGTCTGTCGTCGAAATTTTTGTAATTCCAATGGATGGTAGCCTTGTCATTATGAAAGGTAGTCTATTGTCGAGATTTTTGTTACTCCAATGGATTGTAGCCTTGTCATTATGGAAGGTAGTCTGTTGTCGATATCTTAATTACTACAATGTATGTTAGCCTTGTCATTATGGAAGGTAGTCTGATTTCGAGATTTTTGTTACTCCATTGGATAATAGCCTAGTCATTATGGAAGGTAGTCTGTTTTTGAGATTTTTGTTATTCCAATGGATGGTAGCCTTGTAAATATGGAAGGTAGTTTGTTTTCGAGATTTTTTTTAATCCAACGGATGGTAGCCTTGTCATTATGGAAGGTAGTCTGTTGTTGAGATTTTTGATACTCCAATGGATGGTAGCCTTGTCATTATAGAAGGTAGTTTGTCGTTGATATTTTTTTTATTCTAATGGATGGTAGACTTGTCAATATGAAATGTAGTCTATTGTCCAGATTTTTGTTACTCCAAGAAAATGTATCATTGTTATTATGGAAGGTAGTCTGTTGTCGAGATTTTTCTTACTACAATGGATGGTAGCCTTGTCATTATGGAAGTTAGTGTGCTGTCGAGATTTTTGTTACTACAACGGATGGTAGCCTTGTCATTATGGAAGGTAGCCTGTTGTCTTGATTTTTGTTACTAAAATAGATTATGGCCTTGTCATTATGGAAGGTAGTCTATTATCGAAATTTTTGTTACTCCAATGCATGGTAGCCTTTTCATTATGGAAGGTAGTCTGTCGTCGAAATTTTTGTTGTTTCAATGGATGGTAGCCTTGTCATTATGAAAGGTAGTCTATTGTCGAGATTTTTGTTACTCCAATGGATTATAGCCTTGTCATTATGGAAGGTAGTCTGTTTTTGAGATTTTTGTTACTCCAATGGATGGTAGCCTTGTAATTATGGAAGATAGTTTCTTGTTGATATTTTTGTTACTACGTTGGATAATAGCTTTGTCATTATGGAAGGTACTCTGTTGTTGAGATTTTTTTTATTCCAATGGATGAAAGCCTAGTCAATATGGAAGATAGTCTATTTTCAAGATTTTTGTTACTCCAATGGATGGTAGCCTTGTCATTATGGAAGGTATTCTATTATCAAGATTTTTGTTACTCCAATGGATGGTAGCCTTTTTATTATGGAAGGTAGTCTGTCGTCAAAATTTTTGTTATTCCAATGGATGGTAGCCTTGTCATTATGAAAGGTAGTCTATTGTCGAGACTTTTGTTACTCCAATGGATTGTAGCCTTGTCATTATGGAAGGTAGTCTGTTGTCGATATCTTAATTACTACAATGTATGTTAGCCTTGTCATTATGGAAGGTAGTTTGATTTCGAGATTTTTGTTACTCCATTTGATAATAGCCTAGTCATTATGGAAGGTAGTCTGTTTTTGAGATTTTTGTTATTCCAATGGATGGTAGCCTTGTAAATATGGAAGGTAGTTTGTTTTCGAGATTTTTTTTAATCCAACAGATGGTAGCCTTGTCATTATGGAAGGTAGTCTGTTGTTGAGATTTTTGATACTCCAATGGATGGTAGCCTTGTCATTATAGAAGGTAGTTTGTCGTTGATATTTTTTTTATTCTAATGGATGATAGCCTTGTCAATATGAAATGTAGTCTATTGTCCAGATTTTTGTTACTCCAAGAAAATGTATCATTGTCATTATGGAAGGTAGTCTGTTGTTGAGATTTTTCTTACTACAATGGATGGTAGCCTTGTCATTATGGAAGTTAGTGTGCTGTCGAGATTTTTGTTACTACAACGGATGGTAGCCTTGTCATTATGGAAGGTAGCCTGTTGTCTTGATTTTTGTTACTAAAATAGATTGTGGCCTTGTTATTATGGAAGGTAGTCTATTATCGAAATTTTTGTTACTCCAATGCATGGTAGCCTTTTCATTATGGAAGGTAGTCTGTCGTCGAAATTTTTGTTGTTTCAATGGATGGTAGCCTTGTCATTATGAAAGGTAGTCTATTGTCGAGATTTTTGTTACTCCAATGGATTATAGCCTTGTCATTATGGAAGGTAGTCTGTTTTTGAGATTTTTGTTACTCCAATGGATGGTAGCCTTGTAATTATGGAAGATAGTTTCTTGTTGATATTTTTGTTACTCCGTTGGATAATAGCTTTGTCATTATGGAAGGTACTCTGTTGTTGAGATTTTTTTTATTCTAATGGATGAAAGCCTAGTCAATATGGAAGATAGTCTGTTTTCAAGATTTTTGTTACTCCAATGGATGGTAGCCTTGTCATTATGGAAGGTATTCTATTATCAAGATTTTTGTTACTCCAATGGATGGTAGCCTTTTTATTATGGAAGGTAGTCTGTCGTCGAAATTTTTGTTATTCCAATGGATGGTAGCCTTGTCATTATGAAAGGTAGTCTATTGTCGAGATTTTTGTTACTCCAATGGATTGTAGCCTTGTCATTATGGAAGGTAGTCTGTTGTCGATATCTTAATTACTACAATGTATGTTAGCCTTGTCATTATGAAAGGTAGTCTAATTTCGAGATTTTTGTTACTCCATTGGATAATAGCCTAGTCATTATGGAAGGTAGTATGTTTTTGAGATTTTTGTTATTCCAATGGATGGTAGCCTTGTAAATATGGAAGGTAGTTTGTTTTCGAGATTTTTTTAATCCAACGGATGGTAGCCTTGTCATTATGGAAGGTAGTCTGTTGTTGAGATTTTTGATACTCCAATGGATGGTAGCCTTGTCATTATAGAAGGTAGTTTGTCGTTGATATTTTTTTTATTCTAATGGATGGTAGCCTTGTCAATATGAAATGTAGTCTATTGTCCAGATTTTTGTTACTCCAAGAAAATGTATCATTGTCATTATGGAAGGTAGTCTGTTGTCGAGATTTTTCTTACTACAATGGATGGTAGCCTTGTCATTATGGAAGTTAGTGTGCTGTCGAGATTTTTGTTACTACAACGGATGGTAGCCTTGTCATTATGGAAGGTAGCCTGTTGTCTTGATTTTTGTTACTAAAATAGATTGTGGCCTTGTCATTATGGAAGGTAGTCTATTATCGAAATTTTTGTTACTCCAATGCATGGTAGCCTTTTCATTATGGAAGGTAGTCTGTCGTCGAAATTTTTGTTGTTTCAATGGATGGTAGCCTTGTCATTATGAAAGGTAGTCTATTGTCGAGATTTTTGTTACTCCAATGGATTATAGCCTTGTCATTATGGAAGGTAGTATGTTTTTGAGATTTTTGTTACTCCAATGGATGGTAGCCTTGTAATTATGGAAGATAGTTTCTTGTTGATATTTTTGTTACTCCGTTGGATAATAGCTTTGTCATTATGGAAGGTACTCTGTTGTTGAGATTTTTTTTATTCCAATGGATGAAAGCCTAGTCAATATGGAGAATAGTCTGTTTTCAAGATTTTTGTTACTCCAATGGATGGTAGCCTTGTCATTATGGAAGGTATTCTATTATCAAGATTTTTGTTACTCCAATGGATGGTAGCCTTTTTATTATGGAAGGTAGTCTGTCGTCGAAATTTTTGTTGTTCCAATGGATGGTAGCCTAGTCATTATGGAAGGTAGTCTGTTGTCGAGATTTTTGTTACTCCATTGGATGGTATCCTTATCATTATGGAAGGTAGTGTATTGTCGATATTTTTGTTATTCCAATGGATGGTAGCCTTGTCATTATGGAAGGTAGTCTATTGTCGTCATTTTTGTTACTCCAATGAATGGTATCCTTGTCATTATGGAAGATTGTATGTTGTCGATATCTTTGTTACTCCAATGGATGGTAGCCTTGTCATTATGGAAGGTAGTCTATTGTCTAGATTTTTGTTATTCCAATGGATGGTAGCCTTTTCATTATGGAAGGTAGTCTGTTGTCGTCATTTTTGTTACTCCAATGGATGGTATCCTTGTCATTATGGAAGGTAGTATGTTGCTGATATCTTTGTTACTCCAATGGATGGTAGCCTTCTCATTATGGAAGGTAGTCTGTTGTCTAGATTTTTGTTACTCCAACGGATGGTAGTCTAGTCATTATGGAAGGTAGTATGTTGTCTAGATTTTTGTTACTACATTGGATGGTAGCCTTGTCATTATGGAAGCTAGTCTATTGTCGAGATTTTTGTTACTACAATGGATTGTAGCCTTGTCGTTATGGAAGGTAGTCTGTTGTCGATATCTTTGTTACTCCATTGGATGGTAGCCTAGTCATTATGGAAGGTAGTCTGTTGTCGAGATTTTTGTTACTCTAAGGGATGGTAGCCTTGTCATTATGGAAGGTAGTTTGTTGTCGAGATTTTTGTTACTACAATGGATTGTATCCTTGTCGTTACGGAAGGTAGTATGTTTTCGATATCTTTCTTACTCCAATGGATTGTTGCCTAGTCATTATGGAAGGTAGTATGTTGTCGAGATTTTTGCTACTCCATTGGATGGTAGCCTTGTCATTATGGAAGGTAGTGTGTTCTTGATATTTTTGTTATTCCAATGGATGTTAGCTTTGTCATTATGGAAAGTAGTTTGTTGTCATTATTTTTGTTACTCCAATGGATGGTATCCTTTACATTAAGGAAGATAATATGTTATCAATATCTTTGTTACTCCAATGGATGGTAACCTTGTCATTATGGAAGGTAGTCTGTTCTCGAGATTTTTCTTACTCTAAGGGGTGGTAGCCTTGTCATTATGGAAAGTAATTTTGTTTTCAAGATTTTTGTTATTCCAATGGATTGTAGCCTTTTCATTATAAAAGGTAGTCTATTGTCAAGATTTTTGTTACTATAATAGATTGTAGCCTTGTCATTATGGAAGGTAGTCTGTTGTCGAGATTTTTGTTACTCCAATGGATGGTAGCTTTGTCATTATAGAAGGTAGTATATTGTCGAGATTTTTGTAAATACAATGGATGGTAGCCTTGTCATTATGGAAGGTAGTCTGTTGTCTAGATTTTTGTTACTACAATGGATTGTAGCCTTGTCGTTATGGAAGTTAGTCTGTTGTTGAGATTTTTGTTACTATGATAGAATGTAGCCTTGTCATTATGGAAGGTAGTATGTTGACGAGATTCTTGTTACTCCAATGGATGGTAACCTTGTCATTATGGAAGGTAGTCTATTATCGATATTTTTGTCACTACAATGGATGGTAGCTTCTCATTATGGAAAGTAGTCTATTGTTGATATTTTTGTTACTACAATGGATTGTAGCCTTGTCGTTATGGAAGGTAGTCTGTTATCGATATCTTTGTTACTCCAAAGGATGATAGCCTAGTCATTATGGAAGGTAGTCTGTCGTCGATATTTTTGTTACTCCAATGGATGGTATCCTTGTCATTATTTAATGTAGTATGTTATCGATATCTTTATTACTTCAATGGATGGTAGCCTTGTCATTACGGAAGGTAGTCTGTTGTCGATATTTTTGTTACTCTAAGGGATAGTAGCCTTGTCATTATTGAAGGTAGTCTGTTGTCTAGATTTTTGTTACTATAATGGATTGTATCCTTGTCATTATGGAAGGTAGTATGTTGTCGATATTTTTCTTACTCCAATGGATGGTAGCCTAGTCATTATGGAAGGTAGTCTGTTGTCGAGATTTTCTTTACTCCATTGGATGGTAGCCTTGTCATTATGGAAGGTAGTGTGTTGTCAAAAATTTTGTTATTCCAATGGATGGTAGCCTTGTCATTATGGAAGGTAGTCTGTTGTCGTGATTTTTGTTACTCCAATGGATGGTATCCTTGTCATTATGGAAGGTAGTATGTTGTCGATATCTTTGTTACTCCAATGGATGGTAGCCTTGTCATTATGGAAGGTAGTATGTTGTCTAGATTTTTGTTACTCCAATGGATGGTAGCCTTTTCATTATGGAAGGTAGTCTGTCGTCGAAATTTTTGTTGATCCAATGGATGGTAGCCTAGTCATTATGGAAGGTAGTCTGTTGTCGAGATTTTTGTTACTCCATTGGATGGTATCCTTATCATTATGGAAGGTAGTGTATTGTCGATATTTTTGTTATTCCAATGGATGGTAGCCTTGTCATTATGGAAGGTAGTCTATTGTCGTCATTTTTGTTACTCCAATGAATGGTATCCTTGTCATTATGGAAGGTTGTATGTTGTCGATATCTTTGTTACTCCAATGGATGGTAGCCTTGTCATAATGGAAGGTAGTCTATTGTCTAGATTTTTGTTATTCCAATGGATGGTAGCCTTGTCATTATGGAAGGTAGTCTGTTGTCGTCATTTTTGTTACTCCAATGGATGGTATCCTTGTCATTATGGAAGGTAGTATGTTGCTGATATCTTTGTTACTCCAATGGATGGTAGCCTTCTCATTATGGAAGGTAGTCTGTTGTCTAGATTTTTGTTACTCCAACGGATGGTAGTCTAGTCATTATGGAAGGTAGTATGTTGTCTAGATTTTTGTTACTACATTGGATGGTAGCCTTGTCATTATGGAAGCTAGTCTGTTGTCGAGATTTTTGTTACTACAATGGATTGTAGCCTTGTCGTTATGGAAGGTAGTCTGTTGTCGATATCTTTGTTACTCCAATGGATGGTAGCCTAGTCATTATGGAAGGTAGTCTGTTGTCGAGATTTTTGTTACTCTAAGGGATGGTAGCCTTGTCATTATGGAAGGTAGTTTGTTGTCGAGATTTTTGTTACTACAATGGATTGTATCCTTGTCGTTACGGAAGGTAGTATGTTGTCGATATCTTTCTTACTCCAATGGATTGTTGCCTAGTCATTATGGAAGGTAGTATGTTGTCGAGATTTTTGCTACTCCATTGGATGGTAGCCTTGTCATTATGGAAGGTAGTGTGTTCTTGATATTTTTGTTATTCCAATGGATGTTAGCTTTGTCATTATGGAAAGTAGTTTGTTGTCATTATTTTTGTTACTCCAATGGATGGTATCCTTTACATTAAGGAAGATAATATGTTATCAATATCTTTGTTACTCCAATGGATGGTAACCTTGTCATTATGGAAGGTAGTCTGTTCTCGAGATTTTTCTTACTCTAAGGGGTGGTAGCCTTGTCATTATGGAAAGTAGTTTTGTTTTGAAGATTTTTGTTATTCCAATGGATTGTAGCCTTGTCATTATAAAAGGTAGTCTATTGTCAAGATTTTTGTTACTATAATAGATTGTAGCCTTGTCATTATGGAAGGTAGTCTGTTGTCGAGATTTTTGTTACTCCAATGGATGGTAGCTTTGTCATTATAGAAGGTAGTATATTGTCGAGATTTTTGTAAATACAATGGATGGTAGCCTTGTCATTATGGAAGGTAGTCTGTTGTCTAGATTTTTGTTACTACAATGGATTGTAGCCTTGTCGTTATGGAAGTTAGTCTGTTGTCGAGATTTTTGTTACTATGATAGAATGTAGCCTTGTCATTATGGAAGGTAGTATGTTGACGAGATTCTTGTTACTCCAATGGATGGTAACCTTGTCATTATGGAAGGTAGTCTATTATCGATATTTTTGTCACTACAATGGATGGTAGCTTGTCATTATGGAAAGTAGTCTATTGTTGAGATTTTTGTTACTACAATGGATTGTAGCCTTGTCGTTATGGAAGGTAGTCTGTTATCGATATCTTTGTTACTCCAAAGGATGGTAGCCTAGTCATTATGGAAGGTAGTCTGTCGTCGATATTTTTGTTACTCCAATGGATGGTATCCTTGTCATTATTTAACGTAGTATGTTGTCGATATCTTTATTACTTCAATGGATGGTAGCCTTGTCATTACGGAAGGTAGTCTGTTGTCGAGATTTTTGTTACTCTAAGGGATGGTAGCCTTGTCATTATTGAAGGTAGTCTGTTGTCTAGATTTTTGTTACTATAATGGATTGTATCCTTGTCATTATGGAAGGTAGTATGTTGTCGATATTTTTCTTACTCCAATGGATGGTAGCCTAGTCATTATGGAAGGTAGTCTGTTGTCGAGATTTTCTTTACTCCATTGGATGGTAGCCTTGTCATTATGGAAGGTAGTGTGTTGTCAAAAATTTTGTTATTCCAATGGATGGTAGCCTTGTCATTATGGAAGGTAGTCTGTTGTCGTGATTTTTGTTACTCCAATGGATGGTATCCTTGTCATTATGGAAGGTAGTATTTTGTCGATATCTTTGTTACTCCAATGGATGGTAGCCTTGTCATTATGGAAGGTAGTATGTTGTCTAGATTTTTGTTACTCCAATGGATGGTAGCCTTTTCATTATGGAAGGTAGTCTGTCGTCGAAATTTTTGTTGTTCCAATGGATGGTAGCCTAGTCATTATGGAAGGTAGTGTGTTGTCGAGATTTTTGTTACTCCATTGGATGGTATCCTTATCATTATGGAAGGTAGTGTATTGTCGATATTTTTGTTATTCCAATGGATGGTAGCCTTGTCATTATGGAAGGTAGTCTATTGTCGTCATTTTTGTTACTCCAATGGATGGTATCCTTGTCATTATGGAAGGTAGTATGTTGTCGATATCTTTGTTACTCCAATGGATGGTAGCCTTGTCATTATGGAAGGTAGTCTATTGTCTAGATTTTTGTTATTCCAATGGATGGTAGCCTTGTCATTATGAAAGGTAGTCTGTTGTCGTCATTTTTGTTACTCCAATGGATGGTATCCTTGTCATTATGGAAGGTAGTATGTTGCGGATATCTTTGTTACTCCAATGGATGGTAGCCTTGTCATTATGGAAGGTAGTCTGTTGTCTAGATTTTTGTTACTCCAACGGATGGTAGTCTAGTCATTATGGAAGGTAGTATGTTGTCTAGATTTTTGTTACTACATTGGATGGTAGCCTTGTCATTATGGAAGCTAGTCTATTGTCGAGATTTTTGTTACTACAATGGATTATAGCCTTGTCGTTATGGAAGGTAGTCTGTTGTCGATATCTTTGTTACTCCAATGGATGGTAGCCTAGTCATTATGGAAGGTAGTCTGTTGTCGAGATTTTTGTTACTCTAAGGGATGGTAGCCTTGTCATTATGGAAGGTAGTTTGTTGTCGAGATTTTTGTTACTACAATGGATTGTATCCTTGTCGTTACGGAAGGTAGTATGTTGTCGATATCTTTCTTACTCCAATGGATTGTAGCCTAGTCATTATGGAAGGTAGTATGTTGTCGAGATTTTTCTTACTCCATTGGATGGTAGCCTTGTCATTATGGAAGGTAGTGTGTTCTTGATATTTTTGTTATTCCAATGGATGGTAGCTTTGTCATTATGGAAAGTAGTTTGTTGTCGTTATTTTTGTTACTCTAATGGATGGTATCCTTTACATTAAGGAAGATAATATGTTATCGATATCTTTGTTACTCCAATGGATGGTAACCTTGTCATTATGGCAGGTAGTCTGTTCTCGAGATTTTTCTTACTCTAAGGGATGGTAGCCTTGTCATTATGGAAAGTAATTTTGTTTTCAAGATTTTTGTTATTCCAATGGATTGTAGCCTTGTCATTATGAAAGGTAGTCTACTGTCAAGATTTTTGTTACTATATTAGATTGTAGCCTTATCATTATGGAAGGTAGTCTGTTGTCGAGAT
Source organism: Vicia faba (assembly GCA_948472305.1). Lineage (NCBI taxonomy): Eukaryota > Viridiplantae > Streptophyta > Magnoliopsida > Fabales > Fabaceae > Vicia > Vicia faba. The sequence continues at coordinate 463,830,574 of OX451741.1, forward strand.
ATTTGTTACTCCAATGGATGGTAGCTTTGTCATTATAGAAGGTAGTATATTTTCGAGATTTTTTTAAATACAATGGATGGTAGCCTTGTCATTATGGAAGGTAGTCTGTTGTCTAGATTTTTGTTACTACAATGGATTGTAGCCTTGTCGTTATGGAAGTTAGTCTGTTGTCGAGATTTTTGTTACTATGATAGATTGTAGCCTTGTCATTATGGAAGGTAGTATGTTGACGAGATTCTTGTTACTCCAATGGATGGTAACCTTGTGATTATGGAAGGTAGTCTATTATCGATATTTTTGTCACTACAATGGATGGTAGCCTTGTCATTATGGAAAGTAGTCTATTGTTGAGATTTTTGTTACTACAATGGATTATAGCCTTGTCGTTATGGAAGGTAGTATGTTATTGATATCTTTGTTACTCCAAAGGATGGTAGCCTAGTCATTATGGAAGGTAGTTTGTCGTTGATATTTTTGTTACTCCAATGGATGGTATCCTTGTCATTATTTAACGTAGTATGTTGTAGATATCTTTATTACTTCAATGGATGGTAGCCTTGTCATTACGGAAGGTAGTCTGTTGTCGAGATTTTTGTTACTCTAAGGGATGGTAGCCTTGTCATTATTGAAGGTAGTCTGTTGTCTAGATTTTTGTTACTATAATGGATTGTATCCTTGTCATTATGGAAGGTAGTATGTTGTCGATATTTTTCTTACTCCAATGGATGGTAGCCTAGTCATTATGGAAGGTAGTCTGTTGTTGAGATTTTCTTTACTCCATTGGATGGTAGCCTTGTCATTATTGAAGGTAGTGTGTTGTCAAAAATTTTGTTATTCCAATGGATGGTAGCCTTGTCATTATGGAAGGTAATCTGTTGTCGTGATTTTTGTTACTCCAATGGATGGTATCCTTGTCATTATGGAAGGTAGTATGTTCTCGATATCTTTGTTACTCAATTGGATGCTAGCCTTGACATTTTGTAAGGTAGTATGTTGTCTAGATTTTTGTTACTCTAAGGGATGGTAGCCTTGTCATTATGGAAGGTAATCTGTTGTCGAGGTTTTTGTTACTACAATGGATTGTAGCCTTGTCGTTATGGAAGATAGTTTGTTGTCGAGATTTTTGTTACTATAATAGATTGTAGCCTTGTCATTAAGGAAGGTAGTTATTGTCGAGATTTTTGTTACTACAATGGATTGTAGCCTTGTCGTTATGGAAGGTAGTCTGTTATCGATATCTTTATTACTCCAAAGGATGGTAGCCTAGTCATTATGGAAGGTAGTCTGTTGTCGAGATTTTGGTTACTCCAATGGATGGTATACTTGTGATTATGGAAGGTAGTATGTTGTCGATATCTTTGTTACTCCAATGTATGGTAGCCTTGTCATTATGGAAGGGAGTCTGTTGTCGAGATTTTTGTTACTCCAATGGATGGTAGCCTTGTCATTATGGAAGGTAGTGCGTTGTCGATATTTTTGTTATTCCAATAGATGGTAGCCTTGTCATTATTGAAGGTAGTCTGTTGTCGAGATATTTGTTACTCCAACAGATTGTAGCCTTGTCATTATGAAAGGTAGTCTGTTGTCGAGGATTTTGTTACTACATTGGATGGTAGCCTTGTCATTATCGAAGGTAGTCTGTTGTCGAGATTTATGTTACAACAATGGATTATAGCCTTGTCGTAATGGAAGGTAGTCTGTTGTCGATATCTTTGTTACTCCAATGGATGGTAGCCTAGTCATTATGGAAGGTAGTCTGTTGTCTAGATTTTTGTTACTCTAAGGGATGGTAGCCTTGTCATTATGGAAGTTAGTTTATTGTCTAGATTTTTGTTATTCCAATGGATGGTAGCCTTTTCATTATGGAAGGTAGTTTGTTGTCGAGATTTTTGTTACTATAATGGATTGTATCCTTGTCGTTACGGAAGGTAGTATGTTGTCAATATCTTTCTGACTCCAATGGATTGTAGCCTAGTCATTATGGAAGGTAGTATGTTGTCGAGATTTTTGTTACTCCAGTGGATGGGAGCCTTGTCATTATGGAAGGTAGTGTGTTGTTGATATTTTTGTTATTCCAATGGATGGTAGCTTTGTCATTATGGAAGGTAGTTTGTTGTTGTTATTTTTGTTACTCCATGGATAATATCCTTTACATTAAGGAAGATAGTATTTTATCGATATCTTTGTTACTCCAATGGATGGTAGCCTTGTCATTATGGAAGGTAGTCTATTGTCGAGATTTTTCTTACTCTAAGGGATGGTAGCCTTGTCATTATGGAAAGTAATTTTGTTTTTGAGATTTTTGTTATTCCAATGGATTGTAGCCTTGTCATTATGAAAGGTAGTCTATTGTCAATATTTTAGTTAATATAATAGATTGTAGCCTTGTCATTATGGAAGGTAGTCTGTTGTCGAGATTTTTGTTACTCCAATGGATGGTAGCCTTGTCATTATAGAAGGTAGTATATTGTCGAGATTTTTGTAAATACAATGGATGGTAGCCTTGTCATTATGGAAGGTAGTCTGTTGTCTAGATTTTTGTTACTACAATGGATTGTAGCCTTGTCGTTATGGAAGATAGTCTGTTGTCGAGATTTTTGTTACTATAATAGATTGTAGCCTTATCATTATGGAAGGTAGTATGTTGACGAGATTCTTGTTACTCCAATGGATGGTAGCCTTGTCATTATTGAAGGTAGTCTATTGTCGATATTTTTGTCACTACAATGGATGGTAGCCTTGTCATTATGGAAGGTAGTCTATTGTCGAGATTTTTGTTACTACAATGGATTGTAGCCTTGTCGTTATGGAAGGTAGTCTGTTATTGATATCTTTGTTACTTCAAAGGATGTTAGCCTAGTCATTATCGAAGGTACTCTATTGTCGATATTTTTGTTACTCTAATGGATGGTATCCTTGTCATTATTTAAGGTAGTATGTTGTCGATATCTTTATTACTTCAATGGATGGTAGCCTTGTCATTATGGAAGGTAGTCTGTTGTCGAGATTTTTGTTACTCTAAGGGATGGTAGCCTTGTCATTATTGAAGTTAGTCTGTTGTCGAGATTTTTGTTACTACAACGGATGGTAGCCTTGTCATTATGGAAGGTAGCCTATTGTCTTGATTTTTGTTACTAAAATAGATTGTAGCCTTGTCATTATGGAAGGTAGTCTATTATCGAAACTTTTGTTACTCCAATGCATGGTAGCCTTTTCATTATAGAAGGTAGTCTGTCGTCGAAATTTTTGTTGTTCCAATGGATGGTAGCCTTGTCATTATGAAAGGTAGTATATTGTCGAGATTTTTGTTACTCCAATGGATTGTAGCCTTGTCATTATGGAAGGTAGTCTGTTTTCGAGATTTTTGTTACTCTAATGGATGGTAGCCTTGTATTTATGGAAGGTAGTTTCTTGTTGATATTTTTGTGACTCTGTTGGATAATAGCTTTGTCATTATTGAAGGTACTCTGTTGTTGAGATTTTGTTTATTCCAATGGATGGTAGCCTAGTCAATATGGAAGGTAGTCTATTTTCAAGATTTTTGTTACTCCTATCGATGGTAGCCTTGTCATTATGGAAGGTAGTCTATTATCAAGATTTTTGCTACTCCAAAGGATGGTAGCCTTTTCATTATGGAAGGTAGTATGTCATCGAAATATTTGTTATTCCAATGGATGGTAGCCTTGTCATTATGAAAGGTAGTCTATTGTAGAGATTTTTGTTACTCTAATGGATTGTAGCCTTATCATTATGGAAGGTAGTCTGTTGTTGAGATTTTTGTTACTCCAATGGATTGTAGCCTTGTCACTATAGAAGGTAGTCTATTGTCGATATCTTAATTACTACAATGTATGTTAGCCTTGTCATTATGGAAGGTAGTCTGATTTCGAGACTTTTGTTACTCCATTGGATAGTAGCCTAGTCATTATAGAAGGTAGTCTGTTTTTGAGATTTTTGTTATTCCAATGGATGGTAGACATGTAAATATGGAAGGTAGTTTGTTTTCGAGATTCTTTTTAATCTAACAGATGGTAGCCTTATCATTATGGAAGGTAGTCTGTTGTTGAGATTTTTGATTCTCCAATGGATGGTAGCCTTGTCATTATGGAAGGTAGTCTGTCGTTGATATTTTTTTTATTCTAATGGATTGTAGCCTTGTCAATATGAAATGTAGTCTATTGTCCATATTTTTTTTACTCCAAGGAAATGTATCGTTGTCATTATGGAAGGTAGTCTGTTGTCGAGATTTTTCTTACTACAATGGATGGTAGCCTTGTCATTATGGAAGTTAGTCTGTTTTCGAGATTTTAGTTACTACAACGGATGGTAGCCTTGTCATTATGGAAGGTAGCCTGTTGTCTTTATTTTTATTACTAAAATAGATTGTAGCCTTGTCATTATGGAAGGTAGTCTATTATCGAAATTTTTGTTACTCCAATGCATGGTAGTCTTTTCATTATGGAAGGTAGTTTGTTGTTGATATTTTTGTTACTCCGTTGGATAATAGCTTTGTCATTATGGAAGGTACTCTGTTGTTGAGATATTTTTTATTCCAATGGATGGTAGCCTAGTCAATATGGAAGGTAGTCTGTTTTCAAGATTTTGTTACTCCAATGGATGGTAGCCTTGTCATTATGGAAGGTATTTTATTATCAAGATTTTTGTTACTCCAATGGATGGTAGCCTTTTCATTATGGAAGGTAGTCTGTCGTCGAAATTTTTGTTGTTCCAATGGATGGTAGCCTAGTCATTATGGAAGATAGTCTGTTGTCGAGATTTTTGTTACTATAATAGATTGTAGCCTTATCATTATGGAAGGTAGTATGTTGACGAGATTCTTGTTACTCCAATGGATGGTAGCCTTGTCATTATTGAAGGTAGTCTATTGTCGTGATTTTTGTCACTACAATGGATGGTAGCCTTGTCATTATGGAAGGTAGTCTATTGTCGAGATTTTTGTTACTACAATGGATTGTATCCTTGTCGTTATGGAAGGTAGTCTTTTATCGATATCTTTGTTACTTCAAAGGATGTTAGCCTAGTCATTATCGAAGGTACTCTATTGTCGATATTTTTGTTACTCCAATGGATGGTATCCTTGTCATTATTTAAGGTAGTATGTTGTCGATATCTTTATTACTTCAATGGATGGTAGCCTTGTCATTATGGAAGGTAGTCTGTTGTCGAGATTTTTGTTACTCTAAGGGATGGTAGCCTTGTCATTATTGAAGTTAGTCTGTTGTCGAGATTTTTGTTACTACAACGGATGGTAGCCTTGTCATTATGGAAGGTAGCCTATTGTCTTGATTTTTGTTACTAAAATAGATTGTAGCCTTGTCATTATGGAAGGTAGTCTATTATCGAAACTTTTGTTACTCCAATGCATGGTAGCCTTTTCATTATAGAAGGTAGTCTGTCGTCGAAATTTTTGTTGTTCCAATGGATGGTAGCCTTGTCATTATGAAAGGTAGTATATTGTCGAGATTTTTGTTACTCCAATGGATTGTAGCCTTGTCATTATGGAAGGTAGTCTGTTTTCGAGATTTTTGTTACTCTAATGGATGGTAGCCTTGTAATTATGGAAGGTAGTTTCTTGTTGATATTTTTGTGACTCTGTTGGATAATAGCTTTGTCATTATTGAAGGTACTCTGTTGTTGAGATTTTGTTTATTCCAATGGATGGTATCCTAGTCAATATGGAAGGTAGTCTATTTTCAAGATTTTTGTTACTCCCATCGATGGTAGCCTTGTCATTATGGAAGGTAGTCTATTATCAAGATTTTTGCTACTCTAAAGGATGGTAGCCTTTTCATTATGGAAGGTAGTATGTCATCGAAATATTTGTTATTCCAATGGATGGTAGCCTTGTCATTATGAAAGGTAGTCTATTGTAGAGATTTTTGTTACTTTAATGGATTGTAGCCTTATCATTATGGAAGGTAGTCTGTTGTTGAGATTTTTGTTACTCCAATGGATTGTAGCCTTGTCACTATAGAAGGTAGTCTATTGTCGATATCTTAATTACTACAATGTATGTTAGCCTTGTCATTATGGAAGGTAGTCTGGTGTCGAGATTTTTGTTACTCCATTGGATAGTAGCCTAGTCATTATGGAAGGTAGTCTGTTTTTGAGATTTTTGTTATTCCAATGGATGGTAGACATGTAAATATGGAAGGTAGTTTGTTTTCGAGATTCTTTTTAATCTAACGGATGGTAGCCTTGTCATTATGGAAGGTAGTCTGTTATTGAGATTTTTGATTCTCCAATGGATGGTAGCCTTGTCATTATGGAAGGTAGTCTGTCGTTGATATTTTTTTTATTCTAATGGATTGTAGCCTTGTCAATATGAAATGTAGTCTATTGTCCAGATTTTTTTTACTCCAAGGAAATGTATCGTTGTCATTATGGAAGGTAGTCTGTTGTCGAGATTTTTCTTACTACAATGGATGGTAGCCTTGTCATTATGGAAGTTAGTCTGTTGTCGAGATTTTACTTACTACAACGGATGGTAGCCTTGTCATTATGGAAGGTAGCCTGTTGTCTTTATTTTTATTACTAAAATAGATTGTAGCCTTGTCATTATGGAAGGTAGTCTATTATCGAAATTTTTGTTACTCCAATGCATGGTAGTCTTTTCATTATGGAAGGTAGTTTGTTGTTGATATTTTTGTTACTCCGTTGGATAATAGCTTTGTCATTATGGAAGGTACTCTGTTGTTGAGATTTTTTTTATTCCAATGGATGGTAGCCTAGTCAATATGGAAGGTAGTCTGTTTTCAAGATTTTGTTACTCCAATGGATGGTAGCCTTGTCATTATGGAAGGTATTTTATTATCAAGATTTTTGTTACTCCAATGGATGGTACCCTTTTCATTATGGAAGGTAGTCTGTCGTCGAAATTTTTGTTGTTCCAATGGATGGTAGCCTAGTCATTATGGAAGGTAGTCTGTTGTCGAGATTTTTGTTACTCCATTGGATGGTATCCTTGTCATTATGGAAGGTAGTGTGTTGTCGATATTTTTGTTATTTCAATGGATGGTAGCCTTGTCATTATGGAAGGTAGTCTATTGTCGTCATTTTTGTTACTCCAATGGATGGTATCCTTGTCATTATGGAAGGTAGTATGTTGTCGATATCTTTGTTACTCCAATGGATGGTAGCCTTGTCATTATGGAAGGTAGTATGTTGTCTAGATTTTTGTTATTCCAATGGATGGTAGCCTTGTCATTATGGAAGGTAGTTTGTTGTCGTCATTTTTGTTACTCCAATGGATGGTATCCTTGTCATTATGGAAGGTAGTATGTTGCCGATATCTTTGTTACTCCAATGGATGGTAGCCTTGTCATTATGGAAGGTAGTCTATTGTCTAGATTTTTCTTACTCCAATGGATGGTAGTCTAGTCATTATGGAAGGTAGTTTGATGTCTAGAATTTTGTTACTATAATGGATTGTAGCCTTGTCGTTATGGAAGGTAGTCTGTTGTCGATATCTTTGTTACTCCAATGGATGGTAGCCTAGTCATTATGGAAGGTAGTCTGTTGTCGAGATTTTTGTTACTCTAAGGGATGGTATCCTTGTCATTATTGAAGTTAGTTTATTGTCGAGATTTTTGTTATTCCAATGGATGGTAGCCTTGTCATTATGGAAGGTAGTTTGTTGTCGAGATTTTTGTTACTACAATGGATTGTATCCTTGTCGTTACGGAAGGTAGTATGTTGTCGATATCTTTCTGACTCCAATGGATTGTAGCCTAGTCATTATGGAAGGTAGTATGTTATCGATATCTTTGTTACTCCAATGGATGGTAGCCTTGTCATTATGGAAGGTAGTCTGTTCTCGAGATTTTTCTTACTCTAAGGGATGGTAGCCTTGTCATTATGGAAGGTAGTCTATTGTCGAGATTTTTGTTACTATAATAGATTGTAGCCTTGCCATTATGGAAGGTAGTCTGTTGTCGAGATTTTTGTTACTCCAATGGATGGTAGCTTTGTCATTATAAAAGGTAGTATATTGTCAAGATTTTTGTAAATACAATGGATGGTAGCCTTGTCATTATGGAAGGTAGTCTGTTGTCTAGATTTTTGTTACTACAATGGATTGTAGCCTTATCGTTATGGAAGTTAGTCTGTTGTCGAGATTTTTGTTACTATGATAGATTGTAGCCTTGTCATTATTGAAGGTATTATGTTGACGAGCTTCTTGTTATTCCAATGGATGGTAGCCTTGTCATTATGGAAGGTAGTGCATTGTCGATATTTTTGTCACTACAATGGATGGTAGCCTTGTCATTATGGAAAGTAGTCTGTTGTTGAGATTTTAGTTACTACATTGGATTGTAGCCTTGTCGTTATGGAAGGTAGTCTGTTATCGATATCTTTGTTACTCCAAAGGATGGTAGCCTCGTCATTATGGAAGGTAGTCTGTTGTCGAAATTTTTGTTACTCCAATGGATGGTATCCTTGTCATTATTTAACGTAGTATGCTGTCGATATCTTTATTACTTCAATGGATGGTAGCCTTGTCATTATGGAAGGTAGTCTGTTGTCGAGATTTTTGTTACTCTAAGGGATGGTAGCCTTGTCATTATTGAAGGTAGTCTGTTTTCGAGATTTTTGGTACTATAATGGATTGTATCCTTGTCATTATGGAAGGTAGTATGTTGTCGATATTTTTCTTACTCCAATGGATGGTAGCCTAGTCATTATGGAAGGTAGTCTGTTGTCGAGATTTTCTTTACTCCATTGGATGGTAGCCTTGTCATTATGGAAGGTAGTGTGTTGTCAAAATTTTTGTTATTCCAATGGATGGTAGCCTTGTCATTATGGAAGGTAGTCTGTTGTCGTGATTTTTGTTACTCCAATGGATGGTATTCTTGTCATTATGGAAGGTAGTATGTTGTCGATATCTTTGTTACTCCAATGGATGGTAGCCTTGACATTTTGTAAGGTAGTATGTTGTCTAGATTTTTGTTACTCTAAGGGATGGTAGCCTTGTCATTATGGAAGGTAGTCTGTTGTCGAGATTTTTGTTACTACATTAGACGGTATCCTTGTCATTATGGAAGGTAGTCTATTGTCGAGATTTTTGTTACTACAATGGATTGTAGCCTTGTCGTTATGGAAGGTAGTCTGCTATCGATATCTTTGTTACTCCAAAGGATGGTAACCTAGTCATTATGGAAGGTAGTCTGTTGTCGAGATTTTTGTTACTCCAATGGATGGTATCCTTGTGATTGTGGAAGGTAGTATGTTGTCGATATCTTTTTTACTCCAATGGATGGTAGCCTTGTCATTATGGAAGGTAGTCTGTTGTCGAGATTTTTGTTACTCCAATGGATGGTAGCCTTGTCATTATGGAAGGTTGTCTATTGTCGAGATTTTTGTTACTACAATGGATTGTAGCCTTGTCATTATGGAAGGTGGTGTGTTGTCGGTATTTTTGTTACTCCAATGGATGGTAGCCTATTCATTATGGGAGGTAGTTTGTTGTCGATATTTTTGTTACTCCAATGGATGGTAGCCTTGTCATTATGGAAGGTGGTGTGTTGTCGATATTTTTGTTATTCCAATGGAGTGTAGACTTGTCATTATGGAAGTTTGTCTGTTGTCGAGATTTTTGTTACTCCAATGGACGGTAGCCTTCTCATTATGGAAGGTAGTCTGCTATCGATATGTTTGTTACTCCAAAGGATGGTAGCCTAGTCATTATGGAAGTTAGTCTGTTGTCGAGATTTTTGTTACTCCAATGGATGTTAGCCTTGTAATTATGGAAGGTAGTGTGTTGTCGATATTTTTGTTATTCCAATAGATGGTAGCCTTGTCATTATGGAAGGTAGTTTGTTGTCGAGATTTTTGTTACTCCAACGGATGGTAGCCTTGTCATTATAAAAGGTGGTCTATTGTCGAGATTTTTGTTACTACATTGGATGGTAGCCTTGTCATTACGGAAGGTAGTCTGTTGTCGAGATTTTTGTTACTAAAATGGATTGTAGCCTTGTCATTATGGAAGGTAGTCTATTTTCGATATCTATCTTACTCCAATGGATGGTAGCCTAGTCATTACAGAAGCTAGTCTGTTGTCGATATTTTTGTTACTCCAATGGATGGTAGCCTTGTCATTATGGAAGGTAGTGTGTTGTCGATATTTTTCTTATTCCAATGGATGGAAGCCTTGTCATTATGGAAGGTAGTCTATTGTCGGGATTTTTATTACTCCAATGGATAATATCCTTGTCATTATGGAAGGTGGTATTTTGTTGATATCTTTGTTACTCCAATGGATGGTAGCCTTGTCATTATGGAAGGTAGTCTATTGTCGAGATTTTTGTTATTCCAATGGATGGTAGCCTTGTCATTATGGAAGGTAGTATGTTGTCGAGATTTTTGTTACTACATTGGTTGGTAGCCTTATCGTTATGGAAGGTAGTCTGTTATCGTGATTTTTGTTACTACAATGTATTGTAGCCATGTCGTTATGGAAGGTAGTCTGTTGTTGATATCTTTGTTACTCCAATGGATGGTAGCCTAGTCATTATGGAAGGTAGTATGTTGTCGATATTTTTGTTACTCTAAGGGATGGTAGCCTTGTCATTATGGAAGTTAGTTTATTTTCGAGATTTTTGTTATTCCATTGGATGGTATTCTTGTCATTATAAAAGGTAGTCTGTTGTCGAGAATTTTGTTACTACAATGGATTGTATCCTTGTCGTTATGGAAGGTAGTATGCTGTCGATATCTTTCTTACTCCAATGGATGGTAGCCTAGTCATTATGGAAGGTAGTCTGTTGTCGAGATTTTTGTTACTCCATTGGATGGTATCCTTGTTATTATGGAAGGTAGTGTGTTATCGATATTTTTGTTATTCCAATGGATGGTAGCCTTGTCATTATGGAAGGTAGTCTGTTCTCGTGATTTATTTACTCCAATGGATGGTAGCCTTGTCATTATGGAAGGTAGTCTGTTGTCGTGATTTTTGTTACTCCAATGGATGGTATTCTTGTCATTATGGAAGGTAGTATGTTGTCGATATCTTTGTTACTCCAATGGATGGTAGCCTTGACATTTTGTAAGGTAGTATGTTGTCTAGATTTTTGTTACTCTAAGGGATGGTAGCCTTGTCATTATGGAAGGTAGTCTTTTGTCGAGATTTTTGTTACTACATTAGACGGTATCCTTGTCATTATGGAAGGTAGTCTATTGTCGAGATTTTTGTTACTACAATGGATTGTAGCCTTGTCGTTATGGAAGGTAGTCTGCTATCGATATCTTTGTTACTCCAAAGGATGGTAACCTAGTCATTATGGAAGGTAGTCTGTTGTCGAGATTTTTGTTACTCCAATGGATGGTATCCTTGTGATTGTGGAAGGTAGTATGTTGTCGATATCTTTTTTACTCCAATGGATGGTAGCCTTGTCATTATGGAAGGTAGTCTGTTGTCGAGATTTTTGTTACTCCAATGGATGGTAGCCTTGTCATTATGGAAGGTTGTCTATTGTCGAGATTTTTGTTACTACAATGGATTGTAGCCTTGTCATTATGGAAGGTGGTGTGTTGTCGGTATTTTTGTTACTCCAATGGATGGTAGCCTATTCATTATGGGAGGTAGTTTGTTGTCGATATTTTTGTTACTCCAATGAATGGTAGCCTTGTCATTATGGAAGGTGGTGTGTTGTCGATATTTTTGTTATTCCAATGGAGTGTAGACTTGTCATTATTGAAGTTTGTCTGTTGTCGAGATTTTTGTTACTCCAATGGACGGTAGCCTTCTCATTATGGAAGGTAGTCTGCTATCGATATGTTTGTTACTCCAAAGGATGGTAGCCTAGTCATTATGGAAGTTAGTCTGTTGTCGAGATTTTTGTTACTCCAATGGATGTTAGCCTTGTAATTATGGAAGGTAGTGTGTTGTCGATATTTTTGTTATTCCAATAGATGGTAGCCTTGTCATTATGGAAGGTAGTCTGTTGTCGAGATTTTTGTTACTCCAACGGATGGTAGCCTTGTCATTATAAAAGGTGGTCTATTGTCGAGATTTTTGTTACTACATTGGATGGTAGCCTTGTCATTACGGAAGGTAGTCTGTTGTCGAGATTTTTGTTACTAAAATGGATTGTAGCCTTGTCATTATGGAAGGTAGTCTATTTTCGATATCTATCTTACTCCAATGGATGGTAGCCTAGTCATTACAGAAGGTAGTCTGTTGTCGATATTTTTGTTACTCCAATGGATGGTAGCCTTGTCATTATGGAAGGTAGTGTGTTGTCGATATTTTTCTTATTCCAATGGATGGAAGCCTTGTCATTATGGAAGGTAGTCTATTGTCGGGATTTTTATTACTCCAATGGATAATATCCTTGTCATTATGGAAGGTGGTATGTTGTTGATATCTTTGTTACTCCAATGGATGGTAGCCTTGTCATTATGGAAGGTAGTCTATTGTCGAGATTTTTGTTATTCCAATGGATGGTAGCCTTGTCATTATGGAAGGTAGTCTGTTGTCGAGATTTTTGTTACTACATTGGATGGTAGCCTTATCGTTATGGAAGGTAGTCTGTTATCGTGATTTTTGTTACTACAATGTATTGTAGCCATGTCGTTATGGAAGGTAGTTTGTTGTTGATATCTTTGTTACTCCAATGGATGGTAGCCTAGTCATTATGGAAGGTAGTATGTTGTCGATATTTTTGTTACTCTAAGGGATGGTAGCCTTGTCATTATGGAAGTTAGTTTATTTTCGAGATTTTTGTTATTCCATTGGATGGTATCCTTGTCATTATAAAAGGTAGTCTGTTGTCGAGAATTTTGTTACTACAATGGATTGTATCCTTGTCGTTATGGAAGGTAGTATGCTGTCGATATCTTTCTTATTCCAATGGATGGTAGCCTAGTCATTATGGAAGGTAGTCTGTTGTCGAGATTTTTGTTACTCCATTGGATGGTAGCCTTGTTATTATGGAAGGTAGTGTGTTATCGATATTTTTGTTATTCCAATGGATAGTAGCCTTGTAATTATGGAAGGTAGTCTGTTCTCGTGATTTATTTACTCCAATGGATGGTAGCCTTGTCATTATGGAAGGTAGTCTGTTGTCGTGATTTTTGTTACTCCAATGGATGGTATTCTTGTCATTATGGAAGGTAGTATGTTGTCGATATCTTTGTTACTCCAATGGATGGTAGCCTTGACATTTTGTAAGGTAGTATGTTGTCTAGATTTTTGTTACTCTAAGGGATGGTAGCCTTGTCATTATGGAAGGTAGTCTTTTGTCGAGATTTTTGTTACTACATTAGACGGTATCCTTGTCATTATGGAAGGTAGTCTATTGTCAAGATTTTTTTTACTACAATGGATTGTAGCCTTGTCGTTATGGAAGGTAGTCTGCTATCGATATCTTTGTTACTCCAAAGGATGGTAACCTAGTCATTATGGAAGGTAGTCTGTTGTCGAGATTTTTGTTACTCCAATGGATGGTATCCTTGTGATTGTGGAAGGTAGTATGTTGTCGATATCTTTTTTACTCCAATGGATGGTAGCCTTGTCATTATGGAAGGTAGTCTGTTGTCGAGATTTTTGTTACTCCAATGGATGGTAGCCTTGTCATTATGGAAGGTTGTCTATTGTCGAGATTTTTGTTACTACAATGGATTGTAGCCTTGTCATTATGGAAGGTGGTGTGTTGTCGGTATTTTTGTTACTCCAATGGATGGTAGCCTATTCATTATGGGAGGTAGTTTGTTGTCGATATTTTTGTTACTCCAATGGATGGTAGCCTTGTCATTATGGAAGGTGGTGTGTTGTCGATATTTTTGTTATTCCAATGGAGTGTAGACTTGTCATTATTGAAGTTTGTCTGTTGTCGAGATTTTTGTTACTCCAACGGACGGTAGCCTTCTCATTATGGAAGGTAGTCTGCTATCGATATGTTTGTTACTCCAAAGGATGGTAGCCTAGTCATTATGGAAGTTAGTCTGTTGTCGAGATTTTTGTTACTCCAATGGATGTTAGCCTTGTAATTATGGAAGGTAGTGTGTTGTCGATATTTTTGTTATTCCAATAGATGGTAGCCTTGTCATTATGGAAGGTAGTCTGTTGTCGAGATTTTTGTTACTCCAACGGATGGTAGCCTTGTCATTATAAAAGGTGGTCTATTGTCGAGATTTTTGTTACTACATTGGATGGTAGCCTTGTCATTACGGAAGGTAGTCTGTTGTCGAGATTTTTGTTACTAAAATGGATTGTAGCCATGTCATTATGGAAGGTAGTCTATTTTCGATATCTATCTTACTCCAATGGATGGTAGCCTAGTCATTACAGAAGGTAGTCTGTTGTCGATATTTTTGTTACTCCAATGGATGGTAGCCTTGTCATTATGGAAGGTAGTGTGTTGTCGATATTTTTCTTATTCCAATGGATGGAAGCCTTGTCATTATGGAAGGTAGTCTATTGTCGGGATTTTTATTACTCCAATGGATAATATCCTTGTCATTATGGAAGGTGGTATGTTGTTGATATCTTTGTTACTCCAATGGATGGTAGCCTTGTCATTATGGAAGGTAGTCTATTGTCGAGATTTTTGTTATTCCAATGGATGGTAGCCTTGTCATTATGGAAGGTAGTCTGTTGTCGAGATTTTTGTTACTACATTGGATGGTAGCCTTATCGTTATGGAAGGTAGTCTGTTATCGTGATTTTTGTTACTACAATGTATTGTAGCCATGTCGTTATGGAAGGTAGTTTGTTGTTGATATCTTTGTTACTCCAATGGATGGTAGCCTAGTCATTATGGAAGGTAGTATGTTGTCGATATTTTTGTTACTCTAAGGGATGGTAGCCTTGTCATTATGGAAGTTAGTTTATTTTCGAGATTTTTGTTATTCCATTTGATGGTATCCTTGTCATTATAAAAGGTAGTCTGTTGTCGAGAATTTTGTTACTACAATGGATTGTATCCTTGTCGTTATGGAAGGTAGTATGCTGTCGATATCTTTCTTATTCCAATGGATGGTAGCCTAGTCATTATGGAAGGTAGTCTGTTGTCGAGATTTTTGTTACTCCATTGGATGGTAGCCTTGTTATTATGGAAGGTAGTGTGTTATCGATATTTTTGTTATTCCAATGGATGGTAGCCTTGTCATTATGGAAGGTAGTCTGTTCTCGTGATTTATTTACTCCAATGGATGGTATCCTTGTCATTATGGAAGGTAGTATGTTGTCGATATCTTTGTTACTCCAATGGATGGTAGCCTTGTCATTCTGGAAGGTAGTCTGTTGTCTAGATTTTTGTTACTATAAGGGATGGTGGCGTTCTCATTATGGAAGGTAGTTTGTTGTCGATATTTTTGTTACTCCAATGGATTGTAGCCTTTTCATTATAAAAGGTAGTATTTTGTCGAGATTTTTGTCACTACAATGGATGGTAGCCATGTCATTATGGAAGGTAGTTTGTTGTCGAGATTTTCGTTACTACAATAGATTGTAGCCTTTTCGTTATGGAAGACAGTCTGTTGTCGAGATTTTTGTTACTATAATAGACTGTAGCCTTGTCGTTATGGCAGGTAGTCTACTATCGATATCTTTGTTACTCCAAAGGATGGTAGCCTAGTCATTATATAAGGTAGTCTGTTTTCGAAATTTTTGTTACTACAATGGATGGTATCCTTGTGATTATGGAAGGTAGTATGTTGTTGATATCTTTGTTACTCCAATGGATGGTAGCCTTGTCATTATGGAAGGTAGTCTGTTGTAGAGATTTTTGTTACTCCAATGGATGGTAGCCTTGTCATTATGCAAGGTAATGTGTTGTCGATATTTTTGTTACTCCAATGGATGGTAGCCTTTTCATTATAAAAGGTAGTATTTTGTCGAGATTTTTGTCACTACAATGGATGGTAGCCATGTCATTATGGAAGGTAGTCTGTTGTCGAGATTTTTGTTACTACAATAGATTGTAGCCTTTTCGTTATGGAAGATAGTCTGTTGTAGAGATTTTTTTTACTATAATAGATTGTAGCCTTGTCATTATGGAAGGTAGTATGTTGTAGAGATTCTTGTTACTACAATGGATGGTAGCCTTTTCATTATGGAAGGTAGTCTATTGTCGAGATTTTTGTCACTACAATGGATGGTATCCTTGTCATTATGGAAGGTAGTCCATTGTCGAGATTTTTGTTACTACAATGGATTGTAGCCTTGTCATTATGGCAGGTAGTCTACTATCGATATCTTTGTTACTCCAAAGGATGGTAGCCTAGTCATTAAAGAAGGTAGTCTGTTTTTGAAATTTTTGTTACTCCAATGGATGGTATCCTTGTGATTATGGAAGGTAGTATGTTGTCGATATCTTTGTTACTACAATAGATTGTAGCCTTTTCGTTATGGAAGATAGTCTGTTGTAGAGATTTTTGTTACTATAATAGATTGTAGCCTTGTCATTATGGAAGGTAGTATGTTGTCGAGATTCTTGTTACTACAATGGATGGTAGCCTTGTCATTATGGAAGGTAGTTTGTTTCGTGATTTTTGTTACTACAATGGATTGTAGACTTGTCTTTATGGAAGGTAGTCTGTTGTCGATATCTTTGTTACTCCAATGGATGGTAGCCTAGTCATTATGGAAGGTAGTCTATTGTCGAGATTTTTGTTACTAAAATGGATTGTAGCCTTGTCATTATGGCAGGTAGTCTGCTATCGATATCTGTGTTACTCCAAAGGATGGTAGCCTAGTCATTATACAAGGTAGTCTGTTTTCGAGATTTTTGTTACTCCAATGGATGGTAGCCTAGTCACTATGGAAGGTAGTCTATTGTCGAGATTTTTGTTACTACATTGGATGGTAGCCTTGTCATTATGGAAGGTAGTGTGTTGTCGATATTTTTCTTATTCCAATGGATGGAAGCCTTGTCATTATGGAAGGTAGTCTATTGTCGTGATTTTTGTTACTCCAATGGATGGTATCCTTGTTATTATGGAAGGTGGTATGTTGTCGATATCTTTGTTACTCAAATGGATGGTAGCCTTGTCATGATGGAAGGTAGTATGTTGTTGAGATTTTTGTTACTCCAATGGATGGTAGGCTTGTAATTATGGAAGGTAGTCTGTTGTCGAGATTTTTGTTACTACATTGGATGGTAGCCTTGTCATTATGGAAGGTAGTCTGTTGTCGAGATTTTTTTTACGATAATGGATTGTAGCCTTGTCGTTATGGAAGGTAGTCTGTTGTTGATATCTTTCTTACTCCAATGGATGGTAGCCTAGTCATTATGGAAGGTAGTCTGTTGTCGAGATTTTTGTTACTCTAAGGGATGGTAGCCTTGTCATTATGGAAGTTAGTTTATTGTCGAGATTTTTGTTATTCCATTGGATGGTAGCCTTGTCATTATAGAAGGTAGTCTGTTGTCGAGATTTTTGTTACTACAATGGATTGTATCCTTGTCGTTATGGAAGGTAGTATGTTGTCGATATCTTTGTTACTCCAATGGATGGTAGCCTTGTCATTATGGAAGGTAGTGTGTTATTGATATTTTTGTTATTCCAATGGATGGTATCCTTGTCATTATGGAAGGTAGTCTGTTGTTGTGATTTTTTTACTCCAATGGATGGTATCCTTGTCATTATGGAAGGTAGTATGTTGTCGATATCTTTGTTACTCCAATGGATGGTAGCCTTGTCATTATGGAAGGTAGTCTGTTGTCTAGATTTTTGTTACTGTAAGGGATGGTGGCCTTGTCATTATGGAAAGTAGTTTGTTGTCGAGATTTTTGTTATTCCAATGGATGGTAGCCTTGTCATTATGAAAGGTAGTCTGTTGTCAAGATTTTTGTAACTACAATAGATTGTAGCCTTTTCGTTATGGAAGATAGTCTGTTGTCGAGGTTTTTGTTACTATAATAGATTGTAGCCTTCTCATTATGGAAGGTAGTATGTTGTCGAGATTCTTTTTACTACAATGGATGGTAGCCTTGTCATTATGGAAGGTAGTCTATTGTCGAGATTTTTGTCACTACAATGGATGGTAGCCTTGTCATTATGGAAGGTAGTCTAATGTCGAGATTTTTGTTACTACAATGGATTGTAGCCTTCTCGTTATGCCACGTAGTCTGCTATCGATATCTTTGTTACACCAAAGGATGATAGCCTAGTCATTATAGAAGGTAGTCTGTTTTCGAGATTTTTGTTACTCCAATGGATGGTATCCTTGTGATTATGGAAGGTAGTATGTTGTCGATATCTTTGTTACTCCAATAGATGGTAGCCTTGTTATTATGGAAGGTAGTCTGTTGTCGAGATTTTTGTTACTCCAATGGATGGTAGCCTTGTCACTATGGAAGGTAGTCTGTTGTCGAGATTTTTGATACTAAATTGGATGGTATCCTTGTCATTATGGAAGGTAGTTTGTTTCGTGATTTTTGTTACTACAATGGATTGTAGCCTTGTCTTTATGGAAGGTAGTCTGTTGTCGATATCTTTGTTACTCCAATGGATGGTAGCCTAGTCATTATGGAAGGTAGTCTGTTGTCGATATTTTTGTTACTCTAAGGGATGGTAGCCTTGTCATTATGGAAGGTAGTCTATTGTCGAGATTTTTGTTACTAAAATGGATTGTAGCCTTGTCATTATGGCAGGTAGTCTGCTATCGATATCTGTGTTACTCCAAAGGATGGTAGCCTAGTCATTATACAAGGTAGCATGTTTTTGAGATTTCTGTTACTCCAATGGATGGTAGCCTAGTCATTATGGAAGGTAGTCTGTTGTAGAGATTTTTGTTACTCCGTTGGATAGTAGCCCTGTCATTATGGAAGGTAGTGTGTTGTCGATATTTTTATTATTCCAATGGATGGTAGCTTTGTCATTAAGGAGGGTAGTTTGTTGTCGTGATTTTTGTTACTACAATGGATGGTATCCTTGTCATTATGGAAGATAGTATGTTGTCGATATCTTTGTTACTCCAATGGATGGTAGCGTTGTTATTATGGAAGGTAGTCTGTTGTCGAGATTTTTGTTACTCTAAGGGATGGTAGCCTTGTCATTATGGAAGGTAGTGTGTTGTCAATATTTTTGTTATTCCAATGGATGGTAGCCTTGTCATTATGGAAGTTATTCTATTGTCGAAATTTTTGTTACTACAATGGATGGTAGCCTTGGCATTATGGAAGGTTGTCTATTGTCGATATTTTTGTTACTATAATGGATGGTAGCCTTGTGATTATGGAATAAAGTTTATTGTCGAGATTTTTTTTATTCCAATGGATGGTAGCCTTGTCATTATGGAAGGTAGTCTGTTGTCGAGATTTTTGTTACTCCAATGGATGGTATCCTTGTGATTATGGAAGGTAGTATGTTGTCGATATCTTTGTTACTCCAATGGATGGTGGCCTTGTCATTATGGAAGAAAGTCTGTTGTCGAGATTTTTGTTACTCCAATGGATGGTAGCCTCGTCACTATGGAAGGTAGTCTGTTTTCGAGATTTTTGTTACTACATGGGATGGTAGCCTTGTCATTATGGAAGGTAGTCTGTTGTCGTCATTTTTGTTACTACAATGAATTGTAGTCTTGTCTTTATGGAAGGTAGTCTGTTGTCGATATCATTGTTACTCCAATGGATGGTAGCGTAGTCATTATGGAAGGTAGTCTGTTGTCAAGATTTTTGTTACTCTAAGGGATGGTAGCCTTGTCATTATGGAAGGTAGTCTATTGTCGAGATTTTTGTTACTATAACAGATTGTAGCCTTGTCGTTATGGAAGGTAGTCTGTTGTCGATATCATTGTTACTCCAATGGATGGTATCCTAGTCATTATGGAAGGTAGTCTGTTGTCGAGATTTTTGTTACTATAAGGGATGGTAGCCTTGTCATTATGGAAGGTAGTCTATTGTCGAGATTTTTTTTACTACAATGGATTGTAGCTTTGTCGTTATGGCAGGTAGTCTTCTATCGATATCTTTGTTACTCCAAAGGATGGTAGCCTAGTCATTATAGAAGGTAGTCTGTTTTCGAGATTTTTGTTACTCCAATGGATGGTAGCCTTGACATTATGCAAGGTAGTGTGTTGTCGATATTTTTGTTATTCCAATAGATGGTAGCCTTGTCATTATGGAAGGCAGTCTGTTGTAGAGATTTTTGTTACTCCACTGGATGGTAGCCTTGTCATTATGCAAGGTAGTGTGTTGTTGATATTTTTGTTATTCCAATAGATGGTAGCCTTGTCACTATGGAAGGTAGTCTATTGTCGAGTTTTTTGTTACTCCAATGGATGGTAGCCTTGTCACTATGGAAGGTAGTCTGTTGTCGATATTTTTGTTACTACATTGGATGGTAGCCTGGTCATTATGGAAGGTAGTCTGCTGTCGTTATTTTTGTTACTACAATGGATTATAGCCTTGTCTTTATGGAAGGTAGTCTGTTGTCGTTATCTTTGTTACTCCAATGGATTGTAGCCTAGCCATTATGGAAGGTAGTCTGTTGTCGAGATTTTTGTTACTCTAAGGGATAGTAACCTTGTCATTATGGAATAAAGTTTATTGTCGAGATTTTTTTTATTCCAATGGATGGTAGCCTTGTAATTATGGAAGGTAGTTTGTTGTCGAGATTTTTGTTACTCCAATGGATGGTATCCTTGTGATTATGGAAGGTAGTATGTTGTCGATATCTTTGTTACTCCAATGGATGGTGGCCTTGTCATTATGGAAGGTAGTCTGTTGTCGAGATTTTTGTTACTCCAATGGATGGTAGCCTTGTCACTATGGAAGGTAGTCTCTTGTCGAGATTTTTGTTACTACGTTGGATGGTAGCCTTGTCATTATGGAAGGTAGTCTGTTGTCGTGATTTTTGTTACTACAATGGATTGTAGCCTTGTCTTTATGGAAGGTAGTCTATTATCGATATCTTTGTTACTCCAATTGATGGTAGCCTAGTCATTATGGAAGGTAGTCTATTGTCGAGAGTTTTGTTACTCCAATGGATGGTATCCTTGTGATTATGGAAGGTAGTATGTTATCGATATCTTTGTTACTCCAATGGATCATGGCCTTGTCATTATGGAAGGTAATCTGTTGTCGAGATTTTAGTTACTCTAATGGAATGTAGCCTTGTCACTATGGAAGGTAGTTTGTTGTCGAGATTTTTGTTACTACATTGGATGGTAGCCTTGTCATTATGGAAGGTAGTCTGTTGTCGTGATTTTTGTTACTACAACGGATTGTAGCCTTGTCTTTGTGGAAGGTAATCTGTTGTCAATATCTTTGTTACTCCAATGGATGGTAGCCTAGTCATTATGGAAGGTAGTCTGTTGTCGAGATTTTTGTTACTCTAAGGGATGATAGCCTGGTCATTATTGAAGGTAGTCTATTGTCGAGATTTTTTTTACTACAATGGATTGTAGCTTTGTCGTTATGGCAACTAGTCTACTATCGATATCTTTGTTACTCCAAAGGATTGTAGCCTAGTCATTATCGAAGGTAGTCTATTTTCGAGATTTTTGTTACTCCATTGGATGGTAGCCTTGTCATTATGCAAGGTAGTGTGTTGTCGATATTTTTTTTATTCCAATGGATGGTAGCCTTGTCATTATGGAAGGTAGTCTGTTGTCGAGATTTTTGTTACTCCAATGGATGGTATCCTTGTGATTATGCAAGGTAGTGTGTTGTTGATATTTTTGTTATTCCAATAGATGGTAGCCTTGTCACTATGGAAGGTAGTCTGTTGTCGAGTTTTTTGTTACTCCAATGGATGGTAGCCTTGTCACTATGGAAGGTAGTCTGTTGTCGAGATTTTTGTTACTACATTGGATGGTAGCCTGGTCATTATGGAAGGTAGTCTGTTGTCGTTATTTTTGTTACTACAATGGATTGTAGCCTTGTCTTTATGGAAGGTAGTCTGTTGTCGATATCTTTGTTACTCCAATGGATTGTAGCCTAGTCATTATGGAAGGTAGTCTGTTGTCGAGATTTTTGTTACTCTACGGGATGGTAGCCTTGTCATTATGGAATTTAGTTTATTGTCGAGATTTTTTTTATTCCAATGGATGGTAGCCTTGTCATTATGGAAGGTAGTCTGTTGTCGAGATTTTTGTTACTCCAATGGATGGTATCCTTGTGATTATGGAAGGTAGTATGTTGTCGATATCTTTGTTACTCCAATGGATGGTGGCCTTGTCATTATGGAAGGTAGTCTGTTGTCGAGATTTTTGTTACTCCAATGGATGGTAGCCTTGTCACTATGGAAGGTAGTCTGTTGTCGAGATTTTTGTTACTACGTTGGATGGTAGCCTTGTCATTATGGAAGGTAGTCAGTTGTCGTGATTTTTTTACTACAATGGATTGTAGCCTTGTCTTTATGGAAGGTAGTCTATTATCGATATCTTTGTTACTCCAATTGATGGTAGCCTAGTCATTATGGAAGGTAGTCTGATGTCGAGATTTTTGTTACTCCAATGGATGGTATCCTTGTGATTATGGAAGGTAGTATGTTGTCGATATCTTTGTTACTCCAATGGATCATAGCCTTGTCATTATGGAAGGTAGTCTGTTGTCGAGATTTTAGTTACTCTAATGCATGGTAGCCTTGTCACTATGGAAGGTAGTCTGTTGTCGAGATTTTTGTTACTACATTGGATGGTAGCCTTGTCATTATGGAAGGTAGTCTGTTGTCGTGATTTTTGTTACTACAATGGATTGTAGCCTTGTCTTTATGGAAGGTAGTCTGTTGTCGATATCTTTGTTACTCCAATGGATGGTAGCCTAGTCATTATCGAAGGTAGTCTGTTGTGGAGATTTTTGTTACTCTAAGGGATGGTAGCCTTGTCATTATGGAAGGTAGTCTATTGTCGAGATTTTTGTTACTACAATGGATGGTAGCCTTGTCATTATAGAAGGTAGTATTTTGTCGAGATTTTTGTCACTACAATGGATGGTATCCATCTCATTATGGAAGGTAGTCTGTTGTCGAGATTTTTGTTACTACAATAGATTGTTGCCTTTTCGTTATGGAAGATAGTCTGTTGTCGAGATTTTTGTTACTATAATAGATTGTATCCTTGTCATTATGGAAGGTAGTATGTTGTCGAGATTCTTGTTACTACAATGGATGGTAGCCATGTCATTATGGAAGGTAGTCTATTGTCGATATTTTTGTCACTATAATGGATGGTAGCCTTGTCATTATGGAAGGTAGTCTAATGTCGAGATTTTTGTTACTACAATGGATTTTAGCCTTGTCGTTATGGCAGGTAGTTTTCTATCGATATCTTTGTTACTCCAAAGGATGGTAGCCTAGTCATTATAAAAGGTAGTCTGTTTTCGAGTTTTTTGTTACTCCAATGGATGGTATCCTTGTGATTATGGAAGGTAGTATGTTGTCGATATCTTTGTTACTCCAATGTATGGTAGCCTTGTCATTATGGAAGGTAGTCTGTTGTAGAGATTTTTGTTACTCGAATGGATGGTAGCCTTGTCATTATGCAAGGTAGTGTGTTGTCGATATTTTTGTTATTCCAATAGATGGTAGCCTTGTCATTATGTAAGGTAGTCTGTTGTCGAGATTTTTGTTACTCCAATGGATGGTAACCTTGTCACTATGGAAGGTAGTCTGTTGTCGAGATTTTTGTTACTCCAATGGATGGTAGCCTTGTCACTATGGAAGGTAGTCTGTTGTCGAGATTTTTGTTACTTAATTGGATGGTAACCTTGTCATTATGGAAGGTAGTCTGTTGTCGTGATTTTTGTTACTACAATGGATTGTTGCCTTGTCTTTATGGAAGTTAATCTGTTGTCAATATCTTTGTTACTCCAATGGATGGTAGCCTAGTCATTATGGAAGGTAGTCTGTTGTCAAGATTTTTGTTACTCTAAGGGATGGTAGCCTTGTCATTATGAAAGGTAGTCTATTGTCGAGATTTTTGTTACTATAATAGATTGTAGCCTTGTCATTGTGGAAGGTAGTCTGTTGTGGATATTTTTGTTACTCCAATGGATTGTAGCCTTGTCATTATAGAAGGTAGTATTTTGTCGAGATTTTTGTCACTACAATGGATGGTAGCCATGTCATTATGGAAGGTAGTTTGTTGTCGAGATTTTTGTTACTACAATAGATTGTAGCCTTTTCGTTTTGGAAGATAGTCTGTTGTCGAGATTTTTGTTACTATAATAGATTGTAGCCTTGTCATTATGGAAGGTAGTATGTTGTCGAGATTCTTGTTACTACAATGGATGGTAGCCTTGTCATTATGGAAGGTAGTCTATTGTCGAGATTTTTGTCACTACAATGGACGGTAGCCGTGTCGTTATGGAAGGTAGTCTATTGTCGAGATTTTTGATACTGCAATGGATTGTAGCCTTGTCGTTATGGCAGGTAGTCTGCTATCGATATCTTTGTTACTCCAAAGGATGGTAGCCTAGTCATTATAGAAGGTAGTCTGTTTTCGAGATTTTTGTTACTCCAATGGATGGTATCCTTGTGATTATGGAAGGTAGTATGTTGTCGATATCTTTGTTACTCCAATGTATGGTAGCCTTGTCATTATGGAAGGTAGTCTGTTGTAGAGATTTTTGTTACTCCAATGGATGGTAGCCTTGTCATTATGCAAGGTAGTGTGTTGTCGATATTTTTGTTATTCCAATAGATGGTAGCCTTGTCATTATGTAAGGTAGTCTGTTGTCGAGATTTTTGTTACTCCAATGGATGGTAACCTTGTCACTATGGAAGGTAGTCTGTTGTCGAGATTTTTGTTACTCCAATGGATGGTAGCCTTGTCACTATGGAAGGTAGTATGTTGTCGAGATTTTTGTTACATCATTGGATGGTAGCCTTGTCATTATGGAAGGTAGTCTGTTGTCGTGATTTTTGTTACTACAATGGATTGTTGCCTTGTCTTTATGGAAGGTAATCTGTTGTCAATATCTCTGTTACTCCAATGGATGGTAGCCTAGTCATTATGGAAGGTAGTTTGTTGTCAAGATTTTTGTTACTCTAAGGGATGGTAGCCTTGTCATTATGAAAGGTAGTCTATTGTCGAGATTTTTGTTACTATAATAGATTGTAGCCTTGTCATTATGGAAGGTAGTCTGTTGTGGATATTTTTGTTACTCCAATGGATTGTAGCCTTGTCATTATAAAAGGTAGTATTTTGTCGAGATTTTTGTCACTACAATGGATGGTAGCCATGTCATTATGGAAGGTAGTCTGTTGTCGAGATTTTTGTTACTACTATAGATTGTAGCCTTTTCGTTTTGGAAGATAGTCTGTTGTCGAGATTTTGTTACTATAATAGATTGTAGCCTTGTCATTATGGAAGGTAGTATGTTGTCGAGATTCTTGTTACTACAATGGATGGTAGCCTTGTCATTATGGAAGGTAGTCTATTGTCGAGATTTTTGTCACTACAATGGACGGTAGCCTTGTCATTAGGGAAGGTAGTCTATTGTCGAGATTTTTGATACTACAATGGATTGTAGCCTTGTCGTTATGGCAGGTAGTCTGATATCGATATCTTTGTTACTCCAAAGGATGGTAGCCTAGTCATTATAGAAGGTAGTCCGTTTTCGAGATTTTTGTTACTCCAATGGATGGTATCCTTGTGATTATGGAAGGTAGTCTGTTGTAGAGATTTTGGTTACTCCAATGGATGGTAGCCTTGTCATTATGCAAGGTAGTGTGTTGTTGATATTTTTGTTACTCCAATGGATGGTAGCCTTGTCATTATGCAAAGTAGTGTGTTGTCGATATTTTTGTTATTCCAATGGATGGTAGCCTTGTCTTTATGGAAGGTAATCTGTTGTAAATATCTTTGTTACTCCAATGGATGGTAGCCTAGTCATTATGGAAGGTAGTCTGTTGTCAAGATTTTTGTTACTCTAAGGGATGGTAGCCTTGTCATTATGAAAGGTAGTCTATTGTCGAGATTTTTGTTACTATAATAGATTGTAGCCTTATCATTATGTAAGGTAGTCTGTTGTGGATATTTTTGTTACTCCGATGGATTGTAGCCTTGTCATTATAGAAGGTAGTATTTTGTCGAGATTTTTGTCACTACAATGGATGGTAGCCATGTCATTATGGAAGGTAGTCTGTTGTCGAGATTTTTGTTACTACAATAGATTGTAGCCTTTTCATTATGGAAGATAGTCTGTTGTCGAGATTTTTGTTACTATAATAGATTGTAGCCTTGTCATTATGGAAGGTAGTATGTTGTCGAGATTCTTGTTACTACAATGGATGGTAGCCTTGTCATTATGGAAGGTAGTCTATTGTCGATATTTTTGTCACTATAATGGATGGTAGCCTTGTCATTATGGAAGGTAGTCTAATGTCGAGATTTTTGTTATTACAATGGATTTTAGCCTTGTCGTTATGGCAGGTAGTCTGCTATCGATATCTTTGTTACTCCAAAGGATGGTAGCCTTGTCATTATAGAAGGTAGTCTGTTTTCGAGATTTTTGTTACTCCAATGGATGGTATCCTTGTGATTATGGAAGGTAGTATGTTGTCGATATCTTTGTTACTCCAATGTATGGTAGCCTTGTCATTATGGAAGGTAGTCTGTTGTAGAGATTTTTGTTACTCCAATGGATGGTAGCCTTGTCATTATGCAAGGTAGTGTGTTGTCGATATTTTTGTTATTCCAATAGATGGTAGCCTTGTCATTATGTAAGGTAGTCTGTTGTCGAGATTTTTGTTACTCCAATTGATGGTAACCTTGTCACTATGGAAGGTAGTCTGTTGTCGAGATTTTTGTTACTCCAATGGATGGTAGCCTTGTCACTATGGAAGGTAGTCTGTTGTCGAGATTTTTGTTACTTCATTGGATGGTAGCCTTGTCATTATGGAAGGTAGTCTGTTGTCGTGATTTTTGTTACTACAATGGATTGTTGCCTTGTCTTTATGGAAGGTAATCTGTTGTCAATATCTTTGTTACTCCAATGGATGGTAGCCTAGTCATTATGGAAGGTAGTTTGTTGTCAAGATTTTTGTTACTCTAAGGGATGGTAGCCTTGTCATTATGAAAGGTAGTCTATTGTCGAGATTTTTGTTACTATAATAGATTGTAGCCTTGTCATTATGGAAGGTAGTCTGTTGTGGATATTTTTGTTACTCCAATGGATTGTAGCCTTGTCATTATAAAAGGTAGTATTTTGTCGAGATTTTTGTCACTACAATGGATGGTAGCCATGTCATTATGGAAGGTAGTCTGTTGTCGAGATTTTTGTTAATACAATAGATTGTAGCCTTTTCGTTTTGGAAGATAGTCTGTTGTCGAGATTTTTGTTACTATAATAGATTGTAGCCTTGTCATTATGGAAGGTAGTATGTTGTCGAGATTCTTGTTACTACAATGGATGGTAGCCTTGTCATTATGGAAGGTAGTCTATTGTCGAGATTTTTGTCACTACAATGGATGGTAGCCTTGTCATTATGGAAGGTAGTCTAATGTCGAGATTTTTGTTATTACAATGGATTTTAGCCTTGTCGTTATGGCAGGTAGTCTGCTATCGATATCTTTGTTACTCCAAAGGATGGTAGCCTTGTCATTATGCAAGGTAGTGTGTTGTCGATATTTTTGTTATTCCAATGGATGGTAGCCTTGTCTTTATGGAAGGTAATCTGTTGTAAATATCTTTGTTACTCCAATGGATGGTAGCCTAGTCATTATGGAAGGTAGTCTGTTGTCAAGATTTTTGTTACTCTAAGGGATGGTAGCCTTGTCATTATGAAAGGTAGTCTATTGTCGAGATTTTTGTTACTATAATAGATTGTAGCCTTATCATTATGTAAGGTAGTCTGTTGTGGATATTTTTGTTACTCCGATGGATTGTAGCCTTGTCATTATAGAAGGTAGTATTTTGTCGAGATTTTTGTCACTACAATGGATGGTAGCCATGTCATTATGGAAGGTAGTCTGTTGTCGAGATTTTTGTTACTACAATAGATTGTAGCCTTTTCATTATGGAAGATAGTCTGTTGTCGAGATTTTTGTTACTATAATAGATTGTAGCCTTGTCATTATGGAAGGTAGTATGTTGTCGAGATTCTTGTTACTACAATGGATGGTAGCCTTGTCATTATGGAAGGTAGTCTATTGTCGATATTTTTGTCACTATAATGGATGGTAGCCTTGTCATTATGGAAGGTAGTCTAATGTCGAGATTTTTGTTATTACAATGGATTTTAGCCTTGTCGTTATGGCAGGTAGTCTGCTATCGATATCTTTGTTACTCCAAAGGATGGTAACCTTGTCATTATAGAAGGTAGTCTGTTTTCGAGATTTTTGTTACTCCAATGGATGGTATCCTTGTGATTATGGAAGGTAGTATGTTGTCGATATCTTTGTTACTCCAATGTATGGTAGCCTTGTCATTATGGAAGGTAGTCTGTTGTAGAGATTTTTGTTACTCCAATGGATGGTAGCCTTGTCATTATGCAAGGTAGTGTGTTGTCGATATTTTTGTTATTCCAATAGATGGTAGCCTTGTCATTATGTAAGGTAGTCTGTTGTCGAGATTTTTGTTACTCCAATTGATGGTAACCTTGTCACTATGGAAGGTAGTCTGTTGTCGAGATTTTTGTTACTCCAATGGATGGTAGCCTTGTCACTATGGAAGGTTGTCTGTTGTCGAGATTTTTGTTACTTCATTGGATGGTAGCCTTGTCATTATGGAAGGTAGTCTGTTGTCGTGATTTTTGTTACTACAATGGATTGTTGCCTTGTCTTTATGGAAGGTAATCTGTTGTCAATATCTTTGTTACTCCAATGGATGGTAGCCTAGTCATTATGGAAGGTAGTTTGTTGTCAAGATTTTTGTTACTCTAAGGGATGGTAGCCTTGTCCTTATGAAAGGTAGTCTATTGTCGAGATTTTTGTTACTATAATAGATTGTAGCCTTGTCATTATGGAAGGTAGTCTGTTGTGGATATTTTTGTTACTCCAATGGATTGTAGCCTTGTCATTATAAAAGGTAGTATTTTTTCGAGATTTTTGTCACTACAATGGATGGTAGCCATGTCATTATGGAAGGTAGTCTGTTGTCGAGATTTTTGTTACTACAATAGATTGTAGCCTTTTCGTTTTGGAAGATAGTCTGTTGTCGAGATTTTTGTTACTATAATAGATTGTAGCCTTGTCATTATGGAAGGTAGTATGTTGTCGAGATTCTTGTTACTACAATGGATGGTAGCCTTGTCATTATGGAAGGTAGTCTATTGTCGAGATTTTTGTCACTACAATGGACGGTAGCCTTGTCATTATGGAAGGTAGTCTATTGTCGAGATTTTTGATACTACAATGGATTGTAGCCTTGTCGTTATGGCAGGTAGTCTGATATCGATATCTTTGTTACTCCAAAGGATGGTAGCCTAGTCATTATAGAAGGTAGTCCGTTTTCGAGATTTTTGTTACTCCAATGGATGGTATCCTTGTGATTATGGAAGGTAGTCTGTTGTAGAGATTTTGGTTACTCCAATGGATGGTAGCCTTGTCATTATGCAAGGTAGTGTGTTGTTGATATTTTTGTTACTCCAATGGATGGTAGCCTTGTCATTATGCAAAGTAGTGTGTTGTCGATATTTTTGTTATTCCAATGGATGGTAGCCTTGTCTTTATGGAAGGTAATCTGTTGTAAATATCTTTGTTACTCCAATGGATGGTAGCCTAGTCATTATGGAAGGTAGTCTGTTGTCAAGATTTTTGTTACTCTAAGGGATGGTAGCCTTGTCATTATGAAAGGTAGTCTATTGTCGATATTTTTGTTACTATAATAGATTGTAGCCTTATCATTATGTAAGGTAGTCTGTTGTGGATATTTTTGTTACTCCGATGGATTGTAGCCTTGTCATTATAGAAGGTAGTATTTTGTCGAGATTTTTGTCACTACAATGGATGGTAGCCATGTCATTATGGAAGGTAGTCTGTTGTCGAGATTTTTGTTACTACAATAGATTGTAGCCTTTTCATTATGGAAGATAGTCTGTTGTCGAGATTTTTGTTACTATAATAGATTGTAGCCTTGTCATTATGGAAGGTAGTATGTTGTCGAGATTCTTGTTACTACAATGGATGGTAGCCTTGTCATTATGGAAGGTAGTCTATTGTCGATATTTTTGTCACTATAATGGATGGTAGCCTTGTCATTATGGAAGGTAGTCTAATGTCGAGATTTTTGTTATTACAATGGATTTTAGCCTTGTCGTTATGGCAGGTAGTCTGCTATCGATATCTTTGTTACTCCAAAGGATGGTAGCCTTGTCATTATAGAAGGTAGTCTGTTTTCGAGATTTTTGTTACTCCAATGGATGGTATCCTTGTGATTATGGAAGGTAGTATGTTGTCGATATCTTTGTTACTCCAATGTATGGTAGCCTTGTCATTATGAAAGGTAGTCTGTTGTAGAGATTTTTGTTACTCCAATGGATGGTAGCCTTGTCATTATGCAAGGTAGTGTGTTGTCGATATTTTTGTTATTCCAATAGATGGTAGCCTTGTCATTATGTAAGGTAGTCTGTTGTCGAGATTTTTGTTACTCCAATTGATGGTAACCTTGTCACTATGGAAGGTAGTCTGTTGTCGAGATTTTTGTTACTCCAATGGATGGTAGCCTTGTCACTATGGAAGGTTGTCTGTTGTCGAGATTTTTGTTACTTCATTGGATGGTAGCCTTGTCATTATGGAAGGTAGTCTATTGTCGTGATTTTTGTTACTACAATGGATTGTTGCCTTGTCTTTATTGAAGGTAATCTGTTGTCAATATCTTTGTTACTCCAATGGATGGTAGCCTAGTCATTATGGAAGGTAGTTTGTTGTCAAGATTTTTGTTACTCTAAGGGATGGTAGCCTTGTCATTATGAAAGGTAGTCTATTGTCGAGATTTTTGTTACTATAATAGATTGTAGCCTTGTCATTATGGAAGGTAGTCTGTTGTGGATATTTTTGTTACTCCAATGGATTGTAGCCTTGTCATTATAAAAGGTAGTATTTTGTCGAGATTTTTGTCACTACAATGGATGGTAGCCATGTCATTATGGAAGGTAGTCTGTTGTCGAGATTTTTGTTACTACAATAGATTGTAGCCTTTTCGTTTTGGAAGATAGTCTGTTGTCGAGATTTTTGTTACTATAATAGATTGTAGCCTTGTCATTATGGAAGGTAGTATGTTGTCGAGATTCTTGTTACTACAATGGATGGTAGCCTTGTCATTATGGAAGGTAGTCTATTGTCGAGATTTTTGTCACTACAATGGACGGTAGCCTTGTCATTATGGAAGGTAGTCTATTGTCGAGATTTTTGATACTACAATGGATTGTAGCCTTGTCGTTATGGAAGGTAGTCTGATATCGATATCTTTGTTACTCCAAAGGATGGTAGCCTAGTCATTATAGAAGGTAGTCCGTTTTCGAGATTTTTGTTACTCCAATGGATGGTATCCTTGTGATTATGGAAGGTAGTCTGTTGTAGAGATTTTGGTTACTCCAATGGATGGTAGCCTTGTCATTATGCAAGGTAGTGTGTTGTTGATATTTTTGTTACTCCAATGGATGGTAGCCTTGTCATTATGCAAAGTAGTGTGTTGTCGATATTTTTGTTATTCCAATGGATGGTAGCCTTGTCTTTATGGAAGGTAATCTGTTGTAAATATCTTTGTTACTCCAATGGATGGTAGCCTAGTCATTATGGAAGGTAGTCTGTTGTCAAGATTTTTGTTACTCTAAGGGATGGTAGCCTTGTCATTATGAAAGGTAGTCTATTGTCGAGATTTTTGTTACTATAATAGATTGTAGCCTTATCATTATGTAAGGTAGTCTGTTGTGGATATTTTTGTTACTCCGATGGATTGTAGCCTTGTCATTATAGAAGGTAGTATTTTGTCGAGATTTTTGTCACTACAATGGATGGTAGCCATGTCATTATGGAAGGTAGTCTGTTGTCGAGATTTTTGTTACTACAATAGATTGTAGCCTTTTCATTATGGAAGATAGTCTGTTGTCGAGATTTTTGTTACTATAATAGATTGTAGCCTTGTCATTATGGAAGGTAGTATGTTGTCGAGATTCTTGTTACTACAATGGATGGTAGCCTTGTCATTATGGAAGGTAGTCTATTGTCGATATTTTTGTCACTATAATGGATGGTAGCCTTGTCATTATGGAAGGTAGTCTAATGTCGAGATTTTTGTTATTACAATGGATTTTAGCCTTGTCGTTATGGCAGGTAGTCTGCTATCGATATCTTTGTTACTCCAAAGGATGGTAGCCTTGTCATTATAGAAGGTAGTCTGTTTTCGAGATTTTTGTTACTCCAATGGATGGTATCCTTGTGATTATGGAAGGTAGTATGTTGTCGATATCTTTGTTACTCCAATGTATGGTAGCCTTGTCATTATGGAAGGTAGTCTGTTGTAGAGATTTTTGTTACTCCAATGGATGGTAGCCTTGTCATTATGCAAGGTAGTGTGTTGTCGATATTTTTGTTATTCCAATAGATGGTAGCCTTGTCATTATGTAAGGTAGTCTGTTGTCGAGATTTTTGTTACTCCAATTGATGGTAACCTTGTCACTATGGAAGGTAGTCTGTTGTCGAGATTTTTGTTACTCCAATGGATGGTAGCCTTGTCACTATGGAAGGTAGTCTGTTGTCGAGATTTTTGTTACTTCATTGGATGGTAGCCTTGTCATTATGGAAGGTAGTCTGTTGTCGTGATTTTTGTTACTACAATGGATTGTTGCCTTGTCTTTATGGAAGGTAATCTGTTGTCAATATCTTTGTTACTCCAATGGATGGTAGCCTAGTCATTATGGAAGGTAGTTTGTTGTCAAGATTTTTGTTACTCTAAGGGATGGTAGCCTTGTCATTATGAAAGGTAGTCTATTGTCGAGATTTTTGTTACTATAATAGATTGTAGCCTTGTCATTATGGAAGGTAGTCTGTTGTGGATATTTTTGTTACTCCAATGGATTGTAGCCTTGTCATTATAAAAGGTAGTATTTTGTCGAGATTTTTGTCACTACAATGGATGGTAGCCATGTCATTATGGAAGGTAGTCTGTTGTCGAGATTTTTGTTAATACAATAGATTGTAGCCTTTTCGTTTTGGAAGATAGTCTGTTGTCGAGATTTTTGTTACTATAATAGATTGTAGCCTTGTCATTATGGAAGGTAGTATGTTGTCGAGATTCTTGTTACTACAATGGATGGTAGCCTTGTCATTATGGAAGGTAGTCTATTGTCGAGATTTTTGTCACTACAATGGATGGTAGCCTTGTCATTATGGAAGGTAGTCTAATGTCGAGATTTTTGTTATTACAATGGATTTTAGCCTTGTCGTTATGGCAGGTAGTCTGCTATCGATATCTTTGTTACTCCAAAGGATGGTAGCCTTGTCATTATGCAAGGTAGTGTGTTGTTGATATTTTTGTTACTCCAATGGATGGTAGCCTTGTCATTATGCAAGGTAGTGTGTTGTCGATATTTTTGTTATTCCAATGGATGGTAGCCTTGTCTTTATGGAAGGTAATCTGTTGTAAATATCTTTGTTACTCCAATGGATGGTAGCCTAGTCATTATGGAAGGTAGTCTGTTGTCAAGATTTTTGTTACTCTAAGGGATGGTAGCCTTGTCATTATGAAAGGTAGTCTATTGTCAAGATTTTTGTTACTATAATAGATTGTAGCCTTATCATTATGTAAGGTAGTCTGTTGTGGATATTTTTGTTACTCCGATGGATTGTAGCCTTGTCATTATAGAAGGTAGTATTTTGTCGAGATTTTTGTCACTACAATGGATGGTAGCCATGTCATTATGGAAGGTAGTCTGTTGTCGAGATTTTTGTTACTACAATAGATTGTAGCCTTTTCATTATGGAAGATAGTCTGTTGTCGAGATTTTTGTTACTATAATAGATTGTAGCCTTGTCATTATGGAAGGTAGTATGTTGTCGAGATTCTTGTTACTACAATGGATGGTAGCCTTGTCATTATGGAAGGTAGTCTATTGTCGATATTTTTGTCACTATAATGGATGGTAGCCTTGTCATTATGGAAGGTAGTCTAATGTCGAGATTTTTGTTATTACAATGGATTTTAGCCTTGTCGTTATGGCAGGTAGTCTGCTATCGATATCTTTGTTACTCCAAAGGATGGTAGCCTTGTCATTATAGAAGGTAGTCTGTTTTCGAGATTTTTGTTACTCCAATGGATGGTATCCTTGTGATTATGGAAGGTAGTATGTTGTCGATATCTTTGTTACTCCAATGTATGGTAGCCTTGTCATTATGGAAGGTAGTCTGTTGTAGAGATTTTTGTTACTCCAATGGATGGTAGCCTTGTCATTATGCAAGGTAGTGTGTTGTCGATATTTTTGTTATTCCAATAGATGGTAGCCTTGTCATTATGTAAGGTAGTCTGTTGTCGAGATTTTTGTTACTCCAATTGATGGTAACCTTGTCACTATGGAAGGTAGTCTGTTGTCGAGATTTTTGTTACTCCAATGGATGGTAGCCTTGTCACTATGGAAGGTTGTCTGTTGTCGAGATTTTTGTTACTTCATTGGATGGTAGCCTTGTCATTATGGAAGGTAGTCTGTTGTCGTGATTTTTGTTACTACAATGGATTGTTTCCTTGTCTTTATGGAAGGTAATCTGTTGTCAATATCTTTGTTACTCCAATGGATGGTAGCCTAGTCATTATGGAAGGTAGTTTGTTGTCAAGATTTTTGTTACTCTAAGGGATGGTAGCCTTGTCATTATGAAAGGTAGTCTATTGTCGAGATTTTTGTTACTATAATAGATTGTAGCCTTGTCATTATGGAAGGTAGTCTGTTGTGGATATTTTTGTTACTCCAATGGATTGTAGCCTTGTCATTATAAAAGGTAGTATTTTGTCGAGATTTTTGTCACTACAATGGAAGGTAGCCATGTCATTATGGAAGGTAGTCTGTTGTCGAGATTTTTGTTACTACAATAGATTGTAGCCTTTTCGTTTTGGAAGATAGTCTGTTGTCGAGATTTTTGTTACTATAATAGATTGTAGCCTTGTCATTATGGAAGGTAGTATGTTGTCGAGATTCTTTATACTACAATGGATGGTAGCCTTGTCATTATGGAAGGTAGTCTATTGTCGAGATTTTTGTCACTACAATGGACGGTAGCCTTGACATTATGGAAGGTAGTCTATTGTCGAGATTTTTGATACTACAATGGATTGTAGCCTTGTCGTTATGGCAGGTAGTCTGCTATCGATATCTTTGTTACTCTAAAGGATGGTAGCCTAGTCATTATAGAAGGTAGTCTGTTTTCGAAATTTTTGTTACTCCAATGGATGGTATCCTTGTGATTATGGAAGGTAGTCTGCTGTAGAGATTTTTGTTACTCCAATGGATGGTATCCTTGTCATTATGCAAGGTAGTGTGTTGTTGATATTTTTGTTACTCCAATGGATGGTAGCCTTGTCATTATGCAAGGTAGTGTGTTGTCGATATTTTTTTTATTACAATGGATGGTAGCCTTGTCTTTATGGAAGGTAATCTGTTGTCAATATCTTTGTTACTCCAATGGATGGTAGCCTAGTCATTATGGAAGGTAGTCTGTTGTCAAGATTTTTGTTACTCTAAGGGATGGTAGCCTTGTCATTATGAAAGGTAGTCTATTGTCGAGATTTTTGTTACTATAATAGATTGTAGCCTTGTCATTATGGAAGGTAGTCTATTGTGGATATTTTTGTTACTCCGATGGATTGTAGCCTTGTCATTATAGAAGGTAGTATTTTGTCGAGATTTTTGTCACTACAATGGATGGTAGCCATGTCATTATGGAAGGTAGTCTGTTGTCGAGATTTTTGTTACTACAATAGATTGTAGCCTTTTCGTTTTGGAAGATAGTCAGTTGTCGAGATTTTTGTTACTATAATAGATTGTAGCCTTGTCATTATGGAAGGTAGTCTATTGTCGAGATTTTTGTCACTACAATTGATGGTAGCCTTGTTATTATGGAAGGTAGTCTATTGTCTAGATTTATGTTACTACAATGGATTGTAGCCTTGTCGTTATGGCAGGTAGTCTGCTATCGATATCTTTGTTACTCCAAAGGATGGTAGCCTAGTCATTATAGAAGGTAGTCTGTTTTCGAGATTTTTGTTACTCCAATGGATTGTATCCTTGTGATTATGGAAGGTAGTCTGTTGTAGAGATTTTTGTTACTCCAATGGATGGTAGCCTTGTCATTATGCAAGGTAGTGTGTTGTCGATATTTTTGTTACTCCAATTGATGGTAGCCTTGTCATTATGGAAGGTAGTCTGTTGTAGAGATTTTTGTTACTCCAATGGATGGTAGCCTTGTCATTATGCAAGGTAGTGTGTTGTCTATATTTTTGTTATTCCAATAGATGGTAGCCTTGTAGTTATGGAAGGTAGTCTGTTGTCGAGATTTTTGTTACTCCAATGGATGGTAGCCTTGTCACTATGGAAGGTAGTCTGTTGTCAAGATTTTTGTTACTACATTGGATGGTAGCCTTGTCATATTGGAAGGTAGTTTGTTGTAGTGATTTTTGTTACTACAATGGATTGTAGCCTTGTCTTTATGGAAGGTAGTCTGTTGTGGATATCATTGTTACTCCAATGGATGGTAGCCTAGTCATTATGGAAGGTAGTCTGTTGTCAAGATTTTTGTTACTCTAAGGGATGGAAGCCTTGTCATTATGGAAGGTAGTCTATTGTCGAGATTTTTGTTACTACAATGGATTGTAGCCTTGACGTTATGGCAGGTAGTCTGCTATCGATATCTTTGTTACTCCAAAGGATTGTAGCCTAGTCATTATAGATGGTAGTCTATATTCGAGATTTTTGTTATTCCAATGGATGGTATCCTTGTGATTATGGAAGGTTGTATGTTGTCGATATCTTTGTTACTCTAATGGATGGTAGCCTTGTCATTATGGAATGTAGTCTGTTGTCGAGATTTTTGTTACTCCAATGGATGGTAGCCTTGTCACTATGGAAGGTAGTCTGTTGTCAAGATTTTTGTTAGTACATTGGATGGTAGCCTAGTCATTATGGAAGGAAGTCTGTAGTCGAGATTTTTGTTACTCTAAGGGATGGTAGCCTTGTCATTATGGAATTTAGTTTATTGTCGAGATTTTTTTTATTCCAATGGATGGTAGCCTTGTCATTATGGAAGGTAGTCTGTTGTCGAGATTTTTGTTACTCCAATGGATGGTATCCTTGTGATTATGGAAGGTAGTATGTTGTCAATATCTTTGTTACTCCAATGGATGGTAGGCTTTTCATTATGGAAGGTAGTCTGTTTTCGAGATTTTTGTTACTCCAATGGATGGTAGCATTATCATTATGGAAGGTAGTTTGTTGTCGATATTTTTGTTGCTCTAATGGATAGTAGCCTTGTCATTATGGAAGGTAGTCTATTGTCGAGATCTTTGTTACTCAATGGATTGTAGCCTTGTCATTATGTAAGGTAGTTTGTTATAGAGATTTTTGTTACTCCATAGGAATGTAGCCTTGTCATTTTGGAAGGTACTCTGCTGTCGGGATTTTTGTTACTCGAATGGATGCTAGCCTTGTCATTATGGAACGTAGTTTGTTGTCGATATTTTTGTTACTCCAATGGATGGTAGGCTTTTCATTATGGAAGGTAATTTGTTGTCGAGATTTTTGTTACTCCAATGGATGGTAGGCTTTTCATTATGGAAGGTAGTCTGTTGTCAATATTTTTGTTACTCCAATGGATGGTAGCCTTGTCATTATGTAAGGTAGTTTGTTGTCGAGATTTTTGTTACTCTAATGGATGGTAGCCTTGTCATTGTGGAACCTAATATGTTGTCGATATTTTTGTTACTCCAATGGATGGTAACCTTGTCATTATGGAAGGTAGTATGTTGTCGAGATTTTTATTACTCCAATGGATGGTATCCTTGTCATTATGGAAGGTATTCTGTTGTCGAGATTTTTTTACTCCAATGGATGGTAACCATATCATTATGGAAGGTAGTCTTTTGTCGATATCTTTCTTATTCCAATGGATGGTAACCTTGTCATTATGGAAGGTAGTCTGTTGTCGATATTTTTTTACTCCAATGGATGGTAACCATGTCATTATGAAAGGTATTCTATTGTCGAGATTTTTGTTATTCAAATGGATGGTAAATTTGTTGTTAAGGAAGGTAGTCTTTTGTCGAGATTTTTTTTACTCCAATGGATGGTAGCCTTGTCATTTTGGAAGGTAGTTTGCTGTAGAGATTTTTGTTACTCCATAGGATGGTAGCCTTGTCATTTTGGCAGGTAGTCTGTTGTCGAAATTTTTGTTACTCCAATGGATGGTAGCCTTGTCATTATGGAACATAGTCCGTTGTCGATGTTTTTGTTACTCCAGTGGATGGTAGCCTTGTCATTATGGAAGGCAGTATGTTGTCGAGATTTTTGTTACTCTAATGGATTGTATCCTTGTCATTATGGAACGTAGTTTATTATCGAGATTTTTGTTACTCCAATGGATGGTAGCCTTGTCATTATGGAACGTAGTTTGTTGTCGATAATTTTGTTACTCCAAAGGATGGTAGCCTTTTCATTATGGAAAGTAGTCTGTTGTCGAGATTTTTGTTAATCCAATGGATGGTAGCCTTGTCATTATGCAAGGTAGTCTGTTGTTGATATTTTTGTTACTCCAATGGATGGTAGCCTTGTCATTATGGAACAAAGTTTGTTATCGAGATTTTTGTTATTCCATAGGATGGTAGCCTTGTCATTATGGAAGGTAGTTTGTTGTCGAGATTTTTGTTACTCCGATGGATGGTAGCCTTTTCATTATGGAAGGTAGTCTGTTGTCGAGATTTTTGTTACTCCAATGGATGGTAGCCTTGTCATTATGGAAGGTAGTATGTTGTCGAGACTTTTGTTACTCTATTGGATCGTCGCCTTTTCATTATGCAACGTAGTCTATTATCAAGATTTTTTTTACTCCAATGGATGGTAGCCTTGTCATTACGGAAGGTAGTCTGTCATTGAGATTTATGTTACTCCAATGGATAGTAGCCTTGTCATTATGGAACATAGTTTGTTGTTTAGATTTTTGTTACTCCAATGGATGATAGCCTTGTCATTATGAAAGGTAGTCTGTTGTCGAGATTTTTGTTATTCCATTGGATGGTAGCCTTGTCATTATGGAAGGTAGTATGTTGTCGAGATTTTTGTTACTCCAATGGATGGTAACCTCGTCATTATAGAAGGTAGTCTGTTGTCGAGATTTTTATTACTCCAATGGATGGTAGCCTTCTCATTATGGAAGGTAGTATGTTGTCGAGATTTTTATACTCCAATGGATGGTAACCGTGTCATTATGGAAATTAGTCTTTTGTCTATATCTTTGTTATTCGAATGGATGGTAAACTTGTCATTATGGAAGTTAGTCTATTGTCGAGATTTTTTTTACTCCTATGGATGGTAGCCTTTTCATTATGGAACATGGTCTGTTGTCAAGATTTTTGTTATTCCATTGGATGGTAGCCTTGTCATTAGGGAAGGTAGTCTGTTGTCGAGACTTTTGTTACTCCAATGGATGGTAGCCTTTTCATTATGGAAGGTAGTCTGTTGTCGAGATTTTTGTTACTCCAATGGATGGTAACCTTGCCATTATGGAAGGTAATATGTTTTCAATATTTTTGTTACTTCAATGGATGGTAGCCTTGTCATTATCGAAGGTAGTCTGTTGTAGACATTTTTGTTACTCCAATGGATGGTAGCCTTGTCATTATGGAAGGTAGTCTGTTTTCGATATTTTTGTTACTCCAATGGATGGTAGCCTTTTCATTATGGAAGGTAGTCTGTTGTCGAGATTTTTTTACTCCAATGGATGGTAGCCTTGTCATTATGGTAGGTAGTCTGTTGTCGATATCTTTTTTATTCCAATGGATGATATCCTTTTCATTATGGAAGGTTGTTTGTTGTGGAGATTTTTTTTACTCTAATGGATTGTAGCCTTGTCATTATGGAAGGTAGTTTGTTGTCGATATCTTTGTTACTCAATGGCTGGTAGCCTTGTCATTATGGAAGGTAGTTTCTTGTAGAGATTTTTGTTACTCTATAGGAATGTAGCCTTGTCATTTTTGAAGGTAGTCTACTGTCGAGTTTTTTGTTACTCGAATGGATGGTAGCCTTGTCATTATATAACGTAGTCTGTTGTCGATATTTTTGGTACTCTAATGGATGGTAGGCTTTTCATTATGGAAGGTAGTCTGTTTTCGAGATTTTTGTTACTCCAATGGATGGTAGCCTTGTCATTATGGAAGGTAGTTTGTTGTCGATATTTTCGTTGCTCTAATGGATGGTAGCCTTGTCATTATGGAAGGTAATCTATTGTCGAGATCTTTGTTACTCAATGGATAGTAGCCTTGTCATTATGTAAGGTAGTTTGTTATAGAGATTTTTGTTACTCCATAGGAATGTAGCCTTGTCATTTTGGAAGGTACTCTGCTGTCGAGATTTTTGTTACTCGAATGGATGGTAGCCTTGTCATTATGGAAGGTAGTTTGTTGTCGAGATTTTTGTTACTCTAATGGATGGTAGCCTTTTCATTATGGAAGGTAGTCTATTATTGAGATTTTTGTTACTGCAATGGATGGTAGCCTTGTCTTTATGGAAGGTAGTCTGTTGTCGATATTTTTGTTACTCCAATGGATGGTAGCCTTGTCTTTATGGAAGGTAGTCTGTTTTCTATATTTTTGTCACTCCAATGGATGATAGCCTTGTCATTATGGAAGGTAGTCTGTTTTCGAGATTTTTGTTACTCCAATGGATTGTAGCCTTGTCATTTTGGAAGGTACTCTGCTGTCGAGATTTTTGTTACTTGAATGGATGGTAACCTTGTCATTATGGAACGTAGTCTATTATCGATATTTTTGTTACTCCCATGGATGGTAGGCTTTTCATTAGGGTAGGTAATTTGTTGTCAAGATTTTTGTTACTCCAATGGATGGTAGCCTTGTCATTATGGAACCTAGTCTGTTGTCGATAATTTTGTTACTCCAATGGATGGTAGCCTTTTCATTATGGAAAGTAGTCTGTTGTCGAGATTTTTGTTACTCCAATGGATGGTAGCCTTGTCATTATGGAAGGTAGTCTGTTGTTGATATTTTTGTTACTCCAATGGATGGTAACCTTGTCATTATGGAAGGTAGTCTGTAGTCGAGATTTTTGTTACTCCAATGGATGGTAGCCTTGTCATTATGGAACAGAGTTTGTTATCGAGATTTTTGTTATTCCATAGGATGGTAGCCTTGTCATTATGGAAGGTAGTTTGTTGTCGAGATTTTTGTTACTCCGATGGATGGTAGCCTTTTCATTATGGAACCTAATATGTTGTCGATATTTTTGTTACTCCAATGGATGGTAACCTTGTCATTATGGAAGGTAGTATGTTGTCGAGATTTTTATTACTCCAATGGATGGTATCCTTGTCATTATGGAAGGTATTCTGTTGTCGAGATTTTTTTACTCCAATGGATGGTAACCATATCATTATGGAAGGTAGTCTTTTGTCGATATCTTTCTTATTCCAATGGATGGTAACCTTGTCATTATGGAAGGTAGTCTGTTGTCGATATTTTTTTACTCCAATGGATGGTAACCATGTCATTATGAAAGGTATTCTATTGTCGAGATTTTTGTTATTCAAATGGATGGTAAATTTGTTGTTAAGGAAGGTAGTCTTTTGTCGAGATTTTTTTTACTCCAATGGATGGTAGCCTTGTCATTTTGGAAGGTAGTTTGCTGTAGAGATTTTTGTTACTCCATAGGATGGTAGCCTTGTCATTTTGGCAGGTAGTCTGTTGTCGAAATTTTTGTTACTCCAATGGATGGTAGCCTTGTCATTATGGAACATAGTCCGTTGTCGATGTTTTTGTTACTCCAGTGGATGGTAGCCTTGTCATTATGGAAGGCAGTATGTTGTCGAGATTTTTGTTACTCTAATGGATTGTATCCTTGTCATTATGGAACGTAGTTTATTATCGAGATTTTTGTTACTCCAATGGATGGTAGCCTTGTCATTATGGAACGTAGTTTGTTGTCGATAATTTTGTTACTCCAAAGGATGGTAG
Source organism: Vicia faba (assembly GCA_948472305.1). Lineage (NCBI taxonomy): Eukaryota > Viridiplantae > Streptophyta > Magnoliopsida > Fabales > Fabaceae > Vicia > Vicia faba. The sequence continues at coordinate 463,872,645 of OX451741.1, forward strand.
CCTTTTCATTATGGAAAGTAGTCTGTTGTCGAGATTTTTGTTAATCCAATGGATGGTAGCCTTGTCATTATGCAAGGTAGTCTGTTGTTGATATTTTTGTTACTCCAATGGATGGTAGCCTTGTCATTATGGAACAAAGTTTGTTATCGAGATTTTTGTTATTCCATAGGATGGTAGCCTTGTCATTATGGAAGGTAGTTTGTTGTCGAGATTTTTGTTACTCCGATGGATGGTAGCCTTTTCATTATGGAAGGTAGTCTGTTGTCGAGATTTTTGTTACTCCAATGGATGGTAGCCTTGTCATTATGGAAGGTAGTATGTTGTCGAGACTTTTGTTACTCTATTGGATCGTCGCCTTTTCATTATGCAACGTAGTCTATTATCAAGATTTTTTTTACTCCAATGGATGGTAGCCTTGTCATTACGGAAGGTAGTCTGTCATTGAGATTTATGTTACTCCAATGGATAGTAGCCTTGTCATTATGGAACATAGTTTGTTGTTTAGATTTTTGTTACTCCAATGGATGATAGCCTTGTCATTATGAAAGGTAGTCTTTTGTCGAGATTTTTGTTATTCCATTGGATGGTAGCCTTGTCATTATGGAAGGTAGTATGTTGTCGAGATTTTTGTTACTCCAATGGATGGTAACCTCGTCATTATAGAAGGTAGTCTGTTGTCGAGATTTTTATTACTCCAATGGATGGTAGCCTTCTCATTATGGAAGGTAGTATGTTGTCGAGATTTTTATACTCCAATGGATGGTAACCGTGTCATTATGGAAATTAGTCTTTTGTCTATATCTTTGTTATTCGAATGGATGGTAAACTTGTCATTATGGAAGTTAGTCTATTGTCGAGATTTTTTTTACTCCTATGGATGGTAGCCTTTTCATTATGGAACATGGTCTGTTGTCAAGATTTTTGTTATTCCATTGGATGGTAGCCTTGTCATTAGGGAAGGTAGTCTGTTGTCGAGACTTTTGTTACTCCAATGGATGGTAGCCTTTTCATTATGGAAGGTAGTCTGTTGTCGAGATTTTTGTTACTCCAATGGATGGTAACCTTGCCATTATGGAAGGTAATATGTTTTCAATATTTTTGTTACTTCAATGGATGGTAGCCTTGTCATTATCGAAGGTAGTCTGTTGTAGACATTTTTGTTACTCCAATGGATGGTAGCCTTGTCATTATGGAAGGTAGTCTGTTTTCGATATTTTTGTTACTCCAATGGATGGTAGCCTTTTCATTATGGAAGGTAGTCTGTTGTCGAGATTTTTTTACTCCAATGGATGGTAGCCTTGTCATTATGGTAGGTAGTCTGTTGTCGATATCTTTTTTATTCCAATGGATGATATCCTTTTCATTATGGAAGGTTGTTTGTTGTGGAGATTTTTTTTACTCTAATGGATTGTAGCCTTGTCATTATGGAAGGTAGTTTGTTGTCGATATCTTTGTTACTCAATGGCTGGTAGCCTTGTCATTATGGAAGGTAGTTTCTTGTAGAGATTTTTGTTACTCTATAGGAATGTAGCCTTGTCATTTTTGAAGGTAGTCTACTGTCGAGTTTTTTGTTACTCGAATGGATGGTAGCCTTGTCATTATATAACGTAGTCTGTTGTCGATATTTTTGGTACTCTAATGGATGGTAGGCTTTTCATTATGGAAGGTAGTCTGTTTTCGAGATTTTTGTTACTCCAATGGATGGTAGCCTTGTCATTATGGAAGGTAGTTTGTTGTCGATATTTTCGTTGCTCTAATGGATGGTAGCCTTGTCATTATGGAAGGTAATCTATTGTCGAGATCTTTGTTACTCAATGGATAGTAGCCTTGTCATTATGTAAGGTAGTTTGTTATAGAGATTTTTGTTACTCCATAGGAATGTAGCCTTGTCATTTTGGAAGGTACTCTGCTGTCGAGATTTTTGTTACTCGAATGGATGGTAGCCTTGTCATTATGGAAGGTAGTTTGTTGTCGAGATTTTTGTTACTCTAATGGATGGTAGCCTTTTCATTATGGAAGGTAGTCTATTATTGAGATTTTTGTTACTGCAATGGATGGTAGCCTTGTCTTTATGGAAGGTAGTCTGTTGTCGATATTTTTGTTACTCCAATGGATGGTAGCCTTGTCTTTATGGAAGGTAGTCTGTTTTCTATATTTTTGTCACTCCAATGGATGATAGCCTTGTCATTATGGAAGGTAGTCTGTTTTCGAGATTTTTGTTACTCCAATGGATTGTAGCCTTGTCATTTTGGAAGGTACCCTGCTGTCGAGATTTTTGTTACTTGAATGGATGGTAACCTTGTCATTATGGAACGTAGTCTATTGTCGATATTTTTGTTACTCCCATGGATGGTAGGCTTTTCATTAGGGTAGGTAATCTGTTGTCAAGATTTTTGTTACTCCAATGGATGGTAGCCTTGTCATTATGGAACCTAGTCTGTTGTCGATAATTTTGTTACTCCAATGGATGGTAGCCTTTTCATTATGGAAAGTAGTCTGTTGTCGAGATTTTTGTTACTCCAATGGATGGTAGCCTTGTCATTATGGAAGGTAGTCTGTTGTTGATATTTTTGTTACTCCAATGGATGGTAACCTTGTCATTATGGAAGGTAGTCTGTAGTCGAGATTTTTGTTACTCCAATGGATGGTAGCCTTGTCATTATGGAACAGAGTTTGTTATCGAGATTTTTGTTATTCCATAGGATGGTAGCCTTGTCATTATGGAAGGTAGTTTGTTGTCGAGATTTTTGTTACTCCGATGGATGGTAGCCTTTTCATTATGGAAGGTAGTCTGGTGTCGAGATTTTTGTTACTCCAATGGATGGTAGCCTTGTCATTATGGAAGGTAGTCTGTTGTCGAGACTTTTGTTACTCTATTGGATCGTCGCCTTTTCATTATGCAACGTAGTCTATTATCAAGATTTTTTTTACTCCAATGGATGGTAGCCTTGTCATTACGGAAGGTAGTCTGTCATTGAGATTTATGTTACTCCAATGGATAGTAGCCTTGTCATTATGGAACATAGTTTGTTATTTAGATTTTTGTTACTCCAATGGATGATAGCCTTGTCATTATGAAAGGTAGTCTGTTGTCGAGATTTTTGTTATTCCATTGGATAGTAGCCTTGTCATTATGGAAGGTAGTATGCTGTCGAGATTTTTGTTACTCCAATGGATGGTAACCTCGTCATTATAGAAGGTAGTCTGTTGTCGAGATTTTTATTACTCCAATGGATGGTAGCCTTCTCATTATGGAAGGTAGTCTGTTGTCGAGATTTTTATACTCCAATGGATGGTAACCGTGTCATTATGGAAGGTAGTCTTTTGTCTATATCTTTGTTATTCCAATGGATGGTAAACTTGTCATTATGGAAGGTAGTCTATTGTCGAGATTTTTTTTACTCCTATGGATGGTAGCCTTGTCATTATGGAACATGGTCTGTTTTCGAGATTTTTGTTATTCCATTGGATGGTAGCCTTGTCATTAGGGAAGGTAGTCTGTTGTCGAGGCTTTTGTTACTCCAATGGATGGTAGCCTTTTCATTATGGAAGGTAGTCTGTTGTCGAGATTTTTGTTACTCCAATGGATGGTAACCTTGTCATTATGGAAGGTAATATGTTTTCAATATTTTTGTTACTTCAATTGATGGTAGCCTTATCATTATCGAAGGTAGTCTGTTGTAGACATTTTTGTTACTCCAATGGATGGTAGCCTTGTCATTATGGAAGGTAGTCTGTTGTCGATATTTTTGTTACTCTAATGGATGGTAGCCTTTTCATTATGGAAGGTAGTCTGTTGTCGAGATTTTTTTACTCCAATGGATGGTAGCCTTGTCATTATGGAAGGTAGTCTGTTGTCGATATCTTTTTTATTCCAATGGATGATATCCTTTTCGTTATGGAAGGTTGTTTGTTGTGGAGATTTTTTTTACTCTAATGGATTGTAGCCTTGTCATTATGGAAGGTAGTCTGTTGTCGATATCTTTGTTACTCAATGGCTGGTAGCCTTTTCATTATGGAAGGTAGTTTCTTGTAGAGATTTTTGTTACTCCATAGGAATGTAGCCTTGTCATTTTTGAAGGTAGTCTACTGTCGAGTTTTTTGTTACTCGAATGGATGGTAGCCTTGTCATTATATAACATAGTCTGTTGTCGATATTTTTGGTACTCTAATGGATGGTAGGCTTTTCATTATGGAAGGTAGTCTGTTTTCAAGATTTTTGTTACTCCAATGGATGGTAGCCTTGTCATTATGTAAGGTAGTTTGTTTTCGATATTTTCGTTGCTCTAATGGATGGTAGCCTTGTCATTATGGAAGGTAGTCTATTGTCGAGATCTTTGTTACTCAATGGATAGTAGCCTTGTCATTATGTAAGGTAGTTTGTTATAGAGATTTTTGTTACTCCATAGGAATGTAGCCTTGTCATTTTGGAAGGTACTCTGCTGTCGAGATTTTTGTTACTCGAATGGATGGTAGCCTTGTCATTATGGAAGGTAGTTTGTTGTCGAGATTTTTGTTACTCTAATGGATGGTAGCCTTTTCATTATGGAAGGTAGTCTATTATTGAGATTTTTGTTACTGCAATGGATGGTAGCCTTGTCTTTATGGAAGGTAGTCTGTTGTCGATATTTTTGTTACTCCAATGGATGGTAGCCTTGTCTTTATGGAAGGTAGTCTGTTTTCGATATTTTTGTCACTCCAATGGATGATAGCCTTGTCATTATGGAAGGTAGTTTGTTTTCGAGATTTTTGTTACTCCAATGGATGGTAGCCTTGTCATTTTGGAAGGTACTCTGCTGTCGAGATTTTTGTTACTCGAATGGATGGTAGCCTTGTCATTATGGAACGTAGTCTATTGTCGATATTTTTGTTACTCCCATGGATGGTAGGCTTTTCATTAGGGTAGGTAATCTGTTGTCAAGATTTTTGTTATTCAAATGGATGGTAGCTTTGTCATTATGGAACCTAGTCTGTTGTCGATAATTTTGTTACTCCAATGGATGGTAGCCTTTTCATTATGGAAAGTAGTCTATTGTCGAGATTTTTGTTACTCCAATGGATGGTAGCCTTGTCATTATGGAAGGTAATCTGTTGTCGATATTTTTGTTACTCCAATGGATGGTAACCTTGTCATTATGGAAGGTAGTTTGTTGTCGAGATTTTTGTTACTCCAATGGATGGTAGCCTTGTCATTATGGAACAAAGTTTGTTATCGAGATTTTTGTTATTCCATAGGATGGTAGCCTTGTCATTATGGAAGGTAGTTTGTTGTCGAGATTTTTGTTACTCCGATGGATGGTAGCCTTTTCATTATGGAAGGTAGTCTGGTGTCGAGATTTTTGTTACTCCAATGGATGGTAGCCTTGTCATTATGGAAGGTAGTCTGTTGTCGAGAATTTTGTTACTCTATTGGATCTTCGCCTTTTCATTATGCAACGTAGTCTATTATCAAGATTTTTTTTACTCCAATGGATGGTAGCCTTGTCATTACGGAAGGTAGTCTGTCATTGAGATTTATGTTACTCCAATGGATAGTAGCCTTGTCATTATGGAACATAGTTTGTTGTTTAGATTTTTGTTACTCCAATGGATGATAGCATTGTCATTATGAAAGGTAGTCTGTTGTCGAGATTTTTGTTATTCCATTGGATGGTAGCCTTGTCATTATGGAAGGTAGTATGCTGTCGAGATTTTTGTTACTCCAATGGATGGTAACCTCGTCATTATAGAAGGTAGTCTGTTGTCGAGATTTTTATTACTCCAATGGATGGTAGCCTTCTCATTATGGAAGGTAGTCTGTTGTCGAGATTTTTATACTCCAATGGATGGTAACCGTGTCATTATGGAAGGTAGTCTTTTGTCTATATCTTTGTTATTCCAATGGATGGTAAACTTGTCATTATGGAAGGTAGTCTATTGTCGAGATTTTTTTTACTCCTATGGATGGTAGCCTTGTCATTATGGAACATGGTCTGTTTTCGAGATTTTTGTTATTCCATTAGATGGTAGCCTTGTCATTAGGGAAGGTAGTCTGTTGTCGAGACTTTTGTTACTCCAATGGATGGTAGCCTTTTCATTATGGAAGGTAGTCTGTTGTCGAGATTTTTGTTACTCCAATGGATGGTAACCTTGTCATTATGGAAGGTAATATGTTTTCAATATTTTTGTTACTTCAATTGATGGTAGCCTTGTCATTATCGAAGGTAGTCTGTTGTAGACATTTTTGTTACTCCAATGGATGGTAGCCTTGTCATTATGGAAGGTAGTCTGTTGTCGATATTTTTGTTACTCCAATGGATGGTAGCCTTTTCATTATGGAAGGTAGTCTGTTGTCGAGATTTTTTTACTCCAATGGATGGTAGCCTTGTCATTATGGAAGGTAGTCTGTTGTCGATATCTTTTTTATTCCAATGGATGATATCCTTTTCATTATGGAAGGTTGTTTGTTGTGGAGATTTTTTTTACTCTAATGGATTGTAGCCTTGTCATTATGGAAGGTAGTCTGTTGTTGATATCTTTGTTAATCAATGGCTGGTAGCCTTGTCATTATGGAAGGTAGTTTCTTGTAGAGATTTTTGTTACTCCATAGGAATGTAGCCTTGTCATTTTTGAAGGTAGTCTACTGTCGAGTTTTTTGTTACTCGAATGGATGGTAGCCTTGTCATTATATAACGTAGTCTGTTGTCGATATTTTTGGTACTCTAATGGATGGTAGGCTTTTCATTATGGAAGGTAGTCTGTTTTCGAGATTTTTGTTACTCCAATGGATGGTAGCCTTGTCATTATGTAAGGTAGTTTGTTGTCGATATTTTCGTTGCTCTAATGGATGGTAGCCTTGTCATTATGGAAGGTAGTCTATTGTCGAGATCTTTGTTACTCAATGGATAGTAGCCTTGTCATTATGTAAGGTAGTTTGTTATAGAGATTTTTGTTACTCCATAGGAATGTAGCATTGTCATTTTGGAAGGTACTCTGCTGTCGAGATTTTTGTTACTCGAATGGATGGTAGCCTTGTCATTATGAAAGGTAGTTTGTTGTCGAGATTTTTGTTACTCTAATGGATGGTAGCCTTTTCATTATGGAAGGTAGTCTATTATTGAGATTTTTGTTACTTCAATGGATGGTAGCCTTGTCTTTATGGAAGGTAGTCTGTTGTCGATATTTTTGTTACTCCAATGGATGGTAGCCTTGTCTTTATGGAAGGTAGTCTGTTTTCGATATTTTTGTCACTCCAATGGATGATAGCCTTGTCATTATGGAAGGTAGTCTGTTTTCGAGATTTTTGTTACTCCAATGGATGGTAGCCTTGTCATTTTGGAAGGTACTCTGCTGTCGAGATTTTTGTTACTCGAATGGATGGTAACCTTGTCATTATGGAACGTAGTCTATTGTCGATATTTTTGTTACTCCCATGGATGGTAGGCTTTTCATTAGGGTAGGTAATCTGTTGTCAAGATTTTTGTTACTCCAATGGATGGTAGCCTTGTCATTATGGAACCTAGTCTGTTGTCGATAATTTTGTTACTCCAATGGATGGTAGCCTTTTCATTATGGAAAGTAGTCAGTTGTCGAGATTTTTGTTACTCCAATGGATGGTAGCCTTGTCATTATGGAAGGTAATCTGTTGTCGATATTTTTGTTACTCCAATGGATGGTAACCTTGTCATTATGGAAGGTAGTCTGTTGTCGAGATTTTTGTTACTCCAATGGATGGTAGCCTTGTCATTATGGAAGGTAGTCTGTTGTCGATATCTTTTTTATTCCAATGGATGATATCCTTTTCATTATGGAAGGTTGTTTGTTGTGGAGATTTTTTTTACTCTAATGGATTGTAGCCTTGTCATTATGGAAGGTAGTCTGTTGTTGATATCTTTGTTAATCAATGGCTGGTAGCCTTGTCATTATGGAAGGTAGTTTCTTGTAGAGATTTTTGTTACTCCATAGGAATGTAGCCTTGTCATTTTTGAAGGTAGTCTACTGTCGAGTTTTTTGTTACTCGAATGGATGGTAGCCTTGTCATTATATAACGTAGTCTGTTGTCGATATTTTTGGTACTCTAATGGATGGTAGGCTTTTCATTATGGAAGGTAGTCTGTTTTCGAGATTTTTGTTACTCCAATGGATGGTAGCCTTGTCATTATGTAAGGTAGTTTGTTGTCGATATTTTCGTTGCTCTAATGGATGGTAGCCTTGTCATTATGGAAGGTAGTCTATTGTCGAGATCTTTGTTACTCAATGGATAGTAGCCTTGTCATTATGTAAGGTAGTTTGTTATAGAGATTTTTGTTACTCCATAGGAATGTAGCCTTGTCATTTTGGAAGGTACTCTGCTGTCGAGATTTTTGTTACTCGAATGGATGGTAGCCTTGTCATTATGAAAGGTAGTTTGTTGTCGAGATTTTTGTTACTCTAATGGATGGTAGCCTTTTCATTATGGAAGGTAGTCTATTATTGAGATTTTTGTTACTTCAATGGATGGTAGCCTTGTCTTTATGGAAGGTAGTCTGTTGTCGATATTTTTGTTACTCCAATGGATGGTAGCCTTGTCTTTATGGAAGGTAGTCTGTTTTCGATATTTTTGTCACTCCAATGGATGATAGCCTTGTCATTATGGAAGGTAGTCTGTTTTCGAGATTTTTGTTACTCCAATGGATGGTAGCCTTGTCATTTTGGAAGGTACTCTGCTGTCGAGATTTTTGTTACTCGAATGGATGGTAACCTTGTCATTATGGAACGTAGTCTATTGTCGATATTTTTGTTACTCCCATGGATGGTAGGCTTTTCATTAGGGTAGGTAATCTGTTGTCAAGATTTTTGTTACTCCAATGGATGGTAGCCTTGTCATTATGGAACCTAGTCTGTTGTCGATAATTTTGTTACTCCAATGGATGGTAGCCTTTTCATTATGGAAAGTAGTCTATTGTCGAGATTTTTGTTACTCCAATGGATGGTAGCCTTGTCATTATGGAAGGTAATCTGTTGTCGATATTTTTGTTACTCCAATGGATGGTAACCTTGTCATTATGGAAGGTAGTCTGTTGTCGAGATTTTTGTTACTCCAATGGATGGTAGCCTTGTCATTATGGAAGGTAGTCTATTGTCGATATCTTTTTTATTCCAATGGATGATATCCTTTTCATTATGGAAGGTTGTTTGTTGTGGAGATTTTTTTTACTCTAATGGATTGTAGCCTTGTCATTATGGAAGGTAGTCTGTTGTCGATATCTTTGTTACTCAATGGCTGGTAGCCTTGTCATTATGGAAGGTAGTTTCTTGTAGAGATTTTTGTTACTCCATAGGAATGTAGCCTTGTCATTTTTGAAGGTAGTCTACTGTCGAGTTTTTTGTTACTCGAATGGATGGTAGCCTTGTCATTATATAACGTAGTCTGTTGTCGATATTTTTGGTACTCTAATGGATGGTAGGCTTTTCATTATGGAAGGTAGTCTGTTTTCGAGATTTTTGTTACTCCAATGGATGGTAGCCTTGTCATTATGTAAGGTAGTTTGTTGTCGATATTTTCGTTGCTCTAATGGATGGTAGCCTTGTCATTATGGAAGGTAGTCTATTGTCGAGATCTTTGTTACTCAATGGATAGTAGCCTTGTCATTATGTAAGGTAGTTTGTTATAGAGATTTTTGTTACTCCATAGGAATGTAGCCTTGTCATTTTGGAAGGTACTCTGCTGTCGAGATTTTTGTTACTCGAATGGATGGTAGCCTTGTCATTATGGAAGGTAGTTTGTTGTCGAGATTTTTGTTACTCTAATGGATGGTAGCCTTTTCATTATGGAAGGTAGTCTATTATTGAGATTTTTGTTACTGCAATGGATGGTAGCCTTGTCTTTATGGAAGGTAGTCTGTTGTCGATATTTTTGTCACTCCAATGGATGATAGCCTTGTCATTATGGAAGGTAGTCTGTTTTCGAGATTTTTGTTACTCCAATGGATGGTATCCTTGTCATTTTGGAAGGTACTCTGCTGTCGAGATTTTTGTTACTCGAATGGATGGTAACCTTGTCATTATGGAACATAGTCTATTATCGATATTTTTGTTACTCCCATGGATGGTAGGCTTTTCATTAGGGTAGGTAATTTGTTGTCAAGATTTTTGTTACTCCAATGGATGGTAGCCTTGTCATTATGGAACCTAGTCTGTTGTCGATAATTTTGTTACTCCAATGGATGGTAGCCTTTTCATTATGGAAAGTAGTCTGTTGTCGAGATTTTTGTTACTCCAATGGATGGTAGCCTTGTCATTATGGAAGGTAATCTGTTGTCGATATTTTTGTTACTCCAATGGATGGTAACCTTGTCATTATGGAAGGTAGTCTGTTGTCGAGATTTTTGTTACTCCAATGGATGGTAGCCTTGTCATTATGGAACAAAGTTTGTTATCGTGATTTTTGTTATTCCATAGGATGGTAGCCTTGTCATTATGGAAGGTAGTTTGTTGTCGAGATTTTTGTTACTCCGATGGATGGTAGCCTTTTCATTATGGAAGGTAGTCTGGTGTCGAGATTTTTGTTACTCCAATGGATGGTAGCCTTGTCATTATGGAAGGTAGTCTGTTGTCGAGACTTTTGTTACTCTATTGGATCGTCGCCTTTTCATTATGCAACGTAGTCTATTATCAAGATTTTTTTTACTCCAATGGATGGTAGCCTTGTCATTACGGAAGGTAGTCTGTCATTGAGATTTATGTTACTCCAATGGATAGTAGCCTTGTCATTATGGAACATAGTTTGTTGTTTAGATTTTTGTTACTCCAATGGATGATAGCCTTGTCATTATGAAAGGTAGTCTGTTTTCGAGATTTTTGTTATTCCATTGGATGGTAGCCTTGTCATTATGGAAGGTAGTATGTTGTCGAGATTTCTGTTACTCCAATGGATGGTAACCTCGTCATTATAGAAGGTAGTCTGTTGTCGAGATTTTTATTACTCCAATGGATGGTAGCCTTCTTATTATGGAAGGTAGTCTGTTGTCGAGATTTTTATACTCCAATGGATGGTAGCCGTGTCATTATGGAAGGTAGTCTTTTGTCTATATCTTTGTTATTCCAATGGATGGTAAACTTGTCATTATGGAAGGTAGTCTATTGTCGAGATTTTTTTTACTCCTATGGATGGTAGCCTTGTCATTATGGAACATGGTCTGTTGTCGAGCTTTTTGTTATTCCATTGGATGGTAGCCTTGTCATTAGGGAAGGTAGTCTATTGTCGAGACTTTTGTTACTCCAATGGATGGTAGCCTTTTCATTATGGAAGGTAGTCTGTTGTCGAGATTTTTGTTACTCCAATGGATGGTAACCTTGTCATTATGGAAGGTAATATGTTTTCAATATTTTTGTTACTTCAATTGATGGTAGCCTTGTCATTATCGAAGGTAGTCTGTTGTAGACATTTTTGTTACTCTAATTGATGGTAGCCTTGTCATTATGGAAGGTAGTCTGTTGTCGATATTTTTGTTACTCCAATGGATGGTAGCCTTTTCATTATGGAAGGTAGTCTGTTGTCGAGATTTTTTTACTCCAATGGATGGTAGCCTTGTCATTATGGAAGGTAGTCTGTTGTCGATATCTTTTTTATTCCAATGGATGATATCCTTTTCATTATGGAAGGTTGTTTGTTGTGGAGATTTTTTTTACTCTAATGGATTGTAGCCTTGTCATTATGGAAGGTAGTCTGTTGTCGATATCTTTGTTACTCAATGGCTGGTAGCCTTGTCATTATGGAAGGTAGTTTCTTGTAGAGATTTTTGTTACTCCATAGGAATGTAGCCTTGTCATTTTTGAAGGTAGTCTACTGTCGAGTTTTTTGTTACTCGAATGGATGGTAGCCTTGTCATTATATAACGTAGTCTGTTGTCGATATTTTTGGTACTCTAATGGATGGTAGGCTTTTCATTATGGAAGGTAGTCTGTTTTCGAGATTTTTGTTACTCAAATGGATGGTAGCCTTGTCATTATGTAAGGTAGTTTGTTGTCGATATTTTCGTTGCTCTAATGGATGGAAGCCTTGTCATTATGGAAGGTAGTCTATTGTCGAGATCTTTGTTACTCAATGGATAGTAGCCTTGTCATTATGTAAGGTAGTTTGTTATAGAGATTTTTGTTACTCCATAGGAATGTAGCCTTGTCATTTTGGAAGGTACTCTGCTGTCGAGATTTTTGTTACTCGAATGGATGGTAGCCTTGTCATTATGGAAGGTAGTTTGTTGTCGAGATTTTTGTTACTCTAATGGATGGTAGCCTTTTCATTATGGAAGGTAGTCTATTATTGAGATTTTTGTTACTGCAATGGATGGTAGCCTTGTCTTTATGGAAGGTAGTCTGTTGTCGATATTTTTGTTACTCCAATGGATTGTAGCCTTGTCTTTATGGAAGGTAGTCTGTTTTAGATATTTTTGTCACTCCAATGGATGATAGCCTTGTCATTATGGAAGGTAGTCTGTTTTCGAGATTTTTGTTACTCCAATGGACGGTAGCCTTGTCATTTTGGAAGGTACTCTGCTGTCGAGATTTTTGTTACTCGAATGGATGGTAACCTTGTCATTATGGAACGTAGTCTCTTGTCGATATTTTTGTTACTCCCATGGATGGTAGGCTTTTCATTAGGGAAGGTAATCTGTTGTCAAGATTTTTGTTACTCCAGTGGATGGTAGCCTTGTCATTATGGAACCTAGTCTGTTGTCGATAATTTTGTTACTCCAATGGATGGTAGCCTTTTCATTATGGAAAGTAGTCTGTTGTCGAGATTTTTGTTACTCCAATGGATGGTAGCCTTGTCATTATGGAAGGTAATCTGTTGTCGATATTTTTGTTACTCCAATGGATGGTAACCTTGTCATTATGGAAGCTAGTCTGTTGTCGAGATTTTTATTACTTCAATGGATGGTATCCTTGTCATTATGGAACAAAGTTTGTTATCGAGATTTTTGTTATTCCATACGATGGTAGCCTTGTCATTATGGAAGGTAGTTTGTTGTCGAGATTTTTGTTACTCCGATGGATGGTAGCCTTTTCATTATGGAAGGTAGTCTGGTGTCGAGATTTTTGTTACTCCAATGGATGGTAGCCTTGTCATTATGGAAGGTAGTCTGTTGTCGAGACTTTTGTTACTCTATTGGATCGTCGCCTTTTCATTATGCAACGTAGTCTATTATCAAGATTTTTTTTACTCCAATGGATGGTAGCCTTGTCATTACGGAAGGTAGTCTGTCATTGAGATTTATGTTACTCCAATGGATAGTAGCCTTGTCATTATGGAACATAGTTTGTTGTTTAGATTTTTGTTACTCCAATGGATGATAGCCTTGTCATTATGAAAGGTAGTCTGTTGTCGAGATTTTTGTTATTCCATTGGATGGTAGCCTTGTCATTATGGAAGGTAGTATGTTGTCGAGATTTTTGTTACTCCAATGGATGGTAACCTCGTCATTATAGAAGGTAGTCTGTTGTCGAGATTTTTATTACTCCAATGGATGGTAGCCTTCTTATTATGGAAGGTAGTCTGTTGTCGAGATTTTTATACTCCAATGGATGGTAACCGTGTCATTATGGAAGGTAGTCTTTTGTCTATATCTTTGTTATTCCAATGGATGGTAAACTTGTCATTATGGAAGGTAGTCTATTGTCGAGATTTTTTTTACTCCTATGGATGGTAGCCTTGTCATTATGGAACATGGTCTGTTGTCGAGATTTTTGTTATTCCATTGGATGGTAGCCTTGTCATTAGGGAAGGTAGTCTATTGTCGAGACTTTTGTTACTCCAATGGATGGTATCCTTTTCATTATGGAAGGTAGTCTGTTGTCGAGATTTTTGTTACTCCAATGGATGGTAACCTTGTCATTATGGAAGGTAATATGTTTTCAATATTTTTGTTACTTCAATTGATGGTAGCCTTGTCATTATCGAAGGTAGTCTGTTGTAGACATTTTTGTTACTCTAATGGATGGTAGCCTTGTCATTATGGAAGGTAGTTTGTTGTCGATATTTTTGTTACTCCAATGGATGGTAGCCTTTTCATTATGGAAGGTAGTCTGTTGTCGAGATTTTTTTACTCCAATGGATGATAGCCTTGTCATTATGGAAGGTAGTCTGTTGTCGATATCTTTTTTATTCCAATGGATGATATCCTTTTCATTATGGAAGGTTGTTTGTTTTGGAGATTTTTTTTACTCTAATGGATTGTAGCCTTGTCATTATGGAAGGTAGTCTGTTGTTGATATCTTTGTTACTCAATGGCTGGTAGCCTTGTCATTATGGAAGGTAGTTTCTTGTAGAGATTTTTGTTACTCCATAGGAATGTAGCCTTGTCATTTTTGAAGGTAGTCTACTCTCGAGATTTTTGTTACTCGAATGGATGGTAGCCTTGTCATTATATAACGTAGTCTGTTGTCGATATTTTTGGTACTCTAATTGATGGTAGGCTTTTCATTATGGAAGGTAGTCTGTTTTCTAGATTTTTGTTACTCCAATGGATGGTAGCCTTGTCATTATGGAAGGTAGTTTGTTGTCGATATTTTCGTTGCTCTAATGGATGGTAGCCTTGTCATTATGGAAGGTAGTCTATTGTCGAGATCTTTGTTACTCAATGGATAGTAGCCTTGTCATTATGTAAGGTAGTTTGTTATAGAGATTTTTGTTACTCCATAGGAATGTAGCCTTGTCATTTTGGAAGGTACTCTGCTGTCGAGATTTTTGTTACTCGAATGGATGGTAGCCTTGTCATTATGGAAGGTAGTTTGTTGTCGAGATTTTTGTTACTCTAATGGATGGTAGCCTTTTCATTATGGAAGGTAGTCTATTATTGAGATTTTTGTTACTGCAATGGATGGTAGCCTTGTCTTTATGGAAGGTAGTCTGTTGTCGATATTTTTGTTACTCCAATGGATGGTAGCCTTGTCTTTATGGAAGGTAGTCTGTTTTAGATATTTTTGTCACTCCAATGGATGATAGCCTTGTCATTATGGAAGGTAGTCTGTTTTCGAGATTTTTGTTACTCCAATGGACGGTAGCCTTGTCATTTTGGAAGGTACTCTGCTGTCGAGATTTTTGTTACTCGAATGGATGGTAACCTTGTCATTATGGAACGTAGTCTCTTGTCGATATTTTTGTTACTCCCATGGATGGTAGGCTTTTCATTAGGGAAGGTAATCTGTTGTCAAGATTTTTGTTACTCCAGTGGATGGTAGCCTTGTCATTATGGAACCTAGTCTGTTGTCGATAATTTTGTTACTCCAATGGATGGTAGCCTTTTCATTATGGAAAGTAGTCTGTTGTCGAGATTTTTGTTACTCCAATGGATGGTAGCCTTGTCATTATGGAAGGTAATCTGTTGTCGATATTTTTGTTACTCCAATGGATGGTAACTTTGTCATTATGGAAGCTAGTCTGTTGTCGAGATTTTTATTACTCCAATGGATGGTATCCTTGTCATTATGGAAGGTAGTCTGTTGTCAAGATTTTTTTACTCCAATGGATGGTAACCATATCATTATGGAAGGTAGTATTTTGTCGATATCTTTGTTATTCCAATGGATGGTAACCTTGTCATTATGGAAGGTAGTCTGTTGTCGAGATTTTTATTACTCCAATGGATGGTAGCCTTGTCATTATGGAAGGTTGTCTGTTGTCGATATTTTTTTACTCCAATGGATGGTAACCATGTCATTATGGAAGGTAGTCTTTTGTTGATATCTTTGTTACTCCAGTGGATGGTAACCTTGTCAATATGGAAGGTAGTCTATTGTCGAGATTTTTGTTAGTCTAATGGATGGTAGCCTTGTCATTATGGAAGGTAGTCTATTGTCGAGATTTTTGTTATTCAAATGGATGGTAAATTTGTCGTTAAGGAAGGTAGTCTTTTGTCGAGATTCTTTTTACTCCAATGGATGGTAGCCTTGTCATTATGGAAGGTAGTTTGTTGTAGAGATTTTTGTTACTACATAGGATGGTAGCCTTGTCATTTTGGCAGGTAGTCTGTTGTCAAAATTTTTGTTACTCCAATGGATGGTAGCCTTGTCATTATGGAACATAGTCTGTTGTCGATGTTTTTGTTAGTCCAATGGATGGTAGCCTTGTCATTATGGAAGGCAGTTTGTTGTCGAGATTTTTGTTACTCTAATGGATGGTATACTTGTCAATATGGAACATAGTTTATTATCGAGATTTTTGTTACTCCAATGGATGGTAGCCTTGTCATTATGGAACGTAGTCTGTTGTCGATAATTTTGTTACTCCAATGGATGGTAGCCTTTTCATTATAGAAAGTAGTCTGTTGTCGAGATTTTTGTTACTTCAATGGATGGTAGCCTTGTAATTATGAAAGGTAGTTTGTTGTTGATATTTTTGTTACTCCAATGGATGGTAGCCTTGTCATTATGGAACATAGTTTGTTATCGAGATTTTTGTTATTCCAATGGATGGTAGCCTTGTCATTATGGAAGGTAGTCTGTCATTGAGATTTATGTTACTCCAATGGATGGTAGCCTTGTCATTATGGAACATAGTTTGTTGTTTAGATTTTTGTTACTCCAATGGATGATAGCCTTGTCATTATGAAAGGTAGTCTATTGTCGAGATTTTTGTTATTCCATTGGATGGTAGCCTTGTCATTATGGAAGGTAGTATGTTGTCGAAATTTTTGTTACTCCAGTGGATGGTAACCTTTTCATTATGGAAGGTAGTTTCTTGTTTAGATTTTTATTACTCCAATGGATGGTAGCCTTCTCATTATGGAAGGTAGTCTGTTGTCGAGATTTTTATACTCCAATGGATGGTAACCGTGTCATTATGGAAGGTAGTTTGTTGTCGATATTTTTATGACTCCAATGGATGGTAGCCTTTTCATTATGGAACGTAGTCTGTTGTCGATAATTTTGTTACTCCAATGGATGGTAGCCTTTTCATTATGGAAAGTAGTTTGTTGTCGAGATTTTTGTTAATCCAGTGGATGGTAGCCTTGTCATTATGGAAGGTAGTCTGTTGTTGATATTTTTGTTACTCCAATGGACGGTAGCCTTGTCATTATGGAACAAAGTTTGTTATCGAGATTTTTGTTATTCCATAGGATGGTAGCCTTGTCATTATGGAAGGTAGTTTGTTGTCGAGATTTATGTTACTCCGATGGATGGTAGCCTTTTCATTATGGAAGGTAGTCTATTGTCGAGATTTTTGTTACTCCAATGGATGGTAGCCTTGTCATTACGGAAGGTAGTCTGTCATTGAGATTTATGTTACTCCAATGGATGGTAGCCTTGTCATTATGGAACATAGTTTGTTGTTTAGATTTTTGTTACTCCAATGGATGATAGCCTTGTCATTATGAAAGGTAGTCTGTTGTCGAGATTTTTGTTATTCCATTGGATGGTAGCCTTGTCATTATGGAAGGTAGTATGTTGTCGAGATTTTTGTTACTCTAATGGATGGTAGCCTTCTCATTATGGAAGGTAGTATGTTGTCGAGATTTTTATTACTCCAATGGATGGTAGCCTTCTCATTATGGAAGGTAGTCTGTTGTCGAGATTTTTATACTCCAATGGATGGTAATCGTGTCATTATGGAAGGTAGTCTTTTTTCTATATCTTTGTTATTCCAATGGATGGTAAACTTGTCATTATGGAAGGTAGTCTATTGTCGAGATTTTTTTTACTCATATGGATGGTAGCCTTGTAATTATGGAACATGGTCTATTGTCGAGATTTTTGTTATTCCATTGGATGGTAGCCTTGTCATTAGGGAAGGGAGTCTGTTGTCGAGACTTTTGTTACTCCAATGGATGGTAGCCTTTTCATTATGGAAGGTAGTCTGTTGTCGAGATTTTTCTTACTCCAATGGATGGTAACCTTGTCATTATGGAAGGTAATATGTTTTCAATATATTTGTTACTTCAATGGATGGTAGCCTTGTCATTATCGAAGGTAGTCTGTTGAAGAGATTTTTGTTACTCCAATGGATGGTAGCCTTGTCATTATGGAAGGTAGTCTGTTCTCGATATTTTTGTTACTCCAATGGATGGTAGCCTTTTCATTATAGAAGGTAGTCTGTTGTCAAGACTTTTTTACTCCAATGGATGGAAGCCTTTTCATTATGGAAGGTAGTCTGTTGTCGATATCTTTTTTATTCCAGTGGATGATATCCTTTTCATTATGGAAGGTTGTCTGTTGTGGAGATTTTTTTTACTCTAATGGATGGTAGCGTTGTCATTATGGAAGGTAGTCTGTTGTCGATATCTTTGTTACTCAATGGCTGGTAGCCTTGTAATTATGGAAGGTAGTTTGTTGTAGAAATTTTTGTTACTCCATAGGAATGTAGCCTTGTCATTTTTGAAGGTAGTCTACTGTCGAGATTTTTGTTACTCCAATGGATGGTAGCCTTGTCATTATGGAAGGTAGTATGTTGTCGATAATTTTGTTACTCCAATGGATGGTAGGCTTTTCATTATGGAAGGTAGTCTATTTTCGAGATTTTTGTTACTCCAATGGATGATAGCCTTGTCATTATGGAAGGTAGTTTGTTGTCGATATTTTTGTTACTCTAATGGATGGTAGCCTTGTCATTATGGAAGGTAGTCTATTGTTGAGATCTTTGTTACTCAATGGATAGTAGCCTTGTCATTATGTAAGGTAGTTTGTTATTGAGATTTTTGTTACTCCATAGGAATGTAGCCTTGTCACTTTGGAAGGTACTGTACTGTCGAGATTTTTGTTACTCGAATGGATGGTAGCCTTGTCATTATGGAACATAGCCTATTGTCGATATTTTTGTTACTCCAATGGATGGTAGGCTTTTAATTATGGAAGGTAATCTGTTGTCGTGATTTTTGTTACTCCAATGGATGGTAGCCTTGTCATTATGGAACGTAGTCTGTTGTCGATAATTTTGTTACTCCAATGGATGGTAGCCTTTTCATTATGGAAAGTAGTCAGTTGTGGAGATTGTTGTTACTCCAATGGATGGTAGCCTTGTCATTATGGAAGTTAATCTGTTGTCGATATTTTTGGTACTCCAATGGATGGTAACCTTGTTATTATGGAAGGTAGCCTGTTGTCGAGATTTTTATTACTCCAATGGATGGTAGCCTTGTCATTATGGAAGGTAGTCTGTTGTCGAGATTTTTTTACTCCAATGGATGGTAACCATATCATTGTGGAAGGTAGTCCTTTGTCGATATCTTTGTTATTCCAATGGATGTTAGCCTTGTCATTATGGAAGGTAGTCTGTTGTCGAGATTTGTATTACTCCAATGGATGTTAGCCTTGTCATTATGGAAGGTTGTCTATTGTCGATATTTTTTTACTCCAATGGATGGTAACCATGTCATTATGGAAGGTAGTCTTTTGTCGATATCTTTGTTACTCCAGTGGATGGTAGCCCTGTCATTATGGAAGGTAGTATATTGTCGAGATTTTTGTTATTCAAATGGATGGTAACCTTGTCGTTAAGGAAGGTAGTCTTTTGTCGAGTTTCTTTTTACTCCAATGGATGGTAGCCTTGTCATTATGGAAGGTAGTTTGTTGTTGTTTTCTTTGTTACTCAATGGATGGTAGCCTTATCATTATGGAAGGTAGTTTGTTGTAGAGATTTTTGTTACTCCATAGGATGGTAGCCTTGTCATTTTGGCAGGTAGTCTGTTGTCAAAAAATTTGTTACTCCAATGGATGGTAGCCTTGTCATTATGGAACGTAGTCTGTTGTCGATAATTTTGTTACTCCAATGGATGGTAGCCTTTTCATTATGGAAAGTAGTCTGTTGTCGAGATTTTTGTTACTCCAATGGATGGTAGCCTTATCATTATGAAAGGTAGTTTGTTGTCGATATTTTTGTTACTCCAATGGATGGTAGCCTTGTCATTATGGAACATAGTTTGTTATCGAGATTTTTGTTATTCCAATGGATGGTAGCCTTGTCATTATGGAAGGTAGTCTGTCATTGAGATTTATGTTACTCCAATGGATGGTAGCCTTGTCATTATGGAACATAGTTTGTTGTTTAGATTTTTGTTACTCCAATGGATGATAGCCTTGTCATTATGAATGGTAGTTTCCTGTTTAGATTTTTATTACTCCAATGGATGGTAGCCTTCTCATTATGGAAGGTAGTCTGCTGTCAAGATTTTTATACTCCAATGGATGGTAACCGTGAAATTATGGAAGGTAGTTTGTTGTCGATGTTTTTATTACTCCAATGGATGGTAGCCTTTTCATTATGGAACGTAGTCTGTTGTCGATAATTTTGTTACTCCAATGGATGGTAGCCTTTTCATTATGGAAAGTAGTATGATGTCGAGATTTTTGATAATCCAATGGATGGTAGCGTTGTCATTATGGAAGGTAGTCTGTTGTTGATATTTTTGTTACTCCAATGGACGGTAGCCTTGTCATTATGGAACAAAGTTTGTTATCGAGATTTTTGTTATTCCATAGGATGGTAGCCTTGTCATTATGGAAGGTAGTTGGTTGTCCAGATTTTTGTTACTCCGATGGATGGTAGCCTTTTCATTATGGAAGGTAGTCTGTTGTCGAGATTTTTGTTACTCCAATGGATGGTAGCCTTGTCATTATGGAAGGTAGTCTGTTGTCGAGATTTTTGTTACTCTATTGGATCGTCGCCTTTTCATTATGGAACATAGTCTATTATCATGATTTTTGTTACTCCAATGTATGGTAGCCTTGTCATTATGGAAGGTAGTTTGTTGTCGATATTTTTGTTGCTCTAATGGATGGTAGCCTTGTCATTATGGAACATAGTTTGTTGTTTAGATTTTTGTTACTCCAATGGATGATAGCCTTGTCATTATGAAAGGTAGTCTGTTGTCGAGATTTTTGTTATTCCATTGGATGGTAGCCTTGTCATTATGGAAGGTAGTATGTTGTCGAGATTTTTGTTACTCCAATGGATGGTAACCTCGTCATTATAGAAGGTAGTCTGTTGTCGAGATTTTTATTACTCCAACGGATGGTAGCCGTCTCATTATGGAAGGTAGTCTGTTGTCGAGATTTTATACTCCAATGGGTGGTAAACTTGTCATTATGGAAGGTAGTGTACTGTGGAGATTTTTTTTACTCCTATGGATGGTAGCCTTGTCATTATGGAACATGGTCTATTGTCGATATTTTTGTTATTCCATTGGATGGTAGCCTTGTCATTAGGGAAGGTAGTCTGTTGTCGAGACTTTTGTTACTCCAATGGATGGTAGCCTTTTCATTATGGAAGGTAGTCTTTTGTCGAGATTTTTGTTACTCCAATGGATGGTAATCTTGTCATTATGGAAGGTAATATGTTTTCAATATTTTTGTTACTTCAATGGATGGTAGCCTTGTCATTATCGAAGGTAGTCTGTTGTAGAGATTTTTGTTACTCCAATGGATGGTAGCCTTGTCATTATGGAAGGTAGTCTGTTCTCGATATTTTTGTTACTCCAATGGATGGTAGCCTTTTCATTATAGAAGGTAGTCTGTTGTCAAGATTTTTTTACTCCAATGGATGGAAGCCTTTTCATTATGGAAGGTAGTTTGTTGTCGATATTTTTGTTACTCTAATGGATGGTAGCCTTGTCATTATGGAAGGTAGTCTATTGTTGAGATCTTTGTTACTCAATGGATAGTAGCCTTGTCATTATGTAAGGTAGTTTGTTATTGAGATTTTTGTTACTCCATAGGAATGTAGCCTTGTCACTTTGGAAGGTACTGTACTGTCGAGATTTTTGTTACTCGAATGGATGGTAGCCTTGTCATTATGGAACATAGCCTATTGTCGATATTTTTGTTACTCCAATGTATGGTAGGCTTTTAATTATGGAAGGTAATCTGTTGTCGTGATTTTTGTTACTCCAATGGATGGTAGCCTTGTCATTATGGAACGTAGTCTGTTGTCGATAATTTTGTTACTCCAATGGATGGTAGCCTTTTCATTATGGAAAGTAGTCTGTTGTGGAGATTGTTGTTACTCCAATGGATGGTAGCCTTGTCATTATGGAAGTTAATCTGTTGTCGATATTTTTGGTACTCCAATGGATGGTAACCTTGTTATTATGGAAGGTAGCCTGTTGTCGAGATTTTTATTACTCCAATGGATGGTAGCCTTGTCATTATGGAAGGTAGTCTGTTGTCGAGATTTTTTTACTCCAATGGATGGTAACCATATCATTGTGGAAGGTAGTCCTTTGTCGATATCTTTGTTATTCCAATGGATGTTAGCCTTGTCATTATGGAAGGTAGTCTGTTGTCGAGATTTTTATTACTCCAATGGATGTTAGCCTTGTCATTATGGAAGGTTGTCTATTGTCGATATTTTTTTACTCCAATGGATGGTAACCATGTCATTATGGAAGGTAGTCTTTTGTCGATATCTTTGTTACTCCAGTGGATGGTAGCCCTGTCATTATGGAAGGTAGTATATTGTCGAGATTTTTGTTATTCAAATGGATGGTAACCTTGTCGTTAAGGAAGGTAGTCTTTTGTCGAGTTTCTTTTTACTCCAATGGATGGTAGCCTTGTCATTATGGAAGGTAGTTTGTTGTTGTTTTCTTTGTTACTCAATGGATGGTAGCCTTATCATTATGGAAGGTAGTTTGTTGTAGAGATTTTTGTTACTCCATAGGATGGTAGCCTTGTCATTTTGGCAGGTAGTCTGTTGTCAAAAAATTTGTTACTCCAATGGATGGTAGCCTTGTCATTATGGAACGTAGTCTGTTGTCGATAATTTTGTTACTCCAATGGATGGTAGCCTTTTCATTATGGAAAGTAGTCTGTTGTCGAGATTTTTGTTACTCCAATGGATGGTAGCCTTATCATTATGAAAGGTAGTTTGTTGTCGATATTTTTGTTACTCCAATGGATGGTAGCCTTGTCATTATGGAACATAGTTTGTTATCGAGATTTTTGTTATTCCAATGGATGGTAGCCTTGTCATTATGGAAGGTAGTCTGTCATTGAGATTTATGTTACTCCAATGGATGGTAGCCTTGTCATTATGGAACATAGTTTGTTGTTTAGATTTTTGTTACTCCAATGGATGATAGCCTTGTCATTATGAATGGTAGTTTCCTGTTTAGATTTTTATTACTCCAATGGATGGTAGCCTTCTCATTATGGAAGGTAGTCTGTTGTCAAGATTTTTATACTCCAATGGATGGTAACCGTGAAATTATGGAAGGTAGTTTGTTGTCGATGTTTTTATTACTCCAATGGATGGTAGCCTTTTCATTATGGAACGTAGTCTGTTGTCGATAATTTTGTTACTCCAATGGATGGTAGCCTTTTCATTATGGAAAGTAGTATGATGTCGAGATTTTTGATAATCCAATGGATGGTAGCGTTGTATTTATGGAAGGTAGTCTGTTGTTGATATTTTTGTTACTCCAATGGACGGTAGCCTTGTCATTATGGAACAAAGTTTGTTATCGAGATTTTTGTTATTCCATAGGATGGTAGCCTTGTCATTATGGAAGGTAGTTGGTTGTCCAGATTTTTGTTACTCCGATGGATGGTAGCCTTTTCATTATGGAAGGTAGTCTGTTGTCGAGATTTTTGTTACTCCAATGGATGGTAGCCTTGTCATTATGGAAGGTAGTCTGTTGTCGAGATTTTTGTTACTCTATTGGATCGTCGCCTTTTCATTATGGAACATAGTCTATTATCATGATTTTTGTTACTCCAATGTATGGTAGCCTTGTCATTATGGAAGGTAGTTTGTTGTCGATATTTTTGTTGCTCTAATGGATGGTAGCCTTGTCATTATGGAACATAGTTTGTTGTTTAGATTTTTGTTACTCCAATGGATGATAGCCTTGTCATTATGAAAGGTAGTCTGTTGTCGAGATTTTTGTTATTCCATTGGATGGTAGCCTTGTCATTATGGAAGGTAGTATGTTGTCGAGATTTTTGTTACTCCAATGGATGGTAACCTCGTCATTATAGAAGGTAGTTTGTTGTCGAGATTTTTATTACTCCAACGGATGGTAGCCGTCTCATTATGGAAGGTAGTCTGTTGTCGAGATTTTATACTCCAATGGGTGGTAAACTTGTCATTATGGAAGGTAGTGTACTGTGGAGATTTTTTTTACTCCTATGGATGGTAGCCTTGTCATTATGGAACATGGTCTATTGTCGATATTTTTGTTATTCCATTGGATGGTAGCCTTGTCATTAGGGAAGGTAGTCTGTTGTCGAGACTTTTGTTACTCCAATGGATGGTAGCCTTTTCATTATGGAAGGTAGTCTTTTGTCGAGATTTTTGTTACTCCAATGGATGGTAATCTTGTCATTATGGAAGGTAATATGTTTTCAATATTTTTGTTACTTCAATGGATGGTAGCCTTGTCATTATCGAAGGTAGTCTGTTGTAGAGATTTTTGTTACTCCAATGGATGGTAGCCTTGTCATTATGGAAGGTAGTCTGTTCTCGATATTTTTGTTACTCCAATGGATGGTAGCCTTTTCATTATAGAAGGTAGTCTGTTGTCAAGATTTTTTTACTCCAATGGATGGAAGCCTTTTCATTATGGAAGGTAGTCTGTTGTCGATATCTTTTTTATTCCAGTGGATGATATCCTTTTCATTATGGAAGGTTGTCTGTTGTGGAGATTTTTTTTACTCTAATGGATGGTAGCGTTGTCATTATGGAAGGTAGTCTGTTGTCGATATCTTTGTTACTCAATGGCTGGTAGCCTTGTAATTATGGAAGGTAGTTTGTTGTAGAAATTTTTGTTACTCCATAGGAATGTAGCCTTGTCATTTTTGAAGGTAGTCTACTGTCGAGATTTTTGTTACTCCAATGGATGGTAGCCTTGTCATTATGGAAGGTAGTATGTTGTCGATAATTTTGTTACTCCAATGGATGGTAGGCTTTTCATTATGGAAGGTAGTCTATTTTCGAGATTTTTGTTACTCCAATGGATGATAGCCTTGTCATTATGGAAGGTAGTTTGTTGTCGATATTTTTTTTACTCTAATGGATGGTAGCCTTGTCATTATGGAAGGTAGTCTATTGTTGAGATCTTTGTTACTCAATGGATAGTAGCCTTGTCATTATGTAAGGTAGTTTGTTATTGAGATTTTTGTTACTCCATAGGAATGTAGCCTTGTCATTTTGGAAGGTACTGTACTGTCGAGATTTTTGTTACTCGAATGGATGGTAGCCTTGTCATTATGGAACATAGCCTATTGTCGATATTTTTGTTACTCCAATGGATGGTAGGCTTTTAATTATGGAAGGTAATCTGTTGTCGTGATTTTTGTTACTCCAATGGATGGTAGCCTTGTCATTATGGAACGTAGTCTGTTGTCGATAATTTTGTTACTCCAATGGATGGTAGCCTTTTCATTATGGAAAGTAGTCTGTTGTGGAGATTGTTGTTACTCCAATGGATGGTAGCCTTGTCATTATGGAAGTTAATCTGTTGTCGATATTTTTGTTACTCCAATGGATGGTAACCTTGTTATTATGGAAGGTAGCCTGTTATCGAGATTTTTATTACTCCAATGGATGGTAGCCTTGTCATTATGGAAGGTAGTCTGTTGTCGAGATTTTTTTACTCCAATGGATGGTAACCATATCATTATGGAAGGTAGTCCTTTGTCGATATCTTTGTTATTCCAATGGATGTTAGCCTTGTCATTATGGAAGGTAGTCTGTTGTCGAGATTTTTATTACTCCAATGGATGTTAGCCTTGTCATTATGGAAGGTTGTCTATTGTCGATATTTTTTTACTCCAATGGATGGTAACCATGTCATTATGGAAGGTAGTCTTTTGTCGATATCTTTGTTACTCCAGTGGATGGTAGCCCTGTCATTATGGAAGGTAGTATATTGTCGAGATTTTTGTTATTCAAATGGATGGTAACCTTGTCGTTAAGGAAGGTAGTCTTTTGTCGAGTTTCTTTTTACTCCAATGGATGGTAGCCTTGTCATTATGGAAGGTAGTTTGTTGTTGTTTTCTTTGTTACTCAATGGATGGTAGCCTTATCATTATGGAAGGTAGTTTGTTGTAGAGATTTTTGTTACTCCATAGGATGGTAGCCTTGTCATTTTGGCAGGTAGTCTGTTGTCAAAAAATTTGTTACTCCAATGGATGGTAGCCTTGTCATTATGGAACGTAGTCTGTTGTCGATAATTTTGTTACTCCAATGGATGGTAGCCTTTTCATTATGGAAAGTAGTCTGTTGTCGAGATTTTTGTTACTCCAATGGATGGTAGCCTTATCATTATGAAAGGTAGCTTGTTGTCGATATTTTTGTTACTCCAATGGATGGTAGCCTTGTCATTATGGAACATAGTTTGTTATCGAGATTTTTGTTATTCCAATGGATGGTAGCCTTGTCATTATGGAAGGTAGTCTGTCATTGAGATTTATGTTACTCCAATGGATGGTAGCCTTGTCATTATGGAACATAGTTTGTTGTTTAGATTTTTGTTACACCAATGGATGATAGCCTTGTCATTATGAATGGTAGTTTCCTGTTTAGATTTTTATTACTCCAATGGATGGTAGCCTTCTCATTATGGAAGGTAGTCTGTTGTCGAGATTTTTATACTCCAATGGATGTTAACCGTGAAATTATGGAAGGTAGTTTGTTGTCGATGTTTTTATTACTCCAATGGATGGTAGCCTTTTCATTATGGAACGTAGTCTGTTGTCGATAATTTTTTTACTCCAATGGATGGTAGCCTTTTCATTATGGAATGTAGTATGATGTCGAGATTTTTGATAATCCAATGGATGGTAGCCTTGTCATTATGGAAGGTAGTCTGTTGTTGATATTTTTGTTACTCCAATGGACGGTAGCCTTGTCATTATGGAACAAAGTTTGTTATCGAGATTTTTGTTATTCCATAGGATGGTAGCCTTGTCATTATGGAAGGTAGTTGGTTGTCCAGATTTTTGTTACTCCGATGGATGGTAGCCTTTTCATTATGGAAGGTAGTCTGTTGTCGAGATTTTTGTTACTCCAATGGATGGTAGCCTTGTCATTATGGTAGGTAGTCTGTTGTCGAGATTTTTGTTACTCTATTGGATCGTCGCCTTTTCATTATGGAACATAGTCTATTATCAAGATTTTTGTTACTCCAATGTATGGTAGCCTTGTCATTATGGAAGGTAGTTTGTTGTCGATATTTTTGTTGCTCTAATGGATGGTAGCCTTGTCATTATGGAACATAGTTTGTTGTTTAGATTTTTGTTACTCCAATGGATGATAGCCTTGTCATTATGAAAGGTAGTCTGTTGTCGAGATTTTTGTTATTCCATTGGATGGTAGCCTTTTCATTATGGAAGGTAGTCTGTTGTCGAGATTTTTATTACTGCAATGGATGGTAGCCTTGTCATTATGGAAGGTAGTCTGTTGTCGACATTTTTTTACTCTAATGGATGGTAACCATATCATTATGGAAGGTAGTCTTTTGTCGATATCTTTGTTATTCCAATGGATGGTAATCTTGTCATTATGGAAGGTAGTCTGTTGTCAAGATTTTCATTACTCCAATGGATGGTAGCCTTATCATTATGGAAGGTTGTCTGTTATCGATATTTTTTCACTCCAATGGATGGTAACCATGTCATTATGGAAGGTAGTCTTTTGTCGATATCTTTGTTACTCCAATGGAGGGTAACCTTGTCATTATGGAAGGTAGTCTGTTGTCGAGATTTTTGTTAGTCTAATGGATGGTAGCCTTGTCATTATGGAAGGTAGTCTATTGTCGAGATTTTTGTTATTCAAATGGATGGTAACCTTGTCGTTAAGGAAGGTAGTCTTTTGTCGAGATTCTTTTTACTCCAATGGATGGTAGCTTTGTCATTATGGAAGGTAGTTTGTTGTTGTTTTCTTTGTTACTCAATGGATGGTAGCCTTATCATTATGGAAGGTAGTTTGTTGTAGTGATTTTTGTTACTCCATAGGATGGTAGCCTTGTCATTTTGGTAGGTAGTCTGTTGTAAAAATTTTTGTTACTCCAATGGATGGTAGCCTCGTCATTATGGAACATAGTCTGTTGTCGATGTTTTTGTTAGTCCAATGGATGGTAGCCTTGTCATTATGGAAGGCAGTTTGTTGTCTAGTTTTTTGTTACTCTAATGGATGGTATCCTTGTCAATATGGAAAGTAGTTTATTATCGAGATTTTTGTTACTCCATTGGATGGTAGCCTTGTCATTATGGAACGTAGTCTGTTGTCGATAATTTTGTTACTCCAATGGATGGTAGCCTTTTCATTATGGAAAGTAGTCTGTTGTCGAGATTTTTGTTACTCCAATGGATGGTAGCCTTGTCATTATGAAAGGTAGTTTGTTGTCGGTATTTTTGTTACTCCAATGGATGGTAGCCTTGTCATTATGGAACATAGTTTGTTATCGAGATTTTTGTTATTCCAATGGATGGTAGCCTTGTCATTATGGAAGGTAGTCTGTCATTGAGATTTATGTTACTCCAATGGATGGTAGCCTTGTCATTATGGAACATAGTTTGTTGTTTAGATTTTTGTTACTCCAATGGATGACAGCCTTGTCATTATGAAAGGTAGTTTATTGTCGAGATTTTTGTTATTACATGGGATGGTAGCCTTGTCATTATGGAAGGTAGTATGTTGTCGAAATTTTTGTTACTCCAATGGATGGTAACCTTGTCATTATGGAAGGTAGTTTCTTGTTTAGATTTTTATTACTCCAATGGATGGTAGCCTTCTCATTATGGAAGGTAGTCTGTTGTCGAGATTTTTATACTCCAATGGATGGTAACCGTGTCATTATGGAAGGTAGTTTGTTGTCGAGATTTTTATTACTCTAATGGATGGTAGCCTTTTCATTATGGAACATAGTCTGTTGTCGATAATTTTGTTACTCCAATGGTTGGTAGCCTTTTCATTATGGAAAGTAGTCTGTTGTCGAGATTTTTGTTAATCCAATGGATCGTAGCCTTGTCATTATGGAAGGTAGTCTATTGTAGATATTTTTGTTACTCCAATGGACGGTAGCCTTGTCATTATTGAACAAAGTTTGTTATCGAGATTTTTGTTATTCCATAGGATGGTAGCCTTGTCATTATGGAAGGTAGTTTGTTGTCCAGATTTTTGTTACTCCGATGGATGGCTGCCTTTTTCATTATAGAAGGTAGTCTGTTGTCGAGATTTTTGTTACTCCAATGGATGGTAGCCTTGTCATTATGGAAGGTAGTCTGTCATTGAGATTTATGTTACTCCAACGGATGGTAGCCTTGTCATTATGGAACATAGTTTGTTGTTTAGATTTTTGTTACTCCAATGGATGATAGCCTTTGCATTATGAAAGGTATTCTGTTGTCGAGATTTTTGTTATTCCATTGGATGGTAGCCTTGTCATTATGGAAGGTAGTATGTTGTCGAGATTTTTGTTACTCCAATGGATGGTAACCGCGTCATTATAGAAGGTAGTCTGTTGTCGATATTTTTATTACTCCAATGGATGGTAGCCTTCTCATTATGGAAGGTAGTCTGTTGTCGAGATTTTATACTCTAATGGATGGTAACCGTGTCATTATGGAAGGTAGTCTTTTGTCTATATCTTTGTTATTCCAATGGGTGGTAAACTTGTCATTATGGAAGGTAGTCTACTGTGGAGATTTTTTTTACTCCTATGGATGGTAGCCTTGTCATTATGGAACATGGTCTATTGTCGATATTTTTGTTATTCCATTGGATGGTAGCCTTGTCATTAGGGAAGGTAGTCTGTTGTCGAGACTTTTGTTACTCCAATGGATGGTAGCCTTTTCATTATGGAAGGTAGTCTGTTGTCGAGATTTTTGTTACTCCAATGGATGGTAACCTTGTCATTATGGAAGGTAATATGTTTTCAATATTTTTGTTACTTCAATGGATGGTATCCTTGTCATTATCGAAGGTAGTCTGTTGTAGAGATTTTCGTTACTCCAATGGATGGTAGCCTTGTCATTATGGAAGGTAGTCTGTTGTCGATATTTTTGTTACTCTAATGGATGGTAGCCTTTTCATTATGGAAGGTAGTCTGTTGTTGAGAGTTTTTTACTCCAATGGATGGTAGCCTTGTCATTATGGAAGGTAGTTTGTTGTCGATATCTTTTGTATTCCAATGGATGATATCCTTTTCATTATGGAAGGTTGTCTGTTGTGGAGATTTTTTTTACTCTAATGGATGGTAGCCTTGTCATTATGGAAGGTAGTCTGTTGTCGATATCTTTGTTACTCAATGGCTGGTAGCCTTGTCATTTTTGAAGGTAGTCTACTGTCGAGATTTTTGTTACTCGAATGGATGGTAGCCTTGTCATTATATAACGTAGTATGTTGTCGATATTTTTGTTACTCTAATGGATGGTAGGCTTTTCATTATGGAAGGTAGTCTGTTTTCGAGATTTTTGTTACTCCAATGGATGGTAGCCTTGTCATTATGGAAGGTAGTTTGTTGTCGATATTTTTGTTTCTCTAATGGATGGTTGCCTTGTCATTATGGAAGGTAGTCTATTGTCGATATCTTTGTTACTCAATGGATAGTAGCCTTGTCATTATGTAAGGTAGTTTTTTATAGAGATTTTTGTTACTCCATAGGAATGTAGCCTTGTCATTTTGGAAGGTACTTTGCTGTCAAGATTTTTGTTACTCGAATGGATGGTAGCCTTTTCATTATATAACGTAGTCTGTTGTCGATATTTTTGTTACTCCAATGGATGGTAGGCTTTTCATTATGGAAGGTAGTCTGTTTTCGAGATTTTTGTTACTCCAATGGATGGTAGCTTTGTCATTATGGAAGGTAGTTTGTTGTTGTTTTCTTTGTTACTCAATGGATGGTAGCCTTATCATTATGGAAGGTAGTTTGTTGTAGTGATTTTTGTTACTCCATAGGATGGTAGCCTTGTCATTTTGGTAGGTAGTCTGTTGTAAAAATTTTTGTTACTCCAATGGATGGTAGCCTCGTCATTATGGAACATAGTCTGTTGTCGATGTTTTTGTTAGTCCAATGGATGGTAGCCTTGTCATTATGGAAGGCAGTTTGTTGTCTAGTTTTTTGTTACTCTAATGGATGGTATCCTTGTCAATATGGAAAGTAGTTTATTATCGAGATTTTTGTTACTCCATTGGATGGTAGCCTTGTCATTATGGAACGTAGTCTGTTGTCGATAATTTTGTTACTCCAATGGATGGTAGCCTTTTCATTATGGAAAGTAGTCTGTTGTCGAGATTTTTGTTACTCCAATGGATGGTAGCCTTGTCATTATGAAAGGTAGTTTGTTGTCGGTATTTTTGTTACTCCAATGGATGGTAGCCTTGTCATTATGGAACATAGTTTGTTATCGAGATTTTTGTTATTCCAATGGATGGTAGCCTTGTCATTATGGAAGGTAGTCTGTCATTGAGATTTATGTTACTCCAATGGATGGTAGCCTTGTCATTATGGAACATAGTTTGTTGTTTAGATTTTTGTTACTCCAATGGATGACAGCCTTGTCATTATGAAAGGTAGTTTATTGTCGAGATTTTTGTTATTACATGGGATGGTAGCCTTGTCATTATGGAAGGTAGTATGTTGTCGAAATTTTTGTTACTCCAATGGATGGTAACCTTGTCATTATGGAAGGTAGTTTCTTGTTTAGATTTTTATTACTCCAATGGATGGTAGCCTTCTCATTATGGAAGGTAGTCTGTTGTCGAGATTTTTATACTCCAATGGATGGTAACCGTGTCATTATGGAAGGTAGTTTGTTGTCGAGATTTTTATTACTCTAATGGATGGTAGCCTTTTCATTATGGAACATAGTCTGTTGTCGATAATTTTGTTACTCCAATGGTTGGTAGCCTTTTCATTATGGAAAGTAGTCTGTTGTCGAGATTTTTGTTAATCCAATGGGTCGTAGCCTTGTCATTATGGAAGGTAGTCTATTGTAGATATTTTTGTTACTCCAATGGACGGTAGCCTTGTCATTATTGAACAAAGTTTGTTATCGAGATTTTTGTTATTCCATAGGATGGTAGCCTTGTCATTATGGAAGGTAGTTTGTTGTCCAGATTTTTGTTACTCCGATGGATGGCTGCCTTTTTCATTATAGAAGGTAGTCTGTTGTCGAGATTTTTGTTACTCCAATGGATGGTAGCCTTGTCATTATGGAAGGTAGTCTGTTGTCGAGATTTTTGTTACTCTATTGGATCGTCGCCTTTTCATTATGGAACATAGTCTATTATCAAGTATTTTGTTACTCCAATGGATGGTAGCCTTGTCATTACGGAAGGTAGTCTGTCATTGAGATTTATGTTACTCCAACGGATGGTAGCCTTGTCATTATGGAACATAGTTTGTTGTTTAGATTTTTGTTACTCCAATGGATGATAGCCTTTGCATTATGAAAGGTATTCTGTTGTCGAGATTTTTGTTATTCCATTGGATGGTAGCCTTGTCATTATGGAAGGTAGTATGTTGTCGAGATTTTTGTTACTCCAATGGATGGTAACCGCGTCATTATAGAAGGTAGTCTGTTGTCGATATTTTTATTACTCCAATGGATGGTAGCCTTCTCATTATGGAAGGTAGTCTGTTGTCGAGATTTTATACTCTAATGGATGGTAACCGTGTCATTATGGAAGGTAGTCTTTTGTCTATATCTTTGTTATTCCAATGGGTGGTAAACTTGTCATTATGGAAGGTAGTCTACTGTGGAGATTTTTTTTACTCCTATGGATGGTAGCCTTGTCATTATGGAACATGGTCTATTGTCGATATTTTTGTTATTCCATTGGATGGTAGCCTTGTCATTAGGGAAGGTAGTCTGTTGTCGAGACTTTTGTTACTCCAATGGATGGTAGCCTTTTCATTATGGAAGGTAGTCTGTTGTCGAGATTTTTGTTACTCCAATGGATGGTAACCTTGTCATTATGGAAGGTAATATGTTTTCAATATTTTTGTTACTTCAATGGATGGTATCCTTGTCATTATCGAAGGTAGTCTGTTGTAGAGATTTTCGTTACTCCAATGGATGGTAGCCTTGTCATTATGGAAGGTAGTCTGTTGTCGATATTTTTGTTACTCTAATGGATGGTAGCCTTTTCATTATGGAAGGTAGTCTGTTGTTGAGAGTTTTTTACTCCAATGGATGGTAGCCTTGTCATTATGGAAGGTAGTTTGTTGTCGATATCTTTTGTATTCCAATGGATGATATCCTTTTCATTATGGAAGGTTGTCTGTTATGGAGATTTTTTTTACTCTAATGGATGGTAGCCTTGTCATTATGGAAGGTAGTCTGTTGTCGATATCTTTGTTACTCAATGGCTGGTAGCCTTGTCATTTTTGAAGGTAGTCTACTGTCGAGATTTTTGTTACTCGAATGGATGGTAGCCTTGTCATTATATAACGTAGTATGTTGTCGATATTTTTGTTACTCTAATGGATGGTAGGCTTTTCATTATGGAAGGTAGTCTGTTTTCGAGATTTTTGTTACTCCAATGGATGGTAGCCTTGTCATTATGGAAGGTAGTTTGTTGTCGATATTTTTGTTTCTCTAATGGATGGTTGCCTTGTCATTATGGAAGGTAGTCTATTGTCGATATCTTTGTTACTCAATGGATAGTAGCCTTGTCATTATGTAAGGTAGTTTTTTATAGAGATTTTTGTTACTCCATAGGAATGTAGCCTTGTCATTTTGGAAGGTACTTTGCTGTCAAGATTTTTGTTACTCGAATGGATGGTAGCCTTTTCATTATATAACGTAGTCTGTTGTCGATATTTTTGTTACTCCAATGGATGGTAGGCTTTTCATTATGGAAGGTAGTCTGTTTTCGAGATTTTTGTTACTCCAATGGATGGTAGCCTTGTCATTATGGAACATAGTTTGTTATCGATATTTTTGTTACTCCAATTGATGGTAGGCTTTTCATTATGGAAGGTAATTTGTTGTCGAGATTTTTGTTACTTCAATGGATGGCAGCCTTGTCATTATGGAACGTAGTCTGTTGTCGATAATTTTGTTACTCCAATGGATGGTAGCCTTTTCATTATGGAAAGTAGTCTGTTGTCGAGATTTTTGTTACTCCAATGAATGGTAGCCTTGTCATTATGGAAGGTAATCTGTTGTCGATATTTTTGTTACTCCAATGGATGGTAACCTTGTCATTATGGAAGGTAGTCTGTTGTCGAGATTTTTATTACTCCAATGGATGGTAGCCTTGTCATTATGGAAGGTAGTCTGTTGTCGAGATTTTTTTACTCCAATGGATGGTAACCATATCATTATGGAAGGTAGTCTTTTGTCGATATCTTTGTTATTCCAATGGATGGTAACCTTGTCATTATGGAAGGTAGTCTGTTGTCAAGATTTTTATTACTCCAATGGATGGTAGCCTTGTCATTATGGAAGCTTGTCTGCTGTCGATATTTTTTTACTCTAATGGATGGTAACCATGTCATTATGGAAGGTAGTCTTTTGTCGATATCTTTGTTATTCCAGTGGATGGTAACCTTGTCATTATGGAAGGTAGTCTGTTGTCGAGATTTTTGTTAGTCTAATGGATGGTAGCCTTGTGATTATGGAAGGTAGTCTATTGTCGAGTTTTTTGTTATTCAAATGGATGGTAACCTTGTCGTTAAGGAAGGTAGTCTTTTGTCGAGATTATTTTTACTCCAATGGATGGTAGCCTTGTCATTATGGAAGGTAGTTTGTTGTTTTTTTCTTTGTTACTCAATGGATGGTAGCCTTATCATTATGGAAGGTAGTTTGTTGTAGATATTTTTGTTACTCCATAGGATGGTAGCCTTGTCATTTTGGCAGGTAGTCTGTTGTTGAAATTTTTGTTACTCCAATGGATGGTAGCCTTGTCATTATGGAACATAGTCTGTTGTTGATGTTTTTGTTAATCCAATGGATGGTAGCCTTGTCATTATGGAAGGCAATTTGTTGTCGAGATTTTTGTTACTCTAATGGAAGGTATCCTTGTCATTATGGAACGTAGTTTATTATCGAGATTTTTGTTACTCCAATGGATGGTAGCCTTGTCATTATGGAACGTAGTATGTTGTCGATAATTTTGTTACTCCAATGGATGGTAGCCTTTTCAGTATGGAAAGTAGTCTGTTGTCGAGATTTTTTTTACTCCAATGGATGGTAGCCTTGTCATTATGAAAGGTAGTTTGTTATGGATATTTTTGTTACTCCAATGGATGGTAGCCTTGTCATTATGGAACATAGTTTGTTGTTTAGATTTTTGTTACTCCAATGGATGATAGCCTTGTCATTATGAAAGGTAGTCTGTTGTCGAGATTTTTTTTATTCCATTGGATGGTAGCCTTGTCATTATGGAAGGTAGTATGTTGTCGAGATTTTTGTTACTCCAATGGATGGTAACCTCGTCATTATAGAAGGTAGTCTGTTGTCGAGATTTTTATTACTCCAATGGATGGTAGCCTTCTCATTATGGAAGGTAGTCTGTTGTCGAGATTTTATACTCCAATGGATGGTTACTGTGTCATTATGGAAGGTAGTCTTTTATCTATATCTTTGTTATTCCAATGGGTGGTAAACTTGTCATTATGGAAGGTAGTCTACTGTGGAGATTTTTTTTACTCCTATGGATGGTAGCCTTGTCATTATGGAACATGGTCTACTATCGATATTTTTGTTATTCCATTGGATGGTAGCCTTGTCATTAGGGAAGGTAGTATGTTGTCGAGACTTTTGTTACTCCAATGGATGGTAGCCTTTTCATTATGGAAGGTAGTCTGTTGTCGAGATTTTTGTTACTCCAATGGATGGTAACCTTGTCATTATGGAAGGTAATATGTTTTCAATATTTTTGTTACTTCAATGGATTGTAGCCTTGTCATTATCGAAGGTAGTCTGTTGTAGAGATTTTTGTTACTCCAATGGACGGTAGCCTTGTCATTATGGAACAAAGTTTGTTATCGAGATTTTTGTTATTCCATAGGATGGTAGCCTTGTCATTATGGAAGGTAGTTGGTTGTCCAGATTTTTGTTACTCCGATGGATGGTAGCCTTTTCATTATGGAAGGTAGTCTGTTGTCGAGATTTTTGTTACTCCAATGGATGGTAGCCTTGTCATTATGGTAGGTAGTCTGTTGTCGAGATTTTTGTTACTCTATTGGATCGTCGCCTTTTCATTATGGAACATAGTCTATTATCAAGATTTTTGTTACTCCAATGTATGGTAGCCTTGTCATTATGGAAGGTAGTTTGTTGTCGATATTTTTGTTGCTCTAATGGATGGTAGCCTTGTCATTATGGAACATAGTTTGTTGTTTAGATTTTTGTTACTCCAATGGATGATAGCCTTGTCATTATGAAAGGTAGTCTGTTGTCGAGATTTTTGTTATTCCATTGGATGGTAGCCTTTTCATTATGGAAGGTAGTCTGTTGTCGAGATTTTTATTACTGCAATGGATGGTAGCCTTGTCATTATGGAAGGTAGTCTGTTGTCGACATTTTTTTACTCTAATGGATGGTAACCATATCATTATGGAAGGTAGTCTTTTGTCGATATCTTTGTTATTCCAATGGATGGTAATCTTGTCATTATGGAAGGTAGTCTGTTGTCAAGATTTTCATTACTCCAATGGATGGTAGCCTTATCATTATGGAAGGTTGTCTGTTATCGATATTTTTTCACTCCAATGGATGGTAACCATGTCATTATGGAAGGTAGTCTTTTGTCGATATCTTTGTTACTCCAATGGATGGTAACCTTGTCATTATGGAAGGTAGTCTGTTGTCGAGATTTTTGTTAGTCTAATGGATGGTAGCCTTGTCATTATGGAAGGTAGTCTATTGTCGAGATTTTTGTTATTCAAATGGATGGTAACCTTGTCGTTAAGGAAGGTAGTCTTTTGTCGAGATTCTTTTTACTCCAATGGATGGTAGCTTTGTCATTATGGAAGGTAGTTTGTTGTTGTTTTCTTTGTTACTCAATGGATGGTAGCCTTATCATTATGGAAGGTAGTTTGTTGTAGTGATTTTTGTTACTCCATAGGATGGTAGCCTTGTCATTTTGGTAGGTAGTCTGTTGTAAAAATTTTTGTTACTCCAATGGATGGTAGCCTCGTCATTATGGAACATAGTCTGTTGTCGATGTTTTTGTTAGTCCAATGGATGGTAGCCTTGTCATTATGGAAGGCAGTTTGTTGTCTAGTTTTTTGTTACTCTAATGGATGGTATCCTTGTCAATATGGAAAGTAGTTTATTATCGAGATTTTTGTTACTCCATTGGATGGTAGCCTTGTCATTATGGAACGTAGTCTGTTGTCGATAATTTTGTTACTCCAATGGATGGTAGCCTTTTCATTATGGAAAGTAGTCTGTTGTCGAGATTTTTGTTACTCCAATGGATGGTAGCCTTGTCATTATGAAAGGTAGTTTGTTGTCGGTATTTTTGTTACTCCAATGGATGGTAGCCTTGTCATTATGGAACATAGTTTGTTATCGAGATTTTTGTTATTCCAATGGATGGTAGCCTTGTCATTATGGAAGGTAGTCTGTCATTGAGATTTATGTTACTCCAATGGATGGTAGCCTTGTCATTATGGAACATAGTTTGTTGTTTAGATTTTTGTTACTCCAATGGATGACAACCTTGTCATTATGAAAGGTAGTTTATTGTCGAGATTTTTGTTATTACATGGGATGGTAGCCTTGTCATTATGGAAGGTAGTATGTTGTCGAAATTTTTGTTACTCCAATGGATGGTAACCTTGTCATTATGGAAGGTAGTTTCTTGTTTAGATTTTTATTACTCCAATGGATGGTAGCCTTCTCATTATGGAAGGTAGTCTGTTGTCGAGATTTTTATACTCCAATGGATGGTAACCGTGTCATTATGGAAGGTAGTTTGTTGTCGAGATTTTTATTACTCTAATGGATGGTAGCCTTTTCATTATGGAACGTAGTCTGTTGTCGATAATTTTGTTACTCCAATGGTTGGTAGCCTTTTCATTATGGAAAGTAGTCTGTTGTCGAGATTTTTGTTAATCCAATGGATCGTAGCCTTGTCATTATGGAAGGTAGTCTATTGTAGATATTTTTGTTACTCCAATGGACGGTAGCCTTGTCATTATTGAACAAAGTTTGTTATCGAGATTTTTGTTATTCCATAGGATGGTAGCCTTGTCATTATGGAAGGTAGTTTGTTGTCCAGATTTTTGTTAC
This sequence comes from Vicia faba, assembly GCA_948472305.1. Classification (NCBI taxonomy): domain Eukaryota; kingdom Viridiplantae; phylum Streptophyta; class Magnoliopsida; order Fabales; family Fabaceae; genus Vicia; species Vicia faba. The sequence goes on from OX451741.1 coordinate 463,910,787, forward strand.
TCCGATGGATGGCTGCCTTTTTCATTATAGAAGGTAGTCTGTTGTCGAGATTTTTGTTACTCCAATGGATGGTAGCCTTGTCATTATGGAAGGTAGTCTGTTGTCGAGATTTTTGTTACTCTATTGGATCGTCGCCTTTTCATTATGGAACATAGTCTATTATCAAGTATTTTGTTACTCCAATGGATGGTAGCCTTGTCATTACGGAAGGTAGTCTGTCATTGAGATTTATGTTACTCCAACGGATGGTAGCCTTGTCATTATGGAACATAGTTTGTTGTTTAGATTTTTGTTACTCCAATGGATGATAGCCTTTGCATTATGAAAGGTATTCTGTTGTCGAGATTTTTGTTATTCCATTGGATGGTAGCCTTGTCATTATGGAAGGTAGTATGTTGTCGAGATTTTTGTTACTCCAATGGATGGTAACCGCGTCATTATAGAAGGTAGTCTGTTGTCGATATTTTTATTACTCCAATGGATGGTAGCCTTCTCATTATGGAAGGTAGTCTGTTGTCGAGATTTTATACTCTAATGGATGGTAACCGTGTCATTATGGAAGGTAGTCTTTTGTCTATATCTTTGTTATTCCAATGGGTGGTAAACTTGTCATTATGGAAGGTAGTCTACTGTGGAGATTTTTTTTACTCCTATGGATGGTAGCCTTGTCATTATGGAACATGGTCTATTGTCGATATTTTTGTTATTCCATTGGATGGTAGCCTTGTCATTAGGGAAGGTAGTCTGTTGTCGAGACTTTTGTTACTCCAATGGATGGTAGCCTTTTCATTATGGAAGGTAGTCTGTTGTCGAGATTTTTGTTACTCCAATGGATGGTAACCTTGTCATTATGGAAGGTAATATGTTTTCAATATTTTTGTTACTTCAATGGATGGTATCCTTGTCATTATCGAAGGTAGTCTGTTGTAGAGATTTTTTTTACTCTAATGGATGGTAGCCTTGTCATTATGGAAGGTAGTCTGTTGTCGATATCTTTGTTACTCAATGGCTGGTAGCCTTGTCATTATGGAAGGTAGTTTGTTTTAGAGATTTTTGTTACTCCATAGGAATGTAGCCTTGTCATTTTTGAAGGTAGTCTACTGTCGAGATTTTTGTTACTCGAATGGATGGTAGCCTTGTCATTATATAACGTAGTATGTTGTCGATATTTTTGTTACTCTAATGGATGGTAGGCTTTTCATTATGGAAGGTAGTCTGTTTTCGAGATTTTTGTTACTCCAATGGATGGTAGCCTTGTCATTATGGAAGGTAGTTTGTTGTCGATATTTTTGTTTCTCTAATGGATGGTTGCCTTGTCATTATGGAAGGTAGTCTATTGTCGATATCTTTGTTACTCAATGGATAGTAGCCTTGTCATTATGTAAGGTAGTTTTTTATAGAGATTTTTGTTACTCCATAGGAATGTAGCCTTGTCATTTTGGAAGGTACTTTGCTGTCAAGATTTTTGTTACTCGAATGGATGGTAGCCTTTTCATTATATAACGTAGTCTGTTGTCGATATTTTTGTTACTCCAATGGATGGTAGGCTTTTCATTATGGAAGGTAGTCTGTTTTCGAGATTTTTGTTACTCCAATGGATGGTAGCCTTGTCATTATGGAACATAGTTTGTTATCGATATTTTTGTTACTCCAATTGATGGTAGGCTTTTCATTATGGAAGGTAATTTGTTGTCGAGATTTTTGTTACTTCAATGGATGGCAGCCTTGTCATTATGGAACGTAGTCTGTTGTCGATAATTTTGTTACTCCAATGGATGGTAGCCTTTTCATTATGGAAAGTAGTCTGTTGTCGAGATTTTTGTTACTCCAATGGATGGTAGCCTTGTCATTATGGAAGGTAATCTGTTGTCGATATTTTTGTTACTCCAATGGATGGTAACCTTGTCATTATGGAAGGTAGTCTGTTGTCGAGATTTTTATTACTCCAATGGATGGTAGCCTTGTCATTATGGAAGGTAGTCTGTTGTCGAGATTTTTTTACTCCAATGGATGGTAACCATATCATTATGGAAGGTAGTCTTTTGTCGATATCTTTGTTATTCCAATGGATGGTAACCTTGTCATTATGGAAGGTAGTCTGTTGTCAAGATTTTTATTACTCCAATGGATGGTAGCCTTGTCATTATGGAAGCTTGTCTGCTGTCGATATTTTTTTACTCTAATGGATGGTAACCATGTCATTATGGAAGGTAGTCTTTTGTCGATATCTTTGTTATTCCAGTGGATGGTAACCTTGTCATTATGGAAGGTAGTCTGTTGTCGAGATTTTTGTTAGTCTAATGGATGGTAGCCTTGTGATTATGGAAGGTAGTCTATTGTCGAGTTTTTTGTTATTCAAATGGATGGTAACCTTGTCGTTAAGGAAGGTAGTCTTTTGTCGAGATTATTTTTACTCCAATGGATGGTAGCCTTGTCATTATGGAAGGTAGTTTGTTGTTTTTTTCTTTGTTACTCAATGGATGGTAGCCTTATCATTATGGAAGGTAGTTTGTTGTAGATATTTTTGTTACTCCATAGGATGGTAGCCTTGTCATTTTGGCAGGTAGTCTGTTGTTGAAATTTTTGTTACTCCAATGGATGGTAGCCTTGTCATTATGGAACATAGTCTGTTGTTGATGTTTTTGTTAATCCAATGGATGGTAGCCTTGTCATTATGGAAGGCAATTTGTTGTCGAGATTTTTGTTACTCTAATGGAAGGTATCCTTGTCATTATGGAACGTAGTTTATTATCGAGATTTTTGTTACTCCAATGGATGGTAGCCTTGTCATTATGGAACGTAGTATGTTGTCGATAATTTTGTTACTCCAATGGATGGTAGCCTTTTCATTATGGAAAGTAGTCTGTTGTCGAGATTTTTTTTACTCCATTGGATGGTAGCCTTGTCATTATGAAAGGTAGTTTGTTATGGATATTTTTGTTACTCCAATGGATGGTAGCCTTGTCATTATGGAACATAGTTTGTTGTTTAGATTTTTGTTACTCCAATGGATGATAGCCTTGTCATTATGAAAGGTAGTCTGTTGTCGAGATTTTTTTTATTCCATTGGATGGTAGCCTTGTCATTATGGAAGGTAGTATGTTGTCGAGATTTTTGTTACTCCAATGGATGGTAACCTCGTCATTATAGAAGGTAGTCTGTTGTCGAGATTTTTATTACTCCAATGGATGGTAGCCTTCTCATTATGGAAGGTAGTCTGTTGTCGAGATTTTATACTCCAATGGATGGTTACCGTGTCATTATGGAAGGTAGTCTTTTATCTATATCTTTGTTATTCCAATGGGTGGTAAACTTGTCATTATGGAAGGTAGTCTACTGTGGAGATTTTTTTTACTCCTATGGATGGTAGCCTTGTCATTATGGAACATGGTCTACTATCGATATTTTTGTTATTCCATTGGATGGTAGCCTTGTCATTAGGGAAGGTAGTATGTTGTCGAGACTTTTGTTACTCCAATGGATGGTAGCCTTTTCATTATGGAAGGTAGTCTATTGTCGAGATTTTTGTTACTCCAATGGATGGTAACCTTGTCATTATGGAAGGTAATATGTTTTCAATATTTTTGTTACTTCAATGGATTGTAGCCTTGTCATTATCGAAGGTAGTCTGTTGTAGGGATTTTTGTTACTCCAATGGATGGTAGCCTTGTCATTATGGAAGGTAGTCTGTTGTCGATATCTTTTTTATTCCAATGGATGATATCCTTTTCATTATGGAAGGTTGTCTGTTGTGCAGATTTTTTTTACTCTAATGGATGGTAGCCTTGTCATTATGGAAGGTAGTCTGTTGTCGATATCTTTGTTACTCAATGGCTGGTAGCCTTGTCATTATGGAAGGTAGTTTGTTGTAGAGATTTTTGTTACTCCATAGGAATGTAGCCTTGTCATTTTTGAAGGTAGTCTCTGTCGAGATTTTTGTTACTCCAATGGATGGTAGCCTTGTCATTATGGAAGGTAGTCTATTGTCGAGATTTTTTTCATCCAATGGATGGTAACCATATCATTATGGAAGGTAGTCTTTTGTCGATATCTTTGTTATTCCAATGGATGGTAACCTTGTCATTATGGAAGGTAGTCTGTTGTCAAGATTTTTATTACTCCAATGGATGGTAGCCTTGTCATTATGAAAACTTGTCTGTTGTCGATATTTTTTTACTCCAATGGATGGTAACCATGTCATTATGGAAGGTAGTCTTTTGTCGATATCTTTGTTATTCCAGTGGATGGTAACCTTGTCATTATGGAAGGTAGTCTGTTGTCGAGATTTTTGTTAGTCTAATGGATGGTAGCCTTGTGATTATGGAAGGTAGTCTATTGTCGAGATTTTTGTTATTCAAATGGATGGTAACCTTGTCGTTAAGGAAGGTAGTCTTTTGTCGAGATTCTTTTTACTCCAATGGATGGTAGCCTTGTCATTATGGAAGGTAGTTTGTTGTTGTTTTCTTTGTTGCTCAATGGATGGTAGCCTTATCATTATGGAAGGTAGTTTGTTGTAGAGATTTTTGTTACTCCATAGGATGGTAGCCTTGCCATTTTTGCAGGTAGTCTGTTGTTGAAATTTTTGTTACTCCAATGGATGGTAGCCTTGTCATTATGGAACATAGTCTGTTGTCGATGTTTTTGTTAGTCCAATGGATGGTAGCCTTGTCATTATGGAAGGCAGTTTGTTATCGAGATTTTTGTTACTCTAATGGAAGGTATCCTTGTCATTATGGAACATAGTTTATTATCGAGATATTTGTTACTCCAATGGATGGTAGCCTTGTCATTATGGAACGTAGTATGTTGTCGATAATTTTGTTACTCCAATGGATGGTAGCCTTTTCATTATGGAAAGTAGTCTGTTGTCGAGATTTTTGTTACTCCAATGGATGGTAGCCTTGTCATTATGAAAGGTAGTTTGTTGTGGATATTTTTGTTACTCCAATGGATGGTAGCCTTGTCATTATGGAACATAGTTTGTTATTGAGATTTTTGTTATTCCAATGGATGGTAGCCTTGTCATTATGGAAAGTAGTCTGTCATTGAGATTTATGTTACTCCAATGGATGGTAGCCTTGTCATTATGGAACATAGTTTGTTGTTTAGATTTTTGTTACTTCAATGGATGATAGCCTTGTCATTATGAAAGGTAGTCTGTTGTCGAGATTTTTGTTATTCCATTGGATGGTAGCCTTGTCATTATGGAAGGTAGTATGTTGTCGAGATTTTTGTTACTCCAATGGATGGTAACCTTGTCATTATGGAAGGTAGTTTGTTGTCGAGATTTTTATTACTCCAATCGATGGTAGCCTTCTCATTATGAAAGGTGGTCTGTTGTCGAGATTTTTATACTCCAATGGATGGTAACCGTGTCATTATAGAAGGTATTCTTTTTTCGATATCTTTGTTATTCCAATGGATGGTAAACTTGTCATTATGGAAGGTAGTCTGTTGTCGAGATTTTTTTTACTCCTATGGATGCTAGCCATGTCATTATGGAACATGGTCTATTGTCGAGATTTTTGTTATTCCATTGGATGGTAGCCTTGTCTTTAGGGAAGGTAGTCCATTGTCGAGACTTTTGTTACTCCAATGGATGGTAGCCTTTTCATTGTGAAAGGTAGTCTGTTGTCGAGATTTTTATTACTCCAATTGATGGTAAACTTGTTATTATGGAAGGTAATATGTTGTCAATATTTTTGTTACTTCAATGGATGGTAGCCTTGTCATTATCGAAGGTAGTCTGTTGTAGAGATTTTTGTTACTCCAATGGATGGTAGCCTTGTCATTATGGAAGGTAGTCTGTTGTTGATATTTTTGTTACTCCAATGGATGGTAGCCTTTTCATTATGGAAGGTAGTCTGTTGTCGAGATTTTTTTACTCCAATGGATGGTAGCCTTGTCATTATGGAAGGTAGTTTGTTGTCGTTATCTTTTTTATTCCAATGGATGACATCCTTTTCATTATGGAAGGTTGTCTGTTGTCGTGATTTTATTTACTCTAACGAATGGTAGCCTTGTCATTATGGAAGGTAGTCTGTTTTCGATATCTTTGTTACTCAATGGATGGTAGCCTTGTCATTATGGAAGGTAGTTTGTTGTAGAGATTTTTGTTACTCCATAGGAATGTAGCCTTGTCATTTTTGAAGTTAGTCTGCTGTCGAGATTTTTGTTACTCGAATGGATGGTAGCCTTGTCATTATAGAACGTAGTCTGTTGTCGATATTTTTGTTACTCCAATGGATGGTAGGCTTTTCATTATGGAAGGTAGTCTGTTTTCGAGATTTTTGTTACTCCAATGGATGGTAGCCTTGTCATTATGAAAGGTAGTTTGATGTCGATATTTTTGTTACTATAATGGATGGTAGCCTTGTTATTATGGAAGGTAGTCTATTGTCGAGATCTTTGTTACTCAATGGATAGTAGCCTTGTCATTATGTAAGGTAGTTTGTTATAGATATTTTTGTTACTCAAAATCAATGTAGCCTTGTCATTTTGGAAGGTACACTGCTATCGAGATTTTTGTTACTCGAATTAATGGTAGCCTTGTCATTATGGAACGTAGTCTGTTGTCGATATTTTTGTTACTCCAATGGATGGTATGCTTTTGATTATGGAAGGTACTCTGTTGTCGAGATTTTTGTTACTCCAATGGATGGTAGGCTTTTCATTATGGAAGGTAGTTTGTTATCGAGGTTTTTGTTATTCCAATGGATGGTAGCCTTGTCAATATGGAAGTTAGTTTGTTGTCGAGATTTTTGTTACTCCAATGGATTGTAGCCTTTTCATTATGGAAGGTAGTCTGTTGTCGAGATTTTTGTTACTCCAATGCATGGTAGCCTTTTCATTGTGAAATGTAGTCTGTTGTCCAGATTTTTGTTACTCCAATAGATGGTAAACTTGTCATTATGGAAGGTAATATGTTGTCAATATTTTTGTTACTTCAATGGATGGTAGCCTTGTCATTATCGAAGGTAGTCTGTTGTAGAGATTTTTGTTACTCCAATGGATGGTAGCCTTGTCATTATGGAAGGTAGTCTGTTGTCGATATTTTTGTTACTCCAATGGATGGTAGCCTTTTCATTATGGAAGGTAGTCTGTTGTCGAGATTTTTGTTACTCTAATGGATGGTAGGCTTTTCATTATGGAAGGTAGTCTGTTTTCAAAATTTTTGTTACTCCTATGGATGGTAGCCTTGTCATTATGGAAGGTATTTTGTTGTCGATATTTTTGTTACTCTAATGGATGGTAGCCTTGTCATTATCGAAGGTAGTCTATTGTCGAGATCTTTGTTACTCAATGGATATTAGCTTTGTCATTATGTAAGGAAGTTTGTTGTAGAGATTTTTGTTACTCCATAGGAATGTAGCCTTGTCATTTTGGAAGATACTCTGCTGTCGAGATTTTTGTTACTCGAATGGATTGTAGCCTTGTCATTATGGAACATAGTCTGATGTCGATATTTTTGTTACTCCAATGGATGGTAGGCTTTTCATTATGGAAGGTAATTTGTTGTCGAGATTTTTGTTACTCCAATGGATGGTAGGCTTTTCATTATGGAAGGTAGTCTGTTGTCGAGATTTTTGTTACTCCAATGGATGGTAGCCTGGTCATTATGGAAGGTAGTCCATTGTCGAGACTTTTGTTACTCCAATGCATGGTAGCCTTTTCATTGTGAAAGGTAGTCTGTTGTCGAGATTTTTGTTACTCCAATTGATGGTAAACTTGTCATTATGGAAGGTAGTCTGTTGTCGAGATTTTTATTACTCCAATGGTAGCCTTCTCATTATGGTAGGTAGTCTGTTGTCGAGATTTTTATACTCCAATGGATAGTAACCGTGTCATTATAGAAGGTAGTCTTTTGTCGATATTTTTGTTATTCCATTGGATGGTAGCCTTGTCTTTAGGGAAGGTAGTCCATTGTCGAGACTTTTGTTACTCCAATGCATGGTAGCCTTTTCATTGTGAAAGGTAGTCTGTTGTCCAGATTTTTGTTACTCCAATAGATGGTAAACTTGTCATTATGGAAGGTAATATGTTGTCAATATTTTTGTTACTTCAATGGATGGTAGCCTTGTCATTATCGAAGGTAGTCTGTTGTAGAGATTTTTGTTACTCCAATGGATGGTAGCCTTGTCATTATGGATAGTAGTCTGTTGTCGATATTTTTGTTACTCCAATGGATGGTAGCCTTTTCATTATGGAAGGTAGTCTGTTGTCGAGATTTTTTTACTCCAATGGATGGTAGCCTTGTCATTATGGAAGGTAGTTTGTTGTCGTTATCTTTTTTATTCCAATGGATGACATCCTTTTCATTATGGAAGGTTGTCTGTTGTCGTGATTTTATTTACTCTAACGGATGGTAGCCTTGTCATTATGGAAGGTAGTCTGTTTTCGATATCTTTGTTACTCAATGGATGGTAGCCTTGTCATTATGGAAGGTAGTTTGTTGTAGAGATTTTTGTTACTCCATAGGAATGTAGCCTTGTCATTTTTGAAGCTAGTCTGCTGTCGAGATTTTTGTTACTCGAATGGATGGTAGCCTTGTCATTATAGAACATAGTCTGTTGTCGATATTTTTGTTACTCAAATGGATGGTAGGCTTTTCATTATGGAAGGTAGTCTGTTTTCGAGATTTTTGTTACTCCAATGGATGGTAGCCTTGTCATTATTGAAGGTAGTTTGATGTCGATATTTTTGTTACTATAATGGATGGTAGCCTTGTTATTATGGAAGGTAGTCTATTGTCGAGATCTTTGTTACTCAATGGATAATAGCCTTGTCATTATGTAAGGTAGTTTGTTATAGATATTTTTGTTACTTAAAATCAATGTAGCCTTGTCATTTTGGAAGGTACACTGCTATCGAGATTTTTGTTACTCGAATTAATGGTAGCCTTGTCATTATGGAACGTAGTCTGTTGTCGATATTTTTGTTACTCCAATGGATGGTATGCTTTTGATTATGGAAGGTAATCTGTTGTCGAGATTTTTGTTACTCCAATGGATGGTAGGCTATTCATTATGGAAGGTAGTTTGTTATCGAGATTTTTGGTATTCCAATGGATGGTAGCCTTGTCAATATGGAAGTTAGTTTGTTGTCGAGATTTTTGTTACTCCAATGGATTGTAGCCTTTTCATTATGGAAGGTAGTCTGTTGTCGAGATTTTTGTTACTCCAATGGATGGTAGCCTTGTCATTATAGACCGTAGTTTGTTGTCGATATTTTTGTTACTCTAATGGATGGTAGGCTTTTCATTATGGAAGGTAGTCTGTTTTCGAGATTTTTGTTACTCCTATGGATGGTAGCCTTGTCATTATGGAAGGTATTTTGTTGTCGATATTTTTGTTACTCTAATGGATGGTAGCCTTGTCATTATGGAAGGTAGTCTATTGTCGAGAACTTTGTTACTCAATGGATAGTTGCTTTGTCATTATGTAAGGTAGTTTGTTGTAGAGATTTTTTTTACTCCATAGGAATGTAGCCTTGTCATTTTAGAAGATACTCTGCTGTCGAGATTTTTGTTACTCGAATGGATTGTAGCCTTGTCATTATGGAACATAGTCTGATGTCGATATTTTTGTTACTCTAATGGATGGTAGGCTTTTCATTATGGAAGGTAATCTGTTGTCGAGATTTTTGTTACTCCAATGGATGGTTGGCTTTTCATTATGGAAGGTAGTCTGTTGTCGAGACTTTTGTTACTCCAATGGATGGTAGCCTTTTCATTGTGAAAGGTAGTTTGTTGTCGAGATTTTTGTTACTCCAATGGATGGTAAACTTGTCATTATGGAAGGTAATATGTTGTCAATATTTTTGTTACTTCAATGGATGGTAGCCTTGTCATTATCGAAGGTAGTCTGTTGTATAGATTTTTGTTACTCCAATGGATGGTAGCCTTGTCATTATGGAAGGTAGTTTGTTGTCGATATTTTTGTACTCCAATGGATGGTAGCCTTTTCATTATGGAAGGTAGTCTGTTGTCGAGATTTTTTTACTCCAATGGATGGTAGCCTTGTCATTATGGAAGGTAGTTTGTTGTCGTTATCTTTTTTATTCCAATGGATGACATCCTTTTCATTATGGAAGGTTGTCTGTTGTCGAGATTTTTTTTACTCTAACAAATGGTAGCCTTGTCATTATGGAAGGTAGTCTGTTTTTGATATCTTTGTTACTCAATGGATGGTAGCCTTGTCATTATGGAAGGTAGTTTGTTGTAGAGATTTTTGTTACTCCATAGGAATGTAGCCTTGTCATTTTTGAAGGTAGTCTGCTGTCGAGATTTTTGTTACTCGAATGGATGGTAGCCTTGTCATTATAGAACGTAGTCTGTTGTCAATATTTTTGTTACTCCAATGGATGGTAGGCTTTTCATTATGGAAGGTAGTCTGTTTTCGAGATTTTTGTTACTCCAATGGATGGTAGCCTTGTCATTATGGAAGGTAGTTTGTTGTCGATATTTTTGTTACTATAATGGATGGTAACCTTGTTATTATGGAAGGTAGTCTATTGTCGAGATCTTTGTTAATCAATGGATAGTAGCATTGTCATTATGTAAGGTAGTTTGTTATAGATATTTTTGTTACTCAATATCAATGTAGCCTTGTCATTTTGGAAGGTACACTGCTATCGAGATTTTTGTTACTCGAATTGATGGTAGCCTTGTCATTATGGAACATAGTCTGTTGTCGATATTTTTGTTACTCCAATGGATGGTAGGCTTTTCATTATGGAAGGTAGTTTGTTATTGAGATTTTTGTTATTCCAATGGATGGTAGCCTTGTCAATATGGAAGTTCATTTGTTGTCCAGATTTTTGTTACTCCAATGGATTGTAGCCTTTTCATTATGGAAGGTAGTCTGTTGTCGAAATTTTTGTTACTCCAATGGATGGTAGCCTTGTCATTATAGAACGTAGTCTGTTGTCGATATTTTTGTTACTCTAATGGATGGTAGGCTTTTCATTATGGAAGGTAGTCTATTTTCGAGATTTTTGTTACTCCAATGGATGGTAGCCTTGTCATTATGGATGGTAGTTTGTTGTCGATATTTTTGTCACTCTAATGGATGGTAGCCTTGTCATTATGGAAGGTAGTCTATTGTCGAGATCTTTGTAACTCAATGGATAGTAGTTTGTCATTATGTAAGGTAGTTTGTTGTAGAGATTTTTGTTACTCCATAGGAACGTAGCCTTGACATTTTGGAAGGTACTCTGCTATCGTGATTTTTGTTACTCGAATGGATTGTAGCCTTGTCATTATGGAACATAGTCTGTTGTCGATATTTTTGTTACTCCAATGGATGGTAGGCATTTCATTATGGAAGGTAATCTGTTGTCGAGATTTTTGTTACTCCAATGGATGGTAGGCTTTTCATTATGGAAGGTAGTCTGTTGTCAAGATTTTTGTTACTCCAATGGATGGTAGCCTTGTCATTATAGAAGATAGTCTATTATTGATATTTTTGTTACTCCAATGGATGGTAGCCTTGTAATTATGGAAGGTAGTATGTTACCGATATCTTTGTTACTCAATGGATGGTAGCCTTGTCATTATGGAAGGTAGTCTGTTGTAGGGATTTTTGTTACTCCATAGGATGGTAGCCTTCTCATTTTGGAAGGTAATCAGTTGTTGATATCTTTGTTACTCAATGGATGGTAGCCTTTTCATTATGGAAGGTAGTCTATTGTCGCGATTTTTGTTACTCTAATGGATGGTAGCCTTGTCATTATGGAAGGTATTTTGTTGTCGAGATTTTTTTTACTCCTATGGATGGTAGCCTTGTCATTATGGAACATGGTCTATTGTCGAGATTTTTGTTATTCCATTGGATGGTTGCCTTGTCTTTATGGAAGGAAGTCAGTTGTCAAGACTTTTGTTACTCCAATGGATGGTAGCGTTTTCATTATGGAAGGTAGTCTGTTGTCGATATTTTTGTTACTCAAATGGATGGTAGCCTTGTCATTATGGAAGGTAATATGTTGTCAATATTTTTGTTACTCCAATGGATGGTAGCCTTGTCATTATCGAAGATAGTTTGTTGTAGAGATTTTTGTTACTCCAATGGATGGTAGCCTTGTCATTTTGGAAGGTAGTCTGTTGTCGATATTTTTTTTACTCCAATGGATGGTAGCCTTGTCATTATCGAAGATAGTCTGTTGTAGAGATTTTTGTTACTCCAATGGATGTTAGCCTTGTCATTTTGGAAGGTAGTATGTTGTCGATATTTTTTTTACTCCGATGGATGGTAGCCTTGCCATTATGGAAGGTAGTCTGTCGTTTAAACTTCGGTTACTCCAATGGATGGTAGCCTTGTCATTATGGAAGGTAGTCTGTTGTTCAGATTTTTGTTACTCTAATGGACGGCAGCCTTGTCATTACGAAAGGTAGTCTGTTGTCAAGATTTTTGTTATTCCATTGGATGGTAGACTTGTCATTATGGAAGGTAGTCTGTTGTCGAGATTTTTGTTATTCCAATGGATGGTAACCTTGTCATTACGAAAGGTAGTCTGTTGTCGAGATTTTTATTACTCCAATGGATGGTAGCCTTTTCATTATGGAAGGTATTCTGTTGTCGAGATTTTTTTACTCCAATGGATTATAGCCTTGTCATTATGGAAGGTAGTATGTTGTCGATATCTTTGTTACTCCTTGCATGGTAGCCTTGTCATTATGGAAGGTTGTTTGTTGTAGAGATTTTTTTTAATCCATAGGAATGTAGCCTTGTCATTTTGGAAGGTAGTCTGCTGTCGAGATTTATGTTACTCGAATGGATGGTAGCCTTGTCATTATGGAATGTAGTATGTTGTCGATATTTTTGTAACTCCAATGGTTGGTAGGCTTTTCATTATTGATGGTAGTTTGTTGTCGAGATTTTCGTTACTCCAAAGGATGGTAGGCTCTTCATTATGGAAGGTAGTTTGTTGTCGAGATTTTTGTTACTCCAATGGATGGAAGTCTTATCATTATGGAAGGTATTTTGTTGTCGATATTTTTCTTACTCTAATGGATGGTAGCCTTGTCGTTATGGAAGGTAGTCTATTGTCGAGATCTTTGTTACTCAATGGATGGTAGCCTTGTCATTATGTAAGGTAGTCTGTTCTCGAGATTTTGTTTACTACAATGGATGGTAGCCTTGTCATTATGGAAGGTAGTCTGTTGTCGATATTTTGTTACTCCAATGGATGGTAGCCTTGCCATTATGGAAGGTAGTCTGTCATTGAGACTTCGGTTACTCCAATGGATGGTAGCCTTTTCATTATGGAAGGTAGTCTGTTTTTCAGATTTTTGTTACTCCAATGGATGGTAGCCTTGTCATTATGAAAGGTAGTCTGTTGTCAAGATTTTTGTTATTCCATTGGATGGTAGCCTTGTCATTATGGAAGGTAGTCTGTTGTCGAGATTTTTGTTATTCCAATGGATGGTAACCTTGTCATTATGGAAGGTAGTCTATTGTCAAGATTTTTATTACTCCAATGGATGGTAGCCTTTTCATTATGGAAGGTAGTCTGTTGTCGAGATTTTTTTACTCCAATGGATTATAGCCTTGTCATTATGGAAGGTAGTCTGTTGTCGATATCTTTGTTACTCCTATGATGGTAGCCTTGTCATTATGGAAGCTAGTTTGTTGTAGAGATTTTTTTTAATCCATAGGAATGTAGCCTTGTCATTTTGGAAGGTAGTCTACTGTCGAGATTTATGTTACTCGAATGGATGGTAGCCTTGTCATTATGGAATGTAGTCTGTTGTCGATATTTTTGTTACTCCAATCGTTGGTAGGCTTTTCATTATTGATGGTAATTTGTTGTCGAGATTTTCGTTACTCCAATGGATGGTAGGCTTTTCATTATGGAAGGTAGTTTGTGGTCGAGATTTTTGTTACTCCAATGGATGGTAGCCTTGTCATTATGGAAGGTAGTTTGTTGTCGATATTTTTGTTACTCTAATGGATGGTAGCCTTGTCATTATGGAAGGTAGTCTATTCTCGAGATCTTTGTTACTAAATGGATGGTAGCCTTGTCATTATGTAAGGTAGTCTGTTCTCGAGATTTTGTTTACTCCAATGGATGGTAGCCTTGTCATTCTGGAAGGTAGTCTGTTGTCGAGATTTTTGTTACTCCAATGGATGGTAGCCTTGTCCTTATAGAACGTAGTCTATAGTATATTTTTTGTTACTCCAATGGATGGTAGCCTTGCAATTATGGAAGTTAGTCTATTATCGATATCTTTGTAACTCAATGGATGGTAGCCTTTTCATTATGGAAGGTAGTCTGTTGTAGAGATTTTTGTTACTCCATAGTATGGTAGCCTTGTCATTTTGGATGGTAATTTGTTGTCGATATCTTTGTTACTCAATGGATGGTAGCCTTGTCATTATGGACGGTAGTCTGTTGTCGATATTTTTGTTAATCCAATGGATGGTAGCCTTGTCATTATGGAAGGTATTTTGTTGTCGTGATTTTTTTTACTCCAATAGATGGTAGCCTTGTCATTATGGAACATGGTCTATTGTCGAGATTTTTGTTATTCCATTGGATGGTTGCCTTGTCATTATGGAAGGTAGTCTGTTGTCGAGATTTTTGTTATTCCAATGGATGGTAACCTTGTCATTATGGAAGGTAGTCTATTGTCAAGATTTTTATTACTCCAATGGATGGTAGCCTTTTCATTATGGAAGGTAGTCTGTTGTCGAGATTTTTTTACTCCAATGGATTATGGCCTTGTCATTATGGAGGGTAGTCTGTTGTCGATATCTTTGTTACTCCTATGATGGTAGCCTTGTCATTATGGAAGGTAGTTTGTTGTAGAGATTTTTTTTAATCCATAGGAATGTAGCCTTGTCATTTTGGAAGGTAGTCTGCTGTCGAGATTTATGTTACTTGAATGGATGGTAGCCTTGTCATTATTGAAGATAGTCTGTTGTAGAGATTTTTGTTACTCCAATGGATGTTAGCCTTGTCATTACGAAAGGTAGTCTGTTGTCGAGATTTTTGTTACTCCAATGGATGGTAGCCTTGCCATTATGGAAGGTAGTCTGTCGTTGAGACTTCGGTTACTCCAATGGATGGTAGCCTTGTAATTATGGAAGGTATTCTATTGTTCAGATTTTTGTTACTCCAATGGATGGTAGTCTTTTCATTATGGAAGGTAGTCTGTTGTCGAGATTTTTTTACTCCAATGGATGGTAGCCTTGTCATTATGGAAGGTAGTTTCTTGTCGTTATCTTTTTTATTCCAATGGATGACATCCTTTTCATTATGGAAGGTTGTCTGTTGTCGTGATTTTATTTACTCTAACGAATGGTAGCCTTGTCATTATGGAAGGTAGTCTGTTTTCGATATCTTTGTTACTCAATGGATGGTAGCCTTGTCATTATGGAAGGTAGTTTGTTGTAGAGATTTTTGTTACTCCATAGGAATGTAGCCTTGTCATTTTTGAAGTTAGTCTGCCGTCGAGATTTTTGTTACTCGAATGGATGGTAGCCTTGTCATTATAGAACGTAGTCTGCTGTCGATATTTTTGTTACTCCAATGGATGGTAGGCTTTTCATTATGGAAGGTAGTCTGTTTTCGAGATTTTTGTTACTCCAATGGATGGTAGCCTTGTCACTATGAAAGGTAGTTTGATGTCGATATTTTTGTTACTATAATGGATGGTAGCCTTGTTATTATGGAAGGTAGTCTATTGTCGAGATCTTTGTTACTCAATGGATAATAGCCTTGTCATTATGTAAGGTAGTTTGTTATAGATATTTTTGTTACTCAAAATCAATGTAGCCTTGTCATTTTGGAAGGTACACTGCTATCGAGATTTTTGTTACTCGAATTAATGGTAGCCTTGTCATTATGGAACGTAGTCTGTTGTCGATATTTTTGTTACTCCAATGGATGGTATGCTTTTGATTATGGAAGGTACTCTGTTGTCGAGATTTTTGTTACTCCAATGGATGGTAGGCTTTTCATTATGGGAGGTAGTTTGTTATCGAGATTTTTGTTATTCCAATGGATGGTAGCCTTGTCAATATGGAAGTTAGTTTGTTGTCGAGATTTTTGTTACTCCAATGGATTGTAGCCTTTTCATTATGGAAGGTAGTCTGTTGTCGAGATTTTTGTTACTCCAATGCATGGTAGCCTTTTCATTGTGAAAGGTAGTCTGTTGTCCAGATTTTTGTTACTCCAATAGATGGTAAACTTGTTATTATGGAAGGTAATATGTTGTCAATATTTTTGTTACCTCAATGGATGGTAGCCTTGTCATTATCGAAGGTAGTCTATTGTAGAGATTTTTGTTACTCCAATGGATGGTAGCCTTGTCATTATGGAAGGTAGTCTGTTGTTGATATTTTTGTTACTCCAATGGATGGTAGCCTTTTCATTATGGAAGGTAGTCTGTTGTCGAGATTTTTTTACTCCAATGGATGGTAGCCTTGTCATTATGGAAGGTAGTTTGTTGTCGTTATCTTTTTTATTCCAATGGATGACATCCTTTTCATTATGGAAGGTTGTCTGTTGTCGTGATTTTATTTACTCTAACGAATGGTAGCCTTGTCATTATGGAAGGTAGTCTGTTTTCGATATCTTTGTTACTCAATGGATGGTAGCCTTGTCATTATGGAAGGTAGTTTGTTGTAGAGATTTTTGTTACTCCATAGGAATGTAGCCTTGTCATTTTTGAAGTTAGTCTGCTGTCGAGATTTTTGTTACTCGAATGGATGGTAGCCTTGTCATTATAGAACGTAGTCTGTTGTCGATATTTTTGTTACTCCAATGGATGGTAGGCTTTTCATTATGGAAGGTAGTCTGTTTTCGAGATTTTTGTTACTCCAATGGATGGTAGCCTTGTCATTATGAAAGGTAGTTTGATGTCGATATTTTTGTTACTATAATGGATGGTAGCCTTGTTATTATGGAAGGTAGTCTATTGTCGAGATCTTTGTTACTCAATGGATAGTAGCCTTGTCATTATGTAAGGTAGTTTGTTATAGATATTTTTGTTACTCAAAATCAATGTAGCCTTGTCATTTTGGAAGGTACACTGCTATCGACATTTTTGTTACTCGAATTAATGGTAGCCTTGTCATTATGGAACGTAGTTTGTTGTCGATATTTTTGTTACTCCAATGGATGGTATGCTTTTGATTATGGAAGGTACTCTGTTGTCGAGATTTTTGTTACTCCAATGGATGGTAGGCTTTTCATTATGGAAGGTAGTTTGTTATCGAGATTTTTGTTATTCCAATGGATGGTAGCCTTGTCAATATGGAGGTTAGTTTGTTGTCGAGATTTTTGTTACTCCAATGGATTGTAGCCTTTTCATTATGGAAGGTAGTCTGTTGTCGAGATTTTTGTTACTCCAATGCATGGTAGCCTTTTCATTGTGAAAGGTAGTCTGTTGTCCAGATTTTTGTTACTCCAATAGATGGTAAACTTGTCATTATGGAAGGTAATATGTTGTCAATATTTTTGTTACTTCAATGGATGGTAGCCTTGTCATTATCGAAGGTAGTCTGTTGTAGAGATTTTTGTTACTCCAATGGATGGTAGCCTTGTCATTATGGAAGGTAGTCTGTTGTCGATATTTTTGTTACTCCAATGGATGGTAGCCTTTTCATTATGGAAGGTAGTCTGTTGTCGAGATTTTTGTTACTCTAATGGATGGTAGGCTTTTCATTATGGAAGGTAGTCTGTTTTCAAGATTTTTGTTACTCCTATGGATGGTAGCCTTGTCATTATGGAAGGTATTTTGTTGTCGATATTTTTGGTACTCTAATGGATGGTAGCCTTGTCATTATCGAAGGTAGTCTATTGTCGAGATCTTTGTTACTCAATGGATATTAGCTTTGTCATTATGTAAGGAAGTTTGTTGTAGAGATTTTTGTTACTCCATAGGAATGTAGCCTTGTCATTTTGGAAGATACTCTGCTGTCGAGATTTTTGTTACTCGAATGGATTGTAGCCTTGTCATTATGGAACATAGTCTGATGTCGATATTTTTGTTACTCCAATGGATGGTAGGCTTTTCATTATGGAAGGTAATTTGTTGTCGAGATTTTTGTTACTCCAATGGATGGTAGGCTTTTCATTATGGAAGGTAGTCTGTTGTCGAGATTTTTGTTACTCCAATGGATTGTAGCCTTTTCATTATGGAAGGTAGTCCATTGTCGAGACTTTTGTTACTCCAATGCATGGTAGCCTTTTCATTGTGAAAGGTAGTCTGTTGTCGAGATTTTTGTTACTCCAATTGATGGTAAACTTGTCATTATGGAAGGTAGTCTGTTGTCGAGATTTTTATTACTCCAATGGTAGCCTTCTCATTATGGAAGGTAGTCTGTTGTCGAGATTTTTATACTCCAATGGATAGTAACCGTGTCATTATAGAAGGTAGTCTTTTGTCGATATTTTTGTTATTCCAATGGATGGTAAACTTGTCATTATGGAAGGTAGTCTGTTGTCGAGATTTTTTTTACTCCCATGGATGCTAGCCTTGTCATTATGGAACATGGTCTATTGTCGAGATTTTTGTTATTCCATTGGATGGTAGCCTTGTCTTTAGGGAAGGTCGTCCATTGTCGAGACTTTTGTTACTCCAATGCATGGTAGCCTTTTCATTGTGAAAGGTAGTCTGTTGTCCAGATTTTTGTTACTCCAATAGATGGTAAACTTGTCATTATGGAAGGTAATATGTTGTCAATATTTTTATTACTTCAATGGATGGTAGCCTTGTCATTATCGAAGGTAGTCTGTTGTAGAGATTTTTGTTACTCCAATGGATGGTAGCCTTGTCATTATGGAAGGTAGTCTGTTGTCGATATTTTTGTTACTCTAATGGATGGTAGCCTTTTCATTATGGAAGGTAGTCTGTTGTCGAGATTTTTTTACTCCAATGGATGGTAGCCTTGTCATTATGGAAGGTAGTTTGTTGTCGTTATCTTTTTTATTCCAATGGATGACATCCTTTTCATTATGGAAGGTTGTCTGTTGTCGTGATTTTGTTTACTCTAACGGATGGTAGCCTTGTCATTATGGAAGGTAGTCTGTTTTCGATATCTTTGTTATTCAATGGATGGTAGCCTTGTCATTATGGAAGGTAGTTTGTTGTAGAGATTTTTGTTACTCCATAGGAATGTAGCCTTGTCATTTTTGAAGTTAGTCTGCTGTCGAGATTTTTGTTACTCGAGTGGATGGTAGCCTTGTCATTATAGAACGTAGTCTGTTGTCGACATTTTTGTTACTCAAATGGATGGTAGGCTTTTCATTATGGAAGGTAGTCTGTTTTCGAGATTTTTGTTACTCCAATGGATGGTAGCCTTGTCATTATGGAAGGTAGTTTGATGTCGATATTTTTGTTACTATAATGGATGGTAGCCTTGTTATTATGGAAGGTAGTCTATTGTCGAGATCTTTGTTACTCAATGGATAATAGCCTTGTCATTATGTAAGGTAGTTTGTTATAGATATTTTTGTTACTCAAAATCAATGTAGCCTTGTCATTTTGGAAGGTACACTGCTATCGAGATTTTTGTTACTCGAATTAATGGTAGCCTTGTCATTATGGAACGTAGTCTGTTGTCGATATTTTTGTTACTCCAATGGATGGTATGCTTTTGATTATGGAAGGTAATCTGTTGTCGAGATTTTTGTTACTCCAATGGATGGTAGGCTTTTCATTATGGAAGGTAGTTTGTTATCGAGATTTTTGTTATTCCAATGGATGGTAGCCTTGTCAATATGGAAGTTAGTTTGTTGTCGAGATTTTTGTTACTCCAATGGATTGTAGCCTTTTCATTATGGAAGGTAGTCTGTTGTCGAGATTTTTGTTACTCCAATGGATGGTAGCCTTGTCATTATAGACCGTAGTCTGTTGTCGATATTTTTGTTACTCTAATGGATGGTAGGCTTTTCATTATGGAAGGTAGTCTGTTTTCGAGATTTTTGTTACTCCTATGGATGGTAGCCTTGCCATTATGGAAGGTATTTTGTTGTCGATATTTTTGTTACTCTAATGGATGGTAGCCTTGTCATTATGGAAGGTAGTCTATTGTCGAGAACTTTGTTACTCAATGGATAGTTGCTTTGTCATTATGTAAGGTAGTTTGTTGTAGAGATTTTTTTTACTCCATAGGAATGTAGCCTTGTCATTTTAGAAGATACTCTGCTGTCGAGATTTTTGTTACTCGAATGGATTGTAGCCTTGTCATTATGGAACATAGTCTGATGTCGATATTTTTGTTACTCCAATGGATGGTAGGCTTTTCATTATGGAAGGTAATCTGTTGTCGAGATTTTTGTTACTCCAATGGATGGTTGGCTTTTCATTATGGAAGGTAGTCTGTTGTCGAGACTTTTGTTACTCCAATGGATGGTAGCCTTTTCATTGTGAAAGGTAGTTTGTTGTCGAGATTTTTGTTACTCCAATGGATGGTAAACTTGTCATTATGGAAGGTAATATGTTGTCAATATTTTTGTTACTTCAATGGATGGTAGCCTTGTCATTATCGAAGGTAGTCTGTTGTAGAGATTTTTGTTACTCCAATGGATGGTAGCCTTGTCATTTTGGAAGGTAGTTTGTTGTCGATATTTTTGTTACTCCAATGGATGGTAGCCTTTTCATTATGGAAGGTAGTCTGTTGTCGAGATTTTTTTACTCCATTGGATGGTAGCCTTGTCATTATGGAAGGTAGTTTGTTGTCGTTATCTTTTTTATTCCAATGGATGACATCCTTTTCATTATGGAAGGTTGTCTGTTGTCGAGATTTTTTTTACTCTAACAAATGGTAGCCTTGTCATTATGGAAGGTAGTCTGTTTTTGATATCTTTGTTACTCAATGGATGGTAGCCTTGTCATTATGGAAGGTAGTTTGTTGTAGAGATTTTTGTTACTCCATAGGAATGTAGCCTTGTCATTTTTGAAGGTAGTCTGCTGTCGAGATTTTTGTTACTCGAATGGATGGTAGCCTTGTCATTATAGAACGTAGTCTGTTGTCGATATTTTTGTTACTCCAATGGATGGTAGGCTTTTCATTATGGAAGGTAGTCTGTTTTCGAGATTTTTGTTACTCCAATGGATGGTAGCCTTGTCATTATGGAAGGTAGTTTGTTGTCGATATTTTTGTTACTATAATGGATGGTAACCTTGTTATTATGGAAGGTAGTCTATTGTCGAGATCTTTGTTAATCAATGGATAGTAGCATTGTCATTATGTAAGGTAGTTTGTTATAGATATTTTTGTTACTCAATATCAATGTAGCCTTGTCATTTTGGAAGGTACACTGCTATCGAGATTTTTGTTACTCGAATTGATGGTAGCCTTGTCATTATGGAACATAGTCTGTTGTCGATATTTTTGTTACTCCAATGGATGGTAGGCTTTTCATTATGGAAGGTAGTTTGTTATTGAGATTTTTGTTATTCCAATGGATGGTAGCCTTGTCAATATGGAAGTTCATTTGTTGTCCAGATTTTTGTTACTCCAATGGATTGTAGCCTTTTCATTATGGAAGGTAGTCTGTTGTTGAAATTTTTGTTACTCCAATGGATGGTAGCCTTGTCATTATAGAACGTAGTCTGTTGTCGATATTTTTGTTACTCTAATGGATGGTAGGCTTTTCATTATGGAAGGTAGTCTATTTTCGAGATTTTTGTTACTCCAATGGATGGTAGCCTTGTCATTATGGATGGTAGTTTGTTGTCGATATTTTTGTTACTCTAATGGATGGTAGCCTTGTCATTATGGAAGGTAGTCTATTGTCGAGATCTTTGTAACTCAATGGATAGTAGTTTACCATTATGTAAGGTAGTTTGTTGTAGAGATTTTTGTTACTCCATAGGAACTTAGCCTTGTCATTTTGGAAGGTACTCTGCTATCGTGATTTTTGTTACTCGAATGGATTGTAACCTTGTCATTATGGAACATAGTCTGTTGTCGATATTTTTGTTACTCCAATGGATGGTAGGCATTTCATTATGGAAGGTAATCTGTTGTCGAGATTTTTGTTACTCCAATGGATGGTAGGCTTTTCATTATGGAAGGTAGTCTGTTGTCGAGATTTTTGTTACTCCAATGGATGGTAGCCTTGTCATTATAGAAGATAGTCTATTATTGATATTTTTGTTACTCCAATGGATGGTAGCCTTGTAATTATGGAAGGTAGTATGTTACCGATATCTTTGTTACTCAATGGATGGTAGCCTTGTCATTATGGAAGGTAGTCTGTTGTAGGGATTTTTGTTACTCCATAGGATGGTAGCCTTCTCATTTTGGAAGGTAATCAGTTGTTGATATCTTTGTTACTCAATGGATGGTAGCCTTGTCATTATGGAAGGTAGTCTATTGTCGCGATTTTTGTTACTCTAATGGATGGTAGCCTTGTCATTATGGAACATGGTCTATTGTCGAGATTTTTTTTATTCCATTGGATGGTTGCCTTGTCTTTATGGAAGGAAGTCAGTTGTCAAGACTTTTGTTACTCCAATGGATGGTAGCGTTTTCATTATGGAAGGTAGTCTATTGTCGATATTTTTGTTACTCAAATGGATGGTAGCCTTGTCATTATGGAAGGTAATATGTTGTCAATATTTTTGTTACTACAATAGATGGTAGCCTTGTCATTATCGAAGATAGTTTGTTGTAGAGATTTTTGTTACTCCAATGGATGGTAGCCTTGTCATTTTGGAAGGTAGTCTGTTGTCGATATTTATTTTACTCCAATGGATGGTAGCCTTGTCGTTATCGAAGATAGTCTGTTGTAGAGATTTTTGTTACTCCAATGGATGTTAGCCTTGTCATTTTGGAAGGTAGTATGTTGTCGATATTTTTTTTACTCCGATGGATGGTAGCCTTGCCATTATGGAAGGTAGTCTGTCGTTTAAACTTCGGTTACTCCAATGGATGGTAGCCTTGTCATTATGGAAGGTAGTTTGTTGTTCAGATTTTTGTTACTCTAATGGACGACAGCCTTGTCATTACGAAAGGTAGTCTGTTGTCGAGATTTTTGTTATTCCATTGGATGGTAGACTTGTCATTATGGAAGGTAGTCTGTTGTCGAGATTTTTGTTATTCCAATGGATGGTAACCTTGTCATTATGGAAGGTAGTCTATTTTCAAGATTTTTATTACTCCAATGGATGGTAGCCTTTTCATTATGGAAGGTATTCTGTTGTCGAGATTTTTTTACTCCAATGGATTATAGCCTTGTCATTATGGAAGGTAGTATGTTGTCGATATCTTTGTTACTCCTTGCATGGTAGCCTTGTAATTATGGAAGGTTGTTTGTTGTAGAAATTTTTTTTAATCCATAGGAATGTAGCCTTGTCATTTTGGAAGGTAGTCTGCTGTCGAGATTTATGTTACTCGAATGGATGGTAGCCTTGTCATTATGGAATGTAGTATGTTGTCGATATTTTTGTAACTCCAATGGTTGGTAGGCTTTTCATTATTGATGGTAGTTTGTTGTCGAGATTTTCGTTACTCCAAAGGATGGTAGGCTCTTCATTATGGAAGGTAGTTTGTTGTCGAGATTTTTGTTACTCCAATGGATGGAAGTCTTATCATTATGGAAGGTATTTTGTTGTCGATATTTTTCTTACTCTAATGGATGGTAGCCTTGTCGTTATGGAAGGTAGTCTATTGTCGAGATCTTTGTTACTCAATGGATGGTAGCCTTGTCATTATGTAAGGTAGTCTGTTCTCGAGATTTTGTTTACTACAATGGATGGTAGCCTTGTCATTATGGAAGGTAGTCTGTTGTCGATATTTTGTTACTCCAATGGATGGTAGCCTTGCCATTATGGAAGGTAGTCTGTCATTGAGACTTCGGTTACTCCAATGGATGGTAGCCTTTTCATTATGGAAGGTAGTCAGTTGTTCAGATTTTTGTTACTCCAATGGATGGTAGCCTTGTCATTATGAAAGGTAGTCTGTTGTCAAGATTCTTGTTATTCCATTGGATGGTATCCTTGTCATTATGGAAGGTAGTCTGTTGTCGAGATTTTTGTTATTCCAATGGATGGTAACCTTGTCATTATGGAAGGTAGTCTATTGTCAAGATTTTTATTACTCCAATGGATGGTAGCCTTTTCATTATGGAAGGTAGTCTGTTGTCGAGATTTTTTTACTCCAATGGATTATAGCCTTGTCATTATGGAAGGTAGTCTGTTGTCGATATCTTTGTTACTCCTATGATGGTAGCCTTGTCATTATGGAAGCTAGTTTGTTGTAGAGATTTTTTTTAATCCATAGGAATGTAGCCTTGTCATTTTGGAAGGTAGTCTACTGTCGAGATTTATGTTACTCGAATGGATGGTAGCCTTGTTATTATGGAATGTAGTCTGTTGTCGATATTTTTGTTACTCCAATCATTGGTAGGCTTTTCATTATTGATGGTAATTTGTTGTCGAGATTTTCGTTACTCCAATGGATGGTAGGCTTTTCATTATGGAAGGTAGTTTGTGGTCGAGATTTTTGTTACTCCAATGGATGGTAGCCTTGTCATTATGGAAGGTAGTTTGTTGTCGATATTTTTGTTACTCTAATGGATGGTAGCCTTGTCATTATGGAAGGTAGTCTATTCTCGAGATCTTTGTTACTAAATGGATGGTAGCCTTGTCATTATGTAAGGTAGTCTGTTCTCGAGATTTTGTTTACTCCAATGGATGGTAGCCTTGTCATTCTGGAAGGTAGTCTGTTGTCGAGATTTTTGTTACTCCAATGGATGGTAGCCTTATCCTTATAGAACGTAGTCTATAGTATATTTTTTGTTACTCCAATGGATGGTAGCCTTGCAATTATGGAAGTTAGTCTATTATCGATATCTTTGTAACTCAATGGATGGTAGCCTTTTCATTATGGAAGGTAGTCTGTTGTAGAGATTTTTGTTAATCCATAGTATGGTAGCCTTGTCATTTTGGATGGTAATTTGTTGTCGATATCTTTGTTACTCAATGGATGGTAGCCTTGTCATTATGGACGGTAGTCTGTTGTCGATATTTTTGTTAATCCAATGGATGGTAGCCTTGTCATTATGGAAGGTATTTTGTTGTTCGTGATTTTTTTTACTCCAATAGATGGTAGCCTTGTCATTATGGAACATGGTCTATTGTCGAGATTTTTGTTATTCCATTGGATGGTTGCCTTGTCATTATGGAAGGTAGTCTGTTGTCGAGATTTTTGTTATTCCAATGGATGGTAACCTTGTCATTATGGAAGGTAGTCTATTGTCAAGATTTTTATTACTCCAATGGATGGTAGCCTTTTCATTATGGAAGGTAGTCTGTTGTCGAGATTTTTTTACTCCAATGGATTATAGCCTTGTCATTATGGAGGGTAGTCTGTTGTCGATATCTTTGTTACTCCTATGATGGTAGCCTTGTCATTATGGAAGCTAGTTTGTTGTAGAGATTTTTTTTAATCCATAGGAATGTAGCCTTGTCATTTTGGAAGGTAGTCTGCTGTCGAGATTTATGTTACTCGAATGGATGGTAGCCTTGTCATTATCGAAGATAGTCTGTTGTAGAGATTTTTGTTACTCCAATGGATGTTAGACTTGTCATTACGAAAGGTAGTCTGTTGTCGAGATTTTTGTTACTCCAATGGATGGTAGCCTTGCCATTATG
Source organism: Vicia faba (assembly GCA_948472305.1). NCBI lineage: Eukaryota > Viridiplantae > Streptophyta > Magnoliopsida > Fabales > Fabaceae > Vicia > Vicia faba. The sequence continues at coordinate 463,936,399 of OX451741.1, forward strand.
GAAGGTAGTCTGTCGTTGAGACTTCGGTTACTCCAATGGATGGTAGCCTTGTAATTATGGAAGGTATTCTATTGTTCAGATTTTTGTTACTCCAATGGATGGTAGTCTTTTCATTATGGAAGGTAGTCTGTTGTCGAGATTTTTTTACTCCAATGGATGGTAGCCTTGTCATTTTGGAAGGTAGTCTATTGTCGATATCTTTTTTATTCCAACGGATGGTATCCTTTTCATTAATGAAGGTTGTTTGTTGTCGAGATTTTTTTTACTCCAATGGATTATAGCCTTGTCATTATGGAAGGTAGTCTGTTGTCGATATCTTTGTTACTCCTTGGATGGTAGCCTTGTCATTATGGAAGTTAGTTTGTTGTAGAGATTTTTTTTAATCCATAGGAATGTAGCCTTGTCATTTTGGAAGGTAGTCTGCTGTCGAGATTTTTGTTACTCGAATGGATGGTAGCCTTGTCATTATGGAATGTAGTCTGTTGTCAATATTTTTGTTACTCCAATGGTTGGTAGGCTTTTCATTATTGATGGTAATCTGTTGTCGAGATTTTCGTTACTCCAATGATGGTAGGCTTTTCATTATGGAAGGTAGTTTGTTGTCGAGATTTTTGTTACTCCAATGGATGGTAGCCTTGTCATTATGGAAGGTAGTTTGTTGTCGATATTTTTGTTACTCTAATGGATGGTAGCCTTTTCATTATGGAAGGTAGTTTGTTGTCGAGATTTTTGTTACTCCAATGGATGGTAGCCTTGTCATTATAGAACATAGTCTATAGTATATTTTTTGTTACTCCAATGGATGGTAGCCTTGTCATTAGGGAAGGTAGTCTATTGTCGATATCTTTGTAACTCAATGGATGGTAGCCTTGTCATTATGGAAGGTAGTCTGTTGTAGAGATTTTTTTTTCCATAGGATTGTAGCCTTGTCATTTTGGATGGTAATCTGTTCTCGATATCTTTGTTACTCAATGGATGGTAGCCTTGTCATTATGGAAGGTAATCTGTTGTCGAGATTTTTGTTACTCCAATGGATGGTAGCCTTTTCATTATGGAAGGTAGTCTGTTGTCGAGATTTTTGTTATTCCAATGGATGGTAGCCATGTCATTATGGAAGGTAATATGTTGTCAATATTTTTGTTACTCCAATGGATGTTAGCATTGTCATTATCGAAGATAGTCTATTGTAGATATTTTTGTTACTCCGATGGATGGTAGCCTTGTCATTTTGGAAGGTAGTTTGTTGTCGATATTTTTGTTACTCCAATGGATGGTAGCCTTGTCATTATGGAAGGTAGTCTGTTGTTAAGATTTTTGTTACTCTAATGGATGGTAGCCTTGTCATTACGAAAGGTAGTCTGTTGTCGAGATTTTTGTTATTCCATTGGATGGTAGGCTTGTTATTATGGAAGGTATTTTGTTGTCGATATTTTTGTTACTCTAATGGATGATAACCTTGTCATTATGGAAGGTTGTCTGTTGTCGAGATTTTTGTTACTCCAATGGATGGTAGCCTTGTCATTATGGAACATAGTCTATTTTTGATATTTTTGTTACTTCAATGGATGGTAGCCTTGTCATTATGGAAGGTAGTCTGTTGCCGATATCTTTGTAACTCAATGGATGGTAGCCTTGTCATTATGGAAGGTAGTCTGTTGTAGAGATTTTTGTTACTCCATAGGATGGTAACCTAGTCATTTTGGAAGGTAATCTGTTGTCGATATCTTTATTACTCAATGGATGGCAGCCTTGTCATTATGGAAGGTAGTCTGTTGTCGGTATTTGTGTTACTCCAATGGATGGTAGCCTTGTCATTATGGAAGGTATTTTGTTGTCGAGATTTTTTTTACTCCTATGGATGGTAGCCTTGTCATTATGGAACATGGTCTATTGTCGAGATTTTTGTTATTCTATTGGATGGATGCCTTGTCATTATGGAAGGTAGTCTGTTGTCGAGATTTTTGTTACTCCAATGGATGGAAGCCTTGTCATTATGGAAGGTAGTCTGTTGTCGATATTTTTGTTACTCCATTGGATGGTAGCCTTGTCTTTATGGAAGGTAGTCTGGTTTCGATATTTTTGTTACTCCAATGGATGGTAGCCCTGTCATTATGGAAGGTAGTCTATTTTCGAGATTTCTATTACTCTAATGGATGGTAGCCTTGTCATTATGGAACATTATCTGTTGACGAGATTTTTGTTACTCCAATGGATGGTAGCCTTGTCATTATGGAACATAGTCTATTGTTGATATTTTTGTTACTCCAATGGATGGTAGCCTTGTAATTATGGAAGGTAGTCTGTTGCCGATATCTTTGTTACTCAATGGATGGTAGCCTTGTCATTATTGAACATAGTCTATTGTTGATATTTTTGTTACTCCAATGGATGGTAGCCTTGTAATTATGGAAGGTAGTCTGTTGCCGATATCTTTGTTACTCAATGGATGGTAGCCTTGTCATTATGGAAGGTAGTATGTTGTCGAGATTTTTTTTACTCCAATGGATGGTAGCCTTGTCATTATGGAAGGTATTTTTTTGTAGAGATTTTTTTTACTCCTATGGATGGTAGCCTTGTCATTATGGAACATGGTCTATTGTCGAGATTTTTGTTATTCCATTGGATGGTTGCCTTGTCATTATGGAAGGAAGTCAGTTGTCGAGACTTTTGTTACTCCAATGGATGGTAGCCTTGTCGTTATGGAAGGTAGTATGTTGTCAATATTTTTGTTACTCCAATGGATGGTAGCATTCTCATTATCGAAGATAGTTTGTTGTAGAGATTTTTGTTACTCCAATGGATGTTAGCCTTGTCATTTTGGAAGGTAGTATGTTGTCGATATTTTTTTTACTCCAATGGGTGGTAGCCTTGTCATTATGGAAGGTAGTATGTTGTCAATATTATTGTTACTCCAATGGATGGTAGCATTGTCATTATCAAAGATAGTCTGTTGTAGAGATTTTTGTTACTCCAATGGATGTTAGCCTTGTCATTACGAAAGGTAGTCTATTGTCGAGATTTTTGTTACTCCAATGGATGGTAGCCTTGCCATTATGGAAGGCAGTCTGTCGTTGAAACTTCGGTTACTCCAATGGATGGTAGCCTTGTAATTATGGAAGGTAGTCTATTGTTCAGATTTTTGTTACTTAAATAGATGGTAGCCTTGTCATTACGAAAGGTAGTCTGTTGTCGAGATTTTTGTTATTCCATTGGATGGTAGCCTTGTCATTATGGAAGGTAGTCTGTTTTCGAGATTTTTGTTATTCCAACGGATGGTAACCTTGTCATTATGGAACGTAGTCTATTGTCAAGATTTTTATTACTCCAATGGATGGTAAACTTTTCATTATGGAAGGTAGTCTGTTGTCGAGATTTTCTTACTCCAATGGATGGTAGCCTTGTCATTATGGAAGGTAATCTATTGTTGATATCTTTTCTATTCCAACGGATGGTATCCTTTTCATTATGGAAGGTTGTTTGTTGTCGAGATTTTTTTTAATCCAATGGATTATAGCCTTTTCATTTTGGAAGGTAGTCTGTTGTCGATATCTTTGTTACTCCTTGGATGGTAGCCTTGTCATTATGGAAGTTAGTTTGTTGTAAAGATTTTTTTTAATCAATAGGAATGTAGCCTTGTCATTTTGGAAGGTAGTTTGCTGTCGAGATTGTTGTTACTCAAATGGATGGTAGCCTTGTCATTATGGAATGTAGTCTGCTGTCGATATTTTTGTTACTCCAATGGTTGGTAGGCTTTTCATTATTGATGGTATACTGTTGTTGAGATTTTCGTTATTCCAATGGATGGTAGGCTTTTCATTATGGAAGGTAGTTTGTTGTCGAGATTTTTGGTACTCAAATGGATGGTAGCCTTGTCATTATGGAAGGTAGTTTGTTGTCGATATTTTTGTTACTCTAATGGATGGTAGCCTTGTCATTATGGAAGGTAGTCTATTGTCGAGATCTTTGTTACTCAATGGATTGTAGCCTTGTCATTATGTAAGGTAGTCTGTTCTCGAGATTTTGTTTACTCCAATGGATGGTAGCCTTGTCATTATGGAAGGTAGTCTGTTGTCGAGATTTTTGTTACTCCAATGGATGGTAGCCTTGTCATTATAGAACATAGTCTATAGTATATTTTTTGTTACTCCAATGGATGGTATCCTTGTCATTATGGAAGGTAGTCTATTGTCGATATCTTTGTTACTCAATGGATGGTAGCCTTGTCATTATGGAAGGTAGTCTGTTGTCGTGATTTTTGTTACTCCAATGGATGGTAGCCTTGTCATTATGGAAGGTATTTTGTTGTTGTGATTTTTTTTACTCCAATAGATGGTAGCCTTGTCATTATGGAACATGGTCTATTATCGATATTTTTGTTATTCCATTGGATGATTGCCTTGTCATTATGGAAGGAAGTTTGTTGTCGAGACTTTTGTTACTCCAATGGATAGTAGCCTTTTCATTATGGAAGGTAGTCTGTTGTCGAGATTTTTGTTATTCCAATGGATGGTAGCCATATCATTATGGAAGGTAATATGTTGTCAATATTTTTGTTACTCCAATGGATGGTAGCATTGTCATTATCGAAGGTAGTCTGTTGTAGAGATTTTTGTTACTCCAATGGATGGTAGACTTGTCATTTTGGAAGGTAGTCTATTGTCGATATTTGTGTTACTCCAATGGATGGTAGCCTTGCCATTATGGAAGGTAGTATGTTGTCAATATTATTGTTACTCCAATGGATGGTAGCATTGTCATTATCGAAGATAGTCTGTTGTAGAGATTTTTGTTACTCCAATGGATGTTAGCCTTGTCATTACGAAAGGTAGTCTATTGTCGAGATTTTTGTTACTCCACTGGATGGTAGCCTTGCCATTATGGAAGGTAGTCTGTCGTTGAGACTTCGGTTACTCCAATGGATGGTAGCCTTGTAATTATGGAAGGTAGTCTATTGTTCAGATTTTTGTTACTCAAATAGATGGTAGCCTTGTCATTACGAAAGGTAGTCTGTTGTCGAGATTTTTGTTATTCCATTGGATGGTAGCCTTGTCATTATGGAAGGTAGTCTGTTTTCGAGATTTTTGTTATTCCAATGGATGGTAACCTTGTCATTATGGAACGTAGTCTATTGTCAAGATTTTTATTACTCCAATGGATGGTAGCCTTTTCATTATGGAAGGTAGTCTGTTGTCGAGATTTTCTTACTCCAATGGATGGTAGCCTTGTCATTATGGAAGGTAGTCTATTGTTGATATCTTTTTTATTCCAACGGATGGTATCCTTTTCATTATGGAAGGTTGTTTGTTGTCGAGATTTTTTTTAATCCAATGGATTATAGCCTTTTCATTTTGGAAGGTAGTCTGTTGTCGATATCTTTGTTACTCCTTGGATGGTAGCCTTGTCATTATGGAAGTTAGTTTGTTGTAGAGATTTTTTTTAATCAATAGGAACGTAGCCTTGTCATTTTGGAAGGTAGTTTGCGTTCGACATTGTTGTTACTCAAATGGATGGTAGCCTTGTCATTATGGAATGTAGTCTGTTGTCGATATTTTTGTTACTCCAATGGTTGGTAGGCTTTTCATTATTGATGGTAATTTGTTGTTGAGATTTTCGTTATTCCAATGGATGGTAGGCTTTTCATTATGGAAGGTAGTTTGTTGTCGAGATTTTTGGTACTCAAATGGACGGTAGCCTTGTCATTATGGAAGGTAGTTTGTTGTCGATATTTTTGTTACTCTAATGGATGGTAGCCTTGTCATTATGGAAGGTAGTCTATTGTCGAGATCTTTTTTACTCAATGGATGGTAGCCTTGTCATTATGTAAGGTAGTCTGTTCTCGAGATTTTGTTTACTCCAATGGATGGTAGCCTTGTCATTATGGAAGGTAGTCTGTTGTCGAGATTTTTGTTACTCCAATGTATGGTAGCCTTGTCATTATAGAACATAGTCTATAGTATATTTTTTGTTACTCCAATGGATGGTAGCCTTGTCATTATGGAAGGTAGTCTATTGTCGATATCTTTGTTACTCAATGGATGGTAGCCTTGTCATTATGGAAGGTAGTCTGTTGTCGTGATTTTTGTTACTCCAATGGATGGTAGCCTTGTCATTATGGAAGGTATTTTGTTGTTGTGATTTTTTTTACTCCAATAGATGGTAGCCTTGTCATTATGGAACATGGTCTATTATCGATATTTTTGTTATTCCATTGGATGATTGCCTTGTCATTATGGAAGGAAGTTTGTTGTCGAGACTTTTGTTACTCCAATGGATGGTAGCCTTTTCATTATGGAAGGTAGTCTGTTGTCAAGATTTTTGTTATTCCAATGGATGGTAGCCATATCATTATGGAAGGTAATATGTTGTCAATATTTTTGTTACTCCAATGGATGGTAGCATTGTCATTATCGAAGGTAGTCTGTTGTAGAGATTTTTGTTACTCCAATGGATGGTAGACTTGTCATTTTGGAAGGTAGTCTATTGTCGATATTTTTGTTACTCCAATGGATGGTAGCCTTGCCATTATGGAAGGTAGTCTGTCATTGAGATTTCTGTTAATCCAATGGATGGTAGCCTTGTCATTATGGAAGGTAGTCTGTTGCTCAGATTTTTGTTACTCCAATGGATGGTAGCCTTGTCATTACGAAAGGTAGTATGTTGTCGAGATTTTTGTTATTCCATTGGATGGTAGGCTTTTTATTATGGAAGGTATTTTGTTGTCGAGATTTTTGTTACTCTAATGGATGATAACCTTGTCATTATGGATGGTAGTCTATTGTCAAGATTTTTATTACTCCAATGGATGGTATCGTTTTCATTATGGAAGGTTGTCTGTTGTCGAGTTTTTTGTTACTCCAATGGATGGTAGCCTTGTCATTATGGAACATAGTCTATTGTTGATATTTTTGGTACTCCAATGTATGGTAGCCTTTTCATTATGGAAGGTATTCTGTTGCCGATATCTTTGTAACTAAATGGATGGTAGCCTTGTCATTATGGAAGGTAGTCTGTTGTAGAGATTTTTGTTACTCCATAGGATGGTAGCCTTGTCATTTTGGAAGGTAATCTTTTGTCGATATCTTTGTTACTCAATGGATGGTAGCCTTGTCATTATGGAAGGTAGTCTGTTGTCGGTATTTGTGTTACTCCAATGGATGGTAGCCGTGTCATTATGGAAGGTTTTTTGTTGTCGAGATTTTTTTTACTCCTATGGATGGTAGCCTTGTCATTATGGAACATGGTCTATTGTCGAGATTTTTGTTATTCCATTGGATGGTAGCCTTCTCATTATGGAACGTTATCTGTTGTCGAGATTTTTGTTACTCCAATGGATGGTAGCCTTGTCATTATGGAACATAGTCTATTGTTGATATTTTTGTTACTCCAATGGATGGTAGCCTTGTAATTATGGAAGGTAGTTTGTTGCCGATATCTTTGTTATTGAATGGATGGTAGCCTCGTCATTATGGAAGGTAGTCTGTTGTAGAGATTTTTGTTACTCCATAGGATGGTAGCCTTGTCATTTTGGAAGGTAATCTGTTGTGGATATCTTTGTTACTAAATGGATGGTAGCCTTGTCATTATGGAAGGTAGTATGTTGTCGAGAGTTTTGTTACTCCAATGGATGGTAGCCTCGTCATTATTGAAGGTATTTTGTTGTCGAGATTTTTTTTACTCCTATGAATGGTAGCCTTGTCATTATGTAAAATGGTCTATTGTCGAGAATTTTGTTATTCCATTGGATGGTTTCCTTTTCATTATGGAAGGAAGTCAGTTGTCCAGACTTTTGTTACTCCAATGGATGGTAGCCTTTTCATTATGGAAGGTAGTCTGTTGTCGATATTTTTGTTACTCCAATGGATGGTAGCCTTGTCATTATGGAAGGTAATATGTTGTCCATATTTTTGTTACTCCAATGGATGGTAGCCTTGTCATTATCGAAGATAGTTTGTTATAGAGATTTTTGTTACTCCAATGGATGGTAGCCTTGTCATTTTGGAAGGTAGTCTGTTGTCGATAATTTTTTTACTCCAATGGATGGTAGCCTTGTCATTATGGAAGGTAGTATGTTTTCAATATTTTTGTTACTCTAATGGATGGTAGCATTGTCATTATCGAAGATAGTCCGTTGTAGAGATTTTTGTTACTCCAATGGATGTTAGCCTTGTCATTTTGGAAGGTAGTATGTTGTCGATATTTTTGTTACTCCAATGGATGGTAGCCTTGCAATTATGGAAGGTAGTCTGTCGTTGAGACTTCGGTTACTCCAATGGATGGTAGCCTTGTCATTATGGAAGGTAGTCTGTTGTTCAGATTTTTGTTACTCCAATGGATGGTAGCCTTGTCATTACGAAAGGTAGTCTGTTGTCGAGATTTTTGTTATTCCATTGGATGGTAGCCTTGTCATTATGGAAGGTAGTCTGTTGTCGAGATTTTTGTTATTCCAATGGATGGTAACCTTGTCATTATGGAAGGTAGTCTATTGTCAAGATTTTTATTACTCCAATGGATGGTAGCCTTTTCATTATGGAAGGTAGACTGTTGTCGAGATATTTTTACCCCAATGGATGGTAGCCTTGTCATTATGGAAGGTAGTCTATTGTCGATATCTTTCTTATTCCAACGGATGGTATCCTTTTCATTATGGAAGGTTGTTTCTTGTCGAGATTTTTTTTACTCCAATGGATTATAGCCTTGTCATTAGGGAAGGTAGTTTGTTGTCGATATCTTTGTTACTCCATGGATGGTAGCCTTGTCATTATGGAAGGTAGTTTGTTGTAGAGATTTTTATTAATCCATAGGAATGTAGCCTTGTCATTTTGGAAGGTAGTCTGCTGTCGAGATTTTTGTTACTCGAATGGATGGTAGCCTTGTCATTATGCAACGTAGTATGTTGTCGATATTTTTGTTACTCCAATGAATGGTAGCCTTCTCATTATGGAACATAGTCTATTGTTGATATTATTGTTACTCCAATGGATGGTAGCCTTGTAATTATGGAAGGTAGTCTGTTGCCGATATCTTTGTTACTCAATGGATGGTAGCCTTGTCATTATGGAAGGTAGTCTTTTGTAGAGATTTTTGTTACTCGAATGGATGGTAGCCTTGTCATTTTGGAAGGTAATCTGTTGTCGATATCTTTGTTACTCAATGGATGATAGCCTTGTCATTATGGAAGGTAGTCTGTTGTCGAGATTTTTGTTACTCCAATGGATGGTAGCCTCGTCATTATGGAAGGTGTTTTTTTGGTGAGATTTTTTTTACTCCTATGGATGGTAGCCTTGTCATTATGGAACATGGTCTATTGTCGAGATTCTTGTTATTCCATTGGATGGTTGCCTTGTCATTATGGAAGGAAGTCAGTTGTCCAGACTTTTGTTACTCCAATGGATGGTAGCCTTTTCATTATGGAAGGTAGTCTGTTGCCGATATTTTTGTTACTCCAATGGATGGTAGCCTTGTCATTATGGAAGGTAATATGTTGTCCATATTTTTTTTACTCCAATGGATGGTAGCCTTGTCATTATCGAAGATAGTTTGTTATAGTGATTTTTGTTACTCCAACGGATGTTAGCCTTGTCATTTTGGAAGGTAGTCTGTTGTCGATAATTTTTTTACTCCAATGGATGGTAGCCTTGTCATTATGGAAGGTAGTATGTTTTCAATATTTTTGTTACTCCAATGGATGGTAGCATTCTCATTATCGAAGATAGTCTGTTGTAGAGATTTTTGTTACTCCAATGGATGTTAGCCTTGTCATTTTGGAAGGTAGTATGTTGTCGATATTTTTGTTACTCCAATGGATGGTAGCCTTGCAATTATGGAAGGTAGTCTTTCGTTGAGACTTCGGTTACTCCAATGGATGGTAGCCTTGTCATTATGGAAAGTAGTATGTTGTTCAGATTTTTGTTACTCGAATGGATGGTAGCCTTGTCATTACGTAAGGTAGTCTGTTGTCGAGATTTTTGTTATTCCAATGGATGGTAACCTTGTCATTATGGAAGGTAGTCTATTGTCAAGATTTTTATTACTCCAATGGATGGTAGCCTTGTCATTATGGAAGGTAGTCTATTGTCGATATCTTTTTTATTCCAACGGATGGTATCCTTTTCATTATGGAAGGTTGTCTGTTGTCGAGATTTTTTTTACTCCAATGGATTATAGCCTTGTCATTAGGGAAGGTAATCTGTTGTCGATATCTTTGTTACTCCATGGATGGTAGCCTTGTCATTATGGAAGGTTGTTTGTTGTAGAGATTTTTGTTAATCCATAGGAATGTAGCCTTGTCATTTTGGAAGGTAGTCTGCTGTCGAGATTTTTGTTATTCCATTGGATGGTTGCCTTGTCATTATGGAAGGAAGTCAGTTGTCGAGACTTTTGTTACTCCAATGGATGGTAGCCTTTTCATTATGGAAGGTAGTCTGTTGTCGATATTTTTGTTACTCCAATGGATGGTAGCCTTGTCATTATGGAAGGTAATATGTTGTCCATATTTTTGTTACTCCAATGGATGGTAGCCTTGTCATTATCGAAGATAGTTTGTTATAGAGATTTTTGTTACTCCAATGGATGGTAGCCTTGTCATTTTGGAAGGTACTCTGTTGTCGATAATTTTTTTACTCCAATGGATGGTAGCCTTGTCATTATGGAAGGTAGTATGTTTTCAATATTTTTGTTACTCCAATGGATGGTAGCATTGTCATTATCGAAGATAGTCCGTTGTAGAGATTTTTGTTACTCCAATGGATGTTAGCCTTGTCATTTTGGAAGGTAGTATGTTGTCGATATTTTTGTTACTCCAATGGATGGTAGCCTTGCAATTATGGAAGGTAGTCTGTCGTTGAGACTTCGGTTACTCCAATGGATGGTAGCCTTGTCATTATGGAAGGTAGTCTGTTGTTCAGATTTTTGTTACTCCAATGGATGGTAGCCTTGTCATTACGAAAGGTAGTCTGTTGTCGAGATTTTTGTTATTCCATTGGATGGTAGCCTTGTCATTATGGAAGGTAGTCTATTGTCGAGATTTTTGTTATTCCAATGGATGGTAACCTTGTCATTATGGAAGGTAGTCTATTGTCAAGATTTTTATTACTCCAATGGATGGTAGCCTTTTCATTATGGAAGGTAGACTGTTGTCGAGATATTTTTACCCCAATGGATGGTAGCCTTGTCATTATGGAAGGTAGTCTATTGTCGATATCTTTCTTATTCCAACGGATGGTATCCTTTTCATTATGGAAGGTTGTTTCTTGTCCAGATTTTTTTTACTCCAATGGATTATAGCCTTGTCATTAGGGAAGGTAGTTTGTTGTCGATATCTTTGTTACTCCATGGATGGTAGCCTTGTCATTATGGAAGGTAGTTTGTTGTAGAGATTTTTATTAATCCATAGGAATGTAGCCTTGTCATTTTGGAAGGTAGTCTGCTGTCGAGATTTTTGTTACTCGAATGGATGGTAGCCTTGTCATTATGCAACGTAGTATGTTGTCGATATTTTTGTTACTCCAATGGATGGTAGCCTTCTCATTATGGAACATAGTCTATTGTTGATATTATTGTTACTCCAATGGATGGTAGCCTTGTAATTATGGAAGGTAGTCTGTTGCCGATATCTTTGTTACTCAATGGATGGTAGCCTTGTCATTATGGAAGGTAGTCTTTTGTAGAGATTTTTGTTACTCGAATGGATGGTAGCCTTGTCATTTTGGAAGGTAATCTGTTGTCGATATCTTTGTTACTCAATGGATGATAGCCTTGTCATTATGGAAGGTAGTCTGTTGTCGAGATTTTTGTTACTCCAATGGATGGTAGCCTCGTCATTATGGAAGGTATTTTGTTGGTGAGATTTTTTTTACTCCTATGGATGGTAGCCTTGTCATTATGGAACATGGTCTATTGTCGAGATTTTTGTTATTCCATTGGATGGTTGCCTTGTCATTATGGAAGGAAGTCAGTTGTCCAGACTTTTGTTACTCCAATGGATGGTAGCCTTTTCATTATGGAAGGTAGTCTGTTGCCGATATTTTTGTTACTCCAATGGATGGTAGCCTTGTCATTATGGAAGGTAATATGTTGTCCATATTTTTTTTACTCCAATGGATGGTAGCCTTGTCATTATCGAAGATAGTTTGTTATAGTGATTTTTGTTACTCCAACGGATGGTAGCCTTGTCATTTTGGAAGGTAGTCTGTTGTCGATAATTTTTTTACTCCAATGGATGGTAGCCTTGTCATTATGGAAGGTAGTATGTTTTCAATATTTTTGTTACTCCAATGGATGGTAGCATTCTCATTATCGAAGATAGTCTGTTGTAGAGATTTTTGTTACTCCAATGGATGTTAGCCTTGTCATTTTGGAAGGTAGTATGTTGTCGATATTTTTGTTACTCCAATGGATGGTAGCCTTGCAATACTGGAAGGTAGTCTGTCGTTGAGACTTCGGTTACTCCAATGGATGGTAGCCTTGTCATTATGGAAGGTAGTATGTTGTTCAGATTTTTGTTACTCGAATGGATGGTAGCCTTGTCATTACGTAAGGTAGTCTGTTGTCGAGATTTTTGTTATTCCAATGGATGGTAACCTTGTCATTATGGAAGGTAGTCTATTGTCAAGATTTTTATTACTCCAATGGATGGTAGCCTTGTCATTATGGAAGGTAGTCTATTGTCGATATCTTTTTTATTCCAACGGATGGTATCCTTTTCATTATGGAAGGTTGTCTGTTGTCGAGATTTTTTTTACTCCAATGGATTATAGCCTTGTCCTTAGGGAAGGTAATCTGTTGTCGATATCTTTGTTACTCCATGGATGGTAGCCTTGTCATTATGGAAGGTTGTTTGTTGTAGAGATTTTTGTTAATCCATAGGAATGTAGCCTTGTCATTTTGGAAGGTAGTCTGCTGTCGAGATTTTTGTTATTCCATTGGATGGTTGCCTTGTCATTATGGAAGGAAGTCAGTTGTCGAGACTTTTGTTACTCCAATGGATGGTAGCCTTTTCATTATGGAAGGTAGTCTGTTGTCGATATTTTTGTTACTCCAATGGATGGTAGCCTTGTCATTATGGAAGGTAATATGTTGTCAATATTTTTGTTACTCCAATGGATGGTAGCCTTGTCATTATAGAAGATAGTTGGTTATAGAGATTTTTGTTACTCCAATGGATGGTAGGCTTGTCATTTTGGAAGGTAGTATGTTGTCGATATTTTTGTTACTCCAATGGATGGTAGCCTTGCCATTATGGAAGGTAGTATGTCGTTGAGACTTCGTTTACTCCAATGGATGGTAGCCTTGTCATTATGGAAGGTAGTCTGTTGTTCAGATTTTTATTACTCCAATGGATGGTAGCCTTCTCATTACGAAAGGTAGTCTGTTGTCGAGATTTTTGTTATTCCATTGGATGGTAGCCTTGTCATTATGGAAGGTAATCTATTGTCGAGATTTTTGTTATTCCAATGGATGGTAACCTTGTCATTATGGAAGGTAGTCTATTGTCGAGATTTTTATTACTCCAATGGATGGTAGCCTTGTCATTATGGAAGGTAGTCTGTTGTCGATATTTTTATTACTCCATTGGATGAAAGCCTTGTCATTATGGAAGGTATTCTGTTGTCGAGATTTTTGTTATTCCAATGGATGGTAGTCTTTTCATTATGGAAGGTAGTTTGTTGTCGAGATTTTTGTTACTACAATGGATGGTAACCTTGTCATTATGGAAGGTAGTCAGTTGTTATGATTTCTGTTACTCCAATGAATGGTATCCTTGTCATTATGGAAGGTAGTCTATTGTCGAGATTTTTGTTACTCCTAGGGATGGTAGCCTTGTCATTATGGAAGGTTTTCTCTTGTCGATATTTTTGTTACTCCAATGGATGGTGCCCTTGTCATTATGGAAGGTAGTCTGTTGTCGAGATTTTTGTTACTCCAATGGATGGTGGCCTTGTCATTACGGAAGATAGTCTATTATCAATATTTTTATTACTCCATTGGATGAAAGCCTTGTCATTATGGAAGGTATTCTGTTGTCGAGATTTTTGTTATTTCAATGGATGGTATTCTTTTCATTATGGAAGGTAGTTTGTTGTCGAGATTTTTGTTACTACAATGGATGGTAACCTTGTCATTATGGAAGGTAGTCAGTTGTTATGATTTCTGTTACTCCAATGAATGGTAGCCTTGTCATTATGGAAGGTAGTCTATTATCGAGATTTTTGTTACTCCAAGGGATGGTAGCCTTGTCATTATGGAAGGTAGTGTGTTGTCGATATTTTTGTTATTCCAATGGATGGTAGCCTTGTCATTATGGAAGGTAGTATATTGTCTAGATTTTTGTTACTCCAATGGATGTAAGCCTTGTGGTTATGGAAGGTAGTCTATTGTCGAGATTTTTGTTACTACAATAGATGGTAGCCTTGTCATTCTGGAAGGTATTCAATTGTCGAGATTTTTGTTACTACAATGGATTGTAGCCTTGTCGTTATGGAAGATAGTCTGTTGTTGATATCTTTGTTACTCCAATGGATAATAGCCTATTCATTATGGAAGGTAGTCTGTTGTCGAGATTTTTTTTACTCCAACGGATTGTAGCCTTGTCATTATGGAAGGTAGTCTATTGTCGAGATTTTTTATACTCCAATAGATTGTAGCCTTGTCAATATGGAAGGTAGTCTCTTATAGATATTTTTGTTACTCCAATGATGGTACCCTTGTCATTATTGAATGTAGTCAGTTGTCGAGATTTTGTTTACTCCAATGGATGGTATCCTTATCATTACGGAAGGTAGTTTGTTGTCGATATTTTTGTTATTCCAATGGATGGTATCCTTGTCATTATGAAAGGTAGACCGTTGTTGATATCTTTGTTACTCCTATGGATGGTATCCTTGTCATTATGAAAGGTAGTCTGTTGTCGAGATTTTTGTTACTACAATGGATGATATCCTTGTCATTTTGGAAGGTAGTCTGTTGTCGAGATTTTTGTTACTCCAATAAATGGTAGTCTGGCCATTATAGAAGGTTGTCTCTTGTGGATATTTTTATTACTCCAATGGATGTAAGCCTTGTGATTATGGAAGGTAGTATATTTTCGAGATTTTTTTTACTTCAATGGATGGTAGCCTTGTAATTATGGATGGTATTTTGTTGTCGAGATTTTTGTTACTATAATGGATTGTAGCCTTGTCATTAAGGAAGGTAGTCTATTGTCTAGATTTTTGTTACTCCAATGGATGGTAGCCTTGTCATTATCGAATGTAGTCTATTGTCGAGATTTTTGTTACTCCAATGGATTGTAGCCTTGTCATTATGGAAGGTGGTTTCTTGTGAATATTTTTGTTACTCCAATGATGATACCCTTGTCATTATGGAAGGTAGTATGTTGTCGAGATTTTTGTTACTACAATGGATGGTAGCCTTTTCATTATGGAAGGTAGTATGTTGTCGAGATTTTTGTTATTCCAATAGATGGTATCCTTGTCATTATGAAAGTAGTTTGTTGTCAATATCTTTGTTACTCCAATGGATGGTAGCCTAGTCATTATGGAAGGTATACTATTGTCGAGAATTTTTTTACTCCAATACATGGTAGCCTTGCCATAATGGAAGGTAGTCTATTCTCGAGATTTTTGTTACTACAATTGATGGTAGCCTTGTAATTATGGAAGGTATTCTATAGTCGATATTTTTTTTACTACATTGGATGGTAGCCTCGTCATTTTGGAAGGTAGTCTGCTTGTCGAGATTTTTGTTACTCCAATGGATGGTAGCCTTATCATTATGGAAGGTTTTCTCTTGTGAATATTTTTGTTACTCCAATGATGGTACCCTTGTCATTATTGAATGTAGTCTGTTATCGAGATTTTGTTTACTCCAATGAATGGTATCCTTGTCATTATGGAAGGTAGTCTGTTGTCGAGATTTTTTTGTTATTCCAATGGATGGTATCCTTGTCATTATGAAAGGTAGTCTGTTGTCGATATCTTTGTTACTCCAATGGATGGTAGCCTAGTCATTATGGAAGGTAGACTGTTGTCGAGATTTTTGTTACTCCAGGAGATGATAGCCTCGTCATTAAGGAAGGTAGTTTGTTGTCGAGATTTTTGTTAATACAATGGATGGTAGCCTTGTCATTATGGAAGGTAATCTGTTGTCGAGATTTTTGTTACTCCAATGGATGGAAGCCTTGTCATTAAGGAAGGTTTTCTTTGATGGATATTTTTGTTACTCCAATGGATGGTACCCTTATCATTATGGAAGGTAGTTTGTTGTCGAGATTTTTGTTACTCCAATGGATGGTAGCCTTGTCATTATGGAAGCTAGTCTATTGTCGATATTTTTATTACTCCATTGGATGAAAGCCTTGTCATTATGGAAGGTAGTCTGTTGTTGAGATTTTAGTTAGTCCAATAGATGGTAGCCTTGTCATTAAGGAAGGTAGTCTATTGTCGCGATTTTTATTACTTCATTGGATGAAAGCCTTGTAATTATGGAAGGTAGTCTGTTGTCAAGATTTTTGTTATTCCAATGAATTGTAGCCTTTTCATTATGGAAGGTAATTTGTTGTCGAGATTTTTGTTACTGCAATGGATGGTAACCTTGTCATTATGGAAGGTAGTCGGTTGTTATGATTTCTGTTACTCCAATGGATGGTAGCCTTGCCATTATGGAAGGTAGTCTATTGTCGATATTTTTGTTACTACAATGGATGGTAGCCTTGTCATTATGAAAGGTAGTCTATTGTCGAGATTTTTGTTATTCCAATGAATGGTAGCCTTGTAATTATGTAAGGTAGTCTGTTGCAGAGATTTTTATTACTTCATTGGATGAAAGCCTTGTAATTATGGAAGGTAGTCTGTTGTCAAGATTTTTGTTATTCCAATGAATTGTAGCCTTTTCATTATGGAAGGTAGTTTGTTGTCGAGATTTTTGTTACTGCAATGGATGGTAACCTTGTCATTATGGAAGGTAGTCGGTTGTTATGATTTCTGTTACTCCAATGGATGGTAGCCTTGCCATTATGGAAGGTAGTCTATTGTCGATATTTTTTTTACTACAATGGATGGTAGCCTTGTCATTATGAAAGGTAGTCTATTGTCGAGATTTTTGTTATTCCAATGAATGGTAGCCTTGTAATTATGTAAGGTAGTCTGTTGTCGTGATTTTTGTTACTCCAATGGATGGTAGCCTTGTCATAATGGAAGGTAGTCGGTTGTTATGATTTCTGTTACTCCAATGGATGGTAGCCTTGCCATTATGGAAGGTAGTCTATTGTCGATATTTTTGTTACTACAATGGATGGTAGCCTTGTCATTATGAAAGGTAGTCTATTGTCGAGATTTTTGTTATTCCAATGAATGGTAGCCTTGTAATTATGTAAGGTAGTCTGTTGTCGTGATTTTTGTTACTCCAATGGATGGTAGCCTTGTCATAATGGAAGGTAGTATGTTGTCCATACCATTGTTACTCCAATTGATGGTAGCCTTGTCATTATGGAAGGTAGTCTGTTGTCGATATTTTTTTTTTCCAATGGATGGTAGCCTTGTAATTATGGAAGGTAGTCTATTGTCTAGATTTTTTTTACTCCAATGGATGTAAGCCTTGTGGTTATGGAAGGTTGTCTATTGTCGAGATTTTTGTTACTACAATGGATGGTAGCCTTGTCATTCTGGAAGGTATTCTGTTGTCGAGATTTTTGTTACTCCAATGGATGGTAGCAGAGTCATTATGGAAGGTAGTCTGTTGTCGAGATTTTTTTTACTCCAATAGATGGTAGCCTTGCCATTATGGAAGGTAGTCTGTTCTCGAGATTTTTTTTACTACAATTGATGGTAGCATTGTCATTATGTAAGGTATTCTATAGTCAATATTTTTTTTACTACAATGGATGGTAGCCTCGTCATTATGGAAGGTAGTCTGCTTGTCGAGATTTTTGTTACTCCAATGGATGGTAACCTTGTCATTATGGAAGGTTTTCTCTTGTGAATATTTTTGTTACTCCAATGATGGTACCCTTGTCATTATTGAATGTAGTCTGTTGTGGATATTTTTATTACTCCAATGGATGTAAGCCTTTTGATTATGGAAGGTAGTCTGTTGTCGAGATTTTTGTTATTCCAATGGATGGTATCCTTGTCATTATGAAAGGTATTTTGTTGTCGAGATTTTTGTTACTCCAATGGATGGTAGCCTAGTCATTATGGAAGGTAGTCTGTTGTCGAGATTTTTGTTACTCCAGGAGATGATAGCCTCGTCATTAAGGAAGGTAGTTTGTTGTCGAGATTTTTGTTAATACAATGGATGGTAGCCTTGTCATTATGGAAGGTAGTTTCTTGTGAATATTTTTGTTACTCCAATGATGATACCCTTGTCATTATGGAAGGTAGTATGTTGTCGAGATTTTTGTTACTACAATGGATGGTAGCCTTTTCATTATGGAAGGTAGTATGTTGTCGAGATTTTTGTTAATCCAATGGATGGTAGCCTTGTCATTATGGAAGCTAGTCTATTGTCGATATTTTTATTACTCCATTGGATGAAAGCCTTGTCATTATGGAAGGTAGTCTGTTGTCGAGATTTTAGTTAGTCCAATAGATGGTAGCCTTGTCATTAATGAAGGTAGTCTATTGTCGCGATTTTTATTACTCCATTGGATGAAAGCCTTGCAATTATGGAAGGTAGTCTGTTGTCAAGATTTTTGTTATTCCAATGAATTGTAGCCTTTTCATTATGGAAGGTAGTTTGTTGTCGAGATTTTTGTTACTGCAATGGATGGTAACCTTGTCATTATGGAAGGTAGTCGGTTGTTATGATTTCTGTTACTCCAATGGATGGTAGCCTTGCCATTATGGAAGGTAGTCTATTGTCGATATTTTTGTTACTACAATGGATGGTAGCCTTGTCATTATGAAAGGTAGTCTATTGTCGATATTTTTGTTATTCCAATGAATGGTAGCCTTGTAATTATGTAAGGTAGTCTGTTGTCGTGATTTTTGTTACTCCAATGGATGGTAGCCTTGTCATTATGGAAGGTTTTCTCTTGTGAATATTTTTGTTACTCCAATGATGGTACCCTTGTCATTATTGAATGTAGTCTGTTGTCGAGATTTTGTTTACTCCAATGGATGGTATCCTTGTCATTATGGAAGGTAGTCTGTTGTCGAGATTTTTGTTATTCCAATGGATGGTATCCTTGTCATTATGAAAGGTAATTCGTTGTCGATATCTTTGTTACTCCAATGGATGGTAGCCTAGTCATTATGGAAGGTAGTCTGTTGTCGAGATTTTTGTTACTCCAGGAGATGATAGCCTCGTCATTAAGGAAGGTAGTTTGTTGTCGAGATTTTTGTTACTCCAATGGATGGTAGCCTTGTCATTATGGAAGGTAATCTGTTGTCGAGATTTTTGTTACTCCAATGGATGGTAGCCTTGTCATTAAGGAAGGTTTTCTTTGATGGATATTTTTGTTACTCCAATGGATG
The DNA here is from genome assembly GCA_948472305.1 of Vicia faba. Classification (NCBI taxonomy): domain Eukaryota; kingdom Viridiplantae; phylum Streptophyta; class Magnoliopsida; order Fabales; family Fabaceae; genus Vicia; species Vicia faba. The sequence continues at coordinate 463,955,871 of OX451741.1, forward strand.
GTACCCTTGTCATTATGGAAGGTAGTTTGTTGTCGAGATTTTTGTTACTCCAATGGATGGTAGCCGTGTCATTATGGAAGCTAGTCTATTGTCGATATTTTTATTACTCCATTGGATGAAAGCCTTGTCATTATGGAAGGTAGTCTGTTGTTGAGATTTTAGTTAGTCCAATAGATGGTAGCCTTGTCATTAAGGAAGGTAGTCTATTGTCGCGATTTTTATTACTCCATTGGATGAAAGCCTTGTAATTATGGAAGGTAGTCTGTTGTCAAGATTTTTGTTATTCCAATGAATTGTAGCCTTTTCATTATGGAAGTTAGTTTGTTGTCAAGTTTTTGTTACTGCAATGGATGGTAACCTTGTCATTATGGAAGGTAGTCGGTTGTTATGATTTCTGTTACTCCAATGGATGGTAGCCTTGCCATTATGGAAGGTAGTCTATTGTCGATATTTTTGTTACTACAATGGATGTTAGCCTTGTCATTATGAAAGGTAGTCTATTGTCGAGATTTTTGTTATTCCAATGAATGGTAGCCTTGTAATTATGTAAGGTAGTCTGTTGTCGTGATTTTTGTTACTCCAATGGATGGTAGCCTTGTCATAATGGAAGGTAGTATGTTGTCCATATCATTGTTACTCCAATTGATGGTAGCCTTGTCATTATGGAAGGTAGTCTGTTGTCGAGATTTTTGTTACTCCAAGGGATGGTAGCCTTGTCATTATGGAAGGTAGTGTGTTGTCGATATTTTTTTTATTCCAATGGATGGTAGCCTTGTAATTATGGAAGGTAGTCTATTGTCTAGATTTTTGTTACTCCAATCGATGTAAGCCTTGTGGTTATGGAAGGTAGTCTATTGTCGAGATTTTTGTTACTACAATGGATGGTAGCCTTGTCATTCTGGAAGGTATTCTGTTGTCAAGATTTTTGTTACTCCAATGGATGGTAGCAGAGTCATTATGGAAGGTAGACTATTGTCGAGAATTTTTTTACTCCAATAGATGGTAGCCTTGCCATTATGGAAGGTAGTCTGTTCTCGAGATTTTTTTTACTACAATTGATGGTAGCATTGTCATTATGGAAGGTATTCTATAGTCAATATTTTTTTACTACAATGGATGGTAGCCTCGTCATTATGGAAGGTAGTCTGCTTGTTGAGATTTTTGTTACTCCAATGGATGGTAGCCTTGTCATTATGGAAGGTTTTCTCTTGTGAATATTTTTGTTACTCCAATGATGGTACCCTTGTCATTATTGAATGTAGTCTGTTGTCGAGATTTTGTTTACTCCAATGGATGGTATCCTTGTCATTATGGAAGGTAGTCTGTTGTCGAGATTTTTGTTATTCCAATGGATGGTATCCTTGTCATTATGAAAGGTAGTCTGTTGTCGATATCTTTGTTACTCTAATGGATGGTAGCCTAGTCATTATGGAAGGTAGACTGTTGTCGAGATTTTTGTTACTCCAGGAGATGATAGCCTCGTCATTAAGGAAGGTAGTTTGTTGTCGAGATTTTTGTTAATACAATGGATGGTAGCCTTGTCATTATGGAAGGTAGTCTGTTGTCGAGATTTTTGTTACTCCAATGGATGGTAGCCTTGTCATTAAGGAAGGTTTTCTTTGATGGATATTTTTGTTACTCCAATGGATGGTACCCTTGTCATTATGGAAGGTAGTTTGTTGTCGAGATTTTTGTTACTCCAATGGATGGTAGCCTTGTCATTATGGAAGCTAGTCTATTGTCGATATTTTTATTACTCCATTGGATGAAAGCCTTGTCATTATGGAAGGTAGTCTGTTGTTGAGATTTTAGTTAGTCCAATAGATGGTAGCCTTGTCATTAAGGAAGGTAGTCTATTGTCGCGATTTTTATTACTCCATTGGATGAAAGCCTTGTAATTATGGAAGGTAGTCTGTTGTCAAGATTTTTGTTATTCCAATGCATTGTAGCCTTTTCATTATGGAAGGTAGTTTGTTGTCGAGATTTTTGTTACTGCAATGGAGGGTAACCTTGTCATTATGGAAGGTAGTCGGTTGTTATGATTTCTGTTACTCCAATGGATGGTAACCTTGCCATTATGGAAGGTAGTCTATTGTCGATATTTTTGTTACTACAATGGATGGTAGCCTTGTCATTATGAAAGGTAGTCTATTGTCGAGATTTTTGTTATTCCAATGAATGGTAGCCTTGTAATTATGTAAGGTAGTCTGTTGTCGTGATTTTTGTTACTCCAATGGATGGTAGCCTTGTCATTATGGAAGGTTTTCTCTTGTGAATATTTTTGTTACTCCAATGATGGTACCCTTGTCATTATTGAATGTAGTCTGTTGTCGAGATTTTGTTTACTCCAATGGATGGTATCCTTGTCATTATGGAAGGTAGTCTGTTGTCGAGATTTTTGTTATTCCAATGGATGGTATCCTTGTCATTATGAAAGGTAATCCGTTGTCGATATCTTTGTTACTCCAATGGATGGTAGCCTAGTCATTATGGAAGGTAGTCTGTTGTCGAGATTTTTGTTACTCTAGGAGATGATAGCCTCGTCATTAAGGAAGGTAGTTTGTTGTCGAGATTTTTGTTACTCCAATGGATGGTAGCCTTGTCATTATGGAAGGTAATCTGTTGTCGAGATTTTTGTTACTCCAATGGATGGTAGCCTTGTCATTAAGGAAGGTTTTCTTTGATGGATATTTTTGTTACTCCAATGGATGGTACCCTTGTCATTATGGAAGGTAGTTTGTTGTCGAGATTTTTGTTACTCCAATGGATGGTAGCCGTGTCATTATGGAAGCTAGTCTATTGTCGATATTTTTATTACTCCATTGGATGAAAGCCTTGTCAATATGGAAGGTAGTCTGTTGTTGAGATTTTAGTTAGTCCAATAGATGGTAGCCTTGTCATTAAGGAAGGTAGTCTATTGTCGCGATTTTTATTACTCCATTGGATGAAAGCCTTGTAATTATGGAAGGTAGTCTGTTGTCAAGATTTTTGTTATTCCAATGAATTGTAGCCTTTTCATTATGGAAGTTAGTTTGTTGTCAAGATTTTTGTTACTGCAATGGATGGTAACCTTGTCATTATGGAAGGTAGTCGGTTGTTATGATTTCTGTTACTCCAATGGATGGTAGCCTTGCCATTATGGAAGGTAGTCTATTGTCGATATTTTTGTTACTACAATGGATGTTAGCCTTGTCATTATGAAAGGTAGTCTATTGTCGAGATTTTTGTTATTCCAATGAATGGTAGCCTTGTAATTATGTAAGGTAGTCTGTTGTCGTGATTTTTGTTACTCCAATGGATGGTAGCCTTGTCATAATGGAAGGTAGTATGTTGTCCATATCATTGTTACTCCAATTGATGGTAGCCTTGTCATTATGGAAGGTAGTCTGTTGTCGAGATTTTTGTTACTCCAAGGGATGGTAGCCTTGTCATTATGGAAGGTAGTGTGTTGTCGATATTTTTTTTATTCCAATGGATGGTAGCCTTGTAATTATGGAAGGTAGTCTATTGTCTAGATTTTTGTTACTCCAATCGATGTAAGCCTTGTGGTTATGGAAGGTAGTCTATTGTCGAGATTTTTGTTACTACAATGGATGGTAGCCTTGTCATTCTGGAAGGTATTCTGTTGTCAAGATTTTTGTTACTCCAATGGATGGTAGCAGAGTCATTATGGAAGGTAGACTATTGTCGAGAATTTTTTTACTCCAATAGATGGTAGCCTTGCCATTATGGAAGGTAGTCTGTTCTCGAGATTTTTTTTACTACAATTGATGGTAGCATTGTCATTATGGAAGGTATTCTATAGTCAATATTTTTTTACTACAATGGATGGTAGCCTCGTCATTATGGAAGGTAGTCTGCTTGTCGAGATTTTTGTTACTCCAATGGATGGTAGCCTTGTCATTATGGAAGGTTTTCTCTTGTGAATATTTTTGTTACTCCAATGATGGTACCCTTGTCATTATTGAATGTAGTCTGTTGTCGAGATTTTGTTTACTCCAATGGATGGTATCCTTGTCATTATGGAAGGTAGTCTGTTGTCGAGATTTTTGTTATTCCAATGGATGGTATCCTTGTCATTATGAAAGGTAGTCTGTTGTCGATATCTTTGTTACTCTAATGGATGGTAGCCTAGTCATTATGGAAGGTAGACTGTTGTCGAGATTTTTGTTACTCCAGGAGATGATAGCCTCGTCATTAAGGAAGGTAGTTTGTTGTCGAGATTTTTGTTAATACAATGGATGGTAGCCTTGTCATTATGGAAGGTAGTCTGTTGTCGAGATTTTTGTTACTCCAATGGATGGTAGCCTTGTCATTAAGGAAGGTTTTCTTTGATGGATATTTTTGTTACTCCAATGGATGGTACCCTTGTCATTATGGAAGGTAGTTTGTTGTCGAGATTTTTGTTACTCCAATGGATGGTAGCCTTGTCATTATGGAAGCTAGTCTATTGTCGATATTTTTATTACTCCATTGGATGAAAGCCTTGTCATTATGGAAGGTAGTCTGTTGTTGAGATTTTAGTTAGTCCAATAGATGGTAGCCTTGTCATTAAGGAAGGTAGTCTATTGTCGCGATTTTTATTACTCCATTGGATGAAAGCCTTGTAATTATGGAAGGTAGTCTGTTGTCAAGATTTTTGTTATTCCAATGCATTGTAGCCTTTTCATTATGGAAGGTAGTTTGTTGTCGAGATTTTTGTTACTGCAATGGAGGGTAACCTTGTCATTATGGAAGGTAGTCGGTTGTTATGATTTCTGTTACTCCAATGGATGGTAACCTTGCCATTATGGAAGGTAGTCTATTGTCGATATTTTTGTTACTACAATGGATGGTAGCCTTGTCATTATGAAAGGTAGTCTATTGTCGAGATTTTTGTTATTCCAATGAATGGTAGCCTTGTAATTATGTAAGGTAGTCTGTTGTCATGATTTTTGTTACTCCAATGGATGGTAGCCTTGTCATAATGGAAGGTAGTATGTTGTCCATACCATTGTTACTCCAATTGATGGTAGCCTTGTCATTATGGAAGGTAGTCTGTTGTCGAGATTTTTGTTACTCCAAGGGATGGTAGCCTTGTCATTATGGAAGGTAGTGTGTTGTCGATATTTTTTTTTACCAATGGATGGTAGCCTTGTAATTATGGAAGGTAGTCTATTGTCTAGATTTTTCTTACTCCAATGGATGTAAGCCTTGTGGTTATGGAAGGTAGTCTATTGTCGAGATTTTTGTTACTACAATGGATGGTAGCCTTGTCATTCTGGAAGGTATTCTGTTGTCGAGATTTTTGTTACTCCAATGGATGGTAGCCTTGTCATTAAGGAAGGTTTTCTTTGATGGATATTTTTGTTACTCCAATGGATGGTACCCTTGTCATTATGGAAGGTAGTTTGTTGTCGAGATTTTTGTTACTCCAATGGATGGTAGCCTTGTCATTATGGAAGCTAGTCTATTGTCGATATTTTTATTACTCCATTGGATGAAAGCCTTGTCATTATGGAAGGTAGTCTGTTGTTGAGATTTTAGTTAGTCCAATAGATGGTAGCCTTGTCATTAAGGAAGGTAGTCTATTGTCGCGATTTTTATTACTCCATTGGATGAAAGCCTTGTAATTATGGAAGGTAGTCTGTTGTCAAGATTTTTGTTATTCCAATGAATTGTAGCCTTTTCATTATGGAAGGTAGTTTGTTGTCGAGATTTTCGTTACTGCAATGGAGGGTAACCTTGTCATTATGGAAGGTAGTCGGTTGTTATGATTTCTGTTACTCCAATGGATGGTAGCCTTGCCATTATGGAAGGTAGTCTATTGTCGATATTTTTGTTACTACAATGGATGGTAGCCTTGTCATTATGAAAGGTAGTCTATTGTCGAGATTTTTGTTATTCCAATGAATGGTAGCCTTGTAATTATGTAAGGTAGTCTGTTGTCATGATTTTTGTTACTCCAATGGATGGTAGCCTTGTCATAATGGAAGGTAGTATGTTGTCCATACCATTGTTACTCCAATTGATGGTAGCCTTGTCATTATGGAAGGTAGTCTGTTGTCGAGATTTTTGTTACTCCAAGGGATGGTAGCCTTGTCATTATGGAAGGTAGTGTGTTGTCGACATTTTTTTTTACCAATGGATGGTAGCCTTGTAATTATGGAAGGTAGTCTATTGTCTAGATTTTTCTTACTCCAATGGATGTAAGCCTTGTGGTTATGGAAGGTAGTCTATTGTCGAGATTTTTGTTACTACAATGGATGGTAGCCTTGTCATTCTGGAAGGTATTCTGTTGTCGAGATTTTTGTTACTCCAATGGATGGTAGCAGAGTCATTATGGAAGGTAGTCTGTTGTCGAGATTTTTTTTACTCCAATAGATGGTAGCCTTGCCATTATGGAAGGTAGTCTGTTCTCGAGATTTTTTTTACTACAATTGATGGTAGCATTGTCATTATGGAAGGTATTCTATAGTCAGTATTTTTTTTACTACAATGGATGGTAGCCTCGTCATTATGGAAGGTAGTCTGCTTGTCGAGATTTTTGTTACTCCAATAGATGGTAGCCTTGTCATTATGGAAGGTTTTCTCTTGTGAATATTTTTGTTACTCCAATGATGGTACCCTTGTCATTATTGAATGTAGTCTGTTGTCGAGATTTTGTTTACTCCAATGGATGGTATCCTTGTCATTATGGAAGGTAGTCTGTTGTCGAGATTTTTGTTATTCCAATGGATGGTATCCTTGTCATTATGAAAGGTAATCCGTTGTCGATATCTTTGTTACTCCAATGGATGGTAGCCTAGTCATTATGGAAGGTAGTCTGTTGTCGAGATTTTTGTTACTCCAGGAGATGATAGCCTCGTCATTAAGGAAGGTAGTTTGTTGTCGAGATTTTTGTTAATACAATGGATGGTAGCCTTGTCATTATGGAAGGTAATCTGTTGTCGAGATTTTTGTTACTCCAATGGATGGTAGCCTTGTCATTAAGGAAGGTTTTCTTTGATGGATATTTTTGTTACTCCAATGGATGGTACCCTTGTCATTATGGAAGGTAGTTTGTTGTCGAGATTTTTGTTACTCCAATTGATGGTAGCCGTGTCATTATGGAAGCTAGTCTATTGTCGATATTTTTATTACTCCATTGGATGAAAGCCTTGTCATTATGGAAGGTAGTCTGTTGTTGAGATTTTAGTTAGTCCAATAGATGGTAGCCTTGTCATTAAGGAAGGTAGTCTATTGTCGCGATTTTTATTACTCCATTGGATGAAAGCCTTGTAATTATGGAAGGTAGTCTGTTGTCAAGATTTTTGTTATTCCAATGAATTGTAGCCTTTTCATTATGGAAGTTAGTTTGTTGTCAAGATTTTTGTTACTGCAATGGATGGTAACCTTGTCATTATGGAAGGTAGTCGGTTGTTATGATTTCTGTTACTCCAATGGATGGTAGCCTTGCCATTATGGAAGGTAGTCTATTGTCGATATTTTTGTTACTACAATGGATGGTAGCCTTGTCATTATGAAAGGTAGTCTATTGTCGAGATTTTTGTTATTCCAATGAATGGTAGCCTTGTAATTATGTAAGGTAATCTGTTGTCGTGATTTTTTTTACTCCAATGGATGGTAGCCTTGTCATAATGGAAGGTAGTATGTTGTCCATATCATTGTTACTCCAATTGATGGTAGCCTTGTAATTATGGAAGGTAGTCTGTTGTCGAGATTTTTGTTACTC